>OY728152.1:46695000-52491186 GCA_963277665.1 Viscum album | reverse complement strand
ATGTAACTCCAGAGAATCCTCTTCCCAGTATGGGACCGAGTAGGGATCCTCCTAGACCTAGGCGGAGCTCCCGTCTTACCACTCCCCACACTGACCCATTAGTGGACATCCCATCTACCACACATGTCTGCCCTCCGCTTGAGACCCCTGGGATGTTCCCATACATGCCGCCATCATCATCCCGTTTACCCTCTTTTTCCCATTCCATGTCCACGCCGACTCGACCGATGTTCTCACCTGCACAGTTTTCATATCCATTCATGTATCCCCAGACCTACTATGCATATTCTGACATGTCTACGCCACATCCTTTTCCTACCATCCATCCTACACATATTGAGTCTGTTCCTTCAGTTTCCACTCCTGTTCATGAAGATCAGCCGGAGCATGCTGTGGAACAGATACTTCCTTCGGAGGATGCTGATCCAGCACAGTCTACGGATGCCTCACAGCCTATTCAGGAGGATGCTGATCCAGCACAGCCTACGGATGCCTCACAGCCTATTCAGGATCCTGCATCAGGTTTTTTTTATTATAAATGTTTCAAATTATAGCATTTCACTTTTTTTCTATTGTATTGTCACCTAACTCTTCTCTTTTCACCTCTTATCTTATTTAGTGGGATCTTCTAGTAGGCGACGTGGGCGCACTCGAATGCGGGATGCTTGGAATCGTGAAACTCAGATTATGGTGGATTACAATTCTCAAAATCAAATGGTAGGTAAAAATGCTAAGGAGTGTAGAAGTTTCATGGATACTTTAGCCAAATATCATGATATCGTTCCGGTGGAACCGGTCTCATGGAGAAATATCAGTGCCGACATCAAGGATAGGGCATGGGCGCAGATATGGGTACGAAAATTTTATAAATTTATATTGATATTAGTAATGTATTTATATGACTTAACATGTTTGTTGCAGAGTCGATTTAACTTTCCTAACGGTGAAGCTGCCAAAGCTGCTAGGTTGAGTGATCTTGGAGAGTATTGGCGGTCATACAAGTATGAGTTACATATTGGTTGGAGGAGCAGAGTGGGTACTGAGTTAGAGGGTGTACCCACAAACCCTGACTGTCCAAAAAGTCAATATCAAAAAATGACCGCACATTGGAATACTGAACAGTATAAGGTACTACCCATCTTTACTGTTTTTTATATAAAATTTAATTTTTATTACTTGTATTGTTTTTTTGTTTCTTAGGAAGTGTCAGCGAAAAACAAAAAAAACAAAGATGAAATGACATATCTACACACATTGGGGCGCACTACAATGCCCGATAAAGAGAAGAGGCTGGTACGTTCATCTGAATTAAAATAATGTCTTTATTTATAACATGTCATCATAACTTATTCATACTTTCCCTTAGTTAGTCCATGTCTTTACCTCAACGTTTGTGGGTCTTTGTTGCAACTCACTTCAATCCAATATTTTGCATTAATCATATATGGTTGTAATTCAAATTTGTGCACTTGTTATATGCAGCAAGCTGAATTGGGCATTGAAGGTCCTGTACCTCGTGCCAAATTATTCTGCTTCAGTAGGAAAAAAAAAGATGGAACTGCAGTTAATTCACAAACACAAGATAAAATTGTAATTTTGTTTATTTATATTTCAAACATTTATACGAAATTCATAATTTAATATGTTTATAATTTCAACAGTCTGCCTTGGAGGCCATGGATGAGAAGGAAGCTGACAACTTAGGGCCAAATGATCATTTCAGTCAGGTGTTAGGTGTGGAGCATCCAGGAAGAGTCCGTTGTAGACCAGGAAAAAACATTGTCCCCTCAAGGTATTGGTCATCATCAGACTCCTCTAAGGCCTCTGAGTTGGAAAGTACGCATGCTGAATTAGCTGCGACAAAGAAAATAGTATTAGAGGAGCGTGAAAAAAGTAAGCTGATGAATGAACATTTCATGAAAGCTCTGTCAGTTTTGAGTCAGTCACTACCATCAGAGGTTGCTGCCACTTTTCATTCATGTATGACATCAATGCGCTCTTTAAATAATGCCTCGGGTGATTCCCATGAGGATCCTAGTGGCGATAACGGTGGTGGCGATAGAGCTGACGAGGATGTTACTGATGATGTTGTTGGTGATGAGATTGCTGATGATGATGCTGACGGTGCGGTTGGTGATGATGTTGCTGTCGATGTTGCTGCTGATGATGATGATGCTGGACATGAGGATGACAGTGATGGCGATGGGGGGGATATTAATCCCCTCCATTTTTGACTTAGTTGAGAGACGTGTGTTGGAGTTTAATGTTTTTTTTGTATTGGTGGACTGCTTGTATGTGAATTTCTTTATGCAATGAAATGCATTTTGGATTATGTTTTCATCAGGGGTGTTATTTGTCAGTTATTTAGGTAATTTTCACATGCCATTCTGTTTACTCCTTGTTTTTTCCTGAACTTTCTGCAGGGGGAGGTGGGGGGGGGGGGTGGGCAGGGGGGAGGGGGGCTAGGCAGTGGGAGGGCTTGGCAGGGGGGGGAGGGGAGGGGGAGGGGGAGGGGGGAGGGGCAGTGGGGTGCTGGGCAGTGGGGGGCTGGGCAGTGGGGGGGAGGGCTGGGCAGGGGGGGAGGGGGAGGGGGAGGGGGGAGGGGGTGGCTGGGCAGGGGGGGAGGGGGGGGGGGGGCACTAATTGTTTTGAATATCACACTTTATCTGGTGATATTTCTGGATCTGTTTGACCACGATCAAATCACATTCTTATTTATTCTCAACTAGTTTAGTGTGCAAGGATGTATACATACATGTTTTGATCTACTGCTACTATTTATTCATCAAATATCTTTTTAAGGACTACAATTTGGATTCATACATGTTTATCATCTGCTGAAGTATTCATCCTACTACTATAATAATATTTTCTATGCTACTGCTATGCGTTTTTGAATATTTTTTCTACAAAAAGATATTATATTCTTCTGAAGGAGCATTATTTGAAGATTATTTTTATTTTCTGGGGGGGAGGGCTGGGCAGGGGGGGAGGGGGTGGCTGGGCAGGGGGGGAGGGGGTGGCTGGGCAGGGGGGGGGGGGAGGGGGGGCTGGGCAGGGGGGGGGGGGGGGCTGGGCAGTGGGGGGGGGGGGGGCTGGGCAGTGGGGAGGGAAGTAGGGAGGGAGGGGGGAGGGGCTGGGCAGTGGGAATCCTGCACTAATAAGTGCGAGATCTCTACAACAGGTATGTTTTCCTAAAATTGTGGAATAAACCTCCCTACCATGCATCATTTTTCATTTGCATTTACACACTATATGAATGCAGGTTATTGGTTGTAAAATCATGGAGTTGACCCCCTTTTCATCCAACATATGAATGCAGGTGATATGTTTTAACTATTGACTCCATTGTATATTGATTTTTGTGGGTCATGTCTAAGAGTTGCTAGACATACTTTGATTGTTCTCATCCCAGCATAGCGATGAACCCAAATATTGGTGAATGTGCATGGGCTGATGGAATGAATGCCTTCAATTTACAAGCATGGAGAAGAAACTTAAGAGATGTGTATCATTTATGTCTCAGGGAGGATTTATGATGGTATTTTTTTCCCAACTAACTCTTCAACAGGATAGGATGTATGGAAGTTTATATTGTTTACAACTCAAGCAGTAAATGATACAGTGATAATCACATAAGAAGGCCGACATGTTGTTTTTGATCGTAGATATTGTTCCCTTGGGTGTGATAACTGAGAAAATGCGCATGGGTAGTGGGGAGGGGGAGGGGGAGGGGGGCTGGGGAGGGGGGGAGGGGGGGGGGAGGGGGAGGGGGAGGGGGGGATGGGCAGTGGCCGGGCGGGGGAGGGGGGGAGGGGGGGGGGCTGGGCAGGGGGGGAGGGGGGGGGGGGGGGGCTGGGCAGTGGGAGGGGGGGAGGCGGGCTGGGCAGTGGGGAGGGTTGGGCAGTGGGGAGGGCAGTAGGGAGGGAGGGGGAGGGGCTGGGCAGTGGGAATCCTGCACTAATAACAAAATTTCTTTATGAAATTTCTTCTTTCATTTTTTCTACTTTTTTTCAGCATTTGTTTTAGTTCTATATGACATTTCATTGCTTATGAGTCTTATATATTAATTAATAATAATTCATGGTTTTATTTGTTGCATGTACAGATTGTAGCAAATTAAAGTATGATTAGCAATCAGTGGTTTGCCATTCGATCTTTATCAAGGTGAGCTGACAAATCTATGTGCCAATCTAACACGGCATTTGAGCTTATTCATGCATGACTCATCAATGTGAATTCTTCTTTGAGTTATGAGTCTAGCTGAAACGCGGGGAGGGTTGGGCAGTGGGGAGGGCAGTATGGAGGGAGGGGGAGGGGCTGGGCAGTGGGAATCCTGCACTAATAACAAAATTTCTTTATGCAATTTCTTCTTTCATTTTTTCTACTTTTTTTCAGCATTTGTTTTAGTTCTATATGACATTTCATTGCTTATGAGTCTTATATATTCATTAATAATAATTCATGGTTTTATTTGTTGCATGTACAGATTGTAGCAAATTAAAGTATGATTAGCAATCAGTGGTTTTCCATTCGATCTTTATCAAGGTGAGCTGACAAATCTATGTGCCAATCTAACACGACATTTGTTCCCAGGAATAATCAGTTTTCTTCTTCTTTATATCACTTCATCTTTATTTGAGTAGTGGGGAGGGGTGCTGGGTAGTGGGGAGGGGGGGGGGGCTGGGCAGTGGGGAGGGGGGGGGGTGCTGGGCAGTGGGGAGGGGGGGGGGTGCTGGGCAGTGGGGAGGGGGGGGGGCTGGGCAGTGGGGAGGGGGGGGGGGGGGCGGGGGGGGGGGGGGGGGGGGCTGGGCAGTGGGGAGGGGGGGGGGGGCTGGGCAGTGGGGAGGGGGGGGGGGTGCTGGGGAGGGGGGGTGCTGGGCAGTGGGGAGGGGTGCTGGGCCGTGGGGAGGGGGGGTGCTGGCAGGGGGACAAGCAGGACGACACCTTGCGGCCGTCACGCCGCGGTCACGCCGCGGTCACGCCGCGGTCACGCCGCGGTCACGTCGCGATTTGGCCCTGCTCCAGGACGACACCCTACGGCGGTTACTCCTCCTTAGAGAAACATTGAATGGTTAGCTCTATAATTTTTCGTATTTCCTCATTCCTAAACTATATCTCCTCTCAGCGCTGCCTCTCATCCATATTTCCACAAAACGTGCATAGCAGGTGGTACAAAAGCTCAATTCAACTGAAAACATTGGTTTGGAATTGTCTGGCATATTTTATTCCTCTAGGTCTTCCTACACATTTCTAGATCTCCAAACCTCACCGAATTAGGTATATCAGGGGTCATCCAATCCTCTATTCATCACAGATTAGCATTCATTTCTTTAAATCTTCTGAGAAAACATCCTCTCATTCCATCCATATCATCCTATTTGAAACTAAGTGGAAGATGTTGCCCCGCGGATGTCGCTGGACCGGGCCAACACGCTGCGGTCACGCCGCGGTCACGCCGCGGTCACGCCGCGGTCACGCCGCGGTCACGCCGCGGTCACGCCACGGTCACGCCGCGGTCACACCGCGATTTGGCCCTGCTCCAGGACGACACCCTGCGGCGGTTACTCCTCCTTAGAGAAACATTGAATGGTTAGCTCTATAATTTTTCGTATTTCCTCATTCCTAAACTATATCTCCTCTCAGCGCTGCCTCTCATCCATCTTTCCAAAAAACGTGCATAGCAGGTGGTACAAAAGCTCAATTCAACTGAAAACATTGGTTTGGAATTGTCTGGCATATTTTATTCCTCTTGGTATTCCTACACATTTCTAGATCTCCAAACCTCACCGAATTAGGTATATCAGGGGTGATCCAATCCTCTATTCATCACAGATTAGCATTCATTTCTTTAAATCTTCTGAGAAAACATCCTCTAATGCCATCCATATCATCCTATTTGAAACTAAGTGGAAGATGTTGCCCCGCGGATGTCGCTGGACCGGGCCAACACGCCGCGGTCACGCCGCGGTCACGCCGCGGTCACGCCGCGGTCACGCCGCGGTCACGCCGCGGTCACGCCGCGGTCACGCCGCGGTCACGCCGCGGTCACGCCGCGGTCACGCCGCGATTTGGCCCTGCTCCAGGACGACACCCTGCGGCGGTTACTCCTCCTTAGAGAAACATTGAATGGTTAGCTCTATAATTTTTCGTATTTCCTCATTCCTAAACTATATCTCCTCTCAGCGCTGCCTCTCATCCATCTTTCCACAAAACGTGCATAGCAGGTGGTACAAAAGCTCAATTCAACTGAAAACATTGGTTTGGAATTGTCTGGCATATTTTATTCCTCTAGGTATTCCTACACATTTCTAGATCTCCAAACCTCACCGAATTAGGTATATCAGGGGTCATCCAATCCTCTATTCATCACAGATTAGCATTCATTTCTTTAAATCTTCTGAGAAAACATCCTCTCATGCCATCCATATCATCCTATTTGAAACTAAGTGGAAGATGTTGCCCCGCGGATGTCGCTGGACCGGGCCAACACGCTGCGGTCACGCCGCGGTCACGCCGCGGTCACGCCGCGGTCACGCCGCGGTCACGCCGCGGTCACGCCGCGGTCACGCCGCGGTCACGCCGCGGTCACGCCGCGGTCACGCCGCGGTCACGCCGCGATCACGCCGCGGTCACGCTGCGATTTGGCCCTGCTCCAGGACGACACCCTGCGGCGGTTACTCCTCCTTAGAGAAACATTGAATGGTTAGCTCTATAATTTTTCGTATTTCCTCATTCCTAAACTATATCTCCCCTCAGCGCTGCCTCTCATCCATCTTTCCACAAAACGTGCATAGAAGGTGGTACAAAAGCTCAATTCAACTGAAAACATTGGTTTGGAATTGTCTGGCATATTTTATTCCTCTAGGTATTCCTACACATTTCTAGATCTCCAAACCTCACCGAATTAGGTATATCAGGGGTCATCCAATCCTCTATTCATCACAGATTAGCATTCATTTCTTTAAATCTTCTGAGAAAACATCCTCTCATGCCATCCATATCATCCTATTTGAAACTAAGTGGAAGATGTTGCCCCGCGAATGTCGCTGGACCGGGCCAACACGCTGCGGTCACGCCGCGGTCACGCCGCGGTCACGCCGCGGTCACGCCGCGGTCACGCCGCGGTCACGCCGCGGTCACGCCGCGGTCACGCCGCGGTCACTCCGCGGTCACGCCGCGATTTGACCCTGCTCCAGGACGACACCCTGCGGCGGTTACTCCTCCTTAGAGAAACATTGAATGGTTAGCTCTATAATTTTTCGTATTTCCTCATTCCTAAACTATATCTCCTCTCAGCGCTGCCTCTCATCCATCTTTCCACAAAACGTGCATAGCAGGTGGTACAAAAGCTCAATTCAACTGAAAACATTGGTTTGGAATTGTCTGGCATATTTTATTCCTCTAGGTATTCCTACACATTTCTAGATCTCCAAACCTCACCGAATTAGGTATATCAGGGGTCATCCAATCCTCTATTCATCACATATTAGCATTCATTTCTTTAAATCTTCTGAGAAAACATCCTTTCATGTTGTCCGAACCAGATCATCCTCATCCTCTGCACATGTCGTCTGAACCGGATCAGCCTGTTGTGATAGAAATTCAATGTCTGCTTTTGACTGAATTTCACACCAAACCAGGAGATAATAAATGAATCAAACAATCAGACAAATGGTTTAGGTTCTTTTTCCTCTGCTCACTACACCTATGACTCTAAAACTCTGGATGCCACTGGCACTGCTATAAAAACCAGAAAACTCTCCACTAATCTAAACGTCATTCATACCACTGGTTGTCCTATAAAAAATAGGAATCCTCATATTAGTCTAAAGTCTCTTTAGGCTAAGGCATAAACAAAACACACTAACATTGATAAACAAGGTACCTTGACACTGGAACCTATAAAACATACAAAAGGAAGCACAACCTCTGTACAAGACCCCACGCTAATGCAGGCACATTTTGAACCCATCGGGCAGAGGCCCCTTCCATTAGACCTGGACGCTATAAAGATGCAGAATATAGATGATTCAAAGGACCCAGGTACACCTACTCTTCATTCTATTAATTTAACTTTTGTTGGTTCTAAATCTGTAGATAATATGAACTATTATGAACAGCCTGTATCCCTGTTATCTAACCAAAATACCATTTCGTTGATGCTATATAACATGAACATTACAAACTCAATTAAGAATGCTTCAAGAAATGAACCAATAAAGAAGAACTCTGGCAGGGGGACAAGCAGGGGGCAGGGGGGGCTGGCAGGGGGCAGGGGGGGCTGGCAGGGGGACAAGCAGGGGGCAGGGGGGGGGGGGGGCTGGCAGGGGGACCAGCAGGGGGCAGGGGGGGGGCTGGCAGGGGGACAAGAAGGGGGCATGGGGGGGGGGGGGGGGGCTGGCAGGGGGGCAAGCAGGGGGCCAGGGGGTGGGGGCTGGCAGGGGGGCAAGCAGGGGGCAGGGGGGGGGGGGCTGGCAGGGGCAGGGGGGGGGGGGGGCTGGCAGGGGGACAAGCAGGGGGTGGCAGGGGGGGGGCTGGCAGGGAGACAAGCAGGGGGGTGGCAGGGGGGGGACTAGCAGGGGGCAGGGGGGGACCAACAGGGGGCAGGGAGGACTAGCAGGGGGGTGGCAAGGGGGGACAAGCAGGGGGGAGGGGTGTCCAGGCAGGGGGGAGGGGTGTCCAGGTAGGGGGGACTGGTAGGGGGCAGGGGGGGGGGGGGCTGGCGGGGGGACTAGCAGGGGGCAGGGGGGGGGGCTGGCGGGGGGGGGGGGGGGCTGGCATGGGGACAGGGGGGGGGGGGTGCTGGCTGGGGGACAGGGGGGCTGGCAGGGGGGGGTGTCCAGGCAGGGGGGACTGGTAGGGGGCAGGGGGGGGGGCTGGCGGGGGGGGGGGGGGCTGGCGGGGGGCAGGGGGGGGGGGGGCTGGCAGGGGGCAGGGGGGGGCTGGCAGGGGGCAGGGGGGGCTTGCAGGGGGCAGGGGGTGGAGGTAGTTGTTCATACTCAATTTTCAAAAACAAGTCATCTTCATTTGTGGATAACACAACCCGATCAATGAGGGTGGAATTAAGGTCCACTTCTAGAAGAACTCTAGCAAAATGCACATTATTCTAGCAAAATACCCATAATGTGCCTCCTCAGTTGCTCTATCCATTTTGATGGGAATGCCAATTGTAGATGTAATGTCAAATAATATCCTGGGGGGGGGGGGCTGGGTGCAGGTGGTACTGGGGGTGCAGGGGGGTGTCAAGGGTGGGGAGTGGGTTTGGGTTTGGGGGGGGGTCTGTCCATGGGGTGTCTAGGGGGTCCAGTGAGGGGGGGGGGGGGCGTTTGTCCTGGGGTGTCCAAGGTCTGGGGGGGGTCTGTCCTGGGGGGTCTGGGTTTGGGGGGGGGTCTGTCCTGGGGTGTCCACTTTTAGCATGAATTGATACCATTGCTGCATGCAACTTCCAGCTATAAACCAGATCTGTTTTTAGCTCTAAAATATATGCTTTGTGAGCACACTTACCCCATGGATTATGTCTCCACTTCTTTAGGTTTGTTCTCTTCTTCACAACCCAAAACACAACCTGTTTTTCCTTGGACAGCTTTACCACCAAGGATTTTTCTTTTCACTATAGGTTGATTTTTCTTTCTCCAAATCACCTTGCTGCTTGGACTGTCCCTGCAAGCATTTTCAGTACATACCTTGCCTTGGGGCACCCCTTTAACATGAATCCTTCTAGTTTTAGGATCATGTGAGTTCTTCTCATGCTTCCAAGCCCTTTTTGTGTCTTTCCAGGAGGTTTGTGCTTTAGAACTAGTCTTGGATTTTTTTTTACATTACTCTCAGCATAGGAGTTTTCTACATGTAGCCCCTGAAATCTGTTCCTCAAAGGAACATATTTGTCGTTGTATTCATGTTGATTTCTTCCATTAATCCCTACTGAATGCTTGTAGCCTGCAACTGTCGCGGATGAGGATTTTGTTGGATTGGTGTTGCCCGATCCGGTTGGGCCGAATGCTTGTGGCCCGAAACTGTAGCAATGCTGACCGACAGGGGGGGTGTCCAGCAGGGGGGGTTGTCCAGCAGAGGGAGGGGGTGTCTAGCAGGGGGGTGTCCAGCAGGGGGAAGGGGTGCTAAACATGGTCTTTAAATCTGATGTAGTTCAGTCTGTTCCTGTCTTATCTCATGCTGCTAAACATGTTAGAATTGGTGAATTGGTACCTGTTAAACCTGAATCTGGCAGTGCTGAAGATGTTGTGGTTATCAGATCAGATAAACTTGGTTATCAGATCAGGGGGCAGGGGGACTAGCAGGGGACTGACAGGGGGCCTAGCAGGGTGCAGGGGGGGGGGGGGGGCTGGCAGGGGGACAAGCAGGGGGCAGGGGGTGGGGGGGCTGGCAGGGG
The DNA here is from genome assembly GCA_963277665.1 of Viscum album. Taxonomy (NCBI): domain Eukaryota; kingdom Viridiplantae; phylum Streptophyta; class Magnoliopsida; order Santalales; family Viscaceae; genus Viscum; species Viscum album. The sequence continues at coordinate 52,480,796 of OY728152.1, read as the reverse complement.
GGGTGCTGGGTGGGGGGACAAGCAGGGGGGGGGGGCTGGCAGGGGGACAAGCAGGGGGGGGGGGGGGGGCTGGCAGGGGACAAGCAGGTGGCAGGGGGGGGGGGGGAGGGCTGGCAGGGGGACAAGCAGGGGGGGCTGGCAGGGGGACAAGCAGGGGGAAGGGGGGGGGGGGCTGGCAGGGGCAGGGGGGGCTGGCAGGGGGACAAGCAGGGGGACAAGCAGGGGGAAGGGGGGGGGGGCTGGCAGGGGGACAAGCAGGGGGGAGGGGGGGGGGGGCTGGCAGGGGGGCAAGCAGGGGGCAGGGGGGGCTGGCAGGGGCAGGGGGACAAGCAGGGGGGGCTGGCAGGGGGACAAGCGGGGGGGGGGGGGGGGCGGGGGGGGGGGGGGGGCTGGCAGGGGGACAAGCAAGGGGCAGGGGGGGCTGGCAGGGGGACAAGCAGGTGGCAGGGGGGGGGGGGGGGGGCTGGCAGGGGGACAAGCAGGGGGGGCTGGCAGGGGGACAAGCAGTGGGCAGGGGGGGGGCTGGCACAAATTTTTGCTAGATGTTTTCATTTCCATGGATTTTATTGATGTTTTAATGCATTTTAATTTATGTTGTGCAGCTTGCAAGTTTCTTTTATTATGAAATTCCTGTCTCCAAATCACTATTCTTGTTGAACATCTTTAATGCAATATCCATTATTCCCATTGTGCTGGTAGTATCTGTATTGCTTCATTTTTTCCCTGCGGTTTCAAGCTATAGCCATGTAATGTTTTCAATGCCTATAATTAGACTTATTTTTAACTTGCACATTGTTCCATGTAGGATGATCAGAAATTTGTTAAGCGGAAAACAGAACTTGGCGGAACTTTCTCAATTGTAAGCTGCATACTTTTTGTTCTTATATTTTGTTCTTATATTTTGTCTTCAGGTAGAATTTCAGAGCCTGCTGCCAGGCCTGTGTTGGGGGACATTGCAAATACCCACGGTTCATTTGAACCGTGGAAATATTCTGGCGCTGGAAACATGTGTACCCACGGTTATAAAACCGTGGGAATACATATATACCCACGGTTCAAGTGAACCGTGGGTATATTCTGGAGCTACAAAAAACTATACCCACGGTTATAAAACCGTGGGAATACATATAAACCCACGGTTCAAGTGAACCGTGGGTGTATTCTGGAGCTGCAAAAAACTATACCCACGGTTATAAAACCGTGGGTATACATATATACCGGAGCTGCAAAAAACTATACCCACGGTTATAAAACCGTGGGTATACATATATACCCACGGTTCAATGAACCGTGGGTAATATAAAAATTTCTGGGTCTATACCCACAGTTTTTTAAAAACCGTGGGTATAGGGCTATTGCGACGACATTCCAGCCCGCGGTTGGCGAAACCGTGGGTATACCCTATACCCACGGTTTCAAGGGCTATACCCACGGTTTCAAACCGTGGGTATAGGTGCAATTTCCAGTAGTGATATCACATTGCATTGTGGAGGCAGTACTCTACACGTATGCCTAAAAATTGATATCATTTTCCAATGGATTAGATGGTAAGAATGAATGTCTGATATAATAAATAAAAAATTATATTTATTTAAGAAATATCATATAAATTATTTAAATATATCATTATATCCACCCATGAGAGGTGGTAAAAGAAAAAAAATGCATCGGTTCATAGGTTGGTAGTCCTCCATACACACAATCAAAATTTTATTTCCTATTTGATGGAATAAGAAATAGATATGGATTATTCCATTAAAAAACTAAAATATAATTATATTAGAGATAATTATGTTATTATATTATCCTATTTAGATATTATTTTCTGGAGTTGTAAGAATAAATAAAATAAAATAGCTTAATTAAAAAATAACACCTTTTATTCAGAAAACCTTTTTAGGTTAGCACGAAAAGCATCATATGGGTGGTTTAGTAATAAAAATAAGGCCACTTAGACATAGGGATATAATTAAAGAAATTGTTTTGGGAGGTAATTTCATAATTAAAAGTATTTGAAAGGGTTAATAGTAGAGGAAAGTGAGTTCTCTTTTATAAGTGAGGGGTGTGACACCCCTAAAATTTTTAATTGAAAAATGTATACCCTTATTTTATACAAGAAAAAGGAATAAAAATGGATCATTATATAATAGTATATGGGATAAAATTGAAATAGTTCTATAAATTTGGAATTTTACAATTTTTTTAATCATTTAACCCTTTTATTTTTAGTTTACCCTCACTATAAACCTATTTTAGCATTAACCATAGTAATTAATTTTTACTATTCATTTTGAAAAAAATTAAACAGAATTTTTAATATAATATTAATATTTATTACTATAAATATGGAATCTGTTTATAAAATTTAAATTGAAAAAATTGTAATAAATTATTTTAAAATCAATTATGCAGACACTATGAAAAAGAAGTTTTCCAAAGAAAAAGTTTTCATCAGTGTAGAAAGTTTTAATATTAAAATTGAATATGGATTTGAGTAAAATGAACAAAATTATATTAATAATAACATAATTGAATTAATTTTAGTTTTAAAAAAATTAAATATAATTTAACTTTTTGAATACTTTAAATGAAAAGGATGTTTTCAATAAAATTAGTATTTTTACCATTTCATTGACAAATTAATCTGTACAGAAACATTTCAGAAATCGAGTGTATCATAAATTTTAAATGTAGATTTAAAAATAAAATTTTATTTTTTCAGATAAATTTTCTAATAATGGAAAAAAAAATTACGATTTTTTCACAAAATTCAATTAAAATATTTTTTGATAAAAATTTATTTCCAGAGTATGTTAAGACTTTACTAAAAATTAAGAATTTTTTTATCAATATGTTTTCGATATATAAAACCATTATACCAAATTTTATAAATTTAGTTATTCCTATTCATATCACCAAGTTTAATATCTAGTTTTAATAGCATATAACAGTTTTCTAAAAATTGGTGTTATGCGTAACTCAAGCTATCAAAGTAAAAAAGAACATTTGAAAAAATATTGCATAAAAAATAATGGTGCTACATTTTAACCCCCATAAAATGAAACTACATATTTAAATTTATCATTATAATACAAAAAAATAAGGATACTTCTGCGTCATCAAATCCTCAGGTTCCCATGTAGCTTCCTCAAGTTAGTTGGTTCAACAAAAAACTTTGGCCACATGAGTGGTCTTGTTTAATAACACTTTATCTCTATGATCCAACCTATCTATAGGGTTCTCTTCATAAAAAAGTCATTGATCTAGCAGTATGATCTCAAATTTCAATACTTATGAAGGATAAGGTATGTAATTCCTCAGGATAGATATATCGAACACATTATGACCATGATAGAGGATCAGTGGAAGCACACAGCGATAAAAAACCATCTATACTGAATCAAGAACATAGAAATGGGAAATATACCTAGGGATTATCTTCCCTTTTTTATGAATCTCAAAATAATAATCTACAAAGAAATTTTTAGAAACACCTTCCCACAAACATCAAATTCAAGATCACTTTTATGATTATTAGAATAACTTTTCAATCATTATTTTTATACACTTATGTGTTGCTGAATGGATGTAACCTTCTCTACCACTTTTTCGTCTAGCTGATCTCTAAATAGATTTATTTTTCCAAATTTAACCCATCATGTTGGATTTCTAAACTTCTTTCCACATAGGTCTTCATTAGGATCCATCTAAATTCTCAATTAAAATCTATTTATGTAAGAAAACTCAACTGAAGTAAGTTGATGATCCCAAACACCTTTGAAATCCATACAAAAAGAATTTACCATATAATATAGGGTTTTAATTATTCACTCAAAATGAAAATACAATTTAGGTTGATAAGATCTGACAAAACTTAACACCTTATATAATTCTTGTTTAATGATTTTCTAGAAATTTAAGGTAGACCTTGAATCCCATTAAGATATATAGAATGTGGTAATCTATGAAAACACAACACTTTATTAATGTATATCCTAGAAAGATAGTCGATTGAAAATTTTATCTGATAGAAAATAATTGTGCTAACTTTATAAGGAGATTTAATATAAACCATATAGAACTATTCCCTTTAGATGTTTTTTGGAGTCCTATGACAAAACCAATGGTGATGTTTTCCCATTTCTATTCTGGTATGGGTAATGGTTGTAACATCCCATCATAATTTTATCTCTAATCCTTGACTTACTAACATACCAAGAACCAAGATACATATTATGATATATCTCTCTTCATTCCATACCATCATAAATAATCTTTCAAATCCTTATACATCTTTGTATTACATGGATAAATAGAAAAATAATAATTACGAGATTCCTTTAAAAACTCATTTAAATCAAGTATAGATGGAACACATACATGATTTATAAATCTTATAAGTCCATCATAATCAAGGTTAAATTAAGGAACATTTACAATCTTATTATATAGCTCTACATCATCATTCATTGGCTCTTCAATCTTTAATTGGAATAATGGTTGAATAGTCATTTGGGAAAGATAAAATTTCTCGTTCTGCTTCATTATTTCCACATCCATCCTTAGAAAATAAAGAAAAATTATATATTTGGTAATCCTTAACATTGAAGAGATAACATTATAGTTTTGACTTAGAGCATAGACCACCTTTTCACCTTCACAATGTGGTAATGTATTGAGAAGCAATAATCTTTAATCATCTATGACCATCTTCTATAGTGTATATTAAACTCCTCTTATGTGAATATATACTTTAAAGATTTATGATTCGAACATATGTTTCACACCTATGCCAATAAAGATAATGCCTCCATATATTTAATGAAAAAATCATTATAGAAATCTCCAAATAATGCATCAGATAAATTTTCTAATGGACCGTCAATTATAATGAGGCGTATGATACCACCATATTATTTTTCATTAGAAATAATACTAATTAGTACTTTTATGTGTCACTATATATTACAAACCCTTCTCCATTGTAGAGTAATATATGCATAGGGTCACTAACTAACCTTCTCTTTAGTTACATGAAATTTTATTCTCATTCATCTATAAAAAGGAACTTGGATCCATTTTATGTAACATTTTTATGTGGTTTGGATAAACATGAGTTCCATAAATCATTTTAAATATACATCCAAACCAAGAAAAATATAGATCTCAGTCACCACGGTTGGTCTGGGCCAATTCTAAATTTTCCATCACCATTAATGGATCCGTTGAAACCAATACAATCATCATGATAACATTCATCATTTTTTCATCTTCAGCACCTTATTAAAACTAATATGGTCATCATGATTGATAGGTATATTTGAACAAAGTGATCAATAATTCATAGTATTTCTTAATCAGTACACCATGTCTTAAATTTATGAAACCTTTGGTTTAACCTAGGTTATTCATGTTCATTATTAAAATCCTTTACAATGGTTCATGAAAAATTTGTGAATTAAAAAAAACATATCCCCTTGGTGTGTCAACCCAGATGTGCAACAATTCTTATTTTCATGAACTAGGTGATGATTGAGTTGAATCCAAATGCACCTTTTCAAAATTTATAACCCCTTGGTAAAAATGTGTTAGAGCCACATCGATATGTAGTATATAGAAATAGATGTAATTTCGTAGAAACCACTCACTCTATTCTTCAAAAAAATTATAATTTATTTTTCTATATTTAGACATTTCATTATGGTTCACACTAATGTTTTTTAATCCTAGTTCTAAAAGGGAAACTAAACCTATTATCTGATACTAACTATAATGACCCATGATTTTGATACATAAATATTACATTTTTTTTGAATATTCAATACATTCCCCAAATATAAACCTGATGACCATATAGGTTTAGTGTATTTGAAAACTAGATAAAAAATATTCTTATTTCCTAAACGAACTACAATATCTTCTAGAAAGATCCTCCCATTTTGTTCACTTCATGGGATTACCCTACTTAAATATTTCTTCATAAACTAGGGAAAGAAAACATAAGAAAGTGTTGGATTAGATGCTCAGTAAGGGTAAAATTGGGAGATATTAATCGATGATCACAAGAAGAAATAAGATATACATAAGGGTAAGATATCATGGACATAACTTAAATGTTTCATACCTAATTTTTCAAAGATAATAGGCCCGATTCATGGAATAAAACATTATCATTTTAGATTCGTGCATCATAAGAGTGAGAAATCATTTTAAATCAATCATGAAAAATAAGTTCATGTCATATAAGTGTGTCACCATCATATATATATAAAAAATTTAATATTTCAAGGTTAAATTTAGAGACCCTGAAATTATTGTGGATCGGGTATCCCTACTAGTTTCTCATATCATAAATGATTATACATCATCACCTATTTTTCATAGTGGATTATGCACACCGACTTGTTTCATATAGTGTATCATGATTATCATCCTATTTCTCATAGTGGATCAATGGTATTATCTTATTTACCATACAAAACTCATGAGATATAAATAATTATCCAATGCATTTTAGGGAGATATATATCCAAAACATAATGTAATTCTTACATTTTTGTGGTATAAAATCATTTAAGATTTATTATATCATCATATCATAATTTATGTAAAGAAATATTTTTTAATAAAAAATTCATAAATACATAAAAGCATAACCTATGGATAAATAAATGGATTTAATAACCATATCATCATCATAATTATAATAATAAAACACAAAAATTAAGAATAAAGATTGTACCATTCGATTATAACCCTAATAAATCATAATCAACCTCAAAGTTTGTTGTCGTTGATGAATATAAAATTCATAAAAATAATATTAAAACATTCTTGAGGAAAATATCCTTCACATTTTGAAATCAATTTATTAACATCTAAAAAAGTCACCAAAAAGTAGTAAATTTTAATTGAAAATAACATTTAAACCGTATTATAGAATATTCAAATAATTTAATGTTTATGGTGGTGTAAAATTCTGTTCATGCTGTACATGTTAAAAAAATATTCCTTTTATATTTTCAGTAAAAATAACAAGTTACCACATTTGAAAAATTATAGGAATATTAATTTTAAATGTTTTTTTAAAAATTCAATCATTTGTAATAATTTTTTTAAAAATAATTTTATAATATTAAAAACATCCTTCAACTTTTTTAGAATACATGGATATGGAAGAAATTTTTTTTTTACAAAAGAGAGAAATAAAATATATTTTCATAAAAAATATTCTCATGATCTATTTATTTATTAAAGAGTGAAAAAGGAATGTGAAAATGTGTAATATAGAAAATACCAAGAGGAGAAGAAGACATATGAGTTTTTTGAGTGGTATATCATAAATTTTCATCATAAAAAACTTAATCATAAACAATTCTAATTAATATTGAGTTTTTTACATTAAAACATTCATTATTTTGGTAGGTTTTTAATCATAATACCCAGGAAATAACTTACCTTATATTGATTTTTATACCACATAATTATCAGAAGAATAATCTTAAAATATATTCAGGGGTATTGTACACACAACTTAAAATAAACAAGTGGTGAATATGGATTTTTTCTCATAAAAATAAAATTGACATGAAAATACCTTACATGATTTGGTAACATTTTAATCATAAAAAATATGAAATAATAACTTTAAATTAAACTTTAAAAATAATTATAATAAATAAGTTGATAATATAACTTGTCAAATGGGATATATATACACCTAAAAAAAGAGGATAAGTGGATAACATAACATATGTACCAAAGAAAAAAATTGAGAGAAAACCCCATTACCTCTTGTATCAAATTGTTCATACATGCATGGAAATAATTAATAAAAAATAAAGGTTTATTATAAAAATAACACCATACCATAATTATATATATCATATCAAATATGATTTTTTAGTGACATTTTATTACCCGTTTATTAACAATTATTTGTTAAAATGATGTTTCAAGAAATAAATTATTTGTTTTTTAAGTATGTTTTGGTTTGGTATTTTTAATAATTATACATTGATCAGGGTTACATATTATAATTCTTTTATCCACAGTCAATAACCAATCGTCCGTTCTAACTTCCAATCCCATGGAACATCCCACCAAGCCCTATAAAGTCAAGGGGGGAGTCAACCCATCTTATCGGGGTTAACAAGAAACCATCACTCATACATCGAATGATGCCGAAAAAGCCCATGATAATAGTAAATGGTGAAATGAAGAGCCCATCACTTGTATGGATCTCCTTACCTAACACCACCAAACTTGCCTACCCCAAACACCAACACCACCAATGTGATAACCTAATCTCAGTAAATCTTCCATATAGGGGTGCCCATATAATAATAATCCCTTCACTAGTTCTAATCGGGCCATCACATCATTTTAGTTTAAAAACACTTTCCAAAACATTATAAAATACCAACTAGGCATTCAAATCATATGATTTTGTTAATCAAAACTCCCAATATATATCAAGTTCCAAACATGCCTAATATCACGTAGTTTTACAAATCATTTTCCCCAAAAACATGAACAAGTCCAAATCGGAATTTAAACACTTTAGAAATAAAGATTACTCATGAAATTCCGAATGGGCCTTTATACCAACCTCTCACCAAAGAATAAATTAATATAAAAATGTGCTAAGTTTCATAAAACACATTCAAGACCATAGTTTTGAGTTACATGAAACACAAACCCACCATTTAGAAATAAAGTAACCATTTTAGGAATCAGAGAATAAGAAATAAGGTAAAACCATTTAAAAACCAAGTCTCAAAGAAATATTACTTTTATAAATTCCATCATCATTTGAAGCCCATCAATGTGTGCACATCAAGCACCCATGGATAAACCAACATCCAATGACATACTTCATGAATCTATGGAATCATTGAAAAACCATTATCAAGAAACACCATTTAACTTTAAACCAACACAATAAGACAAATAATGAAAAGATCAGCAATAAGAATTTAAAAGCAAGAAAAACTTTCCAAAAGAGTAACCACAACATAACCATCCATAGTAGTCATCCATACAACACAAAATTCCCAATTCATAATTTAAAACCTTACTAACAAGGTTATTCGAGGAAAAACATAACCAATAGTGTTCAATTTCAATTTACAATCTTATTTAGCATTTTAACAAACACCTTAGGTGCATAACTATATAACATATTTAAATAAACCCCACTTTAATCCAGTTCCACCAATTTTTACCAACATGAAGACACCATACCAAGAAAGTTAATCATACCAAAAGCATTTGAAACACATTTTTTAACTATTTAAAATTCCAAAAGAATTAATGGAATGAGTTTGAATGGAAAATAATAGAAACACCTACCTCGAAAGTGTAATGATGCAACAAAACATCAAGAGAAGGGATATCCAAGATTGAGATGCAATATGTACACCCTAACATCCAAAAAATTGGCCAAAATCATCCAAACCTGACCCTAGGGTTTGTTCATGAGGGAAACACCACCATGAAAAACAAAGAACGTGAGAGAGAAGGGAGAGGAAATGAGGGAATTGACTAAAAACTAATAGAATCTCACATTGGGACCTTCAAGGGGATTCAAAAATAGAAGCATAGAAAGACAAGGTGAGTTGGGAGGACCCCCAAGAGCCCCTAGGTAGAACAAGGGAGGATAATACTGATTTAGGATGAAAAAAATAGAGGAAAAAACATGGAATTTTTAATTTTTGAGAAACTAGGCAGCTCACACAGGATGGATGCATGTTTTTTTAAAATGTGCACAAATCATTCGGTCGCCACTGTCCAAATGGATAGAACCCTTTTCACGATTGCCACATGATATACCAAATTTTAAACAAATCATGCACCTTGTTCTTAAACCCAAAAAAAGAAACCTAATTACCTGGATGGGGCCCACAGTTTCCCAAACCATGCACCTAAACTGTGAACATTCCAAAACACCACTCGAAAACTCATGAAACATGAAAATTTAAATTAGGAATCCAAACAAAACCTAAACAAAAATTTCCTAGTCCAAGAAAAGAAAAAAAATAAAGGAGTTCCAATGTTCAAGGTGTGAAAATATTCCACCCCAAAAATAATTTATACCCATATAAATTCACCCAACTAAAATATAAACAGAACCTAATTCCATACCTAATCAAAATCAAACGAAACACAAATCTTGGGGTGAAATTTCCCATCACAGGTCACACCTGTCAGATTTTAGAGAAAACCACATCACACAGAACAATTGGAGAGCACGAGAGTGTTCTTCCCACCATAATAACTCAACAAAGGTTATCAACATTTAAACATCCACCCAACAACACCTAAATGGGAAATCCCAACCCAATAAAAAAACCCCATAACTTCTCCACACAAGATAGAAAAAACTACCACTAAAAATATAATGTTACCACATAAACCGAACCCCAAACACTTGGGGAAACCCACAAAAGGAACTCAAACCAAATATAGTGTTGGAACCATAATCCATTGATTCCTCAAAACTCAAGAATCTGAAAAAGAGAATAGCTATCATCAAGAACAACCCATATGATAGATAAACACACTTAAAGATGAAAAACGTATTGAAAGAGACACATTCAGATAAATACAATGACTTATATTATGATAGAACAAGTCCATAACACTTTTAAAATTAAATGATGAACTTAGAACAATAGGAAAACTAAAATAAGGAAACAATGAACATATCCACCTCAACATGGTAAGCATGGATAGTCCAAGGTTCCCCGCACACCCTCCACAATTCCTGACTGCACCCCAGCTTCACTCTGGGAACTTTGTCTAGAGCCAAGATGGTTGAATAATATAAATCATCTCAGATAGAAGCCAATATCATCTAATAAAGACCTATTATTTGAAAAACACATCATATTAAACTTATCCAGATGACCCAAACAACCACTATAGTGCAAAGTATTTTTAGGATTGTGGAAAGATGGCTTCGAATGCCCAAACCTGTCACACCGGTTGCACACGAGTGAATGTGCTGACCAACTGGAATATAGAACCAATAAAGTATACTTCTAAAATATAGATTCATTTATAACACATTACTATGAATATGGTGAACCATCATGAGAAATAAGAGACACCAGAGTTCTGACTACTTGTTCTCTAGCATTTAACTGAGCAAAACATTCTCCATCCACCAACTTTTCGAAATGAATATCCTTGGAGGAGAGGGATTTTTCCTTGATATATGGATGAATAAAAATGATGATAAGAGAACCCTTTAAGAGATACTGAGACACTATATTCAGATCAAAAGAAATGAGATACTTGAAATTTTCAACATAAGCCTTCACTATCCTATGACCCTGCTGAGCATTAATGAGATATTTCACATTCTTCATCTTTATCTCCTCAAGTATAAAACATCAGATAGAAATAGTCCTAAACACTTCCCATGAAATATACAAATGCTTCAATGGTGGAGAAAAAATATTCCATTCATCCAAAGATGGACTTTCAAACAAACCCATAGTAGTATGGACTCTAACAACTACAGGATTTCCCAGCTATCTAAATACACTCTCAATTTCTCCAAGCCACTCCACTACCTCTAAAAGACCTTTATCTCTAAGATATAAAGTAAACACATAAGGACAACCAGAAACTATGAATAAATGATTATAAATATTAGATACCTTTCTAGGTTAAATATTCTGAAGAACAAAAGTATTAAAAACCCAAAATCAACATCAACCCGAAACATAATCTAAGAAAACATCTCGATCCAATACAATTGGATCAAAATACAAACACATAAAAGAGAAAGAAAAATACTATTTTTGAAAACCACTATCTAATTTTAATCTCAAAACTACCATCTTCCAAGTCTACTTTTCAAAAACCAAAATACATCTTAAAGAAAAATAAAATTCTAAAACCATCTTCCCTTTCAAAAAGCCACTCAGAAAAACCAATCCAAACCATTAATTTTAAATAATCTCCCATATAATCCTATAAAACATTATATATGTATCCATCCAATTACTCTTATTCCAAACAAACATGACAACATGCACATTCCAGACATATCGACACATATGTTAATGCTCATAATGAGTACCAAGGGTTACACATTTTATCCCAACATCAAATCTAAGTATTTATTAAATTTACAATTCAAAACATTTTCCTTTAAAACCCATTATTTCCAATTTAAAAACCATTTGAAAGAAATAATTTTTATTTAAAATGACACTTACATTTTGAAAGAATAATCACATAAACCAAGACCAAAACCAAACACAAATCATGCCAAGCTATCAGAGTGTAGAACCAATAGTCATTCCTAACATGACAAAATAGTTAGTGGGACATGCCCCCAAGTAAGAATTGACAACTAATAGGGGATTGAACCATGTAATTAGACTCCACATGGGTCACTACTCTTTATATGATCACGAAATAACACCATCTCACCTCAATTTTAATTACTCACCCAACACAAAGGGGAAAAAAATACCCAAATCCTAGACTACCCCTAGAAACATGAGGATAATTTTGAGAAATAGCTCATGATGTCCTTCCTATAGCTCCCTATCATGTCCCGATAGTCCTAGTCTCCGAATACCTGACTACCCGACTAATAAGAGCCTCATTTGATACCATTTTTTTACAAACCAGGTTTTGATGCCATCCAACCCCACACCGATCTCATCCCAAGACATGGGTCAAAGGGAATTACTGATCCCCATTGGCTAGAAATTTCCACCGGGCCTCCAAATAATCTAATGGTAATGATTTATCCAAAGAATAAAATTGGATCCCAACAACAAAGCTGAACACACCGAAAAATAATACAACTAAACATCAATAAATATAAAATGTGATCCAAAAACAAAAACTTCTGAACTTAATAAAAACTGAATACAAAACTAAAAAACCCATAAGCACACAGTATCCATGTGGCCTCTTGATGACCACCAACCACAAGACAAGCCTAATCTAAAAGAAACTCAAACGAGAAACATAAACCTGAAAAATAGATTAGGTCTACTGACACTAAATGTCATATATAGGGTGTGATCTTTAACAAATCAATAGGAAACCACCATAGAATCCATAAATATCCTTTCTAGAAATAGTATGAAAACACTAGTTTGAAATACATATAAATAAATCGGTTTTTATCATTATTAATTAAAAAACAAAACTTTACCTTTTTCCAAACAACACAGGCGACATCACTATTTTCAAAATGGATTGCCATTTTATAACTAAAACTCAAACCAAAAACAAACAAAAAAATACTAAGCTATACTAAAATATGAAAAGAAGTATAAATAAGGAAACAAGTTCAAAAAAATATAAACAAATAAATATAGATAGTAAAACTTGGGAATTTCTAAAAAAATACCTAGAGAAATCACTTGAAATACTCGGGTCATACTCACCTACCAAAATATGGTTAATCTCTACTGTCAATAACCAACTGGTCCTCGTAACTTGCAATCTAGTGGAACTTCCCCCAAGCCATATAAATTCAGGGGGGATCAACCCATCTAATCGGGGTCATCAAGAAACCATCACTTAAACCTCTAAATATAAATAAGAAACCCATGGAAATAGTACATGGTGAATGGATGAGGCCCTTACAAACGTGACACACCTTGCCTGCCGCCACTAAACATGCCTACCCCTAACCACTGAAACCACCTATGTGATAAACCACCCTTTGGAGAACCTCTATAAGGGTTCCCGTCTTATAATAATCCTTTAACCAGTTCCAAACGAGCCATCACATCATTAAAGTATCAAAATACTTTCACAATCATTATAAAATACCAACCGGTCCTTTACATCATATAAGTTTTAAAACAAAAATCCCAACATATATCAAGTTACAAATGAGCGTCACCTCATAGAGATTTACAAATCATTTTCCCCCAATACATGAACAATTACAAACAAACCTTCAAACACTATCATGTTACATCAAAAAATGCCAAACATGCCTTTATACAAAGCACTGACCAAAAAATAAATTATGATTTTAAATGGTCTAAGATTCACAAAACACATTTGAGACCAAATTTTTGAGTTACATGGAACACCAACACATGATATAAAAATCCAGAAACCATTTTAGAAATATGTGAATAAAAAATAATGGAGAAAACTTTTGAAAAACTAGGGCTCAATGAAATCATATTTTTATCAATGTCATCATAATCGGAAATCTTATCCATGTGTGCACCTCGTGCACCCATGGATGTTCCAATATCTAATTTCATACTTGAAGTGTCTGTGGAACCATTTAAAAATCATTTTTATGAATCAAAACTTGTCTTTAAACAAACACAACATCCCAAACAATTACAAGATCCCCAATAATCATTTAGAATCTAGAAAAACATTCCAAAACATTAACCAAAACATAATAGGCCATAATAGTCATCCAGACCACATAATATTCACAATTCATAATTTAAAACCATGATATAAAGTGTAACTGAGGTCAAACATAACCAAAAGTTTACAAATTCAGTTTAAAACTTATTTATAAATTTATAAAACACCGTATGTGCATAACTATATATCTTATTTTATGAAACCCCACATTAAGCCACTTCCACCAATTCTTTCCAACATTAAAACACCATACATTGAAAATAAATCATACTAAAAGAATGGGGGAAACATTTTTAAAATATTGAAAAATCCACAAGAATCAATGGAATGACTAGGAATGGAAAATAATGGAAACAAATACCTCAACGGAGTTCAGATGCTAGGAAAATTTGAGGCAATGGTGATCAAATCCTAAGACACAATCCGCAAACCCTAACATCTTGGAAATTAACCAAAATCATCTAACCCTAACCCAAGGGTTTGACGAAGAGGGAAAACCCCTCAAGAAACACCATGAAATTGATAGTGAAGTGAGAGGGAAATGACCAATTAACTAAAAACCAATGGAATCTTATATTGGGACCTTCAAGGGGATTCATAAATTAAAAGAGAGCAAGAGAGGATGAGCTTGGAGGACCTCTAGTGTGCCTAGGTTAAGAAAGGGATAGGAGTCCCTATTTTGGATTAAAAACACTGAGTCAAAAACTAGTAATTTTGAAATTTTAAGAATCATGGAAGATCTAAAGGTTTGGCCACATGGTTTAGAAAACCATTTACATACTGTAAAATTAACACTATCCAAATTGACAAAACATCACACCTAGATTTTATGTAGTTTACCAATCCGTGCACAACTAGTGAGACTTACTACTATACCCCAAAACAAGCCACATAGTTATTTTTGTTGGGGTACACAATTTCCCAATCCATGTAACCAAATAGTGCATAGTCTAAAATGCCACTCAAAAACTCAGAAACATGATAATTTAAACCCAAAACCCAACTCGAACTGTAACCATGACATCCAAACCTAGAAAAGAATAAAATAAAGGAATTCCAAAGGTTAGGGTGTGATAAGGTATTTGTGATATTATAATTAAATAAGTATAATTTTTTCATAAAAATGAAATATATAGTTTAAATATATCATTATATACACTCGTAATAGGTGGTGATGGAAAATTAATTACATCGTTTCCCGAGGTGGTAATTCACCAAACCCAAAGTCAGCATTTTTATTTACCATTTAATAGAAGAGGATATAGATATGGGTTATTACTTTAACATAATAATATATTAGTATATGGGAGATACATATTTTATTATACCCATTTATTTTTAGAATATTTGATGGTAGTGGATGATGAAATAAAATAAAAATTATTGATTAAGAATGTAACAACTTCTTCAAATAAACTCCTTAAGTTAGCAAAACATTCCTTCTTAGGATGATTTCCTAATTGAAATATAAATTCAAAGATCTAGGTAGGGAAATAATGAAAAGATTTTGGTAGGTCTTGCTTAAAAAATGTCTCTTGATGTGTGAATATGATAGAATAGTGGGTGACCTTTTGTAAGTGGGGAAGAGGAGACACTTAGAAAATTTTGAAAATAAGAAGGAATACACTTGTTTTACGCATGTAAAGGGATCCAAAATGGATCAATTTAAAAAATTTGATGATTTATGTTTGAAATATATCTATAAAATAGTGACTTTACATATTTTAGGTCATTTTAACCCTTATCTTTTTTGTTTAATATCTAGGTAAACCTGTTTTAACCTCTCAGTAAACCCGATTAAACCTTAAGAATAAGAATTAATTTTTACTCTTTTTTCTATTTATTATGAAAAATATTAATATGAACGTATTATATAATACTAATTATTCTTTTTGAAAATATAGAACACATTTTTCCAAATTAAATTCATATAATTGTTTGAATTTAAATTAAAATTAATCCTGCATACGAGACAGAAAATCTTTTCTCCAAAGAAAATGTTTTCATAAGTGTAAAAATATTTAATATCAAAATTAAATATGGATTTGATTCAAATGACATAAATTAGACATATGTAACATTGTTGAATTAATATTATTTTCTGTAAAATTTTGAAACCATGTTTTACTTTGTAAATACTTTAAACTAATATGAATTTTTCAATAAAAATTACTATTTTACACAATTCATTGAAAAAATAATCTTTATAGGAAATGGTCAAAAAAATCCCTCCAAAATATTTTGTGAATTTATATTTTGAAGATTAATTTTATTTTTTCAAATAAAATTTCTAATATTAAAATAAATAACTTTTACTATTTGATCACGAATATCAATAAAACCATTTTTTATGAAAAAGTTATTTTTTGGAGTCTTTGAAGATTTGACTAAAAATGAAGTAATTTTTATGAATAGGCTTTATTTATGTAAAATGAATATAATTAATTTTTTAGATGTTGTGATTGAAATTAATACCACAAATTATAAAAACTAGGTTTTAATTATAATGTTTTTAGATAAATATTAATATTATGTCATAGTTTGTTAAAATGTTATGCTGTGAGCACCACAATCCTACTTCATAAAAGGTCAAGGATCCATAGTTGGGAACATCCATTTATCCCTACATATATCCATGAAATCCTTTCTGGAACCAATCAATGACCAAAAAAGGGAATGAGATATACTCAGTCATCCACCATGAATAGTGTCTATAATAAATCGAGTTAGTAAATATAATCAATATCAGTTCACATGTATAAAATTAATATAGCTTTATATAATCATGAAAACAACCCAGTATATAAGTAAATATTGTGTCTATAATTCTATAAATGATAAATAACAATATACAAGAGTAATCATCAACTATGACAAATACTGATTATATCAAATATCAAACCAATAAGGGAAAAGACCCATGGTTATGGAACATGGAATCCTCTTTGAGTCTATAGAGATCATCCATAAAAATGACGATATAATTTAGTCCTACAAGGGCCAGGAACTTTGGATTATGTTTGAGGAATCCTCATAAAGTACATAGATCTCATCCACAAAAAACTGGGTAAAATTTAGACCTACAAGCGCCAAGAACATTGGGACTATGACCGAGGAATCCTCCTAAAGTACATGGATCTCATCCACAAAAAACATGGTTTAGACTTGGGTGGAGCCAAATTATAAATTTTGATGTGGTGAAAGAAAGTCAAATCCATGGTAATAATATAAGGAATCTAATGTAATTAAATTGTCAGTTATATACCAATATGTTAGTGTCAAACCATAGTATCCATAATTGAACATTTATAAAATAGGTATAGGGGCCTTGTTAGTATCCATTATCTTATCAATTTAATTCATAAAATTATTTTCCTAAATCAATTCACTAACAAGTGATTTAAAGAGGTCCCATTTTAGTGTTAATTCCACCTTACCAACCACTTAAAATATTATTCATAAGAAAATAGATCATCCATCTCATTTAAAATTTCCATTTATTCCATTTTACATATAAATCAACATGGTATGATAGTTATTTGACCTTTTATATCCAAATTAATTTCTTATAAGACTTCTAATAATAGGCGGTAAGCTCAATACACCCAACAGTGAGTCATAGTCATAGGAAGTCATACTAACCCACCTCAACGGGTGGTTCAGGCAAGGATTAGTGACCTTAAACCTTGATAGAAGAAAAGAGATCATCAAAATAGGTTTTAAAAAATTTAACTTAATGTATTTAATTTTTTTAGATGAAATACTCAAAAGGCCTAGTGTGAAACACTACAATGAAAGATATAAACATCGAAAGTTTAAGGGATAAGGTATAGAACACCTACCATAGAGAATTAGTATAATACTCATATTTTTTCAGCCAATAACATGTTCTAGAATTGAAAAAATATGGGAAATATAAAAATACCATGAAAATAATGTATATTTACATGTATATATTTAACATAATATAATGAAATTTAAATGATGGAAGTAAGAAAGGATATTGAAGAGATTATTGATACAAATATGATATGATAGAAGACACTTGAATCCATGCTTAGGGGAAGGAGGATTCTCAATGCCAAGATTTTATGCCAAAGGATATCTCAAGTGTGTGAGGGATAATTTGCATGGAGAGAAAAAGAAAAAAGAGGAATAAAGTTAAATAGAAAGTGGGGGAAATGGGTATTTCACACATTTTTAAAGGGAACATGATTTAATGGAATAGTTATCCAAACCATGCATGAACCATGTTAACCCACTAAATAATGTGGAACCCCCGTCTCATGGCTAGGCACATGGTTTGAAAGACCCTATGAAACTTGTGTATGATCATGGTCTTGGTTGTATACCCCCTTACAAGATTAGGCATACTATTGGATAAAAATTTACTAATTGTATGTTTCTTCTTGGAAACAAACCTATATCATTTTCATTGAATTTTGGATTACCCCACATGGTTCATTAACCATGCACCTCCTCTTATAAAACTTCACAATTAGGAAAATGATTAATACTAACCATTAAAAAACCATTACCCTCTTACTCTTCTCCAAAAACTAGATATCCGATCTCCAAAAAAACCTCAGACACTACTGAACCCTTCCTCATACTTTTTTGTACTTATAAAAATATAAAATGAGGTAGTTGAACAACAATTTTAAGAATCCATACCTCTCTAAAAATATAGGTCCTTACACCCTCCCCTCTTTAAAATAATTCATCATCGAGTTTCCCTTCTAAGGGTGGTTGCTCAACATCTAAAATAGTTCTATCCACTGAACATATATGTTATCATCTCTCTTGTAAGTCTTATCCTATACATGGCTATGATTCCATAACACTTTTACATGTGGAACTGACCAACCTTAGAGATCCTTCATTCTTCAATTTATAGTATGTTTAAGATTCTCTTAAAAGGAAGCACTATTTTCCAGTTCAATTTCCTTAGGATCCAAAAAATGAGACGGTTCCGAATGATAAATATGTAGCTAAGATACATAGAATACATTTTTTAGGGCCTGATACCTCTGAGGAAGAAATATCTGATAGTCTTTCAAAATGAATCACTTTAATATTATTAAAGGTCCAACATAATAAGGATTTTTTACCCTCTCTCTGAAACTATTTATATTGTATCCTAGGTAAAATATGTAGGAAAACTAGATATCCCATATATAACTCCAAAGGTCGATGGCGAATATCAACATAAGGTGTCTTTCTAGAATGATATATATCCATACACTTCCTAATAAGATGTACCTACTCTAATGTCTACTAAATGAGATGTTTTCAATGTATTTCTACCTCACCTGCCTCAGACTAGAATAAGGGTGAATGCATGACCTTCCATATAAGGCCTCGTAAGGAGCCATTTTTATAGTCACTTGGATGTTTTTATTTTAAGTGAACTCAGAAATAGGTAAATGTTTCTCTTAATTGAGAAAACGTTCTTGGAGAATGTCCTCAAACACCAAAATCATATACTCATACTGACTATTGGACTATGGGTGATATTATATATTCAGTAGTACCTATAAACACAAATCCATTTTCAGCCACTTTTAGAACCATAATGAAAAATTAGCATCTCTATTTTATATAATGGAACATGGAACTCCATAAATTTAGATAATATCATTTTTTTAGAGTCTACCCAATTCATCCTTTGAGAAGGTATCATTGATAGGTAAAAATATGGTGAACTTTATTAGATGGTCAATGATAATACACACTATATCACTACCTCAAGGTGAATGATGCAAACCTGTTAAAAAATCCATAGTTATGTCATCGCATTTTCACTCTAAAATGGGGAACGACTATAAAATTCCCATTGGTAACTAGTGTTATGCCTTTACCTGGTGATAAGGGGAACATTAACTTACAAATCTAGTTATCCCCCACTTCATACCTGACCACCGATGTTGGAGGAATATATCACGATACATCTTCATAAATTTGGGATGTACTTCCCAAGTAGAGGCATGAAACTCTCATATCAATTCATCTAATATGTCTACAATAATCCAGACATTTTCATGAATAAATAGAAGATTATCCTTATCAATAACCTAGCTAGGCGTTGTGACCTACCATTTAATTATCTCCCTTTGGATCAAGACTTCAAGACTAGAACGATGCATCCTCTTCACTCTATTCATAAGTGAAGAGGTCACTATAAAATTCATAAGAATAGGCTATCCATGGAGCTCCTGAACCCCTTGATGCATATCATAAAAGTGCAGTATAAACTAGCACTCATGGAAGGCCTAATAAACTACTTGCATCTAAGTATTTTGGTTTAGAGCATTGGAAATGGAAATTCCCTTCCTAGGTGTATATGCAAGCCAAATGTTGAAGTAATGTAGGTATTCAACCCACCTTCACATCTTAAGAATCAAATAACACTATGTGAGTATATATTTTAGAATTTTTTGATCCATATATAAAATGAACCATTATAACAATAAATAATTCCTTAAATAAAGAAAGGAATATACCACAAAATCTATCTCTAGATCTTTTGTCTTGTAATTACACTTATTAGGTCTCAACTGATGAGATCTATATGCCATGAATCGATCTCCCTATATCAAAATGGATCCCAACGTGATGCCCGATGCAACACAGAAAATCAAATAGCCACTTCCAGGCTTAGGTAAAATTAGAATTAGTGATGAATCTAGTCTCCCTTTTATCTTCTAAAAGGATTTCTAAATCACTTTATACTATATATAGTTTGCACCTTTCTGTGTCAAGATCTTGAGTGGTTTTGAAATATGTGACAAATACTGTACAAATCATCTATAATATCTAGAAATCCCTAAGAAAATTCATATGTCAAAGTTGTTGTTGGGAAATTCAAAGGAAACTATGGATCTCACATTCTATGGGTTAACATATACTCCTATATCTAAGATAATGTTACAAAGTATGTGTACTTTATTAATAAAAATGTGGAATTTATTATTGTATAATATAACTAGTTCTCTCTCAGTGTATTCAGTTTGATCTATAGAAGTTTGGGATGGTCGTGTCAATTGTTAGAATAAACCAAAATTTCATCCAAAAAGACTACTGTAAATGAATTCAAATACAGGAGGAAAACCCGATTCATTAGATCCATAAAAACAACCGACATGTTCGTTATACCGAATGACATAACCAAAAACCCATACAAGCCATATCAACTATGAAATACTTTGTTTGGTATATATGATTTTCTAAAACACACCTGATGATAGACTAAAATAAAATCCATTTTGTTGAAAATCCTTTATCATTGGAGATAGTCAAAGAGGTCTTGTATATGAGGGAAAGGATAGTTGTTCTTCACAGAAAGCTGAATCAATATCTAGTAATCAACACCTAGCAATAGGGTTGAATCTACATTCTTGTATAAAATAATATATGAAACCCAAGGTTAAGTACTGGGTCATCTAAAAAACTTAGACTACAAGTCATCTAGGTATCTCTTATGCTCCTAAAACATTGTAGTATATACCCTATAAGGCTGAATGGATACTGGTGATTCTCCTAAAACAAGATCAATAGTAAAATTCACCTCTCTCCCACTAGGTAGACATGAAAAATAATCAGGAAATCCATCTAGGAATTTGTATATATATATATATATATATATATTATTGGAGTGAAATCAAACTAAGGTATTCCATGATCATCCAGAAAATGGCTAGAAATCAGAGCTATCACTTCACTGGACCATAATGCTCGGGTTTAACTTGACTCTTGGAAACTCCATTAACCATTGTGAATATAAATGCCAGCCTAATGTGATGTGAAGGACACCCTCCAATGATAAAAATCAACATGTTCATGGAAAGGGACCAATCAATCCATCCCAAGAATGATATCAAAACCTATCATCTTATGGATTAAGAGGTCCCATAAAAAATGATAGTTTCTGTTATAATGCAAGATTCCTTAAATTAGTGAACACCCACTAAATAAATTTTTAATGGATTATCAGGTGTCGTCACCCCATAAAATTAGTCAATATCAAGCCAAAGACTCACCATAGTCACCATAGATAAGATGGAGTGGTGAGAACTTATTTAAAATAAAGAAGATACTAGAGAAGAGGCTTTTAAAATCACAACTCACACCATAGATAGACTGACAATCTCCTTCATGGGTATCAGATGAACTAAATACATCTAGCATGTTCTGAAATCCTGAGAAACAACTAGACTACCCTAGGATGGATAGATCTACGAGAACTAAAAATCTTGTGTCTGTCTCCCTCAACCACATCCACCTCCTCTTCCTAAATGGTCAATGTAACTCTATCTCCTTTCTGATGAGGTGTTAACGATGATGCTCTTAAGGTAGAGCTAGTGTGGATCACCTCCCACTAGTCATAGGTGGGAAGGTCTAAAAAAACCAATGAATATGTCCCATTCTACCATAGTACCTATAGTAAACTAGGGATCTATCACACTGAGGATTTATATTACCCTACTCACCACACTAAAGATAGATTACATG
Source organism: Viscum album (assembly GCA_963277665.1). Lineage (NCBI taxonomy): Eukaryota > Viridiplantae > Streptophyta > Magnoliopsida > Santalales > Viscaceae > Viscum > Viscum album. Next base: position 52,457,903 of record OY728152.1, on the reverse strand, counting down.
GTTATCTGAGTTCATAGTATGTATATTTCTACCACCTTTGGAATAATTAGAATGATGGTTTTTTCCACTAGATGAACCGATGCTCTAATGATATTCTAAAATTAATGAGAATACATATTCATCTTCCTATATGTTATGCTTAGTGATGAAGGAATGGTTTAGTATCTCAATAAAGTAGTCCAACGAAACACATTCTCTTGAGATTGAATGGCATATACAATCACATTATCAATACTTCTAGCTCTGGATAGATCGACACCAATGTGAGAAGTAAATCAATTCTAAAGCTCTATAAAATGAGTCAAATAATCCATAACATATAGACTTCCATGATCTTGGTGTATAGGATCTCTGGCTCGATTAGCTCTCAGTGTATCATGAAGGATGTATTCCTAGAATTCCATCTTGAAATTTCACCAAGCCATAACTTGATGATGATAATTTTGGGTCAAAACATCCCATAATCTATTGGATGATCCTATAATCTTGTATGAAGAATGTTTGAAACTACTACATGGAGGTGTCTTAATATGTTCAAAGAGAGATAGAATTTCCTCCGTACTTGACTTAGTAGAATGGGGGAAAAAATCCCCTAAAAATGTAGGAGGATTCTAATGATGGAATTCCCCTATAAACTTTTCCATACAATGGAGTAGGCCATCGATCTCATTGTATAGACCAGGATTGTTGTAATAAATCCTATCGAAACTATGAATTGGTTCCCAGGAATGGTGTAACTAGAGGTGTTATAGGTGGATCTATATGAGGTGATACTGGTGTCTCAAGGAACACCCCCTCTTAGGCATGGTTATCACCACCCACTTTGTGTATGACTTGAGATCTTCATGGTTTAATGTCTCTATAAATTCCAAGAACATGTCTAAGAATGATATTTGATAATAGAATAGATCACAGTTAAAGGAATATAATATGTACAACTCTATCTACCTAAGAGTCACACCCCTCTTCTTACTGCTAAATCCATGTACATGTGAAATATATGATCATGAAAGGCAACAATAGATACTCCCAAATGCTCACTATTCGGGACGACGCAAGGTTATGTTCTCTATTTTAATATAAATTTCTAGTATACAGAGTGTTAATTGTATGTTATGGAGTTAAACACCCTTTATGTTGAAATTGGAATCCCCATTTAATGAAAATATTTATTTTCCATAATATAATTCAACACTTCATTGGTATATATAACACGATCCAGTTAGATACTTTTTCTATTCCAAAGTATTAATGTCATATAATTTATAATTTTAAATCAGTACTATATGTAACTATAACCAAAATTTCAAAATGGTTAAATTATATGAATCATCATTATTAACTTCTAGAGGCCCACACACTTTATAAATTGAAATTTCCATCTATTTAGTTTTACGAACTAACATTTCATACCAAGTGAATAATGATCCATGGATAAAACATGCTATAATTATTTAATTAAGGTTCCACCACTATGCTATATTGTAGAACCCCATTTATATTGATGTTGACACTTTAATTAATCAAATTATTTTATCCATGTAATAAATATTATCACATTTTAAAATATAACAGTCATGGTACCATCGATATGTTGCAGGAAATCCTTGCAATAATATAAATGTGACATGGAATATTTATGGAATATAAATACTCAAGTTCCTATAATTATGAATGAGGTGACACCATCCTGACATATTAGGACAAGGGTATAAAAAAACTCACAATGATAATAAAAATCATAATTGACCTAGATCCCTCAATAGTGAAATCTTGACAACAGTAATAGAATATAAGTATATAAATTCCCATACCGAGTTATTTGAAATTTTTTATATGCATGAGATAGCTACTTCCAAACACATGATCATTAAAAAATCCAAATACATTCATTGTATCCTATCTACCATCCTAAAATAAGGAGAAAAAGGGAAAATAAACCCTTTGACACCACTTTTTGATGTCCCAGGCCTTGTTCACTAATAAATATCCATATCTAATTGGCTAAATAGATTCAAGAAAGCCTCCCTATTTTCTAAAGGCCGATGGATAATAGCTGGGGTATGTAATGGTATGGCGAGGATAATATTACCACATGATCAAAGTGCAACACACTATTATAATAATTTTATGAACAATAGAAACAAATAATAACAATCATGAGATGAAGAATAAATCATATAGATAATAAAATTGGTATAAGTAATAATAATAAGTGATATATATGAAATGATGGTCATGTCATGTAATAAAAAATGATGATTAAGGGGAACATAGAAACTTGTGTATACAACATCCTAGACCAAAAATGAACAAAATAATGTACAAGTATCTCTAATAGTATCATGACCATAAGATCAGTCCTCTATTCCCACACTCCATCCTAGTATTAAAAAGATCAAGTGTCCATAGATGGGTTCTTCCCTTTGTTCCTACCTATATCAATGAAGCCTATCTAGGTATCAAAAAACTGAATAGAATAGTGTGTGAGATATACTCAGTAGGCCACCCCAACGTTTCTATAAGAAATACAGTTAGTGAATATAAGATATAGTAGTCTCTAGGTATAATAGTAATATGGTAGTGAATGATAATGAAAAATAACCCAATCTACAAGTACAAACTATTTCAAGCATTCTATAAAGGATAAAGATCTGTATTCCAGAGTAAGCATCTATTATGATATATAAAACTTAGTATAGACTTGGGTGGATCCCAAGGTGTAAGTATGAGGTAGTCCCAACTAGTTATACCTAATTTTATAATCCAAGGCATCCAATGTAAGGAAATCATCAGTTTCATACCATGATGTTGTTGCAACACTATAGTATCCATCATTGATCATTTATATAAGTGGTCTATGGGCTATGTTAGTATCAAATCCCTTTTTAATTCATTTCACCACATCATTTTCAAGAAACAATTCAATTAGAAGTTTTTTAAAGAGGATCAATATTAGTTTTCATGCTACCATACCCACCATTTACTTTAATATTGATACGCCAAGATACCATCCATCTTATTTAAAATTTCAATTTATTCTGTTTCACTTATAATTCTGCACGAGCCAAGTGGTATTTAGCCTCCAATATCCTAAATAATTTATTATATGGATTCCACTAATGGGTGTAAATATCAACTCACCCAAAGGGGTTCTATATTCAGAGGTAGTCAAATGAACCCACCTCAAGGGGTGGTTTTGGTTGAGGTTGGGGACCTCCAACCCTTCCAAAGGTCTAATAGTTCATCAAAAGTCAAATAAACCCACCTCAAGGGGTGTTTCAGGTTGATTTTGATGATCTTGAACAATTCTAAATATCCATTATATCATAAAAACTTGTTTTATGACATTTTATTTTAGGAATTACACTTTTTTAGAAGCAATTACTTGATGGTCTGGTGTACGGATCTACGAAACAAGCTATAAACATAAAAAAATTAATAGAAAATGTAAATACAATAAACCATATATGGGAGGAACTCAAGAATTTTGGTTTATATTTCAACTTCTTGATTGTGGGTTGAATTAGGGAAGATGGTTTAGAGGTTCAATTAAAACATTCAACAATTTTTCAGGGATCAATATTATAGTTTTAGGAAAATATAATTCATTGAGATATGTGTGTTTTTTCCTAGAATTCTTATAACTTGTGGTAGATAACTATACAATACTATATTTATTCACTATTTTAATGAATTATAGTAGAAAAATAATACATTTTAATTGAAGGAGAAATGAACTAGATGATAAAAATGGAATGGTTTATAGTTAACTTTATATTATATTTCACACATTTTTAAATAATTTTTCAAATCATCCATTTCTGTTTTCAGGTTTTATTTGATTAAAATTATTAAAATAAAATATAAAAATAACATAATATTTCTTCAAGTGAATTAAAATAATTTTTCTAGATAACATATTCTCAACTCTCTATATTTATTAATAAAAAATATAAATTTATAGTCGTTGTCAGTAACTTTTGAAAAGTTCGTTATTCCTTACCCATTGTGGATTTATTTGATATTAAGGCATATGATTCTTCTATATTTACATGAGTAATATAACTTTAGGGATTACATGTTGATATGATTCCCTATACTATTAAATTTAATAACCCATTAGGTAAGTGAAGTATGAAGGGTTTAAAATGTCCATCCTATACCATTTTAGTTAGTGATTTAAAAATCACATTGGATTTTCTATCCCTTAATATGAAATCATAAAAACATACCATTGAAATTAATTTGATAATAAAGTTAAAATATAAAATAACATTCAATGTTAAAAAATTTATCTTTGTTACACCTGATTATGTTTCTTATTCTTATTTAGGATAATTATTTAGGGATTCAACTTGATGTTATCAGATTATTTTAAATGTTGACTGAAAATTGTTTTTTTATTATGCACAGACTTTTAAGGAAAAAAGTGAGAAACCATACATAACTTCCCCACATCACTAATTCACCACTTAAAAACATAAAGTCATACAAACACAATGTATGAAAAATACATTCAAGCATTCATACTGACAAACCATCAAAGCTAGAGCTGAAATCCTCAAGAGAAGGCCGAGGTACCGCAAACTAAAGTGTAAGAGCATAAATAAAGCCTAGTAAACCATTTATAATTTATGGTAATCATATTATTTTTCTCAATGATGTATTAGTATTACATTAAAAAAGGTAAATTGAAATTTATATTGATGATTTTACTTTAAAAAATATATTTTTACCATCTTACTACATAAAATCAGTTTATTTATATAACTAGAAGATGTAGTTGAGAGAACTTGACTAGAATGAATTTATTTTGTCTAGAATTTCACCATGGATGAGACTCCTATTATTTTCTAAGAAGGTTAATAATAGTTAATAATTATTTATAGACTAATAGTAACTATATCAGGTGATGATAAATACTAACTGTCATTTAGTGCATTTCGATGATCTATTTTATTATATAAAGGTATATTTATGTTTTTCTAGGATTAATCATTTATTAGGATTTTATATATTAATTATAATTTCATATGCTATACTAAAGATTAATTTTAAAAGTCATTATAGTGATTATTAATTTCTTAAAATTTCGTTTGGTATTACTAATTCACCTTTACTATTTATGGATTTAATGAATCGAATCTTCCAAAAATATGTAGTTTAGTTTTTGGTAATACAAATGGATGATATACTTATTTAATCATGCTTAAAGGTGAAAAATTAATAAACCATGAATGTAGTTTTATGAATTTATTTTGAATATTGGTGGTACACATATTTTTCTAAATTACACTTCTAGATTTAGGAGGAAGCGTTTCATAGAATTTTTATTTCAACTAAAGGAATCTTTGTAGATCTTAATAAATTAAAAACATGAATTCTATGGAAAATAATAATAATTATATTTAAATTTGTAATTTTCTTATATTGAATTGGTATTTAAATAGGTATATAAATTTCCTCCCAAAGATAGATTTTCCAATGATATATTTGACTCAAAAAGGAGTTAAATTTTAATAGGATGAGAAGTGTCAAAAATTATTTATATAATTGAATATAATTATTAATTTGTTATAGTTTATATTTTTCACAATTAGGGTAAAGGATATGAAGTATATTATCATTATTTAGAAGAAGTTTTTGGTTTTATTATAATGAAATGATTCTATGTTGAGGTATACAAGTCATGCTAGTCATAAAATCATGAATAGAACTCCACTACGAACAATATAGAGGTATTTCTAGTGGTTCATGATTTAATGATTTGGATGAATTTTCTGTAGGATTATATGTTCATTAAATATACCATTAAATAGAGTTTGATATACATTTTATTATAGTATTATACCCATTAAAGAATATAAAAGATGGATAGGTATTTTAAAACCATTTATTTTGAATATTTATATACACATATAAAGGTAAATGTATAACTACTGAATTAAATAAGAAAACTAAAACAAAATTATTTAACGAAACGCAATAGAAATGGATACTAATATATATTTTAGCTAATTTTCAATTGGGTAAATATTAATTTGAGAATGGTGTAATTATTTATATTTGAATTCAACATTATCATTGTTAAAATTAGTTAAAGAATCAAAACTATCTGACCTAGGGTTTAAATGGATGATATATAGATTTTATAGTGGGGTGGAAACTAATTATTGAATCATGGTATCGTATTTAACTCTTTACATAGACTATTGAGTGGATGATTCTATACCATTGCAGAAATATGTTATAAAAAGTGTCTATTATTCTAATTGTGTGGTAAATCCTAAATTCCAAAATATGTAACATGAGATCAGATTATTATTTTGGTGTTTTGGAATAATGGAAGAAATTATTGTGTATGATTACCAGTGTTTGGTTTTTCAATAGGGTAAGGAAGATCATCAATGACTAGTTATATTTTGAGATCATTTACCAATACAGACATAGAAATAGTAAGCGATTTCTAATTTTTTTTATGAGACTACTAAGATAAACCGTTAAAAATGACACTATATTGGTGGTTGTGAATTTCCTAAAAAATTTATCCCAATTGTTACCAATTAATTTTATATATTAACTTCAATATATTTATATGATATATTTTAATGAATTTGATTTAATTTATGGAGTTTCAAAGTATGTTATTTTATATTGAGACCCACAATTTATATCTAGATTCTATAAGGAGATTCATAATTATTTAGTTAATACAATTTTGAATTAATAAAGCTTTATATTCCGTATAGAATGGATAAAATAATATTTATATATTTATTTTTGAGGATATTCTTCAAGCTTATGTTCTTTATTTTAGATAATTCTTGGAAGAAAATTTATTATTGATGATATTTTCTTTTAATAATAGTTATCAATTTTTAATATATATGAAACCATTTAATGGTTTATATGGAGGGCTCAGTATATTTCCTTAAATTGTCTTGAATACTAGTAAAAAGTAAATTATTAGTCATTTTTTGGTGTAATAAGAAACAAATTCAATAAAATTGATAGGTAATATTGATACTCAATAGTAGTTTTATGCTGAATAATGATGATGACCAAGAGAATTCAATATTGATGATCCTGAATTTTTACAAGTGTTTTGTCAATTAGTACACCTAAGAATTAGAAATAATGGGAGGCTAGGCCTAATAAATGTGGTTTTTCATGATATTATATAGTAGATAGATGAAGTGGAATCTCATTTAGTAATTCCACCACTAATTAATGAAGTTCAAAATACATTTCTTTTGTCATAGATGATGATATATATATATATATACTTATGTGCCACCTCATCTTCTAAATTATAAATTAGTGGGATTGGAACCTTACAAGACATTCCTTGAAAGCCATGTATGAATTTTGGACCAATAGGGAATGATTTTAACGGCATGGTTTATTCATCAAGTGCAGGTGTTGTGGTGATAAGGTTACATCTATTAAGAAATATGGGAGATGGAATATCACATGAAAAAGAAATAACCAGATTTTTTATGGATATAGGGTATGTTTTCAACCAGATAAAGTATTTATTGTGGCGTTTTTTGTATTATCCATAATTTTATTTAATAAATTTATGTTTAGAATTTTTTAGTTTATTTATTAAAGTGAGTTCCCATGAGAAAATTAAAATCATACTTATATTTTTTGTCATTTTATAATGGGATAGTTTTTGTTGACATATTTTTATCCATTGATTATTTTATTAAAATTATGTTGAATACATATTAGAGGATTTATGGAAAATGAAATATTTAAATGGTTAATTATTATGGAATAAAATATCGATTTAGAGGATTTATAGGGATATTTTGTAAAGTATTGATTAGTCCCAAACATTTTTTCCATGTTTTATAGGTGATGGAGGTGGTTGTGAATGTTTTGGGGAAGAAAAAATTCATAGATTAAATGTTCACTTATTACTGAGACCATAATGTGAACAAGAACACTAAGACATGATCTGTTATCCCATGACAAGATGTTTTGGAAGTCTAATGTGTTGCACTATGGTTAATGCGGTTTTTCTATGATGAGGCATGTAACATACCTGGTAAATAAAGAATATGAAATTTTCATATTTTTTATTATTTGTGAATAAAATATTAATTTTACTTTAATGGTAATGCTATGTTTGAAGGTGTACCTGACAAGCATCAATGGGTTTCTATGAAAATCTCATGTTGCACATATGGCTGAGTCATACTAAAAAATAATTATATAATATTATTTTAAATGGTAGTTAATTTCTCGCCATTGTATTGGAACGAATAACCCAAACTAACTAAAATATGATTATACATGATTTTTAAATTTATTTACATTTATATGTTTCATTTGAAAAAAAAAACTTCTTCTTTGTAATTGGGACATCAAAATTTAATTTGGGTAATTTTTTGGTATTTTTCTGATAATGTTCATTTTTTATTGAATAGTGAAAAATACTGCATTTTAATTCAAAAACACCTTTTAATTTAATTTATTTTTCTAGTTATATTGTTCTTTTAATTGGTTTTTAATTGTAATTGGATTATATTATTTTTACCATTTAATCCAGTTATGGTCATTTGATGTAATTTAACTCTAAATTGGGACTTAAACAAAGGTAAATCTTTTGATACTTATTATTTCTTAAAAACACAATTTTTATTTTGACAACGAGAATTAATTTATTATTAATTTCTGCCACTTCTGTGTTTTGAATTTGAAAAAATGGATTCCTTATTTGGAATCAGGTGGTCAAAATTTTTTAAATAGGTAACTTTAATTTTTAGACATTATGAATATTTACATTAGTAAATATTTTATTTTCCATGGTTAAAGGGTAAATCTGGTAAATATGGATGAAAAATGATATAATAATAATATTAAATTACCCTTACACTTTTCCTAACCCTATTTGATGATACCTATCTGACCATTATCAACTTTGGGATGATTTTGGGACCCCATGGAGCCCCATGGTAGTAATAATGACACTTTTTGTTAATTAATTTATAGTAAGGACACAAATAACATAAACAATAATCTTTTTACTAATTTTTTTATATCTGGTTATATAAGTTATCTATTCGAATATAAATATTATTTGGAAATATAAAAATATTTCATACATCATGGTTTTTTATTTATAATTTTTAAGAATTATATAAACAAATTTTATAATGACACAATGGTGATGTAGTAATTGCTTCATTAATAAAGGATTCAAATAAATGATATTATAAATATTTAAATAAATTTATTTTGAACATTCTTCTGAAATAAAATAATTTTATAGATTGTTATGACTTGTTATGTTTGAATTAATGAAGGTTTTAAGAAATAATTAACTTAGTTTGTATTTTTTTAAAAGTTAGGATATGAATATTATTAAAATTGACATAAAAGTGTTTTTAAATCAAATAATATTTCATTAAATGATAAAATAGTCTTAAAAATCTAATATTTTTTTTTCAAATTACATATATGATGTTAAAAATGCCATTAATGATCCATTTTTGGTCTCTTGGAATTTATTTTAAATATATTATCCATATAGTATGAAAATATAAGAGGACATGGTAAAAGTTAAATAAGATAACAAAGGGATAAAAAAATATAAGGATTAAAAAACATCCAAAACGAGTCTAATTATTATTGGACGATTTTATTTAGACTTATATAAAACTTTTCATCGAATTAAATATGTTTTGGAGCTTTATAAAATAAAAATCATAAAATAATAAAATAATATTTTCAAATTTTCCTAAAGAGCCCCTCCTCTACCTTATAAAAAGCTATCACATCTAACCCTTACTCACACATCCCAATCCCCCTTTTATCATCTATATTCTTCCCTAATAATCTCTCAATATGCCTCTCTTCCTCCTTGAAGCCTTACCTTAGGCATAAGCCACTTCAAGGAAGCCTTTTGGTACAAACCAAAGGGAGTTACCCAATTTAAAGGTAACGTCTTCCCTCATATTCTCATCATTTAATTTACTTCATCACTTCCTATGCTCTTATTTTTCTATGTTTACATAAAAACACTGGTATCATCAATATAATAGATTTTTTGTTATGATAAGTATTCTATCTACACTTACACACACCTCCACCTAATGGATATGAACTTACTATTTCAGGGTACGACGAACTGTTGCCTCACGAAATGATGATTGTTCAATTACCTCTCACCGCCTCTCATGGTGGAAATTAAGATGGAACTATATTTATATGTGATATATATTATTTTTATATTGTCATATGATTTTTTATGTTTAATTTATATCATACATTTATGGTTTTCATAATAGATAAATATGATAATTTCATTTGAGTAAGTGTGGACTACCACCCTCTCAAAGAGATATTACTCCTTCATGACATACGTAGAACGTATAAATGATTAAATTACAGAAATTATATAAGATATTATACTATAATTATAATATATCTATGTATCATTAATTTTTCATTCTATTAAATAAGAAATTGAAAAGAAAGTAGTGTTCTTGCATACGTACGACATACCATCTCCATGAAAGATGGATTTTATTTCTTATCATCGAATGTTATATAATATTATGAATAAATATTTATATAATGGATATATATGATATAAATGATACCTAATTCATGAATATCGTTATGAAGATAATGGAATTTTGACCCCTAGGACAACATTTAATTATAGGATGTTCATTTTTAACTCAAGTACCAAATATCGACAAAACAACCGTTATTAACTTAAATGATTATGTAATGTTTATAACATGGAAATAAGTAATATAAAAGGAATAATAATCTGGAAAAATGTTCTTAAGAAATTATAAATTAACTTTAGTTTATTATTCAGGAGATTAAATAACGAACAAGTCATGTCGGACTGGAGGTAAGATAACTCCTTTACGGAATTTCCATTCATTGGGTTAATCTTATACTTATTGATTATGCCATGATATGAATATGTGTGAATGAACTATTATTGTTTTACAATTAATATCTACTTATATTGGATGTATTTTATATTTTTCACACATTATTATTTAATTGGTTTATCTTTAATGTAATGATATGATCTTTGTAAGGGAACCTTTCACCCTCCTCATTTTGTAAAATACTTTTTTATGTTATGCCTTCTAATTTCAATTTCTAATGTTGGGAAATGTTCTTATATATACTTATTTTTGTAAATTTTATTTAAATGTGAAGAGATACCATTTCCTCTCTCATCAACACATTTTCTGAATTTTAATGTGACATCGTTAGGCTGCTGAATTTTTGTAAGGGACTATGTCTCAATCTCCGTTCATTTGAGGCATATCTTGATATTGTGCACCTTTATTATCCTATAATGTGTATATACTTCCATGTGACATATTATATCACGAATATTCTAATTCTTGTGATATTATAAGTTTTGTTAATGTAATTATTTAATTATTTTTATCTATGTATTTTCTAAGTGGTAACGACATCTTTAACTAAAACATTATTTTAATTGTTTTAGAGATTTAATATTCTATATCTTTCTAATAAATGTAAATTTTTCCGAGATGTTTTTAAGGATTTAATTATATGGATATTAATGTTTTAAAATTTTAATCCCTTTAAAAGTTTCAAAGTGGTATAGGAAACATTGACACAAAAATATATTTATTAAATGATTATATTGTTTTAGAAATAGATTGGATATGTCAATATCTTGAAATGATATATTATGATTGGGATGTGTAAATGTTAAATTTTCCTTTATAATTATTGTATGTGTTATGATTATGTTATGGTCGTTGGGCGTTATTTACATATATGGGTGGTTTTGTAATTAAACTAGGGCTGGTGAGCCCCAGATAGCTCTCAATGAATTGGGTAACATGACAGAGGTAAATAATAATGTTTATCCTAAGAGAATTAGGGAATATACTGTGATGGGTTTTCCAAATGTAATTCCCTATATAGTTGTGAAAGATACTATATTAGTATGATATGGATGCCAAAATTTACCTTTATAATTTATGATTTCCATGTGTTATTAATTAATATTATAATCTTGTGTGGTATGTTAATGATTGAAAAGTATGATTTCATTGAATTATATGAATTGATTGAATAATGTTTTATTTTCTTGTTTTATAACCCTTAATTGTATTTTTGTTCTCATCCCAAATTTTTGAGATGTTTTTCCCAAGATATAAGAAAGTGTAAGAGAAAGGAATAATTCAAAAATATTTTTATCTCTAAAAGAACTTTGGTTTTCTTTTAAGAGTTTTTATTTTATGAAAAAATGGATACTAAGTTGAAGTGTCTACATTGTAATAATTGAGATGTAATGTAATAGTTATGGAAGATTTATATAAAACTCTAAACCGAGAAAGATCATTAATTCGAATTATTAACTTAATTAATGATTAGGTAATGTTTATGTATGGGGCTTTATAGTTGGCATCAGAGGTCGGTTTAGACAACTTTTGGGATTCTGAGTTTTTTTTAGACACATGGTTAGTCTTTATGTCTATTATTTAAGTTAAATACTTATTTTTTAACTTTTTTAGATGAAGGAAAGTTTTTTACAAATTAAAGGAGGAGGATCTCAAACATCATTCATATATCTTCCTGATGACTTCCTTGCAATAATTATAGCAAAGCCATGTTCAGATGACTCTGAAACATTTTCTAACATACAACTCACTTGGAAGAATTTTTTTGAGATATCAAACACCTCCTATATACCTCTATAACATTGTGGATAATGGCTTGTATTGAATCATATCTTATTTTTTCAATATTCTCATATTTTCAAGAAAGTTAAATATTAGCAAGGCATTTTCAAATATTTTACCATATCACAAGATTTTGAAGCATATTATGATTTTTAAAAAGGTGATATGGAAGGAGACCCTTGAAAGATATTTATATTTTCTTTTAAATTATAGACGATTAATACATACATATTGTATTTTAAAAGGACCATTGATTGAATGTTTCAAATCAAACTTGGTCTGATTGTTTTATAAAAATAATGTTTTATCAGAGGTTTTAAAATTATATGTTTGAATAATCGTAAAATTCAATGAATTTTTTTTCTTAATTTTCTTTGGAATTTTACAAGAACATAGTTTCTAACGGAACTTGATTCCGAGGCCCGGTGTGCCCGGAATCATTTTTTGATGTTTGGCTCAGGTACGTTCAATGAACGAACAAGCCAGTTTTTCTAACTTTTGAACCGGTGCTCGGAATCGAATTCTGAGGGCACCGATGGAATCGCAGCACCGATATTTGCTTACAAACACCTTTTCCGGAGTTGCGTTTACTCGGGTGTGGTTTTTAATTTTTTGGGTTAAGTTAAGAAATAAAATAAAGGTGATGCGACACTTTATTTTATTTCACTTAAAGCCACATAAAGCCACATAAATCCATTTAAGCCTAGTTAAGCGGATAAGGTGGGACCCACGATATCCTACCCACTTGGTAGGATATTTGTGAGGTGGGGCCCTCACAAGCCCCACCATTTCTTTTCCTCTAAGTAACGCACCCGCGAAAACCTATTTTAAATAAAGTCAACCGTGCATTTTTTTGAGTTAAGAAACGCCTCATTTATTGGGCAGTTAAGTTGTTGAAATTAATTCTTCAAATTAATTGTTCATTTCTTAACTTTGAATTTCAAATCATTGGCCTGGGAATAAAATAAGACCAAAACATGTGGGTGGCTTGTTGGGAGGATTTACAGAAACTCTAAGTTCTTCATCCTCCTTCACGAAGAACGAGAAGAACACGAAGAAGGCGAAAACGCGAAAGAACGCGAAGAACGCCGATGACCCTCCTTCCGCGGCGTTTCTTCCTCGATGATCCTTCCCTGCGACAATCTTCGAGCATCAACCGATTGAGGTAGGGGGTTACAGATATTTTAATTTCCTTTATGGATTTTATCCTCAACATGGGTTTAAATGGTGCAATTAAATATGTGTGTTTTCTTTAACCCTCGGAGATTGTCAATGTGATGCCATGTACCGTGACGACGCGACGCCCCTTCCGCGATGCGATAATACTCTTCTTATGTGACGGTCAATTCCATGAAGAACTCACGTTCGACGACAACGACGAGGTAGGGGTTTGATTCATTTAAATCATTGTGATTTATACCTGCGGAGTTTGATTAAATTTTGTTGTGAGATATTTTAAAACAGCTAACGCGGTGGGTGCGGACCAATGAACAAGTCCAGAACCACCGCCTCTTTCGTTCTTGGTGTGCGAAATGGCGGACGTCGACAAAACAAGCCGGATGGACGATGTGAGGTCCTCGCAGTGAAGGACGGACCCCGGGAGGGCCTTTGGAGAAGATGGCATGAATTTCCAACCACCGGAACTCGTCCAGTGGTCCGCGGAGCAACCCGCATGCGCACCGTGCCGGCACGGCGGCGCCAGCGGCGGGAGGCGGCGGTGCCCGGCGCGCCTCCGGGAAAAACCACCGCAGCTGAAGCCGTGAAGGCGGGTCGGCCATCCTGCAACCGCGCAGGACCAGTGAAGGACGGGACGCGGCTGGCTGCCGTGTCCGCTGGCAAGGGCGGCCCCACGCGGGGCCGCAGCTCCATCTTGCGGGCAGCACGCCCCCCACTCCGCTCGGCCGTAACTAGCCGAGCCGATCCGCCGGCCAGGCCGGGTCGCGCCCAGGCCGGGCCGGGCCACCCCGGCTGGGCCGGGTCATGCCATCCGGGTCAGACCCAGACCCGGGTCGGGTTGACCCGGTTCGGGCCGACCCAGGGGGGGTTGGGCTGGGTCGGTCCGGGCACAGACCCCCCATTTTCAGACCTTTTCGGTCTTTTGCTCATAATTTGAGCTACGACCCCCCGATCGACGCACCGTCAGTTGTGATGTTATCCTAGATTGAGGTGCTCATTTCGGTATATTACACTCAAGGTTTTGGAATATTTGGGTTCGGCCGGGTTGGTTCATACACGAAACCAACCGGGACCTCGAAGCGGAACCACCCATAATTTGAGCTCCGGACATCCGATCGATGTGCCGTCGACTTTGATGGATTCCTCTTAGTGAGACGAATCTTTTGGCTTACTCCGCTGGAGGTTTGGACGCAGGTGGAGTACGGTCGGGTTGGTTTTGACTTAAAAACCAACCGAGCCCCTGGAACGAAAAAGCCAATAACTCTCAGACCGGGCGTCCGATTGACGCGCCGTCTGCGACATTGAGTTCCTGTTGACAATACGAAACTTTTGGATACATCAACTCTGGACTATGTGTCAGTTGATGTATCAGCCTCTCGGCTCATGGAGCGGACCCTCCCGAACGAGCTTGCTGTGTGCGGGAACCCTATAGCTGGCTGTGACTACTACGACGACGAATCTACAGATATCCTCGGTGGATTCGATGGCGACAACTACAACACTCTGCGATCCTTTGTGGATCAGTGCTATAGATCCTGTGTGGGTCTGATCCTGTGTGGGTCTTTGTGGGGGTTAGTTACCTATCGATCCTATGTGGGTCAAATCCTATGGGGGTCATTGTGGGGGTTAGTTACCTATCGATCCTGTGTGGGTCAGATCCTTTGTTGGTCATTGCAGGGGTTAGTATCTATCGATCCTTTGTGGGTCCGACAACTTAGATGAATCAGTGGCCTTATATGATCATCTCTATCATCTTACGAAGTAGTATACCCGTGTGAGCTGAATATTGTTCTTCTTTCCTTTGTGGATTGTGTTGTGCTATCCTGTGTGGATTACGTTTTTCTTTCCTGTGTGGACTGGGTTGTGTTTTCCTATGAGGACTGGGTTGTACTTGGGCTCGGATTTTGGAGCGTACTGGATTTGATGACTTAGGTATATGTATGGGATATACCTAAGCAGTGTCGAATGTTACTTCGTGATTGTATCTTTCCATTGTGGATTATCCTTTGTGGATTCTGTGAGACCTTAGGGCGTCTCGGGGTCCCTACTGAGTAGATTATACTCACCCCTGCACGGGCTATGCCCGCACTACGTTGTGTTGGTTGCAGACGACAAACAGTGATGATCGTGGTTGAGGCTTGCGGAGCAGGACGGTACCTGGAGGTGGACCACTGGGCGGGACGTACTCGGAGCGGTTGGCTGGACCCGAGGAGATGTGGAGGCTATCTGTACTCACCCTTCAGGTGGGACTTCCAGTGGACTGTTCGATGCTGCGAGTTTACTTTCAGTTGTTGTTTTTCACTTTCTAGTTTTACTTTACTTTCAGTTTGGGTTTGTATACTGGCCCACTTACTTTTCTACACATACTGTTGTACTCAGTTTTTACATAGTGTTTACTTATACTGCTTGCTTGCTCTGTGGTGTTTGTTTACTTTTCAAAGGCAATACCTTCCCTTTTTACCAGGAATTATGCCTTGGTGCTAGTCACCAGCCCCTGGTCTATGGAAGGCGGTCTTGGGGTAGTCACAGCATGGGCCCCGAGGACGGGTCTTGACAAATGGGTATCAGAGGAGTTCGGTTCTACCACAAAACTTTGGACTCTGATCTTTTTCTATGTGAAGCAATAGTGTTAAGCATATTGGGTGTGGTTATCAGTTCAGGGAGTCCAGTGTTGGTGCGGCGGCTGAAGTATCCGTACACCAGGACCCTGACTTCTGATTTCCGACTTAATACGTGAAAACATTGATTGCATGTGTGTTTCATGTTTTCTTTGTGATTACTTTGTGTCAGCTCACCAGGTATACTGTTCTGACCGTGGCACACCTATTTTGTTTTCAAGATGGCCCCATGACGACAACCAGCTAGGGTTCCGAGAGTTGAGAGTGATGACAACCCACCGAGCGATGAGGCCTCGGTACAGGGCCCTTTGATAGCTGAGGCACCGGCGGTACCTCTACCCACTGAGCCACCGATGCTTCCAGCCCCAGCCGCTGACGATGCACGTCGCCTTAGTGCACTGCATGAGTTCCAGCGCCAGCGACCGCCCAGGTTCCGCAGGGAGACGGACCCCCAGGCAGTCGAGGACTGGCGAGAGGCAGTGGTACCAGTTTTCTTGTTAATGAGGACACCGGCAGACCTCATGGTGATCCTCGTAGCGAGCGTACTGCACGCGGGATCGGGCTGATGGTGGAGTTTGATGATCCAGGTGCACGATGATGCATCTATTCTCTGGATAGAATTTGAGAGCCTCTTCCGCTCAGAGTTCATCCCGGCCACCCTCCGTGTGGTGTGCATCCAGGAGCTTCTTCAGCAGCAGCAGGGCAGCTTGACAGTTGCCCAGTACTCGGCGTGATTTACCAATCTCTCACACTACTTGAAAGACATGGTATGTGACCCATTCTTCTGGAACCGGACCATCGAGCAGGGATTGAGGCATGAGATTATGGCAACACTGATCTCTCTCAGAATTCCGACCCAGGTAGGAGTAATAGAAAAAGCGCTTTTGATCGAGAGATTTCTTGCTGAGCCTTCATCAGCAGCGAGACCTACTGCGGGGCGGCACGTAGCAGAGTCTTCTGTAGAAGGCAGTCAATAGATGACTCATGGGTCCAGGCAGACCAGACCCTCACGCAGACGACCTCAGGACACTGGCTCAGCAGTGCGAGGCACACAGCGCAGAGCGAGTCTTTCGAGAGGCAGGTAGTGCTACACATGCGGCGGACAGGGTCACATGGCTCGTGACTGCCTGACCCACCATGCTGAGGAGCAGCAGACGGTTGAGGGGCCACCCAGGAAGAGGCATAGGGTCGATCATGGCGGTCTGTAGGGAGAAGGCGGACGAGGCAGAGGAGCTGGCCGAGCAGCAGGTGGTGGGCGACGCTTTGAGTCTCTACAACCACCACCACCAGGAGGTCCACCCTGACCACAGGGAGCTGGCGGACAGAGACAGGCACAGCTCCAGGCAGCGGAGGCCTATGACCACGACGTTCCTGAGATGATTCGAGGTACTATCTATGTCTATTCCACGCTTCCTGCAGTTATTATAGACATAGGAGTGAGTCACTCTTTCATAGCCGCTTCCCTTGTTCGGAGCTCAGAGATTCTGACAGAGCCGTTGGCTCGATCCTTATGGCTAGAGAATACTACGGGAGCAGACTCAATGATTACGCACTGGTACCAGTAGTGTGAGCTTACTCTAGGAGGCGAGAGTTTCGGCTGGGATCTTCTTGTAGTGGCATCGAGGCCTTACGACATCATCTTGGGAACGAATTGGTTATCTACAGTGCATGCTCAGATTTACTGTATTAGGCGCAAGGTGCGATGTGTACGCACCGATGGGAGCATGTTCACCTTCATCGATGAGAAGGGAGCCTTCGCAGCATAGGATGGACTTCCGCATAGGAGAGGACATCCCATCACTCATCAGTTGGCTAGCCTCATCCTAGGAGAAGTTGACGTGCGAAGTCCTAGTTTTCCTGTAGTGGTGGATCAGTATGCATATGTCTTTCCCGACGACATTCCAGGACTACCTCCTCGCAGAGAGGTAGACTTTTATATTGATCTGTACACCGGGACAGCCCCGATATCCACTCCAGCATATTAGATGGCCCCTATTGAGCTTCGAGAGCTACGGGTACAGTTGGAGAACTTGTAGGGAAAGGGTTTCATCCGACCCAGTGTTTCACCCTGGGCTTCCCTGATATTGTTCGCCAAGAAGGAGGACGGGAGTTTGCGACTTTGTGTCGACTATCGTCACCTGAACCAGGTGACAGTGAGGAATAAGTATCCACTACCGAGGATCGATGACCTCTTTGACTAGCTCAAGGGAGCACAGTGGTTCTCAAAGATAGACCTCAGGTCAGGCTATCATCAGCTCAGAGTTCGGGACGAGGACGTGCAGAAGACGACCTTCAGATGTCGGTATGGCCACTATGAGTTCTTGGTTATGCCATTCGGCATATACAATGCTCCAGCAGTGTTCATGGGCCTTATGAACAAGATATTTCAGCCATACCTCGATCGAATTTTCATGGTCTTCATCGACGACATTTTGATATACTCGACGACTGAGGAGGAGCACGCCTATCACTTGCGGGCTGTACTGGACACACTCCTAGAGCACCATATTTATGGAAATATCTCAAAGTGTCAGTTATGGATACGCGAGGTCCACTTCTTGGGGAACGTCATCTCTGAGGCGGGAGTTACGGTGGATCCTGCGAAGATCGAGGCAGTGCTAGCTTGGGAGCCACCTAGGAGCGTGACAGAGGTGCGTAGTTTCTTAGGACTAGCTGGATACTATTGGATATTTGTGCCAGACTTCTCCTAAGTTGCGGCACCACTCTCAGCTTTGATGAAGAAGGGGAAACCCTTTGTGTGGTCAGACAGATGTCAGCAGAGCTTCTAGGAGCTGAGACAGAGTTTTACCAGCACCCTTATCTTGAGGCTTCCGGAGGAGGGAGTTGGGTACGTAGTTTAATGTGATGAATCAGGGACCGGACTCAGATGTGTCCTGATGTAGGAGCGAGCGGTGATCGTCTATGGATCACATCAATTGAGGCCGCATGAGCATAACTACTCTACCCATGACCTGGAGTTAGCAGCAGTGGTCTTCGCTCTGAAGACATGGTGACACTATCTCATGGGCGAGCGCTTTACAGTCTTTTCTGACCATCAGAGTCTCAGGCACATATTCTCTCAGAAGGACTTGAACCAGAGACAACGACGATGGCTCGAGTTCTTCCAGGACTATGACTTTGAGATAATCTATACTCCTGGGAAGGGGAACATAGTAGCCGATGATCTCAGCAAGAGGATGGGAATTCAGCTACTTGAGGAGGCGACAGATCAGCTAGCCGCTTTGCAGATATCCTTCGTGGATAGGGATGGAGCATCCTACCTTCAGTCTCTCACAGTCACCCCTCCACTACTGCAGCGGGTCAGAGAGGCATAGAGTGGGGGCGCTGACTGTGAGATGCGGCGTGCACAGATATCCTCAGGACAGGTGCCTGAGGGTTTCTACTTTGGAGCAGAGCACGACGTCCTTTTCAGAGGTCGTACCTTGGTACTGGCTGCTTTACGGGAGGAGGTGCTGAGAGAGTTTCACACTTCTTCCTTGGTGGTAAATCCTAGAGTGGCGGAGATATACAAGGACCTCATACGACAACACTGGTGGTCGGGCATGAAGAAGGCTGTGGCATAGTTCGTTTCTCGATGCCTCACCTGCCAGTAGGTGAAGGCAGAGCATTAGGTACCAGAAGGCTTGGTACAACCCTTGGAAGTCCTGGAGTGGAAGTGGGACGGCATATCTATGGACTTCGTGACTGGACTTCCACGCACCTCCAGAGGTAACGACTCCATTTGGGTGCTTGTTGACTGACTCACCAAGTCGGCTCACTTCATTCCCATCAGAGAGCAGGGCTCAGTGGAGAGCTTGGGACATCTCTACGTTCAGGAGATTGTACGGCTTTACGGTGTGCCATCATCCATCGTCTCCGATCAATATTCTCTCTTTACTTCCCAACTTTGGAAGGGGTTGTAGGAGGCGTTCGGGACACAACTATGTCTGAGCACCGCCTTTCACCCTCAGAAAGATGGTCAGACGGAGAGGACCATTCAGACTCTCGAGGACATGCTCCGCGCATGTGTCCTCGACCTTGGTCGCAGCTGGGAGGACCACCTACCCTTGGTGGAGTTTGCATACAATAAAAGCTAACACTCTACCATCGGGATGGCACCATACGAGGCGTTGTACGACCGACCTTGTAGATCTCCTTTGTGTTGGACAGACCTTGGGGAGTCCGCACTTGTGGGACCAGAGATGGTCCAGGCCCCGACAGAGAAGGTCCAGGTTATCCAGGAGCGGATAAGGACAGCTCAGAGCCGACAGAAGTCTTATGATGACAGGAGGCGGAGGCCACTAGAGTTTACGGATGGCGACCATGTCTTCTTGCATGTCTCACCTCGACGTGGATTATGATGATTTGGCCGAGGAGGAAAGTTGTCTCCATGCTTTAGCGGACCATTCCATGTCCTCAGCAGGATTGGCGAGGTGGCCTATCGCCTGGCTCTGCCACCTCAGTTGCACCGGGTGCACGACGTCTTCCACGTATCTCAGCTGAGAAGATATGTGCACGAACCGACACATATCGTTGACCATGGGGAGCTAGACGTTGATGATGGGGCGGATTTTGCAGAGGTCCCAGTGGAGATCGAGGATCGAGAGGAGCAGGTCCTACGTGGACAGTCAATTCCTCTAGTGCGAATCAGATGGCAGCACGGGAACCTCCAGGAGAGCACTTGGGAGTGGGAGGCTCAAATGCGTGCTCAGTACCCACTTTTGCTTCCATAGTTTATGTCATATCTTTATGGGGACGTAATGCACTGGGGTGGGAGTGATGTAAAGACCCATAAAATTCAATAAAATTTTTTTCTTAATTTTTTTTTGGAATTTTACAAGAACGTAGTTTCTGACAGCACCTGATTCTGAGGCCCGGTGTACCCGGAATCATTTTCTGAATTTTGGCTCAGGTACGTTCAGTGAACGAACGAGCTAGTTTTTCTAACTTTTGAACTGGTGCTCAGAATCGAATTCTGAGGGCACCGATGGAATCACAACGCCAGTATTTGCTTAGAAACGCCTTTTCCGGAGTTGTGCTTTCTTAGGTGTGGTTTTTAATTTTTGGGGTTAAGTTAAGAAATAAAATAAAGGTGATACGACACTAAATTTTATTTCACTTAAAGCCACTTAATGCCACTTAAAACCACTTAAGCCAGGTTAAGCGGATAAGGTGGGGCCCAAGATATCCTACCCACTTGGTAGGATATTTGTGAGGTGGGTCCCACACGAGCCCCACTTTTTCTTTTCCTCTAAGTAACAAACCCGCGAAAACCTCTTTTAAATAAAGTCAACTGTGTGTTTTTTTGATTTAAGAAACGCCTCATTTATTGGGAAGTTAAGTTGTTACAATTAATTCCTCAAATTAATTGTTCGTTTCTTAACTTTGAAATGCAAATCGTTGGCATGGGAATAAAATAAGACCAACACATGTGTGTGTCTTGTTGGGAGAATTTACAGAAACTCTAAGTTCTTCATCATACTTCGTGAAGAACGCAAAGAACGTGAAGAACGTGAAGAACGCGAAAGAACATGAAGAACACTGACAACCCTCCTTCCGCGATGTTTCTTCCGTGACGATCCTTCCCCGCGACAATCTTCGATCATCAACTGATTGAGGTAGGGGATTACGGATCTTTTAATTTCCTTTGTGGATTTTATCCTCAAAATGGGTTTAAATGGTGCAATTAAATCTATGTGTTTTCTTTAACCCTCGGAGATCGTTGACGCGACGCCGTGTACCGCGACGACGCGACGCCCCTTCCTCGACGCGACGGTCCTCTTCTTCCGCGACCGTCAATTCCGCGAAGAACTCACGTTCGACGACTACGACAAGGTAGGGGTTTGATTCATTTAAATCCATGTGATTTATACCCGTGGTGTTTGATTAACTTTTGTTGTGAGATATTTTAAAATTGCTAACACGGTGGGTGCGGACCAATGAACAAGTCCGAACCCACCGCCCCTTTCGTTCTTGGTGTGCGAAACGGCGGACGATGACAAAATAGGCCGCGCGAATGATGTGAGGTCCTCGTAGTGAAGGAAGGACCCCGGGAGGGCCTTTGGTGACGATGGCGTGAATTTCCGACCACCGGAACTCATCCGGTGGTCCGCAGAGCAACCCTCCGGCGTGCCGCGCCGGCGGCGGGAGGCGGCGGCGCCCGGCGCGCCGCTGGGAGGAACCGCCGCGGCTGAAACCGCGACGGCAGGCCGGCCCTCCCTTGACCACGCGGGACCGACGAAGGAAGAGACGTGGCTGGCTGCAGTGTCCGCTGGCAAGGGCGGCCCCACGCGGGGCCGCGACTCCAACACGCGGGGAAGCACGCCCCCCGCTCCGCTCGACCGTAACCGGCCGAGCCGACCCGCCGGCCCGGCCGGGCCTGGCCTCCCTGTCCAGGCCGGGTCACGCCATCCGGGTCGGACCCGGACCCGGTTCGGGTCGACCTGGTTCGGGCCGACCCAGGGGGGGTTGGGCCGGGTCGGTTCTGGCCTAGACCCCCCATTTTCAGACCTTTTTGGTCTTTTGCTAATACCATGAGCTACGATCCTCCAATCGATGCACCATTAGTTTCGATGCAGTCCTTGGATCGAGACGGTCATTTCGGTATACTACACTCAAGGTTTCGGAATACTTCGGGTTTGGCCGGGTTGGTTCGTACACGAAACCAACCGGGCCCTCGGAGCAGAAACACCCATAACTTGAGCTCCGGACGTCCGATCGACGTGACGTCGACTTTGATGGATTCCTATTAGTGAGAAGGATATTTTGGCTTACTCTGCCCGAGGTTTGGATGTAGGTGGAGTATGGTTGGGTTGGTTTTGACTTAAAAACCAATCGGGCCCCTCGGACGAAAAAGCCAATAACTCTCAGACCGGGCGTCCGATTGACGCGCCGTCTGCGATGTTGAGTTCCTATTGTCAATACGGAACTTTTGGATACATCAAATCTGGACTATGTGTCAGTTAATGTATCGGCCTCTCGGCTCGTGGAGCGGACCCTCTCGAACGATTTTGCTGTGTGCAGGAACCCTAGAGCTGGCTGCGACTACTACGACGACGACTGTACAGAGATCTTCAGTGGATTCGACGGCGACGACTACAACACTCACTGATCCTTTATGGATCAGTGCTACAGATACTGTGTGGGTCCGATCCTATTTTGGTCTTTGTGGGGGTTAGTTACCTATCGATCCTGTGTGGGTCAGATCCTTTGTGGGTCATTGTGGGGTTTAGTTACCTATCGATCCTGTGTGGGTCAGATCCTTTGTCGGTCATTGCGCGGGTTAGTACCTATCGATCCTTTTTGGGTCCGACGTCTTAGATGAATCAGTGTAAATATCTGATCATCTCTATCGTCTTCTGAAAAAGTTTACCTGTGTGAGATGAATGTTGTTTTTCTTTCCTTTGTGGATTGTGTTGTGCTATCCTGTGTGGATTACGTTTTGCTTTCCTGTGTGGACTGGGTTGTGTTTTCCTGTGTGGATTGGGTTGTACTTGGGCTCAGATGTTGGAGCGTACTGGATTTGATGACTTAGGTATATGTATGGGAATAAACCTAAGCAGTTTCCAATGTTACTTCGTGATTGTATCTTTCCTTTGTGGATTATCCTTTGTGGATTCTGGGAGACCTTCGGGGGTCTCGGGGTCCCTACTGAGTAGCTTATACTCACACCTACACGGGCTATGCCTGAACTACATTGTGTTGGTTGTAGACAACGGACAACGCTGATCGTGGTTGAGGCTTGCGAAGCAGGATGATACCTGGAGGTGGACCACTGGGCGGGATGTACTCGGAGTAGTCGGCCAGACCCGAGGAGCTGTGGAGGCTATCTGTACTCACCCTTTAGGTGGGACTTCCAGTGGACGGATCGACGTTGCGACTTTAATTTCAGTTTCTGTTTTTCCCTTTCCAGTTGTACTTTACTTTCAGTTTGGGTTTGTATACTGGCCCACTAACTTTTCCGCACTTACTGTTGTACTCAGTTTTTACTTAGTGTTTACTTCTACTGCTTGCTTGCTCTGTGGTGTTTTTTTACATTACAAAGGAAATGCCTTCCCTTTTTACCGGGAATTACGCCTTGGTGCTAGTCGCCAACCCCTGGCCTATGGAAGGAGGGCTTGGGGTAGTCACGACACAAGCCCTGAGGATGGGTTGTGTCAATATGTCATATATGATTATTTTCCGAAACTATTTTTCTGTGATCACCCATATGACCCAAGTTGTACGAGGTGTATTTCTATAAAAGAAGCAGATAATTTTGAAGGATCTCCAAATCATTATTTCAATGCATGGACCATCTATCTATGTGAAAAAGATGACGATGAAACCACATGGACACCATGATCAAGGTATGATGTTATTTCTTTAGCAATAATGTTATTTTATAGAGGTAACAAAATTTTCAATATATATAATACTTCATGAATAATGATATTTAGGTTATTATGAGTTGGGATGAAAAAGAGAGGCATAAGACAACCATTGAGGTTAAATCATGTTGTGGTTATTTTTGAGGAGTTTATCTCATTTTTTGGAATGTTATAAAATTATATAGTTTTTGGAAAAGGACAAATAAAAGACCTTTTGACAACCCATCGTGTCATATAAAGCTGTGGGAATCGAACCCACAACCAAAGTGCTATTAGAATTTATCACCTACCACTAGATAACGTGACGTCCCTGGTTAGTAAGACTTATTATTTTTAGTTAAATGATTTTTTTATCAAGAATAAGATTATTTGGGATCAATGATTTATCAAATGGATATCCTTAGTATAGGAAAACGATTTTGGAATTAAGTGATAAAGGTTAATTTTGAAGATGTTTTCTCTATTTGGGAGAATATATGCCTAAAGAAAATATAATAGTTTGGGATTTCAATTGAGGAGTAATGGTGTAATTTTAGTTTTAAATAATCTATGTTTTTGTAATGGACATATGTTTATTTGGGTTATCTATTGTAATGATTAATCTGTCATAGATAATATGTGATTTGGTTTATTACACTATAGTATGAGACTTTATGAGTAGTCAATGTTATTTAGAGATAAATGTTAATAATACAATGGGAGACTATGTGATCAAATCCTTCTAAATTTTGGGTTTTAGACTTTTTTTGGATTATTTTAATGAATTTTGAGGATATTTTTGTATTGAATGGTCTTTTTTGAGATTTGGGTATTGTTTTCTCAATTTTGGAGATTAAGATGGTATTTATTTTTTTATACAAGATTATCCTTTTTAGGGATTATCTGATCTTGTACTAACTATTTTGGTTTTGGTTAATGTCTAAAGAAAGGGGAAATATATGGTCCATCTTTTGTGGATTATGTGATTCTCTAGAATTTCATTCTAGCACTTTAGGTGTGACCAATTCATCCTGAATACTCATCATTTGGAGAAAAGATGTGTTTTTGGTAGAAAAATATTAAAGGATGAAACTCTACATAAAAAGTAAGTATATTTCCTTATGTACTTAGTGAATATCATAAATAAATTCTCAATCATTATTAAATGGAATTTAAAACAAAAATGATGTCCATTAAATATTCCATCTGGAGAATCACATATTGTTTAACCCATTATAAGTTTTTGATTTTATGGTGGTTACATTTCTCCTAATCATGTTTTCTATCACTCTCAATCAGAAGTTGACACATATTTTCTCCTCTATTTCTATGTTTTCCTACATGGAATCCTAGTATAGGTTATATCGGATGACCATTTTAATTCTATTTCTTTCATTTAAAGTGATATATTTATTTAATCTTTTTACGATGTGGGACTTTAAATGATGTTTTTGAGTCTAATTTTAAAATTGCAAGGATGTTATTTCCAAAAGGGGGGAACGATGTAATATCCCAGGTAAATAAAGAATTTGAAATTTTCATATTTATTAATATTTTTGAATAAGATATTAATTTTAATTTTATCGGGGATTCTATGTTTGATGGTGTACCTAACACAACAATGGGATTCCCCAAAAATCTCATGCTTCACATAAGGCTGGGTTATACTGAAAAATAATTATATAATGTTATTCAAAATTGTAGTTAACGCCGAATCATTATATTGGTGGGAATGAATAAATATAGCTAAAATATTATTATACATGTTTTTTTAATGTCTTTACATTTTTCCAATAAATTATAGAGGCTTAAAATGATAATGAATCCAATTTTAAGCATAAATACACTAATATTCATTAAAAGGTCAATTTACCGGATTTTGATGGTAAACCCTTATTAAATATAGTTTTTTATAATTTTATATATTATATTTGAAAAAAATAAACTTCTTATTTATATTTGGGACATCAAAATTTACTTTGGGTAAATTTTAGGTATTTTTCTAATAAAGTTCATTTTTTAATGAATAGTAAAAAAATACTGCATTTTAATTCAAAACCGCCCTCTATTAAAATATATTTATGTAGTTATATAGTTATTTTAATTGGGTTTATAGTTTAATTATATTATATTTTTACCATTTAATCCAATTTTGGTCATTGGGAGAAATTTCAATCTTAATTTGGACATAAATAAGGTAAATCTTTTGATAGTTATTATTTCTTAAAAACATGCTTTTTTGTTTTGACAACAAGAATTAATTTTAAATTAATTTCTACCACTTATTTGTTTTGAATTTCAAAAAATTTATTATATATTTGGAATCAGGAGGTCCAAATTGTGTAAATAGGTTACTTTTATTTTTAAACATTATGAATATTTACTTAAGTAAATATTTTATTTACCGTGGTTAAAGGGTAAATCTGGTAAATAAGGGTGAAAAATAATATTATAATAATGTTAAATTACCCTTAAACTTGTCATAACCATATTTTTTAATACATGTACGACCATGTGAATCCTTGTGTAGATTTTTAGACCCCATGATGCCACTTGGGAGTGATAATGACACATTATATTAATTAATTTAAAGTAAGGACATAAATAAAATAAACATGAATCTTTTTTTTACAACAATTTTTTATATGGGGTTATATAAGTTATCTCTTATACTAAAAATATTATTTGTAAATATAAAAAGATTTCATACATTATAGTAATTCTTTATACTTTTTATACATTAGATAAACAAATTTAATTATGACACAATGGTGATGCAGTAATTGCTTCATTAATAATGAATTCAAATAAATGATATTATAAATATTAAAATAAATTTATTTTGAACCTTTTTATTCCATAAAATAATTTTATAGTTTAGGATGACTTTGTATATTTGAATTAATGAAGGTTTTTCGAAATAATCTAGTTTTTTGGATTTTTCAAATAGTCATGTTATGAATAGTATTAAAATTGACATAAAAGCGTTTTTAAATCACTCAAAATTTTATTAAATGATAAAATAGTCCTAAAAAGATACAATTCATCCAAATGACATATATGATGTTAAAAATGTAAATAATGATCTATTTTTGGTCTCTTGGCATTTTATATTAGATATATTAACCATATAGTGTGAATATATAACAGGACATGGTAAAAGATAAATAAATTAACAAAGGATTAAATAAAAAATACAAGGATTAAAAAATATCCCAAAACTATCCAATTCTTATTGGATGATTTTATTTTGACTTATATACACCTTATTTTCGAATTAAATAATTTTTTACCTTTATAAATAGAAGATAATGAAACAATAAAATAATATTTTCAAATTTTCCTAAAGTGCGCCTCCTCCCCCATATAAAAATCCATCACCTATAACCTTTACGAACACCTCTCAAGCCCCCTTGGATCATCCATCCTCTGCCAAAATAATATTTCAAGATACCTACATTCCTCCAAGAATCATTACCTTAGGAATAAGTCACTTCATGGAAGAATTTTGGTTCAAACCAAAGGGAGTTACCCAATTTAATGGTAACATTTTCTCTCAAGTTCTCTTCTTTTATTTTAATTCTTCACTGCCTATGCTCTTCTTATTATTTGTTTACAAAAAAACCCAAATTTTATCAATATACTAGGTTGTTCTTATTATAATTATTCTATCTAAAATTATACACACCTCCACTTAATGGATATGAACATACCGTTTCTGTGTACGGTGAACTATTTCCTCATGAAAGGATGATTGTTCAATTATCTCCTACCGCCCCTCATGGTGGAAATTAATATTGAACTATATTTATATTTGATATATATTATATTTATATTGTCTTTATTCCTCTTTTTTTTTATTTATAGCATACCTTTATGGTTTCCATAATGGGTAAATACAATAATTTCATTTGAGGAAGTGCAGAGTACCGACCCCTCAAAGTGATATGAATCGTTCATGCCATACGTTGAATGTATAATGGATAAAAATGCTGAAATTATATATTATATTATACTGGAATTATAATATACCAATGTATCATTATGTTTTCATTCCATTAAATATGAAATATAAATTAAAGTAGCATTCATGCGTACGTATGACTTACTGCCTCCATGAATGGTGCATTTCACTTCTTATCTCCAAATGTTATGTACTATTTTAAAAACATACATAAATACATACATATATATATATATATATATAATGGATATATATGATATAGAAGATATCTAATTCATGAAAATCAATCTGGATATAATGTAATTTTGACAACTAGGAGAATTTTTAATTATAGGATGTTCATTTTTGACTTAATTACGAAATATCGACAAAACGAATGTTATTAACTTAAATGATTATGTATTGTTTATAACATGGTAATAATAATATAAAAGGAATAATAGACATGAATAATGTTATTAATCAAGTATAAATTAACTTTATTTTGTTATTCAGGAGATTAAAGTACAAATAAGTCAATTCAAACACGAGGTAAGGGAACTCCTTAACCCAATTTCTATTCTCTGTGTTAATCATCTAATTATTGATTATGTCGTGATATGAATATGTGTGAATGAAATCCGATTTTTTTACACTTAATATCTACTTATATTGGGTGTATTTATATTTTTCACACATATTTATTTAATTGGTTTATCCTTAATGTAATGATACAAACTTTGTAAGGGAACCTTTCACCCTCCTCTTTTAGTGAAAGTCTTCTTTTATGTTATGTCTCTTAATATCATTTTCCTATGTTGGGAAATGTTCTTATATATCATTAGTGCTATACATTTTATATCCATGTGATGAGAGACCCTTTTCCCTCTCATCAACTCATTTTCTAAATTTTAATATGACATAGTTAGGTTGCCGAATTTTCCTAAGGGACTATGTCTCAATCTCCTTTCATTTGAGGAATATCTTGATATTGGGCACCATTATTATCTTATAAGGTGTATATACTTCCTTTTGACATATTATATCATGAATCTCATTATTCTCATGATATTATAAGTTTTTTTAATTTAATTATTTAATTATTTATACTCATGTATTTTCTAGGTGGTTATAGACTCTTTAACTAAAACATCATTTAAAATGTTTGAAATATTTAATCTTCTATTTATTTCTCATTAATTTATATGTTTTTAAAATTGTATTAACTATTTTATTATATGGAAATTAATGTTTTATAATGTTAATCCCTTTAAAAGTTTCAAATTTGTATTGGAAATATTGACTCAAAAATATATTTATTAAATTTCTTAAATGGTTTTGGAAATAGATTGGATATGTCAATATATTGAAATTTTATATTGTGATTGGAATTTGGAAATGTTATCTTTTTTATGATTTTTTATGTGTTATGATTATTTTATGGTTATTGGGCATTGTTTACATATACAGGTGGTTTTGTAATAAACCTTGGGTGGGTGAGCCCGATATAGCTCTCCAATGCAATGGGTAACATGAGAGAGGTAAACATTAATGTATCTCCTAAGAGATTCAAAGAATATATCGTGATGGGTATTTCAATTTTAACTCCCTATGTACATGTGAAAGCTACAATGTAAGTATGATATATATTCCACAATTGAACATTATGATTTATGATTTCCATGTGTTATTCAAGAATATTTTGATCTTTTGTGGCATGTTAAAGATTGAAAAGTATTATTTCATTGACTTATATGTATTGATGGACTAATGTTTTATTTCATTGTTTTATAACCCTTACTGAGCTTTTTATGATCATCCCATGTTATTGAAATGTTTTTCATAGGATATAAGGAAGGGTAAGGGAAAGGAATAATTCAAGAATATTTTTATCATGAAATGTACTCTTGTTTTCATTTAAGAATTTTTATTTTTTGAAAAAAATGGATACTGAGTTGAAGTGTCAACTTTGTAATAATTGAGATGTAGTGTAATAGTAATGGACTAATTCTCTAAAACTCTAAACCTGAAAATATCCTCAATATGAATTGTTAACTTAATTGAAGATTATTTAATGTTTAAGTCTAGGGCCTTATAGTTGGTATCTAAGGTCAGTTTAGACAAATTTAGGGATATAGAGTTTTTTAGACATATTGTTAGTCTCTCCGTATACTCCTTATGTTAAATCCTGATTTTGTATCTTTTTCCGATCAGAGAAATTTTTTTTCAAATGGATGGAGGAGGATATCAAACGACATTCATATCTATTCCTCATGACTTTCTTGAAATAATTATTTCCAAGTCATTTCT
This sequence comes from Viscum album, assembly GCA_963277665.1. Lineage (NCBI taxonomy): Eukaryota > Viridiplantae > Streptophyta > Magnoliopsida > Santalales > Viscaceae > Viscum > Viscum album. Next base: position 52,426,798 of record OY728152.1, on the reverse strand, counting down.
AGATGAATCTAAAACATTTTACAACATTCATCTCACTTGCAAGCAATTGTTCGAGGTAAAAAACACCTCTGTTATACCTCGATACCATCATGGATCATGGGTTGCATTTAAACAAATCATATTTTCTCAATATTAATATATTTTATAGAAAGGTAACTATTATCAAGGCATTTTTAAATATTTTACCTTATAACAAGATTTTGATGTGTATTATGATTTTGAAAAAGGTGCTGAAGAAGGATACCCTTGCACAACCTATTTATATTTTCTCTTAAATTAAAGACATTTAGCACATACTTATGATATTTTAGAAGGACCATTGATTGAATGTTTCAACTCAAACTCGATATGACTATTTTATAAAATTAGTGTTTTATTAGATGCTTTGAAATTACATGTCATACATGACTATTTTCCGAAACTATTTTTCTGTGATCTCCTATATGACCCAAGTTGTACGAGGTGTATTTTTATAAAGGAAGCAGATGATATTGAAGAATATCTAAATCATTCTTTCAATGCATGGACCATCTATCAATGTGAAAAAGATGACGATGAAACTCTTGGACACTGAGATCAAGATATTCTGTTATTTCTTTGGGAATGTTTTTATTTTATTGGGCTAATTTTTTTCAATATATATAAGACTTCATTAATTACGATTTTGAGGTCATTATGAGTTGGGATGATAATGAGAGGCATAAGACAACCATTGAGGTTAAAACATGTTTTCGTTATTTTTGAGGAGTTTATATCCATTTAGGGAATGTTATAAAATTATATAGTTTTTGAAAAACGACAACATGCCGACCATTTGACAACCCGTCACTTTATAAAAAGATGTGGCCATCGAACCCACAAAAAAAGTGTGAATGGGATTTATCGCCTACCATTGGACTACTTGAAGTCCATGGTTAGTATGACTTATAATTTTTATTTAAATGATTTTATTTGTCAAGAATAAGTTTATTTGGGATCTTATGTTTTATAAAATGGATATCATTAGTATAGGAAAATGATTTGTGGATTAAGTGATAAAGGTTAATTTGGAAGACGTTTTCTCTTTTTGGGAAACTATATGCCTATGGAAAATAGAATACTTTGGGAACTAAGTTGAGGAGTGCTGGTGGAATTTAATTTTGAAAGAATATATTTTTTTATTATGGAAATATGTAGATTTTGGTTATTTATGGAAATGATTAACCTATCATAGATAATACGTGATTTGGTAAATTACACATTAGTATGAGGCTTTAAGAGTTGTCAATGTTATTTTTAGATAAATGTTAAGATTTACTATGGATGACTATGTGATCAAATCCTTCTATATTTTGGGTTTCAGACATAGTTTGGATTATTTTAATGAATTTTAATAATATTTTATTATTCAATGGTCTTTGTTGATATTTGGGTATTGTTTATTAAATTTTGGAGATTCACAGTGTTATTTTTTTATAAATGATTATTCTTTTTGGGGATTATCTGATCATATAATAACCATTTTGGTTTTGGTTAATGTCTAAAGGCAGGGGAAATATATGGATCATATTTTATGGATTATGCGATTCTCTATAAGTTCATTCTAGAACTTCAGGAGTGACCAAGTCATCTAGAATACTCATCATTTGGATAAAAGATGCGTTTTTGGTAGAAACATACTAAAGGATAAAACTCTACTTGAAAAGTAAGTATATTTCCTTATGTCCATAGTCAATATCATAAATAAATTCTCCAAATTTATGAAATTGATCTTAAAACAAAAAAATTTGTCATTAAATTTTCCTACTAGGGAATCAAAAACAGTTTAACCCATCAAATGTTTTGGATTTTCGGGCGGTTAACTTTCTCCTAATCATGTTTTCTATCACACTCTATCAGAACTTGACACTTAGTTTCTAATCCATATCCATGTTTTAATACATATAATCTTTGTATGGTTATATAGTGTGACATTTTTACTTATCTTTATTTCTTTTAAAGTGTTAGTTTTATTGAATCTTTCTCTGATGTGGGACTTTCAATGATGTTTCTGAGACCAATTTTAAAATTTCGAGGACACAATTTCAAAAAGGGTGGAAGGAAGTAAGATCCCAGGTAAATAAAGAATATGAAATTTTTAAATTTATAAATATTTATGAATAAAATATTAATTTTAATTTAAAGGGTAAGATATGTTCAATGGAATACCTAACACATAATAATGTGTTTCTTCGAAAATCTCATGTTGCACATAATCCTGAGTCATTCTGAAAAGTAATAATATAATATTATTCTAAATAGAAGTTAATGACTAGCCGTTGTATTGGAAAGAATGAATAGAACTATCAAAAATATTATTATACATGTTTTTTAAATTTATTTACATTTATCCAACAAATTTTTGAGGCTTAATATGATAATGAATCCAATTTTATGCATAAATATAGTAATATTATTTAAAATGTTGATTTACCGCATTTTGATGGTAAACCCTTTTAAATCTAGTTTTTTTTCACTTTTATATATTCTATTTGACTAAATAATCTTATTTTCTATAAGATGGGAATAAAAATTTTCTTTGGGTAAATTTTGGCTATTTTTATGATAATGTTCATTTTTTTAATGAATAGTGAAAGATACAGCATTTTAATTCAAAAAATCCTTTTATTCTAATTTATTTATATAGTTATATTATTATTTTAATTGGTTTTAAAGTTTAATTGGATTATATTTTAACAATGTAATCCTATTTTGGTCCTTGGAATTAATTTCACTCTTAATTTGGACATAAATGAAGGTAAATCTATTGGTAGTTTTTATTTCTTAAAAACTCACTTTTTTGTTTTGGCAATGAGAATTAATTTTAAATTTATTTCCACCACTTATTTGTTTTGAATTTTAAACATTGGATTATATGTTATGAATCAAGAGATACTAATTGTTTAAATTTGTAACGTTTATTTTTTTTTCATTATGAGTATTTAGTTCAGTAAATATTTTATTTACCATGGTAAAAGGGTAAATCTGGTAAATAAGGGTAAACAATAATATTATAATAATATTAAATTTCCCTTAAACTTGTAATAACCCTATTGGATGATAAATTTACGGCCATGGGAATCCTTGGAAAGATTTGGGGACCCCATGGAGCCACATGGGAGTGATAATGACACTTTATATTAATTAATTTAAAGTAATGAAAAAAATTACCTTAACAAGAATATTTTTATTAATTTTTTACTTGGATTTATATAAGTTATATCATAGACTATAAATATTCTTTGGAAATATAAATAGATTTCCTAAATTAGGGGTTTTTATTTATAATTTTTATACATTAATTAATTTTTTTTAATTATGACACAATGGTGATGAAGTAATTACTTCATTAATACACGATTCAAATAAAAGATATTAAAAATATTAAAAAATAAATTTATTTTGGATTTTTATGCCATAAAATAATTTTATAGATTAGGATGAATTTTTATAGTTGAATTAATGAGGTATTTTTGAAATAATCAACTTGTTTTGGATTTTTTAAAAAGTCATGTTATGAATAGTATTAAAATTGACATAAAAATGTTTTTAAATCAATAAATATTTTATTAAATGATAAAATAGTCCTAAAAATCTATATTTCGTCCAAATGACATGTATTATTTTAAAAATGTCATTAATTATCCATTTTTGTTCACTTGACATTTTATAGTAAATATATTAACCATATATTATAAATATATAAGAGGAAATGGTAAAAGTTAAATAAGTGAACAAAGGTTTAAATAAAATATATAAGGATTTAAAATATCCAAAACCCATTAAATTATTATTAGATGATTTTATTTATACTTATAGACCCCTTATATTCGAATAAAATAAGTTTTGGACCTTTAGAAATCTAAAATCATTAAATAATAAAATAATATTTTCAAAGTTTTCTAAAGAGCCCCCCCCACTTATAAAACGCCATCACCTATAACCCTTACTCACACCCCTCAATCACCCTTTTATTTTCCTTATTATTCAAAAATAATCTCTCAAGATCCCTAAATTTCTCCTAGAATCCTTATCATAGGCAGAAGGCACTTCAAGGAATCCTTTTGGTTTAAACCAAAGGGAGTTACCCGATTTAAATGCAACGTCTTCTCTCATGTTCTCTTCATTTAATTTTCTTCTTCCCTCCCTATGTTTTTCTTATTCTTTGTTTACATAACTACACCAGTATCATCAATATACTAGGTTGTTGTTATGATAAGTATTCAAACTACACTTACCCATACCTCCATCTAATGGATATGAACATACATTTTCTATGTACGATGAACTGTTGCCTCACGAAATGATGATTGCTCAATTATCTTATATCGTCTCTCATGGTGGACATAAGATGGAACTGTATTTATATGTGATATATTTTATATTTTTATTATCTCTATGTTTATTTATTTTTTATTTATATCAAACCATTATGGTTTCCATAATAGGTAAATACGATAATTAAATTTGAGGAAGTGCGGACTACTGCAACCTCAATGTGTTATGAATCATTCATGACATACGTGGAATGTAACACCCCAAGATTTCATGGTATACTTCCCTTTTAATAATACATTAGCATGTATTGTACGCAACTTCGAGTTATAAAACACAACACAACCAATCAAACTTTCCGATATAAATAGTAATACCCACTTTTTGAAATTTTATAAAATTTATCTTTCAAAATGGACTTCATTTTTGGATTCGGAATATTGAAATTTTTCTAGGATGCAATTTTGGTATTTTTCTGAAAACTTTCAATTTTTGATGAATAGTGAAAAACACTGAGTTATAGTTTAAAACCAAATTTTTATTTAAATAATTATTTATTTTATTTAAATTTAATTAAGGTCAAAATAGATACATATTTCCAATATAAGTTCAATGTAATTCATTGTAGACAGTTAATAATAATTTTAGATATATAAAAATTTTATTGAACTTTTCACCGTCTTTTACCCACCTCCTAGGAGAATTTAGAAATTCACATAAAACTTAACTTTTCCGCTTCTGTGAATGGAATTTCGAAACTTATAGAGACATGGTTAATATAAAGTAGTAAAATGTGGTTCAATGAGATTAAAATAATTTTTGGTGAATAGTAACTTTTTACTTTTTTTTACCACGGTTAAAAGTAAATAGGGTATTTAAGGGTAAAAATGATATTAATATTACCCTAACACATGTCGTAATTCTATTGGACAAGTGTATCTCGACCAAAAGAAACCTTAGGAATAAAATATTATCATTTCGGTCCACTTAGATTAGATTTGGATATTTATTATTATTTAATTCAAAGAAGAGTTAAAAGAGTTTTAATCAAGGTTTAATTAGTAAAACATTTTTAATATATACATAAGATAAATTAGATTATAAATATTAATTAGAAATATAAAAATATTTCCTACATAATATTATTTTATTTATAATTTTTAGACACTAAATAATTTAATTTACTTATGACACAATAGTGATGCAGTAATTATCTAATTAATGAAATATTAAAATAATTGATATTATAAATATCAAAATAAATGTAATTTGAGACTTTTTATGAATTATAATAATTTTCTAGGTTGATATAACATATTAAGGTTGGTTGGATTAATTTTGTTCTTAGTAATAATGCTATTATGAATTTATCAAAAACAAAATACCAAATAGTGTCAAAATTGACATAAAGGTGTTTTTAAAAAAAATATTATATTATAAATTAATATTCTATTCCAAAAAATCGATGGTTCGGCCAAGAGACTTATATAATGATAGGTGTATCATTAATGTACCACCTGGGGGTCTCTTGAAAGTTTATAGTATGTTTATTGACTATATAATACAAAAATACAAAGAGACATGGTAAGTGTCAAACTAATTAACTAAGAGTTAAAACTAAAATATAAGGTTAATAAAGTAGCCCAAACAAGTCTAAAACCTATTGGTTGAGTGTTTTTCGACCTATCCCCACCTTAACCTTTAATAAATCCACTTTTTATCCATTATAAACCGAATATGAATTTATTATAAAATAATACATTAAGTTTTTCCTGAAGAGCCCCACCTCCATCTTATAAAAGGACACCACTTCTAACCAATTATTCACACCTTCAAAGCCTTTTTGTTCAGCCAAAACCTGACCAAATATTCTCTCAACTTCCCTCACATAGACCTAGAGGCATTATTTTGATCATAAAGCCATCTTATGTAGCCCTTTTGATCAAATAAAAAGGAAGAACCCAAAGAAGAGGTAATGTTTTCACCACCCTCTTTCAAGTTCCATTCTTCTTTAACTTCTTCTTTATTTGTTATTCACATTATAAAATAATATCTCTGGTATCCTCTATATAATTTGATGTTATTATAAAGATGGAAAAACCAAATTCATTATTCTATCCATCCCTTGAATGACATGTCATCATCAGTGCGTACGTAAGACTTACCGTCTCCATATCTTGGTGTAATTGTTATTCAATACATTATTATTTTGATGGTATAATAATGATGTGTAATTCATGTAAATAATAAATATAACATTATAATTATTTGGTATATATGATATAACATCCCATTATATATTATTTTAATATCGAAAGAATGATATTGTCGCTCGTGCGTACGTACGGACTACCATCTCCACGAACGCGATGAGATTCATTCCCCATCGTTTCCATTCAAGACTAATTCTCATTTGATGATTAAAAATAATGTTCAAGAACTTTATATATTTCTAGATATTAATAAGACACAACCTATCCATAACAAACACGACTTATGAAACAAAACATATAAAATAAAAGGATTATGTTTATACCCGAAATGATGATAATACTAAGATATTATTAACAAATCATTGTTAAAAGATCATATATGATATCATATTAATGTATATGATTGTTGTATAATTTAATAACAATAATTTCTCCATTATACAGGAGGTTAACCTACCCTCAATGAAACACAAGTAGAAGGTAAGGTTTTACTTCACAATCTCTTCATTATCTGAGGTTGTTCACACGTAATTATCTACTGGGACCTCTTTATCATCCACATCCAGGTTTCTAAAAAATGCATTTAAAAACATTATTACTATTTTATAGAGTATGGGTTAAAGTCATTTATACCCCTTTTTGAATTTTTATGAGATGTTTATAAAGGAATCTTTTTTTTTCATTTTCCAAACAAGGTCCTTTTTAACCTTTTCGACAGAATTAAGCTTAGAATGTCTTTTTTAACTTATATGGCGGGTGCAGCTATTTTCCACCATTAAAAAGACTTCGAAGCTTCCCTTACAAGATTATAAGAATATTTTCAAAGTAAAAGTTTTATTTTATAATTATTTTACTTTTAAATGATTTAAAAAATAGATATTTCTCTCAAATAGTTTTGATTTCATCTATGTCAACACCCTTTGATGGATTTTAAGATTATTTGAAGTTTATTTATTATGATTCAAAACATCCATATTCTATTGAAGGTTTTGTGATATGTTTGACTGTGAATGTGTTATTTTTATACCATTCATGGTTTATGGAGAAATTATTGACAATTTTTATGCAAGTTTTAATACGAATGTTTATGTTATTTTTAAACCTTTTCATATGAGGAATGTATTGGACTTAATATGTGACGGGTGGAGCCTGTTATAGCTCCTTGATGCATCAGTAGGTCTAATGAGACAAACTAGTGTCTTTTAATGAGGCCTTGAAAAAATCTTATTTGTAGTCTTGGCACGAGGCCTTGGCTACGTGGTTATGATAGTCTAGCATTATGCATTCCATCATTATGAAAGTGGTTATTGATATTGCTTGTAATTATTAGAATAGTAGAATATCCATGTGAATAAGTAAATGGAATTATTTCATTTTATTTTTTCCATATTATGATGAAGTTCATGTTTAAAAGGCTTTTTCTTTAGTTATACATTGCCTTAAATGTTTATGCTTATTTATGAAGGTTTCGGCTATATTTTTATCCTTACTGAGCATCTGAGCTCACCCCTTTCAATGTTTTATTTTTCCCAAGATGTGAAGAAGTAATTTATGAATGACCTGAAGGAATAGTATGAGGGGATATGAAGACAAGATGTTGTTGTAGTTTTTTATTTTATTATGTAATTTAACAATTATGAATCTATCTAGTGTTTCCAAGGCTACTAAACTAATCGGTCTTTCGAGACATGATCTTTTGTGATCATGCCAATGATACGTAATAATGCATTGACTCTGGGTAGCTGGGGTTGGGGCATTACAGTTGGTATCAAAGGAAGTTTAGTAAAAACCATGGAAGCTAGATTTAGATAAACTTTGATTATAGAACATATCCCAAAGATAGACTTTGAGGATTAGTATAGAAGAACTTACTCAAATTTTGGTATTATAGAGATTTTGTGAGTTTTCTGGGCAATACATCCCTATTTGGATATGAGCCAATAGAGGCAGATCTGGCACAAATGTACCTAGGGGTAAAACCTGAAAGCATCGCTTTGAGCTAGACTCAAACGGGAACTGGTGCACGACAACGGGCCTTACTGCACTCTTGGTTACGACACTCCCAAGGGATATGGTTAGGATAATTCTCATTTTATTTACAAACTATTATGAAGTGTTTATGAGTATATACTTCCTCAAAGAAAACATTTTTTATGATTATGGATTATATCCATAAATAGTTCAATTTATGTTAAGTGTTTTACAAGTATGGAATTATGTATTTTGATTCATAAACTAATCTAGTTTATGAATTTGTATAGAAATGACGCCTAGTGGAAGAAATGGGAACCGTAACAATGCACACACTCCATGTAGGGATTTCCCTCCTGCTCAAGATAATTATAGTGGAGCTGGTGATGCAACTGGTGCTGATCAACTAATCACCATACTTGGACAACTCACTCAGGTTATGAATAATAACCTTACCCATATGGAGAACCATAATCCACATCGTGGAGTATCAATTTTATATCTCTTAATGAGGAAACAACAACCAACATTCAATGCGAGTAAAAATCCATTAGTTGCTGAGCAATGGATAAGTTCCCTAAAAAAATATTTCAGGATTTGGGGAGTAGTAAAAGGAAAAAAGTTATCATGACAGTTTATCGCCTCACTAGAGATACTGATCAATGTTGGTCATTAATACAAAACACAAAGGAAGATGATTAAGTATAAAATATGGAATGGAGAGAGTTCAAAGAGCTTTCCTTATAAAAACACCTTCCTCGTGACCATCGAGCTGATATAGAAAGGTAATTTTTGAGTTTGAGACAAAAGGAGGATGAGAATGTCACAAAGTATGAGGCTAACTTTACAAGGTTACAAGGTATGCTGGATATTATATACGTAACCCAAGAAGTAATATTGATCATTTCTTTGATGATTTAAAACTTTTTCTCTATTGAGCATTAGTCTCACAAACCTTCTCGTTGTACGAATATATTGTCCCATGTGCTATCAAGAAAGAAATGGAATTCTCTATGTCTTATGACTTTAAAGAAAAGCAGGAGAAGAATAGATCTTCTGATCACTTTAGGAATATAAATAAGGGGAAGAAGGGAAAATTTGAATATTCATCTTTTAGTAAATATAGGAAGAAACACCCCGGTACTTGCTTAAAAGGAATGAGAGTCTGTTACAAGTGTGGTGAAAAGGCCACCAAGATCGTGATTGAAAGGGGAAGAAGGAAACTACTAATGTACAATGCTACAATTTCAGGGAGATGGGACATTATGCAAATGAATGTCCTAAGCATCAGGGGAACTTACCTCAAAAAAGGCCAAAGGATCAAGGCCATCCTTATGCTATCACTACTACTGAGGTAGAAGCTCCGAAAGGCGAGGTGGGAGGTAATTTAATGGTTTCCTCAAGTTTAGAAAATGCATTATTTGATTCTGGATCATTTCATTGTTTCATATCTTCCCATTTTGCTAAGAAAATTAGATATTTCCAATTTGATTTAAGAAGGGAGTTTTCAGTTAAAAATCCTAAGGGAAGTATCATTGTAACAAATTTTTGCGAATAAGTCCCCATTAGAGCACATAAATGTTCTTTATCCACTGATCTCATCATGATACCTATGATCAAGATCGATATAATCCTCAGTATGGATTGGATTTATGACCATTATGCGAAGATTTATTATAAGAATAAGGATTTTACGATTTTTGATGTTGATGATATGGAACAACTTATCTTTAGAGTAGAATCATAACCACCTAATTCTTATCTAGATCCACCCCTAGTAGCTCAACTAAATTCAATTATTGGGGAGGAAGAGAATGAAATGACTGTGGGTGAGGAAATGAATGTTCAAATAGAGGATGTACCTATTGTGAAAGAATATGTAGATGTGTTTTCGGAAGATTTACCTGGACATCCTCCAGAACAAGAAGTTGAGTTTTCCATTAATTTAATTCTTGGATCAAGGCCTATATCAAATACCCCTTATAGAATTGCCACTTTGGAATTAGTTGAAGGAAATAAACAACTAGAGGAATTGAGTAATAAGGGATTTATTCACCCTAGTGTTTCTCCATGGGGAGCCCTTATTATTTTTGTTAAAAATTAAGATGGATCTATGAAGTTATGTATAGACTACAAGGAGATCAATGCTATAACAATAAAGAACAAGTATCTCCTACCTTGCATTGATGATTTATTTGACCAACTGCATGGAGCTCAATACTTTTTAAAGATTGACCTTCGATGTGGATGTCATCAGTTGTGTGTGAAGAAGGAAGACATTCTGAAGACAACATTTCGAACCAGGTACGGGAGTTTACAGTAATGCCTTTTGGATTGACTAATGCACCCTCTATATTCATGGATCTAATGAATATAGTTTTCAAGGAATATCTCGAGGAATTTTTGTTGGTATTTATTGATGATATCTTAGTATACTCCAAAAGCTACGAAGATCATTAAAATCACTTGTGTATTATCCTGAAGACTCTAAGAAGACATGAATTATATGGGATGTTTATCAAGTGTGAATTATGGCGTAAGGAGATTTCATTTCTTGGCCATATTGTCTCTAATGATGGAGTCTCTGTTGATCCTTATATGACCAAGGCAATCTAAGAATGGCCTGCATAGACGAGTATAACTGAGGTACGCAGTTTTATTGGTTTAGTAGGTTATTATCTTCGTTTCATCTAGAATTCTATCCGGTTGGCTAACCCATTAACAAATCTCTCATGTAAAGGGGTTAAATTTGTTAGGACAAAAGAGTGTGAAGAATATTTCGAAGAATTGAAGAGAAGATTAATCAATGATCCTGTATTGACTCTACCACTGGGGAATTATGGCTTCGTTATTTATAGTGATGCATCAAAGAAAGGACTTGGTTGTGTCCTTATGTAGAATGATAGGGTTATTGCCTATGCATCACGACAGTTGAAAATTTAGGAGAAAAACTATCCTACTCATGATCTCGAGTTAGCAGCTATGATCTTTTCTTTGAAGATATGGAGACACTACCTCTATGGTGAAAAATTTGAGATTTATACTGATCAAAAAAGTTTGAAGTATATTTTCTCACAAAAAGAACTCAACATGAGGAAAAGGAGATGTCTTGAATTACTCAAGGATTATGATTACACGATACACTATCACCCAGGGAATTCAAACAAGGTGGAAGATGCTTTGAGTAGAAATGATCATGGAGTTTTGAACAATATGAGAATTGAAAGGGATCCAATTTTCATGGATCTAGTGAAGATGGATATGGGAATCACCATGGAATGGGAAACATCAATGCTTTTTCAAATGGTTTCCAAACCATATTTACAAGATAGGATTAAGAGTTCTCAGACCGATGATGAAGAATTTCAAAAGAAAATTAATGCTGTGAATGATGGGAGATTGAGTGACTTTGTGTATGAAGATGGAATTTTGAAATTTGGGAAGAGACATTGTGTTCCCAATATACCTGATCCAAAAAGGGAATTTCTGGACAATGCTCATAGTTCCAATTTCTTTATACACCCTGGGAGCACCAAAATGTATAGAGATTTGAAGGAACATTCTTAATGGGACAACATGAAGAGGGATATTGCTGATTTTGTGTCAAGATGTATAGTTCTTCAACAAGTGAAAGCTGGAAGGCAATAGCCTGGAGGAGTCATGAAACCTCTTCCCACACCTGAGTAGAAATGAGATAATATCATGTGGGACTTTGTCATGGGACTACCAAAGACTCCAAGAAGGAATGATGTAATATAGGCCGTTGTTGATCGTCTTACCAAGTTAGCACATTTTCTTGCTATAAGGGAAGATTTACCAGTTTAACATCTAGAAAGGATATATATTAATGAAGTTGTGAGATTTCATGGAGTACCCCTATCGATTGTTTCTGGTTGTGATCCCTGTTTTACTTCAAGATTCTGGAAAATTCTTCAGAAATCCTTGGATACTGATTTTCATTTGAGTACTGCCTACCACCCTCAAACAGATGGGCAATCAGAATGGACTATTAAAACCTTAGAAGGCATGTTGAGATCATGTTCACTTGACTTTCAGGGTATGTGGGATCAATATTTACCTCTGATGGAATGTTTCTATAACAATAGCTTCCATTCGAGAATTTAGATGGCACTATATGAAGCATTATATAGAAAGAGATGTTGCACACCAAACTGTTGGGATGTCATTTGGGAATGAAAGCATGTAGGCACAAAATTGGTGGAGGAAACGATGGAAAAGGTAAAGGTAATCCAAAACCACATCAAAGTATCTCAAAGTAGGAAGAAGAGTCATGCCGATAACCGAAGGAAGGATTTGGAATTTTAGGTAGGATATCATGTTTTCTTGAAGGTATCTCCATGGAATGGAGTTATATGTTTCGATATAAAGGGTAAATTGAGTCCCATGTACATCATAATTTTCAAAATTCTAGAACGAATTGGGGCTGTAGCTTACCATTTTGAAGTGCCGCCAAATCTCTCAAAAGTTCACGATGTGTTCCACGTATCACTGTTGAGAAAATACATTCCTAACCCAACGGATGTCCTCACTTACGAGGAATTAGAACTGGAACCCTATCTATCTTATTGTGAAGAGCCTATCAGGATTCTTGATACCAGAGAAAAAGTGCTGAGAAGCCGGATGACTCATCTGGTAAAAGTTCTATGGAGAAACCATAAGATGGAAGAGGCAATGTGGGAACCCGAGGAACTTATGATGAAGAACCAACCAAGTCATTTTATGTAGTAATATTCTAGAAATTTCGAGGAAGAAATTATTTGAAGGAGGGGAGAATATAACACCCCAAGCTTCCACAATATGCTTCCCTTTGAATAATACAGTAGCGTGGGTTGCACACATCTTCGAGTTCTAACCCACACCACAACCAATCAAACTAGCCGTTATGAATAGTAATACCCACTTTTCTAAATTTTATAAATTTTATCTTTCAAAACGGACTTCATTTTTTGATTTGTAATATCGAAATTAGCATTGGGTGAAATTATGGTATTTTTCTGAAAACTTTCAACTTTTGATGAATAGCGAAAAAACACTGAGTTATAGTTTAAAACCAATATTTATTTAAATAATTATTTATTTTATTTAAATTTAATTAAGGTCAAAATAGATACATAATACCTATATAAGTTCTATGTAATTCATTGGAGTTAGTTCAGAATAATTTTAGATATATAAAAATTTTATTGAACTTTTCACCGTCTTTTACCCACCTCCTAGGAGAATTTAGAAATTCATATAAAACTTAATTTTACAGCTTCTGTGAGTGGAATTTCTAAAATCCAAGAGACATGGTAAATATAAAGGAGTAAAATGTGGTTCAATGAGATGAAAATAGTTTTTGGTGAATAGTAACTTTTTACTTTTATTTACCACGGTTAAAAGTAAATAGGGTAATTAAGGGTAAAAATTATATTAATATTACCCTAAAACATGTCCTAATTATATTGGACAAGTGTATCTCGACCAAAAAAACCTTAGGAATAAAATATTATCATTTATGTCCACTTGGATTAGATTTGGATATTAATTATTATTTAATTCAAAGAAGAGTTAAAAGAGTTAAAATCAAGGTATAATTACTAAATCATTTTTAATATAGGTTTATACATAGGATAAATTCGATTATAAATATTAATTAGAAATATAAAAATATTTCCTACATAATAGTATTTTATTTATAATTTTTAGACACTAAATATTTTAATTAATTTATGACACAATGGTGATGCAGTAATTATCTAATTAATGAAATATTAAAAACATTGATATTATAAATATAAAAATAAATGTAATTTGAGACTTTTTATGAATTAAAATAATTTAATATGTTAATATGACATGTTAGTATTGATTTAATTATTTTTTTTAGAAGTAATAATTCTGTTATGAATTTATAAAAAACAAAAGACCAAATAGTGTGAAAATTGACATAAAAGGGTTTTTAAAAGAAATATTATATTATTAATTGATATTCTATTCCTAAAAATCTATGGTTCGGCCAAGAGACTTAAATAATGATAGTTGTATCATTAATGTACCACTTGGGTGTCTTTTGGAAGTTTATAGTAGGTTTATTGACTATATAATATACAAATAAAAAGAGAGATGGTATGTGTCAAACTAATTAATTAAGAGTTAAAACTAAAAGATAAGGTTAATAAAGTATCCCAAACCTGTCTAAAACCTATTGGGTGAGTGGTTTTCTACCTATCCCCACCTTAAATTTTAAATTATCAACTTTGGAGCCATTATAAACCGAATATGAATTTATTAAAAAATAATACTTTAAGTTTTTCCTAAAGAGCCCATCCTCCCCCTTATAAAAGGACACCACTTCTAACCAATTATTCACACCATCAAAGAATTTTTGTTTGGCCAAAAACTGCCCAAATATTCTCTCAAATTCCTTCAATTAGAAGTAGGGGCCTTATTTTGATCAGAAATCCATCTTAAGATCCCTTTTGATCAAATCAAAAGGAAGAACCCGGAGAAGAGGTAATGTTTTCACCACCCTCTTTCTAGTTCCATTCTTTTTCAACTTCTTATTTCATTGTTATTCCCATTATAAAATAATAAATCCAGTATATTCTATATAATTTGACGTTATTATAAATATGGAACAAGCAAATTCATTATTCTATCCATCCCTTGAATGAAATGTGACCATACGTATGACTTAATGTCTCCACGTCGTGGTGTAATTGTTATTCAATACATTATTTTTTGGATGGGTATAATAATGATATGTAATTCATGTAAATAATAAATATAACATTATAATGATTCTTTATATATTTTTTAACATCCAATTATATATTATTTTAATATCTAAAGAATAATATTGTCTCTCGTGCGTACGTACAGACTACCGTCTCCACAAACCCGATGAGATTCATTCCCCAACGTATCCATTTGAGACTAATAATGATTTGATAATCAAATGTAATGTTTAAGAAATTTATATCAATCTGGATATGAATAAAACACAACCTACCATAACAAACACGACTTATGTTACAAAACATATAAAAGAAAAAGAGTAAGTTAACACTCGAAACGACGACAATACTAAGTTATTATTAACAAATCAATGTTAAAAGATAATATATGATATCATATTAATGTATACGATTCTTGTATAATTTAATTACAATCATTTCACCATTATACAGGAGGTTAACCTACCTTCAACCAAAGAAAAGTAAAAGTTAAGGGTTTATTTCACAATCTCTTCATTATCCGAGGTTGTTCATACGTAATTATCTACTAGGACCTCTTTATCATCCACATCCATGTTTCGTAAAAATGTATCTAAAAACATTATTACTATTTTACATAGTATGGGTAAAAGTCATTTATACCCTTGTTTGACTTTTTATAAGAAGTTTATAAAGGAATCTTTTTGTCATTTTCCAAACAAGGTCCTTTTTAACCTTTTCGAAAAAATTAAGGTAAGAATGTATTTTTTAACTTATACGATGGGTGCGGCTATTTTCTACCATTATAAAATCTTCAAAGCTTCCCTTAAAATATTATTATAATATTTTCAATGTAAAAGATTTATTTTATAATTATGTGACTTTTAAATGATTTAAAAAATGAGATATTTCTATCAAATAGTTTTGATTTCATCAATGTCAACATCCTTTGATGGATTTTAAGCTTATTTGAAGTTTATTTATTATGATACAAAACTTCCATATAGTGTTGAAGGTTTTGTGATATGTTTGACTGTGGATGTGTTATTTTTATACCATTCATGGTTTATAGAGAATGTATTGACATTTCATATGCTAGTTTTAATATGAATGTTTATGTTATGTTTAAACCTTTTCATATGAGGAATGCATTAGACTTAATATGTGACGGGTGGAGCCCGCTATAACTCCTTGATGCATTAGTAGGTCTCATGAGAAAAACTAGTTTCTTGGCATGAGGATTTGAAAAAATATTATTAGTAGTCTTGGAACAAGGCCTTGGATGCGTGGTTATGATAATCTGGAATTATGCATTCCGTCATTATGAAAGTGGTTATTGGTATTACATGTGATTATTCGACTAGTAGAATATTCAAGTGAATAAGTAAATGAAATTATTTCATTTTATTTTTTTATATATTATGATTAAGTTCATGTTTAAAAGGATTTTGTTTTAGTTATACATTGCCTTAAATGTTTATGCTTATTTATGAAAGTTTCTTCTATATTTCTATCCTTACTGAGCATCTGAGATCACCCCTTTCAATGTTTCATTTTTCCTAGGATGTGAAGGAGTAATTTATGAATAACCTACAAGAATAGTATGAGGGGATATGAAGACAATATGTTGTTGTAGTTTTTTTACTTTATGATGCAATCAAAGACTTATGAATATATCTAGTGTTTCCAATACTACTAAACTAATCGACCTTTCGAGACTTTATCTTATATGATCATGCCAATGTTATGTAATAATGCACCGACTCTGGGTAACTGGGGTCAGGGAATTACATGGAACGTATAAAATATTACATTAATGAAATTATATATTATATTATAATGGAGTTATAATATACCTATGTATCATTAATTTTTCATCACATTAAATATGAAATATAAATGAAATTAGCATTCATTCGTACGTATGACTTACCATCACTGTGAATAGTGCATTTCATTTCTTATCTCTAAATGTTATGTATTATTAAAAATAAATAATATATATATATATAATGGATATATATGATATATATGATATCTAATTCATGAAAATAATTATGAAGATAATGTAATTTTGGCCACTTGGACAAAGTTTAATTATAGGAAGTTCATTTTTGACTCAAGTACCAAATATCAAAAAAACAACCATTATTAACTTAAATGATTCTGTAATGTTTATAACTTGGTAATAATTAATAAAAAATGAATAATCATCATGAAAAACTTTCTAAAGCAAGTATAAATTAACTTTAGTTTATTATTCAGGAGATTAAAGAACAAAAAAGTCATGTCAGATATGAGGTAAGGGAACTCCTTAACCCAATTTCCATTCTTTGGGTTAATCTTCTACTTATTGATTATGTCATGCTATAAATATGTGTGAATGACCTATGATTGTTTTACACTAAATATCTACTTATATTTTGTTTATATATATATTTTTCACACATAATTATTTAATTGGTTTATCCTTAATGTAATGATACGATCTTTGTATGGAAACCTTTCATCATCTCTTTTCATAAAAGACTTATTTTATGGTATGTATTTTCATTTAAATATAATATATTGGGATATGTTCTTATATATAATTATTTAGGTACATTTTATTTCCATGTGATGAGAGACCCTTTTCTCTCTTATAAACTCATTTTATAAATTTTAATGTGATGTCATTAGGCTGTCGAATTTTCATAAGGAACTACGTCTCAATAACCTTTAATTTTAGGATTATCTAGATATTGTGCAACATTATTATCCTATAAGGTGTATATGATTACCTTTGAAATATTATATCAGGAATCTCTTTATTCCCATGATATTATAAGTTTCATTTAATTAAATTCTTTAATTATTTTTATTCATTTATTTTCTACGTTGTAAGAGACTCTTTAACTAAAACATTGTATTAAATGTTTTAAAGATTTATTATTCTAGGTATTTCTCATTAATGTCCATGTTTTGAAAATTGTTTTAAGGATTTAATTATATGGACATTAATATTTTAAAATGTTAACCCCTTTAAATGTTTCAAAGTGGTATGGGAAACTTTAACTGAAAAATATTTTTATTAAATGTTTTAAATGGTTTTGGAAATAAATTTAATATGTCAATATGTCGAAATGTTATTTTGTGATTGGAATGTGAAAATGTTATCTTTCCATTATTCTTGTTTTATGTTTTATGATTATGATTTGGTTTTTGGGAATTTTTTCTGTATACAGGTGGTTTCATAATAAACCTAGGGCGGGAGAGCCTGAGATAGCTCTGAAATGCATTGGGTAACATGACAGAGGTAAAAGTTAATGTTTCTCCTAATATATTTCGGGAATATACTGGGATAGGTATTCCCAATGTAACTCTCTATGTAGTTGTGAAAGCTACAATGTAAGTATGATATGGATTCTAGATGTAACCATTATGATTTAGGATTTCCATGTGTTATTCATGAGTCTTATGAACTTGTGTGGTATGTTAAAGATTGAAAAGTATGATTTAATTGATGTTGGTTAGAGTGGAAACCCAAGAGGGGGGGTTAATTTAGATCCTACTTAAAATTTCTATTAAAAACGTTATGATAAAGATCCTTGAATTTTGAAACAGCCCAATTAATTAAGGAAGTAGTGATATAAATATTTAGTTGGTCAATAGGTTTCTCAAAGGGTGATTAGTCCTTAGATGAATCAGTGTTAAACACTTATTCAAATTTTGAAATAGGTTTACTGAATTAGACACATACACACACTAACCAAAACTAACTATCAGATTTAATGTAAAACAGTTTTCTGTTCTTGAAAATTTAAGCAGTGGAAAATAAACAGAACAATGTGTTACTAAATATAGTACACAATAGAGTTAAAAAAGTGGTTTAGTCTCAAGCTGAGACTTAATCCTCTCAACATGGTGATCAACTACCATCAAGAAGTTTATATTGGCAATAAACTTGATACCCATCCTATATCAAGCTTTACAACATTTTTCACAGACTGTCCAGGGCTCACACCCTCTACCACAATTCTTCATGGAAAAAAAAACAATCTAGACAACACACGGTCTCTTCCATAGTTACACATGGGAAACAAAGTGTAAATAAATCTTGATGTGATGATTTTTATTGTCCTCTAGTTCAAGCATAGGAGGAAGTGTGAGTTTCAGACAAACATACACTTCACAAAAATTTAAAAGAAATTAACAAAACAAAGATAATATTATAAGATTGAGTTTAGAAAGAACGATGTGTTTTTTGTTTAGATATTGACTCCTCAGAGTGAAGAAATTGTAGTTCGTGTCTTTCTCTAGAAGTTATCCTCAAAATAGTGTGTCGCAACTCCAGGTTCTCACATCCAAGTACTGAAGTGTTCTACTTCTTGGTTTGACAGAGATTAGAAGATGCATAGAAGGCAGGCATGAATTTCTTCTCCCAAATGATCTTCTTGATGCTCTTGGGTTCACATTGTAAGTGCTATATGGTTCTTCCTTATTCTCTTTGATCTTGCAAGTAAACTCTTTCTCATGCATTCCAATACTTATACTTTTCTTCCCTGGTCTCCTATTTTATATTTTAGGTCCGATAATAGGAATAAGTAAAATATGTTTGACCTTCCTCATACCTCGTGCTGTCTCTAAATACGGTCTCTTGATATGTCTATAATCTTCATTAATTAATGTTATAAGCAGTAAATTTTCCAAATATGTATGTTATAATAAACTTATGAAATTGATAAAGTATGGAGTAGAAGAATGGGCATTGGTAGACTTGTAGCGGTAGCCTTCTAAAATAGTAGACTTAAACATTAGGCTTCATTGTTAGACTACATCGGTAGCCTTCATCGGAAGCCTTAATCAGTAGCCTTCTATCAGTGACTTTCATCAGTAACCTTCTATTAGTGTCCTTCATCGGTAACCTTATATTATTAAACTTCTATCGGTGACCTTCATTGGTAACCTTCAATCGGCAAACTTCATCGGTAACCTTCTATCTGTAACCTTCTATCAGCGACCTTCATAGGTAACCTTCCATTAGTAACCTTCTATCAGTGACCTTCATCGATAACCATCTATCAATGACCTTCATCTGTAACCGTCCATTCGTAACCTTCTATCAGTGACCTTCATTGTTAACTTTCTATTGGTGACCTTCATCGGTAACCTTCTATCATTGACCTTCCATCGGTAACCTTCACTTAGTTGAATTTTTCACTATAAACGTAATCGATAGAACAATGAGATTAAATATACACAGTTATCACTTGATAGAAACAATAAAAATTAATGGAACAAGATTATAATAGTTATCACTTGATAGAAACTATCAATATTAGTGAAACACGATTATCACAGTTATCACTTGATTGAAACTATAACTATTAATGAAACATGATTATCATGAAAAAGAATCAAGATTTGGGATTATCAAAACAGATGAGTCCAACAATCTCCCCCTTTTTGATAATCATAAATTATGTCACTGAAAATTAATATTTAAGTATTATTGAATCAGGGATAATAACATTTACTAATATATTCATAGTTGGGAGTGTACATATATTTTGGATCAGTAAAATTGAACCATGTTTATTCTAGAATATATAGTAAAAATTCTCCCTATTTGTGATTAACAAAAAGAATATAAGACAAAAAAGAGAAAAAATATTATTTTTGTATTAATGAAGCAATAAAATAACATACAAAAAGATTACAAAGTTCCCTGTCAACTAAGACATCCCACATCTATTCCACATCGGATTTTTCCAAGGGAGCTTTGTCTTTGGATCCTAAAGCGGTAGGTCTTGAAGAGGGAGGGATCGGCTGAGGTATGACAGTGCGCAATGTAGGAGGAGCTACTACAGAAGCATTAGTTGACCAATAGTGAGTAGATCTCTTAGGAATCATAGGGGTCATGCTTCTGATGGCCTATGAAGGAGTCATCAATGAGGAAATACCGGTAGAGCCTAAGGTAGCTAAGGAAGAATGTAATGTTGGGGGAATAATAATGGGAGTGTAGTCCACATGGAGGAATGGTAATAAGATATTTCTAAAATGCATAATAATGTTTTATCCTCTTTCCAAAGATGAGATAAAATCATCCTTATTCGGCATGAATTTTTTCTAGGAAGGATTCAATTCTCTATGCCTACTAATTTGATCCTTAAAATCCTGAGTGGCAGGTGGGATTCTCATGTTTTCCAACCGCTGCTTGAAGTGACCATCCATCTGATGCTTAGTGTACACCCATTTATACTAGAAATTAACTCGCTCTTTGATGACCTTCTGATCTTGAGATGCCTCCCTTAAGTAATCTCCCACATACTTATGAATGTCTCTGGTAGTGGAAATGACTTGAGTTATAGACTGAGGGTATGCGGTACCAACACCAGAGAACTTCTCTACTCCATCTCTAACAACCGACCTAAAAGATTCTTTATCAACAAGAGGAGAGACTAAAGAGGAATCCGATGCACACAGAGGTTTCATAGTGAAATACACGATCTCCTTAAAAGACTAGGTCAGACCCCTGATTAGTCTTTACACATCATCATCCTGACCACTCACATGTACCTTCACATACATCATAAATTCCTCAAACAAAGTGACCATCTGCTGAACAACACACTTAACATACTTGAGGTCTTTGTACACTTGAACCCTTGAAGACATATAGAAGTCTAAATGTGAAATGGATTGTTTCACAGATTATATATACTCTGCCAAGGTTCTAAATTGATTTTTTCATTCCAAAAATTCAGGTAGAATATTTAAGTGAGAGGTAGAAATTAGCCTTTCCAATGTAGATGTCACATGTTCTTTATTATGATCCATTGAACTCTCTATCCCAAAATATATCTCATCATAGTTTCTCTTAAAATATGATTTTAATGATTCTGAAACATTTTTCTTCACATAGTCTCAAGGAGGAATCACTAATGGCTATACAATAGCTGTCTTATAAAAAAAAAGGAATTTGAGGACGTCTATTAGGATTGACATCATCAGAGTCTCTATAGTCTAATCCCAAGACAAAGAATCCAGGATCTTCTGAACAATATTCTATTCCATGATCAACAAAAACTGAACCTATAGCAACAGGTTCCTCCCCCTCACATGGATCATTCTCGTGATCAATTACATTCATCTCTTCCATTCCTCCTTGATCAACAGAATCAATAGGAGAGTCCAATGCCACAAATTATATAGAATCTTCAACCACTTCCATTTCAATTACAAATTCAACATATTCAAAAGCCTATTCATTTTCACTTTCTACCATTTTTGTATATCCTATCAGAGGACTAAGACTTGGAAATTCCTCTTGACTTTCATCAACAGCTGTCTCAAAATTATCATGAATAGATTCTATTTCATCCTCCTCATATGAGGTCTCTATAATGTCTCTTAAGGCATTTTCTTCTCCTTCTTCATCACTGGTTTCCACATCATCACTATCCCTAAGGACAGTCTCCCTTCTAGTAAATCTTTTTGTTGGGATAGTATCACCAAAGGATATAGTATTGGAATGAGTAATTGAGGGAAGGTCAGGATCACACCTCTCATATATAAGATAATCCTCTCATTCGTGCACAACAAAAAACTCTTCCTCTTCATCTGAATACACTGGATCCACTTCATTAGGCTCTAGACTTGGATATCTCTCATTATTTTACCTAGTAGGATTGGTGACAGGGTTGAATTAATCATATAGTTCAGCCTCATCATTCACCCATCCCATTTTCCAAGGGTTCCAACTTGTCTTCATAAAATTTAAAATCATTTTGGTAATGCAGAAGTTATCCCTTACAACTACTGTTTCCTCTATATTTCCAGCAACTCCTTTCACTTTCAACATCATGGATATCAACCTAGCATGAAAAAATCATTTTATTTGGAAGTAGGCTTTCTTATATCCTCTAAATGAATCATTAGAATCCTATAAATATTTATCTTCTATCCATGCTTCAACAGATACAGAAGAAACATGTCCTAATACTTAAAGGAACCGAAGTCCCCTCTCCTGGGACTCAGAACATTCTAAAAAAATGTAAAAAGAAGCTTGTATTCTTCTTCCATTTTAGCAGCAATCATCTTTTTTGGGATCCCATTCACTATCAGTTCTTCCAAATATTCTTCATGACATAATAAATCACTAGTGGGAGGCCCCACTCAAGATTAGTAGTAAAAAATCCCTTCATGTAGAACTCTTAAACATTAAGCCAATTCAACATAGGAGAAGCTTGCACATAATCCAGTAAACATTGAAAACATTCAGTTCTCATTCTCAAACTACTCAAATATCGGAGACTCATAAAATTCCTTCACTAACTTTTGGTAGTATGGTCCATTGTTATTTTCAAATCATTCTATCCAATCCTATGTTTTGAGTGCCATCAGTACCAGAGACTTTCTTGACAGCAACCATTCCAAGCCTAATTCCTTTTCTACAACAATTTCCCTCTTCGAAAAATGTGGATTGATCAGCTTTTCTACTACCAGGTTTCAACTAATAGACCTAGCTTGGGGTCTCTTAGGGTTCTATGCATCTGATTCATCAACAACCATCAGTCTCTTCAGTTATTCCATAGCGATGTGGAGTGGTTTGATGGTTTCAGTAGAAGGTTAGGTTCCAAGGTTAGGGAGAAAAAGGTTCGAGAGAGGATTTAAGTGGATTGAAATGTGGTTTGTACTTTATTTTTATCATTTTGGGATGGAAAAAATTGATTAAAATAAATAAATAATACTAAAAACAATTCATATTCCCGTAGAAAAATGTAAATTCCCAGACATAAGGTCGACTATCGGTAAGGTGTCAACGATGATGTCCAATGGTGAGGTCCAATGGTGAGGTCTAACAGTGTGGTCCGAATGGTGAGGTATAATGGTGATCTACAATGGTGAGGTCATAATGGTGAGGTCTAATGGTGAGGTCCTAAAGGTAAGGTCTAATGGTGAGGTCCTAATGGAGAGGTCTAATGGTGAGGTCCTAACGGTGAGGTCTAACGGTGAGGTTCTAATAGTGATGTCTAATGGTGAGGTCCTAATGGTGAGGTCTAACAGAGAGGTCTAATATTTAGGTCCTAATGGTGAGGTCTAACGGTGAGGTCCTAACGACAAGGTCTAATGGTGAGGTCATAACGGTGAGGTCCTAACTTAACAGTTTATCATACCCAACTCTTGTTTCATATAATTTAACCTCTCAGAATTCAAAGGTTTTGTGAATATATCAGCCAATTGTTGTTTAGTTCCAATGAATTCAAGAGTGATATCATCTATTTGACAGTGATAGATCAAGAAGTTATATCTCACATCAATATGCTTTTTCTATGAATGAGATGCTGTATTTTTAGAGATGTTAATAACACTTGTATTGTCACAGTTCATAGAGACATGTTTGAATTGTTATCCACTGTCTTGTAAAGTGTGTTTCATCAATAGAATTTGAGCACAAAAACCACTAGCATCTATATAATCAGCTTCGTAAGTGGATTAGGAAACATGAATCAATTTCTTAATAAACCACTATAATAGTTACTTGACCAATGTGTGACATGTTCTAGAAGTTCTTTTTCTATCTAACTTGCAACCAACAAAGTCAACACCCAGATAACTTATTAAATTAAATAATTGTCTTCTTGGATAAAATAGTCCTATGTTTATAGTATACTTGAGATATTTAAAAATCCTTTTGATAGTAGTTAAATGAGATTCTTTGGGATTTTCTTGAAAATGAGCACACATGCATACATTAAACATAATATCAGGTCTTCTGGTAGTAAGATAGAGCAGACTCCCAATCATACCTCTATAATTTGTTTGATCCACTAGTTTACCAGTTTCATCAGCATCCAACATACAAGTGGTACTCATAGGTGTATCACTATCATTATTACTGTCCAATCCAAAATATATCAAAATATCCTTAGTATATTTACTTTGATTTAAAATAATACCTTTTTATCTTGAAAATTTTGAAATCCAAGGAAAAATTAATGTTCTCCTATTAAACTCATTTCAAATTCATCTTGAATAATTTCTGTGAAATCAGTCATTAAATAATTTTTAATGGATCAAAAAATAATGTCATTTACATAAATTTTTACTATTAAAACATCTTTGGAAGTAATTTTAATAAAAATATTAGGATGAAAAATTCCTTTAGTAAAACCTTTTGAAATAAGAAAAGAACTAATTCTATCATACCAAGATCTTGGAGCTTGTTTTAGACCACATAGGGATTTATAAAGTTTAAATACATGATTTCAAAAAAATTGGGATTTGTAAAACTTGGGGGTTGTTCAAAAAATACAACCTCAACTATTTACCCTTTTAGAAATTCACTTTTGAAATCCATTTGATAAATTTTTAAATTCAAATGAGCTATATAAGCAATTAGTATCCCAATGGCCTCTAGTCTAGCTACAAGGGAAAATGTTTCTTCATAGTCTATTCCTTTCTCTTGAAAATATCCTTGTGAAACTAGTCAAGCCTTGTTTTTAACTATGTTTCCATATTCATCAACATTATTTATAAACAACCATTTAGTGCTAATGGTCAAATAGTATTTAGGTCTTTATACCAATTCTAAAACATTGTTTCTTTCAAACTAATTTAATTATTCTTTCATAGTGATCACCCAAAATTAATCACTGATAGAATCATTAATATTTTTGGGTTCAATCTGTGAAATAAAGGCTTGATGTTCAACCTAGTTTCTCAGAGAAGATATTGTTTGTGTTCCTCTATTTAGATAACCTACTACGGCATCTAAAGGATGATTCTTGAGGGTTTTAATACATCTAGAAAGAGTTGGACAATCTCCCCATGGTTTTTTATAGGTTCAGATTCACCATGCCCATATTATGGAAAATTTCCAGAACTAGTTGTTTTCATTAAGGGTTCACTATCTTTATCATTAAGGTCCAGAAATGACAATCTTCCTCAAGATTTCCAATAGACTTTTCAGGTTTATGTGGATCCATCTCATCAAATATGACATGAATTGATTCTTCCACACATTTGGTTCTCTAATTGAATACTATATAAGCTTTACTATTGATTGAGTATCCTAGAAAAATTCATTCATCACTCTTAGAAGCAAACATGTCAAGTTTGTCCCTAATATTAAGGATAAAGACTTTTAAACCAAACACTCTAAAGTAATTAACCTTAGGCTTCATATTATTCCATAACTCATAAGGGGTTTTTACTAAGAATATGTCTAATAAAGACACTATTAAAGATATAAAAAGCTGTATTAAGAGATTCAGCCCAAAAATAGATATGTAGACTATACTCATTTATCAATGTCTAGGAAATCTCTTGAAGTTTCCTATTCCTAAGTTCATTAAAATTGCAGTGTCCAAATATTTTGTTCCATAACCAATATTTCTTATGAAAATAATTTAAATGAGAAACATTTTTCCAATTTAAAGAGTTTAAATCAACATCATAAACATTTTCACTTCTAAGAGCAATAAATATTAAATTATTCTTAGAATTAAAAACATTTCATGCATCATTTTCAAACATAACATTAAAACCATCATCACACAACTGAGAGATACTAAATAGATTGTACATTATCCTCATCAACAAAATGTACATTCCAAATAAAAATAGTATTTGGGTCACCAATTTGGCCTAAGCCAACACTCATCCCCTTAGAATTATCACCGAATGTAACATGTCCACCATTAACATTAATTAGGCTCTTGAAGCATGAATAGTATCGTATCATATTTCTTGAACATCCACAATCCATTTACCATAGAGTTTTACAGGAGCTCTTTAGACAATTTTCATCCAAAATAGATTAAGTATGGAGTAACTTTGGTACCCTGATTTTATTGGGTCTAAAGAGGTTAACAAGTAATGATTTGGGAACCCATGCTAGTCTCACTGGTTTCTTATAACCAACAGATATGTTTTGAGACATGAAAACATTGTTAGGTACTTTAGAAAAGTGTTTTTCAAACAATAGTCCAGAACATAAACTAGCTGTGAACTTTCCAGATTTTGGAACAAATTTGTTTTTAGTAATCCTTCTCTGTCCTGGTTGATATCCTAGACCAGTTTTCTATTTTGGAGCAATTTGTTTCACAAGAAACTGAGTCAAAGTATCTATACCTATATTAAACCTCTCAAGAACTCTTTTAAATTTCACATTTGATAATTTAAGTTCAGTATTTTATTTTAATATCTGAGAACATTTTTTTTATCAATATCCAAATTAGACATATAATTAGCATTTAAAGCATATTGTATTTTTAATAATTTATATTTATCCTTGAGTTAATTAATGGTATCCTCAAGCATTACACAGTAGTCCAATTGTTCATATTTAATCGTTTTTTCATCATTATTTGCTTCATTTTCAATTCCAAAATAGTAAACATTATTTATAGAAGAATTGAGTGTTACCTCATGTAATGGCCCAGACCCCTCCGGTTCATTCCTTTGTTGAAATTGATATGGTCAACACGATGCATGTTATAATGATAATTTTTAATACTAATGATAAAGTAAAAGTATGTTAAATAATAGTGATGATGACATAAATTGTGTGATTAATTAAACTAAAAAGATAATAATAATTATAAAATGATTTAATGGGTGTTATTATTATTAATGATGTGAAGTGGGAAGGTGTGTGACCCATTAGGCATTGATAAATAAAACATGCGGTTTATTATTAATTGAGTAATTGTTGAAATTATATTTGAATAATAATAATGGGTGTTGTATTATTAATATTATCCATAATATTATTGATAATGAGAAATTAATGAAATGAGTCATGGTATTTATTTCAAACATATAAATGAAGATGCGCAGCGGAAGCGAGGTGGTGCATTAATAATATAAAATGTGTGTTATTATTATGTAGGATAATAATAATAACGATGATGCAAATATTTATATATATCGGGATAATTAAATTAAATGTTTTTAATTTAATAAAGGAAACTGTTTTAAAATTAATTGGAATAAAATGGGGGCACACAGATCTTGCAGCGTGATTGCATTATCGTAAAAATCTCTTTCCACCCCTATATTGTGATGATATTAATTATATGTTTTATATAATGTTTAATAAAATTTCTTAAATAAATGCTAAGTTATGGGCATAAGGATGAGGCGCATGGCCCCATGTATCTTGGCATAATTTATATAATAATTAATATATTATAATAATGTAAAATAAAAGAAATAAAATCGAATGTATTTAATGAAATGATGGGAGGAACATGGAATAAGTTATAAAGGAATAAATTACAATAAATGAGGTGCATGTAATAAATTATAAAGGAATGAAATGCATGGGGCACATGGGCATGACCTTGTACCGGTGGCATTGTGCGGTTCTCCACAATTAAAGTTGGAATTGTGTAAATAACATTAAAAGGGTATTATTATATAATAATTTGTTATAATAATAATAACATGAAGAGGCACATGAATGGGGTTCTCAACCGTGCGTGAATATAATGTTATGGCATAGATGGAGTAATTATAAGAAAATAATGGGCATCAATAATAATAATAATTATTAATGTTAATGATGGGGACCCATTGATGAAATTGAAAGAAGATTTATTACTATTGTATTAAATAATAATGATAATGGTGACAAAAATATGTGTGTTATTGGTAAATTTAATTAAATGGGTTTAATTTTTGGTTAGTAAATTAAATGATTTGAATTTAATTAAATGGAATGGTTTTAATTTAATAACCATGGTAGACTAATTTAATGGGATTAAATTAGTACAATAATTTTGGGTGTTATTATTAATTTTATTAAATAATAAAGTTGAAGTGAGAATGGAGTTTTGGGGCATTCCGGATGGAGTAAAAGAAATGGGAGGCACCACTTTTGGTGGTGGGAGAGAATCATGAAAGAAAAAAATTAGATTGGAGAGAGAAATGGTTTAAATGAATAAAGATTAAATATTTAAAGCAATAAAATAAATAATTTATAAATAGGAGTCATTCATGGGGCTAATGCGCACCAATTAGATAGATTTTGTGCGTGGGATTTGAAATTGATGAAAAAATGGTTAAATAAATAATAATATAATAATGTAATTATTAATTTAGTTGGGAAAACTGTGTTTCGTCCATAACTTCTTCGTGCGACCTCGGTTCTACGAACCATCAGCAGCAGTGCGACCCTAACTTCGAGATGGAAATTATGAATCCAAAATTGGATGTCTTTTTTGAATTTTCAGATTGGGTACCCAAAATGCTTGTGAATTAATAGATTTAATATAATTATTAAATCTTCAACCCGTCATAACTCCCGCGGGTGACGTCGAATTGGCTTATCGTCAGTGGTGATGTGATCCTATAATTAATATAATCAATTCAAGTCTAATGTTGGGTATTAAATTATGGTTCGTGTCCTGGGTCAATAAAACACCAATTATTAATTGAAGTTATTATTAGCATTAAACGCATGGAATCCGTGTGACGTGGTGTGTGTTGACCAGTCAAACAGTGTAATAGTCGTACGGTCACATCATGTATTCATTAATACAAAATTCATACCATTTTCCTTTTCATTTCCTATATAAGATAGGAGCTCGCGTTATTTACGGACCTCTCTTCTTCTCTGTACGGCGATGCTCCCAGATGACCTAGAAGCCTTCCTCCTATCTTCTTCATCCAGACTCCTATCTTCGATCCGTCAGTGACTGCGGGATCGTGTCAGTGAGGAGAACATCATACACCCTATTCCCCTCCCTCTTCTTCAACTTCCCCTCCAAAGTTTCCAACAGAGGAGAATGCTGATAATTGACGGGAACGAGAGTATTTGATGAACGAATCTAAAAAGGTATGTTAAACCTCTGTTCATGTATTCTCTTTCTGATCCTACTTCTCCTGTTTTATTTCCATGCTACGGCATGTGATCTCCGTGTTGTAGGAGTTTCTTGTGTTGTTGATTCGGTGGTGCCGCGACGTCCTTGGTGGGAGTAGTCATTCTGGGAGAAGCATTGTGATCGTGGTGGTCGTGTTCATAGAAGGACATCAGAACCTATTGAGGTAGGGATCTTACCTTCATCACTCAAAATTGTGCATCATGTGGGGTGGGTGTCCCTCCTGTTTACGTGGAACACATTTGAAGCGGTTTAATAAAGATAATAACTTTCTTATATAACAGGGATGGGAAGTTAGTGAATGCAGTTACATTATTTATATCCTATGATATTATGTTGTGAATCGAAAGAGATTCTACCTACTGAAAATCATGGTTGTTGGGGGACTTTTCTTACACAATTAAATGTTTCCCTCTCCTTATGGATTCTCTTATGGATGAAAATTTTATTGAATGCAGAAATTGGTTAATCATGTAATGTCGGCTGATTAAATACTCAGAACCCTTGTGTGAACACCCTGGTTCAACAAAATGGAATAATGAACATGTTGGTCTTGGATTGGTTTTGTTATGGGATATGTGAAGTGGTAATTTTTGGGTTGTTGTGTGATATGATGTTTGGCAGCGGGGCTGCAAAGATGGTTGGTGAATATTATTAAAGTGGTTAGTAGTGTATTATGCACAGGGGAAAAGTAATAGAAATGTGGAATATGGAAAAATGAATTTATATGTGGAACTTGGGAATAAATAAATGGTGGGGCTTTGTGATGGAAATGAATTAAAGATGGATATGGTAATCAAATTGATAAGGAGTTAGTATGTGATTGCTTGTGTTTTCCATAAATTTTTTTTGGATGGCAGGGATATGTTTTATGAACAGTTGATTTGGTTTGGTTGTTGATAGTTTCCCAATAGTTAAAAGAATTGACATCTAAAGCCGTTGAACATGAAAACATAAATGGGGTTGGGGTTGTTTGTTGTATGCATGCTTCGACATAGAAGTGTCGAGGCACATGCTCAGTTTCTCTGTTTAGAAGCCAGATGTTGGGTTGTGTGTTTGGTATACATATATATATCTATTTCTTTGTGTTTTTTTCACCCCACCCAAGTTGAGAACTTAGTGCTGAACACCCCCATTTCAAGGGGGAGGGTGTTTTTCCCAACACTTCTATTCGTGGCTGGTTATTATCTCCTTTCTTCTCCCATTCCCGGATAGCCCAAGTATCTTCGGGAAGGCTGTGATGGCCTGAGGTCCATCATTAGCCCAAGAATCTTTGGGCAGGGTATTGTGGTGGTTGGTCAAGGTGTGTGCGGGCAGGTGGTTTCCCAAGTGTCTTCGGGATGAGGACCATGTGTATTTGGGTGTGGCAGTAGATCTTCTAGCCCAGGTGTCTTCGGGCGTGGTAGTGGTTTTTTTGGCCTAGGTGCTTGCAGGCGTGGTTACATGTGACAGTTGTGGAGTAGGTGTTTTCATGCAGGGTTTGGCACTGGGACTTCATGAGAATGTGTCCCAGGAGGGTGCAGGCAGGATGAGGCAGTGGGACTGCAGGGAGAATGGCGGGATTGGTCCGATGCGTAGGATGTCTTCAATAACCAGTGGGAAGGTGGTGCGGGGTACCCATACTTTGATAACATTACTACTATACTCTATTGACATGTGTTACCTGGTGAGTGTGACTGGTGAGGCTGGGTGGATAGATTCCTTTCTAGGTTTTGGTTCTCCAGTTTTCATATGAGGCATTAGGATGTATCCCCACTTACGTATGAGAGCTTTAGGTTTCCCTACTAAGTATAATTTTATGCTCAGCCTACGTTTTCTTTCAGGTTTTCAAGTGGACTACATGGACTGTGCGGGACCTTACTAGTTAGGTAGGGGGAGTTGCTGCTATTTGCTGTTGTTGTTTTCCTTTACTTTTTGGTACAGTATCTTGGAGCTTTTCTGTACTTTTACTTTTGTTTCACTATTGTATAAAGCATGCATATGGGTTTGGTTTTGGGCTATTTCTATACTTGTTACTTTTCTTATTATTGGTGTTTGAATCATCCTATTTCCCGATCTTAAATTAATAAAAAGGATAATGCCTCCCATATATGTGAAAAACTCATACCCTTGGTGCTAGTCACCACTCTTTGGCCTACTAGAGGTGGGAATCAGGGGTCATTATCTCCCTTCCACCATTTCCAGCTCAGGAGGGGCATCTTTGGTGGGAGGGGGTCGTGACAGAATGGTATCAGAGGCTGATGGTTGAGAGATAGGATGGAGTCTGGACTTAGGAATAGTGAGGATTACATGGGATGTTAGGGAAACAGTGTTGGTTAATCTTGGTGCGTGACATAGGCCAGGAAAGACTGTCTAGGACACGGGATTTTAGGGCCCCCCGTGATCCGATGCAAGGACTCTAAGCTTACCGAACGACCAAGTAAGACTACATTGATTGCAGGGTAGAGACCCTAGGAAAGGTACATGCAACGTCATGATTTGTGTTTTATTTGATTTGGGTGTTCTGGGAAAGAAATCAAAATAAAGTGATAAAATGAAACCTTGAGAAATTTCCTTTCTACTTGGGCTTAGGCGTTCCCTGTTTACCAAACAACTATGGCACCTGGACGTCAACAGAATGGCAGAGGAGTGGGATGCGGAATGTTGCACGCAACAGAAGTGGCAACCCTAGCAAATCCAGAGATCGAGAGAGATGTTTCCGGTTTTACTTAAATTCTCTCGTTTATGTTTTGTTTAAATTCAAGAGCATCACACTCCTTTGTTGAAAATCATTCTCGCCCATGCTTTGGGAATGTACCTTGTTTTCAATGAGTCTATAATGCTATGTTGTTTCACTCTTTCCTTTAAATGTGTGTGAAGTGTCCTAACACGTGGGGAGAGTAGGACCTGATCCCTAATCGAGACGCATTAATGTTGATGCGATTAAACACATGCAGGCGAGTCAGTGCCGCCTAAAGCAGATAATATCTCGACATGGGAGAAGGAATTCCTCAAGCCATGTGTTCGGGAAATTTATTGTTGTTATGTATGGTGTTGGCGGTAGTGTATGTTTGGAAAATCCTAATATATGGAAGTCGGAAGACCTAATTCCTAATTGAGACGCATTAATGTGGATGCGATTAAACCCATGCAGGCAAGTCAGTGCCGCCTAAAGTGGATAATATCTCGGTATGGGAGAAGTAATTCCTAACTCATATAATTAGGGTTGTCGGTTGTTTCCTGTTATGACAAGAGCCCAAGAGGTATCTTGTAGAGTGGTTGTTCAGATCCATTCTTTCTTCTGGGTTGGTTTTTAATTCTCAAGGACGATAATGTTTTGAGAGGTATCTGATGTAATGGACTAGACCCTTCCGGTCCATTCCTTTTTTGAAATCGATATGGTCAACACGACATGCGTTATAATGATAATTTTTAATACTGATTATAACATATAAGTATGTTAAATAATAATGAGGATGACATAAATTGTGTGATTAATTAAACTAAAAAGAGAATAATCATGATAGAATGATTTAATGGGTGTTATTATTATTAATGATGTGAAGTGGGAAGGTGTGTGAGCCATTAGGGGTTGATAAATGAAACATGTGATTTATTATTAATTGAGTAATTGTTGAAATTAAATTTGAATAATAATAATGGGTGATGTGTTATTAATATTATTCATAATATTAATAATAATGAGAAATTAATGAAATTAGTCATGGTATTTATTGCAAACAAATAAATGAAGATGCGCAGAGGAAGTGAGGTGGTGGATTAATAATATTAAATGTGAGTTATTATTATGTAAGATAATAATAATAACGATGACATAAATATGTATATATATATATATGTATATATATCGGGATAATTAAATTCAATGGTTTTAATTTAATAAAGGAAACCATTTTTAAATTAATTGGAATTAAATGGGGGCACACAAATCTTGCAGCTTGATTGCGTTACCATAAAAATCTCTTTCCGCCCCTATATTGTGATGATACTAATTATATGTTTTATATAATGTTTAATAAAATTCCTAGAATAAATGATATGTTATGGGCATAGGGATGATGCGCATGGCCTCATGTATCTTTGCATAATTTATATAATAATTAATATATTATAATAATGTAAAATAAAAGAAATAAAAACGAATGTATTTAATGAAATGATGGGAGGTTCATGGAATAAGTTATAAAGAAATAAATTACAATAAATGAGGCACATGTAATAAATTATAATGGAATGAAATGTAAGGGGTGAATGGGCGTGACCTTGTACAGGAGGCATTGTGCGGTTCTCCGCAATTAAAGTTGGAATTGTGTAAATAACATTAAAAGGGTATTATTATATAATAATTTGTTATAATAATAATAACATGAAGAGGCACATGAATGGGGTTCCCAACCATGTGTGAATATAATGTTATGGGATATATGGAGTAATTATAAGAAAATAATGGGCGTCAATAATAATAATAATAATTAATGTCAATGATGGGGACCCGTTGATGAAATTGAAAGAGGATTTTTTACTATTGTATTAAATAATAATAATAATGGTGACACAAATATGTCTGTGATTGCTAAATTTAATTAAATGGGTTTAATTTTTGGTTGGTAAATTAAATGATCTGAATTTAATTAAATGGAATGGTTTTAATTTAATAACCATGGTAAACTAATTTAATGGGATTAAATTAGTACATTAATTATGGGTGTTATTAATAATTTTATTAAATAGTAATGTTGAAGTGAGAATGGAGTTTTGGGGTGTTCCCCATGGAGTAAAAGAAATGGGAAGCGCCACTTTTGGTGGTGGGAGAGAATCATGAAAGAAAAAAATTAGATTGGAGAGAGAAAGGGTTGAAATGAAATAAAGATTAAATATTTAAAGAAATAAACTAAGTAATTTAAAAAGAGGAGTCAATCATGGGGATAATGCACACCAATTAGATATATTTTGTGCGTGGGATTTGAAATTGATGAAAAATGGTTAAATAAATAATAATATAATAATGTAATTATTAATTTTGTTTGGAAAACCTTGTTTCGTCCATCAATTTTTCATGCGACCTCGGTTTTACGAACCGTCAGCGGTAATGCGAATCTGACTTCGAGACAGAAATTATGAGTGCAATATTGGATGTCTTTTTCAGGTTTTCAGATCGGGTACCAGAAACGCTTGTTAATTAATAGATTTAATACTATTATTAAATCTTCAACCCGTCATAACTCCCGCCTGCGACGTCTGATTGGATTCTCGTTAGTGGTGATGTGATCCTATAATTAATATGATCAATTCAAGTATAATGTTGGGTATTAAATTATGGTTTGTGTCCCGGGTCAATAAAACACCTATTATTAATTGAATTTATTATTATCATTAAACGCATGGAAACAGCGTGACGTGTCGTGTGTTGACCAGTCAAACATTGTAATAGTCGTACGGTCACATCGTGTATTCATTAATACACACTGCATAACATTTTACCTTTTCATTTCCTATATAAGAGAGTATCATGCGTTATTTACAGACCTCTCTTCTTCTCTGCACGTCGACGCTCCCGGATGACCTAGAAGCCTTCTTCTTAACTTCTTCATCCAGACTCCGATCGTTGATCCGTTAGTGACCGCGGGATCGTGTCAGCGTGGAGAACATCGTACACCCTGTTCCATTCCCTCTTCTTTGACTTCCCCTTCATAGTTTCCAAATGAGGAGACTACTGATAATTGACGGGAACAATATTCATTGACGAACGAATCTAAAAAAGTATGTTAAACCTTTGTTCGTGTATTTTCTTTCCGATCCTACTTCTCCCATTTTATTTCCATGCTACGGCTTGTGATCTCTGTGTTGAGGGAGTTTCTTGTGTTGTCGATTCAGTGGTGCCGCGACATCCTTGGTTGGTGCAGTCACTCTGGGAGAAGCATTGTGATCCTTGTGGCCGTGTTCGTAGAAGGACATCAGAACCTGTTGAGGTATGGATCTTACGTTTGTCTCTCTAAATTGTGAATTATGCGGGGTGGGTGTCCACCTGTTTACATGAAACAAATTTGAACTAGTTTAATAAAGATAATAACTGGCTTATATAACGGTGATGGGAAGTTAGTGAATGCAGTTACATTATTTATATCTTGTGATATTTTGTTGTGAATTGAATGAGCTTCTGCCTACAGAAAATCATGGTCGTTGGGGGCCTTTGATTACGCAATTAAATGTTGCCCTCTCATTCTAGATTTTCAAATGGATGAAAATTTTATTGAATGCAGAAATTGGTTAATCACATAAAGTTGGATGATTAAATACCCATAACCCTTGTGTGAACACCCCAGTTCAACAAAACAGAATAATGAACATGTTGGTGTTGGGTTGGTTTTGTTATGGGATGTGTGAAGTGGTATTTTCTGGGTTGTTGTGTGATATGATGTTTGGCAGCGGGGCTGCAATGATGGTTGGTGAATATTATTAAAATGGTTAGTAGTGTATTATATAGGGGGGAAAAGTAATGGAAATGTGGAATGTGGAAAAATGAATTTATACGTGGAACTTGGGAATAAATGAACGGTGGGGTTTTGTGATGGAAATGAATTAAAGATTGATATGGTAATAAAATTGTTAAGGAGTTGGTATGTGATTGCTTGTGTTTTACCTAAATTTTATTGTGGTTGGAAGGGATATGTTTTATGAACACTCGATTTGGTTTGGTTATTTATAGTTGCCCAATAGTTAAAAGAATTGACAACTAAAGCTGTTGAACATGAAAACATAAATGGGGTTGGGTTTGTTTGTTAAATGTTTGCTTCGACATAGTAGTGCCGAGGCACGTTCTTAGTTTCTCTATTTAGAAGACATAGGTTGGGCTGTCTGTTTGGTATACATATATATATCTGTATCGTTGTGTTTTGTCGCACCCCACCCAAGTTGAGCACTTAGTGCTGAACTCCCCCATTTCATGGGGGAGGTTGTTTTTCCCAACACATCTATTAGTGGCTGGTTATTAGCTCCTTTCTGCTCCCATTACCGGATAGCCCAAGTATCTTCGTGTAGGCTGTGATGGCCAAAGGTCCATTATTACCCCAAGAATCCTTGGGCAGGGCAGTGTGGTTGTTGGCCCAGGTGTGTGCGGGCAGGTGGTTTCTCAAGTGTCATCGGGATGAGGCCCAGGTGTCTTCGCGCATGGTAGTAGATCTTCTAGCCCATGTGTCTTCGGGCGTGGTGGTGGTTGTTCTGGCATAGGTGTTTGTAGGCGTGGTTATGTGTGATAGTTGTGGCCCAGGTGTTTGCGGGAAGGGTTTGGCAGTGGAACTGCATGAGGATGTGGCCCAGTTGTGTGCGGGCGGGATGAGGCAGTGGGACTGTGGTGAGAAAGGCGGGATTGGTCTGATGCATAGGATGTCTTTAATAACTAGTGGGAAGGTGTTGCGGGGTACCCATACTTTTATAACATTACTACTATACTCTATTGACTTGTGTTACTTGGTGAGTGTGATTGGTGAGGCTGGGTTGATAGATTTCTTGCTAGGTTTTGGTTCTTCTGTTTTCTCACAAGGCATTAGGATTTCTCCCCACTTGTGCACGAGAGCTTTAGGTTTCCCTACTGAGTATACTTGTATGCTCACCCTACGTTTTCTTTCAGGTTTTTAGGAGGACTACAGGGACTATGCAGGACCTTACTAGTCAGGCAGGGGGAGTTATTGCTATTTGCTTTTGTTGTTTTCCTTTACTTTTTGGTACAATAACTTGGAGATTTTTTGTACTTGTACTTTTGTTTCACTATTGTATAAAGCATGCATATGGGATTGGTTTTGGGCTATTTCAATACCTTTTCCTTTTCTTCTTCTTGGTGTTTGACTCATCTTATTTCCCGATCTTAAATTAATTAAAGGGTAATGCATCCCATATATGTGAAAAACTCATTCCCTTGGTGATAGTCACCACCCCGGGGCCTACTGGAGGCGGGACTCAGTGGTCATTTTCTCCCTTCCACCATTTCCAGCTCAGGAGGGGCATCTTTGGTGGGAGGGGGTCATGACACCTCATATGTTTCTATCATGAAACACAGGTTTGCATGTTTGTTATTTTCAATATCAGAATTGTTATATC
This sequence comes from Viscum album, assembly GCA_963277665.1. Taxonomy (NCBI): domain Eukaryota; kingdom Viridiplantae; phylum Streptophyta; class Magnoliopsida; order Santalales; family Viscaceae; genus Viscum; species Viscum album. The sequence goes on along the minus strand of OY728152.1, from coordinate 52,388,638 downwards.
CACTAGAGCTATCTTTTGAAGCACTCCAAGTAGCTTTCATAACATTTTCATATCCTTTTCCCTTGTCTTCATATTTCTTCTTAAATTTCATCCTGGGAAAATCATCCTTTACATGGCCTTTTCATTTACACTCATAGAAGACTATCTCATTTGTGTTGTCGTCCCATTTTATGTCCTTTTTCCACTATCCTTTACAAACATATCTTCCTTTATAGTTTTATTTTAAAAAGAACTTATTATTTCAATAGAAAATTTTGAATCTTCTTGCAAATGATCCATCTCATCATCACTGTCAGAAGCTTAATCTTCACCGGTGAAAGTGTCTATGGGAGCTTGAACATTTCCTTTATCTTTTCTCTTTGTGGTAGCAGTCTTGAATGCCACAGATTTCTTTCTTGGTTCTTTATCTTATTCTTGATTTACATTAAACTCTTTGTTGTACATCACAAGTTTTATAATTAGTTCCTTAAATGGTAGATTTTTTATGTCCCAATATTATCGAATAGAAATAGAAGTTCCTCTCCATCTATAAAGTAGGCATCAAAGAAACCTCATAATTTGATCCTCAATGTCCCTTGGTTTCCCAAGAAAACTCATGGTATGTACTATTTCATTAAATCAGGGATACATTTCATATAGAAGTTCATAATGATTCAATTTAAAATTATCATATTTAATAGTATAAGTATTTAATCACATTTCTTTAACATTGGTTGTTACCTCATGAGAAACAGCCAAAGTATCCCAGATTTCATAAACAATTTTACAGGAAGATATTCTATTGAATTCTTCATCACATAAAGAATAGTACAATGCATTCATTGCTTTACAGATTCTGTTATATTTAGCTTTAGTCAAATGAGACCATGTGTCCCTAGATGTAACATGAAACACAAGTTGTTCTTCAATTGTGTCCCAAATTTCAGGACCCATTCTCTCTAGATGCATTTTTATTTTCAACTTCTAATGAGCATAGTTATTACCATTATAAAAGATGGTATGATAGTAGAAACACCCTCAAATCTGTTACCCATTGTTAATTATAATTTAAAGAACTGAAAATTTAGATATAAATTTTTTTATGTTATTTAAAATACAACTAAAATCAAAGTTGAAATGAATTTGTTAAAAACATTAATAATAGTTAAGATAATAGAAATTGAAAAATCCTCTGATAAAAAATATTGATCGGAGTGGAAACTCAAGAGGGGGGTGAATTGAGATCCTACTTAAAGTTTATGTTAAAAAAATTATGATAAAGATCCCCCAATTTTGAAACAGCCCAGTTAATTATGGAAGTAGATATTTAAATGCTTAGTTGGTCAACAGGTTTCTCAAAGAGTGATTTTCCTCAGTTGAATCAGTGTAAAATACTTCTTCAACTTTTGAAATAGTTTTACTAAATTAAACACATACACACACAAACTATAACTAACTATCAGAGTTAATGTAAAACTGTTTTATGTTTATGAAATTATAAGCAGCGTAAAAATAATTATTACTAAATATAGTACACAATAGAGTTAAACAAGAGGATCAGTCTCAAGACGAGACTTAATCCTCTCCACTTGGTGATCACCTGCCACAAAAAACACTAGTGATGAAAACATTTAAGACATCGGTATTTTTCACATCGGTTCTATATAACCGATGTGAAAAGCTATAAAAATTGTTATATCATGTCGATTATACAATAACGAACCTAAAAGAAACTAATATTATTTTTATTACATCGTTTATTTTATAACCGACCTTATATATCGAATATCGGAAATTTATCACGTTAGTTATAAAATAACCGACGTGACAAAGCAAATATTGGAAATTTTTCACATCTGTAATCAAAAGAACCAACATGATAAAGAGAAATTTATCTCTTAAGTTATAAAATGACAAACATGATAAATTTGTTTCTATGTCAGTTATCAAATAACAGACATTATAAACATTAAAAAAATAGTTTACCACAACAATTATTAAATAACTGATGTGAGAAAGATTTTGAATGATTTATCACACCCCATATTCATTTATTCTATTTTCCTTGATCGAGTGACCTGGGAATCATCTTTGTCACATGGAAAAACTTGAAACACTTCTTCGAAGTCATGCCCTCTAACCTCATTTTCCAATATCATTATTCATATTTATTATCATCAGATCTTTCAGGCCGACTCGCAATACTCAAGTAAGCCTCACACGACTCAGTTTATGTTTTTATTTTCCACGATGCCCTAAACTAATTTTTTGAGATGTTATTTTTCTTTTTCTTTGCTATCATGGTAAGTTTCATTGTGTTCATTTATACTATGCTATATTTTTTCTGGTAAAATAAACCTACGGAAGTGATATCATGAATGTTACAATTTTTGTGTGTTCTATCATGTGTGTGTGTGTGTACAGGGTGTTTCCTAGGGGGTGGGGGCTGTGCAAGTGGGTGGGGGTGTCTAGGAGGGTTGGTGGGGCTGTCCATGGGGGTGGGGGTGTCCAAGGTGGGGGGGGGGGAGGGGTGTCTAGGGCGGTGTGGGGGCTATCCGAGGGTTGGCGTGTCTAGGGGGGTGTCTAGGGGGGGGGGGTGAGGGGCCTATCCAAGGGGGTAGGGGTGTCCAAGGGTGTGTGTGTGTGTGGGGGGGGGGTATCCATGGGGGTGAGTGGGATGTCCAAGGGGGTATGGGTGTCCATGTGGTGGGGGTGTTCGAGGGGGGGAGGGGGGCTGTCTAGAGGGTTGGGTTTCTATCCAGGGGGTGGGGGGGGGGGGCTGTCCAGAGTGGTGGGGGGTGTTCCAAGTGGGTCGTGGTGTCCATGGGGTGTCCTAGGGTGTGGGGGTGGGGTCCAGGGGGGTGAGGGGGCTATCCAAGGGGGTAGGTGTGTCTAGGTGTGTCTGTGTGTGTGTGGGGGGGGGGGTCTAGGGGGTGGTGGGTGTCAATGGGGGGGATCTCTAGAGGGATGGGGGCTGTCTAAGAGGTGGGGGGGGGATGTCAAAAGGGTTGGGGGGCTGTCCAGGGGGTGGGGCTATCCAGAGGGGTGGGGGGGGGGGGCTATCCAACGGGGTGGTGGTGTCCAGGGGGTGTCCAAGGGGGTGGGGGTGGTGTCCATGGGATGAGGGGGCTTCCCAATGGGGTAGGGGTGTCTAGGGGGTGGGGGTAGAGGGGGTTGAGGGGGTTGGGGGTGGGGTCTTGTAGGGTGAGGGTGTCCAAGGGGTGGGGTGGTGTCCAGGGGGTGAGTGGGATGTCCAAGGGGGTATGAGGTGTCTAGGGGGTGGGGGTTTCTAGGGGGTGGGGTTGGGGGGTGTCCAAGGGGGTGGTAGTTTCCAGGGGGTTTTTAGGGGGGGTGTCCATGGGGGTGGGGGTGCTTCCCAAGGGGGATTGGGTGTCCAGGGGGTGGGGGTGGTGTCCAGGGGGTGAGGGGGATTTCCAATGAGGTGGGGGTGCTTCCCAAGGGGGTTTGGGTGTCCAGGGGGTGGGGGTGGTGTCCAGGGGGTGAGGGGGATTTCCAATGAGGTGGGGGTGTCCAGGGTGTGGGGGTGGTGTTGAGGGGGCGAGGGGGCTATCCAGGGGGGTGGGGGTGTCCAAGTGGGTAGGTGGTGGGGGTGGTGTCTAGGGGATGTTGGAGGGGGGGGGGGGGGGTCCAGGGGGTGGGGGTGGTGTCCAAGGTGTGAGTAGGTTGTCCAAGGGGGTAGGGGGTATCTTGGGGTTGGGGTGTCTAGGGGGGTTGGAGGATTTCCACTAGGGGTTAGGTGGCTGTTTAGGGGGTGGGGGTGCCTAGAGGTGCAACCTAACCATGCACAGTGCCCGAGTTCTTTAAAAATGTAATTTTTAACATTTTCCCTATCGAATTTTAACACCAAAACACCTTTTTCTCCACTATTTGGAACATGAAACCCTAGGAGTATCCTCCTACTCTTCTCCATGCCTCTCACCTCCTTCCAATGGGGATTACAAGTGGTTTCTACAAGTTTGGGGGTGATTTATCCATATAATATCATCCATCCCCTCTTCTTCCTTCTTCCATTTTCTTGTTCTTCTTAATTGGTTCCTTTGGTCTAGGGTTGTTGTTACTTTTTTTCAAAATTTAGTTTTTTTTGTTACGGTTATTCATTGAATTCCTTGCTTTTTTGGACCTTCTTAAAGCCATTTTCAGTGGTCATCGTTGGAGGTGTCTTGGATTGAGGTAGGTTTCCCTATGTATTGGCATTTAAATTTAGGAATCATTGATTTCTTGATGTTTATAGCATGATTTTATGCATGTTAAAAATATACAATTTTTTAAAATATGGCTAGAATTAAATCAAGTTGCATTCCCATTGAGTTAAATTTTATGGAATTATTTTACATTTCCCTTCAAAAATGATGTTGTGCCTTTTAAAACATGTTTCAAATATTTCATGGATTTCTAAATGGTGTGTTTTTATACTTTTGAATATGTTTTTCTTTTAAAAGAATGGGTGTGGCCTGGTTGGCACTTTCAGAAACATAGTTTTCTTTAGAAAACTCTCATTGTAATGTGTCTCTTGACTTATCATTATTAAAATTAATGGAAATGTCCTTGGTATGGGACTTCTATTGGGCATTTATGGACCTAAGGCAAGTGGCTTCCATGGAGTGGTGTTCAGGGGTGATTCTTGTGTGTGCGTTGATTATGTGTGTCTTGTACTTATTCTTTATATATGTTTAATTGTTTGATACTCCTCGGATCACCCCCATTTTAGACATAACATTTTAACCTAGAATTGGTAGTGGATTATTTGAGAATGATTTCTACAGTAGTATAAGATTATGCTCTGGCTAGGGATGTTTGATTGCATTAGGCATTTCAAAAAGTTGTATTAGGTTACAATATGTTCTAGATTTTCCCATAATCATCTATTTATTACTATGTTCTTTGACACTTGTTTATTCGTGGATGATAATCTAGATGCCTCATCTGGTATAGTTACTTGAATACTGCTTACCCATTTCCCTCATATGTCATTATTGATTATGATCCCAAATTGTGGGGTGTCTCTTTGGTAAAATTGAATGCCTAGTTTTAAATGTTTTCATGAGGATTATTTATAGAAAAACTATGTTTATTTAATTGTATTTCAAACTAGTAGCAAGTGATTCTTTTAATTAAAAGAAACACATAGGGACAACCCCTACCTCCCTAGACACACCCTACCCCCTAGGACACCTTGGAAAAACCCTACCCCTATGGACAGTCCTTACCACCTTGGACAGCCCCCACCACCACCAATAAATCCCCCTACCCCCATGGAAACCCCCTTGGTATATATATATCCCAACAGTTTCATTGAAACCATTAGAATATTTTACCTTATGGTAGTCTATACCATGGTTCCTGTAGAGTCATTGGTATAGGGTTGTTACAACGACCATCATGGAAATGGTGTGTGAAACCATTGGGGTATTCTATCCTAATGGTTTCTGGGGCTATTCCGATTGTTTAAAATCATTTGGATATGTGTAATTTTCAGTAGTGAATGTATACATATTTTAATATTTACACTTTATATTTCTTTGTTATGGAAGGGTGAATTTGGCATCTATTTTCATCATGATGTATTCTTTGTGTACCATAAGAAGAAAGGATCCCTGATGAATAGAAAACTATTATATCTAACCATATTTTCTTTTCAAAATCATTTTCATGCATTTTTTAAATACACATAGATTTTTTTTATATTTCAAATTTATTTATAATAAAATTTCGATATTTTTCATATAAATATATATTTGTCTTATCTTACTAAGATGTATATTTTTATATTTTTTATAGGTAATAATGAGTCGAATTTGGGTTATGGCACATCGAATGAGTAATGTATATAAGGAAGGTGTTGATGCCTTTTTGGAATTTTCTAAATGAAATGTTCCAAGCAGTGACATTTTTTTCTATCCATGCCTGAAATGTTTGAATATATAGAAGTTGAAAAGTATAGAGATCAAAGATCATCTGATTTTTCATGGTTTTAATATGAGTTAAAATCATTGGATTTGGCATGGTGAAACTAGACAGAATGTCAAATATACTGATGATTATTATTTGAAAAATGGAAACACTGATGGAATAGAACAAATGATCTGTGATATTGCAACAGAAAAAATTGAGATAGAACTGATAGTTGCGCGTCTATATGGTAATGAAAAAAAACCATTGTATCCTAGTTGTACGGATTTTAGAATTTTGTCGGCAGTTTTACAATTGATTGACCTGAAGGTGAAACATGGATGGAGTGATATAAGTGGTATAGAGCTTCTATAATTGTTGAAAGACATTCTTCCAAAAGAAAATGATCTTCCATATTCACATTATAAGGACACATAAATAGTATTCCCGATGGGAATGGGATACAAGAAAATACATGCCTGTCCGAATGACTGCATGATATATAGAAAGGAATATGAATTTCCATAAGAGAGTCCTAAATGTGGGAAATCATGGTATTTTTTGGAAGAAAAATAATAGGCTGATATAGATATTACAAAGATCCCTTCAAAGTTATTCTGGTATATTCCTATAATTCATTGTTTGAAATGTTTATTTGCTAATTCACATGATGTAAAAAGGTTAAGATGGCATTCTAATGACTGAATATGTGATGGAAAAATATGTAATCCAGCTGATTTTCCATAATGGATGAAAATTGATGAGCAATATCCTTTATTTGGAAATGAAATTAGAAATCTCAGGCTAGGGTTATGAACAAATGGAATGAATACATACTGAACTCTCTGTAGCACACATAGTTCATATCCTATTTTATTGGTAATTTAAAACCTCTCTCCTATTGTTTGTATGAAGCACAAATATGTCATGTTGGGTGTAATGATATCTTGTTCGAAGCAACTTGGAAATGATATTAATGTTTTCTAGTCACCATTGATTGACGATTGGAAAATTTTATGGGAGGATGGTATTGAGGTGTATGATTCTTATAAAATGGAATATTTCCAACTGCATGTAGTGCTAATGTTCACTATAAATGACTTCCCTCCATTTGGAAATTTTCCTGGATATAGTGTTAAGGGGCATACAACATGTCCAATTCACAAACAATAGACTTAATATTGTCAATTGCATCATGGGAGGAAAATAGTGTACATGGGTCATCGAATTTTTTTGCCTATGGATCAATGCTATAAAAGACTAAAAAAGGCATTCAATGGCTCATAAGAATTTGATATTTCTCAGAAACATTCATCCCATGATGAGTATTTTGAGAGGGTGGAAAACCTCGATGTGACATTAGGAAAGTCACAAAAATCTGGTAATGATAGACTTATTTGGAAGAAATGGTCAATAATTTTTGTTCTACCATATTGGAGATATGATGAAGTGAAAAAATATTGATATCATGCATGTGGAGAAGAATTTCTATGATAGTTTGTTATAACATTGATAGATATCAAAGGAAATATAGAAGATGGGTTGAATGAAAGATTAGACTTACTATCAATGGGAATACGTTTTCAGTTAGCTCCCACTCCTAATGGAAGAAAAAATTTTCTTCCCCTGGCTTGTCATACATCATTCAAGAGGGGGAAATTAGCTTTTGTCAGTGTCTTCATGATATCGATGTGCCTCAAGGTTATTATTCAAATGTAAAAAAAATTCTCTTTGAAGGATTTGAAGTTGATAGGTATGAAATCTCATGATTTTCACATCATGATACAACAAATTATACCAGTTTTATTACAAGGAATGTTGCCCATCCGTGTTAGAAATACTATAATAAAGTTCTGTTATTTTTTCAATTCAATTTTTAATAAGGTTATTTATGTGAATGCTTTGAACATTTTGGAAAAGTATGCAATTTCTATACTTTGAAAATTAGAAATGTGTTTTCCTCTATCTATTTTTGATATAATTTTGAATTTAATGATTCATCAGGTTCGAGAAGTAAAGCTTTGTGGACCTGTATATTTTCATTGGATGTATCCTTTTGAAAGATATATAAGAATATTGAAGGGGTATGTTAGGAATCCATATCGACCTAAAGCCTCCATTATTGAAAAGTATATTTCTGAGGAGGTCTCGGAGTTTTGTACGAGCTACTTGGCTATAGCGGAGCACATAGGTTGTCCTCCATCTCGCCATGAATGAGTTAATAATTAGGGAAAGGGGATTCTTGTCTTGAAATTCAAATCATTTTCAGATGAATAGATGAAGAAGTTAGAATTATACATCTTGAATAACATAACTAATTCTCAACTGTATATAACATTACATATTAATGAGTTGAAACAATGTCTTCCAAAGAATAAAGAAATGTGGATTTTGAATGAGAACAACAAATTGTTTTTGTCATGGTTTAAAAATTCCTTGTTTGGTAGATCAGATGTGTTAGGGAAATTAATATGGTTAGTGGGTGGTACCTATTTATGTTTGATAAAATGGTCTGGTTAGGACATTAATGGCTATAAATTTCATATGAATGCTCAGGACAACAGAAGTTCAATTTAGAATAGTTTTGTATTGGTGTTTCCATAAGTAATGAATTTTTTGAGTTCTAAAGACAGAAGTCAATTTCTAGATCAACTGCATATTATGGAGTCATTGAAGAAATATTGGAGGTTGATTAATTTAAAATTAATTTTCTTGTTTTTAAATACTAATGGTTTATCAGTAACAATAGTGTTAGACCTAATGAAATTAGAATGACAGTTGTTAATCTGAATAGATTGGAAGAGTTGAAAAATTATTTTATAATGGAAACACATGAAAAAAATATTTTCTATGTAGTTGATCAATCATATATGCAGTGGTCTATTGTTTTATAAGGTAAAAACAATATGTTGGGGAGGGTCAATGTGATTAGGATGCAGATTTTTGTATGATCCCTACTTATATGGAAATATTTGAAGAACCTAATGATGAGAATGTTGAAGACATGGGTTTTTCCATAAGGAGCAATCATGGTGAAGGAATTTGGAAAAAAATCCATTTTTACATTCTTAATATACGGGTAATATATCTTTATTTCTTATTTAAATATATTATTTTCATAAAATGATAGATATTTTCATTTTTTTCTTTATTAAAACATGTATTAAAACAAATAAGTAGAAGTTTCTGTTTATTTATTTTTGTTTTGTTTTGTTTATCATGTTTACCCTTAGGTAAATTATATATATATATACATTATTTTTGTTGAATGACAATTAATTTACCATGTTTACCATGTTTACCATGTTTACCATGTTTACCATAGTTTACCATAGTTTACCTTTATGTAACTTATATATTTATTGATTTTGTGGAATGAAAATTACACTACCATGTTTACCATTGTTTACCTTGTTTACCATTTTTTAACATGCTTACTATATTAACCATGCTTATTATTATGTATCTTAGTTCAATTTTCCATTTTCATCTTACATTAGTATTATAGTATTTGAATTTGTATATTTGTGAACTAATGTTTGTTTTTTTATTTGAAGGATAATGACAGATCAATCAGTTGATCAACCACATGATTCTGGAGATGAAAATAATGATCATAACTCTATTTAAGAACATTCACATTCTCCTCTTGATGTTCCCCAATCTTCCTCATGTGCTCCCATAATGACAAAGAAGAGTTCAAGAGGCCGGTAACGTGGGTGCACATGTTTACCAAAATTATCACTTTATCATATGCAAGAATAGATGATACTCATTGAGTTTGATGAGAATGATATTCCTAGAGGTCCAAATGAAATTTTTTTAAGAGTTTTGTATCAACTTAGGGGAAGAGAAAACTAAACATTTTGTATGATGATTGGAGAAGTTTGGACAAAGCAATAATTTCTCAGTTATGGGAGACAATTTTGGTCTTATCTTTTTCTATTGTTTTCCTATTATTTAAATCTTTCTAGTATAATATATTTTACATCTTCTTTATTAGATGAGATTTGATATTCATGACACTGGAAGAGTTAGGAAGAAATTCTTATTGATGGCTGCATGGAGATGGAGGGATTTCAAATCAACCCTCACATTTCATTACATTTTTAGTCATATGAGTCTTGACAATCCATGTCATATATATACTTTCATAGATAAAGATACATGGACATAGTTTGTTGAAAATAGAAGAAACGATTCATTTTGGGTAAGGGAAATGTAAAATTTTATAAGTATTATTATATAAATGATCTAATTAATGTTTTGTTAAATATTTCTTATTCTTAATTTACAACAAAAAAGGACACCTCATCGGAATATCCAATCCAAAAATGTATACCCTCATAGTTTATCTCAGGGAGGGTATACATTATTAGAAGAAGAATTTATGGAGGAAAAATTACCAAAATTGAGAGCTGAGTCTTCAAACTCTGGAGAGGTTGCCCCTCCATCCCCACTATCTAGACATTTAAAATGGAAGAGACCTCATTGGGAAAAATAGGGCAATATCTTAAGGAATATTGGACAATCGTTGCTGGGAGGATTGTAAGATATTTATTCTATTCATTTAAGTAAAATATATTTTTTATATAATTTTAATCATTATAGAAATGTTTAATTAATTAATATAAGATTCTCTTGAGGAATAGAGCTCACAGGGGTCATTTATAGCTACTGGGAAGAAAGATATTTTATCTGTAACATTGGGAATGCCCGAACATCCTGGCCATGTATAAGGATATCTGATGGTTGTGTCGGTAAGAAATGTGTTTCCACATTCTTCAAATTATTTCATTTAGGGTGTTTTAAAATAAATACAATCCTTGGAGGCTGAAGTTCATAATATTAGTGCGACGATGGATGAAAATATTAGAGTGTCTGTATAATCTTTGTTTGTAGACATGAAATGGAAATTTCAAAATGTAGCTCCCACTCCTCCACCTCCCCCTGCAGACCCCATTATTTATCCTCCACCTATGTCAGTAGCTCCCACTCCCCAACCTCAGCCTGCAAACCCCATTTTTTATCCAACTCCTCCGCCATAGCTTCCTACTTATTGCGAGTTATATGTTGATGATCCTCAACATCATATAGTTGCATATGGGCTGGTATATTGTATAATAGGTACATTTCATTATCCAAAGATAGTGGTAGAGCGTCATAAGGTAACTGTACAAGATATTATAGGTAGATTGGATCAAGTAACATTACCTACAGATGATGTGATGACAGTTGGAAACAGTATTGTCCATTTTTTAATTTGGACATCCAGGCTTCTGGGACTCATTACCATAGAATAAATTATGTTATATATTCTATTTTATTTTTTCATTAATTTTGTTTTAACATTTGAAAACTAATATATTTTTCTATCTATATTTATAAGAATACTTAAAAGGTAAATAAATACTGTATAGACAAAAAAAAGACAAATGGAACTGACATCAGATACAGATTCTAGTAATCTTGACAGATTGTCAAGATATTCAAATTTGTTACAGATCATTATGAGTTTCCAATGGAAGCTCATTTTTGTGGACATGCAATAAATATGGGGATTCTGAAAAATGATATCATGGGCTTGTTACTAGAGATATGTTGGGCATCAACATGGTGATTTTTTTCCTTGTAAGTCTTAAAACCTTTTCCCTGTGTTATATTTATTAGAAATGTATACTTATGCCTAATTTGTATTAGGTATCTTTATAACATGTGGGAGAAGAATGAGCAGACAGATGTATATGGATTCATGGACCTGCATTTGATTTCCCCTAAAGCACATATATTGTATGAGGACCAAGATTGATTTATATTAGTGAATGATTTGAATAGAATATAATCACATAGTGTTGGAAATTGCCTTTTTATGAGAGGTATGAAACATATTTCTGGGAAAGAGTTCATTATATTTTATCATAAAAAACCACTAACCATAATTTTTTTTTATCAATGATCATTGGATGTTAGGTGTTTTTTCCCAAGGGAGAAAACACTTTATTGGATATGCTCTATCCATGGCAATGTACATGAAACTTTTAATAATATGTTTGAAAAGTAACTTTCAATTTCTTAATAGTTGTATATATTATAATGCAATTTTAATTTATCCCATTCATATTATTTTCTAATAGGGTATGGGTCTACTTTCAAAAACACACAAATTAAAGGAGTTCCAAGATGAAAAATTTAAAATTTATGGTAAATATCCCTTTATAATTTGTACTTTTTGATGTTTTACATAAAAAAAATATTTTGAATTTACACTCATTTAAACATAATTTTCATGAACAACTAGTCATAGTCGAATGTGGATATTATATGTTTTGATTTATGTATGAAATAATTACAACTGGAACACTTGTGCAGTTTGACCTGGTAAAATTTCCTTATAAAATTTGCCATAATATTTCATTTGATTTATTCATTATACATGTAAACTACTATACTTTTAATTTGTATCAATTTTACGACCATCAACCCTACAATGCTCATGATTTCAAACAATTACAAGTGGAATGGTCAAATTATTTTACAAGTTTGATTGTATTTTAGTTTGTTTTTAGGGTAAAATGTAATTTTGAATATTGTCATTATAACTGTGTATTTGGTTGTCATTTAGACTAGATTTTGGTTTTTTAGTTGACATTGTATGTTTTGAATGTTATATATGTGAATGATTTATTTTGGTCTACTTCATGTTTTGGTCTAGTTTTGATGGTTTTTCTGGTATGGATTCAGGTCTTGGGGGGGGGGGGGGTCCAGGGGTGGGGGTGGGGGGGGTGTCCAGTTGGGGGGTCCAGGTGTGTGGGAGGGTTGACCAGTGGGGTGGGGGTGTCCAGGGTGTCCATGGGGGTGGGAGGGTGTCTAAGAGTGTGTGTGTGTGGGGAAGGGGAGGGGGGGTCGAGGGGTGTGGGAGGGTTGTCTAGTGGGGTGGGGTTGGGGTGGGTGGGTGGGGGTCTGGGGTGTCCATGAGGGTGGGAGGGTGTCTAGGAGGGTGGGGGCTGTCAAGGATGGTTGGGGGGGGGGATGTCCCGGGGATGTTTAGGGGTGGGGGGTGTCCAGTTGGGTGAGGAGGGGGGGGGGGGGTTGTCCTGTGGGGTGGGGGTGTCCAGGGTGTCAATGTGGGCATGAGGGTGTCCAGGAGGGTGAGAGGGCTGTTCAGGGGATTGGGGGGCTGCCCAGGAGGGGGGGGGGGCTCTAGGGGATATCAAGGGGTGTGCGTGGTGTATAATGGGGGGGGGGGGGTTCAGGGGTGTGGGAGGGGTGTCCGGTTGGGGGGGGGGGGGGTCTGGGGTGTCCATGGGGGTGGGAGGGTGTTCAAGAGGGTGGGGGATGTCCAGGGGGTGTCTATGGGTGGGGATGTATTGGTGTGGGGGGTGTCCAGTGGGGTGTGGGTTTCTAGGGGTATGGGAGGGTAGTCAAGTGGGGTGGGGGTGTCTAGGGTGTCCATGGGGGTGGGAGGGTGTCCATGGGGGTGGGAGGGTTTCCAGGAGGATGGGGGATGTCTGGAGGGGGATGTCCATTGGGTGTCTAGGGGTGTGGGGAGGTTTCCAATTTGGTGGAGGGGTTTTCAGGGTTGTGGGAGGGTTTTCCAGTGGGGTGAGGTGGGGAGCGGGGTGGGTGTCCATGGGGGTGGGAGGGTGTCCAAGAGGGTGGGAGGGTGTCCAAGAGGGTGGGGGTTATTGCGGGGGTGTCTAGGGTTGTTGGGGGTGTCCAATGGGTGGTTGGGGGGGGGATTGTTCAGCAGGGTGGGGGTTTCCAGGGTGCCCATCGGGGTGGGAGGGTGCCCAGGAGGGTGGTAGGGCTTTCCATTGGATTGGGGGGCTATCCAGGAGGGGTGGGTGGGGGTGGGGGGGGGGGGTTAAAAGCTATGGGAGTGTTGTCTAGTGTGGTGGGGGTATATGGGGTGTCCATGGGGATGGGGGATGTTCAGGAGGGGGGGGGGTGTCAAGGGGGTGTCTAGGGGTGGGGGTGTTTAGTGGGGGGGGGGGGGTTCCAAGGGTGTGGGAGAGATATACAGTGGGGTGGGGGTGTCCAAGGTGTCCATGGAGTGGGAGTGTGTAAAGGAGGGTGGGAGGGATTTCCAGAGGAGTGGGGGTCAGTCTAGGAGGGGGTGGCGGTGGGGGGCATCCAGGGGGTATCCAGGGGTGTGCTGTGTGTCCAGAAGGGGGGTTGGGTGGGTGGGTGGGGGGGGGGGGGTTCTAGGGGTGTGGTAGGGGTGTCCAATGGGGTGGGGGTGTTTTTGGTGTCCATGGGTGTGGGAGGGTGTCAATGAGGGTGGGGTCTATCTAGGAGGGGAAGGGGGGTTGTCTAGGGGTGACTAGGTGTAGGGGGGGGTCCAGTGGGGTGCGGGGGGGGGGGGGGGGGGTTCCCGGGGTGTGGGAGGGATATCATGTGGGGTGGGGGTGTCCGGGGTGTCCATGGGGGTTGGAGGGTGTCCATGGGGGTGGGAGGTGTCCATGGGGGTGGGAGGGTGTCCATGGGGGTCGGAGGTGTCCATGGGGGGGGTCCAAGAGGGTGGGGGCTATCCAGGAGGGTGGGGGCTTCCCAGGGGGTGTCGAGGGGTGCGAGGAGGTGTGCAATGGGGTGGGGGGGGGGGTTCTATGGGCGTGGGAGGGATATCTAGTCGGCGGGGGGGGGGGGGGGGGGTTTCCAAGATGGTGGGATGGCTGTCTAGGGGAGTGGGGGATAACTAGGAGGGGTGGATGGGGGGTTCCAGTGGTGTGGGAGGGTTGTCCAATGGGGTGGGGGGGGGGGGGGTGTTTGGGCTGTCCATGGGAGTGGGAGGGTGTCCGGGAGGGTGGGGGCTATCTATGGGGTACAGGGGGTGCTGTCTAGGCTGTGTCCTTGTGTGTGGGGGGTGTCCAGTGGGTGGGGGGGGGGGGGGGTTCCAGGGGTGTGGGATGGTTGTGCAGTGGGGTGGGGGGGGGGTGTCCATGGGCTATGAGAGGTTGTCCAGGAGGGAGGGAGGGGTGTCTAGGAGAGTGGGGGGCTATCCAGGGAGAGTGAGGGGGGGGGGGGTGTTTAGGGGCTATTTTGGGAGGGGTAGGGGTGTGCAGTGGTTTGGGGGTTTCCAGGGGTGTGGGAGGGCTGTCCAGTGGGGGGGGGGGAGTCAAGGAGTTTGGGTGGATTCTAGGGGTGTGGGGGGGTGTCTAGTGGGGTGGGGGAGTTTCCAAGGGTGTGGGAGGGCTTTCCAGTGGGGTTGACTAGTTTTGTTCTGGTTTTGGTCTGGTTTTGTTCTATATTTGGTCTTTTTCTGGTCTGTTTTAGGTTTTCATATGCAGGGCATAGTTGTGGTTGAACGATTTTATTAAAAAAATTGGTTTTTTACATCGGTTATTTTATAACTGATGTAAAAAATGCATGTTTATGGGTTTTAACATTGGTTATTTAAAAACCGACTTAACAAGTGAATGAGAATGGGTTTTTATGTCAGTTATTTGATAACCGATGTATTAAATGAAATGAAATAGGTTTTTATGTCGTTTATTTAACAACTGACATAGTATATATCTTTTCACATCAGTTATCATTTAACTAATGTGAAAAACCTTGGGCAGACTGGTTTATGACGTCAGTTATGAACATAACCGACGTGATAAACTCTTTGGAGGTGCAGTTTATTATGTAGGTTATTCTGAAACAAACGTGAAAAATTATATACCACGTCAATTATTTAAAAACTTCCGTAATAAATCACAACTCTGAAGCATTTTCCACATCGGTTTTTGATGAACCGACATGAAAAACCCTTCAGATTATTATTTTTTATGTCTGTTTTAAAATAACATCCATAAAAAAAAATATTTATAACGTCTCCTATAATAACCTTGGCCAAAATAGGACATCAAAAATAAAAAATAACCATCATAAAAAACGTTTTTTTCACTAGTGGTAGTTTATATTAACAATCAACATTATACACAGCCTATATTGAGCTTTTCAATAGTTTTTACAAAATTTCCAGGGCTCAAACCTTCAACCATAGTTCTTCGTGGGGAAAAAAGAACCCAGACTACACACGACCTTTTCTAGAGTTACATGTGGGAAACAAAGTGTAAATAAATTTTGATGTGGGGATTTTCAATATCCTCTATTTCAAGCACAAGAGACAGTGTTATTTACCGAAAAAAACAAACTTCTCAGAAATGTGAAATAAAATAACACAATAGAGCTAATATTATACGATTGAGTTTAGAAAGCTCTATGTGTTTGTAGTTCAGATCTTGACTCCTTGGAGTGAAGAAATTGCAGTTCATGTCTTTCTCTAGAAGTTTTCCTCAAAAATAAGTGTTGCAACTCCAGGTTCTAGCTTCCAAGTATTGAGGTGTTTGGATTCTTGGTTTGACAGAGATTTGAAGAAGGACAGAAGGCATACTAGAATTTATTCTCCCAAATGATCTTTGTGATGATCCTGGGAACACAGTGTAATTACATGATGGTTATTCCTTATTCTCGTTGATCTAGTGAGTAAACTCTTTCTCATGCATTACCGTAATTTTAATTTTCTTCCTCGGTCTTCTATTTTATATTGGAGGTCCAACAATTGGAATAAGTAAACCACATGTGGCCTTACTCATACCTCTTACTGTCTCCAGATATGGTCTCTTGATATGTCTACAATCAGAATTAATTAATGTCAGAATCATTAAATTTACCAAATATGACCGTTAGAATAATCATAAGAAATTGAAAAAGTATAGAGTAGAAGAGTTGGTATCAATGGACTAGTAGTGGTAGCCTTCTCAAAAGTAGGCTTTAATAGTAGGCTTCATTGGTAGACTACATCGGTAGCCATCATTGGTAGCCTTCATCGATATCCTTCTATCGGTGACCTTCAATGGTAACCTTGTATTAGTGACCCTCATCGGTAACCTTCCATTGGTAACCTTCTATCGGTGACCTCATCGGTAACCTTCATTAGTAAACTTCTATCCATGACCTTCATTGTTAACATTCCATTGGTAACCTTTTATCGGTGACCTTCATCGGTAACCTTCCATCGGTGACCTTCTATCGGTGACCTTCATTGGAAACCTTCTATCAGTGACCTTCATCAGTAACCTTCCATCGATAACCTTCTATCGGTGACCTACATCAGTATCCTTCTCTCAGTGACCATCATCTGTAACCTTCTATTGGTGATGTTCCATCGGTCACCTTCACTTAGATAAATTTTTCATTATGAACTTAATCGGTAGAACAATGAGATTAAAGATACATAGTTATCACTTGATAGAAACTATACATATTAATGAAACAAAATTATCATAGTTATCACATGATATAAACTATAAATATTAATGAAACAAAATTATCGTAGTCATCACTTGATAGAATCTATAAATATTAATGAAACATGATTATCCTGACAAATAATAAAGATTTGGGATTATCAAAATAGGTGATTCCAACAATTGACTTATATGTATTGCTGGACTACTGTTTTCTATCCTTGTTTTTTAACCATTACTGAACATTTTATGCTCATCCCATGTTTTTGAAATTTTTTTCATAGGATCTAAAGAAGGGTAAGATAAGGGCAGAATTCAAGAATATTTTTATCATGAAACGAACTCCTACATTCTTTTAAGATTTTTTATTTTTTGAAAAAAAATTAATATTGAGTATGAGTGTATACATTTTTATAATTGAGACGTAATGAAATAGTTATCAACTAATTCTCTGAAACTCAAAACCTGAAAAGATCCACATTGTGAGTTATTAACTTAATTCAAGATTATGTATTGGTTAAGTCTGAGGCCTTATAGTTGGTATCAAAGGTTGGTTTAGACAATATTCGGGATTATGAGTTTTTATTAGACACATGGTTAGTCTCTATGTCTATTCCTTAAGTTAAATCCTTATTTTGTAACTTTTTAGATCAAGGAAAGTTTGTTACAAATTAAAGAAGGAGGATCTCAAACGAAATTCAAAACACTTCCTGATGAATTGATTGAAATAATTGTTGCAATGTCTTGTCCAGAAGAATTTGAAACATTTTCTAACATACAACTAACTTGCAAGAAAATCTTTGAGATATAAAACACTTACGCTATACCTCGATACCATTATGGATCATGTGATGTATTTAATCAAGTCTTATTTTCTCAATATTCTCATATTTTCAAGGATGGTAAATATTATCAAGGAATTTTTAAATATTTTACCTTATCAAAAGATTTTGAAGCGTATTATAATTTTGAAACAAGTACTGAAGAAGGAGACTCTTGCGCAACCTATTTATATTTTATTTTTAAATTATAGACTTTCAGCACATACTTATGGTATGTTAAAAGGACCATTGATTGAATGTTTCAACTCAAAGATGGTCTGAATTTCTATAAAAAGAACGTTTTATTAGATGTTTTGAAATTATATGTCCTACATGATTATTTTCTAAAACTATTTTTCTATGATCACCCATATGACCCAAGTTGTACGAGGTGTATTTGGATAAAGGAAGCAGATGATTTTGAAGGATATCTAAATCGTTGATTCAAGGCATGGGGCATTTATCTACTTAATTAAAGATTGTGTAATGTTTATGTCTGTGGACTTATAAGGAATATTGCGAAATGGGGCTTAGGTAGTGAGGTTTTGGTGGGATATTGATTGGTTGAACATTATTAGTTGAACCATGATTTTATGGTTTTAGTGTGGAGAGTCTCAGGGTTTTTATTAGTTAATATTATATGTAAAACCTTATGTCATGGTAAATAGAATTATTCTATGGGAGTCCTAGATGGTGATTCCATGGTTATTTCTTTCTTGGGTCAGTTTTTCTTTGGTGATTATCTTTCCACCATCATGTGTGTCTTGGACCAATCAGTTTTTAGTTAAAGATTTTAATATTGCACCATGATTCTAGAGTGTTGAAGAATTACAATATGAAGGACTATGTTTTACCTTGAACATCATTCATTACATCAAATTTGTATTCTTTAACTCCCTAAGATTTTGGGAGGGTTTCTCTATGATATTTGTATCAGGTCAGTATTAACCCTACTCATTATGCGATCGATGGTATTTCTGGATATATTTTGTCATCCCTTGGTTGTTTTTATCTCTGTTTCATTATGTGGTTGATCTATCTTGATCCATTTTAACCTCTTCCCCCACTATCTATTCCTCCCATATATTATTCATTCAACCTCTATTATTGTTTTTATGGGTTTTTGTAGCATGTTTGTTTTGATTTGATGATGCTGAAGTTAATATTTTGATCAGGTTTTGATGATTTTAGGTCTTTTGGTGGATCCTTATGCATTTTGAGTGATTGATTGGCATAATTTCATTACATTTGTGATGTTTTTATTGAAAGAACAAGTTAAGGTAGGGGATATCCTTAATTATTTATTATTAACATGGAATTTATGTTATTTTTTCATTGGTTTTATAGTTTTAATTTACCTAAATAATATTATAAATTTGACAAAATAATTAAAGTGGGAACATGCTCCACAAATGCATCATGCAATTTCCATGTTATTTGCATTGAGTTATTACAATGACTTATTTATATGTGTTGATATAAAGCCCTTGTTTATTTTTATTGATATTCCATTCACCTTTCATAATTAGAAAAACTACATAGAGATTGTAAATAAAAATGGCTTAATAGAAATCTATAATTTACATTAATATTAGTTATTCATGAAGTAATAAATTAAAATGATAATATGATCAAAGATGGTTTTTATAGTAGTCTATATTGTTTTTAATATGTTTAATTTAAATTATATATATGGTTAAGGTGGTTTTAGTGATGTTTTCATTATGGTTGGAATTGTGGTAATGATATGATATGACTGTGGTTTTTTAGGTTGGGTTGATGTGTTATTGATAGTAGTAGCATGGGTAGTTGATATGAGCATAATAATATGTTGTTTCTTTTCATTGTGGTGGAACTATTTGTGGTTGTTGTTATCCTGGGGTGTTGTGGTGTTCTATGTGGTCTTGATGAGTGGTTTTTTGTGGTGGTGTTTTAATGGACCAAAATATGGTTTGATATTGAATTAAAATAAAAATAGAGTAATTTATTGATAGTGTAATGGTTATAATCGTTAATGTTATGCTTAAATTAATAAATTAAGAAATGGAGAAATTATATAGGGAAAAGTGGTCTGGTAAAAATTAAATTTAAGTGTTCGTATAATATGGTAATGGATGGAAATGAATAAAAAATAACTAATTTAATATAATTGGGAATAAAAAACATGGAAATTGAATATTTAGTGATTAATTGGGAAATTATTGTTGTTGTATTGCTTGTATGTTACAAAGGAGTGATTTAGTTGAGTTATGGATAGTTGCGACAATGACTGTTAGTGTGAGGTTGTCTAGTTATGGTGTTTTTAACATATAATTGAAATACATGAATCCTTTTTGAGAATTAACACTCAAGAAGGGATTGTGCTAAATATTTTATATTATAATGTATTTTCTGTTATTTATTACACAGTGACACATGATTTATGCAACCTCATATGTTCCCATATGGAATTTTATTCTAGGTATTCTCTCTAACCTTTAAGTCATAAAGGGACATATGGTTGACTTCACCCATTTCCCAATAACATTTCATACGTAATATGTGTTTTGGTAGCTCAAGGTCGGTATATATATGTTCATATGAGCTGTAATGGATTGAAATTATGATATATATATATATACCAGATGAAATGGTTTTTTTGTAGCGATGATGATATTTGGTGGGGGATTTTTATAAAAAGAGGAGGGAACAAGGTTAATATCCTTGAAGTTCAAATTATGACACCGTGATGAGGATGTGATATTCCATTGTGACGTGGCATATTATTTTGGTATACATTATATGGTTGTGGATATGTGTTTTGAGTTTATTGGTTATGATTATATAGATATTGAAGGTATTAAAATAAAGGAAGCATTTCATTAGTGTGTGAGAGTGACCATATCATTGGGGATGTGGTTTTGGGGTACCTTCTTGATATATTATTTTTGATTTTATATTACTATACATGTATGAAATATTGTGTGAATGATCATTGTTGAGGATGGGTGGCCTTCGAACTGACATAGGTGATGATTTGGTTCTAAATTTTATTCAATAAGGTATTGGTATAATGCTTCCTCATTTTCACTAGATGTTTTTGGTAGGATTCAAGGGATTATACATGTATTATCACCCATATATACATATATTTATCAGTTTCCATGAGGGATTTTATGATCTTGTTCAGCCATATGAACTCATAGTACTCATTGGTGTTCATGATGTTTCTAGCATAGAAGCACCTTTATTATATGATTTCAGAGACCTTTTTTTCTACATGACATTTTCATGCATTAAGAGATCTCTCATTATGATATGGAATTTATTGGTTGTTTTTTTCTTATGTTCAAAGGATTTATGAGGGTAAGGACTCCCACATATATGTTTTCTCTCCATAGAGATAGTCTCTAACATATATATTATTGAAGAAAGGATTCAGTGTTTACTCTCAACTTTACTATTTTCCCAAGAGGGGTTATAGTATTGGAAAGTTACGATAGAGTGGTACCATAACATTGGTTAAGTGATAGGATGAGTTTTGAAGTTAAGAAAAGCTGAGGACTACAAGTGTTTGGTTAGGAAATAATATTGACAAAAAATAAAATGTTTCTTAGAAAAATAGTCTGGTTAGGATGTAGGCCTTTAGCCCCCCCTATGATCTGATTCAAGTATATCAATCTTATTTGAAATACTAAGTGTGACGATGATGATTTTATGGTGTAAACCAAGGTGTGTTAAATTCATCACACATGTTTCTTCCTATGATTAAATTGCTAAATTTTCATGAATGCTAAAATACATCTAATTAAGTAATCTTAAATGAAAAACTAACTTATAGACAGTGGAATTTCATTATTCTATGTATTAGTGATTGATGTTGGGAATCACCTATGAGTATTTTAGATTCTATATGTGTATCAATACTACCTAATTCATTGTAGGATGGTATAACCTAAAGAAGAGGATGATTATTGGAGGAAGATGCTATGTTAGTTTCAGTTCTTGATCTTTAAGGAGCATGGGGGTATCATCTACTATTAACAAACAAAGTAGTGGATGGAAATATCCAGATTTATTTTAGTTTTATTTATGATTTTACAGATAATTGATGCCTATTTTTTTTTATTTTTTAAGGGTATAACTCATTGGAGGAGGATTTTGTTCTTATGATAGTGTGAGAAGTTTGTAGTCTTATAAGAATATTTCCGGAAGCATTTTTAAGATGATTTTCTCTCTTTTATGTTGAAGGAAACAATTTGGCGGAGTTTTTAAATCCATAGTATTGGAGCTTGAGAATTTGGTAGCTTAAAGTTCTATTCAACAATATTATCTGTTTTTATCCAAATATTTTCCGTAATTAGGAGGATAAGGTCTATCATTTTGAAGATGTGTTATGGTTGGAGATCTATCAGTTGGTGACCCCATTTACACTTATGATATATATTGAGGTGATGTAAAATATTGATGTGAGATTGAACATATGTTTGAGGACTAGGTCACCTTTAGGAGGATTTAATCATAACTTTATAAGTTTTAGGGATGGATCTAGCATGTCTTCTATATCCATGCAGTTGAGGTTTTAACGAATATAGATTTGATCACATCCTTTTGCTTCCATTTTCTTTAGGGATGGAAGTTCCTAAGATTATACTAGGAGTTCTACTCCTATGTTACCATTATTTGTTTTTGTGACCAAAAGTTCTTGGTGATCGACATAGAACATGTTGTCAGTTCGATATGGTGTCTCAATAGTAATTGCCTCTAAGGCCATATCAGTAGTATTTGTGTTAATATAATTATATAAAATAGAGGGGATGTGGAGGTAGTATATGAAATCCCAATTATATTCCTTTTGCTGAGTTACATACTAGTGATCATGGTTTTGTAGGTGGTAATCTTCAAGAGAATCAAGATAATGGAGCAAGGTATGGTCAGTTTCATTCTATGGGCATTCTAACAGTATGTAAGATAGAGATCATATGGGGAAAAATCTATTAATATTTAATTATGAATTATGAAATGTTTTATTTAGTAGGTTCATAGTCCTTTTTAGACCTACCTCATTCCGAGATATATGAATTATGGTAGATAATATTCCATTTCCCATTGTGTCATCTATGCTAGTTGAAAGTTAGTATAATTTTCTTGAGGTGTGTGAGTGTTTTGAGATTATTGTAGGGAAACATCTATCATTATGTTTTTGTTTATTTCTATAGTTACAACAATAAAATTTCATATTTATAATATATTCATTATATTCTATATGTGTTGTAATTTATTTATTCTTGATGAAGGTTGATTTATTTGATGTGGATTGAAGAATGCACTGTTCATTAGTGATTAGGATCATCATATGGATTATAGGAATATGGAGGATTTATCTTATTATATGGAAGATTTGATGTTATGTTATATGTATGTTCAGGTGATGATGTTCCTTAGAGTCAATTGGTATTTATCAATGTTTTTTTTTTCAAATTGGTTGTGACGCTTCCACTTAACATAATGTTGTGCTTGGAGTTTCATCCCAATCTGTCTCAAAAGTTTCTAATTCTTCCTTAGGTGAATACTTCTAAGTTGAAGGAGCTTTAAATTCAGATTGATGATATGTTTTATAAAATCCTAAAGTATCCTAGTGTGTCACATTGGAGTGCTTATATGTCATTCAATAAGAAAGAGGATAGTAGATTGAGGTTATACATAGACTACCATTAGTTTAACAAGGTAATGGTGAAAAACTATTACCCTATTCAAAGAAGTGATGGTCTATATGATGTGTTGGAGGCATATAGATGCTTTTTGAATATCTATTTATGTTCTAGATATCATCTGATGTTGGTGAAGGGGTAAATATCCAAATAATAAATTTTAATTATCATTATGGGCATTTCAAGTTCAGTGTTATACCATACACTGTATTGAACAACCTAGCTATTATTATGGGATTGATGAACTTAGTGTTCTGTGATATATTTAATTATCTCAAGGACTTCTTCATTAATGAAATATTATATACTCAATATTAAAGGAAGATAATTTTGGGCATCTAAAAGGCATTTGAGAGGTTATTTGATGAACTCATCATTAAGGTAAGTTATAAAAGTGATTTTTTTGGAAACAATCCGAGTAATTTAAAAGGAATATAGTGTCTCAATAGGTTTTAGCAGTTTAAAATTGGATGATAGAGGTGGGGTTTGTTGGCTGTATCCAAATAATTTATAAAATTTTTATAGATAACTCAGTTTTATAATCTATTATTGAAGGTTTGTTTTATATTTTTCTTAGATTAAAGATCTATTGAAATCCTTGGAGAAGAAGAATTAGGCCCTGGTGTCAATTAATCAATTCGATCAAATGTTTGAGTTCTTAATTAAGAAGTTGATTTTTTCTCCTATACATCACATTCTAGAGTAAGGAGTAATATTTGATGTTATCTACAATGATTGTGATCTTGGTTTGGGGTTTGTTTTTGTGTAATAAATAGTGGTGTAAAATTCGGTGCATCATTAGTTACTTCTCAAGGAATATAACTATTCCACCCCTGATTTTGAGCTGGTGGAGCTGATGTTTTCTCCAAATATGTTGTGGAATTACCCCATTGAGGAGTGCTTTATGTTCTTCAAAGATCATAAGAGTCCGAGTTATATATTCTTAGTAGTATTTGAGCCTATGTTCACCGTGGTAGATAGTGTTCATGATGGAATATGACTTTGATATCTCGTATTAAATGGGAAATTGTATTGTGGTTGTTGGTGGGATGTGTAGGAAGTTTTACTATGATTATTACATAAGTCTAAAGATGCATGGAGAGTGATAGAGGATCTTAGAGTCATTAATCTTGTCATGGAAGATTATTGTTGTAGATTTTTTGGTATTATAGGACCATGTGGTCATCCTAGGTATAATATATGGGGGAGTACTAGTTCAGAGATCTTGAGGTAGAGGTTTGACATCACAATATTATTTGTGGAGATATGATTGAGGGGTGTTCATAGGATGATTAACATTAGGTGTTGTTCTTGGTAATATTTTGGTTCCATATGTGATTCATGTGGTGATTATCCATTATGTAATTAACTTTCCTGAGTAGGCCTAATAGATCACCCGATCTAGCTCACCTCTAGTCCTCAATCATGACTCCCCAAATTTCAAAATCTACCAACTTGTGGCCTTAACATATATAGTGGGGAAGCTATACCCTATGTTCATTATGAAATAAATGTTAAATAATCAGAACAACCATAAGGATAGACATCAGAGCGAAAAAAATAAATAACTAAAAATGAATCTTGTTATAATAAATAAAATATGGCATATAGTCTTAATGACCCCAACATGAAAAATATAAGATAGATTGTCACCCGCTAGGCCAACCACATATAAAAAAACATTAAACAAGTACATCAGGCTCTGTAAACAACATCAAGACCAACCACTAAGTTGATCCCTATAGAGCTCAAGCTACACCAGCCTGATCCTGAGACTCCATGAGAGTGGATATGCTCAATCAAGAAATAATGGGGTTTAACCCCATCCTCTATGGAACATTTTCCCCAACTCAAAAGTAGACTTCATGTATGTATTCAACCACAGATCATGTATATGGGTGAGAAGTAAATATTAGTAGTCCAACTTGAATAGTGAACCTATAATCTACTATCATAACATGTGTATAAAAATGTGATATGTTCTTACTAGATGATGTTTAATCACAAATGGAATAACAAACAACTACATAAAATGAATGGGGAAAACAAGAAAAAAACCATCTATGGGTTTTAGAGTAACAACTAAGGTAAATATTACACTGCTATGTCCCATTCTAACGGATTTATAACACACAACTCACCTAGACACACATAACCAATGCATCCACCAAAACTACTCAGGGGAACCAAGACAACTCAATGAAACCGACAAAAATGATGGTCCCCAGGGTGTAACCATAGGAATCCACATAGAAATGTTCATCTAATAAGATTTAGGACTATAATAGCCTAATCTAAACTTTTAATGGGAACATCTTGGGAAATAAACTAAAGAAATTATTAGTCCTTAGATTCTTGTAGAACAAATCAGGAACCAGCTATCGACACAACAATGTGGGCTTTGTACATAAAAATCGGAGCACCAATAAAATCCACGACACTAGGATCACAATAACATATAAGGATAATAAAATCCACTCCATGAGCACCGCTTCACCTCAAAAGATAAATTCCAACATTTCCTAAGTATCACACATTAATAGATAGGGGTTTCACTCATCCAGATTGTCCCGTAGCTCAATAATCCCACCTAACCGCAACTATTCAATGAAGGAGATAACCATATCAGAAATTATGGAAAACACCCATTACTAGAAATCAAAAGGGTATACTTATAAAAAGAATTTATTTGGTAGAAAAAAACTCAAAAATTGCCAAAAAATATCTTATGATCCATCTCTCGAACCCAGTTTCGAAACCGTTGAACTAGCAGCACGACTGACTCTCTAATAATGTAACATCCCTACCTTGACACCACTATAATTGTTTAAAAGACATCATTCATAAAATGGCCTAAATAATGCCTCCTCATACACCAGAGATTTCTGAAAAGATACTGGGGTCTAAAGTGTAGCTGTGAGAATAATATACACCCATATCAGATTACAAAACCAGAAAGAATAACCGAACAAGATACATAATAGATAATGGGGAAGAATAAATAAACTGAAACTAAAACATGTTGTAATAAAATGAAATACAGTAAAATAATGAACAAACTTATCATACATACAAACACAACTACCAACTTCGCCGACCAAATATAAAAAATAAATAACTAAAAAGTAAATACAATAGGCCCTACTGCTAACTCCAGACGATAACACATACCCGGTCTCCAATACCCTATTAGGATGATCAATCCTATCCAATATATTCCACATGATCAACCCTCTCAACCATTCAATCTTGGTCCTTTTCCCAACCCATTGTGATTCCATGTTTAACATGAAATTAGACATAAGTTCCAATCACACACCAAGTTGCACATGTAGGGGGTGAGAAATAAATCTCATTAGGCCACCCCCAATGGTGAACTAAAGAAATACTATCCCCAAATGGCCCAAAGGCCTTATTTTTTATTTTTATTATGGATAATACCACTTTTTATGGGAATAAGGGAACTCATACATGAAGCATAGGACCAAGGCACAGGGCACGACACAATCTACAAAGCTTGACCCATAGGCCCAGAGGCCTACCATGCCCAATAAATAACCTCTAGGCCCAACCCACTAGAACTGCCACTCCCCAGCTTCTACACCATTGATCACCTATCTCCCCACCTTGCATTACTGATTGTCTAGCTTTTCCCCATATAAAGATGCACAGTTCCTAGTCCCGATGGTGGTGGCCATAACCTCTCATTCATCCAATCCGGTTAGCTATGCTTTTGGTGAATTATACTCCAGTTGCTCTGATCCTCTTCTAAGGCCTGCTCTGCTTGAACTGGGCTACTCTATAGTCTCTCTAAACCAAAGGCCTTGAGGCCCGAAGGCCATTTATACATCAAAGGCACTTGAGACCCATAGGCTTAAACTGTTGGCTCGAAGGCCAAAATCGGGTGAATAGTTCTGGCTTCTACAGTACTTGCTATAGTACTTCTACAATACCTAAACTAGTACCTGCTACAATACTGCTACAGTACCACAAAAAATTCACCTTCACCTGGTTTTGAACTTGGGTCTCTTGGATGCTAATCAGGATCCCTTACCACTCGGGTACGAGCTCATTGGTAACCAATAAAATACTATCATATGTGATTTATTATGCTATATGATCGTCCTAGTTGAAAAATAAATGAAAATAAATACAAATAAATCCGCCTCTGATCGTTATGACCAATATGTCAATCAACCATACCTACTTCATTCAATGCCATAGTGTCCCTGATCAAATCTCTATGACTGTGCATCCCAAATAACCCGTTGGTCTATGTCCATGGTAGAAAAAACCAAACATGGAAATTTTGGGACCCATCTTATGATAGTCTTATCATCCATGATACTAATTTAAGTCATCCCATACCATCTCCTCATGACCCAAACATTATATCATACTCAAAACATCGACGCCACAATCCTAGTTACTAAACAAGAGAACTACCATGCATAGACCATCAATATGACATCTATCACATGGATCACACACAATCACTCATGAAGCATCATTCCTACATCTAAGCCATATATCATTCTTGGAGAATCCTTCCAGAATATAAACCATATATCATGACTAGAGCATTATTATAACATCGAAACCCTATATAATTCCTAGAGAATCATTCCTCCATCGAAACCATACATCTTTCCTAGAGCGTGATTCCAACATCTAAATAATATAACAAGACTGGGGAACTTGTCCAATATCAAAACCAAATATCATTCCAAGAGCATCAGTCCATAATCTAAAGAATATATCATACCTAAGTAATCATTATAACATTAAAACCATATATCATGAATGGAGAATTAGTTTGAAATCTAAACCACTGATGCAGAGCATCAGTACACAATCCATCCCAGCTAGTACACCATCATTTCCTCGTTCGTCAATTTGGAATATAAAAAAACAATACGAGCTATGTATAGTGCCTCAGTATGAATCTTAATCTACATAATATATTATCAATGAAAAAAACCTCTATACAACACCAGAACACACATATGTGGTGTCACCTACATTTATATCAAAATCTCAAGAAAATGTTCCTAGATCCTAAATCTAGCACTCAAACCACAACCAATTATCAGTACTAATATGGAGCCTCAGTCTGACTATCATAATTATGGATATCTTGATCCATTTTTATGGATTGTCAGTACAGATGTTAACTATCAGAATCAATAATGATAATCTAATTTCCAAAACATGGAAACCCAACCCAACCAAGCCACCCCATGGGCGTAAACCAAGTCTCACAATGCACAAATCATAGAATACATAACGAAGGATGGTCGAATTCACAAGCCCATAAAAGACCCTAAATTGATCTACAAGGATATAAAAATTGTTTAAACCATATGATGTATTAATCTATCTAATCGAAGAACTTAGACCAAGCTCATCACAAAAACACCCCCTAATAGCCTCCATAACTTCCAAGTAATACACAGTCAAAAACACTCCAACAAGGAATTAATAAGAAAGACGACGACACATGGGAATTATCAAGAGCCACTAAGAAATCCAAAAATCACTAGATCATAAGACAACTCACCAGAGAAATGTTAAGTGTCCCTCAGACTCAAATCAACACCACAAAGGGACTCGTCCATAACCGTTATTCCATTATGTCAAACGAACCTGAAGTCTCTAACCAAACTGACCCTCAAACATTTGATATAATCCAAAAATACTCTAACCTCAATCCATTGGCCCTGATATGTAGAGTAAAAACAAGATCTTTGAATAGATATTACTCAATACCACCTTCTAGGATCCATTCAAGGAACCTGATAAATCACACCATGGTGCACTCAAGCTGGACAAAATCAATGAGCTCTCAATCCTCACATGAAATCGTAACTCACAACTATCCCGGTGGATTATTTCAAATACAACCTTGAGTAAATCCAACGACTAAACTATATTATTCAAAAAAAACACACATATGTTCTGTACATGTTAAAATAATTACACCATCAAGATATTCTTTAAAAAAACTAAAAATGGACTCCTCTCAAGCCCAAATACTACTCCGGGATGTCAGAACATCCAAAACCCTAAAAAGCGTAAAAAGGGAACATTGTACGGTGTGTTTAGACAAAAAAATGGCATGTACTCCCATCACAACACATGGGAATGTGATACAACCAAACTTGACATGTATAACCCAACTACACAATGTGTAATTAAGGCACATGACATGTAACCAACATGGGGAACCTCCCTGTGTCCCTCACATAGCCTGGCCATTCGTCTTTTTCTAGCCGGGTACTCTTACATTGCATGGGATCCATAGGGGGCCTGGTTGTGTACCATACATGGGTATGTCCTCTGACATGGGTAGTCTGTCCTTGTACTCGGACATTCACTACATTAAACTACACATCATTTACTCTAGAGTACATGACATGTAGTCCTCTTCTCTCTTATCACCTGATCAAGTAGAACGTACGACGTGTGTTATTGAAAACACAACCATTCAGTCAGGGTTTCTAAATGAGAAACCCCTTTGAACCTCCAAAAAACCCTATTTTTCTCCAAATAAGGATAGAATTTCCCCCATGGGTTCCTTATAAATCATAATAAGTCCTTAAAACATAAAAAAACTAATATAAAAAGATCATGGAATAAAACTAAAAAAATGGACAACTTCATATTGTAAACACTAAATATTTGGTTCTAAATCCATTATTAGAAGCTGTTTCATCTCAACCCAGTACCAATCTACACAATAGATAATGGTCAACGACATATCCCCTCATTATCCTCCGATTGGTCCAAGATTTATGTGAGGGAAAACCATCTCCCCCTTCCCTTCCATGTATGGATTCTAAAGTGGGGGGAGGAGAACAATATTAATTAATTAATAATTTTAATTAATTAATTAAATAATCACACTTGGAATATCAATCTCGAGTCCTCAAACTCGAAGTGATTTTATACCTCATTATGGAAAAACCCACTATTCTAGACTCAACCAAAGAGTTAGAATATCAATATGATTCTCCATTAAAAAGATACATCCACCCAAAACTATATGAATGATTTAATAATTAATTAATTAAATATTAAATATTCTTCCAAAATATGAACTTTTCATAATTACACCAAAGTCCTATACTAGGGAGAAAACCTATTAAAAAAGAAACAGAGTGGTCATAAAAATTATAAGGGATCATCTTCTAGGAAAAATGACTATTTTACCCCTCATGAGAACATGTGGAATTTTTTTTTAATTTATTATCAAATCTCAAAATCCATAAAACTCAGGCCTTTAAAACCTCCCAACCATACACCTTCCCATCCTTGATAAGCTTTAGTGGTCTTCAAAACACACATCCCAAACCACCTTAGTCTTCAACTCAAGTTAAAATCATTGAATTCTACATAGAGACACTAACTGAGTACCTCTAAAAAACTATGAAGATAGAATGTACAACCCATAAAAGGCTAAGAAACCACTTTTCACCATTAACAAACCACTAGGAGAGTGACTTCTCACACTTGACTATTCTGATATGTCAAAACATCATTTAAAAATTTTCATCAAACTCATGGTTCTCCCCCCCATAGAAATATCATTACTATTTCTTCACAATGAAACATATTTTCCTCATTCAATGCCTCAAAAAACAATGAAACCACAGAACTAGACATGTCCATATCGCTCCCACAAGAACAACCAATTAGTGCATCTACTATCACCCATTCCACGAATCTGAGAACAATACCCATGATTTCTTTTGATATATGATCTATCAGAGGGACCTCACCCACAATATGCTAGTGGTGATATCCCAAATATATGGATTTAAAAATAGCACTCCATGAGAACAAATATCTAGGAGACAACTTATCAACCTAAAGAAACATCAATATAGCATGAGATAAATCCGAATCTCTATTAGAATACTTAAGATGATGTCATATTATTGGGCATGATCATCTCAAAACTATGATTATACTATGATATCATTAACGAATATCACCAAAACCTCATCCACTCCTGAACATAATAGTTCTATCCCAATGGCCTCATGTCACCATTCCCCCAAGCCTCTCTTCACACTCGAAATGATGCTAAACCCTCTCATGTGTTCCTGCTAAATCAATCACTTCAAACATACACTCTTGCAATTTCATATCCTAAAACCAAACGATATAGTGAATTAATAGAGATCTTTTATCCAATATTACGCTATCATGAACCTATTAGACAACCTTGGGTAACACAACCAAAAAACATTCTATGAATCTATTGAGTTACTTCTCACAAAACTCAGCTCATAGTCCCTAACCATAAAACCCAAGAACATCCCATGATAGAAATCCAACTCATGAAACCTGGATGAACCCTCCTGGACAACCATTTCCCAGGCTAGGTACTATAATGAACCTAACCCTCTTGAGACCAAACACAACGTAAAAACCTGTCACACAGAAGTGTACGTTCACAAAAAGGAATATAATGATCCTAAACATCAAACAAAACTACACACTTCATGCATTGTTAACAAAAGTCCCATGTATCCATTTATAATTTTGGTACCAAAAATCACTAGTAACTCAGTTGAACGATCCATGAGACACCCTGAAAAGTAAAATTAATTTGAATCCCCACTATAGAGTAACATCGAAAGGCCCCTAGAAACTCCCACCTATCTCTACTGATCTTGTTTCACATCATGCCACTAGGTAAAAAAAACTAGTGTCTATTTCAACTTATAGAAGGACACTACTCATGGGGCATCTACATGCATCCATCTCATCATCACACAATATAAAAAAGTAAAAAAACCCTAGTTCCAGGTCTCCCACCATAAACACATCATGTATAAACCTACTTGCCACAAATAGGGTATCCAACATATATGAGAATCTATTCATCAGACCACTCCCTATAGGACCCATACATTCTGCCATACTAAAAAACTACCCATAAGGGGTCCAAATATCCCATACTTCCACCATATTGACCCTCTAGGGTCACTAGAATAACAATAACCAAGAATAAAACCTTCATTATAACTAATGAGAACCTCTCCATGGATCCAGATAACCTTACATCCGAAATAAATCTATAAAATCACACACTAGAAGGCCTATAACATGGGGATGTTATATGGATATCATGATCCATGAGACAAGTCTTTCCCCTCCAGTACAAGATTTAAAATCAATTCATAGGCCTTTTTTCAGTTTTCTAAGATCCTAAATCCACCAGATACTATGAAATCCAAACGACATTTTCATTGGTAAAAGAGAAAATCTTATAAAATAATAAAATAAAGAAAACATGACATCAATCCTAGTTCCTGTTAATTAATATTGCTACTGAAATAGGTGTTCATGATGCACCAACCCAGTATCCATCACATGTTTTGAAAAATTATTTTATATCCTATATACCAAACCACAAATATTGAATAATTGGAGGGTAACTCCTCTGATAACACTTCATAACAACCTATCCTAGATTCCATTGTAATTGGTGCACTGAACTGGTTAACCATAGGGCCTTATTTGTGTGTCCTTATATACTAGAGGCTTCTAACTAGAAGAAGTATTTTTAGGTGAATATTTGTGGTGACTATATCTCCATATCAAAGTGTACAACCAGAATGAGTAAATAAACAATAAACAAACCATAGAATAAAGAAGAATAAGTAATCTAAAACTAAGACATGTTGTAAAAAAATTAAATACAATAAAGACCCGAACAACCAGATCATACATAAAACCACGATCTCCCACTAGGCTGACCATAAATAAAAAATAAATAACTAAAAAGTAATACAACGGGTCCTAATAGCAAGGTCTGTCCATAAAAAATACCCTATATTCAATACCCTATCAAGTAACTACATCTTGAACAATAGACTACATAAAATAATTCGACTCAACCATGAAATCATAGTCCTCTGCCCGATACATCATGCATTCGTGATTAACATAAAACAATACACAAGGCTTGCATGCACACTAAGGTGAATGAACCCTGGGTGAGAAATAAATTTTATAGGCCACCCCCAATGGATAATTAATAAACTACTATCAAATGTGCATGATCATGTAATATGATCATCATTGTTGAAATAGAATGGGAAATAAATAAAAATAAAACTACAAAAATCCATAGAACCAAGAACTCAATTGACTATACATGCTTTGTTCAATGCTATAGTTTCTTTGAGCATGTCTCTATGATCATGCATCCCAAATAACAATCAAGCTCCTTATCCTTCATAGTAATAAGAAAACATGAAATTTTTAGGACTCATCCTCTGATAGTCCTATCACCCGGGATAAAAATATAAATTATCCCATACCATGTCCTCATGACCCAAACATTACCTCATACTCCGCACTTCTACAACTCTGTCCCAGTTACAAGACAATATCCCAACCAAGCCTACTCCATCAATCTGAAATTAATCTCATGGATCATAAAAAATCATGCATAGAGAATCAGTATAAAATATAAACCATATACCAATCCTGAATCCTCAGTCAATCATCTAAACCATATATCACTTGTATAGTATCAGTCCAGAATCCCAACCATAAATAATTCCTAGAGCACCAGTCCGACGAAAAAATATTATTTCCTTCCTGGTGTATCAATATGACATCAAAACCATATAAGTTGTATTCAGAATCTGTCTAGAATCTAAATAACATATCATTACTGGATCCTCATTCTTGAATATAAAAAATTTATCATTATTGGAGAATCATTCTAACATCTAAACCATATTTCATGCCCAGAACATCAGTCCAGCAACTAAACAGTGGATGTTGGGCATTCATCCACCATCCATCCCTATTGGTACACCATCATTTCATAATTCATCAGTCTCACATTTAAAACAAGGTGTACTGTCTGTCTACAGCCTTAGTCGAAAAATTAATCCATATAGTATATTATCCATCACCATAACCTCATTCCACCACTAAACCGCACACATGTGGATTCACCTATATTTTAATAAAAATTTCCTAGAACCTAAGTACAACACTCATACCATTACCAACTACCAGTGCCGATATGTTGCCTTATTTTAACCATCTTAATCTTGGATATTTGGAGCCATACATATAGATCAGCTATCAAGACCTCAAACATTGAAGAAATTAAAAATAATCTAGGTTCTAGAATGTGGACACCCCACCAAACCGAACTTCTACGTGGGAATAATCCAACTCTCGATGTGCACAACCTAGAGAGTACATAACGAGGGCTGATCAAACATCAAATCCCATCAAAAGATCCTCAAATGGTCCCCAAGGCCACAACAAGTGTGGGACACCCTTATGAGGGATTCCACTCTTTGAACTATGAACATAGGATAATACCATCACCAAAACATCCCCAAATGAACTTTGTGGCCTCCAAAACATACTCTATTAACAACACTCCAACAAGGAATCTATAAGAAAAACCATTCAAATTGTGTTACCTGCAAAATCATACAACAATCACAAAACCATACACCATCCCACCAAGGAATCGTTAATATTCACTTAGACTCGACTAAACACAACAACGACACCTGAACATGGCCATCATCCCATGATGTCAACAAATCCCATAGGTTCAAACCACACTGACCCTCCAACATAGGATATAAATCTCAACTTCTGTAACTGCAAGAAAATGGTCTTCATTCATAGAAACAAGTGAAGGTCACCCTAGAGATACTATTCAATACCACCTTCTGGTAACCATTCAAGGATCCTCAAACATCTCACTATGTAATACTTAGTACAAGACAAATCATAGAGCATGTAATCTTCACTCAAGGTCGATTCTCACAACCATATTACTAGAGGATTTTGAATCCAACCTTTACAAAATCATCCAACTAAATTGTATTTGTAAAAAATACCACCCATAAAACATTTACAAGTCCAAAGGATTTGACCATCATGATCTACATGAAAAAACACTCAAAATGTACTCCTCTTGGGTGAAAATCCAACTCTCGGACCTCATAACATCCAAAACCCTCAAAAGGGTAACAATGGAAAAATAAATGACATGTCTCCCCAAACACACAACATGTACTCCCATCACCCATCATGGGAGTGTACTCCAACACAAAATGGAATATAAAACCCAATTACATGGGCTGTAAGTTAGGTATAAAACATGTACTCTACATGGGGTACCAATACGTCTACCTCACATGGCCTGAATATGTGTCTATGTTCAGCTGTGTACTCTTACATGATGTGGGAGCCACACCGGGCCTAGAAGTATACCCTACATGGCATTGTCCCCCTATATGGGTCATATATCCATGTGATTATCCACACATCAAGTGACACTATATTTTGTGTCTTCTAGAATACATGCTTTGTAGTCAACTTGTTCTGCTCTGTCCTGAGTAGGAGAAACAGATAACATGTGTTCTTGAAACCACATGCCATTTAGTTGGGGTTTCCAAATGTATAACATCATCAAGCCTCTCGAAATAACCTTTTTTATCCAAATATGAATAGATCTACCTCCATGGGGTTCTTAGAATTAATAATAAGGATTTAAAACATAAAGATAACTAACATAGAAGGACTGAGACATAAAACTAAAAAATTAGCCATCCACTTGTTGTAAACGATGAATCTTTGGTTCTAAATCCAATAAAGGAAGATAATCTGCCTTGATCTGGTCCCAGTATCTTCCAAGGATGAAGTACAACGACATTTCACCACATTATCCTCCTCTCGGTCCTGGCATAACCTGAGGGAGAACTCTCTACCCCATCCCTATCATGCATGGGAGACAAAATGGGTGGTGGTGGTGCTAGTGGTTGGGAATACATTTAATTAATTTAATTAATTAATAAATTATTGTATTAATAACCCTTTTAATACCATTCTTGAGTCCCAAAACATGAAGTGAGTTTATACATAACCTAGGTAAAACATCCCATTCCTGAATCAACCATAGTGTTATAATCTCAATCTTATGCTCCATTAAAAGGATACAAGCACCCAAAACCGTACAGATAATTTAATATTTAATTAATTAAATATTATATATTTCTCCAAAACTCAAACTGATTGAAATTCCACCAAACTCAAGTCCTAGGTAAAAACCCAATTACATAACCAATAGATTTGTAAAAAAAAATCATCTGAGACCATCTTCTAGGGAAAAGTGACCATTTTACCACTCATGAGTACTCGAAGAAATTTTTTTAAATTTATGTTCAAATTTCAAAATCCAAAAAACATGGGTCTCTATAGATAATAATTTTTAGGGAATCTCTCAAAACGATGGAACTTAACATCTAACAAGAGTCCACCACAAGATCTCATTAACCTTACTAAGGGACAAACCAAACTCGGGGATTCCACACCCCCTCAGGACAGAGAATAATGAGACGTCCAACATGGGACTCCCCTGCTGCACCAAATATCTCATGCCACATCCATTCATAGATCAAAAAACACCCCAAAGGACATTGTAAAATTAGAAAACCCTATGAGGGGTTCCTCAATCCCATCTAAAATAATGAGACACACCCAGTGCAGAAACATCACAAATGGACATCTGAAGCCTAAAACTGATTATTTATCAACAGTGTGCCCAAATCATCATCCAAAATCACACACCCAAAAACATGGGAATTAAAAAATGTATTAATAACCACAAATAAATTAGTACCCTCAACAAAGACTTCTCATCACACGCTAAACCATTCCAAAAGGTAATTCTCAACAACCAACTATGGTAACCATGGATTAGTCAATCATTGAAAAGACCGCAAGGGAATCCTCAACAGTCCTTTAGATTCACCTCAATAACTCAATGGAACTAGAATGTATTTTCAATCCAAAGGAATTAACCCATCCCAAAGGCTCTAAAAAAAATCCATGAACACATGAGATAAAAATCAAATTCCTTAACCTTAAACAACTAGTCCCATATCATATGGACAATCCATGATCTCCTTGAAGATACCTCTTGATCATGACTTTCTAGATTTATTCAATAAAATCTAGAAAAAACTAGCCTAGCATACATAAGACATGAAAACTAATGAGCTCACAAACTCACCCATTCCTTGCATCTCAGAACCCAATCAATCGGAGGATTCTGAAACCAATCCTAAAAAAAATCCTCCCATTAAAGTCTATCAATCCAAAAAACCATCGAGAAAGCCACTAAACACCAACAGTATTCCACCATCATGATCGATGTGAAAATGACCAGAATAGAATACTGAAACATTCAATTCTAACTCTAGGAAAAAAACACCCAAAATCCTTATACTAGATAGGGTACATGACATGTAATTCAGAGTACATGGTGGGTAATCTCAAATGATTACCTGAATATGTACTTCTACATGTCCAGGGAACACCCTGGGTTTTACTATGACTACATGGCCGGAGTGTACACAGTGACTATACATTTCCTACTATATGTACATGTACACCTGATATGGAGTGTATGATCATGTACGTAACCACATGGAATTATCCCAATATATGTATTGTTCCCAGAGTAAATGATATATACTCCCCAAAAATCCATCTTCTTTTATACTCTATTTCATGGATAGGTACATGGTCATGTTCTGCTTAATGGTTTGTAAATAAAAAAAATTCATGTTCCATGAATACGATAAAAAACGAGTTTTGTTTGTAAAACCACACATTATTTACATAGGATTACCTATACGGGAAGCCCCTAAATGTACCCAAAACCACCAAATTTTCCACAAAATCTCTAGATTGACCTACTAGGGGTCCCCAATAACCCAAAAATTCGATTAAATGTTAAAAAATAATAATATATGGGTATTTAATTATTTAAACATAAAACACACCTACAATTGGGTGGAAATTACTGACACTAGGTTCTGATTTGTGATTAAAAGATTTTGTATGATGATCTGGTGTGGCAAGATCTCTATAGTAGTGCCTCCTCCTCTCCATCTCCATTACTTATCCTTCTCTCCATTTCAATACTGAGTAAAACCCATAGGGTGGAGATAAATATGTGAAAATATATAGGTGAAGGGGAAAAAGAAAAGGATAAAAGTAAAATTAAATAAAAAAGAAAAGAAAATTGAATAAAACAAAAGAATGTAACAGAAATGAAAAGAAATAGGGCCCAAACCCAAGACCAACACCCAAATTATTATTATGCCATTTCTAAGGAAACCCGAATTCTAGACTCAACCATGAAGATAAAATATTAATCTGAAACTCATTTTAAAAGATTTGGATGAATGAAAATGCATGAATAAAATAAAATTTAATAAAATAAATGTTAAATATTATGTGAAAATTCAAATGGCCCAAATTTCCACCAAACTATTATACTAGGGTAAAAACACTATTTTAAGAAAAACAAGTGGCCAGAAAATTTATCCAAGATCATTTCATAGGATAATTTACCATTATACCTGAAATCACATTTAAGAATAAAAATTCAATGTTTTCTTCATTTTTTCAACCTGTGACAATGTGGGTCATCACAAAATCTCCAACCTAAAAGCCTCTTAGCACTTGATAAGACTTGTTGGATAGACATAATCCATTATCTTCATAATTATTTGGTAGAAATAACACTATATTAACCATTCAAAGGTCAGTCTTACAAAATCCACAACTATCTTCTAACATGAGAGACATTATACCATGAACAATATGATTCTCACCACTATATGAGTATCTTTATAGATACCCAGATACCCAAATTGAAGTCCACACACCTCACACTACATCCATCCCTAAAGATAATAGATTAACATGAAAAATGATCATACGTAAGGGCCCAAAAAAACTACAACCTCTATGACTAGAAATTCACTTAAAATGTGGATCATGACCCCAATAGGCTATAGTTCACTCTCTACCATAAGGATTTTATTAAAATAATCTCAAAAGTGAAGTAATACTTATGCTCTTGCAGGCCAATCCATAATTAAGCCTAAATAATGTGCCTAAAACCACTAACCATGCTCCTCATGCTGGCGTGTTCTGAAAACTTGGAGCACCCTCGACACTCCTCTTCAAAAAACGAGGCATCTCCCTCATTCCATGTTAACCACATGAACACTCTTCACATTAGGCATCTATGTAAATCCAAAAGAATCTGACCATGCTACCACTATGCTACCCATGTAATAACCAAAAACATGAAGTGACAAAGGTGCAATCAAATCTATCCTCTCAAGCCATTCACAAGACGTGGAGAAAGCCTAGTGATTGAGTTCTCAGAAACCCACCATCTTCATACACAGCCACTACCTAGGGAGATAATACCACAATAGAAAGTAGAAACCTGACCCCATTGAAAAATAGAAAAAACACATGGAAATAACATCTTCTTGAAATAAAAAAACCTGGTAGTTTAGGTAAACCATAACCTTAGAGAAACATGATCCTAGTTCAAAGATCCCTTAGGCATCCTTTCCCTCACTGAGCCACCAAAAAGAAACTCAGAGACCACTACAAACCCAAAAGGTTTTACATGAATTCATTAATGAAGGAATTATATCTAAAACACCAGAGAACCTCTCACTAGGTGATCCACATGACATGTCGTTAGAAGAAAATATACACACACAGTT
The DNA here is from genome assembly GCA_963277665.1 of Viscum album. Lineage (NCBI taxonomy): Eukaryota > Viridiplantae > Streptophyta > Magnoliopsida > Santalales > Viscaceae > Viscum > Viscum album. Next base: position 52,348,400 of record OY728152.1, on the reverse strand, counting down.
CATTTTAGTAGAATACAATAATGTACTTATAATAGAAACCACTATATCAGTAGCTTATGATATTTTAAAGTAACTTCAACACTTGAAAACAACCATAGAAAGGAATCTGTAGTCTTAATCATTCAATCCTAGATTAATTAATGGAAACTGGACTCTTTCCTATGATCTAAGATCCCAAAAACAGAATAAACCACAAATTTAGAAATGAAAGTGCTTCACTGTTGGTGAAATCATGGAACCATAAAAATGGAATATGTGAACATCAATTACATTCCATAAAAACATGGAATTTGTTTTGAAAAATGTGTTGGTGACACACCAGTATGATATCAATCGAAGGTTAAAAAACATTCCCAGACCATGCATCTATAAAGTCTTAAAATCATAACACCAAAAAAGCACTAATACCATTTTTGAAAAAACCACCCCGTGTTAACCTAACAAACTCACTATATGGATTTACACAAGGACTCAATAATGCCTCCACAAATTCTAGAGTCTACTAACTAGTAGTATGGGTTTAAAAAATATAGTGGGGAGACTATAACATACTGTCGGAGTGTAATAAAATATGAAATAAACAAAATAGCCCAAGGATAAATATCATAGTACACATAATATGATATTGAAACTGAAGAGTGGTACATTAAATGAAATGTGGTATACAATCATATAGAACCCATTTAAAATAACAGAATATATTTCTACCTATTGGGATAACCACATATATAAAAAATAGAAAATAAATACATCCACCACTTTTACCAACAATGAGCTAAACACCATACCCATTATAAACGATGCTTGAGCTACATGATCCCGATCATGAGACTCCATGTGAGTGGATCCACAAGATCAAGAAATACTGGGCCTCAATCCCATCCACCATGAAACCTATGTTCCATCCTGAAGGAATATATCAAGTCTTCATGAACATCAAGGTTCACATATAGTGGATATGAAATAAATCCCAATAGGCTTTCAAAAAAGGTGAAAGTATAATCATGTATCATTAAAAGTGAATGAATACGTGATATTCCAATCTGAAAAGAATAATGATACAATATGGAATAAAGAAAAACCATATAAAAATAAGGTGTAAAACCCAAAAAAGAAAAGAAAGAATCTATATATGTGTTCTATAACATATAGCTCAAACATACACACACAACTACCACATTTTCCCAAACTACTCAGGATCTACATGATGAATAAATGAAATAGGTAAGAATTCCATAATCTAGGGGTGTAAAAATAGGATTCAAAATGAACAAGAGAATATACATGACCCTAGTAATCCAATTACCTGATCTGAACTAGAAACATGAAGTTATAGGTCGACACAACTAGAAAACTCTTCAGTCTGTAGAGTTGAGAAAAATAAATCAAACATCGGATATAGACCGAGAAATTTTAGATCCATACACAATACTAGGAGTTTTAAAATCATATAATAAATTGATATCCCAACAAAATACGACTTAATGAGTGACTCAACGCCTCATGCACTAGAAGATACTTAATATTGGGTTTCACACTAGACTAGATGGCCGTTTTACTCATCTAGATCATCCATTACCTGCCTAGGCCAATATAAACACAACCTAGAAGTGGAGGATAAAACCTAATTTTATCTCAAGGACAATTCATGATCCAATATATCCCAAGGGTATCCTCATTAAGCCAATGTATTGAGATGAAACTACCTCAAACGTCATGACTATTGGCCAACCAAACCTGGGATGATCCAAATCTCAAACCCAACATCCAAATAGCAGAAATAGTAGCATCGATCAACTCTCTAACCCAAATAATGAGGCCTCTCTGTGGACCATTTATATATATATATATATATCATATAAATATAAACCATATGATTTTAATGACCCATTACATAGATAAACCAAACTCGGGGCTCTCACAATCCATGGGTTAACAATATAAGGCAATATTCTGTACAAGATTCCCCTGTTGTACCCAAGATCTCATGGCACACCTATCTATAGATTAAAAAATTCGAAAAGGCCATAGAAATAATAGGAATCCCTATATGGGATTCCTCATGATCGTCTAAAATCATTGAACACACTGATTGTAGAAATAATCCAAACAACCCTTAGTGGCCTCTAACCAATCCTCGATCAACAACATGCCCAACTGGGAATCTAAGATCACAAAAATACTAATAAGGGAGTTCAAAATAGTCCTCATGAACACAAAAAATCAGGAACCTCCACTAGGTATCCACAACATAATACAAATAATTCCACATATGCATTCTTTGTAGCAAACTATGGAAACCACTTATCACTTGATCAATGACCATAACAAAAGGGAATCCTCAAGATTATCTTAGAATCGTATCAATAGATCAAAAAAAATCCCTATGTAGCATCTATCAAAATGATTAAACACAAAAAAAGGCTTTACCAACTCAAATCCTTGAACACATGAGCGGAACATTACTTTCTCAAACCTCAACCAACTAGTCCCATCAAACATGGAAAATCCAAGATCTCCTTAGAGAAACCACTAGATCCCATATCCTGAGATTCATCTAAAAAAACCTTAAACACCCATCATATAATCCACAAACCATACCACCTAATGATCTCACACCCACACTCAGGCCTCACAGCTCACAAACTAACTCCCTGAAGGATTCTAAAACTAATCCTTGAGGAAATCCTCCCACTAAATTATCTCAATCCAAAACACCATCCAGATAACCTCTAAATGGGGAATTTATTATTCCATAATTAAATATGTGAAAAACCATCATAATGGAATAATCACAAGTCCAATTATAACTTTGGGGCCCAAAACACCAAAATACACCTTTGTAATAAAAAGTATATAGAGTGTAATTTTTGTACACGACATGTACTCTCAAATGTGCTCCCCGCCATGCACCTATACCCAGCTAGAAAATACCTTGGTATTCCCATGTATTACTACTTGGAAAGAGTGTACATGGTGTCTACCCATGTCCTACTACATGGTCATGTAGACATCACAAGGGGTGTCTTCCCGAGTACATAAACACATGTCCATGTCCCACTACACGCCGTTTACCTTGAGGTCCCGATGTTTCCTCCCCAAAAATATATCTTCCCATGTACTCCACCACATGCACATGTATGTTAAAAAGTTATAATACACAACATATACAGAATTTACAAGACATGGAATTATAATATCTCATTATCCATGAATGGGAAGAATAAACTGTGTTCATTGAGAAAACTACATGTTGTGTATATTGGTTTCCCCGAATGGCAAGCCCCCAATTCTCCTTGAAACATATGATTTCTCTACAAAGCCTGAGATTGACCCACTAGGGGTCCAATACATTCCAAAAATGGGATTCAAATAATAATAATATTTTTGGATTTATACTATAAAACATAACATTTTCCTACCTCTGAGTGGAAACCAAAGATTTTATGGTCTGATTTGAGATCCATGGCTATCACACAATGATCTGGTGAGACCAAAGCCCCACAATTGCGCCTTATCCTTTATCATTAACTATCTTCTCTCCCTATCCCTCTATAATCTATGAGAAAACCATAGGGTGGACCTATCTATATGAAAAACCAATGGATGAATGAAAAAATAAAAGGAGAAAAGAAAAAAGTAAAAAATAAAAAGAAAATAAAAGAATAAAATAGAAAAGATAAGAAAAGAAATGAAAATAAGTAAAAAAAAATAAAAGAAAAGGAAGGTGGCCTGGCCCCTACCCCAGTGCCCAATGCAAGGTTATAACTTTTTATAGAAAACCCCCCATTTTGGACTCAACCGTGGAGGTAGAATCTCAATTATTCACTCGACTTAAAGGATATAATTAACAAAAATTCACAAATAAATTAATATATAATTAATTAAATATTAAATATTTCTTGAAAATTATAATGACTCATATTTAAATTAAATGCATATCATATGGAAAACACTCTATTTTGGGACAAATTGAGTGGTCAGAAAAATTATCTGAGATCATATATTAGAAAAATTTACAACTTTTTCCTTGAAACATATCTAGGAACAAAAATTTTAATTTATATTGGGTTTCACAACCTGTGATGATGTGGGTCATCACACATGTGTCTCATAGCTCACAAATAACACTTTATCCTAGTATATCCAAGATGTAAAATTCCTTAAAGAATTATTTTTTACATCCAAGGATAAATAGTTTGGTGGATAAGTTTTTTTCTCGATGATTTGAATTTTTATAGGTGTACGCTGAGATTCATGTTATTAGAGGTTTTATATTATAATTAGACTAACCTAAGTGGATGTTAGAGGACATCTCAATTAATATCATCACTATATTAACTCAAGATAAAGAAGGGTGTGATGCTAACTGGGGGATTATTTATTATATAATGAATTTTTATTATTTAATAGATATTAAAGAGTTGAGTGTTTTGGAATCTTTAGTAAAGCTACATGTATATGATACTATAGGGGATTCATGGGGTTTTGACGATGATCATATTTGATCATGATCCAAATTTAACCTCATTAGTTTGGAAGGGTATTTAATTTAATTTTTTCTCTCATTTATATTATTGTACAACTTTATACCCTTTGAGGAATGTTTAGACTATGTAGAACCATTAGACACTTGAAAAAATGTAATGTTCATGTGTTTAGATTATAAAAGGTTTTGGGAGAGGCATTTACCTTTGGTTTATTTTTACTATGATAATAGTTTGCACTATTCCATTGTAATTGATCCATTTGAATCATTGTATAGGTAACCTTGAAGATCTATAATGTGTTGGACTAAGGTGGAGTCATCGATTCATAAAATCTATTTTTCATAATTTACAAAATTGAAGGATTAGGTGACTCATGATGGGGAAAAATCCTCTCAAGTTATTTAGAAGTATTTTTATAATTAGTGTAACAAACCTCTGGATTTTTTGGTCAGTGATAATGTTTTCTTGAATATTTATACTCATCAAGGGTAGTAGAGATTCAATAAATGAATAAATCTGTATACTCAGTTCATTTTACCATTAAAAGTGTTGAATCATGTTGGAAAGGTGGCTTGTTGATTATAAATTTCCCAAATAAAGATAGGATCCATGGAATCCTCCATGTGCTGTGTCTTCAATAGTATCATTATGATGAATTCCATGTCATTGATTGGGGTGAGTATGGTTTTGATGACGATACAACCCTCATGAAGCGAACTATTTTGATTCCAGATCATTATTAGAATATGTTTCATGGGTGAATCATTCTATAGGTTTTAATCTTATAGAGGAATAGTTTGTAACAACCGGAACAATTATAAATGAAATTCCATTTTTGAATTAATAAATTCCTAATGAAGTAATGTAGTTATAGAAACAATATACACCACTTTGGTTATTTTAGATATTTATAGTCTATAGTATTTAACAAACCATTTATCATCATAAATTTTGACAATATAGGTATTTTATAGTTAACATTATTATTAGAATATTATTGTTTATGATAATGTCTAATTGATTTAGACAGAATAATTGATGACCTTAACTAGTAGGATCATACACTATAAAGTCATTTATCAGAGATTTTGAGGGATATAACATCATGGGTATTTTCCCCTAACAAAGCCTAAGATGAGATTCAATGAATAAAGCACAATTAAAACCAATTATGGGAGATGTTCAAGCTCATCAATATCACAACTTAAACCGTGTTTTCCAAACTACCCCATGAAAATCTCACTGTCACACACATTATCCTTATAGAATTCAATGGTATGATAAATGGATATGTATCTAGACTATAAACATATGAATTTTTATGTTTTATTTTTTAATAAAAGTTTAATTAAATTTATCACTTTTTAATATTGCCTTTTTAAAATGTAAATAATTAGTTTAATAGAAAAATTTCTTTTTATATGATAAAACACAAATTAAATGTTTGAGAAATATATAGTTTCAAAATAGACAATATTTTTTATTAATTTATGAATTTTTGAAATAAATTATATTTTAATAAAATACTGTTATTAAATAATATTTATTAAATGTAAATTATAATATAATATTTTTAAGTGAAAAGTAATTTTTATATGGGTCATAAAACGTTTATTGTTAAAAAGCTAGTAATTTTGAACAAATAATTATTTTTGATTTAAAAGTGTAAATTAGCATTTTTAGAGAATTATTTTGATTAATTAAATATTCTATTTCAAATAATCATGTAAAAATTATCAGACAATTAATATTTCATATTTTTTTGAGACAGTTGAATTTATGGGTAAAAATTAAATATAATATTAAAATATGGTATGTATTATGACATCATAATAACCTAAAAGTGATGTAATATATTCCATAAAATATATAACTGACCAAAATTATGTTTCCCTTTTAGTATAATGTCATTTTTGTTGTTTTTTGATTAATTTTATAAACCCCAAATCAATTTTAAAAAATCTATATTACATTTTAATGTTTTAAAATCAATTATTTATAAACATGACTCACTTCCACATCACCATGGTAATTATTTTATGGTGTTAGGTTTATATAATTATAAAATAATGGAAACACACTCTTTGGAAGAAACCATGGGAAAAATATATGGGATGGTTTTTGTTATTCATTACTTTATCCTATAATGTCCAAATCCTATGTTTGGACACTAATAAAGAATTATACTGTCTTTTTAAATATAAACCCACAAAAAATCCCTTTAATGTTCAAAAAAAACCATCAGATCATGAAATTACTCTACCTTTCCTTCTCTAGATCCCTCAAAAGGTTCCTCTAATCTCTTATTAAGCTCCTCCCATGATTTTAGTGGCACCCCCTCAAGATATGGGACCCTATTCTTATCATATTTATTGAAGAACCTTCATTTATGTAATGCATTTTGTTTCCCAATTTTTCAAGTTAGGATATATTTTTAATGTCACTATTACCTTTATTATGATTCCTAATTAATTTGATACCCTTTATCTCTCATTAAACCCTTCTATAAACTTTTATTTACACCCCTTACGCTCCTCAAATTATCCATCGATTTGCATTAACAAACATTTTCACAATGAATTTTTTTATTAATTTCCACTAAAGGGTATTCAACTATATGTAACTATAATTTATTTATTATGTATTTACATGTATTTAACCAAAAGTCCATATTCTTGGCATTAAAATTAATTTATTTAGTTCTTATGTTGTATGATATACACGACACACTTATTCCAGTACACGATAAAAAAGTGACGGCTGGACCAAAAATTATATTTCCCTTCAATGCATTGGGTTATGTTTTTATCACATGAAATGAAATTTATGGTTAATGAGAGGTTATATTAATCACACTTCGTTATGTTGTATTTATGTTAATCCCTAATTTTTTTTGATATTGTCATATTTTATATTGTTTCCACATTCTTATCTAGCCTTTATGGTGACATGTTTTATCATGCCTCATTATTCTAGATTATGATTCTCACCCCTCCTATATTGCTCTATATAACTCTTGGACCACATATACTATATTATGTCATTCTATACTTTGATTATTATCTTACTGGTATTTATATATCACCCCTTTATTATGTATAGGCCCTGGTAATCCCATGATGTTTTTGAAGAATGATGGACTTTAATAAGAATGTTATAAAATGTTATATATATATATATATATTAAAAATTGTTATTATATGTACCTAATTTCCCAAATACATAAGGCTTGATGATATTATGGCAATTTTTAAGGTGTATAGTTACGTAATAAATCATTAAGTAAAGTGTATTGGAGATATGGGTTATCATAGTTGGTATCAGAGGGAGGTTTAATTATTTTTTGGGATTAGTATTTGAAAACTCTAGTAAAATTCTTAGGGATTAAAATAAACAAAGGAAAGTATCCCAAAATTTTTGTAAATATAGAGTAAGTGGTTTTTACGAAAATATATACCTTTCTAAACACTATAAGTGGATTTGGATGTAGTACAGAGGTACCCAGTGGTAATAGCATCGAAAAGGGAAAATTGAGTTGGACTCTATCATCATCTGGTGAATAACAGTAGGCCTTGTTTGACACTAAGTTTAACCATTTCAAGTGTTATGCTTCAGTAAAATCACATTAATTTTATGAACCATTTTTAAAGTAATATAAATGTAGATAATATATTATCTATGGAAATAGATAATGGATAACATATATTGAATCTTATAAATTTATTTGACAAGGAATATATGTAATTTATGATTTATCTCATTAATTTTCATGGTTTCAGATTTATTTCTTTAATATATTTAAAACATCTCCCAAAAAGTTTTCCTTTATTTTGAGACGATGGATTTAAATAGGAGCAACATAATCAAAAACCAGTGTGAGGGGAAATGTGATGCTGACACAAATGATATTACTCACAAAATAAGAGAAAGAATCAATAAATTCCCTATAGTAATTTCTAAATTGACTTATGTTTTGAATAGAAACCTATATAAGGTGGAACTCCAAAATCCCCTTTAGAAAGATTAAGTTTCAATTGATTCATTTATGAGACAAATGACTTTGAATTTTAGTGGATCTTATGATCTCTTAATAACATAAAATGCATCAACTCCATTAAGAATATATTCTATATCCTTCAATATAGTGAGAGAGAGAAGGTCATACATGATAATTTTCATATGGAAGGAGAAGGTGGATAATGGTGGAAGTGGGCCAAAAATATGGAGGTTGAGTATGTTAATGAAGATAGGGATTTTATGAATTTATTTACAATGTTTTTCCCAAATATTTTCAAAAAACTATCTGACTTAAAATGGAGAGGTATTTACTTATCCTTATGAAAAAAGGATGTTGAATCCTTCAGGGTGTATAAAGAAAACATAAAAAGACTTTAAAAACACATCTATGACTTGGTCATATCCCACTAAAGTAACGTTGACCGATTTTTTGGTGGGATAATTATGAATCGACAAATAACAATTGTCCTTTCAAGAGTTTGATAGATACGAGGAAATTTTCTGATCTACCCTCAATGTTGAGATGCAGATCATTGAATCTAAAGGGTCTCTTGGGGCTAGAGAGAAGAAGTTTATAATATATTTTAATTTTGGTATTGTGATGGAAAAATATCATGGGGTAAGAAAGTCCATCATCCCCTATGATAAAACTGTTGGAAGAAGAATACTAGATATTTCATGAATGAGACGATGAAATTTTTTAGGTATGTGATGGAAAGAAACCAGGATAACAATTATTTATGGGAGAAACTTGAGAATTTGATGAAAGAAAACAATTATCCAGTCAACTCTCAGCCTATTATATAATTCTTCAACTATATGGAACTTGGAAACTATGAAAATCAACACAATAACCTAAGAGTTTTCGATGAAAATTGATGACAACAAACTCCTAGTCCTAGAGATAAATGGAATGCTTATATAATACAAATAGATTAGGTGGATCCTTAAAATGAAGTGGAGATAAGTATGATTGTTATTTATTCATGCATAGTGAATGTAATATTTTATTTTGGTTCTAACCCTTCTTTCATATCACACTAGTTCACTATAATTATTAAAATACCACAACCAAATATTGATGTTGGGTTTTCTTTGAGGATATAAAATGGGTTAATTGTTATATCCAAAGTGTATAACTCATCCCCTAAAAATATTTGTGGGATGAATTTACTTTAGAAACATGTGATACCCCTTTAGTTGAATTCAATTCTATTTTTTTATTGAATTAGAATTCCTTATATAGAGAAAATATCAATTGTTGAGATAAAGAAATCACCCTCTATATCGCAAACCACCCTTCAATTATATACATGTGTAAGAAGGATGATGAATCATCTTTGGTACCAATATATAAATAATAGATATTATTGCCTTGTGAGAAAGTGTATCTAGCTCATATTATTGATAATTAATAGAATAACACCCTTGATGACATGCCCATTGTAAAGGAATTCACAGATGTGTTTCCCAATGAATTTCCTAGAATCCCACATAGTCGTGAGGTTGATTTAACCAATGAGATCATTCCCATATATTTCCAAATATCCAAGACTCAATATTAAATATAAGTTTTCAAAGATGATGAGCATAAGAAACAATTATATGAGAATATGGATAAAGGGTTTACTTTCCTAATTTATTCAACATGGGAGGTGCTGTTCATTTTTGTCAAAAAGAGGAATGGGTCAATGCGCCTCTATGTTGATTATAATGATCTAAAAAAATAATGTAAAATAACAAGTATCCTATACTATGGATTGATGTAATGATCGATCAGTGACATGGAGACCAATACTTCTCCATGGTGGCACTTCAATCAACATATAACCAAGTTATGGTTAGAGAGGTGGATATACGAAATACTAATTTTCATAAAATTTACAGGTATTAAGAGTTCAATGTGATTAAATTTGGACTAATTAATTATCCAAAAATCATAATGGGCTCAATGAATAAATTTATTAGGGATTATCTTGAAAATTTTATGGTAGTCTTTATTGATGATATTTTTATCTACTCTAAAAGCATGAAGGAATAGGAGAATTTTACTATTGTACGGAAGAACTTGAAGAAAGAAACATTATATTCATAGAAAAGTTAATATGTGTTTTTGTTAAAGAAAGTAACATTATTGATGAATTTTATCACCAAAAATGGATATCTGTATATATTTCAAAAAATATAGACCATTACAGGATAGCCCAGACCAACATCTCTCAAAAAAATCCATAGTTATATTTTATTAGACGGGTAATATCATCAATTTTTGAGAAACTTATCATGATTTTCAAGCTTAATACACAAGTATACTTGGATGGGATTCAAGTTTGTCTCTACTGTTGAATGTGAATAAAGATTTAAAGTGTTGAAGAAGAGGCAAATAACTTCATCTATGCTCACATTACCCACAATTGGGAAAGGATTTGTGATCTATAGTGATTCTTCCAAAAAAGGTTTTTGGTTTTTTAATCATGAAATATGACAAAGTGATAGCCTATGACCCTAATGATCTCTACATATAATATTTAAGGAAATTATCTCTACAATAAAAAGTGTGACATATATATTAATCATAGAAGAAAAAGTATATATTATAAAAAAAAGAATATTAATATGAAAAAATTAATTTATTAAGAGATAATAGAGTATTATGTTTGTACAATCAATTACCATATTGAGAAACCAACAATATGGAAGATGATTTGACTAGAAATGATCACTTAACCCTATGCAGGTTGAATATTACAAGTGAACCAACTTATTGAACATGTAAAGGATGGAAAAGAGAATAAAAAAAGTGTACTCATCCTAAATTTTTCAAATAACATTTCAAAAATATTTTCTAGAGAGGATGATGAGGACTAAAAAGATGACAAGTTTCTTCAGAAGAAGGTAGAAAATATTCAAGAGTGAAACTTTACTAAAGATGGAGTTGTAAGGTTTGGAACCTAGATATGTGTCCCATCAAAACAAAAACTGAATAAGGAACATCCAGAAGATATAGATATCTCATCCTATACTATTCATCATGGAGTCACTATGTTGTCTAAATATTTGAAAAAAACATCTAGTGGGGTTACATGAAGAGCTAGATTTCTGATTTTCATTTTAATGTTTGTTGTGAAAACAAGTTAAGGGAGAACGATAGAATTATAATGATACTATGATAATATTTTCCATACCAGCATTGAAATGGTAATAAATAAATATGTATTCATCATATGACTGCCTAATACACCTAAATTCAATAACACAATTTGTGTGGAAGTCAATTACATTAAAAATCCATCACATTTCCCTAAAATCAAGGAATATTTATCTTGTTACCATCTTTACATGATATAATTAAGGGAAGTTATAAGACTGCATAGTGCTATCGACTCAATTGTATGTGATCAATATATAAGGCTTACCTCAAGGTTTTGGAGAAGTCTTCAATAAACATTAGATACATAATTGTGATTCAAAACTATATTTCACCCTAATATGAATGCTCAGTTTGAAAGGACCATTAATGTGTTGGAGGATATGATGTGATTAGGTTCGATATATTTTCAATTATTTTGGGACCATAACCTTACCCTAGAAGAGTTCTCATATAAAATAAATTTTCATTCTAGCACTAAAATTTCACCTTTTGAGTCTATGTGTGTAATGTGGTGTTAGACTCTAATATACTATGATAAAGTTGTAGAGAGGAAGATAACTTGATCTCATATTATCCAAGTGATGATAGATAAGGTAAAAACCATTCAACTTCATTATAAATCCACACATAGTCGATAGAAAAGATATTTATAAAATCATTGATGAAACCTGAAGGATGAGTTTAGAGATAATGCATTTCTTAGTATATTGTACTGGAAGAAATTTATCAGGTTTGGGAAGAAGGGAATGCTTAGTCCACGATACATCATCTTCTTTGAGATCCATGAATTCTTTAGAGTGATATCTTATTGATTAGAACTCCCACATAACCTATCTCATGTATATAATGTGTTCAATGTATCCATCAAGAGAAATTACATACCAGATCCCTCAGATTTAACAAATCCATAAGTGGAACCTTTGTAGAATGATGTTTTTGATCATGTGTTGATTCATCAATTTAGTGAATTTCGTTATGATTTTGATGACACAAAAAGTCACATTTATATTGCTAATGAAGATTCTTTCAGTGAATTTTAGGTAATTAATTTCTGGAATATTTATTCTGGAAGCATATTTATTTTTTAATCCGTGGGAGGAATTTTTTTTATAAAAGGAAAAGTATTATTGATGTGTTTATAAGTTTTCTAAAAAAACTATTCATACCATACATTTTAACTAGAATGTATTGTTTTTATACATTTTGTTTGGAATAAATTTTTTTATAAAAAACCCTACTTTTGGAAGTGAAAATACGTTTGGGGAATGAAAATATGGTTTATCATCCCAACTTTTTTTATCAACCAGTCACCAAAAACCATAATTTTAGTGTTAATCATTACATAGATAAAATCTATAAAAAGATTGATTCAAAGGCTCATATTGAACAGATTAAATCATTCATATTTCAAAGGGAAGTTACGACTCTCTTTGAACGTTTTGAATTAAAATATTCATGGTCTACCATGTGATATTAATGAAGTTGTTTGACATAAAGGAATTTGAATGACGTAATAAGTACTAAAATATTCATCTTCTATATATGTTTTGTTTCTAAAGCCACATATGTGAATTTTAAAATAAGGATGTTTCGTTTACATTATAGTTATACTTTAGAGACAGATATATTTTATTACCTATTTTCTCAATCGACTGCTATTTCTGTTGATGTATATAATTGTTGACATTTTTCTATAGTTTGATAAAGCACTTATCAGAGTTACTCTTTCAATAGATTCATGTTTAATTATCTACCTAATTTTTTCTTTACTACTATCTAATTAAATTCTATTTGATATTGAAGAATATTTTTAAGCTATTGGGTTTTATTGAAGATCCTATACGACTATCATTTTCCATTGAAACGATTTTTCAAAGATATTTTAACATTAACATCCCAATACATAATCTATTTAGCATATTGGATTCTTGTACTCAGTCATTGGTGTAGTTTCAACTTCTCCTACTAAGGCTTCGACACGTCATTTTATTGTAATACAACCAAGTGTGCATATAAAAGACTTGTGGTACGATGTCAACTAACTACACCCAGTTTTAGAAGAATTTCTTATAAAAAATTTGTTGCGAAAATCACCATTTTTTGGAGAGAATTTTGGGGGAGTGGAATTGGGTATATTTTTTCCCTAAACCACCATACATTTATATGTTATTTCCTATATTTATTTTCCTCCTATCACTCATATTTAAGAGTGATGAAATAAATATCTTATATATAAATATGAGATTTTAGTTTCTATTATGTTTTTTGAGGAAAAAAGTTTACCCCTATTGTGTCTTTGAATTTACCATTCTACCCTAACAATGGGTATAAGTGGTTGAGATTTATTTAGCTGCTCCTATTTTTTAAATCCTTTATATTTCTTCTTGGTAACATACGACATCACAGGAAAATGCCCATTGATTTTTTTGGAGATACATAAATATTTTACTATTTATATCAAATATAATAAAGTTATAACTGAATACAGATTCGATATCATATATATATTTTTGGCTCTAAATAGTCATATTTAATGATCTATATGTAGTTAAGTCTCAATACATGATATTTGAAAAGGTCTGTCGATGATTCGTGAAAATTATTTTAAAGGTTATAATTATGGATGGTGGAAATGACCAATTATTATTTAATTAATATTCTTGTAATTAATGTTTATTTGAATGTATTTTTTCCTTATGATATTCATGAATATGATCTATAAAAATGTAATGATGATCAAGTGAAATATTATTATCTTTATTCAAGACCAATGTGTTCTATTTTCCGTGGATTAGGAACTAATGATGTTATTCAAGTCTCGCTGTGTGGTAATGTAACACCCCAGGTAAATAAAGAATATTTCATCTTTATATTTATCCATATTTTTGAATCAAATATTAATATTACATTAAAGGGGATTCTATGCTCGATGGCGTACCCAACACGCAACAACGAGTTTCTTGGGAATCTTACGTTGCGCTCTAATAATAAAATAACATTATTTTAAATGGTAGTTAACATGTAGCCGTTGTATTGGTGGGAATGGATATAAATAACTAAAATATGATTATATATGTTTTTAAATGTTTTTACATTTATCCAATAAAAGATAAAGTCTTAAAATACAGAAAGAATTCAATTTTAGGCGTATATGCTCTAGTTTTCACTAAAGGTTCACTTATCACCTTTTGATGGAGAAATGTCATTAAATATAGTTTTGATCACTATTATACATTCTTTTGGACCAAATAAAACTCTTCTTTAGAATCGGGACATTAAATTTTACTTTGTGTAAATTTTTGGTATTTTTTTTTGGATAAAGTTCATTTTTTAATGAATAGTGTAAAATGTTGTATTTTAATTCAAAACTTCTTTTTAATAAAATTTATTTATATAATTAGATTATCTTTTGAATTGGTTTTAATGTGAAATTAGAATATATTTTTACCATTAAATCCAATAGTGGTTGTTGGAATTAATTTCACTTTGAAATCAGACTTAAACTAGTATCAATCTTTTGATACTTATTGTTTCATAAAAACACGCTATTTGCTCTGACAGCGGGAATTAATTATTAAATTAATTAGTGTGACTTATATGTTTTGAATTTTGTAAAACAGACTTCATTTTTGAATTCGTAATATCAAATATAGCTTAGGGTGAATTTTTGGTAATTTTCTGAAAAACTTCAATTTTTGATGAATAGTGAAACCACTAAGTGGTACTTATAAAGACTGATTTTCCGTTTAAATGAAATTTTGCCATCATTGTGTTTTGAATTTCAAAAATCCGACATACATGGTTGTCATTAAGAAGTAAAATGTGGTTCAATGAGATTATAATAATTTTTTGGTGAATAGTAACTTATTAAGTTCTTAATCGCGATTAGAGGCAATTAGTGTAATTTAAGGTAAAAATGATATTATAAGAATGTGAAAACACCATGACACTTGTCCTACACCTATTGGGTGAGTCATGGCCGACCAAGACAAGCCATGGGCCAACTTGGGGACCCCATGGAGACACTTTGGTTGGGAAATGACATTAATAACTTTTTATTTAATATTAAAATTAAATTGACACAAACATGAGTTGTTTTACTAAAACAATTTTTACGTAGGGTTACACAGGTCCAAATTTTGATTATAAATAGTCATTGGAAAGATAAAAAGCTTTCCTACATCATATTATTTTTTTTATAATTTTTAGACATTAAATAAATTAAATTATTTATGACATACTAATGATGCAGCGATGACATCATTATTTGACGATTTAAATAAAATGGAAAGATAATGTAAAATCTATGAACTACACATGTCCAAAACCAATTGGATGAGTGTATTTCTAACCCTTATCACCGTATCCACGAATTCTATCAATGTGGGACCTTTTAAAACCGAAACACATTTTCAAATAAAGTAATATTTCTTTACTTTCCAAAAGTGCCCCTCCCCTCCTCTTATAAAAGGCCTCCACCTCTACCTCATTTCACACACTCCTCAACCCTTTGGCTCGGCCAAACCCTGACCATTTACTCTCTCCACATCCCTCTCCTCATCCTAGAGGATTCCCTTTGGGTAGAATCCTTTCAAAGGAAGCCTTTAGGTTCAAAACAAAAGGAGTTACACTTTTAAAGGCAATTCATTCTCTCATGTTCATTTGATTTATTTTGTTTCTCCAACCCCCTAAACTCTTTTAATTTACTTATTTTGTAACAACACAAGTATCTTCAATATACTAGGATGTTGTTATAAGATTTATTCGAGCTAAACTCTCACACAACTACAATAAATGGTTAAAGAACATACGGTTTCTGTGGATGGCGAAATTCTGCCTCCCGAAACGATGATTGTTCCATACTCATTTAACACCTTCAAAGGTGGCCATTATGATGTCAATATTTTTATATATGATATATAATATGTTTAAGTTTTCTTTAAGCTTCTGTATTTTTCATTTTTGGCATACCTTCATGGTTTCCATTATGGGTAAACACGATATCTTCATTTAAGGAAGTGCGGACTACCGCCCCCTCAAAGTGATATGATTCGTTAATGCCATATGTGGGACGTGTAAAGGATGGATTTAAATTTATTATATATGATGTTATACTGGAATTATAATATACCTCTATATCATTATTATTTATTTCCATTAAAGTATGAGATAGAAATGAAAGTAGCGTTCTTGCGTACGTACGGCTTACCGTCTCCATGAACGGTGCATTTCATTTCTTATCCCCAAATGTAATGTACTATTAAAAGTATATGTATATAATGGATATATATAATGAATGATACATCTAAATGATGAATATAATTCTTGAATTAAAATATGCATACCTCTCATTTAATTTTAATTCTATTAATATGAGAAAGAAATGAAAGTAGCGTTCATGCGTACGTACGGCTTACCATCTCCATGAACGAGGCATTTCATTTCTTACCTCTAAATGATTATGTAATATTATAAATACATGTATATGATGGATATATATGATATATATGATATCCAAATCAGGAATTTCATTCTGGATATAAAGAACCTTTGGCCACACGAACAACATGTAATTGTAAGAAGTCCACTTTCGACTTAAGAACCAAATATCGACAAAACAAACATTATTAACTTAACTGGTTACATAATGTTTATAACATAGAAATAAGTGATATAAAATGAAAAATGAACTCTAAAAAGGTTCTTAATCAAGTAGAAATTAACTCAAGTTTATTATTCAGGACGTTAAAGAACGATCGAGTCAAGTCGGACCCGAGGTAAGGGACTTCGTCTCAATATCCTTTCATTGAGGCATATTTCGTTTTATACACAACTTTCTTTTATACGGTGTATAAACCCCTTTGAATTTACTTTTATACAAAAGGAATCTTTTTCTATGAAGTGTTTTACAAAACGACAAAAATGAATGTTTCTTTTAACGTACGCGGCGAAAACGACCTTTTCCGCCACCGCGAGTATTATTTGGTCTTTGGCTTCCTCAACAAGCCGTAATGTTTTTAGATTAAAATAAATACCATATACTCTTTTATGTATTTTGGTATTGAAAATGGTTTTGATAAATAATTCTATTATGTCAATATATTTATGATATATTGTGATTGAAATGTGGAAATGTTATCATTCCTTTATATTGGTTTTATGTTTTATGATTTTATATTGGTACTTGGACATTTTAACGGGTGGTTACGTTATAAACCATATGACAGGTGGTGTCGTGAATACCAGGACGGGTGGTTACGTTATAACCTCCAATGCATTGGGTATGGAAGTCGGCCGTATGGCTATTCCATTAAGTATGTATGGAAATTGGCCGTATGGCTATTCCATTAAGTGATATGTGTGGATGTCGACCGTATGGTTATTCCACTTAAGTATGTTTATGTCCCAAGTTACCTTTATATATGTTATGTGTTCTTTATATGGGTTTTATGGTAATACTTTGGTTACAAAAAGGTAATTAATGATATTTTATTCAGTGAAGAGTTTTTACTACTTTATAAAGGTGAAAAGTATTACCTTGATAAAGTATACATGGTTTACTCTTTGTTTTGATAAACTAACAGTTTTTCTTCTTTGTGTATCCCTTACTGAGTTTTTATGCTCATCCCAAGTTTTTGAAATGTTTTTCACAGGACTTAGCATGGAATAAGTTCAAGGATGGGATCAAGGGAAAGTCATGCTACCTAAAACATGAAACTAGACATGTTTCTTTTTAAGAATTTTTATTTTATGGAAATTTAGTAGAAGAGACTACTTTGTAATATTTTGAGATGTAATAGTTATGTCCTAATTCTCTAAATCTCTAAACCTGAAAAGATCCTCAATGTGAATTATTCATTTAATTCAATCTTAAGTAAGGTTTAAGGCTGGGGCCTTATAGTTGGTATCAAAGGTCGGTTTAGATATCTTTAGAGGTTAGGGTATTCTTTAAGCATAAGTGACATTACCATAATGGTTAGGATTTCAGACAGAGTACTAGTTTTAGATAAAGTGAATGAGTAAGAATATCTTAGTGTTTATCTTCCTCATTAGTACATGATGGTTTTATTGTTATACTCACACTGACCCTTTTTGGTTTTAGTAAATTGCTGGATCTAGCAGGCACCAAGGTAACGGTGGATGTGAAGGAAACTGTGACAGTTTTCTGAGCGAGAAACTGAATGATATGGGAGCTGTAATGAGAACTCTTTTGTTTATCCTCAACCAACTATCTGGAGTTATGATTGACCACCTAAACCTTGGTGATTTCTATAAGGCATCATGTATGCGAGAAACAAATCCCTACGTAACTACAGGTAATAATCATAAAGGTAAGTGTGTTCAAAAACCTATGTGTCAAAGATATGGAAAGAAACACCTAGGAAAATGTTTCAAAGGGACAGAAATATGCTATAGATGTGGAAATGAAGGTCATAAAGAAAGAACCTGCCATGGAAAAAGGAAGCATCCAGTTGACTCGAGGAAAGGGAAAGAAGTTCTTTCTGAGGGATCAATTGAATGTTTTAAATGTGGTGTGCATGGTCATTATGCAAACAGATGTCCTATGAAGAAGTTTCATGAATGGGGTCACCAAGAGCGTACAAATGTTTGTTTACCACTACCTAATTCCATTCCG
Organism: Viscum album; assembly: GCA_963277665.1. NCBI lineage: Eukaryota > Viridiplantae > Streptophyta > Magnoliopsida > Santalales > Viscaceae > Viscum > Viscum album. The sequence goes on along the minus strand of OY728152.1, from coordinate 52,329,106 downwards.
ATTGAGGATGAAGAAACTGACAATGACCAATCAAAGGTATGTATTATTTCATGACTATTGTTTTCCTATTTTGGAATCTTAGGATATGATTCATGATTTTGTTTGTAGGAAAGAGGTATTTCGGAATAAGTTGGAAAGGAATGGTTAATGGATCATGAAGAATGTTGAATAAGCAAGATCTCAACATATAAGGGCTTCAAGAGTTATGGTGAAATTCTTAAGAGTATTAAGTCTCTTTTGATGATGAGATTACATTAGAGGACTTTTTATATTATGTGTAACCCTGATGTTTAATATATGAAATTTTATTCAAGGAATAGTTATCTCTTCTTTTGTGGACATAGTTATAAAGAACCATTTGGGTTTATATGATCCTAACTTTTGAGGTAATTATGGGTTAATATATGTTATGATTGAAGTGCAAGGCATGAGATAAAATTGAGGATAAATTATGTTATGGTTATTTTTGATGATTTTATCCCTTTTTGGGGAAGGATTGAATAATTATATAGTTTTGAAAAAAGGACAACACGGAGACCGTGTGACAACCCATCGCGTCGGACAAAGCTGCAGGAATCGAACCCACAACCAAAGTGCGACTGGTATTTATCGCCTACCACTGGACTACGTGAAGTCCTTGGTTAGTTTGACTGATTCTTTCTGGTTATATGATTTTATGAATTAAGAGTAAGATGATTTTGGGTTATTTATGAAAATGATTAACCTATCTTGGAGGATATGTGATTAGGTTAATTACTTTTCAATACGGGACTTTAGGAGCAACTGATGTTGTTTGGAGATAAATGTTACGATTTAACTTGGAAGACTATGTGACTAAATCCTTAAAATGTTTGGGTTTCAATCTTATATTGGTTTACTTTGAGGAATTTTTATGGACAAATTTGTCTATCGGATGGTCCTCGTTGAACTTTGGATTTTGTTGGACAAATTTTGGAGATTAAGAATAGATTTTCTTTTTATAAAGGGTTATCCTTTTCTGGATTATCTGACCTTGTACTAACCTTTTTGGTTTTGGTTATGGTTATGGTCTAAAGATATGGGAAGTATATAGTTCTCTTTTGAGGATTAGGAGATTCTATAGAAGTTGATTATAGTACTCTTAATTTGAACAAGTCTTCCTAAATACTCGCCTTTTGGAGAAAATATGAGTTTGTGTAAGGAATCTAATAAAAGTAGAGAGTCAACATGATAAGTGATTATGTTTTCTTATGAATAAATTCCTCAATAAAAAGTAACTTAAAACAAAAATGTTTTCTATTAACTTTCCTACTGGGGAATCGAATACTGTTTAACCCATCACAAGTTTGTGATTCTCTCATGGTTAACTTTCTCCTAAACATGTTTTCTATCACTCTCCATCAGAACATGCCCCTATGTTTTCTCCTCCATGTCCATGTTTTCATACTTGGAATCCTAGTATGGGTTAAATCAGGTGACCTTTGTACTTATCTTTCTTTATTTTAAAGTGATTGTTTTACAGATTCTTGTTCCGATGTGGGACTTTCAAGGATGTTTCCAAGCCCAATTTTAAAATTGCGAGGACGCAATTCCCAAAAGGGGGGAAGGATGTAACACCCCAGGTAAATAAAGAATATTTCATCTTTATATTTATCCATATTTGTGAATCAAATATTAATATTACTTTAAAGGGGATGCTATGCTCGATGGCGTACCCAACACGCAACAACGAGTTTCTTGGGAATCTTACGTTGCACTCTAATAATAAAATAATATTATTTTAAATGGTAGTTAACATGTAGCCGTTGTATTGGCGGGAATGGATATAAATAACTAAAATATGATTATATATGTTTTTAAATGTTTTTACATTTATCCAATAAAAGATAAAGGCTTAAAATACAGAAAGAATTCAATTTTAGGCGTATATGCTCTAGTTTTCACTAAAGGTTCACTTATCGCCTTTTGATGGAGAACTGTCATTAAATATAGTTTTGATCACTCTTATACATTCTTTTGGACCAAATAAAACTCTTATTTAGAATCGGGACATTAAATTTTACTTTGTGTAAATTTTTGGTATTTTTTGGATAAAATTCATTTTTTAATGAATAGTGTAAAATGTTGTATTTTAATTCAAAACCTCTTTTTAATATAATTTATTTATATAATTAGATTATCTTTTGAATTGGTTTTAATGTGAAATTAGAATATATTTTTACCATTAAATCCAATAGTGGTTGTTGGAATTAATTTCACTTTGAAATCGGACTTAAACTAGTATCCATCTTTTGATACTTATTGTTTCATAAAAACACGCTATTTGCTCTGACAGCGGGAATTAATTATTAAATTAATTAATGTGACTTATATGTTTTTAATTTTGTAAAATAGACTTCATTTTTGAATTCGTAATATCAAATATATCTTAGGGTGAATTTTTGGTAATTTTCTGAAAAACTTCAATTTTTGATGAATAGTGAAACCACTAGGTGGTACTTATAAAGACTGATTTTCCGTTTAAATGAAATTTTGCCATCATTGTGTTTTGAATTTCAAAAATCCGACATACATGGTTGTCATTAAGAAGTAAAATGTGGTTCAATGTAATTATAATAATTTTTTGGTGAATAGTAACTTATTAAGTTCTTAATCGCGATTAGAGGTAATTAGTGTAATTTAAGGTAAAAATGATATTATAAGAATGTGAAAACACCATGAAACTTGTCCTACACATATTGGGTGAGTCATGGACGACCAAGACAAGCCATGGGCCAACTTGGGGACCCCATGGAGACACTTTGGTTGGGAAATGACATAAATAACTTTTTATTTAATGTTAAAATTAAATTGACACAAACATGAGTTGTTTTACTAAAACAATTTTTACGTAGGGTTAAACAGGTCCACATTTTGATTATAAATAGTCATTGGAAAGATAAAAAGATTTCCTACATCATAGTAGTTTTTTTATAGTTTTTAGACATTAAATAAATTAAATTATTTATGACATACTAATGATGCAGCGATGACATCATTATTTGACGATTTAAATAAAATGAAAACATAATGTAAAATCTATGAACTACACATGTCCAAAACCAATTGGATGAGTGGATTTAGAACCCTTATCACCGTATCCACAAATTCTATCAATGTGGGACCTTTTAAAACCGAAACACATTTTCAAATAAAGTAATATTTCTTTACTTTCCAAAAGTGCCCCTCCCCTCCTCTTATAAAAGGCCCCCACCTCTACCTCATTTCACACACTCCTCAAGCCTTTGGCTCGGCCAAAACCTACCCATTTACTCTCTCCACATCCCTCTCCTCATCCTAGAGGATTCCCTTTGGGAAGAATCCTTTCAAAGGAAGCCTTTAGGCTCAAATCAAAAGGAGTTACACTTTTAAAGGTAATTCATTCTCTCATGTTCATTTGTTTTATTTTGTTTCTCCAACCCCCTAAACTCTTTTAATTTACTTATTTTGTAACAACACCAGTATCTTCAGTATACTAGGATGTTTTTATAAGATTTATTCGAGCTAAAATCTCACAAAACTACATCAAATGGTTAAAGAACATACAGTTTCCGTGGATGGCGAAATTCTGCCTCCCGAAACGATGATTGTTCAATACTCATTTAACACCTTCAAAGGTGGCCAATATGATGTCAATATTTTTATATATGATATATAATATGTTTAAGTTTTCTTTAAGCTTCTGTATTTTTCATTTTTGGCATACCTTCATGGTTTCCATTATGGGTAAACACGATATCTTCATTTAAGGAAGTGCGGACTACCGTCCCCTCAAAGTGATGTGATTCGTTAATGCCATATGTGGGACGTGTAAAGGATGGATTTAAAGTTATTATATATGATGTTATACTGGAATTATAATATACCTCTATATCATTATTATTTCTTTCCATTAAAGTATGAGATAGAAATAAAAGTAGCGTTCATGCGTACGTACGGCTTACCGTCTCCATGAACGGTGCATTTCATTTCTTATCCCCAAATGTAATGTACTATTAAAAGTATATGTATATAATGGATATATATAATGAATGATACATATAAATGATGAATATAATTCTGGAATTAAAATATTCATACCTCTCATTTAATTTTAATTCTATTAATATGAGAAAGAAATGAAAGTAGCATTCATGCGTACGTACGGCTTACCATCTCCATGAACGGTGCATTTCATTTCTTACCTATAAATGATTATGTAATATTATAAATACATTTATATGCTGGATATATATGATATATATGATATCCAAATCAGGAATGTCATTCTGGATATAAAGAACCTTTGACCACACGAACAACATGTAATTGTAAGAAGTCCACTTTCGACTTAAGAACCAAATATCGACAAAACAAACATTATTAACTTAACTGGTTACATAATGTTTATAACATGGAAATAAGTGATATAAAAGGAATAATGAACTCTAAAAAGGTTCTTAATCAATTATTAATTAACTCAAGTTTATTATTCAGGACGTTAAAGAACGATCGAGTCAAGTCGGACCCGAGGTAAGGGACTTCGTCTCAATCTCCTTTCATTGAGGCATATTTCGTTTTATACACATCTTTCTTTTATACGGTGTATAAACCACTTTGAATTTACTTTTATACAAAAGGAATCTTTTTCTATGAAGCTTTTTACAAAACGATAAAAATGAATGTTTCTTTTAACGTACGCGGCGAAAACGACCTTTTCCGCCACCGCGAGTATTATTTGGTCTTTGGCTTCCTCAACAAGCCGTAATGTTTTTAGAATAAAATAAATACCATATACTCTTTTATGTATTTTGGTATTGAAAATGGTTTTGATAAATGATTCTATTATGTCAATATATTTATGATATATTGTGATTGAAATGTGGAAATGTTATCATTCCTTTATATTGGTTTTATGTTTTATGATTTTATATTGGTACTTGGACATTTTAACGGGTGGTTACGTTATAAACCATATGAAGGGTGGTGCCGTGAATACCAGGACGGGTGGTTACGTTATAACCTCCAATGCATTGGGTATGGAAGTCGGCCGTATGGCTATTCCATTAAGTATGTATGGAAATTGGCCATATGGCTATTCCATTTAGTGATATGTGTGGATGTCGACCGTATGGTTATTCCACTTAAGTATGTTTATGTCCCAAGTTACCTTTATATATGTTATGTGTTCTTTATATGGGTTTTATGGTAATACTTTGGTTACAAAAAGGTATGTAATGATATTTTATTCAGTGAAGAGTTTTTACTACTTCATAAAGGTGAAAAGTATTACCTTGATAAAGTATACATGGTTTACTCTTTGTTTTGATAAACTAACAGTTTTTCTTCTTTGTGTATCCCTTTCTGAGTTTTTATGCTCATCCCAAGTTTTTGAAATGTTTTTCACAGGACATAGCATGGAATAGGGTCAAGGATGGGATCAAGGGAAAGTCATGCTACCTAAAACATGAAACTAGACATGTTTCTTTTTATGAATTTTTATTTTATGGAAATTTAGTAGAAGAGACTACTTTGTAATCTTTTGAGATGTAATAGTTATGTCCTAATTCTCTAAAACTCTAAACCTGAAAAGATCCTCAATGTGAATTATTCATTTAATTCAATCTTAAGTAAGGTTTAAGGCTGGGGCCTTATAGTTAATCCATAAGAGATATAGAAGACTATTTCTATTACTTACTGAGGAATTGATAATGTTAGAAAACTAATGTAAAATATGGAAAAGTTTCAATTAAACACTTTTAGAAAGCAATATGATGAGAGTGTCAGTCAGATGAATGGAATATTTATAAGAGTTTTTAATAATATATATACTTTGTGAGAATAAATTAAACAATCAGATCAAGTTTTAACAGTTCTCATTGTTCTACCCTCTAAGGGCAATAGAATATCTATTACTATCAGAGAATCTACTTCGATCATAGAATTGATAATGAAAGAAATGATTGGCACCTTGATTATGTATGAACAAAATATTCAAGTTGAATCAAAAAATCACATTTCTTTTAAAAGATAATATGTTTAACATAGAAAAAAGTTGGATGAATCATAAAATTAAAGTTATATAGATTTCGAAAAATAATTATCAGATCTTACTAAAATATTTTTACAACTATTCAAAAAGAATAAAATAATGGATAATGAATATAGATGAGATTACTCTGTGGAGAAAGGGAACAAAAAGTATAAATTTCCTGTGATAAAATCCAAAATGAATTCTAATTAGAATATTATAGGAAATAAAGTCATGAATCATAATTGGAGTACTGATTCAAATTCAAGTTTTAAATCTACTAAAAATCAAAATTTTACCATGGAAATTAAATGGTACATCTATGTACTATAGAGTATTCTAATGAGGCATGTAGTTCTGATTATCCAAATTTTGATTCATTTTTTTTTCTTATGATGAACATGATAAATAACATTTTATGACTTAATAAAAATTTGAAACATTAAAAAAAGGAACAACAAAAACATAGATAATCTTATGATACTATTTTTTTCTGATAAACAAAGTTTAACAAGATTGATTTCCAATTGAAAAAATAAATGTTCTTATATATTGTATGAAAATAAAATTATGTTAATTCTAGAAAATGGTAATAATTTAACATAAGCTTGAAGAATTATTGTTAATGGAGAAATATATTTAAATCATATTCCTAAAAAAATTAAATTTATAAAGGAAATCTTGTAATTAGAAGTAATGGAGAAAATCCAGAATTATATATCTGTGTTTTTATTCCTGGTTTGGAAAGGAAAATCATGCCTACTATCAAATGATTTTATTATTGAATAAATATAAACTAAAAAATGATAACTATTTTAAAAAACCTAAATTTTATGGTATTAATCATGTTTATTATTTAAAAGAGTTATCGAATTTTAGTTATAGAATCTATAATAAAAACAAACAGATTTGGTCAACTAAAACATTAATTGATAACACTACCAACCCCAAAATCATATAGGAATTAAAAGGCACTTGTACTTAATATATTAAAGGTATGAACCATTGTAATTCCAAAATTATATCATTGAGTGGATACTTAAATATAATATAATTTATTATATTTCTATTTCTATAGAAAATTCATAAAGTTATAACTGTTAATCAAGGAAGCCTTTCATTTCCATTTTAATATTAAATTTTCTTTCATTAATTTTTTTTATATAAGGGGAGAGAAACAATTTATTGTCAAAAAACATTTCAAACTATTTTCACTCAAAAATTTTGTGAAATGCCTCTATATATTAGAATTTTTATTATATTATAATATCTCTCAACATAGTTTTATTTATATCTTATTTAAAAACGTTCCCAAGGAGAATTTTAATTCTAGGAGAGTGTGTAGTAATTTCTTATATAAATTATAAAATAATTTCAAGAAAGTTTTATAAATTAATTAATTCTTAAGTTAATATTTCATATTGTAAAATATTATTTTAAAATATTATTTTAAAATAAATTATTTTCACTTACATAAAATTTTCTTTCAAAAATAGTTTTCTTATGTAAAAACTCTCTTTTAAAAATTAAAATCTGAAATGATTAATTTTATTTTGGTTTGGGAGTTTGAAACTTCTCATAAAAATTGTCGAAATAAAATGCATCTTCTTAATCTATTAAGCCCACGAATATTATCTTCAAGGTGTCTTAAACCATTTTACTTCTTTGAAATTACAAACTCAAATAATTCTAAAGAAACCAATCAGTGAAATATAATGAGATCTAGAATATCAAGCTTAGAGAAAAGTTTTTCTCAAATGAAAATGTGATATAATTATTTATCTGATTTTTTTGAATAATATTCACTTTCCTTGGTTAAGGATTCATTGGAAAAATATTTTATAAAATTTACAAAAATTCATGGTTTTGAAGAACTAGAAGTTTCATCTCTTCATATAGTTAATGAGAGAATACTTTCTGATGAATATTTTACATGTTTAATGTTTTAAATGACGAAGCATCAAAGATTCCCAAAGATATAAAAGCATCTAATAAATCATATAAATAGCTGAAAAAATCATCTATTTCAAAAAATATGTTTGTTCCATTTCCTAATATGTTTTTAATTTTGAAGGAAATATCAATTAAAAGAGAGTTATTTTATGTGTTTAAAGTGCATGTTATATGTGAAATAGATACACTCCAACAAGAATATTTTACTATGTTAGATCATGATGAGATAAAAGAGTTTTTAGTTAAAAAATTCTCATCATCTTCATTGGTTCATAGATCTCTATATCTTCAAAGAAGAATAGAACAAATATCAAGAGTTCTAGCTATTGTGAATTAAAAAGTTCAATGTTTAGAGAGTGAATATGATACATCGAAGTCTTCAAAAAAACCATATTTTTCTTCACATATGTATATTTTCCAATGTAAAAGATTTTATATTTTTTTTCCATGTTCTATTTGTTCAAATACTGTTTATTCATTAAATTGTTTCTAAATTTATTTTTGATATCACAAAAGGGTAAAAATTATGGGAAATTTATTAGAGAGAAAAACAAAATTTAATGAATTTTTTTCTTTAAGAATAAATATGAAAAATAAATTAAAATCTCTATTTTTTCTAATATGTAAAATATATATGGTAGAAATTTCCTTGTAAATATTTTTATCATTTTATTGGACAACTTTTCTTGATATTAATTTATTATAATATTTGTACAATTTCATATATTTTATTTTTAAAATTTTCATATTTGTTTTATGGTTTTTTGGTTAGAGGAAAGGAGGATATTTTTTAGAATATGTTGACTCAAAAAAAAGAATTAATATATTTTTTATTTTAATGCCCATTAACACCCACATTTAAGTTAATAATTATGTTACATTAAGTTAATTCAAAGATATTAATTATTGGAATAATAATTTTTATTCAAGAAGTATATTTAGTATTTAATCTATGGGAGGATATTTTTTTCTCAAAGGAAATGAAATTTGGACTTGTTTTATAATTAATATGGGAACACTTATCATACCATTCATTTTCATTATAATTTATGGTTTGTATACCAAATTTTTGGAATAAAAGTATGTATCAGAAACAAAAATTTTGGAAGAAACTCTCTGTTTGAAGAATAAACATATGGTACATTATCTATTATTTCTAAATGAGCTGTACATTTTTAACCATACTTTTGGAGTTTATCGCTATGTAGAGAAATCCTACATTTGACTTAATGAATGATGGAATTTTGAATTACTATTTATTCATGTGTTTTATGAAATGGTCTTTCCAAAATCAAATATAATTTTAAATATGTTTAATGAATAATTCAAAAGATTCTATTCACATATTGAATCATTCATATTTATAGGAGAAGTTTTGACTCTCTTTGAATGTTTTGAATTCAAATATTCTCAATTCATCATGTGATATTTTTGGGTTGGTTTGACCTAAATGTATTTGAAAGATGTAATAATTAAAATCATGTTCTTAATCTATATATTTTTTTCTTTTTCTGAATATAGATATGTACATTAGAAAATAAAGATGTGTTGTTGCCTTCAGAGTTACACTTTGGAGACATACATGTTTTGATATTTGATTGTTTGGTCGATTGCTACTACTACTACTAATATCACTATTAATATTTTTTTGTAGTTTAAAAAAGAACTTATGAGATTTAAACATTGGATAAATACATTTTTAATCATATAATTAATGTTTTCACTTATTTATTTATAAATAAATTGAATTTGATGTAAAAGAATATTTTTCTACTACTGTGTTTTTTGAAGATCATATAAAAATATTAGTTACTATTACAAATTTGTGAAAAATGTATTTCAACATCTAAATCAGGATCCATTATCTATTTAGAGTATTGGATGCTCATAACAAGTCATTTGTGTAGTGTAATATTCCCTTACTATGCTCTGGATATTTTTATTTCTTAAAAAAGAAATTGGATTTCCTACAGAAGACTTACTATAAGGTGTTAACTACATGTACTCAGTTATAGATGTCCTAAATAGAGGAATTGAGATAGAAAATAACCTAGATCATTGATAGAGTTTTGGTAGAGTGAACTAGTGGTTATTTGTTCCCAAAACCACTATACATTACCTTGTTCATTCCTGTATTTATTTTCCACTACTTACTTATATTTAAGAGAGAAAGAATGAATGAAATAAATATAAATAGGGAAATTTAGTTTCTATAATGTTTTTAAAGGAACACAATTCACCCCCTATCTTTTGTCTTCATGTTTACCATTTCAACCTAATAGATCTTTCTTATGATGACTAGTTGGTGAAGGTCATAGATTGCAGAGATGAATTTCTACAAAACAAGTAAACTCACCTTGTTAAAATGTTGTGGGAGAACCAACAGATTATAGAAGTGGCATGGTGTCACACCCTGACCGAGTTTGATGCGCGACATAAAAAACTGTGAGATGACATGCAGTCTAACTCTTTGGGTGGTTAATGCTGGGTGACATGGTTTGAGGTCACCTCACTCGACCGCACACATGATGAAATGTGTTCCGTGCGATTTCCTAACATCAGAAATAAGTAAACAAATTAATTAAAGGTCAATTGAAATGAAATGGAAAAAATATATAAAAAATAAAATAAAATAGAGTTTGATAAAAGAATGTTTAAGAATAAAATAATAATAATATTATAGTTTTAATAGTAATAGTATCACTATTCTGGTTTTTATTACTATTATTATTATTATTATTATAACATAAAATTAATTTTTTTAACTAACCCTACATCCCGACCGCCTCCCTTTTTTCCTTTCCCTGCGTCAGCCGCCACCCCCTTCCCCTTTATTCGCCAACACACACCTTCTTCCTCCTGCATGCCATCACACCCCTTGACTCCACCGACATCGCCTCACCCTCCTAGCTGATGCCTACTCGCTGCCTCCCTCTACCCCTCACCCCTGTTGTGGACTTCCAGACTCCTTCTCAACTTCCCTTCCTCTGTGCCCCCTCCAGCGGCATCCCACATTGGCCAGACCACCCCTCCCTCACCAGTGCTCTGGTCGGCCTCCCTTCCAGCCAAATATCCTCCTTCTCCACTGGCTTGCATGACTCCCCCCCGGTTCCTCCAGCGCGTTAGACCTACTCGATACCAACCCAAACCCTTCTTCAATTCGCGCCAACAACACCCTATTGCCGAAATCCTCTTCGGCACACAACACCTCCGGCAGCCACCCCTCCTCATTGTGGTGCATTTGACCTCCCCTCTTTTCCTACCAGAAGGTATTAATCAGTTTTTGCGATTGTTAGTTGGGGTTTTCATTTTTGTCCAAATCCTAATGGATTGAGTTATGTTCGGTTCGCTTTTATTTCGTTCCAGGGGTGTGTGATTGGTCTCATGGGACCCTTGGGTCCATGTTCTGGAAACTACCATAGAAGGTGGAGCGGATCAACTTGTCTCGATTGGTCGCTGCTATCTGAGGTAATGTTTAAATCCTATTGCTCGGTTCGCATGATCTAAATTAGGTTCATAAATTGTTTTGAGGTGCATATTAATTATCTTGTGGTGTTTTGGTATGTTGAGATAGTAGAATTTTCTAAAAATAGATTTTGATGTTGTTTTTTAGTATGTCTCTGTTTTTACCAATTTTGTTTGGATAAATGTTATGTGTATTTTAATAGTGAAATTAGATGTTTTATGTGGTGCGTAATATTTTTTTGGAAGTTTTTTGACTTGATTATATAGTGAAAAATGATTTTCTAAATGATATGGTTATGTTTTCATGTGCGCTTCTTTAGTGTACTTCTTGGAAGTGTTTTTAGCACTGTGCAGAATTTGCGAAATGTGTTTTCAAAGGCACTTGAGATGTGAATGTATTAATAGTGGGTTTTTACAAAGTGGGTTTCATGAATTGAATAATTAATGGTAAATACATTTGAAAAATGCTGTTTGGTGTTTGTGAAATTGAAAGCAGTTTGTTTATAAAAAATGGATTTTGAAGTGTGTTTGGTAAATGTATTAGTGGTGTGAAAAATGTAATGGTTTTTTTGAAACTGATCACTTTAAAATTGTGTTTCTTTAGATCTTGATTTCTTGAATGGTCTGTTGGTTTCCAAATAATGTTGGTTCCTCTAGGTTAATTAATTAAAGCTTGGGTGGATCCTTGGTGGTGCAAACACACACATACACATGTACGTATGTGTATATGTATATATATCTTACTTGAACATATTCCCTCATGGCGAGGGGAATATGTTTAATTGATTAAGTGTATATATATATATATATGAATGAGAATGTACATGTGCTAGTGTGATCAATTTTCGTCGGAAGATTCAAGAGCAGAAGTGTCTCGGCTTGGTTTGCTTCCTTGTCTGAGGTAGGTCTCCCTATGCATTTTCCTTTAAATTTAATAATAATTTATTTCTTGCTTTTCACACCTAGTTCTAATATTAATTATTGATATAGAACTGTTGGTAAAATTTATTCCTTGAATTGGAGTGGTTTGTTTCTTGTAGTGGGTTTCAATAAATGGTTTGATCGTGTTTTCACATCAATTGCCTGATGAAATGACCCTTTAACCATTGTAAACATGTTTTAGATTTAAAACTCTGATTTTTGTTTCTTAAATGGGTTTCAAAGTGTATTTATGTGTTTCAAAGTGGTGTGCATGTTATTCTTAAGAAATGGTTTGGAATGAAAAAATCGTGTGGGGCCTGGTTGTCACTTTTTTAAAACTAGTTATCTCATGAAAACTCTCCTCATATGTGGTACCTTTTCTTTTGTTGAGTTATATGTTATGCGGGTCTTCTGTATAAGACTTCCCAGTGACCAATGGTAGAAAGGCGAGGGACATATTCTTTGGGGTGACTCGGGGTGAGACATATCATGCAATATTATTATATATATTCATGATTGGATGCATGGCTGACATCAGTTGTCTCACCAAATTTTTATATACACGAGACATGGGAACCTAGCATATTGTGAGAAGATTCTGAGAATTATTACTACACTGGTAGGTTATGGTACTGAACAGTGTCCCATAGATATTTGGTTTATTGCTATGGCATTTTCCATCGGCCTGCCTAAGGAAGGATGACCGAGAATTTTGAACATTTTGATATCATCATGTGTGACATGTCATTGAGGATGATGTCTCATGTACTGGTGTCTTCTAGATTATTCTCGATCTCCTTGGTTCACATATGTCTACTCATATTTTGTTTCTTGCAGTAGTGATTATGATGCTTCTGTGTAGACCTAAATTTCCATTGCTGTGTGATTTCTTTTATGCATTTTTGTATATTGTTTTCTTTGGAAAGTGGTAAACTGATTTTGGTTAGGTTTCTAAAAATGGTTTTCAAATGAAAGTGTTTAATCTTCTTTTTACAAATCTGAAAATATAAACAACACTTTCCCTTTTAAAATGATGATGTCTCACTAAAATATTGATTTGGGGTTTGAGAAATGAATTAGGGCAATGACTTGTACTTTTCTTTTGAGTAACATGTAGAAATACTTACTTTATTATATTGTATATGAAGCCTGAAATTGAAGGATATTTTATTTAAAAGAAATTCATATCAGAATAGATTGTTTGGGAATGCCTAATGAGTTTTAATACCCATGCCTATAGTTTTACCTTTGTTTTCTAGCCTTGGTTGTTGCGCCTTACTTGGATTCAGTTTCCATAGCATGACATTGGTTTGAGGGTGGTGGTGACCCATAGGGTCACATGGAGGTACGTACGACCTTTTTTTCTTGCTACTCCTAGGTTTTATTTCCATTGTTCAGTTTTTGTTTATTTATTTGTCTTTCATTTTTGGGAAAAATCATTCCCACTTGTTTAGTTTTGTTTCCAAACCCAAGTTGTCATCCCGTGGGGATCAGGAATGTCCCTTAGGCCATGTTGCGGGCCGGCTCGGGTGATTGATTCAGGGTCGACCCAGGTTGGTTCTTGACATATGGCAACCAGAAGAGATGATGAAACAGAAGTATCCACATTTATTTTAATGCTTGAAATGATAATTTATAAGGTGAAATTTAAAAATGGGGGAATAATTTAATGAACCGGTTCAATGAATAAATTCCTCATCAAGTAATCTTATTTTAGAAAACCCGTGCATAACATTAGTTATTTTGGATAGTTGTGCTCTATTGTATTTGAAATACTATTAATATATGTAAATGATCATAATATAGTTATTTTTTAATAGACATTCATATTAGTATATTAAGGGTTATGATAAATACCAACTGACACATACCGAAGAAATGATGACCTCAACCTGTAGGATCTTAGCCTTGGAAGCCCATTTATTATTGATTTTGAACGAGTTTAAATCACTAGAATTTTCACTTTACTAAACCGAAGACATTATTCACAACTAAAGTATGAGGAAAACCATTTAATATATAATTTTAAGATCTTTTAAATCATGGCCCAAACCATCTTTTCCAAACCACCCCTGTAAATCTCACTATCACACACCTTACCCTTAGAAAACTGACACCTTGTTAATGAAGGGATATGTTTGTAGAACCTAAAATTATGGATTTTTATATTTTTATTTTATTAAATAAATGATTATATTTACCCCTATTAACTATTACTTTTTACCTGATTAAATATTTAGATTGATAAAAATTACATTTTGATACCATGAAAAAGAAATTGTATTTTTGGAAAATATATTGTTTCAATCAAGATACACTTTTTCATAAATTTATGAATTTTGGAAATAAATGATTGAAAAAAAATTATATGCAAATAATATTTTTTAAACATAAATGATAATATAATTTTATGAAGGAAAATGCACTTTTTAGAAGGTTTAAAAAACTGTAATAGTTAAAAATCCATTATTCTTCAATAAATGGGGATTTATGATTTAAAAGTTAAAATTTTCATATTTATAGAATTATATTGATTAAATAATTTTTTAAATGACAATTAATATTTTATCCAATTTCTATGTATTCATAATTTTTCAATATTTCTAAATGTTTGGGTAAAAACTAAATATGGTATATATACACTGTATGTATTATGATATCATAATGACCCAAAAGTGATGTAATAAATTCCATAAAAGGTACCCATGTAAAAAATTATGTTCACAATTTAAAATAAATCAATTTTGAAGTTAATTTAGTAATTTTCTATACACATAATGAATCCTCCAAAACTACTATTATATTTTGAGGTTTTAAAATAAATTATATATAATCTTGACTCACTTCCACATCAACAAGGTAATTATTATATTTGTATTATTATCCTTATAAAATAAGGAAGAAGTCCTCCAATATGTTATAAAAAGGGAAAAACTATCTAAAGGTTTGATAATTTGATTACTTTATCATATTGAGTCTAAAACCTAAGTTTGGAAATTATAAAAGAATTTTGCTTACTTTTTCTATATAAACCCACCAAAACTCCTATCCATATTAAATAAAAACATTTGGGGAATGAAATTACATTTACTTTCCCTATATAGGTCTCTTTCATGGTTACCCCAAAATCTTAAGAATCTCCTCCCAATATTTTAGAAATTTATACTCAATGTAAGGGATCCTCTTATTCTCCACTTTATTGATGAACATTCTTTTTGTAATGATTTTTCCATTTTTTCAAATTGGAATATGTTTTTATGCATTCCTATTACTTTCATTATGAGCCCAAATTAATTAAATACCCATTTTTCATTAATTATCCTCTTCTATGAACCTTTATGATTACCCGTTACACTGCTGAAATTATCCTATGATTTTCTATACCGAACATTTTAATAGTGAATTAGAGTCTCTATTTCTACTCAAGAGTATTAAACTAGGTATTTATAACCATAATGTGTCATTTAAATCAAGTTTTATAATCCAAAATCTTTTTTCATCTGGGTTAATGTTATTAAAGGAGTTCTAATTTTGGGTCATCAATGTGGCACACTTATGCATGTACATGATATCCAAGTAATGGGTGGCCTAGAATTATATATCCCTCCAATGAATTTGTTAGTGTTTTTACATTATTTGATTCCATGTTTGGTGTAATAGAGGATATCCTATGTATAATATGTTATATTTTCGTGGTAGTTACCCTTGACTTATGTTTATGGTGTTATGTTTAATGTTATTACCACATTATGATGTTTCCATTATGCTATTATGTTAATTGATTCCACATTGTTCAAAATTTTTATTATTACCCATCTCATGATACCTTGATATGACTCTTGGATCACATATACTACTTTACTTCATTCGACGTTTTGATTATTCCATTATATATCTTTATAGCTAGCCCCTTTCTTATGTACGTCCCAATGATCTCGTGATGTTTTAAAATAATGATTGAATTTTAGGATAATGTTAAGGAAGTTTTCAGAATTTATTTTTGTATTTACATTTCATGTTTTTATGAAATGTTTCTAATTTACCAAATTCAATAGGCTTAATAGACTTCTAGGATTTTATAATGTGAAACATTATGCAATAAAGAAAGAAATAAAGTCTATTAAATATATGGGTTGTGATATGGTTTATTAGAAAGAAATATATAGTAACCAGATTCACTAATACAAACTAAATATCACAAGTTATTATTAACCTTGTTCCATTTTTCTATGATATTTATATTCTTATTTTTTTGTTGATAGGATTTAATATATTCCTTGTGACATTCCTGTATTCCATTGATGTTGAGATTCCTATTTGAGAGGTATCTCTTTGGGTGTTTTGGTTTGTTATTATTTTATCTTATTTATGAATTTGACATTGATTATATTTTAAGATAATAATTTTAGAATAATATAATTTAAATGATCATATATTCTTAGAATTTTACATTATAGTTTCCATGCGATTAAGGTGTCAATGAATGTTTTCTATAATAAATGAGTCTTAGCTAGAATTCTAGTAAAGAACCAATATCACACTATGAACAAGTCTGATGTGGCATGGTTAGTTTCTAAAAGTGGAATAATTATTATATTTTTGGCTGTAATTTCATAGTTATTTGGGTTTCATCATGAGGAGGTTTGTTTCAATATGGTTTTTACACCATGAGATTTTAGCGTTGTCCTGTTTGGTTGGTAATTTTTTGTTGCAACGGTAGTATTCAGGTTTTGGTGTGGAGAGTGTTTAGGTGTTTCTAGGTTAATAAAACCTGGTTTATCTTTTATTTTGGTAAGGTAAATTATACCATTATAGTACTATCTAGTTATGTGATGGTTTTCTTTTTTTTTTGTATTGTTGTTCCTTGGTGCATATCATTGCACTGTGGTGTGTGTCTAAAGTTTGCAGTGGATGGTTCAAGACTGCACTATGATTATTAGGCATTCAATAATTTTTATATTATGGACTAAATATGTAACACCCGAGACTTTTATGTTATATAAATCATCAAAGGAATCTTTTTCTACACAACACTTGCTTGGCTTGCTTTACACGCAATCGCGACCTTCCTCGATAGCTTGCGTCGTACGCAATACCGAGTTTCACTAAACAACAATATGCTATTAAAACTAGCCGTTATGAATAGTAATAACCACTTTTTGAAATTTTATAAATTTTATTTTTCAAAATGGACTTCATTTTTGGACTTAGAATATCGAAATTAGCCTAGGGTGAAATTTTGGTATTTTTCTGAAAACTTTCAATTTTTGATGAATAGTGAAACCACTAAGTGGTAGGTTAAAAAACTGAATTTTGCATAAAACTTAATTTTACCGCTTCTGTGAATGAAATTTCAAAAATCCGAGAGACACGGTTAATATCAAGGACTAAAATGTGGTTCAATGAGATGAAAATAATTTTTTGGTGAATAGTAACTTTTTACTATTTTTACCGCGGTTAATAGTAAATTGGGTAACTAAGGGTAAATATGATATTAATATTTCCCTAACACATGTCCTAATTCTATTGGACAAGTGTAATTCGACCAAAAACAAACTTAGGAATAAAATATGACCATTTAGGCCCACTTGGATTAGATTAGGACATTTATTATTAATTTATTTAAAGAAGGGTTAAAATAGTTAAAATCAAAGTTTAATAAGTAAATCATTTTTAATATAGGGTTATACATAAGATAAATTCGATTGTAAATATTCATTAGAAAGATAAAAAGATTTCCTACATGATGGTATTTTATTTGTAATTTTTAGACATCAAATAATTTAATTTATTTATGACACAAAGATGATGCAGTAATGAAATATTGACAAAATTGATAATATAAATACCAAAATAAATGTAATTTGAGACTTTTTATGAATTCCACTAATTTTCTAGGTTACTATGATATATTAGTGTTGATTTAATCAACTTGTTTCGAACATATAATTCTGTTATGACTTTCACAAAAATCATATATCAAATAGTGTCAAAATTGACACAAAATAGTTTTTAAATCAAATATTATATTATTAATTGTTATTTTATTCCTAAAAATCTAAGGTTCGGCCAAATGACTTAGATAAGGATATATATATTAATAATAAACAATTTGGGGTTCGTTTGGCATGTTATAGTAAGTGTATTAACCATATAGTGAAAGAAAACAAAAAGACACGGTAAAAGTTAAATTAATTAACTTAGAGTTAAATCTAATTGATAAGGTTAAAATAATACCCTAAACTTGTCTAAATCCTATTGGTTGATAGGATTTCGACCCATCCCCACTATAGCTTCGAAATAAGACCCTTTGGAACCATTATAAACCGATTTTGACTTTAATATAAAATAATATTTTGAGATATTCCTAAGGTGCCCCTCTCCTCCCTTATAAAAGGGCACCTCCTCCCCCTCCTCCTCACACCAATTTGAGCACTCAAGCTCGGCCAACCCCTGCCATTTTCCCTTCTCCACTTCCCTAGAATAATCCTAGAGGTCCTGGTCTTCTCCAAAGACCAATCTTAGTTCCTTAAGTGGAGGATTCAAAGAAGCGTTCCAAATAAGAGGTAATATCCATTACCGATCTTTTCAATTTATTTCTTCTTCAACTTCTTCTTCTTTAGTTGTTTCATGATAATGTAATAACATCAGTATTAATTACATACTGATATGTTATTATAAATATGAAACAACCCTAATTCACCTTCTATCCATCCTACGGAAAAATGAAATCACCGCGCGTGCGTACGTACGGAATACCGTCTCCACGCCGTGGTGTAATCTATTTTCCACCATCACCTTACAAGGATGGGTATAATGGTGTAATCAGTAACTATATATGATTATTATTAAGTAATATTGATACTGAAAGAATATATATATATACTCCAATACAATTCCACGATCATAGGAACGATATCATCACTCGTGCGTACGTACGGAATACCGTCTCCACGATGTGATGCGACTCGTTCTACATGATCTTCATTTCATAATGATTATATAAATGAATTGAATGAATGAATATGGTATATACTACACTAATACCATTCTGGAAATGAATTATCTATAACCTAAAGATAAGAATAAGAATTTATTCGACAAAACACGCATAAGAACAAAAAGTTATAAAGACCCGAGTAACAAGTAACAATGAAATATTACTAACAAGAAGCTAATAATATGACCATATATGATCTCATATCAATATGTATGATTCTGGAATAAGTAAATAACATTATTTAAACCATTATACAGGATCTTCGGACACGAACAAAGCAAATCGGACCTAAGGTAAGGGAAATATCACAATCTCATTTTTATCCGAGATTGTTTATTCGTAAGTATTTACTGGGGTGTATTTTATCATCCACATCCATGTTCCCTCAATATGTAATATTGTTTCCATCCACTTGCAATAGTTTAAATCCAATTTTACCCTTAGGTGAGTTTTTAGTAAAGAATATGAAAGGAATCTTTTGTCGTTTTTCCGTACGAGGTACTTTTTGACTTTTCCGACAAAAGTACAAAGAATGTTTTTTTTAACTTATACGGCATGAATGGATTTTTAAAATATTATTTACAAGAAGCTTCCTTTACAAGTTTTCAAGTTTATTTTTAATCAACTTCTTTTATTTTAAATTCGTATGACATGCTATGAAAGGAAAAATGTTTTTGAAGAAGAAAGGATATTTTCCTCAAGAATGGAGTTCAAGTGTTTTATCAAAATTATTTTCCATCTAAGATAATAAAGGGTTCTGTTTTTACCCCTATTATTACATTGATTTGATTATGTTGTAAGTGAATTATTTTTATGAAGTCATTTACCTTATATGATTTGTCTTATGATGTCATGATGTTTCAAGAATCCCATTTTTATTACATGTGTTATGCAATGATGTATGATTTATGATTTATGTGGCACACATAAGAAAGGATTCATTATAAGATGGGTGGGACCTATATCTCCCTCCAATGCATTGGGTAAAGACTTTATATCTCATGAGATAGACATGGCTGGAACGGAAGGTTATTTCGGTTCAGTGATACAGGACTGAAACGAGGAGTGAACTCGGTTCAGAAAGGGACTTTGTCCACTAAGATAGTCTTGGCAATGAGTCATGACTAACAAGAAATGATTTCCATGATTATGTGTGCATGCCACAAAGATTCAAGTTTTATGTTATGATTATGGGGATCTCATTTTCACTTCTATGATTTATTCCATGTTAAGATATTATGATCTCTTTTGCAGGTTTTGATTTTCATAAAGATATGATATGATTTTTATTTCCTTTATTTGCCCTTGCTGAGCATTTGAGCTCACCCTTTTATGTTTTCTTTTCCCCAGGTCAGGAAGATGGATATTAAGTAGAATATGCTAAAAGGGACCCTAGATATGATGAAATAAATGGGAGACACTGTAGAAGATTTATGAACCAGTTGTTTATGTTTCCCCAGTTTCTAAAGACACTATACCTATACGGTCCTTTGTGGTTTTGTCATATGTTGTAATAAGTATGCTTCAATTTTGAAGTATTAACAATGTATGTAAAGTGTGGGTCGTTATAGTTGGTATCAGAGGAAAGGTATAGTCAACCTTTGGAAACTAGGATTTGAAAGCCTTAGTAAGAACCCTAAGGATAAGTCTAAGAATAGAACACAATCTTAGAAATGGCCATGAATAACCTAGGATAAGACCATAAGCATGAAAATTTTATTCTTGAATTATGTGGTTTCCTATTATAATTAGTGTTGCTCACACTATTCTTCTTGGTTTTAGTCAATGGCTGGAACCCGAAGGAACCGTGTTAATGCGGAATGCGATGGGCAATGCAATGATTGTCCCCCTGAGCAACCAAACGATATGGGAGCTGGAATGCAAAATCTTGTAGCCATGCTCACACAACTTTCTCAAGCTATGAATCATGCAGGATTTCCAAACGAGCAAAGGAGGGAGCAACATTCTGTTGAATCCTTCATGAGGCAGCGTCCACCTTCTTTCAGCGGGTCTACTGATCCATTAGTTGCTGAACAATGGATTAGTACTACTGAAAAGATATTTTCAGTTCTTCAATGTTCTGAGCATGATAAAGTCATCCTAGCAGTGTATCGTTTGGAAGGAGATGCTGATCAATGGTGGAATCTTGTTAAGAATACGAGGCAAAGGGATGAAATTGAGTCCATGGAATGGGACGAGTTCAAGAACTTGTTTTTCAATAAGTACTTCCCTCGTATTCTCCGAACAAAGATGGAGAAAGAGTTCCTTGAACTGAAGCAAAGGGATGATGAATCTGTTAGTACCTATGAAGCAAATTTTACAAGACTTGCAAGGTACGCTTCTGGTATTATTATCCAACCTGAGAGTAAGATCGATCGATTCTTTAGTGGCTTAAAACCAAGTCTTCGAAGGGCGTTAGCCATAAGGGACTTCAATAGCTATGAGGAAATTGTTCGATGTGCTCTCAAAGTCGAGATGGAGATTGGAGTAACCCATCAGTCACATGGGTTTGATAAGAAGAGGAAGATGGAATTCAAAGAAAAATCTAAAGAGCACACGGAAAAGAAGATGAACTTTCCCTTATGCTCAAAGTGTGGAAAGAAACATGGAGGGAGTTGTCTTAAAGGGACAAGTAAATGTTTTAAATGTGGAAAAGAAGGTCATCGGGCATTTGAATGCCGTGATAATGGGAAGAAGATGTCTAATGATGCAAACAAAGGAAGGGATACACAGAATGAACCTACTACACTTCAATGTTTCAAGTGCAAGGAGATGGGGCATTATGCCAATCAATGCCCAAATCCAAGGGTTGATGATGATGGTCGACGTCAACAAACTCTTGAGGCTAAAGATAAAGGAAAGTCACATGCAATTTCTATCAGCGATGTGGGGTACGATAATAAAGTGGTGAAAGGTACACTTACCGTCCACTCTAAAGTAGCAAATGTTTTATTTGATTCTGGATCCACACACTCTTTTATTTCTGAAAAATTTTCTAAGGGTATCACCGTACTACCTCAACAATTAGATGTTGAGTTAGCTGTGACAACACCTAATGGCACATCAATCGCATCAAAAGTTTATAATTCTTCTCCGATCGAAGTTTGTGGGAAAGTGCTTCCTGCAAATCTTGTGATCCTTCCTTTAGTGGAATTTGATGTGATTCTTGGCATGGATTGGCTTTCTCTACATGGAGCTCATATCAATTGCCAAAGAAGGGAAGTCACATTTCATACTCCAGATCAATCTACGATCGTATACCAATGCAAGGATGAACATAACCTTCCAGTGGAAATTTCTTCCATCTTATGGGTATTGATCCCACTAAATGAAGGTTATTTATCTCAAATGGTTGGTGAGAAACTCACGATTAAGAATATGCCCATTGTAAGGGAGTTTGATGATGTCTTTCCGGAGGAATTACCGGGTCTTCCACCAAATCGTGAAGTTGAGTTTTCAATAGAACTCGTACCGGGTGCTTTGCCTATTTCAAAGACACCTTATAGAATGGCCCCAATTGAGTTGCAGGAATTGAAGAAGCAACTCCAAGAGAATCTTGATAAGGGATTCATACGCCCTAGTGCGTCACCTTGGGGAGCACCTGTTCTATTTGTTAAGAAGAAAGATGGATCAATGAGACTCTGCATTGATTATCGAGAACTTAACAAGATCACTATCAAGAACAAATATCCTCTCCCACGCATTGATGACTTATTTGACCAACTACGCGGAGCTCAATACTTTTCCAAGATTGATCTTCGTTCAGGGTATCATCAATTAAGGGTCAAAAGGGAGGATATACCAAAGACGGCTTTCCGTACAAGGTATGGACACTATGAATTTATAGTGATGCCATTTGGTCTTACTAATGCCCCTGCTATCTTCATGGATCTAATGAATAGAGTCTTTAGAGACTATCTTGATCAATTTGTGGTAGTCTTTATAGACGATATTCTTGTCTATTCAAAGAGCAAGGAAGAGCATGAAGATCACTTGAGAATTATATTGAAGACCCTGAGAAAGGAGAAGCTTTATGCCAAATTTACCAAGTGTGAATTTTGGCTTCAAAAAGTTGCATTTTTGGGTCATATAATCTCAAAAGAAGGGATATCTGTGGATCCAGCAAAAACAGAGGTTATTGAAAGATGGTCAAGACCAACAACAGTAACTGAGATCCGAAGTTTTCTTGGTTTGGCTGGTTATTATCGACGTTTTGTAAAAGATTTTTCACGATTATCTAATCCACTCACCAAGTTGACTCGGAAAGGAGTTAAGTTTGTCTGGACAGAGGAATGTGAAGAGAATTTCAAGGAGTTGAAAAGAAGGTTATCCAGTGCACCTGTGCTCACACTGCCTTGTAGTGGAGAAAGGTTTGTGATCTACAGTGATGCATCCAAGAAGGGATTGGGGTGTGTTCTTATGCAAAATGATATGGTGATAGCTAATGCCTCACGACAGTTGAAAATCCATGAGCAAAATTACCCAACACATGATTTGGAGTTGGCTGCGGTAATCTTTGCATTAAAGATTTGGAGGCATTACCTTTATGGTGAAAGGTGTGATATTTATACTGATCATAAAAGTTTAAAGTATATTTTCACACAAAAGGAGTTGAATATGCGTCAAAGAAGATGGTTGGAGCTGATTAAGGATTATGACTGCTCAATCCATTACCACCCTGGGAAAGCAAACAGGGTGGAAGATGCATTAAGTCGACAAGACCATGCTAGTTTATCCATGATGAGGATCACAAAAGATCCAATATTTATGGATTTACAAAGGATGGATCTTGGAATTTTAATGGAAGGGGAAAAATCTTATCTTTCTCAAATGAATGTTCAACCATCTATACATGTGAAGATTAAGGAGGCACAGAAAGAAGATGTCGAGTTACAAAAGAAGGTGAGAAATGTTCCTGAATTCAACCTTGATTGTGATGGGATAATAAAGTTTAGGAATCGGGTTTGCGTTCCTCCCATCCCCGAATTAAAGAATGAGCTGCTGGATGAGGCTCATAGTTCATCATTTTCTATTCATCCTGGAAGCACGAAGATGTATAGGGACCTGAAAGAGTACTTCTGGTGGGATGGAATGAAAAGAGATGTTGCTGAATATGTCTCTCGATGCTTGGTTTGTCAACAAGTTAAAGCTGAGAGACAGAAGTCTAAGGGGATGTTACAACCATTACCCATACCCGAATGGAAATGGGAAAACATCACTATGGACTTTGTCACAAGACTTCCTAAAACATCCAAAGGCAATAATGCTATCTGGGTCATAGTTGATCGTCTTACAAAGTCTGCACACTTCATTGCTATTAGAGAGGATTTCTCTCTAGATCAGCTTGCCAGGATATATGTAAAGGAAGTGGTAAGATTGCATGGAGTACCACTTTCTATTATATCTGATCGAGATCCGAGATTTACCTCGAAGTTCTGGCGAAGTCTTCAGCATACTCTGGATACAGAGTTGAGTTTCAGCACTGCTTATCATCCCCAGACAGACGGTCAGTCTGAGAGAACAATTCAAACCCTAGAAGATATGTTGAGAGCTTGCTCTATGGATTTCAAAGGAGGTTGGGATCAACACCTACCTTTGGTGGAATTTTCTTATAATAATAGCTTTCACTCCAGTATTCAGATGGCTCCTTATGAAGCTCTCTATGGAAAGAAATGCAGGACTCCAACTTGCTGGGATGAAGTTGGGGAAAGAAAGCTATTAGGACCTGATCTCGTTGATGAAATGGCAGAAAAGGTTAGATCTATTCAACAACACATAAGAGCAGCTCAGAGTCGACAAAAAAGTTATGCCGACAACCGAAGAAAAGACCTAGAGTTTGAAGTGGGTGATAAAGTGTTCTTACGAATATCTCCCTGGAAGAGGGTTATGAGATTTGGAAAGAAGGGGAAGTTGAGCCCTAGATATATCGGTCCTTTCGAAATACTGGATCGTGTTGGGAAGGTAGCTTACCGATTGGCGCTTCCACCGAATCTCTCTCAAGTTCACGATGTGTTCCATGTATCTCTCCTGAGAAAGTACATACCAGATCCTTCACATGTACTCAGCTCAGAAGTTGTACCGCTGGAGCAAGATCTTTCTTATGAAGAACAGCCGATAGAGATTCTGGATCGTAGCGAAAAAGTCCTACGAAACAAGACCACTCGCTTGGTGAAAGTTTTATGGAGAAACCACCAACTTGAAGAAGCTACATGGGAGCTTGAGGATATGATGAGGGAGAAGTATCCTCATTTGTTGCAAAGTAACGAATTTCGAGGGCGAAATTCTTTTTAAGGGGGGTAGAATGTAACACCCGAGACTTTTATGTTATATAAATCATCAAAGGAATCTTTTTCTACACAACACTTGCTTGGCTTGCTTTACACGCAATCGCGACCTTCCTCGATAGCTTGCGTCGTACGCAATACCGAGTTTCACTAAACAACAATATGCTATTAAAACTAGCCGTTATGAATAGTAATAACCACTTTTTGAAATTTTATAAATTTTATTTTTCAAAATGGACTTCATTTTTGGACTTAGAATATCGAAATTAGCCTAGGGTGAAATTTTGGTATTTTTCTGAAAACTTTCAATTTTTGATGAATAGTGAAACCACTAAGTGGTAGGTTAAAAAACTGAATTTTGCATAAAACTTAATTTTACCGCTTCTGTGAATGAAATTTCAAAAATCCGAGAGACACGGTTAATATCAAGGACTAAAATGTGGTTCAATGAGATGAAAATAATTTTTTGGTGAATAGTAACTTTTTACTATTTTTACCGCGGTTAATAGTAAATAGGGTAACTAAGGGTAAATATGATATTAATATTACCCTAACACATGTCCTAATTCTATTGGACAAGTGTAATTCGACCAAAAACAAACTTAGGAATAAAATATGACCATTTAGGCCCACTTGGATTAGATTAGGACATTTATTATTAATTTATTTAAAGAAGGGTTAAAATAGTTAAAATCAAAGTTTAATAAGTAAATCATTTTTAATATAGGGTTATACATAAGATAAATTCGATTGTAAATATTCATTAGAAAGCTAAAAAGATTTCCTACATGATGGTATTTTATTTGTAATTTTTAGACATCAAATAATTTAATTTATTTATGACACAAAGATGATGCAGTAATGAAATATTGACAAAATTGATAATATAAATACCAAAATAAATGTAATTTGAGACTTTTTATGAATTCCACTAATTTTCTAGGTTACTATGATATATTAGTGTTGATTTAATCAACTTGTTTCGAACATATAATTCTGTTATGACTTTCACAAAAATCATATATCAAATAGTGTCAAAATTGACACAAAATAGTTTTTAAATCAAATATTATATTATTAATTGTTATTTTATTCCTAAAAATCTAAGGTTCGGCCAAATGACTTAGATAAGGATATATATATTAATAATAAACAATTTGGGGTTCGTTTGGCATGTTATAGTAAGTGTATTAACCATATAGTGAAAGAAAACAAAAAGACATGGTAAAAGTTAAATTAATTAACTTAGAGTTAAATCTAATTGATAAGGTTAAAATAATACCCTAAACTTGTCTAAATCTTATTGGTTGATAGGATTTCGACCCATCCCCACTTTAGCTTCGAAATAAGACCCTTTGGAACCATTATAAACCGATTTTGACTTTAATATAAAATAATATTTTGAGATATTCCTAAGGTGCCCCTCTCCTCCCTTATAAAAGGGCACCTCCTCCCCCTCCTCCTCACACCAATTTGAGCACTCAAGCTCGGCCAACCCCTGCCATTTTCCCTTCTCCACTTCCCTAGAATAATCCTAGAGGTCCTGGTCTTCTCCAAAGACCAATCTTAGTTCCTTAAGTGGAGGATTCAAAGAAGCGTTCCAAATAAGAGGTAATATCCATTACCGATCTTTTCAATTTCTTTCTTCTTCAACTTCTTCTTCTTTAGTTGTTTCATGATAAAGTAATAACATCAGTATTACTTACATACTGATATGTTATTATAAATATGAAACAACCCTAATTCACCTTCTATCCATCCTACGGAAAAATGAAATCACCGCGCGTGCGTACGTACGGAATACCGTCTCCACGCCGTGGTGTAATCTATTTTCCACCATCACCTTACACGGATGGGTATAATGGTGTAATAAGTAACTATATATGATTATTATTAAGTAATATTGATACTGAAATAATATATATATATACTCCAATACAATTCCACGATCATAGGAACGATATCATCACTCGTGCGTACGTACGGAATACGGTCTCCACGATGTGATGCGACTCGTTCTACATGATTTTCATTTCATAATGATTATATAAATGAATTGAATGAATGAATATGGTATATACTACACTAATACCATTCTGGAAATGAATTATCTATAACCTAAAGATAAGAATAAGAATTTATTCGACAAAACACGCATAAGAACAAAAAGTTATAAAGACCCGAGTAACAAGTAACAATGAAATATTACTAACAAGAAGCTAATAATATGACCATATATGATCTCATATCAATACGTATGATTCTGGAATAAGTAAATAACATTATTTAAACCATTATACAGGATCTTCGGACACGAACAAAGCAAATCGGACCTAAGGTAAGGGAAATATCACAATCTCATTTTTATCCGAGATTGTTTATTCGTAAGTATTTACTGGGGTGTATTTTATCATCCACATCCATGTTCCCTCAATATGTAATATTGTTTCCATCCACTTGCAATAGTTTAAATCCAATTTTACCCTTAGGTGAGTTTTTAGTAAAGAATATGAAAGGAATCTTTTGTCGTTTTTCCGTACGAGGTATTTTTTGACTTTTCCGACAAAAGTACGAAGAATGTTTTTTTTAACTTATACGGCATGAATGGATTTTTAAAATATTATTTACAAGAAGCTTCCTTTACAAGTTTTCAAGTTTATTTTTAATCAACTTCTTTTATTTTAAATTCGTATGACATGCTATGAAAGGAAAAATGTTTTTGAAGAAGAAAGGATATTTTCCTCAAGAATGGAGTTCAAGTGTTTTATCAAAATTATTTTCCATCTAAGATAATAAAGGGTTCTGTTTTTACCCCTATTATTACATTGATTTGATTATGTTGTAAGTGAATTATTTTTATGAAGTCATTTACCTTATATGATTTGTCTTATGATGTCATGATGTTTCAAGAATCCCATTTTTATTACATGTGTTATGCAATGATGTATGATTTATGATTTATGTGGCACACATAAGAAAGGATTCATTATAAGATGGGTGGGACCTATATCTCCCTCCAATGCATTGGGTAAAGACTTTATATCTCATGAGATAGACATGGCTGGAACGGAAGGTTATTTCGGTTCAGTGATACAGGACTGAAACGAGGAGTGAACTCGGTTCAGAAAGGGACTTTGTCCACTAAGATAGTCTTGGCAATGAGTCATGACTAACAAGAAATGATTTCCATGATTATGTGTGCATGCCACAAAGATTCAAGTTTTATGTTATGATTATGGGGATCTCATTTTCACTTCTATGATTTATTCCATGTTAAGATATTATGATCTCTTTTGCAGGTTTTGATTTTCATAAAGATATGATATGATTTTTATTTCCTTTATTTGCCCTTGCTGAGCATTTGAGCTCACCCTTTTATGTTTTCTTTTCCCCAGGTCAGGAAGATGGATATTAAGTAGAATATGCTAAAAGGGACCCTAGATATGATGAAATAAATGGGAGACACTGTAGAAGATTTATGAACCAGTTTTTTATGTTTCCCTAGTTTCTAAAGACACTATACCTATACGGTCCTTTGTGGTTTTGTCATATGTTGTAATAAGTGTGCTTCAATTTTGAAGTATTAACAATGTATGTAAAGTGTGGGTCGTTATAGTTGGTATCAGAGGAAAGGTATAGTCAACCTTTGGAAACTAGGATGTGAAAGCCTTAGTAAGAACCCTAAGGATAAGTCTAAGCATAGAACACAATCTTAGAAATGGCCATGAATAACCTAGGATAAGACCATAAGCATGAAAATTTTATTCATGAATTATGTGGTTTCCTATTATAATTAGTGTTGCTCACACTATTCTTCTTGGTTTTAGTCAATGGCTGGAACCCGAAGGAACCGTGTTAATGCGGAATGCGATGGGCAATGCAATGATTGTCCCCCTGAGCAACCAAACGATATGGGAGATGGAATGCAAAATCTTGTAGCCATGCTCACACAACTTTCTCAAGCTATGAATCATGCAGGATTTCCAAACGAGCAAAGGAGGGAGCAACATTCTGTTGAATCCTTCATGAGGCAGCGTCCACCTTCTTTCAGCGGGTCTACTGATCCATTAGTTGCTGAACAATGGATTAGTACTACTGAAAAGATATTTTCAGTTCTTCAATGTTCTGAGCATGATAAAGTCATCCTAGCAGTGTATCGTTTGGAAGGAGATGCTGATCAATGGTGGAATCTTGTTAAGAATACGAGGCAAAGGGATGAAATTGAGTCCATGGAATGGGACGAGTTCAAGAACTTGTTTTTCAATAAGTACTTCCCTCGTATTCTCCGAACAAAGATGGAGAAAGAGTTCCTTGAACTGAAGCAAAGGGATGATGAATCTGTTAGTACCTATGAAGCAAATTTTACAAGACTTTCAAGGTACGCTTCTGGTATTATTATCCAACCTGAGAGTAAGATCGATCGATTCTTTAGTGGCTTAAAACCAAGTCTTCGAAGGGCGTTAGCCATAAGGGACTTCAATAGCTATGAGGAAATCGTTCGATGTGCTCTCAAAGTCGAGATGGAGATTGGAGTAACCCATCAGTCACATGGGTTTGATAAGAAGAGGAAGATGGAATTCAAAGAAAAATCTAAAGAGCACACGGAAAAGAAGATGAACTTTCCCTTATGCTCAAAGTGTGGAAAGAAACATGGAGGGAGTTGTCTTAAAGGGACAAGTAAATGTTTTAAATGTGGAAAAGAAGGTCATCGGGCATTTGAATGCCGTGATAATGGGAAGAAGATGTCTAATGATGCAAACAATGGAAGGGATACACAGAATGAACCTACTACACTTCAATGTTTCAAGTGCAAGGAGATGGGGCATTATGCCAATCAATGCCCAAATCCAAGGGTTGATGATGATGGTCGACGTCAACAAACTCTTGAGGCTAAAGATAAAGGAAAGTCACATGCAATTTCTATCAGCGATGTGGGGTATGATAATGAAGTGGTGAAAGGTACACTTACCGTCCACTCTAAAGTAGCAAATGTTTTATTTGATTCTGGATCCACACACTCTTTTATTTCTGAAAAATTTTCTAAGGGTATCACCGTACTACCTCAACAATTAGATGTTGAGTTAGCTGTGACAACACCTAATGGCACATCAATCGCATCAAAAGTTTATAATTCTTCTCCGATCGAAGTTTGTGGGAAAGTGCTTCCTGCAAATCTTGTGATCCTTCCTTTAGTGGAATTTGATGTGATTCTTGGCATGGATTGGCTTTCTCTACATGGAGCTCATATCAATTGCCAAAGAAGGGAAGTCACATTTCATACTCCAGATCAATCTACGATCGTATACCAATGCAAGGATGAACATAACCTTCCAGTGGAAATTTCTTCCATCTTATGGGTATTGATCCCACTAAATGAAGGTTATTTATCTCAAATGGTTGGTGAGAAACTCACGATTAAGAATATGCCCATTGTAAGGGAGTTTGATGATGTCTTTCCGGAGGAATTACCGGGTCTTCCACCAAATCGTGAAGTTGAGTTTTCAATAGAACTCGTACCGGGTGCTTTGCCTATTTCAAAGACACCTTATAGAATGGCCCCAATTGAGTTGCAGGAATTGAAGAAGCAACTCCAAGAGAATCTTGATAAGGGATTCATACGCCCTAGTGCGTCACCTTGGGGAGCACCTGTTCTATTTGTTAAGAAGAAAGATGGATCAATGAGACTCTGCATTGATTATCGAGAACTTAACAAGATCACTATCAAGAACAAATATCCTCTCCCACGCATTGATGACTTATTTGACCAACTACGCGGAGCTCAATACTTTTCCAAGATTGATCTTCGTTCAGGGTATCATCAATTAAGGGTCAAAAGGGAGGATATACCAAAGACGGCTTTCCGTACAAGGTATGGACACTATGAATTTATAGTGATGCCATTTGGTCTTACTAATGCCCCTGCTATCTTCATGGATCTAATGAATAGAGTCTTTAGAGACTATCTTGATCAATTTGTGGTAGTCTTTATAGACGATATTCTTGTCTATTCAAAGAGCAAGGAAGAGCATGAAGATCACTTGAGAATTATATTGAAGACCCTGAGAAAGGAGAAGCTTTATGCCAAATTTACCAAGTGTGAATTTTGGCTTCAAAAAGTTGCTTTTTTGGGTCATATAATCTCAAAAGAGGGGATATCTGTGGATCCAGCAAAAACAGAGGTTATCGAAAGATGGTCAAGACCAACAACAGTAACTGAGATCCGAAGTTTTCTTGGTTTGGCTGGTTATTATCGACGTTTTGTAAAATATTTTTCACGATTATCTAATCCACTCACCAAGTTGACTCGGAAAGGAGTTAAGTTTGTCTGGACAGAGGAATGTGAAGAGAATTTCAAGGAGTTGAAAAGAAGGTTATCCAGTGCACCTGTGCTCACACTGCCTTGTAGTGGAGAAAGGTTTGTGATCTACAGTGATGCATCCAAGAAGGGATTGGGGTGTGTTCTTATGCAAAATGATATGGTGATAGCTTATGCCTCACGACAGTTGAAAATCCATGAGCAAAATTACCCAACACATGATTTGGAGTTGGCTGCGGTAATCTTTGCATTAAAGATTTGGAGGCATTACCTTTATGGTGAAAGGTGTGATATTTATACTGATCATAAAAGTTTAAAGTATATTTTCACACAAAAGGAGTTGAATATGCGTCAAAGAAGATGGTTGGAGCTGATTAAGGATTATGACTGCTCAATCCATTACCACCCTGGGAAAGCAAACAGGGTGGCAGATGCATTAAGTCGAGAAGACCATGCTAGTTTATCCATGATGAGGATCACAAAAGATCCAATATTTATGGATTTACAAAGGATGGATCTTGAAATTTTAATGGAAGGGGAAAAATCTTATCTTTCTCAAATGAATGTTCAACCATCTATACATGTGAAGATTAAGGAGGCACAGAAAGAAGATGTCGAGTTACAAAAGAAGGTGAGAAATGTTCCTGAATTCAACCTTGATTGTGATGGGATAATAAAATTCAGGAATCGGGTTTGCGTTCCTCCCATCCCCGAATTAAAGAATGAGCTGCTGGATGAGGCTCATAGTTCATCATTTTCTATTCATCCTGGAAGCACGAAGATGTATAGGGACCTGAAAGAGTACTTCTGGTGGGATGGAATGAAAAGAGATGTTGCTGAATATGTCTCTCGATGCTTGGTTTGTCAACAAGTTAAAGCTGAGAGACAGAAGTCTAAGGGGATGTTACAACCATTACCCATACCCGAATGGAAATGGGAAAACATCACTATGGACTTTGTCACAGGACTTCCTAAAACATCCAAAGGCAATAATGCTATCTGGGTCATAGTTGATCGTCTTACAAAGTCTGCACACTTCATTGCTATTAGAGAGGATTTCTCTCTAGATCAGCTTGCCAGGATATATGTAAAGGAAGTGGTAAGATTGCATGGAGTACCACTTTCTATTATATCTGATCGAGATCCGAGATTTACCTCGAAGTTCTGGAGAAGTCTTCAGCATACTCTGGATACAGAGTTGAGTTTCAGCACTGCTTATCATCTCCAGACAGACGGTCAGTCTGAGAGAACAATTCAAACCCTAGAAGATATGTTGAGAGCTTGCTCTATGGATTTCAAAGGAGGTTGGGATCAACACCTACCTTTGGTGGAATTTTCTTATAATAATAGCTTTCACTCCAGTATTCAGATGGCTCCTTATGAAGCTCTCTATGGAAAGAAATGCAGGACTCCAACTTGCTGGGATGAAGTTGGGGAAAGAAAGCTATTAGGACCTGATCTCGTTGATGAAATGGCAGAAAAGGTTAGATCTATTCAACAACACATAAGAGCAGCTCAGAGTCGACAAAAAAGTTATGCCGACAACCGAAGAAAAGACCTAGAGTTTGAAGTGGGTGATAAAGTGTTCTTACGAATATCTCCCTGGAAGAGGGTTATGAGATTTGGAAAGAAGGGGAAGTTGAGCCCTAGATATATCGGTCCTTTCGAAATACTGGATCGTGTTGGGAAGGTAGCTTACCGATTGGCGCTTCCACCGAATCTCTCTCAAGTTCACGATGTGTTCCATGTATCTCTCCTGAGAAAGTACATACCAGATCCTTCACATGTACTCAGCTCAGAAGTTGTACCGCTGGAGCAAGATCTTTCTTATGAAGAACAGCCGATAGAGATTCTGGATCGTAGCGAAAAAGTCCTACAAAACAAGACCACTCGCTTGGTGAAAGTTTTATGGAGAAACCACCAACTTGAAGAAGCTACATGGGAGCTTGAGGATATGATGAGGGAGAAGTATCCTCATTTGTTGCAAAGTAACGAATTTCGAGGGCGAAATTCTTTTTAAGGGGGGTAGAATGTAACACCCGAGACTTTTATGTTATATAAATCATCAAAGGAATCTTTTTCTACACAACACTTGCTTGGCTTGCTTTACACGCAATCGCGACCTTCCTCGATAGCTTGCGTCGTACGCAATACCGAGTTTCACTAAACAACAATATGCTATTAAAACTAGCCGTTATGAATAGTAATAACCACTTTTTGAAATTTTATAAATTTTATTTTTCAAAATGGACATCATTTTTGGACTTAGAATATCGAAATTAGCCTAGGGTGAAATTTTGGTATTTTTCTGAAAACTTTCAATTTTTGATGAATAGTGAAACCACTAAGTGGTAGGTTAAAAAACTGAATTTTGCATAAAACTTAATTTTACCGCTTCTGTGAATGAAATTTCAAAAATCCGAGAGACACGGTTAATATCAAGGACTAAAATGTGGTTCAATGAGATGAAAATAATTTTTTGGTGAATAGTAACTTTTTACTATTTTTACCGCGGTTAATAGTAAATAGGGTAACTAAGGGTAAATATGATATTAATATTACCCTAACACATGTCCTAATTCTATTGGACAAGTGTAATTCGACCAAAAACAAACTTAGGAATAAAATATGACCATTTAGGCCCACTTGGATTAGATTAGGACATTTATTATTAATTTATTTAAAGAAGGGTTAAAATAGTTAAAATCAAAGTTTAATAAGTAAATCATTTTTAATATAGGGTTATACATAAGATAAATTCGATTGTAAATATTCATTAGAAAGCTAAAAAGATTTCCTACATGATGGTATTTTATTTGTAATTTTTAGACATCAAATAATTTAATTTATGTATGACACAAAGATGATGCAGTAATGAAATATTGACAAAATTGATAATATAAATACCAAAATAAATGTAATTTGAGACTTTTTATGAATTCCACTAATTTTCTAGGTTACTATGATATATTAGTGTTGATTTAATCAACTTTTTTCGAACATATAATTCTTTTATGACTTTCACAAAAATCATATATCAAATAGTGTCAAAATTGACACAAAATAGTTTTTAAATCAAATATTATATTATTAATTGTTATTTTATTCCTAAAAATCTAAGGTTCGGCCAAATGACTTAGATAAGGATATATATATTAATAATAAACAATTTGGGGTTAGTTTGGCATGTTATAGTAAGTGTATTAACCATATAGTGAAAGAAAACAAAAAGACACGGTAAAAGTTAAATTAATTAACTTAGAGTTAAATCTAATTGATAAGGTTAAAATAATACCCTAAACTTGTCTAAATCCTATTGGTTGATAGGATTTCGACCCATCCCCACTTTAGCTTCGATATAAGACCCTTTGGAACCATTATAAACCGATTTTGACTTTAATATAAAATAATATTTTGAGATATTCCTAAGGTGCCCCTCTCTTCCCTTATAAAAGGGCACCTCCTCCCCCTCCTCCTCACACCAATTTGAGCACTCAAGCTCGGCCAACCCCTGCCATTTTCCCTTCTCCACTTCCCTAGAATAATCCTAGAGGTCCTGGTCTTCTCCAAAGACCAATCTTAGTTCCTTAAGTGGAGGATTCAAAGAAGCGTTCCAAATAAGAGGTAATATCCATTACCGATCTTTTCAATTTCTTTCTTCTTCAACTCCTTCTTCTTTAGTTGTTTCATGATAAAGTAATAACATCAGTATTACTTACATACTGATATGTTATTATAAATATGAAACGACCCTAATTCGCCTTCTATCCATCCTACGGAAAAATGAAATCACCGCGCGTGCGTACGTACGGAATACCGTCTCTTCGCCGTGGTGTAATCTATTTTCCACCATCACCTTACAAGGATGGGTATAATGGTGTAATCAGTAACTATATATGATTATTATTAAGTAATATTGATACTGAAATAATATATATATATACTCCAATACAATTCCATGATCATAGGAACGATATCATCACTCGTGCGTACGTACGGAATACCGTCTCCACGATGTGATGCGACTCGTTCTACATGATCTTCATTTCATAATGATTATATAAATGAATTGAATGAATGAATATGGTATATACTACACTAATACCATTCTGGAAATGAATTATCTATAACCTAAAGATAAGAATAAGAATTTATTCGACAAAACACGCATAAGAACAAAAAGTTATAAAGACCCGAGTAACAAGTAACAATGAAATATTACTAACAAGAAGCTAATAATATGACCATATATGATCTCATATCAATATGTATGATTCTGGAATAAGTAAATAACATTATTTAAACCATTATACAGGATATTCGGACACGAACAAAGCAAATCGGACCTAAGGTAAGGGAAATATCACAATCTCATTTTTATCCGAGACTGTTTATTCGTAAGTATTTACTGGGGTGTATTTTATCATCCACATCCATGTTCCCTCAATATGTAATATTGTTTCCATCCACTTGCAATATTTTAAATCCAATTTTACCCTTAGGTGAGTTTTTAGTAAAGAATATGAAAGGAATCTTTTGTCGTTTTTCCGTACGAGGTACTTTTTGACTTTTCCGACAAAAGTACGAAGAATGTTTTTTTTAACTTATACGGCATGAATGGATTTTTAAAATATTATTTACAAGAAGCTTCCTTTACAAGTTTTCAAGTTTATTTTTAATCAACTTCTTTTATTTTAAATTCGTATGACATGCTATGAAAGGAAAAATGTTTTTGAAGAAGAAATGATATTTTCCTCAAGAATGGAGTTCAAGTGTTTTATCAAAATTATTTTCCATCTAAGATAATAAAGGGTTCTGTTTTTACCCCTATTATTACATTGATTTGATTATGTTGTAAGTGAATTATTTTTATGAAGTCATTTACCTTATATGATTTGTCTTATGATGTCATGATGTTTCAAGAATCCCATTTTTATTACATGTGTTATGCAATGATGTATGATTTATGATTTATGTGGCACACATAAGAAAGGATTCATTATAAGATGGGTGGGACCTATATCTCCCTCCAATGCATTGGGTAAAGACTTTATATCTCATGATATAGACATGGCTGGAACGGAAGGTTATTTCGGTTCAGTGATACAGGACTGAAACGAGGAGTGAACTCGGTTCAGAAAGGGACTTTGTCCACTAAGATAGTCTTGGAAATGAGTCATGACTAACAAGAAATGATTTCCATGATTATGTGTGCATGCCACAAAGATTCAAGTTTTATGTTATGATTATGGGGATCTCATTTTCACTTCTATGATTTATTCCATGTTAAGATATTATGATCTCTTTTGCAGGTTTTGATTTTCATAAAGATATGATATGATTTTTATTTCCTTTATTTGCCCTTGCTGAGCATTTGAGCTCACCCTTTTATGTTTTCTTTTCCCCAGGTCAGGAAGATGGATATTAAGTAGAATATGCTAAAAGGGACCCTAGATATGATGAAATAAATGGGAGACACTGTAGAAGATTTATGAACCAGTTGTTTATGTTTCCCCAGTTTCTAAAGACACTATACCTATACGGTCCTTTGTGGTTTTGTCATATGTTGTAATAAGTGTGCTTCAATTTTGAAGTATTAACAATGTGTGTAAAGTGTTGGTCGTTATAAAATAACATTATGAAATTTTATAGTTATATATAGTATAAATTTTTTTACTCCTTTATATTTATGGAGGGTCATTCAGTGATTTTCATAATGATCCACCATTATGAATTGACCCAACTCATTGTGCCATTATGCTCTCTTTTCCCTCTTAAATATAAATTAGACTGATCCCTAAAATTATATCTTATTTTTCTAGTTTAATTTAAATATTATTCTCTTATTGGTTCATATTTAGATATATTTATTCATACATTGATTTATTTTATCTCTCTTACATGGTGAGATTGATCTTCCTTGATCAACAATACCCTCCTTCCTAGAATTTCTATTTTCTTCACATCACTTATTTATTCCACCTATGTTATTATTTTCATAAGTCTATGAACGGTGGGTTCCATTGTTATGGTGATTTTTGAGGTTGTAATTGGGGTTTGAGGTAGATAGATTATTTTCATAATACGTCTAGGTTTAGAGGGGTTTGATTATCTTGGTCTCTTAATTTATGTGTAGCTTTTGTAATAAGATCCTATTAAGTAAGGGGATTTTTAAATTCAAATTTATAATTTATTTGTGAATGTTGAATTTTAAAGATTTTTATTTAATTTTTTTGATGTGTGTAGTTTTATTTAGTTAGATAATAAATTATAATAAATAATTAAAGTGTGAAAATATTCCACACATATATATTTTGAAATTCATGTTGTTCCCATTTCATTTTTCCCTAATTGATTATTATATGTTTATATGAATCCATTTTCTCTAATGTTGATATACCTTTTTTCCTTTCATATTTCGATAATATATATAAATATGGTAATGAAAATTGGTGGAATGGAAATTTTAAATTTACATTAACAATTTTTATGTATAATGTAATTGATTAATATGGAAGGGTGATTAAAGGATATTATTTTTTATTATTTTCTATAGTAGTTGATGCTATTATTACTGTGTTTTATTTACATTATTAATTTGGTTAATGTGGAATTGGTTATTTCATTTTTATGGTTTAAATTTATGTGATGGAATAACATTTTTTTATTAGTAGAGTTTCGGTTGATTTGTTGTTAATGTTTCCATAGAATGGTAGGTTGATGTTGAATAGATGAAATGATTTTTCTATGCCAGTAGTAGTGTTATTTATTTTGTCTATTGGAATTAGATGTCATGGTGAACTTTGTGATGACGATTAAAGGCTGATGTAGTTGTATGATAATGGCTAAAAAAATGTTTTTTTAAAATTATAATTAATAATTAGGAATTAATTGAAAGTGGGATGGTTATATTTGTTAATGTTGATTCAATATTAACAAATGAAGTATTTGGTAAATGATAGTTGGTAAATTGGGATGATAAAATTGAAACAAAATTTCATATATGGAATGATTGAACATGATTCAGAAGGAGGGAATAACGTATTCTTCATCGTAAGAGATCTATAGATCCACATTAGGGATAAGGTAGAGTCGGTGGATTGGGGATTCAGTTAATATTTGTAATTGTGTTATTATATTTAATTTCGTGATTTTTTTTTAAAACTTTTATATTTTTAAATTGATTTTTTTGACGTTTTTTAGTAAAATTTTTTTAATTTCACATTCATTTATATACCATTATATTGTATATATTGTGGAAAATCATTCCTGATATGGTTTATTTTATCCCTCAAACCTATTTTATAGCCTTTAGTGATCATGGAGAGTGTGTAAGGCCTTATGAAGGTTTGAAATTGTTCTTGGAATTTTGGTATCTCGTTAGGGTAATTAAATAACCAATCAAACATTTTTGTTTTTCATATCTTAATTATTGTGTTGTAGACATTACAAAAATATATAATATTTTAAATGAGTTTGAAAAGTATATTTCTCAATTGTTGTGTATAAATACAAGGAGTGTCTATTAGTTATAATATAATAAATTCAAACCACATGGTTTAATGTGTGATTAATTTTATTAAACTATTATTTAAAAATCTATATCTTATTTATTCCTTATTCTACACTAATGTTCTAGTAGTTCAGGGGAGTTCAAGATATCATATGAAGAAGAGTTCTTAATGATTCACCTTTTTTAGTCCCATTGATGTTGGGAGTCTATTTGATTTGATTTATACACATCCCTCTAGATTTTGTAAATTCAAATACTTACTTAAAATATGATAAAGGTTTGTTCTAAAGGATTTATTTAATTTTTGGTAAACCTCTCAAGGTAGATCATTTAAAATAGTCTTTTTATGTTTTCGACAGAATTTTGTAATGGATATATCCCCCAAAACCTATTGTGGTATTTGATTCAGTTCGATGATGTTTATATGTCTCCCTATTTCTTAGGAAAATCATGTTTTCTATGGACATCATGGATATAAAATATAATATATTAGTGACTATGCTACTCACATAAAGTAGATTTTTGGCCTAGTGAAATATCATCTATTTATAAAAGAAACACATATAGAATTTTTAGGATAACACTACCATATCAAATATAATACATGGGTTTTCAAAATAAAACATCATGATATGATCACATTATTAGTATAATTCATATTTCATCGAAATGAGAATACACATTCTTATAAAAGACATAGAATACATTATGAAGATAATGTTTTACATGATGAGAAGAAGGAATGTATTGTCCAGAGTTCGTGGAACTATATTGATAATTTATTAAATGGAGAAAATTAGTTTGGGGAATGTCTCTTGTATCACACAAGACAATGTTAAAGAGTTATCATTTCACAATTGAACAACATTATGAATTTTCATAAAAAATTCAGGAAATATTCTATGGATAATGTTTTCCTTGTAGTATAATAAGTTAATTCTCTTTTAAATTTACCAATAAGAAGAATTATTATTTATAAATTATTAAAATTTATAAAACCCTTCATCATTATTGAACCTTAAATCATTTTTTGAATCTGAAGGAAAATTCATAATATACTAAAATTTATTTAGCATATGAAATTTATATTTAAATGGTTAAATTTATATGGTTTATGATTATGATTTTTATATGATGTTTTTATGCTAAAATTATAAATTAATTCATAAATATTTTATAAATTTCAAAATAAAATAAAAATATAATGTGTTTATATTAATTATTTAAAATTCTTGTAAAATAATAATTTGAAAATTCTATATTAAATGTCTTGTTTTTGATAAAAAACATATATCTTACAAAAAATGGATCTATAATTTATATCATTTCAGTAATAAATGAGGATCCATTGATCAATGATATTGTGGATATAATAGGGCACAAGGATATTTTCACACTTGTGTACTATTGATTCTCAAGCTAAAAGGGAATGGGATTGAGGGATATGAGTCGAAATGATCTTTTTCTAACGTTTCTCTATCTAATGCCAACCTCTATTTCATATATTTATAAATCTCCTTCCCAAGAAGATCCATTAAGAATGTGTGAATATCACATGTATGAAATAACTTGGATGCCCTTTAGGATATGTTTTATAGGTGAGAATATTCTATTGTTTCATGAGTAATCCAATTCAAATGATACAAAACATGTGGATTCACTAACCTACTGTGAATGGTTTCTTATATATGAGGATTCTAGGAATCGAATATAGATTTTATAGGATGAGGATTAGATCAAACATCCTTCCCAAGTGATTAGGGTAAGAGGAAAACACAGAGCTTCATATTTATTTCTGTAAAACCTGGCCTATTTAGTTTTCAATAATGGGATTGAAATTTCTACCCCTCTGGTGTGAGGAAAAACCTTTCTAAGATCTAGGTATGAATCCTTAGTATATACTGGTTATATTGGTATCCTATCATCCTATGGTATATAATATTTATGTTGGCTACCCTTCTCAGGATGGATAAAGATACCAAAAATCCAATGTTTTGAAACCATGTAAGAAAAATAGTTTTGATTGACATGGGATCAACTCTTATTGGGGAGGAGGTCCTTACAATAATAGAAGAAACATGACTTTGGATATCCAGTATGAATTGTTACCCAAATTTTTCAAATAATGTGACTTAATTTTCAATATTAAATCATATTATAGAGGACTAAAATACTGCAAGCCTTTAAAGATGAAGGTGAATGATGAGAGCATAAGCCAGTGGAATTTCTGGAAAGGAAATGTAAAATAACTTGGTCCAATAAGTTCAAAAATACTAGTTGATGAGAAGGTTAGTGGAAGGGGAAAAAAGAGAATACAAATGGTATAGACAATGGAATATTGTATAAAGATTAATCTTTGAGCACAAATGATAATTTTGTTTCGACTCATACTAATTCCATGGATGGATATTGTCTTAATTATGTTGGATGCCAATATTATTTTCCATCTGAGGACCTATCATCATCTGAAAAATGGGAGGCTACTAATGTGTTACCAGAACTCAAAGTTAACAGCCCAAATAATTCTTCTTGAGATAAAAAATACCAAACTAATGGAAAGGGTCCTAATGATATCATATTAAAAATCCCCATTCAGGTAAAGTAAATGTAGGGAGGAATCCTTGGAAAGGTGATGGATGACATAAAATTACTGGTATTATATATGGTTTCTCTTATTCCAATAATTGATGAAGAATACAATGAGGCTATTTTTTGAGTCATTATTCATTGAGAAGTACTTCCTTGACCCCTCCATGCAAATATACAATAATATTAAAAGGTAGATAATAACCCCAAAGTCCCACCTCCAGTAGGCTCTAGGTTGGAGACTACCACTGAGGATATAAAAATAAAACAGATATAGGAGGCATTACCCAATATAATAGAAAAATATTGGAAGATGGGATAAAAAACACTAGAAAACTCTAATAGATAATATAAAGTATACCAAAAACCAATCCATAATGCACGAACCAATATAATACATTGAAAATAAAGTATCTAATGTAATGTACTAAAAGAAAAGTCCTATGATAGTGACTAAACAACAAATCTAAACCAAGATATAAATGTATTTCTTAGTCCAAAAGTCAATTTGGAGACCTAAAAAATATTATATATATATTTTTTGGTCTTAAAATATATAATCGGTAGGATCATACCCAAGGTCTCGAGTACACTTGTTAGTAGAGCATGCTATTGTGATAGTGAAAAAACAATAGAACCCAAAAGAACCTATACAGGTCAAAATACCAATCCTAGTGTCATCATGGCTCACAAGATAAATCACAAAACAAATATAATAATATATAATGATGATAATAATAAAGAAAGGTGCCCTGACACCACTTTCCCATTGACTTTATGCTCTCACACACTAATGTCCACTATCCTGTGCTCCCATCCCATTCATTCATACCATATCACATAAAATCACGTCACATGAGATCACACCTAATGGAACATTGGCCATCTATGATATGGGTAAAGACACAACCCTACCTACCCCACCTTTGCAAGGTCTAGCATCCCATGGTAGTCTCAGTAATCACGACACCACATCTTTTGTATAGACATTAGGTCCCACACATCATGTCTCATCACTTCCACAATAACCATGTATTCACAAATATCACCTGGGCCATCACTGTACATCTTTCTTATTGAAATGTGGGCCATCACTACTGAGGAAGAGTGGGGAGGCTGGGGTATCAATCCATCATTATCACCACCAACCTAGATTTTTGGGAAAACACATGAAACCAAAAACCCTTAGGAATTGGTAAGATTATCCTACTGAGGTGGGGATTCAATGAAATAAAAAAAAATATGATATGTAGATAACACACATATCCTAACCTATGGGTTCACAATAATATCACTAGTGTACAATACCATTACCCTTACATGTCACATCAACAGTCACAACTGATTCAACCTCTATATGAAACACCACATAGCCTCCACAAAAGCAACATAAAATTTTCAAATTTCATTTAAAAGTTTACCAATCTTTTTTATTTAAAAATTTTCCACTAACTTCCATTACTATAAAATTTACTTCACATTTAAACAACACAATATTTTATTCCATTATCAACCTTTTCATTTATTCATTAAATTCAACAACAACATTTATTCTATTTTAAATTAGGAAACTAAGCCTCCCATAATGATACTTAAAGGTTGGGAATTCAAAACTCTTTGGTTATAGGGTATTGTAGGAGCATTGTAGTGGTACTATATAATAACGGTTGAGGAAATGAATCTATACAACTAGAGACACTGTAGGAGTGGAGGTCATTATAGAAGTTTTAGTACAATAACTTCTTGGGTATTGTAATAGTACTATTCACTAGAGGGCCTTGAGAACAAAAACTTGGTGCTTTAGGGAAATGTAATGGGATTTAATTCCCAATAATCTTACAAGACATGTAATAGTTCTCCTATAGCAAAAAAATGAGGTCATTTGTTTTAATAGAAAATAGACTTCCACCCTAACATAAAAAAACACAACCACACCATGACATAATAGGACAATCTCACATCAACCATCACTACAACACCACATCAAACCATTTCACCAAAAATACCACACAATCCAACCACCACACAACCACAACTAATACACAAAAAAAAATTCTTCACATAATTACCATTATATATCACAGCCAATTTACACCACATCACACACTATAACTGTATCACACAATTCCACTATTTGACACACCACCACCACACACAATCACCATAAAAAAACTTCCCACATCACATATATTCCCCCCAAGAAACAAGTCTCAACCCCCAACATCAATGCCCAATGATTCACTACCATCTCACAACAACTGAATACACAAAATAAACATAATAAGTACAACCAAACCACACAACAATACATCATGGATTCTATAATTTATTTTGTGAATTTTACCACATTACATGATTATTTAGCATTTGTATTTTCACAAAAACCAGATTCCATGGGAAACTAATTTATTTTCAAATTATACATTCATTATCCTTTTTATTCTAGGTGAGATCAAAAAATAACACAACAAGGGTCACAAAAAATATCATATAATACACAAGAATGGATTCCGACACCCATTATTTTAAGTATTATAATCAAGAATTATCAATATCATCATAAACATTTATCAAAGTAGTAAAGAATGAAATATATCCCCCATAAACATTATATTAATTTATAAAAATTTATTATATTATTATACTGAGCCTTACTATCCTCCAAAAGGAAGGAAAAGATATGAAATCCCTACACATAGTATGAAAATAGGTGAGAAC
Organism: Viscum album; assembly: GCA_963277665.1. NCBI lineage: Eukaryota > Viridiplantae > Streptophyta > Magnoliopsida > Santalales > Viscaceae > Viscum > Viscum album. The sequence continues at coordinate 52,284,322 of OY728152.1, read as the reverse complement.
AATGACCCCATTCTTGATAAAGCTTTCTGATCTATCCATACACTACATGGGGAAGAAGAATCTTCTCTAAAATCACAAACTCACAAGGAAAAAATATAAACCTACACCACATAAAGGTATCCTCAAAACATAGCTCAAATCACCCCAAAACCAAGACCATAACAACGAAACATATCTCATAGAGAAGAACAAAGGGAAAATACTGGATCAAGGAGGAAGGAACTCACCAAATATTTCCAAAGAGAAACCATAAAACCCAAGGATCAAGGTGAGAAAAGATGGACTGCAATGTTTCCCCAAATCTCATAGGGTTCACAAATAATGGGAGTGGGATGAGAGAATTAATGAAGGAATTCTGTCAGGAATTTGTGTTATGTATTTGGTGTATCTCACCTGATTAATGGTGTAAATTACATGTTTTCCCCATAAATTCTTTGATCCTATTGATTATAGGCTGGGGAAAAAATATTTCTGGCCATATAATACTTTTTTTTCTTAAAAACATTGTTCTTAAATCTTAAAAGAGTCTACGCCTTAAACATCTATTTACCACATAACCCCGTCTCACACGGTACTCCCCCACCGGACACAATTCCTAAAATAAATCCCCTGCATGTCATAAATAATCCACTTACATCATAAACCCCTATTTTATGTTTTAAAAATCCAACTTTAGCTCCAACCTCCACCAAACCTCCTCAGTCCTCCTCCAAACACCTCCAATTTACCAAAATGGAAAAGTAATCATTTTTGAAGGCACAAAATCTTAAATTAAATGCCTCTAAAATGATTCTCATCCTCAAGAATCAAAACCAAAACTAGAAAAAATTAATAATTTTTAAAAACCACCCAAGAAGATATATCTTAAGGATCTCATTACGCCTCAACACTACTACTATCCAAACACACCCAACCGAAATGCCCAAGATATAACTTTTCACAACAACATCAACACCTCTCCCAAGACACAACCTCAAATAATTCAGTACCATCCACGATACACCATATTTCTATTTAACCATATTAACATCTCAACCTATAAAATGACTATGAAAACAACCTCCACAACTAATCACATGGAACTGCATCGCCCAACACATATATTAAGGAATCCCATACTCTTTGGAAATATATTATCCCCTTTGGGTGGCACTAAACCACCATAATGGTTTTAATCATGTCTAAATATAACATATCTTTATTTGGAATTAGGTTTTACCCTATTCATAATATATAATTTTTATCACACATCACACATCATGAAAATATCATATATCATAGAATATTAATATTCAAACATCTCATCTATGAAATAGTAAAATAGGTTAAATAAAATCCCAAAAATACCTTGAATATTGTGAAAACATCTATTGATCTTTATCCTAATTACTCTCCTCTAAGCCACCTGGCTTCCACAATACACAAACTAAGGGAGTGGGATATCCATGTTGCACCTTCTCTTGACAATCCCTGATCCCCACTGGCCACTCCACAAACATCAAATCTTCCTGTTTATCCAGCCCTCCTCAATAAATAATGTGGGAGCCATCGTGAAGATACCAATAAAGATATGGGAATGTGAAAGCTTTCTTGGATCATATCAAGTCATGGTATCAATTACATCTGATATTCCACCTTTCCAACTCACCTCAAGACTAGAAATTTTCCAATGGACCCATGGAAAAGCATAATCCCCATGGAAAACCTCCTTTTCCCACATTGAGGGGAGACTCTAAAAAACACATGCCCTCTGACATAAAACTCCAAGGGCCACCACCTATGACAAGTATTGATCATATGATGGTCTTTCACCAACCATATCTTCTCTTTAACCTAATCTGTCATCTTGGGCATGCTATGAACCACATATAGACCAAGAACTGCAGATTCGAAAACCATTGTATAACTTAATAGAGAATGAAACAACCACCATTAGAATGACCCAAATAGAGCCATGCTAATCGAAAATTGATACATATTGTTTTATGAAAACTAAACTAGAGTAGGTGTCTTACCTTTTATACACCAAAGTAAAATGTGGAATATCAAAAAATATTCTCCAATGTTTGGGTGGTTCACTCCATCTTCCAATCTATATGAGGGTGTAAATCGGTGATAAGGCACAATTAAAAAAATGATACAATCCACTAAAAAACTATGATTTAAAACATGAGTCCAGATCAGAGATGATGGACCCCAGAACCACATTGATCCTATCCACATCATTCACATACCACCATTCCAACACATCCATGGTACTCAACCCAATGATCTCCAAGAAATAAGTGCACTTCATCATTCGATCCACTATCACTCCCACCATATCTCATACTCCTTGTGATTGGGGTAACACAGTGACGAAATACATTTCCATTTTTTCCATTTCTTATTTGGAACATACAAGGACTGAATTTTTTTTAGGAACATAGTTATCCACTTTTACTTACTAACAACCCGGACACCTCTCCGCAAACTCTACCACAAAATATTTCATCCTCAAACACCAAAGTTGTCTCATTGAGCTATGATACATAGTTTTTGCACAATGATGTATAAATAAAGGTTACATATGAAACTAATAGAGAAATTAATTGTATATCACCCCCAGAATGAATAAATTCCCATGGAATGACATCCAATTACAACCATCCTCCAAAAGACCCCATTGAGTGTCACCACGGACAATGTGATAAGGCATCACATTCTTCTATAATTATCCCCACTGAGACTCCCCACCTAATGCATAAAAATTTTGTCCACATATATTTGAAAATGGAAACCTCAACAATTTCTGTCCCCCAAATCAAGACTCATTGTTACAAGCTCCTCCATCTAATTCCAAACATCAATAGACTTCCAGACCACGTATCTTCTATACTTCAAACCTAATAAATGATCAACAAAAATCCCATTTCACAAGGATTAAGAGTTCTAAAAATCATAACACTAAAGAGATAATATCCACCTTCACATGAATTAGTTCTGATTCCACTGAGAGAAGATATACTTTATGATTATATGGTCGAGGAAAACCACAAACCGCCTACCAATAAGGTGATACCAATAAAACTTCATTCCAAACATAACTAATTACATATCTAGACTATATGTGGTATAGTTATACATGCTGGTACTTAACTTTCAATCGCCATAAATTATCATTAATTGTTAATTCATTAAAACACATCCCAAACATAGACGAGAAACATCACCAAAAACCTCAAACAACACAACCTACTTAAGAAACTGATGCACTGAAAAACATCCCCTTCAAGTGAATGAATTCAATCTAGTACTAACTAGTCCACACAAAATCCCATTCCTTAAAAGTAAACATGGTCATAAAGGCTGAGAAACTAACATAAATTATCCAAAAAACTCCAATAATAGCCTATGAGACAAAGGAAACTTGAAACCCTTTCCATGTTATTGGGTGCTTCCTAAGAAAAATCTTACTTGATCTTTAATGGGCCCACTGTCACACTCTCCTAACTTTAAAAATACCTAAGTATGTTAAACTATAATATCCAGAAATTAATCTAGGGAAAGTTTCCATAGAGCTGGTGGTGTTAAAGGACCTATAAGATATATTTTGAGATGCCCAATGTGTTCCTATTTTTTATTTGAGTATATCAAGATATAATTGATGAATATGATGATGAACTAGTCCGGTAACCCATGTAACCTAGAGTTCATGATCCCCATAAATATAGCTAGTGCATTCATAACCATGAACAACATGACCAGAAACTCAATGTTTCCACGAAAGTACATAAAATTTGTATTCGGGATATGCTCTTATTTGAACCTAATATGGTGACATCAAAACACTAAATTGTTCTTTTAAAACTAAATATCCCCTCTCAACTAGTTGAATAGATCATATAAACATGGAATATGGTAAGAATTCACAATTTTACCAAATTAATCCTCCGATAGTCAATAAAAAACCTTATACTACCAGATTCATTCATAGAGAATAACAATAGATCACACTATAGAGAAAAACTAGTTTGGATGAAACCACTATTCATTAGATCATCCACCTAAAACCTCAACTCATGTAGCTCTATAGGTTATATTCGATAGCGATCCATCAAAATCAGAGACACACTCAGTTGTAACTCTACCCCAAACTCAAAATCATTTCATGGGCATAACTCAAAAACCTCATCAAGGAAAACATCTAGGAACTCCAGCAAAAGCTTTGAAATATCTTAAACCTAATATTATATTAATAGCTCTATTAACTATGAAAAAATAGGCTCTACTTTATGGCCTCCTATTTGATAACTTCATTGGCAAAAAAATTCATCTCACTAGCTCTCTACATCAGATTAAAAAAATCTCACAGAAAATAATCAATGAATACACACAGAGAATATATCCAATCATTTATTAGTATAACATCATATGACTATATCTGCAATAATAGGGAATATACCACGTGTTGGTGCTACCCTATAACTAGCATACATCGCCAACACACCTAAAAAAGAATATTGACTTCAAAACAATATAGTTAAAATAAGTGGAATTTGAAGCCTCTTCACATATATTCTCATTGTATTGACCAAATGAAAAGAAAGAAAATAGTGTGAGGATCTAGAATGAGACATGGAAAAAGAAATGGTTTATGATATACTGATCATGCCTCTAAAAACCTCTAGAATTTCTAGTATTTTTGCCTCTAACACATGCATTTAACTACACCTAGCTCCCCTAGAAATCTACTATTAGCCTCCATGATTTTTCTCTGGACTATGTTCCTATCGATTTAGACCATCATGGGGATTCCCTTTTCCAACACCATCTACTATCGACTATGAAGAATGATCCGACTATCTCTGCAGTTACAACTGTATTGTGGACAACTACTGCAGTTGTTGCTGGAAAGGGGACTTAACAAACACTTGAGATTGGCCTCCCTGAGTGGTTTTACATGGATCATAGTGGTTCTATTTTTTTCCATAAACATAGCATGAAACATAATTCCACTGGATGGTTCTTAAAATCCTCCTTCCATAGACGAATGATATGAGAGCTACCATAACTAGTTAACCACTAGCCGAAACCCTGACTGCCTCAACACCCGTTTACCATATCTTGAATCCACACCCATAAATATTCTATGCTTTCCACTATAAAAATGTTAAAATCTTAGATAAAAAATATCCTTCATAACCTCTCCTTTCTTAAATAACCTCAAGATATTTAGGTAGGAGGATTAGAGTTACTACATACCTGATCACTAAGTGTAAGGCATCCTAAAAACGCCATGATGTGGACTTCTCCTATAGAATCGCATATGGAGAAAATTGTAGGAGGTAATTAAACCTGATACTAATCTCTAAAACACCTCGGTTACCCTACATAAGATAGATAATCTCTTTCTTCTTTGGGACCCTCATATTCAATGACAAGAAATCGAAATATAATTCTTTATGAATGACTGTCCACAACACATATTCCTCAATATAGTTACCAATGTAAAAAATCCCCCAACAAAATGTAGGATCCCATATATTAGTAACTAAAAACTGCCCATGGAACACAGAACGAGCTTAGATTAGACCAAAAGTAACCATGATCTCCTCCAACTAATGTTCCATATCCATATCAGAGATGCTCCCCTCACAATTTCCAGAACTCTGCTACTGAAAGGAATGGAAATAAAACTTCAAAACCTCATTATCCTCTTTCATATTGTACCTACGATGATAAAACAGATAATCATACTAAACTTCAATTGCTTGGTCTTCACATGGATGATGAAATAAATCCATTCCTGAAAACTGGGTTATTTCCTAATACCGATAAATTGTAATTTTATCAAAGATTATTTAATTCGTTTTATTCATCAAAAAAAATTTAACATGAAAATAATAAATCATGATAAAATTACCTCTCCTTGTTCTATACTCTGCAAATAGGTCCTCCTCACTTGGTCTTTCAATACACTCAAATTCCATTCACTAGATCACAAGGGTCCTAAAATCCGATTCTCTAGTGAGTCTCCCTATCCTTTGTCATGCAATAAGATCAACTGAAAGTGTTTCTCAACCAATGCTTGATAACCACAAAGTTAATAACTCCAAAATCTTTCTTTTCACTAAAAAAACATAGATACCCCTATATCTGTACCACATCCTTCCAAATACAAAGTAAGAGATATAATGAATGTCATGACCCCAACTGTTATAAATAAAATCCCCAATTTGTATTAATTAAAATGAATTATTATGTATTATGGTTATAGAAAGCGCATGAACTTATTTGGTTTTATTATATCCTATTGAAAATACTTTTATCCATCATTACAATTGATAATATAGGCATTCAATATTGATCACATGATTAGTATAAATATATGATTTCAATAAATCCAATTGACATAGAAAAAGAATGTGGTGGTCTCAAGTACTAAGAATGAACCCTATGAATCCAATTTATCAACATTTTTGGTGGTGATATCATCCTTGGGACTTTCCCTTGACCAATCACAAGATGAGAACTTATATATTAAGCATGAATGATATCTTTTATGGGATAAGTTCAATGTTATCGAGACCTCAACCCAAACCATGTTCATCAAACCACACCATGAAAATCTCACCATTGCACACCAATCTCTTAGGGTATTTTATGGGATATTAATGGGACATGTATCAATACCCTAGTGATATGCGTATATAAAATATTTTTTATATAATAAGAATTATATTTTCATCCTATTAATTTTACTTTGTAAATGTTTTTTATTTTGATTCAATAAAACAAAAGTAGTCTTTTTGGATAATATTAAAATTCAATTAATGAAGTTATTTTCATGAATTAATTTATTTTTTAAATAAATAATACTTTATTAAAATATTATTATTAATTATTTTTTATTAAATATAAATTAATTTTATTTTTTATAAGGTCAGTTGCATATTTTATAAGGGTTTAAAAATAGTTTTTTTTTCAAAAAACCCATCATTTCTTAATAAATTATAATTTTATTTTAAAAATTAAAATTCATATATGGTGAAAATTATAAATATAAAATGAATATTATTTTTGGAATCATAATATCAAAATTTTCCAATGGTGAATTTTCCATCACTTCCGAAATAGTTGATTTTTCAGCAAAAAATTAAATAACACATATATATATACTTTGTGTATTATGACATCCAAATGACCCAAAAGTTATTTAATAAATACTATAAAAGTTGAAAAAGACCAAATATATTTTTTCTATTGAAAATAATTTTTTTATATTTATTTTATTAATTTTATAAATCTATTACTAGTCATGCAAAACCATTAATATATTTTAGTTTTAAAATAATTTCCTTAAGAGTATATCTCACCTTCACAAAAGTAGGGGGATTATTTTATTAATTTCAGAACATGGCCTTATAAAATAATGAAAACACTCCCATTTGGTAGAAACCATGGTAAAAAACTACAACACCTTGTGTTTTTATGATATTGTTCTTCTCAAAAACATTAAATTTTCATTGATATCTTTCGTTGTACTATGTCAAAAATTCCTTTAACAATACACTAGTTTTTCATAAATTACACAAAAAACCAACTTGGCATATATTACATGGAACACTAACTTATCATACACTACATGTAATATTAAGTTTTTATAGAACTTTTTTGTAATATAATTATTTAAATGAGAAAACTATAAACTTCCCACTAAAAATAGTAACATAAAGAGTAATAACTACATTTAAAATAATTATTTATATTGTTTCATATAAATAAACCATTTTGATAATGAGTTATATAATGTTTACTAAAGTCCTAATGTGTTTAAGAATATTATTTTCTTAAATGAATTACTTTTCAAGTCCTTCTATGAAAAGAAATAAAATTAATTTACACACACTTATAAATTTAATTTGATAAAATAAACTTCGTTTTATAATTTATAATTTGAAAATTATATTAGGGATAATTTTTTGGATCTTTCTGAGAATATTCATTTTTGGATAAATAGTGAAAAATACGACATTTTAATTCAAAACTGTCTTTTTTATGATTTATTTGTAAATTTAAATTATATTATAAATATATTTAAACATTTAATTAAATAATAATTTATAAATTAATCCAATTTATTTCATTATAATCAATTTCAATTTGAAATTGGGTATAAAAACTTAGCAAAAATTTGAGTTGTTTTACTTTAAAAACTAACATCGACATCCTGCCTGTAGATTAAATTGAAATTAATTTCTACCAATTATATGATTTTAATTTGAAAAAATAGAATCCATTGTTTAGTTAGTAAAATTTATAATATCTAATAATTTAAAATTTTTTTGACCAAAATTATTTTTGAAGGTGATTAAAATTAATTATAACGATTTTGAGAAAAAATGTTAACATTGTACAAAGACTTAAATTTAAGTCACAAAATGATCTAAAATTTTTTTGAAGATCCTTTTTTTAGACATATTTCGACCCTATACTGAAATATATCTAGTATTTTCTATTATTATACCCACCTCACTTCAGGAAAATGTGGGTGGAATTCCTTTTCCCAAAATTTACAAGATTGTCATTCCTCTTCCACTCTAAAAGGCAGCATATCCTCTAACTTCTTCAAACCTCTCAGGATACTTTGGATTGAAGGTAATCTACCCAAATATATAATTAAAGTCCCTAACATAAACCTCAATTCCTTATTTTTCATAAGGAAATCCAAGGAATCCCTTTGCTGAAAACCAAAATGAGTTACCCGGAGAAGAGGTAACATCCTTTTTCAATCTCCTTACTTTTATTCTTTTATCCACCCCATAAACTATTATTAACCCATTATTATAAAAAATCATTATTCTAAATATGATTATATGTTTTTATTCTATGTTTTATACCTAAAATTATACAAACTTCCGTCTAATGGGTAACATAAATACTATTTTCGTGTACGGTGAACTGCCGCCTCCCGAAATGAGGATTGTTCATTTTTCTTGTACCCCCTTTTGTGGTTGGAAATTATGATGTAATCACTATTAATATATGGTATATAAATATTTTATTTATTACATCTTTATGATTTATTAATTATTTTATTATATATACATTTACAATTACTATTTTTGTGTAAATACGATAATTTGGTTTGAGGAAGTATGGACTACCGCCCCCTCAAATTGATGCGATTAATTCACACACTACCTGGAATGTATCAAGGATGTTATTAGTAAAAATATATGATATATATAAAATAAAAACTATACTATAATTGTATTAGGTACATATATACCTATATTTTATTTTCATTCATTATTTCAATACGATAATAAAATGGAAACGGTGTTACCGTCTCCACGAACAATGTATTCTATTTTATACATATATATTATATTTATTATTTTAATAAAAATATAATGAATATAATTGATATTTATATCATGTTTTACATTCACATAATCTGGAAATAGGTATAAGGACCAAAGATATAACAAATTAAGACACATGCGAAGAACAAAGGTGATATTATGTGATGTGAATCCTCAATAGAGAATTATTAACAAGAGGCTGATAGAAAGTCATAATAAAACCATATATGGTATTATGTATAATGATATGGATATTTTATATAATTATAATAAACATATATTTATTATAAATTAATTTTTTTGAGTATAATTATAGTCAACACACAAGGTATGGGAATTGCATCTCACTTTTTATATATATGAGATACATGCCACATTCAACACTGTTTTCTTTTTGTGGTGTATATGATACCCATGAATGTATTATATATTTCTTATAATTAAATTTATTGGTGTTTACATATTCATTATATGATATTACTTTCATGGGGTTTATGTTTCAAGTGTTACCAAATCGGTAAGATTGTTTTGTCTCAATTTGCATTCTTTAGGAAACATATTTTTATGCACCTATATTCTTCTTCAAGGTGTGTATAATTCTATTTGAAATGTTATATCATGAATATAATTATTACCATGATATTTTAAACCTCATGTAATTTCATTTTCTTATAAGGAGTGTATGATTCCAGGTTACCATATGGTAAGATATTATTGAAACAATCTTTTCGTTTATTGTTACTATTTTTGATTATGCTCATATTAAAGAAATATTATAATCCACATCACAATAAAACTCATTATTTTTATTCTCATATGTTTATTCATGATATATCCATGATCTATTATTATTTTACACTCTTTGGTACATAAGTTAAAAAAAATAATTTTAGAAAAATATATTGTATTTATCTCTTTGTTCAGAAATCTGTTTTATTTCGAAAACCTTATTTTCAAAAATATTTTCAATACTTTTTCATGTAAAAAATTTTTAATTATTTTTAATGGTTTTAAAATAATCCTTTAAAAGTTTTATAATCTATTTTATAAGAAAAATATATTCAAAAATATATTTTTTAAAAAATTTTACTTTACAGAAAAGATATTTTCTCCCTAAATTGTTTTTAAAATATCTTTCAAAATAATCTCCCATATATGATGAAATCAATTGGTGTTATTCATTATTTTATGGAGAAAAGATTAAATTTTTCCATTCATATTCTTTCTATAAATTGATTTGGTTTTAATGGAATTATATTTATGAAACCTGTTTCTTATTTATGTGTAATATGCTTTTGAAACCAGATTCTCTTCACGAGTTATGATTTTAAATCGATTATGAAACCTTTATCTTTTTTACATAGGTTATGATATGATTACATGTTTATGAAACCCATTTCATTTCTTGGGTTATGATATGATTTTTTATGATTTTGTGGCAGATGTATGTATGATTTCATAATGAGATAGTTGGACATATATCTCTCCAATGTATTTGGTGAAGAGTTATATCTAATGGGATAGTCTAAGATGGCATTAGAAGTGAACCTTGACTAATAAGATAACAGTGGGAGTGAACCATGAATACCAATATGGTATGGGGAGTGAAGTCATAATTCTAATATGGCCACATGAGATAAACATAACTACCAAGATGGTATGGGGAGTGAATGCATACTATTAATATGGAATTGGTAGCGATGCCTTGACTACTATAAAAATCATTTTTACATGCTTATGTGTCTGTCACAATTATATGTTTTATTCCAATGTATTTATTTCATGTAAATGTTCTTTATTTCCTTTTTATTCATGTCTTATTGACTACCAAGCTTTATTCCGTGATTCTTGTTTATAATATTATGATATGTTGGGTATGATCTTGTAATGTAATGATCACATCCTCTTACCCCTATTCTCACATTTATGCTTTCATGTCTCCCCTATTACCCTTTTGTAGAATCTGAGCTCTCCCTATTTTATTATCCCTTTCCCTGGTTATGATGATATGTATTATGTATGTTTTGTCTAAGAATGTTTTTATTCCTGAAGAACCTAGTGGGAGATAATACATCCCACTTATGAACCAGAGTTTCTGTTTCCATGTTTCCAAAGTCACTTGTATATTATGGTATTTGGGCATCTATTTTTTTATTGTTTTAAGTATTCTACAGAATTTATCTATTCTTAATGCGTGAATAATGCGGGTTACTATAGTTTGAATTAGAGAAAAGGTTTAGTTATCCTTTAGATTCTAAAATGAGAGAACCCAAGTGATAACCCTGAGAATATGTCTGAGGATATGTCTAAGGATAAGGAAAATTATAGGATAATAACGAGGACTTTTTTTAATGGATCAAAAAAGTTGTTTCATAGTAATAAATACCAATATGGATACTACTAGTGGATGTGGATCAGGATCATATTTACCTAGGAGTGAATACATTAAAAAGGTGTACTGGTCATGAGTCAGTATAACCTGGTAAATGACAATAGGCATTGCTGCACACCTGCTTTGACAGTCTGGGGGGATATGATTTGGAAATTCAAAAAATATTCACAAAACATCATAAAGGATTTAAATAGATTCTATCAATGAATAACCTATGATAAACCAAAGGTGTCATATTTTGATGATGGTTTCCTAATTTAGACATCAGATAATACACTATTCATTATTAAATGGTTCCACATTATGATAAATGTTTATTACATCATGAATCTGGTTTTAGTCAATGGATTGAACCCAAAGGAACCACATTAATGGTGATTTTAGCAAACAATGAAATGATTTTACTCCCAAGAAACAAAATTCTATAGGAGAATCATTGCAGAATTTTATTTCTATGACCAAAAAAATATCTCTAGATATGAATCATGGTGGTATTTCAAATGATAAAAGGAGGGAAAGAAAATATATTTAGTCCTTCACGAAGAAACATCCACCTTCTGTTAGTGGGTATTCTAATCAACTTGTCACTAAGAGATGGATCAGTACTACTAAAATGATATTCTTTTTTCTCCAGTTTTGGGAAACTTGGAATGTAATTCTAACTATTTATCAATTAGATGGTGAATAAGACCAGTGGTGAATGGTAATCAAGAAAACTAGGTAGGAAGATGAGATTGAATCCAGGGATTGGGACAAGTTCATGAACTTATTTTCCAACATGTAATTTCTTTTATTCTTCCTAAAATTAAGAATAACGAGTTCCTTGAGTTGAAGAAGAGGGATAATGAATCTATTAGTACCTATGAGGATAATTTCACAAGACTTGTGAGCGATGTTTCATGAATTACCATCCTCCCCAGAAGAATATTTTATAGGTTCTTCAGTGGATAAAGGCCAATTATCATAAATTAATTGGCCATAAGAGACTTTAGTAGCTATGAAGAGATTTTGTGTTATGAAATTGAGGTTGAAATGTTGGTTAGAGTCATGTATCAGCCTCATGGTTTTGACAAGAAAAGGAAGATGAAGTTTAAATGGAAATCTAAAAACCATGAATATATGAAGATGATATTTCTTTTATTCTCTATGTATGGGAATAAGTATACATGAAATTTAGTTAAGTACTATAATAAATGTTAGTGTGAAAGGGACGTTCATCGGGCACGTGATTTCTGAAGTGGTGGGAAGAAGTTGGCTTATAGTATGAATAGATAAAATGTGGCACAAAATGAAACTCTCATGATTCAGTGCCACAAGTGTTAGTAGAATGGGAATTATGCTAATCACTAGACAAGACCTAAGGATAGTGATGATGAATTACTTTAATAACCTATTTAGCTGAGTGGAATGGGAAAATATCATGAAATTTCTATTTATGATGAGGGGTGAGATAATGAAGTTGTGGAAGGTTAACTTACCAACTAGTGTAGAATTAATAATGTCTTATTTCATTATGGATCTACCCACTCTTTCACATATAATAATTTTTAGAGCAAATTAATATTCCCCAAAAACTGTTAGATATGGAATTAGCAGTGAAAAACCCTAATGGTATGATAATTTGATCCCAAGTATATGAATCCTCTCTAATTGACATTTTTCAGAATTTGATTCCTACAAATATAGTCATTCTTCCCTTGTTTTAAATTGATATAACATTAGGCATTGATTATATTTATTATAATAAATCCTGTATCAATTAATATGGAAGGGAAGTTATGCTTGATATTTCAAACCCTCCTATGATCACCCGTCATTGTGACAACAAGAATGAACTTCCTAGGGATATTACATCTAGTGTATGGGTCATAATTTCAATTCTTAAGTGTTGGTTACCTCAAATGGTTGTGTAGAAAACTGACATTAATGATATTCTTATTCTTCTATAAATTTTTGGATGTATTTATGAAATAATTTCCTAGCCTTCCACCAAAACGAGATGTTGAGTTTTATATAGAAATCATACCTGGTTCCACAACAATTTAAAATACTCATTATAGAATGTCCCCGATTGAGATTCCTGAACTGAAAATGAAAATTCACGAAAAACATGATAATGGATTTATTCGACCAAATGTGTCACCTAGGGGTGAACCAATTCTTTTTTTGAAAAAGAAATATGAATCAATTTAGATCTGCATTTATTTTCTAGAGTTTAACAAGATCAAGATCAAGTGAAATTATCTTATCCCCCTTTTGTGTGACTTGTTTAATCAACTGTACAGAGCAATATACTTTTAAAAGATTGACCTTCATTCTAGATATCATAAATTGAGGGTAAATAAAGAGGATATACCCAATATGATATTCCATACAAGTTATAAACACTATGAATATATAATTATGTTTTTTAGTCATTCTAATAACCATACTATCTTTATGGATTTGATGAATAGATTATTTAAAGATCACCTCTACTAGTTTGGAGTAGTCTTTATTGATAATATTCTTATCTTTTGGAGGAGCAAGGAAGAGTATGAAGGTAACATGAGATTTATACTAAAGACACTAAGGAGGGAGAAACTATATGAAAAATTTAAAAATTGTGAATTTTGTTTGAAAAATGATTCATTTTTGCGTCACATAATCTCAAGAGATGGTATATCAGTTGATCCATCAAAGAAGGAGGCTATTGAATGTTGGACGGGAACAACCACGATGAATAAGATATATTGATTTATTAGTTTAGATAGATATAAATAATTATTTTTGGATAATTTATCAGGACTATCGAATACCCTAACCAAGTTAACTCAGAAGGGTTCTAATTTCCTCTTGATAGATGAATGTGAGGAAAAATTCAAGGAACTAAAAAGAAGGTCATTTAGCACACCTATTATTATGTTAACCTATAGTGGAGAAGGGTTTGTAATCTATAGTGATGCATCCAAGATGGGATTGGGATGTGTTATTATGAAGAATAAAATGGTTATTACTAAGGTATCAAGGCAGTTGAATATTCGTGGTCAAAATTACCCAACTCTTGATTTGGAGTTAGAATTGGTATTTTTGGAATAAAAGATATAGGGGCCTTTTCTTTATGGATAAAAGGGTGATATATATTCCGATCCAAAAATTATGAAATATTTATTCACTGAGAAGAAGTTGAATGTGATAAAGAGAAGCTGGTTATAGTTGAAAAAGAGTTATGACTACTCAATACATTACCACATTGTGAATGTGAACAATGTGGTTTATTATTTGTGTCTAAAGGATCATGAAAGTTTATCCATGATGAGGATAACAATAGACTCAATATTTAAATATTTTCAATGGATAAAGGTGGGAATCCTAAAGAAAGGGTAAAAATATTATCTTTATCAAATGAATGTTCAACCCTATATCCATTTGAATATTTTGGATCCATATAATTAATATATAGTGATTCAAAAGAAATATTGGAATGCTCATGAGTATAACCTCGATCAGGAAGGAATGATAAGGTTTGGGAACCATGTTTGTGTTCCTTCCATACCCAATTTAAAGAAGGTGTTGTTAGATATAGCGCATTGTTCTTCATTCTATATTGATACTCGAAGTACGAATATGTATAGGGACTTCAATGAATACTTATGTTGGGATAGAATTAAGAGATATGTTGTAGTGTTTGTATCTATTTATTTTTTTAAAAAATAAGTTAAGGAAAAAAAACTCAAAGGGGATGTTGCATCCATTACCCATACCCAAATGAAAATGGGAGAATATCACATTGGATTTTGTTGTTGGACTACCCAAAACCACTAAATAGAATAATTCTATATGGGTGGTATTTAATCTCATTACAATGTCAGCACACTTTATCCCTATAAGAGAAGAACTATATTTGGACCAGATTTCCAGGATATACATTTATGATGTGGAATGGTTGAATGTATTACCATATTCTATTATACTATATCAGGATTTGAGATTTACTTATATGCCATGGTGAGGTATTAAACAAATATTTAACTAATTTTCTGCAATGATTATCATCCTCAGAAAGATGGCCAGTCTGTGAGAACAATTAAAACCCTAGAGGATATATTGAGATCTTGTTCTCTATATTTCAAAGGTGGTTGGGATTAACAACTTACTTTAGTTGAGTTTCTGTAAAACAACAGCTTTCACTCATGAAATCATATAATACCTATAAATCCCTCTATGGGAAAAAATGTAGATATCCAGATTTATGGGTTGAGGTTGGGAAAAAAAATCAATTGGGACCTGAGATCATTGAAGAAATGAAAGATAACGTTAGTGCTATTTAGTAGAATATCGAGGAATACCAAAGTTAACAAAAAGGTTAATCTAAGAACTGATAATGTGATTGGGAATTTTAATTTTGTGAGAAGTTATTTGTATAGATCTCCCCCTAGAAGAAGGTAATGAGGTTCAGAAAGAAATGGAAACTAATCCATATATATATCAGTACCTTTGAGATTCATGATCATATTTGGATGATATCCTATCACTTGTAACTTCATAATAATATATCTCAAGTAGATGATGTTATACACGAATCTCTCATAAGGAAGTACATGTCTGAACCTTCTTAAGTACTAAACATAGAGGTCATACCACTGAAGCATGATCTTTTTTATGGGGAATAACTAGTAGATATTCTGGATCATACAAAGTATGTTCTACGAAACAAGACCATTGACCTTATCAATGTTTTGTGGAGAAATAATCAGTTAGATTAAGCTATGTGGGAACTTGAGGATACAATTAAGTATAATTACCCTTATTTGTTTTTTACTCTAATGATTAATTTCAAGCACAAAATTCATTTTAAGGGGGGTAGAATGTAACACCATGTGTTTTTATGGACCTTTTTTCTCTAGAATAATTAAAATTTTCATTTATATATTACATTTCAATTTTTCAAACATTCTTTTAACATGGAATGGACATGGAGTACATTACACACAATCCCGACTTGGCATACATTACATGAAACAGTGATTAGGAGTATGTTACACAGAACACTATGTTTCTATGAAACATTTTTTTTAATTATTTAAATGAGATAATTATAACATATATATTAAACATAGTAATATGAATATAAATAAATACTTTTCAAATATATTTTTAAATGTTTTTATAAAAATAAAATATATTGATAATAAAAGATATATATTTTGGTAAAGTCATTATATGTTTTAAAAAATAATTTTCTCAAATGAACTGTTTTCATGTAATTATTGTCAAAAAAATAAAATTAAATATAGAAAAATTTATTAATAGAATTTGATAAAATAATCTTATCTTTTTATTTATAATAACTAAATTATCTTAGCGATATTTGTTTATTTTTCTAAGAAACCTCATTTAGAATAAATAGGGAAAAACACTAAATTGAATTTCAAATTCACATTTTATTATAATTTATTAATAAGGTAAAAGTTTATTTTAACTTGATTGAAAAGTTTAATTATATCATATTGTTAAAAATTAATATAATTTTGATCATTTTAATGAATTTAACATTGAAATTAGGTATAAAAACAAAACAAAAGTTTGTATATTTTTTCATTAAATACCCACATTTTTGTCACGCATGTGGGATTAAATTTAAATTCTATGAATTATGTCATTGGAATTTGGAAAAAGTGATTCAATATTTATAATATGAATAATTTATAATTTATATTAATTTAAACTTATTTTTTCCCAAAAATATGAGTGAATGTGATTATAATTAATTACAATGAGTAAGAGAAAAATTAAGCTAAGAATTTACTAAATCTTAAATTTATGACCTAAAAAGACCCAGAAACTTGTCCAAGATGAATTTATGGTAATATTTAGATCCTATCCTCTCTTTTATCTATTTTTTCCATTACTATATCCATTTTACAAGAAACAAATGTGGGTGGAATTTTTTTCCAAAAATTTACAAGAGTGAAACTCCTCATCTTTTTGAAGAGGCCTCATCTCCTCCCACTTCGTAACACCTATAAAGACACTTTGGATAGACCAATATATACACAAATATATCCTAAAAATATTTCCTAAATACCTAGAGGTCTCAATATTTTCGTAAATCAATCCATGTAATCCCTTTGGCCCAAATCAAAAGGAGTTACCCAAAGAAGAGGTATCATCCTTCCTCAAGATCCTTTCTTTTTTAACCCCCCAAACTATACATATTAAATGGTCATAAAAAACTTGTATCCTAAATAAATTGATATTTCTTAATTCTTAGGGTTATACCTACACTTACACCCACTTTCATCTAATGGGTAACAAAATTATTGTTTACGTGTGCGACGAAGTACTGCCTCACGAAATGATGATTGTTCATTTTTCCTTTACCTAAAATCAAGGTTGGTAATTATGATGGAAACACTATTTATATTTGATATATATTATATATATAATGTTTTAATGCCTATTTAACTATTTTATAACACATAACTTTGAAATTTCCTTTATTGTGAAAATACGATAATTTTGTTCGAGGAAGTGTGGACTACCCTCTCAAAGCAATGTGATTCATTCGCACACAACATGGAATGTATTAATGATTTTTTTGTGAAAATATATTGATATATATTATATAATAATTCTTCTTTAATGATATTATATATATATACATATATTACATTTTCTTTCTTTATTTTAATATGATAATAAAACAGGAACACCGTTCGTGTGTACGTACGATCTACCATGTCCATGAACGGTGTCTTCCATTTTATAATTCTATATTATATGGATTATGATTAAAAAAATATAATGAATATTATAGATATTTATATCCTAGTTTTCATTTTGGAAATTATTATATAGGTATATGAACAAAAGATATAACAAATTAAGATATATACAAAGAACAAAGTGAATATTGCACTAAGTGAATCCTTGACATAGAATTGTTAAAAGGTGGGTAATATAAAATCCTAAAATAACCATATGAATTAATATATATAAAAAAATTGTTATGTTATATATATAAAATAAAATTATATTTATTATACGTGAAGTTTTTTTGAGTACGACATGATTCATGGAAAAAGGTAAGGTAATTTCATCTCTCTTGTTATATCTGTGAGATACATTCCATGTTCACCAATGTTTTATTTTTTATGGTGTATATACTAACCATGAATGTATTATATGATGATTATTAATAATTTTTTGGGTGTTTACATATCTATTATTTGATATTTATTTCACGGGGTTTATGTTTCTAGAGGTACCAAAATATTAAGATAGTTTTGCCCCAATTTTCTTTCTTTGAGACCCATGTTTTGTTATGCACCTAAATTCATTTTTGATGAGTATATAATTCAATTTTAAATTTTATAACATGAATAAAATTATTATAATGATATTTTAATCTTCATTTAACTTCATTTTCTTTCATGGATTGTATGATTCGAAGTTACCATGTGGTAATATATTATTAATACAATATCGTCGATTATCAGGATTGTTTAAGATTATGAACCCATTGATTAAATATTATGATACATCTATCAAGAAAAATCTTGAGTTTTATTGTCCTATATTTATTAAATTTATATCCATGTATCATTAAAATTTTCCACACATTGGTACTTAATAGGATTAATAAAATATTTTTTTAAAAAACTGACTATATTTTCTTCTTCTGTCGAAAATTTGTTTTATTATAAAAACCATGTCTTCAAAAATGTTTTCAAAACATTTTTTCAAGGAAAAATTATTTTAAAAATGTTTTATAGTTTCAAATGTCTCCTTTAAAATTTTTCAATATTTGTTTTCCAAAAAAATAATATTTGAAATAATATTTTGTTTTAAAAGTGTTTTCCAATGGAGAAAGGATATTTTCCTTAAAAATGGTTTTAAAAGATCTTGAAAAATTATTTATCATATAAGATGAAATCTATTTGTGTTACTATTTCATTTATGAGGAAATTATTTAGTGTTCCCATTCATATTATTTCTCTGAATGGTTTATTTTTTTGATGTCATGATAATTATGAAACCCATTTCTCATTCAAGAGTTACATGCTTTTGAAATCTGCTTATTTCCATTGGTTCTACTTTTAAAATGATTACGAAACCTATATATGTTTCTAAAGGTTCTGATATGATTACCTGTTTATGATACCCATTTCATTTCATGGGTTATGATATGAATATTTATGATTTTTGGGAACATGAATGTATGATTTCATTATGAGATGGTTGCGACCAATATAACCCTCCAATGCATTGGGTAATGATTTATATCTCATGAGATAGATTGAGATGGTCTTGCGAGTGAACTCATACAACTAAAATGTCCAAGGGAGTGAACCATGGATAGAAAGATGGTATGGGGAGTGAACCCATTCCACTAAGATGGCCTGGTAAGTGATGCCTTGACTACTATGGAAATCATTTTTATATGATTATGTTTCTTCCATAATTCGATGTTTTATTCATTTGTTAGTATTTCATTGATTATGTTATTTATTTAATTATTATTCATGTCATATTAATAGCTAATATTTATTCCATGATTTATGTTTATAGTCTTATGAAATATATGGTATGATCTTCCAATGTTATCATCACATCCTCATACTCCTATGCTCATTTTTATGATTAAATATATCCATTTTTTAACCATATTGAGCGTATGAGATCTCCCATTTTGATATTTTCCCTAATAGGTTATGAAGATATGTAGTAAGTATATTATGTCTAAGAAGGGTTCCATTCACGAATAACCTAGTGTGAGATAATGTATCTCACTTATGTACAAGTGTTTATATTTCAATGTAACAAAAGGAACTAGACTAATATAGTCTTTAGGAATCTATTTTTATAAATATTTTAGTATTCTAAAAAAGTTATGTAATTTTAATTTATGAAAAGTGAGGGTTTCAAGTAAATCAATGGGAAGGTTTATGGTTTTGGTTATTTTATTATATAGAGTCCAAAACCAAAGGTTAAGAAATAATAAATAAATCCCCACTCATTTATAATATAAACCCCCACATGTACCAATTTCTCTTCACTCAAACTCTTAATAGAACGTTCATAAAATTTTCCTCTCCTCTATGGAGTCCTACCAAGGTTCCCAAAGCTCTCAAGAGGATCCTCCTTCGAATTGAGAGTCACACACTCGAGAAAGGGATATATCTCTTCTCATTTCAATTTGAGGATCTCTTTTATGTTATGATTCTTAGTTTAAATTTGAGTTTTTTTGCATATTTTCCTATTACCCCATTACTATATATTTAAAGTATAAATCATTAGGAACCCCTTTTATCTCTAATTAAATCCCTCCCAAGTGCCTTTATGTACACCCATTACCATGTTGAAATTTAGTAATGGATCCCCACCTTCTCTTCTATATTCAAGTTTTTTATTATCGTATGTCTTTTATTTAAAATTCCCATGGTTGGGATATAAATTTCCATGCACCTAATATTAATAATTGAAGAAAAAAATTATGAGAGACCACCTTGTCTCTCATAAACCGATTTTATGAATTTTTATGTTACACCATTATGATGCCAAAATCTCACTATGATTTTTCAATACCGAGAAAAGTGTGTAGTGAATACCATACCCATTTTCTAAAATGGATATTCATATTTATAAAATTATAATAATTTAAATTTTAACTTAAATGTATGTATCCCACAATCGTAGATCATCGAATAAAATATCATAATTAATGAATTGATGTTTTATAATCTATGTGGCACACGTAAGCATGAGAATGAAATGAAAGTGATGGGTACACAATTAATTATATAGCAGTCCAATTAATTTGGTAATTTTTAATCTCATGATATGTCATGTTGGAAGATGGAGTGAACCTGATTCCTTTATGGGAGTTTTTCTGTCATGATGTCTTGGCAGTTATCCTTGAACTAGGTTTATAATGCTATATTTTATGTTGTTTCCACATTTCCCAAGTTGCCTTTACGTTATGATGCTCTATTATGTATCATTGTTGATGTTTATTAATCTCACCCTTTTATTCCTTATTTATGGGCCTATTTTGTATCATACACTAACATATTCAAGTTATGACAAGTTTATTCCCTTATCGGGATTTATATCTCACTCCTTTCTTATGTATGTCCCTATGTTATACCCTATAGTTTCAAGTGTGAGTATGTTAAAAACATTCCAATAAAGATGTTGTTTTTCTATTTTGAATGGTTATGTAATGCAACTAATTTCCGAAGACATTATACCACTTGAGGTTTTGGTTAGTATTAAGTGTAATATTTTTGGTAATAAATCAATAATTAATGTGTAATAAAGAGTAAGGTTGTTATAGATGGTATCAGAGGAAACTTTTAGTTACTTTTTTGATTAGGACTTGAAAAATCTAGATAAATAATTAGGGATAATAATATAAATAAGATTAAATCCATAAATTTTGGTAAGAATAGATTAAGTGTTTTGTCAAGAAAATACATCCTTGTCTAGATACTACAACTGGATGTTATTCTGGCACAAATATACCTAGGGGTAACAATTCCAACAATGTACGTCGAGCCTGACTCATCTTAACCTAATATATGAAAATGAGCCTTACTGAATAAAATAGTTGACACATTGAGGGGATATGCTTTAAAAAAATGAAAATCTAATTAGAAAACATAATTAATGAAACAAAAAAAATTCCCATTAGAGTATATGTTTGGAAATAGATCATTGATTACATAGATTGAATCCTAGAAATTAATAAGTTATGGAAATGAATATAATTTATGTGTTATACATTTAATGTCATTGAATTTTTCATTATGAGTTTAATAGTATAAAAATACTAATCCCAAATTTTCCCTTCATTGTAGTGAATGGTTTGAAATAAGATGGATCAGGTAAAAAATCAATATGATAGGAAAGTTGATGACTCTACCAATGTGATGAACAATCTAATTAGAGTTGGAATTAAAATTCTTTGATGACAATATCTTAGATAACTCAAGTTCATAATATAAACCAAGATCAGAAGCATCATCCAAATCCCCATAACATAGAAAAAGCTACATCTGATAGCTTTGTGAGACAAAGGACTACCACTTTCAATGAACCATCTAATCCCCTAATTGTGGAACATTGGCTCAAATCCCTTGATAAGATATTCTCTATTATTTAATACTTTATAAAAGAGAAGGTTGTAATATATGTCTATCATATAGAGGGAGAATTTTATTAGTCGTATACATTGATCAAGAATAAAAATCCAAAGGAAGAGATTGAAGTTATGGGCTCAAAAGAATTTTAGAATTTTTTTGATTAATATTTTCCTCAAACTCTATGACATAATACAGAAAGGGATTTCATCTCCCTCAAGGAAAGAATGATGAATCTATCAGGAAATACGTGGAATATTTCACAATACTTTCATGATATGCCTCCATCTTTTTCATTACCCCCGAATGTAAGGTGGATCGCTTCTTCAGTGGGATAAACACTAGTCTATGAAAATCCCCGGTGATTCGTGATGTTGATAGATATGTAGAAATTTTACAATGTTACCTCAAAGTAGATATGTATATTGGAGAATATTAAGGCTATCATGGTGATAAGTAGAATAAAGTGGAGTTTAATTTTGGCATTATTATGGTGAAATCTAATGCAACCAAGAAATTTTGACATCACACTTGTCAATGGTGTGTAAATAAGCACCACAGAAATTGTATTATGGGGATAAAGAAATGATTACAGTGTGGGAAGTAAGGGAACATATCTAATGATTGCTGAAAGAAGAAACAGACTAATTGATTGGAGGTAAGGAATTCTACGATAATCCCTCAATACATTGTTCATTTCTTCAACAACAATTAATCGAGACACTTTTCAGGACAATTCCCAAAGATAAGGGTTTTTGGAGACAACCAAAAAAACTCCAAGGTAGTAAGAGTGAGGTATTTCCATCACAACCATTATGGTGGATCCTGGAAATGAACTGGTGAAAGGTATATTTTTTATTCATTCATGAATAGAAAACCTAATTTTTGATTTTGGATCTACATATTTCATTATATAATAAAAGTTTATTATAAATATTGAAAAACCACAAAAAATCATGGAAGTAGAGTTGTCAGCGACAATAGAAAATGTTGAAATTATTGCATCCCAGGTATATAAATCCTCCCCTATCAAAATGTGTGGGTTGAACATCCAATGAAACGTCGTCATACTCCCTTTGGAGAAATTTGATTCACTTTTTGTGTATGGATTGGGTTTCACTATATATATCCAATATAAATTTCCCCAATAAAGACATCAATATTCATATTGAGAATTGACCCCCTATTTTATACATGTTCATGTAGGAGGATGAATCTTGTTTATCATGGATATTATTTCCCAATGAGAAATAATATCTTGCACAAATGATTATTTCTATAGAAAAAACCATCCTCGAATACATGCCTATTTTGAGGGAAAATGCTAATTTTTTTCAAAAATAATTTTCTAGACTCCCCCCATGACAAGAGGTTCAATTTTAAGTCAAACATATACAAAACAATTTTTCATTATTTGAGAATATGTATAGAATGGATGTGGTGGATATTGGAGATCTGAATAACTAATTATTGGGGAATCAGGATAATTGGTTCATATAACCCTTTTCATAGTTTTCGTAAAATCAATAATATCACGATAAAGAACAATTATCCTCTTCCATGGATTGAGTAATTTTTTGATCAACTACTTGGAATGAAATACTTCTCCAAGGTGGACATGTAGTTGAAATGTTACCATGTTTGGGTGGAGAAGCAGGATATCCCCAAAACTTCTTTTTATACACGGTATAGGAACTATGAGTTCATTTTAATTCCATTCGGGCTCACTGATGCTCCATAAATATTCATGGAATTAATAAATAGAGTCTTTAGAGATTACCCATAATTTTTTTGGTGGTATAATAGATGATATTATAATATTATCCAAAACCAAAGAACAGAATGAGGATAATCTATGAATTGTGTGAACGACCTTACAAAGGAAGAATATTTATTCCATGTATAAAAAATATGAGTTCTGGTTGAAGGATTTTCCATTCTTAGGGAATTTCATCACAAGAAATTTGATATCTATGGACCCTTAGAAGAGAGAACCAATTGAAATATTTAAAAGGCCAACATATGTGACAAATATCAATAATTTTCTCGGATTATCTAGTTAATATCATCAATTTTTTAGAAATATATCATAATTTGTAAACCCTATAACCCATAAAAATCGAAATGGAGTGATATTTTCATGGAATGATGAATGTGAAGAGAGATTAAAGGATTTGAAAAGGAGGCTTATGACTGCACCAATAATCACACTGCCCACAAGTGGAGAAACTTTTTATGGTGTTTAGCGATGGTTCGAAGAGGGGATTAGTATATATGTTAATATAGAAGGGTATAATCATATCCTATTTATCAAGACATTTTAAAGTTCAATATTTGAATTACCCAACATATGATCTCGGGTTAACTGTAGTGATCCTAAATTTAAAAACACGGTTGCATTATCTATTTGGGGAGAAGTGTGAAATATATAGGGGTCAAAAAGGCCTTATGTATATATTCACATAAAAAGAGATGAATATGTGCGAATGAATATGTTTTGAGCTAATAAATGACTATGAATAATCAATTTACATCCATTTTGTGATAATGAATAATGATGAAAATGCTATAAATAGAAAAAATCTAGTAATTCTATCATTGATGTGAATTTATAAGGATATGATCTTCTTATATTTAAAAAGGATGTGCATGATAATCATAAAGTTAGGAACATTATACATCCTTTCACAAATGATTTTTCAATTGTCTCTTATTTTTAGGTTGAAGAATTCTTAAAGAGATGATGTAGGAATTCCATAGAAAGTGGAATCCATACGGAAATGGAAATCCTTAGAGTTCAATTGTAATGTTGATGGAGTTGTGAGTTTTGTGTGAATACTATGCATACCATAAAAATATTGGTTTAAATATAGATATGTTGGATGATTCACATAGATTAACCTTATCAATCCACTCAGGAAGCAGAAAGATTTACCACGATCTCTAATAACACTATTGGTGGGACAATATGAAGAAGGGGGTCACGTAATATACATAAATATGTTTGGCATGACAACAAGTGGGATATAAAATGAGAAACTCCAATCAGATTATGCAACCATTACCCATGAAAATATAGAAATGGGAAAAAATCACTGAGGACTTTGTCACCATAATTCAACTAACATCTAGGGGAGACAATTCAATCAAGATTGTGGGGGATCATCTTACATACACCACACACTTAAATGTGATTCGAGAGGGTTTCTCAATAGATCAACTTGCATGGATATACAACAGAGAAGTGGTGAGGCTCCATGGAGTACCACTATCAATTGATTATGATTGAGATCAGAAATTCACCTCTATGTTTTAGAAAATTCTTCAACATGCACTAAAACCTGAGTTGAACTTCATGACGACTTATCACCCTGAAAATGATATCCAATCTAAGAAAACAATCCATAAATTTTTTGACATATTGAGTGAGTGGTTAACTAACTTTAAAGGATTATAGGACCAATATATTACTTTGGTCAAGTTCTCTTGAAAAAAACTTCCACTCGAGTATCCAAAGTGCTCCAGATAGAGAAATTTATGGGAACTGGGAAAAAACAACTACATGCTAGGATGAAGTTAGGGAATGAAAACTGTAAGGTCCTGAAATAGTTAGGGAAATGGTGGAAAAGGTTCATACCATTCTATAGCACATCAAGGCTATTCTGAGTCAACAAAAGGACTATGATTACAATCTTTGATGATACCCAGAGTTTGATGTTAGAGACATGGTATTCCTCTACATATCTCTATTGAAGAAAGAGTTGATATTTGGGAAGAATGGAAATCTTAGTCTTAGATACATCAAACCCTTTGAGATCATTTGTCACATCGGAGCGGTGGCCTACTGACTGGCACTCCGACCAAACCTATATCAAGTACATGATGTATTCCATGTATCCCTATTGGGAAATTACATACCTGACTATCACATGTTGTCAATACAGAGGTGGTAATTTTGGACAATGATCTCCCCTATAATGAGAATCCATTGAAGATATTTGATTATAGAGACAATGTTGTACGAAATAAAACAATGCACCTTATCAATGTTCTATGGAGAAACCAAAAGTTCAAAAAAGATATGTTGGAATTAGATATGGTTATGAAATATTATTTCTCTCATATGTTTTAGTTTTGGATATAAGAATCTTTGTGGTGAAATTTCTTAATGGGGGAATTTTGTAAAGACCTGAACTGTTATAAATAAAATCCCACTTTTATTTTAATTAAAATTTATTATTATGTATTATGGTTATGAAAAACACATGAACTTATGTGGTTTTATTAAATATTATTTAAAATACAACTAAGCATCATTTAAATTGATAATATAGAGGTTGAACAGTGATTACATTATTAGTATTAATATTGGGTTTCAACAAATCTTATTGACAGAGACAAAGGAAGCAACGACCAAAACCACCTATGAAGCCAATTTATTGGATATTCTGAGGGAGATATAATCACTAAGATATTTTCTTGACTATTACAATTATGAGTTAAAATAACTTAATAATGAGTGGAATCATTTATAGGGGAATTTCAATATCATCAAGATCACGATTGAAACCATGTTTTCTGAACCACCTGATGAAAATATCATCATCAGACACCATATTATTATTCTTTTTGATAGTGTATTAAAGGGATATTTATCAAGACCAATAAATATAAGTAAGTAAATTATTTTTATATAATATTGAAAATATTATTCATCCTATTATGGGTACTTTATAAATGATTCTTATTTTGATACAATAAAACACAAGTGAAATTTATTGGCAATGTTCAAATTCAATAATGGAATTTATTTTTATGAATAAACGGATATTTTAAATAAATAGTATTTTAATATAATATATTTAGTAATAAATTATATTAAATATAAATCATCCTATAATTTTTATGAAGTCAAATTTAATTTTTATAAGGGTTAGAAAAACATTATTGTAATAAAACCCCACATTTCTTCCTAAATATATACTTTATTTTAATTGTAAAAATTAACATATTCAGAATATAATTTATATAAAATGAATTTTATCTTTGTAGTCATGATTTCAAAATTAACCAATGGTGAATATTTCATAATTTTCTAAGATATTAGAATTTTTATGTAAAAAATAAATATCGTATAAACATTCTTTGTGTATTATGACAACATAATGAGCCAAAAGTGATATAATAAATATAATAAAATGTATAAATGACCAAATATATGTTTAATATTTAAAATAATGAGATTTTAATTTTACTTAATTAATTTTATAATGCAATTATGAGTTCTCTAAAACAATTAAAATATTTTATAATTTTAAAATCATTTTTTTAAGAGTAAGTCTCTATTCCACATAAAAAATGAATTATTTTAATAAGTTCTGAACATGGAGTTATAAAATAATGAGAAACAATCTTATTTGGTAGAAAATATGGTCAGATACCAGGGTAAGTCTTGGGTTTTTGGTTATTTTGTTATATAGAGTCCAGAATCTATTTCTTATAAGTAATAAAGAAATCCCCACTCATTTATTATAAAAATACAGTAAATCTACCATTTATATTCACTAAAACCACTTGGAGAACATAATTAATATGACCTACCATCTATAGAGACCTCCCAATATTCCTTAATCTTTCAATAGGGTTCACCTAATCATTTTTAGCC
Source organism: Viscum album (assembly GCA_963277665.1). Taxonomy (NCBI): domain Eukaryota; kingdom Viridiplantae; phylum Streptophyta; class Magnoliopsida; order Santalales; family Viscaceae; genus Viscum; species Viscum album. The sequence goes on along the minus strand of OY728152.1, from coordinate 52,255,789 downwards.
ACACACTCATTTAAGGATTTCTCTATTCCCATTTCCATTAAAGCACATATTTTTTTGTTATTATTATTAGTTTCAATTTGTGTTTGTTTGGGTATATTTTCATTTGACACCTTAATATCCATTTTATGTATAAATGATTATAGAAACAGTTTGTCTCTTATCAAATCTCACCCATTAACCTCTATATACACTCGTTAGCATGTAGAAATTTTGTTAGGAATCCTTACCTTCTCTTCTTTATTAAAGTTTTTTATTATCTAATTCCTTCTCTTTCCAATTACTATTGTTTGGAAATGTATTTATTTGTACCTACTAATTCATGTTTTATGTAAAAAAAATGAGAGACCCATTTCATTCTCAACAACCCATTTTATTAATTTTATGTGACGCCATTGTGCTTCTGAAATTTCACCGTGATTTTTCCATGCCAAAACAATTATGTAGTGAATACCATTACCATTTACTATAAAGGGTATTCTCCTTTGTATATTTTTTAATTCATTGTCGTGGGTATTACATGCATTTATTTCACAATTCATGATTGTGGAATAAAATATAATAATGAATGAAACTTTATTATATGATCTATATGGAATAATTAAGCCTGATAAGGAAATGGTAGTGATGTATGCACATGAAATTATGTATTGTTCTAATGCATTGTGTATTGTTTAGTCTTATGAGATTCAATGTTGGTTTAGGGTGTCTACCTCATTCCTTTATGGTAATTTTTCTTTCATTATGTATTAGAAGTTATCCGTAACCTATGCTTATGATTGTTTTTTAAAGATGTTTCCACATTTCCTATGTTTCCTTTATGTTTTCATGCTATATCATATCTTATTGATATTTTTTATGAATGTCATACATTTTCCCCCAATGATATGCTTATTGTATAACATGCACTAAATTATTCATTTTATGATTTGTTTATTCCCTTACCAGGATTTATAGCTCAAACCTTTCTTAGATATGTCCCTAGGTTATCCCATATATTTTTTAGTGCGATCATTTTGATACAATATTCAATAAAGATGTTATTTTTACAGTATTGAATTGTTGTTTAATTTAACTAATTCCAAAATTCAATATACTTATTAGTCTTTAATGTTGTATTATGTATTATATTTAATGTAATAAATCAATAATTAATGTGTAATAAATAGTAGGGTTGTTATAATGGACCCTCGAGTCCAACTTCAATAGGTTCTGGGTTGGAGAATTGCACCGATGGTATAAAAATATCATGGATATGGGAGGAATTACCCTCTATAATAAATATCTTTTGATGATAGGATAAACAACCACCTAAAAACATTAGAATATAATATATTGGTAAACAAAAAACTATCCCCTAATGCACGAACAATGATAATCCAAATCAAATAATGTCTCCAAAATAAAGTACCAAAAGAAAATTCATTTAACTGGGACTCTCAGGTAGCTCCAACCCAAGCTATAAATTTATAGCTCCATCCCTAAATTCTTCATGGTAACATTAAAAATTGTTTTTAAATACAGGGTGTGAATAATATGTATACTTAGTAGGATTAGACACAAGGTCTCAGGTGGACACATGAGAAGAGTATCCTAATGAACCAGTAAATAAATAATAGAACACAAAAGAACCTATATAGGTAAAATAACTAATAATAGTATCACCATTTCACACTCACAAAATCAACCAAATAATATGATAATATAACACTGAGAACCGAAAAAGTAAAGGCATCCCTCTACCACCTCTCCACTGATTTTCCACTGTCATTCTCCAACATCGAACGTCATGTTCTCCCATCCCATCTGTACACATCACATTACATCACATCAAATAACAACAAAACACATCACATCACATAACATCACACCACATCACATCACATCACATCACCTCACATCACATCACATCACATCACATAACATAACATACCATAAAATACCATCACAACACATCACAACACATCACATCACATCACATCACATCACATCACATCACATCACATCACATCACATCACATCACATCACATCACATCACATCACATCACATCACGACACATCATGTCACGTCACATCAAATCAGATGACATGAAATTACATGAACTCACATGAAATGACATGACGTGACATGGCATAACATCACATCACCTCACATCGTGTCACATCGCGTCACATAACGTCACATCACATCAAATAACGTAATGTCATGTCACCTCATATCACATTACATCACTTCACTTCACATCATATCACATCACATAAAATCACATCAGAGCACATCACATCATATCACATCACATCACATCACATCACATCACATCACATCACCTCACCTCACATCATGTCATGTCACATCACATCACATCACACCTGAAGAAACTTAAGAGATAATTGAGGTGGTTCGAGATGCATCCCTACCTACCACTCCCTAGAAAGGTCTAACATCCTATTCTAGAATCACGAATCACCACACTAAATCTCACCCACATGAACCTATTCCCACAAATCACATCTCATTATAGCCACAAAAACTAAATCTCTCCAGAAGACACTATGTCAATAACTGCAAATCTCTTCCACAGATAGCTGGGCCCACACATCATGTCTCTTAATAGTCAAAAAAACCACATCACTCCTAGATACCCATAGGACACCAATACACATCATGACCATTGAACCCTATAACATCACTACTAAAGGAATACTAGTGAAGAGTGGTATACATCCATCCATATCAGTGCCTACCTAGATGTTGGGGAAAGCTCCCAACACTAGAAACCTTTGGGAATTGGTATGTTTAACCAATATTGGTGGGGAGTGAAAGAAAATAACCTAAACATTCATGCTATATAGATAGAACACAAATACCAACCTATGGGTTCATAATTACAAAATTAGAAAACACCATCATGACCACTATCACACACTTCAACCCTCACAGCCGCTTCCACCACTATATGAAACACCACATGACAACCACTGAAGCCAAAAAACATTTCCGACATTTATTTTCAAGTTCACTAATATTTATAGATTAAATAATTTTCCACTAAGTTCCATTACTATGTCATTCATTTAATGTTTAAACTACCCAATAATTTATTAATTTATCAACAAATTCTTATTTTTTTATTTTATTCAACATCATAAATTATTCTATTTGTAACTGAGGAACTCAAAAAACTATGCCACAATACATGTGGACAATCTCACATGTACCATGACCTCAACACCACATCAAACCATTTGACCCCAAAAACCACACATCACAACTTTTGAAAAACCAAAACTATATACACCATAATTATTGTGCATCACTAAAACTATGCATCATAACCCTTGTTCCCCATATCACATACCACAAACTCATCAGAAAACACTACCAAAATGCAAAAAACCACCACATATATCATCATCACACAACATCCAACATTACACGTGCGCCCACCAATCCCTAATTCATAGCTTCACACATCAAATCACAGCTAGCCACCACTATCACAAAATATCCCACAATGCATAAGATACACAATAAGAAACTTAGCACCACACAAAAACACATCACAAATTCTACAATTTATTCAAGTGATTTTATCACATTGACTCTTTTTTTAGCATGGTAATGATTACACAATCCATATTCCAAGGGAAACAAATTTATTAACTAAATTTACATTCATTGTCTGTTTATTTGGGGTTGATAAAACTATATCACAATAGGGGTCTCAACACTTATCATCTACTTTTCACAAAAGGCTTCCAATAGAAATTATTTTAAGTATTAAAATCAAGCATTATCAATATCATTAACAATATATATCAAATTAGTATAGTGTGGAATTTCCCCACCATAAACATCAATTTAATTTATGTCATTTTTATATTATTACACCCACTATTAATATCCACCCAATGGAAATAAACAGAATGAAATCCTCAAACATAGCACGCAAACATGTGAGAGTGAGGATCCCCTACCTTTAAGAATCTTTTTGGTCTCATTATACACCATAGGGTGAAGAAGAAACATACCAAAAACCACAACCGCAAAATTAAATTGTAGATCTACCAAAATAATAAAAAAGGATCATCAAAACACAGCCCAAATTGTCCCCAAACTTAAACCACAACCACATAGTTGATCTATGAGAGAAAAAATGATTTTAAAAAAGGGAATAATGATTAACTAACCATAGAGATATGATGTGAAACCACCGAAACCCAATGAATCAGGAAGGGGATTTTGTGGTCAAAAGTCTCCCAAAATCTCATAGGGTTCATACACAACGAGAGATGAATGAGTGGATGAAAAAGGGAATTATGTTGTGAATTCACATTATGTAAAAGGTATAACCCACTTGATTTGTGGTGCAAAATATATTTTTACACCATAAATTCCATGGGTCCATACATGATAAGCCAAATGAATAGATTTCATGCCAAAACTCATTTTCTAGTAAAGCATGTAATCTTGGGATTATTCTATTTTACATCATAAACTTCTATTTTATGGTGTTAAACTGTCTGATGTGGAACTCCATTACTGATAAAAATCCTTAAAATTCAAATAATACATGTTGTAAAAAACCCAGTTACACCGTAAACCCCACCTTTATAGTCTAAATTCATGATGTAGTTTTTTTCTTCTCTAACCACCACTCTACCTCCATAATCCTTATTTGAATAACTCTATCTACCCAAACTAGAAATATAATGGTATAGAAATTCATAAAACACTAAAAGTAATATTATTTGGTTAATCATACATGAACCACTAAATTAGAAAGTGGACTCATCGATATACATGAATGAATTTAAAAAGGGATCACTACAATGAATTTTGGAGGTAACCTATAAGGGAGAACCTGAATAGAAATTAATTCATGTAACCTATGGAAACACTACTATTAGAATACCAGATAAAAGACAAACCATAATAAAGGGGAGTTTTATTAAGTTAACTCAAATTAGTGGGTAGTTATGTGGTGATTATATTGAGAAGGATAGTTTGTATGAGATGAGTGATCCTCAGTACATAGAAAAAATAGAAGCATGGTAAAAAAACCATATACTAGAGGAATAAGATAAAAGGAAGGAAAATGAGTAGGAACATGATCAAGAATCATAAAAGAACCCACCCAAAATGAGGGGAGAGCATATGATAAATAATAAATGTTTTGTATTGAAACTACCCTAGGATGGGGAACTTTGACATATTGATAGCCGTAAGACACATTATTCACACAAATTGAGTAGTGTTGTTTTACATTAGTGATCCTACAATGAGGTTTGATAAATGGGTAGATTTTAACTGGAATTACATTGGATAATCTCATGTTTTACCCAACTCCCATGGGAATACTATAGAGTCTTTTTGGTTGATAAAATAAGATAATATCTAGATCATCTATTAATGAAAAATATCCCAAATTGTTTCAATCCATACTATTATGCGTAGAAATATCCTCTATACCTCTCTCTAGGAATCTACCAATTACATAGGGTGCATGTAACAGCCCGAGTTTTTGTGAAAAATATTCTTTTTAATTTTATTAATGTCTTGTGTTGTACGCTACACCAAAAGGAGCTTGCACAACACACATCCTTGACTTGCCTTGCATTACACACAATCGCGACCTTCCTCGATAGCTTGTGTAGTACACAATAACGAGTTTCACTAAACAACGATATGCTATTAAAATATTATTAAAACTAGCCGTTATGAATAGTAATAACCACCTTTTAAAATTTTAGAAATTTTAGATCTCAAAATGGACTTCATTTTTGGATTTGGAGTATCGAATTTAGCCTAAGGTGAAATTTTGGTACTTTTCGGATAACTTTCATATTTTGATGAATAGTGAAAATTACTAAATTATAATTAAAAAAAACTTTTTTAATCGAAATAATTAATAGTGATAAATTATTAATTTGAGTGGTTTTAAAGTATATTTAGAATATATTTTTACAATTCAATACAATTTTGGTCATTGGGTGTAATTTCACATTTACACCAGACATAAACAAGTGTTAATCTTTTGATAGTTATTATCTCTAAAAAACACGCTATTTGTTGTGACAGCGGAAATTAATTATAAAATTAATTAATGCAACTTATATGTTGGGAATTTTTTAAAATAGAAATCAATTTTGAATTCAGAATATCAATTATAGCTTAGGGTGAAATTTTTGTATTTTTTGGAAAACTTTCAATTTTTGATGAATAGTGAAACCACTAAGTGGTAGGTTAAAAACTGAATTTTGCATAAAACGTAATTTTACCGCTTCTGTGAATGGTATTTAGAAAATCCAACAGACATGGTTAATATCAGTAAGTAAAATTTGGTTCAATGAGATAAAAATAATTTTTCGGTGAATAGTAACTTTTTACTTTTTTTACCGCGGTTAATAGTAAATAGGGTAACTAAGGCTAAATATGATATTACTATTACCCTAACACATGTCCTAATTATATTGGATAAGTTTAATTCGATCCAAAACAACCTTAGGAATAAAATATGACCATTTAGGCCCACTTGGATTAGATTAGGACATTTATTATTAATTTATTTAAAGAAGGGTTAAAATAGTTAAAATCAAAGTTTAATAAGTAAATAATTTTCAATATGGAGTTATACATAAGATAAATTCGATTATAAATATTCATTAGAAAGATAAAAAGATTTACTACATAATTATATTTTATTTATAATTTTTAGACTTTAAATAAATTAATTTATTTATGACACAACGATGATGCAGTAATTACCCTTTTAAGGAAATGTTAACATAATTGATGTTATAAATACCCAAATAAATGTATTTTTAGACTTTTTATGAATTCCAATAATTTTCTAGGTTACTATGATATATTAGTGTTGCTTTAATAAACTTGTTTCGAACATATAATTCTGTTATGACTTTCACAAAAATCATATATCAAATAGTGTCAAAATTGACACAAAATAGTTTTTAAATCAAATATTATATTAGTAATTGTTATTTTGTTCATAAAAATCTAAGGTTTGGCCAAATGACTTAGATAAGGATATATATATTAATAATAAACAATTTGGGGTTCTTTTGGCATGTTATAGTAAGTGTATTAACCATATAGTGTAAGAAAACAAAAAGACACGGTAAAAGTTAAATTATTTAACTTAGAGTTAATTCTAATTGATAAGGTCAAAACAATAACCTAAACTTGGCTAAATCCTATTGGTTGATAGGATTTAGACCCATCCCCACTTTAACTTCGAAATAAGACTCTTTGGAACCATTATAAACCGATTTTGACTTTAATATAAAATAATATTTTGAGATATTCCTAAGGTTCCCCTCTCCTCCCTTATAAAAGGGCACCTCCTCCCTCTCCTCCTCACACCAATTTGAGCATTCAAGCTCGGCCAAACCCTGCCAAAATCTCTTATCCACTTCCCTAGAATAATCCTAGAGGTCCTGGTCTTCTTCAAAGACCAATCTTAGTTCCCTAACTGTAGGATTCAAGGAGGCGTTTAAAAGAAGAGGTAATATCCAATACCGATCTTTTCAATTTCTTTCCTCTTCAACTTCTTCTTCTTTAGTTGTTTCATGATAAAGTAATAACATCAGTATTTCTTATATACTTATATTTTATTATAAATATGAAACAACTCTAATTAACCTTCTATCCATCCTACGGAAAAAGGAAATCACCGCGTGTGCGTACGTACGGAATACCGTCTCCACGCCGTGGTGTAATCTATTTTCCGCCACCACATTAATTGTATGGGTATAATGGTGTAATAAGTAAATATATATGATTATTATAAAGTGATATTGATAATGAAATAGTATAAATACACGTCAACAAAATTCCACGACCATGGGAACGATATCATCGCTCGTGCGTACGTACGGACTACCGTCTCCACGACGCGATGCGATTCATTATCCATGTTAACCATTCCAGAATGATTATAAAGTATATTTAATGAATAATAATGGAATATATGACATGGTAAATCTACTGGATTTATGTATATATATATATATATTTCATCTACTAACTTCCATTCAATACAATAAGGAAAGGAAAGCAGCGTTCATGCGTACGTACGGACTACCGTCTCCATGAACGATGTGTTTCATTTCATTTATCTATCTATTATATATATATATATAATGAATATATATGATATATAAATCATACTTTATATTCTGGAAGTAAGTAAATCATTATATAAGTAATAATAATTTCAAGAACAACAAGTCCAAACACCTACGATAAATGAAACAATTTTACCCAAAACGCTTCTTTAACATGAATTTACAAAAGAATGGGTAATATAAAGTCATAAGTGAACCATATATGATATAATAACAATGAATATGACTCTGTAATAAGTCAATGAAATTATTTAAATCATTATACAGGAGGTTCAGACACTTACGAAGCAAATCGGACCTAAGGTAAGGGATAAATTTTCAATCACATTTTTATCCGAGATTGCTTATACGTAAGTATTTACTGGGGTTACGTTTATCATCCATGACCATGTTTTCTAAAAATGTTTTTATAAAATGTTTAGAATTCTTCCATGAATGTTTAAAGTCATTTTTACCCTTTATTGACTTTTTACCACATTGTATGAATGGAATCTTTCCTTTGGTTACCATATAAGGTACTTTTTGACTTTTCTGAAAAAAGTACGAGGAGAATGTTATTTTTAACTTATACGGAATGAATGGAATTTTAAAACATTATTTCCAAGAATATTCCTTTACAAGTTTTCAAGTTTATTTTTAATCAACTTCTTTTAGTTTAAAATTGTATGACATGGTAAGAAAGGAAAAGTGTTTTTGAAGTAGAAAGGATATTTTCCTCAAGAATGAAGTTTAAGTGTTTTATAAAATTTTTTTTCCATCTAAGATAATATTGGGTTCTGTTTCTATCCCTATTATTACATGAATTTGATTATGTTGTGATGGAAATATTTTTATGAATTCCTTTATCTTATATGAATTGTTTTATGATGTCACGATATTTAAGATTCCCATTTTTATTACATGGGTTATGAAATGATGTATGATTTATGATTCTGTGGCACACATAAGAATGGTATCATTATGAGATGGGTGGGACCTATTTCTCCCTCCAATGCATTGGGTAAAGATTTTATATCTCATGAGATAGACATGGCTGGAATGGTAGGTTATACCAGTTCAGTGAAACAGGACTGAAACGAGGGTGACTCGGTTCAGAAAGGGACATTGTCCACTAAGATAGTCTTGGCAATGAGTCTTGACTAACAAGAAATGATTCTCTATGATTATGTGTGTATTCCAAAAAGTTTCATGTTTTTAGTTATGATTATTGGGATTTCATTTCACTACTATGATTTATCCCATGTTATGAAATTATGCTCTCTTTTGCAGGTTAAGATTTCCAAAAGTTAAGTTCTTATGAATATGATGTGATTGATTTTTCTTTTGTTTACCCTTACTGTGCATTTGAGCTCACCCTTTTATGTTTTATTTTCCCCAGGATATAAAGAAAGGTTTTAGGTAAAAAAAGGGAAGATCTTTATGGGAGATATTGAAGATCTTTCACCACGATTAGAAGATTATGTTCCGAGTTTCCAAAGACACTAAACTATTACGGTCCTTGTGTGTGTGTTTTTGTTATGTACTAAGTATTCCGCAAAAGTAATGTAATTTCCATGTACGTCAGGCTTCGGGTCTTTACAGTGCATGGATTTCTAGAGAGAATAGGTCCTAATGGAGGATCTTCTGAACCACAACTAGGTGATTACGGGTATATTTAATACCTTTATTAGCCTTAATGCGAATCACATATCAAACATAAATAGGAAAACATAAAAGTATCCATCATCATATATTAATAAATGTAGTCTTACTGATTAACATGTTTCTTGTATATATTTAACCTATGAATGATAAACTTTTGATGGAAAATATGAAAGAAAATTACACTAATGTTTTTTTCATGTTGATGAAAATAGTGAACCTCTTGAAGTCTAGTTATTTTCCCATCCTGAATATCACTCTAATCCAAGTCCACTCATTTCTAATATTCATATGGCTTCGTAGTATTCCATTCCTCTCCCCTTTAATTACAATAATGAATGGTTCACCATTATAGGTTGTAGGGATGTTGTCATAAATGAATGAAAATGTGAGATTAGAGGTATCCATTTACAAGGGATTACTAGAAAACTCAATAGATTTATGCATCTTTTAAAATAATGGAGTAGAAATTACTTTTTTAGATTGTATAATGATATCATAGAGGATTGAAACCATCATTTTGGTTGATAGGTTCAGTACCCAGAAACAACATATTCTCTCCCAACAATAGATATAACAAAATTCTTATTTAGATAAACATTTTTCTCTTAAAAAGGATGGGATAGAAGTCAATACAATACTAATGGATAAAATAAAGAGATATAAACTCTAGGACATTTAATAATCTTTATATGAAGAAAAAATACATAAAATGGTGTTAATGAAATCTGAAATGATGACATACACTCCAATTTTAAAAACAGAAGAGAAATTTCTATTGTGTATTACTTCTAAAGGATGTACAGTAAGGATGGGATGGGATATAACCCTCATAAAATTGAAACTATCCCATTATTCATTGATGAAAATTATAATAAGAACCTAATAGAGGTTCCCTCCAAGGATGAGGCAAAATCTTACTTTTTATCACAAAATACGGATAGTGTGTCTAATCTTGATGGGTTCAACAACAGGTTCTTTATATCTTACCATGTTATTATGCATACTAAAATCATAAGTGCTGTGAAATAATTCTTCATGATTGCCTCATGTTTTCAAATATAATTTCATTATTCCGATTCCAAATAATAAATGTTTGGTTTATGTAAAATAATTTTGACTAGTTTTAGTTGGGAACATAATGCCTAAAATAATCACTAAAATCATGGCATTACGAATGTGGAAATTTGTTCAGAACATTTTCACTCCCAATATGTTTGGTTTTCCACTCTAATTGGTTCGAAAAAATTTCTATTAATAGTTTTTAGTGTTTAAAAACATGATGAGAAATGTGAGAGATAGAAGTATTTCATTAAATTTTGAAATTTCGGATTCATTTGATATTATAACCTATGAATTGATCATTTTTGTACTTAGAAATCATATATTCTCAAATGATGTGACTAAAATGGATAATTCTATTATCAAAAGTTAAAGGTTTTCAATCCATACCAATAGATCCCTTAATGGATTCATCAAATTATATAGAGTTTTCAGGAAAGGATATCCTATTTATGAAGTACTATTTTCCATTACTAAGGACTATTTGAGTATATTTATCTCTGACCTTTAAAATATTGGCCACTACCAAATAATTATACTTGGTAATATATTGTTTTCATCTTCACAAAACTTGTATGATGATGATTTTATCCTATTTAGATAGGATTATAACAAAATACTAAAATCAGGTAAGATGGTTATTTAGAATAATGAGAAGGTACTTGGAAAGATTATAAGTTTGAACACATCCTTCATCACCTATCTCAATTAAATTAATATCTCTATGAAAAATAGATTTGTAAGATCCCTTGGGGTGAAGAGTGGGTATTTAACATTTTATTACCATGGTGTTCCTTTAATTTGGGGTAAATTTAAGAGTCAATAACTTGATGTCACCACATCAATTTTTTAAGAAATGGATACTTGGAAGGGGAGAAGAAAGTACCAAATAATAGGAATCTATTTAGTCAGTTAAAATATAAGTTTATTGAGTGTTTATGATATATCTATTTATAAATGGATTAGACACATGATCAATGGCCATTAATCTAATATCATGAAATTTATATGGATGGGATGTTTCCATGAGTGAAAACTGATCTTTGTTTCATATAAACATTGTATGATGACTATTTACATGTGTAGCCTAGGCATCAATGACCTTAAAGTTGTTCAATAATGTGATTCGAAAAATGTTCACATTTAATCTCCTAACATATCTGAATGGGTCTTCTGTTTATGGGTTAAATAATCACATCAAAAACTTGAAATGGGTATAATTTCCATCTATCTTTAGTAGTCTAGATGACCAATAAACACAAATATAATGAATTTTTGTGCTCCTAATAATGGTTGGTCTTTGAGTAAAACACCAATAATTCTTTTGATAATATATATGTAGACCAAAACATAAAAGATTCAATTACAATGCATCAAAAAATGTAATTTATGGAAATCATAGACATGGGAAGGAATATTAATGATCACTCTAGCCTCCATCCTCTTTACTTAATCATAGATATACAGAGATATGCTTTCTTTGAAAGAGTCCTTCAATGGTACCCTTATTGTAATATGAAATACCAAACCTTGGACTACAAAAGGCCTATATGTGAGATTGTTTTAAATGGGACTTTATGGAAGAATAAATTCAGGAAGAAATTCATTCCCCCCAATTAAAACACTACACATTTGGAAGGTCTAGAAGGGATGAATAGTACTACATGATAAACACTGGAGTGTTAACATAAACATGCCATCAAACTACCTCATATTCTTTATGGAAGTAGAGATCATGGAAAATATATTTATCAGTGGTAAGATTTTCATAGTTTTATGGGATTTTGTTCAGATGGTCTTTCGCGGAAACCTATGGATGGGATGTGAATTTTCATACCTGATGGATTCCATTGATAAAGTTATTTAAAATGAACAGGTTTATAACCTACTCCTAGTAGTAGTGATATCTTTTTTTTCTAACATATGAGAAGAGTTGAATAACATGGCCTATTAAAGATGTCCCTCTTTGATCCATGGAGGTTTCATTTTCATCTATATATATGTGAATGATGCATCTCATATTCAAACATGATACATAAGGAATGTTGTTTCAGATTTTAACATGTTACATTTTCATTGTGTATGTAGAAGGGTAAAAAAATCCACTTATCATAAATAGTTTTTTGTTGGATCCCACTGATACCAACATGGGTCAAGGTTAGTGTAGGAAGATAAATATTTAGTGTACCATGCCCTTTATGTTATGGAGGTGTTTTTAAACTCATTGAAGATTATTCTAGGGGTGATTCCAACATTACATTGGCAATGGATATGAATTCAAGGTATATATTTAGGCGATGGCTAAGGAAATTCAATATTTTATCTTATAAGGATTGAATGATATTTGGATTAAATCAGATTAAACCCTTGCTATTGGGACCTTGAAGAATAGTCTATGGTAATTTCAATGGAAAATCATTCCTTTTTTTAATTTTATGCTCGTAAGATCCCATTAATATATTCTTAAGAATAAACCATTTCTACCGAGAGTCCTACCACTGGCAGACACACTATAAATAAGGAAATTGAGGAAGCTACCTAGATGGGGTAAATTGTGATTATGTCCATCTATTTAGACATGGTGAATTCAGATATGAGGGGTGAAATTCACTCATGAATTAGTAAACATTCACTTTAATATCTTAGTTTTACATTTCCCTCTTGAATTTCTATGATCAGGATTTCCCAACTCCTAAGCCCAATATTTATATGATGTTTCAATAATAAAAAACATTTATAATATTCATGTAAAATATTCATATATTAATGATTATTAAGATACCATATTTTTAAAATAATTATAAATTCTAAATTTGAAGGAGATCATTTTTATACCATATCAATATAAAATATATAGAGTTCATATTTTTTATTTAAATATAAAATATTTTTATTTATATATAATCTTCTTGAAAGTTGTATATATTAATTATGATTATTTTAATTATTAAATGTTCATAAATTTTTATCTCATGTTTATATTTTATAATTGTTAATTCATTTATTTATTTCCTTCTTCATTCATAAATATAAAGTTTTTTTATTATTTGATTTTTTGATTTGGTTGAAATAGTTTAAACTAATTCTTATAAATGTATTACCATGCATATAGAAAGATATATTCTTAGTATGACCTAAATATTTAGATTCATTCAACCAATAAAACGACTGTTTCTTCAATTATAAATTTAATAATAAAAGGCAGATTATTATTTTAAAAAATTATCTATTAGATTTGGATTGGAATTGGGATACCTATAATGTATTTATCTAATAATAGTGGGACTTTGGGATGAACTATACAGGTATATGGACTGAAGTTTGGTCACAATAGTGGTTAGATGTAATCCCAACACACCATACATTCCCTTGAGTAAAATTTTGGTTTCATGTGATTCCAAAAATTTAAATTAAATATTTTTTTTACCATATAGATATGATTCATTTGGATATGTGTTAATGTGTTTATATTTTATTTTGATAATATATCAAAAATATTTAGTTATATAAATTAATTTATTTAGAACTTATTAATTTTGTTGAAGGTGTGAGATACAAAATTAAAATTTTAGAAGCATGCATACATATAGGGAACACATGATATATAGTCTTTATTAAATATACCCAAAATAATATGGTGTGAATAGTATCTATCTCAACAAAATATGAATGGTTATATTTATTATAATATGAACACAAATGAAAATATCAATCATTTATTATGTGTAACCCAAAAAGTTACGCACCCATGAATTTTCTTATATAAGACATGGAGGACATGCATAACTATAAATTTATTTTAATATTAATTAATTTTGAACTTTGGGTTTCATATAATAAGGTTACCCTAATAGTTGGGTAACAATAGGAATGGATTTGGGATGATCAGAATGTTGGATTTGGGTAAGAAGTTTTCAACTCAATTATCCTAGATTCGTAAATGATATTATTGACAAGATTGTCTACCTAAATTTCTAAATGATGAGAGAATATTCAAAGTTGAAAAAAAATATTAAGGGAAATATGGATCTTGGATTACTAACAGGGTTAATGAATATGAAAATAGGACATCATTTCTATGGTGGAATATTTAATAATATTTACAAGAAAAATAGAATATGTCAATTGCCCATGATCATAGATATTTTCACTGTATCCATGGATATAGCTTATATCCATGATAAAATCACATATGGATGATATTGTTGTAGTTATAGACTCATAAAATATTTCCATAGTATTTAAACAAGGATATACACCACTGATATAGGGTTTTCCATGTAGATCCACCTATAGTCACGAGTAGGTAATTGTGGCTGGAGAGTTTTCTGGAAGAACAATTCTCCTAATGGGTTTCAACCCACATCACTTATAAATTACATAACATAGTTTTCCAATACAATAGAACACATATAAATTACATCTATATATATATATATATATTAATATTTATTTATGTAATAATTCTAAAATATATTTACCTTTTTTTTTCAAAAAAATATAAATTATTTATAGGCACAAATGACTTCTAATATAGTAGAATATGGAAATGGAAAAATCTTGTTTTCACCATAGGCTACTATAAAGGGATAGAATCACCCATATAGATAGCATACCATATAGTAACAAGAACCCGTACCTATGGCTGTAGGGTTTTCCAAGGGACATATAGCCATATATTCCAGCATCCCCTAGAAATAGAATCCTCTATAGTGATGGAAATGTGGTTATCATGAATTTTGGGTATCTTTTGTGATCTTCTCATGTATAAATATTTTCCCATGATCATACATTTGAACATATATCCATATAAATCTTTCCCTTGGATATAGGTGACTTATAACATTAGGGAAGCCCAACTTTGGATATGGGCCCATGGATATCGGTCAGTTTTCCACATGCATGAATTCATTTAAACATGAAAATAATAAAAGAAATTCTTTTTTAATAAATAAAATATCATTGTAGTTAATATTTTATTTTTGTTCAATATTAGAGAATGAGAATCTTAAGGGATGTAAATTCTAATACTATAATATAAACTTGAATATTTTTATCAAGATTGAATAAAAATATTACTTATTAAGTCAATCCCTTCCTTAATAGATAACTACTAAAACTATTATCTAATTTAACGTATATACCTATCATAAGAATTAGTTGGAATGGTTGAATTTATATAATCTCATGCTAGTTTATATGGAACCAATGTTGGAAAATAAACATGAGAATATAGATGCCTTCTAAATGGTAGATAACCTTAGGAGGATTTATTAAGAGAAAGATATCCATGAGTGATATTAGGATTTAATGGATCCTTTTAGATCCCATTTGACATAGTAATTTCTAGTATCTACAAATTTGATTAATATTATTAGTAATTTGAATGATTTTAGGAGGTTTTTTATAACTGTAAACTTATATCTTCTTATGTATAACATACGATACTCATTATAAGAATGGTTTAGAAAATTTATTTTGAATTATAATATAAATGAGTTTGAAAAATCATTACCAAATCTATCTAATAGGTTTAGGGTAGTTTATTAATACATATAAAGTGTATTGTCATATTTTTTTGATGAAAATATAAAAGTATAATTGTAAAATACAATAGATAATAAAATACATTGGTGGGTCTAATAATTAAAATAAATTATTGAAATATAATGGAAGTTTTAACAAGGAATAATAATGTATCCATTATGTATTGGTTATAAATTGGATGCGAAAATACACATAATATTTGAAGGGAGGCAAAAAATTACATCAATTGATTACATCAGCTACTAATGTTATATAAATTAGTTAATCAATTTGGAAGGGTATTTTATACAATATTTATATTATATAAATGATTTAAAAAGTAAAAAATGTTGTTACTATAATAGAAATATGTGGATAATTGTTTTTAATATTATCAAAACAAATTTGATCAAGTTTATAAAAAGAGGAACCATTTTTATTTTTGTATTTTTTTTAATTTCACTAAAATAATATTGCATATGATGTAATTAAATTATAAAAAATATTATTTTTTTATTTTCTTATTATTACATTAAATAAAATTATATATCACATTTTTTTTGTTAAAAAAATGTGTTCATGGGAAATAATATATTTATAGAAATATATTTTCAAATATAAAAACTATAACATCTGAACATCATTTATAGTAAGTAATATTTTTTTCTATGGAAATAATACTACATTTCACATTTATTTACTCATGAATGTGATTAAAAACTAGATTCTATTTTTTAACTCTAAATTTATATAATTAATTTCATTATTTATTTTATCATGTAAAAATTATTTCAATGGGAATTTTTATGATATTTTAGAAATAGTTGATATTTGGATTAATAGAGAAAAATACTAATATTACAAAAGCTACAAAATCTATGAAATTATAATTATTTAAAAAATTAATTTAATGTTTATGAAACCTTTTTATAGGGAAAATATATATTTAACAATTAATAAAATTAAAAAATAATATTTTTGAACTGAGAAATATATTCTTATCATTCGGGAAATATAAGTGATTTATTTATTCGATCAAAACTATTTTTAGTTATTCTATTTTAATAAATTATTCTTATGGATCCTTTTGTTTTTAGTTTGGTTTCCAATAAATATAATTTTTTTTAATTATAATCCAATTAAATCTATTTTAATCAACATTATACTTTTTTCTCTAAAATTATTTTTATGATTAAAACATATATTTTTTTATAAAAATTGGTCTCATTTTATTATCAACATATATGTTAAAGGTAGTTATTAATACCCCTATAAATTTCATAAAATAAAATTTATTCCATATTAATAATAATACTTATTAATATTGTAACACACATATATTCTTGAGAAGAAAATCGTGTTTGATAGCGTGCTTGAAAAACAACACTGAGTTTAAATGACATGTGAAATATATAACCGTTGTATCATAAACATTAAATTGGTGGGTTTTAATAGTATTAAATACCTTAAGAAATATATATATATTTCCTAATAAATATAAATTATTCATAAATAATTCCAAAATAAACAATCAATTTTTAGTAGAGTAATTTTATTGTTCTCAAATAGGACTTCTTTAAATATTATTTTTATTATTTTTTTAAGGAAATATTATAATTTTGTTTTGAAAATTGTAGAAAATATATTTTATTAAACATCCTTACATTTTAAAATAATAGTACCAAAATTTACATAGGGTGATGTTTTTTAGAAAATATTGATGTTTCCATATATAGTGAAAATATAGATTTCTGAAAAAATGTCATTTATTTTCAATAAATTAATTAGTTGAAAAGTAAAATATTGTTTGGAATATGATATCAAGTATAATAAGTATTATTTAGTTATATTCAACTAAATTAATTTAGTTTTAATCAAATTTACATTGGATTTTAGTATTATTTTTTTTTCCATTTTAATAAAGTTTTCTTTGAAAAATATTTTAAAGTGCATATTGTTTCTCCATTTTAATTATTCTAAATAATCCCTAATGATAAATATGTTAAATAAAATTTATAGACTGTAAATAAATAAATATTTATTTATATTCATATTATTATTATTATTAATCATATAATTAGAATAAAATTATCTTTTCCTTGAAAAATATACATCCTGGAATCCCTCTTTATTACCGTGTATGCATATCCAATTTCAAATTAAACTATGAAATATAAAATAATTTAATTTGGTAAAATGGATTAAATAATTCTAATCAAAATAATTTATATTTTCAAATAATTTCAACTTAATCTTGTTACCATAATGATTAGTAAAAGCAGTAAAAATTAGTTATCATGGTTAAAGTAAAAATTAATTTAACATGGGTTAAACTAGTAAGACAAGCATTACAATGACATAAAAACATTTCTAACTTCTATTTTATGTATATTTTTCAACATTATCATGTTTAATTGTTGATAATTTTCTATTTTGGAGCCTTGTGGGATGTAAAAAATTCAGGCACACCTTTTTCTCTTCAAAAATGACAAGTGGGAAACTCATCTCACTTATGAAAGGACACCCTTAATCTACTATTCACACCTTAAAAATAAATTTTTATAATCCAATAGTTGACTAAATATCTTCCTTAATTGCCTCCCAAGACCTAGATCTCTTATTTTTATCATAAATCCATCCTCATAAATATTTTGGTTCTTACTTAATGAGGTTACCCGAAGAAGTGGTATCATGCTTAACTGAAGGTCATTATTTTATTTATTCTTATACCTCCTTAAAATCATATTCAATTATGATTATATAATAAAACCATTATCTTAAATACAGTGAGATGTAATTATTTTAATTTTATAAACTAAATCAATCTATTTTTCTATCAAATGGGTTGTGAAATCACCATTCATGTGTATAGTAGACTACCGTATCATGAATTGATGTCATTCTTTTTCTATCATATTCTATAATGGAAATTTTTTAATAAGGATGTAAAGTATATAATTTATATTTTTAATATAATTATACTTACAGAGTTATGATATCACATATTCCTTCTTTCATTTCATTTTATAGGGTATACGATAATGTCGTTCATGTGTATGATGGACTACAACCTCACGAAGTGATGTAATTAATTCTTCACAGATGATTTATATTGAATGCAGTAAAGATAAGGTTATTGATTAAATTTGATATAAATTAAATAATAATTATATTAATGAAATATTTATTATTCTAAAAATAGAATAATTCATTTTCATTCTTACACAGAGAAATGACAACGTTGTTCATGTACGTGTGGACTACCACATCTAAGAAGTAATGTGATTCTCTTTTTCAACGGCCTAAGAAATGGGTGGTATATATATGTTTTTTCATGAAATAATATTATATTTATCATATTATTATCATTCAATAATGATTAAATATTATTTAACTTCTTCCCATAATAATAATTGGAAAATGGAAATGTTGCTCATGCATACTTACAACCTACTGTTTCCATGATTATATCATAGTTCATTTTTCATAACCATATCTTGAGATTGGTTTTAAAAATTATAATTGATGTATAAATATAATTATTATTTGATGATTATTGTTTTGGAGATGTTTAATAATGACCTCTTTGACCTATAATTAATCTACCAAAGTACTTTTGGACACATAATCCAAATATGATCAAAACAATTGATATATAATTAAATGAATAATTAGGTATATATAACATAGTAATAAGTGAAATTAGAGGAATAATAAACATGAAAAAAATGTTCACCATAAAGTAAATAATTTAAATTATTTCTGAAACAAGTAAGTAATTTACATAAGATTGTTATTTTGGAAAATAAAAAAAACCTACATGACAAGTCAAACACAAGTTAAGGGATTTCATCTAACTTTACTTTTATTAATCCACCATTTGATTTTATGCACCTATTTTGTTTTATGAGGTGTATATATATACCCTTTGGCATATTATATCATAAATTGTGTGTTCTAATGATATATAATGTTTTTAATGTAATAATTTCATGGGTTTTATGATTCAATTTTTTTAAAGGAACAAGGGTCTTCTCTATTAAAAAAATCGTTTCGCTACCCTAGATCAACGAATGGAATGTGCCAGATTTCACCAGTGAAAAGGAAAAAAACACTGATAAAAGAAACACTTTTATCGGTACTAGCTAAAATTACGGATAAATGTAACATTGATCAGTGCTAAAGAAAGCAGTGATAAAGATTATATTTTTCAGTGCTATTTGTATCACTGATAAATGATTTCAATAAAAAAATAGTATTAATAAATATAAAAATATTATATTTATATTCAAAAATAATGTTTACTTATATAAATTAATTTAAAAATTCATATTTATAATTATTTTAAATATGATATATTAATATATATTTTCTAATAATTAAAATATATATATATATATATATTATTAATTTTTAAAAAGAATTTTTAAGATTATAAATAAATATATTTATTATAAAGTAATTATAAAATTATAATTAAATAACACTAAACTTATAATTAATCTTTTATAATAAAAAATATATTTATTGTAATTATAATTATATAGGTAAATAATTTTTAAATATATTTATTTATAGTTATAACTATTTATATTTATATATATATATAAATATCAGCCTCCAATGAATTGACTCAATATATTTATAAATAAACTTATATATATATATCTAATGAGATAAATATGATATTCAAGGACATGTTAATGTTAATAAATAGATATGTGTGTGTATAATTGACACTAGCTGCGGTCATATATTTATTTGTGGACATGATTGAGTTGCTATATTTGTTCTAAATATTGTTTGAATTTCTATTTTTATGATGATACATTCATATGTTATGTATTCATTATTGGGCATGTATTGTCCCAATAATACTCTATAAATCTTATTAATTTTGATGCTTACAAATACACTTGTTTTTTACTAATGATATAAATTTATGTGAGTTTCTGGAAATTAATATTCTTTGAAATATTTATTATAGAATCATATTAATGTTTTTAATCCACATGAAATATTTTTTAAATCATTGGAAGTTCATTTTAGATTTTTATAGGAAATTTATTCACACCCTACGTTGATTAGCATTACATAAGGAATGAACCATGCATTTGGGTTTCATACCCTACATTGGTGGAAAGTATGGAACATCATCCTAACACAAAACATTTATCATCTGGATTGACGAACCTACATTTGTTAAATGTATGTATGAATTATCAATCCTTCTTAGAATAAACATATGGAATATCACCACAACATTGAGTTCTGGTATCACAGTTCACACACTATGTTTGAAAAGTGAACATATGGTTAATGAGCATTATGCTAAAAGGATGAATGTGTGGATTCCCATCCAAACATTACTTTTGATCCCTATGTTTTGTATAGATGAAACTAAAGTTAAATAACCTTATACTACCCAAAGTAACCCTATGGTATGAAAAGGAACCCTACGTTTCCCAAAGGAATCCAACACTATGTAAATGAACCCTACATTCTAGAGTAAATCCCTACATTGGTCTATCCAAATTCCGAGTTTTTTTGTTCATGATTTTTTCTAAGATTTCTAAAACAGTCTTGATGGAATTAAATATTTATTTAAAACTATTTTATGAAAGATTAAAAATCTCATCTTGATTGATTTAAAGAACTATATTCATTATAGAAAATCACTACTATTATAGATGGAAGTTAGTACTCCCCTAGTCAATTTAATTTTGAATATCCATGATCTATCAGGTGACTTTATTAGATCTATAATATTGAAGAAATATATCTCCTCTCTATATATTCTATCACAATTTATTTTTAAATAACTTATGTGACTATGTAATTCTGAATTTGTTTTGAATATAAAATTTTAGAAAAGATCAATAAACTATGTTATTTTCTAAAAGAGGATACATTTTGGTTATATAAATTTTCAAAATGCCCTTTTACTATGAAATTGCTTCTTATTTGTTGATACTTTTACTGAATATTTTTGGAAACAAGGATCTATTCATAGTAATTTTTTCATAATGATATTCATTTCTGGAGAAGAAGATCCATATTTTTTTCATATGCTGCTATTACTCTGAAGTACAAACCGAACCATCCTGAAATAAAACTCTATTGATTTATTGGAGTTTCAATTGCTCGTTTAATGTTGTGGTGATGTTTCATATTCTTGTACTGAACATTGGATATGTGGTTCCTTTTAAGAGAACTATAAGGATTTTTTTATCATTATTGTAAAAGGTTTCAACTACTTGCACTCAGTTGTGAATTAGAAGGACTTGTAATAAGAGGACATCTCAAGTAAAATTCACCAGGCTCACAGAGTGAGAGAGAGAGAGTTGGTGGAGTAGACTAGGGTGTATTTTTTCATTGAACAAGTTTAAATTTTTTTTGTTCACTTCTTCTATTTATCTGATACTCATATTACATATTGAAGATAAAACTACATATTGTAGAGCAAAGTATTGTTTTCAACAATACATAAAAATGTTATATAAAGGGGGGAGATTATTGAATATAATACTCTATCTTTTTATGATAATTTTGATGCTCACAAATACCCTTAGTTATTTTATAATGTTTTTATTTAGTTTTTTGTAGGAATTTATTGACTTATTTTACTCTTGAAATAACGAGAATTTATTACTTATTCAAAATATGCTTTAAGCACGTTCTTGAATCACTGTTCATACATTATGTGGATAAATGTAGCACAGAATCTATTTTAATGTGTTCTGGAATCACTGTTCATACCCTACGTGGATAAACGTAGCTTAAGGATGAAAGACATGTATACTTTTTGATATAGGGGAAAAGTATGGTTAAACAACCATACATTTCCAGCAAAGTATGGAAGAAGAACATTACATTAAGAAGGAACCTTTTGTTTTGGTTATCAGCAAAGTATGGAAGGAGAACCTTACTTAAATACTAAACGTTATGTTTGTTTCTCAAAAGTATGGTTCATCAACCTTACTTTTGTAAACAACCATACATTTTTGGAAAAGTATGGATCAAGTAAAAGTATGGATCTTTTGTCATATGTTTGAGAGTTGAAGAAAAAGTATGGATGATCAACCCTACGTTTATGTTGTCAACCTTACATTATCAACCTTACGTTGTTAACATTATGTTTGAAGACTATGTCATCAACCCTACATTTGGAGGCCACATCATCAACCTTACATTTGGCGTTGGAAAGTTTGGAAGACTATATTTTATATGTAGTGATCAGCAAGCTGATTATTGGGAGGATTTCAAGCCAGATTTAATGTTGTTTTTAAAATATGACTTTGACAGATTCAAAGCCATTTTATCAATGGATTTATAATCGAATTAAAAGGAGATTTTTATGCTGAGTCTTAAGGGAAGTTACGACTTCTCTGTAAATTCAAATTTTTGAATATCGTGAATCAAAAGGTGACTTTTATGGATCTATATGTGCAGGAGATATGATCATCTTTATTATATATGTTCTCTCTGAAACACCAGGAACATGTGTGTATGGTGATCGATCTATTATTAAAAAGGTGGAAAATAGAGACTGCAGAAATTCAAGATTGATCTGTTAATACAAAAAGGAGTGTAAAATCTCTATTTGATTAAGAAGAAAGAACTCGATAGAAGATTCACTTGTTTTGCATCGAATATCTACTGTGGATCTACTACTAATGATGTTGTGAACTATATCTCTATATCTACTACAACCAGATTGAATCAGAATTCTTTTTTTTGAAAAATCCATATTTCTAGAGACTACGATATATCAGCGGTCAATTGCGTTCTATTGCAATTGTGAAGATCAACTGGAAAAATACTTTATGAAATTCCTTTTATTTTTGAGTAACCAACTTCTCGTTCGAAGATGTGTTGGTTTGTGTTTGATTCAGAAGGATTTGTTATCCAGAAGATTGTAAAGGTGTCAACTTCCTCTACTTAGTTGTGAACCAGTTTGTGGAAAAGAGGACCAGATAGTGAAAATCACTAAGCTCGTGGAGTTGAGCATTGGTGGAGTGGAATGGGGTCCTTCTGTTCCCCAAACCACTATAAATCATTGTGTTCTTGTTTTTACTTATTCCGCTGCTCGATAAAATCTGATAAAGTATAGAGGATAGTACTCATTCAAACAAATAGTTACCGAAAAATTGTAAAAGACACAATTCACCCTCCTCTTGTGTATAATTGGTAGATTCAGATCCAACAATTGGTATCCGAGGTGGACCTTATGATAGAGGCTTAGCAAGCAAGAGGCATTAAATGATTATATAACAGAGCATCATGATTGATACAAGAGAAGGGATGTCAATGATCAGAGCACCATATTTTAATGGAGACAACTATGGTTGCTGGAAATCACGCATGATAATATATCTGAAAAACCTCGGATATAGAGTTTATTCAAAGATTCTGAGTCCTTATGAAATTCTTGAAAATCCAGAGACATAGAGTGCTTCTATATAGGTAGAGTACGATATGAACTCGAAGGCTATGAATGCAATTATCTGCGGTCTAGGACGAGCTCAATTTAACAGAGTATCTCAGTGCCCGATAGCATATGAGATGTGGCAAAAAATAGCCGTGGAATATGAAGGAATAGACAATGTGAGACAAATGAGATATGAAACTACAAAATTGAAATTTGATACTTTCAGAATAGTTTAAGGAGAAAGCATTACCCAAATGAATGAGAGATTGACAGAAATTTTCAATAATATAACTGCTCTAGGAGAACCGATCAAGAAGGCTGATCATGCTTTAAAAGTACCGAGGGTACTCATTATTGAATGGAATGGTATCTCTACTACAATCAGAAAATCAACACCTATCATAGATCCAACCATGAGTGAGATGATTGGTAGACTGATGATGTATGAAGCTGAAATGCAAGATGAGACTAATGAACATAAAGTGTTTATCAAAAGAAAAGATACTTCCCTGAAAGTAACTTCACAACAAAAGAATAGAAAGTTGAAGAATAGAAAAGTCAATGCTAAATCAGAGAGCTCTGACTCATTAAACTTAGATGAAGAGCTAGCTCAGCTAGCCAGGAAATATAGAAAGTTCTACAACAAGAAAAGAGGCTTCAAAAAATCCTTTAAGAGAGATGATAAGGAAGTAAAATGCTATGAATGCAAGAAGATGGGGAATATCAGACAATATTTCCCACAATTTAAATATGCAAAGAAGAAGACATTCTTTTAAATAAATGACTTTGAGTAGAAAGACAAGAAAGTTGTGAAATCCACTTGGAGTGTATCTGAAGACTCTAGTAGCTCTCATGAATCAAGCTCAGAAAATGAAGAAGTCAATCTAAAGGAAAATAAGTGTTTCATGGCATAAACTGATGTGGTACACTCATACTACTCCTCTGACTCAAACAATGAATCAAATTCTGAATCAAGCTATACAAATGAAAAACATGCAGCCTACTACAATATGCTTGAAGAAAGATATGACTCACTATTTAAGAAACATAAGTCTCTAAAAAATAAACATAAATCCGTTTCAGATGAAAGAGATACAATGCTGAAACAACTTAATAAAGTAACTGATAAATAAAATTTGAATAACACTAACTATATTAATTTTGAATCAAGAATAAATACACTGCAGGATGAAGTATAATCTTACAAACATGCTTCATTGGTTTTTACAAAAGGAGAGAATTCATTAAATGAAATTCTTGGAAAAACTGTCATTAAAAAGGAGAGATTTGGAATTGGATGTAAAGGAGAAAAACCAAAGCTATATAAAAATTATTTCGTTCCTAGCTCCAAAAGGTTAATTGTAAATTTTGTGGGACAAAGGGACATATAGCTAAAAACTATTTCTTAATACATCCTAAAATTTTTGGTATTAATAAAGCCTATGTTTCAAAAGATTTATATGATTCAGGTGATTTTAAAAGAACAAAGAAAATCTGGATACTCAGATCACTGCTGGCTAACACCCCTGGACCCAACAATATATGGGTACCATAGCAATTTGTTTTAATGTCTTTGTAGGTAGAAGACCACCAGAGAAGAAAAGATATATTGTACACAGACAATGGCTTCTCAAGACATATGAGTGGAAACTCGTTGAATTTTTTTCACTCACTCAAAAGGAAGGAGGACTTGTCACATTTGGTGACAAATCCAAAGGAAAAATCATTAGCATTGGAACTGTTGAAGATCGAAAAACAGCCTCAATCAAAAAATTACTTTATGTACCAGGATTAAATCACAATCTGATAAGTATCTCTCAACTATGTGATGATGGATATACTATTGATTTTAATGACAATTGCTGTACTGTTTATAAAGATAAACTGTTTATATTTAAAGAACCAAGAACTAGAAATGTCTATACATTGGATTTAAATTCCTTGAGTAAACAAAAAGTAAATTGCTTGACTGCTAATGTAAGTGAATCTTGGATCTAGCATAGGAGACTTGGACATTGCAATGTATATGTTTTACACAAGTTATCTACAAAACATTTAGTTTCTGATTTACCTAGTCTCAAATTTGAAAGTGACAGATTTTGTTATGCATGTTAACTTGGAAAGAAACACAAATCATCCTTCAAATCTATTAATAATGTTGCTATATAGAAACCTCTAGAACATATTCATATGGATTTGTTTGGACCCTCAAGAGTAGCAAGCTTAGCTGGTAAATTATATGTATATGTTTTATTTGATGACTATTCAAGATTTACATGGATTTTCTTTTTGAAATTTAAAAATTAAGCTTTCAATTTATTTTAAAGTTTCTACAAATCTGTTCAAAATGAAAAAGGTTTCAATATAATCTCATTAAGATGTGATCATGGTGGAGAATTTGTGAATTGGGAATTTAAATTCTTTTTCTCAAACATGGGTATTAAACATACCTTTTCTGCACACAGAATACCCCAACAGAATGGGGTTGTAGAAAGGAGAAGTAGAACGATTCAAGAAATGGATAGAACTATGTTAAATGAATATAGCCTACCTATATATTTCTGGGCAGAAGCTGTGAATACAGCCTTCTATAAAATTAATAGAGTTTTAATTAGACCTATTTTGAAAAAGACACCCTATGATCTATAAAATAATAGAAAACCTAAATTTAACTACTTTATGGTTTTGGATGCAAGGTTTACATCTTAAAAACCAAGAATAATCTTGGTAAGTTCGATCCAAAATCTGATGAAGGTATTTTCTTAGGATATTCTGCTACCTCCAAATCCTATAGAGTTTATAATAAGAAGTCAAGGATTGTTGAAAAATCAGTTCATGTGAAATTTGATGAATCTGACCCCTTTGATAAAAGGACAGAACAACTGGATGAACTTGACTGTAATGATAACATGATACTTGAGAACATAAAGAATGATTTTGAAAATGATATAAAAGAAATTTAGTCCAGTTCAGAGGAACATGATACTGAAGAACCTTTAAATATATTACCTAGACAGTCTAGAACCCTAAAGAATCACCCTTTAGAAACTGTAATAGGTGACTTAGAAACTGGTGTTCAAACTAGAAGAAACTTAGGAAACCTAGTGGAATTCTATGCCTTCCTATGTCAACAAGAACCCAAGACTATAGAAGAAGCTTTAGATGACGAAAGGTGGGTAATAGAAATGCAAGATGAATTAAACCAGTTTTAAAGAAATGATGTTTGGGAATTAGTGGAAAGTCCTAAGAATTATCATGTAATAGGAACCAAATGGGTCTTTAGAAATAAACAAGACGATCAAGGCACAATAACTAGAAATAAAGAAAGATTAGTAAATAAAGGATATAATCAAGAAGAAGGAATAGATTATGATGAGACTTTTTCACCTGTATCTAGGCTAGAAGCCATTAGAATTTTTTTAGCCTATGCATCTTATATGAATTTTAAATTATTTCACATGGATGTTAAATTTTCCTTTTTAAATGGTTATTTAATAGAGGAAGTTTATGTTCAGCAACCTCCTAGTTTTGAAAACTCCTATAAACCAGATTCTATTTTTAAGCTTACAAAAGCTCTTTATGGCCCTAAACAAGCACCTAGTTCTTGGTATGAAATAATAAGTTCTTTTCTTTTGAAAAATGATTTTACTATTGGAATGGAAGACCCAACATTATTTATGAAAACGGTAAAAAAAATGTTTTATTAGTTCAAATTTATGTTGATGATGTAATCTTTGGATCAACTAATAATACTCTTTGTCATGAATTTTCAAAATTAATGCAAGAATAATTCAGAATGAGTATGATGGGAGAATTAAATTTCTTTTTGGGTCGTCAAATATTTCAAAAAGATTTTGGAAAAGTTTTAAATCAATGAAAATACATTACTGATTTACTTAAGAAATTTGGACTTGAAAAGAGCAAGCCATTT
This sequence comes from Viscum album, assembly GCA_963277665.1. Lineage (NCBI taxonomy): Eukaryota > Viridiplantae > Streptophyta > Magnoliopsida > Santalales > Viscaceae > Viscum > Viscum album. The sequence continues at coordinate 52,227,052 of OY728152.1, read as the reverse complement.
ATAACTCCTATGTGTACAAATATGAAAATTGATTTGGATGAAACTGGGAAATTAGTTGACAACAAGTTATATTGAGGTATGATTGGTAGTTTGTTATATCTTACTGCTAGCAGGACAGATATATTGTATTCAGTATGTCTTTGTGCTAGATTTCAATCAAATCCTAAAGAATCTCATCTAACTGTTGTTAAAAGAACTTTTAGATATTTAAAAGGAACTATTTTTCAATCTCTTCTTTATCCTAAAACTTATGATTTCAATTTCATTTCATATTCAGATGCTGACTTTGGAAGTCTTAGATTAGATAGAAAAAGCACATCAGGAACATGTCACTTTTTAGGAAAGTCTTTAGTATCATGGTCTAGTAATAAACAACATTCAGTTGCCCTATCAACAGCTGAGGCAGAATATGTTTCTGCTGGAATTTTCTATGCACAAGTGTTGTGGATGAAAAATACTCTTATGGACTTTGGAATGAATTTTAATAATACACATATTCTATGTGATAATACAAGTGGAATTAATATTTCAAAAAATCCTATTAGTCATTCTAGAACTAAGCACATCTATATATGGAATCACTTTTTAAGAGATCATGTTATTAAAAAAGATATATTTTTAGAATTTATATATACTGAAATTCAATTAGCAGATATTTTTACTAAACCACTTCCCACTGCAAGGTTTTATTTTATTATGGGGTAGCTAGGTATATTTAATTTTAAATAATTTTTTTATTTTTTTTACTTTTATTTATTTTTTTTAATAATGATTCATATTTTTTCCCCGTCATATGCAAATTTTATTTGTTTTAAATATATGTAATGATTTGTGATTACACGAGAATCAAGGCTGTCAGAACCTTTTCGACTTCTAAACCGTTTCACTTCTATCGAAACCATTTTGAAATCCGAAAATTTCACTTCTTCTCCTAAACCCTAATCTTCGAACCTCTGAAACCCTAACCATCAATCCTTCAGAGATTCTCTCAGAGATGGTAAGAACTAAATGATCCAGTGAAGCCGAGTCAAGCAATGCCAAGAGACAATGCTCCGAGGGAATAAAAATCTTACTGGGCAAGGTAATCGATCTCGACTGGTTATTTCAGACAAATCTTCTGTTGAAGCAAGAACTATAATTTCAGAATCTTGAACATATGTTCAACAGTGAAAATACGGAATTTCAGTATGAAGTAGAACTTAGATACTTCTTCAAATTTGTGTAGTTTAGTCTGGGAAATACCAAGGATAGTATGATGGCTAAGATAGAAGATAGGGATTTCTCAATCTTATCAGTAGAGATTGGTCAGATTCTCAACTACCTTCATGAGGGAGTTTTTCCTTTCGATTTGAAGAATATTGGATATTGTGTGCATAAATCCGAAGACATTATGTATTTACTTTTTGGTACTAAAACTATAAAGAAAATTTTTATCAAGGATTTGGAGCCTGATCAGAAAATTTTGGTCAAATTTATTTTGACTGGAATATCTCCAAGAATGGAAGAGATGAAAAAGATTTTTGTACCCTGATATATATATATATATAATCTTTCATCTGTTAAGCAATATTAAGTTAAACATCCCTAGGCACATGATAAGGTATCTCAATTACTGCAGTCAAAGCGATGCCGGGATGAATTTCTACCCTTTCGGTCAATTTATTTCTAAACTGTTGTTTAAGAAAGACATGGTGAGATTAGTGGATTCCCGAGTTAACTGTCATCATAGTAATACGTTTAATGATGGAACCTTAAAGAAGGTTGGGTATTTCTGGAGCACAATTAAAGGAAAACTTTTTCCAGTAGGAGCTGAGGAAGACTCAGAGAGTGCTCAGGCTCAACCTTCTAAGTCAAAGGAGGGACAAGCTGAATCCAGAGTCAGTAATGTAGCAATAAGGATCCGATTTGAAGTGGAAGATGCTAAGGAAGACAAAAGTTAGGAAGGACTTCAATCAAAAAGAAAGAGGCATGTTAATGAGGAAGTTACTTCCCTTGATTTGAAAACAACAACATAAGATTTATTTTCTTATTCTTTTGTAATAGAGTCTGTTGTTGATTAGATCATGGAATATTTTAGTGAAAGGACAACACCAGTAGAGGGATCAGGAGCTCAAGAAGAAGCTCTAAGGGAGAATCAGGAACATATTGTAGCTGATGTTGAAGTTTCACTTCAATAGGAACAAGAGCCGAAGGCAGTGACTGGTGAAGAAGTGGCCGGACCTTAGGAAACTACTGAAGATATGGTTCTTGAAAACCAAGTGGAAGGCCAAGATGATGATGTGTGTGGTGAGAATGCTTTTGAAGCTCACACAGAGGTACTTCAAGAGGATTTTTCTGTGGAAGAGTTTGAAAACTCTAAGGAATAATCTGTAGAAAAACCTACTCAGGACAAGGAAATCGATAAATCTGATGCTAAATCATTACCTTTGGTACTACTGCATCAACCAGAGCCTAATAATGCGAATCAAGCATAGGGTGCCTCTGATTCAAAGTTTAAATAAGTTGAAGATCTGTACAAAAAAGTATCTCAGTTGGAATCTGAGAATGTCACTCTGAGAAATTCCTTAAACTTAGAACATTTGAAATTTCAAAAGCTGAAGGAGTCTACAGTCTCGAGGCAAGAAGTTGAAATGTTTAAAGAGTATATGCTGACTGCAGTTGTATAATTGAAATCTGAAATGGTTATGAAGTCATATTTATCAGATCTGAAGCCCTTTATGGAGAACCAATTTGTATCAGTTACAAATAATGCTGTTTTTGGATCAGGTACTTCACCTGATTTAATCAGAAGGTTTCAAGCTATCATAGCTACGATGAGAAATATGAATGATAGGATACAAGATGTTGAATGTAACAGTGCTCCTTTATCAGTGTTGTTGGACAATAAGAAGTTTTTAGTGGATCAACTAACATCTAGTGAGCCATCAATCAGAATCCTGTTAAGTCAGTATCAAAGAATCTGTCAGTGTTTGTCGAAAAAGAGGAAAGGATGCATGAGTTTTTCAGATTCAATTTAATTGAGGATATTCATATGACTCAAGAGAACAGAGATCTCATTATCAAAATAGGAGATGTGATGATGAAGAGACTTCAGGAGCGATTTATAGAAATCAAGTCTGCAATCTAGAGGAGGTAGAACATGCTGCCTATCTTACCCAAACCTTGATTCCTGTGAATATCATTGTCATGTATATACTACTATTTTTAAATGAAAATTTCCTTCATTATTTATTTGTTTCCCTCTTTATTTGTTTTACTGACATTATTTTTGATATGCCAGTACTCAATATTTAATTATTGATAAATAGTTAATAATAAGCATTTACCTACAGTTCAGTGCAACATTAAATGTGTTAAAATCCATGATTTTTCATTCTTTTTGATATCACAAAAGGGGGAGAATTTGGATAAACATCAAATTTTATTTAGGGGGAGAATTAAAGAAGAAATTTTCCACTCAAAATTCTAAAACTTTATGTAACTAATTTTGAAAGTTAATTTCGTTTAAATAATCTTATCATCTTATGGGTTTTGTGATCATCAAAAAAGGGGGAGATTGTTGAGAAAAGTATTGTTTTCAACAATATATAAAAATGTTATTTAAAGGGGGAGATTATTGAATATAATACTCTGTCTTTTTATGATAATTTTGATTCTCACAAATACCCTTAGTTATTTTATAATGTTTTTATTTAGTATTTTGTAGGAATTTATTGATTTATTTTACTCTTGAAATAATGAGAATTTATTACTTATTCGGAATCTTCTTTAAGCGCGTTCTAGAATCACGGTTCGTACCTTATGTGGATAAATCTAGAGTGGAATCTGTTTTAACATGTTCTAGAATCACTGTTCATACCCTACATGGATAAACGTTGCATAAGGATGAAAAGTGTGTATATTTTTTGATATAAGAGAAAAGTATGGTTAAACAACCATACGTTTCCAGCAAAGTATGGAAGAAGAACCTTACGTTAGGAAGGAACCTTATATTTTTTTATCAGAAATGTATAGAAGGAGAACCGTACATAAATACTAAACGTTATGTTTGTTTCTAAAAAGAATGGTTCATCAACCTTACTTTTGTAAACAACCATACATTCTTGGAAAAGTATGGATCAAGTAAAAGTATGGATCTTCTGTTGTACGTTTGAGAGTTGAAGAAATAGTTTGGATGATCAACACTACGTTTATGTTGTCAACCTAACATTTTCAACATTACATTGTTAACCTTATGTTTAAAGACTATTTCATCAACCCTACGTTTGAAGGCCACGTCATCAACCTTACGTTTGTCGTCAAAAAGTTTGAAAGATGATAATTTTTATGCAGCGATCAACAAGATGATTATTGGGTGGATTTCAAGCCGTATTTAAAGTCGTTTTCAAAATATGACTTTGACTGATTCAAAGACGTTTTATCAATGGATTTATGCTCGAATTAAAAGGATCTTTTTATGCTGAGTCTTTAGGAAAGTTACGACTTCTTTGTAAATTAAAATTTTTGAATATCGCAATTCAGAAGGTGACTTTTATGGATCTAAATGTGAAGGAGATATGATCAGCTTTATTATATATTTTCTCTCTGAAACACCAGGAACATGTGTGTATGGTGATCGATATATTATTAAAACAGTAGAAAATAGAGACTGCAGAAATTCACGATTGATCTACTAATTCAAAATGGTGTGTCAAAGCTCTGTTTGTTTAAGAAGAAGGAACTTGATTTAAGTTTCACTTGTTCTACATCGAATATCTACTGTGGATGTACTACTGCTGAAGTTGTGAACTATATCACTATATCTACTACAACCATATGGACTCAGAATTGCTTTGTTTTGAAAAATCAATATTTCTAGAGACTAAGATCCATCTGCTGTCAATTGCATTCTGTTGCAATTGTGAAGATCAACTGTAAAACATCTTTCTGAAATTATTTTTATTTTTGAGTAACTAGCTTCTCATTCTAAGCTGTGTTGGTTTGTGTTTGAAACAAAAGGCTTTGTTAGCCTGTAGATTGTAAAGGTGTCAACTGCCTATACTCTGTTGTGAACCTATCTATGGAAGAGAGGACCAGATAGTGAAAATAACCATGCTCGTGGAGTTGAGCATTGGTGGAGTGGACAAGGGGACTTATGTTCCCTGAACCACTATACATCTTTTTGTTCTTGTTTTTAATTATTCCACTACTCGATAAAATCTGATAAAGTATAGAGGATTGAACGCGTTCAATCAAAGAGTTACTGAAAAATTTTAAAAGACACAATTCAACCCCCTCTTGGGTATAATCTATAGATTCAGATCCAACACATATCTATATATATTTTAACGATTTTTAAAGGATATTACATTGGAAGATTTTAAATAAGGTATCTTTATGATTCAAGATCCATATTTTAATAGTGACAACTATAGATTTTGGAAGTCATGAATGATCATCTATCTAAAGAATCCTTGATTTAATTTTTATTCAAAGATCATCAATTATTTTGCGATTCCTTAGAAACTGGAGACTTGGCATGTTCAAACAGAAGCTGAATATGACATCAAATCAAAAGAAATGAATTATATCATATGTGGTCTTAGACCTAATTAATTGAATCAAGTATCTCAATTCCCTACTGCCAGTGAAATTTGGTATAAAATAGTTATCACATATAACGACCCATACTTTACATACATTGTTAATACTTCAAAATTGAAGCACACTTATTACAACATATGACAAAACCACAAAGGACCATATAGGTATAGTGTCTTTAGAAACTGGGAAACATAAACAACTGGTTCATAAATCTTCTACAGTGTCTCCCATTTATTTCATCATATCTAGGGTCCCTTTTAGCATATTCTACTTAATATCCATCTTCCTGACCTGGGGAAAAGAAAACATAAAAGGGTGAGCTCAAATTCTCAGCAAGGGCAAATAAAGGAAATAAAAATCATATCATATCTTTTTGAAAATAAAAACCTGCAAAAGAGATCATAATATCTTAACATGGAATAAATCATAGAAGTGAAAATGAGATCCCCATAATCATAACATAAAACTTGAAACTTTTTGGCATGCACACATAATCATGGAAAATAATTTCTTGTTAGTCATGACTCATTGCCAAGACTATCTTAGTGGACAAAGTCCCTTTCTGAACCGAGTCACCCTCGTTCCAGTCCTGTTTCACTGAACCGGTATAACCTACCATTCCAGCCATGTCTATCTCATGAGATATAAAATCTTTACCCAATGCATTGGAGGGAGATATAGGTCCCACCCATCTTATAATGAATCCTTTCTTATGTGTTCCACATAATCATAAACCATACATCATAGTGTAACCCATGTAATAAAAATGGGATTCTTAAACAACATGACATCATAAAACAATTCATATAAGATAAAGTAATTCATAAAAATGTTTCCATCACAACATAATCAAATCCATGTAATAATAGGGATAAAAACAGAACCCTTTTATTATCTTAGATGGAAAATAATTTTGATAAAATACTTGAACTCCATTCTTGAGGAAAATATCCTTTCTACTTTAAAAACATTGTTCCTTTCATAATATTTCATACTACTTTAAAATAAAAGAAGTTGATTAAAAATAAACCTGAAAAATTGTAAAGGAATATTCTTGGAAATAATGTTTTAAAAATCCATTCATGCCGTATAAGTTAAAAAAACATTCTTCGTACTTTTGTCGGAAAAGTCAAAAAGTACCTCATACGAAAAAGCGACAAAAGATTCCTTTCATATTCTTTACTAAAAACTCACCGAAGGGTAAAATTGGATTTAAACTATTTTAGGTGGATGGAAATAATATTACATTTTGATGAAACATGGATGTGGATGATAAAATACACCCCAGTAAATACTTACGAATAAACAATCTCGGATAAAAATGAGATTGTGATATTTCCCTTACCTTAGGTCTGATTTGCTTTGTACGTGTCCGAAGCTCCTGTATAATGGTTTAAATAATGTTATTGACTTATTCCAGAATCATACATATTTATATGATATCATATATGGTCATATTCTTAGCTTCTTGTTAGTAATATTTCATTGTTACTTGTTACTCGGGTCCTTATTGACTTTTGTTCTTATGCGTCTTTTGTCGAATAAATTCTTATTCTTATTTTAAGGTTATAGATACCTTATATCCAGAATGGTATTAGTGTAACATATATCATATTTATTCATTCAATTCATTTATATAATTACTATGTAACGATGATCATGTAGAACGACTCGCATCACATCGTGGAGACGGTATTCCGTACGTACGCACGAGTGATGATATCATTCCTATAATGGTGGAACTGTATTGGAGTATATATATATTATTTCAGTATCAATATTACTTTATAATAATCATAAATAGTTACTCATTACACCATTATACCCATCCTTGTAAAGTGATGGTGGAAAATAGATTACACCACGGCGTGGAGACGGTATTCCGTACGTACGCACGCGCGGTGATTTCATTTTTCCGTAGGATGGATAGAAGGTGAATTAGGGTTGTTTCATATTTATAATAACATATCAGTATGTAAGTAATACTTATGTTATTACTTTATCATGAAATAACTAAGGAAGAAGAAGTTGAAGAAGAAAGAAATTGAAAAGATCGGTAATGGATATTACCTCTTCTTTGGAACGCCTCTTTGAATCCTCCACTTAGGGAACTAAGATTGGTCTTTGAAGAAGACCAGGACCACTAGGATTATTATAGGGAAGTGGAGAGGAGAAAATTTCAGGGTTTGGCCGAGCTTGAGTGCTCAAATTGATGTGAGGAGGAGGGGGAGGAGGTGCCCTTTTATAAGGGAGGAGAGGGGCACCTTAGGAATATCTCAAAATATTATTTTATATTAAAGTCAAAATCGGTTTATAATGGGTTTAAAGGGTCTTATTTCGAAGCTAAAGTGGGTATGGGTCGAAATACTATCAACCAATAGGATTTAGACAAGTTTAGGGTATTATTTTAACCTTATCAATTAGATTTAACTCTAAGTTAAATAATTTAACTTTTACCATGTCTTTTTGTTTTCTTTCACTATATGGTTAATACACTTACTATAACATGGCAAACGAACCCCAAATTGTTTATTATTAATATATATATCCTTATCTAAGTCATTTGGCCGAACCTTATATTTTTATGAATAAAATAAAAATTAATAATATAATATTTGATTTAAAAACTATTTGTGTCAATTTTGACACTATTTGATATATGATTATTGTGAAAGTCATAACAGAATTATATGTTCGAAAAAAGTTGATTAAATAAACACTAATATATCATAGTAACATAGAAAATTAGTGTAATTCATAAAAAGTCTCAAATTAAATTTATTTTGGTGTTTATAACATCAATTATGTCAATATTTCATTAATAAGATAATTACTGCATCATCATTGTGTCATAAATAAATTAAATTATTTAATGTCTAAAAATTACAAATAAAATACCATTATGTAGGAAATCTTCTTAGCTTTATAATGAATATTTATAGTCTAATTTATCTTATGTATAACCCCATATTAAAAATGATTTACTTATTAAACTTTGATTTTAACCATTTTAACCCTTATTTAAATAAATTAATAATAAATGTCCTAATCTAATCCAAGTGGGCCTAAATGGTCATATGTTATTCCTAAGTTTGTTTTTGGTCGAATTACACTTGTCCAATAGAATTAGGACATGTGTTAAGGTAATAATAATATCATATTTACCCTTAGTTACCCTATTTACTATTAACCGAGTTAAAAAAAGTAAAAAGTTACTATTCACCAAAAAATTATTTTTATCACATTGAACCACATTTTACTTACTGATATCAACCATGTGTGTCGGATTTTCGAAATTCCATTCACAGAAGCGGTAAAATTAAGTTTTATGCAAAATTCAGTTTTTAACCTACCACTTAGTGATTTCACTATTCATCAAAAATTGAAAGTTTTCAGAAAAATACCAAAATTTCACCCTAGGCTAATTTTGATATTCCGAATCCAAAAATGAAGTCCATTTTGAAAAAATAAAATTTATAAAATTTCAAAAAGTGGTTATTACTATTCATAACGGCTAGTTTTAATAATATTTTAATAGCATATCGTTGTTTAGTGAAACTCGGTATTGCGTACGACGCAAGCTATCGAGGAAGGTCGTGATTGCGTGTAAATTAAGCCAAGAAAGTGTGTAGTGAAATATTCCTTTGATGATATAAAAACAAAATATTACTCATAAAAATCTCGGGTGTTACATTTACCCCCCTTAAAAAGAATTTCTCCCTCGAAATTCGTCACTTTGTAAAAAACAGATGAGGATACTTCTCCCTCATCATATCCTTAAGCTCCCATGTAGCTTCTTCAAGTTGGTGGTTCCTCCATAAAACTTTCACCAATTGAGTGGTCTTGTTTCGTAGGAATTTTTCGCTACGATCCAGAATCTCTATCGGCTGTTCTTCATAAGAAAGATCTTGCTCCACCGGTACAACTTCTGAGCTGAGTATATGTGAAGGATCTGGTATGTACTTTCTCAGGAGAGATACATGGAACACATCGTGAACTTGAGAGAGATTTGGTGGAAGCGCCAATCGGTAAGCTACCTTCCCAACACGATCCAGTATTTCGAAAGGACCGATATATCTAGGGCTCAACTTCCCCTTGTTTCCAAATCTCATAACCCTCTTCCAGGGAGATATTCGTAAGAACACTTTATCACCCACTTCAAACTCTAGGTTTTTTCTTCGGTTGTCGGCATAACTTTTCTGTCGACTCTGAGCTGCTCTTATGTGTTGTTGAATAGATCTGACCTTTTCTACCATTTCATCAACGAGATCTGGTCCTAATAGCTTTCTTTCCCCAAGTTCATCCCAGTAAGTTGGAGTCATGCATTTCTTTCCATAGAGAGCTTCATAAGGAGCCATCTGAATACTGGAGTGAAAGCTATTATTATATGAAAATTCCACCAAAGGTAGGTGTTGATCCCAACCTCCTTTGAAATCCATAGAGCAAGCTCTCAACATATCTTCTAGGGTTTGAATTGTTCTCTCAGACTGACCGTCTATCTGGGGATGATAAGCAGTGCTGAAACTCAACTCTGTATCCAGAGTATGCTGAAGACGTCGCCAGAACTTCGAGGTAAATCTCGGATCCCGATCAGATATAATAGAAAGTGGTACTCCCTGCAATCTTACCACTTCCTTTACATATATCCTGGCAAGCTGATCTAGAGAGAAATCCTCTCTAATTGGAATGATGTGTGCAGACTTTGTAAGACGATCAACTATGACCCATATAGCATTATTGCCTTTGGATGTTTTAGGAAGTCCTGTGACAAAGTCCATAGTGATGTTTTCCCATTTCCATTCAGGTATGGGTAATGGTTGTAACATCCCCTTAGACTTCTGTCTCTCAGCTTTAACTTGTTGACAAACCAGGCATCGAAAGACATATTCAGCAACATCTCTTTTCATGCCATCCCACCAGAAGTACTCTTTCAGGTCCCTATACATCTTCGTGCTTCCAGGATGAATAGAGAATGATGAACTATGAGCCTCATCCAGCAACTCCTTCTTTAATTCGGGGATGGAAGGAACACAAACCCGATTCCTGAACTTTATTATCCCATCACAATCAAGTTTGAATTCAGGAACATTTCTCACCTTCTTTTGTAACTCGACATCTTCTTTCTGTGCCTCTTTAATCTTCACATGTATAGATGGTTGAACATTCATTTGAGAAAGATAAGATTTTTCCCCTTCCATTATAATTCCAAGATCCATCCTTTGTAAATCCATAAATATTGGATCTTTTGTGATCCTCATCATGGATAAACTAGCATGGTCTTGTCGACTTAATGCATATGCCACCTTGTTTGCTTTCCCAGGGTGGTAATGGATTAAGCAGTCATAATCCTTAATCAGGTCCAACCATCTTCTTTGACTCATATTCAGCTCCTTTTGTGTGAAAATATACTTCAAACTTTTATGATCAGTATAAATATCACACCTTTCACCATAAAGGTAATGCCTCCAAATCTTTAATGCAAAGATTACCGCAGCCAACTCCAAATCATGTGTTGGGTAATTTTGCTCATGGATTTTCAACTATCGTGAGGCATAAGCTATCACCATATCATTTTGCATAAGAACACACCCCAATCCCTTATTGGATGCATCACTGTAGATCACAAACCTTTCTCCACTACAAGGCAGTGTGAGTACAGGTGCACTGGATAACCTTCTTTTCAACTCCTTGAAATTCTCTTCACATTCCTCTGTCCAGACAAACTTAACTCTTTTCCGAGTCAACTTGGTGAGTGGATTAGATAATCGTGAAAAATCTTTTACAAAACGTCGATAATATCCAGCCAAACCAAGAAAACTTCGGATCTCAGTTACTGTTGTTGGTCTTGACCATATTTCGATAACCTCTGTTTTTGCTGGATCCACAGATATCCCCTCTTTTGAGATTATGTGACCCAAAAATGCAACTTTTTGAAGCCAAAATTCACACTTGGTAAATTTGGCATAAAGCTTCTCCTTTCTCAGGGTCTTCAATATAATTCTCAAGTGATCTTCATGCTCTTCCTTGCTCTTTGAATAGACAAGAATATCGTCTATAAAGACTACCACAAATTGATCAAGATAGTCTCTAAAGACTCTATTCATTAGATCCATGAAGATAGCAGGGGCATTAGTAAGACCAAATGGCATCACTATGAATTCATAGTGTCCATACCTTGTACGAAAAGCCGTCTTTGGTGTATCCTCCCTTTTGACCCTTAATTGATGATACCCTGAACGAAGATCAATCTTGGAAAAGTATTGAGCTTCGCGTAGTTGGTCAAATAAGTCATCAATGCATGGGAGAGTATATTTGTTCTTGATAGTGATCTTGTTAAGTTCTCGATAATCAATGCAAAGTCTCATTGATCCATCTTTCTTCTTAACAAATAGAACAGGTGCTCCCCAAGGTGACGCACAAGGGCGTATGAATCCCTTATCAAGATTCTCTTGGAGTTGCTTCTTCAATTCCTGCAACTCAGTTGGGGCCATTCTATATGGTGTCTTTGAAATAGGCAAAGCACCCGGTACGAGTTCTATTGAAAACTCAACTTCACGATTTGGTGGAAGACCCGGTAATTCCTCCGGAAAGAAATCATAAAACTCCCGTACAATGGGCATATTCTTAATCGTGAGTTTCTCACCAACCATTTGAGATAAATAACCTTCATTTAGTGGAATCAATACCCATAAGATGGAAGAAATTTCCACTGGAAGGTTATGTTCATCCTTGCATTGATATACGATCGTAGATTGATCTGGAATATGAAATGTGACTTCCCTTCTTTGGAAATTGATATGAGCTCCATGTAGAGAAAGCCAATCCATGCCAAGAATCACATAAAATTCCACTAAAGGAAGGATCACAAGATTTTCAGGAAGCACTTTCCCACAAACTTCGATCGGAGAAGAATTATAAACTTTTGATGCGACTGTTGTGCCATTAGGTGTTGTCACAGCTAACTCAACATCTAATTGTTGAGGTAATACGGTGATACCCTTAGAAAATTCTTTAGAAATAAAAGATTGGGTGGATCTAGAATCAAATAAAACATTTGCTACTTTAGAGTGGATGGTAAGTGTACCTTTCACCACTTCGTTATCGTACTCCACATCGCTGATAGAAATTGCATATGACTTTCCTTTGTCTTTAGCCTTAAGATTTTGTTGACTTCGACCATCATCATCAACCCTTGGATTTGGGCATTGATTGGAATAATGCCCCATCTCCTTGCACTTGAAACATTGAAGTGTAGTAGGTTCATTCTGTGTATCCCTTCCTTTCTTTGCGTCATTAGACATCTTCTTCCCATTATCACGACATTCAAATGCCCGATGACCTTCCTTTCCAAATTTAAAACATTTACTTGTCCCTTTAAGACAACTCCCTCCATGTTTCTTTCCACACTTTGAGCATAAGGGAAAGCTCATCTTCTTTTCAGTGTGCTCTTTAGATTTTCCTTTGAATTCCATATTCCACTTCTTATCAAACCCATGTGACTGATGGGTTATTCCAATCTCCATCTCGACTTTGAGAGCACATCGAACGATTTCCTCGTAGCTATTGCAGTCCCTTATGGCTAACGCCCTTCGAAGACTTGGTTTTAAGACACTAAAGAATCGATCGATCTTACTCTCAGGTTGGATAATAATACCAGAAGCATACCTTGCAAGTCTTGTAAAATTTTCTTCATAGGTACTAACAGATTCATCATCCCTTTGCTTCAGTTCAAGAAACTCTTTCTCCATCTTTGTTCGGAGAATACGAGGGAAGTACTTATTGAAAAATATGTTCTTGAACTCGTCCCATTCCATAGACTCAATTTCATCCCTTTGACTCGTATTCTTAATAAGATTCCACCATTGATCAACATCTCCTTCCAAACGATACACTGCTAGGATGACTTTATCATGTTCAGAACATTGAAGAACTGAAAATATCTTTTCAGTAGTACTAATCCATTGTTCAGCAACTGATGGAATAGTAGACCCACTGAAAGAAGGTGGACGCTGCCTCATGAAGGATTCAACAGAATGTTGCTCCTTCCTTTGCTCGTTTGGAAGTCCTGCATGATTCATAGCTTGAGAAAGTTGTGTGAGCATGGATACAAGATTTTGCATTCCAGCTCCCATATTGTTTGGTTGCTCAGGGGGACAATCATTGCATTGCCCATCGCATTCCGCATTAACACGGTTCCTTCGGGTTCTACCCATTGACTAAAACCAAGAAGAATAGTGTGAGCAACACTAACTATAATAGGAAAACCACATAATTCAAGAATAAAATTTTCATGCTTAAGGTCTTATCCTAGGTTATTCATGGCCATTTCTAAAACACTAATATTGTGTTCTATGCTTAGACTTATCCTTAGGCTTCTTACTAAGGCTTTCACATCCTAGTTTCCAAAGGTTGACTATACCTTTCCCCTGATACCAACTATAACGACCCATACTTTACATACATTGTTAATACTTCAAAATTGAAGCACACTTATTAAAACATATGACAAAACCACAAAGGACCATATAGGTATAGTGTCTTTAGAAACTGGGAAACATAAACAACTGGTTCATAAATCTTCTACAGTGTCTCCCACTTATTTCATCATATCTAGGGTCCCTTTTAGCATATTCTACTTAATATCCATCTTGCTGACCTGGGAAAAAGAAAACATAAAAGGGTGAGCTCAAATGCTCAGCAAGGGAAAATAAAGGAAATAAAAATCATATCATATCTTTTTGAAAATCAAAACCTGCAAAAGAGATCATAATATCTTAACATGGAATAAATCATTGAAGTGAAAATGAGATCCCCATAATCATAACAGAAAACTTGAAACTTTGTGGAATTCACACATAATCATGGAAAATCATTTCTTGTTAGTCATGACTCATTGCCAAGACTATCTTAGTGGACAAAGTCCCTTTCTGAACCGAGTCACCCTCGTTCCAGTCCTGTTTCACTGAACCGGTATAACCTACCGTTCCAGCCATGTCTATCTCATGAGATATAAAATCTTTACCCAATGCATTGGAGGGAGATATAGGTCCCACCCATCTTATAATGAATCCTTTCTTATGTATGCCACATAATCATAAACCATACATCATAGTGTAACCCATGTAATAAAAATGGGATTCTTAAACAACATGACATCATAAAACAATTCATATAAGATAAAAGAATTCATAAAAATGTTTCCATCACAACATAATCAAATCCATATAATAATAGGGATAAAAACAGAACACTTTTATTATCTTAGATGGAAAATAATTTTGATAAAATACTTGAACTCCATTCTTGAGGAAAATATCTTTTCTACTTTAAAAACATTTTTCCTTTCATAACATCTCATACGACTTTAAAATAAAAGAAGTTGATTAAAAATAAACCTGAAAACTTGTAAAGGAAGCTTCTTTGAAATAATGTTTTAAAAATCCATTCATTCCGTATAAGTTAAAAAAAACATTCTTCGTACTTTTGTCGAAAAAGTCAAAAAGTACCTCGTACGAAAAAGCGACAAAAGATTCCTTTCATATTCTTTACTAAAAACTCACCAAAGGGTAAAATTGGATTTAAACTATTGTAGGTGGATGGAAATAATATTGCATTTTGATGAAACATGGATGTGGATGATAAAATACACCCCAGTAAATACTTACGAATAAACAATCTCGGACAAAAATGATATTGTGATATTTCCCTTACCTTAGGTCCGATTTGCTTTGTACGTGTCCGAAGCTCCTGTATAATGGTTTAAATAATGTTATTGACTTATTCCAGAATCATACATATTGATATGATATCATATATGGTCATATTCTTAGCTTCTTGTTAGTAATATTTCATTGTTACTTGTTACTCGGGTCCTTATTGCCTTTTGTTCTTATGCGTGTTTTGTCGAATAAATTCTTATATTTCTTTTAAGGATATAGATACCTTATATCCAGAATGGTATTAGTGTAACATATATGATATTTATTCATTCAATTCATTTATATAATTACTATGTAACGATGATCATGTAGAACGAGTCGCATCACATCGTGGAGACGGTATTCCGTACGTACGCACGAGTGATGATATTGTTCCAATGATCGTGGAACTGTATTGGAGAATATATATATTATTTCAGTATCAATATTACTTTATAATAATCATAAATAGTTACTCATTACACCACTATACCCATCCTTTTAAAGTGATGGTGGAAAATAGATTACACCACGGCGTGGAGACGGTATTCCGTACGTATGCACGCGCGGTGATTTCATTTTTACGTAGGATGGATAGAAGATGAATTAGGATTGTTTCATATTTATAATAACATATCAGTATGTAAGTAACACTGATGTTATTACTTTATCATGAAATAACTATGGAAGAAGAAGTTGAAGAAGAATGAAATTGAAAAGATCGGTAATGGATATTACCTCTTCTTTGGAACGCCTCTTTGAATCCTCCACTTAGGGAACTAAGATTGGTCTTTGAAGAAGACCAGGACCACTAGGATTATTCTAGGGAAGTGGAGAGGAGAAAATGTCAGGGGTTGGCCGAGATTGAGTGCTCAAATTGGTGTGAGGAGGAGGGGGAGGAGGTTCCCTTTTATAAGGGAGGAGAGGGGCACCTTAGGAATATCTCAAAATATTATTTTATATTAAATTCAAAATCAGTTTATAATGGTTCCAAAGGGTCTTATTTCGAAGCTAAATTGGGGATGGGTCGAAATCCTATCAACCAATAGTATTTAGAAAAGTTTAGGGTATTATTTTAACCTTATCAATTAGATTTAACTCTAAGTTAAATAATTTAACTTTTACCATGTCTTTTTGTTTGCTTTTACTATATTGTTAATACACTTACTATAACATGCCAAACGAACCCCAAATTGTTTATTATTAATATATATATCCTTATATAAGTCATTTGGCCGAACCTTATATTTTTAGGAATAAAATGACAATTAATAATATAATATTTGATTTAAAAACTATTTTGTGTCAATTTTGACACTATTTGATATATGATTTTTGTGAAAGTCATAACAGAATTATATATTCGAACCAAGTTGATTAAATCAACACTAAAATATCATAGTAACCTAGAAAATTAGTGTAATTCATAAAAAGTCTCAAATTACATTTATTTTGGTGTTTATAACATCAATTATGTCAATATTTCATTAATAAGATAATTACTGCATCATCATTGTGTCATAAATAAATTAAATTATTTAATGTATAAAATTTACAAATAAAATACCATTATGTAGGAAATATTTTTAGATTTCTAATGAATATTTATAGTCGAATTTATCTTATGTATAACCCCATATTAAAAATTATTTACTTATTAAACATTGATTTTAACTATTTTAACCCTTGTTTTTGGTCGAATTACACTTGTGAAATAGAATTAGGACATGTTTTAGGGTAATAATAATATCATATTTACCCTTAGTTACCCTATTTACTATTAACCGCGGTAAAAAAAGTAAAAAGTTACTATTCACCAAAAAATTATTTTTATCTCATTGAACCACATTTTACTTACTGATATCAACCGTGTCTGTCGGATTTTCGAAATTCCATTCACAGAAGCGGTAAAATTAAGTTTTATGCAAAATTCAGTTTTTAACCTACCACTTAGTGGTTTCACTATTCATCAAAAATTGAAAGTTTTCAGAAAAATACCAAAATTTCACCCTAGGCTAATTTCGATATACCGAATCCAAAAATGAAGTCCATTTTGAAAAATAAAATTTATAAAATTTCAAAAAGTGGTTATTACTATTCATAACGGATAGTTTTAATAATATTTTAATAGCATATCGTTGTTTAGTGAAACTCGGTATTGCGTACGACGCAAGCTATCGAGGAAGGTCGTGATTGCGTGTATAGTAATCCAAGCAAGTGTGTAGTGAAAGATTCCTTTGATGATATAAAAACAAAATATTACTCATAAAAATCTAGGGTGTTACATCACATATAAAGGAATAGATAAAATCATAAAAATGAGGTATGCTTCTGTAAACCAAAATTTTGACACCTTTATAATGTTTTATAGTGAAATTATCACTCAATTGAATGGATGATTAACAGATATTGTGAAAATATTAATACTTTAGAATATCCCATTAGTCAATTAGATAAAGTGCTAAAAGTGCACAGAGTACTACCTACAAAATGGAAGGGAATATCTACAAATATTCATCAATACACACATGTCAAGAAATTGACTATGATGGAATTAATTGAAACATTGTTGATGTACAGAGTAGAAATAAAATATGTAGTTTAATGTCACCAGATGATAGAAAATCGAAAAACACTTCTATTAAAGAGACATCTTAGAAGCATAAAAGAAAATCAAAATAAGAAGTCAAAAGAAAAAATTCATATTCATCATGCTCTGAAAATGAACTGGCTCAAAAATCCAAAAATATTATCAAATTATTCAAGAACAAAAGAGGATTTAGATAATAGTTTAAGAAAGATGAAAAGTGACCAAGAGAAGATGATGTTATAAATAAAAAATGGGTGACATTAGACCTGATTTCCCCCAATTAATGATCAAATAAGGAATACTGAGAAGAAATTTAATAAGAATGATGATTTTGAGAATAAAGGAAACATATTCAAAAAAGATAAATGGAGTGTATCTAAATTCTCTAAAAAAATTCAAAATCTGATTCAAAAAAGAATTCACAATATCTTAAATCAAGTATGTGCTTTATGTCTAATGAAGAAGAAGATATAAAATCCTATTATTCTTTGTCCTCTAACATTATTAGTGGTTAAAATAGAAAATTGAATTCTTATGATTCTATGTTAGAAGAAAAATAGGATTATTTTGTAATGAAAAATAAATATTGTAAAAATATTAATATTTTTTTATGTGAGAGAAAAAATGCTAAAGAAATATAGTTATCTCATTGAATAATTCAATTCATATACATAAAACTATATTGATCATGAAAAAGGATTAAACAATTATAAGATGAAGTGAAATCATATAAAACTACTACTGGTATTTAAAAAAATTTAAAAAAACACTATAAATGAATTTCTGAGAAATAATGTTATTAAAAGATAAAAGATTGGAATAGGAAGAAACTGTGTAAAATCATAATTATAAAAGAGTTATTTTGTTCCAAATTCAAAAAATGCAACTTTCTATTATTTTAGAATAAGAGGTCATTACAATAACAACTGTTACTTAAGAAATCTTAAAATTAGTGGTTTTGAAAAGGATCCTGTATTGAAAAATATTTTTGAATCTAGTAATACATATTTTTGAAAACAAAGGAAAATATGGATTCCATGATCTTTGGTTGATGACACAGTTAGAACCAAGAAAATATAGTCAATAAAACAAATGTATGTTTAAATGATTTTAGAGGGGAAAGGGCATAGGAAAAAAATTCAATATGGTATATGGACAGTGGTTTCTCTAAACACATGAGTGGAGACTCTAGAAATTTCAATACGCTAACAAAAATGGATGGGGGACTTTTCAATTTTGCTGATAATTAAAAAAGAAGGATTGTTGGAGTTTTAAATATTATAGTTCCAAAGACAATTTCAATCAATAATGTACTATATGTACAAGGGATGAAGAATAACGTGATAAGTATTTATTAACATTGTGATAATATCTTGTGTGTTGATTTGTTTCACAATTCCTACTCAATTTTCAAGGATAAATTGATTAAATTTAGATCATTAAGAACTAAAAATTTATTTAATTTGGATCTCAATTACTTGTTAAGACAGTTATTTTTTTAACTGGTAAGAAAAATGTGTCCTGGATCTGACCTAGGAGACTTGGACATTACATTACAAATGATTAAAATAAATTATCCAAGAAACATTATGTTTATGATTTTCTATGTATTATGTTTCATAATGATAGATTTTGTGATGCTTTTCATATTATGAAAAAATATAAACAATCTATCAAATTCATTAACAAAATTTCAACAAATAATCCTTCATATGTTTTCAAAATGGATTTGTTTGGACCATAAAATGTAGAAAGTCTTCATGGAAAGTTATACGTCTATATTTCAGATTATTATTTTTCTTGATTTACTTTTGTATATTTTCTAAAACTGAAAAGTGAAATTTTCATTTTGATTTAATCTTTTTGAAAAACTGTTCATAATAAAAAATATTTTAAAATAATATCATTGAGAAGGGATCATGATGAAGAATATTAGAATCATGAATTTAATTATCTTTGAAAAAAAATTATGTTTTGGACACACCTTCTCTAAACAAACAATAACACAACAAAATGGAATTATTAAAATAATAAAGAGAACTATTAAAAAAATATAATGGAATATGTTGAATGAATACAACCTTCTTACCTATTTTTAAGAAGAACATATAAGCAAAACGTTCTATATAATTAATAATGATTTAATTAGAATAATTATTTAAAAGAAACCCTATAAACTCTGAAATAATAGAAATCATAATGTAAACTACATTGTAGTTTTAGATTCAAGGTATATATATATTTAATAATAAGAAAAATATGGTAAATTCAATTTGAAAGATGATGATAGAATATTTCTAGGTTATTCTGTTACTTCTAAATCCTACAGAGTATTTAATAAAAACTAAAGGATTGTTGAAGAATTGGTTCCAATGATGTTTGATGAAACTAACCCGTTCAATAAAAAAAAGATAAAAAAGACCTAATAAATGAATCTCAAAAAAATATGTGACTTAAATAAATTGAAACTATTTTTGGAAATAAAGTAAATGAAATTCTGTCCAGTTCATAAGAACATGAAACTAAATACCATGAATGTGTCTTAGACAAATAGTCTATAATCATAAAGAATCATAATTTATAAAATTTTATAGGAGACCAATACATAGAAATTAGAACTAGTAAAAATTTAGGAAACCTAGTTTAATTATCTTCCTTTCTATCTTTGCTAGAATATAATTCTATTGATGATGCTTTAGAAGATGGTTTTAGTATATTAGCTATGAAAGAAGAACTAAAACAATTTTAAATAAATAATGATTGGGAATTAGCCGAAAGATAATCTAATTATATAGAACTAAATGGATCCTTAGAAATAAATAGGATGATCAAGTGATCATCACCAGAAATAAAGATAGAATACTAGTTAAAGGGTATAATCACGAAGAAGTAATAGATTATGATGAAAAAGTTTCACCCATATCTTGATTAGAATCAATTTTAATCTTTTTAGATTAAGCACATCATATTAATTTTAAATTATGTTAGATGGTATCAAATCCCCCTTTTTTAAATGATTCTTAATAGAGGAAGTTTATGTTGAAAAACAACTAGGTTTTGAAATCCCTCGTAAGCCAAATTATATTTTTAATGGTACTAAATATAACTTTGGTCTTTAATAGTCACCAAGATCTTGGTATAAAAAATTATACTCTTTTTATTAATAAATTGATTTTAAGTGGGATTAGTAGATCATACTCTTTGTAATAAAACTATTTTATCTAGTATTTTATTAGTACAAAATTATTTTGACGATGTAATTTTCAGTTCAATAAATAAAGAACTTTGTAATGTTTGTTGAAATATAAAGGAAAAATAATTTGAAATGAGTAATAAGGGAGAATTAAATTAATTTTTAGGAATTATATTTTACCAAAATTATTATAGAAATGTTATAAATAAATGTAAATATATTATTGATTTTTTGAAAACATTTGGACTTGAAAATAATAAAACCTATATAACCTCTATATATACCTATATAAAACATGATTAGGATTAAACTATAAAACAAGTTAACATCAAGTTATATATAGGTATGATTGATAGTTTATTTTATCTTAATACGAGAAGAAAAGAAATAATGTTTTCTACATGCCTATGTTCTATATTTCTGTCAAATACAAAATATTCTCATCTTATTTATATTAAAATAATATTTAGATATTTAAAGGGAACTGTTTTTAAATATCTTCTTTACCACAATACTTTTTTATTTTAATTTAATTTCTTAATCTGAAACTGATTTTGGAGGATGCAGATTAGTTATATAAAAAACCTTAGGAATCTGTATATTTTAATAACATACCTATTTATGTTATAATAATAGTGTAATAAATATTTCAAAAAAATAAAATAAGTTATTATTGGACTAAGAATATTGAAATAAGGAATCATTTTTCTATGATATCATGTTCTTAAAAAGGATATATCTTTATAATTTATAATTACTGAACATCAATTAACTAATATTTTTATAGAACTACTTCCCTATAAATTTTTTGATTTTACTAAGGGGTTGTATGGATTATTTAATTTAAAATAAATGTTTATTAATTTATTTTAATTTATTAATTTCACTATCAATTATTTTATTTAATAATTTTTCATTTATTTGTTTAAATATTTATCATGGTTTTAGTTTTCAAAAAATGTATTCTCAAAATAAAAATAATGATTACCTTCTCAATCACTACCACATGGGACCTCACCACCAAAACCATCTGACTCAAGCTATCATTCCTCAAATTCACGACCTTTTGGATTATAGAGAAACTCTAATTTCAATTTTCCAAAATCTTAATCATCGAGACTTCTACCCTCAAATATTCAACAAAGGATCCTTCTTGATTTTATGATGAAGATTATATGAATGATCCAATCCTTCATGTGATATATCGAAAAGGTATTGAAGGAAAGATAATTAATTTTTATTGGAGAAATCTAAAAAAAATTCTATTATAAAATTCAATGAAATTTCCAGGTTGGGAATTTATTTTTTAAGATGGAATTTCACCTATGGTATATTAAGTTGAAGTATAAGTGTTTTTCCAAAAGGATTCATTCAATTTTAGTGAGAATGAAGATATTGTTATCTTTATGATTTACCAGGAAGAGTTCTTTATTTCTTCCTTGAAAATCACAAGGAATTTGGATTGCACTCATGAGGGGGAATACTATTTTTATTTAAAATATATGTGAGATGAGAAGTTTAAGTCAAAGGATATAATGTTTTATCAGTTTTCTACTCAAAATTTCAATAATATGATGCCTAAAGACCATAATGCTAATCAAAATGACACGATAAAGTTTATTAAGTCTAGAATTGTTCCAAGTAATGTTTATTTGGGAATGTATTATATAATATATGTATGTATTATTTTTCTTACTAAACAATATTAAGATGAAATTGACCATTGGTGTAACTTTCATATAATATTAGCTTCTATTATAGCAATGAAGAGGAACCATAGAAGAATTGAATTGTAAAAGGATTCATACTACAACATTTTTAGATAAATTAAGTGAGAGGAAGCTTATATTAATATATCTCATAGAGGATACAACAGTGAAAGAGAAGACTGTTCATCATTATATTAAAGTAGAAAAATGTTTTCAATTTTTTTCCTATAATTGAAGGAAAGATTTATAATTTCAAGTTGGTGATTAAATTTTATTCAATGTAACTCTATATAAGGGTATTATAAAGTTAAACGTGAAAGGGAAACTAATACCAATGTATATCATGAATTTTTAAATTATAGAAAGATTTGTAGGTGTGGATTACCATTTGGAAAGACTATCTACCCACTTTAATGATCATGATGTGTTCTATATGTTATTATTGAGGAAATACATTTTGGACCAAATTAATATTATCTCCATAGAGGAATTATATTGGAACAAGATTTATCTTATTATAAATATTGGGTCTAGATTCTTCACACTATATAAAATATTTTCTGTAATCAGTTAATTTGATCAGAGAATGTAATTTTAAAAAATCATAAAATAGAAGTGGAAAGATTGGAAAATGAATATATTATGATGTATAGCTACCATTATATATTAATGAGGTGATATTTTAGAAATTTTGAGGGATAATGTTTCGAATGGGGAAGAATATAACACCTGATCTTTAATTATACCAATTAATATTTTATTTAAAAATTGAATTAAAACATAATTAACATATCTTTATTCAGGAATGTGATTAAAATAAAAATTACAAAATTTTATTAATTGAGTTTGATGAATTAAATTTTATTTTTTAATTCATCATTTCAAATTTATCATAGGTTTAATTTTTTATCTTTTTCAAGGATAGTTGATTTTTGGCTGAATAGTGAAAAATACTAATTTTATAAAATGGTAACTTTTATGATATTATAATTATATAATAATAATATGATTTTTTTATTTTTTTATATAAAAAATATTTATTATATTATAAATACATATTATATTAAATAATAATTTTGAATTTATAAATACACGCTTACTATTTTTTAAATCAAATTAAGGTTTTTGTTTAGATAACAGATATTTTTAGTTTTTCTATTTTATCATGTATTTACAGCAATCATTTACATTTTTTTTGTTTAAAAGAAAAAAATTAAAAATTTTATTTAAAATAATCTAATTATTTCTATTTGAATTATCATTATGCTATATTTTTATGTAAATGTTTTTTATGCTTAAAAAAATAAATTTTCTAAAAATGGTTTTAGTTTAATTTTATGAACTTATGTTAAAAGAAATTTTTATCACTATATAAATTTAATTTTATAAAATGTTTTACATATTTGGAATTATCATAATTAATATTATATCATAAGGGGAACTTATTCTTTGTCCACAATGAATAATAAAACAATTAAAATATTTATTGATGTTTACTGTTAAAAGGGTTTGGTGGTGGTGGGGGAGGGGGAGGGGGTTTGTTAGACTAAGTGATAGGCGTAAAACATCAAAAAGTATTTATACATATATTATTTTAACTTATTTATACCCTAGATTATATTACCTTTAATATCATGGCCATTTGGTAACACTTTTATTGGAAATTGAATTTATATTATTTAAATATTTTAATTAACTCCATTTGTGTGACTACACTTATTTATGAAAGGTTTCATCTTCACCCTATATTTTCACAATCCAAGATCCCTAAATATAAGTATATAAATACTCAAAAAATTTAATGATTTATTCCCTTCATTCATGAGATACCGGCCTTATTGGATCACCATCCTATAAAGGTTTAAAGTATAATCCAAAGGAGTTAACTCAACCAATATGCCATCATCTTCTCAAAATCTTTCAATGTTTTTTTCTTCTACTACCTATAAATTTATTTTATACATTATAACATAATTAAAGTATTATCATTAATATGTTGAGATATTGTTATGATGAAGGTATTATTTTTTTACTACCTTTCCATCAAATATGAATCGTAAGTATCACTCGTATGTATGTGTTGACTATAACTTCTACGTAGCTATATGAATAATTTTACATAACAGCCTCTTATGGATGAATATAATAATGTTTTTAAAAAATAACTGTTATATTTATGATGAAATTATGATTTTATAAGGAGAAAATATTATCTTTATTTATTTACTTATTTTCATTAGAAAATGGAAACAACGTTCAATCATACATAAAGTCTACCATATCGATGACGATGTAACTTATTTTTTATCACTTAAATTTATCTGTGGTTAAATTTATGTGTATACTAAATATATATTATAGCTATTTCATTATTATAATTTTTGAAAAAATGAAACCAAGATAAATATGAAAGGAAAATAATTTCTGCTTCAAAACATTCACAAAAAACAAAGATGTTGACACAATAAATAATGATATTTTTGAAAGATAATTAATTAGAAGGTGATAATATGTTATAAGTAAACCATGAATGAGATAATAATTGGGAATATGACTTTGGTATATAATTAAAATAAATTTATTTTTTTACACTAGTTATATCTATTTTTTATTAATCTTATACTTTAATGAGGACATACTCTAATAATACCATCCAGAATATTAGTTTGGATGACGTAAATTCATTTTCTATATTGATTGACTGGTGAAAATATTAAAATTTCACATGAAAGTTCTTCAATATGAATGTTTATATTTATTGATGATTTAATTGTATTTAATTTATTCAAAATGATGTTGGCATTATACTTAGTATGTGATAGGAGGGGACTGTTATAACCCCTCGATGCATCATTAGGTCACATGAGACATGATAGATTGGGTATTTGGCATATGAATCACCTATTTATATAAGGATTATTTGTATATGTCCTTGAGGAAAATATTATTATATCCAATATTTTTAATTATAACATTATGAGACTATTTATTATTATCCATATAATTATTTATATAATTATTTCATCCATGGGAATATCCACCTTCTATGATATTTTTTATATTATATATATGAATATTGTTTATTCCTCCCATATCATTCATGATTTATTTATTTTATGATATCCTCTGCTGTATGTTTTTCCTTACTGAACATCTGAGCTGATCAATTACTATGTCTTACTTTCCTTAGTATTCCATAAAGGGATTAATGTATTATTTCAGTGATGTACTAGAAGAAATAATAAATTCATCATAGTAATTTCATGTTTTATTTTATGTATTCACATGTAATTTCATAATCAAGTATATATCTAGAATCATAAGACTACTAAACTATTCAATCCATCAACATATGATACAATGTATCTTGTTCCAATTTTGTTAAATAATCCCCAACTCTGAGTTATTGTAGTCACAATGTTACCGTAGAGGAAGTAATTAGTAATCATAAATGAGAAAAAATTTAAATGTTTTTTTAAGAAATTATTGATTTTGGATATACCAATTTATTACAAAATGAAAATCAATAAGAATAATACTCCAAACTATTTATTGAAATTTGATTTGTAATGTATTGAAATTAGTTTTATAATTTTCATAGTTTCCTATTATAGATGATCCAAATTAAATTTAATTACCATGGACAGAATATAATGGTTTTTCTATTTTAAAATAACATATGATTAAATACATCATTTTTTGGATATTATGATATAATTTTATCAGAATATATTTTTTCAAAGTATTGGCCATTATTATTATAATTCTTATTCTGAACATTATATAAATAATATTTCTTGAATTACATAATATCTTAAATGTTTTTATTAGGAGGAATAATATATTATATGGACAAATTGGGATATAAAAAGTTTTATATATTCAGTGAAACAATTAATCATATAAATTTAATATTTTTTGATAGAATCAAAAAAGTTTAGAAAACTTGAGTACAACAAAGTCACTTTTGTATTTGTATGTGACAATAAAAACACTTATGTGTATAGTTTTATTTTTATTTTGTGAAATCTATTTTAATATTATAAAATATTTCATGAATACAAGTAATCTTTTCCAATTTATTGTTAGTTCATCTATTCCACATATATCATAATTTTTATTGACAATTAACCCCATGGAGTTAGATCTATAGGTTTTTCCTCATAGATGATCATTATTGAAAGGAATGGGTGGTGATGAAATGTTAAAAACAGGGAGGGTGTGGGTTAGTATAGAGATAATATGTTGATGAATGGGAAAAAAATAACTATTTTTATTCTAGTTTGTCTTAATAGGTACACTACATAAAATGTTATACATTATCTCATTATTATGCTAGTGGTACTTGTTTTATATTCATCCTTATTAAATGAGGCTGAAATGTTTTCCCATATTTGGACCTTTATGAGTTGATACCTTTGTTATAATTACCTCATGGTTTAGAATATTAGAGGATAATTAAGATTTTTTTTAAACACATGGTAGCTATTTCATAACCATTTAGGTTAGAAAATTTTCTATTAAAGGAATGACAATATGATCCCTCTATTGTGTGAGACTGAATAATTGCAGTCCCATGCCTATATAAGAGACATTTTATGTTCTTATTTTCATATGTGAGAGACATGTCAGGTAATATTATATATATATATGAATAAAATGAGATATATTCATCTACATTATTCAGTATTTACAAAAATAATTAAAAATATATGAGATTTCATATGCGAGTTTAACATATTTCATGTTTCATAGATATACTAAATTTATGAGAAGAAATGGTTTTATAGTTTTTCATAATGTATTGAATACATAGGATATAAAAATCTATATAGGTGCATATTTTTAATGGTGACCATGATAAAATGTTTTATATCTTATGTAGCATCGACACTTCTCAAGGGGAAAATCCTTTCCTACAATTATGGATAATGAATCCATAAATTTGTATTGTTATAAAATCCCAAAGGGACATACACAAAGGTTTAGTGAATGAGGATTAGTTTTGATTTATTGTCTTTGTATAAAAATTTAGTCTCTTTGTGAATTCTTATCGAATAGGATTTTGGAGGATATATAAATGGTTTATGGGATATTATTTAAAAATTTATACATGTGATGTGAATTACAATGATATTTATATATAATATTTAAGGCTTTAGACCAAGTGGGATATTGACCCCTGATTGGAAATAAAGGTATAATTTTTTAAATTTATTGTTGAAAATTATTTTTGGAATTTTACTATGATATAATATATAATACTAAACCTTTACATGTGATTATTTGTGGTAATTCACTTGGAAAAAAATGTTGGACATTGCAGTACCATGTGTATTCTTCCCTAAAGCTATAACTTACATTACTTTTTGATTTATATAAATTTCACATTGATTTTTTTTATTTTTAAATGATAATTTTTTTGGGGTTTTTGGTCTTAATCATTTATTTTTAATGATATGTATGATATATATTCTATGAGAACATACCCATGGAGACATAGTTGTGACTCGGGTCTAAATTCATGATCATATTTTTCATTCCTAAATCAGTGATCTTTCTTAGAAGGAATTAATCCCTAAATAGCATTGGATGTTTCCCTAGAGAAAAGAAGGAAAGATAAAATCCAAATAAGAATGGATTTATCTTCACAATGTTTTTTGAAGGGTGAAGATATTTTATTAAATCTATCCACATGTGAGTCACAAGTTTAAAAAAAATAAGGAAATTATATTCATAATTGTAGTTAATCATGATTTTTTGAAGGAGGGGCATAACTTCTACAAATTCTCATCTATCAATAACCTGATTTTAGAAAAGAGGATAATCCTTTGAATATGGATTATTTAAAACAAAATATAAGTCAGATCTATCATTTTGATAGCTAAATGATCCTACCAATTGATAATTGATACATCCAACTTTTTTTAAATCTATTTCAAATTGATAAACTACGTGGGAATTTAGTTTTTAAAATCTCAGTGTGTTGTCTTGGAAAATCAATAGGGGAAATTAATTTCAAGATGTACAATAAAAAACAATCTAATTCTCAAATCTAGGTTGGGATTCAAGCAATTAGTTGGGTTCTTGGGATCCCAAGACCTTAAATTACACTGTATATTGCATTAAATCCACCAAAAAACATAATGAAAACACCATTGAAGGAAATATGGGACACTGTGAAAGAGAAATGGTTTATGTTGACCTCTTTAAAACCCTTATAGATAATTAAACTCTTCTAGTCACTGGTAATTTTAGTTCTGTGTACATTGAGTCTGATTTAACGCCCTTATATTATTTTTTAAATCTTGTTCGGAATGCGGTTTCAAGCACCATGAATGTTCAAAAAGAAAAGGTTAAGAAGATACCTCCATGATTAAATGTTATAAGAAAATGTAGTCGAACACCATGAATAAGGTTTTTATTCTTGGTCACTTCAATACAATGTAAATGGATTTGGGGGATCTTCCTATTGCCCTTGTGTATAAGACGATGTCTATAAGCACTCATGAGGGAACTTCTACAATGGAAAGGAAAGTCTGAGACACCGACTCATTAGTTATTTCCTTAAAGTTAAAGGTAAATCAGGGTTTTAGTGATGAGTTGGTTCTAATAGTTAATATAATTCTATTAAATGAAATAAGAAGGGCTGGGTGGCTAAGCCCAAGGATTTATTTTACCTCAACCTCCAATCTACAATGAAAGCCAACAAATACTGATATCATACCAATGGATGAATCATTGATAGGTTAGGAGTGGAGTGGAGTTCACACATAAAGGAGGACATTTTATACTCTCCAAAACAAGGATTTCACATAGTTGTACCTCTAGTATGGGGACCTACCCTCATCCGGCCACATTATGGGATTGGTGGGGGTAACCTGAATTGTGTATATAAGATAGGATCCTAAAATGTATTTGAGCCAAAGTATCAGGCTAAGCAAATCCCAACCAATGAGAAATCCCCAAGGAATATAATATGTATAATCTGGGTTTTCCATCTCTATAGTAGGCCTCTAACAAAAATAATTGTTCAAAATAGGTCTCTCTAAGAGGAATTATTCTAACCATGGACAAATAAGCTGTTATAAACAAAATGAGAAGGGACAAATGTGGTCCTTAAGGGAGAATTATCTCCCAAAATAGAGGCGTAACCCTCAAATAAGCCTGTAATAAAAAAGATAGATTAAAATGATCATATATCACAATTAATTTACCTTCATGTGTCATGAAATCAAAATACAAATAGTGTATGAAATGAATGCCCTTTTTTTGAATTATTAAGTGATATTAAACCTTTCCACTACTATCAATCTGAGAAAAATTATTCTAAATCATCATCCCTTAGTTATTTGAATTACTAAGCCCAAGAATAATTTGAGATTCTTAAGTGGCCTTAAAATCAGTAATCTAGGTCATAATACCACTTGAATCATTCAGTATTCCATAGTAGTGGAAAATCATTGGGTTTTGATTTCCAAGTAGGTCACCAGTTATTATGTGGTTCGTATAAGAAAACCAATGATCAACACCATTATTTTTACTATTGGTAAAATATTATTTTACCCAATTATTTATTCTATCTCAACCTAATATGTTATAATAGTTCATTATGAGTAAATTAAAAATCTAAATGATGATATTCAATGTCCATGGGTACTATCAGGTAATTTTAATGTGTTTATGGGGCCCCATGAAAGAAGGGGTGGAGTGTATCCATTTGATATATAGAAATGAATTTAAGGAATTTATTGATAAAAAAGACTTTATATAAGTCTCTCTCTATTGATATAAATATACCAGGTATATAGAGTTTTCTAATTCGATATTTTGCAGTAAATTTTATGGATTATTTTTTAACAACATTGTGGAGCTTCATTGTGTGGAAGTAAAATAAAAAAATCTCATTAAAAACCACTATGAAAATTACAACATCCTAAATAATATTATTACTAACAAGGAATGTATTATTTTTATCATTTCAATTTAAAAATTACTTGTATATGGATACTGACTGTAGGGAATTTTCCAAGAAGTTTGGCCTAATATAAAGTGCAATAATGAATTATTTTTACATGTTCTTAAGCTATAAAAAATAAAGTATAGACAAAATGATTATAGTATATTGGACTTTAATTCAATGGAAATGATATTATGGACATGTAAAATGATCTTGAGAATATTCAAATTATCCTTGATGATGAGTTTGAAATTCCTCACATCAACTGGGATGTTGAAATTTCCATAAGTTATACTGCAAAAATATTCCTAAAGGAAAAAAATATGAAGGAAAATTACAAGAATAAATTTATTAAATAAGGTTATAGGAACAATTATATTTGAATTTTGTTTAGTATTATATTAAACATTTGAAATACATTACTTACTGGATGAATGGTAGTAAGATTATCATTGGTAATAAGAAAATTAGGAACCTCAATCTTGAATATTGCAAGGTCCTGTTTAATAGTGGTTATAATGCTAATCATGTTGATTTTAAGAATATTACTCCTAGAGTTGTTAAAAATCATATAATATAATCCTCACAAGGAACCTTGATCTGTTGGAAGTCAAAGCTGTAACTTTTTACTTAATTACTGGGAGTTCTCCTATATCTAATAGTTTCACTAGAATCTTCATTAAGACATACTTTTATACCATCAAAGACAATCTTATAAAAATGAAAAATATTTTATTCAGGAACATTATTCATCCATTGGGAATGAATTATTATTTTTATGTACTTTTACCCATGTTTGAAGATGCTGAATTTCTTACCTTTTTAATGAAGGTTAATTTAACTATGTATATTTAAAATATTTTCAATAAGATCATAGACTCCTTCAATTTTTATTATCACCAATAAGTTTATCTTTATCAACCAATATGGTTTTTAAGGAATGAAGATATAATAATTTTTCATTAATTACATTGAGTTCATTAACTTATAGAGGATTCAAAGTAGAAAAGGAAGCATCAATTTGAAGCTCGATCTTAGGGAGGCCTTTAACACTATAAACATATACTTTGATAAATAAGTCCTCCATTGGTTTTGTCTTGTTGTTTTTTCATTTATATGATCCTGTTATTCTTTAGCACATTTAGTGTTTCTAACTTGTTTAATGGAACATATAAAGTATACTTCATATACTAATATGGTATTAGACATGGTATTACTTAATCTGTAACTATTATTACCATTTCGGAAAATTATTTAAGTATATACACCACTAACACACTTGAAAAGAAAATATAAATCATATTCATCCAGAGAGAGTGTTAATGGAGTCGTCCATGTTGTTTTGTGAAAATAACTATATTTTTTCAATTGATAGGTTAGAAAAATATTTAATCAATATATCTTGTCCTTGAACATTATGAGTTCATTTATAATTATAATATAAGAGGGAATAAGTCCAAAATATTTTTAAACACTATTTTTATTATCATAGGATATTGAACAAAAAAATAAGGATGAACATTAAGGAGGATAATATCCCCTTCCCTTATCTTGAAATAACCTTATTCAGGGGAAGTATGAAGGATATTCATATGAGGGATATTTAAAATAGTATAAAATAGAAATTAATCTATTATAAACTGAATCCTACCTCCCTTTTCGTAAGAATTTAACTCATCAAAATGATTTCCATCACCTCGGAGGCCTAATAATTTGTATATTAAATTGATAATGGCTTTGACCAAAATCAAATTTCAATGATTCAAGAAACTAATTTGGTGTGGAATTATTGATTTGGGAAAAAAGGTTGTAAATTGAAATATATTCTATACATCTCTAAAGGAAGGTGGAATTAGAATTAAAATCATTTCCCTTTTCAATCTTTCTTTATAATCTCAGTTCTTATGGAGGCTTCATATGTAAAATTCAAACAAAATCATTTTTATGTATATATTTTTTTAGAGGTTATATTGAAGGATAATTAATTACCACCTATATTACATGTGACCTTTTATAAATAATTCATATAAAAATTTGATTCAATGTAGAAGATGTATGGTTTCCATCAATTATAAAGGAATATTTTTGAAATATATATAGTTATTCTCTCCCTTGATTGAAATAATTCAAGGGTAGATAAATGATCATTATGTGAGTATTATAGATAAAATTGGATTCCCACAAGATCAATTACCTATCCCCCTTAGAGATATTGTGTATTCCTATACTTTTATTATGATAATCCTTCAATTTAATACACATTAATTAATTAATTATTACATATTTTTACACACAGTAAAAAATAGATGATCGAGAAGTCTTGTGTCTATAGTAATTAAGTAAATTAAATAACAATTAAAAACATGGAATATGAAAACATTATGGAAATAATAATTTAATTTACCATAAAATTCCTTCATACTTAAGACAGCATGGGATGTCTTGGGGACATACATAAGAAAATAGTGATATGTAAATACTAGAAAGAGAATAAACAGATAACAACATGGAGAAATTAATACATGTTAAAAATTTAAATATTGATTTGCATAAAAGGAGTGATAATCATGAAAAATAATAATAACACCTTATCTAGCATGATAATAAGAAGAAAACATGGTGCATGTGAAAAAAATTTAAAACACTACATGGTAAACATTGGTGAAGGCTAAATTCTAAGAAATCTTGATGGGAAAAGCATCGTAATAGATTAGGTTAACTATATAATCCCTTGAATGATGTATCTTGAGACTAAAATATTACCCAATACATTGGATCGCTATATAATTCCTATAACACCCACAACGTTAATTTAATTCTCATGATTATGTGTTCCACATTTATCATTGAACATTGTTTCATTCATCATCGTATTTTATTCCATGATTAAGGAGTTTGGATTAAATAAATTTATTTTCAAAATCAATAAGTATTAGTTCTTAAATGTTAACATACAATAATTTAAAATAGTCCTTTAGCAATGATAATGTTTTCTTTTATCAATGGTAGAGAAGTAGTGACAATTACAGTGAGATTAAAAGAACTTTTCTTTTATAAGCACTAAAAATGCAATAATAATGGGGTCCTTTATCTATGCTAAATGAATAGATGAAGGGTCCATTTATGTGTTATTTTTTTAGTTATAAT
Source organism: Viscum album (assembly GCA_963277665.1). Taxonomy (NCBI): domain Eukaryota; kingdom Viridiplantae; phylum Streptophyta; class Magnoliopsida; order Santalales; family Viscaceae; genus Viscum; species Viscum album. The sequence continues at coordinate 52,193,172 of OY728152.1, read as the reverse complement.
AAAGGAATAATTTATCATCCATTTAATTTAGAGATAACAAAAGGTACTTTTATTAGTGGATTTAAAAGTGCTGATAAAGGACACATTTATCAGCACTTTAAAAAGTGTTGGTGAAGGGGAATAATATAGCATGGTGTAACAACACACTACAACACTAGTATAGTGTGCTGTAACAGTGCACCACAACACCAGAAAGACAGAAATATATTAGTAAAATCAATAACAAATATATAATTTAAGTGAAATTATATTTATAAGAAAAATACAACAAAAAACACTATATTATAGATATTTTAAACATTGGTCGTAATCATTAAAATTGTAAAAACTAAAAAATACATTCAAAAATATAAATTCTCTATTGAATTTTGATCTGGACCTTGACTCATGCTATTTCTAAACAATAAAACCCTGATCTATCAAACGAACACATCTATATAAGAAAACAATTCTTATGTTAGTAATAATATAAAGAAATAAGGTAATAAAAAGTGTAAATTGTAAACTAAAATTTCAGTATTACCAGGAACATTGTGTATCTAATTGAGTTTGGGTTGAATTTAATATATAAAAACATTTATTGCTTTTATTAAAGAATCATTTCTATGAAAATTAAGTAAATCGTTATAAGATAAATCCCAAACATGTTTTTTCATTTTTCAATGAGTGAAACTTTATGATCTAAAATGAAGTTTTAAAAATTCTATTAGGAAATCTGAGTCATAATATAAACATCATTTATTGTATTGAGGTGTGAAAAATTATTGGAAATAAAAAAATGAATTATAGATTGTTTTTGGGATGCATCCAAATAATCCGAAGGAATTTTCCTAGTTTTTAGTACATCAGTTATCTATTTTACTAAAATTGTTGTCAATTTAAAATAAAAAGATACACTTTGATTCATACTGGTCACACCATGAAATATATTGAGGTGAGTCTAATTCTAACATTTCATTAATGACTTATGGATGAATTTACTAAATTATCAACACAAAATGAATGTGTTTGCTCAGTTTTTAACTATGTAACTAGTATTTTTTACTAAAATATCATTTTAAACTATAAACACACACATTGACTCATTTAAATAAATCTGTACTAGTTAAGAGATTCTTAAATGTAAAAAATTTCTTATGAATCATTTCAGAAATATTATTAACAAAATATGAGTTTGTTTGGTTGGTTTTTAGTGATTGATGCTTTTTTGAACTATAATGTCGATTGTAAAAAGATAAAAAATAATATGAGTCATAATAGGCACATCGTGTATCTGATTGGGGTTTATATGATTACTACATTTCAAAATTGACTTATGTATCATTCCCATAATGTTTTAAAATAATAAAAATTCATTTGATTTCTTTTTAGTAGATCAGTTGTCCATTTAACTAAAATTTATGTCAATTTTAAATAAAATGGTGCACTTGGAGTCATAATGGTCACATAGTTTATCAGATTTTGGTGTGGCTCATTACAACACATCTCAAATGACATATAGATAATTTTTCTAAAGTATCAAACCAATTTTAATTTTTTTCCCAATTTTGAGTAGATCACTTTTAGTTTCTACTAAAATTTCATTTTAAACTTGAAACACATACTTTGACTCATTTCAAACACATGATGTATTAGTTTTTACATGAAACCAATTTTTATACATGAAAAATTACTTATTAATATTTTCACTAAATTATCAAGAAAATACGAGTGCGTATGATTGGTTTTTATTGAGTGATTTTTTTTAATTATTATATTCATTTTAAAATTATAACAGACACTTAGAATCATATGCCAGAAAAATATTGTATTTTATTATGGTGAATCTAATTCTCACACATCATAAATGACTTATGGATCATTTACATAATGTATGAAATTAAATCCTAATGATTTTTATAGGTTTTGAGCAGGTTTTTTGTTAATTTTACTAAAATTGTTGTGAATTTTAAATAATAAAGACCCACATGGAGTCATACAAGTCTCATTATGCATCATATTTAGGTTCTTTTAATTCATACTTATCTCAAAGGAAATATGGATCATTTTTAATTAATAAAAACATTCCAAAATCTTTTTCTTTGTTTTGAGTATGTCACATGTCTTTTTTACTAAAACATCATTTTAAATTGGAAACATGAACTTTGAATCATTTCGGTCTCATCATTTAACAATTTGACATATAAAAATTTCTTAAATATAAAAACCGACTTTTGAATAATTTTCCAAAATTATGAAGAAAATCCGACCACATCTGATCAATTTTTAGCGAGTGACACTTTTTGAACTAAAAAATCAAGTTTAAACTGATAACATATACCCTGAGTCATATCGAGAACATCATGCATTAGATTGAAGGTAGGATGGATCATATATTTAAAAAATGACTTATGGATTTTATTCTTTGAGTGATAAATAACACAAATGTGTTTTATTGGTTCTGATTATGTCAATTTGTCATTAACTATAATTGATGTCAATTTTAAATAAAAATATGTACTTATAGGGATACCGGCCACACGATATGTAATATTGATGTTTGGAAGATTTTTAAACATACTAAATGACTTATGGATAATTTTATTAATTTATCAAAACAATAAGAATATTTTTTCTTAGTTTTTAGTGCATCACATGTCTTTTTTTTACAAAAATGTAATTTTAAACTGGAAACACACACATTAAATAATTCCAATAACTTGGTGTATTAGTTTGATGTGACAATTATTTATACATGTCGAAAAATACATAAAAACATTTTCTTATGTTAATAACAATATTTTATCATGTTTGATTGGTTTTTAAGGATTGTCATATTTTAAACTAAAATGTTTATTTTAAACTGATAATAGATACTTTGAGTGATATAATGAGTACATCATGTGTCATATTTATGTAAATATAATTCTTACACATGGAAAATTCCATATAAATCATTTTCATTTAGTATAAAAATAATAAGAATGTGTTTTCATGGTTTTGAGTCATTCATTTGACCATTTTACTAAAATTGATGCCAATTTTAAATAAAAAATATGTACTAAGAGTCATACCAGTCACAACCTTCATCATATTGATGTGTAGCTAAGTCTAAAATTTCTAAAATGAATGCCGTACTGTTTTTATAATGTATCAAAAAAATTCAAATGTGTTTTCTCATATTTGAGTATACCGCTTGTCTTTTTTTTACAAAAAAGTCATTTTAATCTCATAACAAGAACTTTGAATCATTCTGATAACATCGTGTATCAGTTTGACCTATAAATGATTCCTACACAAAAACATGACATATGAATTATTGTAACAAATTATCATGAAAATCCGCATATGTTTGTTCGGTTTTTAGTGAGTGACACTTTTGGAACTAAAATGTTGATTTTAAACTAATAACAAACACATTGAATCACAGCGGGGACATTTCCTATTAGATTGAGCTGAGGTTGATTCCAACATGACAAAAATTAATAATGGACAATTTTTTTAAAGTATCAATAAAATATGTTGGGTTTTCTCTTTTATGAGTAGGTCAGTTTTATATTAAAAAATGATATCATTTTTAAATAAAAAGACACACTTATAGTGAAATCGATCTCACAGTGCATCAAATTGAGGTACAACTGATTCCTACACATCTCACATGACATGTAAATCATTTTCCTAAAGTACCAAAACAATCCAAATTAATTTTATCAGTTTTGATTATTTCACTAGTATTTTTTTTAAATGTTATTTTAAACTAGAAACAGTCACTTTTACTCATTTTGATCTCATCATGTATCAGTTTGATTTGAAACTAATTCCAACACCTTAAAAATGACATATGAGTCATTATACTAAATTATCAAGAAACTCTGAGTATGTTTGATTGGTTTTTTAGTGAGTCACACTTTTTGAACTGAAATGTTGGTTTAAAACTAATAAAATACACTTCGAGTCCTAATAAAAACATCATGTATTAGATTATGGTGAAGATGATTCATAAATGTTCAAAATAACTTATGGATTTATTTACTAATGTATGAAAACAATATGAATAATTTTTCTCAGTTTTGAGTTTTTTAGTTGTTTTATTAATAAAATTGATGTACATTTTAAATAAAAAAAGAAATTGTAGTCATTTCATTCAAACCATTTTTTTATATTGATGGGTGGATGATTCCTTAATATTTAATTGTCTCAAAGAATCATATATGCCAATGTTTTAAATTATTTCCACTACATTTACTTATTTAATGTTGAAAAAAATATATTGAATTAGTGTTCTTAGTGGAAATGAATTTTTCATTGATGAAATCCAATAGAGTAGAGGAATCCCATGTTCCCATTATATTCTAATAAGTCAATAAAATGGCCACATGAGTTTTCTGTAAAATTATATATTTTAAAGAGATAGGTTTTTCTACTATGAAAAATGAGTCAATACAACTAACCAAAATATCTATGAAAAAAACTGAATAATTATTAGATAAAATGATAAGTAAATTAATATATATTAATAGTAGAGAAAATTATGAAAAATAAATTAACTTTTTTTGTAGGGATTCACATATTCATAATGGTTGTTTACATTTTTGACATTGTTATTTGTTGTCATTATCTTAGTTGCATGATTAAAGTCCTATCACTCGCGATCATGAGTAGCTTCGAAGAAACCACTCAAAATAGAAAAATAAAGAGTTCACCTATATATGAATATAATTATCATATGATTAATACTAAAAATAAACTAATAAAGCACAAATATGAAACAATAAATTATTTCTATGGAAAATTATTTTATTGTGAAAAATCAAGAATACCACTATGATAGAGTTGTGGCAGGAAAATGAAAGAATGTGATAAATTTCCACACTATAGGGGTGAAAAGCTATTTTTGAGAATAAGTCTATTGATGTTTTGGTGAATGAATTTGTTAATTATGGATATACCCCCCCCCCCAAATCAAACAAAACAATCCACTTGTTTGATAAAACAATTATTATTTGATTAATATTAAAAAAATTAATAAATCATACAAATTAATCAATACTTTAATTCTACGGAGAATGATTTTGCTGTGAAAAAGTCAATATTAACTCTGTTATAGTGCGATGGAGGGAACATAATGGAAAGTGATTAATTCCATAACATCATTGGTTAAATTATTTTTAGGCAGAATACATACGTGGACATTTTGGTTCATAAAGGCATAAAATATAGACTTACCACTCCAAATCAATCAAAATAATTCACCTGTATAGGAATTCAATTATTATGTGAGTAATGCTAAAAATAAATAAATAACTTATAAATATGAAACAATACATTAACTGTATAGACAATGATTTTACTATTAAAACATCATGATTAACTCTATGATAGAGTAGGGATAACACCAATGCTCTTCCTACAAAGTTATGAAATATTGACATAAATATTTTAAAAAAATCAACTATAAATGGAATAATGTAAATTACATAAATGTTCCATTATATAATTTTTCAGTAAAATAGAGAAATAATAATGTAACATTAAATTTACATCCTCCTGAAGTTTTTCCTTCATTATAGTTTGTTCTTCTGATAGATTGGTAACATCATTATGTGAAAAACAAACCATGTTAATAGAATTAAAACATTGAATTTATATTATGTTAATGTTGTAGAGAAAATATAATACAATGAGGAAAAAATATATATTAGAAAACACTTTTAACCTATCATGGAACTCTATTTATTTTTAATGGTTTTAGGGATTTGGTTCTTCTATCAAGAATCCAAATCCCCTCTTTATGGTCCCCTCTAATATACAGGACATTTTCCAAATTGGTATTTAAATGAAATAAATGCAATCTTTTAATAAATGGGTCATCCTTGATTGAATTTTCATCTGACCTGATATATATTTTAGTCACCAGTAAGATAAGGGACAAATTCTTGTTTTGCGGATTTGATACATAAAATACTTGTAGTATTTGTGATTCCATTATGAATGAATAATATTTTTCCCCTTCTAGTCTAAAATTCACCTTCACAAAGAACATTTCATCAACTATCAATACAGTCTTATAACCATCGTATCTACTGTTATTTATGCTTTTTAGAAATATATCCTCCTACTGGTATAAAATTTCTAAGAATTTCTTTGTGGGAATCAATGTATGGATAAATATCCTCACTATTATGTAAAACTTAAAGGTGAGATTGATCCCTCTCTATCAAGGTAATTGTAACAAAATATGTTCTAGAAATACCATCACCCATAAGGTGTTCTATATGATGAGACTTTGGGAGACCAATGATGTTAATATCTGATAGGTAATCGGTACAAAATTCAACAGCATTATCAAAAATATATCTTTCTAAAACAAAACATTTTAGACAACATCGATTCTTGACATAACCTCACAAAATATTCATATATCATTCTATGGGGTATATCTATCTGTAATGGCTAAGAGAATATAAGTGAACCTCTCTAACCAAGTGAATCATAAGGAGGAACATTATATCAACTAATGATGGTGGAAATAACATCACTAATTCAGATAATATGAATACAACATCCTTATTCATGATTGGAAACTTCATTAGGATTAAAAAATTACTACACATGGATTTGAAAAAGAAGTAGGTTTTGGTTAATGTATGACATTCATTTTGAGGGAGAATGAAATAGATAGAATTATGCATCAAATATTTTATCAAAACATGGCAGTTGTGTGATTTTAGTCAATATAACATAAAATTATTCATCGACATGAAATTATTGATATTTTATGAGTACCTATATGGAAAATTTACACTATTAAGGAAAAGGGAAAATTGTAAATTTTCATACCTAGATAGAGTGTAACATGTTAGAGGAAGAACAGTCTTCCTTTTACCCTTAGATGGTTCCATGTCATACCTTATCCCCATTTCCATCATGTCCCACATATCCTTGATGCAATCATTAGTTTTTATAGAAAAATTTAGTAACATCATAATAACACTATCAAATAATTGTTTTATACATGCATGAAATCAAGAAATAATATAACAAAAACAAATTAAAATATCATAATTTAGATAAATTTCACCTCTTCTTCCAACATGATCTTGTATTTTTTTTTGTAAAATGGCTTACAAAAAATAGTGTTAATATCATTTATCTTATTGAAAATTTGATCACAAATAATTTGTGATTATGACATACCTTGTTTGATATTCCTATTGAATGCTGCTGTACAAGATCAGTATTTATGTCATCGAGCTAAAAATTTCCAATGTCTTAAAAACACAATCTTCGAGTAATGATTATACTGAATCGAGTATGTGTGTTTTTCCAAAATGGGATACCGCAAAATTCATTTAATGCTTTATCATGATAAATTTAAATAAGTGGTGAAGTCATTTATTATCCAATAAAAGTTTATTCACAATTTTAATTCCTTATTTCTATGAGAGTCATACATTATAACACTAATATCCCATGTAAAGTTCATATATTCCGTAAAAATAGCCAAATAGAGATCAATGTCATTATAGGGTTTCTTTAGTAAAGATATAAGAAAATACAACATAATTAATTTTTACATCATGCATAACCATCATGGCATGTCATATTTTACAAAAATGATATGACATGTACTATAAGAACTACTCTATACACCAAAACAATTTATTCTATCTTTAGATAATGAAAGATGAATGATTCTTGGATCATTTCCGAATTACAAATACTCATTATAAATTTTATTCCACAAAGGAGAATATTTGGGATGTTGTATGTTACTATATTTAATTCTTGTATTTGCATTACCTATATGTTGTATCATGGTTTCTAGACATCCATACAGTCTTTTGAATCATTGAAAGACAGGAAAGTAGAATACCTATTTCAAAAGATCTAATTCAATTTTCTTTTATTGATCTATGCTACACTTAAGGAATTTTATGTGTGATTCTTGATCCTTGAGAAACAATATGAAATCCTTTAGACATGAATGTATTTTTTAGATATCATTCTCATTGGATTTATCATTTTTTAACAAAATATGTTCGACATGGTAGTTCATTTTCTTCAAGTAGCATGTCATTCAAGAGGTCATGTTGTTCTGTAATGCTGGTGTCACTCCATCCACTACAAGCTTTCAAGTAATATAACATTAATATAACTAAAAATGATGTGTATTTAGTACAACTAATATTAAATGGTCTCTTGGAAAAACTATTTAACATATCAAACATCTTTGGATAATCATAGGGTTATATTCAATTTCCATGATCATTTCTTCCATGAGATCTCCATCAACATTTACCTTGGTATTCATATGAAATGATTCATAAACCGTAGTATCCTTCCAATTGGTGTCCACATTCAGTTTTTCCCTATGTCTAGTCATTTTTTTTGGATTTGATCTATTCTGTGAATAATAAAATGTTTTTACAACTCTTTTGGAATAATTTTTTGAATAAAAACAATGTAAACATAGACAAAGGATGTGATAAGGGTATTAGGCATGATCTCCAGCAAACCTGACAAACTCTAGAACTCCAAATTCATAATCATTGGTTAAATGATTAGTGTGAATCCATTTTTAATTCATATCCACCCTATTGGATTCATATATATAATATTAATATTTTATAATAAATAAAGAAATACAAATAATACATTCATTATCAATGGTGTATGTTCTAGACAATTCAAATATGGGAAACCCAATATTTGATTATTTCAAAAAAAATAGTTTTCTTTACAGAAAAGGGTAATCGAATTTAGGAAAAGAATTACCCTAATATGGAAGGTATTATCCTTTTAATTAATTTGAAGTTGAATGTCCTTGATAAATTTCTTGCACATCATCTCATTTCCCGAACTTTTATCATTGCATTTTGTTTTTTGACACACATGCACCATCTTTTGTGGTCATGTAACTATGTTTCTTGAAATAATCTAAGAGGCAGTGATACCTGGGATTATCACTACTCAGTGTATTAAAAGAAACATATAAATAGATGGGGATGGGTCTTATAGGGACCCTATACTTTTTCAAATAATATTATATGATTTTAATCATAATTATACAATACAGTACAAGCCAAGGATCATGATGTCTAGCTTCATTGAAGACTAGGTAAATAAAAAATAAAACACGGGAAAAACACTTCTTTATTTAATATTCATAAAGAGATCCTAACTTTCTTTGATCCCTTACATATTAATAGGGTACCCTAGGGAACACATGATTAATGGGATGCGCTAAAAATCCCAGTAAGGGAATGAACACAAGAATAATGTTTAAGTACATGAGTTAGGAGGCATGCCTTAATGAAATCAAAAGCCAGGCACATATGGAAACATAAAATATAAACATGGGATTATATAAATATGGTATCATAGAAATGTCAAAGAAACATAAAACTTGTCTTTATTACGAGTCCAGGCTAACCTCCAATCCCATTTCCCATAGTAGTATGGTTCATGGTTAACCGCCAATACCATTTTCCATAGTAGCACAAGCCAAGGATAACCGCAAATACCATTTCACATAACATATCATAAGAATTTACTTTAACAAATACATTATAGTTCTATCTGGGAGCACCGATCTGACATTTCATGAATATTTTTAAAACATAAATAGTCATACATAGTGAATCTTACATAAACATAAGGGTTAATCATGGAATTAATTGGGTACCAAAATCATGAAATAAAGAATAACCAAAGGGTGTATCATGAGAATATCCATAAGTAAAGGAATATATAACATGCATGGAAGCTCATAAGTTAAAATAAGAATATATCATGAGATGTTATGTCAAACAGAAGTGACAACATTTAATAAATTTATTTGAATATTTTTAGCATTAATTAATTTTTTTGCGGTTTTATGGAAAATACTATGATGATTCAAAAATAGAAAAGAGGAAAATCTTTTACATAAAACCAGAAGTGTACCAATAAGGTTTTAATAATAAAAATACTGATTTTATAAAGACAATGGTAAATTAAAATAGAGAATAGAGTGCACTTTAAATTAAGTAAAAACATTGGAAGTTTCCTTAAAACACGATTGATTATCTTGAAGTATCAAGGATGGAATGAATTAAAATCATGTATATCTACAAAAGAGAATGAGGGATAGATCTTGAAACATTATTTTGGAGCCTAAAAACATAAATTATAAGTTATAAATTAAAATAATGGAAAACTATATTTGGGTAAAAAGAATGACACAATAACCCAAAGGAAGAAAGGCGGTTCAGGTAGAATTATTTACCAATTATCACCATAATATCGTGTGTACTTAAGAGGGATTAATGAGAGAGATGGATTTACAATATTTTATACATCATAGGGATAGTATGTGGGAGGTGTGTAATTATACCCCATCATTTGGTATTACTGAGAAAATGGTATAGCATAGAGGACATTCTTGAATAAAAGTGAAATAGTGAAGATCCCTTTCCCGAAGCTCAGTGGTGTTCTCCACTAACCTGAATAAACAAATAAGGATTATTAATTAAAAATTATAGATCAAATTATAAATTTTATTTATTTATTATAACCTTTTTTAGTTCATTCAACACATTTTTGATTGGTTATAAGGTTTAATATCATTGTTTGGGTTCGTTTGCATGCTTGGTTTTTAATGAACGGATCATATTCAGATAAACACATATAATGAAAGTGGTTGTCCAGAATTTAAGTTGTATGTTATTATTGAAAATGTAGGATATTACATGGTTAAAATAATTAATTTTGTTATTGAAAGTAAAGATTAATTCTTATATAAAACCTTAGTGATAACCGTTTTTGTTAATCAGTGGGTTTTGATTACAACGAACATGTTTTGATTTATAACATAATACCATTTGTACAGAAGGATTATATAACCATAACTAGGATATATTAAATATATGATTTTCTAGTTCATCCATAATAGAAATGGTTTCATGACCATAATTAATGATGATAACAGAAATTGATAAACCATTGTCCTTGAATGTGCTAAATTAACACATCTCAAATAGTGTTTTCATTTCAGTAAAATAAAATAAGGGAAAAGGAGAGAAGAAAATGAAATATCCCATTATCAAAAAAAATTCCAACACAAGTATGCTACTGGATTTATCAAACCATTTGGTTGGAGGTAGGTGAGGAAAGATACAATAAAATAAAACAACTTAAAAGAAATAAAAGAATTGGAAAGAGGAATTTACCTCTTTAGTTATCTCCTTTGATAACCTCTTAATGGGAGAGGATTTGGTATTTTGAAGAGAATACATAATGTTGTACGTGGGGATGAACTTGGGAGGATATTTTGGTAGAATATTGGCAACGAAAAAGGCCTAATAGGAGTGGAGAAACGGGGGACTGAGGGGGGTTTATAGTGGAGGAGTGGAGGGTTTTCCTAAACTTTTAATCATTAGTTTATTAATTTCCGTCAAGACAAGAAATAGTGATGATTACATAACCAATAATAGTAACAAATGCATCATATTTCGAAACAATGTCCTTTTACATTATCTATGACTCAAGAATGATGCAAAAATTCAGGTTTTTTCATTTATTGTGAATTATCATATTTTACTATTCAAAAAAAATCAAGTATGTTAGAAAAATCCCAAAAATTCACCCCAATGATTTTTTTATTCTTAGAATCCAAAAATGAAATCAATATTTCAAAACTAATTTTCTAAATAATAATAATTGAATATTTAATTAAAATCACAATATACTTGAAAAAAACAATTTTAAAACATTTATTTTCTTATTACACGATATAGGCATATCATACGTTTCCGGGATTGTTATTTATGTAATTTCATATGTAAGGTTATTATTCATTATGGTAGATCACTATTCATAAGGGTAGTTTACTATTCACAAAGAATATTTTTTTATTGGACTCCAAATAACATACTATTTGAAACCTTGTATGTTAGATTTTCAAAATTCAAATCATATATGTGACAAAATTATGTTTAAAGGTCACATAGAACATATCAGTCCATTATGTTGTGATTTAATGTTATTATGATATATTTATAAGAATGAAATTTCCATCGAAATATGATGATTTACTACATGTTTTAAGTGATAAAATACAATAACTATTCAAGATATGAAACTCGTGAGAATGAAAGTTGTCCATAAAAGAGACGTTGGATGAGTGTCAAGTAATTAATTGTAATGTTATCTATTGTTTGAAACACATCAATTCTTTACTAAATACCCTAAAAAATGAAAATATAATATAATAAATTAAGGAGTAATAAGAAACCAAAATATTATATACAACAATAATATATTGTCATTCAATCAACTTGTAGATATAAAAATCTATGGATAAATCACTTTAATAAATAACCATTCCTTTCATATACATGATTTGTATTTAGATATTCTTAGGAGTTGAACCCATACATGTAGAACTAAAATGATGAATACATAAAAATAATTTCTAATATATTGAATCTGATAAGATATATTCTATTTTATTTGGAACAAGTTGGGTAATAACCTGAGGAATAATTACATTTAATATTAACTGTATATCAAATATTTGAAAAATATATAAAGGCTCTTTGGATGTCATATCACCACAACAACCCATCCCTAGAATTATTGGGAGGTCATCATCCTCACATCTACCCATGAAATACATTTTAGGGTGGCCATCTAATACAAAATGGCACATTACTGAGATTTTAGGGTGGTCCATAAAGAATTTTTTATAATGAAATAAAATAGATCAAGAAGATATGTCATACAGATGGGAGAAAAATACACCAAACCATGAAAAATATATTCCATACATACCAACCTCTGTTGAGAAGGAATAACTCTCGTATGGTCACATTTTCTATGTGGAATTCCCTTACTTTAGTTAGAATTCTAAGTGGAATACCAAAATTAACAGATATAAAAAACATAACTACCCATATAAAGTCTCTATTACACAAATACGTAAATAACTAGTCATTTTAATATGACAGGAAGAAGTATCATAGGCTACCCAACCCCCATCATGGAAATGGATACATAAAAAATTATATAGACGATGTAAAATGGGATGATACTTCTACCATATGGGTAATTCCACTATTAGTCCAACAAAAAATAAAGAAATATTCATCCAAGCATTCAAATAAATAAAATAGTAGCTCAAAAATACTAAATATTAATTCACAACATAAATTGATATGGAAGGAGTTGCTTGTATGGCCTAGGAGTGAATCTGGGAAGGCTCACAATATAGGGGTTTCACACTCTAGGAATTACAAGAATCAAAAGGGACAATCACTACAATAAAATCTCTAAAATGGATAACTAACCACCATCACAGTTGCAGAATGACCTCCCACAAGACTAGAACCATTGATGTTTTACAACCCAAGTTCCCTAAGAGAAAGTAGAGAGAGCAATACATTTGATAGATGGTAGAGAAGGACATAAATAAGATCGTTGGATTCATTCAAACCTTGAATAGTTCAAGCCTTGGATTTGGGATTTGGATTGGTTCAAAGCTTGATTCAAGATTTGATTTATTCAGGAGGGGCACTGGCAGAGTGAAACTTCCATGGAATTCTTTGGATATCATGATGGGTTCACAACTGGTTTGGTTTTTTAAATTGATTGGTACACATTTAGTAGTGCTTCTAGAAAAGCATTAATAAATATTCCTCTTATCATCACCTATTAATGAGGCACTGATAAATTATTTATAATTAGAATTAAAAATAAAAAGTTAAATATATATATAATTATATATATAATAAATATATATAAATATAAGAATATAAATATTTTAAAAAAAATTATATTTTGATCATTATATGTATTTATATAATTATATATATATATATATATATTTATATAATTATATATATATATATTTATAATTGTATAAAATAAAATATTTAATAAGTATTTATAAATATAAATATAGTAAATATATTCATTATATTTATATGTTTATTAGAATTTTGATAATAATTTTAATATATTTATTTATTTATTTATAAATGAATATTTTTTTTAAAAATAATATTATTTTATTTATAGTTATAAATATATAAATTTATAAAGATAGTAAATGTTCATTTTAAATATATTTATTTATAAATATTTTTTTACAAATATAATATTAAGAGTAGTAGTGAATATTTAATCTTAAGTGCATGCATGTTAAAAATGAGTGAAGTTGAATAAATTAAAAAAATGTACACTTTGAAAAACTAGACAGGTTTTGTGTGTGTGATTTGTATATAAAAAAAATTAATTATGTTTATGTGAAATCAATATAACGCATATTTTATTGATGTTAAATTGAGAAATCAAATGACATTCAATTATGTACATTACACTATGCTACTAGTCAGTATTTTAAATTCATATTAATTTTTAATAATAAATCACAATTCACTAAATACATAAATATTTAATGTAAACAAATATTTTTTAATATATAAATCATCTTTATATAAATTATTATATATTTTTATATTTAATGTATACTGATGTTTTTAACATTATCAAAAATTATATCATTAATAAATTATTTAATATTTTTTTTCAATTTACTTATTTTTAATTTCTATTTTTTTAATTTTTGTTCAGTATATATCTATATGTTAATTGTGTTATATTTATTAGTATTTATAATTTATATATAGTATAATTAATTAATTAATATTTATGAATAATTAATTAATTAATATTTTTTAATATTTTTCTTAAAAAAATAATTTGATTATTTTTTATTTAACCAATTATTTCATATTATTCGTACATTTATCAGTTCTAATAAAGTGATGATAATTGATCACTTTATTAGAGCTAAAAAATAGAGCATTGATAAAGGGATCCCTTTATTATCACTATAAATTAAAGTGATGATAAAGGGTACCCTTTATTCATGCAAAAAAGAACTGGTAAAAGGTACCCTTTATCAGCTCTTGTTTTAGCGCTAAGAAAGGTTCCATTTTTAACAATTTTTTATGGCACTAATAATGTTTATCACTGTTAAAGGCCTATTTTTTAGTAGTAACCCTTGATCGGAAATGGGAACCAGTATTCACTACACAATTGTTTCACATGGAAAATAATGGTGAAATTTCGATAGTATTATGGGGGAATATGAATGTTCAAGGGAGGGATTTATTAGAGTGATAAATGTATCTCATAATTTATACATAAAAAGGATAGTAATGGGGATAATTATGAACATATCACCACATTTGGAAATGAAGATAAAACATATTAGATAAATTAGATACTTTAATGAAGAGGAGAAGGAGAGGATCCCCAACCATGAAAGGGTGATTCCAAAAAGACAGGAAGGAGATTTATGTTACATTGGGGGAAACTTTTTAGGCCTTTAGAGAGGGTAGGGAAGAGTATGTAGATGATAAATTTTTTTATAGTGAATAGAAATAGGATCTTGGGTGGGTTTATATAGGAAAAGTGAGGGGAATTCTTTATTATTTCTCAAACATAGGTTTTGAACTCTATATAATAAAATAAAAAAAACCACAAAACTTAACATAGGTTTCCCATGGATTCTACTAATGGGTATTGAGTTTGATTATTTTTAAGTAAAAAAGTCCTAAATTATTAAAATATCACACTTGATGATGGGGGAAGTGAGTCTTTTCCTTAAAGAAATGTTTTTAAAAATTAAAATATATTATAGGATTTGGAGGATTTATAAAGGATTTACAAACATAAAAAATAAATTTAAAATCACAAATTTTTAATTCCAAAACCTATATTTGTTCATAGATACCATTTACAGTATTTATTACCCCACCTTTTGGGTATAATGATTTCATAATAAACAACATATATTTATACAATATTTAATTTTTACATAGAAATTTGATTGTCTTAGAAAATTATTCTCAAATCACCATTGTATAATTTTTTCATTTTTTATTTCATAAATAATGTTTATTTTATCAAAATAATTTTCTAAATTTGATTATTTTTACCTTTGAAATTAGAATCAATATTCATTCGGAAATGTTGGGGTTTTCTGAGAAAAATAGTTTTCAACCACTCATAAAAATTACACATGACTTTATAAAAATTATATGATCAGTTATATTTAATAAAAAATATGATAATAATATTTTATTAAAATATAATTTATTTAAAAAATTATCTAATTCATCAAAATAAAGGCCTTAATTAAAATCAAATTACAATACAATTTGTGTATTATTATACAAAAATAAAAATCATTTATAAAGTAACAATAAAAAAATGAAAATATATTCATTATTATATAAAATATAACTATTAATATTATTATGGTCTTGATACATATCCATTTATTACACCAAAAAATGTGCAAAGGGTAAGGTGTGAAATACTGACACTTTCATTGGATTGTTCGACATACATTGTTTGGGTTATGATATCCATGAGCTTAAAATTATCTCATAAACTGGTTAGATCATACATAAGTTGATAGATATCAACTTACAATTAGTTATGGTAAAATAAAATTGATTCTACCCTCCTCAAAAGCTTCAATAAATAGGCTTCATAGGGTACGATCTAACTAGTTAGGGCTATCACTTCCTTTGTTTGTGTCAATTGGATATGTTAAAAACCTATATTTATACTAATTATATGACCACTATTCAATGGATATATTATCAATGATAATGATTCATAATAGTCTTTTAAATCCAATAGTATATAAAAAACAATTAAGTGAATATTTTTTCTATATCCATAATATATAATAATACATTTATTTATATTGAAAAGGTAATTTTATTTATAAAAGATGTGGTCATTAAAATCTGGACACTTAAGAAATTTAACCCTAATTTTTTATTTCACATAAACAAAGAGATGAGGGTAACTCTATTTCAACACCACCTCCAGTTTCTATTTTTATTTTTCATACATGTGGTTTCTCCGCTATAGTTTGACCGGGTGTATTATATTTTCCCATATAACATTGTCTCTATGATCTAATACCTTCACCAATTTCTCCTCATAGGAAGGATAATTCTACAGTGGTACCTCATCTGAATTGAGTAAATGTGAGAGGTTTGGTATGTAATTCCTCAAGAGTAATAGGAAGAACACATCATGTACACGGGGAAGGTTTGGTGGGAGTGCGAGTCAATAAGAAACAACTCCAATGTGATCAAAGCAGTCAAAGGGACCGATGTATCTTGGAAAATTCTTTCCTTCATTCCCAAATCCCTTGAATTTATATCATAAAGATATTATAGGAATAACTTATCTCCAATATCAAACTCTTGGTCTCATCGATGATTGTAAGTATAACTCTTATATAAACTCTCAGAATCCTTTTTGTGATGTTGAATGGTCGTCACATTTTAAAAATATTTGTTTATATTTTGAGGACCTAGTTGTTTTCAATTCCCAACTTCATCCCAACATATAGTTGTTCATCACCTCTTCCCATAAATGGATTCATATAGATCCATTTGGATTATTTAGTGGAAACTATTATTTTATGAGAACTCACCCAAAATATGATGTTTATCCCATCATCCTTTTAAGTCAATTGATCATGCACTCAACATTTCCTCGAGTGTATGAGTAGTCCACTCAGATTGGAAATCATTTTGAGGGTGATAATCTATGATGAATTTCAACTCCGTTTTTAGATCATATTAGAGAGTCATCTAGAACATGGAGGTAAATTTTGGTACCTGATTAGATTCAGTAGACAATGGTGTTCTATTTAGCCTCTCCACTTCTCTAAGGTATATCCTTGAATATTTATTGAGTAAGGAGTCCTATAGAATTTTAATGAAGTGGGTAGTCTTTCATAATGATCCACCACATCCTATATGGGTTTATTTCCTCATGATGTCTTTGGAAGATCAGTAAAAAAGTAATGGGTTTTGTTTTACCATTTCCACATAGGTATGGTTATTGGTTGCATCATACCATTTGATTTGATTCCTTTCAGAATTCACTTACTCACATAAAAGACTTCTTTATGTCTATTATAGGATCTACTTCTTCAAATTGTCTCACAAATAGTTCTCTCAGAGATCTCGAAAAATATTTTTTATTCCTGGGTGGATGGAGGAATTCAAACTACGTGCATCATCTAACATATTTTTTTTAACTCTTGGTTTGATAGTACACAAAGTCATGACTTAAAAATCACAAATACTTCTTCATTAATAAAGATCTATTAGGATTTATATTTTCATTTATATTCCACATTCTTTTGAATTCCCAAATCATCCTTCTGAGAAACCTCTATCCCATCTAAAAGGGATGGTTCAGAAATCATTTGTAAAGAAAAAATGTTTAACATTCTTCTAAGATTCCCATTTTGATCTTTCTTAATTGAATGAAGATCAAATCCATCTCAATCCTCATCAAAATGATTCATTATATAAAGATAATCGAACACATTATATTCATTCCTAGGATGATAATGGATTGATTAGTCATAGTTGTTTAACATCTCTAACCATCTTCGTTAGTGCATATTCATCTCTTTCTGTGTAAATATATAATTGCGAATTTTGTGATCCATATATATTTAACAGTTCTCCCAAAGGAGATAATGTCGCCATATTTTCAAACTAAAGATAACTATATCCAACTATAGATCATGTATTGGGTATTTTTTTGGAATTTCATTTTCCCTGAGTCATAGATAACCTCTTTATCATTCTATATTAACATATAGTCCAATCACTTTTTGAAGAATCTCTGATTACTGAAAAAATTACTTCACTTCTGGGTAGTCCGAGTACAGATGTAGTGACAAGCCATGTTTTCAACTCCTAGAAAATATCTCCATGTTCATCATTCCAAGAAAACATGATTCGATTATGAGATTGATATTTTTGATAGTTTGAAAATCATGATAAATTTCTCATAAATAAATGATAGTTCCCAAATAATCTATGGAAAATAGAGATATCTGACATAGATGAAGGGAACAATCATCCTTCAATTTTTCTATTTTTATGGGTTTATAGAAATCCCATTACTTGTGATAATAATCCCAATGAATGAGACTTCCTTACACAATAACAAACATTTTCATTATTTTACATATAGCTTCTACTTTCATAATGTCCGTAGAATAGTTCTCATATTCTCCTCATGAACCTCATTACTTTTAAATTTTATTTGAACATCATCAATAAATACTTCCAAAACACTATCAAGGTAATCTCTAAAGACTATTCGTCATGTCCATGAATATTTTTGGAGCAATATTGAGTCCGAATGGAATTAATATGGACTCATAATGGTCATCCCTTGTTTGGAAATAAGTCTTTGGGATATCCTCCTTATTCACCCTTACATGGTAATATCCTGTCCACAGATCCACCTTAGAGAAGCACTGTGCTAAATGTAGTTTACTAAAAAATCCATCAATCCATGGAAGATGATAACTGTTCTTTACCATGATCATGTTTACCTCATGATAATTAATGAAATGACGCATTGAACTATCCTTTTTTTATGAAGAGGATTGGTTCAACCCAAAGTGAATCACATGGGAATACAAACCCTTTATAGATATTCTCTTGTTGTTATTTATTTTTATCCTCAAAGTATAGAATATCCATTCTATAATGTGTCTTGGATAATGGAAAATTCCCATGTATAAGCTTGATTGAAAATTCAACCTCTAATCATGGAGGAAGACTAGGAAATTATTTATAAAACACATCATTTTATTCTCTCACAATAGTAATGTATTCAAGGATGATCATTTCCTTCGACTCTATCATTTTTCTAGATATGATTTCTCTTAGGTAAATAATATCCATGCATGAGATGTTGGTTATAAATAAAATTCATCATCCCTTATGCACTTACACAATATCTAATGATGATTCTTGATACAAAGAGTTATTTAATTATCATGTAAATTTATGGCGTCTATAATTAAAAAAAAAGAAAATCCATGCCCATAATTTCAAAAAATTCAATTAAAGGGAGTATCAAGAGGTTATCTATGAAATTCAGCCCAAAAATATTTTACAGGGATGAGTTATATTCTTGGGATAAAATTATTACCCCAATTTCCATTTTCCCTAACAACTATACTTCTATGATTTGTGGTGGTGATTAAATAGTTACAGTAAAACATACACGATATGAAAAAATACATAGAACCAAAATAAAAAATTATATTATATATTCTTGATTAAATAACTATAGTACACGTCACCTGTTATTTTGCAGGATTCCCCTCAGTAGTTGTGTTTGAAAAAACTCTCCCTTGCTGCCTTGGAGGTTTTTAGTTGTCTCTTAAACCCCTAATCTTAGTGCACTGGTTTTAAATGTGCCCTGGTTTATAAAATTTTAAACAATAAACAATGTGCTAATGTTTAACTAGAGAATTTAGTTCCTCTATCACATTAGTGGGTTTCTCCTATCCAAAATCACTAGATAGCTATCCTATCCACATCTAAATAATTTCATGACCCCCTTTGGAAATTTGTAGTGTTCTTCTTTCCACCCCATTGAAATGTGGGTTGTTGAAATTTTATACCACACATAGGATTATCCCTTAGATATCTATAATTAAACTCCACTTCCCTATTCTTATCCCCATGAATCCATTGATATTTTATTATCTCCATTTCAAATTTGAGGTAATATAATCCAATTTCCTAATAGCTATCAATGTCTCAAATCAACCGAGATTTTTGTAGACTAGGTTTTATCTCACCAAAGAAGAGTTCATCCTTGAATTCTGGTGTAATGATAAAAGAGAGAGGCGTATCGTGTAAGTATTTTGAATTTTACCATGTATTCCCCAAATAGATTCATTATTATTTTTATTGAGGGAAAATAAATCACATTGTATTTTATATATAAGAGTGAGTGGAAAATATTTATCCAGGAACATTTTTCAGAATTGTTTACACCGCATCGCTTGGATATCATACTCATTTTCTGTTTTATTGAATAAAGTACACCAGTAATTAGATTCTACCTTCACATGATAAATACCCAGTATAAAATTCTATTTCTCAAAACATTTATGGATGGATAATTTTTTCTCAGTGTATTTGATCCATTTTTCTTTGATTAAGGGATGAAATGATCCATTAAATTTTAGAGGTTTTTGTCACAGAAGGGTATATATTTTATACTGTTATTTCTTAGGTGGAATTGGGAACTCTTAATAATCCTAATTTATATTCATAACATGAGTAAAATAATAAAGTATCATAAAATAAATAGTGATTCATTCTCTCATCGAGTTGGGCATCTTGTTTGTGCAGTCATCACATTTCACTTCACATTGGTTATTTAACTGATTCCCCATATTTTCGACCATTTGGTAAAATATTCAGAGAATTAGGGATTTTTATTTTAAATTATTAATTAATAGAAGGTAATACAATGAAATTAAACGAATGAATTATTCATTACATTTATTCCTTATCTTAGGAATTTATAGGCTTCAATCTATGTTATCCATGATCTATTTCATAACTTATACACATATGAGCTTTTTGTTCCATTAAGAATTTTTTGTAATGTGATTTTTAATTTACTATAGAATACCCCATTGGAGTATCAATATTTATGTTAAAAAAGTCACATTTTTCAGGAACCAATTCTTGGATGACTCTAGAAAAATGAGGTGTTTTCAGGTTTTACCCCTATTAAATATATGCAAGAGCCACTTCCACTGGTAGTATCCAGAAAACGAAATATTTTATAGATAAACCACTTAATATATAATTTTAAAAAATATAGTGATGTTTTTTTATACATTGGTTTATCCCAATGGATTTTACTAGAGTTTTCTAATCCTAATCCAAAAAATAACTTAATTTTTTGTTTTGATCCAACTACAACATGCAAGGACCTAGTTGGAGTAATGAACCACTGAGAGGGGGGAGGGGGTGAATCAGTGGTAACCCTTTTATTCTTTTAAGTTCCCTTAATGTTGAGAAAAACATTGTCTCCTGTTAAAGATATAATTCCCTACTGAGAAACAAACATGAACACATCCAAAGAAAAACAACAATTTACAAGGTTCACTATTCAATAAGAATAGCTACGTCCTTGGTATCGTTGGAAACAATCCAGCACCATAGAATCCACAAAGAAAATAATCCTTGGATTACAATGAGTAGGATATACCCAGACACTCGTGAAGCACTGTGAAACAATCACTCTAGTGTGTGTGCACACTCTTAGCACAATAGGGAAATGTCTTGCTTCTTGTAACAACTTATGTTACCTTCACATCCTTTAAAATACACAAGTGTAAGCAAGTTCAGCACAAATATTCACATTCATACCCAGATGAAAGGAAAGGAATCCTTGTACTTGAGATTGATCAATTACAATCAGAACATCCCATTCCGAATCTCCACTCTGAATTTTCCCAATCCGATTCTTTAATCTAAAGCTTCCTCAGTCTAAGAAACTCAATATGGTGACAGCCTATACTAGTTCCCCATTCCGAATCTCCACTCTGAATTCTTCACTCCGAATTTTCCACTTCACTCCGATTCTTCAATCAGATTCTTCCTCATTCTGAGAAACTCAATATGGTGACAACCAGTACTGATTCCCCATTCCAAATCTCTACTCCGAATTCTTCACTCTGAATTTTCTCAATCTGAGAAAATCAATACAGTGTCAACCATTATCAAATTCTTGTTCAATTGAGACTGTAATGAAAACTCAGTCATCCACACACTTATTTATCTCTCTAGATTATCAGAGCTTCTCTCACTACAGCATCATCACTCAGTTACTTTGTACTCTTATCTCCTTTTATAGGTTATCCAAATTGTGCATAGGCGGGAAACCAAAATATTTCCCCGCTCACTTAGATTCAACTAAATCTTAATTTCTCCTGAAATCTCAAAGTAATTAAGACATTGTCAACGTTTCTAGAATCTTATAGAATCTTCTACCACTTCTCTTGATTTAGAACATTGGCCTTTTCTGGATCTGACCTTGTTACAGATGTTTCTCGGTATCACATTCTCAGATCCACTCATCTATCTTCTTGGAATCACTTTCTCAGATTCAATCATCTGTCTTCTTGGAATCATATTCTCAGATCCACCCTTCCTGATTCTTTAACATCACTTTCTAGGATCCATCCTTCATGAGTCTTCGGCATCACTTCAATTCTTGGAATGAATCTTCACCACTTCTTCGGCATGACACTATTTCAAATCGGTGTATGTCTCTTCATCATGTCTAGTTATGGTTTTTCATTAATTCCTCGGTATGAAAAATGCATCATTCTCGGTATGAATCCTCTTTATTCATTGATACAGAAGATTTTAAATTCTCGGTATGACTCCTCTGGTTCTCTATATGACTTCACCAGTTCTCGGTATAATGTTCTGGTTCGTAGTACGACTTCTAGTTCTCGGAACGGCTCCCCTAGATTCTCGGAACAACTTTTGATTCTTGATACAACTTCTTGAATTCTCGGTACGAATTCAGGTTCTCATAACGGCTCTTCCAAATTCTCAGAATGACTTTTGGTTCTCAATATGACTTCTTCAATTCTCGGTACGACATTCTGGTTCACAGATTGACACCTCCGGATCTCAGTATGACTCGCCATCCAACCTTTGCTTGAATCATGAGTACTTGCATGTTCTCAAAAATTAGAGTAACAAAATAGAAAAGCATCGTCACAATTAGTGCCTTCACATCTCCTATCAGCCATCTTTTGAGAGTTTTCAATTTCCTAGTTCTGAACATCTCAATTTCCAGACTCTGAATTCTTTGAACACCAGGTTCTGAATGTTCAATATTCTCATTTCCGAATCTTCAAACTTCCAGCTTCTGAATTCTTATAAATTCAAGGTGTCTTTGCTTTATGAAAACTTCCTCAAGATCAAAAAAAGACAATCCATGAAAACCGTCTCCTCCTTCATCTTGGTCCTAACAATCTCCCCCTTTGGATTTTGTTGCCAAGAAAGTTTTCATAATTCAAAATACTTGGAAACCTCAAGTAATGGATTACTTATCAATAATTCGAAGCCTACGTGAGCTAACTCATTGTAGGAAATAAGAATAATTGACAGAAAAACCATGCTGTCCATCGGTAGTGAAAATGACATATTTAGATTCATACTTCCTATAAACAACTTCAAGTTCATTCCTACAACCACTCCAACAAACAATTACAATTGTTCACATACACAAACAATGCTGAGTTCACAGCTTACCCACAACTCTCTCTTTGAACAATAGATTTATGATACAAACAACTTCCCCACCTTGAAAAAACAATCCAAAGTTAAGAAGAGAGTGGGAAAGTTACAACATACCTTAGCCTAGAAAAGAAAGAGGTTGGATACCCATGTTTTACCTCAATCTTGAGAATGATTCCTTTGGAAGAGGTTTTGTGAAAATATCGGCAACTTGTTCAGTAGATGAAACATATTCAAGTTTAAGTTCATTCTTTTCCACATGCTCTTTGATGAAATGATATTTTATGTCAATATTCATTTAATGAGAATGTTGGACTGGATTGTTGGTAAGATTAATTGTGCTTTGACTATCACATCCCTAGAGCAAGGGCAGCTTCACATCAACTAACAAATCTTCCATCCGTGTCTTCATCTAGATAAGTTGAGTAGCAGTCATGGTGGCATCAACATATTCATCTTCATCTGTACTAAGTGTCATAGAATTTTTCTTCTTCAAGTGACATCCAACACAACTTTTTCTTATAAAGAAAACTCCACCAGATGTGGATCTTCTATCATCAACATTTCCTACCCAATATTCATCTGAATATCCAAACAAATTAATGTTATTTGAGCCACTATTATTGATTCCGAATTATGTTGTGCCTTTTATATAACTGAGAATTCTTTTTCCAAGAACAAGATGGTATTCTTTAGGAGAACTCTGGAATCTTGCACATAAGCTAACAACAAAAACAATATATGGTCTTGATGCAGTCAACTATAACAAAATTCAAATCATATTTCGATATTCTTTCTGATCAACTTCTTTTCCTTCATCATCTTTTCTTAGCTTCATTCCCACAGATATAGGAGTTGATACAGGTTTTTATTTTTCCATCCATACTTGTTAAGAAGTTCCTTAGAATACTTTTCTTGGGATAGAAAAATGAATTCTTTCTATTTCAAAATTTGTAACCCAAGGATGTATCTCATTTCACCCAACAAGGACATCTCAAAGACATTCTCCATTTCTTCAGAAAACCTTTCACAACTTCTTTCATCATTCCCAGTAAAAATATTTTCATCATCATTGATAATTACAATGAGAGAAAGATCTTGGATTTATTTGATGTACAGATTGCTGTCAACTCTCCCTTTATTGATGTTCATATCCTTTAAGCAATCATCAATTTGGAATACCAATCTCTTGGAGCTTTCTTTAGCCCATACAAGGCTTTCTTCAACCTGCACTCATAACTTTCATTCTTCCCAAAAGCAAAGCCACATGGTTGCTCAATAAAAAATCTTCTTTAAGATCACCATTAATAAATGAGGATTTTAAATCCATTTTAATGATTTTTTAGCCTCATTATGGATCAGTAGAAAGAAATATTCGGATAGTTTATAATCTGGCCACTAGAGTAAAAGTTTCTTAAAAGTCAATTCCTTCAATCTAAGAGTAGCCTTTGAAAACCAATCTTTCTTTATTTCTGATAACTTCACCTTCTTCACTCAACTTGTTATGGAAGACCCATTTGGTACCAATAATGTTCATATTTTCAAGATTGGGTACGAGTTCCCAAGTGTCATTCTTTTCAATCAGATCCAATTCTTCATTCATGGCTTGAACCCAATCCGGATGCTCAAAGGCTTCTTTAACATAATTTGGTTCCACTTTTGAATACAAGGAATATAACGACCCATACTTTACATACATTTCTAGTACATTAAAATTGAACTAAACTTATTACAACATAAAACAAAACCACGAAAGGACCATATAGTTATAGTGTCTTTAGAAACCGGGAAACATAAACAACTGGTTCATAAAGCGTCTACACTGTCTCCCATTTATTTCATCATATCTATAGTCCATTTTGGAATATCTTACTTAATAACCTTCTTCCTGACTTGGGGAAAGAAAACATACGAAAGGATGAGCTCAGATGCTCAGTAAGGGTAAACAAAAGAAATATCAATCACATCATATTCATAAGAACATAACATTTTGGAAATCTTACCCTGCAAAAGAGATCATAATTTAATAACATGGGATAAATCATGGTAGTGAAATGTAATCACAATAATCATAACATAAAACATGAAACTTTGTGGCATGCACATATAATCATATAGAATCATTTCTTATTAGTCAAGACTCATTTCCAAGACTATCTCAGTGGACAAAGTCCATTTCTGAACTGAGTTCATTCCTCGTGTCAGTCCTGTTTCACTGAACCTATTTAACCTGCCATTCCATCCATGTCTATATCATGAGATATGAAATCTTTAACCAATGAATTGTCGGGAGATATAGGTCCCACCCATCTCATAATGATACCATTCTTATGTGTGCCACAAAATCAAAAATCATACATCATTGCATAACCCATGTAATAAAATGGGATTCTTAAACATTGTGACATCATAAAACAATTCATATAAGATAAAGGAATTCATAAAAATAATTCCATCAAAACATAATCAAATCAATGTAATAATAGGGATAGAAACATAACCCTTTATTATCTTAGATGGAAAACAATTTTGATAAAACACTTGAACTCCATTCTTGAGGAAAATATCCTTCTACTTTAAAATCACTTTTCATTTCTCAACATGTCATACAATTCTAAACTAAAAGAAGATGAGTTAAAATAAACATGAAACCTTGTAAAGTAATATTCTTGGCAATAATGTTTTAAAAATCCATTCATGCCGTATAAGTTAAAAAAACATTCTTCTCTTACTTTTGTCAGAAAAGTCAAAAAGTACCTCGTACGAAAAATGGAAAAAGATTCCTTTCATATCTTTTACTAAAAACTCACTGTAGGGTAAAATTGGATTTAAAAAATTGTATGTGGATGGAAATAAAATTACATATTGAGGAAACATGGATGTGTATGATAAAATATTCCCCAGTAAATTCGGAAGTATAAACAATCTCGGATAAAAATGAGATTGCGAGATTTCCCCTTACCATAGGTACAATTTGCTTCGTAAGTGTCCGAACCTCCTGTATAATGATTTAAATAATATCATTGACATATTACAGAATCATACTAATTTTTATGATATCATATATGGTCTTAATCTTAGCTTATTATTAGTAATATTTCATTGCTACTTGTTATTCGTGTGTTTATTACTTTTTGTTCTTATGCGTGTTTTGTCGAATAAATTCTTATTATTATTTTTAGGTTATAGATACCTCATTTCCAGAATGGTATTAATGTAATATATATCATATTTATTCACTCATTTCATTTATGTAATAATTATTCAATGAAAATCATGTAAAACGAGTCATATCACATCGTGGAGATAGTATTCCGTATATACGCACGAGCAATGATATCGTTCCCATGATCATGGAATTGTATTGGAGATATGCATACTATTTCAGAATCAATATCACCTTAAAATAATCATATATATTCATTATTTACACCACTATACCCATCCATGTAAGGTGGTGGTGGAAAATAGATTACACCACGGCGTGGAGACGGTATTCCGTACGTATGCACGCGTGGTGATTTCGTTTTCCATAGGATGGATAGATGGTGAAATATGTTTGTTTCAAATTTATAATAAAATATCAGTATATGAGTGATACTGATGTTATTAATTCATAATTAAACATGTAAATAACAAGAAGTGGAATAAGAATTAAAGTTGAAAGAATCGGTAACAGACATTACCTCTTCTTTGTAGCGCTTCTTTGAGACCTCCTTTTAGGGCACTAAAATTGGTCTTTGAATAAGACCAGGACCCCTAGGATGTTTCTAGGGAAGTTGAGAGGAGAGATTGGCAGGGGTTGACTGAGCTTGAAGGCTCAAAGTTGTGTGAGGAAGAGAGGGAGGAGGTGCCCATTTATAAGGGAGGAGAGGGGCACCTTTGGAAAAACTAGAAATATTATTTTATTATAAATCCATATTCGGTTTTAAATAGCTCCAAATTGATTTATTTCGAAGGTAAGGTGGGGATGGGTCGAAATTCTCTCATACAACAGAATTTTGAAAGGTTTAGTTTACTATTTTAACCTTATCATTTAGATTTAACTTTAAGTTAGATTATTTTACTTTTACCGTGTCTTTTTGTGTTCTTACACTATAAGGTTAATAAACTTACTATAACAAGTCAAACGAACCCCAAGTTGTTTATTATTAATATATATAACCTTATATATGTCATGTGGCCGAACCTTATATTTTTAGGAATAAAATAACAATTAATAATATAATATTTGTTTTGAAAACTATTTTATGTCAATTTTGACACTATTTAGTAATTTATTTTTGTGAAAATCAAAACAGAATGATTAGTCATAAAAAATTTAATTAAATCAATAATAACATGTAATATTAACCTATAAAATTAGTTTAATTCATAAAAGTCTCAAATTACATTTATTTGGTGTTTATAACATCAATTATGTCAATATTTCAATAATAAGATAATTACTGCATCATCTTTGTGTCATAAATAAGTTAAATTATTTTATGTATAAAAATTAAAAATAAAATACCATTATGTAGGAAATATTTTTATATTTCTAATGAATATTTATAGTCGAATTTATCTTATTTATAACCCTATATAAAAAATTATTTACTTATTATACTTTGATTTTAACTATTTTAACCCTTCTTTAAATAAATTAATAATAAATGTGCTAATCTAATCCAGGTGGGCCTAAATGGTCATATTTTATTCCTAAGGTTCGTTTTTGGTCACATTACACTTATCCAATATAATTAGGACATGTGTTAGGGTAATAATAATATCATTTTTACCCTTAATTACCCTATTTACTTTTAACCATGGTAAATAAAAGTAAAAAGTTACTATTCACCAAAAATTATTTTCATCTCATTGAACCACATTTTACTTACTGACATCAACCGTGTTTCTAGGATTTTGGAGATTCTACTCACAGAAGTGGTAAAATTAAGTTTTATGTAAATTTGTAAATTCTCCTAGGAGGTGGGTAAAAGACGGTGAAAAGTTCAATAAAATTTTTATATATCTAAAATTATTATAAAATTAATCCAATGAATTAAATTGAACTTATATAGGAATTATGTATCAAATTTGACCTAAAATAAATTAAAATAAAATAAATAATTATTTAAATAAAAAGTCGGTTTTTAAATAATAACCTAGTGTTTTCACTATTCATCAAAAATTGTAAGTTTCTAGAAAAGTACCAAAATTTCACCCTAGGCTAATTTCGATATTCCAAATCCAAAAACGAAGTCCATTTTGAAAAATAAAATTTACAAAATTTCAAAAAGTGGTTATTACTAATCATAACGGCTAGTTTTAATAATATTTTAATAGCATATCATTGTTTAGTGAAACATGGTATTGCGTATGACACAAGCTATCAAGGAAGGTCGCGATTGCGTGTAAATCAAGCCAAGATAGTGTTGTGTGTAGTGAAAGATTCCTTTGAAAATTTATATAAAAACAAAATATTTCTTATAAAAGTTTCGGGTGTTACATTCTACCCCCCTTAAAATGAATTTCGCCCTTGAAATTCATCACTTGTAACAAACAGATGAGGATACCTCTCCCTCATCATATCCTCAAGCTCCCATGTAGCTTCTTCTAATTGGTGGTTCCTCTATAAAACTTTCACCAAGCTAGTGGTCTTGTTCCGTAGGAATTTTTCACTACGATCGAGAATCTCTATCGGCTGTTCTTCATAAGAATGATCTTGTTCCAGTGGCACAACTTATGAGCTGAGTACATGTGAAGGATCAGGTATATACTTTCTCAGGAGAGATACGTGGAACACATCATGAACTTGAGAGAGATTCGGTGGAAGCGCCAATCGGTAAGCTACCTTCCCAACACGATCCAGTATTTCGAAAGGACCGATATACCTAGGGCTCAACATTCCCTTCTTTCCAAATCTCATTACTCTCTTCCAAGGAGATATTCATAAGAACACTTTATCACCCACTTCAAACTCTAAGTCTTTTCTTCGGTTGTCAGCGTAAAATTTTTGTCGACTCTAAGCTGCTCTTATGTGTTGTTGAATAGATGAGACCTTTTCTGTCATCTCATGAACAAGATACGGTCCTAATAGCTTTCATTCCCCAACTTCATCCTAACAAGTTGGAGTCCTGCATTTCATTCCATAAAGAGCTTCATAAGGAGCCATCTGAATACTAGAGTGAAAGATATTACTATAAGAAAATTTCACCAAAGGTAGGTGTTGATCCCAACCACCTTTGAAATCCATAGAGCAATCTCTCAACATATCTTCTAGAGTTTGAATTTTCCCCTCAGACTGACCATCTCTCTGAGGATGATAAGCAGTGCTGAAACTCAACACTATATCCAGAGTATGCTGAAGACTTCACCAGAACATTAAGGTAAACCTCGGATCCCGATCAGATATAATAGAGAGTGGTACTCCATGAAATCTTACCACTTCCTTTACATATATCCTGGCAAGCTGATCCAGAGAGAAATCCTCTTTAATAGCAATGAAGTGTGAAGACTT
This sequence comes from Viscum album, assembly GCA_963277665.1. NCBI lineage: Eukaryota > Viridiplantae > Streptophyta > Magnoliopsida > Santalales > Viscaceae > Viscum > Viscum album. The sequence continues at coordinate 52,162,506 of OY728152.1, read as the reverse complement.
TGTAAGACGATCAACTATGACCCAGATAGCATTATTGCCTTTGGATGTTTTAGGACGTCCTGTGACAAAGTCCATAGTGATGTTTTCCCATTTCCATTTGCGTATGGGTAATTGTTGTAACATCCCCTTAGACTTCTGTCTCTTAGCTTTAACTTGCTGACAAACCAAGCATCGAGAGAAATATTTAGCAACATCTTTTTCCATACCATCCCACCAGAAGTATTTTTTCAGGTTCCTATACATCTTCGTGCTTCCAGGATGAATAGAGAATGAAGAACTATGAGCCTAATCCAGTAGCTCCGTCTTTAATTTAGGGATGGGAGGAACACAAAATCGATTCCTAAACTTTATTATCCCTTCAAAATCAAGGTTGAATTCAGGAACATTTTCTCACCTTCTTTTGTAACTCTACATCTTATTTCTGTGCCTCTTTAATCTTAACACGTATAGATGGTTGAACATTCATTTGATAAAGATACGATTTTTTCCCTTTCATTATAATTCCCAGATCCATACTTTGTAAATCCATAAATATTGGATCTTTTGTGATCCTCATCATGGATAAACTGGCATGGTATTGTCGACTTAATGCATCTTCCACCTTGTTTTCTTTCCTAGGGTGGTAATGAATTGAGCATTTGTAATCCTTAATCAGCTCCAACCATCTTCTTTGACGCATATTCAGTTCCTTTTGTGTGAAAATATACTTTAAACTTTTATGATCAGTATAAATGTCACACCATTCTCCATAAAGATAATGCCTCCAAATCTTTAATTCAAAGATTACCGCAGCTAACTCCAAATCATGAGTTGGGTAATTTTTCTCATGGATTTACAATTGTCGTGAGGCATAAGCTACCACCATATCATTTTGCATAACAACACACCCCAATCCCTTCTTGGATACATCACTGTAGATCACAAACCTTTTTCCACTGCAAGGCAGTGTGAGCACAGGTTCACTGGATAACCTTCTTTTCAACTCCTTGAAATTCTATTCACATTCCTCCATCCAAACAAACTTAACTTCTTTCCGAGTCAATCTGGTCAGTGGATTAGATAATCGTGAAAAATCTTTCACAAAACGTCAATAATATCCCTCCAACCCAAGAAAACTTCGGATCTCAGTTACTTTTGTTGGTCTTGACCATATTTCGATAACCTCAGTTTTTTATCATCCAATGATATCCCCTCTTTTGAGATTATGTGACCCAAAAATGAAACTTTTTGAAGCCAAAATTCACACTTGGTAAATTTGGCATAAAGCTTCTCCTTTCTAAGAGTCTTTAATATAATTCTCAAGTGATCTTCATCTTCTTACGTGATTCTTGAATATACAAGAATATATTCTATAAAGACTACCACAAACTGATCAAGATAGTCTCTAAAGACTCTATTCATCAGATTCATGAAGATAGAAGGGGCATTAGTAAGACCAAATGGAATCAATATAAATTCATAGTGTCCATACTTTGTATGGAAAGCCGTCTTTGGTATATCCTCCATTTTGACGTTTAATTGATGATACCCTGAACGAGGATCAATCATGGAAAAGTATTGAGCTCCGCATAGTTGGTCAAATAAGTCATCAATGCATGGGAGAGGATTTTTTTTCTTGATAGTGATCTTGTTAGGTTCTCGATAATCAATGAAGAGTCGCATTGTTCCATCTTTCTTCTTAACAAACAGAACAGGTGATCCACAAGGTGACACACTAGGGAGTATGAACACCTTATCAAGATTCTCTTGGAGTTGCATCTTCAATTCCTGCAACTCAATTGGGGCCATTCTATAAGGTGTCTTTGAAATAGGTAAAGCTCCTGGTACGTGTTCTATTGAAAACTCGACTTCACGATTTGGTGGAAGACCCGAAAATTACTCCGGAAAAACATCATCAAACTCCCATACAATGGGAATATTCATAATCATTAGTTTCTCACCAACCATTTGAGATAAATAAACTTCATTTAGTGGAATCAAGACCCATAAGATGGAAGAAATTTCCACTGGAAGGTTGTGTTCATCCTTGCATCGATAGACGATGAAAGATTGATCTCGAATATGAAATGTGACTTCCCTTATTTGGAAATTTATAAGAGATCCATATAGAGAAATCCAATCAATGCCAAGAATCACATAAAATTCCACTATAGGTAGGATCACAAGATTTGTAGGAAGCACATTCCCAAAAACTTCAATCGGAGATGAATTATAAACTTTTGATGTGACTGTTGTTCCATTAGGGGTTGTCACATCTAAATCATAATCTAATTGTTGAGGTAACACAGTGATACCCTTAGAAAATTAATCAGAAATAAAGGAGTGGGTGGATCCAGAATCAAATAGAACATTTTCTACTTTAGAGTGGATGGTAAGTGTACCTTTCACCACTTCGTTATCGTACTCCACATTGCTGATAGAAATTGCATCTGAATTTACTTTGTATTTAGCCTTAAGTGTTTGTTGACATAGATCATCATAAAAAACCCTTGGATTAGGGAATTTATTGGAATAATGCCCCATTTCCTTGAACTTGTTACATTGAAGTGTAGGTGGTTCACTCTGTGTAGCCTTTTCATTGTTCGCATCACTAGACATCTTCTTCCCATCATTACGACATTCAAATTCCCAATGACCTTCCTTTACACATTTGAAACATTTACTTGTCCCTTTATGACAACTACCTCCATGTTTCTTTCCACACATTGAGTATAAGGGAAAACTCATCTTCTTTTCAGTGTGCTCTTTAGATTTTCCTTTGAATTCCATTTTACTCTACTTATCAAACCCATATGACTGATGGGGTACTCCAATATCCATCTCAACTTTGAGTGCACATCGAACGATTTCCTCATAGATATTGAAGTCCATTATGTCTAACGCCCATCGATGACTTGGTTTTAAGCCACTAAAGAATCGATCGATCATATACTCAGGTTGGATAATAATACCAGAAGCGTACCTTGAACGTCTTGAAAAATTTGTTTCATAGGTACCAATAGATTCATCATCCTTTTTCTTTAGTTCAAGAAACTCCTTCTCCATATTTGTTCGGAGAATACGAGGGAAGTACTTATTGAAAAATAAGTTCTTGAACTCGTCCCATTCCATGGACTCAATTTCATCTATTGGCGTCATATTCTTGATAATATTCCACCATTGATCAGCATCACCTTCCAAATGATACACTGCTAAGATGACTTTATCAGGTTTAGAACATTGAAGAACTGAAAATATCTTTTCAGTAGTACTGATCAATTGTTCAGCAACTAATGGATCAGTAGACCCACTGAATGAAGGTGGACGCTGTCTCATAAAGGATTCAACAGAATGTTGCTCCTTCCTTTGCTCGTTTGGAAGTCCTGCATGATTCATAGCTTGAGAAAGTTGTGTGAGCATGGATATAAGATTTTTCATTCCAGGTCCCATAACGTTTGGTTGCTTAGGGGGACAATCATTGCATTGCCCGTCGCATTCCGCATTAACACGGTTCCTTCAGGTTCCAGCATTTGACTAAAACCAAGAAGAATAGTGTGAGAAACACTAATTATAATAGGAAAACCACATAATCAAGAATAAAATTTCACACTTAAGGTCTTATCCTAGGTTATTCATGGTCATTTATAAAACACTAAAATTGTGTTCTATGCTTAGACTTATCCTTAGGATTCTTACGAAGGCTTTCACATTCTAGTTTCCAAAGGTTGACTGTAACATTCCTCTGATACCAAATATAATGGTATGGAATTACTTCCAGTGGAATATAGTTGATACCTATCAGGGCACTCCATGGGAGGCTACACCCCCTTGGCGGGACACACCACCATCCCCAGTGGAAGCCATTTCCTCATGAATCCCTTGGGTGGAGAGCCATGCTTCGTCCAATGCTCACATGTGAGAGTTCCCTAAGATCGGATACATTCCTACCTCCTTTGCCTCTGATACCAACTATAACGACCCATACTTTACATACATTGTTAGTACTTAAAAATTGTATTAAACTTATTACAACATATAACAAAACCATGAAAGGACCGTATAAGTATAGTGTCTTTAGAAACTGAGAAACATAAACAACTGGTTCATAAAGCGTCTACACTGTCTCCCATTTATTTCATCATATCTATAGTCCCTTTTGGCATATCTTAATTAATAACCTTCTTTCTGACCCGGGGAAAGAAAACATACAAAAGGGTGAGCTCAAATTCTCAGTAAGGGTAAACAGAAGAAATATCAATCACATCGTATTCATAAGAACATAACATTTTGGAAATCTTATCCTGCAAAAGAGATCATAATTTCATAAATGGGATAAATCATGGTAGTGAAATGTAATCAAAATAATCCTAACATAAAACATGAAACTTTGTGGCATACACACATAATCATAGAGAATCATTTCTTATTTTTCAAGACTCATTTCCAAGACTATCTTAGTGGGAAAAGTCAGTTTCTGAACCAAGTTCATTCCTCGTGTCAGTCCTGTTTCACTGAACCAGTTTAACTTGCCGTTCCAGCCATGTATATCTCATGAGATATAAAATCTTTACCCAATGCATTGGAGGGAGATATAGGTCCCACCCATCTCATAATGATACTATTCTTATGTGTGCCACAAAATCAAAAATCATACATCATTGCATAACCCATGTAATAAAATGGGATTCTTAAACATCGTGACATCATAAAAGATTCATATAAGATAAAAGAATTCATAAAAATAATTCCATAACAACATAATCAAATTAATGTAATAATAGGGATAGAAACATAACCCTTTATTATCTTAGATGAAAAATAATTTGGATAAATCACTTGAACTCCATTCTTGAGTAAAATATCCTTTCTACTTCAAAAACACTTTTAATTTCTTAACATGTCACACAATTATAAACTAAAAGAACTTGATTAAAATAAACATGAAAACTTGTAAAGGAAGATTCTTGGAAATAATGTTTTAAAAATCCATTCTTGCCGTATAAGTTAAAAAAACATTCTTCTCGTACTTTTTTCAGAAAAGTCAAAAAGTAACTCGTACGAAAAATGACAAAAGATTCATTTCATATCTTTTACTAAAAACTCCCCAAAGGGTAAAATTGGATTTAAAAAATTGTAGGTGGATATAAATAATATTAAATATTGTGGAAACCTGGATTTGGATGATAAAATATTCCCTAGTAAATTTGGAAGAATAAACAATCTCGGATAAAAATGAGACTGTGAGATTTTCCCTCACCTTATGTCTGATTTGCTTCGTAAGTGTCCAAACCTCCTGTATAATGATTTAAATAATGTCATTTACTTATTAAAAAATCATACTTATTGATATGTTATCATATATGGTAATATTATTAGCTTATTGTTAGTAATATTTCAAATCTACTTGTTATTCGGGTGTTTATTACTTTTTGTTCTTTTGCGTGTTTATTCGAATAAATTCTTATTCATTTTTTAGGTTATAGATACCTAATTTCCAGAATGGTGTTAGTGTAATATATATCATATTTATTCACTCAATTCATTTATTTAATCATTATTCAATGAAAATCATGTAGAACGAGTCGCATCACATTGTGGAGATGGTAGACCATACGTATGCACGAGCGATGATATCGTTCCCATGATCATGGAATTATATTAGAGTGTTTTTATACTATTTCAGAATCAATATCACTTTAAAATAATCATATATATTCATTATTTACACCATTATACCCATCCAAGTAAGGTGGTGGTGGAAAATCGATTACACCACGGCGTGGAGACGGTATTCCTTACGTACGCACGCGTGGTGATTTTGTTTTCCGTCGGATGGACAGATGGTGAAATAGGGTTGTTTCATAGTTATAATAACATATCAGTATATGAGTGATACTGATGTTATTAATTCATAATGAAACAACTAAATAATAATAAGTGGAAGAATAAATAATGTTGAAAGAATCGGTAACGGACATTACCTCTTCTTTGAAGCGCTTCTTTGAGACCTCCTTTTAGGGCACTAAAATTGGTCTTTGAAGAAGACCAGGACCTCTAGGATGTTTCTAGGGAAGTGGGGAGGAGAAATTGGCAGGGGTAGGCCGAGCTTGAAGGATCAATGTGGTGTGAGGAAGAGAGGGAGGATGTTCCCTTTTATAAGGGAGGAGAGGGGCTCCTTTGGAAAAACTAACAAATATTATTTTATTATAAAGCCATATTCGGTTTTAAATAGCTCCAAATTGATTTATTTCGAAGCCAAGGTGGGGATGGGTCGAAATAATCTCATAAAATAGAATTTGGACAAGTTTATTTTACTATTTTAATCTTATCATTTAGATTTAACTTTAATTTAGATAATTTTACTTTCACTGTGCCTTTTTGTGTTCTTACACTATATGGTTAGTAAACTTACAATAACAAACCAAACGAACCCCAAGTTGTTTATTATTAATATATATAACTGTATCTAAGTCATTTGGCCGAACCTTAAATTTTTTTGAGTAAAATAACAATTAATAATATAATATTTGTTATAAAAACTATTTTATGTCAATTTTGACACTATTTAGTAATTGATTTTTGTGAAAATCATAACAGAATGATTAGTTCAAAAAAAGTTAATTAAATAAATACTAACATTTCATATTAACCTAAAAAATTAGTGTAATTCATAAAAAGTCTGAAATTAAATTTATTTGTGTATTTATAACATCAATTATGTCAATATTTCATTAATAAGATAATTACTGCATCATCATTGTGTCATAAATAAATTAAATTATTTAATGTCTAAAAATTACAAATAAACTTCCATTATATAGGAAATCCTTTTATATTTCTATTGAATATTTATAATCGAATTTTTCTTATGTATAACCCTATATTAAAAATTATTTACTTATTAAACTTTGATTTTAACTATTTTAACACTTCTTCAAATAAATTAATAATAAATGTCCAAATTTAATCCATGTGGGCCTAAATGGTCATCTTTTATTTATATGGTTGTTTTTGGTCGAATTACACTTATCCAATAGAATTAGGACATGTATTAGGGTAATAATGATATCATTTTACCCTTAATTACCCAATTTACTTTTAACTGTGGTAAATAAAATTAAAAAGTTACTACTCACCAAAAATTATTTTATTCTCATTGAACAACATTTTACTTACTAACATCAACCGTGTCTCTCGGAGTTTTGAAATTCCACTCACAGAAGAGGTAAAATTAATTTTTTAAGTAAATTTGCAAATTTTCCTAGGAGGTGGGTAAAAGACGGTGAAAATTTCAATAAAATTTTTATATATCTAAAATTATTATAAAATTACTCCAATGAATTACATTGAACTTATATAGGTATTATGTATCAATTTTGACCTAAAATAAATTAAATAAATTAAATAATTATTTAAATAAAAAGTCTGTTTTTAAATAGTAACCCAGAGTTTTCACTATTCATAAAAAATTGAACGTTTCCAGAAAAATACCAAAATTTCCCCTAGGATAATTTCGATATTCCGAATCCAAAAACGAAGTCCATTTTGAAAAATAAAATTGAGAAAATTTCAAAAAGTGGTTATTACTATTCATAACGGCTAGTTTTAATAATATTTTAATAGTATATCCTTGTTTAGTGAAACTCTGTATTGCATACGACGCAAGCTATCAAGGAAGGTCGTGATTGTGTGTAAATAAAGCCAATCTAGTGTTGTGTGTAGTGAAAGATTCCATTGATGATTTATATAAAAACAAAATTTTTCTTATAAAAGTCTTGGGTGTTACAAGGAAGTATGTGATATTGAATTACCTGTTCTTCTTGATTGAACGGTATGATGTTGATAACTAATTAAATTATGAGCATGCACTTGTTTCATCAGCCGTGGATAAGTTTTTCGTGTGCCTTCCTAATCAATTGATATGGCTGAATCTGAATCTTCATATTGATTTGGATTACAATTCATTGTATCCTTATCAGAATCGTTATGTTCATCTTCCTCATCTTCCTTGCCTGTCTGGACATGCTTATCTTTCCCCAGAGTTTCAATGACTTTTAGATCAACTACATCCACAATTCTTCATGTTTCATTGTTAAATCATCTATAACCTCTTCCTTCTGGAACATAACCATGAAAAATTCTGTCTTCTCCTTTCTGTTTAAATTTTCCACTACTTCCACCTTTCTTCTTTATAATTCATGGGCTCCCAAAAACATTAGCGTGCTTCATACTTGGAGTAATTCCCTAGAAAAGTTCATATGGAGTCGTTTTTGATTGAGGCCTGTAGAAACATCGATTTTGAATATAAACAGATGTTCTTGTATCTTGACTCCAAAAGTAATGAGTAAGTCCATGTTCAAGCAACATGGTTCTTCCCATTTCCACCACGCTTCTGTTCTACCTTTCAGTAACCCCATTTTTTTGAGGTGTATATGGAGCACTATATTCAAGCTGAATCCCATACTTCTCAAGATAGTCTTCAAATTCTTCACTTCTATACTCACCACCATTATCTGTTCTCAACTTCTTCACAGAGTACTCACATTCTTTCTTAGCTTTCCTTCTGAAGTTTTTAAACATTTTTAGGGTGTCTGACATGTGCATCATAAACATAAAAAACGTAATTCGAGTAAAATAATCTATGAAGGTGATGATGTACTTGTCTGTATTTTTTGATTGTTTATTCATCGGCCCACATATATCATAATTTATTAGTTCAAGGGGTTGTTTAGAACAAATTTCAACCTTCTTATGGACAACACCTGTAATCATTCCTTTCTGACAGGTAGTGCAACACCAATCCTTTCTTCTTGGAAAATCTCTAATATCTCAGACACTATCCCTTTTAGATAACTTGCTTATATTTCTCTGACAAATGTGTCCAAGTCTTCTGTGCCACAACTGAATTTTTTCCACTAAGCTCATGTAACAAGAGTTTTGTGAATTTCCTACCTGAAACAAATTCCCTTTGGTTCGTTGGCCTCTTGTAACAAACTGCCCATATTCTTCACTTTTCACAATATACCTATCCTTTTTAAAGATAACCTTGTTACCCTCATCACACAATTGTGATACCCTTATCAAGCTGTTCTTCAGCACATCAACATACGGAGTTTTCTTGGACTTCAATTTTTTCCTTCCCAATGATGGCTGATCCATCACCTTTGATTTTTAAAGATTCATTTTTTATAAATGTCACATTACCTTCTTTAAACTTTTTTATATTCTTTATCAACTTTATTTATCCTGTCATATGTGAATAACACCCACTATCAAGTATCTAAGGTCGGACTTCCTTTGTAACTTTTAGAGCAGTTTCAACAACAAGATCTTTTTATTCTTTCACTTCTTTATTCACCTTCGGCTTATGAGAATTAAGAACTTTTTTTGAGCCTATAATAGCATAAGACATCCTTTTGCAAGGTGTCCAGGTTGTTCACACCATTCGCAAATAGTTTCCAGAGGCTGGAACCTATTTTCTGTCTTGACTTCATTCTTCTCAACTTTCTTCAAGAAAACTTTCTCACACTTTATTTTTTGAGGAGACTGACTCCCCCTCAATCTCTGACTTTCATAACTTGTGGGGTGGTGATAATAATGTTGATTGAACCAACACATATTCGATGTATGCTCGAATACACCACAATACCAATAGTACACATAGAATGAGTACCTTCCTCTAAAGTGTTTGTACTGATACTTCATTGTTTTTCTTTCTTCAGGCCCACCACCCATTTTTTGATAGCTAGATTGCTCTGCTAGAATTCTTCCCTCTCTGATTTTTCTTGGTTTTTACCAGTGTTAGACTTAGGTTTCTTTTAAACTTTAGATTTCCCTACAACATTGGTCTTGTCCACATAAATAACTTTCTGAACTTTTTTCCTCGCAGCAACCACTTTAATCTTCTGTAGATTTTCTCATAATTTTCTTATTGAGAGATTTCACCTTCATCAGTAGTTGAGTTTTGAAAACATATGTTTCTTAATTCAACTTCTGAGAGATTCTTTTGAACGAGCTCTAATTCTCCCTCTTTTTATCTCAACTAAACTTGCATGAGCTCATTTTGATTTTTCTCATCTTCAAGAGATTTATTCATGTCCTCAAGCTCGTTCTAAAATTCATCTTTGACATTAGCTTGATTGAAAACCGAGGAACATTAATCTTCCAACTTTTTGTTAAATTTCTCTATCATTCTGATCTTCCATAAACATTCCTTCAATTCTTCATTCAGATGAATCTCTAACTGAGTTTCTTCTTCTTCCGAGCTGTTGCTTCTGAAATTCTCATCATTCACAGTTGAAATGAAAGTATTCTCATCACCATGCTAAACTGATTTTTCAAATTCAAACTCACTTTCTTCATCTTCTTAATTTATGGATAGAAATATTTTTCTCTTGGATTTGAAGAACTTATTTTATTTACTTGACATTCCTTTATAACCCTGCATCTTCCATAACTTTCTTGGCATTATTTCTTATTCATAAGTGTCTTCTTTATTCTCTCTTTGAGGACAGTTAGCCGCAAAGTAGCCAATGACTCCACATTCAAAACACTTCAAGGAATGTTTTCCCTTGTATTTCTCTGTGCCTCTTTTAACATTTTTGAAAACAAGGATAAAATATCATTAAGATTTTTACATACCTCGCTTTCAGAGTCAGATTCACCACCATCTTCTCCAATCAATATCTTCTTAGATCTCTCCTTCTTCATGGCTTTGAAAGATAATTCCCTGTCAACCTTTTCCTTTATCTTCTTAGATTTTTCTCTTCTCATTTCATAAGTAATGAGTGTACTATGAAAATCATCAAGAGATAGAGGCTCTGAATCTTTGTCTTCTAATGAAGATTCTTTCGCATCAAATTTATCCGGACGAATCCTCAAGATCTTTTCCACCACAATAGAGTCCTTCAGCTCTTCAGCAAGTCATATAATAGTACTAACAATATCGTTTACCCTGGTGAAGAAACCCCCAACAGATTCATGTTCTCCCATATTCGAGTCTTCATACTTCAATCTCCATATTTGATGTTTTTCCTTCTTTACTTTTTTATTGACTTCGTATATGTTTTATAGTTTTTCCCATATACCTTTGGCTGTGGCCACTCCTTTTACACTTAAGAATTCACTTTCAGAATGTGAAGACAATATAGAATTCTTGGCTCTTCCATCATTCTCAAGAAACATCTTGTCAACAGGTGTAAGTGGAATATTGAATTCAATGGGGGGGAAATCCAACTATTGTAGCTTTAAGAACTTTATAAATAATAGACATGAGAAACGGTAGAATTCTATCCTTTCAGATGTGATAGCTCTTTCCATCGAATACCAGAATGCCTTTTCTGTTCACACAATTCAGATTCTCCATCACCAAGGAAAACAAAGGTAGTCCCCTCTGATACCACTTGTAAGGACCAAGTTGGATTGATGAACCACTGAAAGGAGGGGGGGGGGGGGGTGAATCAGTGGTATCCCTTTTCTTCTTTTAAGTTCCCTTAATTTTTGAGAACAACCGTTGTATCCCATTAAAGATATAATTCCATGCTGAGAAACAAACAAGAACACATCCAAAGAAACCCAACAATTTACAGGGGTCACTATTCAATAAGAATAGATACGTACTTGGTGTGGTTGGAAATAATCTAGAACTATACAATCCACTAAGAAAATAATCATTGGATTACAACAAGTAGGATATACCCTTACACTCATGAAGCAATGTGAAAAAATCACTCCAGTGCGTGCGCGACCTCTTAGCACAATAGGGAAAAGTCTCATTTCTTGTATCAACTTATGTTACCTGCACTTTTTTTCAAATACACAAGTGTAGGAATGTTCAACACAAATATTCACTTCCTCAACCAAAATAATGGCAAGGACTCCTTGGACTTGAGATAGATCAATTAAAATACATACTTCCCAATCCTAATATCCACTCAGAATTTTACCAATCGGATTCTTCAATCTGAAGCTTCCTCAGTCTGAGAAAATCAATACAGTGATAACCTGTACAGATTCCCAATTCCGAATCTCCACTCCGAATTCTTCACTCTGAATTTTCCTCTTCACTCCAATTCTTCAATTCAAGTCTTCCTCAGTCTAATAAACTCAATACAGTGACATCCAGTACTGATTCCCCATTCTGAATCTCCACTCCGAATTCTTCACTTCTAATTTTCTCAATTTGAGAAACTCAATACAGTGTCAATCAGTATCAAATTCTTGTTTCAATTGAGACTACAATGAAAACTCAGTCGGCCACACACTTCTATCTCTCTATATATTATCATAGGTTCTCTCACTAAAGCATCATCACTCATTAACATTGTACACTGATCTCCTTTTATAGGTGCTCCAATGTGTGCTTAGGCGGGACAACAAAATATTTTCCCGCTCACTTAGATTCACCTAAATCATAATTTCTCCAAAAAGCTCAGAGTAATTAAGACATTGTCAATGCTTATAGAATCTTCTAGAATCTTCTACCACTTCTCTTGATTTAGAACTTTGGCCTTTTCCGGATCTGACCTTGTTACACAAGTTTCCCGGTATCACATTCTCGGATCCACTCATCTGTCTTCTTGGCATCACTTTCTCAGATTCACTTATATATCCTCTCGGCATCATATTCTCAGATCCACCCTTCCTGATTCTTCAACATCACTTTCTCGGATCCATCCTTCTTGAGTCTTCGACATCACTTCAATTATTAGCATGACTATTCACAGCTTCTTCGTCATAACACCATTTCAAATCTCGGTATGACTCTTCATCACGTCTCACTATGGATTTTCATTGGTTCTTCCGTATGAAAAATTATTCATTCTCGGTATGACTCCTCTTTATTCATTGATACAAAAGATTTTGAATTATTGGTATGACTCCTCTGGATCTCAGTACGACTTCACCATTTCTCGGTATGATGTTTTGGTTCTTGGTACGACTTCTGGTTCTTGGAACGACTCTTCCTGATTCTCGGAACGACTTTTTGTTCTCGATACGACTTCTTCGATTCTCGGTACAACATCAGGTTCTCGGAACAGATCATCCTGTTTCTCAGAACGACTTTTGGTTCTCGATACGACTTCTTTGATTCTCGGTACGACATTCTAGTTCTCGGAATGACTCCTCCAGATTTCGGTATGACTTCACCATCCAACTTTTGCTTCCATCATGAGTACTTGCATGTACTCAAAAATTAGAGTTACAAAACATCAAAGCATCTTCACAATTACTGCCTTCAAATCTCCTATTAGCCAGCATTCGAGAGTTTGCAATTTCCCGGTTCCAAACATCTCAATTTCTAGACTCTAAATTCACTGAACACCAAGTTCTGAATGTTCAATTTTATCGGTTCTGAATCTTCAAACTTCCAGCTTCCGAATTCATATAAATTCAAGGTTCCTTTCCTTTATGAAAATATCCTCAATATCAACAAAATACAATCCGTGAAAACCTTCTCCTCCATCAGCTTGGTCCTAACACAACAACCCTTCTCTTTATTAAACATTAATTCATGATGTAATACATAAGACTACACACAATAAAACAAGTAAGATCTATATTTTCAAAGCACAAGGGAATTAGGAACATTAAATAAAAAAATATAACATTAGATACAACAACACTATTGAATGCTTCCTTGACATGATCATAATGGTCCTTCATAATAAAAAATATAATGGATAACTTGGGGACATACATTAGAAAGAGGTGAGATTAAATCCCAGTAAGGGAATAAAAATTTAATAACATGAATAAATTGATATATGTTAGACAATTGTAATATAAATGGGGCATAAAAGGTAGTATGATCACAAATATGAATAATAATACATGATATAGAATGATAAATTAAGGCAAAATGGGAAATGTGGAAACAATGTAAAACACTGCATTGTAAACATAAGAGAATGATGATGGACTATAAATCATGAAGGAAAAATGAACCATGTTATATTAGGCTCACCCACTAATCCCTTTAATGACATCTCATGAGACTAAAACATTACCCAATGTAATGGAGCACTATATAATTCCAGGTGCACCTGTCAGTTTCATTTTATTCTATTTCTTTAGTGCACCACATAGATAATACAAAATGGATTGATCCATCATAATATTTTGTTACAATATAAATGAGGGTAAAATAAATAAATTTAATTCCCCAATAAATAATTATAAGTTTATAATGGGGAAAACCCTTGATAGGAAAAGGGTAATGGTATTCACTATACAATTGTTTGGCATGGAAAATCATAGTAAAATTTTGGCAGCATAACGAGAGAAAATGAATGTGCTAGGGAGGGATTGATGAGACAGAAAGGGGTATCTAATCAATTAGGCATAAAATTTATATTAACATAGATGATTAATAACTTATCCTAATAGTAGGAAATGAATATAAAGGATATAAGATAAAGATGATACTATAATAAAGAGGAGAGGATCCCTTACCTTGAGAGAGTGATTCCAAAAGACTCGGTGTTGATTCTTTGAAGATTGGGGGAACCATAGTAGTAAAATAGATATATAATATAATTTACATATGTTATCCAAGGTTTTTAGTGAAGATAAATGAGATAGTGGTTGGTTTTATATAAAAAAGTGTAGGAAATTCTTTATTGTTTCTCAATTTTTGGGTTTGGAATCTATATAATAAAATAACCAAAACCAATTACCATACCATGATTTTTCTCATGGTTTATTCCAAAGGGGAGTGGTTTCCATTATTTTATAATTCCAAGGGGCTAAATTATTAAAATATTAACCTTAATGATTTAGAAGTGTGTCATGTCCTTAATGAAATGATTTTAAAATCCTAAAATATATTACTGGACTTTGGTGATTCATAATGGATTTATAGAATTAATTAAATAAACATAAAATAAAAATTTTTTAAAGGTAAAAAATAAATTTTATCATGGAAATAATTTATAGTATTTATTACTTCACTTTTAGGTTATTATGATGTCATAATACACACCTTATATTTATTACATATTTAATTTTTACCCAAATATTCGATTGTCTTAGAGAATTATGAAAAACATTCTATTGGATAATTTTGACATTATAATTTTAAAAATAATATATATTTTACCCAAATAATTTTCTAAATATGTGAATTTTCATTTTTAAAATAAGAATTGACAATTATTGAGAAAGGATGGGATTTGTTTTGACAATAACTATTTTCAATACCTTATAAAAATTACATTTGAAATTATAAAAATTATATAATGATTTATATATAATAAAAATTATTTAATAATAATATTTTATTAAAATATTATTTATTTCAAAAATCCATTAATTCATCAATCTAGACATCTTAATCAAAATTAAATTAAATATTGTTTTTGTTTTATTATACCAAAATCCAATTAATTTTAAAGTGACAATGATAAATTGAAAATATATTAATTATTATATAAAATATACACATTCATATTATTAGAGATTTTATACATTTACCTTTATTACACTAGAAAATTCCTTAAAGTTAAGAAGTTCACATGTGACATTTTCTTGGTGGTGGTTTGAGATAAGTGGTTTGTGTCATGATCAGAGTGAGCTTGAACTTATCCCATAATTAGTTTTTTTCACTATTAAATTGTTAGATCTCATCTTGAGTTGGTCAAGGTAGAAGTCCAATGATTCCATCTCTACTAGATGCTTTGATAAATGGGTTTCATAGAGTATGATCCTTCTAGTTTATACCATCACTTCTTTTTCATGTGTCAAATAGATTGTCAAAAACCTATATTTATACTAATCATATGATCACTTTTCAATGGTGTTTTAAATACCATATGATATAATGAAACCAAATAAGTGCATGTGTATTATATATCCATAACATATAATAATGAATTTAATTTAACTGTTAGGTAAATGTTATTTATAAAATTTCAGGTCGTTAAAATATTATCCCCTTAAAAAGTATTGCTATTGAAATTTTTGTTTCTCATAAGAAAATAAATAAGGGTTACTCTATTTCATCTCCTTCTTCAGTTCTCGTTTTTCTTCTTTAATTTTTGGTTTCTGCACAAAACATAGACCCGGGGCATTCTGGAACTCCACAGAACTTTGTATCTATGATCTAATATCTTCAATGATTTTTCCTCATAAGGAAGATCATTCTCCAAAAGTACCACCTATGTATTGAGTAAATGTGAGGGGATTGGAATGTACTTCCTCAAGATGTTATATGGAACACATCATGTACTTGATATCGGTCAAGTCAGAGTACTATTTGATATAATACCACTCTAATGTGATCGAGGATCTCAAAGTGGCTAGCGTATCTTGGAATAATATTTGTTTGTTCCCAAATATCATGAATTTGTTCCATGGATATATGTAGAGGAATATCTTCTCTCAAACCTCAAGTTCTAGATCTGATTGGTGATTATTATCATTACTATTATTTTGAATCAGAGCAGCCATTACGTTCTATTGAATGTTTTGGACCTTTTCCAACATTTCATTGATCATTTTAGGACCTAGTAGTTTACATTCCCCAACTTTATCCTAGCATGATTGTGTTAATATACTCTTCCCATAAATGTATTCATAGGGGTACATTTGGAGGCTTGAGTGGAAACTGATACTATATGAGAAATCAACCAGATGAAGATGTTGATCAAAACATCATTTGAATTAAATTGATAAAGTTCTCAACATGTACCTCAGGGTCTGGATAGTCTACATTGATTGTACATCATTTTGAGGGTGATAATCAGTTATTTTTTTTAGTTTATTATTTATATGATTTGGGAGATTTATCTTAAAGTCGGAGGTAAATATTGAATCTCAATCAGATATAATCAATAGTGATGTTTCATGCAGTTACACCACATCTCCAATTATTATCCTTGAATGTTGATTGAGTGAGATGTACAATTGAAAATCAATTAAGTTATTTGCCTTTTTAAGACAATCCAACCCAACCCATATAAGATTATTTCCACTTGATGAATTTGGAACACTAGTGAAAAATTCCACATTGATATTTTCCCATTTCTACGTAGGTATGTGTAATGGTTTCATCACATCCTTGTATTGTTTCTATTCATCCTTAACTTGCTAATGTACAAGACATATTGATGTATTTTTTCTTATCTCCTTCTTCATATTTTCCAAAAAATAGTGCTACCAAAAATCTTGATCCATATTTGAGCTTCCTCGATAGTTAGACAATGTTGAATTAAATGAAACCTCTAATATCTCTTTCATTAACTTGGGATTTTATGGTACAAATTGTCGTGACCCAAATATCACATATCCTTCTTCATTAACATTTACTTCTAAGGATTTCCCATTTCTTATAGCTTAGAATTTCCTATCAATTACCACACCATCTTTTTTAGCATCCTTTATCCTCTCCAGGATGGATGGTTGATAAATTATGTGTGAAAGGATTGATGATGTTCCTTAATTTATGATTCAAAAGTCCATCCTTTTCAATTTTAAGAAGAATAAATCCTTCTTAATTTTAATTAATGAAAATTTTTTTGGATCCTTTCTACTTAGAGTGTACAACACTTTATTCTCCTTCCTGGGATGGTAGTGGATTGAGAATTCATAGTCCTTGATGAGTTGTACCCATATTACATAGTTCATATTCATGTGTTTATAAGTGAATATATATTTTAAGATTTTGTGATTCATATATATATCAATCTTCTACTAAAAGAGATAATGCAATCGGATTTTCAAAACTAATATCACTACAGTAAACTATGGATAATTTGTTGGGTAGTTCTGTTCCTGATATTTTAATTTCCTCATATCATAGGATATGAATTTTTTATTATACATTAACACACATACTATTACCTTCTTCTAATCACCAATGAATACCATGAAAATTTCCTCACTTGTGGGTAGTGTGATTAAAAATGTAATGACAGACCTATTTTTTAACTCCATGAAGCTCTATTAACATTCATAATTCGATGAAAAATGACTCTATTCCATGTTATATTTTCTAGTAGGGTTGATAATCATTAGAAATTTCTAAAAAAAATCATTGATAGTACCCAGATAATCCCTGGAATCCAGAAATTTCTGGACCATTTAATAGACTTGACCATCCTTCATGTTCTTCTGTTTTTTTAGGGTTCACATATATCTCATTTCTTGTGACATTATTCCCAAATAATGTGACTTCCTTCAACTAGATATCACATTTTCTATAATTTTCATAGACATTATCCTTTCGTAAGGTCCTTAGTACAGTTGTCAAATTCTTCTTGTACTTCACCTTAAATTTAGAGTATATTAGATTATTATCTATAAAAACTACACCAAATTTGTTGAGGTAATATCTAAAGATTATATTCATCAAGTACATTAATATTGTTGGAGCATTAGTTAGTACCAATGTCATTACTATGAATTCATAGTGCATGTACCTTGTTTGGAAAGAATTATTTGGGATATTTTTCTTTATCAGTCTTACTTGGTTGTATCCAAACTGAAGATCCACCATACAGATGTATTGTGATCCATGTAGTTGATTGAATAATTCAACAATCTATGGTAGATTATTTTTTCTCAAGATATTTTTATGTAAAAATAATCAATACAAAAGAACATTGACCCATTATTATTCATGAAAAGGAGGAATGGTGCATACCATGTTGAATCACTTGGGAGAATTAAACCATTATCATTATTCTCCTGTCATTGATTCATTATATCCTCAAGTTCCCAAACAAATATTCTATACATAGTCTTATATAAAGATAATTCCCAATTCATGAGATCTATATAAAATTCAACCTATCAGCTAAGAGAAAGTAAATGAAATACTTTGGGAAACACATCAGTGTATTCTGTCACAATTGTCTTTTCTTTATGGATGGTCCTTTCTATAGGCTGAACAATTTTTCTGAGGTATTTTTACTCATAAAGATATAATAACCATTATTCAAACATTGGTTCTAAAGAAGATTCATCCTCCTCCTTGAACATGTATAGAGTTGAAGGAAGATTCCTGGTACAGAGATTGATTTCCTTATCTGGGAAATTTATATTGGATCTATATAAGGAAATCCAATCCATGACTTGAATTGCCTCAAATTCTAGAAAAGCAGGTATTACAAGGTTTTATGGTAAGTTCAGACCATAAAGTTTTACTAGGGAGGAGTTATATACCTGTGATGCAACTATTTCCCCATTTTCTATTTTCAATGAAAAATATACTTACATGGTTTATGGTGGTGTTTGAATAGTTCTAAAAAATAAGCATGGTACGAAGGAATGTGTATAAATAAAATAAATAAGTATGTTCACTATTATTGAATGAAAAAAATATCTTACATTCCACCACTTCAATTTCAGGATCCATTTCAGTGGTTATGATGGAAGAATCTCACCCTTCGTACCTTGGAGGTTGTTGGTTGTCTCTAAAAACCCTTATCTTAGTTGATTGGTGTGAAAATTGTCATGGTTCTTGGCTGTTGTAATAATAAACATTAAACGCGTGGTTAAATGAATCATTCTTTTACACCATCAAATTAGTGGGTTTCTTCTATCAGTAATGGCTATACTAGTTTCATTTCTTCCCACACCAAAAGTGTTTTCCTTCCCCCTTTAGTCAATTTCCATGGTTCTTCTTTCCATACTTTTGATAAGTGGGATTAAAAAAAACCAAACTATTATAAATGAATTTTCCCTTTTTGATTATAATTGAAAGTCTTATTATATAATATGGTTATGTAAAACACATGCACATCCTTTGTTATATATTTGGATTTCAAATACAGTTAAGAATATTACCACTATTTATATAGCTATTAAACATTTGTCACAATATTTATATAAATATAGGGATTTAATAAATCCAATTGATAAAGTAAAAGGAAATGGTGGCCTCATCCAGTAAGATTGAACCCTTTAAATCCCATTTATCGGAGCTTCTGAGGGAGATATAATCACATGTATTTTCACCTAACAAAGCCGAATATGAGATCCAACAGCTTATGTATGACTGAAACTGTTCATGGGAGAGGTTCTAGATCATCGAGATCATGACCCAAACCATGTTTTACGAACGAAACCATAAAAGTCTCACTTTCACACACCATACTTTTAGGGAATACACTGATGTAATAAAGGGGTATGTTTCAAAACCTTAACAATATGAATATTTATATTTTATATAATAATTATTTATTTTTTATTTTTTTATTACTTTATAAATTTTTTTTATTTTGATTCTATTTAACAAAAATTTTATTTTAGGGTAATATTAAAAACCAATCAAGGGATTTATTTTTATAAATTAATGGATTTTAGAAATAAATAGTATTTTAATAAAATGTTATTATAAATGTTCATATAATTTTTATGATGTGAAATGCAATTTTTTATTAGGGTTTAATAACTGTTATTGTCCAACCCCTTCATTTTTATATAAAGTTAAAATCATATTTTAACTGTGAAAATGGAAATATTTAAAAAATTATTTATATGAAATTATTATTATTAATGGAATCAGAACTTCTAAATTATATGATAATGAATTTTTTTTAATCGGCAGAGATAGTCGAATTTTTGGGTAAAAATTAAATATCATATAAATATACACTTTTTTTTATAACATCATAATGACCCAAGAATGATGTAATAAGTACAATAATGGGTATTATCTTCCAAATATTTGTTTTACCATTAAAATAATATGATTTTGAGTTTACTTGATTAATTTTATTATGCCTTTATCAATCATCCGAAACATTTAATATATTTTAGTGTTTTAGATTCATTTAATTAATAGTGTGACTGACCGTAACAAAATCAAGTGAATTATCATAATATGTGGAGTCCTTTTTCCTAATAAATTAAGGAAAAATTATCTACAGTGGAAATCCCCATGGGTAAAAACCATGGAATGGTTTGTGGTTTGAAATATTATATTTTGTAGATTCAAAAGAATAAATATTATAGAAATCCTTATCCTTTCCTAAATAAACCCACAAAAGATCCCAATTATCTTTAATAAAAATTCATATTGAATGAACTTACTCTAAATAACTCTCTCAATAATTTTTCCAATGCCCCCAATTTTTCAAGAATCCCATTTCAATATTTTGGAGTCATACACTTAAGGTATGGTATCCTAACTTTCTCAATTTTATTCATGAATCTCCTATATGTTATGCCAATTTATTTTTTATCTGTAATGATAGGGTCTTTTTTAAAACCTCCCCACACCACCCTCGTTATTTATAAATGGTGATATACACTTTTTTTCACATTAATTCCTCCTAAGAACACCCATTATAATGCCCAAATTTTGTAAGGGTTCTTTCTTTTCTCATTTTATCCATGTTTCTCTATCTTCTTTGGGCCTTCTATTTTCAATTAATAATTATGGGTTATGTTTTCGCACCATCCCCATAATTCCCATAATATTTCTAAATTATGAGAGACCATTTTCTCTCTCATGAATCCCTCCCAGGTACACCCATTACCATGACAAAATTTTGTAAGCATCCTTTTCTTTCTATTTTTATTCAAGATTATTTATTATCATATGCATTATTTCTCTAATTATAAATTTTTTTACTTTCCTTTCCATTTACCTATTACTATCCAATTAATGAAAAAATTATGAGAGACCCATTTCACTTTCATCAACCCATTTTATGAATTTTTATGTGATGTTGTTTTGCTATCAAATATTCACCAGGATTTTCCATGCCAAACCAATTGTGTAGTGAATTCCGTACACACTACCAATGTATGGTGTTCAATTTTATGCACATATATCTTTTCATTTAGGAATTAAATTTATTTATTTCTCAATAAATTATTCAGGAATAAATAATTATGATGAATTAATCAATGTTTTATGTTATATGTGGCATACATATGCATGAGAAAGAAATGAAAGTGGTAGGTGCACCAGAAATTTTATTGTTCTCCAATGCAGTGATTAAGGTTTAGTATTATGATATATCATGTTGGTATAGAGGTGTACCTGATTCTTTTATGGTACTTTTTTCACCATTAAGTTTTGGTGGTTTATCCGTGAATTATGTTTATGATGTAGTGTGTTAAGTGGCTTCCACATTTCCAAGGTTATGATTACCATGTAATATCATTCCTTATTATTCATATTTATTTATGCCTCATTGATATTCCTTATATAACATGTATTATTATCTTCATGATATTCAATGTTTATTACATTACTAGGCTTTATAGATTAATCATTTCTTATATATTTCCCTAGGTTATCCAATCTAGTTTTAAGCTCATGCATTTTAAAGAATTTGTCAACAAATATAATATAATTATTGTTTAATGAGGTAATGAATTGTAATGAATTCCAAAATTCACTAGAATTATTGATAATTATAGTAGTATTATGTGTAATATTATCTAATTAAATAGTGTGTTAATTTGAAATAAATATAAGGGTTTTAATAATTTTATCAATGGAAAAGTTACGTTATTTTTGGTATTAGTATTAGAAAACACTATAAATATAAAATGTGATAAGACTATGTTTAAAAATACATCCCTAAAATTGTAGTGAGGAAAAATTTAATGTTTTATCAAGGAAATATATCCTTGTTAGTATAATATAAGTGCATGTGGTTATGGAACTATTTTACCAAAGAGTAACAACTCCGACAAGGTGTTTCGTGCCTAAATTTGGGTAACCTAGTATAGGAAAAGATGCCTAACTATGCACCTAGTTTAAAACTCCTGGGGAATTTTCATTGATAATTAATTAAACCATTAAAAACCCTTATTAAGTGGATAATAAAAATAAAAATCAGAGTATATGTTAGGAAATATATCATTTATAAAAACTAATGAACCCTAGAAATCCATAATTTAAGGAAATAAGTATAAGTTATAAGTTATCCCTTTAATGTCATTAAATTATCATTTTTGTGTTTAAAAGTTTAATATTCTCATACATAATTTTACTTTTATTATATCTAATTTCTAATAATATGTGTAATCATTTAAACAATTAATGTGAAGAGAAATGTGATGACTTCCCTAATGAGATTCCCAACACTTTGGGTGAAGGAATCAAACAGTTCCTGATGATACACTCTCAACTGACTATGGTTTTGAATAGAATCCTATATCTAGGAGGGTGTCCAAATCCCCCTAAAATAGAACATGTAGTAATCAATATATTCATGTGATAAAGGCCTTAGACTTTTACTAGATCACCCAATCCCTTGATCTCCAAACAATGGATAAACTCCATTAATAAGATTGTCCCCTGCATTAAATGCTTCAACCAAGAGATAATTATACTGGATGTTTATTGTATGAATGATGAAATAGATCAATGGTGGAAATTGATAAAAACTGTGAAGCCTGGGGAAGATATTAATGAAATTGTGTGGAACTATTTCTAAAAAAGATATTTTGATAAATATTTTCCTCGCACACTCCATATTAAAATAGAAAGGGATATATTTTCCCTCAAGAAAAAGATAATGAATCTATTAGGGTGTATGAGGAAATATTCACTATAATTTCATAGTGTGACTTTATCTTTTTAATTACCCCTAAATGGATGTTTTAAAACATAATTGGTGGGGTAAAACCTAGCCTATTCAAATCTTGAGTGATCCATGACTTTTATAACTATTAGAAAAAAAATTCATGTGCCCTCAAAGTCAAAATAGAGATTAGAGAATCTCATGGGTATCATGGTGATAAGAAGTAGAAAGTAGAGATAAATTCCAGTGTTTTGATAGAGAGATCTAATGGTTCTAATAAATTTCAAAATCCCACTTTACAATGGTGTAGATAGAAGCACCCAGAAAATTTCCCAATGGGGACGAGGAAATACTTCAGCTGTGGGAAGGAAGGGCACCTAGCTAGTGATTGTAGATAGGAGATACCCCTACTTTGATTGGGGAAAGGAATCATATGGCCAACCCTCAAAATTTTATTCATTTATATTAATACAAGGAACCAAGGAACTTTTGAAAACTAATGCACAAAGAAAAGGGTTTTCAGAGAGAACCAACAACCTCCAAGGGTGTAAGGGATATATTTTTCATCACTACTGCTAAAGTGAATCACTACAACAATGTGGGGATAGGTACACTAGTAATTCATTAATGAATAGTGAATGCACTTTTTGATTATGGATATACACATTCCTTCATATCATGAATGTTTAGTATAATGATTCAAACACACCACCAAAATTCATGGAAGTAGAGATGTAAAAAAACCAAAAAATGGTAAATTTATTTCATCCAAAGTATATAAATAATTCCCTATCAAATTTTGAGGGTTGAATTTCCCATAAAACCTTTTCATAGTCCATTTGGTGGAATTTGAGGCAATTCTGGGAATGTATAGTCTTTCTTGATATTGAGCCCACATAAATTTCCATGTGAAGGAAATCACTCTCTACATTGTGAATCATCCTCAAATTTTGTAAAACTGTAAGGAGAAGGATGGATCTTCTTTCATACCATCATCTTATGAATGGATATTATTTCCCAATGAGAAGGAATATCTAGCTCAAATAACTGAGTCTATAGAAATAATCATCCTTTAATAAATTACCATTGCGAGGGAATATATACTAATGTGTTTCCTCTGGCATTGCATGGTCTTCCTCCAAGACAAGATGTTGAATTTTTGATCGAGCTTATACCTGGGGCATTAAAATTATCCAATAATACATATATAATAGAGGTTATGGAACATGAGGAGTAGAAGAAATAACTTTATAAGAAGATGGATAAAGGTTTTATACACCAACATGCTTCACGATGGGGTGAACCACTTTCTTTGACATGAAGACGGATGTGTCAATATGCATTTACACCTATTATCGTGAGCCCAATAAGACCCCGATAAAGAACAAATATCATCTTTCTATGATTGATGACTTGTTAGACCAACTACATTGATCACAAAACATTTTCAAATATGATCTGTGTCTGGGGTATAACCATTTTTGGCGAAGAGGATATCCCCAAGGCTGCTTTCTGTACAGGGTGCAGCAACTATGAATTATTTGTAATGCCATTCAGACTCAAAATTTCTCTTGAAATATTTAGGGAACTGATGGATAGCGTCTTTAGAGATTACATGAAAAAATTTAGGGTACTCTTTATTGATGATTTTCAAATATACTCCAAAATTAATGAAGAGCATGATGATAATTTGAATACCGTGCTAAAGACATAACGAAATGAAAAGATTTATACCATGTACAAAAAATGTGAGTTTTCATTGAAGGGATTATCATTATTGGGGAATATCAGCACAATAAATTGGATATCATGAGACTCTTAAAAAACCAAAGGAATAGAAGGATGATCTAGGCCAACATCTATGAAGAATATCCATTGTTTCATTGGGTTTGCTGGGTAATATTACTGATTCATGAGTAATTTATCACAGTTATCAACCCCTCTTACCAAGATAACATGGAAGCGTGTAACGTTATATTTGAATGATTAATTTGAAGAGATATTCATGAAGTTGAAAACCAGTATTATCCCTATGCCTATGGACAAACTAACCACAAGTGGATTTCCATTTATGGTATTCAATTATTTTTAAAGAAGTGCCTTGACTGTGCATTGATGAAAAATGACAATGTCATTGCCTATGATTCAAGGAAATTGAATGTTCATGAACAAAATTACACAAAAAATGATATATAGTTTTATGTATTGATTTTCATAATAAAAATTTTGTGGTTTTATATATTTGCTCAGAAGTGTGAAATATATACAGATCACAAATGTATCGAGTTTATATTCAAACATAAAGAGCTGAATATGCACTAATAGATATTGTTAGAGCTGATCAAAGACTATAACTGGTCAATCTCCTAATAAATTTGTAAAACAAATAAATTGGAAGATGATCTATGTTGAAGTGATCCTGAAAATTTATCAATGATGAAAATTGAGTGGGATCCCGTGACAACTGGGTCTCAGTGACAACGCAACCCCCCCACCATAACACGACAGTCAGGTCCTGAGTATCTTCTGAGAGGGTTACCCATCCGGATCATTACTACACGCCAAGCACACTTAATTGTTGAGTTCTAATTAGGTAGGCTCTCAAAAAGGAAGGTTCACCAAGTTAACATGAGTCATATCGTTTAGCTAATTAACCCTTTTCATTAATGGGTGTTATAATCACCCCCCCCCCTTTAGAGCACTACGTCCTCGTTGTGATCCCTACATATCAACCAAGTAAGTGCACAAAAATTAAGGCTGGGTTCCATCTTTGATACCAAATGTGACAACTGGGTCCCAGTGACAGCACACACAAACCACCTTAACCCAATCATCGGGTCCTAGCCTACCAGGTGCCACACGTTGCTCCACAAACCCGTGGTCCCCACCTTGGGACTCACCCACATGCACGAATGGACCATCTGGGTATTGAAATTCCCCACAGGCCAACACATGTCCTTTCTAGTGTGCTTCGTCCTTACTCTCTCACACCCTGAGTATCTTCCCAGAAGGTCACCCATCCTAATCACTACTCTAGGCCAAGCAGTCTTAACTGTGGAGTTCAAATTAGGTAGGGTACTTAAAAAGAAGGTGTACATTTTTGACACGAGTCATATCATTTATCTATTTAACCCTTTATCATTAAGGGGTGTTAAAAATCTGATCATTAATGATTTTGAGAGGGTGGACATTGGAATCCTAAAGGATGTAACATCATCAATGCTTTCACAAACTATTTATCAATTTTATCTTATGGAGAGGATATAGGATTATCAAAGAGTTAATGTGGGAATTTAAAATAAGGATATATTTGATGATTCACATAGATCAAACTTCTCTATGAAACTAGGAATCAAAAAGACATATCGAGATCTCCTAGAACACTATTGGTGGGAAAAAAAGAAGGATATCACAGAATATACATAAATATGGATTTTTTGTTATAAAGTGGAAGAAAAATAGGCAAAAATACAAGGGGATGATGCAAAAATTACCCATACATATATGGAAATCAGAAAACATAATCATTTACTTTTTCGCTAATCTTAAAATGTAATCAAGAGGGAATAATGCAATATGGGATGTGGTGGATCATCTTAAAAAGATTCCACACTTTATTGAAATATGAGAGGGATTCTCACTAGATATACTTGTATTGATATACATCATGGAATTAGTCCCGCTACATGGAATACCAGTATCGATTATATCTAATCGACATCCAAGATTCACCTTTACGTTTTCGAAGTGTGTCCAACATGATCTGAATACTGAGTTAATCATCTGCTTATCCTATCACACTCAAACTGATGACCATTTTTAGAAGACTATCCATAAACTTGAGGAAAAATTGAGAGCGTGCTCAATGGACTTCACAAGATGATGGGGTGAAAATATTCCTCTAGTTGAGTTCACTTAGAACAACAGTTTCCACACGAGCATCAAAAGGGATCCCTATGAATCCTTTTATGAGAATAAGTGAATGATACATATATGCTTGGATGAAGTTTTGGAACAAAAATATCTAGGTCCTGAAATGGTTGGGGAAATGGTGGAAAAGGTAAAAAACATTCAACATCACATCTAGGATGCTCATAGTCAACAATAGATCTTTGCTGACAATTGTTGATAAGACATTGAGTTTGATGTTGGAGACATGGTTTTCCTATGTATATCTCCATGGAATAAATTGATGATATTTGGGAATAAGGGAAATCTTAGCCCAAGATACATCAGCCCCTTTGAAATCGTTGATCGCATCAGAGTGATGGATTATCAACTTTAACTCACACCTACCCTATCTTGAGTTCATGATGTACAACATGTATAAACCTAGAGAAAGTAAATACCTGACCACTCACCTTTACTAAATCCAAAGGTGGTACTATATGAAAATGATTATTCCTATGAGGATAAGTTAGAGAAGATCATATACCATAGATACAATGCTCTAAAAAATAAAACAATTCCCCGTGGCCAAGTGTCATTGAGAAACCACAAGTTTGAAGAAGCAACATGGGAACCAGAGGAGGTGATTAAATATAGTTACCGTAATCTTACTTATTGTCAGAAATGAAAACTTTGAGGCTAATATTTCTCAAGGGGGAATAATTATAATGACATGAACTATTGTAAATTATGTTCCCCTTGATGATTTTAATTAAAAGTATTCTTATGTAATATGGTTATAGAAAGAACATACACTTAGTTATATCAATGAATTTAAAAGACCGTTACGAATATTAGCATTTCTTATATATTTATTAAATAGTTGTCATATTATTAATATAAATTTTGGGACTTAATAAATACATTAAATACAAACAAAAGGAAGTGAAGACCTCATCCAGAAGGATTGTACCCTATGAAGCTCATTTATCAGAGTGTTAGAGAGAGAGAACATCACTAGGATTTTCCCTTGACCAAGACTATTCTGATATCAAATAACTTAATCATGAGAAGTACCATTTATAGGAGAAGTTTAAGCTCATGAAGAAGATTACCCAAACCATGTTTTCCAAATGACTCTATGAAATTCTCACCATCGAACACCTTACTCATAGGGCATATGATAGTGTTATAAAGGTATATGTATCTAGACCTTAATAATACGAATATGTATAATGTATATAATATTTTTTTCATTTTTATTATCACTTTATATATTATTTTTATTTTGATTCAATTAAATACCTATTTTATTTTTAGGTTACATTAAAATTCCATTAATTGATTATTATGAAGAATTAATTTATTTTCAAAATAAATATTATATTTATAAAATGTTATTATAAATGGTCATATAATTTTTATATTGTAAAACGTACTTTTTTATAAGGGTTTAAAAGATATTATGTCAAAAACCATGTATCTTTCAAAAAGTTTCGAATCTTATATTAAAATTTAAAATTTAAAAATTTAAAAAATTATTTATATAAAATCAATATTATTTTTGGAATCAGAATTTTGAAATTATCCAATGGAAATTTTTTCTTAATTTTATGAGATAGTCGATTCGTCAGATAAAAATTAAATTCCATATAAATATAAATTTTGTTTAATGAGATCATAATGACAAAAAAATGATGTAATAATTACAATAATCGGTATACATGTAAAAAATTATGTTTTAATATCAAAATAAAGCTAATTTATTTTTTTAAAATTTTAATTTTATTAAGCCATTATGAATCCTTAGAAACATTTAATGTATTTTAGAGTTTGAAATTAATTTATTTGAAAGTGGGACTCATGTCCACATAAGAGAAGGAATTATTTCATAATTTTCATACTTTTCCCTAATAAAAAAATTAAAACCTACCCACTTTGGAAAAAATCTTTGGAAATAAACATGGGATGTTTTTTGGTTTGCAATATTTTATTTCATAAAGTCCAAAACATAAATATTAAATAAATCCATCTCTTTTCCTACATAAAACAACTCAAGATGCCATTTCTCTTCACTAAAAATACATAGAGCACAAAATTATTCTTCCCTCCATTATCTTTAATCCTCCAAAGGTACCCCAAGATCTTAGTAATCCCCTTTCAAGCTTTCAGGGTCATACTCTTAAGGTAAGGGATCCTATCTTTCATACTTTTATTCAAGAATCTCCTCCATGTTAGGTCTTTTTAATTTTTTATTCTTAATAATGGGGTATACTTTATCATCTCCCTCATACTATCCTTATGATATGTAAATGGTGAGATACCCATTTATCTCACATTAATCCCTTATATGAACACCCGTTAGCATGCGAAACTTTCCTAAGGGTTATTTCCTTTATCATTTTTATCCTAGATTTTTATCTTGGCATTCCCTTTTATTTTTAATTTATAATTCTGGGGTATATTTTCACACCTCCTCTATATTGAACATATTATTTCTAAATTAATATAGTTCCCTTTGTCTCTGACTAGTCCCTCCTGTGTACATCCGTTACCAAGCCAAAATTTCACAAGCATCCTTTCCTTTATCTTCTTATTCATGCTTATTTATTATCATGATCTTTATTTCTATAATTCCAAATGTGTGTCCATTACCTTAAATGTCCCTATAAATTTCAACTTCATGGAAAAAAGAATTAGGGACACATTTCACTCTCATCAACCCATTTAATCAATTTTTATGTGATACCATTATGCTACCGAATTTTCACCGTGATTTTTTATGCCAAACCAATAGTGTAGTGAATGTCGTACCTATTTCCTATCAAGGGTTTTCAATTTATTGAACATATATATTTTTATTGGGGCCATAAATGTATGTATTATATGGCCCATGATCATTTAATAAATTATGAGGATGAATGGATCAATGTTGTATGATCTTTGTGGCACACATAAGTATGGGAATGAAATAAAAGTGGTGGGTGTACCAAAAATTATATATCACTCAAATGAATTGGTAAATGTTTAGTATCATGATATGTCATTTTGGGACAGTGATGTACCTGATTCATTTATGGGTCTTCTTCCACCATGAATTCTTAGTGGTTTATCCTTGACATAGGTTTATGATGAAATGTTTTAAGTTGTTTCCATATTTCCCATGTTATGATTATCATTCTATATCTAGCCTTATTATTTGTGTTCCTTTATTCTTTTTTGATTTTCCTAGTCTAGAATGTGTTATTATATTTATGTTATTGCATTTTTATTCCCTTTTTGGTCTCTATAGATCACCACTTTCTTATGTATTTAATTGGGTTATCTAATTTGTTTGATGCATAAGCATGTTAAATAAGTTTTCAATAAAGTTCTTTTAATTTCAACTTAATGTTGTAATTGAATGTACCTAATTACCAAGGACACTATAATTTCTCAATATTTTGGGTTATAATTAGTGTAATTTCCTATAATTAAATAATGTATTAATGTGAAATAAATATAGTTTTTATTATAGTGATGTTGAAATATCATAGCACAAGTATATTTATCCACCAGACAACCATAATTAAACACCACTTTCTGGTTCTTATCACTATGATACCCTTATGATTCCTTGATCTCCATTTTTTACTTTGTGGGAACATTGAAAAATTTCCTCATAGACTCCAAATAATTGGATAACCAGTTATTTTCATATACTAGGTTTTAGCACACCAAAGAAGTGGTAAACCTTGAATTCAAGGGTAATAAAAAATCCAGATGTGTATTATGCAAGTATTGTGAATTTTTCCTCATACTCAACAATAAATTCACCATCTTATTTCATGATGGAATGGAAATCACTTTCCATTTTATATCATAGAGTTCAAGTAAAATATTTATCATTTTTTCAATAATTACTTTTATCCAATATCATAGATATATTAATCATGTTTCTTATTATTGATCAACATCAACTATTGATCAGATTCTCACTCCATACAATTAAAAATTAGTATAAAATTATATTTCATGTAACATTGAAGGAAGGAGAAGATCTTCTCAATGGAGTTTATATCTTTTTTTTACGAATATGGTATTAGATGATACATTGAAAATTAGAGGCCTTTATGACATAATGTTCTCAATTGAATCTTATTATTTATTTGGGGGATTTGGGAGGTCCACCTGATCCATTTTTGAATTTATAACCTAAGGCATATGAGAGAGTATCAGTGAAATGTTTATGATTCCCTACTCCAAACATGTTGGGAATCTCATTTGACCGTTCATAAAATTTATTTTCACATTGGTTTTTTTACCTGATTCCTTATATTTATGACCATTGGCTTGAATAAAGTGAAAATTATAGATGTGTGTTTTTGAAATATCAATGCATTAAAGATAATCCAATGACATTAAAGAGGTAAATTAAAAATGAAATTTATTCATTAAAAAATTAATTTTTAGGCATCAATATATGTTATCTGTGATCTATTTACTAACATATATTCTTATGTTATTTTTTCTATTAATAATATTTCATAGTGATATTGTAAATTTAATAATGAATATACCTCAAGAATGTCAAACCAGGTCGGTAGCAAGGACCATTTTCAAGAAATAGTTTCTGGTTGAATCCAGCTCAATACAGTGCTTTAGGATTTTACCCCTGTGTACATATATTCTAGAGGCACATCCTATTATAGTATCCAGACATGGAAATATTTTCTTAATAAACCTCTTACTCTATACATTACCAAAATATAGGTATGTTTTGTTATACTTAGTTTTATCCCTATGAAATTCTCTAGTGTTTTCTAATTCTAACCCCATATATAACTATGATTTTCCTTTAATATAAACTATGACAACACTTCTCTTTATTACACATTTATTCATGATGTATTACACAAGATTATACAAAATAAACCCTAGATGATAGATAAGTATAGTGTATTTGTGAATTTGGTACATTATATAACAACTTAAAATATGGGATAAAAAATAATTATTGAAAACTTCCTTGACATGATCAAAATATTTTATTGTAATTAAAGCTTCTTTTGATAACCTGGAGAAAAATATCATTAAGTGGTGAGAAATAAAGCCTAGTAAAATAATAAACCTGGAATAAAAATAAAAAATTAATACATGTTGGAAAAGGGGCATATCAATGGGGTATAAAATGAGTTATAATAATAAACATGAATTATAAAATGAGATATAACCTGAAAACATAAATGAAACAAGGGAAAAGAGGAAAATACTTAAAACACTACATCACAAAAATATGTTATGGACAACTACCAGAACATCATGATGGAAAAATTTCCAAGATGGATTAGGTTCACTTTCTAATAACATTAATTATGTATCATGAGACTAAGTCTTTACCCAATTCATTGGAGTTCTATATAATTCTAGTTGCACTCGTCACATTATTTTCATTATCATGCATACTTGTATCATATAGAACAAACAACATGAATTCATTCACCATAATATTTTATTACATTATAAATGAGTGTTTAATAAATAAATTTATGTCTGAAATAGTGACCAAAAAGTTTATAAAGGTGATCAACCCTGGTATGAAATGTGTACGAGTATTCAATACCCAATTTTTTTATGGAAAGTCACGGTGAAATTTAGAGAGCATAAAATGGGTGTATTAATGTTCCTGGGAAGATTTATGAAAGTGAAAGGGTCATATAGTCATTTATAAATAAAATCTATAGTAAGAGAGATATGTAATTTCAAATTAAAATTTTTTTAGTTGAAGATAAAATACAAAAGATAAAAAATATACTTGAATAATTTAGAGAATGGGAGGATCCCTTACCATTTGATGGGGATTCCAAATGTTTTGGAGGAGCTTCCTAAGAGATCAGGGGAGCCTTGGTAGGGTTGTAGATAGGAGAGGGAATAGTAAGTATGTGATATAAGGATTTTGAGTGAATATAAAAGGGATATTTGGCGTATTTTTATAAGAATATAGAGGGGAATGATTTATTATTTCTAAAATATAGGTTTTGAACTCAATATAATAAAAAAACTAGAAACCATCCAATAATTTATCCCATAATATCTGAAAAAGGGGAGTGGTTATCATTATTTTATAAGGAAAAGTTCCAATCATGTAAAAATATTACCCTTCTAATGTGGAAGTGAGTTAGCTCCTTAATGAAATGATTTTAAAATCCTAAAATGTATTATAGGTTTTAAAGTATTTGTAAAGGATTTATAATATTAATAAAATAAAATTGAAATAAAATTATTTTAACATAAATAAGTATATTTAGTCATAGATTTCATTTATATTATTTATTAAATTAGTTTTTTTGTATTATAATTTCATAATAGACATAATATATTAATTTTTTACCCAAAAATTCGACTGTCTTAGAATATTAAGAAAAATTGACTATTGAATAATCTAGATTATATTATTCCAAAAATTATATTAATTTTATCTAAATTTTATTCTAAATATATTAATGTTTACTTTTAAAAAATAATCTACATTTATTAAGAAATTCTAGGTTTTTTGACAATAATTGTTCTTGAACCCTTATAAATCAGACATTTAAATTTATTAAAATTATATAATAATTTATATTTAATATAAATTATTTAATAACAATAATATATTACAATTTTAATTACATATAAAATCCATTAATTCGACAAAATAAATGTCTTAATTGAAAATGAATTAAAATATAGTTTATGTTTTATTGTACAAAAATAAAAATCA
Source organism: Viscum album (assembly GCA_963277665.1). Lineage (NCBI taxonomy): Eukaryota > Viridiplantae > Streptophyta > Magnoliopsida > Santalales > Viscaceae > Viscum > Viscum album. Next base: position 52,128,408 of record OY728152.1, on the reverse strand, counting down.
TTTATAAAGTTGCGATAATAAAATGAAATATATTAATTATGAAATAAAATATACATATTTATATTATTGTGTTTTTTATGTATCCATTTATAATACCTACAAATTATCTATGTTTAAGGTGCAAAATGATGATACTTTCATGGCGAGGTTCATCTTACATAGTTTGCGACATGATTTTGATGAGTTTGAACCTCTCCTGTAAAAAATTTCTATCATGCTTTAGTTGTTGGATATAATCTTTGGCTTGGTCAAGTGAAAATCCCAGTGATGTTATACCCTTTTGAAGATATGATAAATAGTCTTAGTAGGGTATGATCCTACTAGTTTAGGTCATTAACTCCTCTGTCGATGTCAAGTGGTTTTATTAAAACCTGATATTTATACTAGTCATATGATCATTTTCCAAAGGATATATTATCGACTGTAATAATTATTAATGGTTTTCAAATCCAATTGTATATAATGAAACCAAATAAGTGGATGTGTTTTATATATCCATAATATGTAATAATGAATTTAATTAAATTTTAAGGGAAATTTTATTTATAAATGTTCAGTTTTTTATATTTATGACAAAGAAACACACACAATTATTAGATACTTTTAGGCACCAATGTATAAAATGTATGATTATTATAAGTTCCAAATAGACAGTCCCAAAAACATGGATTCCTTATTGAACCAATTCTATAATCAATGGATATTCCTTCTCATTATACCGTTTTTTGGAAGGAGGTATGCAAGAGGATCTCTATAGTTTCCCACTGTATGAATAGTAGACATAACCTTAGATCCATGTGAAAGGATATAGATGATAGGAAAAACTCCATAATATATATATATTTCTTCAATTATTATTTTCTAAAACCATATGAAACATTTTTGATAATGTTTTTGATGTGTAACAAATGCATTGGCCAGTTTTAATTGCCTCTATTTCCACTATAGATCCCATGATGGTTTTACTAGAACCAATGTAAAATCTTATTTCCCCTATGAGGTAGAAATCATTATCATTCAATTATTTCTCATTTTAAATGTTTAAATATGGAATTTTATGAACACCATAGGATTTAATAAGGTTGAAAAGGGTGTGCGAGGATCATTCAGAGCTGAAACCCTATCTTTTTGGGAGAAATAAGATTGATGAAAATTTAGTTCAAAGAAGGCAGGGTAGGCCGCACGATCTGAGAAACCGTTAAAGGCTTGGGAAGAGATCTAGGGAAGGCCACACTATTAGACCAAACAATGCAATGTGGGACACATGATCATACTACCATGTCCTAAATTTTAATATAGGGGGTTTTAATGGTTTAATCACTATTAGTCAAAACTATATAGACAAACCATGTGGGGTTCCCATTCTCTTTTGAAAACATTTCACGGTTAGAAAATAGTTTGGAAGTTGTGTGCCTACTTCGTCAGACACTATAATTTTGGGTAAAATTTAAAAATTACCACTAATTATTTTTTTAAAACCTTATTTTCTTATTCTTTCTATACACAATCAAACCTTCATTTTGAAGCCCTCCATGGAGACTACTATTGGATTTGAGGTATATTCTTTGTTTGACCTCAGATTCAAGTTCTATTTATCTCATTGGATCCTAATAAGTAATATCACAATTCTTTTTTATCCATTCCTCAATTTATTGGGTATCAACTGCATTATTTAGGAGCCAGGAACTTTTTCCTAATAATAGTTTTTCATCCATTCTTCAATTTCTCCTGATCCATGTCAAATCAAGAGATAATACTTGATTTTCTATCATCTACGAACCTATGATATGTGGTATCATTCTATTCATTTAACGTCAGGTGGTTATATATAAGTCGTTATGTTGTACACCCAATTCTTAGGGAATTTCCAATTAACTGGGTTTAATCCTTGAATTGAATTGGATAGCATGACATATGACTTTAAAGAGGCCATCAATGAATAGTTATAGGCTGAATACCTGAAAAACAAAACCTCCCCTTTGAGTTTTTTTTCTAATTAAAAGGTATATTTGATGTCTTTTGAGTTTTATTCTTTAGGGTGTGGCCTTTAACTCATCCGTATGTATTTTTTACAATTATTTAAAATGGTGAAATGATTTAAAACATTAATTACAAAATGGACTGTGAATTTTTATTGGAATGGATTAATAAAATAGGGGATGGATACCATGTCCCTAGGACTTTCCATATAAAATCTCATTTATGTGTGAGATTATTAATATATTTAATATCAAATTGGAGTTAAATTTAAGGGAATCTATATAATATTTTAAAATTCTTGAGTCACATTTTGAGGTGAGATTGAATTCAATGTTCTTGCTGTTGACCTTGAATTGTTAAAATGACATTTATTTAATGGTTTGAATAGGTTGTCTTCTTATATGAATTGGGTGACACATGGATTCAATTACTAATGCTATTGAAGGAATCAATTGGATTTAAGCTTTATTATGGATGAGTGATATCTAGAATCCTTAGTCAAATAAATAGGATAGACATTGAGGACTGAATATTATATGCCGAGTGATACTTGTAATTTCTTATGGATTTATAAGTATATACTGAAGGGTAATTTGATCCTTATGCTGTGGGTGATACTTGGGCACCCTTAGTGGACCCCAAGGATATACTTGAATGGGAGGGGTGTTATACCACACCTACTGAGATACATGTGTTATTGAGTGGTTCCCCATGGACATTCTTGTAGGGTGTTGGTTTTTATTACACCTAGAGAAATACCTAGAGTCCAACATTTAAATTACATTGGAGTGATTAGTTTATGAATTGATTAATGAATGAAGAGGTTTATATGACATGACTTCCATGCCCTAAGAAAATCTTGGATTCATTTTTTTTTACATTTTATGGATACCATATTTACGCATCCTTGATCAGGTTATAACGGGGGACATTAGGATATATTCCAAGTCTCAAGACATAAATTTTAAATGAGAATGAAATGTTAATTGAAAATACATATAAATAACAGAGACATAACTATTAAATTAAATATGTATTTAGTTAATGAAAATTTAATTAAATTAACTTTTTTTAAATGATAACTTAGACCATATCGGATGTTCACTTTTTATTAATACCATTACTTGTTATATTATTATCGCACACTATTGATATATATATATTCACTGACTGGATGGCATAGATCTTCGGTGGTTAACTATAGGGATTATATCTCAAAACCTATTTGGGTTTCCTTTAGGTACCCAAATAGACTATATGATTGCAGATATAGAAAAGGTAAGGCACCATTCTATGGGATATTAATTGATGTTAGGATTAGCGGAGCATTGTTTCATGTTGATGATCCATATGCTAAATGGATACTTTAGGATTCTTTGTACTTTTGTTAAATGTATTATATATATTCCTTGTATACAATATTTATAGGATTTCCTAGAGTAATATGATAGGTATCATCATTTGGTATATGAGGTGGATTCCATAATTTCATATATATATATATATATCAGTCTTCTACTATTTATTTCTTTTCTTGTTATTACTACTTCCACTAATTATATGTTGTTGTACTTATTCTATGATACACTCTTGTGATATGAGCATATTCTTCCCATGGACACACCAAGGACATCAATTAGAGTCAGAAAACTCTGGTATTTGGGGAGATGAACTTGAGGCTATGGAACCAATCAGGCATAGAGCACTATTGAGTGGCATCTATGTCTGAGAAGTTATAAAGTGGCACCCGACCATTTAATTTTTTGGTTTGATTTATTATTTAGGGATAAAAGAAAACAATAGTAAAGAAAAAGATTTTGGTTGCGAGATGTTATTAGGAGTAGCTACCCTATGTATAGGAAAAATCCAAAATTACTCAAATTAAAATTTTATTTTCAAGATTTGGAAAATTATAGTTGATTTTATTCCACCATTGGGTGATTCAATTGAATTTTGATGTCATTATTGATGTGATTATGGGTTTTATTTTGTTGCAACCGAATGAGATGAGTGTATGAAATCTTATGCATCAAGTTATGAACTATACAAGAATCACATTACATTAATTATACCATGAAATTTAGGTTTTATTACGTATTGCATGATGTTGTGGTTGGTTTCATGATAGTTATACCTACTATTATTACTGGGATATAAGAATGTGTTATGGTGTGAATTAGATGGATGTCAAGAATTGGTTCCAAGGGAGAACGGGCCCCATGGATAAAAATTTTGTGAACCATGGGTTAAAACTCTTAAAATTAATTGACATATAAGTGTTAAATGTGAACTAATTTGAATGAAAACAAATATGTGAATTAATGTGAAAAATAAATATAAATTAATAGTGTTTATAGTGGGGAACATGACCTGAACCCGACCTTATTTGTGGGAATTATGAAGTATATCTAGCTTAAATACATTATGTACGTCACCCATACATTACCCATGTAGAATACAGAGGGGTGTGTTTTTATATAGGAAGTATTGTAGCTCTACTAATTGTGTTATTTCAATATTGAGAAACAAACATGATAGTAATCCCAAAATAAGGTCTGTGTTTGGAATTATAGAGCCTTACCACACTGAAAACTCTAGTTGCATACCATAAGTGTGGATAAGACCACACTACAAAATTTGAGTGCCATGGGATACCAGTGGATATTCAAGTAGTGTCAATCATGGCACCAATAGTATTACCAGACATAGGTGTTGTGGCTCAGTTCTGAAAAGAGTTTTGGATTTTATATGGACCATTCAGGGAGCACTATGATAATCACCCGACCATGGTAGAGTTGACACTTATGTTCTAGTAGTACCATGCACCCATGTTTTCTAGGAATGTCATACCACATTTTATAGAGTGATATCTAGAGTCCATTTTATCTATCATTGATTATATCAATACAACTATTTAGATGAAGATAAATATATCTATTTGTATACTACATGATTTGGATAAGAGATGGTGGGATGTTATTACATAGATGGAAATTTATTAGTAGATGGAATGTAAATATTTAAATATGGATTTATATTATTACTTCTCTCCTGAGGTGTTGATGATTAATCGAACCACATAGTTTTTGGACCTAGAGGAAGGCATGGTATCCATTGTGAAATATTCGACACATTTTTCTGATCTCCAGCATTTCACTACTATTATTATGAGTGATGAGCTATATAAAGGAATCCAATTATATGATGGTCTCAAGTTCAACATCTAATTCCTGTGAGTTTCATTTAGGTGACTACCATTTCTGGAATAGTTAATCAGTTTTTTCTCAGATAAATTGACTTTAGTGAGGCTCTAGGTGAAGGCTAGGATGGTTCAATATCATGATCTGTTGTTTCTTAAACTGGTAGTTGTATGTATCATTTAGATCTTCCACATATTGATATTTGAAGATAGATCACATACTCAAGTAGATAGGAGAGGTGACACTAGTGTGATAGGATTGGATATACAAGAAAACTATGTATGAGGGACCCAGTCATGTGTCGACAGTGTGGCAAGATGGGCCATATACAACACTTCTACAAAAAACCTGTTTGAGTGTGTATTGATAGAGGGTCTGCATAGAATCCAAATTCAAGAGTGGGGTCAATAGATTCTAATTAGGTAGAGAGTTGTATTACACTGGGTCTATCAATAAAAAAAGGTGTTCATGGATGTGGTAGTGAGACCCAAGTTTTACAGTGACGTGAGGGTTGATCAGCTCTGGTTAGCCAAACAATGACATATGTCCCTGCTATAAGCAATTAATGTGAAGTGAAAGAGAACCTTGAGAGGAAGGATCCTATTTCTTGTATTATCATAGGTACTATTCTATTATCCTCTACTTTAGATTCTATACTTTTTTGATTTAGGGGATTCACTTAGATTTCTCTCACTACTCGTTGTGGAGAACCTTGTGCATAGTGTTTGTATCTTCTATGGTTTTATGAAAATTAATTCTATATTGGGTATTATAATGGAGGATATATTTCAGTATATGGAGTACCCCTTGAATTCGGTGGGTGTCATGTCATATGGGACCTCTTACTCCTCAAGATGCCAGGTTTTGAAATCATTCTTTAAATGAACTGGTTGTTCTCCATTCAAGCCTTCATTGATTTATGTCACTATACGGTGACCTTCACATCACCATAAGGTGGAGAGTTTATTCAAAATGATTAATGAGATATCAAAGTGAGTCAAGATAGACCATATCATCATGGGATGGGTGGAATTGTTTCCCATATTATGATTTTGAATCTGGATGATCTAGGAATTTGTCCAACAGACTTCCCTCCAGTAGTTGATCATATGATAGATGATTTACCAGATGAATTTTTAGGATTACCTGTAGTGAGAGAGGTATATTTCTTTATTGATCTAGTTCCAAGAGATTCACAAGTATACATTACTCTTTATAAAGATTTATACTAATGAGATTAAAGATATCAATAGGCATCTAGAGGATTTAGTGGCAAAGGGTTTCATCCAACCCAATACCTCTCAATGTAGTTACAATTAATTTTTTTTAAAAGTTAGTTGAAACTATCAAGATATTTTTGGATTACTAAAAATTGATCCAGATAATAGTTAATAAAAAATATCCTCTTCTGTAGATAGATGATCTATTTGACTAGCTCTACGGAGATCTAGTCTTGTCAATGGTCGATTTGAGATCCAGTTATCCTCAAGTGTGAGTTAGACTATATTACATACCTTTAATAGAATTTTTTAGAATGTAGGATATCTGTAAGTGTTTTATTATATTGTTCATTCATGTAAATGAACCATAATTATTCATGGAATTTATGCACCATGTTTTCCATACATATCTAGATTTATTTTAAGGGTTTTCATGGGTGATATCGTGGGGTATTCCCACAATAATCATGACCATTCCAAAAACAAATTGATTGTGTTGGATTCACTGATAGGGATTTCTTGATATTCTATAATAAAAAAGTGCTTATTTTTTATCGATCTGATTCACTTATTGTGTTACATTATCTCATAGAAAGGAGTATCAATTGACCTAGGGAAAGTGAGAGCAATGGTTTCCTTGGAATATACCAAGAATATCTTCATGGTATGATGTTTCGTAGGTATATATGGTTACTAATATAATTTCATATAGATATTATGAATCCTAGTATAACCTCTAATGAGCATGAATAATTGGGATGTGAATTTTTTTTAGATTCCTATGAGATGACCTTTCTGGAGATGAATGGGATGGTTTCATTAGTGTTGCTAATGGTTTTTTAGAGTTAGGCAGAAGTTACACTGAGTATAATGATGCTTCAGGTTTTGAGTAGTAATTTTTGAAGGTGATAGTGTCATGGAATATGGGTCTCATTAGTTGCGGCCAGACAAGAGGAATTACCTAACACATGATCTCATGTTAGTTATAACGGTTCACGTATTGTGCTGTTGGAGACATTACATAATTTTAGAGTGTTTTGTGGTGTACACAGACCAAAAATGCCTCAAGTAAATATTTACAAAGTGTAATATAAATCTAAGACAGTGGAGGTGGGTTTAATAACAAAATTATTTGAATTTAGATCATACGAACATGCCTGATAAGAGAAATGTAGTGTCACATTCCCTAAGTAAGAGGACTCAAATAAATGTAGTTCAGCGTGACAGTAGTGAGTGGAAGCACATGGTTTTGTTCTCTGATTTTCACTTGGATGTGCAAGGTAGTCAGGGTAAGACCTTTACATCATACATACCTATTACCTTTACCCTTCTGGATAGAGTTAGGATGAGGCATCTATCAGACTCAGAAGGCCTAGTCCTATGGGAGACTATGGAAGGACCATATGAGATGATGGGATCCTTCATATACATAGTCACAAATGGGTTTCTTAAAACATATGTGAGGAGATGAAGTGAATGTTTAAGGCTTCATCATGGGAAGTGAACCCCATCAACACTATGATATTTGGTGAATAACATCAACAAAACTGGTGGATGGGTATGAAAAGAGATGTTTTTTATCATGTGGTGTTCCACCTATCAATATGAGAAGGTGGAACACCAGAAACCAGACAAAATTTTACAACAGTTACCCATCCTGAGTGGAATTGGATTAAAGTTTCATCAGAAATCATGATAGGTTTACCATGGTCTCCTCAAGGAAAATATGTTGTATGGGTGGTTTTTTATTATCTCACAAAGGCTTATCATTTCCTTCTAATCAAGGAGACCTTCAGTGTTGATGTGCTTGGGATGTTTTATATCTATGAGATATTATGTAATCAAGAAGTCCAATGAACTATCGTTTTAGATTGAGACACCGAGTATACTTCACATTTTAGTAAATTGATATATATATTATTGGGTAAAAATTTTCTTCTTAGCATAGTATACCAATCCCAAATAGATGTACAGTCAGATCACATGATTCAGGTTCTTGAGGAAACGCTGTAAGAATTTGTCATAGTATTCAAGGGTTCATGGGAGAGGCATATTCCCCTGGTTTAATAAACATTCAACCATATATTTCTAGATAGTATACAAATGGTTCCTTATGAAGAATTTTATAGTATAAAATTTTGATGACACTTGTGTTTGTTGGATTCAAGATATGCAGCTATAGTTGGACATCATCTTGTTCTGGAGACCACAAAGTTGGTGTAGTTAATTCTAAAGAAGATGGATACTACACATTTTCATTAGAAATTATATGTCATTCTCCATAGATGACATCTTGAGTTGATGTTGAGGGGTGAAAACTTCTTGTGTGTTTCACCAAGGCTGGGAAATATGAGCATTTGGTGATAGGGTATGTCTTCACTACATTATGTCGGTCCATTTGGGATTTTGAGAGAGTGTGACCAGTAGCCTATTAGTTGCATTTTCCTCAGTGGTACCACACCATGCCCGACATGTTCGATGTTTCCTAGATACATGCCATTATTCCGATCCATCTAATGCCATTCTTCCCAAAGAGGTTGGGTTATATGTACAAGCATCCTTGGAAAAAAATCCTAAACAAATTGCGGATCATAGCACAATGGTTCTCTGAGGCCATTCAATTCTTTTAGTATGAGTTCTATGGAGGAATGGACAAGTACACAATGATACCATGGATCAAGAGGCTTATGTATGATCAAAGTAGATATAATTATTCTTATATCATGCTTCACCAAACTTGGAATGGAAATTTAGGGATGAATTTGGGGGGTGGAGTTTGAATGAACCTGCCTCTTCTATGTGGTATAGATAATTTACATTCCATTATTTCTAAACAAAAAATTTTAAATATGGATTTATGTGTAATACTATAGAGGTCATAAGGGTATGAAGGGTTCCAAAGGTTTTCTCAGAGCTAGAACCCATGTTTCTAGGGTGAAATAATCCTAGTTCATAGTTATTTCAAACCATGCGATGTAGGCCAAATGGTCTAATAAACAACATGAGGATAGGGTAGACAGTAAGGGAAGGAAACATGGTTAGATCAAACCATGTGTTTTGGGTTGCACAACCATGTGACCATGTATAAAATTTTTACAGTGGTTTTGGGAAGGTTTGTGCATGGTTAGTCAAACCATGATGAAAAATCAAGTGGGGTGCCCCTTCTGTATTTATTACCATGAACAGTTGGCATAATGTTTGGAGATGATTTTACCAAACTGTAAATCCCTAATTTTTTCTAAAATTAAGAAAATACCATTAATTAAATCTTTAAAAGAAACCTAATTTTTTTTCTTACGCATAGAAGTCCATCAATTGTGAATCCCACCTTCTTGAATAATATTGTATTTGAGGTATCTTCTTCATTCGATCTATGATTCAAGCACCACTCAACTCTTTAGATCCATATTGGTAAGATCTCCGTTCATTTTTAGACATTCTATTTTTGATTGGGTATCAGCTGTGATATTCAGGTGAAAGATAATTTTAACTATTTATAGGTTCTCCATCCTTTTTTTTGATTTTATCCATATTTGTGTTGAATCAAGAGCTGATACTAGATTATATATCCTCTATAGACCCACGATAGGTGGCCTCATTCAATTAATTTAATGTTGAGTGGTAATATATACATTGTTGTGTTACATTCCCAATTCTCAAAGTGTTTCACTTGATATTTGTATTAATCCTTGAATTGAACTATTTAGTATGTCATATACATTTGAAGAGGCCACCAATAAATGATTATAGGTTGAAAATCTTGTAAACCTAACCACCCTATTGGGTGTGTTGTTTAATTAAATGGTTCGTTTGATGGATTATGAGTTGGATGCCTTTGGTTGTCTTCTTTACCCATTGTCTAGGGATGTTTAATAGGGATTTCAATTTGTGAATTGAATTGTAAGTTTAATTGTAATATGAATATTTAATTTTAATTGAATTGAATTATTAAAATTGGGTAAGGATTCCATGTCCATATGAAATTAAATGTAAAATATTTTCTAATCTTAGGATGATTGATATAATGAATTTCCCACATGTGTTAAATTAAAGGAAATACCTCTATTCTTGACCAATTCTTGATACACCTACAAATGTGTGATTGAATTGGATGTTAATATTGTTGAACTTGACTTGTTAATAAAAAATTGGTTAAATAATTATATTCCTTGGGGTGAACATTGGTTAAATGACGAATGATATGGATAGAATCAATTGGATTTACCTTGATTATACTTGAGTGATACAAGGACACCCTTGTGTGGTTCCATATACGGAATCCAAGGCATGACTATTATATGGTGAGTGATACTTGGAATTCCTTATAGATTTTAAAGGATGAAATCAAATGAAATGTGATCATTATTCCATAGGAGATACTTTGGCTCTTTAATGGGTCCACCAATGATAGACATGAATGTAAGGGATGTGATATCACACCCAGAGAGATTTAGGGGTTCTTGAGATGTTCTCTATGTATGTGATTGTATGGTTTTGGTTTTTATTATTCTATAAGAAATACTGGGATTCCAACATTGGAATTCCAAGGGTAGGCTTAGGTTTTGAATTGATTAATGAATAAAATGGATGGTATGATGAATCTTCCAAGACAAAGTAAAATCATTGATTTGATTTTGTTTATACATTATGGATGGCTAGATTAGGCATCCTTGATGATGTTATCACTATAGATGTTGGGTTATGCATCCGGTCTCAAGATATAATATTTAAAGGAAAAATAATGGTTATTTGAACATGATTATCAATGTTACATGTCTGAATATTAATTTATAGATGTATTTCATTAATTAAAATTGAATTAAGTGAAATTTTTTATAAATGAGATCCTAGTACATATAGGATATTTACTTTTGAGTACTTCCTTTACCTGTTATATTTTTCTTTCACACTCTAGTAATATTTATTCACTGACTTGATGACGTAGTCCTTTGGTGGTTGATGACAAGGATTATATCTCACACCCTATTCGGGACTCATTTGGATACCCAAATAGATTATATGATTACCGTTATGGGTAATGGAATGTTCCATTCTATAGGATCTTGATTTCTAATTAGTAGTTGGGGAGCATGAGACCAAGACGAGGCTCACAATTCTAGATGGATATATTTGGCCTTTTTGAAATTTTGTTACATGTAATTTATATATTACTTGTATACTTGTTTTGGATGTTTTCCTTGAAACATATAAAATGTATCATCATTTTTTTATGAGGTGGACTCTGGAATTTCTTATATAATTTTATCAGTCTTAAACATTTCATTTATTTTCATGAAATTATAGTATCCGGTAATTGTATATTATTGTACTTCCATTATAATACACTCTTCTTATATGGGAATAGCCTCTCGAGGGAAACACCTAGGCCCACACTAATAGTAGGTAGACACAAGCATTTGGGGAGGTGCGCTTGAGGCAATGTAACCAATAAGGCTTGAGGAAATGGCGAGTGGTATCCTTGTCTAGGCTGTTACAACCAAAATATTTTTTCCACTATTTTTACCAAAATCCTTCTCCTCATATATTAGGGTGGAATCAAACATGAATTCCATTTTATTTCCGAATACATTTTGGGAATTATCCATTTTTAACAAGTTGGGTATTTGATGGAATTATAATAATAAAAATTGATATGCTAAATTTAGTTGTAAAAATATCTCTATAATTTTTATCAATATCAATAAGGATAGATCTCAAAATGGAAATCCAGGGTCAGTTGGTTGTGATTGAATCGTAAAAGACTAAAAGGGAGGGGCATTGTCTTGTTTTTATAAAAACCATGGAGTTGATATCACATATGAATCAAAAATGGAAGGGGTTATCATGATAATAAATATTGTGATATTTAATAAATTAGTTAAAATTTGGCGTGAGTTGGACTACAAATTTATTGTGTATGGTATCATGTGGAGGCATTCTTCTCCTTATTAGAGACTTATTGTGTTTTGGGTGGATTTTATTAAATATTATTGTCAAATAGACTTTTTCTTAATTATCATATGTATCAACAAGGTAAAAATGTCACTTAATATTTTTCCAACCTGAGATTTCAGATGTGGGGTTATAAAATGAATTTGTCTATACCAGATCATTTATTTCTCAACATCTATATAATTCCATTTTTAGGAATTTTATATAATTTTCCATTCCCTAGAGATCCAAATTTTGGAGTCCAATTAATAATAATATTATTTAGTTATAAATGCAATAATATTTTTTAACATTACCTTTATCATATCTGAAAATTAATTTTTTATTAAGATAAACCCCATTTTAAGGGAAAATGGGGAAACCACTATGACATAAAAGACATAAACATGTTAAAAGGCCCCAATGGTCCAAAATTTCAAGACCAAACAACCAAAATTACAAAAGAAAATCCCCTCCCAACATCAAAAACATGAAATACAGCTTCCACCTTCCACGGTTGGTCAACTAGCTGTCCCTAAAAAAGTTCATGGGTCTAGAACCGATGACTATAACCATACACTCTCAACCATCAGATTACAAGAATCAGAGGTACAATGGAAACTCTTTTCCCTAATCCTAATTTGGATAAGTCTCATGTAAATGATCTAATTGCATAGTCCTTTCAACAGTAGACCACTAGGTCCACATCGAAAGAAAACAAACTGCAGAATGAAAACCACAACTGATACACAATATAAAACCTTCACTGCCTCCACATTCTTCAAACAAATTTAAAATCAAAGTGCACCAAAATACCAGAATCAACCAAGAGCAGCAGAAAAAACCACGAGCAGCAAATATGGAGTAGATGAAGATCTGAATTATCCCAAAACCATCACATGAAAGTAGAACAATAATATCCAAAAAATGAAGGAAAAACATGATTTAAGAAACCATCACCAATTGAGAAAATGAATCCATTTCATCTCATCCATGCCAATGCTGCAACACACTCAAGAGACAACCTCCCAAAATAGAGAATGCTAGAAGATGAACTCAGCACAAGCCAACTGCAGATCCCAAATTCCATCACCACCTTCAATGCCGCACACGAAGATGAAATCCTCCTAACACACTCAAATCCAACATCAACCGTAGTAATGACCCCATACCACAACATCTAAAATTCAAATCCAGGACCAAAATCGTGCCACTGTGGAATCCCTATCCAACTCGAACGATAGTGTGAGAAGTAATCGACAAAAGATGAGTTTTTCCAAAGAGAATGAGTCTGCACGTTGCTACCGCAAGAAGAGACAACACACTACCAGTGTACCGATCCGAAGAATTGAGGAGAGGAACCGAGTCGACCTGAGACAACAAATTAAATTGCATTATGTTCTTGTAATATAAAAGAAAAAGATAAGGTTTATTATGAAATTTATTTATGTAAATAATTAAATAATATCTCTCCTAATTTATCTTTATCCTTTAACACATAGGTTCTAGTACCCATAGGAGTATATGAAATCATTCAAGGATACATTATTAGAGATTCATCATTATATAGAAACCTATAAAGGTAAGAACCCTCTAACTATAGTTTAGGGATATGTGTAAATATTTTTTATAGTTAAGATATAGAATTAGGTATTTAAATTTTGTGACCATAATGTTATATATAATTCAAATAAAACTATCATGTTCAAATCAAATGTAATGGGGTTTTTTAAATCTTATCATAAAATTGTTTCATGAAGATTTTCACACAATACATAGAATAATGTTTTACAAATTATGAGTGTCTATTATCCTATAAGGGGAATAATTAATATAGAAGGGAGAGTATACCTTTTTAATGAAAATTTCAATTTTAAATATAGTTTTTTTGATTGCATACTATTAGGTATTTTATTTATTTTAATCATTTTTAATAATTTGATAAATGTGTTTGATAATAGAGGTAATGAAATATTATATAGTGGATCAAAAAGTAATGGTAATTTGGATTCATATTTTGAAAATATGGTTTAATTTAATTGAAATTTTATTAACTTAAATTTCTTTAATCATGGGTGTATGAATGACTAAAGTAGTGTTGGTAAAAATTAAATTTCTAGATCCAATTTTTTTAATAAATATGAAACTATTACAAACAATGCAATTATTTAGAATGGTAGATTTATGACTTACAAAAATAAACAATAAAATCAATATTCTCCCCCATATTTCCAAAAAATATCATTTAAATAACTTTTCTATTTCCTTTAGATATTAGTAACAATATTAAATTTTTTATTAATTTGACAAGTTAGGGTAATACTTTACTAGTATTTATATTTATTATGAGTTTTAAATATAAAATTCTAAAATTGGATATCAAAAAAATTTATTATTGTGAAGGGTAATAATTTTTTCTAAATTTTTACTTTTTTTAATTATTTTTGAAATGTTATTTAATTGTTAAAATTTTAGTTTTTTTGTTAGGGAACATAATGGAAACTAATAAAATCTACCAATAATTAATTAGTTCATGATATTTCTCAATTAATTTCAACTTTTCTTTCATTTTACTCTGTTTACTTATTGGGTATTGTAGTTTTTCTAAGGATGAGCACTGAATGATAAAAAACATCCCACATGTTGAAAAATATATTAATTTAACTCACTAATCATGTCTAATTTATTGATATAAATGTATTTTTTTACTCAACAGAGAAAAAAGATGGTAGGAAAAAATATTCATAAGATAAACTAAAACATGATGTGGGAACTACCCCCCCCCCAAATCAGTAAACTAAACCTAAAACTTTTAATTGTTTGCTTAATATCATATATAATGATCAAAATTATCTATTAAGAGTAACTATGATAATTATGAAAACCTAAATATAAGAAAATAACTTTGAGATCAAAAAATCAAGTATATAATGATTGAAAATTTAGGAAAATTTGGGTTATTAAAAAATGATTATCAAAACTCTAATTTTTTAATATTTATAGTGATATGTTACATTTATATGTTCCATGGGGTATTTAGTGATGACCTTATATTTTATAAATTCTAATTTTCTTTGAAGTATAGAGAAAAACACTGGCTAAAGTGTCTGTCATTGACTTTTATCGATATATAGGATGTTTTTTCAACCAAATTATTAGAAAAATATTTTAAACCATTAATAATAATTCATAATGTCATTAAAAACGTCAAAAAACTATATGATAAATTCATATTTGAGTAGCAATAGTTATTAATGGATTTCACAAGAAGGGCCACTCATCCGGGATTTAATATACAACATTAAACAAAAAAATTATATTATAGATTGAATACCAATGTGAATGTCATAATTGAATCTTCTATTAATGTATTAATCAGGAAAAATATATACTATGTATATAATTAAATTCATCATAATATATTGAATAACGGTATAATGTTTTAATGATATTGAGGCCCATTAAAAAGTGGTATTAACCAAGATGATGATAAATCAAAAATTGGTCACACATTTTGAAGGATAAAGAAAAAAATTGGATTTATTTAAAATTATTAAACAAATAATTCAATAATATGCACAAATACCACAATCATAATAGAATGTATAATTCACCCAAAGAGAATAAATATAGAAGAAATTGGAAGTGAAACCATGTAACCCCCATATCATTCCTCAAGAAGATAAGACAAGGTGAAGAGGAAGACAATTATAGAAGGTTCCCAAAATTTTTCATTAACCAATATATCACCTTATGTTATATAAAATTAATTTTAAATATTTTATATTATGTAATTTGTTTATATAAATGCTGAAAAATCAGGATAATATAAAATATATGGTTGCTGTCTAATTATATTGAGGGTATTGAAACATGATGTAATGAAACATTATTTCGAAGATATTAGATCTTTGAATGAATTCCATAATTTATATGATTATTTTATTCACATTTTGAATAGAATTATCTAATTTGGTGGGATGTTTGAACTTGATGACCTTTATTATTTTCAAGAAATGAATAGATTTAAGAATCCCTAGGCTAAAATATTAGTACAGTAATCAGTGTGTTGGTCAGTGAAGTAACAATAATTAATTCAATCAGATTTATTATTTAATATCTAAAATATTATGATTCCCATTGACTTTATAATACTAAATATAGAAAATGAAAGTGAGGTACCGATAATTAATGAAAGAACCATCCATACCACTGAGAAAAATGTGATTGAATTTAGTTAAGAAAGATTGATATTCCAATTGGGAGATGGGTAATTAATGTTTTAATATCCCACTATCTATTTGAGTTATATTTCTTATAAATGATTATATTTATTTGTCAATGGTGGTTAACGAATCTTGTAATATTACATGGATTTCAATATATTGAATAAGATCCAAAGTAAATAGAGTATAAATGGAGTCCTTAAGTCATACAATTTGAAGAAACATATAAAAGGTTTGAGGAATTTTAGTTTCAATGTTGAGGGATGGTAAATTTTTATGGATTAATTAAAATAAATTGGATTTCAGGCCTTAATAATTTTCCTATTAAATCTGTTGTTTGTTGAACTATACATAAGTTCATAAGACTTGTTTCTCTCTATTTTTTAACATGACACATTATGTACAACAAAGAACAGGGAAGTTGACCCATCCAATTTTTTCTTTATTTGGATGATATAGAGATATGTGGAATCAATATGCCAGAAGAAAATAGAATAAGTAGAATTATGATGATCATAAAAATGATTATCTGAAATAAGATACAATGAAGTCATGATGTTGGAAATTGTTTATATTTTATAGAAATTTTCAATTAAAAATTATTCCAAGATATAATAAAAAAGGATCTAACCCTGTAAACTGCCTATAAAACTCATCCAAGGGCCCATGTTGGACCCATCGGTCAACCATGCCCAAGGGAGTGGCCTTAGTGAGCCCATGGGTGGTAGAGGGCATAATTCCAATAAGAGGAAAGCATGCCCATGTATAATGCCAACAGAGTTCAAACAAGAAGGAAGACATAGGTGAATTCAAATTGGGACTAATAGGATGTTTATGGACCACACAGTTGTACATTTCTCATGTGGATATGATGTGTTGGGTATTTGGCTGCCGACCCAAATGGAAGCTCAAAATGAATGTTGAAATTAAATAATTGAAATAGCCCTACTAAACTACATAGGATTTTAATGTTGGATGTGATTCAAAAAGCACTATTAATGTCTTTAAAAAGATAATAATATATGCTTAATCATCATATTGATTTAATATTGACCACATGATGAAATATTTTAATCAAAATCTTCAAGTAACTGCATTAGAGATCTATAAGATGTAGTATTTATATGGTGTGACTGCCACCACAAATATAATATCAAATGGAGGATATTATGAGGAGATTATTCCATGATTCTTCATGAACACATGATATAATTTATATGTCAGTGTTTCAACATAGAAATATGGTTCTCCCTTATAAAAATGTAGCTATAGAGGATAGTTCTTGCATCCTATGTGTATGGTTTGGGGCTGTTCTTTTAAAATGGGATCAAGCATGCATGGATGTGTACTTGGTATATAAGGAAGAAAACCACTTCACATAAGAATATGTTACATAATTTTTGTCATCATTTAATCTGGATTTTATTGAATTCATAGATAATATACTTGAATATTTAATCGGTTATCAACAATGATTAAAAAACAATGTAGAGGCGGTGAAAAGATTTGGTGTTCCTCACCTATAAAAGTTGGGGATAGAGATGATAAGAGGTTGATATATCTTAAATTTTCAATGAGATCTCTTGTTTTTATGAAAATAAGATCATATATTTTCTTCACTCTCATGAGAAAGCAACAAGATCCATAAGGATCTTAGTTACACGAATTCAGGGAGAACTAAACTCTTCTCTTTGTGTGAAGGACTTTCATGAAGCAATCTACATCCCTAGAGAAGTTTTCCGACCACTTGATATGTGACTCAAGAATTCAGGTGTTTCATGGAGTGGTTGAGATACCACACTTGAGTTTTTCATACACTAATATCTAAAATGAATAATTGATACAAGAACCAATGTTTGACTTATTCACTCTCACAATGCTAAGAGAAGAATGTGTATCCATGTATACCATCCTATAAGAATAATAAGTATAACAAATCCAATTGGATTTTAATAAACACATTGTTATATAACAAACCTATATTGCACGAATGAAGATAAAATGAACCTAGATTCTAGTAAATATATAAATAACACATGAGACATCACGCTACTATTTTCATGATCAAGAAACACAATCACTAAGGTTTGTGTGAAGAAGAAGAGCATGCAAGGTAGTGTAAAAAACACATGTAGGAATATGTTCATGAAATTATGAAATATGAAAACCTATTTTTTGTTAAGGAATCTTGAATTTGAAAGTGAAACAAAAATAAAAACATGAAATAAAGAAAATGATATTAGAAAAATATTCCATATTTTTTCTATGGTTACTATTTTCACAAATAAATAGTTCCATATAGTTGTAGTTGTGTAAAGATAATGGATATAGAAGATGAATAATAGTGAAGTGTCCATGCATAGAAATGAGAATCATAAATCATTCATGAACCATGGAACAATATACATCGATTAGAAAGGAAAGGAATTATATTTATATGAGGTTTTGGTGAAAATGAAATATATATTTAAAATACATGAATAATATGAGATGTTCAATATAGTTTAATTACTCATATCAGAATATTTATTTCTACTAAGTAGAAACCGATCATATACTCAATTAATTATATTTTGTGTCAAGGACGTTAGAGAATTCAGTCCACAATAATATTCACATCATTCTGACTAAAGTGGAACTAATTATTATTATTCTAAGAAGAGATGATCTTTTAGTGTTATGATAATAATAAAAAAGTTGTTTATTCAAGAAATATTGGAAGAAAGTGATTTAGTATAGTCCATTTTGAACTAGATAACAAATAGATCCAGGCACTGGTATACAATATTTCATTTAAATGTGTGTCAATGATCATAGATATAAGAAAAACTAATAGACCAATCAATATTCAATTGATTATCATTTTGGCCTGAAATAATTATGTGTTTATCAGTCAAAAACATATTAATATTATTTTATTTATAGAATAATTATAAGAAGAAAGTGTATTTTTAAATTTACAACTTTTAAGAATAGGAATGTTTCTTTCCTAATACTATTTATGTAAACAAATGATGATGATGAAGTTTGTTGAAGATCAAAGTTGGATTGTGACATCCAAAATATGTATCATCTCATGGAAGAATTTCATGGTGTTACAATGAACTATAATAATATGGGTGATACAATCTTCAATGGAAGTATAAGGATCCATAAAATAGAAAAAAAAACATTCACCGCCACATGAAAATATTGAATTGAAAGTGTAAGGGAATTTCCTTTTTTTACTATATTTAAGGAATTATTTTCTTATGGTTGTGTAGTTTGATTATTTCCATACCATGATAATGACTAACTATTCTCATTGAGTATTAAATAATATAAAAATATCATTTTTTATCTTTAAATGATTTTATATACGTACATACAATGAGGAAAAAAGAATAAGAGAATCAAGATCCTATCAAGTCAATGTTGTAAAAGGATAAGAGGTGAAAATGTTAAAAAGTATCCAACACTATTTCACCCTTGTTAATGATAGGAATATCCCAAACTAATCATTCTAATTGTTACCAATGTTTTGGTTCACCTCTATTGGATTCTATATGTAAAAATATTATATTTTAAATATTTTAGATTCATTCCATTTTTTACAATGAAAATTATTTTTTGTCAAAATTCTGTAATCTTTGGTGGTAATTATATTTCTACCAAGACCATGATGAACAAGTGAATGGGAGAGAAAAGAATTTTTAAAAAGAAGTCTATATTGTCTAAATTAGAGCATGTAACTATTTTTCAGTGCCTTACAAATAAAAACTATCTATCAGGGTTGGAAATTAAGGAGTTGGTGGCTCATGTTTCCACTTAGGAGAAGGAATAACTTTCCACTAAATGTAAATAAATATATTGAAATGATTAAGAGGCATGTGTTAGAACATTTAAAAATTTGCATAAAATTAATTATCTTAGAAAAGGTGTTGATGATTATTAATCTATGATTTCTCAAGAAATATTAGTTAATAAATTAACATATATTATGTGTGGTACTCCCAAATAAACAATGTCCCTTGTTTGTCGAGCCTTTCAATTTATGCAAGAAGATATCACCTATCTAGAAAGTTTAACTGATGCTGTGGAGAATTTATTGCGAGGAAAAACTATGGAATGTTTAAAACCCTCAAGAAAAGTTGTAACCTTTGAATAAAAAAAGAGTTAATTTGAAATATTTTTTATAAAAAAAGGATCAAATTTGTTGAAGAGAAATCGTGAGTCAATAATACTCTTAATGAAAAAATCCATGCATTTGAAAAAAATTAGATAATAGCATTGATTTCATGGATTAAAAAATGTAGTATCAACCATGAAGATCATGGAAAATTACTATTTGATTTAAAATAAAGCTATGTTTATTTAAAATGAGGATGAAATAGTGAATAAATCTGGTTAAGGGAAGATGATTATTAATCAAGATCAAAAAATCATCCTAAATATAAAATATATATACTTGGAAATTCAGTTGGAAATTCGTGAGATGAAAAATATTGTGAATTCCTAAAACAAAGATTCATTTTCTATAGGTAAAGAATGATCATTGGAGGATTATAATGTTAAAATACCTATACCATGTGATTCAAATATCTGAAAAACATTTTATGACCTATGTCACGAAGCTGTGAAGAAACATGTACCATTTTTACCAACTTGTATTAATGATTCTAAATTTTTGATCCTAATCATTACATGATGGAAAAAAATATGAAAAGTATAGACAAATAAATGTGATTATAATATTACCAACATGACTATGATGGATAGGAATATTTTTGTGAAATGTTGTTCCCCATGACTAAAAAAAATCTATGAAGTAAACCCAAAGAAATTATTAATAAAATATAAAAATATCTATATTTGTGGGTTAATGTTGGTGATTTAATAGATATATGAATTGTAAAAAAAAAATTTGTACAAAAATATAAATAGCAAATCAAAGATAAGTCCCATTTCATGTGGGATAAATCTAGAGATAATGAATAATCATTTACTTTTTTAGAAAATTATATACCATTCAAACTAAATTTTAATGCTTGAAAATATCTTTGATGTATGCAGAAGAAGAAGTCACAATCCCGGTACATGATAATGCTAACATAAATCCACTTTTTTATGACAAATGAAGACCACAAAATATGGTTAATGAAAAAGAGGATACCTTGGGAATAAATCATAATAATATTGTGCAGACAAATTCTCTTATGGAGATTCCAAGTATGGAAGATGAGATTATCGTGGATTCTAAATCCATGATGTTGAAAGAAAGTGCTTTATCCAAAAGAGAATATAAAAATTATGATACTCCGATGAACCCATGTGTAAGATCCAAACATGTTTTCACAGTTCCTAATGACAAGTTAATCATCATGAATGTGAAAAAGAGAAAAAATGATGCCACATAATGAAGAAAAAGATCTTGAGTGTTGAAAAAAGGAAAATATTGTGTCTATGACATTTTATATGAGAGATGTGAGAAATATTTTCATAATAAACAAGATTATTTAACCATTATACAAAAACAAGATGTATTCCATATGTCTATTAAGAAATCATCAACCATGAAGGTTATTGAGAATAACAAATCTAAACACAATGAAGAAGAGAATGTGATGAGATCAATGCTTCCCCAATAAAAAATAGAAAAAAAGGATATCATATAAAATCATAATCGCGGGAGGAAATATAGAAACATGGATGAGAGAAATTCCCAACCATGTTGTCAACATCGAGAAGCAATGAAGGGTCCAACTTAGTCCTATAAATATTTGGGTATTTTATTATTTCATATAATGTAGGTAATTGTAACATCCCACAAAATTATAAAACAATACATTTTCATACCCATTAATATTTATGAATAATATATAAATTTTACATTAAATGGAAAAAATTTTCCGATAGCATATCTGACACACAACAACAGGTTTCTCTGAATTCTTATATTGCACACAAGTATGAGTTATACCCAAAAATAATAAAATATTAATTTTATTATTTTGAATGATATTTAATTCCTAGAAATTGTATTCATGGGAATAAACATAACTAACAATAATATTTTTACACATGTTAATTAAATGGTTTTACATTCATCAAATAAATTTTAGAGGCTTAAAATGAGAATAAATCCATTTTTAAGCACAAAATAATCTAATATTTTTTAAAGGTAGTTTTATCTCCTTTTGATGGAAATTCATTTTTAAATATAATTTGGGAAATTTTATATGAAATAATTGAATAAATAAACTTATTCTTTGGAAGAGAGACAATGATATTTACTTTGGTTTAATTTTTTGTATTTTTCTAATAAATTTCATATTTTAATGGATACTAAAAGATACTTCATTTTTATTAAAAATATACATTTAATTTAATTAATTTTTATTTTTATATTCACATTTGAATTGGTTTTAAAGTATATTTAAATTACATTTTCATCATTTAATCCAATTTTGGTCATTAGAAGTAATTTTACATTAAAATACGATATAAACACATGTCAATATTTTGAGGGTTTTTATTTTTCAAAAAATAGTTTTCTCTTTCCGATAGTGGGATTAATTTAAAATTTATTTTTTACACTTCCATGAATTAAATTTTTAGAAACTAATTTATATGGTTGTAATCAGTATAAAAAATGTGGTTTAGTAGGATAAAAATATTTTTTGTGTGAATAGTAACTTTAATATCATATTTACCACTATTAAAAGGTAAAATCATGTAAATAATGGTAAAAATAATATTATAATAACATAAAACATCCAAAAAAATTTCTAATATTATTTTATGAGATATGGCCGACCAATAAAACCATTAGGACGAAATTTTGACCTTTTTAATCCACTTGGGTGTGATTGTGAAACTTACAACATTTAACTTGAAGTAAAGGAAAAATATCATAAACATAACAATTATTAAAAAAAAAATTTAAAATGGGTTTATATAAGTGATATATTTGGCTATAAATATTAATTAGAAAGATAAAATTATTATATACATAATTTTATTTATTGATAATTTTTAGACAATAATCAATTAAATTAAATTATGAAAAATTAATGATGGAGTGATTTCCTTATTAGTGAATGAATCAAATAAATGATATTAGAAATATTAAAATAAATATGTTTTCAAATAATTTATGTAATACACTAATTTTATAGGTAAATATGACATGTTTGAAGACTATTCAATGCTTTTTTCTATGTTATCACTCTTTTTTAATTTATATAAATTCAAAAAATTGAATAGTGTCAAAAAGGACATGATTGAAATTTTATAAAAATAATATATTATTAAATTATGTAAAAAGTATATGTCATGAACTGTCCCAGTGGGGACCGCACCGCGACTACCCAAGACCACCTTTAATAGGCCAGGTGCTGGTGACTAGCACCGAGTAGGAATATAACTAACATGAGAGGCATTTCCTATGTTCCGGTACACACGTACACATCTCCAATCCCATAAAAATGTAAAAACCACAATGGAAAAAACTTCATGCATACAAATAAACCCATCTAGCAGAGTACAATAGAAAGTAAAGTACTGAATGTAAACTGAGCCAGAATACAAGCCCACCAAAAACAAGATTCTACAAAAAACTGTGAAGCCTATAAGCACAAACAGGTACTGGGACTGTAGCTCATAGCCATAAAAACACCATGGCTAATAGGAAACTCAGAAAGCTCAGTCCTGTAGCGGTCCACCCTGGACCTCGTCAAAGGAATGCTCATCTGCACAAGACAGGAGCCATACAAGAAATGCCTGTGCAGGGGTGAGTACAACAATAATCAGTAGAGGACACTGAAAACCACAAAGTAATACATAGTGTAAAGGTGCATTCAACACTAAATAGAATATGTCTATTGAACAAATAGCAAGAGAAACACAATCTAGTTATACTCAAAACTCAGACATGATAAATGGAGACAAGTCACCCAACCTCTTACCATAATAATGATTCAGTTCAAAGGCTCCACTAAGCACTCATCCAGGAGATCTCACTCCATGAGTCTGATAGATCTGATAAAATCCATTCGATAAGTATAATTCATTGGGAAAGGTCATGAGAGATAGATACACTCATTCTGGGAGAACACACTTCCTAGTGGGGAAATATCATGATACACAGATGAGGATCACTTATAGGGCCTTGGAGGACACCACGACTCATCCAGATTCTCCTACTATGTAGTTGATCAATGCCCTCTAGGAATAGTCATGTCTATACCTTTAATCTACCTAGGTTCAATAATAGATAGAGGATATCACTTCAAGATTACCAGAGGGCTACCTGACTCTATCTCGGAATGTCTTACTGAAGGGTTCATACTCCTGTGGATGAAAACAATACCTGACCTTCCGGGGAATGAGTAAAAGGGGAACAAACCCAAGTGAAACTTGTCAAAGTAACGGTGGACAAGAAGACCATACCATGTTCCATGATATACCTGGCATGTAGAATGGGTCACACACCATGTATTTGGACTCTGGGTGAAGCCCATGTGTAATGACCTGAGTTAGAGGGAACATTCCATGTAGAAATAAAAATAAAAATCATGTTGTACGGACCACACTTCGTGTCCGTGTAACTAGGGTTCCCTCCGTGTATGCGACTATGTTCCTGTACATAGTTTCAACCTGTGTGTGCCATCCCGTGTAACTGATAAATGGGTTAGCCCATGCATCCTTCCAGGTCTGACTGTGTGGTGGAGTACAAGACCATGTACCCACCTAGTTTTTGAGAATCTTCTAAGACACACGCTGAGTCCATATATAGACCAACACACCCTTTGACAATGGTCACACACCATTTTAGTGGCTCCCATCACCCATAACTTCAGCTGCTGCTGGGTGGGGCCCACATGCTATGTCTCCCTAATGGCCTGCCATATTCATCATCGCATGTAGTGGGAATACCCTAGGTACTGTTGCTGGTACCACATAGAGTGTTCTTTGGGATAAAAATTGTGTGTTCTGGAATTTTTCAGAAACATGAACATGCTTCACTACAACTCATCGATGCTTTGATCTTTGATCTGATGATCTGTTTGCCATGCAACTTCAATGTTAATGTAACCCCAACGTTCTGAAGTCATCACCATTCTTTTTGGACCTCCAATACGCCCTAAAAATTTGTATTGATCTAACCACATGAAGAACGGTCCACATATATTCTCTCCATATCCGATCTGATTCGCCATCTACCATCATTGTTGCTCCTCCTCTAGGTTTTCAGGATGTCATATCTCCAATTTGGGATCATATTGTCGCAAAACGGACTCCCAATGATCTGTTGTTTATCGCCCTACAATGAACGTGAAGAACAGAAGGAATATAAGAAGAAATCCAATGAACTGATTTGAGGAATGAACCTTATCCCTCATTCTTCATCGTGTTGATCCTCACTCATTAAAATGATTCAACATGGTGAATCAAATGATAATCCAACAATTACCACGAATAATATTCCTGAATGAATCCATAAAGGAACAGAAAAATAGTAACCCTCGTGCAAGAATGCATGATCTACAAATCAACCTATTTGTGGGTTGATCCACGTGCATCATTTAATAAAATAACGGGGAAAAAAAACAATGAAAAAAATTCCCTAACTAAATTTGGTAGAAGAATGATCACCACATTGCGTTCATTGTCGATATTTCTCTTCAATGCTCCATGAATTCTCCAGATTTCCTCTCAAATTTCTGCCAATGACCAACATTTGATTCACCCATTAAAAGGAGGGAACCCATTTCAACATTCCATCACGCTGAGGCATTAATGAGTCATTGTTACTCTTTTTGAGTCATTATGGAATGGTATTAATTATCAAAACAACTCCCCGTTGTTGCACTACAGTGAATGTTTCCAAATAAAATATTATAAAATTATAAAATTTTTTATTTTACTTTATTTTATTTTACTAAAAAAAATCTTCAAATTATCTTTTTTCCTCAAACCACGACAGTAATGGTTAGGCCCCTTTCATAGGTAAAGCCATCATCTTAGACGCAACAGTGTCCTCAGATTTTTAATCCGGGCATCTGTTTGTAAACTACCACAACCGTGCATTCCTGCCATCTCATGTAACATAACAAAAGTTCAAACCACCATTCTGGGCTCACTAGGCCTTTGAATGATGTTTCTTCTCCATGCTTGGTCTCATAATAATTCCATACAATATTTCTAAATAATTCATGGAAAAATATGTGATATTACATTCTCCCCACATTGGATCTTTGCATCCCCGAAAATCCAAAAAAAGGATACTAAAAAAGCTTTTAGTACTACGCATGAATCAGAGCCCCCCGCTCCCACGTGCTCTGCTAAATATTATCGTGATTCCACTGGACGCGCACCAAGAGAATCGATCTCCCATAAAGGATCCTCCCCGACCAAATCTCAATCTCTATCGGGTACTCAGAAAATGTCATTGTATCCTTGATGTAATGATCCCCAGTCAATGATGTGTGATGGGTTATGCACATAACTCCTCAGTCGCGACACGTGGAAAACATCATGTACCCGTGGCATCTGTGGTGGTAGAGCTAAGAGTTACACCACATCACCAACTCTGTGCAGTATCTCAAAAGGTTTTATTAACTTCAGAGATAGCTTTCCTCCCCAACAAAATATTTTTAATCCTCATCGAGATGAGACCAAAAGGAAGGCATGGTGTCCCTCCTCTAACTCCAGGGGTCTCCGTCAACAATCTTCATATGACTTCTACTGAATTTTTGTAGTCATCATCTTCTAATAGATGATATGAACCTTCTCAGTTGAAGATCATACCAACACTATACCCTTGAGCGCTGACTCTCTAGGGTCAGTCCAACAATGCAGCGACTGGTTGGGTCGCCCATATAAGGCCTTGAATGGTGCCATGCCAATGGTGGATTGGTAGATTTATTGTATACAAACCCAACTAGTGGTAGGTGGTCCTCCCAACTACGACCAAAGTCCATGATACAGGCACACAACCTATACTCCAAATCCGGAATGGTCCTCTCCGTCAGACCATATGCCAAGGGATGGAACACTGGGCTAAAGCATAGGTGAGTCCTGGAAGACTCATGCAATCCCTTACACAAGTGGGACGTGAAGCAGGCATCTCGATCCGAGACTATTGTCGAAGGGACTCCATGAATCCGAACTATCTCATGCACATAGAGGAATCCCAATCCCTCTACAGAACTCTGATTCCTTATAGATAGGATGTGGGCTGATGTGGTGAGTCAGTCAATGATTAGCCAGATAGAATCATGCCCATTGGATTTCTGTGGTAAGCCCATCATTAAGTCCATTGATATTACATCCCACATCTAATCTAGCACTTCCAGGGGGTGAGATAATCCTGGCAGAGCCTGGTGTACTACCATAAACTATTGACATGTAAGGAATTGAGAAACGAACTCTGCTACAATTTTCTTCATGCCTAGCCACAAAAACTACTATCAGAGATCCTTCTAATTCTTTTCCATGATAGGCTGTACAACCAAGGGAGATGTATGAAACTCTCTTAGGACATCTTCTCATCACACCACTGGTACAATAGTGTGTCCTCTAAAAATAACAACAGGCTCCCCACCTTGCGAATATCAATCAGGAGCATGTCCTATAGATAACTGAGTATGTAAGGCCTCACAGTCGACATCCCCTAACTGTTCCTCCCTAACATACTATAAGAGTAGTGGGGTGAAATACATCTACTGATGGTAAGCTACATCCTCCATAACCACGAAGGAAAACTGTAACAACGACAAAAACTCAATCACCTCATTCAACAGCTGTAAACTCGATATCCTGCTAAGAGAATCTTTTACAATGATCCCCTTCCCAGGAGTATAGATGATCTCAATGTCATAATACTGGAGGAACATTATAAATTACCTCTACCTCAGATTTAATTCCTTTTGTGAGAAGATGTATTTGAGGCTCCTATGGTCAGAGTAGATGATAAAAAGCTCGCTGATAAGTTAGTGTCGCCGCATTTCCAATGCGAAGAAAACCGCCACCAACTCAAGATCATGGGTCGCATAGTTATTATCATACGGTCTTAGAAAGTGCAAAGCATAAAAAATCACCAACTAAACCTGAATTAGTACACAAAAAAGCCCAGTCCCTGACATGTCAGTGAAAACTATGTACTAGACACCCTCCGACTGAAATATAATGATCAGGGTGCTCTTCAAACTCTATTTCAACTATTTGAATAACTTATAGAACTTCTCCATCCATATGAAGGGTTACCCCTTTTTATTCAAGGATGTAATCTGTGCGGATGTCCCTAAGAAATAAAGAATGAATATCTTGTAATATCCTTCCTACCAAATGAAGCTTCATAACTCCATCACACTCTGAGGTGGCTGCCTTTCTAATACTGCCTCTACCATGGAAATGTCCACAACTACTACATCTGTTGAGATGACATGTTATAGATAGTGGACCTCCTTAATATTGAATAGGAACATTGAAAGATTCCCATGAAGCTGGTTTTCTCGTAGCACGTCTAGAACCATCCGCAAGTGTCTCATGTGATCATCCTCTGACACAGAGTACAAAAGGATATCATCGATGAAGACCACTATGAACCGGTCCAAGTACAACTGGAAGATCCGATACATAAGTCCCATGAACACATTGGGGATGTTTTTCACACCGAAAGGAATCACCGAGTACTCATAGTGACTATAGTGGCAATTGAATGTTGTATTCGATATATCCCCATCCCGTACTTGTAACTGGTGGTAACCAGATCGAATGTCAGCCTCCAAAAGCTATTGTGCCCCTCTTAGCTAATCAAAGTGGTTTTTGATCCTCGGACATGTATACTTGTTCTTTACTGTCACCTGGTTCAGGTATCGGTAATCCATTCTCAACATCAAACTCCCATCTACCTTCTTGGAATAAAACTGGGGTAGCCCATGGTGAAACTCTGGGTCTCATGAACCACTTCCATAAAAAATCCTCCAACTACACCTGCAGCTCGCGATGCTCTGTGGGATACATTTGATACACTAGTAAGGATATCAGTACCGTATCAAGGTGTAAGTCGATGTAAATGTCGATCTCCCAGGGTGGAGGTAGTCCCAGAACATCTTCAGGAAAGATTTCCACTAACTCCACCAATACTGCTGGGAACTGAAACCTCACAACATCTACTGCTTGGTGGGTAATGCGAGCCAACTCAAGGGTGATCAGATACGCCCTCCTATGAATGAGCCCATTTTGTGCCACCTAGGTCTCCCATTCACCTACAAAGGAAAACCTCATCATATTGCCACAGACACATGACACTATTCACCTTAAGAAGAAAATTTGGGAATGGACCGAAGATAACCAATCCATACCGGGAATGATGTCGTAAGACCTCAATGTTGCCATCAATAAGTTTAAACCCAAAATACCCCTACTAAGGGTGATATCACAATGTATGAAAATGTGTGTTATCATCGAGTCTCCTCCCGTAGGTGTATCCAATCGTAAGGGTCACATCAACAGCTCAATTGGAATCTGAAGGTCTTGTACAAGACTTGTGGAGAGGAAGGAATAATTTGAACCTGTGTCTATATGTATGGAAAATATGGTATAGAAGACACATATCATACCTAAAATCATCCTTGGATGTCACGAACTATCCCCCGAGGCCCGCATCGTGACTACCCCAAGCCCGCCTTCCATAGGTCAGGGGCTGGGGTCTAGCACCAAAGGCATTATTCCCTAGAACTGGGATGGCTTTGCCTTTATAAAACGTAAACACACACAACCAGAGTAAAATCTGAAGAAAAAACTAAGAAAAGATATATAAAAAGTATGATGAATATACAAAGGGGCGGGATATACAATCCCAACAAAAAGGTACAACTATAAATAAAAGAAAGTACAACTGAAAAGACAAACAAATGAATGGTGAAAGAAGCTCCTGGATCATCCTCTGATTTCCTACCTGAAGTTTAGATACAAATGTCTTCTTCAGCACTCCGTGTCAATCAGTCCACTCCGTGTGTCGTCACGTTGAGTGGTCCACCTCCGGGTACCATCCAGTCCTGGAACTCTCGACATCTTTCAGCACTGCCCATTATCTGCATCCAACACAACGAGGTGCGAGCATAGCCCGTGTAGGGGTGAGTATAACGATACTCAGTAGGGACCCCGATACCCTCTAGGTCTCACAAAATTTAACAATGATAAACCAAAATGTAGGATTTCAATGGATAACCATTACTTAGATATATGCCCAGACATATACCAACGTTATCAAGTAACCCATCTCAATCATGAGGAAAACATGATGGACATTGACTCACCTTAAACTATGATTTTAATCATGATGTTGAAACCACAACTACTTTATAACTCCTCCTCTTTTGATCATAGATATCCTGTTGTGACTCTGAGGTGTTACTCACTAACCTAAGACTGCTGAGGTACCCCTCCTGCCGAGTACCGCAGGTCTACCACCTCACGTAGTAGAGTTCCCCGCCATGGGTCTATCGCCTCACTCAGTAGAGCTCCTCCTAATATCCTACAGAGGTACTCTTCCTGTTGAGTACCGTGGGTTTTCCACCTCACACAGTAGTACTTATCCTCCAAGGTTCTTCCACCTCACATAGTAGTGCTACCCACTAGGCTTGTCAAGTCACTCTGAAACAAATCGTACAAGCAGTCATCAGGTCTCAGCCAGCTACTAGGACTCCGTACTCCGTATTCTCATCTCCAGGAGGATCTGCTCCATGAGATACTAGTCGATACTACAAGTGTCACAAAGTCCCACGAAGAAGTATCTCAAAGGTCCGCCATGTCATAGGGGGCTCAACTCATAGACGGAGTGTCAATCGGACGCCCGGTCTATGAGTTATTAACATTTTTGTCCCGGGGCCCGGTTGGTTTTGTGTATGAACCAACCTGACTGTAAATCAACTATACCTCGAACACCCATGGTTTATATGCAAAGGGACCATTTCTCAATGAGAATACCAACGCTGCTGACGGTTCGTCAAACAGACGTCCGGTCTGAGAGTAATTGGCTTTTCCGTTCTAGGGGCCCAATTGGTTTCTAAGATAAACCAACCCAACCATACTCAAACTATGTCCAAACCTCAAGTGGATAATTCCAAAAGATCTTTCTCATCAAAAGGAATCCAATTTAGTTAATGGCATGTCAATCGGACATCCGATCCTTAAGTTATAAGTGTTTCCGCTCTGAGGGCCCGGTTGGTTTCGGGTTTGAACAAACCTGGCCATACCAAAACTTCTCCAAAACCTTGGGGTAATATACCTAAATGACCGCCTCAATCCAAAGATTCCTATGAAACTGACAGTGCATTGATAAGAGGTCCATATCTCATGTTATGGGCGATTAACCGAAAATGGTCTGAAGAGGGGGGTCTGGGCCCAGTCCGACCTGGACCAACCAACCCTGGGTCGGCCCAAACCGGGATGACCCAACCCGGATCTAGGTCTGGCCTGGTAGGGAATGACCTGGCCCGGCTGGCGCGGCCCAGCCCGGCCAGCCCCGCGGCGATGTTCCACGGGCCACCAGACTCATTCCGGTGGTCTATTTTATCTCCCACATGCACCTACGGCCTCCTTGGGTTACACTCTACACTATGATTGCCTCAAATCAATGTTTCCCTTTTGTTCATCCATCTCCAAACATTCCTCACATCACAAACAAGTAGGCGGTGGGTCTGGTCTTGTTCGTTAGCCCGTACCCACCACGTTATTGGTTCAAATAATCACCCAACAAATAAACACCCATGTTCGAGGGTATAAATTACATAAATGAAATTATACAAATCCCCCTACCTCAAAAAGACATCGCTCGTTGTCGAGCCATGGAAGACGAACATTTCAGTAGTTGGGCGTCGTAGAAAAAGGACGTCGATTCCTTTGACGTCGGCGCGTGCCTGAAGAAGAAGCATCGTTGGTGACGTCGTGTTCTTCGTCGGAGATATCCTTCATCAAGAGAAGAACAATGTTCTTCTATTTCTCTAGAGGTTCCCCACTGAAAAATTTGTTATTGCAAATATTATAAAAGACTTTTCCAATTATAAATAAGTTCCATGTAAATAAAAATAATTCAAATTGTGATGTGCCAATTTAATTAATGATGCCATTAATTTAATTATGTTGTAAAACTTAATTAGAGGGAGGTGGAGATATCTCATTAATAGGGGAGTTCTCATAATAAAAGAAGTGGTGGTGGAAAGTTAGAATTATAGTGGGGAGGTGGAAACTTAGGGGCTCGTGTGGGCCCCACCACAATAAATCCTCTCATGGGAGGTTATGTGGGTGTGGGACCACCTTCTAACTCCCCTTGGGAGGAAACAACCACCACATAAGTAATAAAATTGTATACCAACAATTTTTTTTAATTTATGCAGAAATCCAAAAAATATAACATTCAACCCGCAAAAAACACAACTACGGTAAAGGTCCCCTTAAGAGAATACCAGAGCTGCAAGTTCATCAGTGCCCTTGGATTTCAATTCCGAGCACCAGTTCAAAAGAGATAAAAACCCACATGTACGTTTAATAAATGCACCCGAACAAAACATCGAGAAATGATTCATGGCACACCAGCCCTCAAAATCTGGCACCGTCCTGAAACTGCGGACTCGTAAAATTCCAACGAATTTAAGAAAAAATTTTCCTTGAATTTTCAATGTCTTTACATTAACCCCACCTCTGGGATTTACGTCCCCGTAAAGAAACAACACAAACTAGGGAAGCAAAAAATGGGGGGGGGGGTGGTACCAAGCACGCATCTGTGCCTCTCACTCCCATGTGCTCTCCTAGAGGTTCCCGTGCTGCCAGCGAATGCACATCAGACGAATTAACCATCCACGCAAGACCGGATCCTGTTGATCCTCAATATCCACTGGAATCTCCATGAATGTCGCCCCATCATCGATGTCCAGCTTCCCGTGGTCGATGATGTGGGATGAATCGTGCACGCATCTCCCCAGCTGAGATATGTGGAAGACGTCGTGGATCAGGTACAACTGAGGTGGAAGGTTCAGGCGGTAAGCCACTTCACCTACTCTGATGAAGAATTGGAGGAGTTACTATAGATAGGCTTCACCATCCCATTCCACAAAGGATATATGTAAGGCAGCCAGCTACTCTGTCACCTCTCATAATAGCTGAATACCAGTCCTCTTGCCGAGCGCCTCTGCAAAAACGTTACCCTTCCCTGGAGTATAGACTATCTCGAAGTCATAATCCCCGAGGAACTCAAACCATTGCCGTTGTCTTAGGTTTAAATTCTTATTAAAGAAGACAGAACTGAGACTATTGAGATTGGAGTGAACCATAAACCGTTCACTCAAAGAACAATGGGTGAGACTATGCAATTGTAAGTACTCGGCCACACCCTTTTTCGCCTATGTTCTACAAGAACTGCTAAGATTTATCCTTTTATGAAAAGGGAAATCTGGTCTCATCCCCTAGATGAACCACGTCCTTTGCTTAATACAGTCAATCCTGACATGAATGACATTAATTCTTTCCATGGACAACATCGTAAGGCCTCAACGCTACTAACAGGACATCCAACTGTTACTCTCATCTCCAAGGGTTGAGTCACACTGTCGGCCTCAGTGTGTGGTTACTGGGTCTCCCCCAGTAGAAATCTCGAAAGTGAGGGTCATGTCAATAGTTTTTTTTTACCGGAACCTCTTAGTACACAAAAAAGATGTAAAGGAAACATCACAATGACAACTGTCTTTTATTACTGCAGCTCAAAGTACAAAGACACAACAAAACCTCAAACTAAGACATCAACAAAGCTAGAACCTTCAATAATAAAGGCCTATGTTCTTAGAACTAGTCCCGCTCCTATCCACCTACTTCTGGAGCTCCATAGTCATATGCTTCAGCTACCTGAAGATGTGCTCTCCCCTGTTCAAATATTCCATGCGGTCGAAGTGGACATGCTGCTGGTGGTGGTGGAAACACCTTGAAGCGTCATCCACCACCAGATACACGACCATATCCTATACCACGGTCTCCTGCTCCATACGGTTCTTCAACTATTGAACCTCTGCCTCTGCCTGGGAGTTCCTTCTTCTATCTGCTGATCGTCCGAGCGGCGGGTCAGACCGTCACAAGCCATGTGACCCTGTCCTCTGCATTAGTAACACTGCCTGGTAGGTCTGGCTCTGTCTCCACCATGGGTTCCCCACACTACCGACCCTAAGTCATGCGATCGGCCACCTATAGGTATGATCCTCTTGGACCTTTGCATCATCTATCTACTCCCAACTGTAGAAGACTCTGCAACATGTTGTATAGTGGTGGGTCATGCTACTGGAGACTGCTCAGCATGGAATCTCTCTACCCAGAGGGATCGCTCCAACACCCCTGTCTGCGTTGAGATGCTATGAGAGATAACTGAATCTCTGATCTCTCGCCTAAGTCCCTACTCAATGTTTTGGGCCCTGAAAAATGGTTCTCGTACCATATCAGTGGAGTATCACTAGAGGTAACTGAACTTCGCTAAGTACTACACCACTGTCATGATTCCCTACTGTAGATGTAGTAGCTCCGGTATCTGCACCACTCCAAGGGTTGCTAGGTCAAACTCCTCTCGAAATAGGCTCTCGAAGTCTGCCCATAAAAGTGTCACCTCATCCTGCATCTGAAGCATCATGTTCCACCATCTGCCTGCTGCTTCCGGAAGGAGGCTGACATCAAGGATCACCATGAAGTCTTCAAATGTACCTACTAGCATGAAAACTCTCTCCACAGGCTTTATCTAATCATCAGCCACCAGTGGGTCCGTCTCTCCTCGGATCCTGGGTGGCCTCTAGTGCTGGAACTCGTGAAACGTGCTCAAGTGGCGTGTGTCGCCTGCTGTTGGGGCTGGTGGCATCAGTGGCCCAACAGGAAGTGGTACCATTGGTTCCTCCAATGGTTCCTCAACTAGAAAAGGGCCATATACTAAGGCCACATCATTCGGCAGCCTATCGGTATGTACAACTCTCAGGGCACTAGCTGGTCGTCCACGGGAAGGCATCCTGAAAGAAACTGACACGACACAGTCAAAGACTACACCTGGTGAGATGACCTGGTTTGAGCTGACTTGAATAATACTTTTGAAAACACACACTCAATCAGTGTTTTCATTCACTGAGTCTTAAATCAAAAGTTAGGGTCCTGGTGTATGGATACGTCAGCCACCCGCACCAACACTGAACTCCCAGAACTGAAACCCACACATAGTACCCTTAACACTATTGGTTCATAGAAAAAAAAAAACAGAGTCCTTGTTCTATGGTAGAACTTACGTCCTCTGATACCAATTTGTCATGACACGTCCCCTGGGCCTGCATCATGAATACCACAACCCCGCCTTCCATAGGCCAGGGGCTGGCGACTAGCACCAAAGATGTAATTTCCTAGAACTGGGAAGACATTGCCTTTATAAAATATAAACACACACAACCAGAGTACAAGAAGAAGAAGAAACTAAGAAAAGATATATAACATGTATGTTGAAAGTAAAAAGTTTCCATAAATACAAGCCCAATAAAAAGGTACAACTACAACTGAAATAATGTAAGACTGAAAAGACAAACAACTGAATGGTGAATGAAACTCTTGGATCGTCCTCTGGGTTCCTACCTGAAGGGTAGGTAGATATGTCCTCTTCATCACTCCCTGTCAATCGGTCCGCTTCGTGTGCCATCACGTAGAGTGGTCCACCTCCAGGTACCGTCCAGTCCTAGCACTCTCAGCCTCTGTCAGCGCTTTCCGCCATCTACATCCAACACAACGAGATGCGTGCATAACCCATGAAAGGGTGAGTATAACGATACTCAGTAGGGACCTAGAGACCCTCCAGGTCTAACAAAACACAACAAGGATAAACCAAAAAGTATGATTTCAATGGATAACCATTACTTATATATATGCACATACATATACCGAAGTTATCAAGTAACCCATCTCAATCATGAGGAAAACACAAAGGTCATTGACTCAGCTCAAACCAAGATTTTAATCATGATGTCAAAACCACAACTACTGGAGAAGTACTCCTATATCGATCACTATAATGCAGTCATGACTTTGAGGTGCTACACACTAACCTTATACTGCTGAGGTACTCCTCCTATTGAGTACCGCGAGTTTGCCACCTCACGCAGTAGCGCTCCCCTCTATGGGTCTGCCGCCTCACTTAGTAGTGCTCCCCCTAATAGCCTACAGAGGTACTCCTACTGTTGAGAACCACATGTCTTCCTCCTCACATAGTAGCGCTCCTCCGCCAAGGGTATGCCACCTCAGGTAGTAGTGCTCCCCACTGGGCTAGTCAAGTCTTTCTGAAACCAATCGGACAAGATGTCATCAGGTCTCATCCAGCTACTAGGTCTCTGTACTCAGTATGATCGTCTCTGGGAGGATTCGATCCAGGAGCTACTGGTAGACACTCCAAGTGTCATTATTTCCCATTAAGAAGTATGTCAATGGTCCTCCACGTCATTGGGGTCTCAACGCAATAGATGGAGCATCAATTGGACGCCCGGTCTGTGAATTATTAACATTTTTTCCCAGGGCCCGGTTGGTTTCATGTACGAACCAACATGATCATAACTAAACTCTATCCCCGAAGACCCATGGGGTATACTCAATGTACCATTTCTCAATGATAATACCAACGCCATTGACGGTTTTTCAAACAGATGTCCGGTCTGAGAGTTATTGGCTTTTCCGTTCCAGGGACCCGGTTGGTTTTAAGCTAAACCAACCCGACCATACTCCAAGTCCGTCCAAACCTCAAGTGCAGTATTCCAAAAAAACTGTCTCATCAAAAATAATCCAACGTAGTTGATGGCACATCAATCGGACATGCAGTCCTTAAGTTATATGTGTTCCTGCTCCGAGGGTCTCTGTTGGTTTCATGTTCAAACCAACCCGACTGTACCCAAAATTCACCAAAACCTTATGTGTAATATACCGAAACAACGGTATAGATTTATGGATTCCTACTCAACTGACGTTGTGTCAATCTGAGGTCCGTAGCACATGTTATGGCTGATTAACCAAAAATGGTCTGAAGAGGGGGGTCTGGGCCCGGTCCGACCCGACCCAACCCACACTGGGGCGGCCCGAACCAGGTCGACCTGACCCGAGTCTGGGTCTGGCCAAGCGGGGGGGGGGGGGGGGGTGGGGGTTCTATGTAACAGCGATGCCAGGCTGGTGCCGCGTGACTTCCCGGATCCCGCGTGGTGCAGCATACGCTCCACACCGCCGCAGCCAGTGCCCCAATGGTCTTTCGCCGGCGGCGCACTAGGGTGCCACCGCTTCTCATCGCCGGTGCGACCGCACTGGTGACCTGCTCAGCCGCGATCATCCACGGGCCACCAGACTCATTCCGATGGTCCGTTTTAGCTCCCATCAGCGCCTACATCCTCCTCGGGTCCTACTCTACTCTATGACAGCCTCAAATCAACGTTTCTCTTCCATTCATCCATTTCCAATCATTCCACACATCACAAACAAGTTGGTAGTGGGTCCGGACTTGTTCGTTAGCCCGTATCCACCGCGTTAGTTGTTAAAATAATCACCCAACAAATAAACTCCCATGTTCGAGGGTATAATTTACATAAATGAAATTATACAAATCCCCCTACCCCAACAAGACATTGCACGTTGTCGAGCCGTGGAAGACGAACATCGCGGTGTTCGGGCATCGCGGAAAAAGGATGTTGATTCCGTGGAAATTAGGGTGCACCCGAAGAAGAAGCATCGTTGGGGACTTCTCGTTCTTCATCGGAGATATCCATCTTCGAGAGATGAACGAAGTTATTCTATTTCTCCAGAGGTTCCCCACCGAAATATTTACTATTGCAAATATTATAAAAGACTTATCCAATTTTTTTGAAGTTCCGTGGAAATCAAAATAATTCAAATTGTGATGTTCCAATTTAATTAATGAAGTCATTAATTTAATTATATTGGCAAACTTAATTAGAGGGAGGTGGAGAGATCTCATTAACTTGGGAGTTTTCATAATAAAAGAAGGGGAGGTGGAAGGTTAGAAATAAAGTGGGGAGGTGGAATGTTAGGGGCTCGTGTGGGCCCCATCACAATAAATCCTATAATGGGAGGTTATGTGTGTGTGGGGACCACTTATTACTCCACTTGGGAGGAAAGAACCACCATATAAGTAATAAAATTTTATACCAACAATTTTATTAATTTATCCTGAAATCCCCAAAATATAACTTTCAACCCACACAATACACAACTCCAGTAACGGTCCGGTTAAGCCAATTCCAGTGATGTGAGTTCATCGGGGCAATTAGATTTCGATTCCGAGCACCGGTTCAGAATATAGAAAAACCCGCATGTAGGTTTACTGAATACACCTAAACAAAACATCATGAAATGATTCTTGGCACATCGGGCCTCAGAATCAGATGCCCTCAGAAACTACGGACTCATAAGATTCCTAGGAATTAAAATAAATTCCTTGAAATTTCCCGGTCTTTACATTGGAGTCCATGGGTCATACTACTAGAAATGATGTTTCTATCCCCACCCCAATCCCCCAACTCCCTGATCCATGTGCAGACCTCCTGCGGGTGGTTGTTGAAGTTGATCAAAGCGTCTTCCACCACCTGTAGCTCCCCCTGCTCCTCTGCCACATTTTACACATAACGGGTCTATCTGATCCACACTATGCCTCTGCCTCGGTGGTCCATCCACTGCATCCCTGTCAACAGTTGAACGGGTCAGATAGTCTCTAGAGAGATGTCCCCTACCATCGCACGTGTACCACCTCCTCTCCCTAGGCTAAATGGATCTATCCTAAGAGACCTGTACCGCTGATCCCTTTTCCTTGGTCCCCCTATGACATATCCCATGTTTTGACCCCTGTTCTTGACATAGGCTCCCTACTAATAAGGTCTCTGCACCTATCTTCCTGCTACTGTCCGCCTTCATAAGTCTCTACTCTTCCAAGAATCTCTCAATCACCAAGGCTGCTCAATCACTCCAACATAATTCAAAATGCATATAGGCATGAAACTAGCTCAAAATTTCCTTCATAAACCTCACTCGATGGTCAATGATCTGAAGTTATGATCATTGACCATATCCATATAGTACCTAGTGAGGTTGGTGAACATCGATAAATAGTCTTCCATCATCAAACTGCCCTGCTAGAGCTGAAGAAGCTCCTGGATGTGCACAGGTCATAGTGTAACTGTAAATAAATCCTCCCTAAAGAGTAGGTAAAACTCCTTCCATGAAAGGATCTACTCATTGTGAGTCTTGTGTGGTCAAAATCCACCATCATCCTGCTAAAACCTGAGGAATTATCACTCATAGGGTCACCATCTGGTCTTCTGGTATCCTCTGTAGATGGAAAACTCTAGTCACCTCCCCATGCAAGTCCTCAGCTGCCTGAGGGTCAGGCTCACTTTAGAGCCTGATGGGTCTTTGTCTCTAGAACTCATAGAGTGCACTCAAACTACGCCCCTCATCTCTCGGTATTGCAGGTACCATGGGCTTCTCCAATGGTGGGGTATAGTAAGTGCTCCAACTATATGTAACACGAGGGGAACTGTTCCCTTTATCAAAGCCTCGTCATCGATGGGGTCAACCTCATGATTTAACTGCTGAATCCTGGTGGTTATTCATCAGGGAGGTATCCTATATGGAAACAAGATGCACCATGTTCAATGAGTATATTTGGATTGTTGACATTAATTGAAAAAGAATACACAACCCATTCCTATATGACACATGTACCACTCATTTATTTCTCCACAACTAGTGTTTTTTGTACTGATTCGAAAATATGGTTATCCGAGCCCCAATGTATGGTTATGTCGGCCGCCCACACCCACACTAGAGTCTCTAGCCTGAATGTTAAGCTCGAAACACTTAACTCTATTTCCACAAACCAAAACTGTAATGCCCCAACACAAAAATCCACGAGCTTGTGCATTATTTTCATACATTGGCAAGATTACAAGTAATCAAGTCCCTAAGGACCAATAAGTTTATCAGTCTTGTAGAATAGATTTCATACATGAATGTTACATTGCACATTCCAACATAAAACACAACATAAATAGTCCTTTGAGGATGAAATTATTTCTTTTGATTAACCCTGCAAATCAATCACTATACACTTCGTGGATTCTTGGGAAAACAAAACATAAGAATGGGATGATCTCAGATGCTCAGTAAGGGTAAATAATTTTGTGAAAGCTATAAACATTAATGGCAAGATGTGTAACAGAAACAATAGCCTTTTAAACAAAAATTTGAACATAACATGGAAACAATAAATAAACAAATACCATATAAACATTCAAATTGATACTATAATAGTCAAATAATCACATTTAATAACTAATTTCACAACTAGGGAATGTAAAT
Source organism: Viscum album (assembly GCA_963277665.1). Lineage (NCBI taxonomy): Eukaryota > Viridiplantae > Streptophyta > Magnoliopsida > Santalales > Viscaceae > Viscum > Viscum album. Next base: position 52,087,452 of record OY728152.1, on the reverse strand, counting down.
TGTTGGACATCATAACCACATAGTCAAGGCCTCGTGCCAAGACTACAAATAATTTTTTTTTCAAGGACTTGTTCCAAGAAACTAATTTGTCTAATTAGACCTACAAATTCATAAAGGGGCTATAGTAGGCCCCACCGGTCAATTACTACATCTAATTCATTCCTCATATGAAATAAGGTCAAACATAACATAAAAATTTGTACTGAAACTAGCATACGAAATGTCAATACTTTATCAATAAACCATCAATGGTATGAAAACAACACATCCATAGTCAGACATATCATAACTCATTAAATACAATTTTGAAGATTTAATTATATAAAATCAACCTCAATCATGAATAATATCCAATAAAGGTTGTTGACAAAGTTGAAAATAATCAATAAAACTCTTTCAGAGAAATACCCCGTTTCATGAAATCATTTAAAAGTCCCACAATTCATAAAGTCATTAAAACGATATTTTTGAATAAAAGTGTCCCATACCACTTGTAATATTTTGATATAAATTAACACTTTAAAAAAATAATGTCCACGTAAATAAATCCTTAAAATCATTTGGAAAATAATGACATTAATTAAAAAGAATTAGAAAAATAAAACATTAAAAACATTAAAAATGATTATCTAGTTAAAGAGTCCCTTAAATAAAACCATAAAAGATTCATTTTTAAAACATTTTAATGATTCATGGACAAAAATGATTAATATTTCCCAGTATATACTTATAGATAAACAATCTCAGATAATAATGAGATTGAGGAAATAACCCTTACCTTGTACTTTCATTTGGTCGAGGGTACGGTTAACCTCTTATATAATGATCATAGTATGTTATTAAATTATACCATAACTATATTCATATTTTTATGTTAGACATTATTCATTTAGGGCTTTATACTACCCATTTAATAATTATTTCTATGTTAAAATAACATTTCGGGTAATAATTTCATTCTTTATCGTTTGTGTTTTAACTTGTTATTATTGATCGTATCACTAATTTCATGATATAATTTATTACGGAATATAAAATATTATTTATGTATCATATATATTCAGAATATAAATATTTATAATATATAGGCATATAAAATGGAAATAAATATTTATGAAGACAGAAGGTCGTACGTACACATAAATGCCATTTCCAATTTCATATTGTATTGTATGGAAGTAAGTGAATGATATATATATATATATATATATTTCTAGTCACATTATTATGTAATATATTATATAATATTTAATAATATGTATTTTTATAATCATCATTTAATAGTGAAAGTGGAAATGAATCTCATTGTGGAGACGGTAAGCCGTACATATGCATGAGAAACGATATAACTCTATTTATGGTGAAATCGTATGTAATTAGATGGTATATTTTATATACAGAATCATTAATATGGTATATTGATTATTTACCTCAATTATAATCATTACTATACCCATCCAAATAATGAATTTTGGTATAACAAACTATAGCATGACGTGGAAACGGTAAGCCGTACGTGCGCACGTATGATGACTTTGTCATTCATAGCATGGATAAAATAATGGATATGTCTATACCATATTTATAATAACATAAATGTTTATATTGGGAATTGGAGTTATTATTTTGGTATTGAAACAACAAAGAATGAATAAGTGGAAGAAGAAAAGAACTTTGAAAGAGGTGATGAAATAATTACCTCTTCTTCAGGTGCTTTCTTTTGATTAGAACAAAAGGACTCTATAGGATTGATTTCTTATAAAAGTAAGGACTCTTTGTTCAAGTTAGGGTAGATGGGAGGATATTTGTGTAGGGTTTGGCTGACACAAATGACTTTTTAGTTGTGAATTTTAGTGAAGGGGAAGTACCCATTTATAAGAGGGGAGGAGAAATTTAAGAAAGGATTGAAATATTGTTTGATTATCAAACCATTTTCGGATTATAATGGCTAAAAATGGATTTATTTTGAAGTTAAGGTGGTTATGGGTTTAATACTTTCAAAAAATAGGTTGTATACACGTTTAGATCACCATATTAACCTTATCTTCTATATTTAACCCATTTTTAAATAGTTTAACTCTTTCAATGTCTTCTTGTACTCTTACACTATATAGTTAATAAACATACTATAAAATGCCAAGTGAACCTCAAGTGGTTCATTAATGACATATCTATCATAATATAAGTCCTTTTTCTGATCCTTATATTTTTTGGACTATATATAATTTAATAAAATAGTATTTGTTTTAAAAACTCATTTATGTCAATTTTGACACTACTTAGTATTTGGTTTTTGTGAAAGATAAAAAAGTTGATTAATTGGTAAAAAAATACATAAAATCAACTCTATAATGTCATATTCATCTTTAAAATTAGTGTATGGCATAAAAAGCCTCAATTTAAATTTATTTTGATATATATAAAATCTATTATTTTAATCATTCATTAATAATGTAATTACTGCATCATCATTGTGTCATAAATAAATTTAATTATTTAATATCTAAAAATTATAATAAAATACCATAATGTAGTAAATATTTTTATCTTTCTAATGAGTATTTATAGTCTAATTTATCTCTTGTAAAACTCCATATTCAAAATGGTTTAGTTAATAACATTTGGATTTAGCACTTTTGACACTTCTTAAAATAAAATAAAATATATGTCCTAATATAATACATGTGTATCAAAAAGTATATTCATTTTTTCCTATGTTTTACTTGGTCTAGAAACACTTATCTAATAGAATTAATTCATTTTTTAGTGTAATTATAATATCATTTTCCCTTTAATTTTACTATTTACTTTTAACAGTGGTAAATAAATTTCAAAAGTTACAATTCACCAAAAATTATTTTCATCATATTGAACTATATTTTACATACTGATTTCAACCTTTTCTATCATATTCATCAAATTAAATTCACCAAGGCTGTAAAATTATTTTTTATGCAAATTTGAAAATGTGCCTAGATGGTGGGTAAAAGAGGTTAAAAAGTACAATAAAAGTTTATAGGTCAAATATTATTGTAAAATGACTCCATTTAATTACATTGGACTAATTTATTTATTATGTGACTACTTTTATTTTAAGATAAAATTATCATTAAAAATAATTATTTAAATGAAAATGTCTATTTTTATCTACAACACAGTGTTTTCCACTATTCATCAGAAATTGAATGTTATTAGAAAAATACCCAAGATTCTCCCAAATATAATTTTCATATAACATATTTAAAAATTATTTTTATTTTACCAAATTCAATACATCGAAGTTTCATAAAATAATTTAAAATTGATTTCCTTGGTGAAACCAGAATGGAGGTTTTTAAGAAGTAAAAACTATGAAAAGAGAGACATGTGTTCATTTCAAATTTAAATGGGAAATTACATACAATGAACTAAATTATATTAAATGAAAAAATATAATCTAATTATACATTTAATCCACTCAAAGGAATAGTTTTCCACTTTAAATTATTTCAATTAAAAAAGATGTTTTGAAATAAAATTTAGTATTTTCACTATTTATTAAAACATGGAAGTTATTAGAAAAGTGCCAAAAAAATTTCCAGACTAATGTTTTTGTCCTGATTCTAAATAATAATATAATTTCATTAAATTTAATATTTAAAAGTCTCAAATATTGTATTAAAAAAAGGGTTCGCCACTAAAAGGTGAAAAAACTTCATTTTTTAAAAAGTACGTATTTTATCTGAAAAATTGAATTTGACATTATATTTTGTCTAAGAAACAAAAAATATGAATTATAAAATTATATAGGATATATATAAAATATCAAATTTGGTTAATAATTTTCATAAAATCTTTTTAAATGACTAGTTTTATAGATCGTGATGCACTTGAACTCGGTGTTGCTTGTAGAAAAAGCTATTGAATTAGTTTAAAGATATAACGTACTACGAAATAATGGGGTGTTATACTATCCCCTCCTTCAATAAATTTCATAATAATAATTTGAAATTGTTATTCAAAAATTAATGGTTGAAAATAGAAGATACCTTTGTGGAAAACCCACTCTTGAAATAGGTTAAATAAAATTTAGTCTTAATAAGAGGGAAAGGGACATGAAAGAGTCACCACCAAATTAGTATTTCGAATATTAGAGACACATTATTGGAGGAAGAATATAAATATTTATAGGGTGTGATTGAGGTCATCAATCACAAAAAAAATGAACAATAAATGTTAAATTGAGGGCCTCGAATACATTAATCTATGATGATTTAAAGTATTATTGATTCAACAAAACATATGGTAGTAGAATAAAACAAATTTATTTAGATACATTATTTTATTTTACTTTCTGAATATGATGGATTAATTTACTATCAAGATAATAAATCAAGAAAACAAATTTGATATAAATACCTGCCATAATCATAATCTCATAATTTGTTTGTGCTTTAATCTATTTTCACATAATCCCTTACACTTGGAAATGGATGTTCAGAAAATGATTTTTTATGCCTAAATAACATTTGATAAACCATAAGGTCTAAAAGTATTCCCTTAATCTTTTCAATTTTTATCGAAAACCCAATGGTTCAGTCAAATTATTAAATAAATGATACTTTAACCTCAAAAAAATATCAAGTGTTCAACACACTCAATTCCAACCTTTAGAGTTATCCAAAATACATGGGGTCTAAACTCACCATCCCCAAATTTATAAGGAAGGTCAATATAACATAATGAAGATCTCTTTTATCACATAACATCATGTGAATACCTTCACCAAGTTTTCTGTTAAAACATGGTAACAAAATGAATTACCATAAAACCTTATTTGAGTAGGTATCTAAATCCTTATTCCTTCTTTAAAACATAGAACACCAGATATACTTCCTAAATCAAAAAAATGTTTTATTCTCAAACAATGATGGATCAAAAAAATAATTAATTTGTTTCAAGGTAGTTCATAATATCCAATATACTTTATCCAACTCAATTATCTATTATTCCAAAATCACTACCTCAATATTAGGACTATATTATGGTTTGTCTTTCTGTCAACCATATATTTTCCAAAAAGATTAACCAGTTATTGAGTCACTTTTCCCAGTACCACAGAATCTCAAATACTTAATGAAGAAGTAAAAAAGTACAATCCTTATATACTCTATAATTATTAAAACATGTACATAATTAATACAATACTAAAATGACTCAATTCTTTAATAACAACATAAGTACACAAATCCTTTCTCTTCATCTACGGTAGTATCAAAACTTGAGTATTATCCCATAGAATAATTTGGGGTATACTCTGATGATTGGTACATTGATTCTCATAGTGTAGCAACTCCTTTCATAGGAATAATTGTATATTTGAAACCTTTTTCTTACCATTTCAATCACGAACATGGTGTTTGTTCTCTCCACACTTATAAAAAACTCCCATTCTAATCAAGCATTAACCAAGGTGATTATTTACACAATTATCACATGTGAGGAAATTGTTCTTTCCCTTCTTCCATTTATCCGTCTTTTTCTCAGTCATCCTTTTCTTCTCTTTCTTCCCTTCAAAGCCATATGACTCAAAGAATTCATTACATATCTTATTAACTCATTGTAATACTTCTTCATATGATGAGAATACGTAGGAGAGTATTTCCCTTCTACATGTTGGATTAAGACTCTAAAAAATATGATACTTATTTCTCTTTGTATCTTCAGTACATCCAATGTTCTCATTATATATACTAGGATCCATTTCATAATGACCACATTCACTAGGTTAGATCATATGATAATTTATAATCCAAAAACATGGAAAATTATCAACATTAATTGAAGATATTCACACATGTAGTATCATAATCATAAAAATGGTTTCTTTTTTTGTCATATTTACACATAAATACTTCATAATGGTTGGTAAAGAAAATGTGAATTATCATAAGAATATCCCCCAGAGTATCAAACCAGGTGCGTATTAAGGCCCGTTGTTGTGTACCGGGATATTTTAGGTCAAGCCCGAAACTCCTTGCCGGAGTTTTCAATCCTAGGTACATATGTTCCAGAACCATGTCCATGTTTAGTATCAATATATGGATATATTTTATTTAAAACCCAAATAATATCTATATTACCAATTTTTTTGGATATTCTTCTATATTAATCCTCAATGTCTATCTTAGGGTTGTGTTTCCTAATCAGATTTTATCTAAATTTATTTCAATGTTTGTTGATAAACATCCTATCATACCAACTATTATGCCATGACCCTAGAATCCTAGAGAATGTGAATTATTTGGATCCATTGGCATGATTACAATGAATCAAATCTCGAAGGACCAATTTGTTCAGAAGTCCGAGAAAATATATTACAAACATGAACATTACATTGCTTATTAAAACTTAAAACACAACATAAATAATATATTGAGAATTACATTATTCCCCAACCTTAACCCTATATATCAATCACAATATACTTCTTGGAATCCTAGTAATACAAAACATAAGAAAGGGGTACTCTCAGATGCTCAGTCAGGGTAAATAATTTAGCAAAAGCTATAAACTTTTAAGGAAATATTTGACAAAAAATCCTTTTAAACATAAACATGAACATAATATGGAAAAAATAAATCAAACATTAACATATAAACATACTCATGGATATTTTACTAGCTGAATAATCACATGTAATAACTAATTTCGTAATGAGGGAATACATAATTCCAGACATCATAATCACATAGTAAAGGCCTCGTGTCAAGAATAATTTTTTTTTCAAGGCCTTGTACCAAGAAAAAAATTTGTCTCTTGAGACATAATGATTAATCTAGGGGCTAAAGTGGGCCCCACCCATCACTTACTACATCCAATGCATTCCTCATATGAAAAAGGTTGAAACATAACATAAACACTCGTACTAAAACTAGCACAAGAAATGTCAATACATTAAACACAAACCATGAATGGTATAAAAATATCACATAAAGAGTCAAACATAACATAAATAATTCAATACAATATGGAATATTGAATTACTATAAATCAACGTCAATCTAGAAAAATATCCAATGAACGATGTTGAAATAGTTGAAAATAATAAATACAACAGTTTGAGAGAAAATCCCCATTTCATGAAATCATTTAAAAGTTGAACAATTAATAAATTTATTTAAAATATATTTATCAATAAAAGTGTCCCATACCACTTGGTATATTTTGAAGGAAATCAACACTTTAAAACAATCATGTCCACGTAAACATGTCCTTAAAATCATTTTGAAAACATGGGAAATAATTAAAAATATTTAGAAAAATAAAATTTTAAAAACATTTAAAATGATGATCTATTAAAATATTCCCTCCCATAAATCATTAAAATATTATTTTTTAAAACATTTTAATGAAACATTGACATAGTCGATGAATATGTCCCATTAGATACTAACTGATAAACAATCTCAGATAATAATGAGATTGAGGAAATAACCCTTACCTTGTACTTTCCTTTGGTCGAGGGTATGTTTAACCACCTATATAGTGACCATATTATGATATAAATTACAATAAAACTATATTAATAATTAAGATATGATACTTTATTCATTTGTGGATTTATACTACACCTTTAATAATAAATTCTATGTTAAAATAACCTTTCAGGTAATAATTGCTTTCTTTATCGTACATGTTTTGACTTTTTATTCTAGATCGTATCACTTATATCATGATTTAATAGCCTCTAGAATATAAAAAATTATTTTTTATAATATATTATGAATATAAATACGTATAATATATGGATATAAGAAATGAATTACATTGTTTATGGAGACGGTAGACCGTACGTACGCATAAACACTGTTTCTGTTTTCATATCATATTCAGTGTAAGTAATTAAATGAGATATATATTTATAAATTTAAAGTATCATTATTATGTCATATATTACTTAATTATTAATAATATATATTTTTATTATCATCGTTGAATGGTGAATGTGGAAATGGATCTCACTGTGTTGTGGAGACGGTAAGTCGTATGTATGAACGAGTGACAATATCATTCTATTTATGGTGAAGTAATATGTAATGGGATGGTATATTATATATAAAGAATAATTATCAAGTTATATTTAATATTTATATCAATTATACTCTTTATTATACCCATAAAAATAATGATGTGTTGAATAACAAACTACGCCACGACGTTGAGACGGTAAGCCGTACATACGCACGTATGGTGATTTTGTCATTCATAGGATGGATAAAATAATGAATATGGTTGTACCATATATATAATAGAATTAATTTATGTATAGGGAACTTGAGATATTATTTTTGTGTGGAAGAAACAATGAATTTAGATGTGGAAGAAGAAAATAACTTTGAAAGAGGTGATGAAATAATTAATTCTTTTTCGGGTGCTTCCTTTTGATTAGAACAAAAGGGATCCATAGGTTGAATTTATGATCAAAGGAATCTATGATGAAGTAAGGGTATATTGTTTGATATTTGAGTTGGGTTTATATGAGTCAAATTTCTTTGGAGGTGTGAATTTAAGAGAAGGCGAAATACCCTTTTAAAAGAGATGTGAGAGGTACTTTAGTAAAATATTGTAATATTATTTTATTATAAAATAATTCTCAGGTTATAATGGCTCCAAATGGATTTATTTCTAGGATAATTTGGATATGGGTCTAAATCCTTTCAACCAATTGGTTTTAGACAACTTTAGGTCAACATAATATCCTTATATTTTAGATTTATCTCTTAGTTAAATAGTTTATCTCTTACAATGTCTTCTTGTATTCTTGCACTATATGGTTAATAAACATACTATAAAATTCCAATAAAACCTAAAGCAGTTCATTAATGTCATATCTATCATTATATGAGTCCTTTGGATGATCCTAAAATTTTTATGAATATTAAATAATTTAATTAAATATTATTTGTTTTAAAAACCCATTTTTGTCAATTTTGACATTATTTATTATTTGTTTTTTGTGAAAGTAAAAAAAGTAGATTACTTAGAAATAAATACATTAATTAAACAAAAATATTTCATATTCACCTATAAATTTTTGGATGGTGTCAAAAGTCTCAATTTACATTCATTTGGATATTTATAATATCAATTATTTTAATCATTAATTAATAATATAATTACTCTAACATCATTGTGTCATAAATAAATTTAATTATTCAATATCTAAAAATTATCAATAAAATTACACGATGTATTAAATCATTTTATCTTTATAATGAATATTTATAGTTCTGTTTACTTTAGGTAGAAATCTATATTAATAATGGTTTAGATAATAAAATTTGAATTTAACACTTTTAACACTTCTTGAAATAAAATATAAGAAATGTCCTAATCTAATCCAAGCAGATAAAAAAGAATCTAATTTATTTCCTAAGATTGATTTTGGTTTAAAAAAAATTATCCAATAGAATCACGACACCTTCTAGGGAAATTATAATATCGTTTTTACCTTTATTTACCTTATTTACTTTTAACCGTGTTAAATAAAATTCAAAAGTTACTATTCAACAAAAATTATTTTCATCCTATTGAACCACACTTTACTTACTGATTCAAACATGTATCTTGGTTTTTTGAAATTTAATTCACATAAGTGGTAAAATAACTTTTTATGAAAATTTGCGAATGTGGCTAGAAGGTGGGTAAATGTCGTCAAAAAGTTCAATAAAATTTTATATGTCAAATCTTATTATAAAATGACTCAATGAATTAAAATTTTATAATATATTTATTATATATATATTTATTCTATAAAACAATTTTTTAATTAAAAATAATTATTCAAATGAACAATTCTATTTTTATCTATGACGCAGTGTTTTTCACTATTCATTAAAAAATTGAATGTTTTCAGAAAAATACCAAAAATTAAACCTAAGTTAATTTTGAAATTCAAAATTCAAAAATAATGTATATTTTACCAAATTAAAAACATAGAAGTTACATTTATTAATTTAAAATTAATACCCACTGTCAAACCAAAAAGTGGGATTTTAAGAAGTAAAACTATCAAAAGATTCACATGTGTTTACGTCCAATTTAAATGTAAAATTACATACAATGACCTAAATTATATTAAATGAAAAATATATTCTAATTATACATTAAAAATTTATAAATTAATTATTGAACAGATTAAATTTTTTTATTAAAAAAGTTTTTTTCAATTAAAATTTAGTATTTTTTCGCTATTCATAAAAATATGAAAGTTATTAGAAAAGTACCAAATATTTATCCAAGAAAAAGATTTATTTACCCCCTTTAAAGAAGAATTTAATTTTATTAGATTAAATATATAAATGTGTGAAATATTGGATTTAAAAAAATGATTCTCCATTAAAAGGTGGAAAAACTACTTTTTTTAAAAAAAATAATTATTTTACATGAAAAATTGAATTTTCCCTTATATATTTTCTAGGAAACCAAAAATTTGAGTGTTAAAATTAATTAGGATATATATATAACTCATAATGTGGTTAATACTATTAATAATAGTGTTTTAAACGACTAGTTTGATAAGTCATGATGTGCTTGAACCCAGTGTTGCGTGTAGCGAAAGCTATGGAATTACTTTAAATATATAATGCACTATGAAATATGGGGTTGTTATAAATACCACAGGATCTTGGTCATATGTTTAAACTTACCACCTCTGATACCACTCTATCACAACCTATCCTAGTGAGGCCCACTTCGTGACTCCCCAAAACCACCTCCAATAGGCCAGGGGCGGGTGACTAGCTCTGACTAGGCATATCACTAACATGGGAGGCATTGCCTATGTACAAGTACACATGCAAACATCTCCAAGACTACAAAAATTGAAATGTAAAAACCACTAAGTAAAAAAATGAATGCATTCAACTAAACACAACCCAAAGATTAAAACAATATGTAATGTACTAAAAGTATATAGGGCCAAAATATAATCCAACCAAAAAACAAGAGTCTATAAACTAAAATGTCGAACCTATAGGAATAAATATATACTAGTACTAATTCTCATATCTCCAGGAATGCCTCTACCTATAGGGAATCCAGAAATCTCGGTCAGGTACTGGTCTTCCTGGGAGTCCATCAAAAGGCCACTCATCTACACAAGACACGACATATGCAGACAAAGCCTATGCAGGGGTCAGTATAACAATACCCAATAGAGGATCCCAAAAAACACAAAGTAATACCCTATGTGAAGGTACAGTCATCACTACATAGTATATTCCTACCGAAAATATAAAAAGAGAAACACCATCCAGATATACCCAAAACTATGACCTATAGTTTAGAGATAATTCACCCAACCACATACCCCACTAACGATTCATTTCGAAGGTTCCAAGAAGAAATATTCTGGAAGAAATCACTCAACAAGTCTGATAGCTCTGATAACATCCATATCTGAAGTGTCATTCATTGGTAAAGACTAGGGGAGATAGATACAATCATTCTGGGAGAAGACACTCCTACGTGGGAAGAGATCATGATACAGAGATGAGGATCACTGACAGGGCCTTGGAGGATTCTGTGACTCATCCAGATTCACCTGATATTTAGAGGATCCGCATCCAATAGAAATAGTGATGTCAATACCTGACTCTACCTAGGGTCAGGAATGAATTGAGGATCTCGCTTCGGCCCTCTCAGTGGGATACCTGAAACTATCTTGGAAATTCATGATAAAGGGATCATACACATATGGATTGAAATGTTACTTGACAATCAGTGGAATGAGAAAAAGGGGAAGCAAACCAAGAAAAACGTTTCCAAGGAATGGTGGAAAAGAAGATCAAACAATGTTACATGATACACATGGTGTGTATAAGGGGTCACATTCCTTTTCTCGAGACTCTAGCTGATTCCATTGTGTAACAACCCAAGTCAGAGGGAAAATTCCATGTATAAAGATAAGTACATGACATGTATTATGGACCACCCGCTGTGTTCGAGTAACTGGGGTTCCCTATGTTTATGTAGCTGGGTGCCCGTACACGGTTTCAACCCTTGTGTGCCATCCCATGTAACTGGTACATGGGTTAGACCATGAGGCCTTCCTAGAATGATTGTGTGGTGGATTTCATGATCATGTACCCACCCTGTGTTCATGTATCTTCTGATATAGAAGGTGATTCTGTATAAGGACCCACACACAGAGTGAAAATGGCCACATGCTGCATTATTTCTTCCCATCGCCCAGAGCTCCTTCCACCACTAGGTGAGGCCCACATGCCATGTCTCCTCCGAGGCACATTGTCTTATTCATCGTGTGTAGTGCACAAACCCTATCTTCCACCACCGGTACCACACAACATGTTCTTCGGGATAGACGCTGTGTGTTCTGGAAATTTCCAGAAACACGAACCTACTCCCCCACACCTAGGTGATTCTCCGATCTTCAATCCAAAAATATGTTTCCATGAAACATGAAATTTATGGTCATCTTGATGTCCGAAAGTCACCTCCATTGTTTTTGGGCTGCCAATCGGCCACAAAAATTCATATCAACCCACCCACGTGATGACCACTCGAAGAATTGTCTCTCTCGGTCTAAGACGACTCATCGTCTACCATCATTATTGCATCTTCGCAAGGCCTTCACAATGTCAGATCTTTAATTTGTGATCGTTGCATTGAGAAATGAACACACAATGATCCATTTTTTATAATCCAATGAAGAACATGAAGAACATGAGGAAGATATCTATTAAACCAATTTGAGGAAAGATCCTCTACAGTCATTCATCACGACAGTGATCCTCCCATGATAGAAGGATTGAATAGGGAAAATCAAACAATAATGAAACAATTATCACAAATCATATTCTTGAATCAATCCCCAATGAAATGGAAAAATAGTAACCCCCCTCAAAAAGGCACGATATGCGGATCAACCTGTTCACGTGTTGATCCACATTTGTTGTTTAATCAATGAATAGAGAAACAAAAAAAAATCAACCAACCCCCTACCGAGATTTCGTTGAAGAATGATTGCCGTGCCAAGTTCTTTGTCAAGAGTTCTATCCAAGGAACCAAAAAATATCCAGAGTTCCTCTCAATTTTCTGCCAATGACCATCATTTGATTAACCCATTAAAAGGAGGGAACGCGTTTTAGCATCTAATCATGAAACGACATTAATGAGTCAGCATAACTTTTTCTCAATCATTATGGAGTGGAATTAATTATCGAAATAGTCCCCATTGTTGCAATGTAGTGAATGTTTCCAAATAAAATAAAATACACATTTTGAATTATTTTGTTTTGTTTTATTTTATTTTACAAAAAATGTCAAAAAATTCACTTTTCCCCTTAACCCACGCTAGTCGAGGTTAGGCCCTTTCTTACGTAAAGTCGTCATCCTGGAAGCAACTATGCCCTTAGATTTTTAATCCATGCATCCTTTTGAAAAAATCCGCAACTGTGCATGCCCCACAACAAACTTAAGTTAAAAAAAGTTCAAACCACCATTCTGGGTTCACCGGGCCTTAGAATGATGTGTTGTCTCTACATCTAGACTCGTAATTATTCCATTAATATTAATAAATAATTAATGGAAAAATCTAAGACATTATAGTATTATAATATTTAAAATTTACAATGTGAAATTTATAAGGACTAAATTTTCATAAATCATAGTTTTATGAAGAAGTTGTGCCCATAAAAGTAAAATTTATATCATCTTAATAATTAAAAATGTTGTTCCGAAAATTAAAAAAAAAGATAATAATTAAGGGTAATCCAAAATGATAAGATTTAAAATAATATAAATTCATGCAGAAAGATTATTAGATGAGAGGATTTCGAAATATACACATCTTAACATCTAAATAAATTGTTTTTTGTCTTTTTGGGACCAAATTTTATTTATATTCATTTAACACTTTTAATAATTCAAAGGGTGTCTAACCCCTCTCCTATAAAAAAGAACCCCTTGCTCTCTAATAATCAAACTTCCAAATCCTTTTAGTTCATCCAATATCTACCTAAAAACATTCCAAGAATACCTGCCCACATTCTTGAATCTATAAATTATGCATAACACACACTTTATAAGTGTTATGTTTTTCATGAAAGGTGATCAACCGAAGAAGAAGTATCATTTTCTTTAATTATTTCTATATTATTTATTCTTCCACTTCCTTAAAATATCATCCATCCATGATGAAATAATAAATCTAGTATCCTAAATATACTGAGATGTTATTATGTTAATTTCATCACCTAAATCCATCTCTACTTTGGTTATATGGTAGATGAATTAATTGTTTGTGCGTATGTGTGAATTATCACAACCACAAACCGATCTAATTTGTTTCCATAACCGTCTCTAATGAGTGGTTATAATAATGTAATTAATGTTCGTATGTGATATTAATTACATATTAATCATTATAATATAATAATTAATTAATTATGTTCTTACTTCCATGAGAATGAAAATGAAAACTTCGTTCATTCATATGTGTGAACTATCACCTCCACATAGCAATGTGACTCATTTTTATTCACTTATATCACTTGTATGATATATATAAATATATATAAATTATTAATATGATATTATTTATGATATTATAATTATTTAAATATAAAATAATAATTACCTTACATTCATAATGATCAATGAAAAATGAAGGTGTTACTCATGTGTATGTATGGCATACCGTCTCCATGAATATAACATTGTTCATTTTCATGAAAAGACTTCATGGTTTGATTTAAAGGTATAATATTTGTATAAAAATAATAATAATATTAAGAGTATTATTCTGTATATGATAGACTAATGACCACATGGACAAGTGACATTAAACCATGTTCATTTTCGATTGAGTACTAAATATCGACAAGGCTTCTGATATGGACATAGATAATTATGTAATTTTTATAACATGGTAATAAGATATATAAAAGAAATGGAAAACATGAAATTTTTTCTCAATAATGTAGAAATTAACATAAGTTTATTATTCAGGATGAATAAGGAACATATATGACGAGTTGAACTGAAGGTAAGGGAATTCGTCTCAATCTCATTTCATTGAGGCATACGTTGATAATATACACCATATTATTTTACATAGTGTATAATTTAATCATTTTAGTTTTAATTTAATTCAAATTTCTTATAAAATAATCTGTTTCTTGGATGTATTTTATTAAATGATAAAAGGAATGTTTTTTAATGTACACGATGACAAAAACCTTTCTGCCGGTGTGACCATTATTTTTTATTTGGAATCCCCCACAAGACCAAAATAATTTTAAAAGAAAAATAAATACCATATTCCGAATTAAGTTATTTTTGAATTGGAAATAGTTTTATGAATGCTTTTATTATATCAATATCTTGTAATGATTCTTTGTGATTTGAAATTTTATTCTTATAATGATTATAATTGCAATATTTTATGTGTTGTGATTATATAATGGTACTTTGACATTTAAGGGGTGATTACATGGAAAAAATGAAATTAGTGGTTCTGTGATAAGCCCAATATAGGTGGTTACATTATAACCTCCAATGTATTGGGTATGGAAGTCAGCTGTATGGATATTCCATTTATAAGAGTGATATGAGTGGAAGTAAACTCTTTGGTTATTATATTTAAGTATATTTATGTTCCATGTTACATTAATATGTTATATGATATTTATATGAGTTTTATGGTAATAATTTGATTAAAAAATGGTATGCAACGAGCTTATTTTTAGTGAAGAGTATTTACAACTTTATAAGGTAAAAATTATTATTTTGCGATAAAGTATCAATTGATTACAAGTTTTATCAAAACTAAAATTTTTCTTTATTTTTTAACCCCTTACAGTGATTTTTATAATCATCCCATGTTTGAAATTTTTTTCATAGGATTTAAAGCAGAATAGAGTCCAGGCGGGTATTAAAGAAAATTTATGATGTAAAACATGAAGTTAAAACATGTTTCTTTTATAATGTTTTAGTTTAATGAAAAACATTTATAGTTGGTAGAAGTGTCTAATTTGTAATATTTATATTCTTATGAATGAGTTACAACCCAATTTTCTAATTCAATAAACCAAAAAATACCCTTGATGTGAATTAGAGTCAATTTATTGACTTATCTTGAGAATTTGTAATGTTTATAGTTAAGGCCTTATAGTATGTTTTAAAGGTTGGTTTAGATATCATTAGGGACTAGAATACTATTTAAATAATATCCACAAATGATTTTTTATTTTATGGTCAAATTGAAATGATATCGAAATTGATGATTACCATGTTTCTCCATCTAAGATGTGTGTGTTAAGAATGGTTTTCTGTAGAGGAAATAGGGAAACTGTGAAAGGAAGATATATAGAGGAAAGCAACTTTCCTAATCAGCATCCAAAGAATTCGGAATTGGAACTGAATAGTTATTTATAGTGATGGATTAGTTGACTCAGGTAATAAATGGTGGTGGTTTCCATCCACGAGATCAACCAGATCAATCATAGATGAATATTTCGGTAGTGGATCATTTTTTGAGGAGTATTTCCACATAATTTATGTGATCATTTTACCCTTTTCAAGCAGAGGGGTGTATTAAAGCACTAGAAATATTTTTTATGTAATGGGGTGTTCATAAAACTAAAATTTTACTCATGTTTTTTTATCATTTTAAAGGTGAAGGTAATCAGTGGTGGTGAATGATTAAAAATTTCAGAGGAAGTGGGGAGATTGATTTCCTAGAATAGGAAAATTTTTGGAATATATTCCTTGAGAAATATTTTCCTAATTTTATAAAACGTCCGATGGGAAAGAAATTACTGGAATTAAGAAAAAATGGGGAGGATTATGTGGTTTTATATGAAGAAAATTTCACTTGTCACTACTACAAATATACCTTTTATCAGTGCTAAAAATTGCTGTTAATAGTGCTAGAAAAGTTCTATTAAAGATGGCGAAGATAAAGGGTAGGGTCCCCTTTATCAGTGCTTCAAAAAACACTGATAATGACACCTTTTATCAGTGCTAAAAAAAGTGTTGATAAAATGCGTCTTTTATCAGAACAAAAAAGTAGCGCTGAAAAAAAGGTCCTTTAACAATGCTTTCTTTTTAGCACTGATAAAAGACCCCTTTTATCAGCTATTTTTTAATGCTGATAAAACTAAAAAAATTAAAAAAAATTAGGTAAAATTAAATTTTTTTTAAAAAATCCTGCCAATCATGGGGGCTTTTATAGCACTTGAGAACCCCTTTTAACAGTTCTTTTCCAGCCCCTCGAGTGCCCCACACACACCCCCTCCACCCTATATCAGTGCTTGCCCCCTAATTTCACCCCCAAGTGTGCGTCCTTACCTCCACCAGGTTTTCAACTCGAGACCTCCCTCCTGCGCGCCTAAGCCCTTACCACTCTTCTATTTAGATTTTTTTCCATTTCATGATATCTCTATTCATATATATATATAGTTATATTTACTTGTATAGTAATATATATATATTAATATATATATATAGCTATATTAATATATATATATAGTTATATTAATATATATATTTATAGTGATATTAATATATATATTTATAGTTATATGAATATATATATGTAGTTATATTAATATCTATATATATTTAGATTAATATATAGGTATATAAATATTCATATATTTGTATTTCAAATAAAATTGATATTATTTATTATTTAGATAAAGAAAATATATTTTGTACATGTAAATATATTTTATTATTTTTATTTATAATTACATTTTTACGTCTGAATATATAAAAAATATGTATATATTGTTATATATTTGATTATAAATAGAAGTGAATTATAAAAAATGATAAAATTTCAAATAAATAATGTCTATATGAATTTAATACCTTAGAATAAATTTAGTACCCACCAATGAAGCCAATAATACCCCCTTAAACGAGGCTAAAAATCCACAAAATGTTAAAAAATCAGGGTATCCCGACTAAAAACTCAGTTTTGGAGGCCTTCTGGGTCTTTTTGGGCCTCAAAATACATGAAAGAGGCTTTTAGTTGGTCACCAGCACGTAGATATTGTTGCATGCTTCGATTTCATATGCTGTAGAGCTCAAATAGACAATCGGATCAAAAGTTATGGCCGTTTGAAGTTCGAGTTGCGTTTTTAACATATTTTGGATCTTTTTTAATTTTTTTAGTTTTTTTAGTCTTCGAATTGTTATTAAATGACTACTAATCCAAAATAATTAGCAAATTATTTATTAATTTTTTTTATTTATTTATAATCCATTTTTAGTAAATATATTATATGTTAAGTGTAACTGTATATTTATACTTATCTAAAATATATTTAAAATTATATTTAAAAAATATATATTATATTTATATCAATATATCTATATCTATATATTTAAATATTAATATATATTTTTAATGATTTTTTTGGATGTAGCCACTTTATCAGCGCTTTTAAAAAAAGAAATGATAAAGTCCCCCCTTTATTAGCGCTAATTAAAAAAGCACTGATAAAGGGGTACCCTTAAACATACCTAAAAAAAGTGTTGTTAACGGCAGTACCTTTATTAGTGATAAAAAAAGAACTGAAAAAGGGGTACTTTTATTAGTGCTTTTTGAGGGTTGATTAAGGTACCCTTTATCAGTGCTGATAAAAGTACCCCCCCTTATCAGCGCTTTTTCATTAGCGCTAATAAAGGCTCGCGTTGGCCTTGCCCATTTTTGTGGTAGTGCTTTTGTCAAGGTACTTCCCAAATTTTATCCATGATATTGATATTAAGGTAATTCAGTTTTACTAAGGATTAATGATGAAATAACGAAGGAAATTAGCTTCTCGTGAGTTCAAAATCTACGAGAAACTTATCTGTGGTGATGATAATGTTTAACTGGTGATTTCTGATGATCATGTGTTCAACTAGAGAATGTAAAAGAGGAGATCCAATAGGAAGTAAATTGGAAAACATTTACCAGAGAATTCTAGAGGTAATGAAACCAAATTTCTATCTTGAGAGAGGTGTGGTAAAAAGAATCCTAGAGAATTTATCTCAATGTCCGAGAAGTGATTATGATGTGGTAAGATTGGACATATTGCTCGTAACTATATGGAAGCTGATTAGAAAGGGAATGAAAATCCATCGGTAAGATTTCTATGTTTTAATGATTTAAGGAATTTTGCCAATATGTGTCCAAATTTGATTGCCTAGGGTGGAAACCGACAACTTTGAATTCAAAAGTGCAGGGTAAAATCATTTTTTACTACTATGGTTGATGTAGGATCATCAAATGAAGTGGTGACAAATATGTCATAGGTTTTTTCAAAATATTCCAATTCTCTATTTGACTCCGGATCTTCACATTCATTCATTTATGAGTCCTTTTCATCTAAATTAGACATAGCACCTCATGAATGTGATATTGAAATTTTGATCAAAGCTCTAGTTGGGAGTATGAAAGGAACAAATATTTGTAGGATTCATCCTATTATCATTAGTGGAATATTATTCCCGACAATTTTTTTTAAACTTAGCAGTGTTGAATTTGATATCATTTTGTTTATGGATTGGATTTTATTTTATCATACAAAAATAGATTTTAAAGACAAGAATATTTTATTAAATAATTTAATATATTTGATAAAATACTAAGAAGATGAGATATTGATTAAAGATGATAGTGAATGTTATCTAGCTCATGTTGTTTAAAATAAATAAATAGTTTTGATTAGTGACATTCCAGTAGTGAATGAATTCACAGATGTTTTTCCTGATGAGTTTCCTAGTACTGTTCCTAATCAAGAGGATTAATTTACTATATATTTAGTGGCTTAAAGTCAACCTATTTCTAAAACCCCTTATGGAATGACTCAATTTGAGTTGGTGGAATTGAAAAACTAGTTGCAATAATTGCTTGATAAAGGTTTCATTCGACCTATAACTTCGTCATGTGTTGATCATGTTTTATTTTTCAAAAAGAAAGATGGTTATATGATACATTGTGTTGATTATAGAGAATTGAATAAGATCACTATTAATAACAAGTATTTATTGCCTCATATTGATGATTGATGGATCATATCAAGGGAGATCAGTATTTTCCAAAGATTGATTTGAGGTCTGGGTACTATCATCCGAAGGTAAAATATGATGACATCCCAAGGACAACATTCTAAATGAGATATGGGAATTATGATTTTTTATTTATGACCTTTCATTTATCTAATTCCCCTATAGTATTTATGAATCTATTGAATGGAGTGTTTCAATAGTTTTTGGATGAGTTTATGGTGGTGTTTATAGGTGATAATTTGGTATATTCTAAAAGTTTGTAGGAACATTAATGTCATGTTAGGATTTTTTTCAAAAAACAAAACAAAACAAACTATTTGGAAAGTTTATTAATAGTGATTTTTGGTTGCATGAAAATTCATTATTTGGTCATATTATTTCTAAGGATGGAATAACTATTGACCCTTATATCATAAAAGTTTTTGAATAGGGGAAAAGGTCGAACAATGTCATAGAGATTAATAGTTTTCTTATATTAGCAGGTTATTAATGAATGCTTGTTGAAAACATTTCTCAGCTATCTAGACCAGAACTATGTTGACATGCAAGGGAGTTATGTTAATCAGGACAAAAGAATGTGATGACTATTTTTAAGAAATGAACAGAAGATTGGTAAATGCTCTAGTTTTGGCCCTACCTTCCAGGATTAGTGAATGTGTTATCTATAGTGATGCTTCATTGAAAGGAAATGATTATATCCTAATGCAGAAAGATTACATAATTTCTCATCCTACATGTCATTTGAAACCTCCTGAGTTAAATTACCCTACACAGGATTTTTAATTAGATTATATTATTTTTGCATTAAAATTTTAGAGGCATTATTTGTATTGTGTAATGTGTGAAATATATATTGATCAAAAAATAGTAAAGTATATATTCAATAAAAATTAATTGAAAATGAGACAGAAAAGATGGGTAAATTCAATCAAGGAATATGATTAAATGATTCACTACAATTCTGGAAAATAAAATATAGTGGTTGATCCTCTTATTCGAAAAAGTAACGCTTTATTAACCATGTTATGTATGTAATGAGATACTTTGGTTAATTATTTGATAAATTTAGACTTGAATGTTTTTGATGGAAGAAATTCCTCATTTTTAAGGTGGTAGTTAAATCATATATATCATATAGAATTAAGCAATCACAGAAGGAAGACGGTGATTCAAAAAATGTATAATTGGTCAAAAGGGTAAGTTACCTAAATTTAAGATCGATAATATTGTTTTTTGAGGTTTGGAAAGATATTATTTATAAATACCCATAAATTTCAGGGAAATGTTTTTATTAAATTATTTGGGATTTTACGAGTTCGCAGCTTCTGACGGCACCTGATTCTGAGGCCCGGGGTGCCTGGAATCAGTTTCCGAAGTTTAGCTCGGGTACGTTCAGTGAACGAACGAGCAGGTTTTTATATCTTTTAAACCGAAGCTCGGAATCGAAATACGAGGGCTCCAATGGAACTTTATCGCCGGTAATTTCTTAAAAGGACTTTTACCATAGATGCGTTTTCATGGGAGATGGAGATTAATTTTGTGGTTTAAGTAAGAATTGAATAAAAAATGTAGAACCATTTTTATTCTTTATTCTAAGTGGTTATATCCTATGTGTGGGAGTTGGGGTGGGACCCAGTAGTTACTAACTACCCTCGAGAGGATAAAGGTGAGGTGGGGCCCACACGAGCCCCAACTCTTCACATTCTCTAACTCCCCCTTTATTGAGTAACTCTCATCTCTCCTTCTTTAATTAAGTGACTTCTCCTCTTCCACATTAATAATTCCAACACACAGTAATTTAATTAATTGAACCTGTTCTATTAATTTAGTTATGTGTTTTAATTTTGAAATTTAAATTCTTGGTATGAATTAATAAAATAAGATGAGACTTATTTTATTTTGGGGAGTGGGCTTATTGTGAGAAGATTTTTGGAGAGAGCTCTAAATCCATTTTGGAAGAACATCATCCTCCCACGAAGAACGACACCCTTCAACGAAGAGCGAAAACTCTCTGATGAAGAACATCGACTTGGTGGCTCGGTTTCTCCATCATCTTCTTCCTCCGTGACAAGGAAGGAGACACTGACGACGATGGAATCGATGCCATCATTCGCGGCGCTTGACACCCACGAATTTTCTTTGAGGTAGGGGTGTGTTTGGATTGAGTAATGATTGGTTTTACTTCCATGTTATTATTCCTATTAAACTGCTTATTATTGGACTAATGCAGAAGGGACTGGACCAAACAAACACGGTCCGATTCCTCCTCCATTCTTATTAATATATGAGGAGTTATTCAGCCGTTCATGTGTGGTGAATCAAGCGATGTTTTTGGAGCCAATCAGAGGCCCAAAAACTTCGAAAACGACCTCAGGGCATCAGGGTGACCTAGAAGTGGGTGTCTCATAGAATTCACATCATCAGAATGACGAACATGCACCTCGAGATGTGTGCTAGACATAGGCGTCGTTTTTTGCAAAATTCTAGAATACACGACGTGTCCTCTAGAAGCATACACAGTGTAGTACAAGCGTACTGTGGATTCCGTTTCGGACATTAGAGAAGTAACACACGACGTTTGACTCTAGACACATGGCGTGTACTCTTCAAATTTTTTGATAAAGGATACTTTTATGAACATGGCATGTAATTGGGGAAAATACATGGACACAGACAGCCATACACGGCCAAGTACCACGTCATGTATTCTCTTCATAGAAAGGCAGAAGCGGCTTCACGAGGCTCACCGTGTAATATGGCTGATACACGGACACGAGCAAAACCACACGGCCACGAGGTACGGCGTGTACTACCTTCACCATGGCAGAAGCGGCTTTGTGATGACTCGGCGTGTATTCTAGGAATACATGAACACGGGGTGGAGTACACGAGCATGTACTCCACCAAACGGCCAAGCATGGACAGCGTACACGGAGCCAACCATAGAAGTTTTGACATGGCATGTAACTATACCACACGTCGTGTATTTACTTTTTACACGAACATACCTTCTACATGGGCTGCGGTACACTGAAAGTACCCGTGGACTGAAGACACGATGTGTAACCAAACCACACACCGTGTATTCAGTTATTTACACTACCAGCCCTGCGACATGGGCTGTTTCACATGGGCAATACCTGTTGTCTGATGACATGACATGTATCACTTACTTACACGTTGTGCACATTAAGAAATTGGCGTGGTTGTCTTATTCTCCGTGACTTGGGCACGTTTTCCTTGGTTTTTACATATGACATGGGACGGAAATATGGGGTACATTAACTCTATTATTTGTGATGGTTAATGTATCCACCCCTTTGAATCAAGGAGCGGACCCTCCCAGAATCGAGTATGTTGTGTTCGGAAACCCTAAAGCTGGTTGTGACTGCAAAGAATACCGTGCTGGGATCCTCCGTGGGTTCGATGATGAGGACGACTATACTTGGATCCTATGTGGGTTTGGAAGTGATTTTATTGTACTAGGATCCTACGTGGGATCAACAACGAGGAAAACTGTACTTGGATCATATGTGGGTTCAGTAGCGAGGACAACTGTACTTGGATCCTACATGGGTTCGGCAACAATGTTACTGTACTAGGATCCTACGTGGGTTCGGCAACGATGACTTATGTACTTGGATCCTACGTGGGTTCGGCAGGGGAGATGATTAAAGAGATACATCTATCATCTCTACCCCTCTTCATGAGTAGTATACCTTTGTGAGCTGAGTCTTGAATTTCAATCATTATCATCGATATGATTGACTTTCTTTCCTGTGTGGATTGGGTTGTGTTTTCCTGTGTGGACTGGGTTGTACTTGGGCTCATGAGTTGGAGCCGAACTGAAAATGATGACTTAGGTATTTGTATGGGCATATACCTAAGTAGAGTTGGTTGATACTTCGTGTTTTTACCCTTCTATTGTGGTTTATCCTTTGTGGATTCTGGGAGGCCTTCGGGGGTCCCGGGGTCCCTACTTAGTATCGCATACTCACCCCTGCACGGGCTATACCCGCACCACATTGTGTTGGTTGCAAATGACGGACAACCCTGATCATGGTTGAGGCTTGTGGAGCAGGATGATACCTGGAGGTGGAGTATCAGTTGGGACGTACACGGTGCAGACGGCCGGACCCGAGGAGCTGAGGAGACCATCTGTACCCACCCTTCAGGTGGGATATCCAGAGGACGACTTGATGGTTGATGATTTACTTTACTAATGCTGTACTTTATTTTCAGTTCTACTTTACTTTTCGTTGGGCTTATATTCTGGCCCTTTTACTTTTCAGCACATACTTATGTACTCCGTTTACATAGTGTTAACATCACCTTGCATACTCTATAGTGTTTGTTTTCATATATAAAGGCAATACCTTCCCTTTTATCGAGATTTACGCCTTTGGTGCTAGTCTCCAGCCCCTGGACTATGGAAGGCGGGCTTGGGGTAGTCACGACACATGCCATGAGGACGGGTCATGATAAATTGGTATGAGAGGAGTATGTTCTATTGAAAAACTTAGGAATCTGATAATTTCTTCTATGTGAAGTAATAGTGTTTAGTGTATTGAGTGTGGTTATCTGTCTAGAGAGTCTAGTGTCAGTGCGGTAGCCGACGTATCCATAAACCACGACCCCGACTTCTTATTTCCAACTCAATTCACGAAAACATTGATTGCACGTGTGTTTCAAAAGTTTTCTTTCTCATTACTTTGTGTGAGCTCACCAGGTATACTATATTAACTGTGGCACACCTGTTTCTTTTAGGATGGCCCCATGACAATAGCTAGCTAGGTTTTTGAGCTTTGTGAGAGATGGCAGCCCACCAAACGACGAGGCCTCAGTACATGGCCCCATTACAGCGGAGGCACCAGTGGTACCTCTACCCACTGAGCCACTGATGCCACCAGCCCCAGTAGCTAAGAGTGCACGTCACCTAAGTGCACTGCATGTGTTTCAGTGTCAGAGGCCGCCTAGGATTAGCAGAGAGATGGACCCTCAGGTAGCTGAGGATTGGCTAGAGGCTATTGTACGAGTCTTCATATTAGTAGGGACACTAGAAGACCTAATGGAGATCCTTGCGGAAAGTCTCTTGAACACAATAGAAGGTAATTGGTGGATCCTAATCCTCCTGGTGCACGACAAGGCATCAGTGCTTTGGACAGACTTCGAGAGCCTTTTCAGCTCAGAGTTTGTTCTAGCCACCCTCAGTGCGGAGCGCATTCATGAGTTACTACAGCTATGACAGAGGCAGGCTCAGCTTCAGGTAGTGGGGGCTTACGACCAGGGCATACATGAGATGATTCTAGGTACTATCTGTGTCTACTCCACCCTTTTTGTAGTTCTTATAGACACAGTTGCAAGTCATTCCTTCATTTCTGCTACCCTTATTTGGAGCTTCGAGATTCCGACCGAGCCGTTGGCTCAATCCATACTGCTAGAGACTCCTACGGGAGTAGACTCGATGATTACACACTGGTTCCGATAGTGTGAGCTTACTCTAGGAGGTGAGAGATTCGACTGGGATCTTCTTGTAGTGGCGTCGAGGCCTTACGACATCATCTTGGGCTTGGATTGGTTATCTATGGTCTATGCTCAGATCTATTGTATTAGGCGAAAGGTGCGGTGTGTCCGCACCGATGGGAGCAGGTTCACATTCACCGGCGATAAGGGAGCCTTTGCATCATAGGTGGCTCACACAGAGGAGAGGAAAACCAATCACCCATTAGTATGCTAGTATAATTCTTGGAGCAGCTGATGTGCGGAGTCCATGTTTTCCTGATGTGGTGGATCAGTATGCGGTCGTTTTTCCTGATGACGTTCTAGGACTACCTCCTCCCAGAGAGGTATACTTCTACACTGACCTATACCCTGAGATAGCCCTGATATCTACATCAACATATCATATCGCTCCTGCTAAGATTTGTGAGCTACAAGTTCAGCTGGAGGACTTGCAGGGCAAGGGATTCATCTGAACCAGTGTTTAACCTTGTGATTCCCTGATTTTGATCGCCAAGAAGGAGGACAGGAGCTTGAGACTGTGTGTCGACTAACGTCACCTGAACCAGGTGACCGTGAAGAACAAGTATCCACTTCCTAGGATTGATGATATATTTTATCAGCTGAAGGGAGCACGATGGTTCTCGAAGATAGACCTCAGGTCAGGCTATCATCAGCTCAGAGTTCGAGACAAGGATGTGCAGAAACGACCATCAGGTGTCGGTATGACCACTATGAGTTCTTGGTTGTGCCTTTCCGCATAACCAATGCTCCAGCAGTGTTCATGAGTCTCATTAATAGGATCTTCCAGCCTTACCTTGATCGATTTGTCATAGACTTCATGGACGACATATTGATATACTCAACTACTAAAGAGGAGCACACTTACCACATGCGGGTTGTACTGGATACACTCCGAGAGCACCGACATTATGTTAATCTCTCGAGGTGGAAGTTATGGATTCAGGAGGTCCACTTCTTGGGTCACGTCATCTCTGAGGTGGGAGTTGTGGTGGATCCTACGAAGATCGAGGGAACACTATCTTGGTAGCCACCCAGTAGCGTGACTAAGGTGCGAAGTTTACAAGGTCTGGCTGGATACTATCGGAGATTTGTGCCAGAATTCTCCAAAGTTGCAGCATCACTTTCAGATTTGATGAAGAAGGGGAAACCCTTCATTTGGTCAGATAGATGTTACCAGATCTTCCATGAGCTGAGACAGAGATTGACCAGTGCACCCATCTTGAGGCTACCAGAGGAGGGCGTATGGTACGTAGTTTACTGCGTTGCATCAGGGACCAGACTCAGGTGTGTCCTAATGCAGGAGTGAGAACTGATTGATTATGGATCACGATAGTTGAGGCCACATGAGAAGAACAATGCTACCCATGACCTGGAGTTAGCAGTAGTGGTTTTCGCTTTGAAGATGTGGTAGCACTATCTTATGGGCGAGCGCTTTGTAGTCTACTCTGACCACCAGAGTCTCAGGTATATCTTCTCGCAGAATGACCTGAACCTGAGACAACGGCGATGGCTCGAGTTCCTCTAGGACTATGAATTTGAGATATTCTATACTCCTGGGAAGGGGAATATAGTAGCTGATGAACTCAGTAGGAGATCGGGCATTCATCTACATGGAGAGGCGACAGAGAAACTAGTCGCGTTGCAGATATCCTTCATGGATAGACATGAAGCATCCTTTCTACAGTCACTCATAGTCACTCCTCCACTACTTCAGTGAGTCAGGGTGGCACATTGTGGGGACGTTGACTGTGATATGCGGCGCGCAAAGATATCCACAAGACAGACATGTGAGGGATTTTCTGTAGGAGGGGAGCACATCATCCTCTTCAGAGGACGTACCGTGGTACGAGTTGCATTACAAGAGGAGGTGCTGAGGGAGTTTCACACTTCCCCTTTGGTGGTACATCTAGGAGTAGAGAAGATGTACCAGGATCTCAGACGTCAGCGCTGGTGGCTGGGTATGAGGAAGGCTGTGGCTGAGATTCCTTCACAACGCCTCACCTGCCAACAGGTGAAGGCAGAGCACCAGGTACAGGAGGGCTTTGTGCATCCCTTAGAGGTCCCGGAGTAGAAGTGGGATGGGATATCCATGGATTTCGTGACGATACATCGACGTACTACCGGAGGACATGACTCCATCTGGGTGATCGTAGATCGACTCACCAAGTCAGCCCACTTCCTACCTATCAGAGAGCAGGGCTCAGTGGAGAGATTAGGGTGCCTCTATGTTTAGGAGATCATACAGATTCATGGTGTGCCATCATCTATCATCTCCGATTAAGATGCTCTCTTTACTTCCCAGCTTTGGAAAGAGTTGTAGGAGAAGTTTGGGACCCAGCTACACCTGAGCACCGTCTTTCATCCTCATACGGATGGTCAGACAAAGGGGACCATTCATACACTCGAGGAAATTCTCCGTGCATGTGTCCTTGAATTTGGTCGCAGCTGGGAGGATCACATACCCTTGGTGGATTTTGCGTACTACAATAACTACCACTCCACCATCGGGATGGCACCATACGAGGCATTGTATGGCTGATCTTCCAGATCACTTCTACGCCAGACTGACCCCGGGGAGTCAGCACTTATAGGACCAGAAATGGTCCAGGCCATGATGGACAAGGTACAAATCATCCAGGAGAGGATGAGGACTACTCAGAGCCGACAGAAGTCTTATGCTGACAGGAGGTGAAGACCACTAGAGTTTGACGATGGTGACCACATTTTCTTATGGGTATCACCTCGACGTGGATTACGGAGATTTGGATGGGTTGGAAAGTTATCTCTGCGCTTCATCACACCATTCTAGGTTCTTAGTATGATAGGCGAGGTATCTTATCGCATGGATCTTCCACCTCAGTTGCACCTGGTGCATGACATTTTCCATTATCTTAGCTGAGGAGATACGTGCATGACCAGACACATATCATTGACCATGGGGAGTTGGACATCGATGAAGGGGCGACTTTTATGGAGATCCCAGTGGAGATCGAGGATCAACAGGATCGATTCCTACGTGGACAGTCGATTCCTCTAGTGTGCATTAGGTGGAAGCACGAGAGCCTCCAGGAGAGCACATGGGAGTGGGAGGCTCGGATGCGCACACAATACCCTCATTTGTTTCCCTAGTTTATGATGTAGCTTTATGGGGATGTAAATCCCGAAGTTGGGAGTTATGTAAAGACCCGTAAATTTCAAGTAAATTTTTTTCATAAATTCTTTGGGATTTTATGAGTACCCAGTTTCTAACGGCACCATATTCTGAGGCCTAGTGGGCCCGGAGTCAATTTCCGAAGTTTATCTCGGGTACGTCCAGTGAACGAATGAGCGGTTTTTTCTATCTTTTAAACCGGAGCTTGGAATTGAAATCTGAGGGCACCAATGGAACCACATCGCCAGTAATTACTTATAAGGACTTTTACCATAGATGCGTTTTCATGGGAGAAGGAGTTTAATTTTGTGGTTTAAATAAGAATTGAAAAAAAATTGTAGAACAATTTTTATTCATTATTCTATGTGTTTATATCCTAAGTGTGGGAGTTGTGGTGGGACCCACTAGTTACTAACTACCCTTGAGAGGATAAATGTGAGGTGGGGCCCAAATGAACCGCACCTCTTTACATTCCATTACTCCCCCTTTATTAAGTAACTCTCCTCTCTCCTTCTTTAATTAAGTGACTTCTCCTCTTCCACTTTAATAATTCCAACACACATTAATTTAATTAATTTAACCTCTTCAATTAATTGAGTTAATTGTTTGAATTTTTAAATTTAAATACTTGGCATGAATTAGTAATATAGGATGAGAATTATTTTATTTTGGGGAGTGGGCTTATTTTGAGAGGATTTTGGGAGAGTGCTCTAAATCCTTTTTGGAGGAACTTTATCCTCCCACGAAGAAAGACACCCTTCAATGAAGAATGCCAACTTTCCGATGAAGAACTTCGACTCGCTGGCTCGGATTCTCCATCCTCTTCTTCCTCCGTGACAAGGAGACACCGACGATGACAAAATAGATGACATCATTCATAGAGCTTGACACCCGTGAACTTCCTTCGAGGTAGGGGTGTGTTTGGATTGAGTAATGATTCTTTTTCATTCCATGTTTTAGTTCCTCTAAAACTGCTTTTTATCGGACTAATGCGGAAGGGACTGGACCAAACGAACACCATCTGATTCCTCCGCCGTTATTGTGAATATATGTGGAGTTATTCAGCCGTTCATGTGCGGTGAATCAAGCTATGTTTTCGGAGCCAATCGAAGGTCGGAAAACATCGTAGACAACCTCAGGGCATCATGGAGACTTGGAAGTGGATGTTTCATAGAAATTGGATCATTGAAATGATGAAGGGACACCTCGGGAGGTGTGCTGTCCAAAGGTGTCATTTCTTGAAAACTCTAGAATACACGGCCTGAATTCCAGGAGCACAGACCGTGTATTACCAGTGTACTGTGGATTCCATTTCAGACATTATAAAAGTAATCCATGGAATGTGACTCTAGACACATGAAGTGTACTCTTCACGTTATTTAATAAAGGAGACTTCGATGAACATGGCGTGTAATTGGGGAAAATACACATACATTGATAGCTATTCATGTCCAAGTATCACGGCGTGTATTCTCTTCATAGAAAGGTAGAAGCAGATTCCCAAGGATCAACGTGTAATCTGGGAGATACACATACATGGGCCGAACCACACGTCCAAGAGGCACGGTGTGTACTACCTTCACCACGGAAGAAGCGGCTTCGTAATGACTCAGTGTGTATTTTGGGAATACACGGACACTGGGAAGAGTAAAGGAGCATGTACTCCACCACACGACCAGGCATGGCCAACATACACAGATCCAACCCCAGAAGTCTGGACCGGGTGTGTAACCACACCACATGCCATGTATTTAATTTTTACATGAACAACCCTTCAACATGGGCTGTGGTACACAGAAAGTACCCGTGGTTGGAAGACACAACATGTAACCATACCACACACTGTGTATTTACTTGTTTACACGACCAGCACTGTGACACATGCAATTTCACCTGGGCAGTACCCAGTGTCTGATGACACGACGTGTATTGCATACCTACACGTCGTGTACTTTAGGAAAATGGCTTGGTTGTCTTGTTCTCTGTGACTTGGGCACATTTTTCATGGTTTTTCCCTATGACGTGGGATGGAACTATGGGATACATTTACTATAGTATTCATGACGGTTGATGTATCCACCCCTTTGGCTCGAGGAGTGGACCCTCCCGGAATCGAGTATGCTGGGTGAGGAAACCCTATAGCTGGCTGCGACTGCGACGACTACCTTGCTAGGATCCTCTGTGGGTTCGACGATGAGGACGACTGTACATGGATCCTACATGGGTTCGGCAGCGATGTTACTGTACGAGGATCCCACATGGGTTCGGCAGCAAGGACGACTGTACTTGGATCCTACGTGGGTTCAGTAGTGAGAGTGACTGTACTTGGATCCTATGTGGGTTCAGCAGCAATGTTACTGTACTAGGATCCTATGTGGGTTCGGCAGAGATGACTTCTATAATTTGATCCTACGTGGGTTTGGAAGGGGAGATGATTCAAGAGCTACATCTATCATCTCCACCCCTCTTCGTGAGTAGTATACCTGTGTGAGTTGAGTCTTGACTTTTAATCATTATCATCGATATGATTGACTTGCTTTCCTGTGTGGATTGGGTTGTGTTTTCCTATGTGGACTGGGTTGTACTTGGGCTCGTGAGTTGGAGACGAACTGGAAATGATGACTTCGGTATATGTATGGGTATACACCTATGTAGAGTTGGTTGATACATCATGTTTTTACCCTTCCTTTGTTGTTTATCCTTTGTGGATTCTGGGAGACCTTCGGGGGTCTCGGGGTCCCTACTGAGTAATGTATACTCACCCCTTCACGGGCTATACCCGCACTACATTATGTTGGTTGCAGAGGACGGACAACCCTGATCGTGGTTGAGGGTTGTGGAGCAGGACGGTACCTGGATGTGGACTATCAGGCGGGACGTACATGGTGTGGACAGCCGGACCTCAGTAGTTGAGGAGACCATCTGTACCAACCCCTCAGGTGGGATAGCCGTAGGAAGACTCAGTGGTTGTTGATTTACGTTACTGCTGCTGTACTTTATTTTTAGTTGTACTGTACTTTCGGTTGGGTTTTTATTCTGGCCCATTTACTTTTCAACACTTACTTTTGTACTCAGTTTACTTAGTGTTTACTTCAGCTTATGATCTCTGTGGTGTTTGTTTTCTTATATAAAGACAATGCCTTCCCTTTTATCAGGATTTACGCCTTTGGTGCTAGTCGCCAGCCCCTGGCCTATAGAAGGCATGTTTTGGGTAGTCACGACACGTCCCCCGAGGACGGGTCGTGACATTATGTGTGCTCAGTGATTTATAATTGAAGAAATATTTAT
Source organism: Viscum album (assembly GCA_963277665.1). NCBI lineage: Eukaryota > Viridiplantae > Streptophyta > Magnoliopsida > Santalales > Viscaceae > Viscum > Viscum album. Next base: position 52,055,420 of record OY728152.1, on the reverse strand, counting down.
TATGTGAAGCTCATAGTTATCCATTATCAATTCATCTAGGTTTCTCTAATACGTACATTGTCATTCAAAAGTATACCTTGTGGGATGGAATGAAAAATATATTGTTAACTTTACCCTAAGAAGTTTGATTTGTCAATAGGTAAAATCCGAGCGATAGTTACCAAATGGAATTATTTATCCTTTTCTGGTGCCTGAGTGGAACTATAAAAATAAATCCCCAGATTTGGTAGTGGAATTACTAGATACTTCTCAACGTAACAATGTAATCTATGTTTTTGTTGATCTATTGACTAAATTTGATAATTTTATTCCAATTCAAAATATTCTTTCTCTAGATCAACAATCCTGGTTATATCTTAATGATATGGTCATGTTACATGGTATACCTTTATCTATTGAATAATATCATGATCTCAGATTCACATCTATCTTAAGGAAATCCCGTCAGATGTTTTTGGGTATTAAGTTAAATTTCAGTATAGTTTTTCATCCTCAATCTGACGGGTAGACAAAACAAACAATTTAGACCATAGAGGATATTATACGTGCTTGTTCAATAGATTTATAGCGAATTTGGGATCACCATCTTTATTTGGTTATGTTTTCTTATAATAATAGTTTCCATTCCAAAATAAAGATGGAACCATTTGAGGCATTATATGGAAAGCGGTGTCAAGCATTATCTTTTTTTGGACAATATAGGTGAATGAATTTGATGTGACAAGAATTATTAGAAGATATGGTAGAAAAAGTTTAGTCGATTAAGAAGCATATGAAGACATCTTAGAGAAGGTAGGAAATTTATACAAATAATCTTAGGAATAATATTTCTTTCGAGGTAGGTGGTCTCTTCTTTTGAGAAGTTTCGCAGTGGAAAAGTGTGATACATTTTTTTAAGAAAGTAAAGTTGAGTATGATGTACATTGGACCCTATAAAATCCCATATAAAGTGGGATCAGTTTCTTATAGAGTATATTTACCTATGATCTTATCCCAGGAACACAATTTGTTACATGTTTCAATGTTATGAAATTATAATCCAGATCCATCTCATGGTTTAAGTCTAGAAGTAGTTCAGTTGGAAGAGAATCTTTCTTATGAGGAACAACCAGTCCATATTAATGACCATAGAGAGTATGTGTTTTGGAATACGGTTATTTTTTAGGTAATGGTTTTGTGGAGAAGCCATATGGCAGATGAGGAAACATGTGAATCTGAAAATGATATAAACGAGAAATACCCCAACTTATTTTATAAGTGAATAAAATTATGGTGATGCAATTTCCAAAATGGGTGAAGGATGTAAAATCCGAGGTAATTAGAGAATAAAACATTTTAATATCTATTAATATTTATGAATAAAATATTAAGTTTATGTTAAATTTGATTCTTTGTATGATTGTGTACTTGACACTCATCAAAGGTTTTTTTTTGAAATCTTATGTTGCACAGAAAACTGAGTTATACCGAAAAACAATACATTATTAATACTATTAGTTTAAATAGAAGTTAACGCCTAGCTTTTGTATTGATAAAAATGAACATAAATAACTATATTTTTTTCCACATGTTTTTTAAATGTCTTTACATTCCTAAAATAAATTCTAGAGGTGTAAATTGAGAATAAATCCAATTTTAAGCATAAAATACTCCAATATTTTTAAAAGACATTTTCCCCCTTTTGATCGAGAACCATTTTTAAATATATTTATAACACTTTTATATATTATATGTTACAAATTTTACATTCTATCAAGAAGTAAGACCTCAAAATTTACATTGGTTGAAATGTAGGATTTTTATTGATTAATATAGATTTTAATAAATAGAGAAAAATACTGCATTTTAATTCAAAAATGCCTTTTCTTCTAATTTATTTTTGTTGATAGATTATAATTTTAATTATTTTTAAAGTATATTTAAATTATTTTTTTGCATTTAATTCATTTTTTTCATTTTAATTAATTTCTCATTGAGATTTAAAAATATCAAATGTTAATTTTTTTGACGGTTTTTACTTTTTAAAAACCCATTTACTCATTCTGACAACGGATTTAACTTTAAATTTCATTGATCCTATTATGTGAATTTAATTTTAAAACACTAAAATAAATGGTTGAATGAGTATAAAAAATTTTGGTTAATAGGATCAAAATAATTTTCGGTTAATAGTAACATAAGTATTTTATTTACCATGGTTAATGGGTAAATCATGTAAATAAGGGTAAACCTAATATTATAATAATATAAAACTACCCTAAAACATGCCCTATTATTATTTTATAAGTTATGGACGACCATGTAAACCCTTTTTATGAATTTTTTGCCTTTCTATGCAACCTGGGTGTGATTATGACATTAATAACTTTTAATTTAAAGTACAAGAAAAAATATCATAAACATGACTCTTATTACTAAAACAATTTTAATATGGGGATATATAAGTGATATATAACATTATAAATAGTCATTAAAAATATAAAAATATTAATTAAATCATTTTATTTTATTTATAATTTTATATGTTATATAATTAATTTTAATTATTATAGAATAATGATGCAATGATTTCCTTTTTAATGAATGAATCAAATAATTGATATTATAAATATGAATATAATTTTTATATGATATAATTTATATAATATAAGAATTTAATAGAATAATATGAAATTATTTAATACTATTAGATGTTTTTTGGAAGTTATATCTTGGTTTGAATTTATTTAAATTCTATAAATTGAATAGTTTAAAATTTGATATTATTGATATTTTATAAAAATAATATATTTTTAATTTTTTTAAAAAGTAAGAAAATATTTTATATTTACAAGGATATATTTATATGGTCTAAAAGTTCACAAATAATACATTTAGGATCAATTTATCCAATAAAAGTAAAACATATAGCCAGTTAAAATTTTAAATGTTGTTACAACAATTTAAATAAAAAGATAATAATTGAGGGTAAACTGAAAAGATATTGTTTAAAATATAATAAATAAACATCTAAAAATTGATGTATGAGATTTTTTTTCTAACTATCCTCTTCTTATATTAGAAATAAATATTTTTTTTGGATTTTTTGGAATTGAAATTGGATTTATTTTAATTTAATACTTTTACTAATTCTTTGGGTGCCCCCTCTCATATAAAAGGCACCCATTCCTCTCCATTAGTCACATTACCAAATCCTTTTGGTATGGCCAAGATCTACACATAACCATTCCTAAAATCCCTCCCCAAATTCACGAATCATTACGTTAGGAATTAGACCCTCTTTAGAGGTGTTAAGGTGTTCTTCAAAGTTAATCAACCAAAGAAGATGTTTCATTTTCTTTAAGGATTTAAATTTTATTTCTTCTTCCACTTCTTAAAATATCAGCCAAAATTTATGTGATAATAAATCTAATATCCTAAATATAATCTGATTTTATTATGTTAATATCATAACCTAAATTCATCCCAACTTATATTAAATAGGAAAGGAATTAATCATTCATGCACACATACGTTTTACCACATCCATGAACGGATCTAATTCATTTTACATAACCATCTATCATGATTGGGTATAATAATGGAATTAATGTAAATATGTGATATTATTTACATATTTTTCTTTATAATAAAAAAAATTGATTAAATTCTTACTTCAATGTGCATAAAAATTATAATGTCGTTCATGCGTAGGTGATAACTATCACTTCCACAAAGCGATGTGACCAGTTTTTATTCATTATATCACTTGTATGATATATATTTTCATATTAAAATGATTAATATGATTTTGAGTATTATATTATCATTATGGAAATATGAAATAACAATCACCTTACTTCCATAATGATCAATGAAAAATGAAGACGTTACTAATGCATACATATGACTTACCGTTTCAACGAATATAACATTTTTCATTTTTCATAATGACACATCATGGTTTTATTTAAATGTAAAATTTTTGTATAAAAATAATAATAATGTAATTAATATTATTTTTTATATGATGGAATTATGACCACATATACTAGTGACATCAAACCGTGTTCATTTTAGACTAGAGTACCAAATATTGACAAATCGTATATTATAAACCTAAATAATTATTTAATTTTTATAACACGGTAATAAGTAATATAAAATAAATAATAAACTTCAAATTTTGTTTTCATGTAATTAGATATTAACCTACGTTTATTATTCAATATGAACAAGAAACATATGAGGCGAATCAAATGTAAGGTAAGGGACTTCATCTCAATCTACTTTTAATGTGTCATATTTTGATAATAAAACCACCTTCTTTTATACGGTGTATAATTATACCCTTTGACTTTTAATATCATTCAATATTTTTAAAGGAATATTTTTATATGAATAATTTTACTAAATGAAGAAAGGAATTTTTTCTTAATGTACGCCGTGACAAATGCTTTTCTACCACCATGACCATTATTTTGTATTTTACATCCTTTACAAGCCAAAATGTATTTAAATGAAAAATAAATACTATGTTTCTTTATTATGTATTTTTGAGTTGAAAATGTTTTTATGAATGGTTTGATTAAATCAATATCTTGTAATTATTCCATGTAATTACAAATTTTATAAGTGAAATATTGATAATTTCTATATTTTGTGTGTTAAGATTATATAATGTTACATGGTCATTTAACAGGTGGTTACATGATAAACCAAATATGTGTGGTTTTGTGATAAGATATGTAAGGGTGGTTATGTTATAAACTCCAATGCACTGGGTTTAGAAGTTGGCCATATGGAAACTCCATTTATAATAGTGATATAGGTGGAAGTCAACCATATAGATTTTCCATTTAAGAATGATTATGTCTCAAGTTACCTTTATATGTAATAAGTTATTTAAATGAGTTTTATGGAATATATTTTATTAAAAAATTGGTATTAAAAGATCTCATATTCATTGAAGTGTATTTTACTACTTCATAAAGGTGAAAAGTATTACATTATGATAAAGTATTCATCGTTTATATGTTTCGAAAGACTAATAGTTTTCCTTCATTGTGTATCCCTTACTGAGATTCTTATGCTCATCCCATGTTTGAAATATTTTCATTGGATTTAAAGGATAATAAAGTCAAGGTTTAGATCAAGGAAATTTTTTATGTCCAAACATGAAATGAAACCATGTTTCTTTTTAAAAGTTATTGTTTTATGAAAATATGGATGGTGACAAAAATTGTCTAATTTTTCATATTTAATTTGTTATATGTGATTTGTAAACTAATTACCAAAATCCATAAACCGTAAATGATCTTTGGTGTAAATTAATTTCAAATTATTGACTTAGCGAAATATTTTTTAATGTTTAAGTCTAAGGCTTTAAAGTAATTTTTGGTAAATAAAATTCACAGTGGTAGAACATAAGAAGAAGTGAGTTCTATAAATTCTTGATAATAAAGATGAAGATTTCACTATACATGAATGATTTATCAATTGATATTTTATTAATAATATGGTGAACTATTTTATTTTATGATGTTTAATAATTTGACTTCTTATTTGGAAATCTATGATAAATAATATACCAAATTTTTTTGATCTTATATTAGATATTTTGAAGACCATATATTAAAGAAAATCATCCTAGGTGAAGTTTTGAATGTTTTTAATCTAGAAAATGACATGTTTAAGAACCATTATGTTCGGTTATTTATATTGTAATATCCTAAAAATTCATTCTTTAAGAGATACACTATTATAAATATGTGGACGAGTGTTTCCCTTGAGGGGGAGAAAAGTGAATTAAAATGATTTTGATACCACAATTATTACTTAAATAAGTATCAAATATAATAATTATATAAATTTGTTGGAAGATAATTTCATTGGATAATTTATGTTTTTATTTACCTCTCATACTTTTTTATTCTAGTTAAAGACAATTTTACAATGGAGGAGTAATTGAATTAATGAATGAAATATGAAAAATAATTTTTCTCAAAGGTAAATTACCCCAGTTATTACAATTGAATGTTTTTGATCTATTTGAAGAAGTGAGTGATGGATTTTAAGGTTGATATTTATTTAAAAATTCATATCTTATTTCCGTATCTTCATCTAGATAAGAAAGTGGAAAACACTTAAATATAGCTGTATTAATTCTCGTTTCATAAAGTATAATGATTAGTTTTTAAGGGTCAATTTTTTGTCTAAATAAAATCCTCTTGTTTATTACAACGAAAACTACTCATTATCACATAGAGTGAAATGATGTATGTAACATTTCCTATGTATGGAATTATACAAAAAGTTTCAATGAAATAATAATTTCATGTCAATAATATAGAGATAAGTAAAATGAATGTTTTGGAAAATTAAAGGGAGAGAAACATATTAAAAAATTCATTTGGATAAAACATTAATGTCATTTTGTTAAAATAAAAAGGGGGAGATTGAAGGAATATTTTTTATGAGTTATATTTATTTTCAATTGTTAAATTTCGTTTTAATTTTCATTAATTAAAAAGGAAGATTTCATGGAAGTAGATTTGATGAAGAAGTTACAAACTTGAAAGAGCTTTGATGAAGTTATTAGGTAATATAATTTGAAGAAACATATAAATGGTATGAAGACTTTGGGTTTCAAATGTGATGCCTGGAGAATAATAATACATTTGTTAAATGACATTGGATTTCATTCTTGAATAATTCTTCTAGTAACAATAACCACTGTTGAACTAGACATAAGTTTAGAAGACATGTATCAATTAGTTTTTTAACATGACACATTGTGTACAAAAAATAATAAGTAAGATGATCTATCCAATGGTTTCATTATTTTGATGACGAAGAGTTCCATGGAAAGTGTATTCCAAAAATAGATGAATATGAATAAATAATTATGATCATGAAATTGATTATTTGAAATGACATACAATTAAGAAGTAGTGTTATAATCCATTTTTATATTATAGAATTTTTCACTTATAAATAATTCCTAGTGTTAGTGAAAAATATATGCAAACCCAAAAGGCTACCAAGAATACTCAACCAATTGAACATGCGGGACCCAAAGGTCATCCATGTCCAATGGAATAACACTATCAAGCCCATGGGTGGTAGATGGAATAATACACACAATAGGATGTCAACCCCTTAAATATGGTCTAGAGAGTGTATGCCCAAATGTTCATATAGGTTAGGCCAAATTGGGATCCTAATAAAGAACATAGACTAAATAGTGGGGAAAGGCCCATGCAGGCATGTTGTGTTGTGTATTTGGGTCCCAACTATACTGTCAGCTTGAACTGAATGAGGGAATAAGGTCATTGATATAACATGGTTAAAACATGCTATAATACAATGTGTGACAGGATTTAGGTGGTACTATTAATGCATTTAAAGATATATGTATTTAGGAGTAACCATATCATTCATTTTATCTTGGCCGCAAGATCGAATCCTATGATCATTATCTTCCTCAATCTTTTTAGAGATCTGTATGCCAATGTATTTTCATGCCATAACTTCATTCACCGAGTAAGATCGAATGGATGAGAATCTGAAGAGATAATTACCTGGATCTTCATTAATACATGGTACGATGTACATGTATGTGTTTCCATAAGGAAATATAGTGTTTTAAAAAAATCCAAGTTGTTGAGGCCAATTCATGAATCCGATATACAAGGGTTCCTCTCAATATTTTTAAATGAGATGAAGTATACAAGTAAGTTTACATAATTTTAATGGAATGATGTTTCATCATGTATGATGATATGATGTGATTTGTGGCATTTTTATACTATTATTGGATGAATTCAACGATGATATCCTTGGTTCTTATATGGGACATATGCGTAGCTTGATATGTGAAGTAGAGGCGGTGAAAAATTGTAGTGATCCTATCATATAAAATATGAGGGTGTGAGTTGAAACAAGGTTACTGTTTCATATATTTTTAATGGCTTCTCTATTTTTTTAGAAAATCTAGATCATATATTGTCTTCACTCAGGTGAGGAAGTAATGATATATGTGAGCCACTTGTCTACACGATGAAAGGTAGAACCAGACACTTTTGATTGTGAGAACGAGTTTCTTAAAGAACCCTAATTCCATGAAAAGGTTCCATGGACACTTGATATACAATTCCAACATTCAAGTGGTTCACCAAGAGTTTGAGATACCATGACCGAGTTTATATAAATATAATATCCTACATAAAGAATAGATCCTTGAATGAGTGTTTGAGTTTTTCAAAGTCACATTATTAATTAAAGATGTTGTATCCATATATTCCATCCTAGGATAAGAATAAGCAGCCCGAATCCATTTGGTTTGATCAAAAGACACTTTCATCTATGGAACATGTGTTGCGCTAATGAATATATATTGAACATATGTAATAGTAATTATTTGAAGAACATTGGAGACATCGTGATCCTATTTTGATGATCAAGATCCACACTCACTATGCATCACATGAAGAATATGAGTGGAAGATTTAGGGTGAATAATGAATGCTTGAATAAGTTTGTACAATTCTAAAATACCCTAACATGTTTTTAGTGTAAGGAAGCATTATGTTTAAAGAGAAAAAAGACATGACATAAATCACATGAAGTATGAAAATATTTTATATTTGTTGTTGAATTTTAATTTTCACAAAGAAATAGTTCCACATAGTTGTATTTTTGTGAATATAAGAGATCTGAAGAAGAAGAAAAAGAATTGTAAATTTTTCATGCATGATAATGAGAATCATAATTCATGCATGAACCATGATCAAATTATGAATTTATAATAAAATAATGGAATTTTGTTCACATGGGGTTTTTTTGATAATACCATGCATAATTAAAATACATTCCTAATATGATGTGTTCAAGGAAGTATAAATTATGGTTGTGAAATATTTATATTCAATAATGGGAAATCAATATTATAATCAATTTCTAATATTTTTTACTGAAGAAGTAATACAATTCATTCCACAATAATATTTATATCATTATGACTAAAGGAATAATGTGGATGATGATAAAATAATCTAATTTTTTGTTGTTATGATACTTATAAATGATGTTTTTGATTCAAAAAAGATATGGGGAATGTGATTTAGTGATGTCTTCATTAAAGTGGAGAAGAAAGAGATCAAGAAACTATTATACACTATTTCAAATTATTGGGTCACAAAGACCTAATATAAAAGAATATGTTAAGAGAAAATATATAGCTAATTTTTTATCATTTGGGTCATAAATAATTATATTATTATTAGTACACAACATATTCACATTGTTGTGAATGATATAAGAAGAAGAATGTGCCGATTTTAGTTTTCTATTGTGAAAAAGTTGAAGGCATCTTTTATACTGCTATATAAGTAACCAAGTGAAGAAGATGATGTTTATGGAAGGTCAAAGCAGTACAGTGACATAAGAAATAACTCACATATTAAGAAAGAGTCTCATAGTGTTTCAATGAACCATAACAAGAAGGTGGATATTATCTTTGGAGGATTTAGAAAGATAAAACCAAGATATTTTAAACCTTAATTTATAATTCACTTTAGTTAATTTAATGGTAAAGGGTATTTCCTACCTGATGACACCACATTTAACATATTTATTCTAGTGTTTTTATGGTTGGATTACATCCATTCAATTATTAGGACTAAATACTCTCATTTAGTATTTATCCATATAAAAATATCATATTATATCTTTTTTTCCATTCATATACTTCCATGAGATAGGAAAAAGGTAATAAGAGAAAAGATATCCTAACTAGTCAAAGTTGTAATGTGATAAAAGTTATAAAATGTTAAAAAGTCCCCAATAAAGGTTCACCCCAATCAATGTTAGGCATATCCCATACATCTCCTTTTAATGTTTGATCTCAAGAAATGTATAAAAAATGAATTAGATTATAAAGATTAAAATTTTATATTTTCTATGATAAATTCACACATATATTAATCATTTATGTAGATTATGAAAGTACTGTAATAAAGATAACAAAAAAATAGTGGAGGTAAAATTTCATACAATCAAATTAAAAGATGATTAATATTGAGGAAAAAATTGGTTGAACAATTGTCAATGTATTCCTATTCATTATTTTAAATTTTTATTTTAAAACAACTATATTTAACGTTAATTTGACTCAATAGAACATTGATATATTGTAAATTCATATTATAAAAGTAAAATATAAGAATAATTGTCATCGGTTTCAAGATCAAGGAATAGTGAGAGAGGGAGAATTGAACAAAAATAACATTTAAAGATTTAATAATATTATTTTCACTGATAATGTTCTAATGGAAGAAGGAATCGAGCAAAACAAATAACTACAAGTGAGATTTGCACGTCATATGAAACGAGTCATGTAGCTCTATAAAATTTTAGAATGAAATCATCTTTAAATAATTTTTTTGAATATTTTATTTCACACACAACACCAAACTAAAATGAACCATGATACGTTTTTTTGAGATAATATTTTATATATGAATGTAAAAATTAATAAATTATGGGAATGAAAGGAAATATATTTAATAAATGTATATGTATAACAAATACACAAGTAAATAAATATACCATGAACATTAAATCATTATCGTCATCGTTTTCTATGATGATTATAACATTGTCAACAACTATGGATAGAAGAAAAAAAAATTAAAATATAATAGAAATTTTGAGATAGATGGAAATAAATTAAATGAATTATTCTAAAAATTTATATAAGTTCACATACAGCAGCAAAATAAGAACACTATGTATTTTCTTATAAGAAATGTTTTCATTAGGTATATGGCTATTGAAAATATGGTCATTGGATATGTAGTTGTTTGGTACATACAATGGGTATGCTATATAATTGAAAATATAAAAATTCATAAATAATAACATAATTATATAATGAAATTAAATGACACTATTTATGTAATATGTTATAAAATACATTTCACTGAATTACATATTATTATTATTATTATTATTGTTATTATTAATGATTGAATTCATTAATTTTTATTGACAAGAATGTATTATTTGTAATTAAAAAATATATCATCCAAAAAATAATTATAGAATTATAAAGAATAATAATTTTATTATTCATTGTCAATTAAATTAGTTTTATCTAAAATAATTATTTTATGATATATTATATATTTTTTGAAAAAATCAATTCCTATTATTTAATTAAATTTAATAAAATTAATTGTTTATATATATATATATATATTAAAATTAATATCATTTAAGGAATGATTTTTAATTGGATGAAATTAAGAATAAAATCCTTTAATGTGAAGAAGTTGTATTTTTTAAAGGATGGCTTTTTATGTATGGTTTATTTTATCTAAAATGTTAAATTGATATTTTTTTAATAATTAATAAAATTTAAAAATTATTTATATAAAGATACTTATTAATAATCATTTATTTAGTAATTTATATGAAATCAAATTAATAAAACATAATAATTTTAAAAGTCATTTTTCTACAAATATAATTTTTATATGTATTATATATTTTAATTTAAAAGAAAATTTTATTAAATTTAAAATTTTAATTAGATAAAATAGATTCAAAATTTGGAATTATATTATATATATTCCATAATATGGACCATATTTTATTTTTATTAAAGAACTATCATAATTCTAGTAGGAGTCTCCAAGAATAATGTTGGGGTCGATAGTTTAACTAGAGTTTTTGTGTCTCGAATAAGATTCATAGAATGAAAAAATGATTAGAAAATATGTCTATCAAAATTATATCTATATTGGAAAAGAAACAAATTGTACCTTATATTATACTTGGATCCTCGGGGTCATAAGCGTCCATAGCCTATAGCTGGCCTCATCCCTGTACAACAGCTCCCGAAGCCTAGCATGGACCACCTGGGGGTGGTGGTTGTATAATGTTAAAAAGTTGACCACTTGCTACTAATCTCCCAACTCGTCTTCCATGTATGACACGTTGAAGACCACCATACTCCTATCATTGTCTTTGTCTTGGTGGTCCGTCTACCATCTCCTGATTATCTATAGGACATGTTAGGAAAGGTTGTGCCAGATGTCCTCGACCGCCACATGAGTAAAACCATCGATCCCATGATAGATTTGAGCAGCCCTGGGAGCCTTTCACCACTGAACCTGAGTCATGGGATCCCCTCATAATGTTTTTGACCTAAATAGATACATGTGACTTCCATCGACCACCTACTGCTGATGTATGATCTACCTAGTGGCCACTACAAACTCCCACTACCGGTGTCTACTCTACGAGAAAACTCTCCACTAACAGTGCTTGCTGATGTACCCCCAAATAAGTAGAAATGATAAGGGAGACCACAGATACCCCATTGTCCCGGTATAATCCCATATCGAAGGTATGATCCTTAAAGAACTGGTCTCATACCATGTTCAGGAGTAGCATAAAGGATCAATAAACTTTGTTGAATAACAATCCATGATCGTACTTCCAAATTACTGATGCAGAACCTCCAATATCCATACCGATCACAATGTGGACAGATAGAACTCCGCCCTACCGAGATGCTTGATATGTGTCTAAGAGACAACTATCTTGTTGTGTGACTGAGTCACTAAGCTCCACCATCGCCCCGTAATGCTCTGAAGAAGATTCACCGCAAGGACTGCCTTTTGGTCATAAGGTTTCCCCACAAGGTATAAAACACAGGTGAAATCATATATCGAATCCTAGGACACATAAGGGTATGGCTCACCACAAAACGTGGGATGTTCCTACCTTTGAGACTCATGAAATGCAGTTATCATATATGTATCCTCAATTGGTAATGATGACAGTAGCTACTACTCGATGGGTTGTGGTATTGCTAGTAAGCTACCCGAAGTTTCTCTCTTTGTTACATGCACCAATAATGATGACCCTCCACTAGGAAGATGATCCTCATGATCATGCGGTGGAATCCTAGATGGCTATCTATATAGAAGCATCCTAAAAAAACTAGATGTACCATGATCAATAGGGTATATCTAAGAAGTTGAATCAAGAAGGACATGGAAGCCACAACCATTCCTATAAGATGCATGTACCATTGTTTTCCCCTAAAACCTTTAGTTTCATGTACTATATTAAAAAGTAGGTAATCAGAGTCATGTTTTATGGATACATTGACCACCACACCAACAAATGATTCCGTAGCCTGAAATTCAAACTCAAAACACTTAATAATTTTTCCCCAAATCAATTTCATAGGCTCCATGTCCTAAATTAGAATCTACCAACTATGATACTACTATGTAATAACGTATCCCATATGGGACCATGTTGTGACATCCCCAGGATGACCTTTGATTGGCCATGGGATGGAGACTACAACTGAGTAGGAATTTCCCAAAAATGGGAGGCATAAAATAAAAGTAAATGTACACATTCACAAATCAACATGCCACACAATACTGAAATGTAAAACAACTAAAACAATTCAAGCATACATCTTAGATCCCTCAACATAGTATGATAATGAATGTACTGAAAAGTAAATAGGGCCAAATAAAATCCCTCCATAAAAGAGTATTTACACATGTATAACTAAAATTATAAAGTGTCCAACATGCTCTATGGGAGATGAATATGTCAAAGGTATGACCCCAAAAAACACCTCGTTCTGTGCAGCTCCAACCATGCTCCACCTGCTCATATTCCTCCTAGGATTCTGTTGAACGGTTTCCCATTTACACAAGACACGACACATGTACGAAAATACAATGCATGGGTGAGTATAAAAATACTAAGCTAGTCACCCCAAAAACAACAAACCCGAAGCACCTTGTAAACTCAGAGAAATACTTGATGCAACACTATATAACAAATACAAAAACTAGATAAAAAGAACCCTCATTTATTTAGGAGTGACACTAGGCCACTAGGTGGTCATAACAAAATTCCAGCTATGGAATTATTCATGATGCATGCTCTTTCTGGGAAAACTCACTCATCGTGTCTTGATATATTCAATGAAATGTGAAAAACATTTCATGATACTTTGGGGAACTCCTAAAGAGAACCCAATTTTCATCGAATACTATGATACCCAATGATGATATTATTCCTAGAACTGTTGGGGGACACCATGAACCCAATCCGGATCAACCTTCTATGTAGGGGATTATATGAAAATGTTTCCACAAACCTTACTGATGTGAACCCCTTGATGGAGGATCAATGGATTGGTCTGGGAGGTTATGATAATTCCAAAAATTCTACTAGGGGTGATAGAGGATCTCACTCCAGCATAATGGAGGGATGCCACAATCTATCTGAGACTCGGCCTCTAGAGGGGATTTCAATATAGTGATGTTGATGTAAGGGAACAATACACCCTCGAGGAATGGACGAAGGGAATTCACTCAAACTATACTCATCCAATCTAAAAAAATATTTTTTTCTAAAAAATAAACATCTCAATGTTAAGGTCCCGACATTGTAGACTTCTCATCGTTTGGACACTCCATTTGGGAGTTAAGACCATTTAAAATTTGATAGGCCATTGTACCCATGAACCGTCTAACACAGTCAATCCCCCTACTGTACTGAATGACTACCACATACAACCACATTTGGTTTGGACACACGGTTACTCATGCCACATAGTCACAATACCCTCTACTGCTCCGCCTACCGTGTGCCTCACGCTAGACCTCTCTATTGATCAACCACACCTACCGAGTGCCTCGCAATTGATCACACTGCACGATCAACTACACCACCTGGTTGACCACATCACACAGTTTAACATACCTCATAGTTGACCACCACGATCGACCACATATAGGATCTTTCACTTTTTCCCAAAATCTCACCCAGGTCAGACTTGAGTCTGGACTAGACCTCCGGCCTGACCCGCCTAGTCGACCTGATCCCACACTTGTGGCACGACTGAGCCCTCTTTTCCGATCCTTGTCTGCATCTGCCTCTACTATTCTGTGTCTGGTGCCACCACTGACGTGTCTACTGCCACAATGCATCATTGGTCCCTTCCACAAACCACCACACCTCCTTCGATGCTCAAAAATTAAAATGAACATCGATTCGTGTTCCATGGGTCCTTATCTACACAGATCCATCCTCTATTGTTAATTTTCCTTAAATTTCGGGGTCCGATCGAGTTTGGAAGCACCCTAAAATGATGATACATGAACCGTGGGGTTCCAATAGTGATTTATATGAAGAATTTAGGGAGGTATAAATAACAAATAAAAGTGAGGAATGATCCTTAACCATTGTTTTTTTCCTCAATTCATTATTTTTGAAGTATAATCGAAGAGGAATAATCAACAAACTAGAAAATAAATATATTTGTCCAATTGAAATCTACTAATGATGATTGGATAAATTATTCTTCATTAAATTGGATCATTCTCATCTATGATTAATAAAAGGATGAAAATCATGAGATTAAACACCCTAACTCAATTTTGGATCGATGTTTGACATAGAATTATTATTGCATCATCATCGTTCATCAATCCTTGATCTTTCATCATTTATCAGAAAATATTTACTAGATCTACCTCCAATATCTCTCCAAAGGATTCTAGCGTAATGTGGCTAACCCTATAATTATTGCATAACAATATTTTTTTAGATTTTCACAAAATATATTTTTTATTAATATATTTTATTCCTTTTAGGTCCAGCACAAATTTTTTTCACAAATTACCTATACCAACTGTTGTTAGGTTATTACTAGGGTAAAACAGCCATTCTAAAGTCAATATTTCCCTTGAATTTATGATATCAGGACCCATTTAATGGTTATTTCACATTCTTAGGAAATCTGCATGTGCATGTAATTAATTATTTTACTAATTTAAAAATATTTGTTCTGGGAACACCACACCTCAAAATTTCATGCTTTTTCAGCACCTGGTCTCAAAATCAATCCATATAATATTGAAAAATAATACATGAAAAAATACAAGATTTTACATTCTCCCTACCTTAGTGATTTACTTCTATGAATTCCCAAAACAATGATTACTCAAACAGATGAGGACACTAGGCATGAGTATGAGCCTACCAGTCCCATGTTCTCTCATAGAGAATCACCTACCACCAATGGACACACTCCAAATGAATCAATATCATATTAAGGATCCTCTCTTACTTATCCTCGATCATTACATTGTACTTGAAAAAGTAGCTCCATCCTTGATGTCTAGCATTCACCTATTGATGATGTATGATGGGTATTGCACTTACCTCCTTAGCTATAGAATATGGAAGACATCGTGTACCCGATCAAACTGTAGTGGTAGAACCAAGATGTATTCCACCAACCCAAATATATAGAATATTTGAAAAGAGATGATAAACCTCAAAGGCAACTTTCTTCACCGAACAAATATTTGTAATCCCCTATAATGTGAAACCTAATGGGACACATGGTCTCTATCATAGAACTCCAAAGGCCTTCATCCCTTATAATCATATTACTTATTATAGATCTAGAAAGTCCACAAATTCTAATGGATTATATGTTCCTTCTGGGACCATGAGTGATGACTCTCCTAGATTAGTCCCACAAAGTGGTCAGCTATAGGTTTTCACATAAAAATCTTTTTATTTTACCATAATGATGGTGGAATTATAGTTGTTGTTATCTAGAAACTCCAATATAGGTTGGTGATCCTCCCAACCACATCCAATGTCTAGTATGCAAGCCCATAGCATGTCCTCCAGAACCTGAATGATCAACTCAGTTTGGCCTTCTGTATGGGGGTGAAACTCTATCCTCAAAAGTATATGGGTCTGAAACGACCCTTATATTCCCTTCAAAAATCAGGATGTAAAGAGAGAATCATGATCAGAAACAACCATTTATGGAAATCTACTGAGTCGAACTATATCATGCACATAGTGTCATCTTAAGATCTATAGTGAACTATGCTCTTGGATAGCTTGGAAGTGGGCCTAATTTGTGAGTGGGCCAATGATCACACAGATAGAATCGTGTCCCTTGTATATATATGGTAAACTCATTCTGAATTCCATCGATATCCCATCCCACATTCATTCTAGAACCTTAAGGGGTTGAGCTAAACCTACTGAAACATAGTGCCCATCCTTCTCTGTCTATCATGTAATTCTTCTAGAAACAAACTCTGCAACTCCTTTCTATATCCCAGAACACAAAAAACTATCATTGAGGTCCTCATACAACTTCTCTACAATTGGATGTACCCACAAAGGGTATGTATAAAAATTCCAAAAAACCTCCCCCCGCAATAGTGCTTGTATTACTATTTGTCCTATGAAAAAAATTACGTGGTCACCACCATTAGAATATAAATAAAGAGCTTTCTATATATACCTTTTATCACATAGGATATTGTAGTTGGTATCTCTATGATCTTCCCCATGAATATCTATAACAGTGAATGGGTGACAACCTTCAACTGCAGGTAAGCTAGTCAATATCTATCCATAAAGGATATCTACAATGAGTCCAATAGCTCTAGCACCTCATTAAACAACCAATAACTATATATCCTACTGAGTGAATCCACCACTAGCCTCCCCTTCCCAAGATTGTATAAAATATCAATGTCATTGACCTAGAGGAATTTAATCCATCACCTCTATCTCAAGATCAGATCACTTTGATATAAGATATACTTGTGAGTACTGTGATCAGAGTAGACGATAATCCAATCACCCATCTAGTAGTGTCACCACATATTTAATGAAATGAATACCACTGCTAACTCAAGATCAGGGGTTACATATTTCTAATCATATTTTTTCTACTGGCTTGAACAATAGTCAATCTGCCACAACATTAGGTGAAAACCAAGGCTAGCCCCTGATGCATTAAAGAACAGAACATACATGATGCCTTCCACTGGTAACTTTAGGAAGGGAGCACTCATCAACCTCTTCCTCATCTCCTAAAATAAATACTGTAAATTTCCTTTCCACACAAAAGGATTCCCCATTCATGTGAAAACTATAAAGTGTGATTCCACTCTGGGGATGTTGGATACAAACCTATGGTTGTACCGTGCCAATCAAAGAAAACTCCATACCTCGGTAACACTCTTGGGTGGCTCTAATGAAATAAGTACCTCAAAATTCACTTGATCCACTACAACTCTTGACTCTGAGATGATGTGCCCAAGAAAAGGGACCTCTTGAGTCTGAAAATAGAACATAGAGATCTTCCCGTAAGGTTGGTTCTCTCAGATTGTGTCCAGGACCATCCACAAGTGTCTCATGTGATCCTCCTCAGACACCAAATACAATAGGATTTCATCAATGAAATCCACCACAAACTGGTATTTGAAGGGCTGAAGGATCCAATTCAAGAGTGGAATGAAATATTTTGGGATGTTCTTCACTCCAAATTACATCATCATGTTCTCATAGTGACCATAAAAACATCTTATGGATGTCTACTGTATATTTGTATCATGCACTCATAGTTGGTGATAGCCTGATCTAAGGTCTAACTATAGAATCATCGCTCTCCTTTAAACTAATAAAATAGACTATAAATCCTTAGAAGGGGATACTTGTTCTTTATAGTTACCTATTTTATTAACTAGTAACCCTCACATAACCTCAAGATCTTGTCTGTCTTCTTGGAAACAAAACTAGGGCTTCCCAAGGTGAAACACTCGGTCTCACAGATCCCTTCTTATACAAGTCCTCTTATTGTATCATCATCTCATGAATCTCTACGAGAGATATATGATATGAAGGTGTAGATATCAATTCCATCCTAGTGTGTAGATTAATGTAGAATTCTATATCTATATAGGGAGGTAAAATTGGCAAATTTTTAAGAAACAATTCCTCATACTCTGCCACCACTGCAGGATACTAAGGACTCATATCATCCTATTCAAAAAGGGTGATGCTAGCCATAAAATCAGTAATCGACTACATCCTCATATGCATGAGTCCATTATACAATGAATGTTTTTCTATGTCACCATCAATGGAAAACAATTTTACATCACTGTGGAGAAACCACACTCTTTGCCTAAAAAAATCAATCTGGGCATCAACTCTGGATAGCTAGTCCATACTATGAATGGTTTCATAAGGACTTGACACAACTACCAAGAGATCCCAACTGAAACTCTCAAATCCAATAGTCAGGTCACATAATCGGCACTAGTGTGTGATCATCTAGTCTCCACCATTATGAATCTCCAAGAATAAGGGTAGAGTCAATGATTCAATTGAAATATTTGATTCCCGAACATGAGTCATAGAAATAAAAAATGACTATATCCTGTGTCTATCAAGACTAAAACTATGGTAGAGAAGGCACATATAAGACTACATATCATCCCTCTGGCCCCATGGTCATAAAACTCTATATCTTGGAGTTGGCCTTATCCCTTCCCACTAGCTCCGTGAGCCTGGCGTGGACCACAAAGGGGTGTTGGTGGTAACATGATGAAATTTCCACCACTTACTGCTTCTCTCCCAGCTCCAATTCCACATCCACTACCCTAAAAACCACATCGATACTGTCTTTTTCTCAATATAGGTGGTCCTTCATCTATCTCCAGATCATTTATACGACAGGATAGGCAATATCATGCCAGATTTCCCTAACCGACACATGAGTAACACCATCTATCCCTGTAATAATTCAAGTCACCCTAGGAGCCTCATGCCACTAAACCTAATTACTAGGATCCACTTAAAAGGATCCTGAACTGCTTGGATCCCTGTGAATTTCCTCAACCACTGATGGTAGAAGGCTCATCAAACTTTTGTCAACAAAATTATCCCACTACCAATGCCTACTCTTCTAGAATACTACCCACTAGTAGGGATTTCTCATGTTCCCCCAAATAATTATAAATTCTAATGGAGGACGCTGATGACGTGGTCTCCTGAATTAATCCCCAATTGAAGGACTTATCCCTAATTAATTGGACTTGAACTATGTCAATAGAGTAGCGTGAATGATTAGTAGTCTTTGCTGAATAATCCACTATGACCATACAACCCTACTATAGATGTAGAAACTCATGTATGTGTAATAATCACAATGTGTCCATATTTAACTCCTCCTTGAAGATACACTCAAAGTTTACTAGGAGAGAGTTGTCTCCTCTAGTGACTAAGTCACAATGATCCACCATCGCCCTGTAGAGCCCTGAAGAAAAATCACAACAAGGACTTCCATCTGGTTGATAGGTGCACTCCCAAGGATGAAGACCCCAGCGAGTTACTCTAGAAAATCCTTATCCACCTGGGGGTCTAGATCATCCGAAAACATGGGAGTTCATTACCTCTAAAACTCGTGAAATGCACTCAATATGTGTATATTTTTAACTAGTAATTCTAGAAGTAGATACTACTCAATGGGTGGTGGAATAGCTGTTAAACCAACTAGAGGTTTTGTCTCTGGTACATTCCCATGTATCAATTCTCTATCCTTAGGAATATTTCCATCATTATCATGTGGTGGAATACTAGATAGTTATCTATGTAGAGACATCATAAAATAAAACACCATATACCACAGTTAATAGAGTATATCTGGGGAGTTTATCGGGAAGGAAAAGGATGACTCAAGCATTATTATATAATGAATTATGATTTATTTTACCTAAAACTAGTAGTTACCAGCACTTAGATGATAATTAGGAAATCCATGTATTATTTTATGGATATATCCTCTGATGTACCAACTATTGAGTCTTGGACTGAAATTCAAACTCAAAACCCTTAACAATGTTCCCACAAACCAATATCATAGAATCCCAAACCTAAAGTAGAACCAACAAACTATTAAAACAAAATATCACAACTCTTCCAAGAGGGGTCCATGTCATGACTACCCCAACCCTTGGTTTTATTGTGCAGGGGCAAGTGACTAGCACTGGGTAGGCATTTTACTAAAATTGGTGGCATTAGAATAATGTACCTGTACACACGCACACATCTCCAAGACACACAATGCTGAAATGTAAAAAAAATGAAATAATGCATGAATAAATCTATGATCCCACAACATAGTGAGATAGTAGAAGTTATAAAAATTCAATAGGGATAAAAAAAGGAAACCACAATTATTCAATTCATAAGTCTAATTAAATCTGTAAAGAGTCCAACCTTCTCCAATGGTGAGGACTGCGTCAAAATTATGATCTTGAAAAATAGATTTGTATGAAAATATCTAGCTAACCTCTACCCAATCCTGTTCCTCCTAGGACTCTGTCAAAATTTCCCAAGAATATATAAGGCATGACACATGTGGGAGTATTCAACTCATAGTGAAGTATTAAAAAACTAAAAACGAAACCCCAAAAACACTAAACATGAAGTAGCATGTATAGTTAGTTAAATACAATATGTAATACTATATAATAGATACAATAAGTATCGAAAAAGAACCTATATATACACATGAGTTCCACCAAACCATTATGTAATCATAAACTACTTCCTGCTATATAATTCTACTTGAAGCATGATCATTATGTCAAAAATCACTCCTTGATCTAGGATATAATTAGAGACACTCGACGAAGAGGTCTAGATCATTTGGGTCCCACCTAATGAGAATGTTTTGGTCTTGGAAAACTATGATACATAGAGAGGGGATCACATCTAGAACTGTAGGAGGAAAAAAAACAAACCCAATTTGGATCAACACGCTACCTAGGGGATCATATATGAATTATTCCAAAAACCCAAATGAAGCAGACCACTAGAAGGATAATCAATGGCCTGCTCAGGGAGGCTATTAAAATTCTAAAACTCTATTAGTGGTGAAAGAGTGTCTCACTAATGAATCATAGAGTGACACCATACTCTATATGAGACTCTCCCTATAGAGGTAATTACAATATAGTGATTTGGATGTAATGATTCACTTCACCCTTGATGAAAGGATCAATGACAGACACTCAACCTATACAGGTCCAAACTATATAAAACACAATTGGTCTGAAAATTATCATCTCTAAATTCGGGTCCCAATGTCGTAGACGGATTTTCAAATGGATTCCCATTTTACGAGTTATGACCATTTGAAAATGGGAGAGGGAATTGTTCCTGTGGAATCACCAATGTGGTTGGTCCACCAACCGCATAGACCGACCATTATGGCTGACCGACTGCAGTTCAACCGCAGTCTGACCGCATGGTCACCACATTTGCAGAAGTTCGAGCTCCCATGGTTCATAATTGACCTCCATGTTAACTCATGCCTTGTTTTCACTATGCTTGTGACATGTACACCTATCATGCACTTCACAGACGAATGCACAAACAATTGACCACACCTGCCGAGCGCCTCACTGTCAGCCGCTCCGAACCATCGGCCACCACAGTTAACCACAACCGGGATCCACCACAATTTCCCTAGAACAAACCGTGGTCTAACCCATCCCATCAGACTGACCCAACCCTTCAACCTGACCTATCCTATTTGCCTTTACCCGGCCTTCCTTGCCCTCCCCTCTTCTCATATGCCACCGCTTCCATATCCTCCATCGTTGCCACTATGCACCGAGATCCCATCTGTGGACCACCGTGTCTCCTCCAATGTACCAAAATGATAATGATCATAGATCTGAGTTTCTTCATTCCTGATATACACATATCTGGAAACAATTTTAGATTATCCTCAAATTCGGGGGGTCTGATAAAGTAAAAAACCACCTAGTAATGTCGATTTTCGAAAGGTGGGGTTACAACAAGGAAAAACATGAATAAAAAATGGAGGAATGAACCAATCATAAAAGTTAGGAACAAACCTTGAAGAGGGATAATCAATAAACTAAAAAAATTAAATCTATCCAATTGAAATCTACCAACGATGTGGGTATCAATTCCAATTTATTGAATTGACATGTGTTCATTTGGGATTCATAAAAAGGATAAATATCACAAGACAAAAAATCTTACCTTGATTTTGGATCGATCGTTAATAAAGAAAGGTTGCTACATAGTCATGGTTCATAGATCCTTGACCTGTTGTCATTCATTGGGAAGGATTATCCAAATCTCCCTCTAATGGATCTCTAGAGGATTTTAGGGTTATGTAGAAAACCTTGAAATTTTAAATAACAATATTTTTTAAAAATAATCAAAAAAATAAACTTTATTAAATTATTTTATTTCTTTTACATCCACAACTGTTTTTTTCTCAAACGAACTGCACCTACTAATGTTAAGTCATTCCTAGTGTAAATCAACCAGTTTGATCCCAATGGTTCCATTAGATTTTTTATCCAATCATCCTTTTAAGGGTTATTCTATTTTCATACTAAAACCATGTGCATGTGTTATTAAATATTTTAGTATTTTCCAACATTTGTTCTAGGCACATCGGGCCTTGGAATCGCCATACATCTCTGCACCTTGTCTGAAAATCAATCCATATAATATCAAAAAACAATACATGTAGAAAGAATTTTTTTTACATATAGTGCATAGAGTATTAATTTTTAGAATCAAATACGGAAGTGTGAGTTAGGTTCACCTCTATTGGTATTAGAGCGAGGTTCAATTATTTATGGGGGATTATGATATTAAATATTAGTGGATAGAATTTAATATAGTTTATAATTAATTTAAGGTGATATAGGATGAACCTAAAATGTCATATGATGAAATGAATGTTTATAATTTTTTAAATATTAGAAATTATTTTAATAATCATATGATCTGTTACTCTTTTTATTGTTTTTTAATACACAAAATAAAATTTTGGGTTTTAACAAATGGTTAGAACCAAGAGGAACTGATATAACCATTAGTTTATTCGATAATTTCATGTTTTCCATAATTAGAAAATGAATTATAATGGTTTTGAGTTTTAAAATCTTATTTTTGTTCATACCCATCTATGATGAGTTATAATTGTCATCCCAAACCATATGAAAATTATAAACACACCAAATAAGAGATAAAAGGATATTCATGGATGGTCAGGTGATAATGAGGATAGATAAAAGAATATAAAACTACCTAAAAGTCAAAAATATGGGGAGAAGAATGAGGGGAATCATATACAAGGAGCATGTAATTGAATTAAGAGCATAAGTGATGGTCATTAAGCACATGGATTCCTAAGGGATATGTAGAATCATAAGAATGATAAACCTAACCCACCACCCACAATCCGATGCTTGAATGGTATGGATTATGGATGATATGACAAAAAATAAACTAATCCATATGTTAATATCAGTAATCGTCATCAACACTCTCAAAATCCATGGGATAGAGGGAATGATTATAGAATCAAAACTATTAAACATGGTCAGAAAAAAGCTATGGGGTTAGGTAAATTTATTATCCACTCATGAAATGAAATTTTTTTATGTGATTATTGTTCATCCCACTCATTTATATCAGCAATATTATAAAATAGAATCAATGGTATGATATAAAACAATCAATAAAAACTATATTTACTGTAATGATTTCATCCCAAGACAAGAATTCATCTCTAAGAGAAACATGTTGGAGTTTGTTTTGTGGAAATATTTTTATATTTTATTTATATGAAGCTGATGAGATTTTTGGATGTGGATTGGATATATGCACATAGATTCTATATTAACTGTTGGGGTTAGGGAAGTCACATTTCATATCCAAGAGATACATATAACCATCTAATAGTATAATATTTCCTTTAAACACACTATATAATTTCAATATATTATATGTGTTTTAATACCCAATTGTGTGGGGTAAATAGTTCAAATGGTTAGGGAGAAACTCTATATTTTTGTGGAAATAATGCCATTTGAAGTCCTACCAAGGATTGTCAGGTTAATATCTTATTATAAATTATATCAAAGGTATTTTATAAATAGTGGATACCTAAACTATTTTGAATGATAAGAGATTATTAAAATTACAAGGGTTGAATTTTTTGATAGGGGATGCACATAACACCCTAAGATTTTATTATGAATTTTCTTCTAAAAAACACTATCTTTAATAACATATTTCACATGCAACACATAACTTTAAGAAATCAAGATAAATTTTATTAGGATAATATATTTCAATGAATGATAACCATTAATAAATTTGGATAATTAAATACAAAACAAATTTATCAAAATAAAAAGTGTAATAAATGCATGAGAAATTAAAATTACAACAAATATGAAATACTTATCGTCACAATTATCTATGAAAACTATAACTCTGATTGTGACTACGAAAAGAGGTAAAAACATTAGAAATGAAATTTCTATGTTGAGAGATAAGTAATTGAGTAATATTAAGGATTCTATGAATATATATAAGGATATATATTTGAATAAAATATGACAATTATATATTTGGGTATTGAAAATATGAACTTTGGATATAAGGTCATTGGAAAGATTATCATTGGATATATTATTGGTATTTATATCTAATGTGTATGTTGTATGATTAAAAATAATATAAACAAAAATTAATAAAATAATTATATAGTAAAATAAAATGATAATATTTAATTAATATAATATAAAATATGATTTTATGGGTTTCATTATTATTAGAGATTGTTTTCAAAAAAATGGATGGATTAAAATTGTTGATTTTTACTAAGAAATGAATATCATACATGAATTCATTAATGGGATCTAAATATCACTAATTTAATTATTGATGGACAATTAAATATGATTAATCTAAAAAAATTAGTTACTTATATACTAAATTTTTTTATTTGATAATAAAATGTATATAAATTTAATGTTCTTTTGAAGATAACTATATATATATCCTAATTAACTAACATGCATAGATTGATTTTATTTTGGTTATAAATAATAATAAAATTATTTAATTTTAAAAAGAGACATTTCTCAGAATATTGTTATTTAATTGTTGTTTATTTTTATCTATATAAATTAATTTGTTTTATAAATGATTAATATAATTTAATTATTATTTATATAATCAAATATATAAACACTAATTTAATAATTAATTTATATGAAATTAGAATAATAAAATTTAATATTCTAAACAAAAATTTTTCTCTAAAAATAGTTTTCTATATATTATGTGTATTAATGAAAAAGTTAATTATATTTAAATTATAAGTTTAAAAAATTAAATGTAGTCCAAATTTCGAATATCAATATTGAAATTGGATAATATGAGTCATTGTATATTTTTTGTTAAACGTAATTAACATGGTAAAAAATTAAATAATGTAAGGAAATGTGGTAATGTTACTTGGATACAATTTTATTAAGTCCACTTAACACATAAATATTATTAAAGCCATTTATTATTATTTTATTACATTCTTAAATTACTCATTAAATTTTTTTCACCTAACATACCTTTGTTCCATGTGATTCCATCTTTACTCTTTACCTAAATTAATTTTCCTACGATCTGTCCATAATTTTCACCAATAAACAGATATCGCATCTAGCCCTTATAAACAAATATATTACTTCAAAAAAATTTGATTACCTACAAATTTTCTATCCCTTATATCCTTGAATGTTATTAGGGAGATTTTTATTCCACAAAGTGATCTTAAATCCTTCATTCAATAGAAACATTTGTTGAGAAGGAATGAATTCAACAAAAAATGATCGTTAAACATTCCTTTCTCACAAATAACAACCATAATTTAAATGAAATTAACATGGGGATTTATAAATCACTGAAAAAAATTGTTATATTACCTTGGATAATATGTTACTTGTTAACATGGTATCAATTAACAAGGACTACCACTGCTATTAAGAATCTTGGATGAAATAATAAAAATTATTCACATTTCATATTAAAAATAATCAATTACTAACTAATATGTATGTATTGAATAATTGTAATTGATGATTATTATTGGTAATATACATTTATATATATTACACATAATTTATTAATTGGGTTAATGTCATTACATAGGAGGTTAATATGATTTCATTGATGTTGGGAGTAAATGTAAGGATTATATCATGTATATTTTTTTCTCATTGAGCTATGTACTATATTCAAATCCTTTTTTAATTATGTCATTCATATAATTTAGTAGGAATATATTATACCATATATTTATTATAATTCGTGGCATTAAAAAATCCATATCAATTTCTTTCTTTCAATGGATTTTGTTTCAAATGTTACCAAATCCATAAGTGTTTCCATTCTTATCTCACATGGAATTCAGGATTGTTATGACTACATTTACATATTTAGAATTTATATAATTTTACCTCTAAAACCAACTCTACTTTTTATCCTATTGTTTTTCCCTAGTTTTACAAGTTCTCTTACCATTTTCCCTTCCCCTTTAGTTTAAAATTTACCAAATGTAATGCTTGTCGGAGAAACTGTCTTTACCTCATATTTTTAGTCAAGAATATTTTTATTCTAAGGATATATTATTTATTTTATTTCATGCATCTAATTATCTATAATTATAGAATTTACTATGGTATGTTTGTATTTAATCAGAGATATTTACTATTATAATATTCCTTTAATTCTTTTTATAGAGTCATTTTCTGCTAACATTGACCTTATTTACAAATTATGAAATAATATAAATTTTAAACATTTTATATTCAAATAAATATTCCTATAGTATTTATTATCTTTCTCTAAGAATAATCATCCCTATGATTTCATGTTTTAAAATATATTTCTATTCCCCTTATTTTGTAAAATATTTTAAATTTTAATGCTCTTATGAAATTAATTTTTATATATTTAAATATCCATAATTGTTTCTTATTATTAAATTAGAATATTATTAAATAATACCATATTCCCACTTTATCTATTTAGAATATGATAATGTATTTGAGAAGTTCTCATGGAATCATTTTCCTTCTCTATGATTACTTATATTCCATATTATTAGGCCTATGTTATGATTTCAAGACTCGTGATTATTGATTTCGGTTTCCAGATCTTATTGATCTTGTATTATGTTATAAATTAACCCTAATTACATGACCCAGGATTTATGATATATTAATTATTGGGTAATTATATCTTATTTTATGACAATACATCATGATAATTTTCTGATACACACAATTTATCTCAAGCTTGACTATTATCTTTGATTGTTTCTCTCATGATTACACTTAATAAGAATATAATATCTCCCATTCTTTGGTTTATGTTATCATGGATATGAAGGATAATATTTTTCATGATATGGATAAATTGGTATCATGTGTAATGACTATTTGTGGGATATGTTGAAGATATTTTAAAGTAAATTGATTTTATATATAGTCTCCACAGACACATGAAATTTAGATTCTACAATTATTTGTGAATCTATGAGACATAAATTGCAATTTTTTATAATTTATGTATGTTTTACTGAGTTCATATCCCATGTAATTATGGATAGTGTATAAATCAGGTGGTTTTATCAATAAATTTGTGAGTGTGGATTTAGGTCACCTCAAGTAATGATGATAGAGGTGATTAAATGGCCTTATCCTGATATCATTTACCCAATATCCAATAGTAAATTGGTAATTCGATTACAAGTATTCAAATGAATGGATGAATGAATCTTGTAGATAATTATAATTATGAGATTATTCAAAATTCGAATTTTACAGTTTAGATTGTGATTCTAAACTAGATTATGTTGAATAATGTAATTAGAAATGACCAATTTATGTTAGTCTTTAGTGAAAAAATGCTTAAAATGTGTATAAAAAATCTGATATTTATCTTTATTTAATGAATATATTGGTTACAATAAAAATATGGTAGGCCTTAAAGAAAAATATAAAAAGACCTTCACATGTCAATATAATATTCACAAACAAAATAATGTTATTTTAAAAGTCAAATATACCCAAAAATTATCACGTATGCATAACAATTTCATTCATGGAATATTATACAATATTTTTAAGATAATTATAGATGAATCTACATTTAAATAAGCCCATACATGCTATTTGTAATTAATATTGATATCTTTCTAGGCTGTAAAGAGAAATATATTGTGCATAATTAGTTATAATTATATTTTAATGTGAAGGAAGGTATTGTATCAAGAGATAAAATATCAAAGGGATTGATGAAGATGGTGTAATTATTTTTAAAAGAAACTAGTTATGTTCATATTAGTATTTTGAATTCAATGATTTATAGCATAAATGAGTTTTTATCAATGAATCCAAAAAATAATTAACTCATATTTCATGATGAATTTCTCAATTATTATCTCAGTTAGTTATATTTCTAAAATATGAGGCCTGAATGGATTAATTTGGAGAACATAAGATAAAATTAATTACTTTTTAATTCATGTTTTCTTCAAATTAGATGTTATATATAGTGTTGTTGTGTAATATATTTTATAATACTATAGGAGATTAATATGAACATCGAGTTGATCAAATCTTATATCCCATTTATTATTTTACCCTAACTGTAACGGATAATGAGATAAACTATACTACCAAAGGTAAATAATTATTATTAATGTTTTTTTCAATAGATTTAGGCCATTATCATGCTTTCTAAGGAGGTGGAATACATAATACTTGTCACTAGGTTATATCTATTTAAACAGAAGTAGATAGATCCCATATTTATATTGTAGTTTTTTATAATAAAGGAAATCAAAATATAAGTCGTAGTAAAGAATGACCTAAAAAATATATTTTCACAATTTATTTTGATTGTAATTACCAAAAATTGAAGCTACTTTAGAGTTTTTCGAAATATGATGAATTATTTTATGATTAATCATTCTGTAATGATTTTTATTCACACTCATAGTCATTTGAAAACAAAAACATGTTGGAAATAAGGATATTTTTTTATTATATCATAGTTTTGGAATATCTTTTTGGGTCAATTTATAAAGTAATTTATATGAATATGTATTTCTATCCAAGAAGTTTGAGGATGATTTGATTAAATTATATTCAATAAAATTTACTGTGATAATCATTTTAGAATTATATCATTCTTCACCTGTTAAAAGATAGAAATAATCAAGTTGAAAAATGGAAAAAATATTATATGGTATATTATTTTAGAACGTTATTAATGATGTTTTTAGATATTATCTAAAGGATATGATCATTTTAAATGATATGAAAACATTAGGGAGGGGAATAATATTACTCAAAACCAAATAATAAAATTCAATTTGTTTAATTCATGTGTAATTAGAATAATGTAACTATTTTACAATAATTTTAGAATACATATAACATAGTGTGTATATATTTTGTCCTCAAATTAGTGAATTCATGATGAAATAACCAACTCCTTTGTATATTAGTAAACAAAATAAGGGATCTTTGGGGATTGAGATCTAGGTTAATTTTACTCTATGTTTATAAGATCACATGATGGAGGATTTATACATGTCTAGGTTTCTTGATAAATGGTTTTAATGGTTGTATTATATAAAGAAAAGTCCTTGAAATGAATCTTCTTGGATAGTTAAGAGATTAGGATAGAGTGTAATATTACAAAATTCCCCCATATTCTGAATAGTTTTCAACTATAAATTTGTTAGTGAATTTTGAGTTGTAGTAGCACGACCCTTACCTCTAAGAATTCTGTGAAACACTAAATTTTTTTGAGGGTTTCCACCAGGTGTTTAATGGAAGACCCCGTCAAACCACATAAATGGGAAACAATATCATTTTTTATTGGTTTCATTAATCTCTGTTGGTATTTTTTAGGTCTTTGATGGATGAATATTAGATTGTGAGCCCACAATTTCCTATCAAACTCATTTTTACCTTAAATGATCTACAATGGTCTAGGATGGGTTTTATAATATATTTAAGATGTGACCAAATTTTATATTATATTTTTAACTCTATTATTTATCCCAATTGATTAATAGAGGTTTTGAGTTTGGTATTGTAAACCCCGATATTTTATGATTTTTTTGATTTTCTTTTCTATATCTCACGTTACATGCAAAAACAAGTCTAAATGAACTGATATGTACTATTAGAATATTTTTATCATATTTCGTAACCTAAAAATTAGATTAGATTGTGTGTATATGACTCAAAAATTATTAAAATTCATATATTTCACATTTATTATATTAATTAATAGGTTATCAATTAATTAGAAATGAAACCTAAAATCATTTGAAAATAAAAAAGTTTTTTTTGAAAATGTGTTTTCTGTACAAATTTTTTTATCCTAATAAATTATATTTATCAATCATGGTGTATTTTTTAATGGAATATATATACATATATAATATTCAATAATGTATTTTAAACAATCATATAATAGGCATGGGATGAAAATAAATCTAGTTTTATACTTAAAAACATTATTTTTCAAAAATGATTCCTTCTAAAGGTTTGGGAACAAAAATTAAAATTAATTTCAACTAATTATAGGTATTTAATTTTAATAATTTAATTCCATACATAAAATCATGAGGTTCAAATTTTTTTAAAGAGGATTCATTTTTTGGTTAATAAGTATGGTAAGAGTGGTAAAAATTTTCACCTCGGTAAATGGTATTTCGAGTTCATCAGGGATAAAAATAATTGATTAGGCCATTTGTTTTTCTATAAACTCTTATTATATGAATTTAATTCAACTATTATCACATAATTCCAGAAATTTATTTGTTTAATTGACACCTTTACTTTATGATTACATTTATAATATTTTAAAAAATGAATGTTACAAACTGTCACTCTCTTAGTTTTAAATATATTTTATGTATTAACATATAAAAAACTAGTTATGAATGAATATAAATATTTTTTTATATGATGAATTTATTTTAAGGGAATAAATTTATATCTAATTTTTAGTAATTATATAATGACCTTAAATGAATATGAATCAATATTCCACTATTTCTGTAATTAATATAAATATAATAAAAGATTTTAGAAATTTTAAAAGTAATATAATATTAGTGATTAAATGTGTTTCGTGAATTGTTTTGATGATTATTACATATTAGTTTTATTTTAATGTATTATATTCATATTATAACTATGTATTTATTTATTTTATTTTAAATTAAATATATTACATCAAAATTAAGATTTATTATATTTTATCAAAATAATATTTTATTTAGATAATTAAAAATTATAAAAATATTAAGAGAAGATAAAGTGGATAATATATAGTATAAAATATAATCCAATATCCTTTTAAAATCCATTTAGAACCACTTAGATTATGAATGAGTTTATTATAACACAATATTTTAAGAAATTTCAATTTTGACCCCTCCCTCTAATATAAAAGGGCACCCCTTATTTCTATTCTTCAAAGCACATTGATCCGTCAAGATCTACCATCCCATAAAAAAATTATCTTCTCATAATCATTTCATATGTTTTTAGGTGATGATATCTCTATAATATTAACCAAAGGTTCCATACAAAATAATCTAAAGGAGTTCTCCTAAAATAGAGGTTTTTGTCTTAACCCACCTCTTTCAATTTATTTCTCCTTCTAGTTATGATAGATCTGTGGTATTTAGCATAAAATAAAAAATTTTGTGTCAAACAAATTCCTACATTTTTCTAGGAATATGAAACTACCATTATCCTACCTCTTTCTTTCTAGTGGGATGTGATATAATCGGTCATGCGCATGTGTGGACAACCACTTCCACAAAGTGATGTGATATGTTTTTCATTTCAATATTAATTAGAAAAAAATTAATATGTATCTAGAGAATATATATACAATTTATATGATATAATAATTCTTATATAAAGTTGAATTATTATTTTTCTTTCTTTCATTTCATCCATCAAAAAATCAAAACAACATTTACGTGTACGTGTGGCCTGCCATCTTCTTGAAATGTGTAATCATTTTATATCACTACCATTATGTATGAATCAAAATATTTGTATGTAGTGAATATATATGCTATAATAATAATTTATCTGATTATTTAATATAATTATAATAAATTTGTATATCATATACAAGATATTTCCATGCTTCGATGCAAGTGGGACTCTAGGTAAGGTATTTTGTCTCATTTTTATTTCTATTTATCACATGCCTTTTCCACCACATGTTTCTTTGGGTGGTATACATATTATCAATGAATGTGATTTATTATTCTTATCATAGTAATTATGGGGTATGAATATCCATCCAGAATTTTTTTTCAGGGTACTTATGATTTAAATGATACCTAAACGGTATGATATTTATATTACAATATCATTGTTTATCCAGAATGTTTAAGATTACATTTTTTTATCAAGAAATATTATAAACCACCTTTCAAAAAACTCATGAATTTTGATCTATAATAGTTATATCATTAATATAGATGTTTTCCTTTCATTTGCTTTGAATTATTTTCTCAATTTACCCAAAATATGTTTTATGGAATTGAAATATTTTCTCTCTCTTCATTAAGATATGCATTTTCTTCACTATACAGGTTTTATAAAACTTATATAAATAATGTTTTTACTATTAAATTACGAATTATAATGTCATTTTTATCCATTTTTAGTTTTTTATTAAATTGTTCAAAAGGAATATTCTTGTCAATTTCCAAATGATATACTTTATGATATGTTCAAATAAAGTCAAAAATGTATTTTTTATTTGAACTTTTACGAAATGAATGGAATTTCCCACCATCATAACCGATAAAATATTTTAAGATTAATTTTAATGTTTTAATTTTATTTTAAAATAAAATATTTTCTATAATATTTATGTAAATATTTAGATTTTAAATAAGTAATTTTAAAATGGAAAGATTATTTTTCTCAAGAAATGATCAATGTGGTCTTCAAAAATAATTTTCCATTAAAGATGACATCCTTTTATGTTACATAAGACATATTAGGATTATCATCCAATGATATCTTAATTATTATTTCTTTGGATTATTTATTTTTAATATGGTAAAATTTTTATGAAACTCATTCATTTTCCCTAGGTCATTCTATAATGAATTTGTTATGATACCCATATATGTTCATGGGTTCTGATATATTGAATAATTTGTCATATTTTGGCACATACATATATGTTTTTTTATCATGTGATAGGTGGAAACTATATCTACATCGAAGGAATTTTTTATTGATTAATTTTATTTGAGATAAATTTTTAAATAGGGGTTATCTTAATCACAAAAGAGGGAACTTATGAGATTATTCTATTTTTGATGAATATACTAGGGTGGGTATCCCCAGAAAAACATGATATGAATGTTTTGAAGGGTATCTTTGACATAATTGTTCTCTATGCCTATGTGTATTCGTGAATTCTATGTTTTTGAAAATTTTATACTCTCATATATTTTTTTATTACTTTATCATTCACAACCTATTGACTACCATGATTTATTTCATGATTCATGATTATGATATATAATATTAAGGGAAAGGATTTCAAATGTTAAACTCTTATTTTCATACACTTATTATCATGTTATACTTATTTGATAATAGACATATCCATTGTATTCCCTTATTGAGCATTGGAGCCCACACTTTATTATGTTTCCTTTTCCCAGGTTATAAAGAAATTTATTTTTTATGATTATACTAAGAAGGGTGTTAGTTATGTGGAACTATGTGGAGAAGAAATAGTACAATTAAGAACTATTTTTTCATTTATCCAAGTTTTTAAATGAACTAGAAATAAAAAATTCATGAATATATCTTCCTGTTATATAATCAATATTCATCCAATAATATTTTATATTTATGTATGAAAAGTATTGATTACTATAGTTGGTATCATTGAAATTTATAGTTAAAATTTGAAAACATGGCTAAGATAAATTTACTGATAACCCAAGAGATAATTCCAATTGTAAGATAAAATCCAAAATAAATGGTAATGATCATTAATGATTTAATTTAAAAAAAGTGTCATATATTGAAATGAATATTTCACAATTTAGATATCCTCGGAAGGATTTTTCTGGTTAATGTTTTTCCCTATACAGTTTATGAGGATAATTTTTTTTTCTAGTTTTAATCAATAACTACAACCCAAAGGAATCCTATTAATTCTGGATGGAATGAAAAATGAAAAGATTATCCTCCTAAGAAACTGAAAATTAGGGGAGTATGAATTAAACATCTCATTTCTCTACTTACAGATCATTCTCAAACTAAGAATCAAGGTATGATTCTAGACTAGAAATGGAGGGAAAAATATTTAGTAGAGTCCATCATGATGAAACACCCACCATCATTTTGTGGGTCCACTGATCCACAAATTTCTAAGAAATGGTTCAGTACCATAAAAAATTTCTTTTCCTTTATCTAGTGTTTGTTT
Source organism: Viscum album (assembly GCA_963277665.1). Taxonomy (NCBI): domain Eukaryota; kingdom Viridiplantae; phylum Streptophyta; class Magnoliopsida; order Santalales; family Viscaceae; genus Viscum; species Viscum album. Next base: position 52,020,143 of record OY728152.1, on the reverse strand, counting down.
ATTCAAAAAATTATTTTGGATATTTTCCATTAAGAAGGAGAAGAATATGAATGGTGGAATCTTATCTTGAACATGATGGAAGAATATGTGATTCACTCCAAGGGGAGGGATAAATTTATGATATTATTTGTAAATAATTATTTTCCTTATAGTATTTGGAAAATATGAAGAATAAATCACATGATTCAAATCAGAAGGATGATGAATTTGATGGTGCACATGAAGAATCTTTTACATGACATGTGAGGTTACTTTTAGAATTTTCATCCAAAATGAAATTAAGTTTGATTTTTTTTGTAGATTATAACCGAACCTCTAAAGGTAGTTATCCATAAGGAGCTTCGGTAGATATGAATAAATCATATTATGTTATATCATTGGTGAAATAGATATTTATGTTACCAAAAATATCATGTTTTTTATAAGAAAACAAAGATATAATTCAAATAAAATTCATATATCCATAGAAAGAAGATGATGGGAATTACTTTAAGATAAAATTGTGGAAGGAAACATAGAGGAAATTTTCGTATGGGGACTAAAAAATGTTTTTTGTAGAAAGGAAATCCATAAAATGATTATTTTTTATGTAATGGGAAGAAGTTATGTAATGATGTGAATAAAGTGAAATATAAAAAAATATACCATCCATGATCTAGTATTTAAAATTCTATGACATTGGTAAATATGTTATCCAATGCCAAAATCTGTTGGTTAATGACGATGATAATCATAAATAAAATATTAATCCCATATATTAAGGGAAATATCTTGTGATCACTATTTTGGATGAAGGGTGTGATGAATAAATCGAAAAAGGTACACTAATCATCTAATTTAGAGCTTCCTCCATATTAATTGATTATGGATATACCCCATATTTTCATTCCATGTAATTTTTTATGGGAATTATAATACTGACTGAATCATTATATTTTCTATAATTTTGAAAACCCCTATGTTTAAAAAGATTAAATCACAAGTCTATGATTTTTCATTGATGATGTTTTCGAGATTTTTCTTCTTATAAATATTGTTATCCTCCATTTGGTTGAGTTAAATGTTATTTTGGGAATTGATTGAAATTATAAAGATAAATACAATGTCAATTGAAAAATATTATAATTCCATTTTTATTTTCTGAACCAACCTGTGATCGTTTATAAAAGTGGAGATAAATATGACATTTTGATGGATATCACATCTATTTTAAAGGTCTTGATTCCTATTTTTAAGGGTAATTTGTATCATATGGTCTTTTAGAACCTCAACATCAAAGAAATTATTTCTGTTATACAAGTTTTCAATGTCATTTAAAAATAGTTTCTTGATCATCCTCCAAATCATGAAATTGTATTTTCAATAGAACTGATTCCCAGTTCTAATCTTATTTCAAATATTTCTTATCGAATTGGCCTAATTGAGTTACAATAATTGAAATAGAATATCAAGAGAATCGTAAAAATGGATTCATTAGGCCAAGTGATTCACTTTCTGGTTCTTATACACTTTTGTTCATGAATAAATATGAATTAATTCCACTTCTCATTGATTATCAATATCTTACCAATATCACTATCAAGAACAGGTATCGTCTACATGGTATTGATGGCTTTATAATCAACTGTTTGGGGCTCATAACATTTCCTTGATTGACCTTAATTTTAGATATCATTATTTTAGCGTCAAGAATGAGGATATACCCAAGAAATTATTCCAAACTCCGTATGAACACTATGAATATATAGTGATTCTTTTTGTTATAAGGCATAAACCCACTATATTCATGGATTTAAAAAATAATGACTTTAGATGTTACCTGAATAAATGTTTGGTAGTATTAATAGATGATATTCTTATATATTTAACAAGAAATAAAGAACATGAAGATCTATTGAAGACTATATAAAAAACCTAAACAAGGAGAATCTATATGAAAATTTTAAAAATTGTGAATTTTCGATACAAAAAGTATCGAATTTGTGTCATATATTCTTAGGAGAGGGTATATATATGGATTAATAAAAGGGAGAATCAATAAAATGTTGGAACAAACCATCCAACATTTTTGAGATCCATAGTTTCCTTGGTTTGGAAGGATATTATCGTTGGTTTCTATAATATTTTTCATTGCATTCCAATCCACTCTGCAAGTAAACTTATAAGGGATCCAAGTTACTTTGGATAAAAAAACATGAGGAATGATGTTACAGGGGAATAAAATTAATGTTTATGGGAAAAGATTTATTTTTCCATCATTGGAGTGATGAATCATTATCATATATGAAAATTTGATCCAGAGTAGAGATTTATGGAACATGTGCCTATATTTCAATGAAAAAATTAAATAACTGATTACCTCATTAAATTCTCTAGCGTGTTCGACCGAATCTCATCACAAATGATCATTGATCAAATAATAATAACTAGAACACTTCTAGATCAACCATACATGTTTCAAGAATCCATGAAAATATCAAAAATTGAATTCTAGATGCTAGCATATATCTCTAATGATTTTCCAACTTCATGATGATCACCTAAATCCCATCCCTTCATTCTGAAAAGGCATTTTGGAATCGAACACTCAAATGATGACTCTATCTATCTAGGAAGCAAGTGGAGAACGTGGATATCATTCTGTTATATTGAATAGTCTCTAAATGATATTATCTCTCCCACTTATCTAGTGGGAGTTTAAAATACCCAATATGGGTTCCTCGACCACCAAAAATAAGTTCCAACTAAATAAGGGAAAAATACATGTTATGATGAACTAGCTTCCTAATAACATCATTTATCTTTTTATTGCATACATTTAATATATAATAGATATTTTAATTGATAAGACTTGATTCATTTACATGACTCATAATTATCTGAAATATTATACGATCATTGAATATTGAAATAATATTCATTCATAGAATATTTTTCTAATATTCACCTAATATCTTTTGAGAATACTTAATATATAAATTCAACCCAATTATTATATTGCTGAATAATAATGACTTTATTCATTAATTATTGACCATTAATACTTGGATGAATTTTGAAAAACGTTATTGGAATAATTTTGTCCTATTTATATATTCCTCAAAATAGAGGGGATTCTTGAATATGCTATTATGTGATACCCTCTTCGACCATATTTTTATATTTGGGAAAACAATTTATAGACCAAGACTAGAGTTTGGGAACCCATAAAGTCCTATAAAGATTTTATAAAAAGTCATAAAAATGACTTCCTTTCCTATGAACAAGTATTATTTATTAAAATCTCATTGTCTTTTAATATCTCATATATTTGGATGAACAGATTGTGTCGTCATCCATTTTGGACATACTTTTTCTTGATCTAACATGATGTACTTTCCATGGAATACCTTATATAAGGATTTATGATGATACTGGCACCATGATCAACACGGTTCGAGATATCACTTCCCCATGAAAGTGACAAATTATATCTTGGTTATTGAAACAATGTAATAACACCAATGATGCACCCAGCACAAGCCACCTCACCATGACTTCAATTTATTGGTATTTTCCTTGCATCAAAGTATGGTATCAAGTGGTCCAAATTGATAATTATCTCAAGTGAGGATACTAATAAACTTGTTCATTGATACAGACAACCTATTACACTTAAATATTTTGGCATTAATATTGGAAGGCTTCCTCACGATATCACTAAATTGGGGTTAAAATATTATAAATTCACAATAATATCTCTCAATGCTTATGTGTACCCAGCTCTTGATTATAATACTTCAATTGTTTTGAGTTTGTATGGTGTATCTAGGATATTTTAAATACGTTTATATTAAATTCATTATATCTCAGGGTTCTCATTATAGCCTAATAACTAACAGTACAATTTGATATGATATATTATCTATTGGAACAACTATTTACAAAATGGATAAATAAATTTTAATACTAAAATGGTATTTGTACATATTGTATATATGTTGTGACAATACAAAATTAAGGATAATAATGGTGCTATGTAACCCACTTTTACACCACTCCCACATTCACTAGAGAAAAAATTACAACTATTCTTGTTATATATCCCATGATAGGATCACCTTCTTTCTGAGTAATGACTTTAGTTAATGTTCTACCATTCCTCTATAGTGTGGATGCTTCACTTACTCGAACATTTCCTCCATGGATAAAAATTTTCAAGAGATTATTTCCTGAAGATTATTATTTTTTCCAAATTATTAACATGAAATATTTAATAGTAATTGTAATAAAATTTTCATAATACAAAACTCTATATACAAGGTTCGATTCCATGAACATTGAAAAGTCATTGAATATTTTTAAACTACTTATTTAGCTACTTCAAAAGCTGCAACATATGAATTATTTCTAGATATGGCTATCACTAGATTGTATGATCTTTTCTCACACATTACCGAATCCTAACTATGATATTAGATAATAATTATCTATAATAATACCAGTTTCTAGCCCCTTATTACTAGTATCCCTACCATAAATAATATTTTTGGAATACCCTAAATATTACATAAGATGTAACATGCGATATATACATTTATTTCCCTTATGTAACTCTAATATCCTCTTTGATACACTAATATACCCCATGCATGTTTGGTTTTTTAGTTTCTGTCATGAGACTTTGGTAATATTTCTCTCTGAAATTGTCCAAACATGTATTTTTCAATACCCTGTTAGAATATGAAATTTTAATTGGTATAAGAATCAGTTAGATATACCTAATAATATCGTATTATATATAACATAGGTTGACACTTTATATTAATCTATGGATAGTTACTTTATTTTTTTCCTTAACTAACTATAAGACCAATAGTATTTTCCATATGTTACAAAATGTATTTTATTTGGAAAATACTTCATGTCGTACTAACCTATTGTATAAATATAGAAGTATTCATTCCAAATGAATATTATTTGATCTTGTAACCAATTTCAACATGAAACAAGATTTTAGTGTCATGAAACCCTTATTAGCATTCTGTTGTACAACCATTACATTATGAATGCATCGTATAGAAACCTAACATTATTGGTGTTGTTGAATTCTAATGATAAATTAAATTATTTTAAAAATTAGTAATGAAAATAAACATTCTAGTGGATTTATCCAAAACATCTCGGTGATACCAATCAAGGATCATTAGTACAAGTCTTGTACCATCCCTGTATAGTGTGACATGAATAACCACCATAATATTAAAAATAATAAACCCCTGCACATAGATATATCAAATCCATTAATAAATTTATTTATATCTTTTCAATGATAACTAATTATCATATAATTAATGGTTATAGGGATTATTATTAACAAAGAATACTGTATCACCATTTGTGGTGATTAGGAAATGGTTAACCTGGTTTTATTTTTCTTATCCTATATGTGTCATTGAGATAATCATCTTCTATAGGAACTTGTGGAAGTTGTTTCCATGTAATATTTTTTTTGAATCATCAGCATTGGATAAATTCTCATCAATCCTTATCTCACTATATTAACAAGATATATACACCTCTTATTAAAATATAGTCTATAACATAACTCTTTATTTTATATCTTATGGATTTAATTAATATCCTTAAAAACCATTAGGATGACAACATTAGATGCACACTATGTTTCCCTCTAAGAATGTTTGTTTATATATACAAAAATTCATTTCATCAAAAAACATGATTTTATGAAATAATGAATTTATATCATATTGTTTCACATATGATATTAAATATTCATTATAGTTTACATATGATTTTGGGATAATTCCCCTCTCTATATATATAATGTATTAAAATATAATGGGACTCAATATAATTAATATATATCTCAATATTGATCCTCCTTTTACATACAACATAACACTGGTGTGTTGAAATAAATTTTCATTTAAGAAATACTCCACACTATATTATATTTATCAATGTTTTAATGTATGACTCATTATAAATCTACCCAATTAGTATCGTAGGATTGATATTGAAAAGGTAATGTTCATTTAAGAATTATGTTGTGATATAGTATATTGATCATTGAATACTTCTTCAAGATATTCATAGGAACAACAACCCAAAGAAACTCATATCTACTGACCACGTATATACCATTCCTCACTTTCACATTCCTTAATAAAAAATAATAGAAAATTATGAAATATACTTACCACTAACTTACCCATGGAATAGGTAACGCTCTCTAGATGATCTAATTATAAAATCTAGGTGAAATATCTTTATTTTAAAAGGTTTATTTATCAAAAACATAAGTACATAAGTGTGTCAATAAAACCTAATTTCATTAACTCCAAAGTGTCAAAAACCATACCAGGTATATACTTGAAAACTAATTAGTTTCTATTAAAAAGAAATATATTTCCCAATAGGGTACAAATTTCTTACATTTTATATTCATCATAAATTTACAATTATTGAAGAATTACAAAATTATTGATTGAAAATTACGCACAAAAAAACATTTATTCCAAAATTGGAATAATGTCTCTTTGTATTCAGTGGACACATGAGTTATATGTTTTGGTTATACTAAATATAATTTTTACTAGATTCATTAAACATGGAAATTAAATGTTATGTACTTCTCATCACTAACATAGGAATCACCCTTTATGAGCTACATGATGAATACTACTTATAACTAGTACCATTTATATATTTGGTTACCAATTAATATATAAACATGTGATAAGAATATTTTATTCCATACCAAATATTTCTAATAGAAACAACACATATAATTTTTAATATACAGGAATAATAAGAGAGTACATTGTTCATCAATTTAGTTAATTACATTTGGACATTCATATATTTATATCTTATAATGAGAATAAAATAGCCTCTAATATGATTACTAACATTTTATTTTAAGGATGTTTCAAAGGTGCCTTTTGTGTCACACTTTCCAATAAAAAATTTCCTTATATTTCAACCTGTTCACCATATAAACAAAATATTAAACTTTATTTATGTTCTTATCTTCTTGGATAACATTTCCCAATAGGTAATGAGTCATTTTATCAATTTAATATTTGTTTTTTAATCCTAAATGAGACTCAATAATATGGATGAAAATGATAAATAAATGGGATGTATTGAAATATCAAGATCTATATTTCATATTATCATGTCTCTAGTGTAATCATAATCCATTCATATCATACATCACATTCTCCTCACAATAATCTCAGAGATGAAAAAATATGAAATATCAACCATGTCCTCATGTTTCTTCAACAATATTGATCATATGTTGATGATAACACTGTGACATAACCATCATATGAATCATACATGTGTCACCTATAATCTTTTTCGAACCCTCCCATCCTTAGGTGGATGAACAGATAGTGGTGACACCAACACCCTGAATTTACAGTATTTTTGTACTTTACACAAGCACATGTACTAAAATTTTGAGACTCATGCTGGTGGGGACATTATGGTTTTCCAATAGTTATCCTATTTTACTTATGGTATAACATTCAATTTTTTGCAGAACCAAAAACTAGAAAACTAATACTTTTATCTTGATTATTGATTTGATGATACCAATTAAGTTAACAATAAAATATCTCCCAATATTATATATAATTCATGTCACCCTCTGTAATTTAATTAGAATACTAGTCGATTGAGTTTTATAGTGTAAAATATCGAAGAAACCTTTATTCATATTCTAAATGATATGGCTACACCACTACTTGGAGTGTTTATGTTATGAATTTCACTATTAAACATAATTAATTAAAATCTCAATGATATATTGAGAAGTCCTAGATTATAAACACAAAAGACATGATATACTAAATGATAACCTCTGATGATAAAATAATGTAACTATGGATACTTTTTTTGTTACCGTCCTTTATTATGTCAACCCTTCAGTCTAAAAATAACACCTTTGTGGTTGGAGACACCATCAACTAGGGTTGATGAGAACCACATACACCTAATTTTTTTAAAAAAAATTCAAAAAATGGAAGGCCTTTGTGACATAATATTTCATTCATATTTTTATGTATTTCTTAAAACATGAAATCATTTTATGTTAATTATGGTTATAGTATTTTATCATTATCACAAGTGAACATTAACTGAATTAATTTATCTCTTCTTTTTAAAATTTAATTTTTTTTATTTTATATGTTTCCAACAGACATGAAAAAGGATAAAATAAAAAACAATGCATAATGGAAATAAAATTGCCTAAATAGTCTAGATAATATAGTATTGGTTGATCCATTAAAACTCAATGGATCAATAATGACAAAGGATATAATACCAGTGTTGGATCTTGAATAATGATGCTTCTCATCCTAGTCCATTGATCACTTCTGGTCTAGTTTTATCCCCAACTTGGCATGGTCTGTGACTTATAGTGTCATCACCAATTATGCGCCAATACTCACACACAAGAGAGTGTGTCTCAAGAAACACATTATACATATAGATAATAGTGTATGAACATACCCATATATATACTAAATAAAATAGGATGATTCATAAACCATCCATAAAATTCACCAATATTTACAACCACCATACACAATTGTAACTAATAATTAACGTAAACCATACCTGCATAGTTGATGCTCAAGAGTAGTCTATAGGTAAATTTAAAGCATGTTAAAAATTTAAATTCAACAAATTTATATATGGTGGAAATAATGAAATTAAATTTACAGTTTAAATTAAAATAATATTTATATTATCCCCAATGATTAATTTTACTCTTATTACAAAAAATAAATAAATTGGTTAATTTAATTTTGTACCAAGAAATAAATAATTGTTTGAAATAATAAATCATTATTAATTCTTATCCAAAAACTAATCAAATTAATTCTGATAATATTAAAAAATTTCCTGGGCCACATAACCGTGTGGAGGGCAGCTGTAGGTACGATCAACCAATTCATGTTTTTTCTCGCCTTGATAGATCCTGTGCTGGGCAATTTTAGGGACAGCATGTCCAACCCCGTCTCATTCTTGATTTGGAAGACCCACCTTGGAAACTTTCAGGGTGGTTTGGGTCAAACATGTTCATTTGTTTGAAGAATGGGGATAATGAACTGTTGTACTGTGGGATTACTGCATGACATATACGGGGTGGGGGGTGGGGGGGTGGGGGGGTGGTGGGGGGGGGGGGTGGGGATCACAACCACACCAATTATGGACTCATGGATGGAATTTGAAAATATATCTACCAGAGGAATTTCTATGTAGCTGTTTGATATACTCATTAGTAGTACTCCAGTGTGGATCAGTCATGATCATTTGTAGACACAATGTGCAATTCCAATAGTGGTAAACTATGGAAGACGGATGTGGTAGAAGTATAATGGCGAGATTAGGCAGCGACAATGCATGCTGGTCAGTGGAGATAAGCGACCAACTATCTCCACCATTGTAGGGGGAACATAAGAAATTCTTGGATTGAAAACCATAACAGTGGACTAGATGTGTCATTACATTGGTGCATGTAGAATTTGGTGGAAGCTTGAGTAGTGTTGGATGTAGAAGATATCAGTTGTGAATAGTGGAGGTTTTGGTCTCCAATAAGGGTTTAGATGATGGGGTGGCCTGCGACAACATTGGTAAACATGGCGGGAGAGGGTCATATGTGTCTCTGGGAAGCTAGACCAGGTAGACCACGTTTTTACCTTTTTCTAGACCTCACCCAGTCCTGCCAAAAACTATTTTTAAGTATGATTTGTTTATTTTGTTGACTATCATAAAATATTCTCGAATTTCAAATAGTTTGTAACATGTTTTAAAAAATCAAAAAATTTATCTTTTTTAGGTAGTTATGTTTTTAAAAACATAAAAAAATAATATTATTAAAGTATTAAAATTTCCAAAAAAATTGTGGAAATTAATCATGTTGGAACATACAATTATGGTAGGAAAAAGAATTACATCACGTCTTTGAATTAACTGGAAAGTTATTACACTAAATGATTCGAGAAAATTAACATACAAATTATATATATGTACATGAAAATTTTATACCCATCATGATTAATTTAAACCCTATAAAAAATTTTAGATGACCATAACCTGGACATCCTATACAATATCAATGCATTGTATATTCCAATGGATTCTAATTTAAACCCTATAATTAATTTAAGGATTATTAATTTTTTTCATCTTATAAAATTCATGAGATATATCAGATATGAATTGATGTCTTTTGGACACATAGTAGATTTCAGTGTGATAGGGGTTTAATTTTTTTATCACAATAGTGAAAAAAATTCATCATCTCCAATGATCTGAGCTCTAGTAGATTTTTGACGATCTCACGTGAATATTACATTGCAAACAATTAAATAAATAAGTGCATCAAATGATTCGGCAGTGCGTTCGACTTCAGCACATCATTTGTGATAGTTTATCAAAGGATCTGATCTTGAACTCCTATAGATCGTCCACAAAAAATTCAATAATCCATTCAAACACCTATCACAGAATTCTGGGAGATAACATTTTTCTATTAAGATTCCTTAAATTCTTTGATAATCACCTTGATCCTAACCCTCTGATCTGTTAAGGCGTTCTTGTATTTAAATCTTAGATGATAATAATCTCTCTCTAGGAAGCGGGCGGAGAGTGGGGTTTTCATTCCGTTTGAATGCATATTCATTGAATGGGAGTTTCTATCTTTCTTATATATTGGTATGATCAAATGCCCAGAAAGGGTTCCCTAACCCTTGTAAATATAACTCCCCCCAAAATAAGAAATAAATGACATTTTATAATGAAATTACTATGTCATAATGTCATTTATATATTTTTTTAGTGTATATAATATTTAATAAATTTGTTAAATGATAAAACGAGAGTCCTTAACATAACTCATAATTCTTAAAAAAATTACATGAACCATGAATATTAAAATAATATTCATTCATTAAATATTTTTCCACTATTAACTTAATAACATATGAGTATCTATAATGAATAAATTCCTCCCAATTATTATATACTTGAATAATATTGAATTTATTTATTCATTGGTTATCGTTAATACTTGTGCAACTCCCAGACATCATGTTGTGCCCCTCCACGACCTATATACATATTCCCTAGAATAGAGAAGATTTTCAAATACTCTTTTGTGTGTGACTATCTAAGTCCTTATTTATACAATAGTGAATACTACTCATTGAATAAGTGCAGAGTATAAAAAAATATCAAGGCCTTTAAAGAGATAAGGAAATTCTATAACAGTGATAAGATTTATGATGAACATGCACTATGTAATATAGAATCATTGCCTTGTGATATCTTATAATGTAAGATGCATATATTGTGTTACAAATCATTTATTCTTGTTTTTTTATTGATATTAATAGATAAAATTTACTTTGAATATCTTAGACAAGGAATTATGTATGTACTACCATCATGATCAACTAGTCCCAAGATATCATTTCCTCAACTCAGAAGCATGAAATTCTATCTTCTTCATTCAACCAATTTCATTCCACAAATTAGGTACAAAACAAAATATACCTCTACATGAAAAAAATTAATTTTATCATTACATAAATTCTTGAGATGAAATGGTATCTATTGATAATGATCATAAACCAAGATACCAATACACTTGTTCATAGATATGGACAATCAATGAAACTATAAACAAGTGGTGTTCCTATTGGAAGGTCATTCCTCATGAAAATCCTATGAGAGATCACCTAGTGTGAAATTCATGAGGAGAAGTATAAATTCTTACACACCCATAACACCAGAGATCAAAACATCAAATATGTCCAGTATGTATGATTTATCTACAATATAGGACCTATGTTTAATATTAATGTCATAGTATCTACTGGTTCTAAATATCTTGTGGGAACATCTAGAATCTTTTGATATAAAAAATAGTCAATTTAAAATACCACATAAATAGTAGAATAAAAATATGAACACTATATTGGTATCTGTACATCTTGTATACTAGTTATGGTAATCTAAAATTATATATTTCTTTGGGTATATGGCACCCAATTTTACAATAAGGAATGTTTCATGGAACTAATGAGAAGTATAGTTAGTGCACTTTTAAAAACATTAACCAAAATTTAAGAGGTATTATTAATATTTTGTGACTTATTAAAGAAGGGATTGTATTTGTGAAAATGAAAAATGATATTTTTTTATCTTATTAGTCATGAAATTTTAGGTCTCTTGAACAGAATTACTCAACTAAATATTTGGAATCAGTTGTAGTATTTTTTTTCACTAATGATATTGATGCACTATATTCAAGGAAAATGGTGTGATATATATACCGATAAAAAATATTTAAATTAAATATTCACTCAAGAAGATATGGATATGTTCCCAAGTATGTGGTTAGAGATGATTAAATATTATGACTACTCAATACACTACCATACAAGGAGTGAAAACAAGGTGGACGATGTTTTGAGTCAAAAAGAACATGCTATCTTATTTATGATGAAGATAAAAAATGATACAATATTTTTAGATTTCTAAATGATGGATATTGAAATATTATAGGAAGGGGAAAAATATTATCTAGATCAAATAAGTGTTCAACCATATATCCAGGTAAGGATTAAATGGCGTATAAAAATGATGTCGAGCTACAAAAGAAGGTGAAAAATGTTCCCGAGATAAAACATGATTGTGATAGAGTGATAGGATTGAAGATCTTGTTTTTTGTCTCGTCCATATATGGTTTGGATAAGGAGCTATTGGATGAACATCATAGTACTTCATTCTCTTTTCATTCTTGAAATACAAAGATGTATAGTGATTTTAAAGAATATTTATGGTGGGAGTGTATGAACAGAGATATTTTGAGTTTGTATCTTAGGGATTGGTATTTCGTCAAGATGAGGATAAGAGACAAAAATATAAGGGTATATTACAACCATGATCCATTCTATAGTAGAAATAGGAAAAATATAACAATGTATTTTTTCATTGTGCACACCAAAATGACTGAAGGAAAAATGTCGAATGAGTTTTAGTTAATCAACTTAGAATGTTAGCACGGATAGTTTCAATTATAGAATATTTTTTTCTAGATAATATTTCTTAGAAATATATTACAAAAGTTTTAAGGTATTTTTTTTTACTATATTAATTTATATATAATCATTAAATGGGGTTAGACATGATGTATTATAGAAGTATTCAATAAGACGTGGATACATAATTGAGTTTATGTATGATCTATCATTCTTAAAAAGATTTTTAGTTTGAGATAAATATTAAAAGACTAGAAGAAATTTTGAGATATTTCTCTATGGAGTTAAATGATTGTTGGGATTAACACCTTCTATTGGAAGAATTATTATACAACAATAGCTTTAAATGCTTTCCTTAGATGTATCATTATGAATCAATATATGATAAATAATAGAGAACTCTAATGTAATATAATGAAGTTAGAGAAATAAATCTATTGGGAATTGACCTAGTAGAGTAAATAGAATATCTGCTTAGAGGAATTCAATAGTATATAAGTGTACCTCAGAGTCAGAAAATGAGTTATACTGAAAATAATCAGAAACATTTTGATTCTGAAATTGGTGAAAAGGTATTCATAATAAAATATTCATAGACTAGTGTAATAATATCTATAAGTAATGGAAATCATATAACTAGGATAATATGTCTCTTAACATTCTTGATTATGTTGGGTTGATATATTATTGATTATTTCTTTCAAAAAATACTATCATGTTCATTATGTGTCCCATTTGTATCTATTGAGGAAGTATATACATGATACTTAAAATATAAATAGCTCTTAGGTCATACCACTAGATAAATATATGCCATATTTGGAAGAGCTTGTGGATATTAATGATATTTTAGAGAGATTTTGAAGAAATTTGAGCGCTCACATGGTCAATGTATTGAGGTGAAACCACCAATTTGTTAAAGCTACATGGAAATGTGATGATATAATGAAATAAATGAAAACAAATTTCCTTGAATAGAAGTTCCATATTTTGAGGGAGAAATTAATTTAAATGGTATTAGAATGTAAGACCTGATATTTCAGAAAATTTAAATTTTTTATAAATTAATTTATTCGATAACATTCCTTACATGCAACAATATGTCTAAAAGAGACGTGATATTATATTAGAATAATATTTTTATATTTATTCACCTAGACATTGGATTGGTGATATTTATTATGACTAAATAAATTATGAAAAATTTATACCTTATAATTTTATAAAATTAATTGATTGGTTATCAATAAATATTAAAATAAAATAAAAAATCAATTGAAAATAGAGTTGTTTTTAGGAAAAATGGGTTTTATAAAAGAAATGTATATATTTCCTAATGAATGAAATCTAGAAAATTCATAAATTATTTTAAATAAATTTATATGTAATATATTAAATAAATTATTTTAAACAATCATCTAATTGGAATTGGATAATTATAACTCTAGTTTTATACTTAAAAATATATATGTCTAAAAAGATGTTTTGGGTCATTCTAGAAGCGCGCATTAAAATTAATTTTTCCCAGTTATAGTTTTTTAATTTGATAAAATCAATTTCATATCTATAATATGGAGTTAAAAAATTTATAAATAGATTAGTATAATTTTTGTTCAATATGAATAGTAACATGTAAAATTTATCACCTTCATAAAGGGTAAATCAACCAAATCTTGTTAAAAAGTATGTGATAAAACCATAATTTTTTATATTAATTATATTTGGATGTTTTTAATTATATCATTATCAAATTAAGGTAAAATTAATTTTTTAACAGAATCCTTTCTAGGAAAATTAAATTTATAATATATAAAACAACGTAATTTATAATGAAAATATTTTTATTTTAGATAACTTATAAATATTAATGAAAGAAAAAAACCAAGTTAAGAATTCATATTGATATTTATTCTAGTATTGATGACATTATTTCTATGATAGAAATTTTTTTCTGGTTTTTAGTAATTATATAATGACCTTAAATACTTATGCAACACCTATGTATCATTTCTACTATTAATAAAAAATAATAATAAATGATTTCAAAATTTTAAATGTAAAATAATTTGAGTAATTTAATGCATTTTAAATATTTTGGATGAATAATAAAATTTAGTGTTATGTTTTGAATTATTTTCTAATCAATACTTTTTCTTTTTTCATTTTAGTTCTTGATAATTATATAGCATTAGAATTGACATAGATGATATCTTTTCAAGATAATATTTCATTATTTTATATTAATGTAATAAAAATATAAAAATAGTTTGTTTTGGATAATATATGTTTTAAAATTCGAAAACAAATATCAATTTATAGGATATTTGAAACCATTTTGATTGAAAATGAAGTTATTATTATTTAAACTTTTAAGACATTCTTAGTGTGTCATATCTGCTTCTTATAAAGGGACACACCATCTTTCCTTCGTCACACCACATTGATCCATATATATTGACCATACCCTACCAAATTGTATTATATAGACATCCTTATACTATTTTTGGAGGTTCTAATGTACCCAGAATCCCAACTATATGTTTCTTATGAAATGATCTAAAGGAGTTCTCATAAAAAGGCGGTAGTTTTCATACCCAATGACATTTAATTAATTTCTTCTTGTAATTACTCTAAATATAAAATATCTATCATAATATAACTATTTTGGTATCATAAATATTACTGAATGTTATTATTATGTTCAAAATACCAGTATTCATCCTCTTTACATCTATGGGAAGTGAATATTTCACTCTTGTGTATGCACGACATACCGTCTCTACATAGTTGTAAAAAACATTTTACATCACCATATTTAATGGAATGTTTTTATGATGTTTGAAATTCTTATATATGATATTTGTGAAATAATTAATCTTCTATGAAGACAATATAAAATCTACCTTCTTAAATTCTAATCTGATGGAAAATAATAACATCAATCACATGTATGTGTGGACTACCACCTTTATGATGTTGATGCGAATAATTTTTCATTGATATTTTGTTTCTATGATAAAAATGATCAATATGAGGAAAATAAATGATTTAAATGAAATAATAATAATTATATGAAGGTGAATTATCATTTTTTATTCATTCATTCAATCCTTCTAAAAATAAAATATTCATTCATGTGTACATATGATTTACTATCTTCATGAATGATGAAATTAATTTCCTATAACTTCCACAATGGAGGAAACTAAATATATTTATATAATTAATATATGTAAAGTAATAAATATGTTTGTGATAATTTTATATATGTATAATAAATTTAAAACATTAAAATGGACCTTAGAATGCTTTCGAAGAAAGTGGAACACATGGTAAGAGATTTATGTCTCACATTTAAAATTGTAAGACAAACACCTTATACACAACTCATTTATTTTATTTTGAGTATATTTGTGAAAGTAGGTTTCGATTATTTGGACTAAAATTATTTCATACTAAGACCCATATATGTTTCTTTCTTTCAAAGAATTTATTATTCAATGTTATAAAATTGTTAAGTATTTTATTTAAAAAACTCATTGTTTATCAATATTGTTGATGATTTTTTTATGATGGTGAAATATTATTATCTAAAATTCAAGAAACTCATTAATTTTCCTCTCATATAGTTATTTATTGGGAATTCATGTTTTCCATTCATTTTACCAACCTTTAGTGATCAAGAGATTCAATTTTTTTTATAAAAAACAACATTATTTCTCTATTTGATAAAAAACTTATCTTTATATGTCCAAATTTTTTAAAAATTATTTAATTAATGCTTTATCTATTCCCATAAAATTGTTTAATTTCATTTTTACCCATATTTTTATTTTTAAAAAATGATTGGAAAAAAATATTATTTTTTTTAACAATGTATGTTAGGGTTTTTTAAAAAGTGTAAAATGTATGATTTCCTTTAACTTATAAAAAATGAATATAATTTACCACCATCATGGATGCTAAATTATTTTAAGATTTATTTAAAATTTTCTATGGTTATTTATGATGAAAATATTTTCAATTATATTTTAGATAATTTTGTATTTCAGTGATGTTATTTGAAAATGGAAAGGTTATTCTCTTGATGAAATACTTCAAGTTAACTTTCAAAGTAATTTTATATATAATATGAAACCCTTTGATGTTACTTAAGACTTAATGAGTTTTTGATCTAATGATATACAAAATATTATTTATATATATGATTTATTTTTATAATGATTTGTTTTTTATAAAAATGTTTTCCTTCTCCACAATTTATGCTATGATGAAATGTTTATGAACCCTTTTTATTTTCATGTGTTATTATATGACGAATGTATTATGATATTGTGGAACACCAATGCATTTTTTATCTTTCTGATGATACATATATCTCACTCTAATTAATTATATAATGATTAATATTATATGACCTCAGAGTATATACTAGATGATATCGTAAGCCCAAAAGTTGGTACATAGGAGGTTATTCTAAGTCTGATATAGGTATACTTGTGGATATCCCATTCTAAACATGTTATTAATTTATTCGGTTTCAAACTTTTCATAATGATTTCGAGGAATTTTTGTATACCATATTTCCATGGCATATTCCAATATCATATTATCATGGATCATGTTCTTTGATTCTTTGATGATTCATTCATTATGAACTACAATGCTTTATTCATTGACTCAAGATTCTGATTTTGACATACATGGAGTGGATTTAACATGTTAAACTCATTTAATAACACTATTATTCTTATGTTATGCTTATATTATCATATGTATATCACATTTTTTACTCTTATTGTGATTTAGAGATCACATTTTCTTATGTTTAATTTTCCTAGGTTATAAATAAAGTTATTATATACGATATGTCTTATAAGGGTGTTAGTTTTGAGGAGGTATGTGAGAGATGATGTATTCCACTAAACAACAAGTTGTTTACGTATCAAATTCGCCAAAGCAAGTATAACTATATGATTCTGGTGTGGATCTATATATTATATAAAAATATCCATATAATAATATGTGATATTAATATATGAAATGTGTGGGTCACTATAGGTATTTGGAGACATATTTCACCGGAGTACTGAAACATTAATCCATTGTGATGTGTATTCAGAATGTGATGTGCTATTAATTTTTAAAAATTATGGACACTCCTTATTTCTCACTGATTGAATGGATTTAAAATACCTGATGTGTTATCACATGTTTGTTATTAATTTCATTCAAAATTAATGATATATTGAGTTATTAATCAAAGATATTTTAAATATTGGGGTACTAAGAGGACATCATCGACCCTATATACATAATTATTGGTGACTTTGGTGCTTACACACTACTTGGTAAGTTTTTGGGTGTTTTCCACTTATTTTTTAAATTATTTAAAACAAATTAAACTGTTTATAATTAGTTTTTTTTGAATATCATGGATTGAGATTAGAGGTCATGAACATGAGACCTGGATAGTGACATCTTGGTTAGAAATGGATGAGTAATATATGACGTGTTAGCTCTCAAAATGTTTTAGTGGTTTCTAAATTATAAATATATATAATATATTGTTTTTTGTGTTTATTGTAACAATCAAGAATGGGAACATGATTCAGGGTGAAATGAGTGACAAATGAGAGGGTATGCTCTGAAATGATAAATATGTAGTTCCTTTTTTAGGCTTAAATGAGAAATATCTTTAAATTATAATGATTTTTGGGACCCCCTATTGATTCTACTACATTATGAGTATTTTATTGCTTGTGACTGAAGGAGACTTAATGGATTACTGATTATGACATCAAACATGTGAGGCATGGGATAGTCTGTCATGGTATTTGAGGTGCTGAGAACTCGGGGTGGGTATTTTGATTGATGTTCCAGTAGTTGGATGCCTATTTAAGGGTTTTGGTTGGGTCTTTAGATCATAAGAGATACCTTATGGGTGGTTATCTAGTGCAACACATTTTGTGTCATAAGTATACTTGTAATGTATAATATTTGTTAAATGGAAGAGTTCAAATTTTTGACTTGGTGGTTATTTCACTAATTCAAAATGGTTTATATTGGGTGGATCATGATAATGAATCTTTATAATGACATATATGGGTGATTTGGGTGTGATATAAAAATAAAGGAACCTTGGTGCTGAAATTAAACCATTGTTGTCAATAATAGATGGCATGGAAACAAAGTGGTTCCTTTATAATCAAGTTGGATCGACTACTATGGTGGGAACTTTTAATGAGGTATTCGAAAGAGTATGAATTGAGAGTCATGGTTAGGGATAACATGTAATGATCTGTGATTCCATTGATCATTTAGTAGATGATCTTGATTTTGATGAGTGGTTCCTTGGATGGATAATCTTAGTGTAAATAGTACCTAGAAATGTTATTAGTAGAGGGATAAAATCTGAAATACTTCATGTGACATAGGGGATGACTTAGTGACTAGAGGAGTTTTCGGTTAGGTATATTGTATTTTGTCATGGGATAAATGAGCCAAGGAATATCCAAGTCCTAGTTATGGGGCATCATGACTCTTGGATTTATTTTCTCTTTATTATAATTTTTCGATGATATAGCCCCTATGGGGATATCGTTTTTACCACGAGTTGTTATTTACAATGTATCCAAGGAAAATTATGATGAAAATGAGTCCAAAGGTTCACAATATGTGTATTGATTTCAATGATTAGATTATTAAGGACCCAAGTACCATTATTTTTTTATATCATAATGTGGTTCCTTTTTAAGAGATAGTGAATTTATAAAACCCTTTGATTATTTATATAATTTTGATTGTAATTTGAAGATTATAAATCACTCTCAATGTACCATGATATGGAATTATGAGGTTTTTATTGAGTTATCTGGTCATGATATGCCTCTACTAATGATTTTAATGTTACTATTTGGTGTTTTGAACATGCTAGGAAACTAATGAGAAACAAGATTATGATTTCCACATGATGAGTATGATCACTCAAAATTTACAGAATAAGACATGGTTTTGTATCTTGATTGCTTGGTTATAATTTTTTAGATATACTTTTTTGTTAAAAATTTAGTATTATATATCATCATTTTATTGGGTATAGCCTCACATTTCTATAACATGATATATTATAGGGGCCTAATTGGTGGTGGGATATGAAATTTCATACTCACCACAAAAACATGCTCATTATATTGTGTAGTAACTTTATGTCTGATATCTAGGTTAGGGAAAGGCCCCGATGGCATGGTTTGGAGATGGATTTGTTTGTATTGATATAATAAGGATATGAGGCAAGGCTAGGGACCATTAGAAGTTGGGTTTATTATTTTATATTTTACTTATTTCTATATTCTACTTTGAAAATTATTGAACATAAAAAAGAAATATAGCTTATCTATAAATAATGTCTGCTTCAACATGGATTCATTTTCAAAAAATATGGGTTATGGGTTTTTTACTTTTACTAATCTTCTACAAGTCTATATAATCATTTGATGTATATTTTATCTTTAGTTATTTAGTTGATATTTTATTAATATGATAATGATTTTATTGTGTCCCCATTTTATGGACTAGACTGCCATTATTGGATGAAAAACTATGAAAAAAATGATGTATAAATAAGTTATCTTCGCAAAAAAACTCAAGTATTGTTTATTTTTTCGAGACTAAGGGGTTTATAAATGTTATTAGAGACACTTATTTAACGTTATTTAAAATTTATGACAAGGTAGATTGAAATATTACAAGATGAATATTGGTATGGTCACTTAACATGTAACACCCCTTTATTTTATGATATATTCCAGTTTATGTAAATCTGATTTCTTATATAGATTTATTTACAAGAAGCATCAAGTTCAAATAAACAATGAAATTATATGAAAATAATAAAATTCAAATGTGACCACTATAACTAGTTGTTAAAATTAGTGGTATTAATATGAATAATTTTTATTAAAAATTTATATTATTGTTTTATATATTAAAAATTTATTAATCAATTCATAATAAACTTGTACTCAATTTTGAATAAAGACACTTTAATGTTTAAAAATACATTTCCTTCAAAAATAGGCTATTTTATATTTTGTGTTTGGATATTTAAAATTTATTTTTTTGAAAATTTTATTCAAAAATATGGATCTCATTTCCGAATTTATAAAATCATATTTTAATAAGGATAAATGTTTGATATTTTTCTAAAATAGTTTTTTCGAGAATACTAAAAATACCAATTTTTTTCAATACCATCACTTTTATGCTATTATTATCATGTAAGAATAAAATAATAAATATTAAAACCATTATTTTGACCAATAATAAGTTAATGGTGTTAGATATTGTAATTTTAAACATTATTTTGAATTTAGGAATCAAATTTTTACTTTTCTGAAGATATATTATATTTTATTCATGTTTAAAATATTTTAGGTCATTTCATTTAGTGAAATGGTGGGAAGATTCAATTGGAATTTATCAATATTAAAATGCCCAAAAATATAATTTTCTATATTATTTAACAAAAGATATTTTTGGGAACTAATTGATTACTTGATTTCAGAGTGAAATTAATTTTACGCTTAAATTAGGAACTTTCCTAGAAACGGTTTTCCTTAAATTCTGTATTGTCATATTAAATTTAATTCCTTTAATCTATATAAATTTAATACGATAAAATTTATTTCAAATTTTAAATTATAATTTCTCAATTTTTTAAGATATCATTTCACTTTTGGCTATATAATAAATAACCAATGTTAAAACATTTGGTATCACGGTTGAGGATAAAAAGAGATTAAAGTGGTTTACCAAATATATATGGATTAAAATGTCTCCAAAACAAGCCTAAATATTGTTGTTTGAGTTTATTTGGACTTCATCACATCTTATATTCAAATATATGGTTTTTTTGTTCCACTTCACAATATTATGTTATTCTAATTATATAATCTTCTATGTAATTCCAAGTGTGTCATTTCCCTCACTTATAAAATCCCACCTCCTATCTTCAATTTTTCCCAAATTTTGAGCCTTATATCATAGAAAATTCTAACATTATTACAATCCTATATTTATTTTCCAAAGTCCTATATATTATTTTAATTTTAATATATCATCCTTTTAATGCTTAAGGAATAATCCAAAAATGTTTTGTCAATGAATAGGTATAACTCTTAATCGAATTATTTTGAATTTATGTCTTTTATAACTCCTTCAAATATATGATAACAATTATATAATAACAAATTTATCAGATTATATATAAATAAATATTATTATGATAATGTAACAACAATTAGCCACCTTATTTCCGTCATGTGGTAAAAAATACATCGCTTTTGCATACATGTAGACCACCACCTCTACGTAGCGATGCATTGCATTTTTCATCACTACTTTGCACTGACGATTATAATGACGGATTTAATGAGTATATATATATATATATATATATTATATTTATGATTTTATTATAGATATAAAATATTTCATTATTCAGTAATTTTCTTTCTTTCTATCCATTGAAATGTGGAAACAGCACTCAAGCCTACATACAAACCACTATATCAACGAAGTAATATAGTTAATTTTTCATCACCACTTTATATTAATAGATATTAAATTGTATATAATGACTAAATATGATATTATTAACATTATAAATAATATAAGTATAATTTAACCATGATCAATGTATAAGGACCAAGACTATTTAACCAAAACATGCATGAAAAAAGAAGCAGTTATAACCCAATAGAGTAATTTTAATACAGAATTTTCAATAAATTAGTGATAATATTTTATAATTAAACTATATATTGTATTATATATATTCTAATGATTCTATAATATATTTATAATATATATATATATATATTATGAAGGATGTTTTAACACATATGAAACATGACGAGATGTGAGGTAACAAATTCATGATTCAATCTCGTTTTAATCAGGATTATTTGTGCTTGAATTTCAATTGAAGAAAATTTTATTATAATAATATTTTAAAACTATTTTATTCTATTTACATTTTTTCATTTCTAGAAAATAGATTTTTTAGTAACATTTTATTATCTTCTATACTCTAAATGGTTGAGGAAGGGTTTTTATGAAAATCAATTTGTAATTCTGGTTGGGAATGTTTATCCACTATAGAAAAAGTTTCTAAAATACTTTCATTAATATTTTAAATATGATAAAATTATTTTTGATTTAATCTCCACAATTTTTGAGATTTAATAAAATGGATTACAATTAATAATATTTTACTTTTATGAATAATATTTTTTTATGTAATGTGAGAAAAAATAATTTTTTAAATGGTTATAAAACATGACAAATTTCCCATCATCATGACTACTAATTATTTGATGATTTATTTTCTTATTTCTAGGGTCTATTTCTAGGAAATTTTCCTATAATATTTTGGGAAATGGTAGATTTTAAATATGTTATTTAAAAATAAAAAGCATATTTTTCTGAAGAAATATTCAATCTATATATTGATTGGATTGTAAAAATATATGATAATATCCCATGATGATACTTTTGATTTTATGGGCATATGATCCAAAGATATCATCATTATTCTTTCTATAGATGATTTATGATTATTATAAATAGATATTTACAAAACCATTTATTTTCCATGGGTTATGTTATATTGATATGATGAATGTTTTATTATGTTTTCGTATAAGGATGAATGGATTATAAATATGTGATGGTTGGTTTTTTTAAAGTTTATTTTTAAGATAAATTTTTATAATTTCTATCATTGTTTTTGAAATTCACAACACTTTCTTAAAATTAATGTTTTATTAACTTTGTACTTCTCATGTTTTTAGAATTTTTATAGATAAAACAATTTATTCTATTTAAGGAACCCCAATAGTTTAAAATATTTCTATTTAGTGAAAATTTAATTTTTTTGATATATTTAATTCACAAAACACTGAGTGATCTTTCATTACACAAAAAAGTGATTTTCTTTGGTGGTTTTCGTTGCATGAAAGACTGAGTTTTACCTAGAAAGAATTAATATATTATTAATATATTATTATCTAACATAATAAGATATTACATAGCCAGAAAATTTAATGTTATGAATAGGATTAAACAAATTATTAAAATATATAGTTGAATTCATTTGTCATAAATTAATAAGAAATTAATATAGAAATAAAATTAATGTCAAGAGATTTTTTTATAAAAAACAATTTTTAGGTTATAAAGGATCTTTATCGTAATAAATTAGAATAATTACTATTATTAAATTATATAAATAAAATATATAATATGTATTCAAAAAATATTTCAGATATTCATAAAATATATTTTATAGGAAATAGATAACAAAAAACACAATATTACACATAAAAACTAATAAATTTATAAAATTTGTTTTACCAGCTTTTATTGGAAAAACAATTTTAAATATAAAATCTTACAGTTTTATTTTTTATTTGAAAAAATAAAAAACATTTCAGAGAATTTATTTTATAAATAAATTTATGGTGTTTTTCTTTGATTTTGTTCTGTGAATTTTCATATTTTGATGAATAGTGAAATTTATTTGATTTTAATTGAAAACTGTCTTTTCATCTAAAAAATTTATAAAGTTAAATTATATTTTAAATTTGTTTTAAAGTTATATTTTATAGATAGTAGATATTTAAATATAATATAAATCATTTGAATAAGTTTCATGTTTAAATTACAAATAAAAAACATTTCCAACTTTTAAGCATTTTTTACTTTAAAAACCCGCTATATCGTCTCATCCACGGAATTAAATTTCATATAATTTATCCATATTATGTGATTTTAATTTGAAAAAATGGATTAAATATTTTTAATAATCCTAATTTATAATTTATTATAATGTAAAATTTTTATTTGATGGAAAATATTAGTGAAAGTAAATAAATTTAATTATAGTGATTAAGTTAAAATTAAGAATAAAAAGGGACTAAACAATAATCATATGGAAAAAATTACCTAGAAACATCTAAAAACGCTATTTTATGGAAATATTTCAATCATATCCTCCATTTTTAATAATATATCACATTATTGGGGTAACATGATATATGGGAGACCCCTCAATAGTGTTTTTGTTTAAATATTTACAAGAATGCCACTCCTCATCCACTTTACAAAGGAACTCACATCTCCAACTTATTAAAAACTATAAAATAAATTTAGCACATCCTAACTGATCAAATAAGTGCCCAAATTCCATCCAATCATCTTATAATCCTCACATTAGTTATAATAGAAACATAAGAAGTCTTTTAGTACAATCCAAAAGGAGTTTCTCGAATAAGAGTTAACGTTCTTCAAGGACCACTTTTGTTTCATTTACATATCCACCCCTTAAATTATTTATATTTCATGATTATATAATAATTTAATTATTTTAAATATACTATTATTCTATTATGATAATATTTTACCTACAATTTTTCACACATCCATTAATGGGATAAACAATCATCATTTTTGTGTGAAGCGAACTACCACCTCACGAACCGATGTCGTTTGTTCTTCCATTACCACATTTAAATATAAAAGTAAAGATAGATTTAAAGAGTATATATGATTTATATTATATTTATTATTCTATAATTTATATATTTCAAATATCATTATTCCTTCCATTTTGAGGGAATATGATAACATCGTTTGTGGATATGTGGACTACAACCTCCTCCAACTAATGAGATTAATTCATGCTATAAATGGAATTTATTATGGTTTATTTTAAAACAAAAATGTAAAAAAAATTAAATAAATGTGATGATAACATCATAATATGCTAATATACCATTTAATTTTCATTTTTTTAATAAGACGATGAAATGGAAGTACCATTCATGCTTACTTACAACCTACAGTCTCTATAAACAATATATTTAATTTCCTATCTCCAAATTTTATGGATTTTTATAAATAAATATATAATAAATATATATAATATTTAAAAAAATATTTACATTCCATATATGATTAAATCATAATATTATTATTAGGAAAAATATGTAATGAGTCAAAACATACTTGAAAAACATGGCAATTAACCCCTAAAATAGTTAAAATATTGAATGATTAATAAAAAACGGGTAAAAATATATTATATAATGTTAATATATGATATTATAAATATTAATATGGTTATTGTGTATGTTAAAAAAATTATTAAAACCATTATAGATTATGTTAAATGATGTTAGCCCAAAAGGAACACCAAGGAATGTGATTTCTTCTCAATTTACATTCCATTGAGACTTATTTGTTGTTATTAACCAATTCACATTAATGTGGTGTATATACATCCCATTAGTAATATAATATAATTATTACATCATAATTATTATTATTTTATGTTCACAATGAACGAACTCGCTCATAAAGTCGAGCTTGAAAATTACTAAGTGGTAAAAGTTACCATTATATTCTCACTTTCTTTTCGGATTGTTAACTTTCTCATGAAACGAAAACTTTATTACAATAATTTTACATTGCATATTTTTTCAAATATCCACATTATTTGTTAACAGATATTAATATTATCTAAACCATTTACAAATTTTAAAAATGATGTCTAATTTGACAGTAATTTTATTATATTTTGAAATTTTGAAAAATAGATTTTGTTTATTCAATATAGATATTTGGTAAGAAACATTATTTATTAATTAAATCAGTTACTCAATATGAGTACTTACATGGATATTAATGGAATGATGATTCCCATAAATAATATAGAACCGCGATGCATTGATAGTTACTCATGATCCAAATCTGTTGGCCCTATTAAATGGGTTTCTACTATAATTTTAAACCATCTTGTGAAGGGACTTGATGTTACAGTTTTTTAGGTTCCTCAAACATGAAATCCAATAATTTATAATTTCCTTCAATGATATTACAGTTATTATTTTAATTATCCATAAGATTTTCATATGAAATATTCTATGAATTAATTTCATTCTCTGTTTATTGATTAGATTACATGTGTTTTAGTCATTTACCTTTCCATATTGATTAATCTTTATCCAGTTATATAAATTGTAGGTGTTCTTAGTTATTTACCTTACCATGTTGATTTATATTTATTTGTTAATATTTGGTTCCAATTTAATTATTATTTATCAGCATTTGAGAGCACTATTATTATGTTTCCTTTCATTAGTTTATGAAGAGGTATACATTAAATGAGTTTTAAGGATGATGAAAATTTACTTATGCTATGATTTATTTTATTTTCCCAATGTATATTGGATATTATATATGTAATATTAGTTTTTAAAACTGATAAAACGTTTAGAACAGTGGGATTTGATTCATTTTAATCATTCCTATTAAATAAAGTATTGCACCAACGATGGGATTTTGGGTTGATGTGTTATATTTCGTATTAGAGGTAGTTTTGTAAAAACCATAGATACTAGATTAATGAATATATAGATAAGGGAACATAACCCTAAGGCAGAATTTGAGGATATGTATAGAAGAACATCCTTGACTTTTTTTATGGAAGATATAATGTGGGTTTTCCTAGAAATACATCCTTATTTTGATACTATAGGTGGACATTGTCTCACGGGTACCCAGGGGTAACAAATCAGAAAGGTTGGGTCAATCCGGACTTGATCGTAACCTGGTGTAGGAAAATGGGCCTTGTTACACTCAAGGTTTATCACTCTCTAGGGATATGTTTGGGTTAATTAATATGTTTTTACAAAACATTATGAAGGATTTTAATGTAAAAGAATATACCCAATGAAACTTTATTTAAAAGTATGGGATTAGACACACTTAATTAATTCAATTTATGTTTTTTATTTCACTTGTTTTGGGATTAGACAGAATGTTATATAATTTTATGATGTAATATAGTTTCATTCATTATCTAAAAATGGAACCTATAAAAAATTATGGTATCAATAATCATGGAAAATGCAGAGGTTTCCCAAAAAAATAAAGCTAATATAGATGGTATTAGAACTGATCATGTTATGGATATATTATAATAGCTTAACGAGGTTATGAAACAAACCTTGATCAGATTCAAAAACCTTTTCCAGAATGAGATTCTTTGATTTTGGATTACATTATGTGATAGAGGCCCCCATTAGTTACCAGGGCTAATTACCCAGTAGAGGTTGAGTAATGGTTGAAGAATTTTCAGATGGTATTCATGGCATTGGGATGTGGAGGAACGTAAAAATTTACACTTATAGTGCATTTTCACAATGTAAATGATGATAAATGGTGGTCATTGATCAATAATATTTGGGAGGATGATTAAATGTAAGTCATGGATTAGAATGATTTTAAGGAAACATTTTTTGACAAATATTACCCTCATGATCAACAAACATTGATGAATGGAATGTTTCACAGTTTTAAAAAATGATGATGAAATTGTTGTGGACTATAAAGACCCATTTACACAGTTATCCAAGTATGCTATAGATTACATTCATAACACATAGTGAAATATTGACCACTTATTTGATTTTATTAAGCCAAATCACTAAAGGAAGTTGGTTTCTTATATATTTCTTCCACATACGAAGAGATAGTTATATTTTACACCATAAAAGAGAATAAATTTTCAAGATCCTACAAATATAATGTAATACAATAAAAGATAAGGTCATATGAGCACCAAAAATGAGGGAATGAGTTAAATATGAATATGGAAAATATGTATATTCCAAATGTGATATCAATTTTATGAATCAAGCTGGGAAATACTTGAAAGGATTTGGGTTTTGTAATAAATTCTTAGAAAATCGTAACCTAGGAAAAGAATTAAAATGAAAGAAAGAAAATGTTTACATTTCTTGTGAAAAAATAATGTTTTTGGGGCACTATGGAAATGAATTTCTGAAGAATCATTGAATTATACCTTAGAAAAAATAAAGGGAACAAGGGAAAGAGTATGTTTTCAAAACAATAAAAGTGGAATGATTAATGTGATTCTATGTATGGATCTGTGAAATATATTGTAAAAGTAGGTTATTGATGATGTTTTCATAATATGATATATGATTATATATGTATTATACTTCAATAAATTTTCAACAAATATTTTAGATCATATGTTGATTGGTACTAAGAAAAGTGAGTCGGTAGCAAGTTAATTTTTTTGAAATACACATGTCAATGGAAATGATAATCTTTAATATGTTTATAATGTAGAGAAAATTATTTTTGGATAAAGAGATGTTTTATCTGAATAATGTAAATTGGATACAACTAACTACCATAAAAATGATTCCAAAGGGTTGAGTCATAATATTTTGAAACTTTATCCATTTGTGAAATGGTTTAAGATGATATATTGATTAGCTTTTAGTGGTTAACATATAACTTCACCATATAATGAAACCTATGATAATAAATGAGGTTGAAATGGTTCAATGAAAAAAATAAAGTGTTAGACTATGTTTATGAAAACGAAACATATATTTACTTTTATTCATAGAGAGTAAAATAATTCATCAAATTTAAGAACAATGGGATTAAAGTTTTTCCCTATTATCATAAACTTTTATGGTATAAATAGCCATTTTCATGACAATGTTTTAAGGATTTGGGTTTATCAAAAAAAATTGAGTGTGGTTTCTATCACTCTTCATCATAAAATTATTGTTTTTACTAATGTTCTCTTATTTTAAATACTAGTTTTTTGGTGGCCTTCAAATTTCATATTATCTCTTATCAGAAAGAAGTGTTATAAACTCAATTTCTGATGTTGGTTTTTTAATAATAGTTTATTTTCCAATATTAGACCTTTAATTACTGTGATCAAATTTTATTTGTGAGAAAACAATTTATTTGTTGTGGGGATAATATAGAACCACAAGGATTTAAAATATTTTACTTTTTAAAATAAAATTTATTTTTTGTTGATATCTTGATATGCATGATACACTGAGTTATATTTCCTTACATGCAAGGGAGAATTTTTGGGTGCTTTTTGGTACACACATGACTGCGTTTTAGTGAAAAATAATATATTATTATGATATTATTATTTAATATAATAAGTTATAACAGTGTTGTCATATTGAATGTTATTAATAATATTAAATAGCTTATGAAAATATATAGTTGAATTCAATCGTTATAATTTAATTATAAATGAATATAGAAAGGAAATGAATATAATGGAAATGATTTTATAAAACACTATTTATATGCTCTAAAGGAATTTAACTAAATAAATTATATTAATTAGTGTGATTTAATTGTATTAATGATATATATTGATATATTTATATATTCAAAAAAATATTTTTATAGTTATACAACATATTTTATAGTCATAATATAATAACAAAAAAAATTACACATAAATTTTTTTATTTTTATAAAGAGAGTTTTAGATCCTTTTGTTGGATTACAAATTAAAAATAAAAATATTAACCCTTATAGAAACAATATATTTAAAAATAGATATCATTTTTGAAATCACAATATTAAAATTAATATATGGTTATTTATTTCTATTTTTCTACGTTTTTTAATTCTTGATGAGTAGCAAAAAATCATGGATTTAAATTGAAAACTAAATTTTTATCTCAATAAATAATTAGGTTAAATAATATTTTAATTTAGTTTTAATGTAAAATAATATCAATTATTAATTCATTAATATAATTCAGGTCATTTTAATAAATTTAACATTTAAATAAGATATAAAAACATTTTAAATGTTTGAACATTTTTACATTAAAACCCCACTTTGTTTTCCCATCAGCTGGATTAAATTTAAATTAATTTCCATCAATTTTATGATTGAAATGTAGAAAAATTGATTCCTTATTTAGAATAAAAATATAAAAAAAATTATAATTTGTTCACTCTATTTTTTGGAAAAAAATATTAGATACAGTATTTATAATTAATTTGAGCGATATAGGTAAAATTAATCCAAACAAGGAAGTGAACCTCAACCTTAAGGGCCTAAATGACCAATAATCATGTGAAAAACGTTCTTTTTGTATATATATAGATGATAAGATCCCATTTATCTATCATGGACCAATATTTGAGGCATATTATGTAAGGTAAACCTCGCAATGGTTTTTAATTGTATATATTAATAAGAATTCCACTCCTCATCCACTATAAAAAGGAATTCACATATCCCACTTATTCACAACTATCAGGACCATTGGTGCTAAAATACCAGAAAAATAATCTCAAAAAACCCCTCCCATAATCATATAATCCTCACAATTTAATGAATTAAAACCAAGGATGTATTTTGGTATGAACCAAAAGAACTTACCCAGATGAGAGGTAATATTCCTCAACGATCACTTTTGTTTAATTTAATTGTAAACACATTATATTATTTTTATATCATGATTATATAGTAAAATAATTATCTCCAATAAACATAGATTTATTTCTAATAGATAAACTTAAGCATTCTAACACATCTATCAAAAGCATTACAAAATAATCGTTTGTGGATATGACCGACTACCGCCACACAAATCGATGTCCTTATTTATTCCATTATGACCACTAATTGTTCGAATAATGATGTATTTATAGTTTTTATATTATATATATTATATTTATGATTTATGTATTCTTTTATATTTTTTATATAACACAAGACACTATTATTTCCATTTTGTGGGAATATGATAACATCATTTTTGGACAGGTCGACTACCATCTACTCAAAGCGATGTGGTTCATTAATCCAATACATGGAATTTATTAAGGATTTTTTTATAAAAAAATGTGAAATATAAGACCTTAATATGATGATATAATTGTAATATAAATTTATATCTTATATTTTTCTTCCTTTTAATATTATAATGAAATGGATGTAGCATTCATGAATACGTATGAAATACCGTGTCGATGAATGATTTAATTTCCTCTCTCCAAATTTTAAGGATTATTATAAATAAATATATAATGAAAATATATGATATATAATAATGTTTTAAATTACTGATATTTTGAAATCTAGATATAATTAATAGGAACAACATGTAAAAAGTCAAAACATACTAAAAAAACTATGAAATTAACACAAAATATAGTTAAAATAATGAAAGGTTTTTAACAAATGGGTAGCAAGTTATTACAATATGTTAATATATGATATTAAAATATGATTATTAATATTTTATATGTAAAGGACTTGATTAAAACAATTATAAAAGTGGATAAATGAAGTTCACCCAAAATGTAATGTAATGTAAGATATTTCGTCTCAATTTACATTCTATTGAGACTTATTTATTATTATGATTCCATTCAGTTTAATTATGGTGTATATAACACCAAGTTTTCATTTAATATATTTATCCACACATAATTCATGTTATTTTAAGTTTCAATTTTAATTATCTCCCCCAAGGGGGTTATCTTGAAATTTACCAAGTGGTAAAAGTTTTCTTTGTAATCACAGTTACTTTTGAGATTTTTAAATTTAAATTTTAAAAATAACATCATTATAATAATTTTTAATTGTAAATGTAATCAATATCCACATTTTTGGATGATGGATATTATTATTGTATAAATTTTATATCATTTTTACATAAATTGTTTGCTTTGACAAATATTTTACCATATACTAAAATTTTGATAAATCTATTTTATTTATTCAATAAAATTATTTATTAAAGAAAATTATTTATTAATTAAAAAGAATATTGAATTTGAAGAATGATTTGGACTGGTAGTGAAAGGTGGGGCTCAGTCATTATATACCCCCTCTATGTATCAACAGGTTCTCATAAGACAAATTGGTTGACCAAATTAAATGTGCATCTACACGTAGTTTTAAACCATCTTTTGAAAGGTCTTGAAAATACAAAATTCCATGTTCCACCATTATGATATCAAATAATTAAGTGTTTAATTCATATATATTATAGTTAATTTTTTTATTATCTATTATATTTTCATATGATAAAATCTATAGATGAATTTCATTGTCATTTTATTGATTAAATGGAATGTGTTTTAGTTATTTACCATAACATATTGATTATTTCATATAAAATTATTTAAATACCACATATTCTAAGTAATATACCATACCATATTTATTTGTACATATTGATTCATTATTGATTCTTTCTTACTTACCCTTACTGGGAATTTCATCCCACGATTATTATGTTTCTTTCTCTAGGATATTATGAGGAATCCATTGATTCGTTATCATTGATGGTGTGATTGTAGTAATGTGGTGATTTATTTTGTTTCCTCAATATATTATTGATATCATGTATGTTATCTGGTTTCTCAAAACATCTAATCTATTTATTTCATTAGGGTGTTATTCCTTATATTCATTCCTATGTAATAACGTAATGCTTTGGGCTTATGGGGTTGGCTTGTCACACTTATAAACATTGAAATGTTTCTAAAATGATAACATAAAATTTACATACTAGTATAATCTATTAGAATAACTAAATAATGGTCCATCATATTGACTAAATTCTGATCCATCATATTAAATAATGTCTAGTCCATTATATTGACCGATGTCTAGTCCATCGGACTGACAAATGTACAGTCCATCAGACTAAATAATGTCTATTCCATATGATTGAACTATGTATAGTGCATTGAATTGAATAATGTTTAGTATATTGGATTTACCATAGATTATTTTATTGGTATGATACAAATCTTGTCTATTGATAGAGATGATTCTGATCATAGTGATCGAGGGATTTATACTAAAGAATGATGGACCAGAAAGATTGGTAGAAAATATAGATACTATAGTTTAAGGTTGTTGACTTCCTCTAAGGTAATGGATAAAGTGTAATTATTTATTTCATAATTTTTCTATTAGTTTACCAAGAAACATTAAAGTATTCTTCTTCTTTCAACAAGTTTTTTAATTAGGCTATGAATTTATAATTTATGTTTTCAATATTGTTTTTCAAAATTTGATATACGAAACGAAAAATGAGTATAATATAGTACTATAATTAGTAGAAACAACTATAGAAATATAAATGTAATAAATAATTTGGATTTTAATGAGCATAAAATTTTAAAAAATAATCCACATCCCTCTTATAGCCATAATAAAAATAAAAATACAATATATGGAATCAGAGAATGTTCTACTACTTTATATAAAGTGTTTTAATTTTTTTTATTATAATGAATGTTTCAATAGTTTTTTTAACTCTTCTTATAGTTATGTGTTAATCAATTATCATTAATATAATGTTTATATTTCAATAAAAAATTTCTATTTATATTATATGAATGGTTTAAACATTGTCACAATGGAATATATAAATCATAGTAGATGAATAATCTTTATTGGGGATGATTAAGAGTACATGAGAGATAGATGGAACACATTCCTTATTAACACTCATGTTGATAATTTTTATTTATCATAACACATTAGAAGATTCCTAAGAATGATGTTTTTATATTTACTAATTATGAGAAAAAATAATAAATTAAATTACCATAAAAATAATACATTATTATATTTAATGAAAAGGAAAATATATAGTCAGCTTTATTCTTTTGAATATTCTGACAATGTATGATGAATTTTTGGGTCACTCATTTTTGATCAAAAAGGGATATTGAAACTAGATATATAATGATTTATGCAGACTATCTGTAATTTTGTTTCTTATATGGAGAATCTATTTATAAGATGCATAAGAGATTCATGAAAATTTTAAATTGATTACAACACATTAGAGATAATGATCTTATAGATGATATTTTAGTTTAAAATATTATATAAATCATTCCAAGATAATGGGAGTCTAAAATCTCTAATTTAGGTGATATCTAAAGAATCACAAATCCAACTGTAAATTATTTTATTGGTAAACTTATGTAATAAAAGGGAGGATTGGTAAGATATTAAAAAATCAATACAATGAATAGAGGAGTTTCATATTCTATAACTTTTAATTTTTCTAATAATAAATATTCACCTGTGTAAATTTTAAATTATTATAGGAAAAATGTAATTATAATTGAAAAAAATAGTAGTCCTCCCGAATATTCAAAAAATTAATTTGGGAATCATGCCAATATAATGGGAAAGAAAGTTAGAAAAAATAAATTTCTGTATAACTATAAAAATAATGAAAAGTAAATAAGTTATAATAAGAATTATATTGAAGTTATATTTTATGAATGAAAAAAAATGGTCCCATAAAACAAAATGGTCGATGATGAAAATAAAAGAAAAGAATGGTAGAAATTTTGATTAGAATTATAATAAATACTATAAGAATAATAATATGTAATGTATAAATGATAGATACACTTGTATAGAAAATGTTGGAGATAATTCATTATATAGTTCATATGATAGTGGATGGGAAGGTAAAAACGGTGTTAGTTTTTTTCTGGGATTCTGAAGATCAATAACTATTTCATGGAAAAGGTAACTAATTAATCTATAAAAATAAAAAATTAAATAAAAATGTCATGAAAGTGATAAAGATAATAATTATTCATATTCTTAGGATGACTCATTTTATTTAGAAGAGTGTAATTCTTTACATAATTATGAATATGTTTTTTTATTTTTAAAACTATTAGAAAATCAAAATTAAAAAATTCCTAACAAACATGATATTTTTGAAATAAAATGGTAATGAAATTTGA
Organism: Viscum album; assembly: GCA_963277665.1. Classification (NCBI taxonomy): domain Eukaryota; kingdom Viridiplantae; phylum Streptophyta; class Magnoliopsida; order Santalales; family Viscaceae; genus Viscum; species Viscum album. The sequence goes on along the minus strand of OY728152.1, from coordinate 51,984,390 downwards.
ATAATACTTTATCTCAATATAAAGATATTAGATCACTTATAATAATTATAAAATACATATTTCTAGAAATATATTGTTACTAAATATATAGAATTATATAATCTAATTTTTTTAATTTATCTATAAAATATTTATTCAGATAAAAATAATATACAAGATAATAATTTAATTGTAAGACAAAAATCAATAATATCTTGTTTAAAAAACATTATATCGATGTTTACTTATGGTATAGAAAACTTTTAAAAGATATATAAAACAACTGTATGTCATAAATTTGTTTCAAGACTAGTTTTTTATAACAACTAACCTTTTCTTAAATAATTAATTTATTTTGAAAAGTGATCCATTTTTCATGAATTGTTGAATTGGTGTAAAATAGAAAAATAAATGCTCTTTAAATAAAGTTCAATATTAATATATTTATAAATTATATTTTTATAATAATTAACATTTTATCAATACAGAATAGTTAAAAAAAGAGGGCTGTAAAATAATTACAATCTAATCATACCGGACCCACGAAGGTTTGTGTTCTACAAAACAAATTTTTTAATATTAAGAGAATAATAAATGGGTAAATGACAACATATGGTACAGGGATAGTGGGTTCTCTAGACATATGAATTGAACTAATTGATTCTAAAAAAACATTCTCGATGAATGGTGGAAAATTTGGGAATAGTGACAATTTTCAGGAAAAATCACCAAAATAAGTAACACTGTTCTTCTTAGAAACCCTTAATTTTTAATGAATTTTTTTTGTTTTTGGTTTTATGTATAACCTTTTTATCCTAATCCAATTATGTGATAAGAGATATATTTTATTCTTTAGGAATGATAAATGTATTTTTCAATGTTCAAGTGATGAATTTATTCGTTCTACCAATTAGTAGGAGAATGTTTGAACACTAATTGTATATTTATAGAAATCAATCATATCACAATGATTTGAAACCATTATTATTTCCCCTAAAACAATTAATATGTGGGATTTCATGATGGACTTTTACCAATAGATTATAGTGAACCATTGGTATATGGGGGGTATGATTTCATTTTACCAATGGTTTATGATGCATAATTGGGATAGATATATTACAATAGTTCAAAAACATTGGGATATATATATACAAACGATTCAAAACATTAGGATAGAACTATTAAAATAGTTCTGAACCATTGGTATTTTCCTTTCCAAATGGTTTACAATCAATCATTTGTATAAGTGATTAGAACTTTATTTTACTAGCGATTCAATTTGAACCGTTAGAATATAGGTATACCGGTGGTTATAAAACAATTGGTATAGAACATCCCAACTCATCATCCAATACACTCCCCATTTCCCATTTCACGTGGAATAACATGCTATCAAATCATTAGAAAATACACAACACACAAAAGACCTATAATGAAAAACATCCTCAACATATAGATTATGCAATGAAACCAGTAGATAATCCTTAAATAGAAATAAACCAATACATAAATGATAATAATAAAGAAAATAAAATGTCTAATTTAACCAATGATATAAAAATGAAAAATATCACATATATTCATTCACACCAAATCATTAAACCAAAATGTAATAAATAGTAGAAAAAAGGTAATAGATTAATATTTCAATTATCAATTTCACTATCATCATCATCACCATGCCTCTCATCCTTACTCTCTAAAACACCCTCTTCTTCAACATCACCCCTACCCACTTCCTCCCCATCTCCTGTGCCTTCTCCCTCACTTCCATCCTCACCATCTCCATCACCAGGAACATTCTCTTCACAACCACCACTTGGACTACTGTCTAATTTACTCTACAATGAACACATCCTCAATATATATGCATTTGAATCTATGAAGGTCTCTAGTGGGACTAATGGAAATAATACTTCCATCAGTTTCCTAAATTTTTCATTTTCCATTTTAGTCAGTTACACAACTTGTATTGTCCATTTTTCTATATTTCATCCTTCTCTATAGACAATGCTACCTGTTCTCACTCAGTTTTACTAGAACCATCATCTAAAGTGATACAATACTTCATCTGGACAATACTGATCATTGGTAAGTAGTGTACTCTACCATGATGCTCATATCCCAAAACATGATATAAGTGATCATTTGGATCAGTTTTATGAGGTTTCGGATAATCTAAGGCCTTTAATGTAGACTTTTACAAATATAATAAAACTATCACGCTAACAAATTATTTATTAAAAATTGAAATCTAAAAAGTAAAACATAAAATTTTTTATTGTGAATTTACCTTTACTATTTTTCTATATTTTTGCTTTTCTTCTCTAGAGATAAATTTTTTTCTATGAACACGTCCTTTAATATTGAATAACTACATATACAATGACATTATAAATTAGTATAATGAACGGAATAATGAAAAAATTAAAATATTGTTTAAAATTTATCCAATATAATGTTTCATGGAGCTATATTCTATGAATGAAAATGATATTTTAGAAATAACATCACAACAAGATCATGATAGGATATTAGAGGAGGAATAACCCAATAAAATAAAAAAATTAAATCAAAATAAAATTAATAATGGACTTGATATAAAAGACACCACAATTAAAAATTTGATGAAATTTTATATAACTAAAATTCAAGATAAAATTCAGCAATGAAATAAGTATAATATTTATTTGATTTTATTTTAATTTTTTAAAGGGATATATATAAATTTAGACATCTTATTTTTTGTATTGAGATATGAAATGATGTGGATCATTTTTAGGATAGATCATTTTTTGAGTTATGTAAATTTGGCTTGTATCACATAATTTTTGATTAGTAAATTTTAATTTTGTTTGTTTCAATTATATTCATAATATTTTTGGGTGGATTGATACTATTTTGTTTAGTTTTATTTGGTCTATGTTATCTCATAATTGTTTGGTCTGGTTGATTTTTTTTCTGACATGGCTTGGATATGTTTAATTGGAATACCAAAATTATTAAAAAAAGAACAATGACTCTTTATATGTAATGAAATGTGATTTTTCCCATTCTAATGAAATTAATTTTTCAAATGTGAAATTAAATTATTATTGATATCTTAAATGATTAAATTTTAATACCATATATCAATTTCAAATTCAATGTTTTGACCTAGATTTTGTGAATCCAAGAAAAAATATATCAAATCAATATCCCCTTAATATCTAGTATATATTTTTCTTGAATTTCATAATTTTTTTGATTCCAGAGTATATATTCTTTTAAATTTGTTTTTATGGTTCACTCTAAAATGGTTAGAATTATAATAACATGAAATTCATAAATTTATCTATGAACTCTATATTGATATTATTACCCGAAATGTATAAAATGAATAAAAAATAGCAGAGTCATTATTGGAGATAAAAAATAGAATAATACCTTTATCTTCACTATTAATTTTCATAACAATCCATTATGTATTATTTTAATTAATTACTAATTTATTTTTCTCTTAAAAGCATCCAAATTGTATCTTAATAACCTCATCCTTGATATAAAACTATCCCTCAAAAAGTCATTGGGCTTTAGATAAACTATTATAGAGAATATCTATGAACTATTGGAAGAGTGTGTGAGTGCATTTTTGAAGTTTTCATTGCATAAACCTTTGTTGAGTATCCTTTTATATTTCACGTGTTTGTGTTATACTCCCAAGATTTTTATGACATGATTCATCTATGAAGTAAAACATGTAATATATATATTTTTGGTATATGATATGATGTGTTTATAAGAATCCTATGGGGATTTTTAAAATGTTACTATTGAAAGAGGCCATATTGAGTAAGTATGAAATTATCTTAATAGAGATAGATAATGAGACACGTGACATGTGATAGAAAAAACAAAAAAATAGGGGGAAAATTTGAAGGGATTGACTTATTAGAAACTATTATAAAATATTGATTCTAGATAAACCCACATACAAGATACCTAAGTACTCTGACATGAGTTAACCATTTAATTTAAGGATAGTGCATGATATAAATTTGTATGTTAAATATTTTTTTTCAAATTATTGTAATTCGATCTTCAAATTTAATTGAGGAAAATATTTTTACAGGATGAATCTAAATATAAGGGACTTCCTGAGGAAAATATTTCGAATGATGGTACCATATAAGAGAGTTACCACAAAGGCCATGGAGTTACTATATACAAAACATACGATGATAAAGATGATACTTATACATTTGAAGATGATGATGACCATAGTTAGAATGTTGATGGTGATAATGATGATACATAATACCACACATGAGATGATTTTGAAGATATAGAAGACAAAAAATAAGATAGAGAAGAAGATCACAATTAATATAGCTCTTACAAGCTAGAATTAGAAAATTATATCATCTCTTCAGGTTCACAACCATGTATTTCGGTGTCAATTTTCTCTGTTTTTGTGCAGAAAATGATTCAAAATAACAAAAAAGTAATGAAATTTCTATAGAACCAAACATGGTTAAAGAAGATATAAAATACAATATAGAAACCTTATATGACATTAAATTGTTCTAGACCCTACCAGATATACCAGTTGTTTATTTTTTCATAGTTTAAAATAATAAAGTGTCTTTTTCATCAATTATTGAAAAATTATTATGAAATATATCACCCATGACTAAAAGTTATAAAATTTTGTAGTGTTTTTCTATTACTAATAAAAAACTTTAAAAACTGGTAGAAAAACATATTTCAATGAAAAATATAGTATGAAGAGTTTTCAATATGTGTTTTTTTCAAACTGATCCAATACTGAAGTAAATTTATTTTATGTGTCCTTTTAATAGAGGATACCACTGTACATAATGAATATGTTGATTCCAATGTCAAATTTTTGAAATGAAGAATATAATATAAAGCATTAAAGAAAAGATGATAAATGACTTTGGTATGTGAAATATTTGAATTTAGTTCATCACGTGAGCTTCATAATTTGGATAAATATTTATTGAGTTAGCTTCTCATTACTAACATCAAAATTGTTTAAAATTGCAGGCCTAGAAATGAAATTCTATTTATTTATAGTTAATGTTTTGAGGGTATTAAAAATAAGTTACAAACATTCCCCTACATAAAATAATATTGATTCATATGGTATTTGGGTTTTCATGAAGCTCCAATATATGTATTTCCCAATTTTTTGTTACCATGATATCCGTGATATTGTGGATTTTGGTATGTATAAATTTTTTAGCCATTTAAACAATCTTTCTAGGTGGAAGTGAACTCTATATTCCAATTGGTGAGATTTTAAATAATAATTTAGAATACATACTCCTACCCCAATTCAGAGGAACATATATATTGAATAAAGAAGTATTATTCTAAAAATATTCAGGAATTATATTGTGAATATAAAACAAAAATCAGTTCAAGAAGAAATTTATGAAAATAAGAAAACCCAATAATAATGATTCCATGAATATTTATTGGTATTAATGTAGAAGAACAAAATATATTCCTAAACACTTGTGCATCGATGATGTTTGAGAAGATGGCTAACACTCAAATTACTATGTTGGAGTGAGAAAGGCCCAGTGATCCAAGAAATATAATGATAGATGGATGCAAGGATAGGAATATGATAAATCTAATAGTATTTTATAAATTTTTATATATATAAAGAATATGTGTTCAAAGGGGGTGTTTTGGAGGTCCCTCTGAATAAAAATCTCGAGGAAGTAAAAATACTCTATTAGGTTATGACCACAATTATTTTAGGATATACTTACAACTAGTTAGATATAATATAAATAACCTTTTGGAGGTGGATTATGTAACAACTATAAACTATAAATTTCAAGATATTTTATGTTATTATTTTTAATAGGTAGGTTTTTCTTGTAATTGGTGTTTTTAATTGGAAAAACTACATCTCATAACTCGTCCTGAATATATAGAGTAATATGATTTCAAGTTAGATTCCAATATTGGATTTTTTTAGAAATTAATATCTAAAGTAATATTTTTTATATTTTACCATGCATGAGAAATTATATAATAAACCTAATTCAATGTATAGGATTCTAAAATAGAGTTTAAGGAAAAATAAAAAAATATCTTTTTAACTATATTAATGAATTAATAAATATTTATACAGAACATAAAATTATTGGTTCACCCTTGTATAATCCCACTTATAACTACATATAGGAACAAATAATAATTTTTATTCTCAAAGAATTCATGATAATGACTATATAGCCACTAAAACCCATACATGAATGACTATGGTTAACTGGATGAGATCCATTACAAAGATCATGTAGGATAACAAATGCTAAAATGTGAGTGTTTGAAACACCTCCATTGGATGTACTCTTCCAACAACAGTTTAGATAAACTAAAAACAACATCCATGTTTTTAATAACACAGATTTAGTCAATCAATAGTCACACTAAATCAAGAATGAAATCTTTATTTTAATCAGCATTCAAATTTCCAAATATGAAATACATTAAAATTATATAATAATATATTCTTCTAGCTATAAACTGTAGTTACATTATTCTCATCTATTTAATTGTGTTGTAGACAAAACTAGATCTCTAACTTCAGCACTTTTTAAATTTTTATATGAATATTGGTTTCTTCAATTGTATATCTTATGGAATAACCATATATATTATCAAATTAGATGTTCTTTTTCAAAAATGGAATTTGTATGCTGATTGACCACCCATATTGTCATGATATTTAAAAAATTAATTACATTTTTTTAAATGAGTGTCGTACCTGATTCCTATCCGGGTACGACATTGTAGTCTAGCCTAAATTGTAGAGATATGTCATAAAATCCTATTTTTTTCATTTTTTCTTGATGATTTAAATTTTTGTAATATAAAAAACTATTTACTATGTAAAAAATGTTAATTTAATTTAAAAAAAATAATATTTGTATAATGAGTAATAATTTTCCAATAATATTCTACCGGATAGTAATCCGTGGTAGGTGTTGCCTTTAAAAATGTGGAAACTCTTTCATGATAGCCACTATACAATGCATGTTTATAACCTCTCCAGATATCACCTAATTCTATAAGATGTGATGTACTCACAACATCACCATCGAAAAAATCAAAAAGAAAAAAGTACCAAAATATTAGTTAAATTAAATAAATTAATAATATAACATTAAATCCAATAAATTTGTTTACCCGTATTTGTGACTAATCATTATACTTTCATTCATTGGGAAGGTTTCCCCATGAGATTGGACAACCTAGGATTATGTTAGAGTATTTGGAAAGAGTTACAAAAAAATCCTAAAATCCCATACAATTTTCAATCATTCATCCATCATCATTGTACTCCACCATCAACTTCATGTGGTGGTTCCACACTTCGCAGAAGCATGTACACCCACTTTAATTCTTAGTAGATCAATCCATTAAAGAAAAAAATGTATTATTTTAATACATCTTATAATGAAAATAAATTTTATAATAAAAAATTTACCAGGCTTTTACTAATATTCATGAGGTTGTATGATCAGTGGGAATCACTGGATCCCTAATATAATCATAAAATCAACCATTATAGATATATTTGGTCCATGTGTATGATCCATTGGGTTGGAAGTTGTCAGAGAAGTAATCGATGAAGTCAAAATGTAGTATTTTAGGGAGAAGGAAGTAGAAGGAAAGGAATATGGAACAGATGGATGTGAAAATTTATAATAAGGAAGAGGGGTTGGAGTCATTAGTAGATATGGGAAAGATATGGGATAAGGATCATATGAAATTTTGGTTCAAATAAGGGTGGCCTAAATATCATGTGTGTGTCTATTACAACACTACATGATCTGAAATTTTTGTATATCGTACGTCAGGGGGAGGGATGTGGTTTGATCAGGAACACTGACTAGAGCACCTAACTATTGTACCACCCCCTCTAATATCTACCATGAGCATTGTAAACACTTGGCTTATCAGTTAATAATTGGTTCATTTGTGGTGGGTTTTTTTAAAAAGTTAAAAACAAAATTAACCACATGACATTATATGTTATTCATATATATTTTTGATACCAAATACTCACAAATATCACTAGTGTAGGGATTCCCATCTTACCCATTAAGTGATTGTTTTCTATCTTCTTTTTTTTCTTCATTTCTATAGGTTTATTTTCATTTCCTACATTTGAAAACAAATATGGAATTATTTATAAATCCATTACTAATGTGTAAGAAAAACAAGAAATAATTTAAAACATGACTTAATTAAGGAATGAATATTTTCAAACCAAATACAGGATATGCAGTGATATAACAATGTATTTTTATATCTACTGGGAATAATATCAAAACATAAGACATGTCATAGAAAAAAAATACATTCAAATTAGTATACTTATCAGGGGTATGACATCGTTTTATTCAATTTTTTATGAAATCCATTTCAATTTTGGTTAGGGAATTTGGGTCATTCTGGTCTATTTATTAGGTCATTTTCCATTTTTATTTATCTTAGGTAATTTGGTCCAATTTTTTTAAATTGAAGAGGTATTTTGAAAAAATTTATTCTTCTTAGGTCAGTCGGTAGATATTTTGGCCTGTGATACTTTTCCATTTTTTATGTCAATATTTTCAAATCAATTTGTTTAACAAGATCAATTAAATTAGTCTTTTTATTTGTCAAAATTTAACTATTTTGGTTTTTTTGATTGTAATGTTTGAATAAAGTTCAATTAAATATAATATACATAAACTCTAAGAAAATCAGAACCAAAAAAAAAATTGAAAATACAGATGAAGGTCTAGTTGGATACAAAATAATTTTAATCAATTGTAAATTAATTTGTATAGAAAAAACATCAAAAACCCTGGTAGAGATAAACCAAAATAATTGAGAACACATATGGATGATTCTATATCTTTACCACTATATCTTTGGGTTCACAATCAACTCTGAAAATTGATGTAATGGAGTTATCATATGAAATTATTGGATCAAGGCCAAAGGGGGAGAGGATGGTGTCAACTCCACCATCACCATAAAAAAATAAGTCTTGGGATTACATTAATAATGACTCAAAATTTAGGTTAAATATGATCTTTGTCATAAAAAAATGGTTTCACCATTGATACTAATACATATGGTTCCTCGGTAGTAAGATTTTAAATCATGTCAATAAATCAAAATCAACAATCATCAGTAAATGTTACATGCCTCGCCATCAAATAAATCCACTGTAAATTCATCAAACAAACCTAACCATGAGAGTAATAATCCAATATTAGTATATTCTCAATGAATCTGTAATAAGATAAATTTTAAAATCAAGGTTTACAATCCGATGAAGTAGTAGAGCATTGTGTTTTGATATTTAACATTACACTATCATTTGGGTTCTATTGTTCTTTTCTAATTCACTAGTAATAAATACGCACCAATTGATCACAATTGTTTTGCATTAAATAACCATGGAATTAAGACCAACAAAAAAAGGTCTAATTTCCACAGAGACAGATCCAATAAGAAAACATATTACCTAAAATATAAATGAACATTAAATGTAATTAAATTTGTATTTTATTAATTTATTAGAGTAATATTTCTACCCTCAATTTTTAACAAGAAGAAAACTATTTGAAATGAAAAGTTTCTATCCTTAAACTTCATAAAGATTGACACATTCTATTATTCATTTTATTTTATTACATACTAAAAAATATTAAAAGTTTCACATATATGTAAAATTAAATAAGATAAAGAAGATATAAATTATCAATTTACTTAATTGATGTAGTAATCAAACAAATCAGAGTTGAAAAAAATTATTCAATATACCAGCTCCCACTCCACAAAGATTAATGTCACCAATGTATATGATTCTGGAATTTCCCCTATATAGGGAAGTGATGTAAAACTTGGTTCAATTTTCTCATATTATTATTCATTATTTATCATTGTTATATTCCATCTCATAGTAATATTTGAAAAATATATAAAACAAAAATCCATACATTCTTGACCCAACTAACATTTGATGATACAACATTCATGATTATTTATGTTCGACACATAATATTTCATTGTGAACGTGTTTATTTCATATGCGTACATAAAAAAAATTTCGTCTGAGATGTATTTCATTTGAAAGATGAATAGTTAGATATATGATCCTTTTGAAATACGGTGGAGGAAATATTTTCTATAACTCACAAAAAAATTAAGGGTCCCTCTGCCAACATTTTTTGCAAGAAAGCCTTCAAAATATTCATGGAAAAACTATCTCTAATGAAATGGGATAAACGAATACCACACAACATTATATTATTAGAAATAAGTTGATGTTTTTTTGTTAGAATCCACTCATGCATAAGGATGTGGTAATCATAATTCTTCAAATATTTCATTTTCAAATCATTTATGTTGACCCATTATGATATGTTCCATGAATATCCACATAGAACATTAATAGTCTCTCGTACTTCTAGAAATTAATTTTTTTATACATGTCTTATCACATAATAAGCAACAAGAACACTCCACAAATTTTCACTAATACACAAAAGATAAAATTTGTTTCTGATTCCCCAATCCACCAAGTCACACCGAGATCACATATCTTATTTTGTATTTAAATTGAAATATAAATTAATTGAAAGAAAATTTTCACATATTTTATTTTCAATGTAAATTACATCCAAGAAATAACATAATTAATCGGTTAACCAAAAAGGAAACTCAAAGTAGATACTCCTATTCATCCAATTGTAACATGTTTTAGTTGAAACATTCTACCTCTCACAAGATTTCAATTGAGCCTTCTTAAATGAAAAACTAAAATCATTTAATTCATTAATCACATCAGTTCTAGACATATGTTGATGTGGATTTTTCATCTCCATGGTATTTGTCAAATCATCGATGATTATTTCTATATGGATGGTACCTGGCCAAGAATGATTAATGTCCTATAAAACTAAAACAACGATGATAGTTTAATCTTCGAGATCATATATTTTTTATACAAATAGGAGTATAATGTCTTCCCATCATGCTCAATACAAAAATATTTTCATAAGTAGTAAAATCATTGATCGTCCATATAAGAGAAAAATTCCTTTGAAATAAGTCTTTAGAACATGAATCGTATGTGTGAAAACCCATATTCCAAAGATGTTTCATTATTTTATTAAAGGTTTTAGGTATACATATATATCTTACAATGATCATAAGGATTAGATATGATTATACTCATGAAAGTGAAATGTTTTTTCATACACATCCCTCGAAGAAGGTTATAAATGTGTTCGAAAATTGGCCATGTGTTTTGTAAAGTCTGAATCATTCCAAAAGGATTAGAACTATCACAAGAAAGAGATATCCTAACATTAAGGATGTTAGATATGAAATTATTATATCAAACATCAAATATGTTCCATGAAAATCCATTGACATGGTGAGCTAGACCATCACTACTCTTCTTTCTCTCTGTATCCTGACATTTATTGATATTTCATCAGGCAATAAATTTTTTTGGAACATGGGGATAAATTTAAATTGAATCATTACTTTTTGTGGAACACAATATGTTGTTCCATAATCTCAAGGCTTACATCAGGATGTCCCACATTGTATACATCAATTTTGTTTAGTAGATTCCTCCCATAATTAGCCAAAATGTTTTGGGCAAGAAAGAATTTTGTTTTCTTGAAAATCCTAACCTGTCAACTAACTTCCATTCCATATAGTGGTTTGATGAAATTTTTGTATAATCTAGAATCCATTCATTTAAACATTAATAATTTAATCAATAGAACTATTATAAAAACCATACATTGTTTTCCCATGAAAAAATAAAATTAAAAAATATGGTTTCTCCATTTTAACAAATTTTTGATATATTGGAGTCATGGAGACCTTAGTTAATTTTCACATCCTATCAACATCATCATTTTCACTAGACACATCATGTTTTATCATATTAATATCCTCTTAGAATGGAATCCATTCCTTCTCTTAATAATTAATAGAAGGAAAATGATCATCAAAAAAATTCACCAATCCATCCCACTCTTTTAGAAATTGAGAATTTAGAGATTTTATTTTCTCCCAATTGTGATTCCACAGATAGTATATTGTTTGAAAATTATATATGGTTTTTTGGTATATAAATTCTTTATAAGTCATCCATGGTCTTTCAAAACTATTATAACATGGGAAATTTATATGATAATTATCTGAAGAATTTTAAATTAAAAAATCTAAAAATATCACTAACTTGTTTTGAAAATCACTTGAAATATGACCAGTTTCTAACATCCAACCAATATTCATTCTATGAAGATATTATTATATGTAATTTCATAAAATAAATTATATAATTTTTAACTGCAATTAAAAATATTTTTATGTAAATGAGAACTCTTTAATTTATATAAAACCATAACTGAGACACTAGTCTATATTAGAGACATAATATTAAATACAACGAAGTTCAATATATATAACAAAATATTATAAATATAAAATCATGGTATTTAATTTCATTATATAAATGATTAATAATGTAGCATATCCATTTAGGGTCAAGGATATAATTATGAAAATGTTTCTTCTAAAATATAAATTATTTGGGGTGTTATTTAAATGAAATTTAATTTAGATGAAAATGTTGATGAGGAATAAAGGGCATTCAGATAGATGCATTAGCGACTCCCCCCTTTAATTTGGTCTGGTTAAACTTTATTTGATTCAATTTTCATTTTATTTACTTAATTAAATTTATATATGTTCATTTAAATTCCGTTTTAGTTGGGTTTGTTATGTATTTATTAATTTGTAATAGTTTTATTCGGTTGCGGTTGTGTATCTTTAGATCAAGTACATATGTGTTTTTTCAACTACACTAGTTTCAATTTTTAATAGTGTGATTCAATGTTTTCTAGTTTGGTTAAAATTAGTTCTATTTACTTTAGTTCAAATCAATTATATATTTTTTTGTTGTTATTGGAAATGGTAGGGTCCAACTTGGTACAACATTGTTCAATTCAGTTTAATCAGTTCTATTTTTTTATGATTAGTGAAAATGTTGTAGATATTTATTCCAGATGTATAGATAAGGGTTGATGTCAGATTTGTTTTTAGTGTAATAAATTCATGAAGATTTAGAGTATATAACCTAGGATAATAACTCATTCATATATAAAACATCTACCCTAGGGGTAGGCTATCATTCCAAAAATGAGTCAAATATATATCTTGATAATAAAACCACTATAGTCTATAATTTTTATTCAATCAACCATGATCACATTCATAAATTTTAGATTATAATGTCATTCAATACCATAATTAAATTATCTAATGTTAAATAATATAACATTTTACCTTTATATAATTAATAAAGTGATATAATTATCTAATATGCTATCACAATTTTTTTTGAAAAGGATGTTGGAAATCACATTAAAGGATGATCATAATAAGTTTCAATATTGATTATCATGCCATGTTGGCTATTATGTAAGAATATAATTTTGGAGAGGGAGGTTGAATTTTAGAAAACAACTAGTTTTCATAATGTATTAAGTTATTCATAAAAATATAAACATCATATAATAACAATTACATTTTATATAAGATTATGTATAAAGAGACAACATCATAAGAGAATATTCCACACTGTAACCTATTCAATTTAAGAATAATTTGTATTGAGAGCCGATTTGATAAACCATTAATTAAGAAACAATGATATAATAGGTAATGAATAAAATTATACAAATTCTATGTAAGAGTGAGCCTTAATATAAACATTAATTTTCAATAATATACTCAATGTATACAAGATTAATTGATTGAGAATCACACATAACGTTGTATGTTTCACTATGAAGAGGAAGGTTTTATTGTAGTGATGACCCAGTGATAAATTTGTGTGGTTTTTGATTGTGAGGTTGGATTGGATCACTCCACATTAATAATTACACATAATAGTTATGTGAGAAATTGAGGAGATTAAAAAATAGTCACACTGAAAAATTCTAGTTACATTGTGAGGATCAAAATATGGTAAGAATAGATAAAAAATTGGGTGGAATATAAAATAAAAGTTCAAAAAGAAACCAGATGACTACACTAAAACAAGTCCTTATTTTAAGATATATTAGAATCCATTAGTTCAAAAGGATTTTTATTTAAAATTTAAAACATACATTTATTATCAATGATGTGACACAATTAAATATGATAATATAATTTTAATGAATTTATATGTCAATACCTATAAAAAAGTAAAATTAGTTCAAAGGATACTACACTTGAAGTGTTGAAGACTGTTCATAAAATATAAATTTCATTTTGAAGTTGTATAATACACATATTTAGATGGCTTATTAAAACTATAGTATATATGAAATACAAATTTAATGCTTATCAAATGGATATTTGATACACATAGGAAGTTATGAATTGCATATTATATATAAGAAGAAATATTATGTACAATTTAGAATGGTCAGTAGATTATATAAATATTGTTCCTTATGATAGAGTAGTTTACAAATAAATGATAATATTTTATATATACAACAACACTAAAAAATAAACTTTACAAGGACGATCAATTTAAAAAAAATATATATTAGACTCTATTAATCAAAAACCTTACTATAGCAGTGGGATTATAATGTTCTAATTTTTTATATAAAAAAATAAAATATAGTGAAACTAAATAAGATGAATACAAAATGACCTAAAACTCACCAATTTTATATTTAATAAAAACTAGATGAAAAAATATTCTTGAGTATGGTCACTATGGATCAGGAAGAAGATGGAACTTCTCCATAGGCTCACTATAGGGAGAAATCAAAGGTAAGGTGAATAAGACGCTTTGATCTCAGGATTAGATCAAGATGCAAATCCATATGGGTGTACTACTACCGATTGGTTTGGCTATGCTACATAGTCCAGATGTGAGTATTATTATAGATCATGATGGGAGGAGGGGAGCTCATGATTTGATCTAGATGGGAGGATGGGAGGATGGTAGGAGCACCCGCAATGTGATTTTAGGGAATTCTTATGCCAACTGTATTAAAAACCATTTTCATAGGTATGTTATAAAAATTGTTTTAAAATTGTTTTTGGATACCCTACACTAAAATACCGTATATAAATTGTTTGAAAAATACACTTCATACTTTCCCATGTTTATAGGACGGAAAACTAGTATTTGAAGACTTTTGAAGATAAGATCCACTACGAATTAGTGAAATTGTAGACCAATATTGGCTATAAAATAGAATATTATGACATTTAAGAGGTATAACTTTAGCTAAACTCTATATGAATGAACTGGATGAATATTTATTGGAACATAAGTTTGATTCTTCAAATATTTGTGAACCTTATAAATTTGGAAAGAAACATAAGTAAATTTTTATATATAATAGTGATGTATCAACTTATGATTCTTTACTATTAGTGAAAAATAATTTATTTTGTCAAAAAAAGTGGTTGTATCATTGAAAATTTTATTTATATGTTTTTGTTTATAACTACACTAGATATACATGGGTTTATTTTCCTGACAAAATTTTTGAATCATTTTTTATTTTAATGTTTTTATGGACTAAGCTGAAAGAGGGGAAAATATACCCCTGATAACTATTCATAGTGATCATGGTGGAGAATTTTTAAATTCATATTTTGAATATATTTTATCAAAAAGTGTATAATACATAGCTTTTTGGTGCATGGAACTCCAAAAAATTGGTGAAGTTGAAAGATGAAATACAAATCATTAAAAAATTACAAGAACCATGATGAGTTAATACATTGTTTCTAATCCCTTTCGCACAAAATTAGTTAGTACCACCTTTTAAAATATTAATATAGTTTTAAACATTCATACATAAATTTTTTTGGATGCAATGTATCCTTTTGGAATACTAAAGATAATTTTCAGAAATTTTCCCCAAAATATAATGAAGTATTTTTTTAGGTTATTCTAAAATTAGTATAGGATATATATTTTTTAATAAAAAAAGTACAATTTATTAGGTGGTGCACATTAATTTTTATAAAACCAATATTTTTTTTTGCAAATTACCTTAACCCATATCCTTGAATGCTATATCAAAAATTTATTTTCAACCAATGTTGGAATTTTCTTCTCATTGGACACCAATTGAAGAATATATTTTTAATTTAATTAGTCAAGAATAATTTCATCATGTTTTTGAAGAATAATGTTTTGTAAAATCAAGTAATATATTGACCCTTAAGAATCATCATAGTGATTATATCATCAGTGATGTAGGTCAACATGTTAGATGTAAATGTTCCTTAAGATATGAATATTAGCATTCAATATTTTTATCACAATTAAATTTGAAATATTCAAATGTAATATTAAGTGCATATAATTGTATAGAATCGATGAAATATGAACTCAATTAATCATATATGAATAATCTTCTAACATTGGTTGAACTACAAAATTATACTTATGTAATTGTAATAAAATGGGTTTCATAAAATATGTGTGATAAAATTGAATTATAGAAAGAAATATATCTAGACTTATTTTTAAAGTATATTATCAGTAAGAGGTAATTAACTATGAAGACACTTATAATCCAATATAATGAAAACAATCTATTCATGTTACTCTACCATATGCATAATTTATTAATTTCAAAATATTTCAAATTGATAGGAAGTTTGGATTTATTAATGGATATTTACATGAGAATGTTTATATAGAAAAAACCCCTCTATATGAAAATAAAAATAATGAAGGACATGTTTCTAAACATATAATGGAACTTTAAACACATAAACATGACCCTAGAGCCTAGTATTATAAATTAACTTCATTTTTTTATTAGAATAGTAGGTTAATGGAGCTTCAAACCCAACAAATTTTATAAATTATGTTTCTAAAAACATCATAATTTTTCAAATTTATGTCAACGAAATTATATTTTTTTCAACTAAAAAATATTTAACAGATTCATTTCCATATCTTATGAAATTTATGTTCGAAATGAGCATGAATAGAGAACTCAATTTTTTTTCTAGGTTTCCAAATTTCAAAAAATATGTATGGAAGTATCTTATATAAAGACAAGTATATAAAATATATTCTTAAGATATTTAGATCTTAAAATTATAGATGTTTTAGTACTGAATCAATAAAATCAAATATTTTAGATATTGATGAATCCATGAAACTAGTTGATCAAAATATATTTTTAAGAGTTATTAGAAATTTAGTTCACTTAATTTAAAGTCATTTAAATTCAATATTTTATACGTAAATTTTTGTGAGATATCAAGATACTCAAGACGAGTCCCATGTTAAATATATGAAATATGTTTTTATTTTAATGGAACTATAGATTTAGGTTTATTTAATATTCTAGAAAATATTTTGAATTAGTTTTTTTGGAAGCTGAGTGTGGTGGATTTAAAATGGATAGAAAAATTACTTGCATAAATTATAATTTCTTAAGAGAATATTTACTACTTTTTTCAATTAAGAAAAAACTCTCAGTTCCCCATTCCACCATTAAATAAAGATATATCACACTAGGAAGATGTTGTGATCAAGTGTTGTGGATGAAAAAAACACTCCATGACTATGTCTTAAGAATTAGTAAATAAAGAATTTGATACCACTAGTTCCATTAATTTAATTAAAATCACATCACATCACTCATTAAAAAATACATATATTACATGATATCTATATGAATAAAAAATGATATATTATATTATAATTCAACATAATTCTAAAATAATTTCCTAATATTTTTACTAAACCCCTTAGTTCAAATTGATTTGAATATATTAAACAAAATCAATGAATTATCTATACTATGTGATCATTCATATGTACTTCTAAATTAGAAATATCATTACACTATAGAATTTCATTACAAAAAGTTATAACATATGTCGTGGTTTTTCTAAAATTTCAGTTCATCTAGAAAATTATATAATATTTATTTAGATTTAATAAAAAAATTATATTTTATTTGAATTTACTAAAATTTTATTTTTCATATTTACTAAAACTCGAGAAGAACAATTAACAGATTAAATTTCATATATTATGTTATATCTTCCCTCTCCATGGTAGTTTGTAATGTTTATATCTATTACTGTTATAGTTTTTTGTTTTTTATTTGATTACAATTTTTAAAAAACATTAAAATTTTAATTTTTTGATAATAACTTCGTATGATAAAATCTTTCAAAAGCTATTAAGTTTTAATGAAAATATATTAAATAATTCTGAATAAATATTAATCATAAGAAAATATATTTTATTGATCATGCACTATCAGATCATTAGAATTCGAATAATTTCCCTAAGCCTATAAATATAAATGTGGGTCACCACATCCCACATTTCTTCCCAGAATGATGTTGACTCTCGACCATCAAAAACTCCTATAGATTAATCATTTTCCATTCATATTATTAGATAATTATTTTTCCTATTTGATCTCTTTAGTCAGTCCAGCATTTGGAACATGTATACTCATAAGAATTTTGCAAAAAAAAACGTTCTCAAAGAGATGTTAATATATAAAAGATGGCATGATAAAACCAAATCGTTTTTAATAAAATTATAAGACTCCATGGATGGGAAAAAGTTTTTTAAGAAGTAATAATTTGATCTTAATTATCAAATAATTGTAAAATATTTTTTTATATAGATGAAGTCATTGTATAATATGATTTGGAATTAAAAAAATTAATTTTTTGATGAATGTTAGAAGTTGAATATATAATAGGTTTTGGATTTTACTAAATGCCCATTGTTCGGGGAAGCATTTATTGTAACTCATAACCTTATGGAAAACATACGTTTTTTTGAAAAATATGTGTATGAATAATTTTTATTTCAATCTTATGAGAATTTAATAAACATATATCACATGAAACATGTTGCTAGAGATATTGGGTTGTTGATGCAGGGTAACATAATACAGAGGAAGGGTGACTTAGAAACCCTGGAAGTGTTAGATATATTTTTTTGGATTAAATAATGAACATAAGAAAAATAAATTTATTGAAGTCTATTATCTTGTTAATTTAATAAATAATTAAATGAACAATGAAGTTGAGGTTTCAACATTTTCCATGTTTTATAAATAATATATTTCAAATTTTTGTGTTTTTAGTGAATATAAAGAAACAAGATGTCGCAATTTGGAAAATGTTTCATTTATAAGCGACCAAGTTGTTTCAAGTGTGAAAATAGTTTTCATTTGGAAACAATATTTTTTTGTTGATAAATTTGATAGGGATTTAAATTATTATGATGTTAAGTAGCTGAAAGAAAAAACTAATAAAAAGAGAAGGGTTGTTTCTTCTCCCCCAAGATTTAATATTAAAGTAAAAGTTATATTTGCAGAATCCTTTAAAGAGGTGATGAATATAAAATCATATAAGAATGATATGGATTTTTATATTTGGTTTTTATATGGAAGTAGCCTTATACTTGAAGAAACATATAATAAGAGTATAAAGTAGATGAAAATAATAGAAAATATGAAAATAATTGTGATGTTGGAAATGTACACGATTGTTTGATTAAGGGTGCTAAAAGGAAAGATGTATATATTTTCTAAAAATAATTGAGAGGAATGAAAATTTTTTCTTTCAATTTATCTTTTATAAACGGTCTAACAAATTTCCCAATATGTTTTGGAAATTCCGAAAAAAAGTATTTTGAAACCTGAAGTTATTGGAACCTGTAATTTTTCTATATTTGTAGGAAAAGTGAAGAAAAATGTAGTTAATGTACTATTTTCATAAAACCATCATAATGTTAAAATTCAGAAAATTTTAAAGAATCCAAGAAAAGTGTATTTGAAAAGTCATGCAGAATTTTCTATTTAAAATAATATTTAGAGGAAGAATTCATATAAACTGTGTCAAAAGAACAGAATGAAGAAAACGAGGAATATAATATTTCCAATTAAACATAATTATTTATTAATCAATCCAAGAAAGATGTTGATATATTATTTTTTATGAAAAGGGGAATGTACTAAAAAAGGAATTGAATTGAATAAATGTTGAAAAGAGTATCATACATGGTTGAGACTAGTAAAAGTAATTATGTTCTGAACATTTCAATTATAGAAAATGAAAAAACTGAAAAGAAACATGATGTTTCAATATAAATCAGACTTGTGTCTAATATATTATATGATTCAAAAAATTCAAATATTACTCAATCGGATTACTGAATGGAATCATGATTCACAATTCTAAATAAATCAATGAAGAAATTAGTGTAATAAATTCCATATAATACAAAAATAGAATCAGGATGTAATTATATTCAGAAACCTTAAATGTGTTAATTCAGCTAGATACTCTAAATCATTCAGTTAAAAAAATTGTTCAACATGTGGAAAAATTTCAAAATTTCAATTTATATTCCAATGGTGAAAGCAGAAGGGTTAAAAAATTATATGATGGAAGAAGGATACTAAAATATATTTTAAAATTCTGGATAATCAGATAGGAATTGCTAAAAAGACTTCTCTATAGATTTTTTATTCCATTAATAAGTCATATTCTAATGTTGATGATAATTTAATTGATGTTGAATACTTCAAATTTTTATTAGTGAATCAAGGCCCATATATTTCACAACTAATATGGAATAAATACAAGGTCCCGAGCTTAAACCTTAATTAATATTTAATTAAATGAATAATTCACATTGAGGATCTTTTCAGGTTTAGAGTTTTAGATAATTAGATCATAAATCATGAATTACATTCCACATTTAAACAGAGTGGTTACATAAAAGATAGTATGCATTTTTTCCCATCAACGGAAACATATTTAAAATAAAACATGGATTCTTTCTTGACAATTCCTTGACACTATCATCATATCATGCACCTTTCCCTTGACCTGTGAAAAACATTTCAAAAACATGGGATGAGCATAAAAAGATCTGTAAGGGATATAAAAGTATGAAAAGAAAACATTAGCCTATGTATGAAATCATACTTTACTCATAAAAAATAATCATTTTAGCACACCTCATCAAATCATTAATAAATCATAGAAATCATAAGGCATAAAGGTAACTTGAGGCATTCATAACATTATTATGTAGGGAGTAACCCTCTTGGTTACGTTTGGAATACCCATCACAATATATTCCCAAAATCTCTTCGGAGAAACCTTAACGTTTAACTCCTTCGCGTTACCCAATTCATTGGAGAGCTATATCGGGCTCACCCACCCTTAGTTTATCACAGAACCACCCACCTTCATAACAATGCCCATGAACCATAACATAATCGTATCACAGAAAACATGTATAAAGTAAACATAACATTTCCACTTTTCAATCACACGATATCAATAAAACACACTGATAAAAAAAACATTATGAAAACCATTTTCAATACCAAAATAAAAGAAGAGTAAAACATGGAATTTATTTTTCATTAAAAAAAAGTTATGGCTTGTAGAGGAATCCGAAACTCAAATAATGGTCATGGCGGCGGATAAGTCGTTGTCGCCGTATACATACGACAAGAAAAACATTCTTTTTTATCATTTAGTAAAACACTTCATATAAAAAGATTCCTTTTGAATAAACAAAAAGTCAAAGGGGTTTATATACCGCATAATAGAAATATGTGTATAAAACAAAATACACCTCAATGAAAGGAGACTGAGACGATGTCCCTTACAAAGACGGTATCCTTGGATTAAGGATAAATCAATTACATAATTATGTGTGACAAAAAAATACACCAAATATAAGTGGATATTAAGTGTAAAACAATCAGAGGACATTCACACATATTCATAGAATGACATATTCAAGGAGTACATGTTTATCCCAAAGAATCAAAATTGGGTTAAGAAGTTCCCATGCAAAAATTCGACAGCCTAATGGCATCACATCAAAATTCAGAAAAAGAGTTGATGAGAGATAAAAAAGGGTATCTCATCACCTGGACACAAAATTTACATCAATAAGGATATATAAGAACATATCCCAACATAATATTATGTTTATTAAAAGACATAACAAAAGAAGTATTTTAAAAAGAGGAGGGTGAAAGGTTCACTTACCGACTTGGGTAACTTTTGAAACATACACCCCATTGAAGAAGGGTTATAAAATGAATATTTAAATAAACATAAATAAATTATATTACACAAAGAGTATAATAATTGTAAGTACATACACCACTCAAAGGAAATGGTGGAAAATGTGGCATAAATCTCACAGGACTAAAAGTGAGATGAAAAATCCCTTACGAAAACTCGGCAGCCTAACAACGCCACTTAAAACTCCAAAAATGGATTGATGAGATAAAATAGGGTATCTCATCATATTACAATAAAATGTACAGAATGTGGAATATAAAAGAACATCCCCCATCATAACAAATAGGAGATTAATAGAAGTGACATAAAGGAGAGTACTTAAAAAGAAAGAGAGAGGTTAGATCTCTTACGAAAATTCGGCAGCCTAACGGCGCCACTCAAAACTTCCAAAATGGATTGATGAGAGATAATAGGGAATCTCATCATATGAACCTAAAAATTACAGAATGAGGAAAATTAAATAACATCCCCAAACATAAGAAAAATGATCTTAAAAGGAGTGACTTAAAATAGTGTACTTAAAAAGAAAGAGAGGCGTAGGATCCCTTACCTCGTGTCCGACATGACTCGATCGTTCTTTAATATCATGAATAATAAAATTTGGTCAATTTATAAATTCATAAGGACCTACTTTGAAGATTATTATTCAGTTAATATCACATATTATAATGTTATAATAATTGGTTAATAAAGTGAGTTCATATCAGACGTTTTTGTTGACGTTCCGTACATGAGTAAAAATCGAACTTATTGGAAAAGAATTTTCCATGTAGTTATAGGTAAATCATATCCAGAATAGTATTTATGTTATAAATATCATTTATATCCAGCATATATTCATTTTATACTATTCCATAGCATTTGGATATAAAAAATTAAAAGCACCGTTCATGGAGACGGTAGGACGTACGTACGCATGAACACTACTTTCATTTTTTGTCATATTAATGGAATTAAAAAAATGAGAGATATATATATTATAATTCCAGAATGATATCCATAATTTAGATGTAATATATTAAATATATATCCATTATATATATGTACTTATAATAGTACATAACATTTAGAGACAAGAAATGAAATGTACCGTTCAGGGAGATGGTAAGTCGTACGTACGCATGAACGCTACTTTCATTTATTTTTTTTATATTAAATGGAATTAAATAATAATGATATAAAGGTATATTATAATTTAAGTAGGATATCATATTTAATACCATTAATTCCATCCTTTATATGTCCCACATATGGAATTAACGAATCAAATCACTTTGAGGGTGCGGTAGTCCGCACTACCTAAAATGAAGATATCGCGTTTACCCATAATGGAAACCATAAAGGTATTCCATAAATGAAAAATAAAGAAGCTTAAGGAAAACATAAATATATTATATATCATATATAAATATAGTGACATCTTAATGGCCACTTTTTATGATGTTAAAATAATATTGAATGATCATCGTTTCGTGAGGCAGTAATTCACCATCCACAGAAATAGTATGTTCTTTAACCATTAGACTGAGGTGTGTGAAAGTGTAGCTCAAATCCTTATTTTAAAAACATCCTAGTATCTTTAAGATACTGGTGTTGTTACAAAAAAAATTAGTAAAATGAGTTTAGGGGTTTGGAGAAGAAAAATAAAACAAAAGAACACAAGGGAAGACATTACCTTTAAATCGGGTGACTCTCTTTGATTTGATCTCAATGTCTTCATTGGAAAGGATTCTTCCCAAAGCGAGGCTTCAATGATAAATAAAGGGATGTGGAGAGATGAAATGGGTAGGGGTTGGCCAAGACAAAGGCTCTGGAAGTGCGGGTAAGGTGGTAAAGGTGGGGGCCTTTTATAAGAGGAGAGGTGGGACACTCTTGGAATGTTATAAAAGAATACATTATTACAATATCCTTTTCGGATTTTAAAGGTTCCAAAATTATATATTTCGAGGATAAGGTTATAAGGTTTCGAAATCCTCCCATCCAATAGGTTTTTGACAAGAGTAAAACTTATATTTCACCCTATCATCTCATTTTATTTAAATCGTTCATTTATGAGGTAATCACTACATCATCACGGTATCATAAATAAATTAATTTATATAATATCTAAAAATTATAAAAAAATATCATGATGTAGAAAATCTTTTTATCTTTCTAATTAATATTTATAGTCAAAATTATTACTTGTATAACCCCATTTAAAAATTGTTTTAGTAAAACAACACCTGTTTGTTACATTATAATTTTAACTTTAAATAAAAAGGTATTAATGTCATTTTCCAACCAAAGTGGCTCCATGGGGTCCCCATGTTGACCCATGTATTTTCATGGTCGGCCATGACTCATCCAATGAGGGTAGGGAATGTTTCTAGGTAATTTCGTATTATTAAAAAATTAGTTTTACCTTAAACTACACTAATTACCTCTAATCGCGATTAAAACTTAAAAGTTACTATTCACCAAAAAACATATTTTAATCCCATTGAACCACATTTTACTTATTAATGACAACCATGTATGTTAGATTTTTGAAATTCAAAACACAGAGGTGGTAAAATTTCATTTAAACGAAAAATCAGTTTTTTAAGTTCCACTTAGTGGTTTCACTATTCATCAAAAATTGAAGTTTTCCAGAAAAATACCAAACATTCGCCCTATGATATATTTGATATTTCCAAATTCAAGAATTATGTCTATTTTACAAAATTCAAAACATATAAGTTACATTAATTAATTTTATAATTAATTCCCGTTATCAGAGCAAATAGTGTGTTTTTATGAAACAATAAGTATCAAAAGATTGACACTAGTTTAAGTCCAATTTTAAGATGAAATTAATTCCAACGACCACTATTGGATTAAATGGTAAAAATATATTCTAATTTCACTTTAAAACCAATTAAAAATATAATCTAATAATATAAATCAATTATATTAAAAAGAGGTTTTGAATTAAAATACAACATTTATCACTATTCATTTAAAAATGAACTTTATCGGAAAAATACCATGAATTTACAAAAAGTAAATTTTGATGTCCCGATTCTAAAGAAGAATTTTATTTTGTCAAATATAACACATTAAATTGTCAAAAAGTGGATTTAAAATAGGTTCGTCATCAAAAGGCGGTTAATCGACCTTTTAAAGAATATTAGAATGTTTACTCTTAAAATTGGATTCATTCGCATTTTTAATCCTCTAACATTTATTGCAAAAAGTAAAAATATTTGACAAACATATATAATCATTTTGTAGTTAGTTTTGATCATTCCCACCATTACAACGACTAGGTGTTAATTACCATTTAAAATAATATTATTTTATTATTAGAGTGAAACATAAGATTCCCAAGAAACTCATTGTTGCGTATTGGGTACGCCATCGAGCATAGCATCCCCTTTAAAGTAATATTAATATTTTATTCAAAAATATGGATAACTGTGAAAATATCATATTCTTTATTTACCTGGGGTGTTACATCCTTCCCCCCTTTTGGGAATTGCGTCCTCGCAATTTTAAAATTTGGTTTGGAAACTCCATTGAAAATCCCACATTGGAACAAGAGTTAGTAAAACAATCAGTTTAAAATAAAGAAAGAGAAGTAAAAAGGTTACCCAAGTTAACCCATACTAGGATTCCATGTAGGAAAACATGGATATGGAGGAAAAAAACAAAGTTTCATGTTCGGAGGGAGAGTGATAGCAAACATGTCTAGGAGAAAGTTAACCATTAGAAAATCGCAAACATGTGATGGGTTAAACGGTATTCGATTCTCCAGTAGGAAAAGTTAACAGACAACATTTTTGTTTTATGTACTCTTCATTGAGGAATTTATTTTTGAGCTTAACTAATTCAAAATGAAACATACTTACTTGTCACGTAGACTTTCAACTTTTTCTAGATTCCTTAATCAAACTCATATATTCTCCAAAAGATGAGTATTTAGGAAGACTTGTTCGCATTAAGAGTATTATAATCAACTTCTGGAGAATCACCTAATCCACGAAAGAGAACTATATATTTCCCATGTCTTTAGATAAAATCCAAAACCAAAATTTTTAGTATGATATTAGATAGTCCACAAAAGTGTAATCCTTTATAAAAAGAAAATCTATTCTTAATCTCCAAAATTTATCCAAAAAAACCCAAAGTTCAACGAAAACCATTCGATAAACAATTGTCCATAAAACTTTTCAAAGTAAACCAATCTAAGATTGAAACTGAAATATTTGAAAGATTTAATCTCATAGTCTTCTAAGGTACAAATTAACTTTTATCTCCAAATAACACCAGTTGCTCTTAAATTCTCATATTGAAAAGTAATTAACCTAATCACATATCCTCGATGATAGGTTAATCATTTCCATAGATACCCCAAAATAAAATTACTCTTGATTCCTAAAATAATCTAACTAAAAAGAATTAGTCAAACTAACCAGGGACTTCTCAGAGTTCAGTGGTAGGCGATAAATACCAGTCGCATATTGGTTGTGGGTTCGATTCCCACAGCTTTGTTCGACGCGACGGGTTGTCACATGGTTTTTGTGTTGTCCTTTTTCCAAAACTATATAATTCATAAAACATTCGCCAAAATGAGATAAAATCTTCAAAAATAATCATAACATATTTTAACATCAAGTTTATCTCATGGCTTTCATTTTCCATCATAATATATAATAACCCATAATTACCTCAAAAGTAAGGATCATATAAACCCCAATGGTTACCTTAATAATTATTAACTAAACTTCCACATCGATTAGTCATCTCGTACATGATGCATTACAGAACATACCAAGGTACAAGTGGTTGATCATGACTCTTTGATAGTTGGTTTAGAACAACCACAATTTTCCTCATTGAATCCCCCATTTCATCCAGTCTCTTAATCAGAGAACCACCAAAGTTTCCTTCAAACCTATTGTCACTTTGGTGCCTTCTAGATCCATCAATTCACTAAAAATAGAAATGTTAGTGTGAGTATATCAACAAAACCATCATGTACTAATGAAGAAGATAAACACTAAGATGTACTTACTCATTCACTTTATCTAAAACTAGGACTCTTTCTGGAATCCTAACCATTATGGTAATGTCACTTATGCCTAGAGAATACCCTAACCTTTAAAGTTATCTAAACAGACTTCTGATACCAACTATAAGGCCCCAACCTTAACCCTTACTTAATATTGAATTAAATGATTAATTTACATTGTGGATATTTTCAGGTTTCGAGTTTTAGAGAATTAGATCATAAATCATTAATTACATTCCACATTTAAAAAAATGGAAACATAAAAGATATTATTAATTTTTCCCATCAATGGAAACATATTTAAAATAAAACATGGATTCTTTCGTGACACTTCCTTGACACTATCATCATATCATGCACCTTTCCCTTGACCTGTGAAGAACATTTCAAAAACATGGGGTGAGCATAAAAAGCTCAGTAAAGGATATAAAAGTACGAAAAGAAAACATTAGTCCATGTAAGAAATCATACTTTACTCATAAAACATAAGAATTTTAACATACCTCATCAAATCATGAATAAATCATAGAAATCATAAGGCATAATGGTAACATGAGGCATTCATAACATTCTTACATAGGGAGTAACCCTATTGGTTACGTTTGGAATACCCATCACAGTATATTCCCTAAATATCTTCAGAGAAACCTTAACGTTTAACTCCTTCGCATTACCCAATGCATTAGAGAGCTATATCGGGCTCACCCACCCTTAGTTTATCATGGATCCACCCGTCTTCATTACAATTCCCATGAACTTAACATAATTGTATCACATAAAACATAACATTTCCACTTTTCAATCATAGGATATCAATAAAACACATTGACATAAAAACATTATGAAAACCGTTTTCAATACCAAAATAACAAAAGTGTAAAACATGGTATTTATTTTTCATTCAAAAAAAGTTATGTCTTGTAGAGGAAGCCAAAACTCAAATAATGGTCACGGTGGCAGAAAAGTCGTTGTCGCCACAGACGTATGACAAGAAAAACATTTCATTTTATCGTTTAGTAAAACGGTTCATATAAAAAGATTCCTTTTGAATAAACAAAAATTCAAAAGGGTTTAAACACAGTATAAAAGAAATTTTTGTATAAAACAAAATATGCCTCAATGAAAGGAGACTGAGGTTATGTCCTTTACAAAGACGGTATCCTTGGATTAAGGATAAATCAATTACATAATTATGTGTGACAAACGAATACACCAAATATAAGTGGTTATTAAGTGTAAAACAATCAGAGGACATTCACACATATTCATAGAACTACATATTCAAGGAGTACAAGTTTATCCCAAAGAATCAAAATTGGGTTAAGAAGTTTCCTTGCAAAAATTCGAGAGCCTAACGGCGTCACTTCAAAATTTAGAAAAAGAGTTGATGAGAGATAAATAAGGGTATCTCATCACCTAGACATAAAATTTACATCAATAAGGATATATATGAACATATCCCATCATAATAGTATGTGAATTAAAAGACATAACAAACGAAGTATTTTAAAATGAGGAGGGTGAAAGGTTTTCTTACAGACTTGGGTAACTTTCGAAACGTACACCCCATTGAAGAAGGGTCATTCAATGAATATGTAAAAACCCATAAATGAAAATATATTACACAAAGAGTATAATAATGGGATTTACATACACCACTCAAAGGAAATGGTGGAAAATGTGGCATAAATCTCACAGGACTAAAAGTGAGATGAAAAATCCCTTGTGAAAACTCGACAGCCTAACAGCGCCACTTAAAACTTCCAAAAATGGATTGATGAGATAAAATAGGGTCTCTCATCATATTATAATAAAATTTACAGAAAGAGGAATATAAAATAACACCCCCCATCATAACAAAGATTATATTAAAAGAAGTGACATAAAGGAGAGTACTTAAAAAGAAAGAGAGAGGTTAGATCTCTTACGAAAATTCGGCAGCCTAACGGCGCCACTAAAAACATCCAAACTGGATTGATGAGAGAAAATAGGGTCTCTAATCATATGAACATAAAAATTACCGAATGAGGAATATAAAATAACATCCACAAACATAATAAAAATGAGCTTAAAAGGAATGACATAAAAGAGTGTACTTAAAAAGAAAGAGAGGGGTAGGATCCCTTACCTCGTGTCTGACATGACTCGATCATTCTTTAATCTCCTGAATAATAAAATTTGGTCAATTTATAATTTCATAAGGACCTACATTAAATATTATTATTCAGTTAATATCGCATATTATAATGTTAGAGTAATTGGTTAATAATATGAGTTCATATAAGACGTTTTTGTCGATGTTCCGTACATGAGTAAAAATCGAACTTGTTGGAAAATAATTTTACATGTAGTTATAGGTACATAATATCCAGAATATTATTGATGTTTTAAATATCATATATATCCAGTATATATTGATTTTAAACTATTCTATAGCATTTGGAGATAAAAAATTAAAAGCATCGTTCATGGAGATGGTAGGTCATACGTACGCATGAACACTACTTTCATTTTTTGTCATATTAATGGAATTAAAACAAAATAAGATATAAATATATTATAATTCCAGAATTATATCCATCATTTAGATGTAATATATTACATATATATCCATTATATATATGTACTTATAATAGTACATAACATTTGGAGATAAGAAATGAAATGTACCGTTCATGGAGACAATATGTCGTACGTAGGCATGAACGCTACTTTCATTTCATTTTTTTGTATTAAATGGAATTATAAAATAATTATATAAAGGTATATTAAAATTCTAGTAGTATATAATATTTAATACCATTAATTCCATCCTTTATACGTCCCACATATGGCATTAACGAATCAAATCACTTTTAGAGGGCGGTAGTCCGCACTTCCTAAAATGAAGATATCGCGTTTACCTATAATGGAAACCCTAAAGGTATGCCATAAATGAAAAATACCTAAGATTAAGGAAAATATAAACATATTATATATCATATATAAATATAGTGACATCTTAATGGCCACCTTTTAAGATGTTAAAATAATATTGAACAATCATCGTTTTGTGAGGCAGTAATTTTCCATCCACAAAAACAGTATGTTCTTTAACCATTAGATGGAGGTGTATGAAAGTGTATATTGATTCCTTATTATAAAAACATCCTATTATATTTAATATACTGGTGTTGTTACAAAAAAATTAGTAAAAAGAGTTTAGGGGTTTGGAGAAGAAAAATAAAACAAAAGAACACAAGGGAAGACATTACCTTTAAATCGGGTAACTCTCTTTGATTTGAGCTCAAAGGCTTCCTTGGAAAGGATTCTGCCCAAAGGGAGGATTCAATGATGAATAGAGGGATGTGGATAGATGAAACGGGCAGGGGTTGGCCGAGCCAAAGGCGTTGGAAGTGTGGATAAGGTGGTAGAGGTGGGGGCCTTTTATAAGGGGAGAAGAGAGGCACTCTTGGAAAGTTATAAAAGAATACTTTATTAAAATATGATTTCCGGATTTTAAAGGACTCAAAATTATATATTTATAGGATAAGGTGACAGTGTTTTGAAATCCACCCATACAATAGGTTTTTGACAAGTGTAAGACTTATATTTCACCCTATCATCTCATTTTATTAAAATCGTTCATTTATGAGGTAATCACTGCATCATTATGGTGTCATAAATAAATTTATTTATTTAATATCTAAAAATTATAAAAAAAATATCATGATTTAGGAAATATTTTTATCTTTCTAATGAATATTTATAGTAAAAAATATGTCTTGTATAACCCCATCTAAAAATTGTTTTAGTAAAAAAACACATGTTTGTGACATTTTATTTTTAACTTTAAATAAAAAGGTATTAATGTCATTTTCCAACCATAGTGGCTCCATGGGGTCCCCAAGTTTACCCATGGATTGACATGGTCGGCCATGACTCATCCAATGAGGGTAGGACATGTGTCTAGGTCATTTCATATTATTAAAACATTATTTTTACCTTAAACTACACTAATTACCTCCAATCGCGATTAAAACTAAAAAAGTTACTATTCACCAAAAAAATTATTTTAATCCCATTGAACCACTTTTTACTTCTTAATGACAACCATGTATGTCAGATTTTTTAAATTTAAAAAACAGAGGTGGTAAAATTTCATTTAAACAAAATATCAGTTTTTTAAGTACCACTTAGTGGCTTCACTATTCATCAAAAATTGATGTTTTTCAGAAAAATACCAAAAATTCATCCTAAGATATATTTGATATTCCGAATTCAAAAATGAAGTATATTTTACAAAATTAAAAACATATAAGTTACATTAATAAATTTAATAGTTAATTCCTGTTGTCAGAGCAAATAGCGTGTTTTTATGAAACAATAAGTATCAAAAGATTGACAGTAGTTTCAGTCCAATTTCAAGATGAAATTAATTCCAACGACCACTATTAGATTAAATGGTAAAAATATATGATAATTTCACTTTAAAACCAATTCAAATGATAATATAATCATATTAATAAATTAGATTAAAAAGAGGTTTTGAATTAAAATCCAACATTTTTCACTATTCATTAAAAAATGAACTTTATCGGAAAAATACCAAGAATTTACACAAAGTAAATTTTTATGTATATATTCTAAAGAAGAATTTTATTTTTTCAAATATAACACATAAAATTGTAAAAAAGTGGATTTAAAAGCGGTTCGTCACCAAAAGGCGGTTAATCGACCTTTTAAAGAATATTAGAATGTTTACGCCTAAAATTGGATTCATTCGCATTTTTAATCCTCTATAATTTATTGTAAAAAGTAAAAATATTTGACAAACATATATAATCATTTTGTAGTTAGTTCTGTTCATTCCCACCATTACAACGGCTAGGCGTTAACTATAATTTAAAATAATATTATTTTATTATTAGAGTACAACGTAAGATTCCCAAGAAAATCGTTGTTGCGTATTGGGTACGCCATTGAGCATAGAGTTCCCTTTAAATTAATATTAATATTTTATTCAAAAATATGGATAAATTTGAATATTTCATATTCTTTATTTACCTGGGGTGTTACAGTAACTCCTTGCTTGAAGATGAAGATAGGATGTGAATGTAAGCTAAGAATTTTTAAAATCAGTATTAGAAAGAATAATTACACAGATTAAGGTAAAAGTACATACATTTGATGTTTTTGAAGGATTGAAAATTTGGAGGCCACGACACCAAATGTTGAGAAGAACCCAAAATAGTTTAAAAAGATGAAAGTCATTGTTAATATGTTTCAAAATAAAATGATTTTTTTCTAAAAAATTTAATGTATAAGAATAATTTTTAAAGGAATTGAAGTTATAATATTCTCCCATAGTACATATTTGGTTGAATTCTTTTAATTGTTGGTTGGATGAATTTTTATTATATATTTTATAGAGAATAAATTTCCACCTTTTATAAATAATTTTATATTATTTTTATCACTATCATTTGAACTACATTCTACGTCCTATATTTCATTTTGAAAATAAAAAATGGGGATAAGTATTTGGAAAGGTAATTATTATAGAAGTTTATGGTGAAATTAGTTCTTTGTGGAGATTTATTTAAAGAAGTTATTAAGAAAGTTATTCTAGTAATTATAATTTAGGAGGAGCTGTTATTATGATATTTTCCTATCTAATTTTGTAAATTTTTTTAATAAAAAACAATCATAAGGAAAGGGGTAGTTAAGAGAGATAATGGGAGAAAAATTCATAAATTAATATTTAGCTATAACTTCTTCGATGATATTTGTTTCATCCTTATGTGTTTTGTTTTATTCTTTTCAAAAAAGAGTGATTATTTTGATAAAATTTTACTTTCTATTCTTTCTATCCTTATTCTTGAAAATCCCAACACACTCATAAAAATTATTTTTTTTAACTTTTTATTTCATAATTTTTGTAAAATATTTTATTAAAACAATTCGTTTTAATAAATCTAGAAATATTTTTAAATTTATAATATAAAATCTATATATTATTTTGATCCATCAGACTGACTAATGTTTGATCCATCAGACTATCTATTTGATGATTTATTAGGTTGACTAAAGTCTATTCTATTAGATAGATCTATGTCTAGTCCATCTGACTGACTAAAGTCTAATCTATCAGATTTACCTATGTCCATTCAATTGGACTGACAAAATTACAGTCTATGCAGTTCACATATTTTAGTCAATCAGTATGAGAAATACAGTCTACTGGAATGAAAAATCTATTCAATCGAAATTAAATATATATAGTCCATAGTTTTTACTAATTTTAGTCTATCGATATGATTGAGTTTAGTATATCATTGTGACTATGTTTATCTTATAAGTGTGACTATGTTTAGTCCATTGGAATGAAATTAATTATTCCATTTGAAAAAAAAAATTAATCTGGGGGATAATTATTTCTACTAGTTTAGATATTTTTTTAAACAGTATTGCAATGGTGTTATCTTAAGGAAATGAAATGGAAATATGCATATCATGCTGAAATTTCAAATAGAGGATCATCTGAGTCCATTTCCACCAACTCTGAGAATTATAGAAATATGATAATTTGAGGTGTTCTTATAATTATAGTTTCATTTGAGGAGATGAGAAAATAAGAATTTGGAAAACTCAATCCATCCTAAGATTTAACTATTGTAACAACATGTTACCATTCATTTATAATATTTTAGAGAGTTTTAGCTTAATGGAATCTATATAAGAATTTTGAATTCTCTAAAACATTTTAGAATTTTAATTATGTGTATTATATGTGTTTAATATCAAAGGATTCTGGGGTTAGGAAGATGGATGGATGTAATCTGGCTGAATGAGTCCTTCTGAGTATAGGATAACAGAGATGCTTCTAAACTGAGTGATGTAAGGGTTTTTTTCTGAAGAAATATAGACATGATATATTGGATGGAACATTGGATACCTTTGGTGAAGGTTATTTTCCAATATTAAGATAAATGTTGAAATTTACGTATGTATTTTATGAATATTTTGATTGTTTGAAAGTGAAATTTGAAATGTTTCTTTTTTAATTGATTCTAAAACTTTTTTGATTTGTTATATGAATTTATAAAGGAATTTTTGTTTCACTGAACATTTTGGTAATTTAATATACTATTGGAGATATGTGTTTGATAGAGTTATCCAATCATCAGACACAATCTGAGTCTAATAAACACAATAAATTGGATTCAGTCTTAATTAGTTTAAAGTTCTAAACTACTAGTCTCCCTGTTGTAGTCCTTATAACTATTATGATCTAACAGTTATCGCTCTCCAATTAATTAGGTAATGTGATATTGATAACTCATTATATTATTATGATAATCATGTAAATAATTTCAAATAGGTTTGATCACATTTTTAATGTGTGAGTATAATTTATTTTTTCCGTACTCACAATTTTTTCATGGACATGATTGTGAATTCTTATGTTTACTTTTTAATGCATGAGTATGACTATTTTGGTGCTCTATTCAAAATATTTTATGTTTTATGATTGCAATTATCAATGTTCACAATGTTATGATTTCTTATGCTTATGATTCCATATTCCTATGTTTTAATCTAGAATGATAATTACTTTTTTAACACCATTGTTAATCCTAATTTTGAATATGACATGATTTTAGAGTTTATGAACTAATATTTTATTGGTTTTATATTTTATATTAATAATATAGAAATGATTATTTTATCACATTGTGATGACAATATAATACTCTTATGATTAATATATCCGATTTTTACCATTATTGAGCATATGAGATCACCATTTCTTATATTTTATTTCCCTATGTTTTAAATGATGTTTCTAAATATGATATGTCTAAAAGGGTACTAATAAAAGTTCAGGATGAGAGATTTTTCTGATCATTTAATAAATAAATTTATTAAGTTTCGAGTATTGAATGACCCAAAACCACAATAATCAGCAAGTATGTATAATTTTGATATGTATTGAATATTCATATAGAGTGATGTAATATTGTTGAATGTCATGTTTAGGTTGTTGTAGGATTTTTATCCCTAGAAAACTTCTATGATTAAATTCAATGTAACTCATGTCATATTATTTTGGATACATAATTTTAATTTTATAATTGAGTATTTGTTTAATGTAAGATGTGTGGAGATTTATTATTGTTTAACTATCTAATAGTTGTTTCAAAGATTTGTTTCAAGAATTCATTTATTATACTAGGTATATTGGTTCATTTTTCATGATCATGGCCATGTGTTATTTTAGAAAGTGTTTTAGTTGATAATTAGGAACAATATATTTAAATATATTGATTGGTATTTCTTTGGAAAAGTCTTATCTATTCTATTAAATGTTAGCTGAAAAATATTTAAGGTTTTTTGAAAAATTTATTGATAGAATTTTATTGAACTAAATCCATTTTGGAATTTTTATTATGATTTAGCTTGATAATTATCATTTTGTTTTCATTTTGTGTGAGTAGATCCGTTCAATAGTAAGAAAAATAATTTTATGCAATGTATATGGTTCAATAGAGGCATGTGATTCCTTTATTGTATATTATCATAATTAATATATGATTATATGGTGAATTATTGTGGTATTTATGGGTTTATTTGTGGAGTGATAAGTTCATGGGATGTATGAAATTTTTTGGACATTCTTGCATAGGAAGAGTATGTCATGTCTAATTCATTTTGTTTATTTTTGAGTGATATTTTTAATATTTCATCATGGGATCTGGCATAGTTATGTGTTGAGTTGGATTGATTAGATCTTGACATATATGATTGGATGTGTGACATTGTATTTTTTGTGATATGATCCATGGTGGGATGTTAAAATTATAATATAAGGGTATTATAATATTGGGTACTATATTTTTTATGAGACTTCAATACATAGAGTTAATTTAGTCTAGTTGGATCTCAATTTCCAATGAGGCATGTGGGTGTATAGTGTGGTGGGGCGGGGGTGGTAAATAACATATTAGATAGATAGGATTATAATAAGTTTTTATGATTCTATGGAATATAAGTTCTTTGTTTTCCAAGAAGATTTGGGGGGATGTACTGAAAATATATGATGCTGGAGAATCTTAATTGTATATTCTATCTTACAAAAAACTTATAGGAGTTTTTGTGGGTATGAAACATATATGTTACATAGTGTAAGGTAGTATATGAAATAATATATAATAGTGATCACAACTACTGTAATATGGTCATGAAAAAATCATAATGTGGGGACTGTTTCATTATTTAGAGTGTTTCATTGGATTTAAAACTATAAGTTGGCTTTCATATAATATTTATATTTTTTAATTCCCATAAATATATATCTATATTTTAAATGATTTACTCAGAAGGTATGATAAAGGAACATTCTTAGATTAATTTTAAATTTCTAGTTGGAATTTATTTAGAAATGATAAAGGACCCTTGAGAATTGTATCATTTGTGTTGGAAGAGTTTTAATAATGGATCATTGGGAAGTGTTCTTCAAGCCAGTATCTTGGTGTTTGATAGAAACATTTGACAGTATATAAATAATGGAACAACAAGTAATAAAAAATAGAGTCCTTGATAGAGATTTCCCTAGTATAACTACATTTAGAATAATCCTGTTTGGATCCATAGAACTCTTGATAATGGGCTTATAAAGGGAGATGGGCATGGGCTCGTACTGGTTGATATTTCCAGATAAATTCAACCAAATAATTGGGATGATTATATGAATATATGGACTATATTTGATTATTATATTATTAGATATAGTGAATTTTTTTTAATAATTAATATCGTGTTTTATTTTTTGGAAATAGGAAACTATGAATTTTGTGCATTAGTGGATAGTCAAACTAGAATGGGTGGATAAATTTTTTTTGTTAACACATATATTTTTGATTTTAATGATGTAATGAATAAAATTTATTACATAGTAATAGAGTTCATAATGGGTTACACAAGGAAATTAAGTAGAAACTAATTGGGGATATTTATTTTGAGGGATGTTCTAATTGTTCATTTTGATATAAATGTTTCAGATGGTGGCTAGAATAGTGTGTTTGGTTTCACCTATTTAAATAAAGATATATTTTTCTATTGAGAAAATTAATGTTGTGGCAAGATGAATTTAATGTAACAAAACATTGGTGTAATGGACCACATCATTTTGGGTTGGTCAAGGTATGTGTAAATTGTATTTTTTGGATTCATATGGAGTAATTGGAGTTTTGTCCGTGTTTCTAATCAGATTTAAGATATTTCAGGATCACCAGTTCTGTCAATGAGAACGTAGAGAATATACTTGTGTGTGGGGTATAAAAACCACATTAGTTAGGCTTCCGAAACACGATTAATGGGATTCAATTCATGATGGTCTTGGGCAATAGTTGATCCCTCTACCTAAAGTATTCATACCATGACCCAAAATTGTCACACCGAGACAATATTTGACCTCATATTTTCCAATAGTATTGGGGGTTGTCGCTACGTGTCCTATAAGAATACTGCTGAGATGGTAGTTAATTGAGGGGAAAAACGCCTTCCTTAAGGATGTCAAACCGAGACCCAAAAGGTTTATATGGCGACATAGCTATTGGACCAATTTTAATAAAATTTCATTGTTTATAATATTATATTGGAACTACATGGGCCCTGTTGGGGTTACATTCCCTCAGTAACACATGATGGTTGAGTTATCTCTTTTTCTATTGATTCTCCTGCCATTTCATATCATTAATAAAGGTTTATTGGATATTTTTGATAATGAAGATTGTTAGAAATATATATCATCTTATTCTCATTTTTAATTCCACTTATTTCATTTCAATATTGGGTTTCTCGGTTAGGGATTTATGGAGTTGATTCCACTAGTCATGGGAGAACATTCCAACTTTATGGTTATTTTGTTTGGGACCTATATAGGAGGTCCCAACATGGTATGTTCATGATGTCATTTGTTGTTTGTCTTGCGAAATGTCAGTCCATGTGTTTATTAAGGGTTTTTGTAGCATTTTTGTTTAATTTGACAGTTTTACATGTGAATTAAATGGGTTCTTTAATGTGTCTTAGTTTTAGTTGTGTTTTTTAATTGAATATGCCCCCTCTTTATGCGTAACATAAAGTTGTTCTGTTATATGATGAGTTTGGAATCAATTGTGAAGTTGTGTGAGTTTTGTTTTAGATTATTAGTTTAATAATTTAATAGAATGTATGGTTGGGATTGGTTATTGTAGACCCTAGGGATGTCAGTATGTGATTAGGATCTTTTATAGATTACTAGTTGAGTTTTATTTCTATATGAATAATTGTTTAAACTTAAATATGGGATTTATTTTCAACAGTAAAAACATTATTTAATTACTCTTAATTTTTTTAATAATTTTTATCTTTTTATCCTTGCCATAATTTATTGTTTTTTTAATTTTCAGTTAATATAAAAATATTTTTCTTATGTTTCTATATTAAATACATTTTCTTATATAAAATGTTGATTATTAAATTGTTTTTAAGGTTATTTAATATATTATTTCAAAGGAATTAAATTTTGAAAAGATTTTCAAGATTCATATTGATTTTACAGGGTTGAAATAAATGATTTCATAAATTGATCTTAAAAATTCAGAATATACTATATTTTTTGAGAGTTTCATTTTGATTTAATAAATATTGGGTCATTTTATAAATAACTTTTTTTAATTATGATAAGAATTTGGTTTGGTGGAATTTATAAGAGAATGCATATTTTTCAAATGATTTTAAATTATTATACATGTACCATTTTTCAAATAAATTAATTCATGACTTGGTTTTTCCAAAATATGTTTTCAATGGCATGGATCGAATTATTTAAAATAGTTAGATTTTGAAAATTACATTATATTTTTCCTTGGGATTTATTGTTTTGTGGTATAGTTTTTTTTTCATTTGTAGTATGTTATTCTTATAGAGGATGTAAGGGATGTTTTTATATATAAGTAATATTGTACGTGGATTATTTTATGATTTATACACTCTCTTTTATGTAGTTAATAATAGAAACCATAGGTTCTTAGGTAGTCAAGACTATAAAAGTACATCTAGGCATGACACACCATACTCATCCATTGCCTAAATTATAACCAAAAATAAACATTACTCTGAAATGGTAATGGTTATTTAAGATATGTGTCAACATAGTTTTATGTATGTGACTTACCTATCACATTTAGCCTACATGCACAAATATATTTGATTAATTTTAATATTGAGAAAGTAATATTATCATAGTTTTCATTCACCTTTGTTCTACCAGGTTACTACCATGACATCATGCATTTTTTATTTTCTTTTATTTTAGTGATTTTTTTACTCGTTATATTCAAATTTATTTTATTTGAATGGATGTTGTTTTTTATTAAATTTGTTTTCTTGTAGTGTTGTCACCCCACATGAATAAATTTTTATTGGAGTTGTTTTGTTCTTAATAATTTAGTGTGGGTTATCTTTGGGTATTTAGTTCATTCTAAATTATATGACTATATTTCTAGTAAACTCTTCAAATTATTTTAATTGGATAAAAAGTTCAGGTTATTTTAATTTATATATAAAATGTTTGTACATTTGAATTTTGTTTTGGTACTTTTTCTCTCACTATAAAATTCATATATTCCGTAAATATTCTGAAATATTTATTATGTTTTAAGATTTTTTGTCTCTACATTGGTTTAAAATTAGAATTAATTGATAGACCTATGTTAATTTTTTAACTAAATGGGGAAGTATACTTTTATAATTGTATTTCAAAAGCCTTATAAAAATGATTTACTTTTACTGGGTAAGTCTAGTGTTTTTGTAGCATACCTAATGGAAATATTTTCACAGGATTATATTTATTCCAGGTTCAGTATTGGTTTTTCTTATATGTAGTATTTGGTTTTGTGTTTCTGGTTCATGAATTGTTTAATTTTAATAAAATAAATATTTTTCTCAACACATACATATTGGTTATTGTGGACTATGTTATATTTTTTATGTTTTATATATTTCATTTATTATTCCATGTTAAAATTTTATTTTTGATCTCCCCAAGGATATGTTTTTCTATTTATTTATATTTTTAATATTTCATATTTAGGTGTTTCAATTATTTTGTTGTTTTTTATGGATTTATGTTGTTGGTGATACATAATTTGTTTTATTTATTATTGAGACTATTTATTTGGTATATATGATCATCAAATTTGTGCGGTGGTCATGATGGTATGCTAGGTAGGAGACCCATGTTATTATTATTTAGTTAGGGAAAATCATTCCCGCTTATGGTCATGGAATTCTAGAGATAGGATTCTAGCAATTGGAGATCCAAAAATACCCTCAGAACATGTCGGGGGGGGGGGTTATTAGGTACATGAATATGGGGCTTTAGGGGTCATTTTATGATATAATTGTATTTTTTCTAGATTTTGTTTTATGATATTTGGAGATTTATATTATACATGAGATATTGTTTTTTTAAAAATAAATGTCAGTACAGTGGGTGTTTTAGAATAATATTTTAGTACTGAACGTTGTCTTTATAGTGGATTTTAGGAATGAAAAATTATATTTTCCGTTTTTATTTCTTTATATTTATATAGATAATTCAATTTTTAAGGAAGTT
Organism: Viscum album; assembly: GCA_963277665.1. Classification (NCBI taxonomy): domain Eukaryota; kingdom Viridiplantae; phylum Streptophyta; class Magnoliopsida; order Santalales; family Viscaceae; genus Viscum; species Viscum album. The sequence goes on along the minus strand of OY728152.1, from coordinate 51,943,546 downwards.
GGAATAGAAACCAACAAGCATAATGTAAAGGGTGCTTGGGATGAAATCCATGCACACGAGAAAATATATTCCAGAAAGCTTCTTTTTATTCCTCTTCCTTTTAATTGTTTTCATTTGGTATCATGGTTTGATTAGTATTATTGTCATTAGTATTTATATGTTCACATTTTTATTTTTCTAAATTTTATTCTATGATTGTAATGAATTGAGATGATTTCCATGAAAATTTATTTTATTATATTATATTGGTTCACATCTCTTATATTATGACATTTTGTATATTATTTTTTAAACTAAACATCATAGAAATTGATTTTTAAGATATAAGTGGGGTGTTTCTTTTTATATGAATGTATTTTTGGGAATTTAATGTTATTTTGAAGGAATAATGTGTGTTATCTGGTATTATGTATGTGTTTTAAAACGTACAGTTTCACATGGATTAAATTTTTTATAATTATATAGTGGTTTTAAATGGGACTTTAAGTTAAAAAATAAAATGGGGGAATGATTGAATTTTATATTTTTTTAATGGATGCGTTTTTGAAGTTAAATAATTTTAAGGTGTTAAAAATCATTTCACTTATGGAAAAAATATTTATATTTTTCTGTTTTCTTTACTAAATTGGTTTTCCCATAAAATTGTTATCATTTAAGATGATTTTACAATATTTTTTTGGATTGTAGACTTGAAATTCATAGTTTTTTTGCAGGATTTAACAAAATAGAGTGTAATTTATATTGATGTAATATTTAAAACATGGGTTTTTTTTTCTCAAGCAAAATGACTTATTTTAGTAGAAAACACTTTTGTGTGGCATTACTAGTTCATTTCATGGACCAATATTTTATAAATCCTGAAAATATATTGTATATAGATTCTATTTGTTTGATATGGTTATTTTTATTTTGTTTTTCTTCCTCAGGTTTACTTTAAATAAAAAAATAATACTGATGTGTTTTGTTATATATATATATATATGATTGTTTCATCAATTTATATTTTTTAAAATCATTTTTACTAAGTTGGTAGCACAAAACCATGTGAAAAATATTTTCTTATAGTTTACTTTTCAATAGAAATAGAACATAGTTTTTTATATTCAATTTTACATTTATTTTTAGAGATATTGATTTTGGTATTATAAGATAGATACTAAATGTTTTTGTTTTATATTGTATTTTATGGGTTATTCCTAGATTATATTTGAAATAAGTAAATTCTTTCAATTCAACAGATAATATTTAAATTTTATGATTTTATATTTCGTATTTGTATTGATATATTTTATATGATAAGAATGATTTATGTTTTCTAGGGTATTCTGCCTTTATTATTCCTTAAGGTTAAGAGTATTTTCAATTTTAATTAATTCATTTATAATTGGATTATAAACCATTTAAGAGTTTTCAATTTATTATCTTTCAATTTTTATTTTTTTTAGTAGGATATTTTTTGGGCTAGGGGTACCCTTTGAGTTAGTGATTTTTTGGCAAAATTTTTTATAAAGTTGATATGAATATTGTCAATATGTGAATTTTCCATTATCTCTATATGGATTCCTCTAAAGGATTTTCATAGATATATTAATGAATGAAACGTTTATTTGATGGGGATATTAGAATAAACTATGTAATTTTTTTAAAATAAGTGGAAATTTTGTTTTTTATTCATATTAAGGAATGATAGATTATGCCATATTTTAAATATAGTTTTCATGTTTTTTGAGTGCTAGTATAGAAGATGATTACCAGGATTGAGTATTCATGTGGGGGGTCATTGAATTATGTATTAAGTAGGATGTGCTAATGAAATGGCTGAGAATCATGTTGTGATGGTGTTAGCTAGGGGCTGCGTCATTTGCCTCAAGGAATTCATTCCATGGCCTAAAAGGATCGCTTTATAATGGGTTTTAACATGAATTTTTTTTAATCATTGTATAATATCACACTAGGAATAAGAATTGATCATCTATGATGGTTGTGATCTATGCATTAAGAAATATATCTGGTGGAAGTCATGAGACAACCCAAAAGGGTCAGAATATGACTTAGTTATTGTCTTATTTTTTAACAAGTCGTTTTGTTTAATTTTATTAGTGAACTATTTTGATCCCACTATGTTGTCCTAGCCATTATTTAGTCATGAGTTGGAGGGGGAGAAACATGTTTTCCACCATTATCTCCGATTTTCATACTTAAAATCGTGTTTTTTCAAGACTACTTCATCAAACATGTTTTTGGTAATTGCTCTCCCCTTCTCCATATTGTTCTTTCCCATTCCGTCTTTATAATATCTATTATCTTGGTTAGGTATTTTGGGAGATTATTTTTCTATGTAATGGATGAATAATACATATTCTTAGGAATTTACTACATTTTCTATATTGTAGATCCTCATAGGGGATGTTTTTTTTTCAATTTTAATTTATGTTGATTTATTTTCACTATAAAGATTTTTTTAGGGTTTCAGATAATTTTGGTTTAGTAAGACATTAGTTAAGTGAATTAAATCATTAAATTTATAATGAAATCATATTTTTCATATGGGTTTTGAGTAAATTTTATCCTTTATTAATTTTTTTGATGATTGAGTTACATGGGTTTGGTTTTTCGAGTTTCTAGCCTGTTTCATATATTTTTAGAGCCCTTATTGAAAGTAAATGGTTGAAGCATGACATTAAAAACATTTACTGATCCTACAATAAATAATAGTGATTTTGAAAAAATAACTTATAGTGAACTAATTTAAGGAAAATAGTTATCAAAATCATGTTTCCTCACCTGAGAAAAAAAGGAACACATTCGATTATCCAAAATTATTATAGGCATACAGTTTCAAAAATCATTTTACCAAACTATTTGAGTGCTCAAAAAAGATAAGTAGTCTTGCAGGGTTGTAGAATGGTTCATAAAAATGAAACCAAACCATGAGAGTGTGGTTAAATGATTGAAAAATCCTTTATAAAGTCCATTAAGCATCCATTTTTTACGTTTTATTCTTGATACAAGTTTCTTAATGATTATTTAGACTCCACTGGCCTCTGTAGTGAATTCCTTACCTTATATACTCAATTATCATTGTTCCAAGTGTGTTTTTGATCAATAATTAAGGAATGAGATTTAAAAAAACTCGAATCTTATGGTTTCGTTGTGATATACACTTCTTCTGGGGAGATGAATAATAGATCCAACATGCTTTTTATCAATAATTGGATTCTAATGCCATTTGAAAATGAATTTATGGATCATTTCAAGAACAACAATGTATCTAGTTTGTTGGATGCCTTATTTCAATAAATCCTAGATCTTGTGACATTGGAATATCCTAAGGGGTGTTTTGGGGTTTATCTAATCCCTTGAAGTTGGAATATTTTTTAATATTTTTTAAAAAACATGGTGTGTATTGATTGCTATTGGTTACTGGGGTTCTAGGTGTGGGAGATCGATCTGGTTAGAGCCAGGGTGTGAATCATGGATAACATATTGACTCATTTCAGATCTTTTAATTATCATGATAAATGTAGTATGTTCATTTAAATTTCTAGACCCTATAAACTATTTTTGTCTTGTTACGATACTTTTCTTGACATAGATTTTTTACCATGCTTGATAGGTATTTTATGTGGGTGTTCTTATTTAATGATGCCTTTACATGATGCTTAATTTCCTATGTATAATAATATAACTCATTACCATGTATGATTTTTCTTATATTTTTTTGTGTTCTATCAAAAAGTTTTCATGACGACATGATACATTTTGTCTTTATATGCTATGACATTTTTTGCGTAATTAGAATACTTTTTGACATATTTCTTTTGCTATTCGGAATTGGTGGATCATCATTATATGATCATCCTTTATAGGGTGAGTGAGGAATAAATGTGATGATGATGGTAATTTTCCTCAACTCAGTGTAGGGGAACGTCTACTCTGAGGCTTAACCTATGGTAGAAACAACCAGGGTATAAAATTATTGTGGCATGATTCAAGGTAGTGAGGTATATGAAAATTGGGCGTCCTGAACCAGTGATAAAGATAGGGTTTGATAGAATTGAGTATATGATTCTAATAGAGAATGTATTTTAAAATATTATGTCTAGATTTAAATCAATGTATTATAAAAAATGAGAGACATGTTCACCAACCTGGTTCTAGATCTGTCTCTCCCCGAACATTCTTTTCAATTATCCTTTCAAAGTAGTTCCAAAACCAATAATAACCAATTTTTGTAGGGGATTAGTAAGAACATGATTGAAAAACATGTGATTGTTTAAGATTTCTAATATATTTATTGGTATCTCTGAAGAAAAATATTATTCATGTGGAAACATTTTAAGGATTCCTTATTGGTGTCCAACTATGTTTTATTACTCACTCCATGCATGAGCATATCAATGCATGTGAAAACCAAAGTATTCGGGATCTATGTAAGGACAAGGGTCCAATGGAAGACTATTGAGTATTGGAGAATAGAGTGGGTATAAAGACAATGATAGTCTCAAGGTGATTATATGGTGTTTATTTATTTTTCTACCTTCAGCTTTTTATACCCTAGTTTGGTCTACAACATTGTAATCTCAGTTAATTTGTATTTTTGGAATGGTTGATATTTATTATTAAAATATGTTTATTTTATCTTCCATTGTGATTCGATATATTGTATTATTGTTTTATGGTATATAGCTATGATTACATAGTGTATATTATCCCCAAAACATCCTTATACTATTGCCTCCGGCCTGAAGTCTCTTGTGTATTGGGAGGGACACATGAGGTCATTTAGAATCACTACTTGGGTAATATTTACAAAATCCTATGTCAGGGAATTATAAAATTATTTCAAATCCGAGTTTCCATTATTTTAATAATGTTTATTTTGGGAAACGGTATAATGGAGATAGGATGTTTGGATCTTAGGTTTGGAAGTTTCCATGTTCCTGGCAAGATCATGTGTAACAGAACTCTATGTTACCATTGACATGGCTGATGGAAAATTTTTATGGGATTTATTTGTGTTCATGTATTATGATTAAGAACATTGGATAACATTGAATATATATATATATATATATGTGTGTGTGTGTGTGTTTGTGTATATGTATATAATTTATTTTCTTACGCTACATAGTTGATATTAAATATAACTCCTTGAATTTTATATTCTATAATGGAAAAGTCTTTATTTTTTATTGGGTTATATCTCTATGTTATTTTTTATTGTGGTATATTTGGAGGGAATTAATTATAAGAACTTGAGAATTACATAATGTTATATATATATATGATTCTGACTAACAAGGGGGTATAAAGGACAAGTATTAATCCTTGGGTTGAACATGTTGGTTTAAACATTATGTGTTGGTATATTCTATGATTTGTATTCCAATAGAGATACCTCAATTTTTCCTTTTTTATTCAAACATTTTTATCATATGATATTTGTTGTGGTATCTCAATAAATTTATTTGAATTTTCTGAAAGATCCATCTAGAGAGATGTATGATTGGTCCCACCAGAGAGGATTTTCTAGTTCCACCATAATATTTGTATAAGGATGCAACTGATCAAGCTCCCACACTTTATCAAGTCATTCAGGAGTCAGAGACATTCTTGTTTGGAGTAAATTAGATGGTACCTTCCCTTGGTGGTGGAGTATAAATGAATATGTTTGACAATGGCTTGGAATTATAGGTATAGTATCTACTAGCATCCCATAATACTAGAGTACTATTGGATACCAAGGACTATATACACCTAATTGGATGTGTATTTTACTTAGCTGAACATTAGTGGACTGGTTGGTTAAGCATGTAGAGTTCATGTTGTAGGGACATTTCTCGAGAAGGTAGGGTGTCTTGGATTAATTGGGATTGTGTGAGAGACTTTTTTGAGGCATTACAAGATCCTATTCTTCTGGGAATTATTTTCAATCACACTGAGACTGGATCACACCAAATAAATCATTGACCTCCAGTAAGGATCGAAGATGATATATGTATACTATACTCTTTTCACCAAGTCATTTATTTTTTATCCCCTATTGGATGGAGATGAGGCATAAATTTCCCAGAAGTTCTAGATTTGTAATTATCTTGATAATAGATGGTAGTTTATGACTTTTTACCTAGAGTGGCACCTTGATGTTCCCTTTATGGTCTTTCCTTCTGAAATTATTTTGGAAGAGGATTAAGTGGTTTGTCTTCTTGGATTCTTCTATGCTTTGTTGGGTGGGCCTCCTACTATTACAGTGAGTGTATTTCCTGGGAAATGGAAGTATAAGATTGGGGATCTGAAATGGGATTCGAGAAATAATATTAAGAAGAGTACAACTTGTTCAACTGAAGAAGAGTTCTATAAGGATTATTCTATTGGGAGGTAATAAAACAACATTGGTTCTTCCCTATATATCATTCATGGTGTTAATAGTGTGGAATGATGGGTTATATTGAGAAGTTATTCACTAGATTATTGAGGCCAGGATTCCATTGGGGTGCATGAAATAGACATTATACGATGCATATATATGATTAGGGCCCTTAATGTGTAGTTTAAACTCTTCATAAGAAATTGAATCCGACAATTTATGCACCTCATGTTCATAACCATGGAGATGAGGTAATTCAAGTTTATGTGATGAACTAGTTGATACTGATGCCTACCATTATTTCATATTTTCAAGATTTCTTATTATTATTTACATACATATTATGTTATCCTATGTGATTCATTCTCTAGATGTACCCTTTTATATCGAATAGGTATGTTTCCCAATTCATATGATCTATGAAATAATAATTTCTATGGACCAAGAGAGGGTGTATGTTGTGATCTATAAGACTAAATGTTAGAATATTTTTGAGATATGATGTTTTCATAGGGTAGTAAGATAATATTGATGATTAATTGATAATTTTTCAAAATTTGGGTCATCGATGATGGGTATTACCAAGAAGGTGATGAAATTAGAATGGAGTGACCATTTTTAGATGGTTTCTCAAGAACTAAAAATGAGATTGATGATAGATCTAGGTTTAATTCATTCAGATCATTGGATCCGATATATAGTTTACTATAATGCCACATGTGTTGGGTTAGGGGTTATAATGAGGCGTAGGGATCATGTAGTATCTTATGGTCACAACATCTATAAACCTATGTGAAAAACTACCCAATTAAGGACATGGATTTGGTAGTTGTTGTCCAAAACCAGCTGTGTTAGAGACACTATATATTCAATGATATGTTTGTTTTTTACAAGAAACACCAAATCCTATAATAACTCTTTTATTCTAGGGATCCTAATTTTATCCATATTCATTGGGTGTATTAGCTTCATAAATTAATCTTTGGGATAGTCTATGCTATTGGGAAATGAAATTCCATTGTATATGATCTTAGAAGGAAAATACTAGAGATTCAAAAGAATGGAGATTATCTATCACCAAAAGAGTGGAATCTTATGTGTTTAGTTGAGGAGTGGTTTGGGGACTGTTCTATGGACTGTGGAGTCATGAAATTTATGAATTTACTCATCATGTCTTTTTGAGGACCATTTGATGATTATAAATGATTCATATCCTATGTGTGCTATGATTTGAGAATGTTTGGGAGATAATGACCATATCATGGATAATTGATAAATTATGATGATGTGATCAACAAATATGGTAGGGTTGTAGTGCATGTATACAAGATAGAGGATATGGTAACATACTATCATGCTTCCAAATGGGATGTGAATTTAGGGTCAAAAAATATAAACAATGGCATATGATGTTAGTTTTTTTGGCTTGGTATGAAAAAGGAAACTGATGATTTTGTTTCATGATTCATTTCATTACAATAGTTAAAGTATGAGAATTAGAATATTGGTGGTTTTATTCAACCATTTCCTATGATGATGTAGAGTTTGGATTATCTGATGTTTGACTTTGTGATAGGGTTATCTAAGACCCAAAGGGATCGTAATTTAGTTTGGGTGATAGTCAATCTGCTAATGAAATATTTTCATATATTTTTTATTTGTGAGGATAAATCCATGAATTAGATTAGAAAGTTATATGTTCCAGAACTATTATGTTTATACTGTGTTCCATGGAAGATTATATCTAACAGATTTTTCAATTTGATGTCATGATTTTGGTAGGGGTCATAGAAGGATTTTTTACTTTGCTGAATTAGTGTACGACATATCACTCACAGTCCAATGGTCAGTTTAAAAGGATGATCAAGATATTATTGGATATTATATGGGAATGTTTCTTGAACATAAATGGAGAATCGGATGATAATAAAATATTAGGGTAATTAATATAATAACATATATTTTTGGATTATATTTAGATGGATCCTTTTAAGAATCTCTACGAATAGTAACGTCGTTTACTGGTATGTTGGAATGTGGTATGTGAGTTATTTTTTATGGATCTAATAATGGTATAAGAGAATTTTTAGAGATTATATCTACTCTGGAAGCGATTTAACATAACTCAGAGAAAGATATAATCATTAACTTATTTGAGTTTGTTATCATTAGATTTTTTGATTGTCGCACTAGTTTTCTTATGGGTGACTCCTCAGTTAGGGAATCAACATTTTTTTATTCTATGAAAGCTATCTCCAAGACTCATTGTACAAATTGAGATTTACATGATTATCAGAAAATTTTATCCCTTTATAAACCTAAATATTTGTCTCTAAGGTATAAACAATGTCTTTAAAGTGTCTCATCTCTTTAAGAACATGCCTGATCCCATATGTGTTATATACTAAAAGGATGTTCAGTTGAAACCTAACATGTTATATTTGGAGTGTCTGATTCACGTTGAAAACAAGAGAAACAAAGTATTTAAGGTGAAGACAATGGAAATTGTATGAATCCTATAGAAGAATGAATAGATCAAAGAGGAATCTTAGGAGTTTGATTGTGATCTTTAGGATCAGTGGCTGTATTTGTTTTGACAAATACACCTTGATATGATTCTCATGGATGAGAAGCCTTTAGAGGGGGAGATTGTAATGATAACATATTTTTAGGAATGTTTTGATTAAATTTTAAAGCTTATTTATATTAAATTGAACTACGAGTCTTCTTTGATGAGTATTGAGAGTTTTTGGTTTTTCAAGGAGTTATGGGGACCTTATTGAATGTGTAAGGTTGGATCCAGTTTTCAAAAAACCATGCCTATCCTCCACAAAATCAGGAGACCTATTCAAATAAAATTGGGAATGGTTTATGGTTAAGGCACAAATTTTAAGAAACCATGTAAACTAACCTGAAAAATCATGAAACACATTCTACTATATTATAAAATGGTCTATTCATATTTTGAAAAACTGTTCTCCAAACCATGTTGTTTCCCAACAAAGTACGATTGATTTGAATGGTTGGAACACGGTTTGGAAGATCGTGTGAACATAATATGTGTGAAAGGATTAATGATGAAAATTAATATTTAATATAAATTAATTACTCAACATGACCTGTTATTCCGCCCAAATTATTCCCTCTTTAATATAGAGACTTCATTGTAATTCCCCAATGAATTCACTCCCTTATATACAAGTCTTTAGTCAATTTTAGTGCGCTGATGTTACAATATCATGATATGTGATCCATGAACCTATGTTGTTTAGGATTACTCCAGATCCACACTTATTTTCTTATGAATAATAATATATCTATCATTCCTTTTCCCTATATATGGATTTAAATTCCAGCTAATCAAAAAATCGTATATCATGTATAAAAAGATGATAGATCTATTGAGATTGTGGATCCCTTTAATCAATCCAATATTTATAAAAATTGGAAGATATTTATATGTATTTCAATGCTGATAAAATATCTTATGCATATAAGATTCTTGAATATAATTTTAAAACCATATTTAATTGTGTTTTTTTAATTTTGTAGAGTTCTCCAGGTACATTCTCTATCTGATTAGAGTACTAGTGTGACATGAGTTTAACATTTCAATGTTTATTGAAATTTTTAACAGAATGATACAGGTAAGTTGTTTCTTTTATTTTTGGGAGCTTATAAACTATATTTTCTATGATATAAAACTTTTACTGGCCTATATGTATTTTTAATGCATGATAATGGTTGCATGTCGGTGTGTCTGTAGCCTATGAGACCCCTACATGATGTTTAAATCAATTAGGATAATGGTTTTTATTATTAACATTTTTCATTATTATTAAATATTGTTTTATGTTACTAATAAATTATCAAGATGAATTTATACGTGGATTATTTATATTATCCACCCTATTGTGTGTAAATTCCACACATTTATAGGTATTGTTTTTGGTACATAAATTAGGTGGACCATATTAATATGGTTCTCCATTTGAGGGGGAGTTCAGAAGACTTGCTATAATAATTATAATTTAACATAACTTATGGTAATATTATAATATCCTAGAGTCATAACACATAGTAGTGGAAACCAGTGTATTGTGTCCTTTTTTCCTAATGCAAGGTAGTGCCAGTATATGAACGAAATGTGGGTAGAACCAATTGTAGAGATGATGTTTGATATCCATGGTGGTTGACCTAATGATTGAGTTGGTGTTTGATGGACTTGAGGCCTAACCAATGATGGAGTGGGAATATGTTACAAATATATACTAATATGAATCAATTCCATATAACTATGGAGTGACATGTTCAGTATCCTTGTGAATATCTCATGAACACTCCAGACATCATTTTTGATTACCCTTCGAAAAAATAGAAGTGGAAGGTGCAGTAGGGGCCTGCAGTGACTATGATAGCACATGAGTTCTCAAAATGTGATTATTCTTTTTTCTAATATTCACATTTATTATCAACATGGAATTTTTTTTAATCCATGATAATTATTCATTGGTGGATTCATACTAGCCTTTATTACAGACACCCAACATTGTCATCTCAATGAATGTGTATACTTCTTGATTTAGGATCCCATTATGTGAATGGGGCCAATGGTAGATAGAGGAGAATGTGAGTATAATAGTGGATCATGAAGTGGGTCATAATACCAAGATAGTATAATGGGGATTGAAAATTATTTTTTATTAGTATTATTACAATTATTTTTACTATTAATTGTCTTGACACATTGGGAGAATGTTTTATTTATATATGTGGTGTGGTTGAAATTTTTTATTACACTTTATTGATTATTTTTATCCATTATGATACTATTGGTTTTTTTATTGTATGGATTACTACTATGATAACTGAATGTATAATATCCCTAATAAATCCTTTTAACCACAATATTAATTAGAAACCTCTTTTGTATGGGCTTCCACACATGAGGTTATGTGGAATCTACACTTAGGTTCTATTCATGAAAACAGGTTTGGTGTATTATTTATTTCAGGTTAATTAGTTCTGGTTTCATGTAAAGAGTGGGGTTCACCGTCCTTTTTTCTTTGTTTAGTGCTCTTATTCCATATTTCTAGTTTGGAATCAGTTTTACAATTTTGATATTTTGATTTTAGATGCTCGGTTTATAAATTTTTTGGTGTTTGTGATTGGGATAAGATCTCATTGACCTAAGAGCGATAGTTATGCTCTTTGGGTTTTTATATATTCTTTGTTGACATAGGTGGTCACATATACAATTTACAAAATTATATCCCTGATTTATTGTCTCAATTTAAACCTAAGTTCACTTTATTTAAAATTATAGTACAATTAATTACTATTTACCATTACCCAAATTTATTTGTTTCAAATTTAGCCTCTATTTGTTGTAAATATAATTTCCTTATGTTTCTATGTTCAAAACCATTTCTTATATAATTTTTTCACCATTTAAATTTTTTAATATCATAATTTATTATTTCAAAGTAAATTGTTTATAAAAAGGGGTTTTTTGGTTTTTAATGATTTAATTGAGAGGGGAATATTTTTTAGAAAACATTTATATAACCTATGAATGAGATTGTTTTTTCGCATTTTTCTTATTATTTAGTTATTTCTACGTGGTTTTATTAGTATTTTGCGTGATTTTTGGATTTGAATATAGTTGTTTGTAATTTATAATATCTTAGGGTTATTTTTACGTACTTTAATTTTTGATTTCATTGTTAGATTTGAAAATAGATTAATTTATTACATGATTTTTGAAAAAGGCATTTCCAATAGCCCTATAACATCATATCTTGACTCACTCTATAAATAGTTACTTGACTAATTCACCATGTGAGAAATGGAGATCTTCATTTTATGCTAGAGGTTAAAACTACTAGTGAGATATAAGGTAGTACTATGAGAAAAATATACCCATTAAATCATAGTTGACAATCATACATGAAAAACAAAACATAAACCATAAATATAACACATCCATCGGATTACATGAATGTAAATAGATAAACAAAAATAATCAATAATAAAATGTTGTGGAAGAATATCTAGAGTCATAAAAAAAGATTAAATACTAGGTTAGTCAGATATATTGAATAAAAACAAAATAAAAGTAAATGAAAATGTAAAAGTATTAGAGGCTCCACTACAATGCTGGATCCCTAACTCTACCTGATCAATAGATCCAATCAGATTTAATCCAACACTTTGATGAAATCATAGGCCTCATCCCATCCAGAAACTTTGATAAGTGAGGTATTCTTCGGTACTCAAGTGTACATGTGGCCCGAGAAGGGTACAAATACATAACATATAAGGGCACCACTAATGAAATCCCATACATAAATCACAATGTATTGACATGTTCCTGATATATGCTTTGAATTAAGATGTTTTAGGGAATAAATAAACAAAAACCCACATGACATTTTCTAGATAGATGATAAAATTTCTCTGAGCAAGTCACATTGAACAAACTATCCCATGTATGAAGAAAAAATATTGTTGATTCATTGGTTCATTAACTAAATCAAACATACCTACTACTTCTTGTGATGGGGTCTCACTGAGCATGCCGTAATGACTGTGCTAACCGAAAAGGACCTCTAGCCACTCCCCAAATAATACTGAGTGAAAAATAAAGCACATGACTATCAGGGGTAATGTACCTAGCCCTATGGCATGTGGGCTTAGCTAAATTCTATTAATATACCCATCCTCATGGTCTGTATAATTAATCCATAGAGAAGATGTCTACCAAGGGTAATATATCCATCCTAATGGATTATAGGCTCCACCAACTAGTGTAAATATACCCATACCTATCGAATATAACAATAACCATAGGTAAAATACCATATGTGGGAAATATATTCACCTCCATACATGTTTTCGATAAAGAACTATGGGATGAAGATCATAGTACATCATTATCAATTCATTCTTGAAATAGAAAGATGTATAGAGATTTGAAAGTGTATTTATGGTGGGAAAGTATGAAGAGAGATATATTAGAGTTTATAAATTATGGATTGGTATTTCATTAAGATTAAAATAAGAGACAAAAGTATACGAGTATATTACAACCATTATCCATTCCATAATGGAAATATGAATATATAACTATGGATTTTGTCATTGTGCACACTAACATGACTAAAGGAAAAAATTTCGAATGAGTTTTAGTTGATCACCTTATAAAGGTACCACACATAATTTCAATTATAGAATATTTATTTATAGATAATATTTTCTAGAAATATATTACAAAAGTTTTAAGGTAAATTATTATACTATATTTCATTATATATAATCATGAAATGAGGATAAAAATGATGTATTATTGAAATATTCAATACGACGTGGATACATAATTGATTTTATGTATGATCTACCATACTTTGAAAGATTTTCAGTTTGAAAGAAATATTAAATGTCCAGAAGAAATTTTGAGATATATATCAATGGAATTAAATGATGGTTGTGATTGACACCTTCCATTGGCAGAATTATCATACAACAATATCTTTAACGCCTTCCCTTAGATGTATCCTTATGAATAAATATATGATAAATAGTTGGGAAATATAATGTAATAAAATGAAGCTAGAGAAATAAAGCTATTAGGAATTGTCCTAGTAGAGTATATAGAATATCTATTTAGAGGAATTTAATAGTATATAAGTGTACCATAGAGTCATAAAATGTGTTATATTGACAATCATCAGAAAGATTTGGATTTTGAAATTAGTGAAAATTTATTCATAATAAAATATCCTTAGAATTGGGTAATAATATTTCTAAACAATTGAAATCTTAGAACTAGGATAATATGTCCCTTAACATTCTTGATTATGATGGGTTGATATATTATTGATTATTTCTTTCAAACAATTACTCTCAAGTTAATTATGTGTCCCGTTTGAATCTCATGGGGAAGTATATACAAGATAATTAAAATATAATAAGCTCTTAGTTCATACCACTGGAAAAATATATGTCATATTATGAAAAGATGGTGGAGATTATAGATTTTATGGAGAGAGTTTGATGAAATTAGGGCACTCAATTGGTCAATGTATTGTTGTGAAACCACAAATTTGTTAAAGCTACATGGAAAGCTGACGATCTAATGAAATGGAGATAAACAAATTTCCTTGTATAGAAGTTCCATCATTTGAGGGAGATATAAATTTTAATGGTATTAGAATGCAGCACCTAATATTTTTGGGAATATCATTTTCTAATATATTAATTTCTTCAATAACTTTCCTTACATGGAACAACATGTCTAAAAGAGAGGTGATATACTATTAGAATAATATTTTTATTTTTTTTCACATAGACATTTGATTGGTGATCTTTATTATGAATAAATAAATTATAAAAATTTATGCCTTATAAATTTATAAAATTAATTGATAGTTATCAATAAATATTAAAATAAAATAAAAAATCATTTCAATATAGAGTTTTTCATGAAAAATGGGTTTTATAAAAGAAATATATATTTTTTCGTAATGAATTAAATTGAGAAAATTATTAAATTATTTTTAATAAATTTATATATAATATATTAAATAAATTGTTTTTAACAATCGTCTAATTCTAATTTTATAATTAATTCTAGTTTTATACTTAAAACTATATATTTCTAAAAAGTTGTTTGGAAAAATTCTAGAAGCAAGAATTAAAAATAATTTTTCCCACTTATAGTTTTTTAATTTGATAATATTAATTTAATATCTATAATCTGGAGTTAAAAAATTTATAAATAGATCATTTTAATTTTTGTTCAATATGAATAGTAACTTGTAAAATTTATCACCTTCGTAAAGGGTAAATCAACCAAATCTTGGTAAAATGTAAGTGATATAACCATAATTTTTTATATTTGGATGATTTTAATTATATCATTATCATATTAAGGTAAAAATATATTTTCTAATGGAAACCATTCTAGGAAAATTAAATTTATAATATATAAAACAACATAATTTATAATTTCAATATTTTTATTTTAGATAACTTATAAATATTGACATATGGGGAAAACCTAGTTATGAATTCATATTGATATTTATTTTAATATTGATGAAATTATTTCTATGAAAGAAATTTATTTCTAGTTTTTAGTAATTATATAATGACCTTAAATACTTATGCAACACCTATATAGTATTTCTATTATTAATAAATAATAATAATAAATGATTTTAAAATATTTAATGTAAAATAATTTGAGTAATTTAATGCATTTTAAATTTTTAGATAAATAATAAAATTTATTGTTATGTTTTAAATTATTTTCTAATCAAAAAACATTCATTGTTTATTTTAGGTCAAGATAATTATATAGCATTTTAATTGACATATATGATATCTTATCATGATAATGTTTTATTATTATATATTAAAGTAATAAAAATATAAAAATAATATGTTTTGGATAATATATGTTTTAAAATTCAAAAAAAAACCTTTTATAGGATATTTGAAACCATTTGGATTGAAAATGAACTTATTATAATTAAATCTTTTAACAAATTCCTAGTGTGTCCTATCCCCAACTTATAAAAGGACACACCATCTTTCTTAAATTCACACCACATTTATCCTTATATATTGACCATACACTACCAAATTTTATTATATAAACATCATTATACTATTTTTGGAGGTTCTAATGTACCCAAAATCCCAATATTATGTTTCTTATGAAATGATCTAAAGGAGGTCTCCTAAAAATAAAGTAGTTTTCTTACCCAATGACATTAAATTATTTTCTTCCTATAATTACTCTAAATATATGATATTTATCATAATATATCTATTTTGGTATCATAAATGTTACTAAATGTTATTATTATGATCAAAATACCAGTATTCACCCTCTTTACATAAATGGGAAGTGAATGTTTCACTCTTGCGTATGCACGACATACCGTTTCTACATAGTTGTAAAAATAAATTTCCATCACCATATTTGATGGAATGTTTTTATGATGTTTGAAATGTTTATATATGATATTTGTGACATAATTAATCTTCTATAAATACA
The DNA here is from genome assembly GCA_963277665.1 of Viscum album. NCBI lineage: Eukaryota > Viridiplantae > Streptophyta > Magnoliopsida > Santalales > Viscaceae > Viscum > Viscum album. The sequence continues at coordinate 51,927,110 of OY728152.1, read as the reverse complement.
ATATCAAATATACCTTCTTAACTTCTAAGCTGATGGAAAATAATAACATTAGTCATGCGTATTTGTGGACTACCACCTCCACGATGTTGATGCAATTCATTTTTAATTTATATTTTATTTTTATGATAAAAATGATGGATATGAGAAAAATATATTATTTAAATGAAATAATAATAATTATATGAATGTGAATTATCATTTTCCATTCATTCATTCCATCCTTCAAAAATTAAATATTCGTTCATGTGTACATATGATTTACTATGTTCCTGAATGGTGACATTCATTTCTTATAACTTCCACAGTGAATGAAACTATGTATATTTATATAATTAATATATGTAGAGTAGAAATTTTGTTTTGAATAATTTATATATGTATAGTAAATTTAAAAGTTTATATTGGAGCATAGAATGCTTTCGAAGAAAGTGGAACTCAGGGTAAGAGATTTTTGTCTCACATTTAAAATAGTAAGACACACACCTTATACACCACTCATTTATTTTATTTGGAGTATATTCAGGGAAGTATTTTTTTATTATTTTGACTAAAATTATTGTATACTAAGACCCATATATGTTTCTTTCTTTCATGGGACTTATGATTCAATGTTATGAAAGTGTTAAGTATTTTATTTCACAATCTCATTATTTATCAAGATTGTTTAAGATTTTTTATGATGGTGAAATATTGCTATCCATAACTCAAGACACTCATTAATTATCTTGTCATATAGTTATTTATTTGGAATTCATGTTTTCCTTTTATTTTACCAACCTTAAGTGATCAAGAGATTCAAATTTTTTTACGAAAAAATGACATTATTTCTCTATTAGATAAAAAATATATCTTTATATGGCCATATTTTATAAAAATTATTTAATGAATGTTTTATCTATTCTCGTAAAATTGTTTAGTTTCATTTTTCCCCAATTTTTTTTTAAAATGATTGAAACATAATCTTCTTTTAATTTTTTAATAAGGTATGTTAGGTTTTTTTAAAAATTGAAAAATGTATGTTTTCCTTTAACTTATACGAAATGAATATAATTTACAACCATCGTGAATTCAAAATTATATGAAGATTAATTTAAAATTTTCTATGGTTATTTATGATTAATATTTTTTCAATTATATTTTAGAGAATTTTATATTTTAGTGATGTTATTTGAAAATGGAATGGTTATTATCTTCAAGAAATACTTCAAGTTATCTTTCAAAGTAATTTTATATATAATATGACACCATTTGATGTTACTGAAGAAATAATGGGTCTCTAATCTAATGATATACAAAATATTACTCATCTATAAGGTTTATTTTTATAATGACTCATTTTTTATAACAATGTTTTCCTTTTCCATAATTTATGCTATGATGAAATGTTTATGAACTCTATTTATTTTCATGGTATATGATATGATGAATGTATTATGATATTATGGAACACATATGTATTTTTTTTATTATCTTTCTGATGATAGATATATCTCCCTCCAATTAATTATATAATGGTTAATATTATATGACCTCAGACAATATACTAGATGATATCGTAAGCCCGATAGTTGGTACATAGGAGGTTATTCGAAGCATGATGTAGGTATACATGTGGATATCCCATTCTTAAAATGTTATTAATTTATTGGTTTTCAATCTATTCATAATAATTTATATGATTTTTTTGTATTCCATATTTCCATGGAATATTCCAATATCATACTATCATAGATCTTGTTCTTTGATTCTTTGATGATTAATGCATTATGAACTACCATGATTTATTCATTAACTCAAGCGTATGATTTTTACATACATGGAGTGGATTTAAAATGTCTAAATCATTTATATACACTATTATTATTATGTAATTCTTATATTATCATATGTATATCGCATTTTTTACTCTTTTTGTGATTTAGAGATAACATTTTCTTATGTTTCATTTTCCATGGTTATAAAGAAAGTTATTATATGTGATATGTCTTATAAGGGTGTTAGTTTTGAGGAAGTAAGTGAGAGATGATGTAGTTCATATGACAACCCTACTTTTTATTACAACTTAAACATGATTTATTACATACAACTTCACTTGATACAACAAAGAAGATCAAGAGGTTTAGTGTCTTTGTGGATTAGGATCATTACATAAAAACTTAAAACATGAAATACAACATCTTTATTGAAAACATACTTTACATGACCACTATATTCCCTCGTACTTAGCATTGCATGGGAAAACCTGAGGACATGCATAAGAAAAGGGTGAGCTATAGAGCCCAGTAAGGGATTACACATGGAATAACATGAGGAGTACAATACATGTTAGACAATAGGAATATCAATAGATCATAATAAAAACATGAACATAAAGGCATGATAAAGCATGATAATCATAACATGGAAATGTGGCAACAACACTTAACATGGAATTAGCATGAACCAAGGCCCATTGCACATGGAGCATGAGTAAATCCTCATTGTACATAAACCACGAGTAAACCTTCATTGCACTTGAATTATCATGAGTCAACACTCATCGCATATGACGTATCATGATACTATACTTTACCCAATGCATTGGAGCGCTATAAGGGCACACCCTTGTTAAACATTTCCTTTCATGCATAAGTGTGCCACATGGATCATAAAACATGGATTCCGAAAACATAATCATTTATTCAAAAATAATGGAATGTGGAATTCATACATGAAAATTTGTAATCAATAAGTAAAGGTGCATAAAGGTGGATACCCTTGATGGAGAAATGGGAATGGTATCCACTACACAATGGCATTGGCTTAGAAAATCGGTGCGATTTCGGCAGCATAACGACGTGACATAAGAATTCATAAAAAAGGTTGATGAGAGAGAAAGGGGTTCCTCATAATATTCACATGTAATGTAAATTAAGGAGGTCATATAGATACATGTCCCAACAATTGTAATGGAATTTAGATTCATGATACAAAATTATTGCTTGAATGTAAAAGAAGAGAGAGAAGTTCCTTTCGGAATTTCGGCATAGTAACGAGTGTACATGGGAGGCATTTGATGAGAGAGAAAGGGGTCTACCATAATTCAAACAATAATAGGGAAGTATGTGGGAGGTTCAAAACAATACCCCAACATTCTAATTGAAATTAATAGGGCAATACAACTTAAATAAAATTGACAAAAATGAGAAAGGAAGAAAAACCCCTTACTTGTAAGTGTGATTCCAAAGGCTAGAGAGAGGCTTGTGAGAGGATTATTGGGAGCTTGGGTCACCTTGATAGGATTTTAGAGAGAGTAGGGAAGAGTTTTGACGAACTTCAAGGGATTTGAGTGAGAAGGAAGTGGGAGCATGGGTGGGTTTATATAGGAAAGGGGAGGGAATTCTTTATTAATTAGGTTTGGGACCCCTTATATTAAATTAATCTAAACCACAAACCATACCATGGTTTTTGCCCATGTATTTTGGAAAATGGAAGAGTAAAAAAGTATTTTATAACGCCAAAGTCATATCTTCTTAAAATAATAAGGTTGCTTATGTGGTGGTGAGTCACACTCCCATGGAAATTAATTTAAAAAGGCAAAGTGTTGAATATGTCTTGAGGGGTCCATTAATGCTATGAAAAGTAAGTCAAACAAACCCAAAATAACCTTATTTTAATGTTAAAACATATATTGGCCTAACATAAAGATTATAGTATTTTATTACATCACTATTGGTTCATTATGATGTCATAAAACACATTATATATTTAAACAGTATTTAATTTTTACCCAAAAATTTGACTGTCTCAGAAAATTATGAAAAATCCACCGTTGGATAATTGTGACATCCTGACTCCAAAAATAACATTTATTTTATCTAAATAATTTCATAGATATGTGAATTTTCACTTTTAAAATAAAAACCGACATTTATCGACAATTCACGGGTTTTGACAGAAATGGATTTCAAACCTTAATAAAAATTTTAATTGCATTCAAAAAATTATAAGATCATTTATATTTAATAAAATTTAATTTAATAATAATATAAATATTTTATTAAAATATTATTTAATTCAAAAATCCATTAATTTAATAAAATAGATTTCTTAATTAAATAATAACTAAAAACACCATTTGTACTTTAAAAACTATTTACAATGTATCAAAAATGACTAGAAATTATATTCATTATTATATACAAAACAAATAATGTACATGAACATAGTACTACTTATTTATTACATAATCCCCTAAAACAGATGCATAAGACCTAAGGGTAAGGTGTGTGATGGTGACAGACACTTGGGGTGGCTCAGATAACATCGCTCGAGTGGTAATTTCAATCAACATACACTTTTCCCATAGACAGTCACGTTCGAGCTTGAAATGATGAATCTTAGCTTGGGCTTGGTCAAGACCGAAGCCCAAGGATGCCACCTCTATTCCGAGCTCTGAAAAATGGGCTTTGTATGAAGCAATTCTACTAGATGAGGCCATCGCTTCTTTTGTCTGAGTAAATTGGATTTGTTAAAGTCCTCTATTTATACTGATCATGTGATCACTATTCAATGGCTATATTAGCAACAGTCAAAATTCTTAACATAAAACCAATGAAGTTGAAATTTTATATAAACATAAAGATACATTTAACTGGATCAAGAGGGATTTTCCATTAATGAATCTTTGGGTCGTTACAATATTCCCCCCTTTAGAAATTTCGCCCCCAAAATTTTCCTTTTCCCACACTAAAACAAATGTGGGTAACTCAACTTCATCATATCCTCTGATTCCCAAGTCGCTTCTTCAAAATTGTGGTTTCTCCACAACACCTTCATGAGTGGCATTGTCTTATTTCGTAGAACTTTTTCTCTACGATCTATGATCTTCACTGGATGCTCCTTATAAGAAAGATCGTATTCCAATTCTACCTCCTCAGAAGAGAGTACATGTGAAGGGTCCGGTATGTACTTCCTTAAGAGGGATACATGAAAGACATGATGAACCTTGTCCATGGTAGGTGGAAGTTATAGTTGATAGGCCACATCCCCAACACGATCAATAATTTCGAAGGGGCTGATGTTCCTTGGACTTAACTTCCCTTTCTTTCCAAACATCACGACCTTTTTCCACGGAGTTATGCGTAGAAACACCATGTCTCCAACCTCAAACTCAAGGTCTCATCGATGATTATCTGCATAACTCTTATGTCGACTCTGCACCACCTTGATATGTTGCTGAAAGTTTTTCACCTTCTCCACCATTTCTTCAACCATTTCTAGTCCAAGCAACTTACATTCACCAACCTCATCCCAACATGACAGTGTTATGCACCTTTTCCCATACAAGGATTCATATGGTTCCATATGGATGCTTGAGTGGAAAAAGTTATTATAAGAGAACTCAACCAGAGGAAGATGTTGATCCCATCCTCCTTTAGAGTTCATTGAGAATGCTCTCAACATGTCCTAATGTTTTTGGATTGTCCACTAAGATTGGCCATCAGTTTGAGGATGATATGTCGTACTGAAGTTCAGTTCAACATTCAGAGCATGTTGAAGACTCTTCCAAAACATAGAGGTGAATCATGGACCTCGGTCAGACACAATAGAGAGTGGTACTCCATGTAACCGTACCACATCCCTAATTTATATCTATGCCAGTTAATCCAAAGAGAAATCATCCCAAATAGAAATGAAGTGTTCAGTCTTTGTAAGACGATCCACAATAACCCAGATTGCATTGTTGCCTTTGGATGTCCGTGGATGTCTGGTGACAAAGTCCATGGTGATGTTCTCCCATTTCCATTCTGGTATGGGCAATGGTTGCATCATCCCCTTACACTTCTGCCTCTCTGCCTTCACTTGCTTCTACACTGGGCACTTTGATGTATATTCCGTGACCTCCTTCCTCATATTATCCCACCAAAAGTTTTCTCGGATATCTTGATACATTATTGTGCTCCCAGGGTGAATAGAGAAATTCAAACTATGTGCGTCATCCAAAAGTTCCTTCTTTAGCTCCGAACTTGATGGAACACATAGTCCTCTCCCAAACTGCACAATTCCTTCTTAATTAACATTAAACTACGAGGATTTCCCATTTTTGATAGCTTCCACTTTTTCTTGAATTCCCACATCATCCTTTTGAGCATCCTTTAAACTTTCCAAAAGATACGTTTGAGCAATCATTTGTGAAAGGATTGATGATGTTCCCTTCTCTATGATTCCCATGTCTATCTTCCTCAAGTCTAAGAAGATTGGATCCTTCTTAATTCTCATCATTGATAGAATTGCTTGATCCTTTCTACTTAGGGCATCTTCCACCTTTTTCGCTTTCCCAGGGTGGTAATGTATTGAACAGTCGTAATCCATGATGAGCTCTATCTGTCTTCTCTGGCGCATATTAATCTCTTTCTGTGTGAATATATATTTAAGACTCTTGTGGTCAGTATATATCTACCATTTCTCTCCATAGAGATAATGCCTCCAAATTTTCAAGGCAAAGATCACCGCCACCAACTATAGATCATGCGTTGGATAGTTTCGCTCATGGATTTTCAACTGCCTTGAGGCATAGGATATCACTTTATCATTCTGCATCAGCACACATCCTAATCCCTTCTTTAAAGCATCACTGAATAACACAAAAAGCTCCCCACTTGTGGGTAATGTGAGCACGAGTGCAGTGATAAACCTATTTTTCAACTCCTTGAAGCTTTATTCGTATTCATCACTCTAGGAAAACATTACTCCCTTTCGAGTTAGCTTGGTAAGAGGGTTGGACAATCAGGAGAAATTTCTCACAAATCGTCGATAATATCCAGCTAACCCCAAGAAGCTACGGACATCTGTTACTGATGTTGGCCTCTGCCATCCCTCAATTGCATCTATTTTGGAGCGGTTCCATAGATATCCCATTGCTTGTGATGATATGGCCCAAGAATGATACCTCCTTCAACCAGAAATCACACTTGCTGTACTTTGTATAATGCTTCTCCTTGCGCAATGTCTCTAGTACAATTTTTAAATGCTCCTCATGATCCTCCTTGGTTTTAGAGTATATTAGAATATCATCTATTAAGACTACCACAAATTTGTCAAGGTAATCTCTAAAAACTCTATTCATCAAGTCCATGAATATTGATGGAGCATTGGTGAGTTCGAAAGGCATGACTATGAATTCATAGTGCCCGTACCATGTACAAAAAGCAGTCTTGGGGACATCTTCCTTCTTCTCCCTTACTTGATAATATCCCAACCGCAAATCCACCTTGGAGAAGTATTGTGCTCCACATAGCTGATCAAAAAAGTCATTGATTCTTGGGAGAGGATACTTGTTCTTTATCGAGATTTTGTTAAATTCACGATAATCGATGCAATGCCACATTGACCCATCCTTATTCTTGACGAAGAGGACTGGTGCACCCCATGGTGAAGCACTTGGGCGTATAAACCCATTATCCAGATTCTCCTGTAGTTGTTTCATAATCTCTTCAAGCTCAATAATAGCCATTCTATATGGAGTCTTGGATATTGGTAGCGCCCCAGGTATAAGATCAATTGGAACTCAACATCTCTTCTAGGAGGAAGGCCAGACAGTTCCTTGGGAAACACTTCAGCAAATTCCCTTACAATAGGCATTTCTTCAAGGATGGTTTCTTCCACGGACTTAATCATCTGAGCCAGATATGCGTGATCATTGGGAAGTAATATCCATTCTTGAGATGATGGAGCTAAAGGATATTCATCATCCTTCTGACACTTGTAAATAATCGGGGGTCGATTCTCCATATGGAGTGTGATTTCCCTCTCCCGACAATTTATGTTGTCTCTATATAAGGAAAGGCAATCCATGCCATGAATTGCATCAAATGCCACAAGAGGGAGTATTACGAGCTTCTCCGGGAAATTCAATCCACAGATTATAACAGGAGAGGACTTATATTCATGGGATGCAATGATTTCCCCATTTTCCGTACTCATGAACATCTTTACTTCCATGATTTCTAGTGGCACTGGGATTTTTCTACTAAACATTCGAGATATAAAAGAATGCGTAGAACTTGAATAAAAAGTACGTTCACTATTCTTAAATTAATAATTAGCGTACCTGTCCCCACTTCTTTATCGGGGTTCACTTGGGTAGAAGTGATGGAAAAAGCTCTTCCTTGCTATCTTGGAGGTTGTTGGTTGCCTCCGAAAACCCTTGGATTAGGGCACTGATTTGAAAAATGACCTAGTTCATTGAATTTTTATCATTGAAAAACGTGTTGAGGTTCGAACGAAGCATTCCTCTCCTCTATCGTAGCCACGGGTCCTTCTTGCCGACAGTTAACAGCTAAGTGCCCTTCTCTTCCAAACCTGAAGAATTTTCTCGTCCCATTAAGGCAATTTCCAGGGTGCTTCTTTATGCACTTTTGGCAAGTGGGGTGCTGGATATTCTTAGAACCATTGGATTTATACATTGGACCACCATCATTGATGTCCACCCTACGCTTATGGTCCCCACGATACCCCTGTGATTCCTCGATCTCTATTTCGACCATGAGGGAACATCGAACAATTTCCTCCTAGTTGTCGAAGTCACGGATTGCTAATGCTTTCCGTAAGCTAGACTTCTGCCCACCAATGAAGTGGTCAACCTTGCATTCGGGGGTAACGACAAAGCCGGAAGCATATCGTGCAAGCCTTGTTAAGTTTTCCTCGTATGCTCCAACATATTCTTAATCTTTTTGCTTGAGGGAAAGGAAGTCCCTCTCAATCTTAAGCCTGAGGGTGTGAGGAAAATATATATCGAAAAACATCTTCCGGAAATCCTTCCATTCCAACACCTCAATCTCCTCATCAGGCTTCGTATTTTTGATCAACGTCCACCATTGATCAGCTTAACCCTCCATACGATATGCTTCTAGGAGAACCTTCTCTTGTTCAAAACATTGGAGGATGGAGAATATCTTTTCAATGGAGTTGATCCATTGTTCAGCGATTGTGGGATCAGATGATCCACTAAAAGTAGGGGGCCTTTGTCTCATGAAGCTCTCGATAGCGAGTTGATCTTTCTTAGGGGGGGCTGAACATTCATCTTGGCCCATGTTTCTATTTAAAACATGAGTCAACTCAGAGAGAAGCAAGACAAAGTTCATGATTCCCGCTCCCATTGGATTGGGCATCTCATTAGTACAGTCATCACACTGATCTTCACAACGGTTGTTAGCCCGAGTCCTCCTATTACCGGACATTGGCTGGAATAAAAGGAATGTTAGGGGAAACACATAAATGGTAATCAAAAGATAAAAGTTGATGAACTATAAATAAACATTCATTTCCTTAACTCATGAGTCTATAGGATTCAATCTAGGCTTTTCATGATCAACATTCTATCATATATTCTTAGGGGATTTTTTTAATTCCCTTAATAATGTTTCATACTAAGATTGTGATTTTTTCAAAACATATCCCTCGGGAGTGTTGTAACCAAGAGTGCAGCAAGGCGCGTTGTCATGCACCAGTTCCTATTCGAGTCTATCTTAAAGTGGTGTTTTCGGGTTTTACCCCTAGGATACATCTGTGCCAGAGCCGCCTCTACCTGCTCCTATACTGACAGGGATGTATTTGTATGATAAACCACTTACTCAGTACTTAACAAAACTTAAGGATATTTTTATTATACTTAGTATTGTCTCTAGGTCTTTACTAGGGTTTTCTAATCCCAAAAATAACTAAACCTATCCTCTGATACCAACTATGAAAACCATGATTTTTATTACAACTTAAACATGATTTATTACATAAATATTCACTTGATACAACAAAGAATATCGAGAGGTTTAGGGTCTTTGGGTCTTAGGATCATTACATAAAAACATAAAACATGAAATACAACATCTTTATTGAAAACTTCCTTTACATGACCACTACATTCCCTCGTACTTAGCACTGCATGGGATAACCTGAGGACATGCATAAGAAATGGGTGAGCTATAAAGGCCAGTAAGGGAGTCACATGGAATAACATGAGGAGTACAATACATGTTAGAAAATAGACATATCAATAGAGCGTAATAAAAACATGAACATAAAGGCATGATAAAGCATTATAATCATAACATGGAAATGAGGCAACAACACTTAACATGGAATTAGCATGAGCCAAGGCCCATTGCACATGGGGCATGAGTAAATCCTCATTTCACATAAAGCATGAGTAAACCCTCGTTGCACTTGAATTAGTGTGAGTCAACACTCATTGCACATGATGTATCATGATACAATAGTGTACCCAATGCATTGTATCACTATAAGGGAGCACCCTTCTTAAACATTTCCTTTCATGCATAAGTATGCCACATGGATCATAAAACATGGATTCATAAAAAATAATCATTTATTCCATGATAAAGGAATGTGTAATTAATAGATGAAACATTGTAATCAATAAGTAAAGGTGCATAAAGGTGGATACCCTTGATGGATAAATGGGCATGGTATCCACTACACAATGGCATTGGCTTAGAAAATCAGTACGATTTCGGCAGCGTAACGACGTGACATAAGAATTCATAAAAAAGGTTGATGAGAGAGAAAGGGGTTCCTCATCATATTCAAATGTAATTGACAGTAAGAAGGTCATATAGATACATGTCCCAACAATTTTAAAGAAATTTAGATTCATGATACAAAATTATTGCTTGAATGTAAAAGATGAGAGAGAAGTTCCTTTCAGAATTTCGGCATAGTAACGGGTTTACGTGGGAGGAATTTGATGAGAGAGAAAGGGGTCTCCCATCATTCAAAAAATAAGAGGTCAGTATGGGGGAGGTGCTAAACCATACCCCAAAATTCATAATTTAAATTAAAAGGGCAATACAACTTAAAGAAAATTGACAAAAATGAGAAAGGAAGAAAAAAACCCTTACTTGGAAGTGTGCTTTCAAAGGCTAGAGAGAGGCTTGTGAGAGGCCTCTTGGGAGATTGGGGCACCTTGGGAGGATTATAGAGAGAGTAGGGAAGAGTTTTCACGAACTCCAATGGCTTTGAGTGAGGAGGAAGTGGGAGCTTGGGTAGGTTTATATAGGAAAGGTGAGGGAATTCTTTATTATTTAGGTTTGGGACCCCTTATATTAAATTAATCCAAACTACAAACAATCCCATGGTTTTTTCCCATGGTTTTTGGAAAAAGGAAGAGTAAAAAAATATTTTATAAGGCCAAAGTTCGAAATTCTTAAAATAATATGGTTTCTTATGTGGAGGTGAGTCACACTCCCATGGAAATAAATTTAAAAAGGCAAAGTCTTGAATAAGTCTTGAGGGGTCCATTAATGTTTTGAAAAGTAAGTCAAAAAATTCCTAAATCACGTTATTTTAATGTTAAAACATATATTGGCTGAACATAAAGATTATTGTATTTTATTACATCACTATTGGGTCATTATGATGTCATAAAACACATTATATATTTAAACGATATTTAATTTTTACCCAAAAATTTCACTGTCTCAGAAAATTATGAAAAATTCACTGTTGGATAATTTAGATCTCCTGATTCCAAAAATACCATTTGTTTTATCTAAATAATTTTCTAAATATGTGAATTTTCACTTTTAAAATAAAAACCGACATTTATTTAAAATTCACGGGTTTTGACAGAAATGGCTTTCAAACCTTAATAAAAATTTTAATTGCATTCATAAAATTATATGATCATTTATATTTAATAAAAATTAATTTAATAATAATATTATTATTTTATTAAAATATTATTTAATTAAAAAATCCCTTAATTTAATAAAATAGATTTCTTAATTAAATAATAACTGTAAACACCATTTGTACTTTAAAAACTATTTACAATGTATCAAACATGTCTAGAAATTATATTCATTATTATAAAAAAAATAATGTACATGGACATAGTACTACTTATATGTTACATAACCCCTTAAAACAGCCACATAAGACCTAAGGGTAAGGTGTGCGATGGTGACAGACTCTAGTGGTGGCTCAAATAACATCGCTCGAGTGGTAATTTCAATCAACTTCCTCTTTTCTCGTAGATGGTCACGTTCGAGCTTGACATGATGATGCTCAGCTAGGGCTTGGTCAAGAGCGAAGCCCAAGGATGCCACCTCTTTTCTGAGCTTCGACTAATGGGCTTCGTATGGAGCAATTCTACTGGACAAGGACATCAATTCTTTTGTTTGAGTAAATTGGATTTGTTAAAGTCCTATATTTATACTAATCATGTGATCACTGTTCAACGACTATATTAGAAATGGTCAAAATTCATAACATAAAACCAGTGAAGTTTAAATTTTATATAAACATAAAGTAACATTTAACTGGATCAAGAGGTATTTTCCATTAATGAAACATTGGGTCGTTACAGTTCACTTAAGAACCAATTTTTTATATATCAAATTCACCAAAGCAAGTATAACTATATGATTTTGCAGTGGATATGTATATTATATAAAAAATATCCATATAATAATATGAGATATTTATGTATGAAATGTATGGGTCACTATAGGTATTTAGAGACATATTTCACCAGAGTATTTAAACATTAATCCATTTTTATTTTTATTCGCCATGTGATGTGCTAAGAATTTTTAGAATTGATGGATGCTTCTTATTTCTCACTAATTAAATGTATTTAAAACACCTGATGTTTTATCATATGTCTGTCTTTAATTTCATTCAAAATTAATGATATATTGAGTTATTAATCAAAGATATTTTAAATATTGGGGTACAAAGAGAACATCATCGACCATATATACCTAATTATTGGTGATTTTGGTGCTTAAACACTACTTGACATGTTTTTGGGTGTATAACAATTATTTTTTAAATTATTTAAAACAAATTAAACTGTTTATGATTAATTTTTTTGAAGCACGTGGATTGAGATTAGAGCTCCTGAACATGAGACCTGGATATTGACATCTTCGATAGAAATGGACGAGTAATATATGATGTGATAGCTCTAAAAATGTTTTTAGTGGTCTCTAAATTATAAATACACATGTATTATTTTTTTTGGGTTTATTGTAATAATCAAGAATGGGAACATGATTCAGTAGGAAATGAGTGAGAAATGAGAGGGTATGGTTTGAAATGATAAATATGTAGTTCCTTTTTTAGGTTAGAATGAGAAATATATTTAAATAATAATAATTTCTGGGACCCCCTATTGATTCTACTACATTGTGAATCTTTTAGTGTTTGTGACTGAAGGAGTCCTAATGGATTACTGATTATTACATCACACATGTGAGGCATGGGTTAGTCTATCATAGTATTTGAGGTGCTGAGAACTAGGAGTGGGTATTGTGATTGATGTTCCAGTAGTGGGATGTCTATTTATGGGATTTGGGTGTGTCATTAGATCATAGGAGATACCTTATGGGTGGTTGCATAGTGCAACAATTCTGTTTAGTAGTTTCCTCCCAGAATTATCCAAAAAGTATTGGTCAAGAAAAAATTTTGTTTTTTGAATATCCCTATCCATCAACTAACTTCCATTCCATATAGTGGTTCGATGAAATTTTTGTATCATCTAAAAGCCATTCATATAAACATTAATAATTTAATTAATGGAAGTATTAGAAAAACCATACATTGTTTTCCCATGAAACAATAAAATTAAAAAATATGGTTTCTCTATTTTTTCAAATTTATTATATATTGGAGTCATGGAGACATTAGTTAATTTTATCATCCTATCAACATCACCATTTTCACCAGACACCTCATGGTTTCTCATATTAACATCATATATCATTTTACATTTATATAATTAACAAATTGATATCATTATCTAATAAGATATCACAAGTTATTTGGGAAAGGATATTGGAAATCATGGTAAAGGAAGTTCACAACAAGATTCAAAATTTATTATCATTCCTTGTTGGCTATTATGAAAATTTAAAATTTTCGAGATGAAGGTGGAATTTCAGCAAACAACTGGTTTTCATAATGTATTATGTTATTCATAAAAAGATAAACATCATTATTAACAATTATATTTTATATAAGATTATATATAGAGAGACCACATCATAAGAGAATATTCCACACCATAATCTATTCAATGTAATAATAATATGTACTACGAGATGATTTGATAAACCATTAAGGAATATACAATGATATAATAGGTAATGAATAAGAGTATACAAATTTCATGTAAGAGTGAACCTCAATATAAACATTCATTTTCAATAATAAACTCAATGTATACAAGATAAATTGACTGAGAATCACACCATAATGTTGTATGTTTCACTATAAAGGGGATGGTTTTACTGTAGTGAAGACCTAATGATAAATTTTTATGGATTTCTATTGTGAGGTTGGATTTGATCTCTCCACATTAATAATTACACAAAATAGTTTTATGAGAAATTGAGGAGATTAAAAAATGGTCACACTGTAAAATTCTAGTTACATTGATATGATCAAAACATCAAAAGAATAGATTGAAAATTGGGAGGAATCTAAAATATAAGTTCAAAAAGAAACGAGATGACCACACTACAATAAATCCATATTTTTAGGATATATTAGAATACATTAGTTCAAAAGTCTTTATATTTAAAATGTAAAACATACATTTATTGTCAATGATGTGACACTATTAAATCTGATATTATAATTCAAATGAATTTATATGTCAATACCTATAAAAAAGTAAAATTATTTCAAAGGATACTCCACTTGAAGTGTTGATGAATCTTTATAAAATATAAATTTCATTTTGAAGTTGTATAATACACATAAAGAGAAGGCTTATTAAAACTATAGTATATAATAAATAAAAATTTAATGCTTATCAAATAGATATTTGATACACATATGAAGTTCTAAATTTCATATTATAGATAAGAAGAAATATTATATAAAATTTAGAATAGTTATTAGATTATATAAATATTGTACCATAAGATAGAGTAGTTTACAAATAAATGATACGATTGTAAGTATACAACAATACATAAAACTAAACTTTACTAGGATAATAAATTTAACCAAAAAACATATACTAGACTCAATTAATCGAAAATATTACTATAGAAGTGGGATTATAATGTTATAATTTTTCATATAAAACAAAATCAAATCTAGTGAAACAAAAAAAGATGAATTCAGAATGACCTAAGACCCACCGATTTTATATTGAAGAAAAACTAAATGAAAATATTTTTTTGAGGATGGTCACCACGGATCAGGAAGAAGATGGAACCTTTCTATAGGCTCACTATAGGGAGAAATAAGTGGTAAGGTGAATAAGAAACATTGATCTCAGTATTAGATCAAGATACAAATACATATGGGTGTACTACTACGAATTGGTTTGGCCATGCTACACAGGCAGGATGTGAGTATTATTATATTTAATGATGGGAGGAGGGGGAAGCTCAAGATTTGATATGTATGGGAGGATGGTAGTCGCACCCACAATGTGATTTTCGGTAATTATTATGCCAACGGTATTAAAAAACCATTGTCAGAGGTATGCTATAACAATTGTTCTAAAAAACTATTTGGATAGGTTACACTAAAATACCCTATAAATTGTTTATAAAAACGATTCAGAATTGTCCATGGGTATAGCGCTGAACTATAATAGTAGAAGACATTTTAAGAAAAGATCCACCATGCCTTATTGAAATGGTTGGCCAATATTGGTTATAAAATAGAATATCATGACATTTAAATTGAATAACTACAGATAAAATCACTATAAATGAACTAGATAAATATATATTGGAACAAAAGTTTGATTCTTCAAAGGTTTGTGATCCTTATAAATTGAAGAAAGAAACATAAGTCAATTTTTATATATAATAGTGATGTATCAACTTAGGATTCTTGACTTTTAGTGCACAATTATTTATATTTTCCATCAAAAAGTGTTTGTATTATTGGAAAATGCTATTTATATGTTTTATTTTATAACTACACTACATATACATGGGTTTATTTTCTTGAAAAAAAATTTGAATCCTTTTGTATTTTAATGTTTTATAGACTATGCTGAAAGAGGGAACAATATACCCCTGATAACTATTTATAGTGATCACGGTGGTGAATTTTTAAATTCATATTTTGAATATTTTTTAGTAGGAATGGTATAATACATAGATTTTTGGCGCAAGGAACTCCAAATAATGAAGAAGTTGAAAGATGAAATATAAATCACTACAAAATTACAAGAACCGTGATGAGTTAATACATATTTTCTAATCCTTTTCGCATGAAATTTGTTAGTACCACCTTTTAAAATATTAATATAGTTCTAAAAAGATATTTTATCAATAAAAATCCTTATGAATTTTGGACTAGAAGAAATCAAAAACATTCATACATTTTTTTTTGCATGCAATGTATCATTTTTGAATACTAAAGATAAATTTCACAAATTTTCTCCAAAATATAATGATGTAATTTTTTAGGTTATTCAAAAATAAGTAAGGGATATATAATTTTTAATAAAAAAAATAAGTACAATTTATTAGGTGGTACACATTAATGTTGATAAAACCAATATTTTTGTTTACAAACCACCTTAACCCATATCTTTGAATGCTATTTAAAAAATTGATTTTCAAGTAATGTTGGAATATTCTTCTCATTGGACATCAATTGAATAATATATTATTAATTTAATTAGTCTAGAATAATTTCATCATGTTTTTTAAGAATAATGTTTTGTAAACTCAAGTAATATATTAATCCTTAAGAATCCTCCTAGTGATAATATCATCAATGATGTAGGTCAACACATTAGAAGTAAATGTTCCTTAAGAAATGAATTTTAGAATATTCATTTTTATAACAATTCAATTTGAAATATTCAAATGCATCATTAAGTGAGTATGATTGGATAGAATCTATGAAATATGTACTCAATTAATCATATATGAATAATCTTCTAACATTGGTTGATTGACCTAATGATACTTATGTAATTGTTATAAAATGGGTTTCATAAAATGAGTGTGATAATATTGAATTATAGTAAGAAACATTTATAGACATATTTATAAAGGATATTATCAATAATAGGGAATTATCTAAGAAGAAACATATACTCAAATATAAGGAAAAAAATCTATTCATGTTATTCTACCACATGCATCATTTCTTAATTTCCAAATTTTTCAAATTGATAGGATGAGTGGATTTATTAATGGATATTTACATGAGGAAGTTTATATAGAAAAAACCACTATATATGTAAATAAAAAAAATGAAGGACATGTTTTTAAACATACAAAGGATCATTATACACATAAACATGACCCTAGATCCCAGTATGATAGATTAACTTCATTTTTGTTATAAGAATACTATGTTAATGGAGTTGCATACCCAACACATTTTATAAAATATGTTTCCAAAAACATCATCATTTTTCATATTTATGTAAATTAAATTCTATTTTTTTCACCTCAAAAATATTTAACAGATTCATTTGCATATCTTATGAAATTTATGTTCCAAATGGGCATGAATAGAGAAATGATTTTCTTTAAAGGTTTCCAAATTTCAAAAAATCTGTATGGAAATTTCTTATATCAAAAAAAGTATATAAAATATATTCTTATGATATTTGGAACATAAAATTCTAGAAGATTTAGTACGGAAACAATAACATCAAATATTATAGATATTGATTAATCTATGAAACTAGTTGATCAAAATATATTTTTAAGAGTTATTGGAAATTTATTTCACTTATTATTAAGTCATTTAAATTAAATATTTTATGCATAATTTTTTTGAGATATCAAGCTACTGAAGAAGTGTCCCATGTTAAATATATAATATATATATTTTTATTTTAAGGGAATTATAGATTTAGACTTATTTTATGTTCTAGAAAATATTTTGAACTAAATTTTTTTGGAAGCTGAGTGTGGTGGATTTAAAATGGATAGAAAAATTACTTTCATAAATTATAATTTCGTAGAAGAATATTTACTACATTTTAAATTTATGAAGAAATTACTCAATACCACATTCCACAATTAAATCCAGATATATCACAGTAGGAAGATGTTGTGATCAACTGTTTTGGATGAAAAAAACACTCTCTGACTATGTCTTAAGAATTAGAAAATAAATAATGTGATACCACTAGTTTCATTTATTTATGTAAAATCCCATCACATCACTCATGAAAAAAATACATATATTACACGATTTCCTGAAGAATAAAAAAATGATATATTATTTTACAAATCATCACAATTCGAGATCAATTTGATAATATTTTTACTAAACCCCTTAGTTCAAATTGATTTGAATATATTAAACTGAATCCATGAATGATATATACTATGTGGTCATTCATATGTACTTATTAATTGGAAATATCATTACACTAATGAAATTATTTACAAAATGGTATAACATATGTCGTGGTTTTTCTAAAATTTTAGTACTTTTAGAAAATTATATTTTCTTTTTTTAGATTTACTAATAAAATTTCCATTTTATTTGAATTTATTAAATTTTTATTTTTCATATTTACTAAAAACCAAGAAGAAAAATTACCAGAATAAATTCCATATATAATGTTATATCCTCCCCCTACATTGTAGTTTTTAATGTTTATATTTACTACCTATATAGGTTTTTGGTTTTTTATTTGTTTACAATTTTTTGAAAAACATATAATTTTAAACATTGGATAATAACTTCATATGATAAAAGCATTAAAAAACTATTGATTTTTCATAAAAATGTATTAAATAATTCTGAATAAATATTAATCATATGAAAATATATTGGATTCAACATGCACCATCAGATCATTGGAATTCTAATAAATTCCCTGAGACTAAAAATATTAATGTGGGTCACCACATCCCACATTTTTTTCCCAGAATGTTATTGACTCTCGACCCTCAAAATATCCTCTATTTTAATCATTTTCTATTCATATTATTAGATAATTATTTTTCCTATTAGATCTCTTTAGTCAGTCCCGTATTTGGAACATGTATACTCATAAGGATGTTGGATGAAAAATTTCTCAAAGAGATGATAATATATAAAAGATGGCAAGATAAAACCAATTCAATTTTAATAGAATTTTAAAACTCCATGGACGGAAAAAAGTTTTTGTAAGAAGTAATACTTTGATCTTCATTATCTGATAATTTTAAAATATTTTTTTTATATAGATGAATTCGTTGTATAAGATAATTTGGAATTAAAAAAATTAATTTGTTAATGATTGTTAGAAGTTGAATATAGAATAGGTTTTGGATATTACTATAATTCCATTGTCCGGGAAATCATTTATTGTAACTCATAACCTTCTGGACAAGTTAGTATTTTTTGAAAAATATAAGTTTGAATATTTTTTATTTCAAACTTAGCAGAATTTTATAATCATATATCACATGAAACTTGTAGCTAGAGATATTGTGTTGTTGATGCAGGGTAACTTAATACCGAGAAAGGGTGACTGAGAAATCCTTGATGTGTTAGACATATTTTTTTCGATTAAATAATAAACATGAGAAAAATAAATTTATTGAAGTTTATTTTCTTATTAATTTAATCAATAATTAAATGGTCAATGAAGTATAAGATTCAACATTTTCCATGTTTTATAAATAACATGTTTCCAATTTTTGTGTCTTTAGTGAATATAAATAAACAAGATGTCACAATGTGGAAAATGTATCATTTATAAGTGAAAAAATTATTTAAAGGGTGAAACTAGTTTTCATTCAGAAACTATATATATTTTTTGATAAATTTGAAAGGGATTCATATTTTTCTAATGTTAAGTAGCTTAATGAAAAAACTAATAAAAAGAGTACTGTTGTTTCCTCTACCCCCAGAATGAAGATTAATGTAAAAGTTATGCTTGGAGAATCCTTTAAAGAGATGATGAAAATAAAATCATATAAGAATGATAGGCTTTTTTATATTGGGTTTTGATATGGATGTAGCCTTAGCCTTGAAGAAACATATAATAATAGTATAAAGTAGATGAGAAGAAGAGAAAAAATAAAAATAATTTTGATGTTGGAAACGTACATGAGTGTTTTATTAAGCGTGCTAAAAGGAAAAATGAATATATATTTTTTAAATACTAGAGAGGAATGAAAATTTGTTCTTTCCATTTATATTTTATATGCAGTCTATGAAATTTCCCAATATGTTTTTGAAATTCCAAAAAAAAAGTATTTTGAGACCTAAAGTTATTAGAACTTTTAATTTTTATATATTTGTAAGAAAACTGAAGAAAAATTTAGTTGATGTAATATTTTTTTAAAACCATGATAATGTTCAAATTCATAAATGTTTAAATAATCCTAGAGAAGAGTATTCGAGAAGTCATGCAGAATTTTTTGTCTATTTAAACGAAGATTCAGAAGAAGAGTTCATATAAACAGTTTCAAAATAAACGAATGAATATAAAGGGGAAGATAATATTTCCAATTTAACAAATTTATTTTTATTCAATCCAAGAAAATTTTTGATTTATTATTTTTTATTAAAAGGGAAATGTACTATAAAATTAAATGAAATGAATAAATATGAAAAAGAGTATCATACATTGTTGTGACTAGTACTAGTATTTATGCTGTGATCATTTCAAATGCAGAAAATCAAAAACCTAAATAGAAACTTTATGTTTCAATATCAATGAGACTTCGGTCTGATGTATTCTATGATTCAAAAAATTCAATTATTACTCAATCTAATTACTGAATGGAATCATGAATCACAAATATCAATAAATCTATGAAAAAAATAGTGGATGAAATTCCATATCATCCAAACTTAGAATCATGATGTTATCATATTTAGAAACCTTAAATGTGTTAATTCAGTTAGATACTCAAAATCATACTGTTAAAAACATTGTTCAACAAGGGGAAAAATACAAATATTTAAATGTTTATTCAAAGGGTGAAAGGGGAAGGGTAAATAAAATTATAATATAGAAGAAGGATACTAAAATAGATTTTAAAATTCAGGATAATCATATAGGAATTGTTAAGAAGGCTTTTCTATAGATTTTTTATTCCTTTAATAAGTAATATTCTAATGTTGATGAGAATTTAATGGATGTTGAATACGTCAAATTTTTATTAGTGACTCAAGACCCATATATTTCACAACTAAAATTTAATAACTCCTTGCTTGAAGATGAAGTTAGGATGTGAAAGTAATCTAAGATTTTTAAAATCATTATTTGAAAGGAGAATTACATAGATTAAGTTAAAAGTACATACATTTGATGTTTTTGAAGGAAGGATTGAAAACTTGGTGGCCACGACACCAAATGTTTAGAAGAACCCGAAATAGTTTAAAAATATAAAAGTCATTGATAAGAAGTTTCAAAATAAAATGATTTTTTTCTTAAAAATTTAACGTATTAAAATAATTTTTAAAGGAATTGAAGTTATTATATTCTTCCATAGTACATATTTGGTTGAATTCATTCAATCATTGGTTGGATGAATTTTTATTATATATTTTATAGAGAATAAATGTCTACCTTTTCTAAATAATTTCATAGTATTATTATCACTATCATTTGAATTAAATTCTAACTCCCATATTTATTTTTGAAAATAAAAAATGGGGATAAGTATTTGGAAAAGTAATTATTGGAGAAGTATTTTGAGAAAGTAGTTTTTAGTGGAGAAGTATTTAAAGAAGTTATTTAGAATGTTATTCCAGAAGTTCTTATTTAGGAGGAGTTGTTATTAAGAAATTTTCTTATCTTATTTTCTAATTTTTTTAACAAATGAAATTATAATGAAAGGGGTAGCTAAGAAATATAATGGGGGATGAATTCATAAATTAATTTTGAGCTATAACTTATTAGATGTTTTTTGTTTCATCCTTATGTGTTTTGATTTATTCTTTTCTAACGAGAGTGATTAATTAGTTAAAATTTTACTTTCTACTCTTTCTATCCTTAGTCGTGAAAATCCCAACACACTCATAAAAATGATGTTTTGTTAACTTTTTATTTCATAATTTTTTTAAATTTTTTAATAAAACAAATCGTTTTAATCAATCTAGAAATATTTTTAAATTGATAATAGAAAATATATATATTATTTTGATCCATCTGACTAACTAATGTTTGTTCCATCAGACTAACTATGGTCTAATTTATTAGGTTGACTAATGTCTAGTCTATCAGATTGATCTATGTCTAGTCCATCTGACTGACTAAAGTCTAGTAAATCAGATTGACCTATGTCTACTCAATTGGACTGACAAAATTATAGTCCATCGTAGTTCACATATTTTAGTCAATCGGTATGAGAAATATAGTCTACTGGTATGAAAAATATATTCTATTGACATTAAATAAATAAAGACCGTAGTTTTTAGTAATTTTAGTCTATTGATATGATTGGGTTTAGTATATCAATGTGACTAAGTTTAACCTATTAGTGTTACTATGTTCTGTCCATTGGAATGAAATTAATTATTCCATTTGAATAAAAAATTTATAATCTTGGGGATAATTATTTCTACTAGTTTGGATATTTTTTTAAATAGTATTGTAATTGTGATATCCTAAGAAAATGAAATGGAAATATATATATATCATACTGAAATTTCAAATAGAAGATCATCGGAGTCAATTGCAAGTAACTCTTAGAAATACCGAAATATGATCATTTGAGGTGTTCTTGTAAATATAGGTTCATTTGAGGAGATGAGAAAAGAAGAATTTGGAAAACTCAATCCATCCTAAGATTTAGCGACTGTAACAACATGTTACCTTTCATTTATAATATTTTATAGGGATTTAGATTAAAGGAATCTATATAAGAATTTTTAATTCTCTAAAACATTTTTGAATTTTAATTAAGTATTGTTTTATGTGTTTAATATCAAAGGATTCTGGGGATAGGAAGATGGATGGATCTAATCCGGCGGAACGAGTACTTCTTAGGATAGGAAGACAAATATTATTCTAAACTATTTGGTCTAGGGATTTTTTCTGAAGAAAGATAGACATGATATATTGGTTGGAACATTGGATACCTTTATTGAAGGTTATTGACCTTTATTAAGCAAACAGTTGAAATGTACTTATATATTTTATAAATATTTTGTTTGTCTGAAAAGGAATTTTGAAATGTTACTTTTTTAATTGTTTCTAAAACTTATTTGAATTGGTCTATGAATTTATAAAGGAATTTTTGTTTCACTAAAAATTTTGATAATTTAATATACTAGATGAAATATGGGTTTGAAATTGTTATCCAATCATCAGACACAATATGAGTCTAATAAACATAATAAATTGGTTAAAGTGTTAATTATTTTAACGATCTAAACTATTAGTCACCCTATTGTAGTTATTATAACTATTATGATCTAACAGTTCTCACTCTCCAATTAATTATGTAATATGATAGTGATAACTCATTAGATTATTATGGTAATCAAGTAAATAATTTCAAATAGGTTTGTTCACATTTTTAATGTGTGAGAATATTTATTTTATCCATACTGAAAATTTTTGCATAGACATGATTTTGAATTCTTATGTTTACTTTTTAATGCATTAGTATGACTATTTTGTAGCTATATTCAAAATATTTTATGTTTTATGATTTCAATTATCAATATTCACAATGTTATGATTTCTTATGCTTATGATTCCATATTCCTATGTTTTAATCATGAATGATAATTACTTTTTTGTCACCATTATTAATCATAATTTTTAATATGATATGATTTTAGATTTTATGATCTAATATATTTTTGGTTTGAATATTTTATGTTGATAATATACACCTGATTATTTTATCACATTGTGATGACAATCTAATACTCTTATAATTGATATATCCGATTTTTACCATTATTGAGCATATGAGATCACCATTTCTTATGTTTTATTTCCCTTTGTTTTGAATGATGTTTCTAAATATGATATATCTAAAAGGGTACTAATAAAAGTTCATGATGGGATATTTTTAGGATCTTTTAATAAATAAATTCATTACGGTTCGAGTATTGAATGATCTGAAACCATTATAGTCAGCAAGTGTGTATAATTGTTATATTGAGTGAATATTAATATAGAGTGATGTAATATTTAGGAATGTCATTCTTAGGCTACTTTAGTATTTTTATCACTAGAAATATTTTATGATGAAATTCAATGTTACTCATGTTATATGATTTTGGATACATAATTTTAAAGTTATAATTTAGTATTTGTTTAATGTATTATGTGTGGAGATTTATTTTTCTTTAACTCTCTAATAGATGTTTCAATGGATTGTTTCAAGAATGAATTTATTATAATAGGTATATCAGTTCATTTTTCATGAGAATAGCCATGTGTGATTTTAAAAAGTGTTTTAGTTGATAATTAGGAACAATATATTTAAATATATTGTTTAGTATTTTTTTTTTGGAAAATGTTATTCTATTGTATTAAATTTTATCTGAAAAATATTTAAGGTTTTTTGAAAAATTTATTGATATAATGTTAAGGATCTAAATAAATTTTGGAATTTTCTTTATGATTTTACTTGATAATTAACATTTTGTTTTCATTTTGTTTGAGAAGATCCCTTAAATAGTAAGAACCTGAATTTTATGCAATTTATATGGTTCAATTGAGGCCTAGGATTCCTTGATTGTATATTATTATAAATAGTATTGGATTATATGGTGAATTAGTGTGGTATTTATGGGCTGGTTTTTGGAGTGAAAAGTGCATGGGATGTATGAATGTTTTTGGACATTCAAGAATAGGAAGAGTATGTCATGTCTAATTGATTGTGTGTATTTTTGAGTGATATCATTAATATTTCATCATTGGATCTGGGCCAGTTATGTGTTGAGTTGGATTTAATGGATCATGATGTAGATGATTAGATGTGTGAGATTCGTTTTTTTGTGATATGATCCATGGTGGGATGTTAAAAGTATAATATAAGGGTATTATAAAATTGGGTACTATATTTTTTATGGGACTTCAAGGTATAGAGTTGATTTAGTCTAGTTGGATCTCACATTCCAATGATGCATGTGGGTGTAAGGTGTGGGGGGGGGGATAAATAACTTATTAGATATATAGGATTATAATATATTTTTATGACTCTTTGGATTTTATGTTCTTTGTTTTCCTAGAGGATTTGAAGGGATGTCCTAAAAATATATGAGGTTAGAGAATCATAATTGTATATTCTATCTTACATAAAATTTATAGGAGTTTGTGTGGTTATGAAACATATATGTCACATAGTGTAATGTAGTATATGAAATAATATATAACAATGATCACAATGACTATAATATGGTCATGAAAAATTCATAATGTGGGGACTGTTTCGTTATTTTGAGAGTTTCATTGGATTTAAAACAATAGGTATGCCTTTATATAATATTGATATTTTTTAATGCCCATAAATATATATCTATATTTGAAATGATTTATTCATAAGGAATGATAAAGTAATATTATTAAATTAATTTTGAATTTCTAGTTGGAATTTATTTAGAAATGTTTAAGGACCATTGCGGATTGTATCATTTGTGTTGGAAGAGTACTAATAATGGATTGTTGGGAAGTGATCTTTGAGCCAGTAACATGGTGTTTGATAAAAAACATTTGATAGTTTAATAATAATAGAAGAACATGTAATAAATATGAGACTACCTGATAGATATTACCCTAGTATAACTATATTTGTAATAAGCCTCTTGTGGATCCTTAGAACTCTTGATAATTGGTTTATAAAAGGATATGGACATGGTCTTGTATTGGTCGATATTTCCAGATAAATCTAAACAAATACTTGGGATGTTTATATGAATATATGGACTATATTTGAATATTATATTATTATATTTATTAGATTATTTTTATTAATTAATATCATGTTTTGTTTTTTGGAAACAGTAAACACTGAATTATGTGCATTAGTGGATAGTCAAACTGGAATGGGTGGATAAATTTATTTCTTAGCCCATTTATTTTATATTTTAATGATGTAATAAATAACAGTTATTACATAGGAATAATTTTTATTATGGGTTACACAATGATAAGAAGTTGAAACTAATTGGGGATATTTATTTTTAGGGATGTTCCAAATGTTCATGATGATGTAAATGTTTCAGAAGGTGACTACACTAGTGTGTTTGGTTTCATCTATTCAAATAAAGAGATATATTCCTATTGAGAAAATTAATGTTGTGGAAAGATGAATTTAATGTATCAACACATTGGTGTAATAGACCGCATCATTTTGGGTTGGTGAAGGTATGTGTAAATTGTATTATTTGGATTCATATGGAGTACTTAGAGTTTGGTTCATGTTTTTAATGGGATTTAGGATATTTCTAGAGCACTAGTTCTATCAATGAGAACCTATAGAATATAATTATGTGTGGGGTTTGAAAACCACATTTTTTAGGCTTCCAAAACACGATTAATGGGATTCAATTCATGATGGTCTTGGTAAATAGTTGATCCCTCTACCTAAAGTAGTCACACCATGACCCAAATTTGTCACACCAAGACAAGATTTCACCTCATATTTTCCAATAGTATTGGGGGTTGTCACTATGTGTCCTATTAGAATACTAATAAGATGTATGTTAATTGAGTGTCAAGACCACTTCCTTAGGGAAGTTAAACCATGAACCAAAAGGGTTATATGGTGACATAGTTGTTGGACTAATTTTTATAAAATTTCATTGTTGATAATATTATATTGGAACTACATAGACCCCATTGGGGTTACATTCCCTCAGTAACTCTTGATGATGGATTTCCCTCTTTTTCCATTGATTCTCCCATCATTTACTATCATTAATTAAGGTTTTATGGAATTTTTTTATCATGAAAATTGTTAGAAATTTATATCATCTTATTCTAATTTTTCATTCCATGTATTTCATTTGAATTTTGGTTTTCTCGATTAGGGATTTATGGAATTGATTCTACTGGTCATGGTGGAACATTCCCTGTTTATGGTAATTTCGTATGGGACCTATAGAGGAGGTCCCATCAGGGTATGTTCATGATTTCATTTTTTGTTTTTCATGCGATATGTTAGCCATTGTGTTTATTGAGGGTTTTTGAATCTTTTTTGTTTAGGTTGATAGATTTACATGTGACTTAAATGGGTTCTTTCACGTATCTTAGTTTTAGTTGTGTTTTTTAAATTGACCACACCCCCTGTTTATGCGTAGTTTAATGTTGTTCTTTTATATGATGAGTTTGGAATCAATTGTGACGTTGCGTGAGTTTTGTTTTAGATTATTAGTTTATTAATTTAATGGAATGTATTGTTGGGATTGGTTATTGTAGACCCTAGGGATGTTGGTATGAGATAAGGATCTATTATAGATTACTAGTGGAGTTTTATTTCTATATTAATAAATGTTTAAAATTAAATATGTGATTTATTTTCTACATTAAAAAAATTATTTAATTAATATTAATTGTTTTTAAAATTTTTTCCCTTTTTATCCTTGCCATAATTTATTGTTTTTTTAATATTCAATTAATACAAAAATAGTTTTCTTATGTTTCTATATTAAATTCATTTTCTTATATAAATTTTTGATTATTAAATTATATTTATGGTTATTTAATAAATCCTTTAAATGGAATTCAATTTTTAATAGAGTATCTAGATTCCTATTGATTTTACAGGGTGGAAATTTTTGCTTTCAAAAATAGATCTTAAAAATTAATAATATACTATATTTTTCTAGAGTTTCATTTTGATTTAATAACTATTGGTTTATTTTATAAATAAATTTTTTATATTTTGATAGGAATTTGGTGGGGTTGAATTTATAAGAGAATGCATTTTTTTCAAAAGATTTTAAATTGTTATACAAGTACCAGTTTTCAAATAAATTAATTCATGACTTGGTTTTTTCCAAAATATGTTTTCAATGGAATGGATTGAATTATTTAAAATTGTTTCATTTTGAAAATTACATTATATTTTTCCTTGGGATTTATTGTTATGTGGTATATTTTTTTCCATTTGTAGTATGTTATTCTTATAGATGATGTAAGGGATGTTTTTATATATTAGTAATATTGTATGTGGCTTATTTTATGATTTATACACTCACTTTTGTGTATTTCATAAAAGAAACCATAGGTTCTTAGGTAGTTTAGACTATACAAGTACTTCAAGTCATGATACACCATACTTATCCATTTTCTACATTACAACAAAAAATAAACATTACTTCGAAATGGTAATGGTTATATAAGATGGGTGTCGACTTAGTTTTATGCGTGTGACATACCTATCACATTTAGACAGCATGAACAATTATATTTGATTGATTTTAATCATGAGAAATTATTATTATCATAGGTTTGATTGACCTTATTTCTATAAGGTTACTACCATGAAATCATGTATTTTTTATTTTCCTTTATTTTAGTGATGTTATTACTCTTTATATTCAAATTTTTTTTATTTAAATGATTGTTGTTTCTTATTAAATTTGCTTTCTTGTAGTTTTTTCACCCCACATGAACAAATTTTTATTATAGTTGTTTTTTTCTTAATATTTTAGTGTTTGTTATCTTTGGGTACTTAGTTCATTCTAAAGTATATGACTATATTTTTAGTGAACTCTTCATATTATTTCTATTGGATAAAAAGTTCTTGTCATTTTACTTTATATATAAAATTCTTATACATTTGATGTTTGGTTTGTTAATTTTTCTCTAACTATAAAATCCATATATTCCTTAAA
Source organism: Viscum album (assembly GCA_963277665.1). NCBI lineage: Eukaryota > Viridiplantae > Streptophyta > Magnoliopsida > Santalales > Viscaceae > Viscum > Viscum album. The sequence continues at coordinate 51,898,352 of OY728152.1, read as the reverse complement.
TATTCTAAAATATTTATTATGTTTTATGATTTTTCATTTCTAACTTGGTTTAAAATTAGAATTAATTGATAGACCTATGTTATTTTTTTAACTAAATTGGGAAGCATTCTTTTATAATTATATTTCAAAACTCATATAAAAGGGATTTACTTTTATAGGTTATGTCTAGTGTTTTTGTAGCATACATAATGGAAATATTTTCACAGGATTATATTTCTTCTAGGTTCATTATTGGTTTTTCTTATATGAAGTATTTGTTTTGGTGTTTCTTGTTCAAGAATTGTGGTATTTCTAAGAAAATAAATATTTTCCTCAACACATACATATGGGTGTTTGTGGACTATGTTCTATTTTTTATGTTTTATATATTTCATTTATTATTCCACGTCAAAATTTTATTTTCGATCTCCCCAAGGATATGTTTTTCTATTTATTTATATTTTTATTATTTCATATTGATGTGTTTCAATTATTTTGGTTGTTTTTTTCCAGAATTATGTTGTTAGTGATACATAATTTGTTTTATTTATTATTGAAACTATTTATTTGGTATCTATGATCATCCAATTTGTGCGGTGGTCATGACGGTCTTCTAGGTGGGAGACACATGTTATTATTATTTAATTAGGGAAAATACTTCCCACTTATGATCATGGATTTCTAGAGATAAGATTCTAGAAATTGGGGATCCAAAAATACCCTCAGAACATGTCGTGGGTTTTATTATGTACATGAATATTTGGCTTTAGGGGTTGTTTTGTGATATAATTGTATTAATTCTGGTTGTTTTTTATGATATTTGGAGATTTATGTTATACATGAGATATTGTTTTTTAAAAAATAATGGTCAGTAAAATAGGTGGTTTAGAATAAAATTTTAGTACAGAACGTTGACTTTATAGTGGATTTTAAGAATTAAAAATTATATTTTTGTGTTTAATTTCTCTATATTTATTGGGATAATCCATTTTTTAAGGAATTTGGATGAGAAACCAACGAGCATCAGGTGAAGGGTGCTTGGAATGAAATCTATTCACATGAGACATATATTCCAAAAGGCTTTTTTTATTCCTCTTCATTTTAATTTTTTCATTTGGTATCATGGTTTGATTAGTATTAAAGTCAACTATATTTATATGTTCACATTTTTATTTTTCTAAAAGTTATTCTATGAGTGTAATGAATTGAGATGATTTCCTTGAATTTTTATTTTATTTTATTATATTTGTTCCATATCTTATATGATGACATTTTTTATATTATTTTTTAAACTAAAAATCATAGAATTTTATTTTTAAGATATAAGCGGGGTGTTTCTTTTTATATGAAAGTATTTTTGGGAAATTAATGTGATTTTGAAGGGAAAAGTGTGTTATCTGGTATTATTTATATGTTTTAAAATTTACAGTTTCACATGGATTAAATTTTTTATAATTATGTAATGGTTTTAAATTGGGTTTTAGGTTAAAAAATAAAATGTGGGAACAATTTTTTTTATATTTTTTTAATGGACGAATTTTTGAAGTTACATAATTTTAAGTTGTTGTAAAATCATTTCTCTAATAGAAAAAATATTTATATTTTTCTATTTTCTTTACTAAATTTGATTTCCCATAAAATTTTAATCATTTAAGATGATTTACACTATTTTTTTGGTTTGTAAACATGAAATTCATAGTTTTTGGTAGGATTTAACAAAATAGAGTTTAATTTATATTGATATAATCTTTAAAAAATTGGTTTATTTTCTCATGAAAAATGACATATTTTAGTAGAAACCAATTTTGAGAGGTGTCACTGGTTCATTTTGTTCACCAATATTTTATAAATCAAGAAAATATATTTTATATAGATTTTATATGTTTGATATGGTTATTTTCATTTGGTTTACTTCCTCATGTTTACTTTAAATAAAAAATGATACTAATGTGGTTCGTTATATATATATATATATATGATTGTTTCATAAATTTCTATTTTTCAAAATCATTTTTACTAATTTGGTAACACAAAACCATATGAAAAGTATTTTCTCTTAGTTTACATTTCAATTGAAATAGAACAATGTTTTTTAAAGTTAGTTTTTACATTTTTTTAGAGATATTGATTTTGGTATTATAATATAGATACTAAATGTTGTTTTTTATGTTGTATTTATGGGTTATTCCAATATTAGATTTGAAATCAGTAAATTCTTTCAATTCAAAAGATAAGATTTAAAATTTATGATTTTATATTTCTTATTTTTATTGATATATTTTATATGATAAGAATTTTTTATGTTTTCTAGGGTATACTGCCTTTATTATTCCTCAAGGTTAAGAGTATTTTTAATTTTAATTAATTCATTTATTATTGGATTATTAACTATTCAAGAGTTTACTATTGTTTATCTATAACTTTTTATATTTATTAGTAGGAGATTTTTTTGGGCTAGGGGAAACATTTGAGTTGTGGAATTTTCAGTGAATGTTTTTATAAAGTTGATTTAAGTATTGTCAATATGTGAATTATCCCTTTTTTCTTTGTGGTTTCCTCTGAAGGATTTTTGTAGATATATGTTTTGATGAAATGTTTATATGAGGGGGATATTATAATAAACTATGTAATTTTTTTTTATAATAATTGAAATTTTTTATTTTTTTGGATTCATATTAAGGAATGAGAGATTATGCCATATTTTAAATATGGTTTGAAAGTTTTTGGATTGCTAGTAAGAAGTTGATTACCTGGATTGAGTATTCATGTGGTGGTTTATTGAATTATGTATTATGTAAGATGTGCTAATGAAATGGATGAGAATCATGTTGTGATGGTGTTAGACATGGGTTGAGTCATTTGCCTCAAGGAATTCATACCATGACCTAAAAGGATCACATTTTAATGGGTTTTAAGATGAATATTTTCTTAATCCTTGTAGAATATCACACCACAAAAAAAAGTGATTATCTATGATGGTTGTGATCTATGCGTTAAGAAATATATCTGGTGGAAGTCATGAGACAACCCAAAAGGGTCACACTATGACTTAGTTATTGTCATGTTTTTTAACTGGTCATTTTTTTTAATTTTATTAGGGAACTATTTTGAAACCACTATGATTTCCACACCATTATTTAATCATGAGTGGGAGGGAGATAAAAATGTTTCCCTCCATTATCTCTACTTTTCATACTTAAAATCATGTATTTTCAAGGCTATTTCATCAAACAAGTTATTGGAAATTTCTCTCCCCTTCTCCATATCATTCATTCCCATCCCCTCTTTATAATATCTATTAGCTTGGTTAGGGATTTTGGGGGATGATTTCTCAATGGAATGGATGAATCATACAACTTCTTAGGGATTTTGTACATTTTCAATACAGTAGATATTCATAGGGGATGTTTGTTTTTTCTATTTTAATTTATGTTTATTTATTTTCTTTCCAAAGATTATTTTTGAATTTTAGATAATTTATGTTTAATAAGGCATTAGTTAAGTGAATTAAATCATATAAATTATAATGAAATCATATTTTTCATATTCGTTTTGTGTAAATTTTATCCTTTATTAATTTTTTGGATGTTTTAATTACTTTGGATTGGTTTTTGGAGTTTCTAGATGGTTTCAGATATTTTTAGAGCTCTTATTGAAAGAAAATTGTTAAATCATGACATTATCAAACTTTACTGATCCTATAATAAATAATGGAGATTTTGAAAAAGAACTTGTAGTGAAGTCACTTAAGGAAAGTAGTTATCAAAATCATGTATCCTCACCTGAGAAAAAATGGAACTCATTCCATTAGCCAAAATTATTATTAGCGTATAGTATCAAAAATCATTTTACCAAACTATTTGAGTGCTCAAAAAAGATAAGTAGTCTTGCAGGGTTGTTGAATGGTTCATAAAAAAGGAAACCAAACAATGTGAGTGTTGTTAAATGATTGAAAAATCCTTTATAAAGTCCATTAAGCATTCATTTTTTACTTTTTATTCTTCCTACAGGTTTCTTGTTTATAAAATAGACTCCACTAGCCTCTATAGTGAATTATTTCCCTTATATACTCAATTATCAATTTTCCAAGTGTTTTTGATCAATAATTAAGGCATGAGATTGAAAAAACTCTATTCTTATGGTTTCATCATGATATAAACTTCTTCTTGGGAGTTGAATAATAGATCCATCATTCTTTTTATCGATAATTGGATTCTAATCCCATTTAAAAATGAATTCATGGATCATTTCAAGAACAATAGTGTATATAGTGTGTTGGATGCCTTATTTCAATACATCCTAGATCTGGTGACATAGAAATATCCCGAGGGGTGTTTTGGTGTTGATCCAATACCTTGAAGGTGGAATATTCTTTAATCTTGTTTAAGAAACATGGTGTCTTTTGATTGGGATTTGTTACTGGGGTTCATGGTGTGAGAGATCAATCTGGTTAGAGCCAGGGTGTGACTCATGGATAACATATTGATTCATTTCAGGGCTTTTAATTATCAAGATAAATTTAGGATGTTCCTTTAAATTTCTAGACCCTGAAAACTATTTTTTTTTGTTATGATACTTTTGATAACTTATTTTTTTACCATGCCTGATAGGTATTTTATGTGGGTGTTTTTATTTAATGGGGCCTTTACATGATGCTTAATTTCATTAGTATAATAATATAACTCATTAACAAGTATGATTTTTCATATATTTTTTTGTATTCTACAACAAAATTATCAAGATGACAGGATATGTTTTGTCTTTATATGCTATTACTTTTTTTGCGTAATTAGCATACTTGTTGACATATTTTATTTGCTATTTGGAATTGGTGGATCATCATGATATGATTATCCTTTATAGGGGGAGTTAAGAATAAATGTGATGATAATGGTTATTATCCTCAACACAGGGTCGGGGCACGTCAACTCTGAGGCTTGACCTGTGGTAGAAACAACCAGGGTATATAATTATTATGGCCTGAGTCAAGGTTGTGCAATATATGACCACTGGGTGGCCTGACCTATTGAAAAAGATAGAGTTTTATAGAATTGATTCATTGATTCTAATAGTGCTTGGATCTTAAAATATTATGTCTAGATTCAAATCAATGTATTATAAAAATTGAGAGACATGTTCACCAACCTTGTTCTAGATCTTTCTCACTCCCAACATTCATTACGATTATCCTTTCAAAGTACTTCCAAAACCAATAATAACCAATTATTGAAGGGGATTGTTGGAACATTATTGATATAAATGTGATTGTTTATGATTTCCAATATATTTATTGTTATCTCAGAATAAAAATTTTATACATGTGTAAAAATATTAAGGATTCATTATTGGTGTCTGACTACGTTTTATTACTCACTCCATGCATGAGTATATGAATGCATGTGAAAACCTAATCATTCGGGATCTAAGTAATGAAAAGGGTCCCATGGAAGATAGTTGATTAGTAGAACCTATATTAGGTAGCATAACCATGATAGTCTCGACCTGATTATATAATGTTTATTTATTTTTATACCTGTACATTTTTATACCCTAGTTTGGTCTACAGCATTGGGAGCTCGGTTAATTTTTATTTTTGGAATGGGTGATATTTATTGTTAAAATATGTTTATTTTATCTTCCATTCTGATTATATAGATTGTATTATTGGTTTATGGTTTATAGATGTGATTACATAGTGTATATTATCCCCACAACAACCATATACTCTGGCCTCCGGCCCGAAGTCTCTTGTGTACTGGGAGGGACACAAGAGGTCATTTAGAATCTACACTTGGGTGATATTTAGAAAATCCTATGTTAGGGAATTATAAAATTATTTCAAATATGGGGTTCTCTTATTTTCATCACAGTAATTTTGGGAAATGGTATAATGGAGATAGGATGTGGGGATCTTAGGTTTGGTTGTTTCCATGTTCTTGGACAGATCACGTTTAATAGAACTCTATGTTACCAGTGACATAACTGGTGGAATATTTTTATGGGATTTATGCGTGTTCATGTCTTATGATTACGAACATTGTATAACTTTGAATATATATATATGTTTCTGTGTGTTTTTGTTTGTGTATATAATTTCATTTCTTATGCTACATAGTCGATATTTAATTTAAATCCTTGAATTTTATATTCTTTTATGGATAAGTCTTTATTTTATATTGGGTGATATATCTATGTTATTTTTTACTATGGTATAGTTGGTGGGAATTAATTAGGCGAACTTGAGCATTCCATAATGTTATAGATATATATATATATGATTCTGACTAACAAGGAGGTACAAAGGACAAGTATTAATCATTGGGTTGAACTTGTTGGTTTAAACATTCTTTGTTGGTATATCCTATGATTGTTCTTCCAATATAGATACCTAAACTTTTCCATTTATATTCATACATTTTTATCATATGATATTTATTGTGGTATCTCAATAAATTCATTTGATTTTTTTGAAAAATCCATCTAGATAGATGTATGATTTGTCCCACTAGAGAAGAGTATCTAGTTCCACCATAATCTATATATAAGGTTGCAAATGATCATGCTCCTAGAATTTCCCATGTCATTCAGGAGTCGGAGAGATTATCGTTTGTAGTATATTATACAGTACCTTCCCGTGGTGGAGGAGTATAAATGAATATGTTGTACAATGTATCGGAATTATAGTTATAATATCCTCTAGCCTCCCATAATACTAAATTACTGTTGTATACAAAGGAGTAGATATAACTCATTGGATGTGTATTTTACTTATCAGAGATATTAGTGGACTGGTGTGTTAAGAAAGTAGAGTTCATGTTGTAGGGACTTTTCTCGAGAAGGTAGGGTGTCTTGGGATAATTGGGATGGTTTGAGGGAATTTTTTGAGGCCTTACAAGATCCAATTCTTCAGGGAATTCTTTTTAATCACACTGAGACTCGATCACAACCAATAATTCATTGACCTCTAGTAAGGATAAAAAATGATATATTTACACTACCCTCTTTTCACCATGTCATTTATTTTTTATCCCCTACTGGATGGAAATGAGGCATAAATTTCCCAGAAGTTCTAGATCAGTATTTTTCATGATATTAGATTGAAGTTTAAGAGTTTTTACCTAGTGTGGTACCTTGATGTTACATTTAAGATATTTCCTTCTGAAATTATTTTTGAAGAGGATTAAGTGGTTTGTCTTCTTGGATTCTTTTGTGCTTCGGTGGGTGGGCCTCCTTCTATGAGATTAATTCTCTAGATGCATCCTTTTATATCAGAGAGGTTTGTTTCCCAATTCATATGATCTATGAGATAATAATTTCTATGGACCAAGAGAGGGTGTATGTTGTGATATATAAGACTCAACGTTAGAATATTTTTTAGATATGGAGTTTTCATAGGGTAGAAAGATAATATCGATGATTAATTGACAATTTTTGGAAATTAGGGTCATCGATGATGGGTATTACCAAGAAGTAGATGAAATTTGAATAGAGTGACAAATTTTAGATGTTTGTTCAAGAACTAAAAATGAGATTGATGACAGATATAGTTTTAATTCATCCAGATCCTTGGATCAGATATATAGTTTACTATAATTCCACATGTGTTGTGTTAGGGGTTATAATTAGGCATACAGATCATGTAGTATCGTATGGTCACATCATATATAAACCTATGTGAAAAACTACCCAATTAAATACTTGGATTGGGTAGTTGTTTTCCAAACCCTGATGTGTTGGTGACACTATATATTCAATGATATGTTTGTTTATTACACAAACCACTGAAGCCTATAATATTTTTTTTTCAAGGGATCCTAATTTTATCCATATTCATTGAGTGGATTATATTCATAAATTAAACTTTGGGATAATCTATGCTATTAGGAAATGAAATTCCATTGTGTATGATCTTAGAAGGAAAATACTACAGATTCCAAAGATTGTAGATTATCTATAACCAAAAGAGTAGAATCTTGTGTGTTTAATTGAGGAGTGGTTTGTGGACTAATCTACAGACTGTGGAGTCATGAAATATATGAATATGCTCATCACGTCTTTATTAGATGACCATATGATGATTATAAATTATTCATATCCTGTGTGTGTTATGATTTGAGAATGTTAGGGGGATAATGACCCTATTCTTGGATTATTGATAAATTATGATTATGTGATCAACATATATGGTAGGTTTGTAGTCCATTTAATCTAGAAGGATGATATGGTAAGATACTATCATGCTTCCAAATGGGATGTGCATGTAGGGTAAAAAAATATAAACAATGGCATCAGATGTTAGGTTTTTAGAATGGTATGAAAAAGGAAATTCATGATTTTGTTTCATGATTCATTACATTCAAAAAGAAAAAGGGAGATAATTAGAATATTGGTGGTTTTATTCAACCCTTTCATATTATGATGTAGAGTCTGGATTACCTGATTTTTTACTTTGTGATAGGGTTATCCATGAACCAAAGGGTTCATAATTCAGTTTGGGTGATAGTCAATCTGCTAATGAAATATTTTCATATATTTTTAATTAGCGAGGATCAACCCATTAATTAGATAAGAAAGTAATTTGTTCCAAAACTTTTATGCTTATACTGTGTTCCATGGAAGATTATATCTAACAGAGATTTAAATTTCATGTCATGATATTGCTAGGGTTTATATAAATCTTTTTTACTTTTCTGAATTTGTGTACGAAATATCACCCACAGTCCAATGGTCATTTTAAAAGGATGATCAAGATATTAGTGGATATTATAAGGGAATGATTCCTTAATTGAAATGGGGAATGGGATGATAATATACAATTAGTGTAATTAATATAATAGCATTGATTTTTGTATTATATTTAGATGGATCATTTTAAGAATATCGATGAATAGTAATGTAATTTACTAGTATGTTAGAATGAGGTATGTAAGTTATTTATTTTGGATCTAATAATTGTATAGGAGAACTTTGAGAGATTATATCTATTCTAGAAGTGATTTAACATAACTCAGAGAAAGATATAATCATAAACCGATCTGAGTTTGTTAACATTATTTTTTGGTTGGGGCAAGAATTTTTTATGGGTGACTCCTCAGTTAGGGAATCATCATTTTTTATTCCATGGAAGCTATCTCCAAGACTCATTATACCAATTGAGACTTACATGAATATCAGAAAATTTTATCACTTCATTAACCTAAATACCTATCTCTAAGGTATAAAAAGGTATTTAAAGTGTCTCATCTCTATAGGAACATGCCTGATCCCATGCGTGTTATAGACTAAAAGGATGTTCTATTGAAACCAATCATGTTGTATTTTGAGTGACCGATTCATGTTGAAAACAAGAGAAATAAAGTATTTAAGGTGAAGAAAATGGAAATTGTATGAATCCTATGAAAGCATGAATGGATCAAAGAGGAATCTTAGGAGTGTGATTGTGATATTTGGGATCACTGGCCGGATTTTTTTGACAAATACACCTTGATATGATTCTCATGGATGAGAAACCTTTAGAGGGTGAGATTGTAATGATATCATATTTTTAGGTAAAGTTTGATTAAATTTAAAACATTATTTATATTCAATTAAACTATGAGTGTTTTTAATGAGTATTGAGAGTTTTTGGTATTTTAAGGAGTTATGGGGACCTTATTAAAGGTGTGAGGTTGGATCAAGTTTTCAAAAAACAAGGCCTATCCTCCAAGAAATCATGATACCTATTCTACTGAAATTTGGTGTGGTTTATGGTTAAGGAACAAGTTTTAAGAAACCATGTAAAATAACCTGAAAATTCATGAAACATGTTCTACTATCTTATAAAATGGTCTATTCACATTTTGAAAAACTGTTGTGCAAACCATGTTGTTTCCCAATAGAGGAAGACAGATTTGCGTGGTTGGAACACGGTTTGGAAGAATGTGGGAACATAACATGTGTACAAGGATTAATGATGAAAAATATTTTTTAATATAAATTAATCACTCAACTTGACATGTTAATCCCCCAAAATTATTCCCTCTTGAATCCAGAGACTTCATTGTAATTCCCCAATGAATTCACTCACATATATACAAGTCTTTAGTCGATTTTAGTGTGTTGATGTTACAACATCATGATATGTGATCCATGTACCTCTGTTATTTTGGATTCCTCAATATCCTCACTTATTTTCTTATGAATAATCATATATCTATCATTACTTTTCCTTATATATAGATTTAAATTCCATCTAATGAAGAAATCGTAAATCATTTATAAAAAGTTGGTAGATCTATTGAGATAGTGGGATCCCTTTGATCAATCCAATATTTATAAACATTGGAAGACCTTTATATGTATTTAAGTGCTGATACAATATCTTATACATATAGGCATATTGAATCTCATACTAAAACCATATTTTAATTGTATTTTTATTATTTCGTAGAGTTCTCCAAGTGCATTCTCTATCCGATTAGAGTACTAGTGCAACTTGAGTTTAACATTTCAACGTGTTTTGAAATTTTTAACAAAAAGATACTAGTAAGATGTTTCTTAAAATTTTGGGACCTTATGAACTATCTTTTCTATGATATAAATCATTTACTGTCCTATATATATTTTTAATGCATGATAATGATTGTATGTGGGTGTGTCTATAGCCTATGAGACCACTACACGATGTTTGACTCCATTAGGATAGTATTTTTTATTATTAACATGTTTTATGTTGATTAAATGTTGTTTTATGTTATTTATATATTATCAGGAAGAAATTATATGTGGATTATTTATATTATCCACCCTATTGTGTGTAATTTCCACACATTTATAGGTATTGTTTTTGGTACATAAAATAGGAAGACGATCTTAATATGGTTCTCCATTTGAGAGGGAGTTCACGAGACCCACTTTGGTAATGATAATTTAACTTAACTTATGGTAAGGTTATAATATCCTTGAGTCACAACACATAGTAGTGGAAACCAGTGTATTGTGTCCTTTTTTTACTAATGCATGGTAGTTCCATTATATAAACAAAATGTGGGTTCAACCAATTATAGAGATGATGTTTTATATCCATGGGGGTTGGCCTAATGATTGAGTTGGTGATTTATGGACTTGATACTTAACCTATGATGGAGTGGGAATATGTTATCCATATATACTAATATGAATCAATACAATATAATTATGGAGAGACATGTTCACTATCCTTGTGAATATCTCTTGAACACTCCTGACATCCTTTTCAATTATCCTTCAACAAAATATAAGAGGAAGGTACAGTAGTGGCCTGCAGTGATTGGGATAGCACATGAGTGCTCAACATGTGATTTTTTTTCTAACAATCACATTTATTATCACCATGGAAATTTTTTAGGCCATGATAATTATTCATTGGTGGTTTCATACCAGGCCTTATTACATACACCCAAAATTGTCATCTCAAGGAATGTGTAGACTTCTTGATTTAGGATCCCATTATGGGAATGGGTCCCATGGAAGATAGAGAAGCATGTTAGTATAATAGTGGGTCATGAAGTGGGTCGTAATACTAGGATAGTCTCATGGGGATTGAACATTGTTTTTTATTAGTATTCCTACACTTATTTTTAATATATATTGTCTAAACAAATTGGGAGAATGTTTTATTTATATATGTGGTGTGGGTGACATTGGTTATTACACTTTGTTGATTATTTTCATCCATTATGAATCTATTGGGTTTTTTATTGTATGGATTACTACTATGATAACTGATGGTATAATATCTATAATAAATCCTTTTAACCATAATATTAGTTAGAAACCTCTTCTGTATGTGGTTCCACACATGAGGTTTTGTGGAATCTATACATAGAATCTATTCATGAAAACAGGTTTGGTCTGTTATTGCATTCATGTTAATTAGTTCTGGTTTCCTGTAAAGATTGGGCTTTACCCTCCTTTTGTCTTCGTTAAGTGCTCTTATTTCATATGTCTAGTTTGGAATCAGTTTTACCATTTTGATATTTTTATTTTAGATGATTAGTTTATAAATTTAGTAGTGTTTGTGATTGGGATAGGATCTCATTGACCTAAGAGAGACAGTTACGTTATTAGGGTTTTTATTGATTTTCTATTGAGGTAGGTGGTTACATATACGATTTACAAAATTAAATCCCTGATTTATTATCTACATTTTAACCTATGTTCAACTTATTTAAAATTGTTGTACAACTAATTACTATTTACTTTAACAAAAATTTATTCATTTCAATTTTAGTCTCTATATGTTGTAAATATAATTTCCTTATGTTTCTATGTTCAAAAGCATTTATTGTAAAACTTTTTCACCATTTAATTTTTATTATTATCTTAATTTATTATTTCAAAGTAACTTGTTTATAAAAAGTGGTTTTTTTGTTTTTAATGATTATATTGGGAAGGAAGTATTTTTTAGAAAACATTTAAATATACTATGTATGAAATTGTTTTTTTCTCATTTTTCTTATTATTTAATTATTTCTATGTGGTTTTATCAGTAATTTTCTGGATTTTTGGATTTGAATATAGTTGGTTGTAATTTATAATATCTTAGGGTTATTTTAACATACTTTATTTTTTTATTTCATTTATAGATATGAAAATAGATCAATTGATTACTTGGTGTTTGCAAAAGACATTTCAAATAGCCCTATAACATTATATCCTGACTCACTCTCAAACTAGTTACCAGACTAATTCACCATGTCAGCAATGGATATCATCATTTTATGAGAGAGGTTGAGACTACCAGTGTGGTATAAGGTAGTACTGGGAGAAAAATATATCCCTTAGATCATAGTTCACAATAATACATGAAAAAAACAAACAATAAATATAACACATCCATTGGATTACATGAAAGTAAATAGATAAACAAAAATAATAAATTATAAAATGTTGTGGAAGAATATCTAGAGTCATAAAAAATATTACAAACTAGGTAAGTCAGAAATATTGAATACAATCAAAAGAAAAGGAAATATAAAAGTAAAATTATTAGAGGCTCTATTACGATCCATGATCCCTAACATATCCCGGTCAATAGATCCAATCTTATTTACTCCAACACTATGATGAAATCATATGCCTCATCCCATCCTGAAACTCTGATAAGTGAGGCATTCTTGGATACTCAAGTGTAGATGTGGCCCAAGAAGGGTATGAATACATAACTTATAAGGGCACCACCAATGAAATCCCATACAAAAATCACAATTTACAAACATGTGTGTGCTATATGCTATGAAATAATGTGTTGTTGAGAATAAATAAACAACAACCCACATGACCTTATCTTGATAGATGCTAAAATTTCATTGAGCAGGTCATGTAGAACAAACCATCCCATGTATGAAGAAAAAATATTATTGATTCATAGGTTCATTAACTTAATCAACCATACCTACTTCCTCTAGTGATGGGGTCTCACTGAACATGCCACAATGACTATGCTAACTGATAAGGCCCTCTGGCCACTCCCTAGATAATCCTGAGTAAAAAATAAAGCACATGACTATCAGGGGTAATGTACCCAGCCCTATGGCATGTGGGTTTAGCCAAATATGGTTAATATACCAACCCCCATGGTCTATATAAATAATCAATAGAGAATATGTCTACCAAGGGTAATATATCCATTTTAATGGATTATAGGCTCCACCAACTAGTGTAAATATTCCCATCCCTATCGAATAGAAGAATCACCTTAGGTGAAATTCCATATGTGGGAAATATATTCACCTCCAGATCATCCTGAGCGAACATGCCTACCCACTGCAATATTTTCATCAATATGGATGATGATCTAAATAAATTAGTGAAATATAACCTTCTTCAGGGTTCTTTTGGGCAATAGGGGCTACAAACCAATACTTGGTCCAAGAACAATAACTCAAAAATTTAGACACCTTCTCAGGTCATCCATCATCATTTTATATCTAGAATAAGGATAATCAAAATTAAAACAAATCAAGGGATTTTTGAATGACATTTTTAGTAATAAAAATCAAAGACCCTTCATGGTTAGACATTAGTTCAGGTTCTATGTGACAACTAAAATAGTATATACTCTAAACCACTTTCCACATTTTAGGATATTCTCTCAAAGGAGTAAAAATAGTCTCCCTTGATCATCATTATAGTAGAGACATCCCACTCTTTTTCCTTGATCACACTGGTCACTTTGGACAATTTTCGATGCTCAGAGGAAAAATTGTCTCATAACATCGAAAAAATATTCTTTTGGCCTCATATTCCACATTAGAATTCCTCAACCGTGATAGTATCAAAATATTTTTCATGGTATATATTTATATATTTGAAGACAATGAGATGTATATCTCATCCAACTTATCTCTATTCTTATCACGGTCTATCAACCTAGGTGTTATACATCTAAAGGGTTCCCACCTAGCCTACTAAGGTCATCCATATCAAGTATCGTCACCACCCCCTTGTAGGTGTCCACACAATTGGTGAAAATTTTAACAAAGGATATGACAAACTATGGATAAGATGTCAAGCTAGTTCACATAGTCTTTAGTTGTGCTAAAACTATACTTATCCCATCACATAATGTTTTCATAGGTGATGAAATATAAATTAAAAAATCATTTAGTATAAATAAACAAAAATAAATAAATTATTCACGTTACTTTAAATGAATAATTACTGTAAATTAATTTTTATAAAATGTGTCATCTTTAGTGTTTTGACTAAATGAGACATGCACCGTAGAAAACATTCATAATCTCCATAGGGAAATCCTGGGAGACCAAAACCCTTTTTTGAAGTCCTTTCAATTTAATCTGTAGCATTAAAACTTTCACATAGGCCTCCAAAGACCCGATGAACTTTTGAAACCACCTCCAATAGAGACATTTACCAACTTATTTTTTACTTATAACCAGTTATAAATAGTTAAACTATAAAAATTTTGATAAAAAATTAAATTTAAAATAAATATTTTTTGCAAACACACTAGAATTTGTTACCACACCGAAACCACATTGAAACACATGCCGAAAAACAATGTTGTTCCCATGAAAATAATCTCAAAAAAATACCTAACTAGAGTTTCCAATTCCATGATAAATATCATTTAAATTTAAATATAAAAATTGTAAAGAGTAATATTTAGAAGTACCTCCAATAAAATAGTGTTTGATGATGGGAATACATCATATGGGGTCCTCTTCTTCAAGGGTTGTGTGAAATACCCATCTAATTTGACTTATTCCACCATATTCTAGTGGAATTGTAACATCGTCTACAATATAGGATAATTAAAAGGAAACAAGTATGGGATTTATGAAGATAAACTAAATCATTGACATACATTTAACTATCCATAAAATCCCACCAAAAGACCTCCCATGAAGGAAATTAAAGAGGAGAGGAAGTTGGGGAGACCCATATCTTCATGATTGAAAAAAGGGAAAATTGGGATAATCCCATTAAAACTATTATGGGTAAAATTTAATGTTCCTTAAAATAAACCCTACTGACTAATAAGAAATCAGTCTCATCTAAGACAATGGCACCAGAAGTGGCACTAAGACACTCTCTTCCCCACTATCTAGCTAGTTACAACCAACTATTTTACCACTTTTCTAAATTCCTTTTGAGTCTATCCTACTACTCTTGAATATCTTATCACCTTAATTCCTTGTCCAAAATATAACTTTGATAGGTTTCAATATAAATAAATCAATTTTTAATCCTAATTCAAAATCTAGCTTATCCACTAATTGAAAATTAAAAATACATGGGGACTTATTTTGGACTATACATGCATTTGAATCATAAACTACCCACCATCATAGTTTTTATACCCGATAAATCCTATTTGAAAATCCAATTTCCTAACTAGAGCAACCTTGGTTGTCCAACACCATTCTAATGGACACATTGTAGCTCTAAAAAACAAACATTCTCTTTAAGAGATTTTCCAAAACCACAGTCTCTAACTAACTGAAACAGGGTCCAGCATACTAATTCGTTAAATAAATAATTATTCATATTTCATCTGACCACATATCTTTATACACCCACATTTAATTGTCCAATTGATAATAAAATCTTTCATACACCGATGGAATTTTTCAAATAATGACTGGTTGTAAGACATGATCCTTTCCCCATAGGAATCACAAATCCAAAACTAATTAACATGTCCTCATGACACACTCAGTGAATGACTCAAGATAGCACACCTGATCACATAAAAAACATCATTCAAGTGAAGGTACTAAATCACATTGTCAAATTCCAAGTAAATCAATTGAAAATCCATCATTGAAATCCCATTCCAACATGGAACCTTTTCTATGGAAATACCAACCAAAACTGAAACCACATCCATGATATTCAATATGAAATATCTAAGGTTGTTCCCAATACACCATATTCATTTTCATCTAAAAAACTTATCTTTCCTCCTATAATTGACTCTTAAAAAAACCCAATCTAAAATCCTGATGTTCTACTAATTTAATTGATCATGGTTATTTAAATACAAGAGGAACATTGAGACCATTCTAATTTATCCCTCTAATATATCAACAAAACATTCAATTTGACTCGACGGTTGATTCCTCAAACACCCAAATTCTTCTTTTATGATCTAAACATGACCACCAGCACATTCATGATTTGAATGAAACATGGACCATGAAATTTCAACCCTGAGGCTGACACCAATGCTTTGAACCCATAATATATAACATATAGATTCCCCTACAACATTGTCCCATTAGTTCAATTGAATTCAGTCCCTTATATCAATAGCCTCTACACATCTAGAATGATCATAAAACAATCCATCCCAAAATGATATAATGAAGCCCCACATAAGGATTGTGTCACGCCTGACTGATGTAACACTCCTATCCATAAGATATCCCCCATCATTTCTTTACAAAGATTGATTCTCAACCATTATATATAATGGCCAATCCATGGTTGAACATGATAATTGGCCACTACAATAATTTTCAAGCCCATGTATTTATATGAAACATAAAATTCCACCCACCACTAGCTCATGTGAATGTATTTAATTGGAACCTTCTAAATTTAATTTTAAAATGGGGGGTATTCACCCTCAGGCCACTAGTGGTTTATCATAAACTCTATACATTATCTAATGCTTCTCCATTAGTGCTACCTCAAACTCTCAATTATAAGATATTTTTCACCACACCCGAGTCATGGTTACTCTTCAAATTAACCCTTGGCTCTTTCCCCAATGAATAAATATGATCAAGTATTTTTTCATACCAAATCCATTTGTGGGAGATCCTTTACCCAATAGGAATATTTATCACTACAATAAAAGCTTAGGCACCCAATCTTGTAGTAGTATTTCTGAACCTATCAACGTTGATCTCATGCACAACCATCACTTATTCTACAAACCAATAATAATCACATGTAATTTGTGGGAACTTAATCAAACTAATTCCAAAATAACATGCACATGGTATTATTTCATTTAATCCATAATCTAAAATGTAAAATTCATCTCCCCTACACTCACTACCTATATAATTACATAATATAATGGGTTTTTGATCTAATACCACTAGGTCACAAAAATTTAACTAACTTTCCCTTGAGTTTCACATGATCAATACTAGGATCATGAACTTTTCCACTAATTATGCTCATCAAGCGTGTCAATGTCATTAATCCAAGAGATCATTTTAAACCATCCTCAAAATTAGGAATTTGACCCATGCCATGATTCGTCACACAATACGCCCTAAATAGAATCATTTGATGCGATGTATATCTACCCATTGTCTCATTGTCTACTAACACATGTCAAATGTCTCCATGGTTTGGAAGTTGAATAGTCCTTACCTTGTAAAGCTGGTCCTAAAACCATGACACTATAAGTGAATAATATATTATGGAACTAAATATAGATGTACTATTGTAATAAACTACATGTAATAACCTTTCATATTAGATATCCCATGTATTACATCGTATGAAATAGTCCCATGAAGAATGAACCTTCATGTGCAACCCATATCTAAGGAAAAAATAACTAAATATAACCCCTCTCATTAGTTATCCTCGATCATACAGTTCATGAACTCACTAATGTCTAATTCATTTCTCAAGGATAACTAGTGTTTGAATCCTAACCCTTACAATAGGTCTTATATAAAGGTTTCATATCATTGAATAATATTCAATACACTAGTCTCAATCACCAGATGACAGCTTACATGCCCACTACCACTAATGTGTCTCACAAAATCCCCTATATCCCATGTTCTAGAGCCCAAAACTATCATCTCTCATGAACGAAGTATCACATTGAATCCACAATTCCAACTACCACTAGATTGTGAAACATCCACCAATCATCACTACAATAAACAAATACATCACCCTATGATGATCCATACTTTGGAACCAAAACAATAAGGTTTGGTTATATAGAATAATATACCACTAAATATATGAAAAATCAACATTGGTTGTTAAAGTAACTTTTAATAACAAAAAATGGATGATAAAAACAAATCAAGGGATTCAGCATTCGGCATACACTACAGTGAAGAACTACTTAAGTCACTACTGTTGTTATGTACCAAGGGTATTTACCAATATCATACACAATTAGAATATCACTATAGATCTATATGTCTTAAAATTATAATGAATATATATATAAATCCTTAAAACTCATTATTTTTCCTTCATTTATTATTCGGGAAAATCTATTATGAGAAATTTAGATCTCATTAAACAACTATGCCACTATCATAAATTTTAGAAATCATAAACATTAACATCATAAAATTTAATTCGAACACTATTTATGCAAACATGATTTATGAGACACCTATTGTCTTTCTAAGAAATGTGACAAATACATACCTTCCCACTTACCAATGACCTAGTATCCAAAAATAAAAAAAACTCCCAAAAAATCATGTTAATAATAAAAGGAAAAAACATTCAAATGGAAACATATCATATCAATAAAAGTAATCCCATATATAACAACCCTACTATTTATTTAACACCTAATGATAATTTATTAAATAAAATATTAAATTGTTGAAACATAGAATATCATGTGGTATATTGTCTTTGGGGATGAAGAAATTTACATAACATCTTAAAACAAGAAATACACTTCTTTATTGAAAACTTGTTTGACATGACAACACACATTCCTTCTTACTTAGCATTTCATGGGATAAAATGAGGAAATTCATAAGAAAATGGTGAGATATAAATCCCATTATGGGTGTAAATAGGGAACAACATGAATAATATTGTGCATGTTAGGAAATAGAAATATCAATTGAGCATAAGAGAAACATTAAAATAAATGCAAGATATATCATGATTATCATAACTTGGAAATGTGGCATCATCATTTAACATGATATTTTCATTATCCAAAGATCATTGAACATGGAGAATGATTAAACCCTCATTGAACTTGAATTATTGTGAGTAAAACCTAATTTTACTTGAAATATCATGATACTAATCTTTACCCAACGCATTGGAGCACTATCAGGGTGCACCCTTCATAATAATTTCATTTCATGTAAAAGCGTTCCACATAGATCATACAACATGGAATCATTCAACATCATAATTTATTCCACGATAAATGAATGTGGAATATTTAAATTAAACTATATAATAAATATGTAAATTTGAAAAAGGTGATTACTCTTGATAGAGAAATGGGCATGGTATTCACTATACAATGACATTTGCTGGGAAATTCATGTTGCAATTTTAGCTGCATAACAGTGTAGCGTGAGAATTCATAAAAATGTTTGATGAAAGTGAATGGGGGATCTCATAATATGTACCTGAAATGGATAGTAATGGTTTCATATATATACATGTAAAAAGATATTTAATGTAATTTAGATTCCTAATATAAAAGAATTTCTTGAATGTAAATGAGCAGAGAGAAATTCCTTATAGAATTTCGTCATTGTAATTGGTGTACATGGGTGTAATTAATAAAAGAGAAAGAGTTAAATAATCATTCAAACATAAGGAGGTCATTATTTGGGAGGTTCTAAACAATACCCCAACATTTTTAATTGAAATTAAAAGGGTATAAAACATAAAGAAACTTGGACAATAAATGAGGAAGGAAGAAATCCCTTACTTGGAAGTGTGATCCTAATGGCATGGGAGGGGCATGAGAGAGGATTCAAGGGTGATTTCTTGGGAGGAGTTTAGATAGAGGATGAAATAGGTTCATCAAGCACCTAAATAAATTAGTGAAGATAAGTGGGAGCCTGGGTGGGTTTATATTGGAAACGATAGGGAATTCTTTATTATCTAGGTTATGGACACCACACATTGAACTAATCAAAACCACAAACCCAACCATAGTTTTTCCCGTGTTTTTTCCAAAGGTTAGTGGAAAAAATTATATTATATTTCCAATGTCACAACATATTATGATATTAGGTTTCTTATGTGGAGGTGAGTCACACTCTCATGGAAATTGTTTTAAAAATTTAAAATGTTTTTTAAGTCTTGTGGGTTCTCTAAAGCATTGTAAAATAAATAAAATAAACATAAAATAACGTTATTTTAATTTTAAAACATATATTGGCCGAAAGTATTATTTATAGTATTTTATTACATCTTTATTGGGTTATTTTGTTGTTTTTAGACACATTATATATTTAAATGCTATTTGATTTTTACCCAAAAATTCAAATATTTCAGAATATTACATAAAATTCTACTTTTTATAATTTTGACGACATGATTCCAAAAATAATATTCATTTTATATAAATAATTTTCTAAAAATTATAATTTTTTACTATTAAAATAAAAACTGATATTTATAAAAAATTCATGGATTTTAACAAAAACGAATTTAAAACAATAATAAAAATTACTATTCTATTCATAAAAATTATTATATCATTTATAAATAATAAAAATTAATTTATTAGTAATATTTTTTTAAAATATTATTTATTAATAAATCCATTAATTCATCAAAATTGATTTCTTAATTGAATATTTACTTAAAAAATACTATTTGTGATTTAAAAACTAGATTCGATGTAAAAATAATAAAATGAATGTATATTCATTATTCCATAAAAAAAATAATGCACATAATAACAGTTTTAGGGTCTTGTTACATAACCCCCTATAACACCCTCAAAGGACCTAATGGTACGGTGTGTGTTGATGATAGACTCTTGGGGTGGCTCAGATAAAATTACTCAGGTGGTAATCTTTATTAACTTACACTTCAGCCATAGGAAATTCCATTCAAGATTAATATTATGAAGATCAACATGGGCTTGGTCCAGAGTGAATTCCAATGATGCCCCCTCCTTTAAAAACTATGACAAATTGGCTTTGTATAGAGCAATTCTACTAGATGAGGACATCACTTCCATTTTCTGAGTAAAATGGATTTGTTAATGGCCTATATTTATACAAATCTCGTGATAACTATTCAACGACTATATTTGAAATGGTAAAAAATTAATGGTATTTTAAAATCCAACGACAAGAAATAAAGGAAGTCAATAAGATGTACATAACCATTTTACATAATAAGACATATAATTATATCAATATGAATTTTCGTTAATAAAAATTTGGGTTGTAACAGTCTTCCCCCATTAATAAATTTTGACCTCAAAATTTCCATTCCACACACTAAAATAGATGAGGGTGACTCTGCATCATCACATCCTCAGATTCCCCGATTTCCTCTTCAAACTCGTGGCTTCTCTACAACACCTTCATTGGTGGAATTGTTTTATTTTCTAGAACATTTTTCTATCTGATCTAAGATCATCACCAGATTCTCTTAATAAGACATGACATTCTCTAATGGTACCATTTCTAGATTGACTACATGAGATGGGTCAGTTATGTACTTCCTCAAGATTGATACATGGAATACATCATGTAGTTGAGATAGGTTCGATGGGAGTTCTAGTCGATAGGCCACATATCCAATGCAATCAAGGATCTCAAAAGAGCTAATGTACCTTGGACTATGATTTCAATTCTTCCCAAATCTAATAAATATATTCCACGGTGACATGAATAGGAATAACATATCTCAGACAAAAAACTCTAGGTCTCGTTGGAAATTATTTGCATAAATCATTTATCGACTCTGAGCATCTTTAATGTGATGCTGGATGGTCTTAACATTCCCAACTATTTCTTCGACCATTTATAGACCTAAGAGTCTTCGCTCGCCAACTTCATCTCATCCTGCTAGATTTCTACACCACTTCCCATAAGGGATTCTTAAAGAGCCATTTGGATGCAATAGTGGAACCTATTATTTTAAGATAACTCAAACAGAGGAACTTGTTGGTACCATACTCCATTAAATTCCATTGAGAATGATCTCAACATGTCCTCAAGTGTTTTTATAGTCCACTCAGATAGGACATCAGTTTGAGGATGATAATCTATACTGATATTCAGCCCAGTATTCAGAGTATGTTGAAGACTCTTCCAGAACATATAGGTTAATCTTGGATCTTGATCAGATACAATAGATAATGGTACCCCATACAGCTTTACCACATCTATGATCTATATATGTTTCAGTTGATCCAATGAGAAATCATCCCAAATTTTAATGAATTTTTTAGTCTTTGTATGACAATCCATAAAAACCTAGATTGAATTGTTTCCTTTGGATGTATTTGGATGTCTTGTGAAAACGTACATGGTGATGTTTTCCCATTTATAGGTTAGTATATGTAATAGTGTCTCCATCATTTTAGACTACTTCCTCTCATCCTTCACATGCTCACATACAAGGCACATTGTTGTATGCTCAGTGATATCTTTATTCTTGTTATCCCACCAAGAAAGTTCTTGGATATCTCGACATATCTTTTTGATTCCTGGGTGAATAGAGAAATTCAACCAATGTGCATCATCCAAATGTTATGTCTTTAACATTGGATTTAATGTAACACATAGTCTTCACCAAAATCTAAGAATTCCTTCTTCATTAACATTGAACTCTATGGATTTACCTTTTCTGATAGTTTCCACTTTCTTCTAAATTCTAGAATCATATTTTTGAGCATCCTTTAACCATTCCAAAAGAGATGGTTAAGAAATAATTTGTGAAAGGATTAATGATTTTACATTATTTATGATTACCTTGACCATCATTGTCAAATAAAAAAATATTAGATCATTTTCAATTCTCATCAATGATTTAATAATTGGGTCCTTTCTACATAGAGCATCCTCTAACTTGTTCTCCTTCCCAAGGTGGTAATGGATTAGGTAATCACAGTCTCTGATCAGCTTTAACCATCTTCATTGGAGCATATTCAACACTGTTTTTGTGAATATATACTTGAATATTTTATGATCCATGTATGTTTCACACTTCTCCCCAATGTGTTAATGCCTCTAAATTTTTAAATAAAACATTACTAAAACAAACTTTAGGTCATGTGTTGGATAGTTATTCTCATGAACATTCAATTGCCTTGAAGAAAAGTTAGTGACTTTTTCATTTTTCATCAACACACAACTCATGCCCTTCTTCGATGAATCACTAAATACCATAATGTTCTTTACTTGTGGGTACTGTTAGCACATACATAGTGATTGGAATCCATTTCAACTTCTTGAATATCTCTTTGCATTCATCACTCTATGATAATATTACTCCATTAAAAGTTACCTTGGAAAAGAGTTTGGACAATCATGAGAGATTTCTCACAAATCGGGGATAATATCTAGCTAACCCCATGACGCTACAGATACCCATTAACGATGATGGCCTCAACCATCCCTCAATTACAGCTATCTTGGAGGGATCCATAGATATCCGATTTATTTTGATGATAGGACCCATGAATGAGACCACTTTCAACAAGAACTCACTATTGTTTTACATTTCATAGAGCATATCCTTTCACAAGGTCTCTACTATAGTGCTTAGATTCTCTTCATCCTCCTCCTTGGTTTTTGAGAATATTTGAAAATCATCTATAAATTTTACAAAAAATCTATCGAGGTATTCTCTAAAGACTCTGTTCATCAATTCCATGATGAATTCTGGAGCATTAGTGATTCCGAAAGAGAACACTATGAATTTATAGTGACCATATCTTGAATGAAAAGCTCTCTTGGGGATATCATATGTCTTCACTATTACATAGTAATATCTCGACTGCAAATCCACCTTGGATAATTATTGTGCTCTACATTTCTGATTGACCAAGTCATCAATTTAGAGACGATGATACTTTTTTTTATCATGATTTCATTGAACTCATGATAATCAATGAAAAGGTGTAATGACCCATCCTTCTTCTTGAAAAAGTTGACTAGTGCACCCTATGGTGAAGCAATTGGGCGTATAAACCCGTAATCTATAATCATCTATTGTTTTTTCTTTAGCTCCTCAAGCTCCACAATAGACATTCTATACAAGGTCATGGATATTGGAAACACCCCAAGTATAAGATCAATAGATAATTAAAAAATCTCTTATAAGAGGAAGACCATGTAATTCCTTGAGAAACACTTCAGTGAATTCCCTCACAATAGTAATTAATTAAAGGATGTGTTCTTCCATAGACTCAATCATCTAAGAAAGATATGTGTGCTCATAGGGTAGTAATATCCACACCTAAAATGATGGTTCTATGAAAGATTTATCCTCCTCCTTCCACATGTACACAATTGGGGGTCAATTCTCTATATGAAGAGTAATTTCACTCTCACGACAATTTATGTTGGCTCAATATAGGGAAATCCAATCTATGCTAATAATTTCCTGGAATTCTAGAAAAGGGAGTATTACAAGGTTCTCTGGGATGTTAACATCAAATAATGTTATAGGGGAGGAATTATATTCATTGGCGTCAATTATTTCCCCATTTTATGTTTGTACTGATATCTTTACTTCCATAATTTGTGTTGGTGTTGGGATTGTTCTACTAAACATTAGGGATATAAAAGAATGTTTAGAAATAGAATAAAAAAGTTCATTCTCTTTTATTGAATGAATAACTAGCGTACCTGTATCCACTTTGTTTTTGGGGTTCACCTTGGTGGTAGTGATGGAAAAAGAATTCCCTTACTTCCTTAGAGGTTGTTTGTTACCTCAAAAAACCATTGGCATAGGGAAATAGTTTGCGATGTTACTTGGTTCTTTTTAGTTGAATCATTGAACAATTCATTGAGGGTTAAATAGAGTAGTCCTCTCCTCTATCTCAGCCACATGTTTTTCTGTCGTCAATTAATGGCCAAGTGTCTTACTCTTCCATAACTATATCAATTCCTCATCCCCATCAAGAAATTTCTATGGTGCTTCATTCCACGACTTTGGAAAGTTGGGTTATAGATTTTCATAGGACTGTTGGATTTATCCATCGGACCACTAAAATTGAAGTCCACTTTATGCTTCTTATCCCTGTGATACCACTAATATTCACTTCTCTCCATTTCTAATTTGAGGGAACATAAGACAATTCCCTCATCACTCTCAATGTTATAGATTTCTAGAGCCTTCCATATGATATGTTTTAGCACATAAAAGAAGCAGTCAACCATGCATTTGGGGGTAATGACAATGTCAGTGGTATATCGTGCAAGCCTTGTGAATTTTCTATCATACAATCTGATTGATTAGTCATCTTTTTTCTTGAGGTAAAGGAATTCCATTTCTATCTTATGTCAGAGGGTTCAAGGAAAATATTTATTGAAAAGCATTTACTGGAAATCCCCCCATTCCAATGAGAGAATATCCTCCTCAGGATTCATATTTTTTTTATAAATATCCCCTATTGAGCAGCTTCACCATCCATACTTTATGTATATAGAAGAACATTCTGTTGTTCAAAACATTGAAGTATAGAGAAGATCTTCTCATTGGAGTTGATCCATTGTTCAAAAATTGAAGGAATAGACGATCCATTAAAAGTAGGATGCCTTTGTCTCCTGAATCACTCAATTGTGACTTGTTCTTTATTAGGGGGTTGAATGTTCCTCTTTACCCATGTTTATATTCAAAACATGAGTTATCTGAGAGAGTATCGTGAAAATTTTTGTGATTCCCTGATCCCATCAGATTGGAAATATTATTAGAACAATCATCACATTTATCTTTAAATCATTTTTTAGCCTGAGTCCCCCTATTACCGGCCGTTGGATGGAATAAAATGATAGTTAGGGGTAACAAATAAAGGGTAATCCAAAGAAAAAATTGGTTGACTTATAAATTACTTTTATTCCTTTAACATATGAGTTTATATTCTTCAATCTATGTTATCAATGATATAATTCCCAATATATATTCTTTGGGGGAATTTTTTCCTTAAAAATAGTTCATACTAATTTTATGAATTTACCAATGCATATCCCTGGTGTGTGCCATAACCAAGAGTGCAGTAAGGCTATTTCTCATGCACCAGTTCCTCTTTGAGTATAGCTTAAAGTGGGGGTTTGGGTTTTACCCCTCAATACATCTATGCTAGAGCCGCCTCGACCTACTCGTATCCAGACATAAATTTATTTTCATGATAAAACACTAACTTAGTACTCTCCAAAATTTAGGGATGTTTTTTATTATAATAGTTTCATTCCTAAGGAATTCACTAGGTTTTTGTAATTCTAATCTAAAAAGTAACTAAACATATCCTCTGATACAAACTATAAAAACCCTGCTCTTTATTTTATAGTTAAACATAATTTATTACATAAAATATTCACATGGTATGAAATATAATATTGATACGTATTGTTTATTTGGGTCATAGGAACAATACATAAAAACATAAAACATGAAATACAAATCAATATTTAAATCTTCTTTTACATGGCCACACACATTTCTTCTTACTTTTCATTACATGTGATAACCAGAGGACATTCATAAGAAAAGGGTGTGCTATAAAGCCATGTAAGGGATCAAAAATGAATAAAATGAATAATTAAATACATGTTAGGTAATAGGCATATCAATAGAGCATAAGAGA
Organism: Viscum album; assembly: GCA_963277665.1. Lineage (NCBI taxonomy): Eukaryota > Viridiplantae > Streptophyta > Magnoliopsida > Santalales > Viscaceae > Viscum > Viscum album. Next base: position 51,871,345 of record OY728152.1, on the reverse strand, counting down.
AACATGAATATAAAGGCATGATATAGAATGATTATTTTAACATGGAAATGTGGCATCAACATTTCCCAAGATATTAGCTTGATTCAAATATCATTGAACATGGAGCATGAGTAAAAACTCATTGAAATTGAATTAGCATGATTAAACACTCATTGGACTTGATGTATCACGATACTAATCTTTACCAAATTCATTAGAGCGCTTTCATGGTGAACCTTTCTTAATCATTTCATTCATGCATAAGTGTGCAACATGGATCATACAACACAGAATCATTTAACAACATAATTAGTTCCAAAATAAAGGAATGTTGAATAAATACATGAAAATATATAATCAATAAGTAAATTTGTGTAATGGTGAATTCCCTTGATATGGAAATGGGAACACTATTCATTACACAATTACTTTGGCTTGGAACATCACGGTGCAATTTTGACAGCATAACAACCAGACAGTAGAATTCATAAAAATGGTTTATGAGATAGAAATGGGTATCTACTTATATGAAAATTAGATTTATAATAAGGGGCAATATAAATACATTTCCCAACATAAGTAATATAATATAGATTCCTAATATATAATAAATGCATGAATGTGAATGAGAAGAGAGAGAGAAATACCTTATAGAATTTCATTATGGAAATGGATTTACTTGGGAGAAATTAATGAGAGAGAAAGGGGTATATCATATTTTAAACATAGAGAGTTTTATAGAGGGGAGGTGTGAAATCATAACCCCTACTTTTAAATTGAAATTAAAAGGGTATAACAATATAAAGAAACTTGGACAAAAGCTGAGAAAGGAAGATATTGCTTACATAGAAGTGTGGTCTCAATGGCTTGTGAGGGGATTGAGATATTTTTATTAGATGCTTGGGGAGCCATGGGAGGATTATAGGGAGAGGAGAAAAGAAGTTTGTTGAGCTCCATTGGTTTTCAGTGAATCAATGGGGGATCTTGGGTGGGTTTATATAGGAAAAGAGAAGGAATTTTCTATTTTCCAGGTTTTGGACACTACCCATTAAACTAATCAAAACCAAAAAACAACCTTTGTTTTTTTCCAAAGGTGAGTGGAAAAAATAATTTGAAAAGGACAATGCCTAAACTTATTAAAATATTCGGCTTTCTTAGGTGGAGGTGAGTCACACTCTCAAGGAAATCATTTTAAAAAGTTAAAATGATTATATGTTTTGAATGGTCCACTAAAGCATTGTAAAATAAATAAATAAAACCTAAAATCATTTTATTTTAATGGTAAAACATATATCGGCTTACAATACCATTTATATAATTTTATTACATCTCCATTTGGGACATTATTAGGTCATAAAAAACATAATATATTTAAACAACAATTAATTTTTATCAAAAAATTAGATTATCTCAGAAAATTCACTAAAAATCCTACATCGGATAATTTCGACATCCTTATTCAAAAAAAGATTCATTTTATCTCAATAATCTACTAAATATGTGAGTTTTTTACTTTAAAAATAAAAACTGACATTTATCAAAAATTCGAGTGTTTTGAAAAAAACTGCTTTCAAACCATAATAATAACTACAATTGTATTCATAAAAAGTATATAATCATTAATATTTAATAAAAATTAATTCTTTTCAAAATAATTTATTAAAATATTATTGAATTCATAAATCCATTAATTCATCAGAATAGATTCCTTATTTGAATAATAATAAAAAAATATTTGATTTGTGCTGTAAAAACTATTTACAAAGTAACAATAATAAAAAAATATATATAATTTATTCTACAAAAAAATAATGCACATTATCATAGCCATAGTTTCTTGTTACGTAACAAATTATAACACCTGTATATAACCTATGGGTAAGGTGTGCGATGGTTGCAGACTCTTGGAGAGGCACGGATAACATCCCATTGGTGGTAATGTCTATTAAATTACACTTCTCCCATAGGATATTCCATTCATGCTTAACATATTGAAGCTCAACATGGGCATGGCCATGAGTGAATCCCAATGATTACAACTCCTTACTGAGCTTTGATAAATGGACTTCTTATGAAGCAATTCTACTGAATGAGGCTATCACATCATTTTTATGAGTAAATTGGATTTGTTAAAGCTGGATATTTATAATAATCATGCTATCAATGTTCAATGGATATATCAACAACTGTGACAATACTTAACAATATTTTGAAATCCAGAAACCTAAAATCAATGAATTTCCTAAATATTATATAACCATTTTACTTAATAAGGCACTGAATTAGATCAAGAGTAATTTTTATTAACAAAATTTTGGGTCATTACAACATCCCTAGTAAAATTAACATCCCTAACAAATAGTTTTTAATAATGAACTTACCAAATATTCATTGAAGGCTAAAAACATTCCTACATTACCATACTACCATTCTCCATATAGTAATTTAGGGAAAACATGCTATTTTACCATATAGTAATTTCTTGGTGTGAATCACTATATGTACCATAACTGAAATGGTTCACCATGTGACCTTAGGGATGGCTCCATGTATTACATAGGTTTCTGACAAGCTGTAGGAGTGTAAGGTTGTATATTAAGGATATTATACCCTCTTGATCAGAGTGAAAAATAATACATAATTAACTGAGAAACAACAAACAATTGAACCAATCAATATTACAATATAGAATAAAATAAATAAATAATAATCATCAATAATAGAATGATATAGAATAATACACAAAGTCATAAAAGTTTGATCACCTACTGGGTTGATCATATATAAAAATTGAAAATAAAAGAAAAATAAAGGCTCATGTAGGAGTAAAGGATGCTTTAGTAAAATACCTGAACCCCAACTCATCCTGATATATGAATTACATGAAATATTATACATATTTATCATGAAATACCAGGCCTTACTCTATACTAAAAATGTGACATGTGTGGAATTTTTTTGTACACATGTTTTGTAGTTATTGTAGCAGAGTATGATTACGAAACTAAGTAGGGAACCATAATCACAATCACATAAATATCTAATAATGTAGTGATATGTTCATGAAACATGCTCATAATTAATAATATATAACTAATAAATGAAATAATAATAATGTCTACTTCATCTTAATGAAAAAATGTCCCTCAACATGTCATATGGACAGTGAAAACCCAATCATCATGTACCTATATTCTTGGTCCTTAGGGATTTAAACCCGATCAACCATACAAACTTTGGCCAGTGTTGGGTGTCTCTGAGCATGTCATGATTACCATGAAACAAATAAGGGCATTTAGCAATTACATAGTAAGTCTTTGTATAATCATACAAAACTTGGATAACTGCGTAATAAACCCATCCCTATGGGTTGTAGGTTCAACCAACAGGTGTAATATATCCATGCTCATGGTACATATCAATTATCCAAAGAGTGTAGGCCTACTAGGGTTAATATACCCATCTTCATGGAATTCCTACGTAGTCAACTGGTGGTAATATACCTAACCCCATGGAACAAATCAACAACCTTAGGCATAATATCATCCAGGGTAAATATACACATCCCTAAAACATCTGGAGAGTGTAGGCCTACCAGGGTTAATATTCTAATCAACTTAGAATAGTCAGTAATAAGGGGAAATAAACCATTCCTAGTACAGGAAGTGGTTTGATTAAAGGAAACAACTTTTAGAGGTACCAATCATCCCAAGGTGTCAGTAATAAGCATAACAAAAAGATATATCAATAGATGAAGGAACCCCAATACTTTTCATTAACATCACAACAACTCTTGGATTACATATAGTTTTAGGATGTAGTTTAAACCTGCAATAATCACAACCAACAACCCCCCTAATCAGTGTCATCTCCCAATGGGGGACCCATAACCTTCCAATTTATAAAAATTACAATAGATTCAACCCACTCACTATGCTCAAGAACACATATCTATTGGGAAAATGATTAATCCTTAAAGGACAACCCATCCCATGGAATCATCTTAAATAATCTTACGGCCTCATTGGCCTTAAAGGGTTACCTATTTGGTTAATGTCTCAATATATGGATCATGGATGATCCATATATCATGGGTCACTCATGTATGGTCAACTCACCAAACCCATATCTAATCTATCCATGGTATACCAAAAAAAAACCAACCACATCATAGAGCTCCTCAACTATCTTTCTATGTATTTTCATATTGAGTTTCATCACCATCTTCTTGGGTATGACCATAAAACATTTGTATCATTTCAGTGTTTGAAATGAACATCAATGACTGAGGATTCAAGATAGTGCACATGATCTTCAATGGTCTTAGAACATTACTAACATAATCCAAGACCCTTTTTAAGGAATATCCAATTTAAATTAAATTACAATTTAATATAATTTTTATTTAAATTAATCCTTATAATTTAAATTAATAATGAAAACTAATAAATTTAGAGAATGTGAATTCACTTAAAATAATGAACAAAGAAGACATACATAATAAAAAAAATCATTTCTCATATATGTATATTATGTTGTACCACCTATATTTGTATAATTCCTTTCAATTTAATCTCTATCCAGACAGTTCTTTCTAGGATCACTGAGACCTGACCAACCTCATTAGGCCACGACACATGTCCATAAGGCCCTAACATGAATGATAAATCATTTATTTTAAATTATTATTTTTATTTTTAATTCACTTAATTATTAAAAATTTATCAACAATTTAATTTAAATTGGAATCTTCACTGAAAAATCATGGGAAATCCTCACCTTGTGAAAACCAAAAACAAACAATTTCCAATGACCTATAGTGAAGCATCCCACCCTAAAAAATTCTCTTGAGAAGAGATATAGTTCCACTAACTAAAAGTGGAAGCCCCAAGAAACCAAAGGCTAGTTATAAACATTAAGGGCTTAAGGGAAAAATTGTGGATGATTTTCTATAGGAAACCAAACAAATTTTCAAGATAAGATATAACACCTATGAAAAACTATATGATAAATGAATATAAATATTTCAACATAAGGAAATACCAATAGTAATTAAAACATAAAAGTGATCAATAATAGGATACATTAACCACAAGTCTAGAAGGTATCATAAGTCAAAGACGCTGAAGTGGAATCATGAAAATTATAACTTATGCTAGATCCGTGATCTAACACCACCATTCACTATCATTATGACAACCCTGCTCATTATTACACACTAGAAAATGGTTTATTACAAAAAATTCACTTGATACAACATTTAATATCAAGAGGTATAGTGTCTTTGGGGATTAGGAAAATTACTTAACAACATATAACATAAAACACACAAAATAATTACTAAAAACATTTTTCACATAACCACAACATTCCCTCGTACTTAACATTTCATGGGATAACCTGAGGACATACATAAGAATGAAGTTTGCTATAAATCCCATTAATGGAAAAGAGAAAGAATAAAATGTGGAATAACACACATGTTAGAAAATATTAATATCAGTGGAGACCAATAGAAACATTAACATAAAGGATTGATAAAGCATGATAATCATAGAATGATGATGTGGCAATAACACTTAACAAGGTATTATCATGATCCATGGCTCACTACACATTGAGAATTAGTAAACACTAGTTTCACATGAAGCACGAGTAAACTGTCATTGAACTAGAATTATCTTCAGTCAACACCCACTGCACATGATGTATCATGATACTATACTTTACCAATTTCATTGGAGTGCTATCAGAGCACACCCTTCTTAAACATTTTATTCCATGCATAAGTGTTCCACAAGGATCATACAACATGGAATCAATAATCTTCATTTATTCCACAATATAGGGATGTAGAATACATAAATGAAGCTTTATAATCAATAATTAAATTTTCATAAAGGTTAATACAATTTATAGAGAAATGGTTTTGGAATTAACTACACAATGACATTGGTTTTGAAAATAGATGCAATTTTGGTAGCATAATGTTGTGAAATGAGAATTAATAAAAATGGATGATGAGGGAGAAAAGGGTGTCCCATCATATATAAATTAAATGGATAATAAGGGGGTTATATAGATAGATTTCACAACATTTGTAATGGAATTAAGATTCATAATACAAAATAATTGTGTGAATCTAATTGAGGAGAGATAAATTTCTTATGGAATTTATTCATAATAATAGGTGTACATAGAAGGAATTATTGAGAGATAAAGGAGTATCCCATCATTCAAACATAAAGTTGGAAATATGGTGGAGGTGAGAAACCATACCCCAATATTTATAATTGAAAATAAAATGGCATAAAAATATTAGGAAACACGGATAAAATTAGAAATGAAGGAATGCCTAACATGGAAGTGTGATCCCAATTTCAAGGGGGAGGCTTGAGAGAGGTTTTTAGGAGCATGGGGCTCCTTGAGAGGACTCTTGAGGAAAGAAGATGGAATTCATTATTATTTAGGTTTTGGACACGACACATTACACTAATCAAAACCACAAACATGGCCTTGGTTATTTCCCATGGGGTTTTCCCAAAGGTGAGTGGAAAAAAGTAATTTATAAGGCCAATGTACTAAATTCTTAAAATAACAGGTTTTCTTATGTGGAGGTGAGTCACACTCAAGGAAATAAATTTAAAATGATAAATAGATTTATAACTCTTGGAGGGTCAACTAATGATTTGTAAAATAAATCAAATAAACAAAAAATCACATTATTTTAATGTTATAACATATATGTTCAGAACATATTGTTTATAATATTTTATTATTCCACCATTGTGTCATTATGATGTTATAAAAAAATTAAATGGTTTTTAATTTTTTTCCCAAAAATTCGACTGTATCAGAAAATATTGAAAAATTCACCATTGGATAATTTTGACATCTTGATTAAAAAATAATATTAATTTTATACAAATAATTTTCTAGATATATGAATTTTCACTTTTAAAATGAAAGCCGGCCTTTATTGAAAATTCATAGGTTTTGACAAACAAATATTCCAAACCATAATAATAATTAATATTATATTCATAAAAAGTATAAAATCATTTATATATAATTAAAATTAATTTAATAATAATAATATTTTTTAAAATTTTTATTTAATTCCATAATCCATTAATTAATCATAATAGATTCCTTTGTGGAATATTTACTAAAAATACTTTTTTTACTTAAAAAACATTTTTAAAAGTAACAAAAATAAAATAAATATATATTAAATATATTAAAATATTGTACATAATCATAGTACTAGGGTATCATTACATATCCCCTTATAACACCCGTATAAGACCGAAGGGTAAGTCATGCGATGGTGACAGACACAAGGGGTGTCTTGGATAACATTGTTGGGTTGGTAATCTCTATCAACATCCACTTCTCCCATAGGCAATTCCATTTGAGATTAGAATGCTGAATCTCATCTTGGGATCAGTTAGGAACAAAGCCCAATGATACCAAATCCAATCCGAGCTCTAAAAAATGGGATTCATACAGGGAATGTATACTAGATGAGGTCATCACTTCATTTGTCTAAGCAAATTGGATTTCTTAAAGCAATATATTTATACCAATCATGTGACCACTGTTCAACAGCTCTATTAACAATAGTCACTATTCATAACTATTTTTTAAAATCCAAAAACATGTATTCAAAGAATTACAGATGTTATATAACTATTTTACATAATAATAAATTTAATTAGATCAAGAGGAATTTCAACTATTAAATGTTTGGGTCTTTACAATCTTACCCCATTAAGATATTTCTCCCTCCAAATTTCCTTTCCCAAACTAAAACAGATGGGGGTAACTTTTCATTATTACATGATCCTTTCCCACATTGCTCCTTCAAACTTGTGGTTTTCCCACACAACTGTAACAAGGGGCATTGTCTTATTTCGAAGAACTTTTTATCTATGATATATGATCTTCACTAGTTTCTCCTCATAAAAAAGATCATCCTCTAACTATACCAACTCATAGGATACTACATGGGAAGGGTGTGGTATGTAATTCCTTAAGAGGGATATATGAAATAAATCATGTACTTTTCCCACGGTAGGTGGAAGTTCTAGTCGATAGGCCACAGCCCTGACACAATCAAGAATCTCGAAGGGGCCTATGTACCTAGGACTTAACATCCCCTTCTTTCCAAAACTCATGACCATCTTCCACTGAGATATGAATTGAAATACCATGTATCAAACTTTGAATTCAAGGTCTTGTAAAAGGTTATATACATAAATATTCTATCCACATTGGGCTTCTTTGGTATGATGCAGAATGGGTTTCACCATCTACACCATTTCTGTATCCATTTCAGGTTTTAAATGCTTAGACTCCCTGAATTCATCCCAACATGCTGGTGTTCTATACCTTCTCCCATAAAAGGCTTTATAGGGTTCCATTCGGACGATCTAGTGGAAACTATTATTTTTGGAGAATTCAACTAGTGGAAAATGTTGGTCTCATCCTCCTTTGAAGTCCATAGAACATAATCTTAACATATCTTCTAGTTTATGAATAGTTCACTCAAATTGGCCATCCGTTTGAGAATGATCGGAGGTACTGATGTTCATTTCAGTTCATAGATAATGATGGCGGCTTTTCCAAAAAATTTATGTGATTCTGGGGTCACAATCATATATAATAGATAGTGTTACTCTGTGAATCTTTACCAATTCCATGACGTAAATCCATCCATGTTGATCCAATTAGAAGTGCTTTCAAATCTTGATAAAGTGAGTTTTCATTTTAAGATGATCCACAATAACCCAAATGTAATTGTTTTCCCTGGATGTTCTTGGATGTCTGTTGACAATGTCCATGGTAAAGTTGTACCACTTCCATACTGGTATGGGTAGTGGTTGCATCATCCCCATCTAATTTTTCCACTCAGAAACATTTACTAACATAACAAACACTTTGATGTATATTAAATAATCTCCCTTTTCATATTGTCCCACAAAAGGTTTTCTCAGAGATCTCGATACATCATTGTGCTCGCCGGGTGAATAGAAAAGGTTGAACTTTGGCGGCATTAAGAAGCACCTTCTTTATCTCTGAATCATATGGTACACATAATCATGATCCAAATCTCACAATTCAATACCTGTCATCCACAAACTATGTGGATTTCCCATTTTTGATTTCCTTCACCCTTTTTATAATTTCCACATAATTTCTTTGATCATCCTTTATGTTATCCATGAGGGGTTGTTGAGAAATCATTTGATAAAGGATTGATGATGTTACTCCATTAATGATTCTCATGTCCATCATATGCAAATCTAAGAAGATTAAATCCTTATTAATTCTCGTCAATGATACAGATATAGGATCCTCTCTACTCAGAGCATCTCCCACCTCGATTGGCTTACCAGGATGGTAGTGGATTGAGCATTAATAATCCTTGATGAGTACCATCCATATTCCTTGGTGCATATTAAGCTCTTTTTGTGCGAATATATATTTTAGGCTCCTGTGATTAGTATATATCTCACACTTCTCCCCATTGAGATGCTTTCTCTAAATATTCAATGCAAATATCATAGAATCCAACTCTAGATCATGTGGGGGATAGTTTTTCTCATGGATTTTCAGCTACCTTGAAGAGTAGGCAATTACTTTGTCATTTTTCACCAAAACATAGACCAATACCTGCTTCAAAGCATCACTAAATACCACAAAAAGTTATCCACTCATGGGTAATGTGAGAACATGCATAGTGATAAGCCTCTTTTTTAACTCGTTCAGGTTTTCTTCTCATTCATCAGTCTAGTAAAATTGGACTCCCTTCGAGGTTATCTTGGTTAGAGGGTTTGACAATCATGAGAAATTTCTCACAAATTGGCGATAATATTCAGCTAACCCCAAGATGATACAGATATCCATTATCGATGATGGCCTCCACCATCCCTTAAATTCATTTTTCTTGGAGGGATCAATATATATCCCATTTCCTGTGATGATATAACCCACGAATGAGACCTCCTTTAACCATAACTCACACTTACTATACATTGCATTGATCTTCTCTTTCTGTAAGTTCTCCAGTATAGTTCTTAGATGATCCTCATAATCATTCTTGGTTTTATAGTATATTTGAATATTATCTATTAATACAACCACAAATTTTTTGACATAATCTCTAATGAATATATTCCTAATGTCTATATATAATTCTAGACCCTTAGTGTGTCCGAAAGGAATTATTATAAATTCATAGTGCCCATATCTTTTATGAAATGTAGTCTTGGGGATATCTTCTTTCTCCACCCTTACTTGATAATATCCTGACCAAAAATCCACCTTAAAGAAGTATTTTTCTCCACACAGCTGATTGAATAAGTCATCAATTCATCAAAGGGGATATTTTTTCTTTATCATGATTTTTTTGAGATCATGACAATCAATGAAAATGCACATTGTACCATCATTCTTCTTGACAAAGAGGACTGGTCTACCCTATGGTGAAGCACTTGGGCATATAAAACCATTATATATATTCTTCTATAGTAGTTTCTTCAGATCCACAAGCTCCACAGTGACAATTATTTACAGAGTCTTAGATATTGGAAATTACCTAGGTATAAGATCAATTGGGAATTCAACATCTCATCAAGTAGTAAGACCATGAAATTCCTTGGGAAACACATCAACAAATTTCCTCACAATTGGAATGTCTTCATGGATGGTTGCCTCCTTGGAATCAATCATCTGAGCTAGATACACATGCTCATAGGGTCATAATGCCCATTCTTAAGATGATGGTTCTAAAGAATATTCATCTTCATCCTTCCACATGTATAGATTAGGGGTAGATTATCAATAAAGAGAGTGATTTCCCTATCATAGAAATTTATGTTGGATATATGTAGGGAAATCCAATCCATGCCATTAATTTCACCAAATTACACTAGAGGGAGTCTGATGAGGTTTATTGGGAAGTTTAATCCACTTATTATGACATGGGAGGAGTTATATTCATGGGATGTAGTGATTTCCCCATTTTTTTGTACTCACAGAAATATTTACTTACAGGAATTGTGGTGATATTGGGATTATTCTACTAAACCTTTGGGATATAAAAAAATGAATATAACTATAATAAAAATGTATGTTTTCTATTCTTTAATTAATAAGTAGCGTACCTATCACCACTTAATTTTTGGGGTTCACATCAGATGTAGTGACGGAAAAATCTCTCCCTTGATACCTTGGAGGTTTTTGGTTGCCTCTAAAAACCCTTTGCTTAGGGAACTGAATTGAAAGGATCCCTGATTCATTGATGTTGAAGCAATAAACAATGAATTGGGAGACCAATATATTATCCATCTTCTCTATCCTAGATGCATGTATCTTGTGTTAAAACTTAACAGCTTGGATCCTTTTCCATCTACATTTAAAGAATAACCTCATCCCCTTTATGAAATTTCCTGGGTGATTCATTCCACACCATAGGCAAGTGGGGTGGCAGATTTTCATAGAATCATTGGATTTATCCATCAAACATCTAGAATGGATGTACACCTTACAATTCTTATCCCCATGATACCATTGATATTATCTTATCTCCATTTAGACCTTGAGGGCAAATCAAATAATTTCCTCATAGCTATCAGAGTCACAGATCTCCAATGATTTCTAAAGGATATGTTTTATTCTAGGAAAAAAGCGTTCAACCTTTCATTTGGGGTTAATGACAAAGATGAAGGTGTATCATCCAAGCCTTGTGAATTTTGTCTCCTATTATATGATGGATTAATCATATTTTTTCTTGAGTTCAAGGAAGTACCTTTCCATATTTTGTCAGAGGGTGCACAAAATATTTTTATCGAAAAAAATCTTCTGAGAATCCATCCATTCCAATACATCGATCTCCTCATGAGGATTCATATTTTTTATCAATGTCCACCATTGATCAGCTTCACCCTCCATACAAAATGTTGCCAGAAGAACATTCTATTATTCCGAACATTAAAAGATTCAGTTGATCTTTTCAATTGAGTTGATAAAATTTTCAAAAATTGAGGGATTAGAAGATCCATTAAATGTAGGAGGTCGTTGTCCCATGAATCTCTCAATAGCAACTTGTTCTTTCATGTGTGAGGGGTTGGAATGTTCTCTTGACCCATTAGATTGGGCATCTCATTAGAAATTTCATCACATTGGTCTTTACATTGGTTGTTAGCTTGAGTCTTCCTATTATCGTCCATTGGCTTGAATAAAAGGAATGTTAGTGGTTACACATAATGGGTAATCCGAGGACAAAATGGATGACTTATAAATAAATTTTGTTTCCTTAACTTATGAAACTATAGGCTTTAATCTATGTTATCCATGATCTACTTTCTATCATATATTCTTAAGGGAATTTATTTAATTCCATTAATAATGGTTGATAAAAAGCTTGTGAATTTACCAAAGAATATCCCCCATGAGTTTCATATCCAAGAGTGCAGCAAGGCCCATTTTCATGTACTAGGATACCCCAGGTCAAGCCTGAAACCCTTTGTCCCTGTTTTCACTCCTAGCTACATCTGTACCAGAGAAACCTCTACATGATCATATCCAGATAGGTATGTATCTTCATAATAAACAACTTACTCAATACTCTAAAAAAAGGAATGATTTTTTATACATAGTCTTATCCCTGAGACTTTATAAGGCCCCAGCCTTAAACCTTACTTAAAATTGAATTAAATGAATAATTCACATTGAGGATCTTTTCAGGTTTAGAGTTTTAGAGAATTAGGACATTACTATTACATCTCAAAAGATTACAAAGTAGTCTCTTCTACTAAATTTCCATTAAAAAAACTCTTAAAAAGAAACATGTCTAATTTCATGTTTTAGGTAGCATGACTTTCCCTTGATCCCATCCTTGACCCTATTCCATGCTAAATCCTGTGAAAAACATTTCAAAAACATGGGATGACCATAAAAACTCAGTAAGGGATACACAAAGAATAAAAACTGTTAGTTTATCAAAACAAAAAGTAAACCATGTATAGTTTATCAAAGTAATACTTTTCACCTTTATGAAGTAGTAAAAACTCTTCACTGAATAAAAAAGTATCATTACTTACATTTTTGTAACCAAAGGATTACCATAAAACCCATATAAAGAACACATAACATATATAAAGGTAACTTGGGACATAAACATACTTAAGTGGAATAACCATACGGTCGACTCCCACACATATCACTTAATGGAATAGCCATACAGCCAATTTCCATACATACTAAATGGAATAGCCATACGACCGACTTCCATACCCAATGCATTGGAGGTTATAACGTAACCACCCATCCTGGTATTCACGTCACCACCCATCATAATGTCCAAGTACCATTATTACACATAAAATAATGAAAATATAAACATTTCAATAACAACATTTCATTTGTAATCACAATAAGTAATTCCCAGATATTGAATTAATCAATCCATTTTCAAAAACCATTTAAAAGAGATTTTTGAATCAAAGTGTCCCATACCACTTTGATGCTTTTAATGGAACTATAATTTTAAAACATTAATGTCCATATAACTAAATACTGAAAACCATTTTGAATATATGGACATTAAAGATAAAGATTTAGAATAATAAATCATTAAAACATTTAAAATGATATTTTTGTTAAAGAGTTTTTAACAAAATGAGAGACTATTGAATACAAATAATTGCGGAATAACATTTAATCCGAACTTTATAATATCATTAGAATAAAGGGATTCATGATATAATATGTCAAAGGACAGTATACACACCATTTAATAGTGATTTGGTGCAAAACAACAATGAAGTCTCAATAGAAATGTCAAATGTGATGAAATCCCTTATAAAGAAGGTATCCTTAAATTAAGGATAAATCAATCTAAATATTATGTGTGACAAATATAAATAAACCCAATATAAGTGGATATTAAGTGTAAAACAATAAAAGTTCATTCACACATATTCAAAGGATGACATATTCAATAACTACATGTTGAACCCAAAGAAATCGAAATTGGGTTAAGAAGTTCCCTTGACAGCCTAACGACGTCACATCAAAATGAGTTGATGAGAGATAAAAAGTGTATCTCATCACTTGGACATAAAATTTACATCAATAAGGTTATATGAGAATATATCCCAACATAACAATATGTAAATTAAAAGACCCAACAAAAGAAGTCTTTTAAAAAAAGGAGGGTGAAAGGTTCCCTTACCGACTTGGGTATCTTTCAAAACATACACCCCATGAAAGAAGGACAATAGATCATTGATGTAAATACTCATAAACGAAATTATATTACACAAAGAGTAGAATAATGGGCAGTACGTACACCACTCAAAGGAAATTGTGGCAAATGTAGCATAAATCTCACGGGAATAAAAGTGAGATGAAAAATCCCTTACGAAAACTCGGCAGCCTAACGGTGCCACATAAAACTTCCAAAATGGATTGATGAGAGAGAATAGGGTCTCTAATAATATGAAAAATAAAAATTACAGTAAGATTAATATAAAATAACATCCCAATAACAAGAAATATGATCTTTAAAAGGAATGACATAAAAGAGCATACTTAAAAAGAAAGAGAGGAGTAGGATCCCTTACCTCGGGTCCGACTTGACTCGATCGTTCTTTAACGTCCTGAATAATAAACTTGACTTAATTATTAATTGATTAAGAACCTTTTTAAAGTTCATTATTCCTTTTATATCACTTATTACCATGTCATAAACATTATGTAATAATTTAAGTTAATAATATTTGTTTTGCCGATATTTGGTTCTTAAGTCGAAAGTGGACTTCTTACAATTACATGTTGTTCGTGTGGACAAATATTTATTATATCCAGAATTGTATTCATCATTTAGATATCATATATGTCATATATATCCAGTACATTCATGCATTTATAACATTACATAATCATTTAGAGGTAAGAAATGAAATGCACCGTTCATGGAGACGGTAATCCGTACATACGCATGAACGCTACTTTCATTTCTATTTCGTATTTTATAGAATGGAATCATGATGATATAAATTTATATTATAATTCCAGTATAATATCATATATAATATCATAGTTCCATCCTTTATACGTCCCACATAGGGTATTTAATGAATCAAATCACTTTGAGGGGGCGGTAGTCCGCACTTCCTAAAATGAAGATATCGCGTATACCCATAATGGAAGCCATAAAAGTATGACACAAATGAAAAATAAAGAAGAATAAGTAAAACATAAACATATTATATATCATATATAAAAATAGTGACATCATAATGGCCACCTTTGAAGGTGTTAAATGAGTATTGAACAATCATCCTTTCGGGAGGCACAATTTCGCCATCCACGGAAACCGTATGTTCTTTAACCATTTGATGTAGTTGTGTGAGAGTGTAGCTCGAATAAATATTATAACAACATCCTAGTATATTGAAGATACTGGTGTTTTTACAAAAGAAATAAATAAAAAGAGTTTAGAGGGTTGGAGAAGCAAAATAAAACAAATGAACAAGAGAGAATGAATTACCTTTAAAAGTGTAACTCCTTTTGATTTGAGCCTAAAGGCTTCCTTTGAAAGGATTCTGCCCAAAGGGAATCCTCTAGGATGAGGAGAGGGATGTGGAGAGAGTAACTGGGCAGGGTTTTACCGAGCCAAAGGCTTGAGAAGTGTGTGAAATGAGGTAGAGGTGGGGGCCTTTTATAAGAGGAGAGGAGGGTCACTTTTGGAAAGTAAGAAATATTACTTTATTTGAAAATGTTTTTCGGTTTTAAAAGGTCCCAAACTGATATAATTCGTGGATAAGGTGATAAGGGTTAGAAATACACTCATCCAATTGGTTTTGGACATGTGTAGTCCATAGATTTTACATTATCTTTCCATTTTATTTAAATCGTCAAATAATGATGTCATCGCTGCATCATTATTATGTCATAAATAAATTAATTTATTTAATGTCTAAAAATTATAAAGAAATCACTATGATGTAGGAAATCTTTTTATCTTTCCAACGAATATTTATAATCAAAATGATGATCTTTATAACCCCATGTAAAAATTGTTTTTGTAAAACATATTATGTTTGTGTCATTTTTACTTTTACATTAAATAAAAAGTAATTTATGTCATTTCCCAACCAAAGTGTCTCCATGGGGTCCCCAAGTTGACCCATGGCTTTTCATGGTCATCCATGACACAGAAAATAAGGTTGGGACATGTGTCTAGGTCATTTTATATTATTAAATCATTATTTATACCTTAAACTACACTAATTACCACTAATCGCGATTAAGAACTTAATAAGTTACTATTCACCAAAAAATTATTATAATCTCATTGAACCACATTTTACTTCTTATTGACAACCATGTATGTCGGATTTTTGAAATTCAAAACACAATGATGGCAAAATTTCATTTAAACGGAAAATCAGTCTTTATAAGTACCACTTAGTGGTTTCACTATTCATCAAAAATTGAAGTTTTTCAGAAAATTACCAAAAATTCACCCTAAGATATATTTGATATTCCGAATTCAAAAATGAAGTCTATTTTAAAAAATTCAAAACATATAAGTCACATTAATTAATTTAATAATTAATTCCCGCTGTCAGAGCAAATAGCGTGTTTTTATGCAACAATAAGTATCAAAAGATTGATACTAGTTTATGTCCGATTTCAAAGTGAAATTAATTCCAACGACCACTATTGGATTTAATGGTAAAAATATTTTCTAATTTCACTTCAAAACCAATTCAAAAGATAATATAATCATATAAATAAATTAGATTAAAAAGTGGTTTTGAATTAAAATACAACATTTTACACTATTCATTAAAAAATGAACTTTATCGGAAAGATACCAAAAATTTACACAAAGTAAATTTTGATGTCCCGATTCTTAATAGGAGTTTTATTTGGTCCAAAAGAATGTTTAAGAGTGAAAAAAACTATATTTAATGATGGTTCAACATCAAAAGGTGATAAGTGAACCTTTAGTGAAAACTAGGGCATATACGCCTAAAATTGAATTCTTTCCGTATTTTAAGCCTCTATCCTTTATTGGATAAATGTAAAAACATTTAAAAACATACATAATCATATTTTAGTTATTTCTATCCATTCCCGCCAATACAACGGCTACATGTTAACTACCATTTAAAATAATATTATTTTATTATTAGAGTGCAACGTAAGATTCCCAAGAAACTCGTTGTTGCGTGTTGGGTACGCCATCGAGCATAGCGTCCCCTTTAAAGTCATTTAAATATTTTATTCACAAATATGGATAAATATGAAATGTCATATTCTTTATTTACCTGGGGTGTTACGTCCTTCCCCCCTTTTGGGAATTGGGTCCTCACAATTTTAAAATTGCGCTTGGAAACATCCTTGAAAGTCCCACATCGGAACAAAAGTCGGTAAAACAAACACTTTAAAATAAAGAGAGATAAGTACAAAGGTCACCCGAGTTAACCCATACTAGGATTCCAAGTATGAAAATATGGACATGGAGGAAAAAACAATGGGTCATGTTCTGATGGAGAGTGATAGAAAACATGTTTAGGAGAAAGTTAACAATAAGAAAATCACAAACTTGTGATGGGTTAAACGGTGTTGGGTTCCCCAGTAGGAAAAGTTAATGGACAAAATTTTTGTTTTAAGTTACGTTTTATTGAGGAATTTATTCATAAGGAAACATAATCACTTATCATGTTGACTTTCAACTTTTACTAGATTCCTTAATCAAACTCATATTTTTTTTCAAAAGATGAGTATTTAGGGAGACTTGTTCGCATTAAGAGTACTATAATCAAATTCTAGAGAATCACCTAATCCACAAAAGAGAACTATATACTTCCCATATCTTTAGACCTTAACCATAACCAAAACCAAAAAGGTTAGTACAAGGTCAGATAATCCAGAAAAGGATAACCCTTTATAAAAAGAAAATCTATTCTTAATCTCCAAAATTTGTCCAACAAAAACCAAAGTTCAACGAGGAGCATCCGATAAACAAATTTGTCCATAAAAATTCCTCAAAGTAAAAAAATCTAAGATTGAAACCCAAACATTTTAAGGATTTAGTCACATAGTCTTTAAAGTTAAATCATAACATTTATCTCCAAACAACATCAGTTGCTCCTAAAGTCCCGTATTGAAAAGTAATTAACCTA
The DNA here is from genome assembly GCA_963277665.1 of Viscum album. NCBI lineage: Eukaryota > Viridiplantae > Streptophyta > Magnoliopsida > Santalales > Viscaceae > Viscum > Viscum album. Next base: position 51,853,157 of record OY728152.1, on the reverse strand, counting down.
ATCACATATCCTCCATGATAGGTTAATCATTTTCATAAATAACCCAAAATCTTCATACTCTTAATTCATAAAATCATATAACCAGAGAGAATCAGTAAAACTAACCAGGGAATTCACGTAGTCCAGTGGTAGGTGATAAATACCAGTTGCACTTTGATTGTGGGTTCGATTCCCGCAGCTTTGTCCGATGCGACGGGTTGTCACACGGTCTGCGTGTTGTCCTTTTTTCAAAACTATATAATTCTTAAATAATTCCCCAAAAAGAGATAAAATCTTCAAGAATAATCATAACATATTTTAACCTCAAGTTTATCTCATTCCTTTCATTTTCCATCATATCATAGAGTATCCCATAATTACCAAAAAATTAAGTATCATATAAACCCTAATGGATACCTTAATAATTATTACCTGAATTTCCACATCGGGTTGGCCATCTCGTACATGATGCATTAGAGAACTCACCAAGGTTGATGTGGTTGATCACGACTCCTTGATATTTGGATTATAACAACCACGAGTTTCCTCATTGAATCCTCCATTTTATCTAGTATCTTAATCAGAGAACCACCACAGTTTCCTTCAAACCTGTTGTCTCTTTGATTCCTTCTAGATCCTTCCATTCACTAAAAATAGAAATGTCAGTGTGAGTATATCAACAAAACCATCATGTACTAATGAGGAAGGTAAAAACTAAGATACACTTACTCATTCACTTTATCTAAAACTAGGACTCTTTCTGAAATCCTAACCATTATGGTAATGTCACTTGTGCTTAGAGAATACCCTAACCTCTAAAGTTATCTAAACCGACCTCTGATACCAACTATAAGGCCCCAACCTTAAACCTTACTTAAAAATGAATTAAATGATTAATTCACATTGAGGATCTTTTCAGGTTTAGAGTTTTAGAGAATTAGGACATAACTATTACATCTCAAAAGATTACAAAGTAGTATCTTCTACTAAATTTCCATAAAAAAAACTCTTAAAAAGAAACATGTCTAGTTTCATGTTTCAGGTAGCATGACTTTCCCTTGATCCCATCCTTGACCCTATTCCATGCTAAGTCCTGTGAAAAACATTTCAAAAACTTGGGATGACCATAAAAACTCAGTAAGGGATACACAAAGAATAAAAACTGTTAGTTTATCAAAACAAAAAGTAAACCATGTATAGTTTATCAAAGTAATACTTTTTACCTTTATGAAGTAGTAAAAACTCTTCACTGAATAAAAAAGTATCATTACTTACCTTTTTGTAACCAAAGGATTACCATAAAACCCATATAAAGAACACATAACATATATAAAGGTAACTTGGGACATAAACATACTTAAGTGGAATAACCATACGGTCGACTCCCACACATATCACTTAATGGAATGGCCATACAGCCAATTTCCATACATACTAAATGGAATAGCCATACGGCCGACTTCCATACCCAATGCATTGGAGGTTATAACGTAACCACTCGTCCTGGTATTCACGGCACCACCCGTCATAATGTCCAAGTACCATTATTACACATAAAATATTGAAAATATAAACATTTCAATAACAACATTTCATTAGTAATCACAATAAGTAATTCCCAGATATTGAATTAATCAATCCATTTTCAAAAACCATTTAAAAGAGATTTTTGAATCAAAGTGTCCCATACCACTTTGAAGCTTTTAAGGGAACTATAATTTTAAAACATTAATGTCCATATAACTAAATACTGAAAACCATTTTGAAAACATGGACATTAAAGATAAAGATTTAGAACAATAAATCTTTAAAACATTTAAAATGATATTTTTGTTAAAGAGTTTTTAACAAAATGAGAGACTATTGAATACAAATAATTGTGGAATAACATTTAATCCGAACATTATAATATCATGAGAATAAAGGTATTCATGTTATAATATGTCAAAGGACAGTATACACACCATTTAATAGTGATTTGGTGCAAAACAGCAATGAAGTCTCAATAGAAATGTCAAATGTGATGAAATACCTTATAAAGAAGGTATCCTTAAATTAAGGATAAATCAATCTCAAAATTATGTGTGACAAATATAAATACACCCAATATAAGTGGATATTATGTTTAAAACAATAAAAGTTCATTCACACATATTCAAAGGATGACATATTCAATAACTACATGTTGAACCCAAAGAAATCGAAATTGGGTTAAGAAGTTCCCTTGACAGCCTAACGGCGTCACATCAAAATGAGTTGATGAGAGATAAAAAGTGTATCTCATCACTTGGACATAAAATATACATCAATAAGGTTATATGAGAACATATCCCAACATAACAATATGTAAATTAAAAGACCCAACAAAAGAAGTCTTTTAAAAAAAAGGAGGGTGAAAGGTTCCCTTACCGACTTGGGTATCTTTCAAAACATACACCCCATGAAAGAAGGACAATAGATCATTGATGTAAATACTCATAAATGAAAGTATATTACACCAAGAGTAGAATAATGGGCAGTACGTACACCCCTCAAAGGAAATTGTGGCAAATGTAGCATAAATCTCACGGGAATAAAAGTGAGATGAAAAATCCCTTACGAAAACTCGGCAGCCTAACGACACCACATAAAACTTCCAAAATGGATTGATGAGAGAGAATAGGGTCTCTCATCATATTAACAATAAAAATTACAGTATTATTAATATAAAATAACATCCCAATAACAAGAAAGATGATCTTTAAAAGGAATGACATAAAAGAGCATACTTAAAAAGAAAGAGAGGAGTAGGATCCCTTACCTCGGGTCCGACTTGACTCGATCGTTCTTTAACGTCCTGAATAATAAACTTGAGTTAATTATTACCTGATTAAGAACCTTTTTAAAGTTCATTATTCTTTTTATATCACTTATTACCATGTCATACACATTATGTAATAATTTAAGTTAAAAATATTTGTTTTGCCGATATTTGGTTCTTAAGTCGAAAGTGGACTTCTTACAATTACATGTTGTTCGTGTGGACAAATGTTTATTATATCCAGAATTGTATTCATCATTTAGATATCATATATGTCATATATATCCAGTACATGCATACATTTATAACATTACATAATCATTTAGAGGTAAGAAATGAAATGAACCGTTCATGGAGACGGTAATCCGTACGTACGCATGAACGCTACTTTCATTTCTATTTCATATTTTATAGAATGGAATCATAATTATATAAATGTATATTATAATTCCAGTATAATATCATATATAATATCATAGTTCCATCCTTTATACGTCCCACATATGGTATTTAACGAATCAAATCACTTTGAGGGGGCGGTAGTCCGCACTTCCTAAAATGAAGATATCGCGTATACCCATAATGGAAGCCATAAAGGTAAGACAAAAATGAAAAATAAAGAAGAATAAGTAAAACATAAACATATTATATATCATATATAAAAATAGTGACATCATAATGGCCACCTTTGAAGGTGTTAAATGAGTATTGAACAATCGTCGTTTCGGGAGGCACAATTTCGCCATCCACGGAAACCGTATGTTTTTTATCCATTTGATGTAGTTGTGTGAGAGTGTATCTCGAATAAATCTTATAACAACATCCTAGTATATTGAAGATACTGGTTTTGTTACAAAATAAATAAATAAAAAGAGTTTAGAGGGTTGGAGAAGCAAAATAAAACAAATGAACAAGAGAGAATGAATTACCTTTAAAAGTGTAACTCCTTTTGATTTGAGCCTAAAGGCTTCCTTTGAAAGGATTATTCCCAAAGGTAATCCTCTAGGATGAGGAGAGGGATGTGGAGAGAGTAAATGGGCAGGGGTTGGCCGATCCAAAGGCTTGAGACGTGTGTGAAATGAGGTAGAGGTGGGGGCCTTTTATAAGAGGAGAGGAGGGGCACTTTTGGAAAGTAAGAAATATTACTTTATTTGAAAATGTGTTTCGGTTTTAAAAGGTCCCAAATTGATATAATTCGTGCATAAGGTGATAAGGGTTAGAAATCCACTCATCCAATTGGTTTTTTACATGTGTAGTTCATAGATTATACATTATCTTTCCATTTTATTTAAATCGTCAAATAATGATGTCATCGCTGCATCATTATTATGTCATAAATAATTTAATTTATTTAATATCTAAAAATTATAAAAAAATCACTATGATGTATGAAATCTTTTTAGATTTCCAATGAATATTTATAATAAAAAATATTATCTTTATTACCCCATGTAAAAATTGTTTTTGTAAAACATATTATGTTTGTGTCATTTTTACTTTTACATTAAATAAAAAGTAATTTATGTCATTTCCCAACCAAAGTGTCTCCATGGGGTCCCCAAGTTGACCCATTGATTTTCTTGGTCGTCCATGACACAACCAATAAGGTTGGGACATGTGTCTAGGTCATTTAATATTATTAAAGCATTATTTATACCTTAAACTACACTAATTACCACTAATCGCGATTAAGAACTTAATAAGTTACTATTCACCAAAAAATTATTATAATCTCATTGAACCACATTTTACTTCTTATTGACAACCATGTATGTCGGATTTTTTAAATTCAAAACACAATGATGGCAAAATTTCATTTAAACGGAAAATCAGTCTTTATAAGTACCACTTAGTGGTTTCACTATTCATCAAAAATTGAAGTTTTTCAGAAAATTACCAAAAATTCACCCTAAGCTATATTTGATATTCCGAATTCAAAAATGAAGTCTATCTTACAAAATTCAAAACATATAAGTCACATTAATTAATTTAATAATTAATTCCCTCTGTCAGAGCAAATAGCCTGTTTTTATGAAACAATAAGTATCAAAAGATTGATACTAGTTTAAGTCCGATTTCAAAGTGAAATTAATTCAAACGACCACTATTGGATTTAATGGTAAAAATATTTTCTAATTTCACTTCAAAACCAATTCAAAAGATAATCTAATCATATAAATAAATTAGATTAAAAAGTGTTTTTGAATTAAAATACAACATTTTACAGTATTCATTAAAAAAATGAACTTTATCGGAATGATACCAAAAATTTACACAAAGTAAATTTTGATGTCCCGATTCTTAATAAGAGTTTTATTTGGTCCAAAAGAATGTTTAATAGTGAACAAAACTATATTTAATTATGGTTCAACATCACTAGGTGATAAGTGAACCATTAGTGAAAACTAGGGCATATACGCCTAAAATTGAATTCTTTCCGTATTTTAAGCCTCTATCCTTTATTGGATAAATGTAAATACATTTAAAAACACACATAATCATATTTTAGTTATTTATATCCATTCCCGCCAATACAACGGCTACATGTTAACTACCATTTAAAATAATATTATTTTATTATTAGAGTGCAACGTAAGATTCCCAAGAAACTCGTTGTTGCGTATTGGGTACACCATCGAGCATAGCGTCCCATTTAAAGTCATTTAAATATTTTATTCACAAATATGGATAAATATGAAATTTCATATTCTTTATTTACCTGGGGTGTTATAGGCTTTCACTAGGGTCTTATATCCATAATCCAATAAATAACTAAACCTATCCTCTGATACCATCTTTGACAACCCTCCTCTTTATTACACATATAATCTGGTTTATTACATAAAATTCACTTGATACAAAAACAAAGAATGATATTTCTAGTGTCTTTGGTTCTTAGGAACATTACATATCTAATTAGAACACAAAAAACAACTTATTTATGGAAAACTTCCTTTAAATAACCACGACATTCCCTCATACTTAACATTGCATGGGATAACCTGAGGACATACAGAAAAAAGGGGTGATCTATAAATCCCAGTAAGGGAATAAACATTGAATAACACGAGGAATACAGTAAATGTTATAAAATATGCATATAAATTGAATACAAGTTAAACATGAACATAAAGGCATGATAAATCATGATAATCTTAACATTGAGATGTGACAACAACACTTAACATGGAATTAGCAAGAGCCAAGGCTCATTGCACATGGATCATGAGTAAAACCTCATTTCACATGAAGCAAGAATAAAACCTAGTTTCACATGAATTAGAATGATTAAAAACCCACTGTACATGATGTATTATGATACTATACATTACCCAACACATTGGAGTGCTATCAGGGCACACAATTTTTAAACATTTCATTTCATGTATAAGTGTGCCTCATGGATCATACAAAATGGAATCAGTCTTCATCATTTATTCCATGATAAAGGGATTTGGATAACATACAAGATTTTTATAATAAATATGTAAATGATAATAATGGTGAATACCCTTGATAGAGAAATGGTCATATTATTCACTACACAATGTCATTGGATTGGATTATCAGTGCAATTTGGGCAGCATAACAGTGTAACGTAAGAATTCATAAAAATGTTTGATGAGAGATAAAGGGGAGTCTCATCATATTTAAATGAAATGGAAAGTAGTTGGGTCATATTGATACATTTACTAATATATTAAATTTAATTTATATTAGTAATACGAAATAATTTCATGAAAGTAAATTAGTAGCGAGAAATTCTTTCTAGAATTTTGGCATAGTAACAGGAGTGCATGGAAGGAATTAATTAAATAGAAAGGGGTATCCCATAATTAAAATATAAAGAGGGATTTATGTGGTAGGTGAGAAACCATATCATAACATTTTAAAATGAAAATAAAATTTCATAAGAATATTATAAAACATCGAAAAATTAAAATGTAATAAATCCCTTACTTGGAAGTGTGATCCAAATGGCATTGGAGAGGCTTGAGAGAAGCTTCGTGGAAGGTTGGGGTGACTTGGGAGGATTCTAGAAAGAGGAGGGATTAGGTTGGACGAACTAAAAAGTATTTGAGTGATGAGTAAGTGGAAGCTTGGGTGGGTCTATATAGGAAAGGAGAAGGAATTATTTTTTCTATAGTTTTGGGACACCACACATTAAAATAATCTAACTGACAAACTAGCCTGTGTTTTTTGGCTGTGTCTTTTTTAAAAAGGGGAGTGGAGAACAATATTTTATAAAGAAAATGGCCCAAATTCTAAAATTAATATTGTTTCTTATGTGGAGGTGAGTCACACTCTCAGATATATCAATTTAGAAATATAAAAAGATTTATAAGTCTTGGAGGGTCAACTAATGTTTTGTAAAATAAATAAAATAAACCTAAAATTACATTATTTTAATGATAAAACATTTAAGACCCGAACCTATTGTTTATAGTGTTTTACTACATCACTATTGGGTCATTATGATGTGATAAGAAAAATAAAACATTATTTAATTTTTTACCCGAAATTTTCACTATTTTAGAAAATTATTAAAAAAAATTCCTTTGGATAATTTCAACGTCCTGAATCCAAAATTAAAATTAATTTTTTCCAAATAATTTTATAAATATATGAATTTTCACATTTAAAATTAAAACCAATATTTAACCAAAATTCATGGGTTTTGACAAATACAACTTTCAAACAGAAATAAAAATTACAATTTATTCATCAAAATTATGAGACCATTTATACATAATAAAAATGAATTTAATAATAATAATATTTTATTAAAGTATTAAATATATTAAAAATCCATTAATTAACCAAAATACATTCCTCAATTGAATATTGACTAAAAATACTATTTTTGCTTAAAAACTATTTAAAAAGTATCAATTTTTAAATTAATGTATATTCTCTATATGATAAATTGTGTACATATTCATAGTACTAGGGTCTCATTACATACCCACTTATAACACCCGCAAAAGACAAAAGGGTATGGTGTGTGATGGTGATAGTCTTTTGGGGTGGCATAGATAACATCGCTCCGGTGGTAATCTCTCTCAACTTCCAATTCTCATGTAGGTTGTTCCATTCAAGCTTAACATATTGAAGCTCAACTTGGGCTTGGTCAGGAGAAAATACTAGTGATTCCACCTCCTTTCCGAAAACCAACAAATGGGATTCATATGGTCATGTTAACAGGATGAGGGAATCACTTCATTTGTGTAAGTATATTTGAATTGTTTAAGCCCTATATATAATCTAATCATGTTATCACTATTCAATGACTATAGTAATAATGAAAACTATTATTAATGGTATTTTAAAATACATAATAATAAATAAAAATAAGTGTGTATTATATATAAAAATTTAACATAATAATCCATTTAATTATATTCAGTGGAATTTTCATTATTAAAAGTTTGGGTCTTTACAACCATGATAACAATATTCTTTACAATATAAAGAAGATACATTTCCCTTTCTTATGTCATGATATAAAACATATTAAAACAAAAAAATGTCCATGAGATATGGGTGAATCAAAAGTTAATAGTAAATGCCTAGATAATTATTGATACTCACCACTAGGAGAAAAATGAGGTAGATCATTTCATAAAAACAACTGAAAAAAGGTTAAAATTTTATTCAGAGGTACAAGTGAATTGATTTTAGAAAAATAAAATACAAACTTATTACCATTTTCTATCATTTGGTACTAAAATTCCATATTTCTAAAAAAACACATAAAGACATACTCATTCTTTGTTTTCCCCATTGGTTGTGGTACATCATGAATATAATTTTTCACACAATTAAATTGGTAATTAATGACCATACTATATTTTTAACAACCAGATATTTTTGGATATAGTTCTCTATAAATAAATTTGGTTTCTATTATACATTTCTTTACACACAACATTGTGTTTAAACAAGCAAAGTGGTATTATTGAAATTTTATTATATAATTTGGAAACTATCATCATAAAATTTAATTAATGATTAAGAATTAGATTATACATGTCCTAAAATATATATAAATTTCTTACTCAAAATACCAATGTTAAATACATAGTAATTTTATTTTATTCTTAAAAAATACATTGTCTTCCAAAATGGGTTCTAATAATTTTAGTGGGAGAATAATTTAATTAATTTCATGAAATTTTAGATGAAATGTTTTATAAGAAGTTATAATTTTGTAAATCCACATATCAAAAATTTACTAGGATTAATTTTTAGGAATTGGTTGAGAAATTTATTTTCTATTAAATTGTAAAATATAACGTGATTTATTAAAAAAAGTATAATTATTTAAAAAATTAAAAAATATATATTTTTTGAAATGTTTAAAAAATATTATTATATCTATATATAATTAATTGTATAATTAATTTCAATTGAATCATTTTTATTTTTTCATTTGGTATAAATATATTATAATTAAAATGGCAGTTTTTAAAAAGAATGGTTTTTTTTCATTTTGTATAACTATCTTATATTAATTTCTAATACGTACAGAAATAGAATCATAAAAAAAGGATTATATATTTGGAATCATGAGGTTCAAATTTGTAAAATAGGTTTTTCTATTTTTCATTATTCTAAATAGAATCCTTAGTTAATATTATTCACCTAGATAAGAGTAATGTGGATAAAATAAGGTTAAAAACAAGATGTATGTTCTCAAAAATCAAACTAAAAGTTTATTTATTTAAGTAATGTGATAAAAATGACTATACACATCCAAAATTATAATATATTTCATTTTTTTGAATTTTCCCTTGATAATAATCTTTATATTATTTTCGGTAATGAATATTTTAAAATACAACTTTATTGACTATATAATAACATTTTTTAATTTATGGATAATGAGTGGAAAAATTTAGTTATAATTTTTTATAGGAAATTTAAATTATATTTTTATCATATAAATTTATTTTTAATATTTAGTGAGGTCAAAAAATACATTATGTTCTGACACAATGTCGAAAAAGTGTTTGTTCGAAGAGATGAAAATAATTTAAATGATATTAAATACTATAAAAGTAATATTAGTTTAGATATTTATAGGTTCCTATGAATTGAATATATTTAGAAAACATTTTAGGGATTTTTTGAAGGTTTATATTTTTATATTTTAAATTAAATAACGTATTGATGTATTTAATGTAAAATTAATTTAATAGTGTCAAATTGACAATTTAAGTGAAATTATATTTAATTAAATAATTTTAAAACCATAAATAGCTTATAATTATAATATTATGATGATAAATAGTTGTAAATTTGATTAATTTTGATTTATTATAAATTTATTTCCTTTTTAATAAATTTATAACCTTTTAATATTGAAATAGTTCATACCATGATTAATGTTAAAATTGGTCAATAATGGGGTTAAACCAAATGATATGGTTTAAAATGACACAAAAATATATTAAAATTTACATAGATAATTATATTTTGACCATAGATTTTTTTTTCAAATAAATTTATATTATTTGGAATTATTCTTTAGAAAGGAATTAATTCTATTTAAATAGTTTAAGTAATTCTAAGTGTGTCTTTTCCCTCCGTTATAAATAGACACCCCTTCTATATTTTCTTTATACCTCTATAAGCCATCAAGTTCAACTGTAAAGTATCTATTTAAATATCAAACTACTCTTTCAATGAATATGTTTTTTTGGTACTCATAAAATACTATTTCATGGGTACTGATTAATGGATCAAATGGAGGTCTACCGAAGAAGTTGTAATCATTTTACTTGACCTCTTCTAAAATTTTTCTTCTTCTGCCTCATATAAATCATTTTTATTCTGAATAAAAAAAATTAATTATCCTAATTATAATGAATTGTTTTTTTGATTATTTAATCAACATTATATACTCTATATTCCATAAAATTGTATGTGAAATATTATCCATGTATTTGTGTAGACTACCACCTCCAAGAACCGTTACAATTCCTTTTCCATCACTATAAATAATGGTTTGGTTTTAATATTTTTTAAGATTTCTATATAATAATTTTTATATAATTAGGTTTATATAATTATAATATCATATCAACCATCTAATATTTTTGATCTTTGGAGAAAAATAACCTCACTCGTGTGTACGAGTGGAGTACCACCTCCACAAAGTGATTTTTTTTTCATTTCTACATTACATGGATGGTAAAAATGTTATATTTATTTAATATATTTGATTTATATAATATAATAGTGATTATATAAGGGTATATTATTATTTACCTTTATTTCATTCCATTATCCAAAAAGTATAAATAGCGTTCATGTGTGTGTATGACCTACTGTCTCTATGAATGATATAATTCATTTTTTATCTCAACCATTTATAGATGAATATATATATATATATATATATATATATATTATTTTTAAATAATGATTGGTATTTTATATATAATATAATAAGGATCAAATGCTTAATATTTGGACTGTTGAACAGAAATACGCATGAAAAACGTAGTAGTTATCACCTGGAATAATGATTTTAACAAATAATTTTTAATAAATAGGTGATTAAATATTATAGGTGGATAATATATGGTATGAAAGAGATATATATATATAATATATATTAATTATATAAGATGTTTGTAAACATATTATGCAAGATGAGACTTCTAGTAAGAGATTCATGTTGCAATCCTATTTTTTCCAGGATTATTTGTGATTAAATTTAAGTTGAGGATATTATTTGACCCTTACATTTTAAATACAATTAATTATTCTGGTTTTACTGATATCTTTGTATAATATGTTTCTTTATTTCAGTTTTTAAATTTATGTACTCTAGAGACTGATATAATGTTTTTCAGGGAAAACAACTATGTTTTACTTTTTAGTTAGAAATGATTTTCTTCCATGAATTTGTTTTTTCTTTAAAATCATGATTTTTTAGTATTATATAATTATTTATAAATATATTTCTAACCATTTTTACCTTATATAAACTTGTTTTAAATGAATATAAAAATTATTTTCTAAATGAGGACTTTTGAATTTTTACCAGAAATATGAAAGGAATATTTTTTATGTAGATTTAATGATTAGAATTTACAATAATATTTACCACTCAATGATATAAATTTACCTTTGAATGTTTCATAGGATATTTTAGAATAATATAATTCTATAAATTTTTATTGATATTTATTTTTAAATCAGTGATTTTAAATTGAAAAGTTTATTTTCCTCATAAAATATTCTAGTGATCTTTTAAAGGAATTTTTGTCCATGATAACATATTTGTATGCAAAAAATTATTTAAAGGGGATATTATCCAATAATATAATTATTATTTTTTCTCTGAATGGTTTATGATAATATTCACAATATTTTTATGAAACATATTTGTTTTTCTTAGGTTTTGATACTATAAAGTTTATGAATTTTTATGAAACATGTTTTATTTTCCATGTGTTATGTTTAAATGAAATAATGAATGTTTCTTTATCAAAAAACACACATATTTATGGTTTTCATTATGTGATATCTTTTCTTAAAATCATAAATCTCCCCAATGTAATTGTTAATATTTTATCTCTCATGAGATAATTATGGGATGAAATTCTATTTTTGAGCCACTATGGGAAACATGTTGGGGTTCCCGATCCACTATGGAAAATAATTTTTTATGCCTGATACAATATGGTAATAAATTGATGAAACATATTATATTATGATGTAGGAAATATGTGTTTATTCTGGATCCACATGTATTTTATGGAAATGATAGTTAACCTTGAAATGTGAAATGGTTTCTATAACTATGACGGTGACACACATTGATGACATGATTTTAATTTGAACATACAGTTAATGATTGATTTAGCATGTTTTCACATTCTATTTTTTTCATGTATTTTAAAATAATAGAGATTTATTCCATGAATCTTATTTAATATTTATGAAAAATTGGGGTTGAACAATGTATGTTATGTTTGTCATCACATTCCCTTATGATTATCATTTTCATTCATATGATTACTGATTAATATCACCATTGTTTACCGTTATTGAGAATATGATTTCACACTTCCTCATGTTTCATATCGCTGGGTTTTAAATTATGGTTTTAAGTTGATTATTTCAACCAGGGTACAAATTGAGATTATCATTATGTGAGATTATGAATAATGTTGGTAAATAATATGTTAATGTGTCTAGAATCCAAATACACTAATCCTTTATAGTTCTCAAATGTAATCAATTTTTATGTATTGAATATTCAGGTAAAATGATTTAATATTTTTATATGAAATATTTGTGTTTCCTTAGTTGTAAGTAGATTATAGTTTATTTAATTTTTTTTGAGAATATGGATAATTTGTTTTCTAAAAACCCATTTTATAATTCTAATAATAGAATAGAATTATAATGTTTGGTAATGGACATAGATAAACTTGGTTCATCGAGGTTCAATAGTTTTTGAAGTATTTTTCATGATATAGATGTCTTATGAATTATATTTTTTGTATATATTACTTCTCACTCTAATTATTATATATTTCTGCTTACACATTTATTTATGGTTTTAGTCAATTTTTTTGACCCAAATAAATCTTTCAACCAACAAATATGTTGGAAAACACAATGACTATCTATAGGCACAACCAAATTTTATGGGAGGTGTAATGTAAAGAGTTATTGTCAAGCTCTTGCGAATTTCTCAAGACACAAATCATGTTGACATCCAAATGCTGTAATAATAGAACATCGTTCTATTTAAACATTCAAGATTAAAAATATAACATATTTTTATAGGTTATCAAAATCACTAGTCATTGAGTGATGGAATAGAAAAATTTACGAAATATTCTCTATTCTCTATGGCTCAGAACATTGAAATGATTTCCTATACATTTACCACTTTGATGAAAAATTATATAAATATTGGAATATTATTAACAATAAGTGTTAATATGATAATGGGGAAACCATGTAATGGGTTTTTTTAAGAGGATAAATTTTCTATTAATTCCCTCATATTATATATAAAAAATGGATAAGGAATTCCATTAGCTTAATTAAAATGATGGTGAGTCCATTGGTGCATATGAGGAAAATTTGGATAAACATGTGAGGTATGATTTGGGTTTAATCATCACCCTGAACAGAAAATTGATAAATTATTTACTGGATTAAAACAAAATCATTGAACGCAATTAGCTATAAGATACTTTATTTTCTATGTGGAAATAATTTTATGTTATCTCTAGGTAGAAACAGAAATTGGTATTTATATCATTCCCATGGTTTTTATTAGAAAATGAAGATGGTGTCGAATGAAAACTCAAAAAAATAACATGTTGGAATGAAATTATAGTCATAGACATTCCATAAATGTTGGTAGGAACTTAATAGGAATAGATTGAATAGAACTTATAATTTCCTTAATGTAGAATTATAGTTTATAAAAGCTATCAATTATAAACGTATTTGAGGAGGAGAGCTAGTACAATGGAAGAAAGAATGATTCCAACTAATTCAGACCCAAACAAAAATTCTTTAAACCATTGGTCTATTTATATTACACTATCTAAAGCATAAATTGAAAGGATTATGATGATGATTGACATCACAACAAGTTACGCTTAAATAGAAATAGAAACAATATATGACCAAAACTACAGAAATGGGTTATGCAAATGATGTGGTGAAAGTTACACCTATCATCCACTATATAGTTGATATTTCCTTATTCAAATCGTGATTTTCAAAATCTTTTATATACAATGAATTTTTTTGGGTATAAATTTACCATTTCATGGATTAGATTTTGAGTTACTAGTGAATACTCATAATGGTATGAGGATCACATTTCAGGACTATTGTTTCTTTCGGATAGAAGTTTTTTGGAAATGTACTTCCTTAAAATAAATTGAAACACCCTTCAGTTTAATTGTATGTGATTACATGCATGTATGGGATTTATTTATATAGTTCCCATATCAATTTACAAGGATGTGATGTAACATTTCATATTCCAGATTAATCTACGATCGTTTATCACTATGGGGATGAATAAAAAATTCCAATATAAATTACTTATATAATGTGGGTTTTAATTATTATCCTTGAGAGGTATCTATCAAAGATGTACGTGGAGATACTCATCATTGTGTATATTTAAATTTAATGGTTATTTTTTTGAATTTTTAAAATAATTACCTTGTATTTCTATGAATCATGAAGTTGAATTTTCAATAGAACTCTTACCTAGAGATACAAATTTTTCAATGAATCAATATAGAATGGTCCAAATTAAGATGTAGGAATTGGATAATCAACTCCTAAGTTATCTATATAAGGTATTCATATTCCATTGTAAATCATAATAGGGCCCTCCTCATATTTTTTTAAGAATATAGATATTATAATGCATATTTTTATTAATTATCAAGAACTTAACTGGATCACTATCACCAAAAGATATCCAGTAAAATGTATCAATTATTTTTTAATCACTAATGTTGTAATGAACTGAAATTGTTTAATGATAACTTTTTCCTAAATTTTTTGTTTAATTTTGTACTCAATAAATACTTTTCCCTTTATAAATTAAGTGAGTATAAATAGACATTTTACCATTGGGTTTTGACAGTTTTATTACCATTGGTAAATTATGATCATTCATCAGTCATGAACATTGGCAAATTATGATCATTCATCAGTCATGAAAGTTGTTTAATATGACTATGGGAAACAATACACACAATTATAATTTTTAAATTATAAGATGTATTATAAATGGAAATTATAATGGTTAATTAATGTAGAAAGAAGGGTCGATGGACCATCCAATGAAGTTGTGTCATCTGAAGCCCATTTGTTAGAACATGGGAGGGAGGTAACATCTTTGGTATTATCTATTGAATAATACCAATCCAAGAATCAACATGTTCTTCTTGAATGAAATCTCATATGGGAGAAGTTTATATCAGTGGGTATTACCACATGGGAAATGTTATCCAAGCCTCCTCAACAGTTTATCACTATCACACACCTTACCCTTTTGCTGAATACAGGTGTTATAAGGGGATATATTTCATGTTTATAGTCATTTATTATGTAAAACTTTTTTTAAAATAAAAAATTGTATGCCATCATGTTCTTTTTATGAAATTTTTTTCTTAAAAATTGAGACATAATTCGATAAATTAATTTTTCTATAAAAAATTATATTTTTCCTAAAGATATAATTTATTTTTTTAAAATATGGTTTTAATAATAATATTTATTGTAATTAAATATTGTTATAAAGACACTAAGATTTAATTATAAAAGATATTTTTTTTCAAGTGTCGAAAATTTAATATGCATTTTACTATGCATTTTCTGTCTGATATTATTTTTAATAGAAAAGTATTTTTATAGTTAAAAGTTAAATTTAAAATATTTTGAGATTTATAAAGATAAAATAGATTCCATTTTTGAATTTATAATATCAATATATGATTTCGGAAAATTTATTAAAATTTTATAAAATACTTCGGATTTTCCGGAATTGTGAAAATATAGATTGTGTTTTCAGTAAGTCCAATGACATCATACATATGTCATAATGATATAATAGTTAATTTAAAAATATGTTCAACATTAATGTTTTAATGTAACTCAATAGGTTTCCTATTTGTCCAATACCATGGGCAAGACAATGGTTTTTCTAATACCACCAATGAGGTGTCCAAGGAAATTAGTAAAACACTCCCTTGCTTTGGCTATAAATACCCACCCATTCCTTCATTTAAAATCAATCCAAAATCAAAATCAACAATAATATATTAGTTTTACCTCACAATAAGTCCTATTACAGGGTCCTCCCATGCTTTCCTCAAGCCCCAAGGTCTCAATCCTCATGTTTTAGGAAGACTCTTCAAGGCAGGGGAATCTACCACCCTCCAATATTAATCATAAAATCCTTTTTCTGTACTTCATTTTAATTTAAATTTTATTATGTTTGGATATGTTATTTAATACCCCCTTAATATACATATTTTTTAAAAAATTTAAGAGTTCCTTTTTTTCTCATCAACATATTTTATGAATTTTTAAGTGATTGCATTAGTCTGCCAAAATTTTACAAGGGTAATCTAAACTTCTATTTTTCTTTCATGTTCTCTTTTTATGTGGTATTTATTTAATATATACATACCATGATTTTATTTAAATTCTATTCAATTCATTTAATTTATTAGTATTATTTTATGAATCAGTGACCTTTGTCCCCACACTTTTCAATGTTTTCTAAAACCATGTTTTATACACATTATACTGTAAATTTTTCGTCTAATTTTTTTATTTTTCTCAATAAATTATTTTATTCTATTTTTTGAATACCTAAAACGATTTTTTCAAAGTGTACTAACATTTATTTAATAATTATCTATTTTATTTTGGTGTTAACATACAATAAACCCACCTTCCTTTTCGTGGGTTTAAAATGACATAAGGATCTTATTTTTGAGCAGTTTCAAAACGTCATGATTTTGATATAAAATCTATTTATTTTAATCTCAACTGAATATTCATGAAATTTTTTATTATGATATATGTATATCACTTTAATTAAGACATAATAATGGTGTTCCATGGTATCTCCCCATTTTACTGGGTAAAGAATTTAATCTCTTGAGATGAAATGTTTTGTGATTCCTTATTGAATAACCTTTATAATTTTCATGACACCATAGGGACAAACATTGAGGATATGATTATGAATGAATGAATTAAATGTTTTATCCACATTTACATGTTATGAATCATGTTATATTTATTATTATTTGCCAATTTTTTCATTTCTCATGCGTTTATTTAATTCATTTTGTTCTTATTAACATTTTTCAACATCATAAGTAAATTGCTTCTGTTGTTTTCCTTTATTGGACCTGATGATCATCATTTCCTTTTATCTATGTACATAGTTTATGAGATAAATTAAATATAAGTATTATGAATCTTTAATAATACTTTTAAGTAGAATATATGATTTTTTTTGTTTTTATGTATTATATACTTTTTTCCAAAACACCATCCTTTTAAATATTCTGTTTATTAATTGTAATGAAAATTTATCTACTAAAAAGTTGGGATTCCATAGCTGGAATAAATTTATTTTTTATTTATTTTTGGAAATTAGAATTTGAAAACTATAAGAATAAACCAAGACAATTTTTAAAATATAAGAAAGGATCCTGTTATTTTTGTGAAATATTATGTTTGTGGTTTACAAACAATTAAATCCACATCTAGACATAAATAAGAAGATGATGATTTGTAAAGTTTATCTAGAGGTAAAACATGATCACTCAACATTGATATAGACTTTAATGGGAACTAGTACATGAAAATGAGGCATGATACACTCCTAGTTTTACAATCCTGGGGTATGTGTTTGGTTAATTAAAACCTTTTTATGAACTATCATGAATGATTTTTATAAAATGTACTTGTATTTAATGAAAAAAACATTGAATGATGTTTCAAGAAATAAAATTATTTTTATAGATATATTATTATTAAAATAAACCTATTTCTCACTATGTTTCTCTTCTTTTAGAAAATGGAAAGAAAATTTAGGAACCATTTAAACAGTGAGCACAATGGACCATGCACTGAAATACCTCCAATAGAAGAAAGAATAGAAACCTTCATGAAAATGATGAATCAACTAAATCATGTTATTTGAAATTAAATGAATCAATATGTGATTCTGGTGTCACCAATTAAAGTAGTTTTTTTCTCTTAGTCCTTTATGCATAAATGACCACTAACATTCAGTGGATTTACTGACCCATTGATTATAAAATACTGCATAAGATATATAGAAAAGATATTTTCTAAACATCATTGTTCTTACAAGGGAATGTCACTCTGGCTGGAACCATTTAGAGGTAGATGTTGATCACCAGTGGGGACTCATTAAAAACATTTGGCCAAGAGGGGATGTTAATGCAATTGAGTGTCAAGTGTTCATGGGAATCTTAGTTAACAAGTATTACCCATGTTTAATAATAAATAATATGGATAATGGATTCATCAAACAGAACCCAAAGAAGTATGAATCTATTGGAAGCTATGAGATGGAAATCAAAATACTTTCTTTCCAAACCACTATCTTTCTCATGCATCATCATCATCAATAAAATTTTATTATTTGGCCAAATAGCTATAAGGAAAGAGAACAGCTAGGGCCTATGGAGGCTGAATGTAAAACAATCCAAGGGAATCATCCCGAATCATGTTCACCCCATCAGGTTTGAGTAAGAAAACATCAGAAAGGAAACTAAACAGGGTATCAAAACCAGCTAGGGAGGCCAAGTAGTCCGCCACTTTGTTCACCTCCTACCAAGTGTGGGTGACCAAAATGTTGTCAATTAGGAGGGACATACATTGCCAAATTATATAAGAGATTGACCAGGGGACAAAGCCTTTTCGAAGTAAAGCATCATGGATAATCATAGAATCAGTCTCCACCTAGGAAATAGAAATTTCGCATTCCCTGTAGATGGAGAAACCTGAAAGAACAACTCTAGCCTCCGCCCGAACAGAATTGCCACTCCCAAAGTGAGCTGTGAATGCCAAGACGACACTTCCCCTAGCATCAAGAACCACACCACCGCCACGCATGTCCCCCAGGACATAGGACCCATCTGTGTTGAGCGTGAGGCCAAACTTAGGAAGAACCCATCAAACCCAAAGCCCCCTAGAAATAAAGGGAAGAACTGCAGCCACATGGACACCCAAGAAATGAATGGACGGAGCCTCCTTCCAGTTACCAGAATGGAAAACTAGCTCAAACATCATGCACCGAACTCTTCCCACGATGGACCTACTAGTGGAACTAATCCCCTCGAACCTGGATCGGTTCCTGGCATTCCATAAGCACCAACAACCCTCGTTAATGATTAAGGGGTGTGCTATCTTTTCCACCTCTAAACCTTCGGACCCCGGAAACCAGTTATCCAAGAACACATCAATTCTGGCCACTTGCGGAAAGTAATATGTAAGCACCCCAATGGTACTCCAAACCATGTGTTCCCATTCCACTTTAAAATAAATATGGCTTGTTTTCTATTCTTTTCTGTCCAAACAACACTAACAACAGGAGGCCATGGAGATACCTAGGCATTTGACGATGGAATCAGACGCCACCACACATTTTTCCGAACTCTCTAGGAGAGAAATTTTAGTTTAGCAGGTATGTTTTTCACCAGATGTTCTCATTCCATCTATTATACTGATACTGAGAGACAATCATCCTATGATAGTCCTTCGAGAAATTTTTTCCTGAGACAGATGGAGTAAAAACGCACTTATCCTACTCCGAGGAGATGAGAATGGAGTCAAACTGTTCCTACTAAGATGTATTCAAAACTGATCTAAAAAATGTTGGATAGAGGATAAATTCTTTAAAGGAGATCATAGGAGTAGGACGCCCTGGAAAGGCAATCGTGTTACCTGACCAGTTATGAAACCAATAAAGTATGTTTCCTTCACCTATGATCCATTACGAATGAGGAAGGAGGTTCCAAATGATACTACACATAGAGTACAATATGGAAAAACCATTTTCGGAAGGAGAATCAGAACTGGTTCAGTACTTTTGGGAAATATGTTTCCCCCACAAGGTACGCTCCTCGATAATCTCACAGGTGATCCTCGGATGCATGAACTGGATTGCGACCGCCAAACTATTGACACTGATATGTCCCTCCTGCACTGGCCTCACCATCTTACCCCATGAGAACCAATGTCTCTTCCCCTCGGAATGGGAATCCCGGATGAAATGATCATGGAGCCTATAAATGGATTGAATGACACCCTTCTACACAGTAGAGGTGGTAAGAGCATGCACTGGAATTGCCGACAGAACACTATTGACAAGAGATATGCAGCCGCTGAAGTATAGGAAGTGGTTTTTCCAGTTGAGAATACAGCCCATGATTTTTTGCATGACTTTGTCAAAGTCCCTGATAAAAAGTCTGCCTAGAGAAACAGGGGTTCTGAGATACTCCATGGGGAAGACTACACACATCATGTTCAAGCCGATACTCAGATCACGAACTCTGCTTTCATGGAATGAATCAGAAACATAAAAGTTACTATTCTCTCTGTTGATGATCTGGCCACTCCAATAGAAATATTCCTCTAAAAATTTGTTAAAGCATTGAACATAACTCTTCCTCGCATTCATGAAAATAACTGTATCATCAGCAAACATCAAGTGCGACATGTAGTGGAGCCTAAACTTCCTACGAAAGGGAAAGATGACCCCATAAGAAATACCATTGTTGATCAACCTACTAAGTGTATCTTGCATGAGAATAAAGATACTCGAAGACAAGGGTGACCTTGCCGTAGACCTCAAACGGTCTTGAAAAATCCATGAGTATACCTCATGAACTGAACAACCATCCATGAGGAGCTAACACATCTGAAGATGAGGTCGGAGGCAAAGAAGAAAAACCCATCGTTGTAAGGACCCTGTTGTTAAAACCCCACTCCATCCTATCGTACGCCTTGCTCATCTCCAACTTAATGACCACATTGGAACCTCAAGATTTGAAGATGAGATCTTTTAGCATTTCTTGCGCCAGTGCCATCACACCCTGAATAGAACGTTCCATCACACACCCATGTTGCTCCATGGAAATCCACCTAGGAAGAAGTCTAGAAAACCACCCATTGAGGACATATGAGGTGATTTTATAAGAGAAATTGCACATGCTTATAGGATGGTAATGGAGGAGAGAAGAAGGATCTTTGATCATTGGATGAAGAACGAGATTCGTAGCCGAGGCGATCCGAGGAAGGTCACCCCCACGGATGAAGTCCTGGATGGCGTGAATGATGTCACTACTAACTACCTCCGAAGAGCCCCTATAAAAGGATCTAGGGAACCCATCCGTGGACTACGATCCCATAAATGTAAGAGTCTTGCTAACCGAGACTATGAAAACTATGAAGATATCACGAGGAATGTTATGAATGTTTAACTATAGTTACGTGATACACATTGGTCTCAAAAATCATATGAAAAGAAGAGATATTTGGAGACAGACATGCGGAGGAGGTTTGACTAAGGAAGTGGAGGAAATAAAGTGTGACATTCTAAATGCAACAAATGTGGGAAGAAGTATTTAGGAAATTTCGTACTCTAGAGAAGGAAATGTCTTAATTGTGGAAGAGACAACCATATTTCTCAAAATTATCATTCAATGGTGAATCCTCAACTTCTCAACACAAAAAAAATAAAGGGATGATGGTTCAAGAAATGTCAAAAATATAATGCTTCAAATGTGGACATCATGGTCCGTATTCAATCCACTATCTAAATCTGAGGTTAGTAGAGTAGAATCATAATCAACCTCCGCATAGGCCATGATAGCATGTTTGTGCTTTTTCTATCATGATTGCTGAAGTTGAAGCTCCAAATTATGTTAGGGTAGGTACTATCATTGTTCTCTCAAATCTAGAAAGTACATTATTTGATAAGGGTAATACGTGTTACATTGTTTCATCCAAGTTTAGAAATATTATAGAATCAATTTCGGTACTACAAGAAGTATAGTTGTCAGTTAATACTCATAGTTTGATTATCGATGAATCATTTGTGTATAGAAACTATACTATTTACTTTGGTGAGAACAATATTGTTAAAAATATATTAACCATTCCTATTCCAAAATTCGGCACTATACATGTGATGGTTTGGCTCTAAAAGTATAATTATAAGATGAAATACAAAATCAATGAAATATAAATAGTCATGACTATTCAACATACAATTATCTTTAAAGGAGATATATATTGACACGAGCTTTGTCTAGAAGAACCACCTAAAGCATTATTATGGAGTTGATCAATGAACATGAATAAGGGTATGATAGTATAAGAATATAAATTGTTCACATAATTTACAAATACATTGACGTATTTTTGGAGGTTTTTTCTTTAACTTATCCAGAAAGAGAGCTAAATTTCTCAATTAAACTCCTTCCATGTTACACTCTGATATATAAAAATTCAAATAAAATGGGAAATGTTGAGATGGAGGAATAAAATAAAAAAATCCACGATCTTTTGGAGAAGGGGTTTATCCATCCAAAGGTGTATCCTTGTGGAGAACCTATTATCATTGTGAAGAAGAAGAATGGATCAATTCATCTATGCATTTATTATAAAGAAAATAATAATATCATATTGAAGAAGAGGTTCCCACATACAATAATTAATAACATTTTTACAGCCTTCGTGGGGTGCAATTCATCTCAAAGATTGATATTTGATCATGTTATCATCATTTGAGGGTGATGAAAGAATATATACCAAATAATTCATTCCAATCAGTATATGGTAATTATGAGATTTCTGTTATGAGCTTTGGATTTACTGATGCATTTGAAATTTTTATAGATTTTATGAATATAGTATATTAGAACAAGCTTGATATATTTGTCATATATTTTATTGATGAAATTATGAAGTCACAAGGATATTGATATAAAATTATGGTTATAATAAAAAATATGAGGAATGAGAGGTTATTTGGAATGTTCCGAAAGTTTTATTTTTGGATACAACAAGTTTTTTTCTTGTGGAACATGGTAACTAGTGAAGGAATATCTGTTAAACCTAGAAAGAAAAAGGTTATAGAGTTGTGGTCTCATCCTATAATAGTAACTGAGAATCATATATTCCTTGGATTTCATGATATTATAGGTGGTTTTCAAAAAATAATTCATGAATTTCTAATCCACTACCCACGTTAACTCGAAAAGGTGTTAAGTACATTGAGAAAAAGAAGTTTGAGGAATATATAGAAGAGTTGAATAAGAGTCTGGATACAACACAAGTATTATGTCAACCCTCTATCAGAGAGGGATTTTTTATTTTTAGTGATGCATCTATGATAGGGAATCAGTGTACCCTCATGAAAAATGACAAAGTGATTGCATATGAATATTGATAATTGAATCATGATGAGAAGAATTATACTATACATGATCTAGAGCTTCTTGTGGTTGTTTTTTCCCTAAAGAACAGGAGACACTATCTTTGTGGTGGAAATGAGAAACATACATAGACCAACAAATTTCATGTATATTTCCAGACAAACATAACTGAACATGAGAAGTAGGGGATGGTTGAAAAATATTAAAGACCGTGATTTATGAATTCATTAACATCCTAGAAGAGAAAATAAATTTATTGATTTATTATGTCAGAAGGAACTTATTGTTTTATTAAAGATAAAGATTCAAGGATATCCTTTGATGAAATACCTAGTAAAACTAGACATGTAAATTTTATTATAATGGACATCATCAACACTATCCCTAATGATTTATCAACCATTTTCACAAGAAAATTTCAAGAAATATAAAATAAATTATCCTTTGTTGTAGAATATGTTTAAAGATGTTGTGGATGAGATGTTTTCTCAATTCAATATTGATCGTGAAGGTGTACTAAAATTATGTATGTCACTTTATTTTAAATATAATATCTAAATAAATAATGAGATGATGGATAATTCTTATAGCTCTATATTCTCTATTCATTCTGGATGAATGAAAATTTATATGGATCATCGTGATCATTATTGGTGGGATAACATGAAAAGGGAGGTATTCGACTACACTAAAGTGTTCATGGTGTGTAAAAAAGTGAAGGCTGATAAAAAAATATTGTAAAGGGGTTTTATAATGACTACCAATACTGGAATGCAATTGAGACAGTATCACTTTAGACTATATTACTCGTCTCTCAAAAACACCGAAAGGAAATATTCTGATATGGGTTTTAGTGGACTATCTGACCATGAAATCCTTTTTTCACAATCTAGGAAGAATTTTGTCTTGAACAACGTTCTATAAAATACGTAAAGAATGTGGTGAGGCTTTATGGGGTACCAATTTCTATTGTTTTTTATCATGATCCATGGTTCGCATGAAAATTCTAGAGAAGTATTCAACATGCCCTAAGTATAGAATTTAATTTAGTACAACCTATTACCCTCAAACTGATGGCCAATCTAAAGGTACTATTCAAACACTTGAGGATGTTCTGAGAAAATTCTACTATGGAATTTAATGGTGGTTTGGATAGAAAACTCTTGTTAGTTGAGTTATCATAAAAAATTAATTCCAATATATTATTCAAATGGATTCATATAAAGCTCTACATAGGAAATGATATAGAACTCATAATTATTAGGATGAAGATTGAGAGAGAAATCTTCTTAGGCCGATCTTGTTTAAGAGATGTCAGAAATTGTTTAATCCATCAAACAACACATAAAAGATGATGAGAGTGGACAAATTAATTATTCTGACAACTATTGATGTGATTTAGAGTTTGATTTTGGAATCAATGACTTCCTTCAAATTTCTCATTTATGAGGGTCATGTGGTTTGGGAATAATGGGAAGCTCCTCTCAAGGTACATTGGATACTTTGAAATACAAGATTTTATAGTATGAAGGGAATATCATATTGCACATCCTCTAATCTAGCTAATGTTCACATTGTTTCCTCATATCTATTTTGATGAAGTGCATACCAGACCCTTCAAATTTTTTGAATCCTGAGGAGGTACAACTAGAACATTACCTCTATTATTAGGAGCACTCAATGGAGATCGTAGAATGTAGAGGCAATGTTTTATGCAATAAGACTACCATCATAATTAATGTTTTGTGGAGTTACCACAAGTATGAAGAATTGATGTGTGAAGAAAATGTGACAATGAGGTAGAAGTACCCTCATCATTTTTCATACAAAATCATGAGTTGTAATTTCAGGGATGAAACATTTGAAGGGGGAATTTAAAGACTCAAACAATTTAAATGATAATTGTTTTCTAAAAATAAATTTGTTTTATTTTTATACTAATAAAAAACATATCCCCTTATTAATTATGTGAGTATAAATAGAAATCTGACCCTTGGGTTTTGGAAATTATATAATCATTAGTAAATTTTGAACGTTCCTCAGTTATGACTCTTGGTCAATACAGATGTCAAAAAATACTCTTAATAACAATTTTAATGATTTAATTGGTATTATAAATTTAAATCATAATGGATAATAATTTTTGAAAGTGGAGTTGATGGGATCATCTAAAAGAGTTGTATAGAACAAATACCATTTTTTAGAACTTGGGTGGGAGATTTCATCTTTGGGCTCCACTCATGGCCAATTCGAAGCTGAGCTTCATCATGTTGAGCTAGAATAAAATCTCCAATAAGAGATCTTCATTTTAGTGGAGACTACAGCTATGGACATGTTATCCAACCCTCCAATAGAATCTATCATCCACACACTATACCCTCAGGTCAATATAAATGTTAGAAATAATACGCTTAATAGTATTTTTAAGATAATTCTTCCATAAAAACTGAGACGGAATTAAGTAAGTTTATTTTGTGAGAATTTTTTTTTTCAAAGAGATATATATTATTAAATTAAAATAAGGTGTTGTTAATAGTATTTTTTATATTTTAATAGTGTCATTAATAAACCCAATTTAATTAAAATATATAGAGTAATTTTTGTTTTAAATTTCCAAAAAATTTAATATCCATTTTACAATACCTTTTTTGTCTGCTATAATTTTTAATAAATACGTTTTTTAATAGTTAATGGTTGAATGTATCATATATTTAGATTAATTAGGATAGAAATTTTCTTTTTTGAATTCAGAATACCAATATTAGTTTATGGTGAATTTATGAGTATTTTGTAAAATACAATAGTTTTTCATAAAATACTTAATATATGTAGGTTCAGGGCGCAGCAGATGCGTGGTTTGGACGAGGCCAAACATGGATATTTTGCATGATCTATGATTATTCTATGATCAATACAATGATGAACGCTTGTCTCCATGGAATATATTGAAATATTTAGATAAATAAAGGATAGGCTTGAATCCTTTAGAGAGGATATTTCACATCAAGTTTATAATTATTTTAATTAATTTAATAATGAAAATAATACATGGGTCTTTGGTATTTTTTATTGTCGATAATGTTGATCGTCCGGATTGACCCATCCAGATTATCTCATTGCACTTGTAAGGATCCAAACAAGAATCCCTCTAGCGGTGATCCACAGATGCTCTGATGGCCTATGATCAACACCACTCGTTCTCTGGGTGCTAGCGTGGCAAAGGGATTGTCTTTCAAACTACGGGCTTGTAGCTCCTTGATATGTTGAGTGGACTCCCAAATCCTAAAATCTCAACGTTGTATTTTCCCAACACATGCATCCAATATTACACCATGTATAGTATGGGATACTCTTCTTGATATAATATAGTTACGTCAACCCGAAACCTTTCATAAGGGCTTCCTTTATAAAAGTAAGTATACCATCAAGGGTTGGTCAAACACATATTTTTGTTGGGTTTTTCCATTTAATTAAGTAATAGAAGGCTTTTTATGGCTTAACATTTTATTTGAGGTATTTTTATCTCTTATGCATGAATTTATTATTATCATTATCACATGGTAGTTAATATTAAGTTGAACTTACTTATGTGATTAACCATGTCTTTATAATATTTACGCATAAGTATGGTTTATTTTAGTTCTAGCTTGCTTGGGGTAGATAAAATATCCCTGACCTTAGGGAGAAACAACTAGAACCTTTTGGGTTCGTGTTTACAGCTTCCATATATCAACTTCTGTATCTCCTGGGATTGGTTTTGTCTCGGCTCCAGCTTGAATGACCTCCCCTATCATGGGATTTCCATCCATTATATATGTATTTTTTAACTCACATGTAGGTGAGGTGTAAAAAGAGGTTTTACCTAAAAGAAACCTTGGGCACGCATGCCCTATATATTAATGAGGAGATGTCTCACAGGGAAATAAATTTAATTTAAATAAATAAATTAAAATTAACCATCCACATACAATGGTCTTGGTCTAGCTCATGATCATCCATACATTCAATGAGGTTAACACGTAAATAAAACTAGCATTCAATTCATTAATCATTCTCGTTTAAGATAAATCACCCTCAAATCAATTAATTATCATATTTAATTAATCAATCCATTTATCTTAAATCCTTTTCTGAATTTCCTTGTGATTATAATCCATAATAATTTTAAACAAATAATTTCATTTAAAAATATCATCGTACGTAACTTGTACTAGGGAGGAAACCCAATGAATTCCAATTCATAACTACCCAATGAGTAGAAATGGACAATACACAGATTTCAAATTAAACACATATATAAAAAGAACTTATCATGTGTTGTGCCTATACTTTACACATGCACAATGGTACATGTCTCAAGGTTTTGTATAATATAATAATAAATTTTAATTAATATGCGTAATTTGGATGAGTACATGATGTGTAGTTCTAACTACACGACGTGCACTATTTTTCACCATCTATCTGAAGTACACCCCTGGGGAAATGACGTGTGAGTGTACATCAGAAATCTTCAGAGTACACAACATGTCCAGTGTGCCAAATGCCTTATAGTTGCTCGTTACACAGTCTCCATCTGGGCACGACATGAATGGGGTACAAAGACCAACCCTCACCTGAAGGGTAAACATGCTATGTCCATTGGGCCACACAGAGTGTAATCTAGATACTGCATGCCACATATTACTAGTCCACACAAAATGTCATTTAAGAATTAGAAAGACTCCAACACATTCCTTGGTTTGGTGGACCAATCTGATGTATTGAGTCTTGAATACATAGCATGTAATACTGAATACACGCTATGAGTTCTAGTGTTGTATAACAATGAAGCTTTGGCACCTCTGGATGAGATCCTCAGTTTTATTGTAATCAAAATTAAATGAAAAACCATTTCTGTAAGTTGAACGAGAAAAAAAATATGGGGAATAGATATCAAGATTCTGATTTGTAGAACAAATAACTTGAATTGAAACCACTAAATTATTAAATGCATTATTTATAAATGAAATATTTAAATAATTATATTCTAGGATGTCCTCCCTCTGATACAACTTGTAGGTTTTAGGAGCAGCGTAAGGGTGGTTGGGATGGGACCCAACATTGATTTT
Organism: Viscum album; assembly: GCA_963277665.1. NCBI lineage: Eukaryota > Viridiplantae > Streptophyta > Magnoliopsida > Santalales > Viscaceae > Viscum > Viscum album. The sequence goes on along the minus strand of OY728152.1, from coordinate 51,824,262 downwards.
AACCATGATCAATGATTATTCGGGGATCAATACAACGATGAATTCCAGTCTTCAGGGAATATTTTCAAAGATTTAGATAAATATAGAAGATTCCCAAAAACATTCGATAGGATCTTACACATTAGTTTATAATAAATTTGATTAATTTTATAAAGAAAATAATACCTAGGTCTTTGGTGTTTTTCCTCATTGATGATGTTGATCATCCGGATTTACCCTTACAGATAATATTGCTGCACTTGTAAGGATCCAAACTAGAATACCTCTAGTGGTAATCCACACATGCCCCATTGGCCTCCGATCAACACTGCTCGTTCTCTGGGTGCTAGCACAATGAATATAGTTTCTTGTGTCGGTATTTCATGATCACTTGTTTTTTGGCCTTGAAGAATGTCTCTTATTCTTAAGAGGGGAGAGAAGAGGATTCGAGAGAGAAATTTTTTGGCTAAAAAATTCTCAATTCACTAGACCTGTGGTGTGGTGTCTGGCACAAAAGGCGTACTTTCCTATTTATATACATGGAATTTCTGTTAAAATATTTAATTTCATAACAATAATTATACATTCATGAACATAGAAAAAACCCATGCATTTAAAAATAATACCATGTCATTATTTATGGTTCAACAACTTGCACAAAATGGAATTATAAATAAAATTTCGCATTATAACATAATAGCAGTGTTATTTTAAATTTTTCCCACTAGTTAAATAATTATTTACCTTCTTACAAATAATTATTTTACTACCGGACCGACCTTAGTCCGCTCGAACTCAACTTCCATTTGTTGAACACCCAAATAAATAACTAAATAATTTATTCTACTAAATAAATATTTTATTTAAAAACTAGTAAATAAATATTTATTAAATGTTCAATAAAATATATAAATTTATTTATTTAATTTATGAGATCATTGTAACTTGAATAAAATTATTCCATAGTCATGATAATAATAGTTATTTCATTAATTAAATTAAAATATAATTTAATAGAGACAACAAAAAACACCAAGTGTGTGACCCTCAAGGATTCTTTCTCATTGGCATTATGCGGGATTGCCTATTATCCCAAATTACTATCTAGTAATGGGTCATGGAACCCAAGAGAAAGAACATAATGTTGCACCAACGACATCCACATATGAATGCTCACTATGTAATATAATCGCTTTGTCACAATATCTCATTAAGCAGGTTTCAAGTTTGTGTCATCAAATTTTATGCTTGATATGTCATTCTTTGACTACCTGAATTAAACTCATCATTACACCATGGCCTTGGAATTTTACGCGATGGTTTTATTTCAATGAAAAGGATGAGATATTAACTTCCATAAATGGAAGAGACAAATACTTTCTAGATTTATTCATTAATAACATGCCACTTGTGAAGCCCCCAACGTACCCTACTTCCTTCGAACTATCTATGTGACCGTTTTTGTTAGTAAATCAATGTACACAAGTCATGACACGTATTAATGATAATCTAAAATTCTAAATATCATTACACACGCTTGCAGATAGAAATATCTGATGGCACCAAAACATGCGGAATTCCTACTAGAGGGTCTGTTCTCATAATCTTCTATCATGTAGATTACTAAGTGAGAACTTAATGAGAGGAAGTCTCATCTTCTTATGAGTAATCGTACCTGATGGTCAGCATGATATGTGTCCCATTATACTATGTCATCCAACCGCAGAACTATATTTAAGAATATTGTTATAGCATTTCATGGTTCTCATCATAGCGGGGAACTTCCATGACCTTATCAAAGAAACATATAATCAAGGACATTATTAAATTATATTCATGAAGAACAATGAAAAATGTTTAATAATAAATTAAATATCCATTTATTCAAAGTAAAACCACTTGGTTCTAGGACACTAAATCTTACAAAATTCTGTTTGAGTTTTTTGGTATGTTTAATGACATCATAACTATGTCATAATTATGTAAGGATTAATTTAAAATTACTTTCGACTCGTTCATGTTAAATTAACTCAATTTGTTTTCTATGTTTCCAATACGATGTGAAAAATGGAAATCCCATGTTATTGTAAATACCCCCAATACGGTGTCCAAAGAAATTTTACCCCCCACCCAATTTTTCTATAAATACCCACCCATTAATTCTTTTCCATACATAAAAAAATTATCGTCAATGAATATATGATAGTTTTACAACCCATGTTGTCCTCAAAAAGTTCCCTAAATCACTCAAGGTCATAATTATCATTTTTTAAAAACACTCTTACAGGTATGGGATTCTACTGCCCTCCTCTTTTATTCAAGAACCCCCTCTCATGTTATTCCATTTAATCTCCATTATATGTTGTTGGTATATGTTTTTACATATCCACATTACTGTCTATATTTTCTAAAAATTATTAGAGGCCCTTTCTTCCCATTAAAAAATTTTATTAAATTTTGTGTGATGACGTTATGATGCCAAAATTTTATAAGGGAAAACTCAACTTCTTATTTCCCATATATTTTTCTTTTTTATATGGTGTGACTTTAAAATACACATACCATGTTATTACCTCAATGTTTTTCCTTGATTTAATTTATTAGAAGGAATTTATGAATGGTATACCAATTTCTTATGTCATTTCAATGTTTCCTAAAACCATGTTTTATAAACTTTATGCTGAAAATTTTACTTCTCAGAATTTCTATCTTTTTCTCAAGAAATTATTATTTTTTATTTTGTGAAAAACCAAAAATATTTAATCTCTAGGGTTATTCACATATATTTCTAAATTATCTTTTTTATTCTTGTATAAACATACACGAAACCCCCCTCCCATTTTCATAGGTTTAAAATGTCATAAGGATTTCATTTTAGTGTACTTTTAGAAACACAATGGTTTAGATAGAAAACCTGTTTCATTTATTATCCATGGGTTATTCATTAAATGAAATATTGTTATATTTGTGCCTCACAATAATTAATAAATATAAAGGGTTCACCATTATTTTTCTCTAATGAATTGGATAAATAATTTAATCTCTAGGTATGACAAGTTTTACAATGCCTTGATGAATAACCTTGGTAATTTTTATGACACCTCAGTGGCAAAACATGGTGATATTCTTAAGAATAACCTAATTAAATTTTTTAGAAAAATTTCCATATCACTAATTAAGTTCAATTTATTATTATAATTATCCTTTTCTATTAATAATTTCCTTAGATAATTCCTCATATTCTTATTGATATTCTACATGATGACAAGTAAAATATTTCCCTTGTTTTAACTTACTAAGCCAATGCTCACCCTTTCTATTGATGTATGTCCCTAGTTTATGAGATGAATCAAATGTAAATAGGATAAACCATGAGTAATTATTTAAATTGGAATATAAAAAGGCATTATTTTCCATGATTGGTGTACTTTTTTTCTAATACATTAACCCTTAAAAGATCCTATATTTGGAAAATGTAAAAATATTTATATAATAAAAAGGCATGATTCCATATATGGATAGATAAATACATTTAAAAAATTGAAGTTTATTTTATATATCACTAATTGGGGATTTATAAGGGGGATATATCCAATACAAATTTCCCTACAAGGCATGGGAAATATGAATTTATAGTGATACCATATAGACTCACCAACTCCCCTCATATGATTATATACTAAATGAATATAGTCTTAAGAGACTTCCTTGATCAGTAATTCATAGTTATTATGGAATATATTATTCCATTTTCAAAGATCAAGGAAGGGGATGATGAAATTTTGTGAAATGTGATGAAGTACCATAGGAATGAGAAATTATTTGAAAACATTACTAGGTGTGGCTTTTGGCATAAGAAAGATTCATTCTTGTATAGTATAACCTAAAATTAGGTAATATTTGTATATCCATTATAGATAGAATACGTTGATTAATGTCTGAGATGAACCATGGTAATGAGATTCATGATTTAATTTGATTGTATGGATATTATTAATTACATGAGAGAGTTTTTTCATGACTATCTATTATACTATCCATGTTGACTCAAAATTCGGTAATGTTCTTGCGGATAAACGAATGTGTAGAGAATTTATATGAGTGGAAAATAAGGTTTTATGTACCCCTAAGATCGAAATACCTTATAGTGGATAATAGTTTGTAATCTATAATGATTCATCAAAGATGGGACTACGATGTGTCCTCCATCAGAATGATATGGCGGTATCATATGCCTCTCACTAAATGAATATACAAGAGAAAAACTAAATAACTTGTTATTTAGGGTTAGAAAAGGTTGATTTATCATTGAATATATAGATTATTTATATATAAGGTGAAATGTGTTTCATATATACATATAATAGGTTTTTTAATTATATATTTTCACCAAAAGTGTTTAATATATACTACACAAGATGGTGGGAGATGATTAATGATTATGATAGCTTAATACATTACCATCCTAGAATGTGGAACAAGTAGGATAATGGTTTGAGTGAGAATGATCATGATAGTTTACCAATGATGTGGATCAAAAGAGATCCCATAATGAAGGATTTGTAGAATATGAAACTTGTAATCCTGATGAAATGTGATAGGTCCTTTATTTTTGTGACGAATGTTCAACCATCTATCTATGTGAGGATTAATGAGGTTAATAAGGAAGTTTTTAATATTCAAAAATGAGGTTAAAAATTATCCTACATTCTACCATGACTATGATGGAATGATATTGTACATGAATAGATTTTATGTCCCATAAATATTAGAATCGAATAAGGAATTATTAGTTGAAAGTCACAGCTCTCCATTCTCTATATATTGTAAAAGTGAAAAGATGTATAGAGCTATGAAATAATATTTATTATGGAAACATATGAAAATAGAAATTATAGATCATATATCATGATGGTTGATAGGTCATAAGGGTAATGGTGATAGATATAACTCTAATAGATGTTATAAGCATTACCCATTATTCAATGGAAATAGGAAAAGATTACCCTGGATTTCATCATTGGACACCACAAAATATCTAAAGGAAAAAATCACCTTCGTTTTAATAGACATCCATTAAAATTAAACATACTTAATTTAAACTAGAGAATAATTATCTATTGATTAGATTTATAGGTTATACATTTAGGAATTGGTGATATTTCATTGAGTATGATATTTTATTACATCTTATTAGGATCTAATTTTTAACTCATAATACAGGAGAAATCTTGCTATGGAAACAAATATGATGATCAATACTTCATTTAATCCTTATAAATATTTTTATTCTTAAGAAACCATTAAAACCATATATGATATGTTGAATTAATGTTTCATTGATATAAAATGTAGTAGGGATCAACAAATGTTTATGGTTAATTTTAAAAAAAACTGTTTATATCAATAGGTTTTATCGATATTTAAGAATCCTTATACGATATAAAGTGTATAACTCTAATATATTGGAATTTATTTGTAGATTCAATTCTATTGCAACCTAATATTATAGAGGATATTGTATAGAACATCATATATGTACCTCCCTGAAATTCTAATGTAATAACTTTATATTTGATTGCATGCATGACATTGACACCAAGCACATTAGGTAAAATAATACCCAGATAATTTAAAATATATTTAATAATTTAAATTGATTCTATATTTGGTATTCAAATTGACACTGTGTGACCTTGAGTAACAAGAAATGGCAACTTTTTTTAAAATCCTACATTTTACACAAGATGAAGTTTTAACCATACATTATTAAAATTTTATTATTTAATATAATAAGACATTACATAGACGGTAAATTTGGAGTTATAAATATTATTAAACAACTTATGAAATATAATGTATATAATAATATAATATTATTTTATAGGTTAAAAAATAATTATAAATTAATATAAGAACCAATAGAATATAAATAAAAAGTTTGTATATAAAAATAGATTTATGATCACAATGGCTATTTTGTCCAAATAAATTTAAGTAGTAAATGTAGTGAATTATTTTAGTTAAATATATATGTTATATATTAAATGAAATTGATTTTATGTTAATACCGTGGTTTTGTTAAGCATATCATCACAACAAACCCAATATTATACATAAAATACTATATTTATATAAAGGCTTTTTTACGGACTATTAATGGAGAACCCACATTAAATAATAATTTTGAAACATTAATTGATATAATTTTTTAAAATTAACTTCATATTTGAAATTGAAAGATAATAATTATGTTATGGGGAATTTTTTATATTTTTTGGAAACATTTCATTTTTAATGAATAGTAAAAAAATACTACATTTTAGTTCAAAACATCTTTTTCATTAGATTTATTATAAGGATAAATTATGTTAAATATTGGTTATAATGTTTATTTTGATAATACTTTTATAAATTAATACAATTTAGGTTATTATTATCAATTACACTTTGAAATTGACTATAAAATGTATCAAACCATTGGACGTTTTTACATTAAAATCCCCACGTTGTCACCCCTCATATGAGATGAATTTTAATTTTTTGTCACATATGGGATTGGAATTTGTAAAAATGAATTCCATATTTGGAATAATAATAATTTTTAATTTTTAATAAGGTAAAAATGGTTCTTTACTAAACTTATTAGTGAATGTAATTAAAATTAATTACAATTATTAAGTAAAAATTGATCATAATAAATCACTAAACCATTATTATAAGGGTCAAAATAACCTATACACTTGTAAAAAACCCATTTTCATTCCACTTATCTACCATACAAATTACATTACTATGTTTTTTGGTTTTTTATGAATTTTTTTTCGTTAGAACATGTGTAAACCAAACTTGTTTCCAAAATATTCAAAGTGATTCCTTTTCCATCCCTATAAAAGGCCACCGCCTATCCCACTTATTGACACCTATGAAACCTTTTAGGCTTCGAAATGATATGACCAAATTTCATCCAAAAATACATCACATCTACCATTAATCCTCCCTTTTGTATGAAACCCTTCCATGGAATCCTTTTAGTATAAACCAAAAGAGGTTACCGGATTATGATATAACATTATCTCTCTTGTTTTTTAGTTTCATTTCCATTATACACTCCCTATAATCTTATAATTACATGATTACATAAAAAACAAGTATCATAAATATACTAGAATTTATTATGTTATGATTTCTTCCATTAATTAAACACATCTCTATCTAATGGATAACTGATATACATTATCTATGTGAGGCGAACTAGGGTCTCACAAAATGCAGATTGTTCATTTTTTCCTTTACAACCTATCGTGGAGGTGATTATGAATTAAATTTTTTTATATTATATATATCATATTTATAATATATTTATTGTTATGAAATTTTTTTAGAACATTTATTTTGTCATTACATCTTTTGTCAACATGATTATTTGTTTGAGGAAGCTTGTACAATTTTCCCTTAATGCTATATGACTCTTCAATACCATACATGAAATGAATAAAACAAGGTTTTAATAAACCTATGAAATATATATAACATATATATTATTCTTCAATTATAATATACATATTTCTCATTTTTTACATTCTTTTAATAAAAAATTGAAATGAAATTAGCATCCAAACCTACGTATGACCTACCATCTCCATGAATGGTGCACATCATTTCTAATATCCAAATATAATGGACTACTATAAATAAAAATATAATTATTATATATGATAATTAATACATTTTTTAAATTATATAGATGATTAGACCATGATCTAATTAACATTACAAAAAATAACAAGTTAAAACTTACATGAGAAAACAGGTCAATTAACATTAAAAATAGTGAAATTAGTGAAATGGTGTTCAAAAATGGTAACAAAATATTATATGGATTTTATATATTATTTTATAAACATGATTATGATTATATTATATGTTATTAAAATATATTAAACTATTATATATTACGATAATGTCCACACACACAAAAATAGTTAAGGTAATGTATTTTCATATAACTCTTTTCATCCTTGAAAAAAATGTCATGTACACCACTAACTTCTTTTGTGTTGTGTACCTACTGAACATTTTGATATAATATATCATGAATTATTTTATCATTATAGTATTTCTTTTGTATGTTTACTAATTTTGATCTTCCAACTAATATGATACCACAATGTTAAGGGGTTTCATCTAAATTTACGTTCCATTAAGACTTATTTGTTGTTAGATACATAGTTTCATTTATATTGTGTATATAGTTCCTTTTTTAATTTTATATCATGAATAAAATTATTCAAATAATTTTAAATCTTTCATTTAACTTCATACCTTTCTAGAAATTATGATTCAAATGTTTTATGAGGTATGGGACCCTTTATAATGTTTAAGTATTATTCTCCAAAAGATTTTTCTTAATGATAATCCTTGAAATGCCACTTCCATTTGAGTTTATTAAACTCATATTGAAAATATCACTTTGTTGAAATAATATTTACTTGGATATTTACACAAATATCAATATTCTGATATAATAGATAATTTATTTTTTAAAATCATATACCATTTACAAACATTGTCCACTTTGATGTTTATTTGACTATTTTGGGGGAATATTGATAATTATGTATTATTTATTCAATATGGATATTTTAAAAGAAATATTATATATTATTATTAGATAAGAGGAATTATTTGTACTATAACTGATAAGTGGAGCCCAAACATTATATTACTCCTCGATGCACCGACAGGTTCTCATGATACAATTAAGCTGGTCAAATTAAACATGATTCTATCCATACTTTATTACAATCTCACTAATACAAATAGAAGATTTACCCACTCCAATATAAAAAATTTATTACCCTACTATTGGTATAGGTATTATATATCAACGGTTTTAGAAAAACCATCCTGATAGACCTCCCTTCAATACCTTCTCTCTATCAATCTCCACTCCTCCCATCCCGACTTCCTCTCGCACCCCACTTCTCTAATCCCTATAGTACTAATACCCTCTCCTCTCCACAATATCACTCCCATCCTTAATCCCAATCTCCTCCACTCTCATCCCAATCATGCTCCTATCCTCGCATCCCAACTCCCCTTGATGCTCGCCACTCATCGCTCATCTCTCACTCCTTGCCACTCCCCACACCCCGCTCACCAATCCCTGCCCCCCCCCCCCCCGCAACCTACTCCTCGCTCGCTACTCTTAGCTTGCCACACTCCACCTCTTGACTCTCCCATCCCCCATCCTGATCGTTAGATGCGTCCACTCCCCCATCCCCCCCCCCGCACAAACTCTTCTCTCGATGTGTTATACTCGAGATGTGAAATGATGTATTCCACATCCCTCCTACATTGTTTCCCTTACAATATTTTTGGTTTCATATGTTTTTGTTTTAGTGTAATTCATTGATTTCACTAAATTATGATGAAATAAATCATTTATGAAATAGATTTTTCTATGATTAGGAGTAGGGGAACCCAAGATCATGCATTCCTATTTTTTCACATTGATCCATTCAGATATTCAATTATTTATATTCTTCAAAGGATTATTTCCCAAAATCAATTTTATTATCTATTGAAAATGTATTTTTAATTCGGGAGTTCTGCATCCTAGATTTATGGATGCATTGGGAGTGGAATGTGCACTATTTTTGATAGTTTTGACAAATCAGAATGTCTTGTTGAGTTAACTGATAATATTAAAGGGTTCAATTGGACTAATTAATTACTTATACTATATTAATAAACTTTTCTTTATGTATATTTGATGCTCAGGATGATGCGATGAGTCTGGTTGATCAAATGGGAGGCGGGATGAGCCTGGCGGGACTTGGCAGTAAATGTTGGCCCTTGAAATCAAAGTTGAAATGCCTTGGTAAAAGGTAGGTGGAATTTGATAAATTCATTATAAAATTAAATTTTGTTTTATGATGAATGTGGATGCTCGGTCATGCCATTTAGGCTGTTTCCTAGTATTTATTTATTTAAGTAAATTTTTTTATTTAATTCAAAAAGATTAATTGGAATAGATAAATTCCAGGGGTCATGAAAAACCCTTGGGTGCTAGCTTGAAACATCACTAATTTAAAAATTTTTATCCATTTTTCTTACCAAATTAAAATATGGTTAGGACTTGATTTTTTGTTGTTGCAGTTGAATTGATTGGGTGAGTGCATTTTTTATTTCCCTTGTAGTTTTGGGTAAGAAATGCTTTTTTTTGTTTCTCTTATGGATCCTTTACTAACAGTTTTATCACTACAATCGGGTATTCGCTCTTAATATTATTAATCTTTTTGCAACTTTGGTTTCTTTATCTACTTAATTAGATAATACTAACCATATAATTGTTTCATCAATACTACTGCCCAAAAATTCCAACATGTAATTCTATTATTAAATGAAAAAAACTACACCTTTTCCCAACTCAAAAAATCCCAAAAAATATCCCATGAATCAAACACATGAATTTAAGGGAGTATGAATAATCTACATGTAAAATATAAATGGAAAATTCATAAAAATAATAAATATTTCTTATCACTTATCCCCATCAATGACAAAAATATATACATTCCTGAATAGTATCGTTAAGTCTAACAAGGAATCCATAGTTTAAATTTATAAACTCTAAGAAAAATTAACAAATTTAAAGTAATTTTAATTTGATTTCGATGTTGAGAAACTATGAATGGTATATAGATGACTTAATTTTTTTTAAAACCATAAAGAAAAAAATAATGAAGTTTGTTTAGTTTGGTGAAAAATAAGATGAGTGTTTCATGATTTTGTAGGTTTAGCTTTATGAAAACTTTTATAGATTTGTGTTTTGAATTTAATTTAAATGATTTAAGTACAAAACAATGGTGATCCTATTCTCATAGTGATCACCATATATTTTATAAACCCTATTTTCCCCTATTAGATGATAATACAGTTTATAGAGATGATTTTAGAAGCATGTTTATACATTGCTACCAGAAACAGAAGCATTTTTTTGACAAAAGGGTGGATAATTGATGCATATTTTAAAAAACCATTATCTCTCATAAATGATCAATATGAGGGAGGAGGTTTTTAATTAAGATGAAAGGATAAAATGAAACAACCCATTTAATAAATCTGACCCACTATTATTAGCATTCATCTCCTTGAAGAATAAGCAAGAATCATACACTGATTTAAAATTTCTATCAAAGAGTCTTAAATAAATTCTACGTGAATTATCTAATATATATATATTAGTTTGGTTGAATATTACATCTAGTGGATGATCCCATGCCCTTTTTATCAGATAGTCCAAATAAAAACACTATTGAAAGAAAATCTAAGGATCATGTAACTAGGAAGTATACCGACCCTATCTGATATATATATTAAGGATCCATGTTCACATTGTTATTGGTTGGGAATACCAACACTTACTTAGGATTATGAGAGGGATCCATATTCTAAAAAATCATTATATCCAAAAAAGTATTCTATCTATAGAATAATTCCATGAACAAAATTCTTGATATTTTTTTCTCGCATCGATTATAAATTAAGCAAGAATTTCAATATCACTTCATTAAAAATAGCTATTATATAAGAAAAGTAACCATAAATATCTATGTGGGAATCGTAAAGATTATAGACTGCCTACAGGTCATTATCATACTTTAGGAAAATTTATATTTCATGTTCATAAATTTGGAATAAGTACACAATGTGTAATGTTGTATATTGGGTGTGTAGATCCAAGAGGGATACTTGGAATGTATTGTGTCTTCTCATATAATGTCGAATTATGTACATGATGTGTACCTCTATAAAAAATGAACTATAACTCCAAATGGTTACTCAATGAGTACTTCAAGAGGAACCAAAGTCATTTTTCATGCATGGTAAAAGCAGTTTAGTCTTGTACAATATGGTTTTTACATCAGAATGATCATCTAGGAGTGTAATCCCTATTCATGCATGGATATAATATATAGGTATTCAATATCTGTTATAATATTTAACATATAAGGATATTAAATATTCTATAATCTATATCCACTGCATTCTTGAATGTATTCAATATAAGTTCTTCCCAATAATACCATGTAGTTTGGTATTTTGGAACATATTGCTTGTATAAACCAAATATCCGTGAATCCTCTAAATAATTCACTGATCATGATGAGACCATTTAATTTTTTTACATGGTTGTAATTTTTTTATATATTCTAGCTGGAAGAGGTACCTATTGTTTTCTTGGGCCGGATGCTATTGGTTTTATACTAGATTACCAATACATTGGATCGTTATTTAAATAATCTATTACATGAGAGTAGAAGTAGTTAAATATTTTGATCTCGTTATACTCTCCACATCTTGTAATTGAATTATCAAAAGGATCCCTATAAATAGATTCTTCAGAAATACCCATACCATATTGTTCAATTTTAGGAAGTGGTTGATCATTCAATTACTTTATTTTTCATGGAATTATTTTACTAGTTCTTTTTTGTATTCATTAATTTTTTTGATACATCCATTTCTAATTCCTTATAGATAGAGGCATAATTCTATAATTGGTATTCTTATTCCTACATCACAAAAATAAACTTTATCTTGATTTATCAATTGTATTTTTTGAGGAAACCTATAATTTTAACCCCCAAATCTCTCTAACTGTCCATTTTTAATAGCCTTACCTCCCATTATTACTCACATGGTACCACTAAGAAATAGCTATGGGGACTATGCCAAACCCTTTTTTTTCTATATATAGGGAATTTTTTCTCCAATAGTGACCTTGAATCCCCCTTTTGGAATGTGCTTTCCAATCTATAAGAGTTCCACATGCTCTATTATTCGCCTACCTACTTTCTAGTAGACACTCCTTTGCACAAAATAGAAAGCTTGTTATTATATAGGGCATGTGTATTTACCAGTACATTCTTATTAGCCTTGGTTTCCATTACAAAATCCTATTATATTTGTGTATGTATTTTTCATATGGTCTACTATCACTATGTATTTTTTGGTATTGTTTTGGGATATATATCTATCGCAACACTTATTCCAATGATTCAAAGTGAGCCGTTGGGATAGCTATCTATCCCAAATTAATGAAATTGTTAAACATAATATAAAAAACAAGAAAAACTTAATCTAATGAAAATTTCACAAACATAGTTGTATTGTAAAAAACCAAACTAAGATGAACCTCGAGCCAATCTAATTATATACTACTAATAGTAAGATTTATTTTTAATTAATAGGAATATATTGTTTGATAATATCATTTAGAAACTTCAATCTATTTCCCCTTTCTTTCAGGAACATGATTTGACCCATGGGGTGTTGTACTTTTATATGTTGCATAGTGACATGTACAGTCACGTGAGAAAGTTATGTTCTAGTTAATTTTTTTAATTTCTACATCACATCAGCCACATATGCCTTTTACTACTTTCTATGGATGGGGGTTAGATATATTCTACAAAGGGTGCGATAAGGGCACTGGAGGTAGCTACATAGTTTTCATTACAGGGGAGGGAGATCATTTTAATGGATAGATTAGTTAGTGTGTTTAATTTTTGTCCGCCTTTATACAGTGTTAGTTCTATTTATTTTTTCCCTTCAGCATGGATGTTTAATGTATGGATGTGTAATGCTAAAATTGATTTTATTGTTTGATGTTGTTTTATTTAATTGTTTGTGGGAGAAATTTTTCCCAAAGGGATATTCCTTAATACTTGGACACATGATCCTACCCTTGTGAGTATCCCATCAACCTTACTCCACCCCATTCATTCCTATATTAGAGTATAACTAGGTCATTACTATGTTTGAACCATAGGAGGGACTAGGAATCGTGGAATAAATGCAGAGGGATTGGGAAAATCATCAAAATTATGTCAAGAATGACAATAGAATAATGATGATTTTAGATCATATTTATTTTATACAAGATAAACTCTCAGGAAGTGAGCACAAAATAGTGAAAGGAATAAAACTGTGTTGGGGCCAGAACATGTGGTCATATCATATCCCTAGTGATAATGAGTGTGGGAGGTATGATTAATATGTTATAATGGGTATGTTTTTTTACAAATGTTCCATAATATAATATAATTCATACTCAATTACTAGATATAAATTTCCAAACTAAAATAAATAAATGTGGGAATACTGATGAAACAAGTGCAGATCAGAAAGAAGAACTAACCTCTAATTTCTAAAGAAAAGACAAATAATCACCCTTAGATCAAATGGAATTGAAGGAGGAGGGATGGATGGATTCTCTTGTTTTTCAAAATGTATGACGAAAAGGGAACCTCCCACTTCAAAAAAAAACGAGGGGGGTATATTATAACTTTTATCCTCCAAAGGAAAACTAGTCATCTGCTGGTCTGTTGCTATTTTTTATCAGCCACCTATGCCCCTCCTTGTGGAACCCACGAGCTCTTGAGCTATATCTTGAGAACTATTCTGTTGTCCAAAATTCCAATTCAAATGGTTCTCAATATCAAAAATAGATCTAAAACCAATATTGAAAAACCCCTCCAGTAATTCAAAAATTCAGACTTTTCCAAATGTTCTGAAAGCACGTATGAACACATGGTTTCAAAATATCCCCACTACAATTCTTCTCCTCCCAAATAAGTCTTAGTGTTGAATTCATCACTACATCCTAAACTATGTTGGTCAATAATATAAGGCATAACAACCTAATTACACTCTCAAATGATTCAAACACATCCAAGAAATTACAATTATTTTTAGGTTCTCTGATAGGAAAACTAGATCCAAAGCATGTTTTCATAATTGAAACACCTACATGTTGCTTACCTGAGAATGTATATCAAAAAATACTGCTGGTGTCATTGTTAACACCTTTCTGAGTTATGGTGCTACCCACCATAATATAAATCTTACCAAAACCAATTCATATGATTTAGTGCCTCTTCCATTGAATATTCAAATTGAAACATTTCTCATTTCTTCTAATGATATTAATTATAGTGGGTTCACACACTAAAGGAATTTTTCTCACTGTGGTGGTCCTGTGTATAGTGAAGTAAATAAAGAAGATAGATAGATCCTAATTCCATTACCCAGAGCCTTTTTTGAGAGATGGGTGTTTTGTTGTATTAGGATTTTTTAGTGGATAAAAAATTTCCATGTGGTCATGGTGTCAGACATATTGAAGAGAATGTTGCATAAAAAAGTGATGTTTCATACATCGGTGTGAATGTCATAGTTATTTTGTATGAAAACAAAATAAAAAGTTGAATTTCTCTATCATGAGGTTCAGTATTATAAAAATAAATATTGAATTGTTTTTTAAGCCACAGATATTCAATTAGAGTTTTAAAAGATTACTAATTCTGTGGAAAATATGTAGAATTAAAATGGATGTATTCTCAGAGGATGTTTGAAAAGTTTATATGTGGATTTAAATGTATATATCTGTTCATTATGTGGATGCATAGTCAACATTTTGAAATGGATGATCATTCAAAACATGAATAATTAAATAGAAAATTGCACTGAATATGAAAAAATATATTGGAGTCTTATTTAGTAAATTTATTTGAATACAAAAAATGTTATTTAGCATGGACACTCAGAGAAGAAATAGAATATTATAGAAGCCTAGTGTGATCAACACCATTCATAATTGTGCATGAAAACAACTAGAATATATATATATATATATATATATATATTTCATGAGTCCATTATGATAAGGGGATATACCTACACAACATTTCATCTTCTAGTTCTCCAATAATCAATATTGGAAGGACATACCAAGGGTATATTGATATATTTGTTTCAAAGAGGAAAAAATGAAATAAAAAGAGGTTTTACATGAGAATGAAATTATAGGGAATAGATCCTAGTTTCAATTAAATATTGATGCTTGACATTATTATATTTTGGATAAAGATAAATTACATTGAAGAAATAATTCGAGTCTTGAAGTTATCATCTAGAGAAAATTTGTTTCATTTATAGTTAATTTAAAGACTTAACCCTTGTACATGTGGTATTGGTCTTATCTAGTTTAATGTAAGGAGGCAGAAAGAATTGAAGATTATTGATAATCTATTCAAAATAAATGGATTTCAGTTTTTTAGTTACCAATGATAATTTAATGAAGACTATCATGTCTATAAAATACATCTTTGATCCCATAAATGTCATGAAAAAAGTGGTTTCCACCCAACTGATCGCCATTACTATATGAACTCAGATTTAGATTCAAGCCATAATGAGTTCCAATTATATTGGATAGTGTATCCAATTTCATTCACCATAGCAAATAATTCTCCATCATACAATACCTCAATTATAGTGTAATTATAGAAACACCCTTTACAAAGAAGATTATTTATTCCCTCCATTGGAAGGTATATAGTTCATGAAGAACAAAGTTGGTATCGAAATATTTAGATTTAATCCTGAGTTGGAATATTCCAATATTATCCATATCAAATTAATTTGGAAGGATGAATGAAGAAGTATGTGACATTCATTATCTCTCATTGTGGTTGGCCACCACATTCCAATTTATAAAAATTCTTGGTATTGAAGTTCCCAAGTCGATTGTGTTTACATATGAGGTGCATGGTGGTTAAGGTGTCTGAGTTTACAAGAGGATAAGAACTCTTTAAGTTGTGTAGGTTTATAGGTTTATAGTGGGTTTTCCAGCTTTGATGTTTTTTAGGGAGTAGAGGATACTCTAGTGGTTTACTGAACCATTGGTATTAAGTATGCTGGAAAAGATATATCACAATAGTTTAATTGAAACTGTTGGGATAGAATATATGTTTCATTTATAACAATGGTTGAAAAACCAATGGTAAACATTTTTTCCAACTATTTCATTGAAATCAATGGAATTGATTATATGATGGATAGTATGTATACCAACGATTCTGGAACTATTGGTACACATATAGGACAATGACATAATGGAAATAGTTGGAATAGATTAATTTCTAAAAACATATACCAACAATTCTCTAGAAACTATTGGTATAGGGATATTTCAATGCCCAACATGCCAACGAATTCTGAAACCATTAGGATAAGTGAAATTTTTAGTAGTGTCTTGTAAAAAAACTTGATGTTATAGGATTTCGTGTGACTCAGAAATGAATTCCATTAAGAAATAATTTCCCTAATTTATTTTTAGTTATTATTCATCCATGAGATGTTTCATTGACATATCTATGGATACATTTGATTTTAGTACATTGACTAAATTTCATGTGTTTCAGTTTCATCCCTTTCCATATTGATTTTTACTTATCTAATTATTTTAATGTCACATGTTATCAATTAGTTACATAAACATGTTAATTTATGTTCATTTATTCATTATTTATTCTTATTTACTCACCATTAATGAATATTTTAGCTCACCTTTATTATGGTTCATTCCTATGGTTTATGATGATGAAATATTTAAACATAATTTCAAGGATTCAATTTATTCCATATATGTATCATGTTTTTAATTTATATTTAATAATGATTCATGGTTATGATGTATGAAATATGCATTTCAAAAACTTATAAACTGATCGGTCCTTTGAAATTTGATTCCTTGTAATTATTCCAATGTAATAAAATAATGCACCAATTCTGATCTTTTGAGGTTGGGGAGTTACAGTAGGTCTTATATAATGTTTAAAAATATCCTTGGAAACAATATTTAGAAAACAAATATTAACATAACCCTAAGATAGAATTTGATAATGAGTATATATGATCATTCTATATTTTTGGTAAGGTAGATATCTATGGGTATTCCTAGAAATACATACCTATTTAGATACTAAAACTAGATATTGTTCTGGAATATATATTATTAGGAGTAATTAATATGAAAGGTTGTTCGGGGCCGGACTTGGGGTCACCTGGTACACTAAAATGGGCCTCACCACACACCTAGTTTGACGCTCATGGGGGATACAAAAAGTATGATTCAAATTTTCATTATCAACAATTATGAAGGATTTAAAAGTAATGATTTATAAACAGTAACCAATTTTTATGTTTCTTGGATTCAAGATGAAACAATTTATGTGCTATACCATATTTGGAATTATACATTATGTTATTATTTAATGTAGTATTTTCCATTATATAGAATTGGATCCTAGTAGAAGGAATGTGAAAATCATCGATGCACATGATCTAAAGAGTAAGAAGGATTAAATCATTATTCATCCTTAGACAATATATCATAGGGAAATAGTCCCCCAAGCATTATTATCATTTAATTACATTGTATCATGTGAGAATGATATGGGTAAAAAATTATCTAGGTCATGTGTCTATGAAGGAATACATGATAAGAAGAGGCCATCTAATCACCATGGAAAAGTGAATTAGTCAAAGAAGATGAAGGAAATGAATGATTTTCTATCATGTGATAACTGTCAAAAGAAGAACTTTGGTACTTTTTTGTAGGTAAATGGAGTTTCTTATAAGTGTGGAGAAACGGTACACCAAATTCGTGATTTTATGGGCATGAAAATGTTTTCCAATGTACAATGTTTCATGTGAAAGGAGATGAGACACAATGCGAATCAATGTCCCATGTTTCAAAATAAAATACCCCAAATTATTTTATTGGATAATGATCATGTAATTAAACTACCATAAATAAAGAGGAATTATTAATAATCCTATTAAATAATTATTTCATTTGAATATTTTATCATCAATATACAAGTTAAAAGAATCATTGAATATATTATGATTATATTGTACTAATTTTTCATTAGGGTTTTTTGATCATATGTTAACGGGTAAAAAAACATATTAAATATAAAGTAAATATTTATATTAAACATCTAATTTTTGGGAAGGATACCCTTAATATGTTCTTGATGCGGAGAGAATGATGAATAAATTATTGATGTGGAATATTTATAAATAACTTATAAATGATTAATGACAAGTCAACTAGTGGTCTATACTTTGATTGGTGGTGTATACAATAATTTCTTACTTAAGGAATATATCAAATAACATGTGTCTTATTTAAGGAATAAGGAAAAAATGCATGTTTCAGAAAAAGATTTATGGTAATTGGAGTAATTATCATATATTAAGAGGATACACAATGAAGTTATTAAATTTTTTGGAATGTGGAAATTTAGATCTATGTCATGCTGATTAAATTCTAATGATAAGTTTATTTTCACAATTTATTAACCATCATTCTAAACTGTCAGATCATAATATTTTAGAAACATTAACCATTTACGAAATATATTTAGTTGAGTTCGGATGTGGATTTAGAGATAGATATATTACATCACTATATGATGAATATTTTTCTAAGAGATGAAGTATATATATTTCAAGGCATAATTAATGTAAATGATTAATTTTATAGAAATTTATATTTTCATATATAGTTAACGAACTCCTTAATAATAAAAAAATGATTTTAATTTTTTTCCTACTATAATTTTTTTGGATGATATAAATGATATTTACTCACACATATGGTTTATTGTTTTGTTGTAAAAAATATCCATCTGACCATGTTCTAAAGAAAATCCACCATAACATGATTATTGGTCCTTTTCTTCCATTTCTAATATATCCATTACCAGCTAGGTTCTCCTATTAGGGTCCCTAGTTACTTGACCATTTTATATTCCTTTCTCTATATTATTAATAAGATGTGATATTAAAAACTTTTAAGATTTTTTTCATTCAAAAATATTTTATTTTCAATCCATATATTTCCATGATTATTTTTAAATAAATAGGAGGAAATTTATTTAAGGTGTGTAATATGTAACACCTCAAAATTATAATGTAATAACATTATATTCGATAGGGTTCATGACATGTGACACCATGTGTGCAATGATAAATAATAACCTGATACATAAAAATAGACATACTATTTTTAATATATTATATATTTTGTAATTCACTCGACACAGAGTCACCTTGCTTTACATGAAAGGGTGACATTATTTTAATGCTTACATTATATACAAGATAGAGTATTCACGATACATTATTAAAATATTATTACATAATATAATAAGACCTAACCTAGCTGTTAAATTAGAAGTTATGAATATTATTGATTATTTTATAATATGTATTGTTAATAATAATATAATATTAATTTATATGTTAAAAATAAATTATAAATTAATATATAAACTAATTGAATATATATGTAATGTTTTTATATAAAATTATTTTTATGCTCGAAAAGTTATTTTATCCTACAAAATTATAGTACTAAAAATTAGAGAATTATTTTAATGATATATATATATATATATAAATTATAAATTCAATTAAAAATTTTTTTATGTTAATCAAATAGATTTTATAAGCCTAAGATAACAGCAATCCCTATTTGATTTATAAAATTCTATATTTTTATTAATGAATTTTTAAAACCTTTTAAGGGAGAACCCACATTAAATATGAATTTTGAAAAATTAATTGTATTAATATGTGGTGAAAAATGAATTATTTGATAGAGACAAATAGTAATTTTGTTATTGTGAATTTTTGATAATTTTTTGGAACATATCATTTTTAATGAATAGTTAAAAATACTACATTTTAGTTCTAAACTTCTTTTTTATATGATTTATTTACTATTTAAAGTTATTTTTTATATTGGTCTCCAAGATGAATTAGATAAAATGTTTATCAATTAATCCAATTTAGGTTATTAGATTCAATTTAAATTTGAAATTATCTATAGAAAATTGAAAAATATTGGGCATTTTTTACTTTAAAAACCTGCATTGTCATCCAACTTACGAGATGAAATTTAAATTAATTTCTGCCTCTTTTATTATTTTAATTTAAAAAAATCGATTACATATTTGTAATCATCATATTATATAATTTCTAATTAATTAAAATGAATTTTTGACCAAAAAATACTAGTGAAATTAATTAAAAATATATAAATTTATTAAGAAAAAAAACTACGCTTAATAAATGACTAAATTTTTAACTTAAGGGATAAAATGACCTAGTCACTTCTAAAAAACCATTTTATGGCCAAATCTAGGACATAAAACCTCCATTATTTTGTTTTTTTGGTGTGGTATGACCGTTTTAAGGTAATAACATGTGTACAGCTAACTTGATTCCAAAAAATTGAGATTAAGGCCCAACACACCTTCCATTCAATTAATCCAACAACATATCATCATGATTCACAAGATAAAAAATGAAATATGTCAATAATAATAGATCAATGGATTAGATATAGAGTAGAATTTTATATTTAATTATAAAATGGGGGAACAATGACATTCCATTGATTTAGGATCTCTAATGCACTTTTATTTGTAAAATTCTCATCTAGATCAAAAGGAATATCCTTGGGAGACTAAGAGAGATGGGGAGTTCAAGAGATTGAAAAAATCTGATAATTTTGTTGTTTCAACCACCTTAACAAAAAATAAAACTACTTTTTTCTCATATTAAATCCGAATATCATTGTTTTTCAGATATTGAGTGCGATACTAGATATTATTTGGAGATCCAAATTGTTTTTTCTGCACTCTTTGGATAACCACACACCATCCATGTAGTTATACCCTATGATTATTTTATCACATTGTTTTAAAAAACATGAACCAAATGTTCTTATTACCGTTTCTCAACCCATACTCTTTCCATTGGAATGCACATTCTATGGAAAAACCATTCTATAACTTTTCACCTATCCAGCGGCTCCCAATTCCATATTGTAATGTTTCTTGGAAATAGTGAATAGTTACCTCTAACCATTGTAATAATTATCTCCTATAGAAACATATCTAAATAAATAAAAAAATCTATGAAATCCTGATATAAAAAAAAGATTATATAATCTTATAAAAGATTATACATTGGTAAATTCCGTAAAACAAATGTTTTTTATATTTTCCCCACAATAAGGCTTTCTATATTTAGAATGTGGGAGCTTCGAGTTTCTTTGGATGTTCTTGGATCATTATCCCCATATTTAATTTTCACCCACCCTTGTTTGTTCCTACATTTGACCATGTTTCCATAAAACTCATACCATACTGGTCATTTTCCCATGCAAGAGATTCAATTTATAATCAGAAATATGTATTGGCCCATAAATCAATATAGATTCTATATCATGATAAATATGATAAAATGTAATCACATAGTCACGGTTAGACTAGTACTTCATTAATTGATATACATAAAACACTTAATCCATAGAACCGCTCATTAGTGTTAAATCCAACCGACACACTAAATAAATAATTCATTAAATTATCACAAAATGGATAATGTACTATGGATACAACTTTCCTTTCTTATAAAAACTATTATTCCATAGTTTTTGAGAGATTCTTAAGAAACCATGATCCACAACCTAAAATAATAATGGTCATTGGAAATGATATTGTAATGATTTCAGATGAATATGAATAGTCATTATCATATTTTTGTAAATATGAATCTTCGTTCATTTTCTCATTACTAAGGCTAGGGTAGATAAGTGATTTCTCTACTATTTACGCTTAAAAAGTTACGAATGAAATGGATATCTGTATAATGCTTCGAAAGGAGACATGAGTATAGAGGCACAATAACATTAATTTTATAGGAACACAACTATTGGTAAATGATCCTCCCATGGGACACCAAAATACATTATATATTATCTAATAATTTCATTTAATGTTTGTATCATCCAATATTACTAACCATCTATTATAGGATGACATGCTATGCTCATGGTTAACCAAGTTCCAATGGCTTGATACAAAAAAATCCAAAAGCAAGATGTAAAACATAGGTCTTAGTTAGAAAATTTTGAAATGGGAACAAGATGAATATTTGAAACCTACATAATGTAGTGTTTGGAAAAGAAACACACCATATTATATTCATTAAAATAGATGAGGTGAGCTTTCATTTGGTACAGATCCACAATCATCCATTTGGAATCTTGTTTTTTAACTCTTTTGGTTTGAAATAAGATGAAACCCACAAATAATTTATTCTATTTCAATATGGTGATTGTTAAGGAATAAATCATAGTTAATTTACATTAGTGTTCCTCATTGACTGGATGACTTGTGATGGATCTCAAGATAGACTACTCAGGCATCCTCTTTTTGATACCACACACAATCTACTGTATGTCAAATCCAATGTCAAAAATCTATAACTTTTTTCAAAGTAAATTATCTATATATAATATATCAAACTATATTTCCTTAGATTAAAATACCATTTCTCTAAAGTCTGATCCAAGCTGTTATGATCAATAAATAATATTACTTCCTAAGAAACATGATATTGATGCCCATTTCTCATGGAATAGACTACAAAAACCAATTCCAAATAAGGTTTTGGATTATTTTTCTTATGCATCCCTTACTTTTATGATCCATAGGATACAACTTGATCTCCTTTCAGGAGAAAAATTCCAAACCAAAAACTAGATGAATCATAATAGTCATCATAATATTGACCTGAATCTGGTAACGTAAGGATTGGTACAGATGTACGATGAACAGTACGCCCTTGAAAATCTTTATGGAATTCGTCATTCCACTATAATGGATTCCATTTACATATTAAGGCTATTATTAGTGATTCAAGTCATGAAAAATCATAAACAAAGATTCTGTAATATTATGATATTCCAATGTAATTGTGTATCTCAAAAAACAGTTATTGGTGGTTACCAACAGATAAAAAGTTGTATCATGTTAGGATATTCAAAAATTCTATTTTTATATATTATTTTACTATGTAAATTTACATTATATATTAAAAAATTGAACTTTCATATCATAAAATAATGGTTATGTTACCACATGATACCAAAAAGAATAAAAAAATTTCAATCATGAATGGACATAGACATATAATACCCCCGAATATCATTAATAAACTCCACTATAAATATGTAAAAATAAATTTTATAAATATTATTGATCTACTGAATAAATAATTCTAGTGAATTCAAAACACCATGTGGAATAACCATGCATTTATAGAGTCCATAATGAATCCTGGATGATATTTTTGGAATATCCTCTATCCAAAAATGATGTTGGTGATGCCCCAATCATAAATAAATCATAATGTATCTTGAATAAACCCTTAGTTGATCAAATAGATCATTACTTCATGGATTATCATATATATTCTATATCATAAGAAGCTTTATATTATGAAAACATACACAAATTCTATGAGTTCTTTCTAACATCATTACATAAAGATTCATTGCTTGACATGAGTGTTTTCTCATTCAACCCAACATTTTGTTTCATGAATATTCTGAATAGAATTCTTGTACCCTTAATTTTATTAGTTCAAACCTGTAATACATAAGTTAAATAGTACTAGTGCTTAGTATAATATCCAGTATATATTTCAATTCTCATTCGAGTGGAAACCTAGTGAAATTTTACAGAAATAATCTTTAAAACTGGTCAATGAATATAGAAAAAATTATATGTCAAATTTCATCAAGAGATACCAATGTACCCACTACCAATAGATAATAGATTGTCCCAAAAACTGATAAAAATTTAATTCCATTCTTGTATTCACATCCCAATCTCTATTAATGATATACTCAATGCCATCATACGACTGGAAATTAACCTATCTCGAAGAACAATCGATGTGGGAATTGAAGTACCTAAGCTAATACATCCTGAAAATGAGGTCATATATATCAATATCAATAACGTTGAAATCCCAATCAATTTCATCCCCGTCATTCAGTATTGAACATGGTACTCACTTAAATGATCGAAACATCTATTATACCAGAGGTGTTTGGTTATTCTCGATAGTAGGCATCACTGAATCATCTCAACATGAAAACCCATATAATGCAGATTACACGAAGTAGTGAGCAAGTGGGATTACCCTATATCCAAAAAGGATTTCATAATGAATGAATTTGAAAGAAACATACCTCACACTATTGAAGGACCAAATTCATCCTTTTTTATTATCTTCTCAATACGATTAAATTTTTTTATAGATCATTTCCAATCCATTCTTAAATGATAAAATTACATAACATGAGGAGTCATGGTCTTCCTAGGATAACCTTTTCTCACTATGTTCTACGAAAATCAGTTATTATGATGTGATCACCCTGTCAAAGCATGTGATGTCTATGAAATATGAGATATATTCCAATCCCCTAACTCTGTAAGAGTATGACAATAATTCCAGCTATGTATAATACAATTTAATTTTTTATAGGGAATACAAATTATTTTACAATATCTATTGATATGATCATGTACGACACACTGAAAACAACCAATATTACTATAAGTTTATAGAGAAATGTTAACTGCTTATGTGATCAAGTTATAGAATGCTCCACTAACATTTAATTTTGTGTCTCTATTCTTCTTATTCATATAATTTGTGTTACTACCCATTACTATAGAGATAAATATACTCTCTCTATCCAAAATAATAGAGTTATATACATCATAAAAAATAACTCAATAAACCATCTTTGAAAAATCTATAATACAATGAACCATTATCTTATAGGGAATCATTGATCACAAATCAAACTCAAAGTCATGGACCATCAAGGACACACTAGCATTAAATGCAGGGAAAAATAGGGATAAATTCATAAACATGGATTCACTTATAGCAAAGATTTATTGTTACCCTTATAGATTAATAAATTGGATTTTCATGTGATCTTTAATGTGTGAACATTTAATTTTTTTTAAACAATGACTAAATATCCTCCCATGTAATTCCTTGTACAACTTTTTCTGGGATATATAGACCCCTTTATTAGCATGAAATAACCTCAAGAATATATGGTTAACAATTGATCTTCTTCAGATCTGGTGTACCAAGGAATTAAAATATTCTATCCATTTTATTTATTTATACTTCTATATTTTTAGGCATTGAATCCCCCTAAAAAATTAGTCGATTCATCCTCTGAAACTTTTTATAGAGATCAACTTTTTGTGTCTCTTAATTTTAATTTCCTATATGAAAAACAAGAAATACATAATCTTTTTAAAAAAATTACTCTTCAGCTAATACTTAGGTGAAACATAATATTACACAACATATTATTATTGATTACAACATCGTCTACCCATTTCCATTTTCCATTACATGATCAAAACACATATGAGTAATCACATTAAATAAACTAAAGGATTATGAAATTAAAAATCCCTATATGAAAAAATAATTAAAATGATCATTAAAAAATTAATCCATTTTTACCATTTTATCTATTTTTAGAAATCATCCAATATAAAATAAAAATTCAAATGGAATCTCGTATTTTTATTATGTAAACTTTTCATTTTCTGGAATAAAATGTATGATGCTTTAATGATTAGTTTCTTCGAAATTAGGAACATAAATAAAGATAATCTAAGGAATTATTCTATTCCATTTTAAAGTATTTTTCATGGGGTAATCATATGTTACTTTTACCACCTCTCATATTATGGGGACATGCATCAATGCAAAAAGGTGATCCTGAGCCTAGTAAGGGAATAATTATGGGAGACAATTAGCACATGATCATGATCTACATAAATAAGAACATGAGGTATAAAAATATAACATGATCAAGGGAACATGGGGCATATTGTAATAAATGGAACATGAATCATAACATGGAAACATGGATAAGTCATTAAAATTATACAATCATAATAATATCACCCTGATTTATCACCAAAGTAACATAAATCAGTATTACCTAGGTTATTCACTATGGTATCTCAAAACATTTCTTTTCTAGAGAATAATTATTTACACAATGAACTATATTGATATATGGGTATACCCATAATTATTATTAATTTCATGTGATTCATAATTATCATAATAGATCATTTTATAAATAATTCAAGGATAATAATGTACGAGTATTTTATAAAAGCGTTGAGAGTGTAAGTGCTTAGAGTCTTGACCATAACATCATTTTTATCTAAAATAAAGGCAATATGGGTTTATTTTATATAAATCCAAAAATAAATAAATTATATTTACATCTAAGTGAATAACCATGGATAAACAAATTGTGTGGGTATTCACATTATAAGATTTTATCATGTAAAAGAAATAAATTTGAGAAGAAATTTTGATATCAATAAATGTATAAAACATCAATTTTAAAAAGGGTAAAATGAGACAGAACAACGGTATCAATATTATAAAAAATATTTTTGCCTTATTTTTTTGATCAAAATGATTAGAAAATAATGTAACATACCATTGATAAGAAATACTGGAATGAAATACCAAAAGGATAAAGAAGATCACGAGAAGTCCCTTTCTGTGGAGATTTAGTCCTAATTCATGAGGATGGAACCATGAGAGATTATGGAAACCATTGCGGAAACATTGGGTGGATAATTTACCAAATTTCATGGAGTATGGATTGAGAGTAAAGGGGAATGCCTGAATGTATGGGTAGTTATAGAAAAAGTGGAGTAAGTGTTTAATATATTCCAAATATAATTCATTGAAATATTGGATGTAGAAAATGAATAACCATTTCCTTAACAATGGTGTTTTCCTATGGTTTTCTAAATATGTGTCTCATTTTATGATAAGTAAATCCGTTATAATTAGAAAAAATATTCTAAATCTTCTTTGTAGATAGAAAAATAATATTTTCAACAAAATAATTTTTTAACATCAAATTTTCTATTTTAGGATTTATAATTTTACTTATATTTTAAAAAATTAATTAAAAGTTAATAAAAAATGTCATATTAATAAAATAAAAATTTCAGGTCTTTTATTGTGATTAATTAATTATTAAATAACTATTACATACATATGCAACCATAAAAGATATTGAAAACCAAAAACTATATTTTTACTATAAGGCCCCAGCCTTAAACCTTACTTAATCTTGAGTTATTACAAGATTACACATTGAGGATCTTTTCTGGTTTATAGTTTTAGAGAATTAGATCATAAAACTTGCATTACATTCCACATATAAACAAAGTGGTTACATAAAGATAGTATTCTTCATTCCCATCAATGGAAACACATTTAAAATAAAACATGGATTATTTCTTGACACATCCTTGACTCTATCATCTTATCATGTACCTTTCCCTTGACCTGTGAAAACATTTCAAAAACTTGGGATGAGCATAAAAACTCAGTATGGGTTATAAAAAAAACAAGGAAAGGAAACATGAGTTCATATATACAAAGAATGAAATCATACTTTACCCATAAAACATAGGCACTTTAACATACCTCATAAAATCATGAATAAATCATAGAAATCATAAGACATAAAGGTAACTTGAGGCATTCATAACATTCTTACGTAGGGAGTAACCCTCTTGGTTACGTTTGGAATACCCATCACAGTATATTCCCTAAAATCTCTTCGGAGAAACCTTAATGTTTCACTCCTTCGTGTTACCCAATGCATTGGAGAGCTATAACGGGCTCACCCGCCCTTAGTTTATCACGGAACCACCCGTCTTCATAATAATTCCCAAGAACCATAACATAATCATAACACATAAAACATGCATAAAGTAAACATAACATTTCCACATTTCAATCACGAGATATCAATACAACACATTGATATAAAAACATTATGAAAACCATTTTCAATACCAAAGTAAAACATGGTATTTATTTTTCTTTTAAAAAAAAGAAGGTATGGCTTGTAGAGGAAGCCGAAACTCAAATAACGGTTACGACGGCGGAGAAGTCGTTGTCGCCGCATACGTATGACAAAAACATTCCCTTTTGTCGTTTAGTAAACGCTTCGTATAAAAAATATTCCTTTTGAATAAACGTAAAAGTCAAAGGGGTTTATACACCGTATAAAATAAAGTTGTGTATAAAATAAAATATGCCTCAATGAAAGGAGATTGAGACGATGTCCCATACCTCGTATCCGACTTGACCCGACCGTTCTTTAATCTCCTGAATAATAAACTTGAGTTAATCTCTACTTTCTTATGAATATTTTTCAAGTTCATTATTCGTTTTATACCATGTTATGAACATCATGTAATCAGTTAAGTTAATAATGTTCATTTTGTCGGTATTTGGTTCTTAAGTCAAAAATAGACTTCTTACACTTACATGTTGTTAATTTGGTCAAAGGTTCTTTATATCCAGAATGGTATTCATGATTTAGATATCATATATGTCATATATATCCAGTACATACATGCATTTATAATATTACATAATTTAGAGGTAAGAAATGAAATGCACCGTTCATGGAGACGGTAAGCCGTACGTACGCATAAACGCTACTTCCATTTATATTTCATATTTTCTGGAATGGAATTATAATGATATAAGAGTATATTATAATTCCAGTATAATAACATATATAATATCATTAACTTTATCCTTTACACATCCCACATATGGTATTAACGAATCAAATCACTTTTAGGGGGCGGTAGTCCGCACTTCCTAAAATGAAGATATCGTGTTTACCCATAATGGAAACCATAAAGGTATGCCCAAAATGAAAAAAAGAAGATTAAGGAAAACATAAACATATTATATATCATATATAAAAATAGTGACATCATAATGGCCACCTTTGAAGGTGTTAAATGAGTATTGAACAGTCATCGTTTCGGGAGGCAGAATTTCGCCATCCACGGAAACCGTATGTTCTTTAACCATTTGATGTAGTTGTGTGAGAGTGTAGCTCAAATAAATCTTATAACAACATCCTAGTATATTGAAGATACTGGTGTTGTTACAAAAGAAGTAAATAAAAAGAGTTTAGGGGGTTGGAGAAGCAAAATAAAACAAATGAACATGAGAGAATGAATTACCTTTAAAAGTGTAACTCCTTTTGAGTTGAGCCTAAAGGCTTCCTTTGAAAGGATTCTGCCCAAAGGGAATCCTATAGGATGAGGAGAGGGATTTAGAGAGAGCAAATAGCATGTTTTTACAAAACAATAAGTATCAAAATATTGACACCAGTTTAAGTCTAATTTCAAAGTGAAATTGATTCCAATGTCCACCATTGGATAAAATGGTAAAAATATATTCTAATTTCACTTCAAAAACAATTCAAAACATAATCTAATCATATAAATAAATTAGATTAAAAAGCATTTTTGATGTAAAATGCAGTATTTTTCACTATTCATTAAAAAATGAACCTTGTCAGAAAAATACCAAAAATTCACACAAAGTATATTTTGATGTCCCAATCATAAAGAATAATTTTATTTTGACAAAAATAGTTTATAAAATTGTCAAAATATAGATTCAAAAATGGTTTTCCATCAAAAGGCACTAAAACAATCTTTTAAGAATATTAGTGTATTCCATGCATAAGATTGTATTTATTCTCATTTTAAGCCTCTATGACACTATCTTAATCATTAATAGAAATAGATAAAAATATCTATTATTCATTACTTACTTGGGATGTTACATCCTTCCCCCCTTTAGAAAATTGCGTCCCCGCAATTTATTTACTTATCAAATAAATGAGGGTACTTATGCCTCATTGCATTTTCGGATTCCCATGTTGCCTCTTCAATCATGTGGTTTTTCCACAAAACCTTTACCTGGTGAATCACCTTATTCCGTAACACTTGCTCCCTGTGGTCAAGAATCTGGACTGGTTGTTCCTCATAAGATAGGTTCTCTTCCAGCTGAACTACCTCTGGGCTCAAAACATGAGATGGATCTGGCATATACTTTCTCAACATCGAAACATGAAAAACATTGTGTACCTGAGATAAACTCGGAGGTAAAGCCACTCGGTATGCAACTGATCCAACTCTCTCCAGAATTTCGTATGGTCCAACAAACCTTGGACTCAACTTTCCTTTCTTACCAAATCTCATCACACTTTTCCAAGGAGAAACCTTGAGAAAAACATGATCACCTACCTCGAAAGATAGATCCTTCCTCCGGTTATCCGCATAACTCTTCTGCCTGCTCTGAGCTGTTCTCATGTGTTTCTGAATCAGCTGAACTTTTTCTGCCATCTCTTCTACCAATTCTGGTCCCATTAACTTCCTTTCACCCACTTCATCCCAGAAAGCTGGAGTTCGACACCGCTTCCCATATAATGCCTGAAATGGCTCCATCTGTATACTGGAATGAAAATTGTTATTATATGAAAATTCAACCAAAGAAAGATGTTGGTCCCAACTTCCCTGATAATCCATAGAACAAGATCGTAGCATATCCTCCAATGTCTGAATTGTTCGTTCTGACTGCCCATCTGATTGAGGATGAAAAGCTGTACTAAAATTTAATTCAGTACCCAACGACTTTTGAAGGCCTTTCCAAAAGATAGAAGTAAACCTGGGATCACGATCCGATACAATGGAGAGAGGAACTCCATGTAACCTGAATATCTCTTTAAGATACAAACGAAAAAGTTGATCAAGAGAGAAAGTATCTCGTATAGCAAGGAAATGAGCAGATTTGGTCAAGCGATCAACAATAACCCAGATTTCATTATTACCTCGAGATGTCTTCGGTAATCCAACAACAAAATCCATGGATATATTCTCCCATTTCCACTCTGGCACAGGTAAAGGCTGAAGCATCCCTTTCGGTAACTGCTGCTCTGCTTTAACCTGTTGACATGTCAAACACTTCACAGTAAAATCAACAATATCTCTTTTCATTCCATCCCACCAGTAATACTCCCACAGATCTCTATACATCTTAGTACTGCCCGGATGAACTGAAAATGGAGAACTATGAGCTTCACATAACAACTCTCTCTTCAACTGTGAATCACAAGGCACACACAATCTCTTCCCAAATCTCAAAATGCAATCATTATCAATGTTGAATTCAGGAAACTTACCTTTCTAAACCAGCTCTACCTTTTTCTGCAACTCACTGTCTTGCTTCTGTGCTTTCTTGATTCTATCTGATAGAGATGATCTCACTGATACCTGAAACAAAACAGAAGGACTTCCTGCACCAACAGCTTCTATGCCAAAGTTCATCAAATCCTTAACCAAAGGATCACGTTCCAAACGCAACATTGTTAATGAAGCATTACTTTTTCGACTCAAAGCATCAGCCACTTTATTTTCTCTTCCCGGATGGTAATGAATTGTACAATCATAATCTTTGATTAATTCCAGCCATCTCCTTTGTCTCATGTTTAACTCTTTCTGAGTGAATATATACTTTAAACTTTTGTGATCGGTATATATTTCACACTTTACTCCATACAAATGATGCCTCCAAATTTTTAAAGCAAAAACAACAGCAGCTAATTCCAAATCATGTGTAGGGTAATTTACCTCATGAGTTTTCAACTGTCGTGAAGCTTAAGCAATTACCTGATCATTCTGCATTAGGACGCAACCAAGTCCTTTCAATGAAGCATCACTGTATATAAAAAACTCACCATTCCTGGAAGGTAGTGCCAAAACGGGAGCATTCACCTATCTTCTTTTCAATTCCTGAAAACAATCATCACATTCTTTTGTCCAGATAAACATAACACCCTTCCGAGTTAGCTTAGTCATTGGACTAGATAACCGTGAAAAATTTCTAACAAACCTTCAGTAATAGCCCGCCAAACCAAGGAAGCTACGAATCTCGGTTACATTTGTGGGTCTTGGCCATTCTTCCAGAACTTTTGTTTTTGAAGGATCAACAGTTATTCCATCTTTAGAAACAATGTGACCAAGGAAAGAAAGTTGTTGCAACCAAAACTCACACTTGATGAATTTCCCATACAGTTTATTTTCTTTTAAGGTTTTCAAGATAACTCTTAAATTTCTTTCATGCTCCTCTTTACTTTTAGAAAACACCAAAATATCATCAATGAAAACCACCACAAACTTATCCAAGAACTCATGGAAAATTCTATTCATTAAGTCCATGAATACAGAAGGTGCATTGGTTAGCCCAAAAGGCATTACTACAAATTCATAATGGCCATATCTCGTACGGAACGCGGTCTTCGGAATATCTGCCTCCTTAACCTTCAGCTGATGGTACCCCGATCTCAAGTCAATCTTTGAAACAAACTGAGCTCCCTGGAGCTGATCAAACAAATCATCGATAGGAGGCAAAGGATATTTGTTCTTAACAGTGATATTATTCAAGGCTCTATAATCAATGCAAAGTCTCATAGAACCATCTTTCTTTTTAACAAATAAAACAAGAGCACCCCATGGTGATGTGCTAGGTCTAATGAAACCTTTCTCTAATAAATCTTGCAATTGCTCCTTCAACTCTAAAAGTTCAATTTGTGCCATTCGATAAGGGGGTTTTGAAATTGGCTTAGCATCAGGAACTAAGTCAACAGTAAACTCAACTTCCCGATCTGGTATTATTCCAGGCAACTCATCAGAAAAAACATTAGGATACTCATTTACCACTGGCACATCATTAATCTGAACAGTTCCTTTATTTTCAACGACGTGTGCAAGGTAACATTCATTTCCATCTTTTACAAGTTTCTCGGCCTCTTGATATGTTATCAAAAGTAAGGGTTCATTCTTGTAAACAAAATGAATGTCTTTCTTAAAAGAAACTTCATTAGCTCTACAGTCAATCTTAGCATGGTAAATAGAGAGCCAATCCATACCCAGGATAACATCAAACTCTACTGGAGGTAGAACAATAAGGTTTGCAAGTAGGTTCTTTCCACAGATAAGGATAGGAAGATTCTTATAAATTCTTTTTGCCTCGACACTTCCCCCAGGTGTTTTTACCAAAAGTTCAGGAGTCATTTCTTGAAATGGTATTCCCATTTTACTAGAAAATGTTTCAGAGATGAAAGAATGTGTAGACCCCGAATCAAACAACACACTGGCATAATCTGAAAAAACAAACAAAGTACCTGATACAACTTCATTTGATGGCCCGACATCTGCTGAAGTAGTTGAAAAGGATTTCACCACCTCTTTCTGCTTGTAGTCTAACTGCTTCCCATCACTCAAGATCCTTGTCGAACACTCGTTTGCATAGTGACCCATCTCATTGCACTTATAACATTTCACTAACTGTAAGTCAAATTTGTTCTTACCTTCACCTTGATCCTTTTCAGTGCAATCACGAGCCTTATGTCCCATCTTACCACATCGGTAGCACTTTCCAGAATTCAGAAGACATTCCCCAGCATGCCTTTTGCCACATTTATCACAAGCTGGAAACTTAGTTCTCTTACCATCAGACTTTTTTTGAAGATTTATTACCTTTCTCCTGCCACCTCGGTCTCTTCTTCTGCTGGTTGTTATAGAAAACTTGGTCATCGGCAAACTCCATTTCCACCTTCTCAGCACATCGAACAAGCTTTTCATAACTTTTAAACTTATGAGAAGCTAATGCCCTTCGATATTTTGGCTTTAATCCTGAGTAAAAACGATTTATTTTACTATCAAGGTCCCGGATAAAATTTGGAGCATACCTTGCCAATCGAGTGAACCTTTCTTCATAGGCAGCCACTGAGTTTTCCTCTTGCCTCAATTCCAAGAATTGCTTTTCCATCCTAAGTCGAACAGCCTTAGGAAAATACTTCTCAAGAAACATACCTTTGAATTCATCCCAGTCAAGTGCATCAATCTCATCAGCATCCCTGATATTTTTAACCATAGACCACCACTGATCTGCTTCACCCTCCAAACGGTAAATAGCAAGACTAACCTTTTGATTGTCTGAACACCCCATGACATCAAAAATCTTCTCCAGTGCTTTAATCCACCCTTCAGCTAGCACAGGGTCAGATGATCCTCTGAATGATGGTGGATGTTGCCTCACGAAATGTTCCACCACTGTCATGTTCCTCTGCGGTTGTTCTGGCTGATCTCGTGCATGGATACCACCGCCATTTATCGCTTGAGTCAACTGCGCCATTACTGCAACAAACTGTTCAGTTCCAATTCCAGCCATCTCAGGATGCTGATTCGAAAGGTTATTTCCTTCTGTATGCCTTCCTAGCACTGCTTCCCTGTTTCCTCTGCGGAAAACCATTCTGAACAAACATGTCTTAGATGAAGCAACATGGTAATCTTTAAATGCTATATCATTTCGAAAGAAAAAAAAATATTTTTGGATAATCATTTAATAGAATTCTAACTCCTAAAGTTATCTAAACCGACCTCTGATACCAACTATAAGGCCCCAGCCTTAAACCTTACTTAATCTTCAGTTATTACAAGATTACACATTGAGGATCTTTTCGGGTTTAGAGTTTTAGAGAATTAGATCATAAAACTTGCATTACATTCCACATATAAAAGTGGTTACATAAAGATAGTATTCTTCATTCCCATCAATGGAAACACATTTAAAATAAAACATGGATTATTTCTTGACACATCCTTGACTCTATCATCTTATCATGTACCTTTCCCTTGACCTGTGAAAAACATTTCAAAAACTTGGGATGAGCATAAAAACTCAGTATGGGTTATAAAAAAAACAAGGAAAGGAAACATGAGTTCATATATGCATAGGAATGAAATCATACTTTACCCATAAAACATAGGCACTTTAACATACCTCATAAAATCATGAATAAATCATAGAAATCATAAGACATAAAGGTAACTTGAGGAATTCATAACATTCTTACGTAGGGAGTAACCCTCTTGGTTACGTTTGGAATACCCATCACAGTATATTCCCTAAAATCTCTTCGGAGAAACCTTAACATTTCACTCCTTCGCGTTACCCAATGCATTGGAGAGCTATAACGGGCTCACCCGCCCTTAGTTTATCACGGAACCACCCGTCTTCATAATAATGCCCAAGAACCATAACATAATCATCACACATAAAACATGCATAAAGGAAACATAACATTTCCACATTTCAATCATGAGATATCAATACAACACATTGATATAAAAACATTATGAAAACCATTTTCAATACCAAAGTAAAACATGGTATTTATTTTTCTTTTAAAAAAAGAAGGTATGGCTTGTAGAGGAAGCCGAAACTCAAATAACGGTTATGACGGCGGAGAAGTCGTTGTCACCGCATACGTACGACAAAAACATTCCCTTTTGTCGTTTAGTAAACGCTTCGTATAAAAAAGATTCCTTTTGAATAAACGTAAAAGTCAAAGGGGTTTATACACCCTATAAAAGAAAGTTGTGTATAAAATAAAATATGCCTCAATGAAAGGAGATTGAGACGAAGTCCCATACCTCGTATCCGACTTGACCCGACCGTTCTTTAATCTCCTGAATAATAAACTTGAGTTAATCTCTACTTTCTTATGAATATTTTTCAAGTTCATTATTCCTTTTATACCATGTTATGAACATCATGTAATCAGTTAAGTTAATAATGTTCATTTTGTCGGTATTTGGTTCTTAAGTCAAAAATAGACTTCTTACACTTACATGTTGTTAATTTGGTCAAAGGTTCATTATATCTAGAATGGTATTCATGATTTAGATATCATATATGTCATATATATCCAGTACATACATGCATTTATAATATTACATAATTTAGAGGTAAGAAATGAAATGCACCGTTCATGGAGACGGTAAGCCGTACGTACGCATAAACGCTACTTCCATTTATATTTCATATTTTCTGGAATGGAATCATAATGATATAAGAGTATATTATAATTCTAGTATAATAACATATATAATATCATTAACTTTATCCTTTACACATCCCACATATGGTATTAACGAATCAAATCACTTTTAGGGGGCGGTAGTCCGCACTTCCTAAAATGAAGATATCGTGTTTACCCATAATGGAAACCATAAAGGTATGCCCAAAATGAATAAAATATGCTTAAGGAAAACATAAACATATTATATATCATATATAAAAATAGTGACATCATAATTGCCACCTTTGAAGGTGTTAAATGAGTATTGAACAATCATCGTTTCGGGAGGCAGAATTTCGCCATCCACAGAAACCGTATGTTCTTTAACCATTTGATGTAGTTGTGTGAGAGTGTAGCTCAAATAAATCTTATAACAACATCCTAGTATATTGAAGATACTGGTGTTGTTACAAAAGAAGTAAATAAAAAGAGTTTAGGGGGTTGGAGAAGCAAAATAAAACAAATGAACATGAGAGAATGAATTACCTTTAAAAGTGTAACTCCTTTTGAGTTGAGCCTAAAGGCTTCCTTTGAAAGGATTCTGCCCAAAGGGAATCCTATAGGATGAGGAGAGGGATTTGGAGAGAGCAAATAGCGTGTTTTTACAAAACAATAAGTATCAAAAGATTGACACCAGTTTAAGTCTAATTTCAAAGTGAAATTGATTCCAATGCCCACCATTGGATAAAATGGTAAAAATATATTCTAATTTCACTTCAAAAACAATTCAAAACAAAATCTAATCATATAAATAAATTAGATTAAAAAGCAGTTTTGATGTAAAATGCAGTATTTTTCACTATTCATTAAAAAATGAACCTTGTCAGAAAAATACCAAAAATTCACACAAAGTAAATTTTGATGTCCCAATCATAAAGAATAATTTTATTTTGACAAAAATAGTTTATAAAATTGTCAAAATATAGATTCAAAAATGGTTTTCCATCAAAAGGCACTAAAACAATCTTTTATGAATATTAGTGTATTCCATGCATAAGATTGTATTTATTCTCATTTTAAGCCTCTATAACACTATCTTAATCATTAATAGACATAGATAAAAATATCTATTATTCATTACTTACTTGGGATGTTACATCCTTCCCCCCTTTAGAAAATTGCGTCCCCGCAATTTATTTACTTATCAAATAAATGAGGGTACTTATGCCTCATTGCATTTTCGGATTCTCATGTTGCCTCTTCAATCATGTGGTTTTTCCACAAAACCTTTACCTGGTGAATCACCTTATTCCGTAACAGTTGCTCCCTATGGTCAAGAATCTGGACTGGTTATTCCTCATAAGATAGGTTCTCTTCCAGCTGAACTACCTCTGGGCTCAAAACATGAGATGGATCTGGCATATACTTTCTCAACATCGAAACGTGAAAAACATTGTGTACCTGAGATAAACTCGGAGGTAAAGCCACTCGGTATGAAACTGATCCTACTCTCTCCAGAATTTCGTATGGTCCAACAAACCTTGGACTCAACTTTCCTTTCTTACCAAATCTCATCACACTTTTCCAAGGAGAAACTTTGAGAAAAACATGATCACCTACCTCGAAAGATAGATCCTTCCTCCGGTTATCCGCATATCTCTTCTGCCTGCTCTGAGCTGTTCTCATGTGTTTCTGAATCAGCTGAACTTTTTCTGCCATCTCTTCTACCAATTCTGGTCCCATTAACTTCCTTTCACCAACTTCATCCCAGAAAGCTGGAGTTCAACACCGCTTCCCATATAATGCCAGAAATGGCGCCATCTGTATACTGGAATGAAAATTGTTATTATATGAAAATTCAACCAAAGAAAGATGTTGGTACCAACTTCCCGGATAATCCATAGAACAAGATCATAGCATATCCTCCAATGTCTGAATTGTTCATTCTGACTGCCCATCTGATTGAGGATGAAAAGCTGTACTAAAATTTAATTCAGTACCCAACGACTTCTGAAGGCCTTTCCAAAAGTTAGAAGTAAACCTGGGATCACGATCCGATACAATGGAGAGAGGAACTCCATGTAACCTGACTATCTCTTTAAGATACAAACGAGAAAGTTGATCAAGAGAGAAAGTATCTCGTATAGTAAGGAAATGAGCAGATTTGGTCAAGCGATCAACAATAACCCAGATTTCATAATTACCTCGAGATGTCTTCGGTAATCCAACAACAAAATCCATGGATATATTCTCCCATTTCCACTCTGGCACTGGTAATGGCTGAAGCATCCCTTTCGGTAACTGCCGCTCTGCTTTAACCTGTTGACATGTTAAACACTTCACAGTAAAATCAGCAATATCTCTTTTCATTCCATCCCACCAGTAATACTCCTGCAGATCTCTATACATCTTAGTACTGCCCGGATGAACTGAAAACGGAGAACTATGAGCTTCACATAACAACTCTCTCTTCAACTGTGAATCACAAGGAACACACAATCTCTTCCCAAATCTCAAAACGCAATCATTATCAATGATGAATTCAGGCAACTTACCTTTCTGAACCAGCTCTACCTTTTTCTGCAACTCACTGTCTTGCTTCTGTGCTTGCTTGATTCTATCTGATAGAGATGATCTCACTAATACCTGAAACAAAACAGAAGGACTTCCTGCACCAACAAATTTTATGCCAAAGTTCATCAAATCCTTAACCAAAGGATCACGTTCCAAACGCAACATTGTTAATGAATCATTACTTTTTCGACTCAAAGCATCAGCCACTTTATTTGATTTTCCCGGATGGTAATGAATTGTACAATCATAATCTTTGATTAACTCCAGCCATCTCCTTTGTCTCATGTTTAACTCTTTCTGAGTGAATATATACTTTAAACTTTTTTGATCGGTATATATTTCACACTTTACTCCATACAAATGATGCCTCCAAATTTTTAAAGCAAAAACAACAGCAGCTAATTCCAAATCATGTGTAGGGTAATTTACCTCATGAGTTTTCAACTGTCGTGAAGCATAATCAATTACCTGATCATTCTGCATTAGGACGCAACCAAGTCCTTTCAATGAAGCATCACTGTATATAACAAACTCAACATTCCTGGAAGGTAGTGCCAAAACTGGACCATTCACCAATCTTCTTTTCAATTCCTGAAAACAATCATCAGATTCTTTTGTCCAGATAAACTTATCACCCTTCCGAGTTAGCTTAGTCATTGGACTAGATAACCGTGAAAAATTTCTAACAAACCTTCAGTAATATCCCGCCAAACCAAGGAAGCTACGAATCTCGGTTACATTTGTGGGTCTTGGCCATTCTTCCACAACTTTTGTTTTTGCAGGATCAACAGTTATTCCATCTTTAGAAACAATGTGACCAAGGAAAGAAATTTGTTGCAACCAAAACTCACACTTGCTGAATTTCCCATACAGTTTATTTTATTTTAAGGTTTGCAAGATAACTCTTAAATGTCTTTCATGCTCCTCTTTACTTTTAGAAAACACCAAAATATCATCAATGAAAACCACCACAAACTTATCCAAGAACTCATGGAAAATTCTATTCATTAAGTCCATGAATACAGCAGGTGAATTGGTTAGCCCAAAAGGCATTACTACAAATTCATAATGGCCATATCTCGTACGGAACGCGGTCTTCGGAATATCTGCCTCCTTAACCTTCAGCTGATGGTACCCCGATCTCAAGTCAATCTTTGAAAAAAACTGAGCTCCCTGGAGCTGATCAAACAAATCATCGATAGGAGGCAAAGGATATTTGTTCTTAACAGTGATATTATTCAAGCCTCTATAATCAATGCAAAGTCTCATAGAACCATCTTTCTTTTTAACAAATAAAACAGGAGCACCCCATGGTGATGTGCTAGGTCTAATGAAACCTTTCTCTAATAAATCTTTCAATTTCTCCTTCAACTCTAAAAGTTCAATTTGTGCCATTCGATAAGGGGGTTTTGAAATTGGCTTAGCATCAGGAACTAAGTCAACAATAAACTCAACTTCCCGATTTGGTATTATTCCAGGAAACTCATCAGGAAAAACATCAGGATACTCATTTACCACTGGCACATCATTAATCTGAACAGTTCCTTTATTTTCAACAACGTGTGCAAGGTAACATTCATTTCCATCTTTTACAAGTTTCTCGGCCTCTTGATATGTTATCAAAAGTAAGGGTTCATTCTTGTAAACAAAATGAAAGTCTTTCTGAAAAGAAACTTCATTAGCTCTACAGTCAATCTTAGCATGGTAAATAGAGAGCCAATCCATACCCAGGATAACATCAAACTCTACTAGAGGTAGAACAATAAGGTTTGCAAGTAGGTTCTTTCCACAGATAAGGATAGGAAGATTC
The DNA here is from genome assembly GCA_963277665.1 of Viscum album. Lineage (NCBI taxonomy): Eukaryota > Viridiplantae > Streptophyta > Magnoliopsida > Santalales > Viscaceae > Viscum > Viscum album. The sequence continues at coordinate 51,783,343 of OY728152.1, read as the reverse complement.
TTATAAATTCTTTTTGCCTTGACACTTCACCCAGGTGTTTTTACCAAAAGTTCAGGAGTCATTTCTTGAAATGGTATTCCCATTTTACTAGAAAAGGTTTCAGAGATGAAAGAATGTGTAGACCCCGAATCAAACAACACACTGGCATAATCTGAAAAAACAAACAAAGTACCTGATACAACTTCATTTGATGGCCCGACATCTGCTGAAGTACTTGCAAAGGATTTCACCACCCTTTTCTGCTTGTAGTCTAACTGCTTCCCATCACTCAAGCTCCTTGTCGGACACTCGTTTGCATAGTGACCCATCTCATTGCACTTATAACATTTCACTAACTGTAAGTCAAATTTGTTCTTACCTTCACCTTGATCCTTTTCAGTGCAATCACGAGCCTTATGTCCCATCTTACCACATCGGTAGCACTTTCCAGAATTCAGAAGACATTCCCCAGCATGCCTTTTGCCACATTTATCACAAGCTGGAAACATAGTTCTCTTACCATCAGACTTTTTTGAAGAATTATTACCTTTCTCCTGCCACCTCGGTCTCTTCTTCTGCTGGTTGTTATAGAAAACTTGGTCATCGGCAAACTCCATTTCCACCTTCTCAGCACATCGAACAAGCTTTTCATAACTTTTAAACTTACGAGAAGCTAACGCCCTTCGATATTTTGGCTTTAATCCTGAGTAAAAACGATTTATTTTACTATCAAGGTCCCAGATAAAATTTGGAGCATACCTTTCCAATCGAGTGAACCTTTCTTCATAGGCAGCCACTGAGTCTTCCTCTTGCCTCAATTCCAAGAATTGATTTTCCATCCTAAGTCGAACAACCTTAGGAAAATACTTCTCAAGAAACATACCTTTGAATTCATCCCAGTCAAGTGCATCAATCTCATCGGCATCCCTGATATTTTAAACCATAGACCACCACTGATCTGCTTCACCCGCCAAACGGTAAATAGCAAGACTAACCTTTTGATTGTCTGAACACCCCATGACATCAAAAATCTTCTCCAGTGCTTTAATCCACCCTTCAGCTAGCACAGGGTCAGATGATACTCTGAATGATGGTGGATGTTGCCTCACGAAATGTTCCACCACTGTCATGTTCCTCTGTGGTTGTTATGGCTGATCTCGTGCATGGATACCACCGCCATTTATCGCTTGAGTCAACTGCGCCATTACTGCATCAAACAGTTCAGTTCCAATTCCGACCATCTCAGGATGCTGATTCGGAAGGTTATTTCCTTCTGTATGCCTTCCTAGCACTGCTTCCCTGTTTCCTCTGCAGAAAACCATTCTGAACAAACATGTCTTAGATGAAGCAACATGGTAATCTTTAAATGCTATATCATTTCGAAAGAAAAAAAAATATTTTTGGATAATAATTTAATAGAATTCTAACTCCTAAAGTTATCTAAACCGACCTCTGATACCAACTATAAGGCCCCAGCCTTAAACCTTACTTAATCTTGAGTTATTACAAGATTACACATTGAGGATCTTTTCGGGTTTAGAGTTTTAGAGAATTAGATCATAAAACTTGCATTACATTCCACATATAAACAAAGTGGTTACATAAAGATAGTATTCTTCATTCCCATCAATGGAAACACATTTAAAATAAAACATGGATTATTTCTTGACACATCCTTGACTCTATCATCTTATCATGTACCTTTACCTTGACCTGTGAAAAACATTTCAAAAACTTGGGATGAGCATAAAAACTCAGTATGGGTTATAAAAAAAAAGGAAAGGAAACATGAGTTCATATATACATAAGAATGAAATCATACTTTACCCATAAAACATAGGCACTTTAACATACCTCATAAAATCATGAATAAATCATAGAAATCATAAGACATAAAGGTAACTTGAGGAATTCATAACATTCTAACGTAGGGAGTAACCCTCTTGGTTACGTTTGGAATACCCATCACAGTATATTCCCTAAAATCTCTTCGGAGAAACCGTAACGTTTCACTCCTTCGCGTTACCCAATGCATTGGAGAGCTATAACGGGCTCACCCGCCCTTAGTTTATCACGGAACCACCTGTCTTCATAATAATTCCCCAGAACCATAACATAATCATAACACATAAAACATGCATAAAGGAAACATAACATTTCCACATTTCTATCAAGAGATATCAATACAACACATTGATATAAAAACATTATGAAAACCATTTTCAATACCAAAGTAAAACATTGTATTTATTTTTCTTTTAAAAAAGAAGGTATGGCTTGTAGAGGAAGCCGAAACTCACATAACGGTTACGACGTCGGAGAAGTCGTTGTCGCCGCATACGTATGACAAAAACATTCCCTTTTGTCGTTTAGTAAAGGCTTCGTATAAAAGAGATTCCTTTTGATTAAACGTAAAAGTCAAAGGGGTTTATACACCGTATAATAGAAAGTTGTGTATAAAATAAAATATGCCTCAATGAAAGGAGATTGAGACGAAGTCCCATACCTCGTATCCGACTTGACCCGACCGTTCTTTAATCTCCTGAATAATAAACTTGAGTTAATCTCTACTTTCTTATGAATATTTTTCAAGTTCATTATTCCTTTTTTACCATGTTATGAACATCATGTAATCAGTTAAGTTAATAATGTTCATTTTGTCGGTATTTGGTTCTTAAGTCAAAAATAGACTTCTTACACTTACATGTTGTTAATTTGGTCAAAGGTTCATTATATCCAGAATGGTATTCATGATTTAGATATCATATATGCCATATATATTCAGTACATACATGCATTTATAATATTACATAATTTAGAGGTAAGAAATGAAATGCACCGTTCATGGAGACGGTAAGCCGTACGTACGCATAAACGCTAATTCCATTTATATTTCATATTTTCTGGAATGGAATCATAATGATATAAGAGTATATTATAATTCTAGTATAATAACATATATAATATCATTAACTTTATCCTTTACACATCCCACATATGGTATTAACGAATCAAATCACTTTTAGGGGGCGGTAGTCCGCACTTCCTAAAATGAAGATATCGTGTTTACCCATAATGGAAACCATAAAGGTATGCCCAAAATGAAAACAAAGAAGCTTAAGGAAAACATAAACATATTATATATCATATATAAAAATAGTGACATCATAATGGCCACCTTTGAAGGTGTTAAATGAGTATTGAACAATCATCGTTTCGGGAGGCAGAATTTCACCATCCACGGAAACCGTATGTTCTTTAACCATTTGATGTAGTTGTGTGAGAGTGTAGCTCAAATAAATCTTATAACAACATCCTAGTATATTGAAGATACTGGTGTTGTTACAAAAGAAGTAAATAAAAAGAGTTTAGGGGGTTGGAGAAGCAAAATAAAACAAATGAACATGAGAGAATGAATTACCTTTAAAAGTGTAACTCCTTTTGAGTTGAGCCTAAAGGCTTCCTTTGAAGGGATTCTACCCAAAGGGAATCTTATAGGATGAGGAGAGGGATTTGGAAAGAGCAAATAGCATGTTTTTACAAAACAATAAGTATCAAAAGATTGACACCAGTTTAAGTCTAATTTCAAAGTGAAATTGATTCCAATGACCACCATTGGATAAAATGGTAAAAATATATTCTAATTTCACTTCAAAACCAATTCAAAACATAATATAATCATATAAATAAATTAGATTAAAAAGCAGTTTTGATGTAAAATGCAGTATTTTTCACTATTCATTAAAAAATGAACCTTGTCAGAAAAATACCAAAAATTCACACAAAGTAAATTTTGATGTCCCAATCATAAAGAATAATTTTATTTTGACAAAAATAGTTTATAAAATTGTCAAAATATAGATTCAAAAATGGTTTGCCATCAAAAGGCACTAAAACAATCTTTTAAGAATATTAGTGTATTCCATGCATAAGATTTTATTTATTCTCATTTTATGCCTCTATAACACTATCTTAATCATTAATAGACATAGATAAAAATATCTATTATTCATTACTTACCTAGGATGTTACATTTACTCTTCATTTAAAAATAAATTATTTTACAAAACTTTTAAAAAATCACCCTTACATAATATCTTCATGCTGATATTAATTTTAATGATTATTTTATAAATTATTTTACTAAATATGTAACCATTAAATTTTCAATATGAAAATCATTATTTTTTGAAAATTATGAGTTTTCTATGAAATAGTTAACTTTCATACATTAATTAAAATTTAATGGGAAATTATAAAGTAATTTTATCATTTATAATTCAATAATAATGATTTATGTATATATTTGATTCAAAAACATATTACTCATAAAACCATTGTTTATTATAAGAGTTTATGTACTTCCTGGAAATAATATTATGTTTTATTTTCATCCAAAAGTCCATTTACCAAATTTCTCTTACATAAAAAAAATTATTCTCACATTGGGATTGATGGAATAACTATTTTATATATACAAAGGATGTTACATTTTAAGTAACTCAGTCCAAGACATAGAACCGCTTATTACACCCACGTACTCCAACATGGTAAGGTATGTGATGGGGGTAGTTTCATGGGGTAGCTCACCTAACATTGACCGAATGGTAATATCCACTAAATTTATCTTATCCCGTTGGAAATATAGTAATTCCATGCTTATTTAATCTCATCTTGGAATTGGTTAATTGGAAACCACAATAAGTCTACCTCACTCCCATATTCAGACTAATAGTCTTCAAATAGCATTACTCTAGTGGTTGAGGCTGTTTTTTCTCTATTTGGCAACAACTATCATTTTTAATTTATACTTATAAATAATAAATGTAATGTTAAAATTATTACTAGTGGGTATACCTACCTACTATCAAATAAACCATTGATTATATTATCCAATGGTCCTCTTACTATTCCAACTATCACATTGCACTCTCTAAATGCCAATTCATTATTTCAATATATATTCACCATAGTTCCTCATGATGTTCTATTCTCTTTATCAATTTTTTTTAGTAATCTTATATTTAGTTTCCTTTCTATAGTGTTGTTCATGGGGGTGATGGTACTTAATTATCAGGGTGATCCATATTTTCCAATTTTGGATTTTATATTTTATTTTTTTGTCCAATTTAAATGTTTTGTTTTTCGTTGTTTTCTAATTGTCTAATGTAATAATATCTATTAAAAAGTTATGTTTTTTTGGTTCATCAATATTTTGTGTGTTTATAATATTATATTATATAATAAATAATTTCTTTGGAAACAAATATAATTAAAAAATACATGGTCGTTATATTTTTTCCCCATTAGAAATTTCACCTATCAATTTTTAACACATATTATTGATTCAGAATAGTTTTGGGTTCTTTTGTTTCATTATTTGGCCTAGTTCCTTTTTACCTCTTCATACATATGATTCTTCCACAATACATTGACATAGTGTGTTATCTTGTTCCATAGAACTTTTTCTCTATGGAACTGTATCTCTACTGACTCCTCATTATAGGGGAATTGTACAAGTTGAGCCATCATTGGAATTATTAAATGTGACAGATTATGTGTGTAATTACTCAACAGAGATAGGTGGAATACATCATGATCCTAATCCAGATTGACTGAATGCACTGAATGACATAAAACTACCCCTATATGATTAGGTATTTCAAATGGGCCAACATATATAGGGATAAGAGTCTCTTTCTTCCCAAACTCGTGACTTTCTTCCATAGTGATATACAAAAGAAAAACTTATGTCAAACATAAAACTCCATGTGCATTTATTTTTTGTTATAATAGCTGTACTATTTTCTTTATGTAGATTTTATATCATTCCCACCCAAACATCCACCGGAACAGTGCTAATGGGCCAGATGCTACTAGACATAGGAGCACCTACCTGAAAAGCCAAGGTTACTGAATAGAAGTGATGGTGTAAAAATTTATAGTGGGGGGGCAATTCCCTCTATGAATAGATATGTTATAGGCCTAAGAATAATAACATATCATGCCATGAAAACAAATGGCTCATGAGACTCGAACCAGACCTACAGAGAGAAAACACATTCAATAGCAACAAATTGAAAAGGATATGTTGATATAACTATAGAGGAATGTAAATGGAACAAAATAAAAGAAAATATCTTATATCCACTAAAATGAAATAATAATGAATGTATTAAATGTCATGTCATACAATACAATATCCAAGGTGTTTCCCCTGAATTACCAAAATAGAAACATATAATAAACTTGATAAAACTAAAGGAATATTGGATGAAAGTAAATCTCCAGCAAGGCATGACATGAAGGCCCATTCCAATCTCCATTCCAGAAAATTATATGATCAATATCTTGAGGCGGATCCTCTACATGTACGTAAAGAATGAAAGTATAAATGCATCTCGAAGGGCCCATGTAGGTTGGGATATGAATCTCAGTAGGATACCACCAAATGGTACATACATTTTATATGTGTTTAAGAAGGAATGAACTCCTACGAATAAAAAATAGTACGATGAAAAAATAATCAAAATATCCATTACTGCTCAATATATATCAAGGACTGTCACCTGCTTTATCCATCTATGAAATATCAGATGAAAAGACAGTTATTGGCCCATGGACCAGGGCAACCTTGTAGACACAAATACATAGTGAACCCTCAGTTTCCACCTCAATTATTTCTCATGGAACCATGGGACTCTTAACACCATGTGTCTCAATGTACCGGCATCCATATGTCATGCCGAATAGTAGTAACCCAGCCTAACAGACCCGAGCTCAGAAACTTCCATCAGCCCACAACATGATATGTGATGTAATAGTGAAGTGTTCCCTCGAATAAATATCCAAGCCCATAATCTTATGCATGGAGGTCCTCTTCCCCCACCATTATAGCCACAATTCTATCAAAAAATGGCTCCCTACCTCCAACATGGATTTATAAGCAAATCATACTGATACCAAAAATACCAATGCCAAACCATTTGGGTGCCTCTACCCACACAAGTTGTCAAGACTACCTCATAACGGAGTTAACCTATGTGAAAATGAATTGATCGGTGATTTTTACATCATTGGTGAGTGGTAATCACCAAAAAAACCTAATCCACAACATCTGTGGAACCTCATTCACATATGACCATGTTGCTCAAATCTGATGGCTTTTCATCCACTTAACAAGGGCCTTTCCCAACATGACAGTCAATCTACCTCAAGAAGACATCCATGACACCTGATACTATGGTAAAACCAATCAATACAATCCACGAAATACCAAACTAGTCATCAGATTCACTCAATCCTGATGGCCATGCCATCCCCACCCTAGAACAAGCCTATCACAACCACATGGACCTCAACACATATAATATCAAGAATTACATATATCTAATGTAAACAATATATTTTAAAAAAGAAATTAAATTCAGACTATAGAATTTTATAACTTAAAAACCATCATAATTTTACATCGAGGTATTGAATGACTCTTATTTGATTAACAAATCCAGATTATATTAAATAAATCATTTTAGGGCAAAATAAATCAATTTGGACATGTTTGGGAACCCTAGACAAAATTAATTATAGGGGAATGACCTCTTACTCGGCCTTGATCAAGAGAAAAAGGTATTTAGAATGTACAAAAATATCTTAAAGATCAGAAGAACAGTTGGATATAAATAAATTGGTACAATGGGGTCTTGCTCAAAATACCCAAAAAATGTTCCATTGGTCGCATCACACAAAAGTACGCAAAAATACAAAAAAAATATATGCACCACCTACTTTAGAATTATAGTCATAGGCACACCCGATATCGAAGTTAAATTTGAAGACAATCAACAAATATAATAAATTACCGATTAGACCTAGAAATTAGCTATGTGGGAAAAAATGTTCCATAAGATAAATGATCAATGTAGAAGAGGTATGCATGGGGTTAGCCTTATCAAGGTGTTCATATATCTTCCAATGAATCGAAGAACAGAGGTCCAAGGGAGAGACATGATGAAATCTGGTTGAAGGGAAGAAATGGCAGGCTCTCCCTAGCTTTGCACGACCAAAGAATAAGAAAGAGGAATAGAAGAAAAACAATGATAGAATAGAAGAAGAATAAAATTTTAGAAAAATATCCAAGCATTGACCACCTTGTTTAATGGAATAGTTTTCCCAACCCTGAGATATATAGAATCCACTACCAAAGAACCCATGACCACATGACCACCCTACACAGTTTTACTTACCATGCAAAAACCATGTAGTAACACTCTGCATTTCTGAAGAATATTATGCACAGTTGTGCTCCATGATTCACATGGTTTCCCCTAAACTGTGTGCCTACAACTATTTTCCAAAAAACAAGGCATTTGGGCCTATAAAACCCAAAAAAGAACTTTTAACTCCAAAGGCACTATACTACCCTCTAAACATATCCAAAAAATACCATTTGAGGTCAATGGAACTCTCCTAATTGAGTTTCAATCAATGAATACAAAGTAGCATGGCCACTATTTGAAAAAATGAAATCAGGTTTGAATTTTGACACATTCCAAAAATCCATATTGTTACAATCTCTCCACATTGAAATATATTTTCCCCTTACTCTAAAAAATAACTTCACAGTTGGTGTTGACCATACACATCCTATTACAAAGAACCAATATTACCCTTGACCTAAGGGTTTAGCGAAAATTCCCCAAGGGGATCCCCACCTTATGAATTGCCTAGACCAATCCCAAACCAATAAAAAAGAAAATAAAAACCAGACCATGAACATATTATTGGACCCATAGTCCTATTTTTATGCTTTGTTTTCCCTACAACTTATCAAGTGACCCCATGTCACTTCAGGCACCGAATCATATCCCGAACCATATCAGTTACTGCTTCGAGCCCATGGCACCCTTGGCATAATGAGGTCTCAAATCCCATGAATTCTAAAAACAAACCTAATACATCAAACCTAAATTGGAAACCACATACTATATGATACAATGTCTAAGACACCTAATATAAACCACATCCAATAATTCTCTTGAAGGCCAAGACACCTCATGTATCCCACATCCAATGATGCCCTACTACCAGGAACCTCAAATATTGCATCCAGAAATGATCCTGATTCCAAGAACCATGTATTTTTATATTAATGAAACCAATATGGTTCCAACCCACTATCCTGTTCCAGGTTAGTCCATACATTTGTGAACTAAAAAGAAGATTCCTTAACATGCCATTTGGAAAAAACATTCCTCAACATAACTTTTTGAAGAAAATAAAAAATCAAACTATGGCCCCACAAGTGGGGTACCTTTGACCACCACCATCTCCCCAGTTCTCTTAGCCCCTAGTAGCTGTAAGGCAAGCACCTGACCAGAAACACAAATTCCTAAAGGTTGACCTCCCAACAGTACTATACCAGTCACTAACCACTGACCCCATGGCCAGGTCCCACTGTCTCTTCCATACCCTGGATAAGCTAGTAAACATTGGATACCCTCTCCAGGCATTGAACCTTATCCTACCCCAGATGTCTATATCTACCCTGGTACCTAATTGTGGGCTGTCTGAGAAGGATTCCCATAGAACCTCTCATGATTCCCCACAAATCCACATGCTCGGAACTCCTTTGGAGGCCAATCACACAAAGTCTGAGCATGACCTTACTGCCCACACTAAAATAAGACCACAATTGTGATACAACAAGTAGGTCTAGATAGGGCCTTGCTTGACTTCCCTACTGGAACTCATCCCGACCTCATTTCATACCATCTAAACCATCTCAAGATGTTGTTCCCCGACTCAAAAAAATCATTTCCATCAAGTTACAGTCATTTATGAGAACCTAATTCAACTCTATAGAGAATGATTCCAAGATAAAGATGTTTAACTACACTCGAATGGTGTTTCATAAGAAATATTCAATGTGACTCACCCTGAAGATGTAATAGGTTACCATACCAAGTGAAATGTGAGACAAAAAAGTGAAAGTAGCTTCATATTCCATGAAACACATGTCACCCTGATAAAGGATCAAGAATCCTAATCTCTCTCTACCCATTGTTTCTCAGTGAAAAATTGATCATAGAACACATCTTTGGCATCCTTAGAGGAAAGACCCGCGTTTATTTGATCCTGAGACAGTATATCACACCAGTTGTTATCTATCCCTCTAAGAATATATGTCATTGAGTTTACCCTCTACCATAGAGGTGTCTCGAGTTAGCCAAAAATCATCTTAATGTTCTCTATATAGTTCTCAGCCTCACGTGTACCAACCTCTCCATGAAAATGAACCAGGTGTTGTGATAGGAATTCAGGTATCAAATACACCATCAATGGATCTTATCCCTGAGAACCTCTATCAATCCCAGAAAAAACACATACCATGATAGACAGAAGCTTCTTGTTAAGATGTGGCTTGAACACTGTCAAACACTAATTTTTCCCTACCTGAACTTGATCCGAAACCTGATCCTGTAACTATTCCTATACATGTGGCTCATGTTCAACCAAGCCCATAGGGTTCTGAACCTGATTGTGCTTCAACAAAAATATACCATCACCATCCAGATGCTCTATCTAAACCATATTGTAGGAACCCTCTAAATACCAATAAATATTCAAAAAACCCACATATATATATACATATGGCATATAGAGAAAGGAGTAAAATTTTACAATATAACAACTACCCTTACTCTCCCTGACCACAACCATGACCACAGAATCCCGGCCTCAAAGCCTACTTACCTGAACTCGGAAAATCCATGTATCACAATATACATCAGCCAAGACCAGACAACCAACATTTCCTAAAACCGACGACCTAGTCACCAAATCTTTGTGAACAAAATCACCACATCAATAGTTCCGACCTTCTCCTATAGATTCCATGACAAATTCCCATTCCATGTGAAATCTTATATAAATTTAATGCATGGAATATTTCATTCCATAAAACGGTCAATTTAATCATCCCTTTCACATTTTTTACATGGAAATTGTCATATATCACAAGGTATTATCACTTCACAAGGCATACATGGATATATGATATTTAAATACCCTAAAATGTGCCTATCAAAAGGAAAACAACTACAAATCTCCTTACCAGACAAAGGTCTAATCCTCCCTTATCGCAATGGGTTAAGGGTCACATATCAGAACCAATAATTATCACAAACTATAAGGACCCAACCTTAAACAATACATATAATAGGACATTTTACTTTTCTAGGTTATATAGAATTAAATAAATGTATACAATTTATCAGATTTTCAAAAAAATAAAATAAAGACAAAAAATAACATGGCCTGTGCTAACTCTATAAGGGAAGCTAATTCCTTCAGAAAACCCTAATGGACCTATAAAAAATAATTAAAACAAGTGGTGAGCATTAAATATGCTATGTAAGAGGTTTTTAAAACCATTGATAAAAAATTTGGAAAAAAATATTTTGAAAATTATATTTCGAAAATATAATTGGATATATATATCATTTGGAAAAAATCATTTTGAATTTATTACACATTAAAAATAATAATTCAAGGATTTGAAAATAAATTACGTTCAAAAATACTTTAAACACATTCCATTGTCTTTCTGAAAACAGTACGCATGTTTCTATAAACAAAACACTATTATGGGTCACATGAATCATTGAAAGACGACTGGGCCAATCCACTTGTTGAAGGATGAGTTTACTTCCAAATTACTATCCATATTTACTATGATCAAGGGCCAGGTTTTCTAAAAACATTTTAATATTTAATTACTTATGAATATATTTTCACCAGAATTTTTAACATTGAAAACATGACACTATATTAAATTTCACATTCTAATTCACATATGTGAGTACATGTATATATATGTATATATCTCTGTGTGTGTGTGTGTATGTGAATTTTCATTAGAAAACACTTGTGAGTTTTAATTACCAAAACTCATTTCACATGTCCTTTTCATTAACACCTATATACTCAATCATTTATTAATTAATTCATGTCATGAATTTTGTATAAAGTGATAACTTTTTTTATATTACAACTCAATAAATGGAAATACCAAATTTTTATTTAATTTTATTATATTAAAATATGAAACATTCTAAGTGAAACATGTAACAATTTGTTATGTCGATATATACATACACACATAAATATCTTAATTTCAAAAATTAATATATACTCATGGTTTCTGTAATACCCATACTTGAAAAAATTCATTCTTTCAAAAAATATTTATAAATGAGAAATTCACTCCATATAGATGCATTCATATACATAAATAAATAATTTTACATAAAACAATGTATGAAATGTCAGGTACAATTAATGATGTACGACCCTGAATCTTGATTTGAAATTAACATGATCATTATAGAATGATAATTTTTTTAATTTATTTTGTTAATCATAATATATTTGAAATACATTTATTCATGAGAATAGGAATTCACAATATAATTTTGAATGAAATATTTGAAAATACAATAAATAATCACTATCGATTTTGAATAAATTATTGACATGTAGTTATTTCCATAAATATTATCGATTATGATAATAAACTTTTGAAGAATTATTGGGAAATGAAACATGAATTTGCACATAGTGTAAAAAATTAAAACCCCTTACACAATTAAATTCATATATTATGCCTTTGAAAAGAGTATAAATAATCTCTCTCTTTTGTTTGGTTAAAATTAGTCAAATATAATTATTTCTTTTATAAAATATTGAACATAAAAAAATATGGTTAAATATTTAATAAGCCATCATTATATGTTTTTAAAAAAACAAATAAATATTTCATTTTAAAATAATTTACAATTGAATATTTGGATATATTTCTAAAATATTTATCCCATTCCAAAAATAATATTTTCTCGTAATTGAGAAAATAATAATAATAATAATAATAGTAAAACTTGTATAAATTGAATAAATTGAATAGAAGGTAAAATAAATCCCTTAAACAAAACAAGATTTAATGTTTTTGATAAAATGAATATAAACATGGAATATAAATGAATTACCCTGTAATTAAACATCAATATTAATATTTTAAGAAGAGAAACATGGAAAATAAAATTAAACTATCCATTAGATTATTAGTTTTGGACAATAAAATAAAATAAGAACTAATATTGTTTGAAACAAAGAAATATTCATACATGTGTATAAATAATTGGTTATATATATTTATACATCCCTAAAAATAAATTTATATCATCCAAAATTTTACAAAATACTGTAATTAATTTTAATACGCCCTTGCATGTTCAAAAGTTCAAGCCTTCTACTGTGCAGTACTCATACAAATCCTCTGTTGAATGAATTCCCATTTCTTTACAAAATAGAAAAATGGTTTTATAGGAATAAACCTATTGTATTAGCAACCACATGCACACACACAAGATTGTCTTGCAAGCTCTTCATACCAGCCAATACTCTCAATTATAGCAATAAGACCAATCCATGAAAAATACAGAATAATAGAATTGAAAGATAAATTAATATGTAGTGATAGATTAATTATAAATCTATTATAGGAAGCCAAAAAAACATAAATAGTCCAAAATCAAATTGTACTATTCATTTTCCTTATAAAAAATAGTAAACAACACAAAACCCAAAAAATATGCTGGTAGAAGGAAATCTAAAAACCAAACTAACATAGAGAAGATATATGTATAAGAGAAATTCCAAAACCAAAAAAGAAAAGACCTACCACTCGTTTGGTGGTAGTAGATCTGAAAATAAAATCATGATAGCCAGTAATACAAAACTGCGACAATAACCCAATGTCGATGCTACTCAGAACAACCTCTACTGTCACTCATATTCTTATCGATAGGACCACAAATGACAATAGACTACGACTCCCACGACAGCGTGATCCTAAAACCTTCAACTTTAGTGAGTATGGCTCCTGTAGACCTCGAATCATAATCTAACCCTACTGACCCCCAACAAAACATGACTTGGTCCTGCCCAATTTCCCCCTCTTCGCATCCCTCAAACCCCATGGCCAATTTTTATTTTCATTTTATTATTTTATTTGAATTAAATACCTTTTTATTTATTCTATATTACCAATTAAATTGATATTTTTGTTAAAAAAAATCCAAATATCATTCTATATATTTAAAACAAATTGTTATAAAAATATATATATTTTATCTGTTATTATAATTGTTTTCTTTTAATTAAAAATTTATTCTCAAATTTTCAAACCAAAAATTCTATTATTTTAATATTACCGTTTATAGTATATTAAGATATGTTTTTAAAAAATGTTTATTGAATTTATTTAAATCAACTTCATAGTTCGAAATAACATTATTAGAAATCACAATATTAAATAATATCTTTTAATATGAATATATGATTCATAGAAACTATAATTTTAATAAATAATTTATTATACGATATGTAATAAAAAAGATAGTCTATGTTTATTTTTATTGTTTATAAAATAAATAAATTTAAATATATTTAATTATTATTCTCATATTTATTGGATCTTACATTAACCCCCCACCCCCCCCCCCCTCAAAGAATTTCATTCACATAATTCTTTTTGACAGACCATTATCAATTACAAATTTCTATCTTCAAAATTAAGGAAATATGAGGACTGTAAAAATCTAAACTCTATGACTTAGACAATGAATTCATATCTCCAAATTTGTCTACATAGTTTCTATGATACTAGTTATAAGGACCTTCCCTTGGATATTACAGAATAGAGGGCCTTTTACCGGTCTAGGTTTTGAAAAATTATATTCTAGATTAAAATTTATCATAGTTTCAAAAAAAGGAAAATAAAGTGGAAAAAACACAGTGTGCCCTAACTCCATAATCAAAGTGAAGTCCTTCGAAAAACTATGCTTGACCTATGAAAAATAATTAAAATATGTGGTGAGAATTAAATATGTTCAGTAAGAGGTTTTAAAACATTTGATAATTTTTTTTAAATATTATTTTAAATTTATATCTAGAGAAGAAAATAGATATATATATCCTTCGTAAACATCATTTGGAATTTATTACTCCTTAAAAGTTATAATGTAATTCTTTGAAAATTACTTATTGTCAAAACTGATTTAAACATCTTCCAATATCTTTTTTCTAAAAACAGTATGCAAGCTTCTGAAAATAGAAAAATTATTTCGTGTCACTTGAATCGAGGAAGGCTGTCTTGGCCTGCCCACTTGCTGAAGGATGGGTTCACTACCTGATTCCCTTCCATATTTACAAAGATCAACCATCGGGTTTTTAGAAAACTTCTTAATATTGTTTTACTTATGTATATATTTTCACCGATGATATTAACATTGAAAACATAACACAACATTACATTGCACATTATTAATCACATAAGTGTGTAAATAAATATATATATATATATATATATGAATTTTTATTATAAAAAACATGTGATTTTTGATCACCAAAACCCATTTCACTTGGCCATTGCATAAACACCCATTTAATCAATTTTTATTCATTAATTCAAGAAATGCATTTAGTATAAAGTGATAACTTGTATTTTTTTAAACTATATAAAAAGAAATTCCAAAGTCTCATTTAATTGACTCATATTAAATTATTAAGAAAACATTCCTTTTAAAACATGTAATAATTGTTTTGTATTTATGTATATATATATATACTAAAATAGAAAAAAGTGAAAATAAATATGTACTCATGGTTTATTTAATACACATATTAGCCTAATGTTAGTCTTTCACAAAACCTTGATAAATGAGGAAGCCACTCCACGTAGATGAATTCATATACATAAATAAATAAATTTAAATAAAACTATGATTGATATATCATGGAATATTGATGATTTATGTCCCTAAATAATGATTTGCATATAACATACACCTGATAGAATGATGAATTTCTTAATTTATTGGGTTTATAATATTTTTTTGAAATAGTTATATACTTTAAAATAGGAATTGACAAAAAACATTGAATACTATATTTGAAAATACAATAAATAATCACTTTCATATTTCAATAAATTATTGACATATAATTATTTTCGTAATTATTATCGATTATGATAAAAAAATCTTTGAAGTAATATTAGAAAACAAAACATGACTTTGCATAGTGTATAATTAACAATCATCCCTTAAACAATTAAATTCATACATTATGTCTTTGTACAAAGTATACATAATCTCTCTCTTTAGTTTGGTTAAAATTAGTCAAATATAATTATTCCCTTTGTAAAAATTTGAACATAAAAAATATTTTTAAATAAGTAATAATCTCTTATTATAAATGTATGAAAATAAAAAAATGATTCATTTTTAAATAATTGATAGTCGAATGTTTGGATATATTTCCGAAATATTTATCAAATAATAAAAATAATATGCTCTCATCACTGAGGAAATAATTAAAATGATTAAAAACTATATAAATTGAATGACATAAATAGAAAGAAAAATCAATCCCTTAAAAAAAACCATATTTAGGAATAATTTTGTTAAAATATAAATAAAAATGAATGATAAATGAAATCCCATACAATTAAAATTCAAAATTAAATTTTTTGTATATAATTGTGTAAAATTAAATTAAAATTATCCGATACATTATTAGTTTTGAAAATAAAATAAATAAAATAAGAAAAATATTGTTTGAAATAATGGAATATTCATACATGTGTATAAATCATTATTTATATATATGTATACATCCTTGAAAATAAATTTACCTCATCCAGAATTTTACAAAAAAACTGTAAATATTTTAAATATGCCCTTTCTTGTTCAAGAGTGAAACCCTTCTACTGTGCAGTACACACATGCATCCTCTCTTGATTTAATTCCAATTTTTTGACACATTTGGACAATTGTTTTTAATATATATAATCCTATTGTGTGTAAAACCATTTACACACAAGCTTATTATGAAATCTCTTCGTACCAGCCAAAACACACAATTACAATAATATGAAAAATCCATAAAAAATCCAGAATAACACAATTGATAACCAATTTAATATTCAATGAATGATTAATTGTAAAACTATTATAGGAAGTAGAAAAGGACATCCACATACCATAATGAAATAGTCCTATTAATTTTTTCAAAAGAAAAATAGTAAACAACACATGAACCAAAAAATAGACTAGTAGAAACAAATCTAAGAACATGACTAACCTACAAAAGATAGATATTTGAGAAATTCTGTCACCTAAAATGAAAATGCATTCCTTGAATTAGGTCAATAAAGATACCAAAGTCAGATCTTGATTTCCACAAATCCCCAATTGTGACCAAAACCAAATAGAAATGCTGGTCATACCATCATCCTCCATCGCTCTGATTCAGCTTGACATGACAATAAAGGACTATAAACCTTGACTCCCCTGACAGCATGATCCAGATGCCTTCAACTTCGGTGAGCCTTGACTTCTGTTGGCATCAACTTTAGATGTAACCCAATGTACCCCGTGTGACGGTTGACATGGTGTCACCCAATTTCCACCTCTACGCATCCCTCCAAACACCACTCCCGATTTTCATTTTCTTCTCCTTTTTTATTCGAATTAAATTTATGTTTTATTATTCAATATTAAGAATTATATTGATATTTTTGGTTAAAAATACAAAAATAATTATATATATTCATAACACATTTTATTGAAAATGTATTTATATGCACTATTAATTTAATTATTTTCTTTTAATTAATATTTTTTATCATCTGTTCAAATCAAAATTTATATTATTATCAAATTACCGATAACATTATGTAATAAATTTTTTATTAAAAACATGTTTATAACTTTTATTTATATAATCTTCATAGTTTAAAATAACATTGTGAGAAAACAATATTTAAAATAATAACTTGTTAATTTATATATATATATAATATAAAAACAATAATTTTAAAAAATATTTAATTTGACCATATAAAAAAAATATCATTCTATGTTTATTTTTATTTTTTATAAAGAAAATCACAATTTTATATTTTATTATTTTCTCAAATTTATAGTAAATTACATAAACCAAGTGATCAACCAATGAGCAAATCATATAATCTATAATCTGGGAAAAACAAAAATAGCACAACCCAAGAATGGTAATTCAATCCATCCAACAAACATGGGGCAGCAAGAACATAAGAACTAGTTCCAAATCTAGTTCTCATAACAACCTATCTCTAGTCTACCATAACCCCCAATTAGTAATACCAATAACGGAGATAAAAGAAACTCATATGATACCAATTGTAGCATCCTAGACCTGAACATCTACAGAGACAGTGCTAACGCACCAGGTGCCACTAGACATAGGTACACCTCCCTAAACACCAATGGTGATTGAGTATAAGTGAGGTTGTAAACAGGTATAGTATGGAGGCTATACCCTTTGGGAATAGATATGATATTAGTATGATCATAATTAGATAACATGTAGGGGAAATAACTATGTTATTAGACTCTAACAAGACCAGAAGAGTGGAATCACATTCAATAACAATAAATAGAAGAAGAAATATAGATAAAACTGTAGTAGATTGTGAACAGAACAACATAGCAGCAAATCAGTTCTAGAAACATAGACGAAACAAAAAATCTTATGTTGCATGATAGGTCATATAATATAATATCCAAGGTCCTTCCCATTGAAGACCACTATAGCTACATATAATAAAAAAGAAGAAACTAAAAGGAAAATGAATAAAATTAAAACTCCATCTAGGGATGAACTCATGGTCCATAACAATCTCCATACGAAGGAGTTCTACGATCCATCTCTTGAGGTTGACCATGTACCTGTACATAAATCCATAATGTCTATGTGTGTTTCAAATGGCTTGTTCAAGTTGTAAGATGAATCTAAGTAGGATACAACTCAGTGGTGCATACCTAGAATATGTGTTTAAGTAGACATGAACCTACAATAAATGTAAATAATATGATGAAATAATAATCACAATCACTACAGGTGATCAACAGCCAATTACAAGTGTCACCTTCTTCATCCGTCTCAAAAATATCAGATGAAAAGAGAGTCCTTGGCCCATGGAACAAGGTATCCCTATAGTTACAATATCCTCATGAACCCTCAAGTTCTACCTCAATCATATATCCTAGAACCATGGGCCTCTAAAAACCCCATTTCTTAAAGTACCATCATCTCTAAAAAACTCCAAAAAATAGTATCTTGGTCTAATAGATACCTTCTTGAATTCTCACATTATCCAAATACATGACATCTAGAAGAACAATGATGTCTTCCATCAAATAAATATTATGGTCTATGTCCTCAAGTATAAAGAGCCTCATCCCCCAACCCAATAGCCTCATTTCTATCAATTGATGCCTCATCACCTCCCATGTGGAATTATATGAAAGGAAATCACAAACCAAATATATCTATGTCACTATTATCTGGGGCCTTCACCCACATGAGTGGTGAAGCCACCTCCTCATAGAGTCAACCTATGTCCACATGACTCAATCAGAGCATTGGCCTTCATGGGTGAGTGAAAATCACAAAAAAGAACCCAACCCATAACATCCTTGGCACCTTGTGCCCTTATGACTATGTCACTCAAATATGATGTCCATTCCATCCATGTAACACGCCCCATTCCCAACCGGACAGTCAAAATTCCTGAAACAGACGTCCATAAAGCCCACTCCTATGGTCATACCACTCATGAAAATCGGGTCCAAACCCAACCGATGATCAGCATCCCTCAATGCTGATGTTCAAGCCATCCCAACTTCATTCCTATCCCGTCACAACCCTGTCAGTCTTAGCACAAGCAATCTCCAGCGTTACATATATATAATTTAAATAACACATTTTAAAAAATAAATTCAATGTAGGCTATTGAATTTCATATTTCAACAACTATCATAATTTAACATGGAGTTCATGGATTCCTCTAATAAATTCAACTAATGTATATTAAATAAAAAATCAATTTAATGAAAAATAAATCAATTTATTAAATTTTGGAACCCCTGAACAAAATGAACAATAGAGAAATGAACTCTAACCTAGCCTCAATTAATTGAAATGGTAATGGGCTTGTCCAATGATATCCCGCAGGTCACAAGGTCAATTTCATATGAATCAAGACATATAACAGCATCTCACTCAGAATAACCAAATACGTTCCATAGGCCACATCACCCTAAATTCTAAAAAAACACAAAACAAGGTATGATCCAACTCCGTTAGTCTCATACATTTAGGCATGTCTGATATCGAAGACAAATTCAATACCAATTGACAAAGATCGAAGTTTATGTCCTAAGACCTGAAATTGTATCATATTTAAGAAATAAAAGATAGACGAAGGATCAAAGAAGTAGTGGTATGCACGAGGTTAGCCTTATAGAGGCTATCCTATAGCTTCTGATGGATTGAAGAATGGAGGTCAAATAGAGAGACGAGATAACATCCAGTAGAAGGAGGATCAATGGGAACCTCTCCCCTAATATGAATGACCAAGGAAGAATATATAGGGATAGACGAGATAAAAATAACAAATAAAAGGGAAAGTTATATTTATAAAACTTACCCAGTTCTGGCTGTATGGTTTACCCATGTGGTCTTCCAAACCATGTGACATCCATGCAGAAGCCACTACCTAAGAACCCATGCCCACATGCCCACCCCCTTGGTTTTACTAAACATTCACAAACCATGTGGTAACCCTCTTTGATTCTACAGATGTGTCCACACTGTCATGTTCCATGACTCTCACGATTTCTCCTAAACCATTCACTTGTATCTTGTTTCCCAAAACTAGGTCGTCGGGCCTTTTATTTTCTTGAAACCCTTACAAACAAGAGAAGAACTCCCCTAGCATCTATACAAACCCAAAAATAACATTTTATGCCATCTAAACTCTCAAAATTGAATTCGAATCAACAAATCAAAAATTAGCGTATCCACTATTTGAAAAATTCGAATAGGGTGGGGATTTTGAGCAGTTCCAAAAACCATGGTCATTACATATTTTCTATCGTGTTTGATTAAATGAACATTTTTATTCAACTGATGGACATGATAAGAACTAATTTCCTTTATCTCCCCATCATTATCCTTATAAGTAGGAATTCATTATCACTTCCAATATATAGCTTCATAAGGTTCCATTTTAATACGCTATTGGTAGCTGTTGTTGTGTGAGAACTCATCTAATGGAGGTGTTGATCTCATCTACCTTGAAATTAATTTGATAATAATCATGTACTCAAGTGTCTAAATTTCTATTTCCGCTTTGAAATTAGTTATATAGTGATAGGACATAATGAATTTCAATTTAGTATTCAGATAATTTTGAATACTTTTCCATACATTATATGTGTACCTCTAATCATGAGTGAAAAATATTGATAGTGGTTCCCCATGAAGCCTCACCACTTTAAATATATGTTTTCAAGTTCATGAAGTGGGATATATTCCCAAATATCCCTGAAATGTGGAGTCCTGGTGAGTTGACCCAATATAACCCATATCACATTATTTCAGTTGGAAGTCCTTAGCAGACCAATGATAAATTCAATAGTGATATTATCCCACATCCATTTTGGTATGAGTTGGGGTTGCAATACCCACTTAGGAATTTATCATTTCACCTTCACTTATTGAAACACTAAGAACCATGTAGTGTAGTAAATAATCTCACTTTTTTTAGTATCCCACCAATAATTAACACGATTGTCTCAATAAATTGTAGAGCTTCCAGGATATATAGTGATTGTAGTTCTATGAGCATTATCCATCAAATACTTATTTTTCTCTTGGATAGATGTGATACATAGCCTTTTATATTATTTATGTATATCTTCTTTATAAATATTGAACACAAGAAACAAACCATTCTTCATAATCATTATCTTATTTTGTATCAGAAAAAATTCTCTTCAGTCTCTCTTGATTTTATCTTGTAATGATGTTTGAGAGGTCAATTGAGATAGTATTGATGATTTACCTTGCCTTATTATTCTTCTATCCAACTTTACTATGTTTTTGATCAACAGATCTCCTTGAATTCTCATCATTTCTAGTAAAATGTGGTATTTCGTAGTTAATGTATCAATGAATTGGTTTTCTCTTCTGGTATGATAATTAATTTAACATTCATAAACATTAAGAATCCCTAACCACATCCTCTTTCTAATGTTCAGTTATTTTTGGGTGAATATGAATTTTAAACATTGGTGGTCCATGTATACATCACATTTATCCCATAAATACAGTTCCTTGATATCTTCAAATAAAAAATTAATATAACTAACTTCAGGTCTTGTGTAGTTTAATTCGACTCATGGGACATTAACTATTGAGATGTATAATTGACATCCATTTTTCTTTTCAAGAGGAAATATCCAATCCATTTCAGACATGCATAACTATAAATAAAAAATATTCTTCCACCTGAGGGAAATGTTAACATAGGTTTGGTTAGAAATTTCTTCTTCAATTCATGGAAATATTATCCACACACCTTTTTATAGATGACGTTATGTCATTCTATGTTAATTTGGTTAGTGGGTTACAAATTCACGAAATGTTATTTAATAACCTCCTATAATCTTTTGACAACCCAAGTAAACTATGAATCTCACTTAATGCTGTAGGATGGGGGCATTTTTCTACAGTTGTTTTAGGTAGTTTCAATTGAGAATCCTTCATTGGTTACAATGTCCCATAATAATTCAATTTTTATAAACTACAACTCACATTTTTTAAAAATTACCCGATTTCCTCTTCTTCCCAACAGTTTCCAATATAACATTTATATAATCCCCATTCTCCTCATAATTTTTTAAATATATTAGAATTACATCTATAAAAACAGCCATGAATTTGTCATGGAAGTCATTGATGATTCTATTTGTCAATTCCAAAAATATAGAAGGATAAGTAGCCATGAAGAAGAGAATTATTAAAATCTCATAATACCCATCTATTTTTTATGTATGTCTTTGTGGAATCTTGTTTCTTCACCATCAATAGATGAAAACTATATTAGAGGTAAATCTTGGAGATGAATTGATCCCCACGAAGCTAGTCAATTAAATCACCAATCCTTTGGAGAGTTTAATTGTTCTTCAATGTGATCCCATTAAGATATCTATTATTAATGTGTACATGCATTGATTAATTATTGTAATTTATAAATAAAATGGGTTCTCCCTTGGGAGACATATCTGGTTAGATAAATCCCTTCTCCAAAATTTCTTGATGTTATTTCTGTAATTCCTCTATCTCCAAATATCCCATTTATATGGGGTCATCAATATCAGCTTGGACCTAGGAAAGAGTTATTCGGAGAACCCTGCCTCTATTTCTTGGGGAGGTCCATGTAACTCTTTAGAAAATATTTCAACATATTACTAAAATATTTGAATGTTTATTATCCTTATAATTTCATTTACATATCCATCTTCACTGATCATCTCAAAAAATACTATGGAATATGCTTCTATAACAATATCATTCTAACATATCTAGTCTTTGATAATAATTATTGGCATTTCAATAAATACTACTTAAATATGCTACCTCAAACTGTTGATCATAGAATTCCACATTGGGAGCTAGTCCATCCTTAGTATAAGGTCAGATTCATCAATGGGAATGACTAAAATATTTGTTATGATATTGTACTCTCCAATGTTAATACTAGAGTTTCTAAGCATTGTTGATTCTAGGATAATGCCTCTAGTATTATTGATTGATAAATATAGTTATCTGGTCTTGAATTTTTATTGTATATTCATTTAAAATTTAGACGAAATAAAGAAATGTTTAGAACTAGAATAAAAAAAGTAATTTCTATCATTGTGTGTGCAATGTCTTTACCTAACACCAAATCATTTGGTGCCTCTACTTTAGATATCATGATATAAATTGCATGAACTCTCTCTAAATGAATTTTTTGAGGTAAATAGTTGTTTCCCTCTATAATCATCTAACATAAAAATATATTAGTAATGTTATAAATCTATCCACACTTGAACCATTGAACTTTAGTATAGGACTTCACCATATTCTCCATGTTTTTAGTGTTGTGAAGTTGATTCATCTCCTCACCATGATAGATTAAATCTATATTACCATTCCCTAAACACTTGTATCAATTTACACTCAAATGAAATACAATTTTTGAATGACTCTTCCTACATTTATTACATGTAAGAGGATTTATGTTATTTCCTCATCTTCCTTTATCAAAATTCATCCCTGAGTTTTGATTCATTTATCTCTTTATTTAATTTTAACTATATGAAAAATTAATCTCTCAAAAATCCAAATCAATCTTTTATAACTGTACACTATATCTACATAGATTTTAACATCATGGATTTCTATATTCCTCCACATATGGGGTCTGTATTCAGTGAATAATCTATCAGCATTTCCCTTAGGATCCATAACAACTCCAGAGGTTTATCAAGAAATTATTATAATGTTAAGTCAAATTATTCACAAAAATTAATTTTTATTTTTCTTCTGCTGAAGGAATTACTTCTCCATTTTAGTTCACATTGAATGGGAAAAATATTTATTGAAATGTATTCCCCTGATCTCTTCCCACTCCATAACATCAATATCCATTCCTAGATTGATGTTTTTAAAACCATGTGCAACTGGGATTATATTATCACTGTTTTTGGTTTATATCCAAGCTAACATTAGAGAGAAATAAAACTTGGAGTAATGAAAGGAACATTTCCATTGGAGTAATCCATTGTTTTTACAAAAATGGGTAGGTACCTCAACAAAATATGTGGTCTCTGAAACATGATGGAATCAACAAAATGTTATTCCATTTATGGTGAATTTAGTCACTCCACATGATTCATGTTAGTATTAATCATAATATATAGTTTATTAATCATCCTCATGAGGTTTTACATTACATATTTCATAAAAAGGTCATTAGTGAATCATCAGTTTGACTCATCATTTACCCATTTCCCCATATTTTGGGTTATATCTCTAAAAGGGTAAAATCATTGTGAGGAACATGATAGTTTTAGTAATATTATACTTATAAAGTGAGTTTATGTATTAAAATATCATGTATAAATATTTTATTCAATAAAATACATTAACAATAATTACATTTTTATATATCCATCACAATAGTTAATATAATGTTTGTGATTATGAAATCATATCTCACATGAACTTCAAACCTATTGTGAAGGAATGATCATTATCTTGAACTAGGTCTTGATGAATTCTAGCTCCATATGGTTTTTAGGGTTGTTAAACCTTGGTACATCTATGTCAGAGTCGAATACACTTGTATTATTTTGTTAGGGATTTTATTTCATGGAAAAAACTCCCATATAATTTTACCAAAATTACATGGTGTTTCCCTATGTTAATATTTTTACTTACGGTTCAACTTAATAGTTTAATGTATGAATTTACACAAATAAATAAATACATATTTGATACTTACTATTGAATCCATCCTTTTTATTACATATTATTTTCAATACATTGGAAAAAATAACCATAATTTTAAAATTAGTTACTCATAAATTAAAGATATTAATCATGAAAATATAATCCATTATTAAATTAGACATTGATGTATTTGTAATGGGTTAACCAAAAGTTAATTTACCATATTTAATATCCTAGGGTCATACATTAAAGGAAATGGGTTAGTGTGATCCTTGTAAGGGATCAAGTATGAGATAAAAGTAGTGGGTGATTATGATGCATATAAATAAGAATATAAGGTATAAAAAATGATAAAGAGAACATGAGGTGTATCATTATAAAAATATCATCATTCATAACGTGGAATTGTTGGTGAAATTTTTAAAAGAGACATTCATAACCGTATAACCATGTTTGATCTCGAATGTGTCATAAAAAATTACAAATGTAATTCACTAAGCCATCATAAAAAAGTTCATCTCTATCGACTAATTATTTTCCCAATTAATTGATGTTATATCAGCATCCGCCATTAACATTTCTTAATTTCATGTGATCCATATTGATTATAATAATTATTTTTTTAATAACCCATGGATAATAATGTTTGGTTTTCATTTAAAAATAGAGAATAAATAATTTATTAATTACCTAACTGAAACCTAATTTTAAACCGACTGAATTGGAATGTGTGTTTCAGATATGGAATACCAAAATAAATATATTATATTAACATCTTGGGTAAAATTATGTATAAATAAATTGTTTGGATATTCAAATTAGAAAATTACTCATGTAAAAGAGGTAAATTTGAGAAGTAAATCTAGGAACAAATTAGGTATTATAAATAGATTTTGAATATGTTAAATGATTGATGAAGAAGGTATCTGATAGATAAAAAGTTATTTTTAAGAAGGGTATGATAAAAATCATAATTGATGAATGTATCATACCCTTTAGAATTCCCACACCTAAATAATTACTTCATTGGGAAAGAAGACGATGAGAATTCCCTAACCATGAAGTGTTGGTCCAAAATAATCTATATGAGTCCTCAAAGGCGTATAGAAACCTTGGGAAAACTATATGGGAGGAAATATTTCCATAACATCAAAGATAATGGATGGTTAGTGAAGGGGATTGGAGAAAGGGGTTAGTATTTATTACATAATTTGAAGAAGTCTTTAATAATTTCCAAATATAGTCCTTGAAAATCAAAGTTTGGGAAAATTAAAAACAATTTGTTTAAAAAATGATTTTTTTCATGCTTTTGGACATGTGAGTCAAATTTTAGGATA
This sequence comes from Viscum album, assembly GCA_963277665.1. Lineage (NCBI taxonomy): Eukaryota > Viridiplantae > Streptophyta > Magnoliopsida > Santalales > Viscaceae > Viscum > Viscum album. The sequence goes on along the minus strand of OY728152.1, from coordinate 51,756,575 downwards.
TTTTAATCCATTTTAACCAAATTTTGTTAATTCTTCTTTAGACATAGAAAATTATATTTTCAAAAAAATAATATGTTGGAAGTCTAAATCTCATTTTAGACTTTAGAAAGACACTTATAGGGTAGGGGATTGATTAAAGCAAAATAAAATAAAAAATATTAATAAAATAATCAATTATAGGTATTTTATTATGGTTACATAATTATTAATTCATTGGAACCTAGATATGTTGTCATAAAATAGACCGCAAACCCAAAAGTACATTTCACTCTTCACTAAAAACTAATGTATTTTTAAAAAATATAATCAATTCACACTAAACTAATTTAAATGATCTCATTTAAAATATAGTCTTTATTTTTCAAAATAATTTCATAAATATGATAATTTTTACATTTATATATAAACATCTAGTTTATTTAAAATATTAGTTTTTTAAGATACAATAAAATTTACTACACTTTTAATAATTCTATAGTACATTATACAAATATATTATAATTTTTATTTAAATTAGAGTGTTTTAACAGAATATTTTATTTAAATAAATTTTATTTTGAATACCTATGTTTATTACCCTAACAAATAGATTTTATAAAAATACAATCATGTTTTATTTTTTAATAATAATTAATTAATCAAATTTTCTTTAATAAAAAAATTACTCTCCAAATGGGATTTATGGAATAACAATTATATATATAAAAATTAAATTACACTTTATGTAAATTTGTCTTGGGAATGTAACACCTTGTCAAACCAACGCACTCCTGGTGGTTATGGTGTGGGATAGTGGTAGTTTCATGGGGTGTCTTGGCTAACAATGACTGAGTGGTAATCAACACTGACTTATGCTTCTCTAACAAGTAATTTTATTTGAGACTCAATTTTTGATGCTCCCTAAGGGTTTGGTAACGACCAAATCCCAATTACACTATATATATCTAAATTTATTACCAATGAGATTCAAATGGCATGACTCTAATGGTTGAGGCCATTATTTATCTTTTCTAAAATAATCATCCTTTTTCTCTAACAGTTTATAAACACTAATTATAATGGTTCAATTATTACCAATGGTTATAGTTCCCAAACATAATATAAACCAATGGATATATTTATGAGCATTAATTTTTGAACATGGTTCATATTACTATTCCAATGGTCACATTGCACCTAATAAACACCGATCCATTATTTCAATGAATATTCAATAAAATTTCAAATAAGGTTATGTTTTTATTTTATATGAAGATGATAGGTATAATAATAGGTTGTTTCCTTTCGATAGAGTCTTCTTTGGGGTGATGATTCAATAAGAATGGGTAGATCTATATTTTCACATTTAATATTTTCTTTAATATATTTTTTGTCGAATTGTAATGTTTAAAATTTTCATTGGTTTCTTAGGTGACCAATGTAATGATCTTTATCAATGAGATAATATTTTTTTGGGTTCCTATATATTTTGTAAATGTGTAATATAATATAATATAACATTATTTTTCTATGGATGAATATATCATTTTAAAATCTTGGGTCTCTTTAATCCATCATTAGTGGGAAGTCTCTCTAATAATGGAAGATATGTTACAATCATCGACCAAAACTAGGATGATGAAAAGAAAAACTGACTACAAATTTTTTTGGATCTAATTTTTTAGCAACCCATCTTGGTAAATTGATGTTCAAAAAAAGTATTATACCTACAACTTTTTATGATATAGATTTCTTGCTCTAACATTCCTATTCTTTTCTATTGTACCATGAGATAGATGACATGGCCAAGACTAGAATCATGTGTAATATCAATACCTAGATCATTGTCTTGGGAAGAGAGGGAGCACCAATAACCTAAGGTAATATTATTAGGTAAATAAAGGATGAATGTAAATTCTGAGGGCTTGATTGAAGAATATTTGATTATTCTCCCAAAGAAACCAAAAAACATTTAGAGATGAGATATAACACCCAAGTTAACTTATATGAATAATGATTATAAACAATAAAACTCAACGTAAAACCAAAAATAAATAAAACATTACAGTGACAATATAATTTAAATACATCAACCATAAGTCCAAAATGCATCATACCTAAAAGAATCCAAAGTGGCATCATACTAATAATTAATTTCCCAATCTGCAAGCTCTAATATCATACACCACTCTCATGATATTAATATGAATAGATATAAAAAAAGATATATTTCCTTTCCCTATGTAATAGTATACACTATATGTAAACACACTAAATCCCCTAGCATGTGGTTGAGTTAAAACTCATTAGGTAATCCATAGATACATCATGACATCTTCCACTAGGACAAGAATCTGCTAACACATTTAATAAAAACAATTAAAAAGTTGATAAATAGTTTGTATAAATATATAAGTGAATACATGGGAAAAAATATAATAAATATTGTAATAATTCAATGAAATTTGGAAAAACCATTCCCATGTTCGCATACACCCACACACACATCCATAGGAACACTCATTCATTCTTCCATACAGTTTAGTGGTTCTTTATGACCATACTCCATCCCACATTCACAATGGTTCTATAGAAACATACTCTAGCTCAAATTAAACACTCACAAACCCATTTACTCAAAATTCATTTCAAATTAATGTTATATAAACAAATATTCAACTGAATAAATTTAATCAAACATTTTAATTAAATCAAAACCACACTAAAGATTTAAACCATCAATTTAAAATTAAAAGAAAATAGTTTTTCCAAAAATCCATGCAACATAACAGATTAAATAAACACAAATACAAATGATTTAATTTAAGAAATAAAAAAATCATTCTAATCGTAACACATGAAAACAAGTATGAAATAATGTAATTAGGTTTTAGAACATATAGAGATGATAAAGAATCCACCCACCTCTCAATGAATGATGAAAATGAATAATGACAGTTATACTTTCTAGATACACTCTCACAATACCATCAATTCAGTAGATCCAATTAGATCTCAATAAGATTCCCAACAAAATAAATAGATCAACCAATAATAGAATATATCTATAGTTTCAAGAGACATGATAAGAGTATATCAAGAATAAAAAATGTGAAATATAGACATACAATAAATTTTAGATATCAAAGATAATTTGATTTCTCAAAATTCACCTCTAGATATATGAGAATCACCATGGGATCCTAGGAGAGGACAAGAGTTAAAGTCCCTTGAATAATAGGGAATAGTGACGTTTATGGGTCCTCAATCTATATTAACACCGAATTTTTAATGTATTGACCACACATCACAAGGTTAACCCTCATTTTATTTCACTTCATTCACTAATAATGAACATGATACAAGAGAATATCTAGAGAGTTTTATGGTTTGTGTTGAAATAGATTAGAATACCAGGATCTACCCATGTGGTACTACTCTCTTAAGACCATTCAAATCTATTCATAGGCTCACGCAGTTTGACAAAACATGTTCTAATGTTTCTTATAAAACTATCTCGACATACACACTTTCACTTGGCAAGGACATGGTTTTGGAAGAACCTATATCCAGTCGTACCCATACCCAGTGACTCCCAACATTGTCATTCATTTTTTATTAGTGATATTTCATGATTTCAACTTACAATTACCCACAAAAAATACTTCATAAAGGAAAAAATTAAGAAACATCCAAGACTTCCAAAATCTCAACTCCAGTATTATATTATCTAAATATATATAATAAAATTATAATTTACCTAAGACCAATTGTGTTACATATGGTTTTCCCCCAACCTGAATTAAGGAAAAATACCCAATACACTTCACCAATTCAATAATTAACATCATTTATATTTAATTAAAAATCATATAAAAATTAATATATATATGTAACTCCCTGATAATATAAGGCCCCAGCCTTAAACCTTACTTAATCTTGAGTTATTACAAGATTACACATTGAGGATCTTTTCAGGTTTAGAGTTTTAGAGAATTATATCATGAAACTTGTATTACATTCCACATTTAAACAAAGTGGTTACATAAAAGACAGTATTCATTCTTTTCATCAACGAAAACATATTGAAAATAAAACATGGATTCTTTCTTGACACATCCTTGACACTATCATCACATCATGTACCTTTCCCTTGACCTGTGAAAAACATTTCAAAAACTTGGGATGAGCATAAAAAGCTCAGTAAGGGTTATAAAAATATGGAAAGGAAACATGAGTTCATATATACATAAGAATGAAATCATACTTTACCCATAAAACATAGGCACTTTAACATACCTCATCAAACCATGAATAAATCATAGAAAACATAAGACATAAAGGTAACTTGAGGCATTCATAACATTATTACATAGGGAGTAACCCTCTTGGTTACGTTTGGAATACCCATCACAGTATATTCCCAAAATCTCTTCGGAGAAACCTTAACGTTTCACTCCTTCGCGTTACCCAATGCATTGGAGAGCTATATCGGGCTCACCCTCCCTTAGTTTATCACGGAACCACCTGTTTTCATAACAATGCCCAAGAACCATAACATACACGTATCACATAAAATATTCATAAAGGAAACAAAACATTTCCACATTTCAATCACAACATAACATTTTAGTATTTTGAAATAATGAATCCATACAAAAAGAAACCATTTCCAAAACCATTTAAAACATTTAATAAAAAGATTTTTGAATCAAAGTGTCCCATACCACCTTGAAGCTAAAAATTTTAAACCATTAATATCCATATAAGTAAATCCTTAAAACCATTTTTAAAACATGGATATTAATAAGAACAAATAATTAAAACATTTAAAACGATATTTTGGTTAGAGGGGTTTTACCAAAATTAGAGACACTTGAATACAATAATTGAGGAATAACATTTAGTCAGAACTTTATAATATCATGAGAATAAATGAATTCATGATATAATACTCCAAAGGACAGTATATACACCATATAAGAGTGAATTGGTGCATAACAACAATGAACCCTCAATAGAAATGTCAAATGTGATGAAATCCCTTATAAAGAAGGTATCTTTAAATTAAGGAAAAATCAATCTCAAAAATATGTGTGACAAATATAAATACACCCAATATAAGTGTATATTAAGTGTAAAACAATAAAAGGCCATTCACACATATTCAAAGGATGACATATTCAATAACTACATGTTGAACCCAAAGAAATCGAAATTGGGTTAAGAAGTTCCCTTGACAGCCTAATGGCGTCACATCAAAATGAGTTGATGAGAGATAAAAAGTGTATCTCATCACTTGGACATAAAATTTACATCAATAAGGATATATGAGAACATATCCCAACATAAAAATATGTAAATTAAAAGAACCAACAAAAGAAGTCTTTTAAAAAAGAGGAGGGTGAAAGGTTCCCTTACCGACTAGGGTATCTTTCAAAACATACACCCCATGAAAGAAGGACAATAAATCATTGATGTAAATACTCATAAACGAAAGTATATTACACAAAGAGTAGAATAATGGTCAGTACATACACCACTCAATTGAATTTGTGGCAAATGTAGCATAAATCTCATGGGAATAAAAGTGAGATTAAAAATCCCTTACGAAAACTCGGCAGCCTAACGACGCCACATAAAACTTCCGAATTTGGATTGATGAGATCAAATAGGGTATCTCATCACATTACAATAAAATTAACAGAAAGAGTAAAATAAAATAACATCCCCCAACATTACAAAGAAGAGTTTAAAAGAAGTGACATAAAGGAGAGTACTTAAAAAGAAAGAGAGAGGTTAGATCTCTTACGAAAGTTCGGCAGCCTAACGGCGCCACTCAAAACTTCAAAATTGGATTGATGAGAGAGAATAGGGTCTCTCATAACATGAACATAAATATTACAGTAAGTTTAATATAAAATACCATCCCAATAACAAGAAATATGTGCTTTAAAAGTAATGACATAAAAGTGTGTACTTGAAAAGAAAGAGAGGAGTAGGATCCCTTACCTCGGGTCCGACTTGACTCGATCGTTCTTTAATCTCCTGAATAATAAACTTTAGTTAATTTATAATTCCTTAAGAACCTTTTTCAAGTTCATTATTTCTTTTATATCACTTATTACCATGTCATAAACATTATGTAATCATTTAAGTTAATAATATTTGTTTTGCCGATATTTGGTTCTTAAGTCGAAAGTGGACTTCTTACAATTACATGTTGTTCATGTGGTCAAAGGTTCTTTATATCCAGAATGACATTCCTGATTTGGATATCATATATATCATATATATCCAGCATATACATGTATTTATAATTTTACATAATCATTTAGAGGTATGAAATGAAATGCACCGTTCATGGAGACGGTAAACCGTACATACGCATGAACGCTACTTTCATTTCTTTGTCATATTAATGGAATTAAAACTAAATGAGATGTATGTATATTTTAATTACAGAATTATATTCATCATTTAGATATATCATTCATCATATATATCCATTATATACATGTACTTATAATAGTACATTACATTTGGGGATAATAAATGAAATGCACCGTTCATGGAGACGGTAAGCCGTACGTACGCATGAACGCTACTTTCATTTCTATCTCATACTTTAATGGAAAGAAATAATAATTATATAGAGGTATATAATAATTCCAGTATAACATCATATATAATAACATTAAATCAATCCTTTATACGTCCCACGTATGGCATTAACGAATCACATCACTTTGAGGGGGCGGTAGTCCGCACTTCCTAAAATGAAGATATCGTGTATACCCATAATGGAAGCCATAAAGGTAATACAAAAATGAAAAATACAAAAGAATAAGTAAAACATAAACATATTATATATCGTATATAAAAATAGTGACATCATAATGGCCACCTTTGAAGGTGTTAAATGAGTATTGAACAATCATCGTTTCGGGAGGCAGAATTTCGCCATCCACGGAAACCATATGTTCTTTAACCATTTGATTTAGTTGTGTGAGAGTGTAGGTAGAATAAATATTATAACAACATCCTAGTATATTGAAGATATTTGTGTTGTTACAAAATAAGTAAATAAAAAGAGTTTAGGGGGTTGGAGAATCAAAATCAAACAAATGAACATGAGAGAATGAATTACCTTTAAAAGTGTAACTCTTTTTGATTTGAGCCTAAAGGCTTCCATTGAAAGGATTATGCCCAAATGGAATCCTATAGGATGAGGAGAGGGATGTGGAGAGAGTAAATGGGCAGGGGTTGGCCGAGCCAAAGGCTTGAAGAGTGTGTGAAAATAGGTAGAGGTGGGGGCCTTTTATAAGAGGAGAGGAGGGGCACTTTTGGAAAGTAAGGAAATATTACTTTATTTGAAATTGTGTTTCGGTTTTAAAAGGTACCACATTGATATAATTCGTGGATAAGGTTATAAAGGTTATAAATCCACCCATACAATAAGGTTTGGACATGTGTAGTTCATAGATTTTACATTATCTTTCCATTTTATTTTAATCGTTAAATAATGATGTCATCAGTGCATCATTATGACTTCATAAATAATTTAATTTATGTAATGTATAAAAATTATAAAAAAATTACTATGATGTAGTAAATCTTTTTATCTTTCCAATGACTATTTATAATCAAAAATATGACTTGTATAACCCCACTTAAAAATTGTTTTAGTAAACCATATCATGTTTGTGTCATTTTTAATTTTAACATTAAATAAAAATATATTATTGTCATTTTCCAACTAAAGTGGCTCCAAGGGGTCCCAAAGTTGTCCCATGGCTTGTCTTCGTCGGCCATGACTCACCCAATAGGTGTAGGACAAGTGTCATGGTGTTTTCACATTCTTATAATATCATTTTTACCTTAAACTACACTAATTACCACTAATCGCGATTAAAAACTTAATAAGTTACTATTCACCAAAAAATTATTTTTATCCCATTGAACCACATTTTACTTCTTAATGACAACCATTTATGTCAGATTTTTGAAATTCAAAACACAAATATGGAAAAATTTCATTTAAACGGAAAAGCAGTTTTTATAAGTACCACTTAGTGGTTTCACTATTCATCAAAAATTGATGTTTTTTAGAAAAAACCCAAAAATTCACCCTAAGCTATATTTGATATTCTGAATTCAAAAATGAAGTCCGTTTTAAAAAATTCAAAACATATAAGTCACATTAATTAATTCAATAGTTAATTCCCGCTGTCATGACAAATAGCGTGTTTTTATGAAACAATAAGTATCAAAAGATTGACACTAGTTTAAGTCCGATTTCAAAGTGAAATTAATTCCAACGACCACTATTGGAATTAATGGTAAAAATATTTTCTAATTTCACTTTAAAACCAATTCAAAATATTATCTAATCATATAAATAAATTAGATTAAAAAGAGGTTTTGAATTAAAACACAACATTTTACACTATTCATTATAAAAAATGAACTTTATTGGAAAGATACCAAAAAATTACAAAAATTAAAATTTGATGTCCCGATTCTTAATAAGAGTTTTATTTGGTCCAAAATAATGTATAAGAGTGATCAAAACTATATTTAATGACGGTTCTCCATCAAAAGGCGACAAGTGCACCTTTAGTGAAAACTAGGGCATATACGCCTAAAATTGAATTCTTTCCGCATTTTAAGCATTTATCTTTTATTGTATAAATGTAAAAACATTTAAAAACATATATAATCATATTTTAGTTATTTCTATCCATTCCCTCCATTACAACGGCTACATGTTAACTACCATTTAAAATAATATTATTTTATTATTAGGGTGCAACGTAAGATTCCCAAGAAACTCGTTGTTGCGTGTTGGGTACGCCATCGAGCATAGAGTCCCCTTTAAAGTCATATTAATACATTATTCACAAATATGGATAAATATGAAAATGTCATATTCTTTATTTACTTGGGGTGTTACATCCTTCCCCCCTTTTGGGAATTGCGTCCTCGCAATTTTAAAAAATTGAGCTTGGAAACATCCTTGAAAGTCCCCATCAGAACAAGAGTCGGTAAAACAATCACTTTAAAATAAAGAATGATAAGTACAGAGGTCACCCGAGTTAACCCATACGAGGACTCCGTGTAGGAAAACATTGACATGGAGGAGAAAACATAGGGTCATGTTCTGATGGAGAGTGATAGAAAACATGTTTAGGAGAAAGTTAACAATAAGAAAATCACAAAATTGTGATGGGTTAAATGGTGTTGGGTTCCCCAGTAGGAAAAGTTAATAGAAAAAATTTTTGTTTTAACTTACTTTTATTGAGGAATTTTATTCATAAGGAAACATAATCACTTATCTTGTTGACTTTCAACTTTTACTAGATTCCTTAATCAAACTCATATTTTTTCCAAAAGACAAGTATTTAGGGAGACTTGTTCGCATTAAGAGTACTATAATCAACTTCTAGAGAATCACCTAATCCACAAAAGAGAACTATATACTTCCCATGTCTATAGACTATATCCAAAACCAAACAGGCTAGTACAAGATCAGATAATCCAGAAAAGGATAACCCTTTATAAACAGAAAATCTATTCTTAATCTCCAAAATTTGTCAAACAAAACCCAAAGTTCAACAAGGATCATCCGATAAACAATTTGTCCATAAAATTCTTCAATGTAAACCAATATAAGATTGAAACCCAAATATTTGAAGGATTTAGTCACATAGTCTTCCAAGTTAAATCGTAACATTTATCTCCAAACAACATCAGTTGCTCATAAAGTCTCGTATTGAAAAGTAATTAACCTAATCACATATTCTCTATGATAGGTTAATCATTTTCATAAATAACCCAAAATCAACTTACTCTTAATTCATAAAATCATATAACTAAAAAGAATCAGTCAAACTAACCAGGGACTTCACGTAGTCCAGTGGTAGGAGATAAATACCACTCGCACTTTGGTTGTGGGTTCGATTCCCACAGCTTTGTCCGACGCGACGGGTTGTCACACGGTCTGCGTGTTGTCCTTTTTCCACAACTATATAATTCTTAAAAAATTCCCCAAAATGAGATAAAATCTTCAAGAATAATCATAACATATTTTAACCCCAAGTTTATCTCATGCCCTTCATTTTCCATCATATCATAGAGTAACCCATAATTACCTAAAAAGTAAGGATCATATAAACCCTAATGGTTACCTTAATACTTATTACCTGAATTGCCACATCAAGTTGTCCATCTCATACATGATGCATTAGATAACTCACCAAGGTTGAAGTGGTTAATCATGAATCCTTGATAGTTGGTTTAGAAAATCCATGATATTCCTCATTGAATAACCCATTTCATCGAGTCTTTTAATCAGAGAACCACCACAGTTTCCTTCAAACCAATTGTCACTTTGGTGCCTGCTAGATCCATCCATTCACTAAAAACAGAAATGTCAGTGTGAGTATATCAACAAAATCATCATGTACTAATGAGGAAGGTAAACACTAAGATACACTTACTCATTCACTTTATCTAAAACTAGGACACTTTCTGAAATCCTAACCATTATGGTAATGACACTTATGCTTAAATAATAACCTAACCTCTAAAGTTATCTAAACCGACCTTTGATACCAACTATAAGGCCCCAGCCTTAAACCTTACTTAATCTTGAGTTATTACAAGATTACACATTGAGGATCTTTTCAGGTTTAGAGTTTTAGAGAATTAGATCATGAAACTTGCATTACTTTCCACATTTAAACAAAGTGGTTACATAAAAGATAGTATTCATTCTTCCCATCAACGGAAACATATTGAAAATAAAACATGGATTCTTTCTTGACACATCCTTGACACTATCATCACATCATGTACCTTTCCCTTGACCTGTGAAAAACATTTCAAAAACTTGGGATGATCATAAAAAGCTCAGTAAGGGTTATAAAAATATGGAAAGGAAACATGAGTTCATATATACATAATAATGAAATCATACTTTACCCATAAAACATAGGCACTTTAATATACCTCATCAAACCATGAATAAATCATAGAAAACATAAGACATAAAGGTAACTTGAGGCATTCATAAAATTCTTACATGGGGAGTAACCCTCTTGGTTACGTTTGGAATACCCATCACAGTATATTCCCAACATCTCTTCGGAGAAACCTTAACGTTTCACTCCTTCGCGTTACCCAATGCATTGGAGAGCTATATCGGGCTCACCCACCCTTAGTTTATCACGGAACCACCAGTTTTCATTACAATGCCCAAGAACCATAACATACACGTATCACATAAAATATTCATAAAGGAAACAAAACATTTCCACATTTCAATCACAACATAACATTTTAGTATTTTGAAATAATGAATCCATACAAAAAGAAACCATTTCCAAAACCATTTAAAACATTTAATAAAAAGATTTTTGAATCAAAGTGTCCCATACCACCTTGAAGCTAAAAATTTTAAACCATTAATATCCATATAATTAAATCCTTAAAATCATTTTTAAAACATGGATATTAATAAGAACAAATAATTAAAACATTTAAAACGATATTTTGGTTAGAGGGGTTTTACCAAAATTAGAGACACTTGAATACAATAATTGAGGAATAACATTTAGTCAGAACTTTATAATATCATGAGAATAAATGAATTCATGATATAATACTCCAAAGGACAGTATATACACCATATAATAGTGAATTGGTGCATAACAACAGTGAACCCTCAATAGAAATGTCAAATGTGATGAAATCCCTTATAAAGAAGGTATCTTTAAATTAAGGACAAATCAATCTCAAAAATATGTGTGAAAAATATAAATACACCCAATATAAGTGTATATTAAGTTTAAAACAATAAAAGGTCATTCAAAAATATTCAAAGGATGACATATTCAATAACTACATGTTGAACCCAAAGAAATCGAAATTGGGTTAAGAAGTTCCCTTGACAGCCTAACGGCGTCACATCAAAATGAGTTGATGAGAGATAAAAAGTGTATCTCATCACTTGGACATAAAATTTAAATCAATAAGGATATATGAGAACATATCCCAACATAAAAATATGTAAATTAAAAGAACCAACAAAAGAAGAATTTTAAAAAAGAGGAGGGTGAAAGGTTCCCTTACCGACTTGGGTATCTTTCAAAACATACACCCCATGAAAGAAGGACAACAGATCATTGATGTAAATACTCATAAACGAAATTATATTACACAAAGAGTATAATAATGGGAAGTACATACACCACTCAATGGAATTTGTGGCAAATGTAGCATAAATCTCATGGGAATAAAAGTGAGATTAAAAATCCCTTATGAAAACTCGGCAGCCTAACGACGCCACATAAAACTTCCGAATTTGGATTGATGAGATCAAATAGGGTATCTCATCACATTACAATAAAATTAACAGAAAGAGGAAAATAAAATAACATCCCCCAACATTACAAAGATGAGTTTAAATAAGTTACATAAAGGAGAGTACTTAAAAAGAAAGAGAGAGGTTCGATCTCTTACGAAAGTTCGGCAGCCTAACGGCGCCACTCAAAACTTCCAAAATGGATTGATGAGAGAGAATAGGGTCTCTCATCACATGAACATAAAAATTACAGTAGGTTTAATATAAAATACCATCCCAATAACAAGAAAGATGAGCTTTAAAAGGAATGACATAAAAGTGTGTACTTGAAAAGAAAGAGAGGAGTAGGATCCCTTACCTCGGGTCCGACTTGACTCGATCATTCTTTAATCTCCTGAATAATAAACTTGAGTTAATTTAAATTCCTTAAGAACCTTTTTCAAGTTCATTATTCCTTTTATATCACTTATTACCATGTCATAAACATTATGTAATCTTTTAAGTTAATAATATTTGTTTTGCCGATATTTGGTTCATAAGTCGAAAGGGGACTTCTTACAATTTGATGTTGTTCATGTGGTCAAAGGTTCTTTATATCCAGAATGAAATTCCTGATTTGGATATCATATATATCTTATATATCCAGAATATACATGTATTTATAATATTACATAATCATTTAGAGGTAAGAAATGAAATGCACCGTTCATGGAGACAGTAAGCCGTACGTACGCATGAATGCTACTTTCATTTCTTTGTCATATTAATGGAATTAAAACTAAATGAGAGGTATGTATATTTTAATTACAGAATTATATTCATCATTTACATATATCATTCATCATATATATACATTATATACATGTACTTATAATAGTACATTACATTTTGGGATAAGAAATGAAATGCACCGTTCATGGAGACGGTAAGCCGTACCTACGCATGAACGCTACTTTCATTTCTTTCTCATACTTTAATGGAAATAAATAATAATGATATAGAGGTATATAATAATTCCAGTATAACATCATATATAATAACATTAAATCCATCCTTTATACGTCCCACGTATGGCATTAACGAATCACATCACTTTGAGGGGGCGGTAGTCCGCACTTCCTAAAATGAAGATATCGCGTATACCCATAATGGAAGCCATAAAGGTAAGAAAAAAATGAAAAATACAGAAGAATAAGTAAAACATAAACATATTATATATCATATATAAAAATAGTGACATCATAATGGCCACCATTGAAGGTGTTAAATGAGTATTGAACAATCATCGTTTCGGGAGGCAGAATTTCGCCATCCACGGAAACCGTAAGTTCTTTAACCATTTGATGTAGTTGTGTGAGAGTGTAGGTCGAATAAATATTATAAAAACATCCTAGTATATTGAATATACTGGTGTGGTTACAAAAGAAGTAAATAAAAAGAGTTTAGGGGGTTGGAGAATCAAAATCAAACAAATGAACATGAGAGAATGAATTACCTTTAAAAGTGTAACTCCTTTTGGTTTGAGCCTAAAGGCTTCCTTTGAAAGGATTATGCCCAAAGGGAATCCTCTAGGATGAGGAGAGGGATGTGGAGAGAGTAAATGGGCAGGGGTTGGCCGAGCCAAAGGCTTGAGGAGTGTGTGAAAATAGGTAGAGGTGGGGGCCTTTTATAAGAGGAGAGGAGGGGCACTTTTGGAAAGTAAGGAAATATTACATTATTTGAAACTTTGTTTCGGTTTTAAAAGGTCCCACGTTGATATAATTCGTGGATAAGGTTATAAAGGTTGTAAATCCACCCATACAATAAGTTTTGGACATGTGTAGTTCATAGATTTTACATTATCTTTCCATTTTATTTTAATCGTTAAATAATGATGTCATCAGTGCATCATTATGACTTCATAAATAATTTAATTTATGTAATGTATAAAAATTATAAAAAAATTACTATGATTTAGTAAATCTTTTTATCTTTCCAATGACTATTTATAATCAAAAATATGACTTGTATAACCCCACGTAAAAATTGTTTTAGTAAAACATATCATGTTTGTGTCATTTTTAATTTTAACATTAAATAAAAATATATTATTGTCATTTTCCAACTAAAGTGGCTCCATGGGGTCCCAAAGTTGTCCCATGGCTTGTCTTCGTCGGCCATGACTCACCCAATAGGTTTAGGACAAGTGTCATGGTGTTTTCACATTCTTATAATATCATTTTTACCTTAAACTACACTAATTACCACTAATCGCGATTAAAAACTTAATAAGTTACTATTCACCAAAAAATTATTTTTATCCCATTGAACCACATTTTACTTCTTAATGAAAACCATTTATGTCGGATTTTTGAAATTTAAAACACAAATATGGCAAAATTTCATTTAAACGGAAAAGCAGTTTTTATAAGCACCACTTAGTGGTTTCACTATTCATCAAAAATTGATGTTTTTTAGAAAAATCCCAAAAATTCACCCTAAGCTATATTTGATATTCTGAATTCAAAAATGAAGTCCGTTTTATAAAATTCAAAACATATAAGTCACATTAATTAATTCAATAGTTAATTCCCGCTGTCATGACAAATAGCGTGTTTTTATGAAACAATAAGTATCAAAAGATTGACACTAGTTTAAGTCTGATTTCAAAGTGAAATTAATTCCAACGACCACTATTGGATTTAATGGTAAAAATATTTTCTAATTTCACTTTAAAAACAAATCAAAATATTATCTAATCATATAAATAAATTAGATTAAAAAGAGGTTTTGAATTAAAACACAACATTTTACACTATTCATTAAAAAAATGAACTTTATTGGAAAGATACAAAAAAATTACAAAAAGTAAAATTTGATGTCCAGATTATTAATAAGAGTTTTATTTGGTCCAAAATAATGTATAAGAGTGATCAAAACTATATTTAATGACGGTTCTCCATCAAAAGGCGACAAGTGCACCTTTAGTGAAAACTAGGGCATATACGCCTAAAATTGAATTCTTTCCGCATTTTAAGCATTTATCTTTTATTGTATAAATGTAAAAACATTTAAAAACATATATAATCATATTTTAGTTATTTCTATCCATTCCCTCCATTTCAATGGCTACATGTTAACTACCAATTAAAAATAATATTATTTTATTATTAGAGTGCAACGTAAGATTCCCAAGAAACTCGTTGTTGCGTGTTGGGTACGCCATCGAGCATAGAGTCCCCTTTAAATTCATATTAATACATTATTCACAAATATGGATAATTATGAAAATGTAATATTCTTTATTTACTTGGGGTGTTACATCCTTCCCCCCTTTTGGGAATTGCGTCCTCGCAATTTTAAAAAATTGATCTTGGAAACATCCTTGAAAGTCCCACATCGGAACAAGAGTCGGTAAAACAATCACTTTAAAATAAAGAAAGATAAGTACAGAGGTCACCCGAGTTAACCCATACGAGGACTCCATGTAGGAAAACATGGACATGGAGGAGAAAACATAGGGTCATGTTCTTATGGAGAGTGATAGAAAACATGTTTAGGAGAAAGTTAACAACAAGAAAATCACAAAATTGTGATGGGTTAAACGGTGTTGGGTTCCCCAGTAGGAAAGGTTTATAGACAAAATTTTTGTTTTAAGTTACTTTTATTGAGGAATTTTATTCATAAGGAAACATAATCACTTATCTTGTTGACTTTCAACTTTTAATAGATTCCTTAATCAAACTCATATTTTTTCCAAAAGACAAGTATTTAGGGAGACTTGTTCGCATTAAGAGTACTATAATCAACTTCTAGAAAATCACCTAATCCACAAAAGAGAACTATATACTTCCCATGTCTTTAGACTTTAACCAAAACCAAACAGGCTAGTACAAGATCAGATAATGCAGAAAAGGATAACCCTTTATAAAAAGAAAATCGATTCTTAATCTCTAAAATTTGTCAAACAAAACCCAAAGTTCAACAAGGATCATCCGATAAACAATTTGTCCATAAAATTCTTCAAAGTAAACCAATATAAGATTGAAACCCAAATATTTGAAGTATTTAGTCACATAGTCTTCCAAGTTAAATCATAACATTTATCTCCAAACAACATCAGTTGCTCCTAAAGTCTCGTATTGAAAAGTAATTAACCTAATCACATATCCTCTATGATAGGTTAATCATTTTCATAAATAACCCAAAATCAACTTACTCTTAATTCATAAAATCATATAACTAAAAAGAATCAGTCAAACTAACCAGGGACTTCACGTAGTCCAGTGGTAGGCGATAAATACCAGTCGCACTTTGGCTGTGGGTTCGATTCCCACAGCTTTGTCCGACGCGACGGGTTGTCACACGGTCTGCGTGTTGTCCTTTTTCCACAACTATATAATTCTTAAAACATTCCCCAAAATGAAATAAAATCTTCAAGAATAATCATAACATATTTTAACCCCATTTTTATCTCATGCCCTTCATTTTCCATCATATCATAGAGTAACCCATAATTACCTAAAAAGTAAGGATCATATAAACCCTAATGGTTACCTTAATAATTATTACATGAATTTCCACATCAAGTTATCCATCTCGTACATGATTCATTAAAGAACTCACCAAGGTTGAAGTGGTTGATCATGAATCCTTGATAGTTGGTTTAGAACAGCCATGAGATTCCTCATTGAATAACCCATTTCATCGAGTCTTTTAATCAGAGAACCACCACAGTTTCCTTCAAACCAATTGTCACTTTGGTTCCTGCTAGATCCATCCATTCACTAAAAACAGAAATGTCAGTGTGAGTATATCAACAAAATCATCATGTACTAATGAGGAAGGTAAACACTAAGATACACTTACTCATTCACTTTATCTAAAACTAGGACTCTTTCTGAAATCCTAACCATTATGGTAATGACACTTATGCTTAAAGAAAAACCTAACCTCTAAAGTTATCTAAAACGACCTTTGATACCAACTATAAGGCCCCAGCCTTAAACCTTACTTAATCTTGAGTTATTACAAGATTACACATTGAGGATCTTTTCAGGTTTAGAGTTTTAGAGAATTAGATCATGAAACTTGCATTACATTCCACATTTAAACAAAGTGGTTACATAAAAGATTGTATTCATTCCTCCCATCAACGGAAACATATTGAAAATAAAACATGGATTCTTTCTTGACACATCCTTGACACTATCATCACATCATGTACCTTTCCCTTGACCTGTGAAAAACATTTCAAAAACTTGGGATGAGCATAAAAAGCTCAGTAAGGGTTATAAAAATATGGAAAGGAAACATGAGTTCATATATACATAAGAATGAAATCATACTTTACCCATAAAACATAGGCACTTTAACATACCTCATCAAACCATGAATAAATCACAGAAAACATAAGACATAAAGGTAACTTGAGGCATTCATAAAATTCCTATATAGGGAGTAACCCTCTTGGTTATGTTTGGAATACCTATCACAGTATATTCCCAAAATCTCTTCGGAGAAACCTAAACGTTTCACTCCTTCGCGTTACCCAATGCATTGGAGAGCTATATCGGGCTCACCCGCCCTTAGTTTATCACGGAACCACCAGTTTTCATAAAAATGCCCAAGAACCATATCATACACGTATCACATAAAATATTCATAAAGGAAACAAAACATTTCCACATTTCAATCACAACATAACATTTTAGTATTTTGAAATAATGAATCCATACAAAAAGAAACCATTTCCAAAACTATTTAAAACATTTAATAAAAAGATTTTTAAATCAAAGTGTCCCATACCACCTTGAAGATAAAAATTTTGAACCATTAATATCCATATAATTAAATCCTTAAAACCATTTTTAAAACATGGATATTAATAAGAACAAATAATTAAAACATTTAAAACGATATTTTGGTTAGAGGGGTTTTACCAAAATTAGAGACACTTGAATACAATAATTGAGGAATAACATTTAGTCATAACTTTATAATATCATGAGAATAAATGAATTCATGATATAATACACCAAAGGACAGTATATACACCATATAAGAGTGAATTGGTGCATAACAACAATGAACCCTCAATAGAAATGTCAAATGTGATGAAATCCCTTATAAAGAAGGTATCTTTAAATTAAGGACAAATCAATCTCAAAAATATGTGTGACAAATATAAATACACCTAATATAAGTGTATATTAAGTGTAAAACAATAAAAGGTCATTCACACATATTCAAAGGATGACATATTCAATAACTACATGTTGAACCCAAAGAAATCGAAATTGGGTTAAGAAGTTCCCTTGACAGCCTAACGGCGTCACATCAAAATCAGTTGATGAGAGATAAAAAGTGTATCTCATCACTTGGACATAAAATTTACATCAATAAGGATATATGAGAACATATCCCAACATAAAAATATGTAAATTAAAAGAACCAACAAAAGAAGTCTTTTAAAAAAGAGGAGGGTGAAAGGTTCCCTTACCGACTTGGGTATCTTTCAAAACATACACCCCATGAAAGAAGGACAATAGATCATTGATGTAAATACTCATAAACAAAAGTATATTACACAAAGAGTATAATAATGGGCAGTACATACACCACTCAATGGAATTTGTGGTAAATGTAGCATAAATCTCATGGGAATAAAAGTGAGATTAAAAATCCCTTACGAAAACTCGGAAGCCTAACGACGCCACATAAAACTTCTGAATTTGGATTGATGAGATCAAATAGGGTATCTCATCACATTACAATAAAATTTACAGAAAGAGGAAAATAAAAGAACATCCCCCAACATTACAAATATGAGTTTAAATAAGTGACATAAAGGAGAGTACTTAAAAAGAAAGAGAGAGGTTAGATCTCTTACGAAAGTTCGGCAGCCTAACGGCGCCACTCAAAACATCCAAAATGGATTGATGAGAGAGAATAGGGTCTCTCATCACATGAACATAAAAATTAAAGTAAGTTTAATATAAAAGATCATCCCAATAACAAGAAAGATGAGCTTCAAAAGGAATGACATAAAAGTGTGTACTTGAAAAGAAAGAGAGGAGTAGGATCCCTTACCTCGGGTCCGACTTGACTCGATCGTTCTTTAATCTCCTGAATAATAAACTTGAGTTAATTTATATTTCCTTAAGAACCTTTTTCAAGTTCATTATTCCATTTATATCACTTATTACCATGTCATAAACATTATGTAATATTTTAAGTTAATAATATTTGTTTTGCCGATATTTGGTTCATAAGTCGAAAGTGGACTTCTTACAATTTCATGTTGTTCGTGTGGTAAAAGGTTATTTATATCCAGAATGAAATTCCTGATTTGGATATCATATATATCATATATATCCAGCATATACATGTATTTATAATATTACATAATCATTTAGAGGTAAGAAATGAAATGCACCGTTCATGGAGACAGTAAGCCGTACGTACGCATCAACGCTACTTTCATTTCTTTGTCATATTAATGGAATTAAAACTAAATGAGAGGTATGTATATTTTAATTAAAGAATTATATTCATCATTTAGATATATCATTAATCATATATATCCATTATATACATGTACTTATAATAGTACATTACATTTGGGGATAAGAAATGAAATGCACCGTTCATGGAGACGGTAAGTCGTACCTACGCATGAACGCTACTTTCATTTCTATCTCATACTTTAATGGAAATAAATAATAATTATATAGTGGTGTATAATAACTCCAGTATAACATCATATATAATAACATAAAATCCATCCTTTATATGACCCACGTATGGCATTAACGAATCACATCACTTTGAGGGGGCGGTAGTCCGCACTTCCTAAAATGAAGATATCGCGTATACCCATAATGGAAGCCATAAAGGTAAGACAAAAATGAAAAATACAGAAGCATAAGTAAAACATAAACATATTATATATCATATATAAAAATAGTGACATCATAATGGCCACCATTGAAGGTGTTAAATGAGTATTGATCAATCATCGTTTCGGGAGGCAGAATTTCACCATCCACGGAAACCGTATGTTCTATAACCATTTGATGTTGTTGTGTGAGAGTGTAGGTCGAATAAATATTATAACAACATCCTAGTATATTGAAGATACTGTTTTTGTTACAAAATAAGTAAATAAAAATAGTTTAGGGGTTTGGAGAATTAAAATAAAACAAATGAACATGAGAGAATGAATTACCTTTAAAAGTGCAACTCCTTTTGATTTGAGCCTAAAGGCTTCCTTTGAAAGGATTCTGCCCAAAGGGAATCCTCTAGGATGAGTAGAGGGATGTGGATAGAGTAAATGGGCAGGGGTTGGCCGAGCCAAAGGTTTGAGGAGTGTGTGAAAAGAGGTAGAGGTGGGGGCCTTTTATAAGAGGAGAGGAGGGGCACTTTTGGAATGTAAGGAAATATTACTTTATTTGAAAATGTGTTTCGGTTTTAAAAGTTCCCACATTGATATAATTCGTGGATAAGGTTATAAAGGTTCGAAATCCACCCATCCAATAAGTTTTGGACATGTGTAGTTCATAGATTTTACATTATCTTTCCATTTTATTTTAATCGTTAAATAATGATGTCATCACAGCATCATTATGATTTCATAAATAATTTAATTTATTTAATGTTTAAAAATTATAAACAAATTAATATGATGTAGTAAATATTTTTAGATTTCCAATAACAATTTATAATCAAAAATATGACTTGTATAACCCCACTTAAAGATTGTTTTAGTAAAACATATCATGTCTGTGTCATTTTTAATTTTAACATTAAATAAAAATATATTATTGTCATTTTCCAACTAAAGTGGCTCCATGGGGTCCCAAAGTTTGCCCATGGATTGTCTTGGTCGGAAATGACTAACCCAATAGGTGTAGGACAAGTTTCATGGTGTTTCCAAATTCTTATAATATCATTTTTACCTTAAACTACACTAATTACCACTAATCGCGATTAAAAACATAATAAGTTACTATTCATCAAAAAATTATTTTTATCCCATTGAACCACATTTTACTTCTTAATTAAAACCATGAATGTCGGATATTTGAAATTCAAAACACAAATATGGCAAAATTCCATTTAAACGGAAAAATCAGTTTTTATAAGTACCACTTAGTGGTTCCACTATTCATCAAAAATTGAAGTTTTTTAGAAAAATCCCAAAAATTCACCCTAAGCTATATTTGATATTCTGAATTCAAAAATGAAGTCTGTTTTATAAAATTCAAAACATATAATTCACATTAATTAATTTAATAGTTAATTCTCGCTGTCATGACAAATAGCGTGTTTTTATGAAACAATAAGTATCAAAAGATTGACAGTAGTTTAAGTCTGATTTCAAAGTGAAATTAATTCCAATGACCACTATTGGATTTAATGGAAAAAATATTTTCTAATTTCACTTTAAAACCAATTAAAAATATTATCTAATCATATAAATAAATTAGATTAAACAGCGGTTTTGAATTAAAACACAACATTTTACACTATTCATTAAAAAAATGAACTTTATTGGAAAGATACCAAAAAATTACACAAAGTAAAATTTGATGTCCCGATTCTTAATAAGAGTTTTATTTGGTCCAAAAGAACTTATAAGAGTGATCAAAACTATATTTAATGATTGTTCTCCATCAAAAGGCGACAGGTGAACCTTTAGTGAAAACTAGGGCATATACGCCTAAAATTGAATTCTTTCCGCATTTTAAGCATTTATCTTTTATTGTATAAATGTAAAAACATTTAAAAACATATATAATCATATTTTAGTTATTTCTATCCATTCCCGCCATTACAACGACAACATGTTAACTACCATTTAAAATAATATTATTTTATTATTAGAGTGCAACGTAAGATTCCCAAGAAACTCGTTGTTGCGTGTTGGGTACGCCATCGAGCATAGAGTCCCCTTTAAATTCATATTAATACATTATTCAGAAATATGTATAAATATGAAAATGTCATATTCTTTATTTACTTGGGGTGTTACACATAATGGGTTTTGATGATGGGTTTAAGTAATCTTGGGTTTACTCTCATGAAGGTTATGTCCAAGACCCCTCTCATTTGGCCAATTTATCTATGATCTTATGGAATTATAACCAAACCCTTTATTGAATAGTAGTAAAATTATACTGATAGGAGGATGAAATTTAAAAATATTGGAGGAAGTAAAAATTAACCTTGAAACGATGTTGAAATAAACTTATGAAACATATCTTTATGTAACTTGAAGAAGAGAGGAAGAGGAAGAGTCCCTTGGCCATGAGAGGGAGAAATATTTGTCAAATATGGCTACCCCCAAAAAAATTTAATTGTGTAAAACAATAATTTCCCTGAATAATGTCCTATCCAAAAAATAGTGGGAACTATAGTTGTACAAAGTCACTGCTTTCCCCACATGCTTGTTGGTGGCTGTAAAATGTGACATGATAATCCCAAATTCCATCTATAGAACACATATAGCTCCTGGTCACTATCTGATGACTGTTCAGGGACCAAAATACCACCACAAAAAGGATAAAATATTTAAAAAAATTTCTAAATTCATCTTCAAAATATAGGATATGCACTAATTCAAAATTTCAAAATCGGTCTGGAATTTTGAAGGTCCTAAAAAATCAATTCATTGGAAGAATGGGTGGTATTACTTTTAAAAGAATATGATTAAACGAAATAATTTATATATTATTTTAATCATGATTATATTTTTCTTATTCGGTAGTTGAGTGATGTTTTTTGATGGAACTTATATCTTTTTTATTGATTTTATGATTTATGTACTCAATTTCATTTAATTATTCATGGGAACATCAAGTTATTAAGGAAGTAATATTTTTTAATGCACCATTTTGAACTATATTTGATACAATTTTTGGGGCTATGTGACAGAAATAAATAATCACTACTATGATGTAGTTACGGTTCCATTAGATGGTTTTCACCACGTTGCATGACAAGTGATATATATCCCCCTATAATATGGTATGTGTAGTAAGATATGAATGGTATTGATCATGGAAATGAATGGGGATCGTAGACTTCCATGACCTTAGTTCCAGAGTGATATAATCATGATATCATATGCTCCTATATATTCCATTAACCAAGTCGTAATATTTCAATTTATATTCAGTTAATTTTTATTATCAGAGTGGATTATGTTGTGTATTACATTTATTTTCATGTACTATTGTATTGAAACTTAAGAATATTTTTATAATATTTCTTTACTATTACAATTTTACTGTTCATTATCTTCAAGTATTTCATAAATTTTTAAACATATGTTTATCACTCTAGTTTACACTTCATTCGAATTTTCAGTGACAATAAATATTATGTTATTTTCCTTTACATTTAAAATATTAGTATTTTTATTGAATGCTTTTAGAACCATTTCTATCATTGTAAATTAAAACTATTCCTAAAATACATTAAATGATCTGTTATTATTAAATGAATTATTTTCTTACCTTAGATTAAAATTGAACAAATGTGATGATCACATGTTTCTTAATTGAACAAAAAAAGAATGATTACTTTTTTAATCCATTTTCTGACTATCATAAATGATAATTATTTTTAATATTATTTCATGGGGTGTATTGAAAATACATATTAGGAATTTTTTTATCAAACCTATATTCATTCCATGTATAGTAGGTGTTCATCTTGGATTTAGCAGTTGGTTTTCAATTTTTTGTATGATTATGATGGTAGTTCAATACAGTGGAATATTTTTTATAACACATAGAGATGGGTGTTTATGACAACCCATGCCATTATTACATAATAATTTATGATTTATTACACAATAATATATATAATAAAACCAATAAGATTGTGATTTATTGTGTATTATTAAACTAGCAACATATAATTACATCACGAACATGGGATACAACAACATTATTGAAAAAAATAATAAAAATTTTATTCTAAATCATAAGTCCTTTAAAACTATAATGGATAAATTGTGGACATACATACGAAAGAAGATATCTATAAATACTTGTGATGGAATAAAAAATCACAACATGATAAAATAATTATATGCAAGACAATAATAAATTCAATGATACATAAAATGGGTGAGATTCACAAGGACGAATAATGAGGCATTATATAGAATTGTATCAAAAAGGAAACATGGGAATGTGGAAACACATTAAACTAACATCATAAACATAATTAAAGTTTAAAAGAAATGATTTAATAAAAATATTCTTAGGATAACCTATCATTCACCATACATGGCTTCTCATGATACTAAAAAATTGCCTAATGCATTGAACCACTATCTGGGCTCACCCATCCTAATCATATCATGTACATAAAATAGTGTGCCAAAATGATCATATACAGAATAACATATTTAAAAAACATTATACCCATGACAGTGGATAATGTATTATATACATTTAAGTAACCAATAAAATAAATATAAGTACATAATGGTGAAAAACATTGATAGGAAATGTGTATGGGTATTCACTTCACAATTTTTTGGCTTGTAAAATTATTGAGAAGATTTAGCTGCACAACATGGGAACGTAAATGTTCTTGGGTGGGAAAATGAGAGTGAAATGAGTCTATCATCATTTATAAATAATATGGGTTTTTATCAGTGATATGAATTAACATATACCAACATTATGAACTGGAGATAAAAGGCATCACATAATGAAGATGATTAAGTAATGAGGGGAGAGTATCCCTTACCTTGAGAGGGTTATTCCAAATGATTGGGAGGGGACACTTGAGTGTTTCTATTTAAGAAACTGGGTTTTCCCATAGGTATAGATCCTTTAATTTTTGTTTTATATATTTATTTTGTACCATATATGGATGCCTAAAAATTTCTTAATGGTTTTTGGTGAATATTCAGAGCCTAGAACACATTTTTTTTGGAAACTGATCATGTCACACGGTTAGCACATGGATGGTCCACATCTTGCCTATCCAAGAAGACGGTCAATTTTTAGATAGAATATTATTTCATATCTAGTGCACGACTGTGAGGCATAACCGTGCATGTTCCCCTTATACACAAGTAACCATTATTGGGGGTCATGAACCAATGTTCAGTGTCAAAAAAAAGTTTCTTGAATTATAATTGTTGTTATGGTTTTACCTATTATAGTTAAGTTCCCTCCAAATTTGGATCATTCCAATTATTTCATTTTTAATGATTTTTCTAGCTTACCTCCTGAGAGAGTGGTATATTTTACAATCGAGCTAGTTCTAGGAACATTTGTAGTTTCAGTTCCTTGTTACTGGATGTAAACTATAATGCTTCAGGGGCTCTAACAAAAGTTAGTGGATTTAGAGGAAAAAGGATTTATACTACCCTGTAAATCAACGTGGGGTTATCCCATACTAATTTCCATGATTAAGGATGGATCCTTACATTTATTTTTGGATTATATAAGGTTGGACAAGATTATAGTCAAGAACTGATATCCACTTCCTAGAATAGATGATCCATTTATAAAAACTAGTGGATAAATATTCTTATCTATGATCAACCTGAGATAAAGTTATAATGAGGTTCATTTAAGACCACCAGACATACCTCATACAGATGTACATAGAAGGTATGTTCTATATGAGTAACATATTATGTTGTTCGGTCTTACGAACGTGCTTTCAAATTTCATGGCTATAATGAATATGGGTTTTTATCCATATCTCGACTATTTTTTCATAGTCATTGTTGATGAAATATTGGTGTATCCTCAAACTCACTGTGACCATGTAACACATCATTGGATTTTTGTTAGTAAAATCATAGAGTTTCATCATTATTCATAGATTGGTAACTGACACTTCTGGATCAACAAAGTTCACTTAATGGGTCATATATTGTTAGAACCGAGAGTATCTGTTGACCCTGAAAAAGTTAGTGATGTGTTTTCTTTGAAGAATCCTAATAATGTTTTTTAAATAAATATATTCTTGGGGATATATGGATATAAAAGGAGTTACATACGTTATTTCTCATACACAGTATTTCCTATCACAAGTCTTATGAACAACAGTTTTAGGATCTTATGGTCAAAAGCTTGTGAGAAATCCTTTTAGGAGCTAAAAACGATGCTTGTATTAGCAACTATTCTAACTCTTTTTTAGCCAGGTGTAGGTTATACTTTCTTCTATGATGCATCATGCATGGACCTTGGATTAGTGATGATATAGGGGGATAATGTCATTGAGTACAGATCCATGTAGTTGAGGCCTCATGATAGAAATTACCCAATGCATGACCTTGAGCTAGAAGCTATTGTCCATTCCTTATGTTTCTCGATATAATATCTATTTGGTGATGGATTTTTGGTGTACATAGAACTTAATAATCTCAAATATATCTATTATCTATGTAAATTGGACCTTAGACAGTGGATATTGGTTGAATATCGACAATATTTTTATTTTGATCTTGCATGTATGCCTTAGAAGGGAAATGTAGTTGTAGATGAACTGAGTAAAAAATAAACAATCATAGCCTCTATGGTATGATAGTGATGAATAGTTGTTAATTTACCACTTTTATGAGATTCATATGGAGTTTCAAGATAGTCACAAGGATTCTTCGTTCTGATCCTTGACAGATACCTCTTCCCTCCATGAGAAGGTGACGAGTAGAAAATTTTTAGATACTGAAGGCTTCGTACTCCTTGCTAGTATATCAATATATAACCCACCTATGAATTGTTCTATAGTCATAGACGATAGCGTTAATATTCATGGATGTTTCAGGTACCCTATAGATATGAGATACGATTTTATGAAAGAGTCCAACACCACTTAGTGGGTAGTTAATTGATGAATCTCAAATATGTATCAAGATAGTTGATTCCAGTATCAATGTCCTATGATAAAATGTCATATAGGATGATTTATTATTAAGTGTTCCACCTATTAATAGGAGATGGTGGAGCACTATGGACCCATGTTCTTGATACAGTAACATCCCATCCGGAAATGGAAATAGGAAAATGTTACTATGGATTTCATAGCTGACATACCAAGGTCATCGAGGGGTAGTGTTGGTATTTGGTTATATGTTTACCGACTAATGAAATCAACCAACATCATTCAAATTTAAGAAAATTTCTATGTTGATGAGATGGGAAAACTATAAATCTGTGAGATCATACAACTACATTGGGTTTCACGTACTATCATTTCAAAATGGTACTCTCACTTCACTTCATGGTTCTGGTAGGGCTTTTAATAATGAATGGGATCACAGGTGCTTCCATGAATTGATTTTCTCCCTCAGTCTGATGGGAAATAATAATGGACAATACAGGTTCTATAGTATATTCTACTACAATGTTTCCATGATATCATTGGTTATTAGAAGAATAATATCTATATCATCATGTTTTCCAATAATTACAACTTTCAAGAAAAAAATTTATATGGAACTTTTTGAGGCCATATATGGTATGTCATTCCATTCACCATTATTCAAGATATAGGAAGGTGAGGCAGCCCAACTAGGTCCTTTTTTTGTTCAGGATACATTAGAGAATGTTTAGTTGATAAAAAATAGTATGACTACTACTCAGTATATAGAGAAATATTATTCCGATCACTGTCGCCGACCTCTAGAGTTTGCGGATGGAGATCGTGTTTTCCTTATGGTATAACTCTTTCTCAGGCATAGACTGTCATATAAAGAAATGATGTTTCCCCTCATTATGTTTGTCTGTATGAGATATTAGATAGAGTCAGGCCGGTAACATATTGGTTGCTACTACCTCATCGGTATCATTCCATGCACAACGTCTTCCATGTTTCAAATGTTCACCAATATCATTCCAACCCATCTCATGCCATGGATCCCAATGAAATTGAGATATATGTGGATTATACATTTGTGGAGTTTCCAATACGCAACATCAACCATAGAATGAAGGTTTGGTGAGCCTAGTATTCTCCTCTAGTACGAGTGATATGGTAGCATAGCCATGTGTTGGACACGAATTATGAGAAATTGGCTAACATAAGTTCTCAGGGGCCAGAATTTATATCAGACATTGTTTCACCAAACATGGATATTAAACTAGGGGATATGTTTTTTTAAGGGGGGAAGACGGTAAGAACCAGGGATTTCACTCAGGTATGGATCCTTTCAATTTAGTTCTAAATATTTATTTTGGACCTAATAGAGATGAATACTGAGTTAGAAAATTTCACAAGTGAGTATAGGGAATGTTTAGAGCCTGAAACCCAACTTTCTGGGGAAACTGGCCATGTCACATGGTTATCGAACAGTCGGCACACAATTTTCCGAACCATGTAGATGTTCCATTTTTTGGATAGAATCATATTGCATGGTTGGAACATGACAATGCATCCTAACCACGATTGTTCCCATTCTACCTAGGTAACTATGCATAATTTTTTCATGGGTTGTCAAACCATGCATAAAAAAGGTGTATAAGATATTTTTTGGGTAAATTTTCAAATTTTATAATAATGATTTAAATAGATACCTCCTTCTTCACTAATCCAAGAACCTATAGGATTAACCTATTTTTCCCTCATTTTTGAGAATTTTAAAGAACATATATAGGAATCAAGATATCTCTTTAATACAATATCCATTTGTGCATTTGTTCATCACATTGGATTAACAGTGGTATGAACTCAAGCCTGTCTATGCATTTCCTCTTCTCTCTTTCTCTCAACATAGTAATCACGGTATGATCATTTTTATCCTTTTCCAAGATCTAATATGATTCAAGCCAAATAAAGGAACAATAATTGGGGAGGAGAGTCACAAATGAATATGTTTGGTGGTTTATAACTCATCCCTCAAGTTTTTTTATTTCAAAAATGTCGTTTGGGGCCCACCGATTTCATCAGGTTTTGTAAATAGAATTTATATTCCATGCTTATAATCATTGGGACTAAATGGATATGATATTTCCATATATATTATTAATATTTTTCTATTACAACCACAACACCATCCACCCCATGTAGGATATTATGCCATAATTTCTATTTCAGTGTTTTGACACGTTTGAGCCACTTTTTGGGTGTGCCTTGGCTTGACCTTCCTAAGGGTATTGGTTTTTATATTAAATGGATTATTTTTTAATGATAATTTAAAGATGTAACTTACTATGTATGATCTCAACTTGACCAACCTATGTTAAGTGATTCAATTTTACAATGAAAGATGAATTGTGAATAGGAAAGTACACTAAGTATTTGACTTGGACTTAAATGTAAATGAATAGTAGGTTGCATATATGTAGAACCCATTACCAAATTAATGGATTGTAGATGAATGAACTATGAATATGAAATATGTTTTAAATGGATTAAATGATTGGTTTCATGCTACTTGTCATTGTCACACTAATGAAAGTAAAGGCTTGAACCAAATGACTCGATTAAAAGGTTGCATGCAACATGACTCTGTGAAACTAATGAAAGGAAATGATTGAACCAAATAAAATATTACATGAATCAATATCCAATAGGTGTGTCCTGACTCAATAATTCCTTGGATTATGATCAGATAATCCAATGGGAACTCAAGAACCTCATTGTCATATAAGGAAACAACTTTCATAGGTTGAGACCTACCTAGACCTCGATCCTGGTCTATTAATTTTATTCCTGATATTAAACCATAGAAAATGATACAAATTAGAATAGTATTCCTCAGATACACTTCTTGTATCCATCATTGATATGTGGGTTCCATGTTTAAATCCCATCGGGCCCAGTCATTTCATAGCCTTGTTTTACGTTGGATAAACTTCTTTGACTTAGTAGGTGTATTATTCTGGAATCCCATGGACTATTCTCATTAGATTAAACTCTCACCCCATGATAGGATACAATTTTTAATGTGTTTGCGACGAATGATGTCTACGTCACACTGGTTATTAACTTTGGAATTCACTATTAAATACCACTACAATTTTCCTTGTTACATATAGAAGAGATTACTTTTCATAAAATATAAAATATTAATAAACTCATAATAATCAAATAATGAATTCGTTACTTGTTCGGATTCCATCCAAGGGATGAATTAAGAAAATTTTTATTTTGTTACATTGTATCGGTTTACATTATATATGCATGCTTTCATACTGTTACATTTAGATTACACATGTCGTATTTTATAGACGCTGTTGGTGGTGGCTCCCTGAGATTTTTCCCACACCCTCCATGGGCGTTATTGGTACCATGAGTAGATTACATGAATGACGGTGTTGATAAAGGGAAGCATACTACTTTGAATAGTTTATTTATTTCAATTTAGGATGGATCATGATAGTGAATGAATGAGCTCGAGCTGAAGATTATTTGGACAGTCATAAAATAAATTATAATTTTTTGGAATATGTGATTCCTTCTATCATGTATCCATGTCTTACATTTTTCCAATGAAATGAAATATCATCAACTATTGAATGTCATACCAGTTGTTTCAGTTTTTCATACTGTTGTCTCTATTTTCCACTGCATCTTCTATTTAGGTATATTTATTTTTCTATTTACCTCTATTTATAATCATCTTCTGCATTGTAATTTTCTAATGAAGCTATATTCAAACCCCTGACACACCCTAGTCCCTCATAGTTCTTCAGCAGCCTCTGGGGTTTGGGGAGATGCGCATGAGGCCATGTGGCCCACTAGGCTCGGGGCACCCAATGTGTGGAATTTGGGTCTGGGACATCACAAAATGGAATCAGAGCCAGGTTTATATTCCTTATTTACTATTTTGAGATGATATATTGGATATTAAGAACACTTGGGACTTGATCATAGTTCTAGATTGTGTGTTGCAAACCCATGTTCGATGTACAAAACATGTTTCTTGAATTAAAATTGGTTTTCTTCTTTTCCCCATTATAGTAGATTTTACATTAGTAGTGGATCATTTCAGTGAAATATTTTCCTAAGATTTTTCTAGATTACCTCATGAGATAGTGGAAGAGTTTAAAATTGAGCTAATTAAATGAGAATATTCAACATCCATTCCTCTATACATGATGCTACGTACTGAGATTTAGGAGCACAAGTGAAAATTATAGGATGTAGAGGCTAAGGTATTTATATGGTCTAGTACATCCTCTTGGGGTTCACTCACATGTTTCGCCATGAAGGTGGATGAAACCATATATCTATGTATGGAGTAAATAAATTTGATCCAGCATATGGTCAGGAACCGATATCCAGTACCTCAAATAGATTATCTCTTTGACTAATTTCAAGGAGAAAAGATCTTTTATGAGATTGATAAGAGATCAGGTTACATCCAGTGTGAGTCAGACCTTCAGACATACATTTAATATAATTCCATAGCAATCATGTTCTGTATGAGTAACTTTTTATGTTGTTTGGTCTTATGAATGCACCCACCATTTTTGTGGCTCTAATGAATAGATATGTTCATACGTATCTTTACTCTTTTGTCATAGTCTCTATGGAAAACAAGTTGGTGTATTATCAAATGTGTAGAGACCATTACAAAGTCCTTTAGATCAGTTTTAGTACACTAAGAGATAGCATTAGTTTTATTCCATGACTATTATGTACCACTTATAGATCAACAATGTTCACTACATGGGTCAAATAATATCATAATCATGTGTATATGTTGATCCTGAAAATTTTAGTGGTTCAGTTTCCCGTGACCATCCCAAGACCATATTTGAAATATGGTGTTTTTTGGAAATGGATGGGTATTATAGGTGTTTCATAAAAAATTTATAATGCCATGATTAACCTCTCACAGGACATAAAAAGAATTTTTTCATGTTCCTTTTGTAAGAAGAATGTCATAAAACCATTCAAGAGAAGAAAGGGGGGCTTGTAACAACAACTATTCTGTCTCTTCAAGAGAGAGATGTAGGTTATTCTATATTCGTTCATTAATTAGGAAGCGTACTAGGAGTAGTGTTGATACATGATGAAAAAGTTATTACATATAGATCTGGATTATTGAGGCCTTATGAGAGGAATTACCCAACACAAGTCCACAATCTAGCAGTAGGTTTCCATGACTTATGTTGTTGGAGACACTATTTGTTAGTTGAGTGCTTTGTGGAGTACAAAGAACACCAGAGCCTCAAATATAACTTTAATCTAAATAACATGAACCTCACCCATCAGATATGGGTTGATCTTCTAAAATAAATTGATTTTGAGCTTTCCAATACTCCTACGATGGGAATTGTGGATGTAGATTCACTGAGTTAGAAAACTCAAACACTTGTTGTATGAGAAGCCAGTGATGAATGAAATTTAATATCCTTATTTTATTATAAGAATATGAATATTAATTATATTTGTGAGTGGTATTATCTCTAATCCTTGATAGTTACCTATTCCCCCCCCCCTGAGAAGATGAAGAGTAGACATTTTTTAGATCGTGATGGTTTGGTACTCTATGAGAGTATATCTGGAGGCAACCCACCACTGGATTGGTCTGTAGATACAAATGACATCCAGCATATTCATAGAAATGTCTGGGTCCCTACAGACATGAGAGTGGAGTTGGTTAAAGTCTCCCACGCCTCTTAGTGGGATGTTCATAAATTAATCATGAAGATGTATCGAGATATGTGACACCATTATTTGTGGCCTAGGGTGAAACATCAGATAACAAGCATTATTACTATCTGTTACACCCGCCGGTAGGTGAAGGCATAGGACCAGATATAATGACCCTAACTTTACTTACATGGTTAATACTTCAAAATTGAAGCATACTTATTACAACATATAACAAAACCATGAAAGGACCATATAGGTATAGTGTCTTTAGAAACTGGGAATCATAAACAACTGGTTCATAAAGAATCTACACTGTCTCCCATTTATTTCATCCTATCTATAGCCCCTTTTTGCATATCTTACTTAATAACCTTCTTCCTGACCTGGGGAAAGAAAACATACAAAAGGGTGAGCTCAAATGCTCAGTAAGGGTAAACAAAAGAAATATCAATCACATCATATTCATAAGAACATAACATTTTTGAAATATTAACCTGCAAAAGAGATCATAATTTCATAACATGTGATAAATCATAGTAGTGAAATGTAATCCCAATAATCATAAAACATGAAACTTTGTGGAATACACACATAATAATAAAGAATCATTTCTTATTAGTCAAGACTCATTTCCATGACTATCTTAGTGGGCAAATTCCATTTCTGAAATGAGTTCATTCCTCGTTTTAGTCATGTTTCCCTGAACCGGTTTAACCTTCCGTTCCCTCCATGTCTATCTCATGATATATAAAATCATTACCCAATGAATTGGAGGGATATATAGGTCCCACCCATCTCATAATGATGCCATTCTTACGTGTGCCACAAAATCAAAATTAATCCTACACCATTGCATATCCCATGTAAAAAATGGGATTCTTAAACATCGTGATATCATAAAACAATTCATATAAGATAAAGGAATTCATAAAAATAATTCCATCACAACATAATCAAATCAATGTAATAATAGGGATAGAAACATAACCCTATATTATCTTAGATGGAAAATAATTTTGATAAAACACTTGAACTCCATTCTTGAGGAAAATATCCTTTCTCTTCAAAATTTTATTTCCTTTCTTAAGATGTCATACAATTTTAAACTAAAAGAAGTTGATTAAAAATAAACATGAAAACTTTTAAAGGAAGCTTCTTGGAAATAATGTATTAAAAATCCATTTATTCCGTATAAGTTAAAAAAAGACATTCTTCTCGTACTTTTGTCAGAAAAGTCAAAAAGTACCTCGTAAGAAAAAAGGCAAAAGATTCCTTTCATATCATTTATTAAAAACTCACTGAAGGGTAAAATTAGATATAAAATATTTTATAAGGATATAAATATTATATATTGAGGAAACATGGATGTGGATGATAATTATTCCCCATTAAATTCTGAAGTATAAAAAATCTCGGATAAAAATTGAGATTGCGAGATTTTCTCTTACCTTAGGTACGATTTGCTTCATAAGTGTCCAAAACTCCTGTATTATAATTTAAATAATGTCATTGACATATTCCAGAATCATACTCATTGTTATGATATCATATATGGTCATATTCTTATCTTTTTATTAGAAATATGTTTTTTTTACTTGTTATTCGGGTGTTTATTGCTTTTTGTTCTTATGCGTGTTTTGTCGAATAAATTATTATTCTTATTTTAGGTTATAGATACCTCATTTACATAATGGTATTAGTGTAATATATATTATATTTATTCATTAAATTCATTTATATAATCATTATTCAATGAAGATCATGTAGAACGAGTCGCATCACATCGTGGAGATGGTAGACCGTACGTACGCACGAGCGATGATATCGTTCCCATGATCGTGGAATTGTATTGGAGTGTATATATACTATTTCAGAATCAATATCACTTTACAATAATCATATATAGTTATTATTTACACCATTATACCCATCCAATTAAGGTGGTGGTGGAAAATATATTACACCACGGCGTGGAGACGGTATTCCGTACGTACGCACGCGCGGTGATTTTGTTTTCCGTAGGATGGATAGATTGTGAAATAGGGTTGTTTCATAGTTATAATAACATATCAGTATATGAGTAATACTAATTTTATTACTTTATAATTAAACAACTAAAGAAGAAGAAGTGGAAGAAGAAACAAAGTTCAATGAATCGGTAACAGACATTACTTCTTCTTTGAAGCGCCTCTTTGAGACCTCCTTTTAGGGCACCAAAATTGGTCTTTGTAGAAGACCAGGACCTCTAGGATGTTTATAGGGAAGTGGAGAGGAGAAATTGTCAGGGTTTGGCTGATCTTGAATGCTCAAAGTGTTGTGAGGAAGAGAGGGAGGAGATTCCCTTTTATAAGGGTGGAGAGGGGCACCTTGGCAAAAACTAAAAATATTATTTTATTATAAAGTCATATTCGGTTTTAAATAGCTCAAAATTGATTTATTTAGAAGCTAAGTTGGGGATGGGTCTAAATCCACTCATCCAATAGAATTTAGAGAAGTTTAGGTACCTATTTTAACCTTATCATTTAGATTTTACTTTAAGTTAAATAATTTTACTTTTACCGTGTCTTCTTGTTTTCTTACACTATAAGGTTAATAAACATACAATAAAAAAGCCAAACGAACCCCAAGTTGTTTATAATTAATATATATAACCTTATCTAGGTTTTTTTGCCGAACCTTATATTTTTAGGAATAAAATATCAATTAATAATATAATATATGTTTTAAAAACTATTTTATGTCAATTTTGACACTATTTAGTAATTTATTTTTGTGAAACAAATAACAGAAATATTAGTTCGAACAAAGTAATTTAAATAAATACTAACATGTCATATTAACATAGAAAATTATTTCAATTCATAAAAAGTATAAAAATAAATTTATTTGGGTATTTATAATATAAATTATGTCAATATTTCATTAATAAGATAATTACTGCATCATCATTGTGTTATAAATAAATTTAATTATTAAATGTATAAAAATTACAAATAAAATATCATTATGTAGTAAATCTATTTAGATTTATAATGAATATTTATAGTCGAATTTATCTTATGTATAACCCTATATTAGAAATTATTTACTTATTAAACTTTGATTTGGACTATTTTAACCCTTCTTTAAATAAATTAATAATAAATGTCCTAATCTAATACAAGTGGGCATAAATGGTCATATTTTATTCCTAAGGATGTTTTTGGTCAAATTAAACTTATCCAATAGAATTAGGACATGTTTTAGGGTAATAATAATATCATTTGTACACTTAATTACCCTATTTACTTTTAACCATGGTAAATAAAAGTAAAAAAGTTACTATTCACCAAAAATTATTTTCATCTCATTAAACTACATTTTACTTACTGAAATCAACCATGACTCTTGGATTTTTGAAATTCCACTCACAGAAGTGGTAAAATTATGTTTTATGTAAATTTGCAAATTCTCCTAGGAGGTGGGTAAAAGACGGTCAAAAGTTCAATAAAATTTTTATATATCTAAAATTATTATAAAATGACTCCAATGAATTTAATTGAACTTATACAGGTATTATGTATCAATTTTTACCTAAAATATATTTAAATAAAATAAATTATTATTTAAATATAAAAGTCGGTTTTTAAATAGTAACTTAGTGTTTTCACTATTCATTAAAAATTGAATGTTTTCAGAAAAATACCAAAATTTCACCCTAGGCTAATTTCGATATTATGAATCCAAAAATGAAGTCCATTTTGAAGAATAAAATTTACAAAATTTCAAAAAGTGGTTATTACTATTCATAACCGCTAGTTTTAACAATATTTTAATAGCATATCGTTTTTTAGTGAAACTCGGTATTGCATACAATGCAAGATATCAAGGAAGGAAGTGATTGGGTGTAAAGAAAGCCAAGATAGTGTTGTATGTATTGAAAGATTCCTTTGATGATAAAAAGAAATATTTCTAATAAAAGTCTCGGGTGTTACATTCTACCCCCCTTAAAATGAATTTCGCCTTCAAAATTTGTCACTTTGTAACAAACAGATGAGGATACCTATCCCTCATCATATCCTCAAGCTCCCATGTAGCTTATTCTAATTGGTGGTTCATCCATAAAACTTTCACCAAGTGAGTGGTCTTGTTCTGTAGGACTTTTTCACTATGATCCAGAATCTCAATCGGTTGTTCTTCATAAGAAAGATCTTGTTCCAGCGGTACAACTTCTGAGCTGAGTACATGTGAAGGATCAGGTATGTACTTTCTCAGGAGAGATACATGGAACACATTGTGAACTTGAGAGAGATTCGGTGGAAGCGCCAATCGGTAAGCTGCCTTCCCAACATGATCCAATATTTTGAAAGGACCAATATACCTAGAGCACAACATTCCCTTCATTCCAAATCTCATTACTCTCTTCCAAGGAGATATTCGTAAGAAGAATTTATCACCCACTTCAAACGCTAAGTCTTTTCATCGGTTGTCGGCATAACTTTTTTGTCAACTCTGAGCTGCTCTTATGTGTTGTTGAATAGATCTGACCTTTTCTACTATATCATCAACACGATCAAGTCCCAATAGATTTTTCCCCCAACTTCATCCCAGAAAGTTGGAGTCCTGCATTTCATTACATAGAGAGCTTCATAAGGAGCCATATGAATACTGCAGTGAAAGTTATTATTATAAGAAAATTCCACCAAAGGTAGGTGTTGATCCCACCCACCTTTGAAATCCGTAGAGCAAGCTTTCAACATATCTTCTAGAGTTTGAATCATCCTATCAGACTGACCGTCTGTCTGAGGATGATACGTAGTGATGAAACTCAAATCTGTATCTAAAGTATGCTAAAGACATCGCCAGAACTTTGTGGTAAACCTCAGATCCCGATCAGATATAATAGAAATTGGTACTCCATGAAATCTTACCACTTCCTTTACATATATCCTAGAAAGCTGATCCAGAGAGAAATCCTCTCCAATAGAAATGAAGTGTGTAGACTTTGTAAGATGATCAACTATGACCCAAATAGAATTATTGCCTTTGGATGTTTTAGGATGTCCTGTGGCAAAGTCCATAGTGATGTTTTCCCATTTCCATTCGGGTATGGGTAATGGTTGTAACATCCCCTTAGACTTCTGTCTCTCAGCTTTAACATGCTGACAAACCAAGCATCGAGAGACATATTTAGAAACATCTGTTTTCATGCCATCCCACCAGAATTACTCTTTCAGGTCCCTATTCCTCTTCGTGCTTCCAGGATGAATAGAGAATGAAGAACTATGAGCCTCATCCAGCAGCTCCTTCTTTAATTCATGGATGGGAGGAACACAAACCCGATTCCTGAACTTTATTATCCCATCACAGTCATGGTTGAATTCAGGAACATTTCTCACCTTCTTTTGTAACTCTACATATTCTTTCTGTGCCTCTTTAATCTTCACATGTATAGATAGTTGAACATTCATTTGAGAAAGATAAGATTTTCCCCATCCATTATAATTCCATGATCCATCCTTTGTAAATTCATAAATATTGGATCTTTTGTGATCCTCATCATGGATAAACTGGCATGGTCTTGTCGACATAATGCATCTTCCACCTTGTTTGCTTTCCCAGGGTGGTAATGAATTGAGCAGTCGTAATCTTTAATTAGCTCCAACCATCTTCTTTGGCACATATTTAGCTCATTTTGTGTAAAAATATACTTTAAACTTTTATGATCATTATAAATATCACACCTTTCTCCATAAAGATAATGCCTCCAAATATTTAATGCATATATTACCGCAGCTAACCTCACATCATGAGTTGGGTAATATTCCGCATGTATTTTCAATTGTCGTGAGGCATAAGCTACCACCATATCATTTTGCATAAGAACACACCCCAATCCCTTCTTGGATGCATCACTTTAGATCACAAACCTTTCTCCACTACCAGGCAGTGTGAGCACATGTGCAATGGATAATCTTCTTTTCAACTCCTTGAAATTCTCTTCACATTCCTCCATCCAAAAAAACATAGCTCCTTTCCGAGTCAACGTGGCGCGTGGATTAGATAATCGTGAGAAATATTTCACAAAACGTCGATAATATCCAGCCAAACCAAGAAAACTTCGGATCTCAGTTACTGTTGTTGGTCTCGGCCATCTTTCGAAAACCCTTGTTTTTGCTGGATCCACAGATATCCCCTCTTTTGAGTTTATGTGACCTAAAAATGAATCTTTTTGAATCCAAAATTCACACTTGGTAAATTTGTCATAAGGCTTCTCCTTTCTCAGGGTCTTCAATATAATTCTCAAGTGATCTTCATGTTATTCCTTACTCTTTGAATAGACAAGAATATCATCTATAAAGACTACCACAAATTGATCAAGATAGTTTTTAAAGACTCTATTCATTAGATCCATGAATATAGCAGGGGAATTAGTAAGACCAAATGGCATCACTATAAATTCATAGTGTCCATACCTTGTACAAAAATCCATATTTTGTATATCCTCCCTTTTTACCCTTAATTGATGATACCCAAATTGAAAATCAATCTTGGAAAAGTATTGAGCTCCGCGTAGTTGGTCAAATAAGTCATCAATGTGCGGGAGATGATATTTGTTCTTGATAGTGATCTTGTTAAGTTCTCGATAATCAATGTAGAGTCTCATTGATCCATCTTTCTTCTTAACAAATAGAACAGGTGCAACCCAATGTGACGCACTAGGGCGTATGAATCCCTTATCAAGATTATCTTGGAGTTTCTTCTTCAATTCCTGCAACTAAATTGGGGCCATTCTATAAGGTGTCTTTGAAATAGGCAAAGCACCTGGTACGAGTTCTATTGAAAACTCAACTTCACGATTTGGTGGAAGACCCAGTAATTCCTCCAGAAAGACATTGTAAAACTCCTTTACAATGGGCATATTCTTAATCGTGAGTTTATCACCAACCATTTGAGATAAATAACCTTCATTTAGTTGAATCAAGACCCATATGATGGATAAAATTTCCACTGGACGGTTATGTTCATCCTCGCATCGATAGACGGTCATAGATTGATCTGGAATATGAAATGTGACTTCCCTTCTTTGGAAATTGATATGAGATCCATATAAAGAAATCCAATCCATGCCAATAATCACATCAAATTCCACTATAGGAAGGATCACAAGATTTGCAGGAATCACTTTCCCACAAACATCAATCGGAGAAGAATTATAAACTTTTGATGCGACTGTTGTGCCATTAGGGGTTGTCATAGCTAACTCAACATCTAATTATTGAGGTAATATGGTGATACCCTTAAAAAATTCTTCATAAATAAAAGAGTGGGTGGATCTAGAATCAAATAAAACATTTTCTACTTTAGAGTGGATGGTAAGTGTACCTTTCACCACTTCATTATCGTACTCCACATCGCTGATAGAAATTGCATGTGGCTTTCCTTCATCTTTAGCCTTAAGAGTTTGTTGACATCGATCATCATCAACAAACCTTGGATTAGGGCATTGATTGGCATAATGCCCCATTTCCTTGCACTTGTAACATTGAAGTGTAGGAGGTGCACTCTGTGTAGCCTTTTCTTTGTTCGCATCACTAGACATCTTCTTCCCATCATTGCGGCATTCAAATGCCCGATGATCTTCCTTTCCACATTTGAAACATTTACTTGTCCCTTTAAGAAAACTCACTCCATGTTTCTTTCCACACATTGATCATAAGGGTAAACTCATGTTCTTTTCAGTGTGCTCTTTAGATTTTCCTTTGAATTTCATTTTCCACTTCTTATCAAACCCATATAACTGATGGGCTACTCCAATCTCCATCTCAACTTTGAGAGCACATCAAATGATTTCCTCATAGCTATTGAAGTCCCTTATGGATGATGCCCTTCGAAGACTTGGTTTTAAGCCACCAAAGAATCAATCGATCTTACTCTCAGGTTAGATAATAATACCAGAAGCATACCTTGCATGTTTTGTAAAATTTTCTTCGTAGGTACCAACAGATTAATCATCCTTTTTCTTTAGTTCAATAAACTCCTTATCCATCATTGTTATAAGAATATGAGGGAAGTACTTATTGAAAAATAAGTTCTTGAACTCATCCCATTCCATGGACTCAATTTCGTCTCTTTGCCTCGTATTCTTGAAATTATTCCACCATTAATCAGCATCACCTTCCAAACAATACACTACTAAGATGACTTTATCATGTTCAGAACATTGAAGAACTGAAAATATCTTTTTAGTAGTACTAATCCATTTTTCAAAAACTAATGGATCAGTAGACCTGCTGAATGAAGGTGGACGCTGCCTCATGAAGGATTCAACAGAATTTTACTCCTTCCTTTGCTCGTTTGGAAGTCCTTCATGATTAATAGCTTAAGAAAGTTGTGTGATCATGGCTACAGGAATTTTCATTCCAGCTCCCATAACGTTTGGTTTCTCAGGGGGAAAATCATTGCATTTCCCATCGCATTCCACATTAACACGGTTCTTTTGGGTTCCAGCCATTGACACTAACCAAGTAGAATAGTGTGAGCAACACTAATTATAATAGGAAAACCACAAAATCAATAATAAAATTTCACACATAAGATTTTATCCTAAGTTATTCATGGCCATTTCTAAAACACTAAGATTGTTTTCTACGCTTAGACTTATCCTTGGGATTCTTACTAAGGCTTTCACATCCTAGTTTCCAAAGGTTGACTATACCTTTCCTCTGATACCAACTATAATGACCCAAACTTTACATAAATGGTTAATACTTCAAAATTGAAGCATACTTTTTACAACATATAACAAAACCATGAAAGAACCGTATAGGTATAGTGTCTTTAGAAACTGGGAAACATAATCAACTGGTTCATAAAGCATCTAAATTGTCTCCCATTTATTTCATCCTATCTATAGCCCCTTTTGACATATCTTACTTAATAACCTTCTTCCTGGCCTGTGGAAAGAAAACATACAAAAGGGTGAGCTCATATGCTCAGTAAGGGTAAAAAAAAGAAATATCAATCACATCATATTCATAAGAACATAACATTTTGGAAATCTTAACTAGCAAAAGATATCATAATTTCACAACATGGGATAAATCATAGTAGTGAAATGTAATCCCAATAATCGTAAAACATGATACATTATTTAATACACACATAATCATAGAGAATAATTTCTTGTTAGTCAAGACTCATTGCCAAGACTATCTTAGTGGACAAAGTCCATTTTTGAACTGATTTCATTCCTCATTTCAGTCCTATTTCACGGAACCGGTTTAACCTGTCGTTCCAGCCACGTTTATCTCATGAGATATAAAATTATTACCCAATGCATTGGAGGGAGATATATGCCCCACCCATCTCATAATGATACCATTATTATGTGTGCCACAAAATCAAAAAAAAACATACATCATTACATAACCCATCTAATAAAAATGGGATTCTTAAACATCATCATATCATAAAACAATTCATATAAGATAAAAGAATTCATAAAAATAATTCCATCACAATATAATAAAATCAATTTAATAATAGGGATAGAAATAGAACCCTATATTATCTTAGATGGAAAATAATTTTGATAAAACACATGATCTCCATTATTGAGGAAAATATCCCTTCTACATCAAAATCATTTTTCCTTTCTTAACATGTCAAACAAATTTAAACTAAAAGAAGTTGATTAAAAATAAACTTGAAAACCTGTAAAGGAAGCTTCTTGTAAATAATGTTTTAAAAATCCATTCATTCTATATAATTTAAAAAAAGAAATTCTTCTCGTACTTTTGTCGGAAAAGTCAAAAAGTACCTCGTACGAAAAACGACAAAAGATTCCATTAATATCATTTAATAAAAATGAACTGAAGCGTAAAATTGGATATAAACTATTGCATAATGATATAAATATTACA
Organism: Viscum album; assembly: GCA_963277665.1. Classification (NCBI taxonomy): domain Eukaryota; kingdom Viridiplantae; phylum Streptophyta; class Magnoliopsida; order Santalales; family Viscaceae; genus Viscum; species Viscum album. Next base: position 51,713,756 of record OY728152.1, on the reverse strand, counting down.
TATTTAGGAAACATGGATGTGTATGAAAAATATTCCCCAGTAAATTCTGAAGTATAAACAATCTCGGATAAAAATTGAGATTGCGAGATTTTCCCTTACCTTAGGTATGATTTGCTTCGTAAGTGTCTGAACCTCCTGTATAATGACTTAAATAATTTCATTGATTTATTCTAGAATCATACTCATTGTTATGATATCATATATGGTCATATTATTAGCTTATTATTAGTAATATTGCATTGTTACTTGTTATTCGTGTGTTTATTGCTTTTTTTTCTTATGCGTGTTTTGTCGAATAAATTCTTATTCTTCTTTTAGGTGATAGATACCTCATTTACAAAATGTTATTAGTGTAATATATATCATATTTATTCATTCAATTCATTTATATAATCATTATACAATGAATTTCATGTAGAACGAGTCGCATCACATCGTGGAGATGGTAGGCCGTACGTACGCACGAGCGATGATATCATTTCCATGATCATGGAATTGTATTGGAGTGTATGTATACTATTTCAGAATCAATATAAATTTACAATAATCATATATATTTATTATTTACACAATTATACCCATCCATGTAAGGTGGTGGTGGAAAATAGATTACACCACGATGTGGAGACGATATTCTATACGTACGCACGCGCGGTGATTTCGTTTTCCGTAGGATGGATAGATGGTGAAATAGTGTTGTTTCATACTTATAATAACATATCAGTATATGAGTGATACTGATGTTATTACTTCATAATTAAACAAACTAAGAAGAAGAAGTGGAAAAATAAATAAAGTTGAAAGAATCGGTAACGGACATTACCTCTTCTTTGAAGCGCCTCTTTGAGACCTCCTTTCAGGGCACTAAAATTTGTCTTGGAAGAAGACAAGGACCTCTAGGATGTTTCTAGGGAAGTGGAGAGAAAAATTGTCAGGGTTTGGCTGAGCTTGGACTCTCAAAGTTTCATGAGTAAGAGAGGGAGGAGGTTCCCTTTTAAAAGGGAAGAGAGGGCCACCTTTGGAAAAACAAAAACATATTATTTTATTATAAAGTCATATTCGGTTTTAAATAGATCCAAATTGATTTATTTCGAATCTAAGGTTGGTATGTGTCTAAATACTCTCATAAAATATAATTTATGAATGTTTAGGTTCATATTTTAACCTTATCATAAAGATTTAACGTTAATTTAAATAATTTTTCTTTTACCGTGTCTTCTTGATTTCTTACACTATAAGGTTAATAAAAATACTATAACAAGCCAAAAAAACCCCACGTTGTTTATTATTAATATATATAACCTTATCTATGTAATTTGACCGATTCTTAGATTTTTAAAAATAAAATATCAATTAATAATATAATATTTGTTTTAAAAACTATTTTATGTCAATTTTGACACTATATAGTAATTTATTTTTGTGAAAATCATAACAGAATGATTAGTTCGAACAAAGTGAATTAAATCAATACTAACATGTCATATTAACATATAAATTTTTTTTAATTCATAAAAAGTCTCAAATTTCATTTATTTGTATATTTATAACATCAATTATATCAATATTTCATTAATAAGATAATTACTGCATCATCATTGTGTCATAAATAAATTAAATTATTTAATGTCTAAAAATTACAAATAAAATATCATTATGTAGGAATTTTTTTAGATTTCTAATGAATATTTATAGTCGAATTTATCTTATGTATAACCCTATATTAAAAATGAATTACTTGTTAAACATTGATTTTAACTATTTTAACCCTTCTTTAAATAAATTAATAATAAATATCCTAATCTAATCCAAGTGGGCCTAAAAGGTAATATTTTATTCTTAAGGTTGTTTTTGGTCGAATTACACTTATCCAATAGAATTAGGACATGTTTTAGGGAAATAATAACATCCTTTTTATCCTTAATTACCCTATTTACTTTTAACCGTGGTAAATAAAAGAAAAAAGTTACTATTCACTAAAAATTATTTTCATCTCATTGAACCACATTTTACTTACTGAAATCAACCTTGTCTCTCAGATTTTTAAAATTCCACTCACAGAAGTTGTAAAATTAAGTTTTATGTAAATTTGAAAATTCTCCAAAGAGGTGGGTAAAAGACGGTGAAAAGTTCAATAAAAAATTTTTATATATAAAATTATTATAAAATGACTCCAATGAATTTCATTGAACTTATATAGGTATTATGTATAAATTTTGACCTAAAATAAATTTAAATAAAATAAATAATTATTTAAATAAAAAGTCGGTTTTTAAATAGTAACCTAGTGTTTTCACTATTCTCAAAATTTGAAAGTTTTCAAAAAAAATACCAAAATTTCACCCTAGGCTAATTTCGACATTCTGAATCCAAAAATGACGTCCATTTTGAAAAATAAAATTTACAAAATTCCAAAAATTGGTTATTACTATTCATAACATCTAGTTTTATTAATATTTTAATAGCATATTGTTGTTTAGTGAAACTCGGTATTGCGTACAATGCAAGCTATCAAGGAAGGTTGTGATTGCGTGTAAAGAAAGCCAAGATAGTGTTGTATGTAGTGAAAGATTCATTTGATGATAAAACAAAATATTTCTCGTAAAAGTCTCTGGTGTTACACGAGAGACCTTGGGGATTGCTACAACTATTTGCAGTCTTAGAATGGGAATGGGAATATGTTGCCATGGATTTTGTAGTTGTCTTACAATGGTCACCGAGGGGAAGTGATGTTATATGGGTAGTAAATGGATAACTAACTAAATAATCCCACTTCATTCTTATTTGAGGTACATTCTAAGTTCATTAACTAGGAAGACAGTATGTTTGTGGGATCATATAACTACATGAGGTTCCATTTACTATCATTTCAGATTAGGATTTCACTTCACTTCAATATTATGTAATGGTTTTAAAATTATACGAGATCACATGTTCTTATATGAAGAGATTTTCACCCTCACATCGATGGACAATTATAATGGAGAAAACATATTCAAGAGTATCTTCTATGTTCACGGGTCATTAAATTGAACATATAATGGGAAAATAATATCCCTCTCACTAATTTTCCCTATAGTAACGGATGTCAATTGACGATTCAACTAAATCCTTTTGAGGTCGTCTATTTTGTGCCCCCACTGCTAGGTAGAGGCAGGTGGGATACCTGTACTAGGCCTTCATCTAGTTTAGGAGGCTTCATAGCATGTTCGGATGATACGAATGTGTATTAATACTACATTGTCAAGATATGAATCTTATACTGATCGTTTTTTAAAAATTCTAGAGTTGGAGGTTGGGGATCATGTTTTCCTTTGGGAATCTCCCTAGTATAGGGACACATGATTAAATAAGTAAGGGAATATTTATCCTCATTACATAGGTCCATTGAGATCATAAATATTGTCAGGATGACAGGCATCAGTTGCTACTGCCTTAGAGGTACCATGCCAAGCATGATGTATTTCATGATTCACATCTTCTCCATTATCATGTTGACCCATCTCACTCATTTGATCTTGTGGAAGTCTAGTTAGATGTTGATGCAACCCTTGATGAGTACCCAATACACATCATCGACCAGATCGTGAAGGTTTTATGAGGCCGATCAATCACTCTAGTACGTGTTCTATGGAAGTATGGCCACATGTATGATGAAACATTGGAGAGGGAGTCCGACATAAGGGATCAATGACCAGAATTTTTCTCAGATAGTGTTTCAACACCCCTGGTAGGTGAACTCAGGGACATGTTCATTTAAGGGGTGAAGACTATAAGAACTAGCTTTTTCCTTCTTGCATAGATCCTTTAAATTTCTATCTAAATCTTTATTTTGGACCTAATATGGATTCAAAATGATATATAAAAGTTTCAGATGTGTCCATGGAATTTTCGGAGCAAGTAATCCTTATTTTTGGGGAAAATGGCCACGTCGGACAAAATCAAATGATTAGAACCTTGTTTTCCTAATATTGCGGATGACAAATTTTCAGACAGAAACATATTACATTTTTTGTGCACGTCCATGTGGAATAATCATGAATGTTACCCTTCTACCTAGGTATCTTGGTATTATTTTCACATGGTTTGTAAAACCTCCTAACAAACCGTCCACAAACTATTTTTCAGGGTAATTTTACCAATTTTCCTTTAATGACTTAATTAGTTCCATCATTAAATCATAATTTAATAACTTGTGGTATTAACCCATTTTCATCTCAATTTGAATCTCTATGAAGACCAAAGGTAGGAATAAAGAAACCACATTCATTTGGGATTCATTTGTGACATTGGATGTAGAATGGTAAGAAATAAAATTTTGTAACGCCTCAACCCCAGAAGCCTAGAGCCAATGAATTATTTTAATATGTTATAATAATTAAATGTAATAAAATTATGAAGGATGGCTCTGTTTAGTAGTCTTTGAATAAATAGATTATATACATGAAATTCATTATAGAACTGAAAACATAAAATGTAGCGTATATAATTCTTTGATAACACCATTATTCGCCTAGTATAACCCAGTATATAAATCATAATAAACCTCCCATGATCCATGAAAAATAAAAAATAATAATGTGGTGATATTGGATGCTTAGAAAGCCTAAACAATATAGTATAAGCTATCATAAGTAAGAATAAACTCTTAAGGCCAACTATAAACTAAAACCCAACCCATTTAAAAAATTATATTTTTCATAAAATAGAATTAATAAATCAAATAATTCCATTTAAACACTCACATGGATATTATACTAGTATAATAATCAAAATTAATTTCAATAACTAATCTCATAATGTGGAAATGCATAATGAAAGACATTATGACCATACTGTAATGGCCTCGTGCCAAGACTATTACTATACCATCAAGGCCTTGTGCCAAGACACTAGTCTGTATCATGCAACCTATAAATTTATCGAGGGTATATAGTGGTCCCCTTCTATCACTTACTTTGTCCAACACATTCCAGATATGAAAATGGTGAAACAAAGTATCAACATTCGTATTAAAAATTGTATATGAAATGTTAATACTTTAACCATAAACCATGAATGGTATAGATATACAAAATAAAAAATCATATATATCATAAGTATTAAATACAATATGGAATATTATATGATAATAAATCTATCTCAATAAAGCATAAAATCTCACCAATGATGTTGGAATAGGTGATAATAATCATATAAAATCATTAAAACAGTCTTGGAGAAATATCCATTTTTATCGATGAAAACATTAAATGTCAGAAAATATATAAAATAAAACATTAAAAGTGGATTTGGAATCAAAGTGTCCCATATCTAATGAAACTTTTTAACGGAATTAACATTTTAAAACATTCAGGTCCACATTAATAAATACTTAAAACAATTTTGAATACATAGACATTAATGAGAAAGACATAGCATAGTAAATATTTAAAAAATTTAAAATGATAATTTTTTAAATATTATCATGCATTAATACATAAATATATTCTCTTCTAGAACATTTTCAAGAAACACTACCATTGATTATAAATATTTCCCAGTAAATACTTGTGAATAAACAATCTTAGCCTATAATGATATTGTAAAATAATCCCTACATAAAACCATTAGTAGATTTCTTTTTGAAAGCATTTTAATGAAAACAAAAACGACCTAAAATTTCATTTATAATCTTTTTCTAACCAAATAAAATGTTATGAAAAATAATACCAAGGATATTGAAATGGAGAAAGGATTACTTCTTTAAACATTCAAAACATCCCATACCACTTTGAACATTTAAATCATAAGATTGATATATTAAAATGAAACAGTAAATACCATTAATAAAATGTATCAATGATATAAAGTATAATTACATACACCACAAAAAATAAATATTTGGTGAACATGGCTTATATCTAATGAAATTTAAAAGTGAGACAGAATTCCCTTACCATTGGTCAAATACCCTTCGTACGTGTCTGAAACTCCTATATAGTATTTTTAATCATATTATTAACTTATATTTGAATAATAATAATATTATTTATGATGTCATATATTACTGTTTTATGAATTTATATTATCCATTTATAAACTATTCCAAGTAAAAAATCAATGCTTCCTGTAATAATCGCTTTGTTTATCGTACGAGGTTTGACGTGTTATTCTTGATCACATTACCTAGATCATGATTTACAAACATCCATAATGTATAATTATTTTTATATAACATATAATAAGAATATAAATATATATAATTGATATATATATGAAATGGAATACACCGTTCATGGAGATGGTAGGAAGTACATACACATGAACACTGTTTATTTTCTTATCGTATTGAATGAAAGCAACTGAATGACATATATGTACATATATTAAAATGTACATACATACATACATATATATATATATATATATATATATTATTAAAGTATTATTAATATTTAATATATTTCATAATTTATCATAATATATATTGTTATATTCATTCTTGGGTTATAAACATGGATGATGAGTCTCAACGCGTCGTGGTGATGGTAGACCTTACGTACACACGAGCGATGATATCATTACCTTGATGGTTAAATGGTTTGGAATTGGATGGATTGTTAAATTTAAAAAACCCATATAATATCATATTTATTATTTTAATCATTTATATTCAACATTATACACACTGAAATATTGTATAGTTGAAAAACAGTTTACACCGCGGTGTGGAGATTGTATGTCCTACGTACGGACATATGGTGATATATTTTCTTTGTATGATGATTAAAAGGTGGGATATATTTTTTCCAGAATCATAAAAACATTTAATAATATAGTATATGTTGTAGTTCTTATTTTAGTTTGGTAACTACATAGTATGCGAAAGTTGAAGAAGAAATCAACATTGAAAAGGTGATAAAATAATTACATTTTTTTGTGTCTATTTTTTATTTGATCAAAAGGACTCAATAGGATACATTTTTCCCACATTATTTCCTCTAGGAAGTATTTAGGGTAGTTGGGAGAGGAAATGGGTATAGTATGGCCGAGATAATGTACTTTTTATGTGTGAGTTAATGAGAAGGGGGAGTTCCTATATATAATGGAGGGGAGGGGAACCTTTTCAAACACCAAAACTATTAAATTAGTATAAATTAATTTATAAATAAAAATGGATCAAAATTGGATTATTTTAAATACAATATTTGGAGGGGTTGAAATCCTCTAATCCAATAAAATTTAGGCATGTTTTGAATTTCTTTTAAAACATATCTTATTTGTTTACCCTTAATTATGCTATTTCAATTTTAAAAGTGGTAACAACGTTTTAATTATTAATATTATATTAATTGAACTTATATGTGACAAATTTTCCCCAATTTTAATATTAATGAACTTTTAGACCTTTTAATAGATACTTTGTCTTATTAACATATTTTTTGTCTTTTCAAATAACATAATAAATATCTATTTTCTTAGAAAATCAATTATATCAATTTTAACACTATTAATTTATTTAATTTAAATAAAATTAAAAAAGAGGGAAATATTTGAAAATATCCATTTAATAGTCTTAAAAATGTTATAAGAACTTATAAAATTAGTGTATTTCATAAATTAGGTCATATAATATTTAGTTTAATCCTTATTATATCATTTATTTGATTCCTTCATTAATAAATTATTCCCTACATCTTTATTGTGTAAAAAAAGTAATTATATTTTGTCTAAAAATTGAAAATCAAATACTATGACATAAGAAATATTTTTATCTATATAATAAATATTTATATTGAAGGATATCTCTTATATAATCCTTTATTAATATTGTTTTTGTAAGAATATATATGTGTAAAACATATTTTCATTTACTTTAAATTGAAAGTTATAAGTGTCATAATCACATCCAAGGGGATTAAAAAGGCCAAATTTTCACCCCAAGGGTTTCATTGGGTAGACAAATCTAATCTTATTGGATTATGACACATGTTAGGATAGTTTTGTATTATTGAAATAATTTTTACCCTTATTTACCTGACTTAACCTTTAACCGTGGTAAACAAATATAGTTACTAAAGCTACAATTCATAATTTCAAAAATAAATGGGAACTATTTACATAATTTGGACCTTTTGATTCCAAATATAGAATCCATTTTTACAACTTTAAAGCATCAATGTTTTATTAATAAATTGAAAATTAATTCATGTTGGAAAAAAAAGAAGGCACCGTCTTTAAAAGTAAAACTAGTAAAAAGAATGACATTTGTTTGAATCAAATTTAAATGTGAAATTACCTCCAATAACATAAATTGGATTAAATGATTAAAAATTATCTAATTATGTTTTAAAACTAATTAAATCTATAATATATCAATATCAATATATTAGATTAAAAATCATTTTTGAATTAAAATTCAGTATTTTTCATTATTCATTAATATATGAAAGTTATCAGAAAAACACCTACTCTTTCTAAAATATTTTTTGTCCCGTTTTTAGAGAATTCGTTTATTTTTTTAAAATTGACCATATAAATGTGTAAAATATTATATTTAAAAAGGTTTTTCTATTTAAAAGACGTAAAAAATCATTTAAAAAAAATTAAATTTGTTCTTATATAATGTATATGAAAAAATTGAGATGAATTTTTAAAAAATATAGAATATATAAAAATAAAAATGTGGTTAATAATACTCATAAATACTTATTTAATGGCTACTCATGGTTTTCAAAAACCAGGTGTTGCGTGCATTATATGCAATTAAATTATTTAAAAATGAGCATACCTTGGAAGCCTGGCGTGTTATATTCTCCCCTCCTCCAATAAATTGCATCCTCAAAATTTAAACTCGAAATTGAAAACTATGGGTTTTACATTTCAAAATATCTTGTTGATATCCCACATAGAAAAATTTATTAATGAGACCTCTATTATAAAATAATCAAAAGGGAAGTATGAAGGTTACTGAAAATAACACAAACTAGAGTTCCATGAAGGAAAACATGGAAATGAATGAAAATATAAACATAATGTTCTAATTGAGAGTCATTGAAGAAATTATTAGAAGAATGTTAAAAACTAAAAATATATAAATATATGATGATCTAAGGGACCATTTTATTCATCCCAAAAGAATGTTATAGTTTTTTTGGGTTTTATGATCCTTTCCTTGGTGTTGAATTATTTATTTACATCATTGACTAAGAACACAAGAAATTATAATTAATTGACATCTAGAGTTTCATCCGTTAACTAATTCCTACCAAAAACCAATATTTCTCTTAAAAAGGTAACAAAAATAAAAAATATTCTATTTATTTTAATGATATATGGCTTCCAATAAAAACATATAACATTTAAATAATGAAAAATATGTTAAAATAACTAGGGAATTCTTATAGGCCATTGGTAGGTGATAATGACTTTATGCACATAGATTGGGGGTTTGATTCCCATATCCTTATTTGATGTGACGGGTTGTCACCCGACCTACAAGTTTTCCTTTTCATAAAAATATACTAAAATAACATTTCAAAAATAATCTTACAAAATTTTTGATCACTATGCAATAATATCTAATGTTCAACTTAATCCATTCCAAACAATAATCATATCTATAATACGTCTACCCATACTCAATATCTAGAAAATCTATAAGGATGGTCACATAAGATAATACAAATATTTTTTCACATAACAAGTTTGTTAGTACCTTCATTATGTATTCTAAAAAACATGGTAATACCTTAAATTATAATAAAACACTATTTGAATACATCTATGTTTCCTTATTAATTATATAAATCATATAATATTGGATATACTCCTTAAATGTAAAAATGTTTTAATATCCAACAATGATGAAATAAATCAATAATTAATTACTTCCAAGGTAGTCAATAATATCCAATATAATTTTTAAAAACCAATCATATGTTTATTCGAACATCATTATCATAGTATCATAAACATATTATCGACTTTATTTCCCTCAAACATATATTTTCCAAAAAAATAACTTGAAACTCTTTCAATTCACATGGTACAATAAAATCTCAAATTCATAATGAAATAGTACTGTAGTACAATCCTTATATACTCCACAATTATTATACTTAGTAAATTGATAATAAATTAGTCAAATAACATAATTCATGAATAGATATATTTATCATTCCACTTCATTCTCAACTGTATCATAACTTCATTATTATCCAATAGAATCATCTTTGGTATACTAATACAATTGGTGCGTTAATTTGTATAGTGTCTCATCTCCTTGCAAATGAAACATTGTCTATTGGAAAAATTTTTATTACACTTGAAATCATGAACATAGTGTCATTTTTTTCCACACATATAACATACTCCCATTCCCTTCATTCATTTACCAGGACGATTTTTTCAAAGTTATCAGATGTTAGGAAATCCTTCTTTCACTTCTTCCCTTTATCCATATTTTTCTCCCACATCCTGTTCTTCTATTTCATTCCATAAAAATCGATAAGACATATAGAATTATTTAATTATATTATAAAAAATGATACAATTTATTCAAATGGTGAGAATACATGGGAGACTCTTTCCCTTTGAAAAGATAGATTATGACCATGAGTGATATGATCCATCTTAATCATTGGATCATGTATATTGGTGTTGTTCTCATTCTTTATACTATGATCCATTTCTAAATGACTAAATTCTCTAGGTTAGATCATATAATAATGTATAATTCCAATAATAAAAAAATACAAACCATAGATTGATGATTTACATGTATCTAGTCTCATAATAAAAAATTGATTCTATAGGAACTTATTTACCCATAAATCTATCAGAATATTTTGTAAAGAAAATGTGAATTATCAAAATCTTATCCCTCAAGAGTTCGAAACTAGTTGTGTTGTAAGTCCCCTTGTCATGTACAAAGATAACCTAAGAGAGGATTTGAACACCTTGTATGATTTATTACTCCTAGGTACAGATTTTCTAGAACAATATACACATATATTATTTGGACTAGGATATATTTACTAGTAATAACCACGTAATATCATAATTACCAAATTTTTTGGATGTTCCTCTATACGTATTTTCAATTACTATATTAGGGTTATGATCACTAATTTTTTATTTCTAAATCTAATTTCTAATGTTGTGGGTAAACATCATTTGATAACAAATGTAATGCATCAATAATAGACAATCAGAGCCAGTTCCTTATTATAATACATTAGAATAATTAAAAGGAATCAAATCCCGAAGAACTGATCAGTTTAGAAATATTGGAAAAAATATATAACATACATGAAAAACACATTACAAGTCAATGAATAAAATTAAACATAGACAATTATTTGAGAATATATTACTCTCATAGCTTAACCCTGTATATATGTCCTAATACACATGTTGGAATTTTGGATAAAATAAAACATATGAAAGGGGTGAGATTAGATTCTTTATAAGGATAAACTATATAGCAGAAGATATAAACAAAAACGATTAACTCTTATGGAAAGGTATAAAAATAAAACACAATACTATTAAACCATTATCCTCAATATAATAAGGAAATAATAAATCATATAATTCCATTTAAACATTCACATGGATATTATACTTGTCTAATAATCACATGTAATATCAATAACTATTCTCATAATAAGGAAATGAATAATACTATAAAAAATAACTATACCATCAAGGCCTCATTCCAAAACTATTATCATATCCTCAAATCCTTGTACCAAGATAGTATTTTGTCTAATGAGACCTACCAATGTATCGGGGGGCTATAGAGGGCCCCAAATGTTACTTTGTAAGTCCTATACATTCCACATATGAAAAGGGTGAAACATAGCATAAAAATTCATATTAAAACTAGCATAAGAAATGTTAATACATTATCCATAAACCATAAATGGTATCAAAATAGCACATCCAGAGTAAAATATATCATAAAAATTGATTCCAATATGAAATATTTTTCATAATAAATCAATCTCAATTAATACACAAATTCAAAAAAGTATGTAGACATAGATGAAATAATCTAATAAAATCATTACAACCCTTTGAGAGAAAAATACCTTTTCTAAATTGAAAATATTAAAACTCACACAATTTATAAGAAATGAAATTTAAAAGAGGGTTTTCATTCAAATTTTCCCATACCACTTGATACTTTTTAAAGGAATTAACATTTCCAAACATTCATGTCAACATTAATAAATTCTTAAAACCATTTTGGAAACATGGAAATTAATGAGACTGTTTTAGAAGAATAAATATTTAAAAAATTTAAAATGATGGTTTATTTAAATATTCCCTTACTTAAAACCTTATTAATATTCCTTTTGAACAATTTTCCAGAAACATGGACATGGATAATAAATATGTTCTAGTAAATACTTAAACAAAAACAATATCAGATAATAATCATATTGGGAAATTAACCTTTAAATAAAACCTACAAAATATTATTTTATGAAAACACATGAATGAAATAAAAAATAGACATAAAATTTCCTTTATAATCATTTTATATCTATATTAATAGTTATGTAAACTAATATCAATAATATTGAAATGGAGAAAAGATTAACTCATTAAACATTCAGAGCAGCTGATAACACATTGAACATTTAATTCATAAGTTTGATATAAAAAAATATAAATTAAATACCCATGATATGAATTATAATTGGGTTATTACATACACCACACAAAATAAATAGGTGGTTAACAAGTCTTATATCTCCCTAAAATTAAATCTGATTTGAAATTCCATTACCTTATGTCTGATACTCTTCATACATATATAAAACTCATGTATAAATTTTTTACACATATTATTAACTGATATAATAAAACTAATTACATTTCTGATATCAAATATTATTCTTTTAAGACTTTATATTCACCATTTCTTAATAATACCATGTTAAAGAAATATTTAGGGAATTAATCACTTTGTTTATCGTATCCGTGTTGACTTGTTATTCTTGATCATATCCCATAGATCATGATTTAATTACTTATAGAATGTATAAAATTATTTATATGTCATATATTTTAAGATTATAAATATATATAACATATAAATATATGGAATTTAACAACCCATTCATAGAGACGGTCACCCATACTTATGCAGGGACGTTGTTTCCATTTTCTTTTTGTATTGAATGGAAGTGAAGGCAACATATGTATAAACACACACACACACATATTAATTCAGTATCATTATTATTTCATATATTTCGCACTTATTCATAATATATATTTTTATAATCATTCTACTATGGTGAATGTGGATGATCATGCTCATCGCATCATGGATATGGTAGGTCGTACTTATGCACAAGCAACAATATGTTTACATTGATATTTAAATGCTATAAAATTTGATGAAATATGAATTTTACAAAAAAAAATATCATTTCATAATTATTATTTTCATCCATTATATTCATCATTATACCCAAATAAATATTTTATAAATGAAAAATTGTTTACCCCACAACGTGGAGATGGTAAGTCATATATACGCACACATGTTGATATTGTTTTTTGTAGGATGGGTCGAAAAAGGAATTTTATTGTAACATAATGATGAAGAAATCCCTAAATATTTTATTTTATGGACTTATTATTTTAGTATGGTAATAATATAATAAGTGGATGTAGAAGACGAAAATTATTTTGAAAGAGGTGATAAAAAAATCACCAATTTTTTTGTGTCTCCTTTTAATTCAAACAAAAGGACTTCATGGCATTGATTTCTGCTCCAATTATAGCCTCTAAGATGTATTTAGGGAAATTAATAGAGAAATGGGCAGGGATTTTCTGATTTAATAGGCTTTGGAGGGGCGATTTAAGGATAAGGAGAATTTCCCTTTTATAAGAGAGGGTAGGAGAATTATAGGAAACACCAAAATAATTAAATTATTATAATTTAATTATCAAATTAAAATGGTACCAAAGTTTATTATTTAGAATATAAGATGAGTATGGGTAGTAAGAAATAAAAATAATAAAATTTAGACATGTTTTTAGTTTATTTTATACGTTATCTTATTCTTACTAATAATTATTTCTTTTATTTTTAAAATTGGTAACAACTTTGTAACTATTTATATGCTCTAAATTTTTATTATATTGGGTAAATTTAAACTAATTAGAAACATAATAATCCTTTACACCTTATCATAGAAACTTTGTGATTTTAGTTTTTTTCAAAATAATTAAATAAATTACTATATTTATAGAATATCAATTATGTAAATTTTAACACTATTTAATTAATGAATATAAATAAAATCCAAAAAAGTGGTGAATCCAAATGGAAACATTTTATAGTATTCTAACATGTCATATGAATCTATAAAATTCCTTTATTTCATTAATTATGTCAAATAATATTTAGTTTAATATTTATAATATCATTTATTTGATTCTTTCATTAATAAAGAGATCACCCCATCATTATTTTGTCATAAATAAATGTAATATTTATTATCTACAAATTATAAGTAAATTACCATGATATAGGAAATATTTTTATATTTCTATGGAATAATTATAGTTGAAGATATCTCTTACATAAACCCTTATTAAAAATGATTTAGTAAGAAGATATATGTTTACAACATATTTTCTGTTACATTAAATTAAATGTTATAAGTGTAATAATCACACCCAGGTACATAAAAAGGATAAATGATTATCCCAAGGATTTATTGGGTTTTCCATATGTCCTAAAATAGGATTATGACACGTATTATGGTAGTTTTATATTGTTATATATTATCATTACCCTTATTTACTTAATTCACCCTTTAACCATGGTAAATAAAAATAATTACTAAAGTTACTATTAATATAGTCTAAAAATAAAAAGGGATCTTTTTACCTAATTTGGATCTGATGATTAAAAATTTGGAATCCATTTTTAGAAATTCAAAACACGTATTTTTAAGTAAAAAATTTATTATTAATTTATGTTGACAAAATAAGAAAACATTTTTATTAGAAGTAAAAACTATTAAATGATTGAAATGTGTTTATATCAAATTTCAATTTTAAATTTCCAAAAATTACCAAATGTGTATTAAATTATAAAATCATAATCTAATTAAAAATTAAAAGATATTAAATTTTTAATCTACTAATATAAATTATTTAGATGAAAAGTAGTTTTGAATTAAAATGCAGTATTATTCCCAATTCATTAAAATATTAAAGTTATAAGAAAAAACCCAAAAGATTTGTCCAAAACAAATTTATGTCCCAATTCTAAAAAAGAAGTTTATTTTTTGAAATGGAACATATAAAAGTGAAAATATTATATTTCAAAAGGGTTCACATTTATGAGGTGGTAAAACTAAAATAAAAAAAACTAAATTCCTTATCATATAATATCTATGAAATAAATGAGATGAATATTAAGATTATATAGAGTACATATAATAAAAAAATATAGATAATACTATTCAGAACTGCTTTTTTAAAAGACTAGTTGTGGTTTTGTTGAACTCAGGGTTATGTACAGTGCAAGCTATTGAATTATTTAAAAATATGCATACCATAGAAGCTTAGGTAGTTACAAGTCTATTTAAGCCTTTCTCTTTTCCCTTGCTTTCGATCTAGCAATTAGTGTGTGAGTGTTTTTATACCTTTCCTAGATCTAATCCAATCTAATCCAAATAAAGGTCTAATACTGGGGGAGGAGAGTCATAATGTTGAAGGTGGGTGTCCTATAACTCCTCCATCAAGTTCATTGATATTTGAATTAATCTATGGGCCCCACTTATTTCATATTGTTCTGTTAATAGAATTTACATTACCAGATTATAATCATTTAAAAATATGGATATTATATTTTCCATATATATGATTAATATTTGGTGGTTATTCCCACAACTATATCCGTCCTATATAGGATGTTATTCCATAGTTTTCATTTTAATGTTTTGACACATTTGATCCACCATTTAGGTGGGCCTTCACATGACCCTCCTAAGGGTAAGAATTTCTATATTAAATGGATTTTACGTATTTGAGAATTTCATAATGTAAAGTGCCATTTATGATCACGGCTTAACTCACCAAAGGTATGTTCTTAAATTTGACAATGAAAGAAGAAATGTGCATTTGAAAATATACTATATACATGACTTCTCCTTAAGTGTAAATAAATAGTAGGTTTCATATCCAAAACACCATGTAACAAATTAATGGAAGGTAGTGGAATTTATCTTCAATATTGAATATGTTTTAAATGGATTAAATGAATGGTTTAATGATAATTGTCCATGTCACTCTAAAGAAAGCCATGACTTAAACCAAATGAATTGATTAAAAGGGTGGCTAATACATGAACTTATCACATTAATGAAAGGAAATGATTGAATCAAATGAAAAATTACATGACTCATTATCATTTAAGAGCATCCAAACTTATGCTCACCTAGGATTACGATCAGACAATTCACTGAACACTCGAGAACGCCATTACACTTAGAGGATACAACATTCATAGGATGAATCCGACCTAGATACTGATCCTTATATACTCTTTCGATGACGTTTATGAATCCTTAGAATCCCTTAAATATTATCATATTATTCCTCAAATGTACTCCCTGGATTCATTATTGATAAATGGGGTTCATGATTAAATTCCATCAGGCACAATCATTTCATTTCTCCATTTTACCATGGATGTAATCCTTGGACTCGGTAGGCATCTCACTGTCAAATGCCATGGAATATGAAATTTGGATTACACTCTTACCTCATACCAGGTAGTAATTACAACTGAGCTGGTGACCCTTGAGGTATATGTTTCATTGGCTCTTACCTTGGGATTTACCTATAAAATATCATTACAGATTTCATTATTACATATTGAAACCTTTACTATAATTAACATGTGACATATTTATAATTTTTAACAATAAAATAATTAATTTCTTACTTGTTTAGACTCCATCCAAGGGATGAAGTAGGTAACTTAATATTTAGATAAATTATATTGTTTACATTATATATGTATGCTTTGAAACTGTTACACTTCCATTACATGAAACATATGTTATAGACATAATTCAGGCTGACCCATTGTGATTTATCTCATACCCTATCCAGTCATCATTTAGTACTCGGAGTAGATTACATAAAGGAAGGTGTTGATAAAGGGAAGCATATGACTTCGAAAACATGATTGATTAATATATAGGATAGAGCTTGATAAAAAATGACCAAGTTGGAGCTCATGATGCTTGGGATAGGATTTTATATACTTTTTAATTCTGTTGAACATGTTATTCCTTTATTCTTGTATACTTTTTTTTCTAGTTTTTTGGTGACACAAAACATCATCAGTTGTTGAATGCTATTCCAATAGATTTTTTATGCTCACTATTTTCCCTATTCTACATTGTACCTTCTGTATACTCATATTGCTTATGAAATTTATCTCTTTTTATAATCATAAAATGCACTACACATTGGTAATGAGGGAATAGTCTCTCCACAGACATACTGTAGGCCCTATCTTCTAGTCGGCCACCTCTGGTGTTTAGGGAGATGCATTTTATTCCATGTGACCCATCAGGATTGGGGCACCCATTATGTGGCATCCGGGCCTAGGATGTCACATTGGGGGAACCTTGAGAGGACTCCATAGATGAAAGGTGTGTTTAAGGACATTATCCAGGGTTTTTGAGTGAATAGTAAGTAGGGATTGGGTGGTTTTATATAGAAAAATATAGGGGAGTTCTTAATTATTTCACAAACATACGTTTTGGACATTATATGATAATGTAATAAAAAACACATACCATCCATTGGTTTTTGGCCATTTTATCTTCCAAATAATATTGGGTTTAATTATTGTATATAATAAAAGAGATTAAATTTTTAAAATACTATCTTTGGTGATGTGGAAGTGATTCACACTCATAATGAAATCACTTAAAAACTGTAAAATATAAAATAGGTTTTTGGAGGATTAAGAAAATATTAATAAAATCAAAATAATAACATTAAGGGAATATATTTTAAATTATAAACCTATATTTGGTCTTTTATATAATTTATATAATTTATTAAATCAATTCTGGGTCATCACGATGTCATAATACACACCTTATATTTATATAATATTTATTTCTTACTTAAAAACCTGAATGTATCAAAATATTTTGAAAATTAAGAATTTGATAATTTTAAGATGATTATTCAAAGAATTATATTTATTCAAACGAAATTATATTCTAAATATTTTATTTTCTTTTCTAATATAGAATAAATTTTTTTTATGAATTGATGGGTTTTTAGTAACATTTTTTCAGCCCTTAAAACAATTACATTTGAAATCATAAAAATAATTTTACCATTTTTACATAATAATCAATATATAATAATAATATATGACTAAAGTATATTTATTTAAAAATTTATTAAATTATAAAAATAAATTTCTTAATCAAAATTGCATATTACCTAAAAATATACTTAATCTTTTATCTTATCAATATAAAAATCACTTATAATATAAAAGAAATAGTAAATATTATTATAATTATATTTAAGATACAATATAAATATTCATATTCATAGGGTCTTGATACATATACCATTATTACACAAGTAGATTCCACAAGGGTAAGGTGCTTGTTGGTGGTACATTCTTGGGGTGGTTCAACGTACCTAGTTTGGGCCATAATCTAGATGGGATTAAACATATCTAGAAAATGGTTTCTCCCAGTGTTTATTTTATGGATTTTGTATTGTTATTATTAATGGGAAAATCCATGTGATTATATATCCCATATAATCTCAAATAAATGGGATTAATTGGGTATGATCCTACTTGTTGAGTCTCTTTCTACTTTTATTTTTCCAAATGGGATTTATCAAAACCCATTATTTATACCAATTATATGATAACTGTTCAGTAACTATATTATCAACAATTGAGATTTATAATGTTTTTTTAAATATTATAGGATATATTTAAACAAAATAATTTTACGTCTTTCTATAACCATATTAAAAAATTGGGAATTTAATTATTCCAAGAAAGGAATTTATTCTATATAATAATGGTTCATTACTATGATTGTGTGGAATATTATAATTTTTGATGTTCTATATCTCATGTTTTATAAAATGTATGAATTTAAATTATAATATCTCATTGGTTATATTGGACCATGTATTTATACACGACTTGTTATATATTTAGTGGAATTGGTTATGTTGATTGATTCTAATGATAGGATAATGAATAATTTTTTATTATATTCCTCATTTGGTTGCATTTTTTTATTGAAAAAACATATTTTGTTTGTGCAATATTATAATTTTTTGAGTTATTATTTATTCCTTATAGTTGTAATGCAGATGTTATTATTTTTTCATATTGATAAATCATAGCCACACATGAACCTTAATAACAATGAACTAGTTTCCATAACATGGGGATTTTGAAGACCATTAAGGGCTTACAATTATCTAACTTGAGTACTTAGATAATGGTCATCTAACGATGTTTTTTGAATTTGGAATAGGGAACCATGATACCTATATACCATCAAATATAGCAGAGGTGTTTGGTCCTTCTAGTTTTGAAAAAGTTTTTTGATGAGTCCTGACCCATGGAGATATCAAAATTAATATAGATTAGTATTTCAGTGTTAAATAAATATGAATTTTTTAATATATTTTATCTTTTTAGCCTCATGTGCATAAACCATTAGGTTGAAAATTTCCTTTCTCTATGGGGGGAGTATGATGGTATGAGATACCAATATTATTTTCAGCCCAAAATTATGGCCTATGGGATTATATTACATAATGTAGGGAGAGGATGAATTAATTAGATAATGATTCAATTATTGATGCATTGATGAAACTAATTATTAATTAGGGATCAAGGTAAATGGTTTAGTTGGGTGAATAGTAGAATGAACACAAAATTTGAGGATCGAGGTGTTATATCGAATACTAGAAGACAATGGGTGAATTCTATATGGTTCCTATGTGGTTTTATATATAGAAATTCACCCATGGATGACAAATGATTCATTGTATACAATTACCAATAATTTGTGAGTTTAAATTATCATCCTGATAGTATCTCCAAATAGGGTACATTATTTCATGGGTGGAGAGTTCATTGACCTGGTATTAGATTAAAATTCTATATAGTAGCCTATGTATTAGTTTTGAGATTACAAGTTATGCAAGGTTGACTAGTATATGTGGTTAAATCACCTAATGAGTATAGATTATTTATGTTAGAAAAATAATTCAATTTGTGGATTTTTATGTTGATGTTAGTATGTTTTTAATCATTTCATTATAGTGGGGACATATGTAATTTAGTTATCGTCAATGGTTGTTTAAATAATATGTGAGTTGAGTGTTTTTGTGAAATTTAATATAACCATTTATCAATTAAAATTTTTCATTCAAGGTCAAATATGGTGAGATGGACATGGAATTGAAAAATTAATTTATGAAATTATTAATGTTTTTTTGTGGCTAAAATGTGAGAGTTCGAGGAAAAATTCAATGATTTTGAAATGTGTGTGGTGAAGAAACTATATTATCTGGTAAAAATCAGTGATGGAGACATACATAATGTCTCATTTTATGGGGTGATTCAACGAATAGTCGCAATTGTTCATCAAGGAGTTGATAAGTTTTTTTGTGGTGATTTTATCAAAATTCATCATTAAAAGTGAGAGTAATTATAA
The DNA here is from genome assembly GCA_963277665.1 of Viscum album. Classification (NCBI taxonomy): domain Eukaryota; kingdom Viridiplantae; phylum Streptophyta; class Magnoliopsida; order Santalales; family Viscaceae; genus Viscum; species Viscum album. The sequence goes on along the minus strand of OY728152.1, from coordinate 51,692,994 downwards.
AAAACTTAGGTTTTAAAGGATTACAATAAGCATGAATTTTATTTTTCAAAAATCAATGCTAAAAAAGGTGTATATTTGGATTTTTAATATAATTAAGCATAGCTCTTAGTGGTGGTACTGTTGTATGAAAATTACAATTAATTCATATCAATACCTAGGTATGGGATTAGCCAATAATAAGATATAACAGAGTATTAGAAGATCATTGGGGAAGGCCACAAGGATTCCAGTGGGATAAGAAGGGTATAAATAATAATTCTCTTATTACTGGGTTCATGGTGGCTTCCCGAATGTATGGAGGGTTCGAAAAAGTTTCCTATGTTAGAACCTGACCCCTAATTATGTGGTGGTTTGCGGAACATTTGTTTTTCATATTTTTATGGCGTCTTTAAATAATCTTTGTATAATTTGGGCCATATATAACTAAATTATAGAGAGAGAGTACTCATGTAACCTTGATAATATTTCATTTTCCTCTAGTAATCCATCATGGTTTGGGATGGTTTTCTAACTAAATAAATGTTCTTCTATTTCTCCATTCACTTTTCTACTTCACTATTATATTCAATTATTTGTGGAAATTCTATGTTTCGGATTAATGATGGATTTTAGTTGAGTATGTTTCTCTCCATCCATTATCCTACAGATTCACATTTGGTCTTGAGGATATCGTGGAATAATGAAAATATTTGGTTTATAACAAATACATATTGAGTTATCTTACAATTTTTTCAAAATATTTCCAAATTTACAATTTTTATAGATTCTAGTCATGGTGATATTAAATATTTGAATACTGGGGTCATGTAAAAGATCATATGTATACTTTTTTTGGAGGTATTTTGGTATGCTTCACAGTGAGATCATTTGACTTAATTGATTATGGTTAAAATTAATTAATTAATTATAGTTTTTTAAATGAAATTTTGATAATATCATGGACTTTTTTTGGACATGATTGATAAGGAAAATATATGTTATGAGATTGAATATAATTTGTTATATGATATTTGATGGGTTTAATCCTAGAATGAGGTATACGATTCCTAAATTATAATTCCACACATATTGTGTTTAGTTTGTAAAATTTTATATTTGGGGAAGGTGACTTCAGTAATGATTACTCATGTTAGAACTGAGGATGTGTGGTAGGGTATGATAAAAAATTATCACCATTTTATGTTGAAAAAGAAATCATATTTAGGATGAAATGAAGAAGAGGATCCTCTTGGGATTATGAAAACTTTCAATTCTATGAGTGGTTGTGGTTTAAGGATACCGAATGGGTATTTGAGGTTTTGTTTACATATACATGGAATATATTAGTCTTTCAATAATTCCGATGAGGCATCCTCTAGGATGGAATTCTATGATATAGTTTTTTGTAAGGATATTCCCTTGATAGGGTTGTAATGATGTATTAGGACCTTTGAAGACACATTAGGTGTGGCTCGATAGTGTTTCCCTGAAATTATATTCAGTATCCTTATAAGCCTAAATATAGGTTAATGTAATAGTATAAATATTGTACAAAGTAATGATTTAAATATTTTGAAGAGTCTACATAGAGTAGAATGTGGAATTGATGCATGAAAAATGATTTCCCAAAGGTATTTTAGTTTAGTATAAGTATAATGGAACCTTATATATTGAAATAATACTTGGTCTAGAATGATAGGAAGCATATAAGCTAAATGGGTCCTAATTGAAAATATTGGAGGACCTATCGAATTAAGATGATTTTGCTGAGCGTTCATCTTTTCATAAACTAAGGGTCAAGGGATGTGAATGTGGGTTTTTATACTAGAAAAGTCTTGCCAGAAGAAAGGCTTCTGACAATTTATTAAAAAGAAGGAAAAATGTACATATGAGTGGCAGATAGGGCCACACAAACATAAATTCCATCATCCACCAGAAACAGGTCAAGAGATCATAGTATAACATATCATTTACATAATCAGAGTCACCAGATGTCTCCCACTCTGATTGAGACTTATCCCAATTTACGATTTTCATGATATTTGTATCTTCCTTCCTTTACACCTTAGATGGTGATTTGGTAGACACGTTTATAGGAATATTAGAATAATCCTTATGTAGTTTCTGCTTTAAGGGAACATAGCTGAAACCCTCACTAGCAGCACTCTTTATTTTGCCACTTAAAATTGAATCCTTTTAAGAGGCATGTCCGCCACTGTCTTAGACCCTAATAGGGGTACCCACATTCTCTTGTTCACCCTCAGAAACGTTCCCCCATTTATCATGTAATTCAAAAACATGGAAGAGATTCTGGATTTCTTGATGGCAATAAAAATGTTGTTGCACATCATTATAATTGGAGACGTCAACCTGGGAGGTATCAGGGTCCACAAATGGAGTAACCTCTTTAACCAAATCAAACTGTGTCATAGAAGGGCAACTATGGGCCTTCTTTATAGATACATCAATTAACAACCCTTTTCCAGTATCTAGCCCATCAAGAACACTTGGAAATATCTCACTAAGTGAATAACCATGATGTGAATTAGATTTTGGAAACATCGAATCCTTCCCCTTTGACTTCCTATGACAGAGAGCTGCTAAATGTCCTCTCACCCCGCATTCCCCACAAGAAACATTCCTCTGACATAACTCCAATGAGTGGCCAACAACTATACATTCATTGCAGAAAAGAAGTTTTTTCATACTCAACATCAATTTGAATTTTATCAGAAGGAGTGTAAAGGGTTACCTTGTCAATCAGAGTGGTGCTAAGATCAACCTCCACTAGAATCCAAGAAAAATAAACAAACAGAACATCCTCGGTCTCTTTGTCAAGCCGAATCAGGGTCCTAATTGTCATACCAATATCATGCAGTATTTTCGGATGCCAGAGGACCCAATTGAGTCCATTAAGATGATTCCATAGATGAGAAAAAGAATTTCATGCCCATGAGACATTAAAATCCAATGACCATTCTTGTAAATAAAGCCATCTAGTTTTCAGAAAAAAGGTTCCCATGCTCCATGCTCGAAGCATCAAATCATCAGACGGAAAAAGGTAGTGGAAAAATCCTCAACCAAGAGAAACACATTTCCAATTAGAGAAAACCCACTAAAGCATGGTTCTACGAATCAAATCATAAAATTTCCATAGTTGTGTGCCTTTAGGAAGAAAAATTAATGCAATAAAATATTTTTACCCAATTGACATTCTCTCATCAAGCACTGTAGGATTAGATTCAATATGAGCTGATGAACCCTTATGAAGAGTTTTACTTGGACCTGAGTCCTTAAACAGTGCAAATGAACATGCTTCATCCAATTTCAACACTACATTTTATTTTTTCCTCACATTAGAATAAGAAATAGAACTAGGAAAAACATCACCACATGGTGAAATAGGATCCCGTATCAGTGCCTCAATAGGATCCGCAGCCGCATCAACCTTCACCCGACTAGTTGAAATCCATAAGTCAGCTAGCCTCACATCCATCATCATGGTCGCATGAGATGTTTGTGATCATTTGGAAAATAGTGGGTTATGACTTTTAGAAGAAGTGATCATTTAGTAAATTTTATTGAGTGGGATGTGTTCTTTCATGTATATTTTGACTATTCTTTCATGGATCTTATAATGTAATGATATTAGTCCCAAAATTGGATTTTATATAGGCTATGAGATTCATGGGATGTGTCTAAAACTAGATGCATGATTGGTAGAGTATATAGAGTTGGGATATTCAAGAGATGTTTTGAGTTATATAATAACCAATTATGGGAAATATAGATTATGTATTACTAATTTATATAAAAAAATGGGTATATTTTGATAAATTAGGGGTTATAGTATTTTTTTTCTCTAATATTATACTTTATTTTCATATTGAAATTTAATGAATGTTTCTATTTTTCATTGGTTTATATAATATTTTATAAAAATGATATTGAGGTTATTTTATCAAAATTAAATATATAATTCCATATCTAATAGATTATAAATATATTCATATAGAGATGATCCCATGAGGTTCTGTGGAAACCTATCATAAGAAATGATCATGTGTTTTGAACTAGGGATGTTACCTGAGGAGGCAATACAAAGCATTGTGATAGTTGGGATGATATTTGTGATGATTTTTTGTAAGGTTTAGATTAAATTGATTTATTATTACCTATCATCTAAATCACATTAATATAAAATTTCTATTTTTATTGATATGAAAATGTGAATTTAATTCAAAAATAGACATAATGAATTTAATTTTTAGGTTTGTTATAGAATTTATTTTGTAGTTTGGTATTAAAAATTGTCACTATTATTCTAAAAATAGATTTTTTTGAGGTTCAATGTGGTTTTTTTATTATCAACTGAGGGAGTAAGTACCATTTTAAATAATAAATAACTAATGGGTACTCGATTGTGTCTCACTAGTTTTATAGTGAGTATTCATGATATTTGGGGTTCCACTACTTCTAACAGATAGTATTTGGTTGGCTCATTTTGGGTGACAAGTGGATACCAACTAACTAGTCATTGGAATGTATATTGTAATCTTTAACCATATACAAATGGTTTCTAGAGGATATTCACCTTATATAATTTTTCAATTATCAATAAAAACATATAAAATACCATTTAATCCACATGGAAGACATAAAAATTACTACAAGATCCTCTAATATTTTCACGCATTATAATTAAATCATTGATACAGTATTTACATTTCGTATAGTTAAATATTTCAAAATTGTTTATGGTGGTGATTACATGGACATGCATAAATTGAGAATTGGATAAATGAACTAATTTTTTTCTCTAATTTTGAATTTTATTAATGTGTAATTTCATGTACGAATATTGGAAATAAGATACATATGACTCAAAAATTGAGCCATGCTGTTAAGGATTTAACCAATAAATTTATATAGGTTGATAGGGATGTGTTAGACTCAGTTGTGAATATAAATTAGGAGTGAATTATGGTATATATATATCAAATTCCACATACAAATATATTGTCCCATATGATTATAGGTACTCTAGTTTATTTCAATTCATAAATAATAGTAATAAAAAAATCGCTTCTACTATATTTTACATCATAAGTCTATATATAAGGTCAATGAAATGAATATTTATAGATAAACCAAGTACATAATGGAATAATTTTTTTGTTACATGTTAATAGTTGAAACAATATCCCAAATTGTTTTTAACCTCACAAATTTTAATTCTCAGTAAACTATTTGCATGTTTTGACGCACAAAAAATTAAGTGTATAAAATTATCTAAAAATTATTAAAAACAAAATTATGAATATATATTTAATGATGGTGTACAAGTTATATCCATTATCATAATTTTTATTAACACCCAATTCTTATTTACTATTGGAAAATCATATTAATGAGTTATAATACTCTTCTCTTTTATTTCTTATTCTACCATCTCTATGAATTCATACTTATCCTCTCCATTAAAAAATTATCTCCATATATTTCCTTTATCTTCTATGATATTTGATCAACAGTTAATATATCAATTTGTTTTTATATCACCATTGTTTATTTTATATACTATTACTTTTAAATAAATGTTTAAATGAGTCAATATATTTCACAATATGTTATCTCATTATTTCAAAAGAAAACAAATATCAGAATCTCCTAAATCTATAAAAATATCATAAAAATGGCGGGTTAGGGTATCCAATGATGTGTTACTCTCCGAACATCAAATCTTCAAAAAAATGTCATGTTTTAAAAAAAGTATCCCATAAAGCATTCCATTTCAAAATTTATTAAATACCTTTAATAAATTTTACATGAAAAGTTGAAAATAACAGTGATATGATTTTTTTCTCAAAACCCTGAAATAAGTTCATATCGTGATTCCTTTAATTATTTATCGAAATATAAATCCCAACTCTATAAATTAGTCTCTTTTAAAATGATACCTCTTAACATGAAGTATTTCAATAACAATTTCAACCTATATGGTCACAAGTAATCCATAAATTGGACAAATCTTGTGTTTATTAGATGACATAAACTAATAATATTATATTAGTTCAATCTTCTTTTGGAAAACAATTTTTCCAATGTAAAAAAAGTACTTATTTTTATCTTACATAACATAGTTTTAGGCATTTAAAGAAAAAAACATATATCCACTTTCAAAAATTATAATTTCACATGATAATTTCATAATATTGTTGTTGTTCATTTTTATGGTCTCCAATAACCTTAATAAACAAACAAATCCCAGTTATATTTTCATGGGGTATTTAAAGTGTTTGGATTGTTATCTTCTAAGGGAAAGAATGAGGTTTAGGTGGCCAGCTGGTAAATTTTATATAGAATATGTAGGCAGAAATGAATTATAAATAAAAAAACATAATTAAATGGGGTGATAAATAGAGTTTTCTTATTTCCAATTTATTGGTATCATATAATTGGTTATATGAAATTACTAGGTGGAAACACAACAACACATTTGGATTATATATTAAATTACAATATTTAATTACATTATATAAAAAAATAATATAATAAATGATGTTTAAAAAATTAATTGATGGATGTTATAAAAATTATTGTTCATTTGTAGTAATTTTGATTAATGAAACTAATATCATTATTATGAATTTTTAGATAATTTAGGATATGAGGTGAAAAAATACAGAAGAGATTTACAGAATATAAAAAACCATTAAATTACTATATGTGTGATAGGGGCCATTATTATGAGTAAAAAATTGATTGAATTACATAATTGTTATTTGATTCCAAAAGAATTATACAATTTTGTAATATAATTCACTACATCGTTATGTTAAAAACTATAATAATGTTTTTAGGATTTTTCATGAAGGCGGTTTGAGAAAAATTAATGGTACTCACTATATAAAGGAAAACCTACATCATGATTATAAATATGGTTAAATTTATGATTTATAATATACCTAAATGAAAATGTTTTTTTTGGAAATTATTATTGTGTTTTTAATGGATTTTTTTATAAAAATAACTTAATTGGGACATGGTAACAAACATAGATCTATTACATTTATTATATGAAGCTACATGATTTATCATAAAGAAACCAAACAATGAAATAGTAGTGAATATTTTGTTTCTCTTCTTGAATATTAAATTTACAAAATTAAATAGTTGTAAAACTAGGAGTAAATATTTTCTAACATATTAATTTTTTAATTCAACAGATTTACAAAGAAACCATATTTCTATTTTAAAGTGTAGACAATTCCTTTCATGAATATTTATAAATTTCCATATATTTTAAAATATGAGAACATGTTGATATTAAAATGGATATTTTAAAATATGATTTTAAATTATGGTTATTTCAAATTATTCAATGAAACATGGTAGAACACATCGAATATTTTTATATGGGAAACATAGAAGAGATTGATGTGTTAAAATAAAGATCCTTGAAGTTATTTTAAAGGAGGAACACATAGAATATTTTGGATATTGTGATACATTTGAATTTATATAAATAAATTCATAATTACTAACTAAATATCTAGAGTTTTATATAAATATGGATATGAAGAGAAAAAATAAAAATAGTTTATCATAATTATAAACATTATTTATTCATTATAATGTCATATATGATAAATCATTCAAACCTTATCTGTTACACGACATTACCTTACTTTAGGTACTATTTGTATTTTTTGTGGATTCACATTTTTTGGTTCATTTGAAGCTTCATGTGAATATAGAGCCTTTTTTGGGGGAAATGACCTATTGTTTATGAGTATATGTTTTTTAATTAATTTATTATGGGTATAAATGTTTAAATGGATTTAGTGGGTGATACATGGTATCATATATCCTTATGTCTTGGTTCGGAGGTTTTCTGTAAAGAAAATAGATTGGATACTGAATTCTGGACACATTCATTTTTTTAATTGATCACACATTTAGAATATGTTTTTGAGAAGAATCCCTGAATCTCATGTAGGTACTAAAAGGATTATAATATATAAAATCATTACATATCATGAAAACATGAAAATAGATTTAATTTAATTCTAGTTGACATATTTTTTGGATTAATTTTAATATGTGATATTTGATATAATAAAGTGGATTCACGACATGAATTTATTAGGACCACTAATTTGAAATGCGATGTGAACCAGAATCATTTATCATTCAGCACACATGCCTTCCCGTAAAACTCTACTGCAATTTGGGGTGATCTTCTTCAGTTTGTATCCTTTAGTTCGACATTTTTTCCATATAGTGGTTGCAACGCATACCCATGGTTAGTGGTAATTATTCATCTCTATTTCCTATGGTCATTGAAGTAGTGTTGGTTGTATTTTTTTCATTTTGTCTTTTTATTGGTGTAATATATTAATCCTTTACATTTTATTATCATCCCTAATTTTCAATCAAAAATTAGTGGTTTTTCAATCCTAATTGTTGAATGAAAATATGTTTCCATCATTCTTGTGATAGATCATTATATAAAAGTTCTTCTAATTTATTAATAGAGTGATAATGGTTATATATTCTTATTGATTTATTTGGGTTATCCATTTTAAAATATTTTCATTTTTAAAAAACGGATTTAATTAATTGTTGAATGGTTTTAGAAATGTATTTTGGAAAACATAGCACACAGGGAACCATAGGGACATCATGAAATGCCCATAGGTGACCCTAGTGTACATGGTTCAACTTGGTGTTGCTTTTGAGATATAAAAACTCTTTGGTAGGGATTTATGTTATTAGGATGAAAATTATTCCATATTTAGTCTTCATTGATGACTAGTACATATTCCCATTGGTTAGGAAACAAATGGTGTTCTTTTTCGTATATACATTGTTTATTGCATTATGGATTATTACATGGTTATTTTCTCACATGCTCAATTTAACTATTTTTATTTTATACACAATATATTCTTATATTTTTTTTGAATATGTTTTGAATGTATTGGATAAAATAGAATTTTATAAATCGAGTTTTTTAAAAGGGTGAGGGTTAAGAATTATTTATTGAACGTGAAATCAAGAATCCCATTTAAATAGAATTGGATGAAGGGGGAACACAAACATAAAGGGAAAAACCTTAATAAAATTCAATACGAAGTCAAAAAAATGTATCGAATGAACAAAAAGTAGTAAATGTCTTGAAAAACATAATTCATTAATAAGAATCATTCTATTTTAAATCTATAACATATACATTATTGATATTAAAAATTGCGTATATTATTGAGTGGTATCCCTCTCAGATATGTTCTCACACCCTACAATTTCCTTTTGGGGGTTATAAGACTTATTTTTTCAAACTCATAGAATTGAAAGGGAATCTTGCTGCATGAAATGTTGTATTGTCATCTGTTTCCTTTTTAATGAGATGCTTTGTAGGTGAAAATTGGACACATGGGGACTTTGGGGTATTTTATTTTATTAATTTTTCAGTTTTACAGGTTGGTATTGGATTTTTTGAATCTTTTGTATCTATTTTATCCACATTGTACTCTAGTTTAATGTCTTGATTTTTTTTCTAGAGAATTGTGTTTTCCATTATTTTTTTATACATCCCCATATCGAGGGCCACCATGGGTTACTTGTCTAGTTGACCCAATTTGGTTTATTATGGAAGGATATCAGAGTAAAGCACTTCTTAAATGAGTTAAGAATACCTAATTATGGTTATATTTCTTGGGTATATTGGAGTTAGGAAAATAATAATTTTGGTAGTATATTTGGGAAGAGGAAAGTCTAGTTCACTTTTTTGTTTTAACTCTAGTTTCCATGGGTGGTCATATAATTTTTACTAGGTTTGAGACTTGGTATTTCAGTTCATTTGAATGAACATTATGGGAAGATAATTCAAACATACCAATTCATTTCTTATAGATTTTTCAGTCATCTATAGAATTTATAATTTATTTAAATTATTATCATTTCAATAATAGATATTGATACCTAAAGTTGGTCCTATAAGTTTGGAAATGGATCATGATTGATTGTATTTTGTTTTTTGATAGTTAGAAAATTCCTCATATAAAATCTCTTCAAAATATTAGTGAAGAAGATATGTGGAAAGTTCATTTGGAAAATACTCTACCACCCCTTCTTTGGTAGAAGCTTTAATCCACTATATTTAGAATATAGGTAATGTAGGTGGAGAAAACTAGGGATAATCAGAAGACATGGATAAGAATTTAAAAAGTAGCATCCAGCTGAATTTTGTTGTGAAAAAGGACCACACTAAGAAGAAATATTGAATGAATAGATTGATAGAATCTTTATGAATTTTAAGACACATGAGTAATCTAATTTTGGGGTATCCATATATATTCTTGAAGGATCAGGAGGGATATTGGGAGACTCCATTGTACAAGCTAAGTTCCAAAACGACCTTACCTTGGATTATTTCAATAAAATATTTAACTAGTTGTTTTGTATTGAGTCATTTTATTGAAGAGAGACATATGGGTTTTCAATATTAAATAATGTATATAATTACAATATAGAGTATTCTAACGATTTTTTAGAGTTGGTTCACTTGGAACCAAAGCTAATAACCAATTTTTAACAGAAGGCATAGAGGGTTGAGTTTTGGGTGAGGGATGAGATTTGGTAGATGGTTATTATTATGTGAATTCTATTAATTTGGGATATAGTATATATGGGAAATATGTAAGAGGTTTAAATATTCTATAAAATGGGATTGTGATATTATTTAGTTGGTACATTCGTTATCCTGGGTGTATCTTCTAGCCTTATAAAGAAGATCAAGGGTAGAATTTCTTACCCTGGAATAATTCTAGGGGCTTCTTCTGGACAACATCTTGTTATTTTCTTTCAATGTGGGTGTTATGTTATTACTAAGACTAATTAGGTAATGTTTCTTAGTAAATTTCATCATTTTAGATACTCTGGTCATCTAACCCAGTTTTGGGACATGATATATCGATTGTCATAAGGTTGGATCCACATTCACTAAGGGATTGAAGGTTTGAACTGGTTCTTCCAAGGGTGGTGGGTCCTTTCCTCAAGATAAGTATAATGTTCATGTCGATAAGAAATCTCTAAAAGGAGTTTTGAAAAAATTTCTTTATGCAGTGAAGTCTGGACCAAATGAATAAGAAGGATGTCTAGCCACAGTTAGAGGTATATTGTTTATTTCATCTTCTACAGTGATAAATTGTTTTGATATAGGAAAAAATCATTATTTTTTATAGTCAAATATAGTTGACCTATTCCGCTATCATCAAGATCACATCCAATACTTGTTAGATCTTTCTATTCTATTTTGAATGGGTTTTGAACAATGGATTAGGTTCTTAGCATGTTGATAGATGATAGTGGGTCATGAGTTTTTGTGGGAAATATTATTAATCAATTTTGACATCATAGAATTGATAATTGGGATAGATTATATGTTTAGTAGTAAGGCCTTGATAGGATGTTGTTGATTTAATTTTTAGATCTTATCTACAGATTGGGTTCGTCTTGCTTTCATGGATAATGTGACTCTAGATAGGGATGCACGAGGTCTATTTTTCATTATGAAAAGAGAATCTAATTCTGGTTTTTAGAGATGATTCCTAATTTCTTTTTTAAACCTATTTGGGTAGTCAAAAAGATGTGGCGGTATTTGCATACCAAAAGGAATTTATGAATGATTTTTCTAGTTTACCTCCCCCGAGAGAGGTCAAGATTACCATAGACCTTCTATATAGTACAATGTTATTTTCTATTCCATCTTACCATTTCATGCCTATTGACTTGTTAGAATACAAGTCTCATCTTGAGAATATCTATGATAAGGTATTTATTCATCCTATAATGATAGTGTGGGATTCTCTTGCTAACTTTTCTAAGAAAGAATATTATATACTTCTACTTTTCACTGATTTTAAGATGTAAAATCAAGTGATCATCAATAATATATATCACTTTATTTGTAATGCTGATCTATTTGATCATCTTATACGGGAATATTGGTTTTCATAAATTGACCAGTTTTTAGGGTACCACCTTGAGAGATTAAACAAGGTTGATATACTGAAGATTTAATTTATGTGAAAATATGAAAATTTTTATTTTATATTTATTCCATTCAGACTGACTAACACTAATACAGTGTTTACATAAATGATGAAGTAGATATTTCATGATTATTAGAAACATTTATTTTGTGTTCATGAATAATTATTTGGTTTAATATAAGTCATACGAGGATCAAGTGGAATATTTTGTTATAATTTAGGGTTCTTTTTCTGTATGGTAACATTTCCAAATTTGTGTTTAGGAATAAATAAGTAATGAATTGGGTAATGTTATTTCTAAGAGAGGTGTTTGAGGGGATCCTAAAAAATAATCAAATAGTTATGTTCTGGAAGAGGACCATTTTTTTGAGATTCAAATCAAATGGGCATTTAATTTCAATTAAATGTTGTTTGTTTGAGATATCTATATGGTTTCATCTCTGATTAAATTATTAACTTGTTATGGTGTAATGTTCATTTGGAACTGAAACTGCTAAAGATATTTTGAGGAAATAAAATGAGATTGACTTCATCTTTATTATTTATTATTCCAAAACTAGTTTAGGGTTATGATATTTTGTAGGATTCTTTTGGCATCAATTTTTTGTGTGTCGTGATGTAGGGGAGACATGTGATAGCCTATGGATGTTGAAAATTTCATCCTCAGGGAAAAAACTACCATACCCATGACCTTAATTTTTTAGTGGTTATGAATGCATTCAAAACATGGCATCACTACCAATTTGGGGCCCGATTTATGGTATATTCTGATCATAAAATCCTAAGGTACATTTTACATAGAGGGATACAAACAATTGATAGAGATACTTAGTGGAGTATCTTCAGACATTTGATTTTGATATTTCTTATTCTTTTGGGAAATTGAATTTGGTCATTGATGCATTGAAGAAGAAACTACAGGCATAAGGAGTGAAGGAATCATTGGAAGTGTGGTCATTGATGAGTTTTTTTGAAAAGATAAAATTTGGAAAAGAATAATTTTGTGGGTCAATATATTTCTCTTTGATGATGGTTGGCTCACCATTTTCCCTAGAGGTTTCAACTCATGCAGATATCTAACCCAAAGTGAGAATGTTTTAGTAAAATAAATTATGTTGGGAATACCTCAGGTGTGTGGTCTCAGTCTCCCAATGGCACTTCATGTTTTCAAAACAGGGTTGCTGTTCATTTTTCCATGAGGCGTGATTAGATGGAAATGAGACACTATCCTTTCTAGACTATACACCTAGGTACTACCAAGATGTATCATGATTTGAGATGTCAGTATTTGTGGGTAGGAATGAGATGGTTTATTGTATATTTTGTTTCAAGATGTATTTATTTTCAACAAATTAAGGTATCAAATTGGATAAATTTTCATTTATTATAACCCTTACCCATTATGGTATGAAAAATGTATGAAATGTCTTTGAATTACATCATTAGTTTACCAATGATTCTGAGTAGGAAGGATTCAAGCATGGTGATCAATGATAAACTAACAAAATCATTGAATTTACTCATTATCAGGGTGGTGATAAAGGTATAATAGCTTCAAAACATGCATGTCATTGAGATTTTGATAATTTTCTTTGTTTTTCATCTATTTTTTCAAAGAGGTATCCAATATTAACATATAATTTTTAGAATTGTTTACTAGAGGCAATGGGTTCCTAGTTGTAATTGATCATGGAAGATCATAGATATATGAATGGATAGATAGAGAAGGAATTCCATGTTCATGAGGGTATGATATAGGATATTGTTCTTTATTTTAGATGTTCTTAGAAAAATAATTCTCTTTACTTCTATTCTTACAATAATAATAGTTATTAGGAATCAATAAAAATAGTGAACATTGATGCCTTATATGGGTAGACATGAATATATCCCTTGATTTTGTAAGATTTGGAAGTGATTTAATTTGTTTGGAGGAGTCTTATTCAAGAGATGATTATAAGAGTGTTATTGATTTAAAAGAGATGGATAAAACATAGATTCACCATAAATATTTAGTGAACAAACATCATCGGTCACTGGAGTTCATGGATGGAGACTATATCTATCTTATAGCTTATTATCACTTGGGGGTTTTTTGGTTTGGTATATAGTTTTTAATGAACAATGGTTTCTGTAAACATTTTAGATCAATGGATTACTAGTATGGAGGAACATTGGTTGGAATTTCCATCTCATTTGAATTCTATCTCCAATGTGTTTCATGCTTCCCCAATGAGGTGGTATTGACTGGGTCATTCCAATGTGATTGAATGTGAGGAAGTGTATCTGGAGCCTTATAACCATATGGTTAAGAATAAATTTCAGATTATAAGTGTATGAGAGAATGTGTTATGCAGTAAAATAATTCCTTAGTTTCATATACTATGTTTGTGTGGATGAGATTGCCACGAGATGTGGGAGAATGAATTTTTCATGAGGTAGAAGTGGCCTTCACATTTTTAAATTCCAGGAGATTGAGTAATTTCATGAGAAAGAATATTTTTATGTATTTGGAGGGTTCTCTATGGGATCATAGAGCCTTATGATTTGGTTCGATGATTTTTTTATGAAAATCTGGGCTAATTATTGCCTGCAATAAAAATTCATTTCATGAGTGCATTACACGATGTGAATATGTGGTATGGTAGAATACAAGATTTTTATGTTGGGTATTAAATGATTACACACCATGAAATCCTTACACATAGTGAAAAAATGTATCATGAATTAATTTAATGTTTTTTGAGTCCTTTTTGGGATTATTTTTAACGCGTGATGTTTCATGCCATGAAATGGATTCACAACATGAATTTTCATGATCTAGTGGATTCATATGTTCTCCAAGCCTGAAACATTTTTTTTCTTTGAAAAATAATTTTTCTCAAATCCAACAATGTTCTTGGGAAATTTTGGGGGATCTCCTTCCATCCATATCACTATATTCACCATTTTATTCGTAGGGATATTTAATCACATAGCCATGATAAGTTATTTTTAGCTTATTCATTGAATTTGGTTACATGGGTGGGTTTGGGTGTGGTTGTGTTTTAGATTCATCATTGATTCATCTTTTCTATAAATCCTTATTTATTTATTTTCATTCATATTATTTTGATATTTGGACCGTGGTTGTTCGATCTCCATTTTTGAAGGAAGAAAGGATTACATCTTTCTTATGGATGGTGGATCTACTCATGTGTGGCTAATTCATGAATTTATATATTTTATTTTTTATTCCTCTATCTTATTTCACATAATGGATTCTATTGTGTGAAAATGATTTTAATTAAATGTGAACATATTTTTGGAATTGGTTTTCAAAAAACATAGCATATTTGGATCCTTGGGTGCATCAGGAAATAAACAAAGGTGTACCTAATGTGTGTGGCACATTTACCAACAATATTTGGGATATATATTGACTATGGATGGAAATGATATTAGTTGAAACCAACTTATTCATTATTTTTTATTCTTTCATGCTTAGTACATATGCCCGTAGGATAGGGATAAAATGGTGTGCCTTTTCACTTAATCCTCGTTTCCCACATGATTGGTTATTTCATGGATATTTCTATAAATATTTAATTAACCCATTTCTCATTAATTCCAGATATATTCATTTATTTTGAAAATATATTATGCATCTATGAAACACAAATGGAATTTTTACAAATTTTGTTCCATGAATATTAGTTGTTAAGTATATTTTGTTTTACTGCCAAAACATGGGAAATATTGATATTAGAACATATATAGATTCTTTGGTCATATCATACTCGGATCTGTTATCATACCCTAATACTAACTTTGGGTGGTTATAGACCATGTTATTTAGGACATAAAGAATGATAAGGGAATCATTATGTATTCCATGTTCTCTTAGCATATGTTTCCATCATATCTTGATGTTTTAGAAATGACAGTTTATCACATAGAGACTTTGGGACTTTTATTTTCAAAATTTTCTATTTTATCATGTGGTGATACGATTGAATTTATCTTTTTGTATCTCATTACACTAAACTTTACTCTAGTTTATGACTTATTTTGGTTTTTTAGGACAAGTTTCTATTATATTTTTTATAGCTCATCGTATGGGGGACCACCACCTGTGACTGGTCAAGTTGCTATTGATTTCTTTATTACACAATATTAAAGTAAAAAATTGAGAAATAAGTAGAGGGGGGAAATCCCTAAATTCATAAGAGACAGTTTCTTAGAACTATATTCATTGAATAGTAAGTTTGTTTATTTTGGATCATTATCTAAAAATTGATTTTCTTCTCTAAGAAATTATCCCTTTTAGGTGACCTAACAAAATATCCCTTTTATCAAATTTTATTTTACTTAATTTAATTATGTGGATTTTATAATGTTTTTGAATTAATTTTCAGTTAACTATTATTTTATAAAATGTTCTATTTATTAATGAAATTTTCCCACCTTAATTCACCTTGTTATAGAATGAATGATAGATTCCTGGTATCAAAAAGTGTAATTAAAGATGAAAATTTTAATATTGTGAATTTATATTAATGATTATTTTACATGGATTATGCAGTTAATGTAATGTGAGTTCCAATATTTGAGTGGTGCAATTTTAAAATATTTTATATTAGATATCATTTATAATCTCTCAATATAGAATCATTCATGGACACAATTCATGGAAATTTGATTAGGGACCCTAATTATTTCATTGTACTAATGAAATAATTAGTTATTCTAACACTATTGTAGAAAAATAAGACAATATAAATAAATGGAAAAATTTGGTAAGGTATTCAAAACAACATTTTTTTAGTATATATTTAATGATTTTAAAATTTACTAATATAAAGGCATCAATGGTTTATTGAACCATGTCACATAAATTTTTTAATCCTTGTGGGAAAATTTAAAAGAGATCTGACATTTCAAAATCATAATATAGATGTAGAGAAGATTAAATCCCCTATACAACACAATGGTTTTGGACCATTTAGAGGGAAATATTTCTCAATTGTCTATAGATAATATAAGGATCATTTTATTTTTTATCAATACATGTGAATGTGAAATTAATAGAAATTATCTTAACCAAAGAGAATACTTTTACGATGATGTAAAATATTAATAACATTAATGGTAAATGTTTCTTTTATGTGATGTTAAATTTCCCTCACTTATTATTTGATATTTAAATGTGGAAATGAAATAATTTGTGGAAACACTAATGTTATTTTTTGATGTGGGAAAAAATTATTCATACCAAACTGAGATACTGAAGAAGACAATATGGGGAATAACGTTACATTCATTAATCATAAAATAAATAAATTACATACGACCAATATGTAATACCAAAACATGAATTTTGAATCCACCTGGAATGTGATTTCAATATATGATCAATGTTAGTAAAATTAAAAATTTGTTAAATTTTTTTCTAAAAATGGATAAATCCCATTAATGTTTTATTTAAAAGATGAATTATTTGAAATTATGGATGAAATTTATTCCCAAAATCAAGATTTATATAAACTATGTTTGGTGTATCACATTGTTAAATATAATACATCTATTGAATTGATGGATACTAACCGAAAACATTACTGAAGTATCTCTAGAAAATTGAATGAATCTTTTGAGTATATTTTAAAATTTGAAGGTGAAATAACATAGTAATAGTTGGTAGTGAAGGTATAAATTTTAATAGTAGGAATTCATGGATAATATGTTTATTTAATGGGTAAAATAGATAATAAGCTATTGAAATTGTTGAAATTAATTATTGTAACAAAAAATGTAAAAAATTATTAAATTAATTGTTGGATAAGATATTTTATTGAGGAAGAAAATGTATGTCGATTTCAAATATAAATAATCCAAATTTCAATTTTAATTTTGAAGAATTACCTATAAGGGTTTCAAAGAATGATCTTTGAGAGGCATGAAGAATGTCATGAACCAACTCAGGTTAACCCTGAACCGGTCACCCAGGACGATCCACAATATCGCCCAAAAGTGTGTTCCTAATCTCCAGGGGTTGTAAACTAGTTCCAAGTATCAGGATAAAACCATTTGGAAAAAATTGAGAGATGAAAAAATTTAAATAAACAAATAAAAATAAAACTGAAAAATAAAAATGGGCAGTCATAGAGGAAACAAATAAACTACTACATATACCTCCATGTAACCTCATGGGTCACAACCAAGAATAGAACCAGACACACTCTGAGACTAACCTAAAACTGTTAGAACCTGAAACTTGAATGATAGAGTAGGTGTGAGTACGAAAATACTCATTATGAATACCCTTGATAAACAACTACATATTCCCCATATCTAACGTGAAACCCACTCATGAAACTTTTGAAATAGGACATATAATGATATGTTTCTCCAATATTTTATCAAAATAAGAAACAAGATTTTATTTTTAGGAAATAAACCATTTTATTTCTCTTTCTGAGAATAATTTCCAAATAATATGAAATATTTTAATAAATTACATTATTAGAAAACTAATTCTAGAAAATTTATTTTATTATGAAAATTATTGTAAATGTGACATTAGAAAAAATAACCAAATCTTCCACAAAATGAACAGAGACAAACAATTTTTTAATCCTGGTAGTTTCCAAAACATCACAAAAAGTAATCCATGGACATACTTATTTCACAACCACCTGACAGAGTATGGTGAAACACCATAGTTAATAACCAATAGGATGACCAAAACAGATCAATCTAGTGGCTCATCCCAACATGCACCTCTACTAATTGATAAGGAACCATCACTTGACCCTCTATATGACTCCCAACAAACCTATTGTAATAATATACTATGTATGAATAAGACCCTCACACGTGTAGCTCACCTTACGTGTCGTCACTGCACTTGTCTACCGAAACACTAACTCCAGCAATACAATAACCCGCATGGGGAAATCCCCAATAGGAGTTCCCTTCATATAATAAACTAATAATTAGTTCAAATTGGGTCATCACATTACATATGGTTTCAAACCATTTAATAATTAAATTTTTTACTTCTAATACAACATAAGGTGTCAACCGATTCGTTAATTCTAGCACACCAATATATCATAAACAATATTCCTAACCCATTCTAGAGGATTGTGAAAAACAATTTCCAAAAGAACTATCCATACAAGCCATTACATTTTCAAAACAAAATTCACATTCTAAATCCATTTCCAATTCTAGGATTTCAATACAAAGCACACATAAAAAAGTGCCAAATTATTCTTTATGTCATTTAATCGTCATACTACACATAGAGGTCTAAAAAATTAAATGTTTTATATAAAAAATTTAACCATTGATATTACATTTCAAAAAACACACATAAAAATGCTACGAAGATTTATAAAAGTTTTATAAAAAATGTAGGATACTTTACATTTAAAAGAAAATGTAAATAATCAGAGAAATGTTATATAAATAAATTGGGAACCAATTCGAAGAGGAACAGTAAGTTTTACCAAACCCATAGATTTGAATATATATCTCTCTCAGAAATATTTTTTAATGTGTTGTATAATCAGCAAATTCAAAATCAAAGACGCGAGCATTGGAAACCTACCTCAACAAGGGAGCAGACCATGCAGAGACACTTTGGATTTTGAAACATTACGGAGAGACCCCTCACAAACAAGAATATACACCATTATATATATATATATATCATTTAGTCCAAAGTATGTATTCCCCTCTTTATAACAGAATACACAAATGAAATATATATATATATATACATACACATATATATACCTTTGTATGCGTGTGCACACCACCAAGGATGATAAAATCAACCTTTAATCAAGTTTAGGAACTATCTAAACCTATATAATTTAAAATTAATAGTGAAAATGTAATACCCCATGATATCATAGTACACTATCTCATTAAAGTAATTTAATAGCTTGTGGTACATACAACACCGAGTTCGAGCACACCGCAACATTAACAAACTAGTCATTCAAAAAGATGTTATAAATTGTATTAAATGAATATTAAATCTTATATACTATATATAATTTTATCATCCATATTAAGTGTTTCTTAGATGTAATATAAGAACAAGTCAATTTTTTCAGATAAAAAAGTATATTTAAAAAATTGAAATTATACCGCCTTTTAATAGTGAACCATATTTAAATAATATATTTGACAGTTTTGTATATTCAATTGGTCAAAATAAACTTCTTCTTTAGATTTGGGACATAAAAATATATCTTTGATAAATTTTTTGTGTTTTTCTGATAAATTTCATATTTGGGTGAATAGTGAAAATTAGTAAATTTTAACGAAAAACAAATCTTTTAATCAAAATAATTTATTGTGTTCAATTATAATTTGAATTGTTTGGAAGTATAATTATAATATTTATTTTTATCATTTAATATATTTTTTTCATTATAAATAATTTCACATTTAAATTTCACATAAACACATGTTAATATTTTGATAGTTTTATCTTTTCAAAAAAACCCGTTTTTTAGTTATCACAAGAAGAATTAATTTTTAATAAATAAATGAAACTTCTATGTTTATAATTTCGTGAAATACACTTCATTTTTGAATTCATAATATCAATATTATCTTATGGTGAATTTTTGATATTTTTCTGAAAACATTCTGTTTTTGATGAATAGTGAAAAACACTAAGTAATTGATTAAAACCATCTTTTTATTTAATTAATTGTTTATTTTATTTTTATATTAGGTCAAAATAGATAAATAATACCTATATATGTTCAATTTAATTCATTCATGTCATTTTATAATAAGTTTAAATATATAAAAATTTTATTGAACTTTTTACAATCTTTTACCCACCTCCTAAGAGCATTTGCCAATTTGCATAAAACATAATTTTAACATTTCGGTGAATTGAATTAAAAAAATCTGAGAGACATGGTTTCTATCAGTAATTAAAATGTTGTTCAATAACATATAAATAATATTCGGTGAATAGAAACTTTTTACTTTTATTTACCACGGTTAATAGTAAATAGGATAATTAAAGGTAAAAATGATATTATTATTACCCTAACACATTTTATAATTATATTGGATAGGTTTAATTAGACCAAAAACAACCCTGGGAAAATAAAATGACCTTTTAGGTCCACTTGGATTAAATTAGGACATTTATTATTATTTAAATTAAAGAAGAGATAAAAGTGTTAAATTTAAATTTTCATAACTAAAACATTTTAATATAGGGTTATACATAAGATAAATTCGACTATAAATATTAATTATAAATATAATAATATTTCCTACATAATTTAATTTTATTTATATTTTTAGACATTATATAATAAACGTTATTTATGCCATAATGATGATACAATAATTTCCTTATTATTGAATGATTAAAATAATTGATATTATAAATATCCAAATAAATGTAATTTGAGACATTTGAGGAATTCCACTAATTTTCTAGGATAATATGAAATTATGGGTTTATTATATATATATTTTTGTAAGTGGTAAGGTTTTTATGACTTTAACAAAAATAAAATACCAAATAGTGTCAAAATCGACATAAATTAATTTTTAAAACAAATACTATATTATTGGATGATATAATATTACAAAAAATATAAGTTTCGTAAAAAGTGATTAAATAATATTATATATATATTAAATGAATCACTTGAGGATCCCTTTCATGTTTATTTTATGTTTATTGACCATATATTGTAAGAATACAAGAAGGCACAGTAAAAGTTAAATTACGTAATTAGAGTTAAATCTAAAATTTAAGGTAAAAATGGTAACCTAAACATGTCTAAAACATATTGGTTGAGAGGATTTAGATCCATAACCACTTTATATTCAAAATAAATCAATTTTGAGACATTATAAACCGAAGAATATTTTATTATAAAATAATAACCCAATCTTTTCCTAAGGTTCCTCTCACCCCTCTTATAAAAGGGCACTCCCCTTTCTCTAAAATTCACACTTTCAAATCCATTTGACTCAGAAAACCCCTGCCCAAATATCCTATCAACTATCCTCCCTTCATACTAGAGGCCTTCATTAGGTCACAAATCTATCCTTATGAGCCCTTTTGAGGAAATCAAAAGGAACAAACCGAAGAAGAGGTAAATATTTCATCACCTCTTTCAAGTTCTTTTCATCTTCCACTTCTTCTTTCCTTGTTGTTTCCATTGTAAAGAAAATGACTCTAGTTTATTCTATATACTGTTATTTTATTATAATTATGGTACATACATATTCATTATTCTATCCATCCTATGATTGAAATGTAACCATACAAGCGTATGTTTGGCTTACCGTCTCCACGTCGTGGTGTAGTTGTTATTCAATACATTATTATTTGGATGGCTATAATAATGACGTATAATTGATGTAAATAATAAATATTACTTGTTAGAGATTCTTTATATATGATATAATATTCAATTACGTATGATTTTAATATCAAAAAAATTACATTGTCGCTTGTGCATATGTACGGAATACCGTCTCCGTGACGCGATGAGATTCATTTCATTGTTCACCATTCAACAATGATTATAAAAATATATATTATTAATAAGTATGTAATATATGGAATAATAATGCTACTGGATATATATATATATATATATATGTGTATTTATGTAGTTATATATATCTTATTCACTTACTTCCGTTCAATATGATATTAAAACAGAAACAACGTTTATGCGTACGTATGTCCTACCATCTCCATAAATAGTGCATTACATTTCATATATATATATATATTATAAATATTTATATTAAAAATAAATATGATATATATAAAGAATTATATTATGTAATCATATAAATCATGATCTAAATGATAAGATCAAGAATAACAAGTTAAAACACATACGATCAAAAAAGCGATTATAACCCAAAAAGATTGTTTAACATGGAAATCATTATTAAATGTGTAGTATAAAGTCATAAATTAATAATGTATGATATATTAAATTTTATTATGGTTCTTTTATAATTACTAACATACTATGGTCATTATACAAGAGGTTAATCATACCCTCGACCAAAGGAATGTACAACGTAAGGGTTAATTCCTCAATCTTATTATTATTTGTGATTATTTATGGGTATGTTTTTACTAGGACATATTTATTATCCATGTCCATGTTTCATAAATGTGTATTAAATGGGATTATTTTAATGTAATATTTTATTAAAAAATCATTTTAAATGTTTTAAATATTTATTCTCTTAAATCATTCCCATTAATAACCATGTCTTCAAAATGGGTTTTAAGGATTTATTTATATGGATATGAATGTTTTTAAATTTTTAATTCCATTAAAAATATTCAAAGTGGTATGGGACACTTTGATTAAAAAATTTCTTTAAATTTCTTCAATTCTAAATTATGATACTTTTAAATGTTTTCATGAATAGGGATATTTCTCTCAAAGTGTTTTACAAATCATTTTTATCTATGTCAACATCCTTTGATGGATTTCGAACTTGTTTGAAGTTGATTTATTGTGAAACACATCTTTAATATTATATTGAAGGTTTAGTGATATGTTTGACTATGGATGTGTTATTTTTATACCATTCATGGTTTATGGTTAAAGTATTGACATTTCGTATGCTAGTTCTAATACGAATGTTTATGTTATGTTTCAACCTTTTCAAATGAGGAATCTATTGGAAATAGAAAGTGACTGGTGGAGCCAGATATATCTCCTAGATCCATCTATTGGTCTCATGAGAAAATTAGATGTGGAATTGGTCAAGGAAATACCCAATTTGATATATGTTTTTGGTCGATGCCTTAATCATTTTTAGACGTCTTGGATGAGGCCTTAACAAAATGGTTCAGAATTCCAGGCATTATACATTCCCTCATTATGAAAATAATAATGATGGATCATGTGGTTATTCGACTAGTAGAATACCCATGACTATGTTTTATTATGGAATTATTTACACAACTCATATTTCTTCCATAAAGTGATCTTGTTTAATATTTGTAAAGGCATGTGTTTTCAATTATTCACCATTCCTTTTGTTTTGGTTATCTTCTGCTAAATTATTTACCCTTATAGAATATCTGAGCTCACCCATTTCTTATGATTTATTATCCAAGGATCCAAAGAAGTTTTTCATGTTTGAGATGTATTGTTATGTTATAGAAAAAATGGAATTCTAAAAGGATTATAGTTTTGTTCTATGTTAAAAAGAGTAATGTCATGTTCATGTATATAATAGATTTTCAAGACTGCTAAACTGATTGTTCTTTCGGGGATTAATTGCATTATTAAAGGATCATTTATGTTGTGTTTTATTTTATAATGTGTAATGTAACGTTCATGTATGTAATTTATTTTCCAAGACTACTAAAACGATCAGTCTTTTGGGACTTGATTCCTTGTAATCATACCATTGTATTAATTTAATGCAATGACTTTGGGAATCTTGGGTCGGGACATTACAGTTGGTATCCGAGGAAGTTTAGAAACAAAAATTGAAATAGATTTAGATATACTCTGATTTGGTAACATTACCCTAAGATAGAATTTTTGGATTAGTATAGAAAACGTCCTAGAGTTTTGGTCATTTAGAGATTTTGTGAGTATTTTAGACAATACATCCCTTTCTGGATACACGCAGATAGAGGCCGCTCTATCACAGATGTACCTAGGGTTAAAACATTAAAACATCTATTTGAGATATACTTGAACATTAACTGGGGCACGACAATAGGCCTTGCTGCACTCTTGGTTACAACACTCTCGGGGGATATGCTTAGTATATTTCTCATTTTCATTACAAGCCATTATGAAGTATTTTAGAGTAAATACGTCCCCAATGAAAAAAAATTTATTATTATATATTATATCCATATACTATACAATTTACATTAGCTATTTCATAGGTTTTGATTTATTCATTGGGATTCATAAACATACCAAGTGTATGCCATTGTTTAGAAATGGTTCGCAGTAGATGGAATGAGAACTCTAGCAATACATATGATCCATAGAGTAGTAAGGATCATATCTTCTAGGGAATTAAGAAAACATTTAGAAGGGAAATAGTGTCCTTTTTTTAAAAGGTTGGGACTTAATCCTTAATTAATTATTAATTAAAAGGCCACTTTAGACTGGGTAGAGGGTGACCCATTACATTGCCCAAAGTCCCAAGGCCATGTGGCATGCATACAGGGCTAGAAAGCCCATTTTTTGGCCCAAAGGACCCCTAGGTGAATAGTACTGCTATAGTACCTATGCTACTATAGTACCTACTACAGTATCGCAGCCCCTACATTACCTGCTACAGTACCTCCGCCGCTACAGTGATATCGTTGCTACAGTGTTGGTATAGTATCTCGAGAATTCTCCCCTGCTCGGATTTGATCCCAGGTCTTTTGGATGCCAAGAAGGATCCTGAACCACTGGGGTACAGGATCACTGGCAAGGGAAATAGACTCCTATATATTCTAAATATATAAAGAAATAATATCATGTGTTAATAAGATAAATAAATAATTCTATGATTCCTATGGCTTTGAAGGATAGCAAGTGAAGAAAAGGATGGTAGAGAAAAAGATGTATAAAGAGAAGAGGGGAAAGAAGGATTTTCCCCTATGTGATAAATGTGGAAAGAATCACCTTGGTAAATGATTTATGGGAATGGGAGTTTGTTATACGTGTGGGGAAAAAGGACACCAAGTACGTGATTTCAAGGGTAAGGAAAATGTTTCAAATATAAAACGCTTCATCTATAAGGCGTTGGGACTCTACGCAAATCTATTTCCTAGTCATCAGAGTATACCGAAAATGATACTATTGGATAATAATCATGTCATGATACAACCATAGATGAATAGGAATGACTAGTGTTCTTATGTTGTTATTATAGAATTATTTCATTTGAGTGTTGTATAAACAATATACCGGTTATATGAATTATGAAGATAAATAAGGATTGTACTTCAGTAATATTTTATTGAATATTTGAGATATATGGTTCTATGAAAAGTGACATAGTAGTAAGATAGGTTTTTTGGGAAATACATGGTTTAATGAATTGTAATCCTTAATATGGTTCTGATAATGAGGTAGTGATTTTGGAATAAGAGATGGTTGATTTGGATAAATCATATTGAATATTCTTGACTTCTTTGGAACTGATTAATAGTTTTTTTATTTCATTATTGTTGGAATATTCCATATTTTTGGATATAAGGAATATATCCAGTATTCTATAATTAATAAGGGAGCATGAATGTAATAAATATTGTTTTATGGTAATTCTGGATGTTACCATGTTTTAAAAGGATACTAAATGAAGGTTTTCAAATGTTATTACGTGGAAAAAAGATCTTCATTATGGTTAACTTCCTTATAAATTTTGTATTGTGAGTTTGGATAGAAGTATTTTGGATATGTCTAATGTTTGGAATGGATTATGATTGAAATTGGATATAATTTATAAGGAAATTTTTAGATTGTCATAAAATGGACAACCCAGAGGTCGTGCGACAACCACTCGCGTCCGACAAGGCTGCGAGACTTCAGCTTGCAACCGAAGGGAAATAATGGTTCATCTCCTACCACTGGCCTATGTGATTTCTAGGATTGTATAATGTAGTTTCTTTTTTAAAAGGCCTGGTTGGTGATTTATAAATTCATTATTTTTGGAACCCTATACGATTAGTATAAATAAAATATTTTTTGAAATCTTTTGGAGTGAAAGAAATGTTTTTGGTAGGAATTAGTTAAAAGATGTAACTCTATATGACAAGTATATATATATATACACACTATTATTCTAGGATTAACGTAATTCATAAACATTATTTAATGGAATTCATCTCAATCTCCATTCATTGAGGCATCCATTGATTTCTAAACAAATATCTTTTATACGGTGTATAAAACCTTTTGACTTTTCATATCAAGGGGAATCATTTTCTACAAAGAATTTAACTAATCTACAAAAAATGGAATGTTTTTTAACGTAAGAGGTGACAATGACCTTTCCGCCACTTCATGTTTAATTTGATCTTTGGCTTCCTTAACAAGCCAATTTTTTTTAAATTGAAAATAAATACCATATACTCTTTTTATGTATTTTGGTATTGAAAATGGATTGGATAATGTTTTTTTTATCAGTATATTTAAATGATATATTGTGTTTGATTTCCTCAATCACTCCCTATATATATTTAAATTATCCTTCCAATTATGTGTCTTTAATTTCAAATAATGTTCTCAAAAATCGAGATCATAATTTGGTGGTAACTTTTTCTTTTCCATTTCCCTCTCATTAAGACTAAATTTAATTAGCCCAATTTCCGATGTGGGTTTTCCAAAAAGGTATTTCTCTATTTTTAACCTTTTATTTTCAAAGAACAATTTCAAATTGTGAGTACATTATTTTATGATGTATTGGAGATTGTAACACCCCAATATCTGATAGTACGTTATCTTATTAATGTAATTTAATAGCTTGGGCTACACGAAACACTGAGTTCGAGCACACCACAACATTACCAAACTACCCATTCAAAAAGAGGTTAGAAATAGTTTTAACTCCCATTTTAATCTAATATACTCTATGTAATTTTAAAAACCATATTATGTGTTTCTTAAACATAATATTAGAAGAAATTTATTTTTTTAGATAAAAGATGTACTTTTCAAAAAATGGAATTTTCCACCTTTTAATGGAGAACCCTTTTTAAATCCAATATTTGACACATTTATATATTCAATTTGTTAAAATAATATTCTTATTTATAATCGGGACATAAATGTTTAGTTTTAATAAATTTTTGGTGTTTTTCTAATATCTTTCATATTTTGATGAATAGTGAAAATTACTAAATTTTAACTTAAAAAAACATTTTTAATCAAAGTAATTTATAGTGTTCAATTATACATTTTAATGGTTTTTATGTATAATTAGATTATATTTTTATCATTTAATACAATTATGGCCATTATAAGTAATTTCACATTTAAATTAGACCTAAACACATGTAAATCTTTTGAGAGTTTGTACTTTTTTAAAACCCATTTTTTTGGATTTGACAACAGGAATTAATTTCAAATTAATAAATTAAACATCATTATTTTCAATTTTATAAAATAGACTTCATTTATGAATTCAGAATATTAAAATTATCTTAGGGTGAATTTTTGTTATTTTTCTGAAAACATTCAACTGTTTATGAATAGTGAAAAACACTAAGTTATTGTTTAAAACCACTTTTTATTTAAAAAATTATTTATTTTATTTCAATTTTAGTTAAAAATAGATACACAATACCTATATAAGTTCAATTTAATTCACTAGAGTAATTTTATAATAAGTTTAGTTATATGAAAATTTTATTTATATTTTTACCGTCTTTTACCCACCTACCAGGAGCATTTACAAATTTGCATAAAACACAATATTAAGGATTCTGTGAATTGGATTTTAAACATTCGAGACACATGGTTGATATCAGAAAGTAAAATTTTGTTCAATAAGATAAAAATAATTTTTGGTGAATAATAACTTTTGACTTTTATGTACCACGGTTAAAAGTAAATAAGATTATTAAATGTAAACATTATATTATTATTATCTTAACACATGTAAAAATTTTATTGGATAATATTAATTTAACAAGAAAACCATTGAAATAGAATATGTCCCTTTAGGTCCAGTTCGATTAAATTAGGACATTTATTAGTATATTATTTAAAGATGAGTCAAAAGTGTTAAATTCATGTTTTAATAACTAAAACATTTTAATATAGGGTGATACATAAGATAAATTCGACTATGAATATTAATTAGAAAGATTAAAAATATTTCCTACAAAATTGTATTTTAATTTTAATTTTTAGACAATAAATAATTTAATTTATATATGACACAATGATGGCGTAGTAATTAACTTATTAATGAATGATTAAAATAATTGATACTATAAATATCCAAATAAATTAAATTTGAGACTTTTGATGAATTCCACTAATTATTTAAGTTATTATGACATGTTAGGTTTGATTAGATAAATTCTTTTCGATGTTATAATGTTTTTATGAATTTCACAAAAAAATTCCAAATAGTGTCAAAATTGACATAAATTAATTTTTAAAACAAATACTATATTTTTGGTTGATATAATATTCCTAAAAATCTAAGGATCTGCTAGGGGGAATAAATAATATTTTATATATCATTAAATAACCACTTGAGGTTCTCTTGGATGGTTATAGTATGTTTATTAACCATATAGTGTAAGAATACAAGAAGACACAGTAAAAGTCAAATTATTTTACGTAGAGTTACACATAATGATATAGTTAAAATGGTAACGTAATATTGTCTAAAACCTATTGGTTTAGAAGTTATATACCCATCCTAAAATTAGATTCTAAATAAATCAATTTTAAGACAATATAATTTGAATATAATTTTATTATAAAATAATATTTCAATCTTTTCCTAAGGTGCCCCTCACCCCTTTTATAAAAGCGAACTCCACATTATCTCAAAATCACACCATAAAAGCCATTTGTCTCAGCCAAACCCATCCCAAATATCCTCTCAACTATCCACCATTGATCCTATAGGCCTTTATTTCTTCATAAAGCTATCCTATGGATCCCTTTTCATCAAATCAAAAGGAAGAACCCGAAAAATAGATAAATATTTCATCACCTCTTTTAAGTTCTTTTCTTCTCCCACTTCTTCTTTCATTGTTTATTCCAATGTAAAAAAATAACTCATGTATCTTCTATATACTTTTATTTTATTATAAATATAATAAAACTAGATTCATTATTTTATCCATCCTATGAATGACATGTCACCATACAAGTGTACGTACGACTTAACGTCTCCACGTCGTCGTATTGTGGTTATTAAATAAATTATGATTTGGATGGGTATAATAATGACGTATAATTGATGTAAATAATAAATATAATAGGTTAATGATTCTGTATATATGATATAAAATCCAATTATATACAATTTTAATATCAAAAGAATGATATTGTCGCTCGTGCGTACGTACGGATTACCGTCTCGACGACGCGATGAGATTCATTTCCATGTTCACCATTCAATGATGATTATAAAAATATATATTATTAATAAGTATGTAATATATGGCATAATAATGCTACTGAATTTATATATATATGTATGTATTTACTTACATATATCTTATTCACTTACATCCGTTAAATACGATATGAAAACGAAAACAACGTTTATGCGTACGTATGACCTACCTTATCCATAAATGGTGCCTTAAATTTCATATATAAGAGTATTATAAATATTTATATTCTAAATATATATGATATATAAATCAATTTCTATATTCTAGAATAATTTAAATCATGATCTAAATGATACGATCAATAATAAGCCGTTAAAACTCATACGATAAAGAAAGCTATTATTTCCAAAAATGTTAATTTAACTTGTTAATAGTTATTAAATGTGTATTATAAATTCATAAATGAATAATTTATGATATAATGAATATGAATATGGTTATAGTATAATTTATTAACAAACTATGGTCTTTATATAGGAGGTTAAACGTACCCTTGACCAAAGGAAAGTGCAATGTAAGGGTTAATTCCTCTATCTCATTATTATTCGTGATTTTTTATGGGTATGTTTTTAATGGGACATATTTATTATTCATGTCCATGTTTTGTAAAAGGGTTTTCAATGGGATTATTTTAAGGGACTCTTTTATTAAAACATCATTTTAAATGTTTTAAATATTTATTGTTCAACATCATTCTCATTAATGTCAATGTTTTCAAAATGGTTTTTTATGGATTTATTTATATGGACATGAATGTTTTTAAAATGTAAATTTCATTCAGTAGTTTCAAAGTGGTATGGGACACTTTGATTAAAAAATGTCTTTAAATTTCTTCATTTCTAAATTGTGTGACTTTTAAATGTATTCATTTAAAAGGGATATTTCTCTCACAGAGTTTGAGAAATCATTTTCATTAATGTCAACATCCTTTGATGGATTTTAAACTTTTTTGAAGTTGATTTATTATGATAAAAATCTTCCATATTATATTGAAGCTTTTGTGACATGTTTTACTATGGATGTGTTATTTTTATACCATTCATGGTTTATGGTTAAAGTATTAACATTTTAGATGCTAGTTCTAATATGAATGTTTATGTTATGTTTTGACATTTAATATAAGGAATATATTGGACATATTAAGTGATGGGGGGAGCCCTCTATAGCACCTTGATGCATCAGTAGGTCTCATGAGACAATTAGACATTGAATTTTATGAGGCCTCTCGAAATTTGATATACGGTTTTGGCCATGTCCTTAATCATTTTAAGACATCTTGGTCGAGGCCTTGACAAAATGTTTCAGAATGTTTGGCATTATAAATTCCCACATTATGTAAATAATAATGATGGTTCATGTGGTTATTCGACTAGTAGTATACCCATTAATATTTTTTATTGTGGAATTATTTACTCAGCTCATATTTCTGCCATAAATTGTTTGTGATTGTTATTTCTAAATGCATTTGTTTTCAATTATTCACCTAGCCTATTGTTTATGTTAGCTTTTGCTAAATTATTTACCATTACTGGGCATCTGAGCTGACCCCTTTCTTATGTTTTATTTTCCCAGGATCCCAAAAAGTGTTTTATGTTTGAGATTCTGGGTTATGATAAGGAAAAAATTTCATTCTCAAAGGATTATTATTTTTTGTATGTTAGAAAGTGGAATGTAAGTTCATGTATGTAATCTATTTTCCAAGACTCTTAATCAGATTGGCCTTTTGAAACATGATTCCTTGTAATCATGCCAATGTATTAAAATAATGGCCGACTCTATGAATCTAGGTTTGGGGAATTACATGAAACAAAATACTGAGTTTAAAACCATGCCCCAATTAATTGACATAAGAAAAACTACACCAATCTGCCTCACCATCGGTTGAATATGCCAAAAAAGGGACCCAATTTTCATAAAGAGGCTTTAAAAACCCTAGTACTAGAA
Organism: Viscum album; assembly: GCA_963277665.1. Classification (NCBI taxonomy): domain Eukaryota; kingdom Viridiplantae; phylum Streptophyta; class Magnoliopsida; order Santalales; family Viscaceae; genus Viscum; species Viscum album. The sequence continues at coordinate 51,660,885 of OY728152.1, read as the reverse complement.
GAATGATAAAAATACAAATCAAATACCATACTAGGGTTTGAAATTAATCAATCATGATGACGGAAGTCCCACAAAAAGTTGAAAATATGGAGGATAACAAGGTATAAGAACAATACATTATGATCCTTAGAAGAATCACAAAAAAATAACATGGAATTGGCCAATCGAGAGGGAGAGGGAAGTGGGATCATCACGTGTCGAATGTTAAGCGGTTGTAGGGGTCACACAACACAGGAAAAAGGGGAGAAAGAAAAATAGGGGAAAATATAAAATGAAAAGAAAAATAAAACAATATTTCAGTTTTTAAATTCTAAGCAACCTGCTTGTTTTTTGGATATTTTACCAAACCATGCACTCATCGCACTTTGGCCACTACAAAGGCCATGTACCCTTGCACCGTTCCGAATGGTGATATGCATAATTGTGAAAACTATGCTCCAGACATACCAAATGGAACTATTATGATGATAGAACCTCACACATAGTTGCTACACAGTTACTCTCAACCATGCACAACCCGTGCACGTGACCCCTCTTTGCTTGATTTTTTTATAATTTATCCAAAAACAGATCACAATTAAAAAATATGACAAAAATAATTAAATTAAAAAAATAATTAAAATTTTGCAGAAGCAATGTGACAATTCTCTCCACCAAAAACACATTATTCCTCTATAAAGTCAACCAATCAAATGGGGGATCAAACTCAAGCTCGAAATTGAACAAGCCCGAAGAAACCACATATTCGTGTGAACATTCATTCTTCAGTCACACCAAAATAGATTTGAGGGAAACAATAATAAGAAAAACCATGAGGGGAAGAGGAGGGTTATCTTTGGAACTAGATATCATCTTGTTCCGACCAACACATAAAGAATCCAAAATGCTATTCCGGATGGGATTCCCCACCATGTAAGAACTCACCAGATTAGACAAAGTATGGAATTTCCATCATTTGAAAACACTAGAACAACCTTTGTGAACCGATTTGTGGACCCTAAAAACAGACCAACCCCATAACTATCGTACAGAACAAAATCCCCCATAGGGGGTCCCCAATAAAAACCCCAATGCGATAATCAATCCAAACGTCGATTTTTCACCTCCAAAAGATGCAAAAATATCAGGAAATAGGCCCAACTAAAAGATGAAACCAAGACTGATCCACAAAAGGGATATTCACATTCAATAAAGGAAAAATGATTCAATGAGATTAATTTTTATAGACAAAACAAATTATATCATGATGAAACAAGTTCATAACACATAGTTCAATGAAATGATAAACATACCAAATAAGAAAAATTATAGTATGTTAAATCAAACATTTCCATACCCACATGGGGAATGAGATGATCTAAGGGGTTCCCCACACATCCCCTGAAATTCATGATTGTTTTCAATATTCAGTCTATGGCATGTGATATATCCCTAATTATTGAAGCATCAATTATGACATATTCAGGCAATGACATCCTCTTGCCAAGACATTTTCCTTTAAATAATACCACTTGTAGAACTTACCCATGTGACCCGGACAACCACATCATCAGAAATCATCTGAATGATTTCCAAAATATGGAATTAGAATGCCAAAAAATACACAATATACCTACAGAAGCGATCAATTTGATAAAATAATGGTTGGGGGAAAATGAGAGACTTATGAGGGACGTTTTCTACTCGTACATACCATCTACTAGATGGGGAAACCTCACCGGAACCAAGAAATAATTAAACTTCCTACTGCCTATATTTTAGGAACCAACTTGGACAAAAACAACTCATCCACTAACTTCCCAAACTGATCTTCTGAACAAACCTCTGATGGAAAGGATATCATCTCCTTAATCTGGTCAATTTAATCCTTCATTCTCCACTATCCTTTATTAACACTCAAATGCCACAAAAATTTCCTCACCTTAACCTCATGAAAAAAATCACTAGATTTATATTTTTCTTAAAAACACCCCATAAAACCCCAACATGCAACCATAGTGGGAGAACCACACTCCACCAGTTAATGGTCAGAACTCTAAATGGACTGAAAAAATCCGTAACCATCACTAAATTGGGTGTTCATGAAAATTAATTTTACTTCACCTAGAAACTCCATTACCTATAACAAACAACAATCAATTCTAGAAATGGGTAACAACCAAAACAAACTCGATCCCACCACTCCACTTAGAGTATAGGAAAGGACTATATGGAAAGACACTAGAAATATTTGGAGACTTTCCGGGTAGCATAATCCAAATAAAAAAAGACTAAAAAACAAAACCAATATCAAGAAATATCTTATCCAAAAAAGAAAACTATAAAAAACACCCATATCATATACTGACACATAACTAACCAAAACAATGCTGAATTAGATATCAACCAAAATATAACCAAAACAACATCACAAAACAATACTTAAATCTTTTTTTGAATGTAACCATTTTCCCAAATCACCAACTTTAAAATTTAATCCCTTTTTGAAATAAAAAATCATTTTTCATTTAAAAACATTCTATATCATCTGCTTAAAAATCCACAACTCCATCATATTATTTCCTTTAAAAACACGAATCTATTTAGAAAAAAATTATACCTTTCTACGAAATATATTAAATTTTAATGATTTACCTCTGACATCCTATGAAATATCACATATGTTTGCATATCACTTCATATTATATCATCCACACGTACAATCCAAATGTGAGTAAACAAATTTATATGAGGAATTTTATGTTGTACTTATTATTAATATGTTTATCTATAGTGAAATTAATGTGTGTTTTTGTTGAGTGATGGAGAAGATTTCAATAAACGATAATAATATACAAATAAAATATTTATGACTAAATGAAATTGAGTTTCATCTCATATTAATTAATACTAACCAATATGGATATATTAATTCCTCTCAAAAATATTATTTAAAATGAAAATTTTTAAGAAAAATGAGATCATTATGGGAAACAAATGTGAATAAAATATAGGTTTTGATTAATTAAAAATAATAAATATCTAATAAATTACTAATTTTTAGTAATTGAGTGAAAATAACTATTATTTATATTGACCAAAACTGTTGTTTTTCTAAGGTGAAGAGCATTTTATGCTAAAAAAATAAGAATACATCCCCTTACTATAAAACATGAACGATGTTGTTTTACATGAATAATATCATTTTAATGAAGATTTAAAAAGTATTTTTTGAAGATAGCTTTATTTAGGTTGTAATGAATTATTGAATAATTCAATATGAATTTATTTACACTCAAAAGTATTTGAAAATAATTTTTAAGATATTTGGAACCATCTTGAAATTTTCCATTGTATGATAATTTTTTTGTTGATACTTTGGATGTGATTGGGAACTTTATGAGGAGATTTGAAGTTATACTGATCTCATTAAAATAAATCAATTTTTTTTTATTATTAGTAATAATTAATAGTATAATTGATGTGGTTGAATATTTTGGATAACATTTAATGATAAATCTAAAAATATTAATCATTTGCATAAATAATATGTGATGATGACTGAAAAATTCACGAATATAGGTTATACATAAAGGTAACTGTGGAGATAATTTTTTCTAAGTCATGAGATTCAGAATTATGTATGGATTAAATTAATGATATTTAAAATTAATGTTAGTTAATACATGAAATTATTTTTAAACAATATATAAAAAATCAGAAAATTTTAGATACAAACAATATTTCCTAAAATAAAATCACTCAATACATATCATTCATCAAAGAAGATGGCTAGGGATAACACTATGAGCATAGTGAAATTATGATATTTGTTTAGATTACCAGTTTTTTAATGTCCCAAACAGTAAATAAACTAATGTTACATAATTTTAATTGCATTACATAATGATCAATGCCAGAACCATTTAAGTATAGCTACTTTGGAAACGTTTTTAGAAAAAAAAACTTTTATATAAGTGAGCTATGTCATCTCCCAAAAACATCTTCATAATTGGAACCATTCAAAGATATATTTTACATAATAACCAATATAATATCTTGGGAAAAGGAAACATAATAAAGGGAGAAATTAGATTCTGAGCAGGGGTAAAAATATATATATTAATATAATACCATCATCTGTGTATGAGAATAGGAGAATAACATATGAAAAACACACCATGTATAACATAGATCATAAACATGATCCATAGAATAAATCATGGAAGTTAATGAGAGGTTAATAATAGTATAATGAATGAACATTATCCCTAAGATACTGACATTGGAAAAATACATATATTTGGGGCATTTATATTATCATATAAATTTTTATGTCAAGGCTACCAAACATGAAATTAAAAGTTTGTTAATCTTTGGATAACCCCCATATAGATTCTTAATTCCTAGGATAACCACTAATGTATTTTATTTTTGGGTTTGGAGAACCTCATATATGACATCCTTATAGGTGGGGAAAACCTCCCATGTAACCTCTTTCAGGCTTGGGATAACCACCTGTATACCCTTTGATCACAAATAGAGTTAATCATTACCCAATATATTGGAGAGAGATATACACACAACCTATAACATTACTAAAATAAATTATAATATCATAAAATATATATCATATCAGAACTCATGAAATGGAATGATTATAATAATTCTTTAATAATATCCTTAAAGCATAAGATGTGAAAAAAACTAGCGGGTTTTATATAGAGAATTAATAAGGGAAACACTTATTATAGTGAAATAAAAATAGGAGAAATATATTAATGAGTTTCTTCAGATATGAATCATAATATTTTATCATCAGAACCTTAATAATAAAAATACTTGATAAATTATCGAATTGTATCACAAATCTATTACCTATTTGGAAACATTGAATCACAAGACCCAAGAAGGAATAACATTAAATAAAATATTAAATATAATGAAAATAAATAAATTCATGATATTAAATTTCAATGGTCCTATAAAATAATCTCATAAAATAAGATAGGTTCAAAACATAATATATGTCCCAATGAATGTTAATTATGCCACAAATCCCATAGAGCTTTTGTGCCTGTAGAATCAGAAACCACATTATTGAGAAATAATAAAATGGAAAAGTGAATAAAAATAATTTTTATTATAAATATCATAAAATAAATTCATTGGATGTATTAAAACCACATTTTAAAAATAGATTGTGAATATGGTATGTGTCTCATTAAAGTAAAAAATGAGAATGAAATCCCATAAAACATTAGTAATATTTTGAATCATAATACATATTAAATACTAACATCAAATTACACATTATTGATAATTAAGATAAGTATAGTGATGATATAAAATTTTAATTTGGAATTACACACACTATAAAAAATAAACTAATAGTAATTTTTCATATGTCTATCAAAAATAAAAGTGTGTTTAGAAATCCCATACCTTGTATCTCAAAATCCTTTATAAACACCAAAACACCAGTATAATTAATATATGTTTATTATAAATATAATTAATTACCATAATTATATACATAATACTGTAAAATATCTACTTATGGTTTTTAATAACATGTTTATAATCAATTCCTTGTTAAAATCGTGTTTTAGGAAATAGCATCTTTGTATTTCATGTATGTTTTGATTTTTTATTTTTGTCCCTCTTACATTGATCATGGTTCCATTATCTCTATAATTTTTTCAATGATATTAATATCATATATATTAATTATATTTATATATAGAGAGTGAACCATTATAGTTAGAGAGAGGAAATAAAATACACTATTCATGGAGATGGTAAACCACACATACACATGAATGTTGTTTCTATTTTCTCTAAATATTGAGAACAATAAATATAAAAATTATTTTAAAATTATATTAATTTTTTTATTTGATATATAGAACATAATTTTATTTTATCCTTCCTTATTACATTCCATGTAAATCATGAAGGAATAACTTCACTTTGTGAGGTGGTAATCCATCGTACATATGTGTAATATTATTATATTCCCATTAAATAGAATGTTAAAAATTTATATGTAATATAATAAATGAATTATTATAAAAATATATTAAATATAATATATAAAAAATAAATCCATTATTAAATCATGCTGTGATAGGTGGTTTTGGTAAATGAATAACATAGGTTTGTGATTTGTAATATACTGTACACACAAATAACAATTTTGTAACCCATTTGATGGAAGGTGAGATAAAAATAAATAATTACCTTAACATAAAAATATTTTAGTATATAGAGTATAAGGAGGTTATTATAACCTAACCGTTTAATAATAATTTAAGGATGTGTAAGAAGAAATTAAATGAAACTCTAAGTTAGGGATGTGACTAATGTTTTAGACAAATTTTTTTGGTTTACAACATAAGATCTCATCGAATGGATTTTATACCAATATTATTATTATAAGAAAATATTAGGGTATTATATATTAGATTTGTGGTATTATATTCTAAAATTATGTATTTTAAATGTTTGAAGAGGAACATAGATTGGGTGGATATTTATAAGGGAATTGAGTGGAAAACTTGTAATTTTTCAAAAGAAAAATTTGTTTCCATGATTTTCAATAGAGGAAAGACTTAAAAAATAGTCCATTATTTAACCAAGAAGATATATGGAAAACATATTGCAATTAAATTGGTTTTTAAAATGTTTTGGGTCTTTTTAATCTTTATAATATTAGTTTAATCCTTGTTAAATCAATTTTTCCCTTACACCAATAAATATTTTTTTTACTTTTATTACTATTTATTATGTGAAAAATGTAAGTATAAATTATTAGATACAAATGACTATTATTATTAAAAATATAGAAAACATTTTTCAAAATTCCATTCAAATATTTTGAAATTTGTATTTTGAAATTAATCCCCCACACAAGATGAGAGAGCTGAGTCTCAAAGAGAAAGTGTTTAAATGTTTACAATATTTTTATATCAAAAATTAATAATAAATTGATTAAAAATAATTAAATTGAATAAATAGATATATAATATAACTAATTTTTCTTTTATATTTATCATAATTTTTAATTTTTTTAATATCTTTATAAGAAAGAAATTTTTTTAATAAAAACTAGTAATTTTTAACATTTACTAAAAAATTAATTTGGCTAGAAAATTATCCCAAATTCCCTTTGAGATATCATGGATGTAATGATTCCAAAAATTTATTTTATTTTTTCCATTACACATACTATAAATTAATAATATTAATTTCAATATTTTTTTTGACAAAATTGTATAAAAATATTTTTTTGAGAAAATAGATTTTTTGGAAACATATGAATGATTTTTAAAAAATAATTAATTTTTTTGATAAATATGTTTTATTAATATTAAACCATTATAATATATTTTTTAAAAGTATTTTTTACTTTTCATATTTCAATTTTAAATTTTTATTTTCTAAAAATAATGTTTAACTAATAATATTAATAATTTATTTTGGTTTCTAAAAACTCAATGTCATGTGTAATAAAAGATAAACATAGTATTTCTTGTATTGTAATTGAAACATAATGATTCTTGTAATTAATATAACCAATATGATGAAACTTATTTGGAGAATTGTTTTAAAAAAATATCATGGTGTTACAACTAAGATATATATAATTCAATTACCCTTACACAAAGGTCGCTATCTAAAAATTTTGAAAATGAAAAGAACCTTTATATGATACATAAGTGTAACATAATATTATATAAATATCCAAACATGATTTGTAAGGTCCTGTATTTATGTAAAAATATTACTTTGTAATTTTTTGAAATTAAAATCGATAAATTAACTCAGTTGATTCCAAAGTTATTCTTCAAACAAAAAATATCAAATTTTTTTTAAAAGGAATTGTGATTCTAGATATGTTAGATGAGATTAATCTCCACATTTTACATTAGAATATCACACCTTGAATATGAGTTGAAAATGATGAATCAATAGTAATTTTAATTTGATAATTTTGTGGTACTCACTTCATGAAGTGTATGCAAACTTGTAATGAGCAATGGAATGAGAATACCAAGTTATTTTTAAATATAATAAGATTTATGGGAAGTGGAAAAGGCTTACATGTCTTCTGTAACACCCCAACCCCATTTTCCTAGAGTCTGTGCATTATTACATAACATTGGCATGATTACAAGGTATCAAGTCCTGAAAGACTGATCGGTTTAGAAGTCTTGGAAAACATATTACATACATGAATGTTACATTACACTTCATAACATACAAAACAACATAAATTATCTTTTAGGAATGCCATTATTACCTTGGCTTAGCCTTGCATATCAATCACAATACACTCCTTGGAATCCTGGGAAAAATAAAACATAGATAGGGGTGAGCTTAGATGCTCAGTGAGGATAAAAATATAGTGGAAACATTCATAAATAAGTATAAACATTTAAGACAATGTATAACTAAAACAAAATTCTTTTAAACTTAAACTTTTTCATAATATGGAAGAAATAAAATGAATTAATTCAAGTTAATTATTCCCAAGGATATTCTACTAGTCTAATAATCACATAAAATATCACTAACCACTTTCATAATGATGGAATGCATACTTCCAGACTACATTAACCACATAGTCAAGGCCTTGTTCCAAGAATACAAATAAGACTGTGTCAAGGACTTGTGCCAAGAAACTAGTTTGTCTCATGTGACCTACCGATGCATCGAGGATCTATAGAGGGATCCACCCGTCATTTACTAAGTCCAATGCATTCCTCATATGAAAAGGTTTATACATAACATAAACATTCGTATTAAAACTAACATACAAAATGGCAATACATTATCTATAAAACATGAATGGTATAAAAATAACACATCCATAGTAAAACATGTCATAAAACCTTCAGTATTATATGGATGTTTTGTATCATAATAAATCAACCTCAATCAAAAATAATATCCAGTAAAGAATACTGACATAGTCGAAAATGATGAGTAAAACGTTTTGAGAGAAATAAATATTTTTAAAAATTATTTAAATGGAACAAATTTATAAATTAAGTAATTTAAAAGAGATTTTTTAATCAAAGTGTCTCATTCCACTATGAAACTTTTGAAAAGAATTATCATTTCAAAACATTAATGTCCATATAAATAAATCCTTAAAATCATTTTGATAACATAGACATTAATTAAAAATATTTAGAAAGATAAATCATTGAAACATTTAAAATTATGATCTTGATAAAGAGTACCTTTCACAAATCCTTAAAATATTCATTTTGAAATAATTTTTATGAAAAATGGACAAGGATGATAAATATGTCCCAGCAAATACTTTCACATAAACAATCCCAGATAATAATGAGATTGAGGTATTAACCCTTACCAATTTGATATCTTACGAAACATAAACACCATGAAAGAGGTATCATAAAATGAATATGTAAATATAAATAAATTAATGTCTGTCACACAATTAATACAATTATGGGCAGTAAATACAACACACAAAAGTTATTAGTGGCAATATTGCATGAATCTCATGAGAATAAGTAGTGAGATGAAAACCCCTTACCTTGCACATTCCTTTAGTTGAGGGTATGTTTATCCTACTGTATTAATACCATAGTATGTAATTAAATTATACCAGAACAATATTAATATTTATGATACCATACATTATTCATTTATGACTTTTTAGTACTGATTTAATAATAATTTCCATGTTAAATTAACATTTCAGGTAGTAATCGCATTTTAATCATACGTGTTTTAACTTGTTACTCTTGATTGTATCACTTAGATCATGATTTAAATACTTCCAGAATATAAAACATGATTTATATATCATATATATTAAGAATATAATTATGTATAAAAGATATATATATGTTAAATGGAAAACGCCGTTTATGGAGACGGTAGTCTGTGCGTACGTATAAACACTGTTTCCATTTTCATAACGTATTGAACGAAACTAAGTGAATAAAATATATTTAAGTACATATATATATATATATATATCTAATAGAATTATTATTTCATATATTACAAACATATTGGTAATATATATTTTTATAATCATCGATGAATGGTGAATGTTGAAATGAATCTCATCGTGTCGTGGAGACGGTAATCCATACGTACGCACGAGTGACAATATCATTTTATTAAAGGTGTGGAATTGGATGGTATATTAATTTTACAGACACATTATCATGTTATTTTCATTATTTATATACACATTACTCATCATTATATCCATCCAAATAATGTAGTGTTGAATAACAAATTACACTATGGCGTGGAGATGGTAAGCGGTACGTACGCACACATGGTGACATTATCAATCCTAAGATGGATAGAATAATGAATATATTTTTTCAATATTTATAATAATATCAAGGTATATATAACATACTGGGGATATTATTTTAGAATTAAAAAAACAAATAATGAATAAATGGAAGAAGAAAGGAACTTGAAAAGGGTGGTGAAAACATTACCTCTTCTTCGGGTTCTTCTTTTTTATTTGATCTAAAGGGCTCCTTAGGTTTGCTTTCTGATCAAACTAAAGACTCTTGGTTGACTTGATGGAAGTTTAGAGAATATTTGTCTAGGGGTTGGGTGAGCCAATAGGCTTTGAAGGTGTGTATTTGAGAGAAGGGTGAGTTCCCTTTTATAAGAGGGGTGAGGGGAACCTTTGAAAAACTAGAAATATTATTTTATAATAAATTTATATTAGGTTTATAATGTCTCCAAAGTGGATTATTTAATGGTTATGGTGGGGATAAGTCTAAAACCACTCACCTAACAGGTTTTAGATATGTTTGGGTCACTATATTAACTTTATCTTTTTTATTTGACTCTTAGTTAAATAGTTTGATATTTACCATGTCTCTTTGTATTTTTATATTATATAGTTAATAAACATAATATATAATTACAAGAGACCCCAAAGTGGTCCATTAATAATATACCTATTATTATATAAGTCCATATTCCGAACCATATATTTTTAGGAATAGAATATCAATTAATAAAATAATATTTGTTTTAAAAACTTGTTTATGTCAATTATGGAACTTTTTAAAAATTGATTTTGTTTAAAGACTAAACAACTTAATTAATACTAAAAAATCATTTAAGCATTAATAACATGTAATATTAACCAAATAAAAATTTTATGTCCTCATAATTTTAAAATTATATTTATTTTAAAATTTATAATAATAATTATTTGATTCTTTCATTAATAAGGAAAATATTGCATCCTTATTGTGTCATAAATAAATTTAATTATTCAATGTCTAAAATTTTTTAAATAAAATACCATTAGGTATGAAATATCTTTATATTTATAATTAATATTTATAGTCGAAAATATAACATATATAACCCTATGTAAATTTTTTTTTGCTAAAACATATATGCATATGTCATTTTTTATCAACTTTAACTTAATTAATATAAAGTGTCGTTATCACATACAAGTGGATCCATGGGGTCCCAAAATCGACCCAATTATGACCATTTTTAGAAATTTATCATTAAATAGGGTTAGGAAACGTTTTAGGGTAATTTATTATTATTATAATATTATTTGTTTACCCTTATTTACTGGATTTACCCTTTAACAGTGGAAAATAAAATATTTACCGAAGTAATTATTCAAAATGTCTAAAAATAAAAGATACATATTTACACAATTTGTACCTACTGATTATAAATATGGAATCCATTTTTCTAAATTCAAAACACCGAAGAGGGAGAAATTAATTAAAAATTAATTCCCGTTGTTAAAACAAAAAGTGTGTTTTTAAGAGATAATAACTATCAAAAGATTGGCACTTGCTTATGTCCATTATAAATGTGAAATTATATCCCATGAACAAATTTGGATTAAATGGTAAAAATATAATCTAATTATACTCTAAAATCACTAAAATTAATAATTTATCACTATTAATTATTTTGATTAAAAAATATGTTTTTAATTAAAATTTTGTAATTTTCAATATTCAGAAAAATATGAAAGTTATCCAAAATGTACCAAAAATTCACCCTAATCTAATTTCTATATATTGAATCCAAAAATGAAGTCCATTTAGAATGATAAAATTAATAAAATATAAAAAAGTGGGTATTACTCTTCATAACGGCTAGTTTGATTGGTTGTGGTGGATGTTAGAACTCAAAGTTGCGTACAACACATGCTACTTCATTATTCAAAGAGAAGCGTACCATCAAATCCTAAGGTGTTATATTCTCCCCTCCTTCAATAAATTGACTCCTCACAGTTAGAAATTATTTTTCAAAAAAAATGTTGAAAATAGAAAATACCTTTGGGAATACACAAATCAGAAATTAGGTTAATACAATTTAGTCTTAATAAGAGGAGAAGGGAAATGAAATGGTCACTACCAAATTATGATCCCGATTAGAAGAACATTGGTGGAAATTATAGAAATATAATTTGAGGAAAACATAAATATTTTTAGGGAGTGATTGAGGTCATCAATCACAAACATGTGTAAAATTGAGGGCCTTAAATTCATCAATCTATTATGATTCAAAATACCAACGGTTCAACAAATCATATGGTATTAGGATAACATATTTGTGGTATTAAGATCCCTTCACTAAAGTATAATAATTAATTTCTACATAAAATAAAAGATGAATAAAAATATATACGTGACAAGTAGAGTCCCATCCTTTAATTAATTTATTACACAAACTCATATTTCACTCTAAATGAAAATAGAACATAAAAATTACATTCTATTTATCCTATTTATATAGGGTTCAAAAAAATGAATTTATAATTAATCTACTAGAATTTTTCTAAAAAAGTTTACATTATTCAATCTAAGGCATCACGTGGGCCAATGGTAGGTGATACACCCTTATCACCCTTCGGTTGTATGATCAAGTCTCGTGGCCTTTCCAGACGCAACGGGTTTCCGCCCGACCTCGGGGTTTTCCTTTTATGGCAATCCAAAAATAATCTCAAACTAGAATTATCAAAAATACTTCTGTCCAAACTCACAGTTCAAAATTTATAAGGAAGGTAAAAAAAATGAAGATCCTTTTTTCCGCTTAATAACATGTGAACGCTATCAACATGTATTATTTTAAAACACTACAACATCCTGAATTACAATAAAACCTTATAGATTACATTCATGATCCCTTATTCCTTATAGAATACTGGATATACTCCTTCTATAAAAAAATCTTGTAAAATCCAACAATGATAGAATATACAAATCATTAATCAGTTTCAAGGTACTCAAGAATATCCAATATAATTTATCCAAATCAATCATGTATTATTCCGAAATCGTTACCTCGATATCAGAACCATATTATGGTTTATCTTTCTCTTAACCATATATTTTCTAAAAATATAACCTGCTATTGAGTCACTTTTCTTGGTTCCATACAATCTCAAGTTCTTAATGAAATAGTTCTACAGTACAATCCTTATATACTCTATAATAATATTAGCCAGTAAATTGTTGATACAACACTCAAATGACATAATTCTCTAATTACAACATAAGAACTCTAATCATTCGTCCTCATCTATGGTAGTATCATTACTTGATTATTATCCAATAGCATCATTTGGGGAATACTCTAATGATTTGAATATTTGTTTATGTAGTGTCCCAAATACTTGAAGAGGAAGCATGGTAAATTTGAAACAATCTTCTTACCCTTGCAGTCACATACATGGTGTCCTTTTTTTGCACACTTTTAACAAACTCTCATTCCCATCAGGAATGTTCCTAGTTGTTTCTTCACATAGTTATCAATTATGGAAAAATTATTCTTTTCCCTCTTCCCTTTAAACAAATATCTCTCTTCCATCCTTTTATTCTCTTTCTTCCCTTCAAAGACATAGGACTCAGATAATTTTTTACATATATTATTTACACATGATACTATTTCTTCATATGTAGAGAATACATGGGAGACTATTTACCATTAAAATGTTGGCTTAATACGGTGAATGATATGATCCTTATTACTCTTTGGATCATACTTATTGCTGGAGTTCAAATTCCTTCTACTGGGCGCCATTTCTATACAATGGCATAAACTAGGCCAGTTTATGAATTGTAATGAATAATTCCAAACTTGTAAAATACCAAACGTAAATTGAACGGTTTTTGGATATAATCCATAATCCTAAATATGTTTTCATTGAAGAAGTATATACTCATAAACCCTTCATAATTATTTGTAAAAAAATGATAATGAACCTAAGCATATCCCACGGGAGTGTCGTAACCAAGAGTGCATCAAGACCCGTTGTTGTGCACGAGTTCCCATTCAAGTCTAGCTCAATGCGGTGTTTTAGGGTTTTACCCCTAGGTAAATCTGTGCCAAAGCTACCTCTACCTGCTCGTATCCATACACGGATGTATTTTCCTGGAAAACTCACAAAATTTCTACATTACAAAAATTCTAGGAATTTCTTCTGTACTAATCCAAAGAATCTATCTTAGGTCTATGTTATCTAATTAGAGTTTTTCTAAATCTTGATTCCTTGGTTATCTCTAAACTTCCTCTGATACCAACTGTAACGCCTCGACCATAGGTACCCAGAGTCGGTGCATTATTACAAACATTGGCATGATTACAAGGAATCATTTCTGGAAAGACTGATCAGTTTAGTAGTCTTGGAAAATATATTACGTACATGAATGTTACATTACACTTCAAAACAAACAAAACAACATAAATAATCCTTCATGAATTCCATTATTCCCTTGGCTTAACCCTACATATCAACCACAATACACTTCTTGGAATCTGGGGAGAAATGAAACCTAGAAACGAGTGAGCTCAGATGCTCAGTAAGGATAACAATAAAGCAGAAACTTTCATAAATAAGCATAATCATTTAGGCAATGTATAACTAAAACAAAAGCCTTTTAAACATGATCTTCCCAATAATATGGAAAAAATAAAATGAAGTAATGCCATTTACTTATTCACATGGATATTCTACTAGTCAAATAATCAAATGAAATATAAACTAACCACTTTCATAATGATGGAATGCATAATACCAGTCTATCATAACCACAATGTCAAGGCCTTGTTCCAAGACTAAAAATAAGATTTTTTTAAGGCCATGTGCCAAGACAATAGTTTGTCTCATGAGACCTACTGATGCATCAAGGAGCTAGAGAGGGCTCCACCTGTCACTTATTAAGTCCAATACATTCCTCGTATGAAAAGGATTAAACATAACATAAACATTTGTATTAAAACTAGAATACAAAATATCAATACATTATCTATAAACCATGAATGGTATAAAAATAACACATACATATTAAAACATATCACAAAACCTTCAATATTATATGGATGTTTTGTATCATAATAAATCAACCTCAATAAAAAATAATATCCAGTAAAGGAAGCTGATATAGTTGAAAATGATGAGTAAAATTATTTGAGAGAAATAACCTTTTTGTAAAATTATTTAAAAGTCCCACATTTATAAAGGATGTAATTTAAAAGAGATTTTTGAATCGAATTTTCCCATACCAATTTGATACTTTTGAAAAGAATTATTATTTGAAAACATTCATGTCCATATAAATAAATCCTCAAAATCATTTTGAAAACATGGGCATTAATTAAAAATATTTAGAGAGATAAATCATTAAAACATTTAAAATTCGGATCCTGATAAAGAGTACCATTCAAAATTCCTTTAAATATTCATTTTGAAATCATTTTTATGAAAAATGGACATGGATGATAAAAATGTCCCAGTAAATACTTACACATAAACAATCTCGGATAATAATGAGATTAAGGAATTAACACTTACCAATTTGGTAACTTACGAAACATACACCCCATGAAAGAGGTATCATAAAATGAATATGTAAATACACATAAATTAAACTGTATTACACAAAGAATACAATTATTGGTTGTACATACACCACACAAAAGGTAATAGTGGCAATATGGCATGAATCTCACGAGAATAAGGAGTGAGATGAAAACCCCTTACCTTGAACTTTCCTTTAGTCGAGGGTACGTTTAACCTCCTGTATAAATAATGTAGTATGTAATTAAATTATACCTGAACCATATTAATATCTATGATAACATACATTATTCATTTTTTAATTTTTACCACCCATTTAATAATAATTTCCATGTTAAATTATCATTTCGGGTAATAATTGTGTTCTTTATCGTACGTGTTTTAACTTGTTACTCGTGATTCTATCACATAGATCATGATTTAAATACTTACAGAATATAAAACATTATTTATATATCATATATATTTAGAATAAAATTATATATAATAGATATATATGTGAAATGGAAAACGCCGTTTATGGAGACGGTAGTCTGTACGTACGCATAAACATTGTTTCCGTTTTCATAACGTATTGAATGGAACTATGTGAATAAAATACATATATGTATATATATATATATCCAGTAGAATTATTATGTCATATATTAAAAACATATTAGTAATATATATTTTATGAGCCCTCTGGAAGATTGTTGATTTCATGTCTATGATTGATGTTTTAATAATCACAAATCATCACATACCATTAATGCTTAATATGGTTTGATTTCACATAAACTTAATTACAATCTGTTAATGAATCTGTTATCACTTTTTTTGTCTATGCTTATTGACGTACAAAGTATTTTGGAAGTACCGATTCAATATCAACAGACATCGGAAGCACTGATCGCATATCAAAGGACAAATGACTCATCGATCCAATGCAAAATGAGTCACCGATGAAAATGACTCACCGATGCAACTGACTCACCGATCAGATGATAGACCGATGCTGATCAAACTGACTCACCAATCAAATGACTCACCGATGCAAATGACTCACCGATGCAAATGAGCCACCGATCAAATGACTCACCGATCAAATGGCTCACCGATGCAAATGACTCACCGATGCAAATGAGCCACCGATCAAATGAGCCACCGATCAAATGAATCACCGATGAAAATGACTCACCGATGAAAATGAGCCACTGATAAAATAATCCACCGATCAAATGACTCACCGATCAAACTGACTCACCGATCAGATGACAGACCGATGCTGATCAGTCTGATTCATCGATGCTGATCTATCTGAGTCACCTATCATTACTCACTAATGCTGATGACCTACCGATCACTTGATTCTCCAATAGTCATAAACAACAGTTTGAATTTCATTATCTTTATCTTTATTTAATATAACCAACGGTCATATGAGGTATATTTTAATGCACTGTCAAATTAATAATAAAGGTTGTCAGATGTCAGGAAACTGTACCTCGTACCTACGGAAAGGAAACTTTTTCTGTCTTCCGAAGCACGTGACATAAATACAAGAAGACTCTGCTGAAGATAGAAGTGTTGATAGAAGAACACAAGACAGATACAGAGAAAAAGAAAGAGGAGGAAGAACTAAGGAGAACAGAACCTCATACACAATCAAGCCTACTCAAGAAGAGTTCTGTGCATACAAAAGAACATTGAAGAACTTCATCGACTACATATCACTGCCTTTGAGCCTGAAGCATACGACACTCTTCTTCTCAAAAAAAAAACGAGAAGAGGACTCAGAATAAATTCAGACCAAATACAAAAGAGTCCAGAGCTACACTGAAATCACCAGAGCCATTTCTAAACTCTACATCTCTGCTCTGTGATACATTTGTTTTACATTTTGAGCAGTGTGTGTTATCTGCTGTATTAAACACACACACTGACTCCTGTACTTTCACTGAAGGATCTGTAAATCCTCAGAAAACCATTTTACACTTCATTTCCCACTGTGGATAGTGGTAGAGGTCGTATGAGACCTGGACAGCTCTAAGATATTGTTTGTTTTCCCACACAGAACTGTGGTAGAGGTCTGGTGACCTGGACAGTGTGTTCACTGTTGTTAACCCCGGTCCAGGGTGTGTATCATTTTTATATAAACTTTTGAGAGGACTAAGTCTCGGCTTGAGACTGAACCTCTTGGTTAATTCTCTGTGTTTGTAGCTACATACTTTATCCATACTACATATTTATTTCATATTCCGCTGCTATTACTTTGAAATATAATTTATTTTCAAAGCTACTTTGATAGTTAAACTCGCAAGTGTTTATATTTATTATAGACCAGTAAGTTAGTTTCAAAAGTTAATTTAATCATAAGATTAAGTTAACTGAGAACTAATCAATCTTTGAGAAACTAATTAAACCTTTATAATCTGTATAAATTCACTACAGTTTAATCTATTTTTGAAATAGGGGGATTTTAATCAACATTGTTTTTAACAGAAAATTTTAATTGGAACTCAATTCACCCCCCTCTTGAGTATCCACTCCGACCAACACTTGGTATCAGAGGGTGTTAATATTTTCTAAACGTACTCTGTTTTCAACTGTGATTTTAGTTGTATTTTATAGTTCTTAAAATTTCTGTTATTTCTAAATTTTTATCTCTTTAAAATTCTTTTTGTAATATCATGGATAATAGACTTGAGGGTGCTGCTACTAACCAGCCACCTTTCTTTAATGGAAACAACTATGCTCAGTGGAAGCTAAAAATGAAAATTCACATAGAAAGTATGGGATTTGATATTTGGACTGTCATTGAAGCTGAATATAAAATTCCCAGTACTGATAGATCTACATGGGATGAACCTACAAAGACTGCTTACAGTAATAATTGTAAAGCTATGAATGCTCTGTACTATAGTCTAGGAGATGAAGAATTTAATAGAATTTCTGCACGTAAAACTGCATATGAAATTTGGGATACCTTAGCTGTTTCTCATGAAGGAACAACTAATGTTATGGAGATGAGATTGAATACCTATACTATTAAGTATGATAATTTTAAGATGAAGCTTGATGAACCCATTTCTGATATATATCTCAGGTTCAATGAAATTCTCAACACAATGACTTCTCTAGGAAAGGATGTTCCAGCAAAGGAGAAAATCATGAGATTTTTGAGATGTCAACCTGAAAGATGGAGAGGAACCTCTGTCTCCATTAGAGAATCCTGTGACATTGGAACACTGCCTGTCAAGGAATTAATTGGTAAGCTGATGATGTATGAAGAAGAGCTTAAAGTAAATAAAGAAGAAGATGATGAACCTAAAAGGAAGTCTATTTCCTTCAAGACTACAACCTCAAAGAATAAGGATAAGGAAAAGCCTCAAGCTATCAATGAAAGTTTAAGTAGTGAGGAAAGTGAGAATGATTCTGATAGTGATGCTGAGATGGCACACATTGCTAGAAGATTTAATAAATTCTATAGGAAGAAGAAGTTTTTCTGAAAGTCAAACTACAAAGGCAAGTATGATAACAAAGGACACTGGAAAAAGGATTGAAAGAAGTCTGATAAATCAGATGAAGTTGTCTGTTATGAATTCAAAAGAAAAGGACACATAAAAACAGACTGTCCAAAGCTGAAATACAGAAAGAAGTATGAATACAAGGATAACATGTACAAGAAAGCCATGAAGGCTACTTGGAGTGCTTCAGAAGACAGCACAAGTGAAGCTGAATCTTCAGACTCTGAAAGGAATCGAGCCAACATGTGTTTTATGACAAACACTTCTGAGGTAACATTAGAAACTCCTTCTTCAAATTCATATTATTCTGGAGATGATTCTGAAGGTGATAACATGTCTAAATCTGAACTGTTTGAATATTGTGATATGCTTGAAGAAACCTGTAATGAGCTTAAAGATAAATATAAAGGTTTAAAGAAACAGTATGCTTTAAGTGTTAAGCATAAATCTGATCTGGATATAGAAGTAGAAAAGAATGCTCAGTTGCTTAAAGAGAATACTGAACTAAAATTGTCTAATGAACAACTCAGAAAAGACTTAGAGTAGTTCACAAATGGCAAGAATAATCTAACACAAATGCTAGGAAAGCAAGTTGCACCTAGATATACTACTGGTATAGGATACCAACCTGGACAAAGAAAAGTTGCCAAAACTAGATTCATTCCTAAATCTGGATAGAAGATAGTTAATTCTGGAACTTCATATTCCTCAACCAGTTATATTCATAGTTATGGATCTAATAAGGTTTATCTTTCAAATAATGTTAATTCTACAAATTATATGAGTCCCATTAGACAAATATGGGTACCTAAAGTATCATTGGCTAACATGCCTGGACCCAAGAAGATCTGGGTACCAAAATCATCTTCCATCTAAATCTGTTTTGTAGGAGACCTGCTTGAAGAGCTGTCACAAGAAGACATGGTACATAGACAGTGGATGTTCAAGACATATGTCAGGAGACTTTTCACGTTTCAAGAGCTTAGTAAAAGTTGATGGAGGCTTTGTCACTTTTGGTGATAATTCAAAAGGAAAAATCATCGGCTTAGGCCAGATTGGTAACACTGATTCAATCTTGGTTTCTGAAGTTTTATTTGTCGATGGACTTAAATATAACTTGTTAAGCATTTCTCAATTGTGTGATGATGGTTTTTATGTGAAATTTAAAAATGATTCTTGCACTGTTTTTAACTCTAAAAATGTTTTAGTATTTTCTGCTTTAAGAAATGAAAATGTTTTTGCTGTTGATTTAGATTCCTTAGCTAAGTAGAATATTCCTTGCTTAAATGCTTTTCATAAAGAGTATTGGCTTTGGCACAGAAGATTAGGACACTGCAATTTACACTCACATAGAAAACTTTCTAGGAAGAACTTAGTTAGAGACTTACCCAAACTTGAATTTCTAGCAGACAAAGTTTGTAATCCCTGTCAAAAAGGAAAGCAACATAAAGTTTCTTTTAAATCAAAGAAAGAAGTGTCAACTTCTCAACCTCTCGATTTGGTTCACATAGATTTATTTGGACCTTCTAGAGTTTCTAGTTTAAATGGGAAGCACTATGTCTATGTTCTTGTAGATGACTTTTCTAGATATACTTGGGTATATTTTCTAGCTCACAAAAGTGAATCTTGTTCTTACTTTGTTAAATACTCCAAGTCTGTAGAAAATCTTAGTGGACTCAAGATTAAGACCCTGCGAAGTGATCATGGTCGTGAGTTTGAAAATCATGAGTTTGATTATTACTACTCACACAATGGCTATAGTCACAATTTCTCTTCCCCTAGGACACCCCAACAAAATGGTGTAGTAGAGAGAAGGAATAGAACCCTGCAAGAAATAGCTAGAACCATGCTCAATGAATATGAACTGCCTATTTACATTTGGGATGAAGCTGTAAATACAGCTTGTTATGTCATTAACAGAGTCTTGATCAGACCAGTTCTTAAGAGGACCCCTTATGAGTTGTGGAACCATAGGAAACCTAAGGTTAACTACTTCAAAGTTTTTGGCTGCAAATATTCATTCTCAATACTAGAGAAAATCTTGACAAATTTGCATCCAAGAGTGATGAAGGAATTTTCCTAGGTTACTCTATCTCTAGTAAAGCCTATAGAGTTTTCAATAAAAGAACCAAATGTGTGGAAGAATCTATTCACATCAAATTTGATGAAACTGATCCACATGAACCTAAAATCTCTCTTGAAGATGATCTCTCTGGTTTGAATCTCAATGATAAATACAATGGACCTATAGTTAAAACATCCAGCTCTGGAAATTCTCCAGAACCTGCTTCTATTGAACCTCAATCTGTAGATGAATCTGAAATCTCTAGCCCTATATTTTCAAGACCATCTAAGACTCTAAAGAACCATCCTTTAGATGTTGTTGTAGGAAATCTAGATAGAGGAACACAGACTAGAGCTTCTCTAAGAAATCAGGTTGAACATCGAGCTTTTCTTTCACAGTTAGAACCTAAAAATATCAATGATGCTATCAATGATGAATTTTGGGTAATGGCTATGCAAGAAGAACTAAATAAATTTGAAAGAAACAAAGTCTGGAAATTAGTAGAAAGATCTAAGGACATTTTGACCATTGGCACAAAATGGGTATTTAGAAACAATGTTGATGAATCTGGAAACATCATTAGAAATAAATCTAGGCTAGTTTTACAAGGTTACAATCAAGAAGAAGGAATTGACTATGAGGAAACCTTTGCACCTGTAGCTAGATTAGAGGCTATTAGGATCTTACTTGCCTATGCATCACATATGAATTTCAAGCTATATCAAATGGATGTCAAAAGTGCTTTTCTAAATGGTTTTATTGTTGAAGATGTTTTTGTAGAACAACCACTTGGTTTTTTAAATCCTCATTTTCCAAATCATGTTTTTAAACATTCTAAAGCTTTATATGGTTTAAGACAAGCTCCAAGAGCTTGGTATGAAAGGCTTTCAAACTTTCTTATCTCAAAAGGATTTACAAAAGGAGTAGCTAATCCCACTCTTTTTATAGAAAGGATTTCAAAAGATGTATTAATAGTACAAATCTATGTTGATGATATTATTTTTGGATCTTCTAAAAATTCCTTGTGTACTGATTTTTCAAAGGTTATGCAAATTGAATTCGAAATGAGCTTAATGGGAGAGCTTATGTATTTTCTTGGTTTTCAAATTCTTCAAACTAAAGATGGAATTATTTTAAATCAAAGTAAATATACAAAAGATCTTTTAAAACGTTTTGGATTGGATAGTATTAAGGAAAGTGATACACCTATGAGTGATACCTGTAAATTGGATATAGATGAAGCTGGGAAACCAGTGGATCAAACCAATTACAGAGGTATGATTGGGAGCTTACTTTATCTTACTGCTAGTCGGCCAGACATTATGTTCAGTGTATGTATGTGTGCTAGATTTCAAGCTAATCCTAATGAATCACACTTACTGGCTGTTAAAAGGATTTTTAAGTATCTTAAGTATACTATAAATTTAGGTTTGTTTTATCCAAAAGGACAATCATTTAACCTAACTAGCTATTCAGATGCTGACTTTGCTGGATGTAAGTTAGATAGGAAGAGAACATCTGGAACATGTCATTTGCTTGGAAAATCCCTAGTATCATGGTGTAGTAAGAAACAGAACTCTGTTGCATTGTCTACTGCCGAAGCAGAATACATAGTTGCTGGTAGTTGCTGTGCACAAATTCTGTGGATGAAACACACTCTATTGGATTATGGATTTGATCTTAAACATATTTCAATTAACTGTGACAATACTAGTGCAATAAATATATCTAAGAACCCTGTGTCTCACTCTAGAACTAAGCACATTGATGTCAGACATCACTTTCTAAGAGATCATTATCTAAAAGGTGATATTTCTTTGAAATTTATTAGTTCTAAACATCAATTAGCTGATATCTTCACAAAGCCTTTATGCTCTGAAAGAATGAAATTTATTAAACAAGAGTTGTGTATGATTGATCTGTGAAACTGATCTGTGAAACTGATCTGTGAAACTGATCTGTGAAACCGATCTGTGAAACCGATCTGTGAAAAGGATCTCTAAAACTGATCTGTGAAACTGATCTGTGAAACTGAGCTGTGAAACTGATCTGTGAAACCGATCTGTGAAACTGATCTGTGAAACTGATCTGTGAAACTGATCTCTGAAACCGATATGTGAAACTGATATGTGAAACTGATCTGTGAAACTGATCTGTGAAACCGATCTGTGAAACTGATCTGTGCAACCGATCTATCATACCGATATTTTTTTATTATTATATTGTAATTAATTAGTAAATTTCTTTTATACTTTTTATGGGAACCCTAAATGATAAAATAAATGATACGCGGCTATTTATCCTCCCTAAACCTTTGACCTTTCATATCCCGCCGAAACATTCAACATCTCTTCCCCTCTACTTCTAACCTTTGAACTCATGCCTTCCCAAAATCCTCGAATGGCTAACCAAAAGAGACCGAGCAAAGGACCGGATATCCCTATACCTTCAAAGCGTGCTCGAGGTGAGTCGAGTAGTACCTCTCAACGATCAGTAAATCCGAACCTGGAAACTCGGATTGTTGCTGTAGAAAAAAAAGTAAGCTCTGCATGGCTTTTGTCAAGTAAGTCACTGTTGCTGCAAGTTCTTGAATCGCAAGGATGGATAGACTGGTTTTCTGACAACTCTCGAATAGACTACCCGAAGCTAGTACATGAGTTCTATATGAATCTGGAAATCACTTTAGATGCTGTGGAGGCTTCTAGGATGTCATATGTGGTAAAAGGAAAGAAAATATCCTTCTCATCTAAGCAGTGGGCTGAGTGCTTGAACGTACCTCATGAAGGTCGGTATGAGGATTATGCTGGGAATATTCCTCCAGCATCTGATTACTTCTCTTATGAATTAGCTCTGGAGGTTCTGACAAGAAACAGAGAGTCACAAAGAATCACACCTTCAGAATTAGATGGTGAATGCGGATTTCTTTTCAAGTTTATTTAGCACCAACTTTGCCCTAGGAGAGGACATTTTGCTGCTGTAAAGTACCAGGATGTTTTCCTGTTGTTTCTTCTGAAAACACATGAGAAGATCAATTTGTGTAGATATGTGATGGTACACAGAGCTGGAATGATAAAACCGTCCAAGAAAGCCACTGCCTTGTTTTATTCAAAGATGATATCTACCATGCTCAAGAATCTAGAATGTATTGATGAAGATGATGAAGTTAATGAAACAGATCATACCTTCTGTCTCAACAAAGAGATCTGCAAGAGGATGAAAATCAATTGGAATCCATGGAAGAAGTGCTGGGTTTCAGATGAAGATAAATTGTATTAAGCCTACAATCCCATAGATCATGGCAAGAGGCCAAAGGATTTGAGAGACCCTGGCTTGAAACCAAATGAGGAACCAGTTTATTCTGATGATGATGAGCAAGAAGAAGGAAAGGATGAGGCCACCAAAACCCAAGAGCAAGAAGAAGTTGCGACTGAGGAAGGAAGTATGTCATCTCCTGATGATAGGAGTGATCCTGACACTGCCAGTCCCAAAAGAAGAATAGAATTTTGACCTGCTAGTCCACCCTTAGCCCTACCAGAATCAGAACCTATTCTTGGTGATGAAAAAGATTCTGACACTGAAGAATATCACAGTGAAGCTTCTGAGAAGAGTGATGATGGACGTGCTGATGAAGCTGAGGCTGTTGCTGATGGTGATAACAGACCAGTGGATGGTCTTTCTGAAGATCAAATAGAATCACCTCAGTCAATACAAGAAATACATATCAGTGGCAAGGATGATTCACCAAAAATCAGTGGAACAACAAGCTATGAGAAACCAAAATACACCCTGTGTGCTCCTGTTTGGGATGACTACCCTGGTTATGCTCTGTTGGGATTAGAATATTCTGAAGACGAAGAAGCAATGCCAGAATCTGCTGCAGCTGTGAAGAGGATCCTCCCACGAGAAGCAAGGTCTCTTCCTGCTTTTGATCCTACAAATAATAATTTACCTGGTTCAGGAATCTCTCAAGCAGATCTTGACAAGTTTAAGATTGAATTGCTAACCACTGTGAGAGCCACAGTTAGAGAAGAAATTTCTAATGCTCTTACTCAAGTGTCTCTCCAAGTTTCTGAACACTCATTGGAAGCCTTCTCACAGAGAGTATCTAATTCTGTGAAGCCAGACCTGGCCAATACTAGTGAACTTATTGGCAGGAAAATAGCCTTTTTGAATCAGACTATGAAGGATCTTCACACCGGCCTGGTATCTCTATCAAGCGAATTCCGATCAACCATCTCTGGTATGATGGAAGTTTTGAGAAATTTGATTGAACATCTCAACAAGTCTGACCTGAGGAAGTTGAAAGCTGAGTTAACTAACATAGTTAGCCAAGCCAGTACAGGCAAGGTAACCAAGATCACTACCCGTGAGATAGAAGCTCTAAGAGAAGTTGTGCATGATGAGTTAGCTGCTGTTAGACAAATTATTGATTTAGAATCTTTGAGGAAGATGAAAGAGCTCTGTGATAACAGTCATAAGATGGCATTGGTGTATTCAGCAGATGCTAAGAAAGCCCTACAAGAGATCAAAGAGAAAGTTGATAATTACTTTTCTAAGATTTATACAAAACATGAGATGACTGCAAGCTTCAAGGTGTTGGAAGAGAATCTGAAATTACCTCCAGTCACTCAGGCCTTCAAAACTCAAGTTCATCAGTTGCAAGATTTTGTCCCTTCCTTGGCCCAGTTCATGGAGAATAAAGATGATTTTGAAAAAGCTATGAAGTATGGAGCAGAAGTCATTCAGGACTTTATTCATCTTTTGAAGCCCTATTTGCATGCACAGGCCACTGCAATAGTACTTCCTACTTCTGAACCTCTCAGTGACTCTGATGTAGCTCCAAATCAGCTATCTGTTGCTCAAGCTCTCTCTCAGTTAAGACCAGTCCCTCAGCAAGCTTCTCAATCAGCTCCTGTTTCTCAACAACAACCCTCTGTGGCACCTGCTTCTACCCCTGCCCGAGTTGTCCTACCACCACTTCAGATTCGCCAAGACCAGCCTGCCTCCAAGCCTTCAAACTTACCCACTATTGATCCCAAAGACAAAGGAAAATCCCCTTTGTATCCCAACAAATAGTTGTGTATTGTTTTTGATGGGGTGACCAATGTGCTACTTGTAATAGTCTGTACTTTATCAAATATTTTTCTATCTATACTCTCTGCTGACTGGTTTTACTTTCACTTTCTCTTATCTGTTTTCCCTCCTTTTTGATTATCCCAAATGGGGAGAAGAACAAGAATACTTTTTGTGGGAGAAGAAAATTTATGGGAGAAGAAAAAGAATACTTTATGGGAGAAAAGATTTATATATCTCAGGGGGAGAAATCTGTATAATATATATGGGTAATCTAAATTAAGGGGGAGATTTATATATCTCTTTATATTTATTCTTCTTATGGTTTAATTCCCATTATGTTTTTATTACTGATATATCATATTATTTATATTTAATGATAAAGATTTGTGATTATCAAAAAGGGGGAGATTGTTGATCCCTCTAGAAGATTGTTGATTTCATGTCTATGATTGATGTTTTAATAATCACAAATCATCACATACCATTAATGCTTAATCTGGTTTGATTTCTCATAAACTTAATTACAATTTGTTAATGAATCTGTTATCACTTTTTTTTTCTATGCTTATTGACGTACAAAGTATTTTGGAAGTACCGATTCAATATCAACAGACATCGGAAGCACTGATCGCATATCAAAGGACAAACGACTCACCGATCCAATGCAAAATGAGTCACCGATGCAAATGACTTACCGATGCAACTGACTCACCGATCAAATGACAGACCAATGCTGATCAAACTGACTCACCGATCAAATGACTCACCAATGCAAATGACTCACCGATGCAAATGAGCCACCGATCAAATGACTCACCGATGCAAATGACTCACCGATGCAAATGACTCACCGATGCAAATGAGCCACCGATCAAATGAGCCACCGATCAAATGACTCACCGATCAAACTGACTCACCGATCAGATGACAGACCGATGCTGATCAGTCTGATTCACCGATGATGATCTATCTGAGTCACCGATCATTACTCACTAATGCTGATGACCTACCGATCACTTGATTCTCCAATAGTCATAAAAAACTGTTTGACTTTCTTTATCATTATCTTTATTTAATCTAACCAACGATCATATTAGGTATATATTAATGCTCTGTCAAATTATTAATAAAAGTTGTCGGATGTCAGGAAACCGTACCTCGTACCTGTGGAAAGGAAACTTTTTCTGTCTTCCGAAGCACGTGACATAAATACAAGAAGACTCTGCTGAAGATAGAAGTGTTGATAGAAGAACACAAGATAGATACAGAGAAAAAGAAAGAGGAGGAAGAACCAAGGAGAACAGAACCTCATACACAATCAATCCTACTCAAGAAGAGTTCTGTGCGTACAAAAGAACATTGAAGAACTTCATCGACTACATCTCACTGCCTTTGAGCCTGAAGCATACGACACTCTTCTTCTCAAACGAAAACGAGAAGAGGACTCAGAATAAATTCTGACCAAATACAAAAGAGTCCAGAGCTACCCTGAAATCACCAGATCCATTTCTAAACTCTACATCTCTGCTCTGTGATACATTTGTTTTACATTTTGAGCAGTGTGTGTTATCTGCTGTATTAAACACACACACTGACTCCTGTACTTTCACTGGAGGATCTGTAAATCCTCATCAAACCTTTTTACACTTCATTTCCCACTGTGGATAGTGGTAGAGGTCGTATGAGACCTGGACAGCTCTAAGCTGTTGTTTGTTTTCCCACACAGAACTGTGGTAGAGGTCTTGTGACCTGGACAGCGTGTTCACTGTTGTTAACCCCGATCCAGGGTGTGGATCATTTTTATATAAACATTTGGGAGGACTAAGTCTCGGCTTGAGACTGAACCTCTTGGTTAATTCTCTGTGTTTGTAGCTACATACTTTATCCATACTACATATTTATTTCATATTCCACTGCTATTACTTTGAAATATAATTTATTTTCAAAGCTACTTTGATAGTTAAACTCGCAAGTGTTTATATTTATTATAGACCAGTAAGTTAGTTTCAAAAGTTAATTTAATCATAAGATTAAGTTAACTGAGAACTAATCAATCTTTGAGAAACTAATTGAACCTTTATAATCTGTATAAATTCACTACAGTTTAATCTGTTTTTGAAATAGGGGGATTTTAATCAACATTGTTTTTAACAGAAAATTTTAATTGGAACTCAATTCACCCCCTCTTGAGTATCCACTCCGACCAACAATATTTTTATAATCGTCGATGAATGGTGAAAGTGGAAATGAATCTCGACGTGTCGTGGAGACTGTAATCCGTAGGTACGCACAAGCGACAATATCATTTCTTTACAGGTGTGTAATTGGATGGTATATTAATTTTATAGAGACATTATCACGTTATTTTAATTATTTATATACATATTACTCATCATTATATCCATCCAATTAACATAGTCTTGAATAACTAATTACACCACGGTGTGGATACGGTAAGTCGTACGTACGCACGCATGGTGACATTATCATTCATAAGATGGATAGAATAATTAATATTTTTGTTCAATATTTATAATAACATCATAGAATATTAGAAGTTACTGGGGATATTAATTTAGAATTTAAATAAAAAATAAAGAAGAAGTGGAAGAAGAATGGAAACTGAAAGAGGGTGGTGAAAACATTACCTCTTCTTCGGGTTCTTCCTTTTGATTTGATCAAAAGGGCTCCTTAGGTTGGCGTTCTGATCAAACTAGGGCCTCTAGGTTGAATTAAGGGAAGATTATATAATATTTTGTCTGTTTTTTGCCAATAAAATACGCTTTGAAGGTGTGAGTTAGAGATAATTGGGAGTGCCCTTTTATAATAGGGTTGAGGGGCACCTTTGGAAAAGCTAGAAATATTATTTTTTAATAAATTCATATTCAGTTTATAATTTCTAGAATGTTTATAATTTAAATTATAAGGTGGGGATAGGTCTAAAACAACTCAACCAATCGGTTTTAGAAATGTTTGGGTCACTATATTAACATTAACATTTTTATTTAACTCTTTGTTAAATAGTTTGATATTTACCATGTCTCTTTGTATTTTTATATTATATAGTTAATAAACATAATATAAAATATCAAGAGACCCAAAAGTGGTCCACTAATAATAAAAATATCATTATATGAGTCATTTTTCACAAACATTGATTTTTACGAATATAATATCAATTAATAATATAATATTTGTTTTAAAAACATCATTATGTCAATTTTGACTCTATTTAATAATTTATATTTGTTAAAGTTTTAACAACTTTATTAATTAGAAAAAAATTCATTTAAGAAATCCTAACATGTCATAGTAACCAATTAAAAATTTTTATGTCATTATAATTTTCAAATTATATTTATTTTAACATTTATAATACTAATTATTTGATTTATTCATTAATGAAGAAAATAATGCATCATTATTGTGTCATAAATAAATTTAATTGTAATATGTATAAAAATTATAAATAAAAAAACCATTATTTAGTAAATCATTTTAGATTTCTAATTAAAATTTATAGTTGAAAATATAACATATATAACCCTACATAAAATTTTTTTTTCTAAAATATATATGCTTATGTCATTTTTGTAATTACTTTAACTTAATTAATACAAAGTGCCATTATCACTTACAAGTGGATCCATGGGGACCCAAAATCTACCCAAAGAAGCCCATGGTTGGACATGTATCCACCAATAGGGTTAGGAAACGTTTTAGGGGAATTTATTATAATTATAATATTATTTGTTTACCCTTATTTACCGGATTTACCCTTTGACCATGATAAATAAAATATTTACGAAAGTAATTATTCAAAATGTCTAAAAATAAAAGTTACATATTTACACAATTTGGACCTCCTGTTTATAAGTATGGAATCCATTTTTCTAAATTCGAAACACAGAAGTTGCAGAAATTAATTTAAAATTAATTCTCATTGTTAAAACAAAAAGCGTGTTTTTAAGGGATAATAACTATCAAAAGATTGACACTTGCTTATGTCCAGTTTAAATGTGGAATTATGTTCAATGACCCAAATTTGATTAAATGTTAAAACTATAATCAAATTATACTATAAAATAACTCAAATTAATTATTTATCACTATTAATTATTTCGATTAAAAAAGTTGTTTTTAATCAAAATTTAGTAATTTTCACTATTCATCAAAATATGAAAGTTATCTGAAAAGTACCAAAAATTCACCCAAAGATAATTTCTATATTTTGAATAAAAAAATGAAGTCCATTTTGAAAGAAAAATTTTATAAATTTTCAAAAATTTTGTATTACTATTCATAACGGCTAGTTTGATTGGTTGTGGGTGATTTTAGAACTCAAAGTAGCCTACAACACATGCTACTGCATTATTCAAAGAGATGCGTACCATGAAATCATTGGGTGTTACATTCTCCCCTCCTTCAATAAATTGTGTCCTCGTAATTTGAAATTATTTTTCAAAAATAAAAGGTTTAAAATAGAAAATACCTTTGGGAATACCCAAATCAGAAATTAGGTTAATAAAATTTAGTCTTAATAAGAGGAGAAGGGAAATGAAAGGGTCACCACCAAATTATGATCTCGATTAGGAGAACATTGGTGGAAATTAGATAAATATAATTTTTGGAAAAATGTAAATATTTATAGGGAGTGATTGAGGTCATAAATCACAAACAAGTGTAAAATTGAGGGCCTTAAATTCATCAATCTATTATGATTTAAAATACCAATGGTTCAACAAATCATATGGTATTAGGATAACATATTTTTGGTATTATGATCCATTCACTAAAGTATAATAATTAATTTCTAAATAGAATAAAAGATGAATAAAAATATATAATTGAGCAGTAGAGTCCCATCCTTTAACTAATTTCTTCCACAAACTCATCTTTCACTCTAAATGAAAATATAACTTAAAAATAACATTCTATTTATCCTATTCATATAGGGTTCAATGAAAATGAATTTTTAATTCATCTACCAATATTTAAAAAAAGGCTACATTATTCAATCCAAGACATCACGTGGGCCAGTGGTAGGTTATACACCCTTGTCTCCCTTCGGTTGCAGGTTCAAGTCTTGTGACCTTACCGGACGTGACAGGTTGTCTCCCGACCTTCGGGTTGTCCTTTTATAGCAATCCAAAAATAATCGAGAAATCGAATTATCCAAAATACTTCAGTACAAACTCATATTTCAAAATTTATAAGGATGGTAAACACAATAAAGAAACGTTTTCCCCCTTAATAACATGTGAACACCATCATCATGTATAATTTTAAAACACTGTAACATCCTGAATTTATATAAAACCTTATTGATTAAATTCATGATCCCTTATTCCTTATAGAATACTGGATATACACCTTCTATCGGAAATTATCGTAAACTCCAACAATTATGGAATATATAAATCATTAATCAGTTTCAAGGCAGTCAAGTATATCCTATATAATATATCCACAACAATCATGTATTATTCCAAAATCACTACCTCGGTATCAGAACCATATCATGGTTTATATTTCTCTCAACCATATATTTTCCAAAAATTTAACTTGATGTTGAGTCACTTTTCTTTGTTCCATACAATCTCTAGTATTTAATGAAATAGTACTCCAGTACAATCCTTATATACTCCATAATTATTATAACTAGTACATTGTTGATACAACACTCAAATGAAATAATTTTCTAATAACAACATTAGAACTATAATCATTCCTCTTCATCTGTGGTAGAATCATAACTTTATTATTATCTAATAGCATCATTTGGGGCATACTCTGGTGATTTGGACCCTGGTTCACATAGTTTCCCAACTCCTTGCAGATGAAGCATTGAACATTTGAAACCTTTTTCTTACCCTTTCAGTCACGTACATGGTGACCTTTTTCACCACACTTAGAATAAAATCCCATTCCATTCAGGCAAGTTCCAGGTTGTTTCTTCCCATAGTTATCACATAGAGAAAAATTATTCTTTTCCCTCTTCCCTTTATCAATCTTTCTCTCTTCCATACTTTTCTTCTCTTTTTTCCCATCAAAGCCATACGACTCTGAGAATTTTTTACTTATCTTATTAACACATGATACTATTTCATGATCTGTTGAGAATACATGGGAGACTATTTCCCTTCTAAATGTTGACTTAATACCGTGAATGATATGACCCTTCTTACTCTTTGGATCATATGTATTTCTGGAGTTCACATTCCTTCTAATGGGCGCCATATCTATACAATGGCATAAACTAGGTCAGTTTATGAATTCCAATGAATAATTCAAAACATGTAAAATACATAATTTAAATTGAATGGTTTATGGATTTAATAATTAATCATAAAGATTTTTTCATTGAGGAATTATATACTCAAAAACCCTTTATAATTATTTTTAAAGAAAATGAGAATTATCCTAATAATATCCCTCAGGAGTATCGTAACCAAGAGTGCAGCAAGTCCCATTGTCGTGCACCAGTTTCCGTTTATGTCTAGCTCAAAGCGGTGTTTTTGAGTTTTACCCCTAGGTACATCTATGTCAGAGCCTCCTCTACCTAATCATATCTAGACACCGATGTATTTTCTTGGAAAACTCACAAAATCTCTACATTACCAAAATTCTATGAATTTATTCTATACTAATCCTCAAAATCTATCTTAGGTATATGTTCTCTAATTAGAGTTTATCTAAATCTAGCTTCCAAGGATATTGTTAAACTTCCTCTGATACCAACTGTAATGCCCCAACCCCAGCTACACAGAGTCGATGCATTATAACATAACATTGGCATGATTACATGGAATCGGGTCCTGAAAGACCGATATGTTTACCAGTCTTGGAAAATATATTAGATATATAAATGTTACTTTACACTTCATAAAATAAAAAACAATATAAATAATCCTTCACGAAAACCATTATTTTCTTGGCTTAACCCTTCATATCAATCACAATACACTTCTTGGAATCCTGGGAAATACAAAACATAGAATGGGGTGAGCTCATATGCTCTGTGAGGATAACAACATAGCAAAAACTTTCATAAATAAGAAAAAAAATTTAAGGCAATGTATAACTAAAACAATAGCCTTTTAAACGTGAACTTCAGAATAATATGGAAAAAATAAAATGAAGTAATTCCATTTAATTAATCACATGGATATTCTACTAGTCAAATAATCTCGTGAAATATCACTAACCACTTTCATAATGATGGAATTCATAATGCCAGACTATCAAAACTACATAGTCAAGTTCTTGTGCCAAGACTAAAAATAAGATTTTTTCAAGGCATTGTGCCAAGAAACTACTTTATATCAAGAGACCTACTGATGCATCGAGGAGCTATAGAGGGCTCCACCCATCACTTAC
Organism: Viscum album; assembly: GCA_963277665.1. Taxonomy (NCBI): domain Eukaryota; kingdom Viridiplantae; phylum Streptophyta; class Magnoliopsida; order Santalales; family Viscaceae; genus Viscum; species Viscum album. The sequence continues at coordinate 51,627,008 of OY728152.1, read as the reverse complement.
TATGTCCAATGAATTCCTCATATGAAATAGTTTAAACATAACATAAACATTCATATTAAAACTAACATACGAAATGTCAATACTTTATCTATAAACCGTGAATGTTATAAAAATTACACATCCATAGTATAACACATCACAAAACATTCAAAATTATATCGAAGTTTTGTATCATAATAAATCAACCTCAATCAAAAATAATATCCAGTAAAGGACGCTGACATAGTTGAAAATGAGGAGTAAAACTTTTTGAGAGAAATAAACTTTTTGTAAAATTATTTAAAAGTCACGTATTTATAAAGGGAGTAATATAACGATATTTTTGAATCAAAGTGTACCATACCACTTTGAAACTTTTGAAAAGAATTATCATTTCAAAACATTCATGTCCATATAAATAAATCCTTAAAATCATTTTGAAAACATAGACATTAATTAAAAATATTTAGAAAGATAAATCCTTAAAACAATTAAAATTTTCATATTGATAATGGTTACCTTTCAAAAATCCTTAAAATATTCACTTAAAATCATTTTTATGAAAAATTTACATGGATGATAAATATGTCACAGGAAATACGTACACATAAACAATCTTGGATAATAATGAGATTGAGGAATTTACCCTTACCAATTTGGTAACTTATGAAACATAATCCCCATGAAAGAGGAATCATACAATGAATATGTAAATACAGATAAATTAATGTTTATTACACAAATAATACAATTATGGGCAGTACATACACTACACAAAAGCTAATAATGGCAATATGGCATGAATCTCACGGGAATAAGGAGTGAGATGAAAACCCCTTACCATGCACTTTCCTTTAGTCAAGGGTATGTTTAACCTCTTGTATGAATACCGTAGTATGTTATTAAATTATAACAGAATCATATTAATATTTATGATATCATACATTATTAATTTATGACTTTTTACTACCCATTTAATAATAATTTACATGTTAAATTAACATTTCGTGTAATAATCGCTTTCTTTATCATACGTGTTTTAACTTGTTACTATTGATTGTATAACATAGATCATGATTTATATAATTCTATTATATAACACATGATTTATATATCACATATATTTAGAATATAATTATGTATAATATATATATATATATATATATATATATATGTGAAATGGAAAACACCGTTTATGGAGACGATAGTCTGTACGTACGCATAAACGATGTTTCCGTTTTCATAACGTATTGAACGAACTAAGTGAATAAAATATATATAAGTACATATATATATGTATATATATATATTCAGTAGAATTATTATGTCATATATTTCTAACATATTAGTAATATATATTTTTATAATCTTAGATGAATGGTGAATGTGGAAATGAATCACATCGCGTCGTGGAGACGGTAATCCGTACGTACACACGAGCGACAATATGATTTCCTTAAAGGTGTGGAATTGGATGGTATATTAATTTTATAGAGACATTTTCATGTTATTTTAATTATTTATATACATATTACTCATCATTATTTCCATCCAAATAACATAGTGTTGAATAACAAATTACACCACGACGTGGAGACGGTAAGCCATACGTACGCACACATGGTGACATTATCATTCATAAGATGTATAGAATAATGAATATAGTTGTCCAATATTTATAATAACATCACAGTATATTGAAGATTCTGGGATTATTATTTTATACTGTAAATAACAAATAAATAAGAAGTGTAATAAGAAAAGGACTTGAAAGGGGGTGGTGAAAACATTACCTCTTCTTTAGAATCTTCCTATTGATTTGATCAAAAGGGATCCATAGGATAGATTTATGATCAAAATAAGGCCTCTATGTTTAAGTGAGGTATTTTTAGAGAATATTTTGGTAGGTTTTGGATGAGACAAGAGGCTTCGAAGATGTGAAATAGAGAGAAGGGGGATTTCCCTTTTATAAGAGGGGTGAGGGGATCCTTTGAAAAGTTAGAAATATTACTTTATAACAAATATATATTTGGTTTCTAATGTCTCCAAAGTGGATTATTTAAAGGCTATTGTTGTGATAGGTCGAACAACACTCAACCAATAGGTTTTATAGAGGTTTGGGTCTCTATATTAACTTTATATTTTTTATTTAACTTTTAGATAAATAGTTTGACATTTACCTTGTCTCTTTATATTTTTATATTATATAAGTAATAAATTTATATATACATTCAAGATACCCTCAAGAAGTCCTTTAATAATATATCTATCATTATATAAGTCCATTGGCAGATCATTAGTTTTTTAAGAAGAGAATATCAATTAATAATATAATATTTGTTTTAGAAACTCCATTGTGTCAATTTTTACACTATTTAATAATTGGTTTTTGTTAAAGTCATAACAACATTATTAATTAGAAAAAAAAATCATTTAAGAAATACTAACATGTCATGTTAACCAATAAAATATTTTTATGTCATCAAAATTTTCAAATTATATTTATTTTGACATTTTTTATAATAATTATTTGATTCATTCATTAATAACGAAACTACTGAATCATTATTGTGTCATAAATAAATTTAATTATTAAATGTCTAAAAATTGAAAATAATGTACCATTATGAATTAAATATTATTATCTTTCTAATTAATATTTATAGTCGAAAATATAACAAATATAACCCTATGTAAAAAATTGTTTTGCTAAAAGATATATGCTTATGTCATTTTTTTATTTACTTTAACTTAATTAATATAAAGTGTTGTTATCACTTAAAAGTGGATCCATGGGGTTAAAAAATCCACCCAAAGATGACCATGGTTAGACATGTATCAACCAACACTAGTGCAGAAAACATTTTTTTCGTCGGTTATTTTTCATTATTTACGTCGGTTTTTAGGCGACGTTAATACAGACGACGTTATAAATAACGTTTTTTACGTCGGTTATTTAAAACCCGATGTAACATCCCTAACATCACGGTGTTTATCACGTCGGTTCATTAATAACCGACGTGATAAATATGCGCGGGGGGGGGGGGGGTTATCACATCGGTTATTTTCTAAACCGACGTGATAAAACGCCTGGGATATCATTTATCACGTCGGTTATGACATAACTGACGTTATTAACCCTTCCCCGGGCCTATTATCACGTCGGTTTCTTAAATAACCGACGTGATAAAAAGGCCTGGGAAACGTTTTAGCACGTCGGTTATCCAATAACCGACGTGATAAATCAATTCGCAGGCCTTTTAGCACGTCGGTTATATTAAGAACCGACGTGACAAAAGGCCCGGGAACGGTTAACACATCGGTTCTCGAAAAAACCGACGTGATAAACCCCTACCGATTTATTTACCACGTCGGTTATAAAATAACCGACGTGAAAGCGATATTTTTATTTTAAATAATTGCACTGCTCTCACCAAAAAGCAACCAGAAACCAAACAAAAATAACCATGCCAGCCCTCCCCCAAGCCCCAACTGAACCCCACCCTCATCTATACCCACCTAACAACCTGGCCAGCCCTCCCCCACCACATTGGAGCCCCACCACAACCCTTGGACACCCCCCACCCCTTGGACAGCCCCCCCCCCCACCCTCATTTACACCCCCACGACCCCTAGTACAGCCTCAAACACCCATTGGACACCCCTCCCATATCCCTTGGACACCCCCCACCCCTTGGACACCCCCACCCCTTGGATAGCCCCCCCACCCTCATTTACACCCCCAAGACCCCTAGTACAGCCTCAAACACCCATTGGACACCCCCACACCTTGACAGCCCTCCCAGACCCCTTGGACCCCCCCCCCCCCCCCCCCGACCCCTGGACACCCCCCCGAGCCCTTGGATAGCCCCAAACACCCCTTGGACACCCCTCCCATATCCCTTGGACACCCACCCACCCCTTGGACACCCCCACCCCTTGGACAGCCCCCCACCCTCATTTACACCCAACCGGCCCCTTGGACAGAACTCCCAGACACCTTGGACACCACTCCCATATCCATTGAACACCCCCCCACCCCTTGGACACCCCCACCCCTTCGACAGCCCCCCCACCCTCATTTACACCCCCCGAACACTAGGACAGCCCCAAACACCCCTTGGACACCCCTCCCATATCCCTTGGACACCCCCCACCCCTTGGACACCCCCCACCCCTTGGACATCCCCCCCCCACCCCCTTGACACCCCCCCCCCCCCGACCCCTTGGAAACCCCCCCCCCCCCCATCCCCTTGGACAGCCCCAAACACCCCTTGGACACTCCTCCTATATCCCTTGGACACCCCCCCACCACTTGGACACCCCCCCACCCTCATTTACACCCAACCGACTCCTTGGACAGCCCCAAACACACCTTGGACACCCCTCCCATATCCCTTGGACACCCCCCAAACACCCACCCACCCCCTTGGAACCTCTCCCCCCATACCAAAATCCAGACCAGAAAAACCATCAACAGTAGACCAAAACAAGAAGTAGAGAAAAATTAAACATTCACTTCTATAACATTCAAAACGCACACTGTCAACTTCAAAAAAAACTAAATCCAACCTAAACGACTACGAAATACACAATTACATTGACAATATTCAAAATTACATTTTACATTACAAAAAAATAAAAGTCAATCAAACCTGTAAAATAATTTGACCACTCCACTTGTAAGTGTTTGATATCTTCAGCAGTAAAGGGTTGAGGGTCATCAAAAAGCTACAAAGGAAAAGGATAGTAGTCAACGTGTATAATGAATAAATCAAATTGAAATATTATGAGAAAGAGGAAATCTTGCCAGGTCAAAACTCAGAATTGTCCCAGTTGTTATTATTTCATACATAAATCTTAACATGTAATATCTGCATTCGATGATGCCTTGTTGCTCATGACATTTCTGTTTGAATGAGTGTAAATTCAATATATTATTTTTATGTAATAAATCAAAATGTACAAATTATAAATGGATATTTACCTTCGCATGTACATATTTGATCTTGAAATTCCTTTTCTTTGCACTTTTTTGAAAGTGGACCCATGCCCTGTTAGAAAATAATACGAATGGGGTAAATTTAAAATTCATTATAATATATAAAACTATTGTGAAATTGAAACTTACCTTTCCAATATATTCTTAAAACTTTCTCACACATCATCATGGAGAGAGCATATCCAATAAAGTGTTTTCTCCCTAGGGCAAAAACCCCTAACATCCAATGATCCCTCATAAAAGGAAATTTAACGTTAGTGGTTTTTTATGTTAAAAGATAATTAACTCTTTGAGAGGGATGTGTTTCATACCTCTCACAAAAAGGAATCATCCAACACTGTGTGATTACATTATTTTCAAATCTATCAGAAATATAAAGCATTCTTTGTTCCTCATCCAATGCACATGCTTCAGGGGAAATCAATTGTGGGTCCACGAATCCATATACATCTGTCAGCTCATTCCTCTCACAAATTTTATACAGATACCTAATACAAAGCAGACATAAGTATACATGTTTAATAAATATAACGCAAGGAAAAAGGGTTAAGACTTACATGACAAAAATTTGCACCATGTTGATGCCCAACATATCTCCAGTGACAAACTCCATGATATCAGTTTTCATAATCCCCACACTTAGTTCACGTCCACAGACATGAGCTTCCATTGTAAAGTCATAATGATCCGCCAACAAATTTGAATATCTTGACAATTTGTCAAGACTGCTAGTATCTGCATCTGATGTCATAGCTATCTGTCTTTGTTGTTGTCTATACAGTATTTCTTTACCTTTGAAGTATTCCTGTAAAAATAAATTGAAAAATATATTAGTTTTCAAATGATAAAACATTAATAAAAATATAAAATAAAAGATATAACATCCATACCTCTATGGTAATGAGTCAAAGAAGTATGGATGGCCAAAGTAAAAAATGGCCGATACTATGTCCAACTGTCGTCACCTCATCTGTAGGTAATGGTATCTAAGCTGATCTATCTATAATATCCTGTACAGTGACCCTCTGATTCTCTACCTCTAACTGTTGATGATGAACTGTATCTCCTATACAATATACCATCCCATATGCAACTATATGATGTTGAGGATCATCAACATACAACTCACAATATGTAGGTAGCTGCGGCGGAGGATGAGGATCAAAAATGGGGTCCGCAGGCTGAGGTGGGGGAGTGGGAGCTACTGGGAGAGGTGGAGTGGGAGCTGCACCCTGAAATTGTCTTTGCAAGTCTGAAAACATAAACTACACTGATGCTCTAATCTTGTCCTCCGTTGTCGCATTAATATTATGGACTTCAGCCTCCAAGGATTCTATTTTTTTTATAAACTCCCTCAACGTTAGAAGTTGAGGAACGTGGCAATACTTTTCTTACCGATACACCTGCCGGATATCCCCTTACACGGCCAGGATGTTCGGGCTTTCCCAATGCCACAGATAAAATATCTTCCCTCCCAGATGGTGTAAATTTCCCCTGTGAACTCTGCTCCTCAAGAGAGTCCTGAAATAATTAATTGAACATTTCTATAATGATTGGAAATATATGACGAAAATAGTAAACTTAAATAAATAAAATAGATATCTTACAATCCTCTCAACTATGAGTCTCGATTCTTCCGAAAGATATTGTCCTTTTTTGCCCTTCCGAGCTCTTTTCCATTTCTCATGTCTAGATTGAGGGGATGGAGGGTCCACCTCTCCAGAGCTTGAAGACTCAGCTCTTAGTTGTTGAAAATTTTCTGCCATCATTTGTTCTTCCAATAATGCATACCCTCCCCGAGATAAACTATGAGGGTATACATTTTTAGATTGGATCTCTTGATGAGCTTTCCTTGTTTGCTGTAAATTAAGAATAAGTAATCATTAACAAAACAATAATAAGATCATTTATATAAGAAAGCTTATAAAAGTTTACATTGCCATTACCAAAAATGATTCTTTTCTTCTACTTTCAAAAAATTGTCTCCATGTGTCTTCATCTATAAAAGGATATATACGACATGGATTCTCACGACTCCTATGACCATAAATGAAATCAGATGAGAGGGTTGATTTGAAATCCCTCTATCTCCTAGCAGCCAACGATAAGCATTTCTTCCTGACTCCTCCAGTGTCAGGAATATAAAATTTCATCTGATAAAAAAGAGGTTAAAAATATTATATATACTAGAAACATTTAAAGAACAGTCAAACAATAGCAAAAGATCTTACCAAAATGGTCTCCCACAGCTGAGAAATTATCGCCTTATCCACACTTCTCCAATCATCATAGAGAATGCTTACTTTGCTCTTAGCCTGAGTTGCTACAAAACCCTTAAAATCGTTAGCATTTGGACCTCTAGGAAGATCATCATCATCAAACTCCACGACTATCCTCTCCTCCTTCGTACGGGCAAGTGATAATTTTGGTAAACGTGTGCACCCACGCTTACCAACCTTTGAACTCTTTTTCGTAATAGGAGCATGTGAATGTTCCTCCCCAGATGTATGACCAATATGCTCATCTCCAGAATCATGTGGCTGGTCAACTGATTGATCTGTCATTTTCCTTCAAATCCAAAAAACAAACATTAGTTCGCAAATATAAAAATTCAAATATTGTAATACTACTTAATCAGAAAATAGAAAAGTGTACTAAATTACATAATAGTAAACATTGGTAATATGGTAAGCATGTTAAACAATGATAAACATGGTAAACACAGGCAAAAGGTTTCCAAGGAGTTGGCCCAAGAAAGCTGAAAAGTGGACTCACTGAGTCAACCGGTCAGCCGGTGTGAGCTCACCGGCCAGCCGGAGGACCCAGGCAGTAGACTTTCCCACTGCCTGGTGCCACCGGCCGGCCGGTGGACCAGACAGAGAGCCTTCCTCTCTGTCTGGACCACCGGCCGGCCGCTGGCTCATCACCGGTCGGCCGGTGGACTAGACATAGCTTTGATCTGGACCACCGGCCAACCAGTGATCCACCACCGGCCAACCGGTGCGCCCCGGACTTCTCCTCTTTACGGTTTTTATTGTTTTATCGTTTTGGTTTGATACATGTTTTAATAAGTAAAAAATTTACAATATCTGACATTATATGAAAAAACTAAATGTAAACAAGAAATAAACATGTGTTACCTGTAATTTTAGGAATGTATAGTTGGATTGTTTTCCCAAATTCCTTCGTCGTGATCGTTCCTTATGGCACAAACCATGTCTTCAACATACTCATCATTATGTTCTGTTAATCTTTCCATGGAAGTAGGGATCTCACATAAATCAGCATCTTCATCAAATTCATCCTCACCAACATATTGTTTTTTCCCTTGTGAAACAACAGCCCACTGCATATCTGATTGATCTACTACATAGAAATTTTTTTTGGCATGTGTTGCCATTATAAAAGAATAAGCTGTGTCTTCCAATCTATTCAGATTAACAAGTGTCATTCCAAATTCATCGTATCTGACACTGTTTTTACCGATATACCATTTACAGTTAAAAACAGGAACGTTAATTTTAAAGTAATTAGCCTCCCATATGTCTTCAATCACTCCATAATATGCACTTGATGCCAAAATTGGGTTTCTGTCCTTAGCACACGAAAAATGCATTGCTTCTGCAAACACCAATACACCACTATTCTGAACTGCACTTCTGTTGTCCTGAGCTTTCATATGAAATGTATAGCCATTAATGTCATAAGCGGACCATGTTATCACATTTAAAGATGGACCACCCACTATCCATTTTAATGTCTCTGATACATCTGATCTACCAAACAAGGTCTTTTTAAACCATGGAAAAAAAGTTTTGTTGTGCTCATTCAAAATCCACATTTATTTCTTCTTTGGATGACATTGTTTCAACTCATTAATATGCAATGTGATATACGTTTGAACATCAGCTATGTTATTCAAGATGTATGATTCTAACCTCTTCATATGTTCAGCTGACAGTGATTTGACTTTCAAGCCACGAATCCCCTTTCCCTCATTATTAACCCGTTCATGGAAAGATGGTGGCAAACCTATGTGTTGCGTCGTAGCCAAGTAGCTCGTACAAAACTCTGCTACCTCCTCAGAAATATACTTTTCAATAATGGAGGCTTCAGGTCGATATGGATTTTTAACATATCCCTTTAATATTTTCATATACCTTTCAAAAGGATACATCCAACGAAGATATACAGGTCCACAAAGCTTTATTTCTCGAACCAGATGAATCATTAAATGCACCATCATATCAAAAATAGTTGGAGGAAAATACATTTCCAAATGACAAAGTATAAAAATTGCATCCTTTTCCAAAATCGTCAAAGCATTCACATCAATCGCCTTGTTACAAATTGAATTGAAAAAATAACACAACCTCATTATAGTCTTTCTGACACGGATGGGCAATATTCCACGCAGTGCAACTGGTAGAATTTGTTGCATCATGACGTGACAATCATGTGATTTCATACCTATCAACTTCAAGTCTTTCAATGAGACAAAATTTTTTACATTTGAAGAATATCCTTGAGGCACTTTGATATCATGAAGACACTGACAGAAGCTACTTTTCTCCCTCTTCGATAATGTATGACAAGCCGGGGGAAGAAATGTCCATCTTCCTTTAGGAGTGGGAGCTAACTCCAAACGTATTCCCATTGATAGTAGGTCTAACCTTGCATTCAACCCATATTTTGTCTTTCCTTTAATATCTAGCAATGTTCCGATCAAAGAATCACAGATATTTTTCTCCACAAGCATGACATCAATATTATGTTTGACTTCATGATACCTCCAATATGGTAGCTCAAAAAATATTGACCTTTTCTTCCAAATATGTCTATCATTACCAGATTTCTGTGTCTTTCCCAATGTCACATCAAGGTTTTTCACCCTCTCAAAATACAAATCTAGGGATAAAGGTTTTGGAGCAGTATCAAATTCTTGTGAGCCATTGAATGCCTTTTTTAGTCTTCTATAAGGGTGATCCGTAGGCAAAAACTTTCGATGAACCATGTACACTGTTTTCCTCCCATGATGCAATTGACAATATGACGTCTGTTGTTCGCAAATTGGACATGCTTTATGCCCTTTAACACTGTATCCAGACAAATTTCCATATGCTGGGAAGTCATTTATAATGAATAGAGGCACTGCATGCAGTTGAAAATATTCCATTTTATAAGAATCATACACCCTAATACCATCAGCCCATAACAATTTCAAATCATCAATCAGCGGTGACAAGTATACATCAATATCATTGCCGGGTTGCTTTGGACCAGAGATCATGATACTCAACATGACATATTTGCGCTTCATACAAACTTCTGGAGAGAGGTTGTAAATTACCAATAAAACAGGCCATGAACTATGTGTTCTACTGAGGGTTCGGTATGGATTCATTCCATCTGTGCACAAGCCTAGTCTCAGATTTCTAATTTCATTTCCAAATGTAGGGTACTGGGCATCAATTTTCTTCCATTGTGGACAATCAGCTGGATGACGTATTTTTCCATCACATACCCGCTCATCAGCATGCCATCTTAACCTTTTTGCATCATGTGAATTATCAAATAAACGTTTGAAATGAGGAATTATAGAAAGATACCAAAATAACTTTGAAGGGAGCTTTGTAATCTCTACATCAGCTTGTGATTTTTCTTTCACCTTATACCATGATGTCCCACATTTAGGACACTCTTTCAGAAATTCATATTCCTTCCTATATATAATGCAGTCATTCGAACAGGCATGTATTTTCCTGTATCCCAATCCCATCGGGCATAATATTTTTTTGGCCTTATAATGTGAATCGGGAAGATCGTTATCTTTAGGAAGAATGTCTTTCATCAATTGTAGCAGCTCTGTAAAACTTCTGTCACTCCATCCATGTTTCTCCTTCAGGTTAATCAATCTTAACACCGCCGACAAAACCGTAAAATCTGTACAACCAGGATATAATGGTTTTTCGGCATCACCATATAGACGTGAAACTGTCGGTTCTATCTCAATTTGTTCTGTTACAATATCGCGAATCATTTCTTCAATTCCATCGGAGTTACCATCTTGCGATTCATTATCATCAGTGACATTCTGTCCAGTTTCGCCATGCCAAATCCAAGGGTTGTAACTCGGATTAAAACCATGAAAAATCAGATGATCTTTTATCTCTCTACTTATCAACTTCTTCATCTTCAGACATTTCAGGCATGGACAGAAAAAAATGTCACTACTTGGAACATTTCATTTAGCAAATTCCAAAAAGGCATCAACACCTTCCTCATATTCATTGCTCATTCGATGTGCCGTAATCCAACTTCGACTCATTATTACCTATAACAAATAGCAAAAATATATATATTTTTTAGATAAGACAAATATATGTTTATATGAAAAAAATCATAATTTGAATGTAAACAATTTTGAAATATAAAACAAATCGATGTGTATTTAAAAAAATATGCTTGAATATTATTTTTTAAACAAAATATAGTAAGATATAACACCCCCCCTGGACACCACCCCCACCCCTACCCCCTTGGACACCCCCTGGACACCCCCCAACACCCACCCACACCCTTTGACATCCCCACACACCCACCCACCCCCTTGTAAACCCCCCTAGACACCCCCTGACCCCTCTGGACAGCCCCCTGCCCCTCCTGGACACCACCCCCACCCCCTACCCCCTTAGACACCCCCTGGACATCCCCCAACCCTCTGGACAGCCCCCCCCCCCACCCACCCGGAAAACCCCAAATACCCTCTGGAGAGGCCGCCACCCACTTGGACAGCCCCCCACACCCATCCAACCCCTTGGACACCCCCCTGGACACCCCACCGACCCCTCTGGACAGGCCGCCACCCCCTTGGACAGCCCCCCACACCCACCCATCCCCTTGGACACCACCCTGGACACCCCCCGACCCCTCTGGACAGCCCCTGACCCCTTTAGAAAGCACCCCCACCCCTCCTGGACACACCCCCCACCCCCGACCTGCTTGGACACCGCCCTGGACACCCCCAACCCTCTGGACAGCCCCCCCGCCACCCCTCCTAAACACCACCCCCACCCCCTACCCCCCCTTGGACACCCCCCTGGACACCCCCCAACACCCACCCACACCCTTGGACAGCCCCCACACCCACCCACCCCCTTGTAAACCCCCCTGGACACCCCCCGACCCCTCTGGACCGCCCCCCGCCCCTCCTGGACACCACCCCCCACCCCCCTACCCCGTTGGAAACCCCCCTGGACATCCCCCAACCCTCTGGACAGCCCCCCCCCCCCTCCCCCCACCCACCCGGACAACCCCAAATACCCTCTGGAGAGGCCGCTACCCACTTGGACAGCCCCCCACACCCATCCAACCCCTTGGACACCCCCCTGGACACCCCACCGACCCCTCTGGACAGGCCGCCACCCCCTTGGACAGCCCCCCACACCCACCCATCCCCTTGGACACCACCCTGGACACCCCCCGACCCCTCTGGACAGCCCCCGACCCCTCTAGAAAGCACCCCCACCCCTCCTGGACACAACCCCCCACCCCGACCTTCTTGGACACCCCCCTGGACACCCCCCAACCCTCTGGACAGCCCCCACCACTCCTAAACACCACCCCCACCCCCTACCCCCCTTGGACACCCCCCTGGACACCCACCCACACCCTTGGACAGCCCCCCACACCCACCCACCCCCTTGTAAACCCCCCTGGACACCCCCGACCCCTCTGGACAGCCCCCGCCCCTCCAGGACACCACCCCCACCCCCTACCCCATTGGACACCCCCCTGGACATCCCCAAACCCTCTGGACAGCCCCCCCACCCACCCGGACAACCCCAAATACCCTCTGGAGAGGCCGCCACCCACTTGGACAGCCCCCCTCACCCATCCAACCCCTTGGACACCCCCCTGGACACCCCACCGACCCCTCTGGACAGGCCGCCACCCCCTTGGACAGCCCCCCACACCCACCCATCCCCTTGGACACCATCCTGGACACCCCCCGACCCCTCTGGACTGCCCCCGACCCCTCTAGAAAGCACCCCCACCCCTCCTGGACACAACCCCCACCCCCGACCTGCTTGGACACCCCCCTGGACACCCCCAACCCTCTGGACAGCCCCCCCACCCCTCCTAAACACCACCCCCACCCCCTACCCCCTTGGACACCCCCCAACACCCACCCACAGCCTTGGACAGCCCCCCACACCCACCCACCCCCTTGTAAACCCCCCTGGACACGCCCCAACCCTCTCGGGGATTTATAGAAAACGATGAAAAATTAGTGAAATCATAAAATTAGTCAATATTGCAAGTCGAACTAATAGATCTAGGGATGATAAATAAGATTATGGTGCCAAAACGAGTTAAAAGGGTTCGCAATCGAAGAATCTTAGCTAGTTTCAACAAAAAATCACAACACATATATATATACTATCCGTGAAAAAAAACGAACGAGTGGGAGGATTACCTGAGTGCTGCGAGTTTAGATGATTGATCCGAGGAGATTAAATATGAGAAACGATGATCGCAAAACGAATCTAAACCCACGAAATGGACGAGCCGATTCGGGTTTACGCGCGAGAGAGACGAGTCGCGACTGTCGAAGGTAAACTCGCGAATGACAATCCATGGGTCTGGGTAAATTTTTAAATGATTTATCACGTCGGTTATTCAATAACTGAAATTATAATGTTTTTAAAAACATTTATAACGTCGGTTATTCAATAACCGACGTAAAAACCTTCCTCCGATTCTTTTTTTACGTCGGTTATTTTATAACCGACGTTATAAATGGCTCAAAATCCGCGTTGTATTACATCAGTTATTCCATAACCGACGTCAAAAACATATGCGGATTCTTTTTTTACGTTGGTTATAAAATAACCGACGTAAAAAGGCCTTCAAAAACCGCGTTTTTTACGTCGGTTATTAAATAACCGACGTAACAAACGCCCCCACTTCTATTTTTTACGGCGGTTATTGTATAACCGACATAAAAAACGAAGCCGCGCGATTAATAACGTCGGTTATAAAAATAACCGACGTTAAAGGGGTACTAAACACAGGTTTTTACGTCGGTTAGTAAATAACCGACGTAAAAAACCTCGTTTTACATATTATGACGTCGGTTTTATATAACCGACGTAAAAAATGGTGACGTAAAAAACGTTTTCTGCACTAGTGCAATAGGGTTAGGAAACGTTTTAAGGAAATTTATTATTATTATAATATTATTTTTTACCCTTATTTACCATATTTACCCTTTAACCATGGTAAATAAAATATTTATTGAAATAATTATTCAAAATTTCTAAAAATAAAAGTTACCTATTTACACAATTTAGACCTCATGATTATAAATAGGGAATATATTTTTCTAAATTAAAAACACATAATTGGCACAAATAAATTTTAAATTATTTCCTGTTGTTACAATAAAAAGCGTGTTTTTAAGAGATAATAACTATCAAAAGATTGGCTCTTGCTTATTACAGTTTAAATGTGAAATTATGTCCAATGATCAACATTGGATTGAATGGTAAAATTATAATCTAGTTATAATCTAAAATCACTCAAATTCATAATTTATCACTATTAATTATTTCAATTTAAAAATATATTTTTAATTAAAATTTAGTAATTTTAACTATTTATCATTATATGAATGTTATTCGAAAAGTACCAAAAATTGGCCCTAAGCTAATTTCTATATTCTGATTCCAAAAATGAAGTCCATTTTGAAAGATAAAATGTATAAAATTTTAAAAAGAGGGTATTACTATTCATAATAGCTAGTTTGATTGGTTGTGGGGGATATTAGTACTCGAAGTTGCGTACAACACACGATACTGCATTATTCAAAGAGAACCGTACAATTGATGCACGGGGTATTATGTAACATCCCAAGATTCCACGGTACACTTCCCTTTTTATAATACTGTAGTGCGTGTTATACGCAACTTCATGTTCTAACGCACCGCGACCAATCAAAATAGCCATTATGAATATTAATACCCAAATTTTGAAATTATATATATTTTATATTTCAAAATGGACTTCATTTTTGGATTCAGAATGTCGAAATTAGACTATGTTGAATTTTTGGTATTTTTCTGAGAACTTCCAATTTTTTATGAATAGTGAAAATTACTTAAAAACAACTTTTTTAATCAAAATAATTATTAGTGATAAATTATATTATTGAGTGGTTTTAAAGTATAATTAGAATATATTTTTACCATTTTATCCAATGTTTGTCATTAGAATTAATTTCACTTTGAAATTGGACATAAACAATTGTCAATCTTTTGATATATATTGTTTCTTAAACACACGCTATTTGTTGTGACAACGGGAATTAATTATAAAATAAATAAATCAAATTATATGTTTGGAATTTTGTAAAATAGATATCATTTTTTTAATTAGGAATATCAATTATATCTTAGGGTGAAATTTTGGCATTGTTCTGAAAAACTTCAATTTTTGATGAATAGTGAAACCACTAAGTTGTAGTTAAAAAACCGATTTTTTGTTTCAATGAAATTTTACCACTTCGGTGATTTGATTATCAAAAATCATACAAACATGGTTGTCATTAGGAAGAAAAATGTGGTTCAATGGGATTAAAATAATTTTTTTGTGAATAGTAACTTTTAAGTTTTATTAATCGCAATTAAAGCTAATTAGTGAAAGTTAAGGTAAAAATGGCATTTTAAAAATATGAAAATACCCTTAAACTTTCCCTACCCTTATTGGACGAGTCATGGAAGACCAAAAAAATTGATGGGTCAACTTGGGGACCCCATGGAGCCACTTGGGTAAGAAAATGATATTAATAACTTTTTATTTAAAGTAAAAATAAAATTGTCACAAACAGGTGTTGTTTTACTAAAACAATTATTACATGGGGTTATATAAGTTATGATTTCGACTATAAATTTTCATTTGTAAGATAAAATTATTTCCTAAATCATTATATTTTTTTTATAATTTTTTGACATTAAATAAATTAAATTTTTTATGACACATTGATGATGCAGCGATTACCTCATTAATTAACGATTTAAATAAAATGAAAAGATAATGTAATATATAAGACATAAACATGTCAAAAACCTATTGGATTAGTAGATATCTAACCCTTATAACCTTATCCTTGAAATATATATGTGTGGGACATTAAAAGTCTGAAACTCATTATATAATGAAGTAACATTTCATGAATTTCCAAGAGCACCCCTCTTCTCCTCTTATAAAAGGCCCCCACATCTACCACCTTATTCACACCTTCATGCCATTTGGATCCACCAACCTATTTCCAAATACTCTCCCAACTTCCCTCTCTTACTCCTAGATGCCTCAATTTGGGCAGAGGTCTTCCCAAGGAAGCCTTTGGCTCAAATCAAAAAGAGATACTCGATTTTAAGGTAATGTCTTCTCTTATGTTCTTTTGTTTTATTTTGCTTCTCCAACCACCTAAAATATTTTTCTTACTTTATTTTTTAACAACACCAGTATCCTAAATATAATTGGATAATTTAATTAGGTGGATTTTATTTACACTTACACACACTTTCGTCTAAAGGTTAAAGAACATACTGTTTCTGTGGGTGGCGAATTAATGCCTCACGAAACGATGATTGTTCAATCTTCTTTTAACACCTCTCATGGTGGCCATTATGATGACACTATTTTCATATATGATATATATATATATATATTATGTTTATGTTTTCCTTATGCTTCTGAATTTCTCATTTATGGCATACCTTTATGATTCCCATTATGGGTAAACGTGATAATTTCATTTTAGGAAGTGCGGACTACCGCCCCCACAAAGTGATTTGATTAGTTAATGCCATATGTGGGATGTATACAGGATGGATAAAATGGTATTATACATTATATTATACTAGAATTATAGTATACCTTTATATATAATTATAATTTCAATCCATTAAATATGAAATAGAAATTAAAGTAGCGTTCATGCGTACGTACGTCTTACCGTCTCCATGAACGGTGCATTTCATTTCTTGACTCTAAATGTTATGTAATATTATAAATGCATGTATATACTGGATATATATTATATATATGATATCTACATCATGAATATTATTCTGGATATAATGGATATCTCACCACATGAACAACTTGAAATTATAAGAAGTTTATTTTTTACTCAAGTTCCAAAGATCAACAAAATGACCGTTATTAACTTAAATAATCACATAATGTTCATAACATGGTAATAAGTGATATAAAAGGAATAATGAACATGAAAAAGGTTCTTATGAAAATAGAAATTAACCCTATTTTATTATTCAGGAGATTAAAGAACGATCGAGTCAAGTCGGACACGAGGTAAGGGAACCTCTTATCCCAATTTCCATTCTTTGGGTTAATCTCCAACTTTCAAATTATGTCATGATATTATTATATCCTATCTTTTATTTGTACTTTCTTTATGTGTACTTATAGTGAATACACATAATAGATCTACTTTATTTGAAAAAATGATCTTTGTAAGGGACTTCGTCTCAATCTCCTTTCATTGAGTCATAATTTATTTTATACACAACTTTCTTTTATACGGTGTATAAACCCCTTTGACTTTTATGTGTATTGAAATGGAATAATTTTATATGAACCGTTTTACTAAACGACAAAAAGGAATGTTTTTTTGTCGTACGTATGCGGCGAAAATGACTTCTCCACTGTCGTGACCATTATTTGAGTTTCGACTACCTCTATAAGCCATAACTTTTTTTAAATGAAAAATAAATACAAAGTTTTAATTTTCTTTTATTTTGTTATTGAAAATGGGTTTCAAATGGTTTTTTTATTATATCAATGTGTGGTATTGATATCTTGTGATTGAAATGTGTAAATTTTATGTTTCCTTTATGCATGTTTTATGTGATAGGATTATGTTATGGTTTATGATATGTTTAAACATGTTCATATGAGGAATGCATTGGACATAATAAGTGACGGGTGTAGCCCGCTATAGATCCTCGATGCATCGGTAGGTCTCATGAGACAAACTAGTGTCTTCGCACGAGGCCTTGAAAAAATCTTATTTGTAGTCTTCGCACGAGGCCTTGGCTACATGGTTATGATAGTCTGGCATTATGAATTCCATCATTATGAAAGTGGTTAATTATAATGAATGTGATTATTCGACCAGTAGAATATCCATGTGAATATGTAAATGGCATTATCTAATTTTAATTTTTCTATATTATTCTGAAGTTCATGTTTGAAAAGGCTTTTTTTTAGTTATACATTGCCTTAAATGTTTATGTTTATTTATGAAAGCCTCTGCTATATTTTTATCCTTACTGAGCATCAGAGCTCACCCCTTCCAATGTTTTAATTTTTTCTAGGATCTAAAGAATTATATTATTTATGACCTGCAGGGATAGTATGAGGTGATATGAAGACAAGATGTTGTTGTAGTTTTGTTTTACTTTATGATGTAATGTAAGACTTATGAATGTATTTAGTGTTTCCATGGCTACTAAACTAATCGGTCCATCGAGACATGATCTTTTGTGATCATGTCAATGTTACGAAATAATAAACTGACTCTGGGTAACTGGGGTCCGGGCGTTATAGTTGGTATCAGAGGTAGTTTAGTACTAACCTTAGAAGCTAGATTTAGAAAAAACTCTGATTAGAGCACATAACCATAAGATAGACTTTGAGGATTAGTATTGAAGAACTTCCTAGAATTTTGGTATCATAGAGAATTTGTCAGTTTTCCGAGAAATACATCCCTGTCTGGATATGAGCAGGTATAGGTGGATCTGGAACAGATATACCTAGTGGTAAAACCCGAAAACACCACTTTTATCTAGACTCGAACGGGAACTGGTGCACGACAACGGGCCTTGCTGCACTCGTGGTTACGACACTCTCAGAGGATATGATAAGGATAATTCACATTTTCTTTACAAACCATTATGAAGGGTTTATGAGTATATACTTCCTCAAAGAAAACATTTTTATGATAATAGTTGAATTTAAGTTATGTTTTTTACAAGTATGGAATTATGTATTCTGATTCATAAACTAATCTAGTTTATGCCATTATTTAGAAATGGCCCCTAGAGTGAGAAATAGAAACTGTATCAATGCACACACTCCATGTAGGGATTGTCCTCCATCTTAAGATAATTATAGTGGAGCTGGAGATACAACTGGTGCAGATCAACTTATCACCATACTGGGACAACTCACTGAGGTTATGAATAATAACCTTACTCGTATGGAGCACCCTGATTAGAAACCTGGAGGATCAATGTTAGATCATTTTATGAGGCAACAACCACCCACATTTAATGGGGGTACAAATCCATTAGTAGCTGACCAATGGATAAACTACTTAGAGAAAATATTACACACCTTGGGGAGTAGCGAAAGGGAGAAGTTTTTCATGGAAGTTTACCGCCTTACTGGAGATACCAATCAATGGTGGCCAATGATTCAAAACACAAATGAAGATGAAGACGTATCAAGTATGGAATGGAGAGAGTTAAAAGAGATTTTCTTAGAAAAATACTTTCCTCGTGACCATCGAGGAGATATGGAAAGGAAATTTCTGAGTCTAAGACAAAAGGAGGATGAGAATGTCGCAAAGTATGAGGATAACATTACAAGGTTTGTGAGGCATGCAGCAGATTGTATACATAAGCCAAGAAGTAAGATCGATAGTTTCATTGATGGGTTGAAACCATTTCTCTGTCGAGCATTAGTCTCAAAAACCTTCTCGTCGTACGAAGATATTGTCTCGTGTGCTATCAAGATGGAAATGTAATTCTATAAGTCTTATGACTTTAAAGCAAAGAAAGTGAAGAAGAGATCTTCAGATCAATCTAGAAATGCAAATAAGGGGAATAAGGGAGAAGTTGAATATCAGTCCTGCAGTAAATTTGGGAAGAAACACCTCAGTATTTGCATGAAGGGAATGGGAGTCTGTTACAAGTGTGGTGAAAAAGGCCACAAAGCTCATGATTGCATGGGAAAGAAAGTTTTTGTCAATGTGGAATTCTATAATTGTAGAGAGATTTGAAAATATTCAAATAAATTTCCTAAGAATCAAGGGAACTTACCTCAGAAGAGGCCAAGGGATCAAGTCCAACCTTATGCTATCACTACTGGTGAGGTTGAAGCTCCGAAAGTTGTGGTGGCAGGAAATTTATTGGTTTCCTCAAGTTTAGAAAATGCATTATTTGATTCTGGATCATCATATTGTTTCATATCCTCCCAGTTTGCTAAGAAAATTAGATATTTCCAATTTGATTTAACAAGAGAATTGTCAGTCAAAACTCTTATAGGAAGTATCATTGCAAAAAACTTTTGTGAATTAGTCCCCATTAGAGCAGATAAATGTTCTTTATCCGTTGATCTCATTGTCATACCTATGATTGTGTTTGATATAATCCTTGGTATGGATTGGCATTTGTACTATGATGCAAAGATTTATTGTAAGAAGAAGAAGGTTATGATTTTTGATGATGATGGTAAGGAACACATTATCTTTAGAGCAGAACAGTCACCACCTAATTCTTATTTAGATCTACCCCCAGTAGCTCAACAAAATTCAATTATTGGGGAGGAAGAGAATGAAATGACTGAGGGTGAGGAAAGGAATGTTCAAATAGAGGACGTACCTATTGTGAAAGAATATGTAGATGTGTTTCTTGAAGATTTACCTTGACATCCTCCAGAACGAGAAGTTGAGTTTTCCATTGATTTAATTCTTGGATCAAGGCCTATATCGAGGACCCCTTATAGAATGGCCACCATGGAATTAATTTAACTAAAGAAACAACTAGAGGAATTGATTAATAAGGGATTTATTCTCCCAAGTGTTTCTCTACGGGGAGCCCCTGTCCTTTTTTTAAGAAGAATGATGGATCTATGAGGTTGTGTGTTGACTATAGGAAGATCAATTCTATAACAATAAAGAACAAGTATCCCCTACCTCGCATTGATGATTTATTTGACAAACTGCTTGGAGCTCAATACTTTTCAAAGATTGACCTTCGATATGGATACCATCTGTTTTGTGTGAAGAATGAAGACATTCTGAAGACAGCATTTCGAACATGGTACGAGCATTATGAGTTTACAGTAATGCATTTTGGATTGACTAATGCACCCTCTGTATTCATAGATCTAATGAATAGAGTTTTCAAGGAATATCTTGATGATTTTGTGGTGGTATATATTGCTGACATCTTGGTATACTCCTAAAGCTACGAAGATCATGAAAATCACTTGCACATTATCTTGAAGTCTCTTAGAAGGCATGAATTATGTGGGAAGTTTAGAAAGTGTGAATTATGGATTCAGGAGATTTATTTTCTTGGCCATATTTTCTCTAAGGATGGAATTTCTATTGATCCTTCTAAGACCAAGGCAGTCCACAAATGGCCAGCATCGATGAGTATAACTGAGGTATGCAGGTTTATTGGTTTGGCAGGTTATTATCGACGTTTTTTCCTGAATTTTTCCCGATTGGATAACCCATTAACGAAGGTCACATGTAAAGAGGTTAAATATGTCTATACAAAAGAGTGTGAAGAATGTTTTGAAGAAATGAAGAGAATATTAGTCAATGATCCTATATTTACTCTACCATCAGGGAATGATGGGTTCGTTATTTATAGTGATGCATCAATGAATGGACTTGTTTGTGTCCTTATGCAGAATGATAGGGTTATTGCCTTTGAATCACGAAAGAAAAAAACTCATGAGAAGAACTATCCTACTCATGATCTTGAGTTATTTGTTGTAATATTTTCCTTGAAGATATAGAGACATTATCTCTATGGTGAAAAATGTTAGATATATACCGATCATAAGAGTTTGAAATATATTTTCTCACAAAAAGAACTCAACAGGAGGAAAAGGCGATGGCTTGAACTACTCAAGGATTATGATTGCATGATACACTACCACCTGGGGAAGGAAAATAAGGTTTTCGGTGCTTTGAGTTTAAAAGATCATGGAGTTTTGAATATGATGAGAGTGGAAGGGGATCCTACTTTCATGGATCTAGTAAAGATGGATATGGGAATCACCAAGGAGGGTGAAATATTAAAACTTTTTCAAATAGTTTCCAATCCATCTTTACTAGAAAGGATAAAGTGTTCTCAGGGTGATGATGAAGAGCTGAAAAAGAATATTAAAGCTGTGAATGATGGGTGAATGAGTGAATTTTTGTATGAAGATGGAATTTTGAAATTTGGGAAAAGACTGTTTGTTCCTGATATAACTGATTTAAAGAGGGAATTGTTGGATGATTCTCATAGGTCCAATCTCTCTATACACCATGGGAGCACCAAAATGTATAGAGATTTAAGGGGACATTTTTGGTGGGACAACATGAAGAGGGAGATTACTGATTTTGTGTCAAGATGTATGGTTTGTCAATAAGTGAAAGTTGGAAAGACAACTCCCTGGTGGAGTGTTGAAACCTCTTCCCATACCTGAGTGGAAATGGGATAATATTACGATGGACATTTTTATGGGACTACCAAAGTCTCCTAGAAGGAATGACACAATATTGTTCATTGTTGGTCGTCTCACAAGTTCAGCACATTTTCTTTCTATAAGAGAGGATCTACCACTTCAACGTCTAGCAAGACTATATATTAATGAAGTTGTGATACTTCATGGAGTACCCATGTCGATTGTATTGGATTGTGATCCCCATTTTACATCATGATTCTGGAAAAGTATTCAGAAGGGATTGGATACAGAACTTTGTTTGAGCACTGCTTACCACCCTCAAACAGATGGAAAATCAGAACGAACTATTGAAACCTTAGAAGACATGTTGGGATCATGCTCACTTGACTTTCAGGGTATGTGGGATCAATATTTACCTCTGGTAGAATTTTTCTATAACAATAGCTTCCATTCAAGTATTAGGATGGCACCATATGAAGCGTTATACAGAAAGAGATGTCGCACACCAACCTGTTGGGATAACGTTGGTGAATGAAAAAATTTAGGCCCAAAACTGGTGGAGGAAACGATGGAAAATGTGAAAGTAACCCAAACCCACATCAAAGCAGCTCAAAGTAGGCAGAAGAGTTATGCCGACAACCGAAGGGATGATTTGGAATTTCATGTAAGAGATCATGTTTTCTTGAAGGTATCACCATGGAATGGAGTTATATGTTTCGGTAAGAAGGGTAAATTGAGTCCCAGGTACATCGGACCCTTAGAAATTCTAGAACGAATTGGGGTTGTAGCTTACCGTTTGGCAATGTCGCCATGTCTCTCCAAAGTTCACGATTTATTCCACATATCACTACTGAGAAAATACATGCCTGACCCAACGCATGTACTCACCTATGAAGAATTAGAATTGGAACCTAATCTGTCTTATTGCGAAGAGCCCATCAGGATTCTTGATACAAGCGAAAAATTGTTGAGAAACCGGATGACTCGTCTGTTAAAAGTTCTATGGAGAAACCATAAGATGGAGGAGGAAACGTGGGAACCCGAGGAACTTATGATGAAGAATCACCTGAGGCTTTTTATAATGTGATATTATATGAAATTTTTAGTATGAAATTATTTGAAGGAGGGTAGTATGTAACACCCCAAACTTCCATGGTACACTTCTCTTTGAATAATACAGTAGTGTGTGTTGTACGCAACTTCGAGTTCTAACGCACTGTGACTAATAAAAATATCCATTATGAATAATAATACACACTTTTTGAAATTATATATATTTTATATTTCAAAATGGACTTCATTTTTGGATTTGGAATATCGAAATTAGCCTATGTTGAATTTTTTGTATTTTTCTGAGAACTTCCAATTTTTTTATGAATATTGAAAAATACTTAAAAAAACATTTTTAATAAAAAAAATTTATAGTGATAAATTATACTATTTATTAGTTTTAAGGTATAATTAGAATATATTTTTACCATTTTATCCAATGGTGGTCATTATAGTTAATTTCACATTGAAATTTGACATAAAAAATTGTCAATCTTTTGATATATATTGTTTCTTAAAAACACGCTATTTGTTGTGACAGTGGGAATTAATTATAAAATTAATTAGTGCAACCTATATGTTTGGAATTTTGTAAAATAGACATCATTTTTAAATTCAGAATATCAATTATAGATTAGGGTGGAATTTTGGCATTGTTCTGAAAAACATCAATTTTTGATGAATAGTGAAACCACTAAGTGGTAGTTAAAAAACTGATTTTTCGTTTAAATGAAAATTTACCACTTCTGTGATTTGATTTTCAAAAATCCGACATACATGGTTTTCATTAGGAAGAAAAATGTCATTCAATGGGATTAAAATAATTTTTTGGTAAATTAAAACTTTTAAGTTTTATTAATCGCGATTAAAGGTAATTGGTGAAATTTATGGTAAAAATGTCATTATAAAAATATGAAAATACCCATACACTTGTACTACCCTTATTGGATGAGTCATGGCCGACCAAGAAAATTCATGGGTCAACTTGAGGACCCCATGGAACCACTTGGGGAAGAAAATGACATTAATAACGTTTTATTTAAAGTAAAAATAAAATTGTCACAAACATGTGTTGTTTTACTAATATAATTATTACACGGGGTTATATAAGTTACCTTTTAGACTATAAATATTCATTGGAAAGCTAAAAATATTTCATACATCATTATATATTTTTTATAATTTTTAGACATTAAATAAATTAAATTTTTTATGACACCATGATGATGCAGCGATTACCTCATTAGTTAACGATTTAAATAAAATGAAAAGATAATTTAAAATCTAAGAATAAACACATCAATGACCTATTTTAGGAGTATATTTCGAAACCTTATCACCTTTTCCTCGAAATATATAAGTTTGGGACGTTTAAAATCCGAAACTCATGATATAATAAAAAAACATTTCAGGACTTTCCAAGAGTGCCACTCCTCTCCACTTATAAAAGGCACTCACCTCTACCACCTTATTCACACCTTCAAGCCATTTGGTTCAGCCAAACTCAACCCAAATACTCTCCCAACTTCCCTCTCTTACTCCAAGAATCCTCACTTTGGGCATAAGTCTACCCATGGAAGCCTTTGGCTCAAATCAAAAATAGTTACCCGATTTTAAGGTAATGTCTTCTCTTATGTTCTTGTGTATTATTTTCCTTCTCCAACCCCCTAAAATCTTTTTATTACTTTATTTTGTAACAACACCAGTATCCTAAATATACTTGTATGTTTTTATTATAAGTATTTTTTTACACTTACACACACTTTCATCTAATGGTTAAAAACATACTGTTTTTGTGGGTGGCGAATTACTGCCTCACGAAACGATGATTGTTCAATCTTCTTTTAACTCCTCGCACAGTTTCCATTATGATGACACTATTTTCATATATGATATATATATTATTTTTATGTTTTCCTTATGCATTTGTATTTCTCATTTATTGCATACCTTTATGATTTCCATTATGGGTAAACGCGATAATTTCATTTTAGGAAGTGCGGACTACCACCCCCTCAAAGTGAATTGATTCGTTAATGCCATATCTGGGATGAATACAGGATGGAGTAAATGGTATTATACATTATTTTATTATGGAATTATAGTATACCGTTATATATGATTATAATTTTATTCCATTAAATACGAAATAGAAATGAAAGTAGCGTTCATGCGTACGTACGGCTTACCGTCTCCATGAACGGTGCATTTCATTTCTTACCTCTAAATGTTATGTAATATTATAAATTCATTTATATACTGGATATATATGATATATATGATATCTACATCATGAATATAATTCTGGATATAATGGATATTTCACCACATGATCAACTTGTAATTATAAGAAGTTTATTTTTGACTCAAGTACCAAAGATCGACACAATGATCGTTATTAACATAAATAATCACATAATGTTCATGACATGGTAATAAGTGATATAAAAGTAATAATGAACATGAAAAAGGTTCTTAAAAAAATAGAAATTAACTCCAGTTTATTATTCAAGAGATTAATGAATGATCGAGTCAAGTGGGACACGAGGTAAGGGAACTTCTTAACCCAATTTCCATTATTTGGGTTCATCTCCTACTTTCAAATTATGTCATGATATTATTATCTCCAATCTTGTACTTGTAATTTCTTTATGTGTACATATAGTGAATACACATAATAGATCTATTTTATTTAAAAAAATGATCTTTGTAAGGGACTTTGTCTCAATATCCTTTCATTGAGGCATATTTTATTTTATACAAAACATTCTTTTATACGGTGTATAAACCCCTTTGACTTTTACGTTTAATCAAAAGGACTCTTTTTATAAGAATCGTTTTACTAAATGACAAGATGGAATGTTCTTTTGTCGTACGTATGCTGTGACAATGACTTCTCTGCCGCCGTGACCATTATTTGAGTTTCGGCTTCCTCTACAAGTCATAACTTTTTTTTAAATAAAAAATAAATACAAAGATTTAATTTTTTTTATTTTGGTATTGAAAATGGTTCTCAATGTTTTTTTATTATATAAATGTGTTGTATTGATATCTTGTGATTGAAATGTGGAAATTTTGTGTTTCCTTTATGCATGTTTTATGTGATACGATTATGTTATGGTTTATGATATTTTTAAACATGTTCATATGAAGAATGCATTGGACATTATAAGTGACGGGTGGAGCCCGCTATAGCTCCTCGATGCATCGGTAGTTCTCATGGGACAAACTAGTGTCTTGGCATGAGGCACTGACAAAATATTATTTGTGTCTTGGCACAAGGCCTTGGCTACATAGTTATGATAGTCTGGCATTATGCATTACATCATTATAAAAGTGGTTATTGATATTTCATGTGATTATTCGACTAGTAGAATATCCATGTGAATAAGTAAATGGCATTATATTATTTTAATTTTTCCAGATTATGCTAATGTTCATGTTTTAAAAGGCTTTTTTTAATTTATATATTTCCTTAAATGTTTATGTTTATTTATAAAAGCTTCAGCTATATTCTTATCCTTACTGAGCATCTGAGCTCACCCCTTCCAATGTTATAATTTTTTCCAGGATGTGAAGAAGTATTTTATGAATGACCTATAGGGATAGTATGAGGGGATATGAAGACAAGATGTTGTTGTATTTTTGTTTTACTTTATGATGTAATGTAAGACTTATGAATGTATCTAGTGTTTCCAAGGCTACTAAACTAATTGGCCTTTCAAGACTTGATCTTTTATGATCATGCCAATGTTATGTAATAATGCACCGACTCTAGGTAACTGGGGTCAGGGCATTACATGTTACATTCTCCCCTCATTTAAAAAATTGTGTTCTCACAATTTGAAAATATTTTTCAAATATAAAAGGTTGAAAATAGAAAATACCTTTGGGAAAACCCACATCGGAAATTAGGTTAATAAAATATAGTCTTAATAAGAGGAAATGGGAAATGAAAGGGTCACCACCAAATTATGATCTCGATTAAGAGAATAATGGTGACAACTAGATACATATAATTAGAGGAAAAACAAAAATATTTATAGGTAGTCATTGAGATCAACAATCACAAACATGTATAAAATTGAGGGCCTTAAATTAATCAATCTATGATGATTTAAAATACCCTAGGTTCAACAAAACATATGGTATTAAGATAACACATTTTTGGTTCTAATATCCCTTCAGTAAAGTATAAGAATTAATTTCTTCATAGAAAAAGTGAAGATTAAAAATATACAATTGACAAGAAGAGTCCAATCATTTAACTAATTTCTTCAACAAACTCCTCTTTCACTCTAAAAGGTAATAGAACTTAAAAATAATATTTTATTTTTCCTATTCATATAGGGTTGAAAATAATGAATTTATAATTCCTCTACCAGAATTTTTTAAAGAAGACTACATTATTCAATCTTGGACATCACGTGTGACAGTGGTAGGTGATACACCCTTGTCACCATTCGGTTGCGGGTTCATGTCTCGCGGCCTTGTCAGACGCGATAGTTTGCCGCCCGACCTCCGGGTTTCCATTTTATGGCAATACAAAAATAATCTCGAACTTGAATTATCCAATATACTTCTATCCAAACCCACAGTTCTAAATTTATAAGGATGTTAAACACAATGAAGATCTTTTTTTCTGCGTAATAACATGTGAACACCTCCATCATGTATTCTTTTAAAACACTACAACATCATGAATTACTATAAAACCTTATTGATTACATTAATGTTCCTTTATTACTTATAGAATACTAGATATATGCCTTCTATAAAAAAATGTTGTAAACTCCAACAATGATGGAATATAAAAATCATTAATCAGTTTCAAGGTAGTCAAGAATATCCAATATAATTTATCCAAATCAATCATGTATTATTCTAAAATCACTACCTCGGTATCAGATCCATATTATGGTTTATATTTCTCTCAACCATATATTTTCAAAAACATTAACCTGCTATTGAGTCACTTTTCTTGGTTCCATACAATCTCAAGTCCTTAATGAAATAGTAAGGCAGTACAATCCTTTTATACTCCATAATTATTATAACTAGTACATTGTTGATACAACACACCAATGACATAATTCTATAATAACAACATAATAACTATAATCATTCCTCCTCATCTTTGGTAGTATCATAACTTGATTATTATCCAATAGCATAATTTGGGGCATTTTTTGATGATTTGGGGATTGGTTCGTGTAGTGTCCCAACTCCTTGCAGATGAAGCATTGTACATTTGAAACCTTTTTCATACACATCCAGTCATATACATGGTGTCCTTTTTATCCACACTTATAAAAAACTCCCATTCTCTTCAGAAATGTCCCGGGGTGTTTCTTCCCACAGTTATCACATATGGGAAAATTCTTCATTTTCCTCTTCCCTTTATCCTTCTTTCTCTCTTCCATACTTTTCATCTCTATCTTCCCTTCAAAGCCAAAGGACTCAGAGAATTTTTTACTTATCTTATAAACACATGATATTATTTCTTTATATGTTGAGAATAAATGGGAGACTATTTCCCTTCTAAATGTTGGATTAATACCATGATAGATATGATCCTTCTCACTCTTTGTATCATATGTATTGATGAAGTTCACATTCCTTCTACTGGGCGCCATTTCTATACAATGGGATAATCTAGGTCAGTTTATGAATTGAAATGAATAATTCCAAACTTGTAAAATACCAAACATAAATTCAATGATTTATGGATATAATCCATAATCATAAAGATTTTTTCATTGAGGAAGTATATACTATTAGACCCTTCATAATGATTTTTAAAGAAAATGAGAATTATCCTAAGCATATCCCCTGGGAGTATCATAACCAAGAGTGCGGCAAGGCCTGTTGTCATGCACCAGTTCCCATTCACATCTAGCTCAAAGCGGTGTTTTCGGGTTTTACCCCTTGGTACATATGTGCCAGACCAGCCTCTACCTTCTCGTATCCAGACACAGATGTATTTTTTTGGAAAACTCACAAAATCACTACATTACCAAAATTCATGGAATTTATTCTATACTAATCCTCAAAATAAATCTTAGGTCTATGTTCTCTAATCAGAGTTTATCTAAATCTAGCTTCATAGGTTATTGCTAATCTTCCTCTGATACCAACTGTAACGCACCGACCCCAGTTACCCAGAGTCAGTTCATTATTACATAACATTGGCATGATTTCAAGGAATCAAGTCCTAAAAGACCGATCAGTTTACCAGTCTAGGAAAATAGATTACATATATTATTGTTACCTTTCACTTCATAACATACAAACCAACATATATAATCCTTCAAGAATTCCATTATTCTCTTAGATTAACCCTAAATATCAACCACAATACACTTTTAGGAATCTTGGGAAAAATAAAACATAGAAAGGGGTGAGATCAGATGCTCAGTAAGGATAACAATACATCAGAAACATTCATAATTAAGCATAAACATTGAAGGAAATGTATAACTAAAAAAATATTTTTAAACATGAAAATCAGTATAATATGGAAAAAATAAAATGAAGAAATTCCATTTAATTATTCACATCGATATTATACTAGTCAAATAAACACATGAAATATCACTAACCACTTTCATAATGATGAAATGCATAATGCCAGACTATCATAACCACATATTAAAGGCCTTGTGCCAAGACTACAAATAAGATTATGTAAAGGTCTTGTACCAAGACACTACTTTGCCTCCTGAGACCTACCAATGAATCTAGGAGCTATAGCTATCCCAACCTATCACTTACTAAGTCCAATGCATTTCTCATATGAAAATGTTTAAACATTACATAAATATTCGTATTAAAACTAGCATAAGAAATGTCATTACTTTATCTGTAAACCATGAATGTTATAAAAAAAACATCCATAGTAAAACATGTCACAAAACCTTCAATATTATATAGAATTTATGTATCATAATAAGTCAACCTCAATCAAAAATAATATCCAGTAAAGTATGCTGACCTAGTTGAAAATGATGAGTAAATCTTTTTGAGAGAAATAACGTTTTTTAAAATTATTTAAAAGTCACACATTTATAAAGGATGTAATTTAAACGAGATTTTTGAATAAATGTGTCCCATACCACTTTGAATCTTTTGAAAAGAATGATCATTTCAAAAAATTCTTGTCCATATAAATATTCCTTAAAATCATTTTGAAAACATGGACATTAATTAAAAATATTTAGAATGATAAATCATTAAAACATTTAAAATTCTGATCATGAAATAGAGTACCTTTCACAAATCCTTAAAATTTTCATTTTTAAATCATTTTTATGATAAATGTACATAGATGATAAAAATGTCCTAGTAAATACTTACACATAAACAATCTCGGATAATAATGAGATTGAGGAATTAACCCTTACCAAATTGGTAACATACGAAACATACACCCCACGAAAGAGGTATCGTACAATGAATATGTAAATAAAAATAAATTAAAGTTTATTACACAAAGAATACAGTTCTGGGAAGTACATACACCACACAAAAGGTAATAGTGGCAATATTTCATGAATCTCACGGGAATAAGGAGTGAGATGATTACCCCTTACCTTGCACTTTACTTTAGTCGAGGGTACATTTAACCTCCAGTATGAAGACCGTAGTATGTTATTAAATTATACCTGAACCATATTAATATTTATGATATCATAAATTATTCATTTATGACTTTTTATTACCCATTTAATTATATTTTCCATGTTAAATTAACATTTCGGGTAATAATAGCTTTCTTTATCGTACGTGTTTTAACATCTTACTCATGATTGTATCACTTAGATCATGATATAATACTTCCAGAATATAAAACATGATTTATATATCATATATATTTAGAATATAATTATGTATTGAATATATATTTGTTAAATTGAATGCACCGTTTATGAAAACGGTAGTCCGTATGTACGCATAAACGCTGTTTCCGTTTTCATAAAGTATTTAAGAGAACTATGTGAATATAAAATATGTAAGTATATATATATATATATCAATTAGAATTATTATGTCATATATTACAAAGATATTATTAATATGTATTTTTATAATCGTCGATGAATGGTGAATGTGAAACTTAATCTCATCGTGTCGTGGAGATGGTAATCTGTACGTACGCATGAGCGACAATATAATTCCCTTTAAAATGTGGAATTGGATGGTATATTAATTTTATAGAGACATTATCATGTTATTTTAATTATTTATATAAAAATTACTCATCATTATATCCATCCAAATAACATAGTGTGGAATAACAAATTACACCACGGTGTGGAGACGGTAAGCCGTACGTACGCACGCATGGTGACATTATCATTAATAATATGGATAAAATGATAAATATAGTTGTGAAATATTTATAATAACATTACAGTATATAGAAGATACTGGGGTTATTATTTTAGAATTTAAATAAAAAATAAATAATAAGTGGAAGAATAAATGAGCTTGGAAAATGGTGGTGAAAACATTACCTCTTCTTCGGGTTCTTCCTTTTGATTTGATCAAAAGGGCTCCATAAGATGGCTTTATGATAAAACTAATGCCACTAGGTCAAATTGAGGGATTTTGATTGAATATTTGGTCTGGGGTTGGCCTATACAAGAGGCTTTGAAGGTGTGAATTAGAGAGAAGGGTGAGTGCCTTTTTATAAGAGGTGTGAGGGGAACCATTGGAAAAGCTAGAAATATTATTTTATAATAAATTAATATTCTATTTATAATGGCTCAAAAGTGTGTTATATAAATTTTATGGTGGGGATAGGTCTAAAACCACTCAACCAATAGGTTTTAGATAGGTTTGGGTCACTATATTAACTTTATATTTTTTGATTTAACTCTTAGTTAAATAGTTCGACATTTATCATGTCTCTTTGTATTTTTATATTATATAGTTAATAAACTTACTATAAACTTCCAAGAGACCCCCAAGTGGTCCATTAATAATAATCCTATAATTATATAAGTCTTTTGGCCAAAACCTATATTTTTAGGAATATAATATCAATTAATAATATAATATTTCTTTAAAAAAATCCTTTATGTTAATTTTGACACTATTTAATAATTGATTTTTGTTAAAGTATTAAAAAATTTATTAATTAAAAAAATCATTTAACCAATCCTAACATGTAATATTAACAAATAATTTTTTTTATATAATCATAAATTTCAAATTATATTTATTTTAACATTTATAATACTAATTATTTAATTATGTCATTAATAAGGAAAATACTACATCATTATTCTGTCATAAATAAATTTAATTATTCAATGTCTAAAAATTATAAATAAAATACCATTATGTAGGAATTAGTTTTATATTTCTAATGAATATTTATAGTCTAAAATACAACATATATAACTCTATGTAATTTTTTTTTTCTGAAAGATATATTCTTATGTCATTTTTGTATTTACTTTAACTTAATTAATATAAATTGTAATTATCACTTAAAAGTGGATCCATGGGGTCCCAAAATAGACCCAAAGATTCCCATGGTCGGAAATTTATCAAACAATAGGGTGAGGACATGTTTTAGGTTAATTTATTAATATTATAATATTATTTTTTACCCTTATTTACCAGATTTACCCTTTAACCATGGTAAATAAAATATTTACTGAAGTTATTATTCAAAATGACTAAAAATAAAAGTAACCAATTTAAAAAATTTGGACATCCTGATTCTAAATATGGTATCCATTTTTCTAAATTAAAAACATAGAAGGGGAAAATTTTAATTTAAATTTAATTCTCGTTGTTAAAACAAAAAGCGTGTTTTTAAGAGATAATAACTATCAAAAGATTGACACTTGCTTATGCCCATTTTAAAATTGAAAATATGTCCAATGAAAAAAATGGATTAAATGGTATAAATATAATCTAATTACACTCTAAAATCACTAAAATTCATAATTTATCACTATTAATAAATTCAATTAAAAAAGTTGTTTATAATTAAAATTTAGTAATTTTCACAATTCATCCACATATGAAAGTTATCTGAAAAGTACCAAAAATTCACCCTAAGTTAATTTCAAAATTCTGAATCAAAAAATGAAGTCCATTTTGAATGATAAAATTTATAAAATTAAAAAAAATGGTTATTACTATTCATAATGGCTTGTTTGATTGGTTGTAGTGGATGTTAAAACTCGAAGTTGTGTACAACACACGGTACATCATTATTCAAAGAGATGCATATCATGGAAGCTTGTGGTGTTACAACATCAGATATATCGAGACACAAGAATATGTTAGATAATGGAACAAATTTCTATCCTACTACATCATAATATTTCAAAAAGAAGAGTTGATGAATAATATCAACATGCATACTATACCAAAAATAATATTTTAATATGAATACATATTCATGGGGAAGTATATGATGTTATTTTAATGAAGAAACATCCAATTCATAAGGATCAACTTATTTATTTTTTGGAAGTGCTTTCATACACTATGAGGATACAATATAAATAACTCATTTGAGAGACAATAAGTGTGAAATACATAATATAATGAACCTATCTTTAGACATTAAGGTATTTCTGGGATATATCCCATTATATTCACATTCATGATAGATTGGATATATTATTCTCAAACCCAAAATAAATGAATCATGGAGTAGATATTCACATTTAGACCAAGCCGTTAAAAAATATTGTGTATCATTCCTTCATTATTTTTGTTAGTCTCTTGATCAAAATATAGGGACTGAAATCATAGGTAGATCTATTTATTATTTTAATGAATAAATTATATTCTAATAATTATATTTGAATTCAATGTGATAATATAATTTTATATATGGTCCACAAAAATTCACCCCCTCTTAGGTGACTACATGACCTTGTTAATAGATGAAAAGTTGAATCAACACATACCAAGTTCCCTATAATAAGGTGTGATTTTCTATTTCTTGTTAAATTATCCAAATATAGAATAAAATTAAAAATCTAATAAATTTAAATATATCCCAATATAAATATTTCATTTACCATCCCTAGTGATGTAATAATAAATGATTCAGGAAAAACATTAAAGAACAAGAAGAAAAGGGGGGCTAAGAATTTGAGAAACTTTCAAAGTAAAAATAATAAGGACCAAAAAATAAATGTAGTCAAATAAGTATTTCATATAATAAGTATATTAAAAATTATACTCTTGAGGAATCCATTTCAGAAAATGAAAATTCAAATTCTAAAAAAATTCAACAACAATATTATGTGGTTAAAATGACAAAATGAAAGGATTAATAATGTAAAAATTGGGGTTTTCAATTATCAAGGAATACTTTAAATATTATAATAAAAGAGGATAAAACTTATTTCCTATCATCTTATCTCTTATATTGGACAATTAAATACACTTGTTACACAAATTTCCTTAAAGGATTGGATTATTCAACAACTTGTCTCTTTGATCCTAATAAATCCAATTAACTCGTAGTGGATTCCTAATATTTGGTTCATCATTGAGATTGAAATTACATCAAATTAAAGGATTATCTATGGAAAATTTTGGTTCAAATACATAAGCTCCCAAGAAATATTCTAATTCAAAAAGTATTCAATTGTTTCTTGAATTTTCTTTACAGAACTTGAATATCCCCAGATGCTCTAGGATTAAGTCAAGAAATTTATATGATATTATGTTTTTTAAAGGAAAATTGTAGCCTCATTGAATCAGTATTATAATACTAAATTCTCATAATATTAATCAAAATTAATAGCATGAGGTTTTGTAACCCTCTCCTTTATATTGATTATCAAGATGACCATAGAGTGGGACATTAAGATTTATCCAAAAATGGTGAGTAGTAATTAGGCTCTCGATTGGATTCATGTGCATAGATTTTATTAGTTCTAATAGAATATATTTATCTTATGATATATTACCTCCTTGGTTATAAAATATATTAATATTTACAATGAAACAAGTTAACAAAAATATGGTAATTATGAATGATTTCTTGTAGAGCTGGATCTATCTACTACTATGATTGAGGAGGTTGTTATAAAAATAGTGGTGGAAAATATAACAATACAGAATTCCTAAAATAGGTTCCCAATTTTTTTTAATTTAAGTCCATTGTGAATGTGTTTATTGTTTGAATAAAGAAGAGGATTACCATAATTTTTTGTCAAATTAAATGTCATGCTGATATAGAATACCAAATGTAGAAAGGTAGGGAAAAATATAATAGAAAAATATCAAGTAGCCTCTAATTATTTAGATTTGATCATTATAATTGGTCTATCTAGGGTGAGAAATTCAATTTCCCTCTTATTATAGAGGAATTATAACAATTTTTTCCCTGACCGGGACACTGATGACAATCCTTTTTATAGGCCTAGATATCTTCACATTGGTTATTTCTTATAGGTTAGGAGGTGATGGTCCCTAATCTAGCAAAACATTTGGTCCCTCTCATGGTTTTTGTACCTGTTGATAGTAAAAATGTGTATGTTGATAAAGGTTCCCTATAAATTAATTTATTTTAGATAAGGTAGGTGATGTGATGGTAAGGAAACTGATGTTCCATCTATGATTTATGAGGCTCCTAACATGGTTATAAAATGAAATCTAACATTATTTAATATGGATAAAGATGAAACTAATGGATGAATTATGGAAGTAACCATTAACTATTTGGTATCCAATTAGGATAATTTATCTACCATTAGTAAGGATAAATAAAATTTCATTCATTTTTCTATTTGATAAACATAATAAAAGGAATCCCCTAGAGGTTATCTTCCTCTAATGGTTTCTCCATCAATTAATTCTCACCTTCAAGTGGTCATTTCATGAAAGATGATATAGATGAGTACTCTCACACCACTAAAAATGATATTATAATATTTTATTTTGGAAACCTATCCTATAACTACTCCAACCAATCGAAAAAATGAAAGAGGGTAAAGGGTTTAAAAAGAAACACCCATTAATGTGGAAGTGAATAATGGACCACAAACAGGGGGAAATCCATATCTAAATGAATTTACTCATATATAATATCCAATTTCTAAATAATATGGTCACATACCTATCCCTTATATATGTAATATCTTAGAAATTTTTTATTATTATTATCATAACATAAATAAAGATAAATATCATCTCTATGAAGATCTTTAATAAGGGAAATATATATTATTATTTGGTTACTAATAATATCAAATTCGCCCATGTTGAAACCTTATGTGTTCTTAATAATAAGTTTTTTAAGACTTATCTCTTCAATATTTAGAAGAAGAAAATTACTATAAGGTTTCAAATATATAATTAATTTTACCTTTTTTCATTTTTTATGGCTCTAAATATTACTTTAGGACAAGTTCCCTCTTGGAGGATCATTTATTCATCACTAATCAATGAAATGAAATATAAATTCACTAAAATTATTTAAACTATGCTTTAAATATATATGAGAATATGAGGGATAACATTATAATGGTTTCGCCTATGTAATTTATCATATTCATTAACCAATTCCATTTATCTGAGGAATAGTTTATTAGGGTAACTACACATGTTCATTGTGAAATATTAATAAAAGGTAAGCAAGAAAAATTGGGAGAGCCCTCATCTCCATATCAGTTGGTAACTTCACCCTATCAATATTTTATAGAACACTTTTATGAATTCAATCTGACAACTAACATATTCTCATTTCAATCACTTTACTAACTGTTTTTCACCCAACTACTTTCATATTTAATAATCGTCATGTATCTTTTGAGGATTGGAGGGATGATTTTGTTGGTTCAATGAATTGAGGATGTGTCGAATGGGTCATTCCAAACATTTCTTTTATTCCTGATTATTGAATAATATAAGATTTACATCATAATAAATTCGGTGATCAATTGAATTGAGTAAATGAATATAGAAACATTATATATTACATACTGAAAAAGCAAGATCATCACAAATTATTTATAATATATTTAATCTATTAAATAATTTCCTTAACTGAAATTATTATTTTTTGATGGCTCAGAAAATAGATCTATGTCACACAATCATTAAACTAAAAGAATGATGAATAAATTCTTTCTATTAGTGATCCACACAGGTTCTATTAATCTCCAAACATCAATGTAGGTAGTTACAACATCTACAATAGTAGATTATAATGTTTACATTGCCTTACATTGATTTCCTTAACAATCACTAATATTGGAATATCATTAATCTATCTAGACTCAATTGTTGATGGTGGGGGTGGATCTCCCTCTATTAATGATAGAATTCTAGGAGAGGGCTCACTTTATGTCATGTGATGATTCTCTCCAATATTCATTGTTCACAACATAAAATTAATTGGTACTATTAAGAATATGAAATAATTGGGATAATATACTACAAGGGTTAGAATAAATAATTTCACAACTTCCATATACAATTTACTTATTCCATGAAAAATCCCATGACTATAATAATAATATTATTATTCTTACGTTACATTATCTTAACTCACGAATTAATATTAAATATTACATTTTCAAATAATATTATTTCTCACCATACCATTAAACTAGTTCCTTAATTCCTCCACAATTTTTAATAGTCCTTGAATAATAAATATTTTGATAATAAATTAACATCATTACATTATTATCTAATAAAAAAATTTATACTATATCCATTATATAAAGAAATAATTATTTATTACTCCACTAATACAATATTCTATTTAATATCTAGTGATGAAATTTATGTGATCAAGAAAGTATGAATAATTATTAAAATAAATGATAGAATAGTATTTACTTTCCATGCTAAAAAATAAAAAATAATATATTATTTAACTAATATTCCTGATACACATAGTGCGTAACACTTTAGGCCTATTTCTCCGTGGAATTTGGTGAATTACCCCAAAGTAAAGGGTTAGGATCTAACAATACATCAAGGAATCCATAAGAATGAATTTGTTGCCACAATAACATAATTAATCATCTGACTGCTTATATTGTAATATTATCCATTTATCATACAATCTATAATCAATTAGGTTACACGTTGGTGCCATCAACCTATGTGATTGATTTCTCTCTATTTGGAATGATTTAATTATAACATTCTTAATCTACTACATGTCCATGTACTTTTTTATGCTATAATATTTTCATCAAAGGTCCTGAGAAATAAACATCCATCAAAGAACAGAAGGGACAAATCCTTTACCACATTATTCAATAATAAAATTTTACTAATGACATTCCCTACTTATCTTAACATTCTTAAAACATATTTGATCACATATTTCATCAATACATCAAAATATATGACTCATAACACTCATTCATAATAATATTAATGATAAGGATCTATACAAATATTCTAAGATTAGAATATAAAAATCCACATATAGATGTGGATTTCATAATAGCGGGTCTCATTCTCATAATATCCAACATATGATATTACTTAAAGCGTATAGAATTAGAATGTACCTAAAACTTTAATGACTCTCTCCTTTTAAAACCCATATCATTTGTGGCCCAAAAATTATTTCATCTATATATAGATCATATATTTTTATGAATTTTTTTTCACTTATAGGTCATCATCATAGAGGGGAACTACTACGACCTTTCAGTACAACATCTACTATTTGGGCATGATCATATACCATGGAACATATAAGAAAAATCATGATCTTATATAGAGTTTATAAATAATAATAAAAACGAATGAAAATTTTCATAAAGTACAAAAAAGTTTTTTCATGGGAAATAACACCAACACCACCCCATTTGTACTCAAGATAACCACTAA
Organism: Viscum album; assembly: GCA_963277665.1. Classification (NCBI taxonomy): domain Eukaryota; kingdom Viridiplantae; phylum Streptophyta; class Magnoliopsida; order Santalales; family Viscaceae; genus Viscum; species Viscum album. Next base: position 51,587,629 of record OY728152.1, on the reverse strand, counting down.
CAACCTTTAGTTTTGTTCCACTCACATGATACTCATGCCTCTGCTAAGACATGCCTTTAGTCAAGGTGGGTTCCACTTATTCCACAATGGGATATTTGATTACTTCAACTTCACCCCTCAATAAAAATTAGTCAATATGTTATACGTCTAGAGAATATTCCTTATTAATTAGTGTGACCATAACTATTTTTAATGATCTAAGACTGTAGTATTAACCTAATACAATGTTATAGGGTCTTTGTATCTAATAAACATCATGTTTTGAGAAAAATATTCATACCTAAATGTATTACATGGATTCATCATAAGATTTTATATACTCATAATACTCTATAGAATCATTGAAAATTTGATTATTTAAACATTTCCATCTCAGAGCTTCTCTATTGAGACAAAACATATATCCTGATGTCGACATTAGACAATTATGATCTATTTATGTACTACCATTAGATTAACCCCAAAATACCAGCCGCTCATCTCCTCCAAACACTAGGAACATATCCTTACTTATTCTTAGATATATAAGTATACACTTAAAAGGAGATCATTGATGTGTCTTGGACAAGTTTTATATCTTCCAACCATGCTAAATTCGTAGGAAAAATATTGTCGATAATATAACATGACATACATGATTGAAATAATTACTAAATCATATGAGATATTAATCATTATCCTTTTCTCCATTTGTGTCTTAGGACACATTTTCATAGAAATATTAATAGCATGTTATACTATAACTAATACCCTATTGGATTTTTCCATAAAAAATCTCTATAGTATCTATAAATGTATAAAATTTGTCTTAGTCCATGTAGCCTCTTGTATTTATCCTGAATGATATTGATCCCTAGAATATAAACTGCAACACCATTTTCAATCATGGATAAAAACATTTGTAACTGGTCCTCAGCAGACTATAAGACTAGTAAGTCATTTAAATTGAGTAACATGACATCAAAAAATACAAATATTATTATATTGGAATTCCTAATAATCCTATTGTAAAAACATGGAAGACATAATTTCTTAATAAAACAAAATTCTTTTATAGATTAATTGAATCACTTCATCCATTAACTAGATGATTTATTTAATCAATTAATAGATCATTTTATGTTGAAAATAAATTTTCCACCACATGATTTAAAAACCTTTCTTATTATCTCATGTAGAAATATTCCTAATGGTTCCAATTAGGGATTTCTATTTTTAAATCTGTCAACAAATTTTCATGGTAATGGTATGATGTTATATCATGTATAATTATGAATTATAAAAAATTAAAATCTATTTAAAAGATCCAATAATAGCCAATTCCTTGATGTTGCTTATACAATTTATCCACTAGCCTCGATTTTTAGGTATATACTATACCATCCAAGTCCATTTTTTTCTTAAATACCCATTTTAATATATAAAATATTTACATCAATTGGAACATTAACCATAATCCAAACATGGTTCTAATACATGTAATCCATTGCAAAATTCATTGATTCTAACCATCTTTTATCTTTTAAGTTCTTTAATACCACTTTTTGTACAATGTTTTATCATTTACAAATAATAATGGGTCACCAATTTATTTGATAAGAAAACCATATCTCTCTTGTTCAGTTAACACCCTAGTTCTCCTGCATTGTACATATATTTAAGGAACTACTACTTATATAGAGACCTATGGAATTTTCCGATTTTCAAACAACTTTGTGTCTTGGGTATCATGTTCTAGGACATAAATCTTAACCCCACTATCCCTTTTTTGGATGTTATCATTCTCAAAAAAGATGGATTTTATGGAAATAATATATTTCTAGTATGAGGGTGGGTCTAGGAAGTATCCATTTATTTCATTAGGATACCCTATAAATATAATCGTTATTCGCGGTGAAGCTATATTGTATTTAGAGAAGGCCATAAAAACTCTTTGAATCCAAATACACATGTATGTGAACAAAACTTTTTATATCTACTCCATAACTCGAAGGGAATTCCATTTTCCAGTTTAGTTAGTAATTGGTTTAGTGTTTATACCATATCTAATAATTAATATCCCTAAAAGGATAATGGAATATATTTTTGAGTCATCATAAACCTTTCAATGTATTACCTGGTATGGTTCCCCATTTCAGTAGAAAAATTCCACATTGGTGTGTAAGGTGGTGTGAGTTGAGAGAGAATTAAAAACTACAAAATATAGTCAACAAACTCTTGGTTTTTATATTCCCCAACTCAATCTGATTGAATATTTTTTTCTTCATTCATAGTTGATTTCTAGTTCATTATTTAATTCATTTAATTTCTCAATATAGTCATTCTTAAACCCCATTATATATAAATATCTATAAGTACTAAATTCATAACAGAAATATATGGCGTGGGAATATATACCATTATATTCTACATGAAATGGGATATGCACATTACTGTGTAACATTACGCGATGCTCTATGTCCCTTTCACCCTGTCCACTAAATGTAAATTTTTCATATTTACTAATAAATAATCATGAAATAAATAAAGTGGTTTTAGATTAGAGGATTCCAAATTACCATTATTATAAATCATTGTCAATCACTTCTCATTTACATGAACAAGATTGTGTTTCTATAACTACGTTTTATTTGAGACTAGTGGACATGATATGTTATGTATTTAAAATACATAGATTTCATAGTTTAATAAACAAATACCTATAATGAAATGAACCATAACATATCTTATTTTGTAATTCTAAAAGAAATAACTTTTATTCCCAAACACAAAAATAAAACCATCTTCATCTAGTTGTAATAAAATTTTACCGTTGTAAAATTTGGAACATAACAAAAATATCATAAAAAATGTATTATTCTAATTAGAAATGAAAGGTTCTATTCTACAAAGGTAGAGAATCAACCCTCACTCCATTGGTAGCTCAGAAATCCACCTCCCGTCTAGAAATCCATTTGAATTTAATTGGTTTTTATATTTTGATATATATGTATATGGTCCACAAAATATATATCAAATAACAAATGTTTAGATGTGGAAAAATTAATCTTGTTAATCAACACATCTTTATCTTCCTATGAATTTGGGTGTATTCCTTCTTCCAGTGGTAATTGTTTTAACATGAAAAATAGGCTACCTATTTTTCATTTCCCAACCACGTGATCTTTCTCATATTAGAAGGATAGTTCATGAGTGTTGTATAGTTACTGTGATCCTTTTCCCCATTTTAATGGTTCTTCCTTTTCTTATTCACCATAAGGACCATGGGGATTTAACTCCCATTTCCTTTTCCATTTTTAGAATGCGATTATGTAGTTCAGGTAGTATAATATAATTATGTAATGTGTTATCATTAAATTTTTTATTAGATATGTTCTTAAGTAGGGGGAAAGTATGAGATATTTCTTTAACACATTTGGTAATTTTATCCCTAAGATTTCTAACAATTTAATGTAGCCAATAAGCGTGACTACATAAGTCCTAGTAGGAATAGACCCTCCAGTTTTAGTTGATAATTGATAATTGAAGACCTCATATATCTCTTGTCTCACACTCTCTTAATAGAGCTTGGGAAGGTGAGACATCATGTTATACCACTATATTTACCTATTTTTCTTCAAAACCTATTTGGTCATAGAAGATATAATTAAACACTAAACATCTATTGCATTATTAAAATGTTTCACAAGGAGATATAAATTTGCGTCACTATGATAAATAACAAAACATCAAGAATTCATTCTTATTTCATGTAATGTTTACATTCATAGAATAGGATAAGTCGTTTTCACTTTTTCAGCACATGTAAATTAGGGTTGGTGATAATATTCTACCTATAAAATTAATATCAAAATGATTAGTTTGATTCTATGACTTATTGTTTTTTAACAAATATGATCAGTAGAGTTGAGTACATTATTTTATAAAATTTAGAAAAATAAATAAATACCTTATTTTATAATATCCCATAATATTATAGATAACATATATCCCTCACCATTGGATTTAGAATATCATATTTCCAAGAAATTTTAGTGTTTATGACCCATATTCCCTTTATCATCACCCTGACTTTTTCTATTCCTGAAATTTGAATGGTTTTATTTTGGAATTCCAAATTACAACTTTGTTATAATATAGTTTCTCGATATGTTAAGTGTAATCCCAAATCTTGAAATTCACAAATTGGATTTACTTGATATTTTCCTCTCAATTTCCAAAATTTATACTTTGGTACTCATCCTTCAATATGAACCATGTTAATTTGACCCAAAACTTCATGTTAGAATTCCCTGATAAGTGGAATCACCCCAACATTTGCTGGTCCGGTACATTGAACTATGGTTTTATTTTAACAGATGAATTGGAAGAGAATATCAACATAATATATATGATCAAGGGATTTTGTAGTTTGTGTGTAAATACCCATTTTTTATATTTATTAAATTATTGTAATTAGTAAGTGGATTTATATAGGTGATTAACCATGTCTCAAGTAATATATATGCATAATCAAACTTATTTTAGTTCTATCTTGTGTGCTTATTAATCAATTAATTAATATTTTTTAAAAGATATACATAATAAAATAACCATGAAAATTGATTGAAATAAAATAATAAAGTTGTATGATTATGAAATTATACAAATGTTTAGTTTATCTAGTAGAATTTAAAGTAGCTGCTGACCTAGGGGAAGAACACATTGAAATGATTAAGGATCATATTGCAACATTCCACATTTCAACCTATGTTTCTCTATTGGAATAATTTAACCTCACCAATGAAGATTAACCACCTCCTTTATCTTGGGATATCAATCCATTACATATGGTTTCACTCACACATAGGCTATTGAATCGATGTATTTGTTATGGGGTTTACAGAAATGAAACCATGGGTACACATTACCTTACATAATGAGACAATATTTGACACACAATGAAAAAAATTAATTTAATAATTGATTAAATGAAATAAATCACATACAACATTCTAGTCAAATATCATGATCAGCCACATGCATGAAATCAATAACAAATTTTATAAAATTATCATTAATTTTTTATTGTCTTTATTAATAATAAACCACATTTGAATCAATTAGCTATATAATTTCATTAATAAATTAATTTCTATTAATTTTTATGTTAATTTTATTGATATTCTCTTATATTATAATTTTGTAACAAATAAAATAAATTTATTAAATATAAACTACATAGAATATTTATACCAGAAGAAAAAATAGTGAGTACCCATCAAAACTACAAAATGATTATTAAATATCATTACTGTTTACTCTTGTGAAATGTGGTATACAAAACATATAATGTAATTTGAAGGTGTGGGTTTTTAATATAATTACCATATAGAACTTGTTATTTATGAATCATATAATTATTCAGTGTGTGTATACTAATAACTGTAATGAAACATATACATGATATGTAAATATGAACATTACATAGAAATTAATTATTAAATTCTATATATATATATGTGTGTGTGTGTGTGACCAATAACATGGAACGTATGATAAACTTAATGAACATATAGAAAACCCGTTGACATTGTTTATATGGTATATTAGAATAATTTTTAATTATATGTATTTTTGGTAAAAGTACATGGAATTTACAATGGAGATAAATGGAATGTATTATTTATTCTCACCATCATTTTCATGGTATATGCCTAAGGACTCGATATGCAACCATTCAATAGAAATTACTAAATTACATTATATATACAATTTATAAATAATGTGTGGCCTCCGAGATACAAGGCCACCAGTCATATAAGTTGTTTAAGAGAATAAATATATCATTTATGTCATAGGTAATACATACAGCGTGCAAAAATCAAACAAACTATACCCAAGATAATTACGTACCAGGATGTCTTAGTCAACATGAGAGGTAAAATTAAATTCATAATGTATAATAAATGCACATGACTTGACTTAATTTTTAATTAATTTTTTTATGAATTAAAATTTTGTACATGACATGTACTTTGGGGTCACATGGTTTGTTTTCTTGTGTAACCCTAATAAACACCTTGGAACCTCCATATGTGATCTTATAATTTATATATTATTATAAAATTAAAATAGTTGATATTATTTATTTTAAATGAAGAGGAAGAGACCAGATCATGTTATTCATATTAAATAATGATTAAACACTAATTGGAAATAATAATAAATTCATAACTAAATCCATTATCTTTAAATATTAATAAATAATTCTAAAACTACTCTAATACATCTTATTGGTCCTAGGGGTAGTGGACGTATCCAATGGATTGGGACCAAATGATCTATGTGTTGTGATTTTTAATTAATCTATAATTTACAAGATGATGAACACTAATAGAAAATGAAATGAATTAAATAATATAGAAACTAGAAAAATACTTGAACAGAAGAACTATATTGTCACATAATATTTATGATTAATATAATAAATTAGAGAATTGCCTTACATGAAATTATTTTTATTGGATGTATTTGAAAAAATATCTACATAAAATCATCATTTGATCATAGGAATCTGGAATATATCACTATAGTGGTGTTCTTAATGTGTTACGTGAATCTCATAATGTCTTCATTGTATTATTTGAGTGTTATAATGGTAGATCCGATCGCTCGTATCACCTACCTCTGATCACCCTAAAAATCACTTCCAGATAATTCTAGTTGATCTAACTATACTTGAGAGTGTAAGGTGAAGGAATATTGATTTATGTTCTTGAGAGCATTCATGGAGAGGGATCTCTCTAGGGAATGAGAGGGTTCTCTTTAATTATCATTCTATAAATCACCAAATGATTTTTTTTTCAAACATTTAAATAACATATTTGAGTTTATATACCTCTAGGGTTATAATAAATAATTTAACTACTGAATTTTTATTTATTTAATCCCTCTAGAACACCATGCCTATAAAAATAATATCATTATTACTTAACATGTTAAATTACTAAATTAAAATTAAATATTGATTATTTTAATAATATTATATATTTTTTTTTCTCAGTAGATAATTGAAATTAGCCTTCCATTTATACATAATATTTATTTTCCCTTGAATAATGACTAATTATTTGACTAATATATATGACTACATCATATTTCAATAAATAAATAATTATTATATCTACTAAATTTAAAATAAATTTTTATTAAATATACCTCTCACATAATATTTTTTCTAAAATAAATGGTCATAGAATAAATGATATCAATAGAAAATTAATATTTATTCATATATATGTAGAAATAATACTAACTCACATGTTCAATAATAAATAATATATTAGTAAACAAACATTCATGATAGAAATTGTGTGTGATCCTCTAAGAAAATATTTTAGTGGAATTTGTAAATGCATCGTAAAGTCAATAGATAGTGTAAAACTACACTACAAGGGACCCCTAAATAAAATTATAATGTATAAATGACATGATACATCATTTGGAAGTTTACAGTGTAATATAAACCCTTTATCATGATATCTCTAATAAAAAAGGTTGCATGGTGGTGCTATGAGCTTGTGTGCTCAATGTATATTTACTTGACATGATTAAAATATAAAATTCCAATAGATAAGTATGGGAATGTATTTATTTTGGCTATATCATTTTAATCAATGGGTATGAGATATCAAATTCATTAAGAGGGAATAAGAAGTTCTTTTTTGTATGGTTCATTAATGAAATATTTCTCATGACGTTGATGACCTATGCTAGCTTGCTACAAGCATATGTCATTATTGTTTTCATAAATTGATCATATTATATTAAATATGATAATCATTAATAATAATATTAATGTCCATAGATTAATACACATATATAGATAAAACATAAATGTCACATGTAATTATGGACTTCCTACTGGATGGCCTCATCTTTATAATATATTTGACAAGATATTATCATGGGAATACACAATGTTAATGTACTATAATATCCAATGAGTCTCTAACCCTGATATCTTGTATCAATTTTTTACCTTAATTAATATCATTACGGTTTATAATATATATATTTACGAATAATTTTGTGGATCTTTAGGGTTCTCATCATTGTAGGGAACTACTAGGACCTTTCATTATGACATTTTCCAATTGGAAATTATCACATGATATGATAATTATAGTAACAATCATGTTGTGATAAACTTTTGTGAAAATTTTTAAAAATAAAAACTATTTATCATATTGTAAAAAGAATTAATTTTTAGGCAAACAAGTAAAATTATTTTTTATAATGAGATGACTATTTATGAGATAGGTGATGTCATTCAAATATTTTATAAGAATCTATATAGGACTAAAGCCACTATAAGATAATGGAAAAAATATATGTTCAGAAATTTGGATTTTAACAACTTACAAGATGAGAATGATGTTCATAAAATCCAAAAAAAAATAATTACAAGTAGGATAACTTCCCCAATGATTTGATCTTCAGTGATCACATTATTGATACTCTATGAAAGTGGAAGTATTATATTTGGATGTAAAAAAATTCCATTCTCACAAATATGGGGATTGAATTTCAGAATAATTTTATAATACTCATTGAGAAATGACAGTGAAATAGGATTTATAAAAAAATGACTACATACATAAATACTATCTCTTAAATTTATAACATTACTAATTGGATGGACACTTTGTTTTAAAGTCACATTGATAGGGAGAATATATTCTCATTAAAATTTGGGTAAAATAATTTCATTCATTCTTCTATGATAGCTTCTCAAAATTAATTTATCATATCTTTTCCGATGGTTGGTGATATTAAAACTAAAAAATATATAATTATTGAGGAATTTGTTTTTTGGATCAACTAGAATGTTATTTACACATCATTGAATCAACACCAAAATAAATATCATTATTGTTATAATGGAGGTATTTATAAGGAATTTTCTTCCACTATCTCTCAGTTCTCAATTTACCAGTCTCATTCCAAAATAAGAGAATTATTTAATGTTTAAGGATTTTAGATCCATTCTCATTGTGAATACCTATCTAATATTTGATTAAAGAATTATTTCTACTAGAAGTGGGAATATCATTTCATGATTTTTCTCATAAAATAATTTTGGATTTATCTGAAGAAAGAAGATTTCATATTATTTGTAAAAACCCGTTGGGGGTGTCACCATCCCCCAGTAGTGTCTAAGAATAGAAATATTTACCTATAAATTATATATCTCAAAGTAATTAGATACTCTAAAATATAACTTCATTTCAATGGTTCTCCACACATATGGGGATTCTTGGAATATTTTATATTTTATTCTATTGTTGTTAATGATTTCTAGGATATATGTATTGTTTGAGGACATACCTAAAGGATTTTTAAAATTATCATGTGAGTAATATAGTGGGACCCATAGACATGTGTCCACATTGGATTATTCTAGGATTTCTATAGCAGATCCCTTCTAAATGTTGTTAAAAGGGAAGATATCACCTCATTTACGGCTTATAGAATCCTTTTGATCCACTACCATCTACATTATATTGTTGAAATTCTCTAATTCAATGAATCTAATAATGAATCATTGGATTCTATTTGGATAATCTTATTCTATTAGGAATAGTTGTCTAGATAAGTTATTTGTTTGTATAAATCCATGGTATTTTTTTGGAATGGAATATCTAATTTTAGGAAAAGATATATTCTATTTCTATTTCTTGTTAACAATTTGTTGCTACCAATTAACTTATCTTAGCATACATCTCTTTAGGAGAAGAGATAGTTAAATTTACTTAGAATGAACATCCATCAATAACACATCACAAAATATTTGATATAAAGGGATGAACCTTTCACAAGTGAGTTGAATATTAATTGTGAAATCTAGATGTAATTTTATAATTTTTTTCCTTTCAGGTCTTGAAACGGCCTAGGGACCATTTCAATAACTCCAAAACTCATATCGGGAACAATATTTGTATAGTATTTATCAATGATATGAATATTTTTTCCTCGATTAAATTATCCCACCCTTTGGAAATGGGATGTGATGGCATTAAAAATCAATATCATTTAAATCAGTCTTTGGTGTAAATTTATAATATGAACTTTTATAATTCAAAATCTGATTTTAATATAAATTCTAGACTCAAATAATTTATATCCATTATAGGTGAAATAAATTATACTTGGAAACCTTAATTTATCCTCCAATCGAATATGGTTATATGTACATTATAGGGGGTATAGAATTGGATCAATTTGAATCATCTAATATTAAAATATGGACATCCTGAATCATTTTATCTATAATTTATATTGTTTGCAATTCTATTTCTTATATGATTATTATGAATATTTATGATTTAGTTAATCAAACAAGAATGCTTGTGAATATCATTCATTTAGAGAAGATACATGAAATTATCACCTTTAATTTAAGGGAACATGATGTGAGATTTAGATAACTTCAAAATTGGGATGTCCAAATCCAAATATATTTTATCAACTTATTTATAGTTTTGGTGAAGAGTTACCTCTTAGATTCCACTATTAATGTCGAGTTTCATACCTCTTTCATAAAACCTCTTTATTTGGGTGTTATAGCCCAGCTTAATTCTAGTAGAGGATATATTATAGTTGGCTAGATGGTAGCTCCCATATTTATGCTTTCACTATAGGAGAAATGGAAGATCATTCCAGTATTTTTTTTAGAAATACAATTTTTACAGAGGTAATGGGGCTAGGGATAGAATATTTTTCACAAATAGTTTTAATATAATGAAATCCTAAATGAATTAATGGAACTATTATTCTATCATAAATTTATCTCATAGAAGATGAATCTCTTTTTATCTATCATTGATTTTACCGTTCACTATTCACGGATTCAATGAAATGACCTTGGGTTCAAGAGAATTTAAATAAAAATCATAGATCATATTCAAGTAATTTTTAAGGAATTTTTAACTATTTTAAATATGTAAAATAGATGTAGGAATAACATCAAGAATGAATATATCATCATTAAACTTATTGGTGTTAATTCTGTCTTTAGAAAACCTAAATTTTTAAAACTATAAGTGGATTCCTAGTCATTTTTCATGTATTACTATCAATTTGGATGGGGTTACTCTTTTTAAAAATGAAAATTTAGTATGTGGTGGAGTTTTAGAATTTATAAGGCATTTATTGAAGGATGCTTCCGAAAATTTATTTTCACTTTTATTATAATTAATGTGGAGATTTAGACAATGATCTATGCAGTTAAGTAAGCTATGAATTGTTTATGGGGTAATATTCAGATTTGGAATGAATATAACTTAGTTAATAATGTTTTCAAGAATATTTAAACAATGGTTCCTAGGAATGTCTTTACTGAATTGGAATCATTTTTGGATTACTTAGGTGAAATTCAATTTAACGGTACTCACATCTCTTGGGATGTGAAAATGGTGGCTTATTCCTTATTCAATCTCCCAATGTATGTTGTGGATTCTTTCATGTTTTCATCTATTATTGATTATCATTTTCCTTTACATGTTTCTATTGTTGGGGATGATTTTTATACACACATTTATGTTTTTCCTATTCTATGTATTTCTTCGATTGATTATTTTAATTTAAAAAATGGGTCTTTTATATATCTCCTAAACCATCATGGATTATATGAAGAAACACACTATTTATTTTTACTATAAAATAATTTATTTTATCATGGAACATGATAATATTGTAACATAACTCTTTTGTGATGTAAAAACCATGAAAAAATTATTTGGAACCCAATTTCAATTGTCAAACACTATCATAAAATTAATGGAATCTAAGGAGAAATCCTTAATGAAAATTAAATATAAATTACCAATGGATTAAGATTGATTTGGATTTTATATTAAAGATATGAATATGACTAAGAATAATTATAGAATATAATATCCATGCATATGAAGATAATTAGAAAAATTCTATTGGATTTAATGATCATCAAATTGATATTAAAAATAAAAGAGTCAATGAACATGATAATTTATTTATCGAATGTAGAAAAAATTATTAATATTATATTGTGATGATGTTGAAATAATGTTAAGACACAATTAACGTTGTGGAGTATTAAAATAATATCCTAAATAGAAAATTCATTGATCATGTTGTCATATTATCAAATTTATAAATTGTCCAAATTGAGTCATTAGAAACCATTGAATGGAAGGTAGATACCTTGAAAATTTATTATTAGATACATGCCAATAAAAAGTCAATTATTTTATAATAATGGTTTTAGCTCATCCGTCAAACTCCCCCAATATTTAATGGAATGTCGCTTCTTAAATAAATATAATGTCATCAATTGATTTCATTACACAGAACACCACAATTAAACAAATGAATAAATGTTATTGTTTAGTTTTTATGGTTATCACAAAGCCATTAGAAAGAAAAGAATTAATTTTATTGAGTAAATTAGTAAAATTTAGTTTGAATTTGTTTATAAAATGAATTCATTACTTAATAATTTATTATAAGTGGAAATAAAATCCAATTAAACATGTAATATTCTTTTTCATTTAAAAACAATTCAAATGTAGTATGTGAAATTTTATCATAATAAATTAAATGAACAACTATTAAGGAAATATATTAATAAAATATATATGGTATATATTATATTTTTACATTCATCAATTATTTTTGGTAGTCTTTAGATAATAAAAATTCCAATTTGAAGCATAAAAAGCTATATTTTTTCAAAAGGAAAATTTTCCACATTTTCATGGCACAAAAAAATTAAATATAAAGTTTGATAAATTTAAAAAATTATTTTAAAAAATATCATTTTTAATAAATGTTTTATCAAAATTATATTTTTTTTAATTTTTGTTATATTTCTGATATATTTCATTTTTTTAAAAGTGTAAAATATTGCATTTTAATAGAAAACATACTTTTCATATTGTTAATTAATAATTTTTAATTATATTATAAATTGGATTTAATGTATAATTAGTTTCATTGTAAATCAATATATCAAATTTAGTACAATTGAATCAATTTCATAGTAAAATTAAATATAAAACTATTTACAACTATTGAACTTTTACACATTAAAAACCCATATTACTACATCATGTGAAAGATTAATTTTATATATAATTTTCCCTATTATGTGAATTAACTTTGGTAAAATAGATTAAATATTATTAAATCATATGGTCTAAATTAGTTTTAATGGTCATTTTTAATTATAGACATAAAAATATTTTGTGGTTATTAAGTTACTTATCAAAGTATAATTAAAATAATGAAAAGAAATAAAGATAACATGTAAAGGTGTAAAATACAAAAATTATTGTAACATTAAATATGTTTTTATATATTTATTGACCCTAACCATACCTTACAACATCTATCATTTATAAAATTCAGGGGAATTATTCTAGAGACCCTATTTTCAGCTTATAAGGATTTGATATTTTTCAATATGTATTTCTAGAGCTAGGAGCTAAGACATACTATAATATAGAGGCCTGGTGTTCCTAGAATTTTTTTATAATTATATTAAATATATTTTATACTATTTTAAAATATATACTTAAATTAAATGAGATAACTCTAAATCATAGGATCAAATCAGAAATATGAGACCACAAGAGTCTATAATGTAGTGTATAACCAAGGTGCGACATAAAAAGGGTTAGTAAGGGGTGTTTGAACTCCCCTCTCATTGGTGGTATTTTTAGTGAGTTAATTAATTATTAAATTAATTAATTAATTCAGTTAAACATAGTGAAATAATATATAATATCATGGTCCACTTGATTTTTTGTGGGTTAGCTGCATAAAACCAGAGATGAATCCAGAGCTCTTCCACTCTCCTTTGTTGGCTAAGAACATCTGATAATGATGAGACACCAAATCAGATTAGATCACGAGGTAATGAACAAAGTGACATATATTATTCATTGGTATATATGATATATGTCAACAATTGATTCATAATTGTGTAAAGACTTCTCATCAGGTGTTTTGAAAATCATTTGATTAAAATTATTTGGTAGATCTATCATTGTTCTTCGATCTATATGCTTTTGCAACCTTTTCATATGCCTAAGTACTGAAATATGGATTAATTTAATTATTTTTATATTATTGGGTTCCCCATTCATTATTTATTTTCCATGTATTCTTAGAATCGAATTTTTAACCTTTTTTCTTGTGTTTTTCCATCTTATTTTTCACATGTGTCGTTGGTTAGAACCTGACGTCCCGATCAGAAAATTTTCTTTCAATACTAAGGCTGATCAGGCAATAATGTTTTTATTAATTTCATAGAAAAATAGGGGATTGGCAATCTAGCACTAGATCAGTGGTATTTATTTGGAATGGTTGACCATTTGGAAAATCAGAGGGTGGATCTACGAAGAAGGAAGGATCTGTGATGGCGCAAACATATGTAGAAATCCCCATCTGTGACTGGAGGACATTTTCAAAAGAATGATAGTCAGTGTCCATGAATTTCTACATGATCATAGAGTTTTAAGATAATTTAAGGAAAAATATATGGTAGAATGAGAAGATATGAGCATGAGGATCATATCTATAAATCTTGGGAAAAACCGACTACACTCCCTCTTCAATGATGAACACAAGACTTGTATCCCACTCAATTGCAGTGGCTTGGGTTTTTGAAAATTTAATGATGAAATGGAATGAAGTCTTCCAACATGCTGTGTATGGATTTTTCTATCTGGAACCCATTTGATGGATCACATGGATGAGAAACTGTGTTGAGGTACATGACTATATACTCAAGTACATGGACACTGGGTCTGGGGAACAGACACACAAAGCATGACACAACCCCTTTCCTTGTTAGTCAAACACATCATGTAGTGAACAAGCTAAGTATGTAATACAACATTTGATGGAGTCATGTTCCACCAAAGGACACAGCTAGGCAGTGATGGGGGAAAACATTCTATGAGTGTACCCTCACACACTGTGTACCCACAATTCCTTTTTAGGGAAACATGAAAACATCATATCTTCCTCATTTAAACTCATATTGTTGAATAAGATTGTTATATCCAAAATGTTATTCCACATAGAACATGGTGGAGGCCTTAACTGTGTATTTGGCTATATGATGTGAAATTTTCCGAGCATGCGACCTACTAAGGAAGCATTTAATGATAATTGAGATCACATGGGATACAAAGGACCATTATGGGTGGTACCCTTCTGTAGGGATGGGTAGTGTCCACCTTGGGGGATACAGAGTTGACCATCCAAAATAGTTTTGTGGTGACATCCTCATTGGATACTGAGTAGACCCTCAAAATTAGTTGGGAAGTGGAATAATTGATAGATACAGATTTGAATCTCCAGAATAGAGGGGAAGTTGTTCCCTCAATGGATACTGAGTTCACCAAACAACATATCTTGGATGTTTCATCCTTAATAGATATTTATTTGACCCTTTATTATAGTTGGGTAGTGGAATCATCAATTGATATGGATTGGAACCTCCAACATAGCTGGGTAGTGTAGTCCATGATAGATAACTGGTTAACCATCCATTATATATGGGTAGTGGAATCCTTGAAGGCTACTATGTTGTCCCTATAATAGTTTTGGGTAGAGGGGTCCTCAATGAATACTGAGTTAACCCTCTACATATTTGGATAGTGGCATCCTTGACAACATAAATGGTGGCCCACATGGAATACCTGGGTGTGGGTCGTCTAGTTATAGTTTTTTTACCATATAATATAAGGATAGTGATAAATTGAGGATAGACATGTATTTTTACTTATATGAAGATGCAAGAGATGCTGATAATCATTTATAGAGTTTGGGAACCATTGGATACTCTTATTCTTGGGATGAGATATGGGATGAATATTCCCTTACTCTCTCATTTATTCTTCTTTTGACAGTGAATATACATAGTCTTCTTGTGTATCCACACCATGTATTCTGTTACTCTCCTACCAGGTGAGGAGATGACATACATGGTACGCCACACTATTTCCATGTTTAGCTGATCCTATTTGAATTAGTATAATCATTTAATATTGGTTGTGAAGACACACGAGTAATTTATCTACTCACCATGTTTATACCTTTGTATTTTTTAGAGTATACATTCACAAAAGGATAGGATTTACCAATACTCTTTCATTGTACCTTGTGATATCTTCTATCATTCTCATAATATTCTATATTAAACTAATCCCCATCAATATTTATGGTGTCTTTTGGGGTATTCATTTACTCACCCCTTCGTGGGATTTTCCAACACATGTTGTTTCTTATGGAGACAACAGAAAGATTAACCATGATTATTGTGTATCACAGTTATATTGGGTGCTTGGACCAATTATAATGGTCATAGAATGGGATTTTATAGTTGGGATATCTCATCTACTTACTTTTTATTTGTTTTTTTGGTTGGGACATATTTTTGGTTGGGCCTGTGACGTTCCAATTTACATTTTAGGTTAGTCTAACATAATTTTTGTATAGTTTAGATGTTCAGTATTGTTAGGATTAATTTTTAGAAGTATTAAAAATATTATTCATTCCTTTAAAACATATAAATATCTATGTGTATGTTTGTGTGTGAGTGTGTAAATTTATTTAAACAAAGAAACTCTTATGTTTGTTGTTCTTTCAGTACTTGTCGCCACCCCTTGGCATATTGAGGTCAGCATGGGGTAAATATGGCTCGAGCACTATCGTCAGTTGGTTCATGACATATTGGAATCAAATGTGGTTCGATCTTTTAGATCTTTTTTAGAATAGTTCCATTTCAATGATTTGGTTGGGTTTAGGGAATGAGTTTTCATGTTTCTCTAGTGTGTCACTCAAGACTGGGAATCCATTAATTGTACGATGACCAACATATCCATTCTCCAGGATCTAGACTACCAGCCTGTCAACTATGAATGCTGAGACATTGATTTTAGTTTCAAATAGTACATAAATTATATAGGATAGATTCTTTGACTCTGCTTCTTGATCCATATATCCATTTTTGTTATATATATATATATATATATATTCTCATCAGACACTGGTAAATATTGATAAATCCAAAGATGCCTCCATGATGAGAGTCATCTTGGATACTAGTTTCGTTTCATGAAAATGATCTGATAAGAAATTTGGCCTCAGTTTAGATTTGATCCTCTAATCCCCATCCTCTAGGTGGGAATATAGGAGGTCCTCCAATTGTTAAGTGTTAGATCATTCTAGTAATACAGGCTGAGGTTGCGTGCATGCTTAGTGTTCTCTATGTGTTAATATGTTAATTCCTATTGTGGTTCTGTGTCGAACATGATTATCAGTTAGTAAAGGATTTTTTAGAGTCAGTGGTTTGTATTTTTAGGCCTGTTTTGAACCGACCTGATCAGTTGGTTGTGTAGGAATCTAGCCTTTTCCATGGATCTGTTGGGTGCTGGTGGAGCCTTGTTATATAAATTCATGCTGAGTCAACACTATCAGGGACCAATATACAGAGTCTATTTCATAAGGAGTGTTACCCCTCCTGTATGTTCTCAGTCTGGATTCAGGAGCATAAAGAGATTTACCTCGGAGGGGTAATATTTGATAAGTACACGGATAGGTTCACAGACCTTACCCGACACTCCCTTGACCTGATCCATGATGGCATCTTCCGAGTATGAGTCACTAAATAGAGACTCTTTAGAGACATCCATTCAAGCATAGTGTGTTTCTTCACCCCCCCCACTTATGATAGGGGGCTGGAGTAGTCATTAGTGAAAGAGATATTTTGGTTGATGGTACAACAGGAAGAAGGAGTTGGTAGTGGTGTGACATAGCTTAGTCCTCTATAGAAGCTATAAGATACTAGTTAGAGGTAACATGGTTTATGAATCCGTTTAGTGGTCCAGATTATTCAATATTTCAAGATGTTCAAGGATGTCAAAGAGCACCAAGGAATCCCAGGTTAGGAAAAATATATTCTCTTTATGGATGAGGTCACATAGCATGATATTTCCTAACCAGAAAAGCTAAGAAACACTGGCAGATAGCTGACAGACCTCCATAGTATAAGTATCTTTGTGGCCATGGTTTTCCCCAAGGTAGAAAACCTAAATGTGGATTCAGAGGATATATGGGTGGGGTAAGATGTTATGAGATCTTTCAACCACCACCACCACCAGGTGACCCAACTTCATGCTTAAGGAGATTACGGTTGGGGCCACTTACAGATGTAGGAATTTTATATCTATGACCCTGAAACACAAGAGTTAATTATTTGTATGATTTTTTAATTTTTTACTCTTTATTTTGAAATAGTATATCTATATTCTAGTAATTCATTTATTTCTATATTATTTGTATGAGAGTTGGAGCTCCTAGATGAGGCCATATCTCAACATCTTCATCATGAGGTTACTACCGTGAACACTTATTTTGTTTCGTTCATCTCTCAGTAGTGTGATATATCACTTTATGGAGAGAGGTTCAAGTGGGATATTTTAGTCTCCAATAAGGGAACCTATTACATAATCTCAGTAAAGGACTAATTTTCCATGGTCTAAGCCAAGATTTAATTTCATTATAGACTAGTTATCTTCCTAGACACTAATGTGATGAGATTCTATTTTTCTAGAGAGGGAGATCTTATGGAAGAGAATGTGGATTCTTCAAGGAGGAGACCAAAGACCATCACTTATAAGTTTGAAATTGTATCCCTTGATGCAATAGGCTTTTCAAGAATCTAGGATCCTTCAATTTTAGAGGATTATATTGATGTCTTCCCTGAGGATGTTCTGGGACTACATCCATAGTGGGAGATGGAGTTTTTTATTAACATGCATCCCAAAACTACACTGATATCTTCTATAACAAATCTTCTTTCCTCTATCAAACTCTAGGAGCAATGATTATAGTTAGAGTAATTTTGAGAGAAATGTTTAGTAAGACCTAATGTTTCCCCTCAGGCTGCACCATTCTTGTTCATGGAAAAGCCGGATGGGTGATTACATAATTTTATGGATTATTTTCACCAGAACCATGTCACTATAAATAAAAATTACCCATTAAAAATCATTTATGGCCTATTTGACATGTTTTGAGGATCAATTAGGATTTTATAGGTTGATCCCAAATCTACCTACCACCTGTTCAGTGTTCACAAGGATGATATTCAAAATTATTCATTCTAATATCAATACAAACACTATGAGTTCCCTAGGATAACCTTTTGTGTGACTAATTTCCCACTGTGTTTATGGATTTTATGAACTAGGTTTTTAAGCCAAACTAGGGGGAGATCTTTTTCATAATTAATGACATACTCATCTACAATGTAGAAGAGGAGTAATATATAGGGAAATTGAGGGTGGTCCAAGATTTTCTTTTAGAAATTCAACTTTACTGAATTTTCTTGAAGTTCATTTTCTAGATTCATGAGGTTCACTTTTAGGGGCATTTAATTTTTGACCATGTTGTAGTGATGAATCCAGTGAACATATATATAGTTATATATCGGCAGCCTCCCCAAACTAATTTGGAGGTGCAGATTTTTCTTGGATTGGTAGGGTACAACTAGAGGTTTATAATTGACTTCCCTATAATTGAAGCCCCATTTACTACCCTTATATAAAAAGGGAAGCTTTTTAATTATTATGAGTAGTTCTATAGGTATTTTTAGGAGTATAGGATATGGTATAAGAGTTCTCTAATGTTGAGATTACTAGATAAAGGAATTGATTTAATGGCATACTGTGATGCCTTGGGAGTAATGTTTGGTTGTGTGTTGATGAAGTAACATGTAGTTATCACATATGGGTCGAGGTAGTTGAGATCCCATGAGAATAAATATGTGAATCATGACCTAGAGGTTGTTGTGGTAGTCTTCTACATATGGATGTGGGGACACTATATTCTGGGAGAGATCATTGTTGTTTACACAGATGACTAGAGCCTCATGTACATATTCAAATAGAATGAACAGAACCTGAGAATGTGACGCTGGATATATTTCCCCAAGGACTATGAATTTTAGATAGTTTGTACTCTAGGGATGTGAAGGTTTATAAAATATCCACTTAGTATAAGTCCTATGCCATCTTAGTTTAGGAGTTTTCATAATAGTTGGTATCCCTGGAGCCGAACCTGGTGGAGTAGGAGGGTAAAACTATTATCCATTAGATAGTGTTGGCTCCATCACATATCAATCATGTGAGAAAGTCCCATCTGGGTGACATCAGCTATGACAACCTACATGATCATATATCATCATGATAATCACCAGATGTATATTCTGATGTTGGGAATGTAGCTATCTTCTCCCATGGGAGTATAATGGTTCTAGTTACGTTGCAAGAGGAGGTGATGTGAGAGTACACACTTCTCCATTACATTGTACATCCTGATCTGGGAATGATGTATAGAGATCATAAGTAGTAGTTTTGGTGGAACTAAATGAGACAAAGAGTAGATATGTTCTTTTATCAGTGCCTCACATGTCATTAATTAATTGTTGAGCACCACGTTCTGATAGGTTTTCTGCATCCCCATGAGACCTGGGAGTATAAATTTTATGGCATATCCATTTCCTTTTTCTGGGGGATTACATGAATAGGGAAGGATCATGACACCATCTGGGTGATAGTTTTCCAAATCAAGAAGTAATCTCACTTCCTTACTATCTAGGTTAAGAGTTTGAGGGAGTGTTTGGGGATGTTGTATGTAAGGGAGATCATTCACCTTAATGGGGTTCCCATGATGATTGTCTCTGATCAGGATGAATGATTTATGTTTTGATTGTGGATAGGCCACCATGAGGCATTTAGGATAGAAATTATTATGAATACATCCTTTCAACCCCATACTAATTGGAACACTAGGTTCACTAGCCATATGTTGGAGGATATTATGAGGGTTTTCATGTTACACTTTGACTGGAGATGGGAGAATCATTTCAAAAAAGTATAGTTGGAATAAAAAAACTTATTAAACTCTACCATCAACATGACACCTTTTTAGGACCTATACGAGAGGCCATATAGTTCACACTATTGGTGGATAAAATATTGGACATTTGTTTCTTATAGGTATAGTGTTGGTAGAGGTGATGATGAATAATGTCTAGGTCATCCATGAGTGGATGAGGATGACCCATAGGAGAGATAAATCATAAACATATTTCAATAATAGTCCCTTGGAGTTTGAGAAGGGAGACTACATTTTCTTGATAGCCTCCCCGAGGTGAGGATTCTAGAGTTTTGGATGGAGATGTATTCTATCCTAGGGGTCCATTGGATCGTTTGAGGTCATGTAGGTGGTTAGAGAGATTGGCTAATACCTCTCCCTACCCCCACAATTAAAGCTGGTTCATGGGCTCTTCCATGTGTGGTAGAAAAGGAGATATATGCATGATACTAAAAAATGTTATCGATTTGGGTGAGATGGACATCGAGGATTTATACACCATTAATGATATCCATGTGCCAGTATAGGATCATCCAGAGAGGAACCTATGTGGATGGATCATCCCCTTGTTTCATGTGTTTTGGTTGCACAAGAATGTGAAGGCGAATTCCATTGAGTAGGATATCCTATTTATGTCTCAGTATCCCAAGTTGTATGTCATGTTTTTTGTATTTTGGGATTAAT
Organism: Viscum album; assembly: GCA_963277665.1. Classification (NCBI taxonomy): domain Eukaryota; kingdom Viridiplantae; phylum Streptophyta; class Magnoliopsida; order Santalales; family Viscaceae; genus Viscum; species Viscum album. The sequence continues at coordinate 51,565,966 of OY728152.1, read as the reverse complement.
ATCTTCATGGAAGGAATGATATAGAGACCTAATACTTTTCATAGAATACATTAATATATATACATATATACATATATCTACATCTAGGTGGTGAGATGACATTCGATTCTGAGGCCAAACATTTCCAATATTAATTTCATAAAAATATCAAATATATTTTAAATTGGATTCGAACAACATCTTATAGAAATTGGATAACTCCAAAAAAGAGGCTTGGATCAAAAATATGAAACCACATTTTAGTCTATAACATAGTTCTTATACTTTTTGGGAGAAAAAAAGTTTGGTATGGGTTATTCATACTCATTTATCGTTATATGTATGTTCTAAGAGTTAGCTAATTATTAAATTATGTAAAAAAACTTGATGATGCATTGAAATGATATAATTCTATGAAAATTTCTCTAGGTTTAGAAACAATAACACAGGAAGAAATACAAACATCCCTCTCCCTCCTCTGTTGGTAGATCACATCTGGTAGTGATGAATCTTTGGATCAGAATAGATTAGGATGTATTGAATTCAACGAAATCACTCAATAGTTGGATGACATGTTATTCATCATAAAAAATCCATAATTTAGGTAGTAATATTAGATTTAAACCCTTTTGTTTAAATAGATATAGCTGGTCGATCATTTTTATTGACATGCATCCTATTGTAGCATCTTCATATGCCTGATTACCGAAATATTGATTAATTTCAATTCTTTTCATTCCATTGGTTCCCCATTTCCGATAGATTGTCTATGAATGATTTGAATCAATCATTTAATTTATTTTTTCATATCCTTTTACCTGTTTTATCTTTTAATTCTTCAACATTCAGACCAACAGGTCTCATATTGATAATTTCATAGAGGAACCAATCTCTATGGAATTTCCAAATTTGTAGCAGTTTCACATAAAAGGATAATATCTATAATCTAAGACCATACATAGACATTTTATTGAATAATGGATGTTCATTTTGGAATCAACATCTAGATCTTTGAAGGTGGAAGGATATTTTATGAAACAAATGTAAGGTGAAATAAATGTGGCTAAGCGGAGGCCATTTTCTAAAGAACAACAGTCACATACCCTAATTTTATACCCTAACTATGATTTTCAAGTTGATTAAATTTTAATGCTCTAGTGGATGTATTAGATTCTATTTCAACAATGATATCTATAAATATATAAAAAAACCCATCTACAAGCTATGTTTGAGGTTGAACACATTGTGTGTAGCCCCTTAGTGGTGAAGGCTAGGGTTTCAGAAAATTTATCGCTGGCATGGAATATAGTCTTTATACTCAATGTGTACCCTTCCCTAATTGGGAACCTATGTGATGGATCACATGGTTCGGAATCTATGTGGAGGTAGATGGTTGTGTACTCGAGTTCATAGACATGGTGTTCGTTACATAGACATGAGAAACAGGGAACATCCCTAGTCCGGGTTTGTAAGGATATGCAATGTATTCCTCCTACACGATGTGTACTACTACATGACATGGATATGTGTGCTATATGAGGACACTACTGGGTGGTGAGGTAGGACCACATGTCATGTGGGTCCCCTAACACACTATGTGCCCATAGTTCTTTTCTGGGGAACCATAGAATTTATGGATCTCATTTATTTAAATATAGATTTTGGCCCTACAGTATCCTATACTGAGTGTTTTTTCACATAGAACATGGTGCATCTCTTTGTTAAGGATTGTTAGATATGATATGAAGTTTTTTGGGAATTATATCTATTAATGTAGCATTGGATGATTGAGGATATCACACTTGATCACCATGACCATTCTGAGCAGTACCCACTAGTGGGGATTGGTTGTGGTGTCCTCATAGAATATCCATATGGCCCGAAAACATATGTACGTAGTGGAATAAATGATGGGTACAGATTTTAAAGTCTATCATTAGGGGTTTGTGAAATACTTGACGAATACTATGTTTACCATCGAGCATAACTAGGTACTGGCATCCTCGAAGGATACTGAGTTTACCCTCCAGAATAGCCAGGAAGATGGATCCTCAATGGATACTGAGGAGACCCTGTAAAAATTATAATAAGTGGAATACATGATGAATATTGAGTTGATGGTCTAGTGTAGCTTGGTTGTGGTGTCATCAATAAATAATGAGTTAACCTTCTAGTTTAGCTGTGTAGTGGAATCCTAAATAGATTATAGAGTAGAAACCCCAGACATATTATGATGGGGGTCAACTGCATCATGTTTTTTGGACCCTCTATTATATTGAATAGTGATGAGGAATGGTTTGGCTTGGAAGATTATATAGGGTAATGAAATTGTGATGATGGGAATCAGTAATGGAATTTTTTTACTATTGTATACACTTTGTCTTTGGTTGAGCTGGGAGATAGAGATCCCATTACACTCTCATTTGGGAATATTTTGACTAACTATATATATGTTCCTATTCTATATCCACACCTTAATTTTGGTTAATATAAATCTAGGAAAGTTGGATATGGGAATAGTATTTCTCGTACTTTTTATGTTTATATTATCATGTTTAGAGGCATCTAATCTCCTACTATAGGTTGCGAAGTCACAAAGTGTGGTTTATAAACTCATCATGTTTAGCCATGTGTGTTTTGATGACCATACTTTCACTCTTGGTTTTTGTTGATATGGACTCTTTTATTGTTACTTGTGCCATATACATTATTTATTTTCATATTTTATCTATTACTTATCCCCTTCAACTTTTGAGGAATCCTACTTCGTTTTATATACTAACCAATGCATGGGAATTTCCATTATCCGTCATGTCTTACAAAGATTATAAGTAGACTAACAGTGACTATAGAGGATCTATGAAATACTATGTTCATTGACCACATATTGTGATCATAGATTTGGACTTAGAAATTGGGTTCTCTCAGCTATTTACTTTTCTAGTTCTATCATATGGGGACATATTTTTCATTGCTCGTGTATTTATTCCCATTGAATTTCAGTTTACACTACCTTTATTTTTTATTCCCTAGAGTCTGATGTAATCAAGGAATAAGTTATAGTAGTTTTTCATATTTTACTCATCCCCTCTAATCATATTTTTAACACTGGTTATGTGCATAAGTACTTGGGAAAAGGCCCACATGAGTTAGTTAGGCCTTCAACACTAGTCACCACCCACGACATATGGTTCCAGTTATGGGGTAGTTTCAAAATGATCCTAGACTTGGTTCATGTCATGAAAATTAATTCCACCTAAATTTGGTAGGATTTTAATATAAAATAATCATTATTATGTCAATTAAAATCATCTCCCCTATATTTAAATACCACCCCTCACCAATCCATTTCAACTCCAAATCCAAAATCCTACACAAATATCATATAAAACATCTCCTCTTCACTCACCCTATTTCATATTGTGGGTGATATAACCAAAATATCACTTACAATTTCTTTAAGGGGCCATCCTATGAGGTGATATTCAAGTATAAATATATTTCAAAAAACCACTCTAATTTTTTTCTTATTATACTTGCTCCAAAACTATTTCATCTATTAATGAATAATAACTAAATTATCATATATATATATATATATATATATATATTATAATGTTATGTTTCTAATCTAATATCATATATCCACCTATTTTATTACCACCTCTTATTAAAATAAATTAATCTATTGTCTAAATTATTAAGGTTAATTTTCTTTTTGGATAATTATTATATTCGTTTTCCAATACTACTTTCATGGCATATTGTAAAACTATTTTATAGTTTATATTAATATAATAGATATATTTTAACCTATGTAATGTTATTTCACTAATATATACTCATAATAGGAAATTAAATGAACCTATTTCACGATGTTAGTAAAACCTGCCAAAAATAAACTAATCGTTTCTGATAAACATTTTAGAAAATGAATCATCATCAAGTCAGAAACAAAAATTATATATGGGAATGTTATTAATCATGTATGTTTATTAGTAAAATTTCATTCCACTTCTGGATTCATGTTACTATTTTAAAATAACATCCATGTTTATACAAATGTGTACTAATCATGAAAAAAATGTAACAAATGCACACGAGACTATAAAAATAGAGGAATATTATTGAACAAATGGGTTACAATATGTAATAAAATAATCACATAAGGAACTATGAATATCAATGTAGTTATGTAATGATTTAATAATATCCTTTAAACCATTATATAAGATGTTAGTATACTCACCACTAAAGGGATGCATGAGGTAAGGGCATTTTCAACTGAATTATATATCTGTGAGATATATTTTTTATTCACCACTAATTTATTATGTGTGGTGTATATATAATTTCCATTTATATATAATATCTTTAATGTAATTATATTTTGGGAAATAAATGTTTCATTTAATAATTATTGCTTTTAAGGGGCATATGAATTGATTGATTACAAGTGGTAAGGGATTTCGTCTCAATTTACATTCCATTGAGGATTATTTGTTATTATGAACCAATACATATCTCTGTGGTGTATATAATCTCCCTTTGACAAGTAATATCATTATTTATTCACTCTGCATGGTATTTTATATGTCAATTATATTTTTTTTCATCAAATAGGATTTGACATAAAAATTACCAAGTGATAAAAGTTATTGCACCATATCACTTTCTTTATTGATTGTTAAGATTTTCTTTAATAAAATCTAATTAATGCGAACATTTTATGTTTGAAGATAAAATTATCTTAAATATACATATTCTTGTATAATTGATATTATTATATGTTAAACGAAAATCTATTTTTAAATATGATGTTTTATTTTGTATGTTGTTAGATTAATTTTAGAAATAATGGAAAATTTGTATCTTTTATTAAAAAAATATATTTAGTGATAAGGAAAATTGTTTATAAATTAAATTGATTATTCAATATATATTGAATTCCATGGATTGGATTACCTGTGTGGGACCTGATTTAGATAGCCCCTCGATTGCTTTATGGGTCTGAAAAGATGAATCAGTGGGCCTAATCAAACATAATTTTACCAATATATTAAAACATATTGTGAATGTTCTTTATGGTAGTGGTGCATGTTCTAGATACCTGATGTTCAACAGTCAATCATTTCCAAGATCTATAATTCTATTTGAATTTTCCAATGGATTCTTAGGATGAAAAAAATCTATGGGTTCATTTTAATTCTTATTTTATTGAATAAATGGAATGGGTTATCAGTTATTTACCTTACCATGTTGATTATTATTATTGATAAAAATTTTCCTCCTTTTCACTTAACCCTTACTTAGAATTTTAGCACAACATTATTAGTTTTTCCTAGACCCTTGTTATAAATAATAGATGTCAAATGAGTTTATAAATTAAAATTATATTTCCTTGTTATGTTTTATTTTATATTCCCAATGTAAAAGGGGTTTCATAAATGTATCATGTTTTCCAATACTACTAAATTTTTCAGTACATTAGGATGTCATAACATATACCTTATGAAAATCTAAAAATTTAAGGCACTTACTCTAGGATAATGGGGTTGGGATTTTCACAGTTGTTATAAAAGGATGTTTAGTATAATCTTTTTGAACTAGATTTAATTCAATGTTGATTAGGGAAACATAAGTTTATAATAGTTTTTGAGAAAATTCCTATAGAAACCAATTATTTGATTTGAAGATTATTTATACGTAATTTTTTAATTTATGTTATTTGTCCCCTAATTTTGGGATAATATGTTATCTTTCATAATGATATGATATAATCCCGTATATTTCTTTTTTAGAAATGTATCCTCGAAGGATGAATGGTATCAAAACTCATGGAAAAAAAGAAGATATTTCTTAGCTGAGGGAGCCAATACAGCTGGTATTGTAATAGTGAAAATTATAGATATTTTTAGGCAACATAATCAGGTTATGAGAAATAACTTTTACAAAAAGGAGTAACATAATCCAAAATGAGAATTTCGAAAAATGCCTCACATTATGTAATAAAAGACTTCATCCAATAGTGGGACTAACAAACTAATTGTATTTGTGAAATGGATGATGTCTTTGGAGAAGATATTTTCAGCATTGGAATGTAGTGAAAAGTTAGAGGTCACACTTCTAGTATATTTCTAAAAAAAATATGATGCTAATGAATAGTGTTAATTGATCCATAATACTCGGGAGGAAGAATAAACATAAACCATGGAATGAAATTCTTTTAAGGATACATTCTTAGAAAGATATTTCCCTTATAAAACAATTTGAAATGAAGATAAAGTAACTTTTTTTAAAATATGAGGGAGAAGAAACTATTTAAGAGTATGAGGACAACTTTACAAGGACATCATGTTATTCTCTGGATTATATACCCAAAATAGTGTGCATGATTTGCAATTTATTTAATTATTTGAAGGGAGGTGGTCTCAAAAGAATTTTCTTTTTTATGATGAAATAATTTTATATTCTATCATGATAGATAATGATGTCCTCATGTCATATGGAATATAATGGAAGAAAGAGTATAATATAATGGGATAAAAATTATTTTAAGTGGGAAGAATAGAATGAATAATTTTATCACATATGATAATTATGGAATGATTCGCCTAAGGAAGTGTTTGTAGTGATTATGAAGTTGTAATAAATGTGGAGATAAGTGTCAAAAGGAAAAATAATGAAATTATATGGACAAAAGGATGATTTTTAGTGTCACCACTTCATGGATATGGGTAACTATGTAGAAAATTCCCAATTAATCAAAAGAATATACCTTAGAAGAAGATATGGGATCAAGGTCACACATATGATATTCATATAGCTATTTTGGAATAACAAATTGTATCCTTTACATGGATCCTTGAATAATTTGGTAAGAGTATATTATAAATGGTATCTTATTTATATGTATTATGGAATTAATAAGGGTATTACAATAGTAACTTTTCATCAAGGAATTAAATCATGTGTTGATCTGTACTTGTAGCGAAGAAAAATGATTTTGTGGAAATTCTAACTTTTGTTAAAAAAAACCCTAATTTGGGGAATATAAAATTATTATGTTCTAAATTTTGAAATAATAATATTTAATTGGATAATATTGGTGACCAGTAATGTGTTAATTGATTTGATGGCTTATGACTTATTTTCTATGTCTACTACATGTTTAGATTTATGGAATATATTAAAAAAAATATTTTTTTAATTATTATTGTTTTTATTATGTTTTTATGGTGGTAAAGGTAATAATATTTTTAGTATCTGATAATAAGAAGTTTCAATATGTTTTTTGGGCAATCTAATGTTGATTTTTTAAATCTTTCATCCTTCCATCTAATGTTTTGTACTTTAAAATTTGGTTGACATATTTTGGATAAGTCATATTGTTAACTACTATTGTAAAGGATTATGTTTAGTCATGGATATTATTTTTTGTGTATAATGAATGATTTATCATCTAGGATAACATGTTATAACAATTTTGGTTTTGGAAAATATTTAGAGACTATATAAATGACATATGGATCTTATGATTCATTAAAAGTTATTTGGGTCTAAAAATTATTCTTGAAAATCCATTTCCATGAAAAAGAGATGGAGTGGAAATAAGTCAATGAACAACAAAAATATAATATTATGCTTATAAAATTAAATGAAATTAGGTAATTTTTAATATTTCGTGTGATAATCTAGAAAATAATTGAATCCCTAAACCCTAGAAAAATGATTTTGGGACAAAAATGTTATCTTTTTTACTTTTCATACAATGAAATCAATGGTCTCTTATATTATCCAAAGATTTATAGTTTTTTAGTGGTTATCATTGAAATAATATTGTCTTCTATCACTATATATCATAACATGATGTTTATATGTCTCTTTTAAGTCCCGGTTTTATCTTTGCACTAATGTTGTCCTATTCAAAATCCTAGTTTTGTGCAAAACTCCACATTTCCCATTCAATCTTATTTTTGGGTTTTGTGATTAAAATTATTTACAATGTGTGTCTTCTTTAAATATATTTTTATGTAATAACCTTTTATACATCTTGTTTATTCTCAAAATTTGAGGATGCAATTCATCTATTGCTTATGTTACACATAACATTGAGCTTAAACCAATTATTTGATATTATTATTAAATTTTGATAATTATCACCAAGGAATTTTAATGATGGAAATTAATGGGATTTAAAAATTACGAAAAAATATTTTACACATTATTATCAAATTAATTCATTGGTTAAGAATTAATTAGAAATAAAAATAGAAACCAATTTAATATAAAGTATGTGTTTTAAAAAACAATTTTTATGCACATAATGGAATTTTGTCATAATAAATAAAATTAATCACTATTAGTGAAATATAGTAATGAAATATATATGGAATATATTAAAAGGTGATATTTAATTCAAATAATAATTTTTATCTTCTTAATATAAGAATAAATCAAATTTTAATCATTAAAGCTACATTTTTATAAAAGGATATTTTCATCCATTTAATGGTGGAGGTGTTTTAAATATGAATTTTGACAGTTTTATAACATTTATTTGAAAAAATAAACATCTGTTTTTAAAAAATATATATCACGAAAATCATATGGTTATTTTTTACTATTTTTCTTATAATTTCATTTTTTTCATTAAACATGAAAAATAATGAATTTTAATTGAAAACAGAAATTTCATAAAAATATATTTTAACATTTAATTATATTTTAGATTATTTTTAAATTATAATTACTTAAATTATATATCAATATATTGAATTTAGGACATTGGGATAAATTCCACCATAATATTGGTTAGAAAAACATTTTAATCTTTTGAACTTTTACACTTTTAAAACTCATTTTCTCAATGCATTAGTGGGATTAATTTTAAATCTATTTTTTTCAATTATATGAATTGAATTTGGTAATAAGATTCCACATTTGGAATTGGAATGTTATTATTCGGTTTTTTTTGTCATTTTATTTTTTATATTTTAAAATGTTACCGCGGTAAAAAATATTATCAACCGTAGTGTAGGTAAAAGGATGAAAAGGGATAATATTTAAAGGTAAAGGCTTAAAATAACCAAATAAAAAATAATTAAAGGTTTTTTTGAGGTAATTACATAACCTAAAAATAATATATAACATTATTTATCATCAAAATTTGTTAAAATTTATTCCACCCAATTGTGGTTGTCTTTAAACATAAAATATTTATTATATAATCAATTAATACCACCACCCCTCATGTATTAATAACACCCCATTTAGAGTCAAAAGACTTGAAGATCATATAATATATAGAAAAGCCTATCCTCATCACACTCCCTACATACATGTTCTTCTGGTCCTACCAAATGATTAAATCCATGGTCATCATGGGGCCCTCTAAGGAGGTGATATTATTGAGCTAATTTTTTGAAAACACCTCTCTTATTTTGTTTTCTTCTTATACATTAAACATAACTATTTCAACTATCAAAGAATAATAATTTCATAATCATGTAAATATATTAATTTTATGTTTCTCATGTAATATAATATATCCACCAATTTTATATCCTCCTCTTATTCAATGCAACGAAACTATTTTCCAAATTATGCATGTTAATCATCTCCATGAATAATGATTGGGTTAATTTTACATTACCGCATTCCAGGATGATCATAAGACTTTTTTTATCATTAAATAATATATTAATAGGTATATTTTAAACTATTTAATTTTATGTAATGAATATATACAAATAATTGTAAATAAAAAGAAAGTAGTTCATGATGTTTCAAAAAACTACCAAAACCATCGGATTATTTATCAGTGACATTTTAACAAATTATTCATCCTAATGTAAAAAACAAAAATTATATATGGGAAAATAAAAAAATAATTGAATTTAATTAATACCATTTAATTCCACCTCTATAGTCTTATTCACATTTTTCATGAATATTCAAACTTATACACATGAGAACATGTCATGAAACCATAAAACAAACGCACCTGAACCCACATAAAAAATGAAATATTACAGATTATACATGTCAATTGATGTCATAAAATAATCAGATATGTTATTATAATTATGAATATAGTGTTATAATGATTTCATAAAATTCATCAAACCATTACACAGATGTTTAAAATGTGCACTAGTAATGGGAAGTGTGAGGTAATTGTTTTCTCATCTCACTTCTATTTCTGTGAGATATGACTTATTCAAAACATATTTCTTGGGTTTTGTGTATTTATAAATCAATTTTATATATAATATAATTAATATCATTATATTAATGTTTTTAAAGTTTTTATATTATAATTATTACTTTTATGATGCACAATATATTACTCATTACTAGTGGTAAGGAATTTTGTCTCAATTTATATGGTATTTATACTTATTTTTTATTATACATGAATTCAATTTTATTTAGTTTATATAAATACTATTAGACTTGTAAAATATTTTATTTTCATTATTATTGTTGTTTTCTGTTTCAATTTTAATCTTTTCCTTCAAGTGGATTTGACTAGAAAATTATCATCTGAAAAAAGTTAGTATAGAATGTCACTTAATTTTGTGATTTCTGACCTTCGATTAAAACAATAACTTTATTGTAATAATTATTCATTAGAAACTAGATTTTTCATTATTGTCCAGATTTTATTAGGATGGATATTGTTATAACAAAAAACATTTTCCATTTTTACATATGGTGCATTCATTGACTGTTATTTGATAATTTTTTTGGAAATATTCACAAAAATTATCTTTTTTTCGATATAGATATTTGATCATAAAGAAAATTATTTAGATATTATATTGATTATTTTATATTTGTGTAATTATGGGGATATGAGAATATGGGTGGGTACTAGTGTTATATATCCCCTCAATGCATCAAAAATTCTCATGGGACAAATCAGTTTGTCAAATTAAATGGATTTTTACTCGTAGAATAATTTATATTGTGAAAGATAATGAATGAAATGGTTCTTACGCCAGAAACATGACATCCAATTATTAAATATTTCATGAATGTAGAATAAATTTATTAATATCTAATGTATTTTCACTATGAAAATCATTATGTATGCATTTGATTCTCAGTTTATTGATTAAATAGAATCTGTGATCAATTTATTTCGTTCCCTTTTTATTATGAATGTTCATTCAAGTTTTCATTAATTGTAATTAATCCTTACTTATCATTTGATCTAAAACCATACTTTTTAATAATTTACCCCATATTCTGATTATTTTTATTATAATTGATATATAGGGTTTGGTTATGGAGAATGATGGTTTTCTCAATGAAAGTTATTTTTGAGTTTTATGTCAAAAACGTTGTTTTATTTTCATGTATGTATCTTCATTTTCAGGGAAAAGAATTATATCATTCCGAAGGAAATTTACTATAATAATTGTAATAAAAAAATTTTAAGGCCCCATATCTAAAATACTAGGGTTGGGGTCATTAAAATCCAATGGTATATTTTTTACATGTTCATGGGAATATGGAAACCCATTACCTAGAAACAATTTTATACACCAATTCAATTTCACTATTTATGAAAATTTACACATATAAATATGGAAAATAATTATCAGAAAAAGGTTTAGTGAACCCCCTAATAACATCAATGTTGGATATGAATGTCAATATGAAATGTCGTTACCCAAAAAACCCAAATAGGGTAGAGAATGTACCCAAAACCAACATGGTGTATAAGAAATGTATATTGCAACAAAATTGGAGAGAAAACATTTATAGGCCATTGTAGGTGTTTTGGGTGGTTTGGGTATAATTAAAATTAATTTTAATACAATATTTTAATTTATATAGATTACAAAAGGCCTATATTAAGGTGAAAAATAAACTATTTTAATAAAATCCCACATTGATAAGATGCAATGCATAAGGGAAATCTGAAATATGGTTACAAGGAAATTATTTAAATGGAATGGTAATTCTTATTTGGACTATAGTAATGGAATAAATAATAGTGAGGCATGAGGAAATAATTTATTAATCATGATTATAGTTTCTCAATGTAAAAAAACATCCAAATAATAAGTTGAATAATTGGAAATTTGAGGTTTATATACTGTTCAAAAATGGAGAAGGTTGATAAATATACTATTGAGAAAATTTTGAAGGATTTTGTAGTAGAAACGCATAAATTATTTTACTATAAGAGAAACCATGAGATTATAGACTATTTATATTTTTTATGAATATATTTTTTGATGGATGTATAGTGAAACAAATATGATAATTAACATAAGAATGAAATACAAGGATTGGTTTAGTGGATGACATAATTGAATAATAATTTGAAAATTAAATAAATAGGGGTAACAGAAATATTGAATATAATTTACGTGGAATAAGAAAACAAGTTAACTATATTCATAGAAACTATATTACATGGATATAAAAAATGAATTTTTTAAAAAATAATGATAAACAAATACGGATTCCATATCTTAAGAATGCAGCTATAAAATGGGATCCTACACAGAATAATAAAGTTGAGTTTTTTAAAAGAAATTATTAGTAATTTGTATACAACAGATTTGCATAGATAACAAGATAATGGGATGACATTAAATTTCATGACATTTTAAATAATGGGTGAAGATTTATTTTTCATCTAAGAAGAATTATGAGAACGATAATAATTATATAATATTAATGTGAAATCAATTATATAAATTCAAATTATTTTCCAGATAGAATATATCTAATTAAATTGGAGTATAAAAGAAATGATTTCTAGATTTTGAAAACAAATTTATAATTTTTTTACTCATTAAGGAGTTTTTAATAATAACCATATTCCAAAATACCTGATTTTATGATTTATTATAATTGTAATTGAATGTTATTTGTAAAAATGTATAATCAAATAATATAATTTATAACAACAGGGTCATGAGGCAATTATGGATTGTTTTAATTGATATAACCTTGGATAATTTTTAAGAGGTGTCTTAAGAAAGGTTCTTATATTTTTTTTGAATACTATCGATTGTGATGAATTTCTGGAGTACAACCCTTTTGGGACATTTGAGATAAAAAAATTTATGGGATACCATTATTTTTTGTGAATATAGAATTTATGGATAGTTATTACGGTTCAAGTTTGATTATATGAATTTTATATTCTTGTTATGAATACATCACTAACATTTTCTTAAAAGAGATATGTTTTTCTGAAATGTGAATAATTTTAACATTATTTCTTTAAATAATTTAGTTCAATGTGGTTTCTTGTATTTTAGTGTAAATTTCATCAAAATCCCCTTGAGATATAAATCTAATACTGACATCATATTCTAGATAGTTTATAGATAAATATTGTGTCTTGTATTCTCACACTTTTTTCCATACCGAACTAGGTCATATAGAAATAGAGTTGATTAATTCATTACTAATTGCATAAAAAATATGTTATATCACCCTTATCATAACAGAATAAATATTTAACACTAAACAACGAGGGATAATAAAAGAGATAATATTACATTTCAATTTGAAGGAGAAGTATTTAAGAATAAATAAATGATTAGAATATCCCATAATTATATAACATTTCATTTATTGTCAACAAGGGGAACAAAAACAGTAAATTTAGAATTAAAGTGCTTATTAAAAAAATATATTTGGAAGTTGAAGAACCCAAATGAATTTTTAAATTTTAGGGTTTATTTCTTTTCAATGCATTTATGAGTATGCAATTCTACATATAATGAAGATTGGTCATGATGAAGATCCAAATGAAGATAAAGAATGTGGTGTTTATAAATAGATTGTAAAATTAAACTATATTGAATCCATTATGAATTATTTTCGATGGAGACAGATATAAAGATTATATTTTTAATTCTTATTTAAATTGATTAAAGATATCATCCTTTTACATTTGATTACAATGGTTTTATACTTAATGATAATAAAAACATGTAATGATGAAGGTGAAAACGTCATAGTCTTCCACATCATATATTTATAATAATTTAGTTAATCTGATTATGATTTCTAGATACTATAGTTTCTAAGATACTGCGGTGAAACCGATAGATAAATAAAATCATAAGAATCTATTCATGTGGTTTTATACCTGAATTCTAAAACTGTATGTTTATAATATCATTTGGATAAATATTTGACAACATTTTTTAAGGTGGAATTATTGAGGTAATAAAAACTAAAAAAAGGAAAAATAAAATAAATTTATATTTTGACAAATAATTTGAAACCAAATTGATGATCTTTGGACTCATTTTGATTTTCTAAAAGGTTATTGAATATTGTTTCTAGATGTTTTTAGATAGATTAGGTACACCAGAGGAAATTTGGTGTACTTTTAATTATTTTTTAAGAAATATAAAAGTTTCATATTTTGGGTGATAATTGAAAAGGGAATTGATACAAAATAGTCCTTTTGATATCCCATAAATAAAACATGAAGAATAATCCTTATATACAAAACAAATTTGTGACATGAATATAAGGATTAAAAATTTAATTTAATTTGTAATGGTATATTAAAATTAAATTTATCTTACTTTTGAGATTACCTGGAGTACATAATGATTAGATGGATGACATGAAAAAGTAATCTTAGTGAATTTTTAAAAGTTAAAAGGGAATAAAAATTATAAAATTACCAAAATAAAAAGGAACACTACGATGTGTATGTTAAATTCACTCAAAATTTAAGATTCAAAACATAAGATACATAATGGTATCAATGTTAACAAAAAAAAATTGGCTATGTGAAGATAAGAATACTAAGACACAGAATGTTTCTCTACAATTTTTAAAAATATTTTAACATTAAATTATAAAATGTACAAATCCATGATTTTATCTGCTGTTATGAAATATAATTATGTAGTTTTCATTGCATGATGCATAATGGCCTTGTATATAAGAAAAATTAATATTTTTTGAGTGAAAGATATTAAAATAAACCTAGTTTATGGAAAAAATGTAATTTGAAGAAAAAGATCATTATAGTTATTCAAAGGAATATGATATTATTTTTTTGATTTGTGGTAGTTATCTTCATACTATGGATAAGAAGATAATTTTTTAAAGATGATTTAAGAATAAAAAATAAAGTCGAAGCTAATTATGAGAATTGGGAGGGACTAAACCCATAAAGTGTATGCGAAACTGTAGTGGGATATTGAATGAAAATAACGTGTTGTCTCTTTATCATGACATGATATGATCTTACGATAATATATTCATGCATTAAATTATGAGTTAATAAATTCATGGATTTCATAGAAAAAAATATTTCACAATATTCACAGAGAATATTAAATAATAGAGTTGTACTAACTAATTTGAATGTTGATTAAAAAGAATATCACACTACCAAAAATAAATGAATTTACCTATATGAAAATATGAAAAATATATAAATTCTATAGAATATATTAAATTAATAAAAATAAATTTAAATCATAATTGATAATTCAGAACCTGATACTGAATTCTAAAAGAGAATATAAAGATTATATAAAGGAGAAGAGTAAAAGAATTTAGGAGAGAAGAAACATTTCAAAAAATAGATTGAAAAATGATAAATAGATAAATTATTCTTAAATACATACCCTATGATATATATATCTCATAAGATGACTGAGAAGAATATAATTTAACCATTGAAGATTTTTAAAGAGGCACAAGAATAAGTGATAAGTATGGAAAAATCCAATCCTATGATATATTTTTATTATACTAATAAGATTTTAAGAATAAAGATTATGTGATTGTTATACCAGAAATCAATTTTTCACTAAATATAAAATATTTGGAGAAAGATCATGTTATTGTGATGTAGTGACATATTTATCATAATTCTAATTTTTTCATATGTTTTTTGGGATGTTATCGTTTACAATGGTAGGTGTCAATATAAATAAAATAATTCAATGAATATAAATTAGTGGGGGAAAATATCTCAAACCTATTAAGGATCAATGTTATATTTTTTTATAGATTGAAATATTAATTCCCTTTCAAAATATATTGGATACCTATATCTTAACATGAAAATAAATATAGTGTGGAGGAAATATAGGCATTTAGAAAAAACATTTTAAAAATATTGTGTGTTGTTCATTTTTGACTTCTGGTGTATATATGGTGTGAATGAATTAAAGAAAATCAAAATAATATCCATATATATATATTTTTTAATGATAAAAAATATTTTAGAAGTGATTGGGTACTTCAAAAGGATTATCTCATTTAGAAAACGTCAAACTATTTCACCCCCTCATAGTTGATTGCACGATCCTACTTGGGATTAGTAAAATATAAAGAATATAATTCAAAATAAAAACTAGAATGTTTTTAATATTTATAAAAGTGAGTGATATTTCATGTCATATAGATTAAAAATATTTAAATTACTATTTTTAAGTATTGAAATATAAAAATTTTAATATAGATAAACACCTATCTATTTGTGATCAATAATTTTATTTTATTATTTATTTTTATAGTAACCATTCCAAATCATCCATACCTTCACTAAATGTACCGAGTAGAAAGATAATAATATGTCGTGGTTTATAAAATCAATAGTGTGTTGATCATAAATTGTTTTTATATACAAACACAATGATAGATTTTCGTATATAAAAACATTAGTATTGTGTGATACTCTCTCATAAGCCTTATAGGGAAAAAGTAAAATATCAATGTATTTATGCTTTATCTTCCTTACATGGATAATTTTTCTTGGGATCAAAAAAATGAAAAATAGTTAATTTATTATAAATATTGGAAATATATATATTCAATGGGAAATGGTGATCACCAATGTAAGACCTCTAGATTATAAAATTGAAAACTATGTTCGATAGTGTATGTGATATGCAACACTGAACCCATGGAAATAATGATAATTTAAATTTGACTATTTTAACCATTCCATTATATTTTTTGATATGATAAGGATTGATTACTATATTAAATATATAAATATTTTTTTAAATATATTTGTAAATTCTTAGCAAGTAATCAGTCAAATTTTTGAAAAATCTTTTTGTTCTTCAAAATATGTTTTCTCAAAAAATTACTTATATTTATATTTTGAAAAAAATTATTATAATTATATTATATAAATTTTAATAAATTTATTTAGAAAAATTATCTCCATTTATAATATCATATTTTGAAAATTATCTTGGGGTAGAAATTTGGTATTTTTCATAAAATATTGATTTTTTTGTTAATAGTAAAAAAATACAATTCTTATGTAAAAATATAACATATTTTGGAAAAACAATTTATTTAAATGTTCTTATTATTAATTTAATGTTATTTAAATGTTTAATATGTTTTATTTATTTATTTTTAATTCAATTAATTATATTTAAATAATCATTATATAATATTTTATTATAAGTGTATTTTTAGGCCTTAAAAAAATTCTGAATTTTTTTTAAATTGCATAATGTTTCTCCATAAATATTATTTAAAATAACCAATAATGTGAAATGATTTCAATGAAATTGTTAGGTTATGTATCTATATTTTTATATTTAAATTGTTATAATGAATATTATGGGATATATAGTTAAAGTAAAATCATCCTCTATTTAGAAATCCCTTTTCATAGAAAACCTCTGTCCCCCATGCATAAAGGATTAATACTGAATAAATTTATTCCACCATTGTGAATTAATTTCAATAAATTGGATTGTATATTTTTAAAAATCTCAAATAATACTATTCAATATGATCAACGTTATTTTTGAACAATATGAATAGAAACCGTAGTAAATATTAATTACATTGGTAAAAGGAATATAAATAAATTAAAGGTGGAAATAATTTAAAAAATACTATAAAAAAATAACCCTAGTAGTTTGAAGATTTATATTTTATTTTCATTGTAAGATTACTTTTATAATTTTATTAATTTTTTTAAATTTATAAATTTATATATATTGAGTTTTATAAAAATGTAATTTTGATATGATAAAACACAAATTAAATTTCTAGGTAACGTGAAATTAAAATTAATTCATTCCTCTTGAATAATTAATTTTTTAAGATAAATTAAAATTTATTAAAATACTACTGTTGCATATTTTTGATTTGATTAAAATTATTATATATTTGTTATGAAGGTAAATATAATTATTATAGGGGTTCGAAAACTTTTATTATCCAAAAACCCATCATTTCTCAATAAATTTTAATTATTATTTAAAAGTTAAGAATAAAATATATAGAAAATTATTTTTATAAAACTAATATTACATTTGGAATCATATAAAATGTATCCAACGATGAATTTTTCATAATTTTCTGAGATAATCAAATTTTCTCATAAAAATTATATACAATATAAATATATGATGTTAATAATGATATCTTAATCAACCAAAAATTATTTAATAAATTCAAAAATTGGTATCCAATACAAAATAAATGTTTTTACATTTAAAATAATATGTTTCTAATTTTATTTGATTAATTTTATACATAATATATAAATCCTCCGAAACCTATAACATATTTTATTGTCTTAAAAACATTTCATTATGGATATGACTCACATACACTACATCAAGAGTATTGTTATAATATGTTTGGACCATATAATTATAAAATAAAAAAAACCTGGTTTTTTATCCATGGTCAGAAACCATGGTAAGTTTTGTGTTTGTTATTATATAGAGTCCAAAACCTATGTTTGAGAAATTATAAAGAATTTCCCACTCATTTAATATTGAACCCCACCCAATATCACAGTTTTCTTCAATAAAATACCATTTTGGAATTCATTAATCTATCATACACTCTCTACAGTCCAGCCAAGGTGCCCCAAGCACTCATGAAGCTATTCCCAATCATTTTGAATCATTCTATAAATGTAAGGGACCATCCTATCCTCTTTTAAATTCTAAAACCTTATTGAAATTACCATTTTTAATTTCAAATGTTTATATTTTCTTTAATTTATAAACATCAACTTATTATCTAATTTATGTTATTTTAATACAAGATAATTATTTCACTCTCATTTTTTCCTTTACCAAAATATTTTACAATTAAAAAATTTAGTAACGGGTTTCCATATTTTAGTTTCAGTTCAAGAACTTCAATTTTGTTATTCCTATTAATTTACTTTTTTATTTTGGGATATGTTCTCCCATATACTTATTACACTTTATTTTATGTCTAAATTATGATATACCCCTTTTAATATAATTAATCCCATATAAGAACCTTTATGCACACCTATTACCATGCCGAAATTTAAAAAGGGATCTCTACTTTCATTTTTATTCAAGAAACATATTTACGTTGTGAATATTAATATCCATTTCCAGGTTGTGATAAGCTTCTATATATTAAAATTTCTATAAATATTATTTATAAATAATGAGATACCCCTTTAATACTCATTAATCCCCCCTGTGGACTATTATGCACCCCTGTCACAATGCTTTAATTTATTAAGGGATCCATTCCTTCTCTTAATTAATCTTTTTTTTTCAATATATCATTCATCATATTTCCAGTTAATAATGATTACATATGTTGTCATGACCTAACTTCACAAAGATGATGGAAGGGACAAAAAACCGCCTGACCCTTCCTTCCTCAAGATGAATAAGAGAAAATGGCCCCTGAGTCCCACCTTAAATAGGCCCTGGAAGGGAGATGAGCACTAAGGTTATATAATCACACATAATATAGAAGTAATTACAATTTTTATTTACTAGGATCTAGAGATATGATGGTAATAATCGAAACAACTCAAAAAACTGAAGGTAAAAGTAAATCCAAAACCATTCCCATATACATGTTCAAAGTTAAACCCAAACAAGGCACATGAAAAATCCCAAGGGAGAGTACGAAATGAAAAGAAATAACAACGACAACTGTCCTGACATCTGAGCTAGTATGGTCCGACACAATCCCTGAAGTCCTCCTAGAAATCTGAAAACAATTTTAATTATGTAGGGTGAGTATTCATGAATACTCAATACGAATATACAGAATCTCTCATGCACAAGTGGGGAGGCATTCCAATTCCCCTGTGAGAAAAGAAGACAACCAAAGAAAATAACAAGGAAACTATCTACCCAAACCTCACCATGTAAAACTCCCCAAATAACACAAGTCATGTATTGTAGTAGTAATAACACATCAATGTGTGGGTACCCACACCACTTTCCCACTAGTTATTGGAGACATCCTACATGTCAGACCTCCCCCTATGTTTTTTCCTACAGTTCTAGTTCTACCCCATTGACAACCGTTTTGGCCACCACAACCTCGCATCCCACTTGTAGGCACAAGGGCCTCAACCACCACACACATCCCTACCTACAAACACATCGACCACCACAACCACTACCACGCCCGAGGACACTTGGGATTCAACCCGAACACACTTGAGAAACAATCCTACACGCACACACATGGGCCAACAACCAAAAATAACCTTCTCAAAGAATATTTTGCTATAATGGACCTCAGGAAATCACAACATGCCTGAAGATTCTTGGGCTACTTGGGAGAGGTTGTATAAATAGAGCTAATAACCAGCCACTCGTAGGATTGTTGGAAAAAACACCCTCCCCCATGAAATGGGGTTGATCGACATGAATTTCTCAATGTGGGTGGAGTGAAAATAAGAAACAAAAAAACTAAATTTATACACATAGGTTAAAAAGCACTCATCCCTATCTATGGGTTCCAAAACAAGCCCATACCCAAACACCCTTGTTACAACTCATTCATACAAAAGCAGAACAACCACAACTAGAGCACAACTCATTCCTAGAAAATAATACCCCATTGATCCCATTCTTGTTATCATTTTCATGTGATTCCATTTAAATAATTCTTCACTACTGGGAAAGTAACAGGCATGGCCTCACGCCAATGAATGAAAAATATCCAAGAAGTAATTTAAGCAATTACACCTAGTTCGTCTGTAAAGTTACTACTACAAAAGAGATATGTGATATCCCATGAAGTACTGGAACGAATCCTAGACCCAACATGTGGCCCTATAAGGTATTAGATCCACAAACCAACAAAAAAAAAAAAGGGGTCCCATCCCCATACACATCACACAAAAATCATCAAGTAGAACATCCATGCTTATCAGTAGAACAAAACATGCGAGTTTTCAAATTTATCCACCCCATTTGTCATGTTTATTCCTTCTTTTTGGTTATCCCGGGTGATAAAAAAAGGATTATTGTTCATTGGTAATCCATTTAATCACAATAATTTATATTATTAACCAGTTTCCATGCTACATCCATTCAATCACAAACTTATAAAGAAAAATAGAGGTTCATTAGGGTGCAAGAAAGGACCACCATCGACCACTATTTTTATTTGGCATAAGCCCATAAAATTCACATCATATGAACGAAGATAATAGAGTACTAAATTATTATCAAACACCACACTTCATTCATTAAAACCCATTTATTACCTTTGTTAAGGTTTGGTTTTATCCACACCCCATGGAAAAAATATCATTTTGTCCCCATATGGTACCGAGTAAAAATAAATGAAGGAAGACCCTACCTGAATGATCAATGATCGATTTTTTCTCCTCACACCAAGAACTGGGGATGTGCAACTTGAAGGGGAAGAACTCTAGGGACTCCAAGATTGTGTAGGAAGGGCTGCATCATGGGTGCACAGCTAGCCTCGAGAAGAGGGACTCCAAACACACCAAGGTAATGAAAAGAGACCAACCAAGAAGAAGAAAGAAACTCCATGTAATAAAAGGTGAGATCCTGGAGTTACAATATATGAAATCATGAACATCAATAATGGTGAATTGTGGTTTCACCACAAGATTTCATGATTACACACAAGGGAAATAATTTTTATTTAATAATTTTCATCTGAGAAGCAGCGATAAAGGATGTGAATTAAATGGTTTCCTTTAAATGGGAAAACAAACATATAACATGGGTGAAGCTAGAAACATGGGAAAGTGTGTGAAACTGTGGAAAAAACCACACTTTTGGGTAAGAAGAAGGTCACATGGATCCTGGGGTATTTTATATATCTTTTATGGGCATGAAATGGATTTGAATGTTGTATTATAACACATTGACATCAAAAACTTTGTCACGGAATGGAACTGGAAAAATTACGAAATTGGATAAAACAAAGGGTGGGACACAGTTGGGTGAGACACTATAATGGTTCCACTATCGCAGTTCCACCAGTTTGGTGGAACACCACATGTGGTTCCACCATTTTGATGTGCAATTGTGACCGTGTGACCACTACGGTGCCACAGTCTCGGTGCCACCATCATGGTTACCCCATTTCAATGTGTAATTATGACGGTGCGACTGCTATGGTTCCACAGTCAAGGTGACAGTGTCGTAGTACCATCATCATGAGTGCCACCATCATAGTTCCACTATCATGGTGTCACTATGACATGTGCCACTGTCATGGTGCTGTGATGACTAATTCCACCATTTTGGTCGAACCGTAAGGTAGAATTGGGTTTTTGGCCAACTCCTTTATGAGTCACCGATGGACCCCAAGACACTAAAAATAGTATAAATTTGGCTATGTAATGGACCAAGAGGGTTCAGGTCATTACATCAGATACCCCTCAATCTATTCTTATCCTTGAGAATCCAAGAGTAACCTAGAAAAAAATAAAGGGGTCTGAATGACCACCTTGTAATATATCATTATGAAGTAAACCTATTTGACATATAAGAAAACATCCCCATCATACAGAACAAATATAGAGGAACTTTTTCTCCCCTCCCATAAGAAACTACACAAACTGGTAAAGGTCATACCATCCACACACATGGATTTGTGAGTCCCTTCCTCCATGTCAAGATACAATCTGCTTTGGGGGAACTGAATCACCTACATAGGTTTAATCACATACACATTAATGCGTCTTGATTAGGGATCTTGTCCTACCTTACCCATAGTTAGGAAAATTCACACACATTCAAAGAACAAGGTAATCAACCCATCTCACAATTAATAAGGTCATGAATTACATCATAGTTAATAACAAAACAACACAGAACAAAACTCAAAACAGCTCTGGGTACTAGCTGTGAATCTGTGCCTCTCATTCATAGGTACTCACCTCAAGTCCACCATAAAACCATTACACATGAACCAAGGGAATGGTTCACCCACAAATAACATCCTCCTCATGGTCTTCTATCCTCACTAGTCACTGCACAAACATTTCATCATCCTTAATATCAAGCTCTCCATAGTTGAGGACATGAGAATCATCTTGAGGATACTGATGGAGCTGAGGCACACAGTAGAAATCATGAACCATCAGTAGTTGTGGTGGTAGTTCCAGTTGATAAGACACTTCACTGACCCACTGCAACTCCTCGAAGGGTTCGACAAACCTGGGAGAATGCTTACTCTCCCTGTCAAAAATATGCTACCGTTGTCGAGGGGAAACCTTTAAGAACATGGGGTCTCGATCCTAAAACTCATATGGTCTCAACCTATGCTTGGAATAATACACCTCCCAGTCCTGATCTGCCTTCAGAAACTATTTTATATGCTGAACCTTCTCCATCGTTCACAACACCACTTCCGGGCGAAGAATACTTGTTTCCCCGACCTCTGTCTAGCACACAGGTGAGAAACACATCCTCGTATACAAGGCTTTGAACAGAGCCATGCTAGTGGTATAGTGATAGCTATTATTGTAGGAAAAATCTACCAGAGACAAGTGTCGCACCAACGATTCCCTAAAGTCCAAAACATGTGCTCGTTTCATATCATCCCACGTTTGGATGGTCTTCTATTTTTACCCATCCGTCTGAGGGTGGAATGGAGTGATGGTGCATATATGCATTCCAAAAGCAGGTTGAAATCCTTTCTAGAAATGTGAGGTATACCATGTATCTTGATCTGAGACTATGGGCCTTGGAACTCCATGAAACCACATCACCTCATCCATGTACCTCTGTGTTAAGGCATCTACTGCAATTGACTCCTTAATTTCCAAGATGTGAGATGATTTATTCAGCTGGTCCACCACTACCCCGATAGTATTGTATCCATCAAGACCATGTGGTAGTCATTTGATGAAATACAACAAGATATCCTCATAATTCCACTGAAGTACATCTAAATGCTTCAAAATTTCAATTAGGGTGCAGTTTTCAGCCTTCACCTACTAACACATGAGGCACTTTGCCACAAAATCTACCACTTCTCTATTCACCCCAAGCCACCAAAAATAACACCTCAAGCCCAAAAGCATCTTGCAAACTCATGGGTATAAATCCATGGTTGAGTTGTGGAACTCATCAAGGACTCCCCCACACATTTCTTCCAGGAGGAACAACATTCCATGATACAACATCTGATTCTATTAGTCTTGCAACCATCCATTTGAAGCATTGCCTGGCTAACCTGATCACACATCACTTCATCCTCTATGTCCCCCACTATGACTCCTCCACCTACTATTTCATGGAATACTTAATCATCATTAGGAACATGAATTGTAACATCCCAATTAAGTAATGAATAATAGATATAGTTGTCTATGTCTATTTATGAATTAGATAGTTTTTTAGAGGCTTAAAATGAGAATAAATCCAACCTAAAGCATGAAATACTCTAATATTTTTTTAAAGATTGTTTTACAGCCTTTTGATGGTGAACCATTTTTAAATCTATCTTTTTACAATTTTATAAGATATATTTTTAAAAATAAACTTATCTTTTATCATTGGGATATTGAAATTTACTTTGTATAAATTTCTGGTATTTTTCTGATAATGTTCATTTTTTTAATGAATAGTGAAAAATGTTGTATTTTAATTCAAAACCATTTTTTCACCTAATTTATTTATATGATTTGATTACCTTTTGAATTTTTTTTAAAGTGAAATTAGAATATATTTTTACCATTTAATCCAATAGTGGTCGTTGGAATTAATTTCACTTTGAAATTGGAATTTAACTAGTGTCAATATTTTGATATATATTGTTTCATAAAAACACGCTATTTGTTCTAACAGTGGGAATTAATTATTAAATTAATTATTGTAACTTATATGTTTTGAATTTTTTAAAATAGACATCATTTTTGAATTTGGAATATCAATTATAGCTTAGGGTGAAGTTTGGGTATTTTTCTGAAAAACATCAATTTTTTATGAATAGTAAAACCACTAAGTCGTACTTAAAAACTGATTTTTCATTTAAATGAAATTTTACCATTTCTGTGTTTTGAATTTCAAAAATCTGACAAACATGGTTTTCATTAGGAAGTAAAATTTGGTTCAATGGGATAAAAAATATTTTTTGGTGAATAGTAACTTTTATGTTTTACTCGCGATTAAAGGTAATTAGTGTGATTTAAGGTAAAAATAATGTTTTAATAATATATAATGACCTTGACACATGTCCTACCCTTATTTTATATGTCATGTCCGACCAAGACAATCCATGGGTCAACTTGGGGACCCCATGGAGCCACTTTGGTAGGAAAATGACATAAAAATATTTTTATTTAAAGTTAAAATTAAAATGTCACAAACATGAGTTGTTTTACTAAAATAATTTTTAAATGGGGTTATACAAGTCATATTTTTTACTATAAATATTAATTAGAAAGATAAAAAATTTCCTACATCTTTATAATATTTTTATAATTTTTAGACATTAAATAAATTAAATTATTTATAACACCATGATGATGCAGTGATTACCTC
The DNA here is from genome assembly GCA_963277665.1 of Viscum album. Lineage (NCBI taxonomy): Eukaryota > Viridiplantae > Streptophyta > Magnoliopsida > Santalales > Viscaceae > Viscum > Viscum album. The sequence continues at coordinate 51,540,215 of OY728152.1, read as the reverse complement.
ATTATTTAACGATTTAAATAAAATGATAAGATAATGTAAAACCTAAGATCTACACTTGTCAAAAACCTATTGGATGGGTGGATTTAGAACTTTTATAACCTTATCCTCGAAATAAATAATTTTGGGACCTTTAATATCTGAAATGCATTTTATAATAATGTAAACTTTTATAACATTCCAAGAGTGCCCATCCTCCCCTCTTATAAAAGGCCCCCACCTCTACCACCCTACCCACACCTATCAAGACTTTGGCTCAGCCAACCCCTACCCATTTTGTCTCTACACGTCCCTCTATTACTCCTAGAAGCCTCACTTTGGGCAGAAGTCTTCCCAAGGAATCCTTTGAGCTCAAATTAAAAATAGTTACCCGATTTAAAGGTAGTGTCTTCTCTTGTGTTCTTATGTATTATTTTGCTTCTCCAACCCCCTAAACTCTATTTATTCCTTTATTTTGTAACAACTCCAGTATCTACAATATACTAGGATGTTGTTATTGGATGTATTAGAGCTACACCTAAACACACATTAATCTAATGGTTAAAGAACACATTATTTCTGTGGTTGTCGATTTTATACCTCACGGAACGATGATTGCTCAATATTCTTTTAAAACCTTTCATGGTGTCCATTAAGATGTCACTATATTTATATATGATATTTAATATGTTTATGTTTTACTTAAGCTTCTGTATTTTTCATTTATGGCATACCTTTACGGTTTCCATTATGGGTAAACACGATAATTTCATTTTTGGAAGTGCGGACTACCGCCCCGTCAAGTGATTTGATTCGTTAATTCCATATGTGGGACTTATAAAGGACGGAGTTAATGATATTATATATGATATTATACTGGAATTATAATATACCTTTATATCATTATGATTTTACTCCATTAAATATGAAATAGAAATGAAAGTACCGTTCATGCGTACGTACGGCTTACCGTCTCCATGAATGATGCATTTCATTTCTTACCACTAAATGTTATATACTATTTTAAATACATGTATATGCTGGATATATATGATATATATGATATCCAAATCATGAATATCATTCTGGATATAATGCACCTTTTACCACATGAACAACATGTAATTGTATGAAGTCCACTTTCTACTTAAGAAACAAATATCGACAAAACCATCATTTTTAACTTAAATGATTACATAATATATATAACATGGAAATAAGTGATATAAAAGGAATAATAAGCTTGAAAAAGGTTCTTAAGCAAGTATAAATTAACATTAGTTTATTATTCAGGAGATTAAAGGGCAATCGAGTCACGTCGGACATGAGGTAAGGGACTTCGTCTCAATCTCCTTTCATTGAGGCATATATTGTTCTAATACAAGACTTTCTTTTATACGGAATATAAACCCCTTTGACTTTTAATTTTATACAAAAGGAATCTTTTTATATGAATCGTTTTACAAAACAACAATAAGGAATGTTTCTTTTAACCTACGCGGTGCAACGACCTTTTCCGCCGCCGCGAGTATTATTTGGTCTTTGGCATCCTCAACAAGCCGTAATGTTTTTTAAAATAAATAACATATTCTCTTTAATGTATTTTGGTTTTGAAAATGGTTTTTATAATGGTTTTGTTATGTCAATATATTTTAGTGATATATTGTGATCGAAATGTGGAAATGTTTTCTTTCCATGATATTTGTTTTATGTCTTATGATTTTATAATGGTACTTGGACATTTGACGGGTGGTTACGTGATAACTCATATGATGGGTGGGGCCTTGAATACCATGATGAGTGGTTACGTTATAATCTCCAATTCATTAGGTTTGGAAGTCGGCCGTATGGCTATTCCATTAAGTGATATGTGTGGATGTAGACCGTATGGTAATTCCACTTCAGTATGTTTATGTCCCAAGTTACCTTTATATGTTATGCGTTCTTTATATGGGTTTTATGGTTATCGTTTGGTTACAAAAGGGTAAGTAATGATCTTTTATTCAGTGAAGAGTTTTTACTACTTCATAAGGGTGAAGGTATTACTTTGAAAAAGTATACATGGTTTACTTGTTGTTTGAAAAACTAACCGTTTTCATTCATTGTGTATCCCTTACTGAGCTTTTTATGCTCACCCCAAGTTTTTTTGGAATGTTTTTCATAGGACCTAATGTGGAATCGGGTCAAGGATGGGATCAAGGGAATGTCATGCTATCTAAAACATGGATCTAGACATATTTCTTTTTATGATTTGTTATTTTATGGAAACTTAGTAGAAGTGTCTACTTTGTATTCTTTTGAGATGTAATAGTTATGATCTAATTCTCTAAAGCTCTAAACCTGAAAAGATCCTCAATGGGAATTATCCATTTAATTCAATATTAAGTAATGCTTAAGGCCAAGGCCTTATAGTACGTATCAGAGGGAGGTTTAGATGACTTTAGGAGTTAGAATTCTATTAAATGATTATCCAAAAATATTTTTTTTAATGGCCAAATTGAAATGATATAGCATTTGAAGATTACCATGTTGCTTCATCTAAGACATGTTTGTTCAGAATTGTTTTACATAGAGAAAACAAAGAAGCTTTTCTGGGAAGGCATATAGAGGGAAATGACCTTTCAAATCAGTATCCTGAGATAGTTAGAATCAGAACTAAACATTTTTTTGCAGTGATGGCTCAGTTGAATCAGGTGAAAAATGTTGGTTGTTTTTATTGATGATATTTTGGTGTTTTCTAAAAGTAAAGAGGAGAATGAAAGTAATTTAAGGGTTATTTTGAAAACCTTAAAAGAAAAGAAATTTTATGGGAAATTCATCAAGTGTTAGTTTTGGTTGCAAAAAAATTCTTTACTTGGACATATTGTTTCGAAAGATGGAATAAATGTGGATCCTGCAAAAAACAAAAGTTGTTGAAGAATGGCCAAGACCCACAAATGTAACTGAGATCCGTAGTTTTCTTGGTTTGGTAGTTTACTACAGAAGGTTTTTTGAAAAAATTTCCCGGTTATCTATTACAATGACTAAGCTAACTCGGAAGGGTGTTAAGTTTATCTGGACAAAATAATGTGATGATTGTTTTCAGGAGTTGAAAAGAAGATTGGTGAATGCTCCAGTTTTGGAACTTCCTTCCAGTAATGGTGAGTTTGTTATATACAGTGATGCTTCATTGAAGGGACTTGGTTGTGTCCTTATGCAGAATGATCAGGTAATTTCATAGGATTCATGTCAGTTGAAAAATCATGAGGTAAATTACCCTACACATGATATGGAATTAGCTGCTGTTGTTTTCACTATAAAACTTTTGAGGCATCATTTGTATGGAGTAAAGTGTGAAATATATACTGATCACAAAATTTTAAAGTATATATTCACTCAGAATGAATTGAATATGAGACAGAGGAGATGGGTAGAATTAATCAAGGATTATGATTGTACAATTCATTACCATCTGGGAAAATCAAATAATGTGGTTGATGCTTTGAGTCGAAAAAGTAATGCTTCATTAACAATGTTGCATTTGGAATGTGATCCTTTGGTTAAGGATTTTATGAAATTTGGAATAGAAGTTGTTGGTGCAGGAAGTTCTTCTATTTTGTTTTAGGTATCAGTGAGATCATCTCTATCAGACAGAATCAAGCAAGCACAGAATCAAGATAGTGAGTTACAGAAAAAGGTAGAGCTGGTTCAGAAGGGTAAGTTGCCTGAATTCAACATTGATAATGATTGTGTTTTTGAGATTTGGGAAGAGATTTTGTGTGCCTTGTAATTCACAGTTGAAGAGAGATTTGTTATGTGAAGCTCATAGATCTTAGTTTTCAGTTCATGCATACAATACTAAGATGTATAGAGATCATCAGAAGTATTACTGGTGGGACGGAATGAAAAGGGATATTGCTAATTTTACTATAAAGTGTTTGACTTGTCAACAGGTAAAAGTAGAGTAGAAGTTACAGAAAGGTATGCTTCAGCCTTTACCAGTACCAGAGTGTAAATGGGAAAATATATCAATGGACTTCGTTGTCGGATTTCCGAAGACACCTCAAGTTAATAATGCAATCTGGGTTATTGTTGATCAATTGACTAAATCTTCTCATTTCCTTCCTATTCGATATACTTTCTCTATAGATCATCTTTATCGATTGTATCATAAAGAGATAGTCAGGTTGCATGGAGTTCCCCTATCCATTGTATCTGATCGTGATTCCAGGTTTACTTCTAACTTTTGGAAAGGCCTTCAGAAGTCGTTGGGTACTGAATTAAATTTTAGTATAGATTTTCATCCTCAATCAGATGGGAAGTCAGAACAAAAAATTTAGACATTGGAGGATATGCTACATGCTTGTTTGATGGATTATCAGGGATTTTGGGACCAACATCTTTCTTTGGTTGAATTTTCATATAATAACAGTTTTCATTCCAGTATACAGATGGCTCTGGTTGAAGCATTATATGGTAAATGGTGTCGAACTCCAGCTTTTTGGGATGAAGCAGGTGAAAGGAAGCTTTGGGGACCAGAATTGGTAGTAAAGATGGTAGAAAAAGTTCATTTGATTCAGAAACACATGAGAATAGCTCAGAGGAGATAGAAAAGTTATGCAGACAACAGGAGGAAGGATCTCTCTTTTGAGGTAGGTGATCATGTTTTTCTCAATGTTTCACAGTAGAAAAGTGTCATGCGATTTGGTAAGAAAGAAAAGATGATTCCAAGGTTCATTGGACCATATGATATTCTAGAGAGAGTTGGATCAGTTCCATACCAAGTGGATTTACCTCTGATATTATCTCAGGTACACAATGTTTTTCATGTTTCGATGTTGAGAAAGTATATGCCAGATCTGTCTCATGTTTTGAGCCTAGAGGTAGTTCAGTTGGAAGAGAATCTATCTTATGAAGAAAAACTGGTCTAGATTCTTGACCAAAGGGAGCAAGTGTTGCAGAATAAGGTGATTCATCAGGTAAAGGTTTTGTGGAGAAACCATATGGTTGAAAAGGGAACTTAGGAATATGAAAATGCTATGAGGGATAAATACCCCCACTTATTCGATGAGTAAATAAATTGCGGGGATGAAATTTTCCAAAGGGGTGAAGGATGTAATCTCCCAAGTAAGTAATGAATAATAGATATAGTTATCTATGTCTATTTATGAATTAGATGGTGTTTTAGAGTCTTAAAATGTGAATAAATCCAACCTAAAGCATGAAATACTATAATATTTTTGTAAAAGATTGGTTTATCTACTTTTGATGGCGAATCATTTTTAAATATATATTTTGACAATTTTATAAGCTATATTTGTCAAAATAAACATATTCTTTATGATTGGGACATTGAAATTTACTTTGGATAAATTTTAGGTATTTTTCTGATAATGTTCATTTTTTAATGAATAGTGAAAAATGTTGTATTTTAATTCAAAACCAATTTTTAATCTAATTTATTTATATGATTATATTATCTTTGGAATTGGTTTTAAAGTGAAATTAGAATATATTTTTACCATTTAATCCAATAGTGGTCATTGGAATTAATTTCACTTTGAAATTGTACTTAAACTAGTGTCAATCTTTTGATATATATTGTTTCATAAAAACACTCTATTTGTTCTGATAGCGGGAATTAATTATTAAATTAATTATTGTAACTTATATTTTTTTAATTTTTGAAAATAGACATCATTTTTAAATTCAGAATATCAATTATAGCTTCAGGTGATGTTTTGGTATTTTTCTGAAAAACATCAATTTTTTTTGAATAGTCAAACCACTTAGTGGTACTTAAAAAACTGATTTTTCGTTTAAATGAAATTTTACAACCACTGTGTTTTGAATTTCAAAAATCTTACAAACATGGTTTGTTGGAACCACTTTGTGTATAAGGTTGTATTTGTTGTCAATAATTGTCAATGAAGATCAAACTGAATGAGATCAAGAAGTACTTTGATTAAGTGGAGGAATGGAAATTCAGACGATTGTTGTTCTGATCATAAATTCAAAGAAAATGTGTCAAAGGTGACACATTGTTTACAACAATGAAGAATGTAAGGTGTAATCCATCTGAGGATCCATCTGATGATGATTAAAGAATAATGGGGTTTTTGGATGATGTCCATGAAATTCCTCCTTAATTGCATGAGAACCATGGGTTTTGATGAAGACCATGAAATCACTCATGATTGCGTAAGAACCATGCAAGAAGCTTCTTGATGATTTGAATCATATAGTTTGCATGAAGTAGATCATGGCGGTTGATGAAGAAGACAATGTGCAAATGAGTGGAATTCTGAGATGGTCGTACAAGGATTGGAATTATGAGATAGCCATGCACATCACATTGTCATAGAAAATGATGATGCTAAAGCTATGTCTTCAAAGAATACATATCAAAATAGTGGTGTTTGTGATAAAGCAGAAGAGTTGCTGAAGGATACAGATCACCAAGAAGAAGTGATTTTGAGGTGATCATGCTTGTTGACAATGCAAACAAATGACATACAAATTTGTTGACAAAGGAGATTCCATGGTGGCATGACGAGTTCAAGGACTGGGGATAATGAACCATTCTTTATTCAAAAACATCGACAGAGGAATGGATGATCTGGAGGTGGCACAAAAAGAGAAGATACATGGTGGAACCGTTTTGCAGTGTTTTCCAAATTTAAGGGCCTCAAAATCAATAATTGAAGAAGAGTGATTTTGGAAAAGGGACTTGCGCGCCGTACACTTGAAGGAGAGGAAACGTGCATGCCATATGTTTTTGAGGATCATGACATCAAAATATGGCAAAGGGATAAGGGTCGCGTAAGTGTTGGTTTGGTCGCGCGAGTGGACTTTCACGCCATGAAGGAACATGCATGCTGGTACCTAGAAGGATTCGGACTTGTGCGCCTATTGTTTTCCAAGAACAGAACTTCAAAATTTGGATATGTAAAGAAGGTCGCGCAAGTATGGGTTGGGTCGCTCAAGTGAGTTGCGCGACAAAGGTTACGGGAGACGAGACTTGCATGCCAATAAGGGACTTGCGCGCCATCGCGCAGGGTGGTCAAATTGCCTATAAATACTAGAACACCCCTCCTTATTTCTCAGGGAGTTCAAGACTTAGTGATTGTTCGAGATCTCGTCGTGCAGGTAGTTGATCCATGCAAATGGTAGTTGGGTCGCTCACGTAGAGCTTGCCTGCCGGTTGTTGGCTGCGTGCCCAAGGTGGTTTGGGGGAGAAAATAAGTGGACCGCGCATGTTTGTAGTTGGGGAAGGAAGCGTCACGTAGGTTCTTTGGTGACACTTGCACACCAGTTTAGACTTGCGCGCAGAGGACTTTCACGCTGGATTGAGGCTTGCGCGCCAGGCTTGAAAAGGAGAGCCAGATAATGTTGAAGCACGCCTGCCTTTCTGGAGCTGCACAAGAGCTGAATGATTGCCTGATACTTTCAGTGCAAAGTGAGATTAAAGAGGAAATCTAAATGATAAATGCATGATCTCATGCATACATGGATAAATGATTCTGACAAACTCTGAGTAAGCTGAGCTTCATTTATTGAGCATTCACATAAGTGATTATGATTCAGGAAAACGAAGACAAGGAGATCTAGTGCATTCAGTCATTGCACTAAAGAAGAATGATTGAACTAAAAAGAGCATCAACTCTGAACCCTAAAGCAAGAAAAGTCTCATGCTGAACAGGAGACAAAGAACTTCAATGCCCATCTATTGAAGAGGCCTTCACATCTATAAACTGAGTGGGACATCACCAACGGCAGTGAGCCAAGGGGAGTCAACGGGAGTGACCCGAGGGACGCAGTGAGCTATCCCTAAACTTTTGTAAAGGCAGTGAGCATGGGACATAGTGACTGTACCCGAACATTTGTAATCTACAGCTAGTGAAGCATAGTGGATTTTGGTACGACTTACAACCTGTCGGCGTATGCTCCTTGGATGTAGCCCTTAGTGGTGAACCAAGTAAAAATAGTTGTTTCATCTTTCTGCATGTGAATTTTTGATTGCTAATCATATCCATCATACAGGTTTAGGTCGTTCCTACCAACGTGGGAACAAGATCCACAACATTAAGAAGAAAAAGTTCCCACCCTGATTCACCCCTCCCCTCTCAGGGTGTCCCGGGGTCCTACATGGTTTTCATTAGGAAGTAAAATGTGGTTCAATGGGATTAAAATAATTTTTTGGTGAATAGTAACTTTTACGTTTTAATCTTGATTAGAGGTAATTAGTGTAATTTAAGGTAAAAATAATGTTTTAGTAATAAGATATGAACATGAAACATGTCCTACCCTTATTGGATGTGTCATGGCCAACCAATAAAATCCATGAGTCAACTTGGGGACCCCATGGAGCCACATTGGTAGGAAAATGACGTTAAAAATATTTTATTTAAATTTAAAATTAAATGTCACAAACATTAGTTGTTTTACTAAACCAATTTTTAAATGGGGTTATACAAGTCATATTTGTGACTATAAATATTCATTAGAAAGCTAAAAAACTTACCACATCATGATATTTTTTTTATAATTTTTAGACATTAAATAAATTAAATTATTTTTGACACCATGATGATGCAGCGATTACCTCAATATTTAACAATTTAAATTAAATGAAATGATAATGTAAAATATAAGAGCTAAACTTTTCAAATACCTATTGGATGGGTGTATTCCAAACTCTTGTCACCGTATCCTTGAAATATATAATTTTGGGTCCTTTAATATCCAAAAAGCATTTTATAATAAAGTAAAATTTTATAACATTCCAAGAGTGCCCCTCCTCTCCTCTTATAAAAGGCCCCCACCTCTACCACCTTACCCACAGCTCTCCAACCTTTGGATCAGCCAACCTCTGCCCATTTTGTCTCTCCAAATCCCTCTATTACTCCTAGAAGCCTCTCATTTGGTAGAAGTCTTCCCAAGGAAGCCTTTGAGCTCAAATTAAAAAGAGTTACCCAATTTAAAGGTAGTGTATTCTCTTGTGTTCTTATGTTTTGTTTTGCTTCTCTAACCCCCTAAACTCTTTTTATTCCTTTTTTTGTAAAAATACCAGTATATTAAATATACTAGGATGTTGTTATGATATGGATTAGAGCTACACCTACATGCACATTCATCTAATGGTTAAAGAACATACTGTTTCTGTGGTTGGTGATTTTCTGCCTCACGAAACGATGATTGTTTAATCTTCTTTTAACACCTTTCATGTTGGCCATTAAGATGTTTCTATATTTATATATGATATATAATATGTTTATGTTTTACTTAAGCTTATTTATTTTTCATTTATGGCATACCTTTATGGTTTCCATTATGGGTAAACACGATAATTTCATTTTAGGAAAGGCGGACTACCGCCCCCTCAAGTGATTTGATTTATTAATGCCATATGTGGGACATATAAAGGATGGAGTTAATGATATTATATATATGATATTATATTGGAATTATAATATACCTTTATATAATTATGATTTAACTCCATTAAATATGAAATAGAAATGAAAGTATTGTTCATGCGTACGTATGACTTACCGTCTCCATGAACGGTGCATTTCATTTCTTACCACTAAATGATATATACTATTGTAAATACATGTATCTGATGGATATATATGATATATATGATATCCAAATCATGAATATCATTCTGGATATAATGAACCTTTGACCAGATGAACAACATGTAATTGTAAGAAGTCCACTTTCGACTTAAGAACCAAATATCGACAAAACAAACATTTTTAAATTAAATGATTACATAATGTTTATAAAATGACAATAAGTGATATTAAAGGAATAATAATCTTTAAAAAGGTTCTTAAGAAAGTATAAATGAACTTTAGTTTATTATTCAAGAGATTAAAGAGCAATCAAGTCACGTCGGACACGAGGTAAGGGACTTCGTCTCAATCTCCGTTCATTGAGGCATATATTGTTCTAATACAAGACTTTCTTTTATAAAGTGTATAAACACCTTTGACATTAAATTTAAACAAAAGGAATCTTTTTATACAAATCATTTTACAAAACAAATAAAATGAATGTTTCCTTTAACGTACGCGGTGACAACGACCTTTTCATCCTCCACGAGTATTATTTGGTCTTTGACTTCCTCAACAAGACGTAATGTTTTTTAAAATAAATAACATATACTCTTTAATTTATTTTGGTATTGAAAATGGTTTTTATAATGGTTTTGTTATGTCAATATATTTTAGTGATATATTGTTATCGAAATGTGGAAATGTTTTCATTCCCTTATATTTTTTATGTCTTTTGATTTTATAATGGTACTTGGACATTTGACGGGTGGCTATGTGATAAACCATATGACGGGTGGTGCCGTGAATACCAGGACGGGTGGTTACGTTCTATCCTCCAATGCATTGGGTATGGAAGTCGGCCATATGGATATTCCATTAAGTGATATGTGTGGAATTCGACCGTATGGTTATTCCACTTAAGTATGTTTATATCCCAAGTTACCTTTATATGTTATGTCTTCGTTATATGGGTTTTTGGTAATCTTTTGGTTACAAAAGGGTAAGTAATGATCTTTTATTCAGTGAATAGTTTTTACTACTTCATAAAGGTGAAGGTACTACTTTGATAATGTATACATGGTTTACTTTTTGTTTGAAAAACTAACAGTTTTCATTCTTTGGGTATCCCTTACTGAGATTTTTATGCTCACCCAAAGTTTTTTAAAATGTTTTTCGCAAGACTTAATGTATAATAGGGTCAAGGATGGAATCAAGGGAATGTTATCCTATCTAAAACATGGAACTAGACATATTTCTTTTTAAGAGTTTTTATTTTATGGGAACTTAGTAGAAGTGTCTTCTTTGTAATCTTTTGAGATGTAATAGTTATGATATAATTCTATAAAACTATAAACATGAAAATATCCTCAATGGGAATTATTCATTTAATTCAATATTAAGTAATGTTTGAGGTCGGGGCCTTATATGAATCCCCTATCATCCTCCACCCATGCATTCAGGTACAAGGAAACTAACTACCCCATCGCCTTCCAAGCATCTATTGATTCTCAAACAACATCCTTTTGTGACTTCATACTCAGGGAATCAGCCACCACATTCCCCTTATCTAATGATTAGGAAATATTGAATTCATAGTCCTAAAGAAACTCAATCCACAGTCATTTTATCATGTTCAGGTCATGATAGGAGAAGATATAACTCATGCTCTTGTGATCTGTGAAGACAACAGAGAATTCCCAGGTGAGGTAATGTCGCCACAACTTCAGCATGAACACTACCATTGTAATTTATAGGACATAGGTGGCATAGTTAGGTTCATGAGGATGTATCTTCCTACACCACTAAGGGATCACTTTGTGATGTTGTATCAGCACACACCCCAATCCTATGCCTTAAGCATCATGGATAAATTCCAACTCTACCACTTCTTCTACAACCTCCTCACTCGGGCACTAACCAACATCCCCATCATATAGTTGAAGGATTCTAGGCATTGGTCACTCCATAAAAAAGCTTGGTATTCCTTGGTTAAGAAATTCAAAGGTGTTGTAACTCGGGGTGCAATGACCAGGAAATTGCATGTAATTTTTTTGAAATTATATGGATATTTTATGAGTCTATGAAAATTGACGGCGCATGATTCAGAGGCCTGGAGTGCCCGGAATGAATTTATAATCTTTTTTCAGATATGTTCAGCAAACATGTGAGCGAGTTTTTGTAAATTTTGAACTGGTGCTTAGAATTGAAATCAGAGGCCACCGTTGAACTTACAGTGCAAGTATTCTTTTAAAGAGATCTTCACCTTGACCGTAGTAGGTCGAGGGTGGAAGAATGTTATTCACCATTTTCATGGAATGATAGAAAATTAAACTAATTAACATATTTATTTTTCTTTTAAACACCTATTGATTTATGGAGGTGGGGACCACCCGTTCTAGAAAAAAACCCTTATTCAAATCCATGGTGGTGGGGATCACCCGAACCCCTCTTTATGGGGGGGGGACTTCTCAACTCCCGATTAATTTATCCTCCAAATTATTTGATCCAATTAATTATGCCAACAAATTAAATTGTTAAACTTAATTTAATTTATATTTTCACCTCATTCCATTGAGAGGATTGTTTGGAATAGGGGAATAGGAGAACATGTGGGGGAACATCTTCTCCAATGAAGAACGCGCCACCTCCAATGTTAGATGTCTTCAAAAAAACGAAACATTGTTCGTCCTTACCTCATCAGCAATGTCAACAAACATTTAGGTAGGTGTTTTTTTCTTATTTGTGGTTTGAGTTGAATTAATCCCCTTGATCTTCCTGCTACTGATCTAATGTGAAGGGTGCAGGCCAAACAAACATGTCCTGACCCCTCTACAGTTCTTCATGGTTGTTGTATTCTTCACGGTGGAGAAAGGTGGTGACTACCTCCCGGGCTAGCCATACAGAACCGGGGTGGTGCACGCCCGCACTGCCAGTAGTGGAATACAGTTTATGGAGTATGGAGGGAGAAAGGTTATTTTTGTCCATGGTGATGGATAAAGGGTGACGAGTGCTTCCGCCTAACGTGGAAGCACGTGAAGCATGACCGCACTCCGCCATTGGACGAAGTGTCCATGGCGGATGGTGGAAGGCAGATGGAGTTCGATAGGCCACATTGAAATGGTTCACGAGACGCCACTAGGGAAATCAAGGGCCAGACATTATGGTCAGTTGAGCCGTACCGAGTGGGAAACGCGGCAGGTCCCACATGCTAGTTGGTGAACGAACAACTTTGGCCATTAAATAATAGAAGGTGGGGGTGCGTGACTCCCCCCCCCCCCCACCGCTTGCGGCCAGGCGGGGCACCCCAGGTTGCCCCCCCCACTGCCTCTCCCAACTGGGTCAGACCCAGGTCTGGCAGGATGACCCAAACCGGGTCAGGTCAACCCTGGATGGGTCGGACCAGACCTAGCCCCAATTGGACCCAGAGACACCTTATTGGCCATAACTTTGGCACCACACTTCTATTTAATGAACTATCTGCGGCACTGGAAACGTTTTAGAGAGATGGTCTTTTTGGTATACCCCATGTGAGATTTGGATAATTTTCTGGTATGGTTGGGTTGGATTGAGATCGAATCCAACTAGTCCCTCAAGACTAAAAGGCTAATAAATAATAGACTTGGCATCCGATTGACACACCCTCTATTTCTTTGATACACCTTTTATGTTGAGGTACATTGGGATACATATTCGTTAGACTTATTTTCTATTGGAGTATTGATAGGTGGTGTGAGGAGTGGATCCTCCTGGAATCATGTGATCATAGTGTGGGAACCCTATAGCTAGCTGTAACTGGAGAAAGGGATCCTTCGTGGGTCTATGCATGAGGATCCCACATCGATCATCTCTAGGAATAATTGTTGGACTACTCTAGGATCTTGTGTGGGTATACTATACTAGGATCCTATGTGGGTCTGATATTGTACTTGGATTCAGTGTGGTTTTACTTTACTAGGATCGTGTTTGGGTCTGATGATGTACTAAGATCCTGTGTGGGTCTGATGATTTTGGATACTACATGGGTCTTCCTCTTAAAAGATTAATACGATTCATCGGTTACATTTTATCCTCTCTAGTAATGAAGCAATGTTATACCTAGTGTGAGATGAGTCTTTACTATTGTGGTATTTTTCTATGTGGTGCACCTATGTGGTACATAACATTGTGGTGTTACCCTTGTGGTATTATTCTGTGTGTCCTACCTATGTGGAACTTATATTCATTGTAATCTTACCTTCATTGAACAGTTTTACATTGTCTAAGGAGTTGGGCCTTATGTTTCCTCATAAATTTGATGGGTAATATTTTATAACATAGCTATATGTATGGGAAAATTCTTAAGAAGGGTTGTCATTGATTTACATGCATTGTAGTTTACCCTTTGTGGATTTTGTGAGACCTTGATGGTCTCGGGGTCCCTTCTGAGTAACATTATACCCACCCATACACTGGATTCACCCGAATATTGATGTTTTTGGTGCATAAAATGGACATCACTGATCGGAGGAAAGGGTACCAGGACTGGATGGTGCCCAAAGGTGGACCAATACGGCGTGTCAGTCCGCAGAGAAGATGGGTGGACGTGGTGTGTCGAGGAGGTGATCTTTACCTACCCTTAAGGTAGGAACCTCAGAGGAAAACCCAATAGCATACTTTTCCTTTCTTCAGTTGTATTTTATTCCCAGTTGTACTTGTACCTTTACTGTTTGGCATGTATTCTGACCTCTCTTAATTTAAGGAATATTTTTTCTATATAGTTTAATTTTTTTCGTATATTATTGTGTTCTTGGTTGATTGTGTTTATAAGATCTAAAGGAAAAACCTTACCAATTTTAGGGTATATGCCTTTCTGTGCTAGTCATGAGCCCATGGCCTATGGAAGGCGGGCTTGGGGTAGCCATAGCAAAGGCCCCGGGGGACGGGTCGTGAAGAATTGGTATATGAGGAGTCAGTTCTTCCATATAACATAAGACTCTAATATTTTAATTGTAATAGTGTTATTTTTAGGGAGTGTGGTTATCAGTTTAGGGAATCCAGTGTTGGTGTGGCAGCAGATGTACCAATACACTAAGCTCGTGACTTCTGATTTCTGACTCAGTGCATGAAAATACTGATTGCATGACTGTTTTGAAATATTTTTTTCATGAAATCATTGAGTCAGCTCAATAGGTATAACTTATTGACTGTGGCACACCTATTTATTTTTAGGATGCCTCTATGCAGATAGCCAACAAAGGTTCCCGATATAGTATGCGATGATAGCCCATCGAGCAATGAGTCCTTGGTGCATGGCCCTCTCCCAGTAGAGACACCAATAGATGAACCACCTGTACCATTACTCGTTGGAACACTGATGCCTACATCTCTTGTAGCAGAGGGTGCAGGCCTCTTGAGCACATTACACGATTTCCAGTGCTAGAGGCCACCCTGGTTCCATGGTGAGACGGACACACAAGTGGCTAAGGATTGGTTGGAGGCTGTGTCGAGAGTCTTCTGACTGATAGGGACACAAGCTGACCTCATGGTGATCCATGCCACTGGTCTTCTACAGGCAGTAGCAGGCATATGGTAGAGCTTGATTATCCATGTTCACGAGTTGGTGACACTTCTCTGGGAAGACTTTCATAGCCTCTTTTGAGCAGAGTTCATCCCAGCGACTCTACACGCAGTGCACATACCTGAGATTCTTCATCTACATCAGGGCATCATGACTATGTCTCAGTACTCAATAAGGTTTACTTCCCTCTCATGCTACTCCACTGATATGGTGTGGGACCCATTCTTCAGGGATCGTATGTTTGATCAGGGGCCCAGGTGGGAGATCATCGCTTCGATGATTTCTCTTAGCATCCCGCGACATGTGGGGGTGTTAGAGAGATCCCTCTTAGTTGAGATTTTTCTTTCTGAGAAGTCACCACCAGCGAAACCCACCATCGAGTGTCATGTATCATATTCTTCTATAGCTGGCAGTAGACATATGTCACAGAGTTTCAAGAGGACTTGACCTAAAGGCGGATGACCCTAAGATTATAGGTCATTTGTGCATGGTACTAGAGACAGAGCCAGTCATGTGAGGAGTATGCAATGTTTCACATACGGAGGGTAGGGACACATGGCTCATGACTGCCTGTCCCACCATATAGATGATCAGAAGATGGTAGAAGTACCAACCAGGTAGAGACAGAAGTTTGACCAAGGAGGTCTGTAGGGAGCCTGAGTACGTGGCAGAGGATCAGTCTGTGCACCTGGTAGTGGGCGATGATTAGATATTTTACTGCTACCACCACTAGAAGGTCCACCCCAACCACAGGGAGTAGGAGGACATGGGAGAGCTCAGCTCTAGGCAGCGGAGGCCTACGACTATGGCGCACCGGTGATGATACAAGGTACCCTCAATTGATACTCCACCTTACCTGCAGAACATATTGATAGCTGCTAGTCATTCTTTTATTTCCACTAACCTCATTCAGTGCACGAAGATTCTAATGTAGCTGTTGGCTCGATCTTTACATCTAGTGACTCCTACGAGAGTGGATTCGATGATTACACACTGGTGTCAGCATTATGAGCTTAATCTAGGAGGCAAGAGTTTCAGTTAGGATATCCTAGTTGTAGTGTCAAATCCATGCAACGTCATCATTGGTACGGACTAGTAATCTATAGTACATGCCTAGATTGACATTATTAGGCACAATGTGCAGTGTGTCCGCATGGATGGAACTAGTTTTACCTTAACCGAAGAGAAGGGAGACTTTGCATCACATAATAGGCTTACCTGGAGGAGAGTACAAATGACCACTCATTAGTTGGAATGCTTTACCCTCGGAGTGGTATATGTAGTGAGTCTGAGATATCCTATAGTGGTGGAGCAGTACACATATATCTTCCTTGATGATGTTCTCGGTCAACATCCTCGTAGAGTGGTGGAATTTTACATTGATGTATACCCTGAGATGACAGAGATATCTACACCAGTGTATCAGATGGCTCCGGAAGATATTCGTGAGCTGCGGGTTTGAAGGGGAAGGGGTTCGTCCAGCTTAGTGATTCTCCTTAGGCAGACCTGATTTTCTTCTCCAAGAAGTTGGATGGGGTTGAGACTCTGAGTGGACTATCGTTGCCTAAATTTGGGGACCCTGAAGAACAAGTACCCACATCTGAGGATTAGTGACCTTTTTTATTAGCTGAAGGGATCACGATTTTTCTCGAAGAAAGACATCATATCAGGCTATCACCATCTCAGAGTACGAGATGAGGATATACAGAAGAGGGCTTTCAGATGTTGGTACGACCATCGTGAGTTTTTGGTCATATCGTTCGATGTATCCAACACTCCAGCAGTGCTCATGTGACTCATGAATATGATCTTACAGCTATATCTTGATCACTTTGTGGTGGTTTTCATTGATGACATTTTGATCTACTCGGATACTGAGGAGGAGCATGCCTATCATTTTCAGATTTTTCTAGACACACTCTGAGAGCACCGGCTTTATGGTAAGATCTCGAAGTGCCAGTTCTAGATCTGAGAGGTTCACTTTCTGTGACAAGTTATATCAGAGGATGGAGTTGTAGTGTATCCAGTGAAGATCGAGGAGGTACTTGCTTAGAATCCACCAAGATGTGTGACGAAGTTACAGAGTTTACCGGGTTTTTCCTGATACTACTGGATGTTTGTGCCAGATTTCTCCAGATATGTAGCACCTTTAGGAGTGTTGAAGAAGATGGGGAAACCCTTCGTGTGGTCGGAAGGATATCAGTGGAGTTTTCAGAAGCTGAGGCAGAAGCTGACTAGTTCCCCCCATCATGAGACTTTCGGAGGAGGGAGTTGGGTACCTAGTCTACAGCGACACATCAGGGACTGGACATGGATGTGTCCTGAATCCGTAGCGATCAGTGATCACGTATGGTTCTTGATAGCTGAGACATCACATACAAAACTACTCTACCCATGACATGGAGTTAGTATCAGTGGTCTTTTCCGTGAGAATGTGGTGACATTACTTGATGGGTGAACGTTATAAAGTATACTATGATCACAAGAGTCTTAGGTATATCTTCTCTCAAAAGGACCTGAACCTGAGACAACAACGTTGGAATGATTTCCTCAAGGACAGTGACTTAATGATAGTTTATACTATAGGGATGGGGAATGTTGTATCATATTCTCTCAGAGGGAGATATGGTATATAGATGCTAGGGGAAATGACAGAGGATCTAGCCACATTGTAGATATCCTTTGTGAATCAAGATGGAGAAACTTTTCTTCAGTATCTTACAGTCACTCCCCCACTTCATCAGCTAGTTAGGGAGCCACATCATAGGGACTTTGACTATGAGGATCGACGTGCTCAGATATCTACAGGACATACACCTGATCGATTTTCTAAAGATGGGGTGCTTTTCATCCTCTTCGGAGGAAGTACCATGGTACCAGTGTCGCTTCGGGAGGTAGTGTGGAGGGAGTTCCACACATCCCCTATAGTAGTACATCCAGGACTAGCGAAGAAGTATCAGTACCTCTGATGACTGAACTGGTGGCCATGAATGAATTGTGTAGTGGAATATATTATTACTCGGTGCCTCACTTGTTAGATAGTGAAGGCAGAGCATCAGGTACCACCAGGCTTAGTTCAGCCTTTAGAGGTCCCAGAGTGGATTTGGGTTGGGATATCCATGGACTTTGTGATAAGACTTCCACGTACATACCATGGTCATGATTCTATCTTGGTGATCGTCAACCAACTCACCAAGTTAGCCCACTTCCTACCAATCAAAGAGAAGGGTTCAGTAGAAAGCATGTGACCCTTCTATTTGAAGGAGATTCTGCAGATACATGGAGTACCCATAATGATTGTCTCTGATCGTGATGCACATTTGACTACTATATATGGAAGGGGTTTTCAGAGGATTTCGGGACACAGATTCATCTGTGCACTACCTTCTATCCTTAGACGGATGGCGAGACTAAGTGGGTCATTCAGACCCTTGAGGAAATGCTTCATGCTTGCGACCTTAACTTCGGTTGCATATGGGTGGAAAACCTGTCTTTGGTGGAGTTTGCATACAATAATAGATGTCACTCCACCATTGGTATAGAACCATTTAAGGCTTTGTACGACTGAAAATACAGAACACCTTTTTGCAAGACTGACCTAGGGGAGTCAGTACTCAAGGGACCAGATATGGTACAATCTATAACAGAGAAGGTACAGATCATTCAGGAGGATATTAAGATTTCATAGAGGAGGAAAAAGTCTTTTGGTGAAAGGAGATAGAGTCCTCTAGTGTTCGAGGATGGTGACCAAGTCTTCCTATGGGTCTCAACCTAAGGAGGTTTGTGGAGATTTGGTCTGGGATGCAAGATATCTCCAAGGTTCATTGGACACTTCTAGATCTTTAAAAGAGTTGGCGAGGTGGATTACCACCTAGAACTTCACCCTCAGTCGCACTGGGTTCATGACGTCTTCCACATAACCTAGATCAGGATATATGTGCATGATCCTTCCCACATCATCGACCACGGTGAGATGGACGTCGATGATGGGGTGACGTTTACGGAGGTTCCTATGGAGATTGAGGATCAACAAGAGCAGTTCCTTCATGGGTGGTTGATACCTTCAGTGCGTGTATGTTGGCAGCATGGGAACCTCTAGGAGAGAACATTAGAGTGGGAAGCTCAATACATTCTTAGTACCCCAACTTTTTCTTTTTGTTTGAGTTGTGGCTTACAGGGATGAAAATCCCTGAGGTGGGGAGAATGTAAAGACCCGGAAAATTCAATGTAATTTTATTAATTATATGAATATTTTACATGTTCATGAAAATTATCGGTGCGTGATTCTCAGGCCCGGTGTTCCTTGAATGAATTTCTGAACTTTTTTTTAGGTATTTCTAGTAAACGTGTGAGTGGGTTTTTGTAACTTTTGAACTAGTGCTCAGAATTAAAATTTGAGGTCACTATTATAATCGTAGTTCCGGTATTCGCTTAATTACAACTTCACCTAGACCGTAGTAGGTGGAGGGTGGATGTTATTTTTTCACCTTTTTCCTCGAATGATAGAAAAATAAAAATACTTAACATTTTTATATTTCATATTACCTCCTTTTTATTTATTGATTTGGGGAAAATTGATCAAGAAAAATCCCTAATTCAAATCCAGGGTGGTGGGGACCACCCAAACCCCTCTTAATGATGGGGGAACCTCTCAAATCCCCATTAATGTATTCTCCCATATATTTGAGCCAATTAATAATGCCATCAAATTAAATTGTTGAACATAATTTAATTTCTATTGGAACCAATTTCCTTTGAATGGATTGGTTGGAAAAGGAGAAGAAAAGAACTTGTGGAGGAACATCTTTTACAACGGTTAATGCACCACCTCCAACGTGGGATGCCTTCCACAATGGAGAACTGTTGTCCGTCCTTCCCTTTTCAGCGATGTCAACTAACTTCGAGGTAGTGGTTTTGTTGTTTTTCTTGGTTTGAGCTGAATTAATCCTTTTGATCCACCTACTGCTGATCTAATGTAGATGGTGCGGGCCAAATGAACATGACACGATCCCTCCACTATTCTTTATGGGTGTTCAAGGGGCCATCCATTAATTCCCACTGAGTTGTACCGAGCAGGACCCACGACGGGTCTCGCGTGCTGGCTGGAGACCGAACGACTTTGGTTGTTCGGTGACTTAAGGTGGGGAGAGCACCCCCCCCCCCCCCGCATGTGGCTATGCTGGGCTGCCCAGTGTGGGTCATGCCAGACTTCGGCCCAGTGGACCAGGCTGGACACTAGTCGGGCCAAGTCGACTCGAACCAGGTCGGACTAGACTCCGAACCAACTGGACCCAGAATTATATTATTGGCCATAAGATGGGCACCAGGCATCCGTTTGATGAGCCGTGTATGGAACCATAAACCTTGGATCGAGACAGTCCTTTTGGAATACTCTACTTGAGATTTGGATAAATTTAGGGTACAGTCGGGTTGGATCGAACATGAATCCAACCATGCCCTCAGGACTAAAAGGATAATAACTAACAGATCAGGTGTCAAATTGATGCACCATCTTTAGCATGGAAATCCATTTTACGTGGAGGTCCAATGGGATACTTCATCGTGAGACATCATGGTAGTTGGAGTATCGACCTGTAGATTGGGGAGTGGATCCTCCTATAATCAAACAAGCATTGTGCAGGAACACATTAGCTGGATGAAACATAAGAATGGGATCCATCGTGGGTATATGCTCGTGGATCCCACCTGAATTCGCTCTAGTATTCCATGTGTGACTACTCTATGATCCTGTTTCGGTCTGCTGTAAAAGGGTCTTTTGTAGGTTTGATGATGTACTTGGATCCTATGTGGTTCTGCTTTACTTGGATCCTATGTGAGTCTAATGATTTAGGATCCAATGTGGGTCTGCCTCTTAACAGAGTATGATGATAAAGTAGTTACATATTATCATCCCTACTACTATACCTATGTTATACCTAGTGTGAGCTGAGCCTTCACCTTTGTGGTATTCTTCTATGTGGCATAATAATGTGGTACTTACCTTCGTGGTGTTACCCTTGCGGTATTCTTTTGTGTGGCATACATGTGTGGTACATACCTTTGGGGTAATCTTCCTTTTGTGAAATAGTTGTACTTTGGCTATGTAGATGGGACATGTGTTTCCTCATGAATGAGATGGGTAATATTTGATATCTTAGTTTTTTATGAGAATACAGCTCAGTCGGGTTTTCACTGGTTTACATGCATTGGCGTTTTCACATTGGAGATTTTTTGAGACCTTGAGGGTCTCTAGGTCCCTTATGAGTATCATTATACTCACCCTTTCACGGGCTTCGCCCGCACCTTGTTGTGTTTTCTACAGATGATTGATAGCACTGGTTGGGGCTGAGGGTACTAGGACTGGACGGTGCCCGGAGGTGGACCATACGATATGTCAGTACGCAGAGGAGACTGGAAGACATGGAGTGCGGAGGAGGTGGTATGTACCTACCCTTCAAGTATAAACCTCATATGATGACCCAGTAGCTGTCTTTCTCTTTCTTCATTTGTATTTTATTTCTAGTTATACTTGTACCTTTACTGCTGGGCTTGTATTTTGGACCCTCTTACTTTCAGCACTCTTTTTTCTATATAGTTTACTTGTGTTTGTATCTTTTTTTGTTCTTAGATGTGTGTGTTTATTGGATATAAATGCAATTACATCCCATTTGTAGGGGATACATCTTGAGTACTAGTCTCCAGCCCATAGACAATGGAGGGAAGGCTTGGGGTAGTCATGTACGGGCCCTGGAGGACGGGTCGTGACACGATGGAATTTTGGAACGAACCTCTGGTAGTAACCTGCTAGACCTAGGAATCTACAGACACCCGCTATGTTCTTGGGTGATGCCCCAGAAGAAACTGCCTCGACCTTCAACGGGTCCACTTCTATTCCTTTCTAGGATGCACCATTTCCTATGAATTGCATAACTCGTGTGTAGAACATGCAATAGGACAAATTCCCACAGAGGTTGTGCTATCAGAGGGCCTCGAAAACCATCCTCAGATGCTCAACATGATCCTCCTATAATCTTGAGTAGATTAGGAAGTCGTTGATAAACAAGACTATGAACCGATCCTGATACTCATGAAAAAACGAGTTCATGAGCCCCATGAATAGAGCAAGTGAATTCCTAATTCCAAACAACATGACCATGAACTGAAAGTGCCTATATCTGCACCTGAAAGCAGTCTTTGAGATGTCACCCTCCTTCACCCTCAACTGGTTATATCCCGATCACTGGTCGATCTTAGAAAACCAATATGCTCCCTTCAACTGGCCAAAAAATGACTTTGATCCTTAGGAAGTAGTAATGGTTTTTTACAATCACCTAATTCATCCTTCTATAGTATATACACAACCTAAGACCACCATCTTTCTTCTTTTCGAACAAGTCTAGAGCACCCCCTGGTGACGTGCACGGTCAAATAAAACCTTTCTTTATCGGATCATCTATCTGAATCAGTAACTCATTCAACTCAGAAGGTGCCATCTAATAGGGATCCATTGAAATTGGACAGGCACTAGGTTGCAAGTCTATCTCGAACACAACATCATGCCGAGGGGGTAGAGTCTCCCCCTCTCCGGGGAATACATCTAAGAACTCAATAACAACACATGGATGTTCCACCATCACTTCATCTAATGACTCCACGAATAGCTCACATAACAATGATAGGAGGGTCTCTACTCGTTGGTTTCCCTCTTAATATCCCAGCTCACTAATGAATGTCACACGTTGTTCACCCATATCTGAAAACATAACCCTTATTCAGATGCATTCAATAGTATCACACACAGATAACAACTAGTAGATGCCTAAAATGACATCATACGACTATATCTGCAACAAAATAAGGTCTCCACTGGGCAGATGTGGCTCAAAAATCAATGTGCATCCTTGGAAAACATATGATATGTTTGTCTGAACTCCAACTTGCGTACTCAAGACTAGGGTCATAAAATGTATTTTTTATGTCTACACCCATAGCATGGGATATTATTGGTGGAAAAATGGTTAAGAATATCTATAATCAAACAAGGAACATGAAAGAGTGCATAACAAGATGATCATACCTCGAACGACATCTGTCCCTACTAGAACTGCTGCCTCTACAACGTGAAACTGGCCACACACAGCTGATCTTCTCCTCAGCTTTAGGTCACCTCCCAGGCCATGCCCAGTTCGAGGTCCATGCGTAGTACAATAAGGTCAGCGAACTCCTGCAATTCCTACTCTCAGAGGAGCGGGATCTCGTTGTCACTGCTGCTGCTACTGAATGTTCCTGGCTGGAAACTGCTGCTATTGAGATGGGCACTGAACCTGCCCACTCCTACTATAATGCACTCGGTCTTGGATATGATTTCGAAGGTAACCATGGATACCACAAATGAAGCATCTTTGTACTCAATCATTAAAGATAGGGTGAGGACCGAGAGATCAAAACTGGAACTCGTGGGGCCTGCTCCGCACTGTATGAAACCTAGATGGCCTTGATACTGGGGATCTGCTGCGGGAGACCTTACCCTTTAACGATTCCAACTGGCTCCACTCTCGTGCACAACATCCCAACATGTGAATCCTCTCCACTACTTCATCCCTCTTTTGGACCTCCACATACCTCTTTAGAGTGAAGGTTGTAACAACATACAGAAGAGAAGGATTGAGTGCCTCCTCTAAATGTCTCACTTGAGACTCCTCATCTAGAAAGAGGTCTAGAGAAAAATGAAGGAGATACTTGAACATGACCCCCATCTCTTCCACTGACATACTCCCCTTCTTATGGGAGAGTAAATCCTACCTCTTCTCAATCATCATCATGGAAGTAAGGAATTCTGCACTGAACTCCCACTTGATTTCAATCAACAAAACCTTTGTCTTCCTCTTCTCCCCGAGATAGTGCGTCCACAACTGACATGTCTCTCCCAGCATCTGGCTTACAGCTAGAGGAATGTAGTACTCTATTAAATCTCAAATCAAGATTAAAGATATCACCGGCTCCTAGAGTCAGCTATTGCAATCCATGACTGAGATGTTCCCCACATACTTCCTGAGGGTATTCGGCTGAAATTAATGAAGCATATTCTTCCACGGGACATCCTCCTCCTCTCGATCAGTTCGTCATTGATCAGCAAGATTAGCCTCATAGGCCTCAATCAAATAAACTACTCTTGTCCATCTTCCTGGAGACATAGCTTCATTGTAATCATGGAATTCATAATCTTGAGTAGTGTAGAATATTTATATTAAATTTTTCTTAAACATGTTATTTAAAAAATTTCCCAGAACATCCAGAACACACAATAACCAAAGAAATAATTATTCTTGTACCTTTCATAGGGTCTCTATGATATAATCAGTGTAGCCTCACATTGTCATTTGGTATGTCCAGAGTCCTTGCATCAGCTCATGGGGGGTCCCAAAATCCCATGTCCTAGCCGAATATCCGTAGCCTATTTCACACACTAAGACTTCCTAACATTGTCGCCCTACCATCCCATGCAATACTTACTATTACTAACTCGGAAAACCATCAAATATCTCAACCATCTCCTCTAATACCATTCTCTCATGACCTACCTTCACCATGATATGGGATAGGACTTAAAACCCCCATAACTATCCTTGATCAAGATGAAGATGTGATAATGACCCAAGAGTCCCACCTTTAATAGGCCCCAGAGTGGAAACTACCACAAATGGTATAGAATCACACGTAATATGGAAGGAATTGCCCTATTTATTTTGAAGTATCAGGAGATAAGATGGTAAAAACCCAAAAAACTACAAAAAATGAATGTAAAATTAAATAAAAAACCCATTCTGATATGCACGTTCAAAGATAAACCCAAACAAGGTACAAGAAAACTCCAAAGGGAATGTACCAATAGAAAAGAAACACCAACAACAAGTGTCTTGATATCCAAGCTTGTACGGTCTCTTACGGTCCCCGAAGTTCTCCTAAAAACCTATAAACTATTTTACATACTTAGGGTGAGTATACAGGTATACTAAATTGGGAAAACCAAAAGCTCTTGTGCATAAGTGTGGAGGAATTTTAATGCCCCATGAGAAAAGAAGATAACCAAATCACTAACAAGGAAACTATCCACCCAACCATCACACTGGAACACACACCAAATATCACAATTCATGTAAAGTAGTATTAATAACACATCAATGTATTGGTACCCCGCACCACTTTCACACTAGTTATTGAACACATCCTATGTGTCAGACCTACCCCACCATTTCTCACTCCAGTCCCCCTTCTTCCCCAATGACAACATTTTGGGCCACGACAACAACACATATCGTGTGATGACTCCAAGGACACAACAACCACACACATCCCCACCCTCTGACTCATAGGCCACAACAACCGTTGTCATGCCCTAAGACACATGGGCCTCATCCTGGAGTGACTTGGGAAACAATCATACCCACACACACTAGGGCCATCCACCACAACGTACCTTGCCTGAAAAATCTGAGGAATTAATGGATCTCAATACATCACAGCCTACACGATATGTCTTGGGATACATGGGAGAGGGAGAAGAAAAGTTGATAATAAATAGCCACTCATAAGAGTGTTGGGAAAAAACTCCCTCCCCGTATAAAATGTGGGTGTTCGACAAGAAGTGCTCAACATGGGTGGGGGTGAATAAGAAACAAAAGAACTATATTTATATACACATGTAGAAAAGAACTCATCCAAACCTAACTTTTCTAAAACCCACTTATACAAAAATATTGTCATTACTATTCATTCCTTCAAAAGCACAGTAGAAAAAACCAGAGAATAACTCATTCTTGGAAAACAATTCCTTATTGAACCCATTCATATTATCATATTCAAGTGATTCTATATAAATAATTCTTCACTACTGGGAAAATAATAAGCATAACAACAAGATAAGGATGTAAAAATAGCTAAGAAGTAATATAAGCATTCACACCTAGTCCTTTTGTAATGTTACACCACCAAAAGGGGTCTGTGAGATCGCTAAATTTACTAGAACCAAACCAATCCCCATCATACGGACCCAAATGGTCTTAGATCCACAAACCAACATCTGAACAATAGGGCATCCCATCCCTATTAACTTCACCCCACAAGAATCATGTAGACCATCCATGCTTATTAGCAGAACTAAACAATGGAGTTTTCAGATTTACCCACACCATTTATCAAATATATTTTCTGTTTGGTTTACCGTGGTGATAAAAAAAGGATTATTGTTCATTGGGAATCCATTTAATCAACGTAGTTTACGTGATTAACTGGTTTCCATGTAAAAACCATTCAATCAAAATCTTATACAGTAAAACATAGGTTCATTAGTTCTCAAGAAATGACCACCAATAGACACAATTTTCATTGGTCATAAGCACTTACAATTTGAAACATACAAAGGAAGATAAAAGAATACAACATAATCATCAAAAACCCCCATTATTTCTTTATAAACCAATTATTACCTTCATTAATATTGGGTTTCATCCATTCCCTAAGGAAACATTATCATAATAACCTTGCATGATAGACATTAAATAGAGATAAAGGAATATCGTACCAGGATGATCAAAGAATGATGTTTTCTCTGTGTGCCAAGAACAGGGGATGCATGTCTTCTAGGGGATGAATTTCATGGGATATAATAGTGAGTAGGAATGGTCCCAACATGGGTGCATAACTATCCTCTGGAAGAGGGACTCTAAATGAACCTATGGAAGGAAAAAAGACACACCATGAAGAAGAAATAATCTATGTTCGATAAAAGGTGAGATCTTGGAGTTAGGGTATATGGAATCTAGAATGGATTTAAAGGAGGATCATGGTTTCATAATGAAATTGTACAATTAAAACTGATGGAATTAGTATTTATTTTAATGTTCTCATCAAAGAGGTGTTGTTAACAGATGTGAGTTGAAGTGTTTCCTTTAAATAGGGTAAAACCCACATAAAATGGGAGAAGATGGAATCACAGTAAACGAGGTGACATAGAGGAAAACATCCACGCGTTTTGGTAGGTCAAGGGTCGCCTAACTATTAGGGTATTTTAGATATCATATATGGTAATTAAATGGCCTTGAATGGGATATTAAAAAAAATTATGCCAAAAGATACATTACAAGAGTGGAACTGGAAAAACATAGAAACAGAAAAAACACGAAGGGTGGGAGACCATTTTGTGAGACCCCATAACAGTGCCAAAATCATGGTGCCACCATAATGGAGCCACTAGTTCAGTGGAGTACCATAATTAGTGCCACCATTTCAGCATGCGACTGTGAAGGTGCGACCACTACGGAGTGATTGTCACAGTTTCACTGTCATGGTCCCACTATCACAGTACTACCATCACAGTGCCACCATCACGGTGGCATAGTTTTTGTGTGAAACTGTAACGGTGTTACCACTATGGTTCCACATTCATGGTTCCACTATCACAGTGCCTCTGTGACTAGTTCCATTATTTCAGTGGAACCATTTTGTGGAACCTTGTTTTTGGAAAACTCTGTAATGAGTCACTGATGGTCCCCAGGACACCGCAATCACCAGAAATTTGGAAACGTAATGGACTAATAGGGTCCATGCCATTACATATGATTTTAAATATAAATATAACAATCCATTTTATAACAAAAATATGATTATCCCCTTTCTCTCTCATCAAACTATTTTATATATTTTTATGTAACATATTTATGCTGCCAAAATTTCACCGTGATTTTGTATTCCAAACAAATGTGTCGTGAATTACCATACCATTATTCTATAAACAATATTAATCATTATTAACTTATTATTATTTCATTATGGAATTACATGTAATTATTCCACACACCATGATCAAGGAATAAAATGTGGTGATAAATTATTCCACATTTTATGATCTATTGGGAATACTTTTGTTAGAGAATGAAATGAATGTGATGGGTAAACCTAGAATTATATAGAACTCATTTGAATTGTGTAATGTTTTAGTCTCATGTGGAATCCTAAAAGGGATTAGGGAGTGATCCTAATCCATCATGGTACTTATTACATAATGATGTCTTGTTGGTTGTCCATGAACAATGTTAATGATGCTATATTTTTAGTTGTTTATTCATTTCCCATGTCTCCTTTATGTTATCTTGCTATATAATGCCTTACTATCCTTGTTTTTGATTCTCACTCCTTTTAAAATGAATTGATATTCCACTTGTCGAACATGTAAAATTTTGTTCATGTTATGACATGGTTATTCCGTTAAATGAATTTCTTATCTCACCTCTTTTTTATGTACGCCCTTAGGTTATCCTCTGAAGATTTAAGTATGAAGAAATAATTTGAGCATGTTAATGAGTTATTCCATAAAGGTGATCTATTTCTCCTTTTATTTTGTTATGAAATGTACGTAATTACCAAATACACTAGATTTCTCAATCATTTTGATAATATTATGTTTAATATTATATAATAAATCAATAATTAATTTTTACTAAAGAGAATGGTTGCAATAGTTGGTATCAATGGAAATGTTTAGTTAATTTTTGTATAATTATTAGAATGACATAGAAAAATAATTATGGAAAATACTAAGCATAAGAATATATACCTAAATTTCGTTAGTTTATAGAGTAAGTATTTTCTAAAAAAATACATCCATATTTGGGTTCTATAAGTGGATGTGGGTTTGAAAGAGATATACCAAGTGGTCAAATAAGAAAACAACATATTTGGTAGACTAGATGAGGATCCAGTTTAAGATAACGAGCCTTGAAACCCTGGTTTGGAACTCCTGGGGGATTTGAATTGGTTCATTTACAATATCATTATGAGGAATTATTAATTGAAAAAATGCCCATAAGTTTCAATGTTAGAAAAAAAATCATTGATAACATAGATTAAAGACTAGAAATTGATATGTAAAGGAAATAAATATCATTTACAAGTAATCACATTAATGTTAATGAATTTAAAATATTCATTAAAAAATACTCATTCTAAATTTTTCTCTCTATTCAAGCCAATGGAATGAAATAAGAGTAACTAAGAAAATAACCAATGTGGATGGAAATGTGATGACTGCCCAAATTAGATGCTCAATCAGATAGGACATCATATAGGAAATGTATTTATTATACCAGACCAGCTATCAAAAATAACCATTATGAATTGGGACTTTGTGCAATTCCTAATATGTCAATGAAGTGGAAGAAAAAATCTCAAGGGGGTCCAATTGGTAAATGTAATAAGGGAAAAAAGACCTAATTCCATTTGTGAATTATGTGTGGAAATACGAACCAATGGAAATGTCATGAAGGGTGTGGGAGATGTTTTATATGTTGTAAAATAGGGCATAAAATATCCAAATTCCATGAAAAATTGGGTAATGTTATTAATAGAGATAATTTTTTATCTCTGGTGACTTATACAATTATAAGCCATAAATGTGGACAAGTTGGCCATTATCCATGCCAATGCACTATTTTATGGGATATGAGGCAAGATTAGAAAAAAAATTCTCCAAGATCTAGAGAACAATGTATGTCCAATGCTAAAATATATCACGATGAAAGATATACATGTAATCAATACTATAGAGTAGTGTATTTCATGTTGTATTTATATTAATTACCTATTATAATTCTTGTATGTTCACTAAGAACATAAAATAAATACCTAAAATGTCTTTACATCATAAAAAAAAATCTATGATAATGTGTAACATGTTTATGTCATTGGGAATGTTCTTCAAAATATTAATATTCATCCTTTAGTTTAATTTTATGTTATCCTAGTTATGTATGTGGCGACATTTTATAAGGAAAATATTATTTACTGGGAGCATGAATTATTTATCTATATCCTGAATCATCCTTTGATTATATAAAAGTGAAATGTGGAGGTTAGATATTCCTAATATGGATATTATTTCACTATAAGAATGTCTATCTATTTAAAATGATTCCAACAAAGGAATGAACTATTCAATAGAAATTGCTGAGATGTAAATATTAAAGTGATTATGGATGATTATTTGAGATTTATCTTTTAAAATCAGTATATCTATTAAAATATAGATATAATAATGAAGGAAAATCTAAAGATTTTTATGTAGTAGTTTTTCATTGTGGACATGAATTTTAATTTGAATGGGACTGATGATATATAAATGAGATTTAGTGGTAAATTGATATTTTCGAAAAAATATGGTTGAGTTATTTTTAACCCTTAATGGGGTATTGATGTACGGTGAGACCTAAATAATATTTGGATGATATTTATAAGGCTAAAATTATTTTTAAACCATTAATACATCTTTTATGTGATGGATTTTTTGTATGATAAATTGGGAAAAATATAACAGGGTAAAATCATTTTGATTCTGAGGTGATTATGGATATTTTGGGAGGATGTTTATTTGGTTGAGGTATATACAAAAATAGTGATTAATTTAGAAGTATTGTTATATGTATTTGGAGTTATAATATGATTTTTATGAGACAACCTTAATGATAAAATTATTATTTAATTTTTATATTATTAGAGTTATATATGGGTATTTTTTAGGGAATGATATATGTTTAACCATAGAGATCATTAGTATATCTCTGATGATTATTGTATTACTGTTTATTTACATTTAGTATCATCTTAATTTATACAAAAAAATTGGATTTATTAAAGATATAAGTAAGGACATGATATTCTTTGGTGTATTTTGTGATGAGTTAGGAGTTTATTCTAGTGCTTCATGCATATTTCATTTGAGTTAACATCATTTGGAGAAAATATGAGATTGTAGCGGAAATTTATTATTAATGAAAATATACTCTTAATGATGGTATATTTTTTATTTCCATATTCTTTATAGTAAAGGAATTTCTTAACACTAATGTGAGAATCTTAAACCAAAAATGTTTTCATATTACAATCATTTTAGATGAATGGATAGTTTTTTGATCCCTCATAGATTTATGGTTTTGATGTCATTGTATTACTCTTGACTATGATGTAAATATCTCTTTATTATTTATTTGGTGTTAGTTTTATTCTCCATGTATATATTTTTACTTCCTAAAAATTTTATCCTTCTTAGAAACATATTAATTGGATGGACTTTTTAGTTATATTTTTCTTTTTTCATGTGGATGTTTTGTTGACCCTTTATTCGATGTGGGTTTAAAATAAATATATATTCATGTGAGTAATAATTTATTACCATGTTTAGTTATAAATTTTGAGGAAATGATTTATTAAGGAGATGAATGTAATGACCCATGTTTTTAAAAGAGAAAACTTAGTTCAAAATATGTGATTCCCAACACAGAACCGATGGAAATAATGATTATTTAAATATGATCATTTTTACCATTCCATTAATCATTCAGATACAAGTAGGATCAAATATGTTATTAAATAGATATATATTTCCTAAATATATCGAGAAAATTATAATAAATAAATAATCTCTTTTTCGTAATGAATTTTTTTTCATCAAAACATGTTTTTTTAGTATTTGTTTTTAGGAAAAAATATTATAATTATTTTTTAGAAAATTTAGAAAATTTATTTTATAAAATAATATCTATTTTTGGAATCATTATATCAAAACTAAATTAGGGTGAAAAGATGGATTTTGTTTTGGAAAATATAGATTTTGTTATTGAACAGTGAAAGATTCCATCTTTTTGTAAAATTATAATTTATTTTAATAAATAAATAAATTTAGAAATATAATAATTGTTAAAATTTTATTTAAATGTAGAATATGTATTATTTAGGTGTATTTAATTTATTTAATTACCTTTAAATCATATATTCATTAATTTTTATTATAAGTTAATTAATAGGCATCAATCACATTTTCTTTGAAACATGTTTTAAATTTCATAAAGTTTCTTAATTATTATTAATTAAATTACCCAAAAATGAGAAATTATTTAAATAAATTTATCGAAATATATATATAGTTATGTAATTAAATTTATATTATTTAGACTATGTGTTATATAATTAAATTAAAACCATCATTACATTAAATTTTCATTTCTTCTGAAAAACCACTTTCTGTAATGCTTGATAGTTTTATATGAAATTAAATTATTCCATCCCTATAAATTGTTTTTTATAAAATTTATACCATATTTAGAGTCTTATAAATTAATATTTGGTAATAAGTTCCATGTTATTTTTGAACTATATAAATTTTAACTTTAGAAAATATTAGTTATCATGTTAAATGGGAAAAATGTTAATTAATGGTAAAAATAATTTAACCAAGAGAAGGAAAACCCTAACAATAATTGTATGAATATTAATTTTCAAAATAAATTAAAAATAAATTAATTTATTCTCTATTGTTTTAACTTTATAAAGTTTTAATTAATTAGTATTATAGATATTATATTTTGATACGATGCAACACAAATGGAATTTTAATATATTATAATATTTCAATTAAGATATTCATTTTGATTAATTAATCGATTATTGAAATAAATTTCATTTTAAAAATATATTATTCTTAAATAATTTTTATTAAATATAAATTATTATATAATTTTTATGAGTCAAATGTAATTTTTATATGGGGTTGGAATTTGTTATTGTAATGAAACCAAACATTTCACTACAAATATCGACAATTTTTTAAAAGTGAAAATTCATATATTAATATAATAATTTCGAAAAAATTAGTATTATTTTTCAGAATCATATCATCAAAATTATCTTTTATTGAATTTTTCATAATTTTCTGAGATAGAAAAATTTTCAATTAAAAAATAAATTTGGTATAAATATACCTTGCGTATTATGACCTCATAAATACCAAAAAATGATTTAATAAATACTATAATGGGGATCTAAGACCAAATAAATTTTTTTTCCCTTAAAATAATATGATTTTAAATTTATTTTATTAATTTTATGAATCCTTTTTGATATAATATATTTTAGTGTACTAAAATGATATTATTAATGATATGACTCAAATCTATGTAAACATTTTTTTTGTTTTAATTTGTTTGGATGATATACTTAAAAAATAAATGAAAACATTTCCCTTTTGTGGAATCCTGGGGAAAATAGCAGGGGATGTGTTATGGGTTTTGTTATATTATTTTATTAAGTCAAAAACATAAGTTTGATTATTTATAATGAATTCCCCACTCATTTACTTTATAAACCCACCAAATATCAAATTTCTCAACACTAAAATACATTTTATAATGTCCTTGATTTTCCTTCCACTCTATAGTGTCCTCCAAAGGTTCCTCTAGGCTCTCAAGAAGCTCCTATTGAGCATTTGGAATCACACTCTCATGGTAAGGGTCCTTCCTCTCCTCCTTTCAAATCGAGAACATTATCTGAAATAAGACATTTTAATTTCCTTTGGTTATTTTTTCATTAATTTGTAAACCTTATATTAATTTAATATTTAAATTATTTTAATGAGATACAATTTATCCTCTCTTATTTTGAGCCATATCTAACTCTATACCACATCGAAATTTTGCAAAGGATCTCCCTCTTCTCCTTTCAATTCAAGAAATACTTTTTTGTTAAGCCTCTCAATTTTTATTTGATAAAGTTGGGGAATATTCTTACATATCCTTATAACATTCAATTTTATGAATAAACTATTATATACCCCTTTAACTATTATTAATCCCCCCACGAACCTTTATTTACACTGATTACCATTCCAGTATTTTTTATGGGATCTCCCACCCTCATTTTTATTCATGAACCTATTTTGTGTAATGACACATAATTTCAATTTTTATGTGTTTTTATAGGTTATTACATATTCCCATTACCTTTAATTATATTTATAAATGATTATATACCCATTTCACTATAAATAATCCCTCCCATGAAACATTATGTCCACCCATTACCATGTCTGTATTTACTAAGGTATCATTTACATCACTTCTTATTCAGGTTTCTTCATTATCTTTGACCTTAAATTTTCAATTAATAATGTTGGAATATGTTTTCACATGTACCTATTACTAAAAATTATAATTCCAAATTATTATAGACACTTTTTTCTATCATCAATCAATTTAATGATTTTTTAAGTAATGATGTTATGCTGACGAAAATTCACCACAATTTTCTATTCCAAACAAAATTGTAGTAAATACCCATACCCTTTTCATATGCTTGTTATTTACCATTGAGAACTTTTTATTATTCTATTTTTTTAATTAGAATTATTTATTCTACACATCATGACTGTGGAATAAAATATGATGTTAAATGATTATATGTGTTTTGATCTATGTGGAACATTTTAATAGAGAATGCAATGAAAGTGACTGGTGCGCTCGAAATTATATAGCACACTAATGCATTGGGTAATTTTTTAGTCTCATGAGAATTCTTTAGTGGGATAAGAGAGTTAAACTTATCCAGCACATGACACATTCCATCATGATTTATTTGAAATTATCCTTGAACTATGTTTATGATGAAATGTTTTTGGTTGTTTAAATATTTACTACATTTCTTATATGTTATCATGTGATATCATGCCTCATAGTCAATTTTTATCATTCTAACTATTTTTAGGAACCATTTATGTGCCTATTATCTAACATGTAATATTTTTTTGGTTACTCTAGTATTATTCCCTCATAAGGATTTATATTTCACCTGTTTCTAATGTATGTGTAACACCCTAAGATTTATGGAACACATCTTCTTAAATAAATTCAATTTATTCATTAGATTAGACCTAGCTTAAATAACCCGTACAATTAAATATTAATGTGACATTTATGAATAATAATGATAAGATTATAATTAAACCTCACCACTAAAATTATAAGTAAAAATTAGGCATCTCATAAATGAAAATATGATATATTTATATCAGAAAATAAGTCAATAAATCTATTAATATTGATAAATTAAGTGTTTGTATTTTTGTGAAAAATAAATTTTTATTTATATTATTTTAATTAATATATCTATTTAAAAGATAATTTAATTTCATAAAATTTATTCATAAATTAATATTTTTATGACTTATGTTTATAATATAATTTTATGATACATCAAATAATTTTTTAATGTATCATAAAATTAGTTCTAATTTTAATATCATTGTTTTTTTAATAAAAGATGAACATAATTAAAATACAATTTTTTATATTTAGAAAATTATTTTCATAAATTTGAGTTCCTTTTTAATTATGTAGATAAAAAATGGTAAGGTTTATATTTTGTGTTTTCCTTAAAATAGTAGAATCTTTGGTGAATTGTGAAATATAATAATTTACATTGATAGCTATAGACAATAATTATCGAGTCAATGATGATGTATAGATGGTGTAAGAACCTTTTTTTAGAAATCAAATTCCTTAGTTACTATAATTATTCATGTTATTTAACACTATTTACATTTTTTATTAAAAAAAACTAATGTACAATAAAAAAGAACACCCCTCTCATGCAAAATAAATATCACCCTCACCACCTCTTCTCCTCACACCATATAAGCCTTAGAGCATGCTAATATTTGGACCAATTCCCATAAAAATAAAATTTCCCACATTTGTTAAAGTTTGACTCACCAAAATACCATATACAAGTATCATAATGAGGTTCTCAAGGAGACAATACTGAAGAGGTAAAATCGTATCTCATCCTGTTTCAATTTCATTCCTTATCTTTTCTTATAATTCCTTCACCTCCCATGTACAATATAACATGATAAATATAGTATCGCATATATATAAATATATGTACATAAATGTTATTACTTTAATGGTATATCCAACACCATGTATTTTCTCTACTTATTTTTCTTCACAAAATGAATACTTAATTCGAGAGGTAATGACTCACCACCATCAAGGATAATGATATTTCATCTTCTAATTCAACCATTAATTCTAGTCATAAAACCATTATAGTGGTTAAAATATATTATAAAATTTATATTAAAACTTATTTGGTGTTCTTAAGAAATTATATATGCATAATATCTATTAATTAAATTAATCTACTTTGTGATAATCGAAAAAACACCAAAATAATAAAAATGGTTAAATTTAAAGTGTTAGCTAATGAGTAATAATTATATATGAAAAAATGTTATATAAGATCATTTAAATTTTTATATGTTCGTTTATAGCATATAATTTCTCTTTTAGATAACTATTCCCATTTTACATGATATTTAATACATGTTTACAAGTGACCAAATCAAGAAAAACCTAGAAAAGAACACTCTAGAACATGAAAATTCAATCCTATAACTCATTAAAAAGGAAAAAAATTAACTTAATAAAATTATACTAAATAAAATACACATTTATTTGGTTCTGAATTAAATTATTAACTAATAAAAATTAATAATAGTATATATTATGTGCTTGTGCATAACACTTTAAGAAATAAGATAATATATTCTCTCTAAATACCCATTTTTCTTTCAGGATATGCTTTCTCTCTACATAACCAAATTTAATTCATAGTTATTATCATATACTCTACTTAAATTCTATTTTAATGTTCCAAAAATATATAACTGGCACAATTATTCTTTATTTTATAAGTATATACATGTTTTATATGTACCCCTTTTCAATTCCTCCCTTTAGGAATGCTCAATTTTGGTGGAACATCCTAATTTGTTACCAATTTTCATGTAAAATCCATAATATGTTTTAATACATAAATATTTTCCTAAAATAACTGTTTTTATGTTGGAAAACTATAATTTTTCTTTTTTGGGATTATACAAAAATTATACCTTTTATCCATATAGCAACAATTTAATTTGTTCCCTTAAATTGCACTGAAGTGGATCATTTTTAATGTTTCTTAAACACTATTTTTACAAGTTTCACTTTAGATTGACCCCATTTATCCTGATATACATCTAATTTAAATTTCAAGTTTACAATTGTGATTTGAAATCCATTTTTTCATGGACACTATCATGAAATTCATTTTCGTTATGCCTTATTCACTACTTCTTCCTTGTGTGATGTGTATATATACATCACATTGGGTTTGTTTATTTGTCTTAGTAGTATGCCATTTTTAAATATAGTATTTTTAAAATTTTTCTCAATTACAGAAATATTTATAAATCCATATTTTCAACTTTGTATAGATATTTTGATAATTCATATTGTTCATGAATGAAATCTATGTATGATGAATGCCTTGAACATACTGTGATGAGTGAGGAACATTTATAGATAGCACCTTATTTCATCAAAAAGACTCATGAGACAAAAAAGTTGGTGAAATCCACTTACTGTTTTTTTTCCAAGAATAATTATATGTGTTTCTATCTACATACTTAAACCTTATTTCCTTGACGGTAGTGGTTCATGTGTGAGATAGATGACATCGAGAAATAAATAATTTTATCACAAATTGTTCTGTTATTACATTCCATGATATTTTATCTATGAAAAAAATATAATGATACATTTTCTTTCTCATAGCATTGATGGCATGTATTTTTTAGTTAATTACCATTTCCTATTGATTATTCCTTATTTACGTTTCTTCACATATTATTGATTCATGTAACCATTACTAATGATTTTATCTCACACTTTTATTTGTTGTCCTTCCCCAGTTTATGAAGTTGAAATACATGAATAAATGTGAAGGATGAAATTTAAATTCTTTTGTTATGATCGATGATGATTTATAAATGTTTTATGGGAACCATATATGTATCTATTTATTCAAGACTACAAAATTGACTGATCATTGGTGATGTTATCCATAGTATCTATACAATTATAATAAAATTACCACTGAATATGGGATAATTTGGTTGGGGTTTTATAGTTGGTATCATAGAATTTTTAGTATAAACCATGGTAACTAGATATTAAGTAAAATTAAATATTTTAATAAATACTTATTGTGATTTGTGGCTCAATACTCATGATGAATTTGGTTTCACTTAGTTTGTTCAATTATTTAGTGATGTTTCCTAATCAAAGATGTGGTATCAGTACCCATAGATAATGAAGGTAATTCCTTGATGAACATGTCAACATATTTAGTGTTGGAGCTGAGAAGATGAGAACTATATTACGATAGCTTACTCAGGTTAGGATGACTACCCATAATACACCAATCATTGATCATTTCATATGAAAAAATCTATCATCATTAAATCGGACTACTTATATTAACCCTCTCTTTTCAAACATTAACATTACAGAACTATTTTGGAATACATAAAACTAATAAAAACGGATGTGCAATGACTATAGTTATTGTAGTGCCTATCGAAAAATTGAAACATAACACCGGAACATAAATGAACTACATAATCTCCTACCTGGATCTTAGTTACTAAAACCCTTATTAGATACATCAAACATAGTTCATATCATCTTAACATGGGATAAAGAAAAATAAAAGGGGTGAGCTCAGATACTCAATAAGAGAAAATAAGGTAAACTTATAAGCATAAACATGAGTATAATTGAATGATAACATGTTCCTGAAAAATTGAACATCGTACCCTGAATATAAAAGATCATAATAAAAATCATGGCATAAATATTGGGAGTTCATATTAAATAATTCATAGTTAAATAAATAGAATAAAACATGAAAACATATCATAGGAGTAAGATTTGGAAGTGTGAGAAACCCATATACATATAATTATTTTTGTAGTATCCAAGACATCGCCACTAAGACCATATTATTAGTATAGGTTCACTTCCAATACCATTATAATATCATGATTTCACTCATCATTCCATCTTAGAATTCATGGATTACTCCCCAGGCCATCAAAGTAGTTAAGGTTAACTCCCAAGACCATCATAGTTTATCACATGAGATATAAAACATTACCCAATGCATTGGAGAGAGATATAGGTCCCAACCATATCATAATGAAATAATATATAAATGTTCCAAATGATCATAATAAATCATAACAAAACCCGTGAAATTAAATGAGTATCCTTAACATGTAAAAATATTAGAATTTCTGAAAATAGACAGGTTCCGTATTAATTTCAACGTTAACATAACCTATGGAAAAAGTGGGTTTTGAGTGAATATAACCCGTGAAAGGGAAACATGATTCATAAACAAGATGATATTAAGAAATAATCCATTCAGTGAGAGAATATGAATGGAAAAAAATGAAGAATTTCACTAAAAAGCAAGACTATCACCAATGGATGGTATCTTAGAGGTGAAATAATTTTGATAAAACACATGAAATTAA
This sequence comes from Viscum album, assembly GCA_963277665.1. Taxonomy (NCBI): domain Eukaryota; kingdom Viridiplantae; phylum Streptophyta; class Magnoliopsida; order Santalales; family Viscaceae; genus Viscum; species Viscum album. The sequence continues at coordinate 51,500,890 of OY728152.1, read as the reverse complement.
TTATTATGGAAAATATCATTTATTCTTCATTATCATTTTATTTTATTAAAATACCACTTAATATTGACAGAAAATAATTTCACAGAAAATAAACATGAAAACATGTAGGATAAGAATCATCGAAAGTAGTTGTTAGGAATGATTAAAAATCCATTCATGCTCTAAAGGATAAAAAAATATTCCTGTACTTTTGGTAGAAAATTCAAATAGTATCTCCTATGGAAAAAAGAAGAAAGATTCTTTCCAAAAAGTGTAGTAAAATGTTAAAAATGGGTATATATTAATTTAACCATATATAGGATAATATTAAAATATTTTATGAAATTATTTTTATAAAACATGGACATGAATGATAAATAAACCCTAGAAAATTCTTATATATACAAATTATTGAATTACAATGAGATTGTTGAATTTTCCCTTACCTTGTCTCTTGAATCTCTTCGTACAAACACAAGATTTATGTATAATAAGTATATGTTAATTATACATATTTTAAAGACAATATTATTATACATAATAACATATATTGTTTTATTATCACATTAAATTAAACAGTTGTTAATGATCCTATGTTAAGGATTCACTTCAGGTAATATTTGATTTGTTCTTCGCATTTTTCTTTATTTGTTATATCATTTCATTTATAATTATATCATGATTCAAGGATTTAAATCATGATATAAATATCACTAACTTTAATTATATGTATATTATAGTAAATCATAACATAATGATGTATGAAATGGAATACGCCGTTCTTGGAGATGGTAAGCTATATGTACGCTTGAACGTTGTTTCCGTTTTAACTACCGTATTGAATGAATATATGTAAATTACATAGGTATATATATGTATGTATATAAATATTTAATTATTCCAAAATAATTATTGTATCAAAAATTTCATATTTATTTATAACAAAAATTTCTATAATAATCCATGAATGGTAAACATGAAATATGAATGCCACCACGTCGTGGAGACGGTATGTCGTACGTACGCATGAGTGATTATATTCTTCCATATTGCTAAAGGGTAGGGAATTGAATGGAATATGAATTATACAGAAACAATATGATGTAAAATTTATTATTCACATCCTTTATATCAATCTTCATACCCATATAAATAATGTATAAATGAAAAATAAAAACCACAATGTGGAGATGGTAAGCTGTACGTACAAACACATTGTGATATTTTGTTCATAGGATGGGTAGAAGTGCAATCTGGTTTTCCTACAATCAAAACAACATCACAGAATATATTATATTCTCATGATATAACATTTTTTAGGGAAGAAACATAGGAAGTGAAAGTACACAAAGAAATAACATTGAAATGGGTGATAAAACAATTACCTGTTTTTCAGGTATCTTGAATTGATTTTTACAAAAGGACCTCATAGGATGGATTTATTTCCAATGTATAGGTTGTACGATGTTGTTAGGTATTTTATTAGATGTAATGGTGTTTTTTCAGATATAAATGGCTTTGGTGGTGTGAATAAAAGAGAAGGAGAGGTTCCCTTTTATATGGGCTGCACTTTAGAAACTCCAAAACTATTACATTATTGTAAATTTATTTTTGATTTAAAATAGCTCTAAAGTGAGTTATTTATCACATTAAATAAGGATGTGTCTAAATCCTCCCAATCAATTAATAATAGGTAGGTCTAGTTCATATAATTATCCTTGACTTTTGGCATTAACCTTTAGATAAACTATTTAAATCTTATTATGACCAATTACATTTTTACACTATATGGATAATATAGTAACAATAAAATGTAAAACGAACCGTAATTGGATTATTTATGAAATATTTGAGATCATAAAATTTACTTGGCAGAACCAAATATTTTTATGACATTTATAACATTAAATAAATTATTATTTACTTCAAAGTATCATTTATATCAATATTTATACTAATCAATATTTTCAATTTAAACAATATCAAACCTACAAGATAACATCAAAAAATACTTCTAATATGTCAATATCATGTCCTAGTGACCAATAAAATTCATTTCTATCATTAATTAAGTCAAATTATATTTATTTTTAAACTTTTAATATCATTTATTTCATATGTCAATTAATTAAATAATTACTGCATCATTTTTATAGAAGAAATTAATTAATTAATAACATCTCAAAAAAATAAAAAAATTATTATTATCAATAGAAGTTTCTTATAATTAAAATGAATTATTATATTCTAATTTATCTTATGTATAGCCCTATATAAGAAAATGATTCATTTATTAAAATTTTAATCATACTCCTTTAACTCTTCCTTAAATAAAATAAAATAAATGTCTCAATCATAAACATGTGGCTTTAAGAGGATCATATTTTTTAATTATGTTTGATTTGGGTTGAAACACACTTTTCCAATGAAATTAAGAAAAGTATTTGGGTAATTTTATATTATTATAATATTATTTTCACCTTAAATTACCATATTTACCTTTTACTATGTTAAATAAAATTTAAAAGTAACTATTCATGAAAAATTACTTTAATCCTATTATATCACAGTGTTCAACCTGATTACAAACATGTATGTCTATTTTTTTAATTTAAATTCACTAAAGAGGTAAAATGATGTTTACTGTAAATCCAAAAAATGTGGGTAGAAGGTGGGTAAGTAGTAGTTCAAATATTTAATAATTTTTAATATATAAAACTATTTCAAAAAGATTACAATGACCTATAACAAATTTAGGTTTTTATTATTTATCTAAAAAAGGTAACAACTCTTTCTTTAAAATTTTTTATGGAATTTATGTCAAGTGGTTTCAAGCTGGTCTATAATAATTTTACTATGTGTTATAGTGTCAAATGGCTCGGTTGTACTGAATGGTTTTCTACACTTTATCCACAAAATTATCTTCAATAAAAGTATATATTCGGTGGTATTTATTATTTATCTATTTAGACTTTAAAATAAATTTAATGAGAAAATAATTATTTAAATGAAAAACTTGGTTTTTTAATAATAATGTTGTGTTTTGCACTATGCATAAAAAATGAATCTTTTAAAAGAAACCAAAAAACTCAACCGAAGAAAATTTCAATATTATGAATAGAATAATGATATTTATTCAACAAAAATAAATTTCCATTACTGTTTAAAATTATCATTATTAAAAAGATATTAAAACACAGCCCATTCGAGAAAATGATATTTTCGAACATAAAAAGACTTTACGATGTATCATATCTTTAATGATCAATATTCGAAAAATAGTTATTACTATTTTTATGACTATGTCAAATGGATAAGTTATAATTATCTCATATAGATAATAATAATAATAATAAGATATGTTTCATAGAAATATAGTGTTACTGGTATTGTACGCCAGGTCGGTGTTGTGTGCAACGTACAACAAGTCAGTGTTGTGTGCAACATATTCCATGTCTATTCAAAATTATTAGAAATTTTTACATAGTTCAATGAAAGATATAAATTAAAATTTCATTTATAATAAAAAAGATCTAAAAAACTTGGGGTGTCACATTATACCCCCTTAAAATGAATTTTTCCATCAAAAATCAACACTCATGTAAAAAAACATAAAGATACTCAAGCTTTATCATAACCAAAATTTCCCATATAGCATCTTATAACTAGTCATTTCTCCAAAAAAAAATTACCTGGTGATTGGTCTTGTTTCATAGAATTTTCTCTGATTGGTCCATAATTTTAATAGACTACCCCTTGTAAGAAAGATCATGTTCCAGCGGTATGACCTATGAGTTTAGTACATGTGAAGGGTATGTTATGTAATTTCATGGATGAGATACATGGAACAAAATATGAACTCGAGGGAACATTAGAGGATGATCTAGGTTATATGATTCTATACCAATATGATCAAGAATATCTAAGGGAAAAATATACCTAGGGTGTAGTTTCCTTTTCTTCCTGAATCTCATAAACATCTTCTTGAGTTAGATTCATATGAACAGTTTTTCAGTAACATCAAATTCTAGATCAGGTTGATGGTTATCACCACAACATTTCTACTGACTTTGAGATATCTTGAAATATCGTTGAATTATTCTTACCTTCTTAACCATTTAATTAGAAATATCAGGTCCTAGAAGATTTCTTTCTCCAATCTCATCCCAACATGTTGGAGCTCAACATCTCTTCTCATAGAGGGCTTCATACGGAGCCATCTGAATTCATGAGTGAAAGGTATTTTTCTATTAAAAATAAACTCAAATAAGGTGTTGATCCCCACCTACTTCAAAATCATTAGAACATGATCTCAACATTAAAACCTTTAGATGTTCTGGGAAGTCCCACAAAAAAATTCCATAGTTATGTTCTCCCATTCTATTTTGGTATAGTTAATGGATGCATCATCCATTTAGACTTTTGTCTTTTATCCATAACATGTTGTAATACCAAACACAGAGATACTAACTCTCTGATATATCTCATCATTCCATCCCTCCAAAAGTATTATTTCAAATCCCAATACGACTACGTATGTCCAGGGTGAATAGAGAATGATGAACTATTAGCTTCATATAACAACTCGTTCAAATCTAGTATGGAAAGGACACATTCAAAGTTCCTAAACCTCATCATTCCATCCTCATCAAGGATAAACATAGGAATATTTCTATCCTAATTTTTTAGCTCCTTGTCTTCCATATATACCTCTATAATGTTCACATGGATATAGGGCTGAACATTCATTTAATAAAGATAATATATTTACCAATCCTTCATGATTTATATATCCATTAATTGAAAATACTGTAATATTGGATCATTTTTTATCATAATAATAGATAAGATAGCATAAAAATTTCGACTCAAAGCATCATCCACCTTGTTCTCTTTCCCAGGGGTAATTTAACAATAAATCATAATCCTTTATCAACTATATCCATATTATATAGATCATGTTCAACAGATACATTGTGAATATATATTTCAGTCTTTTTTGATCGGTATATATATTACAGTTTTCTCTATATAGATAAGTCCTTCAGATTTTAGTTCAAATATTACTACTGAAACCTCCAAATCATGATTTGTGTAATTTCTATTGTCAATAATAATCTACCATACATAGTAGGATATAATAATGTTATTATAGACAATGAGACAACCCAATACCTTATTTGATGCATCACTACCGATTATAACCCCTTATCCACTACAGGGTAATGTTAGCACATGTGCACTGACCAAACATCTATTCTGTTCCGTGAAATGTTACTCACATTCATCTATTTTGAAGAACCTGACATCGTTCGAAGCTAACATAGTTAGATAAATAGATATTCATGAAAAATTATCTACAAATAGCTAATAATATCTTGCTAAATCATTAATGCAATGGCTCTCAGTCACTGTGTTTGGTCTAGTCCATCCTTAAATAGCCATCGTATTTTATGGATCTACTGTTATACCATCTCATGAGATTATGAGAACCAAAAAATGAAACTTTTTGTAGAACAAATTCACACATTGTATAGTTTTCAAATAACTCCTCTTTCATTAGGTTTTTTAGTACAATTCTCAAGTGATCTTCTTTCTCTTCCTCTCTCTTTTAGTAAATAAGAGTATCATCAATAAAGACTAAGAAAAACATATCATGGTAATCTCTAAAGACTATATTCCTTTAATACATACTGATAGATGGGGAATAAGTATGATAGAAAAGATTCAATATATTTTCATAATGTTCATATATTATATGGAATGTTGTCTTGGGTTTATCCTCATTCTTGAACCTTAATTGATGATATCTAGAACGATGGAAAATCATGGAAATGTATTTATCTCTATACAGTGGATCAAACAAGTCATCAATATAGGGATGATGATACTTGTTCTTGATTATGTCATGTTAAACTCCTCATAATTAATTCAAAGTCTTATTGATCCGTCTTTATTTTTCCAAAATGAACATGTTCTCCCCAAGGTGACACACTTGCCAGAATGAATCCCTCATCTAGGTTTTTATAGAGTTTCTTCATCAATTTCTACAAATCAATATGGGTTAATCTATAAATAGTCTTTGAAATTAGTGTAGAACCATGAATGTGGTCTATTAGGAAATCAACTTCTTGTTTTGTTGGAAGACTAGGAAACTATTTCTAAAATACATCCATAAAATCTCAAGAAACATGAATATCATCAATGATAATATTCTCCAAACCATTTGAGATTAATTGACATATTGAATGGGAATGAAGACCCATACACTATATATTATCATTATAGTAAGTTTATACATATCATTACATTGAGGTATGCTCATAGGATGGTTGGAAAAAATCAAATGTAACATCCATTCCATGACAATTTATGTTTGATTTATTTATGGAAGTACAATCCATGCATAATATGACATCGAATATGATCATATGAAATTGAAATATTTTTATGGAAGAACATCCCTTCAAACATCAATCAGATAGGAATCATTGACTTGAGATGAAGTTATCATTCCATTAGAGGTTCTCAATACTAATTCCTCATCTAACTGTTTTGGTGGAATCTTAACAACCTTAGAAAATTATTCATTTTTTAAAGAGTGGGTATATCTAAAATTAAATATGGCATTAGAAGTTCTAGAGTGGATGGTCAGTATACCTTTCATCATGTCATTATCACACCCCTCATTAGAAATAACGATTGCATGAGATTTCCCATTGTCCCTCACCTTAAAATGTTAATGTTGTCGATCATCATCTCCAGCCATTGTGTTTGGGAAGATCATAGAAAAATGCATATTCTTCTTACACCTATAGCATTGAATCATGGCGTGGGGGTGGGGGTGAATTATGTGACACTTTTTCCAAATTTACATCACTGTTTTTCTTCTTTCCATCACATCAGAAATAACTTTCCTGGTGACCATCCTTTCCTCACAGATAACATTTTTTAGACCCCTTAAGGTAATTTAATCCATGTTTCTTCCCACATATAGAACATAAAGTAATGTTTATCATCTTTTCACTATGTTTTTCATATTTTCCTTAAAACACTATATTCCACATCTTGGAAAATCCATGAGATGGATATGAGACTCCTACCTCCATTTCATCCTTGATTGAACAAAAAATACATTTTCATAAATCTAATGTCTCTTATAGACAACGCCCTTATAGTACTTTTTGTTAAGACACCAAAGATCCTATCAACATTATATTCTGGTTTGATGAAAATTCATGTAGCACAACTTATAAGTATATTGAAATTAGCCTCATAGGTACCAAAAAATTCATCATCCCTTTTCTTAAACTCAAGGATCTATTTCCCCATCAAGGTACAAATAATATGAGGAAAGAAGTTTTGGAGAAATAATTTCTTGAACTCATCCCAATCCATGGATTCAATCTCATTTTGTTGCCACATATTCTGGAATAGATTCCACCATTGATATGCTTTACCTTATATCTAATAAATAGATAGAATGAATTTCTCATAATCTTTACACTGAATAATGGAGAATATATTTTTAATAGTACTGATCTATTGTTTAGAAACAAGGGGATCAGTAGAACAGGAAAATGAAGGTGGATGATACATCATGAGAGACTCAAAAGAATTATTGGTCCATCCTTATCTCTTTTAGATGTCAACTTGGAATCATAGCATGAGAATCCTATGTGAGAATAACAACAAGGTTTTTTATTCCAATTTTCATTGCATTATGTAGCTCAAGAGTATATTCATTGCATTTTCCATTGCAATCACAATTAATGTTGTTCCTTTAGGATCTATCTATTGAATAAAACCAAAATCATATTGTAATAAATATTTATCATATTGTGGAACCAAATAACCATGAAAAATAACTTATAGGAAGTATAAATTATGAATCATTCTTCAATATATGACACCATTGGTTTATCCAAAATTATTAATAGCCAAATTATATTTATATAATTCATAATGGTTCATTAATAGTTTTTAAATTCTCAAATAATTTCCCCCGGGAGTGTCAGATCGTCTGTGCAGCCAAATCAACTCTATCAGCTCTGTTGTCTCCTAGGAAAGATGAGGTTCCAACATAGATGCATCCCCTACCTCTAACCAACATAAGGGTTATCAGAATGACCAACCATACAAAGCCTCATAACGTGCCATCTGAATAGTTTCTTGAAAACTATTATTATAGGAAAACTCCACAAGTGGTGTGCGCTTCTCCCAAGAACCTCCAAAATCCTCGATGACTCCTCAAAGCTTGTCCTCAAGAACTTGAGTTGTATGCATGAATTGTCCATTTGTCTAGGGATGGTAAGCTATACTCATAAGTACCTATATACCCAAATCCTTCTGTAATCCCTACCAGAAACAAAAAGTAAAACATGCATCCATGTCTAATACAAGGGAGTATGGAACCCATTGTAAACGTACAATCTCTCAAATGTGTAGTCTTACTAGCTCATTAACACTAAAAGTATCCTTGATTGGAAATAAGTGAGAAATGTTCATGAGTCTTTCAATGAAAACCCAAACTGCATCATTTCCTCGAGGCTACCTCAGAAACCTATCACAATATCCATCACGACTTCATTCCACTTCCACACGAAAATGGGTAACTATAGAAAAATCCCTTTTCATCGCTGATGCTCTACCTTTAACTAATAAAAAGTGGAACACCTCATGAAAAAACCCGATCTGTCTCTATTCATTCCTGGCCACCAATACTGCTGGTGTAGATCATGATACATCTTGGTGACATCATGATGAACTACCCAAATTGAGGAGTGAATGTCTCGTATCATCTCCTTATGTATGTTAGCTGACACCCACACACACCAATGAAAACACAAGATCTCATCCTCGCCAATGGTCCATCTAGGAAAAGGGTCCTCTCCTAAAACACTTTCCCAGAGGGCTAGGACTTCAGAATATGATTGCATTCACATTCGCACTTGGTCAAGAAGAGTATAGGTAATAGCTACAGAAGAAAGAAATATCTACCCATGTATATTGTGAACCTCCAAATGCATCTCAGAGAATAGATCCATAAGCATCCACTCACTACGGGCCTCCTAAACTACAGGTATCTGAGTCCTCCTACTATGTCAATTTGCCACAACATTGCCTTACCTAGGCGGGTAGCCATGATCATTGTCAAAGGACTTAAGGAACTCAAACTACCTTCCGCTCCCCCTCCTCTCACAAAGTGCCCCCCCCCACGAATTCCCCCCTCCTGTCGTTTGTGCCCTCCCCGTCACCCGCGCCCTCCCCGACGTCGCGCGCCCTCCCCGCCGCCCCGCCCTCTGCCGCCACGCCCTCCCCCCCCCGCCCCCGCCCTCCCCCGGCCCGCCATCCACCGCCCCACCCTACGCCGCCCCGCCCTCCACCGCCCCGCCCTCCGGTCGGCTGCCCTCCGCCGGCCCCGCCCTCCACCGGCCCTGCCCTCTGCTGGCCACCCTACGTCCACCATCCGGCTGCCCTACACCCTTCGTCCGCCCTCCAGCCACCCTCCGCCCTCTTACGGCCCTCTGGCTGCCCTCCGCTCGCCCTCCGCTGACCCCGCCCTCCTCCGGCCACCCTCCGGCCACCCTATGCCCTCCGGCTGCAGCTGCCCTCCACCCTGCGGCCACCCTGCGGCCTCCCTCTACCCTCGGGCCTCCCGCCACCTGACTTCGACAGCCCGGTAGCCCCCGGGCAGCCCTCCGACCGCCCTCTCACGTTCGGCCTCCAGCCCCTCCGGCCTCCGACCTTCGCTCACGGCCCTCCGCCCCCTAGCCCCTCCACACAGCACCCCGAACCCCCCCCCCCCCCCGCACCCCACCAACCCCCATCCCCTTCCTCTTCGTCCCCTCCCTCGCCGCACCAGCTCCAGATCCGGCTCCCCACCACTGCCTCTCCTCTCGCAGCACCGCCTTCGGCTCCCCTCCCTTCTAGGTTTGTAGTGCAATCAGGTATGACATGGGATTTCACTTACATTATTATTTTATAAATGGTTCACAAACAATTAATTAGTATTTATTTTATATATATTTGATATGAAAAATGAAAGAGTAATAAGTCTTTTGTAAATATTTGTTATAGGGATCTTATTATGGATAAGAGTTGGATTGATCTTCCAAATTGAACGTCTAGAGTGTATTTCAGTGGAATTATGCAGTTTATTGACTTCACCAGAGGATTTGAAAATGACTATATTAGTTTTCCATGTAGAAAATGTGCTAACAGATATCAATTAAAACGAGATACTGTGAGGGAGCACCTATTCTTTAATGGATTTCTGAGAAATTATAAGAGTTGGACTTGTCATGGAGAAGAATATGTTCATTCTGAAAATACGGATACAGTTCAGATGGATGTTGATTCAAGGATGAATGATCCAATGCATGAAATTCTTACTGAAATGGTACGTGGGTTGGATCCTGAAGGCATTGACATCCAGAATCTTGAGACCGGTGAGATAAATCTTCTCTCTGGTGCAGATCGTGATTCGAGGAGGTTTTATGAAGCAATTGATGATGAAAAAACATAATTATATCCTGTATGTACTTCTTTAAATAAATTGTCATTTATCGTGGAGTTGTTGTATTTGAAGACTTCGAATCATTGGTCAGACACATCATTCGACAAGCTGTTGCTGTTATAGAAAAAGGTTCTTCCTATTGACGCTAAGATTCCCGAGTCGTATTACCATACTCGTAAGCTGACAGAGAACTTAGGTTTTACATATGAGACCATAGATGCATGTGCAAACAACTATATGTTGTTTAGAAAGGAAACTGCCCATTTGGATATTTGTATGGTTTTTGGTTCTTCCAGGTGGAAAGAGAACAGGGGAAATCAGACTCATCAAAGTCAGATTGTGATACAGGGGAAACCGATTTCCGTAAAGCAAATGTGTTACTTTCCCCTTAAACCAAGGTTGAAAAGATTTTTTATGTCATCTAAAGTTTCTAATTTAATGAGATGAAATGCAGAAACAGTTCGTTAAAGTGATATGTTAACCCACCTGACAGACTCTCATGCATGGAAGGATTTTGATAAGAGACATCCCGACTGTTCCAAAGATGTTCGTAATGTCTGATTGGGATTGAAAGTAGATGGTTTCAACCCATTCAAGTCTATGGTTAGTGCATCTCATAGCACATGGCCCGTGGTGTTGGTTCCATATAATCTTCCTCCGTGGCTTTGTATCAAGCAACAATTTATATTACTTTCCACTCTAATTGATGGACCTAAAAATCCGGGGGATAAGATTGATGTTTACCTTCGGCCATTGATTGATGAGTTGAATGAATTTTGGGGCAACGGTGTGATGACTTATGACTGTGAAATGAATGAAATGTTCAAACTGCAGGCTAATTTATTGTGGAAAATCAATGACTTCCCATCTTATGTAAATTTAACAGGCTGGAGTACAAAAGGGGAATTTTCTTGCCCTTGTTGCAACAAAAGTAAAAAATCTGTATGGATTAAGCATTCCAAAAAATGGGCATACATGGGTCGACGACGTTTTCTCCCCCCTCAGCACAGGTTCAAAAAGGACAGAGTGGCATTTGATGGTTCTAGAGAGTTCAAGCCAACACCAAAGTTCATGACAGGAGTCAAAATGTTATCGCAGATTGAGGAAGAAAACATCTCCACGGTATATGAAATTCAGGATTTGGTGGCTCCTCCGGTACGTAATATTCGAGCTATGGTTAGGCAGCGCAGTCACAATTGGAAAAAGAAAAGTATTTTTTATAGTCTTCCGTATTGGAAAACTATCATGCAGAGGTATAATTTGGAAATCATGCACATTAAAAAAAATTTGTGATAAAATATTGTGGACCATTTTAGGTGTCAATGGGAAATCAAAGGACCATGTTAATGCACGCCGTGATTTGGAAGAAATGGGTTTAAGGAAACAGTTGCATTTACAGTTAGCTGAGGGAAATAAGGCATATATATCTACTGCACACTATACGATGACTACAAAGGAGAAAGAGACATTTCTTTCCATTTTGATGATGCTCATGGTGCCTGATGGTTACACTTATAATATTTCAAAGTGTGTGAATCTGACGAGAAAGACATTGCAAGGGTTGAAAAGTCATGACAATCACATACTACATCAGCAGTTGATTCCAATCGAAATTTTTGATTCTTTATCCCCCAATATTATTCAGCCATTGATTGAGATGAGTAATTTTTTTAGACAGCTTTGTTTAAGAAATCAACGAATGAGTGATTCAAAAAGTTTACAGGACCGAATTGTACTTACGCTTTGTCACTTTGAGAAAATATTTCCCCCCTCATTTTTCGATGTAATGGTCCATTTGATAGTGCACCTAACTGATGAAGTAGTGGATGCTGGTCCAGTTCAATTCAGGTGGATGTATCCTATTAAGCTGTATTTGAGTACATTGAAACGATTTGTACATAATAGATCTCGTCCAGAGGAATCAATAGCCAATGGTTTTTTGATGGATGAGTGTACGAATTTTTGTGCAGAATATCTTACGGATGTTGAAACAAAATTAGATAAGCCCTCTCGGATTCAGGATGGTCCATTTGGAGAAAGAACCACATATGATATGGACAACATCGAGTGGATACAAGTGCCTCGATATATCTTGTTCAACACTCCATCAGTTGCACCATTAATGCAGTAAGTATCTTAGCACTTTTATTATTTAACTTTTACATGTTTTGTTTGCATAAGTTGATCATTTAAACATCGCGTTATCATTTGCAGAAGACACATTAATGAGATAAATGAAGAGATGCATCATGCGACTGAGTTGAAAATTCAACAGTCTCATTATGCGTCATTTCATGATTAGTACAAGGATTATGTACGTATAAATTGATTTTCATTATGAGTGAAGTATTATACTAATTTATTTCATCATCTATCATTATTGAATTCTATGAATTATGTAGGTTCATAAACTGAGTGAGTTAGGGGACCCCATGCTAACTGAAGAATTTATCCAAGTGGATGAGGGTCCATCTATAATGTCTCATCGTTATAAATCTATAGATACTAATGGTTTTCGATTTCGCATTAAAGATGTTGATGAAAAATGAGCAACACAGAACAGTGGAATCTATTGTCCATTTTTTGATTCTGGTTATTACTATGGTCAATTTATAGACATCATTGAAGTTGTATACACACACGGGTTGAATTATATAGTGTTAATGTTTAATTGGGTTGATCCAGTGCCTGGATGTAAAGTCGCTCAATATCAGTTTTCATTAGTGAATTTTAACTATATGTTATACAGAAATGAATGAGTTGATAATGAACCTTTCATTTTGATATTACAAGTGGAACAAGTATTCTCCGTTACTTTTCCTTTGAATCCAAGTTGGCAAGTTGTTGTCAAAATGTCTCGGTGAGGATTGCTTGTATTTGAACAAGATGAACCCGAGACTATTCCATTTGTTTCCAAACAGCTTGATCAACATACCGTAGTTCAACGTGAAGAAGATATTTATTGGGTCAGAGCGTCTATTGAAGGAGAAACGGTTGATTTGCATGCTTAATGAAAGGTATAGTTGTTTTCCCACTATTCAGCCTAAGATATCATAAATTATCTAAATATTTTATAAATCCATGTACATTTTATTCCTCAATTTTGGATGTTTATTCAGTTATAAATATTTAGGGTGATTTAAATCATGTTATATTGATGTTATTGTCGGTGTATTTTCACATTGAGGTATTCTTCATTTGATTCATGTGCTATTTGAATTTTTATTAATTCATTTTGAAATTTGGTTATGCATTGATTGGTTTTGTACATAATTTGTATATATGTTTTGTGAACTCTCTGATTTTTTAAAATTCATTCATTACTAATTACTCAATCCCTTTTTGTTTGATTATCTACAGTACAAGTTTTATTTTTTTTAAAAACAATCCAATTTATCATTTTGGCACTTTGAATAGTCCCCTTACTAATGTTTTCCATGACCGCATGCATGTTAGAGGAAGAGGTAGAAGATCCACATCATCCATCTGAGGCATCTACGTCTCAGGGTTGAGGTATGTTGGAATGTTATTGTCTCTATTTCTTATGTAATTAATAAACATATATATTTATATATATATTTATAACATATGTCAATTTGTATATAAAATTGTTTTCAACAGGATCAAACTCGACTGCTTCTTCCTCTCGCAGGAGAGGCCCTGGTCGTGGCATATTATCATGCAATTCTGGTAGGACTTTTGATGTTTCATTTGATGAGGTATTTTATCCTGTGGGACGGAATGCCCCTGAATTTATTTTTCAGGTGGGTCACATCATTCGTGATCCACATCGATTTCCATTGACCATGCGTGACTGGGCTTCTATCCCTCAGGACACATTAGATCGTCTTTGGAGGGAGGTTCAGGTAAGAAGGCCATTTTACTTAATTCCCTGTGTATAAACAACAATAACATATGTGATTTTTTTCCTTAATAGAAAAATTTGAAACTATGTCCTGATGAGTTTTGGCCAGTGTGTATGAGCAAATGTCATAAGATGTGGAAATACTATAAAGGCAATGTCAAGAGAGACCACTGGGTACCAAATGTGGGTGCCCCAGACATTCTAGAAAAAGTCCCGAGAGGTGTCCTCCCGGAACAGTAGTGTGATTTAGTTGCATATTGATCTACAGAGGGTGTTGTGGTTTGTATATTTATTTTGGTATATATATTTTCAAGAATGTGTGATATGTTTGATATTTGAATGAATTGAATGTAGGAGGTGTCTACACGCCATTCTGAGAATCGAGCGTTGCAGGGACCACCTCACAGGCTCGGGACTCTTCACGTGTCTCAGAACCAACATGAGGTATTTATTATTCATTTTTTAATTTTTTTAATTAATACAGTTTTGTTTTTATATTCTATTCATATGTAGTTGCAGGAGAAAGGTGCACCAACTGATAAAATGTCGGTGTGGATGAGGACTCGTGATCGCAATGATCCAGAGGCTGCAGCATTGATAGTAAGTGCTTGTACTCATTACCAATACTTACATAAAATCATTATATTAGTATATGTATATATATTGATATATTTCACAGGCTCAATTTGAAGTTGAATTAGAACATCTTCCAGAGGACCAGTGACAGCTTCCCATGTGAAGGGATGAGATCTTTCATCGTATCATTAGTCGGGATAGACATGGATATAGTTTGACCTTTGGAATAGAGATTCCTCGTTCGGTAGTGTCACGCGCTGCGGTTTTCGGTCCTGCTGTTTCTCAGATGACACAGCAGCTGTCAGATTTCGAGGCACGGTTGTGGGCTTCCGAGGAGGAAAATGCGCAATTGGCTGCTGAGGTTTGAGCACTGCGGGAATATGTGCATCCAGGTGATGGTGCAAGGTATCACAATATTTAGGTTTATACTATATTTATTTATTTAAATTAAATTAATTTTTTATGAAAATATTCATAATGTTTATTTATTGTAGGCCCCTGGCCCACCGGATGGAGGTCAGTGATGAACACGCATGATGCATCATATTCACGAGGTGTGTTTCTTCTTTTAATGGTAGGGTTGTTATTGATATTTATGTTGGGTTTCTAGTGAGTTTTTTTTGTGATTTGGGGGTATCATGTGTGTTTTGGCCTCATGCAATGTTTTTGTGCACGAATTGAGAAGTAACCATGAAACTGATTATTGATTTGGATTTTTTTTCATTTAATTTTCAATATTTAGAATTGCATGTTCTGTAATATTTTTGAAAAAAATACGTGATTCCTAATATAAATCATTAAACTTGTTTTTGATGAATGAGCAGAGTTCACTATTTGTAGTCCCCGGCCTACCCCGGACAACTCTCCCCGCACTCTAGATAGCCCTCCCCGTACCCTGGAAAAGCCCCCCCACCCCGGACAGCACCCCCCCCCCCCCACCCCTGTACCTCGGACAGCCCTCCCCGCACTCCGGAAAGCCCTCCCCGCACCCCGGACAGCCCCCTGCACCTCGGACAGCCCACCCCGCACTCCGGACAGCCCTCCCCACAACCCAGACAGCCCTCCCGCACCCCGGACGGCCTTCCCAGCACTTCGGACATCCCTCCCCGCACCCCAGATAGCCATACCACACATCGAACAGGCCCCCTGCACTCTGTACAGTCCTTCCCGCACCCCGGACAACCCCCCGCACCCCGGACAGCCCTCCCGCTCTTCGGACGCCCCCCCCCCACCCCGGACAACCCTCCCGTACCCCGGATATCCTTCCCCGAACTCCGGACGACAATCTAATTATTATTCACAACGTGTACGCACAGACGACATGTCAATCGGACGACATCAAAGGGTGACTGAATTGTGATATGGTCAAGCAGACGGCACGTCAATCGGACGTGCCGTGTGCCTGCGGTGACCGGGAATGTCGTTCTGGTGTCATAAACGGCCAAAACGTGCGTCTAATGGTCAAATTTATAGTGGATGACATCTTATTGACCTTAAATCACAGGAAAAAAAATCTAATTATTATTCGTGACGTGTACGCGCAGACGACACATCAATCGGACGTGCGGTCTGTGTGGTAGGTTTCAATATGCGTTCTTTAAGTGTTGTGCGTGCTTCATAAACGCGTGTGGGGGGGGGGGGTCCAAATGGGCCGTACGACATTCTAATGGCCTGAAATCAGAAGACACCAAAGGGTGAGTGAATTGTGATGTGGTTGAGCAGACGGCACGTCAATCAGACGTGTCGTGTGCCTGCGGTGACCGGGAACGCCGTTCTGGTGTCACAAACGGCTAAAACGGGCTTCTAACGGTCAAACTCATAGCGGAAGACATACGATTGACCTTAAATCACAGGAAAACAATCTAATTATTATTCGTGACGTGTACGCGCAGACGGAACGTCAATCGGACGTGCGGTCTGCGCGGTAGGGCTCATTATGCGTTCTTTAAGTGTTGCGCGCGCTTCATAAACGCGCGTTGGGGGGGGGGGGTCCAAACGGGCCGAACGACGTTAGAATGTCCTGAAATAAGATGAAATCAAAGGGTGAGAGAATTGTGATGTGTCGAGCAGACGACACGTCAATCGGAGATGCCGTGTGCCCGCGGTGGCCAGGAACACCGTTCTAGTGTCATAAACGGCCAAAACGGGCGTCTAACGGTCAAAATCAGAGCGGACAACATCGGATTTACCTGAAATCATAGGAAAACAATCTAATTATTATTCGTGATGTTTACGCAAATATGGCACGTCAATCGGATGTGCGTTCTGCGCGGTAGGGCTCATTATGCGTTCTTTAAGTGTTGTGCGTGCTTCAAAAATGCGAGTGGGGGGGGATCCAAAAAGGCCGAATGACGTCTGAATGGACTGAAATCAGACGACATCAATGGGTGAGTGAATTTTAATGTGGTCGAGTAGACGGCACATCAATCGGACGTGCCGTGTGCCTGCGGTGACCGGGAACGCCGTTCTGGTGTCATAAACAGCCAAAACAGGTATCTAACAATCAAAGTCATAACATGTGACATCGGATTGACCTGAAATCACAGAAAAAATATCTAATTATTATTCGTGACGTGTACGCGCAGACGGAACGTCAATCAGACATGTGGTCTGTGTGGTAGGACTCATTATGCGTTCTTTATGTGTTGTCTATGCTTCATAAACGCGCGTGGGGAGTCCAAATGGGCCGAACGACGTCCTAATGGCCTGAAATCAGACGGAATCAAAGGGTGAGTGAATATTGATGTGGTCGAGCAAACGGCCCGTCAATCGGACGTTCCGTGTGCCTGCGGTGACCGGGAACGCCGTTCTGGTGTCACAAACGGCCAAAATGGGCTTCTAACGGTCAAACTCATAGAGGACGACATACGATTGACCTGAAATCACAGGAAAACAATATAATTATTATTCGTGACGTATACGCGCAGGCGGCACGTCTATCGGACGTGCTGTCTATGCGGTAGGGCTCATTATGCGTTCTTTAAGTGTTGTGCGTGCTTCATAAACGCACGTTTGGGGGGTTCCAAATAGGCCGAACGACATTGGAATAGCCTGAAATCAGACGACATCAAAGGGTGGGTGAATTTTGATGTGTCAAGCAGACGACACGTCAATCGGATGGGCCGTGTGCCCGCGGTGGCCGGGAAGGCCGTTATGGTGTCATAAATGGCCAAAAAGGGTGTCTAACAGTCAAACTCATTACGGACAACATCGGATTTACCTGAAATAATAGGAAAACAATCTAATTTTTATTCGTGACGTGTACACATAAACGGCACGTCAATCGGACGTGTGTTCTGCGTGGTAGGGCTCATTATCTGTTCTTTAATTGTTGTGTGTGCTTCAAAAATGCGCGTGGGGGGGGGGGGTCCAAACGGGCCGAATGACGTCCGAATGGACTGAAATCAGACGACATCAAAGGGTGATTGAATTGTGATGTGGTCGAGTAGACGGCACGTCAATCGGACGTGCCGTGTGCCCGCGGTGACTTGCAGTGCCGTTCTGGTGTCAAAAATAGCCAAAACGGGCGTCTAATGGTCAAACTCATAGCAAATGACATTGGATTGACCTGAAATCACAGGAAAAATAAATAATTATTATTCGGGACGTGTACATGCAGACGACACGTCAATTAGACATGCGGTCTGCGCGGTAGGGCTCATTATGCATTCTGTAAGTGTTGTGGGCGCTTAAAAAACGCCCGTGGGGGGTCCAAACGGGACGAACGACGTCCGAATGGCTTGAAATCAGACGACATCAAAGGGTTAGTGAATTGTAATGTGGTCGAGAATACGGCACATCAATCGGACGTGTCGTGTGCCCGCAGTGACCGGGAATGCCGTTCTGGTGTCATAAACGGCCAAAACGGGCGTCTAACGGTAAAACTCATAGTAGATGACATCGTATTGACCTGAAATCATAGGAAAAAAAATATAATTATTATTCTAAACGTGTACGTGCAGACAGAAGGTCAATCGGACATGCGGTCTGCACGGTGGGCTCATTGTGCGTTCTTTAAGTGTTGCGCACGCTTCATAAACGCGCGTGGGGGGGGGGTCCAAATGGGCCGAAGGACGTGCGAATGGCCTGAAATCGGACGAAATCAAAGGGCGAGTGAATTGTGATGTTTTCGAGCAGACAACACGTCAATCGGACATGTCGTGTGCCCGCGGTGACCGGGAACGCCGTTCTGGTGACATAAACGGCCAAAACTGGCGTCTAATGGTCAAACTCATAGCGGGCGACTTCAGATTGACCTAAAATCATAGTACGACAATCTAATTATTATTCTCAATGTGTACGCATAGAGGGTATATCAATCGGATGTGCGGTCTGCGCGGTAGGGCTCATTATGCGTTCTTTAAGTGTTGCGTGCGCTTCATAAATGCGCGTGGGGGGGGGGTCCAAACATACCGAACGACGTCTAAATGGCCTGAAATCAGACAACATCCAAGGGTGAGTGAATTTTGATGTTGTCAAACTGACGGCACATCAATCAGACATGCTGTGTGCCCACGGTGACCGGGAACGCCGTTCTGGTGTCACAAACGGCCAAAACGGGCGTCTAATGGTCAAACTCATAGAGGACAACATAGGATTGATTGGAAAACATACGAAAACAATCTAATTATTATTCATGACGTGTACGCACAGACGACACGTCAATCGGACGTGCGGTCTGTGCGGTAGGGCTCATTAGGCGTTCTTTATGTGTTGCGCGTGCTTCAAAAACGAGCGTGGGGGGTCCAAACGGGCCGAACGATGTCTGAGTTGCCTGAAATCAGACGACATCAAAGGGTGAGTGAATTTTGTTGTGTTCGAGCAGAAGGCACGTCAATCGGACGTGTTGTGTGTCCTCGGTGACCGGGAACGCCGTTCTGGTGTCAAAAACGGCCAAAACGGGCGTCTAACGGTCAAATTCATAGCGGAAGACGTTGGATTGACCTGAAATCATAGGAAAACAATATAACTATTATTTGTGACGTGTATGCGCAGACGGAACATCAATCAGACAAGCGGTCTGCGCGGTAGGCCTCATTATGCGTTCTTTAAGTGTTGCGCACGCTTCATAAACGCGCGTGGGGGGTCCAAACTGGCCGAACGATGTCCGAATTGCCTGAAATTAGACGAAATCAAAGGGTGAGTGAATTGTGATGTGGTCAAGCATACGGCACGTCATTCAGACATGCCGTGTTCCCGTGGTGGCTGGGAACGCCGTTCTAGTGTCATAAACGGCCAAAACGGGCGTCTAACGGTCAAACTCATAGCGTACGACATCGGATTGACATGAAATCACTGGAAAACAATCTAATTATTATTCTCAACATGTATTCATAGACGTTACGTCAATCAGACGTGCGGTCTGTGCGGTAGGGCTCATTATGTGTTCTTTAAGTGTTGTGCGCGCTTCAGAAACGCGCGTGGGGGGGGGGGGGTTCCAAACAGCTCGAACGATGACCGAATGGCCTGAAATCAGACGACATCAAAGGGTGAGTTAATTGTAATGTGGTCAAGCAGACGACACATCAGTCGGACGTGTCGTGTGCCCGCGGTGACCGGGAACGCTATTCTGGTGTCATAAACGGCCAAAGCGGGCGTTTAACGGTCAAACTCATATAGGACGACATTAGATTGACCTGAAATCACAGGAAAACAATAGAATTATTATTCTCAATGTGTACGCGCAGACGACAGGTCAATCGGATGTGTGGTCTGCGCGGTAGGGCTCATTATGCGTTCTTTAAGTGTTGTGTGCACTTGATAAATGTGCATGGGGAGGGGGGTCCAAAATGGGCCGAACGACGTCTGAATGGCCTAAAATCAGACGACATCAGAGGTTGAGTGAATGTTGATCTGTTCGAACAGACAGCACGTCAATCAGACGTGCCGGGTGCCCGTAGTGACCGGGAACGCCGTTCTGGTGTCATAAACGGCCAAAACGGGCGTCTAACGGTCAAACTCATAGTGGACGATATCGGATTGACCTGAAATAACAGGACAACAATCTAATTATTATTCTCAACGTGTACGCGTACACGACATGTCAATCGGGCGTGCGGACTGCACGGTAGGGCTCATTATGCGTTCTTTTAGTGTTGCACATGCTTGATAAACGCGCGTGGGGGGGGGGTCCAAATGGGTAGAACGAGGTCTGAATGGCCTGAAATCAGAAGACTTCAAAGGATGAGTGAATTGAGATGTGTTCGAGCAGACGACACATCAATCGGACGTGTCGTGTGCCCGCGGTGACCGGGAAAGCCGTTCTGGTGTCATAAATGGCCAAAACGGGCGTCTAACAGTCAAAGTCATAGCAGAAGACATCGGATGGAATTGAAATCACAAGACAACAATCTAATTATTATTCGTGATGTGTACGCGTAGACGACACATCAATCGGACGTGTGGTCTGCATGGTAGGGCTCATTATGCGTTCTTTAAGTGTTGTGCACGCTTGATAAACACGTGGGTGGGGGGGTGTCCAAACGGGCTGAACGAGGTCCAAATGGCCTTAAATCAGACGACATCAAAGGGTGAGTGAATTGTGATGTGGTAGAGTAAACGGCACGTCAATCGGACGTTCCGTTTGCCGGCGGTGACCGGGAACGCCGTTCTGGTGCCATAAACGGCCAAAACGGGCGTCTAACGGCCGAAGTCATAGCGGACGACATCAGATTGACCTGAAATCACAGGAAAACAATCTAATTATTATTCATGATGTGTAGGAGGAGACTGCATGCCCATCGGATGTGCGGTGTGCGCGGTACAGCCGAATGCATCGTTTTCAGAAGCTCAGCGTGCGCTTAAACGGCGCGTTGGAGGGTCAAACCCACCAGAATTAGCTCATAATGCCATGAAACCGTACTAGATCATCCGTTTTGTGATTTTTGAAATGGTCGGGTAGATGGAATGTCAATCAGAGGTGTCATTTGACCATAGTGTCCAGAAACGCGTTTTCGGTGTCATAAAACACCAAAAACGGCGTGAGACGGTCAAATTCAAAGAAAACGTGCTCTGAATGACCTAAAACCACACGAAAACATTAGGAATATTCTTCGTGACGTGTAGGAGGAGACGTCGCACCCATCGGATGTGTGGTGCGCACGGTACGGCCAAATGCGTCGTTTTCAGCAGCTCGGTGCGCGCTAAATCAGCCTGTTGGGGGGTCAAAACCACCCGAACAACCTCGGAATGCCATGAAACCATACGACATCAGCTGTTGTGCGATTTTTGAAATGTTTTGGCTAACGCCACGTCAATCAGAGGTGCTGTTTGACCACGCTGACCAAAAATACATTTTTGGTGTCATAGAACACAAAAAACGGCGCGAGACGGTGGAATTCGGAGCAAACGTGCTCCCAATGACCTGAAACCACACTAAAACATTATTAATATTATTTGTGATGTGTAGGAGGAGACGACGCACCCATCGTACGTTCGGTGCGCACGGTACGGCCAAATGCATCGTTTTTAGCAGCTCAGCGCACGCTAAACCGGCGCGTTGGGGGGTCAAAACCACCCGAACGACCTCGGAATGCCATGAAACTGTACAACATCAGCTGTTGTGCGATTTTTGAAATGTTCGGGCAGACGGCACGTCAATCAGAGGTGTTGTTGACCGCGATGACCGGGAACGCGTTTCCGGTGTCATAAATCACCAAAAACGGCGCGAGACGGTCGAATTCAGATCAAACGTGCTCCGAATGACATGAAACCACACAAAAAAATTAGGAATATTATACGTGATGCATAGGTGGAGACGGCGTGCCCATCGGAGGTGCGGTGCGCGCGGTACAGTTGAATGCGTCGTTTTCAGCAGCTCGACCCTTATTAAAGCGGCGCGTTGGGGGGTCAAAACTACCCGAACGACCTCGAAATACCATGAAACCATACGACATTAGACGTTGTGAAATTTTTGAAATGGTCAGGCAGACTGCACGTCAATTGGAGGTGTTGTTTGGCCGCACTGACCGGAAACGCGTTTCCGGTGTCATAAAACACCAAAAACGGCGTGAGACGGTTGAATTTGGGGTAAACATACTCCGAATGACCTGAAACCACACGAAAACATTAGTAATATTATTTGTGATGTTTAGGAGGAGACGGCGTGCCCATCGGACCTTTGGTGCGCGCGGTACGGCCGAATGCGTCATTTTCAGCAGCTCGGCCTGCGCTAAACCGGCGCGTTGGGGGGTCAAAATCACCAGAATGACCTCGGAATGCCAGGAAACCGTAAGACATCAGCCGTTGTGCGATTTGTAAAATGTTCGGGCAAACTTCATGTCAATCAGAGGTGTCGTTTAACCGCGGTGACCGGAAACAGGTTTCTGGTGTCATAAAACACCAAAAACGGCGCGAGACGGCCGAATTCGGAGCAAACGTGCCCCGAATGACCTGAAACCACATGAAAACATTAGGAATATTATTCGTGATGTTTAAGAGGAGACGAAGCACCCATCGGAGGTGCGGTGCGCGCGTTACGTCCGAGTGGGTTGTTTTCAGCAGCTCGGTGCGCACTAAAATGGCGCGTTGGGGGGTCAAAACCACCCGAACGACCTCAGAATGCCATAAAACCATATGAAAACAGCCGTTGTGCGATTTTTGAAATGGTCGGGTAAACAGAACATGAATCGGAGGTGCCGTTTGACCATAGTGACCGGAAACACGTTTCTGGTGTCACAAAACACCAAAAACGGTGTGAGACGGTCGAATTCAGAGCAAACGTGCTCCGAATTACCTAAAACCACACGAAAACATTAGGAATATTATTTGTGACATGTAGGAGGAGACGACATGCCCATCGAAGGCGCGGTGTGTGCGTTACGTCCGAGTGTGTCATTTTCAGCAGCTCGGTGCGCGCTAAAACGGCGTGTTGGGGGGTCAAAACCACCCGAACGACCTTGGAATTCCATGAAACCATACGAAAACAGCCTTTGTGCGATTTTTGAAATGGTCGAGTGGACTTCACGTCAATTGGAGATGTCGTTTGACCGCGGTGACCGGAAACGCGTTTCCAGTGTCATAAAACACCAAAAACAGCGCGAGACGGTCAAATTGTGATCAAACGTTCTCCGAATGACCAGAAACCACACGAAAACATTATTAATATTATTCGTGATGTGTAGGAGGAGCTGAAGTGCCCATCGGAGGTGCGGTGCGCGCATTACGTCCGAGTGTGTCGTTTTCAGTAGCTCGAAGAGCGCTAAAACGGAGCGTTGGGGGGTCAAAACCACTTGAACGACCTCAGAATGCCATGAAACCGTACAACAACATCCATTGTGTGATTCGTGAAATGTTCGGGTAGACAACACGTCAATCGGAGGTGCCGTTTGACCGCGGTGACTGGAAATGCGTTTCTAGTGTCATAGAACACCAAAAATGGCGCGAGACATTCGAATTCAGAGAAAACGTGCTCCGAATGGCCTGAAACCACATAAAAAACATTAGGAATATTATTCATGACATGTAGGAGGAGACGGCGTGACAATCGGAGGTGCGGTGTGCGCGTTATGTCCGAGTGTGTCGTTTTCAGTAGCTCGGCGCGTGCTAAAACAACACGTTGGGGGGTCAAAACCACCCAAACCTCCTCGGAATGCCATGAAACCATACGAAAATAGCTATTGTGCGATTTGTGAAATGGTCGGGCAGACAGCATGTCAATCAGAGGTGATGTTTGACCGCGGTGACCGGAAACGCATTTCCAGTGTCATAAAACACCAAAAACAGCGCGGGATGGTCGAATTCGGAGAAAACGAGCACCGAATGACCTAAAACCACACAAAAACATTAGGAATATTATTTGTGACATGTAGGAGGAGACAACGCGCCCAACGGAGGTGTGGTGCATGCGTTGCATCTGAGTGGGTCATTTTCAGTAGCTCGGCACGCGCTAAAACGGCGCGTCGGGGGGTCAAAACCACCTGAATGACCTCTGAATTTCATGAAACCGTAAGACAACAGCTGTTGTGCAATTTTTGAAATGTTTGGGTAGACAGAATGTCAATCGGAGGTGCCTTTTGACCGCGGTGACCGGAAACGCGTTTCCAGTGTCATAAAATACCAAAAACGGCGCGAGATGGTCGAATTCGGAGCAACCGTGCTCTGAATGACCTAAAACCACATGAAAAAATTCCGAATAGTATTCGTGAAGTTGTAGGAGAAGATGGAGCGCCCATCGGAGGTGCGGTGCACATGTTACATCCGAGTGTGGCGTTTTCAGCAGCTCGTCGCGCACTAAAACGACGCGTTGGGGGGGTCAAAATCACCCAAACGACCTCAGAATGCTATGAAACCGTACGCCCACAGCCGTTGTGTGATTTGTGAAATGGTCAGGTAGACGGCATGTCAATCGGAGGTGTAGTTTGACAGCGGTGACCGGAAACGCGTTTTCGGTGTCATAAAACACCAAAAACGGCCGAATGACCTGAAATGATAGCATTTCTTAAATTGGGGGTTTATAATTATTATAACCACCATGATTTGATGTCAGATTTAATTTTATTATATGTATATAATAACTGAATAATTATTTTTAATTTATGTTTGTTTTGTTTTGTTGTTTTTTTGTCTTATTGTAGGTTTATTGAAGTAGAAGATTGAAATAGATGGACCTGCTCAGATCGTTGAAGCATGTTTATCATTTATGATGATCTTTATGTTTATGATGTTAGAAATTGTTTTCCATTTTTTATGATTGTTATGATGTTTTATCTCTGATTTTGCCCCGTGAAGAAAAAAACCGAATTCGTACATTTCATTAAAAAAATGAAAAATATTTTATTTAATATTATATATATATATATATATTAAAATATTATATTTAATATATATATATATATTTTATTTAATAAATATATATAAAAATGACAAATAGTTACTTTAATATTATATAAATATATATTTCTTTAATATATATATATATATTTAAATATTTTATTTAATATTATATATATAAATACTTTCTTTATTATATATATATTTTTATTTAATATATATATATATATATATATATTTCTTTTGGTATGAATTTTTTTTTAAAAAAATTTCAGTGTAGCGACCGCCTGGCGATCGCTATTTCCCTACACCGATGGAGCAGATCCGACCGCCAATGGCGGTCGCTGGGCGGTCTCTATAGCCCTATAGCGACCGCCAATGGCGGCCGCTAATACCCTTACTTTTAGTAGTGAACTCCCTCTTTATCTGGGTTTACAGATACTCTTGCCTCTGAGATAACATGTCTCAAGAAGTGAATCTTGTCCATCCAAAAGTGTAATTTCGAGAGAATAGCATATAATTGATGCTCTATTAGTCTAATTCAAATGATCTTAAGCTATGTGTCATTGTCGTGTCGAGTGTGAGAGTAGACCAAGATATCATACACGATTACTACCATGAAACAATAAAATATAGATGGAACAATCGGTTCATTAGTGCCATGAAAACTACAGGCGCATTCATTTGACCGAATTCCATATCCACAAACTCGTATACACCATACCTACTCCGAATGGCTGTAAGAGGTACATTTGATGGTCTAATGCACAACTTATGGTATCCAAATCACAAGTCAAACTTTGAGAACAACCGGTATCCTAGAAGTTTATTAAAGAGATCATCAATCCTTGGAAAGGGATTTCAGTTCTTGACCATCCACTGGTTTAGCTTCCGATAATCCACACAACATCGGAGGGTACCATCTTCCTTCATCGCAAACAGGACAGGTGAACCCCATGGTGAAGTACTAGGTCAGATGAAACCCTTTTCTTGCAACCCCTTTAATTGTTTCTGGAGCTCCTGTAACTCTGGTGTATCCATCCTATGAGGAATGGACACCGGTACTGATCCAAGAATGTGATCAATAGAAAAGTCTACCTCTTACTTTGGAAGAAAACATGAAAAGTCCTCTAGAAAGAAATCTCTGAAATGATTAACCACTAGAGTAAAGATCATATGTGATGTCCCCTAGTCACCCAGATGTATACTAGTAATATGGGCTATAACTCCTTCCAGCCCATAATGCTCGAGTCCCGCTCTACTGGCATGGACATCCCATTCCCCCTTATAAAGAAACAATAAGCCTTTTGGTGATGTGAAACTCACCCTCAACGATAATAGTCTAAAATAACATGGAAGTGAACTAACCAATCCATTCTGAGAATGACATCATATCATGTCATATCTAAGACATAGAGGTCCCAAAATAAGTGACACCCAACAAACTCAAGAGGTAACTTCTTACACAGACGTACACCATCAATTCTATCCCCCAACGGAGTGTATAAAGTCATGATATAATAGAAGAAAAGATTCTGAGAAGAAGGGTCTTCAAAACATGAACTGATATAATGCTATTGGATGAACCTATATAAAAAATAATTGAATGTAAAACTGAAGAAACTAGGATCGTACCTCAAATAGTAGAGTGTCCGGGATCCTGACCTTGCTGGGTCTACTCCACTACAAAAGTGTAACCAGCACTGTGGCCATGTGGTCCCTCCGGACCAGTCTGAGCTGATCCACCCAGTTGTCGCTGAAATCCTGGTGATTGACTAACACGACTGCGACCACCACCTTGGCCTGAACGGTCGGAAGAACTCCACTACCCAGATAGATGAGAAACTGGTGGTGCAGCTCCTATACGAGGAGTCATAGAAAAACCTATGTCACCAGCTGCTAGTGAGACGATTGAAAAGAAACATGAAATTCAACCCATCTTGCAACATGATCAGCACTCAAATGGGCATCTCAGGTAATGTGGCCTCATATTCCCGCTCATCCCACACTAGTAGCACACCACCTGGATACTAGAAGATGTGTCTTGCCTCTTTGGATCTGCTCATGATGACCCCCTACGGCGCTTCCTGCTATCAGTAGCAGGGATACTCACTCTGGATGTCTAACCACTTGGGCTAACAACTACTGAATCCCTCAAATTTCACTCTCTGATCATCACATGTTTGATAATATATGTGATGGTAGTCGACATGAATATGTTCACCTATGATCATATGTCGTGACTCCTACAATCCTCAAACATCCTAGCTAGGAATAACTCATCTCCTCCAGGAATAGGAATGAAGCATTGTAGCTCTTTGAATCAAGATAAATACTCCATAACAGAAATAGTACCTTGATCCAGACTCAAGAACTCTTGGGCTCGATCAGACCTCAAAGTCTCTAGGTAGAAGTAGTCAAAAATGGCATCATGGAACTCATTCCACTACAGAACCTGATGGTGTCCTGCCTATGATTTCTCATCCCACCATCTCTTGGTGGAATCCCAAAGCATATACGTAGAAATATCCACCCTCCTCTCTGGAGGCATCACCAGATACTTGAAGATAGAAAGCATGGACTCAAACTATTACTCTACAACCTGAGATCCTCTTTCCCCAGTGAAAGTTGGAGGATGTTTCTACTGAAAGACCCGCGTCATATTTTCCATATAAGGGGTAGGATGTGGTACTCCATAGAAGGTATGCATGAACTTCAGGAAGCCATCTCAGAATAGTGCATCAACACATGTATCTGGGATTACAGTTGGTGCGATGACTGGCATACTCTGAGGATTGGTTGGAAGTCCTTGATCATCTATGTCTAGTGTCTGATCAATTCCCTGTAACTAGCTTACAACCATAGGACCTCTCGGTGGCATGAAAATTCAAGGTCAAATGCACCCCATAGATCACTATTATCAACGACTGAAAACTAGATGTGCAAGAAGAGAATAAGAGCAAGAAATCATTCAATTTTTTGAAAACAAGTTTACACGGTGTGAATTTTAACTACATGACTTGTATCTTTATGCTTCTAACTGGTCTTGTACTTCTGCCAAATCTAGTCGTGTAACACCCCATACACAGCATGATTTTCTAACACACGGTGTGTACTTGAATCCCCTTCCCTTGTCTGGGTTCCCTTACATGGCAAAGCCACACGATTCTCCTAGAACAAAACTATACGACATGTTTGTGCCAGACATGGCTTGTAATAGAAGATTTCACCGACCCTTGTTGTTCATTACATGGTCATATTCAATTATTAAACTACATAGAATGATCAAGACTAACACAATGTGTGTGAACTAAGAATGGTGTCTGATCACCAACTAGGAGTCCCTGATCAACCATGTCTGGTGTTTGATCACTGCCAGGCAATTGGCGTACAACCGGATGATTTCTCAGTGGCCTGAATCTGCAAGGTGAAGCACACACCTTAAAATGAGATTATCAAGGACTGAAAAGTAGAATCATAATAAGGGAACATGAGAAAGAAACCATTCATGGTTCACAAAACATGACTACATGGCATGTACTTTTCCTACATAGGATGTTCCCTAAAGCCATTCACATGGGCATGTACTCCTGCTGAAACCAGTCATGTAACACCCCAAACACGTGGCGTTTTCTCCTAAAACATGTCATGTACATGAATCCTCTTACCCTTCCCAAGTACTTCTATATGGTTAATCCACATGGCTCTCCTAAGACAAGACTACATGGAATTTTCAAGATAGTCATGACATGTACTAGAAAAGATTAACCTGGCATGTGTTGTTAGTGACACGGCCTGACTCATAGCTACAACTACCCAACGGGTTCAAGGTGGACACGATGTGTATGTGAAAGGATAAAACTGAACCGTGTTGTTGGTTACACAGCCGACTACACGGCTGACTCTACTTGGCCTATTCCAGACAGACACGACGTGTACGAGAAGGGATAACACCGACATGTGTTGTCCGTGACACGGCTGGGTACCTAGGTCAGACAACACGACGTGTTCAGCTAGTACATAGTGTGTTCCTACAAGAAATTCCCTATCCCATGTCTCTTCCCACATGGCCTATGATAAAGTTAAAGACTACACAACATGTTCATATATTATATGGTATGTATTTAAGAAAAACAGTTTCTTCATGAACAGAAGAACACATGGCATGTAGTCAAACCTACACGGCATGTATTCAAGGTTTATCTGGATAGTAAGCCTACGAAACTACTATAGAACCCATAAAAACACTGAAATGAACATTAAAAGTTCCATATTTTGATCTGTGAGGTCCCATACTCCCCAGGAATCAGAGCTTGGCATCTTAAACATGTTATAATAAGGTAAAAAAGTCAATGATCCACCAAATTCCAGTACGTGAGGGTCCATAAAACCTCAAGAACCAATGTTTGGCATTCATTCAGACAAACTTTACACAAAAAGCACCCAATAAAACAATATGTATTTTTATCAAGGAATCTATCACAACAGCATGCTTATTCTACACAACATCTATCACAACAACATGCAACCGGTAATGCATACTAAATGTCATGGCAAGAATGCATGACATGTGATTTCTAAAAAGTGCCTATATGATGCATGAGAAGTCATACCCTCATATCATTGGGTTTTAATAGAAATAAAACCTCAATAAAATCTAAAATAACAGCACAAATCATGTGAATTACTCAAGGTGAAATCATATCAACTATAAATAAGTAAAACTAGAAAATTGTAATAAATGTTGTAGGATGGTTTTCCATGTACACGGGTTAGCTACTACCGGGAACATCTTATTACCAAGTACCTATTCCTTCCTATCCTTGGATAAAGGACCCAAATATTAAATCAAGAGAAAATAATTCCTCTGATACCACTTTGTAACATCTCGGTTCAGGAAGCCACCTAGAGGTGCCCCGTGCCCGGTTGGTGACATGGCCTGAAGCACATTTCCCTAAACGCCAGAGGCTGCCAACTAGCAGTGAGGGCCTTTGTTGTGAGGGTGGGGAAACTATTCCCTCATTGACAGAGTACAAAATGGAAGTAAAAAACTACATACAATATCGGAAGCATTAAATATCTAGCAACAATATAAAGTAGAAGACTTGAATAATAAACTATTGGAGAACATATATATTTATATATATATAAAATGATGCATGATACATATATTTAGAAAGCATCCAAAAAAGTTGCGATGCTAGAAATACAAACACTACTAAGCCAATGTACATAAGAAAAAGATAAAAAACTTCTCAACATTGAAAGCCTAAGCTTGGTCCCATGCTCTCCAGCTCCACATCATGTCAAGTACCTAAAGTAGAAGAGCGTTTTCCCATATCTATACCTGCAACAATATAATCTATTTGGGCCCAAAAGCATGGCCCAAATATGGTGTGAGACTGAATCCTAGAAGTCAACCACCCAAAGATCTATGCCTAATAGTTAGTGAATATATGGTAGGTATAGTAAAAAAACAATAAGCAGGAAAGTACTCAATAGTAAACATTCCACAATTTCATCATCAAGATATATCAAATCAAAAATCTAATCAAAAACTAGTAACCCTCTGGGAAGTACTCATAGTCATCCCCTCTGGTCCTACCCAATAAGTACAAGCCACCCCATGGGTTGTACACTCATGCTAACCCATGTGGTTTAGTATATAAGACTCTTTTAGGAAACACTCATATTCAATTCCACTTATAGTCTAATGTAGCCGTGTAATCACTGTGGAAGAACTCACATTCAATTGCCCTTATAGCCTCAAGGTCATGGACTATATGAGGATGCTCTCTCGGTTAATACCCCTTATAGCCCAGTTAATTCATAGACTCTGTGAGGAAGCACTCACCATCAATTCCCCTTATAGACTAAACAGTTCCAAAATAATTCAAAGAATATATGAGGAAGTTCACTCGATCAATTCATATTATAGTCTAATGTTCTTAAAGACTCTCTGAAGATGCACCCTCGGTCAATTCCCATTATAGTCTAAAGTGTCCAAAGACTCTCCGAAGAAGCTCACTAGATCAATTCCTCTTATTGTCTAACACACCAGGTTTTCATGGCCCTGTGTAGGTAAACTGTCATAACAATACAATATGGCCAATGTAAATATACAAAAATACTAGGCTAAAAAGTCTACAGTAAATCAAGAATATTAGAATACAAACACTCCATCCTACAACAATAGGAATGGAAAACGGGAAAGGTAGTAAATCTGGATAAATGGACCAAATGGTCTTTAACTAGACATGCATGGGAAAAACATCCAAAGCATAGAAATCAATCCTATTCATATCCAAATAACCTTTGCACAGTCATACATGCATGGTAGGAAAACAATAGGGGTATAACAGTAAACACACATTACCCCTTTCAAGGGTATTGGTGGAATTTGCACATAATACTCCAAGACATTGAATGTAAAGTCACAAACCACCAACCTTGGCTTTAAGAGATCAATATATGTGAACCTCGAAGCTTGATTCACCCTAGAATGCCGAATATCTACAAAAACGTCCAAAACGTTCAACCTATGATAACATGATAAAGGAGAGGAATCATGATACAAGGATCAAGGAGAATAGAGAGCTCACAAATGTGATTCCAATGCAATAGACGGTGTTTGATTCAGTGGATAGACGCATGCTCGGGGGCTCGTCAAAGATCCGCGGCTGCTTGGTGCTCTCGGGTGAACTAGGTTGAGAAGGAGATGGTTATGTCTATCAGACATGACCCCGGTGCATTTAATGAAAAAAACAATATAAATGTCATGTAATTTTGAAGTACACATCGTGTACTCACCATTTCTATTCTCTAATATAGGTGGCCTGCAAGTTATCCCACATGTTATGTGCAAGTCTGCTACACGGCCAGCACATGGCTACCTGCGGTAACTGAGTACACAGCGTGTACTTCAAAAATTTCTAGAAACACTTATTTTCTCAAAAACCCCCAAAAAAGTAAAACATGCCTGAAAAGAAGATTTGGGTTCTTTCAAAGAATGCATGACATGTGATTTCTAGAAAGTGCCTATATGAGGCATGAGATGGAATACCCCCATCTCATCTAGTTTCAATAGAAATAAAACCTCTATATTATCAACAATAATAGCCCAAACATCTGAATCACCCAACAGTAAAATAAAATAAACCTTAAAATTGAAATACCAAGAAAATTGAAATAACTTGGTAGATTGGTTTTTCCCTATACATGAGTTAGCTACTTTCAAACACAGATTATTACCAAATACCAATTCTTTCCTATCCCTTGTTATAAGCTCCAAACATTAGGTCAAGAAGAAAATAATTCCTCTAATACCACATTGTAACATCCCGGTTATAGATGCCACCCAGAGTCACCCAACACCCGGTTGGACACATGGCCTCAAGAGCATTTCCTCTAATGCCAGGGGCTGCCGACTAGCAGCGTGGGACTTGGGTGTGATAGTGGGTAAAATATTCCTTCGTTAGTAGAGTAACATAGTAGAAGAGAAACATTTAAAAATAGTGGAAGTAGTAATAATGACATACAATAGTAAACAGTGGAAGACTAAATGTAATAAGCTGCAAGAGGACGTATATAATGATACATGATACAAATTTCTAGGAATTCTGAAAAACATGTTACAATACTGGGATAGAGTATTAAACAAATGTATGCAAGAAAACTGTAAACAAATACTTATCATAACAAGCCTCTGCTTGGTCACATGCTCTCCAGCTATAAAGGAGTCAAGTATCTAAAGTAGAAGGGTAGTTTCCCTTATCTATACCTACAACAATATAATATTTTTGGTCCCAAAATCTTGACCCAAATAGGGTGTGAGACTAAATACCAGTAGGAAACCACCTTGTGATCTGTGCCTAATTTCCAGTGAATATATA
Organism: Viscum album; assembly: GCA_963277665.1. Lineage (NCBI taxonomy): Eukaryota > Viridiplantae > Streptophyta > Magnoliopsida > Santalales > Viscaceae > Viscum > Viscum album. The sequence continues at coordinate 51,467,289 of OY728152.1, read as the reverse complement.
TAGCAGACAATAAGCAGAAAAAAATAAACAAGGAAGTACTCAACTATAAGCATTCATATAGTTTCAAAAAATTCAAACACCACATATCAAGTAAGCAGATAATCACAAATAGGTAACCCTCTGGGATGTACTCACATATTAATCCACTCTGGTCCTACATAGAAAACGCAAGAAACCTTCTAATATGTACACACAATCTTACCCCTCTAATTCAGCTTTATCACAAACTCTCTGAGAAAGCAATCAACATCAATTCCACCAATAGTCTCATATTAGTTACTAAAAGGCACACTGGGGAAGCACTTATTTCTCATTACCCAAGTAGCCCGCGTCGAGGAACTACAGACACTATAAGGAAACACATACGTTAATTCCCCCTATGGTCTCATATCATAATAGTAAAAATAGACCCTCTGTAAAATCCCTCACATCCATTCTCCCCATGGTCTACTACACCAGGTTCTCACAACCCTGTGTAAGACAAATGAGAATAGAAATACATGGCTGCCAAAGTAAACTTTGTGAACTACTTTTCTAAACAATCTAAAACATAACACCATGTTAGATAAAACAATCCATCTTGACAATAGTATGCATGTAAAATTAAGTATATGCCTAATAAGAAAAAGAAGAAAAAATGGTCAAAACAAGAAGACATGGGAAAAACCTCCATGTCATTGAAAAATAGACCCTATTCACAAAAAATGACCTCTATCTAATCAACCAAGGCATTGCAGGAAAACAATAGGGCTACAAACATAAGCACACAACACCTCATTCAAGGGTATTGTGAAAAATTGAACATATAACTCAATGAATGACTACAGAAAGGGAAAAACACTTACATCAATGTTTTAGGATTTTAAACGTGAACCTCAATCCTTGAATCACCCTATAACGCCAAAGATCTTCAAAAATATCCAGAATAGTCAACCTGTTATATCTCACGAGAGAAAGAATCAGAATAAATTCCACATCAAGAAAATTGAAATCAAAGATGTGATTCCAATGCAACCGACAGTGTTCAATTTGGAGAATGGATGCTCGATTGCGGGCTCAGTGAATTAAGCGTTGTACGGACACTCTCAGACGAAATAGCTCAAGAAGACATGGGTTCTGTCCGTCAGATGCAACACTGAACTATTTAATGAAACAAAAAATTACATGGTGTGTAATTTAGAAGTACATGGTGTGTACTTTCCCTTACCGGCCCCTGCATTAGGGAGTCTTCAGGTCACCACACACAGCCAGCTGCTCAGTCATTACAGACGTGTACTTATAAAGTACACTGTGTGTATTAAATAAATTTCAATAAATTCCTATTTTTCTCAAAATAACCCGAAAAAGGAACCAAACCAAAAAAATAAGATCTGGGTTCTTAAAGAAATTTTATCATTTAATTAATGATTTTTTTAGAAATAATCAAGTTGCACTAGATTTTTTAAAATGTCATGAAATGAATAATAATAAAATTGACGTAAAACTGTTTTTATATCAATCAATATTTTATTAAATGATAAAATATTCCTAAAAATCTATGATTTGTCCAAATGACATATGTGATGTTAAAAATGTCAATAATGATCCATTTTGGGTCTCTTGGTATTTTATAGTACAATTTAAACCACATTGTATGAATATATAAAAGGGAATGGTAAAAGATAGAAAAGTTAATGAAGGGTTAAATAGAAATTACAATGATTAAAAAATAACTAAAACCTATCAAATTCTTATTTGATGATATTATATAATCTAATATACACCATATCTTCAAATTTAATAATATTTGGAAATTTATAACCTTAAAATCATTATATAATAAAATATTATTTTCAAACATTCGTAAAGAGCCCCTCCTACCCCTTATAAAAATCCATATCCTCTAATCCTTACTCAAACATTTGAAGCCCCATTGTATCGTCCAAACTCTGCCCAAATAAGATCACAAGATCCCTCCCTTCCACTATAAATCCTTACCTTAGGCATAAGTCACATCAAGAAAGCCTTTTGGTTCAAACGAATTGGAATTACGCGATTTAAAGGTATCATCTTCCCTCATGTTCTATTATTTTATTTAACTTATTCACTCCCAATGATCATCTTATTAGTTATTTACACAATAAAACTAGTATAATAAATATACTAGGTTATTTTTTTGAGAATTATTCTATATACACTTACACCCAACTCCATCTAAGGGATATGAACATACTGTTTATGGGTACAGTGAACTGTTGCCTCAGAAAGCGATGATTGTTCAATTATCTCCTACCACCTTTCACAGTGGACATTAAGAGAAAACTTTATTTATATGTGATATATATTATATTTATTTTCCCTCTATGATTAATTATTTTTCATTTATATCATACCTTTATGGTTTCTATAATGGGTAAAAACGATTATTTCATTTTAGGAAGTATGAACTACCACCCCCTCAATGGGATTTGACTCGTTCATGCCACACATGGAACATATAAAGGATGTAATTGCTGAATTTATATATGATATTATACAAGAATTATAATAAACATATTTATCATTATGTTTTCATTCTGATAAATATGAAATATAAATGACACTTGCGTTCTTGTGTACGTACAACATACCACTACATGAACGGTGAATTTCTTTTATTATCTCCAAATTTTATGTACTATTATATATATATACTAGATATATATGATATATATGGTATCTAATTAATGAATAAATTTCTGGATAAAATGTAATTTTGACCACGTTGACATCTTTAAATTATATGAAGTTCATTTTTGACTCAAGTACCAAATATCGAAAAAATGTCCATTATTAACATAAATGGTTATGTAACATTTATAACATGGTAATAAATAGTATAAAAAAAATTATAAACATGAAAAATGTTCTTAATCAAGTAGAAATTAACTTACATTTATTATTCAAGATATTAATGAATGAACAGGTCTGGTCGAACATGGGGTAATGGGAACTCCTTTACCAAATTTCTATTATTTGGGTTAATCTTCTACTAATTGATTATGTTATGCTATGAATATGTGTGAATGAAATTTAACTGTATTACACATAACATATACTTATATTGGTTGTATTTATTTTTTTCACACATAATTATTTAATTGCTTTATCCATAATGTAATTGTTTGATCTTAGTAAGGGAAGCTTTCACCCTCCCCTTTTAGTAAAAGACATATTTTTTGTTATGTATTTTAATTTCAATTTTATATGTTGGGACATGTTCTTCTATATATTTATTGGTGGAAATTTTTTGTCGATGTGTAGAGAGACCCTTTTCTCTCTCATAACCCCATTTTATGAATTTTAATGTAACGCTGTTAGGGTGCGGAATTTTCATAACGGACTATGTCTAAGTCTCCTTTAATTTGTGGCATATCCTGATATTGTGAACTTTAATTATCCTATAAGGTGTATATACATACATTTGACATATTATACCATGAATCCCCTTATTCTCATGATATTTTAAGTTCTGATTGATTTAATTATTTAATTATTTTTATTCTTGTATTTTCTTTGTGGTAACATAATCATTTACTAAAATATTATTTTAAATGTTTTAAATATTTAATCCACTAAATATTTCCCATTAATGTCTATGTTTTAAAAATGGTTTTAAGGATTTAATTATATAGAATTAATGTTTTAAAATGTTAATCCCTTTAAAAGGTTCAAATTTGTATGAGGAACTTTGAATAAAAAATATATTTATTAAATTTTTAAATGGTTTTTGAAATTGATTGGATATGTCAATATCTTGAAATGTTATATTATGATTTTAATATGGAAATGTTATCTTTCCTTTATGTTTGTTTTATGTGTCATGACTATGTTATGGTTCATGGGAATTGTTTACACATATGGGTGGTTCTGTAATAAACATAAGGTGGGTGAGCCTGAGATAGCTCTCCAATGCATTGGGTCATGGGACTGAGGTAAACATTAATGGTTCTCCTAAGAGATTTATGGAATATTCTTTGATGGGTATTTGAAATGTAACTCCCTATGTAGCTGGGAAATCTAACATGTATGTACGATATGGATGCCAGAAGTTACCTTTATGATTTATGATTTCCTTGTGTTTGTCATGAATATAATAATCTTGTGTGGTATATTAAGGATTGAAATGTATGATTTCATTTAATTACATGTATTTATGGAGTAATGTTTTATTTATTTGTTTTATAACATTACTGAGATTTTTATGCTCATCCAATGTTTTTGAAATTTTTTTCACAGGATATAAGGAAGGGTAAGAGAAGGAAGAATTCATGCTGATTTTTATCAAGAAAATAACTCTTGTTTTCTTTTAAGTGTTAATATTTTAGGAAAAAATGGATACTTAGTTGAAGTGTCTACATTAAATTAATTGAGATTTAATGAAATAGATTTATACTAATTCTCTGAAACTCTAAACCTAAAATGATATTTAATGTGAATTAATAAATTAAATCATGATTTTTTATTGTTTATATATGGGCCTTATATGTCATTATTAGTAATGAGGCATCATTCAATAATTATAATTGTACATGAATGAAATCATTTCCATTAATATGAACATTAAATTATAATTTAATATTGTACATAATAGTAACATACATCCACCCAATCAAAATTCCATTTCATCATAGCTCTTATTCAATATCAAAAAATGTTCATTTAACTAACCATCAAACATATTATTCCATATTTATTAATTACTACATATCTAATTCATCCATATTTTAAGAAATATTCATTCTACAGTTTTCCTTCACAAACTTGTAAAACATAAAGATTTTCAAATTGAATAAAATTTTCAACATGAACATAGTTTGAGATTTACAGAATAGTTCATAAATTTTATATAAAAAAAATCATTTATTAATTAACTTTTCTTATCTAGATGACTCTATGGAATATATTATCACAATTAATGTATTCTCACCTCTTTCACATGAGTAAAAACTATACTCTCTGCCATCACAAGATGTTTCATATTTCTCGAATAAATAAAAACACTGTTTTGTAAAATAATAAATATTTATTAAAATACTTGATGATATATACCCTCTTGTATAGTTCATGAAATATTTACTTGAAAAAAATAATAAGAGTGATTCTCTTCATCTTAACTTTTATCTACATTTAACTTCATAAAGTATGCAATTAAATTTCCAATTCCACTTTAGTGAAAACACATCAATGGTAGTTTTCAATGAAATTTACCTTTTCCGATTCAAGAGCCTCTTGATATTAGTGACTTTATACTATTAGTGTTCACATCAAAAAATTCATAAAGTTCAAATAATATAACTTCATCATAATGTTCTACCTCAATTTTAAATTATTTATCTTAATTCATCAGTGTTTTAAATATGATTTCCTTCATAAAAAAATGATTCTACATTAGTGTGTTTTACTTTTCCACCAAGTATGTAAGAATGATGTTGGAAATGTTATCCAAAGGAATAGTGTTAAGATAAAATTCAATAAGATTTGAATCAATGTAATCAAATTTGACCTATAACATAATATGTATCTTCCTGATCACCAATTAATGTTTTGGAATCAATGAATCCCATAATTTTTATCACAACCTCTTAAATCCATTTAAATAATTCATTAAAATAATTCACTTAAGAAAAAACCACATATCATCAAATTTTAATCAAAAAATATGAAATTTATCATTATTTCATTAAAATTTATTTTATAAATATTATATACCTTGTGAAATATACCATTCATATCTTTATCCCCAAAACATTTAATCAATAATTCTATAAGAGCGTGAATTAGAAGGATTTTATAACATTATCATCAATGTACAACTTATTTCAAGAATCCTAAGTCAATGTATTTCCATGTGAAACATGTGTACAACCACAATTCATAATGTATAGAATATCTGTACCTAATGAATTTAATTATAGAAGCATTCTCTCCTTCCAAAAAATTCCCATTGAATGTTATAAATCCAATCCTATGAACCATGTTGATATTATTCATCATAGATAAATATAAAAATCAAAACGATAACATCAAATAAAAAATTAAATTTTGAAATTAATACACTCACCTATTCTAAAATGGGATAAAAACTTAGACACCAACTTACTTTGAAAACCCATATTGAATAAACATTTTTACTTCATGAACATTGGAGGAATATTGAGCTACTTGAATACCACATCAGATAACACTAGTCATAATATTGATTCCCTAAGAGGGCGGATGATGAGTTTGGTAATAATAATAATTTCTATATGAATTATTTCATGTTAAATCAACCTCCCTCACTTATTAGGGTGAGTTATCTCACTATTGAACTAAGACAGATTGAGGAAATACAAGAAATAATGACTAATTATTCCATCCAAAAAATAAGAAGCTACTCAATTTCATGTAACAATAATAACTAAGGCCACGTGGTCTAATAAAATAACCTTAGTGGGAATAAATTAGTATTCTACATCCTTTACATATAATATAATAAATAAAATAATGTTTTCTCCAAACAATTCTATTGATAAGATTCACTTCTATCATGCATTGTTGATGAGATATGGATTATTATTCTTCCTATAATTTGGTAGTCTCCCAATAAATCATTGTGATCCCAGACTACATCAAAATATCATTATGGGGTGAATTTAATATTACAAAATCCACAATACTGGCGTGATTATCACAAGGAAACCAAGTATGTACTCTTTTTCTTCTCGTATACTATTTTTTTGTTTGCACTAATTTACCCCCCACACACCCACTTTCCCACTCTCTATCTCTCACTAATGTTTTATCTTCTCTATAATCTATCATGAATTATACTATTAATAATTCATTAATGACTTTCATTCTTAGTCTTACATATAATCATTTCCTTTACAATTTTTATAAATTTATTTCTTATTTAAAATTAAAATAAGTAACTTCATTCTGCAATCTATAGTCTTTTATGAATTCTTTGATCAATATTGGTTTTGATTGAATTAATTTATACACTTCATAATTAAAACATTCTATTCAAAATAATTATATAAATTAATCTCTATTTTTCGAATGCTGGTATTATTTCTAGAATGATAGTTCTATTATAATATTCCAAGAACAAATTGTCATGGGGTGATATAAACATTAGATCATAATCCATAATCGCCAACTCATTATATCATGATTTCATATTTTTTATACTTAACAAATAAATAATTTGGATACGCATCATAATTTTTTATTTTGATAAAATCTTAAACCCTTATGTTTCGCTATATTTTATAGCTACCACACATAGACTGGGGTAACATTAGGTAACAATTACATATCAGAAAATTGAACCTTCTGTATCTCCTTTGTCTGATATCAACCCTTACATAATAAGATAAAAACCTTTATAAATTATCTTTTACCACATATCAATCATTTTTTATTATTAAAACAATATATATTTATTGTCTTTGTTGTTGTCCGTCCTTTACATATCAATAGATCAACCATTTTACAATTTCTTTAACTTTGATAACCTATACATAGGATCAATATTTTGTACAAATTATTCCTCACCAATGTGACTATTATGAATTAACATAGATAAATTTACATATTACACTTATATACTAAGGACTTATCTAATTTTATATTCATGTTTTTCTCATCACTATAGTGAACATTAGGTATTGATTAAAGTAACTCCTACATATTGAGGGATTATCCAATTTTTACAACTTATTTTTCTAATAACAAGATTATACATCATGTATATGACAAGAGTATTTATTATACAATAGAAAATTTGACCATTTTAAAATCCAAATATAATCATCCCAAAAAATCCCTATACTTCATCCAAGTAGAATTGATCACACACAGTGAATATTGTATTTTGTGTCTTCAAAAAAGATTGAATTTTTTATTAAAAAATTTAAAACCTAAATATATCCACTATATTATCTAAAATATATTCTTTTGATTTTACAAACTTATTGGAAATTGATTATAATAAAAAATGTTTTTTCAATTAACCCTTCAGAGGTAAGAATAGTCTCCCCAAGGTTACAACCACTCCTGATAATAGTATCTTCTTCATTCATGGGTTTAAGACCCACCCCATAGATTTATTGTAACTTTTGTCGAAAAAATATAACTGAATCAAAAGATATTGTTTTGATTACTATAAGATAATTATATATGTATTTGGTTGTTAAGGTTTTTGGGAAATTAATTATTGTAGGTGTACCATGGGATAATGGTATGTGTACTTGGGGTTTATACTATGTGGACAATGGTCTCTTGGGATCTGGATTCGGGGTCTCGAGATGTGGACATAACAGTCATAGTTTGTGGAATGTTTTTTTAGTGTAATTTAGACCACCGAGGTAAGATATATAGTTGATTACTGGGCCCATATTTCATTATTTATTACCTAGTTTTTAATATACTAGAGATATCAATATTGATTAATGAAATTTGGTTCGTGTGCTATGGTTTTCTAGTATACACATAATAAACTATAATAATGGATTTATATTAATCACGATTTAAAAAAATAAGTTAAATGTAAAAAATTTATTCTATTGGAAATTTTAATGATATAGAGGTTATATCCAATTAGGGTTGGTTACTCACATTTTCCACACCACACAACATTATTTTCACGAAATTTCAAGGAAGTGTATGCATATCTATATATCTTTTCATATAACTGTTAATTAATGATTTATATGGGAAAAATAAAAAATAAAATGAAAATAATCGAAAATATATTATTATTTAAGAATTATAATCATAATTATAAAACAAAAAATTATTATAAGAAATTGAAATTGAAATTAATAGTTCTATTTAAATATCAATAAATTGATGGTTCTGATCATCACAAAAACAAGGGAATTTTTTTTATAATTTCTTTTAAGATTTATATTTAAATTTAAAATTGAAAATAATATTTTTAATATACTAATATGCAATCAATAAAACATTTCATATAATCTAGTACAAATATATTAAATCATGAAGATAAAAAATATTCAATAATTAACATAATTGGTTATTAATAAAAATAAATATATTTTGTATATATATTCAATTTATTATAATATTTATTCCAAAAACAGTCACTATAGTGTATGAGGAGTGGGAATCAATATAAATATCATCAACCATCATTGAAAGTGGGAACTCAATCCATAAATATATCATAACATGATATATTAATTTATATATTTTTGTTTTGTAATACTACTAAATTTAAACATATTATTAATGACCCATAGTCATCCTATGGATATTATCATTCCTATAACTAAACCACTCTATATAATATGTAAGAAATAATTAAGGTAAAAATGTATAAATTTATTTTTATTTTTTTGACATTGATCTCTCTATAGTAGCATAATAATAGGTTTGTCTAGACCTATAAAAAATACTCAATATTTAAAGGCACTAACAACTTGATGACTCAACTCCTCAACAACCATGAATGTAATTTGACTCAACCATTATTATACCCACCATGTGTCACAGAACAGCAGTCAAACATGTGAGGCATATTAGTTTTATACATCTCCTACAATTGTTTAATAGTAAAATAAATTAAAAAATAGAAAAATAAATATTTATAGTTAATAAAAGTATTTATTACTATGTAATATCCAATAATATCTCAAAATAATAACTTGTATAGTAGTATATGGACTTGGAATTAAACATTTCATATTCTTGAATTATGTTAATAATTCACATTGGGGATATTTTTAGTATTATAGTATTAGGTAATTAGATCATAACATATACATAAAAACTTGAATATTACATACATCTACCCAGTTTCCATTTTTCCTCAAAATAAAAATTCTGGAAAAAAATAGTCATGTCTACTTCCATGTTTTAGATAACATGAGTTTTCCATGAGCTCATCCTTGTCCTTATTCCACTTTATGTCCTGTGGAAAACATTTCAAAAACATGGGATAAGCATAAAAATCTTAATAAGGGATACATAAAGAAAGAAAACTGTTAGTTTTCCAAAATAACAAGTAAAACATGAATACTTTATCAAAAGTAATACTTTTCACATTTATGAAGTTGTAAATAATCCTCACTGAATAAATGATCATTACTTAACCTTTTGTAACAAAAATATTACCATAAAACTCATATAAATAACACATAACATATAAAGGTAACATGAAACATAAACATACAGAAATAGAATAACTATACCGTTGACTTCCACACATATCACTAAAGGGAATAGCCATACAATCGACTTAAATACCAAATGAATTGGAGGCTATAATGTTACCACCCATCCAGGTTTATCACGGCACCACCAATCATTTGGTTTATCACATTACCACTCATCAAGTGTCTCAGTACCATTATAAAATCATAACACATTATATAAATATAAATGATAGAAAAAATTTATACATTTCAATCATAATATATCACTTAAATATATTGAAATGAAAAATCCATTATCAAAACCATTTTCAATACCAAAATACAAAAAAGAGTATATCATATTTATTTTCCTTTCAAAAACATTATGGCTTGTTATGAAAGCCAAAGATCAAATAATACCCCAGTGGTGGAAAGGTCATTGTCACCACTTACGATAAAAATAAACATTCTTTTTTCGTTTAGTTAAATTATTCATATAAAAACAATTTCTTTGAATGAAATCAAATTTCAATTGTGTATATAAAGCGTTTAAAATAATGTTGTGTATAAAACAATATATTCTTCAATGAAAGGAGATTGAAATGAAGTCAATTACCTCATGTCTGATTTGAACTGTTCGTTCATTAATAATATAAACAATAAACTAATGTTAATTTGTACTTTCATAATAACCTATTTAAATTTTATTATTACTTTTATATCAATTATTACCATGTTATAAACATTATTTAATCATTTAAGTTAATAATGGTCATTTTGTCGATATTTGGTAATTGAGTCAAAAATGGACTTCTTATAATTACAAGTTGTTCATGTGGTCAAAAGTTCATTATATCTATATTAATATTCATGATTTAGATTTCATATATATCACATATATCTAGTATATATTATGGGAAAAAGGGAATTCCTAATATTGGACTTTTCGAACCCTCCACACTCAAGAACCCCCCTCCCCACGAAGAGGTCATCCGGGGATGCCCCAGCCGGGGAGGAGCCGTTGCCAGCCGAGATGACATTGCGTCCCGCGGGGTAACACCTGGATCAGTGATGGTTCGTCACAGCAATCCGTCAGCTAGGTGAAGTGCGCCCATTCTGCCCACCCGGTGAGACACCGGGTGACTCGGCAAGACGAGTGGTACATGGGAGGCAGAAATTCCCCCAAGAGCGGGCTCCCAAGAATCGAACCCAGACCTCACCGAACACCGTTGATATGGCCCTCGACCCTACACCACTACGCCACCGCCGAAGCGGAAACGTGTTGTATGGGTAACGAGGTATAGGGATGACCTACCCACCTGCGCGCCGCACACCCCCAGCTAGGCCCAAGGTGGCCAACCCTTGGGCTTGGGCCAGTTCCCATGGAGTCGAGGGGACGAGAGGTTCGCTAACAAATGGTGCGAATTGCCTTTGTGAGGACTCGAAATGGTACGCCGTACGTACGCATGAACGCTACTTCCATTTCTATTTCATATTGTAATGGAATGAAAAATTACTAATAAATAAAAATATCAAAATTATAGTATAATATAATATATAAATTCATTAACTATACCCATTATTTATTTGACATAAGGCATGAACGAGTCACGTCCCATTGAGGGGGCGGTAGTGCGCACTTCTTCAAATAAAATTATTGTATTTACCAACATTGGAAAACATAAAGGTATTCTATAAATTTACAATATAGAATCATATAAACAATATAAATATAATAAATATAATATATATATATAGTTCCATAATAATGGACACCATGAGAGGCGGATGGAGATATTTGAATAATCATAATTTCTTGTGGCAGTAGTTCACCGTCCATAGAATGAGAATATTGTTTACCCATTAGATAGATGTGTGTGTAATTGTAGTTCAAATACATCTCATAAAAACAACATAGAATATTGGGGGTACTGATTTATGTATAAAATAAAGGAATAAAAATATTATAGGGGGTTGGAGAAGTAAAATAAAACAAAATAAAAAATAATAATTTAAGATAAACTATTACCTTCAATATGGGTAACTCTCTTTGGATTCACCATAAAGGACTTCTTGAAGTGACTTATGTCTACGGTAAGGCTTCTATGATGAAGAGAGTGATCTTGAGAGATTATTTTGGTAGGGTTTGGACGATCCAAGCACCTTGAGAGGTATGAGGAATGGGTTAGAAGTGGTGTCCTTTTATAAGGGGTAGGAGGGGATCTTTAAGAAAGTTCGAAACATTTATTTTATTATAAACATATAATTGGTTACAAAAGGACCCAAAATAATTACAGTTGAAGATTAGATTACTCATGGTAGAAATAAAATCATTCAATAAGAATTGGATAGGTCTTGGATATTATTTTAATCTTTATAATCTTATTTTTTTAAATCATTTATTAATGACGAAAACACTACATCATTATTGTGTCATAAAAACTTAATTTATTTGGTGTCTTAAAATTTAAAAAAAAATTCATATTGTAGTATATTTTTTATATTTTTAATAAATATTTATAGTCTAATAGATAACTTATATAACCCCATGTAAAAAATTGATTTATTAAAAGATATTTGTTTATGACATTTTTGTCATTAATTTAAATTAATTAATATAAAGTGTCATTGTCACCCTCAGGTGGCTCCATAGGGTCCCAAAATCAACCCATTGATTCCCATGGTCGGATATGTATCACAAAGTAGGATTATGACACATATTAGGGTAATTTTATATTATTATAAAAATATTTTTTTATCCCAGTTTACTAGATTTATCCTTTAACCGTGGTAAATAAAATTTCTACTCAAGTAATTTTTCTTAATGTCTATAAATAAAAGTTACCTATTTACACAATTTAGACCTCCTAATTCCAAAAATGGACTCCATTTTTTCAAATTCAAAACACATAAGTTGAATGAATTAATTTAAAATTAATTCCCTCTTTCAAAACAAAAGGAGTGTTTTTAAGAAATATTAACTATGAAAAGATTGACACTGATTTATGTCCAATTTCATAGTGAAATTACTTCCAATTACAAAAATTGGATTAAATATTAAAAATATAATCTTATTACACATTGAATCTAAATAAATAGATAATATATCTTTATAAATAAATTATATTAAAATGTAATTTTGAATTATAATACAATATTTTTCCACTATTTATTAAAAATGTATTTTATAAGAAAAATACCAAAATTTCATCCAATGTAAAATCTGATGTCCCAATTCTAAAAAATAATTATATTTTGTCAAATATAACATATAAAAGTGACACAATCTATATTTAAGGAGGGTTCTACATTAAAAGTTGGTAAATCGACCTTTTAATGAATATTAGAGTATTTATTCTTAAAATTTGATTCATTGAAATTTTAAGAATCTAACTTTTATTGGATAAATGTAAAAACATTTAACAGACATGTATAATCCTATTTTAGTAAGTTCAATTCATTCCCACTAATATAATGGCTAGCTGTTAAGAACCATTTAAAATATTATTATTATATTATTATTGTGTAATGTTTGATTTCAAAGAAAGCCATTGTTGCATATCGGGTATGCCATCAAACATAGAAATCCCCTTAAAGAAAAATTAATAGTTAATTCAAAAATATTAACAAATATGAAAATTTCTTATTTCATTATTTACCTGGGATTTTGCATCCTTACCCCCTTTTGGAAATTCTGTCCTTGCAATTTTATTCACCTATCAAATAAAAGGGGCTGTTTATCCCTCATAGCATTTTCAGATTCCCACGTTGCCCCTTCAACCATATAGTTTTTCCAAAAAAACCTTTTCCACATGAATTACCATATTCTGCAATACTATCTCTCTTCGGTTAAGAATCGGTACTTGTTGTTCCTCATAAGATAGATTTTCTTCCAACTGAACTACCTCTAGGCTCAAAATATGAGAGGGATATGGAATACACTTTCTCAACACTGAAGGATGAAAAAAAATTTGTACCTGGGACAAACGTGGAGGTATATCCACAATGTAGGCATTAGATCCCACTTTCATTAGTATTTCATATATATAAATGAACCATTGACTCAACTTTCTTTTCTTACCAAAACACATCATAGTTTTCCATGGAGAAACTATTTGAAAGACTAGATCGCCTATCTCGAAAGAGATATCCTTCCTTCAGTTATCCCCATATCTTTTCTACATGCTCTGAGTTGTTCCCATGTGTTTCTGAATCAACAGAACTTTCTCTGCTATCTCTTCTACCAATTCTAGTCCCATCAGTTTCCTTTCACCTACTTCATCCCAACAAGCTGGAGTTCGACAACACTTTCCACATAATGTTTCAAAAGGATCCATCTATAAACTGCAATGAAACATGTTATTATAAGTAAATGTAACCAAAGAAATATCTTGGTCCCAACATCCCTCGTAATCCAGTGAAGAAGCACGTAACATATCCTCCAAGGTCTGAATTGTTCATTCTGACTTCCCATCTGATTATGGATGAAATGTTGTAATTTTTTTTTAATTTAATACAAAATTTCTGTTAAAGGCCTCTCTAGAAGATATAAGTATACCTGAGATCATGATCAGATATGATTTAGATGGGAACACCATCCATCCTAACTATATCTTTAACATGCAGCTGATGAATTTGATATAGATACAATGTCTATTGGCTAGGATGGAAATGAGTAGATTTAGTTAATCGATCAAAAATAACCCCGATTTCATTGTTACCTTGAGATATAATTGGTAATCCCACAACGAAGTCCATGGATATGTTTTCCCATTTCCACTATGGCATAGTTAATGACTTATGCACCCCTTTCAGTAATTTCCACTCTCCTTTAACCTACTAACAAGTCAAACACTACACAGTAAAATCAACCGTATCTCTTTTCATTCCATCCCACTAGTAACACTCCAGAAGATCTCTTTATATCTTAGTACATCTAAGATGAACTGAAAATGTGGAAGTTTGAGATTCACATAACAACTCATTATTCAACTAGGAATTACAAGGAACACATAATCTCTTTCCAAATCTCAAAACACAATCACAATCAATGTTAAAAGCAGACAACATATTCTTCTGAACCAACTCTACCTTTTATACAACTCACTGTCTTCCTTCTACGCATGATTAATTAAATCTCACATAGATGATCTCATTGACACATGAAACCAAACAGAAAAATTTCTTGCACCAACAACTTCTATACCAAAGTTCATCAAAAAAAACCAAAAAATCTTGTTCCAAATGTTTCATGGTTAAATGAAGAATTACTTTTTAGACTCAAAGCATCAGCCACTTTATTTGCTTTTCCGTGACGGTAAAGGACCTTGAAATCATAATCCTTGATTAATTCCAACCATCTCCTCTGCCTCATTCTCAATTCTTTTTGAGAGAATATATACTGTAACCTTTTTTTATCGGTATATATTTTACACTTTACTACATACAAATGATGCCTCCAAATTTTTAAATAAAAAACTACAGCAGCTAATTCCAAATCATGTGTTGGGTAATTTAAAACAAGAGGTTTGAACTGATGTGAAGCATAAGAAATTACCTGATCATTCTGCATAAGGACACAACCAAGTCTTTTCAATGAATCATCACTATACATAACAAACTCACCATTTCTAGAAGGTAGTTCCAAAACTATAGAATTCACCAATCTTCTTTTCAATTCCTGAAAACAATCATCACATTATTTTGTCCAAAAAAACTGAACACCATTTCAAGTTGACTTAGTTAGTGGGCTAGATAACCATGCCAAATTCTCAACAAACATTTAGTAATAACTATCCAAACCACAAAAACTACAGATCTTGGTAATATTTGTGGGTCTTGGACATTATTAAACATATTTTATTTTTTCAGGATAAACAGTTAAGCCCTTTTTTGAAACAATGTGACCAAGGAACGAACTTTTTTGTAACCAAATCTCACACTTGCTGAAATTACCAAAAAATTTATTTTCTTTTATGGTTTCAAAGATAGCCCTTAAATGACATTCATGTTTCTATTTTCTTTTATAATAATCCAAAACATTATCAATAAACACAACCACAAACTTATCCATGAACTCACAGAAAATTCTCTTCAAAAGATCCATGAATTCAGCAGGTGCATTGGTTAACACAAAAGGCATAACTACTAATTCATAATGGAAATATCTTATATTAAATGTTGTATTCGGAATGTATTCTTCCTTTACTTAAAAATGATGGTACCCCAACCTTAATTAAATATTTAAAAAATATTGAGCTCCCATGATCTGATCAAACAAGGAATTGATATTAGGAAAATGTTACATGTTCTTAATAGTGATTTTATTTAATGCTCTATAATCAAAGAAAAGTTTCATTGAACAATATTTATTTTTAAAAAATAAGACTGTAGAACCCCATGGAGATGTGTTTGGTCGAATGAATCCTTTATATAATAAATCCTAAAATAGATTATTTAACTTTAAATGTTCAATTTGATCCATTCCATAAGATGTTTTGAAATTGGCTTAGCATCACGAGTTATATCAATATTAAATTCAACTTCATGAGTAGGTATAATATCAGGTAACTCTTCAGGAAAAACATCAAGATACTCATTTACTACTGGAACATCATTAATAATAATAGTTCATTTATTTTCAATAATATTTTCAAGGTAACATTCATTCCAATCTTTTACTAGTTTCTCAGCTTCCTAATATGTTATCATAAGCAAGGGATAATTTTTGTACACAAACTGAAAATTGTTTTGAAAAGAATCCTCTTTAGCTCTACATTAAATCATACCATGTTAAATAGACAGCCAATCTATGCCCAAAATAACATCAATGTCTACTACAGGATAAACAATTAGGTAAGTAGTTAGATTCCTTCCAAACACAACGATATGAAGGTTCATATAATTTCATTTTGTCTCAGTATTTTCTCCATGTGTTTATACTATAAACTCAAGATTCATATATTGATATGGAATCCCCAATTTACTAGAAAACATATTAGGAAAGAATGAATGTGTAGACCTCGAATCAAACAACACATTGGCATAATTTGAACAAACAAAAAGTCTACCTAATACCCCTTCATTTGATGGACCAACATTTACTAATGTAGTTGCAAAGGACTTCACCACCCCTTTCTGCTTGTATTTTGGATTCTTTCCCTCAGTTGAGTTATTCATTGGACACTCAAGTGCATAATTACAAAATTCATTGCACTTAAAACATCTTACCACTGGCTTTTCATTGCCTAATTGATCATCTTCCTTACAGTTATGAGAAATATGACCAGATTTTCCAGACCAGAAGAGCTTTCCAGAAATTGATAAACATTCTCTAGGATGGTTTTTACCACACTTTTCACAAGATGGATTTTTTTTACTTACCTCCAGGCTTCTTTGATTAATTATTTCCATTTTCTAGCCAACTAGAACCCTTATTCTATTTTTTTTCAAAGAATACATGATCATCTGTAAACTCTACTTCCACCTTCTCCGCACATCAAAAACGTTTTTCATAACATTTGAATTAACAAATGGTTAATTATCCTTAATATCACGGCTTCAGTCCTGAGTAAAATAGAATTTTATTTCTATCAAGATCTCAGATGAAATTTGGAGCATACTTTTCCAGTCGAGTAAACTTTCCTTCATAAACAGCCACCATGTCATCCTCCTATATCAATTACATGAATTGTTTTTCCATCCTATATTGAACCACCTTAGGAAAATATTTCTCAAAAACATACCTTTGAATTCATCCCAATCAAGAGAATCAATCTACTCAAAATCATTGATATTTTTCACCATTGACAACCACAGATCAACTTCCCCTTCAAAACAATAAACAACGACACTAACCTTTTGGTGTTCTGAACACCCCATGACATCAAAAATTATCTCCGCTCTTTTAATCCACCCTTCATATAGAAAATTGTCAGATGATCCTATGAATGATGGGGGATGTTTCCTCTTGAAATGATCCACTACTGAAATGTTCCTTTATGGTCGATCTGGATGATCTCGTGCATGGATACCCCCACCATTTATATCCTGATTCAATTATTCAACCACTGCAACAAGTTGTTCAGTTCCGAATCCGAAAATCCCAGGTTGCTGATTTGGAAGGTTGTATTCCTCCTATTGTTTTCCCAACATAGCTTCCATTTTTTCACTATAGAAAACCATTCTAAACACAAAAATATCTTAGGTGAAGCAACAAGTTAATTTTTAAATGCTATCATTTCAATGTTAACATAAATTAATTTATGGATATTAATTTAACAATACCCTAACCCCAAAAGTTATCTAAACCGACCTTTGATACTAACTATAAGGACCCATCTTTAAACATTTAATATTATTTAATTAAGTTAATAATTCAAATTGATGATCTTTTCAGGTTTATAGCTTTAGAGAATTAGGTCATAACATATACATAACAACTTAAATATTACATACATCTACCCAGTTTCAAGTTTTTTCTAAAAAAAAAGTCATGAAGAAATGAGTGATGTCTAGTTCCATGTTTTAGACAGCACGAATTTTCCATGATCTCATCCTTGTCCCTATTCATCATTATGTCATGTGAAAAACATTTCCAAAACATGGGATGAGCACAAAAATCTCAGTAAGGGATACACAAAGAAGGAAAACTGTTAGATTTTCAAAATAACATGTAAACCATGAATACAATATCATAAGTAATACTTTTCACCATTATGAAGTAGTAAATAATCTTCAATGAATAAAAGATCATTGATTATCCTTTTTAACCAAAATCCTACCATAAAACCCATATAAAGAACACATAACATATAAAGGTTTATTGGGACATAAACATACTTAAATGGAATAACCATGTGGTCGACTTCCACAAATATCACTAAATGGAATAGACATATGGATGACTTCCATACCCATTGAATTAAAGGTTATAACGTAACCCCCATATTGTTGTATCATGATTCCACCATTCATTTTTTTATCATGTAACCACCCATAAAATTTCCATGCACCATTATAAAATCAAAAAAACAAACAACAAATATAATGGAAAGAAAACATTTCCACATTTCGATCACAATATATCTCTTAAATATATTGACATAAAAAATACATTATAATAACATTTTTCAATACCAAAATACATAAAATGATATATCATATTTATTTTCCTTTCATAAACAATACGGGTTGTTAAGGAAGCCAAATCTTAAATTATACTCGCAGCGGTGGAATGGTCGTTGGTAACGCTTACAAGAAAAATTAACATTCTTTTTTGTCATTTAGTAAATTGATTCATAAGAAAATATTCCATTTGAATGAAATGAAAATTCAATGGTGGTTATACAGTGTATAAAATAATTTTGTGTATAAAACAATATATTCCTCAATGAAAGGAGATTGAGATGGAGTCCCTTACCTCATGTCCTATTTGACCCATTCATTCTTTAATATCCTGAATAATAAACTAAAGTCAATTTCCACTTTCTGGAGATCCTTTTTCAAGTTTATTATTCCTTTTATATCAATTATTACCATGTTATAAATATTATGTAATCATTTAATTTTATAATGGTCCTTTTTTTGATATTTGGTACTTGGGTCAAAAGTGGATTTCCTTTAATTACAAATTGTTCATGAGGTCAAAAATTCATTATGTACATAATTATATTCATGATTCAGATATAATATATATAATATATATCATTTATATACATGTATTAATAATAGTACATAACATTTGGATATAAGAAATGAAATGCACTATTCATGGAGATGATAAGCCGTACGTACTCATGAATGCTACTTCCATTTATATTTTGTATTGTAATGGAATGAAGACATAATGATACATAAGTATATAATAATTCCAGTATGATATCATATATAATTTCATTAACTCTACCATTTATATCTTCCAGATATGGCATGAACGGGTCATATCACTTTGAGTGGGCGGTAGTATGCACATCCTCAAATAAGATTATCGTATTTACCCACTATGGAAACCATAATGGTATTCTATAAATGAAAAATACAGAAGCCTAGAAATAATATTGATAAAATATATATCATATATAAATACAGTTCCATCATAATGGCCACTATGTGAGGCAATTGGAGATACTTGAACAATCATCGTTTCGTGATGCATTAGTTCACCGTCCATAGAAACAGTATGTTCTTTACCCATTAAATGAAGGCGTGTGTAAGTGTAGTTTTAATAATTCTCATAAAAAAATATATTATATTGAGGATAAAGTTTTGTTATAAAATAATGTAATAATAATAGTTTAGGGGGTTGGAGTAGTAAAATAATATAAAATAAAACCACAAAATTTAAGAGAAACCGTTACATTTAATTCGGGTAACTCCCTTTGGATTGAACCAAAAGGACTTATTAAAGTGACTAATTCCTAATTTAAGGATTATAGGTGTAAAATAGGGATTTTTAGAGCTTATTTGGTCAGTGTTGGGACGATCCAATGGGCTTTATAGGTGTGAGGAATGGGATAGATGTGGCGTCCTTTTATAAGGGGGAGGAGGGGCTCTTTAAAAAATATTGAAACAATTATTTTATTATAAACATATCTTCTGTTTAAAAAGATAAAAAAATTATTATAATAGAATATAATATGACTCATGGTAAAAATAAAATCATCCAATAAGAATTTTATAGGTTTTGGATATTATTTAAATCTTGATAATCTTATTTATTTAAATCATTTATTTATGTGGTAAACACTACATCAATATTGTGTCACAAAAATTTTATTTTATATGATTTTAAATTATTATAAACCAATAACATAATTTAGGAAATGATATTATCTTTATAATGAATATTTATAGTCTATGTGATAACTTATATAACCCCATGTAAAAATTTATTTACAAAAAGATATTAGTTTATGTCATTTTTTTCTTTACATTAAATTAATTAATATAAAGTGTCATTATCATTGTGATGTGGCTCAATGGGGTCCCAAAATCTACCCATGGATGCCTATGGTCGGATATGTATCTAAAAATAGGATTAGGACAAATTTTATGGTAATTGTATTTTAATTTAGTAATATTGGTTTACCCTTATTTACTAGATTTACCCATTAAGCATGGTAAATAAAAATTTTACTATAGTAAATATTCATAATATATATAAGTATAAGTTACCTATTTACACAATTTAGACATCCTAATTAAAAATATGGAATCCATTTTCCTATATTAAAAACACATAAGTAAAAGATATTAATTTAAAATTAAACTCTATTGTCAAAACAAAATGCGTGTTTTTATGAAATATTGACTATCCAATGATTGTCACTTATTTATGTCCAACATCATTGTGAAATTACTCCCAATGAACAAAATTGGATTAAATTTTAAAAAAATAATCGAATAAAACTTTTAAAACAATTAAAAATATAATCTATCCTTATATATAAATTAGATTAAAAGGAAGTTTTGAATTAAAATACAATATTTTCTCACAATTCATTAGTAATAACTTTTATCAGAAAAATTAGAAAATTTCATCCAATGTAAATTTTGATATCATGATTCTAAAGAATAATTTTATTTTTTCAAATAGATCATATAAAAGTGTACAAAAACATTTTTAAATAGGGTTCACCATCAAAATGGGGTAAATCGACCTTTAAAAAAATATTAGAGTATTTTTCCTTAAAATTGGATTCATTCACATTTTAAGCCTCTATCTTTTATTGGATAAATGTAAAAACATTTAAAAAACATGTATAATCATATATTATTTAGTTATATTCATTCCTGCCAATACAATGGCTAGGGTTTAACTAAAATTTGAAATAGTAATATTATATTTTTAGTGTGCAATGAAAAATTTCATAGAAACCTATTGTTGCATATTAGGTACGCCATCAAACAAAGCAATCTCATTTAAAGTCAAATTAATATTTAATTCAAAAATATTAATAAATATAAAAATCTCATATTTCATTATCTACCGGGATGTTAAAAGTAGTAGAATCAAGGAATTTACTCATTTCACATTGAATTTAAGAATCACGTGATTAGTCATAAATATAATAACTAAAATATTTACATTTAATATACAAACTATATATAAACTATCATATATTTTATAGAAAATTTTATTTACCATTAGAAAATATTTCATATGAAATATATGACACTTATCTCTGTAATTCAGAACACGTATAACCTTAAACATTAATCATTAAAATGACATCCTCAATAAAAAATCACAAATCATTTAGGAAGACCAACCATCACTTTTAAAGGAGGGAATATTGTTGTGTTGATAATCCATGTAAGCCTCATTGAATATGGGAGAGTATGATTATTACATAATATTTTGATGAATGTTTTGAAACAACAATTGAATGAAACCACACATTGATTCATTCTATTCCCCTCTTAATAGAGAGCAATATAGGCTACTAAATAAAATACAAGTAATTAATAAAAATAAAAATAAAAATTTATTGTATTTTAAATACAAAATGATATTTAATTAATTAATATAGCATACAATGATCCAAAAAGTGATAAAAAATATCCCTTGGAACTATATCCCTTGACCAGAAATAATTATAACATTTCATCTTGTTGATATTTTTAAGTAACAAGAATATAAAGAAATATAAGAAATTAAATTTTAAAACTATTTTTAAACAAATTATACAATATATAAATAAATTATTGTTTTTTAAAACATATAATTTAACACAATTTCATAAAAAAGTATCAAATTTTAATGGAATATTTTTATGGTGAACATTGACTTGAATCATCAATCTCTAATGGCCTCAACCTATCCTTCAAGTTACTTAAATAACATCTCCACAAATTGGATCGAATAATAGGACACTATATAGGATCATTATTAACTAATGGATCCTATATAATTCAATTAATATGGACATAATTTCATATAAATTCATCAAATACATAAAAAAAACATTTTCAGATAATTGATTATATAAATATAAAAAATATATAAAAAAGTATAACTTGTTTATATAAAATTAATATAATAATGATGATTTTTTCAATATATAACACCTAATTTCAAAATTATTATCTTAAACAAGATGGACATAAATTTAAATACAATATATAATGTTTTATCTCTATTGTTTTGAATGAATTAACAGATTTCAATCTACTATGTCATCACAATAATCCCAAAATTTTATATTTCTATCTACAATATATATAAATCTATTGGTGAAATAGATGTATTGAAAGATGTCACTTAATGAATTTCCTTATGTTTATTCTCAATATAAGAACTTTAATTTTCATCATATTCACTTCCATGAGATTATATTTTTCTATACTACAAAAAATATTTAATAATCTAATAAAAATAAATATTTTCATAATAAACATGATGTAAAAAAATATATTTCCTAGATGAACATTCCGCCCGTGATGAGTATAAAACTAAATATTATTAAACATAAAAAAATCAATTTTTTAGGTTTGAAAGAGTGATAATTTAATTAATTATACCATATAAGTGTATTTTATAATAATTTTAATGATTTAATTTCAAAAAAACAGTATTGTTTAGTGATTTAATTGACTAATATGTTCGTTTGTGTGAAAATTAAAATAATTATACACATAATCATTATAAAAATTCTAAAATGTATATAGTGATGTTAAAAATAGGATTAATAAGTGAAAACAATTATTTTCACATTATGAACAAAAAAAGCAATTTACTTCTAATTTATAAAGGTAAATAAATGTAACATGCTGGCCATGGAAATGATACCATAAAATAGATTCTCAACATCTACTAGAGTATGTTATAATGTATGAGAATTTTGTTTTACAATTTTTTTTGAATATATAAGATAAATAATAAAAATATATTCGATAGATATTTGGAAATAAAAAAAATAATTAATCATAGATTACAGTATGAATCAGGTCAATTATTCCTATTTGACTAAAACATGTTTATTTTTTCTTTCTTGTTCCTCCTAATAAAAAATAGATTTATTTTACATATCAAAAAAATATCATGATTGATAAAATACCATTGTTTAATTTCCTATGTTGATATATACATATTAATAATTTGTTAACATTTTATTATGATTTTAATCATATTGATATTAAGATTAATAAGGGACACAATTTCAAAAATTTACATATAAAAACATCCCTATAAATGATCCTAAAACTATTCATTTTTTAGTTATATTTTCATTCAATGTATTCATTTATAACATAAATATATGCCTCCATTGAGATTATAGAAGTCTTCAAAAATATTATTTTTAAAAAAAATAATTTTTAATATTTTATTAAATAAAATAATAATGGAGGAAATTCATTTATTAATTTCAATAATCATACAACAACGTCTTCATGAAGAATACTCAAAAACTCTTGTATGATGTTATAAAAAATATACCAAAATAAATATGATATTTTAATTCAAATATCCCAAATTCAAGAATAAAAAACCTGCAATACATTTTCATTTAATATAGAAAAATCAGGAATTTTTAAAAAATTTCAATAATGAGTATTATAATAATTTAATAAATTATAAGCTTATCTGTTCGATAAAATAAAATGTATAACCCATTGATAAAATAATTAAATATTTTCTACTGTAGATGAAAAATCTTATTATGAGCTCATTAAACTATGTGACTTATATTTCTGAATTATTATTGTTTATAATGCCTCAATTTTTTTGGAGATCATTCTGAGACTCAATGCTATATTTAATTTTAATAGTATTGTCTAAAAATGTATAAAATATGTTATGAATGATATTTTTACCAATATAAATAAACTCAATCTTGTGGTGGAATTGGAAATCCCATTGGTCTGGTAAATCCAATATGATATTATGCTTTGTGGAGATATGCCCCCTACTAAAACCTATTATTTTATATTAGTTTAGTAGAGAAACAAAAATAATATTTGAAAATATTGAAAAAAATTATTCTAATAGAATACCAAATAACATTGATGAAGATCCATATAAGTGAAGGTTCCGGGCGCAGCGGAAGCGCGTGGGTGGATGTGCCCACTTGGATTTTTTGCAATAGAAATGATCAATCCGGGATCAATACGACAATAAACGTCAGTCTCCACTGATCGAATCACAGAAAAAGAAAAAGAAGATGGTTTTCCCGGAACCACAAACAAGGATCGTTACAAGTTGATTATAATTAATTTAATTAATTATAAAGAAATACCTTTTGGGTGTTCTTTCTTCGTTGATGTTCTTGAACACGTTGTCTATGTGATCCATCATTGCGTCACAGAAGCCAAGTGTAGACTCTCTGTAGGGGTGATCCACATGTGTACCTCGTATCTATGGACGTCACCAAAGGATTCTATAGGTGCTAGCATGGAGAAGCCTTTGCTTGCATTGTCCACCTTAGATCGTCTTGATCCTGTGGAAGAGGATCTCTCTCAGTCTTGAGTGTGTTCTTGGAGGAAGAGGTTCTTTCAGACTTGAAAGAATTCTCCAGAGATGTTGTGCACAGCGATTCTCTTGTGTAGGAAAAGAGTTGGTGTTGTGAGGATATTTATAATCTAGTTTGAGGTTGTAGAGTTATGATAATTAATAAACTCATTACACGTTCCATTTATTTCATTATCTTTTATTGAAAACACCCATGTCGAATAATTAATTCCCTGACATGTGCTCACGCTGATTATAATAAATATCATTTAATAAAACGATATTATATCCTCAAAATCTCGACTGGAAAAACTACATGGTGTGTAATAATAAATACATGGCATGTACTTGTTTTTCATTGAAAACTATATGGCGTGTACATTATATGTACACAGTGTGTATATCTTATTTTCATTTATTCATTTCCTTTCCAAAATAAAACTACACCACGTGTACATTTAATAATACACGGCGTGTACTTGTTTTATTTTATTTTTCCTCCATCATTTAAAACAACATAGGATTCCTTGAATAATTATTAAACCAAGTATGGGAATAATCTTTATTCAACTTGAGATACATGGATACACTTAGTGTGTGACAATATAGGCCTCTTTCTCATTGGCATTAGGCGGGATTGCCTAAAGTCCAAGATTACTGTCTAGCAACAGGTCAAGGCACCCAAGAGAAAGAAGTTGATGCTGCATTGACGTATCACCTCATACGAAGGATTACTCTATAATTTAATCCCTTTGTCTCAATATATCATCAAGCAGGTTTCATGGAAGTGTCATAAACCTATATGCTTGATCCGTCGTTATTTGAATACCAGAAATAAACTCATCGTTTACACCATGGAAATGGAATTTAATGCGACGGTTGTATTTCAATCAAAGGGCCAAGATATTAACTTTCATAAATAGAAGGGACAAATACTTCATCGACATATCCATTAACAACATGTCACTCGTGACACACCCAATGTACCCTACTTTCCTCCAACTGTCTGCATGACGGTTTTTGTCAGTAAATCTATGTGCGCGAGTGATGACATGAGTTAATGATAATAATACAGTCTAAGGACCATTACACATGCTCACAGATAGAAATATCTGATGACACCAAGACATGTGGAATTACTACTAGTGGGTCTATTCTCATAATCTCCCATCTTGGAGATTACCAAGTGCGAACTCCATGAGAGAGAGTCTCGTCTTCTTATGAGTACTCACACATGAAGCTCTGTATACTATGTGTCCTATCATAGTATGTCATCCAACTGTAGAAATTTATTTAAGAATATTGTTATAGAATTTCAAGGTTCTCATAATAGAGGGGAACTTCTATACTTTATTAATGAAACAAATATTCCAGGACAATATTATATTATAATCATGCAGAACAATGAACAATATATAATAAGGGAACATTCATGTAATCAAAGTACAAAATAGTTGGTTCTGAGGACACCAATCCTTACAAACTCCCACTTGGACTAGAGCCAACTGCCTACAACATTTAGTCCGCTAGAACTCACATGATGATCATGTTTCTGCAGAGTCAACGCTTTAGTCAATGGGTCTTCCACGTTGTCTTCCGTATAAATACTGCTCACTGTAACTTCTCCTCTCTGAGAAAAATCCCTCAAGAGATGATACTTCTGAAGTATGTTCTTTGTCTGCTGATGTGACCCTGGCTCTTTTGCAAGTGCCACCGCTGCAGTATTATCACAATAGAGTGTGATAGGATATTTGATGCTTGGTAAAACATTCACCTCTTGGACGAAGCTACACATCCATACTACTTCTTTAGCTGCCTCAGAAGCTGCGATATACTCGGACTCCGCTGTAGAATCTGCCACCACACTTTTTTTTTGAGCTCTTCTAGCTCATTGCACCTACATTCAAACTAATGATGTATCCAGTCTGTGACTTCATGTCATCCTGATCAGTCTACAAACAAGCATCTACATGTCCTCTGATGACTAGTTCCACATCTCGTCCATAAACCAGGAACATATCCTTTGTACGCCTCAGATACTTAAGGATAGTCTTGACTGCCATCCAATGGCGGTCTCCTAGATCAGCTTGATATCTGCCTACCGCACTTAATGCATAAGCAACATCTAGCCTCGTACATAGCATAGTATACATTACTGACCCAATAGGGGATGCATTAGGGATCCTTGACATCCTCTTTCTTTCCTCATGATCTGAGGACACAATTTCTTGGAAAGATGAATACCATGTGACACTGGCAACAATCCCCTCTTGGACTCTTCCACACTGAATCACTTGAGTATCTTGTCAACATATGTACTTTGAATCAGGCCCAACATTCTCTTGGATCTATCACGATGGATCTTGATCCCAAGAATATATTCCACCTCTCCCAAGTATTTCATGGAGAAGCATTTATGCAACCATGCCTTAACTGACTGTAAGATAGGTACTTCATTTCCAATTAGAAATATGTCATCAAAATATACTATTAGGAAAACGACTGCACTTCCACTAAGACTTTTTTAGACACAAGGATCACATTCGTTCTAAACGAAGCCAAATTCTGAAATAGCTTCATCTAAACGAATGTTCCATGACCTTGATGTTTGATTTAAACCATAAATGGATTTCTGCAACATGCATATCTTGTTGGCATCCTTTGGAGTAACAAAACCGTCAGGTTCTGTCATATAGACATCTTCCTGGAGGTTCCCATTAAGGAATGTTGTTTTGAAATCCAATTACCAAATTTCATGGTCATAGTAAGCAGCAATGGCCAATTAGATTATAATGGATTTAGGAATCGCAACCGGTGAAAATGTTTCATCATAGTCAATTCCTTGAAGTCGTCTAAAACCTTTTGCAACCAGTAGTTCCTTATAGGTGATGACATTCCCCTCCATGTCCAGTTTCTTCTTGAATACCCATTTAGTACCAATAGGCTTTACATCAACTAGAGGATCTACCATAATCTAGACTTGGTTTTGGTACATGGAATTCATTTCAGAATTCATGGTATCATTCCACTCGGAAATATATGTGCCTTCAACTGCTTCCTTGTAGGTAATAGGATCATTATTGTCAACCAATAATGAGTCACCATCCTCGGTGACAAGAAAACCATATCGTTCTGGTTCTCTCACCTCTCTCGTGCTCCTACGCAGTTCTTGTGTCTCTGGAACAGATTGTTCTTCCACAGGGCTTTGTGGAATCTGTTCTTGTACCAACTCATGTGTATCTTGAGCCTCGACTTCATCGAAGCCTATCTCGCTCCCACTATCACTATTGGAGATGTGCTCCCTCTCAAGGAATATGGTGTGTCTTGCCACTGTAACCTTTTTTTCTGAGGGGTTGTATAGGTAATATCCCCTTGTTTCCTTAGGATATCCTATAAAGATACACATTGTGCCTCAGGGCGCAAGTTTGATACCTGAAGAGGCCTTAACAAATGATTCGCTACCCGACACATGTAAATTCGATAACATGGCTTTGCGTCTACTCCATAACGCGTATGGAATACCATTTATCGATTTAGTTGGTACTTGGTTTAGTATGTTCGCTGCTGTTTCTAATGCATATCCCCAAAAGGATAATGGATGACTCGCATGACACATCATTGGTCTCACCATGTCCAAAAGGGTGTGGTTCCTCCTTTCACTTACACCATTGCACTACGGTGTGTAAGGAGGAGTGAGTTGAGATAGAATCCCAAACTCCCGTAAGAAATCAATGAAGTGCTGATTAAGATATTCTCCTCCTCTATCTGAGCAAAGTTTCTTAATTTTCTTACCAAGCTGGTTCTCAACTTCATTCTTGTATTCTATGAACTGATCAAAAGAATCTGACTTTTACCTCATTAAATAGATATATCCATATCTACTAAAATCATCAGTAAAAGTTACGAAGTACGATAACCCACCCCTTTCTTCAACTGGAAATGTTCCACATGCATCTGTGTGAACTAATTCTAGAAGATCTTTAGCCCTTTCAACTTTCCCACTAAATGGGGCTTTGGTCATTTTTCCTTGTAGACACGCATGACATACACCATGTGGTTTTAGTCAAAAGAATCTAAATACCCATCTTGATGTAATTTTGTCAAATGTTTCTCATTGAAATGACCTAGCCGATGATGCCAAAGTTGGGTGTGGTATGAGTCATGTGAATTAACTTTGTTATCGATTGCCATTACTTGGTTTGTGTAGTCTAACACATAGAGGCCGTTATATAAATGTGCCCTACCAAAACAAATGCTATCTTAATAAAAATAGCAACATCTACTTCCAAACATGAAGATTAATCCATCAGTATCTAATCTGGATACTGAATTAATGTTTTTGGTTATAGAGGGTACATAATAAAATCCTTTCAAAACCAAGACCATCCCCGTAGGCAATGTGAGGTGGTAGTCCCCGATAGCTACAACAGCAAGTCTGGCTCCGTTTGCGGCTCGTAGATCTAACTCCCCTTGATAAATCTTCCTGAATCTACTTGTTTCCTGTATTTGGATATAGATGTGAGAACCACAAGCTGTATCTAATACACATTATTAAAAACAGATAGATTGCATTTGATAACAAATGAACCTGAAGCATCCCCTTACTTCCTTGGTTGGGTGAAGTTTTTCATCCAGTGGCCCTTCTTGCCACATGTAAAACAAAAAGAATCATGTTCATTTGCCTCCCATTTGATCTTCCTTTTCTTGGAAGGCCATGAAGAAGATTTGGGCTTGAATCACTTCTCCATCCCTTTCCTTTTATTCACCATGAGGACAGAAGGCTTTTCACGCTTCATGTTAGTGTCCACTTGGTGAATGAGGATGAGAAGATCAGAGAGAGACTTATCAATGTTGTTCATATTGAAGTTCAAAACAATGTTTGAGAAGCTCTGGGGGAGTGATGCAAGAATGAGATCAGAACCTAGTTCTTTGGGGAAGTTTAAACCCTAGAACCTCTAAGCGCTCAATGTAGCCAATGAGCTTGACTACATGAGGCCCGGTTGGGGCACCCTTTCCAAGATTGCTCTGAAATAGGGCCTTGGAGATCTAAAACCTTTCCTATCTTGCTCTCTCATGGTATAGACCACGGAGGTGCTCGATCATGCTATAGGCATCCATGTCTTCATGAGACTTCATGAGCTCACTAGACTTCGATGATAACATCGAACATTGAACATCGAGAGCATCGTTCAAATGTTGATCATAGACCAGGAAATCTTCCTCACTCGCCCCTGGGGTAGGAGAATTACGAAGTGAGGACTCCAGCACGTAAAACATTCATTCATGGCGTAGGATAACCCGAAGGCACCTAAACTATTCCTGAAAGTTACTGCCGGTGAGGATATTGTCTTTTCTAGTATTGATCGCAGAGAAAATGTGGTTGATGAATTTGTCATTTCGATTCTACAAATTAAAAGAAAAAATTTATCAGTACCTTTTTTATTACATTTTTATGAGAAATAATAAATAAATTAATTCTCCCACTATTTTATCAAGTCCCAATGGCCCTCACCATTGAACTCAGAATGTCCAGTTTCGTTGACATTCTAGTGGCAAGGATCCATATTTCCCTTCGCATAACCCCAACAAGGGTTGGTCAATCTATTTGAAGGTATTTAGGTAAGTAGGTCTTTGCCAACTTTGATCTTACAGTTCCTTGATCTGTTGAGTGGATTCCCCAATCCTGAAATCCTGACTTGGATTTCCTCAACTCTTACCTCCAATATTACATCAAGTATAGAAAGGGCTACTTCTCTTGATGTAATATGGTTATGTCAACCCAAAACCTTTCATAAGGGCTTACTTTATAAAAGTATGTGTCTCAAACACATAGTTTTATTGAGTATTTCACTTAATCAAGTAATAGAAGGCTAGGTCTGACTTAATATGGTATTTGAGGAATTTTATTCTTTATGCATAGTTTTTCATTATCACATTCTTGTTAATAATAAGTGATGCTTTCTTAAGTGATTAACCATGTTCGGATAATGTTTACGCATAGTGCGGTTTTTATTTTATTCCATCTTTGCATGCTTGTTCATTTTTGTAATTATGTGATCACAACAACACATACATAATAAATAAACCATGAAATCATACATAAATAAAATAAGATGGCATGCTCATGAGATTCTATTGGTTAGGTTATCTAGCAGTTTTGATAAGCTAACCCTGACCTAGGGAAAACACCTTGATCCTGTTGGTTCATGTTTTGCAGCTCCCACCTGTCCACCTTTGTATCTTCTTGGATCAGTTTCTCCTTGGTTTCGGGATTTGAACCATCTCCTCTGTCTTAAGAGATCCTCCATTACATGGGTTTACATTAAAGAAACCATGGCCACGCAGGCCCTACATTTTATTGGAAGAAGGATCGCAAGCCAAAAAATTTAAATTAAATAAATTTAAATGAAACCATACACATACAATGGGTCTTTGGTCTAGCTCATGATCATCCACAACATGCAACGACTATTAGGAATATTTAGAATTCATATTCATTTAACTGTTCATTCATTTAAGATAAGTTGCATTTGAATTTAATTAATTATGATCTTATAATTAATAAACTCATTATCTTAAATTCCTTTCTGAATTTACTTGAGATTCTTCTCATCCATATTCCTTGTACGAGTCTTTGTATATTGGAGGAAACCTGGTGAAATTCCATTTCTGGAAAGTACATGGCATGTAGTTTATAACTACACAGCGTGTTTTTCTTTTCACCCTTTATCCAAAGTACACACAGAGGCATTGGCATTTTTTTCTTTACTTTGGAAATTTTGGAGTACAAGGCATGTAGATAAGTCATACATGGTGTGTAATTCCTTGATACATGGTAACCGAACTGGCGATCCCGTGTATGCGGTACGCGGCTTACCCTTGTACATGGTTTCACCAGGGCTAAAACGGACTACACGGCATGTGGCTCCAACACACACGTCATGTATTCTGGTTTCCACACGCCATTCAATTCTGGTCAACATGCCATGATTAATACTTAGCCATATTCAATTCACACGGCGTGGTTTGGTGGACCAGTGCCGATTCGTTGAACCTAAGTACACAGAGTGTAGTTTTAATTATACGTCATGTAATCCCATGTTGTACAGTCAGAAAGAGAGGCTCCTCTGGATGAGTTCCTCTTTTTTATTTTAATCAAAATGAAAATTAAAAGGCTGTTTATGTGATATGAACTGAGAAACGAAGGAGGAAGAATAGATCTCGTTTATTCAGATTTATAGAACAATTTATTTTTAATTGAATCAAATATAAATGCGTAAATTATCAACAAAAATTTAATAACTATAATCAACATTGTAACCTCCTCTGATACCATTTGAAGGTTCCGGGCGTAGTGGAAGCATCTGGGTGGATGTGCCCACTTGGCTTTTTGTCATTAGCAATGGTCAATCCAGGATCAATACGACGATGAACGCCAATCTCCACAGATTGAATCACAGAAAAAGGAAAATAAGATGGTCTGTCCCGGAACCACAAACAAGGATCGTTACAGGTTCATTATAAATAATTTAATTAATTATAAAGGAATACCTTTTGGGTGTTCTTTCATCATTGATGTTCTTGATCATGTAGTCGATGTGATCCGTCATTGCATCGTAGAATCCAAGTGTAGACTCCATCTAGCAGTGATCCACACGTGTACCTCGTATCTATGGAGGTCGCCAAAGGATTCTCCTGGTGCTAGAGTAGAGAAGTCTTTGCTTGCATTGTCCGCCTTAGATCATCTTGATCCGATGGAAGAGGATCTCTCTTGGTCTGGAGGGAATTCTTGGAGGTATAGGTTCTTTCGGCCTTGAAAGAATTCTCCAGAGAGGTTGTGCACAATGATTCTCTTGTGTAGGAAAAGAGTTGGGGTTGTGAGGATATTTATAACCGAGTTTGAGGATGTAGAGTTATGAGAATAAATAAACGCATTACGCATTTGATTTATTTCATTAACTCTTATTGAAAACCCCCATGTCGAATAATTAATTACTTGAAATGCGCTGACGCTGATTATAATAAATATCATTTAATAAAATGATATTATATCCTCAAAATCCCGACTGGAAAAACTAGACGGAATGTAATAATAAATACATGTCGTGTACTTGTTTTTCATTGAAAACTAAACGGTGTGTACATTAAATGTACATGGTGTGTATATCTTGTTTTCATTTATTCATTTCCTTTCCAAAATAAAACTACCCGGTGTGTACATTTAATAATAAATGGTGTGTACATGTTTTATTTTATTTTTCCTCCATCATTTAAAACAACTTAGGCTTCCTTGAATAATTATTAAACCACGTAGGGGAATAATCTTTATTCAACTTGAAATACTTGGATACACTTAGTGTGTGACCCTCTAGGCCTCTTTCTCATTGGCATTAGGCGGGCTTTCCTAAAGTCCAAGATTACTATCTAGAAACGGGTCAAGGCACCAAGAGAATGAAGTTGATGCCACATTGATATATCACCTCATACGATCTCATACTTTGTAATTTAATCCCTTTGTCTCAATATCTCATCAAGAAAGTTTCATGGAAGTGTCATAAACATATATTCTTGATCTGTGCTTCTTTGAATACCTAAAATAAACTCGGTGTTTACAACATGGCCATGGAATTTAATGCGACAACTCTATTTCAATCAAAGGGCCGAGATATCAACTTCCAAAAATAGAAGGGACAAATCCTTTATCGACTTATCCATTAACAACATGTCACTCATGTCGCACCCAATGTACCCAACTTTTCGCCAACTGTCTACGTGAATGTTTTCATCAGTAAATCCAGGTGAGCGAGTCATGACATGAGTTAATGATAATCTTCTAGTCTGAGCACCATTACAGAGGCTCACAGATAGCAATATCCGATGACCCCAAGACATGTGGAATTACTTCTGGCAGGTCTGTTCTCATAATATCCCATCTTGGAGATTACCAAGTGTGAACTCCATGAGACAGAGTCTCGTCTTCTTACGAGTACTCGCACATGACGGTCTGTATACTATTTGTCCTATCATAGTATGTCATCCAACCGCAGAAATTTATTTAAAAAATATTGTTATAGCATTTCAAGGTTCTCATCATAGTGGGGATCTGCTATGACCTTATTAATGCAACAAATATTCCAGGAAATTATTATATTATAGTCATGAAGAACAATGAAAAATATATAATAAGTGAATATTTAGGTAATCAAAGTAAAAAATAGTTGGTTCTGAGGAAACCAATCCTTAAAAACTCCCACTTGGACTAGAGCCAACTACCTACGACATTTAGTCCGCTAGACCTCGCATGATGATCATGTTTCTGCTCAGTCAAGACATTAGTCAATGGGTCCGCAACATTGTCTTCTGTGGAAATACTACTCACTAAAACTTCACCTCTCTGAGAAAAATCTCTCAAGAGATAATACTTCTGAAGTATGTGCTTTGTCCGCTGATGCGACCTTGTCAGTTTTGCAAGTGCCACCACTCACTACTGGATATTTGGGATATAGCAACGGTTCTAAACTGTGGATATATGACCACAAACCATGGCTATAGGTAATAGCCACGGTTTGAGGAACCGTGGCTATAGGTAATAGCCATGTTTTGAGGAACCGTGGATAATTTTGGTGTGGCTATAGGCCCACACCTATAGACACGGTTCCAAAACGTGGCTATATAGCTAAAGCCATGGTTTCAACCGTGGCTATAGGTTTATAGACACGGTTCAAACCGTGGCTATATAGTTAATGCCCCGGTTTCAACCGTGGCTATATTAGAGGCCGGACATGCTTTATAGCCACGGTTGGAAATCGTGGAGTTAGGTCTATAGCCACGGTTAAAAACCTTGGCAATACACCAATATACACAGTTTAAAACCGTGGCTATTGGGTGTGCACATACATAAAAAAAATACGCCCCCAACCCCATGGACACCCCCTGGACACCCCCTGGACACCCCACTAAACACCCCCCTGGACACCCCCCTGACACCCCCTGGACACCCCACTGGACACCCCCACTGGACACACGCTGGACACCCCACTGGACACCCATCCTGTATCCATTTGATTCTGAAATTTTCCTTTTAAACACCTTCCCTCTTTTTAATTAGAGAGTTCAGCCTGGATATAACACCCAATTCTATTGAAATGTCCTGACTATAATCAGAATTAGTAGCTTCATCTTGAATATGTTGCAGAGTCAACTCGAGAGTGAGGATCTCTTTATCCAACCCACTCTAATTGGCCTTGATCCAAATTCTCAGTTGGGACTTTAGTAACCTCAACTTGTAAGAGAAGGCTGATTCACCCCAGCTACAATTCATGCTGAACCAGAAACTTTTAATAAGATTGTCACATTCAGTCTGAAAAGACCAAGCATTATTGAATAAAAAAGGAAGAGGCATTTTTTTCTCTTTACTATTGAAAGTAACCAGAATTGGATGGTGATTTGAAGCAAATGTAGGAATAGAAACACTGGAAATTGAATCACATACATTCAGGAGATAATCTTCTCATCAATGGCAATAACTTCAACAATTCCGAATGAATCATGAGAAGAAAACCCATAAAAGATCCCCCTAACTAGTAGAACCACTAGCAGCAACCAAATTAAAACCAAATTTATTAATTCCAACAAAGCCTAATGAAAAAGAAGCTTTAGGTTCAGAAATTCCAAGAAGCTTGGGCTTGTGAACCTGAATGTGCTTGTGCAAAGCATTGACTGTCACAGAAATTCCTCACATTCAAATTTTTTATTTTCTCTCTTGTTGTGCCAGTACCCGCACCCTCCCCAGCCCCCCTACACCAGCCCCCCAGCCACCTACTACCCCCAGCCCTGCTGCACCAGTCCCCCCCCCCCCCGCAGCCCACCAGCACCAGCCCCCAACCCCAACCTCTAGCTGCATCATCCCCCCCCCCCAGCCCCCTGCTACCCCCAGCCCAGCTGCACCAGCCCCCTGCCACCCCCCATCCCACCTGCACCAGCCCCCCCCCCCCTCGCAGCCCACCTGCACCACCCCCCAACCCCAGCCCCCAGCCCATAGCTGCACTAGTCCACCCCCAGCCCAGGTGCACCAGTCGCCCCCACCCTCCCCAGCCCCCTACACCAGCCCCCCCCCCCCCCCCGCATCCCACCTGCACCAGCCCCCCAACCCCAAACCCTAGCTGCACCAGCCCCCCCCCCCCCAGCCCCCTGCCACCACCCAGCCCACCAGCACCAGTCCCCCCCCCCCCCCGCAGCCCACCTGCACCAGCCACCAACCCTAGCCCCCAACTGCACCACCCCCCCCCATCCCCCTGCTACCCCAGCCCACCTACACCTTTCCCCCTTCCCCAGCCCCCTGCACTGGCCCAAGGATCCTACATTGTTCCACCAAGGGGCTACATGGTTTAGACTTGGCTATGCGATACTCAAGCTAAAAAATTGTGTGCAATTCAAAATGAACATAAAATTATCCTCATGAAGGGAGGTCATACTAGAATTAAGATGAAGCATCCTATCAACATGGGGTACCAACAACCAACATACATGAATCAAGAAATAGAAAATAGAGAGTTCCCAACATTTTTTACACAACCAGAACATGTATAGGAGCATCATTACAGACCTCACCCTATAGGTTACACATGACATATACTAATAGGGCTGCCCCTCCCCCTGCCTGGACACCCTTCCCCCCAGCCTAGACACCCCTCCCCCTGCTGGACACCCCTCCCCCCTGTTGGACATCCCTCCCCCTGCTGGACAGCCCTCCCCCCGTGCGGGACAGCCCTCCCCTCCTGCCGGACAGCCCTCCCCCTGCCGGACAGCCCCTCCCCCCTACCGGACACCCATGCCCCTGCCGGACACCCCTCCCCCCTACAGGACACCCCTCCCCCTACCGGACACCCCGCCCCCCTGAATGGAAATATTTCAATAACAAGTAGAAATGAATTAAATGTATAAAAATTAAACAGAGATATAAATGAGAGAAATAAGTAATAAAACCTGAATTAAAAATGTAGGATTCAGTAATTAAAAAAAAAAAGAAATGGCCATAGTAAGATAAAGAGGCTCTACTAGTCCCCCTACCCCCTGCCAGTCCCCCCTGCACCCTGCCAGGCACCCTGCCAGTCCCCTGCTAGTCCCCCTACCCCTGGACACCACCTGGACCCCCTAATAAAGTTATATTCCCAAATGAAGGTTAAGTGGTATATTTCTAATCTACACGAGGATTTTCCATTCAATGATCCCACTATAAGGCACATAGATTACCTCTTGATTTAGGAGGCATTAACACATGATAATGTAGAGTTTACCTCTACTCCAATTGAAGCCCCTTCCACCATTATAGCCTCCACTACTACGATGCCAACTAATTCAATGGTACTAAGATAATAATTGTGATAACCATTAAGATGTAATCTATTTTAGAGACTCTTATAAATGTTTCCCTCCCAAACGAGATACATAGATCATCATTAAATATGTCTTATTTCAATGCTTCCAGCCCACTTGAATACATACACTCAGATTTTTGGGGGATATCCAGGACTAGTTCTTGTGTTGGAGGATCCAATATCATCATCTTCATAACTAAAATCTCTAAGTATGTTTGGATTTAGATAATAAAAAGAACATGACGCATTCCAAACCATTTAAACCTAAACAGATTCAATGTAAAATCACAATGTAAAATAATATGATGCATTCCAAATCATTATTCTGTGGTACAAATGTGGATACTACTTAAATTATTTGTGGTTTGGTTGATGATAACTATACAGGTTAGTAGTCATTCTCATTCCCAATAAGTTATGGTAAATATTAATGATATTGATCAAAAAAGCAATGTAATCGGATGCATGGAACTCTTCATACATTACCAATACAAAAATACAATTTACATCAAATGTGAGTCTCAATATCAGTATCATCAGAATCATGATAACCCTCATCCACACCTCCTACAGAAACACCATCACCACCTCTCACACCACCAACATCATCATCGACATCGGCATATGCAACTGAACCGGCACCGGCACTGGGTCCAGCACTAGGTCCGGCTCCGGATCCAATAGAAGAATCTACATTAGCAGAATGCATCGACATCAAAAATGCATCAACTGTTGTAGCTGCTTCTGGTGGAAGTGTAGAAGAAAGGGCAGACATAAACATCATCATATTTGTAGTTATCGCCTGTTCTGCTTTTTGACTTTCTTCTTTGATTGCGGCATTCATTTCTTCCACTATGACAAAACCAGAACCGGTACTCAAAGAAACGTTAGTAGACCAGTATCGAGATGGTACAATCTTCTTCCCAGGTTGACAACGCACTCTACCCTGATGCTCATCTCTTAATACCTGATGTAGATGATCGTTTTGGCCCAAATTGTCAAGTTCTTTTTCTGCCAATTCCTCTAAAGCATTTTGTTGATTGATATATGACATAAATTAAAATGATAAAATAATATAAGGAATTAAATTCAGTAAAAATCAAAGAAATTGAAATATACTTACAATCGCCTTCTTGGTGTCGGGATTTGGCACAGTACCATCTTTCATTTTCCGGCTTGTACAAAAAAAAGTTGAGCGAGGAACGCGACCCTCAATATTCGATGCCTTTTTCTGGAAAAAAACAAATAAATAAATCAAAATTGGAAGTTAAAAAAATTACACAAAACAAAGCTAAATATTTTAAATCTTAAATTACCTGCGTCTGCTCATGATCTGGTAATTAAGTGTGTCCGCGAGTATAAATGTATTTCATTGCACTCTGGTTTTTTTATTTCTATTTGATTTCTCATATAAATAAATAATAATATAAATTCATTAAAATAAATAAAACAAGTAATTTAAAATCGTTTTTAAATAAATAAATGAATATATATAATTTTTACAAACACCTTAAACGCTGAACTCTTCCAATAGTTTATCATCTCTTTATATTGGGATATTGGGCAATCTTGAATCATTGTTATGTCTTCAAGCTCTGTACCAACTCTCTTTTTCCACCCAATATATAAATCAGACTTGTAGGCTCGCAACATTTCACCTAAATCCATTATCCTTGCAGCCTTTACATTTTGTCTATCGGGAAAATTATATCAAAGCTGCAATGGACATAATATTTGTTAAGAAAATATTATAAATTTATATATATATATATATATAAGGTGATTAACATTACTTACCCAAATCTCTTCCCAGGCTTTGTCCTTTATTTTTTGTCCAACTGCATTCCAACTTACCGGTTGAACCGGAATGATATTGCTATGTCTAGCAAGTGTTCCCATAAAACTTTTACATTCCGTGCCATTTTTATTAATTATAGCATTGTCCTCATTGTAATCAACTATTATTTTCATGTTCTGATTCCAAACCTCACACATTTTTGTGCGGCCTCGTCGTCTGGTAGAGGCTAGAGCTAATCATGAAACCAAAATAAAAGAAAATAATATATATGAATTTATCATTAATCAGTAACAGTAATGTTTGAACAAATACCAATAGATGGGGGATCTGCTGACCCCTGAAGTGCTGCATCTGGTGAGGGGGCAGCCTCCATGGTAGGTGAGATATCTACAAGAGTACTTTGTATAGTAGATGCAAAGTGTAGTGATGGAGGCACAAAACCCGATGGATAACCCGGTACATATGAGTGTGGATATGGATATGGATATGGCGGTGGGATATATGGGGGCACAGTACCCTGTACAGTGGATGGTGGGAATGGAAACTGAGGGATGGGAGTCAGAGAACCACCATCCGATGTGGGTGCGGGAAAAAAGGGATACGAAAAAGGTGGGTATGGATAATATGGAGGTGGAATAATGGGAGGATGGCCTCCTAGTGTCTCAAGCGGCGTAGTAGTAGGCTGACCTGTAGAATCAGTAACCCGCACCGCAATATCATCCTCAGTGGCATAATCCAAGTGTCTCCTCAACGATGCAGTCTAAAATAACATAGATGATAAAATAAAACGAATGATAACAAGATAAATAATATGAAAGACTATAATATTCAAACATAATTTGTACTTACATTATTTCTAGGAGGAGACCTACGTTGTTCGTTTCTCAGTATTCTTCTACTCCTTCTAGTATCATCATAATCAGACATTTTGACCTGGAAAATTTAAAAAATATTCTCAAATAAATAGAAATAATGCAAAATGATAAATAATACAATTGTATCATAAAACAATGAGATACATTTTCATGTGTGATATTTATATTGACAAAATATCAAGACTTTTCTATGTTCATGATTTACTAGAGAAGTGGTTAAACATAAATTGGTGAGGCTATTAATAGTTTTATATTCAATAATGGTATAAAATATACTAGTTATTTTGATATCATGTATGAAAGTTAAAAAAACACATACAATATTGCGATAATATCAGGTAAATACTTACAAATGTGTCAACACTATGTGGGGTCTGTGACAATTTCTGGTTCACAATCTGTTCTAACAATTGCATCATCCGTATCATCAAATGCAACATTCGAATAAATACCAACAGGTTCATCCACAACATCATTGTCATCCATTCCTTCGTCAAAAATATGTCTAGGAATAACATCAAAAATAACACCAAATTGTGGTTGTAACGGGTCACTTATATAAAACACCTGTTTAGCTTTTGACGCAAGAATATAAGGTTCATCGGTACAAAGCTGGTGGTTCATATCAATCAATCTAAATCCACAGTTATCAATATGCATTCATTGTCATGTCATTGAATCAAACCACTTTCATTTCATCATTGCAACACGACCATGTGCATAGTAATCTAATAAAATGATTCTTTCAACAACACCATAATATGATATATATTCTGATCGAGGTTTCCTGTCTGATGCACTCGCATAACAATCTGTTGTGGCGCTTATCGTGACACCGTCATGCTGTGTTGCCATTTTTTTTTCACAAATATTTATAACAAATTTATATCCATTGACAACCATTGACTTACAATCACGCACCACATCATTTGGACCAAAGGACAATGCTTTTATTTCATCTGATACTTCAATCATTGGTAGAGTTAAAATCTAAAAGATACCAACATAGAATATTAAACAGAGACATGTGATTATGTTATGAGAATAAGAAAAAGAAATCTATTACCTTTGACTTTAACCAAGCAGCAAATTCATTGTTGTGCAACAGTTCCTTCCTCTTAATGGATAGAGAGCGATGTCTCTTTTTTATAATTTCAAAATGTTATCTACAGATATGAAAGCATAAAAATATCACAGATATAAAGAAATCACACAATGAAAAAAATACATATTTATTAGTTTACATACTTCATATAATCATCAAGCACACCACGATTGAATAATACTGTGCGATGTGCCATTTCCCACTCTTCCCTGCTTAATGTACACAATGAGTATGATCCAGATATCGCCCCTGTTTGGGGAATTAAAGGAAATGCAGTCTCAATGGGATCATATTTCTCATCTTCAGTTCTCATTAGTCGATTAGACCTTGTAGTGACGTTAGATAGGTATGATGAATAGAAATCCATGCATTCTTGTGCTAAATATCATTTCACAAAAGAGCCTTCAGGATGATATTTATTTCTCACATAAGATTTCAATGTAATAATCATTCTTTCGGTAGGATACATCCACCGAATCAAAACAGGACCACCAAGGAGAACATCTGTGGGAAGATGCATAGTCAAATGTAACATAATTGTGAAAAAAGATGGTGGGAAAATTTTCTCCAAGTCGTAACGAATAATCGGTGCATCTCTCTGCAATTTATGAACAACACTTCTGCTCAATCTTTTGGCACAAAGATCTCGATAAAATTGACATAACTTAATCACCGCAACTCTAACATTATGTGAAAGTAAATGACGAATGGCAATGGGAATCAACTCATGTACCAAGACATGGTAATCATGGGTTTTAAGAGATTTGAGTTTCATATCTTGTGTATTCACCCTTTTCGAAATATTACTTAAATAACCATCCGGAACCTTCAAACATTCCAAGACTTGATGAAATTGTCTTTTCTCCACATTTTTCATCGAATAACAGGCAACCGGGACTTTCCACTTATTTTGAACAATTAACTCAGGATGAAGTCTTGCTCTTATACCCCAATACATCAAATCACGACGACACCAAAAATCATCTTTTGTTTTGCCTTTGACATTTAATATAGTAGCAAGTAACATCTCACAAATGTTTTTCTCGATATGCATTATATCCAAAAAATGACGTAATAAATTTTATGACCAATACAGAAACTCAAAGAATATGCTTTTATTTCTCCAATTGCTGTTGGAATTCAAATTAGCATGCTTTCGCTTTCTGATATTTGATTGACTTTTTCCAAGAACATAATTCAAATTACCAAGTTCTTTAACAATATCAGTCCCTGACATTCGTTGAGGTGTCTCATCTGTCTCAATGGAATTATAGAACTGTCTCCAATTTTTCCTGTATGGATGATCCATTGGTAGAAAACATCGATGACCTATGATGCTGAAAGTTCGTCGAAACTTTAATCTTTGGAAATGTGTATTTTTCATAAAAATAGGACAGGATAATTTCCCTTTAGTACTCCAACTAGACATCATTCTATAGGCAGGGAAATCATTTATCGTCCATAATAAAGCTACACGAAACATAAAGTACTCCTTTCAGAATGCATCATACACTTGTGCACCAACAATCCAATGCTCATTTAACTCCACTATAAATGGCTGCAAGTATATATCAATATCATTTCCAGGATCACTGGGTCTAGATATCAATATACTCAGGATAGTGCATGGCTTCTTCATACACATCCATGAAGGAAAGTTATAAATGTGAATGAAAACAGGCC
Organism: Viscum album; assembly: GCA_963277665.1. Taxonomy (NCBI): domain Eukaryota; kingdom Viridiplantae; phylum Streptophyta; class Magnoliopsida; order Santalales; family Viscaceae; genus Viscum; species Viscum album. Next base: position 51,423,834 of record OY728152.1, on the reverse strand, counting down.
AAGTACTATTTGTAGTATGAATTTGGCGAAATGGGTTGAAACCATCACAGGATAATCCCAATCTAACATTTCGTGGGTCAGCTGCAAAATCAGGGTGTAACCTATCAAATTTCTTCCAAGCCAACCCATCTGCAGGATGCACTATTTCATCGTTATCCTTATTTCTTTCATCTGCATTCCATCTCATATTCTTTGCCATTTGTTCTGACATAATTTTTTTTAAATCCTGGGAATTAAAGGGAAGTGCCACATCACTTTCTGTGGTATGCGAGATTGAGATCCGTCTTTATTAGTCTTCCACCTTGATGTGACACACTGTTTGCACTGACTCAATTTTGCATTCTCCTTCCAGAACAAACAACAGTCTTTGAGACAAGAATTAATATTACTGGATGAAAATTCAAATTTTTCAACCAACTTTGATGCCATGTATTCATTTTATGGAATACATGCATCATCAGACAGTAAATCCTTAATAAATTTAAGGAGATAGTCGATCGCAGTATTACTAAATCCATACATTGTTTTCCCATGATATAATCGCAGTAAAAACTCACGTTTGCTCATTTTTTTCACATGCTTGATATACTAGGGTATTTGCATCTTCCATCAACTATCTAACACTCTCAATGTCATCATCCTGATTAATAGATGAGAACTGTGTTCCAGTATTCATTTCCTCTTGCACTGGTCTACATGAGGAGCTAGCTTCAGAAACAAAAGGAAACCGATCATAAATCAAATTTTTCATACCCAACTTTTCTGCTGAATCGATGGCATTCAACACTTGACCGTTTTCTCCATTGTGATACCACACATGATAATTTTTTTGGAAGCAACTTTTAGTGATATGGTAACTCACTTCCTCAAGAGTTAACCAAGGTCTTCCAACACAATCAAAACACGAGCATCGAATCAACCCGCCATCTGAATCATTAGTGAATGCAAAGTCCAAAAAATATTGTAACTCCTTCTGAAATTCATCAGTGATCCGATCAATGTTGTACATCCAGTATCTATCCATCCCGAGCCAGATAAACATACATTAGATAAATAATCTAAAAAATGACTTAACATTATATGTATTGTTTCAAAAGATATTAAGTAATCATCAATATTGACTTTCTAAAACTCAACCACCATTATCTAAAGTATTGTTTTTCCCTTCCAATGAAAAAGCTATTAATCAATGCTATAACAGGGTTCCAGGCCCTATATTTTATGGATGGATACTCCAGGTATAATCAGACATGGATGGCCCCCAAGGATATAGAGTCTCCCATAATTATGGTTCCGTAGGGGAATTTATACTTTTAATTGACTCTCATTGGATAAAATAAGGCATAATCCACTTATCAACTATCCATGCACCACATCTTCAAGCCAATTATCATGAAATTTGTGGAATTCTACTAGGATTATTTGGTGAAAAAATCCTACCATATTTGGACCATCTCAAGGATCTTGAGAAATTGTTTATCTTCCTATATTTCATACACTTTAAGATAAACTCTCTGAAGTTCACATTCAAGGTTACCTCTATTAGGTTTATCTACTTTACTTCAAGATATATGGTCATCGATATTGACCTAGAGATGATCAAGTCCATCAATCAGATTCCTCCCCCATGGAATCTCTAAGAGTTGTGGGGCCTCCAAGGTCTATTCACCTATATAAACTAATTTAATGTGAATCTATTTGGATAGTGTAAGATCATCTAGTTTACAATGAATAAAGTGCCTATTAAAAAATTGGATGAGGAGTTCCATATCGATTATTGATAACATTAAGCATTATCTTTTACAACTGTCAGTTTTGATTTCTTCCATTTTAGGAAAGACATTGTTCGTTTATGGGAAATCCTTGGAATGATCCCTTGTAACCCATATAACCCAAAAAAAACAAAGAGGTAATATAAAATTGTTTATAATATCAAAGTATGATGCTCCTCGATATATAGAATAGATACACCCCTATAGATAAGAGTTTACTCACAATAGTTTTTACAGTGTAGAAGTTGTGATATTATATATAGAATCATGAGACACAATTGGTGACACAAGTAAAAATCCTAAAGTATATCTTCAATTACCCTATGTTTATTGGATGAATGTTGTTTTGGGAGGTGATCCTCTAGTATTTCAACATTTGGTTCATCCCATATATGGTTGTCAAATTCTAGGCAATAGAAGACTTCATGGACACACATTCACCCCTGAAGAACTACCCCTGAAAGTTGATTTCCCAAATGAGGCTACCCTCTTAGTGGATCATGTCAAAGAGTATTAGAAAACATATTGTGATAGTGATTTTCAAAGATCGACTGAAATAATGCTTAATAATTCCAATCTTAATTGAGTAGGCCTGGTGGTTGTCTTTATCACACCAACACAAGACGTCCAATCATACTTTTTCCTATTTTTATAAGGTTTCACTGATGATGAGGAAAATTATTAGGCTCTCATTTCTGGTCATCAGTTATCAGATGATATTTATTTCCCCCAAATGGATATGTAGGGAGAATCCAAGTTATCCCTCAAATATATTAATGGTGACCGCATTGTTATGATGAAAGAGCTCATGTCCCTACTAGATCATACCCCCCAACAAATAATACAATTCCCTTCTATGATGGAGGTGAATAAAATTCCCATGTTATAGAATGGTTAAGCTGAACACTTGAAAAGTTTATCCACATTCTTATATGATCCTGAAAATGATGATTTGATCATCCATGTGGCCTTTCCAAGGGTCATTGTCCTCATTCAATTTGAGATGATGATAACAAGAACCTAAACCAACATTCCTTTAGTGATTATATTCTATGACCCTAAATTCACCCCATAGTAGAGGAAATAAACTATTAGATCCCTCCCTATATCGAGTGTCCCTAGCATGGTACTCTCCATCGCGACTAAGGTGAGCATAAGTGAATCCACCGGTAAGCCTTGACGTTTACACACCAGATTATGAATAAATTAATGCCACCCTCAAAAGATCTGGGTTTAATGAAATTATCGTATATTACAACCAAATATATGGGATACCTCAGGTTATTTTGGAGGACAATGTTGGGTCCAAATTCACCCATCATGTGGGACTAAAGCACTCTCAACAGATACTATTATTGGGATACATTTAGCCCTCCATGCTCCATAACTACACCATTTTATCTCAGAGTTTTCATGGGTGTTAGAGACATTCAATTATTTTCCATCAACCATTATAGATCCTCCACACCACCATGTAATATTTTCCTTTTGCACTATGGGGTCTCATATCATAGGGCCATACCCACAAGAAAAATATATCCTGTTATAGTTTATTCTAACCGAAATGGTATTCTTCTCCAAGTGGGAAGAAGTAGTTATTATCAATGATGTAAAATCTATGTTTGTGATCATGTTTTTGATCTATCACACCATATATCAATTTGTATTTCTTCATTCCATTCTCAAATAATAAGGCACTAACTTTTAGGATTAGGATTTAATGAAATTTTACACGAAGTAAAAAAATCTGGTTCAACATTTCTACTTACTAGAATTCATAGGAAAATTTGTATATTGAAGAATGAAATAAGAAACAATCTATTATCCTATAGAAAACATTGGGTTATAAAAAATAAGAGTTGGCCTGATAATATCTTGAATTTCCTCTATACCTATTGGATGATGACTCTTAATTCCACCCCAGTGACCTCATATCCCTAGTATGTGAAACCAAGTAAGTCATTCCCATCGAGGATTAGATACCATAGATCTAAATAGATTAATACAACAACAATAGTCTAGAAAGAATGAAAGAAGATCACTTGGATGATTTGGAATCCCTCATAGAGAACAACTTCCAAGCATTTCCCAATCTAGAGAGAAACCAAAACTAGATGAAAATATAATTCAAAAATATGGTTTCCTCTGCTCCATACAATATGGTGACATGGTACTCGATCTCAGAACAAGGATGATACCCATATAAATAAACCGAAGTTGGTGCCCAAGTGGGAATGACCTTACCTCATTCATAAGGTATATTCCAACGGGGTATACTCTCTGATCACCATATATAGAGATCGTATCACACATCCCACCAATGTGATGTTTCTGAAGTAGTACTTCACATGAGGACACCCATGGTCCACGAAAGAAAACCTAAAAATATTTTCATGGTTCCAAGAATTATAAATATAAAATATTCACAAATGTTCCAAAATTTATGACCCTAAACTACCAGAAACCCCATGGTCAAGCTAGTATGACCTTAAAATATTCATAACTGGTCAAAGCAATAGGAACTTAAATATATCCTTAATCTAAAATCTTTGAACATAAACAAGGAGTCGTATTCCATGAATTATGAAAATAAATATTTTCTACCATTTTTGTTTGAGTTTAATGACTTTAAACTATAGATATTGACATCCTAGGCACACAAAATTAAATAATGATCTTACTCGATATAAAATTAAGATGACTCATATGATAACTATGGGATGATATGAAAGGTCTTACAGTTTTTATAACCATGGTGCCTCATAATATATGTATGATATTGTCTAAAAAATCACCCCTCTTGGAATCAATATGAATCATATGATATGAGACTAACTAAACCCTCATCCATATAACGAGATGCTAACCTCTAGCATTACCCATGTCATAAATTTTGGACTCCCTCACGAGAGAGGATTTTCCCCAATTTTGGAATTAAAATCCTACTATTACATAATTTTGAACCATGTGTGGATTGACTAACATTTTCATGGGATAGGTTGTAATTCCTATACCTTTCATTTATAGGTCTAGATAAATATATTTCAACCCTACATCCCCTTAGTCCCATTTACACACACAACATTATGACTTTAACTTGTGTGTAGTCCAACTCAAGGTGTGAACATGGTATATAAGACTATTTGGGTCCATTTACAGTAGGTTTTACCACTTCTATGACACATATATTTCTGTGAAACCAAATTACACATATTCCAAGCATCATGAATTTAAAATATCGCCTACATTCATCTCGGTCTGATCATTATAACATTATACGATATGGAATTTTTTTTCTGAAGTACTTGTGTGGTGCGTGGGATGTCTTGCCCTCAATTCAAATCAAATTCAACCTCATTCATGAATTGATTTTTTTTCAGAATATACCTGTTTCAGTAGCCCATGAATCATGAATGTAAATTGTTTTCTATCTTCCAAGAGGTATGACATTAATCATTGATCAACCATCTTCAGGATCACTTCATTTGTTATAGTACATCCTGGTATCCGTTCACATGGGTTTTAAGCATTTTTCACTGTATTATCATCCTTAAAGATCCTCTGTATACTCAAATCATCAAGAATATAAACTATTTTCATTTTCACTAAGCTCCATGAACTCAAAAAAGAAGACTAGATCAATGAATTGTGAACCTAAACTACATGCATGCACCAATTATTCACGTGGTTTTCACCATCTCTGGTGTTCCATAAATCTAAAAGCTGTACCATACAAAACTATATAAGGATTGATTCCTATCCTTATCGGATGTGCAATGATGGATAGACCATCTATCTCTAGGAACAACCATAGATTAATTGTAAAATCATATGTTACATATGGTTATATCACCATGATATTCTCATATTTTCCTCCTTTTTGGGAATAAGCCCCATTAATTTCGCTTGAACAACTATAAATCTAGTATTCCCTCAAAAATAGATATAGATGGTAGAAAATAATTGGAAGATGAAGGCATATCCTACACTAATGTTCCTAGTTCTTGATGTTAATCTACTGTATTACCCTATACAAAACAATGATGCCTCATACGATATTTAAGGGATGGAAATCAAACCAAAATCCATGGACCAAAATTATAAAATGTTGACATACCCTATATAATTTTTGGATGCCTCAGATTCGAAAATGGTATGATTTAGTATCCTTATTCATGAGGATCGACTCGAGCAGAAAAAATATCTTACATAAAAGAGTGGAAATATTCTTGAGAAGGATCTAATTACTACTGATATGGATTTTGAAAAAACTATTGTTAAAGATAAAGATACTGGAAATGATAAAAAATGGAATGATAAAGATACCGGCAATGAGGACGTCCGGAGGAGGTCGTTGGGAGGAGGAGAGTTCGTCGGAGGAGGAGATTCTATCGGGAGCAGGGGAGTTGCGGTCATCCGGAGGAGGGGAGTCCGTCGGGAGGAGGGGAGTCCGTCGGGGGAGGAGGGGAGTCCATCGGGGGAGGAGCGGAGTTCGTCAGGGTCGTCTGGAGGAGGGGAGTCTGTCGGGGGAGGCGTGGTCGTCCGGGGAGGAGAGGACGTCGGGAGGAGGGGAGTGCATCGGGGGAGAAGGGGAGTCCGTCGGCGTCGGGGGAGGCGCTGTCGACCGGGGAGGGGGGAGGCACGGTCGTCCGGGGAGGGGAGAGCGTTGTGGGAGGGGAGTGAGTCGGGGAGGGTTCCGTAGGAGGATCCCGAGAGAATATTGGCCAAATCGCACATATAGCCACCGATGAATTTTTATCCATTGGTATAACCATGCTATAGCCACGGACTTATAAAATCGTGGCTATAGGTCTGTGGCTATATCTTCATTTTGTAGTAGTGACTACAATATTATCACAATAGTGTGTGATAGGATCTTTATTGCTCGGTATGACATCCAACTCATGGATGAAGTTTCACATCTATACTACTTCTTTAGCTGCCTTAGAAGAAAGGATATACTCGGACTCTGTTGTAGAATCTGCCTCCACACTTTGTTTTGAGATCTTCCAGCTCACTGCACCTCCATTCAAACTGAAGATGTATCCAGTATGCGACTTCATGTCATATTGATCAGTCTGGAAACTAGCATTTACATGTCCTCTAATGACTAGTTCTTCATCTCCTCCATAAACCAGAAACATATCCTTAGTATGCCTCAAATACATAAGGATAATCTCGACTTCCATCCAATGCTGGTCTCCTGGATTAGCTTGATATCTACCTACCACACTTAATGCGTAAGCAACATCTAGCCTCGTACATAGCATAACATACATGACTGACCCAATCGTGGATGTGTAAGGGATCCTTTCCATCCTCTTTCTTTCATCATGTGTCTAAGGACACATTTTCTTGGAAAGATGAATTCCATGTGATACTGGAAACAATACCCTCTTGGATTATTCCATACTGAATCTCTTCAATATCTAGTCAATGTATGTACTTTGAATCTGGCCCAGCATTCTCTTGGATCTGTCATGATGGATCTTGATCCCAAGAATATATGCCGCCACACCCAATTCTTTTATGGAGAAGCATTTATGCAACCATGCCTTAACTGACTGTATGATAGGTACATCGTTTCCAATTAGCAATATGTCATCAACATATACTATTAGGAAAATGACTGCACTTCCACTGAACCTTTTGTAGACACAAGGCTCACATTTGTTCATAATAAAGTCAAATTCTGAAACAACTTCATCAGAACGAATGTTCAATGACCTTGATGCTTTCTTTAATACATAAATGGAATTGTGTAACATTCATTCCTTGTTGGCATCCTTTGGAGTCACAAACCCTTCAGGTTGTGTCAAGTAGACATCTTCCTGGAGGTTCCTGTAAAGGAAAGCTGTTTTGACATCCATTTTCCAAATTTCATAGTCATGGTAAGCAGAAATGGCCAATAGGATTCTGATGGATTTCAGCACCGCAACCGGTGAAAAGGTTTCATCATAGCCAATTCCTTGACATTTTCTAAAACAATTTTCAACCAGTCGTGCCTTATAGGTGCTGACTTTCCCCTCCATGTCTAGTTTCTTCATGAATACCCATTTATTACCAACAGTCTTTACATCAACTGGAAGATCTACCAAAATCCAGACATGGTTTTGGTACAGGGAATCCATTTCAGAATTCATGGCTTCATTACACTTGGAAATTTCTGTGCCTTCAATTGCTTCCTTGTAGGTAAAAGGATCATTATTTTCAACCAATAATGAGTCACCATCCTCGGTGACAAGAAAACCATATCGTTATGGTTCTCTCACCTCTCTCGTGATCCTACGTAGTTATTGTGTCTCTAGAACATATTGTTCTTCCACGGGGCTTTGTGGAATCTATTCTTGTACCAACTCATGTGTATCTTGAGCCTCGAATTCATCGAAGTATATCTCGCTCCCACAATCTCTTTTGGAGATGTGCACCCTCTCAAGGAATATGTCGTGTCTTGCCACTGTAACCTTTTTGTCTGAGGGGTTGTATAGGAAATATCCCCTTGATTACATGGGATATCCTATAAAGATACAATTTGTGCCTTGGGGCACGAGTTTGTTACCTTAAGAGGCCTTAACAAATGCTTCGCCACCCCACACATGTAAATTCGATAACATGTATTTGCGTCCACTCCATTACTCGTATCGAATACCATTTATCGATTTAGTTGGTACATGGTTTAGTTTGTGCAGTACTGTTTGTAATGAATATCCCCAAATGGATAATGGAAGACTCGCAGGACTCATCATTGATCTCACCATGTCCAATAGGGTGTGGTTCCTCCTTTCACTTACACCATTCCACTGCAATGTGTAAGGAGGAGTGAGTTGAAATAGAATCCCAAACTCACGTAAGAAATCAATGAAGTCTTGATTAAGATATCCTCCTCCTCTGTTTGAGAAAAGTTTCTTAATCGTCTTACCATGCTGGTTCTCAACTTCATTCTTTTATTCTTTTAACTGATCAAAAGTCTCTAACTTATACCTAATTAAATAGATATATCCATATCTACTAAAATCATCAGTAATAGTTATCAAGTACAAGAACCCACCCCTTGATTAAACTAGAAATAGTCCACACACATCTGTGTGAACTAATTATAGAAGCTCTTTAGCACTTTCACCTTTCCCACTAAATGGGTCTTTGGACATTTTTCCTTGTAGACATGCATGACATACACCAAGTGGTTTTAGTTCAAAAGAATCTAAATACCAATCTTGATGTAATTTTGTCCAACGTTTCTCATTGACATGACCTAGCCAATGATGCCAATGTTGGGTGTGGTATGAGTCGTGCAAATTAACTTTGTTATCGATTTCTATTACTTGGTTTGTGTAGTCTAACACATAAAGGCCATTATATAAATGTGCCCTTCCAAAAAAATGCTATCTTTATGAAAATCACAACTTCCACTTACAAACATGAAGATGAATCCACCAGTATCTAATCTGGATAATGAAATAGTTTTTTTGGTTATAGAGGGTACATAATAACATCCTTTCAAAACCAAGACCATCCCTGTAGGCAATGTGAGGTGGTATTCCCGAATAGCTACATTAGCATGTCTGGCTCTGTTAGCTGCTCGTAGATCTACCACCCCTCGATCAATCTTCTTGAATCTACTTGGTTCCTATATTTGGATATAGATGTGAGCACCACAAGCAGTATCTAATAACCAATTAGTAGAAACAGATAGATTTCATTCGATAACAAACTCTCCTAAAGCTTCCCCTTGCTTCCTTGGCTGGGTGCAATTTTTCTTCCTGTGGCCCTTCTTGCCACATGCAAAACAAATAACATCCTGTTCCTTTTCCTCCCCTTTGATCTTCCTTTTCATGGAAGGCCATGAAGAAGATTTGGGCTTAATGCTCTTCGCCTTCCCTTTCCTTTTATTCACCATGAGGAAAAAAAGCTTTTCACGCTTCATGTCAGTGTCCACTTGGCGAATGAGGATGAGAAGATCATACATAGACTTCTCAATGTTGTTCATATTGAAGTTCACAACAAAGTTTGAGAAGCTCTTGGGGAGTGATGCAAGAATGATATCGGTACCCAGTTCTTCGGGGAGTTTAAACCCTAGAACCTCCAAGCGCTCAATGTGTCCAATGAGAATGACTACATGAGGCTCGGTTGGGGCACCCTCTCCAAGATTGCTCTGAAATACAGCCTTGGAGATCTCAAACCTTTCATTTCTTTCTCTCTCCTAGTATAGACCATGGAGTTGCTTGATCATGCTATATGCATCCATGTCTTCATGAGACTTCATGAGCTCACTAGAAATCAATGATAACATCAAACATTGAACGTCAAGAGCGTCATTAAAATGTTGAACATAGACAGGGAAATATTTATCACTCGCCCCTGGGGTAGGAGAATCAGGATGTGAGGACTCCAACATGTAAAACTTTCATTCATGGCGTAGGATAACCCGAAGGCACCTAAACCATTCCTGAAAGTTACTGACGGTGAGGATATTGTATTTATCCAGTATTGATCGGAGAGAAAATGTGGTTGATGAGTTTTTCATTTCGATTCTACAAATTAAAAGAGAAGATTTATCAGTTCCTTTTTTATTACATTTTTATGAGAATTAATAAATTAATTAATTCTCCAACTATTTTATCAAGTCCCAATGGCCCTCACCATTGAACTCGGAATGTCCAGTTTCTTTGAAATTCTAGTGGCAAGGATCCATATTTCCCTTTGCATAACCCCAAAAAGGGTTGGTCAAGCTATTTGAAGGTATTTAGGTAGGCAGGTATTTGCCTACTGTGAGCTTACAGTTCCTTGATCTGTTGAGTGGACTCCCCAATCCTGAAATCCTGACTTGGATTTCCTCAACTCTTATATCCAATATTACATCAAGTCTAGAAAGGGCTACTTCTTTTGATGTAATATGGTTAAGTCAACCTGAAACCTTTCATAAGGGATTCCTTTATAAAAGTATGTGTCCTAACAAGGGTTGGTCAAACACATAGTTTTATTGAGTCTTTTCCTTAATCAAGTAAAGGAAGGCTTGGTCTGAATTAATATGGTAAGTGAGGGATTTTATTCTTTATGAATAGTTTTGCATTATCACATGCTTGTTAATATTAAGTGATTCTTGATTAAGTGATTAACCATGTTCTGATAATGTTTACGCATAGTGCGGTTTTTTATTCCATCTTTGCATGCTTGTTCATTTTATTAATTATGTGATCGCGACAACACATACATAGTAAATAAAGCATGCAATCAGACAGAAATAAAATAAAATGGAATGATCATGAGCTTTTATTGGTTAGCTTATCTAGGGGTTTTGATAAGCTAACCCTAACATAGGGAAAAAACCATGAACCTTCTGGTTAGTGTTTTGCAGCTCCCACCTGTCCACCTTTGTATCTTCTTGCATCGATTTTTCCTCGGCTTTGGGATTTGAACCATCTCCTCTGGCTTGGGAGATCCTCCATTACAAGGGTTTACATTAAAGAAACCATGGGAACGGAGGCCCTACATTTTATTGGAATAAGGCTCGCAGGCCAACATATTTAAATTAAATAAATTTAAATGAAACCATACACATACAAAGGGTCTTTGGTCCAGCTCATGATCATCCATAGCATGCAACGACATTTACGCATATTTAGAATTCAAATTATTTTAACCATTCTTTCATTTAAGATAATTCACGTTTGAATTTAATTAATTATGATCTTATAATTAATTAATTCAATATCTTAAATTCCTTTCTGAATTTACTTGAGATTCTTCTGATCCATATTCCGTGTATGGGTATTTGTACATTGGAGGAGACCGGGTGAAATTCCATTTCTGGAATGTACACGGCGTGTAGTTTATAATTACATGATGTGTATTTGTTTTCACCCTTTATCCAATGTACATGCCAGGGATTTGGTGTGTTTTATTTACTTTGGAAATTTTGGAGTACACGACGTGTTGATAAATCATAAATGGCGTTTACTTCCTTGTTACGCGGTAACCGGCTGGCTATCCCGTGTACGCAGTACATAGCTTATCCTTGTACACGATTTCACCTGGTCCGAAACGAACTAAACGGCGTGTTGCCCCAACATACACGCCGTGTATTCCGATTTCCATGCGCCATTCAATTCTGGTCAACACGGCGTGATTAATACTTAGGAATATTCAATTCACACGGCATGGTTTGGTAGACTAGTGCCGGTTCGTTGAACCTAAGTACTTGGTGTGTAGTTTTAATTACATGTTGTGTAATCCCGTGTTGTACAGTCAGAAAGAGCGGCTCCTCCGGATGAGTTCCTCATTTTTATTTTAATCAAAATTAAAATTAAAAAGGCGTTTCTGTGATATGAATCGAGAAACAAAAGAGGAAGAACAGAACTCGTTTATTCAGATTTATAGAACGATTTATTTTGAATTGAATCAAATATAAATGTGTAAATTATCAACAAAAATTAAATAAAAATAATCATCGTTGTGACCTCCTCTGATAGCATTTGAAGGTTCTGGGTGCAGCGGAAGCGCGTGGGTGGATGTGACCACTTGGTTTTTTGTCAATGTAACAACCCGAGATTTTATGAAAAATATTCTTTTTAATTTTATTAATGTCTTTTGTTGTACGCTACACCAAAAGGAGCTTGCAGAACACACATCCTTTACTTGCCTTGCATTACACGCAATCGCGACCTTCCTCAATAGCGTGTGTAGTACGCAATACCGAGTTTCACTAAACAACTATATGCTATTAAAATATTATTATAACTAGCCATTATGAATAGTAATAACCACCTTTTAAAATTTTAGAAATTTTATCTCTCAAAATGGACTTCATTTTTGGATTCGAAGTATCGAATTTAGCCTAAGGTGAAATTTTGATACTTTTCGGATAACTTTCATATTCTGATGAATAGTGAAAATTACTAAATTATAATTAAAAACAACTTTTTTAATCAAAATAATTAATAGTGATAAATTATTAATTTGAGTGGTTTTAAAGTATATTTAGAATATATTTTTACAATTTAATACAATGTTGGTCATTGGATGTAATTTCACATTTAAACCAAACATAAACAAGTGTCAATCTTTTGATAGATATTGTTTCTTAAAAACAGGCTATTTGTTTTAACAGTGGGATTTAATTATAAAATTAATTAATGCAACTTCTATGTTATGAATTTGGTAAAATAGACTTCATTTTTGAATTCGGAATTTGAAATATAGCTTAAGATGAAATTTTGGCATTGTTTTGAAAAACATCAATTTTTGATGAATAGTGAAACTACTAAGTGGTAGTTAAAAAACGGAATTTTTCATAAAACTTAATTTTACCGCTTCTGTGAATGGAATTTCAAAAATCCGAGAGACACGGTTGATGTCAGTAAGTAAAATGTGGTTCAATGAGATGAAAATAATTTTTGGTGAATAATAACTTTTTACTTTTATTTACCACGGTTAAAAGTAAATAGGGTAATTAAGGGTAAGAATGATATTAATATTACCCTAACACATGTCCTAATTCTATTGGACAAGTGTATCTCGACCAAAAACAACCTTAAGTGTAAAATATTATCATTTAGGCCCACTTGGATTAGATTAGGACATTTATTATTGTTTAATTCAAAGAAGAGTTAAAAGAGTTAAAATCACAGTATATTTACTAAAAGATTTTTAACATAGGGTTGTACATAAGATAAATTCGATTGTAAATATTCATTATAAATATAAAAACATTTCCTACATGATTATATTTTATTTGTAATTTTTAGACATCAAATAATTTAATTTATTTATGACACAAAGATGATGCAATAATTATCTTATTAATGAAATATTGACATAATTGATATTATAAATACCAAAATAAATGTAATTTTAGACTTTTTAATGCATTAAAATAATTTTCTAGGTTACTATGATATATTGTTATTGATTTAATCAACTTGGTTCGAACATATAATTCTGTTATGACTTTCACAAAAATCATATATCAAATAGTGTCAAAATTGACACAAAATAGTTTTTAAATCAAATATTATATTATTAATTGTTATTTTATTCCTAAAAATATATGGTTCGGCCAAATGACTTATATAAGGATATATATATTAATAATAAACAATTTGGGGTTCATTTGGCATGTTATAGTAAGTGTATTAACCATATAGTGAAAGAAAACAAAAAGACATGGTAAAAGTTAAATTATTTAACTTAAAGTTAAATCTAATTGATAACGTTAAAATAATAACCTAAACTTGTCTAAATCCTATTGATTGATAGTATTTCGACCCATCCCCACTTTATCTTCGAAATAAGACCCTTTGGAACCATTATAAACCGATTTTGACTTTAATATAAAATAATATTTTGAGATATTCCTAAGGTGCCCCTCTCCTCCCTTATAAAAGGGAACCTCCTCCCCCTCCTCCTCACACCAATTTGAGCAGTCAAGCTCGGCCAACCCCTGCCATTTTCTCATCTCCACTTCTCTAGAATAATCCTAGAGGTCCTGGTCTTCTTAAAAGACCAATCATAGTTCCCTAAGTGGAGGATTCAAAGAGGCGTTCCAAAGAAGAGGTAATATCCATTACCGATCTTTTCAATTTCATTCTTCTTCAACTTCTTCTTCTTTAGTTGTTTAATGATAAAGTAATAACATAAGTATTACTTACATATTTATATGTTATTATAAATATGAAACAACCCTAATTCACCTTCTATCCATCCTACGGAAAAATGAAATCACCACGCGTGCGTACGTACGGAATACCGTCTCCACGCCGTGGTGTAATCTGTTTTCCGCCACCACCTTAATTGGATGGGTATAAAGGTGTAATGAGTAACTATATATGATTATTATAAAGTGATATTGATACTGAAATTGTATACATACACTTCAACAAAATTCCACGACCATGGGAACAATATCATCGCTCGTGCGTACGGATGGACTACCGTCTCCACGACGCGATGAGATTCATTCTCAATGATTAACCATTCATGAATGATTATAAAGTATATATAATAAGTAAAAATGAAATATATGACCTAATAATGATACTGGAATTATTTATATTTATATGTATGTCATCTACTTAATTCCATTCAATTCAATAAGGAAACGAAAACAGCGTTCATGCGCACGTACGGACTACCGTCTCCATGAATGGTGTATTTCTTTCCATTTACTAATTTATTATATATGTATATTATGAATATATATATATAAATCATGTTTTATATTCTGGAATCAAGTAATCATGATCTAAGTAATCATATGAATAATTACAAGTTAAAAACACGAACGACAAATGAGACGATTTTACCCAAAACGCTACTTTAACATGAATTTACAAAAGAACGGGTAATATAAAGTCATAAGTGGACCATATATGATATAATAACAATGAATATGATTCTGGAATAAGTCAATAACATGATTTAAATCATTATACAGGAGGTTCGGACACTTACAAAGCAAGCCGGACCTAAGGTAAGGTAAATATCACAATCTCATTTTTATCTGAGATTGTTTATACTTTGGTATTTACTGGGGTGTATTTTATCATCCACATCCATGTTTCTTCAATATGTAATATTATTTCCATCCAACTACAATTTTTTTTAAATCCAATTTTACCCTTCGGTGAGATTTTACTAAAAGATATGAAAGGAATCTTTTGTCGTTTTTCGTACGAGGTACTTTTTGACTTTTCCAACAAAAGTACGAAGAATGTTTTTTTTAACTTATACGGCATGAATGGATTTTTAAAACATTATTTCCAATATTCTTCCTTTAAAAGTTTTCAAGTTTATTTTTAATCAACTTCTTTATGTTTAAAATTGTATGACATGTTAAGAAAGGAAAAGTGTTTTTGAAGTAGAAATGATATTTTCCTCAAGAATGAAGTTCAAGTGTTTTATCAAAATTATTTTCCATCTATGATAATAAAGGGTTCTGTTTTTATCCTTATTATTACATTGATTTGATTATGTTGTGATGGAATTATTTTTATGAATTCCTTTATCGTATATGAATTGTTTTATGATGTCATGATGTTTAAGATTCCCATTTTTATTACATGGGTTATGTAATGATGTATGATTTATGATTTTGTGGCACACATAAGAATGGTATCATTATGAGATGGGTGGGACCTATATCTCCCTCCAATTCATTGGGTAAAGATTTTATATCTCATTAGATAGACATGGATGAAATGGTAGGTTATACCAGTTCAGTGAAACAGGACTGAAATGAGGGTGACTCGATTCAGAAAGGGACTTTGTCCACTAAGATAGTCTTGGAAATGAGTCATGACTAACAAGAAATGATTCTCTATGAATATGTGTGTATGCCACAATGTTTCATGTTTTAAGTTATACTTATTGGGATTTCATTTCACTACGTTGATTTATCCCATGTTATGAAATTATGCTCTCTTTTACAGGTTAAGATTTCCAAAAGTAATGTTCTTATGAATATGATGTGATTGATTTTTCTTTTGTTTACCCTTACTGAGCATTTGAGCTCACCCTTTTATGTTTTCTTTTCCCCAGGATATAAAGAAAGGTTTTAGGTAAAAAAGGGAAGATCTTTATGGGAGATATTGAAGATCTTTCACCACGATTAGAAGATTACGTTCCTAGTTTCCAAAGACACTAATCTATTAAGATCCTTGTGTGTGTGTTTTTGTTATGTACTAAGTATTCTGCAAAAGTAATGTAATGTCCATGTACGATAATATTCAGGTCTCTGCAGTTGGTATCATGGGAAAGGTTTAGTCAACCTTTGGAAACTAGGATGCGATAACTTTAGTGAGATCCCTGGAGATATTTCTAAGGTATGTCTAGGGATGTCCCTAAGGTTAAGTATACGTATAGGTTATAGTACTAGAACTACGCTAACGATCATAGAATTAAACCTAATATGTTATATATTGAAGGTACTCCCCCTTTATTATGTTGTTTTCCCTAGCATGATTTTTTCCTCTCACGCTATTCTTTTTGGGTTTTAGACGATGGCTGGAACCCGAATGAACCATGTTGATCAATGCAATGGACAATGCAATGATTGCCCTCCTGAACAAACAAATGTTATGGGAGATGGAGTGAAAAATCTTATTGCTATACTTACACAAGCTATGAATCATTCTGGACTTCCAAATGAGCAGAGAAGGGAACAATATTCTATTGAGTCCTTCATGAGGCAACGTCCACCTTCTTTCAGTGGGTCTTCTGATCCACTTGTTGCTGAACAATGGATCAGTACCACTGAAAAGATATTTTCAGTTCTTCAATGTTCTGAACATGATAAAGTCATCTTAGCAGTATATCGTTTGGAAGGTGAAGCTGATCAATGGTGGAATCTTATCAAGAATACGAGGCCAAGAGATGAAATTGAGTCCATGGAATGGGACGAGTTCAAGAACTTGTTTTTCAGTAAGTAATTCTTTGAACAATGATGGAGAAGGAGTTTCTTGAACTAAAGCAAAAGGATGATGAATCTGTTGGTATATACGAAGCGAATTTTACAAGACTTTCAAGGTATGCATCTGGCATTATCATCCAACCTGAAAGTAAAGTTGATCAATTTTTCAGTGGCTTAAAACCAAGTCTTCGAAGGGCATTAGCTATAAGAGACTTCAGTAGCTATGAAGAAATTGTGCATTGTGCTATCAAGGTAGAAATGGAAGTCGGTGTTACATATCCATCTCATGGTTTTGACAAGAAACGAAAGATGGAGTTCGAGGAGAAATATCAGAATAATGGTGAAAAGAAGATAAATGTTTCCTTATGCACAAAGTGTGGAAAGAAGCATGGTGGGGATTGTCTTAAAGGGACTAGAAAATGTTTTAAGTGTGGAAAAGAAGGTCATCGAGCAGCTGAGTGTCAAAGTAATGGAAAAGGGGTTTCTAATGATGTGAATAAAGCAAACACTGCAGAGAACGCACCACCAACACTTCAATGCTTCAAGTGCAAGGAAATGGGGCATTATGCTAATAAATTCCCTAATCCAAGGGTTAGTGATTATCGACATGAGCAACCGCTTAAGACAAAGGACAAAGGGAAGTCACATGCGATCACCATTGGCGATGTTGAATATGATAACGATGTGGTGGAATGATTAAGTGTTTATGTAATGGGATTCCAAAATAATGTTGTATCATAATGTATTGGAAAATTTATGTATTGGTCTAATGTGGTATTCAAAGTGATTGAGATATTTTTGGAAATAAGATGATATGAGCATAATGAAGGGAAAATGAGAAAACGAAATGTTTAACAGTATTAATCAGCTCATGATTGATATAAGGACTAAGTGATATCATTGTTTGAGTATATAGAATTTTGAGGATTTTGGTATGTGGAAAGTGTTAAATTTTAACTGCATTCATGTTTTCACTAAGGTATTCAAGGGAATACATGATTAAGGACTTTGAATGTTTGGAATGTGACCAAAAAAACATATCTTATGATATATGGGGATCGACGATGGTGTTAAATCTCTGGTAATCGTTTTCACTATGTTATGAGAGTGGACTGCAGTATTATGGATAAGCCTAAAGATTGGAATGGATTATGTTGGACATAAGTTAGTATTGTTTAAGGATGGAAGTTTTCTCGATATTATTGATGGGATGTTATAGTAATATAGTTTTAGAAAAAGGACAACCTGCAGGACGGGCGACAGCCCATCGCGTCGGACAAGGCTGTGGAAATCGAACCCACAACCGAAGTGCGACTGGCCTTTATCGCCTACCACTGGCCTACAGGAATTCCCTGTTTTGTAGAAACTAGTTTTATTATATTAAGCAGTATGATATATGAAGTATAAGTCCATTTTAGGAACCATATATGATTAATCTCACTATAGATCGACTTATGTATATAATATTTGCTAACCTTTTGATTGAGACAGATGGAATGACCCGTCATTCTATCACATGATTTGCTAACACTTCACGAATAACAAATTCAACTTCATTTATTTAAGAGATGAAGTGGAAATTGTTCAAGGCACGAACAACAGTGAGATTGTACCAAAATAAAGTAAGTACTTATTCTAATGCAAATTTTCAACTTTAGGGAAATGATCATGAAAACCAAAAATGTTGTCCTAGTGATCTTATACATGATGAATCAGATGGTACCTTATATAATCACAAATTTATGGCTTTGTGATTGCTGTCTTTTCCATATCCATGTTCTCTACCACTGTCCATCAGAACATGATGGTTAGATTTCTCTTCCATATCCATATTTTCACCTATGTGGAAACCCAGTGATTAGTTTATTTGGGTAACCGTTACGTTTCACACTTTTGTTTTTAAATATTGGTTTTGATATTCCTTTTTACGATGTGGGTTTATATTAAAGAAACTTTCGAATAGTAAACCATTTATAACCCCGACGAATTTCGAGGGCGAAATTCATTTTAAGGGGGGTAGAATGTAACAGCCCGAGATTTTATGAAAAATATTCTTTTTAATTTTATTAATGTCTTGTGTTGTACGCTACACCAAAAGGAGCTTGCGCAACACACATCCTTCACTTTCCTTGCATTACACGCATTCGTGACCTTCCTCGATAGCGTGTGTAGTACGCAATATCGAGTTTCACTAAACAACGATATGCTATTAAAATATTATTATAACTAGCCATTATAAATAGTAATAACCACCTTTTAAAATTTTAGAAATTTTAGCTCTCAAAATGGACTTCATTTTTGGATTCAGAGTATCGAATTTAGCCTAAGGTGAAATTTTGGTACTTTTCGGATAACTTTCATATTCTGATGAATAGTGAAAATTACTAAATTTTAATTAAAAACAAATTTTTTAATCAAAATAATTAATAGTGATAAATTATTAATTTGAGTGGTTTTAAAGTATATTTAGAATGTATTTTTACAATTTAATACAATGTTGGTCATTGGATGTAATTTCACATTTAAACCAGACATAAACAAGTGTCAATCTTTTGATAGATATTGTTTCTTAAAAACACGCTATTTGTTTTAACAGTGGGATTTAATTATAAAATTAATTAATTCAACTTCTATGTTATGAATTTGGTAAAATAGACTTCATTTTTGAATTCGGAATATGAAATATAGCTTAGGATGATATTTTGGCATTGTTCTGAAAAATATCAATTTTTGATGAATAGTGAAACTACTAAGTGGTAGTTAAAAAACAGAATTTTTCATAAAACTTAATTTTACCGCTTCTGTGAATAGAATTTCAAAAATATGAGAGACACGGTTGATGTCAGTAAGTAAAATGTGGTTCAATGAGATGAAAATAATTTTTGGTGAATAGTAACTTTTTACTTTTATTTACCACGGTTAAAAGTAAATAGGGTAATTAAGGGTAAGAATGATATTAATATTACCCTAACACATGTCCTAATTCTATTTGACATGTGTATCGCGACCAAAAACAACCTTAAGTGTAAAATATTATCATTTAGGCCCACTTGGATTAGATTAGGACATTTATTATTATTTAATTCAAAGAAGAGTTAAAAGAGTTAAAATCAAAGTATATTTACTAAAACATTTTTAACATAGGGTTGTACATAAGATAAATTCGATTGTAAATATTAATTAGAAAGCTAAAAAGATTTCCTAAATTATGGTATTTTATTTTTAATTTTTATACATCAAATAATTTAATTTAGTTATGACACAAAGATGATGCAGTAATTATCTTATTAATGAAATATTGACATAATTGATATTATAAATACCAAAATAAATGTAATTTAAGACTTTTTATGAATTCCACTAATTTTATAGGTTAATATGATATATTAGTATTGATTTAATCAACTTGGTTCGAACATATAATTCTGTTATGACTTTCACAGAAATCATATATCAAATAGTGTCAAAATTGACACAAAATAGTTTTTAAATCAAATATTATATCATTAATTGTTATTTTATTCCTAAAAATCTAAGGTTCGTCCAAATGACTTAGATAAGGATATATATATTAATAATAAACAATTTGGGGTTCGTTTGGCATGTTATAGTAAGTGTATTAACCATATAGTGAAAGAAAACAAAAAGACATGGTAAAAGTTAAATTATTTAACTTAAAGTTAAATCTAATTGATAAGGTTAAAATAATAACCTAAACTTGTCTAAATCCTATTTGTTGATTTTATTTCTACCCATACCCACTTTAGCTTCGAAAAAAGACCATTTGGAACCATTATAAACCGATTTTGACTTTAATATAAAATAATATTTTGAGATATTCCTAAGGTTCCCCTCTCCTCCCTTATAAAAGGGCACCTCCTCCCCCTCCTCCTCACACCAATTTGAGCACTCATGCTCGGCCAACCACTGCCATTTTAGCCTCTACACTTCCCTAGAATAATCCTAGAGGTCCTGGTCTTCTTCAAAGACCAATCTTACTTCCCTAAGTGGAGGATTCAAAGAGGCGTTCCAAAGAAGAGGTAATATCCATTACCGATCTTTTCAATTTCATTCTTCTTCAACTTCTTCTTATTTAGTTGTTTCATGATAAAGTAACAACATCAGTATTACTTACATACTTATATGTTATTATAAATATGAAACAACCCTAATTCACCTTCTATCCATCCTACGGAAAAATGAAATCACCGCGCGTGCGTACGTACGGAATACCGTCTCCACGCCGTGGTGTAATCTATTTTCCACCAGAACCTTAATTGGATGGGTATAAAGGTGTAATGAGTAACTATATATGATTATTATAAAGTGATATTGATACTGAAATAGTATACATACACTTCAACACAATTCCACGACCATGGGAACGATATCATCGCTCGTGCGTACGTACGGACTACCGTCTCCACGACGCGATGAGATTCATTCTCAATGATTAACCATTCATGAATGATTATAAAGTATATATAATAAGTACAAATGAAATATATGACCTAATAATGATACTGGAATTATTTATATTTATATGTATGTCATCTACTTAATTCCATTCAATTCAATAAGGAAACGAAAACAGCGTTCATGTGTACGTACCGACTACCGTCTCCATGAACGGTGCATTTCTTTCCATTTACTGATTTATTATATATGTATATTATGAATATATATATCTAAATCATGTTTTATATTCTGTAATTAAGTAATCATGATCTAAGTAATCATATGAATAATTACAAGTTAAAAACACGAACGACAAATGAGACGATTTTACCCAAAACGCTACTTTAACATGAATTTACAAAAGAAGGGGTAATATAAAGTCATAAGTGGACCATATATGATATAATAACAATGAATATGATTCTGGAATAATTAAATAACATGATTTACATCATTATACAGGAGGTTCGGACATTTACAAAGCTTGTCGGACCTAAGGTAAGGGAAATATCACAATCTCATTTTTATCCGAGATTGTTTATACTTTGGTATTTACTGGGGTGTATTTTATCATCCACATCCATGTTTCTTCAATATGTAATATTATTTCCATCCACCTAAAAAAAATTTTAAATCCAATTTTATCCTTCGGTGAGATTTTAGTAAAAGATATGAAAGGAATCTTTTGTCGTTTTTCATACGAGGTACTTTTTGACTTTTCCAACAAAAGTACGAAGAATGTTTTTTTAACTTATACGGCATGAATGGATTTTTAAAACATTATTTCCAAGATGCTTCCTTTACAAGTTTTCATGTTTATTTTTAATCAACTTATTTTAGTTTAAAATTGTATGACATGTTAAGAAAGGAAAAGTGTTTTTGAAGTAGAAAGGATATTTTCCTCAAGAATGAAGTTCAAGTGTTTTATCAAAATTATTTTCCATCTAAGATAATAAAGGGTTCTATTTTTATCCTTATTATTACATTGATTTGATTATGTTGTGATGGAATTATTTTTATGAATTCCTTTATCGTATATGAATTTTTTTATGATGTCATGATGTTTAAGATTCCCATTTTTATTACATGGGTTATGTAATGATGTATGATTTATGATTTTGTGGAACACATAAGAATGGTATAATTATGAGATGGGTGGGACCTATATCTCCCTCCAATGCATTGGGTAAAGATTTTATATCTCATGAGATAGACATGGCTGGAATGGTAGGTTATACCAGTTCAGTGAAACAGGACTGAAACAAGGGTGACTCAATTCAGAAAGGGACTTTTTCCACTAAGATAGTCTTGGCAATGAGTCATGACTAACAAGAAATGATTCTTTATGAATATGTGTGTATGCCACAAAGTTTCATGTTTTAAGTTATATTTATTGGGATTACATTTCACTACTATGATTTATCCCATGTTATGAAATTATGCTCTCTTTTGCAGGTTAAGATTTCCAAAAGTTATGTTCTTATGAATATGATGTGATTGATTTTTCTTTTGTTTACCCTTACTGAGAATTTGAGCTCACCCTTTTATGTTTTCTTTTCCCCAGGATATAAAGAAAGGTTTTAGGTAAAAAAAGGGAAGATCTTTATGGGAGATATTGAAGATCTTTCACCATGATTAGAAGATTACGTTCCGAGTTTCCAAAGACACTAAACTATTACAATCCTTGTGTGTGTGTTTTTGTTATTTACTAAGTATTCCTCAAAAGTAATGTAATTTCCATGTACGATAAGCTTCGGGTCTCTACAGTCAATACCAATGATCAATCCGGGATCAATATCACGATAAATGCCAGTCTACGTGGATCGAATCACAAAAAAGACAAAGAAGATGGTTTGTCCCGAAACCACAAACAAGGATCATTACAGGTTGATTATAATTAGTTAAATTAATTATAAAGAAATACCTTTTGGGTGTTCTTTCTTCGTTTATGTTCTTGATAACGTTGTCGATGTGATCCGTCGTTGCATTGTAGAAGCCAAGTGTAGACTCCCTATAACGATGATCCACACGTGTACCTCGTATCTCTGGACGTCGCCAAAGGATTCTCCGTGTGCTAGAGTGGAGAAGCCTTTGCTTGCATTGTCCGCCTTAGATCGTCTTGATCCAATGGAAGAGGATATCTCTCGGTCTTGAGAGAGTTCTTAGAGGAAGAGGTTCTTTCGTCCTTGAAAGAATTCTCTAGAGATGTTGTGCACAACGATTCTCTTGTGTAGGAAAAGACTTGGGGTTGTGAGGATATTTATAATCGAGTTTGAGGTTGTAGAGTTATGACAATAAATAAATGCATTACGCGTTTCATTTATTTCATTAAATCTTATTGAAAACCCCCATGTTGAATAATTAATTCTTTGACATGCGCTCACGCTGATTATAATAAATATCATTTAATAAAATGATATTATATCCTCAAAATCCAGACTGGAAAAACTACACGGCGTGTAATAATAAAAACATGGCGTGTACTTGTTTTTAATTGAAAACTACATGGCGTGTACAATAAATGTACATGGTGTGTATATCTTGTTTTCATTTATTCATTTCCTTTACAATATAAAACTACACGGCATGTACATTTAATAATACATGGCGTGTACTTGTTTTATTTTATTTTTCCTCTATCATTTAAAACAACTTAGGCTTCATTGAATAATTATTAAACCACGTACGGGAATAATCTTTATTCAACTTGAGATACTAGGATACACATAGTGTGTGACCCTCTAGGCCTCTTTCTCATTGGCATTAGGCTGGTTTGCCTAAAGTCCAAGATTACACTCTTGTAATGGGTCAAGGCACCCAAGAGAAAGAAGTTGACACCGCATTGACGTATCACCTCATACGAACGCTTACTATGTAATTTAATCCTGTTTACCCAATATATCATCAAGAAGGTTTCATGGAAGTGACATAAACCTATATGCTTGATCCGTCGTTCTTTGACTACCTGAAATAAACTCGTTGTTTACACCATGGCCATGGAATTTAATGCGACAGTTTTAATTCAATCAAAGGGTAGAGATATCAACTTCCATAAATAGAAGGGAAAAATCCTTCATCGACTTATCCATTAACAACAATTCACTCCTGACGCACCCAATGTACCCTACTTTCCGCCAACTGTCTGCGTGAATGTTTTCGTCAGTAAATCTAAGTGCGTGAGTCATGACATGAGTTAATGATAATCTTCCAGTCTAAGGACCATTACACATGCTCGCATATAGCAATATCCAATGACACCATGCCATGAGGAATTAATACTGGAGGGTCTGTTATCATAATCTCCCATCTTGGAGATTACCAAGTGCGAACTCCATGAGAGAGAGTCTCATCTTCTTACGAGTACTCACACATGATTGTATGTATTCTATGTGTCCTATCATAGTATGTCATCCAACCGTAGAAATTCATTTAAGAATATTGTTATAGCATTTCAAGGTTCTCATCATAGCGGGGATCTGCTATGACCTTATTAATGCAACAAATAGTCCAGGATATTATTATATTATAGTCATGCATAACAATGAACAATATATAATAAGTGAACATTCATGTAATCAAAGTACAAAACAGTTGGTTATGAGGACACCAATCCTTAAAAACTCCCACTTGGACTAAAGCCAACTGCCTATGACTTTTAGTCCGCTAGACCTCACATGATGATCAGGTTTCTGCTGAGTCAAGGCTTTAGTCAATGGGTCCGCCGCATTGTCTTCCATGTAAATACTGCTCACTGCATTTTCACCTCTCTGAGAAAAATCCTTCAAGAGATGATACTTCCAAAGTATGTTATTTGTCCGTTGATGTGACCTTGACTCTTTTGAAAGTGTCGTAGCTGCAGTATTATCACAATAGAGTGTGATAGGATCTTTACTGCTCGGTATAACAACCATCTCTTGGATGAAGCTTCGCATCCATACTGCTTCTTTAGCTGCCGCAGAAGCTGCGATATACTCGGACTCCACTATAGAATCTGCCACCACACTTTGTTTTGAGCTCTTCTAGCTCACTGCACCTCCATTCAAACTAAAGATGTATCCAGTCTGCGACTTCAAGTCATCTTGATCAGTGTGGAAACTAGCATCTACATGTCCTCTGATGACTAGTTCCTCATCTACTCCATAAACTAGGAATATATCCTTAGTACGCCTCAGATACTTAAGGATAGTCTTGACTGCAATCCAATGGCGGTCTCCTAGATCAGCTTGATATCTACCAACCGCACTTAATGCATAAGCAACATCTCGCCTCGTACATAGTATAGCATAACTGACTGACTCAATCCCGGATGTGTAAGAAATCCTTGCCATCCTCTTTCATTCCTCATGTGTCTGAGGACACATTTTCTTGGATAGATGAATTCCATGTGACACTAACAACAATCCCCTCTTGACTATTCCATACTGAATCTCATAAGTATCATGTCAATGTATGTACTTTGACTCAGGCCCAGCATTCTCTTGGATCTAACATGATGGATCTTGATACCAAGAATATATGTTTCCTCGCCCATGTTTTTCATGGAGAATCATTTGTGAAACCATGCCTTAACTGATTGTAAGATAGGTACTTCGTTTCCAATTAGCAATATTTCATCAACATATACTATTAGGAAAACGACTGCACTTCCACTAAACCTTATGTAGACACAAGGCTCACATTCATTCTAAACAAATCCAAATTCCGAAATAGCTTCATCAAAACGAATGTTCCATGACCTTGATGCATGATTTAATCCATAAATTGATTTCTGTAAATTTCATGCCTTGTTGGAATCCTTTGGAGTCACAAACCCTTCAGGTTGTGTCATGTAGAAATATTCTTGGAGGTCACCATTAAGGAAAGTTGTTTTGACATCCATTTTCCAAATTTCATAGTCATGGTAAGCAGCAATGGCCAATAGGATTCTGATGGATTTCAGCATCACAACTGGTGAAAAGGTTTCGTCATAGTCAATTCCTTGACATTGTCTAAAACCTTTTGCAACCATTGTTCCTTATAGGTGCTGAGTTGCCCCTCCATGTCCAGTTTCTTCTTGAATACCCATTTATTACCAATTGTAATTACATCAACTGGAGGATCTACCAAAATCCAGACATGGTTTTGGTACATGGAATCCATTTCATAATTCATTGCTTCATTCCACTTGGAAATGTCTGTGCCTTAAACTTCTTCCTTGTAGGCAAGAGGATCATTATAGTCAACCAATAATGAGTCACCATCCTCGGTGACAGGAAAACCATATCGTTCTGGTTCTCTCACCTATCTCGTGCTTCTACGTAGTTCTTGTGTCTCTGGAACATATTTTTCTTCCACGGGGCTTTGTGGAATTTGTTCTTGTAACAACTCATGTGTATCTTGAGCCTCGACTTCATAGAAGTGTATCTCTCTCCCACTATCACTTTTGGAGATGCGCTCCCTCTGAAGGAATATGGTGTGTCTTGCCACTGTATCATTTTTTTCTGAGGGGTTGTATATGTAATATCCCATTGTTTCCTTAGGATATCCTATAAAGATACACATTGTGCCTCGGGGCATGAATCTATTACCTGAAGAGGCCTTAACAAATGCTTCTCTACCCCACACATGTAAATTCGATAACATGGCTTTGTGTCCACTCCATAACTCGTATGGAATACCATTTATTGATTTAGTTGGTACTTGGATTAGTATGTGCGCTGCTATTTGTAAAGCATATCCCCAAAAGGATAATGGAAGACTCGCATGACTCATCATTGATCTCACCATATCCAATAGGGTGCGATTCCTCCTTTCACATACACCATTCCACTACGGTGTGTAAGGATGAAGGAGTTGAGATAGAATCCCAAACTCCCGTAAGAAATCAATGTAGTCCTGATTAAGATATTCTCCTCCTCTGTATGAGCAAAGTTTCTTAATCTTCTTACCAAGCTGGTTCCCAACTTCATTCTTGTATTCTTTGAAACGATCAAAAGAATCTGTCTTATACCTCATTAAATAGATATATCCATATCTACTAAAATCATCAGTAAAAGTTATGAAGTATGAGAACCCACCCCTTCCTTCAACTGGAAATGGTCCACACACATCTGTGTGAACTAATTCTAGAAGCTCTTTAGCTCTTTCACCATTCACACTAAATGGGCATTTTGTCATTTTTTCTTGTAGACATGCATGACATACAACAAGTGGGTTTAGTTTGAAAGAATCTAAATACCCTTCTTGATGTAATTTTGTCAAACGTTTCTCATTTACATGACCTAGACGGTGATGCCAATGTTGGGTGTGGTATGAGTCATGTGAATTAACTTTGTTATCGATTTCCATTACTTGGTTTGTATAGTCTAACACATAAAGGCAGTTATATAAATGTGTCGTACCAAAACAAATGCTATCTTAATAAAAATAGAAACATCCACTTCCAAACATGAAGATGAATCCATAAGTATCTAATCTGGATACTGAATTAATGTTTTTGGTTACAGAGGGTACATAATAATATCCTTTCAAAACCAAGACCATCCCTGTAGGCAATGTGAGATGGTAGTCCCCGACAGCTACAACAGCAAGTCTGGCTCCGCTGGCTGCTCGTAGATCTAACTCCCCTCGATCAATCTTCCTGAATCTACTTGGTTCATGTATTTGGATACAAATGTGAGCACCGCAAGAAGTATCTAATACCCAATTAGTAGAAATAGATAGATTCCATTCGATAACAAACACACCTAAAGATTCCCCCTGCTTCCTTGGCTGGGTGCAGTTTTTCTTCCAGTGGCCCTTCTTTCCACATGAAAAACAAATAGCATCCTGTTCCATTGCCTCCACTTTGATCATCCTTTTCTTGGATGGCCTTGAAGAAGCTTTGGGCTTAAAGCTCTTCTACTTCCCTTTCCTTTTATTCACCATGAGGATTGAAGGCTTTTCAAGCTTCATGTTAGTGTCCACTTGGCGATTGAGGATGGGAAGATCAGATAGATACTTCTCAATGTTGTTCATATTGAAGTTCACAACAATGTTTGAGAAGCTCTGGGTGAGTGATGCAATAATGAGATCGGTACCCAGTTCTTTGGGGAGTTTAAACCCTAGAACCTCCAAGCACTCAATGTAGCCAATGAGCTTGACTACATGTGGCCCGGCTGGGGAACCCTCTTCAAGGTTGCTCTGAAATAGAGCCTTAGAGATCTCAACCCTTTCCTGTATTTCTCTCTCCTAGTATAGACCACAGAGGTGCTCGATAATGCATAGGCATCCATGTCTTCATGGGACATCCTGAGCTCACTTGATATCAATGATAACATCAAACATTGAACGTCGATAGCGTCGTTCAAATGTTGATCATTGACTAGGAAATCTTCATCACTTTCCCCTGGGGTAGGAGAATCAGGAAGTGAGAACTCCAGAAAGTAAAACTTTCGTTCAGGGCGTATGATAACCCGAAGGCGCCTAAACCTTTCCTGAAAGTTACTGCCGATGAGGATATTGTCTTTATCCAGTATTGATCATAGAGAAAATGTGGTTGATGATTTTGTCATTTCGATTCTACAAATTAAAAGAGCAGATTTATCAGTACATTTTTTATTACATTTTTATGAGAAATAATAAATTAATTAATTCTCCCACTATTTTATCAAGTCCAAATGGCCCTTACCATTGAACTCAGAATGTCTAGTTGCTTTGAAATTCTAGTGTCACGGATCCATATTTCCCTTTACATAACCCCAAAATGGGTTGGTCAAGCTATTTGAAGGTATTTAGGTAGGCAGGTCATTGCCAACTGTGAGCTTATAGTTCCTTGATCTGTTGAGTAGACTCCCCAATCCTAAAATCCTGACATGAATTTCCTCAAATCTTGCCTCCAATATTACATCAAGTCTAGCAGGGGCTACTTCTCTTGATGTAATATGGTTAAGTCAACTTGAAACCTTTCATAAGGTCTTCTTTTATAAATGTAAGTGTCCCAACAAGGGTTGGTCAAATACATAGTTTTATTGAGTCTTTCCCTTAATCATGCAAGGGAAGGCTTAGTCTGAACGAATATGGTATTTGAGGGATTTAATTCTTTATGCGTAGTTTTTCATTATCACATGATTTTTAATATTAAGTGATGCTTGCTTAAGTGATTAACCATGTTCTGATAATGTTTACGCATAGTCCGGTTTTTATTTTATTCCATCTTTGCATGCTTATTCATTTTATTAATTATGTGATCGCGACAACACATACATAATAAATAAACCACGCAATCAGATAGAAATAAAATAATATGGCATGATCATGAGCTTCTATTGGTTAGCTTATCTAGCGGTTTTGATAAGCTAACCTGGACCTAGGGAAACCAACTTTAACCTCTTGGTTCGTGTTTTGCAGCTCCCACCTGTCCACATTTGTATCTTCTTACATCGGTTTCACCTCAGCTTTAGGATTTGAACCGTCTCCTCTGTCTTGGGAGATCCTCCATTACATGGGTTTACATTAAATAAACCATGGGCACAGAGGCCCTACATTTTATTGGAAGAAGGCTCGTAGGCCAACAAATTTAAATTAAATAAATTTAAATGAAACCATACACATACAAAGGGTCTTTGGTCTAGCTCATGATCATCCACAACATGCAATGACATTTATGCATATTTAGAATTCAAATTCTTTTAACCGTTCTTTCATTTAAGATATGTCGCATTTGAATTTAATTAATGATGATCTTATAATTAATTAATTCATTATATTAAATTCATTTATGAATTTACTTGAGAATTTTCTCATTCATATTCCTTGTACGGACCTTTGTACATTGGAGTAAACCTAGTGAAATTCCATTTTTTGAAAGTATAGGGCGTGTAGTTTATAATTACCCCGCGTGTATTTCTTTTCACCCTTTATCCAAAGTACATGTCGGTGCTTGGGCATGTTTTCTTAACATTGGAAATTTTGGATTGCACGACATCTAGATAAGTCATACAAGGCATGTACTTCATTATTACGCGGTAACCGGCCTGGCGATCCCGTGTACATGGTACGCGGATTATCCTTGTACATGTTTTCACCTGGGCAGAAACGGACTACACGACGTGTTGCTCCAACATACACGCCGTGTATTCTGGTTTCCACACGCCGTTCAATTTTGGTCAACATGGCATGATTAATACTTAGGAATATTCAATTCACATGACGTGGTTTGGCGGACCAGTTCCGAGTCATTGAACCTAAGTACACGACATGTAGTTTTAATTACACACCGTGTAATCCCATGTTGTACAGTCAGAAAGAGAGGCTCCTTCGGATGAGTTCCTCATTTTTATTTTAATCAAAACTAAAATTAGAATGTTGTTTCTGTGATAAGAATCGAGAAAAGAAGGAGGAAGAACAGATCTCATTTATTCATATTTATAGAATGATTTATTTTGAATTGAGTCAAATATAAATGCATAAATTATCAACGAAAATTAAATAACTATAATCAACATTGTAACCTCCTCTGATACCATTTGAAGGTTCCGGGAACAACGGAAGCACGTGGGTGGAAGTGCCCACTTGGCTTTTTGTCATTAGAAATGATCAATCCTGGATCAATACGATGATAAACACCAGTCTCCACGGATCGAATCATAGAAAAAGACAAAGAAGATGGTTTTTCCTGGAACCACAAACAAGGATCATTATAGGTTTATTATAATTAATTTAATTATTTATAAATAAATACCTTTTGGTTGTTCTCTCTTCGTTGATGTTCTTGATCACGTTGTTGATGTGATCCGTAGTTGTGTCGCAGAAGCCAAGTTTAGACTCCCTCTAACGGTGATCCACACATGTACCTCGTATCTCCGGACGTCGCCAAAGGATTCTCCGGGTGCTAGCTTGGAGAAGCCTTTTCTTGCATTGTTCTCCTTAGATCATCTTGATCCGATGGAAGAGGATCTCTCTCAGTCTTGAGAGCATTCTTGGAGGAAGAGGTTCTTTCAGCCTTGAAAGAATTCCCCAGAGATGTTGTGCACAATGATTATCTTGTGTAGGAAAATAGATGGGGTTTGAGGATATTTATAATCGAGTTTGAGGTTGTAGAGTTATGACAATAAATAAACACGTGACACATTTTATTTTTTTCATTAACTCTTATTGAAAACCCCCATGTTGAATAATTAATTCCATGACATGCGCTCACGCTGATTATAATAAATATCATTTAATAAAATGATATTATATCCTCGAAATACCGACTGGAAAAACTACATGGCGTGTAATAATAAATACATGGTGTGCACTTGTTTTTCATTGAAAAATACATGGCGTGTACATTAAATGTACATGGCGTGTATATCTTGTTTTCATTTATTCATTTCCTTTCCAAAATAAAACGACACGGCGTGTACATTTAATAATACATGACATGTACTTGTTTTATTTTATTTTTCATCCATCATTTAAAACAACTTAGGCTTCCTTGAATATTTATTAAACCTCGTATGGGAATAATCTTTATTCAACTTGAGATACTTGGATACACTTAGTGTGACACTCTAGGCCTCTTTCTCGTTGGAATTAGGCGGGCTTGCCTAAAGTCTAAGATTACTGTCTAGCAACAAGTCAAGTCACCCAAGAGAAAGAAGTTGATGCTGCATTGACGTATCACCTCATACGAACGCTTACTGTGTAATTTAATCCCTTTGTCTTAATATCTCATCAAGAAGGTTTCATGGAAGTGTCATAAACCTATATGCTTGATATGTCGTTCTTTGACTACCTGAAATAAACTCATCGTTTACACCATGGCCATGGAATTTAATGCGACAGTTCTATTTCAATAAAAGGGCCAAGATATCAACTTCCATAAATAGAAGGGAGAAATCCTTCATCGACTTATCCATTAACAACATGTCACTAATGACACACCCAATGTACCCTACTTACCGCCAACTATCTGTGTGATGTTTTTCATCAGTAAATCTATGTGCGCGAGTCATGACATGAGTTAATGATAATATTCCAGTCTATGGACCATTACACATGCTCGTAGATAGAAATATCCGATGACACCAAGCCATGCGGAATTACTACTGGCGGGTCTGTTCTCATAATCTCCCATCTTGGAGATTACCAAGTGCGAACTCCATGAGAGAGAGTCTCATCATCTTACAAGTATTCGCACATGACGGTCTGTATACTATGTGTCCTATCATTGTATGTCATCCAAACGCAGAACATTATTTAAGAATATTGTTATATCATTTCAAGCTTCTCATTATAGCGGGGATCTGTTATGACCTTATTAATGTAACAAATATTCCAGGAGATTATTATATTATAGTCATGTAGAACAACGAACAATATATAATAATTGAACATTCATGTAATCAAAGTACAAAATAGATGGTTCTGAGGACACCAATCCTTACAAACTCCCACTTGGACAGGAGGCAACTGCCTACAACTTTTAGTCTGCTATACCTCACATGATGATCATGTTTCTGCTAAGTCAAGGCTTTATTCAACGGGTCTGCTACATTGTCTTCCATGGAAAAACTACTTACTGCAACTTCACCTCTCTGAGAAAAATCCCTCAAGATATGATACTTCCGAAGTATGTTCTTTTTCCACTGATGTGACCTTGGCTCTTTTGCATGTGCCACCGCTGCAGTTTATCACAATAGAGTGTGATAGGATCTTTACTGCTTGGTACAAATCTATGAAATCATACTTTTCAATATTTAACATACCACACAAAATCATAATATTTATAAATAACACATGGAAATCATAAACAATAAAGGTAACTTATCGCATCTATAACATAATTATTTTATAGAATTCATAGCTATGAAGGGAGGTATGTTTGGAATAACCATCATAATATATTCCCTAAATCTCTTAGGAGAAACATTAATGTTTACCATCGTCACATTACCCAATTCATTAGAGAGCTAGATCGGGCTCACCGGCCCTAGGATTATCATGGAACCACCCGAATACATAAACAATTCCCAAGAACCAGAAAATATTAATAACACATAAAACAAACATAAAAGAAAGATAAAATTTCCAAAGTGTAATCACAATATATAATATCAATATATTGACATAACCAATTCTTTATCAAAGCAATATCAATATCATTTAAAAAATTTAATAAAGAGATTATTGAATCAAAGTATCTCATACCACTTTGAAGATTTTGAATGAAATTTGAATTTCAAAAAATTCATGTCCATATATATAAATCTTTCAAATAATTTTTAAAACATGGAAATTCATGAAAAATATTTATTATAATAAATAATTAAAACATTAAAAATGGTAATTTAGTTAAGGAGTTCCTAACCAAATGAGAGACTCTTGAATACAAATAATTGCGGAATAAAGTTAATTAGATCTTATAATATCATGAGAATAAAGGGATTCCTAATATAATATTTCAATAGTCAGTATATAAACTATGTAAATGTGAATTGGTGTCTAACAACAAATAAGTCTAAATAGAAGGTGCATTGAGATAATGTCCCTTGCAAAGATCATATCCTTAGATTAAGAAAAAATAAATGACATAATAATGTGTAAAAAATAAGAATACACCCAATATAAGGTGATATTAATTTTAAAAACATCATAGTTATTTCACACATATTCATAGAATTACATAATCAATAAGTAGAATTTTACCCCAAAGAATGTAAATTGGGTTAAGAAAAAATCTTACTGAAATTCGATAGCCAAGAGACATCGCTTTAAAATTCAGAAAATGAGTTTATGTGAGATAAAGGGGTGTATCATCACACGAAAATAAAATGAAAAGAAAAAAGTATATATAATAACATATAACAATAAATGAAAATGGAAATTTAAAAGATATAACATAAAAAAAGCCTTTGATTAGAAGATGAGAGTGAATGTTTCCCTTACAAATTTGGTAACATACAAAACGTACACCACATGAAGGAAGGATTGTACAATGAAGAATTAAATACCCATAAATTAATGTATATTACACTATTAATACAATAATGGGTATTACATACACCACACAAATGTAAATAGTGACAAATATAGCATGAATCCCACGAGAATAAAAAGTGAGATGAAAACCCATTACCTCATGTTCGGCATGACTCGTTCTTTCTTTAATATGATGAATAATAAACTAAAGTTAATTTATACTTTCCTAATAACATTTTTCATGTTTATTATTCATTTTATATCAGTTATTACCACATTATAAATTTTAAATAATCATTGATGTTAATAATTCTCTCTTTGTCAATATATGGTACTTGAGTCAAAAATGAACTTCTTATAATTACAAGTTGTCTATGAGGTCAAAATTACATTATCGACAGAATGATATTACATATTTAGATATCATATATATCATATATATTCAATATATTTATATATATTTATAACTTTACATAACATTTGGATATAAGAAATCAAATGCCGCATTCATGGAGACTGTAAGTTATACATATGCATGAATGGGGAATTTCATTTATATTTCGTATTTACTAGAATGAAAATTTATGATAGATAGATATATTATAATTCAATTATAATATATTATATAATTTCATTAACTCTATCCTTTATTAGGTCCACTTATCGCATTAACGAGTCATATCACTTTGAGAGGGCGGTTGTCTGCACGTCCTCAAATGAAATTACCATATTTACTCATTAGGGAAACCCTAAAATAATGCTACAAATTAAAAATACAGAATCATATAGAAACTTTAAATATATTATATATCATATATAAATATAGAACTATCATAATGTCCATAATGAGAGGCGGTAGATGACAATTGAACAATCATCGTTTTGTGAGACAATTGTAGACGCCGGAAAAGTCCGTTGTTCCCAAACGAAGCTCCGGATGCGGGAAGCGAGGTCATATTTGGAGTCGGAAGCCCGTTTCGGAGGGCTCGGAAGCCTTGCGCGGAATTCTGGAGACCCGTGCGCAAAGTTGACGAGCTGCACGCAAACCTCCCGGGATGCGCGCAAAGAGCTGGGCCGGTGCATAATTTTGCGCGCCCGTGACCCGCGCGAATCCCTTGCGCGCCGGGCCCGATTCCGCGCCCGCGAAGAGAATTCCGCGCCCGCGATCCGTATTCCGCGCCCGGGGTTTCCTATAAATATAAGGCGACCCCCGACGTTTTGAAGGTTGCCGGAAGTCGAAAGGTCTCTCGTGCACGCAATTCAACCCCTTCCGCGCGCAATGCCGATCTTCAGGTAACCTCCTTTCTTTCGCGCAAGAAAGCCTCGGTGTTCGCCTTCACGCGCAATCCCTTGGGCTCCTTTCCCTTGAATAATTCTTCACCCTAAGGCCTTCGCGCGCAAAAGAAGCCTCTTGCGCGCAATTGCCCCCGGGGTGCGCGCAATCCGGCCCGATTGCGTGCACCCCCCCCCCCTTTCAAAGTGGCCATTCGATTAAAGAATGAGCCGTTGCCCCCGCGCGCTATCCGAAGCCCGGTGCGCGCAATCTCTACCTTCCGCGCGCAAAGCGCTGGCTCAATTGCGCGCCAGCCCGCCCATTTGCGCGCCGACCCGCGGTATTGCGCGCCAAGCTCTTCTTTTGCGCACAATCCGCCGGGGTCGCCCCCTTTGACCCCCCTGAGGGTACCCGCCTGCGTGGCGCCCGATGATCTTCATCCTGGGTGCCCGCACCGTGCGTTGTCTTCCCGTGCGGCCCTCCAGGCTCGCGCAAAGTGACACGGACCCATCGGTGGCACCACCACGTCCAAGCTGCACGACGCTAAACTGCCTAGCCTCCATCGTCCGCGCGACAAGACGTTAAACTGCCAAGCATCCATCGTCCAACACGACGTTAAACTGTACCACGTCCGTGCTGCAAGACGTTAAACTGCCAAGCACCTTCGTCCTCAACACACGACGTTAAACTGTACTTCGTCCGGCAAGACGTTAAACCGTCCGCTTCACCTGATCCCGTGCCCCGCGTGCAGGGTCCCCCCGGTTTGGATGTGGCCCCCACCCGCTCGTCTCTGTAGGGATGTCGGGATTGGAGTGGCCTTCGCCCACGGGGGTAGAGTGTTACAAACAGAACGAACTACGTGGACTTTGATCCCTGTCTTCTAAACAGGGTACGTAGGAAGCCTCTCCGAGGTTCAAGCCCACCACCTGGTTGTCCCGGTCGTATTCACGTCGGTTCGTCCATCCGTGGACCCCTCCCGGGTTCACCTTCGCGTCGATTCACCTATGAATCCTCTCTTGTGGGGGACTGCACATGTGTATCTCCATTGCACTTCCCCACTGCCTTTTTCTATTTCTCTCAACAGAACGAACTACGTGGACTTTTATCCCTATCTTCTAAACAGGGTACGTAGGAAGCCTCTCCGAGGTTCAAGCCCACCACCTGGTCGTCCCGGTCGTATTCACATCGGTTCGTCCATCCGTGGACCCCTCCCGGGTTCACCTTCACGTCGATTCACCTATGAATCCGCTCTTGTGGGGGACTGCACATGTGTATCTCCATTGCACTTCCCCAGTGCCTTTTTCTATTTCTCTCTCCAGAACGAACTACGTGGACTTTGATCCATGTCTCCTAAACAGGGTACGTAGGAAGCCTCTCCGAGGTTCAAGCCCACCGCCTGGTCGTCCCGGTCATATTCACGTCGGTTCGTCCATCAGTGGACCCCTCCTGGGTTCACACTCGCGTCGATTCACCTATGAATCCGCCCCTGTGGGAGACTGCACGTGTGTATCTCCATTGTGCTTCCCCACTTCCCTTTTCTCCTTTCAGCGTCCAGCATGACGTGAAACTATGATCCACCCGGCCGTTCCATCCCCCTCTGTGCGAGGTGGATCGGTTCAATCCTCCGCCCGGCGGCCTTGATCTCTTCGTGAGTCGGCTTGCTGATGTCCAGCATGACGTTAAACTGTATACTCGAACTACGCTAACTTTGATCCGTGCTAACGCGCGGTACGTAGGAAACCCCTACGGGGTCCAAGCTCTTCATTCCATCAACCATCCTGATTCTTACCCGGGCCGCCACATCCCGGTGGGGTCATGCCACTTCATTCCACTCCACTTCACTCGGGAAGCCGCCCATGTGCTGGCCCCAGCGTCGGAGGTTCCCCGCAAGGGGTTCTGTCATCTAATCCACTTCTCGTGTTGATCAGTCCGATGCCGTCCCCGCTGGACGTTAAACTCGCGGAATACGCCGTGTTAAACATGGGAAGCTGAGGAAAACCTCAGGTAACACAGTTCCCCACACCCAGCGCGGGATGCCTCAGGCCATCACGCTTTCGAGAAGCCCTATTAGGGACGGAAGGCAGACATGCAGAGTCGCAGTGTTAAGACACGCCCCCGACACCCAGAGCCACCCGGTCTCCTCACCGCAGGTTACTGCCCCGACCAGACTCCTTGGAGCGTCCGGGCGGAAGCAGTGTAATTAACCGGTGTCCATGAAGATATGGCGCCGGGAACGAGATTCACGAACATTCTTAAATCTATTAGGGAGACCCGAATTAGGCAACGAGTTCCGAGGAGACATCCACGGAAGGAGGAGCCGACATCCCATCATCCCGGTTTCGATCAAGGAGCAGACCCCCCTGAACAAGGGACAGATGCCGCCCGCCTTTGGAAAGCGGGACTGCGGGACCACAAGACGCGCGCGCCCATCCCCACGGGTCGACGGGTGCACGCGTGAACGCGTCCTGGCGGAACAGCGTCGGAACAGAAAACCGGTGCACATCCGCACTGAAACAGAAAAATGGTGAACACGACATGAATCTCTTCTCCTCAATACGAAGACCGATGGCTTTCAGAGGTGTTGGAAGACCAGCATGCTGCTCGACCAATCATTCAACACTGGGGCACGGAACCCGCCAGGGGCTGGGGAAGGGAAATTGGGCACTCCGTCTCACGACGTCGAGGGCCTGGGTTCCCCCCATGGAAGGCGTCGTGGCACTAATGGTTGGTTGTCGAGTCCTTTTCCTGTCAGTGTTAATGGGTTGTTCTCCCTGCTTTCAGGAATCAAGGCTCCCAATCCAGTTCCCGATCGCCACCCGCCCATTGGCGCAGGGGTAGGGGAAACACCGACGCGGCTACTCCGCGCGGTCCCGCCCGTTCCACTGCCGTCCCAGCAGCCGCAGCTGCGGGGCAACCACGCCCTCTCTCCCCCTCGGAGGTCATCCAGAGAAGGGTGATCAACATCTTGGTGCGGAGATATGAGGAAGAGGGAGTCATCCCCACCAGGGACATGGCTCGCCTAGACCTCGAGGCAGCTGCACCTCGCCACCAACGCCGCCCCCGAGGGCCGCGCAGGGAGGCACCGCTGCCTACCTCGACGTCCAACCGCTTCGGGAGCTTATCCCCGGAGCACTCCGACAACTCCTTCCCCTATGTGGATGAGGTGGAAGATGTCCGGGACCACCCTATCCAAGATTCGTTCCAGGGATCCGCGATAAGGGCTCCTGTCAGGCCACGGCGACACCGCCACCAGGCCTCTCAAGTTGAAGAACGGACTCTCCACCTGCCCGATCCGCTCATCTCGACTCGTTTGTCCCGACGCCAACGTCGGGCACGAGCGGAATAGGATGCCCACCTTGGGGCCCTAGCAACCGCGGCCGCGTTGGCTCAAGCCACTGCTGGCTCCAGTCATCAGGCCCCTGCGCATCCTGAGCAGGGGCACTTCTATGCCCGACCTGGATCGAGGCCCCGACCGCCCCAAAGGCAGGTTGGGTTGACTCTCCCGGTTGCTGGTACAGGCAATAGCCACCGCGGACCACCTCGCGGTAGCGCTATTCACCAACAGGGTCTACTCCGCGTGGCCGATCCAAGAGGCATGGGTCACCCCACCTTTCGATCCCGGCCCGGAGGCCTGCCCGGAATCATCTCTCCCCGCGTCCCCTTTGATATCTGTCCCGGTGCTCCTCGCACCTTGGTTTCCAGTCCTCTTGGCCCCAACACCAGTGTGGCCGGAGGACGCCAGGATAGAGATCAGCCATGCCCCGAAGAACCACCCAGGGGCAGGAAGGCGAGGCGTCGATGCCGAGGGATGAATGTTACGGAATTCCGGACAGAGATCCGACCGGTTCGTTTCTCTGATTCAGAGGTGGAGTATGATTCGGCGACGGAGCCCTCCCCCCGATCCCGCCAGTTATGGGAAGGGGTAGGAATGCGGCACGTCAGCCTCGTACTTCCTGAGAGCGAGATCGATACGATCCCCGCTTCTCTCCGAAGGTATATCCGGAGTAGTGAGGGCCTGGTAGACCCCCAAGGATCAAGCTTGCGGTTGGTACCGGCCCCTCCGGAAGCACCTTCTGCCTTGATCGGAGAAGCCGGAGACTTTTTCTGGGGACCGACGGTCGAACCACGATCTAGTGCACCCTCGGCGAGCACCGACGCTACGGCAGGATGTACGCTCGCCGGCCCATCCTATCGTGATGTGGTAGCCGGGGCACCGCCACCCTCAGAGGGAGGCCCGGGATATGGAGGCCAATCAGCCTGCTCGCCGTATTCACCGCCGGCCAGCCCGTCGGCCCGGCGGCCCGCCTCGGCACCACTGTCGGTTCCTCGTCCATTCCCAGTCATTGAAGAGGACAAAGGAGATCTGGGTCCCGATTTTGAGTCGTGGAGCTTCTGGACCGTCCTTGTAGAGGGCCACTTCCATGAGAAGTATTGGCCAGTCGTAGGACCGGACTTTGATGCACCCGAATCACTCTCCCCGGATGAGTTCGAATGCTTCCGCCGAACTCTCTGGGAGACTCACTCCCGTCTTCACCGCCTACACATTCCATATCCCGGGAGTCAAGCACACCTGGAGGATATTGGTGAGCAGTGCCGTCAAATTGACCTGGCCACGCTCCCCGCGGTTCGGCACCCCGGGTCATTTGGGCACCACGAGGCCCTCCAACAACGATGCATCGAGTGTTTTCAAGTACTCCGCAAGGTTCTCGAGGAAGCCACTCCCCACGTGTATATCCGTGGATGGGGGCAGTACGCTTCCCTACGCTTCAGTGCGATTCGCCGACAGCCCGATTCACTGGGTGGCCCTGAGGGTATATCCCCAGGGACGGAAACGGTCAATATGGCTGATCTTTCGGGAGAGGGGAACGACTTGGAACTTCTCGACGGGGGCTCTCCCCCCGAAGACAAGCCGTCGTTGGATCCATCGGTGAGAGTTACTCGTCACCAGAGGAACCTCCTGGGACTCCCCGCACCCACTGAAGCACTGACGTTGAGCCGAAACGTCAGCAAAGGTAAAGAGCACGGCGGGGCTGTAAAGCCCGCCGACCCATCTGCCTCCATGCAGAGGGCGGATGAGGATCCCGAGAAGGCTATGCTACGTCAACAGCTCGCCGAGCAGAAGAAGCTAGTTGACCAGCTCCTCGCCGAGCGCGCTGCAGAGCAGCGGCCTGACTACGGTGATCCTAGGCCAGGACAACAGGGACAGGAACAACCACCCCTCGATGAGGCTCTCTCGGGAAACCGTGATTATGCCGTGTTTTCCGATAGGGGAGAGGCCATTGCCAATGGAAAGAGGGCGCGGTATGTTTCACCGCACCCTCCCGAGCAGCGTGACTACCTGAGAGACCCCGCTCGGATTCCTCCCGCTGCCCCAAGGGCCGCTCCGCCCGCCATCCCACGAGCTGCCGAGTTCGACGACCCGGTCGACGACCCGATTGAAGGGCCATGCAATGCACTCGTGGTTAGAGATCCTCGCCAGGACTGGAACCCATGTCTGGACGATCCGATGGCGGCACTCATCACCCGCGTGGAAGCCTTGGAGACTCGGCAAGTGGCGATCCCACCGGACGGCAAGCCATACCCAGCATGGGTGGATGACATGCCGGCACCTCCGGGATTCGGGAATCCCACCTTCGCCCCCTTCAACGGGACTGGAGATCCGCCACAGCATTTGGCCCATTTCAACTCGAGGTGCGGGCCTATGTTGGGAACTCCGGCGCAGCAGGAGGCCTCTAAGCTTCGCTGCTTTGTCCAGACACTGGAAGGGCCAGCATTTGTCTGGTACAGCCAGCTCCCCGTCGGGTCGATAACTAGCTGGGAGGACCTTCGTAGAAAATTCCTCTACCAGTTCAGTTCCACGACCCGGAAGATGAGTATCGCAGACCTCTTCAAG
This sequence comes from Viscum album, assembly GCA_963277665.1. Lineage (NCBI taxonomy): Eukaryota > Viridiplantae > Streptophyta > Magnoliopsida > Santalales > Viscaceae > Viscum > Viscum album. The sequence goes on along the minus strand of OY728152.1, from coordinate 51,382,108 downwards.
TGCAAACAGAGGCCTGATGAGCGAGTCGCGGATTTCGTCGCCCGATGGAAGGGTCTCACGTATTCCCTTGACATTCCATTGACTTAGGAGCAGTTGCTGACAATGTGCGTCGGGAACGTCAAGACCGAGCTGGTCCCTTCCCTGATCACTCAGAATTACCCCGGAGGGTTCAAGGACTTCTCAGAAAAAGCTCAACGTCTTGAGGAAGCCCTGCAACAGGCCAGTCATTCACACCCACTGCCTCCTATGATTCCTGCAAGGAGAGCCAGCAGGGCTGAGCCCGCTGTTGTTGCCCAGATAGAGGCCCCCAGGCCGTTGGAGCTGCTGCCGGCGAGGCCAGCTCCACAGCCTCACAGGAATCCGCCTCCACGGGCTCAGTTCCCGGCCCAGCAGCGGCAGCCTCAGAACCGGCCGGCCCCTCCGCGTAATGTACCGCCACAACCCAGGCGAGATAATCAGGGTCCACCTCCTCGGCAGGCCCCTCCAGCCCCTCGTCAAGACTACGCTCCCAGGGGCCCGTGATACTTGACCTACTCATTTCACGAGGATCAGGTCTCCGGTTATTTCCGGAGCACCCTGGAGCAGAGGATTGTGCGACTGCCTGAGTGTTGGAGGCCAGAGGAGGCACATCTCACGGATAACCCCCGCTACTACCTTTACCATCGGGCCCTGGGGCACACCATCCGACGGTGCTACGTGTTTAAGCACTGGCTCCAAGACCAGATTAACAACAATGTAATCAGGTTGGGCCCAGCTCCAGCACAAGTGGCGGGCGTGTTCGTGGGATCAGATGACGATAGTGGCAATGAGGACGAATGGCAGCTGGTCTCCGACCGCGGATCCCAGAAGTATAAAAACTGGATGGCCCACAAGACGATCATTTGCGCCCATGGAATCATCCGTGCGCGCTTGAATCAGCCTGAGCCCCCAGAATCTGCGGGTGCTGCTTCGGCATCGTCATCCCAGCCTGCCTCTTCCGAGAAGAGCAAACGGCGGCGGCGCAAGAAGGAAGAGCGTGCCCCGCCAGTTCCGCCACTATCCCGCACTCTCGGCGATTTCATGCCCCCGGAGATGGGGATCCCTCCTCGGATCCGCCCGGTGATGGATGATTCGTCCGATGACAGTATTGGGTACGCTTCGGTTAATACCATCGAGCTGGTAAATCCCTTTTCGGTTCCCGACGTTGAAGAACACCAGGTGGACCTCCCTAGTGTCCCCGGTCGTCACCACCGTCGGAGGAACCGCAACAACAGGAGTCGCTGGGGCACGACAGTTGGTACCTCCAGCCAGGACGTGCACGCCACTGAGACTAGGCAGCAGGCTCAAAACCGAGCTCAGCGTGCGCAGCCCCCCCATCCGGGGATGACGGATTCACCTCCGCCACTGTTTGTGGTGTGGGACCAGGCAGAACCGCCTCAGCCGCGTCGCGATCAGCTCCGCCCTGCCACGAGTCCATCCCGGCCTCCTGACCCTAGTACGGTGACCACTTCCCGGACTTCAACCAATGAACAGCGAGATGCGCCAAGCACCAGTCGGCCGCCGGTCCAATCAGCAAGGCCCGTCATGCCTCCAACCGTAGAGCAACCTCCTACAACCAGGGGCTCGCGCTTGGCCAAAAAGTATGATGTCCTGAAGCACTTGGCCGACATCCCAGCAAGGCTCTCCATCCTTGAGGCTCTGCGCATGTCATCTGATATGCGTGAGGCACTCGCTAATGCCCTGAAAAGCCCCCTCCAGTTTGAGACAGAGGTTGCGGCTGCAGAGGCCTTTCACGCCGAAACGATTGAGGATGCCGAATGTCAGGCAGTTATCTTGTTCTCTGGTAAGGATGAAGACCCTCCTATACAGGGACACATTCGTCCTTTGTATGTTACTGGCCAGTTCAATGGCCTTGAAGTCCGGCGCTGTCTTGTCGACACGGGGTCCGGGATTAACCTGATTCCAACTCGGACGCTCCAGAGATTGGGGTTGTCTGAGGATGACTTGATCCCCTCCGACCTCAGGATCCAGGGGTACGACCGCACCGAGAAAACCCCGGTCGGCAAGATACGCTTGAAGACCCAGTTCGGTGACTTGGTTGCCAACACCGAATTCATGGTAGTCTCTCAAGACACTGCGTACAACGCATTGATGGGCAGGCCATGGCTCCACCTTCATGCGGCGGTTCCCTCATCATACCACCAATGCCTCAAATACTCCCTTAACGGTCGAGTAGGCGTGCTTCAGGGAGATGCCTCTCCTTTTGCCTCATTTGAAGCCCGCTCTCTGGATGCGGACTATTACAAGAGCAAGGATAAGCAGATCTTGGCAGGTGAGGTTGAGCCTGTCGCTGTTGCAAGCGATCCCTAGGCAAGCTTGGATGACGCTTACGTCCTCCTGATTCAACGGTTGGACGTAGCCATGGTCTCGACGGCCTGTGAGTCTCCTGATGAGATGACCGCGACCGCCCGTGCCAGCACCAGCGGCCCAGCAGGATCCGGTAGCCCCAATGCAGTTTTCAACGCAGTCTCTCCCGTGGACGATCCCTCCCCGAGTGGAGAGGATGTGGAAGACGCACCCCCAGCCTTTGAGGAGGGCGTCCCCACCACGGTCGATGAGTTAGTACAGGTGAACCTTGGAACCGAAGCAGACCCAAGACCCACATTGGTCAGTGCTGCCATGCCCTCTGAAGAGCGGCAGCAGTATGTGGACTTCCTCAGACAGCACCGTGATGTGTTCGCTTGGGGCTATGACGAGATGCCGGGGCTAGATCCTCAGGTAGCCGTCCACCGCCTTGGTCTCCCGGCGAACCATCGCGGGTTCAAGCAGCCTCCCAGGAAGATGCACCCATTCCACGGTGCCATTGTTGAGGCCGAAGTTGACAAGCTTATCAAAGCCAACTTCGTGAGGGAATTTCAGTACCCCAAATGGCTGGCCAACATTGTGTCGTTCATGAAGAAGAACGGGCAGATCAGAGTCTGTATCGACTTCCGCGATCTCAACCGCCACTGCCCGAAGGATGATTTTCCCCTTCCGGTGATAGAGCTGTTGATTGACGCCACGACAGGGTTCCAAGCCCTCTCCTTCATGGATGGATACTCCGGATACAACCAAATCCGGATGGCCCCTGAGGATGAGGAGTTCACTGCCTTCAGGGCCCCCCAGGGTATCTTTTGTTACCAGGTCATGCCCTTCGGCCTGAAGAATGCAGGTGCCACCTATCAACGGGCGATGCACCGCATATTCAAGCCAATCCTCGGCACACTGGTGGAATGCTACGTCGACGACTTGGTGGTCAAATCGCGCCAGCGTCAGGACCATCTCAAAGATCTTGAGAAAGTGTTCGGCTTCCTCCGGTCTCGCTGCCTGGAGATGAACCCGTTGAAGTGTGCCTTCGGGGTCACCTCCGGAAAGTTCCTTGGATTTGTGGTAAGATACCGGGGTATTGAGATCGACCCGGAGAAGATCAGGGCGATTAGCCAGATGCCTCCCCCAGGTAACATCCGGGAACTGCAAGGGTTCCAAGGCCACTTAGCCTATATATGCCGATTCATCGTGAATCTGGCCGGCAAGTGTAAGCCCTTTTCTCGGCTCATGAAGAAAGGTGCCACCTATGTATGGGATAAATAGTGTCAGACCACTTTCGAGGAAATCAAGCAGTACCTGCTTCAACCTCCGGTTCTGATGCCGCCTGTATCCGGAAAGCTGCTGGTCCTTTATGTGACTGCCCTGGAATGGTCCCTGGGTGCCCTTCTCGCCCAGAAGAACAACGAGGGAACAGAGAATAGCCTCTATTACCTCATTCGCATGCTCCTCGATGCGGAAGTCAGGTATTCCCCCATCAAGAAGAGCTGCCTGGCGCTCGTATTTGCCGTACAGAAATTACGGCACTACTTGCAGCACCATGAGGTACAGTTGGTTTCTCGGGTAGACCCGTTGAAATATATCCTGAGCCGGCCTATGTTGACTGGCCATCTAGCGCGGTGGGCTGTGATTCTCCAGCAGTTCGACATCAAGTATGTGTCTCAGAAGGCCATCAAAGGGCAAGCATTGGCAGACTTTCTGGATGCTCACCCAACCTCCGCGGATCAGCCGCTGGATCTAGGCTTTCCTGATGAGGCCATTCTCTCGGTCGATCGAGCCGATCCATGCTGGCAGATGCACTTTGACGGTGCCTCCCGGAGCCCCACCGGTAGAAGGCTCGATAATCCTAAGCTCAACAGAGTGGGCTTGAGTATCGTCTTCATTACCCCGGAGCAAGCCGTGCTGCCATACTCTTTCCTGTTGTCAGAGGGCTGTACCAACAATGAGGCGGAATACCATGCCCTCATCACCGGCCTCGATTTAGCTCTCGAGATCGACGTGCCCCATCTGTGTGTGAAAGGGGACTCTGAGCTGGTCGTTAAGCAGATCAATGGCGACTATGTTGTCAGGAAGCCGGAACTTGTGCCGTTGCTGGAGTGCACCCTCCTTCTGATGGCCCAGTTCCCTTCTCGGCCAGAGATTGTCCATATTCCCCGGTTGCAGAATGGTCGAGCAGATGCTTTGGCAAGCCTTGCTGCGTCACTTGCAGAGCCTGAACAGGACAACCTGATCGTCCGCATGACGCACCGCAGGCTCATCGCTCCCGTTATCCCGGAGGGAGATCGTGGCCCGTCGGTAAGTAATCTCACCACGGTTGCCCCTATGCCCGGAGCCCCGAGTACCCCAGATATGGCAGTCGAACCAGCCCCTGATTGGAGGACGCCTTTGGTTGAGTACCTCCAACATGGCATTCTCACATCGGATCGGGCCAAGCGCGAGCGTGTTCGACGTCGCGCGTCGCAGTTTGTCCTCCAGAGTTGTCCCGGCCTGGAGCAGATCCTATATAGACGCGGATTTGATGGTGTTATCCTCCGTTGCCTTCATGGAGTTGAGATCCCACGAGTTATGCAAGAGGTTCATGCTGGTTCATGCGGTGCCCATCAGACTGGGCCAAAGCTTTCCCACCAGATTCGGAGGTTGGGATACTTCTGGCCCTCCATGATCCATGACTGCATCGAGTATGCCAGGAGGTGCCATGCGTTCCAGGTTCATGCGAACTTTGTGCATCGGCCGCCGGAGCTTCTCCATACCACTAGGTATTCTTGGCCCTTTGCAGTCTGGGGGATGGACATTGTGGGACCTTACCCGCCGGTGACGGCTCGCCAGTGCCGGTTCATTTTGACCGCTACGGACTTCTTCTCCAAATGGGCAGAGGCGATTCCGCTCAGAGAGGTCAAATCCTGTTCGATCGCTGACTTCGTGACCTCCAACATCATTCATCGATTTGGAGTGCCTCACACTATCCTCATGGATAACGGATCCAATTTCCGAGCAGTCGAGTTGAAGAAGTTGTACGCCAAGTATAACATTCGCTCGAACCATACATCTCGCTATCATGCGCAAGCAAATGGACAGATTGAGGCGTTTAACAAAACCCTCTCTAACATTCTGAAAAAGATGGTTGGTCAGAACAAGAAGAGTTGGCCGGACAAGCTCCCCAAGGCCCTCTGGGCTTATCGGACGATGACTCGCAATTCCACCCAGATGACCCCTTATTCCCTGGTGTATGGAGCTGAGGCCGTCCTGCCCATCGAGATCCAGTTACCGTCCTTGCGCACTGCGGTCTACGACCAGCAAGCGCCGGACAGAGCTCCTGAAGCCCGTCTAGTCTAGCTGGAAGCACTGGATGAGAATAGACTTCGCACTTTTCACAACTTGGAGAGGCATCAAAGCAGAATGGCTCGAGCTTTCAATAAGAAGGTTCACCTCCGCTCCTTCCTGCAGGGTGACCTAGTACTGGCCCTATGAGCGCCAATGATCCCCGGCAGGAAGCCACCCATGTTGGAGCCGAAGTGGGAGGGACCTCTTGTCGTCCACAAGGTCTATCCCAATGGCGCGTACTCCCTAGCAACTATGGATGGTGAGCGTGTCACTCCTCCCACCAACGCTAGGTTCCTCAAGCAGTACTTTGCCTGAGTGCACTTCGTCCGCGCGGCAAGACGTTAAACTTCCAAGCATCTTCGTCCAACACGACGTTAAACTGTACTTCGTCTCGCACGATGTTAAACTGCAGTTCGTCCCGCACGACGTTAAACTGCATTCGTCCTGCATGACGCTAAACTGCACCACGTCCGAGCTACAAGACGTTAAACTGTTCAGCATTTGTCCCACATGACGTTAAACTGCACTTCAAGAACTACGTACGGCTTGATTCCCATCCTTATGGGATACGTAGGACCGCCTGAACATTCATGTTTCAGGCCCAGCCCCATTTCTCGGGAATCTCTATCCCGTGTTGGGCCTCTGGCCCCAGTTCCCCTCCTTTTTGTGCGAGGCGTATGGCGTGAGCGTGGAATTATGTCCTCATTCACGTTGGCCTACTGACCGCGCCGTACGCCCCCCCCCCCCCCCCGTGTGTGAGACTACCTCACACCCCTCATCGTCCTGCATGACGTTAAATTGCCCCTCAAGAACTACGTATGGCTTGATTCCCATCCTTATGGGATACGTAGGACCGCCTGGACGCTTGTGTCTCAGGTCCAGCCCCGTCTCTTGGTTGATCACGGGGATCTGCTGTCTTTTTGTTGCTCTTAGGATGAGTCCTCCGACCCTTTCCGGTGATCTGTTAAGATGTTTTGGGTACTTCGGTCTATGACCAGTGGTGTCAGATTCAATCCCAACAAGTCCTGTGTTGCTTGTCGGGCCGTGCGCTTCCTCTTGTTCGAGCCTTCACTCAAAGGGATCCTCGTTAGCAGTTTGGGTATGATGCCTCAGTGCTCTCCTACCGCTCCGGGTCGATTTACCGGCGGGTCCTGGGCCGCAAATCGATATGAATCCTGCGCTTGAGCGGTTGATGCTCATTTTCTTGCCCCGTCCTAGGTTGACGCGATCGGATGTTGTGTTGCGAATATGGTCAACGACATCCTTGATCGCCATGTCGGCTCTTTCAGGCTCTGAACATTGGTTGCGCAGTCCTCATCACACTCCGCCTTTGTGCGTTGTAGTGGAATCTCGACACTCTCTTCATACTGACCTTCAGTACACCTTTACACGTTAGGCAGGCCAACCAGGGTAATGGTGTCTTTAGAGGCTCCCACGATCTGAGCACCAAGGATATATGTTGATGTCCTCCCTAAGGGCCATGTGTAGCTGGACCCTCGTCCCCATAAGGAGGAAGGAGTAACCCGAACAATCGCGTTCTGGGCCCAGTATAGCTGGAGGCTAGCATCTCTGCCCCTTGGGTGATGGACATACGCAGGCCCCTATCCCAGGATTGTTCTCCTGGAATCGTGCGTGACCGCAGGGCTGGGTATGTTCCCACCTCTGCTGAGTCCGCCATATCGCAATAAGCGGGTTCCTCCATGGTCCGAACCACACGACCTTAAACTGTGTTGTCTGGTCCTACCACACGACCGTAAACTGTGATCGTCTTGGCCGCCCGACGAGAAACGGCACTGCATTGTGATGTTCTCTTCAGAGGACACTCACGTTGGGCGCTGGTTAATAACCACGCCATTCATCAATGCCTTTCATGGCTTGATTATTGTGGCGACGCCAGGGATTCCTTAATCACAGGCATGTCGCTGCACAAAGAAAAACCATCCATCTTTAAGGACAAACAAGAAATATCAAATGCCGCTTCTTCTAGGTGCGAGGGTCAGACCCGCACCCTTCCCCGCGCTGGTGCCTGATTGTGTTGCGCCGCGCTTCCAGAACTACGTGTGTCTTGATTCCCATCCTTATGGGATACGTAGGAATGCCCGGATGTTTGAAACTTCGGGTCCATCCCCCCACCTCTTAAAGATTCCCCCCTTCTCTGGGGAATCCGCCGCCTTCGGGTCACCCCCAAGGCGTGTCCCTCGACCCCTTGCAGTGGTCCACCGGTGTCAAGAGTACTCTGGTTTATTGCTAGGAGGGTCAGGTTCAGCTTGGTCAGGTTCCTTCCACTTTTCAGGCTTTGTGCTCCCTTTCATTCGGACCCATCGCCTACGCCCTGGGTGGAGCCCCCGTGATCGGTCTGGACACAATGCCTCAGAGCTCTCCCATCGACTCGGGCTGGTGCCCCCAAGGGCCTCGGGCAGCAAATCGATATGAATCCTGCGCTTGAGCGGTTGATGCTCGTTTGCTGCCTCATTCCATCAACGGTCAGTACGATATTGATTCTGATTTTCCGCCACGGTCGGCAGTACTCCCATATCGTTACGCCGGTGCCCCCAGTCCTTGAGTGAATGGCCGCATGATTCACATTACATTTTCCACCTCCCATTCTGACCAGGCGAAACTTCAACACTCTTGACGCTATCCCTCAGTGCATCTTCTCATATCCAGGGGATAGGACCACGATGTGGCGTACTTTGAGGTTCTTATGGTCCGAGCTCTAAGACCTTAAACTAAGATCTACCCCTATGGTCCAAGCTCTACGACCTTAAACTAAGATCTCCCCAAACGGGGTTCTACGTCCTGCATGACATTAAACTGCACTTTCAGAACTACGTGTGGCTTGATCTCCAGCCTGATGGAGTACGTAGGAACGCCCGGGCATCTCGACTCGGGTCCAGCCTCAGGGATTGCTAAGTCCCGCCCCTCCTCGTCGCCGGCCGTCTGGCCTGGCTTCGGGTAGAGTGGTGCAATTGTGATATTTTCCCCGATTCAGCTTGGGATTCCCCATCGCAATGATGGGAAGCGACAGTTTCCTCGTCAAAGAGGTTCTGTCTGAGAATTGGGGTGATTCACGGCCAGATTAGTGCATCCGCCTAATACGCTTTCCCCACGGTGGCGCAATTTTGGGAGCGTTGGATTCTGTCCGAACAAATCATCACTTCGCCCCACGCTTCGCATGCCCTGTTGATCTGGATTTCCACCGTTGTTCCTGAAGGAACCCCCAAAGCGGCATTGATGATGACATGTGATCCGACTCCTGCGATATGAATGATGACCTTCGGTCCGTCTATTGCGGTAGTATGGTCGATTGATCCATTGTCTGCTTGCCATCTTGGGCATTTCCTGGAAGGCCGACCGTTGTGGATTTCTGAATTCGGGACACGCGATTCACCCTTTCTCATTTCCCTATGTTCGGATAAAATCTCAACGCCCCTAGCGCTGTCCCGCTCGTGTGTTGGAACATGTTGGGGGGATGATACATTGATTAGGTCTGAGGTCTCCTTTCCTAGGAATGACCTCCCTCTTTTCTTTAGAAATCCAGGCCCAATTACGGATGCCTGAAGCTTGGTTAACTCCCCCGCGAGACAATTTGTGGTTGAGCATGTTAAGCCAAAAGATGCAAATAAATATATTGGTTCATACAAATGGATCGAAATATTGAGTAGCGGAAGCAAATGTTCTGGTAGTGGCAAAAACAAAGCCCCTAGGGATTAGCGTGCTGGATAAGTCTTTCTAACGCCGCTACCCTTTGGCTGGCGGCCTCCAGAGCTGCTTCTCGCTCTCTGCGTGCCCTCTCCTCGTCGGCGGTCGCAGCACGCAGTTCGTCGATCCTGGCCTGTGCGCGCTCCCGCTCGACTTGAAATGTGACCATCTGTTGGCCCGCCTCCGTCAGCTGTACCTGGGCGTCGATCAGCTGGGCCGTTAGTTGCTCCACAAGCTCAGTGCACGCTGCGACGAAGGCCTCCTTCTCTGCCGCCTGCCCTTCGAGGCGCCGGACGTCTTGCTCCGCCACGAGGAGCGCCCGCGTGCTCTCCGACATGTCCCGACTTTGTGCGACGTCGGCACGCCGGCGGCTCTCGCGCATCTTTTCGGCCATGAAATCACGGACCGTCAGATGGAGGCGTTGAGCATCAGCTCCCCCGGCACACAGGAAGCGCAACTAGGTTTGAAGTGATCCCATGCGCCCCAGCCACTCCGATGGGTCTCGCTTGAGGAAGCGCTGGATGCACTTCCACCACCTGCGGCGCGTTATCCGGCTCTCCTCGACTGCCTCCGCGTCCGAGTCGTCCATCTCCTCGGGGTCGGCAGGCCGGTAGGCAGGGAAGGCAGCCAGCAGGTCTGCTGCAGGGTCCGCCCCTGGGGTGTCCTCACGAGGGATAGGTTCCCCCACATCTGGGCGACCTTCTTCTCCCGCCCCAGCGGCGTTGACACCCTCGTCAGCCCCCGACCTCTCTCCGATGTCAGCACCGCCGGCGTCCGCAGCCCCTTGATCAGCAGTTGGTGGGGCCGGCTCGGTTTGGGAAGTCTGTTCCAGAGCAGGCGGCAGGTCTGGCACTGGTCCACACGTGGATGGCCCGGGTTCGACAGCCCGACGAGCCTCCAGTGTTGAGATCACTGCGCGGGGCATGCCGTGGTTAGTCACAGATCGTCATTGGTGAGCACCAGCAGTAAAGTAAGGAGACTTACGGGAGTTCAGAGCGTCATCTTCCGCTGCCCCGACCGCCGCAGGAACAATTGCAGCAGGGGAGCCTTCCGCGCTTGTCAATTCAATGATGGGTGTCTGGCCCCCGCCTTGTCCTGCTGGCGCCTCTTCTACTCCCGCTGAGGATGCCTGACCAACATCCGTGCGCTCCTGAGAAAGGTGGAGAAATGGGTTAGAAGCTGCATAAGAGAATGGATGAAGCAGGTTGAGTAGGGATAGAAGCGGACCTCAAGGAGCTCAGTGACATCAACATTGTCAGAGCCGGCCACCTCGCCGCTCTCCCGCGGGCTCCCCTGATGGGACCTTCCCTCGGAGCCTTCATCCTCCCCCGTCTCCTCCTCTTCCTCGGAGTCGTCGCTACTGTCATCTTCCTCCGGCGGCATCTGTTCTGGAGCAGGATCTAGACCGAGCATCACCTTCACCAGAAGGGATGGCTCCGCACGCTGACCACGTTGGCGCGCGTACTCGTCCATGGCTGTCAGATACACATACTGCCGGTTGAAGTCCACCCTGTCGACGATCTGGAGGTGCCCTACCTCTGGCAGATGGATTCCTTCTCTGAGTATCTTTCGCCAGATGGCGTCGGTCCCCAGTGACTGCCGCAGGGTCATCCAGGCCGACCACAGCGCCGATAAGACTGCATCGTGGGAGGGTTCGAGCAGACGCCTTACCTTCTTCCCGGGCCGCTCCCCGACCGCCGCATGTGCCCCCTCTCTGGGCGCTGAAGTCGTGGCGGCAGCTTGCGATGTGCCCGCCGCCGAAGTCCCTGCACGCGCCGGCTCCGCTGCTTGGCGCTCCTCCGTTCTCCCCCATGTGGCGGCGCCTCGCCTCCTTCCTTGACGCCCGGTCTCCGCACGGGTGACCTCGAGCCGCCGAACTGGCTTCCGTAGAAGCCCCTCGGGGTACGCGATGGCCCAGTGTTCGGCGTACTCGGTTTCCAAGCCTGCGTCGACCCCGGTAGGTGGGAGAGTGATGACGTCGCCAGAGCCAAAGGCGACGAACATCAGCCACATCTGGCGAAGGACGCCAGGGTTCGTCTCCTCCCGGACATCAGTGAATACCCTCTTCGGCATCCGTTGAAGGCACCCGAACTGCCTGGCGAACCGGGTTGGCACGTAGGGCTCGCAGATCACCTTCCCGTCGATCCGAGGCACGAGCACCCCGCCCCGCATGTTCAGGAAGTACTCGTGCTGCTCCAGCGGACCCTGTCCGTTGTTGATCATTTGGCCAACGAGAGTGGGGAACGGGCTGAAGTTGAAATTGGCATGATTGCCAATCCGAATCCTCACGCCCTCCTCACTTAGGGTCATCGGAGCGACCCCCGCAATGTTCAGCAGGGAGGGTCGCAGGCCGTTGCCCGGATGAATGATGGCGTTCGGAAACGTGTACCCACCAAGGTGAGCAGCCACCCATCCGTGGAAGAATTGGAAGGGCCCACAGATCCTTCGTGGCGACCCCCCTCGCGAGATGCGTCCCAGGATGGCGTACAGCTTATCCAGCACCGGGACCCCGAGGTTGTATCTTTTGTTGGCAGCCATGGCGCCTGCCATCGCCAGTGTCGCCGGGCGGACACCCATTCTCGCGTCCCGCACTGGCAGGAGCCACCCACTCAGGAAGGCGGCCAGGAACGCCACGTACCGGACATTTGGGTCCCGGGCCTCGATGACGCGGTACCCCCATGAGCGGTAGTCACCCGTCTCCAGGACCCGCCAGTACGACCCGTTCCGGCTCCTCTGAGCCGCGGTCGGGCACCGCTTCCCCCTGCCTGGCATCTTGACCGCCGGGTCATGCGCCAAGAACTGGCCGAACCACTCCTTGTAGTCTATGTCCTTGTGGATGTCCTTGATCCCGAGCCGCTGCGTAGCCAGGTCAAGCCGATGCCATGTCAGAATGGGAGTTCGTGACCTGTCTTCCCAGCTGTTCTTCGGAGGCAGGAACTCATCGTACTGGTAACCCTCCAGCGGGATACCTCTGATGCAGTGGATGTCCCAGAGACCGATGCCGACCTCCCCATGGTGAAGATGGAAGGTGTTGGTATCCGGGGACCAGCGGGTGAACAGCTCCGGCCCGAGCTCGGACTGCTGGTAGAAGTGGAACTGCGACGTCCACACCGCCTCAAACAGGCCGATGTACCGCAGCTCCTGCGCGAAGTGATCGCAAGTGTGGCGTACCCAGAACGCCCAAGCCCACTCACTGGTGAAATTTCCCCCAGACCGCAAGTCCCAGTCCTTCAGCCAGCCCTTGGTGTCGTCAGTGACACTCTGGCGATATGTGCTCGAGTAGAGGGCTGGAGAGTTCTCCGCAGTAGGCTCACTTCCGACAATGGTTCATGTCCTCGGGTTCAGGACATAGACATCTAAGTGTCTGGTCTCCCTGGAAGGATGCCCATTGTTGGTGATGTTATAGTGGGGAATCTCGTCCTCCCGAGTCACCCAGGTCCGTGGCGCATCAACCTCGAACCCTGGCACCGGAACCTCATCTAGGATGCCAAAGTTCCAGAGCGGCAGGTTGTCCGACAGCGGATATGTCTTCTGGGCCGGCGTCAGCAAGTCGAACAAGGATTGATTGTTGGAAACAATCTCCTTGGCTCCATAGACCTCCTCGTTCGTCGCCATCTCAGCTCTGCGAGTGGCGGCATCCCCCTCATTCCCTTGATTCGCGGCCATCTCAGAAGCTCCGGGAGTCGTGCGGGTTAAGGGATGAAGCGTGTGGAATCGGACGAGGCTGGCAGAGAAGTTTGAGAGTTGGCGCACAATCCTAGTGGACGGCGCGCAATCGGGAAGTCTGTCGCGTAAAACCCCGGGTATTCGCGCAAAGACAGGCCGAAATCCGGAATGTTTTGCGCGACGAACGGGTGAATTCCGCGCCGGAAAGGGCAATTTCGCGCACAAGAGCTCGATTGATTATCGCGCGGAAGGCCAGTGTACGGTGTGGGGGACCCAGGGCCCCTAGTTATAGGCAAGGCCGGGAGTCCGCACTGCGCGGAAAGCGCTTTGCGCGACCGCACCGGCGAATTTCGCGCCCGACGCCCCTTTTTGCACGCCGCAGTTCCGCGCCACCCAGGACTTCGGCATTCCGGAGTCTCTCTCGGAACCCGATCGTTGCGACCTCTCGCCGATCCGATTTCGAGGGGGGGCTTTTGTAGACGCCGGAAAAGTCCGTTGTTCCCAAACGAAGCTCCGGATGCGGGAAGCGAGGTCATATTTGGAGTCGGAAGCCCGTTTCGGAGGGCCCGGAAGCCTTGCGCGGAATTTTGGAGACTCGCGCGCAAAGTTGACGAGCCGCGTGCAAACCTCCCGGGATGCGCGCAAAGCGCTGGGCCAGCGCGCAATTTTGCGCGCCCGTGACCCGCGCGACTCCCTTGCGCGCCGGGCCCGATTCCGCGCCCGCGAAGAGAATTCCGCGCCCGCGATTCGGATTCGGCGCCCGGGGTTGACTATAAATATAAGGCGACCCCCGACGTTTTGAAGGTTGCCGGAAGTCGAAAGGTCTCTCGTGCGCGCAATTCAACCCCTTCCGCGCGCAATGCCGGTCTTCAGGTAACCTCCTTTCTTTCGCGCAAGAAAGCCTCGGGGTTCGCCTTCGCGCGCAATCCCTTGGGCTCATTTCCCTTGAATAATTCTTCACCCTAAGGCCTTCGCGCGCAAAAGAAGCCTCTTGCGCGCAATTTCCCCCGGGGTGCGCTCAATCTGGCCCGATTGCGCGCACCCCCCCCTTTTCAAAGTGGCCATTCGATTAAAGAATGAGCCGTTGCCCCCGCACGCTATCCGAAGCCCGGTGCGCGCAATCTCTACCTTCCGCGCGCAAAGCGCTGGCTCAATTGCGCGCCAGCCCGCCCATTTGCGCGCCGACCCGCGGTATTGCGCGCCAAGCTCTTCTTTTGCGCGCAATCCGCCGGGGTCGCCCCCTTTGACCCCCCTGAGGGCACCCGCCTGCGTGGCGCTCGATGATCTTCATCCTGGGTGCCCGCACCGTGCGTTGTCTTCCCGTGCGGCCCTCCAGGCTCGCGCGAAGTGACACGGACCCATCGGCGGCACCACCACGTCCAAGCTGCACGACGCTAAACTGCCTAGCCTCCATCGTCCGCGCGACAATACGTTAAACATCCAAGCATCCATCGTCCAACACGACGTTAAACTGTACCACGTCCACGCTGCAAGACGTTAAACTGCCAAGCACCTTCGTCCTCAACACACGACGTTAAACTGTACTTCATCCGGCAAGACGTTAAACCGTCCGCTTCACCTGATCCCGTGCCCCGCGCGCAGGGTCCCCCCGGTTTGGATGTGGCCCCCACCCGCTCGTCTCTGCAGGAATGTCGGGATTGGAGTGGCCTTCGCCCACGGGGTAGAGTGTTTCAAACAGAACGAACTACGTGGACTTTGATCCCTGTCTTCTAAACAGGGTACGTAGGAAGCCTCTCCGAGGTTCAAGCCCACCACCTGGTCGTCCCGGTCGTATTCACGTCGGTTCGTCCATCCGTGGACCCCTCCCGGGTTCACCTTCGCGTCGATTCACCTATGAATCCGCTCTTGTGGGGGACTGCACATGTGTATCTCCATTGCACTTCCCCACTGCCTTTTTCTATTTCTCTCAACAGAACGAACTACGTGGACTTTGATCCCTGTCTTCTAAACAGGGTACGTAGGAAGCCTCTCCGAGGTTCAAGCCCACCACCTGGTCGTCCCGGTCGTATTCACATATGTTCGTCCATCCGTGGACCCCTCCCGGGTTCACCTTCGCGTCGATTCACCTATGAATCCACTCTTGTGGGGGACTGCACATGTGTAGCTCCATTGCACTTCCCCACTGCCTTTTTCTATTTCTCTCTCCAGAACGAACTACGTGGACTTTGATCCCTGTCTCCTAAACAGGGTACGTAGGAAGCCTCTCCGAGGTTCAAGCCCACCGCCTGGTCGTCCCGGTCGTATTCACGTCGGTTCGTCCATCAGTGGACCCCTCCTGGGTTCACACTCGCGTCGATTCACCTATGAATCCGCCCCTGTGGGAGACTGCACGTGTGTATCTCCATTGTGCTTCCCCACTTCCCTTTTCTCCTTTCAGCGTCCAGCATGACGTGAAACTGTGATCCACACGGCCGTTCCATCCCCCTCTATGCGAGGTGGTTCGGTTCAATCCTCCGCCCGGTGGCCTTGATCTCTTCGTGAGTCGGCTTGCTGATGTCCAGCATGACGTTAAACTGTATACTCGAACTATGCTGACTTTGATCCGTGCTAACGTGCGGTACGTAGGAAACCCCTACGGGGTCCAAGCTCTTCACTCCATCATCCATCCTGATCCTTACCCGGGCTGCCACATCCCGGTGGGGTCATGACACTTCATTCCACTCCACTTCACTCGAGAAGCCGCCCATGTGCTGGCCCCATCGTTGGAGGTTCCCCGCAAGGGGTTCTGTCATCTGATCCACTTCTCGTGTTGATCAGTCTGATGCCGTCCCCGCTGGACGTTAAACTCGCGGCATACCCCGTGTTAAACATGGGAAGCTGAGGAAAACCTCAGGTAACACAGTTCCCCGCACCCAGCGCGGGATGCCTCAGGCCATCACGCTTTCGAGAAGCCCTATTAGGGATGGAAGGCAGACATGCAGAGTCGCAGTGTTAAGACACGCCCCCGACACCCAGAGCCACCCGGTCTCCTCACCGCAGGTTGCTGCCCCGACCAGACTCCTTGGAGCGTCCGGGCGGAAGCAGTGTAATTAACCGGTGTCCATGAAGATATGGCACCAGGAACGATATTCCCAAACATTCTTAAATCTATGAGGGAGACCCGGATTAGGCAACGAGTTCCGAGGAGACGTCCACGGAAGGAGGAGACGACATCCCATCATCCCGGTTTCGATCAAGGAGCAGACCCCCCTGAACAAGGGACGGATGCCGCCCGCCTTTGGAAAGCGGGACTGCGGGACCACAAGCCGCGCGCGCCCATCCCCTCGGGTCGACGGGTGCACGCGCGAACGCGTCCTGGCGGAACAGCGTCGGAACAGAAACCCGGCGCACATCCGCACCGAAACAACAATTGTTCACCTTCCAAAGAAACAATATGTTCTTATCCATTAATTGATTGTTTGTGGAAGCGTAGTTCAAATACATCTCATAAAAAATTCCTAGTATATTTAGGATAATGGTGTTTTTTTAAATTAATATAATAAAGATATTTTAGGGGGTTGTATAAGGAAAATAAAATAAAATAACATAAGAGAAGACGTTACCATTAAATCAGGTAACTCCATTTGGTTTGAAACAAAAGGAATTATAGAATTACCTTCTGCCTAAGGGAATTCTTTTAAGAGGATGATAAGGATGTTTTGACCTTCCTGGATCATTGTTTTTATTAGCCATGGGGCTTGGGAGGTGTGATTAATGGGTTAGATGTGGTGACCTTTTATAAGTGGGAAGATAGAGTCTTTAGGAATGTTTGAAAGTATTATTTTATTATAAAATTAACATCAGTTTCAAAAAGAATAAAAAATTATATAATTTTATTGTAATATAGATATAAGTCTAAATAAAATCATCTAATATGAAATGGATGGGTTTTGGATATTTTTTTGGTCATTATATTTTTTTTAACCAATTGTTAACTTATTTATCTTTTACCATGTCCTCTTATATATTTATACTATAAGGTTAAAATATTTACTATAAAATTCCAATCCACCAAAAATGGACCATTTATGTCTTTATTTAAGTCATTTGGCCAAATATTAGATTTTTAGTATTATTTTGTCATTTAATAAAATAATAATTGTTTTAAATACTCATTTATGACAATTTAGAAACTATTCATATCAAGACTTTTAAAAAATCAATAAATTTGCGTTATTTGGAAAAACCTTCATTAATTCAAATATAACATATAATTATTATCTCTAAAATTCGTAAATGTTATTAAAAGCTTTAAAATAAATTTATTTTAATATTTATAATATCATTTATTTGAATCCTTTATTAAAGACGAAATTATTGCATCACAATTGTGTAAAAATTAAATTTATTTATTTAATGTATAAAAATTATAAATAAAATATCATTATGTAGGAAATGGTTTTATCTTTCCAATTAATATTTATATTCAAACATATAACCTATATAACTCCATATACAATTATTTTACTAAAAGATATATGTTTATGTTATTTTTGTCCTTACTTTAAATTAATTTATATAAAGTGTCATTATCACTCCCAAGTGGCTCCATGGGGTCCAAATATAGACCAAAAGATTCACTTGGTCTCAAATATATCATAAAACAGGGTTAGGACAAGTTTAAGGATAATTTAATAGTATTATAATATTATTTTTTACACTTATTTACCAAATTTACTCTTTAACCATGTAAAATGAAATATTTATTGAAGTAAATATTCATAATGTATAAAATTAAAAGTTAAATATTTACACAATTTGGACCTTCTGATTAGAAATATGGAATCCAGGTTTCCAAATTCTAAAAAATGAATTTGTGGAATGTAATTTAAAATTAATTTTCATTGTCAAAACAAAAAATGTGATATTAAGAAAAAATAACTATGAAAAGATTGTCAATTGTTTATGTTCTATTTCAAAGTGAAATTATTCCAATGACTAATATATGCCTAAATGGTATAAATATAATCCAACTACCCTTTAAATCCAAGAAGCATTACACTCTAAATATTTAAATAAATTAGATTAAAAGGTTGTTTTCAATTAAAATGTAGTATTTTAAACTATTCATAAAAATTGAACTTAATTATAAAAAAACAAAAATTTACCCAAAGTAAAATTTGATGTCCCTCTTATAAAGAAGAAAGTTTATTGTCAAATTGAAAATATATATTAAAGGAAAACAAGATTTAAAAGTAGATCACCATCAAAAGGTTGTAAAACGACCTTTTAAAATTATAAGAGTATTTATGCGTAAAATTGGATTCATTCTCATTTTATGCCTCTAATTTTTAATAGATAAATGTAAAAACAATTAGAAACATGTGTAATACCATTGTATTTAGTTCTTTTCATTCCTATCAAATGAAATGGCTAGGCGTTAACTAGAATTTAAAATAATATTATATTATTATTTTTCAATACAACTCAGCCTTGTGTGCATCAGGAGATTTCTGAGAAACCCATTGTAGTGTGTTAGGTACACCATTAGACATATAATCCCATTTATAGTAAAATTAATATTTAAATCACAATTATTAGTAAATATGATAAAATTCCATATTCCTTATTTACCTGGGATGTTACATTCTTTGCCCTTTTGGGGATTGTGTCCTCACATTTTTAAAATTGGAATCAGAAACATCATAAAAAGATCCCCATCGGAAGAAGAGTCAATAAAACTATCCATTTAAAAGAATGAAAGAAAATTGAAAAGGACATCCTAGATAACACATACTAGGATTCCATTTATGAAAACATGAATTTGGAGGAGAAACTAAGTGTCATGTTCTAATGGAGAGTGATAGAAAACCAGACTTGGAGAAAGTTAATAACAAGAAAACCACAATCTTTTGATAGGTTAAATGGTCTTTGATTCACCTATAAGAAAAGTAAATAGACAATGTTTTTTTGTTTTATGTTCCATTTTGTAATGTTAAAGAACTTATTTACGAGATTAACTATGAAAAGAAGGGAATATACTTATTTTACATGTATATTTTCACCCTTTAATAAGTTTCTATGAAAATCACATATTTTATCCAAACTATGAGTATTAATGATGACTTGGTCCCTCCTAAACTTCTAGAATCAATGTCTAGAGAATTACTTAAT
Organism: Viscum album; assembly: GCA_963277665.1. Classification (NCBI taxonomy): domain Eukaryota; kingdom Viridiplantae; phylum Streptophyta; class Magnoliopsida; order Santalales; family Viscaceae; genus Viscum; species Viscum album. The sequence continues at coordinate 51,362,962 of OY728152.1, read as the reverse complement.
CCAAAAAAGATGAACTATATATTTCTATAATCTTTAGAGATTAAACAAAACAGAAATGGTTAGTAAAAGATCAGATAATTCCCAAAAGGATAATCTTTTTTAAAAATAAATACAACTCCTAATCTCCAGAATTCAACAAACAATACCTAGAGTTAAACAATGACCATTCAAAAAACAATTGTCCCCTATGTACTTCAATATAATACAAACTATTACTAAAACACATAACTCAATAGAATTTAATCACATAGTCTTCGACAAAAATCTTCACATTTATCTCCAAATAACATCACATACTCTTACAGTCTCACACTGAAAGGTAATAAACCAAAAAACATATTCTCAATGATATGTAAGTCCTTTCCATAAATACCCCATATCGCAATATTTCTACAATAAAATATAGATTCTTATAAAAAAATTTAAACCATTAGACAACAAAAAAAATCCAATAGCATTCTATTTTCCTTAGTCATATAGAGTTCCCAAAAGATATAACGTCTACCAAAATAACATTTATCACATAATCACCAAATCATTTTCCAATACTAATGATTTCCATTAGATAAAACATAATTTCCAAAAATAAAATTATTTTTGATCCATAATATCATTTAAAAAAAGAATTATTCATACTAACCAGGGACTTCAAGTAGTATAGTGGTAGGGGATAAATCCCAATCACACTTTGTTTTTGTGTTCAGTTCACACAACTTAGTCCGACACGATGGGTTTTCACACGGTTTACATGTTTTAATTTTAAAAAAAGTATATAATTTTATAACATTCCCAAAAAATTCATCAATAATAACCATAACTTATTTTATCTTCAAATGTCATCTAATACCTTGCATTTTCATCCCAAAATGTAAAAAACTCTAATTGCCTCAAATTAGAATTTCATATTACTCCAAATGGTTCTTTATAACTATATATACAAGAGAAAATATATTTCTTACTCTAATAACATTTTCACATATCAAACAACAGGTCAACACATACTAGAAATAGTTGTCAATTGTAATCATATCATTAATACATATAAACATATCATCATCCATAGATTCAATATAACTCTTAAATTCCTAAAATGTAGAAACCATAATCATCAAACATTCTTCATAATCCTTAGTCCATGTTTTCTATATTATTATTTTATAATTATTTTATACAAACATAATCTTGCATAATTTTCTATGTTTTCGATAATTTCAAAACATCTTCTAAGAAATAATCCATACCATTCATAGGTCATTTTCATTTTCCTAATCTCCAATTGGAATGGAATTAGGAATTGGTAAACATATGTTCGTATAATACTGCTGATCCCATTCTCAAACCTTCTTCGTAGGATATCTATTTGTATAAAGACATTGTAAACCACATTTATAACATTAAATTGATCCTTTAGAAAGAAATTATTTCCCATTCCTAGAGTTAACTGGTTGATTCCTTTTTTCCATGGCATGTTCATTCTTTATGACTGTCATTACCACATATATTGAATCTTACCGTTCCTTTGAAGCATTTTCCTAGGTTTTTCATTCCCCATACTTGATACTTAGGTTTTTTAATATACATACCATTATGGTTATGACCTGAACTGCCATTGGGATTTTTTCACCCATATACAGTGCCTTATAAATATTGTTGTGGTTCAGGTCGTCAATCATGACTTGAGATCATTGGTTGAGAATAACCACAAGAGTTTTTATTAAATCTCCCATTTCAATCAGTTGCTTATTCAAAAAACCATCACAGTTTTCATCAAATCCATTGTAACATTGATCTCGGTTAGATCTATCCATTTACTAAAATGAAAATGGTTAGTGTGAGTATATCAGTAAAATCATGATATAATATCTTAGGAGGAGGGTATACACTAAGATATACTTATTCAGGTTATCTTAAACCCATTCAATTTATCCAAAATAACTATGACACTTTCTATTATTCTAACAATTATAGTTATTTTACTTCTTCCAAAATAACACCCTAACCTCTAAAGTAATCTAAATGGACCTTTGAAACCAACTATAGGGCCCCATCCTTAAACAATGCATTATCTTGAAATAAGTTAATAATTCACATTGAAGATCTTTTCAGGTTTACTGTTTTAGAGAATTAGGCTGTATATATTACATTACATCTAAAAAATAACAATGTTGACACTTATACTCAATCTAAATTTTCGAAAAAATAAAACTCCTTAAATAAAACATGAGTTATTTTCTTGATATAAATATTTTTGAATTCTGCCATTTTCCTACCATTCATTATACCCTATAAAAAATATTTCAAATACATGGGATGAGCATAAAAATCTAAATAAGGGTTATAAAATAAGGAATGAAAACATTAATTCATCATTACATACAAATCAATGATATCATACTTTGAAACATTCAACAAACAACACAAAATTATGATATTTATGAATAACACATGGAAATCATAAATCATAGAGGTATCTTTTGGCATCCATAACTTACATATGATATAGCATTCATAGGGAGTTATTTTTGGAATACCCATCATATTATATTTCCGAAATCTCTTAGGGGAAACATTAACATTTACCTAGATCATGTTACCCAATGCAATGGTGAACTATATTGGGATCACCAGCCCTAGGTTTATCATAAAACCACACGTATACATAAAAAATTCCAAAGAACCATATCATATTCACAAAACATATACCAATCATAATTAAATGAAAATGTTTCCACATTTCAATCACAATATATCATTTCATGATATTGACATAATCATTTCCATATCAATCCTTTTTCAAAATAATTGAATATATTAAATAATAGGATTTTTGAATCCTAGTGTCTCATACCACAATGAAGCTTTTAAAAGAAATTTTATCTTTAAAACATTCATCTCCATATAAATAAATAATTAAAATGATTTTTAAAAAATGTAAATTAATGAAAAATGTCTATAAGAATAATTCTTTAAAACATTAAAAACGATATTTAGTTAAAGAGTTCTTAACTAAATGAGTGATGAGTGAATACCAATAATTGAGTGATAACATTAATAAAATCATAAAATAACATGAGAATAAAGAGATTAATTGTATAACATGTCAAATGGAAGTATATAAACCATATAAAAGTGAATTTGAGTATAACAACAAATAAGTCTCAATGGAATGTAAATTGAGACAATGTCCCTTGCAATGATCATATCCTATAATTAAGGACCAAAGTATAATAGAATTATGTGTGAAAAATAATAATACACCCAATATAAGTGGATATTAAGTGAAAAACTATCATAGTTCATTTAATCGTATTCATATCATGATATAATCAAGAAGCATAACTTTTTCCCAACAAATTGAAATTGGGTTAAGAACATCTCTTACAGAAATTCAATGGCCAAATGACGTCACGGTAAAATTAAAAAAATGAATTGATGAGATAGAAAATGGTTTCTCATCCCATGGAAATAAAATTTACTACAACAAGTATATATAAGAACATATCTCTACGTAATAAAATGGAAATTTAAAAGAAATAACATAAAAACCGATTTTGATTAGAAGTGGATAATGAAAGATTCCCTTACCAATTTGGTAACGTACGAAACGTAAACCACATGAAAGAAGGATCATACAATGAAGATTTAAATACCCATAAATTGAAGTATATTACACAATTAATACAATAATGGGTAGTACATACACTACAAAACGGAAACATTGGAAAATATTTCATGAATATCACATGAATAAAAACTGAGATGAAAACCTCTTAGGTCGTGTATGACTTGACTCATTCATTCTTTAATATTAAAAATAATAATCTAAAGTTAATTTCTAATTTCATAAGAACCTTTTTCAAGTTTATTATTCCTTTTATTTCACTTATTACCATTTTATAAACATGACATAACCATTTATGTTAATAATGGACATTTAGTCGATATTTGGTACTTGAGTCAAAAATGAACTTCTTATAATTACAAGTTTTTTATATGGTAAAAAATAAATTATCACCAGAATGATATTTATTATTTACTTACAATGGAACCATTCAAAGAAACTGTATTTTCATATCCATTAGATGAATGTGTGTGGAAGTGTAGTTAGAATACTTCTCATAACAACATCCTAAAATATTTATTATACTGGTGTTTTTTTAAATGAATGTAATAAAGAGAGTATAGGGGGTTGGAGAAGGAAAAAAAGAAAAGAATTTTAGAGAAGATGTTACCTTTAAATTGGTTAACTTCATTTGGGTTAAACCAAAATACATTATTGAATTTCCTTCTTCTTAAGTGAATGCTTCTAAGGTAAAGGTAGCGATGTTTGGATATTCTTAGAGTAGATTTTGGATGATCCAATGGGATTTAGAGGTGTGATTAATGGGTTATAGTTTGTGGCCTTTTCTAAGAGGGAGGAGGGGCTTTTTAGGAGTGTTTTAAAATATTATTTTATTATAAAATGTTTTTCTTTTGAAAAGTTAAAAAAATTATTTAATTTCAATGATACAGTATAAATAATTCATAATAAAATCATCCATTTAGAATTAGACACAATTTTCACATTTTTTTAATTCTTATCTTTTTTTGTTTAACTATTGGGTAACTTATAAATCCTTAAACATGTCATCTTATATATTCCTATTATATGGTTAATGTATTTACTATAAAATTCCAAGAAACCAAAAATAGATCATTAATGACATTATTTATGTCAATTGGAAGAATATTATATTAATATTATTATTATTATTTTATCGTATAATAAAATATTTATTTTTTAAAAAATTAATTTATTTCAATTTATAAACCATTCATATCATGAATTTTAAAAAATATATAACAACATCATTATTTTGAAAAACAATCATTGACTCAAATATAACAAGTTATTATTGTCCCTAAAATTCATGTATGACATAAAAAGTCTCAAAATAAATTAATATTTATAATATCATTTATTTGAATCCTTTATTAATATTGCAATTTATGAATCACCATTGTGTCATAACTAAATTTATTTATTTAATGTCAAAAAATTATAAATAAAAAACCATGATGTGGGAAATATTTTTTTTCTTTCAATATAATATTTATATTCGAAGAGATCCATTATATTACCCTATATAAATTTTATTTACTAAAAATATATATGTTTATCTTATTTTTGTCGTTACATTTAATTAATTAATATAAAGTTTCATTATCACTTCCAAGTGGCTCCATGGGGTCCCAAAATAGACCCAAGGATGCCCTTGGTTGTAAATATCTCATCAAATAGGGTTATGAAAAGTTTAATGGTAATTTAATATTATTATAATATTATTTTTACATTTATTTACTAGATTTATATTTTAACCATGGTAAATAAAATATTTATTGATGTAAATATTCATAATGTCTAAAAATAATATTTAAATATTTACACAATTTGGACCATATGACTCCAAATATAGAAAATATTATTCTAAATTAAAAAACCAGAAGTTAAGGAAATTAATTTTATATTATTTCCCATTGTGAAAATAAAAAAGCTTGTTTTTAAGATACAATAACTATCAAAATATTGACAGTTCTTTATGTTCAATATTAAAGTTAAATTACGTCCAATGACCAAAATTTTAAAAAATTGTAATAATATAATCCAATTAAACTTTAAAAACAAAAAATATAACAATATATCTATATAATTATAGTAGATTAAAATTTAGTTTTAAATTATTATCCAGTATTTTCCACAATTCAAAAAACTGAACTTTATCAGAAAAATAAAAAAAATTATTCAAAGTAAATTTTGATGTCCCTATTATAGTGAAGATGTTTATTTTGTCAAATGGAAAATATAAACAAATACTTGATTTAAAAGGGGTTCTCAATCAAAAGGCGATAAAATGACCTTTTAAAAATATTAAAGTATTTATGCTTAAAATTGGATTCATTCTCATTTTAAGCCATTAAATTTTCTTGGATAAATGTAAAAACATTTAAAAACATGTGTAATAATATTTTATTTAGTTTATGTCAGTCCCACCAATACAAAGACTAGGAATTAACTACCATATAAAATAATAATATTATTTTTCAGAATGACTCAGCCTTTGGTGCCACAAGAGATTTCATGGAAACCCATTGAGACATGTTAGGTATTCCATATAACACAACACCCCCTTTAAAGTAAAATAAATATATAATTCACAAATAATAGTAAATATGAAAATTTCACATTCTTGATTTACATATGATGTTAAAATTCACCTCCTTTATTTCTAAAAGTTTTAAAATAAATTATATTTCTATGAAACTCATAATTGAAAGGAAGAAATATAAAATTATTGTAGAAAAGTTATTTTTCTATCAATACTCATGAATGATTTTCTATAACCCATGAATTTTGAATAATATTTCAGACCATGTGTAACCTATGTGAATATTATTCAATATGTTGGAATGGTAATATTTTTATACAATAATCCTACACTTAGTTGGAAAATTTTCATTACAATTTAAAAGCGTATAACTATGATATGAAACAATAGTAATTAAAGAATATAAATAAATCATTCCATTAAAAAATAAAATTATTTTTAGATTATTTGGAAGTAAAAAATATAAAATATATATATATTTATATCATTAGTATAGAAGAAGGAATGTTGTTAGGAGTTATAAAAATAACAATATAAAAATATTGATTACACTAAGAAACAAAAAGAATAAAACCATCTGTTAAAATATTTTATTAAAAAAAACAAGGTTATGAATAAAAATATAGAACAAGATGGGACAGTTTTCTAGATGGGTCACTATCATAAAAATGATTTAATATAGTATTAAAAATAAATTGTAACAGTGGAATTCTATAAATTATTAAATCACACAAGATAACAACAATCTCATTATTGTAGGGGTAATCTAAAAATAGACCAAATTAAACTAGAATAAGATTAATTTATTGATTTTTAAGTTTTTCTATATGTCGACAATCCATATGTTTGATGGTTTTACAAATATTTAAAATTCTATAACATATGATGTAATAATTTGAACATTAATGATACTTTTTTACACAAATAATAAATTGTGAAGAAAATTCTTTCCCCCTAACTAATATAGAAGAAATATATGTTTCTTTCAAAATAGAGACTTAAAAAATAATATTAATTAATCTGAATAACTTTTAAAAACTAAAAGAGAAAATTTAATTGTCACGACCCATCCCCCTGGGCCTGTGCCGTGACTACCCGAATCCCACCTTCCATAGGCTAGGGGCAGGCGACTGGAATCGAAGCTATATTCCCCAATACTAGAAAGATATTGCCTTTATAACCTGTAAGCACACACAACCAAGCACACAACAGGATACGAACACATGTAATCTATAATGTAAATAGGGTGAGTGTAGTAATTAAAAGGGGCCAGAATACAAGCCAAACTGGAAAGTTCAAGTAAAATTAAAATACAATACAATTGAAGAAAGAGAAAGATATTTGTTGGATCATCCTCTGAGGTTCCTACCTGAAGGGTAGGAATAGATCACCTCCTCAGCACTCCACATCCACCCTTCTCCTCTGTGTACCGACAGGCCATATGGTCCACCTCTGTGCACCGTCTAGTCCTTGTACTCTCAACCTTGATCAGTGTTGTTCGTCATCTCCACTAAGCACATTAAGGTGAGGGAATTTCCCAAGAATGGTAGAGTATAATGATACTCAATATGGACCTCAAGACCCTCAAGGTCTCACAAAATCCACAAAAGATAAATTACAAATCATGAAATAAACTGAAAACCCTACTTAGGTATATTCCCATACATATAATTATTTTATCAAGTATGAACATCTCAATCATGAGGAAAACACTAGGTCCAACCCAAAATCCAAAGCTCAACTGTTCGACACAGGTACAAACTCCGTTCATGCCACCTATATCTTATGTACAGTAGTAGAGATGATTAGATGTAACTACCGAAACATCTTACTCTGTAAAGAAGCTGAACCACATAGGATCTCTCAGAGATGACCCACATAGGATCTCTTGGATATGAACCACACAGTATTTCTAGGATCCAACACACACAGGGTCCCTAGGAGCTAACCCACACAGGATTGGTAGAAGCTGACCCACACAGGATTGGTAGGAGCTGACCAACATAGGTTCGCTAGGAGCTGAACCACACAGGATCGGTACAAGCTGAACCAGACATGATTGCTAGGAGATAACCAATACAGGATCTCTAGGATCTCACCCAGAGAGGATTTTTAGGAGCTGACCCACACAGGATCATTAAGAGCTGACCCACATTGGATCGTTAGGAGCTGACCCACACATCATCGCTCTCCATTCTTCTCGTCATAGCCAGCTAAAGGGTTCCAACACTATGCCTAATCATCTCTGGGAGGATCTTCTCCACATGTCAATGATCAATACTCCAACAACTATGAATTCCCATGAAGAAGTATCTCAAATGTGTTCCATGTCATAGGGGTCCAAATGCAACAGATGATGTGTCAATCAGACACCCGGTGTGTGAGTTATTATCCTTTTAGTCCTGAGGGCCCGGTTGGATTCATGATCGATCCAACCGAACCATTCCCCAACATTACCCCAATCTTTAGTGGGGTTTACCAAAGGGACTGTATAGCTCCAATTTTTCTAGCACCATTGACGGTTCATCCAACGGATGACCGGTGCCAAAGTTATGGTCCATGTAATGTATCAGTTCGTATCAGGACCCGGTCGGACCGACCCGACCGGACCTGTCCTGGGTTGATCCGGTTGGGTAGAACCAGCCCATAGTGTAGACTGGCCCACTCGCTGACCTAGTAGGCTGTGGGGGGTCATGATTACCGTAGGGGGCTGCGTGGCAGCGGAGGCCGCGGGTGCTGCTTGGCAGCGGAGGCCATGGGTCGGCTTGGCAGCAGACGGTGGCTCCACTGTAGGGTGTCGTCAGGGCGTAGGGAGGCTCTGCCGGGGGGGGGGGGTGACTCAAGGGCGTGGGGCTGCTGGCCTCAGCTCGGGGTGGCATGGCTGGGAGGGATGAGGTCACAGGATGGCACGGTCGGGGCGGCTCCACTGGAAGGGAGGAGGCCGCGGGACGACTCGATTGGGAGGGCGGACGCCGCGGGGCAGCTTGGTGAGGCCGCAGTACTGTAGCAGGGCCGCAGATGGCAGAGCTGTGGGGAGGTGGCCCAGCCATGGGCCGGTTCAGTTGTGGACATTGGCCCAACCATGGGGCAGTGGCTCGGTCGCGTACAACAGCTCGGTTGCGGACATCGACTCGGTAGGGAGGCGGCAGGGCAACATGTTGGTGGCCCGGCCGTGGACACCGTGGATGCGGTGGGTAGCAATGATGCAGGGCATGGAGGAGGCGGTGGCCATGAGACGGCACTGCTGTGCCATCCCCTTTGGCGCGACAGTTGGTGGGGTCGACCTCAGTTTTCTTTCCCCATCGTGGTTCGTAGCCATTCCTCCGTCGCGATCAACAAATAATCACAAGGATTTCGGAGAGGAAGATCCATGTTTGTTTGGCCCGCACACTCAGTGGTGGAACATTAGGAAGCATCTTTAATTCCTTCTTTAATTATGAATAATTATCAAAAATGGAAAGAGAAAATAATTTCAATCAACCACCCTACCTCAGATTGTTCATTGATATTGGCATAAGAAGGAAGTCGAAGAAGGCGAAGAGGGTGCCGATGATCATTACTTCTGAAACCACACTTTGATGTCGAGATCATTTTTCATCCTCTTCCTTGATTTCAAAAAAACTTTCTTCGATGGAATTCTTCATTGGAGGATGTTTTGAAGAATAATTCAATGTCGTGTGGAAGCGTTCTTCGTTGGAAGAAGTGTGAGCCACCAAGTTCTCTCCACAATTTCAATACATTCCCCAAAAATAAAAACTAGAAAACTATTGTGTTTCCCTAATTTTAAATGGGATCACAGTTTCAAATTGGGTTAATTATTAACATAGGTTGGCATAATAAATTAAAGTGAGTGGCACCATTTATGTGGGGGGAGTTTAAGAGGCTTCCCCTCACTTATGAGGGATTTCAAGGGGTTTTAAGCATCGGGTGGTCCCCACCACCATAACCTCTCATGGGATGTTAGGCTTGGTGGTCCCCACCTCCATAACCTCTCATGGGAGGTATTAGTTCAGGTGCTCCCCACTTGTGAAATATCCACATGAGTGGTTTCAAATTAAAATTAAAATATAATGATACACCGTTTTAATTTATTTTATTCCTTAAAAAACCCCAAATTATATATTTCACTCTCGACCCACTGTGGTCATGGTGATGGTCCCCTTAAGCGATTACAGGCGTTGTGGGTTCAATGGTATCCATGTATTTCAATTCCAAGCACAGGTTCAAATGTTGGGAAAACACACTCGCACGTTTACTGAATGTACCTGATCAAAATATCAGAAAATCATTAATGGTACTCGGGGCCTCAAAATCATGCGTAGTCAATTTTCACAGACTCGCTAAATTCCATTATATTTAAATGAAATTACAAGGACATTCTAGGCCTTTAAATTTTCCCCACCTCAGGCCTCAAAGTCACAGTAAGACACTACTCAAACTAGGTAAACAAGTGGGGGTACTAAGCACGAATCTGAGCCTCCCGCTCCTATGTACTCTCTTGGAGGTTCCCATGATGCCAATGAACGTTCACCATAGGTATAGACCATGCATGTGACAACCGGGCCCCGGTCACATCACAGCCACCCCGCCTTAACATGGCCGTCGGGTTATGGCCTACCAGGTACCCCCAGTTGCCCCCGCAGACACGCGGGGCCCACCCCAGGGTCCACCCACGTGCCCGAATGGGTCATCTGACTAATAACAGTCCCCATAGGCCAACACATGTATTTTCCAGTGTGCTTTGTCCTCACTCACACACACCCTGAGAAACTTCCCAAGAGGTCACCCATCCTGATCACTACTCTAGGCCAAGCACGCTTAACTGTGGAGTTCTAACCGGGTAGGCTCCCGAAAAGGAAGGTGCACCTTGTTGACATGAGTCATATCATTTAGTCATTTAACCCTTTATCATTTGGGGATGTTACAGTCACCCCCCCTTTAGAGCACAACGCTCTCGTTGTGGGCCCTACATCTCAACCCAGGCAGTGCACCGCGCACTTAAGGCTGGGTTCCTCCTTTGATACCAAATGTGACAACCGGGCCCCGGTCAAAGCACAGCCACCCCGGCTTAACATGGCCGTCGGGTTCTGGCCTACCAGGTACCCCCAGTTGCCCCCGCAGACACGTGGGGCCCACCCCAGGGTCCACCCACGTGACCGAACAGGTCATCTGACTAATGACAGTCCCCACAGGCCAACACATGTCTTTTCCAGTGTGCTTTGTCCTCACTCACACACACCCTGAGAAACTTCCCAGGAGGTCACCCATCCTGATCACTACTCCAGGCCAAGCACGCTTAACTATGGAGTTCTAACCAGGTAGGCTCCTGAAAAGGAAGGTGCACCTTTCTGACATGAGTCATATCATTTAGTCATTTAACCCCTTATCATTTGGGGATGTTACAATGCACGAAGGACCTGATCCGGTCGTTCCTCATTCTCCACTAGAACCTATGTAAAAGTCTCCCCATCTTCGACATCCAGCTCTCCATGGTGGATGATATGGGAGGGTCCATGCACATATCTCCCCAGCTGGGATACATGGAAGATGTTGTGCACCTGATGCAACTGAGGTGGAAGAGCTAAGTGGTAAGCCACCTCAACAACTCTATTGAGGACTTGAAAAGGTCTGACGAATATCAGAGATAACTTTCCACCTCGTCCAAATATCCACAAACCTTGTCAATGTGAGACTGGTAGAAATATGTGGTCCCCATCCTCAAAATCTAGAGGTCTCCATCTCCTGTCAGCGTATGGCTTATGCGTGCTCTGTGCAGTCCTCATCCTCTTTTGAATGAACTGCACTTTCTCTATATTAGCCTGTACCATCTCTTGTCCCAATAGTGCTGACTCCCCGGGGTCAGTTCAACACAAAGGTGATTTGCAAGGTTACCCGTACAACGCCCCAAAAGAATCCATCCAAATGGTGGAGCGATAGGTTTTGTTGTATGAAAACTCCACCAAGGGAAAGTGATCATCCCAGCTATGACAAAATTCTAGGACACAAGCACAGAGCATGTCCTCAAGGGTCTGAATGGTTTGCTCTGTCTTGCCATCCGTCTAAGGATGGAAGGTAGATCTCAAATGAAGTTGCATCCCAAAATCCTCATGTATCCCTTTCCATAGCCACGAAGAAAAACGTGCAACACAATCAGAGATAATCATCGAGGGTACACCATGTAGCTGCACAATCTCGTGCACATAGAGGCATCCCAAGCTCTCTACTGAACCATGCTCTCTAATTGGTAGGAAGTGGACTGACTTGGTGAGTCGGTCAACGATTACCCAAATAGAGCCATGTACCCTGGATGTACGTGGATGTCTAATCTGGAAGTCCATGAACATCCCATCCCAATTCCACTCTAGGACCTCTAAAGGCTGAACCAAGCCAGTTGGTACCTGATGCTCCACCTTCACTTGCTGAAAAGTGAGGCACCGAGAGACATTCTCTGTAACTGATTTCATCATTCTCAGCCACTAGTGCTGTCATCGGAGATCCTAGTACTTTTTCACCACTCCTGGATGTACTGATAGAGGGGACATGTAAAACTCCCTCAAAACATCCTCTTAGAGTGACACGGGTACCATGGAATGTCCTCTGAAGGGGATGACGTTCTACCTAACTTTAGAAAATACATCTTTTTCTAGACATGTGGCTATCGGAGCACATCGAGCCTCACAGTCAATGTCCCCATGCTGCGCCTCCCTAACTCAATGAAAAAATGGGGCAGTGACTATAAGAGACTGAAGAAAAGCTGCTCCATCTCTATGCACAATGGATATATGAAATGCGTCCAGCTGCTCTATTTTCTCTCCTAGAACCAGTATACTAGACCTCCAACTGAATGCATCTTCTACAACGTTCCTTTCCCAGGATTATAGACTATTTCTAAGTCATAGTCCTAGAGGAACTCAAGACAACATCGTTGTCTCAGGTTTAGGTCCGTCTGGGAGAATATATACTTGAGACTCTTGTGATCCCATTACACTGTAAAGGGCTCTCCCATCAAGTAATGACTCCACATATTCAAGGTGAAGAACAATGCTAGTAACTCCTGGTCATGGGTAGCATAATTCAGCTAATGTTGTCTCACATGTCGAGAACCATATGTGATCACTGCTCGCTCCTGCATCAGGACACATCCATTCCCGGTACTTGATTTGTCGCAGTATACTACATACCCTATTACCTCCTATAGAAGCCTCATGATGGGGGCACTAGTCAACCTCTTCCTCAGCCCCTAAAAACTCTGATGGAATCTCTCTAACCACCCAAAGGGTTTCCCCCTCTTCGTCCACCATGATAGAGGTGCTGCAACTCTGGGGAAATCTTGCACAAACCTCTGGTAGTATCAATCAAAATCCAGGAAACTATGTACCTCTATCACACTACTGGGTGGATCCCAAGAAAGTACATCCTCAATCTTCACTGGATCCACTGCAACTCTAGCATCCGATATGACATGTCCCAGAAATTTAACTTCTTGGATCCAAAACTAACACTTCGAGAGCTTACCATAAAGATTGTTCTCTCAGATGGTGTCCAATATTACCTGCAAATGATAGGAATTATCCTCCTTAGTAGCCTAGTAGATCATAATGCATTTGATTAAGACTACTATAAAGAGATCATGGTATGTATAAAATATCATGTTCATGAGTCCAGTAAACAGTACTGGAGCATTGGTTACACCGAATGGGAGAGTTCTTAGAGGATATTCTAAATAAGAAGTCGGAGTCGTGCGTCATCCTTCTTCATTGGAAGAACTGTAAGACTCTAAGATCTCTCCCCTTTTTCAATACGTTCTCCAAAAATGAAAAATAGCCAACTGTTTTGTTTCCCCAATTTTAATTGTTGGCACAATTTCAAATTGGGTTAAATAATTACATAGGTTGGCGTAATAAATTAAAGGTGGTGGAACCATTTATGTGGGGGATGTTTAATAGGATTCCCCACACTTATGAGGGATTTCAAGGGGTTCATGGGGTTTTTAACCTCAGGTGGACCCCACAACCATAACCTCAAATGGGAGGTTAGGCTCGGTGGTACCAACCTCCATAACATCTAATGGGAGGTTTTAGTTCAGGTGGTCCCCACCTGTGAAATTTCCACATGTGTGGTTTCAAAATAAAATAAAAAAATAACACCATTTTATTTTATTTTATTCCTTCACAAAAAACCCAAATTCTATCTTTCACTCTTGACCCACTGCAGTCGAGCTGATGTTCTACTTAAGTGAATACCAGTGTTGCGAGTTAAATGATGTCTGTGGATTTTAATTCCATGAACCGGTTCAAAAGATAGATATAACCCCTCACATGTTTACTCAACATACCTAAAAAAAGTTCATAAATTCATTCCAAGCACTTCACGTCTCAGAATCACACGCACTCAATTTTCTGAGACTCATGAAATTTCCTTATATTTAAAACAAAATTACAGGGAAATTCTGGGCCTTTACATTCTCCCCACTAGAGGTCTCTATATCCCTATAAGCCACATCTCAAAATAGGTAATCAAGTTGGGGTACTGAGCATGAATCTGAGCCTCCCGCTCCCATGTTCTCTCCTGGAGGTTCCTGTGCTTCCAACGAACATGCACCAGTGGTATCGATAGCCCAAGAAGGACATGCACCTATCGATACTCAATCTTCAATGGAACCTATGTAAAATTTTCCCCATCTTCAAAGTCCTTCTCTCCATGGTCAATGTTGTGGGTAGGGTGGTGCACGTATCTCCTCCACTGTGATACGTGGAAGAGGTCGTGCACCAGGTGCAACAAAAGTGGATGAGATAAGCTGTAAGCCACCTCGCCAACTCTACTAAGTTCTTGAAAAGATCCAATGATCCTGGGAGATAACTTTCCACCTCAACCAAATCATTTAAACCCTTATCAAGGTGTGACCAATAGAAATATGTAGTCACCATCCTCGAACTCTAGAGGTATCGGTCTCCTATCAGCATACAAATTCTTCCTACTCTGTGGTTTCCTCATCTACTCCAGGATGATCTGAACTTTATCTATGATAGCCCGTTCCATATCTAGTCCCACTAGTGCTGACTCCCCTAGGTCAGTCCAGCACCAATGTGATCTGCAAGGTCGCCCATACAATGCCATGAATGTTTCCATCCCAATGGTGGAGTGATATCTATTGTTTTATGAAAAATCCACTAAGAGAAAATGATCCTCCCAGCTATGACCAAAGTCAAGGACACAAGCACTGAGCATGTCCTTGAGGTTCTAAATGGTCAGCTTAATTTGGCCATCCTAATGAGGATGGATGGCTGTGCTTGAACGAAGCTGTGTCTCGAAAGCCTCCTACAACTCCTTTTATATCTGGGACGTATAAAGTTCATCCCGATCGGAGATAATCATCAATGGTAGTCCATGTAGCTTCACAATCTCCTGCCAATCGAGGGGTCCCAAGCTCTCTACTGAACCCCACCCTCTGATTGGTAGGAAGTGGTCCGACTTGGGGATTCGGTCAATGATCAACCAAATCGAGTCATGTCCCCTGGATGTACAATGAAGTCATGTCACAAAGTCCATGACCATTCCATCCCACTTCTACTATAGTACCTCTAAAGGCTAAACCAAGCCTGCTGGTACCTAATGCTCTGTCTTCACTTGCTGAAAATTAAGGCACCGAGAGACAATATCTGCAACTTCATTCTTCTTTCCCAGCCACCAGTGCTGTCATCGGAGATCCCAGTACTTTTTCACCACTCATGGATGTACTGATAGAGTGGATGAGTGAATCATCCTCAAAACATCCTCTTAAAGTGACACTGGTACCATTGTACTTCCTCTAAAAAAGATTATGTTCTCACCACCTTCCTAAAATCCATCAGGTTCCTGCCCTAGGGATATCTAAGGATGTTGAGCCTCAGAGTCAACATCCCCATGCTGTGCCTCCCTGACTAACTGAAGAAGTGGGGGAGTCTCTATAAGATACTGAAGAAAGGATTCTCCATCTCTATCCACAAATTATATCTGCAAAGCGTCCTGCAAATCCATTTCCTCACATAGAATCTATATACTAGACCTACTAATGTGTGAATCTACAACAATATTCCCCATCCCAGGAGTATAGAATATCATGAAGTCATAGTCCTGAAGGATCTCATGCCAACGTGACTGTCACAGGTGTAGGTCCTCATAAGAGAAGATATACATGAGACTCTTATGATTAGAGTACACTTTAAAATGCATGCCCATCATGTAATGTCACCACATATTCAATGTCAAGACCACTGATGCTAACTCCAGGTCATGGGTTGTGTATTTTTTCTCATTCTCTCTCAGCTGTCGAGAACAATATACGATCACTAATAGATCTTGCATCAAGTCACATCCATGACCATTCACTGATGCATCGCAGTAGAATACGTACCCTAAACCCTCCACTGGAAGCCTCAATATAGGGGTACTAGCCAGGCTCTGCCTTAACTCCTAAAAAACTTGCGGGTATCTCAACACCACATGAAGGGTTTCCCCTACTTCGTCAATGTTGATTGAGGTGCTGAAACTCTGGAGAAATCGAGCACAAACCTCCAGTAGTATCTAGTCAAGCCCAGGAAACTCCGTAACTCAGTCACACTCCTGGTGGCTCCCATGAAAATACCACCTCAATATTTTTTGGATCCACTACAACTCCAACCTCCAATATGACATGTCCCAGAATGTGAAGATATTTGATCCATAATTGACACTTTGAGATCATACAATTATGCTGGTGCTCTCGGTGTGTGTCCAGTACTACCTGAAAATGATAGGCATGCTCCTCCTTAGAAGTTGAGTAGATAAGAATGTTTTCAATAAAGACTAATAAAAAGGGATCATGGTATGGATGAAATATCCCATTCATGAGTCCCATTAACACTTCTAGAGTGTTGGTTACACCAAATGGGAGAGACAATTGAAGATTTTCCGAAGAAGAAGTCGAAGTCGTGCATTGGAATTCTTCATTGGAATAAGTGTAAGCCTCTAAGAGCTCCCCCCTTTGTGAATAATTTCCCCCAAAATAAAAAATAGCCAAATGTTGTGTTTCACGAATTTTAATTGTTGGCACAATTTAAAATTGGTATAATTAATTACATTGGTTGGCATAATAAATTAAAGGGGGTGGAAAAATTAAAGCGGGGAATGTTTAATATGCTTCCCCACACTTATGAGGGAGTTAAAGGGGTTCATGGGGTTTTAAGCATCGGGTGGTCCCCACCACCATAACCTCTCATGGGTGGTTTGGATTGTTGGTCCCCACCTCCATAACCACTCATGGAATGTTTTAGTTCAGGTGGTCTCCACTTGTGAAATATCCACATGGGTGGTTTCAAAATAGAATAAAAATAAAATGTACACCATATTATTATATTTTATTCCTTCACAAAAAACCAAAATTCTATCTTTCACTCTCGAGCTGCTGCGATCAAGGTGAAGGTATCCTTAAGAAAATACCAGCGCTATGAGTTCAATGATGTCCTCAGATTTCAATTTTGAGCACCGATTCAAAAGATAGAAAAATACACATGCACGTTTACTGAACATACCCAAACAAAAGTTCCAAAATTCATTCCATGCACTCCAGGCCTCGGAATCACGAGTCATCAATTTTTCAGACACGTGGAATTCTTTTATATTTAAAAAAAATACACGGAAATTATGGCTCTTACATAAATTAATATAATAATCATGAGAAATTTTAGTTTATTTCTTTTTTAAACATAATATATTGATTTATCAACCAATATTAATATATCAAAAAGCATTGATGATTTAAATTGGTAATTATCATTATCCTTGTGATTTAATATTTTTTGAAAAATGAGTCCAAAATAATCATGTATATAATATTCAAATTGTAATGGATCTTCAATAATTCATTCTAAATATTATTATAGATGGTTCTAAACAAGTTGATATAAAATAAATAATATATGATCAAAAACCAAAAAATAATAAATCAACACCAATGATATCAATAAATTTAAATCTCCAAAGATCACAATTATTATAAGTAATTGTATCCATCCCTATTGAGATAAGTTTTGCTTTTTAAGTGATAAATAATATATACCCATTTATGATATGTAAATACCATTACATACATACCCATTGATGTTGGGGTTAAAAATAGTTGTCCTATTTTGAAACGTGAATTTGGGACCAAATAAAATTATAATTGTAATTATTTTTGAATAAATGATAGCCCCATATATAATTGTTATTTACCATTAATATAAAGAAATAATAGGTAGTTGAGTGTGAGGAAAACAGGCTAGGAATATATTACCTCTAACTAGAAATGGACCAATATTGAAAAAACAACCAAATTACTTATGCGATTGGATATTTGTCCTTAGGGTTACCCTCTTTTTCATTCATACGGATTTTCCATAAAAACATTAGAAGTACTGCACCTCTAATATGTATGATAATCCTTACATATCCAACACATAGGTATATTAAGCATGAGAATATGATTGGGAAGTACTTTACCTGCCTTATTAAATAAATGTTATTCTTAGTTATGTTTTGATTGAAATTCTTATCATTTCTCTCATTTATTAAAAGTTTTTTTCATTATTATGTAACTAATATTCTCTATTAAGACATAATTCGAGGTAATTTAACTGTAATTATTTTATTAAATACATTGGTAATTTTTTCATATATATAATTTTTATGCCTATTTTTTATAATAAAAAATACAATTCCTTTTGAATTTAATTACTTTGTTCATTTAAATATATCAATTGCTTTATATTTTATATGGTAGGAGAAATTGTAATATAGTATTGTGTAAAATGATAAAAATAGGATTAATAATGTAATTTGATAATTGTTTACTCCATGAAATGAAGTGCCTTAGTAGAACCCCAAAATTTTAATATGGTATTAATGTTAGAGAAGAGTTGTGGAGTTTGTACAAAGATCCATTTATGGGTGTAAACAATTTATATCTTTAACCTGTTTGAGGAAGATATACTCTTAGAATCACATAACCCATATATAACATAGAAGGTAGATTCAAAGCATGTATGAAGAAGAATAAAAGAAATTTGCATAATTAAATCAATATTTTACAAAATTTTGGTGGGAACATAAATAAATAAGGTTTTAAATTCATTAAATATTATTTTTTCCAATTCAGAAGATAATATCTACACAATTTAGATATTTTATTCTCCATTTATTCTATGAACCAACGGTCAATAGTGAATTCAATTTGCCAAATAATGTTTTTTTGATTCATGAAAAATAAATTTTAAGCTTTTCTTCCAGAAAAATGATTTTAGGAGATGAGGGATGATGTGATATTAGATCTAGTAGTGATCAATTCCCTCTTGGTTTTTGTTTTTTTCATAGCGTCTCATGTATAAAATGTGGGTGGACCTTGTGTCTTGTTTTTCTGAGGTTGGGGGATTGATTTTATTTAGTTTTTAAATTTTTAATACATTTCATTTGGATATTTTACTACATATAGATATTTTTAAATACATTTATTTCATTTAACATGGATGGATATTGTGTTATTGTTAATTAAGTGATCTTTATAAGACATGGACAAGGAGACAACACTCATTATGACCATTGTGTGTGTTATCAATTATTATTAAACATGTATATGAGTCACCTAATCATTGAATGAATCATTGTTCCATAACTATTGGGAATGGGGGTTTTAGTGAGTTGGAAGTTGTTTACCTTGGTTGTGGTATTCACATAGACCTTGTTATGATATAATATGTTTGAAAATTCACTATATTAGTCCATAATTTATCAGGAATCTATAATATCAATTGTAGAGTTTAAGATCACAGTTTCTAATATCAGGTATCAATCCTTCTATGATTTTAGACCTTGCTTGGGGTTCTTTTTTTTATAGAATTAGAAACAACACCATAAGGACATTTGGTTTGTCTTTAGATGGAAGGGTTTTAGGGTTGTTGAACCTGGATGTAGGAAAAATACATGATGCGTATCAACTACAGGACATGTATTGGTTATTCCTATACCTTTTTGAGATGTGTAATGGATTTAACAAGGATGTAAAAGATGAAACATTACACAGTGTGTAGTTTTTACTCACCATGTAAATTGTCAGTGTCTTCTCATTGAAGGATGTATATACTCTTATTTTTTCTGAGGTTTACCAATATATTTTCTCACTCACATAAGAGTTCCACTATTGGATGTTCCTTTTGTACCTAATGAAAGGATTTGATTCTATCTCTCTATCCATACTCCCATTGAAGATTTTTTATCACATGGTATAGGAATTGGGATGGACACCTCCCTATAGGATCATTTCACCTACTGTCTTTTTAGTGATGATGTTATTTTGGTGTGAGAACATATGCCCTAATTTTGGGGTGTTCATATATTTTTATGATTTCATTCAATACAAGTAAAATAGTGGTCCAATACGAGACAATTTATCGACTACATGAATTAGGTAGGTTTTCTATGAATCATCCCTTTATGCAATGTTGTCTATAAATTGTTTTCAATGCACACACACAAGTTTCACCTAGATTTCCTCCATAATATTAATCTACATTAATTTAATTTGTCAAGGTTGTATTCTGAAACCCTATTAATTCTTTTTGATATCATTTTAGGTTGATACCTAATTATTGACCTCACTATGCAGGGTGTGTTCCATGTTATTCCCTTGGTAACTAATGTTGGGTTTATCTATAACATCGTTCAAATGTATTAAACATGATCATTGATATGGTAAGTGTTATTAACAATTAATAAAACCATTAATTCATGCTATTAATAGTTTATATCTATAGATGTAACATTTTATAGTTAAAGTATGAATAATATTTGATAATTGTGCACCCCAATCTTCCACGGTACGCCTCTCTTTGAATAATTCAACAGATTGCATTGTATGCAACTTCGAGTTCCAGCACACCACAACCAATCAAACTAACCATTATGAATATTAATACCCAATTTATTATTTTTTTTAAAAATATTCATCATTTTTTGATTCAAAATATCAATAATGATTATGGTGAATTTTTGGTATTTTTCTGAAAAATTTAAATTTTTAATGAATAGTGAAAACACTGCGTTTTGATTGGTCGTGGTGTGCTAGAATGTTTTAACATATTTTACCCACCTTCTAGGAACATATGAAAATTTGAATTAAACATAATTTTACCACTTATGTGAATTGAATTTCAAAAATTCGAGTGACATGGTTGAAATTGGTAATTAAAATGTTGTTCAATAGGATGAAAATAATTTTTGTTGAATTGTAACTTTTGAATTTTATTTACCACGATTAAAATTAAATAAGGTAATTAAAGATAAAAAATGGTATTATAATTACACTAACATATTTCTTAATTAAATTGGACAAGTCTATATCAAAAAAATAAACCGTGGGAAAAAAATAAGGATCCTCTTTGATCATCTTTAACTAAAATAATCCATTAATTATTATTTTATATAAAGAAGAGTTAAAAGTGTTCAATTAAAATTTTAATAACTAAACCATTTTTAATATAGGGTTTTACAAAAGATAAATTCTAGTAAAAATATTAATTAAAAATTTGAAAATATTTTCTACATCATGTTATTTTATTTTTTATTTTTAGAAAATAAATAATTACATGTATTTTTGACACAATGATGATGCAATAATTACCTTATTAATGATAGATTAAAATAATTGATATTGAAAATATTCAAATAAATTTAAATTAAGAATTTTGATTCATTAAACTAATTTTATAGGTTTATTTGAGTTGTTAGTATAGATTTAATGTATTTTTTTTTGAAGTAATCATGTATTTTTGACTTTCACAAAAAACAAATACCAAATAGTGTCAAAATTGACATAAATGAGTTTTTAAAACTAACACTATTTTATTAAATTATATAATAGTCCTAAAAATATAATTTTAGTACAAAGGACTTAAATTATAATAGAAATGTCATTAATGAACAACTTTACGTTATCTTTACATTTTATAGTATGTTCGTTAATAATGTATTATGATAATACAAGAAGACATCATAAATGTTAAACTATTTAACTAAGAGTTAAATCTAAAAGGTAAGGTTAATATAGTGACATAAACTTGTATAAAACATATTGGTTGAAAGGATCTCGACCCATAACATCCTTATCCTTGAAATAAATCAATTTGGGTCCATTATGAACAATGAAAATTATTTTATAATAAAATAATATTTCAAGATTTTCCTAAAGTGACCCCCATCTCTCTTATAAAAGGGTAAATCCCCTTCACTCAAAATCACACCTCCAAAGTCATTTGGCTCAGACAAAAATAACTCGAATATCCTCCAAAATAACCTAAAATAAACCTATTGGCCTTACATTGATCATAAATCCTTCATATGGAGGCCTTTTGTTAAAATAAAAAAGAAGAACCCTATGAAGAGGTAATTAATTCATCAAATTTTTTCAATGTTCTTTTCTTCTTCCACATCATTTTTATTTTTTGTTTCCATACCTAAATAATTACTAGAGTAACATAGAGAGACTATGATTTTAATATAAATATGGTACAAGTATATTCATTATTTTATCCATCCTATGATTGAAAAAGTCACCATACGTTCAAACGTACGGCTTACCATCTCCACATCGTAGTTTAGTATGTTATTCAACGATACATTATTTGGATTGGTATAATAATGAGTATAATTATTGTAAATAATAAATAAAACATGTTGATTATTCTGTATATGTAATATTCCATCCAATTAAATGCTATTTCACCATAAATAAAATGATATTGTTGCTCGTCCGTACGTACGGATTACTATCTCCACGAACGTGATGAGATTCATTTTCCATCGTAACCATTCAAGAATAATTTTCATTTTATGATTAAAATTTACTTTTAGGAAATTAATATCATTCTAAATATGAATCAAATACATCATATTCATTACAAACATGACTTACATAACAAAACATATAAAGGAAAATGAATCAGTTAACACCCAAAAAAAGGATACAACTGAAATATTTTTAACAAAAAAAAATTAGAAAATCAGATATGATATCATATTTATGTGTATGGTTCTTGTATAATTTAATAACAATGATTTAACAATTATATAGGAGGTTAATGTGCCCTCGACCCCTGAAAAGTATAGGGTAAAGGATAATTTTACAATATCTTTTTTATCATAGGATGTTTATATGTGAGTATCTACTAGGACCTCATTATCATCCACAAATGTGTTTCATAAAAATGTATTTCGAAACATTTTTATTATTTACTTTAATATGGGTTAATGTCATTTATAACCTTGTTTCACTTTTTATAAAATGGTTTAAAAGGAATCTTTTTTTCTATTTCCAAATAAGGTACTTTATTACCTTTTCGACAAATTAAGGTATGAATGTTATTTAAGTTATACGACAGGTGTGGTTATTTTCTGCCATTATAACATCTTCGAAGTTTCCCATTGAAGCTTAGAAGAATATTTTCAAATTAAATTTTATCTTTAATTTTGAATTAATTCAATTTAGAAATAAATATCTCACTCAAATAGTTTTTGGACTGATTTCATCTATGTCAACATCCTTCGTCAGATTTTACATCTATTTGATATTGATTTATTATGTTGTTCCATACTGTATTGATGGTTTTGTGATTTGTTTGATTGTGGATGTGATATTTTTTTACCATTCATGGTTTATGGGTAATTTATTGATAATTGTTATTCTACTTTTAAAATGAATCTTTATATTATGTTTCATCCTTTTCATATGAGGAATACATTGGACATAGTAAGTGATGGGTGGAACCCACTATAGTACCTCAATGAATTAGTAGGTATCATGAGACAAAATAGTTTCTTGGAACAATTCCTTAAAACAATCTTATTTTTTGTCTTGTCCTGAGGCCTTGACTATGTGGTTTTGATGTCCGACATTATGTATTCCATCATTATAAAATTATCTGTTGGTTTTACATGTGATTATTCATCTAGTAAAATATCAATATAAATTAGTAAATTGCATTATTTGATTTATATTTACCATATTAGGGAGAAGTTTATGTTTAAAAGGATTTTGTTTTATTATTATACATTGCCTTAAATGTTTATGTTTATTTACGATATTTTCGCTATATTGTTATCTCTACTAAGCATCTGAGCTCAACCCCTTTCTTATGTATTGTTTTTTCCCAAATTAGAAGATTTATATTACGAATAACCTACAGGAATAGGATAAGGTATATGAGTGTGTTCAAAGGGGAATCATTGTTGTTGTTTTTTCATTTCATATTGTAATTTAAAACTTATGTATGTATCTAGTACATCTAATGATACAAAATCAATCAGTCTTTTAGGACATAATCTCTTGTGATCATGCCAATTTTCTTTAATAATGAACGTAAACATGGTAACTAGGGTTGAGAGTTACAATTGGTATTAGAGAAAGTTTAGTACAAACCATTGAAGCTATATTTCTAAAAACTATTATTAGAGAACATTACCCTTAGGTAGAATTTGAGGATTAGTATAGAAGAACATCCTAGAATTTTGGTAATGTAGATATTTTTTGTATTTTCCAAGAAATACATTCCAGTCTGGATATGAGCTTGTAGTGGTAGCTCTAGAATAAATGAACCTTGGAGTGAAAACTCTGACAAAGTGTATCAATCTTGACCTAGGGTATTCTGGTACATGACAACGAGTCCTCATGCACTCTTGGTTATAACACTCCTGGGGGATATGCTTAGGATAATTCACATTTTCTATTAAAACCATTATGAAGGATTTTTGATTAAATACGTCCTCAATGAAAACATTTTTTACGATTATGGATTATATGAAAAACTATTCAAATTATGTTAGTTATTTTACTAGTTTGGAATTATGTAATTTGATTCCTAATATAATCCAGTGTATTCCATTATTTAGAAAGGATACATAGTGGAAGGAATGGAAAATATATTAACACATCTAATCCAAGCAAGGATTTTCCTCTGACTCAAGATAATTATGTTGGAGTTGGTGATGCATCTGGTGTTGAACATATTATAACCATATTGGGATGACTCACTCAGATTATGAATAATAACCTTACCTGTATGGATCACCCTGATCAACAACGCATAGGATCAATGTTTGATAGTTTCATGAGGCAAAAACCACCTACATTCAATGTGAATACCAATCCATCTATAGCTGAGCAATGGATATATTCCGTAGAGAAAGTATTTCGTACATTGGAGAGTAACATAATGGATAATGTTGTCATGGATGTTTATCGCCTCATTGGTGATGCAAATCAATGGTGGTAATTAATTACAAATTCAAAGGAGGATGAAGAAGTATCAAATAAAGAATAGAGGGTGTCTATGTATCTTTTTTATAGAAAAATAATTTCTTTGAGACTACTCAGCTGATATGGAATGTCAATTTCAAAGTATAAGGAAAAAGGAGGATGAGAATGTCACAAAGTATGAGGCTATATTTACAAGGTTCGAAAGGCTTGTAGCAGATTATAATTTTAAACCATGGAGTTATATAGATTGATTAATTGATGGGTTAAAACCATTTCTCCATTGAGCATTAGCCTCACAATCCTTCACATCATATAAAGATATTGTTTTATGTGAAATCAAGACAAAAATGGAATTCTCTATTTCTTACAACTTTAATGGATATCAAGACAATAAGAGATCTTTTGAACACTCTAGAAATGGAAATAAGAAAAAGAAGGGAAAAGTTGAATTTATATCCTATAGTAAATGAGGGAAGGAACACCCTGATACTTGAAAGAAGGGAATTGGAGTCTGTTACAAGTGTCGAGAAAGAGGCCCCCCATCTCCATATGTAAAGGGAAGAAATAGGCTATCAATTTTGAATGCTACAATTTAAGAGAAATGGGGAATTATACAAATGAATTTCCTAATTTCCAAGAAATATTACCTCATAAAAGACCTATGGAGAATGGAAAATCTTATTCGATCACTACTGCTAAGGTTGAACCTCCAAATGATGTGGTGGAAGGTAATTTATTGGATTCCTAGAATTTAGACAATTCTTTATTTGGTCTTGTATCATCATATTATTTCATATCTTCATAGTTTTCTAATAAAATTAGATATTTCCAATCTGATTTAACAAGGGAGTTTTCATTCAAAACTCTTAAGGAAAGTATAATTGAAACAATGTTTTGTGAATCGGTTCTCATTAATTCATATATACTTGATTTATCTGTAGATCTCTTCCTCATAACCATGATTTAATTTCATATAATCCTCAGAATGGATTGGCTTTCGGACCATGATGGTTGCATTTAATATAATAAGATTGAGGTTACAATTTTAAATGATTATGTGGAGTACCTAATCTTTTGATCAGAAATTTCACCGTTGGATTCATATTTAGATCCACACCCAGTAGCTCTACTAAATTCAATTATTTGGAAGGAAGACATTGAAATAACTATGGGTGAGGAAATAATTGTTCAAATAGAGGATGTACCTATTTTTAAAGAATATGTGGATGTGTTTCCAGATTATTTACCTGGACATCCTCTAAAAGGAGAAATTTAGTTTTCCGTTGATTTAAATCTTAGATCATGTCCCATATCAAAGACCCCTAATATAATGGCCACTGTGGAATTAGTGGAATTAAAGAAACAAGTAGAGGAATTGAGTAATGAAGGATTTATTCTCCCTAGTGTTTCTCCATGGAGAAC
The DNA here is from genome assembly GCA_963277665.1 of Viscum album. Classification (NCBI taxonomy): domain Eukaryota; kingdom Viridiplantae; phylum Streptophyta; class Magnoliopsida; order Santalales; family Viscaceae; genus Viscum; species Viscum album. Next base: position 51,336,094 of record OY728152.1, on the reverse strand, counting down.
TATTTTTCTTTTTGTTAAGAAGAAATATGGATCTATGATGTTCTATAATTACTATAGGGAGATCATTGCTATAATAATACTGAAAAAGTATCCCCTAACTCACATTGATGATTTATTCGATCAACCTCATGGTGCTCAATATTTTTCAAAAATCGACCTTTGATCTGGATGACATTAGTTGTGCATGAACAATAATGAAATTCCAATGATAGCATTTTGTACTAGGTATGTAAATTACGAGTTTACAATAATGCATTTTGGACTGACTAATGGACCCTATATTTTCAAGGATCTAATGAATATTATTTTCAAGGAATATCCTGATGACATTGTAGTGGTATTTATTGATGATATCATGGTATACTCCGAAATCTACTAAGATCATGAAATTAATTTGTGCACTATTCTAAAGATTCATAGAAGAAATGAATTATATGGGAAGTATAGAAAGTGTTAATTGTGGCTCATGGTATTTCTTTTCTTGGCTATATTGTCTCTAAGGATGAAATCTCTATTGATACTTCTAAGAAAAGAGAAATCCAATAATCTCTAGCACCCACAAGTATAACTGAGGTATGCAATTTTTTTGGTTTATTAGGTTATTATCTGTGGTGCGTCCAGAATTTTGCCTGATTGGCTTATCCATTAACCAAGATCACACATAAAGGGGTTAAATTTGTTTGGAAAAAAAAAATTCAAAAATGTTTTGAAGAACTGAAGAGAATATTATTCAATGTACCTATCTTAAATATATTGTTGGGGAAGGATGGTTTTTTTATTTATAGAGCGGCTTCAATAAATGTACTTGGTTATTTCCTTATGCAGAATGATAGAGTTATCGCCTTTGCATCAAGAAAACTCAAAATTCGTGATCAGAACTATCCTACTCGTGATCTTGAGTTAGAAGATGTAATATTTTTTGATGAAATTGACACACAATCTCTATGGTATAAAATTTTAGATATATACTAATTAAGTGAATTTGAAGTATATTGTTTCATAGAATGAACTCTATATGAGGTAAATATGATGGATTAAACTACTCAAGGATTCTGATTGCATAATATACCACCACCCGGGGAAAGAAAATAATGTGGAAGATACTTTGAGCAGAAATTATCATGGTGTTCTGAAGACTATAAGTGTTTAAAGGGATCCTATGTACATGGATCTAGTATAAATAGATATGAAAACTATCATGTAAGATGAAACAACGATATTTTTTCAAATGGTTTCCAATCTATATTCACTAGAAATAAAAAAAAGTTCTCAGACGGATGATGAAGAGTTTCAAAATAAAATTAAAGCTGTGAATGATGGGAGATTGATAGACATCGTATATGAAGATTGAATTTTGATATTTGGGAAGAGACTTTGTGTTCCCAAAATAACATATCTAAAAATGGAATTATTGGATGATTCTCAAAGCTTCAATTTCTTTATAAACCCTAGTTGTACTTAGATGTATAGAGATATGATGGAAAATTCTGGGTGGGACAACCTGAAGAGGGTGATTTCTGATTATGTGTCAAGAGGTATGGTTTTTTAATAGGTGAATGTTGGGATTCAACATCATAGAGGTGTCAAGAAACCTATTCCCATACCTGAGTGGAAATGGGATGATATTACAATAGAATTTATCATTGGGCTCTCAAAGATTCCTAGAAGGAATGTTGCAATATAGGTCATTGTTGATCGTCTTACCAATTCAGCATATTTTCATTCTATAAGAGAATATTTACCACTTGAACAAATAGAAAGACTATATATTAATGATGCTGTAAGACATCATGGAGTACCCTTAACAATTTTTTCTGATCATGATCCCCATTTGAACTCAAGAATCTATAGATTTATTCTGCAATACCTAGACACTGAACTTCATTTGAGTACTGCCTACCACCCCCAAACAGATGGACAATTAGAATGGACTATTCAAATCGTAGAATACTTTTTCATATCTTGCACACAAGACTTTCAATGTAAGTGGGTTCAATATTTACCTCTGGTATAATTCACCAATAACAATAGCTTCCATTCAAGTATTTATATAGAACAATATGAAGCAGTATATAGAAAGAGATGTCGCACACCAACAATTTGGGATGATATCTATGAAAGGAAACTTGTAGATTCAGAACATGTTTAGGAAACAATGTAAAATCTGAAGATTATCCAAACCCACATCAAATCAGCTTAATATTTGCAAAAAACCAATGCTGATAACCATTGGAAGGATATGGACTTTCGAGTAGGTGATCATGTTTTCATGAAGGTATCTCCATGGAAGGGTGGTATACACTTCAGAAAGAATGTTAAATTAAGGCCTAAGTACACCAAACCATTCAATATTCAATAAGTAATTGGAGTTGTAGCATACCATTTTCCAATGCCTCCACTTCACTCTAATGTTCATTAGGTGTTTTACATATCATTGTTGAGAAAATACATGCATGAACCAACACATGGACTCAACTATGAAAATAGAGAACTCGAACCCAATCAATCTTATTATGAAGATCCTTTCAAGATTATTGATACCAGAGAACAACTATTGAGACACTATACGACTCATCTAGTAATGGTTCTATTTAGAAACTATAAGATGGAAGATGGAGCATGGGAACCCGAGGAACTTATGATGAAAAACGTCTTTTGTCTTTTTATTAATTAATATTCAAGAAATTTCAAGGATGAAATTATTTTATGGGGGTAAGAATGTAACACCCCATGTTTCCATGGTATGCTTCTCTTTGAATAATGCAATAGCTTGCATTGTACGCAACATCAAGTTCTAGCACACCACGACCAATCAATCAAGCTATAATGAATAGTAATACCCACTTTATAAATTTTAAAAAATTTATTTTTAAAAATGTATTTCATTTTTGAATTCGGAATATCCAAAATAGCTTTGTGTAAATTTTTGGTATTTTTCTGAAAACATACAATTTTTTTTGAATAGTAAAATACACCGTGTTATTGTTTAAAACCGACTAGTATTTAAATAATTATTATTTTTATTTAAGTTTATTTTAAAGAAAAAATAAATACATAATACTTATATTAGTACAATGTAATTAATTAGATAAATTTTATAATAAGATTAGATATATTAAATATTATTGAACTTTTTTAACGTCTTTTACCCGCCTTCTAGACACATATGTAAATTTTCATAAAACGTAATTTCACCGCTTCTGTGAATTGAATTTCAAAATTCTGAAAGACACGGTAGACAATAGTACGTAATATGTGGATCAGTAGGATGAAAATATCTTTTGGTCAATAGTATATTTGAAATTTTATTTACCACAGTTAAAAGTAAATTGGATAATTAAAGGTAAACAATGATATTATAATTACCCTTACACATGTCTTAATTCTATTGGATATGTTTATTTCAACAAAATTCAACCTTAGGAATAAAATAGGATCCTATTTGATCCACTTGGATTATATTAGGAAATTTACTATTATTTTATTTAAAGAAGAGTTAAACGTATCAAATTCAAATTTTAATAAAGAAACCATTTTTAATATAGGGGTATACATTATATAAGTTCGACTATCAATATTCATCTGAAATATGAAAATATTTCATACATCATTGTATCTAATTTATAATTTATATACTTTAAATAATTCAATATTTTTTACACAATGGTGATGTAGTAATTACCATATTGATGAATTATTAGAAGAATTACTATTATAAATATCCAAATAAACTTAAATTAAGGCTTTTGATGCATTACAATAATTTTCTATGTCAATATGAAATTTTTGTATTGATTTAATGTATTTTTTTGTTGTAATATAATTTTTTTTGACTTTCACATAAATCAAATACCAAATAGAGTTAAAATTGACACAAATGAGTTTTTGAAAGAAATAGTATTTTATTTAATTATATAATTGTCACAAAAATATAAGGTTCGGGAGAATGTCTTATAAACTAATAGATATGTTATTAATTAACCACTTGAGGTTTTCATGGAATTTTATAGTATCTTTATTACCCATGTATTATAATAATACCAGAAGACATGGTAAAAGATAAACTGTTTAACTATTAGTTAAATATAATAGAAAAGTTTAATATGGTGACATAAACTTGTCTAAAACCTAATAGCTGAGAGGATTGCGACACATACCGACCATAGCCTCAAAATTAATCAATTTTGAGCCATTATAAACCAATTTTGTTTAATAGAATAATATTTCAAACTTTTCCTAAAGTTACCCTCACCTCTATTATAAAATGGTACTTCCACTTCTCTCAAAGTCACACCTCTAAAGCCATATGGATCTTCCAAAACCAGATCACATATCCTTCTAAAAACCCTCACAAAATCCTAGAGGCATTATTTTGATCATAAGAAAACATAAGGAGCTCTTTTTTATCAAATCAAATGGAATAACCCAAAGAAGAGGTAATAACTTCATCACATTTTTCAATGTTCTTTACTTCTACCACTACCTCTTTATTTTTTGTTTCCATAGAAAAATAATAAATCCAGTACCTTAAAAACATTGTGATGTTATTATAAATATGGTACAACCATATTCATAATTCTATCAATCCTATGAATCACAATGTCACCATGCGTGCGTACATACAACTTACCATCTCCACGTCATGGTGTAGTTTGTTATTCAACAATTATTTATTTGGTTGGGTATAATAATGTGTATAATTGATGTAAATAATAAATATAACATGTTAATTATTATTTAAATGTAACATAAAATCCAATTGTATTTTATTTCACCATCAATTGAATGATACTGTTGCTCGTGCATATGTATAAATTACCGTCTCCACGATCGCGATGGGATTCATTCCCCATCGTAATCATTAATGAATAATTTTCATTTTATGATTAAGAATAATGTTTGAGAACTTAATATCACTTAGTATATTAATCAAATAAATCCAATCCAAAAAAAAAATGACTTAGGTAACAAATCATATAAAGGAAAACGAATCAGTTAACACTCGAAACAATGATACTACTTAAATATTATTAACAAAGCAATATTAGAAGGTAATATATGATATAATAATTATGTAAATGTTTCTCGTATAATTTAATAACAATGATATAAATATTTTACCAGATTTTAATGCACCATTGACCTTGTAAAAGAACAAGGTGAGGGTTAATTTTACAATCTCATTAATATATTGGGTTGTTTATACATGAGTATCTACTAGCACCTCTTTGTTGTCCACATCTATGTCTCTTAAAAATGTATTTCAATTTTTTTTACAATTTTCTAGACTATGGGTTAATTTAATTTATTCTATAGATTTACTTTTTATAAAAGTTTTTGAATAGAATCATTCCATCGCTTTCCAAATAAGGTACTTTAGGACATTTATGAAAAAATAAGCAATGAATGTTTTCTAACTTATACAATGGGTGTGACTATTTTACGCCTTTATAACACTATATGTTTCACTTAAATGATTATAAGAATGTTTTCAAAATAAATTTTTTCTTTACTTTTGAATTTTTTCAATTTAGAAATAAATATTTGACACAAATATTTTTTGGATTTATTTCATCTATGTCATCATCCTTCATTGGATTTTACATTTTCATGAAGTTTATTTATTATGATCATATATATTTTATTTAAGGTTTTGTGATATGTTTGATTGTGGATGTACTATTTTTATACCATTCATGTTTTATGGTTATATTATTTACATTCATCTGATAGTATTAATACAAATGTTTATTTTATGTTTCATAATTTTCATATGAGGAAGGAATTGGACTTAGTATGTGATGGGTGGAGCCCACTATAGCACTTTGATGCATTTGTAGGTATCATGAGACAAAATAGTTTATTAGAAAAAGGCCTTGAAAAAATCAAATTTTTAGTCTTGGAATGATCCCTTGACTCTGTGGTTATGAAGTCTGGCATTATGCATTGCATCATTATGAAACTAGATATTGATTTTATATGTGATTATTCGACTAGTATAATTCCATGTAAATATGTATGTGGAATTATTTAATTTATCTTCACCATATTTTGATGATTTTTATTTTCAAAAAAATTGTGTTTTATTCTTATACATTTCCTTAAATTATTATTCTTATTTATTATAGTTTCTGTTATATTGTTATCATTACTGAGCATATGAGATCACCTGTTTATTAGGTTTTATTTTTTCCTAGATGAAAAGAAGTATTTTACGATTAACATATTGGAATAGGCTATGGGATATGAGTATGTTCAAAGGGGACATAATGTTTTTTTTCATTTCATAATGAAATGTGATAATTATGTATGTATCTAGTACCTCCAAGGCTATTAAACCATTAAGCCATTCGGGAATTGATTTCTAGTGATCATGCCAATTTCATGTAATAATGAACTGAATGTAGGTAACTGGGGTTGGAGCATTACAATGATGGCTGGATGTCCATAATTTACCTTTTCAAGCATAGTGAAATGAAATGTAATGAACCAAATATGTGATTATGTAATTTAATTTATAATGGTTTTATGTTTGTAATTCACCTTGTCATGTTCAATGGAAGGAAATGGAATGATCAAAATATTTTATTAAATTGTAGTATTATTAAATGGACAATGCTTAAATATGTTATAAATTGAATGAGTATAAGGTTCCTATTGCTTTGAACTTTTTCATCTTTATAGAAGTGGTCAGTCTTGAGGTCCCCTTAGATTCCTAAGGGAAGGCCTTATCACTCGTAGGATTCAATATTGTTTAATTTAGATGATTTACATGGTATATACCTATAACTAAATTCATTCATTGTATTATTCATTGACTACATCTGCATTGTATAGGTGATTCACTTGAAATATTTTCTGACTATTAGAATGAACTTGATAAAATCGTTGGAATCATATTGATGTCGTCAGTCACGTAGATCAATGCATTCAACCAATTGAAGACATGCATGTTTAGATGGGGATTATTGTGGATTAGATCCATAGACTCATTTAGGCTCATTTAGAGTGGAATACCGTGGGATTTTACCTTTTATTGTGCTCAGATACCTTATTAAAATGCTCTATGTGATACTTTAAGGAGATCACTCAACCCCAGAGGTAAATGATTTATTTGTTATGCATTAAATTAAAAGTTTTTAGTATTATTATTATTAATATATAGATTAAATATACATTTAGATATGCGGTATCATTATTATATAATAAATCATAATTAATTAAATGGTCATATGTTTAGAGACATTACCAACTGAGGCCAATGAAGATATGGGTTAGTTTTTTGCATTGCATTACTTTTAAAAAAGTTAAATCTATTTCAGTTTATATACCATAACTAGATTGTATAGAATCCATTTGTGGTGGCCTAAAAGTATTTATCTCACATGCTATTTGGGATGTCTTTGGTTCCTTGGAAGATTATACGATATTATGTGTGTAAAATTGGATGCATCCCTCGTTGGACACAAGACATACTTTACGGGTTTCATGAATTATAATGGAATATTGGTTGTAGTTGACTAGGATAGTTCTAAGGATGGTTGGATATTTTTTCTTCTTTTTGATTAAATTTTTGTTATGTACTTCACCTCTACCTTAGTACCATGTATGCTTAATTTTTTGTATAGAAATTTCTTCACCATTTGGTTTATGACACATTCTACATGTTTGAGTTGATTATTTAATAAATTTATGTTTAGGATTATTTCTAATAACTTAATTTGTCATTATTATTATATTAATTACAATATTTATTTATCGATTATTTCCACTATTTTCCATATTTCCATGAGGTAAAATTCACCACAAGAAAAAACCCTATGTCCTTGCTACTATTCAATAATCTCTGGTATATGGGGAGGTGTCCTTGAGGCCATGTGGCCAATCAGATTTTGTTAATTAGTGAACCATGTCTAGGATGTCAATAATTGGGATCAGATATTTCCTTTCTTACCATTCTATTTTAGAATTGTAGAATAAATTTTAGAAACATGTTTGAATGTGGTCATTTTCTTTTTCTATGAGTAGATAAACCATGTTCGAGGTAAATACAATGTTTCTTGGTAATCAGATATTTTATTGTCTTTTCACATATTAATGTTGACATAATTTCACTGTTGAGGTAGTTGGAGGGTTACCCAAGTGGTAAAGTCTTCCTTTAATTTTTTATTAGACTTTGGTTCAAATCTGGGTGGGAAAAAATTTCCACAGGTATTTTAGTAGTGCTCTTGCAGTGACTGGAGTGGCATTATAGAACTATAGAAGTGCATTTACTATAGAATGTGTTATATCATGGTACCATATTATTAGTAATATTCATTCAATATGGTATTTCAAGACATTGGTCCTTTGGTCCTTCTTGGGGATAGTGATTCAAACATAATGTGGTTTTGGTGATGTATACATGAACCATGAAAGACCTTATGGCCATCCAATATCAGGACTATGGGAGATATAATGGGATTTATTCCTACTAGGCCTTTTGGAAAAAATATATAATGTAATAAAGTGACTAGTTTGGTGGGATATATGTTGTGTGGTTTATGACCAACCTTTTAGGGATGTGTTAGCGCGGTGTGTTTTTGGGTATAAATATAATTATACCCCCAAGAACATCATATAATATACTTTCATTATTTCGTGATTCACATGAATTTTTTTCTTTTTGTGATTTATAGATATTTCACTGTGTTTAGTATGGCATGGAGCATTGTTTCATGCATCATTATAGGAACATAGAATTAAAATTCCATCTATATTCTATACTATATAGGTGGTTTTTTTCTTGTATTTCTTATGTTTCTAGTAGTTGTTCTGTGATCCACTATTACAGTATATTGATGTTCCAATAAAACATTCTGTATGGATGGTAAATTGGGTGTCTGAAATTTCATCATCAACCTAAATAGTTTCTTCTTATATAGATTGATGGTGAAATCTTAAATAGTCAATTTTGACCCATGTAAGATTTGTAACCCTGGTTACATGATCTTGTATTAGGATAATTTATAATACTAATAATTTCAAATTACATGGAGTTTGTGCCACTAGAAATTGGAATAGGTAATTAATAGAGATTTGTCTATCATTTTTTCCAATTAAAATTATGACATCAAATTTATGGGGGTGGTTTTAATTGATCGATTGTCCATTTAAATTTATAATCTGTATGTGCCTTTATAATCATGGATTTACAATCCATTTAATAAAAAAATTATGCAATGTATATAATCATTTACCAAATCCAAATATTAATATTATATTATAAATTAAATTGTTTATATTAAATGAATATTCCAAGTGTAATTTAAATATTTTCCCCTCATTTAATTTTAATGGACCCTCCATTTACTAGAACCCTTGTGAATAAAAATTTGAAAACCTATAAATATGATAGCCTTATAGGTCAGTACATCTAAAAGTGTACTGTGTAGTGATCCATTTTTCATGTATTTCTCTTCCATCATAATTATTTCTACTATCAATTCTTATTCTAAGGTATATGCCTTGTATTTTTAGTTATATTCCTGACAACATCCTCGAATCATATGACATGTTTGTAATGATAAGCATGATTCATAAATGGTGGGAACTAGGCCTTCAATTTTCCTTCTAGGAGTGACACATGGGGAATTAAATTCTGTACCAAGATGAGGTACTGATTCTCAACCTTGATATAGATTCCTACATATGATGGAGTCTATGTTGGGTAATCCATGACCTATAAATACAATTTCTAATATGAAACATTAGTTCCGACAATAATAACCTCCCCTTTTCATAGGGTGTGGAAATCAAAATGTTGTTTCATCCTAGATAATGTCCATATTATATACCTGCAAGAATCTAAGATGACTCTAGAGATTGCGGTTAAGCTCACCAATTACATGAGGCACGATTCATCTAATCACTAGTGTGATTTGATTACCCTTCTTGATCTTCATTAGGGTGGGGAGTTGAAAAACTACAATATTTCCTTCTTTGATTATTTTTTTCCTTTATATATTGATATTTGATAGGTCTTGATAGTTTATTTAGTTTGAGCATGATGTTTTGTTTGTTATAGAAAATTCAATGTATTTTATTGAGTTGAAATGTTTCACACTATTTCTTTATAATGATGATAAATCATTAATGCGGTGATTTTAGGATGGGATAAAGTATTCCATCATCTAGTATGTGAGTCTTTTTTAAAACAATAATCATTTTATATGATTTTTATCAATATCTTATCACTGAGAACAACATGAGTGATCTTGATAATACATAGAACACAGGTTCAGTACCATGATATAGTAGTATTTATTCCAGTTGTCGAAAATGTATTCATACTGATTCTATATAGAGAAGTGGTGTCCATGTTGTTGGTACTTGTAGCTCACTTATATTCCATTAGTGTGGATAACAAGGAAATATAATGCCTCAGTGTGATAGACAACTGCTTGAGTTCCATTCTTGCAAAAAGAAGGGTTATCTATAGAGTTTTTTCCAACCACTCCATCTATTTATAATAAATAATGGACCTAAATAGGTCCACCTTCTGAAGTAGGAATAGTTAAATCATACTTGAAAGGAGGCTGTTGTAGTACACTTCAAATAGGTTGTGGAGGAGTTTATTGTTGAGGTAGATGTATTTTTTATTGTCGGTGCCAATAGAGTAGAACTAGTTAGTGTTGTCCCGCTACTGCTGTGGGTTGTAGATCAGGGAATTTGTTGAAAATAAAACTGACACCGAAGGATATGAGCGCATGAACATATATAGTAGTATGTACTATTCTAGTAGCCTCTACTATTCTATCTTTTTTATTTGATACAATTTCTTCTCATTTCTTAATCTCTTTATCAATCAGGGAAAGTCTTGGGGTTGTAAATTTAGTTCTTATATTAGTGGATGACATTGAAAACACCATTGAGTGTATGGTCAGAGTTTATACATAAAGGAAAGGATTTTCCTCTTGCAGTATAATATTTCATTTCTTATTAAAACGCTTCATCATTGAGATGATGGGTTCGATTTCATTCTTGGGATGGACTGGTTGGTCACCTATTACACCAATATTGACATAAATTTCTGCTAGTAATCATTTAAATCTTGATAGGTTGGTAATTATAGTCCAATTTTAGTGGTATTTCTAGGAATGAAGAGATAGAAAATATCATCATAGTATGGGAGGATTGCTATTCTAGATTTAAATAAATATATAGGATTATAATACAATGTATTTGATATATTTTAATTTTGTGTTTGGACATTTTATGGATGTATTCCTAGATGACCTCTCTGGAAAGCCACACGAGAGGGATGTATATTTTGTTATTGAGCTCATTCCATGAGAAGCACTAGTATCCATTCTTCTATGCATGATATCACTGACTGATCTCCAAGTGCTCATGAAATTGTTGTAGGATTTAGAATATAAGTGTTTTATCTGACTAAGAACATAATAATGGGGTTCACCTATGATTTTCTCTAATATGGTTAATGGTTCCCATAGTATATATGAGGATTAAAAGTGTTAAACCAACTTATGTTTAAGAACTAGAATCCATTACCTCAAATAGATTATCTCTTAGACTACCTTTGAGAAGCTACAGTCTTCTTGATGATCTACATGAGATCAATATATCATTAGGTGTGATTTAAAGGATTTCACATACCACATATGACATTCCATATTTGGTATGATTTATATGGGTATCTCATCATGATTTTTGGTCATAATAATATGCTTTATGTTTTCATGGATTTTATTAAAAATGGTTTACACCCCTATCTAGATTCTTTTATTATGGGGGTTTTCAACGAAGTTTTAGTGTATTCTCAAACCCGAAATGACTGTGATGAACATATGAATATCAATTTGAGTACAAAGAGTGAGATTCATTTATATACTATGATCACAATGTGACAATTTTGGATCGAATATGATAACATATGGGTCAATATTATCTCGGAAGAAGGAGTATTCGTTGAACTAGAGATGGTGAGTGTTGAAACTTCCTGGGAGTAGCTGAAGAACATTTTTGATAAAAAAGAATTTTTTTGGGATGAATAGATATTATTCTAAATTTATATATGATTTATCATGACTTGTTTAACCTTTTACTATATTGAATATGAATGGAGTGATGTTATTGTGTCTTGAAGCATGGATGGAGGCCTATCAAGAGCTAAAAGGAAGGCTTAGTTCGGTGTTATTTCTGATTCTTCTAGAGTATGGAAGAGTCTATTTTGTGTAATTTGATTCATCAAACATTAGGTAGGGAGTAGTATTTATGTAGGGGAATCAATTTTATGTCTTGATGTCTCACTATTTGAGACCTCATGTGCATAATTAGGTGACACATGCTGTGAGATAGAAATAGTAATTCATTCCTTACATTGTTTGAGGAACTATCAGATGGTAGAGAACATTACGGTGAATATTGATAAAAAGACTCAAATATATATTTAAATAGCATTAAATGGATATAAAATAACTAGTATGGTTCAAATACATCCATTATTTTGAATATTATCTTTCCTATATTCCTAGAAAGGGGAGTTATTAGGATATTGTGCTTATAAGCAAAACTAAAGCAGAAGAAATTTAGGAATCCAATAATGAATAAAAATTCACAACCGTTATTATTAATTTGAATATTGATGTTCAATAAACTCATTGGAATAATTTTCCTACATCCATTCCAGTTATATATTCACTCCTTGGTCAGGTGAAGAGAAGGTAACATTCAAATCCTTTAGGTTCGGTCGAATGGGAATGTATTTTTTGTGAGGGCCCAGTTTCATATTCTTTTATTGACTGAGATGAAATCGAGAATATATATGGGCATATACGGGTTTCTACAAACAAGGTAGAAGATTTTATATAATATTCCCATTATTTTAAGTGGTAAGAGTGCCTATGAATTTCTAATATATATCATGATATGTGACATCAGTATTGATAGTCAAAGATAAAACATCAGATTGTGGGCCTTGTCACTAAGTTATCAACCATTCAGTAGTTTAAGGAAGAAAAATAGAAGTAAAATAGTTTTTTAATGTAATTAATATTCCAAAGATTGATTTTGTATGAGGTCTTGATTTATTTTTTGGTTGGATCACATAGGTCACCTAATTTTTGCATTATTGTTTGTGTAGTCTTCAATTAACTGATGAAGGAATACCACTTCCATCTTATCTGAGATAACTTCATGGATGATTATATGAGATGAATTTATTTTCTAGATATTTTATACTAAAATTAGTTCCCACATAATATTTTTTTGGATAGGGATGTTAAATTTACATTGAGATTCTATAAAGGGTTATAGAATTCTTTGGGTACACTGGTGCTTATGAGAATATCTTTTCCACCACAGACAGATGTCCAGTTAGAACAACCTATACAAGTGTTAGAGGATATAATCCTATCATGAATCCTTAATTTTTGAGATTCAGGGAAGAAAAATATACCCATCATCAATTTTTTCTATTATAATATCCTTTAGTGAATAATTTAGATGTATATGTGTGAGAATTTATATGGTAGTCTGTGCCTTTCATCCTTGTCCTAGTTAGAGGTAAGAGAAGCAATGCTACGAGGTCCTCATATCAATGGGGAGACATAAGAGTAGGAACAGTTGATCCGAAAACATATTTATACTAATTAGTGTAGATATAAATTTTATTCTTGTCACCATGGATGTCCTCTGTAGTTCGTGGTTGAGGATCACGTTTTCTATATTTTGTCTCCCGGAAATGGTTATAGATGTATACGGTGGAAAGAAAATCATTCGACTCATTTTGTTGGGCTCTTTGAGATCTTGGATGGAGTTGATCTTATATAATATCTGTTTTTCTTAACCCAGAGCTACCATACCATGCATAATGTCTTCTATATTTCATATATTCATCATTATCATGTCGTCTAATCTCAAACATTTGATCTCAATGTTGTATAATCATATGTCATTGAATTTTTTAGAAGTACCAAATGCACATAGTTAATAGTACAATGAATTATCATTTAGTTGATATATCCCTTTAGTATAAGTGAAATGGATTCCCAACCATGTACAGTACAAGACATTAGAGTGGGAGGTCGGCGTCTGTATTCAGTAGCTGGAATTATTCTCAAACAAATATCTTCATCCATTGGAAGGAAAACACTTTGATGACTTCCTTTATTTGGGATGACTATAGGATCCTAGTTTCTCCTAACAAGTATGAATCCATTTATTTTTTATGGATATCCTTTTTGTGGTTCCTTATTTAATAAATAAAAAACCATTCCTTTAAGCAGTGTGGAACAAATATATCGGCCAAATAAATGATGTTTATTTAAATACACCACATATATCAAATAAATGATTTGTACAGGTCTATCCATACCCATTTCATAGTTTGTAATGGATTTTCCATGGAATAAGAAAGACGATTGTTACATAAATTATAATGTTTAAATGTTATGTGAATTCCCTGGGTAATTGTTTAGAAGGATATATGGCATAATGTTTTTTATAGAATATTAACCCCTGATTTTTCTATCTCAGATAGGAGGGAAATCATAGGTGATCCCCTTTGAGACTTATGATATTATTTGACCATATCTATCAATATAGACTGTGATTCGATATATATCTATGAAATTAAATATACAATAGTATTCTCTCCACTACATAGGCTCTTTATGTTGTTTGTCTTTTAATTGATGTCGTAATTTTTGTGTGATCTATTATGCAATGTTTCCAGTGTTTTCATCCATAATTCAATTTTCTTTGAATCTAATCCAATTTAATGTCCGATGTTGGGTAAGTAATCCACTATAGATAGAAGGTTGGTGGTCTATTACTCATCACATTAAGACTTACCATATTAAAATTGTATACAATTGTTGAACACCACTTTGACTAGGAGTTTCCCCTTAAAATTCATCTACAATAATTTATGTTTTGTGGGTTTTATTTAAATACACTATTGATTCCACTTGATATCATTGGATTTTGAGACCACTTTTTTACCACTATGTGTATGGTGTATTCCAAGTTATTCCCTTGGTAAACCATCGTGGGATTATCTGTGACACTATTGGGGTGTTGTTAACTTGACTATTAATAATATATGTGTTCTTTCGTATTTAATATAGCCTTAAATTCATGTTATAATAATTTTATATTTATTGATACCACCAGGATTAATTAAATTATGTAATTGAATTAAAAAGGATTCCTTTTCCTTAATTCACCATGTAATGCTTAATAAAAGGTAATAAAATGAAAATAATAAATGATTATTTATTTGAATTGATAATGGTTTCATGTTCACAATTCACCATATCATTCTAAATGTAAAGTAATGGAATTAATCTATTATGTTACTAATGGAAATGATTATTACACGAAATTTTATTTCATATATTATAAATAGAATGAGTATAAGATGGATATTACTTTCTAACATTTTCATCATTATAGGAGTGGTAAGACATGGTATAGTCTTGGAACCCAAAGGGAATTTCTTCAGCACTGAAAGAACACCATTCAAATTCATGGAGATGATTTTTGTTGGAGATACCAACCATGAAATTGGGGCTATTTCTTATTTGGTGAATTCCTTGGCATTATATTAATGAATCACATGACATATTTTATAAATATTAGAATCTATAGGATAGAGTCCGTACATTTAAAAGATTGTATTCGGATACATAGATCCATGGAATCACAGAATTGTCATAGTCATTCATAGCCAAGGATTAATAGGGATGAGATCCTTGAAATAATTTAGTCTCATTTATAGTGTTATTCAATGGGTGTGGCACTTATAATACACTTTGATCCATTATACTGAGACTACATGTGATACTTTTATGAGTTGGCTAAACCCATGAGGTCAATGATGCCTCAGTTATAACATGGATCATCTGTTATGACTACTATTATTACCTTTTAGTACTACTAAAACCTTCACATACATGGTATCCCTATTAGAAAATGAATTATAATAAATTAAATGGACATATGTTAAATGACATTTTGAATTTAGGATGATAAAATTATGGGTTATTATTTTACAATTACTTTAATTTTATATGACATACAACTATTTTAGGTGATATACAGTGGTAGTATTTATATAGACCCTATTGGTGGGGGCCAGTTGAGATATATCTCACCCCCAATTTTGGGTTATTTTGGAACTTATGATGATTATTTGATCATAGGACTGGACAAGGGAAAGATTCCCACTTTGTAAATTGGAATTTCATTCTTTCTTTCGTGCATTAGAATGAGATCTTGGAAGCAGATGGCTAGGCTAGTGCTTGGGATTCAGGGAATAATTTTTCTTCTATTAGATTCATTTTTATATCATGTATTCAAATTTATCCTGCTACCATGTATGCTTAATTTTATTTTTTTGAGACATGTGATCCTCATTATGAATATGATACTATTAATATCATTATGTTTTTTATTTATTACATGAATGATTGTTCTTTTTTTGATATATAAATAATCCCTTACTATTATACTACTACCATTGTTTCTTTATATATTATCTCTATTATAATCTACTTTAACATGAATGAAGAGTATCCCCCTAGAAATGCTTGGCCCTCACTACTATTTACAATCTTATAGAATTATGGGAGGTGTGCTTGAGCCCATGTAGAAAATGGAATTAGGTCAATTAGTAGTGAATAAGGCATGGGATATGACATTGTGTGTGGTTTAAAATTTCTTGAAAATAAATTCAACCATCATTCTATTTTTAATCCAATTAGTTTGTATTTTTATTGAAAAATAGTCTATATATTTAATATTAAAATTTTTTTCATTGATATTATCATTTTTTATTCAACCTATTACATTCATTTCCTATAATACCCAATATTTTTTTTTTCTGAACTATGTTGTTAAAACATTAAATTCAGAAACCATGCATCAATATTTAATTCTAGTGGGTTACATAATAAATAAAATTTAAAACTAGAATAAAAAATTCATTATACTAATGGGAAATATAGGAAATGATATTCTAAGGTCAACCCCTACAAGATGGGGTCAATGTAAATATTAATTTAATAATAGTCTTAAATATTTAACAAAGGAAATCTATAATAATTTAATTACATAGAGAATGATGGTGGTTTTGTTTTTTAATAAATTTTAAAACATTATTGATAATTAAGAATCCTCATTCCATTTTATTTATAGACTAATATAGTGATTTAAAAAATATTTTTTATTAGAAAAATGTCTACGATTATCCAAGGGTTGTGATAAAAAACTCCAACATAATGAAATCCCCATTTCTCAGTGATCAGGGTACTTTGGTTCATTAAATGATTAGGTGACATGAACCCATGTTTATTCATTTAAGACTAACCACCCAAGTATCATAATGAGAGTTATCCATCCGAAAACGCATTAAAAACCTCCCTCCCCCACCAATCTCATAGTGGTAATGCTTGATGAATGAAAAGAAGAGATTTAAGAATGTACATATGAATTGAAATACAAAAATAAATTTCATTAAAATTAAATAAATCAATAAAATCCTCCCCCTTTATATAATTCTCACTACATATGGTTGACCCCATCAGGATAGAAATATATATTTCATAAAATAAAAAACTATAAAACTGTAGGGATTTAGTCTCTACTCAGTCTGGCATCACCATAACCCTCATCTCCTAATATCCAATTATGTAGTTAGAGAGATTTAAAATTATATCACATCCATAAGAACCCATCGAGTCATCATATTAATTTCATTTTGAATATAGGTTTAGGGAAAACATGGTGAATTTACTCTATAAATGGAATGAAACACATATTTAGCCTAAACAGTCATATAAAAATAGAATTTACATTGTTAATGAATTTTATTCCTTTAATAATTATATAATAAATGTATTATATGATGTGAATGTATAATTTGATTCTATATAAATTACATGAATATTTATTTTTCAATACAATTAGGTGATATGATTATCAGAGTCTCTAATTTGACAAGATTCTAGAAATAAATCATTTACATAATGTAAACAGATCTATATATAGACTCAACAACTCCACTCCAAATCCAATGTAGTTTAAATCATCACGGGTCATGTCATGGAACATTGTAATGTTAACTAACATATATTAATCACGAATTATTCATAAATTGTTGTTAGTTTACATGAAAATTGATTCCCAATGTATTATACAGTAAAACTGAAAAATAATTAATAACAGTGGAACACTTATACATTTAGATTCCAAATGCAGTGTATTTTATTTTAACAAACTTGTGCATAAAATGTTAGTATGATATCCAAAAAGACATGAATTTAGTATTTCCCTTAAGAATTAAATCCCAACATACTAAAAAGGATTCTCACTATAACATTAATTAAATTAAAATTCTTAAAATGATATTAATAATATGAACAATTTTAATGTTCCTGCGTCATTTAAGATAATTTAATTAACATCCCAATTTTTTATGAAAAAAATCAAGAATGTATTTTCCTTTGACACTTTTTAATCCACATTCACATTAATTGTTCATTTTCATTTTTCAATTAATTATTAATATTAATAAATTTTTTTATATAAATCATTTTCAATTATTCTTCTCTTCATAATTAAAAAAATATATAATCAAATTTTACCACATTCCAAAAAAAATGTCACATACAATAGGATTTTAAATATTATGACATCTATAACATGTTAATATACAAATAAAAATTAATCATGAGGAATTTTCAAGAAGGTTTAAATATCTCTGAGACTTATTTTAGAAAGGTAATGGAATAAATAAATCTCAAAAAGAGGTTTTACTTTAATTCAGAGAACCTGATATAAATTGGTAAGCTAAATGAAATAATCCTGATGTGAATAGTTTTTTCATCTACCCATTCCCAAAATCTCAGAGTGGGATCATCACAAAAGACACAAAATGGAATAAATCTCCCCCTCTAACTCTTTTTATCTCTTATTTTATAGAAATTTCATTTAATACAAATCATAAATCCAACACATTAAAACATAATATCAATGGATTATTATTCTAAAAATGGTTATTTTTTATCATCTTAAGATAGAATGCAATATTATTACTATTACTACTATTTTTATTATTTTATTAAGAGTGGTTGATAATAGAGTACCAAGAATGATACATATAACATCTCTAAATTGTAATAAAGTCCTTATAAATGTATTCTAACATATGTATATCCCTAATAAATACGTAAAGCATATCCCCAAAACTTTTACATTTAAATATCATTCATCATACATATATTTGTTAAGGAATTAATGTACATGGTTTTAAATACAGTGTTTCTATATCATGGTCATTCATATATTCTGTAAGAAAAATAAATGTTTATTTAAGGTGTGTATTAGGATAAATTGATTAAATAAATATACCTCAATCATATTAAATCTGATTGTATTTATTCATTGATTTGATAATATTTCCAAAGAGCTCTAAATAGAACAATCCCAAGACTCATAAAAATATACCATAGAAAGGAATAAAAAATATCTATTTATTTAATTTCAAGAGAATAGAAAGAATTTTTTTGATAATCATCTATGGAAATGAATATGAATAAATAGAAAAATTAATTAAAATTAAAAAAAATAATAGAAATGAAAATTTTGGAAAATTTTCATTTATAAAAATCAAGTGGACTACATAATTCAAAATTTATTAAATCCTATTCGACAAGCTTATATTTACCAATTCTATTATGATTCCTCTATACAAATTTACTTATAATGAAATTTGAAAACATATAATGGTAATTATCATAAACTGTATATCTATCTTAAATGAGTTTTTTAATGGAAGAATTCAGTCTGTCCATGAATTTGATGGTTAATCTTATAAAATCATTTATATATGGAGAATGAAACATAAGAATTATAATATAATTTACTAACTCTCCTTTTTATTAATCTTCGACTTGTGGAAGTCTATTCTATTGCCTATTTTTATTGAGGGGCATGAAAAATAAAATAAATTGGTGAAGTTGTAGGCACATTCAATAACACTAAAAAATATTAAATAGAATAAAAATGAAATCTAATATAAAATAAAATATAATGAAATATATAATTTTAAATCTGATTAATGTGATTAAAAACATATGTTTCAACCAAGTATATTCTATATTTTTAACGGTAATTTTACTTGACCACACTAGTCTAGCTGACAAGAGTGTGATACAATGCTAAAAATGTATATTTGACACTATATTAACATCAAAATCCACCATGATCTTCTTTTCTAATAATTATCAAAATTAGCATGGAACTATAGAGTGGTCAAAAATGTATAGATTATGTGAATATATGAATGAATATTTTTATATCTATACAGATGTTATAATAATATTCTATTTCAACAGATAATTTAATTTGGATAATTTATTAAATATTCCATTAGGCTATGTAACTATCTCAACTTCCTCCTCTTCGTATTCTTCTTCTATATAGTTAGGGAAAATGGATTCAGGTTCTTATTCAACTTTCAGTGGCATACTTTTATCATCGTGAAAAGTTATATAAAATTTTTGGAAACTAACTTCAAAAAATTTCTTCTTCTTTTATCTATAATCACAATTTTTCTTGGAATAAAAATAATAAATAAATAAAAAAGGACCTTTCTTTTATTTATTTTTCTTCTTCTTAATGTGGTTTAATGAATATTAAATTTTACCAATCATGTTCATCCCCAATATCTTATTATTCATTATCTGGAAAATGTGAAAATTAAGGGGAATCATAATCATTATAAAAGTTATCTTTATAAGTCGCACGTACCTCTATTCATTATCCATGATTATTTTCTCATGACACTCCTCATCAAAATTCATTTCTAGGATATGGACTGTAGAGTCATCCTAACATGTGAATGGTTGATGGAAGTCATTAGATTCATTAGTCTTTCTAGGTTGCCTAATATTTGAAATCAAATAATATAAAAGAAAACAAAATCTACCATTTAATTGAATACCTTAAATCACAAAAAAATACCACATATAGAAAAATTTGTTAAATATTGATAATATAAATCATAAAGTAAAATAAGTAAATAAGAATAATAATAGATGAATTTTATTAAATTATTTTAGGAATATAATATCTTCTCTTGTCTATAGAAACTATAGTAAAACGTTTACATCCTTGTGGTTATTTTAAGTACCCACAAGGTTAATTAACTTATAAAAATTTATATAAATCAATAAAAGCACTTAAATATACTATAGAATGGTAAAGGAATATTTAATGTCAAACCCAAAAAAAATATAGTCTGATGAAAAATAATTTTATATAAAGGAAATAATATATTTATCAAAGGAAATATAAAATGATTTATTTGAAATAGAAAATTGGTTGTTTTAGTATTGAAGAAATTATAAAAATTAATGAAAATAGAAAATATAGGTTCATGATTAATTATGGCATAATATAGTCAATGAGAATACATAGGTTATCAGATCAATGTCAAGGAGAATCCAATCGTCAGGGGAAAAAAATTCCAAATCACTAAATTTGTCTTTTCTCAATGGTCATTATACAATGGTTCATTAGATTTTTTAGAGGATCAAGATCATATTTAATAAAAAAACACACACTTAATGGTTGTGGTGTGAGTTAAAAAATAGTCAATTTATTAAAATACTCACTCTCTATATGATCAGATAATGATCATTGATGATGAAACCGAAGATTGTATTTAATAATTTATATATTATGTTAAATACCCAAATGTATTTCACTCAAAATTAAATACCTCAATACAACCAATACCCATTCATTGAAATCTTACAACACATAATCAACCTATTATTTCCAACCATGAGTTGGTAAAAAATCCAAAAAAAAGGGAATTGGTCACTCCTCAATCTAGTAAGTAATTGTCCCTCATTTCAGGATATCCCTTTACATGGAAATATAGCATAAAATTCATCTTCCTTCCATTAAAATCCTTCTATTCATTGAATTAAATTTCTTTATGAATCTATGTTCATGATCTAAATGGAATTTATATATTATAAATGGAATGGATACAAAATTCTAATATATGAATCTTATGATGAAAATGAAACTTACTATGAATGTGAGATTAGTACCTACAAAACTTACATCATAATTGGATTATACGACATGAAAGTCTTATGTGATATTTCATACATTCCATGAATCAGACATTTATGATGTGGATTATTGATAAATACTCATTATATCTATAAATCAAAACTTTTCAGGACATAATTTTTTACATCATAAATAGATCACTTTATAGACTCTGTAACACCACTGAAACATCAAAACCACTTCAATATGTCGGTGTCGTATGACTTCATGATGTACCATGGTGAGAATGATATTTATCTTTTATTATTCATATCTTATTAGATATTTTCATTAAAATTATATTCCAATGCCTCCTTAGGAAATAAAAAATAAAAATTAAATAGTGAATATAAAAGAAATAGTTAATCAGTTAGCCTTGAAAATAAATATGTTATATAACAAAAACTAATTGCAAAAAATTTCAATATAACATCTTCAAGAATGTTTTGATTTGAACTATGAATGTTTTCCAGGCCATGTTTTTTTAACATTAAGAATAAATGTTTCTTATAGTATGAAATTCATATTAAATTATTGGGGAAATCACAATAGGATAGTATCTCACACCCTACCTTTTCAATTAGGTATTTATAAACCTCTTTATTATTGATGAATGTTATGGGATGTCACAATATAGTGGTAGATGGAATAAATATCTTGCAAGACCATCAGTAGTTGGTGGTACATATTTTTGTTTATGATAAATCAATATTTTTGGGTTTTCATTCCATTATTGAGACTTGTATCTTATGTTTGTGGACCCTTTTATCACATAGAGTGTTTGTCATATTAAAATTATTATTATTTTTTTATCTATTATTACTATTTGAATAGTAATAATTATGGATGTATTTTTCCATAATTAAATTTATCAATTCCATGGTTCATATCACTAGCCCATGGGGATTATTATTGTTCTTTTGGTCATGTGAATATTAGCAAGGGTACCATTTAGTTGGGTTATTTGGGTTTCTTTGTGTAAAATTAGTATCAAATGTGGTTTATTATTATTTTCATTGTCTGTATGAAATTTGAGATAGTATTTTCTAGAGTTAACGAGTATTATCTCTAAATTTTCTATACACGCGTCATTGGTATGGGACTTATGTTACCATGGGTTTTTGGGAAAAGTGCATTTGACGAAAATAATTGTATATATTCTATAATTTTCCCAAAAATTGATTTCAGTTTTGTATTTCCCTAATAAATTCATACTAAATGAGTTTAGGATCTCATGTCTCTTTAATTATTTTACCCTATGTGTTTTTAGTATAATTATCCCTACTATACATTCAAATAGAAATATCGGGGAATTTTTTAATGAATATCAACAAGAGAACCATCCAGTTAATGATAACATTATAGTAGTTTTTATGCATGTGGTCCATGCTATGTGTCAATTATTAAAACTTATTTCTGATACGAATGTAGAGGTTCTATGTTAGATATATTATAACTGATATTGTGCCTAGAAGTTCATTATCTAAAAAATGTTTTTTTATTGTAAAATAAATAATTAGAAGGTAGTGGAATGGTAGAATAATTTTATGAATCAATTCTAGTTCTAGAGATTCTTGATTATATTAAGGTGGAATGTGAAGATTTCATGCTTAATGGGAATAGAATATTTTAGTGATATTCGATAGTTTATGTAGGAAGGAATGTTGTTTTACAGTGGAATGAATTGAGGTATATTTTCAATGATTAGTTCTACCATGATTTAATCTTCAGTGTTACCCCTTTCCACTTTTCTTCACATCATTATGTATTCCTCTTCATCTCAGTAATTGTTTTTTCTATAGGCCTCCTTCTCCCCTCGTGTTCTCTCTCTGCAGTTTCCCCCTTGCAGTTTTTTCATTCTTCCTATCGATTATTGGGTGTCGTGGAAGCCTTAGGTCACCCTAATCTTGCTCCGGCATCAAGATCCTCTATGCCCTTCTGAGTCGTAGCTGGTGTGGAGGTATCAAAGTGGCTTTGGGATATGTGTTTAAGAGGTCTATGGGTTTCCAAGAACTATCGGAGTCAGTTCATTTATTTTGGCCATCTCCTTGGTCTTCTGCTTCTTCGACAATGGCTATGTAAGGAACCCTTAGGCGATCAAATCCCTACTCTAACCTCACATTCCTCGATACATCTCCCAATCAAATCTGGTATGGTGGTATCTACATGGTTTTGGGATGTGGGGTGCGGTAGCTTTCGGGGTTCTCGGCACAACCGGGGTTGGTTTTATCTTGTGATGACGATTCATGGTTTGTCTAATATTATCAGTGATTGTTCTTAAAATCTATTAGTGAATATGATTTGTGTTATTTTGCGAGCACGTTTTATATACTTGCTCAGTGAAGCCGGTGTTTTAGGTATCTGGTTTGGTGTTTCTCATTTCTGGTGTGATGATGGAGTCGTTGACGATGGTGATGATGGGGGTGAAGTGACAAAGGTTCCTCTGTTTTCATATTTCCAGGGTCAGGTTATTACTGACTACGATGATGGAGTTTTTTTTTCAGGCATTGATGCAGTGGGTTTGGTGACATGTTGGATGGTTTCTTACAGAAGGTTCTCGAGCATTCTAGTATTATTATTTGGACGATGCCAGTGAGTTGTAACGACGACGTCGAGTGGTGATGATGATGTAGACAAGGGTGTCATGGATGAAGCAGTGATGAATGGATGTAGATGTCTGGCGATGGTTATTTCGGCGATTGGAAGAGACGATCTCCATGATGGGTATCTCAAAAAAGTTGTGCATCAGGATGGGCGATGATTTTTTAAATTTGAATGTTGTGTATTTTTGAGTGTTGGTAATGGCGGTACTGGATCAGACTGGGTTTGTTTTTGAATTTCGAATTTTGCATGCTGTAATTTTCTTGATGTCTAGTTTCTGGTTAACACTTACCCGTTAAAAGTGTCATTATAAAATATAAAAAATATCGATTGTGTGGATACATTAATTGAGTTCCATAAACATGTGAAAGGTAACCAAACTATGAACTTGTACGAGAATCAAATTATTGAAATTGTTTACATCTCACATGAAGTGGCATCGAATTGGAATCTAAAGGACTAGATATTTTAGATTGGTATCGGACAATATATTCAATCCTATTTATATCAATTTAAACTCACCTCATATTAAAAATTTATGTATATATATCTCTTCGATGAGTTTTACATGGATTGAATTTCGATGAGGATAGGATTTTCTCATACTCCCAATGGCAGTATTAATGTACCATTTTAATGGAAGAGATATAGATATTTATCTCTTAAAATAAATCACAGTGGTGTATGTCATTATTAGACCTCTAAAAAATCATCAATAATATTTATTAAATTACATATTACTTACATTCATTATGGTATGGTTGGGAGCCAGAAGTATACATTCTCAAAGGAAGAGAAATTTTTTTCTTTTGTTGACATTGATGATAAGTGTAGAGGTTTTTTCTGGTCTTTACAGCTTTTCAATGTGTTAAGGGGTTATAATTACAAACAGTATCTATTAACCAGCTAAAAAATTCTAGAATAAAGGGGTTATAGATACATGCACTTGAAAAGAATCATATTCATATAGATGAAGAATATCTAGTGTAAGATAATGTATGGACTACGAGAGTGAGTGGTACAGTTACCATATCTTGATCTTTAGTTCATACATTATTTTATAGAGGTGTCTGTCATTCCACTATATCTATGACTATCATGGAACCATTAAAAATTAATATGGTTCTTATAACTTATTTTAAGAAGACTACTACACCTCTAATGTTAATGAAAGAGTAGGGTATCTAGTTACCTTTTTTTAATTCACATTATTTTAATTCAATCTAGATTGGGACATTCTATTATGGATATGAAACCTATATATTTCTTTCTAAATATAGATTGCATGATTTCCTATCTTCATTGTGTTTTCTAATTTTGGCCTCAGGGAGTGAGCCTTGTATTTCTAGGGGAATGGGTCCTGAGGTCAAGTTGAGTCGTGCCCCCTCTTTTAGTGATGGGTAAGATGGGATCCATGTTTAAATTTTAATTGAATCATGAACAATTGGGTGGTGAACATCATCTAGTAGTCATTGAGTTTTCCAACTTTTTTCCATTTTATTTTAGTTTTTTTCCACTAGTGTGCATTTTGTATGTTTCCAAAAACATGGTGCTAGGTACCTAGCTGATATTTGTTATATGTTACTATATAAAAGCCCAAAAATAAAGGATTCGGAATCTATTTAGAATGATATTTTCCCCCAAATTATTTTTGTGACTTCATATTTCACGTTGGGAAATCCTGTTCTTTTTGCTATAAAATCCCACGGGAAAATTTGAATTTTGGTTGACTATCAAAAGATCAATCAGGGAATAGTTCAGAATTATATTTCATTTCCTAATTTTAATGTTTTTTTATCTTGATAAAAGTGGTGAATTATTTCTTAAACATTGATCTTTGGTATGTTTATCAAATGATTCTGATTAAGAATTCTAACATTACTAACAATATTTTCAGAATAAGGAAAGACCATTATGATGAACTCATTGGGTGTTTTTGATTAACCATTGATCCTATTGTTCTTATATAATTAATAAAGAGGATTTATCATGGGTTCCTTGACAATATTAATATGTTCTTATTGGATAATATATTCGTTTACTCTAAGACTAACAAGAACCATGTACAAAATTTGAGAGAGGAATCATATATCTTGATAAACCATAATCATTACACCAAGATTTCAAAATTTATCTTCTTGATGTGAGAAGTAAACTTATTGGGACATGTGGATTAAAAAAATTTAATAATAGTTTATCCAAATATGTTTAATGATGATATGGGAAGCGAGGAACCATGAAATGTCTTGGAGATTTAGTTATTAATGGGCTTGTCCAGAAAATATAGATATTTTTTGAAGGATTTCTGCATGTTTTATTCTCCAATGGCTGATCTTACTACGACATGAGTTAATATTTTTTAGGATTTTAAATCCATGGTTTCATTTGATGAGTTGAAGAATAAATTGACATTTTTCAATTTTGACTCTTCTAGTAGCTTATTATGGTTAAATGGTACCCTTTTTTGAATTAGGTTCAGGTTTTGGATATGTTTTTATACTAGGTAATAATGTGGTTGAAAATTGTTCTCATCAACATCAGCCTCATGAAAAAAATAATCCAACACATTATCTTGAACTCAAATCCATCATTCATTCACTATGGACTTTCATTAATTTACATCTCAGTGAAAGGATTTCCATATAATTTGATCATGTGTTCTTGATTTATATATTATCTAAAAAATATATAGGAATATTAAATAGATATGGTGTGTGGAGTTACTATATGATTTTTATTTTAAAATTACATAAACTATGGGTAAGGAGAATGTCCCTACCGATGATTTTAGTACGAATCATACATCATAAAAAATGAATGAATATTTGGAGGAGGGGGTGGTAATAGACCACTTTGATCTTATGGATTTAGTATTCATTAAGTGTGAGATAATGATTATTTTCATGAGTGTTCAGTGGATATCAAAACAAAATTAGATGATTATTTAGGAAAATAAAATCAATGATGAGTTATAAATCAATAGAGATTATGTATACTATAGTGATGCAATTTGTGAGTGGTCTTTTCATAAGCATGTATCCTATGGTTTTGTAATTGATTTACTATAACTGTTACATTGATAAAGGATGTAATGGGTGAGTTTCATGACTTCAAGGTGGAAGTACACCATAGAACCAAAAAAATGATTTATGATATGCTGTGATGTTTTTTTCGAACTATGAAATGATTAATATATGATTTTTTCCAATTTTTATAACTATAAACTAGTTAAGAATGAGAATCAGAACCCTTATGGTTTTCATTATCCAATTATCATTTTGAAATGAATGTGGCATGATATACCATTAGATTTTTTGATTTTATTTCCACATTAAACTCTTGGTAGGAATTATATATTGGTGGTGACTGATCAATTCACAAAAATCATCTCTCTTTTTTCCAATTAATGATATCACTAATATTGAGTACATGGTAATCCTATATGTCTATGAAATAATGAAATTTCATTTTGTTATGGAAGAAATATATATTGGTAGGGTCACATGGCTTTCTTTTCTCTTTAGATGGGGCTCAAGGGGGAAATAGTATCCCAATTGAATTGGATAATGAAATACCGTCCTCAAATAGATAGTCAAGTCAAATGGAAATGTTATTTTATTAATGAAATTATATGATAATGTGTCCATTAATTTATATGATCTTGGGATAACAATTTATGTATGGATGAATTTTCAAATAATAATATCTTCTAAATCAATCAATATGAAACCCCTTGTGGATTTTCAAATCAAACCATGAAAATATCCAATTTTTTGGTCTAATGACGGTGAATATTCCTTGGTAGGTCAATGTTTTTTCTAAGAGGTGAAAACCTCAATTTAGAGTATCCATTAGAGAATGTTAACAATTTAGAGCCATTAAAAATACAATATAGGTATTTTTTATCACCATTTGAGTTTGGTGGTTGTGATCAGGCATTCTTAGAGTTTCAAAACATTTCTCTCATTGATGGATAAAGAAATAGGGTATGTTAGAACCCAAATATTTGAGACAATTTGTGGTCATCGAATGGTTTTGTATGTTGGTCCCAATTTTTCCATCCCACCATAGTTAAAATATATCCACATAAATTTCCCATGTATCATAGCTTATGAAGTATAACTATGACCCATATCATTTCAAATTATTGAAGAATTAGGATATAGAAATTAATTTATCGATGACTGAGTAGCCAATTTAGATTTTTGATTCCTAGGTAATGGTATTTCATGGAAAATTCATACCCTCGATTTAGGTATTGTGGTTTAATAGTTCTTATACACCTGATACATGGGAGTGTGATGAATTTATGGGATAATAGTGAACTAATCTCTTTTATGTGGAGTTATTGTAACATGTTTTTAGGAGAAAGATTGTTTCTATGAATGAGAGAATTGCAGTATCAATAATTTTTATTTTCATTAAATTCTCTGGTTCTTTTATACACTTAAAATCCGATTAATTTTTTTATTAATGAATTTTCATGGGAAGTATTTCATAATTCTAAAATCATATAGAATAATAAATTAATATTTTTTGAATCTTCTAGAATAAATTGGTGGTATAATGCCTCAAAACTAAAGACCCCAACATGGATGATATTTCATTTCGGTGGAGTAAGTGGATGTGTCCGAGTGTTACAAGGGGGAGTTAAGGGAATGATGTAGGGGGAATATATATATTCCATCATTACCTTGACCACATATATTTCACTATATCATTTTCTATAATGTTCTATTTCTGAAGGTTTATACCAAGTTGTCTTCGACCATGCTACAATGTTGTGAAATGCATCTATTTTAGAGATCTATAGTCATTTATTCATCAAGAGTTGTATTATATAATGACCCATTTAGGTTTTTATTCAGGGAAATTTTAATATTTTTAGTTAACGATGTTTATTTCTGAATTTATAGTGGATCCATAATGCACATCAAACAACAATAAATAATTATCTACCTTTTCATGTAGCTTATTTCAAAAACACTGAAAGAATAATACAATGTCAAACACATTCCAAATTAACCTTATTTTCATAGTAATGTTCCTTTTCTGCTGTTTTCCATAAAAAATGTCCAATATTGAACTGTTTAGTCAGATGATATGTGGTATTCAAAGGTTATTTACTGTAGAGGCCATTTCATGTTCACCACAGTGCATTGGTGTTGCATCCTACATTATGGTGGTTTCTTCTACACTACAATAGCTTGTGTGTGTAATGTATCCTCCTAGATTTTTAGAGGAATCACATAATCATCCTTGCATACCCGTCATCAGGCTATTATAATTCATTTCAGGATAGGTAGTTTGGAATGTAATTCGTATTATTTTAAACCATTAATTTTCATATATAAATTATCTTAGAAATAAATTTCTAAGAGAATGTTGGGTGTGTGATAAATTTTCTATTAAATTTCATGGGGTGATATGAAAATTATTTATGGAATATAATTGTTCATTTTTAGGATAAATTTTATGGAATTGAAATCATGAAAATTGACATTATTTTCAAGAAAATTAATGATATGATGTATTTTTTGATTTGAAATGTGATGGTTTAATGAATTTTGGTAAATATATTTGATGTTTGTTTTTTAGAATAATTTCATGAGGTTAAGAAAAAAAATTAGGGTTTCATGTTTTGGAAATTAATGTCATGTTTCGAAACATGAATTTAGTGCTAAAGGAAACAATGATTGAAATGGATTTTAATGAATGATACCCACTTGTAAGTTTTTTTATTTACCTCAATACACATGAGAGACAGATAGTTGATTGGGAAGAGAACATGTTAAGAATTTATTATATATAGGTGCAATGTATTAATGATTAAGAAAAACTAAATTACATGAAGGCAGGGATATTATTTCTTAGGGATCTTCACCTTTCCATCCATAGGGATGTTCTTTATGAGATTTTGGAATTAGTACTTCAAAAATATCTATGATAATACTTATTTATCATACTACTATATATTGTATCCATTATACTATTTTTGGAAATTAATTCACATGCCATACTATAGTAATGGATGACTGAATAATATTTTCGAATAAATTATTATACACGATATATTTGGTTAAATGTTTTATTCATGCCTATTATATAATTATTTTAGAATACACCTTCCTTAATAGAAAGGATGTTGTCAATATTTTGGGATAGACATTATAAATGATTCTTCAATTATGTTTTGAAATTAACTATATAAATAATTCCATGAAATATTTTAATTACGTTATGAATAATAAGTCTATCTAGTATTGAATTATTATGACATTATTGGTAAAATACTACTGGGTTTTAAGCTCAAAAACTACATTTTCATTCAAGAATTTTTGGATTTATTTTTTCCAAGACTGTTTTAAGGGAAGGAACCACACATAGGTAGATGGTGTACTAGACATTTGTGACCTTCGAGAGTTGGTATAACAAGGTGGAATATTTGATCCATTAGTTATGGTTGGTTTTATTTTTGTATTTGAGACTCGTATTGAGGTATATTGAAATTTTTTCTCTTATAGTGTGTTTTTCATTTCGATAGTTTTATTATTCAATTATTTTATATTTTTCATTAACTTTTAATCATTTTTAGGAAATTATTATAAATTTATTTTTACCAAATCTAGGGTCCTTTTTCCAGTTTGTGGTGTTTAGGAACACCCTTCTTGACATGGGAGAATCAGATTAGTTATCGTTTAAGAGGATTATATAGATTGGTTTATGAGAAAAAATTATAAAAACACAATTGAGAAAATATTTAGGCTTTACTAAAATTGAAATTTATTTTATAAAAAAAAACAAATAACATAGATTGGGGTATTTCTTCCAATGTATAATAATTAATGGAAATAATTTAATACATTTTAATGATATTAGAATGACTATTCCAACATCACAAACATCCTCTATGATCCTATTTCTTATCCTTATAGAACATGTCCCTTCACCATCGGTGGATCCCTGACCAATAAATCTATAAATTCAATAATATTCCTATATAGGGTGTGAGTTTAAACTTAGTAAGACACTACCAAAGAATCCCAAACATAAGTGTGTGATTTTATTGACATTAATTATAATAAAATAAATAGAAAACATAAATATCCTATCATGTTCTAACCAAGATTCCATAAGTCTACCTGCATCTTCAGCAGGGTGTAAATAAAGACCAAATTAACTATTTCATGACATTGATAATTACACATGATCAAAAATTTCTCTCTCAAAATTTAGTGAACAGTAATGTATCCATGTTCCACCATTATGTAAAAATTCCATACCCCCATTAAGTGAATGTCCCAGTGTCCACATATTGGCCAAATTCAAAGATTCGTGGAAATACATGCTCACAAATTTCAAACCAATATCTATATCTAGGGGAAAACATGTTCCTCTTGTCATATTTGATGGTAAAATAAAAAACATATAATAAAAATGGATACACTCACCCACTAATGGATCAACATTATGATTTAAAAAATCCTCCTTTTTTGAACTATTAATAGTGGATGTGTACATGAATCCACACACAATTTATTTTAATTAATTATTAAGCATGTCATAAAAATAAATGTCTAATGATCCAAACATACACTCTCCCACTTGAATATCCCTACACGAGAGGTTCAATTGGGCCACACACACACAGATAATATTTATATCAAGAAAGAGTTTCATGACTATACATGAATTCATATGAATTACATAGAATAAAATCAATATATAATGACCATTTAATGGTAGAAACATATTAACTCAAGTGTACTAATAAATACGGTCCTGAATTTCCAACTATATCGAGAACATCTAATGAATTCTCTATAAAAAATATGAACTCATCTCATAAGGTATACATGAATCTTGGTTCAAGAAGAAGATAATGTTATGGGTTTTAATTATATTAATAATACACAATGATATCATCCATGAACTATAGATTTTGAATATTTTATGGAAAGTATAAAAATTGACTATATCAAGTAACTTACCATCAAAACAACATAAGAATAATAAATTATATAATAATATAAATCAATGATCTTGAAAATATGGACCATGTACATTAATCCATCCAAGATGATGGTACATGATTTAGATGAAAACTGAAATTTCTTGAAAGAACTATCTCTTAATATGATTTACTATAATCCAAAGACTCTTGATCGTGTATAATTGGAGTTTTTTTGGAATGGAATCGCAATGAATTTTGATTATAATTGCATGGTTTGAGATATATATATATATATATATATTATAAAATTAAGAATTAATAGGCGTTTTTTAATAAAAATATATTTTTTGGAATTATTAAATTTCCATAGAAATATTGGTCACATTGTTTATTAAACTATGATAAAATTGTTAATAGATAACTACCTCTTTTGGTCACCAAAAGGGTTTGGAAAAAATATTTATTTGAACCATGCATTAACCTCGCTTTTCCCCTCAATCTCTAGTTGTACAGGTTCCCTGCAAATTTCACATAGTTAAACAAAACTATACACTGAACATGCTATATCTAATGCCCAAAAAAACATTTCACACTTTCCAATAGAGTACCACATGGTTTTTTCATAGTGTTCTCAAAACCATTCACCCCATAAAATCCCCAAAATTTAACCAAAACAACTCATATGTTACTGAATACTTTACCCATGAAAATAATTACATAAAACACATAATGAAAATTATAAATCAAATGAAAAATTACCCAAAAAAGTATAGGTTGTTAAACTCTCCCACATAATATATTTATCATCCATAAGAATTATCTCTAGATTTCATAATTAATAAAATTTGTGGATTGAGATTTTGCATCATATTCCTACACCCATATCTCCTTCCAGAAATGTCTATGATACCATATAAGTCGAACAATTTATACCATATTCCAACTAAACACCTTATCAGTATGGTCTATAATATTTATTGTTTCTCCAAAAATGGCGCATTTGGTTCCATATCAACATTATAACTATTGAACACATGTACAAGATTAGACTCATATGACCAAAGTTGATAAACAATGAACACTCTTTGATTACCTCAGTACCATGTAAGGAGGTCCATTTGGTAGGAATCTATTCTGATATTCTCTGTAATCTCAAATGATCCTACAAAACAAGAAACTAGCATTCCCCATATCTATAAACATTAATGTCATAATCAAGTTAAAACCACAAGAAAAAACAATATTCCACATCTAACTCATTGGGTCATCACATCTAATAATTATATTAACACTACATTCTCTTATAGGTTACTAAATATTTTTGAATCTATTGGACCCAATATGAAGACTCCTGTATGAAACATTACCCAGAAATTGATTCCACACCTATATATTTCTAATACAGTTATAAACAATACTACTGACCATAAAAAATTATAAAGGGTACATTATGGAATGAATATTGGTAATTATTATATTATGAAAACTCATCCAAAGATAGATGGTCATCCCATAAAACAACGAATTCTAGGATGCCTACCGAAAGCATATCATACAAAACCTATATCTTCACCTCTGGCTACACATGTGTTTTTAGATGATACACCATGCTAAACATAAATTACATCCCACCACCTTACACCTTTATTAGATGACCAAAAATAACCCATGTAGCATATCAAAAACTCTAGGTTCATGTAATCCCATAAACAATTAAACATTTTCACATCCCACTTCCACACAAACACATTAATTTTTTTTAAGAAAATCACATTCTCGTCGATGATCAACCATATCGCTACGAATGGGAAGACAATGAAATTAAATTCCCAAAAATGTCCATATTTATACCTAGACACCAAAACAATCTACTGATATCTTGATATATCTTTATCAAACCGTTGTACACAACCCACTGTGATCCATGGGAGTCTCTTTTCATCACTTCTATCATGGAAGCCTGAAACAATACTCCCACATGAATGTATAAAATTTCATCACTATCCATTAACCATCATAGAATTGTGTCGATTTGTTCCAACTATTCAAACATAACATGAAATTAGGATCCAACTCTTGTATGGAATTTTCATGGTCCACAAATATAGACATCATGGATAATGGATCACAATTAATTTAACTTTTATCCACATATTCATATATTGAACAATCAGTAAAAAAGCTCATCCACCTCCATTCCACCTATAAATGTCACTCTCTACAATCATACATTTTTTTACTATGAACATATGGAATAAAATTTACTTTCCCTAGATAATAACCCATTTTAAAATTAAATATTACCAGATACACCAACCAACACATCTTGTAATGATTCGAGTTCCACTAAGAGAAGATATACCACTGTCCCTTATAATATGTGTAAATGATAAATCTCTCATCAAAGAGAAAAAATAACCAAAACATTAGATTAAATTAAATAGATGCAAAATGTAATGAATTTTTTACATAGTTCCACTAATGGAGATGTACCCAGAGAGACCCATACTCCAAATCCCAATTCCTATATATCAGAATATATCACAAATCAACACATAATGCATCATTATAATCCACATATCCAATCATACTATCAGGTTGTATCAGAATTAGTGCAGATTCTAATCCCCTCATTAATAATAGGAAGTTCACTTCACTATGATATTCCAACTTAAACATCAAACCCTTCTTTATAATCCAAATCCTAATAACTATTAAATGACAGAAATTGTAAATAAAATTTCTATAGTAATAGACCAAATATAAGAAATTCTTAATGTAAAAAATGTTCTTTGAAATTTCCCTATACATGAAGACAATGAAATTAGCAATATAAATGGATATTCAGGCCTTAGAAATCATATTCCTATGTAATAAAACCTCAAGGATCAAAAAGTGATAGTTCAAAATATTGTAATAATGCAAATTTTATCAATTTTTAGTCAACAATATTTCAAGGATTTTCACATTCATCTATAAGATCTATGTATATAGCAGGATATTGTATATAAATACAATGAGAAAAGAGTCATCATATTGATGGAAAGTATTTATCTTGATTTAAATAAACACCCCATAAGAGTTTTTAGCCTAATGTGAAAGGTGAGATACTCATATCATCTAAACATATTTTTAATCATTGTCATAGGCATATCAGATTCTCTGACTCAATGTCGACCATAGTGTAATCACCTGTGAATATATTTGAAATGCCAGGTTCCCCTAAAGTAATCATGAAAATAATAAATCCTTCGTATATGTTTACAACCAATTTTTCCATCTACCTTATAAGAGATGAAAATTTTATTACCCCATGGATAAGTGATCGATCATATAAATACCCCCATATTGATCCTCAAGTAACACCTTCAGTTCCGTCAACTTATAGGGTTGTATACACTATAGATTAATTGATATTGTTTATGACACTAGAGTGAGTAATATCGGTAAATCAATTACTCTATATAGATTTTGTCCTTATAAACCGTTTTTATAAAAATCATAGTAAATGTCATCGAACAGAGTAAAATAGAAGAGTGATATTGTCTTACATTCTATAAGATCTTGGCATATTACCTACTGTCTAATATATTCACACTAACTCAGGATGAATCCCATTGTACCATCTCAAACATCACATTCACAATTCAGAATAGTTTTACCCCTTGTTATAGTAATGTATTCTCATATATATATATATATATATATATATATATATATATATCTTATGTTTTTGAGAAATTTTTGACAAGTCCATGCCAAAAAATTACATCGAATTTATTAATTTTATATATCATGAATTCCCATTAATTTCCATAATTGCTAACTACCAAAAGGAATGTGGGGAATATCTATTGATTTTTTACGTTTCCTCATGGTTTTATAAAGAGATATAAATTCAAAAGACAATATAAATTGAAATTCTAATAATATAATGACTTGAGAATATAAAAAATAATGTGAAGCTCCTATATTATGAAAAATAAGTTGAGGGTTTTGAGGTAATCATAATTACACCTCAGAATATAGAAGGTCACTCATCATAATTACTCAAAAAATGGGTCACCACATAGACCATTTAAGTGTTGGATCAAGGAACCTTCCATTAAGTATCACGTGTCATTTGGGTCATAGAATTCTATAAGATAGTTATCTACTAATGGGGTCATATGATCAAACAATAACTTGATCTCCCGTAACCCATCCATGCCCCATTCATTCAAATATGTTACATATGACCCATCATTCCATATTTATGTAAATATTTTTATGGATTGGAACATAACATGAAATTATTCCCTTTATATCTATAATTATAACACATAGTGGCATTTCATCCCATTGAAGGAGATGAAGATCTCACACATATCTCTTACTCTCTCTATCTCTCTGAACATTGGAATATGTCCAATAAATTATTCTTTCTACTAATAGAAAGGACCCTTTTACTCCACCAACTATAATAATAATTTTTTCCCTGAGATATGGAATTATACTCACTACTATATTCTCATCAATTCTAATTTATATTGTGATGTCCTTTTGAAGAACATTAGTGTATGTCGTATTGTCTAAATTCCTGAGCTAGTGCACTAGTTTTGGTCAAAGTCTAATCTCAAAATTTTGGGCATTATAAGCCTCAATCCCAAACACAATTGGAGAAGTGTAGTGAATAAATATTTAATGAGATGAATAGTATGACTCCTACATCATTCCCTACTGATTCTCCAAAAAAATATTTAGATCAATCTTTCTTCAGTATATTAGATAAAAAATCCTCAATGATGGTATTGTTGAAGGTATCCCATGTAAGATCATCAATCCTCACATCATGGTTCAGGACACCCACAATATCCTAATAGGTACTCAAAGCATGAAATTATACATTTTAACCCATATATCATCCAAATTTAACAAAATATCAAATATTTCCATAGTGATGTAGATCCAATCCAAAGAATACCAGGGTCCACTAATACCATGGATGGATGGGGTATTCTGATGTTGGAAATACAATGAATTATTGACCATTTTCTTGTGAGATCCTCTAAACTGAACATGGAAAATTCAATTCACTCAAGGATAAAAGTGTTTCACTTTCTAAATCACTATCATTGGTTCTATATCCTAATAAACTACATTCTACTGCACATTTAGTGGAAGGGCATGAATTCCCTACATTACGATGGACTTATGACCTACTATATATGTGATCTTGTAATATGTTGTCAATGTGTTTTTTAAATTCTAAATAAACAGTTGTAGAACCCTATAATAGCTCACTTAAGTAAAGAACTCAAGTTATTTATATCCACGCATAAGGGGTTTCTACTGAAAGTCATATCCTAGGAGGATACCCATATCCAAAGGCTTGGCCCTAATAAAACTACTTAGGGCCGATCCCAAGTATCTAGTACATGAATATTAGCCATTGTAATATACACGTATAATAAATAATTATCATTCCAGTTAATTAAAAATTTAGGATAAATATATCATAGAAGTGAATATCAAAAATTAATATTGACATAGAATTGATGGAATTTTTATGTCTAAAAATCAATCACATGCATGACATATGAACCAAAATGTTGTGATATGAAGTATTAATGCTCTAAAAATCGTTCAAACAATAATTAAAATAAAAAATATTAATCACAAAATGTGGAATAGTTTAAGAATAAAATATTAACAGATAATATATGTCCCATACCCTAGTAACCCGGAGGTCCATTACACATGAGCTTTCTAAGAACATGTGTGACTCCCCTATCAATGTTACACTCATATATTTACATTAAAATATTCTATAAAATAAGACAATATGAAAATAATTGAAATGAAAAGGGAAAATTAAAACCACTTTGATTCCACATTATAACACCATGACCACCTCGTCATGTTTTTCCAGAGTATCACATGACTTAATGTATGTCACCACATATACTAGAGGTTACCAACTAGTGTATCAAGTAAAAAAGGTTTCGGGGAGACCATACTCATGATAAAAATAACTAGGAACTTGAATTTTAACTTATAATAACAAACAACATATAATAAAAAAACATAAAATTCATTATGAAAAAATAAAATTGAAACCGTCCATATAAAATAAATGAAAGGAATCCCAATATGGAAAGTCCTCTAATGTATAATAACATATGTCAATAAACTGAAACACTACATCGATACTTCTAGGTATATCCCCACATTATATCCATCCATCAGACTAAACATGTTAAAATCATGGTTAGGGGGATTTCTCCTTTAGATAGATCCCTAGCCATTAAATACACACATGCATGGAGATGTCAGTGTAGGGTGTGAGTATAGAAATATTATGACACAATAATTACATTCTAAAAATATGAGAATTAGTATATATTATTGTATTCTGATAATGAAATGAAAATTATAAATAACCAACCATGCGATTAGTCATTATTCACTAAAAAAGAATTGATGAACACTAACTTTAACTGCGCTGACACCCTGATAGAAGTAATGTCTAATGAAAATAATGGATGAAATATATTATTCCACATGATCTACATGTTTTTCTAGATGTTTTTTCTAATGGTATTTTACCCACATTAAAACATGAATTAATAATTCCATTTATTCATTTAATTGAATGTCTTGTTGTCCATATATCATTACAATTAATGTATCTATGGAAACAAATAACATATGAAAACCCAATATTTGGATATAGAGAAATATATATCAACAAATGTCAAACAAATATCCAAAAATATTTAAATATATATATTCCATATATCTTCTTGGAAGGTCAAATGACATCCTTCCAATCCTAAAAAAATGTTCCGCTCTAAGGGGAAATTTTTTTTAGAAAGAGTGACCTAGAACCATGAAACCATTCATCAGGGAACAATACATGGATATCTAAACAATATATAATATAATAAGTATTAATAATATCATATTAAGAAATATATAATGGGACACACACACACCTATATGAATATGATAATATGCAAGGGTCATTGGCCACACACACACACATGAATATAATACCAACCATGGTTCTCATATATATAATCAAACATTATTTTTGTTGAATACAATTAATATATTATTTCCCTTTCATAGACCATCTTGTCGAGGCCCTATTAGATGGATGTAAGAGGAGTGTGACACCCTATCCCTGGCCAGGGGATGGTGACCAATGTGTAGTCGTAATATCACACTCATTGATGGAATTTTCCTATAATATCTATATACATTCACAAATCTCGAAATACCCATACTATTCTAAATGAAAATGTGAAACTGATAATAGTTTCAGTCACATTTCAATATCTCAAATAAGATTAAAAAATTGTATTGGAAATAATAAAATATCCAAATACAATCCCTTCATAACTGATAAAATATCACAAACTTCAATAATGGAGGGAACTACATTCGTATGTAACACCAAATATGAACCACAGTTTTCCTATATCAACTGAGATTCTCTAGATCTAGGATTATTAGGAATATATCTAAATAAATGTTTTCTATATAATAAAAAATATTGTTGAGAAGATATCATGAAATTTGGAATATATACATACCTATAAGGAAACCCAAAAACATTAGAAATGAGAAATAGAAATACTCAGTTTAACCCATAGGAATGTGGGTACAGAAACCCCAATCGAGGGAGAAATGTTATATCTATGTCCATTTCTTAGCAATGAATGATGACCCAAATCATCATCAAGAATTTATGTCACTCTAGATATGATACATATCAATAATAACACATAGATGTTCCCATGATAGAAACAATTTCTTAAATTAGTCCAAATCATAATACAAACAATAAGACTATACATTTGGATTCTTTATAATGTTCATCCAAAAATATATCACCCTACATGCCATGCCATCATTGATGGAGTTCAACCGATATTTCATTCTCTTAATGCATCACCAATGGGGTAATCTATAAAACTCCAAAAAGAACAATACAAAGGTAGTGGAGAACACCCAAGGATTATGGGGAGCTCTGAAAACCATGGCATTGTTAACCAACTAGAACTCAGATAATGTCCATACATAGATAATGGTACACACCTATGGCCAGGGGGGACTACTAAAATTATAATTGTATTCACCCACTAAGTATGGGAAAATTCACCCATGTTTATTGGTTTTGATGATTCCATAAACCCCACAATGGTATGTGTATATAATAGAGGATAAAAACCTGTTCCAATTAGAGGGATTATTGAAAATATATCCAAACCAATCCTATGAATGGGATCAAAATCATAATATTGGGATGTAATTTCAAACAGAACCCTTATAGAGT
The DNA here is from genome assembly GCA_963277665.1 of Viscum album. Classification (NCBI taxonomy): domain Eukaryota; kingdom Viridiplantae; phylum Streptophyta; class Magnoliopsida; order Santalales; family Viscaceae; genus Viscum; species Viscum album. Next base: position 51,295,082 of record OY728152.1, on the reverse strand, counting down.
TGAACCAAGGGATAACCACAAATTGATACAAGAATCCCTTCATTGACGGAATATTTTCAAGATTATTACATCCACTTATGTTACTTGGTATTTATAAGAAATGTACACAAAATGGAGTTGATACATGGTATATAACCTCTCCTATATACATGGGCATGACCTCTGTTGCACAAGGGATGGATAGACATGTGAATATACAAAACATGTACATGTATCACATGAAATTTATTTGATGTCTAGTATATTTCCATGTCCTCGGGCCTCTACTTCTGTACAATAGCCAGTGCCCATGTTTCCCCATGCGGTGTACCTTTCCATTCAGGGATCAAACCATGTTTTTTCTTATTACTACTACACATTAATGTATTCTTAACATGGGATTCCTATCCATGTAATTGAACACATTAACATGTCCCATCACATTTTCAATACTTCTAGTACATGTTTTTTTTAATCATAAGTCCTTATCACCCAATGGGAATAACACACAGTGTGTGCTCCTGAATTGTACCCCATATGATCAAGATTTACGAATAGTCAATCCATTAAAATCTACCAAAACCTCATTTTTTCCATTTTACACAAATATTGACCTCCAATGGATCCTTAAAATTCATAAGGTTGGATTAAAAAGTTCAAAACAAACATATATTTGGGTATGGATATAAAACTAAAAAATCCTCTTTCCATGTGGTGATACACTAAATATTCTGGTCTATATACACATTATAAAGCCACTACAAAGTGATCTTGTACTAAGAATCATCATTGATGATGTAAAACAATTCAAACTCTCTCCTTTAGTATTTTGGTGATGTAAGGGAGAACTCTCTTCATCTATAATGCATGGAATATAATAATATGTGCATATTCTTCCACATTTATTTAATTATATAAGTATTTAATTAATTATTGTATTTAAAATTAGTTTTCCCTCAACAGAATCTTGAAAAAAGCCATATTATACCACACCTAGGTTAAAAAAACCTTTCACATATAATGTTTCTCAAATATTTTCAAATATATACTTGATTTTGGAGTTATTCAATTATTTCTACAATATTTTCTGATCTTGATATAACGAATCCATTATTTTTTATTGTCATGAAGAAAGGCTCTCATGGCCTTATAAATATATAATAACACCATGAATAAATAGAGAAATATTCCTAGAATTATAATAAAGTATAGAAACAAAAATAGTACTAGTAATGTTTCCCAAACATGAAGTATTTTCATCGGGAGAAGAGAAAAACTACTCAAAAGTGAGGATACGGACCTATCAACTAGGTTCCCCACTAAAAAAATCTATTTCAAAAGATATCATTATATCCAAAAATAATCACCCAAGGGAAGTGATTTTCCAAAAAGTGTTTTCTTGGTTCCATTCTAAAACACTACCGCTTAATTCAAAAGGCACCCCTAGCACCCAATCTATCTCATCCTTGAAAATTTAATGAAAGAAGTTGTGAATATTTCTTCTTAGCTGTGATATATGGAAAACAAAAAACACCAATTTTGACTATCATTATAGGGTCAAGTAGAATGCCACCTCACGAAACCAAAATACTTACAAAAAATGGGAATTTGATGCATAGTTTTATACTTTAATTATTTTAAAAATACATGTAATACTAGATGTAGAGAGTTCATTTGAAACACCATATCTCCTCGTCACACATCAGAGACCACCATCATGATTCCAAAACTAACTGTTAGAATTTATTTATCTTCATTAAATTACTATGTGTTTACAACGCCTCATATAAAAATTTCCAACACAATCTCAGGGACTACATATGACATATCCCACTAGCTCCAACTATTAAAGTAGTGACATATAAGTTCTCTCATAAATGGCCTCAAATAGGGAAACAAGGATGGTTTAGTTGAAACAAAAATAATATACTAACTATAACAATTGTATTTGTTCCTACCTGAAATTTCCAAAAACTAACATGTAATCCCAAATCATATTATCTAGAAACAAAAAAATCATCTACACTTTGGAATTGTTCTGGGGTAAAAATGCCTTTCTTAATCACAACTGAGTCCCAAATCCTCCTTCATAAAATCTATAATTATGATTTGGTGAAAAATTCATTTTCTAAATTGATCATCAAGGTAATTACATGAATCTAAAATATATCCTACATGTACAAGAATCCAAAATTAGCCACCAATCTATTCTCTCATATGGTGTGGAATTGGGCCAATATTGATAGTCGTTTGAGGATTATTCACGTATAGTTGTCAATTCTCATTTATTATGGAATCCCCACTAAAAAATCATAAAATATAAATTCCCGATTCTACATGAATTTCAAAAACTCATTCTTCACTTGCTAATATGTGAGAAATGAAATCTTTGACTCAGAAACAAGCTACAATATCCTTATCCACAAAAAACCGATTCTAAATGATGGTGGTACATCCATAAATCACATAAGTGAACTTATAAGGGAAATTAACATCATAAAAACCTCTTATTAAATCCTTCCTAGGGTAATTATACATCATAAGAAAAATAAAATAATCCCATAATCGAGAAAATCCATCAAGATATGTAAACTAGTTATCTTTTCACAAAAGGCCTCATAATCAATGTACCTAAGGTGTGCCTCCTAGGATCACTGAAGAATAATATGGGTAACAACCATTGACTGGAGATATGATACACCATACATACCCTCCTCAACCAACTTATGGTGGAAAATTCTTCGGTTTCTATTTTCAGTAACATTTGACATAAAAAATCCACTATGAGAATTTTCAACCTTTTTGTCACTGTTGGATGGCTCCCAAGCCAGCATTGACTAAAGATTTGTGCAGTCCAGTATCACCCCCATGTTTTCAAATAAATATCCCAATATGTGGACCTATAGATTTTAGAAATGATTACATAATATATCTCTATATGTATAAAAATATCAAACAATGTACCGAACCATCGTAAAGTGTCTTGAAAGCATAATGATTGATGTTGAGTAACTAGATGTACTATCAAAGAATAATTCCAAGAACCAATCCATGAATGGTGTAAAGGACCATGTTCATAATTATCTCAAACTAGACATGGAGTCCAAAATGATGAATTGTACCACCGTGAAATTAATGAAACTATAGTTCATTGTAATTCCACCTTTGGTTCATCCTCCTCTTAAATGTAGAGCCATTGATAACCTATTTTGAGGCCAAACTCTGAGATATACTATTCCCCAAACAACTGGATAAAGAAGTAATTGATTCTCCATGGGGGATACTTCTCTATCAATATACCCTATTAAAGGTGGTGAAAATACACACATATACTCAAGAAATAGTCATGTTCCTAGGAGAGCAACACATGGATACCGATGTGACACACATGGTCTCAGAAATCCATTTATCTAAAAATTGTCCAACTACACCTCCATATTTTAATGTAATTTCGATACCATATGATTTTATAGAGTTTATATTAGGTTTTTCCCTTGGTTTATTTCTCTATGGACGACTATCTACCATGGAAAAACCGACCCCACTACTTGAAACAGTCAATCATTCATGAAATATTATTAGAAAGTCTACAACTAATATGATGTTGAAAGGCCGCATAAAAACTACAATCAATTCCATATGAAGTTCTATCCCCTAGGAGTAAGTTCATATAATTAGAATATTATTGTGATGAGAAATGATCCTCTGACAAATTTTTGCAAAGGAAAGGGTTGAATAAAGGGATCATATGAAACTTTTAGTCCTAAACATGAGATGTAGAAAGAAATGATTGGCTCAAACATATATATAACAATAATAACCCTAAAGTAGGTAAGACATTGATTGTACCTCTACTCCTTCCCATTATTTCTATGGAATAGTCTGATTGGGCCTATAACTTTATTTTCATGTATCCACTAGAACCCAAATCCCGAAACATACTCTATTGTGAAGGTGGTGGTAATAGGTCAAACAGTTTATAACTTCATACACTGACCCTCCTCCATTGCCACATTTACATTCTTTAATACCACTATACCCTTGATGCTACATTTTCCCCAATATCCTATTTACTATCTCCCTACCAGTTTCACATAGGGTATGACAATCCCACTTGATTTTCTCCAACCATCACAAAAGATAATCTTTCACTCTATCAACTGACGAGAACCCCCCCCCCCTTGAGAGCCATAGGCAACATACCCACTATCCTAAGATTGTCTCCTGAAGATTCTCACAAACCTAGATCCCTATTTCTATCATCATTTATGATCTTTTATGGTCTCATATCATGTGTTCTGATGACTATCACCCATTTCCTAGGTTTCTTTATCCAGTATGATATGCACTACTAAATCCCACTAAAGTATTCCAAAGAAGGTGTGAATGAAAAGATAAATAACTGTAGAACAAATTTCATATCTAGTACCCACTACAACATCTTCTCTAAGAATAACATATCTTGAACTATATATTAAGAGTATTTTGAGAGGTTGGTGAACCTCATTGAATACTCTTCCATGGTATGGTTATACCACCAAATCTAAAACACTCTTAAAGGAGACATAATTAGAAGTTGGGTATATAAAAATACCACTTGATGATATACTTAATATATATTCAAGAGGGATATATATCATCATGTGACTGAGTAACTGGATCCTATCACCATATTGTGAATTCCATAACAAGACATGAATGTAAGAAAACCCTTTGTCAAGATTCCCCCCCCCCCCCACGGTTGAAAACATTCTTAACTGCCTTAAAATAGTCTTACACATCCTTGATGTCTGGATCACCATGAATCCTAGGAGGTATATGGATATAAAACTCATAAAATAATCATAGAATATGAAATACTCAGTTATTACTACCAGCATAACCATATTTTCAATGTGTGGTTTCAAGACAACAAAACCACCTCAAGGAACCACCAAAACTGTAGAACCCTATACTAAATCCTCATCATTGAGAATGATCATCATCATGATATTGCAATGTAATACTTGATGGATACACTACAGAATAATCCTAAAATAATCAAGATGTACAATAGTAAAAGATTATATCAACCGAGCTTACATAAAAAGGACATATAATAAAAACCCATTCTTAAATGATGCATGTTCCAATGACTTGCAACCTGTTCTTACATGTATTGACTCAACAATATGGTTATTAGTGTCCTAGTGAATTCATATGTTGCCTAACATATGAAAATTAGATTTCCATTCCTATTAACCACGCTCAAAAAAATGAACAATCAATCCCACTTTCTAAAAAAACATCATTTCTAAATATATATCCAATATCTAGTCTTAAATTATTAAATATGATAACATTCTATCATTACATGGCCCATAAAATACCCCCTAGATTGTGAAAATTCTATTTTTATGCCCCACTTCCAACTATTTTATTCTAGGGTATGGTGAATACAACCATGTAGTCATGTCACAAACATTTTAGGACTTATCCAATACAATATGTACACACACACATCACTAAACACACAAAAAATGCAGAATGACAATATGAAATAGGTAAACAATTAATATTTACATATTTATACGAAAATAACATTTGAAAAGTTATTATATAGAATAAAAATGATATATATAAGGACTCTATAAAAATAAGAATCCAACCAATGAAGTTGGTGGGAAATGTTGTCAAATATAACATCTGGCACGATCCACAGTCTGTCTAGATCAACTGGTATCTACCAATTCATATTCCAATAATGACTATATCAATATATCTTTCCACATAATAAAAAAATTGATCTAGAAGATCCCATGTAGGGGTGAATATATACACACCAAGTAGGACCCCCCGATACCCCAAAAAGGAGAAATAGAATTAGTCAGCTCAACAATTTGGTGAGATTGTATAGAAATCTAAAGTGACAAAGAAAATGAATCTATATATCCATTGACCTGCTAATAAATATTGGTAATATCATAATTATAAACTTATTTCAATCAATATGTAAGATATATGATTTATAAACACTATATATACTCATGATAGACACAAAGTCTCAATGTGGTTTCAATCATACTCGCAACCACATGGTTCCACTCAGGGTATTATGGTAACTCTCATATGAGAGATATCAAATAAAAATGCGTGATATCACTGATGGTGCTTCTTTGAGAGGTCATGGTGTTCTGTCCATTCCAAATAGGTACACACTGAAACAATAAATATATAAGTACTTTGGTATGAGTTCACACTCATGGTTCAGGGGGACACCATAATCCCTAACTAGACAAACCCTATTGAATGCAAAATATCATGATACAATGATAGGGGATCACACCTTGGGACATGGGGGACTAAAAAACCTTATTATATTTACCCACTATGTAAGGGATTATATGGATAGTTTCAGTTGGTCATGAAAATTTCTCAAACACCACCAAAGGAAGAGGATATGTTTGAGGATCCCACCATAAGACTTGTGGAGGGATTCTTAGAAACCCTATTTAATCCATTCCTAAATAAGGGATCAATATCCTATACTCAGGATCTAATTCCACATTGTATCCTATTAGATATAGACCAAGGGATCACACACAACTGATACGGGACCTATACATCACTAAAATAGGCATCCTATGAGCATCACTTTTCATCACATATTTGATTCCAAAATTAATTCCATTGAAATAATATATGTAGAAAAACACGAATGATATGACATTCATTTGACCCAATATAACTCCAGATAAAGGAGACCTATGATGAAGAAATATATGATAGGAGTACATGAAATTTCATCATATGGTACATGACATGTCTCATGTGGCTACCACTAGCTATGTCCCTATTTGGTACCCGACATGTATTAGAAAATAAATGACATGTAGTTATGGTAACATGAGGAGTAACATTTCCTGGATACATGGGAATGTGCTTGCCTGCAAACATATTTGTTATCCCTGTGAATATACATAGAGGCTACATGTAGTACACATTATGTTAAAGAAGCCTAGGTTAAGGCCATGTCAGTTAGCCCATTCCAAAGAACATGTACCTATGCTTTTGCACATTTCCAAAAGAATGGTTACCTGGTTGTGCACAAGTACACTTGTGGTGTAAATGTGTTATACTATATGAACATTTCTTCTTAACATGGGTCACCATCCCATGTACTCATCTATATGACTATATAACATTACATGAAATGTTTTCCCCAAATCTCCTTATTCCACCAATCAGAAGAACACATGACACGTGATTCAAAAAAATAAAACATGTGATCTGGATTTCATAATTTAAAATCACTATGAACCTAAAAAAACCATCATTTTTTGCCTAATTATCTAGTTTCAAACACCACCATGGTGGAATACTAGTAAAACCTCTTCTCAACATTAGTTCTTCTATTATATAAGGTTTAACTATATCCATATCTCATGCATTGAATCAAAAGGGGTGTAGGAATTCCACCATTTTTTTATTTATAAAAAATATAATTAATTATTACATCAACCAATGGTATCAATCCACCCAATTCTAGATTTGAATAATCATTATATGACATATATGTCAAAATATGTATTATAGATTTATTAGTGGTCTTAGATTTATTATGTGAGACTCTATTGAGGATTAATTACATTATTTATGAAAAAATGCATATATTTGATGTAACATAATGAATATTTTCAATATACCCACCCCCAGGCTCTCTGTTCCCTATAATTCCTTACCAACTCCACAACCAATTCCAAAAATATTCCTTGAAATATTTCAAAGTAATAAATGGAAATGAATATGCCACTATATTATCTACACTATTAAGGATTTTAATCCCAAAAGAAGAAAAACTACTCACAAGTGAGGATACCACAATCTCATCTAGGTTCCCCACTCCCACAAGAAATCTTGATTTTTCATGTGCCATAATGAAATTAAAACTAAAAGGAAAATATTTCCCATATTGTTCCTTCTCTGGTTAGATCTCAAACCCAACAAATAACCTCAAAAATAAATCACCAACCTAAACATCCAGAAAATCTTATCCAATATCATGCAATGATATTTTCATAGGTCTACTCGTATGAGACATATTAAGAACAAAAAGCAACCAATATAAAAATAGTAATTGGGTACAGTGGTACCCAAACCTAATAACAAAACATAGTTACTAAAAACGTACCTACATACCATAAAGGTAGGCCACTATCCAAACCAAATCCCCATAATCATTTTTGTAAATAGATATATCGAAACACAATCTCTCATTATAAAACATCAATTCAACCCTTCATCTATCCACAATGGAATCTATATTTTTTTATTAAATGTCCTTATAAATCAATGAATGAACTACACCCCTGTAACTATCACTTACACAAACACTATTCTAAAAACCACTTTCTCCCATGGGCTCTAATTATTACAACAGTGACCTGATGGGTCTCCCATTAATGGACTCAAATAGTGGTAAACTGATGGCGGGGTGGTTATTAATGAGATACACCATCTTTATCAAGGTATGTTGAATCTACAACTTATATCCACTAATTTATATGTAGTCTTGAATAATTTTATGTAGAAACTAAATCGTTCACTTTAATTGTCCATTGTTCTTGGGTAAAAGATGATTTTTAATCAAAACTGACTCCAAAAGCCTCATACATCATATCCATAATTGGAATGTGATTCATATCCAAAATTGGAATTGTGAATAATGAATAAATTGTGTAGTGATCAATGATAATTTTACAAGAATCTAAACTACCTACTACTAGTATAACCATCTAAAACTCTACTAATCTATTCTCTCGAATGGTTTTTCCATTAGAAGACTTTGTGAGTTTTTCAATGATCACTCATATAGTATGTTGAACTCTGAATAGTCATGGAATCTACCACACAAAAACCTCATGGATACCGCCATAATAACATATCCATATGAGGACCTAAAGCCTTAATTTCTAATAAGTGATACATGTAATGTTTTTATCAGTAATAATATAAAAATTTATTTTTTCTCCCAGACCAGCTGAGAAATAGATCTTTGTATATTCACACATCTCACAGGCATATTACTAATGGAAAAGAACCTCATAAACACCTCTTCCCACAGTGTAGAGGGTGTCATAATCCATCCTATGAAAGCTGAAAAACTCCCAAAATTTGAAAAATCCATCAAGAAAATGTCCAATATAAATCTTTTCATGGAATACATCAAAATTGGTATCCACAAAGTGTCCCTATCATGATCATTGATTAGGTACAAGGGTAACAACCATCGATTTGAGATACACTACACCATCATAACCGTTATGGTCTAACAAAAGAGAGACCGACTTCTCTGTTACCTTACTCTACAATATTTTATGGAAAAGACTTCTATGAGAATATACAACATCATCCATGGTATTAAGTGGCTCTGAATCAAGAAATGAATCAACCATTTTTAAATTCCACATTCACCCCTTGTTTGAGAAGACATATAAAAATATATTCACCTCTTGAATAGATAAATTAATATATATTTTCTTCCAATGAAGACATTACTCTTGGAGTGTGTCCTAAATCTTCCTCCACTATCATGCATGCTCCATATTTGTCTCTATGTACACAAGGGTTCTATCATATAATACATCCATGAACCAATCCAATGTGGGTTTAAAGGACCCAATTTTTATGTCTCTCAAACACCATTTGGAAATATAACACACAAAATTGAATCACCGTGAACTCAAAGAATCTACCACATCTTTAGAAGCAAAAATTTTATACATCCTCCTCTCTAACATGTATCTGAGGATAAAATGTCATGGGGAAGGCCTTTGAGATCCACTTCACCCTTAACCACTATTTGGAGAAGTAATTTGTTCTCAGTTGTGTATACTTCATCTTGAATTTCAAATTAGTTAGGTGAGGTCAATCCATATCTAACATCAAGCTCTCATCAACCTGTTAGGTGATGAACACTAGGCTACCCATGGTGACATGCTGGGTATAAAAAATCCACTTCATATAAAATATTCCATCCACACCATGAGATTATAAATCTCCATGGTAGTAATAATATATATTGGTATTTATTTTGATGTAATCCCTTGTTGAATGCACATTTTTAATTCTCTATCCTATTGAAACCTTGTATCCTCTGTATGAAAGAGTTAATATGTGCCTGAACAACAAATACACAGTCTACAGATACTACTACGTCATAAGGCCTCATATATTTTAAAAATAGATCTATTATGAATTTATCTCCAACAAGAACTTGGACACTACATCTGTATATGTGTGTAATCATTGGATCTTATATGTTCAGAGTTTCCAAAGGAACATGATGAGACAAGGGATAAATTATAATCTCATGGTCTTGAACATGATATATTGAAAGAAAAGTGTCGATCACACAATGTCAATTGTAACTAAATCTACACATAGGGAATAAAATTATCATATATCTAATAATACCTAGATCCTCTAGGTCATAATACACCATGGATTGATGAAATACTCACCCATTTCCACCTCCTCCATGATCCTATCACAAATCTCATGGTGGTGGTGGTTGCAATAATTCAAACCATCTAACTCTTCTCTCTACATTCCCCACTCCTCTACCACATATTACACCATATACAACTCACTTATTTTGATGATATAAATACATAGGAAGTCCATTATTTGTATCCATATCATCTACATAGTGGGCCATACACTCCCATTAATGATATCCCTAAAGTCATAAGAGTAAAAATTTCTCTCCCTCTACTTACTAGAACCATCATGAGAGACCCAAACTGGAGACCACCTATATTGTGATCATATTTTTATGTATCTTACTTTAGAAAATACCTTTTTTACCTATCAACTTCTGAATTCCAAGATTTGAACTCATGTTTCCTACTACCTTCACTAATTGTCTTCATATTCACAGCATGTAAGTTCTCTACTACCAATGAATGATCAATCACTACTTCATAGGTGGGAATAAAATTTCATATCACTCAATCCATGATATATTAGTGTATTCTAAAATATATGATCCATGTATGGGTTTTTAAATCTAAAAAAATATCCATAGAGTATTTTGAGAGGTTGGTGACCCTCGAATAATACTCTTTCATTTTCTTGAAACCCTGCAGAAATTCATTGATTTGCACCACTCACAATGTGGATGGAAAAAACACCTCCTGGAATAGGAAATCAATGTATGTTTAATATTGAGCTATGACATTGTGTGTATAGGTCACTGGACTCCACAATTATCCTATAAGTCCATGATGATGACCCACTCTTAGGACGACCAACTAAAATAAAGGATTTCTCATAATATAAAATCCATGTGTAACTGCCTCTAACTAGTATACAATAGTTTAGGGTAACAGAATTCCATGAAAAATAGAAGGTATCTACCAATAAAAATAATTATGTGCACTCATACTACAAACAAAATCATCTCATACTACAGACCCAACATACTGCCCAATGGTTATTGGAGTGAATAGAAAACCACCTAGAGGAATCAACTCCTATGTAGAACTATGAACTAAATCCTCATCAATATGTACATCGTTATGAAACCACTATGTAATACTAAACAAATTCAATAATAAAGGCGTCTTGAAATAATCAATATGTACCACATTTAATGTGTATATCTAGGGAGATGACCTTATAAGGACATGGTAACCAACAACCCATTCCTGTATGATGTGTGTAATAATTATTTCATTTAACAAGTTCCTACACATATCATGTCAAGAAGTAGGTTCTATGTGTCCTGGTGAATGGATACACTAGTAGTAGTAGAAACACTGATGTCCCTAGGATGATTTACAAAATCGTAACACTAACACTATTTCCCATACTCCAAACCAAACCTTAGAGATAAAATTATCTATAATATTGAACCATAAGATGACTCCATTGATAATAATCTATCACAAACTGGCCATATTGGTCCAACATAATAGACTATATGATTATTTTGACAATCCAAGACCACCTAAAATTTTCCAGGGGCCAGTTACTGATGAAAAGTAAATATATCACACACATTAGAGTATTTTTCCTATTATATCATTATAAATCCTCAAAAATATCAAAAAACCCATAAAATTATGAAACATAATGTGAAACTGAAAAAAATGCATGAATAAATTTATATGACACAAAAAATTATATAAAATTTCATGAAATAATAAATGGGAAAAATATAACCTCTCCATCACTGATAAAAGTGTCCGACCCTCTATGTAAGAGGGGCCTTCTATCAAATAAAACACTATGTACGAACCAAATAATCTCTATCTCAACTAGGCTTTGCCAGACGCCGATCCTCTAAGGGCTTAATAAAAATTCATATTATTTATATATGACATGATTCATAATGGAAGATCCCATAACTTGGTGAGTATATTATATGACCCCAAAACTTGAAAAATATATTTTTTTGGAATTAATTTAATCTTTTTGATATTTATCAATTCTTGAACCAGTGAAAATGGTTTTATTTCTATTAAATCACTTTTTTGGATTGCATTATACACAAAACCAAGTTAATTGTGCACCACAGACAACATTAATTTTAGTTTTATCTACATGGAACACTTTTTTTCATGCGTAACATGCAACAATGACTTTCCTTAATAGATTTCATAGTATGCAAGACCATGTTTTACCGAACAATAATATATTATTAAAATGTATTTATTTTATATTATAATATATAATATAGACGTTAAATTAGTGGTTATAAACAGTATTAATGAGATTATGAAAATATATGGATTACACAAATATAATATCAATCATAGGTTACCAATTGACAAGAAATTAAATCATAAAAACCAATTCAATATGAATGATTTATTTTTATTTTTATTCTCCTAATGGTATTTCATTGTTAATAATTAAATAAATCATAATATTTTAGTGATAGTAATTTAATAAATATATTATATAATAAAAAAATATTTTAGATTCATAAAATAAATTTGATAGACTTATTATAAGAAAAAACCCAATTTTATGGTTAAAACCTATATTATTATAAAGGTAATTTAACGACCTTTTAATATTGAAACCATATTAAATCTATTTTTTTAAAATTTTATAGATTAAATATGTCAATATAAACTTCATATTTGATTTATAAAACATAATTTTTTTTAGGATCAATGTTTTTTAATTTTACAAAAGGTATCATTTTTAAATGAATGATTAAAAATATTGAATTTTAAATCAAAATTTATATATATATATTTTATTTATGAGGTTATATTTTTTTATTAAATTGGGTTTAAAGTTTAATTAGATAATATTTCAAACAATTAATTAAATTTCTGTCATTGGAATCAAATTCAATTTGTAATTTGGTATAGAACCATAAAAATCATTTCGGATATTTTACATTAAAATCCAGCATTGTCGTCCATTCTATGGGATTAACATAAAATTAATTTATACCACTTATATGATTGGAATTCAGAAAAATTAATTTCACATTTTTAATAATAATAAACTATAATTATGAATAAGATATTATTATGTTTTGACCAAAAATATTACTGAATGTAAATAAAATTAATTACAACGATTAATGAAAAATTAATCATAACAAATGACTAATACATAATCATAAGTGTCCAAATCACCTCGAAAAAATTCCAATATACCTTAGATGGAAATATATCCACCATATCCTACATTTTATATAATAAATTAAATCATGGTGCTAAATTAAATCGAAAAACCCATGTTGAAATTTCTTTTCCCAAATTATCAAAGATTTCCACTCCTACTCCACTATAATAAGGCCTCCTCTCCTCACACTTTCTAAGACCTCTCAATACACTTTTATTTGACCAATGAAATTTAAAATATATCCTAAAAATAATAAAATTAACATATAATCATCTTATTAGGAAAAAATTAATCCATGTATTCTCATTGGTGTAAATAAAATGAGTTACCTGAATAAAAGGCAACATCTTTCCTTATGTTATTTTGTGTTATTTCCATTATACACTCCTTTGAATATTATTACTAAATTATTGTATAAAATTTATAATAATAAATAAACTAGGATATTTATATAATATTTTTTTGAAATAAACATATACTCCCTTCCATTAAATGTGTAAAGAACATACTTTTTACATGTATGACGTACAACCACCTCACGAAAGGATGACTGTTGATTTTTCCATTACTGAATCTCATGGTGGAAATTATAATACAATATTTACTAATATTATATAGATAATATATTTATTATAACATTATTCTTATATAATTTATATTTATAAGATAATTTTATGAAGTTTATATTTTGTAAATACAACAATTTCGTTTGAGGACGTGTGGACACCCAAACCATTAAAGATTTGTGATCTGTTCACACCCAACATGGAATGTAATAAGGATGTTTTTAGTTAAAATAAATGATATATGTGACATAATAATTATACATTTTTGTTTTTATATACATATATACACATATTTCATTTTATTTCTTTCGTTAAATACAACAACAAAACAAAATCAACATTCATGTCAACGTGTGACCTAACATCTCCAGGAATGATGTATTCCATTCTCATATGTATATATTATATAAATTATTATAATTCATATTTAATGAATATAAATAATATTTATATCATGTTTTACATTCTTTATGTCATTATATAAGAATAAGGAACAAATATACCACAAATCAAGACACACATAAAAAAGTGAATATTACTCGAAGTGAAACATTAACATTGAAATATTAGTAAGTGGGTAACATAAAGTCATAATAAATATATACTATATATGAATAATAGATTTATATATGTTATACATGATGTTTTAATGAGTAAGACGAATGTTAAGACAAAAGGTAAGGTGATTTCATCTCAATATGTATTCTAGTGAGATACATTCTTAATCACCAATCATTTAATTTGTGTAGTGTGTATTCATACCATGGAATTATTCTATGAATATTATTATTAAATTTACTAGTATTTAAATATCCATTTATTATATTTATTTCATCTAGTTTATGTTTCAAAAGTTACCAAATCACAAAGATAGTTTTTTCTAAACATGTCTTCAAGGAGAAACCTATTTTGATATAAACCTAAATTATTTTTAGGGGTATTTTTCATTTTTTATCATGAATATACATAATATAATTATATTTTAGCTTCACATAATTTAATTTTATTACAAGAGTATTATGATTCAATTATATCAATTGATAAGATGTTTATTGAAACAATTTCATCATTTATCAATATTATTTATTATTATGCTTCAACTGAGGAAATAATATGATCCATATTCCAATAACTCCCATTAATTTTCATATACTATAGATATTTATGTTATATCTAGGAAATGGTACATATTTTTTACTCTTTGGTAATTAATTTAATTAATAAATTGATTTTATAAAAATGTGTTTATTTCTTACATTTCTCTGAAGAAGCTATGTTCCATAAAAACATGATTTCTAAAAAATATTTCAAAAATTCTCGACATTTATCAGATGCTATTTAAGTAAATATTTACCTATGTTTTAAATTTTAAAAAAATATTTTTATAAGGAATATTCTATTAATTTTGTAATGACTACACTTTTCTGATCATTTATGGTAAAAAGGAATGTTTGGTATGTACCAACATACCCACCATCAGGACCATAATTTCTTTGAAGAATTCATGATATGTTTACCTTCTTAATTATAAGGGTTTTTTTAATATTTATATATTTCATTATTTTTATAGATTTTTTCAACGTATATGGTTTTAAAAATGTTTTTATTATTATCAATGATTCTATTAAATGTTTACCAAGCATTGTTTTTATAAAATGATTTCTAAAATATTTTAGGTTTAAAAATGTTGTTAAATTTTTTTCATGTATAATTTATTTGTTTTAAAGTTATTTTCAATGAAATAACATTCAATATTTCTTGAACCCTCCTTCATATTTTCTCATGGATAATAGTTTCAAAATATTTTCATGAAATATTAATATGTTTTTAAATAAAAAAGATTCAAAAATATTTTCATTAATTTATTTAAGAGTTTTATATTTATTTTATAGAACATGGTTTTCAAAAGGATTTATTTTTAAAGAGACTTTTTAAAATTAAAGGATACCTTCATCAATATTTTTGTAATGATTTTTAAAAATCATTTTCCATCTATGATGCCATCCATTGATGTTACTAATTCCCATATTGGAAATTATTCAATGGTTCCATTCATATTATTTTTATAAATGGATTATATTTTGATGGAATGATGTATTTGAATATTGTTTCTATTTCAGGGGTTACATGTTTGGGAAACCCATTTCTCTTTCACGGGTTATATGATTAGGAAAACTACTTTATTTAACAGGTTATTATATGAATAAATTGTTATGAAACCTAATTATTTTTAATATGATATTATGTGATGAAATTTTATTTATACCAATTTCATTTCATTGGTGTTCATTTCATGTGTATGAAAAGAATATCTTTTCATAGGTAATGATATGATGAATATTTTATGGCACATTTATGTAGTATTTCATTTTTGTGATGGGTAGGACCAATATCTACCCCCATTTAATTTGGTAATGATAAATAGTATATTAACTCCAAGAGTACATGGGTTAGAGACTAATATAGAAAACAAGATTGTTCATGATATGTAGCACAAGCCCAAAACTGAGAAGGTACATGGGTTCTATCCACTACCTGAAAATAAATAGGTTCACGAGTTATTTCTCAAGCCATAAATTAATAGGTTACACAAGATGTAACCTAATCCAAATAATAAGAGAGTATATGGGTTTTTATCAAATGACTAAAGTTGGTACATAGTACATCGACCAAGATTTACACGTATACAAATGTGTTAACATTTGGGAAAGTTTCCTAGAATGTTATTAAATGATGGAGTTAGTGGTGTCCTAGAAAGACATACCAATCACGATACTAAAATTGGTTGTGGTTTTGGCACAAATGTACCCATGGTTAAAACATTAACAAGGTGCATCGAGTCAGACATGACATAACTTGATCCTTTCTTTACAAATGGTTCGACACTCTTTGGGGATATGATTTCAGAATTTCCAACTCAATATTAATTATCATGAAGGATATAAATAGAGGATGGATATGAATATATTTCCAGTCCCATTTTCATGGGACTCGTTCCGTGACACCCCATGTCCACCTTCTATAGGCCTAGGGTTGGTGTCTAACTCCAAGTATTCTTATCACTTCATGGGAGGCATTTTATATGTCCTTCCATGCACACAGACGCCTCCTTTAACAAAAAATTATGAAGTGTAAAAACCACATAGTAAACAATGAATGCATATCATTGTATCCCACAACTATACTATGAAGGTAAGTAATGTAATGTAATCAGGTCCAGAATACAAGCCCACTAACAAGGTTCTATAACCACAAGTCCATCCTGTATGAAAAATGAACTACTACTAATATCTGTTGCCATACGAACACACCTCAATCTTCACGGTATCAAAAATCACCACATGGTCGTAGTTGGCCAAGGGCTCATCAAAGGGATGATCACATTCAAAATACATGATATGTGTTGGAAAATACAGTGTATGGGTGAATATAACAATACTTAGTAGGACATCCTTAAACCACAATGAAATATAACAAAGAAACTAAATAGACAGCTCTACACAAGTATTTTTATATAAAACATTTAACAAGAATATCCAGTTATATTAAAATAAGATAAAAAATCTAATGTAATGTCATGAGCAATGTATTCCAAAACATGGAATCGAGGCCAAATATTATATGAAGCACTCATCTAGGAAAAGAAACTCCTGAGTCTAATAGCACTGATGATGTTTTCCCATGAGGTACTGATTATTGGGTTTTCCAAGAGAGTGATACACTGATATATCTAAAAAGAGAATATAATAAACATATGAGGATCATAGCCAGGGCCATGGTGTGATACCAAAAACTCAATCTATTTTGAACTTCCAATTATATGATCTATACTCAGATAATGTCGGCCACATCGATACTAAGAGCTCCATCTTGGGAATGAAGAATGTTTAGAGGATCCTACTATAGGAAAATCTAGGGATTACCACAACTATATCAAAGAAGTCATGCTAAATGGATAATAGTCCAATGTGTAGGAAAAAATTCAGACATACCATCAAGGAAAAAATAAAAGGAATGAATCGTAATGAAACTTTTCCATGATATAGGGGGACAATAGAATTAATCCATATAGAAAATGGGTAAAAAGTTGTAGTAGGGTCACACGACTTGTCTCTTATCCTCAGGTAATTCCATTGTGGCACATCCTATATCATTAGAGCATGTCTTATAGAATATAGGAACACAAAATGCAGGAGTCACTCATTGCATCCTCTCATCCAGGGTCTGACCTTGTCACCTGGTCGTGTTCTAGTACTCAGCGTCAACCCCTATAACTTTTCCCATGTATCATCTTTAGGGAATTATGTGTTCTAGAGAACACACCATTTAGGAAACTCATGTACTCCACCCCATTTCATTTTACACTTAAGAGTACATGCCTAGTGGTCTTGTGACGATCACACACTGTGTAGACATGAATACATGTTGTGTGTTTTATAATTGGTAAATGGTTAGGTTCTTCCCCAACATGCATTTTCTGATATCTTGGATCTTGTTTCAATAGACCTTTGACCCCCTAACTAAATATAAAAAGTTTTTTCCCCACCATAAAATCATATAAATGTGTTTCATGTATTCAATCAGCTTCAAAACTTGTTTTAATCAAATCCAACACAAACTGCCCAGAGAACGATGTCACCCAAAACACTTCGATTCATCCTCGACCATTAGAATTGCACATCCATGGAGTTTTATGGAAGCCATATCTCATATATTGGATAATTATCCATGAAACAATGGTATATTTATAGACAATTCAGATTTTGGGTATGAAGAAGTAAAATAAACCACAAATTTGGGGAGAAAATCACTACTAGAAAACCATGAGGAATGAACCTCATTTGTTGTTCATTCCATCATTAATCCTTTCCCATTGAGAAAAATAAACAAATCAATAAATTAAACCCTTATAATAAATTCCAATAAACCCCACATATATAATCCATAATGAAATGTATGATCAAACCTTGGATCAATCAGTTTTTGGATTGATCCGCATTTATCATGGAATTAAAGAATGTAAAAAGTGAATAAAAATAATTCATCCTACCACGATTTTGAATAGATCACTGATGAAGATCTATTATCATGTTATCACTATTGGTGAGATCCGTCAAGAATAGCATTCGTTGATATTTCATCCATAGTCTGGTCATCGCCTATCGAGAAGATTCTATTTGTATTTCTCCCTAGGGACTCTAGGGGATTCCAGGTTTATGAGACCAATCCGGGATCTCTACCTAAATGTTTATTTAAAATAAAAAACCATCGATATGTCACTACATCGATAAAATTAAAATAAAATGAATATTTTTTCATTTTTTATTCATTAAATTTTCTAATAGAAAAATTATATAGTCGATAAGCTCTGGAAAATATTAGGTCATGCCTAAGCTAAATTTTCTATTCTGGGTGAAAATGTTCCCTTAGATTTCTTATGAAAACACCTATTTTTATGATTTTCCACTTTTTCATTAAAACTTCATGTTCATACTATTTAATATTTCAATAATTTTAGAATAATTTTTCAGGGAACACTTGAACTCAAAATCGAACTCCGTCTCCGCTCTTGGTCTTGAATTTAATCCATATAATATATAAAAATAATTTGCAGGAAATATTGGACATTACCTTTTCCCCACCATGGGTATTTACATCCCTGAAAATCCAAAACAAGGATACATAGAGTGATGAGGTTACTAAGCATGATTCTGAGCCTCTTGCTCCCATGTTCTCTCATAGAGAATCCTATGATGCCACCTAATACACAATAAAGATTAAATCCCTTATAATGGGTACTAAATTTCTAGTCCTTGATCTCTACATGGAATTCAGAAAAAGTCACTCCATCCATGATGTCCATCTTTCCATAGTGGATGACGTATGACAGGTCAAGCACATACCTCCACTACTACAACAAGTGAAAGACTTCAGGTACCTAGCCCAACTATGGGGGTGGAGACAAGCGGTATGCCACCTCACTAACATTATGTAGTGTCTTAAAAGGGTTGGTAAACCATTGATATTACTATCCACCCTAGATAATTACCCATAATCCATATCGAGGTGAAACTCATAGGAACACATGGTTTCCATCCTCAAAATCCAAATGTCTTAGTTTCCAATCGGCATAAGTATTCTATTGGATTTGTACATTCTTCATCCACTCCTAGTTGATCTGCACTTTTTTTGATGTTTCTCACATGAATGTTAGACCCATGAGTGATAAATATCTTAGGTTGGTCTAGAAAATTGGTAATTTTCTGGGTCACTCGTATAATGCCTCGAATGGTGCCATACTTATAGTGGAATGGTCTCTATTGTTGTATGAAAACTCCAATAGTTTATATGATCCTCCCAACTATGGATAAAGTCCAACATAAAATCCTATATATTGTTCTCTATTACATGAATGGTCTTCTCAATAATTCCTTCTATCTATGGGTGAAACACCATTCTTAAGAGTAACTTATTTCCAAACACTTCATAAAATCTATTCCACATCTAGGATGTAAAACAAGAATTGAGATATGAAACTATAATGGATGCAACATCATGGAGCTGAACAATATCCTGAATATAAAGCCATCCCAGTTTCTTTACTAAAATATAATATGAGATTGATAGGATGTGGGACAACTTGGTGAGTCAGTTGACAATCACCCAGATGGAATCGTGCCCCCTAGACATACCTGAAAAAACAATCATGTACTCTATATATATTCCAGCGCACTTCCATTCTGACACCAAACGGGGTTGAGATAAACTCGATGGAACATGGTGTTATACCTTCACATTATGACAAGTAATACATTGAGAATAAACCTCTTCCAATACATTATTCATTCCTATCCAACTAAAATAACTTTTTAGGTCCCTGTACATTTTTACCACACCTGGATGTACCACAAAAGGGGATTTTTGAAACTCCATCATAACCTCCTCTAACAACACTACTAACGATAATTTAAATTCTCTAAAAATAACAACATGCTCCGACCTTTCTAATATCATCTAGAGCATACCCTATGGTCTTCTAAGCACGTAGCATCTCATAGTCAGTATCCAAAATTTGTACCACCATAACACTCTATATTGTTAGAGGGGAAACAAAAATTGACTAAAGGTATGTTTCCCTATTTCAATCTACAATGGACAACTACAACAAGGTAATCTGCTCTAACACCTCATTCAATAACAACAAACATGATTTCTTTTGGAGAGAATCTACCACTGCATTCCCCTTCATATGAGTATAGAAAATATAAAAGTCATTGACATGGTGGAAATATATCGATCACATCTATCTCATTATTAGGTCCTTGTGAAAGAATATATATTTGAGACTCTTCTGATTAATATTGATGATAAATTGTTCACCCATCATTTAATGTCACCACATATTCAATGCAAAGAAAACCAATGCTAACTCAAGATCATGGGTCACATAGTTCTTCTCATGTGGTACCAACTGGTTCAAACCATATGAAATCAATATTTTCCTCTACATCATTGAAGAACCCAGACTGATTTCGCATGAATCAATGTACACTATGAACATGAAACCTCCTATTGGAAATCTCAAGATCAGATCAATTGTGAAATTCTTCCTCAATGGCTAAAAACATGCTAGCAAAAATTTGTCCATAAGAAATGATACCCTTTTTTAGTCAATGCTATCATATTTGCTGATATCCTCTAGAAATAAGGTATGAAACTTCGATAATAAACTTCTTTCCTAAGGAAGCTCTTCACCTACATTACATTCTCAGGTGTCTCTAATGATAACACTTACTCAACCTTGGTCTATTTCACAACCACTCAATCCTCTTAGATAACTTTTCATTGAATGTTTACCACCTAGATACATATCTAATACTTCAAAAGGTCCAAATAAAACATGTGGTCCTAGAGTACATCTAAAACCATCTTTATGTGTCTCATGTCCTCATTCCCAGACACCGAGTTATAAGGATATCATCAATGATGACTACCTTGAATCAGTCCAAGTGAGGCTGAATGATCCGGTTCATGATCCCCATGAACACTTCTAGGGAATTAGTTAGACCATATGGCATCACCATGTATTTATTGTGATCATAATTAAATCTGAATGGTGTCTTTGGTATATCCTCATTCATTACTTGAACAAGGTGATATTGTGTTCTAAGGATTATCTTCAAGAACCACCATACCACTTTCAATTTATCCAAGTGGTCATCAATTCTTGGTAGTTAATACCTATTAAATAAATTATATTGATTTAATAATTTGTAGTTAACACACAACCTTCCTAGGTTGAAACATAGTGTATCATGAAATTTGTCCTCTTCAATTCCTCCAACAAACCACTCAGCTCGTGAAGGTCTGCTGTAGCCCTTCGATATGCGGGTGCAGATATCAATGCCATTCCAAGGTGTAAATCAATGTAGAAGTGTACCTCCCAGTGGGAAGGTTATCCTGGAACATCTTTAATAAATATTTCCTCATAATCAAACACCAGTAATTGAAACTTTATTCCCATAAACTCTAATACACCTATGGGTCGGGGTCAACATAAATCCTTAGGGGACTCTATATCTAAATGTTGTGAAGCATGCTCAGCCTACACTCCTCATATACTGGTAAATCTCATACAATGTGACTCTCTACAGGTATCAGTATGGGTGGTGCACCTCCTCAAGTAAAAATTTGTGGAAAAGAACATTATATCAAAGCCTAATCACTGAGTGGGTAATCCTCATGATTGAGCTAATGAATCCTAACTAGCATGAATCACAGAGAATTCTAAAAAGAAAGAAAGATATATCATGGTAATGCGTATATATGGAGAGATGACTAAGGAAGGGTATGAAAACCAAAACCCATTCTTATATAATGAATGTACCATTATTTTACCTACAACCAGTGTTTTGGGTACATAGAAGAAAATAAGGTGATCAATGTCCTAGTGTATGGATACGTTGGCCACCGCACCAATGTTGGAGTCCTAAGCCTAAAAGATGAACTAAGAAAAATGACATTGTTTCCACAAAACAATATCATTAACTATCAGAACTAATTTAGATGTAACACTCTAGAATGATAATGCGTTAAATGACTAAATGTTGTGACTCATTTCAACAAGACGGGCCTTTCTTTTGAGGACCCTACCATATTAGAACTCCATAGTTAAGCGTTCTTGGACTATAGTAGGGATCATGATTCGTGACATACTAGGAAGTTTCCTAGGGTGTATGTGTGTGATGGAAAACAATAGAAAGAAATTTTTTTGGCCTTTGGGGCATTAATTAGTGGAATGACTCATTTGGGCATATGTGTGGGCATTTGGGGGGCGACCACATGTCTGTGGAGAAAATGGTGGTACATAGAGGGCCAGGACTTGATGGCCATGTTAGAGTGTGGTGCATGTGCTAGATGTAGGTCCATGTTGTACATTTGGTATCAGAGTAAGAACCCAAACTTAAATTCGATACGCAACCTGGGTTGAGATATAGGGTTCACAGAGTGGATTATGTTCTCTACAGGGGTTGAATGTAATTCCAAGAATGATAAGTGGTTAAATGAATATACTATATGAATCATGTAAACATGTTTATGCATCATTTTTTAGAGCCTACCTGATTATAACTCCACAATTATGTTTCTTTGTCTTCGTGTAGTGATTAGGATGTGTGACCTCCAAATATGTTTCTCAGTGTGCATGTGAATGAGGAAAAATCCCACTACAATGAACATGTGTGGTAATTAGATCATGAACACACCATTAAGTGTGATGAACTTCCTTTGATGAGATGTAGGGCCTACATTGAGGACATTTTTCTCTACAGGGGGTGAATATAATGCCCTATAATGAAAAAGGGTTAAATGACTAAATGATATAAATCATGTCAATAAGACAAGTCTTTTTTCTGATAGCTTATCTGATTAGAACTCCACAGTTAAAAAATTATCATCCTAGAGTAATGATCAGGATGGGTGAACTCCTACGATGTTTCCCAGGGTGTGTGTGATTGAGGAAAAATCCCACTAGAAAGAGCATTTGTTGGACTATGGAGATATCCATTAGTCGGATGACCCATTTGGTCAAGTGTGTAGGCCTTAGGGTGGGGACCACGTGTCTTTGAGGCAACTGGGGGTACCAAGAGGTCTAGGACTGAATGACCATGTTAAAGAGAGGTGCATGTGCTGTTAGTTGGGCCCAATTGTTGCAACAACCTATCATAATTTTTTTCCCTAGATTAATGATGTTGCATTAATGATTGAGACATCCAATAAGTAATTCATTTTTATTATTATCTGGCTTCATTATATTAAATATGTTTCTCACAATATGTATTATTGTTTTACTCAATGGAGTGAACTATAAAGAAAATTTTTAATATTTAATTTTTAAGATGTGTGATGTTTGAGAATTATGAAAATCGATTTCCCTAGTGGAAATATCATAAAAATAATTTGGAGATGGTCTGAGTGTTGGTTTTAATTATGAAGATAATGAGACATCAAACAAATGTGAAATTCATATTATGTTACTATCATATTGTTTAAATTAATTATAAGAATCATGAACATATTAAGGTTGAGGGACCTTACATTCATCATTCATATTTCATATTATAAGAAATATGTATTAAGTAATATGTTGATGAAGTGTAACTCATGGTTTAAGAATAATGTTTTTTGAAAAAAGTATTTGTATTTTGGAATTCAATGATTATGTTATATGAATCAGGATATAAATAAGTATTTTCAGATGAAATATTCATTATGGATTGAAAGGGGAATGTTGAGTTGTTATAACTTGATAGGAAAGTGATATTTTGATAAGGTGTAGGTAACTCCTAATTAATGTATAATGATGAGATAATGATTTTTGGATACATATATGTTGGATATGAATAGTAATTTGGAAGGTATAGAATACACTAGAACTGATTATTCAAAAAGTTTCTTATACCAAGAAGTATGAAGTTTACAACTTTTTTATTTAATTAATATATCTAGTAATCATTAGAATAAGGAATCATGGATGGTTTCCAAAAGGATTTATGGATATTCAAGTTATTACCATGGTTTGAGGGAATATTCGATGAGGGAAATCACATGTTTGGAATGTGAAAACCATTTGGTAAATTTTCATATATGAAGTAGAAATGTTAAGATAATTTCATAACATTCTTTCTAATGTTTTGGATTTTTCATCATTTAGAACTATTATATGGTTAACCATTCTGAAATGTTTATGTTAATCTTTAGTGGAAGTATTTAGGTATTAGTATTGTATTGAATACTGTAGTTAAAATTCAATGTAGTGATTAAACTTATTTCAAGAATGCCCAAAATATTTATCATGGAAAATATTTTAGTGAGGTTTTAGAAAATGACATCATTTATGTTAGGTGATAACCAATCAAGCCCTGCTAGTTCGAGAATCATGAACCCAGGAAAAAATAATAATTTGGGATTTATTCCGACCATTTTCCTACACGATTTCCTAGATGATTTGTAATTTATTTGGATGAATAAATATTAAAAATGAATGAGTAGAATTAATTTTTATGTATAGAGATTAATGTATTAACCATATTTATTTTGATGAATAGTTAGAGACAAATAGATTTACAAATAATTCTCTTATGGGCCTTAATATTGGCTAAAAGTTTATTTTAGTACTTCGACCATTAATGATAATTTTTGGACATCCATTTTGTTATGTAAATTTATGAATAAGAAATAGATAAATGTACAAAAAATATTTAAATTTTGATTATAGAAATATATCAAGTAGGTATATTTAATTATTTTCGTCTTCAATAAAATGTTTACTCAATTTTATGATAATGTTAAAAAATGTATTGTTATAATACCATGATATTGTTTGAACCGATGGACTTTTAAAATTATCACGTATTTTTTACTTTGGTACCCTCAAATTTTTATTTATCATTCACTTGTTTGTCATTGATGACCTCCATCACTGCCTATAAATATTTACACTTTTCCTCTATGTCAAATATTTTCTCCCAACCATTGTTATTTTATATGTAAAACTAGAAATATTTTACTTTTGGTAACTATTAGAATTCTTACGTTTCCTTTTTAAGGGATGTTTTAGAATTCATTTATACTATATTGGTATCTATCCTCAATGACTTTTTATTATTATTATAAAACACTTTTGAGGAAAAGTGAGAAACCATAATTCCATCAATACACATAGAAAAACAAACAAATAACCTAGAACACACTACCTGATCGACTCTAACCCAACAAATACACCTTGATAACAAACATCAACAAAGCATGACCTTTCAGCGAGCAGTCTCATGTAGATGCACGGGCACAGAACCAATGGGAAAGCCATTCCCTCTCAATATCTAATCATCCATGTATTAATCGTTCGATATACCAGATGAATTTTAAGGGAGAAATTGAATTTAAGAGGGTGTAAAATTATACCCACTAGATTCGGAGGTTTAGTTTTTTCTAATTAATTTAATATTTTTGGAATTTTTTCATTTAATGAATCATTAAAAAATGTTTATTTTATATTAAAACATTATGTTTGTCAAGCGTTACACAAAAAACCTTGTTAATAATGAACTATAAACAACATAAATTTTATCATGATCTACATGGAACATCATAGATCGCTTGTGTTATATGAAACAATGACATTCTTTGATGGCTTGTGTAACACAAAAGACAGAGTTTTGATGAACAATATTATATTATTAATATGTTAATATATAATATAATAAGGTATAACCTAGCTATTAAATTATTGATTATGAATAAGATTAAAATATTTATTAAATTATAAGTTTTACACAAATATAATATAAATTCCTTGGCTACTAATTAATTAAAAATGAAAATATATAAACCAATTCAATATTATGGATTTTATTTTATTTTCTTTCTCCCAAATGAATTTTTCCATAAAAAATTAAATTTAGTACCATTAGTTTGTGATATTAATGTAATATATATATAATATATTTAATAAAATATTTTTTATATTAATCAAGTATATTTGATAGACATTAGATAATAACCAAAAAATCTTAGAAACATATATATTTATAAAGTTAGTTTTTTCACCAATTAATGGAAAACAAATTTAAAATAAAATTTTAAGAACATTTATATATTTAATATTTCAATATAAACAAAATATATTAAATAGAAACATAAAAATTAGATGTAGATTAATTTTTTTATTTCTCTATATCATTTCATTTTTTTAATGAATTGTTAAAAACACTAATGTGTAATTTGAAATTTCATTTTCATATAATTTATTTGTAAGGTAAAATTTTATTTTAAATTTGTTTCTAAGATTAATTAGAACTTTTTTTTATCAAGAAATATATTTTGGGTCATTTTAATCTATTTTACTTTGAAATATGGTATAAAAAATAACAATCTTTTGGATATTTTTATTTTTAAAACACACATTGATGTCCCTTGCATGGGATTAAAATTAAATTAATTTCAGACACATCTATGAGAGAAATTTGGAAAAATAAATTCCCTATTTTTTATATAAAAAATTTATAAATTAAAATAAGTTTAAATTAGTTTTAGTTCAAAATGTTTGTGAAACTTATTAAATATAATTTTTACAATTAAGGTAAGATTAATATTAACAAAGGAGTAAACCATAATCAATCAGGAAAAAATGACCTAGAAACCTATATAGAAGGTAATTTAGGACCTTTTTTAGACCCAATAATCCCTTTTATCTATTTTTTAATATTACTGTGAAATGTTCCATTTGAAAAACATGGGCGGAATTTTGTTTCCCACAATTTACCAGGGCACCACTCCTCCTCCATAGTAAAAAAGAACTCCTCTTCTCCCACTTATTCACACATCTCAAGCCACATTGGATTGAACAAGATAATAAAATACAGATCTTCAGATTACATCCCATTTTCTTAGAATACTCATCTTGTTAATAATTTAATACAAGGATTCACTTTTGTGAAAATACATATTTACCTGAATGAGAGGCAATATCTTTCGATAAGCTCATTAGTATAATTTCCTTTATAAATATTATAAAATATTCTTATTAATTACTCTTATAAAAAATAAATATAATATTATTTTTATATTATTATTTTTATAGCTATACTTACACACACATTCATCTAATGGGTGAAAAACATACTCCTTACATGTACCCACTACTTCCTCATGAAATGTAGATTACTGATTTTTTTCTTTATAGCATCTCATGGGGGGAATTATGATGGAAAATAAATTTTTATATGATAGATATGATATTTATAATTTCATTATTCTTCTATAATTTTTTTTCTGAAAATAATATTATGCTTTGCATCTTTTTTAAATATGATAATTTTGTTTGACGAAGTTTGGACTACATCCCCATTAAATCGATGTGAATCATTCACTCACTACATGGAATGTATAAAAGATTTTTATTTTGAATTTAAATGATAAATATGAAAAATTAATTCTAATTTAATGTTATGATATTCATATATTTTTATATTTAATTTTCTTTCTTTCTTTTAATAAGACAATAAAATGGAATCATCGTTCATGTTTACGTATGACCTACCATCTCCATGAATGATGTATTTCATTTTCATACTTATATATTATATAGATTAATATAATCCAAATAAAATTAAAATTAATGAAATTTAAAATCATTATTTACAATATATTAATAATTATACATGTATAAGGAAGAAATATACAACAATTTAAGGCACATGTAAAAAACAACACGAATATTACATGAAGTGAAACCCTGATATAAAATGTTAATAAGTGGGTAATATAAATTCGTGATCAAACTATATCTGGTATTAGATGTAATAAAATTATTTTATTATGTTTTAATAAAAAAATCTATTTATTAAACATGGGGTTTTAATGAGTTATATTAGAGTCAATACACAAGTTAAGGGGATTTCGTATCCCTTTTTATTTCAATGAGATACATGCGTTAATCACCACCAATTTCATTTTATTGTATATTCTACCCATGGATGAATTATGATACTATTTTTATTAAATTTATAGGTATATACTTATCCATTAAATGATCTTACATTCAGGGGGTTTATGATTGAAATGTTATCAAATCAGTAGTATAATTTTGTCTGAATTTTACTTCTTTGAGAAAAAAATTTATTATTAACATACATTCTTTTATAAAGATATATTTGACATTTTATAAAATTAATTTCCGTAAATTAATGATATTTTAAGAATTTATTAATTTAATTTCCTTACATGATTATTATCATTCAATGTTACCGGGTGATATGGTGTTTTTTAAATAATCTCATCATTGATCAATATTATTTTTGATAATTATTTTATTGGTTAAATAATTTGATCCATATCTCATGATATCCAATGATTTTTGTTAACATCTATATATTAATCTTATATCCATGAAAATGGTACCATTATTCAGTCATTTTTAATTAAGATAATTAAGGAATTGTTTTCATGATAAAGTGGTTATATCTTTTCATTCAGTAAAAAATATTTATTTTTTCAAAACTATGATTTCTAAAAATGATTTCAGATTTTTTATGCATCTATCATATGATTTGAAAGGAATTTTTTGCCCATGATTTAAAATTATTAAATTTATTTAGATTAAATATTGTTTTCATTTTCTAATTAATAGTCATTTTTTGAACATTTTGGGAAAATAGGAATGTTCAGAATGTATAGATGTACTCACCCTCATGACCACTATTTCCTTAAATATTACATTATAAATTTACATTTATGTTTATGATGAATTTGTTTCATTAATATCTGAGATATTCATTATTTCTAAATTTGGTTTCATTGATTCTTTCGAAAATTTATTTTTGGTTATCAATGATTACATTAAATGTTTTCAAATCTATTTTTTATATAAAATGTTTTTAAAAAATATTTTATGTTTAAATATGTCGTTTAGAAGTTTCCATTAATTAATTACTTGTTTTAAAATTATTTTCAAATACATGGTTTTCAATACATGTTCAAGCCTCTATTATATGTTTTCAAGGAGAATGGTTTTCAAAATAATATATAGATATAATTATATGCTTTAAAGTAAAATGGTTTCAAAAATGAATTCAAGGAATTATTCAGAATTTATAACGTTTATTTTTAATAATACTGTTTTAAAAAAATTCATATTTTAATGAATATTTTTACAAAGAAGAAAATTTATTTTCTTTAAGAAATGTATTTAAATAAAATTTGAAAATTATTCTCCATGTAGGATGATATTCATTGATGTTACTCATGCCATTATGGAAATTGATTCAAAGGTTTAATTCATAAGATTTATCTAAATGGTTTATGTTTTTGTGGAATGATGTATATGAAACCCATTTATCATTCATATCTTAAATTATCATGAAACTATTTTCTTTTTATAGGGTAATATGTTTATGGAACCCAATTCTTCTAATTTTTTATATTTTGATGAAATAGTTATGAAACCTAACTATTTTCCATATGCTATGATGTTTTGAAATTTTAATGATAGCCATTTAATTTTATGGTTCATGATTTTATGTTTATGAAACCCATATCTATTTATGTTAAGGATATGAAGAATATTTTTTTGGAAAATGTATGTATGATTTTAGTTTTGTGAAGGGTGGGGAATATATACACACCCAATTCATTCGATATAGATAAATTGTATATAATATAAAAGGGTAGACGAGTTTAATTCCAACATTGATGATAAAAAGGTACACATGTTTTAACCAATATTCAAAAACATGAATGTACATGCCTTGTAGCCCAATACCAAAAACAATAATGTACTTGGGTTGTATCATATTCCCAAAAAATAAGGTACATGGGTTTTACCAAAACTAGAAAATAAGGTGTACACGTTATTTCACAAGTCTAAAACTATGAGAGTACATGGTTAGTGGTCCAATCCAAAAATTAGAGGGTACATGGGTTTTTAGCCCAAGTCGGAAGCTGGTACACTGGTCATAGATGAAGGTTAACATGTTAAGGATGCTTCATATGAAACTTGGATAGAGGATTTATTATATTTATGTTTATTCTACACTTCCATGTCTTATTCTTATTTTATGATTTCACGGACTTTTTTTCTCTACTACCCTATGATTAATTTCTAATGAACTGATACATTTTATGCCATGATTCATTTTTATGATATTTGATATGTAGATAATGATATTATATTTTGGGGATCATGTTATCATACCTATATTATCATGATTATGTTTTTGTGTATCCCTTGTTACCCATTACTAAGCATCTGAGCTAACACATTTTTATGTAAAAATAACCCTAGGTTATGGAGATATGTGTTTGGATTTATGTGTCTAATCAGGGTTTTAATCTAGAATAACCTATTGGTTGATAATTTTCCTCACTTATGTACCAGTGTTTATGTTTCCATGTCTCAAAAGGAACTAATCTAATATGGTTTTTTGGGCCTTTGTTTTTGTAATGTTTTAAGTATTCATAAAAAATGATTTAATTCATATGTATGTTAAAAATGTGTTCTTACATATACATAAAAAATAGGAATTAATAAATCCCAAAAAGGTTTGAAATAGAAATACAAATCTCAACCCTTAAGAAAGATGGTACAGAAATCCTATGTAAGAGTGAAAGGGAATATCTCTCTCCATAAATCATTAATGAATGACTAGTCAAATAATTATCATAAAGTCATTCTAATCATTATTTAAGACATATCAATAGTATAAACTAGATATTACAATGGTATAAATTGATTCTCATTTGGTCATCAACTGTACTACCATCTATAGGAATCTCCTCTAGGCTTCATTGTAACACCCCAAGCTTCCACAGTACGCTTCTCTTTTGAATAATACAGTAGCGTGTGTTGTACGCAACTTCGAGTTCTAACACACACCACAACCAATCAAACTATCCATTATGAATTGTAATACCCACATTTTGAAATTTTATAAATTTTATCATTCAAAATTGACTTCATTTTTGGATTCAGAATATCAAAATTATCTTAGGGTGAACATTTGGTACTTTTCGGATAACTTTCATATTTTGATGAATAGTGAAAATTACTAAATTTTAATTAAAAACATCTTTTTTATTCAAAATAATTAATAGGGATAAATTATGAATTTTAGTGGTTTTAAATTATGTTTAGAATATATTATTATAATTTAATCTAATGTTGGTCATTGGACATAATTTTACATTTAAACTGGACATAAACAAGTGTCAATCTTTTGATTATTATTGTTTCTTAAAAACAGACATTTTGTTTTGACAGTGGGAATTAAGTTTAAATTAATAAATGAAACTTATATGTTTTGAATTTGGTAAAATAGGCTTCATTATTGAATTTAGAATATCAAAATTAGCTTTGGGTAAATTTTTGGTATTTTTCTGAAAACTTTTAATTTTTGAATAATAGTGACAAACACTGAGTTATAGTTTAAAACCGAATTTTAATTTAATTAACTATTTATTATATTTAAATTAGTTAATGTAAAAATAGATACATAATACCTATATAATTTCAATTTAATTCATTGGAGTCAGTTTATAATAATTTTAGATATATAAACATTTCATAGAACTTTTCATCGTCTTTTACCCACCTCCTAGGAGCTTTTTCAAATTCACATAAAACATAATTTTACCCCTTCTCTGAGCTGAATATCGAAAATCCGATAGAAATGGTTAATATAAATTAGTAAAATGTGGTTCAATGAGATGAAAATCATTTTTGGTGAATAGTAGCTTTTTACTATTATTTACCACAGTTAAAAGTAAATAAGGTAATTAAGGGTAAAAATGATATTAATATTACCCTCACACATATCCCAATTCTATTGTAAAAGTTTATATAGACAAAAAAAACCTTAGGGAAAAAATATTATCATTTAGGTCCACTTGGATTAGATTAGGACATTTATTTTTATTTCATTCAAAGAAGAGTTAAAAGAGTTAAAATCAAATTTTAACTACTAAAACATTTTTAATATGAAGTTTTACATAAGATAAATTCGATAATAAAAATTAATTAGAACTATAAAATGATTTCCTACATCATGGTAGTTTATTTATAATTTTTAGATCTTAAATAAATAAATAAATTTATTACACAATGATGATGCAGTAATTACATTATTCATGAATGAATCAAATAAATGGTATTATAAATAATAAAATAAATATAATTTCAAAGTTTTTATGATATCCACGTATTTTATAGGTGAATATTACATGTTAGTATTGATTCAATGTATATTTTTTTGAAGTAATCATGTTGTTATAATTTTAACAGAAAACAAATACCAAATAATGTCAAACTTGACATAAAATAGTTTTTAAAACAAATATTATTTTATTAACTGATATAGTGGTCCCAAAAATCTAA
This sequence comes from Viscum album, assembly GCA_963277665.1. NCBI lineage: Eukaryota > Viridiplantae > Streptophyta > Magnoliopsida > Santalales > Viscaceae > Viscum > Viscum album. The sequence continues at coordinate 51,261,476 of OY728152.1, read as the reverse complement.
GGTTCGGCCAAAAGACTTATATAATAATATATATGACATTAATGAACCATTTGGGGTTCTATTGGCAGTATATTGTATGTTTATTAAGCATATATTGTAAGAATAAAAGAAGACATGGTAAAAGTTAAATTATTTAACTTAGAGTGAAATCTAAATGATAAGGTTAAAATGGTAACCTAAACATGTCTAAAACCTATTGGTTGAGTTTTTTTCAACATATCCACGCCTTAGACTTTAAATAATCAACTTTGGAGCAATTAGAAACCGAATATTAATTAATTATAAAATAATATTTTAAGTCTTTCCTAAGGTGACCATCACCCCTCTTATAAAAGGGCACTCCACCTTCTCTCTAATTCACACCTTCTAAGCCATTTGTATCGGCCAACCACTTCCCAAATACCCTCTAAAATATCTTCCCTTTATCCTAGAGGCATTCATTTGATCATAAATCCACCCTACGGAGCCCTTTTTATTAAATCAAAAGGAATAACCTGAAGAAGAGGTAATGATTTCACCACCCTCTTTCAAATTTCTTTCTTCTTCCACTTCCTTTTTCTTTGTTGTTTCCATTATAAAATAATAAATCCAGTATAATCTATATACTGTGATGTTATTATAATTATGGTACAACCAAAATCATTATTCTATCCTCTCTTTGAATGACATGTCACCATACGTGTGTACGTACGGCTTACCGTCTCCACGTCGTGGTGTAATTGTTATTCAAGACATTATTATTTGGATGGGTATAATAATGATGTGTATTTGATGTAAATAATATATATAACATGATAATGATTCTGTATATATTATATAACATCCAATTATATATTATATTAATATCAAAAGAATGATATTTTTTCTCGTGCGTACGTACGGATTACCGTCTCCATGACGCGATGAGATTCATTTCCAAGTTCGCCATTCATCGAAGATTATAAAAATATATATTACTAATATGTATGTAATATATGACATAATAATGTTAGTGGAGATATATATATATTTATATATATAATTACTTATGTACTTACATATATATTATTCACTTACTTCCGTTCTATACTATATGAAAACGGAAACAACGTTTATGCATACATACAGACTACCATCTCCATAAACGGCGTTTTCCATTTCATATATATGTCTATTATAAATTTCTATATTCTAAATATTTATGATAAATAAATCATGTTTTATATTCTTTAAGTATTTAAATCATGATCTAAGTGATACAATCAAGAGTAAAAAGATAAAACATGTACGATAAAGAAAGGGATTACTATGCGAAATATTAATATAACATAGAAATTATTATTAAATGGGTAGTATAAAGTCATAAATGAATAATGTATGATATCATAAATATTAATACAGTTATGTTATAATTTAATAACATACTATAGTCTTCATACATGAAGCTAAACGTACCCTCGACTAAAGGAAAGTCAAGGTAAGGGGTTTTCATCTCACCCCTTATTTTCGTGAGATTCATGCCATATCGCCACTATTACCTTTTGTATGGTGTATGTACTACCCATAATTGTATAATTTGTGTAATACACATTAATTTGTCTATATTAACATATTCATTGTACGATCCCTCTTTCATGTGGTGTATGTTTCGTTTGTTACCATATTGGTAAGGGTTTATTTCCCAATCTCTTCATTATCCGTGGTTGTTTATACGTAAGTATCTACTAAGACATCTTTATCCTACACATCCATGTTTCTTAAAATTTATTTCAAAACATTTTTACTATTTAATAGACAATGGGTTAAATTCATTTATATCCATGTTTGACCTTATAGATTTTTCAAAGGAATCTTTATGTCATTTTCCAAACAAGTTACTTTTTGACCTTTTTGACAAAACTAAGGTAAGAATGTTTTTTTAACTTATACAACAGGTGCAGTTATTCTCCTCCATTATTACACCTTTGAAGCTTCCCTTACAGTCTTATAAGAATATTTTCAATGTAAATGTTTTATTTTATAGTTATGTGACTTTTAAATGATTTCAAAAAAGAGATATTTCTCTCAAATAGTTTTGATTTCATCTATGTCAACATCCTTTGATAAATTTTACACTTGTATGAAGTTGATTTATTATGATACAAATCTTCCATATTGTATTTAAGGATTAGTTATATGTTTGACTATGTATGAGTCATTTTAATTCCATTAATGTCTTATGATTATGGTTTTGGAATTTCGTATACTAGTTTTAATACGAATGTTTTTTTAATATTTCATCCTCTTCTTAAGATGAATGTGTTGGACTAGTAAGTTGTGGGTTGGGGACTGGTAAAAGTAAGCCCTATGGGATGGGGTCCAGTAATAGCAAACCCTCCGGGTAGGTGTCCGGTTATTTGACACACTCAGGGTTGGTGTCTGGTTATTAGAGGCACTCTGGGTTGGAGTCTGGTTATTAGAGGCACTCCGGGTTGGTGTCCGGTTATTAGAGGCACTCCGGGTTGGTGTCCGGTTGTTAGAGTCACTCAGGGTTGGTGTCCGGTTATCAGAGGCACTTAGGGTTGGAGTCTAGTTACAGAGGCTCTCAGGGTTGGGTTCTGGTTATAGTTATCCATTAGGTCTTGGCACGAGGCCTTTACACAGAAATTTAAGTTCGGCATTATGCATTCCATCGTTATCAAAGTGGTTATTGATATTTCATGTGATTTTTCGATTAGTTGAATATCCATGTGAATAATTAAATGGAATTATTTCATTTTATTTTGGCCGTATTATGCTGAAGTTCATGTTTAAAAGGATTTTGGATTAGTATTATACATTACCTTAAATTTTTATGCTTATTTTTGAATGTTTCCGCTGTATTTCCTACACTTACTGAGCGTTCGAGCTCACCCCTTTCTATGTTTTATTTTCCCAGGATTCCAAGAAGTGTATTGTGATTGATATGTAGGGTTAAGCCAAGGGAATAATGGCATTCATAAAGGATTATTTATGTTGTTGTGTATGTAATTTGACATTCATGTATGTAATCTATTTTCCAAGACTACTAAACTAATCGGTCCTTCATGACTTGATTCCTTGTAATCATGCCATTTTATTAAAATAATGCCACGACTCGGGGTAACTGGGGTCGGGGTGCTACATTTGGTATTAGAGGAGGTTTAGAAATAACCTTGAAAACTAGATTTAGATAATCTCTTATTAGAGCACAGTACCCTAAGATAGACTTTGAGGATTAATATAGAATAACTTCCTAGAATTTTGGTAATGTAGAGATTTTGTGAGTTTTCCAAGAAAATACATCCCTGTCTGGATACTAGCAGGTAGAGGTGGCTCAGACATAGATGTACCTAGGGGTAAAACCCGAAAACACCGATTTGAGCTAGACTCGAACAAGAACTAGTGAACGACAACGGGCCTAGCTGCACTCTTGGTTACGACACACCTGGGGGATATGCTTAGGATAATTCTCATTTTCATTATAAACCATTCTGAATGGATTATGAGTATATACATACTCAAAGAAACCATTTTTATGAATATGGATTATAAATATAAACTTATTAATTTATGTTTAGTGTTTTACAAGTTCGGGATTAGGTATTTCTATTCATAAACTAATTTAGTGTATGCAATTGTTTTGAAATGGCGCCCTGTAGAAGGAATGAGAAGTCCAGCAATACACAAGATCCAAAGAGTAAAAAGGATCATATCTTTCATGGTCCTAAGCCATAATTTAGAAGGGAAATAGTCTCCCACGTATTATCATCATATGGAGAAATAATATCATGTGTTGATAAGAAAAGAAAATAATTATCAGAGTCCTATGGCTTTGAAGGGAAGCCAGAGAAGAAAAGTATGGTAGAGAGAAGGACAGATAAAGGGAAGAAGGTAAAAAAGGATTTTCCCATATGTGATAACTATGGAAATAATCTCCTTGGAAAATTCTTGAAGGGAATGGGAGTATGTTATAAGTGTGGAGAAAAAGGACACCAAGTATGTGACTGAAAGTGTAAGAAAAAGGTTTTAAATGTACAATGCTTCATCTTCAAGGAGTTGGGACACTACATGAACCAATGTCAAAATCATCGGAGTATGCCCCAAATGATGATATTGGATTATAATCATGTTATGATACTACCTCAGATGAAGAATAATGAGTAGTGTTCTTATGTTGTTATTATAAGATTATTTCATTTGAGTGTTTTATCAAAAATGTACTAATTATAATAATTATGGATTATATAAGGATTGTACTATAATACTATTTTATTAAGGTCTTGAGATTGTGTGAACCAAGAAAAGTGACTCAATAGCAGGATAAATTTTTGGAAAATATATGGCTGAGAGAAAGATAAACCATAATATGGTTCTGATACCACGGTAGTGATTTTGGAATAATACAAGATTGATTTGGATTAATTATATTAGATATTCTGGACTACCTTGAAACTGATTAATGATTTTTCATCATTGGAGTTAACAAGATTTTTGGATAGAAGAAATATATCCAGTATTCTATAAGGAATAAGAGAGAATGAATGTAATCGATATGTTTTTATGGTAATTCAGGATGTTACCATGTTTTAAAATATGACATAGTGAAGGTGTTCACATGTTATTACATGGAAAAAAGGATCATCATTGTGTTTAACTTCCTTATAAATTTTGGACTATGAGATTGGATAGTATTATTTTGGATAAGTCTAAAGGTTTGAATGGATTATGTTTGAAAGGGTATTTTTTGATTTTTATAAAATGACAACACGCAGACCGTGTGACAACCCGTCGCGTTGGAAAAAGCTGGGGGAATCGAACCCACAACCATAGTGCGATTGGGATTTATCACCTACAACTGGACTACGTGAAGTTCCTGGATGGTATAATGTAGTTTCTTTTTTTATAGGGTCTGAAATGTGAATTATAAATTCATTATATTTAGAACCCTATATGATTAGGATAAATTGAGTATTTTTGAGTTGTATTATGATTTAGGGTGAAAGAAGAGTATGTGGAAGAAATTTATTAATGGATAAAAATCTAATTATAAATTATGTATATATTCTTATGATCTTATCCAATCTCATAAATAAATTCCTCAACATTAATAAAATGAACTTAGAACAAAAATGTTTTCCAAGATGGTACCTTACATAATCACAAATTTATGGCTTTGTGATTGTTGGCCTTTTCATAGCCATGTTCTCTACCACTCTCCATAAGATATTGATGGTTATAATTCTCTTCCATATCCATATTTTCCTACATGGAACCCTAGTATGTGTCATTTTCGGTAACCTTCATACATATCATTCTTTATTTTAAATAGAGGCCTTATTAATCCATTTTTCAATGTGGGATTTCAACAAAGATATTTTGAAATGTCAAACCCAAGTTTCCAATACCGAGCATATATTGTAAGGACGTAATTTATTGAAGGAGGGAAGAATGTAACACCCCATGAATCCACAGTACGCTTCTCTTTGAATAATACAGTAGTGTGTGTTGTATGCAACTTCGAGTTCTAACAGACACCATAACCAATCAAACCAGCCGCTATGAATTGTAATACCCACATTTTGAAATTTTATACATTTTATCGTTCAAAATTGACTTCATTTTTTGATTCGAAATATCGAAATTAGCTTAGGGTGAATTTTTGGTACTTTTCTGATAACTTTCATATTTTGATAAATAGTGAAAATTACTAAATTTTAATTAAAAACAACATTTTTAGTCGAAATAATTATTACTGATAAATTATGAATTTTAGTGGTTTTACGTTATATTTAGAATATATTTATACAATTTAATAAAATTTTTGTCATTGGACATAATTTTACTTTTACACCGGACATAGACAAGTGTCAATCTTTTGGTAGTTATTGTTTCAGAAAAAAACGCTTTTTGTTTTTACAGTAGAAATTAAGTTTAAATTAATAAATGAAACTTCTATTTAATTAATTTGGTAAAATAGACTTCATTATTGATTTCAGAATATCAAAATTATCATAGGGTAAATTTTTTGTATTTTTCTGAAAACTTTTAATTTTTGATGAAGAGTTACAAACACTAAGTTATAGTTTAAAACCAAATTTTTATTTAAATAATTATTTATTTATTTAAATTATTTAATATAAATATAGATACATAATACCAATATAATTTCAATGTAATTCATTAGGGTCAGTTTATAATAATTTTAGATATATAAAAATTTCATTGAACTTTTCACCGTCTTTTACTCACCTCCTAGGATCTTTGGAAAATTCACATAAAACATAATTTTACTGCTTCTATGAGCTGAATTTCGAAAATCTGAGAGAAACCATTAATATAAAGGAGTAAAATGTGGTTCAACGAGATGAAAATAATTTTTGGTGAATAGTATGTTTTTAGTTTTATTTACCACAGTTAAAATTAAATAGGGTAATTAAGGGTAAAAATGATATTAATATTACTCTCACAGATGTCCTAATTCTATTGGACAAGTTTATCTCGACCAAAAACAACCTTAGGAATAAAATATTATAATTTATGACCACCTGGATTAGATTAGGAAATTTATTATTATTTAATACATAGAAGAGTTAAAAGAGTTAAAATCAATGTTTAATAACTAAAACATTTTTAATATGTGGTTTTACATAAGATAAATTCGATTGTAAATATTAATTAGAATTCTATAATTATTTCCTACATCATGGTAGTTTATTTATAATTTTTAGACATTAAATAACAAAATTTATTTATTACACAATGATGATGCAGTAATTACCTTATTCACGAATGAATCAAATAAATGGTATTATAAATATTAAAATAAATATAATTTCAATGTTTTTTTGATATCCACGTATTTTATAGGTGAATATGACCTGTTAGTATTGATTCAATGTATTTTTTTGATGTAATCATGTTGTTATTATTTTAACAATAAACAAATACCAAATAGTGTCAAAATTGACATAAAATTGTTTTTAAAACAAATATTATATTATAAATTGATTAAATGGTCCTTAAAATATAAGGATCTTCCAAAAGACTTATATAATAATATATATGACATTAATGAACCAATTGGGGATCTATTGTCAGTATATAGTATGTTTATTAACCATATAGTGTAGGAATACAAGAAGACACAGTAAAAGTTAAATTATTTAACTTTGAGTTAAATCTAAACGATAAGGATGAAATGGTAACCTAAACATGTCTAAAACATATTGGTTGAGATTTTTTAGACCTATAACAACCATAGACTTTAAATAATTAACTTTTGATCCATTATAAATGGAATATAAATTTATTATAAAATAATATTTTACGTTTTTCCTAAGGTGCCCCTCACCCCTCTTATAAAAGGGCACTGCCCCTTCTCTCCAATTATCACCTTAAAAGCGATTTTGGTCGGCCAAAACCTACCCAAATACCCTCTCAAATATCCTACCTTCATTCTAGAGGCCATAGTTTGATCAGAAATCCAACCTAATGAGCCATTTTGATCAAATCAAAAGGAAGAACCCGAAGAAGAGGTAATGATTTCAGCACACTCTTTCAAGTTCCTTTCTTCTTCCACTTCCTTTTTATTTGTTGTTTCCATTCAAAAATAATAACTACCATATATTCTATATCCTTTTATGTTATTATAATTCTGGAAAAACCAAATTTGTTATTCTATCAACCCTTTGAATGACATGTCACCATACGTGCGTACATACGGCTTACCGTCTCCACATGGTGGTGTAATTGTTATTCCATACATGATTATTTGGATGGGTATAATAATGATGTGTATTTAATGTTAATAATAAATATAACAGGATAATGATTCTGTATATATTATATAACTTCCAATTAGAAATTATATTAATATCAAATGAAAGATATTTTCGCCCGTGTGTACGTACGGATTACCGTCTCCACGACGCGATGAGATTCATTTCCAAGTTAACCATTCATCGACTTTTATAAATATATATATTACTAATTAGTATGTAATATATGAAATAATAATGATACTGGAGATATATATATTTATATATATAAGTATTTAGGTACTTACATATATCTTATTCACTTATTTCCGTTCAATACTATATGAAAACGGAAACAACGTTTATGCATACGTACGGACTACCGTCTCTATAAACGGTGTTTTCCATTTCATATATATGTCTATTATAAATTTTTATATTCTAAATATATATGATTAATAAAACATTTTTTATATTCTTGAAGTATTTAAATCATGATCTATTTGATACAATCACTATTAAATAATTAAAACAAGTATGATAAAGAAAGCGATTATTACCTGAAATATAAATATAATGAAGAAATTATTATTAAATGGTTAGTATAAATCCATAAATGAATAATGTATGATATCATAAATATTAATATGGTTCAGGTATAATTTAATAACATACTATAGTCTTCATATAGGAGGCTAAATGTAGAATTGAATAAAGGAAAGTTCAAAGTAAGGGGTATTCATCTCACTCCTTATTTCTGTGAGATTCATGCCATATTGCCACTATTAGCTTTTTATGGAGTATATACTGCCCATAATTGTATTCTTTGTGTAATACAATTTAATTTATTTGTATTTACATATTCATTGTATGATACATTTTTCATGGGGTGTATGTTTCTTAAGTTACCAAGTTGGTAAGGGTTTATTTCACAATCTCTTCATTATCCGAGGTTGTTTATACGTAGGTATCTACTAGGAAATCTTTATCATCCACATCGACGTTTCTTAAAATTTCTTTCAATTTTTTTTTTAATATTTAATATAAAATGGTTTAAAGTCATTTATATCCTTATCTGACCTTATACGTTTTTGAATGGAATCATTCTGTCGTTTTCCAAACAGGTTACTTTTTAACCTTTTCAACAAAACTAAGGTAAGAATGTTTTTTTAACTTATACAGATGGTGTGGTTATTCTCTTCCGTTATTACATCTTTTATGAATCCCTTACAAGTTTATAATTATATTTTCAAAGTAAATGTTTTATTTTATAATTATGTGACTTTTAAATGATTTCAAAAAGAGAGATATTTCTCTCAAGTAGATTTGAATTCATCTATGTCAACATCATTTGATAAATTTTACACTTGATTTAATTTGATTTATTTTGATACAAATCTTCCATATTGTATTTATGGTTTTGTGATATGTTTGACTATGGATCAGTCATTTTTATGCCATTAATGGCTTATGATTATTGTTTGGGCATTTCGTATGCTATTTTTAATACGAATGTGTCTGTAATATTTCATCCTCTTATTAAGATGAATGTGTTGGACTAGTAAGTTCCGGGTTGGGGACCGGTAAAAGTAAGACCTCCAGGTTGGGGTCTGGTTACAGCAAACCCTCCGGGTTGGTGTCCGGTTATTAGACGCACTCCGGGTTGGTTTCCGGTTATTAGAGGCACTTCGGGTTGGTGTCCGGTTATTAGAGCCACTCCGGGTTGGTGTCTGGTTATTATAGGCACTCCGGGTTAGTGTTCAGTTATTAGAGGAACTTTGTGTTGTTTTCCAGTTATTAGAGGAACTCCAGGTTGGAGTCCTGTTACAGAGGCTCTCTGGGTTGGGTTCTGGTTACAGTTATCCCTTAGGTCTTGGCAGGAGGCCTTGACACAGAAATTATAGTTCGGTATTACGCATTCCATCGTTATGGAAGTGGTTATTGATATTACATGTGATTATTTGATTAGAAGAATATCCATGTGAATAATTAAATGTAATTATTTCATTTTATTTCTACCAAATTATGCTTAAGTCCATGTTTAAAAGGCTTTTGTTTTAGTTTTATAAATTTTCTTTAAATGTTTATGCTTATTTTTGAAAGATTCCATTGTATTACTTACCCTTACTGAGTGTTTCAGCTCACCCCTTTCTATGTTTTATTTTCCCAGGATTCCAAGAAGTGTATTGTGATTTATATGCAGAGTTAAACCAATGGAAAAATGGAGTTCATAAATGATTATTTATGTTGTTTTGTATGTAATGTAACATTCATGTATCTAATTTATTTTCCAAGACTGCTAAACTGATCGGTCCATTGGCAATTGATTCCTTGTAATCATACCAATGTATTAAAATAATGCACCGACTCTAGGTAAATGGGTTCGAGGCGTTACATTCATAGTAATGCTCAAGTGTGATATATCCCTGAACATGCCATTATATCAATGATGGTTCTTTTTCGAGAGGTTATTCCCATCATCCCTCTGAAATGAGGTACACGTTGAAAATAAAAAAATATTGATTCATAGGTATGTGTTCAAACCGATTTCTTATAAAATATACCAAAAATCCAAACTAGATTAGCCCACTAGAACTTAGGAGATATTGATACACATATATGGGATCACACCTAGGGCCTTTGTGGACTCTAAAATCTTTAACCTAATTAACTTATTAATTAGGGGATTATATGCCTTCGTAAATTGGTCGTGACTATTCCTCAATCCACACCAAAGAAAGAGGATATGATATCTGATCAAACCCCCTAACTCCAATATGGATTTGTAAAAAATAAATCCAAACCAATACCATATAGTGTATCAATATCCAATATGTAGGAAATAATTCCTAACTACACCCTCATAGAGATGCACTATGGTATCGAAATCAAATCATACTAGACTCTACATCACTAAATAATGTATCTTATGAGATATGCCACAATTTTCATACCTTATTGAAAAAATAATGGAAATTGCCACATTTTACATAGAAAAAACTCAATATAGATAACCTTTGGGATGGATTGGATTCCTAATGAAAGACATATGAAATGAATATTTATATAAGGGTTTTATATGACATGTTATTGTATGGTACATGGTTTGTCTCTAGAGGATGAACCCTGACCATGTTTCCTCATAGTACCCAACATTTATAAGAAATGTACATGGTGTTTACATGTGGTTATATGGTATTTATCCTCTCTTGGACACTTTAAAATTTCAATTATTATACAAGAATTGGTTGGTTGTGTGAATATAAATGGAATTTACATGTTGTAAACAACATGTACTAAAATCCTTGGGTATAGACATGTACTCTGGACTATTCCTATATAAATTGGTCTGCTCTTGTTCATGTCACCTTGTGACTATATACCTATCCATTCTTGGATACTTATATTGTCTGGTTGTGTACTACTACATTACCTTGACCCATTAATGTGGAGTGCCTGCCCATTCCCTCACCCACTTGGCCAATTCCCACATAATGATGTTTACTTCCAACACATGGAATGTAGTCCTGAAATTTCCTTCCCCTAATGTTTAGAACACATGATATGTTCTCTTAAACCGAACACTATGGAAAGATTATTTACAAATAGTAAATCCTGAAAAACATTGTAAAAGCCCAAGTTTTCCCTGATTACTCATAGGACATTTATGAGGGGTTCATTAATAGTCATAAAAAATGATAAAACCTTTTTAAAATATATTTGAGAATCTAGATTTAGAACACAAAAATCCACATACCGTATAGAGAAACACCAAAGATTCCGGAATAGATTCATTCTCTAAAGACACTGCATCATGATCCCATCTCGATCACCATCATTTATAAAGTCTATAATCACCTCTTCTCTCCTTATGATATTCCATAACACATGGTGGAAATATCTCCCACCCAAATTCATATAATCCAAAGGTAAGGGGTTATTATTCCCCCTTTATTAGAATAATTAATCATTTAATTTATAATCTTATTTTCCAACATGTTCCCTCTATTGAACTCATAACACTGAAAAAATTAAGGTCACACCTTGTGTAAAACCCACATTACTTATTTAATGGATATAATAAATTTACAATGTGAAACTATGTTAAAGAGTTTTTACTTTATTTCTGAAAAACTAGACTTGTATGATATAATATATTCCAAAAATTTATTATCACAACAGCAAGGATCTCTAGTCCCTATAATTCCATAAAGAATAATATCACATCTCTATAAATATTCTTAGAAATTATTTATAAGTTTTACATGGAAAGAATTGTGTCACTTCATCCCATTATATGGACACTACATCGTTCTTCCAGATTACCAACGCCCTAGGAAATGAATCGTACCCAATATAGAATTGTACATGGAATTACCAAAAACCCTTCCCAATTCATCATAGAATAGATTTTTAATGAATATTAATGAATAATAATATAGTTATGTTTTAAATTTTATTTATATTACCTAGACAAGAAATGAAATAAATGTTATATCTTGATCCATTTTGGGAAAAGATGAATATTCTCTAGATCCAATGTTTATCCCTAACGAAGGAATTTATTATCCATTAGTTTAAAAATTAATTCCCAGTCCTTCTAATGATATAAAATAAATAAATTCATTCAAATAATATGTTATATGACCTAGATGAAACATGAATAATAGTGTAAGAATGAATAGTTACATAGAATTCTCATGAGATAAATGCTATAAATCCCCTAAAATTGGTGTTATTAGGAGAAGAAGATAGAAAAAAAGATACTAGAGTCCATGGATTTGGGATAACCATGTAAAAGAGGATAAAAGAAGGGTTTCTTATAGGATTCAAATTATAAACTCATTTTTATATTAATTAAATGTATGCACATTATTTACCAAACTATATGACAAAAGTGTAAGGATCATTACCTATTCCTATCACCATCATGATTTAACACCATGGAATGGTGAATCACACAGAAACCATTCTTTTTTTATTTTTCAAAAATATAATGGTGTTCTTGGGAGTGTAACAAGGTGATCCCTAAATTTATTCTAGTTTTTCTCAATATAAATCTATAAATAATAAGGCACATTGTTTCTTAAGGAGACCAAGATGGTTTTCTGAAACTGTTCTAAAGCTGTGAGCACCCATAATAGATTATATACCCTATGAAACTATCTATATGTTACTCGATACATCATTCAAGAAAATAGTTCTCAAAGCACATAGTGTTTTGAAGATATTATGGTGTAATGTTGTTGAAAAACCTAGGTCATTATTTTTTAGGGTTTGACGTGGTGGGATTCATCATGAGTGATTACTAATCTATTGATAATTGTGTATATAATGGATGATGTGGGGTCTAATATGGGACCTTCACTTCAGAAGGAGTTTAGTGGTCAGTAAAATAGTATGTGACTGTAAAATGAGTAAGTGGATAGTGGTCTGGAGTTTGGAATGGGACCCTATACTTTGTGAGTGGGTAGTTGTCAAGACATTATTTTGGGACAAAGAACCTAGTGAGAGGGTAGTAGTTTAGACTCTCGAATGGACCCTATCGTAAATTATAGGGATACTGATAGAAGTTTGGAATGTGAATCTTTTCTATGTGATTCGGTGGTGATTAGTTTTTAGAAGTTAAAATTAAATGTGAATGTGAGGGTGCTTGGATAGACTATCCTAAGTGTTAGGGAATATGTCCTGATTATGTTTGTGGAACCATAACATGAGTGAGAGAGAATTGGTTAAGACTTCGTATGTTGAATTTTAGATTTGGTAAGAATCATAACTTGACTTATTGGACAATTTTGGGAACTATTTTTAAAACACTGTAATGAGAAACCATGAATGAGTTGGGTTTTATAGAATTAGGTGGCTTATTCTTCTGACATTGGTTGAGCCAGGTTGGTTTAGGCTTTATGGTGTCCTAGTTTATATTTAATTACCCAAATCACATGCATCTATTCAATCTTTTTTTTTCTTATTTTCCTTTTTCATACATATTTATTTGACAACATGTTTTAATGGTATCCAGAATGACCAAACATGTATTTCTCACACAGAATAATGACACCATAGTGAGTATGAAAAACTTATTTCTAGTGTGAATGTTGTTTCTATATTAAAAACAAGATTATGACGTTGAGGATAGATAATACAAGAGATGATTTTTTGTTTGTTTCATGGTGCAAGAGATACCTCCTCGGTTTTTATTCCTTTTTATACTTTCATCCCGATGGTGTATCGTTAGAAAAGTTTGATTTTCTAACTTTATTGTTCATTATTATAAGATTGGTGTGCTTCTTGATTATGTAAACTATGTTTTTCTATATTATGTATGATTCTTCATAATTAATTGAAATATATAGTACTGATATTGAGTTTATAAACTCCTCATAGATGATCAATGATAATCACCACTAGTTACAAGCCGATATCGTATTAGGAGGCATATTTGAGGTCATCTAGAATTCTGAATGGGGTATTATTCAAAAATTTATCAGATTAATTTAATTTTTAAAAATGATAAATATAATTCTTATGTTAAAAAGTTGTCTTTTGAAATTAATTTTTAAAAATAATAATAATAAATAATTAACTAAAAAACTAATAAATTATACAGATATTTTATTTTCTGTGAAATTTAAATTATCGATAATATTTTAATAGAAGGTATTATATATCTATGGAGAATTTTTTTTATTATGTTATAAAATAAGTTCAATAATATGAATAAAATTTAATTTTCTAAATAACAAATGTTATAAAATTTATTCCTATATCAACATTCAAGTAAAATTTAAAATTAAATAATCAACAATCTTTTTCTATCCATTCAATTAAATAATAGGGGAAACATTTATCATATATGAATATTTCATAATATTTATTAAATTAATAGTCCAATATTTTAGTTTTATGTCAAGATATATTGTTATAATATTAAAGATAAATTTATCGACAATATATTTCACCATGTTGATGTAGTGACTCTAACCCTAGTAGACTAAAGATGATGTCTTCATTATTACATTTTTATAACATACAAGGAATCATATCCCCAAGGACTGAATTTTTTAGTAATCTTAGTCAACTAGAAACATACATTTAATTAAAATTGTATTTTAAAATTGAAAATGTACACTGAATTTTCATTGAAAATTATTCTATTTTTCTTAGATCATCCCGACATGTCAATAAAAAATTATATCTTGTCATCTTAAAAAAATTAAACATTATAAATCTGTGTGATCAGATATATACATAGGGTAATATTAAATAAGTATCTATGAATAAATAAATTATAATCAATATAGAGAGGTAAATAGCTGAAAAAAATTCGTTTAATCAATAACATGATCATAATTTTTCAGGAATAAAAGATGATCAAATAAGGACATATTAATAATTACATGATCTTGAAATATGACCATGGATATTCTATATAACAAAATAATCACACGGAATATCAATAACTAAATTCAAAAATATTGAATGAAAAATGATGAACATATAAAGAATACTGTCGCATCTTGTACGAAGACATATAATTATATTGTATCATGTGCCATGACATTTTATAAATGGGTATATATAATCCCAAATAGGATATACCCCAATATTTAAGATCTAGTTTTTATAGACCTATGAAAATTTAAATAAAATAGTATACCACATAATGTGTTTTAAGCGGTTATTATAAATATGGGAGTGTTACACTCCATCCCTATATGCATCCACCATCAGCAAAAAATAGTCAGGGTCTATAAAGGAAAAAATTATATTCAATTTAATGACCACTACTCTTAATGAAACATCCACCCCCTGATTTGGTTCTTTATATGCATGTGATTAAACTATATTGAGACCAATGAAAATGTGAAGAAAATTAATCCATTGTGGTAAAATTTTTTAAAGGAACACTACTCCTTATTGATTTCAAATACATAATAGTGATTTCTATGTCAAATTTAATCCATGGGGAGCTCTAAGAATAATGGATATCCTAACCGATTTCATGAATTATAGCGCAAAATTCATCCTTAAAAACAACTCCAATTCCAATGTTATGATAGAAACAACCTTCGATGAATACGTGATGTATGCCAAAAACACCTCCACAACCTAGTGGAATCGGAATGTAGAATACTTGTAATAACCCGAGATTTTATAAGATATATTACTTTTAATTTCTTTCATATCTTCTGTTGTACGATACACTAAGATTATCTTGCGCTATATGCAACACCGTATTAGCTTGCATTATACGCAACACTATTCTTAGATTATGTTACACACAATTTCAATTTTTTTTGATAATAGTCATTCTACAAAACATTGAGTATATATATATATTCATTGTATAAATGAAAAAATTGTTGGATTCTGTTATAACAAATCATCAAAGGAGTCTTGCACTATACGCAACCCTGACTTGGCTTGCATTACACGCAATCACGACTTTCTTCGATAGCTTGTGTTGTACGCAATACCGGGTTTTACTAAATAATGATATGTTATTATAATATTATTATGAACTATCCGTTAAGAATATTATTAACTATATTTTGAATTATTATTCATCTTACACATTTTCTAGAACATGGTATAAGAAAAAAATAAATTTTTCAGGTAAAATAAGTATTTTTCAAAAAATACAATTTTGCCACCTTTTGATGGCGCACCAACATTAAATATAGTTTTTGACATGTTTATAAGTTTAATTTTAAAAAATAACATTATTCTTTGGAATCAGGATATAAAATTTTACCTTGGATAAATTTTTCATATTATTTTGATAACTTCCATATTTTAATGAATAGTAAAAACACGCTATATTTTAATTAAAAACAACGTTTTTCATCATAATAACTTATGTGGTTAAATTATAATATTTAATGGTTTTAAAGTATAAATAGAATATATTTTTACCATTTAATATAATGTATGCCATTATCATTGATTTTACCTTGAATTCGTAGGTTAAATCAATTCAATCTTTTATAATGTTTTAAAGAAAAACCCATTTTCTTTCAACAACGAGATTAATTTTAATTTAATTTCATCAAATTTTGGGTATTGAATTTGTAAAAATGGATTCCATATTTGGAATCAGTGGGTCCAAATTATGTTAATAAGGTACTTATTATTTTTGGGAACTATGAATAGTAACTACGGTAAATTTTATTTACCACAGTTAAAGGTAAATCAGGTAATTAAGGGTAAATATAATATTATAAAATTACCCTAACAGATGCCAAAATTTTATTGGATGGCTGAAAGTAGACCCATATCACTTAAGGGTCGGATTAGAATCATTTAATGGACTTTTGTCCATGAAAATAACTTAATTATTATTAAAACCAAAGAAAGTGACAACATGTCCTCTCTTAAATCTTATAAGTATAATAATTTTAATTTAGTGATAAACATCATAAAACTTAGAACATGAATAGTCTCCAGAAAGATAATAAAATTATCTACATCATGATAATTTATTTAGAATTTTTAGGGATTAAATAAGTGTCATTAATAGTGATACATTAATGATGCAGAAATTATATATTAAGTGAAAAATCAGTAATATAGTTTTCATTGAAATAATAATACCCATTAAAAGGCCCAAAAACCTGACCAAAACTTATTGGTAGTGTATATATATACCATAATCATCCAATTACTTAATAAATAACCGTTTGGAGTCTTATAAAAGTGATTATGACACTTATATTATTTTATTTTAAATGACTCCAAAGTTGTCACCTTCCTAATTTAATTAATAAAACAATTTAAATATTGTGATTTTAAAATGATAAATTCGATTAAAAGTATTATTGTGAAATTTAATAGATTTATATTCATTATAGGATTTTATTTTTAATTTTTATGCAAAAAATAAGTATATTAAATAATTATACAAAAATGTTGTAGTAATTATTTTATTAAGAGATAAAGCAAATAAATGGATTTAAAAATAAAAAAATAAATATTACATGAACTATTTAATGTGCTCCACTAATTTTATAGATACATATGGAATTTTATGAATCTATTAAAGATTTTAATTTTAACATATCGTATTTATATATTTTATTTAAATTCATATAAATGAATTGTGTCAAAATTGACACTATTGTTATTTTATAAAAATAATATATTATAAAATTGATTAAAAATCACAAAAATATTTAAAAATTATAAATTTAAATTTATATGGTATAAAATGTTATAAAGTTTCCAATTATGGAAAATTCACAACAAATAAGTAATTATTTTTTATAATTTATAATTTAGAATTTTATTACTACAAATAAAATTAAATTGATTAAATAATGATAAATCAAGCTGATAATGTTTAAAATAAATTCCTAACATGTCTAAATTTGATTGGTTGATTATATTACCACCCTATATCATCTAATCATCAGATATTATTAATTTTTGTAGGTTTTTAATTGGGTTTAGATTTATTATAAATTAATATTTTTAAGAATTCCAAAGGTGCCCCTCTCCTCCCTTATAAAAGGGCACCTACTCCCTCTCTTCCTCACACCAATTTGAGCCTTCAAGCTCGTCCAAACCACGCCAAATTCGTTTCTCCACTTCCCTAGAAACATCCTATAGGTCCTAGTCCTCTTCAAAGACCAATTTTAGTGCCCAAAGAGGAGGTCCCAAAGAGGTGCTTCAAAGAAGAGGTAATGTCAATTACCGATTCTTTCAACTTTATTTCTTCTTCCACTTATTTTTTTAGTTGTTTCATTATGAGGTAATAACATCAGTATCAATAATATACTAATATTTTATTATAAGTATGAAGCAACCATATTTCACTATCTATCCATCCAACGGAAAACGAAATCACCCTGCGTGCGTACGTACGGAATACCGTCTCCACGCTGTGGTGTAATCTATTTTCCACCACCACCTTACTTGGATGGGTATAAGGGTGAAAGTAATGAATATATATGATTATTGTAAAGTGATATTGATTCTTTAATATTATACATACACATTAATACAATTCCACGATCTTGAGAATGATATCATCGCTAGTGCGTACATACGGACTTCCGTCTCCACAATGCGATGAGATTAACTCTCCATGGTAACCATTCATGAATGATTATAAAGTATATATAATGTATAATAATGAAATATATGACATAATAATGATACTGTATTTATGTATATATATGTATGTATGTCATTTACTTCATTCCATTCAATTCAAAAGGGAAACGAAAACAACATTCATGCGTACGTACGGCCTACCGTCTCCATGAATGGTGTATTTCATTCCTTTTATCGATATATAATATATATATATGTATATCATGAATATATATTATATATAAATAATGTTTTATATTCTGGAATTAATTATTCATGGTCTATGTAATCATATGAATAATTACAAGTCAAAACACGGACGACAAATGAAACGATTTTACCCAAAATGCTCTTTAACATGGAATTTACAAAAGAACGGGTAATATAAAGTCATAAGTGAACCATATATGATATCATAACAATGAATATGATTCTTTAATAAGTCAATGACATTATTTAAATCATTATACAGGATGTTCGGATACATACGAAGAATATCAGACCTAAGGTAAGGGATAATTTTGCAAATCTCATTTTTATCCGAGATTGCTTATTCGTAAGTATTTACTGCGGTTATTTCTATCATCCATGTATATGTTTTATAAAGGGTTTTTAATGTATTTTTAAATTCATTTTTACCCTTTTTTTACTTTTACTACATGGTATGTAAGGAATCTTTCTTTTGTTTACGTTACGAGGTACTTTTTGGCTTTTCCGACAAAAGTACGAGAAGAATGTTTTTTTAACTTATATGGCGTGAACGGATTTTTACAGTTTAATAACGTCTCATTTTAATGAATCTTACTCTACATGATTTATGAATATTTTAAACAAAATAATTTTATTTTAAAAGTGCATGGAATTTTTTGAAAAGAAAATGATTTTGATGAATAAAGGATATTTTCTTCAAGAATTCATTTCAAATGTTTTATCAATACCATTTTCTATCTAAGATGAAATTATTTCATATGTTTATGTTTTAAGTTTAATGTCTCTATGATTTACATGGTTCACTTTTCTTATGATGAAATTTCCATTTTTTTATATGGATTATGAAATGATGGGATGATGTTTATGAAACCCATTTTATTCTTTGGGTTATGATGAATGTTTTATGTTTATTTTGTGGCACAAGTAAGAATGATTTCATTATGAGATGGGTGGGACCTATATCTCCCTCAAATGAATTGGGTAAAGATTTTATATGTCATGAGATAGACATGGATGGAACGGTAAGATAATCCGATTCAGTATTACAGGACTGAAATGAGGAGTGAACTTGATTCGGAAAGGGACTTTGTCCACTAAGATGGTCTTTACAGCAATGCCTTGGCTACTATGGAAATCATAACATGTTATTAATGGTTTCCAATATTACATTGTTTATTCCCATGCTATTTTATCATGGTTTATATTCTATTATGATCTATGACTTATTTACTTCCATGATTTATGTCTTTGCTCAAGATTTTTATGTTTAGATTTTATGATCATGTTTTTGCATTCAAATGTTTATGGATTATTTTATGTTATGTATGATTACCCTTAATGAGCATTTGAGCTCACCCTTTATATGTTTTCATTTTCCCAGGATTTAAATAATGTTTTTAGTTAAGAAAACAAAAGGGGAAGATCTTTATGGGAGATGTTGAAGATCTTTCCACTACTGGAAATACAGTTTTTACCAACGGGTGTTTACCAACGGTTTTCTAAAACCGTTGGGCTTGAAGGATTAAGGGAGTCTTTACCAACGGTTTTAAAAAACCGTTGGTAATATAATGGCCAGGTAAGCCTTTCCCAATAGTTCACTGAAACCGTTGGGAAAAGACACCCCTTTGATAACGGTTTCTTCAAACCATTGGTAAAGGGGTGTCTTAATCACCCTTTTGCCAACGGTTATGTTGAACCATTGGGAAAGGGTTACCCATTTGCCAACGGTTTCCTCAAACCGTTGGTAAAGGGGCCCTTAGCATCTCTTTCCCAACAGTTTTTAAAAACCGTTGGGAATTATTTCCCCCAAATCCAGCCGCGGGGCTGCTCTCCCCCATTCGCACAGAAACCTAATTTCATCCACTCCACCGCTCTCCTCTCGCGAACTCCCCTATCCGAAGAGGTGAAAACCATCTGAAATCAGGTATTTTTTCATTTATACACATATACTTCCTTATTTTTATTGTTATTGCTTTAGTATTTTAGTTTTAAGTTATCAATCCACCTCCAGCTCTCTGCTACTCTCCAAATCCCCCATCTGAATAGGTGGAAACCCATTTGAATCATCTCAAATCATGTAATTTTTTGTTTATGCACATATGGTACCTTGTTTTTATTATTTTTATTTTTATTTCTCTAGTATTTTAGAATTAAGTTATCAATCCAGCTGCAGCTCTCTTCTACTCTCAAACTCCCCCATCGAAATAGGTGAAAACCCATCTGAATCATCTCAAATCAGGTAATTTTTTTTATACACATATGGTACCTTGTTTTTATTGTTATTGATCTAATATTTTAGTTTTAAGTTTGGATTTTGATGTGATTTCACCATGTAAAATAGGGAAGTGAATGAATATTTTGTTAATTAATTAGTTTCCCCTGGAATATCAGTTGTGTTATAATGTCCATGCTAAATTAAGGGGTAATGTAATAAAAGACCTTGAATAAATAAATTGTGGAAGTTGGGGTATGTTGCCTCTATGAGAGGTTTTTTGTTGTGTTTCATTGTATGTTGTAGGCTGTTTTATGGGGATTGAGGTGACCAGTTGGGCTTTGTGATATTTGGGTTTGTAATGTGATGGTTAGTGGGCATGGATGTGTCATGTGAAGTTGTATGATAGTGATGATGTGTGGTGGTGTTGTGTCGTGTGGAGGTGTTGTGTGATGAAGTTGTGGTGTATAATGTGGTGAGGTGGTTTTGGTTGTGCGGTGGTTTGTGATGTGAAATATTTTTATTGTGATATGTGGTTGTTTTGGTGAGATGGTTGGTCGATGTAACATGGTGTCGATGGTTATTGTGAGATGGTGAGTTGTTGTGTGGTGGTTTTATTAGTTTCCTGGTTATCTATCGAATAAATTATGCTGTTAAAACAAAAAAACAATATATTAAATAAATGATATGGAATAGAAATGGATGTGTGGTTAATGGATTTTATTAATTTAACATTAAATGAATGGACAATGTAAGTGTGAATGAAGTGGCTTATAAATGAAAGTGAGAAATGTTATGTGTCTTATGTGGTGGTGGTGTGGTTTATGTGTTTTATGGTAGTAGTGAAGTGTGTGATTATGTAGTTAATGTGAACCCATAGGTTGATTATTTTGTGGTATCTATATATCATGTATTTTTATGTTATTTCTACACATTCCCAACCAGAGTTGGATAAAATTACCAACGATCATAGGTTTTGAGTTATGGGTATTTTTTCTAATATCTAGGATGGTGGTTATATGGTTGGATATCTACCATGTCTTCCCTACTCTTCCTTCAAAAGTTATTGACCATGTGTTTTTAGGCAAGATGCGATGTGATTGTCCATGTGTCTTCAGGTGAGATGTACTATGATTTCCCTAGTGTTTTTCGGTGAGGTGTGATGTGATAAGGCTATAATAAGATGTGGTATGTGGTTGGGGTCATGTAGGGTAGGAGGATGACACATGTTTGATGTTATTCATGTTCATGATACGCTACTAATATGGTTATGGGATGAGGCATGCTGTTATGTGATATAACACATTAAGTTCTTGTTGGTTTTACATTTTTTCAATAACACATTTGTATGTTTTTTTCACATGTGTAGTTGATACCATGATTATTTTCTTCCTTTATCATTTACTTAAATGTATTTTTTATTAAAGTTAATTCCTATTGAATTGTTTATAACAAAATGACTTATATAAATTATTTTTATAGAATGGACAGAAGTTGGATGTATGAAACCGATCGGATCTCAAACAGTTTTCAAAACAATTTAGAGAGCTTTATAGATTTTTCATTTCACAATGCTTCAGATAGTGGTCGCATTCACTGCCCATGTTCCAATTGTGTTGGTAGACCTTGGTTGAGCCGTGAAGAAGTCAGCTACCACATAACCAAAAATGGGTTTCAAGCAAACTACTTTGTGTGGTATCACAATGGGGAGAAAACGAAATCTCAAATTGGTGATGATCGAAATGAAAGGACTGGAATGAATAATTTGTTAGATGAACGGTTTCTGTTTATTATTCATCATGAAAAAGAAAGGATTTAGACTCAAGAAGACTTCGATATGAGGACATCTGATGCATCTAGTGAAAATGATGAAATTTATATGGTGAAAAAATTGAATGATGCTGCCACGACTCCAGTATATCGACAATGCGATAAAATGAAAAAGCTAGAATTTTTAATCCAATTATTTCATGGTAAAACTATGTATGGGATTTCTAATACAATAATCGATTACATTCATACCCTCTTGAAGGATTTACTTCCAGATGATGCAGATATTCTCTCAAACCACTATATGGCATGGAAGTTAGTTGAGGAACATGGATTTTCAAGAAACAAAATTCATGCTTGCCTGAAAGATTGCAGTTTATTCTGGGAGGATACCGCTGAACAAAATGATTGTATAAAATGTGTCACATCCCGCTGGAGGTCAAAATCTGATGGAACACCATCCCGCGTTCCACAGAAAGTAATGTGGCACTTTCCATTGATCCCCAGACTCCAGAATATTTTTATGTCTGATGACATATCAATAAAAATGAGATGGAATGATACCGAGAGAAAGAAGACTGATAATGAGTTGTTTCATCCTGCAGATGGATTTGCATGGAAGAGATTTGATGCTCGACATCCTGATTTTGCAGCTGACGAGCGTAATGTGAGGTTGGGTCTTTCATGCGACAGTTTTAATCCGTTTGGGCAGATTCTTACTTCGCACAGCACATGGCCAGTTTTTATACACATTTATAATCTTCCCCCATGGTTGTGTATGAAAAAACCTTTCACTTTCATGAGTATACTCATATCTGGTCCTTCTGATCCCGGCAATGATATTGATGTATACATGCAACCTTTAATAAAATAATTGAAACTTCTTTGGGATGTGGGTGTGCGCACGTACGATGCATGTTCGAAAGATATATTTCAGATGTGTGCTGCGCTTATGTGGACGATCAATGATTTTCCAGCTTATGCAATGATGTTTGGATGGAGCATGAAGGGAAAACGGTCATGTCCAGTTTGTATGAAGAATAAATGATCCAGAAGACTGAAACATCGTTGTAGTTTCAGTTTTATGGGACATCAATGATTCTTACCAAAGGATCACCCATATAGATTCAATTGTCGAAGATTTGATAATACCATAGAGACCGATGATCCACCTCAGTGTATGTATGGAAATGATGTGCTTAATGAATTGAAAGATTGCAGTTTTTCATTCGGGAAGGGTCAAATGAAATCTGGAAAGAGAAAGAGTGTTTCCATTGAAACCTGTTACAATTGGAGGAAGAGGAGTATCTTTTTTGATTTTCCTTATTGGTCAACCAATTTGTTACGTCATTTCTTAGACATAATTCATATTGAAAATAATATATGAGAAATGTTGCTTTCAGTTATTTTAAATGTCAAGGGGAAAACAAAAGATGATTTACAATCTCGGTGTGACTTGGTGGATTGGGGCATCAGACCAGAATTGCATCCTGTGTGTATCAGTGAAAATAAATGGCAACTTCCATGTGCTTCTTATGTGATGAAACCTACGAAAAAAAACAATTTGTGGAGTTATTAGATACTATTAGAGTTCGTGATGGCTATTCAAGCAATATACCTAAACAGGTAAACAGAAAAGAGTTGAAGCTAAAATCTTTGAAGACTCATGATTATCACGTTCTACTGCATGAGTTGCTTCCAATAGCAATCTGTCATCTATTGTCCAATAATGTAAGGGTGGCTGTTATTTGGTTTTGCCATTTGTTTAGAGATATTTGTGCTAAGAAGTTGTCCAAGTCTTTCTTGCAAAATATTTTGACAGATTCCCCATTAATTTTGTGTGAGTTGGAGAGAATATTTCCTCCATAATTTTTCACATGCATGCTACATCTGACTGTCCATATTCCCACTGAAATACTTCTCGGAGGACCTGCTTCTTTTCGTTGGATGTATCCAACTGAAAGAAATATGTTCACATTATAGTTTTATGTCCGAAACAGAAATCACCCTGAAGGTTCTGTCGTGAATGGTTACCTGGCCCAAGAATGTATGGATTTCTGCTCGATGTATTTGTTCGATCTTATACAATATTGAATAGACCAATGAGAAATGAAGAATAACAGTATGAGAAAATTGAACCTAGTTTTCCATCACTTCCTCAAACTGGAGGAATTCCTGGATCATATACATTGAAGACATTAAGCCATGAAGAGCAAGAGATGTCACATTGCACAGTTTTGTTCAACTGTGATTTTTTCGATGACTATATCAGGTAACTAAATTGATTATGTATATCTTACATATATATCTGCTAAACTATTCATATTTTTTATCTATAGGGAACATAAAACAATGATAAATAGAAAGCATCGTTCTTTATCTTTGAGAAGGAAGGAGGCTTTGCATAGAAAAGAGTTTTCTTCTTGGTTAAAATTTAAGGTAAAAATATTACTATTTTAAATAATTAAATCAATATTTAATTAAGTTTAACAATCATTTATATTGTAGGTATTGAGTTTGTCTACTGACTCTGTCTCTGAGGAAATAAGAGCTTTGGATTTTGGTCCTAATACCGTGGTTCGTGACTGTAAATCAATTGTTATCAATGGGTACACATTTATTATCACTGAACGAGCAAAGAATATGAGAGAAAAAATTGATGGTGTTATGGTTACTGACACAACAGATTGTTATGCTAGTTCATCAGATAGTAGACCGCGATTTTAAAATGTGGGTTATTATTTAGTCATTGAGAAAATAATAATATTGGATTATTACTCTCATGGACGAGTCACAATGTTGAAATTCCATTGGTTTGATTCGATGACGAGACAAGACACATTTATTGATGATTGTGGATTTCGAGTAATTAATATGACTCACACTCTTTCTACCGAAGAGCCATATGTGTTGGCATAGATGGCTAAACATGTTTTTTATGTCAAAGACCAACTTCGACCTGAATTTTGTGTCATAGTTGAAGTAATTCCAAGACATATTTTTGATGATGGTGATGATGAAATTGACACTTTCCCTACTGTCATTGGAACCAATGCATTTATTTCTTTTGATGAATCCAATAGCTCAATTTTCAGAGTTGATTGTGAACCAGTAGTTGTGGTTGAAAATATATATAATCATTCATCCATGTTCTCAATTCTTTTGGTTTACATCAAGTTGGGTTGTTAAGGTAGGTACTATTCAAATTGATTTAGTATTGATAACCCCCCGGACAGCCCCTCAGACAGCCCCCTGGACAGCCCCCCCACCCAGCTCCTTGGACCCCAGACAACCCCCCGAACACCCCCCGAACAACCCCCCCGAACACCCCCCAGATAGCCCCCCGAACACCCCCCCCCCTCCTCCTTGGACCCTGGACAACCCCCCGAACACCCCCCGGACAGCCCCCCGCACAGCCCCCCCACCCTACTCCCTAGACCCCTGAAAACCACCTGCACAGCCCCTCAGACAGCCCCCCCCCCCACCCAGCTCCTTGGACCCCGGACAACCCCCTGAACACCCCCAAACAGCCCCCCAAACAGCCCCCTGAACAGCCCCCCCCCCCCCCCACCCACCTCCGTGGACCCCGGACAACCCCCCGAACACCCCACAGACAGCCCCCCCCCCCCCCCCCCGAACATCCCCCCCACCCTCCTGCCGGGACCCCGGACAGACCCCAGACAGCCCCCCAAACAGCCCCCTCCTCCTTGGACCCTGGACAACCCCCCGAACACCCCCGGACACTCCCCGGAGAGGCCCCCAAACAGCCCCCCCCCCCCACCCACCTCCCTGGACCCCTGACAACCCCCTGAACAGCCCCTCAGACAGCCCCCTGGACAGCCCCCCCACCCAGCTCCTTGGACCCTGGACACCCCCCCGAACACCCCCCGGACAGCCCCCCGAACAGCCCCCCGGACACCATTTTAAGTACATACAGAAAACCGACCAAACGCATTCGGAATAAGTACATACGGAAAACCAACCAAACCAATTTTAAGTATGTGACATGTACGAGTCAACCCCACCTCAATCCGAGGAGCGGTGTGGCAGACACCACTCTAACTGTGTCTCTTTTGTTAAAATGGACAGGATTAGAAGTGAAAAGGACAACTGGTATATGAAAAACCGACCAAACACATTCGGAATCTGTTTATCATTTATCTCAATGATTCATGGGTCATATGTGACCTGTACGAGCCATCCCGGGATGAATCCGAGTCACGGTGTGGCCGGGATCAGTCTAAGAGGCTCTCTTTTGTTTAAAACGGGCACCATTTTAAGTACACATAGAAAACCAAACAAACCGATTCGGTTTCCATTGAAACTTTAGGAGAACGATCCATGGGTCATATGTGACATGTACGAATCAACCCCGCCTCAATCAGAGACGCGGTGTGGCCGGCACCACTCAAAGTGTCCGTCTTTTGTTTCAAAAGGACATTATTTTAAGTGAAAAGCATGAATTGACATATGGAAAACTGAGCAAACGCATTCGGACTGGGTCGATACTTTTGGAAAAGGATCCATGGGTCGTATGTAACGTGTATGAGTCAATACTTCCTCAATATGAGGAGTGGTGTGGCCGACACCGCTCTAATTGTGTCTCTTTTGTTTAAAATGGAGAGGATTATAAGTGAAAAGAACAACTGGAATACGGAAAACCAACCAAACGCATTCCGAATCTGTTGATAATTTATCCCAACGATCCATGGGTCATATGTGATGTGTACGAGCCATCCCGGGATAAATCCAAGTCGCGGTGTGGCCGGGATCAGTCTAAGTGGCTCTCTTTTGTTTAAAACAGACACCATTGTAAGTACATACAGAATACCGACCAAAACGATTCGGTTTCCGTTGAAACTTTAGGAGAACGATCCATGGGTCATATGTGATGTGTACGAATCAACCCCGCCTCAATCAGAGATGCGGTGTGGCCATCACCACTCAAAGTGTCCGTCTTTTGTTTCAAAAGAACGTCATTTTAAGTGAAAAGCATCAACTGACATACGGAAAACCAACTAAAAGCATTCTAACTGTGTCGATACTTTAGCACAAAGATCCATGGGTCGTATGTGACGTGTACGAGTCAATCCTGCATCAATCTGAGGAGCGGTGTGGCCGACACCGCTCTAACTGTGTCTCTTTTGTTTAAAATGGATAGGATTAGAAGTGAAAAGAACAACTAGCATACGCAAAAACGACCAAACACATTCGGAATCTGTTGAAAATTTATCCCAACAATCCATGGGTCATATGTGATGTGTACGAGCCAACTCGGGATGAATCCAAGTCGCGGTGTGGCCGGGATTAGTCTAAGTGACTGTCTTTTGATTAAAACGGACACCATTTTAAGTACATACTGAAACCTGACCAAACGGATTCGGTTTCCGTTGAAACTTTAGGATAACGATCCATGGGTCATATGTGACGTGTATGAATCAACCCCGCATCAATCGGAGACGCGGTGTGGCCGGAACCACTCAATGTGATCATCTTTTCTTTCAAAAGGACGTCATTTTAAGTGAAAAGCATCAACTGACATACGGAAAACTGACCAAATGCATTTGGACTGTGTCGATACTTTAGCACAAAGATCCATGGGTCATATGTGACGTGTACGAGTTAATCCCGCATCAATCCGAGAAGCGGTGTGGCCGACACCGCTCTAACTGTGTCTCTTTTGTTTAAAATGGATTGGTTTATAAGTGAAAAGAACAACTGGCATATGGAAAATGGACCAAACGCATTCTGAATCTGTTAATAATTTATCCCAAAGATCCGTGGGTCATATGTGACGTGTACGAGCCAACCCGGGATGAATCCGAGTCGCAGTGTGGCTAGGATCAGTCTAACTGGCTCTCTTTTGTTTAAAACGGACAACATTTTAAGTACATACGGAAAACCGACCAAACGGATTCGGTTTTCGTTGAAACTGTAGGAGAACGATCCATGGGTCTTATGTGACGTGTACGAATCAATCCCGCCTCAATCGGAGACACGGTGTGGCCGGCACCACTCAATGTGTTCGTCTTTTGTTTCAAAAGGACGTCATTTTAAGTGAAAAGCATCAACTGACATACGAAAAACCGACCAAAGGCATTCGGACTATGTCAATACTTTAGAACAAAGATCCATCGGTCGTATGTGACGTGTACGAGTCAATACCGCATCAATCCGAGGAGCGGTGTGGCTGACACCGCTCTAACTGTGTCTCTTTTGTTTAAAATGGACATGATTATAAGTGAAAAGAACAATTGGCATACGGAAAACCGACCAAACGCTTTCCGAATCTGTTGATAATTTATCCCAATGATCCATCGGTCATATGTGACGTGTACGAGCCAACCCGGGATGAATCCGAGTCGCGGTGTGGCCGGGATCAGTCTAAGTGACTCTCTTTTGGTTAAAACGGACACCATTTTAAGTACATACGGAAACCCGACCAAACGGATTCGGCTTCCATTGAAACATTAGGAGAACGATCCATGGGTCATATGTGACGTGTACGAATCAACCTTGCCTCAATCAGAGACGCAGTGTGGCCAGAACCACTCAAAGTGTCCGTCTTCTGTTTCAAAAGGACGCCATTTTAAGTGAAAAGCATCAACTGACATACGGAAAACTGACCAAAGGCATTTGGACTATGTCAATACATTAGAAAAAAGATCCATGGGTCGTATGTTATGTGTACGAGTCAATCCCGCATCAATCCGAGGAGCGGTGTGGCCGACACCGCTCTAACTGTGTCTCTTTTGTTTAAAATGGACAGGATTATAATTGAAAAGAATAACTGGCATACGGAAAACCGACCAAACGCATTCCGAATCTGTTGATAATTTATCCCAATGATCCATGGGTCATATGTGATGTGTACGAGCCAACTAAGGATGAATCCGAGTCACGGTGTGGTCGGGATCAGTCTAACTGGCTCTCTTTTGTTTAAAACGAACACCATTTTAAGTACATAGGGAAAACCGACCAAACGGATTCAGATTCCATTGAAACTTTAGGAGAACGATCCATGGGTCATATGCGACGTGTACGAATCAACCACGACTCAATCGGTGACGCGGTGTGGCCGGAACTACTCAAAGTGTTCGTCTTTTGTTTCAAAAGGACGCCATTTTAAGTGAAAAGAATCAACTGACATACGGAAAACTGACCAAAGTCATTAGGAATGTGTCGATACTTTAACACAATGATCCATGGGTTGTATGTGACGTGTATGAGTCAATCCTGCATCAATCCAAGGAGCAGTGTGGCCGACACCGCTCTAAGTGTGTCTCTTTTGTTTAAAATGGACACGATTATATGTGAAAAGAACAACTGGCATACAGAAAATCGACCAAACGCATTCCGAATCTATTGATAATTTATCCCAACGATCCATGGGTCATATGTGATGTGTACGAGCCAACCCGGGATAAATCAGAGTCACGGTGTGGCCGGGATCAGTCTAAGTGACTCTCTATTGTTTAAAATGGACACCATTTTAAGTACATACGGAAACCCGACCAAACGGATTCGGTTTCCATTGAAAACTTAGGAGAACGATCCATGGGTCATTTGTGACGTGTACGAATCAACTCCGCCTCAATCAGAGACACGGTGTTGCCGACACCACTCAAAGTGTCCATCTTCTGTTTCAAAAGGACGTCATTTTAAGTGAAAAGCATCAGCTGACATACGGAAAACCGACCAAGGGCATTCGGACTGTGTCGATACTTTAGCACAAAGATCTATGGGTCATATGTGACGGGTACAAGCCAATCCTGCATCAATCTGAGGAGCGGTGTGGCCGACACTGCTCTAACTGTGTCTCTTTTGTTTAAAATGGACAGGATTCTAAGTGAAAAGAACAACTGGCATACGGAAATCCGACCAAACGCATTCCGAATCTATTGATAATTTATTCCAACGATCCAAGGTTCATATGTGACGTGTACGATCCAAACCGGGATGAATCCAAGTCGCAGTGTGGCCGGGATCAGTCTAACTGGCTCTCTTTTGTTTAAAATGGACACTATTTTAAGTACATACGGAAAACTGACCAAACGGATTCGGTTTCCGTTGAAACTTTAGGAGAAAGATCCATGGGTCATATGTGACGTGTACGAATCAACCCCGCCTCAATCGGTGACATGGTGTGGCCGGCACCACTCAAAGTGTTCGTCTTTTGTTTCAAATGGACGCCA
Source organism: Viscum album (assembly GCA_963277665.1). Taxonomy (NCBI): domain Eukaryota; kingdom Viridiplantae; phylum Streptophyta; class Magnoliopsida; order Santalales; family Viscaceae; genus Viscum; species Viscum album. The sequence goes on along the minus strand of OY728152.1, from coordinate 51,230,256 downwards.
TTTTAAGTGAAAAGCATCAACTGACATACGGAAAACCGACCAAAGGCATTCGGACTGTTTCGATACTTTAGAACAAAGATCCATGGGTCGTATGTGACGTGTACGAGTCAATCCCGCATCAATCCGAGCAGCGGTGTGGCCGACACTGCTCTAACTGTGTCTCTTTTGTTTAAAATGGACAGAATTATAAGTGAAAAGAACAACTGGCATACAGAAAACTGACCAAACGCATTCTGAATCTGTTGATAATTTATCCAAATGATCCATGGGTCATATGTAACGTGTACGATCCAAACCGGGATGAATCCAAGTCGCGGTGTGGCCGGGATCAGTCTAAGTGACTATCTTTTGTTTAAAACGGACACCATTTTAAGTACATACGGAAACCCAACCAAACGGATTATTTTTCCATTGAAACTTTAGGAGAATGATCCATGGGTCATATGTGACGTGTACGAATCAACCCCACCTCAATCAGAGACGCGGTGTGGCCAGCACCACTCAAAGTGTCCGTCGTCTGTTTCAAAAGGATGTCATTTTAAGTGAAAAGCATCAACTGACATATGGAAAACCGACCAAAGGCATTTGTACTGTGTCGATACTTTAGAAAAAAGATCCATGGGTCGTATGTGATGTGTACGAGTCAATCCCGCATCAATCCGAGGAGCGGTGTGGCCAACACCGCTCTAACTGTGTCTCTTTTGTTTAAAATGGACAGGATTATAAGTGAAAAGAAAAACTGGCATATGGAAAACCGACCAAACGCATTCCGAATTTATTGATAATTTATCCCAATGATCCATGAGTCATATATTACGTGTACGAGCCAACCCGGGATGAATCCGAGTCGCGGTGTGGCCGAGATCAGTCTAACTGGCTCCCTTTTGTTTAAAACGGACACCATTTTATGTACTTACGGAAAGCTGACCAAACGAATTTGGTTTCCATTGAAACATTAGGAGAACGATCCATGGGTCATATGTGACGTGTAAGAATCATCCCCACCTCAATCGGAGATGCGGTGTGGCCAGCACCACTCAAAGTGTCCGTCTTTTGTTTCAAAAGGACGCCATTTTAAGTGAAAAACATCAACTGACATACGGAAAACTGACCAAAGGCATTCGGACTGTGTCTATAACTTAGCACAAAGATCCATGGTTCGTATGTGACGTGTATGAGTCAATCCCGAATCAATCTGAGGATCGGTGTGGCCAATACCTCTCTAACTGTGTCTCTTTTGTTTAAAATGGACAAGATTATAATTGAAAAGAACCACTGGCATACAGGAAACTGACCAAACGCATTCCAAATCTGTTGATAATTTATCCCAACGATCCATGGGTAATATGGGACGTGTACGAGCCAAACTGGGATGAATCTGATTCGCGGTGTGGCCGGGATCAGTCTAAGTGACTCCCTATTGTTTAAAACGGACACCATTTTAAGTACATACGGAAACCCAACCAAACGGATTCGGTTTCCGTTGAAACTTTAGGAGAACGATCCATGGGTCATATGTGACATGTAAGAATCAAACTCGCCTCAATCGGAGATGCGGTGTGGCCAGCACCACTCAAAGTGTCCGTCTTTTTTTTTCAAAAGGACGTCATTTTAAGTGAAAAGCATCAACTGACATACGGAAAACCAACCAAAGTCATTCAGACTGTGTCGATACTTTTTCACAAAGATCCATGGGTCGTATGTGACATGTACGAGTCAATTCCGCATCAATCTGAGGAGCGGTGTGGCCGACATCGTTGTAATTGTGTCTCTTTTGTTTAAAATGAACAGGATTATAAGTGAAAAGAACAAATGGCATACGGAAAACCGACCAAATGCATTCTGAATCTGTTGATAATTTATCCCAACGATCCATGGGTCATATGTGACGTGTACAAGCCAACCCGGGAGGAATCTGCGTCACGGTGTGGCCAGGATCAGTCTATGTGGCTCTCTTTTGTTTAAAACAAACACCATTTTATGTACATATGGAAAACCAACCAAACGGATTCGGTTTCTGTTGAAACTTTAGGAGAACGATCCATGGGTCATATGTGACGTGTACAAATCAACCCCGCCTCAATCGGAGACACAGTGTGGTCGGAACCACTCAAAGTGTTCACCTTTTGTTTCGAAAGGACGTCATTTTAAGTGAAAAGCATCAACTGGCATACGGAAAACCGACCAAAGGTATTCAGACTATGTCAATACCTTATCACAACGATTCATGGGTTGTATGTGTCCTGTACGAGTCAACCTGGCCTCAATCCGAGGAGCGGTGTGGCCGGTATCACTCCAGGTGTTTGTATTTTGTTTAAAATGGAATCATTTGAGGTAAAAATATTAGGTATAGAAAAAACCGATCAAATTATGAATTGAATTCTGGATTCGATATATAATTGTCATCTAAATTTTAAATTGAATTCTAAATGAATAATGTATGTTTATAATTACTTTATGAATTCTAATTTAATTATGAATGTGTATAGTTTTAGGATGTATTATATATTAAATGTGTATGGATTTGTTCTTAATTGAATATGTTGTGTATGAATTTGTTCTTAATTTTATATGTTGTATATGTATGTCTTATTTTATTGAAGGTACAATTATTGGATTGAAAATGAGATCAAAATGAGACCCAATGAGGCCCCTGGTTCAAATTTCCAGAATTGCAGGCAGTCTGCCAGGCTACTTACTAGGAGGCTGCTGTGCAGGGTATGCCAATGGTTTTAAAATGTTCGCATAGCCTAGAGCTCCTCTATTTACCAACGGTTCAATGAACCATTGGTAAATAAAAGTTTTACCAACAGTTTAGAACCGTTGGGAAAAGGTTCCTTGGAGAGACACTATACCAACAGTTTTCCAGAACCGTTGGGATAATTGTCGACTATTGGGATTTCCCAACGGTTCTGGCCAAACCGTTGGGATTGTTTTTCCCAACGGATTTCCAGAACCATTGGGGTATATTTGGTTTTCACAGCATATGCCAGCGATTGCTTGTAAACCGTTGGGAAAACCTTTCCCAACGGCTTACTTCCCTATGGTTCTCAGAACCATTGGTATATGATATACCAACGGTTAGAGGGCCTTTCCCAATGGTTCTGAACCGTTGGGAAACATTTTATTTCCAGTAGTGTTCACCAAGATTAGAAGATTATGATTCGAGTTTCCAAAGACACTAAACTATTATGGTCCTTGTGTGTCTGTTTTTGTTATTTATTAAGTATTCAGCAAAAGTAATGTAATGTCCATGTACGTCAGGCTTAGGGTCTCTACAGTTGGTATTAGAGGAAAGGTTTAGTCAACCTTTGGAAACTAGGATGCGAAAACGTTAGTGAGATCCCTAGAGATATTTCTAAGGTATGTCTAGGGATGTCCCTAAGGATAAGTATACATATATGATGTAGTCCTAGTATAACGGTAATGTTCTTAGAATATAACCTAAGTTGTCAGATATTGAGGGTACTCCCCCAATACTATGTTGTTTTCCCTATCATGATTTTTTCCTCTCACACTATTCTTTTTGGGTTTTAGAAAATGGATGGAAACAGGAAGATTCACAATAATTGAGGATATGACGGACAATGGAATAATATTCTTCATGAGAAACCAAATGAAACGGGATTTGGAAGTCCAAAAATAATTATTATTCCTAATCAGGAATCTCATAATATGATCAATAATCTCAACTTTGGTAAGTTTCCCGACTTAGATAATAAGACAAATATGGAGTTTCATGATGATCATAGAGGAAAGAAAGTTCAATTTCCATCTTGTAAATCATGTGGGAAGAGGCATCATGGAGATTGTTTCAAGGGAACTGGAAGATGCTTTGGGTGTGGAAAAGAAGTACAAAAAGCCAGTAAGTGCAAAGGAAAAGGTTAAGTTAACACCATGGATGAGGATAATGGTATTTCTACGACATAAAAAATGGTTAAATGTTTTAAATGTGGAATGTGCGGGCATTATGCAAACCAATGCCCTAAGGCAAAGTCTCATGAAGAGAATCAGTACGGTCGTATGGGTAGTATTTATGGTGATGATGATGAAGAGGCTACAAATTATATGTGAGATGAAAGAATTGTTGAAGCTCGGTGAATAGTTTAAGAAGGTAGTGGAATGATTAAATGTTTATCACGTGTAATGTTGTATAACAAATCTCATGGTACTATGGAATAAAGAGACATCTAAGGATTGTTACACTATTGTCTTTCCTTGAGTTTTTAAAGTGTATGATTAATGGTACCAGTATCGATGAATGGTTATTCAAATATTTAGGAAAGCTGATGATATGCTCATAATGAAGGGATAAGGAGAAAATGAAATTTTGGACAGTATTCATGATCTCATGATTGATATAAGGACTAAGTGATATCATGATTTGAGTATATTGAATTTTGAGGATTTTGGTATGTGGAAAGAGTTATCTTTTGACAACACTCATGTCTTCACTAGGACTGAATGAGTTTTTATTTTTCAAGAGAATACATGATTAAGGTATTCACATGACTGGAATGTGACCAACAAGATATATGAGGGATAAATGATGGTATTCATGTGCTTGTTATATGTCCTTTTTAGTAATTGTTCTCTCTATACAATGAGTTTGGAAAGAAGTATTTTGGATAAGCCTAAAGATTGGAATGGATTATGTAGGACATAAGTTAGTATTGTTTAAGGATATAACTTTTTCTGATATTTTTGATGGGATGTTATAGTAATATAGTTTTAGAAAAAGGACAACCTGCATGACTGGCGACAGCCAATCGCGTCGGACAAGGCTGTGGGAATCGAACCCACAACCGAAGTGCGACTGGCCTTTATCGCCAACCACTGGCCTAGAGGAAGTCCCTGTTTAGTAGAAACTAGTTTTATTATATTAAGTAGTATGATATATGATGTATAAGTCCATTTTAGGAACCATATATGATTAATCTCACTATAGATCGACTTATTTATATTTAATAACTTTTTCTAACCTTTTGTTTGAGACAGATGGAATGACCCATCATTCTATCACATGATCTGCTAACACTTCATGAATAACAAATTCAACTTCATTTCTTTAAGAGATGAAGTGGAAATTGTTCAAGGCACGAACAATAGTGAGATTGTACCAAAATAAAGTATGTATTTATTCTAATTCAAATTCTTCAACTTTAATGAAATGATCTTGAAAACCAAAAAATGTTGCCCTAGTTCCCTTATATCCGATGAATTAGATGGTACCCTAGATCATCACAAATCTATGGATTTGTGATTGTTGGCTTTTCCATAGCCATGTTCTCTACCACTCTCTATCAGAACAGGATAGTTATATTTCTCTTCCATATCAATATTTTCACCTATATTCTCCTATGTGGAAACCCAATGATTAGTTTATTTGGATAACCATTACATTTCATACTTTAGTTTTTAAAGATAAGTTTTGGTATTCCTTTTTAAGATGTGGGTTTCAATTAAAAAAACATTTAAGTAGAAAACCATTTATAACCCCGACGAATTTCGAGGGAGAAATTCATATTAAGGGGGGTAGAATGTAATAACCCGTGATTTTATAAGATATATATTTTTTAATTTATTTCATATATTTTGTTGTACAATACACCAAGATTATCTTGCACTATACGCAACACCGTATTAGCTTGTAGTATACACAACACTATTCTTAGATTGTGTTACATACAATTTCATGTTCGTTTGATAATAGTCATTCTTCGCAACATTGACTATATATATATATATATTCAATGTATAAATGAAAAAATGGTTGGATTCTATTATAACGAAACAAAAAAGGAGTCTTTCACTATGCGCAACCCTGACTTGGCTTGCATTACACGCAATCGCAACTTTCTTCGATAGCGTGTGTTGTACGCAATACAGGGTTTTACTAATCAACGATATGTTATTATAATATTATTATTAACTAGGCGTTATGAATATTATTAACCATATTTTGAATTTTTATTCATCTTACACATTTTCTAGAACATGGTATAAGAACAAAATAATTTTTTCAGGTAAAATAAGTATTTTTCAAAAAAAGCAGTTTTGCCACCTTTTGAGGGCGCACCCACTTTAAATATAGTTTTTGACATGTTTATAAGTTTTATTTTACAAAATAAAATTATTCTTTGGAATCAGGATATAAAATTTTACGTTGGATAAAATTTTCTTATTATTTTGAAAACTTTCATATTTTAATGAATAGTAAAAGCACGCTATATTTTAATTAAAAACAACATTTTCATCGTAATAACTTATGTGGTTAAATTATAATATTTAATGGTTTTAAAGTATAAATAGAATATATTTTTACCATTTAATATAATTTATGTCATTATCATTGATTTTACCTTGAATTCATAGGTTAAATCAATTCAATCTTTTGCAACGTTTTAAAGAAAAACCCGTTTTATTTCAACAACGAGATTAATTTTAATTTAATTTCTGAAGCTTTTGTGTAGTGAATTTGGAAAAATGGATTCCATATTTTGAATCAGTGGGTCCAAATTATGTTAATAAGCTACTTTTTATTTTTGGGAATTATGAATAGTAACAACAGTAAATTTTATTTACCATAGGTAAAGTTAAATCGGGTAATTAAGGGTAAATATAATATTATAAAATTACCCTAACACATGAAAAAAATTTATTGGATGGCTAAAATTCGACCCATATCACTTAAGGGTCGGATTAGAATCATTTAATGGACTTTTTTCCATGAAAATAACTTAATTATTATTAAAACCAAAGAAAGTGACAACATGTCACTCTCTTAAATATTATAAGTATAATAATTTTAATTTAGTGATAAACATCATAAAACTTCGAACATGAATAGTCTTCAGAAATATAATAAATTTATCTACATCTTGATAATTTATTTAGAATTTTTAGGGAATAAATAATTGTCATTAATGGTGATACATTAATGATGCAGAAATTATTTATTAAGTGAAAAATCCGTAATATAGTTTTTATTGAAATAATAATACCCATTAAAATGCCCAAAAACCTGACCCAAACTTATTGGAATTTTATATATATACCATAAGAATCCAATTACTTAATATATAACCGTTTGGAGTCTTATAAAAGTGATTATGTCACTTATATTATTTTATATTAAATGATGCTAAAGTTGTAACCTTCATAATTTAATAAATATAACAATTTAAATATTGTGATTTTAAAATGATAAATTCGAGTAAAAGTTTTATTGTGAAAGGTTATAGATTTATCCTCATCATAGGATTTTATTTTTAATTTTTATGCAACAAATAAGTATATTAAATAATTATACAAAAATGTTGTAGTAAAAATTTTATTAAGAGATAAACCAAATAAATAGTTTTAAAAATAATAAAATAAATATTACATGAACAATTTAATGTGCTCCACTAATTTTATAGATACATATGGCCTTTTATGAATCTATTAATGCCTTTATTTTGAACATATCTTCTTTATATAGTTTATTTAAATTCATATAAATGAATAGTGTCAAAATTGACACTATTGTTATTTTTTAAAAATAATATATTAAAAAATTGTTTAAAAATCACAATAATATTTAAAAATTATAAATTTATATTTATATTGTTTATAATGTTATAAAGTATCCAATTATGGACAATTCACAACAAATAAGTAGTTATGTTTTATAATTTAAAATTTAGAATGTTATTAACACAAATAAAATTAAATTGATTAAATATGGATAAATCAAGTTGATAATGTTTAAAATATATTCCTAACATGTCTAAATTTTATTGGATGATGAGATTACAATTCTATCTCATCTATTATTCAGATATGAGTCATTTTTTGAGGTTTTTAATTGGGGTTAGATTTATTATAAATTAATATTTTTAAGAATTCCAAAGGTGCCCCTCTCCTCCCTTATAAAAGGGAACCTCCTCCCTCTCTTCCTCCAACCAATTTGAGCCTTAATGCACGTCCAACCCATGAAAAATTAGCTTATCCACTTCCCTAGAAACATACTAGAGGTCATGTTCCTCTTCAAAGTCCAATTTTAGTGCCCTAAGAGGAAGTCTCAAAGAGGCGCTTCAAAGAAGAGGTAATGTCCATTACCAATTCTTTCAACTTTATTTCTTCTTCCACTTATTTTTTAGTTGTTTCATTATGAGGTAATGACATAAGTATCAATAATATACTGATATGTCATTATAAGTATGAAACAACCATATTTCACCACCTATCCATCCAACGGAAAACGAAATCACCGCGCGTGCGTACGTACGTAACACCATCTCCACGCCATGATGTAATCTATTTTCCAACACCACCTTACTTGAATGGGTATAAGGGTGAATGTAATAAATATATATGATTATTTTAAGGTGATATTGATTCTGTCATATTATACATATACTTTAATAAAATTCCACGATCTTGGGAATGATATCATCGCTCGTGCGTACGTACGGACTACCATCTCCACGACGCGATGTGATTAACTCTCCATGGTAACCATTCATGAATAATTATAAAGTATATATAATGAATAATAATGAAATATATGACATAATAATAATACTGTATTTATATATATAGATATGTATGTATGTCATTTACTTAATTCCATTCAATTCAAAAGGGAAACGAAAACAGCGTTTATGCGTACGTACGACCTACCATCTCCATGAACGGTGTATTTCATTCCTTTTATCAATCTATAATATATATATGTATATTCTGAATATATATTATATATAAATCATGTTTTATATTATGGGATTAATTATTCATGGTCTAAGTAATCATATGAATAATTACAAGTCAAAACACGGATGATAAATGAAACGATTTTACCCAAAATGCTCTTTATCATGGAATTTACAAAAGAACAGGTAATATAAAGTCATAAGTGAACCATATATGATATCATAACAGTGAATATGATTATGTAATAAGTAAATGGCATTATTTAAAACATTATACAGGATGTTCGGATACATACGATGAATATTGGACCTAAGGTAAGGGATAATTTTGCAAATCTCATTTTTATCCGAGATTGCTTATTCGTAAGTATTTAGAGGGGTTAATTCTATCATCCATGTACATGTTTTATAAAAGTGTTTTCATGTATGTTTAAAGTCATTTTTAACCTTTTTTTACTTTTACTACAAGGTATGTAAGGAATCCTTCTTTTGTTTACGTTACAAGACACTTTTTGACTTTTTCGGAAAAAGTACGAGAAGAATGTTTTTTTAAGTTATACGGCGTGAACAGATTTTTACAGTTTAATAACACCTCATTTTCATGAATCTTATTCTACATGATTTATAAATATTTTTAAAAAAATAATTTTATTTTAAAAGTGCATGGAATTTTTTGAAAAGAAAATGATTTTGACGAAGAATGGTTATTTTCCTCATGAATTAATTTCAAATGTTTTATCAAAACCATTTTACATCTTAGATGAAATTATTTCATATGTGTATGTTTTAAGTTTAATTTCACTATGATTAACATGGTTCACTTTTCTTATGATGAAATGACCATTTTTTTATATGGATTATGAAATGATGGGAGGATGTTTATGAAACCCATTTTATTCTTTGGGTTATGATGAATGTTTTAAATTTATTTTGTGGCACAAGTAAGAATGACTTCATTATGAGATGGGTGGGACCTATATATCCCTCCAATAAATTGAGTAAATATTTTATATCACATGAGATAGACATGGCTCGAATGGTAAGTTAATCCTGTTCAGTATTACAGGACTGGAACGAGGAGTGAACTCGATTCAGAAAGGGACTTTGTCCACTAAGATGGTCTTGGCAGCAATACCTTGGCTACAATGGAAATCATAAAATGTGCTTAATGGTTTCCAATATTACATGTTTTATTCCCATGCTATTTTATCATGGTTTATATTCCATTTTTATCGTTGACTTATTTACTTCCATGATTTATGTCTTTGCTCAAGATTTTTATGTTTAGATTTTATGATCATGTTTTTGCATTAAAATGTTTATGGATTACTTTATGTTATATATTCTTACCCTTACTGAGCATTTGAGCTCACCCTTTATATGTTTTCTTTTTCCCGGGATTTAAAGAACATTTTTAGTTAAGAAAACAAAAGGGGAAGATATTTATGGGAGATGTTGAAGATCTTTCACAAGATTAGAAGATTATGTTCCGAGTTTCCAAAGACAATAAACTATTACAGTCCTTTTGTGTCTGTTTTTGTTATGTATTAAGTATTCCTCAAAAGTAATGTAATGTCCATGTACGTCAATCTTAGGGTCTATACAGTTGGTATCAGATGAAAGGTTGAGTCAACCTTTGGAAACTAGGATGCGAAAATGTTAGTGAGATCCCTAGAGATATTTCTACGGTATGTCTAGGGATGTCCCTAAGGATAAGTATACGTATAGGATATAGTCCTAGAATTACTGTAATGTTCTTAGAATTTAACCTAAGATGTTAGATATTGAGGGAACTCCCCCTTTACTATGTTTTTTCCCTAACATGATTTTTTCCTCTCACACTATTCTTTTTGGGTTTTAGAAAATTGCTGGAAACATGAATATTCACGATAATGGAGGATATGACAGACAATGGAATAATATTCCTCATGAGAAACCAAATGAAATGGGATTTGGAAGTCCAAACATCGTTATTATTCCTAATCAGAAATCTCATAATATGATCAATAATCTCAACTTTGTTAAGTTTCCCGACTCAGATAATAAGAGAAAGATGGAGTTTCATGATGATCATAGAGGAAAGAAAGTTCAATTTCCATCTTGTAAATCAAGTGGGAAGAGGCATCGGGGAGATTGTTTCAAGGGAACTGGAAGATGCTTTGGGTGTGGAAAAGAAGGACACAAAGCCAGTATGTGGAAAGGAAAAGGTTCAGTTAACACCATGGATGAGGATAATGGTATTTCTACGACATCAACAATGGTTATATGTTTCAAATGTGAAATGTGCGTGCATTATAAAAACCAATTCCCTAATGGAAAGTCTCATGAAGAGAATCAGTACGGTCGTATGGGTAGTATTTATAGTGATGATGATGAAGAGGCTACAAATGACATGTGAGATGAAAGAATTGTTGAAGCTCGGTCAATGGTTTAAGAAGGTAGTGGAATGATTACATGTTTATCAAGTGTAATGTTGTATAACTAATCTCATGGTACTATGTAATAAAGAGACATCTAAGGATTGTTACACTATTTTCTTTCCTTGAGTTTTGAAAGTGTATGATTAATGGTACCAGTATCCATGAAAGGTTATTCAAATATTTTGGAAAGTAGATGATATGATCATAATGAAGCGACATGGAGAAAATGAAATGTTTGACAGTATTCATGAGCTCATGATTGATATAAGGACTAAGTGATATCATGATTTGAGTATATAGAATTTTGAGGATTTTGGTATGTGGAAAGAGTTAACTTTTGACATCACTCATGTTTTCACTAAGATTGAATGGGTATTCATTTTAAAAGAGAATACATGATTAAGGTATTCACATGACTGGAATGTGACCAACAAGATATATGAGGGATAAATGATGGTATTCACGTTCTTGTTATATGACCTTTTTAGTAATCGTTCTCTTTATAAAATGAGTTTGGAAAGAAGTATTTTGGATAAGCCTAAAGATTGGAATGGATTATCTTGCACATAAGTTAGTATTGTTTAAGGATATAACTTTTTTTGATATTACTGATGGGATGTTATAGTAATGTAGTTTTAGAAAAAGGACAACCTTCAGGACTGGCGACAGCCAATCACGTCAGACAAAGCTGTGGGAATCGAACCCACAACTGAAGTGCGACTGGCCTTTATCGCCTACCACTGGCCTACAGGAAGTCCCTGTTTAGTATAAACTAGTTTTATTATATTAAGTAGTATAATATATGAAGTATAAGTCCATTTTGAGAACCTTATATGATTAATCTCACTATAGATCGACGTATGTATATTTAATAACTTTTTCTAACCTTTTTGTTTGAGACAGATGGAATGACCCGTCATTCTATCACATGATCTGCTAACACTCCACAAATAACAAATTCAACCTCATTTCATTAAGAGATGAAGTGGAAATTGTTCAAGGCACGAACAACAGTGAGATTTTACCAAAATAAAGTAAGTATTTATTCTAATTCAAATTCATCAACATTAGGGAAATGATCTTGAAAACCAAAAATGTTGTCCTAGTGCCCTTATATCCGATGAATCAGATGGTACCCTAGATCATCACAAATCTATGGCTTTGTGATTGTTGGCTTTACCATAGCCATGTTCTCTACCACTCTCTATCAGAACATGATGGTTATATTTCTCTTCCATATCCATATTTTCACATATGTTCTCCTATGTGGAAACCCAGTGATTAGTTTATTTGGGTAACCATTACAATTCATACTTTAGTTTTTCAAGATAAGTTTTGGTATTCCTTTTTACAATGTGGGTTTCAATTAAAGAAACATTCAAGTAGAAAACCATTTATAACCCTGACGAATTTCAAGGGCGAAATTCATTTTAAGGGGGGTAGAATGTAATAACCCGATATTTTATAAGATATATTCTTTTTAATTTCTTTCATATCCTCTGTTTTACGATACACCAAGATTATCATGCACTATACGCAACACCGTATTAGCTTGCAGTATACGCAACACTATTCTTAGATTATGTTGCACACAATTTCATGTTCATTTGATAATAGTAATTCTTTTCAACATTGACTATACATATATATATATTCAATGTATAAATGAAAAAATGGTTGGATTCTGTTATAACGAAACAACAATGGAGTCTTGCACTATACGCAACCCTGACTTGGCTTGCATTACACGCAATCACGACTTTCTTCGATAGCGTGTGTTGTACGCAATACCGGGTTTTACTAAACAATGATATGTTATTATAATATTATTATTAACTAACCGTTAAGAATATTATTATCGATATTTTGAATTATTATTCATCTTACACATTTTCTAGAACATGGTATAAGAACAAAATATATTTTTCGGGTAAAATAAGTATTTTTAAAAAAATTCAGTTTTCCGCCTTTTGATGGCGCACCCACTTTAAATATAGTTTTTGACATGTTTATAAGTTTAATTTTACAAAATAAAATTATTATTTGGAATCAGGATATAATATTTTATGTTGGATAAATTTTTCATATTATTTTGATAACATTCATATTTTAATGAATAGTAAAAACACGCTATATTTTAATTAAAAACAACTTTTTTCATCGTAATAACTTATGTGGTTAAATTATAATATTTAATGGTTTTAAAGTATAAATAGAATATATTTTTACTATTTAATATAATTTATTTCATTATCATTGATTTTACCTTGAATTCGTAGGTTAAATCAATTCAATCTTTTGCAATGTTTTAAAGAAAAACCTGTTTTCTTTCAACAAAGGGATTAATTTTAATTTAATTTCTGCAGATTTTGTGTATTAAATTTGGAAAAATGGATTCCATATTTGGAATCAGTGGGTCCAAATTATGTTAATAAGCTACTTTTTATTTTTAGGAATTATGAATAGTAACTACGGTAAATTTTATTTACCATAGTCAAAGGTAAATCAGGTAATTAAGGGTAAATATAAAATTATAAAATTACCTTAACACATGCCAAAATTTTATTGGATGGCTAAAATTAGACCAATATCACATAAGGGTCGGATTAGAATCATTTAATGGACTTTTGTCCATGAAAATAACTTAATTATTATTAAAACCAAAGAAAGTGACAACATGTCACTCTCTTAAATTTTATAAGTATAATAATTTTAATTTAGCGATAAACATCCTAAAACATTGAACATGAATAGTCTCCAGAAATCTAATAAACGTATCTACATCATGATAATTTATTTAGAATTTCTAGGTATTAAATAATTTTCATTAATGGTGATACATTAATGATGCAGAAATTATTTATTAAGTGAAAAATCAGAAATATAGTTTTTATTGAAATAATAATACCCATTAAAAGGCCCAAAAACCAGACCAAAACTTATTGGCAGTGTATATATATACCATAATCATCCAAGTACTTAATATATAACCGTTTTGAGTCTTATAAAAGTTATTATGACACTTATATTATTTTATTTTAAATGATGCCGAAGTTGTCACCTTCATAATTTAATAAATTTAACAATTTAAATATTGTGATTTTAAGATGATAAATTCGAGTAAAAGTATTATTGTAAAATTTAATAGATTTATCTTAATCATAGGATTTTATTTTTAATTTTTATGCTACAAATAAGTATATTAAATAATTATACAACAATGTTGTAGTAATTATTTTATTAAGAGATAAACAAAATAAATGGTATTAAAAATAATAAAATAATTATTACATGAACAATTTAATGTTCTCCACTAATTTTATAGATACATATGGCCTTTTATGAATCTATTAATTCTTTTATTTCGAACATATCTTCTTTATATATTTTATTTAAATTCATATAAATGAATAGTGTCAAAATTGACACTATTGTAATTTTATAAAAATAATATATTATAAAATTGTTTAAAAATCACAAAAATATTTAAAAATTATAAATTTAAATTTATATGGTATTATATGTTATAAATTATCCAATTATGGACAATTCACAACAAATAAGTAATTATTTTTTATAATTTAAAATTAAGAATGTTATTACCACAAATAAAATTAAATTGATTAAATAAGGATAAATCAAGTTGATAATGTTTAAAATAAATTCCTAACATGTCTAAATTTTTTTGGATGATAATATTACAACCTTATCTCATCTAATATTTAGATATGATTCATTTTTGGAGGTTTTTAATTGGGGTTAGATTTATTATAAATTAATATTTTTTAGAATTCCAAAGGTACCCCTCTCCTCCCTTATAAAAGGGAACCTCCTCCCTCTCTTCCTCGCACCAATTTGAGCCTTCATGCTCGGCCAACCCATACCAAATTCGCTTCTACACTTCCCTAGAATCATCCTAGTGGTCCTGGTCCTCTTAAAAGACCAATTATAGTTCCCTAAGAGGAGGTCTCAAGGAGGCGCTTCATAGAAGAGGTAATGTCCATTACCGATTCATTCCACTTTATTTCTTCTTCCACTTCTTTTTTAGTTGTTTAATTATTATGTAAGAACATAAGTATCAATAATATACCTATATGTTATTATATGTATGAAAAAACCATATTTCACCATTTATCCATCCAACGGAAAACGAAATCACCGCGCGTGCGTACCTACGGAATACCGTCTCCATGCCGTGGTGTAATCTATTTTCCACCACCACCTTACTTGGATGGGAATATGGGTGAAAGTAATGAATATATATGATTATTGTAAATTGATATTGATTCTTTAATATTATACATACACTTTAATAAAATTCCATGATCTTGGGAATGATATCACCGCTCGTGCGTACGTACGGACTACCCTCTCCACGACGCTATGAGATTAACTCTCCATGGTAACCATACATGAATGATTATAAAGTATATATAATGAATAATAATGAAATATATGACATAATAATGATACTGGATTTATGTATATATATATGTATGTATGTCATTTACTTAATTCCATTCAATTCAAAAGGGAAACGAAAACAGCGTTCATGCGTACGTACAGCCTACCGTCTCCATGAACGGTGTATTTCATTCCTTTTATCGATCTATAATATAAATATGTATATTCTGAATATATATTATATATAAATCATGTTTTATATTTTGGAATTAATTATTCATGGTCTAAGTAATCATATGAACAATTACAAGTCAAAACACGGACGACAAATGAAACAATTTTACCCAAAATGCTCTTTAACATGGAAATTACAAAAGAATGGGTAATATAAAGTCATAAGTGAACCATATATGATATCATAACAATGAATATGATTCTGTAATAAGTCAATGATATTATTTAAATCATTATACAGGAGGTTCGGATACATACGAAGAATATCGGACCTAAGGTAAGGGATAATTTTGCAAATCTCATTTTTATCCGAGATTGCTTATTCGTAAGTATTTAATGGGGTTATTTCTATCATCAATGTCCATATATTATAAAAGTGTTTTCATGTATGTTTAAAGTCATTTTTACCCTTTTTTGACTTTTACAACATGGTATGTAAGGAATCTTTCTTTTGTTTACGGTACGAGGTACTTTTTGACTTTTCTGGAAAAAGTACGAGAAGAATGTTTTTTTAACTTATACGGCGTGAACAGGTTTTTACAGTTTAATAACATCTCATTTTCATGAATCATACTCTACATGATTTATGAATATTTTTGAAAAAATAATTTTATTTTAAATGTTCATGGAATTTTTTTAAAAGAAAATGATTTTGACGAAGAAAGGATATTTTCCTCAAGAATTCATTTCAAATGTTTTATCAAAACCATTTTCCATATAAGATGAAATTATTTCATATGTGTATGTTTTAAGTCTAATGTCTCTATGATTTACATGGTTCACTTTTCTTATGATGAAATGTCCATTTTTTTAAATGGATTATGACATGATGGGATGATGTTTATGAAACCCATTTTATTCTTTGGGTTATGATGAATGTTTTAAGTTTATTTTGTGGCACAAGTAAGAATCATTTCATTATGAGATGGGTGGGAACTATATCTCCCTCCAATTCATTGGGTAATAATTTTATATCTCATGAGATATACATGGCTGGAATCGTATGTTAATCCAGTTCAGTATTACAGGACTGGAATGAGGAGTGAACTCGATTCAGAAAGGGACTTTGTCCACTAAGATGGTTTTGGAAGCAATGCCTTGGCTACTATGGAAATCATAACATGTGATTAGTGGTTTCCAATATTACATGTTTTATTCCCATTCTATTTTATCATGTTTTATATTCCATTATGATCTATGACTTATTTAGTTCCATGATTTATATATTTTCTCAAGATTTTTATGTTTAGATTTTATGATAATGTTTTTTCATTCAAATGTTTATGGATTATTTTATGTTATCTATGCTTACCCTTACTGAGAATTTGAGCTCACCCTTTATATGTTTTCTTTTTACTGGGATTTAAAGAACATTTTTAGTTAAGAAAACAAAAGGGGAAGATCTTTATGGGAGATGTTTAAGATCTTTCACCAAGATTAGAAGATTATGTTCCGAGTTTCCAAAGACACTAAACTATTACGGTCCTTGTGTGTCTGTTTTTGTTATGTATTAATTATTCCGCAAAAGTAATGTAATGTCCATGTACATCAAGCTTAGGGACTCTACAGTTGGTATCAGAGGAATGGTTTAGTCAACCTTTGGAAACTAGTATGCGAAAACGTTAGTGAGATCCCTAGAGATATTTCTAAGGTATGTCTAGGCATGTCCCTAAGGATATGTATACGTATAGGATATAGTCCTAGAATTACGGTAATGTTCTTAGAATTTAACCTAAGATGTTAGATATTGAGGGTACTCCCCCTTTAATATTTTTTCCCCTAACATGACTTTTTCCTCTCACACTATTCTTTTTGGGTTTTAGAAAATCGCTGGAAAAAGGATGATTCACGATAATGGAGGATATGACAGACAATGGAATAATATTCTTCATGAGTAACCGAATGAAATGGGAATCGGAAGTCCAAACATCGTTATTATTCCTAATCTGAAATCTCATAATATTATCAATAATCTCAACTTTGGTAAGTTTCCCGACTCAGATAATAAGAGAAAGATGGAGTTTCATGATGATCATAGAGGAAAGAAAGTTCAATTTCTGTCTTGTAAATCATGTGGGAAGAGGCATCGGGGAGATTGTTTCAAGGGAACTGGAAGATGATTTGGGTGTGGAAAAGAAGGACACCAAGCCAGTAAGTGCAAAGGAAAAGGTTCTGTTAACACCATGGATGAGGATACTGGTATTTCTACGACATCAACAATGGTTAAATGTTTTAAATGTGGAATGTGAGGGAATTTTATAGA
Organism: Viscum album; assembly: GCA_963277665.1. Taxonomy (NCBI): domain Eukaryota; kingdom Viridiplantae; phylum Streptophyta; class Magnoliopsida; order Santalales; family Viscaceae; genus Viscum; species Viscum album. The sequence continues at coordinate 51,212,239 of OY728152.1, read as the reverse complement.
CCAATTCCCTAAAGGAAAGTCTCATGAAGAGAATCAGTACGGTCGTATGGGTAGTAATTATGATGATGATGATGAAGAGGGTACAAATGATATGTGAGATGAAATAATTGTTGAAGCTTGTTCAATGGTTTAAGAAGGTAGTCTAATGATTACATGTTTATCATGTGTAATGTTGTATAACTAATCTCATGGTATAATGGAATAAAGAGACATCTATGGGTTGTTACACTATTGTGTTTTCTTGTGTTTTGAATGTGTATGATTAATGGTACCAGTATCCATGAAAGGTTATTCAAATATTTTGGAAAGCAGATGATATGCGCATAATGAAGGGATAATGAGAAAATGAAATGTTTAACAGTATTCATGAGCTCACGATTGATATAAAGACTAAGTGATATCATGATTTGAGTATATAGAATTTTGAGGATTTTGGTATGTGGAAAGAGTTATCTTTTGACAGCACTCATGTTTTCACTAAGATTCAATGGGTATTCATTTATCAAGAGAATACATGATTAAGGTATTCACATGACTGGAATGTGACCAACAAGATATATGAGGGATAAATGATGGTATTCACGTTCTTGTTATATGACCTTTTTAGTAATCGTTCTCTTTATACAATGAGTTTGGAAAGAAGTATTTTGGATAAGCCTAAAGATTGGAATGGATTATGTTGGACATATGTTAGTATTTTTTGAGGATATAACTTTTTTTGATTTTATTGCTGGGATGTTATAGTAATGTAGTTTTAGAAAAAGGACAACCTGCAGGACTGGCGACAGCCAATCGCGTCGGACACGGCTGTGGGAATCGAACCCACAACCGAAGTGCGAATGGCCTTTATCGCCTACCATTGGCCTACAGGAAGTCCTTGTTTAGTAGAAACTAGTTTTATTATATTAAATAGTATGATATATGAAGTATAAGTCCATTTTAGGAACAATATATGATTAATCTCACTATAGATCGACTTATGTATATTTAATAACTTTTTCTAACCTTTTGTTTGAGATAGATGGAATGACCCGTAATTCAATCACATGATCTGCAAACACTCCACGAATAACAAATTCAACCTCATTTCTTTAAGAGATGAAGTGGAAATTGTTCAAGGCATGAACAACAGTGTGATCGTACCAAAATAAAGTAAGTATTTATTCTAATTCAAATTTTTCAGCATTAGGGAAATGATCTTGAAAACCAAAAATTTTGTCTTAGTGCCCTTATATCCGATGAATCAGATGGTACCCTAGATCATCACAAATTTATGGCTTTGTGATTGTTGGATTTTCCATAGCCATGTTCTCTACCACTCTCTATCAGAACATGATGGTTATATTTCTCTTCCATATCCATATTTTCACCTATGTTCTCTTATGTGGAAACCAAGTGATTAGTTTTTGTTGGTAACCATTACATTTCATACTTTAGTTTTTAAAGAAAAGTTTTGGTATTCCTTTTTACGACGTGGGATTCAATTAAAGACAAATTCAAGTAGAAAACCATTTATAACCCCGACGAATTTCGAGGGAGAAATTCATTTTAAGGGGGGTAGAATGTAATAACCCGAGATTTTATAAGATATATTATTTTTAATTTCATTCACATCCTCTGTTGTACGATACACCAAGATTATCTTGCACTATACGCAACACCGTATTAGCTTGTAGTATACGCAACACTATTCTTAGATTGTGTTACACACAATTTCATGTTAATTTGATAATAGTCATTCTTCGCAACATTGAATATATATATATATATTCAATTTATAAATGAAAAATGGTTGGATTCTGTTATAACGAAACAACAAAGGAGTCTTGCACTATACACAACCCTGACTTGGCTTGCATTACACGCAATCGTGACTTTCTTCGATAGCGTGTGTTGTACGCAATACTGGGTTTTACTAAACAATGATATGTTATTATAATATTATTATGAACTAGCCGTTATGAATAGTATTAACTCTATTTAGAATTATTATTCATCTTACACATTTTCTAGAACATGGTATAAGAACAAAATAACTTTTTTGGGTAAAATAAGTATTTTTCAAAAAATGCAGTTTTGTCGCCTTTTGATGGCACACCCACTTTAAATATATTTTTTGACATGTTTATAAGCTTAATTTTACAAAATAAAATTATTTTTTGGAATCAGGATATAAAATTTTACGTTGGATAAATTTTTCATATTTTTTTGATAACTTTCATATTTTAATGAATAGTAAAAACACAATATATTTTAATTAAAAACAACTTTTTTCATCGTAATAACTTATGTGGTTAAATTATAATATTTAATGGTTTTAAAGTATAAATAGAATATATTTTTACCATTTAATATAATGTATTTCATTATCATTTAATTTACCTTGAATTCGTAGGTTAAATCAATTCAATCTTTTGCAATGTTTTAAAGAAAAACCCATTTTCTTTCAACAACGGGATTAATTTTAATTTAATTTCTACAGCTTTTGTATATTGAATTTGGAAAAATGGATTCTATATTTGGATTCAATGGGTCCAAATTATGTTAATAAGCTACTTTTTATTTTTGGGAATTATGAATAGTAACTACGGTAAATTTTATTTACCATAGTTAAAGGTATATCGGTTAATTAAGGGTAAATATAATATTATAAAATTACCCTAACACATTCCACAAATTTATTGGAAGGCTAAAATTCGACCCATATCACTTAAGGGTCAGATTAGAATTATTTAATGGACTTTTGTCCATGAAAATAACTTAATTATTATTAAAACCAAAGAAAGTGACAACATGTCACTCTCTTAAATCTTATAAGTATAATAATTTTAATTTAGTGATAAACATCATAAATGTAACATCCCAAGTAAGTAATTAATAATAGATATTTTTATCTATGTCTATTAATGAACTAGATAGTGTTTTAGAGGCTTAAAATGAAAATAAATCAAATCTTAAGCATATAATACACTAATATTTTTAAAAGATTGTTTTACTACCTTTTGATGGAAAACCATTTTTAAATCTACCTTTTGACAATTTTATAATCTATGTTTGTCAAAACAAACTTATTCTTTATGATTGGTACATCAAAATTTACATTGTGTGAATTTTTGGTATTTTTCTGACAATGTTCATTTTTTAATGAATAGTGAAAAATACTGCATTTTACATCAAAACTACTTTTTAATATAATTTATTTATATGATTATATTATCCTTTGAATTGGTTTTAAAGTGTAATATTAATATATTTTTACCATTTAATCCAATGGTGGACATTGGAATTAATTTCAATTTGAAATCGGACTTAAACAAGTGTCAATCTTTTGATACTTATTGTTTCATAAAAACACGCTATTTGTCATGACAACGGGAATTAATTATTAAATTAATTAATGTAACTTATATGTTTTGAATTTTGTAAAATATTCTTCATTTTTGAATTTGGAATATCAAATATAGCTTAGGGTGAATTTTTTGTATTTTTCTGAAAAACTTCAATTTTTGATGAATAGTGAAACCACTAAGTGGTACTTATAAAAACTGATATTCCATTTAAATGAAATTTTGCCACCTTTGTGTTTTGAATTTTATAAATCCGACATACATGTTTGTCACTAAGAAGTAAAATGTGGTTCAATATGATTAAAATAATTTTTTGGTGAATAGTAACTTATTATGTTTTTAATCGCGATTAGTGGTAATTAGTGTAGTTTAATGTAAAAATAATTCATTAATAATATGAAATGACCTAGACACATGTCCTAACCTTATTGGATGTGTCATGGATGACCAATAAAAGACATGGGTCAACTTGGGGACCCCATGGAGCCACTTTGGTTGGGAAATGACATAAATAGATTTTTATTTAATGTAAAAGTAAAAATGACACAAAAATAATATGTTTTACGAAATCAATTTTTAAATGGGGTTCTACAAGTCAGATTTTTTACTATAAATATTCATTGGAAACCTAAAATGATTTCCTACATCATTGTAGTTTTTTTATAATTTTTTGACGTTATATAAAGAAATGTATTTATGACATCATAATGATGTAGCGATTACCTCATTAATAAAGGATTTAAATAAAATGAAAATATAACGTAAAATCTATGACCTAAACATGTCCAAAACCTATTGTATGGGTGGATTTCGAATCATTATCACCTTATCCTCGAATTATATCAATGTGGGACCATTTAAATCCGAAACGCATTTTCCTATAAAGTAATATTTCTTGAATTTCCAAGAGTTCCCCTCCTCTCCTCTTATAAAAGGCCCCCACCTCTACCTCCTTACCCACACTCCCAAAGCCTTTGGCTCGGCCAAACCCTGCCCATTTTGTCTCTCCACTTCCCTATATTACTCCTTGAAGCCTCACTTTGGGCAGAAGACTTTCCAAGGAATCCTTTGAGCTCAAACCAAAGAGAGTTACCCGATTTTAAGGTAAGGTCTTCACTTGAGTCCTTTTGTTTTATTTTGCTTCTCCGACCCCCTAAACTCTTTTTATTTATTTATTTTGTAACAACTCCAGTATCTTCAATATACTAGGATGTTGTTATAAGACGTATTCAAGATACACTTACACATACCTACATCTAATGGTTAAAGAACATACTGTTTCCATGGATGGTGAATTTATGCCTCCCAAAACGATGATTGTTCAACATTCCTTTAACACCTTAAAAGGTGGCCATTAATATGACACTATATTTATATATGATATATAATATGTTTATGTTTTCCTTAAGCTTCTGTATTTTTCATTTTGGTTATACCTTTATGGTTTCCATTATGGGTAAACGCGATATCTTCATTTAAGGAAGTGCGGACTACCGCCCCCTCAAAGTGATTTGATTCGTTAAATATCATATGTGGGATGTATAAAGGATGGAACTATGATATTATATATGATTTTATACTAGAATTATAATATACCTTTATATCATTATGATTCCATTCTATAAAATACTAAATAGAAATGAATGTAGCGTTCATGCGTATGTACGACTTACCGTCTCCATGAACGGTGCATTTCATTTCATACCTCTAAATGATTATGTAATATTATAAATGCACGTATATACTGGATATATATGATATATATGATATATACATCATGATTATAATACTGGATATAATGGATACATGAACAACTTGTAATTATAAAGGGTTTATTTTGACTCAAGTACCAATGATCGTTAAAACGACCGTTATTAGCTTAAATAATTACATAGTGTTCATGACATGGAAATAAGTGATATAAAAGGAATAATGAACTTGAAAAAGGTTCTTAAGAAAGTATAAATTAACAAAAGTTTATTATTCAGGACATTAAAGAACGATCGAGTCAAGTCGGACCCAAGGTATGGGACTTCGTCTCAATCTCCTTTCATTGAGGCGTATTTTATTTTATACACAACTTTCTTGAATATGGTGTATAAACCCCTTTGAATTTTATGTTTATCCAAAAGGAATCTTTTTTATACAAAGCATTTTACAAAACGACAAAAGGGAATGTTTTTGTCGTACGTAGGCAGCGACAATGACTTCTCCGCCGCCGTGACCATTATTTGAGTTTCGGCTTCCTCTACAAGCCATACCTTCTTTTTAAAAGAAAAATAAATACCATGTTTTAATAATATTTTATTTTGGTATTGAAAATGGTTCTCATAATGTTTTTTTATCAATGTGTTGTATTGATATCTTGTGATTGAAAGGTGGAAATGTTATGTTTCCTTTATACATGTTTTATGTGATACGATTATGTTGAGGTTCTTGGGCATTATTATGAAGACGTGTGGTTCCGTGATAAACTAAGGGCGGGTGAGCCCGATATAGCTCTCCAATGAATTGGGTAACGCGAAGGAGTGAAACGTTAATGTTTCTTCAAAGAGATTTAGGGAATATACTGTGATGGGTATTCCAAACGTTACCAAGAGGGTTACTCCCTACGTAATAATGCTATGAATGCCTCAAGTTACCTTTATGTCTTATGATTTCTATGATTTATTCATGATTTTATGAGGTATGTTAAAGTTCTTATGTTTTATGGGTAAAGTATGATCTCATTCTTATGTATATATATACCCATGTTTCCTTTCCATATTTGTATATCCCTTACTGAAATTTTTATGCTCATCCCATGTTTTTTGAAATGTTTTTCACAGTTCAAGGGAAAGGTATATGATATGATGATAGTGTCAAGGAAGTGTCAAGAAAGAATCCATGTTTTATTTCAAATATGTTTCCATTGATGGGAATGAAGAATACTATCTTTATGTAACCACTTTGTTTATATGTGGAATGTAATGCGAGTTTTATGATCTAATTCTCTAAAACTCTAAACCCCAAAAGATCCTCAATTTGTAATCTTGTAATAACTCATGATTATGTAAGGTTTATGGATGGGTCCTTATAGTTGATATCAAAGGTTGGTTTAGATAACTTTAGGAGTTAGAATTCTGTTAAATGATTATCCAAAAATATTTTTTTTGAAATGATATAGCATTTGAAGATTACCATGTTGCTTCATCTAAGACATGTTTGTTCAGAATGGTTTTCTGCAGAGGAAAGAGGGAAGCAATGCTAGGAAGGCATACAGAAGGAAATAACCTTTCGAATCAGCATCCCGAGACGGTCGAAATTGGAACTGAACAATTTGTTGCAGTGATGGCACAGTTGAATCAGGGTATAAAGGGTGGCGGTATCCATGCACGAGATCATCCAGATCAACCGCAGAAGAACATGTCAGTGGTGGAACATTTCATGAGGCAACATCCCCCATCATTCAGAGGATCATCTGACCATGTGTTAGCTGAAGGGTGGATTAAAGCACTGGAGAAGATTTTCGATTTTATGGGGTGTTCATACAATCAAAAGGTTAGTCTTTCTATTTACCGTTTGGAGGGTGAGGCGGATCAGTGGTGGTCGATGGTTAAAAATATTAGGGAAGCTGATGAGATTGATTCTCTCGACTGGGATGAATTCAAAGGTATGTTTCATGAGAAGTATTTTTCTAAGGCTGTTCGACTTAGGATGGAAAAGAAATTCTTGGAATTGAGTCAAGAGGAAGACTCAGTGGCTACCTATGAAGAAAGGTTCACTCGATTGAAAGGTATGCTCCAAATTTTATCCGAGACCTTGATAGTAAAATAAATCGTTTTTACTCAGGATTAAAGCCAAAATATTGAAGGGCATTAGCTTCTCGTGAGTATAAAAGTTATGAAAAGTTTGTTCAATGTGCTGAGAAGGTGGAAATGGAGTTTTCCAATGACCAAGTGTTCTATAACAACCAGCGGATGAAGAGACAGAGGTGGCAGGAGAAAGGTAAGAATTCTTCAAAAAAGTCAAATGGTAAGAAAACTAAGTTTCCAGTTTGTGATAAATGTGGAAAAAGGCATGCTGGGGAATGTCTTCTGAATTCTGGAAAGTGCTACCGATGTGGTAAGATGGGACATAAGGCTCGTGATTGCACTGGAAAAGATCAGGGTGATGGTAAGACCAAATTGGATTTACAGTTAGTGAAATGTTATAAGTGCAATGAGATGGGTTACTATGCAAATGAGTTTCTGACAAAGAGCTTGAGTGATGGGAAGCAGTTAGACTACAAGCAGAAAGGGGCGGTGAAATCCTTTGCAACTACTTCAGTAGACATCGGGCCATCAAATGATGTTGTATCAGGTACTTTGTTTGTTTTTTCAGATTATTCCAGTGTGTTGTTTGATTCGGGGTCTACACATTCTTTCATCTCTGAAAACTTTTCTAGTAAAATGGGTATACCATCTCAAGAAGTGACTCCTGAACATGTGGTAAAAACACCTAGGGGAAATGTTGAGGCAAAAAGAATTTATAAGAATCTTCCTATCCTTATCCGTGCAAAGAACCTACTTGAGAACCTTATTGTTTTACCTCTAGTAGAGTTTGATGTTATCCTGGGTATGGATTGGATCTCTATTTACCATGCTAAGATTGACTGTAGAGCTAAAGAAGTTTCTTTTCAGAAAGACTTTCAGTTTGTGTACAAGAATGAACCCTTACTGTTGATAACTTATCAAGAGGCCAAGAAACTTGAAAAAGATGGAAATGAATGTTACCTTGCACACATCATTGAAAATAAAGGAACTGTTCAAATTAATGATGTGCCAGTGGTAAATGAGTATCCTGATGTTTTTCCTGATGAGTTTCCTGAAATAATACCATATAGGGAAGTTGAGTTTACTATTGACTTAGTTCCTGATGCTAAGCCAATTTCAAAACCCCCTTATCGAATGGCTCAAATTGAACTTTTAGAGTTGAAGGACCAATTGCAAGATTTATTAGAGAAAGGTTTCATTCGACCTAGCACATCACCTTGGGGTGCTCCTGTTTTATTTGTTAAAAAGAAAGATGGTTCTACGAGACTTTGCATTGATTATAGGGCCTTGTATAATATCACTATTAAGAACAAATATCCTTTTCCTCATATCGATGATTTGTTTGACCAGCTCTAGGGAGCTCAGTTTTTTTCAAAGATTTACCTGAGATCGGGGTACCATCAGCTGAAGGTAAAGGAGGCAGATATTCCAAAGACCATGTTCCATACAAGATATGGCCATTATGAATTTGTAGTAATGCATTTTGGGCTAACCAATGCACCTACTGTATTCATGGACTTAAGGAATAGAATTTTCCATGAGTTCTTGGATAAGTTTGTGGTGGTTTTCATTGATGATATTTTCGTGTTTTCTAAAACTAAAGAAGAGCATGAAAGACATTTAAGGGTTATCTTGCAAACCTTAAAAGAAAAGAAACTGTATGGAAAATTCAGCAAGTGTAAGTTTTGGTTGCAACAAATTTCTTTCCTTGGTCACATTATTTATAAAGATGGAATAACTGTTGATCCTGCAAAAACAAAAGTTGTGGAAGAATGGCCAAGACCCACAAATGTAACCGAGATTCTTAGATTCCTTGGTTTGGAAGGCTATTACCGAAGGTTTGTTAGAATGTTTTCACGATTATCTAGTCCAATGACTAAGCTAACTCGTATGGGTGTTAAGTTTATCTGGACAAAAGAATGTGATGATTGTTTTCATGAGTTGAAAAGAAGATTTGTGAATGCTCCAGTTTTGGCACTATCTTCCAGGAATGGGGAGTTTGTTATCTACAGTGATGCTTCACTGAATGGACTTGGTTGCATCCTAATGAAGAATGATCAGGTAATTGCTTATGCTTCACCTCATTTGAAAACTCATGAGGTAAATTACCCTACACATGATTTGGAATTAGCTGCTGTTGTTTTCGCTTTAAAAATTTGGAGGCATCATTTGTATGGAGTAAAGTGTGAAATATATTCCGATCACGAAAGTTTAATGTATATATTCACTCATAAAGAATTGAACACGAGACAAAGGAGATGGATAGAATTAATTAAGGATTATAATTGTAAAATTCATTACCATCTGGGAAAATCAAATAAAGTGGTTGATGCTTTGAGTCGAAAAAGTAATGCTTCATTATCAATGTTGCGTTTGGAACGTGATCCTTTGGTTATGAATTTGATGAACTTTGGCATAGAAGTTGTTGGTGCAGGAAGTTCTTCTATTTTGTTTCAGGTATCAGTGAGATCATCCCTATCAGATAGAATCAAGCAAGCACAGAAGCACGACAGTGAGTTGCAGAAAAAGGTAGAGCTGGTTCAGAAAGGTAAGTTTCCAGAATTCAACATTGATAATGATTGTGTTTTGAGATTTGGGAAGAGATTGTGTGTTCCTTGTGGTTCACAAATGAAGAGAGAGTTGTTATGTGAAGCTCATAGTTCTTCGTTTTTAGTTCATCCAGGAAGTACTAAGATGTATGGAGATCTTCAGGAGTATTACTGGTGGGATGGAATGAAAAGAGATATTTCTGATTTTACTATGAAGTGTTTGACTTATCAGCAGGTTAAAGCAGGGCGACAGTTACCGAAAGGGATGCTTCAGCCATTACCTATGCCAGAGTGGAAATGGGAGAATATATCCATGGACTTTGTAGTGGGATTACTAAAGACATCTCGAGGTAATAATGCAATCTGGGTTATTGTTGATCGCTTGACCAAGTCTGCTCATTTCCTTGCTATACGAGATACTTTTTCCCGGGATCAACTTTCCCGTTTGTATCTTAAATAGGTAGTCAGGTTACATGGAGTTCCTCTCTCCATTGTATCTGACCGTGATCTCAGGTTCACTTCTAACTTTTGGAAAGGCCTTCAGAAGTCATTGGGTACTGAATTAAATTTTAGTACAACTTTTCATCCTCAATCAGATTGGCAGTCAGAACAAATAATTCAGACCTTGGAGGATATGCTACGAGCTTGTTCGATGGATTATCAGGGTTTTTGGGACAAACATCTTTCTTTGGTTGAATTTTCATATAATAACAGTTTTCATTCTAGTATACAGATGGCACCATTTCAGGAATTATATGGGAAGCGGTGTCGAACTCCAGCTTTCTGGGTTGAAGTGGATGAAAGGAAGTTGATTGGACCAGAATTGGTAGAAGAGTTGGCAGAAAAAGGTTCAGCTGATTCAGAAACACATGAGAACAGCTCAGAGTAGGCAGAAGAGTTATGCGGACAACATGAGGAAGGATCTCTCTTTTGAGGTAGGTGATCATGTTTTTCTCAAAGTATCACCAGGGAAAAGTGTGATGCGATTTGGTAAGAAAGGAAAGTTGAGTCCAAGGTTCATTGGACCATATGAAATTCTGGAGAGAGTTGGATCAGTTGCTTACCGAGTGGCTTTACCTCCGAGTTTATCTCAGGTACACAATTTTTGTCATGTTTCAATGTTAAGGAAGTACATGCCAGATCCATCTCATGTTTTGAGTCCAGAGGTAGTTCAGCTGGAAGAGAACCTCTCTTATGAGGAACAATGGGTCCAGATTCTAGACCACAGGGAGAAAGTGTTACGGAATAAGGTGATTCACCAGGTAAAGGTTTTGTGGAAAACCCACATGATTGAAGAGGCAACATGGGAATATGAAAATGCAATGAGGGATAAGTACCCCCATTTATTCGATAAGTAAATAAATTGCGGGGATGCAATTTTCTAAAGGGGGGAAGGATGTAACACCCCAAGTAAGTAATGAATAATATATATTTTTATCTATGTCTATTAATTAACTAGATAGTGTTTTAGAGGCTTAAAATGAAAATAAATCCAATCTTAAGCATGGAATACACTAATATTTTTAAAAGATTGTTTTACTGCCTTTTGATGGAAAACCATTTTTAAATCTATCTTTTGACAATTTTATAAGATATTTTTGTCAAAATAAACTTATTCTTTATGATTGGGACATCAAAATTTACTTTTTGTGAATTTTTGGTATTTTTCTGACAACGTTCATTTTTTAATGAATATTGAAAAATACTGCATTTTACATCAAAAATGATTTTTAATCTAATTTATTTATATGATTAAATTATCTTTTTAATTGGTCTTAAAGTGTAATATGAATATATTTTTACCATTTAATCCAATGGTGGACATTGGAATTAATTTCAATTTGAAATCGGACTTAAACTAGTGTCAATCTTTTGATACTTATTGTTTCATAAAAACACGCTATTTGTCATGACAGTGGGAATTAATTATTAAATTAATTAATGTGACTTATATGTTTTGAATTTTTTAAAATAGTCTTCATTTTTGAATTCGGAATATCAAATATATCTTAGGGTAAATTTTTGGTATTTTTCTGTAAAACTTCAATTTTCGATGAATAGTGAAACCACTAAGTGGTACTTATAAAAACTGATTTTCCATTTAAATGAAATTTTTCCACCTTTGTGTTTTGAATTTCAAAAATCCTACATACATGGTTGTCATTAAGAAGTAAAATGTGGTTCAATGAGATTGAAATAATTTTTTGGTGAATAGTAACTTATTAAGTTTTTAATCGCGATTATTGGTAATTAGTGTAGTTTAAGGTAAAAAAATGATTTAATAATATGAAATGACCTAGAAATATGTCCTAACCTTATTGGATGTGTCATGGCAGACCAAGAAATGCTATGGGTCAACTTGGGGACCACATGGAGCCACTTTGGTTGGGAAATGACATAAATAACTTTTTATTTAATGTAAAAGTAAAATTGACACAAACATAATATGTTTTACAAAAACAATTTTTAAATGGTGTTATAAAAGTCAGATGTTTGACTATAAATATTAATTGGAAAGATAAAATAATTTCCTACATCATAGTAGTTTTTTATAATTTTTTGACATTAAATAAATAATGTTATTTATGACCTCATAATGATGTAGCGATTACCTCATTAATAAAGGATTTAAATAAAATGAAAAGATAATGTAAAATCTATGACATAAACATGTCCAAAACCTATTGGATGGGTGGTTTTAGAACCCTTATCACCTTATCCTGGAATTATATAAACGTGGGACCATTTAAATCCGAAACTCATTTTCAAATAAAGTAATATTTCTTTACTTTCCAAGAGTGCCCCTCCTCTCCTCTTATAAGAGGCCCCCACCTCTACCTCCTTACCGACACTCCCAAAGAATTTGGCTCGTCCAAACCCTACCCATTTTTTCTCTCCACTTAACTATATTACTCCTTGAAGCCTCACTTTGGGCATAAGACTTCTCAAGGATTCCTTTGAGCTCAAACCAAAGGGAGTTACCCGATTTTAAGGTAATGTCTTCACTTGAGTCCTTTTGTTTTATTTTGCTTCCCCAACCCCCTAAACTATTTTTATTTATTTATATTGTAACAAATATAGTATATCTAATATAATAGGATGTTTTTATAAGAATTATTCATGCTACACTTACACATACCTACATCTAATGGTTAAAGAACATACTGTTTCTGTGGATGGTGAATTTATGCCTCCCGAAACGATGATTGTTCAACATTCCTTTAACACCTTCAAAGGTGTCCATTAGGATGACACTATATTTATATATGATATATAATATGTTTATGTTTTCCTTAAGCTTCTGTATTTTTCATTTTGGGCATACCTTTATGGTTTCCATTATGGGTAAACGTGATATCTTCATTTAAGGAAGGGCAGACTACCGCCCCCTCAAAGTGATTTGATTCATTAAATACCATATGTGGGACGTATAAAGGATGGAAATATGATATTATATATGATATTATACTGGAATTATAATATACCTTTATATAATTATGATTCCATTCTATAGAATACGAAATAGAAATGAAAGTAGTGTTCATGCATACGTACGGCTTACCGTCTCCATGAACAGTGCATTTCATTTCTTACCTCTAAATGATTATGTAATATTATAAATGCACGTATATAATGGATATATATGATATATATGATATATAAATCATGATTATAATCCTGGATATAATGGATACATGAACAACTTGTAATTATAAATGGTTTATTTTGACTCAAGTACCAATGATCATTAAAACGACCGTTATTAACTTAAATAATTACACAGTGTTCATGACATGACAATAAGTGATATAAAAAGAATAATGAACTTGAAAAAGGTTCTTAAGAAAGTATAAATCAACTCAAGTTTATTATTCAAGAAATTAAAGAATGATCGAGTCAAGTCGGACCTGAGGTATGGGACTTCGTCTCAATCTCCTTTCATTGAGGCATTTTTTATTTTATACACAACTTTCTTTTATATGGTGTGTAAACCCCTTTGAATTTTACGTTTATCCAAAAGGAATCTTTTTTATACGAAGCGTTTTAAAAAACGACAAAAGGGAATGTTTTTGTCGTACGTATGCGGCGACAACGACTTCTCCGCTGCCGTGACCATTATTTGAGTTTTGGCTTCCTCTACAAGCCATACCTTCTTTTTAAAAGAAAAATAAATACCATGTTTTACTTTTCTTTTATTTTGGTATTGAAAATGGTTCTCATAATGTTTTTATATCAATGTGTTGTATTGATATATTGTGAATGAAAGGTGGAAATGTTATGTTTCCTTTATACATGTTTTATGTGATACGATTATGTTGAGGTTCTTGGGCATTATTATGAAGACAGGTGGTTCCGTGATAAACTAAGGGCGGGTGAGCCCAATATAGCTCTCCAATGCATTGGGTAACGCGAATGAGTGAAAAGTTAAGGTTTATTCGAAGAGATTTATGGAATATACTATGATAGTTATTCCAAATGTAACCAAGAGGGTTACTCCCTACGTAAGAATGTTTTGAATGCCTCAAGTTACCTTTATGTCTTATGATTTCTATGATTTATTCATGATTTGATGAGGTATGTTAAAGTGCTTATGTTTTATGGGTAATGAATGATATCATTATTATGTATATATGTAAACTTTTTTCCTTTCCATATTTTTATATCCCTTACTGATCTTTTTATGCTCATCCCAAGTTTTTTGAAATGTTTTTCACAGGTCAAGGGAAAGGTACATGATATGATGATAGTGTCAAGGAAGTGTCAAGAAAGAATCCTTGTTTTATTTTAAATATGTTTCCATTGATTATAATGAAGAATAATATCTTTATGTAACCACTTTGTTTATATGTGGAATGTAATGAAAGTTTTATGATCTAATTCTCTAAAACTCTAAACTCGAAAATATCCTTAATGTGTAATCTTGTAATAACTCACGATTAAGTAAGGTTTAAGGCTGGGGCCTTATAATAAAACATCAAACATGAATAGTCTCCAAAAATTTAATATAATTATCTACATCATGATAATTTATTTATAATTTTTATGGATTATATAATTGCCATTAATGGTGATACATTAATGATGCAGAAATTATTTATTAAGTGAAAAATAAGTAATATTGTTTTTATTGAAATAATAATACCCATTAAAAGACCCAAAAACCTGAACAAAACTTATTGGTAGTGTATATATATACCATAATAATCCATGTACTTAATATATAACCGTTTGGAGTCTTATAAAAGTGATTATGACACTTATATTTTTTTATTTTAAATGATGCAAAGTTGTCACCTTCATAATTTAATAAATATAACAATTTAAATATTGTGATTTTAAGATGATAAATTCTAGTAAAAGTATTATTGAGAATGGTAATAGATTAATCTTCATCATAGGATTTTATTTTTAATTTTTATTCAAAAAATATGTATATTAAATAATTATACAAAAATGTTGTAGTAATTATTTTATTAAGAGATAAACCAAATAAATGGTTTTAAAAATAATAAAATAAATATTACATGAACAATTTAATATGCTCCAATAATTTTCTAGATACATATATCCTTTTATGAATCTATTAATTCTTTTAGTTCGAAAATATCTTCTTTATATATTTTATTTAAATTCATATAAATGAATAGTGTCAAAATTGACACTATTTTTATTTTATAAAAATAATATATTATAAAATTGTTTAAAAATCACAAAAATATTTAGAAATTATAAATTTAAATTTATATGGTATTACATGTAATAAATTATCCAATTATGGACAATTCACAACAAATAAGTAATTATTTTTTATAATTTAAAATTTAGAATGTTATTACCACAAATAAAATTAAATTGATTAAATAAGGATAAATCAAGTTGATAATGTTTAAAATAAGTTCCTAACATGTCTAAATTTTATTGGTTGATGAGATTACAACCGTATCTAATCTAATATTAGGATATGAGTCATTTTTGGAGGATTTTAATTGGGGTTAGATTTATTATAAATTAATATTTTTTAGAATTCCAAAGGTGCCCCTATCCTCCCTTATAAAAGGGCACCTCCTACATCTCTTCCTCACACCAATTTGAGCCTTCCGGCTCGGCCAACCCATGCCAAATTTGCTTCTACACTTCCCTAGAAACATCCTAGAGGTCCTGGTCCTCCTCAAAGACCAATTTTAGTGCCCTAAGAGGAGGTCTCAAGGAGGCGCTTCAAACAAGAGGTAATGTCCATTACCGATTCTTTCCACTTTATTTCTTCTTCCACTTATTTTTTTTGTTGTTTCATTATGATGTAATAACATAAGTATCAATAATATACTTATATGTTGTTATATGTATGAAACAACCATATTTCACCATTTATCCATCCAACGGAAAACGAAATCACCGCGCGTGCGTACCTACGGAATACCGTCTCCACGCCGTGGTGTAATCTATTTTCCACCACCACCTTACTTGGATGGGAATAAGGGTGAAAGTAATGAATATATATTATTATTGTAAATTGATATTAATTCTGTAATATTATACATACACTTTAATAAAATTCCACGATCTTGGGAATGATATCACCGTTCGTGCGTACGTACGGACTACCATCTCCACGACGCCATGAGATTAACTCTCCATGGTAACCATTCATGAATGATTATAAAGTATATATAATGAATAATAATGAAATATATGACATAATAATGACACTGGATTTATGTATATATATATATATATATGTATGTCATTTACTTAATTCCATTCAATTCAAAAGGGAAACGAAAACAGCGTTCATGCGTACGTACGGCCTACCGTCTCCATGAATGGTGTATTTCATTCCATTTATCGATATATAATATATATATATATATATTCTGAATATATATTATATATAAATCATGTTTTATATTCTGGAATTAATTATTCATGGTCTAAGTAATCATATGAAAAATTACATGTCAAAACACGGACGACAAATGAAACAATTTTAGCCAAAACGCTCTTTAACATGGAATTTACAAACGAATGGGTAATATAAAGTCATAATTGAACCATATATGATATCATAACAATGAATATGATTCTGTAATAAGTCAATGACATTATTTAAATCATTATACAGGAGGTTCGGATACATACGAATAATATCAGACCTAAGGTAAGGGATAATTTTGCAAATCTCATTTTTATCCGTGATTGCTTATTCTTAAGTATTTACTGGGGTCATTTCTATCATCCATGTACATGATTTATAAAAGTGTTTTCATGTACTATTAAATTCATTTTTACCCATTTTTGACTTTTACTACATGGTATGTAAGGAATCTTTCTTTTGTTTACGTTACGATGTACTTTTTGACCTTTCCGAGAGAAGTACGAGAAGAATGTTTTTTTAACTTATACGGCGTGAACATATTTTTACAGTTTAATAACGTCTCATTTTCATTAATCTTACTCTACATGATTTATTAATATTTTCAACAAAATAATTTTATTTTAAAAGTGCATGGAATTTATTGAAAAGAAAATGATTTTGACGAAGAAAGGATATTTTCCTCAAGAATTAATTTCAAATGTTTTATCAAAACCATTTTCCATCTAAGATGAAATTATTTCATATGTGTATTTTTTAAGTTTAATGTCTCTTTGATTTACATGGTTCACTTTTCTTATGATGAAATGTCCACTGGTTTTATAGGGATTTTGAAATGATGGGATGATGTTTATGAAACCCATTTTATTCTTTGGGTTATGATGAATGTTTTAAGTTTATTTTGTGGCACAAGTAAGAATGATTTCATTATGAGATGGGTGGGACCTATATCTCCCTCCAATGCATTGGGTAAATATTTTATATCTAATGAGATAGACATGGCTGGAACGGTAAGTTAATCTGGTTCAGTATTACTGGACTGGAACGAGGAGTGAACATGATTAAAAAAGGGACATTGTCTACTAATATGGTCTTGGCAGCAATGCCTTGGCTACTATGGAAATCATAACATGTTCTTAATAGTTTCCAATATTACATGTTTTATTACAATGCTATTTTATCATGGTTTATGTTCCATTATGATCTATGACTTATTTACTTCCATGATTTATGTCTTTGCTCAAGATTTTGATGTTTGGATTTTAAGATCATGTTTTTGCATTCAAATGTTTATGGATTATTTTATATTATCTATGCTTACCCTTACTGAGAATTTGAGATCACCCTTTATATGTTTTCATTTCCCCAGGATTTAAAGAACTTTTTTAGATAAGAAAACAAAAGGGGACGATCTTTATGGTATATTTTTAAGATCTTTCACCAAGATTAGAAGATTATGTTCCGAGTTTCCAAAGACACTAAACTATTACTGTCCTTGTGTGTCTGTTTTTGTTATGTATTAAGTATTCCGGAAAATTAATGTAATGTCCATGTACGTCAAGATTAGGGTCTCTACAATAATCTATATCAATGATTACTTTAATCCAAAACCTAATTAGAGGAATCTAGCATATGTTATTGTAGAACATTGGATTCCTTGGCTGACCATCCACCCCCAAAATCCGGAGTATATTCAGTTCAAGTGACTCTTGGCCATCATTCAAACCAATAGAACTGAAATCACATATTCAAGAAAATATATTGCAAGGGTGACTTCATGAATTTTGTACTAGTTCCCATAAAATACACAAGGTTCTAGAGTAGTCTAAATATATTACATCAAGGCCAAAAAGTGGTTCTTCACTTTATCATTACACAACCCTAGTGACATGGTCTTTGAGATTAGAAAGGTGAAGGTTGTTGTCCAATGTATTCCTCATATGAAATGGGTGAAATATAATTCATATAAAAATTAATAATAAAACTTGAATATGAAGTTAAAAAATTCACCAATCAATAAACATAATCATGTACCATCCATATTAAAGTGAATGGTGTCAGAAAAGTACATCCCTTTCCAAAATTATCATAATCCATACGGAGAAATAATTAGGTTTATATAATTAGAGTATATCCACATTAAATCATAAGTAACATTAAATAATTTATTTTTATATGAATTATTTTAAGGATAAATTGGTCAATTTCATTTGGAAAATAACATTTCCATGATAATTCAGTTTATATTCTAAAACTAGAAAATTTGAAAAACTGTCAAAATCATATAAATTTAAAATAAATTTTAAAGACTAATAACATCCTGAATAGAATGATTTATTTCATTAAATAGATCCTTTAAAACATTTATCATAAGATTAATTGAAATTATATTGATGAAGGATGCAAATTTTCATACATTCCATATATGATAAAAAGCACATTCTTTATTCACTGTAAAA
The DNA here is from genome assembly GCA_963277665.1 of Viscum album. Classification (NCBI taxonomy): domain Eukaryota; kingdom Viridiplantae; phylum Streptophyta; class Magnoliopsida; order Santalales; family Viscaceae; genus Viscum; species Viscum album. Next base: position 51,193,219 of record OY728152.1, on the reverse strand, counting down.
AGGATAGAAAGGGGACCTAATTATAAAATAAAACGAATATTTCTTTAAATAAAATTTGAAGAAAATAAAGAAATGGATAAAAATTTCAGTATGATATCATTTTGAAAAATAAAAAACTTTTTTTAAATTTTTTATAAAACATGATTTTGGAAGAAATATGATATTTAACCGAAGAGATAAATATATTAAAATTTTATTGAAAAATTTTATTAACAATGTTATATACCAAAAAAAGAGAAAAAGGTAATATTAGTTGAAAAGGTTCATAAATACTCAGATAAGAAGTAAATATATTGATTTTAGGATATTAATTTTATATAATTCCCAAATGGCACTTAAACAAAAACAATCCTTAATGGTGATGAGATTTTGAAATATGTCCTTAACAGTTTTGTAAATTTTGAATCATAATCCCTATGATAAAAATAACATTAAATGAAACATTAAATTCCATGATGAAAAATTAGTTAATTATAAAAATAGTTCAGTATATACACCATAAAATTTAAATTATTGGTGCATATGGCATATATCATATTAAAGTAATAATGATATGACAAACCCTTACCTTAAACTTCATTTTGGTTAAACAAACTTAAAGATCCTATATAGTGGTTTTAAAATTTTTATTAACTCATAAAATTAGAGTATTAATATTTATAATATCATATATTATCATTTTATAACATCTTATCACTCATTCATTAATAATTATTTAATTTATTTTTGGTTTTTTGTGTAAATTGCATAGTTTTCTCATTTGCGCTTTATCACGAATGTTTTAGTTCCTATCAATAATATATATTTCCATAATCAATATAATAATAATAAAGACATAATTATCATATTTATACCAGAATTATAATATTAAATATAATCATTAATTACGGTTATCAAAAAAAGACTATATCATAGTGAAGGAGATGGTGGGTTGCACATACACACGAGTAACAATTACATTTTTCAATAAGAATTTTAGAAAAAATGTAAATATATTTTTATATTATAATAATGATAATAATATCATATATATAATATATTATTTCAATATATATACTTTTTTATATTATCTATGTAGTGTGGTGATTAAATGAGAGTCGCATCGCTTCGTAATGGCGGTAGTCCACATGTACTTGAGCAACATTATAATTTTTCATTATATGAAAGAAAATAATATATTATCTTTTGTAATGATAAATATGTCTAAATATAAAATTAATTTTATTAATATCTCATATATTAATTAAATTTAACCTTCCTAAATTCTATTTTAATGTTTTATGAATGATTAATCACATTGATTTTTGATGGTGTAGTCTACTGTAAACTTGTGAAATATTATGATATCCAGTATGGAATGGAAACTAAAAAGGTATATATTTTATATAATGATTATATAGGTATTATTATGTTATTTTAATAATATATAATATTTAAATACATCATCATACCAAATCTTGTTAGGAGGTAAGGGAAAAATTAATTACGTTGATTTGCAGGGTGGTAGTCCGATGTACACATGAAAGATGATTTTATAACTTATTTGATGAATTTAGGGGTGGTTTTAGGTCATTAACATAATTTAAAAAAACTAAATATATTTATTATAATATGTTATTCTATACATTTATATTAATATGAATTGAATTAGGGGGATAATGAAACAAAAAAAACCTCCTTGAAGAGAACTACCTCTTCTAGGGGTATCCTCCTTAGATTTGCACCAAAGCCTTCCATGGATTGATTTCTAACCAATGTAATGATTGAAGGATTATATAAGGTATTTTTAAGTTATTTGTTTGGGTATTATATTTATCAAAAAATTTTATTGTTTTTAACAATATAGAATATGGTTGGAATTTTATAGGTGTAGCGTGCAACACACAAGTAATTTTTTGAATAAATTGGTGTTCCCACATATTTTAGATGGCAATTGTGTCTAAAATAAAAAATTATTGATAATTATACTTGATAGGTTCCAAATATATAGACATAATATATTATATTAAATCATATAGGTCGATTTATCCCTTATATTTTTAGATTAACCCCTGAGTAATTCAATTTTTAACTTAGGTGTGATAATTTAATTTTATTAATTTCACTATTCAATTTTGTCAAAACATAAGTTGAAATTATTTAAAAATTTAAATTTTAATGATTCCAAATATTTAACCAATTTTAACAATTATATTAATAAAATGTAATTGAATTTATTTAAAAATATTCCCCAAGACGTGATGAGAAATCAGGTTTTCAAGGAGAACATGTTCCAAATTTTAAAAAGTTTCTTATATATCATTATCTAGAAAATAATTGAAATTAAATTAATTTTATTAGAATATATATAATTGAAATAAATTTCCATTAAAAATAATTAAAAATATAATTTATATTTCTAAATAATTTAAATTAAATGGTAATTTTTAAATTAATATTCTTTATTTTATCCATATTCATTAAAAATGAAAAAAATTATGAAAAAAATACGAGTATAATTGTAATTTTATAATTTCAAAAAATATTTTTATATTTAAAAATAATAATATGGTGAAATTTAAATTTAAATTATCTTTACTAAGATGGAGTAAACATTTAAAAAAAATAAAGTTTTTATAAAAACATTTTTTCCAATTAAATGGTTATTGTTTTCTTTATAATCAGTAGATAACCATAATTTTTATTATTATGTTAGTACCATTTATTCCCCCCAAATTCATGGTTTTCATATAATGGTAAACAATATTACATTTCAAATTTTAATGTGGTTGAGTGTCACAAATATTATCAAATACAGTGTTATTTATTTAGTGTTTTGTGGTCTTATACCACACCTCATAAGATAAATTGCATCCTCTCATTTTATACACGATCATGGTAATCATGGGTTTTAGTTTTGGAAATAAAAATGTTGGTAAAACAATATTTAAAAAAGTGGGAATAAAACACCATCATAAAAAGGGAGAAATGGAAGTACAGAGTCCATATGGTATAACAAAAAACTAGGTTTTTATGTAGGATAGTATTGGTGGAATGTATAGATATTGACTTGGAATAAATGTATAAATAATTATATTGAGTTATAAAGTACATTAATACCAAGAAAATGAATGATCAATGGAATGCTTAGGACCTCAAATCCATAAATCTATGAAAGAAGTTACCTTTATTACATATTAATTCATTATTTATTATCGAAGAATACACATAATAAGTCCTAGAATATTGGGAAGTAGAGTGTCGTTGGGTAATCAGGTCAATTGAATAAAAAATTATGAATGGTTGGTACATTGACATTATTGATAACTTCCATAACATTTTATTAATATTCCATTATTCATAAAACTTTTTAGGATAACCTGGGGCCATACAAAATAAAGGGGTGATCTATAAAAACAATTTTAGGAATAAAAAAACCATAACATGTTGAAATTATTAGATTTTATAAAACATGTATATAAATGGGACAAAAAGGTGTTATAATGATATACATGGACAAATAGGAATGATATTACATGATATCATAATGGAAACATGAGAATGTGGCATTAAAATTATACGCGATATCATAAAAATAATCCAATAATAACCATCAAGACATCATAACATGGTGAAAAAATTCTTACAATTGATTAGATTAACTAACTATTCCCATCAATGATTTCTTATAAGATTAAAATATTACCTATTATATTGCAAGACTATATAATTCTGCGTGAAATCGCCACATTTATATCGTGTACATTCATAAGTGTACCACATATATTATACAATATATGGATGTATTTCATAAATTTTAACACCATGATAATGTATTGTTGGATACATAAATGGAATTCATTAAAAAACTACCTATATGTACATATAGGTGAATACCCTTGAGTCAATATGGGGGTGGATATTCACGATGCAATTTTTTGGAATGTAAAATCATTGTGAAAAAATTAGTTTCATAACAGATGTAATAAAGGATTCATAAATATGGTTTAATGATAGTTAAAGGGCTCTCCTATATTTTAGATATCATATCTTTAGTACATGGAAAATGGAAAACCATATCCTAACAATAGTAATTGGGAAGAAAAATGAAATATGAAAATTAGGTGCTTGAAGAAAGAGGAGAAATAGAGGATCCATTTATAAATTTTAGGATTGTGAAGGCTTAGGAAAATACTATAATGATGGGCATTTAGATGATCTAAAATTAATATGAAATCAATTGGATGGTATAGGGATCTTAAAAATTATTTAAAAATTAACCGATTGAGATTCAATATTTCGAAAACATTGATTGTTCTTGATTATAAAATAATAGAGAGAGATTGAGAGGGCGATTCAAAAAGCATTATAGGAGATTATTGAGAGCCTATGGGAAAATTGGGAGGTCCCTATAGATAGGAGGTAGGATTAGGAACGTGATACTATATTTTTTAGTGAATCAGTGTAGGATATTTGGGTTTCTTTATATAGGAAAAGAGAGGGGAGTTACTTATTATTTCTCAAACATAGGTTTTGTACACTTTATAAAAAATTATTGAAACCACAAAACATCCCATGTTTTTCCACACTGTTTATGAAATATATGAGTGGATTTCATTATTTTACATGTTCATGGTTTGAACTCATTAAAATATTTCATTTTTATATCAAATTGATCCATATTTATAAATGAATGATTTTAAATCCCCATAATATAATATATGTTTGAGTGGATTCATAAAGGCTTTGTAATATTAATAAAATTACATAGAAAACGCATTATTTTAAATGGGTAACCTATTTTTGGTTTTATAAACCTCATATAACATTTATAAATAACTATTGGGTAATTATGATCTTATAATGCACATTGTATATTTATAAAATATTTAATTTTTACATGAATATTCAGTTGTCAATTTTTTTTTAAAATTTACCAATAGAATATTTGAAACATTATTATTCCAAAATAATAATATTTATATTATAACTTTTTTTATAAATATGATAATTTTCTCTTTTTGAAAAATTATCATCATTTTTTGAGAATTGTGGGTTTTTCTGTAAATAACTATTTTGAAAACATTATAAAAATTATGTTTTCCTTCATAAAGATATATCATCATTATTATTTATATAAAATTATTTAATATTAATCGTTTTTAAAAAAATTAAAACTTATGAATTCCAAAAAAGGGTCGTATTAATTGAATTTGAATATTACACAAAAATAAACATTTTTTCATTATCATATTGAAATTAAAATAATTTATTAAGTAATAATAATATTATGTAAATATAACCATTATGGTATTGATAATAAAATAATCATATTCACAGAATTAGTGTTAGGATATATAGCCAAATATTACATTAGAAAACACCCTAAGGGTAAGTCATGTGATGGTGATATTTTCATGGGGAGGTTGGGTGTACATGGATGGGTTGTGATCTTGATAGGCTTGAAATTATCCCATAAGTAGTTTTTATTGTGCGTTTCCAGGTGGATCTCATGTTGTCCATTATCAAGGGAAAATACCAATGATTATAACTACCGCAGAATCTCTATCAAATTGGCTGTATAGGTTATGGTACATATATTTGTGTACATTTTACTTTTTTAGATGTTAATTGGATTGATCATAAACCTTTAAATATTCTAATCAAATGATCACTATTCAATTACTATTTAATTAGTGGATATGATTCTTATTGGAATGTTAAATCAAATAGGATATTTTGTAACCAAATAATTAAATGTGTTTTCTATAACATAAATATGGAATTTAATTGAATCATAATGGGAAATTTATTTATAAAATTTTAGGTTGTTACCATATCCCCCCTTCATAAATAATCCTCTAAAAATTTTCATTTCACACACTACAACTTATTTTTGTAATTTTGTTTCATCATGTCTTATAGTTCCGACATCACTTCTTCAAACATGTGGTCCCTCCATAGCACTTCGACCAGGGGTGTCGTCCTATTTTGTAGAACATTATCACTATGACCTAAATTCATCTCTAGTTTATCCTCATATGAATTATCATTCTGCAAATGTTTCACATCCAGATTCATCACATGTGAGGGGTCTAGTTTTTCCTTCCATAAGGGGAATAAATGGAACACATAATGTACTTGTGATTGGTTATGTGGGAGTGCAAGTCAATCTGCTACCTTTCTGATGCGATCCAAGATCTCAAAGTGTCTGGTATATCTTGGAATAATATTTCTATTCTTCCCAAATCTCTGGAAATTATTCCATTGCGATTTGTGGTGGAATACTTTATCTCCACCCTCAAACACTCGGTCACATAAATGATTATCACCATAGCCATTTATTCAATTTTGAGAAACACTAAAGTGATATAGAATGGTTTTAACCACTCCCACTATTTCCTTAACCATTTTAGGGCCTACAAAACCATGTTCATAATATTTATCCATGAAATGAGGTGTTCCGAATGTATTCCCATTAAAGGGATCATATGACAACATTTGAAATCTTGAGTGGAACCTATTATTGTATGAGAATTCACCTAGAGGTTGATGTTGAACTCATTACCATTTTATGTCCATTGAGTATTCTCACATAATATCATAATGATTATATATTTTCTAGTTATATTGGCCATCTATTTTTTTTTTATAATCCATGCTTATGTTAATCTCGATATTTAGAGCATGTATGTGACTCTTCCTAAACATTGAAGTAAATATAGGGCCTTGATTAGATAGAATTGACATCAACCTTCCATGCAGCTTCACCACATCTATAATGTATATTCGTTCATTTTGATAGAGTGATAAGTTATAATTTATTTATATTAAGTGATCATTATTTGTGATATTATCCACCACAACATATATAACCTTCTTCCCTATATATGTATTTGTAATAGTGGAGAAAATCTAGGATTTTTTTTTCCGATATTCATGCAGGTATGGGTAATAGTTTCATCACCCCCTCCAATTTTTTCCTTTCAGCCTCCACTTGCCTAAATACAATACACAATAATGTATATTCCCTGATCTCATATATCAAATTCTCGAACCAATAGTTCTCATAGAGGGCTCGATACATCTTTTTTATCCTTGGAAGGATAGATATAAGTCAATATATGTGTATCATCCTACAAATAAAATTTTCTTCTAGGATTTGAGGGTACAAATATCCATGAACAATATCTTACAACTCCTTTATTAATTTTTATCATAGGGGATTCAACTCTTTTTATAGCTTCCACCTTCTTAGTAATTTTTGTATTATATCTTTTAGAATCATTTATACTTTTCATAAGGGATTTCCCAGAAATCAGATTGGAAAGGATTAATGATGTTCCAACCTTTTTTTATTCTCTTTCCCGTCCTTCCGTGTCTAATAATATCAGAACCTTCCCAATTCTCATCAATGATAAAATTATCATATCCTTTTTAATTATAAAATCCTCTACCTTATTTACTTTCCCATGATAATAGTGGATTGAGCGGTCATAGTCTTTAATTACATCTAACAATCTTCACTGGAGTATATTTATCTCATTATATGTGAATTTATAATTAAGTATATTATGATCTATATATATTTCACACTTTTACCCATTGTTATTATGGAAGTATATTTTCATTGTGATGATTCCTACTACCAAATCTAGAACATTTTTAGTAGTTTTGTTTTTGAACATTCAATTTTCTTGAGTCATAGCCTATTATTTTTTCATTTTTCATTATTAAAAAACTGAATCCATTATGTGATGCATTTCAGTATACCATGAAAAATACCCCAATTTTCAGTAGCATATGTACAAGTGCAATGATAAATCTCTTTATAAACACCTTGCAGCTCTCTTCACATTCATTATTCAAACATGACTCCCTTACAAGATATCATGGTTATTGGGTTTGACAATATTTACAAATTTAGTTCAAATAATTGATAATACCATGACATTCCATGAAAACTATAGATAACATTCATCGATTTTGGCCTTATCCACACTTCAATTGTCTCTTTATTTGAAGGGTACAAAAATATCCCTTTGATATTGACAACATACATCATGAATGTGTCTTATTTTATCTAGAACTCACAATTTTTTTCTATTCATAAATATTCCCATTTTGAATGGTCTTCATTATAGGGATCAGTTGATCCTCATACCCTTCCATTCATTTGGATTATATTATATAATCATTTATAAAGAGTACCCAAATATTTTTGAGGTAATCTCTAAAAAAACGTTTCATCAAGATTGATAAATTTTTGTTGAATTAGTGATCCGGAATGGCATTAAAATGAACTCATTATGCATGTACCTTGTATAAAAATAAGTCATAGATATATCCTTCTTCTTCACCATTTAATTACAATACACATTTTATGATCCACTATAGATAAGTATTGGGCTCCATGTAGCTAATACAACAATTTAGCATTCTTTTCAAGGGGATAAATGTTATTTATTATGACATTGTTATGTAGATGATATTTAATGTAGAGGCACATTGATTCATGTTTCATCTTGTTGAATAAAACTACAACCCCGAGGTAATGTATTTGTGATTATGATCTTGTTATCCAGATTCCACTATAGTTTATTCATTAGCACCTAAATATCCACAATATCCATTATACATATATTATTGGATATTGGAAAATTCTTAGGTATAAGATTAATTGAAAATCAATCATTTATGATAAGAGGAAGTCTAGAATAATAATTGAGAAACACATTAGCATATTCGACCATAATGTTGATGTATTCAAGCATGTATTTTCCATATACTCAATCAATTTAGTAAGGTAATATTTTATTTTTAGAATTATTATCCATGATATGGATGTTGGTTCTATAAAAAATTCATCCTCCTCCTTACACATACAAAAATTTTGATGATGATTCGTAATACATAGAGTGATTTTATTATCGATGAAATTTCATTTGAGACTATATAATGAAATCCAATCCATACATATAATTATATAACATTCAAAAAAAGATATATCACATGGCATTATGGGATGGTTATCAGAGAAATTCAAATATTTGAGGTGTCATATACTAAGGATAAATGAATTGTGATTTTTTCTACCAACAGACCCATTTTATTGTTTGGTAGTTGTTTTTTAAATGATTGATGAAAATTTCCTGATATTAATGAACATATTGAATCAGAATAAAAATTTATGTTTGTTATTTTTGAATGAACAACTACAATAAATTTCACTAATGTACTATCCAGATACACCGCAGTGGTGGTGCTGGCATAATCTCACCCTTTATTACTTGGGGGCTATTGGCATTAATTCTATTTAACCAATAATGTCATAGTTCATTGGTTTAAAAAGTTCCATTTTACATGTATTTGAAACAATTAATAATATATTGAGTATTTATTGGTGAGTTACACACCTCCCTCACATTACAAGGTTTCTACCATCAATATTCACTAGCTATTTGACATTCAATACCACACCCAAATCATTTCCTCATCCCATTTTTTAACATTATATGTTGTTTATTCATACGCGCTCGATACATGGGATATTGAAATTTCTAACCACCATTAAATATCTCCATAAAACAAAAAAAATTAAAATTCACTTTCTACTTCTTATCCATTTGAGAAACTTCAGATTCACTAATCTCCAACATAACTATGATGAAACTTTGAATAATTTCCACATATAATTTGAATGACCATATTGCTAGGAATTTTGGTATACATTATTTTATTCCCCCAATGAACTATTTAACATTTCAATAGGGGTTAATGACAAAGGTACATTTGTATTATAAAATTATTTGGATATTCTTCATATGTGCTGATGGATTCAGAGCCATTTTTTGAGTTCTAGAAAATAGCCTTCCATTTTTGGTAAAAGAGTATGATGAAAGTATTTTATGAAAAACATTTTTCAGAATTCCTTCCACCCCATCATGTCGATCTCTTCCTCTAGATTCATATTTATGAATAGTACCAACCACTGATATGATTATTTATCTATATAATAAACAACATTTATGAAATTCTCTTTCAAAAAAATTGAGGGATATAGAATTTCTTCTGAATGGTGTTGATCCACTATTTAGTGATTGAGGGTTCCAGTGATCCATTACAATTTGGCGGCCATTATCTCATTATGTGTCAATTTAAACATGTTCTTTATTTGGGGGATATGGGTGTTCCTCCTGCATTAGTTTTCTATTCCTGACCTAATTCAACTAAGAGAGTATCAACACATTGATTTCAATTCCTTCTACCATCAATATGGGAATATCATTTGGAAATTCATCACATTTACCATTATAATAGTTTTTTACTCAGTTCCTCAAATTTATGATGATTTTATTGAATTAATGTAAAATTATGGATGGGTACTTTGAAATAATTAAAAACATTTAAAAGAATCCCTTACCATTAAAATGAAAATTTATAAATTACATGTATTTCCTAAAATAATGAATTTAGAGGCCTAAATGTATATAATCCTTAATCTATTTTCAAACATAGAATCATAGGGGGATTTTTGGTCCCATAATATTGATTCATAATGAGATTATGAATTTTATAAAGAATATCCCATGGGAGTGTCACAGTAGATGTGAAACAATGCATATTTTAATGCACTAGGTGATAATCGAGTCAATCTTATTCACCCATTTTTGTTTGACTGCCCCTAGATTTCTCTATTCTAGAGCTAAATCCACTTGTTTTACATGAAATGTAAATATTTTCATGGAAATAATTTACTTTTTACATTAAAAAAATATAGGTATGTTTTTTATCTTTATTCTTCTCCCTATGTCATTCACAATAATTTCCTAATAATTTTCTAAAAATCACTAAACATTCCTCTGAAACCAACCATGAAATCCCTTGTCTTTATTACACATGAATTTATAATTCATTACATACAAATACACATGATCTATTCCAAAAGTTAAAAATGTATTATGTATTTTGGTAATTTGGTACATTATACATCAACATAAAAATAGGTGGTACATCATCATTATTGAAATATTTTTGAACATTATCATGAAATTTCATCATTCCTAAAACATTATGTCTTATCTTTTGGACATACATATTAAAGGGGTGACCTATACATTCCATTATGAAAATAAAAAAACATAAAATGAAGAAATAATTTTGAATTTAACAACATGAATTTAAATGGAACATAAAGTTGTGATAATCATGATCACGAACAGAAAGGATTTATATAACATGTAAAAATAATGGAAATAAGGGAATGTGGAACAAAATTAAACATTAAATAATTAATTTAAATCCATTAATGTGCCATATAGATCTAATAAAATAGGCAGGACTATATAGAACTCCAAAGAAACATGAAATTGGAATGATTATATAACACTCCAAAGAAATATGTAATATTATAGTCTCATGAGATTTTAGTCTATAAAATCATACACGTGGTATCAAGAGAATAAAATATTACAGATTTCATTTTTTTCATTATATTCTAAGTGCACCCATTATTTTCATAAAATGTAAATGCATATGCGTGCCACATAGATCGTTCCATATAAAGATGAACTTCATCAATTTTTCCCATGTTTGAGTTGTTTGGATACATTCATTGATATGCCAAATAAATAATTTATACGTACATATAGCTATATACTGTAAAGTTTAAATGTGGATTCATATTCACGATGCAATCATTTGACTTGAAAAATCGATGTAAAAATGAGATAGCATAATGAAAGTACCAAAAGATTCATTAAAATGGAAAAATGACAATGATATGGGTATGAAATATTATGGATATAAAAAATTTAGTATTGGGGATAAAGAAATTCATAACCCAACATTAGGATTTGGGAGAAAAAATGTGTTTCATAAATAAGGTTCTAGAATAAAGAAGAGAAAGAGATGATCACTTACTAAATTTCAACATAGCAATGACTAAAAAATTAACTTAATGATTGTGGATAAATGATACATAATTTTTATGAAATAAATTATATTTACATTGTTGTATATAAATTAATGACAAAATAACAAATTGATATTTAGAAGGAACAATATAAAGATTATTATTGAATATAAAAGAAGAGAGATATATGCACCTTACCATGAGATTTTTTTTAAGAAAATCATGGGATGAGATTATTATGATCATGTGAGAACCTTGGGGGGGACTATATGGAGTATAAGGAAGAGGAATGGAAAATAAAAATTATTTTTAGTTATTAGGAAAATGCTATTTTGTGGGATTATATTGATAATGAGCGGGGATTTCAATATTATTTCCCAACCCTTGGTTTTTTATTCATTAAAATAAAATAATCCAAACAGAAATCCATTTCATGGATTTTGGATTTTTTTCCTTCCAAATATGATTTAGTTTCATAATATTATGTGAAAAGTCCCAAACTCATTTTACTATTACCCAGATTTATGTTATAGGGAGTCTTGATCACAAAGGAATGATTTTAAATTCTAATAATATAATATTGGGTTTGGGGTATTCATAATGGATTTATAATACTAATAAAATTCCCTAAAATAAATTATTATAAATTGTAAGCAGATATTTGGTCATGTATTATATTTATATCATTTATTACATCACTTTTGTTTAACCACATTTACAGAAGGCACACCAAATATTTATACCGTATTTATTTTTTTGAAAATATCTGACAGTATTAGAAAATTATGAAAAATTAATTAATGGATAATTTAAATTCTATGACTCAGAAAAAAATTTATATTATCAAAATATTTCTCTTTATAAATTAATTTTTCATATTTAAAATAATAATTGATATTTATTAAAAAATTTAGGTTTTTTTTCAGTAATAGTTTTTAATCCCATATAAAAATTACATTTAATATTAAAAAAATTATTATATCTTTTAAATTTAATAAATTTTTTAAATTTATTATTCTAATAAAATATAATTTATTTTCAAAATTAATTAATCCATCAAAAAAGTCATTTTTAATTGAAATTTCAGATAAAAAATAAAATGTATATCTTATCATTCCAAAATTAAAATCATTTATAATGTAAAAGTAATAGGAAGTAAATATAACCATTTTAATATTGAAAATAATATATAATTATTCAAATTTTGATGTTTCTAGGTTATATACCTTTATTACATTAGAAATTCCTTATAGTTAAGGTTTATGGTGGTTAAATTTCTTTGGGGTGGTTGTGTATACAGGGTTTGGACCGTGATCCCTATTAAAATAAACATCACCTGTAAATGGTTTTGACCAGGTTGTAGTTATTACATCTCAGATTTTGATGGTTGAAGGGAAACTTCCAATGATAATATCTCCCTATAAAGCTCTCTCATTTTTATAGTGTCAATTGTATTAATCATAACACTACAATTTCACTAATCATATGATCACTTTTCAATGTTTATTTTATCAACAGTTATGATGATGAAAAATCTCCTCATTATAATATGACATTAAAAATACGAATATTTTTATGTGTTTTATATAAAAAAACGTTAAATTTACATTAATAAAAAAAGGTAATTTTATATACAAATGTTCATGTCATTGGAAAATATGTGATGATTTAAAATACCACATCTCTCTTCAAATAATAATGTAATAGGATAACATTTTTATTTTAAGAACCCTTAAGTCTAGTTAAAGATTTATTTTACTATCAATGAATATAATTTAATATTATTACTTGACATATTTTGATTTCTGAAGAAAAATATCATCTCTTTGTTTGGTTTCGATCAATTTACAATTCATTTCTTACTATAAGAGATGAATAAGAAAAAAAAATTTGATGCCTAAATCATTTAAATTCAAATATAAAATATCATAATACCTATAATAGATTGATAAATCATACATTAGATCTCCAATTATTATTATGACATAAAATTTATCACAGGTTACCCAATTTTCATAAATCTTTATTCGGTGATGAAATTATTTAATCTCTAAAATGACATCCAATGTTCAACGTAAACCATTTTATAAATTGTTACCTTATTACCCGTCCAAAATTCTATGATCTAGATTTTTATCATAATTATTACAAAATTTTAAATATTATAATATCTTTAATCCTATATACAACATGAATTAGTTCTTAATATTGAAATTACAAAATGTTAATACTTTCCTTGTGTATTCTCTAGAAACATTTTAATAACTAGAATTACTATGAAACATTATTTAATGTATTCATGCTTCATTATTACATAAATAAAACCCAGATTATAGGATATATTACTTAAGTAGAAATATTTTTAAAACTCTATCATATATTGAATAAAAAAATTAGTCAAAAATAATTATTTAGTTCCAAGGTATTTGGTACTATCATGTTTACATTGTCCCTAATAAGAAAATATTTTTTTAGAAATCATTATCTCAACATTAGGAATATATTATGGGTTATGTTTCCTCAAATCATGTGTTTTCTATGATGTTTGAGTCTCTAATAAATATTTTTTCTATTATTGGCATCATTTGACCAATACATTTCTATCATTAATTAAAAAGTACTATAAAATAATCCTTATAGATTTTATACTTATTATATTTAGAATATCATCGATAAAAAATATTATCACACATTTTATGAAACTAAATTAACAATAACATTAATAATTAAATTTTTTTAATATTGATAACATTTGATTGGACATGATCTCATAGATTCTTCTTAGGTATATTCCCTTAATTCATAGGGAAATCATTTTCATTATTCCTGATCACCTTATAGTAGAATAATTAAACAATGGACAATTATTCCTTTCCCATGCACTCATGAGAATGATGGCCTTTGCTCCCACACTTGAATAAAACTCATTTGACTTTTAAATATGTAACGTGATGTTTCCTTTCATTTGTATCACATGTAGGAAAATAGTTAATTACCTTTACCAATTTATCCATTTTTTTCAATGTCCTCCTCTTCCCATTAAACCTCCCATAATATAAAAAATACTAATATAATTATTTCTTTAACATTATATTGAAGGATACTATGTCCATATATGATGAAAATGTGGAGGAAACTCGTAAACATTAGAGTATTGGATTAGGAACATAAAATAAAACATCTTTCTTACACATTGTATTACATTCATAGTATATAAGATTCCATATTGGCCTTGTCATGTTGGGTTCATAATTAGTAACATTTCCCTCTTCGTTCTATCATAAAATCAAGAACTGGCATTCCATATCCACTTTGTACTCACAAAGGAAATACTTTTCCATAATGATTACCCTGAAATATATCCCATGAATCCTTTTTTATTTCCTAATCATCCAAGGTTTTTTTAATCAATAAATACCACTAATCTGTATATCATGAGATATGATAAATTCTCTTGACAAATTTGTACTTTTCACTACTTCATAGAGAGAGAAATAAATTCCCCATGGAACTTATCCATTGGTCATCTAAAAATTTATTTTTTGTACCATTGATTGATTGATGATGATGGTGATAGATGAAGTGGTCTATAATTTGTACACCACAGGGTGGATCAATAGGTAGTTGTATTCAAGAAATTTTAATACACATAACCACAGTCATCTTCCCCAATATGGTTGTAATTTGATCATTTATATATATAGCTCTAGTTTCAGGATCATTATCTTTACCATGAGGGAACACCCTATATATAGTACATGAAATGATATTGTTCTTACTACTTACCTTATGATTCATTTATAAACAATGTAACACACAAGATTACATTATAAAAATATTAAACATAATTTATAATCCTTAAAAAAGTGAAGATCGTAATTTAAATTCTAAATTTAAGAAAATATAATATCGTAATTATAAACATGGTTTTATTGGGGATATATTTATCTTCAAATCCAGCATAATTTTATAGAAATAATATTTTAAATATCTTAATAACATCCCCTAGGAGCGTCAAACTGGATGCACAATAAGGCCCATTTTTCTGCACCGTGTGATAATTGTGTTAATCGTAATTATATTTTTTTATATTTATTAGCCTTATATATATCTGTTCTAGAACAATGTCCACTTGGATTACCCAAATAAAGATTTATTTTCAAGAAAAAAAAACATCATATCCAAATTAGAAAAATATTTGGTTGTTAATTTATTCTCAAACTCTATCATATGGTTATGTTATCTAATCATTGCTTTCCTAAATATAGATCTCAAGGATTCTTCTGAACATCCTATAATACCAAATGTTGAGAACCCAAAGATATAAGGCTAGATCCTGGTTATACTTTATTATAGTAGAATATGATACAAGTAATCAAATAAAAAATAATAGCAATTTTAGCAGTCCTAGTGAACTAGATACGTACAAGAAATTCACAATTCATTTTAAAACATAAAATTCAAAAAAAGTATTATTTGAGAATTCCATTATTATCAATATAGTATCCCTATATCTATAAAAAATAATTCATGTTATCAATGGGAAAATAAAACATAATAAATGTGTGAGATCAGGTTCCCTATAAGGGTAAGTATACAATTAAATCTCTGAATAAATATGGAATAATCAATATGAAATGGTAAGTAGCTAGAAAAAATTCCATTTAATATATAAACTGAGCATAAAAGTGTAGGGAAGAAATAATATCAAATAATTCCATATACATAATTACATGAGCTTGAAACATGACCATGGATATTGTAAAAAATAAAACAATCACATGGAATTTAAATAACTGAATTCAAAATTTTGGAATTCATAATTTTGGATATCTAAAACATAAAGTCATCATTTTTTCCAAGACATATAATACCATTAGGGCTTGTTCAAAATAATTAATATAATTGGGTAATGCCTTGGTCAAAATGATATCAAGTTTGTCTCATGAGACCCACCGATGCCTCATGGGGATATAAGGGCCACATGCATCACATAAAAAGCCTAATTAATTGCTCATATGAATGGGGAGAAACATAATGTTAAAATAATAAATATTTAAAATATCATATTATATTTAAATACATTCCCTAATAAATATAAATAATCATAAACCATCTAATGTAATTTTAATAGTGTCAAAAAATTAAATCCCTATTCAAACTCACGAAAAACCATATGGAGAAAAAAAAATTATGGTATCATTTGAGAACAGACCCATTAAAAAATATATCATTAAATAATAACATTTTAGATTAATAAATTATATTTATGGATCACTTAGAATGTTACATAATGAAATTAATGTTTCTATTAATACCACACAGTTTATTTAAAACTAAATAATTTGATAAATTTTGACAAAAAAAATAATTTGAAGGTAATATTATAAATATAAGAATTTCCATAATATTAGGAAATAATTTTCATTAAAAAGAAAAATGTAAATTTGAAAATCATTCTATAATGAAATGAAAATCATAGTGTTAGTAATTTTCATACATGTCATATAATTTTAAAATAACCTTACATTTACACTGTAAAATGGTTAGAAAAACACCACATTCAGAAAATGAAAATAAAATTACATTAGAATCATTTTGAAAAAAAGTAAAAAATTGGTTAAAATATCATTCATTAATAATTATTATAATTCTAAAATAATTTGGATTTTTTTTATAAAAAATTATTTTTTATAAAAATAGAATTTCTTCTAAAGAGATAAATTATATGAAATTGCATTAAATACATTCTTTATAATTTTAGGCCTCAAAGAGGGAAAAATGGAACTAAATCTTTTAATATTTGTGAATAAATATAGGATAAGAAAATATATCTATTTTATGATATATATATCAATTTATTTCCCCAAAGATGCTAAAATAATAAAATTCAAAATAATTATACAATTTTAAAATATAATCTTACCCCTTTGGTATCTTTGGAATTCTAATACCAATGAATGAAATAACATTAAATGAATATTAACAAATCTTTATGATAATTTATTTGTTGATATAACATTTAAAACAGTAGTAGATAAACCTCAAAATAAAAATAAGTAGTGAATATATTGTATAGCTCACTAAATTAAAATTGAGATGTGAAACCCTTGCCTCATTATTTCATTAAGTTAAATGAACATTAAACTATTATATATAGTTTTTAAACCATTTATTTTTTTATCAAGGAACCATATTAATATTTATAATATATTATTTTATCCTTTTATAAAATGTTATTTGGTGTTCATTAATAATATTTCATTATTTTGATTGTTTCAGGGGTTAACTGCCTAGTTTTTCATGCATGCTTTATCATAAATGGTTTTCATGAGGTGCTTGTTATATTTTTTCCTCATATACAGTATAATAATAATTGTATAATTATAATATATTTATATAAATTCTACGTTTAAAATAAATGTTTAAATATGTTTATGTACAACTGAGTATGTTGCGATCATT
This sequence comes from Viscum album, assembly GCA_963277665.1. Taxonomy (NCBI): domain Eukaryota; kingdom Viridiplantae; phylum Streptophyta; class Magnoliopsida; order Santalales; family Viscaceae; genus Viscum; species Viscum album. Next base: position 51,174,861 of record OY728152.1, on the reverse strand, counting down.
GAGATAGTAGGTCATATGTACCCATGAGTAACATTACAATTTAAAATGGTAATTATGGAATGAAGGTAAGTAATATTTTACCATTCCATAATTATAATAATAACATATATATATAATGTTATTTTTTAAATATAATTTTATAAATTATCCTTATGGTGTAGTGATGAAAAGTGACTCATAAGGCATTGTGAATCTAGTAGTACACATGTATATGATTGATGTTATGATTTTTTTGTGTAATAATGAAAATGATATATTATATTATAAATTGATAAATATTTCCTAAATTTCATAATAATTTCATGAATTTCTCATAGATTGAATAACACTAACCTTCTCACTTTCAGTGTAAAGAGTTAGTGAAAAATGAATCATATTGTTTCATGAGGCGGTCGTCCACCGTTAACATGAGCAACGTTAACGTATCCACTATGGAATGAAAATTTAAAAGGTATATTAAAGTAATAATAATTATTGAGGTACAATTACAGAAACGCTCGCACGGGTCATTTATTTCTTGTGGGCCGCAGTCAGATTAGATTTATGTTTTTAAACTACACTTGTTACTGAGATATTGTACAGTTATAGTGTGGTGTCTATCCCATGAGGATTTTTGGTAATGAATGGATGCAAAATAGCTTAGAATACTTTTAGAAATGAGTCCACTCAGGATTATTGAGTTTTGGAAAAACAAATGTTATATGTTTTGAGGAAATAGATCAGAGACAAGGAAGGGATCCTTATCAATTTTAGGGTTTAGGAGAAATGATGATATTTAATTATAGCTTGGTATAGTCCTAAGGTATTGAATAAAATATAAGAAGAGTTCATTAGTATGATTTGTTATTGCCTAATAGATCTATCTGTTATATAGTTATTCCATAATATGGATATAGCTTCAACAAAGATGCATTAATCATGGCATTACAGTAAAAATTATTATAGGCTAATATTGATGGACTACTAAATTAAAATAAAATAAGGTTCATTTTTTCAAAATTAATATGGTCAAGGACATTTAAAATAATTATATTTAATTTTTTTTAAATATTAATACCCTTACTAATCATTATCAAGTTGAGAATTAATGATTAATTGGATTCAATCACCCCTACTCTTGATCCCTACCATATGATGTTTAGTTACTCATTCTATAACCCATAAAAATAGATATGAAATTGCAATCATCTATGGCACGATGATAATTATTAAGAAGATACAACTAAAAAACCAGAAATAATTAATAATAAATTGATTAAAAAATATGAAATTGAGAATAAGAAATACGATCTTCAAAAAAATTACAATTCCAATGAAATATTTACTTGAAATAAAATAATAATTTTAACATCAGGGATTCCAAGATGATTAAAAATCCAGTCAGAAAATGTGAATATAATAGTGATGGTGATGAAAAATGTTTTGAATAATTTTTGAAAATAAATCCATTCTACTTTAGTAATTCCAAAAAATGAATAAAATTGATGATGATTGAGTTTAGGGGGAATGTGTGGATGGGGAATTGAGAGAAATGGGAGACACACAATGTTTTGTTTTCTCTCATATTTTTGGTGTACCTCTTTTAGGTAAATTATAGGGAAATTATATGACATGTAATGGTTTTTCACATCTTTTAATTCCATCATGAGTTTACTTCATCAATTTTTCAATTTTTGAAAATCTTGTATGAATATCAACTCTATATTTGTAATTTTAACTCCTTTCATGATGGTTATCTAGGACTAATAATGTGTACTCCCTCTATGACATATCCTTCCAGAAGGTATTGAATTAAAAGAAAACATGATATTTGTTGTTGAACCACATTATATAATCGATTAAATACATAAAATTCTTCATGGTATGGTTCCAAACATGTCCTTATTCTATGAAAATAGTCTATACGTTGTGTAATTTTGTTTCATGATGTGAAACCGATATTTTGGGAATGTTTTTCCATATTTTCCCCTAGAACCTTGAAAACTAATTTTTTTAATGAACAACACACACCTAGTGCATTATTGTATTAAAAAATACATAATCATTAACAAAATGACTGAAAAATGTATATATTATTTCATCTTATCAAGTTAACACACACATTAATAATTAAATTTACCAAAGAAAAAAAATATCAATAAGAATTTCAATGGATAAATAGTTTTTAGAATAGAAAAGTTTCATTATATCCAGGTAAATAAAACAATTTGTAAGCAGAATAGTCAGTCTCTAGAATCATCCCTCCATAGAAAATTATCCATGCCACATAATTTAGTTCATTTATAAAATTATTAATTATCTAATTATAATTTATCAATAATTACATGAGCACTATACCCATTTTTAATTTACCTCACAATAAATTTTCTCACATCACTCAATGTGAAATGAAAGTACATTTATGATCATACTCGTAGTAAAGTTTCTTAACCATAGGTTTACTTTGGTTTTATCATCCTCTATTCATAAATAGAAATACAAAATCAAGCATGCAGATTTCAATAATTCTGTAAAAATTATGCTTAGGTTGTAAGAAGGTGGATAAATATTGAAAAAAGCTAAAAAGGGAGGATAGTCTTGGATGTTTATTTCATTATTGTCATGAAAAGTGTATTTAAATGAATCATCCATAGGTAATGTACTCCACGCTCCCAACAAATCAATTTGGATCCACATATATCATGTGAGATAAAAACTATATCAGGATCATTTATTTTTACTTCATTTGTTGTATTTTTCAAAATTCATGTGTAGGCTAGATCCCACATCCAAACCCTAACCACATACAATCTTTCAGGGATTCATCAGCCTTGAAATGGTGATTTTTGATCTTCTTAATATGTAACCCAAATTAAAATTTCTTTTTATTTAATATATTTCAATAGATATTTATAGTTGTTAAATGATATAAGGACACATGGATCACAATCAAACACACTTGTGAGCAACATAATACATCTCCATTATAGAATCATCCTCTGTCTACTAGCTGAAAACATCCCCCACACTTATTTTTTGTAATTTCAAGAATTATAGAAAGTGTAGGGTAAAAAGGGATAACCGGATTTGAAAAGATACATCCTATATGGTCATTCATGTAAACTATAGTCCTAATGAAGGAAATATGAAAGATGGATATCAGGAAAAAGTAGCTCAAAAGATATTTCCCCAATAATTTTAAAATTGAATTTGTTCAGCTATTTCCATTATAAGATCTCAATGTCAGTTCTAATAGGATTACAAGTAATAGGAGTTACTCATAAAATAGGATAAGAATATAAATTGATATTTTTGTCTCAAAATCCAATCAGGAATGGGAGTAAATAATGAAATCAATAGTCACTATGATTATAAAATCAATTAATATGTTAATAAAAAGTGATTGTAGAGACCCGAAGCTTGACGTACATGGACATTACATTACTTTTGCGGAATACTTAATACATAACAAAAACACACACACAAGGATCGTAATAGTTTAGTGTCTTTGGAAACTTGGAATATAATCTTATAATCGTGGTGAAAGATCTTCAACATCTCCCATAAAGATCTTCTTTTTTTTACCTAAAACCTTTCATTATATCCTGGGGAAAAGAAAACATAAAAGGGTGAGCTCAAATGCTCAGTAAGGGTAGACAAAAGAAATATCAATCACATCATTTTCAAAGGAACATAACATTTTGGAAATCTTAACCTGCAAAAAAGAGCATAATTTCATAACATGGGATAAATCATACTAGTGAAATGAAATCCCAATAATCATAACTTAAAACATGAAACATTGTGGAATACACACATAATCATAGATAATCATATATTATTAGTCAAGACTCATTTCCAAGACTGTCTTAGTGGAAAAAGTCCATTTCTGAACCGAGTCACCCTCGTTTCAGTCCTGTTTCATTGAACCGGTATAACCTACCATTCCTTCCATGTCGTTCTCATGAGATATAAAATCTTTACCCAATGCATTGGAGGGAGATATAGGTCCCACCCATCTCATAATGATACCATTCTTATGTGTGCCACAAAATCAGAAATCATACGTCATTTCATAACCCATGTAATAAAAATGGGAATCTTAAACATCATGACATCATAAAACAATTCATATAAGATAAAGGAATTCATAAAAATATTTCCATCACAACATAATAAAATCAATGTAATAATAGGGATATAAATAGAACCCTATATTATCTTAGATGGAAAATAATTTTGATAAAACTCATGAACTCCATTCTTTAGGAAAATATCCTCTCTACTTCAAAAACATTTTTTCCTTTCTTAACATGTCATACAATTTTAAACTAAAAGAAGTTGATTAAAAATAAACTTGAAAACTTGTAATGTAATCTTCTTGGAAATAATTTTTTAAAAATCCATTCATGCCGTATAAGTTTAAAAAACATTCTTCTTTTACTTTTGTAGGAAAAGTCAAAAAGTACCTCGTACGAAAAATGATAAAAGATTCCTTTCATATCTTTTACTAAAATATCACCGAAGGGTAAAATTGGATTTAAACAATTGTAGGTGGATGGAAATAACATTACATATTGAGGAAACATGGATGTGGATGATAAAATACACCCCAGTAAATACCAAAGTATAAACAATCACGGATAAAATTGAGATTGTGATATTTTCCCTTACCTTATGTCTGATATGCTTTGTACGTATCCGAACGTCCTCTTTTTGACGCGCTTTCACTTAACCTCCAATTAAAGAGCTAAGGATAGTCATTAAAGAGGACCAGGACCTCTAGGATGATACTAGGGAAGTGGAGAAAAGATTTTGGCAGGGGTTGGCTGAGCTTGAATGCTCAAATTGGTCTGAGGAGGAGAGGGAGGAGGTGCCCTTTTATAAGGGAGGAGAGGGGCACCTTAGGAAAATTTCAAAATTTTACTTTATATTAAGGTCAAATTCGGTTTATAATGGTTCCAAAGGGTATTATTTCGAATTTAAAGTGGGTATGGGTCGCAATACTCTCATACAATAGGATTTAGACAAGTTTAGGTTATTATTTTAACCTTATAAATTAGATTTAACTCTAAGTTAAATAATTTAACTTTTACCGTGTCTTTTTGTTTTCTTACACTATATGGTTAATAAACTTACCATAACAAGCCAAAATAACCCCAAGTTGTTTATTATTAATATATATATCCATATCTAAGTCATTTGGCTGAACCTTAGATATTTAATAATTAAATAACAATTAATAATATAATATTTGTTTTAAAAACTAATTTATGTCAATTTTGAAACTATTTGGTACATGATTTTTATAAAATTTATAATAGAATTATAAGTTCAAAACAAGTTACATATATCAACAATAACATGTCATATTAACCTATAAAATTAATTTAAGTCATAAAAGTCTCAAATTACATTTATTTGGACATTTATAACATCAATTATGTCAATATTTCATTAATAAGACAATTACTGCATCATCATTGTGTCATAATAAATAATAAATATTTAATCCCTAAAAATTCTAAATAAATTCCTATGATGTAGATAATTGTGTTATATTTCTGGAGACTATTCATGTTCGAAGTTTCATGAAGGTTATCACTAAATTAAAATTATTATACTTATAAGATTTAAGAAAGTGACATGTTGTCACATTCTTTGGTTTTAATAATAATTAAATTATTCTCATGGACAAAAGTCCATAAAATGAATCTATTCCGACCCTAAGGTTATATGGGTCTAATTTTAGCCATCCAATAGGATTTTTCCAAGTGTTAGGGTAATTTTATAATCATATATTTACCCTTAATTACCCAATTTACCTTTAACTATAGTAAATAAAATTTACCGTAGTTACTATTAACAATGCCCAAAAATAAAAAGTAACTTATTAACATAATTTGGACCCACTGATTCCAAATATGGAATCCATTTCTCCAAATTCAATACACAAAATATGCAGAAATTATATTAAAATTAATCCCTTTGTCGAAAGAAAACGAGTTTTTCTTTAAAACATTGCAAAAGATTGAATTGATTTAACCTACGAATTCAAGGTAAAATCAATGATAATGACATACATTATATTAATTGGTAAAAATATATTATATTTATATTTTAAAACCATTCAATATTATAATTTAACCACATAAGATATTACGATGAAAAAAATTTGTTTTTAATTAAAATATAGCGTGTTTTTACTATTCATTAAAATATGAAAGTTATAGGAAAAATATCAAAACATTATCTAATGTAAATTTTTATATCCTGATTCAAAAGAAGAATTTTATTTTGTAAAATTGAACATATAATCATGTCATAAACTATATTTAATGTGGGTGCGCCATCAAAAGGCGGCAAAACTGCATTTTTTGAAAAATACTTATTTTACCCGAAAAATTTATTTTGTTTTTATTCCATGTTCTAGAAATGTGTATGATGAATAATAATGTTATAAAATTCAAAATTTAGTTAAGACTATTCATAACGGCTAGTTCATAAAAATATTATAATAATATATCGTTGTTTAGAAAAACCCGGTATTGCGTACAACACACGCTATCGAGGAAGGTCGCGATTGCGTGTAATGCAAGCCATGTCAGGGTTGCGTGCTGTGAAATAATCCTTCGTTGTTTCGTATATCATAATCCAACCATATTTCATTTATACATTGAATATATATATATATATATATACTCAATGTTGCATAGAATAACTATTATCAAAATTGTGCGTGACACTATCCAAGAATAGTGTTGCGTATACTGCAAGCTAATACAGTGTTGCGTATAGTGCAAGGTAATCTTGGTGTAGCATAAAACACAAGACATTAATGAAATTAAAAGAATTTTTTTCATAAAATCTCGAGGTGTAACATTCTTCCCCCCTTAAAATGAATTTCACCCACGAAATTCATCGGGGTTATAAATGGTTTACTATACGAAAGTTTCTTTAATAGAAACCCACATCGTTAAAAGGAATACCAAAACCATCTTTAAAAACAAAAGTATGAAATGTAACGGTTACCCAAATAAACTAATCACTGGGTTTCCACATAGGTGAAAATATTTATATGGAAGAGAAATCTAACCATCATGTCCTGATGGAGAGTGGTAGAGAACATGGCTATGGAAAAGCCAGCAATCATAAAGCCATAGATTTGCAATGATCAAAGGTACCATCGGATTAATCAGATATAAGGGCACTAGGACAACATTTTTGGTTTTCAAGATCATTTCCCTAAAGTTGGTGAATTAAAAAAAATATTTACATGATTTTGGTACAATTTCACTATTGTTCGTGCTTTGAACAATTTCCACATCATCTCTTAAAGAAATGAATTTGAATTTGTTTTTCATGAAGTGTTAATAGATCATGTGATAAAATGATGTGTCATTCCATCTGTTTCAAACAAAAGGTTAGCAAAAGTTATCAAATATACATAAGTCCATATATGGTGAGGTTAATCGTATACAATTCCAAAAATGAACTTATAGTTCATATATCATACCACATAAAAAAATAAAACCAGTTTCTACTAACCAGGGACTTCCTGTAGGCCAGTGGTAGGCGATAAAGGCCATTCGTACTTCGGTTGTGGGTTTGATTCCTATGACCTTGTCCGACGCGATGGGTTGTCGCCCATCCTGTAGGTTGTCCTTTTTCTAAAACTATATTACTATAACATCCCATCAATAATATCAAAAAAAACTTCTATCCTTAAACAATACTAACTTATTTCCAACATAATCCATTCCAATCTTTAGTCTTATCCAGAATACTGCAGTCCATTCTCTTAATATAGTGAAAACGATTACCAGAGATTTAATACCATCGTTGATCCCCATATATCATAAGATATGTCTTGTTGGTCACATTCCAAACATTCAAAGGCCTTAATCATGTATTCTCTTGAATACCCATTGAACCTTATTGAAAACATGAATGTAGTTAAAAGTTAACACTTTACACATACCAAAATCCTCAAAATTCTATATACTCAAACCATGATATCACATAGTCCTTATATCAATCATGAGCTCATGAATACTATCAAACATATTATATTCACTTTATCCATTAATTATGTGCATATCATCTGCTTTCCAAAAATATCTGAATAACCTTTCATGGATACTGCTAACATTAATCATAAACTTTCAAAACTGAAGGAAAGACAACAGTGTAACAATCCTCAGATGTCTCTTTATTCCATAGTACCATGATATTACTTATACAACATTACACATGATAAACATGTAATCATTCCACTACATTCTTAAACCATTGACCGAGCTTCAAAAATTCTTTCATCTCAAATAACATTTGTAGTCTCTTCATCATCATCCACATAAATACCACCCACACGACCATACTGATTCTCTTCATGAGACTTTCCCTTAGGGAATTGGTTTCATAATGCCCTTACATTCCACATTTAAAACATTTAACCATTGTTGATGTCATATCAATACCATTATCCTCATCCCTGGTGTTAACTGAACTTTTTTCCTTTGCACTTACTGGCTTTGTGTCCTTCTTTTCCACACCCAAAGCTTCTTCCAGGTCCTTTGAAACATTCTCCTTCATGCCTCTTCCCACATTATTTACATAGGGAAAATTGAACTTTCTTTCCTCTATGATCATCATGAAACTCCATCTTTCTCTAATTAGCCGAGTTAGGAAACTTACCAAATTTTACTTTATTGATCATATTATGAGATTGCTGATTCGGCATAATAATGATTTTTGGACTTCCAAATCCCATATCATTTGGTTTCTCATGAATAATATCATTCCATTGTCCATCAAATCCTCCATTATCGTGAATCATCTTATTTCCAGCCATTTTCTAAAACCCAAAAAGAATAGTGTGAGAGGAAAAATCATAATAAAGGGGGAGTAAATTCAATATATAACATATTTGGTTTAATCTAATATCGTTACCATAGTTCTAGGACTATATCCTATACATATACTTATCCTTAGGGACATCCCTAGACATACCTTAGAAATATCTCTAGGGATCTCACTAACGTTTTCGCATCCTAGTTTCCAAAGGTTAACTAAACCTTTCCTATGATACCAACTATAGAGACCTGAAGCTTGACGTACATGGACATTACATTACTTTTTCGGAATACTTAATACATAACAAAAACACACACACAAGGATCGTAATAGTTTAGTGTCTTTAGAAACTCGGAATATAATCTTCTAATCATGGTGAAAGATCTTCAACATCTACCATAAAGATCTTCTTTTTTTTACCTAAAACCTTTCTTTATATCCTGGGGAAAAGAAAACATAAAAGGGTGAGCTCAAATGCTCAGTAAGGGTAAACAAAAGAAATATCAATCACATCATTTTCATAAGAACATAACATTTTGGAAATCTTAACCTGCAAAAGAGAGCATAATTTCATAACATGGGAAAAATCATAGTAGTGAAATGAAATCCCAATAATTATAACTTAAAACATGAAACATTTTGGCATACACACATAATCATAGAGAATCATATCTTATTAGTCAAGAGTCATTTCCAAGATTATCTTAGTGGACAAAGTCCATTTCTGAACTGAGTCACCCTCGCTTCAGTCCTGTTTCACTGAACCGGTATAACCTACCGTTCCAGCCATGTCCATCTCATGAGATATAAAATCTTTACCCAATGAATTGGAGGGAGATATAGGTCCCACACATCTCATAATGATACCATTATTATGTGTGCCACAAAATCATAAATCATACATCATTTCATAACCCATGTAATAAAAATGGGAATCTTAAACATCGTGACATTATAAAACAATTCATATAAGATAAAGGAATTCATAAAAATATTTCCATCACAACATAATAAAATCAAAGTAATAATAGGGATAGAAATAGAACCCTGTATTATCTTAGATGGAAAATAATTTTGATAAAACTCTTGAACTCCATTCTTAAGGAAAATATCCTTTCTACTTCAAAAACATTTTTTCCTTTCTTAACAAGTCATACAATTTTAAACTAAAAGAAGTTGATTAAAAATAAACTTGAAAACCTGTAAAGTAATCTTCTTGGAAATAATGTCTTAAAAATCCATTCATTCCGTATAAGTTTAAAAAACATTCTTCTCTTACTTTTGTCAGAAAAGTCAAAAAGTACCTCTTACGAAAAATGATAAAAGATTCCTTTCATATCTTTTAATAAAATATCACCGAAGGGTAAAATTGGATTTAAAAAATTGTAGGTGGATGGAAATGAAATTACATATTGAGGAAACATGGATGTGGATGATAAAATACACCCCATTAAATACCAAAGTATAAAAAATCTCGGAAAAAAATGAGATTGTGATATTTTCCTTTACCATATGTCCGATATGCTTTGTACGTATCCGAACCTCCTCTTTTTGACGCACCTTCACTTAACCTCCACTTAAAGAACTAGGGATGGTCTTTGAAGAATACCAAGACCTCTAGGATGATACTAGGGAAGTGGAGAAGAGATTTTGGTAGGGGTTTTCTGAGCATGAATGCTCAAATTGGTGTGAGGAGGAGAGGGAGGAGGTGCCCTTTTATAAGGGAGGAGAGGGGCACCTTAGGAAAATCTCAAAATATTATTTTATATTAAGGTCAAATTCGGTTTATAATGGTTCCAAAGGGTCTTATTTCAAAGATAAATTGGTGATGGGTCTAAATTCTCTTATCCAATAGGATATAGACAAGTTTAGGTTATTATTTTAACCTTATCAATTAGATTTAACTCTAAGTTAAATAATTTAACTTTTACCGTGTCTTTTTGTTTTCTTACACTATAGGGTTAATAAACATACCATAACAAGCCAAAGTAACCCCAAGTTGTTTATTATTAATATATCTATCCATATCTAAGTCATTTTGCCGAACCATAGATTTTTAGGAATTAAATAACAATTAATAATATAATATTTGTTTTAAAAACTAATTTATGTCAATTTTGACACTATTTTGTACATGATTTTTATGAAATTCATAACAGAATGATAAGTTCTAACCAAGTTACTTATATCAACAATAACATGTCATATTAACCTAGAAAATTAATGTAAGTCATAAAAAGACTCAAATTACATTTATTTGGGCATTTATAACATCAATTATGTCAATATTTCATTAATAATACAATTACTGCATCATCTTTGTGTCATAATAAATGATAATTATTTAATCCCTAAAAATTTTAAATAAATTCCTATGATGTAGATAATTGTATTAGATTTCTGGATACTATTCATGTTCGAAGTTTCATGAATTGTATCACTAAATTCAAATTATTATACTTATAAGATTTATGAAAGTGACATGTTGTCACATTCTTTGGTTTTAATAATAATTAAATTATTTTCATAGAAAAAAGTCCATAAAATGAATCTAATAAGACCATTATGTTATATGGGTCTACTTTTAGCCATACAATAGTATTTTTCCAAGTGATAGGGTAATTTTATAATCGTATATTTACCCTTAATTACCTAATTGACCTTTAACTATAGTAAATAAAATTTACCGTAGTTACTATTCACAATGCCCAAAAATAAAAAGTAACTTATTAACATAATTTGGACCCACTGATTCCAAATATGGAATCCATTTTTCCAAATTAAATACACAAAAGATCCAGAAATTAAATTAAAATTAATCCCATTGTCGAAAGAAAACGGGTTTTTCTTTAAAACATTGCAAAATATTGAATTGATTTAACATACTAATTCAAGGTAAAATCAATGATAATGACATACATTATATTAAATAGTAAAAATATATTCTATTTATACTTTAAAAACATTCAATATTATAATTTATCTACATAAGATATTACGATGTTAAAAGTTGTTTTTAATTAAAATATAGCGTGTTTTTACTATTCATTAAAATAATAAAGTTATCGGAAAAATATCAAATCTTTATCTAATGTAAATTTTTATATCCTGATTCAAAAGAAGAATTTTATTTTGTCAAATTGAACATATAATCATTTCAAAAACTAGATTTAAAGTGGGTGCGCCATCAAAAGGCGGCAAAACTGCATTTTTTGAAAAATACTTATTTTACCCGAAACATTTATTTTGTTCTTATACCTGGTTCTAGAAATGTTTATGATGAATAATAATGTTATAAAATTCAAAATTTAGTTAACACTATTCATAATGGCTAGTTCATAACAATATTATAATAATATATTGTTGTTTAGTAAAACCCGGTATTGCGTACAACACACGCTATCGAGGAAGGTCGCGATTGCGTGTAATGCAAGCCAAGTCAGGGTTGTGTGCTGTGAAATAATCCTTCATTGTTTCATATATCATAATCCAACCATATTTCATTTATACATTTAATATATATATATATATACTCAATGTTGCATAGAATAACTATTATCAAAATTGTGTGTAACACGATCCAAGAATAGTGTTGCGTATACTGCAAGCTAATACGGTGTTGCGTATAGTGCAAGGTAATATTGGTGTAGCATAAAACACAATACATTAATGAAATTAAAAGAATATTTTTCATAAAATCTCGGGGTGTTACAGTGATCTTAATTGTTATTCATTTGAATTAAATTACTCAACGCATCAATCATTTTAAAAATATAAACATTATAAATAAATGGATTTATTAAAATTTCAAACATAAAATTATCATTTATATAAATGGGTATAATGGATTTTAGGTTGAAATCATGATTCCAAATGAAAAATTCCCCCTTTATTAATGATAACATGAAAAAATTAAAGTGCATTGAAGGTGAAAATTGTGGATAAACTCCACCACACAAAGAATGATATAGTGTCTGCAATGTCTATGGCAGTACCATAGAAGGGAAATGGAAAAGATAGAAAATTTTATTGAAATGGAAATTGGAAAATGAAATTCTAGGAAATGGATATCTCCCAATATAGGGTGGTATTATATAGGGAAAGTTGAGCTGTCATGATTTTGGAATTGGGATACCTAAAAAAGTAGGGAGAAATAATAATAACACACTAGAAAAAAAATTAGTCTATATGGTGAAATAATATTATATATTGTAAAATAACAAGGTTCAAATAATAAATAGATATTAAATACATCTGATAGAAATGTTGGATTGTGTGTATAATAAAGCTCATATCGAATCCGAGATAAATGGACAAAATGAAAATTCGACGACTAATAAAAAATGACATCAAGTAATTATAGAATATATGAAAAATGTGTTTCCTCCCATAAAGAATTAACAATGATATTTTTAATTTGAAGGATGAACTAAAGTTTCAGTCAGTGTTTCCCATCACCTCAACTCTCCTCTATTTTATATAACTACACATGGTACATTCCTCTAGCAATCATGGTCATTTTGAAGGATTGATCACTTCAAGAGAATACTAATCATAGAACTTGTTTAGAAGGAATTGTTTCTCTACTCATGGGGGTGGATGCGGAGCACAACCCTCATGTGTTATCTCCTAATGGTGATAGTAAACCTCATCCAATTACTATGTAACTATTCAAAAAAGGACATATAGTGGCAAAACTTCATCAATAACCATATATGAATATGAGGAGATAGATATGGATAATATAAAAGTGTAAATTTTTCAAAAATAAGTCATGTAAATTTGGTAAAAATCAGTTTCCCATATATATAAGTTGTATTGATACATTTAGGTGAGGGAATACATGTAGTACAAAAATGATGATCACTCATGTAGCATATAGAAAATGGATTAGGGGATTGGGTTACCTGATGGAAATTCAAGGTTATAAATGACATAGTCAATAATCTACTCTTAAACAAAGTGGGGATGATATTTCCAATGTGGTCAATGGATGTAATGGATGACAGGGATGGATGATAAGCTATGTATGATTTTTACATAGTGTTGAAATCTTTCCAAGTGTTGTGTGGTGGGGAGGTACCGATCTAAAATATTGTATTGGGTCTAACATCGAGATTGGAATAGTGTTCCTCAATGTATGGCGTGGTTGGGGATACCGTTCCTTTTTAGCATGAACTGTTATATATTCACTATAGAAAGTAGGGTATGTGAGATCACATGGTAAATCAGACGGGGTGGTGGATGGGGAATGAGTGGTAGATTATGAGGGGCCGAAATGGGCCAGTTATAGTGAAGAAAGGGTAGTGAACAAGGATAACACCTCAAAAAAGATACAGAGGTGTTGGGAAATATAGCGTAGATTCTTTAGGATGCATAGGTTCATATCATATATATCTACTAGTTATGATGTGACGGGTGGATTATTAGGGATAGTTTTATTGGAGGGTGGAAAATGAGGAGGGTTAGCAGTGGGTATTGAAGATGTGGTTCCTAGGGAGGATGTGGGGGTTGTAGGTGTAGAAGGTTCTATATCATGGTCTCTTGGGGAATCATCAACTTACTCAAATACCCCAGGTTCCAACCAACAAATGTCTTGATCCTTGGTAAGAATCTTCTTCTTTTGAAACAAAATTAGATCAATTGATTCCATCAACCAGAGTGAGGAGAGTGGCGTGGTATTGTCAAAAATTTCGAGATGATGATCTAGATGAGTAATGAATTATCCATCCATAAATGTGGATCACAATTTCTGAGTATGGGATTTGGAATATAATGTAAACTGAGACACCAAATTCAAGATGGGGTGGCCCATGGTTGCAGGAAGAATAATGGCATCAATATGACTAACATTATAATGTGACCTGACTTGGGTGAACAAAGAATGTGTTATGGATCTATGTAGGATATATATTTATGGGACTCATAGATGTTTGGGTATGGTAATACTAAGATCATTATCAATTTTATAATCTTCGAAAAAAATAAATAAGATCCTATTTTAAATTAGACTTGGTGGGAACAAGCTACAATGTAGTGAAAACATGGGATGTGGTTAAATCATCGGTGTAGATATTAAGGACATTGTCAACATCCGTGAAAGAAATATCAAGAGGTAGTCTATGTAGTCTGAAGTAGTGGTTGTCAACGATGACCTCAAATGTGCATAGAAACTCTAGAAATAGATCCAGGTACATCTCCTCAAGTACCTCGACAATGGATGAAATATATAGGTATGCAAGGAGATGTATGACCTTCGAGATGATGTGAAGGAAAGAAATTATGTCTATATATATGGTTTTGTTTGTCCTTATCCACTTTTCCCATAATCTTCTGAGTTCCACATGATGTTTTCGGTAGGAAAAGTGGTATAATAGGGTGGAAATGATGGTTTTCATCATCATATAAGTCAGTAGTGGTGGATTGGTTATCTTCCAGGGAAATGGGTTTCTCAGAGGCTATAGAAGAAATGGAGGTGGATGATATGAGTGGTTGTTGGGGTGCCTGAGGTGAAATACCTCAGGCACACTTCAACAGAGGTTGTGCATCATGATAAGACATAGAATCAGGAAGGTAAGGGAATATAGTCTTTATTCATGCCATGTAGGGGCCGAGTTGGAAGTAGGGAGGATAAGGGAGAGCATCAATAGGGAGAGGGAGGCTAAAGAAAGGGGAAGAGGGAGGGAAATCATGATAGTGGGGGCATGGGGTATCGATTGGATTGAGAGGGAGGGGATTTGGTATAAGAGGGAAAGAGAGAGCTGGGTCATGAACCAATGGTTCACGATATATTTTTAAACACTGGATGAGGAAAAAATGTGTAATTGTGATTCAATTCATGTATATGGTATTTTTATGAAATTTTGGGCCATGAAAATACATGTCGTGATTTAAGGATAAAAGATTTGTAATTTTATTTTACTGATAAAATTTAAACCAACCCCTAGTCCATTTCCCTAGACATGCCCTAAGATATCCTAAAGCTTATTATATCCTAGTCTTGGCTAGGGTGTCCTAATATGGCTGGCCTCTATGTTAGCACTTCATTTCATGTTCATCAGTTGATAGTTTGACAGTTAGAAAAAATTCAAACAGATGACACACCCTTCCTAGATGTGTTCTTGAATGATTTTTAACATTAGACATGGAATTTTAATGGGAGTGCTACTTCTCTTTGAATATTAGTTTTCCCATAAATAAAAATGTGAACTACTAGAAATGGTCCTCACCAACTAGATTTGAGCATCCTAGGGAATGATTTTAATGTTGTGTTTAATAAAAAAACCTTATTCTTTGGAAGAAAATTTCATATCTAAATGTGTTCATCAATATTTTTTTCTTTTACATTGTAGATCTTTTAATTTTTAAAAGCATAATTTCTAATTTCTTCCAATTTCATCATATTGCAGCATTCTAAAATCACCATTTTTTTGAAAAACTAGATAGTTATTTTTAATTACCCAGTAAAATTGATGCTCTATATCTTTTGTAAAATGATAAGGATTCACATATATCGGTCAAAAAGTTGTGGTGAAAATGGTGTTTCTGTAAGATATGTAGTATTCCCTAATTGAATCATATAATTATAAACTCCATTCAATTAAAATTCGGTTCACAGTCTTTTCATGAATTTTTTTACTTCCCAAATTTAGCATTCTTCTTTCACACTTGTTTATGGGTGGTAGGGAGATCCTGTGTTATAGTACATGTAATATGTTTTAATGAAAACATTAAAATACTTATTAGTTACATGATTTCATTTTTATGTAATTATTTTCCTTGGAAATATGAATCATGAAACAAATTTTTTTTCTAGAAATTGATGACTACCTTCACAAAGTCATGAGTTGTATCTCCATATTCTATAGTTCTGGAAATGTATTTAATGAAAAATGGGATATTGTATTTCCCATGTTAAATGGGAAATGGTCCCATGAAATATAACCCACATACATCACAAATTTTAACTACCATGATTTGGTTTTGGGGAATTTCGCTCATTTTTCTTATGTTATTAGTTCATTGGCATTATCTGAAACATTGATGAAATAATCCTTTATCATGGTGGAGTGTTGGATAGAAAAGTACACTTTGTAAATTCTTCTTCGCTTTGTTTTTTAATCGATTATTTCCTCTTGATGGTGATTTTTGAAACATTTGTAAATCATTTTGGGATTCGTCATCTATAGTCCAAATACTCAACAATCAATCATCACATCACCAAAACATGAGTGGCTTAACCCAGTAGTAGTGTGAGTCTTAAGACAAAAATATTCTCTTTTGCTGGTATTATAGATTTGAGTAAAGTTATATTGTGAAGAGATTGTTTTCTTTATTAACAAACATTATTGTTTCCTTTAAATTTATGCTAAAGAGTGTTTCATTAGGAAAATCCACTTCAATGTCAAGATCATCTTAATATTTTATATAGGGAAATAGCGGTTGGGATAGATGATATTCAATAAAATTTTATATTCCCTTAATAACATTGATGAAAATGCATAACTCTTTATGTAATAGGATCAATCATGCCAGTCTTTGATTGGAATCCTTTTTTCCCTCAGATTTCATTGGGAAACTTGATCAATGTGCACAATTAATTTTGATAAAACTATATTGGAGAAAAATTTTATTAAAGAATAAACAACATCAAATATATGTTTTTCTTTGTATGGGTGATTCAATTGAGCTTCAGTCAGTTTGTGACTAGAATAGTGTATTGGGTAGAATATATGATCAAATTGATGTTCAAAAAATGCACCAACAACATTGTCATTGGAATCAAACATCATATGAAATTCATTGCCAAATCTTTTGAAATGATTATAGTATATGATATTAGGTTTTTATTTAATTTTTATATTTCCCATAGAAAATAATCAGTGAAACAAAATGGCGTTTCCTTTGATAATATATGTTTTAGAGGTTGAGAAATACTCAAAAAATACTTTACGTATCTCTACAGAATACAACATGTCCATGAAATCTCTTTGTGACTTTAACTATAATGGTGTCAATTAAATATTTAATCACTATTATTTTGGTAGGAGAATCATCCATTCGAGCCATGGAAATTTCCTTTCTAACGAATATTTCTCTTTTAACCATAAAGTTATATTTTTTATAACACAAAAGTAGAAACTTCTATTCATATCAATGTAAGTCTAACTCATGATTTCTTAGGTATATCATGAAGGATCATCCATAAACTGAAAATTCATCAATAAAAATTTCCATGAATTCCATCACAATATCAGGGAATATATGTTTCAAGCATCATTGAAATGTTTCTGGTGAATTACACATACCAAATGACATATTACTGTTGGAAAAGGTACCAAATGTACACATGAATTTTGTTTTAGAAAAATCATCTTGGTTGACTGCAATCTGATTGTTTCGTAAATATCATACAAAGAAATAATACAATTCATGTCCTACTAGCCTCTCTAGAATTTTATCTTTAATTGGTAAGGGGAAATGATATTTTCAGGTAACTCCATTAAGATATCAGTAGTCCGTGCATAATCTCAATCTTGTAATAGTGCATGTTGAGATCAATTAATCTTCATCATACTTTTCTGTAATGGGGCCTTCATTCTGGGGAACTACCTGTCGTGGGCCCACCTACACGCTATAAAAGATTGAAAAGAGTGTACCATTACTAGGTTTTTCTAGTACTACCTTTCTAAAAACCTCCACTGATTATGTTTTGAGTCTCTACTATGGTTGAAGATTGCATTTTTTTCACCTTCCTCAAGTAGATATTTATGGGTGCATAAAGAAGGAATGATTCCTTTAATGTCAGCTACTCCCCAAAAATTTTACTGCTTCTGTATTTCCAAGAATTTGAAAAAAAAATTTCCTTGTGATTGAGAAAATTGTTAGTTAATGATAACTGGTAGTGCATCATCAGTATCACGAAGTGAATAATTGAGTTTATTGGGGAGGGGTGTTAGTTCCAGTTTTAATGGGTAATGATATAGGATATGAAATGTCAGACGTTTTCCCTTGTGAGAGGTTCTATATAGTTTATTTCCTCTAATTTATATTCATCATATTAACTAGGGATAATTTCATTAATAAATTCATCAATGTTTAATTAGAATTATTTTTCAACTATTTGAAATTTACATTGGTTGTCAAAAGAGTCATCTATTTGTTTTCCAAATTTTGATAGGATGAACTCGACATGTTCGAAACCTACTTGGAGTGTTTTTATTTCTTGATTTACATAGATAAAATCCTTCCTAGTGGCTATGAATGATCATCCTAAAATTAGTAGATCATTCCCTCCTCTCCCATGGTGAGAATTAGGATATCTATAGAAAAAACCAACATTCCAAATTTTAATCAGACAATGTTGATAATTCCTTTGGGAAAGATTACTGATGAGTTGACCAATTGGTGTTCTAATATGTTGGTTTTTAGTTATTCAAGTCCCATCTAGTGGATACAGTCATCTGAAGTAGTTTGATGTTGACTCTTATATCACACAATGAACCTTTGTATTTATATTTCCCTATTGTTATAGTAATTGAAAAACTCCAAGGATTTATTAGTTTTAGAAGTTTTTTATGTTAAATAAGAGAAGATCATTCCACATTTAGTTATCTAAATCCTTGGACATCCTTTCATCATTTGTTATAATTACATTCTTTAGTAAATATTTCATAAATATGCATTTGAGTGACAAACATAGAAAAGATAAAGTTGATGTGCAGTTGTTAGAACATCTCTAAAAATTCATTGTAGTTCCCTTCATTTATACCATCTTAGTCTTCCTAGAAAATGAAGTATTGTGTTATAATGTGGTGGGGAAATATGAAATTCTTCCTCACGTAGATCATGAAGTTGATCATTTGTAGGATTTAGTACTTAATGAGGTGTTACATGGGATGTTCCATCTACTCATTTATCATTTTCATCATCAATAACTGAGATATGATTTTTTGGTTCATCAACTATTTTCCTTCCACACTGAATGGTTACTAAATATCTATTACATTTCCACTCCTCCAGCCTACTCCCTTTTCCTCACCTCTTGGGTATGTCTATGTGTAACCAAGTAGAGTACCTTGAAATCATTCTTGATAAGATCTTTCAGATCTATCCCATATGATGCTCACGGATTCACAATGCTTCCAGTTGCTTCTTAATTTCCATCACATATGTGTCTATCTTTTTATATTCTTTTTGAACAGTAGATAATAGTAGATTTTCCAATTTTGATTTCATAGGTATGGTAGGTTCTGAAGGTATCAGTGGAGATGGTTAAAATTGTAGTATGAACATCAAAGGGAAGGTTTCAATGTTTTTTTGTTATCATTGAGGAACATGATTCATCAGTAGATGTCCTAGTAGTTCTTTATTACTAAATGGTACTTATAAAAATGTTTCATAGAAATACCACTGATTTTTTCTGTTATTTCTATTGAACTGGTCTTTGATGAATCTGTTATTGCATAAACTGTAATTTCTTTCCTTGTTGATTGTAATTTTCATAATTACACTCCTCACATGTTTCTTCATCAACACATTCTATGTAGTCTTGATAAATGTGTGGGACAACACACATTGTTTATGACAAAATTTCTAGGACTAGAGTAGGAGGGGTTTGTGACATAGTCAGTTGTTTAAATGGTTCCATCTTATTTTTCCAAGAATCAACTAGTGTAGGTAGTCGAGAATTCTCTTCAATTTGATGTATCTCACACTAGGGTGTCCATGCTCTCTCTCATACAGACTGGAATTCGGAGAGAATTCATCTAGAATTTCTCAACCTACCATTAGTGTAATGAACATTAAACCTACATCAGCAGCGACATAAATGACTATGTCAGTATCTTGTTAGATGCCTCAATAAAGTGATTGGAGTTGAATCCACATGTGGACTTCATGACGCGGGAAATTTTGAGTAATCTCCAACAAATAATCTCATGTTTCCAATGCTAATTCTCCATCTACTAGAGTAATGCTATGGACGTCGTTACAAAATTTCCTTGTTGGAATTAGAGGAAATTAATTGTCTATATATTTCATTCCATGATCATTCCATTCCATGATGTACTAGAGTGATTGAATTTTGTGCCTATCATTAGCCTAGTTTTGTAGGAAAATGGAAAGACACAATGTCTTATGGAATCAGATGGTAATCCCAAGTTACAAAATGAATTCCAAAATTCAAGGTTTTTTGAAATACGATCATGGGATTATTCACTCTGAATCCCAATAAATTTTCCCTTGTTAATGATCATATGAATGATTCCAATATTGATTTCAAATGTATATTCTTATAAATGTGGGAATACGTTATTGGTTATAGCACTATGGATTAGTGGAAAGACATAATCCAGGATGATGTGACCATTCTACATTTTCTACTATCCATGTATGGAAGGTTTCATGTTTGGTGGGTAGGGAATGTTCATACCTACACGACTATTGTGTTATTCTATTTGTAATGGACGACTTTTAGAGACATACCTATCAACTTTATGTGAAAAGGAATCATTTTTTTATTTGGTAAGGCTCCATGAATGTGTTAGTGGGACTTGATGGATGAACTAATCTTTATAATTAAGAAGGACATAGTGGTATCCAAAATTAAAGGAAATTGACAAGAAATGGTAAATAGGGAAAGGGAGTGTTAATCCTGGGTTCCTTTTTCCATAAGTTATCATTCCTTTCTTCAAAAATCTTTATTCCCATGAATGTGCACCAAAACATGAAAAGCCTGCATGAATAATTTAATTCTCATGGGCTACATTTAGTTTAGATTTATGATTTACAATCTATACATCATACAAATATGTGTTATAATGATTGTTTGGGGTTTATCACATGCGGATTTATGGAATGGCTTATAGGAACTCAGCATAGAAACCTTTAGGGTGGGAGTCCTCTCAGGATGATTCAATTTGGGAAAAACTAAATCTAGCAGTTTTAAGGGAAAATATTATATAAATGAAAGTGATCAGGATCAAATATAGGGTTCAGGAGAAAGGAATATCTTTAATTCAAACTTGGTATATTCCGAAGGTCTCAGATCAAAACCATGTAGTGGTCATTAGTTGGATATAATCAATCTAACAATATCTATCCAATACATAAATATCCATTGATCTGTATATAGCTCTAAATAGGATGAATAAAGCAATGATTAAAAATTATATTTATCACAGATAATGGTCATGGCCTATTCAACTCTATTCATATAAGGTCCATTTGTTCAATATTCATATGATTAAGTTCAATTAAAAAAAATTATCCTGAAAATTATGATTTATCATAATTACAATTCATAAATATTACAATGTTTATAATTAATGATTAATTTTATTTAGTCACCCATATTATCTATCCATACCATAACCAGTGCAGCTAGTAATCGTAGAATATATCATAAATAAATAAGAAATTTCAAATATCACTATCATGTCGATATAAATTCGGTTTAAATAATTGGATAACATGAAAGAATAAATTTTAAATCAATTAATGAAAATGAAATTGAGAATATAAAATAGGATATTTGAAACAATCAAAATTAAAAAAAATACATAAATGAAATAAGAATACGAATAAAGAGTACTTTTAAATGATGGAAGATCGGGTTGATGAAAGCACCTAATATAATGCGGGTAATGTAAAATGTTATGAAGAAACATTAAAATAAATTTATGAAGCATGAATAATAAAAAAATTGAATAATATCGATGTACATTTAATTAATGGGGAAAGGGTGGAAGAATAATTGAGAGAAATGAGAGTGAAAATGAGAGAATCACAATGTTTTATTCATTCCTCTGTTCATGGTGTTCCTTCTGTAGGTGAATAATTGGGATATTTCCTGATATTTAATAGTGTTTTACATCATGTAATTCCAATACAATTTTCCTTCCAAGATTTTGGAATCATCATGGATCGTGAATGAATCTATATTATAGATTTTAAAATTTGACACCTTTAAAGAAGTGTATTTGGGATTCATGTGGTGTATATTCCTCTATACGTTATCATGCTAGATGGAATTAAATTCAATATTTACATGACCTATGTTGGTGAATCAAGCCATGTAATGGCTTGAAATGTAGAAATTATTGCTGACATGCTTTTAAAATAATCCCTGTGTGGCGAAAATTGTCTCCAAATCATGTAATTTAGTTTCCCAATTTTTAATATAAATTTTTGGTCAGTTAATCCATCTTTTCCTTTATAACATTAAAAAACTAGTTTCTGCAATAAACGACAGAAACATTGTGCATTATCATATAAAAACATTGATCATCCTTATCAAAAATACATAAAAGTATATATGTGATTTCAGAAATAAAATTACATTATATGTATCATATATATATATATATACATAATATTCATCATCATTCACAACTGTGAGAGATGGTCGTGGGAAAATAAATTATATCGGTTCTTGAGTAGATAGTTCGCCATACACACAAATGATTATTTAATAAACCATCTAATGGAAGTGGTATTGGTTTGAATTAATTACTCTAACATAAAACATTTTAGTATATTATATGTTGATGTTATTAGGTCATCATGTTTTAATAATAATTTCATAAGGGAGATGATGAAACAAAATAAAAATACTTGTTGGAGAATAATATATCTTCTGTAGAAATTATACTTATGTTTTCTTAAAATATATTCTTGGAAAGGTTTTATGAAAAAATAAGCATTATAATTTTAGAGAAGGGAAATTTTGATGTTATTTGGGTAGGTATTGGATGAATCCAACTGGATTTAATGCATGAATAAGAAAAGAGAAGTGTTGGATTTTATATGTGATGTGAGTGGCCAACTAGTAATTTTTTGTATAAAAAATATATACTCATGTTTTTGAATTCCATAATGGTCAAAAATGGATTATTATTGAGAAATATATATTATAGGCTCAATATATAGTCCCAAAATATATTTTAGAGATGTTTTAGGTCAATTTATCCATCATATTTTTAGGTTAATCCCAAGAATGTTTATATTCACCATAATCGCGATAATTATTTTTTACTATTTTCACTATTCATTTTTGAAATAATTATTTTAAATAATAAAAAATAAAAAATTGTAATTCTTCAAAATATTCTACCAATTTCAAAAATTTCCAATCATATAATAGAAAAAAAAATTAATTTAAAACTAAACATATTGATGTGATGAGAAAGTGTATTTTCAAAGAGAAAATGATCAAAAGCATAGAAAGTGTTTACATAAAAAATCAATATAAAAATTATTCAAATGAACTAATTTTAAATAATATATATATAATTGAACTAAATTTACATTAAATCCAAATAAAAATACAATTTTACTTTTTTAATATTTTAATAATAAGTAGTTTTCAATTAATCATTAGTATTTTTTTACTATTCATCAGCAAATGAAACATTTCAAAATTCCATATAAATTCATCCAAATATATTTTTTATATTATCATTTAAATAAATATAATTTTGTCAAATATATTTTATAAATTTGGTAAAAACAAATTTTAAATTATCGGCGTCAAGCGTGACTATACAATCATTTAGAAAAAATGCAACTTTTCCAAAAAAAAAATTCATTTAAATTGTTATTATTTTATTTATAATAAATTGGTAATGATATTTTTTTAAATTTAGATAGTTCTATTAATAATTTCTAATTTTCATGTTATGTTATAATGCTATTCTATATTAACATTCATTTTGACTCAGGGTTGTTTGTGGCAAAACCAATCGAATAAAATGCTACACTTTTATAATTTCATGGTGTTCTAGTTTAAATAAAATATTTGAATCCAAATTTGAAAAAGAATATTTATTTTTATTAATATTAAAAAATATTTTCAAATATTTATCTAGAAAAAATATTTAAGAAATTAATTATTTCATGAACTATTTTCAATGTTTTTATGAATTAGTTATAAATTTTTAAATATAAATATTTTAATTTTGAAAAGTATTTATATAGCTGTACAAATTTTAATGCAAAGTGAAATTATTTTTTTCTAGGGATATATTATTCCAAATATCAACGTATTATTGAAAATATAATTTCTATAAAAATTAAATTTCTTATCTTATTTTTAATTTTTCAAAATTATAATTTAGTATTTAAATTTTTAAATAAATTTATTTAAAATTAGAATTATATGTAAATTTTTTATGTGTCCATAGAAATAAAATTATCATAATGTTAATATTAATATTTTATAATAAAAAAATTTTCAAAATTTTCTTAATTATTTGAATTTTTCTTATTTTCATTCACTAATAATTATACATCATTCTATAAGAAGTGAATGAAAAATAAATAATGATATTATTCATATAATCTAATAAGTAATAATTATTTTTCTATATATAAAAATATAAATTAATAATATTTTTTTTTCTATTTTAATATATTAAACTACATTATTGAATAATAATTATTCATAATTAAAATTACGAGTAATTTATATTTTATAATTTTGTAAATAATCAAAATATTTTTCTACATTAAAAATTGATAATAATTTATTAATTCCAAAAATATAAAAAAAAGGAAATAACTCATACACAACTTCGCCAACATGGATGAGCCACACTTCTCATATGGGTGGACCCACTCCATAGTTCTCCCATTAATATTTTATATCCTCAAGGATCCAAATTTGATGGCCTGAGGGAATCTTCATCATAGTATAATTGCCAATGTTTTATGCCCTCCATACTATGTAAGTTGTGCTACACCATTTCCCTATCACTGCCATAACCCATAAATTTATGATTGTAAATGGAATATAAATCCCCTCTAAAGGGGTTTCTAGGATTATATCCTGATATTGATGTAATATTATAGAGTGAATTTACAACTTAGTCGAGTCCACACTAATAAAAAATGATAATATTACATATAATAATGAAGACAATACTATATCTAATCACATGGTAAATATTTTATAATATTTTTATAATTCATTAAATAATAGTAAATTATATAAATTTTTATTTAAAAACTCATTAACTAAAAATAATAATACTATTGTATATGAAAATTCATAAATTCATTATTTTACTAATAAATAAATGATAATATGTAAGTAATAATTTTATAAATATACATTAAAATTTAATAGATATTGTAATATGGTTTGAAATCCATAATATCAAACAATACGATTTAAATTTTGAACAAGAACATTAATGGAAGCTACCAAAAATAGAAATATGAAAAAATAAGAGAAGATTGAAAAAAAAATATTTCCGCGTAATGTTAATAAGAGAAAACCACTATGTATAAACAATTAGTTCTAGTTATATAAAATAATGAAAGATGAAAATTATTCATTGATTTTTTCACATTTATTATAATTTATAAATATAATATATATTTTTTGAAAGATTTTTTTTAATAAAACTATATTTATATATAATAAATATATGCTAGTTAAACTTTTAAATGTGTGTCCTCAAGGAAACTTTTAATGGAATTTTTTTACGTGATGAATGTAAATATAAGGATATTCTATAGAGTAGTTTGAAAATAATTACAAATATTTTACTCATTAAATAGCTTATTTTCATTAAATATTTTTGATAGATTCATCTTATAAATCAAAAGTTCTTATATGGGGCACTATTTGTAACATTCTACTTATCATATTTCAGTTATTGAGGAAAAGTTTAATATTATTTAATATATACACTCAGATTACTATTGGTTAGGAACTATAACTGAGAGTTTAACATATCACATGGGGAGTGATTTAAGCTCTAATGAATAATCTCAAATAAAACTGAATAAATATAGATTAGTCTATAATATATTTAAATGAATAAATAATCATTAGAAAATATAAATTTAAATATATTCCCAATAATTCCCTACATGTCCAACAATAAGAAAAAGTATTATTCAAATTCTAAAAACATGTATAAAAATATAACAACAATAATAAAACCAAAAATAATAATTAAATACTTTAGAAACTCCTTTAATCCACATCAATGACATCATGATTATCCCAGTCCCTAACACCCAACTACATAGTGTCCATTCTAGTACCCATTGAAAGACAAATGAATCTTTATGTTCATGAGTTATAAAATAAATGTAATGAGAAATACATTTCATTATGATACCATTATTGATCCAATACATCGCATAGATCGCATCATACTCATATTTATATAATAAAATTTATTCTTTGAAATATCCATTAATGACCGATACAAATCAATTAATGTAAAGGGATTAAATATCCCATTGACATTTTGTTTTTCATTTTCCAATTAATGATGATGGAAATAGATTGTCTATGTTAGGAAAAATTATAACAACATACAAGGAAAAATTATTACAATGATCAACTATATCACTTAGAAAAGTCATGGAGTAATGCACTCATAGCCAATATCATGGGAAATCCAAATCAATGTAATATTTCTCATGTATCTAAAATCAAGGAATAACCAAAATCATTGACTAACCCTCCTATATCTATAAAATAGCATATCCAAACTCATAGAATAATCCACCTATTTAACAAATCACAATAATTTCTTCAAATATTGACATAATTATTACAGCACATCATAAAAAAACTTTTGGTTTTGGAAAATAATAATTCTTTACCCATATCATAACCAACTTCATGGTTTTATATACCCAAATTCAGGTATTTCCCTCCAAAATCATCTAATATGAATCTTTAATGGGAAACAATATATACAATTATTATATTAATTCAAAAATGATTAAATCTAAATATAAATTTATAACATATTAATTTAATCAACATATAATGTTAATAAAATTCTCTTATAATTATACAATTTTATGCCAACCATTTAATCATCTTATAATTATTTCACAATAATAAAATAATTATAAAATTCTTACACAATAATTTCATCATCATATAATTCAAACAAAATAACATAATTGTTAAAATAAATCTCTTTGTCTCTTATCTAATAAAATAACTTTATACCAACACATATTCTCTTTTTCATATTAATTATATAAATTTATGTCATATATATTATATATCAAGAATGATATTAATTTCTATAACATAAGAGTAAACAGTCACATATGATAAAAAAATAATGTTATTTGTTTATTTATCACAAATGATCGTATCCTTTCCTTCAAATAAACCATTATTATGTCCATTATTTAACAAATAAACATGCATTATTTTTATTTTAAATTTCAATCAATGATGAAATATTACAACAAAATTTCATAACATTCAATCTAAAATATTTTTGTAATCATTATCCCAATTAAATCATTCCTAAATTACTCATTTCTCAATTAATAAATTTAAAATAAAGGAAAAATTCAATTTAATTCACGTACCCCAATTTTGAATCATCAAAATGGTTTTCAAATGAAATTAATTAATATAAATATTCTGAAAACAAATTTAGTACTCCTTTTAAATCAAGAATTATTTAAAAACATCATTTAGAAATCATAAGTGATATCAATATTTCAAAAAAAAATCATATTATTCTTATTCTCTAATTTCCAGTATAAGAAGGAATATTTTTTCATAAATAGTATCATATGTGTGTTAATTAATTCCTTTTAGATCAATTATCAATATTTATTATTATATATGGTTTATATAATTCTATTATAATTAAATATTCATCAATACTTAACTTTGAATGCTTTATTTCGAATAAATAAATCATCAATTACTATTATCCTCTAATATATATTTTAAGTTAATTATTAAATATTTTATAACCCAATAATAATGTGTTTTTCTCCATTTTAAAAAACATCAATGGAAACATATCTCATAAAATCATCATTAAATGTTATTTTTATTTATGTCATTGATAAAACATAAAATTTCTTTTATACAAATTCAAAAAAATTCTAAATCATTAAATAGAAATCCCCAAATCATATCACATATATTACACCTATAAAATCCTAATTAATTCATTTAATTAATTTCATCTTATATTAATTTACAACTTTATTTAAAAACTACCACATCAAGAATAAATTTCAAAATAAAATTAAATAAAATACATATGAGAACTCTAATAAAACACCATGGATGTTTTAGGTCACCACCTTTAGATAATAAAATTATATAAAATGGATTGGACTCTTAATTCCACTTCTACCACAAAATTAAAACAAATTATCCAAATCTAATAGAGAATGTGGAATTATAATAAAATAGAATGTAAAACCTTAATACATTCAAAATAAACCATATGACTTTTAAATTTTTACCATAAAAATCATATTATATCATGTGAACCGAAATTATATGTAGAATAAAGATATCAATCCAAATCTTTAATTAGGTACAATGGGTAGATATTGAATGAATTATTATAATGATACAATAAATTTGGGGGAGGGAATAAGCTCCCTAATGTAAATATCAATTATAAAATAATCACATAAAATCACTATAAAAAATATTTCCATATAACCTCACATGAAA
The DNA here is from genome assembly GCA_963277665.1 of Viscum album. Lineage (NCBI taxonomy): Eukaryota > Viridiplantae > Streptophyta > Magnoliopsida > Santalales > Viscaceae > Viscum > Viscum album. Next base: position 51,145,550 of record OY728152.1, on the reverse strand, counting down.
TTTTATAAATAACCAATATCAACCTAGTGTTCCCCATCCACATGATTATATCTATTGAGCAAACATAATTTATTTCAGTCATATCCTTCATCCTTTACCTAAAATTTCAGGTTGATGGTGTCTCAAAGTGAGTAATGGGTGGTACATTTTTTAGTTTCCTAAAAAACACCCCCTATATCTTCCATTCACATTTCACCACTTTCAATTGAAACCTCATATTCAACTAATACTATACAATTTTAATTTATCAACTTAAAATTGAAACTTTAAAATGTACCATATAAATTTAGAGTCATTATGAAATGTCCATGATAAGGATTTTCTTCCTAGATAATCATTGTGAAGTCCATTGAATGCATATAATCACTAACATCTCTATTTTTTACAAATTTTAATCATTGATATATTCACTTAAAAATATTGGAAATTTATTTCCCAATTTTTTTATATTTTTTTTCAAAATCAACCATCCAATGGAATTTAGAAAAAATAAAATTTAAATGATTTTACAATCTATTCATTTCACAAGAAAAGTTTGATTACTCTTACATATTCAATTCTTTAAATAAAAATGTCTTCAAACACATATCAACCACAATGAATTATTTTATCATAATCAAGAATACTAAAAAAATTATACAAGAAATAATATGTGTCATGAAACCCATTTAAAATACAAAAACATAGGTAGACTACTTGAATGTAGATCTCAAATTAATATTACAAAATATAAATGTGATCTCCCTCTACAAATTTTGATTCCCAATATGGATGATTAATGATTCAGCATAAAGGTTTAATTCTAATAAAATCTCACTATATCACCCCTATTTCCTACACTTATGTTAAATGTAAACAATATTTAAACATTTACTTATACACAATCATTTCAAATTAACACATTAATAGTCTTCCGAATCCCACAATAAATAAATTCATGGATTTATTGCCATAATAAAAACAACCCTCTAAATTGTTGTACCAATATAAAAGTGAATATTGGATCAATATATTAATAATAATCAAATTCACATCAATATGATTCATAATTATCCAAATAAATTTCATTTGATAAATAAAATCATTCACTTTATCATGGTTTCTCAATAAGAACACCCATTTATCCAATGTATTAACAAATAATTTGTCTTCATTAAAAATTTTAAAAAAAAAATGCCAATTAATCAATATATCTTATCTAATAACCAATTTTATAATATGTAAACATTATTATTACAAGAAAAATTATCTTAATTCTTGAATAAAAACCATAAGAATTGGAAAAATAAAATATTTTTCCCATATCTTAGTTAATATTTTAATTCAAAATTCCCTTTAACAGGATATCACTATAATTTTGGAAATGATAATTTCAATTAATATTCTATAATATAGTCAATATAAAATGTTTAAATCCTTAAAAATAATTATTTTTCATAAAATCCTAATCAATTACATTTATCATCCAAATTAAGACAATATCAACTTCTATCATGTTTTTTAATAAATTTCTGTCTAATTATTTTTATCCCCATTCATATAAAAACTATTGGGAATATTATAATGAAAATAATACTCATAAAAAAAATAATACCCATTCATGGATATTTATAATTCATGATTTTCATTTAATAACACATCTCATGAAATATCACAAAATAGATTGAACACAATATTAGACCTCAATCACATCTTTCAATGGACCACTAACCATATTATATATATATATATACATGTATATCATTAAATAATAAAAATTATCCTTAAAATCATATAATCATTCTCTAATAATTTATCCTAATTTTAAATCAAATATATTGATTTAAAGACAACATCCTTGAAATTAAAAAGAAAAATCTCCCCTTTTATAACTAAAATTTCAAATATTTACATAAATATTTAGAAATATTTAAAATAATATTTTTAATCCAAAATAACTCAAAACTCAATACCAAGACATCAGATTAATCAAAACAATGTCTACTAAATTTGATAAATCACACTTTAATTCTTCATTAAAAAATATTCCATAATTGAAATGTATTTGACTCACTTAGTAGTAACATCAACAATCATTATATTTTCGTGAAAATCATGAACATAATCCAAAAAGTATAAAAATAAAAAAAATCGTCGCAATTCTTGGTTTAAATGTACACACCCTCACATAAGTCAACTTTAAAGACATTTACATATTTGAAATAATAACTTTAACAATTATCATAACATTAAAATAGATATTTTAAAATATCACACTTAATTTGAACAATCCCGTAATCCCATGTATTTTGAAACGATATAATATTTATATTGTTACAAAAAAAACTTATATATAAAAAATGGTTCCAAAAAATGATCCTTTTTTTAAAACCATTTCCATTTAAACAAAGCCAACAAAATTTGTACGTCACATTAATATGGACACTTATCATTTAATATTTTATCTATTTAAAATATAATTTGAATAAAATAATGTCCATTATCTTTAACGACCTAATGTTTTAATTTGAAAATTTTATCTTATAAATATTTTATAATCACATGAAATCACAACATAATGAACGACTAAGTGCCATGTAACCATTAAACATATGTTTTCCACTTCTATGATTGGAATTTCGAAAATATTACCTACACGGTTGCGATCAGTAAATTGTTTAGAGTCAAATAAGATAAACATAAATTTTATGTGAATAGTTACCTACCCTTATAAATAGTAACATAAACTTATGAATAATGATATAACGTAATGAATAGTAACCTCACCAATGATAGTATATAAATTGTATTTGAGTAAATGTATGATATAACTATATCTGAGAATAAGAAAATATTTATTTTAAAATTGTTGTATTTTGAGTAATTTGTGATTTTAATTAAAATTTTAATTATTCATATTAAGAATTTTATTTCTGAAAAATGGATTTCATTTTTGGAATTTACACATTGTGAAATGGTTGGCTTGAATTTTTGGGATTTTTCAAAAATACTGAATTTTTTTATTAATAGTAAAATACAATAATTTGCAATAAATGCTAAAACCTGAATTTCTACATCATGCATAAGTTGTGGATGATGTAAATGGTCAAAGGTTTTAACTAAAATGAATTTATTACTATTATTGGTCATGGAATCATCACTATATATTTTCCGGATGGAAATTAATATAATAATGATTAAAAAATTATGAAAACCCTCTTCTCCTCCACTATAACCCCCCCACTCACTCCCTCTTCTCTCCACTCCTCTCAGGCCTTAGGACTTGCTAATATTCTACCCATGACTCAAAACAATCTCCTTCTCCACATCCAATAGCCCCTGCTATCTTCATAATACCAAAACCTCTCTCATTAAGAGGTTCTTAATAGAGATAAACTCAAGAGGTAAATTCATATTTCCAATTATTTTATTTCATTTATGTTCTTTTCCTTTATTGTTTCTTTCCTCCCCACCCTTCAGAAAAATGGTAAGATAACATTGGTTACATACATGTAATAGAATATTTTTACACTAATGGGATATTTCATTATCTTCTCTACTTTCACCATCTTTTTTTCTATGAAATGAAAACACAATTTGGGATAAATTAATTTCTCACATTCAAGGACAACATTTTATCTATTTCAATTATTATATTTAATTATGGTCCTGAATTTTTTTGTTATAGTTGAACCATATTATTATTTATGCAATATATCCATGTTAAGGTTCTTTATACCTTTTTTACAAATGGTATTACGTTATAAATAAAAACATGTTCGTTGTAATCACAACTTATCGATTAACCAAAACAGTTATCACTAAAGATTTCTATAATAATTCATCTTCAATAGAAAAAACAAAATGAATTATTATAACAATATAATATCTGGGATTTTCAATAATAAAATAAAACATAAATTTGGGACATCCAATTTCATTATACGTGTGTATCCAAACATGAAACGATCATTAAAAACCAAGAAAGAAAACATACCGAAGCTATGAAATTGATCCATAAAACCCATCAAAAAGGTCGTGAATGATCCAAAAAGGTTATAATAAATAAATTAAATACATAACAGGGACTTTAATCAATAATTAATATACCTAATTTGTTTATTCTGGTCATTAATAACAAGTGGAGAACACCACCAAACTTAAGGTAAGGGATCCTCTTCATTTCACTTTTATACAAGAATACCCTCTATGCTATGAGATTTTATGAGTAATAAATAATTATGGGGTATAAATAATATCCTACCCATACATTCCTCATGATTTATAAAAGATGAAAAATCCTTTTTTCTGTCATTAATCCCTTATACGTACACCTGATATCATGCTAATAATCTGTAAGGAGATCTACCCCATCCACCTTTATTCCTTTGAGTTGATCTATTATCCCTTTTACACAAATGATGTTGTATTTTATTTTTATAAACAAATTTTAAATTATTTTTATATACTCATACACATGTTTCAATATCCATCCCTCCTTCGATTTTTGGGATTTACATTATTTTAAGTGATTCCCTCCTCAATACATCCTGATAAGAAATATTGTTATAAGGGAATATCCAAATTTTTTACTCAATTTTTAGTAAACTCAATCCTTTGTTTAAATATACCATTGTAATTATAAAATTTTTATTTTTATTTTGAAAACCATATTGGTTCAATTATGGTTTGATGTAAAATATTTTTCTCTTTTCTATTTTAAAACCTCTACAGTATTTTTCATAAAACTGCACAAAAATGTTTTGTTGATAAAATTTCAGAAATACCTTTCATACATGTTGTCACTTCTGTTGGACATAACATACAATGATAAATACCTATTATACCTTGTGAACATCCATTTATGTTTTAAATTCCTTTCTTCATGGACACTCTCATGATCGTCCTTTGGTTATGCTTTATAAAATTATTATGGTAACCAATTATTTCCATGGGTTAACCTTATTTTTATATAATATTGATTATATATGATTATTTATGTGGAAAAAATATTAATAAAATTTAATATGGGACAACCCAGATAGAACACTAGTACATTGGGTACATTTTAGTCTCATGAGATGCTAGGTGCAATGGTCTTATCGTTTAGCCTTGGCTTGTGTTACTATGGGAAACATGATTGGTAGTTAGCCTTGAGATGTACTACTATGGGAAATAGGATTGGAAGTTAGCGTTGACTTTTACTAAAGATGTATTTTATATTATTTCCACATTTCAATGATTCCATGTTTATATGATCCAATGGTTATATGTTATTATTCAATATGTACCATGATTATGATATCATTATTCAATGCCTCATGACTCATGTTGTAACACCCCGAGATTTTATGAAAATATTCTTTTAATTTAATTGATGTCTTCTATTATACACCACACCAATTTTATCTTATACTATACATAACACCGTATTATCTTGCAGTATACGCAACGCTATTCCATGATCGTGTTACACACAATTTCATGTTTGTTTTATAATAGTTATTCCACACAACATTGAGTGAGTATATATATATATATATATATTCATTGTATAAATAAAATATGGTTGGATTCTGTTATATGAAACAACGAAGGATTATTGCACAACACGGAACCCTGACATGGCTTGCATTACAAGCAATCACCACCTTCCTCGATAGCGTGTGTTTTACGCAATACCAAGTTTTACTAAACAACGATATATTATTATAATATTACTATGAACTAGCTGTTATGAATAGTATTAACTAAATTTTTTATTTTATAACATTATTATTCATCTTATAAATTTTCTAAAACATTTTATGTGAACAAAATAAATTTTTCGGGTAAAATAAGTATTTTTTAAAAAAATGCAGTTTTGCCGCCTTTTGATGGCGCACCCACAGTAAAACTATTTTTTTACAAGTTTATAAGTTCAATTTTACGAAATAAAATTTTTATTTGGAATAGGGATATAAAATTTTACCTTGGATAACATTTTCATGTTAATCTGATAACTTTCATATTTTAATGAATAGTAAAAACACGCTATATTTTAATTAAAAACAACTTTTTTCATCGTAATAATTTGTGTGGTTAAATTATAATATTGAATGGTCTTAAAGTATAAATAGAATATATTTTTACCATTTAATATAATGTATGTTATTAGAATTGATTTTACTTTGAATTTGTAGGTTAAATCAATTCAATTTTTGTAATGTTTTAAACAAAATCCCGTTTTCATTCGACAACGGGATTAATTTTAATTTAATTTATGAAACTTCTATGTATTGAATTTGAAAAAATGCATTCCATATTTGGAATCAGTGGGTCCAAATTATATTAATATACTACTTTTTATTTTTGGGCATTATGAGTAGTAACTACGGTAAATTTTATTTACAATAGTTAAAGATAAATCGGGTAATTAAGGGTAAATATAAGATTATAAAATTACCCTAACACCTTCCAAAATCCTATTGGATGACTAAAAGTAGATCCATATCACATTAGGGACGGATTAGAATCATTTAATGGAATTTTGTCCATGAAAATAACTTAATTATTATTAAAACCAAGGAAAGTGACAACATGTCACTCTCTTAACTCTTATAAGTATAGTAATTTTAATTTAGTGATAAACATCCTAAAAATTCGAACATGAATATTTTCCAGAAATATAATAAATTTATCTACATCATGATAATTTATTTAGAATTTTTAGGGATTAAAAAATTTTCATTAATGGTGATACATTAATGATGCAGAAATTATTTATTAAGTGAAAAATCAGTAATATAGTTTTTATTGAAATAATAATACCCATTAAAAGGCCCAAAAACCTGACCAAAACTTATTGGTAGTGTATATAGAATCCATAATCATCCGATTACTTAGCTTATAACCATTTGGAGTCTTCTAAAAGTGATTATAACACCTATATTATTTTATTTTAAATGATGAAAAAGATGTCACCTCCCTAAATTAATAAATATAAAAATTTAAATATTGTTATTTTAAGGTGATATATCCGATTACAATTATTATTGTGAATGGTAGTAGATTTATCTTCATAATAGAATTTTATTTTTAATTTTTATGCAATAAATAAGTATACTAAATAATTATACAAAAATGTTGTAGTAATTATTTTATTAAGAGATAAACAAATTAAATGGATTTAAAAATAATAAAATAAATATTATATGAACTATTTAATGTGCTACACTAATTTTATAGATACATATGTACTTTTATGAATCTATTAAAGATTTTATTTCTAACATATCTTCATTATATAGTTTATTTAAATTCAAATAAATGAATTCTGTCAAAATTGACACTATTGTTATTTTATAAAAATAACATATTATAAAATTGTTTAAAAATCAAAAAAAATTAAAAATTAAAAATTTAAATTTAAATGGTCTAAAATGTTATAATGTATCCAATTATGGACAATTCACAACCAATAAGTTATTTTTTGTTATAATGTAAAATTTAGAATTTTATTACCACAAATAAAATTAAATTGATTAAGTAAGGATAAATCAAGTTGATAATGATTAAAATAATTTCATAACATGTCTAAATTATATTGGTTGATGATATTACAACCCTATATCATCTTATATTCTAATATGAGTCATTTTTTAAGGTTTTTAAGGGGGGTTATATTTATTATAAATTAATATTTTTATGAATTCCAAAGGTGACCCTCTCCTCCATTATAAAAGGGCACCTCTTCCCTCTCTTCCTCACACCACTTTGAGCCTTCAATATCAGAAAACCCCTGCCATATTATCTTCTCCACTTCCCAAGAAACATACTAGAGGTCATGGTCTTCTTAAAAGACCAATTTTAGTGCCCTAAGAGGAGGTCTCAAAGCGGCACTTCAAAGAAGAGGTAATGTCCATTACCGATTCTTTCAACTATATTTCTTATTCCACTTATTTTTTTAGTTGTTTAATTATGAGGTAATAACATAAGTATCAATAATATACTGATATTTTATTATAAGTATTAAACAACCATATTTCACCATCTATCCATCCAACGGAAAACAAAATCACCGCGCATGCGTACGTACGGAATACCGTCTCCACGCGGTGGTGTAATCTATTTTCCACCACCACCTTAATTGGATGGGTATAAGGGTTAAATTAATGAATATATATGATTATTATAAAGTGATATTGATTCTGTAATATTATACATACACTTTAATACAATTCCATGATCTTGGGAATGATATCATCGCTCATGCGTACGTACAGACTACCGTCTCCACGACTCGATGAGATTCACTCTCCATGATTACCATTCATGAATGATTCTAACGTATATATAAGGAATAATAATGAAATATATGACATAATAATGATACTGGATTTATGTATATATATATATGTGTGTGTATTTCATTTACTTAATTCCATTCAATTCAAAAGGGAAACAAAAACAGCGTTTATGCGTACGTACGGCCTACTCTATCCATGAACGGTGTATCTCATTATTTTATCGATATATAATATATATATGTATATGATGAATATATATTATATAGAAATCATGTTTTACACTCTGTAATTATGTAAATCAGGATATAAGTAATAATATCAAGAACGAAAATTCGAAACACATACGATAAATAAAATGATTTTACCCAAAATGCTGCATTAACATGGAATTTACAAAAGAACAGGTAATATAAAGTCATAAGTGAAACATATATAACAATGAATATGATTCTGTAATAAGTCAATGACATTATTTAAATCACTATACAGGAGGTTCAGATACGTACAAAGCATATCAGACCTAAGGAAAGGGATAATTGTGCAAATCTCATTTTTATTTGAGATTCCTTATTTGTAAGTATTTACTAGGGTTATTGCTATCATTCATGTCCATGTTTTATAAAATTGTATTCATGTATCTTTAAAGTACTTTTTAACCATTTTACTTTTACCCCATGGTATGAAAGGAATCTTTTTTTTATTTACCCTACAAGGTACCTTTTGACTTTTCCGACAAAAGTATGAGGAGAATGTTATTTTTAACTTATACGGCGTGAACTGATTTTTACGGTTTCATAACGCCTCATTTTCAAGAATATTCTTCTACAAGAATGGATGATTATCTTCAATAAAACCCTTTTCTTTTAAAATTGCATGTAATTTTGTGAAAAAATTATTTTAAAGAAGAAAGGATATTTTCCTCAAGAATTCATTTCAAGTGTTTTGCCAGAACTATTTTCCATCTAAGATGACATTATTTCATATTTGTATGTTTCAAGTAATATGTCTCTATGAATTAAATGGTTTCAATTTTCTTATGATGAAATGATATCAATTTTTTATGGATTATGTTATGATGGCATGATGTTTAAGAATCCCATTTTATTACATGGGTTATGCTATGATGTATGACTTATGATTTTGTGACACATGAAAGAATGATTTCATTATGAGATGGGTGGGACCTATATCGCCCTCCAATGCATTGGGTAATGATTTTATATCTCATGAGATTGACATGGCTGGAATGGTATGTTAATGCGGTTCAGTGTTACAGGACTGAAATGAGGAGTGAACTCGATTCGGAATGGGACTTTGTCCACTAAGATGGTGTTGGCAGCAATGCCTTGGATACTATGGAAATCATTACATGTGCTTAATGGATTCCACCATTACATATTTTATTCCGATGTTATTTTATCATGTTTTATGTTCCATTATGATCTATGCCTTATGTACATTAATGTTTTATGTTGTTGATCAAGATTTTGATGTTTAAACAATATGTTCCTGTTTTTCAGTTCAAATGAATATGGTATGTTTTATTTTATCCATGCATACCCTTACTGAGCATTTGAGCTCACCCTTTTTATGTTTTATTTTCCCCCATGATCAAAAGAAAGGTTTTAGGTAAGGAAACAAAAAGTGGAAGTTCTTTATGGGAGATGTTGAAGATCTTTCACCACGATTAGAAGATTACGTTCCAAGTTTCCAAAGACACTAAAATATTACGGTCCTTGTGTGTCTATTTTTGTTATGTATTAATTATTCCGCAAAAGTAATGTAATGTCCATGTACGTCAAGATTAGGGTCTCTACAGTTGGTATCATAGGAAAGGTATAGTCAACCATTGGAAACTAGGATGCGAGAACTTTATTAAGATACCTAGAGATATTTCTATGGTATGTCTAGGGATGTCCCTAAAGATAAGTATACGTATAGTATATAGTCCTAGAACTACACTAACGATCTTAGAATTAATCCCAAGATGTTAGATGATGAAGTTACTCTCCCTTGATTATGTTATTTTCCTTGTATGATTTTTTCCTCTCCTAGAATTATTTTTGTGTTTTATTCAATGGAGGGAACCAGAAAAAATTCAGTTAACATTGAATCAAATGGACAAATTGGTGACTATGAGCAAAAAAATTGCGTAATGCCTAGGGAGAAAGATATTGTGATTATTCCGAATTAGTCATCGCGATATATGATTAACAAGGTGAAATTTAGTGGTATGCCTAATTCATCAAATAAAAGGAAGACAGACCTTTATGCATGTTTGCATGTTGAGGAGCATAAAGAAAGGAAGATTGAGATTTCTAAATAAGGGAAGAATAACCTTGAGGAATACCTCAAATGGACGGACATATGTTATCTAGGTGGAGAAAAGGGTCATAGAGTGACAGACTGTTATGGAGTTCAATGTCTTATTTGTGGAGAACATGGGCTTACCCAACTCAATGCCCTGACCTAAAAGGTTACTTCTAAATCAAGGAATGACTTATTCCATGACAATCATTGATAATGATGGATTAAGGTGTTTATGTATTGTTATTTAAGATTAATGTTTTTGAGGTACTTTTATGGTGTATTAGAATATTTTTGTATTAGTATATTGTGGTTTTCAATAATTTTATGGTACCGGTAACCATGAAAAATGATTCAAATATTTTTGAAAGAAGATGATATGTGTATAATGAAGGGATAATGAGAAAATGAAATGTTTGACAGTATTCATGAGCTCATGATTGATATAAGGACTAAGTGATATAATGATTTGAGTATATAGAATTTTGAGGATTTTGGTATGTGGAAAGAGTTAACTTTTGATAGCACTCATGTTTTCACTAAGATTCAATGGGTATTCATTTTTCAATAGAATGCATGATTAAGGTATTCACATGACTGGAATGTGACCAACAAGATATATGAGGGATAAATGATGGAAACCACGTGCTTGTTATATGACCTTTTTAGTAATCGTTCTCTTTATACAATGAGTTTGGAATGAAGTATTTAGGATAAGCCTAATGATTGAAATGGATTATGTTGGACATAAGTTAGTATTGTTTAAGGATATAACTTTTTTCGATATTATTGATGGGATATTATAGTAATGTAGTTTTTGAAAAAGGACAACCTGCAGGACTGGCGACAACCCATCGCGTCAGACAAGGCTGTGGGAATCGAACCCACAACCGAAGTGCGACTTGCCATTATCTCCTACCACTGGCCTACAGGAAGTCCCTGTTTAGTATAAACTAGTTTCATTATATTAAGTAGTATGATATATGAAGTATATGTCCATTTTAGGAACCATATATGATTAATCTCACTATAGATCTACTTATGTATATTTAATAACTTTTGCTAACCTTTTGTTTGAGACAGATGGATTGACCCGTCATTCTATCACATGATCTGCTAACATTTCACGAATAACAAATTCAACTTCATTTCTTTAAGTGATGAAGTGGAAAATTGTTTAAGGCACGAACAACAGTGAGACAGTACCAAAATAAAGTAAGTATTTATTCTAATTCAAATTCTTCAACTTTAGGGAAATGATCTTGAAAACCAAAAAATGTTGTCCTAGTACCCTTATATTTGATGAATCGTATGGTACTCTAGATCATCACAAATCTATGGCTTTTTGATTGTCGGATTTTCTATATCCATGTTATCTACCACTCTCTATCAGAACATGATGGTTAGATTTCTCTTCCATATCCATATTTTCACCAATGTTCTTCTATGTGGACACCCAGTGATTAGTTAATTTGGGTAACTGTTAAGTTTCAATCATTAGTTTTTATAGTCATGTTTTTGTATTCCTTTTTACGATGTGGGTTTCTATTAAAGAAATTTTCAAGTAGAAAACCATTTATAACCCCAACAAATTTCGAGGGCGAAATTCATTTTAAGGGGGGTAGAATGTAACACCCCGGGATTTTAGGAAAAATATTCTTTTAATTTCATTGATGTCTTCTATTATACACCACACCAAGTTTATCTTGTACTATACGCAACACCGTATTAGCTTGTAGTATACGGAACGCTATTCTTGGATCGTGTTACACACAATTTCAAGTTCGTTTTATAATAGTCATTCTACGCAACATTGAGTGTGTTTATATATATATTCAATGTATAAATAAAATATGGTTGGATTCTATTATAAGAAACAACAGAGGATTATTGCACAACACGGAACCCTGACTTATCTTGCATTACACGCAATCGCAACCTTCCTTGATTGCGTGTGTTGTACGCAATACCGAGTTTTTCTAAACAACGATATATTATTATAATATTATTATGAAATAGCCTTTATGAATATTATTAACTAAATTTTGAATTTTATAACATTATTATTCATCTTATAAATTTTCTAAAACATTTTATGTGAACTAAATAAATTTTTCGGGTAAAATAAGTAATTTTTAAAAAAATGCAGTTTTGCCGCCTTTTGATGGAACACCCACTTTAAAACTAGTTTTTGACAAGTTTATAAGTTCAATTTTACAAAATTAAATTATTTTTTGAAATAGGGATATAAAATTTTACCTTGGATAAAATTTTCATTTTATTCTGATAACTTTCATATTTTAATGAATAGTAAAAACAAGCTATATTTTAATTAAAAACAACTTTTTTCATCATAATAATTTATGTGGTTAAATTGTAATATTGAATTGTCTTAAAGTATAAATAGAATATATTTTTACCATTTAATATAATGTATGTCATTAGCATTGATTTTACTTTGAATTCGTAGGTTAAATCAATTCTTTCTTTTGTAATGTTTTAAACAAAAACCCGTTTTCTTTCGACAACGAGATTAATTTTAATTTAATTTCTGCAACTTCTGTGTATTGAATTTGGAAAATTGTTTCCATATTCGGAATAAGTGGGTCCAAATTATATTAATAGACTACTTTTTATTTTTGGGCTTTATGAATATTAACTACGGTAAATTTTATTTACCATAGTTAAAGGTGAATCGGGTAATTAATGGTAAATATAAGATTATAAAATTACCCAAAGACCTGCCATAATCCTATTGGATGAATAAAAGTCCACATATATCACTTAAGGGACGGATTTGAATCATTTAATGGACTTTTTTCCATGAAAATAACTTAATTATTATTAAAACCAATGAAAGTGACAACATGTCACTCTCTTAAATCTTATAAGTATAATAATTTTAATTTAGTGATAAACATCATAAAACTTCTAACATGAATATTCTACAGAAATATAATAAAAATATCTATATAATGATAATTTATTTAGTATTTTTAGGGATTAAATAATTTTGATTAATGGTGATACATTAATGATGCAGAAATTATATATTAAGTGAAGAATCAGTAATATAGTTTTTATTGAAATAATAATACCCATTAAAAGGCCCAAAAACCTAACAAAACATATTGGTAGTGTATATATATACCATAATTTATAACCATTTGGAGTCTTATAAAAGTGATTATGACACTTATATTATTTTATTTTAAATGATTCCAAAGTTTTCACCTTCATAATTTAATAAATATAATAATTTAAATATTGTGATTTGTGGATGATAAATTTGAGTAAAATTATTATTGTGAAATTTAATATAATTATATTCATCATAGGATTTTATTTTTAATTTTTATGCAACAAATATGTATATTAAATAATTATACAAAAATGTTGTAGTAATTATTTTATTAAGAGATAAACCAAATAAATGGTTTTAAAAATAATAAAATAAATATTATATTAACTATTTAATGTGCTCCACTAATTTTATAGATACATATGTCCTTTTATGAATCTATTAAAGCTTTTAGTTCTAACATATATTCTTTATATATTTTATTTAAATTCATATAAATGAATAGTGTCAAAATTGACACTATTGTTATTTTAAAAAAATAACATATTATAAAATTGTTTAAAAATAAAGAAAATATTTACAAATTATAAATTTAAATTTATATGGTCTAAAATGTTATAAATTATTCAATTATGGACAATTCACAACAAATAAGTAATTTTTTGTTATAATTTAAAATTGAGAATTTTATTACCACAAATAAAATTAAATTGATTAGGTAAGGATAAATCAAGTTGATAATGTTTAAAATAATTTCATAACATGTCTAAATTTTATTGGTTTATGAGATTACCACCTTATCTCATCTTATATTCGAATATGAGTCATTTTTATGGTTTTTTGGTGGGGTTAGATTTATTATAAATTAATATTTTTAAGAATTCCAAAGGTGCCCCTCTCCTCCCTTATAAAAGGGCTCCTCCTCCCTCTCTTCCTCACACCACATAGAGCCTTCAGTCTCGTCCAACCCCTGCAAAATCATCTTCTCCACTTCTCTAGAAACATACTAGAGGTCCTGGTCTTCTTCAAATACCAATTTTAGTGCCCTAAGAAGAGGTATCAAAGAGGCGCTTCAAAGAAGAGGTAATGTCCATTACCGATTCTTTCAACTATATTTCTTATTACAATTCTTTTTTAGTTGTTTAATTATGAGGTAATAACATCAGTATCAATAATATACTGATATTTTATTATATGTATGAAACAGCCATATTTCACCATCTATCCATCCAACGGAAAATGAAATCATCGCGCGTGTGTACGTACAGAATACCGTCTCCACGCCGTGGTGTAATCTATTTTCCACCACCACCTTACTTGGATTGGTATAAGGGTGAAAGTAATGAATATATATGATTATTGTAAAGTGATATTGATTATGTAATATTATACATACACTTTAATACAATTCCATGACCTTGGGAATGATATCATTGCTCGTGCGTACGGATGGACTATCGTCTCCACGGCGCGATGAGATTCACTCTCCATGTTAACCATTCATAAATGATTATAAAGTATATATAAAGAATAATAATGAAATATATGACATAATAATGATACAGGATTTATGTATATACATATATATATATATGTATTTCATTTACTTAATTTCATTCAATTAAAAAGGGAAACAAAAAGGGCGTTCATGCGTACGTACGGCCTACCATGTCCATGAACAGTGTATTTCATTCCTTTTATCGATCTATAATATATATATATATATGTATATGATGAATATATATTATATATAA
This sequence comes from Viscum album, assembly GCA_963277665.1. Classification (NCBI taxonomy): domain Eukaryota; kingdom Viridiplantae; phylum Streptophyta; class Magnoliopsida; order Santalales; family Viscaceae; genus Viscum; species Viscum album. Next base: position 51,130,140 of record OY728152.1, on the reverse strand, counting down.
ATCATGTTTTACATTCTGGAATTATGTGAATCAGGATATAAGTAATAATATCAAGAACGACAAGTCGAAACACATACGATAAATAAAATGATTTTACCCAAAATGCAGCTTTAACATGGAATTTACAAAAGAACGGTTAATATAAAGTCATAAGTGAAACATATATCACAATGAATATGATTCTGTAATCATTCAATGACATTATTTAAATAATTATACAGGAGGTTCGGATACGTACGAAGCATATTGGACCTAAGGTAAGGGATAATTGTGCAAATATCATTTTTATCTGAGATTGCTTATTCGTAAGCATTTACTAGGGTTATTGGTATCATTCTTTTCCATGTTTTATAAAATTGTATTCATGTATGTTTAAAGTAATTTATGGCCATTTTACTTTGACCCCATGGTATGAAAGTAATCTTTCATTTATTTACCCTATAAGGTACTTTTTCACTTTTCCGACAAGAGTACGAGGAGAATGTTATTTTTAACTTATATAGTGTGAACAAATTTTTATAGTTTCACAACGCCTCATTTTCAAGAAGCTTCCTCTACAAGATTGCATGATTATTTTCAACAAAAAACTTTTCTTTTAAAATTGCATTGAATTTTGTGAAAATAAAATGATTTTAAAGAAGAAAGGATATTTTCCTCATGAATTCATTTCAAGTGTTTTTCCAAAAATATTTTCCATCTAAGATGACATTATTTCATATGTTTATGTTTCAAGTAATATGTCTCAATGATTTAAATGGTTTCAATTTTCATATGATGAAATGATATCAAACTTTTATGGATTATGTTATGATGTTATGATGTTTAAGAATCCCATTTTATTACATGGGTTATGCTACGATGTATGATTTATGATTTTGTGGAACAAGAAAGAATGATTTCATTATGAGATGGGTGGGACCTATATCTCCCTCCGATTCATTGTTTAAAGATTTTATATCTCATGAGATAGACATGGATGGAACGGTACGTTAATCCGGTTCAGTGTTACAGGACAGAAACGAGGAGTGAACTCGATTCAGAATGGGACTTTGTCCACTAAGATGGTCTTGGCAGCAATGCCTTGGCTACTATGGAAATCATTACATGTCCTTAATGGATGACACAACTACATGTTTTATTCGCATGCTATTTTAACATGGTTTATGTTCCATTATTATAAGGCCCCAGCCTTAAACCATACTCAATCTTGAGTTATTACAAGATTACCCATTGAGGATCTTTTCAGGTTTAGAGTTTTAGAGAATTAGATCATGAAACTTGCATTACATTCCACATTTAAACAAAGTGGTTACATAAAAGACAGTATTCATTCTTCCCATCAACGGAAACATATTTAAAATAAAACATGGATTCTTTCTTGAAACATCCTTGACACTATCATCACATCATGTACCTTTCCTTTGACCTGTGAAAAACATTTCAAAAACTTGGGATGAACATAAAAAGCTCAGTAAGGGTTATAAAAATATGTAATGGAAACATGAGTTCATATATACATAATAATGAAATCATACTTTACCCATAAAACATAGGCACTTTAACATAAATCATAAAATCATGAATAAATCATAGAAGTCATAAGACATAAAATGTAACTTGAGGCATTCATAATATTCTTACGTAAGGAGTAACCCTCTTGGTTACGTTTGGAATACCCACCATAGTATATTCCCTAAATCTCTTCGGAGAAACCTTAACGTTTCACTCCTTCGCGTTACCCAATGCATTGGAGAGCTATATCGGGCTCACCCGCCCATAGTTTATCACGGAACCACCCGTTTTCATAACAATGCCCAAGAACCATAACATAAACGTATCACATAAAACATGCATAAAGGAAAAATAACATTTCCACATTTCAATCACAATATAAAATTTTAAGATATTGAAATAATGAATCCATTCTAAAAACCATTTTCAAAACAATTTAAAACATTTACTAAAGACATTTTTGAATCAAAGTGTCCCATACAACCTTGAAGCTTTTAACATTTTAAACCATTAATATCAATATAAATAAATTCATAAACCATTTTGAAAAAATGGATATTAATAAGAACAAATCATTAAAACATTTAAAGCGATATTTGTTAAAGGGTTTTTACCAAAAATTAGAGATACTTGAATACAATAATTGAGGAATAACATTTAATCAGAACTTTATAATATCATTAGAATAAATGGATTCATGATATAATATTCCAAAGGACATTATATACACAATATAAGAGTGAATTGGTGCATAACAACAATGAAGTCTCAATAGAAATGTAAAATGCGATGAAATCCCTTATAAAGAAGGTATCCTTAAATTAAGGATAAATCAATCTCAAAATTATTTGTGAAAAATATAAATACACCTAATATAAGTGGATATTAAGTGTAAAACAATAAAAGGTCACTCACACATATTCAAAGGATGACATATTCAATAACTACATGTTGAACCCAAAGAAATCGAAATTGGGTTAAGAAGTTCCCCTGATAGCCTAACGGTGTCACATCAAAATGAGTTGATGAGAGATAAAAAATGGTATGTCATCACTTGGACATAAAATTTACATCAATAAGGATATATGATAACATATCCCAACATAAAAATATGTAAATTAAAAGACCCAACAAAAGAATTCTTTTAAACAGAGGAGGGTGAAAGGTTCCCTTACCAACTTGGGTATCTTTCGAAACATACACCCCAAGAAAGAAGGACAATGAATCATTAATGTAAATACTCATAAATGGAATTATATTACACAAATAATAGAATAACGGGAAGTACATACACCACTCAAAGAAAATTGTGGCAAATGTAGCATAAATCTCACGGGAATAAAAGTGAGATGAAAAATCCCTTACGAAAACTCGGCAGCCTAACAGCGCCACATAAAACTTCCAAAAATTGATTTATGAGATCAAATATGGTCTCTCATAATATGAATATAATAATTACAGTATTAGGAATATAAAAAAATATCCCCAGACATAATAATGATGAGCTTAAATGAAATGACATAAAAGAGAGTACATAAAAATAAAGAGAGAGGTTAGATCTCTTACGAAAATTCGGCAGCATAACGACGCCACTCAAAACTTCCAAAATGGATTGATGAGAGAGAATAGGGTCTCTAATCATATGAACATAAAAATTACATTAAGAGTAATATAAAATAATATCACAATAACAAGAAAGATGATCTTTAAAATGAATGACATAAAAGAGTGTACTTAAAAAGAAAGAGAGGAGTATGATCCCTTACCTCATGTCCAACTTATCTTGTTCGTTTCTTTATAATCCTGAATAATAAAATTTGGTCAATTAATAATTGCCTATTTATCTCCTTTAGATATTATTATTCAGTTCATATCACATATTATAATGTTATAATAATTTTTTAATAATGATAGTTCATATAAGACGTTTTTGCCGATGTTTGGTACATGAGTCAAAAATGAACTTGTTTGAAAAACGATTTCTCATGTAGTTATATGTAAATAATTTCTAGAATAGTATTAATGATTAAAATATCATATATATCCAGTAAATATTCATTTTATACTATTCCATGTCATTTCGAGATAAAAAATGAAAAGCATCGTTCATGGAGACGGTAGGCCGTACGTACGCATGAACGCTACTTTCATTTTTTGTCATATTAATGAAATTAAAACAAAATGAGAGAGATATATATATGTTATAATTCCAGAATGATATCCATAATATAGATGTAATATATTACATATATATCCATTATATATATGTACTTATAATATTACATAACATTTTGAGATAAGAAATGAAATGTACCGTTCATGGAGACGGTAAGCCGTACGTACGCATGAACGCTACTTCCATTTCTATTTCATATATAATGAAATTAAAACATAATGATACATAATATTATATTAATTTCAGTATGGAATCATATATAATATCATCAAATATATCATTTATACATACCACATATGGTATTAACGAATCAAATCACTTTGAGGGGGCGGTAGTCCGCACTTCCTTAAATGATGATATCGCGTTTACCCATAATAGAAACCATAAACGTACGCCATAAATGAAAAATACAGAAGCTTAAGTAAAACATAAACATATTATATATCATATATAATTATAGTGTCATCTTAATGGCCACCTTTGAAGGTGTTAGAAGAATTTTGAACAATCATCGTTTCTGGAGGCAGAAATTCACCATCCATGGAAACAATATGTTCTTTAACCATTAGATGTAGGTGTGTGTAATTTTAGCTCTAATACTTATTATAACAACATCCTAGTATATTGAATATACTATATTAGTTACAAAATAAATGAATAAAAAGAGTTTATGGGGTTGTAGAAGCAAAATAAAATGAAAGGACACAAGTGAAGACATTACCTTAAAATCGGGTAACTTCCTTTGGTTTGAGCTCAAAGGCTTCCTTGATAAGACTTATGCCTAACATGAGGCTTCAAGGAGTAAGAAAGGGAAGTGGAAAGACAAAATGGGAAGGGGTTGGCCGAGCCAAAGGCTTTGGGAGTGTGGGTAAGGAGGTAGAGGTGGGGGCCTTTTATAGGAGGAGAGGAGGGGCACTCTTGTAATGTTACAAAATGTTACTTTATTTTCAAAAGAGTTTCGGATTTTAAATGTCCCAAATTGATGTATATTGAGGATAAGGTGATAAGGGATCGAAATACACTCATCCAATTAGTTTTTGACATGTGTAGGTCTTAGATATTACGTTATCTTTCCATTTTATTTAAATCGCTAAATAATGAGGTCATCACTGCATCATCATGATGTCATAAATAATTTATTTAAATAATGTCTAAAAATTATAGAAAAAATACTATGATTTAGGAAATCTTTTTATCTTTCCAATTACTATTTATAGTCAAAAATATGACTTGTATAACACCATGTAAAAATTGTATTAGTAAAACATCTCATGTTTGTGTCATTTTTACTTTAACATTAAATAAAAAGATATTTATGTCATTTCCAAACCAAAGTGGCTCCATGGGGTCCCCAAGTTGACCCATGGATTTTCGTGGTCGGCCATGACACATAGAATGAGGGTAGGACATGTTTCTAGGTCATTTCATTTTATTAAAACATTATCCTTACCATAAACTACACTAATTACCTCTAATCGCGATTAAAAACTTAATAAGTTACTATTCACCAAAAAAATTATTTTTATCCCATTGAACCACATTTTACTTCTTAATGACAACCATGTCTGTCAGATTTTTGAAATTCTAAACACAATGATGGCAAAATTTCATTTAAACAGGAAAATCTGTTTTTATAAGTACCACTTAGTGGTTTCACTATTCATAAAAAATTGAAGTTTTTCAGAAAAATCCCAAAAATTCACCCTAAGCTATATTTGATATTCCGAATTCAAAAATGAAGTCTATTTTACAAAATTCAAAACATAAAAGTCACATTAATTAATTTAATAATTAATTCCCGCTGTCAGAGAAATTAGCGCGTTTTTATGAAACAATAAGTATCAAAAGATTGACACTAGTTTAAGTCTGATTTCAAAGTGAAATTAATTCCAACGACCACTATTGGATTTAATGGTAAAAATATATTCTAATTTCACTTTAAAACCAATTCAAAAGATAATCTAATCATATAAATAAATTAGATTGAAAAGAGGATTTGAATTAAAATACAACATTTTACACTATTCATTAAAAAAATGAACTTTATCAGAAAGATACCAAAAATTTACACAATGTAAATTTTGATGTCCTGATTCTTAAGAAGAGTTTTATTTGGTCCCATATAATTTATAAGAGTGAACAAAACTATATTTAATTTCGGTTCTCCATCAAAAGGTGATAAGTGAACCTTTAGTGAAAACTAGGGCATATACACCTAAAATTGAATTCTTTCCGTATTTTCAGACCTTTTCATTTATTGGATAAATGTAAAAACATCTAAAAACATATATAATCATATATTAGTTATTTCTATCCATTCCTGCCAATACAACGGCTACATGTTAACTACCATTTAAAATAATATTATTTTATTATTAGAGTGCAACGTAAGATTCCCAAGAAAATCGTTGTTGCGTGTTGGGTACGCCATCGAGCATAGCATCCCCTTTAATGTCATATTAATATTTTATTCACAAATATGGATAAATATTACAATTTCATATTCTTTATTTGCCTGGGGTGTTACAATTACGATCTATGCCTTATGTACATCCATGTTTTATGTCGTTGCTCAACATTTTGTTATTTAAACATTATGTTCGTATTTTTGAGTTCAAATGTATATGGTATGTTTTATTTTATCCATGCTTACCCTTACTGAGCATTTGAGCTAACCATTTTTATGTTTTATTTTCCCCCATGATAAAAAAGAAAGGTTTTAGGTAAGGAAACAAAAAGTGGAAGATCTTTAAGGGAGATGTTGAAGATCTTTCACTACGATTAGAAGATTATGTTCAATGTTTCCAAAGACACTAAACTATTACGGTCCTTGTGTGTCTATTTTTGTTATGTATTATGTATTCCGAAAAAGTAATGTAATGTCCATGTACGTCAAGTTTAGGGTCTCTACAGTTGGTATCAGAGGAAAGGTTTAGTCAACCATTAGAAACTAGGATGCGAGAACTTTATTGAGATACCTAGAGATATTTCTAAGGTATGTCTAGGGATGTTCTTAAAGATAAGTATACGTATAAGATATCATCCTAGAACTACGCTAACGATCTTAGAATTAAACCTAAGATGTTAGATGTCGAAGGTACTCTCCCATGATTATGTTATTTTCCTTGTATGATTTTTTCCTCTCACAGAATTCTTTTTGTGTTTTAGTTAATGGAGGGAACCAGAAGGAATTCGGCTAACATTGAATCCAATGGAAAAATTGGTTACTATGAGAAACAAAATTGTGTAATGCCTATAGAGAAAGATATTGTGATTATGCCGAATCAGTCATCGCGATATATGATTAACAAGGTGAAATTTAGTGTTATGCCTAATTCATCAAATAAGTGGAAGATAGACATTTATGCATGTTCGCATGTTGAGGAGCATAAAGAAAGGAAGATTGAGATTTCTAAAGAAGGGAAGAAAAACCTTTAGGAATACCTAAAATGGAGGGACTGATGTTATCTGTGTGGAGAAAAGGGTTATAGAGTGACAGGCTATTATGGAGTTCAATGTCTTATTTGTGGAGAACATGAGCATTACCCAACTCAACTCCCTGACCTAAAAAGTTAGTTCTAAATCAAGAAAGGACTTATTACATGATAATCATTGAAGAGAATGGATTAAAGTGTTTATGTATTCGTATGCAAGAATAATGTTGTTGAGGTACTTTTATGGTGTATTAGAATATTTTTGTATTAGTCTATTGTGGTTTTCAATAATTTTATGGTACCGGTAACCATGAAAAGTGATTCAAATATTTTGGAAAGTAGATGATATGCACATAATGAAGGGATAAGGAGAAAATGAAATGGTTGACAGTATTCATGAGCTCATGATTGATACAAGGACTAAGTGATATCGTGATTTGAGTATATAAAATTTTGAGGATTTTGGTATGTGGAAAGAGTTAACTTTTGACAGCACTCACGTTTTCACTAAGATTCAATGGGTATTAATTTTTCAAGAGAATACATGATTAAGGTATTCACATTACTGGAATGTGAAAAACAAGAAATATGAGGGATAAATGACGGTATTCACATTCTTGTTATATGACCTTTTTAGTAGTCATTCTCTTTATACAATGAGTTTGGAAAAAAGTATTTTGGATAAGCCTAAAGATTGAAATGGATTGTGTTGGACATAAGTTAGTATTGTTTAAGGATATAACTTTTTTCAATATTATTGATGGGATGTTATAGTAATGTAGTTTTAGAAAAATAACAACCTGCAGGACTGGCGACTGCCCATCGCATCGGACAAGGCTGTGGGAATCAAACCCACAACCAAAGTGCGACGGGCCTTTATCGCCTACCACTGGCCTACAGGAAGTCCCTGTTTAGTAGAAACTAGTTTTATTATATTAATTAGTATGATATATGAAGTATAAGTCCATTTTAGGAACCATATATGATTAATCTCACTATAGATCGACTTATGTATATTTAATAACTTTTTCTAACCTTTTGTTTGAGACATATGGAATGACCCGTCCTTCTATCACATGATCTACTAACACTTCACGAATAACAAATCCAACTACATTTCTTTAAGATATGAAGTGGAAATTGTTCGAGGCACGAAAAACAGTGAGATTCTACCAAAATAAAGTAAGTAATTATTCTAATTCAAATTCTTCAACTTTAGGGAAATGATGTTGAAAACCAAAAAATATTGTTCTAGTGCCCTTATATCCGATGAATTAGATGGTACCCTATATCATCACAAATCTATGACTTTGTGATTTTTGGATTTTCCATAGCCATGTTCTCTACCACTCTCCATCAGAACATGATGGTTAGATTTCTCTTCCATATTCATATTTTCACCTATGTTATCCTATGTGGAAACCCAATGATTAGATAATTTGGTTAACCGTTATGTTTCATAAATTAGTTTTTAATGTCAAGTTATTGTATTCCTTTTTATAATCTGGGATTCTATTAAATAAATTTTCATGTAGTAAACCATTTATAACCCCAACGAATTTCGATGGCGAAATTAATTTTAAGGGGGGTATAATGTAAAACCCCGAGATTTTATGAAAAATATTCTTTTAATTTCATTTATGTCTTCTATTATACACCACACCAAGTTTAGCTTGTACTATACGCAACACCGTATTAGGTTGCAGTATACACAACGTTATTCTTGGATCGTGTTGCACACAATTTCAAATTCGTTTTATAATAGTCATTCTACGCAACATTGAGTGTGTTTATATATATATTCAATGTATAAATAAAATATGGTTGGATTCTGTTATACGAATCAACGAAGGATTCTTGCACAACACGGAACCCTGACTTGGCTTGCATTACACTCAATCGTGACCTTCCTTGATAGCGTGTGTTGTACGCAATACCGAGTTTTACAAAACAACGATATATTATTATAATATTATTATGAACTAGTCATTATGAATAGTATTAACAAAATTTTGAATTTTATGACATTATTATTCATCTTAAAAATTTTATAAAACAATTTATGTAAACAAAATAAAAATTCAGGTAAAATAAGTATTTTTTAAAAAAATGCAGTTTTGCCACCTTTTGATGGCGCACCCACTTTAAAACTAGTTTTTGACAAGTTTATAAGTTCAATTATACAAAATTAAATTATTCTTTGGAATAGGGATATAAAATTTTACCTTGGATATAATTTTCTTGTTATTCTGATAACTTTCATATTTTAACGAATAGTAAAAACACGCTATATTTTAGTTAAAAACAACTTTTTTCATCGTAATAATTTATGTGGTTATATTATAACATTTAATGGTCTTAAAGTATAAATAGAATATATTTTTACCATTTAATATAATGTATTTCATTAGCAATGATTTTACTTTGAATTCGTATGTTAAATCAATTCAATCTTTTTTAATGTTTTAAACAAAAACCCGTTTTCTTTCGACAACGGGATTAATTATAATTTAATTTTTGCAACTTATGTTTATTGAATTTGGAAAAATGGATTCCATATTTGGAATCAGTAGTTCAAAATTATATTAATAGACTACTTTTTATTTTTGGGAATTATGAATATTAACTACACTAAATTTTATTTACCATAGTTAAAGGTAAATCGGGTAATTAAGGGTAAATATAATATTATAAATTACCCTAACACCTTCCAAAATCCTATTGGATGACTAAAAGTAGACCCATATCACATAAGGGTCGGATTAGAATCATTTAATGGACTTTTGTCCACGAAAATAACTTAATTATTATTAAAACCAAAGAGAGGGACAACATGTCACTCTCTTAAATATTATAAGTATAATAATTTTAATTTAGTGATAAACATCATAGAACATCGAACATGAATAGTTTCCAGAGAAAAAATAAAATTATCTACATCATGATATTTTATTTATAATTTTTAGGGATAAAATAATTTTCATTAATGGTGATACATTAATGATGCAGATATTATTTATTAAGTGAAAAATCAGTAATATAGTTTTTATTGAAATAATAATACAAATGAAAAAGCCCAAAAACCTGACCGAAACTTATTGGTAGTGTATATATATACCATAATCATCCAATGACTTAGATTATAACCGTTTTGAGTCTTATAAAAGTGATTATGACACTTATATTATTTTATTTTAAATGATGCCGAAGTTGTCACATTCATAATTTAATAAATATAACAGTTTAAATATTGTGATTTTAAGATGATAAATTCGAGACAAAGTATTATTGTGAAAGGTAATATATTTATATTCATCATAGGATTTTATTTTTAATTCTTATGAAACAAATAAGTATATTAAATATTTATACAAAAATGTTGTAGTAATTATGTTATTAAGAGATAAACCAAATAAATGGTTTTAAAAATAATAAAATAAATATTAAATGAAATATTTAATGTGATCCACTAATTTTATAGATACATATGGCCTTTTATTAATCTATTAAATCTTTTATTTCGAACATATATTCTTTATATATTTTATTTAAAGTCATGTAAATGAATAGTGTCAAAATTGACACTATTGATATTTTATAAAAATAAATTATTATAAAATTGATTAAAAATCACAAAAATATTTACAAATTATAAATTAAAATTTATATTGTATAAAATTTTATAAAGTATCCAATTATGAACAATTGACAACAAATAAGTAATTATTTTTTATAATATAAAATTTAGAATGTTATTACCACAAATAAAATTAAATAGATTAAATAAGGATAAATCAAGTTGATAATGTTTAAAATAAGTTCCTAAAATATCTAAATTTGATTAGTTGATGATATTACAACCCTATCTCATCTAATATTCGGATATGAGTAATTTTTGGTGGTTTTTAATTGGGGTTAGGTTTATTATAAAATAATATTTTTAAGAATTCCAAAGGTGCCCCTCTCCTCCCTTATAAAAGGGCACCTCCTCCCTTTCTTCCTCACTCCAATTTGAGCCTTCACGCTCGGCCAAACCATGCCATATTAGCTTCTATACTTCCCTAGAAACATCCTAGAGGTCCTGGTCCTCTTCAAATACAAATTTTAGTGCCCTAAGAGGAGGTCTCAAAGAGGCGCTTCAAAGAAGCGGTAATGTCCATTACCGATTCTTTCCACTTTATTTCTTCTTCCACTTCTTTTTTTAGTTGTTTCATTATGAGGTAATAACATCAGTATCAATAATATACTGATATGTTATTATAAGTATGAAACAACCATATTTCACCATCTATCCATCCAACGGAAAACGAAATCACCACGCGTGCGTACCTACGAAATACCGTCTCCACGCCGTGGTGTAATCTATTTTCCACCACCACCATACTTGGATGGGTATTATGGTGAAATTAATGAATATATATGATTATTGTAAAGTGATATTTATTCTGTAATATTATACATACACTTTAATAAAATTCCAAGATCTTGGGAATGATATCATCGCTCGTGCGTACGTACGGACTACCGTCTCCACGACGCGATGAGATTAACTCTCCATGGTAACCATTCATGAATTATTATAAAGTATATATAATTAATAATAATGAAATATATGACATAATAATGATACTGGATTTATGTATGTATATATTTATGTATGTCATTTACTTAATTACATTCAATTCAAAAGGGAAACAAAAATAGCGTTCATGCGTACGTATGGCCTACGGTCTCCATGAACGGTGTATTTCATTCCTTTTATCGATCTATAATATATATATGTATATGATGAGTATATATTATATATAAATCATGTTTTACATTCTCGAATTATGTATATCAGGTCATAAGTAATAATATCAATAATGACAAGTCGAAACACATACGATAAATAAAATGATTTAACCCAAAACGCTGCTTTAACATGGAATTTACAAAAGAACGGGTAATATAAAGTCATAAGTGAAACATATATAACAATGAATATGATTATGTAATAAGTCAATGACATTATTTTAATCATTATACAGGATGTTCGGATACATACGTAGCATATCGTACCTAAGGTAAGGGATAATTGTGCAAATGTCATTTTTATCCGAGATTGCTTATTCATAAGTATTTACTGGGGTTATTGCTATCATTCTTGTCCATGGTTTATAAAATTGTATTCATGTATGTTTAAATTACTTTTTAACCATTTAGCTTTTACTACATGGTATGAAAGGAATCATTCTTTTATTTACCCTATAAGGTACTTTTTGACTTTTCCGACAAATGTAGAAGGAGAATGTTATTTTTAACTTATACAGCGTGAACGGATTTTTACGGTTTCATAACGCATCATTTTCAAGAAGCTTCCTCTACAAGATTGCATGATTATTTTCAACAAAACCATTTTCTTTTAAAATTGCATGGAATTTAGTGAAAAGAAAATGATTTTAAAGAAGAAAGGATATTTTCCTCAAGAATTCATTTCAAGTGTTCTGCCAAAACTATTTTCCATCTAAGATGACAATATTTCATATGTGTATATTTCAAATAATATGTCTCTATGATTTAAATGGTTTAAATTTTGTTATGATGAAATGATATCAAACATTTATGGATTATGTTAAGATGGAATTATGTTTAAGAAACCCATTTTATTACATGGGTTATACTATGATGTATGATTTATGATTTTGTGGCACATGAAAGAATGATTTCATTATGAGATTGGTGGGACCTATATCTCCCTCCAATGCATTGGGTAAATATTTTATATCTCATGATAAAGACATGGCTGGAACAGAAAGTTAATTCGGTTCAGTGTTACAGGACTGAAATGAGGAGTGAACTCCATTCAGAATGGGACTTTGTCCACTAAGATGGTCTTGGCAGCAATGCCTTGGCTACTATGGAAATCATTACAGGTGCTTAATGGATTCCACAATTACATGTTTTATTCCCATGCTATTTTATCATGGTTTATGTTCCATTATGATCTATGCCTTATGTACATCCATGTTTTATGTCGTTGCTCAAGATTTTGATGTTTGAACATTATGTTCATGTTTTTGAGTTCAAATGTATATGGTATGTTTTATTTTATCCATGCTTACCCTTACTGAGAATTTGAGCTCACCCTTTTTATGTTTTATTTTCCCCCTGGATCAAATGAAAGGTATTAGGTAAGGAAACAAAAAGTGGAAGATCTTTATGGGAGATGTTGAAGATCTTTCACCACGATTAGAAGATTACGTTCTAAGTTTCCAAAGACACTAAACTATTACTGTCCTTGTGTGTCTATTTTTGTTATGTATTAAGTATTCCGTAAAAGTAATGTAATGTCCATGTACGTCATGCTTAGGGTCTCTATACATGTCTTTAAGCATTACTCTTATGTTCATTCCCTTATTGGTATTATTAGCTCATCCCTTTGTTCATGTGTTCCCCAGGGTACCCTATGCATATGTAAGGGCTCAAAGAAAGATATGAGGTCTTTATGGTTATTAAATATAGAAGTATTTTTAGCCCCATGCTTTATGATTTAGGAACGTTTTCTTAAAATATTTTATAATTCATGATCATTGTCTTGTATTGTGATGTATAATTATGACTAAAATCACGTTATGTAATATTTAAATGACTAGGGTCACTATAGTTGGGATCAAAGGCATGGTCCAGTTATTTTTTGACATTATCAATCAATTTCCATAGTGAGAAATTTATGGATGAGTGTAAGTATAGGAAAACACCCTTTAGTTTTGGAAATTATATAGTAAGTATTTTATCAAGAAAATACATCTCTGTCCAGATACAAATAGGTAACAGTGCCTCTCAATGATATGTACCTAGGAGTGAATACTCCGACAAAGAGTTTTGGGCTACACCCGATGTATCATGGTACATGACAATGGGATTTGTTGTACTCTTGGTATCTACAGACCTTGAGGATATGCTTTGGTAAATTAATGAGAATATTAAAAAAATTATTAAGGGAAAAAAATTAACAGAAGAATATATGTTATGAAATAAATAGAGGATAACCAAGATTTTAACCTAAGGAATCATAAGTTAGGGTATAAGTCTCTTCTACAAGTTTATCTTTTTATGTTAAATTTTTTCTATTCATGTTTAATAAATAAGTATTCAAGACCTGTTATACTATGATCTTTTTCTTTGTTAATGGAGGGAAATATAGGAACACGTTTTAAAAACCAATGTGATTGGAAATGTGATGATTTCTCAAATGATATGCCTGAAATGATGAGAACGGGTGCTAAAAACATCATGATAACACTTGGTCTGTTGGATCATGTTATGTATAATAACATGAATCATGTGGAACACACTAATTATCCCAGAAAAGGGAAACTTTCGGAATATACTTCATTTGGAAAAGGTCTCCCATGTTTAACAGATCCTCTAATCGAATTCTCGTGGAATAATGGATTAAATCCTTTGAAAATTTATTCTTTGTCCTCCAGTGCTCAGAAGAATAAAAAGTTATACTGGTGTTCTATCATCTGGATCGGGAACCTGATCAGTGGTAGACATTGATCATGAATACAATGTCCCAAGGGGAAAATGATTCCATATATTGGGTGGAATTCAAGAGGATTTTTTTCAATAATTATTTTCCTCAAATCCTCCGCAACATGATGGAAAAATATTTCCTCATACACATGATGAAGGGAGATGAGTCCATTAGGGAATATGAAGAAAACTTCATAGGGATTTCATTTTATGCCTCTAGATTTGTCTTCATCACCGAAAGAATTGCGGATAACTTCTTTCACATACTAAATTCATTTCTATGGAAAGCATTGGTGGTTGTATACCTTGACGGTTATATGAAGAATTTCTTGTTGTTCCCTATCAGTTGAAATGAATATTGGAGACTCTCAGTGCCCTCTTGGGCCCAATGAAAAGAAGCAGAAAATGGAGAACAACATGGGTGGTATGAAAAAAAATCCCATGATGGAAAGAAGCCCGAATTTTCCCCTTGTAAGTGTTTTGGGAAGAAGCATACTGGGAACTGGATAAAGGGAACCAAGAATTACATCAAATGTGGAATGTTTGGTCATCTAAATAAAAACATCCAAAGGGATATGAAAAATACCACAAACATGGAAGAATAAAGAAGGATCAAATCAATTCTCATCTAGTGGTGTAGTGTTACAACTTCAAGGTGCCTCAGAATTATGAAAACAATTTCCCTATGTCAAGGGTTATAGGAGGTAATCAACAACATCCTCCAAGGAAACAAGGAAGGATTATGAAATCACTATTACTGAGGTGGAGCTAGAAAACTATGTGGTTACCGGTACACTAGTTATTCATTCAATAATAGTGAATTTACTATTTAATACTGGTCTTATGAATTTTTTCATATCATTAAAATTTAGTAGAACTATTCAAACACCATCTCAAACAATAGAGAACATTTTATCTATGAGAATATAAAATGGGGAAATTACTTCATCCTTGGTTAATAACACTTCCTAGGTTAATTTTTATGGACTAAACCTCCCAAAAAATATCTTCATACATTCTTTAGTTGAGTTAAAGGCCTTATTGGTCTTGGATTGGAAATATTTATTAAAATCCAACATCAACTGTCAGGAAAGGGAGATCAATCATTACATCCAGAAGCATTCTTCAATTCATTACAAGTGTATGGAGAAAGATAAATCTCCTTTTGAATCATCATCCAAGGTGTTGATATTTATTCCATGTGAGAAATCATTTCTAACTCAAATGATTGAGACAAAGGAGAGAATCATGCATGAATAACTACCTATGACGAGGGATTACACTGATTTAATCCTTGAAGAGTTTCCTGGTCATCCTCTTTGATAAATAGGTTGAGTTATAAATTGATTTTATTCATGGATGTACGCCTATATCAAAGACACCATGCAGAATGGCCACTGTAGAGCTGGAAGAGCTGAAGAAGATGGTACTGGAGAATATAGATAAGGGTTTCCTATGCCAGAGTGCTTCCCCGTGGGGTGTTTTAGTCATCTTCATCATGAATACGGATGGATCAATGCACCTCTGCATTGATTATTGTGAGATCAATAAAATAATGATACATACCAATGACTTGGTCAACCAGAATTGTGGGGATAGTTATTTATCTAAGGTGGGACTTTGGGCGGCATATCACCAATTAAAAGTGACAGAGGAAGATATTCCCAAGACAACATTTGGAATGAGGTACGAACAATATGAGTTCATAGTGATGCCCTTTAGAATCAGTAATGCTCTAGTAATTTTCATGGATTTAATGAATAATGATTATATAGATTACATAAAAAAATTTGTGGTAGTCTTTACTAATGATATTCAGATATAATCAAAGAGAAAAGAGGAACATTAGGAGCATTGGAATACTGTGTTAAAGACATTATGAAGGGATATGTTGTATGCGAAGTACATTAAATTTGAGTTCTTGAAGGAGGAAGTATCACTATTGGGGAATTTTATCACTTACAAAGGGATATTTATAGACCGTTATTTGACAAAGGCAATTGAACAGTGGCCTTGGAAAACATCTGTAATGGCGATCTACAATATTCTGGGTCTAGTTGGGTATTATCGATGATTTGTGAAGAATGTTTCACTATTGGTGAACCCAATGACCAAGATGACACAGAAGGGGGTAAATCTTGTCTAGAATAAAGTGTTTAAGATGGTTTTATGGAGTTGAAAAAGAGGCTAATCAGTGCACTATTACACACACTCCCAACAAGTGGGGAACTCATGGTAGTCTCAATTGTTGCTACAGAGAAGGGATTAGGCTTTGTACTGATAAAAAAGCATAATGTGATAGTATACACCTCTTGGGAGATAAAAATCCATGAGCCAAACTATCCCACACATGATATGAAGTTTGCAGCTGTGATCTTTGCATTGAAAATCTAACAGCATTATATCTAAGTAGAAAGGATCCTGCATCTTTATCAATGATGAGAAATTAAAAGGGTCTAATCTTCTTATATTGGAAAAGGATGAACATGGGAATAAATAAGGGAGGAACATCATCAATCCTTTCAAAAATGTTTTCTCAACCATCCCTCATGAAGAGAATAAATGAATCTCAAAGAAATTTTTTTGGGAATTCTAAAAAGAGGGGAAGCTATTAGAAATGGGAAATCCTTAGAAATCTTGGTTGACATGGATGGAGTTGTAATAATTCAGACATAATTATATTTACCATGTAATCTAGAGATAAGGGTGGAGATTCTGAATTATGCACATATCTCAACCTTCTCTATCCACCCAGAGAGAACTAAGTTGTATTGAGATCTATGAGAAAACATTTTGTGGTTCAATTTGAAAAGGGAGATTGCTAAATCTACATCAACGTGTCTAATATGTCAGCAAGTCAATGATACGAGAGAGAATTATAAGGGGATTATGCAACTACTAACCATACCAAGATGGAAGGGGGAGAACATTACCATGGATATTGTCTCTAGACATCTAAGGACATCCAGAGGAAGAAATTCTATATGGGTTATTGTGGATAATCTTTCAAAATACAAGTCACCTTATCTTGATTCGAGAGGACTTCTCATTGGATCAACATGAATGGTTTTACTTCAAAGAAGTTGTAAGTATGCATGGAGTAACACTATCTATTATATCTAATTGTGATGCTAGATTCACATTGAAGTTTTGGAGAAGTCTCTAACATGCTCTAAGAACTGAACTGATCTCTAGTATGACCAATCATTCTCAAAATGATGTCCAATTTGAGAAGACTATTCAGAAACAGGAAGAAATGTTGAAAGCATATTCTATAGAATTCAAAGGAGGATGGGACCAACATCTTCCACAGGTGGAATTATCCTGCAATAACAGTTTCCAGTCGAGCATTTGAATGGCACCATATGATTCCCTCTATGGGGAAAGGAGCACAACTCCGACATGATGGGATAAAGTTGGTCACCGTAAGCTACTGGAACCTGGAATGGTCAATGAGATGCTAGAGATGGTGGAAACCATTCAGTAGAATATCACAGAAGCCTAACATTGGTAGAAACGTTATGCATAAAATCATCGAAAAGACATTGAGTTCAAAGTTGGATACATGGTAATTTTATGCATATCTCCATGGAAGAAGTTCATGAGGTTTCTATATAAATGGAATTAATGTCTTAGGTATATTGGTCCCTTAGAGATCCTTGATCAAGTTAGAGTTGTGGCCTATCGAGAGGAACTTCATCCTACCGTGGCCAAATTAGATGATGTCTTCCATATATCCCTCTTAAGAAAGTACAAACTAGATCTTTCACATGGTAATCTCTTCAAAAGTCGTTCAGTTGGAGGATGATCTTTTTTTATGAGAAGTATCCTGTAAAGATCTTGTATCATAGAGATAATGTTATATGTAGCAAGACTACTCACATGATCAAGATACTATGGTGGAAAAATAAGTATAAAGAGGCCACATGGGAAGTTGAGGAGGCTATGAAGGAAAAGTACCCACACCACTTTATGTCCTATAACGTAAAATAAAATTTAGAGGGAGAAATTTTTTAAGTGTGTAAGAATATAATGACCAAATGTTTTTCAATGGATATTTCCATTTATTTATATGTCATAATCTCATCAAATCACACAAAAAATGAACAAATATGTTCTATGTGACAATTAAACACAATGTTTTCTCTTCGGTGATTTAATTTTCAAAAATCTAACATACACGGTTGTGATCATTATGTTATTTGGAGTCCAATAAGAAAAACATCATTTTTGTTGAATTGTAACTTTCCCTTATGAAAATTAACATACCATTATGAATATTTATATACCCTAATAGATATTAACATTACCGATTATAGTATATAAATAAAATTTATGTAAAATTATGACAAACCTATATCTTGGAATAAGAAAATTAATGTTTTAAAATTGTTATTTTTTGAGTTAATTGTGATTTTAATGAAATATAAAATTAATCATATTTATAAAATAATATTTGGAAAAAGGATTTCATTTTTGGATTTGACATGATGAAAAATGGTTATGGTGAATTTTTGTTATTTTTCTAAACCAATTGAATTTTTTATAAATAGTAAAATATGATAATTCCCAATAAATGATAAAACCTGGGTTTCGGCATCATGATGGGGTCATGGATGTTGTAAATGGACATTTATTATAAATAACATGAATTTATTACTATTCTTTGTCATTGAATCATCACTATGTCTTATTCTTAGTTAAATTAATAAACTAATGATTAAAAAATTATGAGAACCCTCCCCTCCTCCACTATAACCCCCCAAATCCCTCTTGTATGCACTCATCCCAAGCCTTGTTCGTTGCTGATATTCTACCAAATATCCTCTGAAAATATTTTTCCACATCAAACAGACCCTAGTACCTCCAAAATACGAAAACATCTACCCCATACGTGGTTCTCAAAGGAGATGAACTCAAGATGTAAATTCATCTTTCCGATTCTTTTATTTCCTTAATATTATTTTATTTTCTTGTTTAATTTGTCACATCATGTCAATGAAATGTCAATATTACACCATTAATATAAATTTAATTGATATTGTTGTGATACTATTATATTTCATTATCGTTTCACTTTTCCCCAACTTGTATTTGAATGAAATGAATACATTGTAGGAGATGTGTTAATTTAGCATATTCAAGGACCATAGTTTATTGATTTCTATAATAATATTTATATATGGTCATGAAACCATTTCAGTTAAGGTTGAACTAGATTATTATATATGTAATATATCGTAGTTAATGTTCTATAATACTTTTGTACAAATTTGTTTATGTTATAAAGCAAAACATGTTTATTGTAATCAAAACCCACCGATTAACCAAAATGGTTATCACTATTGTTTTATTTAATAATTCATATTCATTGAAAATAACAAAAATACATATTATAACCATTTAATATCTAGGATACTCAATAATGACATACTATTTAAATTCTAGAAACATAGTTTCATTATACTTGCTTATCTGAACATGAACTAGTCATTAAAAACCAAGAAAGAAAACGGACCTAATCAATGAAATTGAACCCTATAACCAGTCAAAAAGGACTTGAATGAAATAAAAATTGTTGTAAATATAATGCCACAAACCCAGTTACCCAATTAAGGTGAATTATTACATAACATTGGCATGATCACAAGGGATCAAAATCCTGAAAGATAGATCAGTTTAGTAGCCTTGGATGTACTAGATACATTCATATGTTTCACATTACATTATAAAATGAAAAACAACAACAACATTGTATCCATTGACCACGTTCAAGACATAGAGTATCCCTATAGGTCAGTCATAATACAGTTCTTCGCATCCTGGGAAAAATAAAACATAGAAAGTGGTGATCCCAAATGCTCAATAGAAGTAAGTAATATATTGGAAGATAACATAAACATTTGGAAAGGTGAATGATTGAAAACACATTCCTTTAAAAATAATAATCATGTACACTTTATAGAAGGAATATGAGATGAGTAAATATTTCTAAAATAAAACATAGTCATATGTGTTCTATTAGTCAAATAACCACAAGAACAATAGATTTTATTTTCATAATGGGGGAATGTATAATGCCGGACATTCTGAAACATTTTGTCATGGCCTCATCCAAGATGTCTTAAAATGATTAAGGCCTTAGCCAAAACCATATATCAAATTGGGAAAGGACTCGGCCAATTCCACATCTAATTGTCTCATGAGACCCACCAATGCACCGTGGAGCTATAGCGGGCTCCATCTGTCACATACTATGTCCAATACATTCCTCATATAAAAAGGATGAAACATAACATAAAATTTCATATTAAAACTAGCATATGAAATGTCAATATTCAAACAAGAAAAGAACTTTGAAAGATGTGATAAAATAATGACATTTTCATCTGGTGATTCCTTTTGATTTGAAAAAAATGGATCCTTAGGTTAGATTTATACTAATGTTATGGCCTATAAGATGAAGTGATCGAATTTGGGAGGAGATTTGGAAAAGTTTTGTCTGATCCAAATAAATTTGGAGGTATGAATTTGAGAGAATGGAATGTGCCCTTTTATAAGAGGGGTGAGGGGAGTCTTAGGAAAAACATGAAATATTATTTTATTATACAATCATATTTGGTTTATAATGGCACCAAATGAATTTATTTTGATCCTTAGGTGGTTATGGATCAAAATAATCTCAACCAATAGCTTTTAGACAAGTTTAGGTTTCCATATTAACCATATCTTTTAGATTTATCTCTTAGTTAAATAGTTTAACATTTACCATGTCTGCATTTATTTTTATATTATATGATTAATAAACATACTATAAAATACCAAGAGAACCCTAAGTAGTTCATTAATGGAATATATATTATTATATACATCCTTTGGAGGAACATTATATTTTTAGGACTATTATATAATTTAATAAAATTGTATTTTTTAAAAATTCAATCATGTCATTTTTGACACTATTTTGAATTTGGTTTTTATGAAAGTCATCTAAACATGATTACATAGAACAAAATACATTGAATCAACCCTAACATGTCATGATAATCTATAAAATTTGTTTATGTCCTCAAAATATTGAAACTATATTTATTTTAATATATATAATCCCATTCATTTGATTACTTCATTAATAAGGTAATTACTGCTTCATCACTGAGTCACAAATAAAACTAATTATTTATTATCTAAAAATTATAAATAAAATATCCCGATGAAGGAAATAATTTTGAAAATAAAATGAATATTTATAGTCAAAATTATAACATAAATAATAGCTTGTGGAAATTATTTTACTAAAAGATATATGTTTATGCCATTTTTTTCTAAACATTAAATTAATTAATATAAAGTGTCATTATGACACTCAAGTGGCTACATGGTGTCCCAAAATAAACCCAAGTATTCCTATGGTCGGATATGTATCATCCAATAGTAATAGGACACATTATAGGGTAATTTTATATTTTTAATATTATTATTTTACCTTAATTTACCGGATTTACCCCTTTAACGACTGTAAATAAAATATTTACTGAAGTAAATATTCATAATTTCTAAAAAATAATTATCTATTTAAAACATTGGTACATTAGATTCCAAATATATAATCCATTTTTTCAAATTCAAAACACAGAAGTGGAAGAAATTATTTTAAAATTAAATCTCATTGCCAAAACAAAAAGTGTGTTTCTAAGAATAAAATCTATCCAAAGATTGACACATGTTTATGTCCAGTTTAAATGTAAAATTAAATCCAATGAACTAAATTATATTACATTATAAAAATATAATCTAATTATACTTTAAATCCAATCAAATTTATAGTTTAGCACTCTAAATTATTTTGATTAAAAAAGATGTTTTCAATTGAAATTTAGTATTTTTCACTATTCATCAAAAAATGAAAGTGATCAGAAAAGATCCAAAAATTTATCCAATAAAAATTTCTCTAAATTGATTATAAATAAGTATTTAATTAAATTAAATTGAATATATAAAAGTTTCAAATATTGGGTTTAAAAAGTTTTCTCCATTAAATGGTTGTAAAATTGAATTTTTTTTAAATACGTCTTTTATCTGATAAAAATGAATTTGTTCTTATATTATTTCTAAGAAAAAAATAATTTGGATTCTAAAATTAAATGGAGTATATAAAATTTAAAACTCAGTTAATAATATTCATAATGGATTTTTGAACGGTTGGTTTGGTAAGTCGTGGTGCGCTCGATCTTTGTGTTGCATGTAGTATAGGTTATTAAATTTCGTTGAAGAGATAACATATTATAAAATATTGGGGTTTCACATTCTCCTCTCAATAAATAAATTTTTTCCTCACAATTTTCAATTTTTCATTTTAAATAAATTATTAAAAATTGAAAAACACCTTTGTGGAAAACCCACATCCTAAATTAAGTTAATAAAATATAATCTTAATAAGAGGGAAAGGGAAATGAAAATGTCACAAAAAAATTATTATCTCGATTAGAAGAACATTTTTGGAAATTAGAAACACATAATTGGAGGAAATCTTAGATATTTATAGAGAGTTATTGAGGTAATCAATCATAAAAAGAGTGTAAAATTGAAGGCCTCAAACCCATCAATCTATGATGATTTAAAATATCATCGGGTCAAAAAAAACATATGGCACTAGGATAACACATTTTTTTAAGATACCTTCCTTGAAGTTTAAGAAATAACTTTTTCATAGAATAAGAGTAATATATATATATATATATACTAGCCATGTTGATTTTTATCCTTCAACTAATTCCTCTCAAAAACTCCTCATTCACTACAAAATATAATAGAAATCAAAAATATTCTATTTATCTGAACCTTATAGGGTTCGAAAAATAATTAATTTAAAATTAATTTGTCCGAATATTAAAAAAAATCATAATACAAACCATGACATCACATATACCAGTGTTAGGTGATCCAACCATGTCGCCCTTTGGTTGTGGGTTCAAGTCTCACAACCTTGCCGGACGCAACAGGTTATCACCCGACCACTAGGTTGTCCTTTTAATAACAATCCAAAAATAATCTTAAGAAATTATTTAACATTAATAAAAGTATACAACATCAAACATAATCCATTCCAACCTCTAGACACATACAAAATACTTCATTCCAAACTCACAGTCCATTGTTTTTATAGAAGTTAAACAAAATGTAGATCTATTTTTCCGCATAATAACATATGAATACCTTCATTGTGTATTATTATAAAACATGCTAACACCCCGAATTACCATAAAACCTTTTTTATTACATTTATGGTACATTATTCCTTATATAATATAAGATATATTCTTTATTTAAATAATTTTGCTTATTCCAACAGTGATGGAATAAACAAAACATTAATCAGTTCTAAGGTAGTCAAGAATATCCAATATAATTTATCCAAATCAACCATCTCTTATTCCAAAATCAATGCCTCAATATCAGGACCATATTATGGTTTACCTTTCCTTCAACCAAGTATTTTCTAAAAAATATTAACCTAAAGATTTGTCTCTTTACATTGTACATTAAAATCTCAAATCCTTAATTAAATATTGCTACCGTACAATCCTTATTTATTTCAAAAATTCATATAACCCGTACATCATTGATACAACAATAAAATGAACTAATTCCTTAATAACAACATAATAACAATTTTCACTCTTCTTTATCTATTTTAGTATCATATATTGATTATTTTCCAATAGCATCATTTGGGGAATACTCTGATGATTTGTACATTGATTCACATAGTGTCCCAACTCCTTATAGATAAAGCACTGTATATTCGAAACCTTTTTCATACCCTAGAAATCAAGCACAAGGTGTCCTTTTACTCCACATATATAACAAAATCACATTCTTTTCGAGCATTTAACAAGGTGATTCTTTACATAGTTATCACATAAGGTAAAGTCATTCTTTCCCCTCTTCCCTTTATATATCTTTTTCTCTACCATCATTTTCTTCTCTGGAGTCCCTCCAAAGCCATAGGACTCAGATAATTATTTACTTATCTTATTAACACAAGATACTAATTCATCATATAATGTGAATACATGGGAGAATATTTCCCTTTTAAATGTTGGCTTAATACAGTGAATTATATGATCCTTCTTATCCATTTGATCTTGTGAATTGTTGGAATTATCATTCCTTCTAGGAGACATTCTAAACAATAGCATACACTATGTTAGTTTATTAATCGAAATGCATAATTCCAATCCTGAAAAACACCTAATGTAAATTGAAATGATTATGCATATAATCGATTATCATAAAATGTTTCCATTGAGAAAGTATTTACTTCTAAATCCATCATAATGGCTTGTAAATAAAATGTGAATTATCCTAAGAATATCCCTTAGGAGTGTCATAACCTGGATTACAGCAAGGCACATTATCATGTACCAGGATACCCTTTGTCAAGCCCGAATCTCCTTATCAAAGTTTTTACTCCTAGGTACATCTATGCCAAAGCCGCCACTACTTGCTTGTATCCAGACAGGGATGTATTTCTTTGAAAATTAGTAAAATTTCAACATTACAAAAATTCATGTATGTTCCTCAATACTAATCATCAATGTCTATCTTAGGTTAATGTTCTCTAATCAGAGTTTTTCTAAATTTAGTTTCCAAGGTATGTACTAAACTTCCTCTAATACCAATTGTAATGCCCCGACCCATGTTATCTAGAGTCAGTGCATTATTACATAACAATTTCATGATCACAGGGGATCAAAATCCCAAAAGACTAGTCAGTTTAGTAGCATTTCACGTACTAGATACATTCATAAGTTTTACATTACTTTATAAAATGAAAAACTAAAAAAATATTTTCTCAATTGACCACATACCTATCTTAGACTATCCATGTAGGCCAATCATAATATTATTCTTCGCATCGTTGAAAAAAAAATCATAGAAAGGGGTGAGCTCAAATGCTCAGTAAGTCTAAGAAATATATTAGAAAATAGCATAAACATTAGGCATGGTGAATAATTGATAACACATTACTTTAAAAATTAAAAACATATACACTTTATGGTAGGAATAATAGATGAGTAAATAATGCCATAATAAAACATAGTCATGGGTATTATACTATTCGATTAACCACATGGACCATCAGTATTATATTCTTAATGAGAGAATGTATAATTCCAGACATTCTGAAACATTTGGTCATGGTCTCGTCCAAGACATCTAAAAATGATTAAGTCCTCAGACAAAACCATATATCAAATTGGGAAGGTCCTCGACCAAATCCATGTCTAATTGTCACTAGAGACCTACCGATGCACCAAGGAGCTATAGCGAGCTCCACCTGTCACCAATTAAGTCCAATACATTCCTCATATGAAAATTTTGAAACATAACAGAAACATTCATATTAAAAATAGCATAAGAAATGTCAATTCATCAACCATAAATCATGAATTGAATAAAAATAACACTTCCACAGTCAATTACACTACAAAACCCTTAATACATTATGGATTATTTTTATTATAATAAATCAACTTTAAACATGTATAAAATCCCTCAAAGGATGTCGACATAGATTAAAATGATTAGTAAAACTCATTTTGATAAATATCCTTTTTTCATGAAAACATTTAAATATCACACATTTATAAAGGAATTAATTTAAAAGATATTTTTGAATCAAACCATCCCATACCAATTTGATACTTCTGAAAGGAATTAACATTTCAAAACAATCTTGTTCATATAAATAAATCCTTAAAACCATTTTGAAAACATGGAAATTAATGAGAATGATTTAGATGAATAAATCGTTAAAACACTTAAAATGATGTTTAGTGAAAAGGTCAATTAACAAAATCCCTATTAAAACTCTTCTATTTATTGTGGACATGGATAACAAATAGTTCCCAGAATATACTTACGTGAAAACAACTTTGGATAATAAAGTGATTGTGAAATTAACCCTCACCTTATACTATCCTTTTGTCGAGGGTATGTTTAACCTCCTATATAACAACCATAATATGTTATTAAATTATTCCAGAACCATAAAAATATTTATGATATCATATATGATTCATTTATGACTTTATACTATAAATTTAATAATAACATCCATGTGAAGGTAATGTTTTGGGTGATAATCAATTTATTTAGCGTATGTGTTTTAACTTGTTATTTATGATCATATCACTTAAATCAGGATTTAAATTCTTACATAATATATCACATGATTTATATAGAATATATATTCAAAATATAAATATTTATAATATATATATATATATAATGAAAACACATTATATGGAGACGGTAGGCCGTACGTACGCATAAATGTTGTTTCTCTTTTCATATCGTATTGAATGGAAGTAAGTGAATGAGATAGATGTATATATATATATATATGATTGTATTTAAAAAATAATTATTATGTCATATATTACATAATTATTAATAATACGTATTTTTATAATCATCGTTGAATGGTGAATGTGGAAATGAATCACATCGTGTTGTGGAGACGATAAGTCGTACATTCACACGAGCGATGATATCATTTCCATAATGATTAAAAGGTCTGTAATTGGAGGGTATATTAATTTTACGGAAACATTATAATGTTATTTTCATTATTTATACATATTATTCATCATTATATCCATCCAAAAACATAGTGTTGAATAAAAAATTACACCAAGATGTGCATACAGTAAGACGTACGTACACATGCATGGTGACTTTATCATTGATAGGATGGATAGAATAATGAATATGGATGTTCCATATATATAATAAAATCGTATTATGTAATGGTACTGGAGTTATTATTTTGGAATTGTATGAAAAAATAAAGTAAAGTGTAAGAAGAAAAAATCTATGAAAGTTGTGATAAAATAATTACCTTTTATTTGGGTGTTTTCTTTTTGATTTGAACAAACTAGATATATAGGATGGCTTTATGCTAAAGGTAAGGCCTCTAGTTTAATGTGAGGGATGTTTCAAGGTGATTTTAGTAGGGTTTTTCTGAGTAAAATGGCTTTGGAGGTGTGAATTTTAGAGAATAGGAAGTTCACTTTTATAAGAGGGGTGAGGGGTACCGTAAGAAAAACATAAAATATTATTTTATTACACAATAATTTTTGGATTATAATGGTTCCAAATGTATTTATTTATAGATTTATGTGGTTATGGGTCGAAATAATCTCAACCAAAATGATTTAGACAAGATTAGGTTAATATATTAACCACATCTTTTGGATTTATCTCTTAGTTAAATCGTTTAACATTTACCATGTCTCCTTTTATTATTATATTATATGCTCAATAAAAATTCTATAAAATGTCAATATAACCCCATGTAGTTAATTAATGACATATATATTATTGTATAAGTTCTTTGGCCGAACCTTATATTTTTAGGACTAATATATAATTTAATAAAATTGTATTTGTTTTAAAAACTGATTTATCTCAATTTTGACACTATTTAGTATTTGGTTTTTGTGAAAGTCATGACAACATTATTAATTATAAAAAAATACATTTAATCAAACCTAACAAGTCATATACATCTATAAAATTCATGTATGTCATCAAAACATTGATATTATATTTATTATAATATTTATAATACCATTAATTTGATTCCTTCATTTATAAGGTAATTACTACATCATCATTGTGTCATAAATAGATCAAATTATTATTGTCTAACAATTATAAATAAAATTACAAGACATAGGAAATCTCTTTTGATTTCAAATTAAAATTTATAGTCGAATTTTTAACTTATATAACCCCTTGTTGAAATTATTTTAGTAAAAGATATATTTTTTTGATATTTGTTTCTTTACCTGAAATTAATTAATATAAAGTGTTATATCACACTCAAGTGGATCCATGGGGTCCCAAAATTGAACCAAGGATATCCTTGGTTGGATATATATCATAAAATTGGAATCCGATACATGTAAGGGTAAATTGATATTTTTATAATTTTAATTTATTATAATTATTTACCGGATTTACCCCTTTAACTACGGTAAATAAAATATTTACTAAAGTAAATATTCATAATGTATAAAAATAAAAGATTAATATGTACAAAATTTTTACCTCCTGATTCCAAATATGGAATCCATTTTTCTATATTCAATACCAAGAAGTGGTAGAAAATAATATAATATTAACCACTGTATTCAAAACAAAAAGCGTGTTTTTTACAAAAAATAACTATCAGAATATTGACACTTGTTTATGTCTAGTTTAAATTTGAAATTACATCCAATGACCTAAATTATAATAAATGATAATAATATAATATAATTATAATTTAAAACAACTCAAATGTATAATTTAACACTATTAATTATTTCGAATAAAAAAATAGTTTTCAATTAAAATTTAGTGTTTTTTAATATTCTTCAAAATATGAATGTTATTAGAAAAGTAACGAAAACTTATCCAAACATAATTTTTATATCCCGATTATAAAGAATAATTTAATTTTATTATATTTAATATATAATATTGTCCAATATTAGTTTGAAAAAATTTTCCCCAATAAAAGGCAGTAAAATTTTAATTTTTAAAAAATACATCTTTTATCTGATAAAAAATGAATTTTTTCTATTATAATGTTTATGAAACACATAATATGGATTCTAAAATTATATTAAATATATAAAATTCAATATTTAGTTAATAAAATTCATAAAGACTTTTTGAATGGGAAGTTTGGTACGTCGTGGTGTGCTCGAACTCGATGTTGCGTGTAGCACAAGTAATTGAATTTCATTGAAGAGATAAAGTACTATGAAATCATGGGATGTTACAATTATAAATAAATAAAATATATAGTAGGTTATTAAATTATTAATTAATAATCCTATTTTTTCATGCAGGTCATTAATGACATGTGGGGAACACCACCGGGCTTAAGGATAAGGTATCCTCTCCATTTCACTTCTATTCTTGAATGTCCACTACGCTTTGAAATTTTTATGAGTAATACTTAATGATGGGGTATAATTATGAAAATCCCCCATACTATCCTAATTAAATCAAAAATAGGATAAATCTATTTATCTCTCATTAATTCCACTTAATTTCACCCAATATCATGCCAATAATCGGTAACAAGTTCTACTCGGACCGCCTTTATTCGTTCGGGTTTCTCTATTTTTATATTTACCCAAATAAAGTTGACTTTATTTTTTATGTAAAACTAATAAATTATGTTTATATGATCAAAAATCATGTTTCATGATTCATCCCTCATTCTCTTTCAGCTATATGAAAGCTTTTAAGTGATTCTATCCTGGATACCTCCCGATAATCAATCTTGTTTTAAAGGAACTTATCATGTTTTTAATCAATTTCAAGTGCACTTTATCCTTTGTTTTAAGATAAATATTTTTCAAAAAATCAGTATTTTTATTTGAAAACCATATTTTTTCACTTATGGTTTTATGTAAAATATTTTTATCTTTTATATTTTAAAATCTCTATAGTATTTTCTCGGAAACTGCACAAATATGTTTTAAAGAAAAAATTTCTGAAATAAATTTCTTACATGTTGTCACTTATGTTAGAAATCACTTATCCTGATATATGCCTATTTTATATTATGTAACTCCATTTATGTTCTAAATAACTTTTCTCGTTGATAGTCTCATGATACGCCTATTGTATATGCTTTATGTCATGATTCTGGTACCCAATTCTTTCCATGGTTAACCCTTATATTTATGTAAGAGTGATTATGTATGATTATTTATATGGAAAACATATTGATGATATTTAAGATGAGTGAGACCATATATCACTCCAATACATTTGGTAAGTAATGTTTCATGAAATTCTATATGAAATGGTCTTGGCGGTTATCCATGGCTTGTGCTACTATGTGAAACGGGATTGGCGATTAGCCTTGACCCATATTACTATGGGAAAGTGATTGGAGGTTAAACTTAACTCATACTGAATATGTGTTTTATGTTTCTACCACATTTCAATGATTCCATGTTTATATGATCCATTGTTTATATGTAATGATTTCATATGTACCATGATTTTGATATAATTCTTTTAGGGATCCTAACTCATGTGAATATGCTTTATTTTACCCAATTTATATATTTTTATATAAATCCAAGGCATAATGAATGAATGACTAATGAACACAATAAATAAAAAATACCATTACATAATTACCTTAAAAATATATATCAATACTTCCATTTTTTTATAATCCAACATTTCTCATGTTTATATTTTCTCAATAATTATCCTATATATATACCGAGGTTAAAATTGAAAATATAATATATTGAATTCCACTTAAATTTTTTTTACCCAATTTCAATTATTATCATATATTATTACCTCTTACATTAAACTATCACAAATTTATTTATTTTAACTATTAATTTGTATACCTTAATCTCAAAACAATCAACATATTAAATCAATCACACCACATTATGTATTTTATATCATTGATTTTATTTTTCTAATTCATTTTTAGTAACATATTTAAGAAAAATGGTTTGTTTTAAACAAATTAATCTAATTAAATAAAATCATCACAATTAATTAAATCAGTATCAGTAATTATAACATGCATCCACACTTATTTCATTCAATTATATTCAAATATGATTCCTAGAAACCCCACTATCTATCATAAACCCATGGAAATGTAGTAGCCTCGGTAAAAACATTTTTTTTAATATAAAAAATTCCAATATATTAAAATGATATGGGTCAATCCAATTTTACCCCTATGACTTGAGATTCTACTACAGTTGTGCTGGATAGAATTAAAAATATATTTTTCATACTATATCATGATCTCTAGTCTCTTATTGATAGAATTTCCCAATTATCATATCAAATACAAGTCAAAATCAACTGATTACATTTTTGAACTTCCCAATCTTTAATAACCAATCCAATTAAGAGAATTACAACATTGAATGAGTATCACGAATTGATAACGAATATATGTCGACTATAATAGAGGGTTTGATGTATCAGATTTTGAGATATTTAACTATAAAATATAATTATATATATAAGTAAAAATAATAATAATCTATTATATAATACAAACTAATACCAATAACCAATATATATTCTCTAAAATATAACTAATAATTCACCACATGTCACACAATTAGACTACTTAATATCCATATGAAAAATATGTATACAGAAAAATATAGTAACTAAAATAAACTAAAGGTAAATTCTGAAATAAACCCTATCCAAAATCCTATAATATCCACCAATTCCATCATCATTATCTCATAATATAGTTCCTAGGTCCTTGGGATCATTTCATATACATGAATCAAGATAGGCGAATTTACTCATTCACAAGTCATGAATGTAAATGGGTTGAATAATGTATGTCAGCAGGCTACAACAATGGATCATAATATTTTACTAGATCATAATATAATCTTATTTATATATTCAAATATAAAATTTGAATTTAACATTCACAATCAATACACATAAAAATGACGAGTTCTTAGAAAGAAACTTTGAATTCAGGTTTTACAAAATATGACTAGCACCATTAGAAACATGACGTATCAATTATAATAAACAATTTACAAATTAATGTCATAGTTTATTATTATATCATTCCAAGAGACCAACCAAAATCAGGTAATAATAAAATTATATCTCAAATCATGAAATTTACAAGCCCACATCATTTTTCCTCTATAGTTGAAATCAGAGTATAAACTAACATATAGAGTAATCTTGTTGTAACTAATATCATCACAAAGAAACACTAAATGCATAACCATCAATATTTGAAAATGATGGAAAAATATATATATAATATTAAATAGATTATCACATATAATATAGTAAAAAATATTTGTTATAGTACATAGCTTAAGCATTTTCACATATCATCACACAAAATAAGGTTATTGAATATCTTTACATAATTTTTTCCAAAAACAAATTCCCAAATCAGGTATTTTAAAATTATTATAAAACTATCAAAATGATTTATATTTATGAAAATAATTTCATTATGAATCATATTTCTAAATCATAAATAATATCACTATAAAGTTATAGCATTTGTATTTAATCAATATAGAATGAGATTATGGGTATTTCATGATGGAAAACTAAACTAATTTTGATATATCCCATGTATATTATTTTGATGATCTAAAATACCCTTCACATATTAATAATGTATTTTATGTGTGTTCATGAGATTTTAAAATTTATTAAATTTATTCTAGGATTATAATAATATATTCTAAATTTATAGAACTTTTGGTGTAAATTTTCATATGTATGGAAAATCAGCTATATCGGGAATTTTGATTTTTAGTGAAATTTCTAAATCATTCATTTGGTTACATAAATCACCTATGAGAATTATTAACCTTTTTAAAATGACTACATCATGGAAAAACATCATGGATGTCACATGCATCTATGAATCGCCTACGTGAGCAATCACCTATATAGATCAATCAGCTATATAAGGCCCCGGCCTTAAACATTACTTAATCATGAATTAAATGAATAATACATATAGAGGATCTTTTCAGGTTTATATTTTTAGAGAATCAGGTCATAACTATTACATCCCAAAAGATTACGTAGTAGGCACTTCTACTATGTTTCCAT
The DNA here is from genome assembly GCA_963277665.1 of Viscum album. NCBI lineage: Eukaryota > Viridiplantae > Streptophyta > Magnoliopsida > Santalales > Viscaceae > Viscum > Viscum album. Next base: position 51,096,813 of record OY728152.1, on the reverse strand, counting down.
AAAACAAAAAAACACTTAAAAAGAAATATGTATAGTTCCATGTTTTAGATAGAAGGTCTTTCCGTGATCCCATCCTTGACCCTATACATATTTAAGTCCTATGGAAAACATTTCAAAAAATTGGGATGTGCATAAAAAGACCAGTAAAGGATACACAAAGAAGGAAAACTATTAGTTTTTCAAAACAACAAGTAATACATGAGTACTTTACCAAAGTAATACTTTTCACCTTTATGAAGGTGTAAAAACTCTTCACTGAATAAAATACCATTACACACCCTTTTGTAACCAAAAGATTACCATAAAACCCATATAAAGAACACATAACATATAAAGGTAACTTGAGACATTTACATACTTAAATAGAATAACCATACGGTCGACTTCCACATATACTTAATGGAATAGCCATTCGGCCAACTTTCATACCCAATGCATTGGAGGTTATAACGTAACCACCCATCCTAGTATTCACGGCACCACCCGTCATATGGTTTACCATGTAACCACCCATCAAATTTCCAAGTACCATTATAAAATCATAACACATAAAACAATTATAAAGGAAAGAAACCATTTCCACATTTCCAGAACAATCTTTCACTTAAATATATTGACATAAAAAATCCATTATCAAAACCATTTTCAATTCCAAAAAAGAGTATATGGTATTTATTTACTTATAAAAATATAACTGCTTTTTGAGGAAGCCAAAGATCAAATAATACTCACGGTGGCGGAAAGGTCATTGTCACCGCTTATGTTAAAAAGAAACATACTTTTTGTCGTTTAGTAAAACACTTAGTATAGAAAATATTCCTTTTGAATAAAAGTAGAAGTCAAAGGGGTTTATACACCATATAAAATAAAGTTGTGTATAAAAGAAAATATGCCTCAATGAATGGATATTGAGACGAAGTCCTTTACAAAGTCAGTATCCTTAGATTAAGGATAAATCACATACATGATTATGTGTGACAAATATAAATACACAAAATATAAGTGGATATTAAGTGTAAAACAATAAGAGGTCATTTACACATAATCTTGGAAAATCAAAACCAATGACATAGATATTTGACTCAATGAAATGAGGTTGAGTTATGATTTCCCATACAAGTTCATCTAAACGACGTAAGAATTTATCAATGAGATGATTATGTGTATAAATATTATATCCAAACAAAGGTTGGTGGAAATTACAACATATAGATTCCACACATAATCTCGGGATAATAAAATCATGAATTATAGGTTTAACCCAAATAACTGAAATTGAGTTAAGAAGTTCCTTTGCAAAAATTCGACAGCCTAACGGTGTCACTTCAAAATTCAGAAAATTAGTCGATGAGAGAGAGAATGTTATCTCATCACATGGACATAAAATTTACATCAATAAGGATATATAAGAAGATATCCCAACAAAATAAGATGTAAATTAAAATACATATCAAAAGAAGTATTTTAAAAAGAGGAGGGTGAAAGGTTCCCTTACCGACATGGGTATCTTTCGAAACGTACACCCCGTGGAAGAAGGGTCATACAATGAAAATGTAAATACACATAATTGAAATTATACTAAACAATTAGTATAATAATGGGAAGTACATACACCACTCAAAAGAAATTGTGGAAAACGTAGCATAAATGTCATGGAAATAAAAGTGAGATGAAAAACCCCTTATGAAAACTCGGCAGCCTAACGACGCCACTTAAAACATCCAAAAATGGATTTATGAGATAAAATAGGGTCTCTCATAATATGAACATATAAATTAAAGTATTATGAATTTAAAATAACATTCCCAAACATAATAATGATGATCTTACAAGAAATGACATAGAATAGTGTACTTAAAAAGAACGAGAGAAGTTGGATCCCTTACCTCAAGTCTGACTTGTCTTGTTCGTTTCTTTATATTCCTGAAAAATAAACATTGGTCAATTTATAATTTCTTAAGGATATCTTTTAAAGATAATTATTCAGTTTATATCACATATTATAATGTTATAATAATTGGTTAATAATGTGAGTCCATATGAGACGTTTTTGTCGATGTTTGGTATATGAGTCAAAAATGAACTTTTTTGAAAATGATTGTCCATGTATTTATATGTAAATCATCTCTAGAATAGTATTAATGATTTAAATATCATATATATCCAGTACATATTCATTTTATACTACTATATAACATTTGGAGATAAAAAGAAATGAAATGCACCATTCATGGCGATGGTAGGTCGTATGTACGTATGAACGCTACTTTCATTTCTTTGTCATATTAATGGAATTAAAAATAATTGAGAGAGATATATATATTATAATTAAATAAAAATATATATTATATATAGTTCACATATTTTCATTAATTTCATTCTTTATACATTCCATGTATTGCATGAACGAGTCACATCACTTGAGGGGTAGTAGTCCACACTTCCTCGTTTGAAATTATCGCATTTTCACAACATGAAAAGCATAAAGTCATGTTTTAAATAAAAAATTCAGAAGCATATAGAAAACATAAATACAATATATATCATATATAAAATATAGTGACATCATAATGGCCACCATGAAAGGTTTTAAGTGAAGATTGAACAATCATCGTTTCGTGAGGCAGAAATTCACCATCCACAGAAATAGTATTTTCTTTAACCATTAGACGAAGGTGTGTGTAAGTGTAGCTCGAATACTTCACATAAAAACACATTAGTATATTGAAGATACTGGTTTTGTTACAAAATAAAGTAATAAAAAATGTTTAGAGGGTTGGAGTAGCAAAATAAACAAAAGAACACAAAGGAACACATTACGTTTAAATTGGGTAACTCTTTTTTGATTTGAGCTCAAAGGCTTCTTTGGAAAGGATTATGCCCAAAGGTGAGGCTTCAATGATGAAGAGAGGGATGTGGAGAGATTAAATGGGCAGGGTTTGGCCGATCCAAAGGCCTGAGAGGTTTGGGTAAGGTCGTAGAGGTGGGGGCATTTTATAAGAGGAGAGGAGGGGAACTCTTGGAACGTTATAAACATTTACATTATTATAAAATGATTTTTAGATTTTAAAGGTCCCAAAATAATATATTTCTTGGATAAGGTGATAAGAGTATTAAATCCACCCATATAATTGGTTTTTGACAAGTTTATGTCTTAGATTTTACATTATTTTTTAATTGTATTTAAATCGTTAAATAATGAGGTAATCGCTGCATCATCATGGTGTCATAAATAATTTAATTTATTTAAAGTCTAAAAATTATAAAAAAATTATCATGAAGTAGGAAATATTTTTCTCTTTATAATTGATATTTATAGTAAAAAATATGACTTGTATAACCCCGTGTAAAATGTTTTTTAGTAAAACAATACATGTTTGTGACATTTTAATTTTAACTTTAAATAAAAAGGTATTAATGTCATTTTCCAACCAAAGTGGCTCCATGGGGTCCCCAAGATGACCCATGGATTTTCTTGGACGGCCATGACTCATCCAATAAGGTTAGGACATGTTTCAAGGTCATTTCATATTATTAGAACATTATTTTTACCATAAATTACACTAATTACCTTTAATCGCGATTAATAAAACTTAATAGTTACTATTCACCAAAAATTATTTTAATCTCATTGAACCAAATTTTACTTCCTAATGACATCCATGTATGTTGGATTTTTTAAAATCAAATCATAGAAGTGGTAAAGTTTCATTTAAACGAAAAATCAGTTTCTTTAACTACCACTTAGTGGTTTCACTATTCATAAAAAATTGATGTTTATCAGAAAAATACAAAAAAATCACCATAAGCTATATTTGATATTCCGAATTCAAAAATGATGTCTATTTTAAAAAATTAAAAACATATAAGTTTCATTAATTAAATTATTAATTAATTCCCGCTGTCAAAACAAATAGCGTGTTTTTAAGAAAGAATATCTATTAAAAGATTAACTATAGTTTAAGTCGAATTTCAAAGTGAAATTAATTACAATGACCACTGTTGGATTAAATGGTAAAAATATATTCAAAATAAACTTTAATCTCAATTAAAAATATAATCTATATATATAAATAAATCATAATAAGAGGAGGTTTTGAATTAAAATGCAACATTTTCACTAAAAAAGATCTTTATCGGAAAAATAACAAAAATTTACACAAAGTAAATTTTGTTGTCCGGATTCTAAAGAAGGATTCTATTTTGTAAAATAAAAAATATAAAATTGTCAAAAGTATATTTAAAAAGGGTTCTCCATCAAAAGGCAGTTAATCGACCTTTTTAAAGAATATTAGAAGATTTATGCTTAAAATTGGATTCATTTGCATTTTACACCTCTAACATTTATTGGATAAAAGTAAATATATTTGGTAAACATAAATAATAATTTTGTAGTTATTTCTATCCTTTCCCGCCATTACAATGGCAAGGCGTTAACTACCATTTAAAATAATATTATTTTATTATTAGAGTCCAACGTAAGATTTCAAAGGAACTCATTGTCACATATTGGGTACGCCATCGAGCATAGCATTCCCTTTAAAGTAATATTAATATTTTATTCACAAATAAAGTTAAATATAAAAATAAGATAATCTTTATTTACCTGGGGTGTTACATCCTTCCCCCCTTTTGGGAATTGCATCCTCACAATTTTAAAATTGGGCTCAGAAACATCATTGAATGCCCCACATCGGAAAAGGAGTAAATTAAACTATTACATTAAAAGAAAGAAAGGGAAGTACAAAGGTCACCCGAGTTAACCCATACTAGGATTCCATGTATGAAAACATGGATATGGAAGAAAAAAACAAAGGGTCATGTTCTTAGGGAGTGTGATAGAAAACATGTTTAGGAGAATGTTAACCACCAAAAAACCACAAACTTGTGATGGGTTAAACGGTATTGGATTCCCCAGTATGAAAAGTTAACGGACAACATTTTTTTTAAGATAATTTTCATTGGGGAATTTATTTTTGAGATTAACTACAACATAAGGAAACCAACTTACTTGTCATGTTGACTTGCAAATATTACTAGATTTCTTACACAAACTCATATTTTCTCCATAAGATGAGTATTTAGGATGACTTGTTTACATTAAGAGAGCTATAATAAATTTCTAGAGAATCACATAATCCACAAAAGAGAACTGTATACTTCCCATGTCTTTTGACCATAACCAAAAATGTTAGTATGAGATCAGATAATACCCAAAAAGGATAATCCTTTATAAAAAGGAAATCTATTCTTAATCTCTAGAATGTGTCCAATAAGACCCAAAGTTCGACGAAGACCAAAAGTAAACCAAACTAAGATTGAAACCCAAATATTTGAAGGATTTAATCATATAGTCTTCCACATTAAATTGTAACATTTATCTCAAAACAACATCAGTAGCTCTTAAAGTCTCGTATTGAAAAGTAATTAACCTAATCACATATCCTCCATGATTGGTAAATAATTTCCATATATAACCCAAAATCAACTTACTCTTAATTCATAAAATCATATAACTAAAAATAATTATTCAAAGTGACCAGGGATTTGACGTAGTGCAGTGGTAGGCGATAAATACCAGTCGCACTTTGGTTGTGGGTTCGATTGCCGCAGTTTTGTCCGACGCGACGGGTTGTCACACAGTCTCTGTGTTGTCCTTTTTCAAAACAAAATAATTCTCAAATCATTCCCCAAAAAGAGATAAAATCATTAAAAATAACCATAACATAATTTAACCTCAATTTTATCTCATGCCTTTCACTTTCCATCATAACATATAGTAACCCATAAATACCTCAAAAGTAAGGATCATATAAACCCATATGGTTCTTTATAACTATGTCCACAAAAGAACAAATTACTATTCCTTGAATAAAAATTTTATATATCAAACATCAGGGTTACACATACTATAAATAGTCTTTTAATGTAACCTCATCATCAAAAGAGACTTAATACTCTTAATAATTTCACAAAAACTCTTGATGCCTTTATATGTTGACTTCTTACTCATTGAACATTCTTCACGATCCATTAAGAATTCCCTTCCAACTTATTTTGAAATACTTGTTTCCTACAAAAAAAATCATGAATCATATCCTAAGATTCAAAAATAAGAAAACAAATGTTAATAAATAATCCATACCTTTGATTGCTCATTGTCAGTTTCTTCATCCTCAATCGTAATGGAATTATGTATTGGTAAAGGAATATTTGTATCATCATGGTGATCCCATTCCCGAAACTTCCTCACAGGATATGTGTTTGCATAATGACCATGCACACCACATTTAAAACATTAAATTGATCACTCAAAATTAACTTCTTTCCCTTTCCTCGAGTCAACTGGATGCTTCCTTTTTCCAAGGCAGGTTCTTGCTTTATGACCTTCATTTCTGCATCTATAGCATATTTCTGTCCCTTTGAAACATTTTCCTAGGTGTTTCTTTCCACATCTTTGACACATGGGTTTTTGAACACACATACTGTAACACCCGAGATTTTTATGAGTACTATTTTGTTTTTATATCATCAAAGGAATCTTTCACTACACACTTGCTTGGATTACTTTACACGCAATCACGACCTTCCTCGATAGCTTGCGTCGTACGCAATACCGAGTTTCACTAAACAACGATATGCTATTAAAATATTATTAAAACTAGCCGTTGTGAATAGTAATAACCACTTTTTGAAATTTTATAAATTTTATTTTTCAAAATGGACTTCATTTTTGGATTCAGAATATCGAAATTAGCCTAGGGTGAAATTTTGGTATTTTTCTGAAAACTTTCAATTTTTGATGAATAGTGAAACCCCTAAGTCGTAGGTTAAAAACTGAATTTTGCATAAAACATAATTTTACCGCTTCTGTGAATGGAATTTCGAAAATCCGACAGACACGGTTGATATCAGTAAGTAAAATGTGGTTCAATGAGATAAAAATAATTTTTTTGGTGAATAGTAACTTTTTACTTTTTTTACCGCGGTTAATAGTAAAAAGGGTAACTAAGGGTAAATATGATATTATTATTACCCTAACACATGCCCTAATTCTATTGGACAAGTGTAATTCGACCAAAAACAAACTTAGGAATAAAATATGACCATTTAGGCCCACTTGGATTAGATTAGGACATTTATTATTAATTTATTTAAAGAAGGGTTAAAATAGTTAAAATCAAAGTTTAATAAGTAAATCATTTTTAATATGGGGTTATACATAAGATAAATTTGACTATAAATATTCATTAGAAAGCTAAAACGATTTACTACATAATGGTATTTTATTTGTAATTTTTAGAGATTAAATAATTTAATTTATTTATGACACAATGATGATGCAGTAATTATCTTATTAATGAAATATTGACATAATTGAGGTTATAAACACCAAAATAAATGTAATTTGAGACTTTTTATGAATTAAACTAATTTTCTAGGTTACTATGATATATTAGTGTTGATTTAATCAACTTGGTTCGAACATATAATTCTGTTATTACTTTCACAAAAATCATATATCAAATAGTGTCAAAATTGACACAAAATAGTTTTTAAATCAAATATTATATTATTAATTGTTATTTTATTCCTAAAAATCTAAGGTTAGGCCAAATGACTTAGATAAGGATATATATATTAATAATAAACAATTTGGGGTTCTTTTGGCATGTCATTTTAAGTGTATTAACCATATAGTGAAAGAAAACAAAAAGACATGGTAAAAGTTAAATTATTTAACTTAGAGTTAAATCTAATTGATAAGGTTAAAATAATACCCTAAACATGTATAAATCCTATTGGTTGATATGATTTCGACCCGTCCCCACTTTAGCTTCAAAATAACACCCTTTGGAACCATTATAAACCGATTTTGACTTTAATATAAAATAATATTTTGAGATATTCCTAAGGTGCCCCTCTCCTCCCTTATAAAAGGGCACCTCCTCCCCCTCCTCCTCACAACAATTTGAGAACTCAAGCTCGGCCAACCCCTGCCATTTTCTCCTCTACAATTCCCTAGAATAATCCTTGTGGTCCTTGTCTTCTTCAAAGACCAATCTTAGTTCCCTAAGTGGAGGATTCAAAGAGGCGTTCCAAAGAAGAGGTAATATCCATTACCGATATTTTCAATTTCTTTCTTCTTCAACTTCTTCTTCCTTAGTTATTTCATGATAAAGTAATAACATAAGTATTACTTACATAATTATATGTTATTGTAAATATGAAACAACCCTAATTCACCTTCTATCCATCCTACGGAAAAATGAAATCACCACGCATGCGTACGTACAGAATACCGTCTCCACGCCGTGGTGTAATCTATTTTCCACCATCACTATACAAGGATGGGTATAATATTGTTATGAGTATCTATTTATGATTATTATAATGTAATATTGATACTGAAATAATATATATATACTCCAATACAGTTCCACGATCATAGGAACGATATCATCACTCGTGCGTACGTACGGAATACCGTCTCCACGATGTGATGCGACTCGTTCTACATGAACATCGTTACATAGTAATTATATAAATGAATTGAATGAATAAATATTATATATGTTACACTAATACCATTCTGTATATAAGGTATCTATAACCTTAAAAGAAGAATAAGAATTTATTCGACAAAACACGCATAAGAACAAAAGGCAATAAGGACCCGAGTAACAAGTAACAATGAAATATTACTAACAAGAAGCTAAGAATATGACCATATATGATATCATATAAATATGTATGATTCTGGAATAAGTCAATAACATTATTTAAACCATTATACAGGAGCTTTGGACACGTACAAAGAAAATCGGACCTAAGGTAAGGGAAATATCACAATCTCAATTTTATCCGAGATTGTTTATTCGTAAGTATTTACTAGGGTGTATTTTATCATCCACATCCATGTTTCATCAAAATGTACTATTATTTCCGTCCACCTACAATAGTTTAAATCCAATTTTACCCTTCGGTGAGTTTTTAGTAAAGAATATGAAAGGAATCTTTTGTCGCTTTTTCGTACGAGGTACTTTTTGACTTTTCCGACAGAAGTACGAAGAATGTTTTTTTAACTTATACGGCATGAATGGATTTTTAAAACATTATTTCCAAGAAGCGTACTTTACAAGTTTTCAGGTTTATTTTTAATCAACTTCTTTTATTTTAAAGTCGTATGACATGTTATGAAAGGAAAAAATGTTTTTAAAGTAGAAATGATATTTTCCTCAAGAATGGAGTTCAAGTATTTTATCAAAATTATTTTCTATCTAAGATAATAAAAGGGTTCTGTTTTTATCCATATTATTACATGGATATGATTATGTTGTGATGGAAACATTTTTATGAATTCCTTTATCTTATATGAATTTTTTTATGATGTCATGTTGTTTATGAATCCCATTTTTATTACATGGGTTACACTATGATGTATGGTTTATGATTATGTGGCACACATAAGAAAGGATTCATTATAAGATGGGTTGGACCTATATCTCCCTCCAATGCATTGGGTAAAGATTTTATATCTCATGAGATAGACATGGCTGGAACGGTAGGTTATACCGGTTTAGTGAAACAGGACTGGAACGAGGGTGACTCGGTTCATAAAGCGACTTTGTCCACTAAGATAGTCTTGGCAATGAGTCATGACTAACAAGAAATGATTTTCCATGATTATGTGTGCATGCCACAAAGTTTCAAGTTTTATGTTATGATTATGGGGATCTCATTTTCACTTCTATGATTTATTCCATGTTAAGATATTATGATCTCTTTTGCAGGTTTTGATTTTCAAAAAGATATGTTATGATTTTTATTTCCTTTATTTGCCCTTGCTGAGCATTTGAGCTCACCCTTTTATGTTTTCTTTTCCCCAGGTCAGGAAGATGGATATTAAGTAGAATATGCTAAAAGGGACCCTAGATATGATGAAATAAATGGGAGACACTGTAGAAGATTTATGAACCAGTTGTTTATGTTTCCCAGTTTCTAAAGACACTATACCTATACGGTCCTTTGTGGTTTTGTAATATGTTGTAATAAGTGTGCTTCAATTTTGAAGTATTAACAGTGTATGTAAAGTATGGGTCGTTATAGTTGGTATCAGAGGAAAGGTATAATCAACCTTTGGAAACTAGGATGTTAAATCCTTAGTAAGAAGCCTAAGGATAAGTCTAAGCATAGAACACAATCATAGTGTTTTAGAAATGGCCATGAATAACCTAGGATATGACCTTAAGCATAAAAATTTTATTCTTGAATCATGTGGTTTTCCTATTATAATTAGTGTTGCTCACACTATTCTTCTTGGTTTTAGTCAATGGCTGGAACCCAAAGGAACCGTGTTAATGCGGAATGCGATGGGAAATGCAATGATTGTCCCCCTGATCAACCAAACGATATGGGAGCTGGAATGAAAAATCTTGTAGCCATGCTCACACAACTTTCTCAAGCTATGAATCATGCAGGACTTCCAAACGAGCAAAGGAAGGAGCAACATTCTGTTGAATCCTTCATGAGGCAGCGTCCACCTTCTTTCAGTGGGTCTACTGATCCATTAGTTGTTGAACAATGGATTAGTACTACTGAAAAGATATTTTCAGTTCTTCAATGTTCTGAACATGATAAATTCATCCTAGCAGTGTATCGTTTGGAAGGAGATTCTGATCAATAGTGGAATCTTATTAAGAATACGAGGCAAAGAGATGAAATTGAGTCTATGGAATGGGACGAGTTCAAGAACTTATTTTTCAATAAGTAATTCCCTCGTATTCTACGAACAAAGATGGAGAAAGAGTTTCTTGAACTGAAGCAAAGGGATGATGAATCTGTTGGTACCTATGAAGAAAATTTTACAAGACTTGCAAGGTACGCTTCTGGTATTATTATCCAACCTGAGAGTAAGATCGATCGTTTCTTTAGTGGCTTAAAACCAAGTCTTCGAAGGGCGTTAGCCATAAGGGACTTCAATAGCTACGAGGAAATCATTCAATGTGCTCTCAAAGACGAGATGGAGATTGGAATAACCCATCAGTCACATGGGTTTGATAAGAAGAGGAAGATGGAATTCAAAGGAAAATCTAAAGAGCACACTAAAAAGAAGATGAGATTTCCCTTATGCTCAAAGTGTGGAATGAAACATGGAGGGAGTTGTCTTAAAGGGACAAGTAAATGTTTTAAATGTGGAAAGGAAGGTCATCGGGAATTTGAATGTCGTGATAATGGGAAGAAGATGTCTAATGACGCAAACAAATGAAGGGATACACAGAATGAACCTACTACACTTCAATGTTTCAAGTGCAAGGAGATGGGGAATTATGCCAATCAATGCCCAAATCCAAGGGTTGATGATGATGGTCTACGTCAACAAAATCTTAAGGCTAAAGACAAAGGAAAGTAACATGCAATTTATATCAGCGATGTGGAGTATGATAACGAAGTGGTGAAAGGTACAAATACCATCCACTCTAAAGTAGCAAATGTTTTATTTGATTCTGGATCCACCCACTCTTTTATTTATAAAGAATTTTCTAAGGGTATCACCGTATTACCTCAACAATTAGATGTTGTGTTAGCTGTGGCAACACCTAATGGCACAACAGTCGCATCAAAAGTTTATAATTCTTCTCCGATCGAAGTTTGTGGGAAAGTGCTTCCTGCAAATCTTGTGATCCTTCCTTTAGTGGAATTTGATGTGATTCTTAGCATGGATTGGCTTTCTCTACATGGAGCTCATATCAATTGCCAAAGAAGGGAAGTCACATTTCATATTCCAGATCAATATACGATCGTATATCAATGCAAGGATGAACATAACCTTCCAGTGGAAATTTCTTCCATCTTATGGGTATTGATTCCACTAAATGAAGGTTATTTATCTCAAATGGTTGGTGAGAAACTCACGATTAAGAATATGCCCATTGTACGAGAGTTTGATGATGTCTTTCCGGAGGAATTACCAGGTCTTCCACAAAATCGTGAAGTTGAGTTTTCAATAGAACTCGTACCGGGTGCTTTGCCTATTTCAAAGACACCATATAGAATGGCCCCAACTGAGTTGCAGGAATTGAAGAACCAACTCCCAGAGAATCTTGATAAGGGATTCATACACCCTAGTGCGTCACCTTGGGGAGCACCTGTTCTATTTGTTAAGAAGAAAGATGGATCAATGAGACTCTGCATTGATTATCGAGAACTTAACAAGATCACTATCAAGAACAAATATCCTCTCCCACGCATTGATGACTTATTTGACCAACTACGCGGAGCTCAATACTTTTCCAATATTGATCTTAGTTCAGGGTATCATCAATTAAGGGTCAAAAGGGAGGATATACCAAAGACGGCTTTCCGTACAAGGTATGGACACTATAAATTTATAGTGATGCCATTTGGTCTTACTAATGCCCCTGCTATCTTCATGGATCTAATGAATAGAGACTTTAGAAACTATCTTGATCAATTTGTGGTAGTCTTTATAGACGATATTCTTGTCTATTAAAAGAGCAAGGAAGAGCATGAAGATCACTTGAGAATTATATTGAAGACCCTGAGAAAGGAGAAGCTTTATGCCAAATTTACCAAGTGTGAATTTTGGATTCAAAAAGTTGCATTTTTGGGTCACATAATCTCAAAAGAGGGGATATCTGTGGATCCAGCAAAAACAGAGGTTATCGAAAGATGGTCAAGACCAACAACAGTAACTGAGATCCGAAGTTTTCTTGGTTTGGCTGGATATTATCGACGTTTTGTAAAATATTTTTCACGATTATCTAATCCACTCACCAAGTTGACTCGGAAAGGAGTTAAGTTTGTCTGGATAGAGGAATGCGAAGAGAATTTCAAGGAATTGAAAAGAAGGTTATCCAGTGCACCTGTACTCACACTGCCTTGTAGTGGAGAAAGGTTTGTGATCTACAGTGATGCATCCAAGAAGGGATTGGGGTGTGTTCTTATGCAAAATGATATGGTGATAGCTTATGCCTCACGACAGTTGAAAATCCATGAGCAAAATTACCCAACACATGATTTGGAGTTGGCTGCGGTAATCTTTGCATTAAATATTTGGAGGCATTACCTTTATGGTGAAAGGTGTGATATTTATACTGATCATAAAAGTTTAAAGTATATTTTCACACAAAAGGAGCTGAATATTCGTCAAAGAAGATGGTTGGAGCTGATTAAGGATTATGACTGCTCAATCCATTACCACCCTGGGAAAGCAAACAAGGTGGCAGATGCATTAAGTCGACAAGACCATGCTAGTTTATCCATGATGAGGATCACAAAAGATCCAATATTTATGGATTTACAAAGGATGGATCTTGGAATTATAATGGAAGGGGAAAAATCTTATCTTTCTCAAATGAATGTTCAACCATCTATACATGTGAAGATTAAAGAGGCACAGAAAGAATATGTCGAGTTACAAAAGAAGGTGAGAAATGTTCCTGAATTCAACCTTGATTGTGATGGGATACTAAAGTTCAGGAATCGGGTTTGTGTTCCTTCCATCCCCGAATTAAAGAAGGAGCTGCTGGATGAGGCTCATAGTTCATCATTTTCTATTCATCCTGGAAGCACAAAGATGTATAGGGACCTGAAAGAGTACTTATGGTGGGATGGCATGAAAAGAGATGTTTCTGAATATGTCTCTCAATGCTTGGTTTGTCAACAAGTTAAAGCTGAGAGACAGAAGTCTAAGGGGATGTTACAACCATTACCCATACCCGAATGGAAATGGGAAAACATCACTATGGACTTTGTCACAGGACTTCCTAAAACATCCAAAGGAAATAATGCTATCTGGGTCATAGTTGATCGTCTTACAAAGTCTGCACACTTCATTCCTATTAGAGAGGATTTCTCTCTAGATCAACTTGCCAGGATATATGCAAAGGAAGTGGTAAGATTGCATGGAGTACCACTTTCTCTTATATCTGATCGGGATCCGAGATTTACCTCGAAGTTCTGGAGAAGTCTTTAGCATACTCTGGATACAGAGTTGAGTTTCAGCACTGCTTATCATCCCCAGACAGACGGTCAGTCTGAGAGAACAATTCAAACCCTAGAAGATATGTTGAGAGCTTGCTCTATGGATTTCAAAGGAGGTTGGGATCAACACCTACCTTTGGTGGAATTTTCTTATAATAATAGCTTTTACTCCAGTATTCAGATGGCTCTTTATGAAGCTCTCTATGGAAAGAAATGCAGGACTCCAACTTACTGGGATGAAGTTGGGGAATGAAAGCTATTAGGACCTGATCTCGTTGATAAAATGGCAGAAAAGGTCAGATCTATTCAACAACACATAAGAGAAGCTCAGAGTCGACAGAAAAGTTATGCCGACAACCGAAGAAAAGACCTAGAGTTTGAAGTGGGTGATAAAGTGTTCTTACGAATATCTCCCTGGAAGAGGGTTATGAGATTTGGAAAGAAGGGGAAGTTGAGCCCTATATATATCGGTCCTTTCGAAATACTGGATCGTGTTGGGAAGGTAGCTTACCGATTGGCGCTTCCACCGAATCTCTCTCAAGTTCACGATGTGTTCCATGTTTCTCTCCTGAGAAAGTACATACCAGATCCTTCTCATGTACTCACCTCAGAAGTTGTACCGCTGGAGCAAGATTTTCTTATGAAGAACAGCCGATAGAGATTCTGGATCGTAGCGAAAAAGTCCTATGAAACAAGACCACTCAATTGGTGAAAGATTTATGGAGGAACCACTAACTTGAAGAAGCTACATGGGAGCTTGAGGATATGATGAGGGAGAAGAATCCTCATCTGTTTGTTACAATGTGATGAATTTCGAGGGCGAAATTCTTTTTAAGGGGGGTAGAATGTAACACCCGAGATTTTTATGAGTAATATTTTGATTTTATATCATAAAAGGAATCTTTCACTACACACTTTCTTGGCTTACTTTACACGCAATCACGACCTTCCTCGATAGCTTGCGTCGTACGCAATACCGAGTTTCACTAAACAACGATATGCTATTACAATATTATTAAAACTAGCCGTTATGAATAGTAATAACCACTTTTTGAAATTTTATAAATTTTATTTTTCAAAATGGACTTCATTTTTGGATTCGGAATATCGAAATTAGCCTAGGGTGAAATTTTGGTATTTTTCTGAAAACTTTCAATTTTTGATGAATAGTGAAACCACTAAGTGGTAGGTTAAAAACTGAATTTTGCATAAAACTTAATTTTACCGCTTATGTGAATGGAATTTCGAAAATCTGACAGACACGGTTGATATCAGTAAGTAAATGTGGTTCAATGAGATAAAAATAATTTTTTGGTGAATAGTAACTTTTTACTTTTTTTACCGTGGTTAATAGTAAATAGGGTAAGTAAGGGTAAATATGATATTATTATTACCCTAACACATGTCCTAATTCTATTGGGCAAGTGTAATTCGATCAAAAACGAACTTAGGAATAACATATGACCATTTAGGCCCACTTGGATTAGATTAGGACATTTATTATTAATTTATTTAAAGAAGGGTTAAAATAGTTAAAATCAAAGTTTAATAAGTAAATCATTTTTAATATGGGGTTATAAATAAGAGAAATTCGACTATAAATATTCATTAGAAAGATAAAAATATTTCCTACATAATTGTATTTTATTTGTAATTTTTAGACATTAAATAATTTAATTTATTTATGACACAATGATGATGCAGTAATTATCTTATTAATGAAATATTGACATAATTGATGTTATAAACACCAAAATAAATGTAATTTGAGACTTTTTATGAATTACACTAATTTTCTAGGTTACTATGATATATTAGTGTTGATGTAATCAACTTGGTTCGAACATATAATTCTGTTATGACTTTCACAAAAATCATATATCAAATAGTGTCAAAATTGACACAAAATAGTTTTTAAATCAAATATTATATTATTAATTGTTATTTTATTCCTAAAAATCTAAGGTTCGGCCAAATTACTTATATAAGGATATATATATTAATAATAAACAATTTGGGGTTCGTTTTGCATGTTAGAGTAAGTGTATTAACCATATAGTGAAAGAAAACAAAAAGACATGGTAAAAGTTAAATTATTTAACTTAGAGTTAAATCTAATTGACAAGGTTAAAATAATACCCTAAACTAGTCTAAATCCTATTGGTTGATATGATTTCGACCCATCCCCACTTTAGGTTCGAAATAAGACCCTTTGGAACCATTATAAACCGATTTTAACTTTAATATAAAATAATATTTTGAGATATTCCTAAGGTGCCTCTCTCCTACCTTATAAAAGGGAACCTCCTCCCCCTCCTCCTCACACCAATTTGAGCACTAAAGCTCGGCCAACCCCTGACATTTTCTCCTATCCACTTCCCTAGAATAATCCTAGTGGTCTTGGTCTTCTTCAAAGACCAATCATAGTTCCCTAAGTGGAGGATTCAAATAGGCGTTCCAAAGAAGAGGTAATATCCATTACCGATCTTTTCAATTTCTTTCTTCTTCAACTTCTTCTTCCTTAGTTATTTAATGATAAAGTAATAACATCAGTATTACTTACATACTGATATGTTATTATAAATATGAAACAACCCTAATTCACCTTCTATCCATCTTACGGAAAAATGAAATCACCGCGCGTGCGTACGTATGGAATACCGTCTCCACGCCGTGGTGTCATCTATTTTCCACCATCACATTACAAGGATGGGTATAATGGTGTCATGAGTAACTATTTATGATTATTATAAAGTAATATTGATACTGAAATAATATATATATACTCCAATACAGTTCCACGATCATAGGAACGATATCATCACTCGTGCGTACGTACGGAATACCGTCTCAACGATGTGATGCGGCTCGTTCTACATGATCATCGTTACATAGTAATTATATAAATGAATTGAATGAATAAATATGATATATGTTACACTAATACCATTCTGGATATAAGTTATCTATAACCTTAAAAGAAGAATAAGAATTTATTCGACAAAACACGCATAAGAACAAAAGGCAATAAGGAACCGAGTAACAAGTAACAATGAAATATTACTAACAAGAAGCTAAGAATATGACCATATATGATATCATATCAATATTTATGATTCTGGAATAAGTCAATAACATTATTTAAAATATTATACAGGAGCTTCGGACACGTACAAAGCAAATCGGACCTAAGGTAAGGGAAATATCACAATCTCATTTTTATCCGAGATTGTTTATTCGTAAGTATTTACTGGGGTGTATTTTATCATCCACCTTCATGTTTCATCAAAATGTAATATTATTTCCATCCACCTACAATAGTTTAAATCCAATTTTACCCTTCTGTGAGTTTTTAGTAAAGAATATGAAAGGAATCTTTTGTCGCTTTTTCGTACGAGGTACTTTTTGACTTTTCCGACAAAAGTACGAAGAATGTTTTTTTAACTTATACGGCATGAATGGATTTTTAAAACATTATTTCCAAGAATCTTCCTTTACAAGTTTTCAGGTTTATTTTTAATCAACTTCTTTTATTTTAATGTCGTATGACATGTTATGAAAGGAAAAATGTTTTTAAAGTAGAAAGGATATTTTCCTCAAGAATGGAGTTCAAGTATTTTATCAAAATTATTTTCCATCTAAGATAATAAAAGGGTTCTGTTTTTATCCCTATTATTACATGGATTTGATTATGTTGTGATGGAAACATTTTTATGAATTCCTTTATCTTATATGAATTGTTTTATGATGTCATGTTGTTTAAGAATCCCATTTTTATTACATGGGTTACACTATGATGTATGGTTTATGATTATGTGGAACACATAAGAAAGGATTCATTATAAGATGGGTGGGACCTATATCTACCTCCAATGCATTGGGTAAAGATTTTATATCTCATGAGATAGACATGGCTGGAACGATAGGTTATACCGGTTCAGTGAAACAGGACTGGAACGAGGGTGACACGATTCAGAAAGGGACTTTGTCCACTAAGATAGTCTTGGTAATGAGTCACGACTAACAAGAAATGATTTTCCATGATTATGTGTGAATGCCACAAAGTTTCAAGTTTTATGTTATGATTATTGGGATCTCATTTTCACTTCTATGATTTATTCCATGTTAAGATATTATGATCTCTTTTGAAGGTTTTGATTTTCAAAAAGATATGATATGATTTTTATTTCCTTTATTTGCCCTTGCTGAGCATTTGAGCTCACCCTTTTATGTTTTCTTTTCCCCAGGTCAGGAAGATGGATATTAAGTAGAATATGCTAAAAGGGACCCTAGATATGATGAAATATATGGGATACACTGTAGAAGTTTTATGAACCAGTTGTTTATGTTTCCCAGTTTCTAAAGACACTATACCTATACGGTCCTTTGTGGTTTTGTCATATGTTGTAATAAGTGTGCTTCAATTTTGAAGTATTAACAATGTATGTAAAGTATGGGTCGTTATACATACCTTTATGATTATTACCTGTAGTTCCGTAAGGATTTGTTTCTCTCATATATGATGCCTTATAGAAATCACCAAGGTTTATGTGGTGAATCATGACTCCAGATAGTTAGTTGAGGATAAACACAAGGGTTCTCAATGTAGATCCCATATCATTTAGTTGCTCACTCAGAAAATTGTCACAGTTTCCTTCACATCCACTGTTACTATGGTGCCTGCTAGAGGAAGCCATTTACTAAAACCAAAAAGGTCAGTGTGAGTATATCAACAAAACCATCATGTACTAATGAGGAACATAAACACTAAGATATACTCACTCATTCACTTTATCTAAAACTAGGACTCTTTCTGAAATCCTAACCATTATAGTAATGTCACTTATGCTTAGAGAATACCTTATCCTCTAAAGTTATCTAAACCGACCTCTGATACCAACTATAAGGCCCCATCCTTAAACATTACTTAATCATGAATTAAATGAATAATTCACATATAGGATCATTTCGGGTTTAGAGTTTTAGAGTATCAAGTCATAACTATTACATCCCAAATGATTACATAGTAGGAACTTCTACTATGTATCCATAAAATAAAAAAATCACTTGAAAAGAAACATGTCTAGTTCCATGTTTTTGATAGAAGGTCATTCCTTTATCCCATACTTGACCCTATTCATCTTTATGTCCTGTGGAAAACATTTCAAAAACATGGTATGAGAATAAAAATCCAAGTAAAGGATACACAAAGAAGGAAAACTGTTAGTTTTTCAAAACAACAAGTAAACCATGAGTAATTTACCAAAGTAATAATTTTCACCTTTATAAAGTTGTAAAAACTCTTCACTGAATAAAAGACCATTACATACCCTTTTGTAACCAAAAGATTACCATAAAACCCATATAAAGAACACATAAAATATAAAGGTAACTTGGGACATAAACATACTTAAATGGAATAACCATACGGTCGACTTCCACACATACTTAGTGGAATAGCCATTCGGCCGACTTCCATACCCAATGCATTGGTAGTTATAACGTAACCACCCATCCTTGTATTCACGGAACCACCCGTCATATGGTTTATCACGAAACCACCCGTCAAATGTCCAAGTACCATTATAAAATCATAACACACAAAACAATTATAAAGGAAATAGTACATTTCCACATTTCAAGAACAATATATCACTTAAATATATTGACATAAAAAATCCATTATCAAAACCATTTTCAATACCAAAAAAGATTATATGTTATTTTATTACTTTTAAAAATATAATGGCTTGTTGAGGAAGCCAAAGATCAAATAATACTCGCGGTGGTAGAAAGGTCATTGTCACCGCGTAAGTTAAAAAGAAACATACTTTTTGTAGTTTAGTAAAATGATTCATATAGAAAAGATTCATTTCGAATAAAAGTAGAGGTCAAAGGGGTTTATACATCGTATAAAAGAAATTTGTGTATAAAACAAAATATGCCTCAATGAACGGAGATTGAGACGAACTCCCTTACAAAGTCGATATCCTAAGATTAAGGATAAATCAATTACATGATTAAGTGTGACAAATATGAATACACCAAATATAAGTGGATATTAAGTGAAAAACAATCAGAGGTTATTTACAAATAATCATGAAAAAACAAAACCAATGACATAGATATTTAACTCAATGAAATGAGATTGAGTTATGATTTCCCATACAAGTTCGTCTAAATGACGTAAGAATTTATCAATGAGATGATTATGTGTAGAAATAGTATATCCACAGAACGTTTTGTAGAGATTAAAACATATAGAAAAGAAACATAATATTGTCATAATAAAATCAAGAAGTATAGGTTTAACCCAAATAATTGAAATTGAGTTAAGAAGTGCCTTTGTAAAAATTTGACATCCAAACGGCATCACTTCAAAATTTAAAAAATTTGTCGATGAGAGAGAGAATGGTATCTCATCACTTGGAAATAAAATTTTCATCAATAAGGATATATAAGAACATATCCCAACATAATAAGATGTAAATTAAAAGACATAACAAAAGAAGTATTTTAAAAAGAGGAGCGTGAAAGGATCCCTTACCGACTTGGGTATCTTTCAAAACCTACACCCCATGGAAGAACGGTCATACAATGAAGATGTAAATACCCATAATTGAAATTATACTACACAATTAGTATAATAATGGGCCGTACATACACCACTCAAAGTAAATGGTGGCAAACATAGCATAAATGTCACGGGAATAAAAGTGAGATGAAAAATCCCTTTCGAAAACTCGATAGCCTAACGACGCCACTTAAAACTTCCAAAAATGGATTTATGAGATAAAATATGGTCTATCATAATATAAATATAAAAATTACAGTATAATTAATATACAATAACATCCCCAAAAATAATAATGATGATCATATAAGAAATTACATAAAAGAGAGTACTTAAAAAGAACGAGAGAGGTTGGATCCCATACCTCCAGTCTGACTTGTCTTGTTCATTTCATTATATTCCTGAATAATAAACATTGGTAAATTTATAATTTCATAAGTATGTATTTTAAATATTATTATTCAGTTCATATCACATATTATAATGTTATAATAATTGGTTAATAATGTGAGTTCATATCAGACGTTTTTGTCGATGTTTGATACATGAGTCAAAAATGAACTTGTTTGAAAATGATTCTCCATGTAGTTATAAGTAAGTCATCTCCAGAATAGTATTAATGATTTAAATATCATATATATTCTTTACATATTCATTTTATAATTCTCCATAACATTTGGAGATAAAAATAAATGTAATGCACCGTTCATGGAGACGGTAGGCCGTACGTACGCATGAACGCTACTTTCATTTCTTTGTCATATTAATGTAATTAAAAATAATTGAGAGAGATATATATATATTATAATTAAAGTATAATATATATGTTATATAGGTCAGATATGTTCCTTAATTTCATTCTTTATACATTCCATGTATTGCATGAACAAGTCACATCACTTGAGGGGGCGGTAGTCCACACTTCCTCGTATAAAGTTATCGCATTTTCACAACATGAAAAGCATAAAGTCATGTTTGAAATATAAAATTCAGAATCATATAGAAAACATAAATAACAAATATATCATATATAAAATATAGTGACATGATAATGGAAACCATGAACGGTGTTAAGAGATGATTGAACAATCATCGTTTTGTGAGGCAGAAATTCGCCATACACAGAAACAGTATGTTCTTTAACCATAAGACGAAGGTGTGTGTAAGTGTAGCTAGAATCCATCACATAACAACATCCTAGTATATTGAAGATACTGGTGTTTTTATAAAATAAAGTACTAAATAGAGTTTAGAGGGTTGGATAAAAAAATAAAACAAAAGAACACAAGGGAAGACATTACCTTTAAATCAGGTAACTCTTTTTCGATTTGAGCTCAAAGGCTTCCTTGGAAAGGATTCTGCCCAAAGGTTAGGCTTAAATGATGAAGATAGGGATTTGTAGAGATTAAATGGGAAGGGTTTTGTCCGATCCAAAGGCTCGAGAGGTGTTGGTAATGTGGTAGCGGTGGGGGCCTTTTATAAGAGGAGAGGAGAGGCACTCTTGGAAAGTTAGAAACTTTTACTTTATTATAAAATGATTTTCGGATATTAAAGGTACCAAAATTATATATTTCAAGGATAAGGTGATATGAGTTAGAAATCCATCCATAAAATAGGTTATTTACAAGTTTAGTTCTTAGATTTTACATTATCATATCATTTTATATAAATTGTTAAATAATGAGGTAATCACTGCATCATCATGGTGTCAGAAATAATTTTATTTATTTAATGTCTAAAAATTATAAAAAAATATCATGAAGTAGGAAATATTTTTATCTTTCCAATGAATATTTATAGTCAAAAATATGACTTTTATAACTCCATGTAAAAATTGTTTTATTAAAACAATACATGTTTGTTACATTTTAATTTTAACTTTAAATAAAAAGTTATTAATGTCATTTTCCAACCAAAGTGGCTCCATGGGGTCCCCAAGTTGACCCATGGATGTCTTGGTCGTCCATGACTCATAAAATAAGGGTAGTACATGTTTCAAGGTCATTTCATATTATTAAATCATTATTTTTACCTTAAATTACTCTAATTACCTTTAATCGCGATTAATAAAACTTAAAAGTTACTATTCACCAAAATTTATTTTAATATTATTGAACCACATTTTACTTCCTAATGACAACCATGTATGTCGTATTTTTGAAAATCAAATCACAGAAGTGGCAAAGTCTCATTTAAATGAAAAATCAGTTTCTTTAACTACCACTTAGTGGTTTCACTATTCATCAAAAATTGACGTTTTTCAGAAAATACCAAAAATTCACCATAAGATATATTTGATATTCCGAATTCAAAAATTATGCCTATTTTAAAAATTTAAAAACATATAAGTTGCATTAATTCAATTAATAATTAGTTCCTGCTGTTAAAACAAATAACTTTTTTTTAAGAAACAATATCTATTAAAAGATTAACAATAGTTTAAGTCCAATTTAAACGTGAATTTAATTACAATGACCACCATTGGATTAAATGGTAAAAATATATTCTAAATACACTTTAATATCAACTAAAAATATAATCTTTCCATATAAATAAATCATATTAAAAGGAGGTTTTGAATTAAAATGCAACATTTTCACTAAAAATGATCTTTATCGGAAAAATAACAAAAATTTACACAAAGTAAATTTTGATGTTCGGATTCTAAAGAAGGATTTTATTTTGACAAATAAATCATATAAAATTTTCAAAAGTATATTTAAAAATTGTTCTCCATCAAAAGGTGGTTAATCGACCTTTTTAAAGAATATTAGAAGATTTATGCTTAAAATTGAATTCATTTGCATTTTACGCCTCTAACATTTATTGGATAAAAGTAAAAATATTTGAAAAAAAATATATAATAATTTTGTAGATAGTTCCATTATTTCCCACCATTAAAATGGCTAGGAGTTAACTACCATTTAAAATAATATTATTTTATTATTACTGTGCAACCTAAGATTTTAAAGTAACTCATTGTCGCGTATTGGGTACGCCATCGAGCATAGCGTTCCCTTTAAAGTAATATTAATATATTATTAAAAAATATGGATAAATATAAAAATAACATATTCTTTATTTACCTGGGGTGTTACATCCTTCCCCCCTTTTGGAAATTGCGTCCTCACAATTTTAAAATTGGGCTCAGAAACTTCATTGAAAGCCCCACATCAGAAAAGGAGTAAATTAAACTATTACTTTAAAATAAAGAAAGGGATGTACAAAGGTCACCCGAGTTAACCCATACTAGGATTCCATGTATGAAAACATGGATATGGAAGAAAAAAACAAAGGTTCATGTTCTGAGGGAGTGTGATAGAAAACATGTTTAGGAGAATGTTAACCACCAGAAAATCACAAACTTGTGATGGGTTAAACTGTATTGGATTCCATAGTAGGAAAAGTTAATGGAAAACATTTTTTTAAGTTACTTTTCAATGGGGAATTTATTTTTGAGATTAACTAAAACATAAGGAAACATACTTACTTGTCATGTTGACTTTCAACTTTTACTAGATTTCTTACAGAAACTCATATTTTCTCCAAAAGATGAGTATTTTGGATGACTTGTTTACATTAAGATATCTATAATCAACTTCTTGAGAATCACCAAATCCACAAAAGAGTAATGTATTATTCACATTTATTTAGACCTTAACAAAAAATAAAACTGAAAAGGTTAGTATGAGATCAGATAATACCCAAAAAGGATAATCCTTTATAAAAAGAAAATCTATTCTTAATCTCCACTATTTGTCCAACAAGACCCAAAGTTCAACGAAGACAAAAATTAAACCAAACTAAGATTGAAACCCAAATATTTGAAGGATTTAATCACATTGTCTTCCGAGTTAAATTGTAACATTTATCTCCAAACAACATCAGTTGCTCTTAAAGTCTCGTATTGGAAAGTAATTAACCTAATCTCATATCCCCCATGATAGGTTAATAATTTCCAGAGATAACCCAAAATCAACTTACTCTTAATTCATAAAATCATCTAACTAAAAATAAATAGTCAAACTAACCATGGACTTCACGTAGTCCAGTGGTAGGTGATAAATACCAGTCGCACTTTGGTAGTGGGTTCGATTCCCGCAGTTTTGTCTGACGCGACGGGTTGTCACACAGTCTATGTGTTGTCCTTTTCCCAAACTATATAATTCTCAAATCATTTCCCAAAAAGCTATAAAATCATCAAAAATAACCATAAAATAATTTAACCGCAATTTTATCTCATGCCTTTAACTTTCCATCATAACATATAGTAACCCATAATTACCTCAAATGTAAGGATCATATAAACCCAAAAGGTTCTTTATAACAATGTCCACAAAAGAACAAATAACTATTCCTTGAATAAAATTTTCATATATCAAACATCAGGGTTACACATACTATAAAAAGTCTTTTAATGTAACCTCATCATCAAAAGAAACTTAATACTCTTAAAAATTTCATCATAACTCTTGAAGCCCTTATATGTTGACTTCTTACTCATTGAACATTCTTCATGATCCTTTAACCATTCCTTTCCAACTTATTATGAAATACTTATTTCCTACAAAGAAAATCATGAATCATATCCTAAGATTCAAAAATAGGAAAACAAATGTTATGAAATAATCCATACCTTTGATTGGTCATTGTCAGTTTCTTCATCATAAATCGGAATGGCATTAGGTATTGGTAAACGAATATTTGTACGATCTTGGTGCTCCCATTCCAAAAACATCTTCATAGGACATGTGTTTGCATAATGACCATTCACACCACATTTAAAACATTCAATTGATCCCTCATAATGAAATTCTTTCCCTTTCCTCGAGTCAACTGGATGCTTCCTTTTTCCATGGCAGGTTCTTGCCTTATGACCTTCATTTCCACATCTATAGCATATTTCTGTCCCTTTGAAACATTTTCCTAGGTTTTTCTTTCCACATCTTTTACACATAGGTTTTTTAACACACTTACCTGTATGATTATTACCTGTAGTTCCGTAGGGATTTGTTTCTCGCATATATGATGCCTTATAGAAATCACCAAGGTTTAGATGGTTAATCATGACTCCAGATAGTTGGTTGAGGATAAACACATGGGTTCTCATTGTAGCTCCAATATCATTCAGTTGCTCGCTCAGAAAACTATCACAGTTTCCTTCACATCCACTATTACTTTGGTTCCTGCTAGATCCATCCATTTATTAAAACCAAAAAGGTCAGTGTTAGTATATCAACAAAACCGTCATGTACTAATGAGGAAGATAAACACTAACATATACATACTCATTCACTTTATCTAAAACTATGACTCTTTCTGAAATCCTAACCATTATGGTAATGTCACTTATTCTAAGAGAATACCCTAACCTCTAAAGTTATCTAAACCGACCTCTGATACCAACTATAAGGCTCCGACCTTAAACATAACTTAATCATGAATTAAATGAAAAATTCACATCGAGGATCTTTTTTGGTTTAGAGTTTTAGAGAATCAGGTCATAACTATTACATCCCAAAATATTACATAGTAGGAACTTCAACTAAGTTTCCATAAAATAAAAAAACACTTAAAAAGAAACATGTCTAGTTCCATGTTTGAGATAAAAGGTCTTTCCATGATCCCATCCTTGACCCTATTCTTCTTTAAGCCCTGTGGAAAACATTTCAAAAACTTGGGAAGATCATAAAAAGCCCATTAAAGGATACACAAAGAAGGAAAACTGTTAGTTTTTCAAAACAACAAGTAAACCATGATTACTTTACCAAAGTAATATTTTTCACATTTATGAAGTCGTAAAAACACTTCACTGAATAAATGACCATTACATACCCTTTTGTAACCAATATATTACCATAAAAACCATATAATGAACACATAACATATAAAGATAACATGGGACATAAACAAACATAAATGGAATAACCATACAGTCGACATCCACACATACATAATGTAATAGCCATTCGGCCGACATCCATACCCAAAGCATTGGAGGTTATAACGTAACCACCTGTCCTTGTATTCACTGCACCACCTGTCATATGGCTTATCACGTAACCACCCGTCAAATGTCCAAGTACCATTATAAAATCATAACACATAAAACAATTATAAAGGAAAGAAAACATTTCCACATTTCAAGAACAATATATCACTTACATATATTGACATAACAAATACATTATCAAAACCATTTTCAATACCAAAAAAGAGTATATGGTATTTATTTACTTTTAAAAATACAACAACATGTTGAGGAAGCCAAAGATCAAATAATACTTGTAGCGGCGGAAAGGACATTTTCAATGCGTATGTTAAAAAGAAACATACTTTTTGTCATTTAGAAAAATGATTCGTATAGAAAAGATTCCTTTAGAATAAAATTAGAAGACAAAGGGGTTTATACACCGTATAAAGGAATGTTGTGTATAAAATAAAATATGCCTCAATGAAAGGACTTTGAGACGAAGTCCCCTACAAAGTCGGTATCCTTAGATTAAGGATAAATCATTTACATGATTATGTGTGAAAAATATGAATACACAAAATATAAGTGGATATTAAGTGAAAAAAAATCAGAGGTAATTTAAACATAATCTTGGAAAAACAAAACCAATGTCATATATATTTAACTCAGTGAAATGATATTGAGTTATGATTTCCCATACAAGTTCGTCTAAATGACGTAAGTATTTATCAATGAGATGATTATGTGTAGAAATAGTATATCCACACAATGGTTTGTGGAAATTACAACATATAGATTCCACACATAATCTTGGAATTATAAAATCAAGAAGTATAGGTTTATCCCAAATAATTTAAATTGAGTTAAGAAGTTCGTTTGCAAAAATTTGACAGCCTAACGGCGTCACTTCAAAATTCGGAAAATTAGTCAATGATAGAGAGAATGGTATCTCATCACTTGAAAATAAAATTTACATCAATAAGGATATAGAAGAACATATCCCAACATAATAAGATATAAATTAAAAGTCATAACAAAAGAAGTCTTTAAAAAATAGTAGGGTGAAAGGATCCCTTACCCACTTGGGTAACTTTCGAAACGTACACCCCATGGAAGAAGGGTAATACAATGAAGATGTAAATACCCATAATTGAAATTATACTACAAAATTAGTATAATAATTGGCAGCACATACACCACTCAAAGTAAATGGTGGCAAACGTAGCATAAATGTCATGGGCATAAAAGTGAGATGAAAAATCCCTTACGAAAACCCGGCAGCCTAATGATGCCACATAAAAATTCAAAAAATTGATTTATGAGATAAAATAGGGTCTCTCATAATATGAATATAAAAATTACAGTATAATGAATATAAAAGAACATCCCCAAAATAAGAATGATGAGCTTATAAGAAATGACATAAAAGAGAGTACTTAAAAAGAACGAGAGAGGTTGGATCCCTTACCTCAAGTCTGACTTGTCTTGTTCGTTTCTTTATATTCATGAATAATAAACATTGTTCAATTTACAATTTCATAAGGATATCTTTTAAAGGTTATTATTCAGTTCATATCACATATTATAATGTTATAATAATTGGTTAATAATGTGAGTTCATATCAGACGTTTTGGTCGCTGTTTGGTACATGAGTCAAAAATGAACTTGTTTGAAAGTGATTGTCCATTTAATTTTAAGTAAGTCATCTCCAGAATAGTATTAATGATTTAAATATCATATATATCTAGTACATATTCATTTTATACTACTCCATAACATTTTTAGATAAAAAGAAATGAAATTCACCATTCATGGAGACGGTAGGCCGTACGTACGCATGAACGCTACTTTCATTTCTTTGTCATATTAATGGAATTAAAAATAATTGAGAGAGAGATATATATTATAATTCCAGTATAATATATATTATATATAGGTCACATATGTTCATTAATTTAATTATTTATACATTCCATGTATTGTATGAACGAGTCACATCATCTGAGGGGGCGGTAGTCCACACTTCCTCGTATAAATTATCGTATTTGCACAACATGAAAAGAATAAAGTCATGTTTTAAATATAAAATTCAGAAGCATATAGAAAAAATAAATACCACATATATCATATATAAAATATAGTGACATCATAATGGCCACCATGAACAGTGTAAAGAGAAGAACGAACAATCATCGTTTCGTGAGGCAGAAATTCGTCATCAACAGAAACAGTATGTTCTTTAACCATTAGATGAAGGTGTGTGTAAGTGTAGCTCGCATACTTAACATTAAAACATCCTAGTATATTGAAGATACTGTTTTTGTTACAAAAGAAAGGAATAAAAAGAGTTTAGAGGGTTGTAGAAGCAAAATAAAACAAAAGAACACAAGGGAAGACATTACCTTTAAATCGGGTAACTCTTTTTTGATTTGAGCTCAAAGGCTCCCTTGGAAAAAATTCTGCCCAAAGTTGAGGCTTAAATGAGGAATAGAGGGATTTGGAGAGATTAAATGGGCAGGGTTTGGCCGAGCCAAAGGCTTGAGAGGTGGGGGAAAGGTGGTAGAGGTGGGGGCCTTTTATAAGAGGAGAGGAGAGGCACTCTTGGAAAGTTTTAAACTTTTACTTTATTATAAAATGCTTTTCAGATTTTAAAGGACCCAAAATTATATATTTCGAGGATAAGGTGATAAGAGTTCTAAATCCACCCATCCAATAGGTTTTGGACAAGTTTAGGTCTTACATTTTAAATTATCATTTCATTTTATTTAAATCATTAAATAATGAGGTGATCACTGCATCATCATGGTGTCATAAATAATTTAATTTATATAATGTCTAAAAATTATTAAAAATTTACATGAAGTAGGAAGTCTTTTTATATTTATAATGAATATTTATAGTAAAAAATATGACTTTTATAACCCCATGTAAAAATTGTTTTAGTAAAACAATACATGTTTGTGACATTTTAATTTTAACATTAAATAAATAGTTAATGTCATTTTCCAACCAAAGTGGCTCCATGGGGTCCCCAAGTTGACCCATGGATTGTATTGGTCAGCCATTACTAATCCAATAATGTTAGGACATGTTTCACGGTCATTTCATATTATTAAAATATTATTTTTACCTTAAATTACACTAATTACCTTTAATCGTGATTAATAAAACTTAAAATTTACTATTCACCAAAAATTATTTTAATCTCATTGAACAAAATTTTACTTCCTAATGACAACCATGTATGTCAGATTTTTGAAAATCAAATAACAGAAGTGGTAAAGTCTCATTTAAACAAAAAAACAGTTTCTTTAACTACCACTTAGTGGTTTCACTCTTCATAAAAAATTGAAGTTTTTCAGAAAAATATCAAAAATTCACCATAAGCTATATTTGATATTCCGAATTCAAAAATTATGTCTAGTTTAAAAAATTAAAAACATATAAGTTTCATTAATTAAATTAATAATTAATTCCCGCTGTCAAAACAAATAGCGTGTTTTTAAGAAACAATATCTTTTAAAAGATTAACAATAGTTTAAGTCCAATTTCAAAGTGAAATTAATTAAAATGACCACCATTGGATTAAATGGTAAAAATATAATCTAAATACACTTTAATATCAATTAAAAATATAATCCTTCCATATAAATAAATCAGACTAAAATAATGTTTTGAATTAAAATGCAACATTTTCACTAAAAATGATCTTTATCAGAAAAATAACAAAAATTTACACCAAGTAAATTTTGATGTCTGGATTATAAAGAAGGATTTTATTTTGTAAAATAAAACATATAAAATTTTCAAAAGTATATTTATAAAGGGTTCTCCATCAAAAGGCAGTTAATTGACCTTTTTAAAGAATATTAGAATATTTATGCTTAAAATTGGATTCATTTTCATTTTACGCCTCTAACATTTATTGGATAAAACTGAAAATATTTGACAAACATATATAATCATTTTGTAGATAGTTCCATTATTTCCCACCATTACAATGGCTAGGTGTTAATTACCATTTAAAATAATATTATTTTATTATTAGAGTGCAATGTAAGATTTCAAAGGAACTCTTTGTCGCGTATTGGGTACGCCATCGAGCATAGTGTTCCATTTAAAGTAATATTAATATTTTATTCAAAAATATGGATAAATATAAAAATATCATATTCTTTATTTACCTGCTGTGTTACATCCTTCCCCCCTTTTGGGAATTGCGTCCTCACAGTTTCAAAATTGGTCTCAGAAACTTCATTGAAAGCCCCACATCACAAAAGGAGTAAACTAAACTATTACTTTAAAATAACGAAAGGGAAGTACAAAGGTCACCCGAGTTAACCCATAATAGGATTACATGTATGAAAAAATGGATAAGGATGAATAAAACAAAGGGTCATGTTCTGAGGGAGTGTGATAGAAAACATGTTTAGGAGAAAGTTAACCACCAGAAAATCACAAACTTGTGATGGGTTAAACGGTATTGGATTCCCCAGTAGGAAAAGTTAACGGAAAACATTTTTTTAAGTTACATTTCGTTGGGGAATTTATTTTTGAGATTAACTAAATCATAAGGAAACATAATTACTTATCATGTTGACTTTCAACTTTTACTAGATTTCTTACACGAACTCATATTTTCTCCAAAAGATGAGTATTTAGGATGAATTTTTTATATTAAGAGAGCTATAATCAACTTCTAGAGAATCACCTAATCCAAAAAATAAAACTGTATACTTCCCATGTATTTTGACCTTAACCAAAACTAAAACCAAAAAGGTCAGTATGAGATCAGATAATACCCATAAAGGATAATCCTTTGTAAAAAAGGAAATCTATTCTTAATCTCCAAAATTTGTCCAACAAGACCCAAAGTTCAACGAAGTCCAAAAGTAATCCAAACTATGATTGAAACCCAAATATTTGAAGGATTTAATCACATTGCCTTCCAAGTTAAATCGTAACATTTATCTCCAAACAACATCAGTTGCTCTTAAAGTCTCGTATTGAAAAGTAATTAACCTAATCACATATCCTCCATCATAGGTTAATAATTTCCATAGATATCCCAAAATCAACTTACTCATAATTCATAAAATCATCTAATGAAAAATAATTAGTCAAACTGACCAGGGACTTCACGTAGTCCAGTGGTAGGAGATAAATACCAGTCACACTATGGTTGTGGGTTCGATTCCCACAGTTTTGTCCGACACGACGGGTTGTCACACGGTCTGTGTGTTGTCCTTTTTCCAAACTATATAATTCTCAAATAATTCCCCAAAAAGGGATAAAATCATGAAAAATAACCATAACATAATTTAACCTCAATTTTATCTCATGCCTTTCACTTTCCGTCATAACATATAGTAACCCATAATTACCTCAAAAGTAAGGTTCATATAAACCCAAATGGTTCTTTATAACTATTTACACAAAAGAACAAATAATTATTCCTTGAATAAAATTTTCATATATCAAACATCAGGGTTACACATACTATAAAAAGTCTTTTAATGTATCCTCATCATCAAAAGAGACTTAATACTCTTAATAATTTCACCATAACTCTTGAAGCCCTTATATGTTGACTTCTTACTCATTGAAAATTCTTCATGATCCATTAACCATTCCTTTCCAACTTATTATGAAATACTTCTTTCCTACAGACAAAATCATGAATCATATCCTAAGATTCAAAAATAGGAAAACAAATGTTAAATAATCCATACCTTTGATTGGTCATTGTCAATTTCTTCATCCTCAATCGGAATGGCATTAGGTTTTGGTAAAAGAATATTTGTACGATCTTGGTGATCCCATTATCGAAACTTCTTCATATGATATGTGTTTGCATAATGACCATGCACACCACATTTAAAACATTCTATTGATCCCTAAGAATGAACTACTTTCCCTTTCCTCAAGTCAACTGGATGATTCCTTTTTCCATGGCAGGTTCTTGCTTTATGACATTCATTTCCACATCTATAGCATATTTCTGTCCCTTTGAAACATTTTCCTAGGTGTTTATTTCCACATCTTTGACACATAGGTTTTTTAACACACTTACCTTAATGATTATTACCTGTAGTTCCGTAGGGATTTGTTTCTCGCATATATGATGCCATATAGAAATCACCAAGGTTTAGGTGGTCATTCATGACTCCAGATAGTTGGTTGAGGATAAACACAAGGGTTCTGATTGTAGCTCCCATATCATTCAGTTGCTCACTCTGAAAACCGTCACAGTTTCCTTCAAATCCACTGTTACTTTGGTGCCTACTAGATCCAGCCATTTACTAAAACCAAAAAGGTTAGTGTGAGTATATCAATAAAACCATCATGTACTAATGAGGAAGATAAACACTAAGATATACTTAGTCATTCACTTTATCTAAAACTAGGACTCTTTCTGACATCCTAACCATTATGGTAATGTCACTTATGCTTAGAAAATACCCTAACCTCTAATGTTATCTAAACTGACCTCTGATGCCAACTATAAGGCCCCATCCTTAAACATTACTTAATCATGAATTAAATGAATAATTCACATAGAGGTTCTTTTCAGGTTTACAGTTTTAGAGAATCAGGTCATAACTATTACATCCCAAAAGATTACATAGTAGGAAATTATAATAAGTTTTCATCAAATAAAAAAACACTTAAAAAGAAACATGTCTAGTTCCATGTTTTAGATAGAAGGTCTTTCCCTGATCCCATCCTTGACCCTATTCATCTTTAAGTCCTGTATAAAACATTTCAAAAACCTGGGATGAGAATAAAAAGCCCACTAAAGGATACACAAAGAAGGAAAACTGTTAGTTATTCAAAACAACAAGTAAACCATGAGTACTTTACCAAAGTAATACTTTTTACCTTTATGAAGTCATAAAAACTCTTCACTGAATAAAAGACTATTAAATCCCCTTTTGTAACCAAAATATTACCATAAAACCCATATAAATAACAAATAACATATAAAGGTAACTTGGGACATAAACATACTTAAATGGAATAACCATACAGTCGACTTCCACACATACTTAATGGAATATCCATTCATCCGACTTCCATACCCAATGCATTGGAGGATATAACGTAACCACTTGTCCTTGTATTCACGGCACCACCCGTCATATGGTTTATCACGTAACCACCCGTCAAATGTCCAAGTACCATTATAAAATCAAAACACATAAAACAATTATAAAGGAAAGAAAAAACATTTCGACATTTTAAGAACTATATATCACTTAAATATATTGACATAAAAAATCCATTATCAAAACCATTTTCAATACCAAAAAAGAGTATATGGTATTTATTTACATTTAAAAATATAACGGATTGTTGAGGAAGCCAAAGATCAAATAATACTCGCGGCGGCGGAAAGGTCATTTTCACTGCGTATGTTGAAAATAATTATACTTTTTGTCATTTAGTAAAATGCTTCATATAGAAAAGATTCCTTTCAAATAAAAGTAGAAGTCAAAGGGGTTTATACACCATATAAAAGAAATTTGTGTATAAAACAAAATATGCCTCAATGAACGGAGATTGAGATGAAGTCCCTTACAAAGTCGGTATACTTAGATTAAGGATAAATAAATTACATGATTATGTGTGACAAATATGAATACACCAAATATAAGTGGATATTAAGTGAAAAACAATCAGAGGACATTTACACATAAACTTGGAAAAACAAAACCAATGACATAGATAATTAACTCGATGAAATGAGATTGAGTTATGATTTCCCATACAATTTCGTCTAAATGACGTAAGAACTTATCAATGAGATGATTATGTGTAGAAATAGTATATCCACACAATGTTTTTTGGAAATTACCACATAGAGATTCCACACATAATCTTGGAATAATAAAATAAAGAAGTATAGGTTTAACCCAAAGAATTTAAATTGAGTTATGAAGTTCCTTTGCAAAAATTTGAAAGCCTAACGACGTCACTTAAAAATTCAAAAAATTAGTCGATGAGAAAGAGAATGGTATATCATCAATTGGACATAAAATTTACATCAATAAGGATATATAATAACATATCCCAACATAATAAGATGTAAATTAAAAGGCATAACAAAAGAAGTCTTCTAAAAAGAAGAGGGTGAAAGGATCCCTTACCGACTTGGGTGACTTCTGAAATGTACACCCCATGGAAGAAGGGTCATACAATGAAGATGTAAATACCCATAATTTAAATTATATTACACAATTATTATAATAATGGTCAGTACATACACTACTCAAAGGAAATTGTGGCAAACGTAGCATAAATGTCACGGGAATAAAAGTGAGATAAAAAATCCCTTACGAAAACTCGGTAGCCTAACGACGCCACTTAAAACTTTCAAAAATGGATTTATGAGATCAAATAAGTTCTCTCATTATATGAATATAAAAATTAAATTATAATGAATATAAAAGAACATCCCCAAACATAAAAATGATGAGCTTATAAGAAATGACATAAAAGAGAGTACATAAAAAGAACGAGAGAGGTTGGATCCCTTACCTCAAGTCTGACTTGTCTTGTTCGTTTCATTATATTCATGAATAATAAAATTTGGTCAATTTATAATTTCTTAAGTATATATTTTAAATATTATTATTCAGTTCATATCACGTATTATAATGTTATAATAATTGGTTAATAATTTGAGTTCATATCAGACGTTTTTGTCGATGTTTGGTATATGAGTCAAAAATGAACTTGTTTGAAAATGATTTTCCATGTAGTTATAAGTAAGTCATATCCAGAATATTATTAATGATTTAAATATCATATATATCAAGTAAATATTAATTTTATACTACTCCGTAACATTTGGAGATAAAAAGAAATGAAATGCACCATTCATGGAGACGGTAGGCCGTAAGTACGCATGAATGCTACTTTCATTTCTTTGTCATATTAATGGAATTAAAAATAATTGAGATATATATATTATAAATAAATTATAATATATATGTTATATTGTTCACATATGTTCATTAATTTCATTGTTTCTACGTTCCATGTATTGTATGAACGAGTCACATCACTTGAGGGGGCGATAGTCCACACTTCCTCGTATGAAATTATCGCATTTGGACAACATGAAAAGCATAAAGTCATGTTTTAAATATAAAATTCAGAAGCATATAGAAGATATAAATACCACATATATCATATATAAAATATAGTGACATCATAATGTCCACCTTGAACGGTGTTAAGAGAAGATTGAACAATCATCGTTTCGTGAGGCAGAAATTCGCCATCCACAGAAACAGTATGTTCTTTAACCCTTAGATGAAGGTGTGTGTAAGTGTAGCTATAATACTTCACATACAATCATCCTAGTTTATTGAATATACTGTTTTTGTTACAAAAGATATTAATAAAAAGAGTTTAGAGGGTTCCAGAAGCAAAATAAAACAAAAGAACATAAGGGAAGACATTACCTTTTAGTCGGGTAACTCTTTTTTGATTTGAGCACAAAGGCTTCCTTGGAAAGGATTATTCCCAAAGTTGAGGCTTAAATTATGTATATAGGGATGTGGAGAGATCTAATGTGCATGGTTTGTCCGATCCAAAGGCTTTAGAGGTGTGGGTAAGGTGGTAGAGGTGGGGGCCTTTTATAAGAGGAGAGGAGAGGCACTCTTGGAAAGTTATAAACTTTTACTTTATTATAAAATGATTTTCGGATTTTAAAGTTCCCATAACTATATATTTCGAGGATAAGGTTATAATAGTTATAAATACACCCATTTGATCGGTTTTTTTAAAATGTTGGTCTTATATTTAACATTATCATTTCATTTTATTTAAATCGTTAAATAATGAGGTAATCTCTGCATCATCATGGTATCATAGATAATTTAATTTGTTTAATGTATAAAATTATAAAAAAATTATAATGAAGTAGGAAATATTTTTATATTTCCAATTCATATTTATAGTAAAAATTATGACTTGTATAACCCCATTTAAAAATTGTTTTAGTAAAACAATACATGTTTGTGACATTTTAAATTTAACATTAAATAAAAAGTTATTAATGTCATTTTCCAACCAAAGTTGCTCCATGGGGTCCTCAAGTTGACCCATGGATTGTCTTAGTCTTCCATGACTCATAAAATAATGGTAGGACATGTGTCACGGTCATTTCATATTATTAAAACATTATTTTTACCATAAATTACACTAATTACCTTTAATCGTGATTAATAAAACTTAAAAGTTACTATTCACCAAAAATTATTTTAATCTCATTGAACCACATTTTAATTCTTAATGACACCATGTATGTCGGATTTTTGAAAATAAAATCACAGAAGTTGTAATGTTTCATTTAAACGAAAAACCAGTTTCATTAACAACCACTTAGTGGTTTCACTATTAAACAAAAATTGAAGTTTTTCAGAAAAATACCAAAAATTCACCATAAGCTATATTTGATATTCCAAATTCAAAAATGATGTCTATTTTATAAAATTAAAAACATATAAGTTGCATTAATTAAATTAATAATTAATTCCTGTTGTCAAAACAAATAGCGTATTTTTAAGAAACAATATCTATTAAAAGATTAACAATAGTTTACGTCCAATTTCAATGTGAAATTAAATAAAATGACCACCATTGGATTAAATGGTAAAAATATATTCTAAATACAATTTAATATCAATTAAAAATATAATCTATCAATATAAATAAATCTGATTAAAATGAGGTTTTGAATTAAAATGCAACATTTTCACTAAAAATGATCTTTATCGGAAAAATAACAAAAATTTACACAAAGTAAATTCTGATGTTCGGATTCTAAAGAAGGATTTTATTTTGTCAAATACAACATATAATATTTTCAAAAGTATATTTAGAAATGGTTCTCCATCAAAAGGTGGTTAATCGACCTTTTTAAAGTATATTAGAAGATTTATGCTCAAAATTGTATTCATTTTCATTTTACGTCTCTAACATTTATAGGATAAAAGTAAAAATATTTGAAAAACATATATAATCATATTGTAGTTAGTTCCTTTTTTTCCCACCATTACAATGGCTAGACAATTTAAAATAATATTATTTTATTATTAGAGTACAACGTAAGATTTCAAAGGAACTCGTTGTCATGTATTGGGTACGACATCACGCATAGCGTTCCCTTTAAAGTAATATTAATATTTTATTCACAAATATCAATAAATATAAAAATATCATATTCTTTATTTACATGGGGAGTTACATCCTTCCCCCCTCTTGGAATTGCGTCCTCGCAATTTTAAAATTGGGCTCAGAAATATCATTGAAAGCCCCACATCAGAAAAGGAGTAAATTAAACTATTACATTAAAAGAAAGAAATGGAAGTACAAAGGTCACCCGAGTTAACCCGTTCTAGGATTCCATGTATGAAAACATGGACATGGAAGAAAAGAACAAAGGGTCATGTCTTGAGGGAGTGTGATAGAAAACATGTTTAGGAGAAAGTTAACCACCAGAAAATCACAAACTTGTGATGGGTTAAACAGTATTGGATTCCCTAGTTGGAAAAGTTAACGGACAACATTTTTTTAAGTTACTTTTCATTGGGGAATTTATTTTTGATATTAACTAAAACATAAGGAAACATACTTACTTATCATGTTGACTTTCATCTTTTACTAGATTTATTACACGAACTCATATTTTCTCTAAAAGATGAGTATTTAGGATGACTTTTTTACATTAAGAGAGATATAATCAACTTCTAGAGAATAACCTAAACCAAAAAAGAGAACTGTATACTTCCCATGTCTTTAGAACTTAACCAAAACTAAAACAAAAAAGGTTAGTATGAGATCAGATAATACCCAAAAAGGATAATCCTTTATAAAAATGAAATCTATTCTTAATCTCCAAAATTTGTTCAAAAAGACATAATGTTCAACAAAGTCCAAAAGTAAACCAAACTAAGATTGAAACCCAAATATTTGAAGTATTTAATCACATAGTCTTCCAAGTTAAATCGTAACATTTATCTCCAAACAACAACAGTTTCTCTTAATGTCTCGTATAGAAAAGTAATTAATCTAATAACATATCCTCCATGATAGTTTAATAATTTCCATAGATAACCCAAAATCAACTTACTCATAATTCATAAAATCTTCTAACTAAAAAGAATTAGTCAAACTGACCAGGGAATTCACGTAGTCTAGTGGTAGGCGATAAATACCAGTCACACTTTGGTTGTGGGTTCATTTCCCACAGTTTTGTCCGACGTGACTGGTTGTCACACGGTCTGTGTGTTGTCCTTTTTACAAACTATATAATTCTCAAATCATTCCCCATAAAGAGATAAAATAATCAAAAATAACCATAACATAATTTAACCTCAATTTTATCTCATTCCTTACACTTTCCATCATAACATATAGTAACCCATAATTACCTCAAAAGTAAGGATCATATAAACCCAAATGGTTATTTATAGCTATGTCCAAAAAAGAAAAAATATCTATTACTTGAATAAAATTTTCATATATCAAACATCAGGGTTACACATACTATAAAAAGTCTTTTAATGTAACCTCATCATCAAAAGAGACTTAATACTCTTAATAATTTCACCATAACTCTTGAAGCCCTTATATGTTGACTTCTTACTCATTGAACATTTTACATGATCCATTAACCATTCCTTTCCAACTTATTCTGAAATACTTCTTTTCTACAAACAAAATCATGAATCATATCCTAAGATTCAAAAATAGGAAAGAAAAATGTTAAGAAATAATCCAAACCATTGATTGGTCATTCTCAGTTTCTTCATCCTCAATCGAAATGGAATTAGGTATTAGTAAACGAATATTTGTATGATATTGGTGATCCCATTCCCAAAACGTCTTCATAGGATATGTGTTTGCATAATGACCGTGAACACCACATTTAAAACATTCAATTGATCCCTTATAATGAACTTCTTTACCTTTCCTCGAGACAACTGGATGCTTCCTTTTTCCATGGAAGGTTCTTGCTTTATAACCTTCATTTCCACATCTATAGAATATTTCTATCCCTTTGAAACATTTTCCTAGGTGTTTCTTTCCACATCTTTGACACATAGGTTTTTGAACACACTTACCTTTATGATTATTACCTGTAGTTCCGTAGGTATTTTTCTCTCACATATATTATGCCTTATAGAAATCACCAAAGTTTAGGTGGTCAATAATGACTCCAAATAGTTGGTTGAGGATAAACAGAAGGGTTCTCATTGCAGCTCCCATATCATTCAGTTGCTTGCTCAGAAAACTGTCACAGTTTCCTTCACATCCACTGTTACTTTTGTGCCTGCTATATCCAGCCATTTACTAAAAGAAAAAAGGTCAGTGTGAGTATATCAACAAAACCATCATGTATTAATGAGTAAGATAAACACTAAGATATACTTACTCATTCACTTTATCTAAAAATAGGACTCTTTCTGAAATCCTGACCATTATGGTAATGTCACTTATGCTTAGAGAATACCCTAACATCTAAAGTTATCTAAACTGACCTCTGATACCAACTATAAGGCCCTGGCCTTAAACATTACATAATAATGAATTAAATGAATAATTCACATAGAGTATCTTTTCAGGTTTAGAGTTTTATAGAATCCGGTCATAACTATTACATCCCAAAAGATTACATAGTAGGAACCTCTACTAAGTTTCCATAAAATAAAAAAACACTTAAAAAGAATCATGTCTAGTTCCATGTTTTAGATAGACGGTCTTTCCTTGATCCCATCCTTGACCCTATTCATCTTTAAGTCCTGTGGAAAACATTTCAAAAACTTGGGATGATCATAAAAATCCTAGTAAAGGATACACAAAGAAGGAAAACTGTTAGTTTTTCAAAACAACACGTAAACCATGATTACTTTACCGAAGTAATACTTTTCACCTTTATGAAGTCGTAAAAACTCTTCACGGAATAAATACCGTTACATACCCATTTGTAACCAAAATATTACCATAAAACCCATCTAAAGAACACATAACATATAAAGGTTACTTGGTACATAAACATACTTAAATAGAATAACCATACTGTCAACTTCCACACATACTTAATCGAATATCCATTCAGATGACTTCCATACCCATTTCATTGGAGGTTATAATGTAACCAACCGTCCGTGTATTCACGACACCACCCGTTATATGGTTTATCACGTAACCACCTATGAAATGTCCAAGTACCATTATAAAATCATAACACATAAAACAATTACAAAGGAAAGAAAACATTTCCACATTTCAAGAACAATATAACACTTAAATATATTGACATAACAAATCCATTATCATAACCATTTTGAATACCAAAAAATTATATGGTATTTATTTACTTTTAAAAATATAACGTCTTGTTGAGGAATCCAAAGATCAAATAATACTCACGGAGGCGGAAAGGTCATTGTCACCACGTATGTTAAAAAGAAACAACTTTTTATCGTTTAGTAAAACTCTTCGTATATAAAATATTCCTTTCGAATAAAAGTAGAAGTCAAAGGGGTTTATACACCGTATAAAATAAAGTTGTGTATAAAACAAAATATTCCTCAATGAAAGGAGATTGAGACGAAGTCCCTTACAAAGTCGGTATCCTAAGATTAAGGATATATAAATTACATGATTATGTGTGACAAATATGAATACACCAAATATAAGTGGATATTAAGTGAAAAACAATCAGATGTCATTTACACATAATCTTGTAAAAACAAAACCAATGACATAGATATTTATCTCAATGAAATGAGATTGAGTTTTGATTTCCCATACAAGTTCGTCTAAATGACGTAAGAATTTATCAATGAGATGATTATGTGTAGATATAGTATATCTACACAAAGGTTTGTGGAAATTACAACATATATATTCCAAACATAATATTGGTATAATAAAATCATGATGCATAGGTTTAACCCAAAGAATTGAAATTGATTTAAGAAGTTCCTTTGCAAAAATTTGACAGCCTAACGGCGTTACTTCAAAATTCAGAAAATTAGTCAATGAGAGAGAGAATGGTATCTCATCACTTGGACATAAAATTTACATCAATAAGGATATATATGAACATATACCAACATAATAAGATTTAAATTAAAAGACATAACAAAATAAGTCTTTTAAAAAGAGTAGGGTGAAAGGATCCCTTACCAACTTGGGTAACTTTCGAAACGTACACCCAATGGAAGAAGGGTCATACAATGAAGATGTAAATACCGATAATTTAAATTATAATAAAAAATTAGTATAATGATGGTCAGTACATACACCACTCAATGGAAATGGTGGAAAACATAGCATAAATGTTACGGGAATAAAAGTGAGATGAAAAATCCCTTATGAAAACTCGACATCCTAACAGCGCCACTTAAATCATCCAAAAATGGATTTATGAGATCAAATAGGGTCTCTCATAATATGAATATAAAAATTACAGTATAATTAATATAAAATAATATCCCCAAACATATTAATGATGAGCTTATAAGAAATGACATTAAAGAGAGTACTTAAAAAGAACGAGAGAGGTTGGATCCCTTACCTCAAGTCTGACTTGTCTTGTTCGTTTCTTTATATTCCTGAATAATAAACATTTGTCAATATATAATTGCTTAAGTTTCTCTTTTAAATATTATTATTGAGTTCATATCACATATTATAATGTTATAATAATTGGTTAACAATGTGAGTTCATATCAGGCGTTTTTGTCGATGGTTGGTACATGAGTCAAAAATGAACTTGTTTGAAAATGATTGTCCATGTAGTTATAAGTAATTCATCTCCAGAACAGTATTAATGATTTAAATATCATATATATCAAGTAAATATTCATTTTAAACTACTCCATAACATTTTGAGATAAAAATAAATGAAATGCACCATTCATGGAGATGGTAGGCCGTACGTACGCATGAATGTTACTTTCATTTCTTTGTCATATTAATGGAATAAAAAATAATTGAGAGAGAGATATATATATATAAAAATTATAATTCCAGTATAATATATATGTTATATAGGTCACATATGTTCATTAATTTCTTCTTTATACATTCCATGTGTTGCATGAACGAGTCACATCACTTGAGGGGGCGGTAGTCCACACTTCCTCGTATGAAATCATCGCATTTGCACAACATGAAAAGCATATAGTCATGTTTTAAATATATAATTCAGAATCATATAGAAAACATAAAAACCACATATATCATATATAAAATATAGTGACATCATAATGGCCACCCTGAACGGTGTTAAGAGAAGATTGAACAATCATCGTTTTGTGAGGCAGAAATTCTCCATCCACAGAAACAGTGTGTTTTTTAACCATTAGATGAAGGTGTGTGTAATTGTAGCACGAATACATCAAATTAAAACATCCTAGTATATTTGAGATACTGGTGTTGTTACAAAATAAAGTAATAAAAAGATTTTAGAGGGTTGGAGAAGCAAAATAAAACAAAAGAACACAAGGGAAGACATTACCTTTAAATCAGGTGACTCTTTTTTGATTTGAGCTCAAAGGCTTCCTTGGAAAGGATTATTCCCAAAGGTGAGGCTTAAATGATGAAGATAGGGTTGTGGAGAGATTAAATGGTCAGGGTTTGGCCGAGACAAAGGCTTGAGAGGTGTGGGTAAGTTGGTAGAGGTGGGGGCCTTTTATAAGAGGAGAGGATAGACACTCTTGGAAAGTTATAAACTTTTACTTTATTATAAAATGCTTTTCATATTTTTATGGTCCAAAAATTATATATTTAGAGGATAAGTTGATAAGAGTTATAAATCCACCCATACAATAGGTTTTGGACATGTTTAGGTCTTATATTTTACATTATCATTTCATTTTATTTAAATCATTAAATAATGAGGTAATCGCTGCAACATCATGGTGTCATAAATAATTTAATTTATTTAATGTCTAAAAATTATAAAAAATTATAATGAAGTAAGAAATATTTTTTTTATTTCCAATGAATGTTTATAGTAAAAAATATGACTTTTATATCCCCATTTAAAAATTATTTTAGTAAAACAATACATGTTTGTGACATTTTAATTTTAACTATAAATAAAAAGTTATTAATGTCATTTTCTTACCCAAGTGGCTCCATGGGGTACCCAAGTTGAACCATGGATTTTTATGGTCGGCCATGAGTCATCCAATAGGGGTATGAAAAGTGTAAGGGTATTTTAATATTTTTATAATATCATTTTTACCTTAACTTTCACTAATTACCTTTAATCGCGATTAATAAAACATAAAAGTTACTATTCCCAAAAAATTATTTTAATCTCATTGAACCATATTTTACTTCCTAATGACAACCATATATGTCTGATTT
Source organism: Viscum album (assembly GCA_963277665.1). NCBI lineage: Eukaryota > Viridiplantae > Streptophyta > Magnoliopsida > Santalales > Viscaceae > Viscum > Viscum album. The sequence goes on along the minus strand of OY728152.1, from coordinate 51,052,854 downwards.
TTTAAAATTAAATCACAGAAGTGGTAATGTTTCATTTAAATGAAAAATCAGTTTCTTTAACTACCACTTAGTGGTTTCACTATTCGTCAAAAATTGAAGTTTTTAAAAAAATACCAAAAATTCACCGTAAGCTATATTTGATATTCCGAATTCAAAAATGATGTCTATTTTACAAAATTAAAAACATATAAGTTTCATTAATTAATTTAACAATTAATTCCCACTGTCAAAACAAATAGCGTGTTTTTAAGAAACAATATCTATTAAAAGATTAACACTAGTTTAAGTCCAATTTCAAAGTAAAATTAATTCCAATGACCAACATTGGATTAAATCGTAAAAATATATTCTAAGTAAACTTTAATCTCAATTAAAAATATAATATATCCATATAAATAAATCCTATTAAAAGGAGGTTTTGAATTAAAATGCAACATTTTTACTAAAAATGATCTTTATCGAAAAAATAACAACAATTTAAACAAAGTAAATTTTGATGCCCAGATTCTAAAGAAGGATTTTATTTTTTCAACTACAACATATAAAATTTTCAAAAGTATATTTAAAAATAATTCTCCATCAAAAGGCGGTTAATCGACCTTTTTAAATAATATTAGATGATTTATGCTTAAAATTGGATTCATTTGCTTTTTACGCCTCTAACATTTATTGGATAAAGGGAAAAATATTTTACAAACATATATAATAATTTTGTAGTTAGTTACATTATTTCCCACTATTACAATGGCTAGACGTTAACTACCATTTTAAATAATATTATTTTATTATTAGAGTGCAACGTAAGATTTCAAAGGAACTCGTTGTCGTGTATTGGGTACGCCATCGAGCCTAGAGTTCCCTTTAAAGTAATAATAATATTTTATTCACAAATATGGATAAATATAAAAATATCATATTCTTTATTTACCTGGGGTGTTACAAGCTATTTGAATCATTACTTGGAGTAATTACCACTGTGATTTTGAAATGAGGTAAAATCAGCTATCTGGTTCCAAATGTAAATATTGAAGGTCCTAAATCAGTGTACTCTAACCATATTCTTGTTTCCAAATATTATGGGGCTCGAGGGTGGTTTAGATTGGTTCTAGTTGTGTCCAGATGCTAAATGATGGAAGAGGGTAAAATTCATGTGGTGTAAATATTTCAGTTCATGTATTCATAGATAACGACATCAGTGAGATGGAATTCATGAGCTGGAATAAATTCACTGATTGTTTGAGGCATATTCAATGGGTTCTATAGGACTTATAAATTTTCAACGATAATTGTTTTGAGTTGACATGTTTTGTAATATTCATCTAAATCCTTACATTTACACATCATGAAAGGATTTCATGAAATTTAAATCCCCTATACAGTGCTCCTTTAAATGCGACAAAGCCTCATTTTTTCCCTGAAAAACATTCCATCCTTTCTTATTCCACATGATGCGTGAACTTCTCTTCAGATATAATGGAATTACTTCAAATACAATTGATTCATGGTTTCCAATATTCAATACATGGTGTTATTATGTACATTCTATATCTTCTCTAGTGGTTATTCGATTTGGTGACATTCATTTCATCATTACATGTGTTCGAGGTTTCTATCCATAATTTCAATGGAAAATAGTTTGTTTTTTTAGGGAATGTTATGGTGTAGGATCCTTGGAGGGATGTAGTTTATCATATGAGTGGTGACCAAGATCTGTGATCTTATTCCATTCTCACACAATAAATTTTGATTACTTTCAGGTAGGGTATTAATTTGTTATATTCTTTTATTTATTTCATATTATAATTTAACCTGAATTATCCCTTTCTAAGGAAATATAAAAAACCAAAAAATTATTTCACTACTTTAATTAAAATTTTGATGCCGCGATCCCAGGTTGATGCTTTTTACCATGATATCAGTTTGCATCTTAATTTTCAAATAATTTTATATATGTTAGATTCTTTTTAGAATTTCATTTCATGATATTGATAAATATGTTGTCATGGATGTGAATTCATAATGACTATATGGAAAGAATTAATTAATAAATAATTGGCTTATGAATAATTATCCAACTGGAATTTTTGAATTAGGTGATTCTTGTAATTTTATGATATTCAAATTGGTGAAATTAACATTCTCAATTAAGTGAATTCTTACACAAAAATGGAATTTATAGAGAATGATAATCATGATGATTCAAGTAAAAAAAATTTCTAATTAAACAATTACATGAAAAAATTAATTGCTTTAAAGATGAAATGATGATTATTTTTTTTGATATATTGTTATAGCTTAGTTCCATAGGTTTCCCATAGTTGGAACTAGTGATTAACGAATTAGAAGATTCAAGATTGAATAATAAATCGATTTATGGTAAAGGTAATTTTTAGTGAATGTGTTTATTTTCTAACTGATTAGGATGAGTTAATTGAGTATGAAGGATTGAGATCTCATTGTGTGAGACAATTGGATGCCAAGTTTTATGGTCAAGATTCCTCTGTTGTCTATTTTTGTTTGTTCCTTCAAACATTAATGATGTGCTCAAGTTGAATACTTGAGAATGTGTTGTGATATGGGGAAGGGAGTCCATAATGTGATATGAGCCTGAGATGGCATATCCTAGGATCACTAATGCAATGCAGGAAGGTATCACAAGGTGACGTGATAGATCTTTATGCATTTGATGGTGATATTCATCAAGAAATGAATATGGGTGTTAGGTAAGGAAACAAGTATAATGAAATAGTTTGATTAAATACAAACCCATTATTTTGAATTTGATAGCCAATATTGTCATTAATGAATCAGGTTAATGGTCAGTGGTCCGATTTATTATTTTATCTGAATTCATTATCCCTCATCTTGAGGTAGATAGGTGTGCTTTGATGCATGTTTTCCATTAGTGGTATCACAGGATAGTTATCCCAAAGTACCTATATTATGTAATGATTCTAATACCGAATACATACTTCTTAAACCTTGGGTTTTATTTTAATAGAAATAAAATTCTAAAAATATGTTAATATTGAAAAATTGTGGACTCTGTTTGGTTTATCCTCAGAGGGAATGGACTTGACTATGATGATTAATGGAATTTATTGTATAATAATCTTAGTGGTTTATTAATGTTTTATAAATTAATGTATTTAAGGGAATGATAAAAAGCATATAAGTAATTAATTTTTCTCTTTAAATGATTTTATATTTATATGACATCTCTTCTTAGTATTGGATGCCATGAGTCTAAGTGAAATTAGCAGTAGTTGACTAAAATACAAGGTTTTTCATACAGTGTGGTAGTAAGATAAATTATATCATTTATATTATGTGATTTCATAAGCTATCCTACCAATTTTAGAATAGTAAATAGACTCCTAGGGGACTCTAGGTGGGAATTTCCCCAAAAACCAAGTGGAAAGACGAATGATAGCCTTCCCCCTCTAGCTCTGCTCTATTATCATAGTGGTTAAAGGTACTAGTATGCATGGTGGTCAGCTTCCCCATATATGTTTGAATAGGGAAATGATGGTTGGTGGTTATTTCATACAAATGTATTATAGAATATAGTATCTAATGTATTATTATAGGTACGAAGTATATAGGATGTGATTTCTTGTGGTACCTTACTCGATATACAGGCTTTCATCACATGAGGTATAATAACCAGAATATGATACAAAACAAACATGCTTTGGTTCCTCCCAAAAACTACCCTGTTACTCTATATGGTTATGTGATATGGTATAATGTGGTGATTTGAGGCATGAGTTTCATGTTGTGATTCCTTTCCTAGGATTCATAGGGATAGATTTTTACTTTAGAGAGATATAGATAATGAACTACAAAGTTAGAGAATAGCAGCAGACTAGTAGTGCACCAGGAGAGGGGTACCCTTGATGTTTCATTACAATATTATATATTTTATCGTATGAGATATTTGTTTAGAGTTTTCTGTGGATAGTCTGGGAACATAGTTTACCTGTTTTGGTGATGAGTTTTTTTCATTAGTGTTCACTATACTTTAGTATTATTTCATTATTTTTTTCATAAGTGTCTCAATATAGGATACTGGAGAACATCCTATTTTAAACACCCAATGTATATATAAACATGTTTTCACGTCATCTAGAGGATGTTTTAGATGAATTTGGTTATTATTTTCTCATTCTTTTGTTGGAAATTTTTAGGCTTCATGTTCGCTTCTATCATTTCCTTTTTGTATTTCCAGTTTCTTTTTTGTTATTATAGTACTATATAGCATTGTATGATTTCAAATGGGATTTATTTTTATATATTTATCTATGATTAGGTGTCGATTGGTTTATCATTCTTATCCATCCTGTTCACATGTTCTTTTAAGGGGTAATTATTCTCATATGAATGTTGATTATACGCTTGGTCCAAGATACTTACTTGGGGCCTAATGGAGGTGGGAATCAAGAATTCATTATCCAAATTTTCTAATTTCTAAACTTGTTGGGTTTAACATTGGAGGGATGGGGTCCCGACTGACTGATATCAGAGTTTTAGGTTGGGGGATAAGATAGAGTTCAGAGTTAGTATGAGGTGAGATTTCATGTGTTGGTTGGGAAATAGTATCAACTATTTTTAGTAAGTCATGTAAAAATAGGATACTTCCTAAGACACTTGTATGATGGACATCCAAAAATATTATTCATTAACCATTATGTTTATTGAGACTACTAATTAAAGTGATACTGGTTTCTTGGTAGAGACGTGGGAAAGGACCATGAGAAATTATTTTTTGCACCTATTTTAGAAATGGATTGATCATGGGAATGGCTAATATCATAAATGGAAAATTAATTAATTAATTATTTAATTATTAAATTCCATTTTTTATATTTAAAAGGAATAATTGTTTTTTGTTTTTAAAGGAATTTATCATGGTTAAGGTCCTTATGAGGTTCATTCTGAACATGTAGAGTAGTATATTCTTGTAGATTATGGAAGAGTGGAGGTCAATGATGACAAAACAGGGAGGATGAAACTCTGAGAGTTTTATCACAATAATTTTTAGAAGTATGAGGGATCCCTTTCAAATCCATTGAGAAAATACCAATTGGTGGAGGTTGAGATATCATTCAGTTCGATCTATGAATGGAAAGAGAACCAGGTTTCGTTGGCTATAACGATGAAGTATGGGGTAGAATGGTTATATTGGTTCTTGTTCCTTAGGGGTTACAAAGAGTTGGTAGTATCATGGGAGATGATATGGAACTAGTTTCATGAGGAGTAACTTTATTTATCTATGATTAAGGAATGTTTGTTGAAGAATATTACCATTAAAAATGGAAGATCCAATTTGAATTATTTTGAGATATATTTTAGGACCCCTCTATGATATGAATTAGATACGTTTCCATAATTGGAGGCTAGGGGTAATCATTTTACAGAGGCTTTGAATCTACAGATCCAGTACACAGTAACACTGTTTATATAGACTACATATCCTGATGTTTCATGAACTACCTTCCTCAAGAAGAGGGAAGGGATTGAAAAGTTCCATGTAATTCCTTCTTCGAGATGATGGAGAGAAAATGACCACTGAATTCCACCATCAATAGGCTTTGGATTGGTGACTAGAACCTAGGGTATAGAATGTCACAAAAAATTAACGGTTTTACCCTTTTTTAAACCATATCGTGAGATAAAATGGTGAAAATACGAAGCAACACCAAACATTTATATAAATCAAACCAAAATCTAACCCATGCATTGGTTAAACCTAAACTACGACAAAAGTACAACCATTGTACAAAATAAATTAGTAAATAAAGAGATTAAGAAGAACCCCATCAACTATCCCCACACCCGATCTAATAAATTCCAGTATGGTCCTCAAAAATCCAAATTAAAACTTAAAAATAGTTCCAAAAATTCAGGGTGATTATACAAGTATACATAGTAGGAAGAATAGAGACACTAATGCATAAGTGGGGGAAACATAATAATTCCCCTGTGAGAGAACAAAAGAACCTCAAAGAACCACCAAGGAGAACTAACTGACCTAGTCTCACCAATTCACAATCACCAAATAATGAATGTCATGTTAAGTTTATTTATAATAAAATCTACATTTTGACACCCTGCACCACTATCCCACATGTTATATAATCATTCCAAATGGATAGCGTGTAGATGCTACCAATCATCCAAAATGTAGCTCCACTCCCACAAACAACCTGTACACACATGGGCCTCAAACCACACACAAAACCATACTACAGACACATAATTTAAAACCACACTAATCATCCCACCCACAATACCTGGTCCACAACATCCATGCCTCTCACCCAAAGAAACTTGTTCCACATCTAGAAGACACTGGGGAAAACTAGTCCTGCCTCAGAAACACATAGTCTCCACATCCACAACAAACGTGCCTGAAGGGTCTTGGACTATGGTAATCCTCCAAAAATAATATCCATCCTGGATATGCTCGATCGGTAAGAATATAAACGAGGGTGTGAGAAATAATAGTATTATTCATCCATCCATCCTCCCACCTGGATTTAGTGAAAGTCACACTTCCCCATAAATTGGGGGATTTGGGACATGCTTCTCAATAAGGGTTGGGTGCGTATAGAAATCACAAGGAACTGAAATTTATACATATTGGTAAGGAAACATGCAGACCAATAAACAGTTCCTAAAACAAACAACTAGCCCATTGGAACCACTTTTTCTGTTACCCCTATATGCACAACCACACAAACAACTACAACCAAAGCATAAACCCAACCCCCTTTTAATTTAATCATGTTCTATTCATTAATTTAGGTGGTCACTCTAATTTATTCCAGAACTACCAGGGAAAACTACCAAGAACAACACCTTCAACCGTAGTCAGAAGTTGAAGAGCCTGATTAACTAAACACACAACAATTAACCAACTTTGTTCTTCGGTACTGCCAACATTGAACAAGAGAAGAGAGCGAACAAGTTAAAAATTTACATTTTGACACCCATTTATATAACAACAGTGAATAATCAACCTAAATCCCTACTACACAAACCCTTCTTCCTAGACACCCATTCAACAACTACCAACTGTCATTCTCCATTATGATCTCGCTCAATCATCCTCTCCAAACTAGAATAGTCAGCCCTGCTTCACAATGATGAAACAACAAAAACAAAAAAACATGATGTGATGACCGAACCCAACCTTGACACCCCACATCCCAAACATCACCTAGATGTAGTCCCACTATATAACAAGGCCATAACCACATTTAATTCCCACTACCCAATTTTTCTCTATGTCCAAAAAACAGACAGAGTGCGTACCACTTCATATAATGTTATCCATTCCACAATCAATCAATCTCTCAAACGGAGATTCAGTCACACCTCCTGTACCGACCTACACACTAAGCCCAAAATAAAATAGAAGCACAAAATTATCCCCACTTTACAATCATACCCTTACCCATATAGAGGAAAAAACCCTCTATCCACCCTCCATACGCTTAATAAGGTCACCAATAAAAACATCACACAACCCACATGAAGTAAAAAACCCAACCAAATATAGCACCCATCAACACCAATAGGCCAAAAATATTTATATTGTTCAAGAGGGGGTTTTTAGTTCCACATTGATAAAAATGGGTGATCACATAAGTGTATTCATCTTGGAGAGTCCACTTCACTGAATGAAGTATACATGATTAAGTATATTATATGTTACATCAATTTAACATAGCATAAAAAATAGAACATAATATTCTCAACCTATTATTTCATCGACCACTGTTATCTTTTGATCATATTCCCATAAATTATTTATTTTTCATTTAAATAAAGTATTAACCATTTCATCATAAAGAAAACTTTTTATGCCCACCCCACATGATAAACTATTCTTGAGAGGCAGAAAAATCCTTACATGAAATGACATGTGACCAAAACATATCCTTGCACCTGGAACATGGGATTGTGTGGGTTGTAGGAAACTCCAAGAAAAATGAGTAGGAGGAGACTCCAGAGTAGGCACATGACTCATCTAGATATGAAGACTATAAAAATTCCAAGAGGGAACAAAAAACATAGTAGGATGGAAAGATCCCATATTTGAAGAGCATGATACAATATTAAAGAGAGAATGGTTTTAAAAGACATAAACATTGGATAAAGTCAATATCAAATAGTTTGAATATCAAAATGACCCTAGAGAATAAATATATTAATGATATATGAATAATCCTATTAAAATCCCCTAAAACTCATATATAGGGTATTAAACATATTTTAAATCAAATAAAATGTTAGAGGGGAAAACTAGAAAAATTTCAAAACTAGAAATTTGGTTAAGGGTGAGAAACCATTGGGTGTGCCACTATTTTTTTGTGGCACTACAATGGGTTTATAATTATCTTTCCACTATTTTAGTGTTGCACTGTCGTAGTGCCACTAATACCGTCCCACTATTTAATTGTGCCACTATTTTAACATGACACCATTTTGGTGCCACTGCCTCAGTCTGACACTATCTCGGTGTGCCACTGTCTTGGTGTGCCATCGTCTTAGGGTTACACTATCACGGTGCCACCATTATCAGAAACTCGATCATTTGAAAACTCCAAAAACAAACTACAGAAAAACACAAGCACGCCACAAGGAATAAATTTTTAGAAAGGAATTTATTGAAGAAATATAGTTCATTACATTAGATACCTATCAAACTCTTCCTATCCCCACGAATTTAAAACCAAACTCATAAAAAGATGTGTCTGAAAAACCACCACATAAGATACCTCTCCAGGACAAACCACCCAATGTTGTTTGAATAACTGGAGTGAAAACCCTAGCATCAAACAACAACTCCTTGAAATCTATATCTTGAAAGGTTTTAGAAACACTAAATCCCAACTACCTAGACAAATTGATTAGGGAATCCCTTCCTCCACATAATGACAGTATCTTCTTTGGACTGCACTAACTTGCATACATGGGTTTTATCACATCAAAATTAATTTTTTTCGGTTAGGGATGATTTCCTCCCATCCGCACTGTCACAACATTCCATGAACATTCAGATAACAAGGAAGAAACTCATCTCACAACAATTAGGTAAAGCATTATATAATAAAAAATCACAAATCAAAACAGAAGAGAAAAACTCTGAACAGCTCCGGGTACATGGAATGAATATGTTCCTCCCACTCCCAAATACTATACTCGAGGACACCATGATGCTATAACACACGAACCAACAGAGTAGTCTATCTATGAAGATCGTTCTTCTCATAATACTCAATTTATGGTAGTTTCTCCCTGAATGTCACATCATCCTCGATATCCAAATCTCCCCAATAAATGATGTGAGGGTCTCCATGTAAATATCAACAGTGTTGAGATACATGGAAGATGTTTTGGATCCTCTCCATCTACAATGGAAATTCTAGTTGATATGCCACATTTCCAACTCATCCCAACACTATGAGAGGTATGATGAACTTCAGAGAAATCTTTCTCCCTCTTTTAAACATCTACTACCCATGTTGAGGGGAGACCTTCATGAACCCATGGTCCCAAACCATGAACAAAAATGGCCTCCACCTTTGATCGGAATATGACTTCCATCAGTCATGTGATTCCATTATCCTCTCATGGACAAGCTTCACCTTCTCTACTATACTTTTCACCTCATCTGGACCAAGAATATCCACCTTCACATCATTCATCCAATTAAAAGGTTAATTATATGACCTACCATATAGAGCATCGAACCGATCCATACTAATGGAAGAGTGAAATATATTACTTTAATAAAAGTCTACAAATGTAAAATGTCTCACCCTAGACCCAGTAATGTTTATAACACATTATAGTAACATTTCATCCAATGTCTGGATGGTCTATTATCATTATCAATACATATGAAGGTGGAATGTATCATTGAGTTGTAACTGACTGCAAAAGAACTAAGGTAATACCCTCCATACCCGAGATGTAAAATGTGTATCCCGGTCCAAGACAATGGATCATTAACACCATGAAGCTTCAACACCTTGTACACAGACCTATGAGCTAATGCTTCCATTGTGCTCAACTCCGTGATCGCTAAAATGTGATCCAATTTTGTTAACTTATCCTCTACTACCCAAATATCGTAGTATCATCCTTGATTATTGGGTAATACATTGACAAAATCCATCAAGCTGTCATCCCACTTCCACTCAAGAATTTCCAAGGCCAACAATAGGCCACCAGGAACACAGTGGATATCCTTCACCTGTTGACACAATAAGAACCTTTCCACAAACATCACCACTTCCTTCTTTACCCTAGGCAACCTATACTATTCCATCAAGCCTGAAAACATTTGAGAAACACATGGATTCACCACTAGGGGAGATATAAAAATGAGATGGAGAAATCTCTTTAACATTTCCACTAGGAAAAATAGATTTCCACAGAACAACATACAATTCTGACTATGCTCTGTCCATCCCTCCAGAGCATCACCCTAGACAGTGCAACCACTCATCAACTTAGTCACCGAGTCTCCCCAATGAGACTCCTCCACCATTCTAACCATGGAAGACTACACTATAATTTGAATAAGATATCCTCTTCTTCAATCAACTCTCGAATCTAGATGCAATGTTGATAAATCCTCCATCTCTTTCCAAGAATATGTGTATTCGTAAAATAACTCCTTATGTGAATTTCTTATTAAAGCATTGGCCTCCATGTTCCCATTTCTTGAGTGGTAAGAGATCTCGATGTCTTAGTCATAGAGATACTCCATCCACCTTTGCTAGCACATGTTCAGATCTCACTGGGACAACATATACCATATTCTCTTATAATCCTTAAAGACCAAAAATATTTCCTCAATGAGGTAATGTTTCAACAAATTCTATACAAACACAGCCCCTATAATGTCCATATCAGTGGTTTCATAGTTACATTCATGGGGACATAACTTCCTAGACCCATAAGAGATACCCCAATGTTATAACATCCAGACACATCCAAATCAAAGACTAGAAGAATCAATGAACCCCTTGAATCTGACATCATCCTCTAGGAACCTAAGATCTAGGGCCCTGAACAAAATCACATGCATATATCTAAATTCTTCTTAGCACTTTTCACACCACATGAATACCTTGCAATTTTTGGTAAAAGATGAAAATGGATCTTCAACTCTTGAGAAGTTGGGTATAAACATTCATTAATATCCCACTAGATCCAGGATATTTTAAACCCCTTCAATGTTCTTGGGTGCTGCTCAAGAAATAACTTCCTCATTCTTTTCTTAGTCTAAATATTATCCCTTTCTAGGACACTGCATGTCAATGAAAACCCACCTCTCATGTCAAAAACATGCACTTGGACAACTATCCATAGAGCCAGTGGCGTCAGAGTACCTCCATGATAGTCCCGAGATGATCAAAATGCTCTACCTAAGACATTGAGTAAATTAATATATCATCAACGATGACAATGATGAACCAGATGTAGAACATGTGGAAGATAGAGTTCATGAGCTTGAGGAACATGGCTGGTGCATTCGTGACACCGAATGACATGACCAAGTACTCAAAGTGACCTTACATGCATGTGAATGTAGTATTTGGGATTTTACACTCCTTTACCCACAACAAGTGATATCTAGACCAACGATTTAACATAGATAACCATCCTTCCACTCCTAGCTGGTTAAAAAGATCATCTATTCTCAAAAGAGGGTATCAATTCTTGACTTTTAACCGATTATATCTCTTGTAGTCTATGCATAGCTTCTGGCCACTACCTTCTTTCATTGCGAACATGACTGGAGCACCCCATGAGGACACCCTCATCCAGATAAAACCATTTTCATCAGGTCATCAACCTAAATACGCAACTCCCACAACTCAAAAGGCACCATCTGATAAGGAACCATCAAAATAAGGTGAAAACCAGTTTTCATGTTTATTCTGAACTCAATGTCAAATAGAGGGGGTAGTGTCACAAAATCATTTCGGAAGATGTCAAGGAACATTTGGAGATCCCCTGGAACCTCCAATGTCTCTGTGTCTACTGATCCTACTCACAGCTTTGCCGAAAAAGAGAGAATAGGCCCCACAGACTGACTTCCCACCTGATATCTCCTCTCAAAATCTAAAACCACACAAAAACGATCAACACCTAAAAAAACTCTCCTCCAGATGTGTTCGATGACAGTGTTCACATAAAATAACCATTTTATCAATATGATGGCATTGTACGGCTTCATCTTTACTAGTAGAAGATCCCCATTGTACTTTTGGGAACCAACATCAGTCTTTATCTTCAAAAAACATCAAACATACTATTCAGAAATCTTACTAGTATGCTCAACACCAAGGGAATTGGAAGAATCTCAACTTATAATCTAAAGGAATGGAATGAATCTCTACTTATAATCTAATGGCATGGAATATACATGGTGAAGCAAAGGAGTGTGATGCTCTTGAATCAAGCAGAGCACACACCATAGTACTAAACATATTTATTTTACCTCAAACAACCTCCTTCTCCACTGGAAATGCTACCACGTTAGTGTGAAACTCCCCATTCCCAACTCATCTACACATATTCAATTTCCCACCTCCCTGACAGCACCCTTATTGGCGTCCATATGGATCACCTTGAGGTCATCCTCCGCTAGCACTATCTACCCTCATTGGAGAGCGAGCCCGCTACCCTTGCTGGAAAAATGGTCTAACTGGAAACTACTGCTGCTGAGGCTGGCACTGACCCTAACCACCCCCACCATACTGTGCTTAATCTGGGCACTAGTTCTGAAGATGTCTATGTCCTCTACAGGAAAACCACCTCATTCATTGACCCATGGGAAAATGGAGAGGGCCATGAGTTCAGAACTAGAACTACTTAGGCCTGCTTCCCACTGGTCAAAACCTGGACGACCCTAATGCTTGATAAATGTTGTTGACTGCCTTCCACTTCATCAATTATGGATGTATACCCTCCCATGGTACACCTCCCAGTGAGTGCAACATGTCCACTACATCATCCTTCTTCTGAACCACTATGTTTGTCGCTAGGGTAAAGGGAGTGATGACATACTAAAGGGAAAGTTATAGTGCCCCATGCAAGGGTCTTTCTTGCAACTCCTCAACTATAATGTTATTGAGAGAAAAGCGTAGGAGATCCTTGAACTTGATCCTCTGCTCCCTCATCGACATAACCCCCTTCCGGTGGGAGAGAAACTCCTATATTTTCTCATCCTTCATCTTCATGGAATTAAACACTGGGAGAATCTCCATTTCAATGTCATCCCATGAGACTTTGGACTCTATCCTCTCACTAAGGTAAATCATACACCAATAACGTGCCACTCCTCACATCTGGATCACTACCAAAATAATCCATCACTCCCTCGAAGAACACATAAAAGTAAAGGTGATTTTTAGTTCCTCTATCCATCCCTCAATCTCATCATCTAAAACACTACCATCATACTTCCCCAAAGACTTCTGTTAGAAAGCACAAAGGGTATTTTTCCAACAGTCATCTTACTCCTCTCGATTGACCCCATGCTAATCATCCACAATATCCTACTGGGACTCAATGGATTGTTCCAAATGTGGGTGATGTCTTGGTGCCATAGCTGAAATGGGTAAACAAGTAACTCCTCAACCTGGGTAGTATTAAATTTTATTTTATGATTTATTTTAACTATTTATTTAAATTAAATTCCAAAAACACCCACGAACAGAAGAACAGAAGTCATTTTTCTACATGTACCTTTCCTAGGGTCTCTACACTTTAATAATTGTATCTTCACATGGTTATTTAGTAGGCCCATAGTCCTTGCATCAGATCATGGGGGTCCCTAAAATAGCATGTCCCAGATGATATTACCTGGACTATTTCATGCACCACAATTGCCTAACACCATTACCCTACCATCCCATTATAAATTAACTATTCTTAACTCCAATATCCATCTTATATCTAATCTATCGTCAACTGATACCATTTTTCCCAACCCTCCATCTTTAAGATTAGAGAATGGACAAAAAATATAAATGTCCTCCCTTCACCAAGATGAAGGAGAGATAATGACCCCTGAGTCAGACCTTCAATAGGCCCCGGAGTGACGACTAGCACCAAGGGTATAGAATATCACACAAAATGGAAGGAATTACCCTTTTTTTATGAAACATGATCAGAACATAAGTCGGTGAAAATTATAATAAACACCAATAATTTTTATAATGGAAAATGAAATCCAACCCATGCTGGATTTAAAGGTATATTGTTAAAAATTTACAACCAAATTACCAAAGAAATAACTAAATGAAAGAGACTAAGTAGAAAAAATTCAATTATCCCAATGCCTAAGCTGGTAAATTCTTGCAAAATCCCCAATTTCCTCATATAAACCATAAAATAGTTCCAGAAAATGTAGGGTGAGTATCATTTATACCCAGTAAGAAAACTAAATCCACCAATGCACAAATAGGGGAAACATACTAACTCACCTCTGAGAGAACAAAATAAATTCAAAGAACCTACCAAGCAGTACTAACGAGTCCTACCTCACCAAAGAAGACTCACCAAATAACGCAAGTCAAGCAATGTAGTATTATAAGAACATTGATATATGGGTACCCCACACCACTTTCCCACTAGTCAGCTACTCATTCCTAATGGATAACGTCTTGACGTTGCAACTCGTCGAAAATAAAGTCCCACTTCTAAAACCTTATCGCATACACCTAGGACTCAATCCCAACAAAACCCCACAAATATACACCTAATCCACATCCACACTACACATCCCCCACTGCAGACACTTGGGCCAAAGTAACAATGCCTATCTCTTGAAGACACCTAAGCCTTATCCCGTAGACACTGGGGAATACAATCCTTTCCCGCAAACACCTGGGCCCCACATCCACAACAATCCTACCTGAAAAATCTTGGACTATAGTATGCTTTAAGAAATTACAACCTAAAAGGATATGCTCAAGAATTAAGAACACAAATGAGGGTGTGAGGATGAAGGTCTGTAACCAACCATCCATCATACCACTGAGATGTTGGGAAAGACACCCACCCCCATTAAAAGTGGGTGTCTAGTACATGGTGATCAACAAGGGTGGGGTTTCTATAGAAATACAAATGAACTAAAATGTATATATATAGGTAAGAAAAAACTCAGAACAACCTTGGGATCCCAAGAAAATACAACTAGCCTGGCACAACAACTTTTTTGGTTTCCCCTATATCCCCAACCACACAAACAACCATAACCAAAGCCTAAACCCTCCCACTTTTTCATTTACCCACTTTCAAATCATTTATTTAGTGGTTCAATTTAATTTATTCCATCACTACCCATGGAATATAACATTCAAAATATCTGAAACCATTATCATAAGTTGAATATCTAGTTTAGCTAAACACACAACAACCAACCAACTCCGTTCTTTGATAATTCCATCATTGAACAAGGAATGAGAGGTACTATAAAAAACTAATGTTTTAACAATGTAATTCCCTTCTTATAATTATTCCTTATAGTATAATCACATTCGAATGCACAATGAAATTTAATGATACTAAATACTATGTGACTATTATACATTATTTTTCCACTTCTTTATTTTTAATTTCCCAAATCTGACAGAGAAGGTTGCGATCAGTAAGATGTTTGGAGTCCGATTGGAAAATCTTAATTTTTGGTGAATTGTAACATATACATATGAATAGTAATCAACCCTTATGAATAGTAATATAATCCTTATGAATATTAAATTTTCCAAAATATTATTAACCATACCCATGAATGATTAAATAAAATTTAGGCATCTTATATGTGAAAATTTTACCATACTAAAAGTATTGGTATTTTTGTATGTCATGAATAATTAATCATATTTATAAAATTATTTTTGAAAAATGGATTCATATTTGGATTATAAATGTATAAAAATGGTTAGGTAGAATATTTTTTATTTTTATGAAATAATTGAATTTTTGGTGAAAGGTAAAATTCATTAATTTACCATATAAATACAATATAAATTAAATCCACTATTCATGGCTTCAAAAGTGATATAAGAACCGAAATCTCAAACTCACATGCCCTCATTACAATTCCAGGATATATAATCATCACTATTTCTTATCTTGGTGGAAATTAATAAACTAGTGATTAAAATATTGTGAAAACATCTCTCCCCTCCAAAATAAATACCACCTTTTACACCCTCATTTCCTCACTCATCTCAATCATCACGCCTTATCAAAAATCATCACAAACATATTCCCTAGAGAATACCCCACATCCAAAAAGATTTTGTTCTCCTAAAAATACAAATCCAAGGTTCCGTATGGAGGATCTCAAGAGGGGGGGTTCATGAGGTAATTTTTCTCTCTTTTCATTTAATTTCCTTCCATTTTCAAGTTCTTTTCTTAATCCCTCCCCACCTATACTCTTCCACATGGTATGTCAACTCAAGTATCATACATATAATCTAATTTTAGTATAGTAATGGTATAATATATCATAATATTTCCTTTTACCCTAATTATTATTATATTGAGGAAAACGTTGTTCATGATGTGTTAATTTATAATCTTCAAGAACATTATATTTTCATTTTCCATTACTGCCTTCAGATCTGGAAATGAAACCATTTTTATGGTTAAACCAGTTTATTTTATATGTTTTATATCTTATTTAATGTTCTGGATCTATCTTATGTACATATTCTTAAATTATAAAAACAAAACAAGTTCGTTGTGATCCAAAAACCTCCCAAATTAACCTAAAATGGTAATCATTAAATTTTAACAAATGATTAATCCACCAGGAATATAAAATAAATAATTATATGATCATTTAAACTCTTGTAATACAATTAAAAATATGTAATATTATTCTTTGAAGTTCATCCATGATCTACAAGATCTACCATTCATGAATACAAGTGAATAGTTCAAGAAAACCATAAAAATAGACATTACCGGTCAAGGGATTTAATCCCAATAACTCATAAAAATGCCCATAAAATATCTTAATGAAACCATAATGAAAAATATTCATATATAAAAGGGTCAGGAATTGTTATTTAATGAATCTAATGTGGTAATACTAGGCATTAAAATGAGTAAAGTGGCCAGATACACGTTAAAGGGAAATTCTCGATCCCAACTTTCTATCTTCATGTTCTCCCCCATTCACTCAATTTTTGGTATGGTCACTCCTTATAAATAATTGTTTTTGTAATTATCTTCACTTTTATAGGTTATAAATTTCTTCCACTATTTTCTACGTCAAAAAATGTTATCCAAATGAACTATACATTCAAAAACAAACCTTTTACTTCTCACTCAAGGTTGCTATTTCTTGCACCAAGTATGGTATTCCAAAATTCATTAAGGAACCCAATGATTATGAATGTGTTCTTTTGAGATGAAACCCATTCCTTTCCCTAGGATATATATGAATATATATTCATTTTTTATATATGATCTATGTGTCATGCTTGATAACTACAATGTTATGATGTGACAAGTGTGCCTATAATTATATAGTGCAAAATGAATTTTATGATGTGACATGTGAAGGAATTATATAGTGCTCTAATTCATTAGGTAATGTAATGAATATCTTTATTGAAATTTAAATGATATTTGATAATGATTCTATCTTTGTTCACAACAATGTGTGGTAGTTGACCACTAAGACACGATCATTCATTTTTATCCATTTCCACATTTCAAGTCATTTATTAATGCTTCCTCTCGTGTTTCAAGATCCTTTACAAATGTTGTGACCGTGCTCACCCATTTTTATCTTTTCTTATAATAATCCTTTTAATAATATTTTATCTCAATACTTTTTTATTTGTATCCTTAGGTGACTACATGTACTATGGAGAGGTCATGATGTAATATGAATCTAGAGAGGATGAAATTAAATAAATGTTTATGCTTGATATAGTGATTATTTTGTTTGTTATTAGTTTTAAAAAGAGACTAAACCTATAGATCCCCATGGTGTAATACTATTTTTTTATAATTATAATGATGTAATATTAATTTAAGAAAATTCAGGGTTTCGATAGTTTGAATCAAATGCTAGGTTTAGATAATTTATTAATTCGGATTAGGGAACCCTAGAGAAAACCTCTAGTATGAGAATAAGTAAAAATATGCCTACAAGAATAGGGATCCCATAAGATAATATTTTAGTAAAAATTGTAGAAATGAATAATTTATTTTTTCATGAATCATTGACTTATGTTTTTTACACTTTCAATTATATAAAATAGAGGTAACCATGAGAAACTAGGCCAACAACCCATGCGAGGGCCAATGAAACGATGACCAAAAAAACATACCATATGATTTTGAAGGAGGTGTTAAAAACATCATGGTGATGCTTACCCTACTATCTCATGTAATGAATAATAACCAAAATATTGGGGAACGTCCTCCTTCACCAAAGAGGGAGAAACTAGCTATCGATGGTTTTATGAGGCCACGACCACCGACGTTTAGTGGATCATCTGTTCTTTTTATTATGGAAAAGTTGTTCAACTCGATGGAGAATATATTTTCCATGCTTCAATGTTCTGAGATAGATAAGGTGATATTAATTGTTTATCGTGTAGAGGGAGAGGCAGATCCATGGTGTTCTATGATTAAGAACACCTATCCAATTGAAGGAATTGAAGATATGAAAATGTATGACTTTAATATCATGATTCCTATCAATTATTTCCTATTAAATATTCATATGAACATAGAGAGTCAATTCATAGAGATCAAGAAAAAGGATGGAGAATTTGTCATGACCTGGGAAGCAAATTTCACAACGCTTGAAAGGTATGATTCAGGATGTGTTATAAAATATGATAGAAAAATTGATTGATTATTTTGTATATTAAAACCAGACCTTTGAGAGGCTCTTAAATTAGAGACTTTGGGAGTTATGAAGAAGTTATTTGGTTTTCCCTCAAAGTGGTGATTGAGTTTGGATAATGGTATCATGGATATGGTTATTAGAAAAAAAGGTGGAGTTTTAAGCCATGGGATCTAATGATAAAGGTGGGAAGAAAACACAATGACCCATATTCCAAAAATGTGGGAAGTTATATCATGGAAACTACCTTAAAAGGGAAATAAATTGCTTCACGTGTGCGAATGAAGGACACCATGATCAAGAGTTTCAAAAATACAAGAGGAGAAAGGAGAATGTAGTGGTTGAAAGGGGATCCCCACCCATGGATCAATAGTACAACTATAGGGAGTAAGGGCACTATGCAAGATAGTGCACTAAACTTCTTATCCTTGAGGGAATTAAGCGTGTGTAGCCACCAAATCCAATGAAA
This sequence comes from Viscum album, assembly GCA_963277665.1. Lineage (NCBI taxonomy): Eukaryota > Viridiplantae > Streptophyta > Magnoliopsida > Santalales > Viscaceae > Viscum > Viscum album. The sequence goes on along the minus strand of OY728152.1, from coordinate 51,033,469 downwards.
CAAAGGAATGATTTTTCTATCCTTACTTTGAAAGTGGAGCAAGATAATGAAGTCATATAAGGTACAATTATTATTCACTCAAGAATGGAAAAATTATTTTTTGATTTGGGTTCCACACATTATTTTATATCATGTAAGGTTTCTAGAACTATATAATTGAATCCCTAAATTGTTGATGTAGTGATATATGTAAAAAACAATGTTGTGAAATCATTGAAACCTAAGTGTTTGAATCTTCTCTTGTTGGCGTATTTGTAAAGATTCTTCCAGAAAATCTCATAATATGTCCCCTTCTGTAATTCAATGATATAAACGAAATGGATTGGTTCTTGTTATATAGGTCACCTATTAACTATTGGGAAAAGGGAATATTATTTAATATTCCGAAACATCCCATGATCCTCTACAAATTCAAGGAAGGCCATGAATCACTTTTTAAAAATACATCAATGGTGTGTGTGTTGATTCTCTATGAAGAAGCATACCTCAACAAAATGGTTGAGTCAAAGGAATGTGCAAAAATTGCGAATATTCCCATTGTGTGGGAATATGGTGATGTATTACCCAAAGAGTTACTCGGACATCCCCTGGATCATGAAGTAGAGTTCTCAACATAATTCAAACCTAGAGCTAATCTTATGTCATAGTGTCTCAATAATATGGCTTCAATTGGACTGGAGTATTTAAAAGACGTAGATGTAAGAGAATTTGGAAAAAGGTTTCCTATGCCCAAGTGCATCACCTGAGGGTGCTCTAGTTATTTTTGTGAAGAAGAATGAAGGAACAATGAGATTGTGTATATATTATTGGGAACTCAAAAAGATCACGATTAAGTACAAGTATCTTATTCCATGAATAGATGGCTTGTTCAATCAGTTAAAAGGCACTGAATACTTCTCAATGATGGATCATGGTTCTGGATATCATCATCTAAAGGTGAATAAACATGATATTTATAACACTCTCATCATTACATGGTGTGGGCAGTATGAGTTTCTGGTGATTCCCTTCAGACATAATAATTCCCTTGTAATCATCATGTATTGGATGAATATTGCCTTCTAAAATTAACAAGAAAAATTTGTTAAAGTGTTTATTAATGATATGCTCATCAACTCCTAAAACAATGATGAATGTTATGAACATCTAATACTTGTGTCGGCAACATTGATTAAGGGTATGTTGTATTCCATGTTCAGAAAGTGTGACTTTTGGACGAAGAAATTCACATTCATGGTATATTGGAACACAAGTGAGGGAATTTCTATGGAATCATCAATAAACAATGGTGATTGACCAATGGCACAAACCCTTTATTGTTAATGAAATCTGCAGTTTTTTGGATTAGCTTGGTACTACTGACATTTTGTGAGAAATTTATTACTCTTTCCAAGCTCGTTAACTATGTTAATAACGGATTGGGTACGATATTTCTAGAAGGAAGCATGTGAGGGAAGCATTAAAGAGCTAAAGAGAAGGCTGATCACAACACCTGTACTGACATTACCAAAATGTGGATAATGTTTTGTGATATACAATGATGATTAAAAGAAATTATTTTCTTGTGTAATCATGAAAAATGATAATGTGATAGCCTATGTCTCATGGTAGTTGAAGATCTACAAGCAGAACTACCCAAAACATGCTCTAGAGCTAGCAACCATGATTTTTCTGTGAAAATCAGGTGGCTCTAGATTTATGGAGAGAAGTGTGACATACAAACTGACCAAAAGATCCTAAAGTATATATTCACAAAAAAGGATCAAAACATGAGTCAAAAGAGAGGGTTAGAGATAATCTAGGATTACGATTTATTTATTCACTATCATCCTGGAAAGATGAAAAAGGTAGATGCTGATCTAAGGAGAAAAGAACCTACTTCTCTATCTCTATTATAGATTTAAAAGGAACCCATCATCTTGGATTTACAATGGATGGATTTTGAAATCACAAGGTCATGCGATACATCCTACCTAGTCAAAATGATTGTGCAACCATCAATCCTGGAGATGATCAATGTGGAACAACGGGATGATCTGGAGTTACAAAAGAAGGTGAAAGAAATAATGGAAATGAAGTTGCAAGAGTTCCATATTGATGATGATGTTGTGATTCAGTTTGTAACATGACTTTGTGTTCCTTCATCACCAAGGATAATGAAGGATCTTTTAAAAAATTCACATAGTGAAGGACCCTGGGACACCCTGAGAGGGGAGGGGTGAATCCGGGTGACAAATTTTTCTTTTAATGTGATGGATCTTGTTCCCACGTTGGTAGGAACTTGTTGAACCTGTAAGATAAATTTGATTAGAAAGAAAACATTCACATGCACAGAGAAAGGACAACACTTTTTTACTGGGTTCACCAGTGAGGGATACGTCGAAGGAGCATACATCGATAAGTTGCCATTCGTACCAAAATCCACTATCCTTCACTAGTTGTAGAATACAAAGGTTCGGGCACAGTCACTATGTACCAGGATCACTGCCTTTACAAAAGTTCAGGGATGGCTCACTACGTCCCTCGGCTCACTCCCGTTGACTCCCCCTGGCTCACTGCCTTTGGTGAATTCCCACTCAGTTTATAGACGTGGAGGTCTCTTCAATAGATTTGCATTGAAGTCTTTGTCTCTACATAGTATGAGACTTTTCTTACATCCAAGTCTGAAATTGATGCACAAGAATGCATAGAACCACTGAAGAGGATAACCAGAACATTCAGTCAATCATCACTAACAATTGCGCGCAACACCAACCCATTTTGTGCAAAACCTTCCTATTGCACGCAAAATTTCCTTTTTCACGTGGAAAAATATTTCGTGCCACAACACCCATTTTCACGCAACAAAATCTTTACGCGCAACCCCAATATTTAAGCGCAACTCTTCCTTTTTCACACATCACAGAATTTTCTGCGCAATCCAGAATATTTCACGCAAGCCCTTTACGCAATACGTTTTCGCGCATCAGACCTCAAATATTCTGTAAGTCTTCAAACATACGGAATGAAGGGGGTCACCTCATATTTATAGGCATCTGAGACCCACGCACGCAAAAACCTCTGTGGCACGTAAAACCTCTCATCTGGAGTGTAATATTTCATGCCGATATTGTTTTTCATGCACATCATCAAATATTTCGCGCAGCCAATGCCTTTACCATTTTTTAGCATTCTGATTCCGAAACACTGTTTGCGCAAAAATCCTCGATCCTCTATTTTTCGAATCCCTCTCTTTTTCACGCCCAACTCAAATTTTTCATGCACAACCCTTATTTTTCGCACACCACTTCCTCATTGCATGCACCTCATTTTACCAACAATCCATGTATTCATTTTCCGGTTTTGAGGGCCATAAATTTGGAAAACACTAGAAAACGGTGCCACCTTCAATACTGTTGTCTGCTCGAACTTGTATGATCACATTTCTGGTTCACATTCTGAAATTCCACTAGGGATTGTCAAAAAACACAAACCATACCCTAATTCATGCATAGAATACCATGGTTCCAACAATCTCCTATTTTGGTTTTTTGGAAATCAGAAAATAAATTCAAAAGATCCCAATTCATGTGCAAACCAATAACGCAAGAATCAACTTAGCCAACACTCTAAGTCTACGTGAGCAATGCTTGGTGTAGAAAAAAATAGAGGAAGCTTGAATTGGGTTCTAGTGTTTTGGAATTCTCAATGACACCCACGAAGCATGACATGACCGATGAATTCCTTCTCATCCATCTCATCCTATCATTGACACTGAATTCGTTACATGACTGAACAAGCCTGAATTTATTCCTTTCTCCCCCATTGACAATAAACCCAAAGACCAATGGATTCCTTCTCATCCATATCATCCTATCACTAACACTGAATTCGTTACATGATTGAACCTGCCTATATTTATTCCATTCTCCCCCATTGACATTAAACCCAAAGACCAGTGATTTATTAAATGTTTAGCTCAAACCATACTCCCCCATAAACTTGCATCACATCCATAAACAGATAGAAATAGTTACCACAATCAGGGACATGGGAATTTCGGAAACTCCTTATGCAGTAGGAGGTGGTTGAAGATCGAGGTTCAACCGATGCTTTTCAAACACATCTGTTGATAGTGGCATCGTCAGGATATCAGCTAATTGTGCATCAGTTCCCATGTGATCCATTCTAATCACCCCTTGCTCAACTTTTTCTTTGATAATTTGATACCTGATTTAAATATGTTTTGTACGAGAATGATGAACAAGATTCTTTGTAAGATCAATTGCACTCTTGTTATCACAATAAATCACCATTGGTTGCATTACCTCATCACCAATATATGTTAATTGTTTCTTCATCCATATAAGTTGAGTTCATGCCTTTGTAGTGGATATATACTTAGCATCAGCAGTACTAAGATAAGTACTTTCTTGTTTCTTGCTCAACCAGCCGACACAGTTATTCCCAATAGAGAATGCTCCTCCACTGATGGACTTTCTGTCCACAACATCGCCCGCCCAGTCAACATCAGAAAATGCTGATAATTCAATGTCGCATCCTACAGAAAAGTATAATCCACAATTGTGATTACCTTGAATATACCTCATGATTATTTTTAATACTTCTATATGTTCATCCTTTGGATTACTCAAAAAGTGGTCTTCAAGACATGTGGCAAAAACAATATCTGGTCGTGTCGCTGTCAGGTACAGTAGCCTCCCAATGATCCTCATGAACGTGGTGGGATCTATAGATGTCCCATCCTCATGCTTTCTATGTTTGGTTCCAATTGAAATCAGAGTTGACATTGGTTTGGAGTCTTGCATATTAAACTTCTTCAGCAGCACTCTTTCATACTTTTCCTAAGAGATAAAAGTGTAGTCTTTCTTTGCGTCACCTGTAGTCCAATGAAATATGTGAGCTCCCCAATCATTGACATTTCAAATTCTGATTTCATATTATTGGAAAATTCATTTACTGATTGCTGCCTTCTTCCACCAAATATAATGTCATCGACATAAACTAGAACCATGAATTGATCTTTTGGAGAATTCTTCACATAGAGAATGTGATGTACTCCTCCTCTTTTGAATTCCAGTTTCTTGAGGTTAGAATCTAGTATGGAGTACCACGCCCATGGTGCCTATTCAAGCCATAAAGTGGTTTCTTTATCTTTCAAACCTTTGATTCATCAGCACTAAGAAGAAAACCCACTGGTTGTTCAATGTAGACTTCTTCGAGTACATCATTTGATAATTATGTCTTCACATCTATTAGATATAATTTATATCATCTTTGGAGAGCCATGGCAAGGAATAGCCTAATTGACTCCAGTCTAGCCACTGGAGCAATGGTTTCTTCAACATCAAGTCCTAAAATCTGAGAATTCCCTTTACATACCAGTCGAGCCTTGTTTCTGATAACACATCCATGCTCATAAAACTTGTTCTTGAATATCCATTTTGTTCCAATCACATTGTGACCTTTGGGTCTCTGGACAATATCTCATGTATGATTCTTGTCAATCTGATCTAACTCTTCATTCATGGCTTTCACCCCGGATTCATCCTTTGCAGCATCTTCAAATGAGGATAGCTCCACCACTGATAGAAATACAGATGGTGTGTTATTCCTCATCCTCCTTGTTTTTGTGGGTGCATTCCTGTCTCCAATTATGTTAGAAGGATCAATCTCTACTCTTCGATTTCTCCTATGAGGTTCAGTCACATTCTCACAATCCAAGATTTCCTCTTCAGATTCTTCGTCTTAGTCAACATCATGATGTGACCCCTGAGTGTTTTGTACACCTTCCTCTATTTATGTATTTGTATTTATTCCATTTTCAAATTCATTCTCATCTACAATCTCATCAGCATAGGTACTATTTGATGCATTTGGGGTTTTCCTTCAATGATCATAACATCATTGCATTCCAAAATCCTCCCCAAGCATTTATTGAAACACATGTAGGCTTTTCTGTTCATTGAGTAACAGAGGAAAATTCCTTCATCTGCATTGTCGCCATATTTCTCTTGATTTCCTTCTTTGTCCCCGATGATGCATTTACATCCAAATACATGAAAGTATTTTAAATAGGGCTTCCGTCCATGCCACAATTCATAAGGTTTCTTCATCTCACCCATATAAATTCTTTTTTGATTCTGAATGTACACTGCAGCTTGAACAACCTCTTTCAAGTAATGTCGTGGAATACGACTCTCAATCAGCATAGTTCATGCCATGTTGTTCACCTGTCGATTCCTACATTCAACAACTCCATCTTGTTGTGGAGTTCTCATAGCAGCTACCTCATGGTGTATCCCATGCTTCTCCAGATAATTTTCAAATTCAATGGATGTGTATTCTCCTCTATTGTCAGATCGCAACACTTGGAATGTTCGTCCAGTATCATTCTCGGTGATTCACCGATATGTTTTCATGCAGTCAAGGACTTATCAATTCTTGTGAATGACCATCACACATGCCATTATACTGTAATCATATATGAAAAGGAAAAAGTACCTTTCTCCATCCGTTCCGGCAACATTTATCAGCCCACATACATCTGTAAGAATCAGATCAAGAAGGTGAGATGCCCTTTTCTTCATTGGCAGATATGAACTACAGACCAGCGTCCCACGAATGCAAGCATCACAAGATTTTTCACGCTCATGCTTCTGGTTGGGAATGTCCATGACAATTCTCAATTTTGATATTTTCTCCATGTGTTGTTGATTGATGTGTCCTAGTATCCAATGCCACAAATTGATTTCTTCTTCAACAGTCATGTAACATACATTTTAATCACTATCAACCTCATACAAGTTGCCTTCTGTTATGCATCCATTAATAAGTGAATTTCCTATCTTTCCCTTTATAGTGCAAACTTTCTTATTAAAAGTAACTATAAGTCCCGAGTCAAATAGTTGACTCATGCTAAGGAGATTATGATGTAGGGAATCTACGTAAAGGACATCAGTCTTCTTTAGTTCTCCATTAGCTAATTCGGTACTTCCACTCCCTTTGATTTTCAGAGCCCCATAATTACCAAATCATACTGTACCATCAACCGTCCTTTTGATATCCATTAGCAGGCCAGCATTACCTGTCATATGAGATGAACAACCGATATCCAGAATCTAGGTACTATTGTTCTTTGTAGCTTTGAGGGCCACCTCTGCAAGGTTGGAATTCTCAATCTTCTTACTTTACTTCCATGAGACATTGGATTGAGTATATAGTACTGATGGCCTTTAAATTATCTCTTTCACATACCCATGTTCTTCATAGTCAAAATCTTCATTGAGAGGAGAAAAACTATTTGAAAGAGAAACATTGTCTTGCTGACGAGACTTAACGTGTCTTGAACTTCGGTATGAGGTGTCCATGTCCCTTCTCTGCCTGCAATTAGCATCCTTATGACCAAAGTTAGAACAGCGATAACAATATGCATAGAATTTTATTCTTCTATAAGAATTAAGATATGAATTTTTCTCCTTTTTTGAACTTCTATATCTTCTCCATTTAGATAGCTTCTTGCCTCTTCACAATAAGACATTGTATAGCCTAGATAGCCACATAACTAACACATCATGAGAGGAAATTTATTCTCACTTGAATTTCTCCTCATACCTTCTTCCTTGGGAGAATAGTTAGACTGTCTGTCATTTCTGAATGTTCGAGGATAATTTTCAGTTCTCCTTTTAGTTTGGATTGAGGGTTCCTTTTTCGGCACATTAGGTAACGTTTCAACATGTTCAGCTTTCATATTATCTTTCTTTTAGATCTTTTCACATCCAGCAGTTGATGTCTCAGCCTCACAGCCAATTCCACTCTTTCCCTTGCAAGAGTCTTTGATCACTCAAGATTTTTCCAACCCAATCTGAACCACACATGGGTCTTGTTAGTAATTCTACATCTCAGAATCTTCCAAACTGTATTTTCTTCCTCGATTCATTTGGAATGGATTTAGTCTCAAGTTTACTACTTAGAGTAACAAATTCCTCATCAAGACCCTCACCAGTCTTGGATTTTTCATCATGTTTGGAGGTGAGGTCATTGATGACCTTTGCCTGCTCTTCAATTCCCCGCTTTAGATCCACTAAATCATCATTACCTTCAATTATTTTAGACTGTACCTTCACAAATTATTCCAGTCTTTCAATTTCAGCTTCACATTGATCAACGTATTCAGTTGATTCTTCTACAATTGATTTCTATTTATTACAACTCTTACATTTAATCTGAAGCTTACAAATGGCATCCTTAAGTTGCATCTCGGGATCTACACAAGTTCTCAGTTGTTCTTCTCCTCCTGTATCTTCTGTCTTTTCAATAGTGGCCATCATGGAAGCATGGTTCCTAGTTTTGAATTCTGGTTCTTCTTCATCACAGAATTCATTATCATCTTCTTCCTCTTCACAGAAAAAATTCTTCCTTTGCATTTCCTTTACATATTTGAATTCTCCCTTTTTGATGAACCTTCACCGAGGATTCTCAAAGCTTTCATCTTCAATATCTTCATCATTGATCTTTCTTAAGCACTGAGAGGCAATGTGGCCAAATTTTCCATAATGAAAACAAGTGAGAGATAACTTCCCTTTGAACTTCCCTTTCCCCTTCTGGAACTTCTTTACAATGAGAGAAAGAATTTATTTTTCATCGTCATCTTCACTACTACTATCTTTTGATATTTTCAGTTTATCCATGACCTTGAATTCCATTTCCTTTCTCACACGAGTCGTAACATATTCTGGTTTGACTCTAATTTCATATGATACCATGCTGCTAGCTAGATCATCCAAAAAAGTTTGGAAAGATCTCTTTCCTCAAAGGCTAACACATTTGAATTGTACAGAGGTGGAAGTAATCTTAATATTTTCTTTACAATATCAATGTCTTTGATTTCTTCACCTAGACCCCGAATTGCTCCAACCAATTCAGTAATTCGATTGAAGAAAGTGTCTCCATTCTCGTCTGGAGGCATCTTCAGATAATCAAACCGATTGTGCAGCACTTGTAGTTTCGCCTCCTTCACATTTATATCTCCTTCATAAATATTCTCGATTTTATCCCACATGGATTTGGTGGAGGTGAAATTCATCATCTTTCGGTATATTTGATCATAAATGGCTGTAGTATGTGCATTTTGTACTTTAGCATATACATCAAGAATTTTCCTGTCTGTTTCAGTCATAACCAGGCCTGTTGGATCAGTGACTTGTATTCATTGCATAGTAGAAAAGAGAATTTCCATTCCAAGAGATCTTAGATGAAATATCATTCTATTCTTCCAGATCTGGAAATTACTTCCATCAAAGTGATGGACTCCCCTGACATTTACTGCATTCTCCATGATGATAAAGGACAGATTCAACACAAGCAACCTCCCTCTGATACCACTTGAAGGACACAAGGACACCCTGAGAGGGGTGGGGTGAATTTGGGTGACAACTTTTTCTTTTAATGTGATGGATCTTGTTCCCACATTGTTAGGAACTTGTTGAACCTATATGATGAATATGATCAGAAAGCAAACATTCACATGCAAAGAGAAGACACAAAACTTTTTACTTGGTTCACCACTAAGGGCTACATCCAAGGAGCATACACCGAAAAGTTGTCGGTCATACCAAAATCCACTATGCTTCACCAGCTATAGATTACAAAGGTTCGGGCACAGTCACATTGTCCCAGGCTCACTGCCATTACAAATGTTCAGGGATGGCTCACTGCGTCCCTCGGGTCACTCCCATTGACTCCCCTTGGCTCACTGCCTTTGGTGAAGTCCCACTTAGTTTATAGACGTGATAGTATCCTCAATATAGTTTCATTGAAGTCTTTGTCTCCAATAAGCACGAGACTCTACTTGCATCCAAGTCCGAAATTGATGCACAAGAACACACAGAACCCCTGATGCAGATAACCAGGACGTGAAGACAAGCTTCACTGACAATTGCACACAACACCAACCCTTTGCATGCAAAACCTTCCTATTGCGTGCAACACCAACCCATTGCACGCAAAACCTTCCTATTGAGCGGACAATTTCCTTTTTCACGTGGAAAATTATTTCGCGTGACCATATCCGTTTTTGTGAAACAAAATCATTACGCGCAACCCCAATATTTACGTGCAGCTCTTCTTTTTTTGCGCATCCCTGAATTTTCCATGAAATCTAGAATATTTCACGCAAGCCCTTTACACGACCTTTTTTCTCGCATCAGGCCTCGAATCTTCTCTAAGTCATCAAACATATAGAATGAAGGGGGTCACCTCAGATTTATAGGCTTCTGAGACCCCCACACGCAAAAACCTCTGTGGCACGTAAAACCTCTCATCTGGCGCGTAATATTCTCCGTCGATATTTTTTTTCACGCACATCATCAGATATTTCGCGCAACCCATGCCATTTCCATTTTTTGACGTTCTGATTCCGAAACACTATTTGCGTGAAAAACCTCGATCCTCTATTTCATGAATCTCGCTCTTTTTCGCGCCCAACTCAAATTTTTTGCGCACAACCATTCTTTTTCGTGCACCACTTCCTCTTTCCGCACACCTCATTTTACCAACAATCCATGTATTCATTTTCTGATTTTGAGGCCAAAATATTTCGCAAACACTAGGAAATAGTGCCACCTTCAATACTATTGTCTACTCGAACACGTATGATCAGTTTGCTGGTTCACATTCTGAACTTCCACTGAGGATTGTCAACAAACACAAACCACACTCCAATTCATGCATAGAAGACCATGGTTCCAACACATAGCTCAACATTCTCTATCCATACTAGTATCACCAAGCTATACCGAGATCTCTAAGAACACTTCTGCTGAGATAACATGATGGAGGTTGTGGAATACATATCAAGATTCTTGGTATGTCAGTATGTCAACGAATAGTGAAAAAATTCCAAAGGGATAATGAAGCCATTGACTATGCCCACTTGGAAATGGGAGAATGTCACTGTGGACATTGTCTTGGGTCTCCTGAAGACGTTAAAGGAAAATAATGAGATATGGGTGGTGGTTGACTAAGTCACTATGATTTCCCATTTTATCATTGTTTGGGAAGATCTCTCACCCGAATGAAATTTAATGAGATATGTTAAGGAAGTGGTGAGACTGCATGGTGTTCAAATCTCGATTTTCACTGATCTTTATACAAGGTTCACATTTATATTCTCGATGAGTCTTCAACATTCATTGAGTAATGAATTAAATTTTTTCATGTACTGTCACCCCCAATGTGATGGCCAATCTGAATGGACTATTCAAACTCTAGAAAAGATTCTAAGATCCTAATATTTAGAATTAAAAGGTGTATGAGATCAGCATCTCCCACTGGTTGAGATATCATACAACAATAGATTCCACTCAAGTATTCAGATGGCTCCATGTGAAGCTCTGTATGGCAAATGATTTCAAACTCCACCCCATTGGGATAAAGGGGGATGAAGAAAGCTGTATGGACCCAAACATGATTAAGATATGACAGAAAAGGTTAAAGTCATCTACAAAAATATCAAATCAACTCAGAGTTGGTGAAAGAGCTATGCTAACAACTATTGATGGGACTGGGAGTTCAACATTGGAGATATTTTCTTCCTTTGAATGTCACCATGGAAGATAGTTATGCGGTTTGGAAGGAAAGGGGTGGAAATCCCAAGGTACATTGGCACCTTTGAGATCCTTGAATGTATAAGATTCATCTCCTACAGGCTTTCAAATCCACCAAATACGAATCATGTTAATCATGTTTTTCACGTATCACTCATGGGGAAGTACATACAGACCACACACAAATAATAGACTCAAATGTGGTATAGCTAGAAGACGTTATCAATTTTCAGGAGAAGCTAGTGATGATTATGTATTTGAGAGATAAGGTTCTACCCAATAAGAAAACCCATCTTTTCAAAGTGTTGTTGATAAACCAGAATCTTAAAAAAGCAACTTTGGAACCATAGGAGGCAATCAAGGACAATAACCCTCACCTATTTGTGTAAAATGAAATTTTGAATGTGAAATATCATAAGGAGGAAGAATGTAACAACCCAATGTTTAATCAACAGACTTCCATTCTTATAATTATGGATTACTATATAATCACATTTGTAAGAACAATGAAATATAATTATAGTAAATATTATGTGAATATTAAACATACATTTTCCACTTCTTTGTTTTGAATTTCAAAAATCTGACATACACGGTTGTGATTAGTAAGATGTTTGCAGTCTGCTGGTATAAACATAATTTTTCATGAATAGTAAACTACCCTTATTAATATTAACATACCCTTATGAAAAGAAATATGTTCATTATGAGTAGTATATTGTCGATAATAATAATAAACATACCCATGACTGATTAAATAATATTTAGGCATCTTATACATGCAATTTTACCATAGTAAAATTTTTGGTATTTCTATCAACTCTAGGCTGCTTCCAGACGTTGATGTATATCCTAATTCTTCACTAGAATTTCCATTTTTTAACCTTGTAAAAAAACTTGTTCACCCCACTCTTCTGAATAAAGATTTTCTCTACACAGGTGGTCAAACAATGCCTCAAAGTGAGCCATTCAGATTAACGACTGGTAACTATTATTTTTAATAAAATCAACTAGTCATATATGGTTATCCCATGACCTATTGAAATCCATGATATAGGAACAAAGAATGTCATCCAGGAACTGAATGACACTCCTCTTATGACCATATGTCTATGGATGATAAGCTATGGGAAACATAACTGAATATCCCATCACATCTTGGAGACTCCTATTGAACATAGAGGTAAACATAGGATCCATATCCAAAACAATAGAATAAGGAATTCCATATATACTCAAAATCTCATCCATATACAAATTACCTATATCTTTATTCAATGTGGTATCCTTGATCCGAATGAAATGAGTAGACTTCATCAACTAATCCACGACAACCCGAATACAATTCATCTGTTGGAGTGTACATGGAAATCTTACAACCAAATCAATGGATACCACATCCCATTTCCAAACCAGCATCAATAGAGGCTAATGAAAACCAGAGGGCTTCATGTTCTCTTCCTTTATCTATTGGTAGTTGTAACAGTGGGACACAAAATATATAATGTCTCACTTCTTACCCAGTCACTTGAATATTCTTATCATGTCATAATACATATTCATATTTCCAGGATGAACGAACCATGAAGAGATGTGATGATTAGAAAAAAAGGCTAAAATCCTCATAGATGTTTGGAAAATAACATATTTCTCAATGTGAATCATACCATCTAAAGAGAGTCCAACTAGAAAAATTATCCACAACATTAAGGCACTCTCGAGTCTTAGGGAACTCATCATCTTTCAATTGACTCTACAAGATAGAATCTATGAAATATTATGATAACTAAACACTAGGTAAAACCCTTCCTGAAACATCTTCCTCAGCATCCAAATGTATCTGAGTAAAATGCCCCATAAGGTTTCACTACTCCTTTGATTGCAGGATATCCTGTGATGGTAATTTCTTGTTAAAAGTGTCTCAACAAAATTCCACTTTCACAGGGTGTTGGATATATCGAAGTGAAATGTATGGAGGTATTTTACCCATCACCTCTGCTATAGATTCTATAAATTCTCAGAAAATATATAACTCAGACTCTTATTATTAGAGAAGACCAGGATCCATTCAGCAAAATGATTATGCCACCAACACATAATCGCATGCATGAATGATGGATAGTCTAAATCATCAGTGGGGTAATTCTTTTCATGCGGTCAATATTAATGAGATTCGTAAGTTACCTCATGGTCATCCTGCATAATCATGCAACCTAAACCCGAACCATAAGAATTGAAAAAACACCATATATCCCTTACTGGGAATAGGTATGATAATAATTTGAGTTATTGTTAGGATGCTTTTATGTTCCATGAAATATATCTGACACTTTTAATCCAAGGTTATTTTCACCACTTTCCTGGTAAGTGTCGTAATAGGTGACACTAGGTTAGGTAATTTATTAAAAACTTGTTAGTAGTATCTAGAAAGAACAATGATGCTCCAAATTTTGAAGACATTCTGTGGTTACTTCCAAGAAAAAAGGCTTTTACCTTCCCTAGAAAAGTTTATAATCCTTGATCAAAAATTATGTTCTCTAATAACAATAATTCTTGAATAAAAATATTCATTTTGAATGATTTCCATAAAAACAATGACTTCCAAAAATTTACAAAACCACACTCTGATGGTGCTTTTGCTCATGGTCATATTTAGTGTAAACCAAAATATCATCCACCAACAATTCCAAAAAACATTCAATATACTGATGGGATATCAGATTCATAAAATCCATAAAATCGATAGAAACATTACTTATACCAAAAGGATTCAAAAAATATTCTTAATTCTCAAACCTGGTCCCAAAGGCTTTCTTTAGAATATCATACTCTCAAACCCAAAGAAGCTAATAAACCGACTGAAGATAGGTCTTTAAAAACTAGTTTCCTCCCATTAACTGATCAAATAGTTCATCAACATGAGGAAAAAGATATTTTTTCCGAACTGTTACCTAGTTCACATACCAATTGTCACATAGAGCCAAAGTGAACCATCTTCTTTCATAATAATGGAAACTGCGGATGAAAAAATTGAAAATATAGGGAAAACAATTTTTTTCTAAAAGGTCATCCAAATGAATCATAGGCTCTTTAAGCTATCTTTGTTCTATAAAAAAATAAGGTATCGATATTGGAAGTTTAACTGGAACCGAATAAATCATTAACTCTACATATCTTTCTCTGGAGGAGTACATGAGAAATCATCAAGGAACACATCATATTAATTTCAAAAAAAGGAAAATTAATGACAAGAGATAAATAATTGCTCTAAGACACAAAAACAGATTGTAAATTCTTGAGCTCTTAGAGGGGAGGCCCTACAAGACCTGCCCTTTACTCCCACTCCCCCTGTAACATAGGAGATCTCCCATCAGGAGCAGGAAAAAAACATGTGGATGATAAAAGTCACCCTCATCTCAATAATCAATGGTCCAATCCAAAACAATTTTGACATTAATCATAACCATATGTAGAACAAGAAAATGTCAGGCTGACTCTATATTATCTTTTATGAGAGAACAATAAGGGCACATTAACCCATTCACTTTCGTTATACCAAGAGGTGTTTCTATCTTCATCTTAAAGGTCATATGATTTTTTGGATGTTTAAGAACATAAAAAATTTGAAGACATAAACGAGTAAGAAGAACCAGTATCAACTAATGCATTTTATACTAAATGTCAAATAAGGATTGTACCTCTCACATTTGTAGTATCTTTATTAACATCCACTAGAAAATAAACTACTTCATGAAACTTATTCATTCATATGCCTTGTGTTAGGATCCATGTAGTCATCAAAGAATCTGACTTCACCATAATAGAATTTGGAGTAGACGAACCCTGACCGTAACGGTGCATAGTCATATCATGACATAAGCTTTGTAGATGAGAAACACGTCCACAGTTATTTCACATATTCATGGGAATAGAAGAAGAACCTATGTTGTGTCGTACCTTTCCACACTAATAGCATTTCAGGGGAACATTAACCATTATAACAGATGGTGTCGAGGAGGCCCTCTTCTGAGACCCACCTCCACTGCAAATGTGATGATCATTTAACCTCTTATCTTTCCCATGTGTGGCTCTAAAACATCCAATAGATGGAATACAATGGGAGTGAATTCAAACACTGTCTTCCATATTCATTAATTCCACAATTTCTCTATCTAGTTTCTAAGAATATTTAGATTTTTTTGCATAAACATCAATGATATTATATCCAGTTGAAAAACCTAATAATTCTTCTACACTATATGTTGGACATTCTTTTCCATGTAGAGAGGAAAATGGACATTCTCTGCAAAATGATTGGTGTACATTGACACCGACTAGTTTTCTAGCTACAATGATAGGAACTCTAGATAATTCTCATGCACCAGGGACTCTGGAAAAAACTTCTTAAATAAATTTGTTTTTAATCCCTTCCAATCCGAATCCATGTGCCTACCTACATGGTCTATGTAATCACACAATATTATTCCCCATCCCTAAAGTTTTAATGCTTCACACATCACCTTGATATTTATGGTGTCTCTAGGAATCCAACGAATTGACTGATCCTACTTATCTAGTATTAAACCTATTGAGTGTCTGTTGTTTGTTTAAAGGATGGTGGATTCTTTCATAAAAACTCTTGTGATCGATCTCCATCTCCTCCAGCTCCTGGATGTACCTAATCCACTGTATTCTGAACTCGTGGTATACCTTTTTCAACCTAATGGAATGAACATATAATAGTGTCGATGTGCTTCTTATATATAGGTGGTTTCCCTTGAGGAGAATCAAGTTCACCTTCTATAGGAACTCGTGGAAGACATCTTAGAGGCATACTACCACACACTGAAACATAATAAGGTTAAATAAAAAGAAAAACCCTTTGTGGAAACAAAAAAATAGATATTTTTAAAAAAACCAATACTAGAGATACACATCGCAACATTCTATGGAATCCTGATTCTCATTACGACATGAAATCTCCATTCACATATCGCAATATAACTCTTAAGTCCTATAAATCTTATATCCAATCTAAATAATGTCAGAAGACATGTTCTCTCCAAGAAAGACCTCCTATAATACCAATCTATGATGAACTGACCTGAGTTTTCCAATAACTCGGCACCCAACCCATTCCTTCACATACCAAAATGGCATTCCCAGTCCCTATGAACTGGAGATTAACAACCGATCATCGAACAACAAAAATGAGGAAACAATTTATCACAATCTAAAAAACCATACAAAATAAATATATAAATTAAGAAGGAAATATTAGAATACTATAAAATATATATTCCATAACTATAAGGAAAAAATATAAAAAGACAATAGAAAACATCCAAAAACTCCAAGAATAGTTCAATATAACTTCTCTAAAAACCACACAACTACTCAAAATGATGGTACATATGAACTCCCACCGTCTCACCACTAGCTACCCAACAAGATTACATGATACCCACCGCCTCACTGTGGCACCGTTACCTTTCCTACACTACAAGACAAACAATGTTCTATGCACCACCATTGTAACGCCCCGACCCCAGTTACCTAGAGTCAGTGCATTATTTCATAACATTGGCATGATCACAAAAGATCAAGTCTCAAAAGACCGATTAGTTTAGTAGCCTTGGAAACACTAGATACATTCATAATTCTTGCATTACATCATAAAGTAAAACAAAACTACAAAAACATCTTGTCTTCATATCCCCTCATACTATCCCAGCATGTCATTCATAATATACTTCTTCACATCCTGGAAAAATTAAAACATTTTAAGGGGTTAACTCAGATGCAAAGTACGGATAACAATATAGCGGAAGCTTTAATAATTAAAAATTAACATTTAAGGCAATGTATAACTAAAACAAAAGCCTTTTAAACTTGAACTTCAACATAATATGGAAAAAGTAAAATGAGATAATGCCATTTACTTATTCACATGGATATTCTACTGGTCGAATAATCACATGCAATATCAATAACCACTTTCATAATTATGGAATGCATAATGCCATAATATCATACCCACGTAGCCAAGGCCTCATGCCAAGACTACAAATAATATTTTGTCAAGGCCTCATGCCAAGACACTAGTTTGTCTCATTAGACCTGCCGATGCATCGAGGAGCTATAGTGGGCTCCACTCGTCACATATTAAGTCCAATGCATTCCTCATATGAACAGGTTTCAACATATCATAAACCATAACATAATCGTATCACTTAAAACATGAATAAAGGAAACATAACATTTACACATTTTAATCACAAGATATCAATACAACAAATTGATATATTAAAACATTATCAAAACCATTTTCGATACCAAAATAAATGAAAGTTAAAACTTGGTTTTTATTTTTCATTTCAAAAAGTTTATGGCTTGTAATGGAAGCTGAAACTCAAATAATGGTCACAGCGGCGGAGAAGTCATTATCGCCGCATACGTACGACAAGAAAAACATTCCTTTTTGTCATTTAGTAAAACGCTTCGTATAAAAAGATTCGTTTTGAATAAACGTAGAATTCAAAGGGGTTTATACACCATATAAAAGAAATTTGTGTATAAAACAAAATATGCCTCAATTAATGGAGATTGAGACGAAGTCCTTTAAAAAAATCATTTTTAAATAAAATATATCTATTATGTGTATTCACTATATTTACACATAAAGAAAGTACACATACTAGTTAGGACATAATAATATCATGACATAATTTGAAGGTAGGAGATTAACCCAAAGAATGGAAATTGGGTTAAGAAGTTCCCATACCACGTCTCCGACTTGACTCGACCGTTATTTAACCTCATGAATAATAAACTAGAGTTAATTTATAATTTCTTAAGAACGTTTTTCATGTTCATTATCCCTTTTATATCACTTATTACAATGTTATGAAAATTATGTAGTCATATAAGTTAATAACGGTTGTTTTGTTGATATTTGGTACTTGAGTCAACAATAAACTTCTTATAATTACAAGTTGTTTATGTGGTAGAATATCCATTACCTCCAGAATTATATTCATGATGTAGATATCATATATATCATATATATCCAGTATATACATTCATTTATAATGTTACATAACATTTAGAGGTAAGAAATGAAATGCACCGTTCATGGAGACGGTAAGCCGTACCTACGCATGAACGCTAATTTCATTTCTATTTCATATTTAATTGAATGAAATTATAATTATATAAATCTATTCTATAATTAAAGTATTATATAATGTATAATAACATTTACTCTATCCTTTATACATCCCACATATGGCATTAATGATTCAAATCACTTTGAGGGGGCGGTAGTCCGCATTTCCTAAAATGAAAATATCGCGTTTATCCATAATGGAAACCATAAAGGTATGCAATAATTGAAAAATAAAGAATCTTAAGTAGAACACAAACATATTATATATCATATATAAATATAGTTACATCTTAATGGCCACCATTGAAGGTGTTATAAGAGTGTTGAACAATCATCGTTTTGTGAGACAGAAATTCGCCATCCACAGAAACGGTAAGTTATTTAACCATTAGATGTAGGTGTGTGTAAGTGTAGCTTGAATCCTTGTTATAAAAACATCCTAGTATATTGAGGATACTGTTTTTGTCACAAAATAAATTAATAAAAATAGTTTATGGGGTTGGATAAGCAAAATAAAACAAAATACCATAAGAGAAGACATTACCTTAAAACGGGTAACTCTTTTTGATTTGAGCTCAAAGGCTTCCTTGGGAAGACTTCTGCCCAATGTGAGGCTTCTAGGAGTAAGATAGGGAAGTTTGGAGACAAAATGGGCATGTTTCGGCCTAGCCAAAGGCTTGAGAGGTGTGGGTATGGTGGTTGAGGTGGGGGCCTTTTATAAGAGGAGAGGAGGGGCACTCTTGGAAGGATTGAAATGTTACATTATTATGAAATGATTTTCGGATTATAAAGGTCCCAAAATGATATATTTCGAGTATAAGGTGATATGGGTTCGAAATATAATCATATAATAGGTTTTTGACATGTTTAAGCCTTAGATTTTACATTATCGTTTCATTTTATTTAAATCGTTAATTAATGAGGTAATCGTTGCATCATCATTGTGTCATAAAACGTTTAATTTATTTAATTTCTAAAAATTATAAAAAAAAGTATCATGATGTAGGAAATCTTTTTAGATTTCTAATGAATATTTATAGTCAAAAATATTACTTTTATAACCCCATTTAAATATTGTTTTAGTAAAAGAACTCATGTTTGTGACATTTTTATTTTAACATTAAATAAAAAGATTTTAATGTCATTTTCCTACCAAAGTGGATCCATGGGGTCCCCAAGTTGACCCATGGGTTTTATGGGTCGGCCATGACTCATCCAATATGTGTAGGACATGTGTCATGGTCATTTCCTATTATTATAACATTATCTTTATCTTAAATTTCACTAATTACCTTTAATCGCGATTAATTAAACTTCAAAGTTACTATTCACCAAAAAATTATTTTAATCCCATTGAACCACATTTTAGATCCTAATTACAACCATGTATGTCAGATTTTTGAAAATCAAATCACAGAAGTTGTAATGTTTCATTTTAATGAAAAATCAGTTTTTTAACTACCACTTAGTGGTTTCACTATTCATCAAAAATTGATGTTTTTCAGAACAATGCCAAAATTTCACCCTAAGCTATAATTGATATTCCGAATTCAAAAATTATGTCTATTTTAAAAATTTCCATGAATATAAGTTGCATTAATTAATTTTATAATTAATTCCCGCTGTCACAACAAATAGCGTGTTTTTAAGAAACAATATATATCAAAAGATTGACAATTGTTTATGTCCAATTTCAAAGTGAAATTAATTCTAATGAACACCATTGGATAAAATGGTAAAAATATATTCTAATTACACTTTAAAACCACTCAATAGTATAATTTATCACTATAAATTATTTTGATTAAGAAAGTTGTTTTTAAGTATTTGTCACTATTCATAAAAAATTGGAAGTTCTCAGAAAAATACCAAAAATTCAACATAGGATAATTTCGATATTAAGAATCCCAAAATTAAGTCCATTTTGAAATATAAAATTTTTATAATTTCCAAAAGTGGGTATTACTATTCATAATGGCTATTTTTATTGGTCGCGGTGTGTTGGAATTTCGAGCTTGCGTACTATGCAAGCTATTGCATTATTGAAAGAGAAGCGTATCGTGGAAGCTCGGGGTGCTACATTCTCCTCTCCTTCAATAAATTGTCCTCGCAATTTGAAATTTTTCTTTGAAAATAAAATGTTAAAAATAGAAAATACTTTTGTGTAAAACCCACATCAGAAATAAGGTTAATACAAATATAACTTTAAAATAAAGAAAGAAAAGTACCAAGGTCACCTGAGATAGCCCATACTAGGATTATATGAAAATATGGATATGGAAGAAAAATAAACCATCAAGGTCTGATGGAGAGTTGTATAAAATAGGATTAGGAGAACATTAACCACAAGAAAATCACAAACTTGTGATTGGTTAAATGGTCATTGAATCCCCAGTTGGAAAAGTTAACCAGCAACATTTTTGTTTTAAGTTACCTTTTAGAAAGTTGTGGAATTTATTTAGGAGATTTATTAAGAACGTAAGGGAATATAGATACTTGTCATGTAGACTTTCATTCTTTAATAAATTGTTACCACAAATCCATATTTTACACTAAAAGGTAATACAACAGAAAAATATTATATTAATCATAATTGTATAAGGTTCCAAATATTAACACATACCATTTAGATTAGGAAAACTTTTTTGTAATAACCAGGGACTTCCTGTAGGATAGTGGTAGGTAATAAAGGCCTGTCGCACTATGGTTGTGGGTTCGATTCCTGCAGCTTTGTTCGACGCGACGGGTTATCCCCCAACCTGCAGGTTGTCCTTTTCCTAAAACTATAGTACTATAATATTCCAAAAACAATCATCATAAATGTTTTAACCTTAAACAATACTATCCAAAGATTAACTTAATCCATTCCAACCTTTATAGTTATCGGAAATACCACAGTCCAGACTTTCTCTAAAAGGTCCTTAAATTCCAAAATCGATTGTAACATTAGATTCCCCAAACAATGTAAAGTTTCTCTTATTGTCGCATACTAAAAATTTGATTACCTTCATCATATTAAAACCTTAATGAAAACAACAAGTACTGTAGTAAAATCCTTATATATATCACATTATTCTTATAACCAGAATATAATCCTTGTTTCAAAAAGAACCAATATATTAATTATTCCACTTCAACTGTAGTAATAGCATAAGATTGTCCTTGATCCCCTGGCCTTTTCTGAGGTAAGTTTCCCTGATGCTTAGGACATTCATTTGCATAATTCCCCATTTCCCTACAATTTTTGCATTCAACATTGATATCCTCTTTCTTTCCCTTGCAATCACGAGCTTGGTGACCATTTTCTTTACATTTATAAAAAACTCTCAATTATTTTAGGCAAGTACTAGGGTGATTCTTCCCACAATTATCGCATAATGGAAAATCCTTCTTTTCCTTTTTTGCTTTATCTATCTCTTGTTCCACCATTCTCTTCTTCTCTTGATTTACTTTATTGTCATAAGACTTAAAGAATTCCTTTTCCGTCTTGATAGAACACGCGACTATATCTTCGTACGTTGAGAAATATTATGATACTAGTGCTCGACGGAGAAACAGTTTTAACCCATCAAAGAAATGATCGATCTTACTTCTTGGGTTACGTATATAATCGGGTGCATGCTTCGCTAACCTTGTAAAGTTAGCCTCATACTTTGCAACATTCTCATCCTCCTTCTGCCTCAGACTCAGAAATTGCCTTTCCATATCTACTCTATGGTCACGAGGGAAGTATTTTTATAAGAAAATCTCATTGAACTACCTCCATTCCATATTTGATACTTCATCATATTTTTTGTGTTTTGAATCAATGACCACCATTGATCAGCGTCTCCAGTGAGGCGGTAAACTGCCATGATATCCTTTTCCCTTTCAATACTCCCCAAGGCATGGAATATTTTCTCTAAGGAGTTTATCCATTGCTCATCTACTAATGGATTTTTACCCCCATTAAATTTTGGTGGTTGTTGCCTCATGAAGAGGTCTAATATTGATCCTCCACATTGCGTATCAGGGTGCTCCATACGAGTAAGGTTATTATTCATAACCAGAGTGAGTTGTCCCAGAATGGTAATAAGTTGATCAGCACTAGTTGTATCTCCAGCTCCACAATAATTATCTTGAGCAGGAGGGAAATCCCTACACAGAGTGCATGCATTGATACGGTTTCCATTCCTCCCACTAGGCGCCATTTCTAAACAATGGTATAAACTAGATTAGTTTATAAATAAAAATACATAATTCCAAACTTGAAAAACACTTAACATAAATTGAACTATTTATGGATATAATCTATAATCACAAAAAAATTTCATTGAGGAAGTATATACTCATATCGCTTTATAGTGGTTTGTAAAGAAAATGAGAATTATCCTAAGAATATCCCTTGGGAGTGTCGAAACCAAGAGTACAACAAGGCCTGTTGTCGTGCACTAGTTCCCGTTCGAGTCTAGCTCAAAGAGGTGTTTTCGGGTTTTACCCCTAGGTACATCTGGGCCAGAGCTTCCTCTACCTGCTCGTATCCAGACAGGGATGTATTGCTCGGAAAACTCATAAAATCTCTATAATACCAAAATTCTAGTAAGTTATTCTATACTAATCCTCAAAGTCTATCATAAGGCTATGTGCTCTAATAATAGTTTATCTAAAACTAGCTTCCAAGGTTAGTACTAAACTGCCTCCGATACCAACTATAACGCCCCGACCCCAGTTACCCAGAGTGGGTGCATTATTGCGTAACATTGGCATGATCACAAAAGATCAAGTCTCGAAAGACCGATTAGTTTAATCGACTTGGAAACACTAGATACATTCATAAGTATTACATTACATCATAAAGTAAAACAAAACTACTTCAAAATCTTGTCTTCATATCCCCTCATACTATCCCTGCATGTCATTCATAATATACTTCTTCACATCCTGGAAAAATTAAAACATTGGAAGGGGTTAGCTCAGATGCTGAGTAAGGATAACAATATAGCGGAAGCTTTCATAAATAAACATTAACATTTAAGGCAATGTATAACTAAAACAAAAGCCTTTTAAACATGAACTTCAACATAATATGGAAAAAGTAAAATGAGATAATACTATTTACTTATTCACATGGATATTCTACTGGTCGAATAATCACATGCAATATCAATAACCACTTTCATAATGATGGAATGCATAATGCCAGACTATCATACCCACGTAGCCAAGGACTCATGCCAAGACTAAAAATAAGATTTTGTCAAGGCCTCATGCCAAGACACTAGTTTTTCTAATGAGACCTCCCGATGCATCGAGGAGATATTGCGGGATCCACCCGTTACTTATTAAGTCCAATGCATTCCTCATATGAATAGGTTTCAACATATCATAAACCATAACATAATCGTATCACATAAAACATGAATAAAGGAAATATAACATTTCCACATTTCAATCACAATATTTCAATATGACAAATTGATATATTAAAACATTATCAAAACCATTTTCGATACCAAAATAAATGAAAGTTAAAACTTGGTTTTTATTTTTCATTTAAAAAAAGTTATGGCTTGTAGGGGAAGCCGAAACTTAAATAATGGTCACAGCGGAAGAGAAGTCATTGTCGCCGCATACGTACGACAAGAAAAACATTCCTTTTTGTCGATTAGTAAAATGCTTCGAATAAAAAGATTCCTTTTTAATAATTGTAAAAGTCAAAGGGGTTTATACACCGTATAAATGAAATTTGTGTATAAAACAAAATATGCCTCAATGAATGGATATTGAGATGAAGTCCCTTAAAAAGATCATTTTTAAATATAATATATCTATTATGCGTATTCACTATATGTAAACATAATTAATGTACAAATACAAGATAGGACATAATAATATCATGACATAATTTGAAAGTAGGAGATTAACCCAAAGAATGGAAATTGGGTTAAGAAGTTCCCTTACCTTGTGTCCGACTTGACTCGACCGTTCTTTAACCTCCTAAATAATAAACTAGAGTTAATTTATAATTTCTTGATAACATTTTTCAGGTTGATTATCCCTTTTATATCACTTATTAAAATGTTATGAAAATTATGTAGTCATTTAAGTTAATAGCGGTCGTTTTGTCGATATTTGGTACTTGAGTCAACAATAAACTTCTTATAATTACAAGTTGTTATATGGTAGAATATCCATTATCTCCAAAATTATATTCATGATGTATATATCATATATATTATATATATACAGTATATACATTCATTTATAATATTACATAACATTTAGAGGTAAGAAATGAAATGCACCGTTCAAGGAGACGGTAAGCCGTACGTACGCATGAACACTAATTTCATTTCTATTTCATATTTAATGGAATGAAATTATAATTATATAAATGTATACTATAATTACAGTATAATATAATGTATAATAACATTTACTCTATCCTTTATACATCCCACATATGGAATTAATGATTCAAATCACTTTGAGGGGCGGTAGTCCGCACTTCCTAAAATGAAAATATCGCATTTACCGATAATGGAAACCATAAAGGTATGCAATAAATGAAAAATACAGAAGCTTAAGTAACACATAAAGATATTATATATCATATATAAATATAGTTACATCTTAATGGCCACCTTTGAAGGTGTTATATGAGTGTTGAACAATCATCATTTCGTGAGGCATAAATTCTCCATCCACAGAAACAGTATGTTCTTTAACCATTAGATGTAGGTGTGTGTAAGTGTAGCTCGAATACTTATTATAAAAACATCCTAGTATATTGGGGATATTGTTTTTGTTACAAATTAGATTAATAAAAAGCGTTTAGGGGGTTGGAGAAGCAAAATAAAACAAAATAACATAAGAGAAGACATTACCTTAAAACAGGTAACTCTTTTTGATTTGAGCTCAAAGGCTTCCTTGAGAAGACTTCTGCCCAAAGCTAGGATTCTAGGAGTAAGAGATGGAAGTGTAGAGACAAAATAGTCATGGGTTGTCTGAGCCAAAGACATGAGAGGTGTGGGTAAGGTGGTTGAGGTGGGGGCCTTTTATAAGAGGAGAGGAGGGTCACTCTTGGAAAGATTGAAATATTACATTATTATGAAATTCTTTTCGGATTCTAAAGGACCCAAAATGATATATTTCAAGGATAAGGTGATAAGGGTTCTAAATATACTCATAAAATAAGTTTTTGACAAGTGTAAGCCTTATATTTTACATTATCTTTTTTTAAAATGTTAATTAATGAGGTAATAGTTGCATCATCATTTTGTCATAAAAATTTTAATTTATTTAATGTCTAAAAATTATAAAAAAAGTATCATGATGTAGGAAATATTTTTATATTTCTAATTAATATTTATAGTCAAATATTTGACTTGTGTATCCCCATTTAAAAATTGTTTTAGTAAAAGAACTCATGTTTGTGACATTTGTATTTTAACATTAAATAAAATGTTTTTAATGTCATTTTCCTACCAAAGTGGCTCCATGGAGTCCCCAAGTTGACCCATGGATTGTCTTGGTCGGCCATGACTCATCCAAGAGGTGTAGGACAAGTGTCATAGTCATTTCATATTATTACAACATTATCTTTACCTTAAATTTCACTAATTATCTTTAATCGCGATTAATTAAACATAAAAGTTACTATTAAAAAAATTATTTTAATCCCATTGAACTACATTTTACTTCCTTATGACAACCATTTATTTCAGATTTCTTAAAATCAAATCACAGAAGTTGTAATGCTTCATTTTAACGAAAAATCAGTTTTTAACTACCACTTAGTGGTTTCACTATTCATCAAAAATTGAAGTTTTTCAGAACAATGCAAAAATTTCACCCTAAGATATAATTCGTATTCATAATTCAAAAATGATGTCTATTTTAAAAAATTACAAACATATAAGTTGAATTAATTAATTTTATAATTAATTCCCACTATCACAACAAATAGCGTTTTTTTAAGAAACAATATATATCAAAATATTGACAATTGTTTATGTCAAATTTCAAAGTGAAATTAACTCTAATGACCACCATTGGATAAAATGGTAAAAATGTACTCTAATTACACTTTAAAACCACTCAATAGTATTATTTATCACTATAAATTATTTTGATTAAAATATTTGTTTTTAAGTATTTTTCACTATTCATAAAAATTGGAAGTTCTCAAAAAATACCAAAAATTCAACATAGGCTAATTTTGATATTCCGAATCCCAAAATGAAGTACATTTTGAGATATAAAAGTTAAATAATTTCAAAAAGTGGGTATTACTATTCATAATTGCTATTTTGATTGGTCGCGGTGTGTTGGAATCTTGAACTTGCATACTATGCAAGCTATTGCATTATTGAAAGAGAAGCGTATCGTGGATGCTCGGGGTGTTACAACCATAGAGGTTCCTAGGGTGTGAGGTAACAATTTTAGTAAAATTCCACCATTGTTCTCCCTAACATGTTTCTATATAAAAAATCATGTATGCTTATTTTAAATAAAAACATATAATGATAAGATTTAAGGATGTTTTGCTCTCATGGAACTTTGGTGGATGCTTCATGAATGTACTCAAATGGAATCTAGATCTTGATCTATATATAGAGTCACCAATTGTGCCAGTATGGGTGGGTTTTCCTGAGCTACCCCTTCACCTGTTCAATCAAGCTGCCCTATTTCCTATTTCTAGTCACATTGGAAATCCTTTGAGGTTAGATTTAGAAACGAAATTCCTTTTCAGGCCCTCAATATCTAGAATATGTATTGAAATTGATGTATCAAAACATTTTCCTTTGCACATTTGGATTCAGAGTGGTGATTCTAGTTTCACACAAGAGGTTTTTTATGAGAGACTGCCTGATTATTTTTTCAAATGTTTTAGACTTGAACACCCCACAAGAAGTTTTGGTAAATGTAATGTATGTCATAAAAATTGGAAACCCACTGGGATAGAAAAGGGTAACACAGGGGGCCCTTATATCATCTCTAAAAATGAAAACACTGAAAATAATGTTGGATTAGAATATACCCAATCACATGAGAATTAAATTTCAGATTATGTAACTTCTGTCCCTTATATCACTACTAATTCCCCCCTGTAAGGATAAAAATATTTAAAATCATGAGCCCTCTCACTCAATTGGAAAGGGGGAAAATAATGCAATGATCCACCTACAATTGAAGAATTGAGAGATCGTATTAAGACTCAAGAGGAGAGAGGAAATGATCATGTTGATGCTTCAGATTCCAGTGATTAATCAGTTGAGGAGGATGATAAAGCTAGCCAAATTGAGGAGTCCTATTTGAAATCTATGTCCAGAAAAGAAAAAAATACTATAGTGGACGCAGATGGATTTATAAATCCAACCCCGAAGAAAACAAGAAGACGTAGGGATTACTCTCATACTAAAAGAACTATTGTAACTCGATCTCTTGATGCGTCTAGGAAAGAATCTACTAGTCCATTTCAACAAAATCCTTTGATTGATGACTTGAACTTTTTTTTATATTACTTCTCGCGTTAATTCATAGAGCGAGACATGAAATATTGGAAAATACATATGGAAAGGAAACAGGAAATTGCCCATCAAATACATCAACATGGTGTTATTTATGCTAAACAATATTTCAATAGAAAGCACTTAATTTTCAACCAATGGATATAGATGTCTATTCAGTCTCTTTGATCTTCTGGACCCGTTATTGTGCACTTTCAGTCTTTCTTATCCATGCTTCTCTCATGAGGAATATTGAATTCAGTATAATTTGTTTTGTGAATTTTCTCTTTCTCTTACTCATCAGCTTCTTCGGTTCTTGGTGTTAATGGCTTATAATGTGGAGTTTCTGGATGTCGATGCACCATAAAAAGGTTCTTAGCCTTTTATGTCAATTTATGGTGTTTCTTTACATTTTCTATTTGATATTTACATTTGCTCCTTGAATATTCTTCTGATAGGTGTTGATGAGCTCTGTTTGGTTGGACTTATGAGATGACTATTTAGCTTCATTAAGGCTTTGGGTACTGTTGGTTGGGTTCTCTCCCTACTGTTTTCTGTGCAGTGTGGCTCTTAATGAAACAAAGTTATTTTGTCTTTGCTGCTTATTTGTGATTGTGCCCAATGGACTTATATTCAGTCTTATGTTGTATTGGATGGCTGCTGTCGTTGATGTGAGACTACCAGATGAAGAGAGATTCTACCCATGTTTTTTTCAATCACTAGAAGTTGAATATTAATATTTTAGATGGCTCGATTTGGAAGATCATCAGGCACTGATATATGTTGGCGATCTCATGTGGACTTGTTCCCTCTTTGACATTTGTATGCTTAAATCTGTATATTGTAATCCTGAATTCCCGGCTGGTGCAAGTGCATTACACCTCATGATTGTATTGTAACATTTTCTTTTTAATAAATTCCCTGGGGGGCATGGATTGGGAAACCAATTCATGTCATCACCTTCCTTTAGAAAAAAATATTTAAGGATGTTTTATAGAAAACATGGTAAACATTTCCATTTTTAAACATTTCCAAACAAAAGTAGCTATAGAAATTTCAATATAAATTTTCTATATTAGATTCCACATTCAGAATCATGTGTATCAAAGCTAACTCAGAAATACAAGAAATACAAAACAAAAGCACCAATATCATTGCAACGTGGAATAATATATGTCAAGGTCACAAACTACTTGTACCAAAATAACGAAGTGCACAAATCCGATTATAGAACACATGATTAAAAAGAATAAGAATACCCTATGAGTAAACTCCCTATAATATCAATATCACTCCCCTAGAATAATGGGTCTAGGAAACATAGGAAATCCTCAAGAAACAAAATCCTTGATAATCACAAAAAAATGGATGATGGACCTAAGCTATGTCTTCCACCTTAGTACCAAAGGTAACCCATGTTTTCCTTTTCCAAATCCCTTTTTATTGATTTGAAAAATGATTCAAACCCATTTTAAAATCCATTACATTAACCAATAACTTAGGAGAGGCCATGTTTCATTGAAAACCCATTTTCATCCCACCAAAAACAATAAATCCATTCCTTATTTTTGAATTAATTTGTAAATCAAAACAAGCTATTTTAAAATCATAGGCTAGAGATGAAACCTACTACCACAAAACTAAGATCTTACACACCCACTATGGATTCAAAAATCAATGACACCCCAAAACATCAGTGAAGGACCTAGAATCAAAAAAACATCAATATAATTCCATTTGGGAGAAAAAGAGTTGGTAGAAGAAAAGACACCCACATACCTCAAAGACAAACACATGCCATCGGAAGTCCAACAGAATAAAAGGTCCCTGAATTGAGAACATACAATGGATATAGAAGAAACAAAAAACAACAATAATCATTAAATCATTGTTTCCAATAATAAAAACCTATGGCTCTACAACATTGAAAATAAATGATGAAATTAAAGGAAAACTAACATAGAGAGATGCAGTGTGATTGAAACAAATATTAGTCATCAAATAGATCTATCTATTAGAGGTTGAGTCTCTCAAAACGTGTTATAAATACATTAGTTTGAGATCCATGATGAACCGGTGAAGAAATTGAATCAGAATATCCTCAAGATATCTTCAAAAACTAGATGTGGGGTATTACGGGATGTGTAACCCCGATTCAAGATGTGTAACAACTACGTCATACATACAATAAAAAACCCATCACCACAGGTTAAAAATCCATCATTTAAACCATACACGATGTGTAATCACCATTCAAAATATTTAATAGTTATCAATTTCATCATTCCATTCATGACATACATCAAGTAATTATTAGTCGGCATGTTGCAGGGTTACATGATATATAAATGTTCTGTATCCTATAAAAATGAACAATTTTTAGTGAAATTACATAAAATAATTGACTTCACCATTATTGGTATCCTCCCAATCTCATAAGAGGGGAAACCATGATGAGGTCAAGGGAATAACTGATAAAATGGTTGCAGAATGTTACATATTTCAATGATTAAATTATATGGTGTACATGTAACATAAATTGGTGAATGTGGTCTAATTTTTTAATAGGAGGGAAAGGTAAATTTCAGTGTAGTAAATATATTTTAATAATGGTATTTCACAATTCAAGCGTAAAAGGACCCAAAAAGTGTGAAATAATGATTTTTTGGGTGGTTTAATTTTTTTAAATCATCATTAATTCATTTTAAATATGATTCAAATACGCCTAATGAATTTTAATCTTATATTTATTATGGAGAGATTTTGGGTATTTACTATGTAAATAATTTTACATAAGTAATTTTCATTCAATGCTACAAAATAAAATCAGAATTTTAACATAATTTATAACTACTAATTATATATATATTATATATGAGTTCTAAAATAAAATTTCATAATTTTTGAAAAATAAAATTTAATATTAGCACATTTTATTCAAGAAATCACATTTATAAAAAAAGAATGTTTTTACCCTAAATTTTACTTTTATGATACAATTACAAATGGTCAAGAATTTTATAATATAATTTATATTATAAAAAAATTTATTCGAATTTTCAAATAATGAAAAGTAAAATATTTCTATTACAATTTTTAATTAAACTAAAATTATCAAAATAGATTATTTTATTGGTAAATATTTTTTATATTGAATGATAAACAATTGTTTTATAAATTTATAATAATAATTTAAAATTTTTATTTTTCTGATTTAAATTCTTTTTAATAATTTTTTATTATTTAAAATATACTTACTTATTGATATATACATAAACACTATTATTTTTTTAAAAACAATATTTTTCATATTTATCAAAAAAGTAAATTACTTAAATAAAATCCAAAAACATTATCATAATTTAATAATTTTATTGTAAAAAAATTATTTTTTTCATTATTTAATTTTAAAAAATTAACAAATATACTTTTATATTGATACATAAATATATAATGAATATATATTTCATAGGAATATATATTTCTAAAATATTAACTATTATTATTAATTTTTATTAATTTTTATTGACAATTTACATTCACATATTATTCATGTAAATAATATATTGAGTTTATTAAACTTAATTTTGTTAAATCCAATTTTAAATGGATATCATTTTAAAGAATATATCACCATTATTAGTAATATTGCTACATTAGTAAAATTTTATCAATGACATGGATTTAAAAATTGGATTTATTTCATTTTTATTTTTATTTCATAATTTGGTTACCTTTTATTTTTATATACCAATTCTATAGATACATTTTAACTGGTATATAATATTATTCAAATCGTTTTGGTTGAATTCTGTGTCTGACGAAAATAATTGAACACAATAGGTTTCAAATAAAAATATTATTTAAAATATTAAGGTGTTATATTGTCCACTAATATATTGTATCCAACTATTTTAATTATCACATTCTAATAAAATTTATTAGGGGAATTTAAAATATTACCATCAATAAAGGTATAATATCAAATTAGGCCCCTATTTAAATATCTTAGGTATGACTTGGATACCCACCTTTTTCCATCAGACAATGAACTAATTTCATCATATTTCTTTTGTAACTTGTTTTTCTATAACCATTTTTTGTCACATGAACTATCATTATATTACCAGAGATATTATTCTTGGTTAATCATACAACATTTTTTAATTGA
Source organism: Viscum album (assembly GCA_963277665.1). NCBI lineage: Eukaryota > Viridiplantae > Streptophyta > Magnoliopsida > Santalales > Viscaceae > Viscum > Viscum album. The sequence goes on along the minus strand of OY728152.1, from coordinate 51,001,033 downwards.
ATGAAATTTAATCTTATTTCCATGATTATCTTCACCGGTTGATCTTCTTTGAGACTTTATCATTATTTTAACTACTATTATTGAGGAATCAACTATTTTAACATTGTGAATCATAATTTATGATTTTGGTTAGATATTACCAAAATATTTATCACACCATCTATTATCCCTTTTTTCATTGGGACACTTTCTTCATTGTCTATGAAATCCATTTAAAAATTGGTTCATTTGACATCCAAAAATTACTAAAACAATTACTAAAACAAAAAAAGTGATGATTGCGATTCAAAGACAACTAATAAATAATATAATGATTTTTTGAAAAATTAAAACTAAAAATTTATTGCTCATTAAAATTAGCACATTAGCTATCTGTCTAATCAAAATCACACATCTTATAATCAGGTTTTCATTAGTTTCATTTCTATCATATTTCATAACATAATTTATTTACATAATAACTAAAATTAAATTTATTTTAAGGAAAAAATTATTAACTATAGAATATCCCTTAATATTTTATAAATAGTTGTCCATTCATAGGTACTCTCTTCTTGGACTAATGTAGAGCTCGATTTTATACCCAACGACAATTTTTCTAGCCGATTGCCACTATATTAATTTTTCTGTAATCACATATGTTATCTAGTATACATATGTTAGTGAAATTTATAGGAATAATATAACTTATAATAATAAAAATAGTGGAATATATCCTATAATTAGTCTTATCAATTGTACATATCCCTGTTTTTTCGGTAATGTCCTCATATCCCAATCCTTAAACAAAATAAAATATTAAATATTACCTCATCTATCGAATAGAGTTATCTACACCTTTGAGACTATGATAAAACATAATATATTAAACTTTTATGAAATTTATAATAAATAAATTATCTTTAGTTGATAACATCAAAATCCATAATCTTATATAAAACAAACTCTGATACCAATTATAGAAGCCCATATATAATTTTCACATAATTAAATGATTTATAGTAAATATTTTATCAAATGAAATCACACATACATTATGTTTAATTATATGATAGAATCATGGAAAAAATTGAATATCAAATCCCATTTATTTTTCAACTAATAGATATTTTATCTAGTATGTCTGAAACTTGTTAATACTTAAAAAGTCTATAAAATCACCCAAAAATTATCCACAAATTCAATTTTCATATATAAATTTCATTTTTAAATAATTTCTTCACATCATGGGAAAATAAAAACAATATAAAGGATGTATCAAACACCCAGTAATTAAATCATATAGAAGATACTATCAAAGAATTAATAAGAAAAAAAATAATATTTTAGGAAGTAAATCATAATAAAAAATCTCATATAACTAATCAGATGATCCTAAAAAAATTACATGATTAACTTTATAGTGAAACACATGTATATTGATAATTATTTTCAAGGTAATGGATTGCATAATGGTAGAAATCTTGATTAATACCATAAACACATTATCCAAGATATCATTCTTTCTATTGGGTTATCAACAACGAAACCATGATTTTATTTGTTTGGTATGAATAGAATACACAAATAATTTTTCTAATCAGCCTATAGATGAATTGAGGGGTTATATAATACAAGGTTGCACCTGTCACTTCATTAATTCCTTTTCTTCACCATATTAATGATATGAAAAATAGCATTATACATAATGAATATGACTTGGTAATCCAAAATCCTCTATATTGAGGAAGACAAATATAAAATTGTAATATATTAGTATTCAATAAAACAATATAATATGTATAAGGTATGAGAATTAAAGGTTAAAAAATAAATTATCAACTTTCTTATGTAATAAATAGGAATTAATATTGAAAAGATGTATGTAACTTTCAATATTTCCCAAACCAATAAGTGAATTATATTTCTATGTATGAATCCACAACCTAACACCACATAATGAAATAGAATATGGTTATGTTAATAATATTACCAAATTGTTTGATGCTTGGGTATATAGATGAATACCCTTCAAATAAACTAATGAAGAATGTGGTTTTATTTTAAGAATCGAATTGGAAGAAAAAGCATTCTTATAAGTGGGGGTGACTTGGTAAGGTAAGTGTAGTGATTGGATATCTATATTATTATATTTAGATTAAAATAATTTTAGGGAATGATGATGTTTTAAAAAATTAAGCTATCAATTTATTGATGTTTTTATATCGAAATTCGAAAAAAATCCAATAAATATAGTTATATAAGAGGATGATTTCTAATACAAAAGAAATTACATGGTTAGTTATCCTAAAATGGGTAAATAATGATTTATGTTGTAAAATAGAATAGTGATATGACCCAAAAAAGAAAAAAAATTGTAGGAGTAGTAGAAAATGATTAGTGTTTTAAAAAATATCATTAAAATTACCCTAATAGGTTGTCATTCTATGGAAATACCAATGTTGAAATTGATATTGGGGAGAAAACCATTACGAATTTGGTAACAGTTTAACCTAATAAACAATAAGTTAAATAGCATGAAATTAATCATCCAAAATCATGAATAAAAAGTAATTTATGATATTATATAAAAAACCATGTATTGTACTCACCATTTATGTTTAATTAGGTTCATATGACAAGACAGGTCTCCAAAAAATTAATTATTGATGAAAAATATTACAACAATGGTAATGTGAGAACCAAAATAGAATATGATGGTAACCATAATATTGAAGATGGAATATCATAAAATAAAATAAATTAATTTTACATAGTGGTAATATGGGTTGTTAATATACCATAATAGAGAAATTATTGAGTTAATATCAAATATGTCTCATGGAATGGAAAATAGAGAAAAATATCCCATAGAACATTGTTATCAATATAATTTAAATCCATTTAAATAAGTAAAATGATGTTGATCATTAAACCACATGAATTACATGAATATTGTAAAATAAATCTGTTAGAATGTAATCACACCTTATCTAATTTATCAAGGTGTGTACTATGAAATATGTCTAATGATATAAAACATGAGACAAAGAACCCCATACCATAATTCCAAACATCCACTAATGTGATTTTGTGTCCTTTAAAAAATGGATTACAATATTAATAAGTTTTTTAAAAAATTATAATTATCTATATTTTTTAAAAAATAATTTATAATTACAATCTATGTTTAGATTATTAAGTTATTTTCTATTCTAAATATTGTGTGTGAGTAGTCTTGATCATTTTGAAATTATTTCCAAATTGTAGTATTTTTTTCATTTTTATTTAAATGTTAATTATTAATATAGTATAAAAGTTACTATAATATAATGTTTATAATTATTAAAATTCTTATAAATTCATTCTATAGATATTTACTTACTATCATTAATGATGAATATGTAATGATAATGTTACAGTAATTGTTAACAAAGAGACATTGGTATATTAATTTATGATTTTAATATTTATGTATCCACTTTTGATCAACAAAAAATAATTATTAAATTGTTTATATAATATATATTCGTTAAATATGTTCTCATTGTCAACTATTATTTTATTTTATAGCATTGTTCAAATAGGTGGTCAAATTGACCATAATATGAGCTTACCAAAGATAATGGATGAGTATGGGTGTGGACATTATTACTTTTGGAATATTATTGTAATTATATATGAATAAAGATAATATATAAAATTATGTTATTCATACATTATATGATTTTATTAAATAATATATAAATTAGATGATAAATTATATATGTCACTTCTTGGAGGTTTTAGACCATCCAATCACCCAAACGACGTTCTCATTATTCTTAATTAAAATTATTAAAGGTGGGTAATGTTGTATAACATTAAATAATAAAATTTATAATACAAAAAATTATGATTTTATTATATTGGGGTACCCAGAACATGTTCTTATAAAGAATATTAAAAAGAAAAGAAAATAGAATATGAAATTCTAATTTTTATTGCTTGGGATTTCACAGGAAAATATCCTTATATATGGAGGCCAGTGAAATAAATTATTTTTACTTAAGGCATATAAAAACATGATACAATTATATGAGTTTAAAAATTATATAGGTTTATGATGAAATTTTAAGGCACTGGTTTAGCATGAAATGTTGGATGTTATCCCCCATTATAAGTGAAGAGAAGAGTAATTTTAGAAGAATGCATTACATTTAAAAAAATGGGATGAAAATATTTAGCGTTAAGATTTTGTAAAAGTGGGAAATAATGAATTTTTGGGTGTTCTACATTCTATGAATCCTAATTTTTTCCTTTTAACACATATTTAAAAGGGGTATAATGCCTTTACACGCATATTTATCACTTTTAACATTTTTGTATTGTTTAATGGAAATTTATTTTTACCTATGTAATTTATATTTAATGACTATGCAAAAGAATTATTCAATAATTTTAAATAGAAGATTCTCAATAATTTTTTAATTTTACAAAATAATATTTATTTGTTTCAATGAAATGAATTTTAATATTTGAACAATTCTAGTGTAAAATTTGGATGTAAAATACGTGTACTATTGAGATTATAGTATCTTTGTTTGAAAAAATTTCCAATGTTTTAGATTTTTATAATATAAATCTGATCAATATAAAGAAAGTATAATTTATGTGGAATTAAAATAATTTCATAAAATATTTTACAATAATAATGTTTAATTTAAATAAATGATAATTTTTGTTCTCTTGTTGGTAAATTTAGCTATGTTTATAAAAAATAAATCATTTCTTTTAAAAATCTATACTAGATATTTGAAATGTATTTTTTACACTGAAAATTAAATTTTATATCATAAAAAATAAATATATATATTTAATATATATTTACTACATTATAAATATACTGGCCATATGATGTTTCTAAACAAATATTTTTTGAAATTCACCTAACAAAAAAATATTTCATAAAACACCCAAAAATTCATCATAATAAAAATATTATTTGTATAATAAGAAATGAATTAATTTTTTCTAGATTTAAATTATTAAATATTAAAATTTATCTATTATAAAAAAATATAATTATTTAAGGAAAACTTTTTTTGAAGAAAAAATAATTTTGTCAATATTTATAATTATTTTTATTCATATCTATCAATTACTATTCATATCTAGTGTGAAATTATACTGATATCAATAATATTTTATCTCCATAATATATTTTTTATCCCTATCATTTTTCCCTAAAATATGATTTTAAATGTGTTAATTATAGAGAGTAAATCACTGTTGTTAGATACATAGTTATATTAAATAATTTTTTTAAATGCCTTAGATTCAATAATAATATATTTTATCTCTATATATTTTATAATAAGTTTAAAATTATTTCTAAATAAAAACATTTTGAATAAATTTTATGTTTATGAAATATTACATGGTTTCTGGTGGCTTGTATTTTTAGGTGGAGAAATCCGCCGAAAAACTTATGCTTGAAAAGAAAAAGATAATTAAAAATATAACGGTGTCACAATAGGGATAGTAGATGACATAATATGATTCTAATTTTGAATATTTATTTTCGAACGTTTTTATATTATTATTATTATTAGATGAATATAATATATTGTTTTTTAATTCATTGTTTCGTGGTTTTCTCTATAAGTTTGTTGGATTTATGAGGAAATGAATACCATTATTATGCTTTATGTAGTAAATTATTGTCTCCAACCCATGAACTTTTTGCGGTTTCATCAACCTGATATTTTATGAAATATCTTTTAAAAAAAAAAGTAATTTTATGATTTCTTATGTTACACACCACACAAAGCTTTGCTGAAACACAATATAAAATAAATACTATTATTTGAACATGATAGTAATAGAATATCCATTAAACATTATAGTATGAATTGGAAGAAAAAATTTAAATTTTTAATGGTTTTATATAAATAAAATTTTACTGTAAATAATTTTAAATTTGTGGAAAAGCCTTTATATGCTATAAAAATCAATTTTATCAAATAAAGATTTTTTTTGAATAAATAACAAAAGGAAATTTTGAAAAAAATTTAAGATTAATTTTTAAATATAACATAATTATTTTGAATCATATTAAAATTTTATATTTGTAATAGTTTTATGGATTTATTTTGAAATGTTTCATTTTTAAATTAATTTTGGAAGATACTGGATTTTATATAAAACTACCACTGTGTTTTAATCATTTTAAAGATAAATTTAATTTTAAAATTATTAAATTGTAAAATTAATAGAATGAAGTTATAATTAATACTATTTAGATCATTATAATACATTTAATATTATATTTTTACTTTAAATCTTTTTATACTGATGATTTTTTTTGGAAAACTCATTTTTTCGCATTTGTATCTTTTACTTATAAATAAAATTACACAATGTATGCTATTTTAATTCGGTAAAATGAAATAAATATTCTCAATAAAAATTTATTAATAAAATAAAACAAGGTAAAATTAATTTTCCCTCACAAAAAGTAGAAATAGTAAAATACAATTACTTTGGTTATGTTTAAAATGAGATTTTACGTGTTACATAGATTAGTGTTAAAATTAATTTTATACAATCATAAGATATTTAATTAGTAAATTTGATATTTTATATTTAATTATTAGAGAAAATAATATTATGAGGCTAATTATATTTTTAGTCTTAATGGATAAATGACATTGGAAAATAAAAAGAGACTAGTTAACATGGTGAAAACTAAAATGGAAAAAATAGTAAACATAATGTATAGGGTGTAACTTGTTTAAACATGTATATTTTTTATGTGTGTATTTATCATATCTAACCTTCACTCCACTATTTATCATTTTTGGATGCACATGTCTTGATAATGGCATCCCATAATGGAATAGTTTTCAGTATCTACAGAAATGCCTCTCCCCACAAATTATAAAGGCGAACGACCTCCCCTCTCTTATTGACCCTTATTAAGAAATGTTTATAGAAAACAATAATTAAATATCTATATAAAAACTTTATAAATGTTATGTTACTCCTAGTATTCAATAAATACAATCCCTAGGGTCCTTAATAAGTGACCGAATGAGTTTTTTCTATGGGAATATAATTGTATTCAATAAGCTATTTCTTTTATTGTTCTTGTCATAAAAAATTAATTAATGTTATAGTAATTATACTATAGTAATTTTAGTATCTAACATGTGTTAAAATGTATTTATATTAATTAAATTACACATATTCAAGTCATCATCCATCAAATAGAGAATGAGACTCTCGATAGTGTGTACAGTGGATGACTGCGTAACAAACAGATGTAAATCGTTTTTTTAAGGAACACTAATGGTTTGATATAATTATATTTTTAATGTTTATTAAAAATTAAAATTATCAAATTATTTTACTTATTTAATTACAATTTCACATATACCTTATTAAATTCCAATATACTTTTAAAAATTAACTTCTATCTTGCATACGCATGGGCTACTGCTTCCATGAAGCGATGTGATACATTTTCAATTTTATTTTAAAAAATATTTTATTGAGGATATAATCTTGGAATATATATTATATGAAAATGATACTTTAATGTTGTATTAATATTTAAATTTCTTTGGATCTATCCGTTGAGAAAATGGAATCAACATCCATCCATACATAAGTCCCACTCTCTCCAAGAACGGTGTAATTCAGTATATATCTCTTAATTTTACTAATTAATCTAAATCAATATATAAAGAATATATAAAATATATAATTAATACTTTATATTCTTGAGATAAATTAATAATTATAAAATAAATTGGACATAAAATACCCAGCCAGAAAATAAAAGAACAATGTTAAAACGATTACCCGAAAAATGATTTTAACAAGAAATTATTAATAAACGAGTAAATAGAAGGTCATAAGTAAATAATATATGATGTGATATATATATTAATATAGTTATATAATTTATTTTTAAAAAATATTTATTATATTTGGGGATTGAATGTGTATGAGGAATTTTGATACTTGAGTTATGCTATTTTATCTCAAATTGCCTTCCTTGGTGCATATAATTTACTATGAACATATCTTTTTTATGAGGGAAATTTATAAAACCATTTACATGTTATATATAAAAATTAATTATTATATTTATATTTAAATTTCTATTAATTTTAATCATTCATGGGGATTATGAATATAATTTTATAAAAGTGGTAATGGTTTTTCGTTACAATCCCATTATTTTTTAGGATTTTATTTTATTTTCATTTCAAAAATGATATAATTTGATATAACTCTAAATAAACACATAATTTTATTATAAAGTGATTGTTTTAGGAAATACGAGTTTTATTCATTTCAATCACTTTATGAACTCAATGGACCAAAAAAACATTTTTATGAAATATTAACTTTTTATCTTGTTTTGTTCAAAAATCATTTCCCTTTAGTATTAATGATTTCAAAAATGATTGAATTTTATTAATACATCTAATTATATGTTAGTTTCTCTTTCATAGATGTTTAAATTTTTACAAAATTTTCTAAATTGATTTGTCTTATATTTCTCTGAAATGGGGAACTCTTGACAAGATACGTAAACTGTGAAAGGAAAAATTATTTTTTCATGTACATAATCAATGAAATTATACTATATCATATACAATAAATGATTTAATGATTCCATTGGAAGTTCGGAAGGTTGTTTTCAAAAGAAAATTTTTATTTAATATTTTTTGATTTTTTGATTTCAAAAAATTTATTTAAAATTAGAAATGATATTTTCCTCATGAAATTTACTAAGAAATATTTTAAAATAATATTACATCTAAGATGAAATCATTTGATGTCCGTTATTATTTATTAGAGATATAATCCATGTGATCTATATTTAATATCTATCTATATGGTTTAATATTAAAATTATTAAATATTTATTAACTCTATTTAATTTGATGGTTTATATTTAAAAAAAATAGAAATGTTTATGAAACCAATTTCCTTTAAATATGATATAATGAGATGAAATGATAACTATTTATTATATTTTAGGCAAAATATGTATTGTTTTAATTATTTGATTTGTGTTTCCTTTAAATATAAGGATGATGGATACATTATGCCAAAGAAATTGGCCACATTGAAACCATGGAAATTTGTTCAGTTATTACCATGGATGGTGTTTATGTTATAAATAAGGGCCTTGGTTATATTATTACCAATAAAGAATAATTAAATAATAAACTAAGATTAATGGGACTATATATCCCTAAAATTCATTGGGAAAATATTGTTATCACATAAGGTTAGTAGGTCTCGAATGGGCAGTGATCCAATTTTTTGTAAGGGACTCTATCCACTATGATAGTAATCATATTGAACCTTTATTACTATGATTGTTCAGTGTGTGTGAACTGATTCTAGTAGGATTGTTTTTGGAATGATCTTTGAATATGAAGGAAATAATTTTGTATTCTTATTCATGTGACCCAAATCTATGTATTTTTCTAGTTTTATGTTCTTATGAATCGTGTTATTTGATTCCATTATGAATCATTATTTATGATCATCAATTATTTATTCCACTGCATTGAATTATGATATTCAATATATATGGATTGGTTTCTATTGGTAGGATCATGTTCTCATACCCTTATTCTTGTTTTAGGCTTACACAATCATTGATATCTAATTTTTTTTACCCATACTTATTATCTGATCTGACCCTTTATTATCTTTCCCTTTATCAGGACATTAAGAATGGTTTAATGTATGGTATTTCTATGAAAAATTTAACTTATAAATAGGTTTGTGGTATATGATGTAGGTCACTAGTGAATATATTATTTTTCTCCATGTTTTTAATGGCACAAAACCTACTTGATCCTTTGGATTTTTTGAAAATTTTAAATGAATATTATTATATTTTGATTTAATAATTATTAATGATAATTTATGGTATTTAAAGTTTCTTAAAATGAAAATATTAGTTTTATTTAGAAACATGGATTAGAAAATATTTCATAAAATATCATAGCTAGTTAATAGTTAGGAAACTATCATAAAAGTTTGTTAAAGGATTGATTAATTGTTTTGTATGAAATTACATCCCATTATAGATACTACAAGTTGATGTGTCACTGGAGAAAGTTTACCTAGGGGTAACAAAACAAAAAAGGGAACACTACGAATTTACTCATTCATTACATGGGGAATTCCAATGACCCTTTTTTCACACCAAGTTTGACACTCCTGATGGATATGATTCAGATATTTACAAACACTTCATAAACTGTATTCAAGGATTAGAATTGGTAAATATCATGAATAATGTAACAAAAACGTAAAGGTTGGTAGATTTAAAAGAAGTTGTTTTGATTTATAAAACCAATGACTTATTGATCACATTGATAAATTTCTGCTGACATTCATTCTGACCATTTGGGCTCTATGTTTTGATTAAACATAGAACAATAATGTTGGGTTTGTGATATGCACACTAAAATATTGAAATATCATATTTGATATTATATATATATATATATTAATTTATTCCAATAGAATTATCTCATAATTTAAATTCTTATTCCCATTTATTAGTTGTTGAATTAGAATTGAAAGTACCAAAGTTATGGTAATAACATCTGATGTCTACAAATCTTCATAAGTTTAACTCTGTCGAAATGTGCTTCCTAATTTTTTTTATTCTTTCATTATTTGAAATTTATGTTTATTTAGAAATCTATTGGATTTGACTACATAATTAAAACATAAAATTATTAGGAAGGAAGTCATGTTTAATATTCAAAACAAACCTATGATTTTCTATCTGTGAGATGATAAATATATACAACCCATGGTGATCACATCCATTGTATGGGTCTTGATTCTTATTAAAAAGGGGCCTTTATCTAAGATGTTTGAGAAAAACTAAATAATCCTGACATGCTTATTAGTTTTATTATTTATCTTCAGATAGGTTACCCACTATTCCCCCAAATCAAGATTTATTGTTTTCAATAAAACACATACCTGATGTTATGCCTATTCCAATATCTACATATAAATGATTATTTTTGAGATGTAATAATTAAAAAAAACCTATATTAGAATAGTTATAAGGGATTCATTCATCCAAATGTTTTACCATAGTATACTTCATTAAAGAATTTTTAAGGAAAAGAATAATGGATTAAACTATGCATTGGTTATCGATAACTGTATAATATCATAATCTAGAACACATATTGTCTACTATATATCGATTACATGTTTGACCAACTCTATTTATATCAATAATTTTCGATGATTGAACTTCGTTATGGATATTATCAATTGTGGATTATGATGGGGGATATACCCAGGAAAACACTCTATATAAGTAATATGGACTAAAAATATATTGTGATTCCATTTGGCCTCACTTATTTCGCTTCCACCTTAGGTGTTTAATGAATACAATCTTTAAATATACCTTGATTTCTATTGGGTATTCACTATAGGTACTAATATTATCTATTAAAAGTTAATGGATGAACATTATATTCTCTTGAAAATTCTAATAAAGTCCATATGGAATGGGAAAATATATATATTATTTACAATAGATGAAATTGTTAACAAAATTTTTCATTTATGGGTCATATAATTTCATGAATGGTTTTATGTGGGGAACCATAAAAGACCCAACCTATTTAAAATTGTCCCAAACTAACCACTATGGACAAGATCCAATTTTCATTGGTTTATATATTTATAATTGATAGTTTGTGGATAATTTCATAGGATAATCTAATACATGCACCCCATTAACATGGAACAAGGACATGCTTCCTAGGATAGATTAATGTGAGGAAAAATTCAGGGATCGATTGATAAGATTAGACAAGGAACTTGTTTTTTCACTACCATTTAGTTGAGATGTATTTTTAATATAAAATTATGTAAAGATGAAGTGATTAGGATCTATCATTATGAAAAATGATATTGTGATAGCTTATGCCTCATGAAAAATCAAGGTTCGTGAGAAAAATTACCTAACTCATGATTTGGAGTTAAATATGGTAAATTTTGGTTTAATTATATGGATGAAGTATTATTTTGGATAATAGTGTCATATATATTCTTATCCTATGTTTTTTAATTATATATTCACATAAAAATATTTGAACATTTTATATTGAATATGGTTAGAGATGATCAATGATTAGGATAGGTCAATATATTTGAATAGTAGAAAGGAAAACATGTTGGCCAATTCTTTAAGTAAAAAGGATCATGAATTATTATATTTGAAGAGATTCAATAAATATCCGATATTTTTTGATTTTAAATGGTGAAAATTTGAGGGGGTATAAGGAATATGTATATATATATAATATGTTGAGAAATGTTTCTATGATTAATATTGATTATTATGGAATGATATAGTTTAATAACCATGTATGTGTTGCACCTATACTTGATTTTATGAAAGAGTTATTAGTGGAAGATAATAGATCATTATTCTTTATTCGTCAAGGAAGAACAATGAAGTATATATAATCGAATGGGTATTTATAATGGGATAAAATGAACAGAGATATTACATAATATATATCTTAGTGCTTGTAAGATCTAATTATTATGCTAAGAGAAAGTAGTATAAGGGGATGATGTAACCATAACACATACAAAAATGGAAATGGGAAAACATCACCCTGGATTTTATCATTGGACACCGAAAAATATATAAAAGGGAATACTTATATATGGTTTGTAGAAAATCTACATACAAGGTGGAGACACATCATTAATTTCAGAGATAATTTTTGATTGGTTTATCATTACATAAAATACATTAAAGAAAAGGTAAGGTTGAGTGAAGTACCACCATATATTACATTTGATCAGTATCCAAGGATTAGCTCGATGTTGTAGTGAAGTATTCAACATGCTTTGGATACATATTTATGTTTTTGCACAAATTATAATAAAATGATGGATGTTTCATCTATGAGAAAAATTAAACCCTAGAGGATATTATAAGAACAGGTTCAGTGGAATTCAAAGGTGATTATAATCAATACCATCCTATAGTTGAGTTCCCTGAAAAAATAGATTTTCTTTGAGAATTCATATTGATCATTATTATAACCCATATATAGAGATGTGTAGAACTCCAACACTATAGAATGAAGTTGGGGAAATAAATTTATACCCACCCGAGCTAGAAGATGAAATGACAGGGGAGTTTAGAAATGTTCATCAACATATATGTGTATATGAAATATGAATGAAATGATATATTAAAAATTATTTGTGTGATCTTGAGAAGTATGTTAGTGTTATGTTTTTTAAATTAATTCCTCCATGTAATAAAATAATGAGATTATTGAATAAATGAATTTTTATCTATAATATTTTATCCCTTATGAGATTCTTGATCGACTAGAGATAGTTTATTTTCAATTGTCACCTCCACTAAACCAGTATCTATTCAAAGTTTTGTTCCACGTATCTCATCTAAGGAAATACGTAGTTTATTATACAAATTTAATTAACTCTGATATCATTTAATTGGATCAGGATATTTTCAATGATGAACAATATATTGAAATATTGGATCATAGTGAGAAATTACTATAAAAAAGAACATTGACATGGTCAAAGTTTTTTAGGGTGAAACTTACTACTTAAGGATGATACTAGGGAACCTAAGGATGTGATGAGGTAGATGTAACCTCAGTAGTTTATATAAAAAATGATGGAATATCTGGTGTGAAATTCATCTTAATATTTATATATGTTAACACATAGTTATTTTACAAAATATTTTTGTCAAATATGTTAAATTTCATCGAAATATTTTGTTACATGAAACATCTTGTTTTATAGAAAAAAAATATAATATAAATAAAAATATATAAATATTAATGCTATAGCCTAGATAGTTAACATGGTAGTATAAATTGGTATAATCATCTTTTTGAAATCATCTATAATGGTCTTAGATTGAGAGACTATATTGATAAATAATTTCTTGTGTTTTGGTAAAGTAATTTTATACTTTTAAAATACATTTTCCTCATAAAATAATTTTCATTTCATTGAGTGAATAAATAAATTTTATTTAATTTTTTTATATATACTTAAAAAATTAATATCTTTTATAGAATAAAATGTAAATATTATCTTAGGACATTTCTATTGTATTTCTTTAAATGATTAATTCTTTAATCAATAGTGGAAATTATTATTTCTTTATTGAAAATTACTATTCTTATAAATGATATACAAAGCCAATGTTTGTTTCAGAATTATTTAAAATTAAAATTTTACCTTTATATTGTAATTAGAACCATTTATTTTATTATTTTAAATATATTAATGAATTTTTATATTAAACCATTTTTACCTATTTGAACATTTTCTTTGGAAAATTTCTTTTTCCCATTTATGAAGTTTTATATTAAATTATATTATAAAAAAATTTTGAATTGAATTTCCTAAAATGGATTAAATATTTCTGAACAAGAATAATATATATTATATAATAAGGTAAAATAAATTTTTGGTTATCATGAATACTAATAATAGAAAATATTAAGTATTTTGGTTAATGTTAATACATGATTTTATGTGGTATATACAGATGTGTTGATGTTATTTTTCAACATACATATAATATTTATATAATTAATTTTATTTCAAATTTATTATTTTTTGGGTAAAAATATTTAGTTGGGAGTATTTTAATTTTTTGATTAATGTATAAATCAACTAGGTAAATAAAAACAAGCTAGTTACCATGGTGTAAACTAAAATTGTAAAAAATTATATACTTATAAGATATAGGAATAAAATGTTTTATACATGTATACAATTTTGGTGGAGGAGTGGATCAACTATATTGTCCCTCCACTCAATTTTTTATCAAATTTTGGAGCACATTTATAATGATTTACTTAGCATTATTGAATAGTTTCATGTATAAACAAATTCTAGTATACATCAATTATAAAAGGGGACCTACTCCCCTAACATTTTAAAACATATTGAGGTATTTTACACATCAAAATCCTAAAATATTTTTTATAAAAAATTATTATACATGTTATTGAACATTTTTTATTATTAAACATTAAACCCTAGATTCACTAGAAAGAGCCCCACTCAATGATTTTTAAGAGAATGCAATTGTCTTCACTGAGATCTTTAGTTTTTTACTTATTCTATCACCACAATAATTAAATTTTAATATATTAAAATATAATAAAAATGACTTATAACATAAAATATTTTTTTATTTGAATTTAATATCTTATATCAATTTCTTCTTCCATATAATGGTAAGTGAAACCATTGATCATGTGTGTGGAATACTAATACCTCATGTACCAATGTAATATGTTTTCCATCACCACCACTCATAGGTGAATATAACGATGGAGTTAATATATATATATACTAAATATTTGATATGATAATAATTTATGAATTATAATATCATATATAACCTCCTACATTCGAATCCATTGGAAAATGGTAATGTTCCTCATGCGTACGTGTGGACTACTTCCCCCATGAAGCGATGTGATACATTTTTCATTTTTTGTTTTCATGCATGTTCATAAGAATATAATTATTTAATATATATTATTTTTATGAAATAAAAATAATCCATTATTACTGAATTAATATTTACCTTTATTTCATTCAATATATTTATTAATTGAAACATCATTCATGCGTATGTATTACATTTCAACTCCATGAATTGTGTACTTCATGTTTTTTATGTATAACATTTATAGATCATTATGAATACATATATAAAAAATATATATGTTATTTGTATAATTTTTTATCTTTATGTGTAAATTCAATGATAAATTTAAATGGAATGAAAATACCCAAAAGAAACATACATGAAAAATGATGTAGTTATAAAAAAAATGATTAATAAAAGGAATTTTTAAAAATAAGAAATTAAAGTTTGAAAGTAAAACATACATGGTATGATATATATATATATATATATATATGATTATGCTTGTGGAGTCTATTTTTAATAAACCTATACTAAATATACATGAGTTTTTAACTTGTATGAACATATTTGATACCTTAGGTAATATATTTTGTCTTAAATTTCCTTCTTTGGGATGCACGTTATGTTATACACATATCCTATTTTATGGTGTGTATATAAAAAAACTTTTACAAGTTATTTAAGGATAATAGTTATTCCCAATATATATAATGTTTAAATTAATATTATTTTTTCTTGGGGATTATAATTCAAGAGTTACTGAAGAGGTAAATGATTTATGTTTCAGTACCATTATTTATCAAGATGTTTTATGATTATTATTCTAATTGTTAAATTTTATTATATGAATCTCAATAAACTCATTCATTTTATTCTTTTTTAGTTATATCAAATTATTATATGTTTTATTTCAATTTCATATATCTAATTACTAATGTTACTGGAAGTATGTTTGTATGAAAAATTACTTTTATTTTCCACTTTGGTAAAAAATCATTTCTCTTTCTTGTTTAGGTTATCAAAAAATGTTTTGAATTATTTTTTTAATATCCTAACAATATTATTTAACGTTAATTTTTAGCCATATTTTTAAGGGATTTTTTTTGTAATTTTCTAAAATTATTAACTTATGGATGTTTACAGAAAATCAGAATGGAATCATATTTGTAATGTGTACAATAAGAATGGTATTTTCTACCATCATGACTGCTAAATGATTTAAATTATTACTTTAATTTATTCAATTAAATTTTTAAATATTTTTTTAATTATTACTATAACACCCCATGCTTCCATGATACAGTTCTCTTTGAGTAATACAATAGCTTTCTTTGTACGCAACTTCATGTTCTAGCACACCCCGACCAATCGATAAACCCGTTTAAAATGCAGTTATGAATAGTAATAGTAACTTTTTGAAATTTTATAAATTTTATTTTTCAAAATTGTTTTCGTTTTTCAATTCAAAACATCATAATTAGCTTAGGGTGAATTTTTAGTATTTTCCTGAAAACATCCAATTTCTGATGAATAGTGAAAAACACTATTATATTGTTTAAAAATGAATTTTTATATAAATAATTATTTGTAAATTTAATTTATTTTAAAGTCAAAATAGATTCATAATACCTATATTATGCCAATTTAATCCATTTGAGTTATTTTATAATAAGAATATATATATATATATATATAATTCTATTCTACTTTTTAACATCTTTTACCCACTTTTTTGGAATATTTCCAAATTTTCATAAAACATAATTTTACTACTTCTGTGAATTGAATTTAAAAAACTTGATAGACATGGTTGACATAAGTATGTAAAATCTGGTTTAATAGGATGAAAATAATTTTTTTTGAATAGTAACTTTCGATTTTGAAAAACAACTGTTAAAAGTAAATATGGTAATTAAAGGTAACAATGATATTATAATTACTGTAAAACATGTACTAATTCTATTGGATTAATGTTTTCTCAACTAAAATCAACCATAGGAATAAATGATAATCATTTATCAACATGGATTAGATTAAGGCATTTATTATATTTTATTTAAATAAGTTTTCAATGAGTTAAATTAATTTTTTTTAACTAATCTCTTTTTAATATAGAGTTATGCATAAGATAAAATCGAATATACATATTCATTAAAATCTATAAATATTTATTACATCATTTCTTTTTATTTATAATTTTATGATATTAAATAATTAAATTTGTTTATAACACAATGACGATCCATTAGTTATCTAATTAATGAAAGAATAAAATAATTGATGTTATAAAAATTAAAATAAGTGTAAATTGAAACATTTGATGCCATACAAAAATTTTAAAGGTGAATATTACATTCTGAATGTTGATTTTAATATATTTTGTTTCCAAGTAATCAAGATGTTATGACTTTCACAAAAAACAAATAATAAATAGTGTCAAAATTGACACAAATTAGTTTTTTTTAAAACTACATTATTAAATGATATAATATTACTAAAAATCAATGATTTAGAACAAGAACATAGATAATGTTTTATTTTTCATTAAGGAACCACTTTAGGTTCTGTAGGAATTTGATAGTAACTATATTAACCATGTAGTATAGAAATACAAGAAGACATGGTAAAAGTTAGATTATTTATTAAGAGTTAAATATATCAAATAATGTTAATATGGTGACCTAATCATGTCTAAAACCAATTGGTTATTGGGATTTAGACCTCTACCTATTTTATACTATAAATAAATCCATTTAGAGCTATTATAAACATAATTTTTTTTTATAATAAAATAATATTTTAATCTTTTTATAAAGTGCCCCTCACCTCTCTTATAAATTGTCACTTGCCCCACTCTTGAATTCAAACACCAAATCCATTTTCCTAGGCCAACCCTTCCCAAATCATTGCAAAACATCCATAACTTACTCCTAGAGTCCATACAATGATCATAAATCCATCCTAAGGATCCCTTTGGTTCATATCAAAAAGAAGTTCCCGAAGAAGACGCAATTATTTCATCAAACCTTTCGAAGCCATTTTCTTCTTCCACATCCTATTTATTTGTTGTATCCTAACCAAAATAATTACTCCCATACCTTATATATACTATTATGTTGTTTTAAATATGGTACAACCATATTAGTTATTCTATGCATCCTATGAAAGAAAACGACACCATATATGCTAACATACTGCTACCATCTCCATGTCATGGTATATATTGTTATTCAAAACATCATCATTTGGATGGGTATAATAATGATTATAATTTATGTAAATAATAAATATAACATTTTAATTATTTTTATATATAATATAATTTCCAATTAATATGATTTCACCATCAATAGATTGATATTGTCACTCGTGTGTACGTATGACTTACCATTCTATGACGCGATGAGATTTCATTCCCCATCGTAACCATTCGAGAATAATTTTCTTTTTAAGATTAAAATAATTTCTAGGAACTTAATATCATTATGGATATAAATAATATAAATCTTATCCATAACAAACATATAAATGAAAATGAATCAATTTACACCAAATATAATGATACAACTAAAATATTATTAACAAGAAATTTTAAAAGATCATAAATATTATAATATTTATCTATTCGGTTCTTGTATAACTTAATAACAATGATTTAACAATTAAATATTAGTTTAACATACCCTTCACTATGTAAATGTACAAGGTAAGAGTTATTTTTAAAATATCAGTATTATCTAAGTTTGTTTATACATAATTATTTTCTAGAACTTATTTACCATCCACAACCGTGTTTCTTTAAAATGCATTTCAAAACATTTTTTCAATTTCATAGAATAAGTGTAAGTGTCATTTATACTCTTTTTTATATTTTTACAAAAAAAATTCAAAGGAATTTTTATGTCGTTTTCCAAACAAGGTACTTTATCTCATTTTCGACAAATTAAGGAAAGAATGTTTTTTAACTTATACGGAGGGTGCACTTATTTTACGCCATTAGAATAGATTCTAAGCATCCCTTATAACCATATATGAATATTTTCAAAATAAATGTTTTATTTTATAATTATGAAACTTTTATATGATTTCAATTTCTGTCAAAAAGTTTTTGGATTGATTTCATCTATGTCAATATCGATTGTTAGAATTTTCACTTATTTATGTTGATTTATTACGATACAATATTCAATATTATATTGAAGGTTTTGTGGTATGTTAAAAAGTTGATGTGCTATTTTTATACCATTCAGGGATTATGGATAAGGTATTAACATTTTGTAAGCATGTTTTAATATAAATTTTGGTGTTATGTTTCAACATTTTCAAATTAGGAAAGCATTTGACATAGTAAGTCAGGGGTAGGGCCCGCTATATCACCTCAATGTGGCGGTATATCTCATTAGAAAAAATAGTTTCTTCACACAAATCATTGACAATATTTTTTTTAGTATTGGAACAAGGGCTTGACTATGTTGTAATGATGTTTGAC
Source organism: Viscum album (assembly GCA_963277665.1). Classification (NCBI taxonomy): domain Eukaryota; kingdom Viridiplantae; phylum Streptophyta; class Magnoliopsida; order Santalales; family Viscaceae; genus Viscum; species Viscum album. The sequence continues at coordinate 50,981,045 of OY728152.1, read as the reverse complement.
ATTATGAATTCCATCATTATATAATTTGCTATTAAATGAAAATTTTATTATTTGAATAGTAGAATATAAATGTGCATGTTTATATGGGAATGTTTGACTTATTTTTACCATATTATATTCAGGTTTAATTTTTAAATAATTTGGTTTTAGTTTTATACATTTCTTAATTTTTTGTTAAATTTTTATGCTTATTTATGATAGTTTTCACTATATTGATTTTTTTAATGAGATTTTGAGCTCACCCCTTTCTTATGTATTATTTTTTCTAGGATGTGAATAAATATATTATGACCAATCTTCAGGGATAGTCTAATGGATATGAGTGTGTTCAATGGAGACAAAATGTTTCTTTTTCATTTCATAATGTAATGTAAAACATATGAATGTATCTAGTACTACTAAGGCTTCTAAACTGATCTCTCATTCGAGACATGATATCTTGTGATCATGAAAATGTTATGTAATAATTCATAGACTCTAAAAAACTGGGGTCATGGTGATATAGTGGTATCATACGATGTTTAGTAGAAACCATGGAAACAAGATTTAGAAAAAACTCTGATTAGAATACATTACCCTAAGATAGAAATTGAGATTTAGTATAGTAGAACAAATGATTTTTTTTTAATAGTGATATTATGTGGGGTTTCCAGGAAATACATCCCTATCTAGATACTACATGTGGATGTGTTTTATTTCACAGATATAACTAAGAGTGATAACACTGACAATGAGTTTCATACATGAACTATGGTATCCTAGTACATGAAAACAGGCCTTACTGCGCACTTGGTTTGACAATCCCAAGGGATATGATTATAATAATTCAAATTTTATTTACAAACCATTTTGATTGATTTATGAGTAAATACATCTGCAATGAAAATATTTTTATGATTATGGATTCTATGCATAAACTATTCAATTTATATAGACTATTTAATAGGATTGGAATAATGTGTTGAGATTCATAATCTAATCTAGTGTATTCCATTTTTTATAAATTCTTCCAAGTAAAAGGAATGGAAATTGTATCAATTCACGTAATCCATATAGGTATTTCTCTTCTATTCAAGATAATTATAGTGGCCTTGGTGATGCAACTAGTGATGAACAACTTATAACCATAGTGGGAATACTCCCCCAGGTTATTAATAATAACCTTACCCATATCGAGCACCCTGATCCACAATGTAGCTGATCAATGTTAGACCGATTCATGGGGCAATAACCACCAACATTCAATGGGACTATAAATCCATTTGTAGAAGATAAATGGATAAGTTCCCTAGAGAAAATATTTTCGGCTATGGGGAGTAATGAAAGAGAAATATTTGTCATGCCATTTTATCACCTCTTTGGAGATGTAGATCAATGGTGGTCATTAATTAAAATCATAGAGTAGGATAAAGAAGTGTCAATTATGTAATGGAGGGAGTTAATAGATAATTTCATAGAAAAATACTTTCCACGTGAACATCGAGCGGATATAGAATGGAAATATTTGAGTCTGATGAAAAAGGAGGATCATAATGTTGCAATGTATGAGACTAACATTAGAAGGTTAGAAATGCATGATACAGATTAAATATCTAATCCAATAAGTATTATTGATCTATTATTTGATGTTTTAAAACCATTTATCTGATGAGAATTATCATCATAACCCATATCATCCTACAAATATATTGTCTCATGTTCTGTCAAGACAGGAAATGAATTCTCTAAGTCTTATGACATTAATGTGTAGAAAGAGAAGAAGAGATCTGCTGAACACTCTAGAAAAGGAAATAAGGGGTAGAATGGAAATGTTGGCATTCCATCCTGTAGAAATTGGGGGAAGAAACACCCTAGTATATACCTAATGGGGAAGGGAGTTTTTTCATTTGTGGAGAAAAAATCCACTAAGAATGTAATTTCAAGGTGAAGATAGATGTGGTCGATGTTTAATTCCTAAATTATAATGAAATGAGGAATTATTAAAATGAACTTTCAAAGCGTCAGGGAAACTACCATTGAAAATGAAAACGGGGAAAGACCAAGGTTATCCGATCACAACTACTGAGGTTTATGTTTTGAATGGTGTAGTGGAAAGAAATTTAATCATTTCCTCAAAATTATTCAATGCTTTATTTGATGATGGATTCACACATTCTATCATATCTTCCCAGTTTTCCAGGAAAATTAGATATTTTCATTTTGAGTTAACAAGGGAGTTGTCACTCAAAACTCTTAAGGGAAGTATCAATGTAACCAAATTTTGTCAATAAGTTTCCATTATAGAATTTAGACATGATTTTTATGCTAATTTTATTATCATTCCATGATTGAATTTGATATAATCCTTGGTATAGATTGGATTTCGTACCACGCTGCAAAAATGTATTATAAAAAGAATGACGTTACAATTTTTGATGATCATTTATAATCCCTTATATTTAGAGCATGACCATCAAAATATTATTCTCATCTAGATCCACCCCTACTAGATCTACTAAAATTAATTATTAGTGATTAAGGGATTAAAATAATAATGGTTGAGGAAAGGAATGATCAAATAGATTATGTACCAATTGTGCAAGAATATATTGATGTGTTTCTAAAATATTTACTTAGACATCCTCCAAAATGTGAAATTGAGTTTTCCATTGACATAATTCCTTTTTCACGGCCCATATCCTATACCCCATATAAGATGACCACTTTATAATTAGAGTAACTTAAGAAACTACTAAAGGTATTAAGTAATAAATTATTTATTCGGCCTAGTGTTTATCCAAGGGGATCCCTTGTTCATTTTTATTAGAAGAAAGATGAATATATGAGGTTCTGTATTAAATAAATTGATATCATTTTTATAAAAATATTGAACAACTATCCTCTAACTTGCGTTGATGGGTTTTTAGATCAAATTCATGAAGCTCAATATTTTTCAATGATTGAACTTCGTTCTGGATATCATCAGCTATGTGCTATGAAGGAAGACAATCCAAAGACAACATTTCAATCCAGGTATGGGAATTATAAGTTTACAAAAATTCCATTTGGACTGACTAATACACCCTATATTTTCATGGTACTAATTAATATAATTTTCAGGGAATATCTCGATGACTTTGTAGTGGTATTTATTGATGATATCTTTGTACACTCAAAAATTAATGAAGATCATGAAAATCACTTGAGCACTATTCTAAAAACACTTAGAAAAAAATGAATTATACAATATGTCCAGAAAGTGTGAGTTCTAGACTAAAGAGATTTCTATTCTTGGCTATATTTCCTCTGTGGATGGAATCCTTTTTTATCCTTCTAATACATGGAAATCCAATAATGTTAAACACCAATAACTGTAACTGAGATGTGAATCTTTATTGGATTAGTAGGTTACTATCATCATTTCATCTAGAATTTCTCGTTTTGGATAACCCATTAACCATGCCCACACATAATGTGGTTAATTTATTTCAGAAGATATAGTGTGATGAATGTTTTAAAGAATAGATGATAAGATAAGTCATTTCTTTTATCTTAACTCTACCATTAGGGAATGATGGATTTGTTATTTATAGTAATGCTTCAAATAAATGATTTAGTTGCTCCCTTATAAAGAATGATAGAGTTATTGCCTATGCATCACGGCAGCTAAAAATTCATGAAAAAAACTATACCACTCATGATATTGAGTTAGCGGCTGTAATCATTTCTATAAAGAGATGGAGAAACCATCTTTATGGTGAAAAATGAAGGATATATATTGATCGCAAGAGTTTGCATCATATTTTCTCTAAAAAATAACTCAACATGAAGCAAATGCAATGGTTTGATCTACTCAAAGAATATGATTACACTACAAGAAAATCGCCTATTAGCGGCGGTTTTTTTTTCATATAGCGGCGGTTTAAATAGCCGTTATATAGTTTGGTGGCAGTTTACAGAAACTGCCACTAAACTAGACCTCGGCAATCTATTAGCGGCGGTATTATGCATTTCGTGGCGGTCAAAGAAAAGCGTCGTAGTACCTCATTTCGCGGTGGTTTTTGGTAAATTTAGCGGCAGTTTTACGGGCTATTTAATTAGCGGCAGCTATAATAGCCGCGAAATTCAGGCGTGTCATGTGCCTGCTTAGCGGCGGTTAAAACTGCCGCTAATTCCAACATGATTTCGCGGTGTTTTTTGGAAAATTTAGCTACAGTTTTATGGGATATTTAATTAGCAGCGGCTATAATCGCTGTGAAATTTAGGTGTGTCATGCGCCTGCTTAGCGGCGGTTAAATCCGCCGCTAATTCCGGCGTGATTTCGCGGCGGTTTTAACCACCGTTAAGTGTATTGCTGATTAAATTTAGCTGCGGTTTAAACCGCTGAAAAATGTAGAACTGGTAAAAAATTAGCGGCGGTAAAAACCACCGCGAAATGCTGACCCGAAAAAAAAATAACTGCTCTGAAAAACAAACCAAACAAGAATTCTAAGAAGAATAAAATTCTTAACAAAAATTACATGGCCAATTTCTCTTGTAACTAATATGTGAAACATCATTTAATAACATCAAAGGTGCCATGAATTAACATACCACATATCATCTTCTACAGAAAGACATATGGGATTCTCAAACAACAACTAGGCATGATATATCAACTATCACTACTAATATGGGAAACATCATTTCATAACATTTTCATCACCTAAATACATCGTCTCAACCCCAAAGACATTTAGCCTCCTGGGATAGAATAGAGCATCAGGAATCTTGGTAGTATTCTGATACTTATAACGCTAAAAATGATCACCTATCAAACAAAATACTAATTTAAAAGGGTCACTAATTTGATAAGGTATATTACCCTGTTAAAAATGGCAATGATGATGATAAAAATAAGAATGTTTTGGAATGAATAGGTTGAGAGGTTTCCCTTCTACCATTCATGCTTTTATGACCAACATGAAGACCCAGATTCCTAAATGTGAATCCCCAACAGAGAAGAGCCCTCCATTTAAAAACATGGCCAAGTATCCTACTAACCAAAGACTTAGGGATACATGTAGTCTCACCTGGTAGCCCCATGAGGCATACTATCTAGCTTCTGGAGTACAACAAAATGATCCCATGACATTCCAAACTTGTCGAGAAGGTCATAGATGAGGGCGTACGATAGATTTCTAAGCCCCACTTCCATAAAAGAAGATATTAATCCAATCATTGAATGAAATAATCAAATGCAAGTAAAAATCCTATTTTTACCTCTCCTTTACAATGGAACCAATGTCACCTGCTAAGGTATGAGTCTATTTATTTCCATCCCATACAGTCTCAACATGAAGGAATTCATCATATGTTTCCACTAATAGATGTATCCCCCCAAGATTAAAAATATTTCATAGGCCAATTTCTACCTCACCATGGGCTAGATAAATAGTTTTGGTTCTTAGAAACCATCAACTAATCAACTCACTATGGAATTATGGTTTATGGTACATGATAAAATAAAAAATATATGTCTCCTCGTAATGATGAATAACATGATATTGATAGGGGAATTTTGTGCAGATCTACCTAACCCAAAATGGCCATGCCAATTCATCAGAGAAATTACTACTAGGGTGAAAATCACACTTTCAGATCAAGCCACTTTTTTGGTTTTCTAGAGAGAAGATGAGCATGTTTGAGTAGATATGAGAAATCAATTGATGAGTGAGATCATTAATATATGAATCCATGGTGAATTTTTAAATTTATAACATTTCCTTAGGAATGGTGCCACAATTAACTGACTATCCTCAGAAAATATCATTTTAATATAGTCAACAGAGAGTGACAGTATGTGAGACTAAAGGTTGTATTCAGGTGAAGAATAGTACTATCATCCTAATGTCCAAATCTATATAAAGGTAGTCTGTTCAATAGAGGATAATTTTGATGTTCAGTCAGAATAAGAACCTTTAAATCATCATTGTTATAAAATACTTTGTATCGATGATTCACATTATGGTTCCAGGAAATAAGGTCTCTCCAGTCTACCACATAAGAAGACATTTGAGAAATAGAGGATATATTTAAAGAGAATAGAGAATATATTAGAAGATATGTAACCATTAAGAGAGAATTAGTTGTGCAAATGAAACAAAATAAGTCTATAACATGGAAAACATTACGTGAACCACATGACCCATTCTAGGTCACAAAAATCACATAACCCATAAAACATCTTTTGATCACATGATTTTTCTTAATACATATAATCATGTTACCATGTGAAGGTCACATGAATCACATAAAGATTAGTACATCATGAAAAAATCATCAAGAGACAACCAAATCACATAAGATAGACTAATGGCCAAGGGTGTGCATCAAAGATCAAATAAATTACCATTGATTAGTTTATGGATTGATTAAGTGAGATATTTAGACAAGGTGATCACACAAAGAGTTCAAGTGAAATGATCACATGATTAGGTCTCTTGTATGGTTCTTGTGATGAGGTCATGCAAAGTTGTCTTCCAAAACAATCGCACGAGAGAGGATGTTTTGAGAGCTATGGAGCTTCATGTCACCAGTTAAATGACCAGCCTCTCACCCCTATTTATAGGGAACCTCAAGGAATATGAATGGACTTATAGAAGATCATAAGATGTTTTGAATTCCAACCAGAGAAAGCATAAGAGACTCATGAAGTCATTTCCTACCTCATAACTGAGTCCTTGTTCCTTCGAACATCACTTTTGTGGGGGGCATTTTTTGACGATAGCCAAATGAGAATTGTATAGTTTAGGAACAAAGAAATACCCAAAGAATAGGTATTAATATATACCCAAAGGAAAGAAAATTCTAGCATGTATACATATAGATTAACCACCTAGGTCACAAGGACCATGTGGACTTCAATGTGGCTCATGATCACATGACCCTAGGAACATCATGCAAAGGGGTTATGCAATTCATGTGATTTATTCCTGATCATGTGAAGCCCCATCAAATAGCCCAATTAATCATGTAAAACCCCTCTGATTATTATTTTTTATCATATGACATGTCATCTAACAATCTCACAATATGTTCATTAAATAAATTTTAGAAAAGAGGGAAGCTTTATGGGAAGGGAGTTGCATTGGTTTTCATGTGATGTGGTTACGTGCCTCATAAGAACTATTAATGATCATGAAAATCACCTCATAAAACCATCTTGATCTAGTGATATCCATTCAACATGGCTGTTTGGACATGAAACACACTAATGAGTCCAATTCGCAATGATGAATTTACAACAGAAACACCAAAGAGCCTATTACCATAGATCATCTAACCAATGAAACAAACACATCATTCTCTTTACCACCTGAGGTTATTGTGATCATTCAAGGTTATCCACTAAAGCTCCTCCAAGACCAATGTGTTTTTAAAGGTTCCATACACCACACATGTTATATATACAAACCAACCTTTCCCATATTTGTTCAATACATCAACAATACTACTCATGGTCTGATGATGCATCGTCACCCTCTCCACCTCCATCTCCTACTGCCACCTGTAAGAACATTATATTGAAAATTAAATATTGTTGCATATTTATAATTAAACATAAATCCAATAAAATATTTCAAACTAAATGATTTTGATTTTTTTGTGATTTACCTGCTCACCACCACTCGGTGCAGTACCACTGGGGGCATATCTACTCATCTGCAGATATAAAGTAGTCAACGCTTTCTGCATAGTGGATATCTGAGCCCCTTGGTCTTGAATTGTGGATCGTAGAGAAGAAATCTCAGTCTAAGCATCTTCAGGTATGGGCTGACTATAACCAGGAGTAGATGCAGATGGAATCCCTGATGGCCTGCTAAAGACCTCAGATGGTACGGGTCCTAAACCCATCCCGCGCACTCTACCAGGATGCTACTTCCCAAGGACTTGAGCAACCGGGTCATCCTGGGAGACTGAGTAGGACTGCCCAGGATTGGCATCCCATTGTTCTTTAATTTTTACCTATAAATCAAATATCAATTTATATTAACACAGTAAAAACTGATAATAAGTTATTATAATAAAAATTTGACTTCATACCCCAACTTCTTTGGCAGCCTCATTAGCAAAAGAGCCATCTGATTTTCTGTGAACATCCAACCACAGTTCAGTCTGGGAGACTTCATGCCCTAAATTCTATGACTTCCTTAAGAAAAGATAAATGAAAAATTCAATATATTAAATAGATAATATTTTATTATAAATATTTAGACTATTTAAAATATTACCAATGACATTCGGCTTCTAGAAATGCTTTTTGAGACCGTCGTGTGAGGGATGAATTGCTTCTCCCTATTTGATGCATTATGTCGTGATAGATACTGAAATAAATAAAATGCAATTTAATAGTAATGTATCCAATGTCATCTCCTCTTCATATACATGTATTAATGTAAAATGAGGAAAATATAATAATATATATTTCAATACCATCCGCTTCTCATCATGATGCCTGTCAACACAAACTTTCCATTGCTCTTTCGGTACCCCACTGGGTAGCTTGTCATACATTTTTTCCAAGGTCAACAAAGTATCGTTGACATCACACCACAATCTCCATTGGAAATCTTTCCATTTTTACCAAGATTTTTCAATTTCCACTTCCGTGCTATCACATTAGCAACTGTGAAGTGGATGAACATATGTATACAAAAATTCATTTTGAACATATTAGTAACATGACATTCAATTAAACCATAATGTAATAAAATTACCTTTATTTGAGAATCAAAAACTTCATCTTTCCAATTTTGAGGCATATGTCTCCAATCATCTTATGAAATGGGAAGGGAAATGGGCTCCGCCGCCAACTGACCTATAATCTGGCCAACTAACACCGCGACATCGTCCGTAGGGACCCCATAAGAATCAAATGGCATGACTATCTTTTGTCCATTCAAGTTCCAAACATACGAGCTTTTTATGTGTTTCTCCACGGTTTCATTTTTGTCATCTTCAATGAGCAAACAATTAGTATAAACAAAATGAAATAAATTTATTTATTTAAAATTTATACCTATGACTGTGACCCTCCAGTATGTCCGGGATGAACTGGAAGGGGTCTATCACCGCCCAACTGATGAGGAACCTGTAGGGGGAGTAGACGACTCAGCCTCTAATGGGAGGCCCTCTGATGGTGTGAGAGATGGTGCAGGGGGAGATGGTGCAGGGGTGTAGGCATCTGGTGCCTCAGATGTCATGGGAAGTGACCCAGATAGATCGTCATCCATCGCAGAACTAGAAGAAATAGTATACCACTTCCTCCTTGGAATTACTATCATTTAATCAAATAAAATTAAGTTCAGAATATATATATCAAAAAAATTATGCAGAAAAAAAATTAGAAATGATAATAGATGCCCAATACTAACAAACAAAATATATATAACAATGATAATGAATGACTTCAGAAATGGAACAAGTGGATGTTGCATGAATGTATAATTGTACATACAATCATTTTCCCCTTCAATCATGTCGGTTTCCTGCTCCGTTGCTTCATCCAATTCATTCTTCCTTGCAAGACTAATATTTTCAATATCATGATAGACAAATAATTCTGCTTCCTGTTGTTGATGACATTCAATTTCAGAGGTCAAATCTTCCACATCATCACCCATATCATACAAATCTCTTTGTATTAAATGAGAAACTACACTCCACCCTTCATCCACAACATCAATCACATAATATACCATTTTTTCATGCGATGCTAAGATATATGGATCATGCATTTCACGATCACCAACATCCATCAAGCGAGAGTAGTTCACATAAGTAAATTGCAATGAATCTCTTTTAACACCTCTGTTAATATCGACCCATTTGAATTTGAATAAAACAACAGAAAAATGTCCATAGTAGTTTAATTCAATAATATCATGTAGATTTCCAATGTATCCCACTTCAGCAATTGTAAATATACCACTATTCTGTGTTTTCAAACCCACTTCTCGATCGACTGTACGAAATCTATAGTCATTCACATTATAAGTGTCGAACTTTCTAACTTGCTTTATAGTACCTCTAGAAAGAAACTTAAAATATTCTAAAAAGTCTGCTCGAGTATCAGTATTCATGATCTGAAAAAAGAAATATAATTTAATAGATTTACTAATTGTATGTGTCAAACTAATATTCATATTTATTGAAATATTTTTGAACGTACACGTCGTGCAAACCATTCTACAAGCTCTTTATTCACAGCTTTCATTATATCTTTCTCATTTCGTGTTCGGCCTCTCATTCGTCTCTTTGTTTGTATCATCAACTCTTCAATAAATGTATCTGCAATTTCACTATTCAACAGCACATATCTATGTGCCTTTAATAATTCCAATTCTATCAGTGTCACATTTGAGGTCCTTCCAACTGATCGACCAATAGCAGGAAATATTTTTGACTTCTGATGCATTTGAGATTGATTTGATGTGTTTTCAACACGTACAACTCAATTAAATCTTGTCTGAATATCATCTAAATACCTGGAACAAAAGGTAATACACTCCTCGGCCGAATAGCCTTCAGCAATAGATCCTTCTGGTTGAGCTTTATTTCCCACGTATGATTTCAAATGCCCATGATATCTTTGAAGTAAAATAATAATATTATGCATTTATTTAAATGTCAATTTTTTTTTACGTAACTGGAAAACATATAAATAAAATACCTCTCATTTGGATACATCCATCGATAATGAAGGGGGCCTCCTAATTTAGCTTCTTCAACCAAATGCACAGTTAAATGCAACCTGATAGTAAAAAATGATGGAGGAAAGATCATCTCTATTGCACAAAGCGTCAATACAAACCACTCCTGGAGGCTTTCATGATGAAATGGATGTAAAACATTCTCACATAATTGCCTGAAAAATGTGCAGAATTGGAGTACAATAGCAGTAATTTTTCAGGTAATAATGTACGCAATGCCAATGGTAGTAACTGCTGTAACACCCGAGATTTTTATGAGAAATATTTTGTTTTTATGTTATATAAATCATCAAAGGAATCATTCACTACACACAACACTATCTTGGCTTGATTTACACACAACCGCGGCCTTCCTCAATAGCTTGCGTCGTACACAATACCGAGTTTCACTAAACAACGATATGCTATTAAAATATTATTAAAACTAGCCGTTATGTATAGTGATAACCACTTTTTGAAATTTTGTAAATTTTATTTTTCAAAATGGACTTCATTTTTGGATTCGGAATATCGAAATTAGCTTAGGGTAAAATTTTAGTACTTTTCGGATAACTTTCAAATTCTGATGAATAGTGAAAATTACTAAATTTTAATTAAAAACAACTTTTTTAATCGAAATAATTAATAGTGATATGTTATTAATTTGAGTGGTTTTAAAGTATATTTAGAATATATTATTACAATTTAATACAATGTAGTTCATTGGATGTAATTTCACATTTAAACCAGGCATAAACAGTGTCAATCTTTTGATAGTTATTATCTTTTAAAAACATGCAATTTGTTTTGACGGCAGAAATTAATTTTTAAATTAGTTAATGTAACTGATATGTATTGATTTTGGTAAAATAAACATTATTTTTGAATTCATAATATCAAATATATCTTAGGCCTAATTTTTTGGTATTTTTCTGGAAACTTTCTTTTTTTGATGAATAGTGAAACCACTAAGTGGTAGTTAAGAATAACTGAATTTTTTTATAAAAATTTATTTTACTGCTTCTGTAAGTGGAATGTTAAAAATCCAAGAGACATGGTTTATGTCAGTATGAAAAATGTGGTTCAATGAGATGAAAATAATTTTTGGTGAATAGTAACTTTTTACGTTTATTTACCACGGTTAAAAGTAAATAAGGCAGTTAAGGGTAACAATGATATTATTATTACCCTAAAACATGTCCAAATTCAATTGGATAAGTGTAATTCGACCAAATACAACGTTAGTAATAAAATATGACCATTTAGACCCACTTGGATTATATTAGAACATTTATTACTAATTTATTTAAAGAATGGTTAAAATAGTTAAAATCATGGTTTAATAAGTAAATAATTTTTAATATAGGGTTATACATAAGATAAATTCGACTATAAATATTCATTAGAAATTTAAAAAGATTTAGTACATAATTATATTTTATTTATAATTTTTAGACATTATATAAATTAATTTATTTATGACACAAAAATGATGTAGTAATTATCTTATTAATGAAATATTGACATAATTGATGTTATAAATACCCAAATAAATGTAATTTGATACTTTTTATGAATTAAAATAATTTTATATGTTTATATGACATGTTATTATTGATTTATTTAAATTTTCTCTAACTAATCATTCGGTTATGATTTTCAGAAAAATCAAGTACCAAATAGTGTCAAATTGACATAAAATAGTCTTTAAAACAAATACTATATTATTAATTATTATTTTATTCCTAAAAATATAAGGATCGGCCACATAACATAGATAAGGTTATATATATTAATAATAAACAACTTGGGGTTCGTTTGGCTTGATATAGTATGTTTATTAACCTTATAGTGTAAGAAAACAAGAAGACACTGTAAAAGTTAAATTATCTATCTTAAAGTTAAATCTAAATGATAAGGTTGAAATTGAGACCAAAACTTCTATAAATTCTATTGGATGAGAGGATTTCGATCCATCCCCACCTTAGCTTCTAAATATATCAATTTAATTCTATTAAAAACCTAATTTGACTTTATAATAAAATAATATTTTTTGTTATTCCAAAGGTGCCCCTCTCCTCCCTTATAAAAGGGCACCTCCTCCCTCTCTACCTCACACCACTTTGAGCCTTCAAGATCGGCCAAACCGTGCCAATTTCTTCTCTCCACTTCCCTAGAGACATCCTATAGGTCCTGGTCTTCTTCAAATACCAATTTTAGTGCCCTAATAGGAGGTCTCAAAGAGGCTCTTCAAAGAAGAAGTAATGCCCGTTACAGATTCTTTCATTTGATTTCTTCTTCCACTTCTTATTATTTAGTTGTTTCATTATTAAGTAATAAAATTATTATCACTCATATACTTATATGTTATTATATGTCTGAAACAACCCTATTTCACCATCTATCCATCCTACAGAAAACGAAATCACCACGCGTTCGTACGTATGGAATACCGTCTCCACGCCGTGGTGTAATCTATTTTCCACCAACACCTTACTCGGATAGGTATAATGGTGTAAATAATAACTATATATGATTATATTAAAGTTAAATTTATTCTGAAATAGTATACATACACTCCAATACAATTCCACGATCATGGGAATGATATCATCGCTCGTGCATACATACGGAATACCGTCTCAATGATTTGATGTGACTCGTTATACATGATCTTCATTGAATAATGTTTATATAAATGAATTGAGTGAATTAATATGATATATATTACACTAATACCATTCTATAAATGAGGTATCTATAACATAAAAAGAAAAATAAGAATTTATTAGACAAAACGCGCATAAGAACAAAAAGTAATAAACACCCGAATAACAAGTAGTAATGAAATATTACTAATAAGAAGCCAAGAATATGACCATATATGATATCATAAAAATAAGTATGATTATGGAATAAGTCAATAACATTATTTAAATCATTATACAGGAGGTTCGGAAACTTACGAAGCAAATCAGACCTATGGTAAGGGAAATATCACAATCTCATTTCTATCCGAGATTGTTTATAATTTGGAATTTACTAGGGTGTATTTTATCATCCAAATCCATGTTTCCTCAATATGTAATATTATTTCCATCCACCTAAAATTTTTTAAATCCAATTTTACCCTTCGTTGAGTTTTTAATAAAAGATATGAAAGGAACCTTTTGTAGTTTTTCATATGAGGTTGTTTTTGACTTTTCCGAAAAAAGTATGAGAAGAATGTTGTTTTTTACTTATACGACATGAATGGATTTTTAAAACATTATTTACAAGAATATTACTTTACAAGTTTTCACGTTTATTTTTAATCAAATTATTTTAGTTTAAAATTGTATGACATGTTAAGAAAGGAAAATTTTTTTTAAGTAGAAAGGATATTTTCCTCAAGAATGGAGTTCAAGTGTTTTATCAAAATTATTTTCAATCTAAGATAAAATAGGGTTCTGTTTCTATCCCTATTTTTACATTTATTTTATTATTTTGTGATGGAATTATTTTTATGTATTACTTTATCTTATATGAATTGTTTTATGATGTCATGTTGTTTTAGAATCCCATTTTATTACATGGGTTATGCAATGATGTATGACTTATGATTTTGTGGCACACATATGAATGGTATCATTATGAGATGGGTGGGACATATATCTTCCTCGAATGCATTGGGTAAATATTTTATATCTCATGATATAGACATGGCTGGAACGGCAGGTTAAACCGGTTCAGTGAAACAAGACTGAAATGAAGAGTGAACTCGGTTCAGAAATGGACTTTGTCCACTAAGAAAGTATTGGAAATGAGTCTTGTCTAATAATAAATGATTCTCTATGATTATGTGTGCATGCCAAAAAGTTTTATGTTTTATGAAATGATTATTGGGATTACATTTCACTACCATGATTTATCCCCTGTTATGAAATTATGACCTCTTTTGCAGGGTAAGATTTCCAAAATGTTATGTTCTTATTTTGATGTGATTGATATTTCTTTTGTTTACCCTTACCGAGCATTTGAGCTCACCCTTTTTTATGTTTTCTTTCCTCAGGTGAGGAAGAAGGGTATTAAGTAAGATATGCCAAAAAGGGACTATAGATATGATGAAATAAATGGGAGACATGGTAGATTCATTATGAACCAGTTGTTTATGTTTCCCAGTTTCTAAAGACACTATACCTATACGGTCCTTTCATGGTTTTGTTATATGTTGTAATAAGTATGCTTCAATTTTGAAGTATAACCATGTATGTAAAGTATGGGTTGTTATAGTTGGTATCAGAGGAAATTTATAGTCAACCATTGGAATCTAGGATGTGAAAGCCTTAGTAAGAACCCTAAGGATAATTTTAAGCATAGAACACAATCTTAGTGTTTTAGAAATGACCATGAATAACCTAGGATAAGACCTTAAGTGTGATATTTTATTCTTGATTATGTGGTTTTTCTATTATAATTACTGTTTCTCACACTATTCTTCTTGGTTTTGTCAATGGCTGGAACCCGAAGGAACTGTGTTAATGCAGAATGCGACGAGCAATGCAATGATTGTCCCCCTGAGCAACCAAATGTTATGGGAGCTGGATTGAAAAATCTTGTAGCCATGGTCACACAACTTTCTCAAGCTATGAATCATGCAGGACTTCCAAACGAGCAAAGGAAGGAGCAACATTCTGTTGAATCCTTCATGAGGCAGCATCAACCTTTTTTCAGCGAGTCTACTGATCCATTAGTTGCTGAACAAAGGATTAGTACTACTGAAAAGATATTTTCAGTTATTCAATGTTCTGAACATGATAAATTCATCCTAGCAGTGTATCGTTTGGAAGGAGATGCTGAACAATGGTGGAATCTTATTAAGAATACGAGTCAAAGGGATAAAATTGAGTCCATGGAATGGGACGAGTTCAAGAACTTATTTTTCAATAAGTACTTCCCTCGTATTCTCCGAACAAAGATGGTGAAGTAGTTTCTTGAACTGAAGAAAAAGGATGATGAATCTAATGGTACCTATGAATCAAATTTTACAATACTTGCAAGGTATGCTTCTGGTATTATTATCCTACCTGAGAGTAAGATCGATCGATTCTTTAGTGTCTTAAAACAATTTCTTTGAAGGGCCTTATCCATAAGATACTTCCATAGCTATGAGGAAATTGTTCAATGTTCTCTCAATGTTGAGATAGAGATTGGAGTAACCCATCAGTCATATGGGTTTGATAAGAAGAGCAAAATGGAATTCAAAGGAAAATCTAAAGAGCACACTGAAAAGAAGATGGGCTTCCCCTTATGCTCAAAGTTTGGAAAGAAACATGGAGGGAGTTGTCTTAAAGGGACAAGTAAATGTTTCAAATGTGGAAAGGAAGGTCATCGGGCATTTGAATGCCGAAATGATGGGAAGAAGATTTCTAATGATGCAAACAAAGGAAGGGAAACACAGAATGAACCTACTACACTTCAATGTTTCTAGTGCAAGGAGATGGGGCATTATTCCAATAAATTCCCTAATCCAAGGGTTGTTGATGATGATCAACATCAACAAAATCTAAAGGCTAAAGACAAAGGAAAGTCACATGCAATTTCTATCAGCGATGTGGAGTACGATAACGATGTTGTAAAAGGTACACTTACCATCCACTCTAAAGTAGAAAATGTTTTATTTGATTCTGGATCCACCCACTCTTTTATTTCTGACGATTTTTCTAAGGGTATCACCGTATTACCTCAACTATTAGATGTTGAGTTAGCTATGACAACACCTAATGGCACAACAGTCGCATCAAAAGTTTATAATTCTTCCCTGATTGAAGTTTGTGGGAAAGTGCTTCCTGCAAATCTTGCGATCCTTCCTATAGTGTAATTTGATGTTATTCTTGGCATGGATTGGCTTTCATTATATGGAGCTCATATCAATTGCCAAATAAGGGAAGTCACATTTTATATTCCAGATCAATCTATGATCATCTATCGATGCCAGGATGAACATAACCTTCCAGGGGAAATTTCTTCCATCTTATGGGTCTTGATTCCACTGAATGAAGGTTATTTATCTCAAATGGTTGGTGAGAAACTCACAATTATGAATATTACCATTGTATAGGAGTTTGATGATGTCTTTCCGGAAGAATTGTCGGGTCTTCCACCAAATTGTGAAGTTGAGTTTCCAATAGAACTCGTTCTAGGTGCTTTACCTATTTCAGAGTCTCCTTATTGAATGTCCCCAATTGAGTTGCAAGAATTGAAGAAGAAACTCCAAGAGAATCTTGATAAGGGATTCTTACACCCTAGTGCATCACCTTAGGGAGCACCTGTTCTTTTTGTTAAGAAGAAAGATGTATCAATGAGACTCTACATTGATTATCGAGAACTTAACAAGATCCCTATCAAGAACAAATATCCTCTCCCACGCATTGATCACTTATTTGACCAACTACACGGAGCTCAATACCTTTCCAAGATTGATCTTCGTTCAGGGTATCATCAATTAAGGGTCAAAAGGGAGGATATACAAAAGATGGCTTTCTGTACAAGGTATGGACACTACGAATTTTTAGTGATTCCATTTGGTTTTACTAATGCCCCTCATATATTCGTGGATCTGATGAATAGAGTCTTTAGAGACTATCTTGATCAATTTGTGGTAGTCTTTATAGATGATATTCTTGTCTATTCAAAGAGCAAGGAATAACATGAAGATCACTTGAGAATTATATTGACGACCCTGAGAAAGGAGAAGCTTTATGAAAAATTTACCATGTGTGAATTTTGTCTTAAAAAATTGCATTTTTGGATCACATAATCTCAAAAGAGGTGATATCTATGGATCCAGCAAAAATAGAGGTTATCGAATGATAGTCGAGACCAATAACAGTAACTGAGATCCGAAGTTTTCTGGGTTTGGCTGGATATTATCGACGTTTTGTGAATGATTTTTCACGATTATCTAATACACTCACCATGTTGACTCAGAAAGGAGTTAAGTTTGTCTGGACAGAGGAATGTGAAGAGAATTTCAAAGAGTTGAAAAGAAGGTTATCCAGTGCACCTATTCTCACACTTCCTTGTAGTGGAGAAAGGTTTGTGATCTACAGTGATGCATCAAAGAATGGATTGGGGTGTGTTCTTATGCAAAATGATATGGTGATAGCTTATGCCTCACGACAGTTGAAAATCCATGAGCAAAATTACCCAACTCATGATTTGGAGTTAGCTGCGGTAATATTTGCATTAAAGATTTGGAGGCTTTATCTTTATGGAGAAAGGTGTGATATTTATACTGATCATAAATGTTTAAAGTATATTTTCACACAAAAGGAGATGAATATGCGCCAAAGAAGATGGTTGGAGCTGATTAAGGATTACGACTGCTCAATTCATTACCACGCTGGGAAAGAAAACAAGGTGGCAGATGCATTAAGTCGACAAGACCATGCCAGTTTGTCCATGATGAGGATCACAAAAGATCCAATATTTATGGATTTACAAAGGATGGATCTTGGAATTATAATGGAAGGGGGAAAATCGTATCTTTCACAAATGAATGTTCAACCATCTATACATGTGAAGATTAAAGAGGCGTAGAAAGAATATGTAGAGTTATAGAAGAAGGTGAGAAATATTCCTGAATTCAACCTTGATTGTGATGGGATAATAATGTTCAGGAATCGGGTTTGTGTTCCTCCCATCCCCGAATTAAAGAAGGAGCTACTGGATGAGGCTCATAGTTTTCCAATCTCTATTCATCCTGGAAGCACGAAGATGTATAGGGACCTGAAAGAGTACTTCTAGTGGGATGGCATTAAAAGAGATGTTGTTGAATATGTCTCTTGATGCTTGGTTTGTCAGAAAGATAAAGCTGAGAGACAGAAGTCTAAGGGGATGTTACAACCATTACCCATACCCGAATGGAAATGGGAAAACATCACTATGGACTTTTTCACAGGACTTCGTAAAACATCCAAAGGCAATAATGCTATCTGGGTCATAGTTGATCATCTTACAAAGTCTGTACACTTCATTGCTATTAGAGAGGATTTCTCTCTGGATCAGCTTGCCATGATATATGTAATGGAAGTGGTAAGATTGCATGGAGTAACACTTTCTATTATATCTGATCGGGATCTGAGATTTACCTCGATGTTCTGGAAAGGTCCACAGCATACTCTGGATACAGATTTGAGTTTCAGCACTGCTTATTATCCCCAGACAGACGGACAGTCTGAGAGAACAATTCAAACTCTAGAAGATATGTTGAGAGCTTGCTCTATGGATTTAAAAGGTGGTTAGGATCAATACCTACCTTTGGTGGAATTTTCTTATAGTAATATCTTTCACTCCAGTATTCAGATGTTTCCTTATGAAGCTCTCTATGGAAAGAAATGAAGGACTCCAACTTGCTGGGAATAAGTTGGGGAAAGAAAGCTATTAGGACCTGACTGTGTTGATGAGATGGCAGAAAAGGTCTGATCTATTCAATAACACATAAGGGCAGCTCATAGTCAACAGAAAATTTATGCCGACAACCAACGAAAAGACCTAGAGTTGGAAGTGGGTGATAAAGTGTTCTTACGAATATCTCCCTGGAAGAGGGTCATGAGATTTGGAAAGAAGGGGAAGTTGAGCCCTAGATATATCGGTCCTTTCGAAATACTGGACCGTGTTGGAAAGGTTGCTTACCGATTGGCGCTTCCACCGAATCTCTCTCAAGTTCATGATGTGTTCCATGTATCTCTCCTGAGAAAGTACATACCTGATCCTTCACATGTACTCATCTCAGAAGTTGTACCACAGGAGCAAGATCTTTCTTATGAAGAACAGCCGATAGAGATTTTAGATCGTAGTGAAAAAGTCATACGGAACAAAACCACTCGTTTGGTGAAAGTTTTATGGAGAAACCACCAATTATAAGAAGCTACAAGGGAGCTTAAGGATATAATGAGGGAGAGGTATCCTCATCTTTTTGATACAATGTGACGAATTTCGAGGGCAAAATTCATTTTAAGGGGGGTAGGGTGTAACACCCGAGACTTTTATGAGAAATATTTTGTTTTTATGTTATATAAATCATCAAAGGAATCTTTCACTACACACAACACTAGCTTGGCTTGCTTTACACGCAACCGCGGCCTTCCTCAATATCTTGCGTCGTACGCAATACCGAGTTTCACTAAACAACGATATGCTATTAAAATATTATTAAAACTAGCCGTTATGAATAGTGATAACCACTTTTTTAAATTTTGTAAATTTTATTTTTCAAAATGGACTTCATTTTTGGATTCGGAATATCGAAATTATCTTTGGGTGAAATTTTGGTACTTTTTGGATAACTTTATATTCTGATGAATAGTGAAAATTAATAAATTTTAATTAAAAACATCTTTTTTAATCGAAATAATTAATAGTGATAAATTAATAATTTGAGTGGTTTTAAAGTATATTTAAAATATATTTTTACAATTTAATACAATTTTGTTCATTGGATGTAATTTCACATTTAAACCAGACATAAACAAGTGTCAATCTTTTGATAGTTATTATCTTTTATAAACATGCTATTTGTTTTGACGACGGGAATTAATTTTTAAATTAGTTAATGCAACTGATATGTTTTGAATTTGGTAAAATAAACATCATTTTTGAATTCATAATATCAAATATAGCTTAGGGTTAATTTTTGGTATTTTTCTGGAAACATTCATTTTTTGATGAATAGTGAAACCACTAAGTGGTAGTTAAAAAAACTGAATTTTTTTATAAAACTTAATTTTACCGCTTCTGTGAGTGTAATTTCAAAAATCCGAGAGACATGGTTTATGTCAGTAAGTAAAATGTGGTTCAATGAGATGAAAATAATTTTTGGTGAATAGTAACTTTCTACTTTTATTTACCACTGTTAAAAGTAAATAGGGTAGTTAAGGGTAAAATGATATTATTATTACCCTAACACATGTCCTAATTCTATTGGACAAGTGTAATTTGATCAAAAACAACATTAGGAATAATATATGACCATTTAGGCCCACACGGATTAGATTAGGACATTTATTATTAATTTATTTAAAAAAGGGTTTAAATAGTTAAAATCAAAGTCTAATAAGTAAATATTTTTTAATATAGGGTTATACATAAGAAAAATTAGACTATAAATATTCATTATAAATATAAAAGCATTTCCTACATAATTGTATTTTATTTATAATTTTTAGACATTAAATAATTTAATTTATTTATGACACAAAAATTATGCTGTAATAATCTTATTAATGAAATATTGACATAATTGATGTTATAAATACCCAAATAAATTTAATTTGAGACTTTTTATGAATTAAAAATATTTTATCTGTTAATATGACATGTTAGTATTGATTTAATTAAATTTTCTCGAACAAATCATTCTGGTATGATTTTCACAAAAATCAATTACCAAATAGTGTCAAATTGACATAAAGTAGTTTTTAAAACAAATACTGTATTATTAATTATTATTTTATTCCTAAAAATCTAAGGTTCGGCCAAATGACTTAGATAAAGTTATATATATTAATAATAAACAACTTGGGGTTATTTTGGCTTGATATAGTAAGTTTATTAACCTTATAGTGTAAGAAAACAAGAAGACACGGTAAAAGTTAAATTATCTAACTTAAAGTTAAATCAAATTGATAAGGATAAATTGAAACATAAACTTGACTAAATTATATTGAATGAGAGGATTTCGACCCATCCCCACCTTAGCTTCGAAATATATCAATTTGGAGCTATAAAAAACCGAATTTGACATTATAATAAAATAATATTTTTAGTTATTCCAAAGGTGCCCCTCTCCTCCCCTATAAAAGGGCACCTCGTCCCTCTCTTCCTCAAAGAGGTAATGCCCGTTACCGATTCTTTCATCTTTATTTCTTCTTCCAATTCTTATTCATTAGTTGTTTCATTATTAAGTAATAAAATCAGTATCACTAATATACTGATATGTTATTATAAGTATGAAACAACCCTATTTCACCATCTATCCATCCTACGGAAAAAAAAATCACCACGTGTGCGTACGTACGGAATACCGTCTTCACGCAGTGGTGCTATCTATTTTCCACCACCACCTTACTCGGATGGGTATAATGGTGTAAAAAATAACTATATATGATTATTGTAATGTGATATTGATTCTGAAATAGTATACATACACTCCAATACAATTCCACGATCATGGGAACGATATCATCGCTCGTGCGTACGTACAGAATACCGTCTCCACGATGTGATGCGACTCGTTATACATGATCTTCATTGCATAATGTTTATATAAATAAATTGAGTGAATTAATATGATATATATTACACTAATACCATTCTGGAAATGTGTAATCTATAACCTAAAAAGAAAAATAAGAATTTATTCAATGAAATGCGCATAAGAACAAAAAGTAATAAACACCCGAATAACAAGTAGTAATGAAATATTACTAAAATGAAGCTAAGAATATGACCATATATGATATGATAAAAGTATGTATGATTCTTGAATAGGTCAATAACATTATTTAAATCATTATACAGGAGGTTCGGAAAGTTACGATCCAAATCGGACCTAAGGTAAGGGACATATCACAATCTCATTTTTAGCAGAGATTGTTTATACTTTGGAATTTACTGGGGTGTATTTTATCATCCACATCCATGTTTCCTCAATATATAATATTATTTCCATCCAAATAAAATTTTTTAAATCCAATTTTACTATTCGGTGAGTTTTTAGTAAATGATATGAAAGGAACCTTTTGTCATTTTTCGTACGAGGTACTTTTTGACTTTTCCAAAAAAAGTACGAGAAGAATGTTGTATTAACTTATACAACATGAATGGATTTTTAAATCCTTATTTCCAAGAATATTACTTTACCAGTTTTCATGTTTATTTTTAATCAACTTATTTTAGTTTAAAATTGTATGACATGTTAAGAAAGGAAAATGTTTTTGAAGTAGAAAAGATATTTTCCTCAAGAATGTAGTTCAAGTGTTTTATCAAAATTATTTTCCATCTAAGATAATATAGGGTTCTGTTTCTATCCCTATTATTACATTTATTTTATTATGTTGTGATGGAATTATTTTTATGAATTCTTTTATCTTATATGAATTGTTTTCTGATGTCATGTTGTTTAAGAATCCCATTTTTATTACATGGATATGCAATTATGTATGATTTATGATTTTGTGGCAC
This sequence comes from Viscum album, assembly GCA_963277665.1. NCBI lineage: Eukaryota > Viridiplantae > Streptophyta > Magnoliopsida > Santalales > Viscaceae > Viscum > Viscum album. The sequence continues at coordinate 50,958,108 of OY728152.1, read as the reverse complement.
ACATATGAATAGTATCATTATGAGATTGGTGGGACCTATATCTTCCTCCAATGCATTGGGTAAAGATTTTATATCTCATGTGATAGACATGGTTGGAACAACAGGTTAAACCGGTTCAGTGAAACAGGACTGAAACGAGGAGTGAACTCGGTTCCGAAATGGACTTTGTCCACTAGGATAGTCTTGGAAATGAGTCTTGACGAATAAGAAATGATTCTCTATGATTATGTGTGCATATCACAAAGTTTCATGTTTTATGTTATGATTATTGGGATTACATTTGACTACCATGATTTATCCCATGTTATGAAATTATGACCTTTTTTGCAAGGTAATATTTTCAAAATGTTATGTTCTTAATTTTATGTGATTGATATTTATTTTCTTTACCCTTACTGAGAATTTGAGCTCACCCTTTTGTATGTTTTCATTCCCCAGGTCAGGAAGAAGGGTATTAAGTAAGATATGCCAAAAAGGGACTATAGATATGATAAAATAAATTGGAGATAGTGTAGATGCTTTATGAACCAGTTGTTTATGTTTCCCAGTTTCTAAAGACACTATACCTATATGGTACTTTCATGGTTTTGTTATATGTTGTAATAAGTATGCTTCAATTTTGAAGTATAACCATATATGTAATGTATGGGATGTTATAACTGCTATAACAAAATATGTGAATCGTGAATTCTCAATCCATGTAACTTACGATTCTTCAAGTCATCACACCTCGAGATGTTACTCGAATACCCATCAGATACCTTCACATTCGTTAAAATTCGAAGGAATGTATCTTTATCCCTATTTTTCATTGAGAAAATATCCGGAGCATACTTTTCATTCTCATCTGGCCAGAGATCGTGTTTTATGTTCATTACTTGTAAGTCTTTGGGAGTATTAAGATGATCCTTCGACTTTCCATGCTCATTAAGTAATGTGAAAATCAAATTATAACAGACATTCTTCTCAATATACATCACATCAATATTGTGGCGCGACAAATTAAATTCCCAATACGAATGTTTGAAGAATATACATTTTTTATTCCATTTTTGCTTTCTGATTTCACTTGACGATGAACGTCGGACCCGTTTTCCGCTATCATTCAAATGATGAACCTTCCCAAATTCTATTTCAACATTTTCAAGCTGTGTCAATATTTCAGAACCGGTTAACAACTTTGGACATGGTCTACGATCAATGAAACCATTAAATTTTGATTTGTTTAGCCGAAATCTATGAGATGCATCGAGAAATCTTCTATGGAATCAGAAGCACCATTTTCTACTGTGAGGTAGCCGTTTGGGCTCAAAATCAAATTTACAAATGGGACAATCCAAACCCGTATAAGTGTTCCAACCAGATAAATTCCCAAGACTAGGGAAGTTACTAATGGTCCACAGTAAAGCAGCATGCATTTTGAACATTGTTTTAGAAGAAACATCAAATCTCTCAACACCGTTACTCCATAACTCCTGCAATTCTTCAATCTAAGGCTGCAAGTGTACATCAATATCATTTCAAGGCATTTTTTTTCCAATAATAATCATTGAAATGATAAAATATGATTCTTTCATACACATCCACAGAGGTAGATTATAAGGTATAAAAACCACTATCCAAATGCTATAACTTGTAATCAAAGTCCCAAATGGGTTGAATCCATCGGCAGCCAATCCAAATCGAACATTCCTAGGATCAGCTGAGAAATCTCAATGTAATGAATCAAATGTCTTCCATGATTGGGAATCTCGTGGATGTCTCATTAACCCATCATTGTTATTATCTACAGAATATCACTTCATGTGTTCGGAGTTTTTTGATGACATGAATAATATTTGCAATCATGGCTTCAATGGAAAGTAATGAAAAACCTTTGTAGGTGTGTTCATTTTCTTATTATTCATGATATTATGTTCAATCAGACTTCCAACATAACCCTTTGACTGCCATCTAGAAGAAGAACATTTCTTGCAATTCTGTCTACTTGAATCCTCTCCCCAATAAAGCATACAATCATTGTGACACTCATGTATTTTTATATAATTCAGACCAAGCTTGTTAAAAACTTTTTTCATATCATAAAAAGATTCTGGGATTTTTGCTTCAGGAAATGCATCACGAATCAATTCCAATATCATGGACATTGCCTTATTTTTAATTCAACATAGACATTTGATATGGTACAACTTCAGCAGAAATTAATGCTTTGAATATTTCAAACACCCACTATACAACTCTTGATTTCCATCATCAACTAAATCATGAAATGCATTTTTCTCAGTGAAGTTTTCCGTTACATTTGGCTCTACAGAATCCATCAGAGGATCCAATGATATGTTCCAATATTGATCTACTTGTGTTACAGTCTCAAAAACATCACTAGTCACGTTGCAATTTGTATCACCCTCTTCTGGTTGTTCTAATATGTTTTGATGCTGATAGTGGTGTCTTGCAGTGCCGAATGCATCATTTATGAGGTTTTGCATTTCATTTTCCATTTTCGATGAACTTGGGACCTCATTCTCTGGATTAACATCAGTGCTCAATCTTTCTGTATTGTTCGATTCTCCATCCCATGTCCAACACAAATATTAACCAGGGAATTGCTTCAGTATTAAATGTTCATAAACTTCATCTCTCTTTAACCATGTTCTAAATTTACATTTAGGACATGAACATCTTATTCTCCCTTCAACAGATCGATTAGAAATCACAAAATCAAAAAACTCATTCAAACCCTTAACATACTGAGGTGTGTTCCTCGGTAATGTGATCGAGCTTTTATCCATGTATATCACAATGTGCCTATACAAAATATACGATAGTGTAATATTGCAGAATCATAATATAATAAAGATGACACATTGATCATAAAGTATGCATAATATAATAAAGATGATTCATTCATCACATTTACAACTTACTTAGCATGCCCAGATAAACCAAACATGTCTGGTCCCTAGGAGACAGCGTGAACACCTCATTGAGGAGCAGAAAGAATATCAGGTTATAAAATTTTCATAAAACTGTCAATCACACATTAATGTTACCTCAAACAACACCCCATTGAATGTGATGTCATTGAAAACACCAAAGATGCACGATTTTCATTCCATTAGTACAACGACATTACTAAATATATTTAGCCCTTATATGACACCCATTCAGACTTATGCAGGCTAGCTTGGGTACCCGGATTATGGGTATCCTAGGTTAGTTCATGAAAATTGGACATGTTTCATCGCTCTTTATGTTTTTCAATCTTTTAACTATCTATTTGAATTTAAATATCTCTTTTAATTTGATAGTGTTTATTATTTTCTTGAATTTGGAGAGACCTTTTTTATTCATTATATCATTAGGTTGTGCAATTTTAATTCATCCACTTGGATTTCCATAGTGGAGTTCTCATTAAAATAACTTTTCAAAACTAATGAATGATGTATGTTATTTTCACTAAAATATGTTTTGTGTTTAGTACTATAAAAATTTATCTTCAATATTTTAAATAACTCATATTAAAAAAATCATGAAAACCATAAAATTTGGATTTGATATAATACAAAGGTAATGTCCAATTTTTACTTCTAACATTTATGTATATTTCAAGTCATAAGGACATTTAATTTGAAGTAATTATTTAGATATGAATTTAAAACATTAACACAAATTATTATACTTAATTCAATCATAATAAATTTAAAATATTTAGTAAGTGACACTAGTTCAGAACTTATGAAGTTCTTTGCTAACATGTTTGAGAATCTCATGGTGATAAATAAAATGTTCTTACTAATGATATCATTCGGCATGAGTATGTAAGAAGGGACGTGTATTGTAAATCATATTAACAAATTCAACATGATAAGAATTCAATTGGAGTTAGTTAAGGTGGATTTCAAGGTTCTGGAATGGGTGTTGTTGTTACTATCATCACCCCTTGAATCTTGGAATGCAAGGATCACTACTATGAGTAACTTGAGTAGAAATAATGACACAAGAGTTGTACCTCTAGTGGTAGAAGGAACTACCTCCAGACTAGTCATAGTAGACTGCATAGCATGCATCTCTCTCAACCCTCTACTATATTATCCGACATGAATCCCCTTTACTTACCCTGCTGGCTAGTACTACTGCTATTGTACGATAGTACTATGTCCCCTTCCTCAGTGTAAACATCTATTGGAAATCCAGTTATTGGTTTGTGGAGGGGAATCTATGTCTTTTCTAAAATTTGGGGTTTCTCTAGATCCCCTACCACTACTCTGCTCCTGAGATACACTGGAAAATCAATGGAGGTGGCTCGACCTCCAAAAGGTGTGACACTCCTTAGTGGGGAGAGGACATTGAGTGAGTGTGTGTGTGTCTAGTCAAATGGTGGATTCTCTTGTATTAGGATGAATCACTGATAGTATATATCAATCAGGTCTAAAATATTATTACAAGTCATATTAGTTAATTCATCCCATCACTTATTAATTTTACCATTTATTCCTAATTTTCAAATCCTCCTATAGATACGAATCACCAAAATCATCTTAAACCATTTTCCATATTTCACATGCAATGTAATGATCTTTAACTAAGCCTTGATTCCAAATTATTTCATAAAATCATGAGGGGTTGGAACACCACAAATGTTAATGAATGTCCTAACCATAATGCTAAGAGAGAAAAAATGGATCCTTGGGAGGGATTAACAAGAGGATTTTAGAAAGAATGGATAATTCCAATTATTTAGGTTGTGCATGTGGCATGTCGATGTGATCATAATTTTGCACATAAGAGCATAATCATAACGTACTAAAGGGATATTTCCAAGACCACCCAACTCAAAAAAAGAAATGTTTTGAAAAATCCTAATGTTTGTGGTAGCAATCAGATTCCCCTGTCCGTTCAATGAGAACTATAATTTTAATCAACAATAGATCAAGAAGCAGAAGATGAACTGGAAGGTTTACCTTACATATCTATGTTCAGAACACCAACATCTAACATGGTCTTGCTTATAGATCAAATATGATTCCCATACGTCATCCATGGAAGGTTTGATGGAATCATAAAGAAGATAGGAAATTTTATAACATAGGTGTTGGATTGTTAAAATTCTTGGAAGATATAATTCATGAAGTGAATAGGGAATTCACATCATGATTTCCTCAATTACTATATATGTTGAAAAATTTATCACCTCATTTTAAAAACTGAATTAAACTAATTTCATGTCATGAATATATTTAATGAAGTGAATTCTTTTTTCACGGATTTCCCAAAACAACTAATACACATAATGAATTGGGAATTCATAACATTGATTCGTGGGAATTCAGAACATCAATTCATAATGAATTGGGAATTCATGGGGTTCTCCTGGAAATTCAAATAATGAATTGGATATTCATAACATCAATCAAATAATTTTGCATCTATAAAGAAACTCTCAAAATTATTCAATATGAAACAACTAATCCAACTAGATAAAGGCTTAATAAACAAGGTTTAAATGAAAGGAAAAATAACTCTAAGATATTTATCCAAAAACTTAAATGGATATATACCTGGAAAAGACGGGTCGCCGGAGATAGAGGTCGCGGGGTCGCCAGAGACGGAGGTTGTGAGGTCACCGGAGGTCATGGGTCACCGGACGGTTGGGGGTCTTTGGACGGTTGGGGGTTGAGGGTTGCGGGTCATCGGGGGGGGGGGGGGGGTTAGGGGAAGAAGGGAGTGCACGGGGGTTTGGGGGAATGATTGGGATGGGAGGTAGGGAAGGGTCAGGATTGTTAAAATAAATTATGGGTTTCGCGGCGGTTTATTAAAAACCGCAACGAAACATTTCAGAGAAAACATTTAGCGGTGGTTTTGTGAACCGCCGCCACAAAACAGCCTCTAAACCCGGTTTTTATTGTAGTGTTACACTTTATACTACCTCCCGAGGAAGGAAAATAAGGTGGAAAATGATCTAAGTAGAAAGGATCATGGAGTTTTAAAACATATGAGAGTTAAAAGGGATCCTATGTTCATTGATCTAGTAATGATGGATATGGGATTAATCATGGAATGTGAAACGTCAAAAAAATTTCAAATATTTTCCAATCCAACATTACTAGAAAGGATAAAAAGTTCATGGTCTGATGAAGAAGAGTTTCAATAGAAAATTAAAGGTGTGAATGACAATAGATTGATCGACATTTTATATGAAGATGGAATTTTGAAATTTAGAAGATATTTATCTTCCTGATATACTGGATCTAAAAAGGGAATTGTTTTCTGATTCTCATAGCTCGAATTTCTCTATACACCCTGGTAGCATTAAGATGTATAGAGATATGATGGATGATTTTTGGTGAGAAATCATACAGAGGGGATTGTTGATTATGTGTCATGATATATGGTTTTTCAACTGGTGAAGTATGAAGACAACATCCTAGAGGTGTCATAAAACCTCTTCCCATACCTGAGTGGAAATGGCATGATATTATGATGGACTATTTCATGAGGCTACCAATGACTCTTAGAAGAAACTATGAAATATGTGTCATTGTTGGTCGTCTTACCATGTCAGAACATTTTATTGATATAAGAGAAGATTTTACACGTGAAAATTTAGAAAGACTATATATTTATGAAGTTGTAAGACATCATGGTGTACCACTCTTGATTGTTGCTGATCATGATCTCTTTTTTACATATTGATTCTAGAAAAGCCTTCTGAAATACCTAGATACTGAACTTCATTTGAGCACTTCTTACAACCCTCAAACTGATGGAAAATAAGAATAAACATTTCAAACATTAGAATACATGTTGAGATCTTACTCACATGACACTAAAGGTGTGTTGGATCAGTATTTACATCTATTAGAATTTTCTAATAATAATGGATTCCATTCAAGTATTCAGATGGCACCATATAAAGAATTATATGGAAAGAGATGTCGCACACCAACATGTTGCGATGATATTGGTGAATGAAAACTTATATTCCAAGAACATGTTGAAGAATCAATGGAAAAGGTAATTATTATCCAAACCCACATCAAACAAACATTATATAAGAAAAAAATATATGATTATAATCTATGGAGGATTTGAAATTTCAATTTGGTGATCACGTTATCTGTAAGGTATCTCCATGGAAGTGTGTTATTCTATTCTGTAATGATGGTAAACTAAGTCCTAGGGACATTGGACCTTTCAAAATTATAGAATGAATTGGATTTGTATCTTACCATTTTGTAATGTTGCCATGTCTCTCCAATGTTCAGGATGTGTTCCACGTATCACTATTGAGAAATAACATGCCTAACCCAACACATGTACTCACCTATGTAGAAATGGTACTTGAACCTAATCTTTCTTATTTTGAAGATCCTATCATAATTCTAGATACTAGAGATCAACTGTTGAGAAACTGGATGACTCGTCTGGTGAATGTTGTTTGGTGAAATCATAAAATGGAAGAGGCAACGTGGGAACATGAGGAACCTATGATGAAGACCCACCCAAATATTTTTATGGAGTAATATTCAAGAAATTACTTAGAAATCCTTATATAAAGGAGGGAATACTGTAACACCTTACGAATTCATGGTACATTTATCTTTGAATAATAAAATAACTTCCGTTGTATGCAACATCGCGTTCTAGCACACCACGCCCAATCAAAATATCCCATTAATAAGAAGTTATGAATATTAATACCAAATTTTTACAATTTTGTAAATATTATTTTTCAAAATGGATATTGTTTTTTTATTTCAAATAACAAAATTATCCTGGGGATTATTTTTGGTATTTTTCTTAAAACATTCAGTTTTTGATGAATAGTGAAAAGAAATGTGTTATTGTTTAAAAAAATATTTTATTTGAATAATTGTTTTATTATTATATTTATTTTCATTTCAAAATATATACATAATAACTATATTAGTCCAATGTGATTCATTGGAGTCATTTCATAATAGGATTAGATATTTAAAATTTTATTGTAATTTTTAAATTCTTTTACCCACCTTCTAGGTAAATTTGCAAATTTTCATAAAACGTAATTTTACCAATTCTATGATTAATAATTAATTAATACAAAAGTCATGGTTGACATTAGTATGTAAAATGTGGTTCAAATGGATGAAAATAAATTTGGGCAAACAATAACTTATGAATTTAATTTACCACGACTAAAAGTGAATTGTGTAATTAAGGTGAAAATGATATTATAATTACCATAACACATGTCCTAATTCTATTGGAGAAGTGTTTCTCGATCAAAATAATCCTTAAGAAAAATATGATCTGTTTTATCCACTTGGATTAGATTAGAACATTTATTATATTTTATTTAAAAAATTATTAAAAGTGTTAAATCCAAATTTTAATAACTAATCCATTTTTAATATAGAGTTATGAATAAGTTAAATTAGAATGTAATTATTCATTAGAAAGATAAAAATATTTCCTACATCTTGGTATTTTATTTATAATTATTAGTCATTAAATAATTAAATTTGTTTATGACACAACCATGATGCAGTAATTACATTATTAATAAATTAATAAAATAATTGATGATATAAATATTAAAATAAATGTAAATTGATTCTTTTTTGGCAATACAAGAGTTTTATAGGTGAATATTTCCTGTTATTATTGATTCAATGTATTTTTTTTGAAGTGATAATGTTTTCATGACTTTCACAAAAATAAAATACTTAATATTGTCAGAATTGACATAAATGAGTTTTGGAACAAATACTATATTATTTAATGATATAATATTCCAAAAAATTAATATTCAGCCCAAGGACATATATAATTTTATATATGTAATTAATGATCCACATGTGGTACTCTTGGACTTTTATAGGGACTATATTAACTATGTTTTATAAAAATACAAGAAGATGTGATAATTATTAAACTATTTAACTAAGAGTAAAATAAAATTGATATGGTTAATATGGTGACCTAAACATGTATAAAACCTATTGTTTAAGAGTATTTCAGCCTCTATCCACTTTATCCTCAAAATAAATTCTTTTATAGTTATTTTAATCTGAAAATAATTTACTAATATAATAATATTTCATGATTTTCCTAATGTTCCCCTCACCTCTCTTAAAAAAGGGTACTTTATCTTCTCTTAAATTCACACATCCAAAACCATTTGGCTCCGACAACCCAACCCAAATATCCTCCAAACGACCCATAATTCATTCTAGAGGGCTTACATTGATCAAAAAACCATCTTAAGGATCCTTTTTCTTTCAAATCAAAAAAACGTAACCGAAGAAGAGATAATTATTTCATCACCTCTTTCAAGGTATTTTCTTGTCCCACTCCCACATTCATTATTATTTTAGTAAAAAAAAATAAATCATGTTCCTTATACATAAATTTATGTTATTATTAATATTTTATAACAATATTTGTTGTTCTATCAATACTATTATTGAGAAAATCACTATACGTACGTATGTACGATTTAATATCTCCACGTCCTGCTGTAGTTTTTTTATTAAACACTACATTATTTTTATTAGTATAATAATGATTATAATTGATGTAAATAATAAATAAAAAATGTTAGTTATTATTTATATATAATATATCATTCAATTAAAACTATTTCACAATCAATAGAATGATATTGTCTCTCGTGTGTACGTAAGTCTTACCGTCTCCACGACGCGATGAGATTTTGTTCCCCATCAATACCATTCATGTATAATTTTCCATTAATGATTAAAAATAATTTCTAATTACTTAATATAATAATGTAAATTAATTAAATACATCCAATCCATCACAAACATGTGAATGAAAATTAATCTGTTAACACCTAATATAATGATATTAGTAAAATTTTATTAACACAAAATATTAAAGGATCATATATGATATAATATTTATGTATGTGATTATTTTATAATTTAATAATAATGATTTAACCATTATAAAAGAGGTTAACATATTATTTACTAAAGAAAAGTATAAGGTATGGGATAATTTTACAATCTCTTTATTATATGAGGTTATTTATATCTATGTATCTACTAGGACTTCTTTATCATCCACATCTGTGTTTCATAAAAATGTATTTGAAAAAATTTATAATATCTCTTATACTATGGGATAAAGTCAGTTATACCCAAGTTTGAGATTTTATAATTTTTTTAATGTAATACTTTCATTGTTTTCAAAACAATGTAATTTATCACCATTTCAAAAAATTATGGAATTTTTTTAACTTATACGGCGAGGGTGGCTATTTTCCACCGTTATAATATCTTTAAATATTCTCTTCCAAGCTGATATGAATAGTTTCAAAATAAATTTTTTATTTTATAATTACAATACTCTTATACAATTTCAAAGTATATAGAGATATTTCTCTCAAATAGTTTTTTGGATTGATTTCACCTTTGAGAACAACCTTTGTTGGATTTTAATCTTGTTTGAAGTTCATTTATAATGATAAAATCTTCCTTAATATATAGAATGTTTTGTGATATTTTTTACAATGTAAGTTCAATTTTTATAACATTCATGGTATATGGTTAATTTATTAACATTTCAAATGATAGTTTTAATACGAATGTTTTTGTTATGTTTCAACTTTTTCATATGAGGATTGCATTGGACATAGTAAGTGATGGGTGGGGAACTCTATATCCACTCTATGCATTGGTAGGTCTCATGAGACAAACTAGTGTCTTGGAACAAGGCCCTAACATTATTATTATTTTTATTCTTGGAATGTTTCCTTGACTATGTGGTTCTGATGTGGGAAAACATGCATTTCATCATTATGAGATTACATATTGATATTATATGTGTTTATTAGACAACTAGAATATACATGTGCATGTTTATATGACAATTTTTGACTTATTTTTACCATATTATGTTCAGCATTTATGTTTAAAACAATGGTGTTTTATTCATATACATTACCTTAAATTTTTATTCTTTTTTATAATAGTTTCCTCTATGTTGATATGTTTACTAAGCATCTGATCTCACCCGTCTCATATGTTTTATTTTTTCCAAGATGAAAAGAATTATAATATGACTAACATGTAGGGATAATATAAGGGATATGAGTGTGTTCAAAGGATACACAATGTTTCTTTTTAAATTTCATAATGTAATTTAAAAATTATAAATGTATCTATTACTTTCATGGCAACTAAAATGATCAGTCTTTTGGGACATCATGACTTGTGATCATGCCAATATTATGATGTAATGCAACAAGTCCATGAAACTCAGGTCAGGGTGTTAAAATTATTTTTGAAATATTATATCTTAATGATGTTATTTATGAATCGAAATGATATTTTCCACAGGAAATGTAACATGTAATCGTAAAAAATTATTAACTTATAAGAAAAACATTGATTTTAATTAATATTTACATGGGTTATGATCCTAGGGAATCCTATTTATTGTTTCTTTATATTTTTTATAATGATGATAATTTATTTTTTATAAAATGATTAAAATATCATGGGTCGTTTTATTATTAATGTATAAAATGTTTATACAACCCATTTAACTTGTACGAGTTATGATGTGGTGAGGCGATGAATTTTTTATCATCCCATGGAACACATATGTATGTGTTTTCTTCTATATGAGTGGTACAGTAATAAACCAAGGAAAATTTTTAGTTTATAACAAATGATGGTGGTTATGTTATAACCGAGGATATTGGTTATCTTATAACCAAGTATATTGGTTATGTTATATCAATGGATGATGGTGACGTTATAAATAAGGAAAATGATAATGCTGTAACTAATGAACCATGGTTCAGTTATAGATTCAGATGGTTGAGACCAAGATATACCTCTAATGAATTGGGTATTTATTGATATCTGATGACATAAAAAACAATACGATTGGGAGTGGGCCTAGTTAAGTAAGGCACTTTTTCCATAATGATAATCTGGAAGTGAACCCTAAATACGTTATGGTTTGGACAGTGAACCCATTCTAATACGATAGTTTTGTAAATTATTAATTATTACTAATGGAATTATTTTCTTTTCTTTTGTATATGAAAAAAATCTATTTATTATTCTATTGTTAATTTCTCATGGCTCATGTTCTTCGATTCCTTTACGATTAAGTTCTTATGAAATTTTATGAATATTTCCATGACTCAATATAATGATAATTGATATACTAGGTATAGTTTAAAAATATTAAGATCATGGTCTCATAAACTTATATTCATTTTATGTTGATGTGATCATTAATATCTCCTTTATATAGCCTTACTAACAATATTATATCACCCTTTCTTATGTTTCCTTCAACTAGTTTATGAAAACAAATCATGCATTATATGGAAATAGGGGTTCAAGATATGAAGAACATAGTTGGAGATGATGTAGCTGTATTTTAAACCAGTTGTTTACATATCCATTTTTCCAGAGACACTAAACCTCTATGATCCTCATTAATGTTTCAGTATGATAATATAAATATCCATATATTAAGATGCAATATCTATGTTTGAGAAGTACATGTATTTATAGAGGTAGGATTCATCAGTAAATATCTTATTTATTTATTGATAAGGTGGGGTTACCAATGGGGTGGGTCCTAAGAGAGGGATAGTTTTGTCATATATGTGTTATTGAATAGTGTTTTTATTTAGTATCTTGTGTGGATTTACAAGGACTGGTATGGAAAAGGAGTTTTTGAACATAGTGTGGAATGTAACAGTGCTAATCATCAAGAAAATAGGTGATTTGGGAGAACAATTATTTGATGAAATGATTTTATGTTTAATGAACACCCTAGGACCATTTATGCTAATTATTGGGTATATAACTTCGAAACATAGAAAGATCATGTTTTTCTGTAGTTTTGTATGAATTGGGTTGATTTTTAGAGTAATTTAAATGAATCATGAAATGTTACCTATAAATAAATTTCATTGTAAATGGATTAGTAGTTTCCGTTTTTGATAAAAAAAATTGAACGATATTAAAATTACATGTGTTTTTGGTTGTTGTTGTGTAATAGAAGGATTATGTATACCAATGGAGGATTAACCTGATATAATAGGTTGAAACATAGAGGAATATATTTTATGTGTTCTACTCTTAATAAAAATTTAAGTATCATGGGATCATATTAAATTTGAATAATAAGGGTTATTTATTAAAATTGAGATAACTATTAACTTGATTACTTCTAGGAAAAAGAATCTAATTCCACTAGGTATGAGTCAAATTCAAGGAGTGGAATGCTAGTGGTGAATTTTTATCCTTTTTGAAGAAGGAGGTAATGGTTTCATGATATTATATTTATAGGTAATTTCATGCTATGTTCTTTTCATCCATGATGAGGTTAGTGAAGATGAAGGTGTTTCCCTCCATATAGTATGAAATATTGACTGTGAAAGTGCTCGAGGTTAGATTTTAGGATATTTTTTGTTTTACCCAAACATTTAACCTAATGATGAATATAGAGAAAAAATATAGATTATGTGTTATGAAAAAAATGTATATAGTTACACAATTTATGGTTTCTATTAATCTATGGGTTCATTGGAATGAAGAGGTGATCGAGATGATGAAATTTCAGTTAATATCATATCAAAAAAGAATTAATTAATTCTTTTTGTGGAGAGAGGATATTGATTAGGATCTTATATTTTAGTAAGCCTATTTTTTTACCAGTATTGATGCGGTTATAGTCGTCTTAATAACTCTTCTATAGAGATTGTAACTATCATGCATCCAAAAAGAGATCTATTCTTGTATTTTCTATCTGTAGGTTACATCCATTGGTGATTATAGTCATTGACCACTATTCAGAATATCAGGTAATATGAAAATTGTTTCCATTACATCATATCTACTAATTAACTTAGAAGAATTATGAACTAACCTATTTGTATGTTTTTGTGTAACCGAGAGGATATGGATTAGATTGAGGGAATCCCTATGTTTTCCCCTTCCCTATTGCCTATAGGGCTGATCATGGACATGCTGGTAGTTCTATGATGGTGTATTTAGGAAGAGAATATTGTAATGGATAGTTTCACACGATAGAGATTCATATTCTTAATGGGATATATATTTTTCATGTGACATCCCAAAATTTTAGTAATAGTTCCCCTTTATTTTGTTTAATAGATTCAATGAAACCTAGAACAATAATTATCCATTATATATTTTATTGAGATAATATATTTTTTAAATGAAAAAAATAAAAAAATAATGTGAAATAAATTTGAAACATCATTATGAAATCTATTAAATGAATAAATCCACAATTATATAAAAAATCTACAAATACAAAATCATTATCAGCATAATATTATATGAATATAATAACCCTAATTACCACTATGTCAATATGGTAAAAAATTATGAATATAGTAGAGTATTTGAGAGCTAAATGAATGATTAACATGAATGGTTGTAATAATGTATGTAAGGTTATATTTAGAATAAAATATTACCATTATAAATATATTTATTTTATGTATTTTCATAGAAGATACTGTTTTGGAAATATGGTCATTCAAAATAAGATCATTGGAAATATATTCACTGGATATATGGTTCTTGGGTATGCATAAATACATTTGACATATTAAATTTTAATTAATGATAGTAAAACATTGAACATATTATAATTCCAAATTGATAAATATTTATTAATAAATTTAATACTTAAATAGAAAATATTATTCAATAAATTATTAGTAAATTATTCATATTATAATTAATATTAGATAATAATTTCAATAAAAATGATTTATAAAAATATATAATTTATCAATTAAATAAATATAATTCATAAAATAACTAAATAACTATAATTAATACAAATTTAACTATTCCTGGAAATTTAAAAATTGAATATTATAAAAACATTATTATGTTATATATTAAATGTCATAATTTAAATGATAAATTTCTCTTATTTTTTGTAATTTGATGAAATAATATTTATATATAATATAATTAATTAACATTCATGGTGTGATATTAAATTGAATATAAAAACACAATAATATCTTTTAATGTTAGAAAAGGATATTTTTTGAAGGGTTATTTTTTAAGTAAATTATATTTTTTTCTTAATAAATTAAAATTAAAAAATTAAATTGAAGAGACCAATGTAATAGTTCAATGTATTATCATATATATTAACACTCATTGATTTAGTAATTTATTTGAAATATGATTATGAATTGATAATGTTTATAAATTCATTTATCTATAAATTAGTTTTTTTCTATCTATTTTCCATTTTTATTTAAAACTAAAATTTCTAATATATATAAATTGAATTAGATATTAAAATGTAAAAATTGTGATAATGAATGTTGAAAATGGGTAAATGTGAAAATCTCATTTTTATACTAATAATAATTACTTTAGTAAAAAACAAAAAAAATGGTAAAAGGCGGTAAAGGTGGTCAATTGTACCCACTTAATTATAATTTAATCAATTTTATATTGATGAATTATACATGTATTTTGTTCGGTTTAGGATTAATACATAGATAACCCTGAAGCATTTAGTCACTTATCTCACCATTCTCACATTTGATTCTATATTTAGACTTCATATAACAATTTTCTTCAAGGAATATTTCCCTTAGTTTGACATATAATATGTCCTAAATTTTACACACTTCAAACCACTAAATTCATTATGTATATCTTGAATCCCATAAAATTTTAGTTCTACTAGAATCCACATTTATGTTTGAAATCCAATGAGGAATGGAATAAGTCCTATGTTCCGAATTCCAATTGATGTCATCATAACAAATAAAAACTTCACCAATGTTTGTAACAATAAGTTCTTTATTATTTTCATTTACTTTATTATCACGACACTTAAAAAACCACATTCTTTTATGTAATAATGTAATATTAATATATTATGATGAGGGGATTATAAGACACACAAAAACCTAATTCATATTTAGGAACCCCAATATTTAAGGACTTATCCCGCCCTATATGTAATTCCATGTACCCACTATAACAAATGTTTTAAATATTAATAGAAAAAATACTCATGTCCTTAATAGCTCAAAGGCCCAAAATAATGTGGCCTGATGTCCCCTATATACTAAACATGAAGTCCTATTTGAGAATAAATTGTTATTCTATGTCACCCAAAGGATTGAGTGATGCTATAGTAACATAATTATCATTATGAGAAAATGAAACAACTAATATATTACTTTACACTATATCTTATTCATTTGTATAACATGTTATTTTATGTGTCTATTTAATGAGTTACAAGAATTATATTCTGCCATTTTCATATCCATCATAAATGATGATTAAAAATATAATTAAAGAAACACATAATATAATTTTTTAATTTTTTTTGGAAAATGGTCATGAAATTGTGAAAAAAAATATTGATCAAAATATAGAAACTCATTTTTATAGAAAATTACCCAGAATAAGATCATTGTGGATTCCATTGTTGTGAACTACTTGAATTACATTAATCAAATGAAATTGTAATTCATAAATAATTAAAACATAAAGATAAAATTAACAAGAATTTTCTAGGAATGAGAAATTTTTATGAAATACGGAGGATAAATATGACCATTAAAAACTCATATTAAATGAATAAAATTATTGACATTTGAAGATAAAAATAAGTAAAAAATAATAATATATCTGTGAAAAATGATCACAAATGAATTTTATAATGGTTATAGAGATGAATATCTTTGTGAAATTATTAATTAATGTTGTTATTTTTATTATCCAATAGATGAAATTACTATCAAGAATGTCAAGAGTACAAGTATGTTTTTTTGTTAAATCAATTTATATCTATTTATCATAATACTATTCTTAAAAATTATTCATATATTTTCTATAAAATATAATATATAATTGAATTATATTTTATTTAATTTTTCTTGTGAATATTTAAATTTTTCTCATAAAACTCATTTCAAAATAATATTATTAAAAAATATGATATCTATAAGTATCTTCTCTTATTTGTTTTCTCTCATTGAAATACGTTATATATTCATCATGTTTTTTAATTATCAAGTTTATATATATCCCATGTAATATATAATAACATATTTCAGATTTATAAAATGGGATTTTAAAATCCATAATGTGTTTTTTCCTTCACTAGTTTTTAGTCAATCTTTACCAAAGACATACTAGTTTAATTTTTTGTATCACAATGAATATGAAGTTGTTAAGAATAAATTTAAATAAAAAGAAATTTTATGTTCATTTTTTCTTAGACACCATTTATTTTATTCTTCTATTTTTAAATATGAGGTTATACTACGTTCTTCCAATTTCAACTAACTTTTATTCATTATTTCATTGAATGATTATTTGTAAGAGAATATGTAATTATGAATTTATAATGGCTAGGGTTATTTCAACTATATATATATATATATATAATTTATATGGTTTTTATATCATCTTCAATAAATTTAAATGATTTCTTAACGTTACATTCTAATTTCTCAAATGAACATTAAAATATTTTAAAAGTAATCCTTTCAATTGTTTCATTAAAATTTATTTTAAAATGAATTTAATTTTCTTTAAAACTTTTTGAAATGAATGTAAATTTAAATATATATTAGTATGAACTCATTTACCCATAATCATTGTGTGTGTGATCCCATATTTTTTAAAGTAGGTCCCTCTATGAGTTTTTATTCCTTAGACATTTATGGTCGAGTGCTGTTTGGAGTTAGCGAGCCTTTGACTACTAAAATGGCCTAATGATAAGGGTTTTATGTTTTTTTTAGGATAATGGAGTCTGGTTATAAACATGTGGAATGTTTATATTATGGTTTTCAATGATTTTGATGTATTTGGAGGTTGTTTGGGTCCTTATGTAGAAGCTGGGATGGAGAATATTTTTTGATCATTAACACATTGTGTACATGTTAAAAAACATGTAATATCCACAAAACACATATAATGAGATATATTATGAGAAGATGTGTATATATATCACAAACATAATTTAGGCATTGTAAATATCAATTTGGGGGAATATTTCCCTGAGGTGATGAGTTTTTTTTGTAAAACTCGGAAATATATAAACACACAATTTGACCAGATTAAATACAATTTATTACTGATAACAAATGGTTTTTTGTGGGATAGTGTATTTTATTATGATTACTATATTTTTTTATTCCTCTCCTTCTTGGACCTAGGATGATTTCTAGTTGATTTCTATGTCTCGTCTTATATTCTAGATATCCCCACAAGGAATTAGATCCCTTGTGGATTTCATTGATTAGGTTATCCCCTATCTTCCATTATTACCCATTACAATGGTGTAAATATTTGAGTATGTGATTGTTTTGAGGTATGATATTGACCAAGGATGATCTATGTTCTATTGATCTTTTGTGGTTTCGTTCTTATTGGAATTTACCATCAGATGAACTGTGTTGATCGCTAAATAATGTTAGGGGGTATAAACTTAAACTTATTTTTTATTTAATTTATATTTCTATGAGATATTTTGAATTCAACAACACAAAATGCAATATAATTAATTTTTTCATTAATTAATGATAAATCCCTGACCTTGATATGAGTCATATTCTCATTAATCCAATTAATAGAATCCTAGCTTATGACTACCCTTTGGTTATAAAAACTGTTAATATATATGTATGAATTGTATAATGGCCTAATGTGTGGGTATTTTGACATATCACCTAGAATATATCTTGTTATATAATCCCTATTAAATGTATTTCTTCTTATTTATATTACAATTGATCATTTGAAGCATGAATGGTTGTGTAATTAAAAAAATGATACTTTTCATAATTATCCAACATGACTCATGATGTGATACTATCTTTCCATGGTATTATGAATTGTAATATTATATTTATGTAATTCTTATATTTTTTAGGATGTATCCATCCCCATGATGTGATTCCTATAGTGACCATCCTCTGACCACTGCCATGCACTAATTATTATATTGAGTGGGCTCTTCCCAGTCTCATCATATAATTATTATTTAGAGAGTGCTCCACCCTGTCCCATAAAGTAATTATTATATTTAGAAGGCTCTTCCCAGTCCCATTTATTAATTATTATATTTATATATTGTTTTGTGTGGTACGTAGTTACAATATGTTCAGATACATTTAGAATGGTGCTGATATAGGTTGATTGTAGAATTATATTAATTTATTATTTAGTACACTGGTTTATCTCATTAATTTTTAACTTATTATCATATAGGTATTGTATAAACATGTTGTCTACGAATTTTTGAATTTTATAAACACCCTTTTTGGAATTCAATTTGGTATTCGAGAAGATTACATGGATGTAGTATTGGATAAGTGCACGAGACCCTATAGTTCATTTACATATTTCTGGATTGGATGGCGTTTAGAGATTTAACCGACATGGGGTTTGAGATATGGGTATTTAGTGTTTCTATGTGTTATATTATTTTATCATTTAGATACATACCATCTTGTCATTATATTATTAATTAATATTAGAATATTGGTTTCTCTTTTATTCCCTAGTTGAATGATATACTATTCCCATTGTTTTTCAGTTACACTAATATTTATTATTACTTATATATTTCAACAATATAATACTCCATATAATGTGGTATAGTATCCCCATTATACATATCAATCCCTACTACCTGTCATTAATGTCTGGGGTATGATGAGGCACCCTTGAGTTCTGGTAACATACATAGTTTTTCCATGTAGGGGAGAGACAGATTGGGCGTTGCAATATAGTGTTTTTATAGGAGTAGTTTTTTCTTTTCTATTGAATTAAAATTTAGGATGGTTAAAAAGGACACAAGTTGTGATGAGACTTGGTAATAATTTTTTAGGGGAATATTTAATCTATTTATTTGGATAAATTAATAATCCCGAGGAGGAGATTTCTATTTATGATGTTTGCTTATTTTGGGTCATGTTATTATATCGTTTATGATTCACATGGTGTATAATGATATTTTTTCTTTAATATTTATTCGTATAGCCTGATATGTCTTAAGGTGAGTTTTAATGCCTCATGATAGGCATATAGGTATATATATTGACAAGAATTTTTCATGGTAGGGATATATTTATTTCATGTGTTATATACTTTCCTATTATAAATATGGTATACGATTCCTGATATATTTTATTACATCAAAACAAATTATTTTTATATCATTCTAAAAAACTTGTATGACAAGAGTAGAGGGGCCAATAGTAATGGTTCTTTGTTGTTGTCACTTGTTGCGGTTTACCATGATTTCAATGATAGTGTTATAAAGAGTTTATCTGTCAGGTAGAAAAAATGAAACATTGTTGTCTTTGTGATTAGAATTAGTAGGGTGGTAATAAACATTCATCTAACATAAATGAAACAGGTAAAAAAATTTAACATGAGGGTTAGATGTATTTTGGGTTCGTGATAGCATCTTGATGGTTATGAGATTCATGGAAGGGGAAATTGTTCACACTGTTCCTTCAACGTACGAGCTGAAGAGAGGGTTTCAACTATATCATCAACCTGTATTCACTTGGTAGGGAGGCCCTCTGAATGTCGATTTATAGATTGAGATATTTGAAATGGTCATTAAAAACAATGAGACACCATTTAATAAGAGGTCATTTTTTTTGCATATATGTATCATGGACCTCCCATGCATTGGATATTCTAGAGTAGACTGGGTAGATGGATGTGTTAAATTTTATGGACATCAAGGTGAAGTTATTTAGCCACATCTATAAAGATACATTTAGCAATGATATGCCTCATTATTTCATGAATATGACACATGAGGACATATTAGTAATGGAATATGCATAATGTTTTACCAAACTATAGTGATTTTCACTATATTTAGTTAATAATTAAATCTCTATCGTGATATATTTTCTAGATGGACATCACTACAAGATCATGTAACTAGGGAATGGGTTTCATAGATTTATTTTTTAAAAATGTGATAAATTAGTAACATAGCATTGATTATAAATTGAGAAAGTCCTCAATAAGAATACTAACAATTTATGTAGAATAAACTGGGAGTTCTTCTTTTTGTGGAACATGGAAAAACTATAACGTTTTTCCCACTAAAACAACATGAAAATCATTCGAGGTAGAGAGATTCCATCTAAAAATCATGTCCCATTGTTGTTTTTTCTATGTGAAAATTTGGGGCACATGTGGCCTTAATGTCTATATTTTACATTATAGTGTCATATTTGCAGTAGGATGGGCCCTAAGAATAGTTTTTTAGTGGAAGAAACATCATAATTGTTTAATGGGACAATGAAATACACCGGATTCATGGATGAAGTCAGCCACTCCTTAACCAACAGATAGTTGGAGATCCATAGGATATCTATGTTGAGTTAGGGGATATGTAGCATCAACACTATATTGGGAATACCAGGATGCGGGAATTGGTCCTGAGATTCATATATTATCCTAGGGAAGAAGGGTGTGTCCTTTTCATGGTATAAAAACAACCCTAACTATTATGGTTGTAGGATCTTCTAACATTATTGGTATTATTGTTGTATTATATACTATTTATTATGTTTTTTTGGAAATTATATTATCACCTTCCTTTTTATCTACTCTCATTGATAATAGTTAGAGCATGGTAGTAAAAATCATTGATGTTTCTTGGACCATCAACACACTATTGGGAGTGCTGTCAAATAATATCAAATGTTGAAATGAAAACACTCTAGAGATGTGTGGTTACCGATTATTTTTGATAATTTTTTATTGAAATTTGAGGGATTTGATTTGATTATGGGTACGTATTTTTTAGTCCATTACATGGAACATTTTGATAATTTTATAAGGACAATTATCTTTAGATCTCATGAAGTTGGTAGATATTATCACAAAGGTGAGTGAGATATTTTGGATGCCCAGTTAGGACTAATTCATTAATGATTGGATTGTCCCATGGATCAGATGGAAATGATTTTTTTTATGATAATTTAATTTATTATGATTATTTTATTCTATTGTTATTCAATTTTTGTGATGTAATTCAAGATGGTTTCTATGTCTTACCATTCGAGTGAGATATTGAGTTTGGGATTTATTTGGAGAGGGGAGTAGTGAAATTTTCTATCCAAACATATTGGATGTCACCAATATATCATTGAGAGTTGAAATGTTAGTTGTAATATCATGAGGATAAATTTTTTTTACATGTTAATACTTAGCCATGGGGTTGTATTGTTATTTTATCTATGAAGTATTATGGTATCTTGTGCATGTGTGTGGATTATCAGACTTTGATCAAGATAAAATTAATCAAATGGAGTCCTCCGCCACACATCGGTAGGTTATATTATCAATTTACAGTTTCTAAGAACTTATAAATAATTTATTTGAGATTAGGACACCAATATATGATGTTGAGAATATGAGACATACATTAGAATACTTTCATGAAAAGATATGTCTTGTATGAGTTCATAGGAAAAATATTCAGTTTTACTAATTCACATTAGGTATTCACAACCATGTTTAATTACATATTTAATCATTTCTTGCATAAAATTAAGGTGTAATTTATTGATTGAATCCTAGTGTACTCCTAGTTATCATACACTGATGCGAAAATGTAATAATTTTCTTGAGGACATTGATATAACATTAGATTTAAGGAAAGATAACCAAATGAATTTTTTTTATTGATAATGGGAACATATTGGTACTCTTCATGCCAAAGGAATAAGAGTTAGTGGAACTAGATAAATTTGGAGATTACCTATCTTGGGGAGACATAATAATGGCTTCATGATAAATTTTTCTCTAGGTTTAACTGATTATTATCTGCGCCTTATCCTACACTACTCCTAAGTGGAAATATCTATTATTAAGGTGACCAATAAGGGATTTTTTTTTTGTTGGATTAATGTTATAGGGGGTATTTTGGATCATAAGGGTAGGATTAAATCAATATAAATCCTCATATTACCTATTTCTGGTAAACCATATGTGGTGTATTGTGGAACATCTTGAGTTATACTTGGAGAAGTTTAGATAGAGGACGATCGAGTGGTTTCTTACTGCTATAAATAAGTGAGAATTCATGATAAGAATTACCCTAGTCAAAATATATTTTTAATTCATTTGTATATACCTTAAGGTACTAGAGAATATTTCTTATGGGTGAGAGGATTTTGGTGGACATAGAACCCAAAAGCCTCGGGTACATATATTATCATTGGGACCTAAACCATTGATAGAGAAGGTGTTTCAAGTATTGGTTGTATTTTGACATCATGTTTTTTATACACCTTTAAAGTGATATATTATTTCTGATTCCTTTAACTAGATGAAGAATATAGAGTCAGTGTGGGAGTTTTCCATTGAGTGATGGATGATAACAATATTTGTAGAGATTCAACTAGATGATCATGATTTTCATGGGTGAGTAGCTGTGAAATATATTTATTTTATAAATTTTATTGTTGAGTAGATAATGAAAAATAAATTTTCTATAATGGAGGGAAAAATTATGATATATAGATTATATTGTGGGAATACAACATTAGGATTTTCCCCTGGATGAAATAATTCTCTTCATTTATGTTTTTATGTGTGGGTTCATATATACTTTTTTGATGATTTGATGAGACAATTAAATTCTTCTATATTGAATGTATAGCAATGTTTGATTTTTTGTTATCCCTATATATAGTAATAAGGGTCATTAATGGGGAAGGAATTAGACATATTTTTGGATAGATGTTTTATTAATTTGTAGGTGAAATCCGAGCATCATAGGTTACTTATGTTTTTACATCCTTTTCCAAATTTTTAGTGGAACTGGGATGATTTCACTTTATATTTTCACCTAATTACCTAGGAAAAAATATTAGAATGATATATTTTGTGTTATTATGGATCATAAAAAAATGTTTTCCCACATCTTACCTATCAGGGTTAAATTCATAGTCAATCATCTGGATAGTATGTACATCCATGATATAGTTTTTCTTCATTTTATTATGAGGGGTATCATTTTAGGCAGGGATAATAGTTTAGCATCATGATTATATAAGGGTATTCATAAGGATTTGTGAATTTAGTTTCTTTTGAGAACATCTTATCTTCATGAGACAGATGGTCAAACAGAGTAAACTATTTAGGTTCTCTAGGATATGATATTAGCATGTTTTTTTTTGGATTTTTGGGGTTTATGGGGGGAATCATGTTGATCTCATGGTGTTTAAATATAATAATAGATTCTATAAATCGATCTAAAAGGATACATCCATGTATATGTATGATTTTATGTTCTATTGAACTATTTATTGGTTAAGGGTAAGTGAGTTAATTATTTTGTTTCCCTAGTCCTATGAAGTTGACTCCTAAATAGGCTTAGGTGACATAGTAGAAATTGGTGACATCATTTTTTTTGGATGAAATAATATGCTAACCAATGGAGAAAAATTATATAATTTGATGTTGTTCATCATTTTTTCTTTCACATGTCACCTAAGATGGAGAAATATTGTATCAAGAAATAGGAAAAGCTAAAAACCTAGATTGTTGATCCATTTGATATGGTTAGTCTTGTGGAATACTAATTATCCATACCATAGATATAAAGTACCATGAAAAAAATATTTCATGTTTCATAGATTTATAGATATTATCCCGACCGTTCTCATGTGGTGGGTGTCGAGGACATTGATCATCATGCTAAAGCATCCATTACAGATCATCTATTACATATTTTGGAACATTGTGGAATGTATCTCATTTATAAGACTATACTTCAAATTCATGTTTAGTGGATTCTAGGGATTTTTGTAGAGGATACATCAGAGAGGGAGTCTGATATGTGATCACAGTGGAAAGACATATTCTACAAGTCTACACAGTGATGCATGATGTAGCCCAGGGATAAGCTCATATATTGTGGGTATGTTATAAGACCACAAATTTTCTTTGAGGTACGTCCCTCTTTGAGTTTTTAGACCATGAATGGTCGACTCTTGTATAAATATAGAGATTCATTCATGGGGAAAATAAACTAATGATTACAGATTAATGATTATTTTAATTAATGGTGTTTATGAAAACATTTTCTAAATGGGTTTATGATGGTTTTCCACAGTTTGAATGGATCTGGATGTGTTTTTTGTCCATTTTTTGATAATTGGATCAAAATTGTCTATGAATCATTTACATGTAGTGTAGATTTTACACAATGTGTAACTACTGCACAAAAAATTTCATGGACTGGTTCATAACATGATGTGCTTACACACCACGATCCTAAATCACACTATGCTAATATTTATAGGGATTAATATTAACCTGAGGAAAAGGGCTATTCAACATAACTACGAAATGGGAAAATACATGGTTTTCACAGTTTACAAATAGTTTTTTCCTTATAACTATTTCTTTTAAGATGGTAATTTTGTATGATTTGGAATATTTCATTCATTGCAGCCTCTCCCATTCGGACCTAGGATAATTTCTATGAAATTTTAGAGTCTCTTCCAATAGTCTATTCATCAGAATTATGCACATAATCTTGGGTATGTTTCTTTCATTTGGATTACCCCTATATTACATTATTCTCCCTTATGGTGGTGGAAATATTTAACCATGCATTTGTTTTAACATTTGATCCTAACGATGGATCATTTAGTTTCATCATTTGAACTTCATCACCTATATTATTGTTTCTTTTTACCAATGTATGTTTTTTTATTGTATACTATATAATTATTTCCGCTCTAAAACTATCTCTAAAGTTTGTATAATATCCAAGTCTATAAAATTTTGTGATTGCACCAACATAATGTGAATAAAAATGAATTTAATCATTTATAAATTTTGAATCGTGGATAGAAATATTTGTTAGATCACTTTTTATCCAATTTATTTAAAATTTTATTAAGTATTATTTAGGATGATTTATCCCTTGTATATATATGTATGAATTGGATAATGGCATAATGTGTGTTTAGCATGATATGTGACCCTATGTGATTTCTGGAAATATAATCCCTAGTAAATGGAATATTTATTATTGATATGATTGTTGATCACATTATCCCTAAATGAATGTGTAATTGAAGAGAAAACAACAATTTTCATTATTATCCATTGATAATTTTTTTGTTATATTGTTATATCCTTTCAGTTATGAATTGTTGAGTTAACAAATTTTAATTGTTATATTTCTTGGGATTTTACCATTCCCATGATTTATTTCTTATATTGACTGGGATCATTCCAGTCCAAATACATAATGCTTATATAGAGTTTTATTTTCCTAGTCCCATTCTATTATTCTTATATTTAGTGGGATCTCTCCAGTCCATTGTTATAATGATTATATTGAGAGGGATCTTCCCAATCCAATAATATAATTCTAATATTGAGGGGGATCTTCCGAGTCCCATGACGAAATGATTATTTAGAAGCTCAGTCATGATTTCCATAATTATGCTATGCTAATGGTTATGGATGACCTTTCCTTGGATATATGGTTATGGATAGCATGTTTTTTCTATATGCTTTGAGACATACCATAATGGCACTGAAGAAAGATTGTATTTATATTATATTAAATGATAAATTAATACATTAGTTTAATAATTTATTTAACACACGTATTTTCAGACTAGTTTTGATTATGCAAGGTGGGGTAGATTTATGGATTATTACTCAAACCCTATTTGGAAACCATTTGGTAGCTGGGAAGATTACACGGATGAATTTTTGGAATAAGTAAAGTGACATTTTTTATTTTTTTCTTTCTCAATGTGATGGTGTTTGGATGTTTTAAAAAATGGGATTCATAACCAGGTTCTCTTTACTTTATATGTGTCATATGTTACATTTTTTTAGTTTGACATTATGATACATCACACCTTATCATTACATGATTCTGTATGACTGGTGTATTAGTTTATCTTTTATTTCCCAGTTGTATGGTATGCTATAAATAATTTGTTTCCTTTACTCTAGAATTTATTATTATATGTTTTGTTTCATTGTATTTCACCCCATATTGGGGTGTACAGTATCCCTATTATAAATTCTACAAACCTATTACAAGTTAGAATCCTATTTTATATGAGGAGGTTCATTTGAAGTCCAATAATTAAGCCGATCTGGCCATGGGAGAGTGTTCAATGTTGATGGACATTATGATGTGGTTTTTATCTCATGAAATTTTTTTTATATGTTTTAATGATTTTAGAAAATAATTTCTAATATAAGTGTCTTGAAAATAATGTCATTTTAATATGTGGGTTATCAAAACTAAATGATATTTTTATTTACATTCATTGAAATTTTAAATTGCTATCAATATTTTTCATCGTATATAGAAATATTATTTAATGATTCTTAGTAATCAAGTAGAATATTTTAAAATCGAACCATCCACATAAATTTTCTTGATGGATCATTATCGTGAATTTTAAAATGGTTTCATGAAATCAATTTCTTTTGAAGAGGTAAAAAATCAATAATAAAATTATGTTTTTTTACATTTTAAGGACACAAATATATATCTCTTATCGTCTTGTGACATGTGAGGCATGATATTGAAAAAATATATAATGGGTAAAATTTAATATTTCATGTGCTTGAATGGGTACATGGTCAGTGACCCATAACCCCATTATTTTGGAACATGAGTATTTGTACCAAGAAAAAAATGGTACACAAGTGGTCTTATGAATGAAAAAAGGTACATGAGTAGTTATCATTAGTTGAAAAAGTAGTTATCTGAACCATAAAATTTAAAAAATTCATCATAAAATACATAAAAAGATATAATAAATGTTATCCCAAGAATAAAATGGAACACAAGTGGTTAGTTTATGAAAAAAGTACCAAAAGTGGTTATCATGGTCCTAGTGTGAAAGATTCCACATTTGTTAGGGGGAACAATTTTTGTTGGATTTTTAAGTGTTACATCAGGGAGGTTTGAGAATTTAAAACATAATGTAATTATGAGAATGTGAATAGCTTTAAAAATACTTGTTAGGATTGAAAAATGGTCTCTATGGGGTTTCAAATTTCTTGAGACAGTGGTGGAGGAATCATGGTGTTGTCAGGGTAGAAATAAGGTTCTACAACCAGTAGTTATTAACCTTCTACATGGTGGAGTTCATAGCTGAAAATCTTTGTACAAAAATATTATCTAAAGACTGGTGTACCACATGTATTATTGTGTCCCCCCCATATGAAATAAGCTGAGGATTGTGCATGCAGGTACATATCCATTAGTATGGAGTATATTCCCTCAACATCATATCAAACAAAAAAAACAATAAAATTATATGATAAATTTAAAAACCATAGTATCATGTAGAAACTAATAGATGGGATACTAGTAATACAATAAATATAAGGGATCCCAATTTGGAATGAAAAAAACTATTAATAGAATTAGTAGATAAATTTATAAATAATACATTATGTTACTCCTCAGTCTATCAGTGTCCACAACCAATACAATACTCTTCCACTTGGCCATCAACATAAGACTCTTGACATTATAGGGATCCCTATACACAAATTCTTTTCATGCATCATGGTTCTCGTATATGGTGTGAGTAATTTGATGTTGTAGTAAACATCCAATGATTCCTTCACAAATGTTGACATATATAAAAGGTTTGTTGAATTATTATAATAAATTTTAAAAAGGTATAACATTCATACCATATGTACAGAAATATCATTCTATATCCAACCCGATATGAACTCCCAAATGTATGAAATCCCTATCTATGATAGTAGGATAATCATAAAATTTCATTTGTGAGAAAGGAAATTACATTTGGTTCATAAAACATTTCATAGTGGTCTTCAGGCATTGAGTAATATCATGCACCTAGTCCATCATACCTCAACTATATCATGGGTTAGCCCTATGGACCATCACACCCAATTTGTGCTTTAGTACAGGCCTCCAATCCTTCATTCCACAAATAGACTATCTCGGGTCAACCCACATTTCATGATCCCCTAACATAATACGTTAGGATAGAACCACATGTTGTCATCCACCTATCATTTTATCATGATTCATCCCACCAGAGCATCAATATCAAACCCTATGCTCAAGTCCATCATCATCATCATCAAAGCATGAGGTACACACTTACCCTATAAGGGTGATATATTAAATGAATGTATACTATTGTTAAATTGAAATAACAACCTCAATGTCATAGTAACACACATCACATTGTTGAACAAACAAGGAAAGAATAAATTATCATCATGAGAATATAATCGGAACACATAACATCATATGATCATATTCAAATGTGGAAACAAGATGTTCTAGAAATACTAATAGAATGAAGTACTATAATAGGTATCAAGGGATAAAAAAACACATGAGATAAAAATCATGCATGATATTCAAGAAATTACTTCTCAAGAATTATAGAAATGATAATTTTTTAACAACATCCCCATATTGTACGAAACATCCTACATCGATGTCATTGATGGAAAAAATCTGTGATTATCAATGAATCATCACATGAATCTTATCCTAAGATTAATTGTTTACAATGTCTCCACATAGATTCATTTTACCGATTCTAGATAAATTATTTATGGAATAAAATAAATTAGAAAATGAGGTAATAAATTCTATTTGTAGGATAATATATAAGAAAATTGATAATTTCATATTCTTCTTCTAGATAATTTTAGTATAATATCATTAAATAAATTATTTATCACTTATGTTGGATGATTCATAAATATAACTCCTAAATAAGTCATTACATATTTAGAAAAAAATATTCATAGATAGAATGATATCCCATTATGAAACACTACTCAATTGAATAGATGAGTGAGGGTGAGGGTTCTTCCATGACAATAAATTAGAAGAATTCATATTATTTAGAGAAGAAAAGACAATCCTTGATCCGTGGTATTCTATGACTATATGGATTGGAGATAAAACGTAACAATAGAAATTATCATGTTTTAGATATTTTTATGAAGATAAAATGCGTGTATGTTCCCAACATGAATAAAAAAAGTAAATTTATCATTAATTTATCATTTGAATTTTTTTAACATGGTAGTTTCTAAATTATTCAATAAATATGAGTTTCAAATTTAAATGAGTCAAATTAATTGAATCCACAATATTTCATAATTTTAAATTCATAAAATTAGGTCAATATCATGTATTGGAGAAGAGGAAATGTGAAAATGGTGTGAAAACCATTTTTCCAAAACAATTGATTTCATAAGTAATATATGGAATTACCCTTATACTACTCAAACATGTCTTGTGATAGAACTAGGATACTATTATATAGTACATGGAATGATGGAGTTACTGATATGCACATTATCATATAATTACACACCATTTGAAATATCTTGTTTAACTACACATGACATATCATCCACTCAAACAATAATTAAACAGGGTATTAGCATTAAATTAATCTCTTCAAACACATATTTGAAGTTAGAAATTCCCTAACATAGTGCATGGTATTCCACCCCAACATTATAATATTCTATAAGTAACATTACAAATCACTTGTAAATGTGGGTATACTCTTACACAACATTTAGAAACTCTACCCACCATTAAATATTGATAGGTTTCCTTTTTGTATTCATTAAACAAAATGGTAACCCCTTATAAAACATATTTATAACTTTTTTTACCATTACACATTGACTTGAAAACCCCCTTACCCTTACACAATTGTTCATGTACACTTACACAATCCTTCAAAAATAATTTTAACATTTATGTAACTCCCAAAACCCTTGCATTGTAAATTTAGTATCTAATTTACATTTATGTGGGACCTTATGTCATATGTATGATTAATGGTAATGTTTAAAATTTATAATTATATAAAAAGTAATTATTATAATAACACATAAATTGTATTTTTAAAATGTTTAATATCTATAAATTTTATAATTCACCCACTCTGAATATTTATCATCCCCATGAAGTGACTTCGATGGGCTCCCTTTAGTATCTCAAGACAACAACCTTGAACTTCAAACTCTCATTACAATGTTTCATCAAGGATTAGACCATACTTTCATATGATTCAGAGATGTGGAATAATAATTCCACATAGGATATTCCTACTCTTAGTCTATAATCCTCACTAGACTCTCTAAATAATACCCATTTTTCTCAAAAATAATATCCTCATATTCTATAAAATTCATAGGATTTAGAATGTAACCCCATAGAACAAAAATATGGACCACATCTGAAATCCTTTATTATGTATTGGAAGGTCCATATGAAAATCCATTATCCCATCCGATTAAGTTATCCTAACTGGTCCATAAAACCATAGTCCTAGTTTCACATGATTCCCTAAACAAAGATACCACAATTGATGTGATACTAAAAAAACCTTTCACTGACATTAAACTGCAACAGTCTTATACTCTGATATTCATATAGTCACATCATATTTTGGTTGTTCACAAAATGCTTGTTGATCAATTGTACCCTCTATGAATTCTCTAACACAATACTAGTCCCAAAAAATATTTCCTTAATTTACATGTACCAACAAATTGGCGAGTCGAATAACCATGTTTAGAGATCCTCAAAAGATGATTTCATTCAATAAATTAAGAAACCATTGTAATATGATAAATCATACATGGATAAGATATCATAACACATTTCACCAAATTTAATAAAACATGTTTTCTGAATATAAACTATTATCTGAATCATTGTCTTCAACATTCCATATTCCCAAAGGCGGAACATAGTTCTCAACGTCAGTTGAGTTCCTAGGGCTTGCTATAATCCCTAACAAATGAATTATGTAAAACATTTTTCTATTATAGATAATATTCATAATGGATATCCATTTAAGGGTAAAATATCACTAATGTATGTAATTACTAGCTATATTTATTGATTTTGTCTCATATATCAGTATTAAGTGAGAAACATTCATCAAATGATCATCAATCTCTTAGATATGGACATGGATGCTTGGGTAATTGGGTGACCTCATCCAACATTACGTTATGATTTCCTCACAGATCAATATTGACAGTGGAAATTTTAGAAGAAAATAAGCAGTATTTCAGTGGTCGGCCATTACACTCTACCAAATAAGCCACCATGAAACAAATCCTTCACTGGCCCTTTTTACCATTGACAATAAGAACTGTCTCCTTAAGTCTTGATGCAACTTTTTATAACTAGTTTATACCACCCACCTAGTGGTATGAAATCCTATCATTAGATATTCATTTTTAGAAGTGGGGACCACTACTCTCCCATAATCCATGACCACAAATTCATAATCCATTAACCAGCTGAGTATTAGATAAAGGCCATCTAGCTATTCCTATATTACAGAACACACTGGGCTGGTTTCCCATCCAATATTTACTTAGTCTTCCACAATATACATGACCCCAAATGGGTCACAATTCATTGATCTCGAATCCATATAAGCATCCGTCCTCAACTTAGTCAACAATCTCATCAGGAAGAACACCTCCTCGGATGGTCTATCACCAATCCCATGTGCTGCTTGTGGGTAATTCGTAAAAACATTTTCTTTAAAGTAACCATTACATCCTATTTATGGAATCTCAAAATATGAAATATATCTATACACTACATAGTTCATCTACCTCAATTAAAGGATTATCTTATTGAATATATAATTTAGATTCTTGTGGTGTGTTTAGGAAAGATACCTCAATGAAGAGATAATATCATCAACAATTAAAAACATAGACCAGTGATACTATATCAATGTTATGGGTGGGATATTTTTTCCTCATGGCGCCATTGTTTATGTGA
Source organism: Viscum album (assembly GCA_963277665.1). Classification (NCBI taxonomy): domain Eukaryota; kingdom Viridiplantae; phylum Streptophyta; class Magnoliopsida; order Santalales; family Viscaceae; genus Viscum; species Viscum album. Next base: position 50,925,222 of record OY728152.1, on the reverse strand, counting down.
CCCAAAATCCACAACCTACTCCCCATGCATCAATACTTATCCCAAACCAATTCCTGATCCATCATAGTGTTTGGTGTATCTGATCCCAAGAATAGGGATTATCATCATCGGAGAAACATTCAACGTCACCTTTCTCTCATGAAATGACTAACCACACTTGTCTCACCACTAGAACATTAAAACCTTCTTCCTAAATGAACACATGGGTGTTGATAGATTTAAAAAATCATATATATTTTTTTTATCCTACTAAACCCAATAATCTATTTATATCAAACATAATTTGTTGGCATGTCCAAGACATTATGTTTTCCATTTTCATTGGTTCCACATATATACATTTCTTTGAGATGAAAATACAAATGATCCTTAAACCCATAATATGTTAGTTAAAATTTATTTTCTTATTGAAAATCCCATGTTCATAAAGGGTAATAAATACTATCTTATGACTTATATAATTCCATTATTCTGTGCCAAAGTAAATGAGGATGTATTTAATGAAAAATATGAATAAATATTTTAGGTATGGGTTGATGATATTTTTCATGAGATCAATGCTGATTTTTGGAACAATATTCAATCCAAGTGGCATTAAAAGATACTTATAAAACCCATACCTTCCCTAAAATACCATTTTTTATGCACTAATCTCTAAACCACAAATAGTGGTAGTTTGATCAATGATCAATATTGTTGAACATATAATCTCCCTATAATTGATCAAATTGATCATCAATATTTTTAATAGAATATCTATTATTCACCATCATAATGTCAAACATTTGGTAATCAACAAAGTGTCGAATACCACCTTTGGTGTTCTTGGTAAAAATGATAGGTATATCCCCAAAATGAGGTACATATACTGATAAATCCATGCTATTCCAAGTCCTATTGTTTTAACTCGACATCCTTCAACATTGATGGTGCCATATGATTTGGGTTATAAAAAAGGTATATGATCCTAAATTTATGCTTCATCTTAGCTTACCAATAATTCAGATGCACTACTATGTTGATGACTCCCACATTGATTTCAAACCATTATTTAGGATATTAAGGGACTATAGTTCCCTATAATGTTGAGGGATAGATGATTTTAATGTCATGAAACATTTGATCATAGTTATGAAATCTCATGCCTATGAAATTCCCTATTTCAATGAATTAATGGATGAAGTGGATCTATTTCTAAAACTATGGAGTCAGAATGGTAAAATTGTCACCTACATACTCTTACACATATAGTGGTACAACATGAATGTCTTACCATGTAGGATATTTCCATCCACACATCACAATAATTACAATAATAAAATTTATTGGAGACATATTTTATAATAACATGTTAATAATTCCAAATAAATGATGTCATTCGACAACATCTTAATTATTTTATAGGATCACACTATGGTTCTTTTAGGATTCTACCCACAAGTCAAGGTGTACCCAAAAAACACTAACCAAGGTTTCCACCCCCTGTATATTAGTTACAATCAGACATATTCAAACACAATAACATGATCATGTACTACTAATTAATTATAGGTCAGAAATATCATAACATCATGAAACTAGATATAACACACAATAGAGATTACATGTTTATCTCGAATAGATAGTATAATTTAATCCACTAAATTAATGATCCAATATTCTGCATAAAAATAATTATATATATGGAATTTGAGCCTACATTCCAATTCATGATTCATGATCAGTGATGAAAATCCCATAAAAATAGAATTAGTATTCATGTCCATTGAAACATGAATGTCCATTAAAGTTGTGTTGTCCATGCACAAGGATATTTCCCTACTAGATTCTCATAAAACTATCTCCTTTAAACCATTTCATAGGATAATCTAAAATTAAAATTGTAAAAAAGTACTATTATAATATTTTGTACTTCCACATCCTAATCCATTGGATATAAACGAAATTGGCACTTGACATCTTGAATTCCGAACAAAATGTAGGAGTCTTTTTACTAGTAGTGAGGTTATAATTCTACTAGGTAGATAATATACCATCCATATAATGGATTAATATAAATAATAACAAAATAACATAATTAATAAAATAACCATTGTATCATGAAGAGAGTAAATGAAGGAGTACAAATCACACTGGTAATAATTGGGCTCCCAAAGTGGAAATCCAAATTAGAGTAATAAATGTATTGATAAATAATAAAGAAAAATTGTATGGTCCTATGGATTCAATAATGATTATCTATAGGATCCATGATAAATTACACATACAATATCCTTAGGCTCATTTCACTTAAATGGATCTACATATTTGATGTATGCTTGAATTTCGAGATTCTTATGCTGGGTGTGCATTATAAAATAGAGTTTTACACAACCAATGTGTCCTTAAGATATGTCCATATGTATAATTGTGGTCTTCCATGATAATAATAAATTATAATCCTTATATAAAATCCATACCAAAAGTATTGAGTGTTCGTGTTATCTCCATGATTCCACAGACCTCCCAACCATACCTGGTAAAGAATTTTACTTGAAAGATAATAACCATATGTTAGAAGTGAGCATGAAAAATATTCATGGATCATAAGAGATAAACATGTTTTCTCAAATCATCGAGTTGGATCAGGACCCTAGACTATCATATCCTTCACCATAATATGTCAAGTCATCAAACTTCCATTCAAATTTATACATTAGGTTAGGCCTCCATGAAATCAATTATAATAAAACTACCTTGGGTTAGCCTGCCAGACCTTCATGTCCCTAATGTAATACCTCAGGTACGGACCCCATGCCTTCATAAACATAATGTGTTCCCTTATGTCAATCCCCTAAACCATTATTCCCATACCTTGTGATCTAGACCATTTTCATCATTATGGAATAAATTTATTATCCCCTAGAGGGGATAAATATCATAACATGGTCCACCTATTTGAAGTACTACTAACAAGATCTAAGACATGTAATGATATATTATAGGGAAGAGTATAAAATATATGCTTAAAATTACATTATGAGAATATAGTATCCACACATAAAATTATGTGATAATAATATAACATGGAAAATAATAATATATAAATCCTCATCAAATCCAATATCATTAACTGTATCATGGACCACATATACACCCACATGTGACAATTATCCTACATTGTTAATAAGATTTGAAAAAAAATTCCAAGAAAAAAATGTATATATGAGAGCCCCAAATAGTAAGAAACTTCCAATCTAAGAGTCATTGATGAAAAAATTAAGAGTCAAAAAGGACTCATCACCTAAATCTCATCTATGAAAAAGTGAATTCATTCTTTTATCCAAGGATTTAGAGTTCGAATTCAAACTATATTATTTTTAGAAATAAATAAAACATCACATGTGATAATAGCTTCTATCACGTATATAATCTAGAATGGATTTGAGAATTCAATATTATAGTTATTTATAAATCAAAATTACCAATATCAAAAAATTTCATTATCACTTCTCTTGAAATATTCCGGAAGGAAACTAATAAAATATTTATAATGAAAGGAGAATATAAAACATAGATTTCTATATGGAAAAATATTTCATGGACAAATAATTCCTTCAATAATAGAGGAGATATGGCCTTTTTTAAGTCATTCCTGGATCATATATGTCACGACCCGCCCTCGGGGTCCGTGCCGTGACTACCCCAAGCCCGCCTTCCATAGGCCAGGGGCTGGCGACTAGCACCAAGGCGTAAATCCCGGTAAAAAGGGAAGGCATTGCCTTTGAAAAGTAAACACACACCACAGAGTAAACAAGCGGAAAGTAAAAACTAAACAAAGCAGAGTATGACTGAAAGTGCTGAAAGGTAAATGGGCCAGAATACAAACCCAAACTGAAAGTAAAGTACAACTCGAAAAGGGAAAAACAGCAACTGAAAAGTAAAAGCTGCTACTCCGAGCTGTCACTAGAAATCCCACCTGAAGGGTGGGTACAGATAGCTCCTCTGCTCCACGGGTCCCGCCGTCCGCTCCGTGCACGTCCCGCCCTGTGGTCCCCCTCCGGGTACCGTCCCGCTCTGTAGACCTCAGCTAAGGTCAACGTTGTCCGTCGTCTGCAACCAACAAAACGTAGTGCGGGCAAAGCCCGTGCAGGGGTGAGTATAAGCTACTCAGTAGGGACCCCGAAACCACTGAAGGTCTCTCAAATCCACAAAGGATAAACCACGAAGAAAAGTACAATCACGAAGTAACAACCGACACTGCTTAGGTATATGCCCATACATACACCTAAGTCATCAATTAAAATACGCTCTAATCTCCGAGCCCAAGTACAACTCAGTCCACGCAGGAAAGTATACGTATTCCACATAGGAAAGCAAAACATAATCCACACAGGATTGCACAACACAATCCACACAGGAAAGAAACAGGATTCAGCTCACACAGGTATACTTCTTCAAGGACGATAAAGATGATCACTGATCCATCTAAGTCGTCGGACCCATGAAGGATCGATAGGTAACTAACCCTCGCAAAGACCCACACAGGATCGGGCCCACATAGGACCTGTAGGCGCTGGCTCACACAGAACCGCTGAGCGCAAGGACCCACACAGGATCGGGCCCACACAGGACCTGTAGCACTGATCCACGTAGGATCGCTGAGTGCTGTAGTCGTCGTCGTCGAATCCACACAGGATCTCTGTACTGTCGTCGTCGCAGTCACAGTAGCAGTCGTAGCAGTAGCAGTCGCAGCCAGCACTAGGGTTCCCGCACACAGCAAGCTCGTTCGGAGGGTCCGCTCCACGAGCCGAGAGGCTGATACATCAACTGTCACGAAGACCGGAGTTGATGTATCCAAAAGTTCCGTATCGTCAACAGGAACTCAACGCAACAGACGGCGCGTCGATCGGACGCCCGGTCTGAGAGTTATTGGCATTTTCGTCTCCGGGGCCCGGTTGGTTTTTAAGGCTAATCCAACCCGACCGTACTCCACCTGCGTCCAATCCTCGGGCGGAGTATGCCAAAAGATCCGTCTCACTAAGAGGAACACAACGCGACTGACGGCGCGTCAATCGGACGTTCGTAGCTCAAGATATGTGCGTTTCCGCTCCGAAGGCCCGGTTGGTTTCGTGAACGAACCAACCCGGCCGAACTCAAAGTAAACCGAAACCTTGAGAGCGATAAACCGAAACGACCGTCTCGATCCAAGGATCGCGTTGCCGCAGACGGTTCGTCATTCGGAGGTCCGAGGCTCAAGATATGGGCCAAAAACCGATTCTGGTTCGAAACGGGGGGGTCCGGGTCCGGGTCGACCCGGCCCGACCCCCCCCCCCTAGGGCGGCGCGGTGGCCGGCTGCGGTGGCCGGTGGCGGCACGGCGGCCGGCGGCGGCGCGGCGGGCCGCCGCGGCCTGGCGCCGCGAGGTGGCTGCACGCGGGGAGACAAACCCCCGCGTTTTGAGGGGCGGCGCGGCCTTTGTGCCGCGCCCGTTTCTTTTAAAACCGCCCCCCCCCCCCACGTGGGGGGCCTGCTGGTGCGGAACCGAGGGGGCCGGCTGCCCCCCTCCTTCAAAGAACTGCCCCCCTCATAAAGAGGGGGGTTTTTATGAGGTGGCCGGGGGATTAATTCCCCCGGTTTTAATGGTATCTGGCCGGCCAGCTGGCCGGCCGGTTTTCTCTAACGGGACCGGAAAATTCCGGTCCCCCCTTCGGCATCCGACGCCGGCGGCCCGGCCGCCGGTCTTCTCTTCCCGCCGCGGCCCGGAACCGGCCGCGGTCTCCTAGTCCCGCCGCGGCCCGGAACCGGCCGCGGCGTTCGTCATCCGGCGCGGTGCGACGGCACCGCGCCCCTTCGCCGTGTCTTGATTCCATTCAACGCGGCCCGACGGCGTCGCGTTCTTGAAGATTCTCCTCGGCGTAGTGCGACGGCGCCGCGTAAAATAATTGCACGAATGTCCGCGTGGTGCGATGGCACCACGCCACTTTGCTTCTACCTGCAAGATAAATCAACATAAACGATGGATGGGGGTTCAGCCGTGTTCATGTGGTCCGGCCCCCCTCACGTTAAATAAATAACTCAACTTAAACATTCAAGCCTCATGTTAGACATGCGAGATCCACGTTCAAGAAATGGAATAAATAAATATTGAATCAACAACCCCTACCTCGGGTATAAGATCGAAGATTTGACAACGTCCCGCGGAAGACAATGTCGCGGTGGTCGGGCGTCGCGGTCGTCGTTCGTCAATCCGTTGACGAAGAGATATGCCCGAAGAGTTACGTCGTTGGCGAATCTTCGTATGCCGACGAAGAAGGTCCGAGGAGGAAGCGGTGTTCTCTTTCGTTGACACGGGAGACGAAGAAGAGCGGAGCGGCGTTCTTCGTCGGAAATTGAGCGTTCTTCGTCAAGTCTTGAGGAAAGTCAAATAATAAAGAAAACAACGAACTCAAGAACCCCTACCTCGATAGTCGCACGTTGACGTAGTCGTGGAATATCGGTGTCGATTCCTTTGACGTCGGAGGAAGAGTCATTGTCGATGGCGTTCGTCGCGGAAAACCGTCGCGGAAGAGATGACACGGAAGAAGTACGTCGCGTCGCGGATACGGCGTCGCGGATGGACCGTGTTCTTCGGCGGAGAAGTTCTTCGTTGAAGAACGACGTTCTTCGCGTTCTTCGTTGAGTTTGAAGAAGAAGAAGAGCTCTCCACCTCTCAAGAAGACAAACAAATAACCCCCCAAAATAAAATAAGACAATATCTTATTTTATTATCACATAACACATTAGAATTTCAAAAGTTTGAAATTCAAAAGGTTTAACTCCCATAATTAAAAAGGTAACGCAAGCCAATAAATGAGGCGTTAAGGGAGTTGGGAGAATTTGAAATGTTTAGGGGTTCGTGTGGGCCCCACCACACTTAATCCTCCCAAGGGAGGTTAAGTGGGTGTGGGTCCCACTTCCAACCTCCTTTGGTAGGTTTTTAACAAGTTATAATAAAATTTGTTCTATACAAATTTTATTTAACTCAAACTAAAAACCCCTAAAATAAACTTTCAACCCGCAACAAACGCAACTCCCGAAAAGGTCTCTTTAAGCGAATATCGGCGCTGCGAGTTCATCGGTGCCCTCAGATTTCAATTCCGAGCACCGGATCAAAAGTTAGGAATTCACGCTCGTTCGTTCACTGAACGTACCCGAGCCAAACTTCGGAAATTAATTCCGGGCACTCCGGGCCTCGGAATCAGGTGCCGTCTGAAACCGCGCTCTTGTAAAATTCTAAAGAAAATTAAGAAAAAATTTCCCTTGAATTTTACGGGTCTTTACATTACTCCCACCTCAGGGCTTTACGTCCCCGTAAAGATACATCAAAAACTAGGGAAACATATGAGGGTACTGAGCACGCATTTGAGCCTCCTGCTCCCATGTGCTCTCCTGGAGATTCCTGTGCTGCCATCTGATGCGCACAAGAGGAATCGATCGCCCACGCAGGACCCGCTCCTGTCGATCCTCTATCTCCACCGGGACCTCCGTAAAAGTCGCCCCATCGTCAACGTCAAGCTCCCCATGGTCAATGATGTGCGTCGGGTCGTGCACGTATCTCCTCAGCTGAGATACGTGGAAGACGTCGTGCACCCGGTGCAACTGAGGTGGTAGAGCCAGGCGATAAGCCACCTCGCCAATCCTGCTGAGAATCTGGAAGGGTCCGATGAAGCGCGGAGATAACTTGCCGCCACAGCCAAATCTCCGAATACCACGTCGAGGTGAGACCCGCAAGAAGACGTGGTCGCCATCCTCGAACTCCAGTGGCCTCCGCCTCCTGTCAGCATATGACTTCAGCCGGCTCTGAGCTGTCCTCATCCGCTCCTGGATGACCTGGACCATCTCTGTCGTGGCCTGGACCATCTCTGGTCCCACCAGTGCTGACTCCCCAGGGTCTGTCCAGCACAAAGGAGATCTACATGGTCGGCCGTACAACGCCTCGTACGGTGCCATCCCGATGGTGGAGTGGTAGCTGTTGTTGTATGCGAACTCCACCAAGGGTAGGTGGTCCTCCCAGCTACGACCAAAGTCGAGGACACATGCGCGGAGCATGTCCTCGAGTGTCTGAATGGTCCTCTCCGTCTGACCATCCGTCTGAGGGTGAAAAGCTGTGCTAAGACGTAGCTGCGTACCGAACGCCTCCTGTAACCCATTCCAAAGCCGGGAAGTAAAGCGGGCATCTCGATCGGATACGATAGATGATGGCACGCCGTGGATCCGCACAATCTCCTGAACGTAGAGACGTCCCAAGCTCTCCACTGAGCCCTGCTCTCTGATGGGTAAGAAGTGTGCCGACTTGGTGAGTCGGTCAACAATCACCCAGATGGAGTCGTGACCTCTGGAAGTGCGTGGAAGTCCAGTCACGAAGTCCATAGATATGTCGTCCCACTTCCACTCCGGAACCTCCAAGGGCTGTACCAAGCCTGCTGGTACCTGATGCTCTGCCTTCACCTGCTGGCAGGTAAGGCATCGAGAAACGAACTCTGCTACAGCCTTCTTCATGCCCGGCCACCAGTGCTGTCGTCTGAGGTCCTGGTACATCTTCGCCACTCCAGGATGTACCGCCAAAGGAGAAGTGTGAAACTCTCTCAGCACTTCCTCTCACAAAGCTACTGGTACCATGGTACATCCTCTGAAAAGGATGTCGTGCTCTGCTCCAAGGGAGAAACCATCAGGTGCCTGTCCCGAGGATATCTGTGCACGCCGTGTCTCCCAGTCAGCGTCCCCATGCTGTGCCTCCCTGACTCGCTGCAGTAGTGGAGGAGTGACTGTGAGAGACTGAAGAAAGGCTGCTCCATCTCTATCCACGAAGGATATCTGCAAAGAGGCTAGCTGCTCCGTCGCCTCCTCGAGTAGCTGAATGCCCGTCCTCCTGCTGAGGGCATCGGCTACTACGTTCCCCTTCCCAGGAGTATAGACTATCTCAAAGTCATAGTCCTGGAGGAACTCGAGCCATCGCCGCTGTCTCAGGTTCAGGTCCTTCTGCGAGAAGATATACCTGAGACTCTGATGATCGGAAAAGACTGTAAAACGCTCGCCCATCAGATAGTGTCGCCATGTCTTCAGAGCGAAGACCACTACTGCTAACTCCAGGTCATGGGTAGCGTAGTTCTGCTCATGCGGCCTCAACTGACGTGATCCATAGGCGATCACGGCCCGCTCCTGCATCAGAACACATCCGAGTCCGGTCCCTGATACATCGCAGTAGACTACGTACCCTACTCCCTCCTCAGGAAACCTCAAGATAGGTGCGCTAGTCAATCTCTGTCTCAGCTCCTGGAAGCTCTGCTGACATCTGTCTGACCACACGAAGGGTTTCCCCTTCTTCGTCAAAGCTGTGAGTGATGCTGCAACTCTAGAGAAGTCTGGAACGAATCTCTGATAGTATCCAGCTAGTCCCAAGAAACTCCGAACCTCAGTCACGCTCCTAGGCGGCTCCCATGCTAACACCGCCTCAATCTTCGCGGGATCCACTGCAACTCCCTCCTCAGAGATAACGTGTCCCAAAAAGTGGACCTTACGTATCCAGAACTGGCACTTCGAGAGCTTACCATAAAGCTGGTGCTCTCGGAGTGTGTCAATAACAACTCGCAAGTGATAGGCATGCTCCTCCTCTTTCGTAGAGTAAATCAGAATGTCGTCGATGAAGACCACGACAAACCGATCGAGGTATGGCTGAATGATCCTGTTCATGAGAGCCATGAACACTGCTGGAGCATTGGTTACACCGAAAGGCATAACCAAGAACTCATAGTGGCCATACCGACATCTGAAGGCCGTCTTCTGCACATCCTCGTCTCTGACTCTGAGCTGATGATAGCCTGACCTGAGGTCTATCTTCGAGAACCACCATGCTCCCTTGAGCTGATCAAAGAGGTCATCAATCCTCGGTAGCGGATACTTGTTCCTCACTGTCACCTGGTTCAGGCGACGATAGTCAACACAAAGTCGCAAGCTCCCGTCCGCCTTCTTGGCGAACAATATCGGTGAAGCCCAGGGTGAAACACTGGGTCGGATGAACCCCTTTCCCTGCAAGTCCTCCAACTGTACCCGTAGCTCTCGAAGCTCGGCGGGGGCCATCCGATATGCTGGAGTGGATATCGGGGCTGTCCCGGGGTACAAGTCAATATAAAAGTCTACCTCTCTGCGAGGAGGTAGCCCTGGAACATCGTCGGGAAAAACGTCCGCAAACTGATCCACCACTGCAGGAAAACCAGGACTCCGCACGTCAACTGCTCCAAGGATAAGGCTAGCCAACTGATGAGTGATGGGCTGTCCTCTCCTCCGCGGAAGTCCATCCTGTGCTGCTAAGGCTCCCTTCTCGCCGGTGAAGGTGAACCTGCTTCCGTCGGTGCGTACACATCGCACCTTGCGCCTAAAACAGTCAATCTGTGCATGGACCGTAGATAGCCAATCCATGCCCAAGATGACGCCGTAAGGCCTCGACGCTGCTACAAGAAGATCCCAGCCGAAGCTCTCGCCTCCTAGAGTAAGCTCACACTGCCGGTACCAGTGCGTAATCGTCGAGTCTGCTCCCGTAGGAGTCTCTAGCCGTAAGGATCGAGCCAACGGCTCTCTCGGAATCTCCGAGCTCCGAACAAGGGCAGCGGCTATGAAAGAATGACTCGCTCCTGTGTCTATAAGAACTGCAGCAAGGGTGGAATAGACACAGATAGTACCTCGAATCATCTCGGGTGCGCCGTGGTCGTTGGCCTCTGCTGCCTGGAGCTGTGCCTGTCGCTGCCCGCCAGCTCCCTGTGGTCGGGGTGGACGTCCTGGTGGTGGTGGTGGTAGAGCCTCAAAGCGTCGGCCACCACCAGCTGCTCGTCCAGCTCCTCTGCCTCGTCCGCCTCCTCCCTGCGGACCGCCACGGTCGATCCTATGCCTCTGCCTCGGTGGTCCATCAACTGTCTGCTGCTCCTCGGCACGACGGGTCGGGCAGTCACGAGCCATGTGGCCCTGCCCGCCGCACGAGTAGCACTGTCTACCTCTCGGAAGACTGGCTCCGCGCTGTGTGCCCCGCACTGCTGAGCCAGTGCCCTGAGATCGTCTGCCCGAAGGTCTGGTCTGTCTGGACCTCTGAGTCATCCGTCGACTGCCTGCTGCAGATGACTCTACCACGTGCCGCCCTGCGGTGGGTCGCTGTGCTGGTGTAGACTCAGCAAGGAAGCTCTCGATCAGAAGGGCCCTCTCCAGTACTCCTGTCTGAGTCGGTATGCTGAGGGAGATCAGCGATGCCCTGATCTCGTGTCTCAAACCCTGCTCGAAGGTCCGGGCCCGGAAGAATGGGTCCCGTACCATGTCGGTCGAGTAGCGCGAGAGATCGGTAAATCTCGCCGAGTACTGAGCGACCGTCATGCTGCTCTGCCGCAGCTGTAGAAGCTCCTGGATACGCACCGCACGATGGATGGCTGGGACGAACTCCGAGCGGAAAAGGCTCTCAAAGTCCGTCCAAAGTAGAGATGCCTCATCGTGCACCTGGAGCATCAGGCTCCACCATCGTCCTGCTGCTGCGTGTAGTAGGCTCGCAGCGAGGATCACCATGAGGTCTGCTGGTGTCCTCACTAGCCTAAACACTCGAACTACTGCCTCCAGCCAGTCCTCTGCTGCCTGGGGATCCGTCTCCCCACGAAACCTGGGCGGTCGCTGGCGCTGAAACTCATGCAGTGCGCTGAGGCGACGTGCATCGTCAGCGGCTGCTGCTGGAAGCATCGGGGGCTCGGCGGGTAGAGCTACCGCCGGTGCCACTACTGGCAAAGGGCCCTGTACCGAGGCCTCGTCGCTCGGTGGGCTGTCGTCTCGCTCGACTCTCGGAACCCTAGCTGGCTGCCGTCGTGGGGCCATCCTGAAAAGGAAACAGGTGCGCCACGGTTAGAACAGTATACCTGGTGAGCTGATATAAGTAATCACAAAGAAAACTTTGAAACACACACGCAATCAATGTTTTCGTGCATTAAGTCGGAAATCAGAAGTCAGGGTCCTGGTGTACGGATACGTCGGCCGCCGCACCAACACTGGACTCCCTGGACTGATATCCACACTCAATACGCTAAACATTATTGCTTCACATAGAAAATATCAGAGTTCACGGTAGAACCGAACTCCTCTGATACCAATTTGTCACGACCCGCCCTCGGGGTCCGTGCCGTGACTACCCCAAGCCCGCCTTCCATAGGCCAGGGGCTGGCGACTAGCACCAAGGCGTAAATCCCGGTAAAAAGGGAAGGCATTGCCTTTGAAAAGTAAACACACACCACAGAGTAAACAAGAGGAAAGTAAACACTAAACAAAGCAGAGTACGACTGAAAGTGCTGAAAGGTAAATGGGCCAGAATACAAACCCAAACTGAAAGTAAAGTACAACTCGAAAAGGGAAAAACAGCAACTGAAAAGTAAAAGCTGCTACTCCGAGCTGTCACTGGAAATCCCACCTGAAGGGTGGTTACAGATAGCTCCTCTGCTCCACGGGTCCCGCCGTCCGCTCCGTGCACGTCCCGCCCTGTGGTCCACCTCCGGGTACCGTCCCGCTCTGTAGGCCTCAGCTAAGGTCAACGCTGTCCGTCGTCTGCAACCAACACAACGTAGTGCGGGCAAAGCCCGTGCAGGGGTGAGTATAAGCTACTCAGTAGGGACCCCGAGACCCCTGAAGGTCTCTCAAATCCACAAAGGATAAACCACGAAGAAAAGTACAATCACGAAGTAACAACAGACACTGCTTAGGTATATGCCCATACATACACCTAAGTCATCAATTAAAATACGCTCTAATCTCCGAGCCCATGTACAACTCAGTCCACACAGAAAGTATACGTATTCCACATAGGAAAGCAAAACATAATCCACACAGGATTGCACAACACAATCCACACAGGAAAGCAACAGGATTCAGCTCACACAGGTATACTTCTTCAAGGACGATAAAGATGATCACTGATCCATCTAAGTCGTCGGACCCACAAGGATCGATAGCTAACTAACCCTCGCAAAGACCCACACAGGATCGGGCCCACACAGGACCTGTAGGTGCTGGCTCACACAGAACCGCTGAGCGCAAGGACCCACACAGGATCGGTCCCACACAGGACCTGTAGCACTGATCCACGTAGGATCGCTGAGTGCTGTAGTCATCGTCGTCGAATCCACACAGGATCTCTGTACTGTCGTCGTCGCAGTCACAGTAGCAGTCGTAGCAGTAGCAGTCGCAGCCAGCACTAGGGTTCCCGCACACAGCAAGCTCGTTCGGAGGGTCCGCTCCACGAGCCGAGAGGCTGATACATCAACTGTCATGAAGACCGGAGTTGATGTATCCAAAAGATCCGTATCGTCAACAGGAACTCAACGCAACAGACGGCGCGTCGATCGGACGCCCGGTCTGAGAGTTATTGGCATTTTCGTCTCCGGGGCCCGGTTGGTTTTTAAGGCTAAACCAACCCGACCATACTCCACCTGCGTCCAAACCTCGGGCGAAGTATGCCAAAAGATCCGTCTCACTAAGAGGAACACAACGCGACTGACGGCGCGTCAATCGGACGTTCGTAGCTCAAGATATGAGCGTTTCCGCTCCGAAGGCCCGGTTGGTTTCGTGAACGAACCAACCCGGCCGAACTCAAAGTAAACCGAAAACTTGAGTGCGATAAACCGAAACGACCGTCTCGATCCAAGGATCGTGTTGCCGCAGACGGTTCGTCATTCGGAGGTCCGAGGCTCAAGATATGGGCCAAAAACCGATTCTGGTTCGAAACGGGGGGGTCCGGGTCCGGGTCGACCCGGCCCGACCCCCCCCCCCCCCCCCCTAGGGCGGCGCGGTGGCCGACGGCGGAGGCCGGTGGCGGCACGGTGGCCGGCGGCGGTGCGGCGGGCCGCGGCGGCCTGGTGCCGCGAGGTGGCTGCACGCGGGGAGACAAACCCCCGCGTTTTGAGGGGCGGCGCGGCCTTTGTGCCGCGCCCGTTTCTTTTAAACCCCCCCCCCCCCCCCCACGTGGGGGGCCTGCTGGTGCGGAACCGAGGGGGCCGGCTGCCCCCCTCCTTCAAAGAACCGCCCCCCTCATAAAGAGGGGGGTTTTTAATGAGGTGGCCGGGGGATTAATTCCCCCGGTTTTAATGGTATCCGGCAGGCCAGTTGGCCGGCCGGTTTTCTCTAACGGGACCGGAAAATTCAGGTCCCCCCTTCGGCTTCCGACGCCGGCGGCCCGGCCGCCGGTCTTCTCTTCCCGCCACGGCCCGGAACCGGCCGCGGTCTCCTCGTCCCGCCGCGGCCCGGAACCGGCCGCGGCGTTCGTCATCCGGCGCGGTGCGACGGCACCGCGCCCCTTCGCCGTGTCTTGATTCCATTCAACGCGGCGCGACGGCGTCACGTTCTTGAAGATTCTCCTCGGCGTAGCGCGACGGCGCCGCGTTAAATAATTGCACGAATGTCCGCGTGGTGCGATGGCACCACGCCACTTTGCTTCTACCCGCAAGATAAATCAACATAAACGATGGAGGGGGGTTCGGCCGTGTTCATGCGTTCCGGCCCCCCTCACGTTAAATAAATAACTCAACTTAAACATTCAAGCCTCATGTTAGACATGCGAGATCCACGTTCAAGAAATGGAATAAATAAATATTGAATCAACAACCCCTACCTCGGGTATAAGATCGAAGATTTGACAACGTCCCGCGGAAGACAACGTCGCGGTGGTCGGGCGTCGCGGTCGTCGTTCGTCAATCCGTTGACGAAGAGATATGCCCGAAGAGTTACGTCGTTGGAGAATCTTCGTATGCCGACGAAGAAGGTCCGAGGAGGAAGCGGTGTTCTCTTTCGTTGACACGGGAGATGAAGAAGAGCGGAGCGGCGTTCTTCGTCGGAAATTGAGCGTTCTTCGTCAAGTCTTGAGGAAAGTCAAATAATAAAGAAAACAACGAACTCAAGAACCCCTACCTCGATAGTCGCACGTTGACGTAGTCGTGGAATATCGGTGTCGATTCCTTTGACGTCGGAGGAAGAGTCGTTGTCGATGGCGTTCGTCGCGGAAAACCATCGCGGAAGAGATGACGCGGAAGAAGTACGTTGCGTCGCGGATACGGCGTCGCGGATGGACCGTGTTCTTCGGCGGAGAAGTTCTTCGTTGAAGAACGACGTTCTTCGCGTTCTTCGTTGAGTTTGAAGAAGAAGAAGAGCTCTCCACCTCTCAAGAAGACAAAAAATAACCCCCCAAAATAAAATAAGACAACATCTTATTTTATTATCACATAACTCATTATAATTTCAAAAGTTTGAAATTTAAAAGGTTTAACTCCCATAATTAAAAAGGTAACTCAAGCCAATAAATGAGGCGTTAAGGGAGTTGGGAGAATTTGAAAGGTTTAGGGGTTCGTGTGGGCCCCACCACACTTAATCCTCCCAAGGGAGGTTAAGTGGGTGTGGGTCCCACTTCCAACCACCTTTGGTAGGTTTTTAACAAGTTATAATAAAATTTGTTCTATACAAATTTTATTTAACTCAAACTAAAAACCCCTAAAATAAACTTTCAACCCGCAACAAACGCAACTCCCGAAAAGGTCTCTTTAAGCGAATATCGGCGCTGCGAGTTCATCGGTACCCTCGGATTTCAATTCCGAGCACCGGATCAAAATTTAGGAATTCCCGCTCGTTCGTTCACTGAACGTACCCGAGCCAAACTTCGGAAATTAATTCCGGGCACTCC
The DNA here is from genome assembly GCA_963277665.1 of Viscum album. NCBI lineage: Eukaryota > Viridiplantae > Streptophyta > Magnoliopsida > Santalales > Viscaceae > Viscum > Viscum album. Next base: position 50,909,520 of record OY728152.1, on the reverse strand, counting down.
GGGCCTCGGAATCAGGTGTCGTCTGAAACCGCGCTCTTGTAAAATTCTAAAGAAAATTAAGAAAAAATTTCCCTTGAATTTTACGGGTCTTTACAATATATGGATTTATATTATTCAAAAAAGGTTTACCCTACCTTAAATAAGGGAATTATAAGACTACCTAGAGTTGATAATACCAAAAAATATGAATTATCAAGGTCTAGATATTTTTTATTAGGTAAAATACATATTGGTATACCTCATTAAGAACTCAATGATAAATTCACCTTTTAATTTTAATTTAAGATGTTTCAAAACTAAAGTTTTTTTAAATTCATTTATAAATTTGAGTTTCAATTTTAAACGAGTCGTTGTAATTGATTCCATAGTATTTCAATATTTTACTATCATAATTATTTTAATGGTGTGTTATGGGGCAGACAAAGTTATAAAATAAGGTAAAAATAAATTTTCCCCCAAGTCCACTGCATTAGTGTAAAATTGTTTTACCCTTATGCTACACCTACATGTAATGTGAGGGTACCATATTACCATTATATAGAAAGATGAAGGAATGAATTTTCCTTATAAATGAAACCATACAGATATTAACCCATTGAAAACCCTGTGTTACACTTACATAGACTCTTTGATATCCTTACACGATATAATTAAAAATTGGGTTATTTTTAAACGAAACCATGTTTACCCATACATAATGTTAGGAAGACCCTTGTACATCACATAGAATTACACTCTACCATTATTCAATTATTGGTGTTCCCTTACACATCCCTTATAAATATAGATATACCCTTACAGAGCATGTAGGATCTCCATTTACCCTTTCATAGTTTTAGCTTTCCATTATGTATTATTTAGAATCATAGGTCTACCCTTGACCAATATAAATAAATTGAGATCTACCAATACACAATGGATGGAAAAATCCATTAACATTACATAGTGGTTCTTTTACAATTATGTAACTCTTAAAAACTAAGGGTTACCTTTATGTAACACCATAAATACCTATTGTGTATATAAAAAGCCTATATACCAATATATAGTTTCTAGTGCATGTCTATGGGAAACAATTATGATTATAATAATAAATATTTTATAAAAATAACATATAAAATAAAAAGCTATTTTAGAACATTTAAAAACAATATATTTTATACTTAAGATCCTTGATCATATTTTTTGGCATGGATCATTATTTCTAGGGTTTGTTTTGGAAAAATTAAGAAATGAAAAATTATATAGTTACATGTTTTTCCCTCCTTAGTACACACCGTATATCCGGTTGCCATGGGTAGCCGTGTACTAGATGTGTAATGGATGAGTACATGACTGTGTAGGTGACATAGAAGACCGCCTAATGTGGGTGCCAGTTGAGGCTAATACATGGCTTGTAAATTAAAAGAACTCACCATGTAATTTTCAATTCAATTGACTAAATAGAGTGGGGTCGTGTCTCATCTCCAGAAATACTTTCTTCTCTCCTCGGATCATACAAGAGAGCGATGAACAACTGATAAACACAGAGCTCCTCTTATTCCTTCGTCCGAAATCTGATTGAGATGTCTTCGGGTGCGTTGGATTCACACTGGTGAGTTAGCTCATCCCCTACATCCTCTCTTCCTAATGTTACCTCTCTCTTGAGCTATCGGGGGTTGACTGTTTTTACCATTTTCATAGATCTATGTCATTTTGGGCCTATTCAAAGTTTGAAATTCAAGAGTGTTCATGGAACAAATTCAGGATATGTGTTTGTTTCCATTTATTGATTCTATTTGGATTTTATATAATTAATTTGTTGAATACCTATGTTTAGGGTGTTGTGTGTTTTGGAAATTAATTATATTTAACACCTACTGTGGTTTTTCATCTATGAAAGCGGTTATTGTTTTTGAGTATGGTTTATACATGGAGTATGTGTGTGTTTCCCATGTTTGATTGAATATGCCCATTGGTTCTAGAAATTCTTATTAGGTATTCTTTTTTTCATGCATCTTATTGTTAGGATGTAGTTACTATTTATTTGAGATTCAAGTGTTTCACACTGTGAATGTTGACAAAGGGGAATTGAATATGATAGATTCCCGAGGTAGGGGAATTTATGTATGAATTATAGTTATCGACCCTGAGGAATAGACTATGAGAGCTACCAAGTTGTCATTTAACAGAGGGTTAGACCTTGAGAGCTACCCAACGGTTCATTATTAAATGAATGTTGGACCCTAGGGGTTTGACTATGAGAGAATCCAAGTGGTCATTATAATTTATGGTGTCTATACATACCAAGGACGTATTGACTGTGAGATCCGCTCAGGTGGTCATTAGTAAATTATTAGTTCTACGTGGGACCAAATGGGTTAGAATGTGTGAGATTTCACAGAGGTTCAATATATATTGAATTGATATTATGATATATAGTGGGGTATGACTGTGTGAACTTTCCCAAATGATATCTTTTAAATGAATGAATGATTGTGATGATTCTACCATACCAAATAACAAGCTTAGACCCGGTCTTACATGGTTGTTTAGAAGATATTTTGAGACATATGTTGTGACTAGTATACTGGTGGGTACAGAGCTTTGTATAGATCCCATGGTTATATTATTTTATGGATTGAATATTTAATAAATGTAAATGAATGTAATTGGAGATTATAGGATTGTTTTCATTTGAGTACTTCCTAGATATTTCTTCCATTTGGATATTTTATGCTATATATATTCACTGATATATATGAATAGAACTTTTGGTGGTTGTCTACTAGGATTCGTCTCATACCCTTTTTGGGTCATGATTTTGGACCCAAATTGATTATACTATGGAAGGTATAGAAAATGGAGGGTTCCCTTCTTCATCAGGTACTTGATTGTTGTTGGAGTTAGAGAGCATGAGACCAAGCTAAGACTTGTGGTGCTATCAGAGTGTACTTATTTTCTATACTTTGGTTTTAGTATGGTATTTCCATCATTCTGACTAGTATGGATGCTTTCTTAGACACATGGGTCATGCATAATTTATATATATGCTCTAGTTGTTTTATTATTTTCAGTCTTCTACTATTTACTTATGTTGTATGTTATTACTACTTCAACTACTATTCATTTTTTGTTTCTTCTATGGTAATCTTCCAAGAAGAAAATTGTTTCCCCACTCTCACTGCCAAGTCCCTTATTGCTAGTTGGAAGCCTCTTTCATTCCGAGAAATGAGCTTGAGGCCACGTAACCAACCGGGTACAAGGCACCTTTGGGCATCACTTGGAACCAGGACATTACAAAGTGGTATCAAAGGAGGTTTTTTACATAGTCTTACTAAATGGATCCTATTGATTTGTATTGGAAGGCATATTATGTTTTTAATAATATTTTCTTAGGAGTAGCTAACTAGTGTGTATGGAAAATCCATGTTACCTCAAATATTTCTATTTTACTTGTTTTTCAATTGTTACATCTGATTTGATTTCACCATTAGTGATTCACTTGTTTTGTGTTGTTGATATTGATATCATTTTGGTTCTATTACTATTTCAACCAAATGAGATGAGGCTTTTCCATCACATGCATCATATATGCACTTTCTAGAGATCACATGTCATGAAATCTCATCATTCCATTTACGGTGCATTATTGTTTTCATGATATTGTGAAAGATTTTGTGCTAGATATGAATAATGTTGTAATAGATAAAGTGATAGAATTTATATTATTTTAAATTGTATTGGAATATGTAATGTTTTATTTCGATGGATTCTAAAATTTGTCCCCTGAGGTGTTATGGTCCCTATTGGATTAGAATTTTGTGGACCACGTTTGAATTTTGATTGTATTTTAAATGTTATGATATGAATAGGGATTCCAAGCATTGATTTGCGGGGAGTATGGGCTCCCACTGGTCAGAATTGTTCACGCATTGGAAAAAAATCTACGTTTTAGGGGTTCCAAAGATTATTCATAGGCTTAATCTCTGGAAACCCAAAGAGCATGGTATGTGGTGTTATGAACACAAACCATGTGTTCTTCTATTCAAGAAGAAACAATTTTTCATATATACAGTCTCGATAGTCTTTAACTATGGGACTGACAGTGTGAAAAATTAAATGGGGCTGGGAAAAATTTGTAGGGAATTTTGTGCACTAGGAGTACATGTTGTTACGTAAAGACCGTGTGTCTGATCGTATGAATAAGGACCCTAGTGGTTGAAGCATAAGTGGTACATGCTATGTCTAGGTTGAACATTCTGTGTAGTGTTATTCCAATAGACCTCGTGTGTTTTAGTAGTGTAGAAGTATTATGGCCAATCTAATTATGAAGAATATCCTTCTTAGGATTTGTCTTTTGTTGTCAAGGATGTTTGAGAATAACAAAAATCACTTCACTTTTTATAAGTTGTTGATTTAAGATAGGGATGTTACAATACTTCCTATGGAAATTATAACGATGCTTTACTGATTTTTAATTCACAAATATCATATGTTTTTAGAACACGCAATGTAAGCCTTATGAAGGATAGGGGAAGTAAAGATGTTTTTTTAGAAAGAGGAATGTAAGTGGCGCGCATGTCAAAGAGTGGAATGCAAGTGTGGCATGCATTTATATTTGGTGAAAATGTTTATGCTGCGTGAGAGACATATTTTAATATCACCACATGAAAATATTGAAATGAAAAGAAAGTGTTAGGAAAGTCAAAGAGGCACGCACAAGTGTGGCATTCATGTATAAGCAACACAAAAGTGTATGTCGCATGCAAGTCATATTTCAACATTATTACAACAAAATATGACAAAGGAAAGAATGTTCCCCAAAAGTGAGGGAGTTTCACGCAATTGATGGAGCAGCAAACAAGTGATAGAGTGAAGTGTGAGAAGGAATGATGCACAAGGGTATAGGGTGTTCAAGTCACCCATATTCCTTTAAATAGATGACTAGCCTCCTCATTTTCAATGCTAAACACATAAGTGAAAATTTGACATCTGATTGCGGAAGTGGGAGAAAGTGACATGCAAGATGAAGTGTCGCGCAAGTTAGGAATTATCATAAGGCACACAAGAAGAGTGGTGCACAAGAAGAAGTGGCGTGCAAGTGGTAAGAGGTGCACAAGTAGGGAGTTGGGTGCAATAATTTTGTTGTGTATAAAACAAAAAGTGGTGAGAAATTTGAGAGACATGTACAAAAGTTGTACACAAATAGTTATTGTTGCACAAGTTGGGTGGCACACAAGTAGGGTAGTGTACAATCCAGGAGGATCACAATTATGGAGGTCCTCAAGTAGGGAGTGGCGCACAAGTTTTTTTTCCTTGGAGGTTCATACCAGCTTCTAGGTAGGATAGTGATAATTTGTTTTGAAATATTTGACTTGTGAAAGTTCATTAAGAAGTATAGGAATATTACATTACACTGTTTTTGGTAAGAGGGAGCACACACACTGTTGTATTTTTTTCAAAGTGTTACACGAGTGTGAGGGCATATCCTACACATTGTATTCCAAATAAAAGTATTGTTTTATAGTGAATTGTGCGGTATTGAATAGTTTTTAACCATACCAAGTACGTAGCTACTCTTGTTGAGTATTGAACCTTGTAAATATTGTATTCATGTGGTTGTGTGTGTTCATCAGGGAAGAAAATCTCTAATAGGGGCCAAAGGTTGTTCCAAAAAGAAGGAAACACAAATAGAAAAAGATATAAGTAATTCACGTCTCCCCCACTCAGTGATCTATGGATCATGACAGGGAACATCAATTCGTATCAAAGGAATGGTTTCTTTAGTTTTGTCTTTGCAAGAAGTTTTGAAGAAAAGTTCTGATGGAGAATTCGAATTTCATAAACAGTAAGGGGATTCTGATATTTTATGGAATTAATTATCATATATGAAATGATATAATGATACCTTATATTATGTATATTGGTTATGATGTTCTTGAAATAACAACTAATGGATTTCCTCTTATTGATGACAAGGTTCCTCTTACTTTTGTTGATAAGAAAAATCATGAGCATTATGGAAGGGGACAAAATGCATTACTGTCATCACATTTTGATAGTGAGTTTTTAAGAGTGAAAAGTGTCACTATAGATAATGGAATTGGGGATAAGTTGAAGAATATATATGAAGGAAATTCAAAAGTGAAGAAGGGAAAGAAACAAATCTGGAGGATGGAGTATGAATTCATGAAAATGGGTGAATCTAAATCTGTGGGGGACTTCTTTACCATGGTAAATTACATTGTCATTACAATTAATTGTCTTGGTGGAAATTTGGAAGATTATGTTGCTGTTCAAAAGATCTATTGAATTCTTCCCAATAATTTTTATGCTAAAGTGTCTTCATTAGAAGACCGAGACCCTGAAACATTATCTCTGTATTATTTTCATATCACTCTCATAAGTTATTAAATGATAATAGAGATGCCTATGAAGATAAAAACAAAAGATGATAGAGAAAATCCATTCAAGGCTAAAAGAGAGGGAATTCTAAAATGACACATCTAATAGTTTATGATAATGAATCTGAATCTTAATAATATGTATTAAAACTTCTGATGAAATTTTACCCTTTTCTACAAAGAATGTGACAACTGGTAAAGGGAAATACAAGGGGATACTTCCCTTGAAATGTATTGGGTGTGGAGCGATTGGTCACTTTGCGGCTAAAAATCCTCCAAAGAATAAAGTAGAAGGCAATGATGATGATGATATGAGGCCATGAAGGACGTGAAAAAAAGCTAACAAAGATAAATATTTTTCCAAAGGGAAGGATAAAAATTCTTCAAATACGAAAGATGTAGATTTTTATCTAATGATGATAAAGAAGAAGTTAGAAAAGCTAAATTCGAGAAATTATTTGCATTGAAAGATAGAGAGAACAACATTATTGCATCAGTAAATAATGAATATTATGGGAGAAATAGATAATAAGAAGATGAGGATCAATAGTAATATCATCTTAAAGAAGAGTTTAAAGAATGTCTGAGAAAGATCAGATGACCTAAGAATGAAAACAAGAAGTTGATAAGTGAAAATTCTACACTAAAAAATCCAAAAGATTTTCATGATGATAAAATCAAGATGGAAAAAGGTAATGATGATCTTAGGAATTCTCTTGAGAATGAAAATAATCGTAATTATCATATTGATGTAAAGCTGAAGGAAAAAAGAGGAAATGTTGGAGCTTGTCCAACAAAATCATTATAAATCTAAAGAAATGAATATTAGTTTCAAACAATCTATCTTCGAAGTCGGTGAATTATCTAGTATGAATGAACCAATGATGTATCCATAAATATTACCAAATATTTTTAGAGGAATGAAAAAAATAGTAATGATAAGAACAACTCCGAAAAGGCTTTGTATTAGGCCAAAGTCAGCAGTGCTGAAAAATCAGAAGTACATACAAATCATAAGTCCAGAAATATTTCAAATACTACTAGTACTGATAATTTTGAACAGAAATATGAGCTAAAGAAGAAATATAGTATTTAAAATAGGAAGGTTTATAGTAAGAAAAGTTATATTAATAATGTTGTTGATATTCATGTTAACAACACTAGTAAGTATAGAAGATTCAAATGGAAATATTCATTCTATGGTTACTGATGGTATTTTTGAGGATTCAGACACACAGTAAACATGTGTTGGTTCAATCAACAACATAACTACTATTCCACAAGTTATTGAAGACTAGGTTTAAGGGAGAGTCAATATTCTCAAAAAGGGAAGTCTGATAAGGATGTTTAGAAGAAATCCGTGAAAGATGATGTGAAAGTTGAAAATTGGGTTCGACCACTGGAATCCATTTGTGAAGGTTATGAATACCCTATACATCTTACTAAGGGATTTATTGTATTTCTTCCGTCACACCAAAAGGTTCTTAACATATCTTAGAAGTTGGACGTGAAAAATGGAAAGGAAGAAAAAAAGGTCTTATTGTTGAAACGACCTTTAAAGCTAAAAAAGGAGAACGTCAATGGATTCTTGATAGTGGGTGTTCATCTCATATTAAAAGAGACATAAGTTGATGATGCATGTGGAGGACTTCAATGTAATAGTTTCATTAGTAAATGATGAGTCTATCAGGATCAAAGAGGTTGGATCAAACATCATCAGGAAATAAAAAGTGAAATATGGGAAACATTATATGTTTATGGGTGGAAATCTAATCTGTTGAGTGTTTCACAACTCCGGGATGAGGGAAACAAGGTTATCTTTAGAAAATATGGGTTTTTTTGTTAAATATGAAAATTATGTAAAGGTAGTTACAAGTGACCCAAGTAAAAAAGGGAACTTGTTCCAAGTTGCATAAGTACAAAACTCTTGTTACATGGGAATGGTGGATGAAAATTTTTTATGGCATAAAAGTTTGGGATATATGTGTTATAGAAACATGTGAATGTTATCAATGCGAGATAGTGTATGATAAATTCATGGTTTATTCAATAGAAGAGATTTGTGATGCATTATTTATGAAAAATGAAAAAATACATATTCAATGCCTAAGAGAGTTGACATTCTTTCAAAAAAAACCCTGGGAACTAATAAATTTTGATATCTATGGACCAATGAGAATGAAATAAACAAATGAAGATATGTACATCATTACTTCCATTGATGACATTTACTAATACTACTTAAGTTATGTACATGAGACATAAGTTAGATGCTCTGAAAATGTTTAAGACATTCAACAGGAATGCAGTGAAAGAATGTGAGTATTCAGTGATGATGTTAAGAAATGATAATAGTATAGAGTATAAGAATGAAGAGTTTGAAAGATAACTTGAGAAGCATGGAATTCAGCATGATATTCGTTCACGATACACACTTCAACAAAATGGGGTTGCTAAAAGTTATAATAGATGCCTGTTTGAGTTGCGGAGAATTATGTTACATGAACAAGGTCTCTATCATTATTAATGTATGAAATCCATTAATACTATATTGAAAATTCAGAACTAATGTTTTTATAGGAAACATACAAATATGACTCTATATGAAATGTTTTATGAAAAAACTCCAAGTTTGAAACAGTTATGAGTTTTTGGGAGTCCATGCATCATAATAAAAAAGGGTGTACACCATATAATATTTGAAAAAAGAGGATATTATGGAGTTTTTCTTGGATATGATTCAGAAGAAAGAAGATATAAATGTATAATCAATTAATCAAGAAGAATCATAGATTCTGTTGATGTGAAAGTTGTTGAAAAATTTGAGACAAAATAATAAAATATTTCAAATATTGAAATTGAGTAGGATATGGAATGTCTTATTAATGATTATGGTAATGCTACCAATACTGTTAATCTCACTCAATAAGAAGAATCAGAATAAGAAATTTTAAGTGATGAGGATGAAATTCAAATAGCTTATTCTAAGCTAAGGAAGAAAGTAAAGGCTCAGATCATTATTGGTGATGAATAGTAGATGGTTCAAACAAGAATGAAAAATATGTTGTTACACATACTTATTTGTATTAAAATGTGGATCCAAATTATGTTAATGAAGCTTTTGAGAATCCAAAATTGATTCCAGATATGAATGAAGATATCGATCAGATAGAAAATAATGATACATGGGAACTCGTAAAAAAGCCTAATAACAAAAATGTTATTGGTAAAAAATGGGTTTTCCTGAATAAGATGAATGAAGAAGGAAATGTTATAAGGTGAAAGTAAGGATTAGTCTGCAAAGGATTCTCACAAATTGAAAACGTTTATTTTGATGAGACTGTTTCTCCCATTGATATATTGGATACAATCAGAATATTCCTTATTATTGCTTCACAACGAGGTTAAAAAAATTAAAAACGATGTGAAGTCTGTATTTCATAATGGATATCTTGATAGAGAAGATTATATTGAATAAACATTTTGCATTGTTGTTGGGAAATATGAATGTTATTTGTGTAAGATGAAGAAATCCTTTTATGGGCTAAAAAAATCTCCTTTTGTGTGGTATTGCAAACTGTATATGTTCTTAAGGGAGATGATTTTCATGAAAGGAATTGTTTACAACAATCTATAAATCAAGGAATGTCTATATTCTTCTCCAATTGTGATTGTTTGTGTTTAGGACATTATCTTTGCTGGAAATGATGAAGGATCATGTGAAAGATTTTATGAATAGATGAAGAAGTTGTTTGAGATTTCCATGCTGGTATAATTAAAAAACTTTCTCGGGATACAAAAATTACTAAAAACAACAACATTTTTCATTCTTAAGATCATTATGCTAACTAACCTCTAAAGTGGTTTGGAATGGAAAATTTGAAACCAGATTATACACCAATTTTTGGGGGAACCAAGTTTTCTAATGACGGACAATGCCAGGAAGTTAATTAGAAATATTGTTGAAAGATGAATGGAAGTTTATTATATTTGACTACCTCAAGGCCTGGCATTTTCTATGTTTTTACCTTATGTGAAAGGTTTCAAATTGATCCTAAAGAATCACATTTAATTTATTGAAAAAGGATTCTCATATATGTCAAAGGAAAAAAAAATTTGAATCGGTTATGATGGTGCAGAAAAAATTGATTTGTTTGGGTAGTCAGTTGCTGATTGGGAATGAAATGCTGATGACTTAATATCAACATATTGTGGAGTATTCTTTCTGGGGAAAAGTTGTGTTAGTTGGAATATAAAGAAACATAATTCCATAACTCTTAAAACATATGATGCATAGTATGTTTCTACAACTGAATATATGACCCAAATTGTGTTGATAACTTCTAAGATGGAAGATCTACTTGTTGAAGTCATTCCACCCTTACACATGGGATGTGTTAATCAGAGTGCTATAAATCTTAATAGGAATCTGGTACAACATTTTCATTCAAGAAACAATAACATAATGTTCCACCTCATCAATGAGAAGGTGGAGAATAATGAATTGAATCTGGAGTACGTTCCAACAATGGAATTAGTTTTTGGAATATTCCCAAAAACATTACTAAATGAACCGTTTTCTAAATTGAGGTTAAACATGGTTGTCCAACACCCTTATCATCATGGTTTAGTAATGTCAGTCTATCGACTCTCTTATCTTATCTTTAGATATTGTGGTCACAGGTGAGAATTGATTCCTAAATCTATCCTTATGGTTTCATGCATAAAGGGGGAGTTGTGGGTAATCTATGAATTCACCATGTAAGTGTGTGAACTATTGTAAAAGTTTTTTGGAGTTGTTGTAGAAAAAAAAATTCTACTAAGAGTTGATGTTTTGGAAGACTGTTCCAAATAAAAATGAATATTAGAATTTTTTGGAAAAGGCTAGTGGAGAATGTGGTTGATGATTCATAGTCACTGCTTTTGGATAACATGATTTTTCTATCAGTAATTCTTGTTTCTTACAATCAGTTAGCTCATGTATGCTTTGAATTGGTAATGTGTAATCCATTTCTTGATATTACAATGTTATGTGATTTATGAATCTTAGATGACAACAAAATCCAATGGGGGAGAGTATTAGGGCCCAACAAATTATGAATAATAGCCTTCTTAGGTATTTTATTTTGTCGTCAAGAAAGTATGAGAGGTAGGGAAATCACGTCACTTAGTATAAGTCGTTGTTGGAATATAGGGATGTTACAATGCTTTCGATGGTAACTATAATGTTGCTTTGTGGATTTTAAGTTCACAAATAACATCAATTTAAATAACTCATGATGAATGGATTTTTAAGGATAAGGAGAGTAAAGAAGTTTTTTAGAAAATTAAAATAATGTGATGTGGAATTCAAAGTGTGGCGCGCAAGTGCGGCACACAAGTTTATGTTGTATGAAAGTCATATTGTAACGCCCCGAACCGAGTTACCCAGAGTTGGTGCATTATTACACAACATTGGCATGATCAGAAAAGATCAAGTCTCGAATGACCGATTATTTTAGTAGCCTTAGAATCACTAGATACATTTATAAGGTTTACATTACATCATAATGTAAAAAACTACAATAATATAGTCTCCATAGTCCACACTTTTATCCCCTTCAGACTATCCCTGTAGGTCAGTCATAATATATTTCTTCACATCTTGGGAAAAATAAAACATAAAAATGGGTGAGCTCATATGCTTAGTAAGGATAACAATATAGAGGAAACTTTCATAAATAATCATAAACATTTGAGCAAAGTATAACAAAAACAAAAGCCTCTAAAACCTGAACTTTAGAATAATATGGAAAAAATAAAATGAAATAATAAAATTTACTTATTCAAATGGATATTCTACTATTAGAATAATCACATACAATATCAATAACCACATTCATAATGACGAAGTGCATGATGCCGAACATTAATTTCTGTGTAAAGGCCTTCTGAAAAGACCTAAGGGATAACTTTAACCGGAACCCAACCCAGAGAGCCTCTGTAACTGGACTCCAACCCGGAGTGCTTCTAATAACCAGACAGCATCCCGGAGTGACTCTAATAACCGGACACCAACCCGGAATGCCTCTAATAACCGGACCCCAACCCGGAGTGTATGCCGTAACCGGACCCCAACCCGGAGGGATTACTTGTACCGGTCCGCAACCCAGAACATACTAGTCCAACACATTAATCTAAAGACGAGGATGAAATATAACATACACAATCCTATTAAAACTAGAATACGAAATGAAAACACATTAATCATAAACCATGAATTTTATAAAAATAACACATCCACAGTATAACATATCACAAAACCATACAAAAAATATGGATTATTTGTATCATAATAAATCAACTTCAAATAAGTGTAAAATTTATCAAAGGATGTTGATATAGATGAAATCAAAACTATTTGAGATAAATATCTCTTTTTTAAAATTATTTAAATGTAACATAATTATAAAATAAAACATTTACTTTGAAAATATTTTTATTATCTTGAATGGGAAGCTTTGAAGATTTTAAAATGGCGGAAAATAGCCACCCCCACTGTATAAGTTAAAAACACATTCTTACCATAACTCTGTCTAAAAGGTTAAAAAGGATCTTGTTTGGAAAAAGACAAAAATATTCCTTCATAAACTTCTTATAAAAAGACAAAAAGGGTAAAAATGACATTAACCCATAGTCTATAATATATTATGAATGATTTGAAATACATTTTTTCGAAACATTGATGTGGATGATAAAGAGGTCCTAGTAGATAATTACCTATAAACAACCTCGGATAATGAAGAGATTGTGAAATAAACCCTTACCAATTTGGTAACTTACGAAACATACACCCCATGAAAGAGGTATCATAAAATGATTATATAAATAAACAAAAAATAATGTGTATTACACAATGAATAAAATTATGGGCAGTACATACCCCACACAAAAGGTAATAGTGGTAATAAGGAACGAATATCATGGGAATAAGGAGGGAGATGAAAACCCCTTACCTTGTAATTTTCCTTGGTTGAGGGTAGGTTAACCTCCTATATAATCATTAAATAATTGTTACTAAATTATTCAAGAATCATATACATTAATATGATATCATATATGATCTTTTAACATTGATTTGTTAACAATATCTTAATATTATCATCGATTCGTGTGATAACGGATTCGTCTTTATTTATATTCTTTGTTAAAATAGACATACTTATTATGGAAGGTATGTATATTATTCATATCCAGAATTATATAAATTCCTTAACCATTATTTTTAATCATCAAATGAAAATTATACTTGAATGGATACGATGTGGAATGAATCTCATCGCATTCGTGGAGATGGTAGTCCGTACGTCCGCACGACTGACAATATCATTCTTTTGATATTAAAATAATATATAATTGGATGGTATATAATATATAAAGAATCATTATCATGTTATATTTATTATTTACATTAATTACACATCATTATTATACACATCCAAATAATAATGTTTTGAATAACAATTACACCAGGACGTGGAGACGGTAAGCCGTACGTACGCATGTATGGTGACATGTCATTCAAAGGATGGATAGAATACTGAATATGGTTGTAACATATTTATAATAGAATAAAAATATATATAGATTACTGGATTTATTATTTTAGAATGTGAATAACAATGAATGAAGAAGTTGAAGAAGAATGGAACATAAAAGAGGGTGGTGAAAACATTACCTCTTCTTCGGGTTCTTCCTTTTGATTTGATCAAAAGGGATCCATAGGTTTCATTTATGATCAAAATAAGGCCTCTAGGTTGAAGTGAGGGAAGTTTAGAGAATATTTGGGTAGGGTTTGGCCGAACCAAAGGCTTTGATGGTGTGAATAATTGGTTATAAGTGGCGTCCTTTTATAAGAGGAGTGAGGGGCACCTTCAGAAAATCTAGAAATATTATTTTATAATAAATTCATATTTGGTTTCTAATGGAAGAAAAGTTGATAATTAAAAGTATAAGGTGGGTATGGGTCTAAATACTTTCAACCAATTGATTTTAGTCAGGTTTTGGTCATTATATTAACCTTATTATTTAGTTTTAACTCTTAGTTAATTAGTTTGACACTTAACATGTAACTTTGTATTTTTGTATTATATAGTTAATAAACATATGATATACATACAAGAGATGCCCAAGTGGTCAATTAATGATACAACTATAATTATTTATGTCTTTTGTCCAAGCCTTATATTTTTATGAATAGAATATCAATTAATAATATAATATTTATTCTAAAAACACTTTTATGTCAATTTTGACAGTATTGGGGTTTTTTTTTGATAAATTTATGACAACATTATTACTTAGAAATAAATTCATTAAACTATTCCTAATATTTAATATTAACCTATTAAATTAGTTTATTTCATAAAATGTTTAAAATTACATTTATTTTTATATTTATAATATCAATTATTTCATTCTTTCATTAATAAGGCAAATACTGCATCATTATTGTGTCATAAATAAATTTAATTATTAAATGTCTAAAATTTATATATAAAATACCAGTATGTAGGAAATATTTTTTTCTTTATAATTAATATTTATAGTAGAAAATATAACACATATAACCCTATGTAAAAATTTGTTTTCTAAAAGATATATGCTTATGTCATTTTTGTATTTACATTAAATTAATTAATATAAAGTGTCATTATCACTTACAAGTGGATCCATGAGTTCCCAAAATCGACCCAAAGATGTCAATGGTCTGACATGTATCCAAGAATTGGTTTAGGAAACGTTTTAGGGAAAATTAATATTATTATAATATTATTTTTTACCCATATTAAACGGATTTACCCTTTTACCATGGTAAATAAAATATTTACAGAAGTAATTATTGAAAATGTCCAAAAATTAAAGTTACCTATTTACAAAATCTGGAAATTCTGATTCCAAATATGAAATCCATATTTCTAAATTAAAAACACATAAGTGGAAGAAATTAATTTAAAATTAATTCTCGTTGCTAAAACAAAAAAACGTGTTTTTTATGAGATAATAACTATCCAATGATTGACACTAGTTTATGTCCAGTTTAATTATGAAATTATGTCCAATGACCAAAATTTTATTAAATGGTAAACATATATTTTAAATATACTTTAAAACCAATCAAATTCATAATTTATCACTGTTAAATATTTCGATTAAAAAAGTTGTTTTTAATTAAAATTTAGTAATTTTCACTATTCATCAAAATATAAAAGTTATCCGAAAAGTACAAAAATTTCGCCCTAGGATTATTTCGATATTAAAAAGCCAAAAATTAAGTCCCTTTTGAGAGATAAAATTTATAAAATTTAAAAAATTGGGTATTAATATTCATAATGGCAAGTTTGATTGGTCGTAGTGTGTTAGAATCTCGAAGTTGCGTACAACACACGCTACTGTATTATTCGAAGGGAACCATACTGTGGATGCTTGGGGTGTTAAATTCTCCCCTCCTTAAATAAATTGCATCATCACAATTTGAAATTTTCCTTCGAAAATAAAAGGTTGAAAATATAAATTACTTTGTGGAAAACCCACATCAGAAATAAGGTTAATAAAATTTAGTCTTAATAAGAGGGAAAGGGAAATGAAAAATTCACCACAAAATTATGATCTCGATTAGGAGAATATTGGTGTAAATTAGAGTCACATAATTGGAAAAAACGTAAATATTTGTAGGGAGTGATTGAGGTCATCAATTACAAACAAGTGTAAAATTGAGTTCCTCAAAGCCTTCAATATATGATGATTTAAAATATCATTAGTTCAATGAAACATAAGGTATTAGGATAACACATTTTTTGTCCTAATATCCCTTCCCTAGAGTTCATGAATTTATTTATTCATAGAATAAGATAAGTATATGTATATACATCTTGAAAGGTAGTGTTTTCATCCTTCGACTAATTTCTACCACAAACTCATCATTCACTCCAAAAGATAATAGAAATATAAAATAATAGATTTAACCTAATATTATAAGGTTACTAACATTAACACATACCATTATAATGAAAAAATATTTTGTAATAACCAGGGACTTCTTGTAGGCTAGTGGTATATAATAATGGCATGTCGCACTATGGTTGTCGGTTCAATTCCTGGAGCATTGTCCGATGCAACTAGTTATCGCCTGACCTACAAGATGTCGTTTTCCTAAAACTATATTATCATAATTTTTCAAAAATAATCTTAAGAAATGTTTTAACCTTGAAAAATACTATCCAAAGTTAAACTTAATCCATTCCAAAACATTATAGTTATCCAAAGTAACTCTGTCTAGACTCTCTGTAAAAGGTATCTAAATTCCAATATCAATCGCAACAAAAGATTCTCCAAACAGAGTAATGATTTTCTTATTGTCATATATTGAAAATATGATTACCATATTCATATTAAAACCTTAATGAAAACAACAAGTACTGTAGTAAAATCCTTATATATATCATGTTATTCTCATAACTAGAATATAATCATTGAGTCCAAAAACACAAATACATTAATTATTCCTCTTCCACTGTAGTAACAGCATAAGCTTGGACTTTATCCCTTGGAATTTTATGAGGTACGATTCCCTGATGATTAGGAAATTCATTTGCATAATGCCCCATTTATCTACAATTGTAGAATTCAACATTGACAGCCTCTTTCTTTCCCTTGCAATCACTAGTCTGGTGACCTTTTTCTCCACATTTTAAACAAACTTGCAATCCTTTTAGGCAAGTACTGGGGTGTTTTTTCCCACAATTTTCACATAATGGAAAATCAATCTTTCCCTTTTTCCCTTTATCTATCTATTTTTCCATCACTCTCTTCTTCTCTTGCTTTACTTTATTGTCATATGATTTATAGAATTCCTTTTCTGTCTTGATAGCACATGATAATATATCTTCGTATGTTGATAAAGATTATGAGACTAATGCTCGATGTAGAAATGGTTTTAACCCATCAATGAAATGATAAATCTTACTTATTGGGTTACGTATATAATATGTAGCATGCCTCACTAGCTTTGTAAAGTTAGCCTCATACTTTGCAACATTCTCATCCTCCTTTTGTCTCAGACTCAGAAATTGTCTTTCCATATATGCTTGATGGTCACAAGGAAAGTGTTTCTCTACGAAAATCTCTTTGAACTCCCTCCATTCCATATTTGAGACTTCATTAACTTCCATTATGTTTTGAAACAATGACCACCATTGATCAGCATCTCTAGTGAGGTGGTAAACTGCCATGACAAATTTTTCCCTTTCGCTACTCCCCAAGCCGTGAAATATTTTTTATAAAATATTTAACCATTGCTCAACTAATAAGGGATTTTTACTCTCACTTAATGTTGGTGGTTTTTGCCTCATGAAGAGATCTTACATTGACCCTCCACGTTGTGGGTCAGGGTTCTCCATATGGGTAAGGTTATTATTCATAACCTGAGTGAGTTGTCTCGGTATGGTGATTGGTTGATCAGCACCAGTTGCACACCTTCTCCACTATAATTATCATGAGTAGGAGGGAAATTCCTACATGGAGTGTGTGCATTTATATGGTTTTCATTTCTTCTTCTAGGTGCCATTTCTAAACAATGGAATAAACTAGATCATTTTATGAATCAAAATAAATAATTCCATACTTGTAAAACACTTAACATAAATTTATCTATTTATGGATATAATCCATAATCATAAAAAAATGTTTTCTTTGAGGAATTATATACTCATAAACCCATCATAATGGTTTGTAAGGAAATTGAGAATTATCCTAAGCCAATCCCCTGGTAGTGTCGTAACCAACAGTGATGCAAGGCTCATTTTTGTGCACCAGTTCCAGTTCGATTCTAGATCAAAGTGGTGTTTTCAGGTTTTACCCTTAGGTACATCTGTGCTAGAGCTGATTCTTCCTGCTCGTATCCAGATAGGAATGTATTTCTATGAAAACTCACAAAATGTATACAATACCAATATTCTATGAAGTTCTTCCATACTAATCCTCAATGTCCATCTTAGATCAATGTGCTCTAATCAGAGTTTATCAAAATCTAACTTCCATGTTTTGTACTGAACTTCTTCTGATACCAACTGTAACACCCCGACCCTAGTTACCTAGAGTTGGTGCATTATTAAATAACATTTTCATGATCACAAAAGATCAAGTCTCGAATGACCGATTAGATTAGTAGCCTTGGAATAACTAGATACATTCATAGACATTACATTACATTATAAAGTAAAAAACTACAATAAAATAGTCTCTATAGTCCACACTCATATCCCCTTCAGAATATCCCTGAAGTTCAGTCATAATATAATTCTTCACATCCTGGGAAAAATAAAACATAGAAAGGGGTGAGCTCAGATGATCAGTAAGGATAACAATATAGCAGAAGGTATCATAAATAAGCATAAACATTTGAGCAATGTATAACTAAAAAAAAGCATCTAAAACTTGAACATCAGAATAATATGGAAAAGATAAAATGAAATATTTCCATTTAATTATTCGCATGGATATTCGACTAGTCGAATAATCACATGCAATATCAATAACCACTTTCAAAATGATAGAATGCATAATGCTGAACATTAATTTTTGTGTCAAGGCCTTGTGACAAGACCTAAGGGATAACTGTAACCAGAACCGAACCCTGAGAGCCTCTGTAACTGGACTCCATCCCATAGTGCCTCTAATAACCAAACACCAACCCGGAGTTCCTCTAATAACCAGAAACCAACCAAGAGTGCCTCTAATAACCGGACACCAACCCGGAGGGTCTTCTGTAACTTGACCCCAACCCGAAGGCTTACTTTTACCAGTCCCAAACCCGGAACATACTTGTCCAACACATTCGTCTTATGAAGAGGATGAAATATAACCTAAACATTTGTATTAAAACTAGCATACGAAATGCCAAAACATTAATCATAAACCATAAATGGTATAAAAATAACACATCAACAGTCTAACATATCACAAAACACGACATACAATATGGATGATTTGAATCATAATAAATCAACTTCAAATATGTGGAAAATTTATAAAAGGATGTTGACATAGATGAAATCAAAACAATTTGAGAGAAATATCTCTTTTTTTAAAATCATTTAAATGTAACATAATTATAAAATAAAACATTTACTTTGAAAATATCCTTATTATCTTATAAGGGAAGTTTTGAAGATTTTATAACGGTGGAAGATAGCCGCACCCGCCGTATAAGTTAAAAAAATCATTTTTAGCGTAACTATGTCGAAAAGGATAAAAAAGACCTTGTTTAGAAAATGATGGAAATATTCTTTTATAAACATCTTATAAAAACTCAACAAGTGTAAAAATGACATTAACCCATAGTATATAATATAGTAAGAATTATTTGAAATTCATTTTTAAGAAACATGGATGTGGATGAGAAATAGGTCCAAGTAGTTAATTACGTATAAACAACCTCAGATAATGAAGAAATTGTGAAATAAACCCTTACCAATTTGGTAACATACGGAAAATACCGCGCATGAAAGAGGTATCATACAATGATTATGTAAATACACATAAATTAAAGTGTATTAAACAATGAATACCATTATGGGCAGTACATACCCCACACAATAGCTAATTGTGGTAACATGGCACGAATCGCACGGGAATAAGGATTGAGATGAAAACCCCTTACCTTGTACTTTTCCTTGGTTGAGGGTAGGATAACCTCTTTTATAATGGTGAAATAATTATAACTGAATTATAAAAGAATCATATACATTAATATGATATCTTATATGATCTTTTAACAATGATTTGATAATAATATGTTAGTATTGTCATCGTTTTGGGTGATAACGGATTCGTCTTTCATTATATTCATTATTATGAGAGCCATATTTATTATGGATGGGATGTATATTATTCATATCCAGAATTATATAATGTCCTTAAAAATTATTTTTAATCATCAAATGATAATTATACTTGAATGGATACGATGGGGAATGAATCTCATCGCGTTCGTGAAGACAGTAGTCCATACGTACGCATGAGTGACCATATCATTATTTTGATTTTAAAATAATATATAATTGGATGGTATATAATATATAAAGAATTATTATCATGTTATATTTATTATTTACATGAATTACACATAATTATTATACCCATCCAAATAATACTGTTTTGAATAACAATTACACCATGATGTGGAGACGGTAAGACGTACGTACTCATGCACGGTGACATGTCATTAAATGGATGGATAGAATACTGAATATGGTTGTACCATTTTTATAATAAAATCACAATACATAGAGGATACTGGAGTTATTATTTTAGAATGTTAATAACAATGAAATAAGAAGTTGAATAAAAAAGGAACTTAAAAGATGGTGGTGAAAACATTACCTCTTCTTCGGGTTATTCCTTTTGTTTTGATAAAAAATGATCCATAGGTTGGCTTTATGATCAAACTATGGCCTCTAGGTTTAAGGGAGAGATGTTTAGAGAATATTGGGTCAGCTTTGGGCCGATCCAAAAGTCATTGAAGGTGCGAAGAATTGGTCAGAAGTGGTATCCTTTTATAAGAGGAGTGAGGGGTACCTTAGGAAAAACAAAAAATATTATTTTATAATAAATTTATATTCGGTTTTTAATGGATAAAAAGTTGATTATTCAAAGTATAAGGTGTGTATGGGTCTAAATCCTATCAACCAATAGATTTTTGAAAAGTTTGGGTCATTATATTAACTTTATCTTTTAGTTTTAACTCTTAGTTAATTAGTTTGAAACTTACCATGTCACTTTGTATTTTTTTATTATATAGATAATAAACATACAATATATATCCAAGCAACCCCCAAGTGGTCAATTAATGATACACCTATCATTATATGAGTCCTTTGTCCGAAACTTAGATTTTTAGTAATATAATGTCAATTAATAATATAATATATGTTTTTAAAACTCTTTTATGTCAATTTTGATAGTATTGGTTATTTTGTTTTTGATAAATTTATAACAACATTATTACTTTGAAAAAAATTCATATAACCAGTAAAAATATGTAATATTAACCTATGAAATTAGTTTAATTCATAAAAATTTTCGTTTTACATTTATTTTGATATTTATAATATCAATTATTTGATTCGTTCATTAATAAGGAAAATATTGCATCATTATTGTGTAATAAAAAAATTTAATTATTAAAAGTATAAAAATTATAAATAAAATACCATTATATTGGAAATAGTTTTACCTTTCTAATTAATATTTATAATAAAAAATATAACATATATATAACCCAATATAAAAATTGTTTTTCTAAAAGATATATGCTTATGTCATTTTTGAATTTACTTTATCTTAATTAACATAAAGTGTCATTATCACTTACAAGTGGATCCATGGGGTTCCAAAATTCATCCAAAGATTCCCACGGTCGGACATGTATCAACCAATAGGTTTAAGACACATTTTATGGTAAATTAATATTTTTATAATACTATTTTTTTACCTATATTTACCGGATTTACCTTTTAACCATGCTAAATAAAATATTTACCAAAGTAATTATTCAAAATGTCTAAAAATAAAAGTTACCTATTTACACAATTTGGACCTCTTGATTCCAAATATAGAATCCATATTTCTAAATTCAAAACATATAAGTGGCAGAAACTAATTTAAAATTAATTCTCGTTGCTAAAACAAAAAGTGTGTTTTTAAGAGATAATAACTATTAAAAGATTGACACTTTTTTATGATCAGTTTATTTATGAAATTATGTACAGTGACCAAAATTTTATTAAATTGTAAAAATATATTCAAAATATACTTTAAAACCACTCAATTTCATAATTTATTACTTTTAATTATTTTGATTTAAAAGTTGTTTTTAGTAAAAATTTATTAATTTTCACTATTCATCAAAATATACAAGTTATTCGAAAAGTACCAAAATTTCACCCTAGGATAATTTTGATATTCCAAATCAAAAAATTAATTCCATTTTGATAGATAAAATTTATAAAATTTCAAAACAGGGTATTACTATTCATAACGACTAGTTTGATTGGTCGTGGTGTGTTAGAATCTCGAAATTGTGTACAACACACACTACTGTGTTATTCGAAGGGAAAAGTACCGTGGAAGCATGAGGTGTTAAACATATTTCATGATCATCACATCAAAATATGTAAAATGAAAGAATATGTTGCACATGTCGAATAGGGGCATGTAAGTGTGGCATTAAATTATAAGCGACACGAAAGTGTATGTTTCACCTAATTCAAATTTCAACATTATCACATCAAAAATATTACAACGGAACAAACATGGTCTGAATGTGATGGAGTTGCATGAATGTTATAGAGAATAATTCAAGTGATGGAGTGGCATACAAGTAGGCACAGCGCGCATGTGTATGTAGTGTGACATTCACCTAAATGCCTATAAATAGAGGACTTACTTACTTATTTTTTAATGCTCAACACTTAAGATAAAATTCGTGCTCGGATTGTGCAAGTGGAAGAAAGTGGAATGAAAGATGAATTTTCACACATTTCATGAGTTATTCATAAGTTGTGAAAGCATATTGGTGGGCAAGAAGAGTGGCGCACAAGAAGAAGTGGAATGCATGTTATAAGAGTTTCGCAAGTTGGGAGTTGTGAGAAAGAAGTGTGTAGTGTTCAAGACAAAAGTGGTAGACATGTTGTGAGTTGTGCACAAAAGGGGTGCACAAGTAGTTAGTGGAATGAAAGAAGGGTGGTGCGTAAGAAGGGTGGCATGCTATTAGGGAGGCGTGCATGTAGGGAGGCATGCAAGCAATGAGTGGCATGCAAGATGTTTGAACCATGAGGTTCTTACAATCATCTTTGAAGGAAAGTGATGAATTGTTTTGAAAGATTTGATTAGTTAAAGTTTAAGATGCACAGAAACATTACATTACACTATTTGCGATAAGAGGGATCACACACAAAATTTGATTGTTTTTAATGTTCTACACGAGAGTAAGGTTTTATCCTACTCCTTTTTTTCCACTTCAAATGCATTTTTATGCTAGATTGTGTGGTACTGGATTGTTCCCATACCATAAAAAGGGCGTACCTACTCTTCTTGAGTAGTAAACCATGTAAATATTAGGTTCATGGGGTTTTTTTGTTCTCTTGGTAAAAACACTCTAACATAAGCTGAAGGTTGTTTCAAAAATAAGGAATCAAAAAATGAAAAAGATATCATAGATTCACCCCTCCCCCTCTCAGTGATACTTGGATCCTAACTGGGAACTACAAGAAGTACTTGGGTAGGTGGGAAAATTGAAGAACACACTATGTCTCAGGAGGAACATTTTCTATGCAGGGGTGTTACATGATAAGGATTGGTCGAGGTACACACCCATGTTGAAACATAAGGGAACATATCCTATAGTTGTTATACATGCCATATAATATTATTTTTGTAATATATTAATTTTTTTTATCTGGTTCCATAATTTCACATATATGTTTCGACACATGATAATTTTTTACTAAGGTGTGCACTTGACCTTGCATAGTCATTCCACTAAGATGTCCTCTAGTTGTATGCTTGGTACAGGGTGATGATCATACACCAGAAATGGTAGATCAGTGACTACCAGTAGATCATCCCACAGTTCCTATTTTGACACCAGTAGTAATACTAGATGCATATTCTGATACATATTTATGTGAAGGCTTTTTTAGGATGTTATAGACTTTTTTGGTAGCACTAAATCCTCTTGCATCTATGGCTGAGTTGACGTGGATGTTCCAGTATCTACATCCGCCCACTTTTTTAGGGGATAGGGGACCACATATTACATAGTCATGGTTGGAGACAATGGTTTCAATCATTGAGAATCTGTATACCCCACCAAGGAGGAGGATGAAGGTTTCTATGTACAGGTTACGTGATTCCACCATGAGATGGTGGGATGTTATCTCATAGGTGGGACATCATCGGGACTTGGATTTGGAAGAGTTTTATAGGACCTTCTATAACTACTTATATCCCAATAATTTGAGGGCCAATTGAGCCTTAGATTTCATGAACATGGTGCAGGGAACTCTTTCAGTGATGGAGTAATCTTCTCATTTTACATAGCCTCAGCACCTCGAACCTATTTTGGAAGGTACCTAGTTATCCTTGGCTAGGTGATTTTAGGATGGTCTCAAGTATGACATCTGATCACAGGAGAATGTGTTCAGGATGGATTTGGTGACTGCTATAGTGAACCACGTACTGATTATCGAGTGTACTTTGAAGGAGTTGAGAGCTTCGAGCCAGTTTGGTTCCACATCTAGGGATGGAACTCAATCGACATATTGAAGGAAGCTTTGTAGGGAGCATTCATGTGATGTTTTTTCAGTTATCCAGGATGTATGCTATTAGAGCGGGATGAGTGGACATACGAGACTAGTTTGACCAAAGGTCCCAGCAATGTTCCAGTCTTGCAGTAAGATGGGTCAGCTTCAACATTTTCATAGATGTTCTCACTAGTAGGGAGTTATATGGGTTCTGTTATGACTCCACATTCATGAGTAGGACCACCGGTTTCTAATTAGTCATGGAACTAAAGGTCATCAAGCAATTCAGGCTGAGGAGGTGGTTATGGCTGTGATATTAAACCTATATGCTTTCAGTGATAGTAAGGTTGATCAGCTCTGGTTAGTTAGGAACGATCATAGGGCCATGGTACAGGTCATACATCTTCAGTGAAGTAGGCCCAGAAGGAACATGATCCCAAACACTCCACGGTTAGAGGTATGATTGTAGTTTCTTTAGTTTTAATATCTAAACTTTTTGATAAATTTGATTCCACTAGTTTTATATATGTTCCTATTATGGAGATCTTTGGGCTCTACATCTTTAAATCTAAGTATTTTCTAATATTAAAAACTCTTTTGGGGATTAGGAAGAGTACTATACATCAGTACAAGGAGTGACCTCTTGAGGGTGGTGGGTGTCACTTCGTATGATACCTCTATGACTTAGAGATGTTAAGCTTCTATGTAATTCTTGAAATGGACTGGTTGGACTCTTTACAAGACATTGTTGACTGATATCATTATAGGGTGAGTTTCACATCACCAAAGGGAGGGTTATTTCTATACAATAGAAAATGGAATGTCCATGTGAGAAGAGATGGACCCGATCATCTTTGGTTGGGAGGAATTTCAGCACAGATTTCTAGTT
Organism: Viscum album; assembly: GCA_963277665.1. Taxonomy (NCBI): domain Eukaryota; kingdom Viridiplantae; phylum Streptophyta; class Magnoliopsida; order Santalales; family Viscaceae; genus Viscum; species Viscum album. Next base: position 50,883,901 of record OY728152.1, on the reverse strand, counting down.
TATATCTTGATGATCAGGGGACAGCATAGATAGAATTTCCCCTAGTCATGGATTATTTAAGACAAGTCATTCTAGATTAATTTTTAGGTTTACCCCCAGAGAGAGAGGTTTATTTCTCTATTGATCTTGTTCTAAGAGTGGAACTGATGTTTATTCCTCTATATAGGATGGCTACTCCAGATTTACATGAGATCAAGAAGTAGTTAGAGGAGTTATAGGAAATGGGTTTAATCTGACCCAGTACTTCTCTTAGGTCATCACCTGTCCTTTTTGCAATGGAGGCAAACGGTACCCACAGACATTGTGTGGATTATCAGAATATAGCCCTGTTTATAGTCAAGAACTGATATCCCTTGACATGGATTGATGATCTCTTTAATAAGCTTTGAGGATCCTAAGTGTTCTCGAAGATCGACATGAGTTATGATTATCATTATTTGTGCATTATACCATCTGATATTACTATTATATCCTAACATAGAAGGTTTAGTGTATAATAATATTATGTTATATTGTTCGGTATCATGAACGCGCCAGAAATTTTTATGTTATAGATGAACCAAGTGTTCCATCCTCACTTTGAATCTTTTTTGGTAGTTTTCATGGACTATATCAAGGTGTACTCTCACACTCAACAAAACCATGACGACCATATTGATATTTTTTTGAGTTCACTAAGAGAGAATTAGTTATATGATAATATCTCAAAATTACACTTTTGGATTGACCAGATTCACATCATAGGTCTTGTTATCTTAAAGACATAAGTATCAGTATATTAAGAAATGTGAGAGAAGTAGTTTCCTATGAGTATATAAAGAATGCCATTATTGTATAGAGTTTTAAAAGGCCGGATGGTTACTACATGAACTTTATATATGAATTTTCATGATTATCAGTGCCACTGATGGTCCAGACTAGGATGGTTGAATTGTAATTTGGGAAAACATCTTGTGATTCATCATTTTACGAGCTTAAAGGGAAATTGTATTCAGCACCGATACTAATTCATCCAGAGTTGGAAAAGAGATACACTATTTACTATTATGCATCAGGTATTAGGATTGGTGTACTGCTTATGTAGAGGGAAGAAGTCATTGCGTATGACTCTCATTAGTTGAGTCCACATGAGAGGAATTACCTAACACACGATCTCAAGTTAGCCATAGTGGTAAAAAAATTTCATAATTGGAGACATTATCTTTTTGGAGAAAATTTAGTGGTGTACAATGACAAAAAATTCTCTAGTATATCTTTAGTCTGTGTGATCTAAATTTGAGATAGTGATGGTGTGTTGAGTACCTTCAACATTTTTACATTGAGCTGTCCTACACACCCGGGAAAGGCAATCAAATGGATGATGTGTTGAGCATGAGGACACAAATACAAGTAGTTCAGGTCGCCAGTAGTGAGTGGAATCTTATGGCTATGTTCTTTAAGATTCATTTGATGGGGCACAATAGAAATGGGTAGATGTTTCTATCTTTTATAGTTGTTACATCTACTCTTATGGGTCAAGTGAGAATGAGGCAACTATTAGATTCTGAAGGCCTAGTCCTACGAGGGAGTGTGTTAAGAGAATTCCCTACTCCTAGGTGGACCATATTTTAGGATGTGGTTTTGCATTTTCATGGGTGTGTATGGGTGTCAACATACATATGCAAGACACTATTGTGAGATTTTGATTCCTCATTTTGAGAAGTTCATCTTGGTTTCAAAAAGATGTATTGAGATCTACAATGTTAGTATTGCTAGATATAATTGAAGAGGGATGTACCTTGTTTTTTAGGAAATGTTCCCCCTATCCGTAGGTGATAGTGGAGTATCAATGACCATTAGGGATTTTATGAAAAGGTACCCATTTTCAAGTGGAAGTGGAATTATTACTTGATGGATTTTGTGATAGGATTACTGAGGTCTCCTTGTGGGAATTATGTAGTTTGTGTTGTTTTAGATTGACTCATGAATTTTCCACATTTATTTCTGATCTATAAAACCTTAATTATTGATGATAATTAAAGGGTTTACCTCTAAGATATTGTGTTTTTTTCATGGGGTTCCACACTTTATCGTTTTAGACAAGCACTCTTGGTTTAATTCTGAGGTTTTGCAGGGACTATAGAGGACATTGGGTACACAAGTACTTTTGAGAAAAACATGCCATCCCTATAAAGTTGGCTAGTCCAAGCACATGGCTCAGGTATAGGATGACATTATTTGGCCCCATGTCCTTGATTATGGGGGCTCATGGAAGATACGCATACCCCTAATGGGATTTTCATACAATAACATATTTCAGGTGATGATTCAGATGATACCTTATGAGGCTTTGTACAGTAGGCCAAGTTGATCACCACTATGTTGGATTGAATAATAGATGTAGCAATACTAGGACCTCATCTTGTGTCAGACACTAATGAGCAGGTCGAGTTGATTTAGAGGAGGATGTCTACTGTATAGTCTCGGCAGAAATATTATTCTTATCAATGGATATGACCTCTGGAGTTCGAGGTCAGAGATCATGTTTTCATACATGTCACACTGATGATGGGACATGGGAGCATTATGAGACAGATGAATCTGTCACTAAGATACATTGGTCCAGTTGATGTTTTGTAGTGAGATGGGCTTGTTTCATATCAGTTTTAGTTTCCTTAGAGGTACTGTGCAATGCATGACATCTTTCATGTTTCTTATCTACAACATTACTTTTCATATTGATCTCATCTTTTACATCCCGAGGAGGTTGAGATGGAGGTGGATCCATCCTAGGAGGAGCACCCTATTCGGATTGTGGATCATAGCACAATGTTTTTCTATGGCCGGTCTGTTCCTTTTGTATCGGTGTTCTGGCAGCACAGGCGAGTACATAACGAGACATTGGAGACAGAGGACGACATATGACCATAGTGGCCACCACTGTTTGATGTTTCTTCTTCACCCCCCGTATAAGGTTAATTCGAGGATGAATTGATTTAAGGGTAGATGTTTTTAAGAACCTAAAAGATATTTTATGTTATGGATATTTAATTTAGGTTGTTTTGAGAAAAAATAATGAAAGTGGAAATTTTATAAGTACATGTAGTATACTCCTGATTACATGTTGTGTACCTGGTTGTTGTAGGTAGATGTGTACAAGACATGTAACGGCTGAGTACATGGCTTTGTACGTGACCTCAATGACTGCCTAAAGAGAGATCCTATTGAGGCTATTACACGATGTGTACAATAAATGAAGAGACCATGTAATTTTCTTTTTAAATTGATTAAATGTGGTGGTGTCACATATGATCTACAAAAATACATTCTTCTCCCCTCGGTACATACAAGAGAGCAATGACTGGCTGAAAAACATGGAGCTCCTCCCGTTCCTCCTTCTGAGCATCGATTGAGATGCCGCTGTGTGCATTGGATTACCACTGGTGAGTAATCTCTTCCACTAGATCTTATCTTCCTAATTTCTTCTCTCTCTAGAGTTATTTAGGGTTGATTGTTTTTACCCTTTCCGTAGATCTACATAGTTTGAGGCTAATTCAAGGGTCGGAGTTCAATTGTATGAATTGAACAACATCATGGTATGTGGTTTTTGCCTTTATTTTACTGTATTTGGATTATATATTCCTTAATTTCTGAATACCCATGTCAAGTGAATTGTGTGTTTAGGAAAGTGACAATGTTTAATACCTGATGTGGTTTGTTTATTTAGAAAGATGTTATTTTTTAGGAATATGGTTTATACCTTGATTATTGGTGTCTTTAGGAAATTGGTTTTTATGTATAACTACCTCAATTTTATATCCTTTAATCCAATTAAAATCATTTTATTGACATTCAAAATCCTTTTTTATAAAACTAGTATAAAATTTAGAACATTTTCTATTTAAAACCTATTGTTCAATTCACATTTTTTGGGGTTTATTTTAAATAAAAATTTGAAACATATGTGGTTGAAATTAGAAAAAAATAGAATAAATATTTTAAAAATTAATAATTTATATTATATAACATCAAAATAAATTTTTTAAAACATTATTACTGAAGGCAGAAACAAATTATTTACCATGGTTAGGGTAAAAATGGATATAACATGGGTTAAACTTAAAGGATTAGGGTTAATTTATCTAAAGACATGTCTAAAATAACTTAGTTGTCAATATTATGGCCATATAATGTGTTATTACAAATAATAATCTATTTTGGGCTCTTTTTCTGTGTGAGAAATAGTGAGAACATATTACTAATAAAATATTTCATGTGTGATACTCACCTTACTTACAAAATGCCAAATAAAATACCCTCATATTCACACCATATATTGCATTTGGTTGGAAAACACAAGTGAAAATCTCACTCCAAATTCCATTCTCTCTTCCTAGAAGCCTTATTTTTTCATAAATCCAGCCAAAATAAGGCTATTGGGAAAATCTAAAGATGATACCTGAAGAAATGGTAATGTTATTCAATAAATGGTTTATATCATTTAATCCTCCACAAATATAAATACTTGTGATATAATAATTAGATATAAAAATTAGTTTCTTCTTCAAAATATTATGTTATTATTTTAAGGTAAACATGCACAATAATTCACATTTCCATCAAATGGGTTTTGAAATCGCCACTTTTGTGTGTTTCTGATAAACGCCTCATGAAACGATGTCATTTGTTTTTACATTACCTCCTCTCATTACTGGGTTTGTTGGTATATATAAAGTATATATATATATATATGATATATATATTATAATTATACCCCTGGATTCATTATATCATATATACATTTTTATATTTCACACCATAAGAGTTATGATAACATCACTTGTGTGTATGGAAGAGTACCACCCCATGAATTGATGTGAATCTTTTTCATGAACACCTCACATTGAAGCCAATAATGAAAATTTTATTAAATATATGTGATATAAATTAATTTTTTTATTCATAACAAATTTATCATTGTAAAATGATTATATATTATTTTATTTTTTCACTAAAATGGATAACATTGTCTATGTACGTGTGGTCTACCACCATCACGAAGTGATGTCACTCTCATTCATCACCACACCCCATGGATAACACATGTCTATATAATTTTAAAATAATAGGGAATGTAAGATTTTTTTTTCATTATGTAATGATATAATATTAATAAAATTGTATATATAATGATAATAGAATAATGGAAATGTTGATCATGCATATGTATGACCTGCCTTATTTATGATAGTAATGTAGTTTGTTTTTAATAACAATCATTCATGAATGTTTTTAAAATTATAATTATTATATAAATATAATGGTTATTTCATGATTATTATTATATATATCATGTAACTATATAATATGTGCGGAATCTAGAACATTGATGACAAAACAGACATGTGAAAACATGAAAATTAAAACATGAATCAATGAGATTAAGGAATTATTATAAACAAATGGGTGATGAGATGTTATAAAAGTTTCATATATGATTTTATAAAAATTAATATTATTTTTTGGAATAATTTAATAACATACTTATGTCCATAATAGATGATGAAAAATTATGTTAAACCAAAAGTAACAGTGAATTAAGTGGTTCTCTTCTCACTTTTACATTTGTGAGAATTACACCATATTCACTACTTATTTATTTTTTGTAGTGTATATTATAAATTTTTTGCCTATTAAATGATAAATAAATTTATCTTAATAGTATTTAATGTTACATTTAATGTTATTTATTTCATGTGTCTTATGATTCAAAATTTTTGATTCTTGCAAGGGTTTATTTTACAACAACATTATTATTCACAAATATTATTTAAGTATTCCTAAAAGAAATTATTGAATATTTATATCCTATAAGAAATATATTTCATTATCCCATTCTAATATATAATATTTATCAATTAATAATACCTTTTATCTTCTCATTATGAAAATAAATTATTATGAAAATGATTTAATAAAGAACTGAATTTATTTCACTCTTTGGACGATACTATTTTTTCTAATAAAACCATATTATTTTAAAAAATTTTGGTTTAATAAAAAAATTTAGAATTGTATTATTAAATAAATTTTTACCCATTTCAATAATTAAAACCTATTTAAAATGAATAATTCTATCATTTTCTAAATGGTCAACATCTCTAATATTTGTATAGTGAAAAAAAATGTTCTATTTAATTTATACATTTACGAAATTAACTGTCTCCTTGACTACCATTTAGTATAATATTACATTACAATTTAAAAATAATTTATTTGTGGATAATTATTTTCCTTAATATTATATTAATTCATATTTTTCAAAGGATATTGATAAGGAAAAATATTTTCAAAACATTTTTCAAATTTTATAGAAATAAAATAAAAAGAGTGATTTTTAAATAAAGGTTATTTTCCCCAAAAATGATATAAGTTATAATTCAATATAATTTTCCTTAAAATTTGAAATTAATTAATCTTACTTATTTTTTAATGGGTATATAATCCAATGAGAACATTATTTTTATTTTTCAAGATGTTTTGTGATCAGTTTTACTAGAGATGTACAATAGTGATACCATTCATTTTAGTATGGATGGTTTATGATTTTTTTTACTTTTTAGGGAAGATTATAATTTTTAGTTTTGATTAAATTTGAATTTGTTTCTGTATTATTATTAAATACTTTCATTTTTTAATGAATTGGACATTGTAAGTGACAAGAGGGGACCTATATACCCCTCTATGCGTTTGTTGGTCTCATGAGATGATTTTTATATGGTTCTTATAGAGGAATTTACCATTTCTATAGATGAAATAGTATAAGTCCATGAATATATTATATTTCTTGGTATAAGGAATTGTTTTTTTTATTTTTTTATCATTATGAATTCCATAATTATAAATTTTTTTATTAATATTCCATGTGAGTATTTGAATTGTTAGAATATCCATAGTTAGGTTTCACACTCAAGTTATTATTTATGTAGAATTATTTTGCAATATTTTATTCCTTCTATACTATGATCATGTTATTGATTAAATTAATTTTTTATGTTCTTTATCTACCGATATAAATTATACCACATTTCTTCATAGCATTGACAACACACTTATCGTTAATGGGATTCAAATATAACCCCTTTATCAAGTTTTATTTTCCCAAGGAAACCATGAAAAAATTTCTGATTCATATACATAGATACATTAAAAAGAATAATGTAATTCCAAATCAAAATAACTTGTGTATTTTATGATTTATAATTCAATGATATTCTCATTTATGTATGTAATGTACCATAAATACTAAACTATTATGTAATTCTGGATGAGATTACTTGTATCTTAGGTGAAAATTATAAATTACCCGCTAGATTTATCCTAATTGGGTCATGGGGATATATGTTTCTTATTCCATCAAATTTTATGGATTAGTCAACAATGGGATCATCTATATAGATATTTGTGTAACATTAAAATGGGTTTCCCCTGGATCCCATATATAAAATGTATTTTGATTCAAGGTGAGATTTAGTAACCTCATACTTCTTATTTTCCACTATTATTCATGTTAAAGAGATCAATACAATAGTTTTAGTTATATTAGGTTGATTTTGGGTCATTGGTCTAATTATAATTGGCATGTTATTTGTGTTTGAGTTCATTACCATGTGGTACATTGCCCTTGTGGTATTTTATTTTTTACCTTTGTATTATGTAGTGGTCATAAGGCTTCAATAGAGTTCGATGGTACAAAAACACAATTTTCTCTATGTAATGTGGAATAAAAACTAATTATTTTTTTGGTTACTTATATATATTATCCTAATTTAGATTAGTTATCATATCAAAATGAAATAATATTGAATGTGAGTGACTCCCATATGTTTCAATGATTTCTTAATATTTTTTGTGATTGAAAATTGAATGTGCGTACTACTAAAAATCATTATTGATGATGAATTTTATATTTTATATCTATGATTTTATTATAGGTATCACCTTTTATTAAATAATAATTACTCAATGATGGTAATGATATTAACATGTTAAATAATAAATTATTGTGTTATTTACCATGTTATAGAAATTTATATTTATAGGAATAATTATTTCTAAATGGGAATTATGGAAGTGTTTTCTGGATGAAATTGGTTGTTACATGTTAAATTTTGACAATAATTTTTTTATTAATGTTTTATTGGTTAGTAATTGTTGTGAAATGATTTGGATGTTAATTTCAGTAATCAGAAGGTGATTAATTTGGATTAAATGACTTTAATGAGTAGATACATTTCTCAATGTGGTTCAGAAAGATGTATGGGTCCTTGTTTATAATGGTTGGTTGTGTGGAAAGAGTTTTTAGTTTGAGGCATTTTTTGTGGTTGTCTGTCAGTTTAGGGTATTGTATTGTAGTGTCATAGTAGATATGGATATTAAAAAATAATTATGTGTAATGGAATGTGAGTGAATAAGAATTTAATAATGTATAGGTTATAGTTAATTGATTATACATGCAATTGTTAGAAAAAATTTTGCGATTAATGTTGTTTATTTTTATTGAATGAGTCGAAATAATTTTTGTAACTGAATGGAATAACAAATAAATATATGTGGTGAAACTATAATTTTAAAAATGTATAAATGATACGATTTTAATGATAAATCGCCATTTATTTTCAATAGTTATGTATTGGATATATGGATATTAACGTTATAGAAATTGAAATTGTTTCTATAGATTTTTAGAGAATATGTGGTGAAGGGTGTTTGTTGTGGTAGTAATTTTTTTGTATGAATAACTTATATTTGGTTACCTATGCCTATGATATATATCATATTTTTTTTACAAATTATGCAACTCACCATATTGGGATGTACTAGATTCCAACTAGGTTTGTGTTTTTGTGTTTTATACTATATCCAAGTTGGAATGGGAATGAATGTATGATTATCCCACATCCACACTTTCCCCTATAAGTGTGGAACAATTTGTGATTAAATTTTTTTATGTGGTTGAGATAATGATATATGGTGGGGTTTGTAGAAGGTAAAAGAATTATAATAGAACTATGTCCTTCATATTCATGATATCCTTCGATAATATAAAATCGATTTGTGGTTGTAATGTTGTTCTCAATGGTATGATTTTGTTGTTTCACAATGGAATGTGGTAGAAAATATGTCATGATGAAAGAATAGTAGTGATATATTATTGGATTTTAATATTTGATATGACATGTTTCATTATAACTACTAATAGTATTTCTAGTAATATATAGTTTTCTGTAGTAGTGTTGGTGTAATAAACTCATGGAGTAGTGTCCACGAGGTACCAATCTGATATATTTTTATATATTATGCATTTTAATAGGATACGCTATTGGATGAGTAACATTATGTGGTTCAAATGGTTACATGGTATGTTCATGGTGTCTATGTTTCTTATTCACTAAATAATTATTATATTTATTATACATTTTTCTGATAGGTCCTAAAAAAATTCATGCATAATATACATGTATTCTTACGTCTATATAAATATAAAATTTTCTGGTTTCAAAGGTGAATTTTCATATTGAGATTTATATTAATAGCACATATATATGAGATATAGTTAGAGTTGATTACTTAAGAGTTTCTTATATGATATTTCACTAGAGACATAATATCTATTTTAATGTACATGAATTGTGGGATAATGGATTAATTTCATGTTATATTGAAAATTTGTGGGTTTATTTATATGTTCCTTGGATTAATGTGAGTATTCCATTCAATTATATGTTTTAGAACCTAAAAACTAGTAACCTACCAATTACTTTGTGGAGGATAGATTCATGGGTCACTATCATATTCACTAGATGAAAATGAGGAGTTCCAAGTGGGGACAAGTCTTGAAATTTTTTCTCTTGATTTTTGTTTTGATCATATTAATGGTCCTGAATAAATGAAATGATTATATATTCATAGATTATTTTTATTAAATCCATATAGTGATGGAAATATATTTTACTAAGCATAATTTTCATGATTTGAAGAGAATTTATACAGTGATGAGTTTGAGAATATAATGTTTTATATTATTTTTGAATCTATTTATTCAACATAAAAAATAATAAATGGTTTAAAATCATGCAATTATATATCAAACCGTATATGATTCTTGAACACAAAATTCCATTTTCAACCGAATAATGTTTTATTCCCTATATTAGTAATAAATTTTTAACAAACGAAAAAGTGAAGGATATATTTTTATATTTTTAAGGTTGTTTTATTAGGGGAATCAATAAAATTTTTTAATGGAGATCAACATTATGTGCTACACATTATACCCAAAAGAAATTTCTAATGATCAATTCATATAGAGATCATTTTCATTTTCAGAAAAATAGATATTACTAGGACTATGTATATATAAAATAAAAATAAAATAATGTTACTTGGGATGGACATCCAAGAATTTTTCATCCAATATATTTACATTTTCAAGAGGAACTAAAATTATAAATAATATTTCTAGGATTAGATAAGATAATATAGATACATTATATAAGTATAGATATTGGTTAAAATGATTTTTTTTGTTTTCTATCAACACAATGATGATAGAGAATAACATTTGGTTTTTATTTTTTAAAAAGGACTTTGTAAGAATGAAAATAATATTTAATTGATTATTTTGTGTAGAATTTATTTATATATTAAAAACTAAGGAAATAGTTTTTATTGATCAGGTTCATAAAAACACTAAACAATTTGGGCCCCAATTTAATTTATTATGAGGATAAAATTTGGTAAAATCCCTTAAAATTCACATATTATATACACTAAAAATGAGTAAACATTGTTGGTGAGGAATATTAAATTTAACATATTGAGAGAAACATTTTCATAATAAAAAATATCTCAAATTTACATTACATGAGAGGTCTGAACATTTTAATATTACAGTTTCATGAACATATAAATTATGGGATTTTTAAAAAAAAATTAATGAAAAACAACTTTAACTCTATGTATGATTATATAAATAAGTAATAATTTATGATATTTATGAAAAATTCTATGATATTTAAGGTGATAATTTAAATAGTTTTTACACATATTTTAATTATATTATAATTATCATATATTTTAGTAATGTAAATCTAATAATATAGCACCAATGATCAATTAAACTTGAGGAAAAGTGTAAGAAAAATAATACCCAGATATTAATGAACCATTAAGAAGGTTTTTCAATAAACTAATATAAATAATTGAATAAATAATAAAATAATAAAAAGGTATTATAAATTAAGATGAGAAATATATCCACTCCCCTAAAAGAACATGGGAAAAGAAGCTTAATTCCCCAGTGAATCCAAACCTGAATGAAAATAATACTATTATGAGGATATGAAGTCTAATAAAATTGTAATCCAATTGATTAAAAAAATTAAATTAAAAATTAATGAACACATGAATGATAATAAATAACCTCTCCGATCACAATAAAACACTATTGGACAACCAACAATAAAAAACAGAGAGTGAAAATATTTCATAGAAAGAAAATGGAATGTTTAGGTTCCAATATGAAATACTGTAAAAAAAATTTCGCATAAATACACGCTTAGGTGAGCATATAAAATAACATAGTTTATATAAATGTTTTAATACCAAGTTAAATGATAGATTCTAAACAGAAATCTATTTTACATAATTTCATTCAAAAAAACATTATATCTAAAAGAAAAATACAATTCCTTGAAATGAAGGTTTCATATCCTTGAGATATGGTTATATAAAATAATATTATATAATTTTATTAACATTTATCTATAATGATGCTACATTATATATCATTCTTGAATTATTATATGTAATACACAACTTTATAACTGATTCAATAGAAAAATAAGAAATGTGTGAGCTCAAACATACTATGGTGATAAAATCATCAACGTATAATCAAGGGTAATATTATAATAATATAATAATACATGAATAGTGGAGATGTTTTATTAAAAATAATATTAATGAATTAATGTTATATTTATGTCATGATAATGATATATGATATCTGAAATGAAAAAGTATTACAAGGGAAAAAAATTTGTTTTTATGTGATAATAAATATGATCCATAGAGAATAATAATAATAACATGGAATATAAATATAAAATTCCATTAATAAAATCATATTAGTTATCATTGGGAATAACATAAGAATGGGTAATCAAAACATTAAGAACAAAAAAATTTCCATGTATCAATGTTTTGAAAACATCTTTATGAATTTTATTATGGAACAAATATCCCCCATTAATATTTAAAATATGAAAAAATTACCACATGTTAGATAATTATCTCATGAGATAGAAACCATTATAAATTAATTTGATAGCTTAGTAGGACCCCACTAATCATTATACACACATTTGATTTTTATTTGAGAAAAAGTTATTTATTGCATCATACTGTAACTATTGAAACGAAATGGGATTCAAATATTTTCCAATTGGTATCACATGGAAGGAAATCAACTGATTTATTTAATTAATCTAATATAAAATCACCTAAAAGAAAATTTTATTTTAATAATTTAATGGATGTTTAATCAAACATAACTCTATAAGAAATATACCTCTGAACTATAATGATTAAAAAGAGAAAAATTTTAAAAATAGATTTGGTACAAATTTTCATAATAATTTTTAATTACAATTAGTGTTTAAAATAAATTTCATGAATGATAATTTAATTAATCTTCCAAAAATTATGTATCATAAAATAATAATAATTTTACCATGAAATTAAATAAATCTAATATTAGCCAATGTTAAGTAAAAGATATAATTTACATTCACGAAATGAAAGAAAACATATTCAGTATTTTGATATAAAATTGTTGAAATAAAAAATTCATAAAATGAGTGATAAATCTACAATTTGAAAATAGTTAATAAAAATTTAGAAGATGGCCATGAAAAAACATATTTTTATTTCGAAATAACAAAGGAAGATATTTGTAGGAAAATATAATTTGGTCTTGAAAAAAATATAATTTTTTGGGAGGATGAGAATTATTATTAATGTCAAAAAAATTGAGCAATGTAAAAAAAATTAATAGAAAATAATTATGAAGTTAATTATAATATGATCATATTAAATAATAAACCCATCTTGTAAAATAAGATTAAAAATGAAATCATTTTTAATCAAGGAAAAGTTATCTCAATGAAAATGTTTATAAATTTTCAAAAAATTAATCCAAAATGATGGGAGTATGGAATCATTAAAAGACATATAAATCAGTGAAATAATATTCTCTAAGGATTTTATAATCCATTCGGTAATATTTACATTATATAAAAAAACAATACATGTACAATATTAAAATATGCCTCGGTAAAGGGAAATTGAGATGAAAACACATAGAATCAACAGGTTTTTGAGTTAAGAATCATTTTAAAAGGACTATTAAGAGATTCATTAAAAAAATTAGTGAAACATAATGAAATAATATTTTATAAATTTCCCAAAAGAAAATAATAATATTTAGGTAGAATCATTATAACTCTATAAAATGAGAATTAGTTAAAAACAACCTTACCATTACTCTCACCTTTTTTGAATGTTCTTTAATATCTTATATCATAAGAACAATAATTTTAATAAAAAAATCATAAAATTAAATATTTTTGTTACCATTTCCTTCTTTTAAATGTAATAATTTATTATTTATTTTTTTGTTATTGAAATTTTATTTTCATCATAGGATGGTAGAAATTATCATTTTTTCATAAATGCTTTAACGTGACTATATTGATTCCCATTCATTGATTCAAAATTCATCATTAAAAGATTATCCATGTTATAAGAATATATATAAGATAATTATTTAGAAATTCTTAACTTCATCCCATGAGCGTTTTGGTTAGGATTTTTCACACTGAAATCATTAATGAACTAGTTTTGGTAATTGTTTAAATAAAAAATGGTTGTATTAATAATAAGATAAATATTAATAATGAAATTAAAGAACATTACAAAATAATTTTATTACTTATGTAAAATAATATCACTAATAAAGTTTTTATATTCATCAATGATATATATATAATGTTTTACCTATTTGTGGTTAAATGGACATAAATAAGAAAATGCCAAAATCAATGGGTGAGTGTGCTTAGGAATGATATTATTTTGAAAAATATCATAATTATATATGAATAATAGTATATCTTAGATATTTTTTCAAATTTAATTACATTCATGAATATTTATATAACCTTTGAAATAATCCATATATTTAAAATGAAATATATATCATTGCACTAGTGGTGTTCTGCATGAACACACAAATGATCATATCATTATTTATAGAAGAATAATACATGTGGAATAGGATTATATTTTCAAAATTTTAATTTTATTCGAAATAAAATTATTATTCATTAATTTCCCATTTGAAAAATTTATGAATGTTTGTTATGATAAATAGATTAGGTTGCTTTCATATGATGTACACTACATGTAAAAAAATTAAATAATACATTCTTAATGGTTTAGAGGATGGTGGAAATGGCTATTCCAAAAATAAAATAAAATTCTTCTTTAATTTTGATACTAGTGTAACTATTTCATCATTAGTATATTAGATTGTCATTTTTTGAAAAAGAATGAATAAAAATGGAATGGAAAATTAGTAATTGATAATATTATATTTATTATTGGAAATGTTCATTTGAATGATAGCTGATGTATTTTAAAGGTTATAATTTGAAAAGAAAATAACATCTACTACTAGGATAGGATTTTTGGGGAATAATTAGGGTATCTTTTGGATGAATGCAAGTTCCTTATGATGTTTACTTGAGTTAATTTCTAAAATAATATAAAATACATTCATTATTCAAAGGTCACGTGTGTCCAATATTGTATAATAATGTGGTGGTGTATGGGGTATTGTTGTGATTTACTCAAAAATTAAGTCTAATACATTTATAACATATTTTTGTATAATTTATTATTTGAATTTTATCTTTTTCCATTTTTTGTTTTTTTTTTCATTGTAAACTTGTTTTCCAAAAGTAATTTACTTTAAATGAAAAAAATAAAATGTAAAATAAATAATAATTTGGTCCAAAAGATTTAAAATATGAAACAATTATTTTAATGTCATGTTTATATGGGTTGTAATGGGTAATTTTAATATTTTTACACATAAAGTATCAAAACTCATTTTAGAATATATTTATTTTAATGGATTAAAATTTTGACTATGATAAAATTATAAATTTTTTATATTAAATTTATTAGTTCATGAGTATCTTTATAATATTTATATGGATATTACTATAATATATAACTAAATAATAATTTATGGATTCTTCATTAAAAGTTATAGGAAAATAGTTTTTCTTCATGAATATATTATATTTCAATATACTAATCATTGGTTTCAAAATTTCATTGTTATATATTAAAATGGAATATTTTATTTTTTATATATGTATTAATCATAAAGGGATTCAAACAAGTAAAAAAATTAATGTATTATGATATTTAAATAAATTTTTTTGTAATTACAGAATAAAAATTCATCAATTTTTATCCCAAAATAAATCATTCTAATAGACTCATAAAAAATTAATAACAACATAATTTTTAGTTCTTGATATAAAATATGATTTTTTTTAAAATTCAAATTCTGTAGTTTATAAATTTATTTTTTTGTTTTAAAATATATATATGTATATTGAAAAACTATTTTTATTAAAAATTGGAGTTTTATGTGTTGTTGATGATATATCATATCAATTTATAATTTATGGAATTGTAATATATTAGTTAATATATAAAAATATTTTTAATGCTGGAAATGTAAATTTTCTATGATAAAATATAAAATAAATATAAAAATATATTTTTCCTAACGAAAAATAATTTTTTATTTTCCTTCATATTAATTATTCATCCCCAATAATTATTAAAAATGGTATAATTTATATTTACTACTGGTTTTATTATTTTTATAATTTTCAAAATAATATTTAACTAAAATGTAGTGGATCATTTTTGTTTTTTTTCATGTGAAAAATGTTTTTGAACACATTATATTCTTTTATATGGAATATATATATATAATATATGGTATTA
Organism: Viscum album; assembly: GCA_963277665.1. NCBI lineage: Eukaryota > Viridiplantae > Streptophyta > Magnoliopsida > Santalales > Viscaceae > Viscum > Viscum album. Next base: position 50,867,770 of record OY728152.1, on the reverse strand, counting down.
CACTCACCCCTCATTACTTAAATCAGATCCTCATGTTTTTAAATACTACTCTCTTATAGAATGTTTAAGGGTGTCTATAGGAATTAAACAACTCATGTTTTTTCTTCTAATGAGGTATTAAGAATTAGAACAAGGGAAAGAATAATAAAATCATGTTTTCTCCCTAATTTTCATATGTATTGATATTCATTTGTCATGAACATTTATAAAAAATATATTCTTATAGTACAATTTTATGAATTATGGGTTTCCTGAGCCATACCTCCCTTTGATTGATTTTCATGATACTGAATCTAACAAAATATTGTATCACAAATGGTTATGATAATTGTTGGGTTTAGTGTCCTATAACCAAATGTATGTATTTTCATTATATGTATATTTAATTTATTTAAATATTAAATAATTTATGAAATATTGTTCATCATTCTGAATGGAAATAATGTAATAATGTCATAGAGTGTTTGTTGTATTAATAAGGTCATAATAGTTCCCCAACAAGATGAGAAACTTAATGTCCTATGACAATATTCTTTATTATAGTTCTCATATTGGATGGAATTCAATGATGGGACACATAGTATACAAACTTTCAGGTGTGAGTACTCATAAGCATATGAAACTTCTTATCATGATGTTCGCATTTAGTAGCCTCCAATATAGTAGATTATGAGAACAGACACGCTAGTAGAAATTCCAAATGTTTTGGTGTCATCAGATATTCCTATCTGTGACGGTGTGTAATGGTCCATAGACATTATAATTATCATTAATATTTTTCATGACTCATCCATGTTGATTTACTAATGAAAATCGTCTCGCCCTTAGTTGGTGAGAAGTTGGGTATGTTGGGTTCATCATAATGACATGTTACTAATGGATTAGTCAAGGAAGTATTTTCCTCTTCCATTTATGGAAGTTAATATCTCAGCCCTTTGATTGAAATAGAACCTTCACCTTAAATTCAATGGCCATTGTTCATTAAAGAGTTTATTTCTGGTAGTCAAAAAATGATATATCAATAATATAGATTGATGACACCATCATGAAACTTTGTTTTTGGGATATTGTGACAATGGAATTTTATTACAAAGTTAGCGCTCATATGTGTATTTCACCATTTAAAATATATTTTCATTATGTTGGGTGTGTTGGCCCATTTAAAGAGAGTAATCATGTACTTTTCGAAATCCCACCTAATGTAAACAAGAAAGAATACTAGCGGGTCACATACTTAGTGTTTCTAGTGGTATCGATTAAATTTTATTTGAATTTAATTAATTGAATAAATAGTATTCTAAAAAAGGAGGAATAATTTTATTCATTTAAAAATGATCTCATAAATTAAATAAATATTTATTCATCAAATTGTGAATAGAATTTATTTAATTATTTTATTGAACATTTAATAAATATGTATTTACTAGTTTGTGTATAAATATATTTATATAAGAAAATTTAATATTTTATTTGGTAGTTCATTATATAGAAGTGATGTTTGAATAGACAAAGGCTATTTCCATTGATAAATTAATAATTTACCAGTTGGTAAATAATTTTTTATGAAGTTGGCGCAATAAAAACTAATAATACTATTATCATTATGTGGCAGGTGATTTAATTTATGGATCTATTTTTCACAAGTTGGAAAACAAAAAATAATTGTGTCGGTGTTGTTATTAGGTGTCATGGGTTTTCTTTAATAGTTATAATTGCATTTAATCACTTTTTCAAAATTATATACTGTAAATGAAATCCAATATCATTTAATAAGAAGCTATGTCTATTGTGCGAAATGCCTGGTGAATTGAGAATTGATGTGCCAAATATTTTCTCTCTCGATTACTCTTGTCTCTCCCTCTCATGAATGTACGAATTTATCCAAGACCGAAAATAGTGTTGAAGAATGTTTGGCACAAGAATTTCACTTCATCACGCTAGCACTGAGAGAATGATTGGTGTTGTTTGGTGAAAATTGGATCATGTGTGTATCATCATTTGAGGGATGATACATTGGATCCTCGTGAGTTAAATGAAGGAAATCCGGAAGGTCATTTCAGACGATCAACAATCATAAACATAGAAAATATCAAAGTCCTAGGTATTTAATTTTTTAGAAATTATTAATCTAATTATATAAGTGATGTTCACAATCCACTTTCTTCGATATGGTTCTTTTCTTCTCTTTATCTAAATATTTTATTTTACTTCATGGATAATAGAGTTCATCATTGTTTTGATCCCAGATTGGTAATCATTTATCAAAAGAGTAATTAAGGGCCCTCCCAAATGCCATGCTTATGCTACATCAAGATCCTATAAGTGGTATCAGAGCTGGCCCATCATCCTTTTTAATTATTTAAAAAATTATTTTATGATTTATGATTTGATAATTTATATTTTCAATTCATTTTTAATATTTCTTGAAATCTAAATTTCATGATTTTTTTTCATATTTTTGTTTCACACAAATAAAAAAATGAATAATATTTTTATTATAATAAAATCAAAGATATCCTCAGATGGTTCCGATGATTATCTCCAAAAAACACAATGGTACATGTCATGTAATTTGAATTACATGCTGTGTATTCTACTATAAACTCCATGTAATCAGGATTACACACTGTATAGTTGTGTTAATCGCTTTGGGAGTAATTCCCTAATTTCTCCAACTATGTGAATTTATTTCATGCAGTGTAGTTAATCCATATACTGCATGTTGACCCAAATATATAGGCACCTTGTTACTAAATTGCACACTATGTGGCCCGCTGGACATAGGGTGTAGTCCCTTCTGGTCGGGGGCCAAACTGTGTATCACATACACAGCTAACCGAACCAGAAACCATGTGTCTTGGAGACCACATGGCATGTGGCCTACTGTACATGTTATGTACTCTGATATTTCTGAATTATGCCTCACACATCTAGTCTATAGGCATTTAAATTTTATAAGAAGATGAAGGTGGTACAAACCATGTGGTTGGAACTACACCCCGTGTACATTAACAAATTACATAAAATTTAAAATATAATGTTTTTTAATGTTCATAATTACATATCATGTAAATTCTAACGAGTGTTCACTTTGTTTACTCAAAGCCTATGGTTGAGAATCTCATGGAACTTCAGAAAAGGATTGATTAATTATAGATAATAATTAATCAATTTGAGCATGATTTAACATAGTAATAATGAATAAAGAACATAATGCTAGTTTTATTAAATGTGTAATTATTTTCATATATATGGATGATCATGAGCTAGACTAGACCTTTCAATTTGATTGGTTCACTTTTAATTTATATTAAATTAAATTGTTGGCATGCATTCCATCTCTCTTAATTAGTCTATAGGGCATGCGTTCTAATGGTTTCTTTCATGTAAACACCCATTTCACCCCACTACTGCATGTGAGTTAAAAATCATATGTAATGGATGGAGGTACCATGATTGTGGTGGTAGTTCAAGTAAGGATACGAGGCAGAACCAACCCAAGGAGATACAAAGGTGGACAGGAGGAAATCTGTAGATACAAACCATAAATGTTTCATGGTTTTTCTCCCAACATTTTGTGGTTAGTTTATCAACCTATATATAAACTAACCATTAGATGAGCTAGTGATGATGACCATTACATTATTTATTTCAGTCAGTTGCACGAATTTTCATTTTTGATGTATTATGGAAACTACATAATTAATTAATTAACAAGACTATATGACGGAACTAAAATAAACTAGGCTTTAAAGTAAATATTATCAAGAAATGGTTAATTACCTAAGTATAATCCACTTATTATTAACAACAATGTTATAAAAATAACAAGGAAAGTTACGCATAAGAGATAAAAATCCCTCAATAAAATATTAAGTTAGACTAAGCATTACGTTTCACGATTAACGAAAAGAATCCAAAAAACTATGTGTTTTACCAACCATTTTTTGGGAGACATAATTTTATACAGGAATCTCTTGTGAATGATTCCATTTGACATAACAATTTTACATCATGTGGATATTCCTTTCATAGGCTTGGTGTAAATTTGTAGGAAAGTCTTGAGGAAATCCCTATCTGTATTTCAGGATTTAGGAGTCGACTCAACAGATCACGGAGGTGCATGTCCCTATTTAGAAAATTTCTATCTACCAATATACCATCAAATATTTTGAAAAAATCCTCATTGGGGTTATATAAATGGTAATATGTATCCTTTCCACTATAATATCCTAGAAACTATAATTTCAGAGTTAAATGGTGAGGGTCATTGAGACTTGATAAGATAGTGGGAGATGTAATAAAATAAATTTATTATTTCTCATAAAATGTATTCAAGAATGTACTAATTATCAACTCATTTAATTGATGAATAAACTTGACAACATCATCATCCACACTATCACTATGATCAATACTAGATAAAAACAACATCCTCACTAAAAGTAACTTATAGGAATGGATTAGATTCCTTCATGTCATTCTATGACATGAACAAAAATTTCACAAGATGGAGTACTCATTAATTGATCCTCTTTTCAAAGAGACGAGTGAGGAATAATTCCTTGTCTACAAGAAACATATGAATGAGGCGGTCAATGTTCAATGTTTTACATTATCATAAAATTCTAGTAAACTCCTAAAGTCTCATGAAAACATGGATACCTATAGATTTCTTGAGCACCTATGTGGTCTTTATTGGGAGGGAGAATGATAGGAAATGTTTTAGATATCCAATGAACTATTTTAGAGGAATCTTTGATAGGTTGTTGTAGTTGGGCCTCACATAGTCAAGATCATCGGTTACATTGAGTTCCTAGAGGTTATTATGTTTCAATTCCCTGATGAACTAGGTACTGATCTCATTCTCTCATCACTCCCTCTGAGATGCTCAGGATTTTTTTGTGAATTTAAATATGAATAACATCGATATGTCTCTACAAGATCTTCTCATCCTACTTCACTACGTGGACAAAGACATAAAAAGCCAAACACTCCTATACTTATGGGGTATAATTGGAAGGGTATGGTGAAGATCATTAAGCCCAAAGCATCTTCATGCCCTTCCAAGATAAAGAAGAAAAAGGTGGAGGGAACATGAAGAATTTTTCATTTGTGGAAAGAAGGGCCACTGGACAAAAAAACCGCAACCAACCTAAGAAGCAAGGGGATGCATCAGGTGTTCTTTTTATTGAATATAATTTATCTGTTTCTATAGATAGGGTATTAGATATATCATGATATTCTCACACATTTATCAAAATATAGGAACCAAGTGGATTCAAGAAAATTCACTAAGGGGAGGTAGATCTATGAGTAGCCAATGGAGCTAGACTTTCTAATGTAACTGTTGAGAAATACCACCTCACATTTTAGACTTGGATGATATTGGTATTAATAGTTAATTATTATGTGACTTTTGAATCCAAAAACATTATTTCTGTATGCATACTATATATATATGGATTTTATTTCAAATTCTGAAAGGAATGCTACTTCTTTTTTAATGAGGGAATTTGTTTTGGTAAGGCACATTTATATAATGGTCATTATGTTTTGGATTACATAAACCAAGTAATTTATATTGATAATGAAGCTACTTCACATGAGTGATTACACACAAAACATTGGCCCCACTTTCTAGGTCATTCAAATGATAAATTCAATACAATTTCACCTAAAGATGGATATTTAGATTCGTTCGAACTAAAACAACATGGTGTTTGTCATGCATGTTTACAAGGGAATAATAACTAAACCCCCATTTAGTGGGATAGGTTATAGTTCTTAATAACTTCAGAATTTGTTTATACTGATAATTTTGGGCCATTTCCATTTGAAGCAAGGGGTGGGTACTCGTACATCATAAATTTAACTGATGATTTTAATAGATATGAATATATATAATTAATGAGGTATAAGTTGGATTGTTTTGATAAGTTTATGGACTAAAAGAATTAATTTAAGGAACATCTTGGTAAGAATATTAAGAAACTATGCTCAAAATAAGTAGTTGAATATCATAATCAAATCATTATTAATTACTTACGTTTTTTTTTGTGAGAAAATTGATGTGTCATGAATATCTTTCAATGTCCTTTTGGGGATATGCATTACGAAAAAGTGGCATACCTACTAAACCAATAACCAACAAAATTGATAAATGGTATTACATATGAGATTTTGATTATAGAAAAAGCCATGTTTTTGAATTTACATGTGTGGGGAAGTGAAGCCATTGTTAAGGTCTATTTAGATAAAAAACTCACACCCTGAGACTTATAGTGTACATATATATGATCCTCCCATGTACACAAGGGGACATTACCTATACGACCCTGAAGACAAAAATGTTATTATGGAAAGACACACCATATTACTTGAGAGGGAGCACATGTCCAAAAGTGATAGTTAGAGTGAGATAGAATTCGATGAATTATTGGATCAAGGTACACAAGAGTTTCTAAATAAACATATTCCACAAAGACGCATGGAATAATGATATATTACAGAGACAAAATTACTATGAAGGAGTACAAGAGAGGTTAGGGAAATGGAAAGGTACAATATTCTAGTTACCAAGGATGGTGACTCATTATTAGTTGATAATAATGATCCTCTAACCTACTAGGAAGTATTTTATGGAATAGATGATTCCAAGTGGAAAGAAGAATTAATTTTGAAATGGGTTCCATGTACCGAAACCATGTCTGGATTTCGGTAGATATTCCAGTAGATGTAAAGCCTATAGTTTTCAAATGGGTTATTAAGAAGAAACTACACATGGACAAACAAGTAAATATCTATAAGGCATTACTGGTTGAAAACATGTTTTTAAAAACGTCCCAATATTGACTATTAAAAAAAAAATTAGTATTTTAAATGTAAAAATACCTCATATTTGTACTGACCTTTACCACTTATCATGACTATGATATTTGGGAATTGGATGTCAAAATGGCCTTCCTTAATGGGAACCCTTTAGATGAAGTCTATATGACATAACCTTAATGGTTTGTGACTCCAATGTATTATAATAATATATGAAAGATTTTAAAATCTATTTATGTATTAAATAATAATACCAGGTCATGGAACATTCGTTTTGATGGAGTCCTAAAAGAATTCAGTTTTATAAAGAATAAATGTGAGATTTGCGTGTAACATCCTATGTAAATAAGGAATATGACATTTTTATATTTATTAATATTTGTGAGTTAACTATTAATTTTAAATTAAAGAAGATTCTATGTTTTATGGATTACTCGATATGGAACAACATGTTTCATTGAAATCTTATTTTGCACACAACATTGACTTTACCAAAAAATAATACAATATTATTATTATTTTAAATGGTAGTTAATGTATTGATGTTGTATTGGTGGGAATGAACCAAACTGACTATAATATGATTATTTATATTTGTTAAATGTTCTTTCATTTATTCTATAAAATTTAGAAGCTTAAAATGTGAATGAATCTAATTTTAAGCACAAACACACTAATATTCCTTAAAATGCTATTTTACCGCCTTTTATTGGTAAACAATTTTTAAATATAATTTTTGTCACTTTTATATGTTATATTTGAAAAAATAATATTCTTTTTTATAATCTAGACATCAAAATTTACTTTGGATTAAATTTTGGAAATTTCCTAATAAGGCTCATTTTTAATGAATAGTTAAAAATACTGCATTTTAATTCAATGATGCCTTTTAATCTAATTTATTTATGTGGATAAATTGTTATTTTAATTTGTTTTAATGTGTAATTGTATTATATGTTAAAATTTTAATCCAATGTTGGTTATTGGAAGTAATTTCACTCTTAAATTGGACATAAACAATGTTAAATATTTTGATAGTTATGATTTCCAAAAAACACAATTTTTGTTTTGACAACATGAATTAATATTAAATTAATTTCTTCCGCTTTTATGTTTTGAATTTTGAAAAATGGAATCCGTATTTGGAATCATGAGGTCTAATTTATGTAAATAGTTATCATTTATTTTTTGACATTATGAATATTACATCAGTAAATATTTAATTTACCATGGTTAATGGGTAAATCTGGTAAATAAGGGTAACAAAACAATATTATAATAAAGTTAAATTATCTTTACATGTGTCATAATCCTATTTTATGATACATTTTTGACCATTGGCATCCTCGGTACGATTTTGGGACTTCATGGAGCCACTGGTATGTGAAAATTACATATTATATTTATTAGTTTAAAGTAAGGATGAAAATAACATAAACATATATCTTTTAGTAAAAAAACTATATATAGGGTATATAAGTGATATATTCAACTATAAATATTAATTTTAATTATAATACGATTTAAGACATCATGATATTTTATTTATAATTATAATACATTAAATAATCAAATTTAATTACGACATAATAGCGATGCACCAATTGCTTCATTAATAAAGGACTCAAATAAATGTTATTATAAATATTGAAATCAATTTATTTTGAATGTTTTTATGGATTCCTAGAATTTGAGGGATATTATTTACTTGTTCTATTTGAGTTAATAATTTTTTTTACAAATAATAAAGTTGTTATAGATTTTCATTAAAAGTATTCATATCAATAGCTTATAAAATGACATAAATGATTTTTTAAAACAATGAGTATTTTATTCCAAAAAAATTTAAAATTTGGCCAAATAACATATACTATTATAAAAATATCATTACTAATCTATTTTGGGTACATTTTAATTTTTTAATAAATAAATTAACCATATAGTATGAATATATATGAGGAAATGGTAAAAGTTAAATAAGTTAACAAAGGTTTAAATAAAAAAAATAAGGATTAAAAAACATCTAAAATATGTAAAATTCTTATGGAATGATTTTATTTAGACTTATATGGTCCTTATATTTTATTTAAATAGGTTTTGAACCCTTTGAAAATGGAACTCGTTTTATAATAAAATAATACATTCAAACAATCCTAAAGAGCCCATCCTCCCTCTTATAAATGGCCACAACCTCTAACCCATTACTCACACCTCTGAAGACCCTTGGCTCAAAAAAACTCTCCTTCAAGAAGCTCCCAACATTCCTATCTTTTTTGTAGAATCCTTCCCCTAGGAGGAAGATAATTTAAGAAAGCCTTTTGTTTCAAAGCAAAGGGAGTTACCCGATTTAAAGGTAACATCTTTCTCAAGTTATTTTCTTTTATTTTCCTTCACCAACACCTTAAACTCAATTTATTCCTTAATATTATTAAAAAAACTATATCCTAAATATAATAGGATGTTATATGAGAAGGATACAAATTAAAGTTTGTCACACAACCATCAAATGGATATGAACATATTGTTTCAACGGACGATGAACTACTGCCACACACAACGATGATTGTTCAATAATGTCGTACCGCCTATCATAGTGGTAATTATGATGGAACTATATTTATATGTGGTATATGATATATTTATATTTTCTCTATGAAGATGTATTTTTCATTTATGTCATTCTTTTATGGTTACCATGATGGGTAAATACGATAATTTCATATGAGGAAATGCAGACTACCACCCCCTCATTGTGATATGACCCATTCATTTCATATGTGGAATGTATAAAGGATAAAGTTAATGAAATTATATATGATAATATACTATAATTATAATATAACAATGAATAATTTTGTTTTCATTCTATTAAATATGAATTAGAAATGAAAGAAGTGATCAGGCGTACGTACGGCTTACTGTCTTAATGAACAACATGTTTCAGTTCATATCTTTAAATGTATTGTATTGTTATAAATACATACATACAGAGTTTCTTTACCTTCATGTTCATCCTAGATACATAATTTTTTCATGTTTATTTGTTTGGAATGTATATGCCAGATTCATCTCTTGTTTTGAGTCTAGAGGTAGTTCAGTTGGAAGGGAATCTTTCTTATGAGGAACAACCAGTACAGATTCTTGATCACAGAGAGAAACTGTTATTGAATAAGTTAATCAATTAGGTAAATTTTTTGCAGAAAAACAATATGGTTGTAGAGGCTACGCGGGATTCATAGAATTATATAAGGGATAAATTCCCCAATTTACTTAATAAGTGATTAAAATTGTGAGCACGCAATTTCCAAAAGTGGAGAAAGATGTGACATCATAGTTAAATAAATAATATGACATTTTCAAATATATTATTATTTGTGTATTTAATATTACATTTTATAATAAATGGGATGCTATATTTGATGGCGTATTCAATATGAAAGAGCAGGTTTCAATGGAATCTTACGTTTCTTACAACATTGAGTCATACAGAAAACTAATAATATAATATTATTATTTTAAATGATAGTTAACGCATATCCATTGTGTTATAATGAATGAAAAAAAGTAAATACAATAGATAATAAATGATTGTTAAATGTTTTTACATTTATCCAATAATATTTAGAAGCTTTAATTGTGATTAAATAAATTTTAAACATTAACACTCTAATAAACAATAAAAGGTTGATTTATAGACTTTTGATAGAAAACCATTTTTAAATATAGTTTTTTCACTTGTATATGTTTTATTTAACAAAATAATATTATCCTTTAGAATAGGGACATAAAAATTTACTTTGGATGAAATTTTGGTATTTTTTGATAATGTACATTTTTAATGAATAGTGAAAAATAATGCATTTTAATTCCAAGATTCCTTATAATCTAATTTATTTATATAGTTATATTTTACATTTAATAATTTATAAAGTGTAATTGGATTTTATTTTTTCCATTTAATCCAATTTTGGTCATTGGAGGCAATTTCTCTCTAAATTGGACACAAACAAAGGTAAAATTTTTTATTGTTATTATTTCATCAAAACATGATTTTTGTTTTCACAATGAGAATTAGTTTTATATAAATTTCATCCACTTATGTTTTTTTAATTTAAAAAAATGGATTCCATATTTAGAATCCGGAGGTCCAAATTTGGTAAATAGATATGTTTTATTTTTATACATTATGAATTTTTACATTATTAAATATTTTATTTACCATGGTTAAAGGGTAAATTTGGAAAATAAGGTTAAAAACAATCATATAGTAATATTAAATTACCCTAACATGTGTCATAATACTATTTTATGATACATGTATGACCAAGGGAATCCTTGAGTCGATTTGGAGAACCCATGGACATACTTTAAGTGAAAATTACACTTTATATTAATTAATTTAATGTAATGATTTAGTGAAACAATTGTATATGGAGATATATAAGAGATCGCTTCGACTATAAATACTAATTTTAATGATAAAATTATTTCATACATCATGATATTTTATTTATAATTTTTTGACATTATATAAACCTATTTAATTATGACACAATGGTGATGCATTAATTGCTTCATTAATAAATAATTCAAATATATGATGTCATAAATATTAAAATAAATTTATATTGAAACTGTTTATGACATACATGATTTTTAGGGAATCTAATGACGTTTTCCCTTTTAATTAATGAAGGGTTTTTGAAATAATAATGTTGGTATATATTTTTTTTAAATGTCTTGATATTAATAGATTATAAACTGACATAAATGAGTTTTCAGAAAAATTAATATTTTATTACTAAAAATTTAAGATACAGCCAAATGACATATATAATGTTTTAAATATCTATATGGATCCATTTTGGGTCACTTTTAATTTTATAGTAAATATAATAACCATAAAGTATGAACATATAAGAGGATATGGTAAAAGACAATTAAGTTAACAGATGGTTAAATAAAACATATAAGGAATAAAAAATATTCAAAATCTGTCCAATTATTATTGGATGATTTTATTTAGTAATATTTTTACATTAGCTTAGAATTGAATAATTTTTGGACAATTTGAAATAGAAAATCATTTTATAAGAAAATAATACTTTCAAACATTACTAAATAGCCCATCCTCCCTCTTATAAAAGGCCACCCCTCTAACCCATTACCCACACCTCTCAATCCCCTTGGATCATCAAAAATACACTAAAAGAAGTTCCCAACATCCATCACTTCATCCTAGAAGCCTTACCCTTGGAAAAAGGAAATTCAAGAAATACGTTTGGTTCAAACAACTTGAGTTAACCAATTTAAAGGTACCATCTTCTCTCAAGTTCATTTCTTTTATTTTACTTATACAACACCACAAAATATCCTTAATACATTATTTTATAACAATACCATTTTCCTAAACATACTATGATGTTTTTATGATAATTATTATATCTATACTTCCACACATCTCCATTTAATGCATATAATCATACTTTTTCTGTGGATGGTGAACTATAGCCTCACGAAAGAATGATTGTTGAATTATCTCATACCGCCTATCTTGGTATCCATTATGATGGCACTGTATTTATATGTGATATATAATATATTTATATTTCCTCTATGATTCTTTATTTTTTTTATAGAATTACTTTACTGTTTCCATAATGGGTAAAATGAATAAATTCATTTGAAGAAGTGTGGATTACCACACCCATAAAGTCATATGACTCATTCATGACATAGTTGGAACATATAAAGGATGGTGTAAATGAAATTATATATGATATTATACTGGAATTATTATATACCTATGTATAATTAAATTTTCATTCCATTAAATATGAAATATAAATGAATGTAGTGTTTATGCGTACGTATGGATTACCGTCTGCACGAACGGAGCATTTCATTTCTTATCTCCAAATGTTTTTAAAAAATATAAATACATATATATACTGGATATATATGACATATATGATATATAAATCATTAATATATTTTTGAAGATAATGTAATTTTAACCAGAGAGACAACTAGTAATTATAAGATGGTCATTTTTTACTCAAATACAAAATATCGACAAAACAACCATTATTAACTTAAGTAATTTTATAATGTTTATAATGTGGTAATAAGTGATATAAAAGGAATAAAAAACATTAAAATGGTTCTTAATCGTGTATAAATTATCTTTAGTTTATCATTATGGAGATTAAAGAACAAATGTGTAAAGTCGAACATGAGGTATGGGACTTCATCTTGATCACCATTCATTGAGGCATATTTTGATTTATACATGATATTATTTTATAGAATATATAAACCCCTTTGGAATTTTATTTCATTCAATGGGAATATTTTTCTATATGGAGTTGTACAAAGTGACAAAGTGAATTTTTATTTTTAACGTATGCGGTGATAATGATCTTTTCTCCGCCATGATAATTATTTGATATTTTTCTTCTTGAACTAGCCATAATGTTTTGAAAATGAAAATAAATACCATATACTATTTTTTCATATTCTGGTATTAAATATTGTTTTATGAATTGATTGATTATGTCAATATATTCCAAATGTTATATAGTTATTTTAATGTTGATATGTCATCTTTCATTTATTCTTGTTCATGAGTTATGATTATTTTGTGGTTTTTGGGCATTGTTTAAGCATATGGGTGGTTTAGTGATAAAACTTGGATGGGTGACACTGAGATAGCTAGAAAATTCATTGGGAAATGTGAAATAGATAAATGTTAATGTTTCATGTAAGAGATATAGGGAATATATTGTGATAGTATTCCAAATATAACACCCTAAATAGATGTGAAAGAGAAAACATATGGTATTGATGCCAGAGGCAACCTTTTTTATTTATGATTTTGTTTGGTTAATCATAAATCTTATGATATTGTGATCTATGATAAAAATTGAAAATTATGATTTCATTGACTTTTATGTATTGATGGTCTAATGTTTTCATTACTTGTTTTATAACCCTTAATGATCTTTTTATACTCATCCCACATTTTTCAAATGTCTTTTCACAGGATTTAAGGTCGAGAAAGAGAATATAAGAATTGAATAATATGTATATCAGGAAATTAATTCTTATGTTGTTTTAAGAGTTTTTATTTTTGGAAAAAAATTGATAAATATTAGAAGTGTCTACTTTGTAATATTTGAGATGTAATGTAATAGGTACGGCCTGATTCTCAAAAATTCTAAACATTAAAATATCCTCAACGAGAATTATTAACGTATTTCTTGATTATTCAATGGTTAATGTTGGGGCCTTATATTTCATCTACTGATAGTTTTGTGGGAGTGCATTTGTTTTCCTAATAGAATATGTTGATAACATATTACTAATTGGAAATGAGAAACCAGCCTTACAGTCTATTAATGTTTTGTTGAATAAATTATTCTCCGAAAAAGCCTTTGGAAAAGAAATCTATATTATTGGGATCAAGATCGATTATGGTTAAACCAAGATATTTCTAGGCCTATGCCAAAGTATTTTCATTTATAAGATACTGAAGAGATTCAATATGAAACATTCCAAGAGGGGATTATTTCCATCATCCAATGACTTTCATATTTCAATGAAAATGTGTCCTCAGACACATGTGGAAAGAAAGATAATAGAAATGATTCCATTATCATCAGTGATTGGGTTAGTCATGTTTGTTATGCTTTGTACTAGGATTTATGTCTATATTAATTTATTATATTAGGAATATATAAATCTAATCCAATTGAGATCAATTGTATAGATGTAAATAATAACACTAATTATCTAAGGAATATTAAGGATATGTTCTTGGTTTAAGGAGGATATGATGAACTAGTCCTCATATGATATGAAGATGTTAGCTTCCAGACTGATCAAGATGACATGATGTCACAAATAGGAAACATCTTCACATTTAACGGAGGTTTTGTGAGATAGAAGAGCTCAAAGAAAGGTGTTTTCATAGATTCTATTGTAGATTCAATGTATATGAAGTCTTTGGAGGTAGCTAAATAAGTAGTTTGGATGAAGAGAATCATTAAAGAGATGGATGTGGTTCCTTGAAATAAAGACCCCATCACACACTATTGAGACAATACTGTAGTAGTTGATCTCTCAAGAGACAATGTCACATCAGTGGACAAAGCACATACCTCAAAATATTCATCTCTTAAGGGATATTTTATATAAAGGTCATGTTGTAGTGAATAGTATTTACAGTGAAGAAAACATAGAGGACCCCTTGTCTAAAGCCTTACCTCAGTAGAAAAATGATCATAATGTGAGGTCTAGTGGACTGAAAGTCATAGGATGTTATCTCTAGTCCATGTTGGATTTTTTGGAAGTTAGCGTCCTATAACATACTTTTTGTACATGGTTACATGGATATTTAATTTATTTAAAATTTAAAATTCTTCTTACTGATTTTTTATTATTACAAATTAATTTATGGTAATAATATCCTAGAGTATTTGTCCCATTAACAAGGTCATAGTGTTTCCCCAATATGATCATAAACATAATATTCTATGAAAATATTCCTAAATTTATTTCTCTTGTTGGATGAAATACCATGATAGGACATATAGTATACATACAATTTGGTGTGAGTACACATAATTTGATGAAAATTGTTCTCATGACATTCACACATGGAAATTTTCAAAATGGGATATTATGTAAACAGAACCAAAAGTATGAATTCAAAATGTTTTGGATTAAATGGATATTCCAATATGCGATCATGTATAATGGTCTTTAGTGTTTAATAATATCATTAATATGTTTCACAACTCTGATGATTTTATGTACAAACTGGAACTCTACCACCATATATTGGTGGATGTAGGGTATTCTAGTGCATCCCAAATGACATGTTATTAATGAATAATTTGAGGAAGGATTTCCCCTTCCATTTAAGGAATTTGATATCACAAACCTTAGATTGAAATATAACCATCACCATAAAATCCTTGTACATGGTGTAACGACAAGTTTAATTCTGGTAGTGAAAGAATTTCAGATCAATAATAGAGGTTGATGGTGATATCATGAAACCTTCTTAATGTGATATTTTGTGAAAGGGATTATATTTTTACAATGAGCATTCGTATCTGGATTTCATCACTGAAACTTTTTGTTTTCTATCATGGGTTCCTTGACCTGTTCCTAGACAGTAATAATGGAAATTACGAATGCCCGCATAATGAAAGTGAGAATGAATACTATATTGTCACACAATATGTTTTTAGTGGAATTTATTAAATTATATTTTAATTCAATTAATGGAATTAATATTACTCTCAAGATGGATGAATATTTTTATATATGTTAAAATGATCGCATAAATTCACAAAATATTTATTCTTGGGATTCTTTTTAACATATATATTTATTTTAATAATAAATTAATAATAATTTATTTATTAGTTTTAAAATAAATATTTTTTGAAGAGAATAAAATACTATTTTCAAGTGTTCAGTAAATGGAATATGAGTTCAAATGGAAACATACCATGTCCATTGATAAATTAATTATTTACAAGTTGTTAAGAAAAATTTAACCAGTTGTCACAAGAAATAATAATAATACTATTATCATTATGTGGAATAAGATTAAATTTATGGTTCCATTTTGTGAAGGTTAGTGCACCACAAATAATGGTGACGTTATTATTGTTATGTGGATTGGGTTTTCTCAAATTGTTATAATTTCATTGAATTTTAGTTTCACAATTAAATATTGTTACTAAAATCAAATTTTAATTATTAATTTGGTATTCCTATTGAGAAAAACCACTAGTGAATTGAGAATTGTTGATCCAAATATTTTATCACTCAAATCCTTCCATATCACCCTCCTAATAATGAGAGAACTTCTTCATGACTGAAGAATGAGTGATCAAGAATGATCGATGCAAGACATTCTCTTCACTGCTCTAGATCCTAGAGAATGAGTGTTGTTTTTTGGTGACCATTGTATCACACATGGATCATTGATAGAGGAATTATACTTTGGATCCTTGTGAGGAAAATGAAAAAAATCTTGAATTGTCATTCCAGATGATCAACTATCATTAGCAAAGAATACACTAAAGTCCCAGGTATTAAATTTCTTTAAAAATAAAACATTTATTTATAAATATAATATGAAAGATCTAATTTCCTGATTCTAGTACATTTCATCTATATATATAAATAATTGATTTTGATTTGTGGAAACTGGAGTTCACAGATGACTTGATCCTAGATTGGTCATCGATTATGGATAAAGCAATGTTGGGCCCTCACAATGGCCCCACTTCCACTTTGTCTGGTTCCATCAAAAATATATTACAAAAATAGTTTAAAATAGTATTTATATATTTTAATTCAATCCTAATATATATTCTCTAATAGAAAATTCATTTAAATATATGATATTTTTTTGAATTATTATATAATATAATAAACCTATTACTCAATTAGTTTATCGTTGGTTTTCAATGGTAATTTTCTGATTACATTTTCTAATACAACAAATTATCTATTTTATCATAATAGTGCATTAATATACTTAATAATTCTCACAAATTGTATGTAAATCAACAAAGGAATATCCCCACGTGTGTCAAACCGTTTTTCTAGTGAGGCCTCCTTTTCTTGAACTAGGTAAAGATCTAGTTAATATCTAACATAACATTATAGGGTTATTTGAATTAGACACATCTACTCCTGACCCAATATCAATTTTTTTGTATGTAGACATCATTTAATTTTGTGGGAAAACAAAAAATTTAAACATTAAAAAAAAATTATGATTTTATACTATACTCAGATGTATCCAAATGGGTTTCCAAAATTCCACAGAAACGCATCCCCAAAAATACCTAAATCTTGCACTGATACAAATTGTTTGACCCCCAGACCCTCACTACTTGGTCTAGTGATAACAAAATAATCTTTAAACATATTATTCAATGGAAATTGGAATAGAGCAAGGTAATATATTATTATATAACCTCATTTACACATGTTAAACATTGCATCTCATAATAAATGTAGAATTCCATGAACTGAAAGATTTATGTTATTTAAAACTACCTATATAAGCTACTTATTTTAAAATACATATGAATATTACCTAATAAAAGATAAACAGTCAAATACATCACAATATATCAGAAGTTTTAGGAATCATCATTACCTATAGAATGGATTCCTAATAAATGGGTAATCTGAAATTCTCAGAAATGAAAAAACTCACCCGCATGTTATCATAGGGAAGATCATAAAAATATAATGTCAAATGAGATGGGGATAAATATTTTATTTTTTAGAGCATGGTACAATAATATTCCTCCATAAATAATTATAGAATTACATGAAATCAGAATTTAATAACATATAACATAGAAAAAGAGTCTTGATTTGTTTCAAAATAAACAAGATCCATGGATCCAAATCATTTCTATATGTGGATTTTTTTACCTACCATTGAAACATAGATTATCAAAGAAAATTGGAACAAAAATAAACATACATAATCTTAACAATAGGAAAAAATATGTTTTCCACACATTATTTTGTGGATAATCAAAATTACACATATTTTTTATAGCTAATAAAAATGTCCACATTTCATATTTTCAATAAATAATTACCACATATAACATCATTATATTAGGCAACACAAATCCGTAAAAAATGTCTTATTGGGATATATAAGACCCCACCCATAATTTTCTATAAATTTTGATTTCATCTAAAAATAATCATTCATCAAATTGAAAAGTAATCAGGGGAATGAAATATGATCTATATATATTTGAATGTGAATTAAATTGAATAACATTAAGATATTGATCAGTTTATACAAAAATGAAACCAATTAAAAGTAACATTTTATATAGTAATTTATAGTGTTATTTTTGAAATATATCTTTATATGATGTGGATATGTAATAAAAAAATAGTAAATGGAAACCAATTACTATTAAAATTTTTCAGTAACATTTCATTGAAATGTAGTAGTTATGAGCAGAGCTCAAAAAAAATTAGAAATTTTATTGGAAATAATTTTCTATAATTATTAAAATTCAAATCCCCAAAATGGGACCTTTAATATAAATAACACTAATGTAAACTAATTATTGAGGGGAGGATAAAATATACATTTTGGAATGGATATAAAATCTGTCCATCATTTTCCAACCTACATTGAAACATAATATTGTAAAAAAAAATTATAAATCGTCCATTTAAAAAATGATAATGAGAATTTTGATAATTACCAAAAAGAAAAGTTTTAGTACAAAAGGGTGTTGGATATAATTTTTTCAATATATTAAAATTTTATTGCAAAATAATACACTAAAAGCATTATTTTATCATTATTAAAGGATAATTATTAAGTCAGATGATGCTTTATTAACCCCCAAGGTTTATAATATTATAATTAATAAAAGAAGTTCACAAGCTTAGTTGATTTTATTCAATGGATGTATTGGTACAAATCTTAGTGTTCCAAAATAATGTTATCAGATGATGATTTAGCTATATAATGTTCAATGTTATAAATCCATTAATTCGTTGTTTTCTATAGTTTTAACTCTAATGTATTATTCAAAAATATAATGGTGAAATATATATTTTATGACTTTAGATAATTAAACGTTTTTCAACATACTAGAGGTAGAACCAAGATAGAAATTATTGAAAAGGAGCCAATGGCCACACAAAAAATTCACTTGGTATATGGTCCCTGGATCCATTATATAGAGAACATCATATCTATCGTATAATAATTTTTAGTTGATTGACTAGATAAGAATTCGAGAGGTCATAAGATAAGTAATAAAAAGACATAAATAAATATGTGAACATTATTAAATAGATCAACTCAATTTCATGAGATAGTGTGTTTCATTTTAATATGAAAAAATATGGTTATGATCACTATAAGAAGGAATATAATAATTACTAGAGATAGGAGTCCCAATAAAGCATTTGAAGATAATTATATTGTGAAATAATGATAATATTTTACTAATATGATTGAAAAAATTGGATCAAATAGAGAATTTGTTTGGAGGTAATATATATATATATGAAAATTTCTCAATATTAATAGAAAGATAAAAATAAGATTTTTTCACATTATGGATACATAAGAAGATTTTTTTAAACAATATAATGTTAAAAAGTACGAATAATATTTGATTCCCTTTCAATGTTCACAAATATATATTTTATTTGATGGAGTTTTTATGTAATCATGGATACATATATATGAGGAATATTTGATAAAGAATGCTTACTTGGAATTTTCATATTCATTAACTAATGTCAAATGACATTTCATTTTAGCAAGATTTTGAATCTAGGATTCATCAATTTTTAATTACCTTACCAAGGAAATGGTGTATATTTCATATCACAAACTCGATATAAGAACTATTTTTTTATTGATATATATTGGAATTTTTGATGTTATTGAGATAATAAAATATTATTTTAAAAAATAATTATTTTTATATTATAGGATAATAAGATGAAATATCTATGGAAGAATATATATTAGACATAGAATTATCAGATTGTAATATTAATAGATAATGATATAAAATATGACTGAGGATCATTAAATAAAGAATTATTAGATCATTATTCATTTAATGGTCAATATCAAATAGTGTTCTATATGATGACGAGTTGTATATGGAGTTGAATAGAACCTAACATATCAAATTGAGGAGAATCTGACACAATATAATATATAGAGTATTACTATACAGATGGTTTCTGGTATGGATTTAGTAGATATAGGTCATTAACGATATGGGAGAAGCATCATTTCTAATAATATTTTTTCAGAGAGATATTGAATATATCAATGAATTTATACATAAAAAAATACAATTCAACTTTATTATAGAGGAAAACCAATAGAAGTAGATGATTTTTCTACTCTAGATCAATAACCATGATGTAAGGTCTTGTTTCTGAGGGGATAACCAGATGATGAAGAGTGTAATATACAGGGGAGGCTGGATGACTAGTCATGAATGAGAATGGGAAAAATGGATTTTTATGGGGTATAACTGGATATGGTATAAGATTTGAAAATTAGGATAATGAACGAGGGTCAATTGTAGGAAACATTACTATGGGGTATAATATGTCTCTTCATGTACCTTTTTTATACAATAGATTTTAGTGAAGAATCTACATAATATATATATCTAATATGGAAATAAGCCGGCTCTCATATTGAGGCTAATCATTGTATATATTAGGTTCTAAAATATCATCATGTTTTCTAAATGATGTGATGTTGAGGAATATCATTTAGTGGATCAAAACTCTAACATGTATTAGAGGTTAACAATATAGAATAATTTTTAAAATAAAGTGGTACCCAATTTAACCCTCCCACTCATAGTGACCTCTCACTAATACGGGAAAATGATGTTATATTAGAGGGAATAATCCTATGAAAGTGACACGTTCCTTCTTAGGATAAAAAATATAAATATTCTTAACCACATATATATTTTTATATTCACTATAATGAAGTATCATTGAAAGAGAACTTTGATTTTACCATGACTTATAACTTATTTCTTAGTAGTGAAGGATTCTATTATTATGGGAATTCTACACATTAATGAGGTTTTTGTAATTATTTCCAAACATAAAAAATTGTAAACTGATAGAAAACATTAAAATTATTATATTATGGATCTCTTCTTGAAATATTTAACAAAAATATTGATGTTTCAAACTAAAGAAGAGAAGATGCATTTTTATATAATACGTTTTGAATGAATTTTTATGGGAATTGAGTCCATGTTATAAATTGTGAGAAAAATGTACTAATATATAACGATGGTTAATTATTGAAATATTGATGAGCACTATACAAAGAAAAATTATGGTTTCAACTGTATTATAGGTTTCTGTGAGAAGCTAGATGACTCCAATATTGTTAAAATATAGATGATAAAAATTATAGATATGTATTATTTCTTGGTTTTATCTATACATGATTGTGACGATATCTCTTAGGATGAAAATTGAAATATTTTTGTAGGATGGGATACATGAAAGGAAATTGATGTTAATAAGAAGGATATGGAAGAAAATTTCTTTAGAGAAATGTTAAAAGAGATGTTTATATATAAATAAATAGAAGAAGAATTAATTAATTGAGATAATGAGAACAATTAAAGGGACATTAACAAAATATTTTCCTTAATTTATAAGACATTTAAAATGAGAAATTTTGATTTAAAAGGTAAATAATCTCTTAAGTGAAGAAATTGTAATAACAATGATCATTTTTTAGGAATCTATCTACAAAAAATATATATTATTTATATTCATAATAATAATAATATTTTATTAGATTGTAATATAAGATTAATAAGTGTAAGAAATGTTTTAATAGAATGATGATGATTTTAGTAATCAATGTGTAGAAATTTATTTATTATCTAGCAATGAATCTAAGGGTGAAGTAAGCATCCTAGATCATTTCAAAAAGTAACATGCTTCATCTAGTATTGATGACTATGTAGAAAATAGAATATAATTTTATTATATTCTAAAATAAAAACTGTTTTAATCTATTCATAAAATGAACATCTCATGAATGATAATAAAAAATATAAATAATGTGGATTATTATATATATTTTTAGAATGAAAACCATATCAAAAAAATTCCATATATCAGAGGGATTATAGAATATTAATCTAAAGACGTTTTTTAGAATGGATGTTTAATGATTATGAGTAGAAAAATTTTGACAGAAGAATATCTATGAGAATTAAATTACACATGTTAAGTAAAATAAGATAAATTGATTATAGTTGGATAATTATGATAATATCATAAAATATATTGAGGATTTTTTATAAGAATTAGAAGAAATGTTGTTTGAGAGACAATAAATGTGTTTTAAAAATAAATTTTTCACAAAGAAGATTACAAGAATCCTCACTAATGTAGTTGGGATTAATGGTTAGTTTTCCCATGCTATAAAAATGAAGGGTCCTTAGACACATGATGATTATATTACGAAAAAATATCAATATAGATCTGACAATATAATTTTTAAAAAGAAAATATATAATCATCTAGGACCAATAAGTACATTAAGAAATTTCTTACAAAAATTAATGATTAGAAGAGATTAATGAGATTTTCTATAGAATAAAGACGCCCAATGTATGTAAAAAGATGACAAAACCCAATATCAAATAAATAATAATGACTATCTAAATGATCATGATATATCTGTCTATAATGATTTCATGGTGTTTTTGGGAAAAAATCATACTCATACATGGATAATATATATCTACCAAAAATGGGGTGTGAACGAGTGGGAATCTGAGAGAAGTAAATAAGAACAACCATTTCAAGAATGAATGACCCAGAAGAAATGAAATAAAAAATGTTCTGAATTATAATGTTTCATTTGAAGAATATAGATGATCTAGAAATTAGTTCTTTTAATGAAATATTTATTATTTGTTTTGTGATAAATAATAGGTAAGTATAGGAAATATAGGAAACTCTAAATCATACTAATGTAAAATAGAAGGAAAATGATTCATATGAGGGGGAAAAAGTTATTGAAATATTTTCTATAGATTATGGATATATGATTTATATGAAATTTTAATAATTTTGAATAATATGAACAATACTAATACATCTATGAATATCATTAAATCATGAGAGGAAAGAATGAAAATGATGTTTCAATCTCTAGAGGATACATATTTTATAAAAATTTTATAGTGGATAAAATATTCATATAAAAACTAAACATATGCAAGGAAATACACATTTAAATATGCAAAGGTGGATAATATGAAAACAAAAACACCCAATTATAAGATTAATAATAAGAATGTGTAGATGTCCAAAATGAGTGAAGGCTTTCAGACTGATTTTTTCTTCTTAGGAACTTTGAGTTTCCACCATATGTCCATATTTATTTATAATTTAATATAACATGATTGGAATTATAATATAATATTTAGAGGAGATTATTGATTTCTAAAGTGGGTTAAGGACATGAATAGATACATATTATGAAAATTTATAATAACTATGATGAACGATATTTTGTTTCCCATTATTAGAGAAAAATAGATGATTTGCTTTGAATATCAATCATTCAATAGAAGTATTAACTAGATCATAAAAAGAAGGAGTAGTTATTTCTGAGAAAGATGATTTTCATGGGATTTGGATTTATACATTTTATTTCTGGGATTTGTATGTTGATATGGTTTTATTTTCTATCGTTAAATATATTATTTTAAGGCCTTAGATATAAAGATGGGGAAATAAAAATGGGGGATGTATTATATAAATGAATGACTCTTCACAACACTGATCATATTGATTAAACACACTTGTTATACAAAATGTGTGAAACTATATAAATTTATATATATAATAAAATTCACTTGGATTAGAGATTCATGTGATTACACAATGATATCCATGACCCCAGATGGGTTTTTTAAATGATGATGTAGGACAAACTTGAGTTTTTTTACTAACATCATTAGATAGAGTTACAATATTATAAATTTCATGATTATAAATTCATTGAAAAAATGATATAAGAAATTTAATATATAAATTTTTTATTTGAAAAGTATTTATTATATGATTTTTGTATAACTCTGTCTGAAGATGTATCGATTAGTCTATTAGAAATTGTAGTTGGAATCTTACCCTAGAGATTAAGAAAATGATCAATGAATGATGTTCCATTGAGCATACTCCTTAAGGATAAATTGGGTATAGAAAACCATGAATATCAAAAAAAGTTTTATAGAATATTATCTAGATAGATATAAAAGAGGATATATGATAGATGAGTAATAAAATTAGTTATTTGATTTAAACTATATGAGAAGAATTAATGTAATAAAATCAGATATATAATTTCAATTCATCACTCATAATCATGTAAGGATCACCATACAGGGATATTTCAATATTATCCAATGGATGAGTTGATAAAATTCATTTGAATAACATCATGTTGTGAAAGACTGAGCATACTACACCAAATTGATCCAAAAATCAGATTTGACAGAATTTTTTTTGGATGTTACAAATATAATAAAGATTATAAACAAATTTAGATAATGAAACATGATATTTTATAAATAAAATTTTTTATATAATTTTCAATAAATGGTGAGTATGTATAAAGGATAAGTCTTATTATGAATACTATTTCTTCCCTAACTGTAGGGAGAAATTGATGAAACTTTTGAGAGAACGTTGTGTGTATTGAAAACCAATACAATACATGGATCAAGAAGAAGTGAACAAGGTGGAGGAGATCAAAAACAGATATCCACTAGCTAATTAAGTACTAAATGGACATATTACCTTTTATATTAGCTATATTATACCATGGTTAATTTTAAATTGGACTATTATATAGATGTTTATCATATGATGTGCATTATAATGAGAATAATATATCAAGGATTACCATGTGTAGGTGAATTATAAAGAGAATAATGGTTGATGTGAATTTGACTGAGCATAAGAGATGTAATATTATTGGATAGATAGATGCTAGTCATATTTGATTAGATCCATGTATTTTTTGATTTAGATAAATGTTTAATATCATTTGTGTTTGGGGAGATCTATTGGTGATTTAATTCTAGTTGTAAATATGAATAGGGGATTAAAATTTCATTATGTAGGAAGAATATATGATTAATGATATATTTCCACAAAATATCAATAAATAATAAGTATGATGTTTTAGCTAGGGGTATTACTAGTAGAGGAAACAACTCATAGATTGCGGTGAAACTTCAAATTGGTAAAGTGGATAAACCAAGGACTATTTTAGGGATATTTTCAAATGTTAATGAAATGATGATTGTTTGGATTTATGAATTTGGTCAACTAAAAGAATGATAACTGGTGTGGGTTATACCCAGTTTCTTCTAGTGCCTTCTTAGTCCTATTTATGTAGGTGAAGAATCTATATTGGGGCTATAACCAAAAATGAAAGGATTAGGTTCTCATGTTGTGGATGAACCTTATTAATATTTTCTTTTGAGCTCTATATACATTTACAACATTTGTTGTCTGGTTGAGTGATTGAAAATATAAGAATATTTAGTGGATTAGTTTAATGAGGAATTTTAAATATAAAGGTCTCAATAATTCTAAACTACAACTATAAATATTCTGAATCAAATTTTGGAAAAAAGTACATTCATCTAAAAATATCTATGTAAAACTTTGGAATATTGTATTAATATAGAAATAATAGTAAAAAATCATATCTATAGTGGATATAAATTATTATAAACATATAAAACTTTTATAAATATAGTAATACTTCATTGTAATTCCATATAAAATATATGGAATGAACATATAACATCTTCATTTAAATGAGTAAATCCTTCATGTAAAATCTTTGTAAATAGGTAATAATTATCACTCTATAAAAAAGATTTATTTAGAAAAACCAATATTAAAATTAGTCACAAATGAATCAAATGTATTAGAAGGATTTAATCATGAAACTATTTATAAATCCATGGAATAAACATTTATAATGATAATATATGTTATTTATATGTAACTACCATATATAAAACAATAATAATATCCCAATATCAAAACATTCCTTTATAATGCTAAGTATAGGAACAAAACCCTTAAGAACTTCATATTTTTGAAGTGAGACTAATTTGAATGGGATTTTATAAGAGATAAATTATAATATTCTAAAAAATTAGGAATATATCATAATATATTCATAGGGGAGAGAATACCCCACATAATATAATAATGATTAAGAATAATCATTATTTCTTGATGAAAGGATGGTTAGTTAAGAAGCACCCTTACCATTATTATCAACTTATAAAAAAATATTTTAATATATTTTACCAAAAAAATAATCATATTAGTCACCTATATAATAAAATTACTCAAATATGTTACCATTTCTACTATTCAATTATAATCATTAATTATAAATTTTATTTGTCGGTTTTATTTTATTTCCATCATTAGATTTTAGTGATATTTATTATATCCTGCATTTTTGAATGTGTTGATGATGATTCCCATTTATTTATATTAGGTTAATAATTCATAATCATTTCATATTAATAAACTATATGATCCAAAATGATTTATAAATTACTACATTCATCCCATGAGTTTTTAATTTATGAATTTTTAGTATGAATTTCGTGATGAGAATGTTTAGGTAAATTTTAAGTGAATAAGAGAGGCATTAATAATATATGAAATATTAACATAACATTTATATAGTATCAAGATATTATGTACATATTTTATTTTAAAAAAATATAATCATTTTATTTTCTATAGTCAACCCTGATGGAAATTTATAATATTTTCAATATAGGTTATTAAAAAAATATAGGCAAGAACATCATATTAACAATTGATGAGTGTGTTTAAAAGAAGTGATTTTATTTCATAATATAAATATAAAAAAGGCATAATGATAAAATTTAGGTGATTCGATGGTGTTGATTTATATTTTAAAATATTCAAATAGGGAATAAAATATATGAGATATGGAAAATGAAAGACTTCACTTTTTGGATGTAGTATTCCACATGTACATTCTAACAATAATCACATCATCAAAAAATGTAAATAATTTAGGAATTTTTAAATAATTTAAAAATATTTATAATAACTTTAATGAAATTTTTATACATTAACTAATCCCTTTTAACTAACCATATAACATAGTTATAAAAAATGGGTGACATCACTAATGGAGGATGTAGTCCGCATGTAACACTTAAGGAATATTTGGTTTTTGACTTTTTAGCCTGAAGGAAGAAAATGGTTATCCCAAATAATAAAATTTAATTTTATAAATATGTTATAAATAAATAATTTTAATAATGTTATATTATATTATTTTCATGTATATAATAAATAATGAAAAAGAAATGAAAAGGATTACTTTTTAATTTTACCTCACTCCTTGGAAGATATGATTTAGAAATTGTATTAATGAATTTAGAAGAGGTATTTGTAGGTCAATATAACATATAATATATGTATAGGCCTTTTGAGGAGTTATAGTTGAATATTTTAGTAGAATCCAAGATGAAATGTGGTGTGAAGGGAAAATAGAGAGGCAATAGCACCATTATTGGGTAGAGGAATGACATTTTTGTAATAATAAGAAAAATAAAACATCGATATTCAATGACTAAGAGGATCCAAAAATGGTATGTATGTGAATAGAGTAAGTGTTATGGCTTTAGAATCCTAACCCATAAGTTTTACTATACTTTTTAAGTCTTTTAATCATATAACTTTCATTATTTTGTTTCTTTTTTATAGTGAGAACTAATTTTTTTATAAGTAACTCACATTTATTGACTAAAATTTATACAGACCATATAACATAGTTGGGAAATAATTAATTCAAATTTTAAACTACTTTATTGAAAAAAATTTCTATGTTTTGGAAATGATAATAATATTGGAACACATAACACATAAATGAAATTTTTTTAAAAAGTGATTTATTATTGTACAAATTAATTTGTAAGTTATAATTATCAATTTTGATGATATATATGAAATTAATTATTTTATATTCAACCTAATATGATTTATATGACTTAAAAAAATACCAAATCACATTCCACCTAGAGGAAACTATGTTTCACAAAGAACCATAAATTGTATTTATTTAAGTAAATATTACTAAAGTTCCAATATGTTAAACAAGGATTTTATAAGTTCAAAATTTTTCATTGAAATAATAAATGATAATTTATAAATATATTTTTAAATAATTTTGTTCACAGAATTTATAATCATTATTTTATTATGAAAATTCTATAAAATTCACAGAATTTGAAAAATTGATATTTTTCCATTGTCAATCCTAAAATCTACCATTAGTAAAACAATATTGAAAATTCATCATAATATATTTGAAAATTTGAAAATTTAAAAATAATATTCATTTTATAAAATTAAAATTCTATAATTTAAAATATTCTTTTTAAATGACATTAAACAATGTAATAAAAAATAATTTTTATTGAGAAATGATGTTTTTAAATTTTCTTAATACCATTTCATTTCAATTTATAATTTATGCAATATTAATATATTATTTCATGTATAAAAATATTTTATATTTTTTAAATGTAATTTATTATTTTAAATTGTTGGATACACTCAAAATAGTCATATGAGAATGATAAATCCTTTTAATGTTAAATGTTTTTATTTTTTTATCATCCAAGTGCTCCAAATTTTATTTTAATGACATAATAATTATTTAGTATATTATTTAAATTATTATTATATTGTAAATAATATAAATATAATGTGCCATATCACGTTTTATTTATGTGTTATTCTTTTTTAATTCTATCTGACTCACATGATTTATATGTGGGAAATACTTATATTAAAATGGTTCATTATAATCAAAACTATGATCATTCCAATTAGGCATGGTATATTTACGAAATAAGAATGAAGAATAATTTTTTCAAAAACCCTTTCTTATTTCATTATTATTATTTAATAATAATTTTTCGTGTAGTAAAATCCATAATAAACAACAAACCAACATTATCAATATATTGAAAATAAAAACATTAATAAAATAAAATGAAGAATATATAATTCACCCTAGATGGGAAACCCTAATTTCTTCGACAATAATATCGATTCATATCACATAAATGAATCCAAAATATACTGTTACTCTTATGTTATCCATCGGTCAATGAAACCCACAAAACATATATGTGATTATATCTTCCATTATGGTGTAATAATACATTTAGTGTAATGGAATAAAGAGAAGAAAAAATTGGTTAGAGAGAATAGACAAGAATATTTTACATTATAATTGATCAAACATCTTTACATAGTTTTTGAGAACACCTAAAAAACCGTGATTCTTTAACAATATGACCATAATGTTATAATAAATGGATTGTTTTTACAAAAGTTTTGTAATTTTTATTTTATATATGTTTTTTTACACTTAAATGAATCATTGATTATCTTTAATGTTTTAGCATATAAAACTTTTTATTAAATTAAATCATACATAGATTAATACATTTATATTAAATGTTATTTTTTACTAATATATGAATAACAAATTAAAATTTATATATATCAGAAAACTAATTATATTCCCCTATAAAACAATACGATATGGTTAATGGTGGTGGAATTATATCACTACATCACATCCTACCATATAAAAATACTGTTGAACATATTATGACATAACTTCATGGATATATACCAATCTTCCATACCTATATCATATAATATGATATTAATAAATACATGATATGTAATATTAGACTAAAAAAATATCAATCAATCTCAAACATTTACAAAATACTGGATGTTTTTTTATCATTTCTATATATATTTTTAAAATATAGATTAAATTTTGAATCCGTATTAATAAAACATTTAGATATTTTAAAAACACTTTTATAAAGTTATTATATATTTCACTATGTGTAAAAACATATGAGATAATTTTATCAATAATTTTATAAATAATTGTGGTTAAACCTGAAAAAACTTGTAAAAATGACTCTATGATTTGTAAAACAAATTCTTCATTCATCCAACCAAAAAATAAGGAAACTATGGGGATTGAGAGAATTTAAATAGAAAAATTAATTCCCTATATTAGAAATATAACAAATAAATAATCTTTATTATTGATTTTTTCATTATTGTGATAAAGAGAGTTCATCCATTATCAAAGTCAAACAAATATTTCACAATAACTATTTACACTATTTTTATTATATACCTATCTGAATTATCATATTATCCCTTAAAGTAATTAACTAACCATTACTCCTATATATATTTATAATATATATAACCACTCAATAATTCTAATCACTCCATTTTATAATTACCATATTTATGAAATATGAGAAATCATTCGAATGGACGGATGAGTGCATCCAATACTTATCATCCATTAGATATGTACCTCACATGTCAGTTATCAAGGTGTCTCTATAAAATCCATTAGTTTTTATAAATAGAAGAATCATATGTCATACTCCTCATATGATATGATGGACCCCCTCCTGATTGAACTCTAATTAATATATTATAAACAATATAACAATCTACACATTCACTAGCTCAACATTATTATTGGTATGAGAATATTATGTCTGTTTGTTGGTTATAATTATTTACAATCTTTACAAAATATGTCATATTTAAATAATATGATGCATAAAATGTTTTATACCAAATAAATATTGTAAAAAAAATATGTGGTATACAGCATGGGTCATACAATATTTTTTTTGTGTGACTCATGAATGTATTTTATATCTCTATATAAAATCAAACCCATGTTAACCATAGCATTTAATCAAAAACTATATTGTTATATGATTAATACTTGTTATTGAAAAGTCAATATTGAATTTTGGGAGGTCACTTTACATTATAATTTATGATCATATGAAAACAATATGAAATAATTTTAAAGTATTGGAACTCCTTACATAGATAAACATTGAGGACATATTTTTTACTACATTTAGGGTATTTTAGCCCCATTACATGTCTATGTAATTCATGGTACATCATTATATTTCTCTGTGATAAAATATCCATCAAAAATCACATAGTGAGTAAAATAAATAATTTAAAAAACAAATCAGTAAGATTGAAATAAAAAAACTTGTTCTTAATGTTCATCTCATCCTACAAGTTTTAAAACTTCATTCCATAATAGCATAAATTTTATGATGTTAATAAAATTTTATCTCATCCTAAGAATCATCCTATGTTATTCATCTTCACTGTTTATAGAAAATTTCTACTTAAACAAGTTATATTATTACTATTATTTAAATAAAATATAATCTATTACATTAATATAAAAAAACTTTCTAACTAAATTTGTTATATGTGGTGGAATTCATAATGTACCAAAATATTATAATATTTTATTTTTTATACTTTTAACATCTCTATTACAAAAAATACTCCCCCTTCCCCTCAGAAAATATATTTTATTTATAGTATCAAGTCATGTAATAGAAAATGATTTTTGTTTTAACGTATTAATTAATTTCTATATTGTAAATATTAAAAAAAAACAGACCATTAAAAATATATACATAATAATTTATACTTTGTTTTCCAATAAATATTTTTAATGGAATACATTATTCCATAAAATATTATACTCTTAAATATCACCAACTCATTCAATTATATGATAAAAAAATTTCATTGATAAGAAAATTTATTCAGAAAAAAACTCATGTTTCCCTTAACTTATTTTTTAATATGTTATAGAATATGATTAATTCTAAACCATTTTTATTAAAAAAATATCATTTTTTATTATAATTATTTTATTATAAATAGGTTCCCTTATAACAAAATATAAATTAGATAAAATTCATTTCATTTTTAATAAATTCATCCATACATTGTTGAAGTGTAAACCAGCCATATACATTATGTATCAACCCATTGATTCATTATTTGAGTTCCCAAATTCAGATTAATAGTAAATACCACTTCATGATTGAGCACCTATCTATATTCATAACTAAAATTTAAAATATAGTAAGTATCATATAACTCTCAACTATGAATTTATTTCTATAACAATACTACCATAAGTGCACTCTTGAAAAATATTATTACATAACGTATTATTTTTTCAATTCCCCAATATGTTTTGAAATATTTATTTCACATAAATTAAATTTATACAATATCTTGAATTGCACTCAATATCATGTTTTAGGTAACCACAATATCTTATAAACAATATTCTATAAACATGGCCATTCTAGCCTAGCCAGTAAACATGGATGTAGGAATAGGAGTAGCCACATTTTCAAAATTATGTTTGAAGGTTTTAGATAATGAAAAAATATTGATAAAATATTCTTATTTTTTTAATTATATATATCAATTGAGTTTGATTTTTTTTAAATATTTATTTTGTTTTCTGAACAAAAAAAATTAATTATTTTAGTGATGAATAGAAAGGTCAAAATATGAGAATTTTTTCATGGAATTCGTGTGGATAGGCCATATCATATATTGACTCTATTATTTATATTTTTTTCACTTAACATGATAGTGGCTTCCCATTATTGAATAGTTTTGGGTATATAACAAAATCCCACCACTCCACAATTATTAAATGGAACCTCCTCCACTCACTTGAATAAACATTTTAATTATTTTTTATTAATAAAACACTAAGAAAATATATTCCTAAAATCATTTTACAATCTATAGAGCTTCTGGTATTGCTAAAATATTAACCCTATAGTCTTTAAAAAGAGACACAAGTGATTTTTTTCATGGAATTGGTATATGTCATCCATACGCCCTTTTTTCGTTTTCTCCCAACATATTTATTCATATATTAAAAACTATAAAAGGATAAAACCAATATATAACATTTACTATGTAATCTTTAGGTCCATCAAATAACATATATTTATATTATCATCCATAAAATTTTGAATGAACCCATTGATCACGTGTATAAAAATCTACTGCATCGCGAACTGATAATTTTTTTCCATGAACGCATATCATAGGTGGATATAATGATTGATTAAAACAATATATATGTTATTTATCAGATTATTATAATTTCTGAATAATAATATTACATATAAAATCTTACGTTTCTATCTTTTCTAAAACAATGGCATTAGTCGAGTGTACACATGAAGTGCCTCCTCTACCGAGAAATGTGATATGTTTTTCATTTTATTTTGAAATGGATAGCCATATATAAATCATTAATAAATAAATGTGATATATTTTTAATAAAAAATATCATCTAAATGATTAATAATATTTACCTCTATTTTGATCTATCCATTAAGAAAATGATATTAATGTTTACGCCTATATACGGTTTACCGTATCCTTTAACAGTTTATTTAATTTTTTATATGTTATTTTTATAAATTAATATTAATATATATAGTAAATATATGTGATATTTTTTTCTTTTTTAACATTTTTTATTTGATTGATCCACCATCAGTGTAAAAGGGTCAAAAATTTCATGCCAAAATATACATGAAAATGAAGCTGTTATTAACCATAACATGATTTTAAAAGGAAATTTTTTATAAATGAATAATAAAAGGTTGAATATAAATAATATATTTTATTACTTATATTATTAATGTTTTATAACTGATTTATAATATATTTATATTTATTATACAGGTGGTTAGAACATGTAGGAATAAATTTGAAACTTTTGTTAAGGGGTTTTATCTCAAATTTCCTTCTTCTTAGACATATATTATATTATTCTCATATCATATTTAATTAGTTTTATATACCAAAAATTTAAATTTTTTATCTTGAATTTATTAATTCTAACTATATCTATTTATTTATGAAAATCCTCTTTTCATGGTTATTATGATTCAAAAGTTCCCAAAGTAGTAATGGTTTTATATTACAATAATTTATTTATCGAAATTGTTTATAATTATGATTCCAATGATTAATTACAATGATATAAATATAAATAAGTGCATAAATTTTATTCTAGTATGATTTCATTAGGATAATAAAATATTTTCATTAATTTTAATTTTCTTATGTTCTCAAGGTGCTGAAGTAATGTTTTTAACAAAAAGTACACTTTATTTCTAACTTTGGATTAAAATAACTTATCTTCCATGACTATGTTTTAAAAAAATTATATAAATAATTATTTTAATATCCACTAAATATTAATTAAAATAATATTTTCCATGTTTAAAATTTTTAGATATTATTAAAAAAAATATTCTTATAATTTTTTTAATTAAGATACTTCA
Source organism: Viscum album (assembly GCA_963277665.1). Classification (NCBI taxonomy): domain Eukaryota; kingdom Viridiplantae; phylum Streptophyta; class Magnoliopsida; order Santalales; family Viscaceae; genus Viscum; species Viscum album. Next base: position 50,833,016 of record OY728152.1, on the reverse strand, counting down.
CATATTTCTACTAAAAATATGAAAGGAATGGATTCTTAAACATATATGTAATGAAAGTTAATTTCAAATTAAATTTTTTTTATTTAATTATTACATTACATGTATTTGTGTTTATTTTAAAAGATATTTTTTGGAATTACATTTGTGATATTACAGATTTTGAAATTTGATTTCCAAATGTAATGGATATTTTCATCATGAAATATTCCAACTAATCTATGAAAATCACTATACTTATAAGATAAAATATGATGATGTTACTTATGTTTAAATTGATATATAATTTAATTTTTCCATTGTTATTCAATTTTTTATGGATTATGATTACTATATTGAAATATTTATGAAACATCATTATTAAAATGGGTTATGCACTAATGAATTAATGAAATTCATATGACACTCATTTAACTAGAATGTGTTGGGATGTGATCATTTGATTAATTTTATATGATATTATGGAAAACATATATATGGTTTTAATTATGTGATGGGGGTTATGTTATAAACTAAGGATACTGGTTATGTTATAACCAAGGTTAGTGGTTATTGTCATAAAATGAATTTTGGAAATGTTATAAAAAAGGATGGTGGCTATGCTATATCCAAGGATGGTGGTTAAGTTATAAATATAGATAGAGGTTATGTTATATGCAGGTAAATTGGTCTGGTTAATAATACAGATGGGTGGTTATTCTATACACAGAGACAGGTGATACCTATATATCCATCTAATGGAGTGGGTGAAGATTTAAATTTCTTGAGGTAAATAGGACTGGAATGGGAAGTGTATCAAGTTTAGAAATATAATTTCTCTATAATTATATTCTTTAGTGTGAACATTTACTATTATTATGGTTTGAGTAGTGAACCCATTACACTATCATTGTTTGGGAAAAGATCCGTGACTACTAAAGAAATTATTTTCTCAGATGATGTGCATTCCTCAAAACTATGTGTTATGTAAATGTTATTTTTTCATAGATTATGTTCTACAAGACCACTATTATTCATGAATTATTAACTACCATTATTTATACCCTGAGTAAATATTTTTATTTTTTATATGTAGGGTGTAGTTTTGAAATATTAATCTAACATTATCATACCCTTAATCTAATGTTATTATAATGTGATAATTGACATCTAACATTTTATCCATACTAAGAATCTAAGATCACCATTTCATAAGATTCATTTAACTAGTTTTTCAAGAATGTTTTTATATATGACATGTCTAATAAAATATCCTAATATGAATAACTTACTCAAAGATTATATAGTTAACATAACAACTACTTGTTTATCTATCCATGTTTCAATATTCAAAAATCCCAAAAAGTCCTCAAAAACATTTTCTATGATGAAATTAATAATATTATATTAATATGTAATATCTATATATCATAATATTTATGTATTTATAGTTGGTATCAATGTAGAGGTTTAGTTATCCTTTTGTAACTCGGATAAGAAACCTTTAGTTTAAGAAATAAGGAAGTGTAAAAATATAAAAGAATGTATTAGAATTTTTTAAAATTATAGAGAGAGTGGTATAAAAGATATTAAATCCTTTTTATATTATATATGTGGATGTGGTCATATAATAGTTGATGCTACAGGTAGTAACTCTAAAAGTGTGGATTGGCAGTTGACTCAATCATCACATCGTGCATGAAATTTGGCCCTTCTACAAACCTGGTATCATAGTACATGTTGATATGTTTGGGAAATTAACATTCTCTTCAAAAACCATGTTATCAGTTATCTACTAAAAGATAAATATGAACTTCTATGGTATATCACATCAATTTTATGGGTATTGATTCTAATTAAAAATTACTATTTATCAATTATTATTGTGGAAAAACTAAACATTGATTATATGAATTATTTATTTGAATTTATTGATGTATTTTTAGAAATATTACATAGTAATCCACTAAATAATGAAGTTGAGTTCTCAGTAAAACTGATACATTTTTCAATTCTATTTGAATAACTGCATATAGAATAACCTTAATTGACTTATAAGAATTAATGAAGAAACACCGAAGAATATTTAAATGCGATTTATTAATACATGTGTATCCACATGGGTTGAACCTAAATTTTTTAAATAATAAATATGTTTTAATGGAATTTTATATTGATTGTTCGGAGATGAAAAAGATAAAAAAAAGATAAACTATCCTCTACCATATATTGAATACTTGTCTGAGAAACTATACAATTCTTAATTCCATTTCATGATTTATCTTTAATCATGGTTTCATCATTTGATTATTAATAATGGGGGTATTCCCATGACAATATTTGTCAAATTGTACAGTAACATTGAATATATAGTGATTCTATTAAATATTACTATTTTGTAGGTTATGTTCTTGGATTTAATGAATAATATCATCAATGATTACTAATATTAGTTAAAGTTTTTATATTTATATGATTTTATTATCTAATTAAATAGAATTTAAGAGGATGAATATCAGTTGATAATTTTGATGAAGACCTAAAGAAAATAGAAAAAATATGGAAAATATAAAATTTGTTAAATTTTTTATAAAGAGAATCTATTTTGTTTCATATAATCTCATTTGAGGTTATTTATGTTGTTAATTAAAGGAATGGAATTATTGAACATTGGCCCAGACCAACCACTATGGTAAAGATCCTTAATTTTCATGGTTTTTTGGATATTATGGATGGTTTCTGGTGAATTTATTATGAAGAAAAAATCCATTAATCATGTTAACTTGGAAGGGATCAAATTTAAAGTATATAGATTACTCTCTAGAAAATTTCAACAAATTGAGGTGAATATTAGTTAGTACACTATAACATAGACCACCCTACATTGGAGAAGGTTTTCAAATCATTAGTTATGAACCAATGATGGGGTTTAGATTCCTTGTAGTGAATGTAGAAATAGTGATATCTTATTCACCATGAGAATTGATGTATCATGAAAAAAAATTCCCAACCCTTATTCTGGTGTTATTTATTATAATTTTGTCATTATGGGTATCAAAGAAATATCATTATTAAGAATGGTTTGATAAATATATAGTTCTTAAATTTTCCATTTCATATTTACGTAAAAGACGTTTAATGTGTTATTTTGATGATGGTCAGATCTTATTCAACAGTATAATTGGCCAATACATTGCCCCCTATGAAATAGAAAAAGATAACCAAAACTTTGGGTCAAAGGGATCATTATTTATTTTAATTTATGAGGATAAAAGAGTTCCAAATATCTATATTTAAAAAGTATTGTTCTAGTAATCATTTTGGAAGGTGGGAAATCACATCTTTCTTATTTTTCTGTTCAACTATATATTCATGTTATGATTATAGGGTTGTCGAGGGAAGATTTAGAGATATAGAAGAAGGTGAGAAATGTTACTGAGTATAACCTTTATTATGATGGAATGATATGGTTTGGCAACATTATATATGTTCCATATATGATTTATTTTAAGAGGGAAATTTCTATGTACATTCATAATTCTTCATTCACAATAAATCGTGAATGTAAAAATATGTATAATAATTTGAAAAAGTATTTATTGGGAGATGTAATAAAGATATTAATTGTAGAATTTGGGTCTCACTACTTGGAATATCATTATGTTATGGTTAAAATAAATTAGAATAAGGGTATGTAACAACCATTACCTATAGTAGAATGGAAATGGGAAAACATTACCATAGATTCTGTCATTTGGACTTCCCAAATATCTAATGGGTATAATTCAAAATCAGTTTACTAGATTTATATATGATGTTATAACACATCATTATTATCATAATATCTTTTCTTATGGATCATGATTCCAAGAAATACATTAATGAAGTGGTAATGTTACATTGAGTACCTCATTCTATTGTATTTGACCAGAATATAAGGTTTACCTTGATGTTGTGGTGGCTTATTGAAATGGATATGGATAAAATGTTATTTTTAGAATTGATTACCATAATAAAATAGATAATCATACTGAGATAAAAATTAAAAACAATAGGGTAAGGTAATATATTTTTTATATATATTTCAATGCTGTTTTGGATCAACACCTTAACATAGTTGAGTTTTATAAAAATAATATCATTTTCTTGATCATTCAGATGAATCATAATAAATCACTTTTTTTAAATATGTATATATATCTAAGATAATGTGAAAAATTTAGGTGAATATTTTATTGGTACATGATCTTTCTGATGAAATGATATATAAGGATAGATAAATTAACAATAACATAAGTGAAACATAATGTTGAGGGAAATGTTATGCCGAAAATCATCAATGTGATCATGAGTTTGATGTTGTTGATAAATTTTTCTACAAATTTCCACAAGGTTGATTGTTTTGAGATTCAGTAATAATAGAAATATTTGACCTATGTGTAATTTCCCTTTTTGGATTGTTTATTGAGTAAGGAAAATATATTATTTTTAGGTTATTCCTTTGAACCTATCTTATGTCAAATATTTGTTCCATGTATCTAACATGAGGAAGTATAAACATGATACTTATGTTGTACATAACATATAAGTAATTCAATAGAATCATGTTTTTTCTTATGTTTGTTGTTATTATAGATCATAGAGATAATATTCAAGATATAATACCACTAAGCTACTGAAATATATTGGCAGAAGCCTCCAACGTTAGGATGCTACATGGGAACCTAGGGATATGATGAGGTTAAGGAATTCTCTGTTGTTCAATTAAAAGTAATGAAATTTTGAGAATCAAATTAATTATAAGGGGGTTATAAAATAACACCCTCATAATTTATGAAATATTTTTTATTCAAATAAATTTAATTTCGTTGATGTCATGAATTACATGCAACACCACTTTTTAGAAAATAGAAATATAATATTAATATTATATATTTAATTATGGAAGTGGAATCCTTATAATTAATCATAGATATATGAATTTAAATATATTTTTAAAATTTTTTATAATGGATTATTTAAATATAATATATTGAAAAATATGTACGTAATTTTTTATAATGTAATTATATGAATCGAAAATACATTTTTATAAAAAATATTTTTTGTTAAAATTAGTAAAATTAATTTTTTACACATATAATGAAATTTATTTGTATAAATTAACATAATTTTTTAAATTAATATTTAAAAAATATATCCATGTGTGTTTTTTTTATTTTTTGAGATATTAAATTTTTTAATAAATATTTAAATTAATGGTTTTTATTTAAAAATAAATTTTATTTTAAATAACTTAATATGATTCATATTATATTAAAATTTTTAAAATACAAAATTAAATATTTTATTTTAAAATAACTATAATTTATTTCATTATGATCAATAGAATATTAAATTTTGTTACAAAATTTTTTTATAATTAATATAACATTTTCATTGAAACCCTGTTTGTCTTCCCTTATGTAGGATTTATTTGAAACTAAAATAACCTAGTTTTTTTTATAAATTCGATAAAATGGAATCCTAATTTTCAATCAAAATTTAATAAATAAGATAATGAGGTGAAGTTAAATTTTAACAATTAATAATATTAAAAATATTTAAACATAATTTTTTTGTTTATGTTAAAAAATCGGTTTTTTGAATTACATATGCTTGTGTTAAAATTAATTTTTAACACACATATGATATTTATTTAATAAATTTTATGATATATTTAAAATCAGTGTTTTTAAATTATTTAATGATGATAATTTAATTTTTACTATTAATGGAAAAATTGTCTATGTAAAAAAATAGCATAGTTACCATGGAAATAACAATAATTGTTAAAATGAGAACACATCGATTAAATGTTAATAACATTTATTAAAAAAGTGTGTTGTTTTTTTAAATAAAACATATAGTCCCTAAAAACTTTTATTTCTCAATTTATGGGGCACATGGACTGAGATTGACGTCCCATTATTGAATTTGTTTGGGTATTAACAAAAATGCTACTCCTCATCATTTATTAAATGGGGCCACCAAACCTCACATATTCACACATTTCAAGAAATATAATGATAAGAAAACAAGAATACTAAATCACTTAAATAATCTTAAATTTAATTGAGATTTTTTTCTTCTGGAAACCCTAACCCTAAGTTCCATAAAAAGTGACCTAAAGGTGGATTTTCTAGGTGAAAGAAGCTGCTTCCACAAAGATATATATTTTTTACCTCTTCTCATGCCCCCATTATAGATGTTTTAATAATTAAAATATAACAACCACAATATAAATGATATATATATATACTTTTTTTATTACATAAAATATATCCATATTTTCTTCCATCAAACATGACACAAAATTGTCAATCAGGTGATTGGAAGACTACTCTATCGAAAAGTGATGTAATTATTTTACATCACCACATCATACAGTTTAAAATAAAGTAACATTTTAATTATATATGACTTATATATTAAATAAATATTCTTTTTTTAAGGAAAATCCCTCAAGATAACATTGCATTATTTATGGGTAGGTTGTGTTTATTGACAAATCATGATTACATGGTTAATTTTCTTTTGCTAGAAATTTAGTTGAAATTCCATGTTGACAAAGAAGGAGGACCAAGTAAAGGAATATCTAGAGGCGGTAAAAAATAATTGATACAATGTGGCAACTTTTTCCAGTGTGTGACAAATATTTGGGGTCTAAATTTATAGTTTGGTGAGCATTACAAAAAGTTGATTTCATTGAATATCTCTTAAATATATGAAGAGGATTGAGTTTTTCAAAGATGGGATTCATGAATTAGATTTCATAGAGTCTATATGAATCTTGGCGAAGAGCTCTGCACTTACGACGTGCTTCATAAACTGTAGAGGATAAGAGTATTATGAGGGTGCATTGCATCAGTGGCACAAAGGAATTCATGGAACACAATATAATTAAGATGAGCTCTATGATCTAAAAAATTTAGTGGTTCTTTGTGATAGAGATGAAATTTTGGTAGAAAATTTGGAGCTTTGAGATTTGAGGTGACATGGAATTAACTTTGCACAGAAGGTTCATGAGTTAGTGGAATCGCTAATAAATCGTCCATGTCACCCTTGAGAAGTGTATATTTTTTTAGAGAAATATTTATTGCTCAAATGTTGCAAAAGAGGTTCATAAAGGAAATGTGTCATGCGATAGGTATGATCTTATCATCGGCTGATCTAGCTTTACGAAAGAGGTGTGCTCAATATCAGCGGAGTTAGCTTCGGTAAGTATGTCACTTTGTGATATATTTAGCTCCATGACGTCCTAAACTCTACGAAGTCTTTAGCTCTGTGAAGTAGTGGGCTCTAGAAAGCAGTATTCTATCTGATGCAATGGGATCTGTGAATTTTTGTGCATTACGAAGAAGTAGGGTCATTGATAAGTCTTGTTTGAGTTTTGGGATATTCGGAGCTTCGCAAAGTATGGAGTTTAGAAATGGTATTTCCTATGGTTGATTCCAAGTGTTTAGTTGCAAAGTGGTATTCATAATTGGATTAAATATGGACATAAATAGAGTATATACATATAGTGGAGGATTCATTCATTAATGATAATGAAAGGACCTACAAGTCTTGAAACTGTGAGTGATCTTTTCTGGAGCAGTGAGAAAAGGAAGAGGATAATGATGATCCTTTTTATTATCAGTGAGCTTGAGAGGGAGAGAGAGAAACTCAGAATTACCCTTGGTAAATAGTGTGCTAGCCCTAAGCATTTTTAAGGAAGTGGGTCTAGGTAGAGAAGTGATCTAGTCCTAACATTTTAAATTGGTAATGATCTATATTAGATTTGGAAAATCAGCACATTGCAGTTTTATTCTCTTTGGATGTATCCCATTGAGGGTGAACCAAGTAAAAATATCTTCTTCTTTCTTCTATCATTCCTACATGACATTCAATTCATCATTATCAAATAATTAATGGAATAATATGATCAAGGTCAAAACATAAGTGCAATCAATGTTACCCTAATAATAAAGATGTCAATATCTAGTAGGGTAGGATGATTAAGTTGGAAAATAATATCTATACCCTCATTCACCTTACCTCTATGGGTATTTATGACCCTTTTTGAACTAACACTTGTGGAATTAATAATATCAAGTATACAATACAACCATCTAATTCTTAGCAATATCATAGCATCTATCATGCATATGTGTGGAATACCACATCCACAAAAAGATGTGATACAATTTTCATTTTGTTTTTAAATGTATGGTAATAATTATATGTTTAATTAATTTATATGAATTATCTGATATTAACATTAACATTTAATATTTAATAATTTTTACCTTTATTTCCTTCCATCGGTCGAGAAAATGGAAACAACATTCTTACATATGTACGACTCACTATATTTGTTAATGGTGCACTTATTTTTCTATCTATATAATTTAGATATTAAAAAACATATATAATTATTATATTTAATATTTATACCATTTTTATAATTCATGATATTATTTCACCATGATCAAAATAAAAGGATAAGAAATAATAATTCAAATCATAAATAAAAAATGATGAGTTTGTTACACGAAAAATGATTTTATTAGGAAATTTTTAATAAGGTGACCATTGAATGTAATATCTAAATAATATATTGTGTTATATATATATGTAATTTTGGTTCAGTAATATAGGAATAATTAACATATATTTACTATATAGGAGGTTATAATTTGATTGATGCAAATCAATACATGAGGTAAGATATTTTTTTTTCTCAAATTGTCTTATTTAGAAAAAAAATTTATCTAATGCACCAAGAATATTTATAATGTACATATAAATCCCATTGAACTAGTAAAAAAATTAATCACATTATTCACATGGTATATGATGTTTCGTTAAATTTTATTCTTTCACAAGGATTATGATTTAGAAGATACATATGTTGTAATGGATTTTTGTTACAATCCAATTATTTATTAGGATTTATTATAATTATAATTATAATAATCAAATAATATTAACTACATATAAAGACGCTCAATAAATTTATTCTCCAAGATTTATTTTTCTAGAATACACATTTTCCTTTCATTTTAATCTTTTTATGTATGAATGGGTATGAATGGTCATTTGGATGAAAAAGGAGAAATTATTTCATTATTTAATTGAAAATCCCTTATAAACTATGTAACTTTTTTCCAAAAATATTTTAATGAACGTTTTCATTGTCTTAAATAAATCAACTAAATTAATTCATACCAATGATTAGATTTTTTTCAAAAAAAAATTGAACGCATAATTTTTTAAAAAATTATTCATTTTTTAATTTTTAGCAAAAATGATAATAAAATCTTTATTTTAATGTCTACCATATAGATAATATATTCCATTTTGATAAATACACCATTATTTAATTCTTTACTTATAATTTTTGGAGGTTATATTGAATAAAAATGTTTCCTTATTATTTAATAACTATATATTCTAAATTACTGTCTTAAAAAAATGAATATTATCCTCAAGAAAAGTTCTAAGTAATCATTAATAATTAATTTCCATATAATATGGCTTCATTTGATTTTAAATTATCATTATAATATATATTATCTAATATCTAATCTTTATTTTTTCTCTAGATGGACTATGAATATGAAAATTTAAATTCAGTAGAACCCTTTTATTTTAAATTGTTCTGCAATGATGAATTAATGGAATTATTATGAATCATATTTCCCTTTAATAAGTGACTATGTGATGATATAATGAATGTTTTATAACATTTTATATCACATTTAAATTTATTTCATTTTTTGATGGGAGGTTTCTTTATAAAGCATGGATTTTTGTTAAATTATAACCAAGTATAATGGTTAATTTATAACAAGGATGGTGTTTACATTATATCCCAGGACAATGGTTACATTATACCATGGATGATGGTTATGTTATATTAGAACCAAGATGATCATATTCAAGGTATTTAATATCATTGTTAAGAGTGTTTAACAAGAATGTAAAATCACCTCACATTTTATTTTTTGGAAATTGGGTTTGACCAAGATAATCATAAGAATCAGATTGATAATGATTGAAAAGGACTATTGTATTTTGGAGAATATGGATGAAATAGAAATGTTTTTAGTTTCAAACTGAATATTTGTTGAAAAGGTTGATTTTATTGAGAAATAATCTTACTGGAAGTAAATGGTCATCAAAATCACTCTAGATCCGGTATGTATGAAGTTATCATGTGAATGAATCCAATTTGAAACATAAACACTCTAATATTATTTAAAATGCGGATTTACCCCCTTTTGATTGTGAACCCTTTTTAAATATAGTGTTGGTCACATTTTTATATTATATATTAAAAAATAATAATCGTTTTTTTATAATCTGAACCTCAAAATTTACTTTGGATTAAATTTTTGAAATTTCCTAATAATGCTCATTTTTAATGAATAGTTGATAATACTACATTTTAATTCAAATATATCTTTTATTATAATTTATTTAAATGGATATATTTCTATATTAATTCGTTTTAATGTTTAATTGGATTATATGTTAACAATTTAATCCAATGTTGTTCATTGAAAGTAATTTCACTCTTAAATTGGACATAAACAAAGTTAAATATTTTGAATGTTATGATTTCCTAAAAACACAATTTTTGTTTTGAGAACAGGAATTAATATTATATTAATTTCATCCTCTTATATGTTTCGAATTTTGAAAAGGGGGATCTGTATTTGGAATCAGGAGGTCTAAATTATTCAAATGGGTAACATTTATTTTTTGACATCATGAATATTAGTTCAGTTAATATTCTATTTACCATGGTTAAAGGGTAAATCTGGTAAATAAGGGTAACAAAAAAATTATAATAATATTAAATGTTCTTTACATGTGACATCATCCTATTTTATGATACATTTTCGACCATTGGCATCCTAGGGTCGATTTTGGGACCACATGGGGCCACTGGTATGTGAAAACTACATATAATATTAATTAATTTAAAGTAAGGACAAAAATAACATAAACATATATCATTTAGGAAAGAAACTGTATATTTGGTATATAAGTGATCTCTTCAACTATAAATATTAATTATAATTATAATAAGATTTATGAAATCATTTTATTTTATTTATAATTATTATACATTAAATAGAAAAATTTAATTACGACATAATGGTGATGCACCAATTGCTTCATTGATAAAGGACTCAAATAAATGCTATTATAAATATTAAAATAAATTTATTTTGAATTTTTTTATGAATTCTTATAAATTTAGGGATACTATTGACCTGTTATCATTAAATTAATAATTGTTGTTCAAAATAATAAAGTTGTTATAGACTTTCTTTAAAATTATTCATATAAATAGTTTATAAATTGACATAAATGAATTTTTTTAAAAAATTAATATTTTATTCCTAAAAATATAATATTTGGCCAAATAACATATATTATTTTTAAAATATCCTTAATGATCCATTTTGGTTGTATTGGAATTTTTTTTAATTATATTAACCATATAGTATGAATATATAAGAGTACATGGTAAAAGTTAAATAAGTTAACAAAGGGTTAAATAAAAAATAAGGATTACAAAATATCTAAAACTTGTCCATTTTTTTGAATGATTTAATTTAGAATTAAATGGTCCTTATCTATGATTTAAATAGGTTTTGGACCATTTGAAACTGAAAATCATTTTATAATAAAATTATACATTCAAATAATCCTAAAGAGCCCCTCCTCCCACTTATAAAATCCCACCACCTCTAACCCATTACTCACAACCTCTCAAGACACTTGGATCATAAAAAATCTACTTCAAGAATCTCCCATAATCCCTATCTTCTTCCAAGAATCCTCCCCCTAGGAGGAAGTGAATTTATGGAAGCCTTTTGGTTCAAATAATAGGGGGTTACCTGATTAAACGATAACGTCTTCTATGAAGTTATTATCTTTTATTTTCCTTCTCCAACCACTTAATCTCAATTTATTCCTTAATATTAAAACAAAACCATTATACTAAATATACTAGGATGTTATAGGATAAGTATTCAAACTATAGTTTGTCACACCTCCATCTAATGGATACGAACATATTGTTTCTATGGACGGTGAACTACTGCCACACGAAATGACGATTGTCCAATTTTCTTGTACCGCCTCTCATAGTGGTAATTATGATGGAAATATATTTATATGTGGTATATAATATATTAATATTGTGTCTATGCAACTGTTTTTTTCAAATATATCATTCGATTATGGTTACCATGATGGTAAATATGATAATTTCATTTGAGGAAGTGCGGACTACCTCCCCCTCAATGTGATATGACTCATTCATGTCATACGTGGAATGTATAAAGGATAAAGTTAATGAAATTATATATGCTATTATACTATAATTATAGTATACTAATTTATTATTTTGTTTTCATTTAATTAAATATGAAATAGAAACGAAACAAGTGTTCATGCGTACATAGGGCTTACCGTCTTCATGAACAACGTGTTTCATTTCTTATCTCTAAATGTATTATAATATTATAAATAAATATATACACTTAATATATATTATATATATTATATATAAATCATTAATATTATCTTGGAAATAATGTACTTTTGACCACATAGACAACTCATATTTATAAGAAGTTCATTTTTTTACTCATGTACTTAATATCCACAAAACGACTGTTTTTAACATAAATGATTTTTTAATGTTTATAATGTGAATATAAGTTATATAAAAGGAATAATAAACATGAAAATGGTTCTTATGAAATCAAAAATTATGATTATTTTATTATTCAGGAGATTAATGATCGAACAAGTCATGTTAGACACGAAGTTAGGGACTTCGTCTCGATCTCCTTTCATTGAGGAATATTTTTATTTATATATGTCATTATTTTCTACAGTGTATTAACCCATTTAACTATTCATTTCATTCAAAAGGAATAATTTTAATTCATGCGGTGATGATAACTGTTCTTCCACCATCCGCATTATTTGATATTTGGCTTTCTTACCGAACTGTAATGTTTTTAAAAAATATACCATAATATTTTTTTAGTATTTGGGTATTTAAAATGGTTTTAATAATGGATTGATTATGTCAATATATATTAAATTTTATATTATGACTGCAATGTTGAAATGATATCTTTCTTTTATTATTATTCATGTTTTATCATAATGTTGTGAATCATGGGAATTTCTTACTCATACGGGTGGTTCCATGACAAACCTAGGGCTGGTGAGCCAAATATTGATCTCCAATGTATTGGGTAACGTGACAGAGGTAAACATTAATGCTTCTCCTATGAGATTTGGAGAATATATTGTGATTGATATTCCAAATGTAATTCAATATATAGATGTGAAAGTTACAATGTAAGTATGATATGGAGTCCACACATTACCATTATGATTTATGATTTCCATGTGATATTCATAAATTTTTTGATCTGTTTTTGTTAATTAAAAATTAAAAATTACGATTTCATTAACATGTATGTATTGATGGAATAATGTTTTTGTTCCTCGTTTTATAACCCTTACTGAGATTTTTATTCTCATCCCATGTTTCTGAAATGTTTTTCAGAGGATTTAAGGTAGGGTAAGAGAATAGAATAATTCAGAAAGATTTATATCATGAAAATAATAAATATCTCCTGTTAATTATTTTTTTATGAAAAATGTGGATACTGAGTAGAAGTCGGTATTTTGTAATATTTGAGATATAATGTAATATTTATAAAAACATTTTCTAAAACTATAAACTTGAACGGACCCTAAATGTGAATTATTAACTTATTTCAAGATTATTTAATTTTTAATGCTATGGCCTAATATTTGGTATCATAGATCTGTTCAGACAACATTTGTAGTTATGTTATTTTTAAATTAAAATCCACAAATTAATTTACGATAATATTGAAAATATATAGCTTCTACAGATTACCATGTTGCATTTCCAAAGATATTTCAGTGTTTATAATGGTTTTCCTTAGAGTAAACATGCCGGCTCTGATAGAACGACATTAGGAGGAAGTCAACATTCCAAATCAAAAACCAAAGATGGTCGAAATTGGAACTGAAAAGTTTGTTACAGTGATGGAACAGTTTACTCATGCTATAAATTGTGGTGGTATCCATGCACAAGATCATCCAATTAATCTATAGAGGAACATGTCAGTAATGGATCAATTGATGAGGCAACATCCCCCATGATTCAGAGAATCATCTGGCCCTGTGCTATATAAATGGTGGATTAAATCATTGGAAATGATTTTTGATGTCTGGGGGTGTTCATAACAACAAAATTTTAGTACTGATTTTTACCATTTTGATGGTGAAGTTGATCAGTGGTGGTCGGCATTGAAAAATACCAGGGTGAGTGGAAATATTGATGCTCTTGATTGTGATGAATTCAATGGTACGATCCTTGAGAAATATTTTCCTAAGGTGGTTCATCTTAGGATAGAAAAAAAATTCTAGGAATTGAGTCAGGAGGATGACTCAGTGGCAGTATATGAAGAAAAATTCACTCAACTAGCAAGGTAAGAATTAATTTAAAACGAGATCTTGATAGAAAAATAAATCGTTTTTACTCATGATTAAAGACAGAGAATCGAAGTGATTTATCTTCTAATGAGTTCAAATGTTAAAAAACATGTTCGAAATGTGGAGAAGGTGGAAAATAGTTTTCTTATGATTAGGTATTCTTTGAAAAACAACAAAATAAATGGTCGACGTGGTCGACAAAAGTTAATAACTCTTCAAAAAAGTCAGATGGTAAGAAAATTACTTTTATAGTTTATGATAATTGTTGTAAAAATCCTGATGGGGAATGACTTCTTGATTCTAGAATGTCCTACTGATGTGGTAAAATGTGGAATAATTCATGTAATTGTACTAAAAATGATCAGGGTAATTTTAAGATAGAATCAGATTTATAGTCAGTAAAATGTATTAAGTACAATGAAATTTTTCATTATTAAAACGAGTTTCCAACAAAGAACTCAACTAATGGAATGCAGTCAGACTACAAGAAGAAAGTGGTGGTGAAATCTTTTGCAACTACATCAAGAGATTTTGTGTCATCGAATGAAGTAGCATCAGGTACACTGTTTTTTATTCACATTATGCCAATATGTTTTTTGATTTAGGGTCTACACAATATTTCATTTCTGAGAAGTTTTCAAGTAAAATGGGAATTACATATAATGATATGATTCCTGAACTTATGGTAAAAACAAATAGAGGAAATTTTGAGACAAAAAGAAAATTATAAGAACCTTCATGTCCTTGTGTGTGAAAAGAATGTACGTGGAAAACATTATTGTTTTATCTCTAGTAGGGTTTGTTGTTATTTTGGGTATGGATTGGCTTTCTATTTATCATGCTATGATAGACTATAGACTTAAGGAGATTTCATTTCAGAAAGAATTTCAGTTTCTATACAATAATAAAACCTTACTTTTGATAACAAATTATAAAGGTGAGAAAATAGTAAATGATCGAAATGAATTTTACCATTCAAATATTGTCAAAAACAAAGGAAATGTTAGATTAATGATGTGTTGGTGGTAAATCAGTAACTTAACATTTTCCTTGACAAGTTTCCCAATATATTACTGGATCAGGATGTTGAATTTACTATTGACATAGTTCATGATGCAAATGAAATTTTAAACACCCAAAACTAATGACTCAAATTTAACATTTAGAGTTAAAGAAGCAATTTCAGGAGTTATTAGATAAAGGATTCATTTGACCTATCACATCACCTTTGAGTGATCCTATATAGTTTGTCAAAAATAAATATTTTCGAACAAGACATTTCATTGAATATAAAGCATTGAATAACATCACTATTAAGAACAAGTAGCATATTCCTTATATAGATTATTTGTTTATGTGAACTAGGTAGCTTAGTATTTTTCGAAGATTGAATTATGGCCATGGAATAATTAGTAGAAAATAAATTAATCATACATTCCAATGATAGTGTATTGTAGTTGATATGGCCATTATGAATTTTTAGTTATTCCTTTTGGGTAAACCAGTGCACCTTTTATATTCGTGGATATTATGAATATAATATTCCGTGAATTCATGGATATGTTTGTGGTTGTGCTTATTGATGGTATTTTGGTTTATTCCAAATGTAAAGAAGAACATAAAATTCATTTAAGGGTTGATTATCAAACCATAAAAGAAAAGAATCTATATTAGAAATTCAGAAAGTGTGAGTTTGGGTTACAACAAATTTCATTCCTTGGACACATTATTTAAAAAATGGAAAACCTGTTGGTCCTTATAAAACAAAATTAGTAGAATACTAGAAAAGGACAATAAATTTTAGAGTGATCTATAGTTTTCTTGATTTATTTGGTTATTACAAGATGTTTGTTGAATCATTTTTGTGGTTATCTAGTCCAATGACTATGTTTACTCGATAAGGTGTTAAGATCATCTAGACAAAATAATTTGTTGATTATTTTCAGGAATTTAAAAGAAGATTGGTGAATGATCTAGATTTGGAACTACGTTCATGGATGGTGAATTTTTTATCAACTGTGATTCTTCTTTTAATGGACTTGGTTATTTACTAATGAAGAATGATCTAGTAATTTCTTATGCTTCAGGACATTTGAAGCCTAATGAGTTAGATTACCCTACACATGATTTCAAATTAGATACTGTCATTTTTTACTTAATGATTTGGAGGCATTATCTGTAGGAGTAAAATTTGAAATATATACTTACCATAAAAGATTGATGTTTAAATTTACATAAAAATAATCGAACATGGGATAGAGGATATGGATATAATTAATCCAGTATTATGATTGCATGATTCATTACCATCCATGAACAGAAAATAAAGTGGATGATTCTTTGAGTCGAAAGAGTAATTCTACATTTACCATATTACATTTGGAACAAGATACTTTGATTAACGATTTGTTGAACATTTGCATAAAAGTTGTTGGTGCAGAAAATTCCTCTATTTTGTTTCAACTGTCAGTGAAATCAACCCTCAAAGACAGAATTAATCAAGAACAGAAAGATGACCTTGATTTATAGAAAAATGAAGTTTTGGTTTAGAAGGGTATGTTTCCTAATTTTTAAATTGATAATGATTGTGTTTTTAGGATTGGAAAGAGATTATGTGTGCCTTGTGATTCATAGATAAAGAAACAGTTATTTTGTAAAGCTCATAATTCTCTGTTTTCAGTTCATCCCAATAGTAATAAGATTTATTGAGATATTTGAGAGTTTTACTAGTTGGATGGAATTAAAAAAGACATTGCTGACTTTATTGTGAAATGTTTGACATGTCAAAAGGTGAAATCAGAGTGATAGTTACCGAAAGGGATGCTTCAGCCTCTACCAGTGCCAGAGTTGAAATGGGAAAATATATCCATGGAATTCATTGTGGGATTACGAATGACATAAAAACGTAATAATTTAATCTTTTTTAATGTTGATCGACTGACATAATCTACTCATTTTATTTCTATTCGACATTATTTGTCTCTAGATCAACATTCTCAATTGTATGTTAAAGAGATAATAAGGTTTCATGAAGTTCCCCTATCCATTGTATCTGATTGTGATCACATCATTACTTATAACTTTTAGAATGAACTTTATATGTTGTTGGTTACTGAATTAATTTTTTTTACAACTTTTCATCCTCAATTAGATGGGAAGTCAGAACGAACCATTCAGAATTTAGAAGATATGCTATGTGCTTACTTAATGGATTACATGGGATGTTGGAAAAAACATTATTCATTGGTTAAATTTTCATATAATAACAGTTTTTATTCTAGTATACAGATTGAACCATATAAGGCATTATATGGAAAGTGGTGTCGAACTCCATTTTTTTGGGATCATGTAGGTGAAAGAAAACTGATTGTACTAGAATTGGAATAAGAGATGGCTGAAAAATTTTAATTCATTCAGAAGAAGATGAGAATATCATAGAGTATGCAAAAAAATTATGTGGATAAACGGAGGAAAGATCTTTCTTTTGAGGTAGGTGATCATGTCTTTCTCAATGTTTCTCTATGGAAAAGTTGATGCTTTTTGGCAAGAAGGTAAAGGACAGTCTGAGGTTTATTGGACCTTGTAAAATACTAGATACAGTTGGATCAGTTGCATACAATGTTTCTTTACCTTCATGATCATCCTTGGTATATAATTTTTTTTCATGTTTAAATGTTCTGAATGTATATGTCGTATTCATCTCTTGTTTTGATTCTAGAGGCAGTTTAGTTGGAAGGGAATCTTTCTTATGAGAAACAAACAGTACAAATTCTTGATCATAGAGAGAAACTATTATGGAATAAGTTAATCCATCAGGTAAAATTTTTGAAAAGAAACATATGGTTGATGATGTAATGCAGGATTCTGAGAATTCTATAAGGGATAAATTCCCCCATTTACTTAATAAGTGCTTAAAATTGTGAGGATGCAATTTCCAAAAGTGGAGAATGATGTAACATTCTAGTTAAATAAATAATATGAAATTTTCAAATAAATTATTATTATTTTATTAAATAGTAATTTTACCTTAAATTGGATTCCATATTTGATGGCATATTCAATATGCACCAACAGGTTTCAATGGAATCTTACGTTTCTCAGAACATTGAGTTATACAGATAAATAATATAATAATATTATTATTTTAAATGATAGTTAACGCAAATCCATTATGTTGGAATGAACGAAAAAATTAAATAAAATATGATTATAATTGTTTTTTGAATGTTTTTACATTTATCTAATAAAATTTAGAAGCTTAAAATGAGAATAAATTAATTTTAACCATTAACACTCTAATATTCATTAAAAGGTCAATTTATAACCTTTTGATAGAAAACCATTTTCAAATATTGTTTTTTCACTTTTATATGTTTTTTTTAACAAAATAATATTATCCTTTAGAATATGTACAACAAAATTTACTTTGGATGAAATTTTCGTATTTTTTTTGATAATGTTCATTTTTAATGAATAGTGAAAAATAATGCATTTTAATTCCAATAATATTTCTAATTTAATTTATTTCTACAGTTATATTGCACTTTTAATAGGTTATAAAGTGTAATTAGAATATATTTTTACCATTTAATCCTATTTTGGTCATCAGAGGTAATTTCTCTCTAAATTGGACATAAACAAAGGTAAATCTTTTAATTGTTATTATTTCATTAAAACATGATTTTTGTTTTCACAATGAGAATTAATTTTATATTAATTTCTTCCACTTATGTTTTTTGAATTTAAAAAAATGGATTCCATATTTAGAATCGGGAGGTCCAAATTGTGTAAATAGATATATTTTATTTTTATACATTTTGAATATTTACTTTAGTAAATATTAAATTTACCATGGTTAATGGTTAAATTTGGTAAATAAGGATAAAATAATAATCTTCTAGTAATATTAAATTACCCTAGCATGTGTCAAAATACTATTTTATGATACATGTCCAACCATGGGAATCCTTGAGTCGATTTAAGGACCCCATGGAGCTACTTTATTGAAAATTACACTATATATTAATTAATTTAATGTAATTATTTAGTGAAACAATAGTATATGGAGATATATAAGAGATCGCTTCAACTATAAATATTAATTTGAATGATAAAATGATTTCCAACATCCGGATATTTTATTTATAATTTTGGGACATTATATAAAACGATTTAATTATGACACAATGTTGAGGCATTAATTGATTCATTAATATATAATTCAAATATATGATGTTATGAATATTGAAATAAATTTATTTTGAACCTGTTGATAACATCCATGATTTTTAGTTATAATAATGACTTTTTATCTTTTCATTAATGAAGTTTTTTCAAAATAATAATAATATTATATTTTTTTTAAATGTCTTGATATTAATAGTTTATAAATTAACATAAATGAGTTTTTAGAAAAATTAATATTTTATTCCTAAAAATCTATGATACAGCCAAATGACATATATAATGTTATAAATATAAGTATGGATCCATTTTGCGTCACTTTTAATTTTATAGAAAATATAAGAACCATAATGTATGAACATATAAGAGGACCTGGTAATAGGCAAATAAGTTAACAGAAGGTTAAAAAAATAGTTATGGATTAAAAAATATCCAATACCTATCCAATTATTATTGGATGATATTATTTAGACATATTTGTATCTTACCTTTTAATTAAATAATTTTTGGACCATTTGAAACATAAAATCAATTTATAATAAAATAATACTTTCAAACACTACTACAGAGCCCCTCCTACCTCTTATAAAAGGCCACCCCCTCTAACCCATTACCCACACCTCTCAATCCACTTGGATCATCAAAAATAAGCTACAAGAAGTTCCCAACATCCTCCTCTTCCTCCTAGAAGCCTTCCCTTAGGCATAAGGCAATTCAAGAAATACTTTTGGTTGAAACAAAGGGTGTTACCCAATTTAAAGGAAACATCTTCTCACGAGTTCTTTTCTTTTTTTTCCTTCTCCAACACCATAAAATATCAATAATCCAACATTTTATAACGAAAACATTTTCCTAAATAGACTATGATGTTTTTATGAGAAGGATTATATCTTGACATCCACACATCTCTATTTAATGGATAGAAAGATACTTTTTCTTTGGATGGTGAACAAGAGCTTCAAGAAAGGATGATTGTTGAATTATCTAGTACCACCACTCTTGGTGGCCATTATGATGGCACTGTATTTATATGTGATATAATATATATTTATATTGTCTCTATGATTCTTTAATTTTTTTATATAATAACATTATTGTTTCTATAATGGGTAAAAACAATAAATTCATTTGAATAAGTGTGGATTACCACACCCACAAAGTCATATGACTATTCCATGCCATAGGTGGAATGTATAAAGGATGATGTTAATGAAATTATATATAATATTATATTTTAATTATAATATTCCTATTTATAATTAATTTTTCATTCAATTAAATATGAAATAAAAATGAAAGTATTGTTCATGCGTACGTACGACTTACCGTCTGTACGAACGGTGCATTTCATTTATTATCTACAAATATTATTTATAAATATAAATACATATATATACTGGATATATATGACATATATGATATATAAATAATTAATATAATTATGAAGATAATGTAATTTTAACCACAAAGACTACTAGTAATTATAAGATGTTTATTTTTTACTCAAATAAAAAATATCGACAAAATGACCAATGTTAACATAAAAAATTTTGTAATGTTTATAATGTGGTAATAACTGATATAAAAGGAATAATAAAAATTAAAATGGTTCTTAATCTAGTATAAATTATCTTTAGTTTATTATTCAGGAGATTAAAAAATGAATGAGTAAATTCAGACACGAGTTAAGGTACTTCATCTTAATTAGCTTTCATTGAGGCATATTTTCATTTATACACAAAATTATTTTATAAAATGTATAAACCCCTTTGGAACTTCATTTCATTCAAATGTAATATGTTTTTATGTAGAGTTTTACAAAGTGACAAAGTGAATTTTTCTTTTTAACGTATGCGGTGATAATGACCTTTCCGCCACCCTGAGGATTATTTGATATTTTTCTTCTTGAATAAGAAATAATGTTTTTAAAATGAAAGTAAATACCATATACTATATTAACATATTTTGGTATTGAAAATGGTTTTAAGAATGGATTTATTATGTCTATATATTTTAAATGTTATATTTTTATTTCAATGTTGAAATTTTATCTTTCATTTATTATTGTTCATGTGTTATGATTATGTTGTGGTTTTTGGGAAATGGTTATGCATATGGGTCATTTCGTGATAAAACTAGGATGGGTGACCTTGAGATAGCTCTCCTATTCATTGGGTAATGTGAAATAGGTAAGCGTTAATTTTTCTCTTAAGAGATCTAGGGAATATATTGTGATAGTATTCCAAATATAACACCCAAAATATCTATGAGAGAAAAAACGTATGTTATTGATGCCTGAATCTACCTTTATTATTTATGATTTCGTTTGGTTATTCATAAATCATATGATTTTGTGTTCTAAGTTAACAATTGAACAGTATGATTTCATTTACTAGTATGTATTGATGGTCTAATGTTATATTTCCTTGTTTTATAACCCTTAATGATCTTTTTATACTCATCCCACGTTTTTTAAATGTTTTTTAATAGGATTTAAGGTTAGTTAAGTGAATGTAAGAATTCAAGAATATTTACATCATGAAAATAATTCTTATTTTCTTTAAAGTTATTTTAGTTTAGGAAAAAAATTGATACTGAGTAGAAGTGTCTACTTTGTAATATTTGAGATGTAATGTAATAGGTACGGCCTAATTCTCTAAAATTATAAACATTAATAAATCCTCAATGTGAATTATTAACGTATTTCTTGATTATTCAATTGTTAAGGATGGGGCTTTATATTGCTTCTATAGATAGTTTAGTGGGTGTGGAGTTGTTTTCAAAATAGAATATGTTGATGACATATTACTTATTGTAAATGAACAAGCAGCCTTATTGTCTATGAAAGTGTTTGTTGAATAAATTATTCTCCATGAATGTCTTGGGAAAACCAATCAATATTATTGGGATCAAGATCCATTATGGTTGAACCATGATATTTTTGGGCCTATGTGAAAGTATATTCATTTACAATATACTAAACAGATTCAGTATGAAACAATCCAAGAGGGGTTTATTTCCATCATCCAATTACATTCATATTTCAATGAAAATGTGTCCTCACACACATGTGTAAAGAGAGAGAATATAAATGATTCCATTTTCATCAGTGATTGGGTCAGTCATGTATGTTATGCTATGTACTAGGATGGATGTCCCGATGCATTTATTGTAGTAGTAATATATAAAGATAATTCAATTGACCTCAATTGGATGGAAGTAAATATTAACATTAATTATCTAAGGAATATTAAGGATATATTCCTGGTTTAAGGAGGAGATGATGAACTAGTCGTTATAGGATATGAAGATGTTAGCTTCCAGATTGATCAAGATGACATGATGTCACAAATGGGAAACATCATCACATTGAATGGAGGTTTTGTGATATAGAAGAACTCAAAGAATGGTGTGGTCATAGAATATATTGTAGAGTCCATGTATATGAAATATTTGGAGGTAGCTAAATAAGTAGTTTGGATGAAGACCATCATTAAAGCGATGGATGTGGTTCCTAGAAATAAAGATACCATCACACACTATTGTGACAATACTGTAGTAGTTGATCTCTCAAGAGACAATGTCACATCAGTGGACAAAGCACAAACCTCAGAATTTTCATCTCTTGAGGTATATTTCATATAACGGTCGTAGTGTATTGAATAGTATTTACTAGGAAGAAAACATGGAGGACCCCTTGTCTAAAGCCTTGATTCAGCAGAAAAATGATCATAATGTGAGATCTAGTGGACTGACTGTCGTAGGCAGTTATCTCTAGCCCATGTTGGATTTTGTGGCAGTTGGTGTCCTAGAACTAATTCTTTGTACTTGGTTACATGGATATATAATTTATTTAAAATTTAAAATTCAGCTTACATATTTTTAATTATTACAAATTAATTTATGGTAATAATATCCTAGAGTATTTGTTGCATTAACAATGTCATAGTGGTTCCCCACTACGATCATAAACATAATGTTCTATGAAAATATTCCATAACATATTTCTCTTGTTGGATGAAATACCATGATGGGGCACATAGTATACATACAATTAGGTGCGAGTACACATAATTGGATGAGACTTCTTCTCTTGACGTTCACACATGGAAATTTCATTAATATGTTTCACAACTTAGATAATTTTATGTACAAACTAAAACGGTCATGCCATATATTGGTGGGAAGTAGGGTATGCTAGTGCATCCCGAATAACATGTTATTAATGAATAATTTGAGGAAGGATTTTCCCTTCCATTTAAGGAAGTTGATATATCAAACCTCAGATTGAAATATAACCATCACCCAAAAATCATTATACATGGTGTAATGACAAGTTTAATTCCGTTAGTAAAATAATGTCAGACAAATAATATAGGTTTATGTCACAATCTTGAAACCTTCTTGATGTGATATTTTGAGAAAAGGAACTATATTTGTACAATGAGAATTCGTTTCTGGATGTCAACATTGAAAATTTATGTTTTCTATCATGGGTTCCATGACCTGTTTCAAGATAGTAATCATGGAAAGTATGAATTCCCGCAATATAAAAATGAGAAATAATCCTATATTGCCACTCACTTTGTGTGTCTAGAAGAATTTATTAAATTGTATTTGAATTCAATTAATGGAATTAATATTATTCTAAATATGGAGGAATATTTTTTTATGTTAAAATGATGGCATAAATTAACTAAATATTTATTCTTGGGATTCTGTATAAAATATATTTATTAATTTTAATAATAATTTAATTATTTTTTGATTAATAGTTTTTAAAGAAATATATTTTTTTAAGAGAATAAAATATTTTTTTCAGCTGTTCAGTAAATGGAATATGAGTTCTAATAGAAACATGCCATGTCCATTGATAAATTAATTATTTACAAGTTGGTAAGAAAAATTAAACCAGTTGTCTCCTGAAATAATAACTAATGCTATTATCATTATATGGAATAAGATTAAATTTCTGGTTCCATTTTGTGAAAGTTGGTGCACCAAAAATAATGGTGACGTTATAATTTTTATGTGGATTAGGATTTCTCAAATTGTTATAATTTCACTGAATTTTAGTTTCACTATTAAATATTGTAACAAAAATCCATTTTGGAATATTAATTTGTTATGACTATTGTGTAAAAACACAAGTGAATTGTTAATTGTTAATCCAAATATTTTATCACTCAAATACTCTCAACTCTCCCTCTTAAAAATGTTATAACATTTTCATGACTAAAGAATGATTGATCAAGAATGATCGATGCAAGACATTCTCTTCACTGTGCTAGCACCAAGAGAATGAGTGTTGTTTTTAGTGACCATTTTATCACCCATGTATCTCTTCTAGATGAATTGTACAATCGATCCTTGTGAGGAAAATGAATGAAATATATAATGGTCATTCCTGATGATCAATGATCATCAACAAAGAATACACCAAAGACCCAGGTATTAAATTTCTTTAAAAATAAAAAATTTATTTTTAAACTTAATGTGAAAGATCTACTTTCATGATTCTAGTAAAGTTTCTTCTCTACATGTAAATCAATGATTTTAATATGTGGATACTGGAGTTCACTGATGATTTGATGCTAGATTGGTCTTCAATTATGGATAATGCAATGTTGGGCCCTCACAACAGCCCTACTTCCACTTTGTCTAGTTCCTTCAAAAATTTATAACAAAATTTGTTTGAAATAGTATTTCTATATATTAATTCAATCATAATATGTATTCTCTAATGGAAAACTCATTTAATTATATGATATTTTTTTGAATTATTATATAATTTAGTAAACCAATTACTCATTCAGTTTATCATTGGTTATCAATGGTAATTTTATGAATACATTTTCTAATGCAACAAGTTATCTCTTTTATCATAATAAACCATTAATATACATAATAATTCTCAAGAATTGTATGTGAATCCACAAAGGAATATCCCCAAGTGTGTCAAATGTTTTTTCTAGTGAGGCCTCTTTTTCATGAACTAGGTGATGATCTAGTTAATATCTGACAAAGCATTTTAGGGTTATTACCCTTAGATGCATCTACTCCAGACCCAATATCAAATATTTTGTATGTGGACATCATTTTATTTTTTTGGGAAAACAAATAGTTTGAATATAAACAAAATTTTATGATTTTATACGATACTCAAACATATCCAAATGGGTTTCCCAAAAGCCACAGAACCTAATCCCCCAAAATAACTAAATCTTACACTGATACAAATTGTTTAACCCACAGACCCTCACTACTTGGTCTAGTGATAAAAAAATAATATTGAAACATATTATTCAATGGAAATTTGAATAAACCAATGTAATATATTTTTAAATAACCTTATTTACACATCTTAAACATTTCATCTCATAATAAATGTTGAATTCCATGAACTGAATGATTAATGTTATATAAAACTACTTATATGAGCAACTTTTTTTAAAATATATATGAATATTACCTAGTAAAAGGTAAATACTCAAATACATCCCAATATATCAGATGTTTTAGGCATCTTCATAACCAATAGAATAGATACCTAATAAATGGGTAATCTAAAATTATTAATAATGAAAAAACTCATCATCATGTTATCGTAGAGAAGATTTTAAAAATATGATATCATATGATATGGGGATAAATATTTTATTTTTTAGAACATGGTACAATAATATTCCACCATAAATCATTAGAAAATGACATGTAATCAGATATTAATAACATATAACATAGAAAAGGAGTCTTTATTTGTGTGAAACTAATCAAGATCCAAGGATCCAAATCATTTTAATATGGAAAAATATTTTTACTTTCCATTGAAACATAGATTATCAAAGAAAATTGGAACGAAAATAAACATACATAATCCTAACATTATGAAGAAATATATTTTCCACAAATCATTTTGTGAATAAACAAAATTACACAAATTTTTTATAGACAATAAAAATGTCCACATTTCATATTTTCAATAATTAATTAACACATATAACATCATTATATCAGGAAACACAAATCCTTAACAAATGTATTTTAGGGATATATAAAACCCAACCCATAATTTTATATAAATATTTATTCCATTTAAAAATAATCATTCATCAAATTAATAAGTAATCATGGGAATGAAATATGATATATATATTTTCTAATGGGAATAAAATTGAATAACATTAAGAGATTGGTCAATTGATACAAAAATGAAATCAATTAGAAGTAGAATTTTATGCAGCAATTGTCAGTTTTATTTATGAAAAATATCTTTATTGGATGTGGATATATTATATAAAAATAGTAAATGGATACCAATTAGTATTAAAAAGTTTCAGTATCAAATTATTGAAAAGTAATAGTTATGAGCAATGCTGAAAAAATATTTTTAGAAATGTTCTTAAAAATCATTTTTCTAACATTATGTAAATTTAAATCCCAATAAATGAACCTTGAAACTAATTAAAACTAATGTAAACTAATTTTTTAGGGGAGGATAAAATATACAATTAGTAATGGAAAAAAAATCCCTCCATAATTTTCAAACATTCATTGAAAAAGAATATTGTAAGAAATATATATAAATCATACATTTAAAAATTGATAATGAGAATTTTGATGACTACTAAAAAGAAAAGTCTTAGTACAAAATTGTGTTGGTTTTAATTTTTTCAATACATTAAAATGTTATTTCAAAAGAATACACTAAAAGAATTATTTTATCATTGTTAATGGAAAATTATTAAGTCAGATTATGATTTCTTAAACCCCATAGTATATAATATTATAATTAATCAAATAATTTCACGAGCTTAGTTGATTTTGTTCAATGGATGTATTGGTACAAACCTGAGTGTTCCAAACTAATTTCATCATATGATGATTTAGCTGTATAATTTTGAATGTTATAAATCCATTAATTCATTGTTTCTTGTAGTTTTAACTCTAATTTATTATTCAGAAAGATAATGGTGAAATATATATTTAATGACTCCAGATAATAAAACGTTTTTCAAAATACTAGATGTAGAACCAAGATGGATATTATGGAAAAAGATCCAATGGTCACAAAAAAAAATCACTAGGTATGTGGTCCCTGGATCCATTATATAGAGAAAATCATATCTATCATACAATCCTTTTTAGTTTTTTGACTAGATAGGAACTCAAGTGGTCATAAGATAGGTAGGAATATGACATAAATAAATATGTGAACATTATGAAATAGATCAACACAATTTCCTGAGATAGAGTGCTTCATTTTAATAGGGAAAATTTTTGTTATGATCACCATATGAAGGAATATAATAATTAATTGAGATCGGAGTCCCTATAAAGCATTTTAAGAGAGTTATATGGTGAAGTAATGAGAATATTAGACTAATATGATTGAAAAATTGGATCAGATAAAGAATTATTTTAGAGGATATTTATATAAAAATGTTTCTCAATATTAATAGAAAGAGAAATATCAGATTTTTTGCACATTATGGATACATAAGATGATTTTTATAAACAATGTAATGTTAAAAAGTACGAAGAAGTTGTCATCCACTTTCAATGTTCATAAATTTACCTTTTATTTAATAGAGATTTTATGTAATCTTGGATACATATATTTGAGGAATATTTGATGAAGAATGCTTAATTTGAATTTTCATATTCATTAACTAAGGTCAACTGACATTTTAGTGGAGCGAGATTTTGAATCTAGGATTAATCAATTTTCAATTACCTTAAGGAGGAAATGGTGTATATTGCATATCACAAACTCAATATAAGAAACTATTTTTATATTCATATAGATTGAAATTTCTGATGTTCATGAGATAATAAAATATTATTTTCAAAAAAATAATTTTTTTATACTATAGGATAATAAGATGAAAGTGCTAAGGAAGAATATCTATTAAATAAATAATTATTATATTGTTATATTAATAAATGATGACATAAAATATGATTGATATTATTTGAATATAGAATTATTAGATCATTCTTCATTGGATGATCAATATAAAATAGGGTTTTTTTATGATGATGAGTTGTATATGAAGTTGCATCAAACATAACCTATCTAACTAAGGAGAATCTGACACAATATACGATATACATTATTACCATATTGATGGTTTCTAGTGAGGATTTAGTAGATATAGGTCATCTAAGATATGGTAGAAGATTTATTTCTATCAAATATTTTTAGAGTGATATTGAATATATTGACGAATTTTTACCTATAAAAAGACAATACTACTTTATTATAGATGAAAACCATTAGAAGTAGGTGATTTTTTCTACTCTGGATAAATAACCAAGAAGTAAGGTCTTTCTGGTGAGGGTATAACAATATGATGAAGAGGATCATATATAGTGGAGGCTGGATGACTAGTCATGAATGAGAATTGAAAAAACAGATTTTTATTGGGTACAACTGGTTATGGTATAAGAGTTGGCAATTAGGATAAAGAATGAGGGTCAAATGAATGAAATATTACTATAGGGTATAATATGTCTCTTAATGTACCTTTGTTATATAGTATATTTTAGTTAACAATCTACATAATCTATATATCTAATATGGAAAGGATTAGGCACTCTTATTGTGGCTAATAATTGTATATATTAGGTTATAAAATTTCATCATGTTTTCTAAAATGATGTTATTTTATGGAATATTATTGAGTGGATCAAAACACTAACATGTATTAGAGGTTAACAATATAGAATAATTTATAAAATAAAGTGGAACCTGATTTAACCCTCCCACTCATAGTGACCTATCACTAATATTGGAACATCAAGTTATATTAGAGGGAATATTCCTATGAAAGAGACACTTGTGTTCTTAGGATGGAAAATATAAATATTTTTAACCACATAGATGTTTTTATATACACTATAATGAAGTATCATAGAAAGAGAACTATGATTTTACGATAACTTCTAACTTATTTCTTAGTAGTCATAGATTCTATTATGCTGGGAATTCTACCCATTAATGAGGTTTTGGAAACTATATCCAATCATAAAAAATTGTAAACTGACAGAAAACATGAAAATTATTATATTATGGATCTCCTCGTGAATTCTTTAACAAAAATATTGATGTTTCAAACTAAAAAATAGAATATGTTTTTTTATATAATACATTTTGAATGAATTTTTTTGTGAATGGAATCCAAGTTATAAATTGTGAGAACAATGTACTAATATATTATTATGGTTAATTACTGAAATATTAATGAGTACTATACAAGGGACAATTATGCTTCCAACTGTATTACAGGTTTCTCTGAGAAGCTAGATGAATCTAATATTGTTAAAATATAGATGTGAAAAATTCTAGATATGTATTATTTCATGGTTTTATCTATAAAATATTGTGAGGATCTCTCTCAGTATTTTAATTGGAATATTTTTCTTGGATGGGATATGTTAAAAGAAATTGATGCTAATAAGAAGGATAAGGGAGAAAATTATTTTTGGAAAATGTTAAAAGAGATGAATATATATAAAAAATAGAAGAAGAATTAAATAATTGAGATTATGAGAACTATTAAAGGGACATTAACAAAATAATTTCATTAATTTATAAGACATTAAAAATGTTAAACATTAATTTTAAAGATAAATAATCTCTTAAGAGCAGAAATTGTAATAACAATGATCATTTTTCTAGGAAAATATCTATAGAAAAATATAAATTATTTTTATTGATAATAATAATAAGATTTCAATAGATTGTAATATAAGATTAATTAGTGTAATAAATGTTTTAACAGACTCATGAAGAATATAGTAATCAATATATAGAAGTTTATTTATTATCTAGCAATGATTCTAAGGGTGAAGTAAAAATCTTAGATATTGTCAAAAATTTACATGCTTCATCTAGTATTACTGACTATGAAGAAAATAGAATATAATTGTATTATAATCTAAATTAGCATCTGGTTTAATCTATTCATAAACTTAAACATCTCATAGAGGATAATAATAAATATAAATAATGAATATAATGAGATATCTTTTTAGAGTGAATACCATATCAAAAAAATATTCTTTATATCAAAGCAATTATATATTAATAATTTAATGAATATTTATTAGAGTGGATGTTTAATGATTAT
Source organism: Viscum album (assembly GCA_963277665.1). Classification (NCBI taxonomy): domain Eukaryota; kingdom Viridiplantae; phylum Streptophyta; class Magnoliopsida; order Santalales; family Viscaceae; genus Viscum; species Viscum album. The sequence continues at coordinate 50,802,126 of OY728152.1, read as the reverse complement.
GAGTAGAAAAATTTTGACAGAAGATGATCTATAAGAATTAAATTACACATGTTAAATAAAATAAGATAAATTGATTAAATTTGGATCATTATTATAGGATCATATAATATATTGTGGATTTTTTAGATGAAGTAGAAGAAATGATGTTTGAGAGACAATCAATGTGTTTTAAAAATAAATTTTTTACTTAGAAGATTACAGGAATCCTCACTAATGTTGTTGGTATTGATGGTTAGTCTTATCAAGCTACTGAAATGAAGGGTCCATGGATGCATGATGATTGCATTACGAAAAAAATCTCAATATAGATCAGACAATATACTTTTTAAAAACACAATATATAATCATATAGGACCAAGAAGTACATTAAAAAAATAGGTAAGGATATGAAATATAGGAAACAATGAATCCTACTAATATAAAAGGGAAGGAAAACAATTAATATGAGGGGAAAAATTTTAAGGAAATATTTTCTATAGATTATGGATTTATGATTTATAAGAAAGTTTAATAATTTGGTATAATGGGAATGATACTAATACATCTATTAATATCATTAAATCATGAGGGGAAAGAATGAAAATTATGTTTCAATCTCTAGGGGATAAGTATTTTATAAAAATTTAAAAGAGGATAAAATATTCATATAAATACTAAACATATGCAAGGAAATACGCATTGAAATTTACCAAGGGGGATAATATGAAAACAATAACACCCCATTATAAGATTAATAATAAGAATGTGTAGATGTCCAAAATGAGTAAAGGCTCTCATAATAATTGTTTCTTCTTAGGAACTTTGAGGTTCCACCATATTTCCATTATTATTTATAATTTAATATAACAAGATTAGAATTATAATATAATATTTAAGGCAGATTATTGAGTTTTTTAGTGGGTTTAGGACATGAATAGATACATATTATGAAAATTTATTATTACTATGATGAACGATATTTTTCCCATTATTAGAGAAAAATAGAAGTTTAGTTTCGAATATCAATCATTCATTAGAAGTATCAACTTAATCATAAAAAGACAAAGTAGTTATTTCTGAGAAAGATGATATGCAAGGGATTTGTATTTATACATTTTATTTTTGGGATGTGTATGTTTATATGGTTGTATTTTCTATTATTAAATATATTATTTGATGTCCATAGATATAAAGAGGAGGAAATATAATTAATGGAAGTATAATATTAATGAATAACTCTTTATAAAACTGATCATATTGAATAAACACAATTGTTATATAAACTATGTGAAACTATATAGATTTATATATATAATAAAATTCTCTTGGATTAGTGATTCAGGTGATTACATAATGATGTCCATTACCCAAGATTGTTTTATTTAAACTATGATGTGGGACAGACATGAGTTTTTTTAATGACATCATTGGATAGAGTTACAACATTATAAATTTCATGATTATAAATTGATTGAAAAAATGATATTATAAATTTAATATATAAATTTTTTATTTGAAAATGATTTATTTGATGAATTTCATATAATTCTGGCTGAAGATGTATGGATTAGTCTACAAGACATTGTAGTTGGAATCATAACCTGGAGATTAAGATAATGATCACTGAATGATGTTACATTGAGCATAAACCGTAAAGATTAATTGGGTACAGAAAACTATGAATATCATATAAAGGTTTATATAATATTATCTAGATATATATAAAAGAAGATATATGATAGATGAGTAATAAAAGAAGATAATTTATTTAACATGTATGAGAAGAATTAATGTAATGTAATCAGATATATAATTTTATTTGATCATTCATAATAATGTAAGGATCACCATATATGTATATATCAATATTATCCAATGGAAGAGTTGATAAAATTCATTTGAAAAACATCATGTTGTAAAAGCATGAGCATACTACATGAAATTGATCCCAAAAATAAGATTTAACTGAAAGGTTTTTTGGATTTTACAAATATACGAAAGATTATATATATTTTTTAGTAAAAGAAACATGATATTTTATAAATAAAATTTTGTCTAAAATTTTCAATATAAGGTGAGTATGTATAAGGGATAAGTCTTATTATGAATATTATTGTTTCCCTGACTATAGAGAGAAATTGATGTCACTTTTGAGAGATCGTTGTGTGAGTTGAAAACCAATACACTATGCGGACTAAGAAGAAGTGAATATGGTGGAGGAGATCCAAAAAAGATATCCACTATCTAATTAAGTAATAATGGAAATATTACTATATATTTTAGCTATATTATACCAAGGTTCATTATAAATAGGACCATTATATTGATTCTTATCATATAATGTGAATTAGAATGAGAATAATAGATCAAGGATTACTATGTGTAGGTGAATTATAAAGAGAACAATGGTTGATGTGAATTTGATTGAGCATAACAAATGTAATATTACTGGATACATATTTCCTAGTGATATATGATTAGATCCAAGTATTTTTGGATTTAGACAAATTTTTAATATCATTTTCATTTTGGGAGATCTGTTGAAGATTTAATTCATGTTGTAAATATGAATAGGTGATTCAAATTTTCTTATGTAGGGAGAATATATAATTAATTATATCTTTCCACACAAGATCAGAAAATAATATGGAAGATATTTTATCTAGGGGTATAACTAGTTTAGGAATCAGCTCATAGATTGTGGTGAAACATGTAACGGGGAAAGTGGATAAACTAAAGACTATTTTAGGTATATTTTCAAATGTTAATGAAATGATGATTGTTTGGATTTATTAATAAGGTCAAAAAAAATAATGATAGATGGTGTGGGATATGACAAGTTTCTTCTAGTTCCATTTTTGTCCTATTTATGTAAGTGAAGAATCTATATTGGGGTTATAACCAAAAATGAAAGGATTAGGTTCTCACATTGTGGATGAACCTTATTAATATTTTGTGTTGAGATCTATATACATTTAGAACATATTTTTTGTGGTTGAGTGACTAAAAATCTAAGAAGATTTAGTGGATCAGTTTAAAAAAGAATTTTAAATATAAAGGGATCACTAATTCTAAATTATAACTACAAATACTCTCAATTTAATTTTGGAAAAAAATACTTTCATCTACAAATATCAATTTAAAACATTGGAATATTTTATGAATATAAATAAAATAGTAAACAATCATATCTACAGTGGATATGAATTATTATAAACATATTAAACTTTTATAAATATAGTAATTCATAATTTTAATTCCATATAAAATAAATAGTAATTAACTTATAACGTCATCATTTGAATGAGTAAATCCTTAATGTGAAATCTTAGTAAATAGGTAATCATTATGCCTCTAGAAGACAAATTATTTAGAAAACCAACAATAAATTTAGTCACAACTGAATCAAATATATTGGAAGTATTTAATCATGAAAATATTTATAAATCCATGGAATAATCATTTATTATGATAAGATATGTCATTTGTATGTAACTACCATATATAAAACAATAATAATTTCTCAACATGAAAACATGCCTTTATAATTGTAAGTATTGGAAAAAAAACCCCTAAAAATATCATATTTTGGAAGTGAGACTATTTTGAATGGTATTTAATAAGAGATAATTTAAAATTTCTAAAAAAATAGGAATATATAATAATATATTCATAGTGAATAGAATAGCCAAGATAATATAATAACGATTAATAATAACCATTATTGCTCGATGAAAGGATGGTTATTTAAGAAGGACCCTTACCATTATTGTTAACCTATACAAAAATAATTTAATATATTTTACCAAAAAAATAATCATATTTGACACTTATATCATAAAATTATTCAAATCGGTTACCGTTTCTACTATTCAATTATAATCATTAATCATAAATTTTTTTCGGTTATATTTTATTTCCATCATTAGACGTTAGTGATATTTATTATATCCTGCTTGGTTGACAGTGTTGATTATGATTCCCATTTATTTATATTACGTTCATAATTCAAAATCATTCCATTTTAATAAATCATATGATCTAAAATGATTTATAAATTACTACATTCATCCCATGATTTTTTTAATTTAAAAATTTTCAGGATGAATTTGTTGATGATAATGTTTTGGTAAATTTTAAATGAATAAGAGATGCATAATTAATATGTGAAATATTAACATAAGATTTATATAATATTAATAAATTATGTCCTTATTTTATTTAAAAAATATAATCATTTTAGTTTCCATAGTCATCTATGATGGAAATTTATAATATTTTCCACATAGGTTATTTAACAGATATAGACAAGAACATCCTATTACCAATTGAGGAGAGTGATTAAAAGATGTGATTTTATTTCATAATATAAATATCAATAAGACATAATGATATAATTTAGTTTATTCAATTGTGTTGATTTATATTTTAAAATATTCAAATAGGCAATTGAATATTTGAGATATGGAAAATGAAAGACTTAACTTTTTGGATGTGGTAGTCCACATGTACATTCTAACAATAATCCCATCATTAAAAAATTTAAATATGTTAGGATTTTTTAAATAATTTCAAAATATTTATAATAATGTAAATTATATTTTTATACATTAACTAATCCCTTTTAACTAGCCATATATCATAGTTATAAAAAAATGGGTAACATCACTAATGGGGGATGTAGTGCGCATGTAACTGTTAAGGCATTTTTGGTTTTTGACTTTTCATCATGAAGGAAGAAAATGGTTATCTCAAAGAATAAAATTTATTATTATAAATTTAATATTAATAAATAATTCTAACAATGTTAAATTATATTTTTTTCATGTATAGAATAAATAATGAAAAAGAAATGAAAAGGGATTACTTTTGAATTTTCCCTCACTCAATAGAAGATATTCTTTAGAAATTGTATTAATGAATTTAGAAGAGGTATTTGTAGGTTACTATAACATCTAATAGATTTATAGGACTTTTGGGGCGTTATATTTGAATATTTGAGTAGAATCTAAGGGGAAATGTGGTGTGATGTAAAAATAGGGAGGCAATAGCTCCTTTATAGGGTAAAGGAATGACATTTTTGTCATAATAAAAAAATATGAAACCTCAATATTCAATGACTATGAGGATAAAATAATGCTCTGTATGTGAATAGAGTAAGTGTTATGGCTTTAGAATCCTAACACATACATTTTATAGCTTGTTTTATGTCTTCTAATCATATTATTTTCATTATTTCCATGTTTTTTTTATAGTGAGAACTAATTTATTTATAAGTAACTCACATTTATTGACAAAAATTAATATATAACATATAAAATAGTTTTGAAATAATTACTTCAAATTTTAAACCATTTTATTAAAATAAAATTTATATGTTTTTGAAATAATAATATTAATATTATAACATAGAACACATAAATGAATATTTTTGAAAAAGGGATTTTTTTTGCTTCAAAATAATGATTAAGTTATAATTATTATTTTTGATGATATATATGAAATTAATTATTTTATAATCAACCAAATATGATTTATATGTCTTAAAAATATACACAATCACATTCCACCTACAGGCACTATGTTTCACAAAGAACAATAAATAGTTTTTATTAATGTAAATATTTCTAAAGTGTTAATATGTTAAACAAAAATTTTATAAATTCAAAATATTTCATCGAAATAATAAATGCTAATTTTTAAATAAATTTTTAAATAAATTTTTCACAAAATTTCTAATCATTGTTTTTTTATGAAAATTTTATAAAATTCACAGAATTTAAAAAATCAATATTTCTCCATTGTCACCCCTAAAATCAACCTTTTGTAATAAAATATGGTTTATTCATGCTAATATATTTTCTTATTTCAAAATTTAAAAATAAATTTCAGTTTATAAATTTAAAATTCTAAAAATTAAAATATTCTTTTTAAATGACATTAAAAATTTAATAAAAAATAATTTTTATTGATAAATGTAGTTTTTAAATGTTCTTAATACCATTTCATTTAAATTTATAATTTATGGAATATTAATATATTATTTCATGTATAATAATATTTTATATTTATGAAATGTAATTTATTATTGTAAATTGTTGGATACACTAAAAATAGTTATCTGGGAAAGATCAATCGTTTTAATGTTAAATGTTTTAATTTTTTTTCATCCAAGTGCTCGAAATATAATTTTAATGACATAATAATTGTTTATTATATTATTAACATTATTATTATATTTTAAATGATATAAATATATTGTACCACATCTCATTTTATTTTTGTGTTATTCTTATGTAATGTAATCTGACTCAAATGATTTATTTGTGGGAAATATATATATTAAAATGTTTCATTATAATCAAAACTATGATCATTCCAATTAGGCATGGTATATTTACGAAATAAGAATAAAGAATAATTTATTCAAAAAAAATTCTTATTTCATTATTATTACTTAATAATAATTTTCCGTGTATTAAAATCAATAATAAACCACAAAACAATATTATCAATGCAATGAAAATATAAACATTAATAAAATTAAATGAAGAATATATTATTCACCACAGATGGGAAAGCCTAATTTCTTCGATAGTAATATTGATTCATATCACATAAAATAATCCAAATAAACTATTAATCTTAGGTTATCCATTGGTTTATCAAACCCACAAGACATATATGTGATTATATCTTCCACTATGGTGTAATAATACATTTAGTGTAATGGAAGAAAGAGATGAAAAATTTGGTTAGGGAGAATAGACAATAATATTTTACCTTTTAATCGATAAAACATATTTATATTGTTTTTGAGAACAACTAAACAACCCAAATTCATTAATAATATTTTCATAATGTTATAATAAATGGAATGTTTTTAAAAAAATATTGTAATTGTTATTTTATACTTGTTTTTTACACTTAAATGAATCTTCGATTCTCTCTAATGTTTCAGCATATAAAGCATTGTTTTAAATTAAATCTTACATGGAAGAATACCATTATATTAAATGTTAATTTTTTACTACTATATTAATAATAATATAAAATATATATATATCAAAACTCTTATTATATTCCCCTATCAAACAATACGATATGGTTAATGGGGGAAGAGTTATATCACTATATCACATCCTACCATATAAAAAACCATTGAACATATTATGACATACCTTCATGGATGTATAACAATATTACATACCTATATCACATAATATGATTTTAATAAATACATGATATGTAATAATAGACTAAAATAAAATATTAATCAATATGAAACATTTACAAAATACTAGATGTTTTTGTATCATTTCAAATTATATTTTAAAAATATATAGTAACCTTTCAATCCATATTCATAAAAAACATTTAGATATTTTAAATGCTCATTTAAAAAGATATTATATATTTCACCATGTGTAAAAACATATGAGATAATATTTTAATTAATTTTTTAAATAATTCTGGTTAAACATGAAAACACATGTAAAAAAGGACTCTATGAATTGTAAAACAAATTTTTCATTCAACCAACCAAAAAATGAGGAACCAATGGGGAATGAGTGAATTGAAATAAAAAAAATTATTCCCTATATTACAAATATAATAAATCAATAATCTTTAGTATTCAATTTTTCATTATTGTGATAAAGAGAGTTCATCCAATATCTATGTCAAAAAAAATATTTCACAATAACTATTTCCGCTATTTATATTATATACAAGTCTGAAATATCATATTATCCCTTTCTTAAAGTAATTAACTTACCATTCTACATATATATATTTCTAAAATATATAACCACTCAAAAATTATAATTCCTCTATTTTATAATAACCATATTTATGAATATATCATAAATCATTTGAAATGAGGGATGAGTGCATAATATACTTATAATCCATTAGATATGTACCTCTCATGTCAGTTATCAAGGTGTCTCAATAAACTCCATTAATCTTTATAAGTAGAGGAATCATATTTCATACTCCTCATATGATACGATGGACCCTTTTGATTAAACACTAATTAATACATTATAAACAATATAATGATCCACACATTGACTAGCTCAACCTTATTAATGGTGTGAGAATTTTATGTCTGTTTGATGTTTTTAATTATTATCATTCTTTACAAAAAATTTCATTTTTAAAGAATATGATACATAAAAAAGTTTTATACCAAATACATATTGTAAATAATATTTGTGGTATACATCATGGGTCAAACAATATATTTTTTTGTGACTCGTGAATGTATTTTATATATCTATTTAAAATCTAATCCATGTTAACCATATAATTTAATAAAAACTATATTTTTATGTGATGAATATTTGTTATTGACAAGTCAATATTTCATTTTTGGAGGTCACTATTCATTATAATTTATGATCATATGAATACAATATGAAAGAATTATAATGTAATAGAACTCCTTTCATAGAAAAACAATAAGGAGACGTTTTTCTAGTACATTCATGGTTTTTTAGCCCCATTACATGTATATATAATTCATGGTACATCATTATGATCTTATATGATAAAATATCCATAAGAAATCACATAATGAGTAATATAAATAATTAAAAAATAAATTAGTAAGAGTGAAATAAAGAAACTTATTCTTAATGTTCATCTCATTATAAAAGTATTAAAACTTCATTCCATAATAAAATAAAATATTATGATGTTAATAAAGTTTTATATCATCCATGGAATCATCCTATGTTATTCATCATCACCGTTTATAAAAAATTTCTACTTAAACTAGTTATATTATTATTATTATTTAAATAAAATGTAATCTATTACATTAATATAAAAAAATCTAACTAAATGTTTTATATACGGTGGAATTTATAATGTACCAAAATAGTTTAATAATTTTTTTTATAATTATAACATCTCTATTGAAAAAAATACTCCCACATCACCTTAGAAACTATATTTTCTTTATAGTATCAAATCATGTAATAGAAAATGATTTGTGTTTTAAAGTATTAAATAATTTATATATAGTGAATATTAGAAAAACAAACCATTATATATATATAATATTTTAAACTTTATTTTCTAATAAATATATTTAATGGAATACATTATTTCATAAAATATTACACTTTTAAATATCACCAACTCATTCAATTATATGATAAAAAATTTCATTGATAAAAAAATTTATTTAGAAAAAAACTCTTCTTTCCCTTAACTTATTTTTTAATATGCCTTAGAATATGATTAATCCTAAACCATTTGTATTAAAAAAATTATCATTTTTATTATAAATCTTTTATTATAAATATCTTCCCTTATCACATAATATAAATTAGATAAAATTCATATCATTTTTAATAAATTCATCCATACATTTTTTATGTGTAAACCAACCATATAATTTCTGTGTCACTCCTTGATTCATTATTTGAGTTCACAAATTCCGATTAATAGAAAATACCACTTCATGTTTGAACACTTATGTATATTCACAACTAAAATTTCCAAAATAGAAGGTATCAAATAACCATCAACTAAGAATTTATTTTTATTACAATACTACCATATTTGTACTCTTAAAAATGATTATTACATAACGTATTATTTTTTTAATACCCCAATATGTTTTGAAATATTTATTTCACATAAATTAAATTTATACAATATCTTAAATTGCACTCAATATCATGATTTAGCAAACCACAATATCTTATAAACAATATTCTATAAACACGACCATTATAGCCTAACCAATAAACTTGGATGTAGGAAAAGGAGTAGCCACATTTTTGAAATTATGTATGAAGGTTTTAGATAATGCAAAAATATTGATAAAAATTTCATATTTGTTTTTTTAATTCATTGTATTAATTGAGTATGTGGTTTTTAAAAAAAAAATTATTTTTTTTGGGAACAAAAAAAAATTACTTATTTCAATGATGAATAGAATGTTCAAAATAAGAGTATTTTTTCATAGAATAGGTTTGACTAGGACATGTCATATATTAACTCTATTATTTAGAATTTTTTATCCCACAACATGATAGTGGCTTCCCATTATTGAATAGTTTGGGTAGATAACAAAATGCCACCACTTCACAATTATTAAATGGAACCCCCTCCACTCACTACAATAAAAATTTTAATCATTTTTTATTAACAAAAAAATAAGAAAATATCTTCCCAAAATCATTTTAGAAACTATAGGTCTTCTATTATTCCTAAAATATCAACCCCGTAATCCTTAAAAAGAGACACAAGTGATGTTTTCCGTGGCAATGGTAAATGTCTTCGATATGACCTTTATTTCCTTTTCTCCCAACAAATTTATTTATATATTAAAACTATAAAATGATAAATCCAATATATATCATTTACTGACTAATTTTTAGGTCAATACAATAACATATAGTTATATCATCATCCATAAATTTGGAATGAACCCATTGATCATGTGTATAGATATCTACCACATCACGAACTGATAAATGTTTTCCCATGACCGTACATCATAGGTGGATATAATGATTGATTAAAAGTATATATATATATGTTATTTATCACATTATTATGATTTTTCAATCATAATATTACATATAACTTCTTACATTTCTATCTTTTCTAAAACAATGCCATCAGTCACACGTACACATGAAGTGTCGCCTCTACCGAGAAATGTGATATGTTTTTTCATTTTATTTTCAAATGGATGGTCATAAAGAAATCATTAAAAAAATATATGATATATTTTTAATAAAAAATATCATCTAAATGATAATTAATATTTTCCTTTCTTTGGATCCATCCATTAAGAAAATTATAATAATTTGTATGCGTATATACATCTTAACATATCCATGAACAGTGTAATTAATATTCTATATGTAATTTTTATAAATTAATACTAATATATATAGTTAAAATATATTATATTTTTATCCTGTTTAACTTTTTTTATATGATTTATCCATCATCAGTGTAAAAGGGTCAAAAATATCAAACCAAAATATACTTGAAAATGTAGCTGTTGTTAACCATAACCTGATTTTAACGGGGGATTTCATATAAAAGAATAACAAAATGTTGAAAGTAAATCATATATTTTATTATTTATATTATTACAGTTTTATAACTGATTTATAATAAAATTATATTTATTATACCAGAGGTTAGAACATGTAAGAATAAATTTGAGACTTGTGTTAAGGGATTTTATCTAAAATTTCCTTCTTTTTTGACATATATTATATTAATATCATATCATATTTAATATGTTGTATAAATATAAAAAATTAAAATTTTATATCATAAATTTATTAATTCTAATTATATCTATTTATTTAATAAAATCTATTATTTCATGGGTATTATGATTCAAAAGTTTCCAAAGTGGTAATGGTTTTAAATTACAATTCCTTATTTATACAAATTGATTATAATTATGATTCCAATGTTAAATTACTAAGATATAAATAGAAATATGTCCAAAAAATTTATTCTATTATGATTTCCGTATGATAATACATGTTTTTCATTAATTTTAACTTTCTTAAGTACTCAAGGGGATGAAGTAATGTTTTTAACAAAAAGTACACATTATTTATCACTTTGGATGAAAATAACTTATCTTCCATTACCATGTTTTAAAAAATTATATAATTAAGGATCTTAATATCCACTATATATTATTTAAAATAATATTTCTCTTGTAAATTTTTTTTAATAATATTAAAAGAACATTCTTATCAATTTTTTAATTAAGATACTTTAGAACGTTCTACAAAAAATGTGAAAGGAATCATTTCTTAAACCTATATTTACTGAAAGTTAATTTCCACATTAAATATTTTTTTATTTATGTATTCCATTTCATTTATCATGTTTATTTTAAAAGATATTTTTTGGAAGTACATTTGTGACAATACAGATTTTGAAATTTTATTTCAAAATGGAATGAATATTTTTCTTATGAAATATTCCAACTAATCTCTGAAAATCATTATCCTTATAATATAAAATGTGAATGTGTTACTTATGTTTAAATATAGATATTATATAATTTTCCATTGTTATTCATTTTTATGGATTATGATTAATATAATGAAATATTTATGAAAATTCATTATTAAAATGGGTAATGCACTGATGAATTGATGAAATTCGCATGAAACTCATCTCACTAGAATGTGTTGGGATGTGATCATTTGATTAATTTTATATGATATTATGGAAAACATATATATGGTTTTAATTATATGTTGGGGGTTATGTTATAAAATAATTATAGTTGTTATTTTATAAACAAGGTTAGTGGTTATTATTATAAAAAAAATTGTGGTAATGTTATAACAAAGGATGGTGGCCATGTTATAACGAAAGATGGTTGTTAAGTTATAATTACTTTTGAGGTTATGTTATATCTATGGAAATTTGTCCAGTTAATACAACAGATGGGTGGTTATTTTATACACCGAGACAGGTGATACCTATATATCCATCCAAGGGAGTGGGTGAAGATTTAAATTTCATGAGAAAAATAGAACTGGAATGGGAAGTGTATCATGTTAAGAAATATAATTTCTCTACAATTATATTATTTGGAGTGAACATTTACTAATATGATGGTTTGATTAGTGAACCTTTACACTATGATTGTCTGGGAAAAGATTCGCGACTACTAAGGAAATGATTTTCTCAGATGATGTGCATTCCTCAAAACTATGTGTTATGAATAATTGTGTTTTCATAGATTATGTTCGTAAAGACCACTATTATTCATGAATTATTAACTTCCAATATTTATAACAAGACTAAATATTTTTATTTTTTATATGTAGGGTGTAGTTTTGAAATGTTAATCTAACATTATCATTCCCTTAATATAATGTTATTATAATGTGATAATTGACATCTACCATTTTCTCAATACTAAGAATCTAAGATCACTATTTCATAAGATTCACTTCCCTTGTTTTTCATGAATGGTTTTATGTATGACATGTCTAATAAAAGTTACTGATATGAATAACTTACTAAGAGATTATATAGTTTACATAACAACTACTTGTTTATCTATCCATGTATCAAAATTAAAAAATCCCTAAAAGTCCCCAAAAAAATTTTGTATGATGAAATTAATATTATAATATTAATATGTAATATCTATTCATCATAATTTTGGGAATTTATATTCGGTATCAATGGAGAGGTTTAGTTATTCTTTTGGAACTTATATAAGAAACCTTTATTGTAAGCAATAAGGAAGTGTAAAAATATAAAAGAATGTATTAGATTTTTTTAAAAGTATAGAGAGAGTGATTTACAACATAGTACATCCTTTTCTAGATTCTATATGTGGATGTGGCCATATAATAGTTGAAGCTACAGGTAATAACTCTAAAAGTGCGGATTGGCAGTTGACTCAATCATAACTTCATGCCTAAAATTAAGCCCCTCTACAAACATGGTTTCATACTACATGTTGATATGTTTGGGAAATTAACAATCTCTTCAAAAACCATGTTATCAGTTATCTACTGAAAACTAAATATGAACTTCTATGGTATATCTCATCAATTTTATGGGTATGGATTCTAATTAAAAATTATTGTTTATCAATGATTGTTGTGGAAAAAGTGAACATTGATTATATGAATTATTTATTTGAATTTAATGATTCATTTTTAGAAGTCTTACACAATAATCCACAGAATCATGAAGTTGATTTCTCAGTAAAACTCTACATTTGTCAATGTTATTTTAATGACTGCATATAGAATAACATTAATTGAGATATAAGAATTAATGAAGAAAAACCTGAGAATATTTAAATGGGATTCATTTATCCATGTGTATCCACATGGGCTGAACCAAAATTTTATTAAAAATAAATATGTATCAATGGAATTCTATATTGATTGTTCGGAGACGAAAAATATAAAAAAAGATAAACTATTCTCTACCCGAAATTGAATACTTTTCTAAGAAACTATACAAATATCAATTCCATTTCATGATTTATCTGTAATCATTATTTCATCATTTGATTATTAATAATGGCGGTATTCCCACGAAAATATTTGTAAAATTGTATGGTAACATTGAATATATAGTGATTCTATTAAATCTTACTATTTTGTAGGTTATGTTCTTGGATTTATTGAATAATATCATCAATGATTACAAATATTAGTTCAATTAAGTATTTTTATATGATGTTATTATATATTTAAATAGAATTTAAGAGGATGAATATCAGAGGATAATTTTTATGAAGACCTAAAGAAAAGATAAAGTATATAGAAAATATAAAAATTGTAAAAAAATTTATCAAGTGAATCTATTTTGTTTCATATAATCTCATTTGAGAAAATTTATGTGGTTAATTAAATTAATAAAATTATAGAACATTGGCCCAGACCAACCACTATGGTAAAGATCCTTATTTTTATTGGTTTTTTGGATATTATGGATGGTTTTAGGTGAATTTATTATGAATAAAAAATCCATTAATCATATTAACTTGGAAGGGATCCAATTTACAATATATAGATTACTCTGTGGAAAATTTCAACAAATTGAGGTGAATATTAGTCAGTACACTAGAATATAGACCACCCTACATTGGAGAAGGTTTTTCAATCTTTAGTGATGCACCAATGATGGGGTTGAGATTCCATGTAGTGAATATAGAAATAGTGAAAGCTTATTCACCATGAAAATTGAATTTTCAAGAAAAAAATTTCCCAACACTTGTTCTAGTGTTATTTATTATAATTTTTTCATTACGAGTATAAATGAAATATCATTATTAAGAATTATTTGATAAATATATAGATCATAAATGTTCCATTACATGTTTACATAAAAGATTTTTAATGTGTTATTGTGATGATGGTCATATCTTATTCAATAGTATATCTGGCCAATACATTTCCCCCTAAGAAAGAGAAAACGATAACAAATTCTTTGGGTCAAAGGGAACATTGTTTACCTTAATTTATGAGGATTAAAATGTTCCAAATATCTATATTCAAAAATTATTATTCTAGTAATCATTTTGGAAGGTGGGAAATCACATCTTTCTTATTTTATTTTTCAATTATCTATTCACATTATGATTATAAGGTTGTCAAGGAAAGATGTAGAGATATAGAAGAAGGTGAGAAATGTTACAGAGTAAAACCTTTATTACGATGTATCGATATGGTTTGGGAACATTATATATGTTCTATATATGATCTGTTTTAAGAGTGGAATTTCTACGGACATTCATAATTCTTTATTAACAATAAATCCTAAATGTAAAAATATGTATAAAAATTTGAAAAAGTAATTATTGGGAGATGTAATGATGATATTAATTGTAGGATTTGGGTCTCACTACTTGGAATATCATTATGTTATGGATAAAAGAAAAGAGAATAATGGGATGTAACAACCATTATCCATTGTATAATGGAAATGGGAAAACATTACTATAGATTTTGTCAATTGGACTTCCCAAATATCTAATGGGTATAATTCAAAATGAGTTTACTCGATTTATATATGATGTTATAACACATCATTATTATCATAATATCTTTTCCTATGGATCATGATTCCAAGAAAAACATTAATGAAGTGGTAAGGATACATTGAGTACCTCATTCTATTATATTTGACTAGGATGCAAGGTTTACCTTGATGTTGTGGTGGCATATTGAAATGGATATTGAATCAATGTTATTTTTAGCATTGATTATCGTAATCAAATAGATGATCAAACAAAGATAAAAAATAAAAACAATAGTGTAAGAAAATATATTTTTTATATTTATTTCAATGAAGATTTGGATGAACACCTTATTATAGTTATGTTTTATAAAAAAATATCATTTTCTTGATCATTCAGATGAATCATAATAAATCACTTTTTTAAATAAGTAAATATATCCAAGATAATGGGATAAAATTAGGTGAATTTTTTTGGGTACATGATCTTTTTGATGAAATTATATATAAGGATAGATAAATTGAAAATAACATAAGTGAGACATAATGTCAAGGAAAATGTTATGCCAGAAAACATCAGGGTGATCTTGAGTTTGATGTTGCTGATAATTTTTTTCTACAAATATCTATATGGTTGATTTTATTGAGATTTGGGAATAATATAAATATATGACCAAGGTGTAATTTCCATTTCTAGATTATATATTGAGTAAGAAAAATTTATTATTTTTGGTGATTCTATTGAAACTATCTTATGTCAATTATATGTTCCATGTATCTAACATGAGGATGTAAAAACATGATCCTTATGTTGTGCGTAACCCATAATTAATTCAATAAAAGCATGTTCTTTCTTATGTATGTTGTTATTTTGGATCATAGAGAGAATATTTTAAGAAATAATACCACTAACCTACTAAAATATTTTGGTAGAATCCTCCAACATTAAGATGCTACATGGGAACCTAAGGATATGATGAGGGTAAAGAATCCTTTGTTCTTCAATTAATAGTAATGGAATTTTGAGGATGAAATTAATTTTAAGGGGCTTATAACATAAAACCCACATAATTTATGAAATATTTTTTATTCAATTATATTTAATTTCTTTGATATCATGCATTATGTGAGACACCATTTTTTAGATAAAAGAAATATAATATTAATATTAAATATTTAATCATGGAACTCGAAGCCTTAAAATTAATAATAGATATATGAATTTAAATATATATTTAAAATAATTTAGAATGGATTTAGTTAAATATAATATACTGATAAATATGTAAGTAATTTTTTATAATGTATTTATATGAATCGAAAAAACATTTTCATAAACAAATTGATTTTTTTTTGAAAAATTAATAAAATTAATTTTTTACACATATAATAAATTTTTTTTGAATAAATTATCATAATTTTTTAATTAATATTTAAAAAATTTATCCAGGTGGGTTTTTATATTGTTTTTGAGATTGTAAATTTTTTAACAAATAATTAAATGAATTGGTTTTCTTTAAAAATAAATTTTCCTTTAAACAAATTAATATGATTCAAATTATATTAAAATATCAAAAATAGAAAATTGATTATGTTAGTATAAATTTACTATAATTTATTTCATTATAATCAATATAATATTAAATTTTTTTACAAAATAATTTTATAATTAATATATGTTTATCATTGAAACCCCGTTTTCATCCCATATGTAGGTTGTATTTGAAACTGAATTAATATAGTTTTTTATATTAATTTTATAATATGGAATCCTAATTTTAAATCATCATTTATTACATTAAATAAATAGGTGAAGTTAAATTTTTTCAATTAATAGTATTAAATATAGTTAAATTGAATTTTTTCGTATATGTTAAAAACTTGATTTTCTGAAATACATATGCTTGTGTTAAAATTACTTTTTAACACACATATGATGTTTATTTAATAAATTTTATTTAAAATTTAAAATTACTATTTCTAAATTATCTAATGATGATAATTTAATATTTACTATTAAAAGATAAATTATCGATGTAAAAAAGAGCCTAGTTACCATGGAAAAAACAATAATTTTTTAAATGAGAACACATTGATTACATGGGATTAACATTTATTTAAAAAGTGTATTGTTTTATTTTATAGTGAATCATACAGTCCCTAAAAACATTTATTTATCAATTTATGGGGCACATGGATTGAGAGTGACTTCCCATTTTTTAATTTTTTTGGGTATTAACAAAAAGGGTACTCCTCAACATTTATTAAATGGGGTCACCAACCCACCCATATTCACACATTTAATGAAATTTAATGATAAGAAAACCAAATATTAAATTCCTTAAATAATATTAAATTTAATTTAGATTTTGTTCTTCTGGAATCCCAAATCCTAAGTTCCATAAAAAGTGACCTAAAAGTGGATTTTTAGGTAAAGGAAGCTGCTTCCACAAAGATATTTATTTTTTACCTCTTCCCATACCCCCATTATAAGAGTTTTAATAATAAAAATATAACCTCCCCAATATAAATCATATATATATATATATACTTTTTCATGTTTATTACCTAACATATATCCATATTTTCTTATATCAATCATGACACAAAGCGATGTAATTATTTTACATCACCACATCATACAGTTAGAAATAATGTAACTTTTAAGTATATATGAGTTATATTTTATATAAATATAATTTTTGTAGGGAAAAATCCATCATGGTAACATTGCATTATGTTTATGTAGGTTGTGTTTGTTTACAAAGAACGCTTATATGATAAATTTTCTTATTCTGGAGATTTCATTGAAAATCCATGTTGAAAAGGAAGCAGGACAAAGGAATGGAAGATCTTGAGGTAGTACAGAATAATAGATACATGGTGGAACCTTTTTCGGGTGTGTGAAAATTTTTTGGGGCCCAAATTTATATTTTGTTGAGCATTACAAAAAGATGATTTCATTAAAGATCTCATAAAAATATGAAAAGGATTGAGTTTTTTGAAGATGATATTCATGAAATGGATTTCATAGAGACTAGATGAATGTTGACGATGAGCTCTTCAATTACGACGTGCATCATGAACATTAGAGTTTATGAGTATTACGAGGGTGCTTTGCAGGAATGGCGCAAAGGAATTCATAGAACACTCTATAATTACGATGAGCTTTGTGATAAAAAAAATGCTATGGTTCTTTGTGATAGCGAATAACTTTTGGTAGAAAATTTTTAGCTTTTAGATTTGGGCTGACATGACATTAACATTGCATAAAAGGTTCTTGAGTTAGTGGAAATGCCTATAAATATTCCTTGTCACCCTCTAGACGAATAGATTATTTTTCATGAAAAAAATATTTCTAAAAAGATGAAAAAGAGGTTCATAGAGGAAGTGTGCCATGCGAATGGTATGATCTTATCATCAGATGATCTAACTCTGTGAAGAGGTTTGTTCAATGTTAGATTAGTGAGCTTCGGTAAGGATGTCTCTTTGGGATATCCTTAGCTCGATGATGGCATAAACTCTGTGAAGTCTTGAGTTCTATGAAGAAGTGGGGTCTAAAAAGAAGTATTCTATGTGTTCAATGATCTCTGTGAATGTTTGTGCTTTATAAAGAAGTAGGGTCATTGATAAGTCTTGTTTGAGTTTTGGGAAATTCGGGGCATCACGAAGTAGGGAGTTTTGTAAAGTTATTTCCTATGGTTGTTGCCGAGTGTTTTGTTGCAAAGGTTTATTCATTATTGGATTAAATATGTACATAAAAATAGAATGTACATATAGTGGAGGATTCATCCATTTTTGATAATTAAAGGACCTACAAGTCATTAAACTGTGAGTGATCCTTTTCAGAGTAGTGAGAAAAGGAAGAGGATAATGGTGATCCTTTTTATTAGCAATGATCTAGAGTGGGAGAGTGATAAACTTGAAGTGAACCATGGTAAATAGTGTGCTAACCCTAAACATTTTGAAGGAATTGTGGCTAGGAAAAGAAGTGATCTAGTCCTAACATTTTAAATTGGTAATGGGATTTAGTATATTTGGTATATCGGCACGTTTTCATTTTATTCTCTTTAGATGTAGCCCATTGAGGGTGAAACAAGTAAAAATATATATGTATACTTCTTTCATTCCTACATCACATTTAAATAATCATCATCATATAATTAATGGAATAACACGATCAGGCTCAACACATAAGTTCAAACAATGTTACCCTTATAATAAAGAGGTCAATATCTAGTGGGGTAAGAATATTAAGTTGGAAATGAATATCTATACCCTAAATAACCCCACCACTATGGGTATTTAAGAACCTTTTGAATAAACACAGGTGGAATTAAAAATATCAAATATACAATACAACCATCTAATTCTTAGTAATTTCATAGCATCTATCATGCATATGTGTGGAATACCACATCCCCAAAATGACGTGATACATTTTTCATTTAATTTTTAAATGTATGGAAATAATGATAAGTTTAATTAATTTATATGAATTATTTGATTTTAAAATTAAATTTTCATATTTAATAAATATTTACCTTTATTTCATTCTATCAGTCAAGAAAATGGAAACAACATTCATGCATATGTACGACTCGCTATCTTTGTTAATGGTGCACTTAATTTTCTATCTATTTAATTTAGATATTAAAAAACATATATAATTAATATATTTAATATTTATACCATTTTTATAATTCATGATATAATTTAACCATCATCAAATTAAAAGGATAAAAAATAACAATTCAATACAAAAAAATAATGATTTTGTTAACCGAAATACGATTTTATCAAGAAAATTTTAATAAGGTGGCAATAGAATGTACTATGTAAATTATATATTGTATTATATATATTTGATTTTGGTTCAGTAATATATGAATAATTAACATATATTTAATATATAGGTGGTCATAATATGAATGATTCAAATAAATACATGAGGTAAGATATTGTTTTTTCTCAAATTATCGTATTTGGAAAAAATGTTATGTAATGAACCCATAATCATTTATAATGTACATTTTAATCCCCTTTAACTAGTTAAATAATTACTCACATTATTCACATGGTATATGATGTTTCATTTAACTTTATTCTTTCATAAGTATTATCATTTAAAAGATACCAATGTAGTAATGGATTTTGGTTACATTCCAATTATTTATCAGGATTTATTATAATTACAATTATAATGATGAAATAATATTATCTACCTATAAAAAATCTCAATAAATTTATTCTCCTAGCTTTATTTTTCTAGAATACCCATTTTCCTTTCATTTTACTCTTTTTATGTATGAATGGGTATGAATGATCATTTTTATGAAAAAGGAAAAATTATTTATTTATTTATTTGAAAATCAATTAATAAATATGTAAATTTTATACAAAAACATTTTAATGAACGTTTTAATTGTCCTATAAACATTATCTAAATTCATTTATACCCATGATTGTATTTTTTTCAAAAAAATTGAAAGCATATTTTTTTAAAAAATTAATCATTTTTTAATTTTAACCAAAAATGATAACAGAATCATTATTTTAATGTGTACCATATGGATAGTATATTCCATTTTCATAACTCCTCCATTATTTAATTCTTTACTTATAATTTCTGAAGGTTATATTGAATAAAAATTTTTCCTTATTTTTTAATAAATATATATTCTAAATTAATGTCTTAAAAAGGAAATGAATATTATCCTCATGAAATGTTCTTAAGTGATCATTAATAATTTATTTCCATATAATATGACATCCTTTGATGTTAAATAGTCATTATATTATATAGGATATAAGTTCTCATCATTATTTTTTCTCTAGACGGACTATGAATATGAAAATTTAATTTTAGTAGAAACCTTTTATTTTCAATGGTTATGAAATGATGAATTGATGGAATTATTATGAATTATGTTTTCCATTAATAATCAAGTATGTGATGATATAAGAATGTTTTATAACCTTTTAAATAACATATAAATGTATTTCATTTTGTGATTGGTGATTTCATTTCAAAATATGGATGTCTGTTAAATTATAACCAAGTATAATGGTTAATTTATAATAAGGATGGTGTTTACATTATATCCCAGGAAAAGGGTTATATTATACCATGGATGATGGTTATGTTATATTAGAACCAAGATGATCATATTCAATGTATTTTCATTCATTGTTAAGTGTGTTTAAAAAGAACGGAAAATCACCTCAAATTTTATTTTTTGGAAATTGGGTTGGACCTAGATTATAAGGCCCCAGCCTTAAACCTTACTTAATCTTGAGTTATTACAAGATTACACATTGTGGATCTTTTCGGGTTTAGAGTTTTAGAGAATTAGATCATAAAACATGCATTACATTCCACATATAAACAAAGTGGTTACATAAAGATAGTATTCTTCATTTCCATCAATGGAAACACATTTAAAATAAAACATGGATTATTTCTTGACACTTCCTTGACACTATCATCATATCATGTACCTTTCCCTTGACCTGTGAAAAACATTTCAAAAAAACTTGGGATGAGAATAAAAAGCTCAGTATGGGTTATAAAAACATGGAAAGGAAACATGAGTTCATATATACATAAGAATGAAATCATAATTTACCCATAAAACATAGGCACTTTAACATACCTCATAAAATCATGAATAAATCATAGATATCATAAGACATAAAGGTAACTTGAGGCATTCATAACATTCTTACGTAGGGAGTAACCCTCTTGGTTACGTTTGGAATACCCGTAACAGTATATTCCCTAAATCTCTTCGGAGAAACCTTAACGTTTCACCCCTTCGCGTTACCCAATGCATTGGAGAGCTATATCAGGCTCACCCGCCCTTAGTTTATCACGGAACCACCCGTCTTCATAATAATGCCCAAGAACCATAACATAATCGTATCACATAAAACATGCATAAAGGAAACATAACATTTCCACATTTCAATCACAAGATATCAATACAACACAAAAAACATTGTGAAAACCATTTTCAATACCAAAATAAAAGAAATGTAAAACATGGTATTTATTTTTCTTTTAAAAAGAAGGTATGGCTTGTAGAGGAAGCCCAAACTCAAATTACGGTCATGACGGCGGAGAAGTCGTTGTCGCCGCATACGTACGAAAAAAACATTCCCTTTTGTCGTTTAGTAAACGCTTCGTATAAAAAAGATTCCTTTTGAGTAAACTTAAAAGTCAAAGGGGTTTATCCACCGTATAAAATAAAGTTGTGTATAAAATAAAATATGCCTCAATGAAAGGAGATTGAGACGAAGTCCCATACCTCGTATCCGACATGACCCAACCGTTCTTTAATCTCCTGAATAATAAACTTGAGTTAATCTCTACTTGCTTATGAACCTTTTTGAAGTTCATTATTCCTTTTATACCATGTTATGAACATCATGTAATCATTTAAGTTAATAATGTTCATTTTGTCTGTACGTGGTTCTTAAGTCACAAATAGACTTCTTACACTTACATGTTGTTAATTTGGTCAATGTTTCATTATATACAGAATGATATTAATGATTTGGTTAACATATATATCATATATATTCAGCATATACATGTATTTATAATATTACATCACATTCAGAGGTAAGAAATGAAATGCACCATTCATGGAGACGGTAAGCCGTACGTACCCATGAACGTTACTTCCATTTATATTTCATATTTTCTGGAATGGAATCATAATGATATAAGATTATATTATAATTCCAGTATAATAACATATATAAAAATAGTGACATCATAATGGCCACCTTTGAAGCTGTTAAATGAGTATTGAACAATCATCGTTTCGGGAGGCCGAATTTCGCCATCCACGGAATCCGTATGTTCTTTAACCATTTGATGTAGTTGTGTGAGAGTGTAGTTAAAATAAATCTTATAACAACATCCTAGTATATTGAAGATACTGTTGTTGTTACAAAAGAAGTAAATAAAATGAGTTTAGGGGGTTTGGAGAAGCAAAATAAAACAAATGAACATGAGAGAATGAATTACCTTTAAAAGTTTAACTCCTTTTGATTTGAGCCTAAAGGCTTCCTTTGAAAGGGTTATGCCCAAAGGTAATCATCTAGGATGAGGATAGGGATATGTAGAGAGTAAATGGGCAGGGTTTGGCCGAGCCAAAGGCTTGAGGAGTGTTTGAAATGAGGTAGAGGTGGGGGCCTTTTATAAGAGGAGAGGAGGGGCACTTTTGGAAAGTAAAGAAATATTACTTTATTTGAAAATGTGTTTCGGTTTTAAAAGGTCCCACATTGATATAATTCGTGGATAAGGTGATAAGGGTTCGAAATACACTCATCCAATTGGTTTTGGGCATGTGTAGTTCATAGATTTTACATTATCTTTCCATTTTATTTTAATCGTCAAATAATGATGTCATCGCTGCATCATTATTATGTCATAAATAATTTAATTTATTTAATGTCTAAAAATTACAAAAACATACTATGATGTATGAAATCTTTTTATCTTTCCAATTAATATTTATAATCAAAAATCTGATCTTTATAACCCCATGTAAAAATTGTTTTCGTAAAACATATTTTGTTTGTGTCATTTTTACGTTAACATTTAATAAAAAGTTATTTTTGTCATTTCCCATCCAAAGTGTCTCCATGGGGTCCCCAAGTTGACCCATTGCTTTTCATGGTCGCCCATGACACAACCAATGTGGGTAGGACATGTGTCAAGCTCATTTTATTTTATTAATGCATTATATTTACCTTAAACTACACTAATTACCACTAATCGCGATTAAGAACTTAATAAGTTACTATTCACCAAAAAATTATTATAATCTCATTGAACCACATTTTTCTTATTAATGACAACCATGTATGTCGGATTTTTGAAATTCAAAACACAATGATGGCAAAATTTCATTTAAACGGAAAATCTGTCTTTATAAGTACCACTTAGTGGTTTCACTATTCATAAAAAATTGAAGTTTTTCAGAAAATTACCAAAAATTCACCCTAAGCTATATTTGATATTACAAATTCAAAAATGAAGTCTATTTTACAAAATTCAAAACATTTAAGTCACATTAATTAATTTAATAATTAATTCCCGCTGTCAGAGCAAATAGCGTGTTTTTATGAAACAATAAATATCAAAATATTGACACTAGTTTGAGTCCAATTTCAAAGTGAAATTGATTCCAATGACCACCATTGGATTAAATGGTAAAAATATATTCATATTACACATTAAGACCAATTCAAAATATAATCTAATCATATAAATAAATTAGATTAAAAAGCAGTTTTGATGTAAAATGCAACATTTTTTCACTATTCATTAAAAAAATGAACATTGTCAGAAAAATACCAAAAATTCACACAAAGTAAATTTTCATGTCCCAATCATAAAGAATACGTTTATTTTGACAAACATAGTTTATAAAATTGTCAAAAGATAGATTTAAAAAGGGTTTTCCATCATAAGGCAGTAAAACAATCTTTTAAGAATATTAGTGTATTCCATGTTTAAGATTGGATTTATTTTCATTTTAAGCCTCTAAAACACTATCTTAATCATTAATAGTCATAGATAAAAATATCGATTATTCATTACTTACTTGGGATGTTACATCCTTCCCCCCTTTAGAAAATTGCGTCCCCGCAAATTATTTACTTATCGAATAAATGGGGGTACTTATCCCTCATTGCATTTTCAGATTCCCATGTTGCCTCTTAAATCATGTGGTTTTTCCACAAAACCTTTACCTGGTGAATCACCTTATTCTGTAACACATGCTCCCTGTGGTCAAGAATCTGGACCGGTTGTTCCTTATAAGATAGTTTCTCTTCCAGCTGAACTACCTCTGGACTCAAAACATGAGATGGATCTGGCATATACTTTCTCAACATCGAAACGTGAAAAACATTGTGTACCTTAGATAAACTCGGAGGTAAATCCACTTAGTATACAACTGATCCAACTCTCTCCAGAATTTCGTATGGTCCAACGAACCTTGGACTCAACTTTCCTTTCTTACCAAATCTCATCACACTTTTCCATGGTGATACTTTGAGAAAAACATGATCACCTACCTCGAAAGATAGATCATTCCTCCGGTTATCCGCATAAATCTTCTTCCTGCTCTGAGCTGTTCTGATGTGTTTCTGAATCATCTGAACGTTTTCTGCCATCTCTTCTATCAATTCTGGTCCCATCAACTTCCTTTCACCCACTTCATCCCAGAAAACTGGAGTTCGACACCGCTTCCCATATAATGCCTAAAATGGTGCCATCTATATACTGGAATGAAAACTGTTATTATATGAAAATTCAACCAAAGAAAGATGTTGGTCCCAACTTCCCTGATAATCCCTAGAACAAGCTCGTAGCATATCCTCCAATGTCTGAATTGTTCGTTCTGATTTTCCATCTGATTGAGGATGAAAAGCTGTACTAAAATTTAATTCAGTACCCAACGACTTCTGAAGGCCTTTCCAAAAGTTAGAAGTAAACCTAGGATCACGATCCGATACAATGGAGAGAGGAACTCCATGTAACCTGACTATCTCTTTAAGATACAAACAGGAAAGTTGATCAAGAGAGAAAGTATCTCGTATAGCAAGGAAATGAGCAGATTTGGTCAAGCGATCAACAATAACCCAGATTGCATTATTACCTTGAGATGTCTTCGGTAATCCCACAACAAAGTCCATGGATATATTCTCCCATTTCCACTATGGCACTGGTAAAGGATGAAGCATCCCTTTCGGTAACTGCCGCTCTGCTTTAACCTGTTGACATGTAAAACACTTCACAGTAAAATCAGTAATGTCTCTTTTCATTCCATCCCACCAGTAATACTCCCGCAGATCTCTATACATCTTAGTACTGCCCAGATGAACTGAAAACGGAGAACTATGAGCTTCACACAACAACTCTCTCTTCAACTGTGAATCACAAGGCACACACAATCTCTTCCCATATCTCAAAACACAATCATTATCAATGTTGAATTCAGGAAACTAACCTTTCTGAACCAGCTCTACCTTTTTCTGCAACTCACTGTCTTGCTTATGTGCTTGCTTGATTCTATCTGATAGAGAAGATCTCATTGATACCTGAAACAAAGAAGAAGGACTTCCTACACCAACAACTTCTATGCCAAAGTTCATCAAATCTATAACCAAAGGATCATGTTCCAAATGAAACATTGTTAATGAAGAATTACTTTTTCGACTCAAAGTATCAGCCACTTTATTTGATTTTCCCGGATGGTAATGAATTGTACAATCATAATCCCTGATTAATTCTAGCCATCTCCTCTGTCTCATGTTTAACTCTTTCTGAGTGAATATATACTTTAAACTTTTGTGATCGGTATATATTTCACACTTTACTCCATACAAATGATGCCTCCAAATATTTAAAGCAAAAACAACAACAGCTAATTCCAAATCATGTGTAGGGTAATTTACCTCATGAGTTTTCAACTATCGTGAAGCATAATCAATTACCTGATCATTCTGCATTAGGACGCAACCAATTCCTATCAATGAAGCATCACTGTATATAACAAACTCACCATTCCTGGAATGTAGTGCCAAAACTGGAGCATTCACCAATATTCTTTTCAATTCCTGAAAACAATCATCACATTCTTTTGTCCATATAAACTTAACACCCTTTAGAGTTAGCTTAGTCATTGGACTAGATAACCGTGACAAAACTCTAACAAACTTTCGGTAATAGCCTGCCAAACCAATGAAGCTACGAATCTCAGTTACATTTGTGGGTCTTGGCCATTCTTCCACAACTTTTGTTTTTGCAGGATCAACAGTTATTCCATCTTTAGAAACAATGGGACCAAGGAAAGAAATTTGTTGCAACCAAAACTCACACTTTCTGAATTTCCCATACAGTTTCTTTTCTTTTAAGGTTTGCAAGATAACCCTTAAATGTATTTCATGCTCCTCTTTACTTTTAGAAAACACCAAAATATCATCAATGAAAACCACCACAAACTTATCCAAGAACTCATGGAAAATTATATTCATTAAGTCCATGAATACAGCAGGTGCATTGGTTAGCCCAAAAGGAATTACTACAAATTCATAATGGCCATATCTCGTACGGAATGTGGTCTTCGGAATATCTGCCTCCTTTACCTTCAGCTGATGGTACCCTGATCTCAGGTCAATCTTTGAAAAAAACTGAGCTCCCTGGAGCTGATCAAACAAATCATCGATATGAGGAAAAGGATATTTGTTCTTAATAGTGATGTTATTCAAGGCTCTATCATCAATGCAAAGTCTCATAGAACCATATTTCTTTTTAACAAATAAAACAGGAGCACCCCATGGTGATGTGCTAGGTCTAATGAAACCTTTCTCTAATAAATCTTGCAATTGCTCCTTCAACTCTAACAGTTCAATTTGTGCCATTCGATAAGGGGGTTTTGAAATTGGCTTAGCATCAGGAACTATGTCAACAGTAAACTCAACTTCCCGATCTGGTATTATTCCAGGAAACTCATCAGGAAAAACATCAGGATACTCATTTACCACTGGCACATCATTAATCTGAACAGTTCCTTTATTTTCAACGACGTGTGCAAAGTAACATTCATTTCAATCTTTTACAAGTTTCTCGGCCTCTTGATATGTTATCAAAAGTAAGGGTTCATTCCTGTAAAAAATCTAAAAGTCTTTCTGAAAGGAAACTTATTTAGCTCTATAGTCAATCTTAGCATGGTAAATAGAGAGCCAATCCATTCCCAGGATAACATCAAACTCTACTAGAGGTAGAACAATAAGGTTTGCAAGTAGGTTCTTTCCACAGATAAGGATAGAAAGATTCTTATAAATTCTTTTTGCCTCAACATTTCCCCCCGGTGTTTTTACCAAATGTTCAGGAGTCATTTCTTGAGATGGTATTCCCATTTTACTAGAAAATGCTTTAGAGAAGAAAGAATGTGTAGACCCCGAATCAAACAACACACTGGCATAATCTGAAAAAACAAACAAAGTACCTGATACAACATCATTTGATGGCCCGACATCTGCTGAAGTAGTTGCAAAGGATTTCACCACCCCTTTCTGCTTGTAGTCTAACTGCTTCCCATCACTCAAGCTCTTTGCCAGACACTCGTTTGCATAGTGACCCATCTCATTGCACTTATAACATTTCACTAACTATAAATCAAATTTGTTCTTACCTTCACCTTGATCCTTTTCAGTGAAATCACGAGCCTTATGTCCCATCTTACCACATCGGTAGTACTTTCCAGAATTTAGAAGACATTCCCCAGCATGCATTTTGCCACATTTATCACAAACTGGAAACTTAGTTTTCGTACCATTAGACTTTTTTGAAGAATTATTACCTTTCTCCTGCCACCTCAGTCTCTTCTTCTGCTGGTTGTTATAGAACACTTGGTCATCGGCAAACTCCATTTCCACCTTCTCAGCACATCGAACAAGCTTTTCATAACTTTTAAACTCACGAGAAGCTAATTCCCTTTTATATTTTGGCTTTAATCCTGAGTAAAAACGATTGATTTTACTATCAAGGTCTCGGATAAAATTTGGAGCATACCTTGCCAATCGAGTGAACCATTCTTCATAGGCAGCCACTGAATCATCCTCTTGCCTCAATTCCAAGAATTGCTTTTCCATCCTAAGTCGAACAGCCTTAGGAAAATACTTCTCAAGAAACATACCTTTGAATTCATCCCAGTTAAGAGCATAAATCTCATTAGCGTCCCCGATATTTTTAACCATAGACCACCACTGATCTGCTTCACCCTCCAAACGGTAAATAGCAATACTAACATTTTGATTGTATGAACACCCCATGACATCGAAAATCTTCTCCAGTGATTTAATCCACCCTTCAGCTAGCACAGGGTCAGATGATCCTCTGAATGATGGGGGATGTTGCCTCATGAAATGTTCCACCACTGACATGTTCCTATGCGGTTGATCTGGATGATCTCGTGCATGGATACCACCACCATTTATCGCTTGAGTCAACTGCGCCATTACTGCAACAAAATGTTCAGTTCCAATTCCGACCATTTCTGGATGCTGATTCGGAAGGTTATTTCCTTCTGTATGCCTTCCTAGCACTGCCTCCCTATTTCCTCTACGGAAAACCATTCTGAACAAACATGTCTTAGATGAAGCAACATGGTAATCTTCAAATGCTATATCATTTCAAAAAAATATATATTTTTGGATAATTATTTAATAGAATTCTAACTCCTAAAGTTATCTAAACCGACCTCTAATACCAACTATAAGGCCCCAGCCTTAAACCTTACTTAATCTTGAGTTATTACAAGATTACACATTGAGGATCTTTTCGGGTATAGAGTTTTAGAGAATTAGATCATAAAACTTGCATTACATTCCACATATAAACAAAGTGGTTACATAAAGATAGTATTATTCATTCCCATCAATGGAAACACATTTAAAATAAAACATGGATTATTTCTTGACACTTCCTTGACACTATCATCATATCATGTACCTTTCCCTTGACCTGTGAAAAACATTTCAAAAAAACTTGGGATGAGCATAAAAAGCTCAGTATGGGTTATAAAAACATGGAAAGGAAACATGAGTTCATATATACATAAGAATGAAATCATACTTTACCCATAAAACATAGGCACTTTAACATACCTCATAATATCATGAATAAATCATAGAAATTATAAGACATAAAGGTAACTTGAGGCATTCATAACATTCTTACGTAGGGAGTAACCCTCTTGGTTACGTTTGGAATTCCCATCACAGTATATTCCCTAAATCTCTTCGGATAAACCTTAACGTTTCACTCCTTCGCGTTACCCAATGCATTGGAGAGCTATATCGGGCTCACCTGCCCTTAGTTTATCACGGAACCACCCATCTTCATAATAATTCCCATGAACCATAACATAATCGTATTACATAAAACATGCATAAAGGAAACATAACATTTCCACATTTCAATCACAAGATATCAATACAACACAAAAAACATTGTGAAAACCATTTTCAATACCAAAATAAAAGAAAAGTAAAACATGGTATTTATTTTTCTTTTAAAAAGAAGGTATGGCTTGTAGAGGAAGCCGAAACTCAAATAACGGTCACGACGGTAGAGAAGTCGTTGTCGCAGCATACGTACAACAAAAACATTCCATTTTGTCGTTTAGTAAATGCTTCGTATAAAAAAGATTCCTTTTGAATAAACGTTAAAGTAAAAGGGGTTTATACACCATATAAAAGAATGTTGTGTATAAAATAAAATATGCCTCAATGAAAGGTGATTGAGACGAAGTCCCATACCTCGTATCCGACTTGACCCGACCGTTCTTTAATCTCCTGAATAATAAACTTGAGTTAATCTCTACATTCTTATGAACCTTTTTCAAGTTCATTATTCCTTGTATACCATGTTATGAACATCATGTAATCATTTATGTTAATAATGTTCATTTT
Organism: Viscum album; assembly: GCA_963277665.1. NCBI lineage: Eukaryota > Viridiplantae > Streptophyta > Magnoliopsida > Santalales > Viscaceae > Viscum > Viscum album. The sequence continues at coordinate 50,771,142 of OY728152.1, read as the reverse complement.
GTCTGTATTTGGTTCTTAAGTCAAAAATAGACTTCTTACACTTACATGTTGTTAATTTGGTCAAAGGTTAGTTATATCCATAATGATATTAATGATTTGGATAACATATATATAATATATATTCAGAATATACATGTATTTATAATATTACATCACATTCATAGGTAAGAAATGAAATGCACCGTTCATGGAGATGGTAAGCCGTACGTACGCATGAACGCTACTTCCATTTCTATTTCGTATTTTCTGGATTGGAATCATAATGATATAAGAGTATATTATAATTCCATTATAATAACATATATAATATAATTACATTTATCCTTTACACATCCCACATATGGTATTAACGAATCAAATCACTTTCAGGGGGCGGTAGTCCGCACTTCCTAAAATGAAGATATCGTTTTTACCCATAATGGAAACCATAAAGGTATGCCCAAAATGAAAAAAACATAAGTTTATGGAAAACATAAACATATTATATATCATATATAAAAATATTGACATCATAATGTCCACCTTTTAAGGTGTTAAATGAGTATTGAACAATCATCATTTCGGGAGGCAGAATTTCGCCATCCACGGAAACCGTATGTTCTTTAACCATTTGATGTAGTTGTGTGAGAGTGTAGCTCAAATAAATCTTATAACAAAATTCTAGTATATTGAAGATACTGGTTTTGTTACAAACGAAGTAAATAAATAGAGTTTAGGTGGTTTGGATAAGCAAAATAAAACAAATGAACATGAGAGAATGAATTACCTTTAAAAGTGTAACTCCTTTTGATTGGAGCCTAGAGGCTTCCTTTGAAAGGATTATGCCCAAAGGGAATCCTCTAGGATGAGTAGAGGGATGTGTAGAGAGTAAATTGGCAGGGGTTGACCGAGCCAAAGGCTTGAGGAGTGTGTGAAATGAGGTAGAGGTGGGGGCCTTTTATAAGAGGAGAGGAGGGGCACTTTTGGAAAATAAAGAAATATTACTTTATTTGAAAATGTGTTTCGGTTTTAAAAGGTCCCACATTTATATAATTAGTGTATAAGGTGATAAGGGTTCTAAATATACTCATTCAATTGGTTTTTGACATGTGTAGTTCATATATTTTACATTATCTTTCCATTTTATTTAAATCGTCAAATAATGATGTCATCGCTGCATCATTATTATGTCATAAATAATATAATTTATTTAATGTATAAAAATTATAAAAAAAATACTATGATGTATGAAATCTTTTTAGCTTTCAAATGACTATTTATTATCAAAAATATGATCTTTATAACCCCATGTAAAAATTGTTTTCGTAAAACATATTATGTTTGTGTCATTTTTACTTTAACATTTAATAAAAAGTTATTTATGTCATTTCCCAACCAAAGTGTCTCCATGGGGTCCCCAAGTTGACCCATGGCTTTTCTTGGTCGGCCATGACACAACCAATGAGGTTAGGACATGTGTCAAGTTCATTTTATTTTATTAAAGCATTATTTTTAACTTAAACTACACTAATTACCACTAATTGTGATTAAGAACTTAATAAGTTACTATTCACCAAAAAATTATTATAATATCATTGAACCATATTTTACTTCTTAATGACAACCATGTATGTCGGATTTTTGATATTCAAAACACAATGATGGCAAAATTTTATTTAAACGGAAAATCAGTCTTTATAAGTACCACTTAGTGGTTTCACTATTCACCAAAATTGAAGTTTTTCAGAAAATTACCAAAAATTCACCCTAAGCTATATTTGATATTAAGAATTAAAAAATGAAGTCTATTTTAAAAAATTCAAAACATATAAGTCACATTAATTAATTTAATAATTAATTCCCGCTGTCAGAGCAAATAGCGTGTTTTTATTAAACAATAAATATCAAAAGATTGACACTAGTTTGAGTCCAATTTTAAAGTGAAATTGATTCCAATGACCACCATTGGATTAAATGGTAAAAATATATTCATATTACACATTAAGACAAATTTAAAAGATAATCTAATCATATAAATAAATTAGATTAAAAAGCAGTTTTGATGTAAAATGCTGTATTTTTCACTATTCATTAAAAAAATGAACATTGTCAGAAAAATAACAAAAATTCACACAAAGTAAATTTTGATGTCCCAATAATAAATAATAAGTTTATTTTGACAAAAATAGTTTATAAAATTGTCAAAAGATATATTTAAAAAGGGTTTTCCATCATAAGGCAGTAAAATAATCTTTTAAGAATATTAGTGTATTCCATGCTTAAGATTGGATTTATTTTCATTTTAATCCTCTAAAACACTATCTTAATAATTAATAGACATAGATAAAAATATCTATTATTCATTACTTACTTGGGATGTTACATAGATAATCATTAGAATCAGATTGATAATGATTGAAAATGTCTATTGTATTTTAGGGAATATGGATGAAATAGTAATGTTTTCATTTTCAAACTGAATCTTGGGTGAAGAGGAGGATTGTATTGAGAAATAATCTTACTGGAAGTAAATGGTCATCATAATAAATCTAGATCCAGTATGTATGAAGTTTTCATGTTGGTGGAATCAGATTCATTATTACTATGATAAATCCAATGTGATGATTCTTTCCTAAAGATGGATTTTTCAAAAATAATATGTTAATAATAAAACATGTGATGCATGTATGATGAAAAGAAGGAGGATATGAGGTTTGATGATTGGGAATATTAATGTTAAAGAAAAAGGGTATTGGAGATCATATTTAACCTATTTGTATTTCGGTTGAGATGGAAAGAATGAGGTTTCTAGATGATATATAAGTTTGAATACATTAAATTCTTTGAAAAACACTATAGTATCTGATCATCATCTTATTCATATGATTGATAAATATATAACAAATTAGATAAATCAAAATGGATGGTCTCATCTGATTCATAAAGGACAAGAACCTTTACTACAAATGGTGTTTTCATTAATTGGGTCAGGAGCCATCGTATTCAGAGAAATATTTTCAAGAGGCCGATGAATGGAATGAAAATAAAATAAGATGTTCAAAAATGTAGTCAATAATTTAAATGTCATAGAATTGCATTGTTTTCTGTTCAAGTCGGTCATGTAATGAGATGAATAAGATGTTTTGTATTTCAATTTAATCAATAGATGAGTTGAATAAAATAGACTGATGTCCTTTCCTAGGGGAGCTGGAAATTCAAAGAGATTTTTTTCTCAATAATTATTATATAGAAATATTATTGAAGAAATCATATTGAGAATTTAATATTTGATAATATAAATCTGATTTAGAATTCAGATCTAGACTAGTGATCGAAAAAAAGAAAATCCGATGAATATATTATATTTAATTTAGATTCAAGCATAGTTATAATTGTCATAAATGAAGTCAAAATTAAATGGAAATTGATATTTTTGAGAATTATTTTGAGCATGAGTGTTTTGGGTACTCTTGAAAGAACCTATCATGTGTCACCTATAAAATGAAAAAAGTACATTTTACATTTTAGTGGACTATGATGGATATATTTTTCATTGAATGAGAGACATTTTCAAGATTTATTAATGGAGAAAGAAGTTTCTATATTGTGTTTTTTGAATAATTTTATCCAGAAGGAAGTGAATGGAGAAGATACATGATCAAAACATTATAATGAGCTAATAATCATATTTAGTTATCATCATATTCAGATGTTTATCATATTCTACATGCCATTTTATTCAGTTGGTCATCATATCAGATGGAATAATCAAATCATAATTTTCTTATTGATATTTCTGCATTTGGGAAGAATGAATTCTGAATTATCTTAATCATAATATAGAAGAGATACATCAATAGAATTGGGAAATAATATTTGAATATTAGAGTGGGAAGGATAGATTGAGCAACCATATCTAGAGAATTGGAGTGAGCAGATCAGACTGGACAATTATATTTGAATTCAATATCAATGTCCGTGAATTCCATAAAATATTCTTAGTAGGAAATTGAAAATTTTATTTTTGATGGAATACATTTTTAAAGGTTTAAAATAATTCTGTGTAAATTATTTTCTTAACCAATAATTAATTTAACCTATTTTTCTTAAGAGGGAGTACATACAATAATGGAATGATCACATAGTACTACATGAGTGAATAGCCATATCATACTCATTTTATTTGAAATAATTTTCATATTGTGGATTTGGTGGTATTGGATAAATTCCAAACCATAATAGGGATTTTTATATTCTTATTAAATAATTATCCTTGTAAATATTTATGATTCTATGGATTTGTGTTTGATTTTTTTAGCAGGGAATGAAATATTTAATAGGAGGTAAAGGTTTTTTTAATTTTAATTAAATATATAAGGAATGTTATCTTTGATTCACCATCCCCATCACTATGATATAATTTTTCTAACTAGACACATTAAACTTATATTAGAGACAACATTACTTTCAATATTTTTTTGCTATTGGAGAACCACAATTTAGTGAAGAATAAAGGTATTCCAATTTTTTATAGAAGGAATTATTATATCTATAATTATAGAATGTTTCATCATCTTATGTCAAATGGATATGATTTTTTTGAAGATATAATAGAATGGATTCATTTATTGACTATAAAGATCCTCAAACATCTTTTGATAAGAAGAATCTAGTGAATGATGGAAGAGAAAAGAATGCATTATTATCATCACTTTCTAAATGATAATTCCTAAGGATGAAAGGTGTTTCTAAATCCAAATTTATATGTGATAAACTAAAAAATATATACGATGGGAATAAAATGTGAATAAATAAAAAATGTCAAATATGGAGATTGAAGTATGAATACTTGTTGATTGGTGAATACAAATATGTTGGGGCTTCTTTATCGGGGTAAAAAACATTATTAGTACTATCAGATGCCTTAGAGAAGAGTTAAATGATTCTACTGAGTTTAAATATTTTTTTAAAATTGTTCCCAAAAATCTCGATAAAACATTTCTTTTATTAGAAGATTTATATCATAAATCATTACATCTTGAACAATTACAAATCAATATCATTTCATATGAAATGATAATGGATATATCTATTGAGAGTTGAACAAAATATGATAGAGAAATTTATTTCAAGGCTACCATGAAAGAAAAGTTAAACAATATTATAACTGATAATGAACCTTGTAAATACAATTATGAAAATAATATTTGTAAATATATTGATGAAATTTTATCCTTGTTTTATATAATGGTCAAAAGTGGTTCAAGGAAATACAAATGGAATCTTCCCTTGAAATGTTTTGAATGTGGAGATATTGGTCACCTTATGAATTTTTTTCCTTAATGAATGAAAGAAGAGGATACTGATGAATAAGAAAGAAATCCAAGATGATTGTGGTAGAACTAGGGAGATAAAATAAATCCATATTCCATTAGGAAGGAAAAAAATCCAAGTCTTTAAGAAGATGTTTCTTGTATAAAGATGGAGAAGAAGAATAAAATGATCTTGATCCCAAAATATTTATTGATTATTCTATTTGAGTATAATTTTTTTATAGTAGTAATTGATGAAGAGATCATAAGCATTAGTTATGTTAAATAAGAAAATAAAATTTAATTTCATTAGAATGTATAGTTGAAATAATATGTGAGGAATATAAGAAGGTTTCAAAAGGAAATAAAAAATTTTCAAGATGAATTCTCCTCAATAAGAAATCAAGAATGATTTTCTTGTGAGATAGTAAATGTAGTGAAATAAATTATTGATTTGATGTAAAAAATCACGGAATAAATTAATTGTAAGGAGAATCTATAAGTGAATATGAATTAAAAATAAGAGGATTTAGAACATGTCCAACAAAGATATTCTAATATTGAAGAGAATGGTACGAGCTTCAATAACACTGTTATTGACATTGGAAAAATATATTGTAATAAGACATATGATAATGTTCCAAAAATGTTACCTTAAATGAGAGAGAAAATATATTTAATTTTTTCTTAATATAAGAAAGTTGGGAAGGTTATTTATGTAGAATATATCAACAATTTTGGGAAATAAAAAAATTCAAAATACTCTTAGCCCAAAATGGGTTCAAATAATTTAGGATCTAAAAAAGGTGAATATAAAAGGAATACTATAACTGATAATTGAATGGTTTATGGATTATAAAATAAATACAAGAAGATTGGTAAGAAACATATTCAAAATTCAATTCAACATGGAATATTAAGAGGAAAATCCACATCCTATGGAAATTAATTGTGTTGTGGAATATTTAGACAGATGGAAAATATATGTATGTTCATCCAAATAAATTTCTATTATCCTATATATTATTGATGTGAAATAATTAGTGGTTTCAAAAATCTGAAATGAATGAATTCCATGAAGGTTGTATTGACGATATATGGAATTGTTATATTAATGTTTGAAAATGGAACCCAGTATTAGAAACTATTTTCCAAATATTTTGGCAACCTGCATAACATTACAATTGATGTATTGTTTTGTTAATCAACCAAAAAAATGATACATAATAATTCTTAGGAGTTGAAGATATTGAAATATAAGGAATATTAAAAATATATTATTGTTGAATCCTCATTAAAATCCATAAAATGAGAACAACCATGGATCCTTGATAGTTGGTGTTCTTCTCATATAACAATTGAAATTAAAATTTTAAAGAATATGAATGAATTTAAATAATGAAGACTGGCATTTGGAAAATATAAATCCTTGAAAATCTAATGATTTTGATCAACCATAATTGGGAATGAAATGGTGAAATCCAAGAAAACATTGTACATTGATGGGATGAAACACAATTTTCTAATTGTTTGTCAATTGTGTGGTGAGGGAAATGAGGTTATCTTCACAACACATGAGTTTATATTAAAAATTTAGGATGATGGAAATATTGTTAAAAGTGGTCAATGTATAAAAGTAAACTTTTTTTAGGTCGGTAAAATACAAAACTCTTGTGAAATGAGTATGGTGGAAGAGAATTAATTGTGGAATAAAAGTATAGAAAACATGTTTCAAAGAAATGCGAGTAAGTTATCAAAGAGGGATATTGCGAGATACATTCATAATTTACTAATAAGAAGAGATTGGTGTTTCACTATTTTTCATAAAATAAATATGGAAATTTTTTTGACATAAATACTAAGATTTGTTCTAAACAACCCCTAGATCTTATTAATTTCAATATCAATGGTTCAAATTTCTAATAATCAACAAATTGAGATAATTAATTCGTTACGTTCATTGATGTTTTTTTTTCAAATTACTTATGTTATGTGTATGAAACATAATTGAGATACATTATAAATGTTAAAAAAAATTATAAATAATTTGAGTATTTAGTAATGAAGTTGATAATTGATATTATTGGGGAATATAGAAGTAAATAATTTTAATGTTAACTAGAGAAGCATGGAATTCAACATGAGTATAGTTCCCTATGCGCCTCTAAAAAAATAGAGTTTGGGAATTAAAAATTATATGTTTGGGGTTAATGGGATAAATTATGTTACATCAACATGGTAGATCTCATTACTATAGGAGGCAGGACATGAGTAATATTGTGGACATACAAAACTGAATATTCTACAAGATATGACCATGTATGAATCTATATGATTTTTTTTAGGAAAACTCATTTTTTTGAAACACATAAATGTTTTTGGTATTACATGCATTATAAAATAGAATGTTGGAAACTACAGATTGGTTGAATAAAAAGGAGAGGACGGATTCATTAGTGGCTATGCTCTGGAATGGAGAGGATTTATATGATTTGAAAAATAAAAAATAAGAATTTTTTATTTAGTCGATATGAATGTAATTGAAATATCATAGGATGCCATGTGTATTCCGTAGGAAATGGAACATCAGTAGGATAAGTAAATTATTGAAAACAATTATCCTAAAAATAATGAAAATTATGATAATTTTTTTCGTTAATTTACTTATAATTGAGATTAATGATGAGAAAAAATCTTTTCAAATCAATAATATGTTTATGAAATTAAAAAAGATTTAAATTAGATTGAAAATAATGATACATGGGAACTCATACACAATCCAGAAAATAATTACATTATCGGTAAAAATTAAATTTTTCAGAATAAGATGAATGAAGAAGTTAATATAATAAGAATAAAATCATTATTGGTTTGATAAGGTTATTCAAAAAATAAAGGTATTAATTCTGATGAAAACATTACTATCGTGGAATTTTTATAAAATATTATAATCATTCTTTCTATTTCTATAAAATGAGAATAAAAGATCATTAATTTGGAAGTTAAATACAAGTTATGGAATGTGGATCTTGATGATGAAGCTTATGTTGAAAAAACATGAGGATTTATTGTTAGGAATGATGAATGAAATGTCAGTAGATATAAGAAAGAATTGTATGGTTTGAAACATGTATAGAGAGAAAGATATTAAAAATTAGATGTTAGCGTTAGGAAAATAAATTTCATAAAAGTAAAAATTGATATAACTCATTACACAAAATAATATAAACTGTATTCCATCATTTTAATTACTTATATTGAAGACATTATCTTTGGTGGGAATGATGAATGAAATTGTCAATGATTTGCGGACAAGATGAAACGGATACATGAAATGTCCTTGATGGGGGAAAATTTAATACTATCTTGAGATTCAAATACTAGATATGATAAAATACAATTTTCATTTTCAAGGATGGTACTATAAGGATCATTTTAAGAGGATTAACAAGAAACTAAAAACCGGTTTCCACTTAGATTTTAGTGGGATAAATGTTGTATAAATAGTTGAAAGGAAAATAAGTTGATCAAAAATAATTTCATAAGATTGTTGGAAGGTTGTTATATTTAACTACCTCATAACAAATTTTTTTATATTGTAACATTATTTTCCTGATTTTATAGTTCCCCAAAATAATCAATTTTAATTTCAGGAAAAATAACTCATAGATAAATAAAAGGAACAACAGAATTGGGGATCATATATTACAACATATAAATTATTGATTTTAAGGGGTATTATTATTCATATGGGTTATTGAATTTTAATAATAGAAGATCCATATATTTTATATTATAAATTATTGTAATGAATTGTGTTAGTTTTCATTCAATGAAATATGAATCCATTATGTCTCATTTTTTTATGGATGATTATGTTTTCCCACTTAATCTGTTACACCAAAAATGTGGATGAAAACTGAATAAGATGACTTACTTGTTGAATTGAAGTTACCCTTGTCCTTTGTTTGTGATTATATTGTTACAATTAATCTAACCAATAATCTAGTTCATCATTCTCATTCAAAACATATTAATATCAAAAATATTTTATTAAAAAGAATATGGAGGTGAATTACCTGATGTTAGATTATATTCTTACTTCAGAACAAGTTTCTGGAAATTTCAAAAAAATAATCACCAAAGGAATCATTTTCTAATTAAGGTTAACCATGACAATCCATCCTCTTTTTCATAATTGTTGAGGTATGTGTTTTTCCCCTCTTTCATAATATAGTTAGAAATTGTTTTCAAGGGAGGTATTTTTCATAAATCTATCCTTTTGTATGTATGTTAAAATTGAGAGCAATAGGTATGATGTGACTTCCATATTGTATATTTGTGAACAATTCTTATATTTATTTTGGTAGTAGTTGTTCGGAAGGGATAACTTTTTATTCATGGAATAAGGAATAAATGCTTATAAGATAAATATGTTTTCAGAATAACTTCTTTTAGAGATAATGATTTTGATTCCTATTATTATTGTTTACATCAGTGAGTTAGATCACATAGTCTTTGAATTTTTAATAAGTGCTCCATTTCTTGAGGGTACAAACTATAGAGATTTATAAAAAGTTTTTTATAAAAAAATTATAAAGGTGGAGATTTTTCGGAACAAGATGATCATATTCAGGGTATTTCCATTTGTTGTTAAGGTTTTTTAAGAAGAAATGAAAATCACCTAACTTTTTGTTTTGGTGATTTTTGGTTGGAAATCATAATTGGAATAATACAACTCACAATTCATGAAAAGTTCCATTGTATTTAGAAATAATATGTATTAAATAATAGATTCATCCTATTCACACGGAAACCAGGGTGAAATGTTCAACCATATATATAAGGAATATTTTATGAAGTAAATGTTCAAGAAATTGACTCTAGATTAGGTATGGAGGAAGTGATCGTTCTAGTTGAATCAGAGTCTATATGACTATGATTAATAAAACATGGTGATTCTTTTCTAATCTAAGGGATCTTGGAAATCATAAGATAATTATAATTTTTATGCATTCTGGGTGAGATGAATGAGGTGAAGAAGGTCTGATCTTTTTGTTCGTGGAGAGTTGATGCATTAAGAAATTGGTATGTTTTCCCTCGTTTTAACATTTTTATTGTAGTATGTTTGGAATTTAATGCATTATTGTATTCTTGTACATGAATCCTAGTAGATTTATTGTACATTCATATTGATATTATTGTGTTACTACTACAATGATTTGTGAAAAACTCATCACCACATGCATGTTGTATACTTTCACGTGCTAGTCTCCAACCCATGGGGATCAAGAATTCCCTTAAGTGTCTGAAAGTTCCAGCTCCGTGATTGGGGTATCATAGTACCTGGGATAGTTTATAAAAAACTGGTATTATGGGTGGTTGTTCGATTTTTTCTTGAAGTTTATATGCATTTTTTGAAATATTTTCAGGATATATGAGGTAATAGGGATTGAGTGTTTGACCAGATCTCCCTATAATGAGTCTTATGTATCTAGTGGTGGACAATGAAATACATATTATAGATTTGTTCTATTATTTTCCATATTTATATTTGGATATATTAAAATACATGTGTTGTTTTTTCCATTATTTATACAAATTTCTCATGTTACCGAGTTTGACTGTTAATCTAATGTATTTCTTTTACAAGATGATAATGTATAGCATCATGCCTTTGAGAAGGATGGAAAATCAGATCCAGGAGTATGATGTTGCTGAACTACCATAATATAATCCTAAAGTGGAGCCAAATATGGGTGAGGTGATCATATGTACAGTCCAAGATCTATGATATGCAACACCTACTATCCTTGTTAAGGATCTACATTTGGATCCATAGGGGGATATTCTTCAAAATAATTCTCAAGTTTTACTTCACTAGAAGCAACCATTTTTCAAATGATCCACTAATACATAACATACTAGGGAATGTTTGGTAAATATTGAATTTTAATTTGAGTTTGCGGGGACACAAGACGCGATCATGGTGAAGTGTTCCACCTTCATACTGGAAGGACCGAGTATGAAATGATGGTACATGATGGTGATGATAGGGATACATAAGGGCATAGCGTGGAAAGAATTCATGTTTATATTCATAGATATGTTCTATCAAATGTCAACGGTGAAGTCTATTTTTTTGGTACTTTCAAGCTTGAGTGGGGTGATGGAACTATGACAGAGTATTTCAGTCATTTTTCTGAGATGGTATGGTTTCTTCTAAATATTTTATATAATAAGAGAAGGAATGCTCAATTGTTTGAGATGACACTTAGATCAAATATATATTTTGAGTTTTTCGTATTGAAATTTTCCCCTTATGATGTAGTATTGTATTGTGTGACAATGGATGAGATGGTCATGGTTGGCATGTAAGGGTTATTGGTATTTTATTTTTTTCCCAGTGTCATCATTGGTTCCTTCAACTGAAAATTTAATTGTGATGATTATCATGGCAGTTATCAACGGCGGGGTCAATATAGACCACCTACAGCACTAGGAGGGAGTTCATTGATTTTCTACCAGTGTGGAAAGCCAATAAATTATATGTGGGTTTTCCCTGAGCCGTCCAAGAGTTTTTTCTTCTATGGACATTCAAGGAACTTATAGAGATTCTACAATCACTCCTCTACTTCACATAGTAGAATGGGATCATCATCTCCTCTTGAAACATTGTGTCAATCATATTCATCACATATAAAAGGGTTGAATCAGTTAGCATCATGAATGAAGATACTTCAAACATTGGATGTGTCTCTAGAGGAAGAATACATAGGTCCATCTATTGTGACAGGTACCATTACAATAGAATCATCATTAGTGAATACTCTTTTCAATATTGGTTCATCTCATTCATTTATTTATACTCATCTCATTAATATTTTTAATCTTCATGCGGAGCTTATATCCTATGAACTAGATATTAATACACCCCTTGTATTGAAGATAGAGGAGGGTATCCATAGTCCCTTACATGAATTCTCTCTATCAAAAGATGAGTTTTCAGGGAATTTTCTGGTTCTCAACATGAAATATCTAGACTTCACTTTTTGTACGTATTCTTTTAATTCTAATAAATCTAGGATTGACTGTTATCATCAACATGGCTACTTTTTTACACCTAGTGGTGTGTCTCTTGTCTCTTAATGAGATTAGGACCCATGGTTGAGTAGATCTAGATATACTTATTTGGAATTGGTGAAATGGTATTTGTGTTTGGATTTTATCTTGAGTGGGATTCAATGAGTGGTGAATTATCATCAAGTTTCTTGATGTGTTTCCTTCCAATATATCTTTCCTACCACCAGTGAAATAGGTTGAGTTTTATATTTACGTAATGTCAGGTACTTAGCCAGCATCAATTCCATCTTACCAAATGGCTCCAGTTGAATTGAATTAGTTGAAGTCCCAGTTGGGCAATCTTCTTGAGAAAGGAATTATACACCCGGTTTTTTAACCCTAGGTGGAGCTAGTTTTATTCTCTAAGAAGGTTAATTGTTCTCTACACTTATGTGCTTATTAAATATAATAACAATGGAGTTATGTTGATTAACATGTATCTACTGCCACTTTTTGATGACCTATTTGATCATTTGAAAGGTGTGATGTGGTTTTCTAAGATTAAACATAGACATGGTAACAATTACTTAAGGTCAAAGGAATCTAACATTTTTAAAACCCTCATTTGAAGGAGGTATAACCATTAGGATTAACTTTCTATGACCATTATTCTAAAAAATAACAGTACAATTTTTATTGATTTGATGAATAGGATTTTCCATGAATATATGGATACCATTGTTGTAGTCTTTCTGTACAAAATTTTCTTTTACACTAAATATGAGGAAGATCCTAGTAACTCATATGAGAATAGCTACGAGCATACCTAGTATTGGTAGACATTATTCCATTATTTTAACTGTTATTTATGGATTCAGTAAGTGAAATTATTGGGATATTTTGTGTCTGATTACGGTATATGAGTTTATCCTAATGATGTGTAGTCTGTTATGAATTGGGATAAACCATGAGTTATCTTCAAAATTTAGAGCTGATATAGAATAACAATATGTTACCTCATGTTCACAGAGGACTTCACTAATTAGGCTTCCCTAATGACTCATCTGAATCAAAATGGAGTGAAGTTTTCTTTATAAAATGAATGTCGTAATTCATTTGTTGAACTCAAATTTCTTTTGACTTTTATGCTAGTATGGACTCTTCTAGAGCCCATGTAAGGATATGTGTTCTATTAGGATTCATTGAATTCATGATTAGGATGAGTTATTTTGTCGGGATATCATGTTAGTTTCTTATGTATGTATTCATCATAGGCCACATGAAAATAATTATATTACCTATGATCTTCAACATACATTTGTGATTAACATGTTTAAGATTTGGAGGCATTACCAATAATAAGAGAAGGTAAATGTTTTATTAGGCAACAAAATCCTGTTTTAGATATTATATCCAAAATATTGTAACCATTTCTAGAGGAGTTGGATGGAATACCTACAGTCATTCAAAATTGACATCACCTATATCCTAGGTAAAGGGAATGTTGTTGCATATTCCCAAAGTATGAAACTTCTAACCTAGTTAGCGAAATAATATTTAGCCGAGTGTAATTTGATTGATCTCTTTACTGAGTTTTATATAGGTGTTTAGGAGGAAGGGGCTAAAGATTCATTAGTCATCACCCAGTTTACATGTACTCTTATTGAAATGTTTCTTCATGATCAGGAGATTGATTATGTGTTTCATAGAATTAGAGACTCTATTTATGGTGGGGAGAAAGATTACCGATGGTCGTTCCCTAAAGAGGGTGTTCAATGTTTTCGAAACAAATTTTTTGTGCCGTTAGAGGAAAGGAAGGAATTATTGGGGGATGCTTACAATTCCCAATTGGTTGTGCACCTAGGAAACACAATGTTGTTCTTCAACATGAGGTTGTAGTTCTGGTGACCTGCTATGAGACTATGCATTGGTGAGATTGTTTCATATTGATGTACATGGCAATAGGTGAATGTTGAGCACCAAAAACCATCGGGCTTACCTTAGACACTTAGCATACGTACTTGAAAGTGGGATTAAATCTCTTTGGACATTTTTGTTGGGTTGGATCTTACCTAGAGAAAGAATGATATTATTTGGGTTATGATCCATAGGTTGATCAAGTCAGCTCACTTCAAACCCATTTCATATACAACCATAGTTGAAGAGTATGGGAATGAAATTGCCTATTATCAAAGAGTCTGATCTTCTATAGTCCCTAATAGGTATCATAATTTTACCTATCACTTTTGTAGAGTACTTTAGGCCGTAAGGGGATACTAGGTTGTTTTGAGCAAAACCTACCATCCAAAGTTGGATGGTCATACAGAAATAGCTCTACAGATTCTTGAGGATATGCTTCGTGCATATGTTCTTGACTTCAGTAGGGTTTGGGAAGATCCATTGGGCTGGATGATTTTCTATATAACAATAGTTACCATATATGTTCATAATGGATCCTTCGGAGGCCTTGTATAGATAACCCAAAAAATATCTATTTTGTTGGTCTGAGGATTGTCACGGTTCCTTGGTTAGACCAATCCTGGTGAAAGAGATGACAAAAAAGATTCAGTTAATTCATCAAAGGATGTTTCTAACACATATCTGATATAATTCTTAAGCTAATAGATGTCATAAAACAATGTTGTTTTCAATTAGTGAATATTTTTTATTAACAGTTTCACTCTGTTTGGTCCAATGACCGCTGGGAAGGAAATGGATGATTTCTTTTTGTTTTGTAGGACAATTCAAGGTTTGGGACCTAGTAGGGAACATTTTATACCACTTAGGACATCCACCATCGATGAAAATGATACAAAATTTATTCCATGTATCATTGTTTAGAAATTATATATTATATCCATCTAACATTTAGAGTTGTTGTAATATTAAGATTGAGCCGGATTAATACTTGAATGAATGGCTTATCAGGACAACTGATTATGAGACCGTGTACTTCATGGGAAGATGATACCTTTGGTTCAAGTTCTATAGAAGTACGGTTATGATACTCATGAGTTGTGGGAACACAAGACACTGATGCAAGAGTAGTGTCTTTATCTATTTGGCATGGATTCTACTTTATAGGCTTTATAGGGAGAAAGAGTTCCTATGTTGGGGTGGTTGTAACATCCAGTTAACCTTCTAACAGGTACGGATTAAGCATTATAGTGGGTTTCCTTTTCATTTTTTTTGTAATGATTGAGTTTGGATTGGGATAATACTATATTTGTAAATTCTAACACTTGTTGGATTTTTTAACATCAAACCGGGTCTTTTTGCAAACATTCTAAATATTACACACCGTGTAACTACTTTCGGGTGCATGTCATTAAGCGTGGTTCATGGTGTGATGGTTACATGAAATAAGTACACTTTACATTAAATGAAGTATTTTTTATGTTGGTTTTGAAGGCGTAACAATGTGGGTTTCATTTGTCTTGAATCTCATGAATTACACAATGTTAATAGGGTTTACATGATGCATAATACCCCTACAATAAAGGGGTGTTACAAATTCAACGTGTCTCTGTCGTTACAAAAATTAGAATATTCATGACATGTAACTGCATTACACACCATTTGACGCCCCTACAATAACCTATAAAAAGAGGTAACACACTTTCTTTTTTTAATCACGCCTCTCAAATTCCATTTCCTTCGACCCAAAGCATTCCCCATTTATTATTGGATCCCTCCTACCCTTATTGATCCATTCCATTATCATCTGATCATTATTGATTTTGTGGGTGATATCGGAATAAGTGTTCATCATCATTTGTTTTCTATATATCATTCCCATATTGTTGAATTTCAATGGATCATCATTAAATTGATGGGTCTATTCCATCTGGTGTTTTCTCTTTATTATAGGTTGGGTTTTTATATCTACCCAAGCATTTTTCTTGTTAATGGGTATGGTTGTGAGTGTCTACTATTCGTGAAGAGGTATGTGGTTCCATCCAAATTAGCCAAATTTATTATTTCCAAATAGAATGATTTATTTCAATTGCTGATTTAAATATAATTGATCAAACATTCTTTAAATAAAATTGGTAAAAACCCGGTTCTATTAAATAGGATGATTTGAAATGGCTTTGGCATAGAAATTTGGAAAACCCCCAATTCCATTGATTTGGGGGGTTGTTATGTTAATTGGATTATTTAAATTTTGGAATTGATGGAAATGTTTTCATTTAATGTTTTGAATTTAATTATTGAAATGAATTGTGAAAATGATCGAATAGGTTTTTAATGGATTTTATCCTTTTGAAAATGTATTAAAACATAATTTTATAGAAACCTATTGTGTTTATCTTATGAAAAAAGGCATGTTTTCTTATTAAAACCCAATTATTTTTTAAATGGAATTAAATTGGATTTTTAAGGAATAATATATTTTATTTTATTTTATATTTCCTAAAAATATGTTTTTCATCATGTTTGAAAATATGAAAACCTTAGGTAGTTGGCCAGTTATTTTTGTACAATCTGTGATGTTGCAAAATTATTAAACAAACCTATGATTGGTCAAATCCCTGATTCCAGGGTGATGAGTCACCTCTGGACAGTGTTACGGGGACGTGAGTATACTCATTTTGTTATGATCACTTAGAGAGTGAAAAATATTATAGGTGGTTAATATAGTATTAATTTTTATAATGTTACATTGTTTCTCACATTTTTGTTTATATATGAGATGTAAATGTATACCAATATTGTAAAACTGTGTTACATTCAATTGATGGATTTACATAAACTATTTTATCTATTTCAATTTATAATCATTCAACCTCTTGTAATGAAAATATTATTCATTAAAATTATTTTCCATCATTTTGAAATTGTGTTGAATGTTTTGTTCAAATCTAATTTAAATTACCAAACCTGGTTATTTTTTAAATTTTTATATTTTCCTTTATACGGTCTATGGAATTATATGTGAATTTATATATCCATGGTTCATGAACAATATGGGTATATATGGAATTAATATCCATGATTCATAGTAAATCATGGATATTGGTTTTCCGGCGGCATTATCGAACAATGTTTTACCTTCCCACACTTATGCGGGTACCTTATACACACTGTTTAGCATGAACTATGGGTATAAGTTAGATAATCTTTCCTATACACATGGTTTTTGAATACCTCGGGAATAGTTGAGTCTATACCCACATTTTTCCCATAAACCGAGGAAAGAGACCAATTTTACAAAAGTGGTAGTTTTAAATTGAATTCATCAGTTTGTAAATGTTGAATTATAGGTTTACCAGAACAATCAATTTCTCTTATATAGGAGATATTTCATATTAATTATGATAAGAAAAATATTCCAAATATCCCTAGTGAAACAAAATATATTATCTATACCAACAAGCAGATCCATTATCGAATTAGCATTTTATATCTTGATTGGATGTATGACGAAAAAATGATGATAGATTGGCTTTGGAATGAATTGATGGTAGAATATCTCATTTGATTCACATTATCACATTTTTAGAATATGATATATTTTAAATGACTAAAATTATTTTATGTGACAACATTACAAATTCAATTTTGAAGAAAACAAATAAGTTAAGGGAATATGTCTTACAGTAGTGGCACTTTGATAGAGGGGTTTCAAAACAATGTTTACAAAACATTATGTGTTTGGATTGAGACAAAAAGAAATTCCATTCCTCGACTATCAATTTATAGATGAAGATAAATGGAAGTAATTTATTTCCACCCGGCATGACGAAACATTTCAGTTATGGTAATTATATTATATTGTATTGTAAAATTTCTTATACATTTGCCTAATTACTTATTAGTTTACTTTTTATATAAAATGCCTCCAGGAAATTGCATTAAGAAATAAATTTGAGGAATATTTACCTCTTATTATTATGTGGGTATATCAATTATTATTGAAAACATTGATTGAGGAATTGTTTGAAGCATCAAGAGCTCACCCCACTAATAGTTCAACTGAGGTTCAATTCGGTCCTCTATATCCACCCACCATCAATGGGAAATGAAAAAGAGAAAGAAGAATAAAAAATGAAAAGTATCATATACAGATATCTGTAGATGTTGCTGAAATAATTGAATGTAAATTAATATTGTTTGAATGAATTTTTTTAATATATACAATTACAGTTATAAGAGCCCATTTTCATTTTTCATTTTAGTATGAACTTCCGGTGAAATTAACACAGGGAACATTTATCCCTAAGGGTAGGATGGACATCCTAGAAACTACATTAGTAATTCTGGAGCACCCCATCTGCATAAGACAATATGAGGCTTGTGTTAGTATTTGAAAAAAAATTGGTCATCAATGTAAACAATCAAGAGACCCAAAAATAGTATCCTTAAAATCTCCTTTGAAATACACGTAACTATCAATGAGATATAAAATTAAAGAATCTATGGAGAAGTCTATGTTAGACCAACTTACAAGATAATCATTGGTTTCACAACCTTCCTAGCCCACCCATTCATCCCAACATACCTACAAAAATCCTCTACCTCCTCGCTCAGACCGAATATATTACTATGAGTTGTAGTTTGGAGATCCTGGTATAGATATTGTAGCATTTGAATTCATATAATTTTTGAGGGATTGTGTACATCACCAGCCTATTTATATGGTTCAAGATAGAGTACCAATACAAGATATTATTCATCCAACTACTCTACTACCAATCCATAACATGGAGAATACCAGAAATGGGATTGTATGGGTGACTGTTTACTTTTTTGTATAGTATTCATCATCGTATTTCATATGAGGTATGTGTTATTTATATATTAATTAATTCCTAGTGAAAATTAATTATAATGTATTATATCATTTAACTTATATAAGAGTATCAAAAATCTAATTAAATTGTAAAAAGGAAGCAAAAGGATTAGAGACAAACAACTGTTGAGACATCATATATTTCTGATGGGATATGTATTTTATCATAGGATTCTTCTTCCTTAGAAAATATATAATCTTTTTGAATGTCATCTAATATATATGTATGAGACTACCCATCTTTTATATTACATAATGATATCAGGGATCTGTTTTATTTTAATGATATCATCATGAATGTGTTGTCATTGTTTTCTATGTAAGTAAATTAGCCATTCATTTTTTATTTTTTCTATTAAGGATAGTTTAAATTTAATGACTATATTACATTTGAAATTATATATGTACTCATGATACTGCTTCAAATTTATAGAACATGCATTTTTAGTTTTATAGATCCAAATTTTTTTTCAACGTATGTGCAATATGTGCAAACATAATGTAGAGTGGCATATATATGTGAGAAGTTTCCAATGAGAGATGTGGGTTGTTAGTTTATTCTCGTTCTTTATTAGAAGGATAATAATAATAATTATGAGCTAATGTTTATTACAATGGAATTACAAGTGATATTTTTTTAATTTTGTGGCATTTGAAGATAGGTGTATTATGCCCAGGTGAAAACACATTATATGAATTTTTCACATTATTATATCGAGTTCGACAAATGTTTTTCATCTTGTTAGGAAATTATGTTTTTTAATTTTTTATATACCCATTATTCTTAATTCTCAAATTTTTATACATGTATTCATAATAGATTTATTTGAAAATATAGTTCATGGAAAAAAGATAACATATATCGTTGTCTAATGTAGAAGAAAAATGTAACAAACTATCTAAAAGTAATGGTACTTATATTGTATATTATATATTATTTGGAATTTTGGAAATATAAATATATATATTGTTTATATTATCAATAGAATGTTTTATTAACATCAGTTTAATCATCAATAAGGATATGGTTTGTATGGTTATTATGATATGTGATTCATTTATGACATAATAACAAATGGGGAAAAGACTGATTATGATGAAACTAATCATATTAATTATATTATATTTTATATCATAGTATTCTGTTATATAATATTATAACATTCAAATTCATTGTAGGTGTTCAATGATGCCAATTCGTACATGTATGAATAACATAACCATCTTCAATATTTGGCTGAAAAATATTTGTTTAGTATGATTATGATATTTGGTATGTATATTCTTCTTGTTTCAAATTACTAATACATGTTCCAATGAAAATATTTCCAAAAAATAATTCATTCTTTCTAATATGGGTTTGAACCTAATGATATAAAATGAATTCTTCCAAATTAATCAAGAATGATCATTGCGTAATTTTGAGCTGTTTTGAGTTGTAATTTATAATAAAAATGGATATATACATTTTTTATTAACTAGATAAAAGTATTTATGTTTTTAGATATTTTTTCAATGATACATTTTTTTTGATTGGTGAATATTGTTTTCCTATTATTGGGATATGAATTATTATTGGGTTTTAATATTGAAATATTTTTAAACTGTTTTTATCATTCAGTGGAAATTTCCATGAAATCAACAAGGAAACCATTTATGACGACAATATTCAAGAAAAATGACTCTAAAAACTCAAAAAAATAGTTTTCTATGTCAGTATTTAAAAACTAGAGGCCAAAAACCTTATTTGTTAGGTCACTATTTTAGGTGCCGGTTAAAAGCTGACATACAAATAAAAAAGACAATGTTAAATTTTGTTTTCTCACAAGTGATACTAGGAATTTACTCCTCAAAACAATCTGCATTTATATTCATTGTTAGGGTCATTCACTCATTCAACAAGTGATTTACTCCACCCTACAAGGAAAACCTTGAAACTTTTTATAAGACATACCTTGACATGTTTCATCATCATGAACATATTTCTCACTTATTTCTATTAAAACACTTGAATTTAATAAAAAATTATTCATCAATGATTTCATTTTTACCACTGAGGAGATACACTTCATTCTTATGAAATCGCAAAGTCACTAGACCAATAGGCGGTCCACTAGTTTAATTTTCCATCAACCAAAATATTGATGCCCAAAGACTCAAAATTCAAATGGTTCCAAACAAAACCATCAAGCGGGGTAATATTGTCAATAAACATGATATGTGGAAACTTGAGAACAGCCCACATATAGAAACTAACTCATTATCCTTTAACTTGTATATTATTATTCCTTATAAAATACACCAACATTACAGTCCATTTTCCCTAAAATTATATTCTCATCAAACAAGAAACACATCCAAGTCATTTATTCCAACATGAAAATTTCAACTTCTCCATACTCAATCACATGATTGATTTCAATCCTATGAATGATTACAAACCATAATTGTCTTCCCACACACAACACATCCCCGGTCTGATTATATAGGTTTACAATATAATCTCTCATTGAGGATTACACTAAAAATAATTGTTTCATATCCTAATGAACATTCCATAAAAATAACCTTAATACCCTAGGCACTCCAATTGATTAATGTCACCAAATCACAATGAATGAGTTGTTCCCATACAACATAATGGGTATCCCCTACTGTGAACAATATAAATTTCAATGTATTCATCTTTTCATTCCATTTCAAAAGGCACTATAAATTCCATGATAACCCATCTCTTATTTTACTCAAATATATTTCATAACTCCTCCCCACAACATAACTCAGATAACTAATATATTGAGTAATATCCAAAATCATTATTCTCTTCCACCTATCCCACTATAATGTCTCCCACAAGTAACTAATCATGGAATGTAACATTCAATTCCCATATAATTTTCAATTGGTAATTCAACTAATATGAATTTATCTAGATTTATTACATCTCTTGTATTTATCAAGCATGAAATGATTATTCATTACTTTACTAGGATGATGAACCTCATTAGGAATATGTATTCAAGACTATCACCTTGAGTACAATGATCCCATACTCACATATCTATATTGAAATCATCTCTTAGAGACATTTATCATTTACTCTAAAGATAGATAGATCATTTTTTATAACATCACCTAGAAGACACGTGGTAAAACTCAATATATGTTGATGATGATACTTTAAATAATATATCCTAATTTAATTTTGTTAACATGTTTCAAAATTACCAACAAGATGTTGATCCTAATATATCCATATTTTTAAAACATACTAAGGGACACCATTCATAAATTACAAGAGGTTTTGTATAGTAATAATCATGGATTTTACCAATTTAGAATTAGCCTGATCTTCCATAAAAAGTATCATACTGCAGTTTAAATAATTAAAATGCCCCAAATAATTTATATGGAAAACACTATATATTTTGGTGTCCACACAATAAACAAATGACCATTCCCATACTATTGATATCAATAAAAAACACATTTCATGAAAATCTAATATTAAAAATATTATGTATGTAAACATGACTGTTTATAATGTTCCAAGGTTGAAAACAAAAATTAATCATAATTAAAAAATTAATATTTTTCACATGTCCCTAATTATAACAAGTGTAAAATAAAAAACAAATAAATGTAATCGAATATACCTGGAATGCTATAATTCCTCCACAAATATATTTTATGATTCACTTATATAATATCTATCACTAGATCTTAAAAATTCATAATCCTTGTATATAACCTAACATATGATAAGAAAACAAACAAACTATAATATACTTTTTTAAATTAGTCCAATAAGATATGTTTCACTATACAGTAAGTTGAACAGAGGAATAAATTTATAAAAAATATAGGGTTGTTCCAATACACAACAAATTATAATCAAATGGACTGATCATAAATAAAAGATAAAGAAAATATTAATATAACACTGATGTTATGAATAAATCACTGAGGCTAACAACATACTGTTATGCAATCATATCTATGCTACCCGTATAATCCTTTTGTAGTATGAATATAAACCCAACCATTTCTAAAATAAATATTACAGCTTATAATATGAATATTCATTTAATTGAAATATTATCCATGTGAGAAAAAATTAGTATATTTGGGAAAATGTATACATAATTAGCTACTATAGGAATGATATAAATTATCTCCCTCTATGTTATTCACAACTAGATCCATTTTTAAACACATCATGACTGAAACATTTCAACATATCCCATAAAAAAGATAATAATAAATGGTGATGAAAAATTCCATATATAGATAAAAAATAGATATAAATTTATAATATCATGTAAGAATATTATATGTTCAAGGGTATGGTAACATGATCATAAAATTTCATAATCATACCTTACCTCTCAAACATAGTTCATAAATGATCATAAAACAAGAAATTTTCATGGAAAAATTCAAAAGTCATAAGTGTGTGGAATCCTCAGTAATCAATTATGAGAAATGAGAAAATATCATTGCTATCCAAAATTATTTTGTTTTATTCACCTATTTTTAAAAATCATTTCATCACTTAGGTATCACTAAAAAATAATATTGGAATGAGTTTACCCCATATTCCATCCCATCCTTTATGATGGTTCTCTCCCAAGACAATTATAATGGATTGAGACCCCTACTAAATTGGGTTCACTCAACATCCTAGTTCATATTACCTCATGAATTATAAATCATTTCAGAATTAATTGGATATATATATAATTATTGTCCAACACATCGAATAATGAAAAACATATATATATTTTCTAGAAGATCAAAATACTACTATCATATAATCATATCAAAATATGTTAGAAATAAAAATGTTTCCAAATAATTTCATCACTTCATTATATTATAGCACATGGAAAATAAATGGAGTTTTTAAATATCTCTTCATCTTAATCATAATATATCCATGTAAATAATTATTAAATTTGTATTGGATCTTATACCTAGTAAATCATAATAATAAAAAAAGCTGTTATTATAGATCATCTATTAACATAAAATGTTATTGGAATATAGTTTTAATCATAATATAGATGTAGATGTATATTAGATGGCATAATACAAGAGGGGGTGCGGGTAAATTTTAGGTTTAGCCATTTTGTTTTTAAACACATTATAAATAACTTAATTTTGAGGTCTTAAACTAATACAATTTACAACCAATACAATTAACCATTCAGGAATTGTATTAGATGGACATGATATATTTTGATACCAAATGTAATGAAAGAAAATTTTACTATTATTTAATACAATGATCAGAGTAAAACAAATATAAATGATTCTACCATACAACATATAGAATCTATTAATACAATATGTATTGAATGGATCATAATTGAAAAAATTACAATATACATGAATATGAACAGAAATAAAAAATATTATAATTCCATTTCTATTACAGATATCATCTGAAAGTAAAGGTATTGCAATTATTTTATCCCAAAGATTAGTGTACCCTTTCACCTAGGATAAAAGGTCTCTCTTACAACCACCCTGGTAATCCCTAGATAAGATGGTGAACATGACTATCTTCCTATCCCTAGAATCCATAGATTATGAAGGTAGTCAGCACCTCTAACTTTCAAACAATTGAAATCCCTCGATACCATGATCGATAGCACATCTTATTATCCATGGATTCCCTTGATCGTTATCATAATGATTGGTCACATATTTATGAAACAAAGATATTATATAAATACAAGAACTTTGAACAAGTCGTTCACTTATTAAACCATTATGGATTTTGCATTATTCAAGAGAGAAGTAATATCATCTCTCTATATAACATGATAGAATAAAAAATATATATTCTAGTTTGAATGACCATATATTTATAGGCATCATCTTCCAGTGGTAATATTTTTTCCAATAGTCATATTTCTCCAAAAAAATTGTTTGGATTTGGAAACCTGGAATTATAATGTTTAAAAAAATAGAATACATGCCACCATTTTGACTGGTAAATAACCAACTCAATGTCATTATTTTTGTTTAATGTAGTATTTAAAAAAAATTATGAAATAATGAGTATGAGTAACATGTAATCAGTATTGACGTTAAGATAATCGTATAATTTATTACTTGAGTACAATTAATAATATGATCATAATGAAATCCAGGAAAATAATTCATATAGTGGTTATGATAAAAAAATTGTTACGATTAATAATACAGATAAGATGGATATCAGTTACAATTTGTATTGTAGTTTTAATGCATGATATATATTCTGGTTATGATGTATAGTTATAATTAGATACTTAACTTGATTAAAATTATTCATTACTATGCATATGTTTATGATTCATAAACTTCTAACAATACATGTGATTGTGATGTATGTGGTTACAATGAAAAACCATGTTATGATATAGGTTATTCTAATGCATGCGGTTACGATGCACAACCTGGTTATGATTTAGGTGATTACGACGCATGTGGTTACGATGCATAAACTAGTTACAATACAGGTGATTATGATTCTAAAACAATATATATGGATAAGTTGTAAACAAACATACATGATTATGAAAATAATACAACATATATGAAAAAATGTGAATGATTATGATTGTGAAAGACCATACATGATCAAAAAAATATATGATTATGATATCAGGGATTTTTTGATTTCCAAAACAAATGATTGATGGAGGTTTCGAAACACGTTTTTAAACAACAAACTACCCCTTTTGAGAAAGCACTAAACAAATAAAAACCAAACAAACAATAATGACATATCTCTCAGTGAGATTAATAAATGTTCTGAAAGTAATAATGAATAATAATAATTCGAACCATGGTATAAACAACTCAGAAGGGATCATATTAACTTTACATTTACTTGATAGTTCTCCCCCTTAATAATATTTTCATAAAATTACTCATTTCAAAACTATTCTCCCCATTTGTGATTATCAAAAAGAATAAGGGAAGGTATTCATTTATTGAAAAAGGACAATGAAACAAAGTTCGAAACAATAGAATGTTCTTTGAATGAGAAAGGATTAAATTACACAAAGAGTTCAAACATCATTAATTCTATTTTTTACAATATATTGGTCAACGTAAGCCTCATATTTTTGAAATCCTTTCTTCCCTCCATTTGATTTTCAAGAGATTATTGTTGAGACTTCATCTTCCAATTATGTTCTAACACAATTGCTTAATACTTCCAGAGTGTATCTTCATGTAGCTTATTAATTGCTTCATTACCGTTATGTCTTTCCTCATAGTTATTGAAATCATACAACTTGAGTCATTTGGCTTTTTCTGGGATAGAAACTCTATTTAAGAGTGAAAAATCCTCATTACTCACACTCTCCAATTTATCTTTTAAAATTTTTAGGCCTTTTATGGCTATTCCTTGAGAGGTACCAGGTCATTTAAGGAGATCAACCTTTTAATTTGAATCAGTAACTAACTGTTTATAGAGAGAGTTGAGTTTATTTACCCATTGTACCAATTTATCTTTCTTGTCAAGATGATTTTTGAGACTATAATCAACATTATATGACTACTTAAAAACTTTGTTACAAGACATAATATGCTCAGTAACATGGTCCTTGAAAACTGAGAAATACGATTCAAGACATAGATATATATCCTTCAAAACCATGACAGAGTTTGTTGTATCATTATTATGGTGTGAAAGAATTTTTAGCATGGAATCAATGTTTTCAATGAATGATTTCAACTTCTCAAATCTATTCAAGGACTATTCGATGTATTGAGTTCCTTTCAGAGTGATTACTATTTTAGAAGCTATGTCTTCAGTTTATTATGGGAGATCACTGAAATGTGTTTCAGGGCCGATCACATGAGCTTCATGATTCCAATTATTAACGGATTCTTCTTCTTATTTAACTTAAATATGAATAACTTTTAGGGAATAAATATTTTTATAGGATTTCATGGAAGGTTTAGGATCTAGATATGGAATAAAAATGATGGTAATGCTGCGGATTATGTGGTATGACTTCCCTTGTTTGCATCTTCTTTCTCTTGTACTTCTATTTCTTTTTTCCCTATTCTTCTTCCACTTCATCTTATTGGACTAGATTTTCTTTGCCCTCTTCTTCTTATTCTTATTTTTCTTATTTATATTATTGACTAAGATATTTTATAAGGCCCCAGCCTTAAACCTTACTTAATATTGAATTAAATGAGTAATTCACATTGAGGATCTTTTCAGGTTTAGAGTTTTATAGAATTAGGACATAACTATTACATCTCAAAAGATTAAAAAGTAGTCCCTTCTACTAAATTTCCATAAAATAAAAACTCTTTAAAAGAAACATGTATAGTTCCATGTTTTAGGTAGCATGACTTTCCCTTGATCCCATCCTTGACCCTATTCCACGCTATGTCTTGTGAAAAACATTTCAAAAACATGGGATGAGCATAAGAAGCTCAGTAAGGGATACACAAAGAATGAAAACTGTTAGTTTTTCAAAACAACAAGTAAACCATGAATACTTTATCAATATAATACTTTTCACCTTCATGAAGTAGTAAAAACTTTTCACTGAAAAAAAAGTATCATTACTTACCTTTTTGTAACCAAAGGATTACCATAAAACCCATATAAAGAACACATAACATATATAAAGGTAACTTGGGAGATAAACATACTTAAGTGGAATAACCATACGGTCGACTTCCACACATATCACTTAATGGAATAACCATATGGCCAATTTCCATACATACTTAATGGAATAGCCATACGGCCGACTTCCATACCCAATGCAGTGGAGGTTATAATGTAACCACCCATCCTGGTATTCACGGCACCACCCGTCATAATGTCCAAGTACCATTATTACACATAAAATATGGAAAATATAAACATTTCAATAACAATATTTCATTTGCAATCACAATAAATAATTCCCAGATATTGAATTAATCAATCCATTTTCAAAAACCATTTAAAAGAGATTTTTGAATCAAAGTGTCCCATACCACATTGAAGCTTTTAATGGAATTATAATTTTAAAATATTAATGTCCATATAAATAAATACTGAAAACCATTTTGAAAACATGGACATTAAAGATAAATATTTAGAATAACAAATCTTTAAAACATTTAAAATGATATTTTTGTTAAAGAGTTTTTAACAAAATGAGAGACTCTTGAATACAAATAATAGCGAATAACATTTAATCAGAACTTTATAATATAATGAGAATAAAAGGATTCATGATATAATATGTCAAAGGACAGTATACACACCATATAAGAGTGAATTGGTGCATAACAACAATGAACCCTCAATAGAAATGTCAAATGTGATGATATCCCTTATAAAGAAGGTATCCTTAAATTAAGGACAAATCAATCTCGAAAATATGTGTGACAAATATAAATACACCCAATATAAGTGGATATTAAGTGTAAAAAAATAAAAGTTCATTCAGAAATATTCAATGGATGACATATTCAATGACTACATGTTGAACCCAAAGAAATCGAAATTGGGTCAAGAAGTTCCCTTGACAGCCTAACGGCGTCACATTAAAATGAGTTGATGAGAGATAAAAAAAGGGTATCTCATCACTTTGACATAAAATTTACATCAATAAGGATATATGAGAACATATCCCAACATAACAATATGTAAATTAAAAGACCCAACAAAAGAAGTCTTTTAAAAAAAGGAGGGTGAAAGGTTCCCTCACCGACTTGGGTAACTTTTGAAAAGTACACCCCATTGAAGATGTGTCATACAATGAATATGTAGATACCCATAAATGGAATTATATTACAATAGGATTTTAATAGTGGGCAGTACATAAACCACTCAATGGAAATTGTTGAAAATGTAGTATAAATCTCACGGGAATAAAAGTGAGATGAAAAATCTCTTACGAAAACTCGGCAGCCTAACGGTGCCACTTAAAACTTCCAAAATGGATTGATGAGAGGAAATAGGGTCTCTCATTACATCAACATAATGTTTACAGAAAGAGGAATATAAATTAACATCCCCCAACATAACAAATAGGAGCTTAAAATAAGTGACATAAAGGAGAGTACTTTAAAAGAAAGAGAGAGGTTAGATCTCTTACGAAAATTCGACAGCCTATCGGCGCCACTCAAAACATCCAAAATGGATTGATGAGAGAGAATAGGGTCTCTCATCACATGAACATAAAAATTAAAGTAAGATTAATATAAAGTAACATCCCAATAACAATAAAGATGAGCTTTAAAAAGAATGACATAAAAGAGTGTACTTAAAAATAAAGAGAGGTGTAGGATCCCTTACCTCGGGTCCGACATGACTCGATCGTTCTTTAATCTCCTGAATAATAAACTTGAGTTAATTTATACTTCCTTAAGAACCTTTTTACAGTTCATTATTCTTTTTATATCACTTATTACCATGTTATAAACATTATTTAATCATTTAAGTTAATCATGTTTGTTTTGTCGATATTTGGTTCTTAAGTCGAAAGTGGACTTCTTACAATTACATGTTGTTCGTGTGGTCAAAGGTTATTCATATCCAAAAATGACATTCCTGATTTGGATATCATATATATCATATATATCCAGCATATACATGTATTTATAAATTCACATAATCATTTAGAGGAAAGAAATGAAATGCACCGTTCATGGAGACGGTAAGCCGTACGTACGCATGAACGCTACTTTCATTTCTATGTTGTATTAATGGAATTAAAACTATATGAGAGGTATGTATATTTTAATTCCAGAATTATATTATTCATTTAGATGTATCATACATCATATATATCCATTATATATATGTACTTATAATGGTACATTACATTTGGGGATAAGAAATGAAATGCACCGTTCATGGAGACGGTAAGCCGTACGTACGCATGAACGCTACTTTCATTTCTATCTCATACTTTAATGGAAAGAAATAATAATGATATAGAGGTAAATAATAATTCCAGTATAACATCATATATAATAACATTAAATCCATTCTTTATACGTCCCACGTATGGCATTAGCGAATCACATCACTTTGAGGGGGCGGTAGGCCGCATTTCCTAAAATGAAGATATCGTGTATACCCATAATGGAAGCCATAAAGGTAATACACAAATGAAAAATAAAAAAGCATAAGTAAAACATAACCATATTATATATCATATATAAAAATAGTGACATCATAATGGCCACCTTTGAAGGTGTTAAATGAGTATTGAACAATCATCGTTTCGGGAGGCACAATTTCGCCATCCACGGAAACCGTATGTTCTTTAACCATTTGATGTAGTTGTGTGAGAGTGTAGCTAGAATAAATATTATAACAACATCCTAGTATATTGAAGATACTGGTGTTGTTACAAAAGAAATAAATAAAAAGAGTTTAGGGGGTTGGAGAAGCAAAATAAAACAAATGAACATGAGAGAATGAATTACCTTTAAAAGTGTAACTCCTTTTGATTTGAGCCTAAAGGCTTCCTTTGAAAGAATTATGCCCAAAGGGAATCCTCTAGGATGAGGAGAGGGATGTGGAGAGAGTAAATGGGCAGGGTTTGGCCGAGCCAAATGCTTGAGGAGTGTGTGAAATGAGGTAGAGGTGGGGGCCTTTTATAAGAGGAGAGGAGGGGCACTTTTGGAAAGTAAGAAATATTACTTTATTTGAAAATGTGTTTCGGTTTTAAAATGTCCCAAATTGATATAATTCGTGGATAAGGTGATAAGGGTTCTAAATCCACCCATACAATAAGTTTTGGACATGTGTAGTTCATAGATATTACATTATCATTCCATTTTATTTAAATCATCAAATAATGATGTCATCGCTGCATCATTATTATGTCATAAATAATTTATTTTATTTAATGTCTAAATATTATAATAGAATTACTATGATTTAGGAAATCTTTTTAGCTTTCCAATGAATATTTATAATCAAAATTTTGACTTGTGTAACCCCACTTAAAAACAGTTTTAGTAAAACAACTCATGTTTGTGTCAATTTAATTTTAACATTAAATAAAAATATATTATTGTCATTTTCCAACTAAAGTGGCTCCATGGGGTCCCCAAGTTTGCCCATGGCTTTTCTTGGTCGGCCATGACTCACCCAATAGGTGTAGTACAAGTGTCATGGTGTTTTCACATTCTTATAATATCATTTTTACATTAAATGACACTAATTACCTCTAATCGCGATTAATGAAAAAAAGTTACTATTCACCAAAAAATTATTTTCATCCCATTGAACCACATTTTACATACTAATGAAAACCATGTATGTTGGATTTTCAAAATTCAATACACATTAGTGGTAAACTTTCATTTAACTGAAAAATCAGTTTGCTTGATTACCACTTAGTGGTTTCACTATTCATCACAAATTGGAGTTTGTTAGAAAAATACCAAAACTTCACCCTAAGCTATATTTGATATTCCTAATTCAAAAATGAAGCCTGTTTTACAAAATTCAAAACATATTAGTCACATTAATTAATTTAATAATTAATTCCCACTGTCAGAGCAAATAGCGTGTTTTTATAAAACAATATGTATCAAAAGATTGACACTAGTTTACGTCTGATTTCA
The DNA here is from genome assembly GCA_963277665.1 of Viscum album. Classification (NCBI taxonomy): domain Eukaryota; kingdom Viridiplantae; phylum Streptophyta; class Magnoliopsida; order Santalales; family Viscaceae; genus Viscum; species Viscum album. The sequence continues at coordinate 50,739,387 of OY728152.1, read as the reverse complement.
AAGTGAAATTAATTCCAACGACCACTATTGGATTTAATGGTAAAAATATTTTCTAATTTCACTTTAAAACCAACTCAAAATATAATCTAATCATATAAATAAATTAGATTAAAAAGAGGTTTTGAATTAAAAAACAACATTTTACACTATTAATTAAAAAATGAACATTATCGGAAAGATACCAAAAATTTACACAAAGTAAATTTTGATGTCCCAATTCTTAAGAAGAGTTTTATTTGGTGCAATAGAATGTATAAGAGTGAACAAAACTATATTTAATGATGGCTCTCCATCAAAAGGCGATAAGTGAACCTTTAGTGAAAACTAGGGCATATATGCCTAAAATTGAATTCTTTCCGTATTTTAAGCCTCTATCCTTTATTGGATAAATGTAAAAACATTTAAAAACATATATAATCATATTTTAGTTATTTCTATCCATTCCCTCCATTACAACGGCTACATGTTAACTACCATTTAAAATAATATTATTTTATTATTAGAGTGCAACGTAAGATTCCCAAGAAACTCGTTGTTGCGTGTTGGGTACGCCATCGATCATAGCGTCCCCTTTAATGTCATTTAAATATTTTATTCACAAATATGGATAAATATGAAATGTAATATTCTTTATTTACCTGGGGTGTTACATCCTTCCCCCCTTTTGGAAATTGCGTCCTCGCAATTTTAAAATTGCGCTTGGAAACATCCTTGAAACTCCCACATCGGAACAAAAGTTGGTAAAACAAACACTTTAAAATAAAGAGAGATAAGTACAAAGGTCACCCGAGTTAACCCATACTAGGATTCCATGTATGAAAATATGGACATGGAGGAAAAAACAAAGGGTTATGTTCTGATGGAGACTGATAGAAAACATGTTTAGGAGAAAGTTAACCACGAGAAAATCACAAACTTGTGATGGGTTAAACGGTATTCGATTCCCCAGTAGGAAAAGTTAATAGACAACATTTTTGTTTTAAGTTACTTTTTATTAAGGAATTTATTCATAAGGAAACATAATCACTTATCATATTGACTTTCACCTTTTATTACATTCCTTACACAAACTCATATTTTCTCCAAAAGACGAGTATTTAGGAAGACTTGTTCACATTAAGAGTACTATAATCAACTTCTAGAGAATCACCTAATCCACCAAAATAGAACTATATACTTCCCATGTCTTTAGACTTTAACCAAAACCAAAACCAAAAAGGCTAGTACAAGATCAGATAATCCAGAAAAGGATAACCCTTTATAAAAGGAAATTCTATTCTTAATCTCCAAAATTTGTCCAACAAAACCCAAAGTTCAACGAGGACCATTCTATAATCAATTTGTCCATAAAATTCTTCAAAGTAAACCAATATAAGATTGAAACCCAAATATTTGAAGGATTTAGTCGCATAGTCTTCCAAGATAAACCGTAACATTTATCTCTAAACAATATCAGTTGCTCCTAAAGTCTCGTTTTTGAAAAGTAATTAACCTAATCACATATCCTCCATGATAGGTTAATAATTTTCATAAATAACCCAAAATCAACTTACTCTTAATTCATAAAATCATATAACTAGAATGAATCAGTCAAACTAACCAGGGACTTCATGTAGTCCAGTGGTAGGCGATAAATACCAGTCGCACATTGGTTGTGGGTTCGATTCCCGCAGCTTTGTCCGACGCGACAGGATGTCACACGGTCTACGTGTTGTCCTTTTTCCAAAACTACATAATTCTTAAAAAATTCCCCAAAATGAGATAAAATCTTCAAGAATAATCATAACATATTTTAACCTCAAGTTTATCTCATTCCTTTCATTTTCCATCATATCATAGAGTAACCCATAATTACCTAAAAATTAAGTATCATATAAACCCTAATGGTTACCTTAATAATTATTACCTGAATTTCCACATCGGGATGGCCATCTCGTACATGATGCATTAGAGAACTCGCCAAGGTTGAAGTGGTTAATCATGACTCCTTGATATTTGGTTTAGAACAACCAAGAGTTTCCTCATTTAATCCTCCATTTTATCTAGTATCTTAATCAGAGAACCACCATAGTTTCCTTCAAACCTGTTGTCTCTTTGGTGCCTGCTAGATCCATCCATTCACTAAAAATAGAAATGTCAGTGTGAGTATATAAACAAAACTATCATGTACTAATGAGGAAGGTAAACACTAAGATACACTTACTCATTCACTTTATCTAAAACTAGGACTCTTTCTGAAATCCTAACCATTATGGTAATGTCACTTATGTTAAAAGAATACCCTAACCTCTGAAGTTATCTAAACCGACCTTTGATACCAACTATAAGGCCCCAGCCTTAAACCTTACTTAATATTGAATTAAATGAGTAATTCACATTGATGATCTTTTCAGGTTTATAGTTTTAGAGAATTAGGACATAACTATTACCTCTCAAAAGATTACAAAGTAGTCGCTTCTACTAAATTTCCATAAAATAAAAACTCTTTAAAAGAAACATGTATAGTTCCATGTTTTAGGTAGCATGACTTTACCTTGATCCCATCCTTGACCCTATTCCACGCTATGTCCTGTGAAAAACATTTCAAAAACATGGGATGAGCATAAGAAGCTCAGTAAGGGATACACAAAGAATGAAAATTGTTAGTTTTTCAAAACAACAAGTAAAACATGAATACTTTATAAATGTAATACTTTTCACCTTCATGAGATAGTAAAAACTTTTCACTGAAAAAAAAGTATCATTACTTACCTTTTTGTAACCAAAGGATTACCATAAAACCCATATAAAGAACACATAACAAATATAAAGGTAACTTGGGACATAAACATACTTAAGTGGAATAACCATACGGTCGACTTCCACACATATCACTAATAGAATAACCATACGGCCAATTTCCATACATACTTAATGGAATAGCCATACGGCCGACTTCCATACCCAATGCATTGGATGTTATAACGTGACCACCTGTCCTGGTATTCACGGCACCAACCGTCATAATGTCCAAGTACCATTATTACACATAAAATATGGAAAATATAAACATTTCAATAACAATATTTCATTTTCAATCACAATAAATAATTCCTAGATATTGAATTAATCAATCCATTTTCAAAAACCATTTAAAATAGATTTTTGAATCAAAGTTTCCCATACCACTTTGAAGCTTTTAATGGAATTATAATTTTAAAACATTAATGTCCATATAAATAAATACTGAAAACCATTTTGAAAACATGGACATTAAAGATAAATATTTAGAATAATAAATCTTTAAAACATTTAAAATGATGTTTTTGTTAAAGAGTTTTTAACAAAATGAGAGACTCTTGAATACAAATAATAGCGGAATAACATTTAATCCGAACTTTATAATATCATGAGAATAAAAGGATTCATGATATAATATGTCAAAGGACAGTATACATACCATATAAGAGTGAATTGGTGCATAACAACAATGAACCCTCGATAGAAATGTCAAATGTGATGAAATCCCTTATAAAGAAGGTATCATTAAATTAAGGACAAATCAATCTCGAAAATATGTGTGACAAATAAAAATACACCCAATATAAGTGGATATTAAGTGTAAAACAATAAAAGTTCATTCACACATATTCAATGGATGACATATTCAATGACTACATGTTGAACCCAAAGAAATCGAAATTGGGTTAAGAAGTTCCCTTGACAACCTAACAGCGTCACATCAAAATGAGTTGATGAGAGATAAAAAAAAGGGTATCTCATCACTTGGACATAAAATTTACATCAATAAGGATATAGGAGAACATATCCCAACATAAAAATATGTAAATTAAAATACCCAACAAAAGAAGTCTTTTAAAAAAAGGAGGGTGAAAGGTTCCCTTACCGACTTGGGTAACTTTTGAAAAGTACACCCCATTGAAGAAGTGTCATACAATGAATATGTAGATACCCATAAATGGAATTATATTAAAATAGGATTTTAATAGTGGGAAGTACATAAACCACTCAATGGAAATTGTGGCAAATGTAGCATAAATCTCACGGGAATAAAAGTGAGATGAAAAATCTCTTACGAAAACTCGGCAGCCTAACGGCGCCACTTAAAACATCCAAAATGGATTGATGAGAGGAAATAGGGTCTCTCATTACATCAACATAATGTTTAAAGAAAGAGGAATATAAAGTAACATCCCCCAACATAACAAATAGGAGCTTAAAAGAAGTGACATAAAGGAGAGTACTTTAAAAGAAAGAGAGAGGATAGATCTCTTACGAAAATTCGACAGCCTATCGACGCCACTCAAAACTTCCAAAATGGATTGATGAGAGATAATAGGGTCTCTCATCACATGAAAATAAAAATTAAAGTAATATTAATATAAAATAACATCCCAATAACAATAAAGATGGGCTTTAAAAGGAATGACATAAAAGAGTTTACTTAAAAAGAAAGAGAGGTGTAGGATCCCTTACCTCGGGTCCGACTTGACTCGATCGTTCTTTAATCTCCTGAATAATAAACTTGAGTTAATTTATACTTCCTTAAGAGCCTTTTTACAGTTCATTATTCCTTTTATATCACTTATTACCATGTTATAAACATTATTTAATCATTTAAGTTAATCATGTTTGTTTTGTCGATATTTGGTTCTTAAGTCGAAAGTGGACTTCTTACAATTACATGTTGTCCGTGTGGTCAAAGGTTCTTCATATCCAAAAATGACATTCCTGATTTGGATATCATATATATCATATATATCCTGCATATACATGTATTTATAAAATCACATAATCATTTAGAGGAAAGAAATGAAATGCACCGTTCATGGAGATGGTAAGCCGTACGTACGCATGAACGCTACTTTCATTTCTATGTCGTATTAATGGAATTAAAACTATATGAGAGGTATGTATATTTTAATTCCAGAATTATATTAATCATTTAGATGTATCATACATCATATATTTCCATTATATATATGTACTTATAATGGTACATTACATTTGGGGATAAGAAATGAAATGCACCGTTCATGGAGACGGTAAGCCGTACGTACGCATGAACGCTACTTTCATTTCTATCTCATACTTTAATGGAAAGAAATAATAATGATATAGAGGTAAATAATAATTACAGTATAAAATCATATATAATAACATTAAATCCATCATTTATACGTCCCACGTATGGCATTAGCGAATCACATCACTTTGAGGGGGCGGTAGTCCGCACTTCCTAAAATGAAGATATCGCGTATACCCATAATGGAAGCCATAAAGGTAAGACACAAATGAAAAATGAAAAAGCATAAGTAAAACATAAACATATTATATATCATATATAAAAATATTTACATCATAATGGCCACCTTTGAAGGTGTTAAATGAGTATTGAACAATCATCGTTTCGGGAGGCACAATTTCGCCATCCACAGAAACCGTATGTTCTTTAACCATTTGATGTAGTTGTGTGAGAGTGTAGCTCGAAACAATCTTATAACAACATCCTAGTATATTGAAGATACTTGTGTTGTTACAAAAGAAATAAATAAAAAGAGTTTAGGGGGTTGGAGAAGCAAAATAAAACAAATGAACATTAGAGAATGAATTACCTTTAAAAGTGTAACTCCTTTTGATTTGAGCCTAAATGCTTCCTTTGAAAGGATTATTCCCAAAGGGAATCCTCTAGGATGAGGAGATGGATTTGAAGAGAGTAAATGGGCAGGGGTTTGCCCAGCCAAAGTCTTGAGGAGTGTGTGAAATGAGGTAGAGGTGGGGGCCTTTTATAAGAGGAGAGGAGGGGCACTTTTGGAAAGTATGAAATATTACATTATATGAAAATGTGTTTCGGTTTTAAAAGCTCCCACATTGATATAATTCGTGGATAAGGTGATAAGGGTTCTAAATCCACCCATCCAATAAGTTTTGGACATGTGTAGTTCATAGATTTTACATTATCATTCCATTTTATTTAAATCGTCAAATAATGATGTCATCGTTGCATCATTATTATGTCATAAATAATTTAATTTATTTAATGTATAAATATTATAAAGAAATCCCTATGATGTGGTAAATCTTTTTATCTTTCCAATGAATATTTATAATCAAAATTTGGACTTGTGTAACCCCGCTTAAAAACTGTTTTAGTAAAACAACTCATGTTTGTGTCAATTTAATTTTAACATTAAATAAAAATATATTATTGTCATTTTCCAACTAAAGTGGCTCCATGGGGTCCCCAAGTTGGCCCATGGCTTGTCTTGGTCGGCCATGACTCACCCAATAGGTGTAGTACAAGTGTCATGGTGTTTTCACATTCTTATAATATCATTTATACCTTAAATGACACTAATTACCTCTAATCGCGATTAATGAAAAAAAGTTAATATTCACCAAAAAATTATTTTCATCCCATTGAACCACATTTTACATACTAATGACAACCATGTATGTCGGATTTTCAAAATTCAATACACATTAGTGGTAAACTTTCATTTAACTGAAAAATCAGTTTGCTTGATTACCACTTAGTGTTTTCACTATTCATCAAAAATTGGAGTTTTTCAGAAAAATACCAAAACTTCACCCTAAGCTATATTTGATATTCCGAATTCAAAAATGAAGTCTGTTTTACAAAATTAAAAACATATAAGTCACATTAATTAATTTAATAATTAATTCCCGATGTCAGAGCAAATAGCTTGTTTTTATAAAACAATAAGTATCAAAAGATTGACACTAGTTTACGTCTGATTTCAAAGTGAAATTCATTCCAACGACCACTATTAGATTTAATGGTAAAAATATTTTCTAATTTCACTTTAAAAAAAATTCAAAATATAATATAATCATGTAAATAAATTAGATTAAAAAGGGCTTTTGAATTAAAAAACAACATTTTACACTATTCATTAAAAAAATGAACATTATCGGAAAGATACCAAAAATTTACACAAAGTAAATTTTTATGTCCCGATTCTTAAGAAGAGTTTTATTTGGTCCAATAGAATGTATAAGAGTGAACAAAACTATATTTAATGACGGTTCGCCATCAAAAGGCGATAAGTGAACCTTTAGTGAAAACTAGGGCATATATGCCTAAAATTGAATTCTTTCCGTATTTTAAGCCTCTATCCTTTATTGGATAAATGTAAAAACATTTAAAAACATATATAATCATATTTTAGTTATTTCTATCAATTCCCACCATTACAACGGCTACATGTTAACTACCATTTAAAATAATATTATTTTATTCTTAGAGTACAACGTAAGATTCCCAAGAAACTCGTTGTTGCATGTTGGGTACGCCATCGAGCATAGCGTCCCCTTTAAAGTCATTTAAATATTTTATTCACAAATAAGGATAAATATGAAATGTCATATTGTTTATTTACCTGGGGTGTTACATATTTTGTAGAAGTTTTTTGAGAATCATGTTTCTCTTTTCCTTTTAGTGCATGATCTGATTGAGTGTGAACTGGTGCCTCCCTTATTTTAATTCAATTTTCATCTTGCACAAATATTTTGAGAATAGAATCAATGGATTTTTATTGATCATTTTTCTTCATTGTTCACTACTGAGTGTTGTTTCATGGAAGACGAAGAAACAAAAGATTATACAAAGAAATTACATGTTCAGGATGTACTTTTTATTTACATTCTACAACCACCAAAGTCAGCATCAAAAAAATGAATCAAAATAAAATCATTTATAAATGAATACAGTAGTCATAAATCTATTGTTCCCTTCAAGTAGTCAAAAATTATTTTCACTACTATTAAATGAATTTATTTTGGATTAGATTGGTATCTTGCACATAAGCATACCAAAAACATTATATATGGAAGAATAGATGTCTTGTATAAGATACATCATATCATACCTCTATAAGTTGTTTGATCTATTGGTTTCAAATCATCATAAATATCATCTATTTTTGAGGTACCGATTTGTGTGAGAATACTTTTAGTGTAGTCAAATCCATACATTTTCAGTTAGTCTTTGATATACATATATTGATATATACAGGTACATTCTTTTTTTTGGTTTATTTGAAATCCTAAAAAGGTTTTTTACTCACCCATCAAAGTCATTTAAAACTCATATTAATTATATTTCCCAAATAATTAGTTACATATTATTAAGTCGATCCCAATATAATGTCATAAACATATATTTGAACAATAAAACCATCTTTGTCTTCTATTTAAATGTATTGAGTTGGATCAATAGTTACTTTTGAATAATTATTTTGTAAAATAAATCATTTATTTCTATCATACGATGCTCTAGAGGATTATTTAAGACCATACAATGCTTTGGTAAGTCTAAAAACATGATCATGACGTTTTGAATCTATAAAACCTGGAGGTTCTTCTAAAATAAACTTCATCTCGAATGGAACCATTAAGAAAATAACATTTTACATCCATTTTAAAAATATTGAAATTAGTGTATGCTGGAAAGGCTAATAGAATTCAAATAGTATCAATTATAGCCACCATAGAATAGGTTTATTGATACTCTATTCCACTTATTTATTATATCCTTTAGTAATAAGTATTTATTTATTTCTTATAATGACTCCATATTCATCACATTTGTTTCTAAAGACCCATTTTACACCAATTACAGTTGTTTCGTTATGTCTTTCAACCATGGTATACACATGATTACCTTAAAATTCATTTATTTCATGTTCCATTTCATTAATCAAATCCTCATAACCTTAGGCATCATTCAATACATTATGTTCAAATTGAGATAGAGAAGCCATATGTTCCATTTCATTTCATAAGATATTTCATGTTCTTACAGTTTGATTTACATCACCAATGATAATATCACTAGGATGATTCCTAAGAAAAAATTGATTTGATTTTTGTAAAAACTATTTATCAGCATAAGTTAGAAATTATTAGGGTAAATATTTCAAAAACATTTTCTAGATTAGTTCCTTCTTCAGAGGAGTTTCCAATCAAGGGTTGATAATCCATTTGTGAAAACACATCATTTGATGTAGGTAGGGGTTGTTTGAAAACAAAGAGGCCAGTTTCATCAAATTTTACATGCACTATTTCCACAAACAAAATTATTGAAAACTATATAATACTTAGACGTTGTTGAATAACCTAGAAATATTCTTTCATTCTATTTGGGTGAAAATTTATGAAAATTATCTTTAGTATTCAATTATAATAATTTCCATTCAAATACACTAAATTAAAAGTCTTTGGGTTTTAGGACTATCCACAATTTATATGTTGTTTAATTATGAAGAAGACCAGTTAAAACATTATTTATAGTATAATATGTAGTACAAACAACTTCAACCCATAAATTCTATGTAATTGAATATTCACTCAACATGGTTATTTTCATTTCCTGAAAAATACAATTTCATCTTTCAACCACACCATTTTTCTGAGAGGATCTTGTGGCATAAATGTTCTGAGTAATACCATTCTTACTACAAAAGGTATGAAAATTTGAATTTTGAAATTCACCTCCATGATTACTATGAATTGTTTTCAGTGTTTGGATTTTTTTATTTTTAACAAGGTCTCTAAAAGTATTAAAATATAAAAATGCTTCAGAATTATTTTCTAGAAAATAAGCCCATGTAAATATTGTGTAGTTTTCTACTAAAACAAATAAATATTAAATTTATCTAATGATTTTAGTTTGTATAGGACCATTAGGATCCATGTGCACTAACTGTAATGAATTAAAAGCTGAAACTTCATTGATAGATTTGAAGCTTGTTTTATGTTTCTTTCCATATTGACACATGTCACAAACTTCTGATTAATCATACCTTATATCTGGTAGATCCAAAACAAGTCCTTTTTTAGAGAGTATACAAAGGTTCCTAACATTAAATTATCCTAACACTTTATTCCAAAACTAAGATTGGTCTTCCATTGCACTTAAGAAATGTAGGTCTGGGATCCTACGGTTTTCTTAGTTCATTGTGTATACATTATCATTCCTATGGAAGGAAAGAATGAATTCATCCTATGTATTTTTAAATAATCATTTATCAATGCTAAAATCCAAAAGTTAACCTTCAACACATTATTTACTTATTATTAAAAGGTTTTATTTTTGTCCTTTGAAGAAAAAACCATTTTAAATTAAAACATTCCCCAAAAGAACAACATTACCTATACTATTGAATTTTCACTATGAATTTTCCCTAATGGTCCCTCTTCAAACATCATTTTCAATAATAGTTTTCATAGAAATCCTTGTTTCTCATCATGTGTTGTGAATAACCACTATCCATATACCAAATATTCTTGTTGTTGGTACTCTTCATGTTTTCTTCGAAAAGAAACAATTTGTTTTTCATAACCCAAACATGTATTGATCCAGAAATGTTGGATAAATGAATTTTTTGAATCCACAATTTTTTGACAAAATGAGATTTAAGAAATCCTAATGATTGAGTTTTTTTCAGAGAAATATTTTTTCACAATGCTCACCATATTGAAGATTAGTTTAGAAGGGATCATTTTGGGGAACAAAATAGTTATGACTAAAAACTAGTATTGAGTGAGTGTAACCAATTCCAAACTATTCCATAGTGGAAAAAGTTTAGAATACCTTTTGTAAGATTCATTCATTCCAGTAGTAACATTGGATAAAATATTCTTAATAGAAAATATTTCATATTTTAGTCTAATGAATAAATTATCATTCTCACAAGAAATTTTTTGGAAATCGTTTTTAATTTTAAAAATATTTTGCTTTAAAACATGCTGTTGAAATCCCTTATAAAGATTATCCTTCTCAGAATTTAATTTCATAAGGGGTTTTAATATATTTTCATAATCAATAGTTTTCTTATCTAGAACTTTTGAAGGATATGATATTTCTTTTTCACGAATAATAAGGAAATTCTTCATCTGAGGAGTAAAATAATTTCTCATCAAGATCATTTACATTTAATGATATAGTTTTAAGAGATTTAAAATTCCGTAGCTTAACCATTAAACAACATTTTTTTAATAGGTTGTCTAGCCATGATTCATATATTTTTCTAACCAAAAGATTCATATTATGAGGAATCGTTCGATGATTCAACACCACTTGAACTCCAAGTGTCATTTTCATTCAAGATATTCGTAATCATTGACTTGTAATACTTTTTCATGTTTTTTTATAATTTTTATCCTTCCTGTCATTTCATTTAATAATATAAAATCTGGTCTAATATGACTTGATATGTTATAATCATAACATGTTACTTCTGTGTCTTTCTTGTCCTTCATGTGTTTTTTGAATCTGTATTGAATTTATATTATTCCAACAATATTGTTCGTCCTTCAGTCAAGACTAACTAAATCATTCTCTGATTGATCACTATCACTTGATTCTGATATAACAATAAATTTCATAACATTGGATCTTGATATCATTTTTGGGGTCTTAACATTAGATGCAATAGTAAAATCTACACTTATATTACCATTTTCTTGTTATTGGAATCATCATCTATTTTCATTATTGTCTCATTCTTAAGAAGAGTTCCAAATAATTCATCATGAGTGATTTGAGTAACCTTCATGTTCTCATCAATAGCTTTATTGATCGATTCCCACTCATTTTGAATTATATCTATTATCTTATCTACAGGTACTTCATCATCAAGACCCTTCCCTACTATTGATTGAAGACTATTGATGATTTTCAAAAATCAGTGTTGTACCATTCATACTGGTTCATCATAAAGAAATATAATCCCATGATATTCTATTCAAAGTATTACACTTCTTGTGTGTATAACTTTGGATTTACAAAAATCTCTGATTTCCAATTTTATCTAGAAACAATTTGTTGGTTCACATGATAATATCTACCTTTATATATTCTGAGTCATAAAACAAAACAAAGTGTTGCGTGCATGATAATTTAATTGGTATTCATGTTTCTCTTTCTTAGTGAAGGTTCTGATTTCCTTGTCTGGGATTTCTTATTCTCCATTAATCATGAAAAATTTGTCTACTCATGTATTAATAAAAAAAGTATTTATTCGATCTCTCGAGCACTCATAATCAATCCCATCAAAATAGGTCATCTAGTTGGGTCTAAATTTTCAATTGATCCAATATTCATTTCCTTCATATTATAAAAAAATAGTTTTTTACTCCACACGTTTGTATAGTATGTAATTATAATAAAATTTGGAATAGAAATTAAATTGAAATAAAAATAAATAAATCAAGGGAAACAAATTAGCAAAATCCTTATCTGATACCAATTGTGGGCTCGTAATGTAGTTGTAGATATACATTAGATGGAACGGTACCCGAGGGGGGTGTGAATTGTAGGTTTAAAAACATTGTATTTAAAAACAAAGGGAAAACATAGTAATGGGGTTTTGAATTAATACATTTCACAAGTAAAACAATTGACCATTCAGGCCTTGGATATAATGGATATGATATGCTGTAATACCACAAGTAATGAAAGACAATTTTATTCTAATTGAATACTATTATTAGAGTAATAAAAATGTAAATGATTCTACCATACAACAAGTAAAATAAATTAATACAATATGTAATGAATGGATCGTAATTGAAACAATTAAATTAGAAATGAGGATGAATAGAAATTTGAATCAATAAAATTCCCTTTCTATTATAAATAATAGTGGGAAGTAAAGATATTACAATTTTTAAACCCAAAGTGTAGGGTATCCTTTCACATATGAAAAAGGGTTTTTCTTACCACCACCTTGGTAAGCCCTCGATAGGATGATCGACATGAATGTCTTTCTATACCCAATAGCCCTCGATTAAAGTAGTAATTAGCACCTCCATCATTCAAACAATTGAAATACCCCGATATAAGGATCAGAAACACTTCTTATACTTGGAAGCCCTCGATCGTAGTCATGATGATCAGTCTCACAAATTAGAAATAAATAACTTGTAGAAATACAAGAACTTGGAATAAGTAGTTCACTTCTTGTATCTTCAAGGATTTCGCATGAAATAAGAGAGAAGTCACAAAATCTCTCTCTAGAACATTTATTGATGAATCTTTTTTATATTCTGGTATGAATGACCTCTTATTTATAGGCCTTAGGTTCCAACAGTCAAATTTTTTATTAAGGTCAATTTTTAGTGAAAAAATCAGAGGGACTTAGAATCCTGGCGTTACAACAGTTAAAACAAACAAAATACATGATATTGTTTTTATTGGTAAAAACCAACTCAATGACATTATTTTAGTTATAAATAACTAAATGTAAAATTGTGAAACTCCCAGTATTTAAAACATGTAATAGGTATAATTGTAAAGGTAAGAGTATAATTAATTACCTCAGTATAATTAATAATATGGTCATAATGCTAATAAAGACAATAATGGACATATTGCTTCTGATAAAAAACATATTTACGATGTGTAACATTGATAAAATGAATATCAGTTAATATTAGTATTGTGGTTTCAATGCATGATATATTATATGTTTGCGATGCATGATTATAAATTGATACATAACTTAGTAATGATTAATGATTTTGATACAGGTGGTTACGATTCATAACCTACTTACGATATAGTCGATTAAGATTCATGTGGTTATGATGCATAACCTAGTTACGATATAAGTGATTATGATGCTTCTGATTACGATTCATAACCTGGTTATGATTCTAGTGATTATGATACATGTGGATATGATGTATAACCTAGTTACAATACAAGTGATTACGATTCTAAATAGTATATATGTTTATGTTTTAAGACAATATACATGATTATGAAAATAATACAACAAATATGAAAAAATAAGAGTGATTATGATTATGAAGAAACATATTTGATAATCAGTATATGTGATTATAATATGTGTGATTTATGATTTACAAAAGAAATGATTTATGGAGAATTCAAAACACATTTTGAATCAATAACTATTTCTTAGGGGAAAATACACTTTATCATTTTTAAAATTCTCATTAAAAATATTAATAATTCCAAAATATTTTTTAAAACATTTAATTTTAAAAAAAACCTTGATATAGGTAAATGAACATTCAATGTATTGAGGGTTATATTGGCTAGAAATTGATTTCATTCTATAATCATGAAAATAATGATTTTATTGAAACCCTAATTATAAGAACCCTATTCAAAAAATGATCAGAATGTACTTTTATTTTTCTTGTTAATGGTGAGTTATAGGTAAAATAGTCTCCAAAATAATAATTGATGTATTGTAAAAAAGTATTCTTGAAACTATTTTAGGAAATGTGCTTATGTGAATAATATTTTTTAAATTGAAAATGAGAAATAAGACCTAATTTAATTCAAAACAATTTATGATTTTTTTTGGGACCCATGTGAGAAAATTTGTAATAAAACTTAAAATTACAAGAAATAAAATGATAATAATAATGTATGGGGTTCATATAATAAATATTATATAAATTCCTTATATTAAATTCAATGAAAAATAATATAAATTAATATTGGATTAAAAAATAAGCCCCTTACGATATTTGTAACCTTTTAATCATAAGTCGCATGAAATAATTACTACAAATGAAATAATAAACATCATGAATATATGGAAATTCATGATGTAACATGTAATGTTTATAGTATTTAGACCATAGAAAACATGATAAGATAATAAAATAAAATATTCCCCTAATATTGTTATTGGAGGTGAAAATCATTTCACTATTGGTTATTACCAAATCAAAACCCCCTAATACCCAAATTTATCCAAAACAATTATTACAAATTTTTCAACAATTAAGGGTAATTAAATTATTTATAAGGTAAAAATTGTCATGAATTGGTTAAGGGGAGACATTTTTAACCATATCCCTCCACCTTATCCTATTTAAAGATTATTATTATATTTAATTATCTAATAAAGTATTATATAACATTAAATAACATTAATTTATGTTTTTTTGGAGAATTCAATTAATGTTACATTGAATATTGAATAAAATTAAATTATTTCTAATTTATAACATTACACAATAACATATACACTAAAATGACCAAAAAATTCTTAGAATACCAAAATTCCTCAAAAAAAAATTTATTTTATGTTTTGAATATTTTTGGTAATGTTGTGTACCTCTTACACAAGGGTTTTTTCCCCATTACATAATAATTTAAGGTAATTAATACATCATTAAAAATTAAAAATAAATTATTATTAAATAATATCGATTTTATTTTATTTCTAATAGTCATTTAGGTCATCTTATTATCTCCATTTATTAATATTATAGTTTAAAAAAATACAGTGACATTTTGTATTATTCATTACCTAAAAATATATATAATTGATGATAAATGAAAAATGGTTCATAATATAAAAAATATAAATTTTTTGATCAGGATTATCAAAAAGCATTCATCTAAAGAGTATATTCTTGTGTTTTGTTTTTTTAATTTCTCTTACTGAGTTTTTACCACATTTTACCTATTTTACCAATACCAAATTGAAAAATATTTAGCATGCTAACTATTTAAAATAACAAAATATTAAAGGGGCATTCATTTCAAAATATAACCTAATGATTGAAAATATAGGATTGAATTTTAATTATTCATTTTATATAATTTTTAATATAAAAATTTATATAAATTCCTAAAACACAACGAAAATAATATTTTTTAAGAAATAATTATTATTCAAATAATTTAATTATATTAAAATTATGAATAGTATATACTGAAATGGAAATATTTATATTTTTCATAATCAAATGGGTCATCATCCAATTTAAAACAAAATATGATTACGAATAGTACTTTTGAATTAGATTATATAATGAAAATAAATTACAGTATTTGAAAAATTCAAAATTTTACCATTTATTGATAAAATAATTCATTTCAGAAAAGTATTAAAATTTCATCCAATAGTAATTTTTAGATGTTGATTTCTATTTTTTAAACTTTTTATGAATTAAAATTTATAAATATTTTTAAAAAATATTATAATATTTACTCAAAAAAGTAATTAAAACCTTTTTTCTTGAAAAATAATTTTTGATACCTAAAATCAATTCTAAAAATTGATTTCATGTTTAAAAATAATTAATAAATACCTTTTATTGTTTTAGAAAATTTTAAATATATTTTATTTTCTGGTTACTCATATTCATGCCCACTAATTCTATAGCTAAGATATTAATGTCTCACATTAATAATTATAATTATATTGTATTGCATACTTAACATAAATCATTATGTTATCGGTTGTGAATGAAATCAGGTATAATACTACTTTAAACTATTTTTTTGGTTATTACATGCATTCCCTATAACAAAATTCCATCCTCATAATGAATATTTGGAAATCCTTTGTTTAATATATGATATTACATAGTTGAAAACCCATATTGTATAAGGGGAAAATAAAACTTCCTTTGAATATATAGAGAGGGAGACAGAATGGTTACTTAATATTACATATAATTTATTTACTATATATGTATAACATTGAGTGAGAGTAAAAATGTAGGCATGGTGAATAAAAATAACATCTCATGTCCAAGATATAGTCATAGATATCATGGTAATGATAAAGATAATGACATCATAACAATAAATCTATAGGTTGTTAAAAGACTGTGACATCAATAGAAATGAAGGTAATATATTAAAATATTTATTTCCAGGTCAAATTTTAGTGTTGCGGTGCATGTTTATATAAAGTATAGAGAACATGAGATTATACAACCAACTGATTGAATTCTATTTCATAAGAATAATTTCATCTTTCAATTTTCTCTTTCCAATTTCCACTTCATATCATACTCCAAGAATTGAATATTCACGTTGAATTTTTTAGGGTAGAGGAAGAATAATTAACATTTGACAAATTAAAAGATATAAAAAAATAATGAATATTCATTCCTCCTATCCCTACATATTTGTGAAAACCAATATGTTTATAACATGTAACTCATTATGGATAATTCATCATATGATGGAAAAATACATTAATCTATAATATAAAACAAAAAACACCCATATATAATCATTAACCTTTCCATATTATTTATCTTTAATACTACTACAAAATGTTTTTGTCCAAAATTAAAAAATAAAATTTATTGATTAAGGTCACTAAATATCAAAATTAACATCACTTTCATCTCTAAACATGTAGGTAACAATTTCACACACAATATACCTGAATTCCATGAAAATATATTCCCATAAAATATGCCATTCCATTCATAAATATATCCTAAATCATCATTAAAACTCAATTAAAACACATATCCCTCAATATATACACTCAATAATATATATTCAACATATAAAAAATAAAATAATTATTTTTAAGGATGACCATTATCACTAATCAATTTCAAGGACACCTATAATATCCCATTTACATTTTCAAATCATGAATTTTTTCATAACACAACAGTATTATCTAAGCATTAAAAACATATTAAGGGTTATCTAACATTTAACATTTTATTTCCATAAAAAATTTACCTTAGTTTCAAATCACATTTTGCGGTTACTTATACCATTTGACATATGATTTCAAATCCTTAATGAAACAAAACAATTGAATAAAATCATATAAATTTAATTATTCTTGTAATTAAAATATCATTAATGAAACAAATTTAAAACAATAATTATGATTTCCAATACATAAAAACATTAATCAGTTCACATTTTTTTTCATGATGGAGGTCGTACCTTAGTATAATTACTAGTACATGGATTTGGTCATTGAATTTGATAATAAAAATGTTCCCTACACATGTTACATTGAATAAAAGTTGTTCATTAGTGGGAATTTCATCTTTATCCATAGAGAACATCAATTTCCCTTGGAAATTACATGTTATTTTTTCTTCTTTTCCATACCCACAACATCTTCCAATTAGATATATTATTTTGTAGTAGTGTTTCATTCTATATTATTAACATATATGAAACCTAATCATCATTAATTCATGGTATTCATGATCTAAACTCACAATAAGAACTATTTTTATCTAATTAGGAATGCAAATAAACTCACCACATTATGGTTATTAATCAGAAAATGTGATAGATAATTTGGAATAATCACAAACATTCATATTCTAGTACCTGTTTCTATTTGTTTCTCACTATTTTTGTCAATTAACTATCCATACAATTATGTGCTAACCTAGTACATTTTGGATCATTCCATTGAATAAAATGAAAAATAATATCTTGCAGTATTATACTCATTTTCATTATCCATATAATCAAGATAATAAATCATATGATCTATAAATAATGATACATTATTTTTAATATGTGATAACATCGGTTAAACCTATTCCAATAATGGTTATAATATATTCAAATCCATGATAATGGTTCCTAAAAAATGTGAAATATTATTGAAATATCCAAGAGGAGTGTTAAACTAGGAACATAGAAGGGAACCATTTACCAGGAAGTAAAATGATCTCTATTATATATTATATCTACTATTTCTATGTTTATTACCTAAATATGAATGTATGAGAAGAAAAAACAAAAATATATTATCCATAAATTGATATATTGGTAGTATAATCACATAATATCTTATTTAACAATTCATTATGATGTCATCCTATAATTATCCCATTCTATAGGGGTTTTTCCATGTTTTTATTATCATAATTTCTAAAAAAAACTAAACCATCCTCTAATACAAATTATGTGGACCAAAACATATCATATATAAATATTAGATGTTATTTGATAAATATTCATTACATAATATTATGATTCTTTCCAAAACCACAAAGGATTAGTGTCATTGGAATCATATATAAATATATAAATGGTACAGAAAAGATTCATATAATATTTCGCTATGTTATTGAAAACTACAAGAACTCTTGCACACAATATACAAAAATACATTTTTTTATATCTTGGGGAAAATAATACATAAAAAATCTAGAGATTAGATTTACAGTACGGGTAAATGTAAGATATATCAATCAATGACCATAATTTACCCTAAGATAAACTTATGAGTAAAAGAATTTTGTCAAAACGTAAAATAATATTACCCAATTAGTAAATGATCATTAACTGAAAATCATTGTATAAGATTTTTTTACATGAAATACATAAGACAATAGTGTGTGTAAACAACAATAACTATTCATGATTCATGGAAACATTTCATAGGAATAATATAGTGGTTTTTAATATATATATATATATATATATATATATAACCATGGAATAAAATTTCCATAATGATGGATCATTTAGAAGACTATCATATTATATTTTGTTCATTCCATATTCCATCATTTACTTTGGCAGGGTTCCCTCCCAAATATAACATTGTGGTAAAATTACCTTGTTGAATTGGGGATACTCATCATTCAATCTCATATTATATCATGAGATATCAAGAATTACCAAATGTATTGATGTGAAATATAATTTTTGGCCCACCATCCACATAAGGAAAAAATTCATCTGTGTTACACAATATCATAAATCATTCATCATATCAAAACACCATTACCCATGGAGAATAATCATGTTTCAAAAGAATTTTTTAATTTAATCATATCATTAACAATGTAAAATAAATGGGTTCATTAAATATATAACCATCATTATCATAAAAATTCATTGAATAGAATAAGGAAAACATAACTGGATCATATTACATATAAATCATAATTAAAAATAAATAATTTAATCTAAATTTAATTTTTTCCTACAAATATCACTAAAATATTTCATGGGGGATATACAAATTTAATTTTTATTTTAATTATTTTATATCCAATTATAACCAAAATATTCTATGAAAAATAATATTTTAAATTAGCCATAGAGCCCTATAAAAGACTTTTTAACGGATTGAGTTCCCATGATATAAAAAAAATAAATTTATTAAAAATTCATTGTGAAAAATAATATATTGAAACCATAAATATATGTATCATGTTCTAAAAATGAAAATGTGTTTATTTAGAAACCATTTTTTAGAAACTAAACATGCGTAAAACTAGCAATAGAAAATCATTGATGAATAGTAAAAAATAAATCATGAAAATATTTTAGAATATATTGATATGGAAGGAAAATATTATTGATCAAAATATGTAAATTAAGATCAAATTTTTTTAAAAACATTTTATGAACCATTTTATGTTCCTTCGAGAGAATAATAGATGTAAAGCATCAAAATTTCAGAAATAACCAAATGATAAAAAGTGAGATTATTTTCTCAAATAAGTATATTAAATTTTCATATATGAAACATTATATATACCCTACATAAATTTATATTGTATCAAAACATAACATATTCCCTAGAAAGATGATTTGAGATGATAAATATTTACCAATTTGGTATACATTGAATCAAATTCCCTCTGTGGTTTTTCCACAACAATGACATCACATTTTTCATTCATTATGGTCAACAAATTAATATTGATGCAAAAAACAAGAAATAAAATGTTTAAAGGATGATATTTTCAACTACAGGTCATATCATATGATAAATTTCACGTTTTTATGATTTTGAAGCCATTTTTTGAAATATTATATAACATAAAATATCATTATTATTATTTATGAGAATAGTTATTTAATTTTAATATAAAAAAAAGAAATATAATAATTTATTTTTGATATTTACCCATTCACCATCACATATACATTATAATTTTGAATTAATTTCTCAAAAAATGTAATTAATCCAAAAAATATTTACGTTATGGTTTTTAATATTGTTTTTTGAATTTTATAACTTTTTTATAATCATTTCATTGGAATTGTATATCCATTTAATAAAAGTATACATTCACTAATAAATTAAAATAAATTTTTATAATAAAACTAATTTTTAATTTTAATTTTTTTTCAAACAGACTATAACAGCAATTTATCCATGTGATCAAATATAATATTTTTAAAATAAATATGATATAAATTATCTATTTTTATTCACATAAGAAAATATATACTAAAATTTCCAATACATGATTAAAAAATTATGATATCATTAACTCTTGGAAGAGTATTGTTTAACATCACTAATACAATATATTAAAGAAGTTTGTTAGTGTTATTTTATATTCTTATACCATAGTTATAAATCTGTTTTAAACATTTTCCCTTGCTGCGGAGATAAATTTCGATGATTTTTACTATCCTTAATTAAAAAAATAAGGTTGTCCCATTTAATAATCTTTTGAAAATGAATTAAAAAAATATATTCCATTCACGAAAATTTAGTTTCTAAATGTGAACTAAATAATATAAATATAAATTAAAAAAAATCTAACACAAAATAATTTTTCTTAAGTGAATTTTAATTGATAAAAATTTACTTTCATCTAAATAATAAATATCATTAATTAAAATTAATATAATTTGATTATCGTGGATCAATTGGGTGATATTTTACATTAATAAAATATCCAAAATATAATTGGGGTTTTATATTACTGAAATGAGTGAATGTAAATTAAAGAATGTGAAAATTCTGTTTTTTTCATTAATAACTAATAAATAAATAATTTTAAAAAATCCAAAAATTCACCATAAAATAAGATTGAGGTTATTATTTAAAAATTAATATTAATTTCATGAATGAAAATTTCAAAAATATTCCCCAAAAAATTATAATATTTACATGCAGAAATCAATGAAATTTTATTTTGATGAATATAAAATTTTCAGGTCTAAAAGGAAAATACATTAAATTTTGTGACTGTTTTATAAGAATTAATTGATAAATTTTTATAGAATAAAAAAATTATTCATATATATTGTAACGAATTTATTCATTTTTAATTACACCAATTTAAGTGATAGGTTATAATTACCAAATAATAATAATAGAATTTTTGTGCTATATTGAAATTATTATTAAACATGTTGTTGTTTTCTAGGAAATCTAACAAGAAAATTATTTTAAAAAAATTATGTTGCACTAGTGTTATACATTACTGAAATGTAGAAATAGTGAGGTCTTATTTGGTACCCATATTTCATGGATTCTTGAGATGAGTGTGAATATAAATTATTAGGGAATCACCATTTCAATCCCATAAATAACTAGTATATATTGTGTTCATGCCAGTGAAACACTAACAGGAATAATTAATATATAATAAAATAAAATAAAAATAAGCACCACTATTCCATATGTTTTAACATGGATATTGAGATCAATTATACAAAAATGATCAGTACAAATGTGTCTCAGATCATGTATCACCATTTAGTATGCAGGGGATGATTCTCCCTATATATATAAAAACATCACATATAAAATTGGATGTATATTTAAGACCTACAAGAATTATTTTTAATTTTGTGAATATGTGGACATCCCCACCCTTTTGATATTGTAATTCATTCCAAAATATAGTTCAGTTCTATACAATGAAATAAATCACTCTAAAAACATAGGGGAGTGAACGTCTTGGAATGAAAGTCATTTGATGACTTGATAGAGTTTCCTGCTAAGAATATAATTCACATAAATGTATGGATAAAAGATGAATAGGTATATAACATCCAAGTAATCCCATGTTTATCAATACATCCTTATGGGAAAATTTTCATACACAAATAATCTCTATTAATAGGCAATATAACCTCATCGGGGTCATATCATGGATGTAGGTTGTGATCTGACCCTTTGAATCATAACTAACAATTCATGTAGGATCCCTCGCTTATGTCAACCAATCACATGGGATGCCTTTTGGTTCCCCTATGTCTGATCATGCATGGAACACCAATATAGGTTCCTTTGTCTCAATGTCATATATTGGGTCATTCTTTTAACATAGATGTTATAGATTCTCATAGGATCATAATAGTCATATCATAACCTATATAGTCTCATAGTTGATTTCATGTTATTGTCACACTATATGGATACAAATGTGCCCATATTTATCCAGAAACTATCCTAGGTACGTCACCTCACCATTCCAATCAGATTATCTTATTAGGACTTTTTCCCCATTTATTTTATCCCAAATGGTGAGGAACAATCACACAATGGTCATCTCAACTAGCCCAATAACTCTAAGTCATCTAAATGGTTCGTTGTGTTCTGATTGGGAAGCTCACATCCACTTCACCACACACACATGATAAGGGATATGATGGAATATATCATGGTCCACTATGATCATTAAACACATTTAAGTATCAAAACATTAGGTCTTTTTGTCATAAGTAAAACATTTATAATCAAGGCCTTCCCCATTGACTACTGAAGTAATCATTATGGTGAACTTGGATCCATCCTGACCCTCTTCTATTTTTTAAATTATTAAGATTTTCATTTATTAAAAAGAAATTTATTAAAATTAGAAATACTATTTTACCTTAGTTTCAAGAACATAATTATCCCTCTATGTGTAAAAAAAATATTCCATGAGTGAATGGTCAAGGAACCACCTATAAAATGAATGAAGTTATTCCATTTGAAAAATAACTCGACCATCACCATTTATGAACATATAATAATTTACTCATATTTCAAGCAATAATATCAATGAAATTGTTCAATAAATAATTATTAACAACATGTAATTAAT
Organism: Viscum album; assembly: GCA_963277665.1. Taxonomy (NCBI): domain Eukaryota; kingdom Viridiplantae; phylum Streptophyta; class Magnoliopsida; order Santalales; family Viscaceae; genus Viscum; species Viscum album. The sequence goes on along the minus strand of OY728152.1, from coordinate 50,715,786 downwards.
TATTGAACCCATGTTTTTAATTTAATAAAACTTTATATATTAAATAAATTATGCATAATTTCATACTAACTAACCCAATTCTTCCCTCACAACGATACTATTTTCAATCAACCAAATAAGGAAAATAGAATTTTCACACCACTGTCTTGGGCCAAATTCATAAAATGTGGAACTAATAGAATAAAAAATTATATATATTTTTGGTAAAACCCTTAAATAAAATCATACAGAAAATTAATTTCATAATAATGATTTGAAATAACATAGATAAATCATATTATAATGTCCTCAAGGAAAAACACAACAAATCAAAATTATAATAGGATAATTTCATCATGATATAGATAAATTAAATTATTATCCTTATCCTAAATTTTTTAAATCATAAGGGGATACATTAGATTAAACAAAATAGAATAGAGGTGGGAACCTCCTATTAAAACTCTATAAAAAAACACAATATCCATTGATTGAAGTGTATTGAAGGACAAGATAAGGGAAAATGAATCCCCGGACTGTGTGTGTAAGGTAATGGAATAAATATGTAGAAGGATAAATTTATCATTAGAAAATAATTATTTCCACTTTTTAATTTAATCTGGAAAGCCATATGATTTGGTGACACTATTTATAATACCATGCACATATCGTGAAGTATTAATTTACTATAGACACATACAAACCATAGTTTGGAAACACTGAAAAAAAAAATTAATGTTACAACCATTATAAGATATTTCGAAAACAAATTTATGGGTTATTATGGTTAGTCATTAACAATTTTCAAAGCCCAATATGAGAAAAATACCACTTAATTTTTTTAAAAAGATTACACTATACAAGAGTTAACCATACATAGTACACAATCCATTGGAAAATTTTGATTTATAAACAAAAACCTCCAAATATTGTCTTGATACCTTAATCCTCCTATTTGGCCTCATCTCATGTCATGAAATATCACCCATATAAAATCCAACAATCGAATGTAAAATAAAAAACCAAAATATAAATTAAAATCCAACTCTAAAATTATAATAATCTAAATTCATCATAAATTTATAAAAGAAATTTAATGGGGTGCTAGATTTTCATTTGGAATAAGGTATAGAATCCTGAAACACTAAATGTACTAATATCATGTATAAAAATATAATATTACCAACCATTATATATTTATTCATAAACTTTTCTTTCAATAAAATTTCATTTGTATAATGTCTTATGTTAATTTCATTTGGGAACTATCCATTTCAAATTTCCCCTCACTGAAAATCATATTGGTACCAAGTATCATAAAAAAAATTAGTTCTCTTTATTGTATTTCCATTAATTCATTCCCCTACATTAACATATATTAATATAATAATATACACTAGATGGTATTTTATCCAAGCCGCTCAATAATTCATGGAGAATTTTTACAAAATAACCTACTATTTTTCCCATGTTTGAAATAATTCACAAAAATATCCTTTAGGAAATAATACAAAATTCATGAACAAAACTACATGAAAAAATATAATTTTTCCCATGAAAAGAAACTACCAATAAATAGTTCGTAAAAATCCTTAACAAATATATCGATCATTAATGAAATGGCCAAAAACTTATTTATCTAAAAATAAAATTAAAAAATTATCTAGTATATATATTATAAAAATGAAATTCATAATTTTTATATATATGATGTATTCCTTTTTAGATTTTTTAAATTCAATCTATATAAGAACTCCATCACACAATCAATGATGAATTCATCATCGTTTTTTATTAAATTTTTTTTCCACAACATCTTCATAAATAATTATATCATTCATATAATTTTTTCATGGGCATTAATGAATTTCATGTGTTTTCTTTCTAATAACTCTTATGAGATCCATATATTACATAACACATATGTGATCATATTTTTTCTATGTAAAATTCATTCCTTTATTCAATTTTAATAATAAAACATGAAAAAATACTCCCAAATTATGTTAATATTTTCCATATTCTATGAATACACCAATATATCAATAAATAGACTCAATTAAAATATTAATATATACACCATATCTATATGTATTATTCAAACATATATTTTCCCTTATGTCCAAATTTTACCACAGATATCTTATTTCATCAATAAATAAAAATTATATATCTAGAATACTCTTTCATACTATAATTTTTTAGATTATTTCAACTCCACTACATCTATATTACTTATAGAAAGTAAGAACATAAAAAAATCTATTGATTTCAATTTACATCATATCCTCACCATATATACATTTTTAAATTATTATTATATATAATAGAGTCAAATTTTTGAGCAAAACCATTTCCAAAATTACCTGAAGAACTTTTAAATACCTCATTTCCATGTATGTCACTGAAAATAAATCCCCTACAAATCCAACTATCATTGAAAAAAAATTCAACAAACAACCCATTGGTTGAAAAATGTACCCTTAGAAAATTTTATCCTCCAATAGACTTATTCTTCATTTTATATATTAGAATTATATCTTGCAAGAGTGTTGGTATAACAAGAATATATAGTAGAATAATACCCTAAATAATGTTTTAGATGATATATGAGTATCTATTAATTTTAATGTTATGATAATAAATTATTATATATTACTCATATAACAAGAAGGATTAAGAGTATATGAATGAATAATTTTATGTAGTCTATTTTTAAAAATATCAAAATAATAATTGATATCCAAGAGAGTAATCATTTTTTAAATGATATTAAAAAATTTATTTTTTTTGTTCCATAAAATTCCCTATAAATCGAATTTTTTTTATTATAATTTCACATACTAATATTAAATATATTTATTTAGGGAAAAATAAATTACAATAATAAATAATTTATTTGAGATCATGATATTTTTCTATATATTATAAAGAATGTAATATTTTGAAGATTGATGTAAATTTAGAAAATGGAATTATTTTAAAGGATAATATAATTAGTAATGAGATGATTCATTTATCACATGATGAATGTTTTATATGAATTTATTATGATGTTGATGATTTTAAAAATACATATGGAAAACTAATACTATCATTGATACACTAACTAAAGCATAAGCTAATAGAATTAATTTAAATAAGAAGAGTGATGAAATGTTACAATTAAATAATATAAATCATACTAAAGAAATTATATTAATAAATATTTTTATTTATTACATTATATTTACGAGATCTACATTAATAGATATTCAAAGAATCAGACCCAATATTTTTAGCTATAATAATTTACATGATATTCAATATAAATCAATTAGAAAACCTCAATGAATATTGAAACTTACAACATTATTTGTTTTTATTAAAGTGGTATATTTTTTTAGTGGTTTGAATCATTTACAATTTATTATTTTTTGAATGAATATATTATTATTTTAATGAAAAGATCCATAAAATTTGCACATCATCCTCATATCATGGTGGATGAAAATTACAAAGTCCTAGAGAATAACCGTAATTTAAATTATTACAACAATATTTTAATTCTGTCAAGGAGGTGAATAAAATTTTGTGATCATCTATACAAAAACATTTCGCTAGAGTATCCACAACATAGTTCCCTTCTATCCAAGTGTTCCAGAAATTAATTCCTTGGTTGATGAAATTCATGGATCATCAAATGAATTATGAAAAAATACCATGGAACTATATCCTTCTTTAAAATAATATCAACAATAACACATTGTTTGATTCTTAATACTTAATTTGAAGATTATGACTATCACATAACATGAGTCATGTGTCTAGAAATTGTACGTCACCCCTAATAGAAATACCTAGACTAGAGTAGTAACTAAATCTTAATATCACTAATCCCCGACTATCTCTATTAAGACAAGAACCTTTCATCATTCCTTTGATACATTAACCATCATCATTCAGCTTATATTCAATGTTTTGTGGTTTCACCTTACCCACTGGCCTAGGAAATTTGGTATGGAATCACAAAAAAAGTTACAGGCATTCAAGAGTTTTATTATGAAAAATTGTGAATTTGAGAACCCATAATCAAGGACACTATCATGGACATTAAATTCCTTTCATGTACTAAAAAAATCAACCTGTTCTTCTTCAAATATTTAAGTGAGTTCCATTCCTCCCACAGAATACAAGATTCCACTAAAAATCCATGGCTCGAACACTAATCTCTATGCCATGATATTCACTTCCATTAAACGAGTATTCCAAAATCCCCTCTACCGATAACATTTCACCATGTACATTCACAACATGCCTCAGGAAAGTCCAAATTATTTTCTCCCACTTACCATGGATGAAGACATTCTATATTGTTTTCGAATTCAATTAACATCAGTATCGATATCTTTTTCCCTGATGCACCAATTTCTATTTTACACGATCATATCATGGTAATTAATTATTCCATATTATTCATACCTTAAAATTAAAATTACCTAGAATATAATTGCCCCACAATCTGGTTTCCCAATTATCCTGCTCACCTGTATGATGTATCATTTTCATATAATCTTATCCACAAAAATTACATAAGGTTTGGTTTGTATGAAAACATATGTCTAGCCACTAATTACTCATATTACTATCATAAACATTCATCTTCTCATTACTATGAATGTTTCAAATGACTTCCAGAAACAAGTTCACTTCCTTGAATGTTATATTTGGCATTGGAAACCCTCAGAATAAAAGAGTATCACCTTTTCTATTCATTTTCGAAAACATTTTATCACCTTATCCCATAATTCATCTAATATCATCCTCTATCTCCTAAATGTTTTCAATCATTCACTGTGATGGGTTTGAAAGACTCAAATTGCAATATTACCATCCCCTATTTCTAACGCCATATCTATCTTTCATAATTGTGGCACAAAAGGATAAACCCTCAATTACCTCCCAATCTTACCCAATCTACATTGCATGCATAGTATATATCTTTCTATACAGCCCGATGTCTCACTCTTCCACATGTTCTGGATGTCATGTGTTTGATTCCCAATGACATCGAGCTATTTTATTATAATCCCATATGAAATTTTTTAAAACAACTTATATCATTTTGATTGTCCCTTTTTAAGGACTTAATATGGATAGAATATACATTAGAATAGAATATAGAACACTATTGATAAGTATTTTCCTCCCATTGAATGAAAATAAAATTTTCTTCTAGTAAATAATACATACTTTTATCATATTGATAATATCATCAAACACCACCTTTTTTATTCTACAATTTTAAATTGGACCCCCAATGTATAACATTGGAAGCTATCACCATTGACTTCCAATATTTACTTGAATGAGTTTTCTTTATATGACTGGGAATTTATAAGATATATATAAATTCATTTTTCATGTAATGATCTTTTATCCACCTAACTAGTCATACTTCTCCATAATTTCCATAAATACTTTAATCTTCCATATTCTTTCATTCATGAAAAATAACAAATCTTTAGTAAACAAGAATGACACACTGTTTCTCTCCCCGATTTGATCTTGTATAGTGGAATTTTCCATTCCTCCATTATAAATTATATATTCATTGTGACTACCGCTTGATCCATGATAAAAAGGATATGGGATAAATGATCCCCTATCCTAACTACTTTCACTATTTTAAAAAATTCAAATCATTTCCCCATCATCAATAAACATATCCATGGTAATATAAAACACCTAAAAAATAAGTCACAGAACAGCTAAGGAAAACCAAATTTCCTCACTACCCATATAATGAAATTGTATTCTATTTTATTAGAATCCTTTTTATCATCGAACATGACCATGACATTAGAGATTATTTCCTTTGTGTTTATATCCTCCACCATTTTCATAGAAATTACATTTTCCACATGTATAGTTATCTGCTTCATAAATCCCTACTACTCTATCAAAATAATTTTTGGTAGAATATTTTTTAGACTCTTATTAATAACAATTTTAAGTATATTATATGAGAAAATGAAATAAAAAATTAGTCATTAATAGTTCAATAATATGGGATCCTTCACTTTTGGGATCAGGAAAAGCTTAGGGGAATAAAATATTATATTAAGATCTTTACCATTAAATTAACCATTCACTGTATCCATCACATTATATTTAAAAATATCCCCTGAAATAACCTAAAAACATCCAGAAAACCCATTATGAATAAGGTAAATCTCCCTCTTTATGTATAAAAAGTTTTCCTTGATTTTTTCCTCCTTTAGAATAGCTGAAAAAAATATTTTCCCCTTCCATAAATCATCATGGGAATACACTACCTGAATCTCTCCTTCTATATACAATACCACACTTCATAGTCACTAATTGTCTCTACTAAAAACCCATTAATATGATATAGATCATTATTTCCTGCCACCTCTACAACATAAGTGAATATACCATGATAAATTTTGATCATTATCCTAATGGAGACTTGTTTGTCTTTTAAATAGGTCTGAAAAAATGTAGTATTTATATGCCCTTTCTTCAACCAAACAGCCCAAGAATTTTTCTTATAGGGCTTCTCCACCTCCAGATTATTCTTTGATAAATATTTATACTAATCTTCTATCATGAAAAAAAATTCTCATCCCATACAACATCATGATATGTTATAGATGGTGAATAAACTGTGATAACCCATTCAATATGAGCCCATCTTCTGTACCGTTGATTTCCCATTATAAAAGTTGGCTCCTAAAATGTTGTATCCCCTTAATCAATCATTTCCATCCATTTAGCACGTCTATTAGATACAATACATTTCCACCTTCTGAAGAAAATCATCCCTTCACTACTAATTACTGGAGTAAAATATCTTATTACCACTCAAATTTACCCTTATTAGGTAAGTCAATAAGAGGTAATAGACTGAAAGGGATATGGGGAGATGTAAGATAGAAGCTTGAGAAAATAAATCCCTTCCTTGTAGGTTCTTTAAACACCTATCTAATATATTGTGAGTAAACAATTTAATTGTTTTACACATATTGTGTGTCCTCCCTATATCTTCGAATGTTGTAGTTTTCTTGTAATAATTCAGATCCTAAATTATTATAAAATAAACATATATTAATGGATGTTAGACCATGTCACTGGAAAATACCAAATTATATCCCATTTATATATATATGATATAAGAGATATTGATTAAAAATAAGTTATTTCTTTTTGGATGGGTTTTACCACATTTTTATGTTCCATTCTAGAAGAACAAGAGCTATTAAGAATCACATGAAAATTTCCTATGTATATAAAAAAAAATTATCCATTTAGATTTGGAATTAGTATATTTAAATTTCAGTAGTGTATGGTTAGTATTTTCATATACTTTTATAAACATTATATTTATTTATTTGTTGATATCTTTAGAATCTATGAATTATATTTTTCAGATTTACTTTTAGATCAAAATAAATATTTAAAAAGGTGAATTCATATATTTTATGATTTGAATTTTTAAAAATATAACTTCCTGATTGAGAATAGTTTTTAGGATATGTAATATGTCAACATGGCATTGGAGTTTACAAATCCAAATTGAAATCATTTTATTTTAAAAAATCCTTAAAATGCTTTAAATGTCAAATAATATTTTATACAATTAGGATATTCGAATGGTTCATAAAATTTATTGTTAACTTTTATTTTCAATATTAAATATTAATAAAAAATATATGGAATGTTTTATATTATAATATCTATGAAAAATACAATGATGAAGAGGAAAATGAATATAAAAACCACCACAGATTTTACATCTGCCATTGTTTAACCTCTATTTTCATTGATGATTGAGTATAGAATCAATATGTTTAGATATATTTTTCATAAATGATGATGATTGTTTTTCATTTCATAATCATCAAGAACATTGTATATTTTCCAATAAAACTAAACAACTGAAGAGAAGGGTTTTCTTGAAATATTTTTTAATACTAGAAAATAGTGTTCATCTTTTAAGTAAACGAATCTTATAATATTATTCCAATTCCAATGTATGCCACTTTTTAAAGAAACTATTGATTTTTTTAGATTTATGTTTCCTTAAAATAACATTAATTATAAAACTAAGGATAATAATATTTTTTTAGATCATAATGCTTACCACATTAGTAGGATATTAAGGAACCCATAGGTAAAAACATTATCACATAAAAAAGAGTGATTCTCTTAAATTTGATCTATAATGATATGACCCTAGTATGTAAATTAAGGGGACTATAAAAGATACCCATATATAATCAAATACCGACCTCAATTTATAGCAGTAAGGACCTGGTTTCCTAGAATTCAACATAATTAATTAGAAAAATTTCCCTGAAAATAATATGAAAAATAATATATAAATTAAAATTAAAATTTATATAAAATGGGAAAAAATTTAAAACAATCATTATAGAATGAAGAAAAAAATGAAATAAAAATGAGCTAACACACCCAAGACATAATGAATAATGTGGATGAAGGACACCTATTATTTCTATGATATAAAAATAGTTAAATGACATTAGGTTATCGCTGTATCCAACCATAAAAAAAATCATACCAACAATCATAAATTGGAAAACAATCTGTTCAAATTCATGTATCATAAAATAATTATAGAATAAAACTAAAAAATAAATGGTCAGGTAAGTAACCCATTACTCTCTCATGCACTTCCTTGAAATCATTATACCAATTTCATTTTTACTACAAGAAAAAATATATTAAAAATATAAAATTTATAAAATAATATTTTCTGTTCTATAATATTTCCTTGTATTGTCACTAATAACATTAAATTTCAAAAAATTAATGAACAAAGTCCTAAAAATGACCATTAATAAAATCATGACTAAATTCAACAAATCATGATGATAGAAAACATTTAATAATTCATCCCCAAGATAAATATTCCTAATATGGAATATCCTCCATGGTGAGTGATATTTCTAACCATACATCACATGATTACCATTCCATTTAACTAGTTACTATATAATTATAATTTTTTATAGAATTCATATTCCTTTTGTAATCTTTGAAAAAAATCAATCTTAAATATTTTTTTGATAAAATATCAAATTTGAAACAAACAAATAGTATCACATGAAAACCATTATTCATTATTTTATTAAATATATCCACCATCTATTTTATAATAAATCTAGATAAAAAATCATTTTATAAATAATTATAAAAAAAATAATTTTATTAAATATGACCACAATTAAAAAATTTGAAAAGAATGTATTTTAAAATCTTTTTTATCAAAAAAAGTTATGATTATTATTGAATCCTCTTATCTTACTTATTTCACTATATATTCTATAAAATAACCCGATATGAATAACCTATTGAGTCAATCCATTTAGATATAAAATGTAAAGACCTGTAAAATTCAAGGAAATATTTTCTTAATTTTCTTTGGAATTTTACAAGAACGCAGTTTCTGACGACACCTGATTCCGAGGCCCGGTGTGCCCAGAATCATTTCAGAAGTTTGGCTCGGGTACGGTCAGTGAACGAACGAGTGGGTTTTTTCTATCTTTTGAACCGGTGCTCGGAATCGAATTCTGAGGGCACCGAGGGAATCACAGCGCTGGTATTTGCCTAGAAACGCCTTTTCCGGAGTTGCGTTTGCTCGAGTGTGGTTTTTAATTTTTGGGGTTAAGTTAAGAAATAAAATAAAGTGGTGCGACAACATTATTTTTATTTCACTTAAATCCACTTAAAACCACTTAAAGCCACTCAAGATGAGTTGAAGCAGATAGGGTGGAACCCAAAATATCCTACCCACTTGGTATCATATTTTTGAGGTGGGTCCCACATGAGCCCCACCGTTTCTTTTCATCTAAGTAACGCACCCGTGAAAACTCCTCTTTAATGAAAGTCAACTGGTGGGTTTTCTAAACTCTTAACGCCCCTATTAATTGGATAGTTAAGACGTTACCATTAATTCACCGAATTAATGGTTCGTTTCTTAACTTGTTTTTCAAATTCCTGCCATGGAATGAAATAAGAACAACACATGTCTTTCTTGAGGATCACTCATTGAGATGATTTGGAGAAGACTCTAAGTCTTGGGATCTTAATAATCCTTTGCCAAAAACGTGAAGAACGCGAAAAACACCGAACCCTTGGAGATCGACGACACGACGCTGTGTTCCGCGACGCCGATGATTCTCCTTCAGCGACGCTTCTTCCACGACGCTTCTTCTACGACATTTCTTCCCAGCAACAATCTTCGATCATCAACTGCTTGAGGTAGGGGATTATGGTTCTCTAATTCTTTGTGGATTTATCCTCAACATGGGTTTAAAACGTGAAATTAAATCTGTGTGTTTTCTTTAACCCTCAGAGATCGTCAACGCGACACCGTTTACCGTGACGACGCGACACCCCCGTCAGCGACGGGATGATCCTCTTCTTCTACGACGGTCTTTTCGGCGAAGAACTCACGTCCAACAACAACGGCGAGGTAGGGGTTTGTTTTATTTAAATCTTTGTGTTTTTGACCGCGGCCTTTGATTAAACTTTTTTTGTTGTCTGACTTTTAAAACCGCTAACGCGGTGGGTGCGGACTAACAAACAAGTCTGAACCCACCGTCCCTTTCATTCTTGGTGTGTGAAATGGCGGACGTCGACGAAGCAGGCCAGATGGGAGACGCGGCGTCCTTGAAGTGAAATACGGACCCCAGGAGGACCTTTGGCGAAGACTGCATGATTTTCCGACCCCCGGAGCTCGTCTGACGCGCCACGCTGGCGGTGGCATCGGCAGCGCAGTCCCGCGACCGCGCGGGATCGGAGGAGCATGGGACGCGGTGGCCCGGCCGCGTTCGCTAGCAAGGGCGGCCCCATGCGGGGCCGCGGTTCTCTCACACAGGGGCAGCACGCCCCCAGCTCTGCTCGGCCGTAACCGGCCGAGCCGACCCGCTGGCCGGGCCAGGTCGTGCATAGGCCGGTCCGGGCCACCATGGCTGGGTCGGGTCATGCCGGCCAGGTCGGACTCGGACCAAGGTCGGGTCGGCCCGGTTCGGGCTGACCCAGGGGGGGTTGGGTTGGGTCGGTGAGGGCCCAGACCCCCCGTTTTCAGACCTTTTCGGTCTTTTGTTCATAACATGAGTTGTGTGTCTCCGATCGACGCACCGTCAGCGGCGATTCGATCCTTGGATTGAGACGGTACTTTCGGTATATCGCACTCATGGTTTTGGAGTACTTGGGGTTTGACCGGGTTGGTTCGTACACGAAACCAACCGGGCCCTCAGAGCGAAAACGCTCATATCTTGAGCTATGGATGTCTGATTGACGTGTCGTCGACTTTGTTGGATTCATCAAAGTTAGATGGATATTTTGGCTTACTCTGCCCCAGTTTTGGACGCAGGTGGAGTATGGTCGGGTTGTTTTTTCCTTAAGAAAACAACCGGGCCCCTGGAACGAAAAAGCCGATAACTCTCAGACCGGGCGTCCGATTGACTCGCCGTCTGCGACGATGAGTTCCTATTGACGATATGGAACTTTTGCATACATCAACATTGGACTGTGTGTCAGTTGATTTATCAGCCCCTCGGCTCGTGGAGCGGACCCTCCCGAGCGAGCTTGCTGTGTGTGGGAACCCTAGAGCTGGCTGTGACTGCGTCTGTGACGATGATGACTGTACAGAGATCCTCAGTCGATTCAACGGCGACAAATACAACACTCAGCGATCCTACGTGGATCAGTGCTACAAATACTTTGTGTGTCCGATCCTGTGTGGGTTTGCGCTCAGCGGTCCTGTGTAGGCCAGCGCCTACAGATCCTCTGTGGGTCTGATCCTGTGTGGGTCATTGCAGAGGTTAGTTACCTATCGATCCTGTGTGGGTCAGATCCTTTGTGGGTCATTGCGGGGGTTAGTTACGTATCGATCCTATGTGGGTCTGATCCTGTGTGGGTCATTGTGGGGGTTAGTTACCTATAGATTTTTTGTGGGTCAGATCTTTTGTGGGTATTTTCGGGGGTTAGTACCTATCGATCCTTTGTGGGTCCGATGGATTAGATGAATCAGTGGCAATATATGATCATCTCTATCGTCACACAAGAAGTATTCCTATGTGAGCTGAATCTTGTTTGCTTTCCTTTGTGGATTGTGCTGTGCTATCCTGTGTGGATTTTGTTTTGCTTTCCTGTGTGTACTGGGTTGTACTTGGGCTCGGATGTTGGAGCCGAACTTGGAATTGATGACTTAGGAATATGTATGGTCATATACCTATGTAGAGTCGGATGTTAATTTTTGATTGTATCTTTCCTTTGTGGATTATCCTTTGTGGATTCTGGGAGACCTGCGAGCGTCTCAAGGTCCCTACTGAGTAGCTTATACTCACCCCTGCACAGGCTATGTCCTCACTATGTTGTGTTGGTTGCAGACGACGGATAGTGATGATCATGGTTGAGGCTTGCAGAGCAAGACGATATCTGGAGGTAGACCACGGGGCGGGACGTACTCGGAGTGGACGGCTGGACTTGAAGATCTGTGGAAGCTGTCTGTACTCACCCTTTAAGTGGAACTTCCAGTGGACAGCACGACACTTCGGTTTTACATTTTAGTTTCTTTTTTCCCTTCCAGTTGTACTTTAGTTTCTGTTTGGGTTTGTATACTGGCCCACTTACTTTTCCGCACTTACTGTCATACTCAGTGTTTACTTCTACCGCTTTCTTGATCTATGGTGTTTGTTTACTTTACAAAGGAAATGCCTTCCCTTTTTACCGAGATTTACGCCTTCGTGCTAGTCGCCAGCCCCTGGCCTATGGAAGGCGGGCTTGGGGTAGTCACGACACGGTCCCCGAGGACGGGTCATGGGAAATTGGTATCATAGGAGTTCGGTTCTACCGCAGAACTTGGGACTCTGATCTTTTTTTATGTGATTCAATAGTGTTAAGAGTATTGGGTGTGGTTATCAGTCCAGGGAGTCCGGTGTTGGTGTGGCGGCTGACGTATCCGCACACCAGGACTCTGACTTCTGATTTCCGACTTAATGCATAAAAACATTGATTGCATGGGTGTTTCAAGTTTTCATTTAGATTATTTTGTGTCAGCTCACCAGGTATACTGTTCTGACAGTGGCACACCTGTTTCCTTTTCTGGATGGCCCCACGACGGAATCCATCTAGGGTTCTGAGAGTTGAGCGTGACGACAGCCCACCGAGCGACGTAGCCTCGGTACAAGGCCCTTTAATAACTAAGGCATCGGCGGTACCTCTACCCACTGAGCCATCGATTCTTCCAGCCCCATCCACTGACGATGCACGTCACCTTAGTGCACTGCATGAGTTCCAACGCCAGCGACCGCCCAGGTTCCATGGGGAGACGGACCCCCAGGCAGCCAAGGACTGGCTGGAGGTAGTGGTATGAGTTTTCCGGTTAGTGAGGACACCAGCAGACCTCATGGTGATCCTCGCAGCGAGCCTACTGCATGCAATGGCGGGGCCGATGGTGGATCTTGATGCTTCAGGTGCACGATTAGGCATCTCTTCTCTGGATAGACTTTGAGAGACTCTTACTCCCAGAGTTTTTCCCAGCCACCCTCCGTGCGGTGCACATTCAGGAGCTTCTTCAGCTGCAGTAGGGCAGCTTGACGGTCGCCCAGTACTCAGCGATATTTACCGATCTCTCGCGCTACTCGACAAACATGGTACGGCACACATTCTTCTGGGCCTGGACCTTTGAGCAGGGATTGAGACATTAGATCAGGAAATCGTTGATCTCCCATAGCATTCCGACTCAGGCAGGAGTACTGGAGCGAGCCCTTTTGATCGAGATCTTTCTTGCTGAGCCTTCTTCAGCAGCGAGACCTACCACTGGACGGCACATAGCAGAGTCATCTACAGCAGGCAGTCGATGGATGACTCATGGGTCCAGGAATACCAAACCCTGAGGCAGACGACCTCAGGAAACTGGCTCAGCTGTGCGTGGCACACAACACGGGGCCAGTCTTTCGAGAGGCAGGAAGTGCTACTCATGCAGCGGGCAGGGCCACATGGCTCGTGACTGCCCGACCCACTGTACCGAGGAGCAGCAGACGGTATAGGGGCCACCCAGGTTGAGGCATAGGGTCGACAGTGGTGGTCCGCAAGGAGCAGGCGGACGAGGTAGAGGAGTTGTCCGAGCAGCAGGTGGTGGGAGACGCTTTGAGGCTCTACCACCACCACCACCAGGAGGTCCACCACGACCACAGGGAGCTGGCGGGCAGAGACAGGCACAGCTCCATGCAGTGGAGGCCTATGACCATGGCTCGCCCGAGATGATTCGAGGTACTATCTGTGTCTATTCCACCCTTGTTGTAGTTATTATAGACACATGAGCGAGTCATTGTTTCATTGCTGCTGCCCTTGTTCAGAGCTCAGAAATTCCAACAGGGCTATTGGCTCAATCCTTACGGCTACTGATTCCTACGGGAGAAGACTCGATGATTACGCACTGGTGCCGGCAGTGTGAGCCTACTCTAGGAGGCGAGAGATTCGGCTGGGATCTTCTTGTAGCGGCGTCGAGGCCTTACGACTTCATCTTGGGAATGGATTGGTTATCTACATTCCATGCACAGATTTACTATTTTTGGCGCAAGGTGCGATGTGTACGCACCGACGGGAGCAGGTTATCCTTCACCGGTGAGAAGGGAGCCTTCGAAGCATAGGATGGACTTCCGCAGAGGAGAGGACAGCCCATCACTCATCAGCTGGCTAGCCTTATCCTAGGAGCAGTTGACGTGCAGAGTCCTAGTTTTCCTGCAGTGGTGGATCAGTATTCAGACGTCTTTCTCGAGGAGGTTCCAGGACTAACTCCTCGCAGATAGGTAGACTTTTATATTGACATGTACCCTAGGAGAACCCCGATATCGACTCCAGCATATCGGATGGCCCCTGCTGAGCTTCGAGAGCTACAGGTGCAGTTGGAGGACTTGCAGGGCAAGGGATTCATCTAACCCAGTGTTTCACCCTGGGCTTCCCCGATATTGTTCGCCAAGAAGGCAGATGGGAGCTTGCGACTTTGTGTCGACTATCATTGCCTGAACCAGGTGACAGTGAGGAACAAGTATCCGCTACTGAGGATTTATGACCTCTTCGATCAGCTCAAGGGAGCACGGTGGTTCTCAAAGATAGACCTCAAGTCAGGCTATCATCATCTCAGATTTCGGGATGAGAACGTGTAGAAGACGGACTTCAATGGTCGGTATGGCCACTATGAGTTCTTGGTTATGCCATTCGGCATAACCAATGCTCCAGCAGTGTTCATGGGCCTCATGAACCGGATCATTCAGCCATACTTCGATTGATTTGTTGTGGTCTTCATCAACGACATTTTGATATACTCAACGACTGAGGAGGAGCACGACTACCAATTGAAAGTTGTACTGGACACACTCCGAGAGCACCATATCTATGGAAAGCTCTCGAAGTGTCAATTCTGGATACATGAGTTCCACTTCTTGGGACATGTCTTCTCTGAGTCTGGAGTTGTGGTGGATCCTATGAAGACCGAGGTAGTGATGTCTTGGGAGCCACCCCAGAGTGTGACTGAGGTGCAAAGTTACTTGGGATTAGCTGGATACTATCGGAGATTTGTTCCAGACTTCTCCAGAGTTGTGGTACCACTCTCAGCTCTTAGGAAGAAGGGAAAACCCTTTTTATGGTCAGACAAATGTCATTAGAGCTTCCAGGAGCTAAGATAGAGATTGACCAACGCACCTATCTTGAGGTTGCCGGAGGAGGGAGTAGGGTACGTAGTCTGCTGTGATACATCAGGGACCGGACTCAGATGTGTCTTGATGCAGGATTAGGCAGTGATCACCTATGGATCACGTTTGTTGAGGATGCATGAGCAAAACTACCCTACCCATGACCTGGAGTCAGCAGTAGTGGTCTTCGCTCTGAAGACATGGCGGCACTACCTGATGGGCGAGTGCTTTACAGTATTTTCTGACCATCATAGTCTCAAGAAAATATTCTCTCAGATAGACCTGAACCTGAGACAGCGGCGATGGCTCGAGTTCCTCCAGGACTATGACTTTGAGATAGTATATACTCCTGGGAAGGGGAACATAGTAGCCGATGCTCTCAACAGGAGGACGGGCATTCTGCTGCTTGAGGAGATGACGGAGCATCTAACCGCTTTCTAGATATCCTTCATGGATAGAGATGGAGCAGGATTCCTCCATTCACTCGAAGTCACTCCTCCACTACTGTAGCAGGTCAGAGAGGCATAGTGTGGGGATGCCGACTGTGAGACGCGACGTGCGCAAATATCCTCAGGACAGGAACCTAATGGATTCTCCTTTGGAGAAAAGCACGACATCCTTTTCAGAGGACTTACCTTGGTACCAATTACTTTATGGGAGGAGGTGCTGAGAGAGTTTCACACCTCTCCTTTGGCGGTACATCCTGGTGTGGCGAAGATGTACCAGGATCTTAGACGACAGCACTGGTGGCCAGGCATGAAGAAGGTTGTGGCAGAGTTCATTTCTTGATGCCTCACCTGCCAGTAGGTGAAGGTAGAGCACTAGGTACCAGTAGGCATGGTACAGCCCTTGGAGGTCCCGGAGTGGAAGTGGGATGGGATATCTATGGACTTCGTGACTCGACTTCCACGCACTTCCAGAGGTCACGATTCTATTTGGGTGATTGTCGACCGAATCAGCAAGTCGGCTCACATCTTACCCATCAGAGAGTAGGGCTCAGTGGAGATATTGGGACGTCTCTATGTTCAGGAGATTGTATGGCTTCACGGTTTCCCATCATCCATCGTCTCCGATCGAGATGCTCTCTTTACGTCCCGGCTTTGGAATCGGTTGCAGGAGGCGTTCAGGACGAAGCTACGTCTGAGCACCGCCTTTCACCCTCAGACGGATGGTCAAATGGAGAGGACCATTCAGACTCCTGAGGACATGCTCTGCACTTGTTTCCTAGACTTTGGTCGTAGCTGGGAGTACCACCTACCCTTGGTGGAGTTTGCGTACAACAATAGCTACCACTCCACCTTCGGGATGGCACCATACGAGGCGTTGTACGACCGACCTTGTAGATCTCCTTTGTGCTGGATAGACCTTGGGGAGTCAGCACTTGTGGGACCGGAGATGGTCCAATCCATGACAGAGAAGGTCCAGGTCATCCAGGAGCAGATGAGGACAGGTCAGAGCCGGCAGAATTTTTATGCTGACAGGTGGTGAAGGCCACTAGAGTTCGAGGATGGCGACCACGTCTTATTGCATGTCTCACCTCAATGTGGATTACAGATATTTGGCTGAGGTAGCAAGTTGTCTCCACGCTTCATCGGACCATTCCAGTTCCTCAGCAGGATTGGAAAGGTGGCTTATCGCCTGGCTCTACAACCTCAGTTGCACCGGGTGCACGATGTCTTCCACGTATCTCAGCTGAGGTGATACATGCACAACCCGACACATATCATTGACCATGGGGAGCTAGACATTGATGATGGGGAGACTTTTATGGAGGTCCTAGTGGAGATCGAGGATCGATATGAGTGGGTCCTACGTGGACGGTCGATTCCTCTAGTACGCATCAGATGTCAGCACGGGAATCACCAGGGGATCACTTGGGAGCGGGAGGCTCAGATGCATGCTCAGTACCCACATTTGTTTTCCTAGCTTATGATGTATCTTTATGGGGATGTAAAGCCCTGAGGTGGGAGTGATGTAAAGACCCGTAAAATTCAAGGAAATTTTTTTCTTAATTTGCTTTGGAATTTTACAAGAACGCAGTTTCTGACGGCACCTGATTCCGAGGCCCGGTGTGCCCAGAATCATTTTCCGATGTTTGGCTCGGGTACGTTCAGTTAACGAACGAGCGGGTTTTTTCTAACTTTTGAACCGGTGCATGGAATCTAATTCTGAGGGCACCGATGGAATCACAACACCTGAATTTTCCTAGAAACACCTTTTCCGGAGTTTCATTTGCTCGAGTGTGGTTTATAATTTTTGGGGTTAAGTTAAGAAATAAAATAAAGTGGTACGACAACTTTATTTTTATTTCACTTAAATCCATATAAAACCACTTAATGCCACTCAAGCTGATTTGAAGCGGATAGGGTGGAACTCGAAATATCCTACCAACATGGTAGGATATTTGTGAGATGGGGCCCACACGAGCCCCACTGTTTCTTTTCCTCTAAGTAATGCACCCGCGAAAACTCCTCTTTAATGAAAGTCAACTGGTGCATTTTCTAAACTCTTAATGCCCCTATTAATTGGACAGTTAAGACATAAACATTAATTCACCAAATTAGTGGTTCGTTTCTTAACTTGTTATTCAAATAGTTGGCATTGGATGAATTAAGACCAATGCATGTCTTTCATGAGGATTTCTCATTGAGAGGAATTAGAGAAGACTCTAAGGCTTGGGATCTTCATCCTCCTTCAAGAAGAACATGAAGAACGAGAAGAATTCCGAACCCTCAGAGATCGACGACGCGACGTTGTGCTCTGCGACGCCGACGATTCTCCTTCTGTGACACTTCTTCCGCGACACTTCTTCTGCGACGTTTCTTCCCCGCAACAATCTCCCATCAACAACTGCTTGAGGTAGGGGATTATGGTTCTCTAATTCTTTGTGGATTTATCCTCAACATGTGTTTAAAATGTGCAATTAAATATGTGTGTTTTTTCTTTAACCCTCGGAGATCGTCGACGCGACGCCGTGTACCGCGATGATGCGATGCCCCCCTCCGCGACGCGACGAACCTCTTCTTTCACGACGGTCTTTTCCGCCAAGAACTCACGTCCGATGAAAACGGAGAGGTAGGGGTTTGTTTTATTTAAATATTTGTGATTTTATACCCGCAGAGTTTGATTAAACTTTTTTTGTTGTGAGACTTTTAAAACCGCTTACGCAGTGGGTGCGGACTAACGAACAAGTCCGAACCCACCGCCCCTTTCGTTCTTGGTGTGCGAAACAGCGAACATCGACGAAGAAGGCCGTATGGGCGACGCAGGGTCCTCGCAGTGAAGGACGGACCCAGGGAGGACCTTTGGAAAAGACAGAGTGAATTTCTGACCCCATGAGCTCGTCTGGTGGCCCGCGGAGATACCTTATGGTAATGATATTCTAAAATTTAATATTATGAATAATGTATATGTTGAATCCAATGATATTTTATGAAAAGAATATTTTAGTAAATTATTTAAAAATAATAAAATTATTAAATAATAACAAGGTGATGATATATGGTAACAAATAAATTAAATTAAATATTTATTTTCTAATTTACACTTTATATGTAAAAATACAACATTGTATTATTTGAAAATGTGATACCATAGTTAAAATTTAAATGTCTTATCTAAGTGTTAATAAAAATGATAAGTTTTAAATTAAAAGAAAAACTTCTCTAGAATATATTTATTGATAATATGACTGTAACATCCCAGGTAATTAAAGAATAAATAATTTTCATATTTATTAATATTAGAGAATTAAATATGAATTTTAATTAAAAGGGGTTGCTATGTTCGATAGCGTACCCGATACGCAACGATGAGTTTCTTTGAAACTTACGTAGCACACTAGTAATATAATAATATTATGTTAGTTAACAAGTAGCCGTTGTACTGGCGGGAATGAATAGAAATAACTAAAATATGAATAGATATGTTTTTAGATGTTTTTACATTTACCCAATAAAAGATAAAGGCTTAACATACGGAAAGAGTTCAATTTTAGGCTTTTATACTCTAATTTTCACTAAAGGTTCACTTATCACCTTTTAATGGTGAACCGTCATTAAATATAGTTTTGATCACTCTTATACATTCTTTTGGACCAAATAAAACTTTTACTAAGAATCGGGACATCAAATTTTACTTTGTGTAATTTTTGGTACCTTTCTGATAAAGTTCATTTTTTTTATGAATAGTGTAAAATGTTGCATTTTACATCAAAACTGCTTTTTAATCTAATTTATTTATATGATTAGATTATCTTTTGAATTGGTCTTAATGTGTAATATGAATATATTTTTACCATTTTATCCAATGGAGGTCATTGGAATCAATTTCGATTTGAAATTAGACTTAAACTGGTGTCAATCTTTTGATACTTATTGTTTTGTAAAAACACGCTATTTGCTCTGGCAGCGGGAATTAATTATTAAATTAATTAATGTGACTTATATGATTTGAATTTTGTAAAATAGACTTCATTTTTGAATTCGGAATATCAAATATAGCTTAGAGTGAATTTTTGGTAATTTTCTGAAAAACTTCAATTTTGATGAATAGTGAAACCACTAAGTGGTAATCAAGCAAACTGATTTTTCAGTTAAATGAAAGTTTACCACTAATGTGTATTGAATTTTGAAAATCCGACATACATGGTTGTCATTAAGAAGTAAAATGTGGTTCAATGAGATTAAAATAATTTTTTGGTGAATAGTAACTTATTAAGTTCTTAATCGCGATTAGTGGTAATTAGGGTAGTTTAATGTATAAATAATGCTTTAATAATATAAAATGACCTAGACACATGTCCCAACCTCATTGGTTGTGTCATGGCCGACCAAGACAAGTCATGGCCTAACTTGGGGACCCCATGTATCCACTTTTGTTGGGAAATAACATAAATTACTTTTTATTAAATGTTAAAGTGAAAATGACACAAACATAATATGTTTTGCGAAAACAATTTTTAAGTGGGGTTATACAAGTCCAAATTTTGATTATAAATATTAAATGGAAAGCTAAAAAGATTTCCTACATCATAGTAATTTGTTTATAATTTTTAGACATTAAATAAATTTAATTATTTATGACATAATAATGATGCAGCGATGACATCATTATTTGACGATTTAAATAAAATGGAAAGATAAAATAAAATCTATGAACTACACATGTCCAAAACCAATTGGATGAATGGATTTCGATGCCTTATCACCTTATCCACGAATTACATCAATGTGGGACCTTTTAAAACCGAAACACATTTTCAAATAATGTAATGTTTCTTTACTTTCTAAAAGTGCCCCTCCTCTCCCCTTATAAAAGGCCCCCACCTCTACCTCATTTCACACACTCTTCAAGCCATTGGCTCGGCCAACCCCTGCCCATTTGCTCTCTCCACATCCCTCTCCTCATCCTAGAGGATTCCCTTTGGGCAGAATCCTTTCAAAGGAAGCCTTTAGGCTCAAACCAAAAGAAGTTACACTTTTTAAGGTATTTCATTCTCTCATGTTCATTTGTTTTATTTTGCTTCTCCGACCCCCTAAACTCTTTTTATTTACTTCTTTTGTAACAACACCAGTATCTTCAATATACTAGGATGTTTTTATAAGATATATTTGAGCTACACTCTCACACAACTACATCAAATGGTTAAAGAACATACGGTTTCCGTGGATGGCGAAATTCTGCCTCCCGAAACGATGATTGTTCAATACTCATTTAACACCTTCAATGGTGGCCATTATGATGTCACTATTTTTATATATGATATATTATATGTTTATGTTTTCCTTAAGCTTATGTTTTTTTCATTTTGGGCATACCTTTATGGTTTCCATTATGGGTAAAACACGATATCTTCATTTTAGGAAGTGCGGACTACTGCCCCCTAAAAGTGATTTGATTCGTTAATACCATATGTGGGATGTGTAAAGGATAAAGTTAATGATATTATATATGTTGTTATACTGGAATTATAATATACTTTTATATCATTATGATTCCATTCCAGAAAATATGAAATAGAAATGGAAGTAGCGTTCATGCGTACGTACGGCTTACCGTCTCCATGAACGATGCATTTCATTTCTTACCTCTAAATGTGATGTAATATTATAAATGAATGTATGTACTGGATATATATGACATATATGATATCTACATCATGAATACCATTCTGGATATAATGAACCTTTGACCAAATTAACAACATGTAAGTGTAAGAAGCCTATTTTTGACTTAAGAACCAAATACCGACAAAATGAACATTATTAACTTAAATGATTACATGATGTTCATAACATGGTATAAAAGGAATAATGAACTTGAAAAAGATTCATAAGCAAGTAGAGATTAACTCAGGTTTATTATTCAGGAGTTTAAAGAACGGTCGGGTCAAGTCGGATACGAGGTATGGGAACTTCTTAACCCAATTTCCATTCTTTGGGTTAATCTCCTACTTTCAAATTATGTCATTATATTATTATGTCGTATCTTGTATTTGTACTTTATTTATGTGTACTTATAGTGAATACACATAATGTATCTATTTTATTTTAAAAAATTATCTTTGTATGGGACTTCGTCTCAATCTCCTTTCGTTGAGGCATATTTTATTTTATACACAACTTTTTTTATACGGTGTATAAAACCCTTTTGACTTTTACATTTATTCAAAAGGAATCTTTTTATACGAGGCGTTTACTAAACGACAAAAAGGGAATGTTTTGTCGTACGTATGCGGCGACAACGACTTCTCCGCCGTCGTAACCGTTATTTGAGTTTCGGCTTCCTCTACAAGCCATACCTTTTTTTTAAAAAAAGAAAAATAAATACCATGTTTTACTTTGGTATTGAAAATGGTTTTCATAATGTTTTTATTATATCAATGTGTTGTATTGATATCTCGTGATTGAAATGTGGAAATGTTATGTTTCCTTTATGCATGTTTTATGTGATATGATTATGTTATGGTTCTTGGGCATTATTATGAAGACGGGTGGTTCCGTGATAAACTAAGGGCGGGTGAGCCCGTTATAGCTCTCCAATGCATTGGGTAACGCGAAGGAGTGAAACGTTAAGGTTTCTCCGAAGAGATTTTAGGGAATATACTGTGATGGGTATTCCAAACGTAACCAAGAGGGTTACCCCCTACGTAAGAATGTTATGAATGCCTCAAGTTACCTTTACGTATTATGATTTATATGATTTATTCATGTTTTTATGAGGTATGTTAAAGTGCCTATGTTTTATGGGTAAAGTATGATTTCATTCTTATGTATATATGAACTCATGTTTCCTTTCCATGTTTTTATAACCCATACTGAGTTTTTACGCTCATCCCAAGTTTTTGAAATGTTTTTCACAGGTCAAGGGAAAGGTACATGATAAGATGATAGAGTCAAGGATGTGTCAAGAAATAATCCATGTTTTATTTTAAATGTGTTTCCATTGATGGGAATGAAGAATACTATCTTTATGTAACCACTTTGTTTATATGTGGAATGTAATGCAAGTTTTATGATCTAATTCTCTAAAACTCTAAACCCGAAAAGATCCTCAACGTGTAATCTTGTAATAACTCAAGATTAAGTAAGGTTTAAGGCTGGGGCCTTATAGTTGGTATCAGAGGTCGGTTTAGACAACTTTAGGAGTTAGAAAAGTGTTAAATTATAATATGATTGAAATGATATAGCATTTACGGATTACCATGTTGCTTCGCCTAATATATTTCGGTGTCCAGAATGGTTTTCCGCAGAGGAAACAAAGAAGCTATGTTGGGACGACATCAGGAGGAAGACAACCTTCCAAATCAGCAACCTGAGATGGTCGGAATCGGAACTGAACAGTTTGTTGCAGTGATGGCACAGTTGACTCAGGCTATAAGTGGTGGTGGTATCCATGCACGAGATCAGCCAGATCAACCACAGAGGAACATGTCAGTGGTGGAACATTTCATGAGGCAACATCCCCCATCATTCAGAGGATCATCTGACCCTGTGCAAGCTGAAGGGTGGATTAAAGCACTGGAGAAGATTTTTGATGTCATGGGGTGTTCAGACAATCAAAAGGTTAGTCTTGCTATTTACCGTTTGGAGGGTGAAGCAGATCAGTGGTGGTCTATGGTTAAAAATATCAGGGATGCCGATGAGATTGATGCTCTTGACTGGGATGAATTCAAAGGTATGTTTCTTGAGAAGTATTTTCCTAAGGCTGTTCGACTTAGGATGGAAAAGCAATTCTTGGAATTGAGGCAAGAGGAAGACTCAGTGGCTGCCTATGAAGAAAGGTTCACTCGATTGGCAAGGTATGCTCCAAATTTTATCCGGGACCTTGATAGTAAAATCAATCGTTTTTACTCAGGATTAAAGCCAAAGTATCGAAGGGCATTAGCTTCTCGTGAGTTTAAAAGTTATGAAAAGCTTGTTCGATGTGCTGAGAAGGTGGAAATGGAGTTTGCCGATGACCAAGTTTTCTATAACAACCAGCAGAAGAAGAGACCGAGGTGGCAGGAGAAAGGTAAGAATTCTTCAAAAAAGTCTGATGGTAAGAAAACTAAGTTTCCAGTTTGTGATAAATGTGGAAAAATGCATGCTGGGGAATGTCTTCTGAATTCTGGAAAGTGCTACCGATGTGGTAAGATGGGACATAAGGCTCGTGATTGCACTGAAAAGGATCAAGGTGAAGGTAAAAACAAATTTGATTTACAGTTAGTGAAATGTTTTAAGTGCAATGAGATGGGTCACTATGCAAACGAGTGTCCGACAAGGAGCTTGAGTGATGGGAAGCAGTTAGACTACAAGCAGAAAGGGGTGGTGAAATCCTTTGCAACTACTTCAGCATATGTTGGGCCATCGAATGAAGTGGTATCAGCTCCAGGGAGCTCAGTATTTTTCGAAGATTGACTTGAGGTCGGGGTACCATCAGTTGAATGTAAAAGAAGCAGACGTTACGAAGACTGCGTTCCGTACGAGATATGGCCATTATGAATTTGTAGTTATGCCTTTTGGGTTAACCAATGCACCTACTGTATTCATGGACCTTATGAATAAAATTTTCCATGAGTTCTTGGATAAGTTTGTGTTTGCGTTTTGAGATTTGGGAAGAGATTGTGTGTGCCTTGTGATTCACAGTTGAAGAATGAGTTGTTTTTTCATCCTGGCAGTACTAAGATGTACAGAGGTCTGTGAGAGTATTACTGGTGGGATGGAATAAAAAGAGACATTGCTGATTTTACTGTGAAGTGTTTGACTTGTCAGCAGGTTAAAGCAGAGCGGCAGTTACCGAAAGGGATGCTTCAGCCTTTACCAGTGCCAGAGTGGAAATGGGAGAATATATCCATGGACTTTGTTGTTGGATTACCGAAGACATCTCAAGGTAATAATGCAATCTGGGTTATTGTTGATCGCTTGACCAAATCTGCTCATTTCCTTTCTATACGAGATACTTTCTATCTAGATCAACTTTCCCGTTTGTATCTTAAAGAGATAGTCAGGTTGCATGGAGTTCCTCTCTCCATTGTATCGGATCGTGATCCCAGGTTTACTTCTAACTTTTGGAAAGGCCTTCAGAAGTCGTTGGGTACTGAATTAAATTTTAGTACAGCTTTTCATCCTCAATCAGATGGGCAGTCAGAACGAACAACTCAGACATTGGAGGATATGCTACGAGCTTGTTCTATGGATTATCAGGGAAGTTGGGACCAGCATCTTTCTTTGGTTGAGTTTTCATATAATAACAGTTTTCATTCTAGTATACAGATGGCACCATTTCAGGCATTATATGGGAAGCGGTGTCGAACTCCAGCTTTCTGGGATGAAGTGGGTGAAAGGAAGTTGATGGGACCAGAATTGGTAGAAGAGATGGCAGAAAAAGTTCAGCTGATTCAGAAACACATGAGAACAGCTCAGAGCAGGCAGAAGAGTTATGCGGATAACCGGAGGAAGGATCTATCTTTCGAGGTAGGTGATCATGTTTTTCTCAAGGTTTCTCCTTGGAAAAGTGTGATGAGATTTGGTAAGAAAGGAAAGTTGAGTCCAAGGTTCATTGGACCATACGAAATTCTGGAAAGAGTTGGATCAGTTGCATACCGAGTGGCTTTACCTCTGAGTTTATCTCAGGTACACAATGTTTTTCACGTTTCGATGTTGAGAAAGTATATGCCAGATCCATCTCATGTTTTGAGTCCAGAGGTAGTTCAGCTGGAAGAAAACCTATCTTATGAGGAACAACCGGTCCAGATTCTTGACCACAGGGAGCAAGTGTTACGGAATAAGGTGATTAAGCAGGTAAAGGTTTTGTGGAAAAACCACATGATTTAAGAGGCAACATGGGAATCTGAAAATGCTATGAGGGATAAATACCCCCACTTATTTTGATAAGTGAATAAAATTGCGAGGACGCAATTCCCAAAAGGGGGGAAGGATGTAACATCCCAGGTAATTAAAGAATAAATAATTTTCATATTTATTAATATTAGAGAATTAAATATGAATTTTAATTAAAAGGGGTTGCTATGTTCGATAGCGTACCCGATACGCAACGATGAGTTTCTTTGAAACTTACGTAGCACACTAGTAATATAATAATATTATGTTAGTTAACAAGTAGCCGTTGTACTGGCGGGAATGAATAGAAATAACTAAAATATGAATAGATATGTTTTTAGATGTTTTTACATTTACCCAATAAAAGATAAAGGCTTAACATACGGAAAGAGTTCAATTTTAGGCTTTTATACTCTAATTTTCACTAAAGGTTCACTTATCACCTTTTAATGGTGAACCGTCATTAAATATAGTTTTGATCACTCTTATACATTCTTTTGGACCAAATAAAACTTTTACTAAGAATCGGGACATCAAATTTTACTTTGTGTAATTTTTGGTACCTTTCTGATAAAGTTCATTTTTTTTATGAATAGTGTAAAATGTTGCATTTTACATCAAAACTGCTTTTTAATCTAATTTATTTATATGATTAGATTATCTTTTGAATTGGTCTTAATGTGTAATATGAATATATTTTTACCATTTTATCCAATGGAGGTCATTGGAATCAATTTCGATTTGAAATTAGACTTAAACTGGTGTCAATCTTTTGATACTTATTGTTTTGTAAAAACACGCTATTTGCTCTGGCAGCGGGAATTAATTATTAAATTAATTAATGTGACTTATATGATTTGAATTTTGTAAAATAGACTTCATTTTTGAATTCGGAATATCAAATATAGCTTAGAGTGAATTTTTGGTAATTTTCTGAAAAACTTCAATTTTGATGAATAGTGAAACCACTAAGTGGTAATCAAGCAAACTGATTTTTCAGTTAAATGAAAGTTTACCACTAATGTGTATTGAATTTTGAAAATCCGACATACATGGTTGTCATTAAGAAGTAAAATGTGGTTCAATGAGATTAAAATAATTTTTTGGTGAATAGTAACTTATTAAGTTCTTAATTGCGATTAGTGGTAATTAGGGTAGTTTAATGTATAAATAATGCTTTAATAATATAAAATGACCTAGACACATGTCCCAACCTCATTGGTTGTGTCATGGCCGACCAAGACATGTCATGGCCTAACTTGGGGACCCCATGTATCCACTTTTGTTGGGAAATAACATAAATTACTTTTTATTAAATGTTAAAGTGAAAATGACACAAACATAATATATTTTGCGAAAACAATTTTTAAGTGGGGTTATACAAGTCCAAATTTTGATTATAAATATTCAATGGAAAGCTAAAAAGATTTCCTAAATCATAGTAATTTGTTTATAATTTTTAGACATTAAATAAATTTAATTATTTATGACATAATAATGATGCAGCGATGACATCATTATTTGACGATTTAAATAAAATGGAAAGATAAAATAAAATCTATGAACTACACATGTCCAAAACCAATTGGATGAATGGATTTCGATGCCTTATCACCTTATCCACGAATTACATCAATGTGGGACCTTTTAAAACCGAAACACATTTTCAAATAATGTAATGTTTCTTTACTTTCCAAAAGTGCCCCTCCTCTCCCCTTATAAAAGGCCCCCACCTCTACCTCATTTCACACACTCTTCAAGCCATTGGCTCGGCCAACCCCTGCCCATTTGCTCTCTCCACATCCCTCTCCTCATCCTAGAGGATTCCCTTTGGGCAGAATCCTTTCAAAGGAAGCCTTTAGGCTCAAACCAAAAGAAGTTACACTTTTTAAGGTATTTCATTCTCTCATGTTCATTTGTTTTATTTTGCTTCTCCGACCCCCTAAACTCTTTTTATTTACTTCTTTTGTAACAACACCAGTATCTTCAATATACTAGGATGTTGTTATAAGATATATTTGAGCTACACTCTCAC
Source organism: Viscum album (assembly GCA_963277665.1). Taxonomy (NCBI): domain Eukaryota; kingdom Viridiplantae; phylum Streptophyta; class Magnoliopsida; order Santalales; family Viscaceae; genus Viscum; species Viscum album. The sequence goes on along the minus strand of OY728152.1, from coordinate 50,687,719 downwards.
ACAACTACATCAAATGGTTAAAGAACATACGGTTTCCGTGGATGGCGAAATTCTGCCTCCCGAAACGATGATTGTTCAATACTCATTTAACACCTTCAAAGGTGGCCATTATGATGTCACTATTTTTATATATGATATATTATATGTTTATGTTTTCCTTAAGCTTCTGTTTTTTTCATTTTGGGCATACCTTTATGGTTTCCATTATGGGTAAAACACGATATCTTCATTTTAGGAAGTGCGGACTACCGCCCCCTAAAAGTGATTTGATTCGTTAATACCATATGTGGGATGTGTAAAGGATAAAGTTAATGATATTATATATGTTGTTATACTGGAATTATAATATACTTTTATATCATTATGATTCCATTCCAGAAAATATGAAATAGAAATGGAAGTAGCGTTCATGCGTACGTACGGCTTACCGTCTCCATGAACGATGCATTTCATTTCTTACCTCTAAATGTGATGTAATATTATAAATGAATGTATGTACTGGATATATATGACATATATGATATCTACATCATGAATACCATTCTGGATATAATGAACCTTTGACCAAATTAACAACATGTAAGTGTAAGAAGCCTATTTTTGACTTAAGAACCAAATACCGACAAAATGAACATTATTAACTTAAATGATTACATGATGTTCATAACATGGTATAAAAGGAATAATGAACTTGAAAAAGATTCATAAGCAAGTAGAGATTAACTCAAGTTTATTATTCAGGAGTTTAAAGAACGGTCGGTTCAAGTCGGATACGAGGTATGGGAACTTCTTAACCGAATTTCCATTCTTTGGGTTAATCTCCTACTTTCAAATTATGTCATTATATTATTATGTCGTATCTTGTATTTGTACTTTATTTATGTGTACTTATAGTGAATACACATAATGTATCTATTTTATTTTAAAAAATTATCTTTGTATGGGACTTCGTCTCAATCTCCTTTCGTTGAGGCATATTTTATTTTATACACAACTTTTTTTTATACGGTGTATAAAACCCTTTTTACTTTTACATTTATTCAAAAGGAATCTTTTTATACGAGGCGTTTACTAAACGACAAAAAGGGAATGTTTTGTCGTACGTATGCGGCGACAACGACTTCTCCGCCGTCGTAACCGTTATTTGAGTTTCGGCTTCCTCTACAAGCCATACCTTTTTTTTAAAAAAAGAAAAATAAATACCATGTTTTACTTTGGTATTGAAAATGGTTTTCATAATGTTTTTATTATATCAATGTGTTGTATTGATATCTCGTGATTGAAATGTGGAAATGTTATGTTTCCTTTATGCATGTTTTATGTGATATGATTATGTTATGGTTCTTGGGCATTATTATGAAGACGGGTGGTTCCGTGATAAACTAAGGGCGGGTGAGCCCGTTATAGCTCTCCAATGCATTGGGTAACGCGAAGGAGTGAAACGTTAAGGTTTCTCCGAAGAGATTTTAGGGAATATACTGTTATGGGTATTCCAAACGTAACCAAGAGGGTTACCCCCTACGTAAGAATGTTATGAATGCCTCAAGTTACCTTTACGTATTATGATTTATATGATTTATTCATGTTTTTATGAGGTATGTTAAAGTGCCTATGTTTTATGGGTAAAGTATGATTTCATTCTTATGTATATATGAAATCATGTTTCCTTTCCATGTTTTTATAACCCATACTGAGTTTTTACGCTCATCCCAAGTTTTTGAAATGTTTTTCACAGGTCAAGGGAAAGGTACATGAAAAGATGATAGAGTCAAGGATGTGTCAAGAAATAATCCATGTTTTATTTTAAATGTGTTTCCATTGATGGGAATGAAGAATACTATCTTTATGTAACCACTTTGTTTATATGTGGAATGTAATGCAAGTTTTATGATCTAATTCTCTAAAACTCTAAACCCGAAAAGATCCTCAACGTGTAATCTTGTAATAACTCAAGATTAAGTAAGGTTTAAGGCTGGGGCCTTATAATGACAACCTTATATCAGATTATCCTGGAATTAATTATTATGTTGGGGTATTTGGGTAGATATTGAATTTATTGTAAACTAATTCTTTGGAAAATTCTAGGAGTCTTTATTCCCTCTATTATGAAATGGAACACCTTATTCTTTATTCCAAAAACATAATAACCTATTTGTATTAGAAAAGTTCTTTCCAAAGTTTCTCTCATATTACCTCCCAAATCATATAATTATTACATTGGGATTAAATACTATTGATTGTGTCCTTTGGTGAAAATCAAAAGAGATTCTCAAAGAAAATGTATTGTTCATCAACAAATGTTATTGATTTATTTCATCCTTAAACTAATTAAATTATTTTTAATTAATTATTATATAAATACTTATGTATCCTAATGATATTGAGATGTTTTAATATTAATTATTGAAACAAAACTCACACCCACATCCATAAAATGGTATAATCAATCATCATTCGTGTGTACGAAAGACTACCAACTCACAAATTGATGTTGTTCGTTCATCGATTTCAACCAATAAAGGTTTGTAATAATTATTCAATTCATATTTAATAGGACATTTTTTATAATTAAAAAAAATTATGCTTATTTATTTATTTTACATCTCATTCCTTCTTGAATATTTTTTTAAATATTATAATGTCGTTTGTCAGCGTATGGACTAACACCTCATCATAGAATTTTGATTTGTTCACAAATTACATTGTACGTACTATTGATGGGTTTAGTGAAAGTATATGATATATATAACTAAATAGTTATACTAGAGTGATATTATATTTATTTCATTTACCTTCTTTCCATCAACTCTATTAGAAAATGAAATAAACATTCATGCTTATATATGGTCTACTATCTCAATGAACACCTAATTTCACACTCTAATTCTATATTTTATAGAATATTATAAATATATATATAATGAATAAATATGATATTTATATCATGGATTTAATTCTAGAGATAACAACATCAATATATAAGTTAGAGGATAACAAATATAATAAATAAAAAAACATGTAAACAACAATGAAGATATTACCTAGGAAAGAATATTATAATGGAATTATTAATAAAGTGGTAATATAAAATCATAATAAAAAATATATTTAATTAGATAAAAGAATATTTTTTTATTATATTTATAATTTAAATCAGTTTGTTATACATGATGAATAAATGATTATGAAGAGAGTCATGATATAAGGAAAGAGGATTTCTAGTAACACTTTTATTTTTATAAGACATATGCCATATTAACAAATCAGTTATTTTATGTTGCTTATATACTTCCCATGAATGTATTATATGATCCTTATAGTTATGGGTATTTAAATATCAATTTGATGAACTATATTAAATGTTGTTTTTTATTAAAAAGGTAACATCAGTTGGGGAGTTTGTTTCTCAATTTTTGTTCTTTGAGACACATATTATATTACGAACATATATTATTTTACAAAGTGAATATAATTCCCATTTATTTTTTATCGAAAATTTAAAATTTTTCACAATATTATAATAATCGTGTAATTTTATTATCTCTTCAGTTATAAATTGACGTTCCTTCAAAATAATGGTTTCATCAATATTTTAAAATTATTTCTAATGTTCATTTAAAAAATTCCAAGGAATATGGATTTCAAGGATGTTAAAAATGTTTCTAAAAGAATAATTTATTACATTTCAAGGATATTTTCAGATAATAAGATTTTATATATGATTTATGACTTAAAAATAAACATTTCTAAATGAAATGATATTTTATTCAAGAATTATTTCAAGTTATATTATCAAAATCATTACATCTAATATAGCATTATTTGATGTTACATATATTTAAAGGGGGATATGATCTAATGGTACCATTATTATTCTATAAATGAATGTATTATGTTTATTATGGATTGATATATATTTATTTTGTTTTTTTCTATGAGTTATGTTGTGATATTGTATTTATGAAACCCAATTATTTTTTTGAGCTATGATATGATTTATATTTTTTTGGATCACATATGTATAGTTTTAATATTATTATTGGTATAATCTATATCTCTTTCTAATGAATTGTGTAATATTTTACACATTCAATATATACATGGATACAATGAGGAGTGAAATCTATTTAGTAAAAGACATTTTATGCTAATATGGTCTTGGGAGTAGACCATGACTACTGAGACGATCAAGGGAGATCACGTTGACTACCATGATATGTATGGAATGTGAATATATATTACTATGATGGAAATGGATGTGATTCATAGACTAATATGGGTTATATTTTATATTCTTATATATTTTGGAAAATTCAAAAACTTATTTCTTTGTTATTACTTTTGGGATTATTCTCTGGATTTTATATAATTCATGTCTTATGAAATACATGTCATTAGTTAAATTATTGAAGATTATGATATTTTATATGAATGGTTTTCATTTCAATTTTACAATCATATATTCATACCCTTAGGTTCATGATATTCATATATATCGTCTATGTTTAAACATAATAAGAATCTTGTCCAACCACTTTTTTATGTTTCTTTTACCCATGTTATAATTAATGGTTTTGTGTTGGAATTCTGTAATTTTGGAAATCATTGATAATATATAACAATGAATTGGTCATTTTAATCAGTGTTACCAATAGACCTAAAATAATATGGTTATTGTGCATGTTTTTGTGTAATATTATCTTTGGGATTTTCTTGGGTAATCTAAGGAATATTCATCTAAAATGATATAATATCTATGTTTGAAAATCCAAGTTTCTTATATTTTCCTCATTTCATTTTAATATTCACATACTGATACATTAAATAGATTGGTTTTCCAATAATCCTATAACATAGTTATTCACCATATTCCATTACACATTCTCTCTATAGATAAGAATATGAAATAGCAGTTACTCATGATAATGGTTATCATACAATAGAACTACTTATGGGTTCGAAATTTAAAAATAATATTCCATACAATTTACTAAAATTGAAACAACAAAATTTTTGGTACCTAGGAAGAACATGGAGGAAAGGCTACATAGTAAACAATTGATCCAAATGCCTATAAAATTTCACATGGTCTAATGAACCAAGAAATTATCTTCACTTTTTTTCAAAAATTCATCTCTTTTTTCATAGATTTATTTAATTAAAACATGATCACCTACCTCATCATAATGATATTTCTTATGTTCATATCTATAACATTTTTTCATAATTTTATCAATAATTATATACTACTAAATCAATATTACCATCTTAACCATTTCATCAACAAACTCTACTACCATTATCATTTTTCTCATTCATCATCCCAATAGGATGTTCTATAACACTATTTTACATATAAATATTCAAAAGGATCCATCTATATAATAGAATGAAAGCTATTTTAATATGAATAAATAAATAAGGAAATATCATGATCCAAACTTACTTAGTAATCCAATGAACAATATTGAGTCATTTCTTCCACTGTCTGAATAATATTTTTGCAATATTATTCAAATTGATTAGGAAATAATGTACTGAAATTTAATTCAGTTCCCAATGAATTCTAAATTCCATTCCAAAAATAAAAAGATTATCTGTGATCACGATCTGATAAGATAGAGAGTGGAAGTCAATATGACATGATTATTTACATGATGTATAGTTAACAAAAATCATGGAAACTAATTCTATCATTTATTAGAGGGAAATGAATAGATTATTTTAATTATTCAACAATGACCCAAATCACACTAGTACCTCGAGATTTATAATGGAATACCACCAAAAAATCCATTAATATATTTTTATTTTTTCTACATTAGTACTAGGAAATTATATATAATCTATATAAATAATTATATTTCATCTTTAACCGGTTGACAAGTCAATAATTTCTTATTAATGTTTGCATTATCCATTTATAATATCATCACTCAATAATTATATATTCACCTAAGAATCACAAGACACAAATAATCTCATTAAAATATAAAAATATTTTTTTAAAACAATCAATTTCTGGAACATACCCTTCATAACCAATTCTACATTTTCTCTTAACTCATGGTCATCCATATGATCTTTTTTAACTCTTTAAAACAGTGATGATTTTATTGAAACAAGAAAAAAATAGATTAAGTTACAAAATCCCTATTATATAGGATGAAATTCCAAAAATCATTAAACGAAGGTGCGTATTTCAATAGAACATTTTTAGTGTATCATTTTTTTCTAACTCAATGAATTCTCTAGATTTTTTTATTTTCAAATATGATAATAAATCATAAAATCAAAATCATTGATTAGTTCTAACCATAATCTCTTTCTCACATTAAACTCAATATATGTTAATATATAAATAATAATTGTATAATAAGAATATATTTCTCACCTAGATCTATAAAAATGATTCCCTAATATTTTAAAATAAAAAAAAATCACCAAAAAAATTAGAGATGACGCATAGAGTTATTTAACTCATTAGGTTTCTGTTGACATGATTCCAATTGGATTACATAGTCACGCTACACTAAGACACAACCAGGTGCCATCAAATAAGAATTACTAGAGTTCAAAAATACACTATTTCAAGAGTGATGATCCGAAATTGGATTATTTAAAAATATTTTGTAGTGCTATAAAAAAAATCACACACTTCTTTCCATGATGAATATTGCCGCATTTCGAGTTTACTATGTATGTGGGAAAAATAACCTATATTTTATTTAAAAACCACATGTTTTAGAAATGTAATATATAAAAATTTTGAATTTATGTTCAATTATTAGGTCTTGGACACTTTTTAAAATATTTAGTTTTAGACGGTTCCAACAGTAATTATATTTTGAGAAATTATATTTCCCTGAAATAAAAATATAATACCACCAAAATTGTAACATACTAAAGTATCAATATATGATATTTTATTTTATGGTTTGAAATAATTTTTTTTCTTTCTTTCATGCTCCAAATAACATTAATAATTTAAAAATATGTAATCAATAAACACAACCACTGAATTACCCAAATATTCATGTAATAATATGTATAGAAGATCAATGAATGAACCTCAAGGAAGAGAGAACCGAATGGTAATGACAAAAGACTAATAAAACCAATATATAACCTAAAACATAGTATGTATTATATCATACCCCTTACTATAAACTTCTAGTACCCTAAATAGAGATCAATTTTCAAAAAATACAGCACCATCCAAATTTTCCAAACATATCATTGATGTAAGGAAATTCTAAATTACTCTTAACTACAATGTTTTTAAAATCACAATTATCAATAAAAATACACATGGAACAATATTTCTTATTATCAATAATCAGATCACCCATAGGTGAAGTACATGCATGAAGGATCCATTTATATAGAATCTATAATAATTTATTTTTCAATTATATATATTCTACATGAAAATTTTGATTTATAGCTTCTTTAATTAAGATAATATAATGAACTAAGTAAACAATAATTTTATCCTCTCAATCATAAATAACAGAAGATTAATTCTTAGAAAATATATATATATATATATATATTCATTCACTAATAGGAAATGACTAATATAAACAATTATTTATTTTCAAACACCTGTTCTAATTTACATTAAATTCCTTCTGTAAAAAATTTATATTCTATATCATATGATTTTAATGTTATAAATATCCTAGATCAAAGGGTTCATGGGGAAAAAATTCTTAGAATGATAAAATGAGAGGAAACACAAACCCAAAATAAATTCCAACTCCGTAATGGATATTTTAATAATATTCATAAAGAATTTCATTTCAAAAATAACAATATAGTGAATCTTATAAATATTGGTTGGTATTATTTATCCCATTTTTTAATTTTTTGGACATTTTTCTCTTCATTCATAATCGCTTATGACCAAACATACCACACTGATAACTAATTACACAATTTTCAATATATTCCCCACAATGATTTGTACCATATGTATCAAATGATTAAAACCTAATTTTTACACCGATGGATTTTATTAATGAATTCATCCACCTTTAGAAAAAAAATTAAGTTTATTTATACATTCTTTATCTTAATTCATGAATATCATTTAACAACATTTGTAACATATTAGCACAATGAACATGTTTCTTTTAACTTTTGAATTCTTTAAAACCTAATTCCATTCGACATCATAGTTTCAAATCTATGTGAAATTGATGAATAATGATATTAGGATCCTTGATAAAATATTTTATATAACATAAAAATCTTGTAAAATTATCATTAAACATAGCTACAGATTCATCAACAATTTTCCTCAATTCAATTAATTGAATCGCAATCATGATTTAAACAACCATGGGGAAATATTTTATAAGTTATAAATTATTATATGTGTACCATCACATTGAATAAATATCATTTCCCTCTTTGGTATTATTATCTAAAGAACACTATTGATCAAAATTACTATCAAAATGTTATATGGAATGTGTAATATTTTGACCTTTCATAAAACCTACAAAAAAATCTATTTTCTAGGGAATTGATACATCCTTCCACAACCACTGAATATGAAGTTCCACCAATTATTATAGGTTTTTGTTTCACGAAGTGCTCTATTATAATAATTCTATTCATTGGTAGAAAAGGATTATAACTAGAATGTATACTATCCCCATTTGTAGATATAATTTTCTCATAAATCATAAAAAACTACCCAGTTCTAATTCCAATAATTATGGGTTTCTGATTTAGGATGATATCATCCTCTTGGTTCATTCGTACAACATCATACATATTTAATTTTTAGGAAACCATTATAAAAAAGTACTCCAGATGATGAATCATACTAATATTTAAATTAAATAATATTTAAAATTAAAAATTTGGTAAAATTATTTAAAAGAAATCTATTGACATTTTCTTAACCCCAATTGTTTCCTAAAACATTTCTATAATTCTAAAATTAATGAACCAACAATAAATATTAAATAAACTCATTAATTTATAATAAAAATAAAATTATTAAATTTCAAAATATATTTTAGGTACATTTTTGTAGATGGTTAAGTAATAACACATACATAACAATCTCATAAATTAGAAACTCTGCACATCAAAATAGTAACCATTTTTTCAAATAATTTTTTTTAAAAAAAGATTATTTATTTTCATGGAATATCTCTCAAAATATGATCTTGAAGTAATCCATGTTCCCAATCATCCTTTTATAACTAGGAAAAACATTTCAAAAGGAGTAATGATGGAAAAAATCTTAGTTATAGAATGAAAAATAATAAATCATTTAGTCCACCAAATTACATGTTAACCCCTAAAAAATCATAGAAGAATACATTATCTTATATAAAATGAGAATTTTTTTCTTTATGAATTTCACAATCATACCTTTTAAAATAAAAACATTTCTATAAAAACACATTATAAATAATAGAAATTTTATGTAGTTTCTTTTTTAAATCAACATATTAAATCCCTTAAACTTGAATAACCATACAACCAAATTCCAATTACTATTTAGAGAATAAAATCAATACCCAATGCATTGGAGCGTATTTGGGTGAACCCATCATATACGTTATATATGGTTGACACAAAATATATAATAGGCCTCAACCCAATGAAATCACTTTCAAATGACCATATAATGAATAAATACATTGAAAAAATATTTTACACCCATTTGTAAAACATTTATTAATAACAAACTATTATTTAGTTATAAAAAATTTATATAAGAAATATCCATAAAAGGATAGAGATATATATTATTTGAAGAAAAAATGAAATTATGAAAGTTAATAAAAACATAAAAAATGGTTATATTAGAATTAAATTTCACTATCATGTTATATGTTAAAATAAAACACTCCTTTTATATTTTGTAATGAATGTAAAAAATTCCATAAAAATATTAGTTTCTCACAACCATTAAAATGATGTAACCTAAAATTAATTTTATTATTATTTTATTTCCATAAATACATTCCTAAAATAATTTTAAAAACATGAAAGTGTATGAGAAATATTTTCAAAATAAAACATTATATCTTTCAAAATGAAGATTTAAGTTAGTGTGTCCCCTACCTCATATGTTGATTATATTAGGTTCATAAGTTGTTAATGATTTTCATTGGTTGTATATGGTTGAATATATTATCATTCAATGATATCTATAATAATACTATTGACATAATAATATTTTTATATTTAAATTATTATTTTAAACCAAATAATGAATGATGTTTATGAGAAATGAACAATGTTACTATCATGGGGATGGTAGGGCATACATGAATTGGTGTAATTATTTCATTATTTAGTGATCACTATAAAAAGAATTTTTGTATTGTTTAATCGATTATGAATTATTTTAACATACAAAATAATATATTATATATATTCATATATATTATCCTTGAGATATAATTATGAAAAAAAAATTCACATTGCTTTGTGGAGGTGGTAGTCCACGCATACACACTAAAGTCATTAACATTTTTTACTGAATGGAAATGAATGAGAGTAAATGGAACATTAATTTTTCAGTATGATAAATAAGTCATTAATATCATACATATATATATACATTAATTAGATAACTATAACCATCAATGAGAGGAAGTTCTGGATTAAACTACATTGGATTACGAGCCACAATTCCACCGTAATCACAATTGATTGTTATGTATCCCAATTGACTGAAGAGGATAGAGATACTGGTTTACAAATTAATATAAAAACACATTAATATATGTAATAAACTGGTTTTTATTATTCCAATATTGTTAATGTTGATATGATCGTTGTGGAAAAGCATATAAAATATAAGCACTTTGTTAAGAATAATATCTCTTCTTTGGGCAGCATCATACAATGTACAATAAAAAATTTTCTATGTTTATGTTTTAATAAATATATAAACCATGATTTATTTAGTAATAATGTAATTTATTTTTATATTTATTGGTTGAACCAAAATATTTATATTTTTAATTCCTTGAGAATAAGAGGTCCCCTTTTATATAAGATATGGGACATAAATTTCTTAGAGTTACTTAAAATATTAAATTAATATAAATTAACATTGATTTCCAATTGGTAAAATATTATAATATTAGAAGCTAATATTATAATTATTTTATATAACCACATCCATTAAAATTTGGAAATTTTTTCAAAACACTTTTAGCCTTATATTTTTATTTTATCAATTAATTTACCATTTTCACACTTACAACAACAATTATGTTTTTTAAATTTGAGAGACATAAAAGTTACTAGAAATGGAAAAATCACATAATTGTATAATGATTGAAATTTTAAACCATATACTAATCATTTGGAGGAATTAATATTTGTAGACATTTTATATCATTTAATAAGATATTATTTTTAAGAAATTATCAATAAAGAGGGTTTTTTAACAATTTATTTATTTTTTACTTTATAATATCATGAAAAAAATGAAATTTGTGTAAAATATTTTTATACATACCAAAAATGTTGTTTTTATCAATAAAAATAATTGTCCACCTTCATTATTCAATACTATATTACTTTTATATTTATTAATATCATTAGTTATTTTCCAAACAATTAATCTATAATTGCATCCTCATTTGGTAAATTTATAAGAAAAAAAATAACTAAAAAAATAAATGATAATGATGAATATAAACCATTTTTATTTCAAAAAAAATCCGCAAAAAATATCCTCTGGTTATTCACCTTTTAGATTTGTTATAATTATTAAAAATAAAAGTGTGCCATTTTTAAAAATTGTATACATAAAATATTATAAATGACATAATAAAATATGAATAGAAAAAGGCCATATATATGAAATTTGGATTTTTATGGATTATATATACTCATATAATAATATTAAGTGGTGTTTTAGGGTCGTTTTTGTTTCTTATCAATTTATATTTAACTTTAATTATCAGATATACCTTTTAAAGTGGTAATAAAAAATGCTAAGGATTCTATAATTTTTTAACCAATATTTAAAGGTCAAATTTACATAATTTGTACCCACTCAGTCCTTATATAGAATCTATTTTCCATAATTTATTTTTGGGAAGTTGAACATTTAAATTTAAAATTAATCGCTAAAATTTAAGTGAAAACTATTTTCCAATGAAATTACAATTTAATGTAAAAATTGTATTTATAATAAAAAAATATAAAATTAATTAAGAAAAATTATTATTATTATTATAAATTACCCTTAACCTGTTTATTTTTTAAAAAATTTAAATATATTTTGACTTTGAAAACACATTAAAATTAATACAGTTTTTGATGAAAATATTATTATTATTCAATGTTCCCAAAAAATATATTTTTTTTGAAAAAATACACAAAACTTATTCATAAAATAATATTATAATATTAATTTTAAAAACTAAATTCATTTAGTAAAATTAAAATTTTATAATTTTAATAATAATCATATAAATATAACCATATAAGAATTAGGTTCAAAAAACTATTTGTTTTTTTAATTTAGAATTTATACAATATTTTTATATAGTATATAAATATATAATTATTGAATTATATAAATATATAAATATTATTTATTCTATCAAAACATTTATTGTAAAATTTTACCTTTGGGCCATTAATTTTACACCATGTGAATATTGAGCTGATACTAAATTAACCTTTTTCAAAGTGATTTCCATAAGGTGAATTTGTGCCACAAATAAATCCACCTTCTTCTATATATATTGAGATGTATCTTTAGGGAATACAATAAAAATAAAATATATCCCAAACATTATTATTTAATATTATATATATGTATATACCTAGGGGTTTCCCTAACTATATCTATACAAAATTAGACAATAAAACTAAATTAATCCTCAAAAATAGATATGGCTTATTAAAATTCCGTCTGTAGCATCCTAGATCAGTATTCCTACGTCTATTTCTAAAATCCTATTATTTAGAACATTTTTCAACAGTGAGTGAGATTTTCCAAACTAAACATACATATATTTCAATAATTTAAATATTATAGCTCACAAGAGTCGCACTATACTAGAGCCTTAATGGTTTTGTGTTTTTCAATTTTGTGTACTTAACTAAAATATTTTGTCAAACATGTGAACATTTCCTTTAAATAAACAACACAAGAATCCATTTTATACATTTCATTAGTAATACTCATCATTAAAACCTAGAAAATTGAATTATATTATGTGGTTAACTCAAATTATTTATAATAGAAGACATAAAAACATGTTATCATGGTTAAGATCATAAATACAAGATAAAGCATGATCATGGGGGAATCACCACTATAAAATGAATGTGGACCAATAATGGTTTTCCATAAATCATGAGAGAAGGACATGTAATCTTAAATTATCAATGATATACCAGGTGAAATGAGACTATTTAGATTATTTAATAAAAATGAACCATGAAAATTAATAATGGGAATAAAAAAGGAAATGTAACATTTAATTGAAACATATAATTACAATGAGAATTTTAAAAAATATATGTACATAGTAACTTTATTTTTAGCATTTATCCTATGAATATTACCCTTTAATTTGTTTGTACATCCAAGAAGGTGAATTTTTTACTATATTATCATATCCAAGAAGGATCAAAATTAATTTTTCAAAATATCAAACATTACCCAAACATTAATTTTTGAGTGTGACTATGTAGGATCACCTATAATGGCTTCAATATAATCCATGAATTCATTCCAATAATATTATGAATAAACACATCAATGCCCACAATTCATTATCTCATGTAATATACAACATTGAATATTGATTTAGAGGGAAATATAAGACCTCGCTCACCATAACCAATACATGTGTGTGGCATAAGATATCCATAATTTATCATATCATGAAAACCCAAATAAATAAAATAATATTCACATCATTAATAAATTTCAATTCAAATAATGATATGAAATTATTATCGGGCAAAACTAATGATTTAATCACCCAAATGGAGAACATCATATAGGAATTTAATATTTTTTTCATAAAAAATATATCTTTACAGGAGACTGCTATTTTATTGTAATTTATTTTAAACACACCATTGAAAATCATATTATAAGTAACATTAGAAAACAAGGAGAAATACACCATTTTGAAATTTCAACAATACTATTTAAAAATGTCTCCTTTAAAATGAAAAAATTATATATAGGATAGATAAATTTAAATATTACCCTTTCAAATTAAAAATAATAATATTATAAATCAATTTTTATATAGGGGAGATGTTTTCAAAATATATCAATGATACGAGTGAAAAAAACAAGTAATTCTATATATATAAAAGACAACAAAATTCTATTTAAATTCATGAAATTATTTTTAATATAAAATAGTTAGTTTTATAAAATATAACAATAATCAATTTGAAGTAAAAATATATAATAATTTCAATAACATGAAATTCCATTTTAAAATACATAATGTAATATTTATAAGGAATAATTACTATAATAGTGATATAAACTATAAAAGAAATTGAAATAATTGTATCAATATAATAAGAGACCATGTTACAAGTCACAGTCAAAAGCCTTTTTGAAAATAATAAATTAATATTTTTTTAGAAATATTATATTAAAAAATTTCTAATAATGGATCCTTTTAAATGATTTAAATTTATTTCAATATAAAATGTGTAGTTGAATATAATAAAAATGATGATGAAAGAAAATTATTTAAAATATTTTAAAATACTATTATTCAAAATCCACAATATAAAAAGGCTAATAAAAAATCTACTAAAAAATAAGAAGAAGGTAATATGTATGTCACGTATAATACATATAAATTTTTTCCATATATAATCTAATATAATGATCATAAGAAAAAATATTGACATGAAATTGAAATTTTCATCAAGGAAATGAAATTGTTCTTATTGAAGATATACCTTTTCTAGAAATTTAATGAAGTTAAATTATTTTAGTTAAAAATGTTACATTATATTGACATTTAATTCATTTTAGTATCGTATTTGAAAATAGTAATCTATATTTTAATAATATGTTTAGAATGGAAAAATTGGGACAAATAAACCTGTTGAGTTATGAAAAATCATTATGGATCTAGAAGAATTTTAAAGTAAAAAACATTAAAAGGATTTTGATATATATCATGAAATATCATAAATAATTAACAATTCATGATATTATATATCTTATAAGATATATTCACACAATTAAATTTGATACATAATAAAAACATGTCTCATATAAAGGAAATTAAGATAAAACAACATTAAAGACATCATAATTCCTAATGCTGATAACAATCGAAAATGGGTTTTTATGATGGAAATTTAAAACCATGTAAAATAAATAGAAAGATAAAATTAAAAATTCATTTTTTATAATGTACCGAACAAAGATGAATAATTTTCAAGAAGGATAATCACAACTCAATGAATAAAAATTATGGTTATAAAAACCCCCACCTTTATTACAAAATTCCACAAAAGCGGTTTATCCTCATGTATAATGAAACGAATTATATCAATGAACTACTTCAAAAAATTATTCATTAATATAAAATTTTGTAATAATTTTTTATAATCAATTATTGAAAATATATTAGTCATTTTATTTTATTTTATTTTAATTATTTGATGTTACCAGTTTTGATCGAATATTTAGTAATAATTTCATAATTATTGTGTTCATCTTGGTTTATATAGTCTAATATAATCTGTATACGAACTTTTTAGGTACTATAATTTCTTTTTTATGTTGTTCAAATTTAATTTAAAGAATTTTATGATTATTATTCAGAAATACTATGCCAATTTTGAGCTTGATCGGGAAAATTTTAATGAATGGGATTATATATTAATAATTGGTTAGATTTTAAATTTCCAATTATATAAAAAACAAAATTTTAATTATCGTTATATAATAAATTTAGTAAATTGGTTACCATATTCATTAATTATAGAAATACAATAAATTATTCATATAGGTCGTTAAAGAAGCCAAATTAAGAACATGACATAATCAATGTGTGAGTATGATTAATTAAGATTTTGATTTGGAAAAATGAACTAAAACTGAATAATAATTATATCATTCATAGATTAGTATTTTTGACTAATATTTTATGACTGATTTATTAATTTAAAAATAAAATATAAAAAATTAATTATATCACTTTATCTTTTGGAGGTTTCCCACAAGTGTTCATGAGTGATGTCTTCCTTTTCAATAGGATCGGAGAAAGATGGGGAATTTATTTAAATTTATGAGTAATAATAATTATTTAGTATATTTTAAATCCTCAATATTGTTTTTTATAAAAAATCAATTATGAAGATGATTAAAAATCAAACATGATTTTCATAGGGGTGGTAGTCTTGACATATTCCTGTCAATGCCATCATTTTTCCAATAGATTTGGTGGATGGTAAAGAAATTGATTATAAATTAGTATAATACAATTTAAATATTTAATTAATAATAAATTTATCAAACATTCCTGGATAGAATAGGGTTTTTATGGTACAAATGAAATCAATTAAGATTGCATGACTGAGAACAGTACATAAATCATAAGATGTTTTCCATTGTGTAACACCCTAAGGCTCCTTAAAATGATATTTTAGGCAACCAAAGACATATATTATGTGGGGATTTAGTATAGTAGATTCAATTATATAATGGTTCCTTATATAAGGATATATAATTTTTGGATAAGGGGGTGGATGTGGGATCCTTTTAGAAATGTTGGGAATGAAATATTTGTAAATTCAACATTTTAATACAAAATGTCACATGTTTCAAATGAAATTTAGAGAATTTATGGATTAAAATGTATCATGTGATAAGATAATATCAGATTTACTAAACCATTCATTTTTCTTAATATCATAAATTTGTTTTTTACATCTTCAACATTTAGATTTTTGAATTTTATTTTTTATGGTTTCTACTATATTAATTATTTATTACATATGTAATTTTATTTTAATGCCCAAAACTAAAATGATTCATATTATATAATTGGGAGATTATGTTTTCAAATATAAAATGGAAATTTTCAATTATTATTATTATTCTTTATAATCTATAATTTTAAAATTATCACACCTAATGTATTCAAACATGTTTATCAAAAATGTCTTTTTTAATAAATAATATTTTTTAAATATAAAATTATCAATGTTGTTGATTTTAATGTAATGAATTAGTTTACATTGTCAAATTTTTAATAATGTGATGTTAAAAAATTCTAAAAATAAATTTCTCCAATGGAAAACTAAATTAGAAGGGAAATAAAATAATTTTTTTTTCAATATAAATATATTAAAAAAATTTCAGAATTATAATCACAATTTTTATTAATTGGAAATGGAAATTTTAATTTAATAATTGTATTCCATATACATAAAAATTTATTAATTTTTTTATGTAATAAAACTTCATGAATAGATAATATAAATAAAATATTAGTGAAAAATTTATTTTTATCATTTCACGTAAAAATATAATAATTCAATAATATTAAACAAATAATGATTACATAGTTTTACATGATGACTTTAATAATTTTATTTGTTTTATAAAATTAAAATTCTAAATTTATAAATTTAGTGTTTAAAAAGAAATTAATTATTTAATGGAATAACTTATTAGTTAACATGGACATTTTTATGTGTTATAACTTGTATTCAATGAAATTTTTTAATTTAATGAATATTATTATAGATAATATAAAAGAATATTTTAAATAGTTTAAATTTAATTAAGGATAAAATAAAAGACACTTTAAAAATTGTTCATTATTAATAAAAAATCAATTTTAATATTACATCATATTTTTGATTTGTACTCCAAATGTATGCAATTTTACTTGATTAAAAAACTTATTTAATTTTGGTTTTATTATTTTTATAATTATCATACCAATTATCTTTTAATATGAAGGGGATGTTTTTAGTTGGGTGTTACATGTGTATAATGTTTTTAGAGAAATAATAAATATAAATAAAATTATATTCTAAAATTTCGGTCTGTTACACATTTAGCATGACCCAATTCCAAATTACTAAATACCATACTCACCATTATACGGTGATTAGTTTAAATGAGGTTTTTATGTTATAAGTTATTATTATCTAAAAAATAAACTATATTATTAATTATAAAAAAATTAAGAACACACTAAGATAATATGTTAACAGTTCATCTAACTCAATTGCGAAAAATAACCTTGATCCAATATTCATTCCATACTAATAGAGAAGAATAGAGATATATATATATATTAAGAAGAGAATTATTCTATATTAATAATATATTTCATGACTATATTTCCTATATTTATATTCATTAATAATCTATGAGAACCCTCTTATTATGTTGTTAAAACACCCCTTAAATAACATCATAATAACATCTCTCTTTCTTTTATACAAAACCAAGGTCAAACAATGACATATACCTAGAATTTTATCTTTAATAATTTAATGTAGTTAATTCCATTCAATTAAACTAATAAAAAAATATGTTGTTATGTCATTAACAAATATTTCCACCATTAATAATTCCACCGAATTGACTATGGTAAATTACCACATCATCATGTCAAAATAAAAACAATGTATTTAATAACACCATTAAAAGACCTATAATTATACAACGGTAAATAACCAAAAAAATAATGGTAAATGATAAAATCTCATTTAAATTCCCATGTATCATGATGGATATTAATTCATTTTAAACAATTTTAATTTTTTTTTCAATCCATATATCCAGGGGATATTTTCTTATTATCCACACGTCATCAAATATATCCTGACTAAATAATGAGACAAATTAAATGATAAATTCATTCATTCAATGATGGAAAATTTAGTTTACTAGATAAAATATTATATCCCTATAAATTAGTTATTTTATGATTTAATGGATGTTATAATTTTCCAATAAATAAATTTTTTACCCATTATTTTTTTCAAAATATCATAAAATAAAAAAATAAATTGACACTATTATTTCCTGAAAGATTATCTCTCCTATGATTCATCATTATTTTTTATTTTTCAAATGAATAACAAATAAAATGGAATAAATTTGTCTTTGCAAATGTTGTGTTGTCTATTAAAAACCCTCATTATCATTTCAAAAAATGAAATATAATGATCCCAAAAAATTGATTCCCCCAAAATGATATAAGATGTGACTAGTAAATACTAATTCATCTGTTAATTAAAATAATTATAACAAATAATTAAATTCATCATTATAATTACTAATCAATAAACATCATATCCTTATCCCTGAATGGTTTCAAAAGGTCAAATATACTGAGGTTCCACAACTCCATGAATCTATCTTCGTCGATGTCCCATCTATATTGTCAGTATTAAAAAAAATTGATTATTTCCCAAAAAAATCAAATGGTCATACTAAATATTTTACCTAATAATTTTACTTTGTATGATCCATTATAAATCTATATGGAATTATATGGTTATGATACATCATTTATAACCATATCTATATTCCAAAATGATAACTCTCGACCATATCAACCCAATATAGTTAGTGATTGACATTACCTTCTATAAAAGTAATTAAATATATATATATATATATGATTAATAAATTTTGTTAATTGAAAATTACACCAATTGAATTTGATTCACTCATCATCATAATAAGTTCAAAACCTAATCTTGATGCATGTACTCAAATACATATAGATTTTGGTCTAGCAAGTTTATCATATAATTATCAAATGATATACTAATATTCAATATATATAAAGTACCCATTTTAAAGAATTTCATATATGTGAGTTATATTTTTTAGACCTTATATTACATAATGGATTATATATCACCACGGAATATTCTTATAACATTGAAAAATAACCAACCAAATTCCCTAACTAAGAAAATTTATTGAATAGTTCAAAAGTGGGATTATCATGTATGTTATCATATAATCACATATATTTCATCATGTTAAATTAGTGACCTAGACTATCGACATACAAACTCTATTTCATTATTCACCCATCTTCAATATGGTGTGGGAAAAAGGTTGAAAATTTCCCAAAATAATTAATGCCCAATATTCACATATTGTAATGTCAAACATGAAAATAAAAACCATCAAAACTCATTCCTATATTTCATCCACCAAAACTAGTTTTTGATTCCACGATGAAACTTTATTAACAAACTATAAACTATGAAAATAAGTGTATGTTTTTTTCACCACCACTATTCTAAAAAAGGGAATAAATATTATTTATAATGTAATGTATGGAATTTATTTTAAGAGACCATACGTAATTAGCCACCCTTCTATTTTGGGAGTTATATTCCCTATTATATTTAATATTAGTTACTTTTCCAACACAATTTCATTTCGAAGATTATATGTTTCATTAATATGATTTAAATAAATTTGGACTCCCTCCTCTAGAGGATCTACATATATATATTCCATCAAGTTAATCTGATTCCAACATTCATATAATCACTATAAAAGTGGATATTAATAAAAATAATCATCTAAATAAATAAAAATTCATGGGGTATATTATACATTAAAGAAAAATTTCAAAAAAAATTAAAACTACCATATTATCCTCATATTTAAATATAATTTATCTAAAATAATAATTATAAAAATACTATTATAACACCTCATTAACCTCTCTACCGACAATTAATCACTAAATCATTTTAAATAATTAACAACTGAAAATGATATAAGTCATGTATTGAATAATTATTTTCATGGGATCATGATTCAATAAATATATATAATGATAAATTTTTCACATACTTTTGTACTAATTCAAAATAATTTGTGGATGTATGAAAATACTCTGAATGATTTCTACTAAAAAAATTTATGATTAACACTGTATAAAACATTATCTATAACCATAAAACAAAAAAAGTTGGAAACCACTTATCTCTCACTCTCTTTGGACATTATATCCCTCAACGTTCTCACCATCTTTAGTGATTCATGTTTGTAAATATGATAAATGAATATTTTTTAGAAAATCTATAATGATTTTCCTTTAATATCATATGATCTTAAGAAACATTCATATTTTTTAAAAAAATGGGGCAGTCTCACATAAAAACCTATTATATACTATTTATGTCAATGTAATTCCAATTTGTGATATAATATGACCTAAAATATAAATTTTTTAATTTAAAAATTTATTATATAGCATCATTTGAATACATTATAAGATTTCAATGAATCTCCAAGACAACCGAAATAATTTATCCATGTTCTTATTTTTGAAATTGAATAAATGAACATATCATAAAAAACCACTATGTATGTGAATTAGAATTTCTAAATCAAATGATTCGTTAGGGATATAATATAATTAGGAAGATTAATAATTCAAAAAAACATCCCCATTAACCTATAATGTATAGACAAACTCTTGAATGATTTATAATGAATTTCCTTACAATTAAACCAAAAATGTTGATTCCAAAACCTTATGTCAACCATTAAAAACATCATAGTTCCATTTAATTGAATAAAACGGTCATACATACAATTTAAATGATAAATATACATATCTTTTACTTTATATTGTTTTTAATTTATTGGTTATGCATACTCTACCATTATACTTACAAAAAAAGAATGTACACTTCCCAAGGTAATACACATAGTCAAATAAATCTTTTACCCACATAATAATCTTGTTGATTCTTCAATTCTATTATATTTATAGGTTTCTAGTGATATGGAATGTATTTTTTTATTTTTTATATACAAATTAAATTATGAATTTCACATATAAATATATTAGTTTTATAAATAATTATTGGGAATAATTTTCCTAAAATCATATTGTTATAATAGTAACTGATTCGTATACATTAATACCTTTGATACACGAGTCAATCTTTCTAGTTAATAATAAATTAATCTATTATTCGTAATAAATTTCCCCACAATAAATAAAAAAATATCCCACAGCAACATAAATGATTAAATACTCCAATTGTTTTAGGAAGGGAAAAAAATAGTTCCATCACAGTCAATGTGATAAATGAATTATTAAATTTAATAAATATATATTATGATATTGTATTGGACCATCCATATGACAAAATAACAATTATTTTTCTTCAAAATATTTATAATGTAATGATATGGACATTTAAATCCTTTCTCTATCCTCACTCCATATGGTGTATCAAATTTCTAGGAATAAGTCAGAAATTATACTTATAATATTAAATAATATAATACTAAAAGAGATATAAATTAATAATAGTTCAAAATGTAAAACATTATTGAAATCATAGTTTAATATAAATAATTGTAACTCAATGTATTTCATTCCCTTCACCATGTTCTTATTTTACATATGTAATAAAGGGTTTCCCTTAATTGTCATTTTCAACTCATATATAGGGTTATTGATTATAATTTCTTGATAACATAATATAAATATATTATTAATATCAGAAATCATAATTTTCCATTATCATAGATTAGTACCTACACCCATATATTCCCAAAAAATAACATCAAGATAACAATATTCCTATATTGATGAAACTTTTTATTTTCATTATAATTGTTCCACATCAAAAGCATCATGCATCAAAAAGGGTACCCTAGAAATTTAACTATATCCTAGTGAAGATTCTACCGATGAAAATTTCGTTAAGTATATTCCTCTATGAGAATAATTATATATCCTCATCCATCTACTGTAGAAATTTTAACTGGACTATTTTGACGAAACAATTTTCTCACACATTGATAATAATCATTGTAAACATCATCAAATTTCATTATATTATATATAAATTTATATGTAGGAAATTCAAAAAATATGAAACATAACCTAATTATAGATTTAGTACCCATTTTACATATTTTATTATTAATAATTTCATTGAAAAATAATTCTGTTAAAGAGAATTAAGGCTATATAAATTGATAAGTATAGTATTTCATAATTACGTATAATTTTTTCAATTATAAAAATTTCATGTATTAATTATATTTTATGTTACAATGTAAATAAAATGATTATGAATATTTTAGAATATATCCCATGTCAAATAATCATGTAAATTTTTAGCTAAAAAATTATCAACCCCATAATAAGCTTCTCCCACAATCATATATTTTAGTAACAATGCATTTAATATATTAGAAGTATAATGTAAATGAAATATTATGGTATTTTTTTAAAATTATTATTTAACTTCATGAAATCCTTTACCCACACAACTGAGTGAACAATTCAGTTTCTAGAGTTTGAGAGTTTAATTGACATCATTTATTTTCTCACAATTCATCCATCCACGATGGACATGAATTATATATAATTTAGAGTTTAAATGTTCTAATAAATTTAAAATCTTATTATATTATTTAATTATAATTAGTATAGGATCATTCCCAGAAACATATTATAGAAATTTATATCTATCTATATGAATTAATTTAATTCCATTAATTCAATGTTTTACTAATACACAAAAAATAAATCCCATCTTTACACATCAAAAGTTCTTTTTAAATATATAAATAGATTTTTATCTTTATATATGATGTCTTAATAATATTATATATAATGATTCTTTCATGTTCACATAAAAATTAAAAACTATATGAATCATAATCGTGAAAATAAAAGAGTATCAAATTATTTTAAAAAAAATTCATGTAATGAAATAATTTAGAAAATATAATGCACATGTATACCATCTCAATACATGCTTACTATGATGCATGAATACTTAACCCATTGTAATACAACATGGGGAAGACATCATCATGGAACCACATCTGATAATTTTTCATCTACTAACTATTCATACATAGAATCCATAAAAGCTCATATTTCCCCAAAATGAGGCATTCTATTAACCTTTATGGGTCTGTTAGGATTTTCAGCTATCGTATTCCCACACATATCATAAAATTAATAAAGCAAAATTTACCATGGGTTACTAAATATTTTTATTGAAATAACCAGTTGATTTGATTCTTAAGATCTAGATTAAATTACTATTTGGCCTCAAAAACCAATCCTTGTTAGTAGAAAGATGAAATCATTTTGGAGGGAATGTTTGTAATTATTAATGAATTATTTACCATGAAATAAATTTTTTAACATTATCTAAAAGATATTTTATATTTATTTTGAATCCCAAAAAAATTAGAAACAAAATTAAATAAAAATAGTACAAAAAAATAGTGGAAAAAAAGTTCAAACACTGCATATAATTATGAAAATCATATTATAAAAAAATATTTAATAATTATATAAAAATAAAATAATGATACTCAGTTAAATATTTCCATGTCCCTCTATGAATATAATTTAAAGGATTTAGCATTGAGGATCTAGGTATCAATTCCATTCCCTATATCATGATTAAAATCAACTAAAAACACTTTAAATGTGTTTTTGGGGGTCATTTTAAAATTTAATAGTAATTTTTTCTTAAATCAATCCCATGTGTGCCAATTTATGATAAATTTAAAATTTTGAAAAATATTCAAATTTATATAACTATTATGCAATTACCAACTGAATATTTAAAATTTTAAAATCAGTTTTTTAATTATATTGAATCATTTCATGCTTACAAATTTAAATTTTTTCTATAAATTACCTTTCCAAGAGTGAATAAATATTGCCTAACATTGAAACAAAATTAAATTAAAAAAATGTTAGTTTTGGTGCACCGAAATTGATTCATCTCCAACCCATTTGCTTCCAATATTTTATTTTTAACATTCTTATTTATATTTACAATAGTTTATCTCTAAATATGAAACCTTTATACCAGTATTCAAAATGTATAATTTTAATTATATTTTCTTCTTTATAAAAATTTTTAATAAAAATTATTCTTAAATCTACACTAATTAAATTGAAAATATATATCATTTAAAAAAATCTATGATTTTTAAAGACGTTACATATTGATTTAATAAAAAATGAAAATTTCATTTTTTTTTATAACTGTAGATAAACCATAATTTTTAATATATATTTATGATAAATCACTTCATAATATATGAATTCAATTATAGCATTTAAAAAAAGCATATACCATGGAAATTAATAAAAAATATAATGAAAATTCAACAAATATACAAAAATTATCTCCATTGATGTCTCTATAGAATCTAAAACTGGTGAACCCAATGAAAATAACCTCCAATAACTATTAACCAAATTCAACCACAAATATTATTAAATTCCAAAATTCAAAGAATTAAATTTCAACAATCATATAATGAATTTTGTACTTATAGAATGACTCCATTTTTTATTTTCACATCCTTTTTCAAATTGGAATGAACCCCACATGACACATGGGTTCAGAGTACCTAGCCCAAGGTTGCGGGCATGACTACCACACCATCTAAAATGAGCCTATGTAAATCACTCCCATAGTTATATATAATAAAAAAGGAATAATGATAATGTATAGGTAGTGTCCCAACCCATTTTCCATTTATAATTACCTCATCCCATAATTTATAATTCACTTACTCTAGCCATTTTTATAGAAAATTATTTGAATGATGATTGTATATTCTACTAGTAAATTATATAATAGTTATACTATGTTCATAACATAATGAAATTTCTCTAAACATTCCAGGGAAATCTAGGGATAATCCATCTAAACATCCATCCATCGATGACCTTGATTCATGACTCCAACACCACCAACATAGATGAAGAATAAAATTATTGGCAAATCGGAAAATTTTCTAAAAGAGTAGTATATTAATATATGATTTTAACAAATTTTAATCACTAATAATCCAACATTTGAAACTCAATGTAAGTAGGAAGTCACCACCCTCGATTAACTTTAACTTAATGTCCCTTTCATCTATAATACTATAGACAGCTCTTAACTAATTTCTTATATTTTCTAGAATATAATTCAATGGTTTTAAATGGGATCCCTGATATATAATAAAACAAACCCCAGTAAAATCATATTAAATTAATTTCCTTATATTAATTATATATTATTTAATTTATTTATTATTTTATATAGAAATTCTCCAACTGAAAACATGACGAATAAAATCGTATAAATAAAAAAAAATTGAAAATAAATTTACAACATATATATTATTAGGGAGATAAATATAATTAATTAATTTAATTATTATCTCAATAATATCTAATTTAACATATAAATAGTTAATATTGATTTAGAAATATTTCCTGATTTTTATCAGGAACACATGTTATGCAGATATAGTAAAATATTCAATCCCTTTTGACGACCAATATAGTTTCAATGAAAATAAAATTAATAAATTTAAAACTAAATAAAAATATTTTTTATTGGAATTCCAATACATGTGGAATATTTATAAGAATTCTATAATTAAGTGATACATTCATTATCAAGAAGTGAAATATATTTTATCATTCAGCCACTCTATAGAATGTGGAGGATATTTTATACAATTGAAATCATAAATAAATGATTTTAACTAAATAATTCACATATCCAGATTATTTAATAATATATATATATATATATGTTTTTATGAAGATTATCAAATTACATAAATAGTACAAGATTTTCCAAAAGGTAACATAATTTTCAAAAAACATTGATACACTATGAAATATTTAATGAAAATTTTAGATATTTGATATGGAATGACATAATTGTTCTGTTTTATATATATTCAATTTACAAGTAAATATGTTTCAAAATTGGAGGATTCAAAATCCATTAGTATTGATGATTCAAAAAAAGTGATAGATGTTTTTACGTTATATTTACTTTATTGAATTATCATTCATAGAGAAATGATCAATTATCCAGGAATATATTATTACAATTGGATCATGGAATATTTTATACTGATGTATAGAGTGTTGTGTATGATATGTTTCCTATATAACAAATAATAAAACACACACTATGTTTTTCCAAATATAAGTGCAAATTTTGGAAATTAAATCCAATTATATAGGATATATTTCTGCAAGAGTTTGGAATATACACTTTCATGTTATAGAACTAATATTAAAATCTAAACAGGATTGTATCAAGAAGAACATATTCATTACAATATATACCATGTTCTACTTTTTCATGATTATGGGTACTACTATGATATTTTGAAGGTAATCATGACGTAAAATAATGGTGTGTAATATAAGATTCTAGAGATGTAAGATTTTAAATAAATTGAAATATTTTACTATGAAAATGTAATTCTATTAATATAATGAAATAGTAATTCTCATGAAAAAATAATCTATAATATGTAAATTCAAATTAAAGATAAAATGAATTATAGATTTAAATTTGTATTTATTATATATAAAGTTCATTTTGAAAATATTATTCCATTTAATACAACTAATATATTGAATTTTATAACAATATAAAACAATGGTGATTTTTAATAAATGTTTTTAATTGATAAAGGATAAAAATTTAACATGGTGAATTTCAAAAAAAATAATTCTATGTAAAAACACACTCTCTACAAAAATGTTAATGTATGAAGCATGTTGGATGTCATATTTTTATTCATACATTTTTTATTATCCTAAATTATCTATTATGAATTATATATATTAATAATCAAGTACAATTTAGGACATGCACACAAAAAAGTGTTTGTAATGTTAATTTTTTACAGTTTTTTTGGTTGATAATATCTGGATTTATTTTAAATTGTTATTATAATTTTTCGTTTTATAGTTTTTTATATTTATTTTCATAAATTTTCATAAATCATTGTGATCAGTTGAATAACTAAACAATTTTTTATGAATAAATTCATTTGAGATGAATTATTTAATTCCAACAACTATTTTTAAAATCAATATTTAAATGTTTTTGTGATAATGATTTCAATTTTAGAGGAGATAGATTTTTTAAAAAATTAATAAAATACAAGCTTTTGTGTGATTTAGAAATGTTATATTAACATTAAATTATATATAACATTAAATTATTTAAATAATAATATTATGTTTTCTTCAAATATATATGAAATACGAATTATCATAAAAAAATGATGTGATTCTTATTTTAGCTTTCAAAAATAATTTCAAAATAATTGAGATATATTGATATTATTTATCTATATTTTCAAATTTTAATATATATACATTTTAATATCTTTTTAATCCCATAGAGGACATTGGAATCTGGATTGTTGAGCCATATATAAATATAATATATCCTTATTTTTCTAAAAATTGGATTATTTTACTGATTACTTATAAAATTAATTTTTGGGTGAAATATTACCTATTAGAATTTTTGGATAAAAAATATTTATTAATTTAGATGTGTGTTAAGGAATTATTGGATAAAAATTTATATATAATGTTATTTCAAAAAATAACAATTCCCAGATCCATTTTTCTGAAAATGAGAAATGTATATAGAAAGTTATTGAATAGAAATATTGAATATATATATATATAATGAGATGAATACAAATAATAATAATTAATAAAAATCAATACAAAGTTAGAATTATTGTATTAGTTACTTATTAAGATAAATATATACTTAAATTTTAATGGGAAATAAATTTATAAATTGGATGTATATAAGTTTTTAGAAGTTAATTTCAATCATAGTTTATCCTCTAAAAATTATCCTCCTCATTTACCTTTGGAATATTTATATAATTACCATAAGATTAATAATCATAAAACATCACTAAATTTTTTTCAAATTTTTGATGCTATTTTTTTTATGTATGCCAAATTGTGAGATCCCAAACAGGTATGTGGTATGCTTTCATAAACATGAGAATTAGAAACACTGGGAATATATTTTATCTTAGGTAATGTGTGTGAATTTGGAAAATTTATTTTTCTATTAGATCATGTATAGAATTCATAACATAAAAAAATTCAAACATGCTAAAATATATGTTTAAAATATTACTATAAAAAACATGATAAATTTTATATTATGAAGTATTAAATTACATTATTCACTTTTAACTTTGTGGTTGTTATTATTTAGGATACCAAATATCATATATAAATTAAAATAATTACATGAGTGAATAAAAAAAATTATGGGTTAACTAAAATTTATTAGTTAATATTTTATATTTTATATTTTTTCATGTTATCACATTTCATAACCGTTTAAAAATAATATAAAATGAAACTATTTAATAATATTTTGAGTCAATTGGATCTATTATTTTAGTTTGTACACCTTCAAAAATTAATGGGGCATAAAATTATTCTTTATTCAAATGAAATTACAATTAATATTTTTTTGAGTTATATATTGGATTATTGGAAATATTGGACTTTGTGTAATGGTTCTATTTTAATTTAATGGGTTGTATCTTTTTTACTTATGTTTTAAAGAAAATCATATATATAGAATTTTAAAAAATTTATATATTAAATGTAAAGTATAACAAAAAATAATGTATAATAGTTAATATCCATGAGGTATCTGTTCAGGAATATTTGTTTCATATGTAATAAAGTTTGGATGACAAATAAATAATATTTAAATGATGAAGTAATGAAATGAACCAATATATAATCTGTCTATTAAGGGTTTATCTAATGTTTTAAAATTATGAGAACCTAATTAAAATTTTAATGTAATGTTACATTAATGTTAGGTCTGTTTTGAAGACATTACAT
Source organism: Viscum album (assembly GCA_963277665.1). Lineage (NCBI taxonomy): Eukaryota > Viridiplantae > Streptophyta > Magnoliopsida > Santalales > Viscaceae > Viscum > Viscum album. Next base: position 50,657,999 of record OY728152.1, on the reverse strand, counting down.
ATAATAGTTAAGTGTGAAATACAATTGTTTACTCTCTACAATATAATTGTAATGGAATTTTTTCCAAGATAAATAATGATGTAATTAAAAATGATACACATTTTCATAAGAAACAAAAATTATTTTCCATTTTTTTGAACGTATCTACAAATAGAAATACTGTAATCAACCTTTTCTCTGCAATTACAGTTTTAAATAGATGTTGTTATAGATTAAGATGATGTAGAGTAAAATAATTTTCTAAAAGGGTATCATGGAGTGAGAATGTAACACCCCAGGTAAATAAAGAATATGACATTTTTATATTTATCCATATTTGTGCATAAAGTATTAATATTACTTTAAAGGGAACACTATTCTCGATGGCGTACCAAATACGCAACAACGAGTTTCTTTGAAATCTTACGTTGCACTCTAATAATATAATAATATTATTTTAAATGGTAGTTAATGCCTAGCAATTGTATTGGCGGGAATGAATAGAAATAACTAAAATATTATTTAATATGTTTGTTAAATGTTTTCACATTTATCCAATAACAGATAAATGATTAAAAATAAGAAAACAATTCAATTTTAAGCATAAATACTCTAAAATTCACTAAATGGTCGATTTATCGCCTTTTGATGGTGAACCCTCTTTAACATAGATTTGGTCACTCTTATAAATTATATTGTACTAAATATAATTCTTATTTATAATCAGGACATCATAATTTACTTTGTGTAATTTTTTGGTATTTTTTCGATAAAGTTCATTTTTTAATGAATAGTGAAAAATGTTGTATTTTAATTCAAAGCTGATTTTTAATCTAATATATTTATATGATTAGATTATCATTTGAATTATTTATAAGTCCAATTATAATATATTTTTACCATTTAATCTAATAGTGGTCATTGGAATTAATTTCACATTGAGGTTAGGCTTAAACTAGAGTCAATCTTTTGATATATATTGTTTCATAAAAATACGCTATTTGTTCTAACAACGATAATTAATTATTAAATTTCTTAATGAAACTTATATTCATTAAATTTTTTAAAATATACATCATTTTTGAATTTGGAATATCAAATATAGCTTAGGGAGAATTTTTTGTATTTTTCTGAAAAACATGAATTTTTTATGAATAGTGAAACCACTAAGTGGTAGTAAAAAAACTGATTTTTTGTTTAAATGAAACTTTACCACTTTTGTGATTTTAATTTCAAAAATATGACATACATGGTTCTCATTAGGATGTAAAATTTGGTTCAACGGGATTAAAATAATTTTTTATTGAATAGTAACTTTTATGTTTTATTAATCTAGTGTAATTTAAGGTAAAGATAATGTTATAATAAAATGAAAGGACCTTGAAACATGTTCTAAACATATTGTATGAGTCATGGCCGACCAAGAAAATCCATGGGTCAACTTGGGGACCCCATGGAGCAACATTGGTAGGAAAATTACATTAATAACTTTTTATTTAAAGTAAAAATTAAAATGTCACAAACATGTATTGTTTTACTAAACCTATTTTTACATGGGGTTATACAAGTAATATTTTTTAATATAAATATTAATTGTAAATATAAAAATATTTCATACATTAATGTATTTTTTATAATTTTTAGACATTAAATAAATTAATTTATTTATGACACCTTGATGATGCAGTGATTACCTCATTAATGAACAATTTAAATAAAATGAAATGAGAATGTAAAATCTAAGACATAAAATTGGAAAAAACCTATTGGATGGGTATATTTAGAACACTTATCACATTATCCTCTAAATATATCAATATGGGACCTTTAAAATCTGAATCTCATTTTATAATAATGTAACATTTCAAGACATCCCAAGAGTGCCCCTCCTCGCTTTTATAAAAGGCCCCCACCTTTACCTCCATACCCACACCACTCTAGCCTTTGGCTCAGCTAAGACCTGCCCATTTAATCTCTCCACATCCCTCTATTCATCATTGGATCCTCACCTTAGGCATAAATCTCTTCACGAAACCCTTTTGGTTCAAACCAAAAGGAGTTACCCGATTTAATGGTAATGTCATCTCTTTTGTTCTTATGTTTTATTTTTCTTCTCCAACCCCCTGAACTCTTTTTATTCCTTTATTTTGTAAAAAAACAAGTATCTTAAATATACTAGGATTTAGTTATGAGATTTATTAGAGCTACACTTACACACACATCTTTCTAATGGTTAAAGAACATATTGTTTCCGTGGATGGAGAATTACAGGTTCATGAAACGATGATTGTTCTATCTTATCCTACCACCTCTCATGGTGGCCATTATGATGCCACTATATTTTATATATGATATATATGGTATTTATGTTTTCTATATGCTTCAGTATTTTATATTTAAATCATACCTTTATTCTTTTCATTTTGTGAAAATGTGATAATTTTATAGGAGGAAGTGTGGACTACCGCCCCCTCAAGTTATGTGACTCTTTCATACAATACATTGAATGTATAAATAATGAAATTAATGAAAATATGTGACCTATATTACATATATATTATACTTTAATTATAATATATATATATCTATCTAATTTATTTTTAATTCCATTAATATGACCAAGAAATGAAAGTAGCGTTCATGCGTATGTACGGCCTACCGTCTCCATGAATGGTGCATTTCATTTGTTTTTATCTACAAATGTTATGGAATAGTATAAATTTAATATTTAATGGATATATATGATATTTAAATAATTAATACTATTCTGGAGTTGATTTACTTATAACTACATGGACAATCATTTTCAAACAAGTTCATTTTTGACTCATGTACCGAACATCGACAAAAACTTCTGATATGAACTCACATTATTAACCAATTATTATAAAATTATAAAATGTGAAATTAATTGAATAATAAAATCTAAATGAGGGCCTTAAAAAATTATAAATTGACCAATGATTATTATTCAGGAAAATGATGAAACGAACAAGACAAGTCGGACTTGAGGTAAGGGATCCTACCTCTCTCTTTCTTTTTAAGTACTCCTTTTTTATTTAACTTACTTTAAGCTCCTCTTTCATATAATGGGGGATGTTATTTTATATTCCTCCTACTATAAATTTTATGTTCATATGATGAGAGACCCTATTTGATCTCATCAATCCATTTTTGGAAGTTTTATGTGGCACCGTTAGGCTGCCAAATTTTCATAAGGGGATTTTCATATCACTTTTTATTCCCATGAGATTCTTGTTACATTGGCCACTATTTCCTTTTGTATGGTGTATGTACTGCCCATTATTTTAATATTTGTATAATATATTCTCATTTATGGGTTTTTACATCTTCAATTTATGACCCTTCTTACATGGGGTGTCATTTCAAAAGTTTCCTAAATCGGTTAGGGAACCTTTCACACTCCCCTTTTTAAAGACTTATTTTGTTATGGATTTTAATTTACATCTTTTTGTGATGGGATATGTTCTTCTATATCCTTATTGATGTAAATTTTATGTCCATGTGATGAGATACCATTTTCTCTCTCATAAACTAATTTTATTAATTTTAAAGTGACATTGTTATGCTGTCGAATTTTACCAAGGTAACTTCTTAACCCAATTTCGATTTCTTTGGGTTCAACTTGAAGTTATTGAATATTTCATCCAATGAATATGTGTGAATGAACTCTGGGTTTTTACACTTAATATCCACTTATATTGGGTGTATTTATATTTGTCACACATAATTATGAGATTGATTTATCCTTAATTTAAGGATACCTTCATTATAAGGGATTTCATCTCATATTACATTTCTATTGAGTCTTAATTGTTGTTATGAAAAAATTCACCCATATATAGTGTATATACTGTCCTTTGGAATATTATATCTTGAATCCCTTTATTCTCATGATATTATAATGTTCTGATTAAATTTTATTCCTCAATTATTGTATTCAAGTATCTCTCATTTTGTTAAAAAGCCTTTAACTAAAATATCGTTTTAAATGTTTTAATGATTTATTCTTATAAATATTTCTCATTAATATCCATTTTTTCAAAATGGTTTTAAGGATTTATTTATATGTATATTAATGGTTTAAAATTTTAAAATCTTTAAATTAGTATGGGACACCTTGATTCAAAAATCTCTTTATTAAATGTTTTAAATGGTTTTGAAAAGGGTTTTTAGAATGGATTGATTATTTCAATATCTTAAAAAGTTATATTGTTATTGGAATGTGGGAATGATATCTTTACTTTATGCTTAAGTTATGTGCTAGGATTATGTTATGGTTCTTGGGAATTGTTTATGAAGACGGGCGGTTCCGTGATATGCTAAGGGCAGGTGAGCCCGATAAAGCTCTCCAATGCATTGGGTAACGTGAAGGAGTTAAACACTAAGGTTTCTCTGAAAAGATTTAGGGAATATACTGTTATGGGTATTCCAAATGTAACCATGATGGTTACTCCCGACATAAAAATCTTATGAATGATTCAAGTTACCTTTTTGTCTTATGATTTATATGAGTTATTCCTAAATCTTATGATTTAATGAGGTATGTTAAAGTGCTCATGTTTTATGATTAAAGTATGATTTCATTGATTCGTATGTGTACATGGACAAATGTTTTCTTTCCATATTGTTATAACCCTTATTGAGATTTTTATGCTCATCCCATGTTTTTGAAATGTTTTCCACATGACTTAAATTGGAATACGGTCAAGGATAGGATCAAAGAAATGCCATTCTGTCTAAAACAAGAACTAGACATGACACTTTTGTTCGAGAGTTTTTGTTTAGTGAAAAAAATGGAAACTGAGTAGATGTGTCTACTTTGTAATCTTTGAGATGTAGTAGTTATGTCCTAATTCTCTCAAACTCTAAACCAAAATAGATCCTCAATGTGAATTATTCAATTTAATTCAATATTAAGTAACTTTTTAAGGTTGGGTCCTTATAGTTGGTATCAGAAGTCGGTTTAGATAAATTTAGAGGTTAGAGTGTTGTTTAAGCATAAGTGACAGGTAGTGTATAACAACAATGGTTATTATATTAGATAGAGTATTTGTTATTTATGAAATTTGGAATGAGTTTGAGATAAATTGGATAATTATATCTTAGTGTTTATCTTCCACTTTAGTACATGATGATTTTTTTGATATACTCACACAGACCTTTTTGGTTTTAGTATATGGATGAATCTAGAAGGAACCAAAGTGACAATGGGATTGAACGAAACTGTGGGGGTTCTCTGATTAAGAGTCTGGATTAAATGGTGGATTCAATGAGAAATATCGTGGTTATTCAAAACCAACTATCAGTAGTTATGATCAACTACTTGAACCCTGGTGAGTTCTCTAATGCATCATGTATGAGAGAAAAAACTCGATGTGGATGTTCAGGTAATAATTATAAAGGTAACCATTAGGGTTTATATGATCCTTACTTTTGAGGTAATTATGTGTTACTATATGTTATGATGGAATAAGAATGACATGAGATAAACTCAAGGTTAAATTATGTTATGGTTATTTTTGAAGATTTTACCTCTTTTAGGGATTTTTATAAGAATTATGTTGTTTTGGAAAAAGGAAAACACATAGACCGTGGGACAACCTATCACATCGGATGAAGCTGCGGGAATCGAACCCACAACCAAAGTACGACTGGTATTTATCACCTACCACTGGACTATGTGAAGTCCCTAGTTAGTTTGACTAATTATTTTTAGTTAGATGATCTTATGAATCTAGAATAAGTTTATTTTGGGTTATCTATGGAAATTATTAACTCATTATGGAGGATATGTGATTGGGATAATTACTTTTCAGTATGAGACTTTAAGAGTAACTGATGTTATTTGGAGATAAATGTAAAGGTTTTTCTTGGAAGACTATGTGATTAAATACTTCAAAGATTTGGGTTTCAATCTTACTTTTTATTACTTTGAAGAATTTTATGGACTTATTTTTATTGAATGGTCATTGTTGAACTTTGTGTATTGTTTGACAAATTTTGGAGATTAATAATAGATTATTTTTAAGGATTATCCTTTTTGGGTATTATCTGATTTTGTACTAACCTTTTTGGTTTTGTTTTTTGTTATGGTCTAAAGACATGGGATGTATATAGTTCTCTTTTTTGGATTAGGTGATTCTCGAGAAGTTGATTATGGTACTCTTAATTTGAACAAGTCTTCCTAAATACTCATCTTTTGGATAAATTATGAGTTTGTGTAAGAAATCTAGTAAAAGTTGAAAGTCAACATGACAATTAAGTATGTTTCTTTATGATTTAGTTAATCTCAAAAATAAATTCCTCAATGAAAAGTAACATAAAACAAAAATGTTGTATGTTAACTTTTCCTACTGGGGAATCGAATCCCGTTTAACCCATCACAAGTTTGTGATTTTCTGGTGGTTAAATTTCTATTAAACATGTTCTCTATCACTCTCCCTCAGAACATGACCCTTTGTTTTTTCTTCCATATCCATGTTTTCCTGTGTGGAATCCTAGTATGGGTTAACTCGGGTGACCTCTATACTTCTCTTTCTTTCTTTTAAAGTGATAGTTTTACCGACTCTTGTTCTGATGTGGGACTTTTAATGATGTTTCCGAGCCCAATTTTAAAATCACGAGGATGCAATTCCCAAAAGAGGGGAAGGATGTAACACCCCAGGTAAATAAAGAATATGAAATTTTTATACTTATCCATATTTGTGCTTAAAATATTAATATTACTTTAAAGGGAATTCTATGCTCGATGGAATACCCAATACGCAACAACGAGTTTCTCTAAAATCTTACGTTGCACTCTAATAATAAAATAATATTATTTTAAATGATATCTAACGCCTAGACATTGTATTGGAAATAATGAATATAAATAACTAAAATATTATTTTATATGTTTGTTAAATGTTTTTACATTTATCCAGTAAAATATAAAGGCTTAAAATAAGAAAAGAATTCAATTTTAAGCATAAATACTCAAAAATTCACTAAAAGGTAGATTTATAGCTTTTTGATGGTGAACCCTCTTTAATATAGTTTTGGTCACACTTATACATTCCATTGAATCAGATAAAATTCTTATTTAGAATCGGGACATCAAAATTTACTTTGTGTGAATTTTTGGTATTTTTCCGATAAAGATCATTTTTTAATGAATAGTGAAAAATGTTTTTTTTTAATTCAAAAACTCTTTTTAATATAATTTATTTATATGATTATATTAACTTTTTAAGTGGTTTTAAAGTCCAATTATAATATATTTTTACCATATAATCCATTTATGGTCATTGGAATTAATTTCACTTTGAAATTAGGCTTAAACTAGAGTCAATCTTTTGATATATATTGTTTCATAAAAACACGCTATTTGTTCTGACAACATGAATTAATTATTAATTTAATTAATTAAACTTATATGTTTTTAATTTTGTAAAATAGACATCATTTTTGAATTTGGAATATCAAATATAGCTTAGGGTGAATTTTTTGTATTTTTCTGAAAAACGTCAATTTTTGATGAATAGTGAAACCACTATGTGGTAGTTAAAAATACTGATTTTTCATTTAAATGAAACTTTACCACTTTAGTGATTTGAATTCAAAAATTCATACATACATGGTTTTCATTAGGATGTAAAATTTGGTTCAATGGGATTAAAATATTTTTTGGGTGAATAGTAACTTTTATGTTTTATTAATCACGATTAAAGGTAATTAGTGTAATTTAAGGTAAAGATAATGTTATAATAAACCAAAATGACTTGACAAATGTCCTAACCTTATTAGATGAGTTATGGACGACCAATGCAATCCATGGGTCAACTTGGGGACCCCATGGAGCCACTTTGGTCGGAAAATGACATTAATAACTTTTTATTTAAAGTAAAATTTAAAATGTCAAAAACATGTATTGTTTTACTAAAACAATTTTTACATCAGGTTATACAAGTTATATTTTTGACTATAAATATTAATTTTAAATATAAAAATATTTACTACATCATAGTATTTTTTATATAATTTTTAGACATTAAATAAATTAATTTATTTATGACACCATGATGATGCAACGATTTCCTCATTAATGAACGATTTAAATAAAATGAAATGATAATGTATAATATAAGACTTACACTTGAAAAAAAATCTATTGGATGAGTATTTTTATAACCCTTATCACCTTATCCTCGAAATATATCAATATGGGACCTTTAAAATCCTAAACTCATTTTATAATAAAGTATCATTTCAAGACATTCCAAGAGTGCCCCTCCTCCCTTTTATAAAAGGCCCCCACCTCTACCTCCTTACCCACACCTATAAAGACTTTGGATCAGCCAAAAACATCCAATTTCATCTCTCCACATCCCTATCTTCATCATTGAAGCCTCACCTTTGGCATAAATATCTTCAAGAAACCATTTTGGTTCAAACCAAAAAGAGTTACCCGATTTAAAGGTAATGTAATCTCTTATGTTATTTTGTTCTATTTTGATTCTCCAACACCCTAAACACTTTTTATTCCTTTATTTTGTAAAAAAACCAGTATATTAAATATACTAGGATGTTTTTATGAGAATTATTCTAGCTACACTTACACACACCTCCATCTAATGGTTAATGAACATACTGTTTTCGTGGATAGCGAATTACTGCCTCAAGAAATGATGATTGTTCTATCTTCTCTGAACACCTCTCATGGTGGCCATTATGATGTCACTGTATTTTATATATTATATATATGGTATTTATGTTTTCAATATTCTTCTGTATTTTATATTTAAAACATACCTTTATGCTTTTCATGTTGTGCAAATGTGATAATTTCATACGAGGAAGTGTGGACAACTTCCCCCTCAAGTGATGTGACTCATTCATGCAATACATGGAATGTATAAAAAATAAAATTAATGAACATATGTGACCTATATATCATATATATTATAATTTAATTATAATATATATATATCACATTTATTTTTAATTCCATTAATATGAAAAAGAAATAAAAGTAGCGTCCCAGCGTACGTACGACCTACCGTCTCCATGAACAGAACATTTCATTTATTTTTATCTCTAAATGTTATGGAATTGTATAAATTGAATATTTACGGGATATATATGATATTTAAATCATTAATAATATTCTGGATATGACTTACTTATAACTACATGGACAATCATTTTCAAACATGTTCATTTTTGACTCATGTACCGATTGTCGACAAAAACGTCTGATATGAACTCACATTATTAACAAATTATTATAAAATTATAATATGTGACATGAATTGAATAATAAACTTTAAATGAGGTCCTTAATCAATTATAAATTGACCAATGTTTATTATTCAGGAATATAATGAAACGAACAAGACAAGTCATACTTGAGGTAAGGGATCTACCTCTCTCTTTCTTTTTAAGTACTCCTTTTTTACAGAACATACTTTAAGAACCTATTTCTTATGTTGGGGGATGTTATTTTATATACCTGATGCTGTAAATTTTATTTTAATATGATGAGAGACCCTATTTGATCTCATCAATCCATTTTGGAATTTTTATGTGGTGTCGTTAGGCTACCGAATTTTCATAAGGGGATTTTCATCTCACTTTTTATTCCCGTGAGATTCATGCTACATTGGACACTATTTCTTTTTGTGTGGTGTATGAACTGCCCATTATTTTACTATTTGTATAATATAATATCATTTATGGGTATTTACATCTTCATTGTATGACCCTTCTTTCATGGGGTGTACGTTTCGAAAGTTGCCCAAATCGGAGAGGGAACCTTTCACACTCCTCTTTTTAAAAAAATTATTTTTTTATGTCTTTAAATTTACATATTTTTATATTGGGTTATGTTCTTCTATATCCTTATTGATGTAAATTTTATGTCCAAGTGATGAGATACGATTTTCTCTCTCATCAACTAATTTTATTAATTTTAATGTGACGTTGTTAGGCTGTCGAATTTTACCAAGGTAACTTCTAAACCCAATTTCGATTTCTTTGGGTTCAACTTGTAGTTATTGAATATGTCATACTATGAATATGTGTGAATGAACTCTAGTTTTTTTACACTTAAAATCCACTTTTATTGGGTGTATTTATATTTTTCACACATAATTATGAGATTGATTTATCCTAAATATAAGGATACCTTATTTATAAGGGATTTCATCTCATCTTACATTTCTATTGAGACTTCATTGTTGTTATGAACCAATTCACTCGTATATGGTGTATATACTGTCCTTTGGAAAATTATATCATGAATCCTATTATTCTCATGATATTATAATGTTTTGATTAAATGTTATTCCTCAATTATTGTATTCAAGTGTCTCTCATTTTGTTAAAACCCCTTTAACTAAAATATCGTTTAAAATGTTTTAATGATTTATTCTTATAAATATTTCTCATTAATATCCTTGTTTTCAAAATGGTTTTAAGGATTTATTTATATGGATATTAATTGTTTAAAATGTTAAAAGCTTCAATGTGGTATGGGACACTTTGATTCAAAAATCTCTTTTTTAAATGTTTAAAATGTTTTAGAAAATGGTTTTTAGAATTGATTCATTATTTCAATATCTTAAATTGTTATATTGTTATTGCAATGTGGGAATGTTATCTTTCATTTATTATTAAGTTATGTTCTATGTTTATGTTATGGTTCTTGGGCATTGTTTATGAAGACGGGTGGTTCCGAGATAAACTAAGGGAGGGTGAGCCCGATATAGCTCTCCAATGCATTGGGTAACGTGAAGGAGTTAAACGCTAAGGATTCTATGAAGAGATTTAAGGAATATACTGTGATGGGTATTCCAAACGTAACCATGAGGGTTACTCCCTACGTAAGAATGTTATGAATTCCTCAATTTACCTATATATCTTATGATTTCTATGAGTTATTCCTAAATCTTATGATTTAATGAGGTATGTTAAAGTGATTATGTTTTATGAGTAAAGTATCATTTCATTGATTCGTATGTGTACATGGACTAATGTTTTCTTTCTGTATTATTATAACCCTTACTGAGCTTTTTATGCTCATCCCATGTTTTTGAAATATTTTCCACAAGACTTATGGTGGAATACGGTCAAGCATGGGATCAAGGAAATGTCATGCTGTCTAAAACAAGAACTAGACATGACTCTTTTGTTCAAGAGTTTTTATTTTGTGAAAAAATTGAAACTGAGTAGATGTGTCTACTTTGTAATCATTGATATGTATTAGTTATGTCCTAATTCTCTAAAACTCTAAACTTGAAAAGATCCTTAATGTGAATTATTCAATTTAATTCAAGATTAAGTAATGTTTTAAGGCTGGGTCCTTATAAAGAAAATTAGATAATATATTTCATTATATAAATGGAGGGATAATACAATTATTTATGAAAATAATAATAATAATTTAAAATGACTCAGGGTACATATATAAAAATAAAACAAAATGATATATTTAATAATATCTATTCTTATATATAGTTTTTTCATTTTTTCATTCAATAATTTATAGTAATTAGAATTAGAATGATAAAAAAAATTCATTATAGTTTTTCTAAGGAGGAAAACAGAGATTAATAAAGAATGATCTATTTTATATCCATTACACATTAATTTTTTTTATTTTTAATGGAAATTATATTTTTGGGTGTTTTTATAGTTTTTCTATTTTAGAACATCATTGAGTAATATGTGAAATGTTACCATTATTATTCTCTTTAAGAATAATTTTTACGTTTCTTTTTTTTTTGAAGATTATTTTTTATATATGAGCTAATGTAAAAAAAGTAATCTCCCAACCCTAGAATCCCAAAAATGGTGATCTATTTAATTATATTGGCATGATTACATGGATTCATATATCAAATGACTGATCAATTTAGTAGTTTTTGAAATCCATATTAAAAACATGATACTCATAAAACATTGGGAAATAGGAAATATAAACATAGTACATAATGGTAATAAATAAATTGCTTCAAAGAATATTTACCAAATTATTTATTCTTTATAACCTAGGGAAAGAACACATAATATGGGTGAGGTCAAATACACAGTATGGGTATGTAACATAAAATTATTAATGAATCAATGAGTATAAATTAACATATAATGGTAAATAACTGATAATAATTTCATTCAAATAACTTGACAAGGAAAAATATATATTGGAATGTAAGAAAATAAAACACATAAAATTTAATCAGTGATCTTTTATTTAATGTATCCACTAATATATTGATGCAAAATCTCATTGATGAATAATAAATAAAACATTGTGTGGTAAATTATTTATTAATTCATTTCATGTCTAATTCACAGGAAAAACAATATCATCTATAACTTTTACAACATGGTTTAAAACTACATTGAGATACTCATTTATTTTGTTCAACTTATTTGTCTTATGAGAACCTATCGATCCATCGAGGGGCTATATAAATTCTAGGACCCACCCACCATTAGTAATACAAATTATTACATAAAAATAATAGTTAGATAAATATTATCCCTTATCAAATATGAATTTCCATAAATTTTTAAGGATTTTTCAATAATACCTAGGATGGGGTTTTATAAAAACAAGGGTTTTTTAGATTAAAACATTATTGATGAAAAATAATATTTAAACCTTCCATAGTGTCTCATACCATTTTGAATCTTTTAAATCATAATTCCCCATGAATTAAATGAAAATTATAATATCATGAGATTAATTATATATTTTATATATCATGTTAATGATTTTTCTATAAACTAAGTAAAATTGAATTAGTGTATAATAGAAATAATTCTCAGTGGAATGTAAATTAAGGCGAAATATCTTACCATAGCGGTCATTTTTATGTGGTATTTTTATCATATAATTTGGTTTAGAATATGTTACAAAATTATATAAGAACTTTAATAATTATTATAATATCATATATTATCTTCTTATAATATATTATTACCTATTTGTTATCACTCTTTAATTATTTGAACTATTTTGGTTGTTAGTTGCCTTGTTTTTTCAAGTATTCTTCGAAATGTAAATTTTCATTCCTATTATATAGAAAAAGATTTCATCATCTCTATAATGTAAACCACTACTTAATTATTCTCTAAATTTAGTGCATATGTGTTTATTATAGTCTATAATGTATGGATTTAAGGAATGAAATGCAGTTTTCATGGAGATAGTAGACCATACGTAAGCATGAATGCTGCTTTCATTTATTTTTAATATTAAAATAATGAAATATTAATGATAAATATATAATTATAATTCCATTATAATATATATGTCATATATTTAACAAAATATTATTAAAATCGTCCTTAATTAGTTCCATGTATAGCATGAATGAATCTGATCACTTCAAGGATATGGTAGTACACAATTCCTCAAATGATGTTATCATATTCACACAAAACAGTATGTTTCAAAGGTATGGGTTATAAAATGAATGTAGAATTATAATTTATAAATATATCATATATATTATATATATACCTAGTTTCCCTCATAATTCCACAATGAATTGTGGTAATTAAAAATTTTAGAATCATCGTTTCTTTATGGAGTAGTTCACCATACATAAAAATAGAATGTTTGTTATCCATTAGATAGAAGTGTGTATTTGTGTAGGTCAGAACCTTGGAATAAAACCATCATATTATATTTATTATTTTATTTTATAAAATAATTAAATAATAATATTTTATGGATTGGATAATGGAAACAAAACTAAAAAGAATAAGGAAGTTCGTTACCTCTTTATTGGGTAACTCCTTTTGTTTTTCACCAATGGTTTTTATTGTATTGATTTATTACCATGAAATGGATTCTTGTGTGATGGTAGGGTTGTTTGTGAAATTTTTGGGTATATTTTGGAAGATATAATTTGACTTTTATTGAGTTAATCATTGTTAGAGTTCATTCCATTTTCAAGTAGAGGGGGAGTGGTGCCCTTTCAAATACCAAATAGTATTAATTAATGAGATGTATATTGTAACGACCCAAAATTTTATAATTGAAATTTCCACATGATATGATTATATGTCTTATTATGTGAAATGGTTATGTAAAACATATTTACATCCTTTGTTTTATGTTTTTGGATTTCAAAATACCATTACGAATTGTTAACATTACGAATTTAACCGTGGAATAGTGATCTCATGATTATTATAAGTATAGGACTTTTAAAAACAAAATTTACTCAAACAAATTAATTGATACCCTAATACAATATAATTTACACATTATAATCCCACTTATTTGAGTTCTGAATGGAGGTGACATCATTGGGCTTCACTCTTGACAAAACCCAAGCTGAGATTCCACAGATGAAGCATGAACTGAACCACCTATAGAAGAAGTGGAAGTTTATAGAGATTACCACCTGAGGGATGTTATCCGAGTCACCCTAAGGGTATGTCACCATCATATACCTTTCCATTAGGTCATATTACGGAATTATAAGGGGTTATGTAACACGACCTTAGCACAATTATTATGTGTATTATTATTTGTATAAGGAATATACATTCATTTTATTATAGTAACTTTTAATGTGATTTTTAAAGCACCAATAGTAACTTTAGTAAATATTAAAATTCAATTGAGACAATAATTCTGATTAATTAATTTATTTTTTAATTAAATAATAATTTAAAAAATATTATCATTAAATTGCTTTTTTTAATATAAATAATTGTATAAATATTTTCAATACAATTGTATTTTTTATTAAGTCTTGAAAACTGTTTTTATCAAAACCCATGAATTTTCTATAAATGTTGGTTTTATTTTGAAATTAATAATTCACATATTTATAAAATAATTTAGATAAAATTAATATTATTTTTGGAATCAGGATGTTGATATTATCCCACAGTAAATTTTTCATAATTTTCTAAGACTATCAAATTTTTGGGTAAAAATTAATTACCGTTTAAATATTTAACGGGTATTATGAAAGAATAATGACCTAGTAGTGACGTAATAAATGGTAATTTCAGCCAATATATATTTCACCATTAGAATAATGTTATTTTAGGTTTATTTGATTTATTTTACAAAGACATAGTTGACCGTACAAGATATATAAAACATTTCATAGTTTTAAAATGATTAACTTTATAGTGTGACTGACCTACACATATCTATGACTAATACATTAATAAGTTGGGAAATTGGAATTTTAAAATTATTTTTTCCACTTCCCTTTTTCAAAATCCATGGTCAAAAACCATGAAAAGGTTTGTGGTTTTCATTTGTTTAATCTGTAGTGTCCAGAACATAAATAATATAGATTTCCCTCTCTGTTCCTATATAAACCCACCCAGGATCCCACTTCTCTTCACTCAATGCCTTTGGAAAACGTCATTATACATCCCTAATTTCAATAAAATTTTCCCATCGTTCCCCATGCTGCCAAGAATCCTCTCTCAATCCCCACCAATTCTTTTGGGATCACACTTCCAAGTAAGTGATTTATTTCTTTATCATTTTTTTCCAAATTTCAAAATGTTGGTATAAAATATTATATTAAATTAAAAATACTAGTCTATGATTTAAAACCTCCCCAATAATTCCCTCGTTATGTTTCAATGATTATATACACCTTTCTCTCTCATTAATTCCTCCCATGTACACTCATTACCATGCCTAAATTCAGTAAAGGATTTCTCTCTCCCCATTTACATTCTAGCTGTGCTTTTGTATTATCAATCAAAATTCCATTAAATATTGTGGGTCATGTATCTATATGTCCCCCTTACATTCCATTTTATTTAAATATTATGATACCTTTAATTCTCTCTCATCAAAAATGTTTATGAATTCTTATGTCACACTGTTATGCTGCTGAAATTGCACTGCCATTTTTATGCTAATGTCATTGTGTAGTGAATACCATGCCCATTTTTCTATCAATCATATTCAACTTTATCAATATTTACATACTTATTATAATGTTTCATGTATCAATTCCACATTCCTTTATTATGGAATAAATGATGATTTCTAATGAATCCTTGTTATATGATTTATGTGGAACACTTATGCCTGAAATGAAATGAATAAGAAGGGTGCACAATAATAGCGCTCCAATGCATTGGGTAAACATTAGTATCACGATACATCAACTGCAATGAGGGTTTAATCATTATATGTCAAGTTCAATGAGGTTTTACTAATTCTCCATGTGAAATGAGACTTCAATCAGGCTAATATCATGTTAAATGTTCCTGCCACATTTCCATGTAATGTTAATCATGCTATATCCTTCCTTTATGTTATTTTTTATCCAATGCTCTATTTATATTCTTGTTGACTAAAATTTAATATATTATTCATTATATACCTTTCTTAATCCAGAAATTGGCTTTATAGGTATCCATTTCTTATTCATGTCCTCGGGTTATCACATTCAATGCTATGTATGAAGGAATGTATGTCGTCTTGTAAAAGAAATTTTCAATAATGATGTGTATTTAGGGTTTTATGTTGTTATATAATAATCCTAGTCTCCAAATACACTATAACTCCTTATTTTATTTGTTGTATAAAGTGAATATTTTATATAATAAATTATTCTTTATTGTGAAATAAAGATCCGAGTTTTTATAGTTCATATCAAAGGATAGTTTCAGTTATTTTTGGGATTAGTATTTGAAAAACATAGTGAAAGCTTTTGGTATAAGACTCATTATAATAAAAACAATTCTAGATTTTGGTGATTATTAATTATGTTTTTTATCATGAAAATACATCCACGTCTGGATATTAACAGGTAGAGGCAGATTTGGCACAAATGTATCAAGCGGTAATACCCAATAACACTAAATTACGCTAGACTCAAACAAGAACTAGTGCATGACAACATTCCTAGATACACTCTTGGTTATGACACTCCAATGTTATATGATTTTTTAAATTCATAAAAATAGTAACATACATTATTAATAGAATAAAAATGGACCAATAAATATATACTGGGAATTATATTATGGATAACGTCGATAAGTTAGGGAAATAAATGTAATTTATAAGTTATCCATTTTTGTAATTGGTTTCCCCGTTATGTGTTTAATAGTTTAAAGTACTCATCCCTTTTCTATAAAGAATATGGTAGAACCAGAATCAAAAAGTAGAAGGTAGGGTAATCATTCATGGTTCTTCTCATCCTTTTATATACCAAAAAATTTCTAGAACAATCCCATAACTACCACAAATCAATGATGTAATGATATCTGTGAGAATAAAAAATGGTGAAATCATATCATCCCATGAATAAAACTCCTCCCCTGTCATAATTTGTGTATTGAGATTCCATGAAAACCCTGTTATACTCTCTCAAGTAGAATTTAATGCAATTCATTGCATGGATTGGTATTATTTATGTAGATCCAATATAAATTCTTGTGAGAGGGATATCACACTCCATATGGAGAATCAACCTTTGATTCTGTACAAGTGCAAGGAGGATGATGAATCTTATTTAGCATCATCATCTTAAGCGTGGATATTACTTCTATATGAGCATGCTTATCTTTATTATATGATTGAGTCTATGGAATGAACCATCCATGAAGACATTCGAATTATGGGAGAATTCGCTAAAGTGAATCCAAAGGAATTGTCTAGTCTTCCTCATAGAAGAGATGTTGAATTATCAATTTATCATATACATGGGTCATTTCCAATATCAAAGACTCCATATAGAATGTATATTTTATAGATTAAGGAGCTAAAGAAACAACTACATGATAATATGGATATTGGGTTTATACGCCCATGTGATTCACCAAGTGGTTCACCTATCCTCTTCATCAAGATGAAGGAATGGTGATTGCAACTTCACATCGATTATCGTTTTCTCAACAAAATCATGATAAAGAACAAGTATCCTCTTCCATAAATTGATATCATGTTCGATCAGAAACATGGATCACAATACTTCTCCAAAGTTTATTTGAGGTCGAGATATTACAAAGGGTGAAGGAGGATATCCCCAAGACTGCTTTTTTGTACAAGGTACGGACACTATGAATTCAATGTAATACCTTTATTACTCACTAATGACCCAAAATTTATCATGGAAATGGTGAATATAGTCTTTATAGAATACCCTGAAAATTTTTTCTTAGACCTTATCGAAGAAATTATAATATACTTTAATCCCAAGGAGGTGCAAGAGGAGCATCGAAGCACTATACTAGAGACCTTGAAAAGGGATAAGAATGATGAAATGTAAATCATGTGTGAGTTCTTGTTGAAGAAAGTCACATTATTTGGTCCTATCATCAAAAGAAATGGGAAATCTCTAGATTCATCCAAGATAGCTGTAATTGATAGATGTTTGAGGCCAAGATTGGTAACAATTATCTGTGGCTTCTTAGTGTTAGATGGATATAATCGCTGATTTGTGATATATTTTTCATGATTTTAATACACAAATATAATGCTAACTTTGAATGGAGTAAAGTTTTCATGGAGTGATAAATGAGAAGAGAGCATAAAGGAGTTTAAAAGTCGGATTATCACTATACATGTTCTCCCACTACCCAAATGTGGAGAAATGTTTTTGGAATTCAGTTATTCTTCAATAAAGGGGATGTGTTGTGTGTTGATGGAAACTCACAAAGTCATTTCCTATGATTCAATGAAAATAAATGTTCATGGGAAAAACTATCTAACACATGATTTGAAGTTGGATGTTGTAATCTTCAATTTGAAAACATGGCGACATTACCTCATTGGGTAGAGCTGTGAGATATACACAGATCACAAATTCCACAAGAATATATACATATATAAAGTGTTGAAAACAAGACAACAATGACTGTTAGAACTGATCAAAGACTATGCCTGGTTAATCCATTACAACCCTGGGAAAGAGAACAAGGTGGGAGATGCTCCATGTAGAAAGGACCCAATGATTCAATCATTGATGATAATTTAAAAGGATCCAATCTACTTAGATTTGATGAATATGGACATCAGAATCATAATAAAAGGAACATCATCAACCATTTTACAAATTATTGATCAACGATATCATTTGGAATAGGTTTGAAGGATTCCCAAAAGTATGGTGTGGTAATTTAAAAAAGTGGAAACTATTAGAAAAGGGAAATACACAAAGTTAAATGTTGAATATGAAGGAATTGTTATATTTGGGTCAATTATATGTGTTATATAAAATCTAGAGATAATGAATGAACATTTGTATAATGAGGATTGTTGGAATTTATCCATTCACACAAGTAACTCAAAGATGTATCAAGATATCTGAGATCATTATTGGTGGGATAAAATGAGAAATAAGATTGTTCAGTATACATTAATGTTACTGGTATGTCAAAAAGTGATATCTGAGAGTCAGAAGTCAAAGGGGATGATGTAACCATTACCCATTCCAACATGGAAATGGGGGAACATATCCATGGACATTTTCACCAGAATTCTGATGGAATCAAAATGAAACAATGATATATGGGTTGTTTTAGATCATCTTACAAACACTGTACACTTCATTATAATTCAAGATGATTTCTCATTGGATCAAATGTAATAGATATATATCAGATAAGTGGTAAGGCTTCATGGAGTACCACTATCTATTGTATATGATTGATATCCAAGATTTACCTCAATGTTTTAGAAGAATCTTCAACATTATTTGAATAATGAGCTAAACATCAGTACAAAGTATCATCCTCAAATTGATGGCCAAAATGAGGGGAATATACAAACACTTAATGATATGATGAGATCATGATCAATGGACTTCCATGGAGGATGGGATAAACAACTTATTCTAGTTGAGTTCATTTACAAAAATAGTTTCCACTTGAGGAATCCAAATGGATCATTATAATGACCTATATGGGAATATGTGAAGAACACCGGCATGTTAGGATAAAGTTGGGGAGAAAATACTCCTTGTTCTAGAAATGGTCAAAGAAATGGTTGGGAAGGTTAATACCATCCAAAAACACATTAAAAATACACAGAGTCAACAAAAGAGATATGTTAATAATCGTCGATGAGACCTAGAGTTTGATGTCAAATATATGGTATTCCTTATCATATTACCATGGAATAGGGTTATGAGAATTTGGAATTATGGAAATATTATTCCAAGGTACATCATCCCTTTTGATATCCACGATCACATTGGAGTAGTAGACTATTAACTAGCACTCCCATTGAAGCTATCTCAAGTACATGATGTATTCCATGTATCTCTTTTGAGGAAGTACATACCTGACCCATGACATATACTCAATCCCGAGGTGGTGCCATTATAGAATGACCAATCCAATCAAATGAATCCAATGAAGATCATATATTTTAGAGATAAATTTCTATAAAATATGACACTTTCACTTGTGAAAGTATTGTGGAGAAACAAAAAAATTTAATGAATCGATGTTGGAACCATAGTTAGGGATGCGGCAAAGATACCCACATCTTTTTTCGTGTGGGAAAAGGAAAATTTGATGTTGAAATTTCTTATGGGGGTAATATTGTATCAACAAAAAATTTTATCATTGAAAATTCCTCTTGGTCTAATTTAATGTCTTATTTTTTAAAATGAATATGTAAAACATATGAAATTCATTGGTTTTGTGTTTTTGGATTTTTAAATACCATTACAAATTGTCAACTTTGATAATATATTCATTGAACAGCGGTCGCATGATTAGTATAGATATAGGGTTTTATGAAATAAAATTTACTTAGGAAATGGGTGTGATGAACTCATCGGGTAGAATTTCTCCATACGAAGCCTATTTGTGGGAGTTTGGAGAGGAGGGTGCATCACATGGCTTTTCTCTGGAAAAACCCCATGTCGATCATTATCACATTAAGATTGTCCGGAACCACCTACCGGAGATAAGGATGTTGATAGAGATTACCAGTCGACTGATGTTATATGAGTCACCCCAAGAGTCTGCCACTATCGTACACCTTACCCATTATTTAGATGCTGGTGTTATAAGGGGATATGTAACAAGACCATAAAACTATGATTATGTTCCTTATTTATTTTAAATTAATATAAATTTATTTTATCATTTTTACATTGTATGATGTTTTTAACGCATCAAAAGTATTTTTAGTTAATATTGAATTTTAAATTGAACATATATTTTATAGAATTAATTTATTTTTTAATTAAATATTATTTTAATAAATTATTATCACTAAATAAATCTTTTTAAATAAGAAATCATATAAAATTTTTATTAATACAATTTTAATTTTTATTAATGTTTGAATACTCTTTTTTTCAAAACACGTGAATTTTATAAAAATGATAGTTTTTATTTTGAACGTAGAAATTCATGTATTTATATAATTATTTAGATAAAATGAATATTATTTTTGGAATTGGGAATTATACATTATACAATTGTAAATTTTTCATAACATTCTGAGACAGTTAAATTTTTGTGGAAAAATTAAATACTGTTTAAATATATAATTTGTGTTAGTACATCATAATGACCCAATAGTGATGTAATAAAAGGAATTTTCAGAATATATATGATTAAATATTAAAATATTGATATTTTAGTTTTATTTGATATATTTTACAATGCCATAACGGACCCTCTATGACTTATCATATTTTATATCATTTTAATATGATTTCCATGAGACGGTGACTCATCTCCACATAAGAAAGCCTAATAATTTAATATGTTTGGCCATTGGATTTATAAAATAACGTTATCCATTCCCATTTGTAGAAAACCATGGGAAAGTTTCTGGTTCTTATTAGTTTAATGTGTGGTGTCCAAAACCAAAATATAAATGAATTCCCTCTCATTTCCTATATAAACCCTTCTAAACTCCCACTTCTCTTCACTAAAATCCCTTTGAGGAAATCCTTAACTAGTACTAATATCTCTAAAATACTCCAACGGAAAACCTTTCCCCCAATAAGCCTCTCTCAAGCCCCTCCCATGCCATTGGGATCACACTTCTATGTAAGGGATTTCATCCATTCTCATTTTGTCCAAATATAATTATGTTGTTATACACCATTATATTTAATTAAAAATTTTGGGGTTTGATTTACCTCTACCCCCATACTTCCCTACTTATGTTTAAATTAAGAGATACCCTTTTTCTCCCATTAATGCCTCCCATGTATACCTTTTATGATGCTGAATTTCTGTAAGGGTTTTCTCACTCCTCATTTACTTTCAAACAATTATTTTGTTTTATGGATCTAAATTCCATTAAATATGTTGGAAAATGTATCAATATAACCCCAATTCGTTAAATTTCATGTACAAATTATGAGACAAACCTTTATCTCCTTTCATCATCTTTTATCATTTCTTATGTCACGCTGTTATGCATCTGAAATGGCACCACAATTTTCGAAGCCAAAGTCCTTATGTAGTGAATACCATGCAAATGTCTCTATAAAGGGTAATCACCGTTATAAACATTTACTTAGTAATTATAGATTTTCATGAATGAATTCCACATTCTTTTTTCAAGGAATAAATGATGATATTTAATGAATCTATGTTATATGATCAATGTGGCACATTTATATATGAAATTACATGATTATGAATGGTGCGCCCTAATAAATCTCTAATGCTTTGGGTAAAGATGGGTATCACAACACATCAAGTTAAATGAGGGTTAAATCATTATAATTCAAGTGAAATAACGGTTCACAAACTCTCCATCTGTAATAATCCTTGGATCATAGTAATATCATGTTAAATGTTGCTACCACATTTCCATGTTTTATTAATCATGCTATATCATTCCTTTATGTTCATGATTCTCTTGAAATACATTGATATTACGATTACCTAAAATGTTCTATATTCTTCATGTTATGCCTTTCTTACTCCCTTGTTAAGATTTATAACTCACCCATTTCATATGCATGACCTCAGGTTATCCTATGCAATGATATGTACGAAGCAATGTGTGTGGTCATGTAATATATTTTTTCAATAAAGATGTGTATTTCATGTTTTATGTTATTATTTAATGTTCTTATTACCAAAAGACATTATACCTCTTTATCTTTTATGTTGTCTAAAGTGAATATTTTTTGTAATAAATTTTGTTTAACTATGAAATAAAGAGAATGGTAGATATATATACCTTACGTAAAGTGCCTCCAAAATGAAAAAATTGTGGGATAATGGTGTATCATGGTCAATGACACCATCTACCACAGACTAATTTGTTCATTTTAAAAATTTGGATCCTTAAATTATATGATTCCCATACTGTATCATTTATGTTTTTATTAAAACATCTTATTTTCCATCTTATATAATTTAATAATTAAGACTAAACTAAAATGTAGTTTGATAGAAAACATAGTTCCAATAAATTATTTATATGATATCTAATTTATAAAAAAATCCCATGTCTTTCGGGAATTTATTTTAAAACAATAACATGTGATGCACTAAAACACTACTTAAACCAGGACCGTGGTAGCATGTTTTTTAAATATATGGGTGAATATGTTAATAATAAAAGTTAAATTGTTCCATTAATAGACAATATTTAATATTTAACAACACAAAAAATAGTCTTATAATAATATAAGATATTTATTAATTTTAAATCATTTAAAAAAATATAATTTTCTTATAAATAACAATATTGTCATTTTTATGTTATTTATTTCATTTTAATTATAAAATATCATAAAAAATATTATAATTGAAAAATATTATGTTTAAAACTTTTTTAAATTTATATACATCAAAAAAATAATTAAATCAAATAATTAAATCAATATAATTAACTTTTATTATTTCTTATATCATTTATTTATTTAATTATTAACTAAAAAATATTGACGTTGGTGTTTCTTAAGTAGTTAAGGAACTAAATCATCTATAAAAATTATTGATACATTATTATGATATAATAACCCATTGATATTTCAATATTATATGTATAACTTAAAATACGGTATTTTTACATATATAAAAGTTTAGAAATTATTAAGGCCAGGAAAGTTCCATTTTTTTCTTATTCATTACTAAAAATTTTATATCGGGAAAATCCTTTTAAAAATATCCCAATAACACATAAAATTATATAAAATTTAGGATATGGTCAAATTATTTTTTTCCAATGAATTTTGGACATGTGTTAAGGTCATTTTTCACCATTAGATTATAGTTTAGTCCCCAATTAAGATTAATCTTACCATAATCACTATAATTAATTATAATCACTTTCACTAATTTGTTTGGTAAAAAAATAATATTATATTAATATACCACAAATGTTTTACTGATTAAAACTATGTATTTCCATTCATTAAAATTCAAATCACAGAGGAGGAAAAATGATGATTAACTCTAATCCCACAAATGTGGTGAGAAAGATTGTTTTTAAAGTTGAAATGTTGAAACGTTCGATATGTTTTTATGTCTACATTCAATATAAAACTTTCATAATGACCTAAATTGGATTAATATATGATTAATTGAAATATTTTTACATTAAAACAAATTTAAAATATAATTTAAAAATAATAATTATTTAAACCCAAATGAATATTTTAACTAGCCTGCCTTATTTTTCACAATTCCTTAGTAAATGAAAGCTCTATAAAAAATACGAAAATTTCCCCCTAAGAAAATTTTATCATTCCAAATTCACAATTATTTTTTATTTTCACAAATAAAATTTATAAAATTTCCAAAATTTAATTTTTAAATATGTTCACCATTAAAAGGCTATAAAACCCAGTCAAGCATGTAATGCAAGCTAATTCTATGTGACGTGTATCATAAGCCTAATATGGTGTTAAATATAAAGACATAAAAAACTAATATTTATTCTAATAGGAAAATATATAACTATATTGTCTTGTTACAAAAAATGAATTTTTTTCTTTTTGTTATATGCTCTAGGACTCATTACTCTGGATTAAAACAATATGATCAATGCATATACTGATTGAGAAAAGATTTTAATGTGTATTTATTGATATTTAATTGAATCGTATAATTAATATATAAATTTATTCTAGATATTTAGGTTGAAAATAATGAGGGATAGTTTATCTCTAATATAAGTACTATGATAGTAATGTTTTGAAGATAACATAAGGATGACAAGATATATCCATAATTTTTTACTCATCCTAAATCATGATAAATCAAAAATGTATCTTTTTTTCATAAAAGAAGTATATAACCATAGAAATAACTATAATTATTTATGAAATCAATCAATGATAATTAAAGCATTGTTTATTCATATTAATTATTTTATTAAATATAAACAATTTTTAATCCACCTCACAATTTCTATAATTTATGACTGATAAATATTTAATTGAAAATCTATAAAAAGAATTTTCATTTTTATAAATACTCCTTGAGATATTAAATATGGATTTCAAAATATTGAATTTACTAATTTATAAGAAATGAATTTTAATATATTTATTAATTAACATGTTATGGATCCACTAAAATAGTTTATCCTTCCAAATTAATATTTATTATGGTCATGATTTTCAATCATATTTTGTATTTCATGTTCATAAGTAGAAATGGTTTACTAAAAATGATTTTGAGGAAAAAATTTAGTTTTCTAATAGTTTAAATCAACTATTAATTCAATTTATCTAATGATCCAATATCTACAAGTATTAGATTTATCATCTATTATATTCAATAGTAGTAGTTTGAAGTAGTTTTTTATTTTAAAAATAATTAATTGAGTCTTAGTTAGATGAAATATATAACATTTGGTAATTTATCATGAAATCTATCGATGTATTCATGAGTGATTTATTGAAAATGGGTCACTACAGAACAAAGGATACAGATTGAGTGTTTAGAATTCACATAAAAATTAATATACCCAATTGCGGTAGTGGTAGTAATTTTTTCAAAGGAAAAAATTATTCTTATATATAGAATATTTTCTCAAACAAAAATACATTTGTTGGAAATAAATGACAAATAATGAAAAGTCACTTATAATTTACCAGGGATGTTAAATTTGTAAGGTTATATTCAACCAAATTTAATAAAATTTTAGCCTTTATGGAATTAATTGATGGTACTGTTCCTGTTAAATAGAAATATATTTAGTATAGAACATTTTAATTATTCTATTAACCAAAAAATTGGAGTATCATGGTTTGCGGTCTTAGGGTTCACATTTAGTGGATAAATTGTGTAATGGTATATCAAGTAGTGGGGTTGGTTATATAGATCATGGGTCATAGTATATATAATAAGGATCATGGAATGTTGACAATTGGTATATTGTGACATGGATATATGCTAGTTTCATGATGGTGTATAAAGAAAAAAATTATACCCTTTCAATTGATTAATTTGATACACTTATCCTTGTTAGTAAAAACCTAAAATATATGGTTTTGTGTTTTTTTGTGTAGGATAGAAATTACATGAATTCATTGCATTAAATTACCCATTAGATTAAGATCCTAGATCACGGATAGTTATGTCATCATTTATGTTTTTGACTGAATCCATTGTTTTGGATAATTAAGTGGTTTCCCACGTCCTTAAGGAGGCTCAGGGGTGTTCCGAGGGTCCGGGACACGAAAAATGGAGAAAACAACATTTTCTGGGTAGGACGCAATGTTTGTGCATGGTTTGTGCTAACCATGTGGATATCCTAGGAAACTGTGTAGGAGGTGGGATTTTTGACAGTGGGCTCTGCACAGTTTTCCCATGATTTGGCAATCCCTACAGGTGAAACAGGTAGCCATTTAAATTTTAAAAATTTACCATTTTTTAGCTCTAAGGTTTTAAACCCAAATTTAGGATTTCTACCCCATTGAACCATATTCATTCTAAGAACGAACCAAATCTCCCAAGAGATACAAGAGATAAATCTCCCTTGTTTATGAGGCCTTTTGGTGTCATTGGTTGCAGATCAAATGTCCATGTAAGGATAATCCCATCATTGCTTCCCTTTTGAATTAAGGGTCTATATCTTCTTCTACAGTCCTTATGATGCTTTAAAACCCTACTCCATGGGTGATATCTTGGTTGAATATTCAATTCTTGGTTGAAGATGAATACAAGGGCTCGACTAATAGTGGGCTCACCTGAAAAATCGAGCTATGTGGTCTATATGTTATATAGCTTGTTTTGTTTGTGTATTTTTCCCTATGAGGTTTTTTTCTTGGGCGAATCTTCGTATGTTTTGGTCACCCATGTCCATTCGTAAAATAGTAATTAATAAGTAAAATGGAAACCCTCATGATCCCCATAGGATACATTAAGGGTGATAAGACTAATCTAGGTCCACCCATGATGTCTGTGGACTATCCCATACCTAGGGATTTCTAAATAACAAGTGAGACTATATTAAGGAACATTGGGTTTACATGGAAGTGATAAACATGTTTATGTGTTTTATTATGTTGGAATAGAATCTAGGTGATGCACCTAGGCTTAATAATATATTAAGGGACATTGGGCTTACATGGAAGTGGTATATATTAGTTGAACGTGGATATGCTAGATGAATAGTTAATATTGTTGGAATGTGTAAATTGGTAGATGCATTAGAATGATGAATTTCTAAATGGGTCAATATGGATAAATGATTAATGACCATAATGGAATGGATTATGAGCCTTGTAGTGATTCCTAGTGATTTAAGCATAATGAACTATGTTTAGTGAGATAGTCATAATGAATGAATTCTTAGTGAGATAGGCATAGTAAAAGGGAATTGGGATAAGTGGATAAATGATGAGAAATATAGAAATTGTGTTAATGGGTTAAAGCATGTCATTTTCTCTCATGTTATTTCTCTTATTTATGTTTTCCATGGGAAATGTTTATGATATTTTGTGAATGGTTGGTGGATATATTTATATATATATATATATAGAAAGTGCACATGGCATGGTAGAGTGGGGAATAGACTTGAGGTTATATTCCCATGGGTCATGTTGGACTGAAGCTCTAAAATCCATCCCTAATGCATAGGTTAGGTAAGAGGACTAAGGCTCTATTTCCCCCAACAGTTGAATCCACTCAGATTGGGGATTCGAGGTGAGGTAATGGTTGACCTGAGGAAGTTAGTCCTAGTGATATAGGATAACATTGTGTTTTTTCTGATGTTTGGGATTGTGTAGTTTATGCCCATGTAACTTGTTGTTTTTGATAAACCCATGATAAATGAATTATAAATGGTAAGTATTGGGAGATGGTGTGAAATTGTAAGATATGGAAATGGAAATAAATGTTTGTAATAGACCTAAACTAGTTAAGGGCTCTAATTTGTTTCCTTGTCATTTACTATTCATTTACCTTTTTCATGCACAATTGATTATACCAGATATTTTGTACACACCGTTGGTGGTGTCCAACTAAGTTTTACTCACAACCTACACGGACCGCCATTTGGTACCCAAAAATACTTCATGAATGCAAGCCAGGGGAAGGTAAAAGGCCTTTTATAAAGTGTTGAGTTAGCATGGGCATACGTGGGGGATGACACAAACATGATGTTGGGACGATTTTGGGGATTTTTACAGTTTGTCTTCTTTTTTTTTTGCTTTTTTCACTTATAGAATGACATGGAATATTCAATGATGGATATAGTTGTACCGTATTTTGTGGAATGGTTTTTTATGCATGCTTTTATGTTATTGGTTATTATTATGCTATTTTGTTTATCTTTGGTTCTGGAATAATCTGAAAAAAATTAGATAGAAACTTTTGTAGTATGGGGAGGCACACATAAGGTCATGTAAACTCCTGGATCAGATAACTAGTTTCATGGATTCTAGTTCAGGGACATTAAAATGTGGTATCAATAGAGCTCCTTCTTCTCCTTCTCTGGAATTTTGTTATTTGGGATGGTAGACAGGATTTAGAATGTGTTATACATATTAATGAGCTCATACATGGGAGTATCTAACTAATGTAGGTGGGAAAAACATTTCCTCCCAGAGTGGGAATTGTTGATCTTTATTGTTAAATGATACAGTTGATAATATTTCAATAATATAAAATACACATGATGTGTTACAGAATGGTTTTATGATATTTGGTTCATGGCCGCAATTGAATGAGGATGTGCATTCATGCGTCATTATTGGAACCTATATAGATATGTGGAATGCATCATTGTAATCACACACGAGTTGGGTGTGTGAGGCATGAAATATAGAACACACATTTCACCCTGGTAATTGGATAGTGAAAATGTTGTAAATGAATCAATGCAGGGGGTAAAGATAAATGAATGATAATTGATTACTAATGAATATTTTGTATTTATGGTATTTTAATGAATTGAAATATTTTGTTTGTAACATGTTGTGTGAGACTTGTGGTCGTGTATGGTTGTTTACCCCTTGTGGACCGTGGCCCATGATAGGGATGGTCAGGGTGATGTTTTCGGAATGTTAAAGTTTTTGGGATGGGAAATGTGTGGCAGAGTGTAGTGGTTTGTGAGGAGCCTACTTTTTATGATGTTGTGGAAGTTTTATGGTATGTATTCTAAACCAAATCATTTGAAATGTAGAGATATTCCACCATGACATAGAGCTCTGGTTGGGAAACAAGATGATGTTGTTAAGAGAACTCCTCTGGTAGAAGAGAATGAGATTTTGGTGATCCATGAAACTAGATAAGAGTAGTTCTGAGAGAACATGCCTCATTTTATATAGATGATGGATCAGGACCTATGGAATGTTGCACCATGTTTGATTGAGCTGGCCAGAGAGTTTCAGTTGTAGCACCCTCCGACCTTTACTGGAGATGGTGGGATAGAGGTAGCAGAGTTCTTGATTGAGTCTTCCAAAACGATACATGATCATTTAGAGATTCCAATTGGGAAATGAGTCATGTTGGTTTCTTATAAATTATGCGGATAGGAAAATCATTGGGGGAAATCTTGGTTCAGATCGAGTATGATGAGGGCATGTTGTGGCACAATTTATGGGAAATGTTTCTGGAGAATTTTTACCTAGAGAAATAGAGGAAACAATTTTCTACTAATTTTCTGAGCCTGACTCATAGATCGATATTTGTGATGGAGTATTTTTTCCACTTCATTGACATGCAACACATTGTTCTAGTATTGGAGGAGGATGGGGAAGAAATTACGAGGAATTTCAAAGAAGGGACAAGACACAAGATCAGGTTATAGGTGAATATATTTCTCTTGTCAATGTTTACATAGGTAGTGGATCAAGAATTGATCTAAGAAGGGAACATGAAGGAGGCATTAGGTAGTGGGCCTATCATGCCGGTTGGGTGGACATGTGGTGCAACTTTCAAAAAATAGAAGCATCATTTTAGAAGCCTCCATCTTGGAAGAAGTGTGCATGGTGGTCAGAAGAGAGTCTCAACCTCTCCAGGTGGTGATCATATGTTATTTTATCGGTTTGTAAGGTTAAGGCACATGCATGGTTAATGTCCTCAACCTCCAGTTGAGTGCCGGTCATGTAGAAGATTGGGAGACATGAAGAGGTTTTGCAAGAACCCTCAGTCGATAAGCATGAATGTGGGTAACATGCAGATTCCATTTGGAGGCAAGGAATAGTTTCTCTCTATCGGGTAGACAATTGGATCTCCACAGGATGTACTAGTAGGAGATGTGGTCATAAAACTCCAAGGAAGGATCACACACATTAGTAGAGTAGTGGAGTGCATGTCACATAGTTTGGAGCCCCTGGTAGATGTGTAGGTCAGCATCATATAGTTCACGGACACCAGGTTATGGAGAGGTTGGGCCATGAACTCTTCCACTTACGATACGTGTATCATCAATGATTTCTAGTTTATTGTTTGACACTTGTTACAGACACTCTTTTATATACTCTTATCTTTTCGTTGCATTGGGTATGCTTGTGGTGAGAGTGCATGGGGTTTTGTCGATTGACACTCCATTGGGGGTGCAAAATGATGATATCGGGCAGTGTAAGGGATGTGCTTTGGATGTTGGGGGGTATCGTTTCCTATGGGACTTGTTCATTATGGATATATCGGGATTTGAAATCACCTTGGGTATAGTCTGGTTGGTGTTGTATCAGGCCCGCATAGACTATTACATTATCAAGGTATCGTTCAAGTCAATAGAGGGTGATACTTATGTCAATCATGGAGAGTGGCATGTTCCAACTAGTCATGTGGTACCGTTTTATTATCATTTGGGTAATCTCACCACTCAAGTATCTTTTCATGTGATTGATGATGAGAAAGGGGAACAATATCTCTTCCCTCAAGTAGTAGATCAGTTTCCGGATGTTTTTATGGTGGATTTCTCTGGGTTTCTACATGGGATGTATGTCATGTTCGTGATTGAGTTGGTGCTAGTAGTAGTGCAAGTTTATATTATCCCATACGGAATGGCACTGGAATTACTCTAGGAGTGAAATGTTCATCTTGAGGTGTTCGATCATAAGTGGTATAATTGTCCTATAATGTCTCTTGGGGGATCTTTTATGCTTTTTTCAAAGAAATATGTCTTGTCGTTTAGGATTTGTGTTTATTATCAGATGTTAAATCAGTTGACAGTGAAAATCTGAACCCTCTTCCTAGAATTGAAGACTCCCCATGACCAGCTAATAAGTGCATTAGTGTTTTCTAATACTGATATGAGATTGAGTTATCAACATTTTAGGGTGAGGACTTCTACCGTACTACTGGATGCTTTCAAGAGTCAGTTTAGTTTGTTTGATTTTTTGGTGATGCCTTTTGTTTTGACCAATGCATAGGCGGCATTCATGGAATTGATGAACTGAATCTTTCATCCTTATTTAGATTAGATTGTGGTTTTCTTTTTTATGACAACATGGTGTACTCGAAAACTAAATTCGATCATGCCCAACATCTTAACATCATTCTGAGCACACTAATAAAGCATCATCTATACACAATGCATTCAAAGTGTCAGTTCCAGATTAGTGAAGTTCATTTTCTAGGACACATCATCTCTGATGTAACTGTGTTGGTGGATCTATAGAAAGTGAAGGCTATTGTCTCTTGGGAGAAACCTAATATTTTTTCTGATGAATGGAGTTTCCTAGGTTAGGATTGGTGTTACTGAAAGTTCATCCAGGATTTCTATCTCTTGGCAGCACCACTATCAGGGTTGACCAAGAAGGAAATTAGGTTTTAGCATTTTGAGTCTTGTGATAATTCCTTTCAGGTGTTGAAAATTTTATTGATGACCAAACCAATCATTATCATACCTAATCATGGTTGAATGCATTTCCTACATTATGATGCGTCCTATATCTGGCCTGGGGTTGTGTTCATGTAAGATGAGGGGTTTTGGATTATAAGTCGAGGTAATTGAGACCCCATGAGCAGAATTATCCCACTCATGGTCTTGAGTTTTCTACAGTAGTGGATGAGTTAAATTTCTTGAGGCACTACTTGTTGGGTAAAAGGTTCACGTTGTCTATCGATCATAAGAGTCTAAGGTATATATTTCTTCAGTGGGATTTGATTGTTTGGCAGTCAAGATGGGTTGAGTATCTCCATTATTTGGATTTTGAGATGGTATATACACTGGGGAAATGGAATAATATTATTAATTCTTTGAATAGGAAGGCTCAGAACTAGGTGGTTCACAAATCAAGCACCTAGTGGAAGATAATGGAATTTTTCATTGAGATGCACTTAGAAGTACGAGATGAAAATGGTCTGGATATTCTTTCTTTGATGGTGGCTGATTTGATGATTTTGAGTCACGTTAGGGAACTTCATGTAGAAAATACTGATTTTTTGTCTAAGAAGGAAATAATTAAAGGGTGGGAGCCAACTTTTTGTTTGGTCGTTGGTGTAGATAGGGTTGTTTCTTTTCATGGTGGTCTGGTTGTTCCGGGATGCATGCATGAAGAGTTGATGTGTGAGTTCCATGCATCAAAATGGGCATTGCATCCTGGTTTTACCAAGATGTATCGTGATCTCCGTAGGAAGGTTTGGTGGTCAAGAATGAAAAAGGAATTTGTGGGCATTGTGGAAGATTTCCTTACCTATCAGTAGGTGAAGGCCAAGCATCAACACCCCAGTGGTTTTTTACATCCAATTTCCCATTTTGGAATGGAATTTGGATGATCTTATGATAGATTTTGTGGTGGGTTTTCCAAAGATGCCTTAGAATAATGCTGCAATCTGGGTGGTTGTGGATCAGATTACAAAAGTGTCTCATTTATCATCGATTCATGATAATTATGTAGTTGACGAATTGGGTGAGTCGTATGTTTGGGAAATAGTATAATTTTGTTTTGTACTACATATGATAGGTTTAGAACGGGATCCTCGTTACACATTGCACTTCTGGAAAGGGTTGCAGATGGCTCTTGGTACACAGGTACTTTTGAGTATGGCTTTCCACCCATAGCTGGACAGGCAGTCAAATCATACAATCCATGTGCTGGAAAACATATTAATGACTTGTGCCTTAGATTTTTTTGGTTCATGGGAGAAGCACCTGTCACTTATTGAATTTGAGTAAAAACAATTATTCTGCAGTTTCAAATGGATCAATTTGAGGTTCTCAATGGTAGGAAGTGTAGATTTTCATTGTGTTGGTTGGAGGCCCGCGAATCTGAGTTGTTGGGACTGAGTATCGTGTTAGAGACTTCAGTGAAAGTTGAGTTGATTCAAAAATAGATGCAAACAGCCCAGAGTATGTAGATGTTGAATACAGATCGGATGTGTAGACCTCTTGAGTTTGAAGAGGGTGATAGTGTGTTTCATTGGGTGTCATCAACGATGGGTCATTGATGGATTCTGAAGCAGGGCTAGATGGAACCCAGATATGTGGGGTCGTTTGATATTGTGTAAAGGACCAATTTATTGTCTTACTAACTCACTCATACATTGTATTATAGTGGTATGGATGATTTTTTACTTGTGTAATAGCTTTGTAAGTATCACCCTGACCCAAATCACGTGGTGGATATTGAGGATGTTGATCATGAAGTTGGTGCATCTATTGAGGACCATCTGGTTTGTGTGGTGGATCACAGCTAAAATTTATTTTAGGGAATGGTTATTTCATTAGTGTAATTACTATGGTATCATGGGATTGTTATGTAATAAACATGGGTTGGGAATCAGATATGTGGGATCAGTGGCCTGATCACATTTCCAAGGAAGTGTAATGAAGCAAGGGAGCTCACCTCTAGGATGGGTCATTATAAGGTGGGGAGGTTGTACTATCCCATATCATGAAAAGGTATGTCATAATTTATGATTTTGTAATCCATTGTTTTCTTAATTAAGTGCATAACCAAGTCATTAATGAGGGTTGGAGGTATTTCGAGTACATAGAGAATAAAAAGGTATAAAAGGTGTTTTCTGGGAAGGTCGCACAATCTTTGAATGGTTAGTGAAAATTGTGCAGACTGTCCAAGAAATCGTGATGAAGGTGGGATTTTGGAAAGTGGCCTCCACACGAATTGTACACATTTTGTAAAACCAAGAAAGTAAACCATGTGTTTAACCCCACAAGCTTCTACTGTATGTTTTTCTTTGAATAATGCAATAACTTGCATTGTACGCAACTTCGAGATTCTAACACACAACGACCAATCAAACTAGCCATAATGAATAGTAATACAAAATATTTGGAATTTTATAAATTTTATCATTTAAAATGGCCTTCATTTTTGGATTTTGAATAACAAATTTAGCTTATGGTGAATTTTTTGTATTTTTCTGAAAACATTCAATTTTTGATGAATAGTGAAAATACTAAATTTTAATTAAAAACAAGTATTTAACGAAATAATTTATGCTGTTAAATTTTAAATTTGAATGGTTTTTAAGTATTATTAAATTATATATTAATCATTTAATATGATTTAAGTCATTGGATGTAATATCATGATTAAACTGGACACCAACAAGTGACAATCTTTTGATAGTTATTATTTCATAAAAACACGAATTTCGTTTTGACAACAGAAATTAAATTTAAATTAATTTCTACCACTTCGGTGATTTGAATTTGGAAAAATGGATTCCATATTTGGAATCAGGAGGTCCAATTTTTGTAAATAGAAAACTTTTATTTTTAGAGATTAGGAATATTTACTTCATTAAATATTTTATTTACCGTGGTTAAAGGGCCAAATCCAGTAAATAAGGTAAAAAAATAATATTATAACAATATTAAATTACCCTAACATGTGTTCTAACAATATTGGCTGATACATTTCCGACCATTTTCATCCTTGTGTTTATTTTGGAACCCTATGGAGCCACATTGGAGTGATAATGACATTTTATATTAAATAATCTAATGTAAAGACAAAAATAACAAAAAGCTAATATCTTTTTGTAAAACAATATTTATATGAAGTTATATATTTGATATATTAAACTATAAATAGTTATTATAAAGATAAAAATATTTCCTATCTCATGATATTTTATTTATAATTTGTAGACCTAAAATAAATATATTTACATATGACCCAATAATGATGCAGTATTTTCCTTATTAATGAACGAATCAAATAAATAATATTATAAATACTAAAATAAATATAATTTGAAACTTTTGATTCCATAAAAAAATTTATTGGTCAATATGAAATTTTAGGGTTTATTAAATTTATTTATTTCAAAGTAATAAAGTTGTTAGGACTTTAACAAAATTCAATTATTAAATAATGTCAAAATTGGCATAAATGTGTTTTTAAAACAAATACAATATTATTGGTTGATATAATAATCCTAAAAATCTAAGGATCAGCCAAAAGATTTACATAATGATATTTGTATCATTAATGAACCATTTGGGGTACATGTGAAAGTTTATATTAATTTTATTAACCATATAATATAAAAATACAAAGAGGCATGGTAATTGTCAAACTATTTAACTAAGGTTTAAAAATAAAAGATAAGGTTAATATACTGACATAAACATTTCTAAAACCTATTATTTGAGTAGTTTTGATCCCATCCCCACTTTATCCTATAAATAATTTATTTTTGAGCCATTATAAAAAGAAAGGAATTTTATTATAATATAATATTTCAATCTTTTCCTAAGGTGCCCTCACCCCCCTTATAAAGGGGAACTTCCCCTTCTCTCAAATTCACACCTTAAAATCCATTTGGATCAGCCAAAACCTACCCAAATTTTCTCTCTATAGTACTCCATTCGTAATACAATCCATTCATTAGTCATAAAGGCATCCTAAGTACAACGTTTTATCAAATCAAAAGGAAGAACCCGAAGAAAAGGTAAATAGTTTTTCACCTCATTTATGTTTTTTCTTATTCCTATTCTTCTTTCCTTGTTGTTTCTATTTTAAAATAATAACTCTAGTATATTGAATATAATTTTATGTTATTATTTATTTGGTAAAACCATATTCATTATTTTATCCATCTTTTGAATGACATGTCACTATACGTGCGTAGGTACGACTTATCTTCTCCATGTCGTCATGTAATTTTATTCAATACATTATTATTTGGATGGGTATAATAATGATTAATAATTGATGTAAATAATAAATATAACATGATAATTATTCTGTATATATGATATAACATCCAATTATATATTATTCTAGTATAAAAATATTGATATTGTTGCTCGTGTGTACGTACGGATTACCATCTCCACGAACACGATGAGATTCATTCCCCATCATATCCATTCAAGAATAATTTTCATTTGATGATTAAAAATAATGTTTATATACATAATATAATTCGGAAAATGAATAAGATACATCATATCCATAACAAACATTACATACATAACAAATCATATAAAGGAAAATGAATCAGTTAACACCCTAAATGACGATAATACTAAAATATTAATAACAAAGCAACATATAAAGATCATATATGATATCATATTAATGTATATGGTTATTTTATAATTTAATAAAAATTAATTCACCATTACACATGAGGTTAACCTACCATAGACCAAGGAAAATTACAAGGTAAGGGTTAATTTCATTATCTCTTTATTATAAGAGGTTGTTTTTACGTAAGTATCTACTGGGACCTCTTTATCATCCACATCCATGTTTCCCTAAAATGTTTTTCAAAACATTTTTACTATTTACTAGACAATGGGTTAATTTCATTTATACCCTTATTTGAAATTATTTGTTTTGAAATGAATCTTTCAATCATTTTCCAAAAAATGTATTTTACAACCTTTTTGAAAAAATTAAAGTAAGATTTTTTTAACTTATACGGTGGGTGTTGTTATTCTCTACCATTATAACAGCATCAAAGCTTCCATTACAAGATTATAAGAATATTTTAAAAATAATTTTTATCTTTTATAATTATGTAACATTAAATGATTTCAAAAAAAGGAAAGAAATATTTCTCACAAATAGGTCAGATTTCGTCTATGTCAATATCTTTTGATGGATTTTATAATGGTTTGATGTGGATTCATAATGATATGAATCATCCATATTGTATTGAAGTTTTTTCTGTATGTCTGACTGTAGATGAGTTATTTTTATACCCTTCATGGTTTATAGTTAATTTATTGGCATTAAAATTGCTAGTTTTAATATGAATGTTTATGTTATGATTAAACCTTTTCATATAAGGAATGCATTGAACATATAAAGTGATGGGTGCAGCCTTCTGTTGCTCCTCGATTCATTTATTTGTCTCATGTGAGAAACTAGTGTCCTAGATAAAGGCCATGAGAAAATCTTATTTGTAGTCTTGGACCAAGGTCTTGACTATGTTGTTATGATGTCTGGCATTATGCATTCCATCATTATGAAATTGGCTATTGATATTACATTTGATTATTTGACTAGTAAAATATCCATCTGAATAACTAAATAGAATTATTTGATTTTATCATTTCCATATTATGCTAAAGTTAATGTTTAAAAGGATTTTGTTTTAGTCATACACTCTAAAATGTTTCTGCTTATTTATGAACGTTTATGCAATATTATTATCCTTACTGAGCACCTAATCTCACCCCTTTATATGTTTTATTTTTCCATGGATGTGAAGAAGTATATTACGACTGATCTGTTGGGATAGTCTAATGGATATGAGTGTGGCCTATAGAGACTATGTTGTTGTTGTTTTTCATTTTATAATTAATATAAAACTTATGAATGTATCTAGTATTTACAAGGCTATTAAACAAAAAGGTCTTTCGAGACATGATATTTTGTGATCATACCAATGTAATATAACAATGCACCGAATCAGGGTAACTATGGTTGGGGAATTATTGATGGAACTAGAGGATATTTAGTACAACCCTTGGAATATAGGTTTATAAAAACTCTGATTATAAAACATTAACCTAATATAGAATTTGAGGATTTGTATAGAATAACATCCTAAAATTTTGGTATTATATAGATTTTGTGAGTTTTACATGCAATATATCCCTGTCTCGATACGAGCAAGTAGAGGTGGATCTGGTATAGATGTACCATTGGGTAAAGACAGAAAAGATCGCTTGGAGCTAGACTCAAATGAGGACTAGTTCACGACAACGGGCATTGTTGAACTCTTGGTTACGAAACATCAATGGGATATGATTAGGATAATTCTCAATTTAATTAAAAACCATTATGATGGGTTTATGAATATATAATTCCTCAAATAAAACATTTTTATGATTATGGATTATATCTATAAATTGTTTAATTTATTTTTAGTATTTCAGAAGTTTTGAATTATGTATTGTGATTCATAAAAAAATCTAGTGTATTCCATTATTTAGAAATGTTGCGTAGTGAATGTAATGGACAGAGTATCAATGCACTTAATCCATATAGGGATTTCCCTTATACTCGAGATAATTGTAATGGAGCTAGTGAGGCAACTGGTGTTAATTAGCTTATCACCATACTGAGACAACTCACCTAGGTTATGAATAATAACTATACCCATATGGGGCACCCTGATCTATAACTCGGAGGATCAATGTCAGACTGATTCATGAGGCAACAACCACCAACATTCAATGGGACTAAAAATCCATTTGTAGCTAAGAAATGGATATGTTCCTTAGAGAAAATATTCCATGATTTGGGGAGTAGCGAAATGGAAATTGTTTTCATGGAAGTTTATCACCTCACGGGAGATGCAAATCAATGGTGGACATTGATTCAAAACACAATGGATGATGATGAAGTATCAAATAAGTAAGGGAGGGAGTTTAAAGATATTTCCATTGAAAAATATTTTCCTTGTGACCATCGAGCAAATATGGAAAGTAAATTTTTTGAGTCTGAAACAAAAGGAGGATGAGAATGTTGCAACATACGAGGCTAACATTACTAGGATAGCAAGGAAAGATACAAATTATATACATAACCCAAGACGTAAGATTGATGATGTCTTTGTTTAGTTAAAACCATTTCTCCATCTAGCATTAGTCTCACAATCCTTCTCATCATATGAATATATTGTCTCATGTGATATCAAGACATAAAAAGAATTCTCTAACTCATAGGACTTTAAAGCAAAGCAGGAGAAGAATACATCTGTTGAACACTCTAGAAATGGAAATAAAGTGAAGAAGGGAAAATATGAATACCCAAAATGTAGTAATTGTGGGATGAAACACTCGGGTACTTTCCTGAAGTAAATGTATGTCTATCACAAGTATGGTGAAAAAGGTAACCAAGATCATGATTTTAAGGTGAAGAATGTGGTTCTTAATGTTGAATGCTACAATTGTATATAAACGAAGAATTATGAAAATTAATTTCCTAATATCAATGGATTCTTACCTCAGTAAAGGCCTTGGGATCAAGGCCAAGGTTATGCTACCACTATTGAAGATCCAAATGATGTGGTGGCAGGTAATTTAATTGGTTGATGATGTTTAAAAAATGCTTTATTTGATACAATATCACCTCATTGTTTCATATCTTCCTATTTTTCTAATGAAATTAGATATTTTCAATTTGACATAACAAGGGAGTTGTCAGTCAAAACACCTAAGGGAAGTATCATAGCAACAAATTTTTTCGAATCAGTTCCCATTAGGGCATATAACTGTTCCTTGTCTCATGATCTCATCGTCATACCCAAGATTGAATTTGATATAATCCGAGGTATGGATTAGCTTTTGGACAATGATGAGAAAATTTATTATAAGAAGAAAGATGTTACAATTCTTGATGATGACACATAGTACCTTATCTTTATAGCAGAAATGTCACCACATAATTCATATCTAGATCAACCCCCAGTAGCTCAACTAAATTCAATTATTGGGGAGGAAGATAAAGAAATCACTGTGGTTGAGTAATGGAATGTTAAAATAGAGTAAATACCTATTTTTCAAGAATATTTTGATGTGTTTCTAGTGGAATTACCTGCACATCCTCCAGAATGAAAAATTGAGTTTTCCATTGATTTAATTCCTAGTTGTAGGCCCATATAGAATACACTATATAAAATGGTAATTGTGGAATTAGTGGAACTAAATAAATACCTAGAAGAATTGAGTAACAAGGCCCTAGTGTTTCTCCATGGGGATCCCATGTTCTTTTTGTTAAGAAGAAATACAGATCTATGAGGTTGTGCATTGAATAAAGGGAAAATCAATGCTATAACAATAATGAACAAGTATTCCCTACCTCACATTGATGATTTATTCGACCAACTTCATGGAGCTAAATATTTTTCAATGATTGAATTTTGATCTGGATATCATTAGTTTTGTGTGAAGAAGGAATATATTCTGAAAACACCATTTCAAACCAGGTATGAGCATTACAAGCTTACGGTAATGCCTTTTGGGTTGACAAATGCACCCTATGTCTTCATTGATCGAATTAATAGAGTTTTGAGGATATCTTGATGAAATTGTAGTGGTATTTATTGATGATATATTTCTACAATCCAAAATCTACAAATATCATGAAAAACACTTTTGCATTATTCTAAGGACTCCTATAATAAATGAATTATATGGGGAATTCAGCAAATGTATATTCTGACTTCAGGAGATTTCTTTTCTTGTCCATATTTTCTCTTAGGAAGGAATCTCTTTTGATACATCAAAGACTAAGACAATCCAAGAATGGCCAGCACCGCCAAGACTAACTGTGGTACACAGTTTTATTGGCTTAATAGTTTATTATCGTTGGTTTGTCCAGAATTTTGTCTAATTGGTTAACTCGTTAACGAAGCCCGTGTGGAAAGGGGTTAAATTTTTTTAGACAAAATAGTGTGAAGAATGTTTCTATGAATTGAATATATGATTAGTCAATTCCCCTATCTTGGCTCTACCATCAGGGAATTATGGGTTTGTTATATATAGTAATGTTTCAAAGAAAGTACTTAGTTATGTCCTTATGCAGAATGATATAGTTATTTCCTATGCATCATGACATCTATGTATTTATGAGAAAAAAATACCCTACTCGTGATCTTGAGTTAGAAGCTGTAATCTCTGCTTTGAAGATATGAAGACAATATCTCTATGGTGAAAAATGTGAGATATATACTGCTCAGAAGAATTTGAAGTATATTTTCTCACAAAAATAACTCAACATTAGGCAAAGGAGATGGATTGAAATACTCAAGGATTATGATTTCACTATACACTACCACCTATGGAAGGAATATAAGGTGAAAGATTATTTGA
The DNA here is from genome assembly GCA_963277665.1 of Viscum album. Taxonomy (NCBI): domain Eukaryota; kingdom Viridiplantae; phylum Streptophyta; class Magnoliopsida; order Santalales; family Viscaceae; genus Viscum; species Viscum album. The sequence continues at coordinate 50,616,358 of OY728152.1, read as the reverse complement.
GTAGAAATGAACATGGAGTTTTGAACAAGATGAGAATTGAAAGGGATCCTATTTTCATATATCTAGTAAAGATGGATATGGGAATAACCAAGGAAGGTAAAACATCAATTATTTTTCACATGGTTTCCAAACCATCTTTTCTAGAAAAGATAAAAAGTTCTCAGACTGATGATGAGACGTTTCAAAAGAAAAAGAAATCTATAAATGATGGGAGATTGAATGAATTCATATATGAAGATTGGTATTTAAAATTTGGAAAGAGAATTTGTGTTATCGATTTACATGATCTAAAAATAGAATTTCTGGATGATTCTTATAGCTCCAATTTCTCTATACACCCTGGTAGCACTAACATGTATAGTGATATGATGGATCATTTTTGGTGGGACAAAATGTAGAGGGGGATTGCTAATTTTGTGTCAAGATGTATGGTTTTTCAACAAGTGAAAGCTGGAAGGAAACAACCTAGAGGAGTCATGCCACCTCTTCCCATACTGGTGTGGAAATGGGATAATATTACGATGGACTTTATCATTGGACTACCAAAGACTCCTATATGGAATGATGCAATATGGGTCGTTGTTTATCGTCTTACCAAGTCAGCACATTTTCTTTCTATAAGAGAATATTTACCACTTGAACGTTTAGAAAGATCGTATATTAATGAAGTTTTAAGACTTCATGGAGTACCCCTATCGATTCTTTCTAACAGTGATCCATGTTTTACATCAATATTCTTGAAAATTCCTCAGAATTCCCTGGATAATGAACTTCATTTGAGCACTACCTACCACCCTCAAACTGATGGACAATCATAACAGACTATTCAATCCTTAGAAGTCATGTTGAGATATACCTCACATGACTTTTATGGTATGTGGGATCAATATTTACCTCTGGTATAATTTTCCTATTACAATAGCTTCCATTCAAGTATTTAGATGGTGCCATATAAAGCGTTATATAGAAACATATGTCATGCACCATCCTGTTGGGATGATTTTGGTGAAATAAAACTCATTGGCCCAGAACATGTGGAGGAAATAATGGATAAGATGATGGTTATCCAAACCAACATCAAAGCAGCTCAATGTATGTAGAAGAGCAATGCAGATAACTGAAGGAAGGATTTGGAATTTCAGGTTGGATATCATGTTTTCATGATTGTATCTCCATGGAAGAGAGTTATACAATTCAGTAAGAATGATAAATTAAGTCTCAGGTACATTGGACTTTTCGAAATTCTAGAGATAATTGTGACTATAGATTATCCTTTGGAAATTCCTCCAAGTCTCTCCAAAGTTCATGATTTGTTCCACGTATCATTGTTGAGAAAATACAAGCCTGGCCCAACGTATGTGCTCACCTGTGAGGAATTAGAACTGGAACTCGATCTATCTTATTGTGAAGAGCCTATCAAGATTCATGATATAAGAGAACAAGTGTTGAGACACTAGACGACTCATCTAGTAAATGTTCTATGGAGAAATCATAAAATAGAAGAGGCAACGTGGGTACCCAAGAAACTTATGATGAAGAACTACCCAAATCATTTTATGCAGTAATATTATAGAAATTTTGAGAACAAATTTATTTTAAGTACGGGAGAATTTAACCCCCCAAGCTTCTATAATACATTTCTCTTTGAAAAATAAAATAGCATGCATTGTACGCATCTTCGAGATTCATACATATCGTGGCCAATCGAACTAGCCGTTATGAATAGTAATACCCACTTTTTTGGACTTTTATAAATTTTATCATTCACAATGGACTTAATTTTTGGATTATGAATATCAAAATTAGTTTAGGATTTATTTTTGGTATTTTTCTGAAAACATTCAATTTTTGATGAATAGTGAAAATATTAAATTTTATTTAAAAACAACTTTTTTAATCAAAATAATATATAGCCTTAAATTATACATTTGAATGGTTTTGAAGTATCATTATGTTATATTTTTATCATTTTATTTATTTATGACATTGGATGTAATCTCAAAATTAATCTAGAATAAACAATTGTCAATCTTTAGATAGTTATTATTTCATAAAAAAAAGTTTTTTGTATTGACAATGGAAATTAATTTTAAATTAATTTGTGAAACTTCTATGTTTTGAATTTGAAAAATGGATTCTGTATTTGGTATTAGGATGTCCAAATAGTGTAAATAGGAAACTTTTAGTTTTAGATATTAGGAATATTTACATTAGTAAATATTTTATTTACCATGGTTAAAGGTGTAAATCTAGTAAACGATATTTAAAAATAATTTTATAATAATATTAAATTAAACTAACTCGTGTTATATCCTTATTGGATGATACATGTCCGACCATGGCTATCCATGGGTCGATTTCGGTACCCCATGGAGCCACTTGAGAGTGATAATGACATTTTATATTAAATAATCTAATGTAAAGACAAAAATAACAAAAGAAAATATTTTTGGTTAAAAACTTTTATCTGCGGTTATATAATTGAAATATTAGACTATAAATATTTTTTAGAAATATAAAACGATTTCCTACCTCATGATTTTTTATTTATAATTTTTAGACATAAAATACAAATATTTATATATTATACAATAATGATACAATATTTTCTTTATTAATGAAACAATCAAATAAATGATATTTTAAATACTAAAATAAATATAATTTGAATTTTTTCTACCATACACAAATTTTATAGGTTACTATGACATGTATTGGTTTATTAAATGTATTTATATCGATGTAATGAAAATTTTAGGACTTTAAAAAAAATAAATTATTAAATTATGTCAAAATTGACATAAATGAGTTTTTAAAACAAATACAATATTATTGGTTGATATAATAATTCTAAAAATCTAATATTCAGCCAAAAGACTTATATAATGATAGGTGTATCATTAATGAGCAACTGGGGGATATCTTCGATGTTTATAGTATGTTTCTTAACCATATAATATAAAAATACAAAGAGGCATGGTAAATGTCATACTATTTAACTAAGAGTTAAATCTAAAAGAAAGGGTTAATATAGTGACCCAAAACTGTATAAAACCTATTTTTAAATTTTTTTGACCCATTCACACCTTATATTTTAAATAATTTATTTTTGAGACATTAGAAATAGAAAAATAATTTTTTATAAAATAATATTTAAATCTTTTCCTAAGGTTCCCCTCACCCCTCTTATAAAAGGGAACTTCCCCTCCCTCAAATTCACACCTTCAAATCCATTTGTATCAGCCAACCACTTCCCAAATATCCTATACACTGTCCACCCTTCATTATAGAGGCCTTACTTTAGTCATAATGAAAACTTATGGATCCATTTTGATCAAATCAAAAAGAACTACCTGAAAAAATGTAAATATTACATCACCTCTTTCATGTTTTTTCTTCTTCCACATCTTCTTTCCTTGTTATTTCCATTATAAAATAATAACTCCAGTATATTCTATATATTGTGATGGTATTATAATTATTATACAACAATATTCAATATTCTATTATTTCTTTGGATGATATGTCAACATACGTGCATACCTAAGGCTTACCGTCTCCAAATAGTGGTGTAGTTGTTATTCAATACATTATTATTTGGATGGGTATAATAATGATGTATAATTGATATAAATGTTAAATATAATATGATGAGGATTATGTTCATATGATATACCATCAAATTATATACGATTTTAATATAAAAAGAATGATATTGTCGCTCGTGCGTAAGTTTGGATTACCGTTTCCACGAACACAATCAGATTCATTTCCCATCATATTCATTCAAGACTAATTTTCAGTTGATGATTAAAAATAATGTTTAAAGACTTAATATCTTTCTGAATATGAATAAGATACATCCTATCCATAAAAAACATTACTTACATAAAAAAATCATATAATGTAAAAACAATCAATTAACACCGGAAATGATGATAATACAAAAATATTATTAACAAAGAAATATTTAAAGATCATATATGATATAATATTAATTTATATGGTTCTTGTATAATTTAATAACAATGATTTCAACATTATACATGAGGTTAACCACCCTCGACCAAGGAAAATTAAAAGGTAAGGGTTAATTTCACAATCTCATTATTATACGAGTTTGTTTTTACGTAAGTATCTACTAAGACCTCTTTATCATCCACATCCATTTAACATAAAAATGTATGTCAAAACATTTTTACTATTTACTTGACAATTTGTTAAAGTAAATTATACCGTTATTTGAACATATATTTTTTTAATGGAATCCTTCATTTTTTTTCACACAATGTATTTTACGAACTTTTTGACAAAATTGAGGTTAGATCGTATTTGTTGACTTATAAGGTGAGTGAGGTTATTCTCTGACGTTATAAACAAATTTTCCATGATCTCCAATAGATTAATATCCCTAATTTCTAAGGAGTTTTTGATTCCTTAGGTTTCTGATCGATGCTCCAGGTATGGTTAAACCCATCCTTGCTTCTCTTTTGAGTTTAAGGATTATATCTTATTCTCATCTCCTTCTAAGGATCTAAAACCCTACTACATGGGAGAGATCTATGTTGAATAATCAAGGGTTGGTTTAAGTAGAATCTATGGGATATAATAATATGTGTTCACCTATGGAATCGAGTTAGGTGGTCTACATGTTATATCACATGGTTTGTTTTCAGAATTTTTAGGTGATGTTTTGTTCTTGGGTGTCTCCTATTATGTTTGGATAACCACTGAGATTTTTTGGTAAATGGGTTCTATAAAGGTAAATGGAGAACCTCAAGATCCCCATGGTATATGTCAAGGTTGGTGAGACTAATATTGGGTCACCCATGGGGTGTGTTTACATTCCCGGACCTAGGGATTTGTAAAGAACAAGTGAGTTTGTCGTGTAGTTATGTAGTGCCCTTGATAAGCAAGTTGATGTATTTTACTATGTTGTAGTAGAAGCTAGGTGTTGCACGAATGCGTAGTAAATACATAAGGGATATTGGGTGAACATGGAAGTGGTTAATATTGGTTGAACATGGTTATGCTAGATGAATTGTGAATAGTGTTGGAATGTGTAAATGGGTTGATACATGAGAATGATGAATGGATAAATGGTTAAATAGGTGGAAATGATTAAAGACCCTAATGTAATGGATTATGAGCCTAGTAAAGATGCATAGTGGGTTATGCATATTGAAAAAATTATAGTGAGATAGGCATCATGAATGAATGCTTAGTGAGATATGCGTAATAAAAGTGGATTGGGATAAATGGATAAATGATGTGAAACGTGATAATTGCGATCATGGGATAAGTCATGGTATTGACTATCCTATTATTGTTAAAATTTATGTTTGCCTTTGGAAATGGTTTTTATGTTGTCTGAATGGTTGAGATATAAATATATATATAGCATGTACACAAGGCTTGGTAGATTGAGGTATTGACATGAGGGTCTATTCACATGGGTCGAGTTAGACTATGGATCTAGAATTCACCCCTAATGCATGGGTTAGGGAAGAGGACTGAGGCTCAGTTTCCCCTAACCATTGCATCCACCCAGACCGATGCTTCAAGGTGAGGATATGGTTGACCTAAGGAAGATATTCCCAGTGAGATAGGATAACAATGTGTTTTTCCTCATTCATGTGATTGTGTAATTTAATCTTGTGTAACTTGATGAGTTCGATAATAACATGATAAATGCGTTGGAAATGGTATGTATTGGGAAATTTGGAGAAATGGAAAGATAAGGAAATAGAAATAAATGTTTGTAACAGACCTAAACTATTTAAGGAAACTAATTCATTTCTTTTTCATTTATTATACAATTACATTTTGCAGGAATAATTGTTTATACCATATCTTTTGTAGACATCTTTGGTGGTGGCCTAATGATTTGTACTCACAACATGATTGAGTATCCATTGGGTATCTGAGAAAACATCTTGTTTGTAGGTCAGGGGAAGGGCCAAAACTCTTGTAAAGGTGTATATTGGTATGCATGAATGTGGAGGAGGACCCAGAATTCTTGTTGGGACCATTTTGGGTATATTTTTTTGTTTTTCTTCATTTATTGTTTTCACTATTTCACTTATTGCAATAGATTCCATAATCACTGTTGGACAAGGTTGTACCCAATTTTGGGGAATGGTTGTTTATGAATTATTTTGATTTATTGGATATTATTCTTCTAATTCTTTTATCTTTTGTTGTCTCTTACTCTAATAAAATGGGTATACTCTCTCTAATTGATGTTTTAGACCCCCAATGCACGTCGGAAGCCTTTGGCCTACAGGGTGGTGTGCTTAAGGTCATGTAACCAACCAGATCGGAGCATTGGTTTTGTGTATTCTGGGCCGGGTTACAATAAGTTTTAACATACTAATTTATTTATTTAGTTTTTATTATATGATGTAATAGGGGACTACTGTAGATATCCTGCAAAAAAATTATACTTGTAACACCCCTGAACTAGCATTCCCTATGTTTCTAATCTGGGTGAGTTACATGAAGTCATGAATGCCTCCACATATTCCAAAGGCTACTAGCTATTAATTTGAGTAATTAATACAGTGGTAGAACTATTCCCTCTATTATTGAGTAGAAAAAATAGTAGAAAATTAATAACAAAGTAGAAGAAATAGAAGAAAAATTTAAATAACCTATAGGAAACCATAGTGGAAATAATGGACCAATCAGATAAACTAATAATAATTGTCAATAAATGTATGAATAAAAGGAAACTAAAAAAATCATGTATTTGATTCAAAATTAAGTCCATCAAAAACGTTAAAAGACTCCAAATCCCCAAGTCATGAGCCCCATCTTTCTCCTATCTCTAAACTATAACCCATCTAAGAAGCATCAATCAACAATAGGGTCCTTTGTCCTTGTCCATAACCACATCCAAGAAATCAATCAAGGTACTTGTATTTATCCCAAATAGAGTGAGTAGAATAATGTGGGTCAAAACAAATGTGTCTAAAAATTCCAGTATTACAATATAGTTCATAATACAATGTGATAAATATATGTATTAATTTAATAAAGTAATACATCTCATAAAACAAAATCACTGCCCCTCAATATCAAGGATGACACCTAGGGATATAAAACCCCTCATTACAATGTTTTTGGATATCTATCATCATGACATAGGATGATGGAAAAAATAACCATAACCCTACTGTGGTACAATCCATTAAACCTCATAATATTTTGGCAAGAGGCCACTATGAATTAAATATTACTGAAAATATCCCTCCAAGAAACACAATATATCAAGGTATTTGCCTTCAAGAATTACAACATATCTAATCATAAAAAATCAATAATATCATCTTATCTAGGTAGACAACTCTAAGAATTCCAACATATTTAGAGGGTCTAATAAGAAAATAAACCATGATAATATAACACATGGGTTACACACTGAGTAAGATAAAATATTCAGCAATATTATAAATTAAATTCCAATTATTCCCTTTATCCATATTAAAAATTTGAAAATTTCAATTATTATTCAACATTTACATTAAGAAATTCTATCAAATCATCTCTTATTCGGGGGTAGGATCACGTCCTGGGAGGCTATAATCCTTGTCTCAAACCTAATGGAATCGATGTATCCAATGAGATGTCTAAATATAATATTATCAGGAAATAATGATTTATTTAATTATTCATGTCAAATGAATTAGATTCTAGAATTTCCCCAATTATTACACATGTAATAGAATTGAACATATCCATTTAGGAAGTTATTTTTGACCAACTTTCTCTAAGCATAGTGGATACAGAGAATTCTCAATGCCTGACACAAAGCTGGGTTCCTCGTCTATTTAAATATGTACGATGATTTTGATACCAAGATACAAATAAAAATACTTCTATATCCAAAATAATTCTTTATATATCACTAGATGTTATAAAGATCAATAGGGCAGGTTATGGTTTTATCAGAATGAATGATATCCCTTATATGTTTTATAACATATTGGGATGACTAATTTATGATCTAAAGAGGTTTTTTGAACTGAAAATCCCATTAATTAAATATATACAAAAAATAATAATTGGGATTCAAAATGAAACAAAACAAATTTTACATTTTAGTAATGTTTTACGATGTAACTTCATTTTTTAGTGAATTCCATAACAAATTTACGGTGTAAATGGATTTCCATGTGGTCGATACAAATTAGAATTTTGAGAAAACTAATCCCAAATTTATGTTTTAAATTTCTCATTGAGTTATTAATATCTGCACATAAATAGAATATTCAATGAATTGTAGGACATCTCTTTAGAATCAGTACAATTGATCAGAAAAATAAAACTGAACCCCAAACTATTTACAGATTATTAAGGATGAACATAATTGGAAAAGATAGTATCTTACAACCACCCAAAAATATAATACTCCTTCCTTGAGTTATACTATAGAGAATAATAATGGATATCAGAGAACTAGTATTGAGATTGTGTATCCTTATTAAATACCCTCTCTCTAGACACCGCATTTCCATTACCATGCTACCACTAAACCTACTTTAATGGTACATTATTACCCTTGGGATTATTCTCACTATGATCTACAATCCAAAATAGATGATCCTAAATGGAAGCATCAAAATAAATATTGAAAAAATCACCATTTATCATGTGATAATTTTTAGGATGGTATATATGATGTCGTGATACATGAAAAATATTTTACACAACACTATTGCAGAATGGATATAATAAATGGTACCCCACTAGACCAACCCCTTTTATAACATTGAATTACTAAAAAATATAGGCTATTAATTTCCATTTCTTCTTAATATTTTGTTCTATACTCCATGTAGTAATAAAGAGGAATATATATTTAAGAAACATAATCTCTAGAGGTTAAAAAGGATTGATATCATATGATATCTATCGACTCTTCGGGATTACAAGTGGATTTATCTTAAAAATAAATTCACAGTCATCGCCACAATGAGACCTGGTCTAACTTGTTTAACTGTCATACCTATAACAAAAAAATTGGTGAATAATATAGAAATCCAAGGACACCCTTTATGGGGCCAATTGGGAATAATAACTAGAATATATTATTATCAAAAATCTCCACAGGTTCTAGATGTTGCTACCTAGAACCAGCGAAACACATAACCTATCCTCAAAACTTATCCTATTGAATCTGAATCATCCACTTAGATTTTCCATCAGTTTGATTGTAGTAGTATTTACAAAGAATAACCTTTGATCTAACTGGCATATTAATATTATTTCAAAACCATTTCATGAAATGAGGATCTTGACCAAATATAATTGTCATTAGAACTCCATGAAGTTAAAAAATATCTCACACATAGAGGTTACCCAGTATTTCAATGGTAAAGGACTCCCTAATAAATGTTTTTCCTACATAGCTAGTCACTAGATTATACCCCATACTACATCATTATTGTGTTGTGTCCTTGGAAATCATATCATGAAATCCATAGTGAGTTCTTCCCACTTCCAATCCAAATTAGGTAGAGGCTCTAACAACACAAAAGGTCTATGATTCCCATCCTTATCTTAAGGAAAAGTTATAAATTCCTCTTTAAATCCATATGTATCCTTTTTCATTCCATGACACCATTATTTTATATAGAGACCACAATACATCCTTTTTAGAACTAGATCTTCCACCCAATTAATATCATCAAAGATGCGTATAAACTCATTTTGGAAACCTATAGGAACCCATACTCATCCATGGAAATGAAAAACAACACTGATTCCAAGAGACTATCATTATAGTGGTTCGTCAATATATAATATTTCTCTTAGGTAAAATAACTCTTGATCAGATAACCTCTATATATCGATTCAGAAAATAAATAAGGGTTTAACTGATAAACATTTCATGATAAATCATCCTTTTTTGTCCAAAGCATCAAGAAGTAAGTCTTAAAATAATGTCACAAACCTCCACTCATTATAAGACTCTTATACATCCACATAATGAATCATAATATGAAAGGAAGATAAAATATACATCCCTTTCTCAGTTTGAAAGAAAAATTGAATTAAATTTATTGTAGATACATGACACACCACTTCTATTGAGGGTTTGGGTATTTCTGAGAAGATATGTAGCTGAGGCTCCTATGGTATATATACAACACAATCATATGACACCAATGATAGTTCAAACAACATCATAGTTCATTAATAATACTACTAACTATTGATCATGACTAGGATAATTCATGTTATGCAGTTTTAGTATTCTAGATCTATAAACAGCCACATGATCCTCGTTAATTGGAAATACTCTATCTGAATCCCTGAAAGCAACAATGTACATGGTATACTCCTTAATATAAATAGGTAAGGTGATAATAGTTGTTTACATAAGATTTTTTTGTTTCATAAAATACCTCACATATGAGTTAGGCCCACCATACTTTACCCCTCTCTTTGTTACCACTAATGTTGGTTCTACTATACTGGTGAATTTCTAGATGATGTTCTAATAAAAACCTACTAGACCATGAGAACCCATAATATAGATGAAATTAGTTTTTTGTTAAAATGAAACCATGGATACTACATTATACTACTTGACTACCATTTCATCCTCTAGGATAACAAGGGCTAATAATTGTGATTAGTCATTCTAGAATATAAATTTAAATAGATTTGTGTAAATGAAATACTATCCCAATATACTCAAAAATATTTCATGATTTTGGGTATGGAAAACTACATAGTCATGGTATAAAAATATTCTTCCCTAAAAACTACAAAAAAATGATACAGGAAAGGATTAATGATCCTATTCAACCTACCCATGAATACCACTCATACATTCATCTTATCGAAGGACCCCACCATGAACTCATAATGGAAATATATTCTCCTAAAATAACATCTGGGTATATGACATTATCTCACCCTCAATTAATGGAATCATGAACTCAAGTCGAACTAGGAGAGGATTCTCACACATCCTAGCATATAAAAAAGTTCATAAAAGAATTGAACGGGATACCAATTTTTTTAAAGGAATCTTTTTAGATATCAAATAATATTGACATAAGGGGATCATCAGATCAACCTTACTAGTTAAGGAAATGGATAAACTTTCGAAAAGTACATTCCATGTGAATCCTTTTTCTATAAGATAATCAAACAAAATTTTCAACTCATGAGTCACTACTAGTCATAGTATATAATGTTATATTAATGTAAAATTAGATTTAGGGTCTAAAATGACCTGGAGGAAAATCCCTCTCTTTGGTGGTTAGTCATACAGCATTATAGGAATGTGATCATAAAAATAGTTCACTAGTAAATGAAAGGTATCATTATTCATTTCCACTTCATCTAGAACAATCATTACTATCTAATACTTGTGATGATTATATATATACAATATTGGTTCAACATGGCTAGACAAAACCCCCCACGCCCATATGAGAATAAAAACCCCTTTTATGGATGAAATTTAATAACCCTTTAATAAAAGTCAACTTGGTCATGGTATATAATTATCCAATACATACCAATATTCAAATAAATCTTATTTTTTCAATTGGAAATATATCCCAAATAAAATAATAACCACTATTTTCAAGGAAGACTCCATTTAATTCTTCATACACTCTTACCAAAATCCCAACATCATTTTAATAGAGTCAAAACAATCCATTCTCACCACAATGATGCCCAACCTATTTGAAAAAAATGAGTATATAGAAAAGTACTATTCTGTTACCATATCAAGAAAGAACAATCAAGTTTCAATTATAGAATCATTTTAAATAAGGTTGTTGAATATTATGCGTCCAAAGTAGTTCAAGTAGAATTTGTAGCATGCTGTTACTTAATCCTCAGTCATGGGATCAAGTCTAACTCCACTGTGTTTTTTTTCTGAAACAACTAGCACTTTTCTATAATGGATAGTCTATAAAGAACCTCTAGATATGATTAAAACTATGACCAGTACAGCAGACAATAATAGGGGATACTAAATACTAATACACATGCCCAACATTTCACCTATAAAGTATTGTAACTTATAACAATTCAGGGATAATTGTATGCTACCTTGGATACCCAAAATGCTATTTACCAAGAGGTAATTGTCGTAGTAGGGATTCCTACATCCATTATAAGATATCCCAAATCTCTCTGTTGGTAAATTTGGTCCATCACTAAATGATTCTTATAAGGACCCAGACATAAACATAACATAATTGTGAGTTCAGTCATGAATTAAAATTGAGTATCTTTTATGGTTTTGTGATTTAGAGAATTTGGCCATAACTATTACATTACATCTCAAATTTTAAAAATTATACTCTGCTAATCAAACCATTTTTTCACAAAAAATACTCATTAAATAAAACAACAATTCATTTCATGATAAAGATATTCTTAAATTCTTCCTTTCTCTTACCAATCCTTACACCCTATGAAAAGGTTTAAAAAACATTGGATGAGAAAAAAAATCTAAGTAAGGGATATAAAATAAGGAAAGAAAACATCATTCCACCAATTCATATAAATCAATGAAACTATAGTTTTCAATCATAAAAAAAGTAATTTCTTTAAAATACCTCATGAAATCATACGCTTTATGAATAAAACATCGAAATAAGAAATCATAAAGTTGACTAGTGGAATCCATAATATAGATACATTTTAGCTTCCACATCTATGTAGGGTCTTACCTTTGGAATACCCATCATAGTATATTCCCTAAATCTGTTAGGAGAAACATTAATGTTTACCTATTTCATGCTACCCGATACACTGGAGAGATATATTGGGCTCACCCACCCTAGGATTATCATGGAACCACCCATATTTGTTTTATCACATATCCACCCATCAAATTTCTATGTACTATTACATAATAATAACACAAAAACTATTGAAATGAATTCAAGATTTATTTTCTAAACTTCTTAAAAATTTTAATAAAGTAATTTTTTTAATAAAAGTGTCCCATATAAATATGAATATTTTAAAAGTATTAACATTTTAAAACATTAATTCCCATATAAATAAATAATTAAAACCATTTTGAAAACATGGACATTAATGATAATGATTTAGAAGAATAAATCTTTTAAAACAGTTAAAATAATGTAAATTTTCGAAGCATCCCTCACCAATTAAGTGAATAATTGAGTAATAATAATTAAAGAATAAAATTAATAAAAACCTATAATATCATGAAAATTTTGATATTCATGATATTATATGTCAAATGTTAGTATATAGACCTTATAGGATCATAAATGGGAACAATATCAAGATAGGATTTGACAAAAGGAGATTGAGACGTAGTGCTTTAGAAAGTTCATATAAATGATGTAAGAATTTAAAAATGGGATTATTATGTCTATAAAATGTTTATCCACACAAAATAAAATGGAAATGAAAAAATAAATGGTGATTAGAAACATAATCTTGGCCTAATATAATCAACCAAGTATGTGTGAAACCTAATGATAGGATATTGAGTTTAGAAAATCCCAGACAAAAATTCTGCTGCCTAACGGTGTCTCGTTACAATTCATAAAATTAATTGATTAGTGATTAAAGGTATATTATAAATTTTACATAACATTTAAATCAACAAGGTTATATAAGAACGTATCCAAAAATATGAAAATTGAAATTAAAATACGTAACGCCAAAGAAATTATTTGACTAAAAGAGGAGGGTGAAAAGATCCTTTAAAAAGATCATTTTGTTAGTAAAATAGATCAATTATATGTATTAAATAAATATACACATTTATAAATTATAAATAAAATATATTTAACAAAAATTTATTTCTAACATTATCTTAAAACTACATAATCAATAAGTAGAAGATTGCCGCAATGAATGGAAATTGGGTTAAGAAGTTCCCTTACCTTGAGTCCAACTTGTCATGCTTGTTCTTTATAATCATGAATAATAAAATTAGGTTAGTTTCTACCTTCTTTATAGCTTTTTTCATGTTTATTATTAATTTTATATTACTTATCATCATGTTATAAAAATTACATAATTTTATATGTTCATATCTGTTGTTTTTTCGATATTCGGTACTAGAGTCGAAAATGAACTTGATATAATTACAAATTTTCCATGTGGTCAAAATTATCTCATCTTCATAATAGTATTAATGATATAAATATCATATATATCATGTATATATATATTTATGATATTCCATAACATTCGGATATAATAAATGGAATGCCTCATTCATGGAGATTGTAAGCTGTACTTACGAACGAGCACTAATTTCATTTCATTTTAATATTTAATGGAATGAAGACTAAATGATACATAGGTATATTATAATTATAATATAATATCATATTTTTTTAATATTACATATGTTTATTAAATACATGCTTTTTACATTCCATTAATGGCATGAACGAGTCATATCACTTTTTGTGGGAAGTGGTTTGCACTTCCTCAAATGAAATTATAATTTTAACATATTATGGAAAGAATAGTGGAATTATATAAATAAAAATATAGAAGCATTTAGACAACATAAATATAATATATATCATATGTAAATATAGTTCTAATATAATGTCCACCATGAGAGGTGGTTGGGTAAAATTGAACAATCATCGTTTCGTGATGCAATAGTTCGTCAGCCAGATAAACTATATCATCATATGCATTAGATGAAGGTGTGTGTAAGAGAAGTTTTAAAACATATAATAAAAAAATCATTGTATATTTAGGATATTTTTTTTATCTAATCAAATAATAATAATATAATAGGGATTCAAGACGTAAAATAATAGAAAGGAACATTGAAGAAGATGCAACCTTTTAAAACATGTAACTCCATTTGATTTAAGCCAAAATTATTTCATGAATAGACTTATGCCTAAGGTAAGGATTATAAGAGGAATAGATGGATTCTAAGAGATTATTTTGCCTAAGGTTAGATGATATATGGGGCCCCAGAGGTGTGATTAAATGGGTAAGTGTGATTCCCTTTTATAAGAGGGAGGAGGGGAACTTTAGGAATCTTTTGAAGTATTGTTTTATTATAAAATTATTATTAGAATCAAAATTTCCCAAGACCATTTATTTATATATAATATTTTTTGGGGTCAAACACATCTCAACCAATAGGTTTTATACAAGTATAGGTCCCATAAGTAACCTTATATTTTAGTTATAACCATAAGTTAACAAATTTAACTCTTACCATGTGTTCTTGTATATTCAAAATATATGTTTAATATTGTTACAATAAAATTGAAATAGAACATATAGTGTTTCATTAATGACATGTTAAAAATTATTTAAGTAATTTGGGTGAATATTATATTTTTAGGACCACTAAATTACTTAATAAACTAGTATTTGTTGGAAAAACTCATTTAGGTCAATTCTTATACTATTAATATCATGAATTTTTTAAAATAAATTAAAACTTCATTTTATTTAAAAATCATCATTAATTCAAAAAAAACAAGTCATAATAATGAATAAAATTCATGGATGGAATAAAAAGATTAAAAATAAATTTATTTTCATATTTATAATCTCATTTATCAAAATCATTCATTATAAAGCAAATCTATACATCATCATTGTGTCACAAACAAAAATATTTATTTGATGTATAAAAATTATAAACAAAATAACAATATATAGGAAATATTTTTATCTTTTTAATGAATATTTTTAGTTTAATATATCAGATATATAACCCCATATAAATTTTTATTAATAAAATATACATGTTTATGACATATTTTTCATTATTTTTAATTACTTTTTATAAAATGTCATTTTCATATCCATGTGGCACCATGGGGTTCAAAAATTATCCTAAGGATTCCCTATGTTATAAATATATAACATAATTGGGTTAAGACATGTTTTATAGTTGTTTTATATTATTATAATATTATTTTATTACACTTATTCACCTGATTTACCCTTTAACAATGGTAGATAAAATAATTACTAAATTTACTATTAATAATGTCCAAAAATAAAATGTACATATTTTCAAAATTTATACCTCCAGATTCAAAATATTTGATCTATTTACCCAAATTCAAAACAAAAAGAAAATTGAGTAATTAATTTAAAAATATTTCTTTTGGTCAAAAACAAAAGCAGGGTTTTATGAAGTAATTACTATCAAATGATTGACAGGGGTTTATGTCTAATTAAACTTTTATATTACATTCAAAGACCATAAATGGATTAAATAATAAAAACATAATCCTAATATAGTTTAAAGACTATTAAAATGTAAATCTATCTTTATAAATATATTAGATGAAATGGCCATTTTGAATTAAAATGCAGTATTTTTCACAAATCATTAAAAATGAACATTATCAGAAATATAAAAAAATTTAATACAATGTAAATTTTGGTATCCAAATTCTAAATAAGAATTTTATTTTCCAAAATAGAGCATATAAATGTGAAAAAAACTATATTTAGAATGTTTTCTCCATAAAAATGTGGTAAAACGACCTTTCAAAAATATTAGAGTATTACATGCTTAAAATCAATCTCATTGTTATTTTCAGGCTCTAAATTTTATTGGATAGATGTAAAGAAATTTATTAATCGTATTTTAGTTAGTTATGTTCATTTCCAAAAATACCCATATAAAATAATAATAATATATAATTTTTTGGAATAACTCAACGTTGTGTGCAATGTAAGATTTCCAAGAAACCCGTTGTTGCATGTTGAGTACAAAATCAGAAAATGTGTAATATTTATAAAAAAATTAATTTATTTATAAATTTTATTTGATATGAGAATGAATTATTATATTAATATTTGGTTCATTACATCTTTCCCCCCTTTTAGAAATCACATCCCTTAAATTTTAAAATTGGGCTCGGAAACATCATTAAATGTCCCACATTGAAAAAGGATTCAATAAAAATATCACTTTAAAAGAAAGAAATAGAAGTACAAAAGTCACCCGTTATAACTCATTCTAAGATTACATGACAGAAAACTTGAAAATGGAAGAGAAAATAACCATCACATTCAAATAGAGAGTGATAGAAAAAATGATCAGAAGAATGTTAACAATAAGAAAACCACAAACTTGTGATGGGTTAAATGATCTTAGATTTCCCAATATGAAATGTAAATTGAAAATATTATAGTTTTGTGGAATTTATTTATATGTCAAAAAATGTAAATAAAAAAATACTTACTTTTTATGTTGACTTTCATCTTTAATTAATTTCAACAACAAACTAATCATTTTTCCAAAATTTGATTTTTCATGTAGACATGGTCACATCTGAAGCGCTAAAATAAACGTCAAGAGAATCACATAATCCAAAAAAGATTAACTATATATTTCCCTTGCCTTTAGACATTAACCAAAAATAAAATAGATAGAAAAATCTGAGATATTCCTCAATACATAATCCTTTATAAAAATAAATACTACTCTTAATCTCCAAAATTTAACAAACAATACCCAATGTTCAAAAAAGGCAACTAAATATAGTATTGTCCTTAAAATTCTTCAAATTAATCCAACCATTATTGAAACCCAAAATACATAAGGATTTTATCACATGGTCTTTCACAATAAATATTAACATTTATCTCAAAATAACATCGACTACTCTCTATATCTCATACTAAAATGTAATGATCCTAATAAAATATTCTCTATGATAGGTTAATCATTTCAATAAATAACCCAACACTTTTTATGTACACAATAAAAATATAGATTCTTTAATAATAAAATTTCAAGAATTACTCCACAAATTTAATCCCTATTATTCTATTTTCCATAGGCATAAGGTGTTCCCAAAAGAGATAACATCTTCCAAAATAATATTTATCACTTAATCACCACGTCATTTTCCTATTCTAAGGATATCCTCTTGATAAAAAAAGTTCCCAAAATGAAATTATTCTTAATCCAACAAATAATTTATCTAAAAAGAATAAGTCATTCTAATCTATGGATTTATATAAGCAAATGTTAGGTGATGCGACCATGTTTCCCTTAAGTTGTGGGTTTGATTCCCACGGACATTTCAGACGCAACAGTTTGTCTCCCATTCTGTCGGTTTTCCTTTTACTAAAACCATATCATTCATATAACATTATAAATAATAATATAATTTCCTAAAAAATAACCATAATGTATTGTATCCTCAAATGTTATATTATACCTTTCATTCAGCATCTCAAAATGTTATAACCATTTATCCCAACAAAAAAATATCATATGAGCCTCTAAGGTTATCTGTTATGTCTAGATAAGAAAGGAAAATAATTTCTTGAATAAAATTTTCACATATCAATCTTCAGGGTATCAGATACTAGAAAAAGACTTCCAATGCAAACCCATCATCAAAAGGGCCTTAATACTTTTAATCATTTCATCATCCTCCAATCTATTGTAACTCTTTAATACATTATATGTAGACTTCTTACTAATTCATCATTATTTTTGATCCATTAACTATGTGTTTCAACCTTATTTATTAATATATCATTTTGGTAGATAAATTATCATAATAATTTATAAATATCAACCCAAATATACTTCATTCTTTACAGATAAGAAAATAAATCATACTTTGAATCCAGATATCATGATATTTAAGTTGATCCCTTTCCCATTTGGATGTTTTCCCATATTCAAAAAGTAAGTGTTTGATCCAATTATGTAATTTTGATTTTCGGTATAGTTAGAAAAGTTGAGATATTTAAAACATATAAAAAAGATACCATGACTGATAATTTTATTATAAATGAGTAGGTATTGGGTAACTCAAACAATTTCATACACGATATTTGAATACTAAAGAAGCTATATAAATCATTTGAAAATTCGTTTTTCCTAATAGTGATGATCTAATCGATGGGGAAGGATAATAATCTTGTACCGTATCTCTTTCCTTCTATATTGACAAATGACCCTTAATCTGCTGAAAGGAATCAACACATAAAAAATAAATAGATTATTATAAAAAACAATCCTATAGAGGGTAAAGTGAACATAATTTTTTTATTACCCAAATAAGTAATCCTCGTTATATCTAAATTTTTTATATTTTTATCCAATCAACCCATTTTCCCATATCCCTCCAAATGTTTCCATATGATAATAACCCTATTAGTTACATGATATCCTTTGCTTACACAGAGATTACACCCTAACATCAAAATTTATCTAAACTGATCACTAATACCAACTATAAGGCCCCATCTTTAAACATTACATAATTATGAGTTAATTGAAGAATTCACATTGAGGATCATTTCAGGTTTAGAGTTTTATAGAATTAGTTCATAATTATTACATTACATATCAAATATTTTAAATTAGACACTTCTACTCTAACCAATTTTTTCACAATTATAACACTCATTATATAAAACAACAATTATTTTCATGATAAAAATACTATTGAATTATTTCATTCTCATACCCTTCCTTATACCCTAAGAAAAAATTTCAAAACAATGGGATGAGCATAAAAATATTATTAAGGGATATAAAATAATGAATGAAAACATTAGTCCATTAATACGTACAAATAAACGAAACCATACTTTTCAATCATAAAACATATGTTCCTTAACTTACCTCATGAAATAATAAGAGTTATTAAAAATATAAAAATAATAAATCATAAAGGTGACTTGGGACATCCATAGAATACTTACATTGTATCTTTCACAAATAAATAGTGAGGTACATTTGAAATACCCATCACTGTATATCTCCTAGATCTATTAGGAGAAACATTAACATTTACCTCGATCACATTACCCAATGCATTTCATAGCTATCTCATGATCAGTCTCTCTAGGGTTATCACAGAACAACCCATATTTTTTATCCCATAACCATAAATTAAATGACTATGTACCTTACAAATTACTAACACATAAATGATTGAAATGAAATCAGGATCCATTTAAAAAAAATTAATAATTTAATAATTATTTTTTTGAATCAAAGTGTCCCATATCACATTGAAACATTCAATGTAATTTACATTTTAAAAAATTAATTTCAATATAAATAAACCCCTAATACCATTTTTAAAACAAGGATATTTTTTAGATTGATTTAGAAGATTAAATGTTTTAAAAAAGATAAAACAATGTTTTGGTTGAAGAGTCCCTTACGACATGAGAAAATACTTGAATAAAAATAATTAAAAAATAACATTAAATAAATCCTATAATATCATGAAAATAAGGATATTAGTGATTGGTTGCGCCCAAATTTACCCTACTGGTAAAAGCGGTCGTTGAAGTACAAGTAGGGGTCGAATCCACAGGGATCGAAGATGAAACCTTTAGAAACACATGTTTTATGGAGGTTGGGCTGTGAAGTTGGTAACATGGGTTTGAATTGATTGGATAACTAATTATTTAATTTAAATAACATTTAAAAAACAAATTTACATGATCTAAAACAATTAATTAATATGGGTTGATCCTATTTTATTGCTTTTGGTGGATTGGATGCATTTCTTTTCTTAAAACTTTCATGTCATTAATTGAAGACGTATCCAAACAATGAGATAATTCTCCCAAATCATTCACCAATTTAATCCCTACACAATTCTAAGGGAAATCACCAATTCACTTTGAGGATCACTTTACTGAGCACTCAAAGGAAATAGATCGTACTAGAACTCAAAATTTTTCATCGTTAAACTTGGGAAAGATGAAGAAGAACATAACTCATCGAATGGAAATCTTAAAATAACAAACAGATTTAAAAATTAAAGTACATGAAATAACATCCAATACATCACATGCAACTCTCTAGGACCAATACATAAATGTTTATCCCTCTATAGATTCTATTATATCAATGGAAGTGAGAAGTCGACTTAAAGAAGTGGAATTGAAGAAGAAAAACATTAATAAATATGAACACTCCACCATTGTGTTAGAAATTCACAAGTGCTGGTGTGAATAATTTCACACCTTGATTCAATGGTATCAACGTGTGAAGAAACGTTAAATAAAAAGTGAATAAGAAGAAGAAATTTTATTTAAAAAAATAAACATGAATGAAAAACATACATGGAAAAACTTGACGATGCGATTACAAATTGAAAGCAGGAAATTACAATTGAAAGAAATACAATGGATGAAAGAAAAACATGGATTCACAGAAAAATGTTAGATGATAATTCCCTTCACCAACATCTCCTTATATAGGAATATTAGGAGCCTTAGGTCTACCCCACACAATCAATTCACCCCCAACAATTAATAGAGTCAAAACGAGGGTGAATAATCAAAAGGAAATTGACGTTTCGAAGATGACCCCGAAAACAATCCAGATTCGTCCACCATTTTGACGTTCGAATAATTTATTGATGGAGGCCTAATATTGAGGGGTCATAGAAGACATATATCTTCTCCCATGTGTCCTCTATCCGATTTAAACATTTCAAGGCATTTGGCTCAGCCGTTTAGAATTTATGGACAAAATGGTGTGACGACTTTATATGCATTAACGTCAGGTCCACCATTTAAATCTCTGCTTCAGATCAGTTTCTCATCATTAAAACATCATAATTAGCTCTGTCCACAGTTGAATAAAATGATCCTCATATTTTTATATTTCTACTTTATAAATTTGAGCTTAATTGGGCTTGTTTTGTGAGCCCCAAATTTGTTTGATGGGCCTTAGGCCCATTATGCTTTCTCCCGCAATGTTCTGCATTCGTGCGAAAAATTCTCCATTATCCCATGGGATTCATCTATCGGAACTAAAATATAAAATATTCCAAACAAAGTGATCAGTCATATCCCAAAATTTCAAATTCAGAAAATGAATATAATGTTGTACATAGACAAATGAATAATTGGTCCCAAATTTGCATTTAAACAAGAATTGCATTTTAGATGAGAAATGAAGCTCTATTTATGTAATGCACTAAAAACAATATTTATAGACTTTGGAATAATTAATATAAAGATATTAACAATGAATATTAGCCACTTTCAGTGACTAATCACACCCCCCAACTTGGGTTTTGCTAGTCCCGAGCAAAATAAATTACAAATATGAAATTCAAATCCCCTTTTCCAAAAACATTTTAATACACATTGCTCAACCAAAGACCTCATACCAAAAAAAATTATGAAACTCATCAAAATCATTTTAAACAACCTAGGTCCATAATAATATCCCAAGCCCAAGCCCATTCCTTTGTCCAAATTCTTCGGCATATTTCATCTAATTCCAATTAAGCATGATAAATTGTTGGGCATCATAAAAGATATGGGGCCCATTTTATTGTTCAATGGGAAAAAAATGGAAGCTGTAGGTGGGAATCACATTAAATCTTAAGATGAATATCCATTTTTTTGATTTTTTTTGTTTTTTTGTTTTAACTGCAATAGATATGAAAAGACTAACTCTGGGAAAGACAACTATGGAGTCGCGATCCCCAAGTGCCAGACGCCACACATATTGTCAATTCCATTCTCTAATAATAGAGATATAAATCCTAACTATGGGCAAGACAACTATAGATTCACGATCCCCAAGTTCTGGACACCACACATTTGGACAAAACATTGCTTTATGTGGTCATTATTTTTTTAAATTATTTTTTTTGGATACTCAAATTAAACTAAAAGTGACCCCAGAAACCTATGATATAATTAAAGGGACCCAAGAACTAAAATGTACACCCATGATCTAGTAGACATTCATTGTGACATTTTTACTAATAGTATGAAAATGTAAACTTTGAAAAATCACATCGGACAACCGCACTTTCAAAAAACTATGCTCATGAACTTAAACATGTATTAAAATCAGAATCAAGGCATGAAAAATTATTTGATATCCAATTTTAGAGTTTGCAATGTGTGTTACCATGTTCAAGGTTAATGGAATTTTTCTTTCCATGCATGTTCTTATTAAAAAAATAATTTTTTTTCATCTCCCCCAAACATAGAATAACACTATCCCTAGTGTTTAAAGAAAAGAAAAGTTAGAAGGGGGTAGGAGAGGAGTTCAAAGAGGAAATTTGAAAATGATAATCATGGAATGAAGTCACCTGGTGGTTGATGAAGAAATCGCATACCAATGTCTCCCTTCAATCCTGGGTTTGAGTCTCAGCGGCTTTGATGGTGGTGAATGGATTTTCCTTATGACATACGACATGTCCTTTTGTTTTTTCAACCTATAAAAACCTAAAAATAAACAAAAAAAATAAACTGATGATACATTGTCTTCTTTTTAGATTTCTGGGTAAGGTATTACTCAAAGATCACGCCACGTGACACGGATGAATATGGTGCTCCCCCTTCATACTCATCCTTACTCATAAAAAAAGAACAAATCAACAGTCTATGGTAATTTATTATATGATAAAAAAATGATTCAAAATGATTAGAAACATGGAAACCATGGGTTGCCTCCCATGCAGCCCTTTTGTTTAACGTCGTTGGCCCGACTTATACCCCCAATTTATCCAATTCCAACTTTCATCATTTTTAGGACCCCATTTTTGTCCACTTCAACTTGATTCAGATTTATTTTTTTATTATTTGATTCATGTGAAATCCCATGGTCAATAAAGAGTGTGGATGTCCAAGGAAATTTTTTAATGGCTGATTCAGTTGAATTTGTAGTCTTTCCTAAGAAATAAATGACCATTAAAACATTATTGGTTTCTTGAGAAGACTGAACTACAAATACAAGGTCTTTTATATCTCCTATAGTGAGATTCTTGAGTTCGGAAGAAAGTAAAAAAAAATTGATCTCGGGTTTATTGAAATTTCTTAAAGGAGATTGAAAAATTAAATCAAAATCAGTTTCTTATCCAAAACATTTAGAAAGAATTGATTCATTTTGAAAATAATATTCATCCTGAAAATTGTCCAGTTGAATATCAGAAGCCTGTATGGGATCACTATTCGTTATATCTCCCAACAGTTCAATGGTTGGTGATTCTAAAAAAATGTTATTGAAGCAATATTCTGAACACTCAATCCATGAAGAAAAATTTTCCCCTTGTGAATCCAAAAAATTAATTTCCTCCTGGTTTAAATACCCTTCAACATTTCCTTGATCTTGTTCAGTTATCCCATATCCAAAGGTTAGTACTTTTTTCAATTCATGAGTGGATTTTTGGATAAAAGATTCATCTATCAATGATGAGGAAAGAACATCTTGAGTGGGAATGGGTTCCTCAAAAGTCTTAAAGCTTTGTAATTCTAATCTGAAAGATGAAACATCTGAATTCATTTTATCCATTTGTTCGCACAATTGGTCAAGATTTTTTTCAAGATTAGGGTTGATATATGTTTGTACATCATGGACTTCCTCATTATATATCTTTTCAATCATTCCTGATAGGTATGCAAATTGATCTTTTGAACATTTAGCGTCGCATTGATTGTTCATGTAATCATCTGTGGTGTAATCATTCAAGTGTTGATCAAAGTAATTTTCTATATGAGGGGATTCCCACTGTTTATTTTCTATTTGATTTCAGCCCGTGTTTATGAAAGGATATTATTGATGATACTATATTGGAGTTGAATGAAATTTGGATTTGAATTTTTTTTGGAAACACGAAAATAGAAAGGGGAAAAGAAAAGAGAAATATAGGTGAGAAAAGAGATGTTAGGTGAGAATAGAAGGTGGGTGTCTAAGAAAACTTACTTGGGTCCCCGGCAACGACGCTAAAATTTGGTTGCGCCCAAATTTACCGTACCGGTAAAAGCGGGCGTTGAAGTACAAGTAGGTATCGAATCCACAGGGACCGAAGAAGAAACCTTTATAAACACATGTTTTATGGAGGTTGGGATCTGATTTTGGTAACAAGGGTTTGAATTTATTGGATAACTAATTATTTAATTTAATGAACAATTAAAAAAACAAATTTACTTGATCTAAAACAATTAATTAATATGGGTTGATCCTAGGTTGTTTCTTTTGGTGGATTTGATTCTTTTTTTTCTTAAAAATTTCATGTCATTAATTGAAGACGTATCCAAACAATGAGATAATTATCCCAAATCATTCACCAATTTAATCACTACAAAAATCCAAGGCCAATCACCAATTCACTTTGAGGATCAATTTACTGAGCACTAAAAGGAAATAGATCATACTACCACTCAAAACGTGTCATTGTTAAACTTGGAAAAGATGAAGAAGAACATAACTCATCGAATGGAAATCTTAAAATAACAAACAGATTTAAAAATTAAAGTACATGAAATAACATCCAATCCATCGTATGCAACTCTCTAGGACCAAAACATAAATTTTTAGCCCTCCATAGATGCTATTATGTCAATGGAAGCGAGAATTCTACTTAAATAAGTGTAATTGAAGAAGAAAAACATTAATAAAAATGAACACTCCACCATTGTGTGTGAAATTCACAAGTGCTGGTGTGAATAATTTCACACCCTGATTCAATGTTGTCAATGTGTGAAGAAAAGGAAAATAAAAAGTGAATAAGAAGAATAAATTTTATTTAAAATAATAAACATGAAATAATAACTTACATGGAAAAACTTGATGATGCGATTACAAATTGAAAGGAGGAAATTACAATTGAAAAAATACAATGAATGAAAGAAAAACATGGATTCAAAGAAAAATATTAGATGATAATTTCCTTCACCAAAATCTCCTTATATAGGAATATTATGAGCCTTAGGTCCACCCCCCCACAATCAATTCACCCCCCAACAATTAATAGAGTCAAAACAAGGGTGAATAATCAAAAGAAAATTGACGTTTCGAAGTTGACCCGGAAAACTGTACAGATTCGTCCACCATTTTGACGTTCAAATATCTAATTGATGGGGGCTGAATATTGAGGGGTCATAAAATACAAATATCTTCGTCCATGTTTCCTCTATCCTATGTAACAATTTCAGAACATTTGGCTCATCCGTTTAGAGTTTATGGACGAAATGGTGGGATGACTTTATGTGCATTAATGTCGGGTCCACCATTTAAATCTCAGCTTCATATCCATTTATCATCATGAAAAATTCAGAATTAGCTCCGGCCACAGTTGAATAAAATTATCCTCCTATTTTTATCTTTCTACTGTATAAATTTGAGCTTCATTGGGCTTGTTTTGTGAGCCCCACATTTTTTTGATGGGCCTTAGGCCCATTATGCTTTCTCCAGCAAAGTTCTGCATTTGGGCGCAAAATTATCCATTATCCTTAGGGATTCATCATCAGACCTAAAAGATAAAATATTCTAAAAAATGGATCATTCATATCCCAAAATTTCAAATTCAGAAAATGAATATAATGTTGTACACAAACAAATGAATGATTGGGCCCAAATTTTCATTTTAAACAAGAATTGCATTTTAAATGAGAAATGAAGTTCTATTTATGTAATGCACAAAAAACAATATTTATGGACTTTGGAACAATTAATATAAAGATATTGACATTGAATATTAGCCACTTTCAATGACTAATCACACCCCCCAACTTAAGTTTTGCTCGTCCCGAGCAAAATAAATTACAAATATGAAATTCAAATACCCTTTTCCAAAAACATTTTAATACACATTGCTTAACCAAAGACCTCATACCAAAAAAAATTATGAAACCCATAAAAATAATTTAAAACAACCTAGGTCCATAAGCATATCCCAATCCCAAGCCCATTCCTTTGTTCAAATTCATCGCCACATTTCATCCAATTCCAATTAAGAATGATAAAGTGATGTGCATCATAAAAGAAATGGGGCCCATTTTATTGTTCCATAGGAAAACATGTAAGCGCTAGGTGGGAATCACATTAAATCATAAGATGAGTATCCATTTTTTTTGTTTTTGTTTTTTTTTGTTTTAACTACAATAGATATGAAAATACTAACTTTGGGCAAAGCAACTATGGAGTCGCGATTCCCAAGTGTCGGACGCCACACATATTATCAATTCCATTCTCTACAATAGAGATATAAAGCCTAACACTGGGCAAGACAACTATAGAGTCACGATCCCCAAGTTCCGGACGCCACACATTTAGAAAAAACATTGCTCCATGTGGTCATTATTTTCTTTTATAATTTTTGTTAGATACTCAAATTAAACTAAAAGTGACCCTAGAATCCTATGCTATAATTAAAGGGATCCAAGAACTCAAATTTACACGCACGATCCAGTAGACATGCATTGTGACATTTTTATTAAGAGGATGAAAATTTAAACTTTGAAAAATCACATCGGACAACCGCACTTTCCAAAAACTATGCTCATGAACTTAAACATGCATTAAAATAAGAATCAAGGCATGCAAAATTATTTGATATCCAATTTCAGAGTTTTCAATGTGTGTTTTCATGTTCAAGGTTAATGGAATTTTTCTTTCCATGCATGTTCTTATTAAAAAAATCGTTTTTTATTTCATCTCCCCCCAACATAGAATAACACTGTCCCCAGTGATTAAAGAAAAGAAAAGTTATAAGGGGGTAAGAGAGGAGTTCAAAGAGGAAATTTGAAAATTATAATCATGGAATGAAGTCACTAGGTGGTTGATGAAGAAATCGCAATCCAATGTCTCCCTTCAATCCTGGGTTCGAGTCTCAGTGGATTTGATGGTGGTGAATGGATTTTCCATATGACTTACGACATGTCCTTTTATTTTTTTAACCTATAAAAACATAAAAATAAACAAAACAAAATAAATTTACGATACATTGTCTTCTTTTTGGATTTCTGGGTAAGGTATTACTCAGAGATCACACCACCTGACACAGATGAATATGGCGCTCCCCCTTCATACCCATCCTGACTCATAAAAGAAGAATAGGTCAACAGTCTATAGAAATTTATTATATGAAAAAAATGATTCAAAATTATAAGAAACATGGAAACCATGGGTTGCCTTCCATGCAATGCTTTTGTTTAACGTCGTTGGCTCGACTTGTACCCCCCAATTTTTCCAATTCCAACTTTCAACATTTTTAGGACCCCATTTTTGTCCACTTCAACTTGATTCAGATTGATTTTTTTATAATTTGATTCATGAGAAATCCCATGGTCAATAATGAGTTTGGAAGTCCAAGGAAATTTGGTAATGGTTGATTCAGTTGAATTTCTAGTCTTTCCTAAGACATCAATGACCATTCCAACATTATTGGTTTCTTGAGAAGAATGAAATAAAAATACAAGGTCTTTGTTATCTCCTATAGTGGGACTCTTGAGTACGGAAGAAAGTAAAAAAATTTTGAGCTCGGGTTTATTGAAATTTCCTAAAGGAGATTGAAAAATTAAATCAAAATCAGTTTCTTCTCCAAAACATTTAGAAAGAATTGGTTCATTTTGAAAATAAGATTCATCCTGAAAATTGTCCAGTTGAATATTAGAAGCATGTATGGGATCACTATTCGTTATATCTCCCAATGGTTCAATGGTCGGTTATTCTAATAAAATTTTATTGAAGCAATATTCTGAACACTCAATCCATGAAGACAAATTTTCCCCTTGTGAATCAAAAAACTAACTTCCTCCTAGTTTAAATACCCTTCAACTTTTCCTTGATGTTGTTCAGTTATCCCATATCCAAAGGTTAGTTCTTTTTTCAATTCATGAGAGGTTTTTTGGATAAAATATTCATCTATCAATAATGAGGAAAGAACATCTTGAGTGGGAATGGGTTCCTCAAAAGTCTACAAGATTTGTAATTCTAATATGAAAGATAAAACATCTGAATTCATTTTATCCATTTGTTCACACAATTGTTCAGGATTTTTTTCAGGATTATGGTTGATATATGTTTGTACATTATGGACTTCTTCATTATTTATCTTTTCAATCATTCTTGATAGGTATGGAAAATGATCTTTTAAATATTCAGCATCCCATTGATTGTTCATGTTATCAGGTGTGGGGTAATCAATTAAAGTGATGATCAAAGTAATTTTCTATCTGAGGGGATTCCCATTGTTGATTTTCTTTTTGATTCCAGCCCGATATTATGGAAGGAAATTGTTGATGATACTCCATTGGAGTTGAATGAAATTTGGATTTGGATTTTTTTTGGACACACGAAAACAGAAAGGGGAAAATAAAAGAGAAATATAGGTGAGAAAAGAGAAGTTAGATGAGAATAGAATGTGGGTGTATAAGAAAACTTACTTGGGTCCCCGGAAATGGCGCCAAAATTTGGTTGCGCCCAAATTTACCCTACTGGTAAAAGAGGTCGTTGAAGTACAAGTAGGGATAGAATCCACAGGGACCGAAGAAGAAACCTTTAGAAACACATGTTTTATGGAGGTTGGGCTGTGAAGTTGGTAACATGGGTTTGAATTGATTGGATAACTAATTATTTAATTTAAAGAACAATTAAAAAAACAAATTTACTTGATCTAAAACAATTATTTAATATGGATTGATCCTAGGTTGTTGCATTTGGTGGATTGGATGCATTTATTTTCTTAAAAATTTCATGTCATTAATTGATGACGTATCAAAACAACGAGATAATTCTCCCAAATCATTCACCAATTTAATTCATACACAATTCCAAGGCCAATAACCAATTTACTTTTAGGATCACATTATTGAGCACTCAATGGAAATAGATCGTATTAGCACTCAAAATGTGTCATCGTTAAACATGGAAAAGATGAAGAAGAACCTAACTCATCGAATTGAAATCTTAAAATAACAAACATATTTAAAAATTAAAGTATTGAAATAACATCCAATCCATCGCATGCAACTATATATGACCAAACCATAATTTTTTATCCCTCTATAGAAGCTATTATATCAATGGAAGCGAGAACTCGACTTAAAGAAGTGGAATTGAAGAAGAAAAACATTAATAAAAATGAACACTCCACCGTTGTGTGAGAAATTCACAAGTGCTGGTGTTAATAATTTCACACCTTGATTCAATGGTATCAACCTATGAAGAAAAGGAAAATAAAAAGTGAATAAGAAGAATAATTTTTTTTTAAAATAATAAACATGAAAGGAAAACTTACATGGAAAAACATGACGATGCGATTACAAATTGAAAGCAGGAAATTACAATTGAAAGAAATACAATGGATGAAAAAAATGGATTCAAAGAAAAATGTTAGATGATAATTCCCTTAACCAACATCTCCTTATATAGGCATATTATGAGCCTTAGGTCCAACCCC
The DNA here is from genome assembly GCA_963277665.1 of Viscum album. Taxonomy (NCBI): domain Eukaryota; kingdom Viridiplantae; phylum Streptophyta; class Magnoliopsida; order Santalales; family Viscaceae; genus Viscum; species Viscum album. The sequence continues at coordinate 50,586,185 of OY728152.1, read as the reverse complement.
CACAATCAATTTACCCCCCAACAATTAATAGAGTAAAACGAGGGTGAATAATCAAAAGGAAATTGACGTTTCGAAGTTGACCCGGAAAACTGTCCAGATTCGTCCACCATTTTGACGTTCGAATCTGTAATTGATGGAGGCCGAATCTTGAGGGGTCATAGAAGACATATCTCTTCTTCCATGTGTCCTCTATCCTATTTAAACATTTCAGGACATTTGGATCATCCTTTTAGAATTTATGGACGAAATGGTAGGATGACTTTATGTGTATTAATGTTGGGTCCACCATTTAAATCTCATCTTCAGATCCCTTTATCATCATGAAAAATTCAGAATTAGCACTGGCCACAGTTGAATAAAATAATCCTAATGTTTTTATCTTTCTACTGTATAAATATTAACTTCATTGGGCTTGTGTTGTGAGCTCCACATTTGTTTGATGGGCCTTAGGACCATTAGGCTTTCTCCAGCAAAGTTCAACATTCATGCACAAAATTCTCCATTATCTCTTGGGATTCATCCAAAGGACCTAAAAGATAAAATATTCCAAAAAAGTGATCAATCATATCCCAAAATTTCATATTCAGAAAATGAATATAATTTTGTACACAAACAAATTAATGATTGGGCCAAAATTTGCATTTTAAACAAGAATTGCATTTTAGATGAGAAATGAAGTTCTATTGATGTAATGCACTTAAAACAATATTTATGGACTTTGGAACAGTTCAAATAAAGATATTGACAATGAATATTAGCCACTTTCAGTGACTAATCACACCCCCCAACATAAGTTTTTCTAGTCCCGAGCAAAATAAATTAAAAATATGAAATTCAAATCCCCTTTTCCAAAAACATTTTAATACACATTGCTCAACCAAAGACCTCGTACCAAAAAAAATTATGAAACCCCTCAAAATCATTTAAAACAACCTAGGTCCATAAGCATATCCCAAGCCCAAGCCCATTCCTTTGTTCAAATTTATCGCCACATTTTATCCAATTCCAATTAAGCATGATAATGTGTTGTGCATCATAAAAGATATGGGGCCCATTTTATTGTTCAATGGGAAAAAATGGAAGTTCTAGGTGGGAATCACATTAAATATTACGACGAGTATCCATTTTTTTATTTTTTTTTTGTTTTTTTTTTGTTTTAAGTACAATAGATATGAAAAGACTAACTCTGGGCAAGAAAACTATGGAGTCGGGATCCCCAAGTGCTGAATGCCACACATATTGTCAATTCCATTCTCTACAATAGAGATATAAAGCCTAACTCTGGGCAAGACAACTATAGAGTCACGATTCCCACGTTCTGGACGCCACACATTTGGACAAAACATTGCTCTATGTGGTCATTATTTTTTTTATAATTTATTTTTTGGATACACAAATTAAACTAAAAGTGACCCCAGAACCCTATGCGATAATTAAAGGGACCCAAGAACTCAAATTTACACCCACGGTCCAGTAGACATGCATTGTGACATTTTTACTAAGAGGATGAAAATATAAACTTTGAAAAATCACATCGGACAACCGCACTTTCCAAAAACTATTCTCATAAACTTAAACATGCATTAAAATCAGAATCAAGGCATGCAAAATTATTTGATATCAAATTTCAGAGATTGAAATGTGTGTTATCATGTTCAATGTTAATGGAATTTTTCTTTCCATGCATGATCTTATTAAAAAAATCATTTTTTATTTCATCTCCCCCCAACATAGAATAACACTGTCCGCAGTGTTTAAAGAAAAGAAAAGTTAGAAGGGGGTAGGAGAGGAGTTCAAAGAGGAAATTTGAAAATGATAATCATGAAATGAAGTCACCTGTTGGTTGATGAAGAAATCGCAATCCAATTTCTCCCTTCAATCCTGGGTTCGAGTATCACCGACTTTGATGGTGGTGAATGGATTTTCCTTATAACTTATTACATGTCCTTTTATTTTTTTAACCTATAAAAACATAAAAATAAACAAAACAAATTACACTGGTGATACATTGTCTTCTTTTTAGATTTCTAGGTAAGGTATAACTCAGAGATCATGCCACGTAACACGGATGAATATGGTTCTCCCCCTTCATACCCATCCATACTCATAAAATAAGAAGAGGTCAACAGTCTATGGTAATTTATTATATGAAAAAAATGATTCAAAATGATTAGAAACATGGAAACCATGGGTTTCCTCCCATGCAGCGCTTTTTTTTAACGTCGTTGGCTCGACTTGTACCCCCCAATTTATCCAATTCCAGCTTTCAACATATTTAGGACCACATTTTTTTCCACTTCAACTTGATTCAGAGTGATTTTTTATAATTTGATTCATGTGAAATCCCATGGTCAATAATGATTGTGGAAGTCCAAGGAAATTTGGTAATGGTTGATTCAGTTGAATTTATAGTCTTTCCTAAGCCATCAATGACCATTCCAATATTATTGATTTCTTGAGAAAAATGAACTACAAATACAAGTTCATTCATATCTCCTATAGTGGGATACTTGAGTACGGATGAAAGTAAAATAATTTTGAGCTCGGGTTTATTGAAATTTCCAAAAGGAGATTGAAATATTAAATCAAATTCAGTTTCTTCTCCAAAACATTTAGAAATAATTGATTAATTTTGAAAATAAGATTCATCCTGAAAATTGTCCAGTTGAATATCAGAAGCGTGTATGGGATCACTATTCGTCATATCTCCCAATGGTTTAATGGTTGGTGATTCTAAAAAAATGTTATTGGGGCAATATTCTGAACACTCAATCCATGAAGACAAATTTTCCACTTGTGAATCAAATAATTAATTTCCTCCAAGTTTAAATACCCTTCAACCATTCCTTGATCTTGTTCAGTTATCCCATATCCAAAGGTGAGTTCTTTTTTCAATTCATGAGAGGTTTTTTGGACAAAAGATTCATCTATCATTGATGAGGAAAGAACATCTTGAGTGGTAATGGGTTCCTCAAAAGTCTTAAAGCTTCGTAATTCTAATCTGAAAGATAAAAAAACTGAATTCATTTTATCCATTTGTTCACTCAATTGTTCAAGATATTTTTCAGGATTAGGGTTGATATATGTTTTTAAATCATGGACATCCTCATTATTTATCTTTTCAATAATTATTGGTAGGTATGAAATTTGATCTTTTAAACATTCAGCATCCCATTGATTGTTCATGTTATCAGGTTTGGGGTAATCATTCAAGTGTTTATCAAAGTAGTTTTCTGTCTGAGGGGATTCCCATTGTTTATTTTCTATTTGATTCCAGCACGAGTTTATGAAAGGAAATTGTTGATGATACTCCATTGTAGTTGAATGAAATTTGGAATTGGATTTTTTTGGACACACTATAATAGAAAGGGGAAATGAAAAGATAAATATAGTTGAGAAAAGAGAAGTTAGGTGAGAATATAAGGTGGGTGTCTAAGAAAACTTACTTGGGTCCCTGGAAATGGCGCCAAAATTTGGTTGCGCCCTAATTTACCCTACTGGTAAAAGCGGTCGTTGAAGTACAAGTAGGGATCAAATCCATAGGGACCGAAGAAGAAACCTTTAGAAACACATGTTTTATGGAGGTTGGGCTGTGAAGTTGGCAACATGGGTTTGAATTGATTGGATAACTAATTATTTAATTTAAATAAAAATTAAAAAAAAACAAATTTACATGATCAAAAACAATTAATTAATATGGGTTGATCCTAGGTTGTTTCTTTTCGTGGATTGGATGCATTTCTTTTCGTAAAAATTTCATGGAATTAATTGAAGAGGTATCCAAACAACGAGATAATTCTCCCAAATCATTCACCAATTTAATCCCCACACAATTCCAAGGCCAATCACCAATTCACTTTGAGGATCACTTTACTAAGCTCTCAAAGGAAATATATCGTACTAGCACTCAAAATGTGTCATTGTTAAACTTGGAAAAGTTAAAGAAGAACATAACTCATCGAATGGAAATCTTAAAATAACTAATAGATTTAAAAATTAAAGTACAAGAATTAACATCCAATCCATCGCATGCAACTCTCTAGGACTAAAAAATAAATGGTTAGCCCTCCATAGATGCTATTATATCAATGGAAGCCAGAAGTCGACTTAAAGAAGTGGAATTGAAGAAGAAAAACATTAAAAAAAATGAACACTCCACCGTTGTGTGAGAAATTCACAAGTGTTGGTGTGAATAATTTCACAACATGATTCAATGGTATCAACGTGTGAAGAAAAGGAAAATAAAAAGTGAATAATAAGAATAAATTTTATTTAAAATAATAAACATGAAAGAAAAAATTACATGGAAAAACTTGACGATGCGATTACAAATTGAAAGCAGGAAATTACAATTGAAAGAAATACAATGGATGAAAGAAAAACATGGATTCAAAGATAAATGTTAGATGATAATTACCTTCACCAGCATCTCCTAATATAGGCATATTAAGAGCCTTAGGTACACCCCCCACAATCAATTCACCCCCAACAATTAACAGAGTCAAAATGAGGGTGAATAATCAAAAGGAAATTGACATTTCGAAGTTGACCCGGAAAACTGTCCAGATTCATTCACCATTTTTACGTTCGAATCATTAATTTATGGAGGCCGAATATTGAGGGGTCATAGATGGATAATATCTTCTACCATGTGTCCTCTATCCCATGTAAAAATATCAGGACATTTGGCAAGGCGTTTAGAGTTTATGGACGAAATGGTGGGACGACTTTATGTGCATTAATGACAGGTCCACCATTTAAATCTCAGATTCAGATACCTTTATCATCATAATAACTTCCTAGTTAGCTCAGGCCACAGTTGAATAAAATGATCCTCATATATTTTTATTTCTACTGTATAAATTTGAGATTCATTGGGCTTGTTTTGTGATCCCCTCATTTGTTTGATGGGCCTTAGGCCCATTATGCTTTCTCTAGAAAAGTTCTACACTCGGGCGCAAAATTCTCCATTATCCCTTGGGATTAATCCATCGGGCCTAAAAGATAAAATATTCCAATCAAAGTGGTCAATCATATCCCAAAATTCCAAATTCATAAAATGAATATAATTTTGTACACAAACAAATTAATGATTGGGCTGAAATTTTCATTTTAAACAAGAATTTCATTTTAGATGAGAAATGAAGTTCTATTTATGTAATGCACTAAAAAACAATATTTATGAACATTGGAACAATTAATATAAAGATATTGATAATGAATATTATCCACTTTCAGTGACTAATCACCCCCCCCCCCAACTTGATTTTTTCTAGTCCCAAGAAAAATAAATTACAAATATGAAATTCAAATCCCCTTTTCCAAAAACATTTAAATAAAAATTGCTCAACCAAAGACCTCATACCAAAAAAAATTATGAAACCCATCAAAATCATTTAAAACAACCTAGTTTCATAAGCATATCCCAAGCCCAAGCGCATTCCTTTAATCAAATTCCTCGCCACATTTCATCCAATTCCAATTAAGCATGATAAAGTGTTGTGCATTATAAAAGATACGGGGCCCATTTTACTGTTCAATGGGAAAAAATGGAAGCGCTGGGTGGGAATCAAATTAAATCTCAAGATGAGTGTCCATTTTTTTGATTTTTTTTTGATTTTATTGTTTTTTTTTTGTTTTAACTACAATAGATATGAAAAGACTAACTCTGGGAAAAACAACTATGGAGTCGCGATCCCCAAGTGCCGGACTCCACACAAATTGTCAATTCCATTCTCTACAATAGAGATATAAAGCCTAACTCTGGGCAAGACAACTATAGAGTCACGATCCCCAAGATCCGGACACCACACATTTGGAAAAAACCTTACTCTATGTGGTCATTATTATTTTTTATATTTCTTTTTTTGGATACTCAAACTAAACAAAAAGTGACCCAAGAACCCTATGCTATAATTAAAGGGACCCAAGAACTCAAATTTACACCCATGATCCATTAGAAATTCATTGTGACATTTTTCCTAAGAGGATGAAAATGTAAACTTTGAAAAATCACATCGGACAACCACACTTTACAAAAACTATGCTCATGAACTTAACCATGCATTAAAATCAGAATCAAGGCATGCAAAATTATTTGATATCCAATTTCAGAGTTTGCAATGTGTGTCATCATGTTCAAGGTTAATGGAATTTTTCTTTCCATGCATGATCCTATTAAAAAATCATTTTTTATTTCATCTCCCCCCAACATAGAATAACACTATCCCCGGTGTTTAAAGAAAAGAAAAGTTAGAAGGGGTAGGAGAGGAGTTCAAAGAGGAAATTTGAAAATGATAATCATGGAATGAAGTCACCTGGTGGTTGATGAAGAAATCGCATGCCAATGTATCCATTCAATCCTGGGTTCGAGTCTCAACAGCTTTGATGGTGGTGAATGGATTTTACTTATGACTTAAGACATGTCCTTTTATTTTTTTAACATATAAAAACATAAAAATAAAGAAAAAAATAAACTGATGATACATTGTCTTCTTTTTAGATTTCTGGGTAAGGTATTACTCAGAGATCATGCCACGTGACACAGATTAATATGGCTCTCCCCCTTCATACCCACCCTTACTCATAAAACAAGACCAGGTCAATAATCTATGGTAATTTATTATATGGAAAAAATGATTCAAAATGATTAGAAACATGGAAACCATGGGTTGCCTCCGATGCAGTGCTTTTGTTTAACGTCGTTGGCTCGACTTGTACCCCCCAATTTATCCAATTACAACATTAAACATTTTTAGGACCCCATTTTTGTCAACTTCAACTTGATTCAGATTGATTTTTTTATAATTTGATTCATGTGAAATCCCATGGTCAATAATGAGTGTGGAAGTCCAAGGAAATTTGGTAATGGTTGATTCAGTTGAATTTCTAGTCTTTTGTAAGACATCAATGACTAGTCCAACATTATTGGTTTCTTGAGAAGAATGAACTACAAATAAAAGGACTTTCGTATCTCATATAGTGGGATTCTTGAGTACAGAAGAAAGTAAAATAATTTTGAGCTCGGGTTTATTGAAATTTCCTAAAGGAGATTGAAAAATTAAATCAAAATCAGTTTCTTCTCCAAAACATTTAGAAATAATTGGTTCATTTTGAAAATAAGTTTCATCCTGAAAATTTTCCTATTGAATATCAGAAGCATGTTTGGGATCACTATCCGTTATATCTCCCAATGGTTCAATGGTCGGTGATTCTAAAAAAATGTTATTGGAGAAATATTTTGAACACTCAATCCATGAAGACAAATTTTCCCCTTGTGAATCAAAAAATTAATTTCCTCTTAGTTTATATACCCTTCAACATTTCCTTGATCTTGTTCAGTTATCCCATATCCAAAGGTTAGTTCTTTTTTCAATTTATGAGAGGTTTTTTGGATAAAATATTCATCTATCAATGACGAGGAAAGAACATCTTGAGTGGGAATGGGTTTCTCAAAAGTCTTAATGCTTTGTAATTCTAATCTGAAAGATGAAACATCTGAATTCATTTTATCCATTTTTTTCACACAATTGTTCAAGATTTTTTTCAGGATTAGGGTTGATATATGTTTGTACATCATGGAATTACTCATTATTTATCTTTTCAATCATTCTTGATAGGTATGGAAATTGATATTTTAAACATTCGTCATCCCATTGATTGTTCATGCTATCAGGTGTTGGGTAATCATTCAAGTGTTGATCAAAGTAATTTTCTATCTGAGGGGATTCCCATTGTTGATTTTCTATTTGATTCTAGCACGAGTTTATGAAAGGAAATTGTTGATGATACTCTATTGGAGTTGAATGAAATTTGGATTTGGATTTTTTTGGACACACGAAAATAGAAAGGTGAAATGAAAAGAGAAATATAGGTGAGAAAAGAGAAGTTAGGTGAGAATAGATGGTGGGTGTCTAAGAAAACTTACTTGGGTCCTTGGAAATGGCGCCAAAATTTGGTTGCGACCAAATTTACCCTACTGGTAAAAGTGGTCGTTGAAGTACAAGTAGGGATCGAATCCACAGGGACCGAAGAAGAAACCTTTAGAAACAAATGTTTTATGGAGGTTGGGCTGTAAAGTCGGTAACATGGTTTTGAATTGATTGGATAACTAATTATTTAATTTAAAGAACAATATAAAAAAAATTACTTGATCAAAAACAATTAATTAATATGGGTTGATCCTAGGTTGTTTCTTTTCGTGGATTGGATGCATTTCTTTTGGTAAAAATTTAATGTCATTAATTGAAGAGTTATCCAAACAACGAGATAATTCTCCCAAATGATTCACCAATTTAATCCCCACACAATTCCAAGGCCAATCACCAATTCACTTTGAGGATCACTTTACTAAGAACTCAAAGGAAATAGATCGTACTAGCACTCAAAACATGTCATTGTTAAACTTGGAAAAGTTAATGAAGAACATAACTCATCGAATGGAAATCTTAAAATAACAAACAGATTTAAAAATTAAAGTACAAGAAATAACATCCAATCCATCACATGCAACTCTCTAGGACAAAAACATAAATGTTTATCCCTCCATAGATGCTATTATATCAATGGAAGCGAGAAGTCGACTTAAAGAAGTGAAATTGAAGACGAAAAACATTAATAAAAATGAACACTCCACCGTTGTGTGAGAAATTCACAAGTGCTGGTGTGAATATTTTCACACCTTGATTCAATGGTATCAACATGTGAAGAAAAGGAAAATAAATATTGAATAAGAAGAATAAATTTTATTTAAAATAATAAACATGAAAGAAAAACTTACATGGAAAAACATGATGATGCGATTACAAATTGAAAGCAGGAAATTACAATTGAAAGAAATACAATGGATGAAAGAAAAACATGGATACAAAGAAAAATGTTAGATGATAATTCCCTTTACCAAAATATCCTTTTATAGGCATATTAGGAGCCTTAGGTCCACCCACCACAATCAATTTTCCCCCCAACAATTAACAGAGTCAAAACGAGGGTGAATAATCAAAATGAAATTGACATTTTGAAGTTGACCCAGAAAACTGTCCAGATTCGTCCACCATTTTGACGTTTGATGCTTTAATTGATGGAGGATGAATCATGAGGGGTCATATAAGACCAATATCTTCATCTATGTATCCTCTATCCCATGTAACAATTTTAGGACATTTGTCTTAGCTGTTTAGAAGTTGTAGACGAAATGGTGGGACGACTTTATGTGCATTAATGTCGGGTTCACCATTTAAATCTAAGATTTAGATCCATTTATCATCATGATAACTTCAGAATTAGCTCCGGCCACAGTTGAATAAAATTATCCTCATATTTTTTATCTTTCTACTGTATAAATTTTAGCATCATTGGGCTTGTTTTGTGAGCCCCACATTTGTTTGATGGGCCTTAGGCCCATTATGCATTCTCTAGCAAAGTTCTGCATTCGGGCGCAAAATTATCCATTATCCCTTGGGATTCATCCATCGGACCTAAAAGATAAAATATTACAATCAAAGGGATAAATCATGTCCCAAAATTTGAAATTCAGAAAATGAATATAATGTTGTACTCAAACAAATGAATTATTGGGCCCAAATTTGGATTTTAAACAAGAATTTCATTTTAGATGAGAAATGAAGTTCTATTTATGTAATTCACTAAAAACAATATTTATGAACATTGGAACAATTAATATAAATATATTGAAAATGAATATTAACCACTTTTAGTGACTAATCACACCACCAAACTTGAGTTTTTCTAGTCCTGATCAAAATAAATTACAAATATGAAATTCAAATCCCTTTTTCCAAAAAGATTTTAATAAAAATTGCTCAACCAAAGACCTCATACCAAAAAAAATTATGAAACCCATCAAAATCATTTAAAAAAACCTAGGTCCATAAGTATATCCCAATCCCAAGCCCATTCCTTTGTTCAAATTCATCACCACATTTCATCCAATTCCAATTAAACATGATAAAGTGTTGTGCATCATAAAAGATATGGCCCATTTTATTGTTCAATGGGAAAAAATGGAAGCGCTAGGTGGGAATCACATTAAATATTAAGATGAGTATCCATTTATTTTGATTTCTTTTGTTTTAACTACAATATATATGAAAAGACTAACTGTGGGCAAGACAATTATGGAGTCGCGATCCCAAAGTGTTGGACGCCACACACATTGTCAATTCCATTCTTTAGAATAGAGATATAAAGCCTAACTCTGGGCAAGAAAACTATAGAGTCACAATCCCCAAGTTCTAGATGGCACACATTTGGACAAAATATTGCTCCATCTGGTCATTATTATTTTTTATAATTTTTTTTGGGATACTAAAATTAAACGGAAAGTGACCCCAGAACCCTATGCTATAATTAAAGGGACCCAAGAACTCAAATTTACACCCACAATCCAGTAGACATGCATTGTGACATTTTTACTAAGAGGATGAAAATGTAAACTTTGAAAAATCACATCAGACAACCGCAATTTCCAAAAACTATGCTCATGAACCTAAACTTGCATTAAAATCAGAATCAAGGCATGAAAAATTATTTGATATCTAATTTTAGAGTTTGAAATGTGTGTTATCATGTTCAAGGTTAATGGAATTTTTCTTTCCATGCATGTTCTTATTAAAAAAATCAATTTTTATTTCATCTCCCCCCAACATTGAATAACATTGTCCCCTGTGTTTAAAGAAAAGAAAAGTTAGAAGCGGTAGGAGAGGAGTTCAAAGAGGAAATTTGAAAATGATAATCATGGAATTAAGTCACCTGGTGGTTGATGAAGAAATCGCATGCCAATGTCTCCCTTCAATCCTAGGTTCGAGTCTCAGCATCTTTTAGGGTGGTGAATGTATTTGCTTTATGACTTACGACATGTCATTTTATTTTTTAACCTATAAAAACATAAAAATAAACAAAACAAAATCAACTGATGATACATTGTCTTCTTCTTAGATTTCTGGGTAAGGTATTACTCAGAGATCATGCCACGTGACATGGATGAATATGGTGCTCCCACCTCATACCCATCCTTACTCATAAAAGAGGAATAGGTCAACAGTCTATGGTAATTTATTATATGAAAAAAAATGATTCAAAATGATTAGAAACATGGAAACCATGGGTTTCCTCCCATGCAGCGCTTTTGTTTAACGTCGTTGGCTCGACTTGTACCCCCCAATTTATCCAATTCCAACTTTAAACAATTTTAGGACCCCATTTTTTCCCACTTCAACTTGATTCAGATTGAATTTTTTATAATTTGATTCATGTGAAATACCATGGTCAATAATGAGTGTGGAAGTCCAAGGAAATTTGGTAATGGTTGATTCAGTTGAATTTCAAGTCATTCCTAAGACATCAATGACCATTCCAACAATATTAGTTTCTTGAGAAGAATGAACTATAAATATATGGTCTTTCGTATCTCCTATAGTGGGATTCTTGAGTACGGAATAAAGTAAAATAATTTTGAGCTCGGGTTTATTGAAATTTCCTAAAGGAGATTGAAAAATTAAATCAAAATCAGTTTCTTCTCCAAAATATTTAGAAAGAATTGTTTCATTGTGAAAATAAGATTCAGCCTGAAAATTGTCCAGTTGAATATCAGAAGCATTTATGGGATCACTATTCGTTATATCTCCCAATGGTTTAGTGGTCGGTGATTCTAAAAAAATGTTATTGGAGCAATATTCTGAACACTCAATCCATGAAGACAAAATTTCCCCTTGTGAATCAAAAAATTAATTTCCTCCTGGTTTAAATAACCTTCAACATTTCCTTGATCTTGTTCAGTTATCCCATATACAAAGGTTAGTTCTTTTTTCAATTCATGATAGGTTTTTTGGATAAAAGATTCATCTATCAATGATGAGGAAATAACATCTTGAGTAGGAATGGGTTCCTCAAAAGTTCTAAAGCTTGGTAATTCTAATCTGAAAGATGAAACTTCTGAATTCATTTTATCCATTTTTTCACACAATTGTTCAAGATTTTTTTCAGGATTAGGGTTGATATATGTTTGTACATCATGGACTTCCTCATTATTTATCTTTTTAATCATTCTTAATAGGTATGGAAATTGATCTTTTAAACATTCAACATACCATTGATGGTTCATGTTATCAGGTGTGGGGTAATCATTCAAGTGTTGAGCAAAGTAATTTTCTATCTGAGGGGATTCCCATTGTTGCTTTTCTATTTGATTCCAGCCCAAGATTATGAAAGTAAATTGTTGATGATACTCCATTAGAGTTGAAAGAAATTTGTATTTGGATTTTTTTTGTCACACGAAAACAGAAAGGGGAAAAGAAAAGAGAAATATAGGTGAGAAAAGAGAAGTTAGGTGAGAATTGAAGGTGGGTGTCTAAGAAAACATACATGGGTCCCCGGTAATGGCACCAAAATTTGATTGCGCCCAAATTTAACGTACTGGTAAAAGCGGTCGTTGAAGTACAAGTAGGGATCGAATCCACAGGGACCGAAGAATAAACCTTTAGAAACACATGTTTTTTGGAGGTTGGTCCATGAAGTTGGTAACATGGGGTTTTAATTTATTGGATAACTAATTATTTAATTTAAAGAACAATTAAGAAACAAATATACTTGATCTAAAACAATTAATTAATATGGGTTGATCCTAGGTTGTTGCTTTTGGTGGATGGGATGCATTTCTTTTCTCAAAAATTTTATGTCCTTAATTGAAGATGTATCCAAACAATGAGATAATTCTCCCAAATCATTCACCAATTTAATCCTAACACAATTCCAAGGCCAATCACCAATTCACTTTGAGGATCACTTTACTAAGCACTCAAAGTAAATAGATCATACTAGCACTCAAAACGTGTCATCGTTAAACTTGGAAAAGATGAAGAAGAACATAACTCAACGAATGGAAATATTAAAATAACAAACAGATTTAAAAATTAAACTACATGAAATAACATCCAATCAATCGCGTGAAACTCTCTAGGACCAAAAAATAAATTTTTAGCCCTCCATAGATGTTATTATATCAATGGAAGTGAGAAGTCGACTTAAAGAAGTGGAATTGAAGAAGAAAAACATTATTAAAAATGAACACTCCACCGTTGTGTGAGAAATTCACAAGTGCTGGTGTGAATAATTTCACACCTAATTCAATGGTATCAACATGTGAAGAAAAAGGAAAATAAAAAGTGAAGAAGAAGAATAAATTTTATTTAAAATAATAAACATGAATGAAAAACATACATGTAAAAACATGACGATGCGATTACAAATTGAAAGCAGGAAATTACAATTGAAAGAATTACAATGGATGAAAGAAAAACATGGATTCAAAGAAAAATGATAGATGATAATTCCCTTCACCAACATCTCCTTATATAGGCATATTAGGAGCCTTAGTTCCACCCACCACAATCAATTCGCCCCCAAACAATTAACAGGGTCAAAACGAGGGTGAATAATCAAAATGAAATTGATATTTTGAAGTTGACCCAGAAAACTGTCCAGATTCGTCCACCATTTTGATGTTTGATGCTTTAATTGATGGAGGATGAATAATGAGGGGTCATATAAGACCAATATCTTCGTCTATGTATCCTCTATCCCATGTAACAATTTCAGGACATTTGTCTTAGCTGTTTACAATTTATGGTCAAAATGGTGGGACGACTTTATGTGCATTAATGTCGGGTTCACCATTTAAATCTAAGATTTAGATCCATTTATCATCATGAAAAAATCATAATTAGCTCTGGCCACAGTTGAATAAAGTTATACTCATATTTTTTATCTTTCTACTATATAAATTCTAGCATCATTGGGCTTGTTTTGTGAGCCCCACATTTGTTTGATGGGCCTTAGGCCCATTATGCATTCTCCAGCAAAGTTCTGCATTCGGGCTCAAAATTCTCCATTATCCCTTGGGATTCATCCATCGGACCTAAAAGATAAAATATTAAAATCAATGGGATCAATCATATCCCAAAGTTGAAATTCAGAAAATGAATATAATGTTGTACTCAAACAAATGAATTATTGGGCCCAAATTTAGATTTTAAACAAGAATTGCATTTTAGATGAGAAATGAAGTTCTATTTATGTAATTCACTAAAAAAATATTTATGAACATTGCAACAATTAATATAAAGATATTGAAAATGAATATTAGACACTTTTAGTGACTAATCACACCACCCAACTTGATTTTTGCTAGTCCCGAGCAAAATAAATTACAAATATGAAATTCAAATCCCTTTTTCCAAAAACAATTTAATACAAATTGCTCAACCAAAGACCTCATACCAAAAAAAATTATGAAACCCATCAAATTCATTTAAAACAACCTAGGTCCATAAGTATATCCCAAGCCCAAGCTCATTCCTTTGTTCAAATTCATCACCACATTTCATCCAATTCCAATTAAACATGATAAAGTGTTGTGCATCATAAAAGATATGGCCCATTTTATTGTTCAATGGGAAAAATGGAAGCGCTAGGTGCGAATCACATTAAATATTAAGATGGGTATCCATTTATTTTGATTTCTTTTGTTTTAACTACAATATATATGAAAAGACTAATTATGGTCAAGACAACTATGGAGTCACGATCCCCAAGTGTCGGACGCCACACAAATTGTCAATTCCATTTTTTACAGTAGAGATATAAAGCCTAACTCTGGGAAAGACAACTATAGAGTCACGATCCCCAAGTTCTAGATGGCACACATTTGGACAAAATATTTCTCCATGTGGTCATTATTATTTTTTATAATTTTTTTTTGGGATACTAATATTAAACTGAAAGTGACCCCAGAACCCTATGCTATAATTAAAGGGACCCAAGAACTCAAATTTACACCCACAATCTAGTAGACATTCATTGTGACATTTTTACTAAGAGGATGAAAATGTAAACTTTGAAAAATCACATCAGACAACCACACTTTCCAAAAACTATGCTCATGAACTTAAACTTGCATTAAAATCAGAATCAAGGCATGAAAAATTATTTGATATCTAATTTCAGAGTTTGCAATGTGTGTTATCATGTTCAAGGTTAATGGAATTTTTATTTCCATGCATGTTCTTATTAAAAAAATAAATTTTTATTTCATCTCCCCCCAACATTGAATAACACTGTCCACTGTGTTTAAATAACAGAAAAGTTAGAAGGTGTAGGAGAGGAGTTCAAAGAGGAAATTTGAAAATGATAATCATGGAATTAAGTCACCTGGTGATTGATGAAGAAATCGCATGCCAATGTATCCCTTCAATCCTGGGTTCGAGTCTCAGCATCTTTTAGGGTGGTGAATGGATTTTCTTTATGACTTACGATATGTCCTTTTATTTTTTAACCTATAAAAACATAAAAATAAACAAAACAAAATCAACTGATGAAACATTGTCTTCTTCTTAGATTTCTGGGTAAGGTATTACTCAGAAATCATGCCACGTGACATGGATGAATATGGTGCTCCCCCCTCATACCCATCCTTACTCATAAAAGAGGAATAGGTCAACAGTCTATGGTAATTTATTATATGAAAAAAATGATTCAAAATGATTAGAAACATGGAAACCATGGGTTTCCTCCCATGCAACGCTTTTGTTTAACGTCGTTGGCTCGACTTGTACCCCCCAATTTATCCAATTCCAACTTTCAACAATTTTAGGACCCCATTTTCTCCCACTTCAACTTGATTCAGATTTATTTTTTTATAATTTGATTCATGTGAAATACCATGGTCAATAATGAGTGTGGAAGTCCAAGGAAATTTGGTAATGGTTGATTCAGTTGAATTTCAAGTCTTTACTAAGACATCAATGACCATTCCAACATTATTAGTTTCTTGAGAAGAATGAACTATAAATACAAGGTCTTTCGTATCTCCTATAGTGGGATTCTTGAGTAAGGAAGAAAGTAAAATAATTTTGAGCTCGGGTTTATTGAAATTTCCTAAAGGAGATTGAAAAATTAAATCAAAATCAGTTTCTTCTCCAAAACATTTAGAAAGAATTGGTTCATTTTGAAAATAAGATTCATCCTGAAAATTGTCCAGTTGAATGTCAGAAGCATGTATGGGATCACTATTCGTTATATCTCCCAATGGTTCAGTGGTCGGTGATTCTAAAAAATTTTTATTGGAGCAATATTCTGAACACTCAATCCATGAAGACAATATTTCACCTTGTGAATCAAAAAATTAATTTCCTCCTGGTTTAAATAACCTTCAACATTTCCTTGATCTTGTTCAGTTATCCCATATCCAAAGGTTAGTTCTTTTTTCAATTCATGATAGGTTTTTTGGATAAAAGATTCATCTATCAATGATGAGGAAAGAACATCTTGAGTGGGAATGGGATCCTCAAAAGTCATAAAGCTTTGTAATTCTAATCTGAAAGATGAAACTTCTGAATTCATTTTATCCATTTTTTCACACAATTGTTCAAGATTTTTTTCAGGATTAGGGTTGATATATGTTTGTACATCATGGACTTCCTCATTATTTATCTTTTTAATCATTCTTAGTAGGTATGGAAATTGATCTTTTAAACATTCAACATCCCATTGATTGTTCATGTTATCAGGTGTGGGGTAATCATTCAAGTGTTGATCAAAGTAATTTTCTATCTGAGGGGATTCCCATTGTTGACTTTCTATTTGATTCCAGCCCAAGTTTATGAAAGGAAATTGTTGATGATACTCCATTAGAGTTGAATGAAATTTGTATTTGGATTTTTTTTGTCACACGAAAACAGAAAGGGGGAAAGAAAAGATAAATATAGGTGAGAAAAGAGAAGTTAGGTGAGAATTGAAGGTGGGTGTCTAAGAAAACTTACTTGGGTCCCCGGTAATGGCGCCAAAATTTGATTGTGCCCAAATTTACCCTACTGGTAAAAGCGGTCGTTGAAGTACAAGTAGGGATCAAATCCACAGGGACCAAAGTATAAACCTTTAGAAACACATGTTTTTTGGAGGTTGGGCCGTGAAGTTGGTAACAAGGGTTTTAATTGATTGGATAACTAATTATTTAATTTAATGAACAATTAAAAAACAAATTTACTTGATCTAAAACAATTAATTGATATTGGTTGATCCTAGGTTGTTGCTTTTGGTGGATGGGATGCATTTCTTTTCTTAAAAATTTTATGTCCTTAATTGAAGATGTATCCAAACAATGAGATAATTCTCCCAAATCATTCACCAATTTAATCCTAACACAATTCCAAGGCCAATCATTAATTCACTTTGAGGATCGCTTTACTGAGAACTCAAAGGAAATAGATCGTACTATCACTCAAAACGTGTCATCGTTAAACTTGGCAAAGATGAAGAAGAACATAACTCAACGAATGGAAATATTAAAATAACAAATAGATTTAAAAATTAAACTACATGAAATAACATCCAATCTATCACGTGAAACTCTCTAGGACCAAAAAATAAATTTTTAGCCCTCCATAGATGCTATTATATCAATGTAAGTGAGAAGTTGACTTAAAGAAGTGGAATTGAAGAAAAAAAACATTAATAAAAATGAACACTCCACCGTTGTGTGAGAAATTCACAAGTGCTAGTGTGAATAATTTAACACCTAATTCAATGGTATCAACATGAGAAGAAAAAGGAAAATAAAAAGTTAAGAAGAAGAATAAATTTTATTTAAAATAATAAACATGAATGAAAAACATACATGGGAAAACTTGACGATGCGATTAAAAATTGAAACAGGAAATTACAATTGAAAGAAATACAATGGATGAAAGAAAAACATGGATTCAAAGAAAAATGATAGATGATAATTCCCTTCACCAAAATCTCCTTATATTGGCATATTATGATCCTTAGGTCCAACCCCCACTATCAATTCACCCCCCAATAATTAATAGAGTCAAAACAAGGGTGAATAATTAAAAGGAAATTGACATTTCGAAGTTGACCCGGAAAACTGTCCAGATTCGTCCACCATTTTGACGTTCGAATCTTTAATTGATGGATGCCGAATCTTGAAAGGTCATAGAAGACATATCTCTTCTTCCATGTGTCCTCTATCCTATGTAAACATTTCAGGACATTTGTATCATCCGTTTAGAAGTTATGGAAGAAATGGTGGGATGACTTTATGTGCATTAATGTCGGGTCCACCATTTAAATCTCAGCTTCATATCCATTTATCATCATGAAAACATTAGAATTAGCTCCGGCCACAGTATAATAAACTGTTCCTCATGTTTTTCTCTTTCTACTGTATAAATTTTTGTTTCATTGGGCTTGTTTTGTGAGCCCCACATTTGTTTGATGGGCCTTAGGCCCATTATGCTTTCTCCAGCAATGTTCTGCATTCAGGCGCAAGATTCTCCATTATCCCTTGGGATTCATCCATCAGACCTAAAAGATAAAATATTACAAACAAAGTGATCAATCATATACCAAAATTTTAAATTCAAAAAATCAATATAATGTTGTACACAAAAAAAAAATGATTGGTCGCAAATTTTCATTTTAAACAAGAATTGTATTTTAGATTAGAAATGAAGTTCTATTTATGTAATGCACGAAAAAAATATTTATGGACTTTGGAACAATTAATATAAAGATATTAACAATGAATATTAGCCACTTTCAGTGACTAATCACACCCCCCATCTTGTGTTTTTCTAGTCCTGAGAAAAATAAATTACAAATATGAAATTCAAATCCCCTTTTCCAAAAACATTTTAATACACATTGCTCAACAAAAGACCTCATACCAAAAAAAATTATGATACCCATCAAAATCATTTAAAAAAACCTATGTCTATAAGCATATCCCAAGCCCAAGCCCATTCCTTTGTTCAAATTCATCACCACATTTCATCCAATTCCAATTAAGCATGATAAAGTGTTGTGCATCATAAAAGATATGGGGCCCATTTTATTGTTCAATGAGAAAAAATGGAAGCGCTAGGTGGGAATCACATTAAATCTTAAGATGAGTATCCATTTTTTTTATATTTTTTTTTGTTTTTTTAACTACAATAGATATGAAAAGGCTAACTCTAGGCAAGAATACTATGGAGTCACGATCCCCAAGTGCCGGACGCCACACATATTTTCAATTCCATTCTCTACAATAGATATGTAAAGCCTAACTCTGGGCAAGAAAACTATAGAGTCATGATCCCCAAGTTACGGACGCCACAAATTTGGACAAAACATTGCTCTATGTGGTCATTTTTTTTTTATAATTTTTTTGGATACTCAAATTAAACTAAAAGTGACCCCAAAACCCTATGATATAATTAAAGGGACCCAAGAACTCAAATTTACACCCACGATCTAGTAGACATGCATTGTGACATTTTTACTAAGAGGATGAAAATGTAAACATTGAAAAATCACATCGGACAACCGCACTTTCCAAAAACTAATCTCATGAACTTAAACTTGCATTAAAATCAGAATCAAGGCATGAAAAATTATTTGATATCCAATTTCAGAATTTTCAATGTGTGTTATCATGTTCAAGGTTAATGAAATTTTTCTTTCTATGGGTGTTCTTATTAAAAAAATCATTTTTTATTTCATCTCCCCCCAACATAGAATAACACTGTCCCCGGTGTTTAAAGAAAAGAAAAGTTAGAAGGGGGTAGGAGAGGAGTTCAAAGAGGAAATTTGAAATTGATAATCATGGAATGAAGTCACCAGGTGGTTGATAAAGAAATCACATGCCAATGTATCCCTTCAATCCTGGGTTCGAGTCTCAGCAGCCTTGATGGTGGTGAATGGATTTTCATTTTGACTTATGACATGTCCTTTTATTTTTTAACCTATAAAAACATAAAAATAAACAAAAAAAATAAACTGATGATACATTGTCTTATTTTTAGATTTCTGGGTAAGGTATTTCTCAGAGATCACGCCACGTGACACGGAAGAATATGGCGCTCCCCCTTCATACCCATCCTTACTCATAAAAGAAGAACAGGTAAACAGTCTATGGAAATTTATTATATGAAAAAAAATGATTCAAAATGATTAGAAACATGGAAACCATGGGTTTCCTCCCATGCAGGGCTTTTGTTTAACGTCGTTGGCTCGACTTATACCCCCCAATTTATCCAATTCCAACATTCAACATTTTTAGGACCCCATTTTTCTCCACTTCAACTTGATTCAGATTGATTTTTTTATAATTTGATTCATGTGAAATCCCATGGTCAATAATGAGTGTGGAAGTCCAAAGAAATTTGGTAATGGTTGATTCAGTTGAATTTATAGTCTTTCCTAAGACATCAATGACCATTCCAATATTATTGGTTTCTTGAGAAGAATGAACTAAAAATTCAAGGTCTTTCGTATCTAATATATTGGGATTCTTGAGTTCGGAAGAATGTAAAATAATTTTGAGCTCAGGTTTATTGAAATTTCCTAAAGGATATTGAAAAATTAATTCAAAATCAGTTTCTTATCCAAAACATTTAGAATGAATTGGTTCATTTTGAAAATAAGATTCACCCTGAAAATTGTCCAGTTGAATATCAGAAGTGTGTATGGGATCACTATTCGTTATATCTCCCAATGGTTCAATGGTCGGTGATTCTAAAAAAATGTTATTGGAGCAATATTCTGAACACTCAATCCATGAAGACAAATTTTCCCCTTGTGAATCCAAAAATTTAATTTCCTCCTGTTTTAAATACCCTTCAACATTTCCTTGATCTTGTTCAGTTATCCCATATCTAACGGTTAGTTCATTTTTCAATTAATGAGTGGTTTTTTGGATAAAAGATTCATCTATCAATGATGAGGAAAGAACATCTTGAGTGGGAATGGCTTCCTCAAAAGTCTTAAAGCTTTTTAATTCTAATCCGAAAGATGAAACTTCTGAATTCATTTTATCCATTTGTTCCAACAATTGTTCAAGATTTCTTTCTGGATTAGGGTTGATATATGTTTGTACATCATGGACTTCCTCATTATTTATCTTTTCAATCATTCTTGATAGGTATGGAA
The DNA here is from genome assembly GCA_963277665.1 of Viscum album. Lineage (NCBI taxonomy): Eukaryota > Viridiplantae > Streptophyta > Magnoliopsida > Santalales > Viscaceae > Viscum > Viscum album. The sequence continues at coordinate 50,565,194 of OY728152.1, read as the reverse complement.
ATTGATCTTTTAAACATTCAGCATCCCGTTGATTGTTCATGTTATTAGGTGTGGGGTAATCATTCAAGTGTTGATCAAAGTAATTTTCTATCTGAGGGGATTCCCATTGTTGATTTTCTATTTGATTATAGCCCGATTTTATGAAATGAAATTGTTGATGATACTCCATTGGAGTTGAATGAAATTTGGATTTGGATTTTTTTTGGACACACGACAATAGAAAGGGGAAAAGATAAGGGAAATATAGGTGAGAAAAGAGAAGTTAGGTGAGAATAGAAGGTGAGTGTCTAAGAAAACTTACATGGGTCCCCGGCAACGGTGCCAAAATTTGGTTGCACCCAAATTTACCCTAATGGTAAAAGCGGTCATTGAAGTACATGTAGGGATTGAATCCATAGGGACCGAAGAAGAAACCTTTAGAAACACATGTTTTATGGAGGTTGGGCTGTGAAGTTGGTAACATGGGTTTGAATTGATTGGATAACTAATTATTTAATTTAAATAACAATTAAAAAAACAAATTTACTTGATCTAAAACACTTAATTAATATGGGTTGATCCTAGGTTGTTGCTTTTGGTGGATTGGATGCATTTCTTTTCATAAAAATTTCATGTCATTAATTGAAGACGTATCTAAACAACGAGATAATTCTCCCAAATCATTCACCAATTTAATCCCTACACAATTCCAAGGCTAATCACCAATTCACTATGAGGACCACTTTATTGAGCACTCAAAGGAAATAGATCGTACTAGCACTCAAAATGTGTCATCGTTAAACTTGTAAAAGATGAAGAAGAACATAACTCATCGAATGGAAATCTTAAAATAAAAAACAGATATAAAAATTAAATTACATGAAATAACATCTAATCCATTGAATTCAACTCTCTAGGACCAAAAAATAAATGTTTATCCCTCCATAGATGTTATTATATCAATGGAAGTGAGAAGTCGACTTAAAGAAGTGGAATTGAAGAAGAAAAACATTAATAAAAATTAACACTCCACTGTTGTGTGATAAATTCACAAGTGCTGGTGTGAATAATTTCACACCTTGATTCAATGGTATCAACGTGTAAAGAAAAGGAAAATAAAAAGTGAAGAAGAAGAAATTTTATTTAAAATAATAAAAATGAAAGAAAAACTTACAGGGAAAAACATGACGATGCGATTACAAATTGAAAGCAGGAAATTACAATTGAAAGAAATACAATGGATGAAAGAAAAACATGGATTCAAATAAAAATGTTAGATGATAATTCCCTTCACCAAAATATCCTTATATAGGCATATTAGGAGCCTTAGGTTCACCCCCCACAATCAATTCACTACCCAATAATTAATAGAGTCAAAACGAGGGTGAATAATCAAAAGGAAATTGACGTTTCGAAGTTGACCCAGAAAACTGTACAGATTCGTCCACCATTTTGACGTTCGAATCTCTAATTGATGGGGGCCTAATATTGAGTAGTCATAGGAGAGAAATATGTCTAGTAATATTATATCCCCAAAAGGGATCTGGAAATATTATCATAAATTTGGATTCATCACATAATATTTTAATAATATAATCAACGTAGTATGTATAAAACCCAATGAGAGGAGATTGAGTTTAGAAATTCCATTATGAAAATTCTGCCACCTAACGACATCACATTAAAATTCGGAAAATTATTTTACTAGAGAGAAAACGGTATGTCATATTTTAGAGATAAAATTTATATCAGTTATGATATATAAAAACATATCACAATATATGAAAATTGTAATTAAAAGGATTATAATAAAATAATTCTTTGACTAAAAGAGGAGACTGAATGGTTCCCTTACAAAGATCATTTTGTTATAAAAAATAGACCAATTATGTGTATTCAGTATAAATACAAATTAATAATATATAAATACATGTTATAATATCAAAAGTTATTTCACACACAATCATAGCACAACATAATCTGTAAGAGGAAGAATAACCCAACGAATAGAAATTTGGATATGAAGCTCCCTTACCTTGTGTCTGACTTATCTTGTTCGTTTCTTTATATAAATAAAAAATAAATATGGGTTAATTTATACTTTATTCAGTACCATTTTCAATTTATTATTTATTTTATATTACTTATCACAATGTTAAAAATATTACTCAATTACTTATGTTCGTATCGGTCTTTTTGACGATATTCAGTATTACATTCGAAAAAGAACATGATATAATTACAAATTGTTCTTGTAGACATAATTACATTATCTCAAGAATAGTATTAATTATTCAAATATCATTTATATATAGTATATGTATTTATTTATAATATTCCATAACAGTTGGATATAATAAATGAAATTCACCTTTGTTGGAGATGGTAAGCCATACATACGCATTAACAATACTTACATTTCTTCTTCATATTTAACGGAATGAAAACAAAATGATAGATATGTATATTATAATTCTAGTATAATATCATATTTTCTATAAGATAAATAAGATAATTAATTCCATCCTTTATACATTACATGTATGGCATGAACGAGTCATATCACCTTGAGGGGGTAGTAGTCTGCAAATCCTCAAATGAAATTATCTTATTTAAACATTAGGGAAAGCATGGAGGTATGATTTAAATAAAAAATTGATGTATAGAGAAAACATAAATATATTATATATCATATATAAATATATTTCCATTATAATTTCTACCATTAGAGGTGGTAGGGAAAATTGAACAATCATCATTTCGTGAGGTAGTGGTTCGTCGTCCGTAGAAACAATATGCACATATCCATTAGATTTAGGTGTGGGTAATTTTATTTAGAATCCTTATCATAAAAACATCCATGTATATTTATGATAATTTTTCATATGTAGTAAAATAATAATAATTGAATTGGTATTGAAGTAGTAACGTAATGAAAAGAAACATTAGAGAAGACGCTACCTCTTAAAATGTGTAACTCCCATTGATTTGAGCCAAAAGGATTTATCGAATTTCATTCATCCTAATGTATAGATTCTAAGAAAAAAATATTAATATTTTCAGGTTATTTGGGTATATTTTGGACGTGACAAGGGGATTGAGAGGTGTGATTAAAATGACAGGGTAGATGCCCTTTTATAAGATGGAGGAAGGGTACCTTTGGAATGTTTAGAAGTATTATTTTATTAAAAACTTATTTTCTGTTTCAAAAGGACCCAAAGTAATTTATTTCAAAATTAAGAAAATTTGGGGTCTAAAACATCTTAGATAAATGGGTTTTCAAATGTCTAGGTAACAAATTTAACCTTATCTTTTAGATTTAACCCGTAATTAACTAATTTAACTCCTACCACGTCTTCTTGTGTATTCACACTAAATGGTTAATATTGTTTCTATAAAATATCAATATCTCTTAAGTGATTCATTATTGACACTTATAACTTTATCTATGTCATTTTTTATAATCTTAGATATTTTGGACTATTATATCATTTTATAAAATAGTAATTTTTTAAAACTCCTTAATTTTAATTTGTATACTAATCATATCATGACATTTTATAAATCCATAAAAACGATTCATTATAAATAACATCACCAATTAAAATAAAACAAGTCATAATCATCCCTAAAATTTGTGTAATCCATAAAATGTATCAAAGTTTTTTTAATAGTTATAATCTCATTTATTTAAATCATTCATTAATAAGGGAATCACTACATCATCATTGTATCCTAAATAAATTTATTTATTTGAAGTCTAAAAATTAAAAAAAATTACCATGATGTAGGAAATATTTTTATATTTCTAATGACTATTTATAGTCAAATATATCTCTCATATAACCCCATATAATAATTGTTTTAGTAAAAGATACATGTATAAGTTATATTTTTTGTTACATTAAATTAATTCTTAGAAAATGTCATTTTCACATCAATGACGTTCCATGGGGTCCCAAAATATTCTTAAGGATGACCACAGTCATAAATATATTATCCAATAAGATTTTAAAATATTTTAGGGTAGTTTTATATTATTATAATATTATTTAATTACCCTTATGTACCATATTTACACTTTAATAATGTTATAATTAAATAATTAACGTTGTTACTATTCATAATGTGCAAAAAAATGCAATGATTTAAAAAATTTGGACCTATTAAATCCAAATAAGGAATCCATTTATCCATATTTGAAACACATAAGTTTCAATAATTATTTTAAATTTAATTTCCGTTGTGAAAACCAAAAGCGGGTTTTAATAAAGTAATTTCTATCCAAAGATAACATGTGTTGATGTCCAATTATAATGTGGAATTACTTCCAATGACCATCATTGGATTAAATAAAAAAATATATTCAAATTATACTATAAAAACAAATAACTGGACTATCTAACTATATAAATAAATAAGATGAAATGGCAGTTTTCAATTAAAATGCAACATTTTCACTATTCATTAAAAATGATCTTTATTAGAAAAATAAATAAATTTAATCCAAAAGAATTTTTATGTCCCCATTCTAAATAAGAATTATATTCTCTCAAATATAACATATATAAGTGAAAAATATAGATTTAAAAAGGGTTTTCCATCTAAATTCGGTAAAATGATCTTTTAAAAATATTAGAGTATTTCAAACATAAAATCAGATTCATTATTATTTTAAGCCTCTAAAATTTATTAGATACATGTATATACTTTTAGTAATCATATATTAGTCAGTGTTTTTCATTCCTTCCAATACCACAGCTAGGTGTTAACTACCATTTAGAAAAATGATAATATTATATTATTTTTTTGGTATAACACAATATTGCATGCAACATAAGATTTCAAATAAACTTGTTGTTTCATTATGAGTACGCTATCGCAAAAGGTGTCCTCTTTTGAATAAAATTAATATCTTATTCATAAAAACTAATAAATATTAAAATTCATTATTCTATTAATACTTTGGCCATTAAAATTCTATAAAATTTTCCTTCCATGATGGATCTGAGATCATTATTACCATGAATATACTCAATAAAAATCATTAACCATCACCTTATTAATATATAATATTAATTCCATAAAATGTCTACCCTTGGAAACCAAATCATTTACCAAGTTTATATTGATGTACTTTTTGTGATTAAATAATTGACAAAGTCTATAACTGATATGCCCACAAGTTCTTGATACATAATCATTCAAGACATCATATCCTTCAAAATCCCTGGAAAGAATTGGATCCTGAAATTTAACATAATAAAATTCTTGAAAACTCATCTTACCACCCCACCTATAATAGGATATCCAATAAATACTTGGATGGTTATCAATGCATATTGGTAGAAGTCACCTCCCTCTTATACGTGGGCGTGTCAAGATAATTGAAGGACCTATTGAATGAATCAATAAAGAGAAAATATTCATGGGGCCTCCCACCCCTTGATCATAGGACGAATCTGTCGATGAAATACACTCATATATTAATTAATTATTGGAACTGTGTGACCAATATACTTTTTCATTGGTCACAAGACCCTTAGGATGTTTTCCAAAAGCTGATATTACAATATATTCACTAGATCAATAGGAAGTTCTAGATTGATTGTGTTAGCAGCATAGTTATTTACACTCTCTTGATACTAAATTTGAAATTTCTAGGGAGTAATTTTTTCAATAAATATCTAATTGACACCTTAAAACACAAACTACACAAAAAAATTCAACATCCCCATGTGAATGAAAAAGTGATTGACAATCTAATAGTTTCTTTGTGCTTGGCATAACAAGTGAATTTGAAAAACATATCAGTTTCATTCATTCATTTTATTCAATATTTCATGGTATTTAATTTTATAGTTTTTTGGAAGGATCTATAATATGTAATAATTTTTTACCTGTCATGAATTCTTCATGTGAACGTTTATGTCATGACCTGACCACATTTGGGGCTCGATCCCCAACTACCCTAAGTCTGCCTCTACTAGGTGGTGGCTGGTGACCAGCACCAAAAGAATAACTAACATGGGTAGGTCATTCACTATGTACTACTATCCACCCAGATTACCATCTCAATGTAGACATTTTTAGGTACTAGAAGAAAATAATCAATACAGCAGGGACACAACCATGCATTTAAATCCACTAGATAGTTCAAGATTATAGTATTGAAAATTGAAAATTGAAAGGGGAAAAATAAACACCCAAAAAATGTCCCAATATAATATAAAACTAGAAATGTAAACTACTAAGAGATACCCACTCCTAATCTCCACGATGTAACCCCCATGCATGATCCATTGAACAATGTATCCCAAAACTCATATGAAGTCACCACCGACCAATCTATCTTTTGCATACAAAATGAAATTTGTTGGAAAATACCATGTAGGGGAGAGTATGTACATACCAATAAGGTTTATCCAACACTTTAAGTGGGTGAAACAAGATATACAATTGGAAGGAAATTAAATAAATAGTACAAAAGATGTAAAATATAGTGATAGTGAACTGTTCAATCCCAAATCCCAAGAGACTAAACTCATCCAAAAACAACTGTATTGACATGGTTTGTAGTTGGACAAAAAATAATGGATTTTGCACCTTTAATAGTGTTGACCTCACCTGTTTTGATAATCCAAATTATGCTTTCATATACATTTATAATCTCAATATAATGATTTTCTATATATTAATTCTTTCAATCTGTGATCAAGATGATAATAACATTAAATTAATAACTATGATATGTTAATCCATGTCTATCTATGTTTATATGAGTTCTGAAGTTCTTCTAACCCATTCGGATATGCTTTTCACAAAACAGACAATTGTTAAGTCACTGATCTGGGTATAGCTACTGATATAGAGCTACTGGTACTCAGTCTACTGATAGGCTTAGTCTACCGATAGACAGAGTCACCGATACAAAAAGGTCACCGATATGAACAAGAGCTACCGATAGACACCAAGTCTACCGATATAATAGACTAGAGCTATCGAGCTACCGATAAGTAAGTCTACCGACAGATTCAGTCTACTGATATAGAACACTAAGAGCTATCGATACAAGCTACCGACCGGCCTACTGATACACAGACTGACAACTGATATGAACCGACTGACACAGTCTACTGATGCAAGTATAGAGCTACTGATAGAACTAGTCCACCGAGCTACTGATAGAGTAAGTCTACCGATAGGAGTTACTGATACCTAGAGCTACTGATACCAACAAGCTACCGATGCATGTTCAAAGAGCTACCGATGGAAGGTTCTTCTACACAAAAGACCACCGTACACATTTACCAACACGAGCTACTAATGATTGACCCACCAGTCAAACTCTATACTCTCGATACTATTTATTTATTAAGCTAACAGTTACATGGGATGTTTTTAATGCATTTAATGTTATTTAATGACCTCTGTTTCCATGTCAGGGAACCGTACCTAGTACCCATGAAAAAGGTAATCAATCCCATTTTCTAGAGATGAAATCTATAAAAGTGAAGATAAAGACCTAGATGAAAATAATGAGAAGTAGAGAACACTGGGTGTGCATACGACAAGCATCAAGGAACTAAGAAGGCATGCGGGTGAAAAAGAAAAGGGCTGAACATCATTCAAACATGGTGCATTCGTGGAAGGATACATCGATAAATCAAGAACACTGGACATACATGAAGCTGCTCATTTTCAAGGATAACACAAGCTGCACCTTGAGTGAAGAACTACCAAAAACACTTCATACACTTAAGCTGACAAGCTGGACCAAGAATCAAAGATGAAATCAACACTCTGTTTTTTGAGCAGAATCCAGAGAAGGACTCAAAAGTTTTTCTGACCAACCAAAGGAGTCCAGATCTGTACCTCCAATCACTAAAGATTTTCTAAACTCTTTCTCACATTTTTAGTGATTCTATATTTACATTTAGAGCAGTGTCTGTACCCTGTTTGTTTTACACACACAGATTCTCTTAAGCTAAACTGGAGGATTGTTAAATCCTCACTCAAACTTCATAACCCTTTGTTTCCCACTTTGGATAGTGGTAGAGGTCGAGTAAGACCTGGAAAGCATGTGTGCTGTTGTTTGTGTTTCCCACATAGTACTGTGGTAGAGGTCTTTGGACTTGGACAGTATTGTACTGTTATTTACCCCGGATCTAGGGTGTGGATCAATTTATATAAATTGTTCAGTGGACCAAGTCTCAGCTTGAGACTGTTCCTCTTGGTTACCTCTGCTGTTCTTTTTAGTTTAATTCATAAGCATACTATATATATTTATTTCATAATCCGCTGCTATTAGTTTAAAATACAAAACTATTTCAAAGATACTTTGATAGTAAAATTATCAAGTGATTATACTTATTGTAAACCAGTAAGTTAGTTTCAAAAGTTAATTTAATCTTCAGATTAAGTCAACTGAGACCTAATCAGTTATTGAGAAACTGATTGAACATTTACACTCTGTATAGATTCACTACAGTTTAACTTGGTTTTAAATTGGGGGATTTTAAGAGAAATATTTTCAAAAGAAATTTTTATTGGAACTCAATTCACCCCCTCTAGAGTTTCCACTCCGACCAACATTGGGTATCAGAGGGTGTTGTTTTTCATGTTTTCAAACATTCTGTTTTCATCTGTGATTTTAGTTGCATCTTTAAAGATCTTAAATTTCTGTTAGTTCTAAATTTTATCTATTTAAAATTTCTTTTCTAAAATCTAGTTATGGACAATAGAATAGAGGGTGCTGCTACTAACTGGACACCTATCTTCAATGGCACACACTATGCCCATTGGAAACATAATATGAAAATACATTTGGGAAGTATGTGTTTTGATATCTGGACTCCTATAGAGTCACAATATAAAATTCCAAAAACTGAAAGAACTACATGGGATGAACCTACAAAGATAGCTTACAATAATAATTATAATGCTATGAATTCCATGTACTGTGCTTTAGATGATGAAGAGTTTAATGGAATATATACTTGCAAAACTTCTTATGAAATTCGGGATACATTGGGTGTTTCTCATGAAGTAAAAACCAATGTTAAAGAAATGTGATTGAATACTTATACTATTAAATATGATAATTTTAAAATGAAAACTAATGAACCTATTTCTAATATGTATCTCAGGTTTAATGAGATAGTCAATACAATCAGTTCACATGGAAAATCTGTTCCAGCTATGGAACAAGTCATGATAATCTTGAGATGTCTACCAGAACGATGGAGAGGAACTTCTGTTTCAATCAGAGAGTCATGTGACATTGGGTCACTACCTGTAAAAGAGGTTATTTGTAAATTAATGCTGTATGAAGAAGAAATCAAGGTGAAAAAGGGGGAAGATGATGAACCCAAAAGAAAATACATAGCTTTCATGTCTACTTCTTCTAAGAGAAAAGACATGGAGACAATGCAAATACAAACTGAAAGTTCAACTAGTGAATATTCTAATTCAGACAGTGATGCTGAAATGGCTCAAATAGCCAGGAGATTCAAGAAGTTCTATAAGAAGAAGAAATTCTTCAGAAAATCTAACTACAAAGGAATGTATGATAACAAGGGACATTGGAAAAAGGATTGGAAAAAGCCTTACAAGGAGGATGATATAGTCTCGTATGAGTACAAAAGGAAAGGACACATCAAGGCTAACTGTCCAAAACTGAAATTGAAACAGAATATGATTATAAGGACAAGAAGTACAAGAAAGCTTTGAAGGCTAACTGGAGTGCTTCTGAAGACAACATAAGTGAATCTGAAGTTTCTGATTCTGAGAAGAATTGTGCCAACATGTTCTTCATGACCAACACATCCAAGGAACCTGCTTCCCCTGTTCTAAATGATTGTTGTTCTGGAAATAACGGTGATTCATATAATGATGGAAATATGTCTAAGGATGAAATATTTGAATATTGTAATATAATGGAGGAGAAATGAAATGAACTTAAGGATAAACATAAATCATTAAGGAAACAATGTTCTCTCACTGTCACTGATAAATCTGCCTTTGATATAGAAAAAGAAAAGAATACTCAACTATTGACGGAAAATACTCAATTGAAAATGTCTAATGAGAAACTTATAAAGGACTTATAAAAGTTCACAAATGGAAAATATACACTTACACAAATGTTAGGAAAGAAATATTCACCTAAATACACTACTGGTTTGGGATACCAACTTGGAAAAAGACAGTTCACTAAAACCCAATTTATTCCTACGTCTGGACAAAATTCTACTTATTCCAGTTCTGGAAATTCGTATGGTTCAACCAGTTATTCATATGGTTATAGATCAAATAAATATTATCATTCAAAATCTATTGATTTTGTAAATTATATGAGACTCATAAGACAAATATGGGTACCTAAAGAGTTGATTGCTAACCTATCTGGACCCAAGATGATCTGGGTACCAAAATCATTTCCTATCTTTTTTAGGAAACATGTTTGAAGAGTTCTCACAAGAAGGTATGGTACGTGGATAGTGGATGTTCAAGACGTATGTATGGAGACTACTTTGGCTTGAAAATCTTAGTATATGTTGATGGAGGCCATGTCACATTTGGTGATAATTCTAAAGGAAAAATCATCAGCCTAGGCCAGATTGGTAACACCAATTCAATATTAATTTCTAATGTTTTATTTGATGATGGACTTAAGTATAACCTGTTATGTATTTCTCAATTATGTGATGATGGATTTAATGTTATGTTTCAAAATGATTCTTGTAATGTTTTTAACTCTAAAAATATTTTAGTATTTTCTATTTTAAAAAATGAAAATGTTTATGCTGTTGATTTGAATTCCTTATCCAAACAAAATGTTACTTGTTAAAATGATTTTCATAAAGAGTCATGGAATTGGCATAGAATATTTGGACACTGCATCATATATTCAAATAGAAAATTAACTATTAACAACATTGTTAGAGACCTACCTAAGCGTGAATTCCCAAATGACAAAGTTTGTAATCCCTGTTAAAAGGGAAAGCAACATAATGTTTCTTTTAAATCAAAGAAAGAATTTTCTACCTCTCAAACTCTTTATTTGGTTCAATGGACTTGTTTGGACCATCAAGAGTTTATATTTTAAATGGGAAGCACTATGTCTATGTCCTAGTAGATGACTTTTCTAGATATACTTAGGTATACTTCTTAGATCACAAAAGTGAAGTATGTTCTTACTTTGTTAAATACTCCAAATCTGTAGAAAACCATAGTGGACTTAAGATTACAACCCTGAGAAGTGATCATGGCCGTGAGTTTGAAAACCAAGAGTTTGAATCTTATTGCTCACACAGTGGATATAGTCACAACTTTTCTGCTCCTAGGACACCTTAACAGAATGGTGTAGTAGAAAGAAGGAATAGAACCCTTCAAGAAATAGCTAGAACCATGCTTAATGAGTATGATCTGCCTATTTACATTTGGGCTGAAGCTGTGAATACAACCTGTTATATTATTAATAGAGTCTTAATTAGACCTGTTCTCAAGAATACCCCATATGAACTGTGGAATAATAAAAAACCTAAAGTTAGTTACTTTAGATTCTTTGGCTGCAAAGTCTTTATTCTTAATACAAAGGATAATCTTGACAAGTTTACTAGTAAAAGTGATGAAGGAATTTTTCGTGGTTATTCATTAACTAGAAAATCCTATAGAGTCATTAATAAAAGAACAAAATGTGTGGAAGAATCTGTTCACATCATGTTTGATGAAACTGATCCACATGAGCCTAAAATCTCTCTTGAAAATCTTGAAGAATATTTGAGTGTTCTGGACCTTCATGATAAATCTAAAGAATCTTCCATAAAAACATCTAGTTCTGGAAATATTCTAGAATGTGCTTCTATATAACCCAAACCTATAGATGAACCAGAAATTTCTAGTCCTACCTTTACTAGATCAACATGGATTCTAAAGATTCATCCTTTGGATGTTGTTGCTGGTAATCTTGATAGAGGGACACAAACTAGAGCTTCTTTAAGAAACCAGGTTGAACATCAAGCCTTTCTTTCACACCTAGAACCTAAAAATGTCAATGATGCTATCAATAATTAATTTTGGGCAATGGCTATGCAAGAAGAGTTAAATCAATTTGAAAGAAACAAAGTATGGGAATTAGTTGACATAACTAAGGACACTTTAACAATAGATACTAAATGGGTTTTTAGAAACAATGTTTATGAATCTGGAAACATAGTTTGAAACAAAGCTAGTCTAGTTGCACAAGGATATAGTAAAAAGGAAGGTATAGACTATGGTGAAACCTTTGCACCTGTTACAAAATTAGAAGCCATTAGGATCTTACTTTCCTATATTGCTCATCTAAATTTTAAGTTATACCAAATTGATGTTAAAAGTGATTTTCTAAATGGTTTTATAATTGAAGATGTTTTTGTTGAACAACCCCCTGGATTTACTAATCCTCATTTTCCAAATCATGTTTTTAAACTTTCTAAAGATCTATATGGTTTAAAACAAGCTTCAAGATCTTGTTATGATAGACTTAGTAATTTTATTATTTCAAAAAGGTTTTACTAAATGGATTGATGATCCAACTCTTTTTATCAAAATAATTTCTAAAGATGTTTTAATAGTACAAATATATGTTGATGATATTATTTTTGGATCTTCTAAACATTCCTTATGTACTGTTTTTTCAAAGATTATGGAAAATGATTTTGAAATGAGCTTAATGGGAGAACATAAATATTTTCTTGGATTTCAAATTTTTCAAAATCAAAATGGTATTATTATGAATCATAGTAAATATACAAAGGATCTTCTAAAACGTTTTGGGTTTGATAGTATTAAGGAAAGTGATACTTCTATGAGTACATTCTATAAATTGGATGCAAATGAAACCGGGAATCCAGTGGATCAAACCAATTATAGAGGTTTGATTGGAAGCTTACTTGACCTTACAGATATTCGACCAGATATTATGTTTAGTGTATGCATGTGTTCAAGATTTCAACTGACCCGAACGAATCTCATTTACTTGCTGTTAAAATAATTTTTAAGTATCTTAAACATTCTGTAAACTTAGTATTGTTTTATATAAAAGGATAATCTTTTGAATTGATGAGTTATTCAGATGCAGACTTTGCTGGTTGAAAGTTAGATAGAAAAAGAACTTCAGGAACATGTCACTTATTGAAAAAATCCTTAGTATCATGGTGTAGTAAAAAGAAGAATTATGTTGCTTTAACCACTTCTAAAGTAGAGTATATAGCTACTGGTAGTTTATGTGCACAAATTATGTGGGTGAAACACACTCTTCTGGACTATGGATATGACTTTAAGAAAGTTTTTATCAACTATGACAACACTAGTGCAATAAACATCTTGAATAACCCTATGTCTCACTCTAGGAAAAAACACATTGATGTAAGGCACCATTTCATGAGAGATCATTATCAAAAGCGTGATATTACTCTTGAGTTTATAGGTGCTAAAAATAAATTAGCTTACATTTTCACTAAACCTTTCTGTTTGGATAGTTTGTGTTACATTAAACATGAGTTAGGTATGTTTAACCTTGATCGGTAGCTAATCTCACCGATGTAAAATTCTCACCGATGTGAAATTCTCACCAATGTAACCTCACTGATAGGAATTCTCACTGATAGACCCTACTGATGAGTGCGCTGTTTTAAACTTCTGTCTGCCGCAATAATCTGAATCGTTTTTGTGTTATTTCATTTTATTTATTTATTTTTTGATTCATAAATGATAAAACCAATGTCCGAGCTACTTCTAAATTCACTAAGCCTCAAACCTTTACTCTCAATACTTAGCTCCCCAATCCTTAGAGAACCCTAAATCACTCGAATCCGAGATGGAAAAAACCAAACCCCCTTCTGTTAGAGATTTTGATGATGAGCCGAAAACAAAGAAGCAAAATTCTATGCTAGAGGCAAGTGGCAATTCTAGCAGGACAAGATCAGGAAGATGACCAGTAAATCCTCATCTGCAAAATCGAGTTATTGTGATTGAAAAGGAGCTGTGTGTAGAATGGTTGCTTCCTAGAAAGTCCTTAGTGCCTGAAGTGCTTGAAGATCAAAAATGGGTGGAGCGTTTTTTTAACAACAATGGTCCCTAAATTCCAAAGATAGTGAAACAGTTTTACGAGTTTGTAACTTTTGAGAAATCTGATAATGAAAACCGATTGACATCATTTGTGAATGGAAAGGAGAAATCATGTTCATCTGTTGAATGGGATGAGTTCTTAAAAGTTCCACATGAAGGGGTCTCTGGTTATGTCTCGAGAGCTATGCCACCTACCCGTGATATTTTCGACTATGAGACTACTTTGGAAGAGATGACTCATGATGGAAATCAAAGACAAGTAATTGTTGCATAAATGGATGGAGAGAACAGATTGCTGTTCAAATTTGTTCAACATATCTTGATACCAAGGAGATGATACTTTTCCAATTTGAGATATCAGGATATATATCTCCTACATCTTTTAATTCATTATGTAAAAGTTAATCTGTGCAGTTTGCTGATGATCCAAATGGAATACATGACAAGGTCAAAATCAAAGACAAATGCTATATTTTTTGCTATGTTGACCTCTATGATGATTAAATTAAAAGGGGTAGTTGAGTCTCAAGATGAGACAGTGGTAGTGAAGAATAACCTTTGTATCACATCCACAATGTGCAAATACATGAGGATAAATTGGAACACTTGGAGAGAAGAATGGGTCAATGATGACCAGAAGGTATATGACAAATTTAATCCTGTGAATCATCCTTCAAGACCTAAGGATATGAGGGATTCAGGTCTCTGACCTAATGAAGAAGAACTAGAATACATTGATGATTCAGAAGAGGAAGAGTCCTCTACTGATGAAGGAGGAGACCCTGACTTACCTCCTCATCCAACTTCTGAAAATCAAGATCAACATAAATCAGATAAGGAAGAAGATGTTGTAGAGGATATTGAAGTGGCTGCTGTTGAGAATGAAAAAGATGTTCATGAAAGTGAAGAATCTCTGTCAGCTGATTTGAGCCCGAGTCCAGTGATTGGAGAATATTTAGTGCCTGTTACAGATGCAAATGAAGTTGAGATACCCTTTCCAAGTTAGGAAGACCATTCAGCTATTGCAGAGAAAGAATTGATAGTGGAAGATTCTTCTGAGAAAGGAAGACCTGCTAAAAATGTCGAGAATGCTATTGTTTTACTTGGGGATGCACCAACTGAGGGGGATCATCAAACCAATGTTGGAAGTGTTACAATGGCTGCCGGAATTGATGATTGGGCAGAAGACCCATGTTTTATAGCCTATGGTTTAGACTATCCTGATTCTGACAATGAAGCTTCTCTCAATACACCTAAGATTACTTGTGATGTTGAGACTAAGTTACTACCTGAAGATGTGGTCAGAATGCATGACCTGGATACTTTAAAGAAAAATCTTAAGGATAGTTTTTTGGAAGAGGTAAAGAAGATGGATGTTTCTCTAGTCTCTTTAGTTCAATCAATCATGATTGATTCAATGGACAGTTTAGCATCTGAAAGAGTACCCACTACAGTTGCACCTACTGATATGATCACCAGGGCTGATCTGGAATCCTTGAAGGATGAGATGAAAGAATCTTGTAATACATCAGTTTATGAGATGAAGCTTTGTTTTTCTGAAGAGATGAGGACGTTGGAAGGATCATTTGAACTCTCTCTAGGTTGTAATTTGTCAATCTTCATGGCAGAAATAGTGTAAGAAGTTAAAGACTACCAGGATCAGGTTTCTAGACTTGTAGAAGATCTTGATTCTCTAAAGGAATCTATTGTTTCTTTAGACTCTTACATGACCTCAAAATCCCAAGTAGACAAGGACTTAGCCTATGTCAAGAGTGTGGTAAACCAGATGGTTTCAGTGTTCGAAAGTTTAAATACTTCCATGAAATATCATGTTAAATCCCAAGACTCTCATGTTTAATATTTTATCAGTGGGTTGACCAAGAACTTAAAAGAAACAGTAACCTTCTCTTTTGGTTCTATTGCATCTAAACCCTCAATGGATATGAATCAACTTCGAGCTGTGATGAAGGAGGAGCTTGGTCAAGGTTCAACTAGTAGCTATGTGGACTCATCTGAGCTGAGAAAAGTTGTGCTTGCTACTCGAGATTCAGCTTGAGAAATAATGAAGATAGTCCAAGACTACATGAGAGAAGATTCCGCCTCTTAGAAAGAAGTGAAATATAAGGTGGACTCCTATTTCTCTAATATTTTCATTCTAAATCAACTCAACACTCACTTCAAACTTCTGTTGAAAAATATGAAGCTGCCTCCTGTCAATCATGCTTTCAGAGAACAAGTTAGCAAGCTAAGAGAATTTACTCCAGCATTGGAAAAATTTATAGAGAACAAGGATGACTTCATCTCTGCTATGGAGAGAGGAGGAGGCATAATTATGGATTTCAGAAATGTTTTGCTGCCTTTTTTGCATGTTGATGCTAGACTAGTGATTGTCCCTTCTGCTTTGCCAGCCTTTGCCGCTGCTGCTTCTCCAGTTCA
This sequence comes from Viscum album, assembly GCA_963277665.1. Lineage (NCBI taxonomy): Eukaryota > Viridiplantae > Streptophyta > Magnoliopsida > Santalales > Viscaceae > Viscum > Viscum album. The sequence goes on along the minus strand of OY728152.1, from coordinate 50,548,667 downwards.
GATGACTCATGCCTAAGAAATTCTAAGCCTCACTCCTATGATCACTCAAATATCTCCTCAATACAGATTAGGAACAGTTTCTATGGCTCATCCTCCAATGATCATTTCTATGATTCCTAAGCCCTCACCTCTAACAACTTCACATGAATCCTCTTCTGCTCCCCAGGGAAAATCTCACATTGAGGATGTGGATTGAACAAGTGGCTAGACTGTTTGATAGTAATCCATTGTATTTTGTTTATTTCATTGTACCTTATTTTTCACATGAAATGAATATGGTTTTTATCTCTTTTCTCATTTTTATTTTTATTCATCTTATCTATGGTTTCCCACATTTTGATTATCACAAAGGGGGAGAAATATTTTACTAAGATTTTCCAAAGGGGGAGGTTTATTAAAGGAAGAGTAAATAATAAGGAGAAAGTATCAAATGGGGAGAACTTTTTATCTATGGAAGAGCTATCTTGCTTTTCCCCTCTGAAAGTGTGACATTTCATTCATTGATGCCATTTTCTATAACTCTCTGATGCCACAAAATTTTACCTTTGATATCATTGCATTTAATTTTATCTCTGATACTATCACATTTTCTTCCACCTCTGATCCATTATGTTCTATAACATATTGTTTCTCTGAGATAATTTTATTTAATGATATATCCTCTGATACAACTACTCACTATTTTAACATGATAATATCATAAGTTGTGATTATCAAAAATGGGGAGATTGTTGACCTAACATGTTTTGATTATCCCAATTATACTTTCATATACTTTGATAATCTCAATCTAATGATTTTATAAATATTAATTCTTTCAATATGTGATCAGGATGATAATAATGTTAAAATAATCCATGAGATATGTTAATCCATGTCTATTTATGTTTATATGAGTTCTTAATTTCTTATAACCCATTCGGATATGCTTTGCATAAAACAGACAAGTGTAAAGTCACTAATCTGGGTATAGCTACTGATAAAGAGCTACTGGTACTTAGTCTACCGATAGACTTAGTCTACCTATAGACAGAGTCACCAATAAAAAAAGGTCACCAATATGTACATGAGCTACTGATAGACACCAAGTCTACCGATAGAACAGACTAGAGATATCGAGCTACCAGTAAGCAAGTCTACCGACAGATTCAGTCTACTGATACAGAACACTAAGAGCCACTGATACGAGCTACTGACGGGCCTACTGATACACAGACTGGCGATTGATATGAACTGACTGACACAGTCTACCAATACAAGTATAGAGATACTGATAGAACCAGTCTACCGAGCTACCGATAGAGTATGTCTACCGATAGAAGGAGTTACTGATACCTAGAGCTACTGATACCAATAAGCTACTGATGCATGTTCAAAGAGCTACTGATGGAAGGTTCTGCTACACAAAAGACCACCATACACATTTACCAACACAAGCTACTATTTATTGACCAACCAGTCAAACTCTATACTCTCAATACTATTTATTTATTAGGCTAATAGTTAAATGGGATGTTTTTAATGTAGTTAATGTTATTTAATGATCTCTATTTCCATGTCAGGGAACCGTACCTAGTACCCATGAAAAAGGTAATCATTCCCATTTGCCGGTGCTAAAATCTATAAAAGGGAAGATAAAGACTGAGCTAAAAATCAGGAGAATTAGAGAACACTGGGTGTGCATACGATAAGCATCAAGGAACTAAGAAGGCACACAGGTGAAAAAGAAAAGGGCTGGACATCATTCAAACATGGTGCATTCGTGAAAGGCAACATCCATACTTCAAGAAAACTGGACATACATGAGGCTACTCATTTTCAAGGAGAACACAAGCTGCACCTTGAGTGAAGAACTACCAAAAAAACATCATACACTCAAGCTGACAAGCTAGACCATGAATTAATGAATAAAACGACACTCTGTTTTCTGACCAAAAACCAAAGAAGGACTCAAAAGTTTTTCTGACCAACCAAACGAGTCCAGAAATGCACTGCCAGTTACTAAAGCTTTTCTAAACTCTTTCTCACATTTTTTAGTGATTCTATCTTTACATTTCGAGCTGTGTGTGTACCCTCTTTATTTTACACACACTGTCTCCTAAGCTAAATTGGGGGATTCTTAAATCCTCACTCAATATTTATAACCCTTTGTTTCCCACTATGGATAGTGGTAGAGGTCAAGTAAGACCTAGACAACCTGTATGCTGTTGTTTGTGTTTCCCACATTGAACTGTGGTAGAGGTATTTGGACCTGGACAGTAGAGTAGTGTTGTTTACCCCCGATCTAGGGTGTGGATCAATTTATATAAATTTTTTAGAGGACTAAGTCTGGGCTTGAGACTGAACCTCTTGGTTACCCGTTCTATTCTTGTTATTTTAATTCATAAGCATAATATATATATTTATTTCATAATCCGCTTCTATTACTTTGAAATAAAAAATATTTTAAAGCTACATTGACAGTTAAATCAGAATGTGTTTATACTTATTGTAAACCAGTAATTTAGTTTCAAAAGTTAATTTAATCTTCAGATTATGTCAACTGAGACCTAATCCATCTTTCAGAAAATGATTAAACATTTACACTCTGTATAGATTCACTATAGATTAACATGGTTTTAAATTGGAGGATTTTAAGGGAAATATTTTTAATATAAATTTTTATTGGAACACACTTCACCCCCCTCTAGATTATCCACTCTGAACAACAAATAGGATAGTAGACACATCCAACCATGAGTAGCTAAACACTAAAAGAACATGGAATATCTTCTGTATTTTGAATCTAATGGAATGATAGTTAAAAAATAAATGTTATTTGATAAATATGAATATATATATATATAAAGTAAAAATAAATCCAAATCAAAAAGAGAAAGGGGATATACATCTCACAACATATCCCAGGAAGAAGAGTGTAAATAATTTCCAAAATCCAATCATTAATTCCTAATATCTCATGCATCTTCCAACATCTAATAGTCCATGTAAATCAATGATTCATCACTATGAATTGCATTATAGGGGACAAAAAATCTAGGTAGATGACCCATTCCCTAGTAAAATATGAGGAATCCTATCAAATAGTTGATTGAGAACCCATTCTCTAACCAACTAGTGTGTTCCACTCTAGTAGAAGTGGACCCATGCCCATCCTGGCTGGAGGGTTCCAATATAGATTTTGTTGAGGACCCACTACCCTTCCCTGCTTGAGGGTTCCAATCAAGAGTCATCAAGGACCCACATCCCAACTATACTATGCGGTACCACTCAAATTTCATCAAGGACATAATACAAATAAATATTGGAGGGTACCACAAATATGTTGTCGATGAATCACTACCCAGCTCTACTAGAGAGTACTAGATGATTGTGGTAAAGCACCCAATTCACATCTATAATAGAGGGTTCCACTAAGATGTAATTGCATATGACCTTCACAAACACTAATATGGGATGAGACACTAATAAAAAACTTCTAGAAATCCTTCATGATCACTATCGTCATCGGGCATCACATAAAACAAGCATCATGCTCGAAAAACCTAATTTCTTATGTCAAAATCCAAAAATCGGGGAACCATAAAGTTATATGAAATAAAAAATTAGATTGGATACTCAGTAGCCAAAATCCAAGTTCAAATGAAGTATATAAAGAATATTGATGTTTCCATAAAAGGAGCCAATGGATTTATGAAATTTGAGGGAATCCACAAGTCATATGATTGTGCTCTTCCACCTGGATCTACCCATAGAAAATACAAGTATTACTACCAATTATGGGATACATGGTGTATAGGTAATCTACATAACATTTCTTATTGATAGATTTCCATACCCATGGTCCTTGGTTGTGCCTACGTACATTGATACATGACTATTTTATTGGTTGAGTACTTCCAAAAAAGACTTATATTTGTGCTTTACCAAGTGACTCATCCACTAGGGGATGAGGTAAATGGTGTTTTGGAGGGATAAAATCAAAGCCATCATTATTGATTTCAAACACCCTAGCTGCTTCTGCAAGGGGTCTACACATAATGCATTCATCATTATTAATAACATGTAGTGGATATTTTTCCATATTCAAATATCTATTTTCTTCACATTGATTCAAGTTTTATCTACATAGTTACCACCTAATTTACATGATAAATTGATGGATCTAAATGTGTTTTAACATTTGTCATCTTCATTGGTAAAAAATATGATTTCTTAATGCCTCATTATTTTCATTGTTTGACTCGTACTCAGATTTGATTACATTAATGATTATTTGGAATAATATTGTTGAAAACATATTACATATATTGTAAACATTCCCGATATGTCTTTAAATTATCGATCCATCCCTTGGTCATGAATATATTTCAGTTATGGGTGTCCAATTAGTGTTGGTACAACCCGGAAATGTCGAACTAGGTTTGTAGGGTCAAAACAGTGAGGAATTAAAATTAACTGAGGGAAAATACATAAGAACATATGTTTAAAAATCATTTTCGATGTGTTTAGGGCCAATGATCAAGAACATCGATATCTGGATTATAAAACCAAAGAAATAATCAATTGAATTAGTATATGGGTATAATATAAAGGGTATGAAGAGTGATAATCCAAAATAGGGATCAATCTTCTCAATAAAGTTAATCAAATAGGGAAAAAATTTAATGAGATGAGTTCTATATAGAGATAAGATAATTTTTATCAAAGAACATTCCTACTAATGATTTTTGGAAATCTTTGAATTTGATGTGTCTTGATGTTCTCTTATACATAGTTTTATTATCATATAATATGGTTGGAAAATAATAGTGTTATGGAGAAGCACCCAGTTGAGGATTATGTGGATAACCCTAGGAATATCACCAAGGAAGTATATTTATAATATTTTCATTTTGGTTAAAATAAATGAATGAGTGAATTTATTAATTAATTAATTAATACACTAAACATACTTCGAATGAGCGAGATGTTTGAATGGCCCATGTAGATCTATTTTATGTTGTTCCTTGAGTAAAAAATAAATTTCAAACTCAACAAAGGTCTCATATTTCATATCTGATCATCTTTTTTGGATTTATCCCACTTTATTTATTAATATATGAAAGTTCAATATAAAATATATTTTATATTTTTATACCATTAATTCCAAGTACTCAATTCACCATAATTCCAAAACATCTTAGAGACTAGATTTATAAATACTTATAGAGATATTTAAATGCTGTAAAAGGAAAATATTTGGTATCTATATCATTCACTCCTTCATCCTTTTCTCCCACAAAAATAAAATTTAATCAAAATGCCCATGATATTGAGCCAACATTTGGATCTCCCACTCCCTTGAAGTCTCATATTGATTCATGTGCCACCACAACTTGTGAAACAGGTGGGGGATGATCCTTGTAGTTTCCTTTTCTATTGATCCTTAATTTTCAATATGTTATCCAAATAAGTTTCTTTATATTCCATGCCCAGCTCACCATCATCAATGAAGTGCATGGGTTCATTCTCTTATCTCCTTAAATATGACACATGAATGATGTTGTGAACCCGCTCCTACTATTGGAGTGGGAAAAGGTGCTAGAAAACCTCAATAACCCTCTTTACAATCTATAATGGCCTCATGAGCCATGAGAATAACTTCCACCCTGACTAATCCCTAGAAATAATCATCATGGGGAGACATTCAAGAATAGTTTGTCTCCCTTCTCAAACATCAAGCGCCTATAACCATGATCTGTGTAATAATTTCTTCCTGCTTTGTAAAATCCCCATCTTCTCAAGGATGACATGGACCTTCTTAGTCATCACTTCTACCAACCCAGGACCCATAAGAGATTTCATGTTAATATCTATCATGCATAAGGGTGACCTGTAGGGTATCACATACAAGACATATAAAGGTTACATGATGATGGATGAGTTTTAGATGTTTTAATATACAAACTCTATAAAGGGAAGGTGATCCTCCTAGATTAAGCTGAAGTCAAAATCAAATTATTTTAGTATATCCACCAATACCTGGATAGAGTGTTCGGTCTAACCATTGGTCTTGGGATGAAAGGTTTTACTCATATAGATTTGGGGCCTAAATGAAACTTACTGTCCTCTCCATAACCATGATGTGAACCACACATCATGATCATATTTAATCATAAAGGGAACTGCATGATGATGATTGATCGCCAATATGTACAATTTCTCAAAACACTCAACTAATATCTACACCTAGATAGTATGGAAGTTTTCTGACTTCATTATTTAGAAAAATATCACCCATATGGCTTCATGGATCTTCACTATTCATGGAATACATTTCACGAATTACATGGTTATGTCATCCCATTTTCACTTCATAATCTCAAGGGGCTATAAAAACCTACTAGAATACGTGGATGTTTTTTTGACATAATGAGATAGTAAAATATCAACCATATGGATTCATGGATATTCAATTTTCATGGAATAAATTTCACGACATACATTGTTATGTAATCTAATTTCCACTACAAAATCACATGGGTTTGTCAAAAAACATGTCGGAACGTGGTGCTCAGCCATCACCTTCTGATCTGTGAAGTAGTGAGAGATAAAATTGGTGACACTATATCAGATGACATGTCACTAAATTTGCCACTGAATGTATCTATAAAACATCCAGTTAACATTATGCACATAAATTAGAGAAGTGTTGAACTATCACAATACCTTCATTCTCACCATGATTGGTACCAGCATGTATCCCTAAAAAAAGATGATGTGATTTCCTCCCTTAGAATATTCACATGGTGAGTCCGCCATGGATATCTGGTGATATAGTCCATCAAATATGATGCTTCCTTAATGGTAATCCCTCACATTCTCAATAAGATTATGGGTCAACACCGTCAACTAATGATATGATATATCCTCTTAGTCTACTAGGGTTATCTATAAGGAATCCAACTACTCAAAACAAGACATCACTATGAAATCCTGGGACTTCCTACTAACTACATATGCTACTATATTTACCTTCCCAATTTAATATGCTATCTCAATGTCAATGTTCTACAGGAAATCACACCAAAATTGCTATCTCAGGTTCAGGTCTCTCTGTGTGAAGACATACCTCAGACTATGGTAGTTCGATTAAACCACAATGCACTGCCACAAAAGGTAGTGCTTCCAAATCCCTCAGGGGATGACTACCAAGGATTGATCTTGGTAATGAGATGCATTGTTATGCTCATGTGGAATTAACTGCCTCAACCCGTATGTGACATCTCCCATCTACAACATCAAAACATAGCCGATAACAGCTCATGAGGGATCACAATACACACATTACTCTACACCCTCCTCTAGTATTCTCATAATAGGATCACTCATAAACTGCATCCTCAACTCCTTGATGGCTCTCTGGCACTACCCAATATAGGTAAATGGATTCCCCTTCCTCAAATGTTTGGAAAAAGGGGATGATATTATATATAAGTATACCAAAAACACCTTGAACTACCTCGTGATGCGAAGAAATATTTGCACCTATGACTTTCATTTAATTAGACCCCTTTAATGAACTGTATCGATATACGATGGAACAATGACTAAACCTTGATAATAAATGAAATTCCTCATAATGTGAACATCATAAATCCATAACTCGATCGTTAACAATTTTCTATATTGTTAGTTCTCTTGAAGACGATCTAGAACCATCATCGAGTTCCCTACATGTTCCTCCTATGATGTAGATTAGATTATTATATCACTGAGGAGGAAACACACAGACTAGTCCATGTATGGATGGAATTCTGAGTTCATCAAATTCATTAACATGATATGGGAATTCATGGAATCAAAGGGAATCACTATGTACTCATAGTGATTGTAGAAACATCATAATTCAATCATTGGAATATCATCTATCCAAACCCTAAATAATTTGTAGTCAGTCCGAATATTGATCTTTGAGAACCATCTTGTGACTAATAACTGATCAACGTTGTCATTAATCATCACAATTAAGTACTTTTTCTTTATTATGGATTAGTGAATGTGATGATAATTTAAAAAGAGATGTCAGATCTCATCTTCTTTTTTTAGGAATGACACTCATGCAAACGAGATGGGACACAATGGGTATGATGAAATCCTTCTATTGAAGGAACCTTAATTGAAACCACTACTCTCAGATCATGGTAGGGGCCATCTGATATATAGTTGAAGATAAAATAGAGTTATGGGGATGTATGTTGATGAAATAAACCATGTCCTACCTTATAGGTAGTCATAAAATTTCCTCAAAGAGAATGTCCACATAATCCTCCACAATAGAAAGTATACAGATATAAAAATATCCCCCTAAAATAATAGATTTACTCATAAACAAAAGCGTGATGGGATGTAGCCTCCTTCTCATATAACCATCTAGTCCATCTGTGGGATCTCTCTATCCTATAAAGGTGAATCTATTCACATCAGGGTGTAGGAATCTGACTTGTCTATGGTGATAGAATATCTAGCCTAAGACTATGGACAACCAGTCCATAACCAAGATGAAATCATAGGGTTACATCGTGATGATTAGAAGGTACCATGTAAACATCTCTCCCCCAAGAGATATCTCATAGTTCTGGATGATAAATGATTCAAAAGAAGTGTTCCCAATAAGAATTTCTAAATGAAGTTGTTGGGCTATAACCAAAATTGGGATATCCAACTATTGTAGTATAAGTATATATATAATGAAATTATTGGATACTATGTCTAAAAAATTAATAATGAAAATGAAACACATAATTCATACTTGTAATCATCTCATAGGTTATTGGGTAATTGGCCTCCAAAACATGATTTTTTCTGCATCCTTGATAACTAACTCCCTAATCTTGAAATGACCCCCCTTGTGGTTGTGGTGAAATAATTTAATAGTTTCATACACAACCCATAGCTCCTCCATCTCATTCAATATCTACATTTCCCTAGGGACCTCCTTTTCCTCTAATGGGAGATCCCTGATGACAATACTACCACTCCCATGGTCGTCAATCATCAACCTATTTGTGCTCTAATACATGTTTGGAAGGGTAGTCTTTCACAATGTGACATTCCACATTACAATCATAGAAATGAACCACTATGGTACTCTTGGTTTCTTAGCACATTCCATGTACCGTAAAACATCTTGCCTGAGTCTAATCACAAAAGGGCCTCCTCTCACGAGATCCCACAAATAGGAACATGCATGATGTTGTAGAGAACTCCACTCTTTGACACCTACTACAAAGTCCTCCTTCTTGGTGTCCCTATGTAAGAAATCTATATATCACAATAGACTACTCCAAAACCATGGCATATTGGGGGACGCACAAGGGAGCCCCACTAGCTCAGATATCTCTCTGGAGTCCCTGCTTAAACATTTGTGCTAAGAAGTATCCATCACATATCATGTCGAGGGAGCACTAGGTAATGTCTTTCAGCCTCGCTGCATACTTGTACCCTATTATACCTACCGGTTATAGCTCTAGAATCTCCTCTATCATGGATGAACATAAGAAGGAGGGGTAGTACTCCGCATGGAACAAATTATGGATGTCCGAAAATGATAGTTTTGACTCATCATGCAACTATTTAACATGGATCCACATGTTCCTAAATTCCCCATGGAAGAGAATAGCTTCTAATGCAACCACCAAATCATCCAAGGTCTGAATAAGTTTCATGATATGGACCACTGAATATATCCAATCCTCTAATGGCATAGGATCTACCTCATTGTGGAACCTCAGCGGCCTGTACTGCTGGAACTCATAGAGTGTGAAAATCCTACATGCATCCATAGACTTCTTTGTTGGAACAATTTGTTGCTCCAAAGGTGTAGCAATATATACCTTCCCATTAAAAGGAAGAAGCTCATAGGAGGGGGACTGAACTCAAGCCTCATCGCCCATCATATTGTCATCATGATATGGAACTGGTATCCTAGAATGTTGTCATCAAAGTGGAATGCTTAAATTTATCAACACATACTAAACTCATATTATCACACACACACACATAAATATATCTATATATATATAAACAAGGGGATGACGCGCAATGCACAATGAAAGACACAATACAATATGATGACTGAATAATTGATCCATACAACTAATTTCTCAGTGTGTTGAGTCAACAACAATGTTGTTAAGGTCCTGGTGAATAGACACGTCTGTTTCAAAAAAAACACTGTAATACCTGGACAGAGAGCCTCATTGAAGACACAATGATGATACTATCATATTCCCAAAAAAATATCATGAGGGTACTACTCCAAACATTGTCCCAAGGATTTAACCTCCTATGATACCAAAATGTCATAACCCCACCCACGATAGGGATCCATCCCAAACTACCTCATTCCTACCTCCAAAGGATAGGGTATAATGGCCCGCATCACAAGAATAACTTACATGGGGATTTCATTGCAGATGTACCTATATTCATACACACAACTATCTCAATCTTTAGATTCAAGGGATATAAAATTAATAGATGAAAAATTTCATGGATTCAACCATGAATGTAAAACCTATAGACAGTAAAAGAGTATGCCGTGTGAAGGTAAAAATTGATGTGAATAATACGAGCCCAATTATAAATATGTCCCAACCTGATTGATAGATAGAGAATTAAATTACTAAGAGAACAAAAATTCTAATCACTCTGTTGTAACCATATTACATGGTCTAATGTTTAGGTCTTCCTAGGATTTTCTAGAGTCACCACAGATCTATTTTTTGTCTTCATTATACATGAAATAAATAGGATAATCCAATTCTAGTGTGAGTATATATATACCTAGGAGGATTACCTAAAAACAAAATGGGGGAAACAAGAGATAAAACATGAAATTAAGATATTAGAACGTACATTGGATTCAAGATATAGTGAAAGAGAACAACTCATCCCAATCCAAGAGAGAGTATCCTCATCAAAACACAATGGGATTGACATAATGATTATTTAAGATATACATAAAGTATTTTCCGCAAATTGAAGGAGAGTACACTTATATAATGACACAATATATAATAATTGAAGGAATGTGTCATACCCCGCGTGTATTTAATTTTCATGGAAAGAGAGTAGAAAAATCCAAGGTTATGGATATAGATGAGAATATATATGTTCTGTAAAAAGAATCCAAAATGTAGGAGAGTAATGGGATATCTATATCTTATCTCAATCTAGGAGTATGTTTCTCCATAAGATAAAAAATTCAACCAATGTTTCCTAGCATCTCACTTGTCTACCTAGATATAATAGTCCAACTCAAGACACACCTAGTCATAATGATTCATGGTTGGGTAGCCATTAACTCTTGGTATAGGACCATGTCTACATACAATAGAGGGTTCCACTCTGATAATCAATTGAGGAACCATTCCCTATTTGATAATAGGGTAACACTATGGTGATAGAGGACCCATGCCCCACCAAACTAGAGGGTTTGACACAAGAAATCTTCAAGGACCCACATCCCAGCTCTATCAGAGCATTCCACCCAAAAGTAAATGATGGAACACTGCCCAACACTACAGGAAGGTACCACTCAGAACTCATCATGGAAACATTTTCCAAGTCTTCTATATGTACCACTCATATGTCTTTGAAGACCCACTTCCTACTACTACTAGAGGCTACCACATAAATGTCTTCTAGGACATACTTCACACCTCTACGAGAGGGTTCCACATGAAATTAACTAAAGTGTACCTTTGAAATACTAATGGGGTAGACTAGATTGTAACATATACACAAATAATAAAATACAGGAGGGGGTGAATTGTAGGTTTAAAAACATTTATTTATATACATTAAGGAAACATAGTTTAATATGATTAAACTAATCGTATTCACAACCCTCTTTTGTATATAAAAAATAATTGGATAGGGCCTTGGGTATGATGGATAATGTATCATAATTAGTAGGTTATGATAAGTATTTCACATCTGTATATGAAATTTGTTATATTCACAACATGAAAATTAATTAATCAGAGTAATCATGATATGGATCATAATCATAATGCTTATGATAAACTAAGTGAAACAATTAATGATTCTATCCCAATGCTTATAGAATCATATTTGGTAATTGAATTTATCATAATCACTATATTCGTAATTATAATGATTGTAATAATATAATAGAGAATATGAATATAAAGATATAAAATGATTCATGTTCTATTAAATAAAAGATGAAATGTAAAACCGGTAAATGAATACATTTATTTTGTCCCAAATAGAATGTTATCCAATAAACATTGATAGTAGACCCTTGGTTTATAATTTCAAGCTCTTTTATCTTACCCAAACTAGGGTAATCCCTTGATATGTTGATCAGTCGACCACTGCCTAGCTATCTTCACAAGACCTTGATCAAGAAGGTGATCAACCCCTCTGTCATCCTAGTCTCGGAGGCCCTCGATCTACAAAATATTGGAACAAAAATCGTCATATCCATAGATTTTATTAGTCATATTCACAACGATCAACATAACATAAAGAGAGAAACTCTATTAAGGATTACAAGTATGTGTAAAAGGTTGTTAATATCTTGTACCATTTTAGATATTTTTCATGTAGAATATATTTCACAGATCTCATGCATAGTGTATCGAATTCATCAATAAAAAGCTTGACCACATTCAAATTATATGGTATTTATTGGTTCTTGTCCAAATAGCCTTCTTGATCACCAATAGTTGTATTTTCTCTGGAAATCTCAGAGGGACTTGGGCACCTTGCACAGTAATGGTTATATTATAACTAAAACAATGAAATATTTATAAATTAATTTTGAAATAGAACACACGATATTGTTTTGATTTAAAGGTTTTCCTTTCATTATGATACAATATTTTTGATATGGAAAGATAAATGATAAAGGGTCCAATAAATTTCATTAATTGATTGAATATTTTTTATATAGTTTCAGAAATATTATCATTACGAAAACTAGATAGTGTTTATGATAAGAGTTGTATTAAATGTGAATGAAAATTGCCATACTAAATGGCTATTATATGAATCATATCACGTGGGTAGGATATAAATCTTCTCCAAGCATGTTATGATAATCATGGAATGAATTATTTAAGAAAAACTCAGTAGTATGATTATTATCATATGCATTTGAATGTATAGTAAATTGATATTTGATTATTTTCATATATTACCTTGAATAAAATGGATGTTGTAATTAGGTATTTAATAAATATTTTGTGATTTTAAAAACCAAAGGAATATTGATACCAAAAGAAATATTTTGACTCAATAATCTCCCCCTTTTTTAAATCACAAACCATAAGCCTAAATATAAACATTACTATTCTAAATTTGGATTTTTTTTAAAAAAACTGTAATTTTTGTAGTAAAAACATATGTGTATCCCCCTTTATGTTTTAATATAATTCAAAATATGATGTTGAATATGAATAACTCTCTATAGGTTAATAATCATTGTGGATTGAATTATATTTTTTAATAAAAATTACCCCTCAATTAAAGTCATTTTAATCCTATTATTATCATCCTCCCATTCCCCCCAATAAAATACATTATCCACATTTATAAATCACTCACCCCCATAGTGATTTACAAAAAGGAATATGGAAACTGTTAAAATTCTTAAAAAATGGATACTGATCCTAAAAATAAAAAAATTAATAAATAATTTTATCATCTAAAATAATTAAATTGAAATTCATCCAAAAATGTAAAATATTATATAAATGTTTTTGTAGATGTTAACATCTTCCATTAATGCTTCATAAAAGAGTACAAAAAGAGTTTTAAAAATATCTATTCTATTTTTCCTTATGCTTCTTCAAGGGATCTAAGAAAATGGTTTTAATTTTCATGAATTCATTCCTTTCCCACATTCTCTTATTAAGTGATTATTTCAAAAATAGAATAAATTTTTTCTATTCATTAAAAAACTGGTCTTAGGTAAAAATAGTTTCCTCTGGTAATTGAAACTATTCATCTAGAGTTATAATATTGTATTCCTACGATTTGATTTTTTGATCAAAAATATCAACTCTGTCGGTCGACATGGAATTATAATTTTTCAAATCTATTATCTCATCCTTGTAAAATAAAATCACTTATTGAATAAAATTTATCTTCTTATAAAACTCCCTAAAATCATTAGATTATCCCTCTTCTATAATTTTGAAATGTTTTATCTTTTGATCAGTATCATTAACCAACTTATTGAATGAAATAGTGATGTCATTCAATTGAATTGAAATACATTCAATTGAATAATCAATAATATTGACACTTTCATCGATTTTATTTGACCACATAATATTTTATTTATAAGAATTTATATTACACTTATAACATTATTCATAAAAATAGAAATTGGACTGAATATTGATCAGTTTTACCCTAAGAAGATTTATAGCATCTTATCTATTATTTTGGTTATCTACAGATAAATCAATTTTCCCTTCAATTATTGGAAAATTTTGAATTTTCTTTTCAATTACCTAATGTTCTTTAACAATATACAGGTATCTATTCGAAAATATCGTATTCTTTAAATCAGTGTCTTCCTCAAAATCAACAAGTTATGTGATATGAATTCAGCCATCTTCATCATCTAAATTCTAATTCTGATTATCTTTGGATGTAGTTTATTATTATTCATATGAGATATTAGTGACATTTTCAATTTGGGATTACTGATCATCTTGATTTTTGATTATTATATTTTTGATGGTATCTTTCATGATGTGTATTCTAAATAGCTTACAAGATTTCTAATAGGGATGAGATTTTTGCTGAGCAACAGAGCTTCAATGGATGGTATAGATTGACTGTTGGGGATAAATTAGGTGGTCCCATTATATAGGTGAAGAAAAAATGACCTCTAAGATTCTATGGATCTAATTTTATCAAGTTGATCTGATGGATCCGATATATGAACTCTTGATATTTTTAATAAAAATAGAAAAATATTATCATATTCATGATGAATATTAATTTTTTTAATGAAATATTGTCCATAAATTAATTGGAATCAAAATGAAAAGTAGTGGAAATTTTACCATTAGGAATATCACGAGGGATTTTTATGGTTTTAATGGATTATTCATCCATAGAAAATAAAACATTAAAGGAAAAAATGAGAATGAAAAAATAATTCATTGTGTGGTTATTTTTGAAAAAATTTCACAATAAGAAAAAAATTGGATTGAATATAATTTTATTTCTATGAAAAGAATTTAATTTTAATAGTAAATATGAGTATGCAAAATATTGAGTAAAAAAACTTTTGTTAATGAATCCTTTTTAAAACAAATGAGTACTAAAATATATGAGTAACGAAATTTATGCATATGAATATTTCTATGTATGAAAAACAATAACTTTTGAGTACAAAAATTTATGAGTAAAAATTTTTCAGTTTGAATTTTTTTTTAAAAACAGAAGATTGAAAAAAATAAATCATTTTTACTCCCTCTAATAAATGGTGTAACATAATATAAGGAGATGATTTAAACAATAAGTACATATGAATTATTAATTTATAGTGTTAATACAAGCTTCTATTTAATGTATTGAAATCTATCGGAAGGTAACGATGTTGAAAAAATATCATAAATTTGTTCATGTATTCTTATAAATTGTAAAATGATAGCTTCTTTAAGCATGTGATCCCTAAGAAAGTGATGACTACCAAATATTCCTTTTTCAAGAGGGTGATGTGAAATAATTTGACATAATTTTATAGCACTTGGGTTATGAAATAGTGTTTAATTTTTATAAACTCATGAAATATTCTGCGAGTCTGTGTTGCATCCACAACACTTGAACATAACAAGTTCATACTTCCACATATTCAGCTTCGACAGTGGAATGTGAAAACGGGGGATATTTCATAAAATACCATGAAACTAATGAATCACCTAAGAAATGATATTTTTAAAAAAGTTCTATCCATTTTACATTCACCAAATCCGTCATCTGAAAAACTTTTTAATTATAAATCATTTCAATAAGAATAGAATAGTCCAATATCCATGATTCCCTTAAAAATGAATTTTTTTACAACATTAAAATTGGATTCCAAAAAATATTATTGATACCATCCCAATAAAATCATAAAAAACCTATATCTATATGTCTTAATATTACATATATTTTTCATTAAATCATCCCAACAAATGTTGTTTGATTTACTAGTTGTCCAGCTTCAACAATTTCTATGATATTTGTGGTACCTATTGGAGTAATAATAATTCTAGTATTTTCATATCCATAATTATTATGAAGAACATTAATATACATATGTTGGGATATATAAGGCCCTTATGGTTTTTGAGATGTTTTAAAACCACGAAATAAGGTTATCTCACCCATCATACCCATATCAAACTATGATATCATAAGATTGGCAAAAAAAATCTATTAAGGATTGTTGTGTAGATCTAAATATAATTTCATTAAAATTAATATTAATGATGAAAGAATTTTTGATTTTATTATATTTATAATAGTGGTATCAATAGTATAATGACATATACATTACATACATTATCATTACTTCAATGTTGAAACATACTTATTATAACATATGACAAAACAATGAACGGACCGTCTAGGTATAGGGTCTTTAGAAACTGGGAAACATAAACAACTGGTTCATAAATTTAACTACATTGTCTCCGGTTTATTTCATCATATCTAGAGCCCCTTTTGGAATATCCTACTTAATATCCTTCTTCCTGGACTGGGGAAAAGAAAACATAAAAAAGGGTTACATCAAATGCTCAGTAAGGGTAATCAAAAGAAATATCAGTCATATCATATTCATAAGAACATAACATTTTGAAAATCTTATCCTGCAAAAGGGTTCATAATATTATGTCATGGGAAAAATCATTGTAATGAAAATTATTCCCAAATAATCATAACATAAAACATGAAACATTGTGGCATACACACATAATCCTAGAAAATCATTTCATATTAGTCAAGGATTATTTCCAAGACCATCATAGAGGAAAAAGTCCATTACTGAACAGAGTTCACTCCTCGTTCCAGTCCTCTATCACTAAACCGGTTTAACTTGTAGTTCCAGCCATGTCTATCTCATGAGATATAAATCTTTACCCAATTCATTGGAGGGAGATGTAGTTCCCACCCATCTCATAATGAAAACATTCTTATGTGTCCCACAAAATCATAAATCATACATCATATCATAACCCATTTAATAAAAATGGGATTCATAAAAAACACGCTATCATAACATAACCCATATAAGATAAAAGGAAATATTAATATTAATTACATCATAAAACAATAAAATTAATGTAAAAATAGGGATATAAACATAACCATATTTAATCTTATATGGAAAATAATTTTGATAAAACACTTGAACTCCATTCTTGAGGAAAATATCCTTTCTACTTCATTTTTTTCCTTTTTTAACATTTTATACAATATTAAACTAAAATATGTTAATTAAAAATAAACTTAAAAACTTGTAAAGGAATATTCTTGGAAATAATGTTCTAAAAATCCATTCATTCCGTATAAGTTAAAAAAACATTCTTCTCGTACTTTTGCCAGAAAAGTCAAAAAGTACCTCGTACAAAAAACGACAAAATATTCCTTTCATATTTTTTAATAAAAACTCAACGAAGGGTAAAATTGGAATTAAAAAATTGTAGGCGGATGGAAATAATATTAAATATTGAGGAAACATGGATGTGGATGATAAAATACACCCTAGTAAATACCATAGTACAAACATTCTTGGATAAAAATAAGATTGTGAGATTTTCCCTTACCTTAGGTCCCATATGCTTCGTATGAATCTGAACCTCCTGTAATATGGTTTAAATAATGTTAATTGATTTATTACATAATAATATTCATTTTTATGATATCATATATGGTCATATTTCTATCTTCTTAGTAGTAATATTTCATTGCTACTTGTTATTCGAGTGTTTATTGCTTTATGTTCTTATGCGTGTTTTGTCGAATAAATTCTTATTCCTCTTTATAGGATATAGATACATCACTTACAGAGTTGTTTTAGTGTAATATATATCAAATTCATTAATTCATTTCATTTATATAATCATTATTCAATGAAGATCACATAGAACAAGTCACATCACATCGTGGAGACGGTTGGCCGTACGTACGCACGAGCGATGATATCGTTCCCATGATCATGGAATTGTATTGAAGTGTATGTATAATTTTTCAGAATCAATAACACTTTAAAATAATCATATATAGTTATTTATTTAACCCATTATACCCATCCACGTAAGGTGGTGGTGGAAAACATATTACACCACGATGTGGATACGGTATTCCGTACGTACGCATGCGCGGTGATTTTGTTTACCGTAGGATGGATAAAAGGTGAAATAGGGTTGTTTCATATTTATAATAACATATCAGTATATGAGGGATACTTATTTTATTACCTCATAATGAAAAAAATAAAAAAGTGGGAGTAGAAGAAGAATGGAACATGAAGAAAACAGTAGAAGGTATTACCTCTTCTTCGAAGTGCATCCTTTAAACATTCTCTTAGGGCACTAGAGTTGGTATTTTGAGAAGCCCAGTACCTCCAGTAGGTCTATAAGGATGTGGGGAATTTAAATGGGTAGGGGTTGGCCGAGATTGGAGTCTCAATGTGTTGTGAGGAGGAGAGGGAGGAGGTGGACATTTATAAGGGAGGAGAGGGGCACCTTTGGAAAGTGTGAAAATATTATTTTATTATAAAATTATCTTCAGTTTAAAAAGGTAAAAAAATAATTAATGATTAATATAAGATGACTAATGGTCGAAATAAAATCATCCAATAACAATTGGACTTGTTTTGGAAAATATTTTAATCATTATAATCTTATTTATTTAAATCATTTATTAATGAGGTAAATACTGCATAATTATTGTGTCATAAATAATTTATTTTATTTTATGTCTAAAAATTATAAAAAAATACCAACATATAGGAAATATTTTTATCTTTCCAATGAATACTTATAGTCGAAAAGATAAATTATATATCCCCTTAAAAAAAGTTCTTACTAAATGATTTTTTGTTAATGCCAATTTTGTCTTTACATTAAATTAATTAATCTAATGTGTCATTGTCTTTCATAAGTGGCTCCATGGGGTCCCAAAATCGACCCAGGGATGACCATGGCTGGCCATTACTCATCCAATAAGGTTTCGAAAAGTGTTAAGGTAATTTTGAATTATTATAATTTTCTTTTAACCTTGAATTACCCAATTTACTTTTAACCGTGGTAAATAAAAGTCAAAAGTTACTATTCACCAAAAATAATTTTTATCTAATTGAAAAACATTTTACTCCTTGATATTAACCATGTCTCTCGGATTTTCGAAATTCAACTCAATGAAGTGGTAAAATTAATTTTTATAAACAATTGCAAAAGCTCCTAAGAGGTGGGTAAAAGACGATGAAAAGTTCAATACAAGTTTTTATAAATCTAAATTTATTATAAAATGATTCCAATGAATTTCATTGAACTTATATAAGTATTTTGTAACTATTTTGACATAAAATAAATTTAAATCTAATAAATTATTATTTAAATAAAAAGTCGGTTTTAACCAAAAACTCAGTGTTTTAACAATTCATAAAAAATTTATGTTTTTCAGAAAAATACCAAAAATTCAGCCTAAGATATATTTGATATTCCAAATTAAAAAATGATGTCTATTATTCCAAATTCAAAACATAGAAGTGGAATTAATTAATTTTAAAGGTAATTCCTGTTATCAAAACAAATAGTGTGTTTTTAAAAAACAATAACTATCAAAAGATCATCAGTTGTTTATGTCCAACTTCAAAGTGAAATTAATTCCAATGACCAAAATTGGATTAAATGGTAAAAATATATTATAATTAAACTTTAAAACCAATTAAAAAGATAATCTAGACATATAAATTATTGCGATTGAAAAAGTTGTTTTTAATTAAAATATAGCGTGTTTTTACTATTCATCAAAACATGAAAGTTACCAGAATAATATGAAAAATGTATTCAAAGTAAATTATTATATCCTGATTCCAAAGAAGAATTTTATTTTTTGAAATATAACTTATAAACATGTCAAAAAATTTATTTAACATGTGTGCGCCATCAAAAGGCTGTAAAACTGCATTTTTTGAAAAATATTTCTTTTATCCGGAAAACTGATTTTTTTTTTCATACCTCATTATAGAAAATGTTTAAGATGATTTATAATGTTATAAAATTTAAAATTCAGTTAATACAATTTGTAATGGCTAGTTAATAATATTATACTAATATATTGTTGTTTAGTGAAACTCGGTATTGCGTACTACACATGCGATCGAGGAAGGTCGCGATTGCGTGTAACGCAAGCCAAGCTAGTGTTGTGTGAAGTGAAAGATTCCTTTGTGTATAACTTAATACATAAAAAAAATACTTCTCATAAAATATCAGGGTGTTACATTCTACCCCCTTAAAATGAATTTCGCTCTCGAAATTCGTCACTTCGTGACATACAGATGAGGATACCACTCCCACATCATATCCTCAAGCTTTCATGTAGCTTCTTCTAAATGGTGGTTCCTCCATAAAACATTCACCAAGCGAGTGGTCATGTTCCATAGAACTTTTTCTCTACGATCCAGAATCTCTATCGGTTGTTCTTCATAAGAAAGATCTTGCTCCAGTGATACAACTTTTGAGCTTAGTACAAGTGAAGGATCATGTATGTACATTCTCAGGAGAGATACGTGGAACACATCATGAACTTGAGAGAGGTTCAGTGGAAGCGCCAATCGATAAGATACCTTCCCAACATGATCTAGTATTTTGAAAGGACCGATATACCTAGGGCTAAGTTTTCCCTTATTCCCAAATCTCATTACTCAATTCCAAGGAGATATCTGTAAGAACACTTTATCACCCACTTCAAACTCTAGGTCATTTCTTCAGTTGTTGGCATAACATTTTCATCGACTCTGAGTGGCTCTTATGTGTTGTTGAATAGATCGGACTTTTTTGCCATCTCATCAACAAGTTCAGGTCCTAATAACTTTCTTTCCCTAACTTCATCCCATCAAGTTGGAGTTCAGCATTTATTTCCATAGAGAGCTCAATAAGGATCCATCTGAATATTGGAGTGAAAGCTATTATTATAGGAAAATTCCACCAAAGGTAGGTTTTGATCCCAACCACCTTTGAAATCCATAGATCAAGCTCTTAACATGTCTTCTAGTGTTTGAATTGTCCTCTCAGACTGACCGTCTATTTGAGGATGATAAGCAGTGCTGAAACTCAACATTGTATCTAGAGTATTCTAAAGACTTCACCAGAACTTCAAGGTAAACCTCAGATCCCGATCAGATATAATGGAAACTGGTACTCCATGAAATCTTACCACATCCATTACATATATCCTGGCATGCTGATCCAGAGAGAAATCTTCCCTAATAACAATGAAGTGTGCCGACATCGTAAGACGATCAACTATAACCCAGATAGCATTATTGCTTTTGGATGTTTTAGGATGTCCAGTGACAAATCCCATAGTGATGTTTTCCCATTTCCATTCTGGTATGGGTAATGGTTGTAACATCCCTTTAAACATTTTTTCTCTCAGATTTAACTTGCTGAAAAACCAAGAATCGAGAGACATATTCAGCCACATCCCTTTTCAGGCCATCCCACTTGAAGTACTCTTTCAAGTCCCTATACTTATTCGAGCTTCTAGGATGAATAGAGAATGATGAACTATGAGCTTCATCCAGCAACTCCTTCTTTAATTCAGGGATTGGAGGAACACAAACCCGATTCTTGTACCTTATTATCCCATCAAAATCAAGGTTAAATTCAGGAATATTTCTCACCTTCTTTTGTAACTCTACATCTTATTTTTGTGCCTCTTTAATCTTCACATGTATATATCATTGAACATTCATTTGAGAATGATAATATTTTTTCCCTTACATTATAATTCTGTGATCCACCCTTTGTAAATCCATAAATATTCGATCTTTTGTGATCCTCATCATGGATAAGCTAGCATGGTATGGTCGACTTAATGTGTCCACCAGCTTGTTTGCTTTCCTAGGGTGGTAATGAATCTAGCAGTCGTAATCCTTAATCAGGTCCAACCATCTTCTTTAGAGCATATTCAGATACTTTTGTTTGAAAATATACTTTAAACTTTTGTGATCTGTATAAATATCACACCTTTCACCATAAAGATAATGCCTCCAAATCATTAATGCAAAGATTACCGTAGCTAACTCTCAATCATGAGTTGGGTAATTTTTCTCATGAATTTTCAACTGTCATGAGGCATAAGCTATCACCATATCATTTTTCATGAGAACACACCCCAATCTGTTCTTGGATGTATCACTGTAGATCACAAACCATTCTACACTACAAGGCAGTGTGAGCACAGGTGCACTGGATAACCTTCTTTTCAATTCCTTGAAATTTTCATCATACTCCTCTGTCCACACGAACATAACTCCTTTTCAAGTCAACCTGGTGAGTGGATTAGATAATCCTGAAAAATCATTCACAAAACTTTTATACTATCCAGTCAAACCAAGAAAACTTCAGATCTCAATTATTGTTGTTGGTCTCAACCATCTTTCTATAACCTCTGTTTTTTCCGGATCTACAGATATACCCTCTTTTGAGAATATGTGACCCAAAAATGCAACTTTTTGAAGCCAAAATTCACACTTGGTAAATTTGGCATAAAGCTTCTCCTTTCTCAGGGACTTCAATAAAATTCTCAAGTGATATTCATGTTCTTCCTTACTCTTTGAATATACAATAATATCGTCTATAAAGACTACCACAAACTGATAAAGATAGTCTCTAAAGACTCTATTCATCAGATCCATGAAGATAGTATGGGAATTAGTAAGACCAAATGGAATCACTATAAATTCATATTGTCTATACCTTCTACGGAAAGTCATATTTGGTATATCCTCCCTTTTGACCCTTAATTCATGATACCCTTAATGATGATCAATCTTGAAAAATTATTGAGCTCCGCATAATTGGTCAAATAAGTGAGAAATGCGTGGGAGAGGATATTTTTTCTTGATCGTGATCTTGCTAAGTTCTCGATAATCAATGCAGAGTCTCATTGATCCATCTTTCTCCTTAATAAATAGAAAAGGTGCTCCCCAAGGTGACACACTAGGGAGTATGAATATATTATCAAGATTTCATTGGAGTTTCTTCTTCAATTCCAAAAACTTGATTGGGGCCATTCTATAAGGTGTCTTTGAAATAGGTAAATCACCCGGTACGAGTTCTATTGAAAACTCAACTTCACGATTTGGTGGAAGACCAGGAAATTCTTCTGGAAATACATCATTAAAATCCCGTACAATGGGAATATTCTTAATCGTGAGTTTCTCACCAACCATTTGAGATAAATAACCTTCATTTATTGGAATCAAGACCCATAAGATGGATGAAATTTCCTCTGCAAGGTTATATTCATCCTTACATAAATAGACGGTCATAGATTGATCTGGAATATTAAATGTGATTTCCCTTCTTTGGAAATTGATCTGACCACTATATAAATAAATACAATCCATGCCAAGAATCACATCAAATTCCACTATAGGAAGGATCACAATATTTGCAGGAAGCACTTTACCACAAACTTTAATCGGAGAAGAATTATAAACTTTTGATGCGACTGTTGTGCCATTAGGAGTTGTCACAGCTAACTCAACATCTAATTGTTGAGGTAACATGGAGATACCCTTAGAAAATTCTTTAGAAATAAAAGGGTGGGTGGATCTAGAATCAAATAAAACAATTTCTACTTTAGAGTGGATGGTAAGTGTACCTTTCACCACTTCGTTATCGTACTCCACATCGCCGATAGAAATTTCATATGAATTTCCTTTTTCATTTGCCTTAAGAGTTTTTTGACATCGATCATCATCTACAACCCTTGGATTTGGTCATTGATTGGCATAATTCCCCATCTCTTGGCACTTGAAACATTGAAGTTTAGGAAGTTCATTCTATGTATCCCTTTATTTGTTCGCATCATTAGACATCTTCTTCCCATTATTTCAACATTAAATTGCCCAATGACCTTCTTTTCCACACTTAAAACATTTCCTTGTCCCTTTTAGACAATTCCCTCCATGTTTCTTTCAACAATTTGAGCATAAAAGAAAAAATCATTTTTTTTTAGTGTGGTCTTTAGATTTTTTTTGAATACTAATTTCTTCTTCTTATCAAACCTGTATGACTGTTGGTTTACTCCAATCTCCATCTCAACTATGAGAGAACATCGAAAAATTTCCTCGTAGGTATTGAAGTCCCTTATGGCTAACGCCCTTCGAAGACTTGGTTTTAAGCCACCATAGAATCGATCGATTTTACTCTCAGGTTGCATAATAATTCTGGAAGCGTACCATGCAAGTCTTGTAAAATTATCTTCGTAGGTACCAACCGATTCATCATCATTTTGCTTCAGTTCAAGAAACTCCTTCTCCATCTTTGTTCGAAGAATACGTGGGAAGAACTTATTGAAAAATAAGTTCTTGAACTTGTCCCATTCCATAGACTCAATTCATCTCTTTTCCTTGTATTCTTGATAAGATTCCACCATTGATCGACATCACCTTCAAAACGATACACTGCTAAGATGACTTTTTCATGTTCAGAACATTGTAGATGTGAAAATATCTTTTCAGTGGTACTAATCCATTGTTCAGCTACTAATGGATCAGAAGACTCGCTGAATGAAGGTGGATGCTGCCTAATGAAGTAATCAATAGAATGTTGCTCCTTCCTTTGCTCGTTTGGAAGTCTTGTATGGTTCATAGCTTGAGAAAGTTGTGTGATCATGACTATAATATTTTTCATTCCATCTCCCATAAAATTTGGTTTCTTAGGGGGATTATCATTGCATTACCCATCGCATTCATCATTAACACGGTTCCTTCGGGTTCCAGCCATTGACTAAAACCAAGAAGCATAGTGTGAGCAACACTAATCATAATAGGAAAACCACATAATCAAGAATAAAATTTCACACTTAAGGTCTTATCATATGTTATTCATGTCCATTTCTAAAACACTATGATTGTGTTTTATTCTTAGACTTATCCTTAGGGTTCTCAATAAGGCTTTCACATCCCAGTTTCCAAAGGATGACTATGCCTTTACTCTGATACCAACTCAAATGACCCATTCTTTACATACATTGTTATTACTTCAGAGTTGAATCATACTTATTATAACATAGAAAAAAACCATGAAAGGACCGTATAGGTATAGTGTCTTTAGAAATTGGGAAACATAAACAACTGGTTCATAAAATCAACTACATTGTCTCCCATTTATTTCATCATATCTAGAGCCCCTTTTGGCATATCATACTTAATATCCTTCTTCCTGACCTGGGGAAAAGAAAACATACAAAAGGGTGAGCTCAAATGCTCAGTAAGGGTAAAAAAAGCAATATCAGTCATATCATATTCATAAGAACATAATATTTTGAGAATCTTAACCTGAAAAAGAGGTCATAATATCATGTCAAGGGATAAATCATTGTAATGAAAAGTAATCCCATATAATCATAAATTAAAACATGAAACTTTGTGGCAAACACACATAATCATAGAAAAATCATTTCATATTAGTCAAGGCTCATTTCCAAGACCATTATAGAGGACAAATTCCATTACTAAACCGAGTTCACTCCTCGTTTTAGTCATGTATCACTGAACCGGTTTAACTTGTCATTCCATCCATGTCTATCTACTGAGATATAAATCTTTACCCAATGCATTGGAGGGAGATATGGGTCCCACCCATCTCATAAAGAAACCATTGTTATGTGTGCCACAAAATCCCAAATCATACATCATAGCATAACCCATGTAACAAAAACGGGATTCTTAAACATCATGCTATCATAACATAACCCATATAAGATAAAAGGAAATCATAAAATTAATTCCATCATAAAACAATCAAAACAATGTAAAAATAGGGATAGAAATAGAACCCAATTTAATCTTAGATGGAAAATAATTTTGATAAAACACTTGAACTCCATTCTTGAGGAAAATATCCTTTCTACATCAAAAACATTTTTCCTTTCATAACATGTCATACAATTTTAAACTAAAAGAATTTTATTATAAATAAACATGAAAACATGTAAAGGAAGCTTTATATAAATAATGTTCTAAAAATCCATTCATGTTGTATAAGTAAAAAAAACATTTTTCCCGTACTTTGGCCAGAAAAGTCGAAAAGTACCTCGTATGAAA
The DNA here is from genome assembly GCA_963277665.1 of Viscum album. Classification (NCBI taxonomy): domain Eukaryota; kingdom Viridiplantae; phylum Streptophyta; class Magnoliopsida; order Santalales; family Viscaceae; genus Viscum; species Viscum album. The sequence goes on along the minus strand of OY728152.1, from coordinate 50,522,293 downwards.
AACGACAAAGGATTCCTTTCATATCTCTTACTAAAAACTCACCAAAGGGTAAAATTTGATTTAAAAAATCTTAGGAGTATGGAAATAATATTACATATTGAGGAAACATGGATGTGGATGATAAAACACACCCCATTAAATACCAAAGAACAAACAATATCAGATAAAAATGAGATTGTGAGATTTTCCCTAACCTTAGATCCGATATGCTTCATATGAATCCAAAACTCCTGTAATATGGCTTAAATAATGTTAATTGACTTATTAAAGAATCATATTCATTTTTATGATATCATATATGGTCATATTTGTATCTTCTTAGTAGTAATATTTCATTGCTACTTGTTATTGGGTGTTTATTGCTTTATGTTCTTATGCGTGTTTTTTTTTGAATAAATTTTTATTCCTCTTTATAGGATATGGATAAATCATTTACATAATTGTATTAGTGTAATATATATAATATTAATTCATTCGTTTCATTTATATAATCATTATTCAATGAAGATCATATAGAACGAGTCACATCACATCGTGGAGACGGTAGGCCATACGTACGCACGAGCAATGATAACGTTCCCATGATCGTGGAATTTTATTGAAGTGCATGTATAATATTTAAGAATCAATAACACTTTAAAAAAATCATATATAGTTATTTATTTACACCATTATACCCATCCAAGTAAGGTGGTGGTGGAAAACATATTACACCACGGCGTGGAGACAGTATTCCGTACATCCGCAAGCGCGGTAATTTTGTTTACCGTAGGATGGATAAGAGGTGAAATAGGGTTGTTTCATATTTATAATAAAATATCATTATATGAGGTATAGTGATTTTATTACCTCATAATGAAACAAGTAGAGAATATGGAGTAGAAGAAGAGTGGAACTTGAAGAAAACGGTAGAAGGTATTACCTCTTCTTCGAAGTGCCTTTTTAAACATTCTCTTGGGGAACTAGAGTTGGTCTTTTGAGAAGACCAGTACCTCTAGTAGCTTTCTAAGGAAGTGTGGATTTGAAGTGATCATGGGTTGGCCAAGCATGAAGGCTCAAAGTGGTGTGAGGAGGAGAGGGAGGAGGTTCCCTTTTATAAGGGAGGAGAGGGGCACCTTTGAAAAGTGTGAAAATATTATTTTATTATAAACATATATTTGGTTTAAAAAGGTCCAAAAATCATTAAAGATGAATATAATATTACTAATGGTAGAAATAAAATCATCCAATCAGAATTGGACATGTTTTGGAAAATATTTTAATCATTTAATCTTATTTATTTAAATAATTTATTAATGAGGTAAATACTGCATCATTACTGTGTCATAAATAATTTAATTTATATGATGCCTAAAAATTATAAAAGAATACCAACATTTAGTTAATATTTTTAGATTTCCAATGAATATTTAGAGTCTAAATGATAATTTATATAGCCCCTTATAAAAATTAATTACTAAAGGATTTTTTGTAAATGCCAATTTTGTCTTTACATTAAATTAATTAATCTAATGTGCCATTTTCATTCATAAGTGGATCCATGGGGTCCAAAAATAGATACAAGGATTACCATGGTCGTCCATTACTCATCCAATAAGTTTTGGACAAGTGTTAAGGTAATTTTGAATTATTATAATTTTCTTTTAACCTTGAATTACCCTATTTACTTTTAACCATGGTAAATAAAAGTAAAAAGATATTGTTCACCAAAAATTGTTTTTATCTAATTGAACCATATTTTACTCATTGATATTAACCGTGTCTCTCGGATTTTCTAAATTCAACTCATAGTAGCGGTAAAATTATGTTTTATGAAAAATTTCATAATCTCTTAAGAAGTGGGTAAAAGACGGTGAAATGGTCAATATAATTTTTATAAATCTAAAATTATTATAAAATGATTCCAAAGAATTTCATTGAAATTATATAAATTTTAAGTATCTATTTTGATCTAAAATAAATTTAAATCAAATAAATGATTATTTAAATAAAAAGTCGCTTTTAACCAAAAACTCAGTGTTTTCACTATTTATCAAAAATTGATGTTTTTTTCTGAAAAATTCCAAACATTCAGCCTAAGATATATTAGATATTCAAAATTTAAAAATGATGTCTATTTTTTCAAATTCAAAACATATAAGTTGCATTAATTAATTTTAAATGTAATTCTCGTTATCAAAACAAATAGCGTGTTTTTAAGAAACAATAACTATCAAAAGATCATCACTTGTTTATGTCCAATTTCAAACTGAAATTAATTCCAATGACCAAAATTGGATTAAATGGTAAAAATATATTCTAATTATTCTTTAAAACCAATTATGAATATAATCTAGCCGTATAAATTATTGTGATGAAAAAAGTTGTTTTTAATTAAAAAATAGCGTGTTTTTACTATTCATCAAAATATGAAAGTTTCCAGAATAATATGAAAATTTTATCCAAAGTAAATTTTTATATCCTGATTCCAAAGAAGAATTTTATTTTGTCAAATTGAACTTATAAATATGTCAAAAACCAGATTTAAAATATGTGTGCCATCAAATGGCGGTAAAACTACATTTTTTAAAAAATACTTCTTTTATCCGAAAAATTGATTTTGTTTTCATACCTCATTCAAGAAAATGTGTAAGAATATTTATAATGTTATAAAATTTAAAATTCATTTAATACTATTCATAATGGCTAGTTTATAATATTATACTAATATATCAATGTTTAGTGAAACTCGGTATTGCGTACTACACACGCTATCGAGGAAGGTCGCGATTACGTGTAACGAAAGCGAAGCTAGTGTTGTGTGCAGTGAAAGATTACTTTGAGTATAACATAATACATAAAAAATACTTCTCATAAAATATCAAGGTGTTACAAATCGTTCCCATAAAAAAATTATTCTATAAAAAAAATCAAATTAATCTATTAAACCAAGTTCTAAGGGATTTTTGAAGTATATATAATGCTTTGGTAATTTTGAATACATATTCATGAATTTTAATATCTTTAGAACTAGGATATTGTTCAAGAAAACATCCACATGAACATATCCATTATAGAAAGAACACTTTACATCCTTTTGAAAAAAATTGAAATTAAATAATGCTTCAAAGAATAATAGAACTTGAATATATTGAAGTCTAGTTACCAAAGCATTGCTTTCTTCATAATCCACTCCCTATTATTTATTATACCCTTTATAAAAATGTCTTGATTTATTTTAAATGATTATTCCATTATCATCACATTGTTTTTGAAAAATAACCAATTTTACTCAAATTACAGAGTTGTATTTAGGATCTTCAACCAAGGTCCAGACATTGTTATGTTCGAATTCATTTAGTTCATCTATCAATGCTTTAATCCAATATCCCTAAACAAATGACTCATCAGGACTATTGGGTTTGAACTGTCAATGAAATTCTAGATATTATACACCTTTTGTTCAAATAATTTATATTCTATATAGGTTTATTTACATAATATTTGATAATATCATTGGTTTTATTCATAAGAATCAAATGACATGGGTTTTCTTAAAACTTATTCATCAACATAAGATAAAAATTATTCTAGGGTGAATAAATCAGAAACAATTTCTATAATGACCCATACATTCATTAATGGTAATCCCGCTATATCTAATTAAATTTCTCTTTATATAAAATTTTTATATAAAATGCCAACTTATTTGGTTTTATGTTTTTGGATTTTAAAATAATATTATAAATTGTGATCCTTTCTAATATAGCCTTTGAATAGTGATCACATGATTAGTATAAATATAGGTTTTTAACAAATCCAATTCACATAGACAAAGGAAGTGATGGGCTCATCCACTAGATGTGCCCCATATGAATCCCATTTGTCAGAGCATAGAAAGGAGGTTGCGTCATTGTGCTTCAGTCTTGAACAATCCCATAATGAGCATAAATATGTTATGCTCGAGTAGGACTGCCTTTGAGAAAAGTGGATGTTGATAGTGATTACCACCCAAGAAATTTTATCTGAGCCACCCCAAGAGTCTATCACAATCTCACACCTTACTCTTCTATCTCATGTGGGTGTTATAAATTGTTTTGTAACCAGAACCTAGTACTATGGTTATGTACATTATTTTTTGTATATAATATGGAATATACTTTCATTTTATTATTGTTACCTTATAAATAGTTTTTAAAGCACAAATAGTATTTTTAGTTAATTTTCAACTAAGAAATCTATTTTGTTGAATTAATGGATTTTTTAATTAAATAAAATTTTAATAAAATAATAATATTATTATTATTATTAAATTACTTTTTATTAAATATAAATGATCCTATAATTTTAGGAATGAAATTTTAATTTTTTTTAAAGTTTGAAAGCCATTTTTGTCAAAAACCATGAATTTTTTATAAATGTCAATTTTTATTTTAAAAGTAAAAATTAAAATATTTTCAAAATTATATAGATAAAATGAAAAAAAAATTGGAATCAGGACATCGATATTATCCAATAGTTAATTTTTCATTATTTTCTGAGACAGTCAAATTTTTGTCTAAAAATTAAATACTGTTTAAATGTATAATGTGTTTTATGACATCATAATGACCCAATAGTGATGTGATATAATACTATAAACATTAGTTTCGTCCAATATATTTGTTCAAATTAAACTAATGTGATTTTGGATTTTTTTGATTTATTTTACCCATCTTTAGTGGACCCTTCAAGACTTATTAATCATTTTGTTTTTTTAAATTTTTTTCCTTGGGAGTGTGACTAACCTCCACATAACGAAGCCCATTATTTTTAGAAGTTCGGACTTTTCCCTTATAAAATATTGTTTTCCAGTTCCCTTTTCCAAAAACCATGTGTAAAAATCGTGGTCTAGTTTTTGGTTTGAATTAGTATAATGTGAGATGTCCCAAACATAAATAATAAAGAATTCCCTCACCTTTCCTATATAAACCCAGCCATTCTCTCATTTACTCCCCACTCAAAGACATTGGAGCTCATCCATCCTCTACCCTCTTCTGTCTAGAATACTCCCATGGTCCCCCAATCTCCCAATAATCCTCTCACAAGCCTCTCTCAAACCTTTGGAAGCACAATTCCAAGTAAGGGTTTTTTTCATTTCTAATTTTTGTCTAATATTATTTAAATTGTTATGCCTTTCTAATTTCAATTATAAATGTTGGGTTATGGTTTTGAAACTCCCCCATACTTACCTATTTATGTTGGAATGAGGGTAAACCCCTTTCTCTCTCATTAAATGCCTCCCATGAACACTAGTTTATATGCTGAAATTTCAAAAGAAATTTCTCTCTCCTCATTTACATTCATGTAATTCTTTTGTATAATGAATCTAATTTCCATTATATTTGTTGGGACATGTATCTATATGGCCCCCTATATACCGATTTAATATACATATTATTATACACCCATTTCCATCTCATCAATCATTTTCATGAATCCTCATGTCACGACGTTATACTCTCGAAATTGCACCGCGTTTTTCCAAGCCATGTTCATTGTGTACTGAATGCCATACCCATGCCTCTATCAAGTGTATTCACCACTATGCACATATACATATTTAATGGTACATTCATGTATTTATTCCACATTACCTAATATTGGAATAACTTATGATGTTTATTGATTCCATGTTATATGATCCATGTGGCACACTGATGCATGAAATGAAATGTTGAAGAAGGGTGCGAACAGATAACACTCCAATGCATTGGGTTAAGTATTGTATCATGATAAATCATGTTCAATTGGTGTTTAATCAATCTAATTCATGTGAAAAAATGGTTTACTCATGCTTCATGTGCAATGAGGGTTTACTCATGCTCCATGTGTAATGAGCCTTGGCTCTTGCTAATTCCATGTTAAGTATTGTTGCCACATTTCCAAGTTATGATTCTCATGGTTTATCATGCACTTATGTTTTAGCTTCTCTTGTTCTATATTGATATTCCTATTGACTAACATGTATTTTATTGCTCATGTTATTCCATTATTATTCCCTTACTGGGCTTTATATCTCTTCCCTTTCTTATGCATGTCCTTAGGTTATCCCATGCAATGCTAAGTACAAGAGAATGTTGTGGTCTTGTAAACTTTGTTTTCAATAAAGATGTTATATTTAATGTATTATGTTGTTATGTAACGATCCTAAGCCCCAAAGACACTATACCTATAGATATTATATGTTTTATAAAGTGAATATTGTGTAATAAATTATGATTAATTGTGTAAAAAAAGATGGGTTGTTATAGTTGGTATCATATGAAAGGTTGAGTTATTTTTTGGATTATGATTATAAAATCCAAGTAAAGCCTTATAGACAAGAAATTTTTTAATAAATTCATCCATATTTTTTTGTGAGTATTGATGAATTGGTTTTTCAAGAAAATACATCACTGTCTAGATACGAGTAGGTAGAGGTGGCTCTGGCACAAATGTATCCCAGGGGTAAAACCCGAAAACACAGCTTTGAGCAAGACTCAAACCGGAACAAGTGCATGACAACAATCCTTGCTGCACTCTTGGTTATGACACTCCTAGGGGATAGGCTTCTGTAAATTCATAAGCTTAGTATGAACCATTATTAAGGGAAAAAATATTCCCCATGAATATATGCTAGAAAGTAGATAATTGTTAATATAGACAAAAACCAAAAGATTCATATGTTAAGAAAATAAATCTTATTTATAAGTAATCAGTTTTATCCTTGGATTACCCTTTATGTGTTACACATAACTTTCCTTTTATTCCATCCAATGGTCGGTAATTGGAGGACTTGGGCAAACAACCGATGTGAAGATCAATGTGATGACTGTACTAATCAGATGCACAATCCAATGGGAGAGGTAATTGTGAAATTTTTCATGCTTCTCCCTCAGCTAACTCATGATTTTAATAGAAACATGGTTCATGAGTAACATTCAACCCACCATAAGAAAGAACACATCACTATCGAGAGATTCATGAGACAAAGGCCTCCTACTTTTAATGGATCATCTGATCCCTCAATCGCTGAACAATGGATCAAATCCATCAAAAAGTTCTTCTTGATTCTATAATGATCTTAACAAGAGAAGGTTCTCTTGGTTCGTATCATATAGAAGTTGAATCTGATCAATGGTGGATGTTGGTCAATAATTTGAAGCATGAGGAGGAGATCAAGGTGTTTGAATAGAATGATTTCTAGAAGATACTTTTCGATAAATATTTCATGCGCACCCTCCGAATTAAGATGGAAACGGACTTCATTTCCCTCATGAAAAAAGATGATGAATATTTCAGGGCATATGAGGAAAACATCACAAGTCTTTCATTATATGCCTCTGGATTTTTCGTTACCCCCGAATGCATGGTTGACCGCTTCTTTAGTGGGATGAAACCTAGCCTACAGAAAGTGTTGGAGATCCGTGACTTCGATAGCTATGAGGAAATTGTCTAATATACCCTCAAGGTCAAAATAGATATTGGAGAATCTTAGGGGTATCATTGGAATATAAAGCTTAAGGTGGACATCAATGTTGGTTGTCTGATGGATAAATCCAACGGTGGTATGAAGATCCAGCACCCCACTTTCCAAAGGTGCAGAAAGAAGCACCCCAGAAACTACCTAAAGGGGATGAAGAAATGCTTTAGGTGTGGAAGAGAAGGGCACCTGGCTATTAACATTCAGCAATAAATACCAGTGGCAGCATCATAGTAGATGAATGCTCCATTAGAAAAATCAACACATCGCTCATTTATACAAATATAAAGAACCAAGGCATATTAAAAATATGTGGTCAATGCAAAGGGTTTCTTGAGGAAACCAACAACCTCCAAGGAGGAAAAGGTGAGATTTTTCCATCACTACTACTGAAGTGATCCCCGAAAATGAAGTGGCGATAGGTACTCTAGTTATTTATACATGAATAGTGAACATATGTTTTGATTCAGGTTCTATGAATTCTTTTATAACTCGAATGTTTTGTATAACAATACCAGCTCCACCACAAATCATGGAAGTGAATATGTAGGTGAGTATGGAAAATGGGGAAATCATTGTATCCCATGAATATAGCTCCTCCCAGTCGAAATTTATGGATTAAACTTCCAAGTGAAACTCGTCATACTCACTATTGTGTAATTTTTTTCAATTCATTGTATGGATTTTCATTCCTTATATAGAGCCAACATAAATTCTTGTGAGAGGGAAATCGCTCTCCATGTGGGGAATCGACCCTCAATTCATTACAAGTGCAAGCATGAAGATGAACCTTATTTAGCTCCCTCATCTCAAGTGTTGATATTACTGCCCTATGAGAACACGTATCAGGCTCAGATGATTGATTCTAAGGAGGAAACCATCCTAGATGACATTCCTATTGTGAGGGAATTAGCTGAAGACTTTCTCAAGAAATTTCTTGATTTTCCTTCAAGAAGAGATGTTTAATTCTCAATTGATCTTACACATGGGGCATTTTCAATATCCATGAATCCATATAAAATGGCCCGTTTTGGAGCTTGAGGAGTTAAAGAAACAAATACAATAGAATATGGATAAAGGGTTTGTATGGCCAAGTGCTTCACCATGGGGTGCACCGGTCCTCTTCATCAAGAAAAAGTATGGGTCAATTTGCCTTTGCATATTTTATCTTATGCTTAACAAAATCACGATAAAGAAAAAGTATCCTCTCCAATTATGTGATGACTAGTTCGATCAACTGTGTGGAGCACAATTCAATTCCACGGTGGATTTGTGGTTGGGATATTATCAAGTAAGGGTGAAGAAGGAAAATAACTCCAAGACTGATTTTCATAAAAGATACGAACACTCTGAAATCATAGTAATGCCTTTAGAACTCACTAATGATCCTTCAATATTCATGGACATGATGAATATATTATTAAGAGATTGCATCATCAAATTTTTGGTAGTCTTTTTAGATGATATTTTGATATACTCCAAAACCATGGAGGATCATGAGGTGCATCTAAGAACTATACTAGATACCTTGCTGAAGGAGAAGCTCTATGAAAAGTAAATCAAGTGTGAGTTCTAGTTGAAGGAGGTCTAATTCATGGGCCATATCATCACAAGTAATGGGATATTTATGGATCCCTCCAAAACATATGCAATTGAGTGATGACAGAGGCCAACATCGGTAACAGATATTCGTAGCTTCTTGGGGTTAGCTAGATATTATCGACGATTTGTGAGAAATTTCTCATGATTGTCCAACACACTTACAAGGATAACATAGAAGGGATTAAAGTTTTCTTGGATTGATGAATTTTAAGAAAGATTCAAGGATATGAAAAGGAGGCTTATCTCTTCCCCTGTGCTCAATTTACCCAAAAGTAGAGAACTTTTTGTTGTATTTAGTGATTCTTTGAAGAAGGGAATGGGATCGGTGTTGATGTAAAATGAAAAATTCATTGCTTATAATTCAAGTCAAATGAATTTTCATGAATAGAAATATCCAACACAAGACATCGAGATGGCTCTAGTGATCTTCACTTTAAAAATTTGGCTGCATTATCTCTTTGGGGAAAAGTGAGAAATATATACGGACCAAAAAATCCTCAAGTATATATTCACATATAAAGAGTTGAACATGCACCAATGAAGATGGTTTGAGATGATCAATGACTATGACTGATCAATCCATTACCACCATGGGAAAGCGAACAAGGTGGTAGATTACCTATGTATAAAGGACATAGGGATTCTATTATTGATGGTAATTAAAAAGGATCTAATATTATTAGATTTGATGCATATAGACATGGGAATCATAAAGAAAGGAACATCATCAATCCTTGCACAAATTATTACTCAACAGTCACTTTTATAAAGTTTAAAAGATTCTCAACAAGATGATGTGGGAATTCAGGAAAAAGCGGAATCTATCAGAAATGGGAAATCCTCGAAGTTTCAGGTTAATGAAGAAGGAATTGTGTGATTTGGGAAAAAACTTTGTATTCCATCATGTATGGAGGTGAATAAGGTACTTTTGGATGATGCACATAGTTCAAATTTCTCTATTCACCTAGGAAACATCAAAGATGTATTGAGATATATAAGAGCATTATTGGTGGGATAATATGAAGAAGGAGATCTCTGAATATACATCAATGTTCCTGGTGTTTCAGAATGTGAAGGTAGTGAGGCAGATGGCTAAGTTGATGATGCAACCATTTCCCATACTAGAATGGAAATAGGAGAACATCATGATGGACTATGTCACCTGAATTCCAAAGACATCCAAAGGCAATAATGAAATCTGGGTTGTTGTGGATTGTCTTACAAAGGCTGCACACTTCATTGTTATTTGGGAGGATTTCTCATTGGATCAACTATCACAGATATACATCAAGGAAGTGGTAAGGCTTCATGAAGTACCACTATCTATTTTGTATAATCGAGATCCATGATACACCTCTATGTTTTGGAAGAGTCTTCAACATGCTATGAATACTGAACTGAACATCATTATGGAATATCATCCCCAAACTGATGGCCAATCTGAGTGGACTATCCAAACACTTGAGGAAATGTTGAGAGCTTTCTCAATGAACTTTAAAAGAGGATGGGATCAACATCTTCATCTGGTTTATTTATCTTATAATAATAGTTTCCACTCGATCATCCAAATGGAACCATATGAATCCCTTTATGGGAAATGGTGCATAACCCCAGCATGTTGGGATGAGGTCAGTGAGCATAAGCTAGTTGGACCAGAAATGGTCGAAGAAATGGTGGGGAAGGTGAAAACTATTCAGCAGCATATCAAGGTAGCCCATATTCGACTGAAGAGTTATATAGATAACCATAAATGAGATCTTAAGTTTAATGTTGGAGACATGGTATTTCTACACATATCTTCATGGAATAAGGTCATGAGGTTTGGAATGAAAGGGATGTTATGACCAAGGTACATCGGCTACTTCGATATTCTTGATTGTGTCGAGGTTGTGTCCTATCGACTAGGACTTACACCTACCATAGCCAATGTACATGATATCCTTCTTTCATCCCTTTTACTGAAGTACATACTGGGCCCTCCACATGTACTCTCTTCGTAGGTGGTGTAGTTAGAGGATAATATTTATCATGAGGAGAAACCAGTGAAGATCTTATATCATAGAGAAAAAGTTCTATGAAATAAGACAATGACCCTCGTCATGGTGTTGTGGAGAAACCACTAGTTTAATGAATAAATAAGGGAATCAGAGGAAATAATGAAGCAGAGTTACCCAAATCTATTTTAGGAGGGAGAAGGAAATTTTGAGAGGGAAATTTCATTAGGGTGAAGATTGTAACGACCGAAACATTCATTAATGGAAATCCTTCTTGATATAATTAAATTTTTATTTATGTAAAATGTTTATATAAAATGTCAACTTCTTTGGTTTTATGTTTTTGGATTTTTAAATACTATTATGAATTTTTACCATTGGTAATATATCCATTGAATAGTCATCACATGATTACTATAAATATAGGTCTTTAAAAAATCCAATTTACTCAGACAAAGGAAGCGATGGCCTCATCAAGTAGACATGCCCCATACGAATCCCATTTGTCGGAGCTCGTAAAAGAGGATGTGTCTTTGGGATTTGGTCTTGGACAATCCAAATCCAGGATGGAAAATTTCATGCTCGAAAGGGACCGCCTATGAGAGAATTGGAAGTTGATAGAGATTACAACCCGAGTAAGGTTATCTGAGCCACACCAAGAGTCTATCACCATCGCACAACTTTCTCTTCGGTCTTACGTGGGTGTTATATGGGGTTATGTAACAAGACTCTAGTACTATGGTTATGTAAATTATTTTAGAATATAATAATGAATATATGTTCATTTTATTATTTTTACCTTGTTAATAGTTTTTCAAGCGCAAATATTATTTTTAGTTAATTTTCTACTACGAAATCAATTTTGATGAAATAATAGATTATTTAATTAAATATTATATCAGTAAAAAATTATTATTATTATTAAATTAATTTATATTAAATATAAATGATCCTATAATTTTATGAATGCAATTGTAATTTTTATTAATTTTGAAAGCCATTTTTTTCAAAACAAGTGATTTTTCAATAAATGACGGATTCTATTCTAAAAATGAAGATTAACATATTTAGAAAAATATTTAGACAAAATGAATATTATATCTAGAATCAAGAAGTTGAAATTATCCAATAGTGAAATTTTTATAATTTTATGAGAAAGTCAAAATTTTGGATAAAAATTAAATATCGTTTAGATATATAATGTGTTTTATGACATCATAATGACACAATAGTGATGTAATAAAATACTATAAAATTTATGTTCGACCAATATATGTGTTTCCATTAAAATAATGTGATTTTTGGTTTATTTGATTTATTTTACAAAGTTTTAGTGGATCCTTCAAGACTTATTAAACATTTTTGCATTTTAAATAGTTTTCCTTGGGAGTGTGACTCGCCTCCACATAAGAAACCCCATCATTTTAAGATGTTCGAACTTTTTCCATATAAAATATTTTCTTCCACTTCCCTTTTCCATAAACCATGGGCAAAACCATGGAATGGATTTTGGTTTGGATGAGTTTAATGTGAGGGGTCCCAAACCAAAATAATAATGAATTCCCTCACCATTCCTATATAAACCCACCCATGCTCCCACTTCCTCATCACTAAATGTCTTTAATATTCTTCCAACCTCTTCCCCCACCCCCTCTCTAGAATCCTCCCAGGTTACCTCAAGATCCCAAGAAGCCTCTCTCAATCCTATCTCAAGACATTGGAAGCACACTTCCAAGTACAAGTTTTTCTTCCTTTCTCATTTTGTCAAATATTCATTAAATTTTTATGCCCTTTTAATTTAAATTATAAATGTTGGGGTATAGGTTTTCACCTCCCCCATACTGTCCTATTTATGTTTTAATTATGGGAGATCACTTTCTATCTCATTAAATGCCTCCCATGTACACCCGTTATTATGCTGAAATTCTGAAAGAAATTTTTCTCTCCTCATTTACATTCAAGCAATTACTTTGTATCATAAATATAAGTTCCATTAAATTTGTTGAGACATGTATCATTATTACCACCTTAATGTATATTTAATATAATTTTGATGAGTCACCCATTTTTCTCTCTCCAATCATTTTCATGAATCATTATGTCACGTCGTTATGTTACCAAAATTGCACCACATTTTTCAAGACAATATCATTGTGTAGTGAATACCATAACTATGTCTCTATAAATTGTATTCACCGTGATGAACATAAACATATTTAATGGTAATTTTTTGTATTTATTCCACATTACCCAATCATGGAATAACTTATGATGTTGATTGATCCCATGTTATATGATCCATGTGGAACACTTTTGCCTAAAATGAAATGTTTAAGATGGGTGCGCCCTGATAGCTCTCCAATGTTGTGGGTAAAGTATAGTATCATGATACGTCAGGTGCAATGGGTGTTTACTCATTCTAATTTAGGTACATTGAGTGTTTACTCATGATTCATGGGCAATGAGGGTTTACTCATTCTCCAAGTGCAATGATCCTTGGAACATTTTAATTCCATGTTAAGTATTGTTTCTACATTTCCATGTTTTGATTATCATGATTTTTTATGCCCTTATGTTTATTCTTCTCTTATACTCTACTGATATGCCTATTTTCTAACATGTATTGTATTCCACATGTTACTCCATGATTATTCCCTTATTGCCTTTATAACTTACCCTTTTCTTATGTGTGTCATCAAGTTATCCCATGCAATGCAAAGTACGAGGGAATGTAGTGGTCATGTAAAGGAATGTTTCAATAATTATGTTGTATTTCATGTTTTAAGTTGTTATGTATTGATCCTAAGACCCAAATACACCAGAAATCTAAATATTCTATGTTTTATCAAGTGATTTTTATGTAATATATTTTGTTTAATTGTGTAATAAAAATGCGGGCTGCCACAATTTCATGAGTTTTTTCCTTACTATAAGTGTCTTATACTAAAGGTTGATAATTATTATCCAATAAAAATACCAGAAGATGTAGGTTGGGATTTTTTCAAAACAATATGACCAATTTCATCAAATTTAACATGTAATATTTCTTCAATAGTAAAAAATATTTACTAATATGTATATAAGGCTTAGAATTATTGGAATAACCTGTGAATATATCATCATCGAATTTGGGTTTGAATTTATTTAAATTATTATTTTTACTCATGTTTAATACTTTTCATCCAAATAATTTGATGCATGAAACTTTTGATTTTCATCCTATCAACAAATATTTCACATTTAACTTCAACAATATTTTCAAAGATGTCTTTTTTACTAGTCATATTCTAGGAAAATCCACTATTAATGAACTATATATTTTTATTGTTAGTACTTCCATTATTTTCCAGAAAACAAAACAATTATACTTTTGGAATCCAAACTTTCTTTGATCCAATAATGTTAGGATTTATATTTTTTTGGGAACCCCCATTTATTTTTAATAGAAATATATTTGTGAATCCTAGTGTTATAATTTTATTAAGGAACAGTTTTTATTCTAATCAATACAACAATGAAATTTTGTGTAAAAGGGGGAATTTTTAGGAATAAAATTATGATTACTAAAAAAAGTTTGGAATGAGAATGAATTTTCATTCTATCTTTCATATTTATATTTTCTCAATTGGGTCCCATATGTCTAGGATTTTTTAATTCCATACAGGATAATTCATTTTATTTTTTTACTCTTTAAAATTTTATTATATTGATGAAAAAAGTGTTTCCTTCCAATAATAGTTTTCATCCTCTGAGAAATATTTGAAAACACTTTTTTATAATGTTCTTATTCCAAAATATTGGATTGAAAAACCAAATTAGATTTCTTCATGGAATTTATTATCTATTCAAGAGTCTGAGAATCTACTTTATTTAATGTATAAGTAAAAGTAACTCCTCCATTATTATTTTCATATTTTTCAAAATATTTTCTCAATATGTTGTCATATAGAAAAAGAGTTCCAAACAACTCATCACGAGTAACATTACTGACCTTTATTGAATTTTTAATTGATGTTTTCCCCATTCATCTATAAATTTATATATAATCTTATATATAAGGATCTCATCATCTAATAATTTATCTCCCATTGATTGTTTTTTTTTTCACAATTTTCAGGAACCATTATTTTACTTAAAGATAGGTTCTCCAGAATGTAACTCAAAATCCAGATAACCTACTCTTAGTAAGTCTCTTCATGTTTGAATAATATTAAATGTTCTAAAATGAGTAATTTCTAGATTCATCCAAATACTATTGTCTTCATTAAAAGATAACATATGTTTATATATATATATTTCTAACCATATAACAATGTAAAGTATTTTGTACCTTGTATTTTCAATTGATAATCTTGTTTCTATTGATTAGAAAAGGTTCAAGCTTTCCAATTTGGAATTTTATAATATCCATTCAATATAACATAGTTATCAACTCTAGTATTGATTGAAAAGATTTTTGTTTTCTCTCTAGTAGTCATAATCATTTCCATAAATAATTAATGAACTTGTATATTGATATTGAAAATTGAACCAACATTAATTCCTTTCATCTATGATGACAATGAAAAAATTATTCTTCCATAGTAAACACTAGTGTATCTCATATTTATAAACAAATTTTTTATAAAATTAATATAACTAAAATTCAAAAGTAATATATTCTTATATATGAGCAGTGGAAACCACCTATGATACTAATTGATGGATTTTAATGTATATGCAGATAAAAAAATACCAAATGGCGTGAATTGTAGGTTATAAAAAAATTTATACTTAAAGGAAATAGAATTTAATAGGTTTAATCTAATCATTTCCATAAACCACTTATTTTTTCTAAACATTAATCACACTTGTCTATAGGTTTGATGGAAAAGTTATCATAATCAGTAGTTTATGATAAATATTCCACATGTCGTATTGGAAATTAATTGTATTCAAAATTTGAAAACGAATTAATCCTAGTAAGCCAGATATAGATCATAATCCCCATAGTTATGATAAATAGAGTGAAATAAATAATTATTCTATCATAAAGTGTATAGAATAGTGTTTGGTAAATGAATTGATCGTAATAACTAAAATCATAAATAAAAAGATCTTAATCATATAATATAGAATAGAAACATGAATATATCATATAATTCAATTTCAATTAAAAATAATTGGAAACATAAAATAATTAAATGAATACATTTATTCAAACTCAAAGATAATGGAATCCAATAACCTTGGATAATGGTCCCTTGATTTATACTTTCTGGAATGTCTGTCTTACCCACACATGGGTAAGACAACAATATGATGATCGTTCAGTCTCTGTCTTTCTATCCCCACAGTCACCTGATTAAAAGGTTAATTGGAAGCACTGTCTTCCCAGCCCCATAATCCCTAGATCTATAAAAGATCAGCACAACTGTCTCCTTATCCATGGAATCCCTCGATTGTATTCACAACAATAAACATTACAAAAAGAAAAAAACTCTTCACTATTAGAATCATGTGGAACATGTAGTTCATGACTTTATCTCTTTAGAGTTTTTTTCATGTAGAAGAAATTTGGAAGAGCTCTCACATAGTGTGTCAATTTTTTCAATCGGTAGTTTTAGCTTGTTCAACTAATTTGGTATTCGTAGGTGTTTTCCCCAATGGAAATATTAGTATCAAATGGTCAGATGTTCTCATTAAATTTGGAAGGTATGTGGACACCTAGATCCAAACTATTATATTATAAATGATGCAATAACATCATTTTAAATGTATATTAAAAATTAATTCATAAAATCATTTTTAGTAATATTTTTTCCTTTCATTATGATACAGTTTTATTTATATTGAAAACAAAATGAAATAGGGTACAATGATTTCTTCTATGATCATCAATATGATTTATATCCATATTGAAATATTACTGATATTAAAACAAAAAAGTGTGTATAATAAAAATAATATTCAGTGTGTATGACATTAAATGTAGTTAGTGTTTATGATAAGAACTGTATTCGATGTGTATGATATAAATTATATCTTGGATCGTTACAACAATCATGGAATAATTTATTTGTGAAAAAACTCATGAGTATGATTATTATCAAATGAATATGAAAGCATGGTAAAACAATTCATATTGCTTTTTTATATTACTTTAAACAAAAATGAGTTAGTAATTAGGTATTTAAAAAAGATATTGTTATTTAAAAAAGGAAAATTATTAAAAAAATACAAAGTAGACTTTTCCCTCTACATGGGTGTAAGTTCAAAAAGAAATACTCGATTAATCCTTTCCGATCACCACCGGCGTCGGCTGTCAACTCAAATAAGTGAGGATCCCTTAAAATTTCACATTTTATATAGAAATCCACAACCAAGGGAAGAATTGTGTTTTATGCATAATAATTAGATTATAGGGTACTAATTTGATATAATTTGAGTGAAAACAAAATAGATATGAAATAATGAAGTTCTTTCAAATAGAGCCAATGTATACACATCATGTGAGGGGATGCACATGAAGAGTGGTCCCTCTCCTCATCTTGGTCATTTCCCTGTTTGGTACATGGATCGCTACCCCTGATGGTATATACTATGTGTAGGGACTCTACACGGCATGACCTACTAATCAGGGTCCCTACCCATGCTCATTGGTCTTGTCCGTGTAATTTGGTACAATGTCATGAGCATGGATGTGTACATCAACACTGGGTTCTTCCTATGTGATTGACCACATGCCTCCTCCAACAATAGAAGTAGTACAAGGAGGGTTGGAGGGATACATGTCATTTATTTTTTATAAATATACAAAACACTATCCATCTCACCCAGGGGGCTACATGTCATGTATTAATCCACATAATCAATTAGTAGTCAATATTTATTCAGATTATAAGATCCACTTCCCATTCATAAATTCAATATCATTCTCCATAGATCCCACCTAGATTCTATAGGAATATTTTTCATCTAGTAGTGGTTTTTCATTTTTATATTTTGTTCATCGGTAGTCAGACTGTTGCATTCATCATTGGTGTCTTAATTTGACCCATACGCACTACACCTTCCAACAATAATGATTCAATTTTATATCGTTGAAATGATATCCCATAGTAATTAAACATTCAATATTTGTATATAATTTATCTATATATCCCTCGCTTCTGGATCTATCATGATTTAAGGGGGCTCAAATCCGGCTCGAAAGTGCACTATAATGTCGAAATAGTATAGTAGGTTACCACCGGTGGATAATGGAACGTAATTGTGGAAGAAATGAATAATAACAGATGTTAAAAATGTTTTCTATTAATTCATATCCAATGATCAATAACAAGGTTAACCTAGTTATAAATTCAAATAATTAATTAATTGAATCACTGCCTGAGCACATGAAAAGGCTATAATTGGAACATATCAAAAAACAGGGACTAGTTTGCTCAATAAATTTAGTCAAAGAAGGTGAAAACACTAATTGACATGTCAATCCTAGATATTTAATTTCTCATTAACAAATAATACACCCACAAATTATTTAATGAATTCATTTCCTTCATTATTTCCTAATATACTCTAATATAGAGTTTTGTTGTTGCCTAATGTGATTCCCTAATGGATGGTATGCGGAGAATCTCTTGACAAATCCCTAGATTATGAGTTAATCCCTTTGAATATCTCTATTAAAGAATATTTATATATATTTTTTGGTTAAATTGAATGAATGAACTAAAATAATAATTAATTAATCTACTAAACTTACCACCGAAGAGGGAGATGTATGAAAGTCCAATTCCGACCAATATTTTGTCACAGCGTGGGTAAACAACACATTACAGACCCAATAGTGATATCATATTGATGATCTATAATTCCATTTAAGAGTTATCACATTTTCATTTTAAACAATGTTAATTTAGTATAAAATTTATTTATTTATTATATAAAATTAATTATTGGAACAACTGGCCTCAAAAACCCACTTCATATATGTTCTTTCTTTATAATAATATGTATGAACATTTTAAATCCATATAAAGAAAAACCAGGTCTCAATAATAAATCCCAATTTTCCCAGAATGATAGATACATAGTCATATAATTCCATTCTAACTAATGACTAAAATATTATATAATTTTAAAAATACAACAATATATGAATCAACCATGGACAAATTACATCAATTATAAAAAGCAAATATCATGAACATCAATCCCATCACTATGAAATCATATTTTACCCTACAAATGGGTAAACAACACTTATGTATGACTTCATTGCCAATAATTGACATATATTAATATCCCTTATACAATTCAAAAATAGTAAATCATTTCTAATGAAATTTTATGCTCTTATACAACATTATAACATCTTCATCCGAGAACGCCCTCACACGATTGAGTTCGGTGGGTTTGTTAACCCAACATTGCCTACTAATATAGAAGAGGCTACCAAGAATAATAGATAGTGTAATGAATACAGTGGGGGGACTATATAATCATGTAATGTGAGGCTAAAATTTAACTCAATGATGTGTTTTATGTCCTAAAAATATATGTATCAATTAAAATATTAAAGGATACATAATTTTCCATATCTCCATGAATGTGGTAGATCTATACCAACCATATACATAAACCACCTATAGTAAAACCCACAAAACATTATAGGAGGATACACTGGAGACCTCTAAGCATTAAAAAATATCGATGTAGAACCCTCAGATCAATACATGACATATAAGAATAACCCTAGAATAATTACAACATATCTAGGTTGAACCCTCTATGAATTATTCCACATCCTTATGTAATAAAAACACAATAATACATGCTAATTGACATAAGGGAACTCACACAATATGTTTTACCATGTCATGATAATTTCATATTACCAATCATTTATTCTGTTCAACCAAACTACCAATTATCACACTTCGCCTATTATTCCAAATTCACCTAAAAAGGATTCTTGTTAATCCACAATTCAAGTGTATTCCAACAACATAGATTTATTTATGCATAGTCTCAATGAAAATGGGCTTGACTTAACCAATGGTTTGAAACAAAATATTATAACCAAACTGTTGTTTAATAAATTATTATGGCCATGTGAATGGGATTCCCGTGCGATTATAATTATTTCACATAATAAATAATTAAATGATAAAATTTATGGAGTTTTTATAAACAAACTACTTCAAAACCAATGGGCTAATAAAAATTATAAATATTTGAGTTAAATCCTTGTTCCCCCTCCATTCACTTAAATACCATGATCCAGATAGTATGATAAAAATGGGTAAGTTTATGGATTTTGAAATGACATCATTCATGTTTCTCGAAGTCAAGTTATTCCAGAGGGGAATTTATGTAATATCAAAATTCATGAATGTTACTATTGGTTTTAAATCATTATAGGCATCACTTATTTATAGTGTAAATGTGGATTTTATGTCATAGATCCCATTATATCAATATCGTACAAAAAATCATCACCCTTTTTTAAAATATCAAAAAAGAAATTTTATTTCATAGATATGATTTATACTATTTATTCTTGTTGTATAGAATTTCATAACATGATAAAAAAAATTATTCTCATATGCTTGAATACCATGAAAATTTAACACTATATTTCACTAATTTTTGGTGAAAATTATCTCAATGACTTATATTAATGTTACTTATATAGAAGTATCTTGGAACTAGCTGAACTCACAGCAAAATCTATAACCAACACTCAAGAAAATACAAACATTTCCCAAAAGGACTCACATATATAAGGTAGGACATATTGGGAGAAGACATTATCTTACACTATATATACTCTTGAAACATAATTTATTTTTATATGGTTATTTTAATGATTATGATATAGGTTTTGGAAATTCCATGATAAAAGTTGGTAATGAATGTGGATTATAATAGAAATGGTTATGTTAATGAATAAATTAGATAGAATACCCCTTCAATATTTATTAAACATTTATGTATTTAACTATCCTCAAAGTTATATTATATTTTGTAATTGGAGAATTTCTTTTATGACATAACATAGAATGAATTTATAAAATTTGTGTACTTTTTTATTAGATTTCTATATTGAATGTATTATTTAATTCAATTGTACACTATTGAGAATTTTCATCATTTTTATATTATTAGCTATGATTCTAGGTATATAATCTCCCCAATTCTTTTATCAATACCCCACCAATTGTTTATATACTTTATTATATGAACATGTAGCCTTGAGGTTATGTTTTCCTCTATCATAGACCTATGGTATAGTTTTTGGGTCAAAAATTATATTCCCCTTTCCACTATAGTTAAATTAAAATATCAAAAAATTAAATGATGATTTTTTTATAAAATTGTGATATCAAATTGAAATAATTTTTTCAACAAGTAAAATACAAGATTATGGATAGATTTTAGAAACATTCAGTACCCCATTTGGAATATCTCCTTCTATGATAGTGGGTGAGGAACCATATCACTTATTGAAGAAGATTAATTAAAAATATAAATATATAATCTCAGATTGAAACATTGATTGAAATGAATATAAAAATGATGAAAATACTCTATTTAGATCAAAACCATGAGATTTAAAAAAGAAAAATAGTAATACAATTGGATTTAAAAGGAGAAGTGAAATTAATGACATTATTTATGTAAATAGTTCAATAACTGGGTGGAATATTGAGATCCATTTTCTAAACAAGGAAGAATATTTCATATATAGTGAATAAAATACAATGAATTTTCAATTAAATTGATAGATTAACATACTTTTTCATCTATTTTTGGAGATATGTATTATCCTTGGATCCAATATCAATGAAATGTTAAATATTTAGAAACAAAATTAACTGATATTATTGGAAGATTAGAGATAACATAAAATATATAAATTTTATGGTAGCAAGCCCTAGTTAAGAAGGGTCATTATGGAGGTCATGCCTAAGAGTGGAACTTGATTAATGTTCCCTTATTCAGGTACTGTTTCTATTTAATCATGTTCTCATAAATTCCCCCTTAATTTTTTTCAATATTTTCATTAATTCATGGAAAAAATTTCAGTTTGTGTTAATATTTTCAATTCTAGTGAATATCGTCATTTTATACTTCTCAGGGGAATCTATTCATTGTAGAGAGGTGTTTGATGACTATAGTTTTTATAATGTAGGATAAAAGACCATTATTGAAGACATTCCCATTAGATATTTCTTATAATTATAATCCCATTCAATAAATTCATAATAGAAATTTTTCTAATTCTTGGATCCATTCAATGTGTCATTTTTTTAGTGTCATTATATATCTAAGAAGGGGATAGTTTATAGATTATTTTTTTTAATTTGAGTATTAATTTTTTTTGTGTATGGAAGATGTTTAGCTCTATATACTTTCTTTTTTCCATATAAATTCTTCTATTGTTGTACTTTGGATATGAGGTGTTTGTAAATTATCTTATAGTGTTTTGTTCTCTCCATATAGGTTTCCTACATGATGTTTTGGAAAGAAATTATTGTCTGAATTTCCTCTTGATTGTGTTATTTACACGAACCAGTATAGTTATTTTAATGCTCATTATTATTCTATATTCATCAATCCAACCCATTTTCACATGAGACTACGCTGTTGATTTTTGATCAATAGTTTAATCATGAAGACTAGATTTAGGTTTTATATAATGTTTCCCAAATTAAATTTATGTTTATCATGGTATCTCAATATTATTGTAATATAGTTTCATTATGGTGTTGTACTCCTAGATGTTGGGAGTTCATGTTTGGGGGTTTTGAGGTATGAACAACTATTGAAAAATTTTAGGGAATTGTGATGGAACATATAGAAGGATTTAATTTGAATTTAGGTTTAGGAAATCAGGTGTAGATGGTGGAGAAGAATAATAAATGTTCAAAAATAAGTATTCTATATAATATAATGTAGATAATTAATTATAAATTATTTTTTGGTTTATAAGGATAATTTTTATAAAAGAAAATGTGTTTAAAAAAGAGTCAATTCCAAAGTAATGAGAGATTTTCCTGATATTAACATCAGTAATGTATGTGTTCCTTCAATGTATATTTGAGAAGATGTTGAAAATTTACAAACAATTTTAATATTCACTAGATGATTTAGTTTATTTGGTGACACTAATTCAGTTTTCAAACCTTGTTATCAGATCACCTAAAATGATAAGAAGGTTGTGGAACATGTTATAATGGATGAGACATACTAGAAATACTAGTATGGAAATATTTTTTTTAGGAAATAGTCTTTATAACTTTATACCAGTCCCTTAATAAATAATTGACAAAATTCCCTAATGTATTTCATATAATAAAAAAGAATCTTTAAAAATAATTGAATAATTTATCAAAAGATTGTATCACAATGAACAGATTATTATTTCGTTATAATATTACTACGTATATTGATTCAAACAACAAAATTTAATTATAATTTTAACATATTCCATAAATAGTTCCATTAAAATTTTAAATATGTTTGGAAATACAACAATCAAATACTCTATAAGATCATACTCAAAAATAAAAAAAAATTATATGGTATACATTACTATTAAGAAAAAAATTACAATTATTATAATTTTCATGGTGTAATAATAAATAAAATGATATGAATTGATTTAGTAGTTTCTTATGTATATGTAAAAATTAATATTATCATTTTTTGAAAATAAATATTTTATAATATAACTACTATGAATTATGACCATTAGAAATTATGACTATTTCTCATACAGTGATTCAGAAAAAGCTATTATTTTTTTCTATATTATGGGTAATGAAGAATGATATTTATAATAAAATGGGGGAAATAAAGATTTTAATAATAGAACCATCCCTTATGAATTTTATTTATCTGATCATGGGAATGTGGCATCATACCTAGGATTCTTCAATGTCCAATATAAAAAATAACTCCAACAAGTGAAGTTAGAGTGGATCAATATATGGCAATAATTAATGTTAGTGTAGATCACCACTAGATTAATTTTAGAAAAACCACAACTTGAAATTACAAAATTTAACACCCTTCCAATAGTGAATATATTGGTTTGATTAGAGGTTATGTGTCTTGGTGTTGAGATTTGTTATAATGTATATTCTTAATGAATCTAAAAATATTTTTACTCTTATACATTATTTTTTGATTAATATCTCAACATGAAATAATATTTTTTATTTAATAAATTAGAGAATAAATTTTATATAATGGTATTTATATTTAGAATATAGATGTGAAAAGTTTTCCCATGGTGAAATTTTATTACATTTACTGAAATAGTAAAATAGTGTAGAAATATTGGAATGTAGTAAAATAAATTAAATATAATATTTAAGATATCAAATTTATCTATGTGTAATTTTTTTAAAAGTCATTTGTATTTTATTATTTTATGAAATAAGTAGAATAGTCCAACATTGACGGTAGTAGTGGAGAATAATGGTTATAGAGGACCTCTAAAGGAAAGTGGAATAATAAAATAATTAATTATTATTCAATGAAAATCCACTCACCACACCTAAATATACCCAACCCCTCTTCTCATTCATACACAAAAAACTCATGTACCCACATTATTTTCATCAGAATGAGTGTCTGCACAATATTTTTTGTTTATTATATATGTGTTTGGTAAGATATAACGTTGGGTTCTAATAACATAATTTCAAGAGATATAAGGGTTCCATTTTACCTCTCTTTGATTCTTATTTCAATTTACACTTATGAAATCTATTTAATCTAAAATTTTATATACTTAATTTTATTTATCCAAATTATTATTTCCCCATTATTTTATTAAACATGATATATTTCCTATACCAAGTTCTTCATATCTTTTCCTTATCCATTACTATGTCGATGTATGTGTTTGTTTTGTCTATCTCTCCTATACCCATTTTCATTTCAGTAGAAATATCATTTGATACTCAATTTATTATCACATTATTTTGTTTTGGTAATTTATGTTATATTTATATGTTAGATATACATTATTGTCATTCATTTCACTCATATTATGCCCAATTTATATGATGTTACTACGACCATATGTCTTTATAAAAAAATAGATCCTATACATTGGTCATGTAAAAAATGAATGAATTTAAAATAAAAACGTCCTCTTATAGATAATAAAAGTGGATATTATTTTTGAACATATTCATCTTATGGAAATAATCCATAGAATTTATGTTTCCTTATATCTCAATCATCATCCTTTTGCAACATGTTGGGCAATACTACACACCCAGTTTGGCACTCATAAGGGATATTCTAGGGATAATTATAACACTTTTTATAAATATAAATGTAGTATTAATATGGTTCTATATAAAAAATATATTTATTAGGACCCATAAAATTTCAAATAATATTTCATTATATAATTTAAAATTTATAATCATGAGATATGACCTTTTCGTTCACTATTATTGGTACATTAGGAATGTTGTGAACCCCTAATTACCAAATATATCTATTGAGATTATTCACTTAGACATTATCAATAATATATTTACTAGGTAAATCAATTAAAGATGCATACTATCCTATAAGC
Source organism: Viscum album (assembly GCA_963277665.1). Taxonomy (NCBI): domain Eukaryota; kingdom Viridiplantae; phylum Streptophyta; class Magnoliopsida; order Santalales; family Viscaceae; genus Viscum; species Viscum album. Next base: position 50,496,621 of record OY728152.1, on the reverse strand, counting down.
CATACAAGTATATCCTATAATATTTATTCCATTACGAAAATGTTCCATTTATTTATAAGGTATTTATCATAAAACATTATTTCAAGTGTATATTGTATTCATTTTTTATGTGATGCAATGTATTGGAATTCTATATGATGGGTGTGTCCTGAAATTATATACCCTCTTAGTATAATTGGAGGACTCATGAGAAAACCAATATAGGGTAATCAGAGCATCCCTACCTTTTTTGTATAATGTCATGGGACTAATCCTAAATGATATAATTATGATATATGATGTTATTACATTCCATATTTTGGATTTTTAATGATCCATTAAATTTTTCAATTCACTTTCCTCCATGGATTACTCTTATCTATTCATTTTTATGGATAATATTTTACTCATAATGTTTATTAATCCATATTTATCTTTTATTGGCTTCTAATATATTCTTTTACCCAATTGATAATTTATGATCATCACCTTTAATTTTTCACCATTTACCCATATAATGACTTTGAATACTTGGATTGAAAATGTACAGTATTTTTTAATAAAGACATGTACTTTTCTGTAGTAATGTTTTATTGTATTGTATCCATTCACTTAAGTATTATAAAACATTTCTCTATGTATTATTACATCTCGAACTATTATATGTAAAAAATAACCCAATAACATTGGGAAATTGGGGATGGATGTATTAAAATTGTAGTTAAATAATGATTTTTTGTAAACCTTAGGTACTAGAAATATGGAAATATAAGTCAAGAAAAAATATTTTACTACAAGTAAAATTCTAGAAATTATTCTCACTTTTTTTATAGTATATTTTCTAATTCATGGTATGTGTTTAACTATTTACCAATACAATTATTTTTAGATAATAAAATATTTCAAAAGTATAATAAAAAAGTTCTAACAATCATGGTGATTGATATTCCTACTAAAAACATGTAGATATTTAAATTAATATGTTTTATGGTGTAAATTGTGACTATTGTGGGAGAATTGAATCATTATAGGAAAAGTAACCTCTCCTACAAGGATAAATTCTTTTCTACTCTATAGGGATTAACTATATTTTATTTTTTTTGTAAGGCGCCAACAACAACATTTTAGGGGAAACACTAACCCTCTAGAGGAATAACAATGTATTAATTATATAAATACAATATTTTTGGAATTATAGTTCTCGAGGGGCGAGAAATTCATTACGGTTATGTATTTTCCTAGAGGTGATACTTACCAATGGAGGTACACAATTAATATTATTATATAAGTATAAGGTATTGAGAGAATAGAATGTAATTTATTCAATTATAATTGATTTTTAGAAATAGGATTTGATAAAGAAACATGTAAAAAAGGAATAAAAAATATTGAATATAATACTAAAATTAGAAGAGATTGTGGATGAATATGAGGAAAACTGTAAAAGGTTATTTGGTTATGTTTTTGTTTATCTAGGAAAAATATAGACAATTTTTCAATTATATAATGGTTTACATCCAAAACATTAAATATCCTTTTTTCTTTAAATTTCTAAATATATGAGGATATTATAATGTGTTCTATGAAGTATGAGAAGAAAATCTATGAAAACATAAATTTAAAATAAATGTAGTTGAAGAAGTGTATTATTATGAACAATGTATAAATTAATTATATAAAGGAAAATAATGGAACGTAATATTTGACATCCTGAAATAACATTTGGAAAACACAGTTATAATTTCTTTAAGGCTTATGAGTTTTCAAAAAGTGTAGAGATAAAATACATCATGATATTGAGTATAATGGGGAGAAGGATAAAAAAAATGTAAAATTATTAAAGTTCAAAGACACTAGGTATTACTCTAATAATCTCCCTATGTTCCAATGATATATTCCATAAAATAAGACTATAGATTAGTTTTGTACATTTTCCATAATAATATTTGATGTTGAATATCAAAGTGATACGATAACAGGTAATTTTATTATATACTAAAAGATATCGATAATTTTTTTTTGATTTTGTATCACTGAGTTTAATTTTGATTTTTATTCTATAAAATAATGGTTATCAGCATGGAATGATTTACTACTGAGAATACTATGTGATACAATAGTGACAACAATGTTACACATGGATGTTGAAATAAGGATTCATGGTTGTTGTTTCATTGATTTTATAATCCTAATATATATGGTGTAATATAATCTAATTATCGTAATAAATTGGATATTGAATTAAAAAAATTAATGTATTATTTTGAGAAGGGCGCTATAATTGGTGAGGCATGTAAGGAATTTCTAATTTCTCAAGGAGAGATATCAAAACCTGAATATGTCCCCGACTATCGCAAAATATCCAAATTTACGAAAATTCATTCGGAGTATATGGAAGGAATTTAATCTATGTTATCGAAGTGTTTTCATATAATAGAGGAGTTAAAATTTGTGTTATAATATATTGATGTATTTACTAATAAATTAAATGGATTACCCCAAGAACAATAAGAAAAATTCAATGTTCATCTCATCCCAAATGGGAAGAAGATATCGAAGACACCGTAATGATGGATCAAATAGATTTTGATTAGTTGAGAAAGTAAATAAAAAACATATATGATAAATGGGTCACTCATACATTTTTCGTTCCATGGGGAGATCCTATATTTTTTTATAATGAAAAAAGATCATCCAAAGATATTATACATAGATTATATGGAAATTATTAGAATTATTATAATGAAAAATTATCAATTTCCAAAAAATGATAAAATATTTTATTTACTTGAAGGGGATATATTATTTTGAAATATTAATGGTCATTATTGTTAATATCATTTAAAATATATTATATAATATATTCTATAACTATAATTTTTTATGATATATGGCCATTATAACATCATAATAATGTGATTAGGGTTAAAAAAATTCCCCAACTGGGTTTATTTATTTGATTAACATTGTATTCAATTACTACCTAGATATGTTATTTGTGCTATTTATTTATTACAAGATTATATAATATAAGAGTAATGAGTAATATAATACTCTTTTATGTGTTTTTTTAGATATTTTTCTGGAAAATAATTGTTATATGAGAAATTTAGGAAATGTGAATATTATATTCAACATGTTTCATTCCATAGACATGTAATGTATGTGGGTGGTATATTTATTGGCTCTTCAATGATGAAGGTTTTTAGGTAACGAACAAGACACACCAAAACTGTAGAAATATGTAATTTTCTTTGGTTATCATAATACTATAGATATATTTTTAAAACATTAATAATGAATGTTTTTTATTATGTTATACTTTATCATTTGTGGATAGAGAATAAGGTGGAATATTTCTAAAGTAGGAAATAAACATTAAACATTATATATGATGCTGATAAAGAATATAATAATCCATAATATCCTATTATGTTTGGATTTGGGTATTACACGGGTAAAAGAAGCCCCATTATTATTTGTTGTAATCATCTAAATATATTTATTAGACAGGATTAAAAATCACAAAACAATGAAAAATCAATAGAATATAAATTGGAATATTTAAAGAATGGGATACTACTAGAATTCATCATTGGTGATGACCATGTGTAGTAGTGTCGAAAAAATTATGGGATCTATATATTCTATTGATTTAAAATGACATTTTGGTTTAGGTTTATTGGTCAGAATTATCAATAAATCCAGGAAATACCAAAATCATTGATATATAGGATATCACTTTGGGGGGGATATGTGTAGAAAAATTGTAAATTATACTACAATAGTCTTACTATTATAGTTATTTAAGGATGAAATAAAACATACCAAAGAAGTAAGGGAATATCAACATAAACCAAAGTGGAAGTGGGATAATATTACTACATATTTAAAAACTGATATACCTTATAAATAAATAGGGAATAAATTTACATGGTTTATTAATTATCGTATCTCTATGAAAAAAATTCCTATAAAATTTGAGAAAAGTTTTCTCTAGAGACACCTCAATGGTTGTATAAAAATGAATACATGAGACTACTAGTATACCCCTAATTGTAGTCTAGAGTCATGGAAAAAATTCACAAATTTTTTTGAGGAATTCATTTATGGAATTAAATAAAGAGCTTAATCATAGTACACTATATCACCCTCATACCGATTGGTAACCTAAATAGACTATCCAATCATTAGATACCATTCTATTGATAGGATATATTGACTTACATGGATGTATGGATCACTATATACCTATATATTTTTTCCAAAAATAATAGTTTCCACGAGAGCATTAATATAGTACTTTATAATGAATTTTTTGAAAATATATTTATAACTCTAATTATGTAATAGGTCATTATGTTATGAATTGTTTTTCCAAATAAAGTTAATTTTTTTTTGATAATTTTCATTACACAGAACACTATGTTAATCAATAATTTCAACTAACACTATGTTTAAATAAAAAATAACACTCTATTAATTATTATTTGATATGAAAATTAACACCCAGTAGTTGAAGTTATGTTTATTTATAAGATTACCTAAATTATAAAAATAAATGGTTTACACATGAATAAAATTGATTTCATTGAGGAAAAATTAATTAAAATTTGAAATTAAAACTATATGAATATAAAAGAAATCATTTTTTTGGAAAAAGTATTTTAATGTAGGTAAAAATGATTTACCTAAATAAATTTAACATTTCAATTTATGTATATTATTTTAATGAAATGTTTAAATTTTATATTAAATCCAAATTTTAAAGTTATATTTTTTTCTATACAGGGGATAAGAATAAAAACAATATTATACTTAAATTCAATAAATTTAAAAAGATTTTTTTTGGCCTCTTTGGGAACATATATTGATATAAATTTTTACAATTTTAGAAAATTATATTTATAAAATAGATATAATATTTAAATAATAATTTTATATTATTTTATGGGGAATTTGTTTTAGAAATGATTCATTTTCTAATGTATAGTTAATAATAATGAATTTTAATTGAAATTCACTTGTTTATTTAATTTATTTATTGTGTTAAATTATATTTATATAAAAATATGTTTTTTTATTCATAATTTAATCCAATTTAAAGAAATAAATTCAATTTCATTTCTAACTTTTGATATTATATTTTTTCTAATTGTCAACATTTTTTCATTAAAAACCCACTATCTCACAGCGTATACAAAATTGATTTAAAAAAAATCACCCCCTAAAATAATAGATTTTAGAAAAAAATTATTCCATCTTAGAAATAATTTTAATTTACATTATCAAATAAATATAAGTAATATTTTACAAAAATAAATAATGAACAAATAATAACAAATATTTGCATTGTTTTTGGTAATAATGGGTTTATCAGGGGTTAAACTAAATACATAAGGGTTAAAATTGTCTAAAAATTGTATAAATTCTTTTTTACGGAATAATTTCATTATATTACTTTCCAATTTCAAAGATAGGGTAATTTTTAGTCTTTTTCAATTGAATGACTTTATCATTTTGGATTACTTAGGTAACTTTCATTGTTGTTTCTAAGTGGGTTCCTTTACCCCTCTTATATAAGAACATCACTACCATTAAATTCTTGACACCCCTAAAGCATTCTATTTTGGAAAATACCTTACAAATTCCTTTCCCCATATTCACACTTTCATCTTAAAAGTATTAGTTTTTGACATAAATCCATCACAATAAGGCTTTTTTGTTCAAATTTATAGAGGACTCCCAAAGAAGATGTAACATTTATCAGTGAGTGTTTTTATTTTAGAATTCTGCCATATAATTATATTATTATTATATAATTATGGTAAAATAAAAATCATTGTATTATATAATAATATATTTTATTCTATCTTCGTGACCTAATATAATATCCACTTCCATCATATAGGTTGTGAAATCATCATTTGTGTGTAAGACAGACTAATGCCTCACAAACTACTATCATTATTTTTTACATTACCACCTACAAAATTTTTTGTATGATTATGAATATAAATTATATATATATATATAATTTCAAAAAAAATTATACCATTGGAATCATTATATCATTAATAACTTTTTTACATTCCATTCTATAGGAGATATGATTATATCGCTTGTTTGTAGAGGGGACTACCACCTGACAAAGTGATGTGATTAATCATTACTAACTATATACCTAGATTTTATCAAGGATAATTATATGTGATATAAATGGAATAATTTTTATATTTATGGAAAATTTATATATTTTAAAATATATTTTATAATTTCTTATTTATTACCTTTTCAAACATTGAAATATGACAACGTCATTCATGTATGTGTGGACGACTACCATCAAAAAGAGATGAGTCTCTCTTTTAATCATCACACCCACCAGATGATATTAAAAAAAATATCATATAGAATTTATCATATCATTATAATTTTTTAAGATAATATATCACTTAAAAACATTCAATATTGATCATTGAAAAACATAAATGTTAATCATGTGTATGTATAACCTACAATCTCAATGATCAAAAGGTAAAAAACTTATCAACATAATCATTTATGATTATTTTAATGAGTATAAATGATATATTAAAACCAAAATTGATTCCTGGTTATTAATCTATTATAAATGGAACCATGATCAGAGAAACATGACTGAATATAAAGAATCAAATCATACATGTGAAACAAAGAAGTTGTTTCTTGAAGCGTGACTTTGGCAAGGAATTGATAATAAATAAACTATAATAGGTTATATGTATTTCATTTGTGTCTTGATATATATATATATATATTTATTTATTTATGGTAATATAATAAATGTAAAATATACGTATATTTATTAAAATTTTAGGTTGAATGTGTATGGTGGAATTCAAGAATTAAAGTATCAGATATATATCCAAAATTAATTTTCTATTATACAGAATCCATATTCATCATGTGTTTCATTTATGTAGTGTATATACTATCTGACATGAACATAATTGATTCATTCCAATGATTAATAATTTATAACCCCAATTAAATAATTACTAACTTCTTGTAGAGTGACAAACCCTAGAGAATGTTGGTGACCAAATTTAAAATATCAAAAACCCATTGAAATAATTAAAATAAAAAATATATATTTTTAAATATTTTCTAATGAAACAATCTTTTTTTTCGAAGAAATATATTACGAAGGAAAAAATAAAAAAAATAACTTAGAATAAACAATCCAAAGAGAAAACATTATAGAATAATTCCCATTGTGTAATAAAACTACTCGTTGAAGTGATATAATATTCAAACAAATTCTATTGAATTAACACCCTAAAAATGATTGATTAATATCCCTCACTAGTAGTAGAATCTCTAATATTAATGAATCATGGAGTTAAAAACTGCAAAAAAAAACATATAACAACAATTTTTTAATAGATTCTTAGTTGGAGTAAGTATAACTAAAATATTACAACATTTTGAAATTAAGGTTGAAGAAATGAATTCAAGATCAATATTTTAGATTGATCATGATGTTTCTAATTTATAGAAAAATAGTATAAAATAATATATTTTATGCTTTGAAATGGATTTCAACAATAACAACCAAATCATGAAGATGAAAATTTTTGGATAATCAAACAAAATATTCAAAAAATTTATAATCTCTACAAAAAAGTTTTTATCCAATTATAATAACTCTTTCATGAAAAAAATTTATAAAAAACCATGAAAATGGAAAGCTAAATGGATAAGAAATTTACCTCATCAAATATTTGTGTTGTTATACCCTATAACCATGGTTTTAAGGAATCTTTAGTCTTATCTCACTATCCTCATCATTATCCCTCCTCTCAGTCCTATGAATCCATAGTGAATGGTCAAATCCTCTTTGACTAATGATTTAATCTAAATTTTATGCTCCTTCATTCTCCCCTTCCTCACCTACAAAGAATCCCAACATCAATTTCTCTTCTCTAAACCACAGCACATGTGGAAATTGTCTCCCCAAACTAAGACTCACATGTGAACTGAGTAAGACCCCAATTACTGAATGCAAAGGGAGGTTGGTGATATACCAGGACATGATCAATTCTTACAATAGTATCTTTACAATTGTAGAAATAATAATTAATAAATTATTATAAATATTATATATTAAAAAAATAACATTTATAATTACATAATATAATTATATATGAAAGATATTATTAGTAATAAATTATTATAAATTATTTCTTTAATAAAATATGTTTTTCTTATATATACATATATGTTATTATTTATTATTATTAATATAATAATAGATTTTAAAATAAATAAAAAATATTAGTTATTTATATTTAGTTAAAAAAATATATAAATATATTCAAAAAAATATTTATTATTATATAAGTTATAATTAAATAATAAAAATTATCATTTTTATTATAAATTGTTAAAAATACATATATTTAAATATTAATATTTATTTACATCAATTTATAAATATTTTAATAATTATAAAATAACTTTATAATTTTGAAATATAAAATAAATATATAAATATTAATGAAAATACTTATAAAGACTAATTTTTATAGATTTGAATATTAATTTAACTATAAATTATTATTGTATGTTTAAATTAAAATAAATTCTCAATTTAATTGATTATTAGAATCATTTAATTATGGTTTATTTAATTAATTTTATTAATTTGTAAAATTATTTTTAACATTATTTTAAAAATATATATATATTATTATTAATTATTTTGTTTTATTAATTTATTTATTTTTGTAGATTTATTTCTATTCATATGTTCTTAGTCACCATTATTCATTCATTTCAACTGATCAATATAATGAGTTACTTCATTATAGGAGCTCATTCTCCTTTCTATCATATGAGACATAGGGGAATTGATTTTAGGAGTATCTGACAACTTGTGATTAGTGGGGAAAAATATCAAAGTATCTATCACTACAAACACATCTAGTGAATGGGGCTAGTAGTGTTTAGCTATGGATGGGAGTTTAAATCATCATTTCATTATCCTCCACGATGGAATAATGTTCTCATATCTAATAGATGCACGATTTTGGTCTGCAACAACATCATATATATTGATGAAATGTGTGGCATGACTTATTATTTAGGTTTCGATTTCTATGTGGGTTTCGATTAGGATGGTGATGATAGATCTTGTGTGGTATTGGAGCTATCATTATTTTAGTTTAATGTGTCATTCTCACGGTGGATGAAGCTCAACACAACTGATGAATTGGGTTGTGTTACTTTAGAGGAGGGTTGAGTGTCTGGCGGTCAGTATTAGTTATACATCTAATGGAAGGTTGATAGTGTCAGTGGATCAATGGTTGATGGTAGAGAAGGTGTAAAGACCTGATTTTTTCTTTTTTAGACTTTGAAATATTTCTATATAAATTTCTAGAGATAGGCACTGAGACGGTGTGCAAGTTTGAGTCATTGTTTTTCTAGATTTAATTTTATAAAAATTATTTAATATGTTGTTTTATGTGTACATGGTTGATTACATAAAATGGGATAAATCATAAACGGTTGATTAGATCAGAAATTTAAGACCATGTATGGATTTGGAACATGGTGGTTACCCTAGGTACGACATACAATAAGTCAATCCAGATATTCAAAACCCTTAGTCATTAGTAGTACATTTATGTGGATTAATTAATTTATTTATTAATGCTTGGCCTATAATGAAATATATTAATGTATCATTAGGGATAATTTTCATGGTTTGGCTCGTAATTCTCCCACTAACAGCAAATCCCTCCTTCCCTCATCCATTTTGGAGAATCCCTATGATGAAAAATGAATACTTCGATCAATGTGAATTGAAGTGCAACAAATGAATAGCTCCTCCCGAACATGCTGGAATTCGTTTCCATCAATAGAAATCGACCAAAAAAATTGTAGGATACATATTTTATGATTTGTATTCCCATGATTAAATGTTTAATCATATTTATAGTCAATTTGTGTTCCATGCCCAAGTTTAAACCCTTGCATTTGGCCAAAAATTGTTACATTATTAAACAAGTGGGTTTATAATTTGAGTTTAATGTTATTTTTTGATAAGATTCGAATTTTTTTCAACGATCACATAATCATTATTTTTTGTTCTTTTCCCACTTTTTAATATTCTTCCCTATTAGAATCCATGTGGTTCCTAGTTAGGAAATTCATGTGCTGTCTAAGCCTAATCAAGTTCTTGTATTCCTTGAAAATCAATGAAGGAAACACATATCATCAAAATGGTTATAAATATGATACCATTATGATGTAATGATGTTCAATCTTGCCATTTGGGGATAGATAATCATTCATTAAATCTTTGAGTTTGTGAAGAACACATGACAAAACCCTCATTGGTGGCTGGAGAATCTTTTTAGAGAGAAACTGAGCAGATCTAAAATCTATGGTTAGATCCATGTTTTTTTCATAGATTTGAGGATGAATACTTGGTGGTTGAAGAATATATAAAGCACGGATGAATATTTGGATGAACAAAATATTCTAGAAAAAATCCCTACTACACGTTGCATATAATGAGTAACACGTGGTGTGTGGTCAACCTCAGTTGCAACGCTAGGTTTATTGAAAATTTTAGGGTCACACTGTTTTTTACACTCCCTCACATTCTCTTTACAACTTCCTCAATAGTAGAAAGGGTGTAATTATCCACAGAGATGGGGAATCCATGTAAGAGAACATGGAAACAGGTTCGCCACATGGGCAACATACCATATGGACCAACACACCATGTACCAGCGTACGCAAAAACGGGGAACGAGTACATAGACATGGGGTCCATGTATATGGAAACGAACATAGGACACATCCTCATCCCTTGTTATTTAAGACACAATATGTTTTTCTATAACATGTATTGTTATACAATATGGGGTGGATCCTAGTGATTTCTTAGGATACAATCTGGTTGTGGATTTGGACCTCACATCTTGTGGTTCCCCTCAGATGTCATGTATCACATGGTCTCCATTCTGAATAATTTAAATACCCACACCTCTTCAATTTGAACTAATATTTCTTCCCATGAGTACCCTATCATGAGTGACATTCCATGTAGAGTGTGGGGGTTCCCTCTGAAGATTTTTTTTGAGATATGATGTGAAATGTTCTGGGTGTGAAATGCGCTGAGGTGACACCTGATGATGGAAACAATCATACAAAATAGACATAGTAGTTTTTGATAAAACCCTCCAATTAGGCTAGGTAGTGGTGTTCCATGGTGATATTTTCAATTTACCTTGTAGTAGGACTAGGTAGTGGAGTTCCTAAAATTTTCTGGCATACCCTCCAATAGTGTTGGGCATTAGCATTCCTTGATGATAGTTCTTGGATTCCCATAGGGAGGGGTTGGGTGGTGTAATTCCCCAATAAAATATTCTAGGTTTAACCCACCAGTAGGGATGAGCAGTGGATTTCTCGAATGATACATCAAGATTACCCTCTAGTAGGACTATGCAGTGGTATACCCCAATAAAATTCATTAGTACAACCCTCCAGTCAGGATGGGCAATGTAGTCCCTATATTACTATAAGATTTGGTCTCTTGTATCATACTAGGGACTTGGATCCTTACCATCAACATGTTATCCCCTCTACAATGTGACACAATGACAATAAATGGTTTGAGGTACCTTTGGAATCATGGTAAATAGGGATTCATTCCCCCACTGAGAAGCATCTTTGTGATGCAACATAAAACCTTTGGGGAGATTCAGTGATTCCCAATGAGGATAGTATCAAGTTTTGTTGATTCATTCCCATATACATGTGTTTTTTGGGAATATGCATGAGATTCATGACATCAATGATGGATACTTTTGGAAGTTTTGGATACTTTTTTCTTATTTCTTTTTCTAGTTTGGAGATCACATTACTCTCTAATTAGGTATTCCTGACTGAGTATATATATATATATATATATATATATATATATATATCTAAATTTAGTACCCACATCATTTTTTACATAGTTTCCTTCCAGGATAGGTGAATACATGTGTAGTATGCGATGTTCATTCCATGTTTAGATTCTCATGGTTGGATGAGTCCACTGTCCTACTATAGTCTTTGAATACTTGATGATAATTTAACCATATCACCATATTGAGATCCTTATGTTTGGAAAAGTGTCATTTCACTCTCTTCTTTTGTTATATTTTACTCTATCACTTTACCATCTTCTATCTATTGTTATCCTTCTTAGTTATATCTCTTATATCTCACCATTCACCCTTTTTGTGGAGTTATACTAGGTATCTAAATACTCACACCGGCATTGTCTTTTCCTAACATGTGTCAAGTCTTTTTCAGAGGACAGATTGGTTGATAACGACTTTAGAGAGGCTTTGGGATACATTGAATATGTTGGATAATAATATAGATGTATATGTATATTATATGGAACAATACAAGTGGGGGTGAATTGTAGGTTCAAAAACCTTATATGTAAACCCTTAGTTTAAGAGATATTAAACAAATACAATTTACGACCAATATAAATGGTCATAGAGGACTTGGATCCAATGGATGTGATGTGATGTAATACTGTATGTAATGTAAAAAATTTGTATTTCAAATGAATACAATGATCAATGTAATACAAATGTAAATGATTCTACCATACATCATATAGATTCAACTAATAAAATATCTAATAAAAATATCTTAATTGAGAAAATTTCAATATAAATGAATATGAAAGGAATGTGGAATCAATATAATACCCTTTCTAATTCAAATAGAAGCGGAAATTTAAAAGTATTATAATTATTTTAACCCAAAGAGTAGGGTGTCCATTCACCTAGGATAGAAGGTCTGTCATACCTACTCCTTGGTAAGCGCTTGATATGAAGATCAGTATGATTGTCTTCATATCCCTATAATCCCTCAATTAAGGAGATAATCAGCACCTCTGTCCTTCAAGGAAGTGAAGGCCCTCGATATGATGATCGACGATGCATCTTCCTATCCCTGTAAGCCCTCGATTGTTATCACAATGACCAGTTGCACAAACAAAAATCAAAGCCCCTATAGAAATACATGAACAATGAATAAGTTATTCACTTCTTGTATCTTCAATGATTTCACACAAAGAAATATAGAAGTCACAACATATCTCTCGTGAACATGATAGAAGAAATAGTTGTGTATTCTTGTTTGAATGACCTCTTATTTAAAGGATTCAAGTTCAAACAGCCATATTTTCTCCAATGGTCATATTTCTATGAAAAACTCCTAGGGACATGGACACGTAGCATTACAATGGAAAAAACAAAATAGAATACAATGACCTACTCAATCACATCATTTTAGTTAGAATCTAGTAAGTAAAAAATTATAAAACAATGAGTATGAGATACCTAAAAATGGTATTTAAGTTATAATAAGAGTGTAATGCAGTTCATAAGTGATATATGAAACTTTTTTTTGAGGCATATCATGGTACCAATGCATTTTGATTACAAATGATAACCTGGTAATGATTCATAACAAGCATAAGATGCAAGATTTTTAATCTGGTTATGATGCATTGATATAACACATAATAACAGTTTGATGAATGACCTGTTGATGATGCATAACCTAGTTACGATATCGTGATTTCAATACACGATTACGATTCAGCACTTATCCTAGTTACGATGTATAAATACGATGTTGTATTTAACCTGTTTATGATGCATGATACATGATTTTGTGATACTATACTTTTCTTGATTACGATACTTCATTACAATGTGGTACTTTACCTAGTTATGAAGCATATTTTTGATGTGGTACATAACCTGGTTACTATTTCTAATTATAATGCAATACACATGTCACAACCCGTCCTCGGGGCCTATGTCGTGACTACCCCAAGCCTGCCTCCCATAGGCCAGGGGTTGGTAACTAGCACCAAAGGCATAAATCCCGACAAAAATGGAAGGTATTGCCTTTATAAAGTAAACAGACACCACAAAGTAAGCTAGCAGAAGTAAACACTAAGTAAAACTGGGTACAAAAGTAAGTGCGGAATGTAAATGGGCCAGAATAAAAACCCATACTGAATGTAATGTACAACTAGAAAGGAACTAAAATAACTGATAGTAAAGCAGCAACATCGAGTCATCCGGTGGAAGTCCCACCTGAAGGGTGGGTACAGATATCCACCTCATCTCCACGGGTCTAGCCGTCCGCTCCGTGTACGTCCCGCGCAGTGGTCCACGTCTGGTTACCGACTGCTCCACAATCCTCAACCACGATCAACACTGTCTATTGTCTGAATCAAACACAACATAGTGCCGGCATAGCCAGTGAAGGGTGAGTATACACTACTCAGAAGGGACCCCGAGACCCCCAAAGGTCTCTCAGAATCCACAAAGGAAAATACGCAAAGGAAAGATACAATCACGAAGTAACATCCACCACTACTTATGTATATGCTCATACATATACCTAAGTCATCAATTCCAGTTCGGCTGCAACATCTGAGCCCATGTTTGTTCACGTCCACACAGGATAGTACAACCCAATCCACAGAGGAAAGCACAACACAATCCACATAAGAATGCAAGTCAATCATATCGAGGATAATGATTGAAAGTCAAGACTTATCCCACACAGGTATACTTCTTCATAAGGAGATAGAGATGATCAGATATAGCCACTGATTCATCTAAGTTGGGAACCACGTAGGATACTAAACCAGCTATGTTGTCGGACCCACATAGGATACAGACCAGCTACTCTGCCAGACCCACGTAGGATAGCATGAACAGAGTCAGACACTGCCAGACCCACGTAGGATACAAGAACAGTAGTCATTGTCGTCGAACTCACAGAGGATTTTAGTACAGTCTTCATTGATGCCGAACCCATAGAGGATTTCAGTGCAGTCTTCATCGCCATCGAACCCACAGAGAATTTCAGTACGGTCTTCATCATTGTCGAACCCACATAATATTTCAGTGCAATCTTCATCGTCGTCGAACCCACAGAGGATTTCAGTATGGTCTTCATCGCATTCGAACCCACATAGGATTTTAGTGCAGTCTTCATCGTCATCGAACCCACAGAGGATTCCAGTAAGGTCTTCATCGCTGTCGAACCCACATAGGATTTCAGTGCAGTCGTCACAGTCGCAGTCGTAGCCAGCTCTAGGGTTCCCGCACACAACATGCTCTTTTCCGGGAGGGTCTGCTCCATGAGCCAAATGGGTTCGATACATCAACTGACACATAGTTCGGAGTTGATATATCCCAAAGTTTTGTCTTGAAAAGAGGAACTCAACGTGACAGACGGGGCGTCAATCCGACGCCCGGTCTGAGAGTTATTGGCTTTTTCGTTCCAGGGGACCGGTTGGTTTTTAAGTAAAAACCAACCCAAACGCACTCCAACTACATCCAAACCTCGAGCAGAGCAATCCAAAAGGTCCGTCTCACTAAGAGGAATCCAACAAAGTTGACGGCACGTCAATCGGACGTCCAGAACTCAAGTTATAAGTGTTTCTGCACCGAGGGCCCGATTGGTTTCATGTTCGAACCAACCAGGCCATAGACAAAGTTCTCCGAAACCTTGAGTTTAATATACCGAAAAGACCGTCTCATTATAAGGATCTCTACGCAACTGACGGTGCATCTATCAGAGGTCTGTAGCCCATGATATGGGCAAAAGAACAAACCTGTCCGGTTTCAGGGGTTTTGGGCCCGGACCGACCCGACACGCTACCCCCTGGGTCGGCCCGAAATGGGTCGACCCGAACTGGGTCCAGATTCAGACAATTAGGGCGCATCCTAGCCCAGTGGGCATGGCCTGGCCCCACCGGCGTGGCCTGGCCCCACCGGCGCGGCCCGCTCAGTTCTGGACATGCCGTTGTAGAAGGGGGGGCTGCCCTCCTTGATTGATGTCGCGACCCCACATGGGAGGCCGCTCTCTTCTTCCAGCGGGCGCGGTGCTGGGCACCAGTCTCCCATGGGTCCCACACCGCCACAGGACCGATCGCCTACCGTCGCTGCTTCAGCCACGGAAGTCCCTTTTGGTGGCGCGCTGGGACGCCGCCGCATCCGGGTCGGTGGCAAATGTCGGGCGCTGCCTCTGGCCACTGCGCCGGTGACCCACGCCACCGGTGAAGTTTGAGGGGCCCCCGTAGCCACTCCAGTGGTACGTTCATGCTCTCGTCTACGCCTGGGGTGGCCTCGGGACCCTTATATTACTATGACGGCCTCCAATCGCTCAACGTTCCCATTTCATCAACACCTAACATTCCGCGCATCAAGAACATAGAATCGCTGGGTTCGGACTTGTCCGTTGGTCCAAACCCACCACGTTAGTGGTTCAAATGAAATTCGACAATTTAATCATAAGACAAGGATATAATCCACATAAATTAAATTAAACCGAACCCCCTACCTCGATGAATTCGTCGAACGAGGTTTGTCTTAGGAAAGGGACGTCGCAAAAGACGGCGTCATAGAAGGAGAATTGTTGGTGTCGTTGTACATAGCGTCGTAGAGAAGAGGATCATCAGCGTCGTGGTACACGGCATCGCATCGTCGATATCTAAGGAATCAGTGTTAATCGTCATCCTCCGCCTCCTGTCAGCATAAGACTTCTGTCGGCTCTGAGCTATCCTTATCCGCTACTGGATGACCTGGACCTTCTATGTCATGGCCTGGACCATCTCCGGTCCCACAAGTGCTGACTCCCCAGGTTCTGTCCAGCACAGAGGTGATCTGCAAGGCTAGCCGTACAATGCCTTGTATGGTGCCATCCTGATGGTGGAGTGGTAGCTATTGTTGTACGCGAACTCCACCAAGGGTAGGTGGTCCTCCCAACTATGACCAAAGTCGAGGACACATGCACAGAGCATGTCCTCAAGAGTCTGAATGGTCCTCTCCATCTGACCATCCATCTGAGGGCGAATGGCGGTGCTAAGACGTTGCTGCGTCCCGAATGCCTCCTGCAGCCCCTTCCAAAGCCAAGAAGTAATGAGAGTATCTCGATTGGGGACGATAGATGATGGCACACCATGAAGTCATACGATCTCCTGAACATAGAGGCATCCCAAGATCTCCACTGAGCCCTTCTCTCTGATGGGTAAGAAGTGGCCCGACTTGGTGAGTCAGTCACCAATCAGCCAAATGGAGTCGTGACCTCTTAAAGTGCATGGATGTCCAGTCATGAAATCCATTGATATCCTGTCCCACTTACACTCTGGAATCTTCAAGGGGTGTACCAAGCCTGCTGGTACCTGGTGCTCTGCCTTCACCTGCTGGCAGGTGAGGCATCGAGAAACGAACTCTGGAAGAGCCTTCTTCATACCCAGCCACCAGTGTTGTTGTCTGAGATCCTGGTATATCTTCGCAACTCCTGGATGTACCGCTAAAGGGGAAGTGTGAAACTCTCTCAGCACCTCCTCTTATAAAGCAACTGGTACCATGGTACGTCCTCTGAAAAGGACGACGTGCTCTCCTCCTACAGAGAATCCATTAGGTACCTGTCCTGAGGATATCTACGCACGCTGTGTCTCATAGTCAGTGTCCCCACGTTGTGCCTCTCTGACCCGCTGTAGTAGTGGAAGAGTGACTGTGATTGACTGAAGAAAGGTTTTTCTCCATATCTATCCACAAAGGATATTTGCAATGCAGCTAGCTGCACCGTCGCCTCCCCGAGTAGCAGGATGCCCGTCCTCCTACTGAGAGCATCAGCGATTACGTTACCCTTTCTAGGTCTATAGACTATCTCAAAGTCATAGTCATGGAGGAACTCGATCCATCACCACTATCTCAGATTTAGGTCCGTATACGAGAAGATGTACCTGAGACTCTGGTGGTCAGAGTAGATTGTAAAGCGCTCTCCCATCAGATAGCGTCGCCACATCTTCAGAGCGAAGACCACTGCTGCTATCTCCAGGTCATGGGTAGCAATAGTTCTGCTCATGTTGCCTCAACTGACGTGATCCATAGGCGATCATAGCCCAATCCTGCATCAGGACATATCTGAGCCTGGTCCCTGATGTATCGCAGTAGACTACATACCCTACTCCCTCCTCTGGTAGCCTCAAGAAAGTCGCGCTGGTCAATCTATGTCTCAACTCCTGGAAGCTCTGCTGACATCTGTCTGACCACTCGAAGGGTTTCCCCTTCTTCGTCAAATCTGAGAGTGGTTCCGTAGCTCTGGAAAAGTTTGGCACAAATCTCCTGTAGTACTCAGCTAGCCCCAAGAAACTCCGCACCTCTATCACGCTCCTAGGTGGTTCCCAAGCTAGCACTACCTCGATCATCGTAGGATCCACAGCAACTCCCGCCTCATAGATGAAGTGTCCCAAGAAGTGGACCTCACGTAACCAGAAATGAAACTTAGAGATATTTCCATAAAGCTGGTTCTCTCGGAGTGTGTCTAGCACAACTCGCAGGTGGGTGGTGTGCTCCTCCTCAGTGGTCGAGTATATCCAAAAGTCGTTGATGAAGACCACGACAAATCGATCGAGGTATGGCTGAAAGATCCTGTTCATGAGACTCATGAACACAGCTGGAGCGTTGGTTACGCTGAAAGGCATAACAATGAACTCATAGTGGCCATACAGACATGTGAAGGCCGTCTTCTGCACATCCTCGTCCCGAAAACTGAGCTGATGATAGCCTGACCTGAGGTCTATCATCGAGAACCATTGTGCTCCCTTGAGCTGATTGAAGAGGTCGTCAATCCTCGGTTGCGGATACTTGTTCCTCACAATCACCTAGTTCAAGAAACGATAATTGAAACACAGTCGCAAGCTCCCTTCCTCCTTCTTGGCAAACAATATTAGGGAAGCCCATGGTGAAACACTAGAACAGATGAATCCCTTTCTCTACATGTCCTCCAGCTGTAACTGTAGCTCTCGAAGCTCTGCGGGAGCCATCTGATATGCTCAAGTGGATATCGGGGCTATCTCGGGGTACAGTTCAATATTGAATCCTACCTCTCTGCGAGGAGGTAGTCCTGGGAAATCATCGGGGAAAACGTCTGCATACTGATCCCCCACTATTGGAAAACTCGGACTCTGCACGTCAACTGCTCCTAGGATGAGGCTAGCCAACTAATGAGTGATGGTTTGTCCTCTCCTCTATGTGATTCCATCCTGTGCTTTGAAGGCTCCCTTCTCGCTGGTGAAGGTAAACCTTCTCCCATCAGTGCGTACACACCGCACCTTGCGCCTAATACAGTCAATCTGAGCATGGACTGTAGATAACCAATCCATGCCCAAGATGACGTCGTAAGGCCTCGATGGCACTACAAGAAGATCCCATCCGAAGATCTCACCTCCTAGAGTAAGCTCACACTGCCGGCACCAGTGCGTAATCATCGAGTCTGCTCCCGTAGGAGTCTCTAGCCATAACGATCGAGCCAACAGCTCCGTCGAAATATCCGAGCTCCGAACAAGGGTAGCGGAAATAAAGGAATGACTCGCTCCTATGTCTATAAGAACTATAGAAATGGTGGAGTAGACACAGATTGTACCTCGAATTATATCTAGAATTACGTGGTTGTAGGCCTCTGCTGCCTAAAGCTGAGCCTGTCTCTACCCACCAGCTCCCTGTTATCGAGGTGGACCTCTTGGTGGTGGTGGTGGTAAAGCCTCAAAGCATCTACCACCACCTGCTGCTCGACCAGCTCCCCTACCTTGTCCACCTGCTCTCGGAGGATTTCCATGGTCGACCCTCTGCCACTGCTTGGGTGGCCCCTCAATCGTCTACTACTCCTCTGCACGGCGGGTCGGGCAGCCACGAGCCATGTGGCCCTGCCCACCGCATGCGTAGCACTGGCCGCTCCTCAGAAGGCTGCCTCTATTCCCTGCACCCCGCACCTCTGAGCCAGTGTCCTGAGGTCATCTGCCTGATGGTCCGGTCCGCCTAGACCCCTGTGACATCCGTCGACTCCCGGCTACAGATTACTATGCTATGTGCCACCCTGCGGTAGGTCTCGCTGCTAGCGTAGGCTTGGAAAGAAACCTCTGTATGGGAAGGGCTCGCTCAAGGAATCATGCCTCTGTCAGAATGCTGGGGGAGATCATCGATGCCCTAATCTCATGCCTCAATCCCTGCTCGAACGTCCAGGCCTGGAAGAATGGGTCCAGTACCATGTCCACCGAATAGCGCGAGAGATCGATAAATCTCCTCGACTACTGGGTGACCGTCATGCTGCCCTACCACAGTTGTAGAAGCTCGTGGATGCGCACAACACGGAGGGTGACTGGGACGAACTCCGAGAAGAAGATGCTCTCAAAGTCCGTCCAGAGGAGTGATGCCTCGTCATGCACCAGGATCATCAAGCTCCACCATCTGCTTACTGCCGCGTGCAGGAGGCTCGCTGCGAGTATCACCATGAGGTCAGCTGGTGTCCCCACTAACCTGAAAACTCGCACAACTGCCTCCAGCCAATCCTCGGCTGCCTGAGGGTCCGTCTCCCCACAGAACCTGGGCGGTCTCCGATGCTGAAACTCGTGCAGTGCACTAAGGCGACGTGCACTCTCAGCAGCTGGGGCTGGTAGCATCGGTGGCTCGGCGGGTAGAGGTACCGCCAGTTCCTCCGCTGAAAAAGGGCCCTGCACCGAGGCCTCATCACACGGCGTGCTGTCATCTCACACAAAGCTCGGAACCCTAGCTGGCTACCATCATGGGGCCATCCTGAAAAGAAACATGTGCGCCATGGTCAAAACAGTATACCTGGTGATCTGACACAAAGTAATCACACGGAAAACTTTTGAGACACACATGCAATCAATGTTTTCGTGCATTGAGTCGGAAATCAGAAGTCAGGGTCCTGGTGTTTGGATACGTCGGCTGCCGCACCAACACTGGACTCCGTGGACTGATAACCACACTCAATAACCTAAACACTATTGCTTCACATAGAAGAAAGATCAGATTCCTGAGTTCTGCGGTAGAACCGAACCTCCCTCTGATACCAATTTGTCACGACCCGTCCTCGGGGCCCGTGCTGTGACTACCCCAATCCCACCTCCCATAGGCTAGGGGCTTGCGACTGGCACCAAAGTTGAAAATCCCAACATAAAGTAAAGGCATTGCCTTTATAAAGTAAACAAACACCATAGAGTAAGCCAGCAAAAGTAAACAGTAAGTAAAACTGGGTACAAAAGTAAGTGCGGAAAGTAAATGGGCCTGAATACAAACCCAAACGTAATGTAAATTACAACTGGAAATAAGTACAACAATTGAAAGTAAAGAAGTAACGTCGATCCGTCTACTAGAAGTCCCACCTGAAAGGTGGGTACATATAGCCACCTCAGCTCCACAGGTCCAGTCGTCCGCTTCGTGTACGTCCCGCCCAGTGGTCCACCTCCAGGTACCGACTGCTCCACAAGCCTCAACCATGATCAGCATTGTCCATCATCTGCATCCAACACAACGTAGTGCATGCATAGCCCATGCAGGGGTGAGTATATGCTACTTAGTAGGGACCTCGAGACCCCCGATGGTCTCCCAGAATCCAAAAAGGAAAATCCACAAAGGAAAGATAGAATCAAGAAGTAAAATCCACCACTACTTAGGTATATGCCCATATATATACCTAAGTCCTCAATTCTAGTTCAGATCCAACATCCGAGTCCAAGTTTGATCACGTCCACACAGGATAGTACATCCCAATCCATACAAGAAAGCACAGCACAATCCACATAGGAAACCAAGTCAATCATATCGAAGATAATGATTGAAAGTCAAGACTCAGCTCACACAGGTATACTTCTTCGTAAGGTGATAGAGATAATCAGATATAGCCACTGATTCATCTAATTTGGGACCCATGTAGGATACTAAACCAGCTAAGATATCGGACCCACATAGGATACAGACCAGCTACTCTGCCAGACCCACGTAGGATAGCAAGAACAGAGTCAGACACTGCCAGACCCATGTAGGATACAAGAACTGTAGTCACTGCCATCGAACCCAAGGAGTATTTTAGTACGGTCTTCATTGTGCCAAACCCACAGAGGATTTCAGTGAAGTCTTCATCACCGTCGAACCCATAGAGGATTTCAGTATGGTCTTCATCGCTGCCAAACCCACATAAGATTTCAGTGCAGTCTTCATCGCCATCAACCCCACGGAGGATTTCAATATGGTCTTCATCACTGCCGAACCCACATAGGATTTTAGTGCAGTCTTCATTTGTGTCGAACCCATGGAGGATTCTGGTACGGTCTTCATCACTACCGAACCCACATAGGATTTCAGTGCGCTCGTCACAGTCGCATTCGCAGCCAGCTCTAGGGTTCCCACAGACAACATTCTCTTTTCCGGGAGGGTCCACTCCACGAGCCAAAAGGGGTCGATACATCAACTGACACATAGTCCGGAGTTGATGTATCCCAATGTTTTGTCTTGACAAGAGCAACTCAATGTGACAGACGGTGCGTCAATCGGATGCCCGGTCTGAGAGTTATTGGCTTTTTCGTTCCAGGGTCCCGGTTGGTTTTTAATTCAAAACCAACCCAACTGCACTCCAATTGCGTCCAAACCACGAGCGGAGTAAGCCAAAAGGTCCGTCTCACTAAGAGGAATCTAAAAAAGTCGACGACACGTCAATCGGACGTCCGGAGCTCAAGTTATCAGCGTTTCCGCTCCGAGGGCCCGGTTGGTTTTGTGTTCGAACCAACCCAGCCATACACAATATTCTCCGAATCCTTGCTTTTAATATATCAAAACGACCATCTCGTTCCAAGGATCGCAACGCAACTAAAGGTCCGTCAATCGGAGGTCCGTAGCCCATGATATGGGAAAACGAACGAACCTGTCCGGTTTAGGGGGTTTTGGACCCAGACAGACCCGGCCCGAGACCCCCTGGGTCGGCCCGAACTGGGTCCGGGTCCAGCCCATTAGGGCGCAGCCTGACCCAGTGGGTGTGGCCCGGCCCCGCCTGCATGGCCCGACCTGGTGCGGCCGGTCCGACATAGGAGGATGGTGGGCCCAGCGTGGGTGCACCCCACACAACCCGCTCGATGATGGCCATGCTGTTGCAGATAGGGGGGGGGGTGCCCTCTTGATTGAAGTCGCGACCCCATGTGGGGGGCCTCTCCCTTCTTCCAGCGGACGCAACTCTAGGCGCCGTGTCTCCCCCAGGTCCCGCGCGGCTGCGGGGCCGGTCGCATGCCGCCGCAGCGGTCCCTCCTGGCGGTGCACTGGGACGCCGCCTCCTCTATGCAGGTGGCCGGTGCCGGCTGCCGTCGCGCTGGTGAAGTTCGCGGGCACCTGGTGCCGCTTCGGTGGTCCGTTCTTGCTCCCGTCTGCGCTTTGGGTCATCTCGGGACCCATAGATTACTGCGACGGTCCCCAATCTCTCAACTGTCTCGTTTCATCATCGCCCAACGTTCCATGAATGAAAAACAGAGAATCGGTGGGTTGAGACTTGTTCGTTGGTCCGCACCCACCGCGTTAGTGGTTCAAATGAATTTCAAAAATTTAATAATATGCCAAGGATATAATCCACATAAATTAAATTAAATCAAACCTTTTACCCCTGATGAAGTTGTTGAACAAGGTTTGTCGCGGGAAAGGGGTGTTGCGGAAGACGGCGTCGCGGAAGGAGGATTATTGGCGTTGCGGTACACGGCGTCACGGAGAAGAGGATCATCGGCATCGCGGTACACGGCATCGCATCGACGATCTCCGAAGAATTAGCGTTAATCATCATCTTTCGTCAGAGGTCGGCGTTCTTCGTCAGTGACGGTGTGTTCTTCATGTTCTTCAAGGAGGAAGATGAGGATTCCAAGGCTTCAGCAATTCCTCTCCAATCCTTCTCGCACAACGAAACAACAATAATAAAATAAGGTGTTGCCTTATTTTATTACTCATGCCATCCCTTATTTGAAATTAAAATATAAAACACGATTTAATTAATGTGCATTGACCAATTAATGAGGCATTTAATAATCTAATTAAACACAACAGTTGACTTGGCATTTAAAAAGGGTGTGCGGGTGAGTTACCAAATTTAATGATCCTGGGAGGTGAAAAGGAAATAAAGGGGGTGGGGCTCGTATGGTCCCCAACTCAATAATATCCTACCTAAGAGTTGGTGTATTAGTGGGTCCCACCCCAACCACCATGCCTAGGTTATCATTACATAGAATAAAAATAAAATTGTAGCGCAATATTTTATTTTTATTCTTTAGTTAACCCAATTAATTAAAAACCTCACCCGAGAAAATGCAACACCGGAAAAGGTGTTCATAAGAAATTATCGGCATTGCGGTTCGATCGGTGCCCTCAGATTTCAATTACGAGCACCGGTTCAAATGTTAGGAAAACCTGCTCGTTCGTTCACTGAACGTACCCGAGTTAACCTTCGGAACATGATTATGGGCACACTGGGCCTCGAAATCAGGTGCCGTCAGAAAATGCGTTCCTGTAAAATTACAAAGAAAATTAAGAAAAAAAAATCTCCTTGAATTTTTACGGGTCTTTACAACCCATTCATGTTATGATTCCTTACTACGATGCAATGCATAACATGGTTACGATTATGAAACAGCATATAAAAGAATGTGTATGAACAACAAACATGACTTTTATGATGATACATCAAACAAGAAAAATAGATTGAGAGATTACAAATGTTAAATAAATTCACAAGAAAAAATATATATGATTCAGATACGGTTGGATTTTGATTTCCAAAAAAATTATTGATGGAAAATTCAAAACATGTTTTTACTTAAGAATATCCCCCGTTTTGGAAGGATCAAACCATGACAAAAATAAATAGGACAACAAACAATAAAGACATATCTCCCCTAAAATTAATAACTCATGTGAATATGACTAATTCGACCCTTGGTTTAAAAAACTCACATGGTATTGTATTGTCTTTAATAATTCCTGTGACATCTCCCACTTAATCAGACATTCATAAAACAAATATTTTCAAATCCATTCTCCCCCATTGTGATTTTCTAAAATAAAAATGGTAAATAATTTAATTCCATCAAAAAAGATAGATAAACGGAGTACGAAGCAATAAATGTTACATGAAACAAAATTTTATTACAACTAGATTTCATCAATAATTATTTTCTATTTTGTTTTTCAAAAAGATTAATGAATGAGAGTTTCAGCTTCTTGAATTCTTTTTAATCCTCCATGAGCATGCCAAGAGCTTCTTATTGAGCCTTCATATTCTCATTCTATTCAGAAATAATCAGTTCTTGCTTCTAGAGATGATCTTACTGATGCCGATTAAAATTTTATTGATCATTATGTCTTACTTCTTGGTTATTGAAATAATCCATCCTGAATTGATAGGATTTTACAAATATAGAAACACTATTACAGAGTAAAAAAACTCATTACACTTGACTTCAAACATTTATTTTAAACTCTCAAGCTATTTTGATGCTACTTTTTTGAGGTACCAGTTTTATGAAATTCTTCAATAGTTTCATTCAAATAATCAATCAGCTTTAGATGGATAGAATTGAGTTTGCTTACCCCATGTCAAAATTCAGACATCTTTCTAAATGATTCATTAGGATTTTGTCAACGTTATAAGAAAACAACACATCTTTGTTGCAATCCTTTCTGTGCTAAGTAGAATGTTCCTTGAAAATAATGAAATCGGCTTCAATACTTTAAAACATATCCATCAAATCTATGAAATAATATTTTTTATCATTATGGGTATTTGAATGAATTTCTATCCTTGATGCAATATTAACAATGAACTATAGAAACATATCTAATCTATTTAATTATTTCCGAATGTACTGAACCCCTTTCACATAAATTGTTATGTCAGAATCTGTGTCCTTAGTGAATTATGGGAGATCACCAAAATGAGTCTCAATGTCGATTACTTGTGCTAACTGATTAGGATTATTATCAGATTCTTCTTCCTCATCCTCTTCTTATTCTTATTATTTTTATTCTCCTATATCAAAAACCTGAATTAATCTCTTGGAGGTATCCTATTGGGATACTCTCATGGAGGGCTGAGGATCCATTGATGGATAAACCAAATATGGTACTTCTGATGATTCTGCGGTATGAATTTTCCTGTTTGTATATTATTTTTATTCACATATTATTCCCTCCTATCCCTTTTTTCTTGATCATGTTTCTCTCAGCCTTCTCCTTTTTGTTCTTATTCCTCTTCTTCATGTTATTTTGATTAATATTGTGTAGCCAATTTTTTAGACGCTTTTTTATCATATCCTTTCCCTGTTAGAAAAGATTGAGTATTACTAGATAGTTCCATGGTTTCAATTCTAAATTTTAGTTTCTGAGATATTCATAGAATACTTGAAATATCTATAGCATCAAATGTTCTTTCGTTAATATCTATTTTCTCTCATATTTTTTCAAATACTCTTAAAACCTTACTTTTAATGCCAAATATTCTGCCATATCCATTCCAAATTGTGGATCCCATTTTTTCATCTATTCTTTTTCTTCCTCTATTCAGAAAAATACTCATCATATACAACCATTGGTTTCTTAGAGGTATTTTATGTTGTAGCCTTAACATACTATCTTTTGTTTGAAGATGACTGGGATGGATTAGAGTGTTTCTCACCGCCTTCACCAACTTCCTTTTCTCAGCATATGGATCTTTCTCAAACTATTTCAATTCAAAATTGAAATATAATTTGATCATTTTTATCATATCTTTACTAATTATTAGATATTTAATGATATTTTTATTTGACATAACTGTGACATTACACAAACTCATGAACCCTTTCTGAAACATACTAATAGTAGGGGGAAGCATGATATGTAGATATTTTATACCACTGTATTTGAGCTTCTTAATTTTTTCAAAAATAAACCCTATAAGGTTAAAAATTCTCATGTTCACCATGTATTCAAGCACATACACATTTGATACATTCAATATTTCATTGTAACCTTTTTAGGACCCAAAAAATCCTTGCATTCAATGGGATATGGCTCTATTATCTCCTACTAGATAGCTCATTTTTATTTTGTCCTCATGAATCTAATAAAGGGTTTCTTCGGCTTTAGACCTATCAATGGCTCCATCATCATTCAGTAACTTATAATAATGACATAATGAAACACCCTTAAATAGAGCATCTAGAATCATGGATTCATGTTTTTAAGAGGTTATATAAGTCTTTTCATACATCTTGAATGAAATATTAATATCCTTGGTTATCTATACTGATTCGTAAAATTGAAACACCTCATTATTAAAGACAAGATCCTGAATTGAAACTACTCATTCTAAAAAAAAAATTAATTCCTATATGTGAAAATATATAATTCTTTTCATATAATAATAAAAAAACTCATAAAATTCATGGGTGACCAACCTTTAACCAATAAATTCCTGGAATATAAATCCTTTAGAGGTAGTTATTTTAGATATTAAGTAGTAAACATATTCAGGAAAGTCTATCTTGCACCCTGATGAAACTGGTGATTACAAAATCTGAGAAGATCTCTCATTAAAAAATGTGAGATAAGAATCGATAGAACATTGTTGGATTTTTATAGAGAATCTTTTCGTGGGAGAAAACATAGTTGAAATCGATGTGGGATAGATTTTTTTTAAATGTAACAGACAGTCAGGATTAGATCTAAGAGATCCAATTGTTAATAATCATTGCAGACTCTTTAGGTTTTCTATAAATGAAAATCCTATTCTGAGTGAAACTGATTAGTAGTAAAATAATGAAATGGAAAAACCAATTACAAAAGCAAATACAGGTTTTAGAAAATGTACTTTTTGATGTAATAGGATAGATATTATTGTTTCATTATATTTTTCTTATGAAAGAAACAAAAAATAAATAAAGAATCTAAAACCAATAAAATCAAAAAATGCTCATACTAATCATTTTAAACCAACAGAGTAATACAAAATGATAGTACAGTACCG
Organism: Viscum album; assembly: GCA_963277665.1. Classification (NCBI taxonomy): domain Eukaryota; kingdom Viridiplantae; phylum Streptophyta; class Magnoliopsida; order Santalales; family Viscaceae; genus Viscum; species Viscum album. The sequence goes on along the minus strand of OY728152.1, from coordinate 50,468,709 downwards.
ATATTAATATTTCAGTACTGATAAGGTAATCTAATAAAAAAATTTCCATACTAATAAAGTAATGTAATATTGATAGTTTATAACTAATTAGATAATTAAATATTGATAGTCTAAATATAGTACTGAAAAAAAATTAAATCTGAAGCATGAAGATCATATAAGCATAAAACCAATAAAATTAAAAACCCTATTAAAATAACTAAATATTAAAACCAATTAACTATAAAAAAATGAAACTGATAAACTTTAAAACAAAAGTGAAACTGATAGTCTCTAAAACAAAAAAGTGAAACCAACAAACAATAAAACAAAATATGTCATGAAATGTATAATCCCCCATTGAAAAGGAGTAACATAATGTAAGGAGATGTCTTAAACAAGAAATAGATGTGAATTATTACTTTATAGTGATCATTCATAGTTTTTATTTATTTTATTAAAATGTATTCGAAGAATTTTTTTTTGTGAAAGTTTCTGCAAGTAGTTCTTGTATTCCAATGAATTGTAAAATAATATATTCTTTTTGTGTGTGATCCCTAAGAAAGTGACCCCTAATAACTCTGTGTTTTCACATGTATTATTTTCATGCTTTTAATAAGATAAATGGAACTAGTATTGTAACATAGTATTTGAGTTTTCGATCTATTCATTCCATAGCCAATGAGTGTGTATTGCATCCCCAAAACCTGAGCACAAAAACATCCAATTTCTACATATATAACTTCATTAGTGGAAATTTCTACTGAGTGTTGTTTCTTATAAGACCAAAAACTATAGAATCTACTAATAAATGACTCGTTCCATATGTACTCTTTTTATCCAATATACATCCACCAAAGTAAGAATCTAAGAAACATTTCCAAACAATATCATATCTAGGGGAATAGAATAGTCCTAAATACATATTTCCCATTAAGTTGTGATGTTTTTTTTCATTCTTTTCAATTAGATTATTTTGGATTATATTTGTATCTTTCACAAAAGTATACATAAGACATTATGTCTGGATGACTAGATTTCAAGTATTAAAATCTTCCTATAATACCTCTAATAGTTGTATGATATTATGGTTTCCAAGCTTCATCATGATCGAGTGTATTTGAGGTACCAATTGGCGTGCCAATAATTTTAGTGTTGTCATATCTATTCTTTTTGAGTATGTATTTCATATACTTATGTTGAGATATGTACACTCCTTTTGGTTTTTGAGATATTTGAAAAACAAAAATAAATGTAAACTCGCCCATTATACTCATTTCCAACTCAGATTTATGCTCTTTTGAAAATAATATAATTTAATAGATATATATATATATATGTAAAATAAAAAAAATTATTTTCATTTATATAATAATATTTGGGTAAGCAGTACCTTTGACATTATTTTTTAGTAAATTAATCATGCTATTCTATCATACCCTTCTCTTGGGGATTGTGTAAGGCCATAAAAATCTTTGGTAGGTTTAAAAACATGATCAGGATGTTTTGGATCTACAAAACCAGGGGGTTGACAAAAAAACATCTTCCAGAACATAACCATTGATAAAAAAACATTTTATATCTATTTGATAATGTTTAAAATCTATGTATTCTCTAATGGATAATATAATTCTAATAGATTCAAGTATATCTAGTAGATCATAGGTTGCTCCACAGTTTATTCCCTATTATTGAAGATAGACTTTAGCCACATGTATCAATTTATTTCTTACTATGAATCCATTTTCATCACATTTGTTTTTCTAAAAACCCATTTCATACAAATTATAGTTGTTTCTTTTGGTTTTTCAACCATGGTCCATACCTGATTCTTCTCAAAGTCATTTAGTGCATCTTGCATTTCCTTAATCCAATCATCATCAACTAAGGCTTAATTCAATGTTTTAGGTTCGAATTAAGAAATAAAGGAGTGAATTTCTATTTCATATCACTATTAATTGCTTGTATTTAGATGTTGATTTACATAACCAATGATATTTTCACTGGGATCATTCTTTAGAAACAAATGATTTGGGTTTTTTAAAACATATTCATCAATATAAGATAGGATGTATTCTGTGGTAAATGATTAAGAAACATTTTCTTGAGCATTTCCCTTTTTAGAAGACTTTTTAATATAAGGATGATAATCAATTTGTAAAAAAAACACTAGCTGATATATGTAAAGATTATTTTAAAACAAAAGGGGTTAGTTTAATTAAACTTAACACCTTATATTTCTTCAAAATTACAAGTGTTTTCATTAAATAACTATAAGCCTAATAGGTTGTCGAATAACCTAGAATAATTCCTTCATTTGATTTAGGTTCAAACTTTTGTAAATTTTATTTTGTATTCAAAATGAATACTTTTCATAAGATGTAGTACTAACATCTTTAGCCGAGAAATTCTTTGCAATTCAGTATTCACTCAACATGTTTCTTGTCCCTTCCTAAAGATTATGATTCCCTCTCTCAACAACACCATTTTTATAAAGGTTTCCTATATCTGAAAAGTTGTGACTAATACCTTTCATTCTACAAATATTTTAAAAATACAAATTTTAAAATTCACCACCAAGGTCATAATGTATAGTTATCAATGGTAGGTTTTCACATTTTTAAAATGGGCTCTAAATGTTTTAAAATAGAAATATAAATTAAATTTCATTGCAAAAAAATTGACCCATATAAATCTAGTATTTTTTCAACTAAAAAAATTACATAGTATTTTCCCCCAATGCTTCTGATTTGTGTAGGTCCGAAAAGATCCATGTGCACTAACATTAATGCAGTAGAAGTTGAAACTTTATTTATTACTTTATAACTTGTTTTATGTTTCCTTCCATATTGACAAGGGTCACGATCCTTTGAAGAATCAATCATATGATCTAGTAGATCCTTAAAATTTATTTTCATTGAAATTTTAAAATGTTTTATTAGGATTCAGTTTCATAACCATCAATTCCATAATAATACTGGTCTCTTATTTCACTTAACAAAGGAAAGTCTTGGCTCTTAAGGTCTTATATGTGGATTGTGTATACATTTTCATGCGTATGGGAAACAATTATGAATTCCTCATTATTATAGTGAACTAAGCATTTATCATTCCTAAAATTCATAGGTTAAACTTCACTCCATAATTGACTTATGCTTATAAGGTTGTACATATGAACTTTGAAAAAAATCATTTGAAATGAAATCTTTTACTAAAAAATAGTATTACCTATACCAATGATCTTTTCCTCATCATTTTTTCCAAAAGTCAATATTTCACCTTTCATATCAATAATCTTTTCAATGAAATCTCTGTAACTCATCTTGTGTCTACAAAATCCAATATCCATTTACCAAATGTTCTTGTTGTTGGTACACTTCATATTTTCCAAAAAAACAATTAGTTTTTTGGAACCTAGAGTTGTTTGGATCTGGAAATGTTAGATTAATGAATTTTGGGAATCCAACATTGTTTTTCCAAATGGGATTTGTGAAATCCTAAATATCGACTATTATTAAGAAAACAAAATATTTACGAACTTCCACCACATTTTCATTTCGTACCAAATGGGGCACATTGATGAACAAAATAGTTATTACTAAAAAAAAGTTTTGAGTGACTGTATCCAAATCCAAAAGTATTCCATAAAGGGTGAATTTGAGAATACATCTTATCAAAGTTATATTTACCACAGGTATGGTTTGATAAAAGTTTGATAAGAGAAAAGATTTCATATTTTAGTCTAATGAGTAAATAATCATTCTCACAATAATTATTTTTGGAATAATTTTTGGTTTAAGAAACAATTTACTTTAAAACAAGTTGTTCAAAGTCATCAATGTTTTTTCCTTTTTAGAACATACTTACTTAAGATAATTTGAAATATTTTCAAAATAAAGTGTTTTATGATCAATATCTTTTGACAGATCTTATACTTCTTTTGTGAGAATAGATATTCTAGAATATTCCTTATCAAGATTTTTCTTGAGATTTAAATTTTCATTCTCAAATAATTTTTCAAATTTGGATACTACTTCAAAAGAAGGTAAATTTTCATCTAATGAGGAAGATTATTCATTTGAAGAGTAATAATGTTTATCATCAGGATAAATTTAAATTAAAGATACATTTTTAAGTGATTATTAATTTCATAACTTTGAAATGTAGCATTGATTTTCAATTGGTAGTATGTCTATGAGTACTATATTTCTCTGCCAAGAAGATTTTTAATTTGAGGATTAGTCTAATGAATCACCACCACATACAGTCCAACTATCATTTTCCTTCAAAACATTATTTGACTTTGTATTCAAATACTATTTCTTATTTCATTCAGAATTATTATCTTTTATGTCATTTCTTTTTAGTAATGGAAAATCTGGTCTAATATGACCTTCTTTTTCCATTCATAATAAGTGACCTTAGAATCATTATTTTCATTTCCATAATTTTTTTTGAATTTGTATTTAAATTATTTCCTCCCAAAAATCATTTTCATCAGTTGAGCAAGATTGGTAAACTCGTTATCTGAGTGATCCCTATGAATTGATTCTGATATAAAAAAAGCGTTCTTAGCTTTTGATCTTTTTATCATTTCTGGTGTTTTTTATTTAGTACTAATAAAAGAAACACTCCCATTAAAATTATTCTTCTTATTAAAATCTTCATCTATTTTAATTCTATTCTCATGTTGGTGAATAGTTCAAAATAACTCATCAATAGTAATTTGAGTAACTTTTCTATTTTCATTAATAATTGTCCATTTTTATTCCCACTAATTAGGAATAATATCAACAATCTTATGTATAATTGCTTTATCATCAAGAACCATTACTCCCAAATATTTTAGTATATTTAAGATTGTTATAAACCTTTTTTTCACACTGTATACTGGTTCTCCATAAGAAAGATGAAACCCCTGATATTATGCTTGAAGCATTGTTACTTTTGTTTCTATAACCTTGGACATACCAAAATGTGTGACTTCCAAATTCTTCAAGATACAATTGGATGCTTCACAAGATGATATCTGACTATATATATTATAGTTCACGAAACAAAACAAATTATTTCTTTCCTTGTGATTCATTTGATATTTTTGTTTCTCTTGATAGGTAAAGGTATTGACTTATTTTTTTGGGATTTTATAACCTACAGTAAGCATGATAAAGTAGTTTACTCTAGTAAAAATAACAAAATTATTCATTCAATTGCTCAAGTACTCATAATAATTCCCATCAAATTTAGGTGGTCTAGTTTGATTTATATTGTTAATTAATACAATCCTCATTCCTTCCACCTTATAAAACAATACCATTCCTCTCCACACATTTGTGGAGTAAATAGTTATAAAAAATATTTTTAAAAGAAATACTATTGTATTTCCAAATAGAATAAAGCACGTGATACAAAAAAGTGGAAAAATGCTCTGATAAATTTTTTTTGAACATAATATAGATATATATGTATATTAAATGGAACAACACAATAGGGGGTGAATTGAAGTTTTAAAAACATTTTATGTAAACACATAGTTTAAGAGATATTAAAATAATAAAATTTATAACCAATATAATTGATCATAAAAGACATGTATCTGATGAATAAGATGTTATGTAATAATATAATTAATGTAAAATAATTTATTTTAGATGAATAAAATGATCAAGGTAATTAAAATTTAAATGATTATACCAGACATCATATAGAATCAAAAAAATACAATATGTAATGAATGAATCAGAATTGAATCAATTAAAATGGTAATGAATATGAAAAGAAATAGCAATTAATACAATTACCTTTCTAATAATATTAGTATCAGAAATGTAAAATTATTAAAATTATGTTAACCAAAAGAGTAGGGTATCCTTTCACATAGGGTAGATGGTCTGTCTTACCACAACCTTGGTAATCCCTTGATACGAAGATCAGCATGGCTATATTATTATCTCTAGAAGACCCCAATTAAGAAGGTAATCAACACTTTTGTCCTTTAAGAAATTGAAGGCCCTCGATACGATGATCGGTGATGCATCATATTAACCCTGTAATACCTAAATCATTATGAAAATGATCAGTCAGACATAGGAGAAAAAAACCACATATTGAAATACAAGAAAAAAGAACTAGCTATTCACATCATGTATCTTCAGGAAATTAACACGAAGTAAGATAAAAGGCAAAAAATCATTATATAGAACTTTATTGAAGCAAAATTTGTGTTTTAAGGTTTCAATATCCTTGTCTTTATATACTTCATGATCAAATGGTCATATTTTCTCCAACAGTAAAATTTCTCTGAAAAACTCTGAGGGACATGGACACCTATCATTACATTGGTCAAAACTAAATAGAATACATGACATCATTTTTATTTATAAATAACCAACTCAACAACATCATTCTTTTTAGAATTTAGTTAGTAAAAAGTATAAAACAATGAGTTTGAGATACATTAAAATGGTATTGAAGTTATGATAAGAGCGTAATGCATTTCAAAAGTGCAATACGAGACTTTTTTTCAATGGTCATCATGATACCAATTCATATTGACTACAAAACTCAAAGACCCTAGAAGAAAGGGTATATGATCTTCTATATGGAGTTATAAATCTATTTTTAATAGATGATTTTATAGCTCTATAGAAATAGTTAGCCCAAGAGGTTCCCATCATTCATGGAATGCCTTTCTTGGACACTGGTGGGGATATTATAGATATTTATATGGTATGTATGATCATAAAAATTGGGAACCAATATGAGTAATTCAATGTTTTAAAAAAATTAATTGTACCAACATATTTTGAAATTAATTCTTGGTTGATGTCCATAAAAAACAAGAGAATAGATGTAAATTTAGAAGAATATGAAAATAAAACATTTTTCTGAGAAATTAGTTTTGATTTTGATAGTTTTTTTCTTACTATTATGAATTCTCTTTTAGATAATGTGGAAAATTTTCTAGAATTATAGAACGGTCATGTATATGTTTTTCTTAAAATTAAATAATCTTTTTCTGAATATAAGTATATTTTTGAAAACATGTGGTTGATTATAATGATAAAAAAACTAATAAAAAAATTTATATGTTTGAGGGAGTTATGATTAAATATTTTTATAATTCTTCATTCTTATAAATTCAATAATATTATTTGAAGTGTTATGAGTGCAAGATATGAACATGGTACAGAAGTGAATAAATTATAAAAAATTATTATAAAATAAAATTCTATTCCAATTGTATAAATCCTTATAAGGTACATTTTGATGATCTTGGACCTACCTAGCCCAAGAGACATTAATTTAAAATTCACCAACATTAGTTCTAGAACTACTATTAGCACAACTGAAATTATTATTTATATGTGTCAATTATACACATCTTGTGATTACTTATTTTGAATTGATGGAAAAACAAGAGGAAAATTTATTGTTTGTTAAAAAAATATGGATATGGATGGTCTATATATGATAAAAATGGATTTTCCTTAATTTTTTATGTGCAATAACCCTATGGAACCAGAACACAATCTTATAGTTGAATATCAAATGAGAATGAACCCTAACAAGAAATTTGTTGTGAGAGTGGATGTTATTTAGATACTAGATCATGGAATTATTTACCCTATAATAGATTGTACTTGGGTAAGTCTGCTCTAAGTGGCTCCAGAAAATGATATTTCACTATAATAAGTAATTAAAAAATAGAAGTGAATAAATAAATAAAACAGAGAGTCTATATAGATTATAGGATGTTAAATTCATCAACTAGAAAGATTCATTTTAATTTTCCATTCCTATATCAAACTATTATGAGGATTTCAATAAATAAGTTCTGTCTTTTTGGATGGCTATTCTCGTTACAACTAGATCCTTGTATTCCTAGATGATCAAGATAAAAGTATATTCAAATACCCCATTAAGACATTTTATTCCTGACATATTCCCTTAAGATTATACGGTGCACTAACAGTCATCCAATGGTGTATAGTGGATATCATTTCTGACATTATTAAATAGATCATTAAGGTTTTAATGGATGGCTTCTTGGATGTTGGTATCACATTTTTAACAGATCTGAAATATTTGGAATTAGTGTTAAAAATATTGTTAGAGACCAACCTAGTTCTAAACAATGGGAAATTTTAGATTATCATCACTGAAGGTTTTTTTTGGTACATAACGTGTCCAAAAGTGGTTTATAGGTACTACATAATAGGGTATAATTGATTCATTAATTGAAACATTCTGAATTTTTTTCCCAAATCTAATTTTGGAGTTCCGGTGTTTAAGAAAGGTTTATCAATTATATTTCATTAATATAAAATCCATTATTTACCTTTCATGAAAAATATAAAAGCTTTATTTAAATTAAAAATCAGGTTGAAATCAGTTAATGTACTAAAAATAAAAAACTCACTTCATCACCCATAATAACAGCCGGTGATTGGAAATTACCATTTGAATATATAGGTGATGCAATTTGAACTAGTTTTTGGATATTTCTTGGGAGGGTGGAAATATAAGAGGTTTCATGTGGTTTATTATGCTATAAGGATTCTAGATGAATCATAAATGAATAATACCACTATAGTAAATGATTTTTTAGATGTGGTGTATTATTTAGACAGATTTACATAGTACCTCTTAGGTTCCATAGTTATAGTCATTATAGCCCATTTATCTTAAGGTATATTTGTTCCAGGATGGAAGAAAAACCTTGAATTAATAGGTGTAATATATTATTATAAGAATATGATAATGAAATTAGAGATAATAATGCATAGAATATGTAGTTTCAGATTATCTTTTTATGATTTATAATGCCCCGTGTGAAGTTCGAATAGAGATAAATTAATCTTTTTTAATAAGATTCTAATCAATACCTCCATTATGTAGTCTGCTTTTTTTGAAGTACTTTACATCTTAATGGAAGCACGAGTCATTCCTATGAAGGTGTATGATGGAAGAGGAAATGTTGTCAATAAATTATATATTTCACTCCTTTCCATGGGAAAGACATCACAGTTGAGAGATGACAACCCAAAATTCCACCAAGAATGGTTTTTTATTGGTCCCATTTGTTTAATTTTTTTAAATATTTTTAGTGGGTTGTGTTGTATGTAAATGGATTAGGAATGTATTATGCAATAAATATATTTCATAGAAATTTCATTAATATGCTATGATATTGGATGTTTGGGGTTTATGTTTTATGTGACCCCTCCCATAATCTCATGGGATGAGTATAATTTAATGTTGTTGATTATTTATCAAAATAGGATGATGTAATAGCACTTCCCAATAATCAGCCTAAAAGTGTAAAAAATTGTTCAAAGGAACACATGTTTAAGATTTTGGGTTCCACATGATTTCAAATTAATAATGAGAATAATTTTATGAACTCAAATTAAATATCTAAATGGGGAAATATTTATTTACCCATATGAGTGTAACAACCTTACATCCAAAATCTAGTGTATTTGTATAAATTTAAAATATTGGGGTGAAACATATTATATTGAATAATTTCTCAAATTCTAGGAAGTATTGGTCTCTGAAGATTGAAGAACATTGTGGGCCTATGGAACTATATTTAAAACCCCAATACTTATGTCTCTATAGATGCTACTATTTATAAAATGATTCCATTTTCCATGGGAGTTGAAACAAATGTATTATGGAGTAGTACAACATTATAAATTTATATTATGATCGATAGAGAAATATGGTTCCTAGAAAATAGTGTGGTGTATGATGTCCTGAGAGTGTTTTATAAAAATGCAAGGATTTACAAAGGGATGTCCAAAACATTATCATTTTTCAATAATTCAAAATTGAGGATTCAAATATTGATTGCGGGCATTCTATTTAATTCCAAAAGTAAGCTCATCCCTAGAAATATGATATATATACAGTCTTAACCATTCACTATTGTTAGAGTGTTAATGAATAAAATTACTGAAATTCATGGAGTGGAATACAATCTAATTATGTTAAATTGTCAAGGAGTAAGACACTATTTTTAAGGGCAGCTAATAGAATTTACTAACATCGCTATAATTGAAATAAAAACTTCACTAATATAAATATGATGAAGTTTAATTACTTGTTTAATGGAAGTAAACCAATGGGTTATCTATGTTTTTGTTTCGTCCTTATTTTTTTAAGAATAATTTATTTCTATTGCAATATTTTTTTCTCTTTTTTTTCTAGTGTTATGTTTTTGGTCTTATTTTTCAGTATAATTAATGAAGTGTTTTAATAGACTAAAATGTGGATGACGGTTCCAATTATTTCGAAATTCAAAAAAATCATTTTCCTAGATACCGAATAAAATTATAAATCTTCATTAAATGTGGTAGTTTTTATTTATCCATCATGTTGCTTCTCATTTTTTATCCACTACATTGTTGCATTTATAAGTTAGGTGAAAAATGTAACTTCATTACTTTTAACTCTATTACAATTTTGAAATTATGTGGGGTGGGTATTAAATTTTTTTTTTTCATTTTTAAATATATGTGATTATGTATTTATTTTCAAGGTTTCTGACAAACTTTTACTATTCTACTAAAAATCTAATTGAATCAAAATTTTAAAAATGCTTACACCCATCTTCATTGTAAACTTAATTTATTCACATTATTACGATTTATACTTAATAAAAAATATATTCTCTTTATGTTAATGTCAAATGAATGGATTTTAGTGTAAAATATTTATTATGGGAATAAACATTTTTGATCTTAATTATGACCCTTTAACAAGTGATTGAAATACTGAATTATAAATCAATTTTGATATTTAAAAAGTAAAATTATTATCTCCACCATAGAAATGAAATCTGATGACAAATTAATATCTTAATAGTATGGGATAGAGGGTTCTAAATACGGGGAAAATTTTCATTAATGTGTACAAAATGGAATTCAAATTAAAACTTTCCATATTTTTGTTTTTCTAGTTTTTTTTCACTTATAGTTTGTCAAAAATTATCTTAATGTTGAATTTTATGAAGCTACTTTGAAAATATTAAACAATTAATAAACCTAGAAATTAAATGAGTAAATCATTTTTCTTTTCCCCTTGAAATAATATATTCATGGACTTATTTTTTAGATATTGTTACACAACAATAATAGAATAAGAAATTGTTTGAATTGAATCAACCCTTTAAGTAATTCATTTACATGATCTATTAAATAAAAATGATAATACATGTAGAGATTATTTCATTAAATATTTCATTAATTGATCTTCCAGAAAAATCTATTAGATTAAATAATTATATTTCTTTATATTTACTAAACTCACCCATAGAAAAATTGTGTCAATAATTTGAGTGCTAATTATGTGTTTCTTCTCACCCAGACAAAAATATATGTTTGTATATCTTCATTAATAGCATGATTATGTTTTTTAATTCATGTAATTAATTATCAAGAGAAATAATTTATGTATGATAGTAATTAATCATGACCAAATATAATTTTTAAAAGAAGGAATTTACATGTTATACTTAAAAAGTATCATGGGGTAATATCAAATTTTTTAATAAATTATTTCTGGCATTACAAAATTTAATCCTTGAGATTTATTTTTCCCTTGATAATTTGATTATTAAATAGTTGAGCAAAATACAAGATTATGTATTAGAGAATTTGAAGTTAACATTAATTGAAATGTTTTGTGACATAATTTATTTATGTCTTAATAAATTAATTAATTAATTAGTCCTTATTTGTAAAATATGTTCACCATTTTAATATTATATTTCAACATATTAATATGTACTGTTTATGTTCAATATTTTATATTTATCATTTTAAATTAGTATATTTGTCTGATTTATTTTTCACTATTTTTTATATTTAATTATTAAATGTTTGTAGTTATTGAAATAAAAATATTAATTTTTTAATTTTTATTAATTAAATAGTTATTAAAATATTTTCAACCAATATTAAAATTCTTTTCAAATATTTTGTATTTTTAATTTCATTAATATTTAATTTTTACATTTAAATTGAATTGTGGTCTTAAATAAATAATTTAAATATGTTCAATTAAATTTATTAATTCAAATTTTAAATTTAATTTTGAAAATATTTTTTGCATATAATTATTAATTTTAGACATTTTCAAATTAAGTTTTTTATAATTTAAAATAACACAATTTATTTGTAATCAATCTATTATCTATTTTTAAATATTTATAGTCAAATCATTTTTTCATATATATCTTCTTTTATTAAGTTTATAATGTTTTTTTAAAAAAAATTCAGTTTATTTATGATGTAATATATTTGGTGTTTGTTAATTTATATTTTATTTTGTCTAATTGTTACAGACACAAAAATATGTCACCACTAAGGTGACACCACACCCCTGTTTCTTATGATTAATCAGGTTTAGGAAGACTTGCTGCAAGTAAAAATTCATCCCACCTCTTGGTAGCCTCTCTCCCCTATATAGATACTTCATGAGTGCCAACAGTGACTCTTGCACCCATTCTTCCCACCCCTTCAATGGTGAATCTCATTATTAATTTTTTTCCTAACCTAACTATAAATCCGAAAATTACCCACTTTTGGGAAACCACCTTCATGTCCTATGTTTACTCACTGCTAGGTGTAGGTATCAACTCAGGTGCCTCCTTCATTCCATGTTATTCATCACCATGATCTAACCACCATTTCCCAAAAAGTATTTTGTCGTGATCATACCCATTCAAGGGCTCAATTAGAACTACCCCAATCCATCCTCTGTATTCCATGGGTGACGACAATCAATGAATGAATAGATGACTTGGCGGGCATTTTCCAAGGAACATATACTCCTGAACACAACCGACTCGAGGAAAAAGTTCATAAGGAAGAAATAAAATCCTAAGCACTGGAATAATTAAATTAAACATGCACAGACCATTAAATAGTATGATATAAAGTAGTATAAATAGAATAGAAAAGATGAAAAATACACCGTCAACCAGAAATGTGCCCCAACCTAACATAAAACTAGAAAAGTAAAAAAAAAATTGGGGGATTTTAGATCTTGGATCTTAAGGTATGACCATCATACCTGGTCTGGGAACCCCAAAACCCTAAGCTCCACTAAAGTAATGATCAACCTGTTCATACTCATCAATGTAAATAACATGTGTTGGGGTAAGACTACGAAATGGTGAGTATATACCTACCCAGTAGAACACCCATAAATGGGTGAAGGGGAGTAGAGATAGATACAACTGGTGACGAATATAATAGATAGAAAAAGGTACTGTGAATGATTAAAATTAAACCAAACAAGAGAGTGAAATTAAAATCATCTAATCAAGAGAATGTTTACACATTAAGAAAGTGAACATACCATCATGTCATTTCATCTTATAGTAGTATAGTGTAATTATCCAACCACAAGAAGTTAATGTTGGAAAGCACGAGGCATACCTCATGCATAATCACCTCTCTTGGAAGGATAGCATGTAAACTCAATGAGTTGGTACTGTAATAAGATATATATATATATATATATATATTCAATCAAGAAATCCAAATGAGAGAGTAAAGTGATCTCTATCTCATAGCTTAGACTAAAAAAATATTAGACAAATGTTCCAAATGAATCCATAAATAACGCCCATCATCTCACGTGTCATCCTAGAACACACATAACTATGGGACTCAATCACCACACATTTTTACTATTAACTATGTGTTAAACTAACTCACCCAAAAAAAATTAATCATGTCACAAGAACATGTCTTGATGGAGAAATCATCTCTATTTCTCACCAGTATAAAGGTATATAAAACCACATCTTATCACTATGCCACACAATCTTGGGGAATAAAAATTCTAAGGAACCAATACCATAGTATGAAAGGATGGTCCTACTTTAACAGTCACCGAGTAACACCATTTCGCAGTACGACAAGAGAGTAATGCTCAGGACAATCATTGGGGAATTCCATTGCCCATCCCTACATGAGGGTATGTCTAGTGAGAATTCATGGATGTCCAATGCCCAGACTGGCTAGAGGGTAACACATGGAGTATTTCATCAGGGAGTGCCATTTCCTATCCCTGCTAGAGGGTAATCCTAGAACATTATCTGGGGTATTCAACTACCCAACCCTACTAGATGATATGTCAGTAACATCAAAAAAACTCCCCTTCCCATTCCTAATATAGGGTTAATTAGAATGATCATCTGTGAACACCACTACCATGCCCTACTAGAGGGTAAGCCAATTACTATCTTCAGGGAATTCCACTCCCATTCCAAACTAGAGGGTTATTCCCAAAACCAATTTGGTGATTCTATGTGATTTCTTCTATCATTGGGTTACAAATCAGTGCATTCCAAACCCGTAATATTTCACATTGTGTTTCAAAATCCGTTTATAAGGTATCCATCACAAACTACTTATAATGACACTCATGATAGGATACTCATGGGCTAAAATATAATATTAAATAAAGAATTTATGACCCTTCAAAGTATCCTAAAAGGATCACAATGGTGACACATCATATGAGGGGACCCACATTACATGAGGTCCTGGTCCATAGCCTCATCGTGCCCCTAACAATCACATGGATCCACCCAATGTATTAGAACATGTTGTGTATATGGATGAAACATCATGTCCTGACTAACCAGGACTCAAGCAATGTACTCTAGTAAGGTCTATATTCATAGACCATGTATCCATGTACACAAACCACATGTCTAGGTACTCAAACCTTATGTTCATGTATTCTAGCACATTGAATATTGGTCCAAATGGGATGTATTCCTTGAAGAAAATTCATGTACTTGTTCTCTTACATGGATTCCCCAACCATGTGACAAATCAAACATGTTTCCTAACAAGGGAAGTGGTACATGGTGTGTGAGAGAGTTTCACACGATGTGTTACCCTGAAATTTTCCCCAAACATAGCACCACCACCGAGGGAGGTTCCACGTCTTGTGTTCCTCATTATACACGGCATGTAGTCATGATTTTTCTAAAAACATTAATGTTTCCAAATCATTTTACATTCTTCTAATATGATCCAATTGTATTGGATACTTCCTCAAATCAATTTAAAAAATGTAGATCTAGCTGTAGATTTGAGATCCCAGTCGTTTCTTATAGTGACTCTTCTCTGGTCATCGATGAGGGATTCTAAATTTATTTTTCATGTACCCAAGGGTAAAAGTTTATTGTTTCTTCCTAAATTATTCATATTGAATATCATTTAAATGGAAAACATCTTGATCTATAACCATTTTTTCAATATATTCCTACTCAGTTTATTTTTTGTGAATCCAAGAACCTGTTCGTGATTAGGTTTCATGATAATTTATGAAATGAGAAAAATGGGGATTCAAACTATGAAGAACAAAGAGAAATGGGGATAAATGAGGAATAATATATTTTTATTCAATCATTTTATAATAACTCATAGAATTTTTATCATGAATATGAAATTCAAATTAGAAACCAATGGAAAAATAATTTATCAATTCTTGGGAACATGAAAGGGTTGTAAAAATGGGGTGGATCGTAGTATAACTATTTATCCACTTAAGAAATTAATTATAGGAATAAAATTCACCAACTATGGGTCCTGCATCAGTCTAGATTTATCGTTGTTAAAAAAATCACTCTTCAACGTGTTTGGGAAGATATGATGGGTTTGTTACACATCGATACACATTGATACCTGTAATCATTGTCTAATAAAGCGAATCACTAAATGGAGGAGGGTACGATAGCTTCACCAACTATTAGAGAATTATGATACAACCAGTGAAAATTCTCCCAAATGACTTATTTATTGATCTCATACAATGTCAGGGATTAACTAATCAATTAATTAATTTATTAATCCACCTAGATGTACGAAAAACAAGCAAGGGGTCCAAATGCCCCTTACTAACTTATTTTATGCCACACTAAGGGTAAACACAATGTTTTGAACCGTATCGTCATATCAAAATTCAGGTCTAAAATATATATAATTGTTTTTACATTTTCATAAATTAATCACATGTGTAGTGTTGAATATTTTTGATATTTTTATAAAATTATTTCTTAACAGAATGGGCACCGAAATATCATTTCTCCTCTGCTCCAAGATATGGATATATATATAGAAATATTTCAATGTATTAAAATGTAAAATTAATTCTCTATATCATTCAATCTTTCATGATTTATATCCCCAAAAAAGAAAACATGGAAATCAATTGAAGATACTAATAGCATATTTAGATCTCCCACTTCTATGAACATTCCTTAATGTTTTTATGTTGACACATTAAGTGAACAAAAGAGATGGTCCATCCATGGATGTTTTTCTCATATCATTCCTCGATCTCCACAAGGTCCTTTGTAATGGTGGATATATCCTCTATGTCCCTCTTACCTCATTTAATATTGTTCAAGTGGTAATGAACATATCTCCTCGGCTAGAACATGTGAAAGACATCATTCAAATGATCGAGTTATGGGGTTTGGGTGAGGCTTTGGGAAACCTCACCACTGCTATCCCTGATCTCGAATGTCCCAGTGAACCATGAGGATAACATGCCTCCCATTCTAAAACTCATCATTCCTCGCCAAGGGGTTACTCACAAGAAAACATGGTCCTTATTCAAGAACTATGAGGTCCTATGAAAATAATATTTATATGAATAATATCTATTTGGTTCATCCTCATATTCTCATAGATGGCCAGCGGTTTCTCTATTGTCTCCTGCACCAAATCTAGGCCCTACAATATATGATTCCCCATATCTATCCCACACAATAGTCACCTATAGGGTCTCCTATACAGGGCCTCAAAAGTTCCATTCCCATGGTAGTGTGGTTTCTATTGATGTACGTAGCCTAAAAGGAAGGAGAGTGAGCCTCCCATAACTGGATGAAGTTCAATACACATTCTCTCAGTTATCCTCTAGAACCTGGATAGTGTACTCAATATGCCCATCGGTCTAGGGATGAATAGTTTTACACTTTTTATCTAGGTCCTGAATTCCTCCTACATTCCCCCTATAATTGTGATATAAAACACACATCATGATTAGAGACAGTCATCAAAGGCACCAGAAGATGTTGAATAATCTCTCATATGTACAGCTACCCCAAACTCTCCATTGAACTCTTGTACCTGATGGAAAGGAAGTTTGTCGACATTGTGAGTTCGTATACTATCACCCTAATGGTTTCATGACTCTTCTATTTGTGAAAAAATCCCTATGAAAATGTTTAGGTATATATCATCCCATTTCCACTTTGGGATCTCAATAGGCTACAACAAACCCAACAAAAATTTGTGCTCAGCTTTCACATACTAAAAAGTGAGGCACTTTGATATGAACTCAGTTATAGTTTATCACATGAAAGACCATAAAAATATCCTATTAATATCTATATACAACTTTCACATGACATGGTGTACCACTAGGTGATAAGTGTGGAACTCCCGCATCACCTCTTCTCGCATCACTACTAGAATCATTTTTCACCCCTATAACATGATGTCAAGATTACCTTCTTAAAAATATCCATTTTCTACATATATTGTTGATATATGATCAAACAATACCTAATATTTGATATCCCATATATGGGACTCTCTCGCATATTCAAAAAGTGAATGAGTCAACACTATCAATTGAAAAAAAATGTACCATCCTGCTCCACTTGGGTGGGCTACCTGGAAGATACCTACTCTAAAACATCCTGTAATAAGCAATATTGGTACATATTACTAATGGAATTTTCCACATCATTTACACTCACTAGAGTGTAGACTATCTTAATATCATTTTCCTGGAGGAATTCCAACCTTCCTCACTACATTTGTTTTATTTTTCTCTAAGTGAATATGTACCTATGACTCTAGTGGTCTTCATAAACCATAGAGAGTTATCCTAGAATATAGTTCCTCCACATCATAATGGTAATGAATACTAAATCTAGCCCTAGGAAATGAGTTTCATACTTCCACTCATGGGGTCTCAACTACCATGACTCATATGGGATAATTGTATAAAATTGTATCATAACACAACTAATCCCCACCATGGAGGCATCATAATATAGTACGAGCACAACATCTTCCTCTAGTAGTCTCAACATGGGAGTGCTCATCAGCCTCAACCTCAACTCATTAATGGCCTATTGAAATATCTTAGACTAGGTAAATGTATTCCATTTCCATGTCAATATTGTCCAAGGGGATTCAATCTTGGAGAAGTCTTCTATGAATCATTTTTTGTTCCCCACCAAGCTATGAAATCTACGCACCTCTAACATATTATTGGGTAGCCCCCAAATAAGAACAATATGAGTCTTAACTAGATCCATGGATAAAACATGATCATTAATGAAATTACACAATAATTGAGCCACATTAATTCATAAATGGACCTTCGATATTTCTTCATTATATATATTCTTTTGAGGAAAATCAAGAACTATCCTCATGATCTCTACATGCACCACCCCTATTATAGAGTTGATTAGTATGTCATCGAAGAAGAAAACAACAAATTGGTCCATTTATGTCTTTAAGAACTTTTATACCAAACATGTAATAATGGTGGGGGAATTTTTTACATCAAATGGAATCACAAGAAACTCATAGCGTCCATAGAATCATTTGAATGCCAAAATTGGAATACCAACCACGCGTTCAAAAAAATTGTCATATTAAGACAATAGATCAGTCTTGTGGAACAATTTCACACCTTAAAACAGAGAAATGAGGTATTCAATCCGAAAAAGGGTTTTTTAATTATCATGACCTAGTTCTGGAGATGATAATCCATGAAGAAAAATATATATTCCTTTCATTTTTCATGAATAAAGATAGAGTGGCCAAGGGGGAAACACTGGATCTAGTGAAACCATTATCACGACCTTACTCTAACTATAATTGTTGCTTTTATAGCTCGTTATGTGACATATGTTATCTCATAGAAGAAATCAAAGTATCCTATGTATGATATTTGATGAAAAACTCCATCACCCACCTCATAGGTAGTCCCATGATGTCTTCAGGGAATACATATATATAATACTCCACAACTGAATGATCCAAGATGCCTGAAGATCCACGTCTACTGAGGGATAAATTTTTCAACTGATGGGTTATAGGATACAACTTCATTCTAATAGAATCCCCATGCTCTTCCATGAGATCTCTCTCACCAGTGAAATAGAATCTCATTCCATCAATATAAAGGAATCCGACTAGTCTAAGTTGATATTTGATCTAGGATCAAACAATAGAAATCCAATACATTCCCAAAATTATGTCCTAGGGTTACATACTTATTACCATAATTCCCATGTGAAGCGCTATCCTCTAAGAGATGTCTCACACTATGCTAAGGTAAAAGGAATAGAAGATTTATTCCTTGTAGCAACAAAATGATTAATCCTCTATGCTAGCATCTTTACTGAGAGTTCTATCTATTGAAGAATGATTTGAGAGATAAAATAATGACTATCACCAATTAATATAAATACTGACACGTGATTATAATATACACAGATCGTACCACAAATCATATAATGGGTTTTAGGATCAAAGATATCCAATGATTATAGGATTTTGTGGCCTCAGACACCAACTCATTGAGCATGCAATTGGACACAAGGTGTTCATTGGGGAAGTAACTCAAATCACCATCCACAAACTTAATCTCCTCCTTGTCATCTTCCAGCTCTATCTCAGTAGAAAAGGGATCTTCATTATTAGGAATTATAGGACCATAATTATTAAAATTTGAATATTCTTATAGAGATTCATGTTAAATTTTTGGGGGAAATTTTCATTGTGAATGATCATCCAGCATTCGGGGAACTAATCCCTACAAGATTTCTTCTGGTTTTGAAAGACAACTTTTTATATAGACTGTTAATATTATTTATTTAATGATTGAATTTGTTCATTGATTTCAACAAGTTACACATTGGAATACACCCTTAAACCATTGATATTTACTCTTCTTTTCACTCTCTTCTGCCATGAGCATTTATATTGATAGTTAAAAGAATTGTTTTTAAAATTCTTCTTTTCTATTCACATGTCATATAATTTTAATTTCCCCTATATATTGGTTAATAATATTATTATTAAGAGTGAAAAAAATATTTTAATATTTCCATGAGAACATGAGATGGATGATGGTGGTGGGGAAACTACCAAGAAGGTCCCTTAAAGTATCCCATGCCTCATGAATGGCTCTCCCAACTTCATTATAAAATATTATTATTTTTTATTGCAATTCACCCTTCTGTATTTAGGTGTATAATTTTATAAAAAATGTTTTTTATGAATGTATTCCTATTTCTCCAAAAATAATAATCTAGAATAGACAAAATAGTTTTAAAATTTAAATTTAAGTAAAAATGGAAAAGATATCTTTCTATGATCCTTTTCATGGAGTCCTAACATAGTTAGTTGTTATACAGTTTTTTGAAATTATATAATAAAAGATTGTGTGTCTTCCTTAGAGTTCCCATTGAATGATGTAAATAGTGATATGTGGGATAATGTCAACACTTAGATCCCAGCTCTAGATGATAGTCTTATATATGACAGTTTTCTTGAATCATGGGGAAGTTGAAACTCCATCATAATAGGTCTCAAATTTTAAATATTATTGACTAAAAATTAAAACTTTTTTTATTATTTTCATGGATTATCTCACATATTTTTTCCATTTCATTTCTTTCATTATTTTTTGAAGCATTATGATCTTTTTCTAGCTCTCGAAAAAATCACTATAACACATTAGTTTTAGATCATATTTTTTAAAATTAATATAGGAACAAATATTATAGTATATAAATGAACCAAAAAGTAGCATAAAATATATAACTATAAAAAACAAAAATAATATATTGTAAATATTTTTTTGAAATTTTTTTTTCAAAAAAATGTAATTTTTTCAAATAAATTATTCTGAATTTTAGATTGAAAATTTCCCTCAATCCTTCCATGACAAAAGTTCTAGAAAAATAAAATGACAATCATTGATAAATTCCAATGTTTAATTATTTATAAACCCTAATAACTAATGTATAGAATATATTAATGTGTCGACCCCTATAGAATATTTGGTCAAAAAAATACATAAAATACACTATAATTACTGGATGAAAATTCATTGTTTTTGAATTTCTTAAAAAAATACAGTATCTATTTTTTATGAAATAAATAAAAAATGAAAATGAAATAGAAGTAGTGCGAACAATGAATACTGAGAGAGTACAATCATGAATAATTATGAGTGAGTAATAATACTTCTATTTGATAGGATATCTACTTCAAGAAAATGATATTAAGTTCAACATCTTAAAGAATAATTAATAAATATTTTTCCCCAATATATTCATCATGATGATTAATGAATCATAGAGTTAGACACTTTATGAAACAACAATCTACAATTGGGGTTTTTAAATAATTTTACTTGGATTATATCACATCAAAATATTCCAACAGATGGAAGTTAATGTAAAGGAAATAGATTAAAGGTAAATATCTTTTATTCTTCATGATGTTTTTATTCAAAAAAAGAGGTTTAAAAACATTTATTTTTCGAAAAATAGAACATATTTAACAAATAAATTTCTAATCATAAAGATGAAATTTTCTGAGGATGAAAAAACAATACTATAACACAATTATAATCCCTAAGCCCAATGTGTTTATCCAACGGAAATAATTATTTAAATAAGAATTAGTGAATTGAAAAAAAATAAATAAAATGGAAATAAAATGGGTTCATAAATCTAAATCATTATTTAATTATGTTTCAATGATATGCAACCTCTATCTCTAGGAATTATTAGTTTTCTATCTCTATCATCCTTATTATTTCTTCTTCCAATCTTCTAAATCAAGAATAAATTATTTATTCCTCTATGATTGTTGAATGGATATCAATTTTATGCCCTTTCAGTCACTAGATCCTCACTGGCGACGAACAAAAACATCACATTCTTTTCTCCACATCCCAAAACATGTAGAAATTTTCACCCCAAACTATGACTCGTGTGTGAACTAAGTCAACCCTTTGAAACTGAATGCAATGGGTGGTTGGTGATGTAAATGTACATGATATCATCATCATATTGTATCTTCATAATCGATGGAATAATAATTAATAAATTAATAGGATAAAAATAATTTATAAAAAATAACATTTAAAATTAAAAAAATTAATAATATATTAATGTTATCTTTCATAATAAATTATTATTAGTTATCTATATTTTAAATATATTTACATATATATTTATATTAATTATTAATGTTATTAATATAATAATATTGTTTATAATAAATAAAAATTATCAATTATTGTTATTTACATAAATCAAGATAAAATATTATTTAATAATAGATTTATTATTATTGAAATTATAATTAAATCATAAAAAATATCTATTTTGAATATAATTAGATTGAATTACTAAAATTTAAACATATATATTTATTTACATCAAATTATTAATATTATAATAATTATAAAAGTTGTTATAAAATTTTAATTTTGAAATAATTATATAAATATTAATAAATATATTTATAAAAATTATTTATTATCGTTTTAAATCTTACATTACTAATACTTTGTAATATTAGGACTTAATTGTTTTAATTATATATTTAATTATTTATTTATATTATATTTAATTGGTTTATTTTATTATTTTTATATATTTATTATATTATTTTAAAAAATTAATAATATTTTTTTAATTATATATAATTTTCTTAATTTTTTACATACATTTTTTTCATTCTAATGATTCTATTTTAATATATTCATCCACTAAGATTCATTCATTTCCGCATAAATATATCTTTATATCCTCCTTCACTAGAGCCCGGTCTTGGACCGCTCTATGATAATGATGGGGGCAGGGTGGTAGTAGTGGCTAGAGATCTGAGCTCGGTGGTGTAGTGACTCAAAGTCTCTATCCCCAACAATGTATCAATTGATCTGGGTTAGTAGTGTCTGGTGGCAGATGGGGGTTCGAGCCATTGGTTTTTCAACATCCACAATGGTGTAATGTTTTTATATCTGATGGATTCATGATGTTAGCTAACCACAACATCATACTTCATGATGAAAATGTGGGTTGACCTTGTCATTCAAGTTTTCATTTTACGGTGGGTTTTGATTTTATCATTGATGACAAGTCTATTATGGTTCTATGGTAGAGAGTTTTTTAGGTTTATCTTATTCTTTTGGATGTGGATAAATCATATCATGAATAATGGTATATATTTCTGAACATTGGTGCACGGATGAGTGCTTGATGGTGAGTATTTGTTTTATATCTGTAGTGTGATAGATAGTGGTGGTGATTCATGGGTTGAAGAAAGAGAGGGATTGTAAAATGCCCCTTATAGTGGGTGAATAGAGGAGTAGAATGTGGGTTACAAAATATTGGGTAATGTTGGGAGTCATCATTGGGTTGGAAAATGGTGACTCATAGGAGTCACCATTTAATGGGTACCAACTATTGGTTTGAATTTCCTAGTTACCACCATAGTGTTATGTAAATAGCGGACAAATAATTCCTAGTGGTGGGTATAATTTTTCATTATAGTGGGTCTCCCTCCTATCAGGGACTCATGAGAAACAGAGAGGTGGAGCCTCCCTAACAGTGATATATTTTTTCCTCTATAAAAATTTAATAGAATGAAATAAAAATTAACAATAAACAAAAACAAAAAACACATTAATAAATTTATGAAATTAAAAACTAGAAACATATTAATTTAAATAAAAGTATCTATGTATTTTAAAATTAAATACTTAATTTTTTTAAAAATAAGTAAAATATTAACTATTTTTTTAATTTTAAATTATAAACTATGCATAAATTGAAGCCAACTAAAATTATCAAAAAAAAACATCTTATAAATATATAAATTGAATAAAAAATTTGAATATAAAAGATTTAAATTTATTATTTGATACAAATTAAATATTAAAATTGAAATATAATATTTCAATATAAATAAATAAAAAAATTTAAAAATATTAAGTTAATGATTAGGTGAAAATATAATTAATAATTGTTTATTTAATAAAAAAATATAATAGATTAAAGTCCTGAAAAAATATAAATGTATCTATAAAATTATAGTAATGAAATATTCTCCATACAACCATATTAATTTTTAAATATAAAAATACAATATTATACCTAAAAAATGACTAATTAATAAATTTAGTTAATAAATTTCAAAGATGAAAATATAATACAAATAAATATAAATTAATTAATTAAATGACTAAAATATTAAACAAACCATATGGAAAAAAATGTCAATTAAATGAAACATTACTATCTATGTATTTTTTCAGATTAATTTCTTTAGAATTTTGTTGATTTAGATATCGAATATAGGAACTGTTATTCATGTGGTTTACAGTTAAAGAGATAAAAAATCAATAATGTTTTTTTGTCTCAATTTTTCTTATTTTGGAAAAAGTTAGGTTACATGACTATATTCTTCTAATATATTTAAATAATTCCCCTTCGACATGATATAACATTAATGTCATTATTTCCATTACATCATAATATTCAAAAAAATATTCTTCCATGGGGATTATGATTCGATATTACCAGTGTGAGAAGATTTTTATGTCAACAACTAACCATTTATTGAGATTATTTATGAATATGATTTCAATGATGAAATATTGTGACCTATATCCCCAGAAACACATTAAAAATCTCCACCACATGTTATCTCTAAAGAATAGATGTTTTACATTAATTTTCCTTATTTATGTAGTAATCATTTTAAAAATTATTTTTTCTTGAATAATTATAATTTTGGCCAAAAAACTATTTTCAATAAAAAAAATTTTTCTAAAAATGATTTCAAAAATAAATTAAACTTTTTTCAAACAATTTATTAAATAAATTTATACCCACATTTGACATTATTGAATTCTTTTGAAAGGAATAATCATATCAATCTAAAAATATTGTACATTTAGATTTCACCAAAAAATGATAAAGGAATGATTTTTTCAAATTTAAGGTAATGGATAGAATTTTATTCCAATGTGACTATTATTTTATTTTAATATTTTTTTTGCACATACACTTTGTCAGTATTTGTGAGCTGGTGTAACCAAAATACAAATTTTTTAAAACTAAAACTATCATACTCAATTAATGAAAATGTAGTAATGTAGATGGTCATGGATGATATACAGAGATGATGAAATAATATCAATTAGATTTTTTATAGATTTTATTCTATTATATTTTAAGAAATATGTGATAAATGATTTTTTTAATGGATTTGAAAATATAAAAGGAGGTATGAAGATTTATTGATTGTTTTGAATAATTTTTTTTGGAACCATTCATGGGTTTTTTAATAATAGTGTTCAAGTGTAATAAGATTTTATAATCTAGTTTGTTTAATTAATTATTGGTGTTGGAGTTGAAATTAGTGAGTTATAATGGTCATGGTATCCACTCTTTAATGATGAAAAGCCCAATTTTTCTTAGTTTTGGATGTTATGGTTTCTCTGAATCATGTTTCTCTTGATATGATATTTAAAGTGGATTTCCCCTAAATTTAACAATGGTTATGCTTCTTTTTAGTTTATTATTTTTGAAATTTTAAGGTTCCTTTTAGATTCATTAGTCAATGGTCACGAAAAAAAATAAAATAAATGAATTAGAAAGTTATTGAATAATTATGGAAAATCGTATACCAGAATAAATAAAATGAAATAAATATAGAAGACCCATCCCCCTTCTATTAAATAACCATCCACAAGGTTGGTTTTCCACTTATCCTTATTATCATAGGATACGAGGTAATGAGAACTGTAAATGAATGAATAATGAATGTGATGACGAAACAAGGGTGGACCCTTCACAATACAGCTTCTCACTAAAAGACATGGTCTCCTAGATCATGTTATAGCAGTAGCCTAGTCCTCAATTTAAATGTTTCAGAAGGGATATTCTTTAAATGATGTTTATAAAGAAGGATAAAAATTATTTCCATGGAACAGTCTCATGATTTAAAACCTATTAAAAAATAAATATACATCAAATCTATACTTTGCTAAAAGATTCATGGCTTTTTACATGGCGTTTAATAATTACACAATGTGTAAATTCTTCTCTCGCTTTTAATTACATAATGTCATCGATTAATTTTACAGCATTCACCAGTATATAACATGTAACAATTATATAACATGTAATTTTATTTATCTACTCCATTAGACCTATTTTTCATTGTGAATTCAGTTATTTTTCTTGGATGTGATACATGATCAGCCTCCAAAATCCATTGTTATGTCACGAATGAGGATTATAGAACCATGTGTATGTTTTCTCCTTTTTCAATTATCTATTGTTTCCATTCATAAAACCCCAACTGAGAAAAACCATTAAATATTTCATAAAAATAGTCATTATACTACATAAATCAATATATTAAAATTCTATAATATACAGGTATGAATAATAGATATCAAAGACCCCCACAAATGAATTTATTCTTGTCTTTAATGAAGTAATCTCAACATAATAAAAATTATGTTCACCATACATTGATTGAAATTGAATTTAAATAAAAAAAGTAAGTCTAATGTAAAATTAAATGTTCAAGCATCACATTAGAAAAATATATCAATGAATCACTTTTTCAAGGAACCAAATTAACCATGAATCATACATTTCTTTATTGAAATAGCTACACATATTCAGTCATCTATTTCAATATTTTTATTTAATTATTAATATTAATTCCATTTTTAATTTACCCCATATTTGATTTTATTCCCATCATAATATTACAATTTTAATTTTTTATAGAAAATATCTAGAAAACATGTTACTTACCATATTATTGCAAGGAATCTAACATCAACACCACATATAACAAATCACAAGTATTCATGATGGATTCTAAATTTGAGGTCAAACCAATATGAATAATATTGAAGGTGGGTAAATTATATAAATTATTTAATTATTAAAAATGTGGATCAACTACAAATTACTTTACAAGATGATCCAAAACTGCTCAATGAACATCTCCTCTTACCCCAGTATCATAGAGAAATCATGTAATGATATAAAATGAAATAAATGAATCACCCCATTTTGTTATTAATTTTCTATTTTATTTAATAATTTATTGTTATGTTAAATTCTCACATCAACCACACAACCCCTAAAAATCACTTCACAACACTCTTTTTAATATTTATATGTTGATCACTAGTGAGGAAATGATTATTTTTTAATTTCCATTAACAGAACACATTTTTTCTCATATCTACCACTTTAAATGGTGGAGTGTAATAAATATAATGAATGTTCCTTCCCCATGTCTCATGAAATCTCCCCCATAATTATTCATCACAAAATCTTCATCCCTTCTAAATGATTCTATTTTCCATACACATATGTTTTGATAATATAGAAAGACAATTAGATGAAATTAGGAAGAGATGATATGGTCTTGTAAAATTGATCATTTCCTAAATATTTTTTCATATATTCTATAGGATTATAAATGATTAATTTAATATGTGTCTGAGGACAATGGATAACAAAAATGAATTCATAAACCATT
This sequence comes from Viscum album, assembly GCA_963277665.1. Lineage (NCBI taxonomy): Eukaryota > Viridiplantae > Streptophyta > Magnoliopsida > Santalales > Viscaceae > Viscum > Viscum album. The sequence continues at coordinate 50,441,062 of OY728152.1, read as the reverse complement.
TTAGAAGTGATTTTTTTAGTTATAGCTTCAATAATAGGAAAATAAATTACTAGAATAAACCATGCCTGAGATAATCCATAAATATACTACACAATGAATAAAAAATATTGGATCAGTGTGTGATTTAGGAATGAGATGAATGTTTTGGAAAATTAGTCATTGAAATGAATATTAAATCAATTAATTAATGTATTCAAAATTCAAATCATAGACAAATCTAAAAAAATGTCATTTACGTTGATCAACATTCTCTTGAAAATCCTCACATTTCAGATCCAAATGCACATGATTATCTATACTAATTAGTTTTTCTAATTTTCGTAATTCATATTTTTTTACAATTAAATTTATAATTTAGGTCATGGTAATTATCCTTGGTAGTTTATATCCCCATATTTAATTGAGTAATGTATGAATCGTGCGTCTTCATGAAATTAGAAGTTAAATCTCAATAATAAATTGGGGAGTATAGTCAAAAAATAATGAATCGAAACACTTACACCCATTGAAATTAACACCTAAAAATTGTTGTACATGTTCTACCTACACCAGATTATCCATGTGTATTGATTCAGGATGGGTACTTTTTTTGATGCCTCTTCTTTGTATTACTACTACTTTCTATTGTATTTGGTATAGATGGTCATGAAAATTGAAAATAGAAAGGTGAAACAATCATCCGTTATCAATGATTTTTCAAATATTTGGAGTGAGAGCATAAGATTCTATTAATAAAATAATGTAATAATACAACTTGTGTGGAATCCCAAAAAAGATTTAGTTTACCATAGTTGGGTCAACCTTAACTATTTTATCCTCAGTTCACATGATGGACGATTAAATATTTTTTTACCTAGTTGGGATCCATAAATGGTTTTTCATTCCTTTTTCACATTGGTCTACCCATGTCCATCTTCTAGGAATATTTTCACTCTCACTGATGTTAGAACATTATTGTTATCCTTTGGACCGATCCACCATTTCTTCCCCTACCCTAATGAACTAAGTGAATATTCATATATCACACATACATATTTTCCTCTCTCAATTGTAGTGAATTTGAGCACTCCGCTAGTTTCAGCTCTATTGTTTTTGAGCTTCCCTTTCAATATCAAGTGACCCCATTCTTATAAAACATTGAATAACTCTTGATCCTATTCAATTTTACTAACACCATGAAAGTAACATGTTTTTCATTTAATAAATTAATTTTTTTCTCTCTTGCATCATAGTTATTCATTTCCCAGAGGATTTTGAAATATACATAAAAAATGACAACTCTGAGATAAAGTTATCCTCTCTAGACATCAATCAGCACATGCCCAATGGCTAAAAACATTCTCCAGAGACTGTGTGTTTTTTATTCCCCTTGTATCTACAAAACTAGGATGTTTTGGGGGAAGTATAAGCTGTATATATTGATTTGGATAACAACTTTGAATCCTATTGGGGATTTTATTTTTGAGTCTTATAATGTTAGATATTTGTTTATGTGATTTTTTCAACCCCTTTAAGAACTGATGAGTATTGATTATGAAATGATATTGAAACTCACTCCTACGTCAGAAAAATATTTCCCTCAATTCATATCTCCGATAATGTTTGGAGTTGACAAGATACCTTGAACAATTTTCTTCTTAGGTAGGTCCTTTTTCAGGACTGTCGAACACTCTCGTGTGATTGGAATGGATCCAATCTCTTCTGGGTTTTTCTTATTGGTTACCATCCCTTTCTTGAATTTTACATATTTTAGCATGTTAAAAAGGGCCTCCATAAAAGGTATATTAATAATAAATTTTTTAAGGTGTTTCGAAAAAATTACCTTTCTATGCATTGTTCATTACATGTTACATTAATTCTAGAAAACAATGTATTGTATTATTTTGAGGAAGTTCTTCTTATCTTTATTCAACTACCTAATCATTTATTTTTTCCAGCTTCATTCTCATGTACTTACCATGAATGATCTCTTAAAAATTATTTAGATCATTCTACTATCTTCTTACCACATCAATTATTTACATCTTTCAAATCAATATTTTGGTGTACAATAGGGAATCCTAGGAATACTCCTATGGGTATCTGTCTATTATTATTATTATTATTATCAATTTTTCCATCTAGATGATCTAGATTCCTCAATATGTCCATTTTGGTCGTTGACAATTCTTTTATTTCTTTTAGTTTAGCCCCATACGTGGTCTTAAATGTTTACAACATCTCTTCCAACATATTGTCAAGTCTTATCAGTTTTATCCCTTGGAATGCTTTATTTTTTCCCATGTGTCATTTGTTCGATTTCCATGACATTGTTCTTGTTTTTCATTTGTCCCTTATCCCTGAAATTTATTAACATGATTGTAATCAGAATTATATGAATCTACTATACACATACATTTGTGTATTTTCTAATGAACCTTAATGATATCCATATTCATGGTCTATGACATTAATTATTCCTCAATCGGTAATTATTATTGACATTGTGAATAGAGTTTCGTTCTGTCCCATCCATTAGATATTAGAAACATTTTTTCTATATTTTATCTATCATATTGTAGTATTCTTTAGGAATATTCTTCATTAGTGATCCACTAGTTTTAGCATCAATAATTGACTTGTATAGCTATAACAAACCATTATAAAAAGAATTAATTTAATGTCATTTCTCTATAACATAATTGGGTCATTTTCGTGTCATATCCTTATATCATTCCATGGAAGAATGTAGAGATTCATCTTGAAATTGAAAAATGATAAGAATATTAAAATGTATGTCCAATGACATATATGGTGGAATGAAGTGGGGGAGGAATATTCCTCGAATATCATCCCAAGTCTGAATGGAATGCTCTAGAAAGATATTAATCCAATATCGACATCACTAGCATAATTGAAATAGAAAAAAATGATTCTTACCTCAACACTTGTGACATTCCAGAATTTTAATGTCTCATAGATCTAGAGAAAGCATCAAAATTTTTTTACTCTTCATGTTGAGGTCTCATGAATTTAACATTGTTAAAGATCATTCAAATTATTGCAGGCTAGATCTTGAAGTGGCTTCTAGAATTGGGGATTTCTAGGTTAGTCTGTTGCAATCCTGTGTTTTAAGGTCTGTCATAGTCTGTGAGAATCCACAACCCTAGATATCTTTATGAAACCCTAATAATTTGATATTACTAATCATCCACCAATTTTGTGGCGCTATTCATTCATGAGGTTTTATATTACTAAGAATAAAACTCAAACTCTTCTTTTCCATTTATACCTTTGTGATGATCATGAATTACGAATTCTAAATGTAACATTTATAGAAAATTCACCCCTAACATATACAATGAAATTTGAAATAAATATAAAATAAATAAAAATGATACTCTAATCATAAAAAATTATAATGAACCACACAAGGAAACAACACAATTTTTGATCCCCCCATATGGAGTGATTATTTCCCAAAGTGTATAACCAAAAAAAAATTACAACCCAAATTATGTACCTAAATTAATTAAAATTTAGTAATGTATCAAATCGAGGTCTATATATGGAGATGATGAAATTAATTTAATTATGTTTTCAAAGGATTAAATTTAATATTATTTGAACAAATAGGTGAGAAAAGATTATTTTAAACGATATAAATAACAATGGGTTGAAAGTAGGTTGACTGATTTGTTTGAAGATATATGTTGAAATGTGTTCTCAATTTTTTTTAATATTGGGGATCATGAGAAATTGGATTTTAAAAAACTTGTTGATTATTCCCTGATTGGTTTTAGAGTTGAAGCAAGGGAGATCCAATGACCGTGGTATCGCCTCCATGATATCACAATCTTTTATTTCCCTTGGTCTAGTGATTTATGGTATCGGCGAATCAAATTTGTATCGATAATAAATTTATACCCTAATTCCCCTAAATTTGATAAATGTTAGAACACATTTTGGGGTTTTAGTCATGTAATTTGAATGCTACATTTAGATTCAATTGTCAATTTTCATGTTGAACGTAAACGAAAGAGATTATAATGGGAAAAATAGTTATATCAATCCATATGAATAAATAAATAAAATAAAATCAATCCAAAAAAGCTTCCCCCATCTATTAAATAACTGTAGAATAAAGTAGGTTTAACCACTCATCCTAGTGATATGAGGATAATAGTGAAGTAGAAAAGAATATTAAAAGATAATTAATGTTTAGAATAAATTTGGGAGGACCCAACACAATGTAGATTCTCAACCCCTGATTTCGTCTCCCGGGTCCCTGCCAAGCTACAATCCAGCCCTCAATTTATAGGCTCTAGACAAGATCCAATAATAATAAAAATAATAAAATTGGGGCCAAATGTAGGTTATGGGTGGATCCCTTTTCTTAAAACCTTCCCAAATTTTCTTATACACCAAATCATGACATTCAAATATCGTACCAACTTTTTAAATGTGTTCGAATAATTTCACATTGTATAAATTCAACATTCACTTTTCTTCAAATAAAATCATGTCTTTCAATCATGACACACAACAGTACATGAATTTTATTGTTTTCTTGATGTGTAATGTCAGTTATCTACTATAGAATCATAATTGTTTTACTTGGATCCCATGTTATATTACTTAAATGTATTCTACAATTAGCATCCAAAATTCAGTGTCACGCCGCCTATAAATTTTATGACATGATGTGGGTTTTGGTAATTTTTAAATTATCTTTTGTTTTCATCCAAAAAATAGAAAATGTGATAAACCATTAAAAATTTCATTAGAATAATCATTTAGCAATAAAAATGAGTAATGTAACACCACAAGATTTCATTGTATGTTATTTTTTCAAAGTAATTCCATAACTTGCACTACAGACAACACCGAGTTCTAGCGAACCATGACTTACAAAACATGCCATTCAGAAGAGGTTATACATAGTATTAACAGAATTTGGAAATTTATATAATACTTATAATTATATAATCTATATAGTCAGTTTCATAGACAAAATGTAAGAAAAAATTCATTTTTTCAGATAAAAGAAGTATTTTTCAAAAAAAAAATGCAATTTTACCGCATTTTAATGGTGAACCCTCATTAAATACAATATTTAAACGTTTATAAATTAAATTTGAGAAAATAAACTTTTTCATTAGAATAGGGACATAATAATTTATTTTCAATGATTTTTTTTGTTTTTCATATAACATTCAGATTTGGGAGAATAGTGAAAATACTATATTTTAACTAAAAAAATATTTTATAATCAAAATTATTTATAGTGTTAAACTATACATTTTACTTGTTTGAAAGTATAAATTGATTATATTTTTACCATTTAATCAAATTCTTGTCAATTTATGTAATTTAACATTGAAATTGGACATAAACAAGGGTCATTCTTTTGATAGTTTTTATTTCTTAAAAATACGCTTTTTGGTTTTGACAATGGGAATAAATTTTAAATTAATAAATTCAGCTTCTATGTTTTGAATTTGGTAAAATGGAATTCATTTTTTAATTTAGAATATCAATATTATCTTATGGTAAAATTTTGGTATTTTTCTAAAAACATTCAATTTTTTAGGAATAGTGAAAAATGCTAGGTTATTATTTAAATCCGTCTTTCTATTTAAATAATTAATTATTTAGTTTAAATTTTTTATACGTTAAAATAGATAAATAATACCTATATAAATTCAATGTAATTAATTAGAGTCAATTTATAATAGTTTTAGATATATAAAAATTTTATTGAAATTGTTAGTGTCTTTTACCCTCCTCCAAGGAGAATTTGCAAATTTACATAAAACATAATTTTACTACATTTGTGAGTTGAATTTAAAAAATCCAATATACACGGTTGATATCAGTAAGTAAAATTTTGTTTAATAAGATGAAAATAAATTTTTGCGGAATAGTAACGGTTTACATATATTTACAACTATTAAAAGTAAATAGGGTAATTAAGGGTAAAAATGATATTATTATTACCCTAAAATATGTCCTAATTCTATTGGATAAGTTTAATTAGACCAAAAACAACCTTAGGAATAAAATATGATTCTTTCGTTCCACTTGTATTTGATTAACAGATTTATTATTATTTAATTTAAAGAAGAGTCAAAAGTGTTAAATTCAAAGTTTAATAACTAATTTTTTTTTAATATTTAGTTATACATAATATAAATTATACTATAAATATTCATTATAAATATAAAAATATTTCCAACATAATGGTATTTTATTTATAATTTTTAGAAATTAAATATTAAAATTTATTTATGACACAATGATGATACAGTAATTACCAGATTAATGAAATAATAAAATAATTGATATTATAAATATCCAAATAAATGTAATTTGAAGATTTTTATGAATTAAACTAATTTTATAGATTAATATGACATGTTAGGGTTTGTTAGATTAATTTTTTTCAACGTAATAATTCTAACGAATTTAGAATAAAAAATATTCCCGATAGTATCATAATTGACATAAAATATTTCTTAAAATAAATATTATATTATTAATTGATCTTCTATTCCTAGAAATATACGGTTTTGCCAAAATACTAATATAATGATAGTTGTATCATTAATTAACCACTTGGGGTTTTCTTTAAAGTTTATAGTAAGGTTATTAACCACATAATATAAAAATACAAAGTGACATGGTAAATGTCAATCTATTTAACTAAGAGTTAAATATAAATGATAAAGTTAATATAGTGAACCAAACATTTCTAAAACCTATTGGCTGAGTGGTTTCCGACACATACCCACATTATCCTTTAATTAATTAATTTTTATCCATTCGAAATCGAAGATTAGTTTATTATAAAATAATATTTCTAGCTTTCCTGAAGGTTCCCCTCACCCCTCTTATAAAAGGGCACTTCTCCATCTCTCAAATTCACACCTCCAATGCCATTTTTCTCAGCCAAAACCTGATCAAATATCCTCCCAAATATCCTCCCTTCATCTTATATGCCTTACATTAGTAATAAATCCAGCCTATGGACCTCTTTTGAACAATTCAAAAGGAAGAACCCAAAGAAGAGGCAAATATTTCATCACCTTTTTCATGATCTTTCCTTCTTCCAATTCCTCTTTCTTTGTTGTATCCATTAAAAAATAATAAATCCGGTATCATATATATAAATTGATGTTATTATAAATATTTTACAACCATATTCATTATTCTATCCATCCTTTTAATGACATGTCACCATACGTGCGTACATACGGCTTACCATCTCCACGTCGTGGTGTAATTGTTATTCAATACATTCATATTTGGATGGGTATAATAATGATGTGTAATTAAGGTAAATAATAAATATAAAATGATAATTATTCTTTATATATGATATAACACTCAATTATATATTATTTTAATATCAAAATAATGATATTTTTGCTCGTGCGTACGTACAGATTACCATCTCCACGACGCGATGAGATTCATTTCCACGTCCACCATTCATTGATGATTATAAAAATATATATTACTAATTAATATGTAATATATGACATAATATTTCTACAAGAGAGATATATATATGTACTTATGTACTTATTTATATATTATTCACCTAGATCCCTTCAATACTATATGAAAATGTAAACAACGTTTATGCATACGTACGGACTACCATCTCCTTAAACAGTGTTTTCCATTTCATATATATGTCTATTATAAATATTTATATTCTAAATATATATTATATATAAAACATGTTTTATATTCTAGATATATTCAAATCATTATCTATGTGATACAATCAAAAGTAACAACTGATAACATGTACAATAAAGAAAGCGATTATTACCTAAAAGGTTAATTTAACATGGAAATTATTATTAAACGGATAGTATAAAGTCATAAATGAATCATTTATTATATTATAAATATTAATATGATTCTGGTATAATTTAATAACATACTACAATCATTATACAGGAGGATAAACGCACCCTTGACTAAAGGAAAGTGTAAGGTAAGGGTTAATTCCTCAATCTCATTATTATCCAAGATTATTTATGTGTAAGTTTTTACTATGACATATTTATTATCCATTCCAATGTTTCATAAAAGAGTTTTAAAAGGATTATTTTGAAGGGACCCATTATCTAAAAAATCATTTAAAATGTTTTCAAGATTTATTCTTCTAAACCTTCTTGATTAATGCCCATGTTTTCAAAATGAATTTAAGGATTTATATATATGGACATGAATGTTTTAAAAATTTAATTCCCATCAAAAGTTTCAATGTGGTATGAGAAACTTTTATTAAAAAATATATTTTAAATGAATTCCTTTATAAATTCTGTGACTTTTAAAAATATTTCATTGAAAAGGGATATTTCCCTCAAAGAATTTTACTGATCATTATCAACTATTTAAACATCCTTTATTGGATATTATTCTTGATTGAGGTTGATTTATTATAATAAAAATCATCCATATTATATTAAAGTTCTTGGGATATTTTTGAATGTGGATGTATTATTTTTATACCCTTCACGGTTTAGGGATAATGTATTGACATTTCGTTTGATAGTTTTAATAGGAATGTTTATGTTATTTTTAATTCTTTTCATAAGAAAAATTCATTGGTTGTAGTAACTAATGGGTAGAGCCTACTATATCTAATTGATGCATTATAAGGCTTAATTAGACAAATAGAGATGGAATTGGTCAAGGCCTTTCTCAATTTGATATATGGTTTTGGACGAGGCATAAATCATTTTTTAGACATTTTGGCCGAGGCCTTGATAAAATGTTTCCAAATGTTTGGTTTTATTCATTCCCTCAATATGAAATTAGTTATTAAATGTTACTATTTGACTAGTAGAATATCCATGTTAATGTTAATATGGTAATTTTTGATTTATTTTTTTCATATTATATTCATTTTTTTGTTTAAAAGGATGTTGTATATATTACACATCTTCCCTTAAATGTTTATAGCCAATGCTAAATTATTTACCCTTACTGAGCATCTGATCTCACCCCTTTCATATGATTTATTTTCGTTGGATCCCAAGAATTTTTTTATGTTTGAGATGCAGGGTTAAGCTGAGGGAACAATGGAGTTCTCAAAGGATTTTTTTGTCGTATGTTAGAAAGTCTAATGTAGCGTTCATGTATGCAATCTATATTCCAAGACTGCTAAACTAATCAGTCTTTCGGGACTAGATTCCTTGTAATTATGCCAATGTATTATTATAATGCACTAACTCTGGGAATCTAGGATTGGGGCATTACAGTTGGTATCAGAGGATGTTTAGTACAAACCTTGGAAACTATATTTTGATAAACTCTAATTAGAGAACATATCCCTATGATAGACTTTGAGGATTAGTATATAATAAGTTACTATAATTTTGGTGCTGTAGAAATTTTGTGACTTTTCCAAGAAAATACTTACCTTTCTAGATAGGAGTAGGTAGAGGAGGCACTTGCACTGATATACCTAGGGGTAAAACCTGAAAACACCGCTTTGAGATAGACTCGAATGGGATTAGTTTACGACAACGAGCCTTGTTGCACTATTGGTTATGAAACTCCTAGGGGATATGCATAGGATAATTCTCATTTTCATTACAAATAATTATAATGGATTTACGAGTATATACCTCATCAAAGAATTTATTTTTATGATTATGGATTATATCTATAAACGGTTCAATTAACATTAGGTATTTTACATGTTTTTAATTATTCATTGCAATTCATAAACATACCTAATGTATTCCATAGTATAGAAATGGAACCTAGTAGAAGTAATGTGAACTCCAGCAATACTTATGATCCAAAGAGTTAGAAGGATAATATCATTCATGATATTATGCCATCATTTAGAAGGGAAAAAGTCTCCTATGTATTCTCAAGTTATGAATAAATAGTATCATGTGTTAATAAGATAAGTAAATAATTATCTGAGTCATATAGCTTTGAAGGGAAGAAAGAGAAGAAAATGATGGAAGAGAGAAAGATGGAAAAGAAGGATTTTCTCATATGTGATAACTTTGGAAAGAATCACCTTGGTAAATTCTGGAAGGTAATGAGAGTTTATTATATGTTCGGAGAAAAAGGACAACATGTGTGTGATTGCAAGGGTAAGAAAAAAGATTAAAATGTACAATGCTTTATCTTTAAGGAGTCGGGACACTACACGAATCATTGTCCAAATCATTAGAGAATACCCCAAATGCTGATATTGGATAATAATTATGTTATGATACTACCGAAGATGAAGAGGAATGGCTAGATTTCTTACGTTGTTATTAATGTATTGTGTCATTTGAGTTTTGTATTAATGATATACATGTTATAAGAATTATATAGTATATAAGGAATGTACTGCAGTACTATTTCATTAAGGACATGAGATTGTGTGGAACCAAGAAAAGTGACTCAATATTAGGTTAAATATTTGGTAAATATATGGTTGAGAGAAAGATAAACAATAATATGGTTCTAATACCAAGGTAGTGATTTTTGGAATAATATATGATTGATTTTGATAAATAATATCAGATATTTCTGACTACCTTGAAGTTGATTAATGATTTTTATATTCCATCATAGTTGGAGTTTATAACAGTTTTGGATAAAAGGAGTATATCTAGTATTCTATAAGGAATAATAGAGCATGAATGTAATCAATAAGTTTTTATGGTAATTCAGGATGGTGCAGTGTTTTGAATGAATACAAGATGAAGGTGTTTACTTGTTGTTACATGACAAAAAGGATCTTCATTGTGTTTACCTTCCTTATAAATTTTGGACTGTGAGTTTGGACAGAAGTATTTTGGATAATTCTAGTTTGAGATTATTGCTGGATTGCTATAAAAAGGACATCCCAGAGGCCAGGCGACAACCTGTCGCATCCAGCAAGGCTGTAATAGTTAAACCCACAACCGAAGGGTGACAAGGTTATATCACCTACCACAGGCCGACATGATATATTGGATTGAATAATGTAGTTTTTTGAAAAGTTCTGATAGATGAATTATTAATTCATTTTTTTGGAACCCTATATGAATAGGTAAGGGATATTAAAACTAAAAAAATTGTTACCATAATACCTTATGTTTTGTTGAACTGATGATATTTTAAATCATCATATATTGATGGATTTGAATCCCTCAATTCTAAAATTGTTGGTGACTAATGACCACAATCACCCCTTATAAATATTTATGTTTTCTCCCCAATTATGTGTCTTTAATTTCCACTAATGTTCTCCTAATTGTTATTGTAATTTGGTGGTGACTTTTTCATTTCCCTTTCCCTCTTATTAAGACAAAAGTTTATTAACCCAATTTCCAATGTGGGTTTTCCCACAAAGGTATTTTCTATTTTCAACCTTTTATTTTTGAAAAACAATTTCAAATTACGATGATTCAATTTATTGAAGGAGGGAAGAATGTAACACCCCAAGATTTCATAATACATTATTTCTTCAAAGTACTTCAATAACTTGCTCTACACGCAACACGGAGTTCTAGCACACCATGACATACCAAACTAGTCGTTCAAAAGCGGTTATGAATAGTAATAACTAAAATTTGAACTTTATATAATCCTTATAATTATAGAACCCATTGTGTGAGTTTATTAGACATACTGTAAGATCAAATTCATTTTTTTCAGATAAAAGAAGTATTTTTCAAAAAAATATGATTTTACATCCTTTTAATGGAGAACCCTCCTTAAATACAATATTTTAAACATTTATATATTTAATTTGACAAAATAAACTTCTTCTTTAGAATCAGGATATAATAATTTAGTTTTAATAATTTTTTGTTGTTTTTTTGATAACTTTCATATTTGGGAGAATAGTGAAAAATACTATATTTTAACTAAAAAGCATTTTTAATCCAAATAATTTATAGTATTAAATTATACATTTTAATAGTTTGGAAGTATAAATAGATTTAATTTTTACCATTTAATCCAATTCTGGTCAATGTAAGTAATTTCACATTGAAATTGGACATAAACAATTGTTAATCTTTTGATAGTTATAATTTCTTAAAAATATGTTTTTTGGTTTTGACAAAGGGAATTAATTTGAAATTAATAAATTCAGCTTCTATGTTTTGAATTTGGTAAAATGGACTTCATTTTTGAATTCAGAATATCAATATTTTCTTCAGGTAAAATTTGGGTGTTTTTCTAAAAACATTCAATTTTTTATGATTAGTGAAAAGTAATGTGTTATTATTTAAAACGTTCTTTTTATTTAAATAATTATTTATTTTTCAAAAATTAATTTTCGGTCAAAATAGATACATAATACCTTTATAAATTCAATGTAATTCATTGGAGTCAGTTTTCAGTAGTTTTATATATATATAATGTTTATCGATCTTTTTGTCGTCTTTTACCCACCTCCTAGGAGTATTTGCAAATTTAAATAAAACATAATTTTACTAAATTGGTGAGTTGAATTTCAAAAATCTAAGAGACACGGTTGATATTAGTATGTAAAATGTGGTTAAATAAAATGGAAATATTTTTTGTCGAAAAGTAAATTTTTACATATATTTACCATGGTTAAAAGTAAATAGGGTAATTAAGGGTAAAAATAATATTATTATTACCCTAACACATGTCTTAATTTTATTGGACATCTATAAATAAACTAAAAAAACATTAGGAATAAAATATGATCCTTTAGGTCCACTTGGAATAGTTTAGGAAATTTAATATTATTTAATTAAAAGAGTTAAAAGTCTTAAATTCAAAGATTAATAACTAAAACATTTTTAATATAGGATTATACATAAGATAAATTAGACTATAAATATTAAATAGAAATATAAAAAAATTTCATACATAATGGTATTTTATTTATAATTTTCTACATTAAATAATTAAATTTATTTGTGACACAATGATGATGCAATAATTACTGTATTAATGTAAGAATAAAATAATTGTTATTATAAATATCCAAATAAATGGTATTTGAGACATTTTATGAATTCCAATAATTTTATAGGTTAATATGACATGTTAGGGTTGGTTATTTGAATTTTTTTATATGTAATAATTCTAATGAATTTAGGAACAAAATGTCATATAGTGTCATAATTGATATAAAAGAGTTTTTAATACAAATAATATATTATTAATTGCTATTCTATTCCTAAAAATCTAAGGATTAACCAAAAGACTTATATAATGATATATGTGTCATTAATGAACCACTTGGGGTTCACTTTGAAGTTTATAGTATGTTTATTAATAATATAATATAAAAACACAGAGAGACATGGTAAATGTAAAACTATTTAACTAAGAGTTAAATCTAAAAGATAAAGTTAATAAAGTGACCCAAACTAGTTAAAACCTATTTTTTGAGTGAGTTTCGACTCATCCCCACCTTAATCTTAAAATAACTCATTTTAGATCCATTAGAAACCAAAAATTATTTTATTATAAAATATAATTTCTAGCTTTTCCTAAGGTGTCCCTCTCCCCTCTTATAAAAGGGCATTTCCCCTTACCTTATATTCTCAAATCCAAAGACATTTGGATCTGCCAAACTCTGCCCAAATATCCTCCCAACTATCCCCCCTTCATCCTAGAGGCCTTAATTCAGTCATAAAGACACCCTATTGATCCTGTTAGATCAAATCGAAAGGAAGAACCCGAAGAAGAGGTAAATATTTCATCACCTCTTTAATGCTCTTTCCTTCTTCCACAACCTATGTCTTTGTTGATTTAATTATAATATAATAAATCCATTATATTCTATATATTGTGATGTTATTATAAATATGGTCCAACAATATTCATCATTATATCCATCCTTTGAATTACATGTCACCATACGTACGTATGTATGGCTTACCGTCTCCACATCATGGTGTAATTGTTATTCAATAAATTATTATTTGGATGGGTATAATAATGATGTGTAATTGAGGTAAATAATAAATATAAAATGATAATTATTCTTTATATATGATATAACATCCAATTATATATTATTTTAATATCAAAAGTATGATATTGTCAATGGCGCGTACGTACGGATTACCGTCTCCACAATGCGATGAGATTCATTTCCATGTTCACCATTCAACGACGATTACAAAAATATATATTACTAATAAGTATGTAATATATAACATAATAATTCTACTGGATATATATATGTGTGTGTTTGTGTGTGTATTTATGTACTTACATATATCTTATTTACCTTGATCCGTTCAATACGATATGAAAACGGAAACATCGTTTATGCGTACGTATGAACTACCGTCTCCATAAATGGTGTTTCCATTTCATATATATATCTGTTATACATATTTATATTCTAAATATATATGATATATAAATCATGTTTTATATTTTTGATTTATTTAAATCATAATCTAACTGATACAATCAAGAGTAACAAGTAAAAACACGTACAATAATGGAAGTGATTATTACATGAAATGTTAATTTAACATGGAAATTATTATTAAATGGGTAGTACAAAGTCATAAATGATTCATGTATTATATTAAAAATATTAATATTGTTTTTTTATAATTTAATAACATACTACGGTCTTTATACTAGTGGTTAAAAGTACCTTTGACTATAGGAAAGTGTAAGGTAAGGGTTAATTCCAAAATTTCATTTTTATCCGAGATTGTTTGTGTGTATGTTTTTACTGGGAAATATTTATTATCCATTCCCATTTTTCATAAATGAGTTTTCAAAAGGATTCTATTGAAGTGACTCATTAACTAAAAAATCATTTTAAATGTTTTAATGATTTATTCTTCTAAACCTTTCTCATTAATGCCCATGTGTTCAAAATTATTTTTAGGATTTATTTATATGGACATAAATGTTTTAAAATGTTAATTTCCTTCAAAATATTTAAAGTGGTAGGGGATAGTTTAATTCAAAAATATATTTTAAATGACTTCCATTATAAATTGGCTGACTTTTAAAATTATTTCATGAAAAAAAGGATATTTCTCTCAAAGAGATTTACCGATCATCTTCAACTATGTCAACATGCTTTGTTGGATATTATTCATGATCAAGGTTGATTTATTATGATAAAAATAATCCCTATTGTATTGAAGATTTTGTGATATTTTTTACTATGGATGTGATATTTTTATATCATTCATGGTTTATGGATAATGTATTGACATTTCATATGATAGTTTCATTAAAGATGTTTATGTTATGTTTAATCCTTTTTATATGAGCAATGCATTGGACTTAGTAAGTGATGGGTGGAGCCTGCTATAGCTCCTCAATGCATCCAGTAGGTCTCATGAGACAACCAGACATGGAATTGGCCGAGGCCTTTCCCAATTTTATAAATGTTTTTGGCTGAGTCCTAAATCATTTTTTAGATGTCTTGGCTGAGGCCTTGACAAAATGTTTTAGAATTTTTGGAATTATGCATTCCCTCAATATGAAATTAGTTATTTCATGTGATTATTCGACTAGTAGAATATCCACGTTCATGTTAATATGTTATATTTTGATTTATATTTTTCTTATTATATCAAGGTTTATGTTTTAAAGGATTTAGTTTTTATTGAACATTATGCATTAAATGTTTATAGCTTCTACTAAATTATTTACCCTTACTGAGCATCTGATCTCACCCCTTTCTTATGTTTTATTTTCCCAGGATCCCAAGAAGTGTATTATGTTTGAGATGCAGGGTTAAGTTAAGGGAACAATGGAGTTCTAAAAGGATTATTTTTTTGTTGTATGTTTGATAGTGTATTGTAACATTAATGTATGTAATCTATTTTCTGAGACTGCTAAACTAATCGGTCTTTCGAGACTTGATTCCTTGTAATCATGCAAATGTATTAAAATAATGCACCGACTCTGGGAATCTGGGGCTGGTGTGTTACAAGTATATTAAAGAACCATAAAATTTAGGCATGAAATATATATAACACCCTTTTTAGATGTTTTCAAGGTTATATCCAAAGTAAATTATTTAAAAAATATTTAATTAATTTTCAATTCTAAAAAATAATTTTCAAAAAAAAATTATCTTCTTAATGAAACAATCTATTTGATTTATATTTCAACATCATTCTCCATATAATCTTATATTCATTAATGTCACTTTTTTGGGATATAAAGCAAGGATAAAATTCATCTTATTTTTATTAATTAATTTTTATTTTTATAGAATGAAGTTTATGAAACCATATTTTCTTTAATGTGATATACCATGATAAAATTATTATGAAACCCACTACATTTTCAATTGGTTAAGGTAAAATAAAATAATTAAATGATAATGAAAATATCATATTTTCTATATGTTAAGAAAAAATGAAATGTTAATGAAACCCTTTTCATTCCAAGGGTTATGATGTGATGAAATTTTTGTAATATTATGGCACACTTGTGAATTATTTACATTGTGTGACGGTTGAAACAAATATATCTCCATTGAATTGGATAATGATCAGTGTTCTTTGAGATCAAAATGTAAATGAGTGGTTAGACTAGGACTGCAAAGGAGAGGACACTGTTGGATAGTTGAAGCCATAAATATTGGGTACAAGGGTGGTTAGAGAAAGCCCAAAAATAGGGTACAAAGGTAGTTAGACCATGTCCAATGTAGGTGCATGTGTGGATAAACCTATCCTAACATTTTATGATTCATTTGGTTGGTATCCTTGAAATAACATTTTCTATTATTATTTAATTTTCTAAAATATATTTATTAGGTAAATATTATTCCCTAATGGCTCAAATTATTTGATTCCATTATGATTATTGTCTTATTAACTACTAATATTTATTCCATGACTCATGTATGTGATTTATTATCGGTTGAGTACTAACCTCTTATGTTATGTTACAAATAACATACCCTTATTTTTATCTTATTCATTTATAATATCATAGATTGATATTTCATATGTTTACCCTTACAAAGAATGTTAGATCACTCATTATTGTTTTTCCTTTATATAGGATACTATTAATGGTTTTTGAAGGGTATGTATATAATGAGTACTAAATGGGCTGATTATTATGGGCAAAATCTAAGATATTTCACCAGATTATAATATTATTTTCAAATTGTCCATACTAAAAAAATATTATTGTCTATGGTTGTGTTGTTTTATAAGGTAACATATATTAATCTAAAAATAAGTAATATCAATGTATGAGAATCTTAGGTAACTATTTTTGTTATTAGTGGAAATATTTAGTTAACCATTGGAAGCTAGAATGACAAGTCATAGTGAGATCCCCAGAGTAATTTCAATGGATATATCTAGGGATGACTCTAATAATTAGCCTATGGTTGAGTCAAACTATAGGAAAATGTCTTTGAATTTTGTTTAAGGATAGTGAATGTGGTTTTTATGAAATTAATTCTCCGTTTGGATACTACAAGATGAAGTGTCTCTAAAACAATGGTACCAAGGGGTAATAACTCCAAAAATGAAACATTGACTTCGAGTCAATCATCACCTGGATCAGGATAGTCGTACTTTCTATAAACATGATTGATAGTCCTAGGAGGTATTAATTGACAATTGGAAAACAATTTTTGATTATTCTTAATTATTTAAATAGATGATGATAATGAATGACCTAGGATAAATGTATTCTGTTATAAAACTAAATGAAGGTGACTTGATTTATTATAAGGACCCAGCCTTAAAATATTTCATAATCATGAATTAAATAAATAATTTACATTGAGGATCTCTTGAGGTTTAGAGTTTTAACGAATTAGGTTATAACATTTACATTGCGTCCCAAAAGTTAGAAAGTAGACACTTCTACTCAGTTCCCATATTTTTCACAGAATAAAATTTCCTAAAAAATAAAAATCATGCCTAGATCCATGTTTTAGATAGCATGAATTTTATTTGATCCCATCCTTGACCCTATTACACTTTATGTCCTGTGAAAAACATTTAAAAACATGGTATGAGCTTAAAATTTTTAGTAAGGGATACACAATGAAGGAAAACTATTAATTTTTTTTAAAACAACAGGTAAACCATCAATACATTATCATAAGTAATACTTTTCACCGTTATGATGTAGTAAATACTATTAGCTGAAAAAATTTCATTGATTACCCTTTTATAAAAAAATATTTTCATAAAACCCATATAAATAGCACATAACATATACAGGTAACTTGGAACATAAACATACTTAAATGGAATAAGCATACGGTCGACTTACAAACATATCACTAAATGGAATAGCCATATGATCGACTTCCATACCCAATGAATTGGAGGTTATAACATAACCACCCATCCAGTTTTATAACGACCCCACCTATTATTTTGGTTTTTCCCATAACCACCTGTCAAATTTCTAATTACCATTATAAAATCCTAACACATTCAATAAATATAAAGGAATGAAAAAATTTCTTCATTAAAAGACAAATATATCACTTAAATATATTTACATAATAGATCATTTATCAAGACCATTTTAGATACCAAAATACGTAAAAGAGTATATGGTATTTATTTTCCTTTTAAAAAATTATGGCTTGTTAAGGATGACAAAGATCAAATAATATTCATGGCAGTTGAAGTATGTTATCTCCACTACATTAAAAGAAACATTATTTTTTTCTTTTAATAAAACACATCAAAGAAAAATATTCCCTTTGAATTAAATTAATAGTTTAAGGTCTTTATACATCATATGAAAGAATGCCTTGTATTGAAACAAAATATGCCTCTCTGAAAGGAGATTGAGACGAATTCCCTTACAACATGTCTGACTAGACCCATTCGTTCTATAATATCATGAATAATAAACTAATGTTAATTTATAATTTCTTATGAACCTTTTATTAATGTTTATTATTCCTTATAAATCACTTATTACCATGTTATAACATTATATAATCATTTATGTTAATAATAGTCATTTTGTTGATATTTGGTACTTGAGTCAAAAATAATCTTCTTATAATTAAAAATTGTTCATATGGTAAAATATCCATTATCTCAAAAATTATATTCATGATTTAGATATAATATATATCATATATATCCATTATATTTATGTATTGATAATATCACATAACACATGGAGATAATAAATGAAATGCACCGTTCATGGAGATGGTAAGTCGTACTTATGCATGAATGCTACTTTCATTTATATTTATTATTTTAATGTAATTAAAACATAATTATACATAGTTATGTTATAATTACATTATTATATCATATATAATATCATTAACTCCATATTTTATATATTCCACATATGGCATGAATGAGTCATATCACTTTGAGAGGGTGGTAGTCCGCACATCCTAAAATGAAATTATCGCATTTACCCATAATGGAAAACATAAATTTATGATATAAATAAAACATAAGGAATCATAAAAGAAATATAAATATAGTATATATCATATATAAATACTTTTCTATCATAATGGCAACCATAAGAGGTGGTTGGTGATATTTTAATAATCATCGTTTCGTGTGGCAGTACTCCATCGTCCACAAAAATAGTATGTTTATTACCCATTAGACGGAGTTGTGTGTAAGTGTAGTTTTAATCCTTCTCATAAAAACAACCTATTATATATATGATACTGGTTTTGTTATAAAATAATGTAATAAAAATTGTTTATGGGGTTGGAGATGTTAAATAAAACAAAATAATTTAAGAGAAATCATTACCTTTAATTCGTGTAACTCCCTTTTGTCAGAACTAAAAAGGTTTATTGAAGTGACTTATATAAAGACCCATACTTTACATACAATTTTAGTAATTCAAAATATAATTACACTTATTACAACATATAATGAAACCATGAAAGGATCGTATAGGTATAGTGTCTTCAGAAACTGGGAAACATAAACAACTGGTTCATAAAGAGTCTACACTATCCCCCATTTATTTCATCATATCTATAGTCCCTTTTGGCATATATTACATAATAACCTTCTTACTAACCTGGGGAAAGACAATATACAAAAGGGTGAGCTCAAATGCTCAGTAAGGGTAAACAAAAGAAATATCAATCACATCATATTCATAAGAACATAACATTTTGGAAATCTTACCCTGCAAAAGAGATCATAATTTCATAACATGGGATAAATCATGGTAGTGAAATTTAATCACAATAATCATAACATAAAACATGAATCTTTGTTGCATTCAAACATAATCATAGATTATCATTTCTTATTAGTCAAGACTCAATGCCAAGACTATCTTCGTGGACAAAGTCCATTTCTGAACCGAGTTCATTCCCCGTTTCAGTACTATTTCACTAAACCGGTTTAACCTGCCGTTCCAGCCATGTCTATCTCATGAGATATCAAATATTTTCCCAATGAATTGGATGGAGATATAGGTCCCACCCATCTCATAATGATACCATTCTTATGTGTGCCACAAAATCATAAACCATACATCATAGCATAACCAATGTAATAAAAATGGGATTCTTAAACATCGTGACATCATAAAACAATTCATATAAGATAAAGGAATTCATAAAAATAATTCCATCGCAACAAAATAAAATCAATTTAATAATAGGGATAGAAACAGAACCCTTTAATATATTAGATGGAAAATAATTTTGATAAAACACTTGAACACCATTCTTGAGGAAAATATCCTTTCTACTTCAAAAACACTTTTCCTTTCATAACATGTCATACAATTATAAACTAAAATAATTTGATTAAAAATAAACATGATAACATGTAAAGGAAGCTTCTTGGAAATAATGTTTTAAAAATCCATTCATGCCGTATAAGTTAAAAAACATTCTTCTCGTACTTTTGTCAGAAAAGTCAAAAAGTACCTTGTATGTAAAACGACAAAAGATTCCTTTCATATCCTTTACTAAAACTCACAGAAGGGTAAAATTGGATTTAAAAAATTTTAGGTGGATGGAAATAATATTACATATTGAGGAAACAGGGATGTGGATGATAAAATACACCCCAGTAAATACCAAAGTATAAACAATCTCGGATAAAAATGAGATTGTGATATTTTCCCTTACCTTAGGTCTGATTTGCTTCGGAAGTCTCCTAACCTCATGTATAATGATTTAAATAATGTAATTGACTTATTCCATAGTCATAATAATTTTTATGATATCATATATGGTCATATTCTTAGCCTATTATTAGTAATATTTCATTGCTACTTGTTATTCGGGTGTTTATTACTTTTTGTTCTTATGCGTGTTTTGTTGAATAAATTCTCATTCTTCTTTTTAGGATATAGATACCTCATTTATAGAATTTAATTAGTGTAATATATATCATATTTATTCACTAAATTCATTTATGTAATCATTATGAAATGAAAATCATATAGAACGAGTCACATCACATCGTGGAGACGGTATTCCATACGTATGCATGATCAATGATATCATTCCCATGATCGTGGAATTGTATTGGAGTGTATTTATACTATTTAATAATCAATATCACTTTAAAATAATCTTATATATTCATTCTTTACACCAATATACCCATCCAAGTAAGGTGGTGGTGGAAAATAGATTACACCACGGCGTGGAGATGGTATTCCGTACGTACGCACGCGCGGTGATTTCGTTTTCCGTAGGATGGATAGATGGTGAAATAGGGTTGTTTCATAATTATAATAACATATCAGTATATGAGTGATACTGATGTTATTAATTCATAATGAAAAAACTAAAGAATAAGAAGTGGAAGAAGAAATAAAGTTGAAAGAATCGGTAACGGACATTACATCATCTTTGAAGCGCTTCTTTGAGACCACCTTTTAGGGCACTAAAATTGGTCTTTGAAGAAGACCAGGACCTCTAGGATATTTCTAGGGAATTTGAGAGGAGAAATTGGCAGGGGTTGGCCGAGCATGAAGGCTCAAAGTGGTGTGAGGAAGAGAGGGAGGAGGTTCCCTTTTATAAGGGAGGAGAGGGGCTCCTTTGGAAAAACTAAAAATATTATTTTATTATAAAGCCATATTCGATTTTAAATAGCTCCAAATTTATTTATTTCGAAGATAAGGTAGGTTATGGGTCTAAATACTCTCATTAAATAGAATTTGTATGAGTTTAATTTACTATTTTAACCTTATCATTTAGATTTAACTTTAAGTTAGATAATTTTACTTTTACCGCGTCTTTTTGTGTTTTTACACTATAAGGTTATTAAACTTACTATAACATGCCAAACGAACCCCAAGTTGTTTATAATTAATATATATATCCTTATCTAAGTCATTTGGCCGAAACTTAGATTTTTAGGAATAAAATTACAACTAATAACATAATATATGTTTTAAAAACTATTTTATGTCAATTTTGACACTATTTAGTAATTGATTTATGTGAAAATCATAACAGAACGATTAATTCGAAAAAAGTTAATTAATTCAATACTAACATGTCATATTAACCTAAAAAATTAGTGGAATTCATAAAAAGTCTCAAATTACATTTATTAGGGTATTTATAACTTCAATTATGTCAATATTTCATTAATAAGATAATTACTACATCATCATTGTGTCATAAATAAATTAAATTATATAATGTCTAAAAATTACAAATAAAATACCATTATTTAGGAAAGCTTTTTATCTTTCTAATGAATATTTATAGTCGAATTTATCTTATGTATAACCCTATATTAAAAATGTTTTAGTTATAAAACATTTGATTTTAACTATTTTAACCCTTCTTTAAATAAATTAATAATAAATGTCCTAATCTAATCAATGTGGGCCTAAATGGTAATATTTTATTCCTAAGGTTGTTTTTGGTCGAATTACACTTATGCAATAGAATTAGGACATGTGTTAAGGTAATAATAATATCATTTTTACTCTTAATTACCCTATTTACTTTTAACCGTGGTAAATAAAATTAAAAAGTTACTATTCACCAAAAATTATTTTCATCTCATTGAATGACATTTTACTTACTGACATGAACAGTGTCTCTCACATTTTTTAAATTCCATTCACAGAAGCGGTAAAATTAAGTTTTATGTAAATTTGCAAATTCTCTTATGATGTGGGCAAAAGACGGTGAAAAGTTCAATAAAATTTTTATATATCTAAAATTATTATAAAATTACTCCAATGAATGACATTGGACTTATATTGGTATTATGTATCAATTTTGACCTAAAATAAATTTAAATAAAAAGTTGGTTTTTAAATAGTAACCCAGTGTTTTCACTATTCATCAAAAATTGAAAGTTTCCAGAAAAAAAACAAAATTTCACCCTAGGCTAATATCGATATTCCGAATCCAAAAATGAAGTCCATTTTGAAAAATAAAATTTACAAAATTTCAAAAAGTAGTTATTACTATTCATAACGGCTAGTTTTAAAAATATTTTAATAGTATATCGTTGTTTAGTGAAACTCGGTATTGCGTACGACGCTAGCTATCAAAGAAGGTCGTGATTGCATGTAAAGAAAGCCAAGAAAGTGTTGTGTGTATTGAAAGATTCCTTTGATGATTTATATAAAATAAAAACGAAATATTTCTTATAAAAGTCTCGGGTGTTACATTCTACCCCCCTTAAAATGAATTTCTCCCTCGAAATTCATCACATGTAACAAACAGATGAGGATACCTCTCCCTCATCATACCCTCAAGCTCCCATGTAGCTTTTTATAATTGGTGGTTCCTCAACAAAACTTTGACCAAGTGAGTGGTCTTGTTCCGTAGGACGTTTTCACTATGATCGAGAATCTCTATCGGCTATTCTTCATAAGAAAGATCTTGTTCCAGGGGTAAAACTTCTGAGCTAGGTACATGTGAAGGATCAGGTATGTAAGTTCTCAGGAGATATACATGGAACACATTGTGAACTTGAGAGAGATTCGGTGGAAGTGAAAATCGGTAAGCTACCATCCCAACATGATCCAGTATTTTGAAAGGACCGATATACCTAGGGCTCAGCTTTCTCTTCTTTCCAAATCTCATTACTCTCTTCCAAGGAGATATTCGTAAGAACACTTTATCACCCACTTCAAACTCTAAGTCTTTTCTTCGGTTGTCGGCATAACTTTTTTGTCGACTCTAAGTTGCTCTTATGTGTTGTTGAATAGATCAGACCTTTTCTGCCATCTCATCAACAAGATCAGGTCCTAATAGCTTTCTTTCCCCAACTTTATCCCAGCAAGTTGGAGTCCTGCATTTCTTTCCATAGAGAGATTCATAAGGAGCCATCTGAATACTAGAGTGAAAGCTATTATTATAAGAAAATTCCACTAAAGTTAGTTGTTGATCCCAACCACCTTTGAAATCCATAGAGCAATCTCTTAACATATCTTCTAGAGTTTGAATTGTCCTCTCAGACTGACCGTCTGTCTGAGGATGATAAGCAGTGCTGAAACTCAACTCTGTATCCAAAGTATGTTGAAGACATCGCCAGACCATTTAGGTAAACCTCGGATCCCGATCAGATATAATAGAAAGTGGTACTCCATATAATCTTACCACTTACTTTACATATATCATGGAAAGATGATCCAGAGAGAAATCCTCTCTAATTGCAATGAAGTGTGCAGACTTTATAAGACAATCAACTATGACCCTGATGACATTATTGCCTTTGGATGTTTTAGGAAGTCATGTGACAATGTCTGTAGTGATGTTTTCCCATTTCCACTCGGGTATGGGAAATGGTTGTAACATCCCCTTAGACTTCTGTCACTCAGCATTAACTTTCTGAAAAACCAAGTATTGAGAGACATATTCAGCAACATCTCTTTTTATGTCATCCCACCAGAAGTACACTATCAGGTCCCTATACATCTTCGTGCTTCCAGGATGAATAGAGAATGATGAACTCTGAGCCTCATCCTACAGCTCCTTCTTTAATTCGGGTCTGTGAGGAACACAAACGCAGTTCCTAAACATTATTATCCCATCACAATCAAGGTTGAATTTAGGAACATTTCTCACCATCTTTTGTAACTCTACATCTTCTTCCTATGCCTCTTTAATCTTAATATGTATAGATGGTTGAACATACATTTCAGAAAGATAAGATTTTTTCCCTTTCATTATAATTCCAAGATCCATACTTTGTATATCCATAAATATTGGGTCTTTTGTGATCCTCATTTTGGATAAACTGACATGGTCTTGTTGACTTAATGAATATGCCACCTTGTTTTCTTTCCCAGGGTGGTAATGAATTGAGCAGTCATAATCCTTAATCAGTTCCAACCATCTTCTTTGGCGCATATTCAGCTCCTTTTGTGTGAAAATATACTTTAAAATTTTATGATCAATATAAATGTCACACCTTTATCCATAAAGATAATCCCTCCAAATATTTAATGAAAAGATTACCATAGCTAACTCCAAATCATGAGTTGGGTAATTTTGCTCATGGATTTTTAAATGTCATGAGGCATAATCTATCACCATATCATTTTGCATAAGAACACACCCCAATCCCTTCTTGGATGCATCACCGTAGATCACAAACCTTTCTCCATTACAAAGCAGTGTGAGAAAAGGTGCACTAGATAACCTTCTTTTCATCTCCTTGAAATTATCTTCACATTCCTCCGTCCAAACAAACTTAACTCCTTTCTGAGTCAACCTGGTGAGTGGATTAGATAATCGTGAAAAATATTTCACAAAACGTCGATAATATCTACCCAAACCAAGAAATCTTCGGATCTCAGTTACTTTTGTTGGTCTCGATCATCCTTCGATAACCTCTGTTGTTGCTGGATCCACAGATATCCCCTCTTTTGAGATTATGTGACCCAAAAATGAAACTTTTTGAAGCCAAAATTCACACATGGTAAATTTGGCTTAATGATTCGCCTTTTTCAGGGTCTTAAATATAATTCTCAAGTGATCTTCATGTTCTTCCTTTCTCATTGAATATATAATAATATATTCTACAAAGACTACCACAAACTGATCAAGATAGTCTCTAAAGACTCTATTCATCATATCCATGAAGATAGCATGGGCATTAGTAAGACCAAATGGAATCACTATAAATTCATAGGGTCCATACCCTGTACAGAAAGTCGTCTTTGGTATGTCCTCCCTTTTTACCCTTAATTGATGATACCCTGAACGAAGATCAATCTTCAAAAAGTATTGGGCTCCACGTAGTTGGTCAAATAAGTCATCAATGCGTGGGTGATGATATTTGTTCTTGATAGTGATCTTGTTAAGTTCTCGATAATCAATGCATAGTCTTATTGATCCATCTTACTTCTTAACAAACAGAACAGGTGCCCCCCAAGGTGACGCACTAGGGCGTATGAACCACTTATAAAGATTCTCTTGGAGTTGTGTCTTCAATTCCTGCAACTCAATTGGGGCCATTCTATATGGTGTATTTGAAATATTTGAAGCACCCGGTACGAGTTCTATTGAAAACTCAACTTCACGATTTGGTGGAAGACCCGACAATTCCTTTAGAAAGACATCATCGACTCCCGTACAATGATAATATTCTTAATTGTTAGTTTCTCACCAACTATTTGAGATAAATAACCTTCATTTAGTGGAATCAAGACCCATATAATGGAAGAAATTTCCACGGGAAGGTTATGTTCATCAATACATCGATAGACGATCAAAGATTGATCTGGAATATGAAATGTGACTTCCTATCTTTGGCAATTGATATGAGATCCATATAGGGAAAGCCATTCCATGCCAAGAATCCCATCAAATTCCACTATAGGAAGGATCACAAGATTTCCAAGAAGCACTTTCCCAAAAACTTCAATCGGAGAAGAATTATAAACTTTTGATGCGTTTGTTGTTCCATTAGGGTTTGTCATAGCTAACTCAACATCTAATTGTTGAGGTAATGTGGTGATACCCTTAGAAAATTCTTCAGAAATAAAGGAGTGGGTGGATCTAGAATCAAATAAATCAATTGCTACTTTAGAGTGGATGGTAAGTGTATCTTTCACCACGTCATTATCGTACTCCATATTGCTGATTGAAATTGCATGTGACTTTCCTTTATCTTTAGCCTTAAGAGTCTGTTGATGTCGATCATCATCAACAATCCTAGGATTAGGGCATTGATTGGCATAATTCCCCATTTCCTTGCACTTGTAACATTGAAGTGTAGGAGGTGCACTCTGTGTAGCCTTTTCATTGTTCGCAACACTAGAAATCTTATTTCCATCATTGTGGCATTCAAATGCCTGATGACCTTCCTTTCCACATTTGAAACATTTACATGTCCCTTTAAGACAACTCCCTCCAAGTTTCTTTCCACACTTTGAGCATAAGAAAAAACTCATCTTCTTTTCAGTGTGCTCTTTAGATTTTCCTTTGAATTCCATTTTCCTCTTCTTATCAAACCCATATGACTGATGGGTTACTCCAATCTCCATCAGAACTTTGAGAGCACATCGAACGATTTCCTCATAGCTATTGAAGTCCCTTATGGATAACGCCCTTCGAAGACTTGGTTTTAAGCCACTAAAGAATCAATCGAGCTTACTCTCAGGTTGGATAATAATACCAGAAGTGTACCTTGCAAGTCTTGTAAAATTTTATTCATAGGTACCAAAGGATTAATCATCCTTTTTCTGTAGTTCAAGAAACTCCTTCTCCATCATTGTTTGGAGAATACGAGGGAAGTACTTATTGAAAAATAAGTTCTTGAACTCGTCCCATTCCATGGATTCAATTTACTCTCTTGGCCTCGTATTCTGGATAACATTCCACCATTGATCAGCATCACCTACCAAATGATACACTGCTAAGATAAATTTATCATGTTCAGAACATTGAAGAACTGAAAATATCTTTTCAGTAGTACTGATCCATTGTTCAGCAACTAATGGATCAGTAGACCCGCTGAATGAAGGTGGACGCTGTCTCATGAAGGATTCAACAGAATGTTGCTCCTTCCTTTTCTCGTTTGGAAGTCCTGCATGATTCATATCTTGAGAAAGTTGTGTGAGCATGGATACAAGATTTTTCATTCTAGCTCCCATAATGTTTGTTTTCTCAGGGGGACAATCATTGCATTGTCCGTCGCATTCCGCATTAACACAGTTCCTTCGGGTTCCATCCATTGACTAAAACCAAGAATAATAGTGTGAGAAACACTAATTATAATAGGAAAACCACATAATCAAGAATAAAATTTCACACATAAGGACTTATCTTAGGTTATTCATGGCCATTTCTAAAACACTAATATTGTGTTCTATGCTTAGACTTATCCTTAGGGTTCTTACTAAGGCTTTCACATCTTAGTTTCCATAGGTTGACAATAACCTCCCTCTGATACCAACTCTAACGACCCATACTTTACTTACAATGTTAGTACTTCAAAATTGATGTACACTTATTAAAATATATAACAAAACCATGAAAGGACCGTATAGGTATAGTGTCTTTAGAAACTAGGAAACATAAACAACTGGTTCATAAAGCGTCTACACTCTCTCCCATTTATTTCATCATATCTATTGTCCCTTTTGGAATATCTTACTTAATAACATTCTTCCTGACCTGGGGAATGAAAACATACAAAATGGTGAGCTCAAATGCTCAGTAATGGTAAACAAAAGATATATCAATCACATCTTATTCATAAGAACATAACATATTGGAAATCTTACCCTCCAAAAGAGATCATAAGTTCATAACATGGGATAAATCATGGTAGTGAAATGTAATCACAATAATCATATCGTAAAACATGAAGATTTGTGGCATACATACATAATCATAGAGAATCATTTCTTGTTAGTTAAGACTCATTTCCAAGACTATCTTAGTGGACAAAGTTCATTTCTGAACCGAGTTCATTCCTCGTTTCAGTCATGTTTCACTGAACCGGTTTAACCTTCCATTACAGCCATGTCTATCTCATGAGATATAAAATCTTTAACCAATGCATTGGAGGGAGATATAGGACCCACCCATCTCATAATGAAACCATTCTTATGTGTGCTACAAAATCATAAACCATACATCATTGCATAACCCATGTAATAAGAATGGGATTCTTAAAGATCGTGACATCATAAAACAATTCATATAAGATAAAGGAATTCATAAAAATAATTCCATCACAACATAATCAAATCAATGTAATAATAGGGATAGAAATAGAACCCTTTATTATCTTAGATGGAAAATAATTTTGATAAAACACTTGAACTCCATTCTTGAGGAAAATATGCTTTCTACTTCAAAAAAACTTTTCCTTTCTTAACATGTCATATAATTCTAAAATAAAAGAAGTTGATTAAAAATAAACTTGTATACTTTTAAAGGAATCTTATTGTAAATAATGTTTTAAAAATTCATTCATGCCGTATAATCTAAATAAACATTCTTCTCGTACATTTGTCAGAAAAGTCAAAAAGTACCTCGTAAGAAAAACGACAAAAGATTCCTTTAATATCTTTTACTAAAATTCATCGAAGTGTAAAATTGGATTTAAACAATTGTAGGTGGATGGAAATAATATTACATATTGAGGAGACATGGATGTGGATGATAAAATACACCCCAGTGAATACCAAAGTATAAACAATATTGGATAAAAATGAGATTGTGATATTTTCCATTACCTTAGGTCCGATTTTCTTCGTAAGTATCCGAAACTCTGGTATAATGATTTAAATAATGTCATTGTCTTATTCCAGAATCATACTCATTGTTATGATGTCATATATGGTCATATTATTAGCTTATTATTAGTAATATTTCATTGCTACTTGTTATTTAGGTGTTTATTACTTTTTGTTCTTATGCGTGTTTTGTCAAATAAATTCTTATTCTTATTTTTAAGTTATAGATACCTCATTTACAGAATTTTATTAGTGTAATATATATCATATTTATCCACTCAATTCATTTATGTAATCATTATGTAGTGAAAACCTTGTATAACGAGTCGCATCACATCGTGGAGACGGTATTCCGTACATACGCACGAGCGATGATATCGTTCCCATGATCGTGGAATTGTATTGGAGTGTATGTATACTATTTCAGAATCCATATCACTTTACAATAATCATATATATTCATTCTTTACACCATTATACTCATCCATGTAAGGTGGTGGTGGAAAATAGATTACACCACGACGTGGAGATGGAATTTCGTACGTACGCACGCGCGGTGATTTCGTTTTCCGTGGGATAGATAGATAGTGAAATAGGGTTGTTTAATACTTATAATAACATATCAGTATATTATTGATACTGATGTTATTAATTTATAATGAATCAACTAAAGAAGAATAAGTGGAAGAAGAAATAATGTTGAAAGAATCGGTAACGGACATTACCTCTTATTTGAAGCGCTTCTTTGAGACCCCCTTTTAGGGCACTAAAATTTGTCTTTGAAGAAGGCCAAGAACTCTAGGATGTTTCTAAGGAAGTGAAGAGGAGAAATTTTCAGGGTTTTGCCGAGCTTGAAGGCTCGTAGTGGTGTGAGGAAGAGAGGGAGGAGGTTCCCTTTTATAAGGGAGGAGAGGGGCTCCTTTGGAAAAACTAAAAATATTATTTTATTATAAATCCATATTCGGCTTTAAATAGCTCCAAAATTGATTTATTTCGAAGCTAAGGTGGGGATGGGTCGAAATAATCTCATCCAAAAGAATTTGGACGAGGTTAGTTTACTATTTAAACCTTATCATTTAGATTTAACTTTAAGTTAGATAATTTTACTTTTACCATGTCTTTTTGTGTTCTTATGCTACAAGGTTAATAAACATACTATAACAAACCAAACGAACCCCAAGTTGTTTATTATTAATATATATAACCTTATCTAAGTCATTTGGTTGAACCGTAGATTTTTATGAATAAAATAACAATTAATAATATAATATTTTTTTAAAAACTATTTTATGTCAATTTTGACACTATTTAGTAATTGATTTATGTGAAAATCAGAATAGAATGATTAATTCTAAAAAAGTTAATTATGTCAATCCTAACATGTCATATTAACCTAGAAAATTAGTGTAATTCATAAAAACTCTCAAATTACATTTATTTGGGTATTTATAACATCAACTATGTCAATATTTCATTAATAAGATAATTACTACATCATCATTGTGTCATAAATAAATTAAATTATTTAATGTATAAAAATTACAAATAAAATACCATTATGTAGGAAGTCTTTTTATATTTCTAATTAATATTTATAGTCGAATTTATCTTATGTATAACCCTATATTAAAAATGTTTTTGTTATAAAACATTTATTTTAACAATTTTAACCTTTCTTTAAATCAATTAATAATAAATGTCCTAATCTAATCGTAGTGGGCCTAAATGGTCATATTTTATTCATATGGTTGTTTTTGGTCGAATTACATTTATCCAATAGAATTAGGACATGTGTTAGGGTAATAATAAAATCATTTTTACTCTAAATTATCATATTTACTTTTAACCGTGGTAAATAAAAGTAAAAAGTTACTATTCACCAAAAATTATATTCATCTCATTGAACCACATTTTACATACTGAAATCAACTGTGTCTCTCGGATTTTTGAAATTCCACTCACAGAAGTGGTAAAATTATGTTTTATGTAAATTTGCAAAATCTCCTAGGAGGTGGGTAATGGACGGTGAAAAGTTCAATAAAATTTTTATATATCTAAAATTATTATAAAATTACTCCAATGAATTATATTGGACCTATATAGGTATTATGCATCAATTTTGACCTAAAATAAATTTAAATAAAATAAATAATTTTTTTAAAAAAATTCGGTTTTGAAATAGTGACACATTGTTTTCACTATTCATCAAAAATTGAATGTTTCTAGAAAAAAACCAAAATTTCAAATTAGGCTAATTTCGATATTCTGAATCCAAAAATGAAGTCCATTTTGAAAAATAAAATTTAAAAAACTTCAACAAGTGGTTATTACTATTCATAATGGATAGTTTTAATAATATTTTAAAAGTAAATGGTTGTTTAGTGAAACTCGATATTGCGTACGATACAAGCTATCAAGGAAGGTCGCGATTGCGTGTAAAGGAAGCCAAGCTAGTGTTGTGTGTAGTGAAAGATTCCTTTGATGATTTATATAAAATAAAAACAAAATATTTCTTATAAAAGTCTCGGGTGTTACAACTTATGCCTATGTTAAAGCCACTTGGAGGATGAGAGGGATGTTGGGAGCTTAATTGGGTTGCGGTTGTATTAGAAAAGTTGCTTGATAGGAGTGAGGAATTGGTTAGAGATGAGGGATTTTTATAACAGAGAGGGGCTCTAATGGAAAGTGTAAACAATATTATTTTATTATATAATTATTTTCAGTTTCAAATGGTCCAAAACTAATTGAATTCGAAAATAAGATGACTTATGGTAGAAATAAAATCATCCAATAAGAATTGGATTGGTATGGGATATTATTTTATTATTCATAATCTTATTTAATAAAATCATTTATTAATGAGGTATACACTAAATAATTATTGTATCATAAATAATTTAATTTATCTGAATTCAAAAAATTATAAAACAAATGCCCAGATGTAGGAAATATTTTTATATTTCCAAAGAATATTTATAGTTGAATATATAAATAATATAACCCTATGTAAAAATTAATTACTAAAAGATATTTGTTTATGACATTTTTTTCTTTACATTATGTTAATTAAAATAAAGTGTCATTATCACTCCCATGTGGCCCCATGGGGTCCCAAAATCAATGAATATAATGGTCGTATGTGTATCAATAAATATTATTAGGATACATGTCAGATTAATTTTATATTATTATAGTAATATTTTTTTACCCTTATTTACCAGATTTACTATTAATCATGGTAAATAAAATATTTACTGATGTAAATATTCATAATGTCTAAAAATAAAAGATAACTATTTTCCCAATTTGGACCTTCTGATTCCAGATATGGAATCCATTTTTCCAAAAATTATAACATGGAATTGGAAAAAATTAATTTAATATTAAATCCCGATGTTAATACAAAAAGCGTGTCTTTAAGAAATATTAACTATCAAAAGATTGACACTTATTTATGTCAAATTTCAACATGAAATTAATTCCAATGACCGTAGTTAGATTAAATGGTTAAAATATAATCTAATTAAACTTTTAATCTAATTAAAATGATAATTTATCCATATAAATAAATTAGATTAAAATCCAATTTTGAATTAAAATACAGTATTTTCACTATTCATTAGAAAAATAAATTTTATCTAAAAAATACTAAAAATTTATCCAAAGTAAATTTTGATATCCCATTTCAAAAAAAGAATTTTATTTGGTCAAATAGAACATATAAAAGTGACCAAAACAATATTTAAGGAGGGTTCGCCATCAGAAGGTTGTAAATCATCCTTTTAATGTAAATTATGCTTAAAATTAGATTCATTCACATTTTATGCCCATATATTTTATTGGATAAATGTAAAAACATTTAAAAAACATGTATGATCATATTTTAGTTAGTTATATTTATTCCCACCAATACAACAGCAAGGAATTAACTACCATTTTAAATAATAATAATATATTATTATTGTGCAATGTAAGATTTCATAGAAACTCGTTATTGTGTATCAGGTATGCCATCAAACATAGCAACCCCTTTAAGGTAAAATTAATATTTAATTCACAAATATTAATAGATATGAAAATTTCATATCTAATTATTTACCTGGGATGTTACATCCTTCCCCCCTTTTGGAAATTGCGTCCTTGCAATTTTATTCACTTATCAAATAAATGGGGTTATTTATCCATCATAACATTTTAATATTCCTATGTTCCCTCATCAACCATATGGGTATTCCAAAAAAAGATTTAGCTTGTGTAAATCCTCATTCCACAATACATTCTATCTTCAGTCAAGAATCTAGACTGGATGTTCCTCGTAAGTGAGATTCTTTTCCAACTGAACTGTTTCTGGCCTCAAAACATGAGATGGATCTGGCATATACTTTCTCAACATTGAAACAAGAAAAACATTATGTACCTGGAATAAACATGGAGGTAAATCCACTCTGTGCACAACTGATCCAAATTTTTTAAGTATTTCATAAGGTCCAATGAACCTCAGACACAACATTCCATTCATACCAAAACGCATCACACTCTTCCAAGGAGAAACTTTGAGAAAGACATGATCCCCAACCTCAAAATAATGATCCTTACTATGATTATCCACATGACTTATCTTCCCGCTCTGTGTTATTCTCATGTGCTTCTGAATCAACTGAACTTTCTCTCCCATATCAACTACCAATTCTAGTCCCATCATCTTCCTTTCACCTAATTCATCCCAAAAATATGGAGTTTGATACTACTTCTCATATAATTCCTCAAATAGAGAAATTTTTATACTGGAATGACAACTGTTATTTTAAGAAAATTCAACCAAAGAAAGGTGTTGTTCCCAACTTCCTTGTTAATCTACCATGCAAGCACAAAACATATCCTCTAAGGTTTGAATTGTTTGTTCTTACTGCCATCTGACTGTGGATGAAAAGTTGTACTAAAATTTAATTTAGCACTCAATGACTTCTGAAGGTATTTCCAAAAGATACAAGTAATCCTGGGATCAAGATCAGATACAACGGAGAGGGGAACACCATGTAACTTAACAATCTCATTAACATACAATTGAGAAATTTTATCTAGAGACAAAGTATCTCAAATAGGAAGGAAATGAGAATATTTCTTCAATCGATCAACAATAACTTAGATTTCATTGTTATCTCAATATGTCTTTGGTAATCCCACAACAAAGTCCAGTGATATATTTTCTCAATTCCAATCTGGAATCGGAAAATAATGAATCATCCCTTTCGGTAACTGCTGTCTGGAATTAATCTGCTGATAGGTCAAACACTTCACATTAAAATTAAAAATATCTCTTTTCATTCCATCCCACCAGTAATACTCTGGAATATCGTTGTACATATTAGTAATGCCATGATGAACTAAAAATGGGGAACAATGAGATTCACATAATAACTCATTCTTAAACTATGAATTAAAAGGCACATATAACCACTTCCCAAATCTCAAAACACAATCATTATTGACATTTAATTCAGTTAAATTACCCTTCTGAAACTACTCTACCTTTTTCTGCAACTCACCATCTTCCTTCGGTGATTGCTTTATTCTGTCTGATATAAATGACTTCACAGACACCAGAAAAAATACCGAAGAATTTATTTCACCAACAACTTCTATTCCAATTTTTATCAAATCAAAAACCAAAGTATCTTGTTCAAAACGTAGCATGGTTAATGATGCATTACTTTTTCGACTAAATGCTTCATCCGCTCTATTTGATATTCCCAGATTGTAATGGATTGTGAAATCATAATACTTGATTAATTCTAGTCATCTCATCTATATCATGATTATTTCAATTTGAGTGAATATATACTTAAATATTTTCTGGTCAGTACATATTTCACATTTTACACCACTCAAGTGATGCCTCCAAATTTTTAAACAAAAACAAAAACAGCTAATTCAAAATGATGTGATGTTGATTTAACACATGAGGTCTCAAATAACATGATGCATAAGAAATAATCTTATCATTCTTCATAAGGACACAACCATTTACTTTCTATGAAGCATCACTATAAATAACAAACTCACCATTTTTGAAGGCAGTGCCAAAATCGGATCATTCACCAATCTTCTTTTCAATTCCTGAAAACAATCATCACATTATTTTGTCCAAATGATCTTTACACCATTTCAAGTTAACTTAGTTATTGGAATAGATAACCGTGAAAAATTCTCAACAAACCACTGGTAATAATCTTTCAAAACAGGAAAACTATGGATCTCAGTTATATTTGTGGTTCTTGTCCATTATTAAACAACATTTCTTTATCAGGATCAACAGTTATGCAATTTCTAGAAACAATGTGTCCATGGAAAAAAATTTGTTGTAAACAAAACCCACACATGATGAATTTCCCATACAGTTAATTTACTCTTATGGTTCGCAAGGAATCCCTTAAATGACTTTCTAGTTCTTCTTTTCATTTAAACTAAACCAAAATATCATCAACGAACACAACCACAAACTTATCGAAGAACTCACATAAAATTCAATTCATAAGATCCATGAATACAGCAGGTTCATTGGTTAAACCAAAAGGCATAAATACAAATTCATAATGGCTATATCTACTACGGAACATGGTATTCAGAATGGTTTCTTCCTTTGCTTTCAACTGATGGTACCCTGACCTCAATTCAATCGTCATAAAATACTGAGCTCCCTAGAGCGGATCAAACAACTCAATAATGTGAGGAAAAGGGTACATGTTCTTAACAATTATGTTATCCAATGATCTCTAATCAATGCATAGTCTCATTAAAACATCTTTATTTTTAACTAACAAGAAAATAGCACCCGTTGGTGATGTTCTAGGTTCTAACGAAACCATTAGCTAATAACTCACATAATTGCTTCTTTAAATCTAAAAGTTCAATTTGACCCATTTGATAAGGGGGTTTTGAAATTGGTTTAGCATCAATAAATAAGTCAACAGTAAATTCAACTTCCGAATCTGGAATAATACCTGGAAACTCATCAAGAAAAACATCAAGATACTCATTTACCACTAGAATATAATTTATCATAACAGTTCCATTGTTTTCAACAATATGCGAAAGGTTACATTCATTTCCTTCTGTTACTACTTTCTCAACTTCCAAATATGTTATCAAAATTAAGGGTTCATTCTGGTATATACAAAAAAAATCATTCTGAAAAAAAAAGATCTACAGTCAATCTTAGCATGATAAATAGAAAGCCAATCCATACCCAAAATAACATCAACCTCTACTAGAGGCAAAACAATAAGGGTTTCCGGTAGATTTTGTCCGCATACAAGGACATGAAGGTTCGTATAATTTCTTTGTGTTTCAATATATCCTCCAGGTGTTTTTACCCTATGTTTGGGGTTTATATCTTGATATGGAATTCCAAATTTACTAAAAAAAACTTCTCATAAATGAAATAATGTGTAGACACTGAATAAAATAACACATTGTCATAATCGGAACAAACAAACATTGTAACTGATATTAAATCATTTGATGTCCTAACATCTGCTGAAGTAATTGCTAAGGATTTTACCACACCTATCTGCTTGTAGTCTGGCTGCTTTCCCTTAGTAGTGTTCTTCATTGGACACTCATTTCCATAATGACCCATTTCATTGCACTTAAAACATTTTATTGCGGGATTTTCATTCCTGCTTGATCATCTTCCTTACATTTATGAGCAATATGACCAGACATACCACACCGTAAGCCCTTTCAATTATTTGATAAATATTCTCCAGGATGCTTTTTATGACACATCTCACAATATGGATATTTAGTTTTCTTACCTCAAGGCTTCTTTGATGAATCCATTCCCATTTCCTACCAACTGGACCATTTATTCTGTTGTTTATCAATAAACACCTGATCATCAGTGAAATCCATTTCCATATTCTCCGCACATTGAACAAGTTTTTTCCAAACTTTTGAACTCACGAGAGGTAAATTCTCTTCAATATCGTAGCTTCAGTCCTGAGTAAAATCAATTTATCTTACTGTTAAGATCATAGATGAAATTTGGAGCATACCTTTTGAGTCGAGTGAAATTTCCTTCGTAAGCATCCACTAAGTCATTCTCGTGCAACAATTCCAAATATTGTTTTTCAATCCTAAGTCAAACCACCTTTGGAATATATTTCTCAAGGAAAATACCTTTGATTTCATCCCAATCACGAGCATAAATATACACACTATCCTGGATATTTGTCACCATCGTCCACTACTTATCAGCTTCACCTTCAAAATGATAAATAGAAAGACTAACCTTTTGATGTTCTGAACACCCCAGGACATCATAAAATTTCTCTAGCTATTTAATCCACCATTTAGCTAGCACAGGGTCGGATGATCCTCTTAATTATGGGGGATATTTCCTCATGAAATACTCCACTATCGATATGTTCCTCAGTGATTGATCTGGCTAATCTCATTCATGGATACCATCACCATTTATATCCTAATTCAACTATTCCATCACTACAAAAAACTATTCATTTCTTATTCCGACCATTTGAGGTTACTAATTGGGAAGGTTTCCTTCCTCCGGATGTTTCCCCAACATAGATGCCCGATTTCCACTATGGAAAACCATTATAATCACAGAAATATCATAGGTGAAGCAACATGGTAATCTTTAAATGCTATATCACTTCAATCATATCATAAATTTATTTATAGAAATTAATTTAACAATGCCCTAACTCTTAATGTTATCTAAACCATCCTCTGATACCAAATATAAGGACCCATCCTTGAAACATTACATTATCTTGAATTAAATGAATAATTCACATTAATGATCTTCTCATGTTTTGAGTTTTATAGAATTAGGTCATAATCGTTACATTAAATCCCTAAATTTACAAATTAGATACTTCAACTAAGTTCTCATATTTTTCACAAATTAAAAATTCTTTAAAAAAAGAGTCATGTCTAGTTCAATGTTTTAGACATCATGACTTTTCCTAGATCCCATCCTTGACCCTATTTTACATTATATCCTATGAAAAACATTTCAAAAACATTCTATGAGCATTAAAATATCAATAATGGATAGACAAAGAAGGAAAAATGTTAGTTTTCTTAAAATAACAAGTAAACCAAGAATACATTATGATAAGTAATACTTTTCACCTATATAAAGTTATAAATACTATTAATAGAAAAATTATCATTTCTTACCCTTTTGTAACAAAATTATTACCATGAAGCCCATATAAAGAACATATAACATATATAGGTAACATGGGACATAAACATACTTAAATGGAATAACCATACAGTTGACTACCACACATATCACTAAATGGAATAGCCATACGACCACCATCCATTCCCAATGCATTGGAGGTTATAACGTAACCACCCATCTTGGTTTATCACGAAACTACCCATTATTAGGTTTATCATGTAACCAGCCATCAAATTTCCAAGTACAATTATAAAATAATAACACATACAGTAAATATAATCGAATGAAAACATTTCCACATTTCAATCAAAATATATAACTTAAATATATTGACATAACAAATCCTTTATCAAAACCATTTTTAATACCAATATACATAAAAGTTTATATGGTATTTATTGTTCTTTTATAAAAATTACTACTTGTTAAGGAATCCAAAGATCAAATAATACTAGCAGTGGCTGAAGATCATTGTCACTACTTATGTTTAAAGAAATATTCCTTTTTTCATTTAGTAAAACACATCATAGAAAAAGATTCCCTTTGAATGAAATGAAAAGTATGGGGTGGTTATCCAACGTATAAATGAATGTATTATTTCAAAATAAAATATACCTCAATGAAAGAAGATAGAGACAAAGTCCCTTAACTCATGTCTGATTTGACCCGTTCGTTCTTTAATATCTTGAATAATAAATTAAAGATAATTTTTACTTTACTAAGAACCATTTTACAAGTTTATCATTCCTTTTAAGCCAATTATTTTTCTTTTATTACATTATGTAATCATTTAAGTTAATAACAATAATTTTTTCGATATTTGGTACTTGAGTCAAAAATGAACTTCTTATAATAAAAAATTGACCATGTGGTAAAATATCCATTATCTCCATAATTATATTAATGATGTAGATATCATATAGATCATATATATCTAGTATATGTAGTTATTTATTATATTACATAACATTTGGAGATAATAAATGAAATGCACTGTTCATGGAGATGGTTATCCATACATACCCAAGAACGCTACTTTCATTTCTATTAATTATTTTAATGGAATTAAAACATAATGATACAATGGTTGAAAAGACCTAGAAATTCCATGTAATTTTTTTAATTATATGGGAATTTTATGAGTCCGTGATAATTGATGGAGTGTGATTCCGAGGCCGAGTGTGATCGGAATGAATTTCTGATCTTTTTTTCGGGTACATTCATTAAACGTGCGAGAAGCTTTCTATAACATTTGAATCGGTGCTCTCAATTGAAATCCATGGACACCGTTCAACTTCTAGTGAACATATTCACTTAAGGAGACCAATACCTTGACCTCAGTTGGTCGAGGGTGAAAGATATATTTTCACTTTTTCATGGAAATAAAAATAAAATCAAATGAAGTTCTATTTTATTTTTGTTGAAACCTCCCATGTGATTGTTATGGAGGTGGGGACCACTATAACAACACTTCTATTTTATTACAAAATTAAACCTAATTTATTTAATAAAAATCACCTGATAAAGCTTCGAAGATCAAGAGGTCTAGTGTCTTTAGGGATTAGGATCATTACATAACAACTTAAAACTTGAAAAACAACATTTTTATTGAAAACAACCTTTATATGACCACTACATTCTATCGTACTTAGATTTGCATGGGATAACCTGAGAACAAGCATAAAAAAGGTGAACTATAAAGCCTGGTATGGGGATAGTCATGGAATAAAATGAGGAATACAGTACATGTTAGACAATAGGCATATCAATAGAGCAAAAGAGAAGCATAAACATAAATGCATGATAAGGCATGATAATCATAACATGGAAATGTGGAAACAACACTTAACATGGAATTAGCATGAGCCAAGGCTCATTGCACATGGAGCATGAGTAAATCCTCATTGCACATAAAGCACGAGTAAGACCTCGTTTCACTTGAATTAGCATGATTCAAAACCCATTGGACATGACATATCATGATACTATACATTAACCAATGCATTGGAGTGCTATAAGGTCACACCATTCTTAAACATTTCATTTCATGCATAAGTGTGCCTCATGGATCATATAACAAGGATTCATAAAACATCATCATTTATTCCATGATAAAGTTATGTGGAATTCATACAAGAAACATTATATTCAATAAGTAAATGTGCATAAAGCTGAATACCCTTGATAGATAAATGGGCATGGTATTCACTACAAAATGGAATTGTCTTGGAAAATCGGTGCAATTTCGGCAACGTAACAACGTGACGTAAGAATTCAAAAAAATGGTTGATGAGAGAGAAAGGGGTGTATCATCTTATTTACATGACATAGAAATTAAGGGGGTAATAAAGGTACATAACCCAACAAATGTAATGGAAATTATATTAATGATACCAAAGAATAGATTTTATATAACTGGGGAGAGAGAAATTCCGTTCAGAATTTCAGCATAGTAACAAGTGTCAATGGGAGGAATTTAATGAGTGAGAAAGGGGACAAGCATCATTCAAACGTAAAGAGGGAAGTATATGAGAGATGTGAAACCATAACCCAAAATTTTTAATTTAAATTAAAAGGGCATAACAACATTAAGAATATTGGATTAAATGTGAAATTCTAAAGGCTTGAGAGAGGCTTGATAGAGGCTTATTGGGAGCATGGGTCACCATGGGATGATTATAAAGAGATGAGGCCAGATGTTGGATGAAATAAAATGGACTTCAGTGAGGAGTAAGTGGGAGCATTGGTGGGATTATAGAATAAAGGTGAGAGAATTATTTATTATTTAGGTTTGGGACCCTCACATTAAACTAACACAACCCACAAACCAGCATGTGGTGTTTTCACATGTTTTTTGGAAAAGGGAAGGGGAAAAAAGTATTTTATAAGGCCAAATTACGAAATTCTTAATAAAATATTGCTTCTTATGTGGAGATTAGTCACACTCCCAAGGAAAACAATTTAAAAAGAAAAAAATGTTTAATAAGTCTTGAAGGGTCCACTAAATCATTGTAGATTACATAAAAAAACAAAAAATCACATTATTATAATGATAAAACATATATTTTCCAAACATGAGGTTTATAGTATTTTATTACATCACTAATGGGTCATTATTATGTCATAAAACACATTATATTTTTAAATGGTATTTAATTTATTCATAAAATTTTGACTGTCTCAAAAAATTATGAAAATTTCACCGTTGCATAATTTTGACATCCTGATTCCCAAAAGAATAATCATTTTATCTAAATAATTTTATAAATATGTTAATTTTCACTTTGAAAAGAAAAACTGACATTTATAAAAAATTCATGGGTTTGGACAATAATAGATTTCAAACCTTAATAAAATTACAACTACATTCAAAAAATTATTCATTCATTTATATATAATAAAAATTAATTTAATAATAATAATAATATTTTACTAAAATAAATTTAATTTAAAAATACATTAATTCGTCAAAATAGATTTCTTAGTTTATCATTAACTAAATATACTATTTGTTCTTTAAACACTATTTACAAGGTAACAATAATAAAATGAACATATATTCATTATTATATAAGAAAATAACGTACATAACCATAGTACTTGGGATTTGATACGTAACCCCTTAAAATTGCCACATAAGACATAAGGGTATGGTGCGTGATGGTGATAGACACTTGGGGTGGCTCGGATAACATTACAGGCGTGGTCATCTCTTTTAACATCCAATTCTCCTGTAAATAGTTTTGTTCGAGCTTGACATGATGAAGCATTCCTTGGGCTTGGTCAAGAGCGAAACCCATTGATGCCACATATTTTCTGAGCTCTGAAAAATGGGATTTATAAGAAAAAATTCTATTATATGAGGCCATCACTTCCTTTTTCTTGGTAAATTATATTGTCAAAGTCCTTTACTTATACTAATAATGTGATCAATGTTCAACGACTATACTAGTAATAGCCACTATTCATAAAATAAAACCAAAGATGTTGACTTTTTATATAAACAATTTACATAAAGATATATTTAATTAGATGAAGGGGGATTTCCATTAAAGAATGTTTGGGTCATTATAATCTTCCCCCTTAAGAAATTTCACCCTCAAAATTCCATTTTCCCACACTAATATAGATGTGGGTAACTCTTCTTCATCATTTCCTCTAATTCCCACGCCGCTTCTTCAAACTTGTGGTTTCTCCAAAACACCTTGATGAGGGGTATCATCTTATTTCATTGATCTTTTTCTCTATGATCTATGATATTCGCTATTTGATCCTCAAAAGAAAGATCATCCCCTAACTATACTACCTCTAAAGAAAGTACAAGTGAAGGGTCTGTTTTATACTTCCTTAAGAGGGTTACATGAAAGACATCTTGTATATTGGACATAGTAGGTGGAAGTTATTGTTGATAGGCCACAAACCCAACATGATCTAGAATCTCGAAGGGGCTGATGTACCTTGGACTTAACTTCGCATTCATTCCAAACCTCATGAAATTATTCCATAGAGATATGCGTAGAAATACCATGTCTCCAACTTTAAACTCAGGGTCTCGTCAATAGTTATCTGCAGAACTCTTCTGTTGAATTTGTGCTACCTTGATATGCTGCTGTATTGCTTTCACCTTCTCCTCCATTTCGTCAACTATTTCTAGTAAAAGAAGCTTACACTCATCGACCTCATCCCAACATTCCAGTGTTCTGCACCATTTCCCATAAAGGGCATCATATGGTGCCATT
Source organism: Viscum album (assembly GCA_963277665.1). Taxonomy (NCBI): domain Eukaryota; kingdom Viridiplantae; phylum Streptophyta; class Magnoliopsida; order Santalales; family Viscaceae; genus Viscum; species Viscum album. The sequence continues at coordinate 50,397,508 of OY728152.1, read as the reverse complement.
TAGATTCTCGAGTGGAAAATGTTATTATAAGATAACACAACTAGAGGAAGATATTGATCCCATCCTCCATTAATGTTTATTGAGCACGCACTACTGGAAATTGGGTCTATACCCACCGTTTTGCAAAAAACCGTGGGTATAGGTATAGTGTGTGAACCTATACCCACGGTTTTGGAAAACCTTGGGTATATACCCCCTATACCAACGGTTGTGCCAAAATCCGTGGGAATAGTTTTCTTTTAAGACATATACCCATGGTTTTGGAGAAAACTGTGGGTATAGGTTATTTTTCGAATACCTATATTGAAGGTTCATCAAAACCATGGGTATTGGGTTTTCTTGAATACCTATACCCACGGTTCTGAAGAACCATCGGTATATCTTTCCCACATGATGGCAGGGAAACAAATTAGGCGGGACACGGAAAAAATTTGGCAGGAAGTCATTTATTCGTGGTTTAGATTAATATATTTAAATAAATACAAATATATAGTTTCAAAAATTCTATAGCTTGGTTGGTAAGCGCTTCTAGGAAGATGTGGTAGGTAGAGTGTTCGATTCCTGTTGTTAACATTTTTTCGAAACGTGGATCATATTAATATATTTATGTATATGTTTCTTAATAAAACAAAAAAAAATTAGCCCGGTTGGTCCCTTTTTGAAGTGCGGCATTGTAGTAAGTTGTCAGGCATGGGTTCGATTCCTGCTTCCTTCCAAATTTTCCGAAACACGGTTTATTTTAATTTTCAAAACACGATGTATATTAATATATATTTGTAGATATATTATATATAACAAATAAAATGGATAGCTCGGTTGGTTACCTAGTGAGGCGTGTCTCGGAGGCAAATTGTGAGGCATGGGATCAATTCTTCCCAGCGTTGGATTTTTTAAATTTAAATACCCCACGGTTTTCAAACCGTGGGATCTGTTATGTGCCAGGCTGGAATATCCATGGTTCACAATTTGAATCCCTTATACCCACGGTTCTCCAAAACCGTGCGTATAGGTTGAGACCCCTATACTGATGTCGTTGCAGCCAACGGTTCCCAAAACCGTGGGTATAGCCTATATCCACGGTTTTGGGGGATATACCCATGGTTATGAACCACGGGTATAGGTCGTTTTCTAGTAGTGACACTCCCAACATGTCCTCAGGTGTTCGGATAGTCTGCTCGTGTTGGCCCTCAGTTTGAGGATGGTAATCCATACTGAAGTACAATTCAGTATTCAGAGCATGTTGATGAATCTACCAAGACTTGGAGGTGAATCTTGGATCTTGATCGGACACAATAGAAAGTGGTACTCCATGTACCCTTACCAGTTACCTAATATATATTCGTGTCAGTTGATCAAATGAGAAATCCTACCAAATATCAATGAAGTGTGAAAACTCGATAAGACGATCTACAATAACCCAGATTGCTTTATTGCCTTTGGATGTCTTCAGATGTCCAATGAAAATGTCCATGTTGATGTTCTCCCATTTCCATTCTGGTTTGGTTAGTGGTTGTATCATCTCTTTATACTTCTGCATCTCTACCTTCACTTGTAGACACAACAGGCACTTTTATATATAATCAATGATCTCTTTATTAGTATTATCCCACCAATAATTCCGTCGGAGATCTCGATAGATCGTTGTGTTTCTTGGGTGAATAGAGAAATTTGAACATTGTACATCATCCAAAAGTTCCTTATTCAGTTCTGGAATTGATGGAACATATATTCTTTCCTAAATCTCACAATCCATTCTTCCTTAACATTAAACTCTGGGGATTTCCTTTTTTGATAGCTTCTACTTTTTCCTGAATTCCCACATCATCCTTTTGAGAAACCCTTAACCATTCCGAATGTGATGGTTGAGTAATCATTTGTGAAATCATTGATGATGTTCCCTTATTTTTTATTCCCATGTCCATCTTCATCAAATCTATTAAGATTGGATCACTTTCAATTCTCATCAATGATAGAATCGTTGGGTCCTTTTTACTTAGCGAATCTGGCACCATGTTCGCTTTCACAGGGTGGTAATGGATTGAGCAGTCAAAGTCTTTGATCATATTTAACCATATTTGTTGGTTCATGTGAAACTCTTTCTGTGTGAATATATATATCAGGCTTTTGTGGTCCATATATATTTCACACTTCTCCACAAAGAGATAATGCCACCAATTTTTCAAACTGAAGATCACTACAGCCAACTCAAGGTCATGTGTTGGATAGTTCTGTTCATGAACATTAAATTACCATGAAGCATAGGCAATGACATTGTCATTTTTCAACACCACACATCCCGGTCCCTTCTTCAAAGCTTCACTAAATACCACAAAAAGTTCTCCACCTATGGATTAAGTGAGAACAGGTGCAGTGATATGCCTCCTTTTCAAATCCTTTATTCCTTCTTCGCATTAATCACTCCAAGAAAACTTTACTCCCTTCCGAGTTAGCTTGGTAAGAGGGTTGGAAAACCATTATAAATTTCTCCCAAATCGTCAATAATATCCATAAAATCCCAAAAATCTATGGATATCCATTATTGATGTTGGCCTCGGAAATCCCAAAATTGCATCTATTTTAGAGGAATCCAGAGATTTCCCATTTCTTGTCATGATATGGCCCAAGAATGAGACCTCCTTCAACCAGAACTCAAACTTGTTGTAATTTTCATAGAGCTTCTCCTTTCTCAAGGTATTTAGTATAGTTCATAGATTCTCCATATGATCCTCTTTTGTTTTCGAGTATATTAGAATATCATGTATAAATACTACCAATTGTTTTTGAGGTAATATCTATGGAATATATTCATCATGTCTAGGAATATTGCTTGAGCATTAGTGAGTCCAAAAGGAATTTCTATGAATTTATAGTGCCTGTATCTTGTACGAAAATAAGTTTTAGGGATATCTTCCTTCTTCACCCTTACTTGATAATATCCTGACCGAAAATCCACTGTGGAGAAGTATTGTGCTCCATGTAGCTGATCAAACATGTCATCATTTCATGGGAGAGGATACCTGTTCCTTATTGTGATTTATTTAAGCTCACGATAATTGATGCAAAATCACATTGGCCCATCTTTCTTATTGATGAAGAGGACTGTTGCACCCCATGGTGAAGCACTTGGGCATATAAACCCTTTATCCAGATTCTCCTATAGTTGTTACATCAGCTCATCAAGCTCCACAACAACTATTATATACGGATTCTTGGATATTGGCAATTCCTCAGGTATACAATCAATTGAGAATTCAATAACTCTTCTAGGAGAAAGACCAGGAAATTCCTTGAGAAACACGTCAGTGAGTTCCCTCACAATAGGCATGTCTTCTTGGATGGATGCTTCCTTATACTCAATCATCTAATCCAGATACACATTCTCTTAGGGTATTAATATCTACGCTTGAGATGCTGGAGCTAAAGAATGTTCATATTCCTCCTTGAACTTGTAATGAATTGGGGGTCAATTCACCAAATGGAGAGTGATTTACCTCTCATATCAATTTATGTTGGCTCTATATAAGGAATGATAATCCATGCCAAGGATTTCATAAAATTACCTCAGAGGAAGTATGACAAGGTATTCCAGAAAGTTCAATCCATATATTATGATAGGGGAGGAGTTATATTTATTGGACGCAATGATTACCCCATTTTCCGTACTCACCGACATCATCACTTCCATGATTTGTGGTGGCGCTGGGATTTTTCTACTATGCTTTCATGATATAAAAGAATGTATAGAACCTGAATCAAAAATTACATTCTCTATTCATGAATGAATAACTATTGTACATGTCACCACTTTTTTGTTAGGGTTTACTTCGGTAGTAGTGATGGCAGCAGCTCTCCCTTGCTACTTTGGAGGTTGTTTGTTGCCTCTGAAGACCATTGGCTTAGGGAACAGATTTGCATGTTTCAATGGTTCTTTGCAGTTGTTTCAAAAAACAACGCGTTGAGGTTTGAATAGTTCATTCCTCTACTCTGTCGCCGCCGCAGGTTTTTCTTGCCAACAGTTAACAGTTAGGTTCCCTTCTCTTCCCCACCTAAAGCATTTCCTCTTCCCCATCAAGTATTTTTTGGGTTCCTCTTTCTACACCATTGTCAAGTGGGGTGATGGATCTTCATAGCACCGTTGGATTTATATATCGGACTGCCAACATTGAATTCTACCTTAGGCTTCTTATCCAAATGATACCCCTGAGATTCTACGATCTCTATTTCGACCTTGAGGAGATATCAGTCAATTTCCTCATAGCTGTCGAAGTCATGGATTTCCAGTACTTTCCGAAGGCTAGGTTTCAGCCCAACAAAGAAGCAGTTAACCTTGCATTATGTGGTATTGAAAAAGCTAAAAGCGTATCATGCATTCCATGTGAATATTTCATCATACACTCCAACATATTCGTCATATTTCTGCATAAGGGAAAGTCCCTTTCCATCTTAAGCTAGTGGGTGCGCAAGAAATATTTATCAAACAACATCTTCCAGAAATCCTTCCATTATAATGCCCCAATCTCCTCCTCAGGCGTTGTATTTTTTTTCAATGTCAAAAATTTATCAGCTTCACCCTCCATAACATATGTAGCCAGTAGAACCTTCTCTTGTTCAGAACATTGAAGGATGGAGTAGAAATTTTCAAAGGAGATGATCCATTGTTCAGTGATTGAGGGATCTGATGATCCATTAAAAGCAGGATTCATTTTCTCATGAAGATCTCTATAGAGACTTGTTTTTTCTTAGGGGGGGATTGAATGTTCCTCTTCACCCATGTTTCTATTCAAATCTCGAGTCAGCTAATAGATATGCATGACAATGTTTGTGATTCCCACTCCCATTGGATGGGGAATCTTATTAGTACCATCATCACATTAATCATCACATCGGTTGTTAGCCTGAGTCCTCCTATAACCAGCCACTGGCTGGAATAAAAGGATATTTAGGGGTAACACATAAAGGGTAATACAAGTACAGAACTGATAACTTATAAATAGCTTTTATTTATTTAACATATGAATCTATGGGCTTCAGTTTATGTTATCCATGATCTACTTACTAACATTTATTTTTAAGGCATTTTTTGTCCCTTAATAACGGTTCATACTAAGCATGTGAATTTACCAAAGCATATCCCCTCAGAGTGTCATTACCAAAAGTGCAGCAAGGCTCATTATTGTGCACCAGTTCTTGTTCGAGTCTTTCTCAAAGTGGTGTTTTCATGTTTTACCCCTAGGAAACATCTGTACCAGAGCCACCTCTACGTACTCATGTCTAGATAGGGATGTATTTTCTTGATAAACCACTTACTCAATACTCACCAAAACTCATGGATTTTTTTTAATATACATACTCTTGAATCGAAGGCTTTAATAGGTTTTTATATTTCTAATCCCAAAAATAAAAAAACCAATCCTCTGATACCAACGATAACAACCCTGCTTTTTTATTACACAATTAAACATAATTTATTACATAAACTTCACTTGATACAACATAGAAGATCTAGAGGTCTAGTTTATTTGGGGATTATGATAATTACATAACCACTTAAAACATTAAAAAAATCATTATTGAAAACATCATTTTCATGACCACCACAATCCGTCATACATAGCATTGCACGGGACAACCTAAGAACATGCATAAAAATTGGTGAGCTATAAAGCCCAGTAAGGGAATAATCATGGAATTACATGAGGAATACAGGACATGTTAGACAATAGGCATAATAATAGAGCAAAAGAGAAGCATAAACATAAAGGCATGATAAATCATGATAATCATAACATGGAAATGTGGCAACAACACTTAACATGGAATTAGCATTATCCAAGGCTCATTGTACATGGAGCTTGAGTATATCATCATTGAAGATGAATAATGAGTAAAACCTCATTTCACATGAATTATCATGAGTCAAAACCCATTTGACATGATTTATCATGATACTATACTTTACCCAATTCATTGAAGCACTATAAGGGATCACCCTTCTTAAACATTTCATTTCATGCATAAGTTTTCCACATGGATCATATAACATGCATTCATAAAACATCATCATTTATTCAATTATAAAGGAATGTGGAATTAATAAATGAAAATTAATAATCAATATATAAATTTTCATAAAGGTGAATACCCTTGATATAAAAATGGGCATGGTATTCACTACACCATGGCATTGGCTTGGAAAATCGGAGCAATTTTGGTAGTCGTAACGGCATGATGAAAGAATTCATAAAAATGGTGGATGAGAGAGAAAGGGTTTTGTCATAATATTTACATGAAATGGAATGTAATGGGGTAATATAGATACATTTCCCAACAAATTTAATGGAATTTAGATTCATGATACAAAAGAATAGCTTGAATTTAATGAGGAGAGAGAAATTTCTTTCAGAATTCCGGCATAGTAATGGGTGTACATCGGAGGAATTTAATGAGAGAGAAATGGGTCTACAATCATTAAAACATAAAGTGGAATGTATGGGGTAGATGCGAATCCATACCGCCATCATTTTTAATTGAAATTAAAAGTTCATAACAACATTAAGAAAATTGGACAAAAATGGGAAACAGAGAAAAACCCTTACTTGGATGTATGCTTCCAATGGCTTGAGAGAGGCTTGAGAGAGGTTTCCTGGGAGCTTGGGGCCCCTTGGGAAGATTTTAGAGAGAGGATATCAGATTTTGGACGAACTCCAAAGTCATTGAGTGAGGAAGAAATGGGATATTCGGTTGGTTTATATATGAAATGTTAGGATATTCTTTATTATTTATGTTTGGGACCCTCACATTAAACTAATCCAAACCAAAAACAAGCCCATGGTTTATTCCCATGGTTTATGGAATAGGGAAGTGGAAAAAAATATTTTATAAGGACATAGTCTGAACTTATTAAAATAATGGGGGTGATTATGTGGATGTGAGCCACACTCCCAAGGAAAAGAATTTTAGAAGACAAAATGTTTAGTAAGTCTTGAAGGATCCACTAAAGCATTGTAAAATAAATAAAACAAACCCAAAATTACATTATTTTTATTTTTAAAACAAATATTTGTAGAATATGTGATTTATAGTATTTTATTATATCACTATTGGGTCATTATGATGTCATAAAACACATTATATATTTAAACATTATTTAATTTTTACCCAAAAATTTCACTATCTCAGAAAATTTTGAAAAATTCACTATTGGATAATTTTGACATCCTGATTCAATAAATAATATTCATTTTATCTAAATAATTTTCTAAATACTTTAATTTTCACTTTTAATATAAAAAACTGACATTTATTGAAAATTCATGATTTTTGACAAAAATGGCTTTCAATCCTTAATAAAAATTACAATTTCAATCATAAAATTATAAGATAATTTATATTTAATAAAAATTTATTTAATAATAATAAAATTTTATTGAAATATTATTTAATTCAAAAATCCATTAATTCATCAAAATAGATTTCGTAGTTGATAATTAACTAAAAATAACATTTGTGATTTAAAAACTATTTACAAAGTAACAATAATAAAAGGAAAGTATATTCATTATTATATACAAAAATAATGTACATAACCATAGTACCATGGATTTGTAACATAACCCCTTAATGCAGATGCATAAGACCTATTTTTAAGGTGCGCAATGGTGATAGACTCTTGGGGTGGCTCAGATAACATTGCATGCATGGTGAACTCTATCAACTTCCTCTTCTCCCGTAGATGTTTCCATTCAAGCTTGACATGATGAATCTTTGTTTGGGCTTGGTCTTTAGGAAAGCCCATTGATTCCACCTCTTTTCGGAGCATCTAAAAATGGGCTTTGTATGGAGCAATTTACTGGATGATGTCATCGCTTCCATTATCTGGATAATTAGATTGTTTAAACCCTATATTAATACTAATCATGTGATCACTGTTCAATGACTATTTTAGAAAAGGTAACAATTCATAAAATAAAACCAATGAAGTCGACATTTAATATAAAAATTTTACATAAAGATACATTTAATTACATCATGAGGTATTTACTTTAATGAATTATTGGGTCATTACATCCACTGAGCTTACTACCAACCAATTTGGATTCTAGTGGTGGAGGCCACCCGAACCCCCTTTAATGGGAGAAAACCACTCAACTCACCTACTATAATTATGCCAACATAATTCATTTAATTGAGCCAATTAATTCTGCCAACTACATTTGTGCCAATAGAATTATATTTTTTATTAGCACCACTTTCATGAAGAGGATTGGTTAGAAAAGGAGAAGGGGATAAATTGTGGAAGATATTCTCCAACAAAGAATGCACCATTCCTCTCCATCGAAGAACATGTCCTCCGAATAAAGAACACCATATCCATTAAAGAACATTATTCAAAGCCATTAAAGAGGACAATTCATGAGGCCGACTTCGGAATCATGTTGCAGAGGCAACAATTGCTAGCACCCTCTTCACCTTTACAGTTTTCATCTCGCCACACATCAATGTAACTTCTTGGTAGGGTTTGATGTTTTGAGTACCCCCTTACCGTTGAGGACCTTCTTCATACAAGATTTATTAATCCACTTGATACTGCTCTAACACGAAGGGCATTGGCCAAAAAAACATGGCCCGACCACTTCGCAATTTCTTGAGGTTTTTGATGTGTTCCTCGCAATGGAAGAGGGTGGTGACCGGTGGCGGTGAATGGAACTGGTGGGACTCGGATATGACGGCCGACACACCGCCGGCCGCGATGAAGGTGACGGAACAACCGTACATCCCAACCGAAGAGAAATGCGGTTTGTGTCATGATGGTGAAGGGAGGATGGTCGGCTGAGCTGGCCGCCGATGAAGTCGCACTATTTGATAGCGCCACGCGGAGAGGACGGTTGGCCTTCCGGCCAGACACGGCGAACCACCGCCCCGCCTGCTATGGCACCGTGCACCTCCACTGCACCGCGGCCACCCCTCCTAGGTTGTTCCACACAGTGCGAGTCGGGCCGGTTCATCCCAAACTAGGTCGGCCCAGGCCGGGTCGGGCCTAGTTAGTCTGACTGGGTCATACCAGACTCGAACCAGTTTCAACCCATTCCATACTTTTGGCCCTAACTATGGCACCGGGCATCCATTTTATGAATCGTCTACAGTATCGAAATCATTGGAGTGAGATGAGCCTTTTGTTATTCCCCACTCAAGATTTCGATAAATTTGGGGTATGGTTGTGTTGGATCAAGCACGAATCCAACCATGCCCTAGAGACTAAAAGTCAATTAACTTACAGACCGGGTGTCCGTTTGAGGAACCTTCGGTTGCATTAAGGCAACTATAATGTGGCAGACCATTGTGATACTTATTAGTGGGACTTTGTGATGTTGGAGTATCGACCAGTGGCGTGAGGAGCGGACCCTCTTGGATACAATGGAGTTTACTGCGGGAACCCTGTAGCTGGCTGTGACCATGTACTAGTATCCTATGTGGGTTTGATGATGTACTGCCAATATATTAGTATTCTATGTGGATCTAACAAAGTAATGAAGATATACTAGGATCTTATGTGGGTCTTACGTCGTACTAAAGATGTACTTGGATCTTTTGTGGGTCTAACGATGTACTGACGATGTACTAGGATCATGTGTGGGTCTGACAACGTACTGAGAATGTACTAGGATCATGTTTGGGTTTGACAACGTAATGATGATATACTAAGATCCTTTGTGGGTCTAATGATGTAATGAAGATGTACTAGTATCTTGTGGGGGAATTATGACGTAATAATGATGTATTAGGATCATGTGTGGGTCTGACAATGTAATTACGTTGTACTAGGATCTAGTGTCGGTCTGATGAAGTACTGACAATGTACGAGGATCCTGTGTGGGTATGAAGATGTACTGATGATGTACTAGGATCCTATGTGGGTCTGACGACGTACTAATGAAGTAATAGGATCCTGTGTGGTTCTGACAACGTACTAATGTCGTACTAGGATCTTGTGTGGTTATGAAGACATACTGATGATGTACTTGGATCTGGTGTGGGAATGACAACGTATTGACGATTTACGAGGATCATGTGTGGGTCTGATGACGTACTGATGTTGTACTAGGATCCTGTGGGGTTCTGACGATGTACTTAGATCTGGTGTGGTTCTGACGATGTACTGACGATGTACTAGGATCCTATGTGGGTCTGATTATGTACTGACGATATACTAGGATCTTATGTGGATCTGACAATGTACTAGGATCATGTTTGGGTCTGACAAGGTACTAGGATCTTGTGTGGGTCTGATGATGTATTATGATCCACTATAGGTCTATTGATGATTTAGGATCCTTTGTGGGTCTTCCTCTTAACAGATTAAGAAGAATTAGTAGTTACATCTAATCATCTCTAATATTGTACTTAAGTTATACCTGGTGTGAGCTGAGTCTGTACCTATGTGGTACTTTCCATTGTGATAATTCCAAGGTGGTATTATTTTCTGTGGAATACCTGTGTGGTACTTACCTTCACAGAACTCCTTCTTTTGTGCAACAATTGAGCTTGTGCTTTTGAGTTGGATTATGTGTTTCCCCATGATTGAGATGGGCATACATGATAACATAGGTATAAGTATGGGCATATACCTAAGTCGGTTTGTCAATTGATTTCATGCTTTGTGGTTTTCCTTTGTGAGTTTTGTGAGACCTTGAGGGTCTCGGGATCCCTGCAGAGTATTGTTATAATCACCACTGCATGGGCTATGCGCAGACCTACTTTTATTTGGTGCAGACGACAGTCATTGCAGACTGAGGATGGGGGTACCAAGACTGGAGGTAGCACGGAGGTGGAAATTAGACGAGTTGTACCACAGAGACGACCATTCCAGAGATGTACATACCCTTCAGGTATGATCCTTGGTGGGTGTTCATTGGATCTATTCCAATTTATTTTTACTTTTCAGTGTTCTTGTATTTTCTAGTTGGGCCTGTATTCTGGCCCCTTTTTATTACTGTACTCACTTGGTTTACTATTCAGTTTACTCGTGTTCATTTCCTGTTGTGTCTTTGGTTGCATGTGTTTATTGGTTATAAATGAAAAACCTTTCTAGTTTTAGGGAATACGCCATTCAGGGCTAGTCTCCAGCCCCGGGCCTATGGAAGGTGGGATTGGAGTAGTCACAGCATAGGCCATGGGGGACAGGTCGTGACAAATTTCTATCAGAGGAGTCGGTTCCACCATAGAACATTGGACTTTGATATTTTTAACAACAATAGAGTTAAGTGTAGTGAATGTGGTTATCAGTTTACGGAATATAGTGTTGGTGAGGTGGCCATCATATCCATAAACTAGGACACTAACTTCTGATTTCCGTCTCAGTGCATGAGAAAACTGATTGCCTGTGTGTTTTCATGAGTTTTCTTTATAATCTATTTGAGTCAGCTCACCAGTTATAACATATTGACCATGGAATTTTTTTTTATTTTCATGATTCTTCCATGGAGACATCCAACTAGGGTTCTAGGTATAGTATGCACTAATATCCCACTGAGCAATGAGGCCCTACTACAGGGCCCTCTTCTAGTAGCGGCACCAGCGGAGGCACCAACGGTACCATTACCCATTAGGACACTGTTACCACCAGACCCAACAGTAGAGGGTACATTCCTCTTGAGCACGTTACACAAGTTACTTCACCAGAGGCCACCCAGGATCATGGGTTAGAAGAACCCACCGACAGTTGAGGATTGGATGGAGGCTGTGGTGAGAGTCTTCCGACTGGTAGGGACACCAGCTAATCTCATGGTGATCCTTCCCACCAGTCTTATATAGGAAAAAAAGATATATTGTGGGGCTTGATTCTCTAGGTTCAGAAAGAGGTGACATATCTCTGGGCAGCCTTCAAGAGCTTATTTTGTGCAGAGTTTGTCCCAACGACTCTTCATGTAGTGCATATTCAGAAGATTCTTCATCTGTAGTAAGGAACTATGAATTTTTCTCAGTACTCAGCGAGGTTCATGGACCTATCACTCTATTCCACTGAAATGGTTCTAGACCCATTCTTCAAGGCCTGAACCGTATAGCAGTGACTCAGGCATGATATCAGGGCATCGATGATTTCTCTCAGTATCCTAACGCATGCGGGGGTGTTAGAGCGAGCCCTTTTAGTAAAGAGATTCTTGGCTGAGCAGTCACCAGCAGTGAGACACACCGCCAAATATCATGTATCGGAGTCTTCTACAGCTGGTAGTAGAAAAATTTCATAGAGGTCCAAGAGGACCAGACCAACAGGTGGACAACTGAATGATTCAGGGTCACTTGTGCGTTGTACATGAGATAGAGTCAGCCATGTGAGGAACATGCAGTGTTTCACATGTGGTGGGTAGGGTCACATGGCTCATGAATATCAAAGCCACCATACAGATGATTAGCATACTATCAAGGGACCACCCAGGTAGAGACAGAGGTTCAACCGAGGGGGTTCGCAGGGAGTAGGCGGGCGTGGCAGAGGAGCAGGTCGTCCAGTTGGCGGTGGGATACAATTAAAGGTGTTACTGCCACCACCACCAGGTGGTCCACCCTGACCCTAGGGAGCATTTGGACATTTACGAGCTCAGCTCTAGGAAGATGAGGCCTATGACCAAGGTGCTCTAGAGATGATACAAGGTATGATATGTGTCTACTCCACATTAGTTGTAGTACTTATAGACATAGGTCCCATTCATTCTTTTATTGCCACTACCCTCGTTCAGTGCTCATAGATTCTGACAGAGCTGCAGTCTCGATCCTTACAGCAAGAGAATCCAACGGGAGCAGATTTGAAAATTAAGCAATGGTGCCTGTAGTGTAAGCATACTCTAGGAGGCGGGAGCATCAACTGGAATCTCCTAGTAGTGGCATTGAGGCCTTACGACGTCATCTTTGTTATGTACTAGTAATCTATCTCCATTGATCAGATTGACAGTATTAGGCGCAAAGTGCAGTGCGTCTGCATGGATGGGACCATGTTTTCCTTCATCGGTGAGAAGAGAGCCTTTGCAGCATAGGATGTACTTGCCCATAGGATAGTGAATCCAATCCTTCATCAGTTGGCTAGCCTTAGCCTCGAGGCGGTTGAGGGTGAGAGTTCATGTTATCCTATAGTGGTGGACCAGTATGCGGATGTCTTCCCAGATGATGTTCTAGGTCTACCTCCCCGCATAGAGGTTGGAATTTACATTGTCTTGAACATCGGGATGGCACTGACATCCACACCAGCGTATCAAATGGCTCCCATAGAGCTTCGTGAGATGCGGGTATAGCTAGAGGACTTATAGGGGAAAGGATTCATCCAGCTCAGTTTATATCTTTGGGCAGCCCCAATTTTGTTTGCCATGAAGGAGGATGGGAGATTGATACTTTTTGTTGACTATCGGCACCTGAACCAGGTGACCGTGAAGAACAAGTACCCACTCCTGGGGATTGATGACCTCATTGATCAGCTGATTGGTGCATAGTGGTTCTCGATGAAAGACCTCATATCTGGCTATCACCAGCTTAGAGTACCAGACAAGGATGTGCAGAAGATGGCTTTGAGATGTCGGTACTACCATTATGAGTTATTGGTCATGTCGTTCAGTGTGGCAAATTCTCCATTAGTGGTCATGGGACTCATGAATAGGATCATCCAGCCATATCTTGATCGCTTTGTAGTAGTCTTCATCAACAACATAATGATCTATTCGGATACAAAGTAGGAGAATGCCTATCATTTGAAATTAGTTATGGACACACTCTGAGAGCATCAGCTCTATGTTAAGCTCTCGATGTGCCAGTTCTGGATCAGAGAGGTTCACTTTATGGGAAATGTCATCTCAGAGGCTAGAGTTGGGGTGGATCCATAGATGATCGAGGCAGTACTTGCATGCGATCCACCCAAGAGTGTGATGGTGGTGCAATGTTTCAATGGATTGGTCAGGTACTACTGAAGCATTGTGCCATATTTCTCTAGAGTTGCAACACCTTTATCAGCGTTGAAGAATAATGGGAAACCCTTTGTTTGGTCAGAGAGATGCCAGTGTAGTTTTAAGGAGTTGAGGCAGAGGCTGACTAGTTCCCCCATCTTGTGCCATATTTCCCTTGAGTTGCAACACATTCGATGGAAGTGACAATCGGTAATCTACCTTCCCAACATGATCCAGTATTTCAAAAGGACCGATATACCTTTGGCTCAGCTTTCCCTTCTTTCCAAATCTCATTACTCTCTTCCAAGGAGATATTCGTAAGAACACTTTATCACCCACTTCAAACTCTAAGTCTTTTCTTCGGTTGTCGGCATAACTTTTTTGTCGACTCTGAGCTTCTCTTATGTGTTGTTGAATAGATCTGACCTTTTCTGCCATCTCATCAACATGATCAGGTCCTAATAGCTTTCTTTCCCCAACTTTATCCTAGCAAGTTGGAGTCCTGCATTTCTTTCCATAGAGAGATTCATAAGGAGCCATCTGAATACTGGAGTGAAAGCTATTATTATAAGAAAATTCCACTAAAGGTAGGTGTTGGTCCCAACCACCTTTGATATCCATAGAGCATGCTCTTAACATATCTTCTAGAGTTTGAATTGTCCTCTCAGACTGACCGTCTGTCTGAGGATGATATGCAGTGCTGAAACTCAACTCTGTAACCAAAGTATGCTGAAGACTTCGCCAGAACATTGAGGTAAACCTCGGATCCCGATTAGATATAATAGAAAGTGGTACTCCATGTAATCTTACCACTTCCTTTACATATATCCTGGAAAGCTGATCCAGAGAGAAATCCTCTCTAATATCAATGAAGTGTGCCGACTTTATAAGACGATCAACTATGACCCAGATGACATTATTGCCTTTGGATGTTTTAGGAAGTCCTGTGACAATGTCTGTAGTGATGTTTTCTTATTTCCACTCGGGTATGGGCAATGGTTGTAACATCCCCTTAGACTTCTGTCTCTCAACATTAACTGGATTACAAACCAAGTATTGAGAGACATATTCAGAAACATCTCTTTTTATTCCATCCCACCAGAAGTACTCTATCAGGTCCCTATACATCTTCGTGCTTCCATGATGAATAGAGAATGAAAAACAATGAGACTCATCCTGCAGCTCCTTCTTTAATTCGGGGATGTGAGGAACACAAACCCGGTTCCTAAACTTTATTATCCCATCACAATCAAGGTTGAATTTGGGAACATTTCTCACCGTTTTTTGTAACTTTACATCTTCTTTCTGTGCCTCTTTAATCTTAACATGTTTAGATGGTTGAACATACATTTCAGAAAGATAAGATTTTTCCCCTTTCCTTATAATTCCAGAATCCATCCTTTGTATATCCATAAATATTGGATCTTTTTTTATCCTCATCATGGATAAACTGGCATGGTCTTATTGACTTAATGAATCTGCCACCTTGTTTGCTTTCCCAGGGTGGTAATGAATTGAGCAGTCGTAATCCTTAATCAGTTCCAACCATCTTCTTTGGCGCACATTCAGATCCTTTGGTGTGAAAATATACTTTAAACTTTTATGATCAGTATAAATGTAACACCTTTCTCCATAAAGATAATGCCTCCATATATTTAATGAAAAAATTACCATAGCTAACTCCAAATCATGAGTTGGGTTATTTTTCTCATGGATTTTCAAATGTCATGAGGCATAAGCTATCACCATATCATTTTGCATAAGAACACACCCCAATCCCTTCTTGATGCATCACTGTAGATCACAAAACATTCTCCATTACAAGGCAGTGTGAGAACAGGTGCACTGGATAACCTTCTTTTCAACTCCATGAAATTATCTTCACATTCCTCCGTCCAAACAAACATAAATCCTTTCTGAGTCAACCTGGGGAGTGGATTAGATAATCGTGAAAAATCTTTCACAAAATGTCGATAATATCTACCCAAACCAAGAAATATTCGGATCTCAGTTACTGTTGTTGGTCTCGATCATCTTTCGATAACCTCTGTTTTTGCTGGATCCACAGATATCCCCTCTTTTGAGATTATGTGACCCAAAAATGAAACTTTTTGAATCCAAAATTCACACTTGGTAAATTTTTCATAAAGACTCTCCTTTTTCAGGGTCTTCAATATAATTCTCAAGTGATCTTCATGTTCTTCCTTTCTCTTTGAATATATAAGAATATCTTTTATAATGACTACCACAAACTGATCAAGATAGTCTCTAAAGACTCTATTCATCATATCCATGAAGATATCATGGGCATTAGTAAGACCAAATGGAATCACTATAAATTCATAGTGTTTATACCTTGTACAGAAAGCCGTCTTTGGTATATCTGCCCTTTTGACCCTTAATTGATGATACCCTGAACGTAGATCAATCCTGGAAAAGTATTGGGCTCCACGTAGTTGGTCAAATAAGTCATCAATGCGTGGATGATGATATTTGTTCTTGATAATGATCTTGTTACGTTCTCGATAATCAATGCAGAGTCTCATTGATCCATCTAAATTCTTAACAAACAGAACCGGTGCCCCATAAGGTGACGCAATAGGGCGTATGAACCTCTTATCAAGATTCTCTTGGAGTTGCGTCTTCAATTCCTGCAACTCAATTGGGTCCATTTTATAAGGTGTATTTGAAATAGTTAAAGCACCCGATACGATTTCTATTGAAAACTCAACTTCACGATTTGGTGGAAGACCTGAAAATTCCTCTGGAAAGACATCATCAACTCCCGTAAAATGTGCATATTCTTAATTGTGAGTTTCTCACAAACTATTTGAGATAAATAACCTTCATTTAATGGAATCAAGACCCATAAGACGGAAGAAATTTCCACGGGAAGGTTATGTTCATCCTTGCATCGATAGACGATCAAAGATTGATCTGGAATATGGAATGTGACTTCCCTTCTTTGGCAATTGATATGAGCTCCATATAGAGAAAGCCAATCCATTCCAAGTGTAGAGACCCGAAGCCTGACGTACATGGACATTACATTACTTTTGCGGAATACTTAGTACATAACAAAAACACACACACAAGGATCGTAATAGTTTAGTGTCTTTGGAAACTCGGAACGTAGTCTTCTAATCATGGTGAAAGATCTTCAATATCTCCCATAATGATCTTCCCTTTTTTTTTACCTAAAACCTTTCTTTATATCCTGGGGAAAAGAAAACATAAAAGGGTGAGCTCAAATGCTCAGTAAGGGTATACAAAAGAAAAAACAATCACATCATATTCATAAGAACATAACTTTTTGGAAATCGTAACCTGCAAAAGAGAGCATAATATCTTAACATGGAACAAATCATAGAAGTGAAAATGAGATCCCCATAATCATATCATAAAACTTGAAACTTTGTGGCATGCACACATAATCATGGAAAATCATTTCTTGTTAGTCATGACTCATTGCCAAGAATATCTTAGTGGACAAAGTCCCTTTTTGAACCGAGTTCACTCCTTGTTTCAGTCCTGTATCACTGAACCGAAATAACCTTCCGTTCCAGCCATGTCTATCTCATGAGATATAAAATCTTTACCCAATGCATTGGAGGGAGATATAGGTCCCACCCATCTTATAATGAATCCTTTCTTATGTGTGCCACATAATCATAAAACATACATCATCGCATAACACATGTCACAAAAATGGGATTCTTGAAACATCATGACATCATAAATCAATTTATATAAGATAAAGGAATTCATAAAAATAATTCCATCACATCATAATCAAATCAATGTAATAATAGGGATAAAAACAGAAACCTTTTATTATCTTAGATGGAAAATAATTTTGATAAAATACTTGAACTTCATTCTAGAGGAAAATATCCTTTCTACTTCAAAAACATTTTTCCTTTCTTAACATGTTATACAACTTTAAAATAAAAGAAGTTGATTAAAAATAAACTTGAAAACTTGTAAAGGAAGATTCTTGTAAACAATGTTTTAAAAATACATTCATGCCGTATAAGTTAAAAAGAAAACATTCTTCTCGTACTTTTTTCGGAAAAGTCAAAAAGTTCCTTGTACGAAAAAGCGACAAAATATTCCTTTCATATTCTTTACTAAAAACTCACCGAAGGGTAAAATTGGATTTAAAGTATTGTAAGTGGATGGAAACAATATTATATATTTACGGAACATGGATGTGGATGATAAAATACACCCTAGTAAATGCCAAAGTAAAAACAATCTCGGATAAAAATGAGATTGCGATATTTCCCTTACCTTAGGTCCGATTTGCTTCGTATGTGTCCGAACCTCCTGTATAATGATTTAAATAATGTCATTGACTTATTACAGAATCATATTCATTGTTATGATATCATATATGGTTCACTTATGACATTATATTACCCGTTCTTTTGTAAATTCCATGTTAAATAAGCGTTTTGGGTAAAATCGTTTCATTTATCGTAGGTGTTTTGACTTTTTGTTCTTGACATTATTATTACTTATATCATGATTTACTTACATCCAGAATATAAAATATGATTTATATATCATATATATTCAGTATATATATATATATAATAGATAGAAAAATGAAATGAAAAACATCGTTCATGGAGACGGTAGTCCGTACGTACGCATGAACGCTGTTTTTCTTTCTTTATTGTCTTGAATGGAAGTAAGTAGATGACATAAATATATATATATACATAAATCCAGTATCATTATTATGTCATATATTTCATTAGCACTTATTATATATACTTTATAATCATTCATGAATGGTTAATCATTAAGAATGAATCTCATCGCGTCGTGGAGACGGTATTCCGTACGTACGCACGAGCGATGATATCATTTCCATAATTATTGAATTGAATTGGAGTGGATTATAAAATATATAATAATCAATATGATGTTGTAATAACTATGTATGGTTATTCTTTACACCATTATACCCATCCATGTAAGGTGGTGGTGGAAAATAGATTACACCACGGCGTGGAGACGGTATTCCGTACGTACGCACGCGCGGTGATTTCTTTTTCCGTAGGATGGATAGATGGTGAAATAGGGTTGTTTCATACTTATAATAACATATCAGTATATGAGTTATACTGATGTTATTACTTCATAATGAAACAACCTAAGAAGAAGATGTGGAAGAAGAAATAAAGATGAAAGAATTGGTAACGGTAATTACCTCTTCTTTGAAGCGCCTCTTTGAGACCTCCTCTTAGGGCACTAAAATTGGTCTTTGAGGAAGACCAGAACCTCTAGGATGTTTTTAGGGAAGTGGAGAAGAGATTTTGGCAGGGGTTGGACGAGCTTGAGTGCTCAAATTGGTGTGAGGAGGAGGGGGAGGAGGTGCCCTTTTATAAGGGAGGAGAGGGGCACCTTAGGAATATCTCAAAATATTATTTTATATTAAAGTAAAAATCGGTTTATAATGGCTCAAAAGGGTCTTATTTCGAAGATAAGGTGGGGATGGGTCGAAATTCTATCAACCAATAAGATTTATACAAGTTTAGGGTATTATTTTAAACTTATCAATTAGATTTAACTCTAAGTTAAATAATTTAACTTTTACCATGTCTTTTTGTTTTCTTTCACTATATGGTTAATAAACTTACTATAACATGCCAAACGAACCCCAAATTGTTTATTATTAATATATATATCCTTATCTAAGTCATTTGGCCGAACCTTAGATTTTTAGGAATAAAATAACAATTAATAATATAATATTTGATTTAAAAACTATTTTGTGTCAATTTTGACACTATTTGATATATGATTTTTGTGAAAGTCATAACAGAATTATATGTTCGAACCAAGTTGATTAAATCAACATTAATATATCATAGTAACCTAGAAAATTAGTGGAATTCATAAAAAGTCTTAAATTACATTTATTTTTGTATTTATATTATCAATTATGTCAATATTTCATTAATAAGATAATTACTGCATCATCTTTTGTCATAAATAAATTAAATTATTTGATGTCTAAAAATTACAAATAAAATACCATCATGTAGGAAATCTGTTTAGCTTTCTAATGAATATTTAAAATCGAATTTATCTTATTTATAACCCCATATTATAAATGATTTACTTATTAAACTTTGATTTTAACTATTTTAACCCTTCTTTAAATAAATTAACAATAAATGTCCTAATCTAATCCAAGTGGGCCTAAATGGTCATATTTTATTTCTAATTTTGTTTTTGGTCGAATTACACTTGTCCAATAGAATTAGGACATGTGTTAGGGTAATATTAATATCATATTTACCCTTAGTTACCCAATTTACTATTAACCGCGGTAAAAAAAGTAAAAAGTTACTATTCACCAAAAAATTATTTTCATCTCATTGAACCACATTTTATTCCTTGATATTAACCGTGTCTCTCGGATTTTCGAAATTCCATTCACAGAAGCGGTAAAATTATGTTTTATGCAAAATTCAGTTTTTAACCTACCACTTAGTGGTTTCACTATTCATCAAAAATTGAATGTTTTCAGAAAAATACCAAAATTTCACCCTAGGCTAATTTCGATATTCTGAGTCCAAAAATGAAGTCCATTTTGAAAAATAAAATTTATAAAATTTCAAAAAGTGATTATTACTATTCATAACGGCTAGTTTTAATAATATTTTAATAGCATATCGTTGTTTCGTGAAACTCAGTATTGCGTACTACACACGCTATCGAAGAAGGTTGCGATTGCGTGTAATGCAAGGCAAGTCAAGGATGCGTGTTGTGCAAGCTCCTTTTGGTGTAGCGTACAACACAAGACATTAATAAAATTAAAAAGAATATTTTTCATAAAATCTCGGGTTGTTACATTCTACCCCCCTTAAAATGAATTTCGCCCTCGAAATTCGTCGGGGTTATAAATGGTTTACTATTTGAAAGTTTATTTAATAGAAACCCACATCGTAAAAAAGAATATCAAAACCAATCTTTAAAAACAAAATTATGAAACGTAATGGTTACCCAAATAAACTAATCACTGGGTTTCCACATAGGTGAAAATATGGATATGAAAGAGAAATCTAACCATCATGTTCTGATGGAGAGTGGTAGAGAACATGGCTATGGAAAGTCCAGTAATCACAAATCCATAAATTTGTGACGATCTAAGGTACCATCTGATTCATCAGGTATAAGATCACTAGGACAACATTTTTGGTTTTCAAGATCATTTCCCTAAAGTTGAAAATTGAATTAGAATAAATACTTTCTTTATTTTGGTACAATCTCACTGTTGTTCATGCCTTGAACAATTTCCACTTCATCTCTTAAATAAATGAAGTTGAATTTGTTATTCGTGAAGTGTTAGCAGATCATGTGATAGAATGACGGGTCATTCCATCTGTCTCAAACAAAAGGTTAGCAAATATTATATACATAAGTCGATCTATAGTGAGATTAATCATATATGGTTTCTAAAATGGACTTATACTTCATATATCATACTACTTAATATAATAAAACTAGTTTCTACTAAACAGGGACTTCCTGTAGGCCAGTGGTAGGCAATAAAGGCCAGTCGCACTTCAGTTGTGGATTCGATTCCCACAGCCTTGTCCGACGCGATGGGCTGTCGCCCGTCCTGCAGGTTGTCCTTTTTCTAAAACTATATTACTATAACATCCCATCAATAA
The DNA here is from genome assembly GCA_963277665.1 of Viscum album. Taxonomy (NCBI): domain Eukaryota; kingdom Viridiplantae; phylum Streptophyta; class Magnoliopsida; order Santalales; family Viscaceae; genus Viscum; species Viscum album. The sequence continues at coordinate 50,375,892 of OY728152.1, read as the reverse complement.
TATTGAGAAAACATCTATCCTTAAACAATACTAACTTGTGTCCAACATAATCCATTCCAATCTTTAGGCTTATCCATAATACTGCAGTCCACTCTCATAACACAGTGAAAACGATTTCCAGAGATTTAATACCATCGTTGATCCCCATATATCATAAGATATATCTCGTTGGTCACATTCTAATCATTAAAAGGCCTTAATCATCTATTCCCTTGAATACCCATTGAACCTTATTGAAAACATGAATGTAGTTAAACGTTAACACTTTCCACATACCAAAATCCTCAAAATTCTATATACTCAAACCATGATATCACTTAGTCCTTATATCAATCATGAGCTCATGAATATAATCAAACACCCCATTATCTTATTATTCCTTCATTGTGCGCATATCATCTAAATTCTAAAAAATATCTGAATAACCTTTCATGGATAGTGGTACCATTAATCATACACTTTCATAACTCAAGGAAAGACAACAGTGTAACAATCCTTAGACGTCTCTTTATTCCATAGTACCATGAGATTTCTTATACAACATTACACATGATAAACATGTAATCATTCCACTACATTCTTAAACCATTTACCGAGCTTCAAAAATTCTTTCATCTCACATATCATTTGTAGTCTCTTCATCATCATCCACATAAATACTACCCATATGACCATACTGATTCTCTTCATGAGTCTTTCCCTTAGGGAATTTGTTTGCATAATGGCCATACATTCCACATTTAAAACACTTAACCATTTTTGATGTCGTAGCAATACCATTATCCACATCCATGGTGTTAACCGACCCTTTTCCTTTGCACTTACTTGCTTTGTGTCCTTCTTTTCCACACCCAAAGCATCTTCCAGTTCCCTTGAAAAATTCTCCTTGATGCCTCTTCCCACATGATTTACATAGGGGAAATTGAACTTTCTTTCCTCTATGATCATCATGAAACTCAATCTTTCTCTTATTAGTCGAGTCAGGAAACTTACCAAATTTTACTTTATTGATCATATTATGAGATTGCTGATTCGGCACTAAATGATCTTTGGACTTCCAAATCCCATTTCATTTGGTTTCTCATGAAGAATATCATTCCATTGTCCATCATATCTTCCATTATCGTGAATCATCTTGTTTCCAGCCATTTTCTAAAACCCAAAAAAAAATAGTGTGAGAGGCAAAAATCATGCTAGGGAAAACAACATAATAAAGGTGGAGTATCCTTGATATCTAACATCTTAGGTTAAATTCTATGATCGTTACGATAGTTCTAGGACTGTATCCTATACATATACTTATCCTTAGGGACATCCCTAGGCATACCATATAAATATCTCTAGGGATCTCACTAAAGTTCTCGCATCCTAGTTTCCAAAGGTTGACTAAACCTTTCCTCTGATACCAACTGTAGAGACCCGAATCCTGACGTACATGGACATTACATTACTTTTGCGGAATACTAAGTACATAACAAAAACACACACACAAGGATTGTAATAGTTTAGTGTCTTTGGAAACTCGGAACGTAGTCTTCTAATCGTGGTGAAAGATCTTCAATATTTCCCATAAAGATCTTCCCTTTTTTTTTAGCTAAAACCTTTCTTTATATCCTGGGGAAAAGAAAACATAAAAGGGTGAGCTCAAATGCTCAGTAAGGGTATACAAAAGAAAAATCAATCACATCATATTCATAAGAACATAACTTTTTGGAAATCTTAACCTGCAAAAGAGAGCATAATATCATAACATGGAACAAATCATAGAAGTGAAAATGAGATCCCCATAATCATATCATAAAACTTGAAACTTTGTGGCATGCACAAATAATCATGGAAAATCATTTCTTGTTAGTCATGACTCATTGCCAAGACTATCTTAGTGGACAAAGTCCCTTTCTGAACCGAGTTCACTCCTCGTTTCAGTCCTGTATCACTGAACCGAAATAACCATCCGTTCCAGCCATGTCTATCTCATGAGATATAAAATCTTTACCCAATTCATTGGAGGGAGATATAGGTCCCACCCATCTTATAATGAATCCTTTCTTATGTGTGCCACATAATCATAAAACATACATCATCGCATAACACATGTAACAAAAATGGGATTCTTGAAACATCATGACATCATAAATCAATTTATATAAGATAAAGGAATTCATAAAAATAATTCCATCACAACATGATCAAATCAATTTAATAATAGGGATAAAAACAGAAACCTTTTATTATCTTAGATGGAAAATAATTTTGATAAAATACTTGAACTTCATTCTTGAGGAAAATATCCTTTCTACTTCAAAAACATTTTTCCTTTCTTAACATGTTATACAACTTTAAAATAAAAGAAGTTGATTAAAAATAAACTTGAAAACTTTTAAAGGAAGATTCTTGTAAACAATGTTTTAAAAATACATTCATGCCGTATAAGTTAAAAAGAAAACATTCTTCTCGTACTTTTGTCGGAAAAGTCAAAAAGTACCTCGTACGAAAAAGCGACAAAAGATTCCTTTCATATTCTTTACTAAAAACTCACCGAAGGGTAAAATTGGATTTAAACTATTTTAAGTGGATGGAAACAATATTATATATTTAGGGAACATGGATGTGGATGATAAAATACACCCCAGTAAATGCCAAAGTAAAAACAATCTCGGATAAAAATGAGATTGCGATATTTCCCTTACCTTAGGTCCGATTTGCTTCGTATGTGTCCGAACCTCCTGTATAATGATTTAAATAATGTCATTGACTTATTAAAGAATCATATTCATTGTTATGATATCATATATGGTTCACTTATGACATTATATTACCCGTTCTTTTGTAAATTCCATGTTAAAGAAGCGTTTTGGGTAAAATTGTTTCATTTATCGTAGGTGTTTTGACTTTTTGTTCATGACATTATTATTACTTATATCATGATTTACTTACATCCAGAATATAAAATATGATTTATATATCATATATATTCAGTATATATATATATATATAATAGATAGATAAATGAAATGAAAAACATCATTCATGGAGACGGTAGTCCGTACGTACGCATGAACACTGTTTTTCTTTCTTTATTGTCTTGAATGGAAGTAAGTAGATGACATACACATATATATATATACATAAATCCAGTATCATTATTATGTCATATATTTCATTATCACTTATTATATATACATTATAATCATTCATGAATGGTTAATCATTAAGAATGAATCTCATCGCGGCGTGGAGACGGTATTCCGTACGTACGCACGAGCGATGATATCATTTCCATAATTATTGAATTGAATTGGAGTGGATTATACAATATATCAGAATCAATATGATGTTTTAATAATTATTTATAGTTATTCTTTACACCATTATACCCATCCATGTAAGGTGGTGGTGGAAAATAGATTACCCCACGGCGTGGAGACGGTATTCCGTACGTACGCACGCGCGGTGATTTCTTTTTCCGTAGGATGGATAGATGGTGAAATAGGGTTGTTTCATACTTATAATAACATATCAGTATATGAGTGATACTGATGTTATTACTTCATAATGAAACAACCTAAGAAGAAGAAGTGGAAGAAGAAATAAAGATGAAAGAATTGGAAACGGTAATTACCTCTTCTTTGAAGCGCCTCTTTGAGACCTCCTCTTAGGGCACTAAAATTGGTCTTTGAGGAATACCAGAACCTCTAGGATGTTTCTAGGGAAGTGGAGAAGAGATTTTGGCAGGGGTCGGCCGAGCTTGGGTGCTCAAATTGGTGTGAGGAGGAGGGGGAGGAGGTGCCCTTTTATAAGGGAGGAGAGGGGCACCTTAGGAATATCTCAAAATATTATTTTATATTAAAGTCAAAATCGGTTTATAATGGCTCCAAAGGGTCTTATTTCTAAGATAAGGTGGGGATGGGTCGAAATCCTATCAACCAATAATATTTAGACAAGTTTAGGGTATTATTTTAACCTTATCAATTAGATTTAACTCTAAGTTAAATAATTTAACTTTTACCATGTCTTTTTGTTTTCTTTCACTATATGGTTAATAAACTTACTATAACAATCCAAACGAATCCCAAATTGTTTATTATTAATATATATATCCTTATCTAAGTCATTTGGCCGATCCTTAGATTTTTAGGAATAAAATAACAATTAATAATATAATATTTTATTTAAAAACTATTTTGTGTCAATTTTGACACTATTTGATATATGGTTTTTGTGAAAGTCATAACAGAATTATATGTTCGAAACAAGTTGATTAAATAAACATTAATATATCATAGTAACCTATAAAATTAGTGGAATTCATAAAAAGTCTTAAATTACATTAATTTTTGTATTTATATTATCAATTATGTCAATATTTCATTAATAAGATAAATACTGCATCATCTTTGCGTCATAAATAAATTAAATTATTTGATGTCTAAAAATTACAAATAAAATACCATCATGTAGGAAATCTTTTTAGATTTCTAATGAATATTTAAAATCGAATTTATCTTATGTATAACCCCATATTATAAATGATTTACTTATTAAACTTTGATTTTAACTATTTTAACCCTTCTTTAAATAAATTAACAATAAATGTCCTAATCTAATCCAAGTGGGCCTAAATGGTCATATTTTATTCCTAAGTTTGTTTTTGGTCGAATTACACTTGTCCAATAGAATTAGGACATGTGTTAGGGTAATATTAATATCATATTTACCCTTAGTTACCCAATTTACTATTAACCGCGGTAAAAAAAGTAAAAAGTTACTATTCACCAAAAAATTATTTTCATCTCATTGAACCACATTTTAGTCCTTGATATTAACCGTGTCTATCGGATTTTCGAAATTCCATTCACAGAAGCGGTAAAATTAAGTTTTATGCAAAATTCAGTTTTTAACCTACCACTTAGTGGTTTCACTATTCATCAAAAATTGAAAGTTTTCAGAAAAATACCAAAATTTCACCCTAGGCTAATTTCGATATTCTGAGTCCAAAAATGAAGTCCATTTTGAAAAATAAAATTTATAAAATTTAAAAAAGTGATTATTACTATTCATAACGGCTAGTTTTAATAATATTTTAATAGCATATCGTTGTTTCGTGAAACTCAATATTGCGTACTACACACGCTATCGAAGAAGGTTGCGATTGCGTGTAATGCAAGGCAAGTCAAGGATGCGTGTTGTGCAAGCTCCTTTTGGTGTAGCGTACAACACAAGACATTAATAAAATTAAAAAGAATATTTTTCATAAAATCTCGGGCTGTTACACCAAGAATCCCATCAAATAACACTATAGGAAGGATCACAAGATTTGCAGGAAGCACTTTCCCAAAAACTTCAATCGGAGAAGAATTATAAACTTTTGATGCGACTGTTGTGCCATTAGGGGTTGTCAGAGCTAACTCAACATCTAATTGTTGAGGTAATATGGTGATACCCTTAGCAAATTCTTCAGAAATAAAGGAGTGGGTGGATCTAGAATCAAATAAAACATTTTATACTTTAGAGTGGATGGTAAGTGTACCTTTCACCACTTCGTTATCGTACTCCATATTGCTGATAGAAATTTCATGTGACTTTCCTTTGTTTTTAGCCTTAAGAGTTTGTTGATGTTGATCATCATCATCAATCCTAGGATTAGGGCATTGATTGGAATAATGCCCCATTTCCTTGCAATTGTAACATTGAAGTGTAGGAGGTGCACTCTATGTAGCCTTTTCATTGTTCGCAACACTAGACATCTTATTTCCATCATTGTGGCATTCAAATGCCCGATGACCTTCCTTTCCACATTTGAAACATTTACCTGTCCCTTTAAGACAACTCCCTCCATGTTTCTTTCCACTCTTTGAGAATAAGGAAAAACTCATCTTCTTTTCAGTGTGCTCTTTAGATTTCCTTTGAATTCCATTTTTCTCTTCTTATCAAACCCATATGACTGATGGGTTACTTCAATCTCCATATCAACATTGAGAGCACATCAAACGATTTCCTCATAGCTATTGAAGTCCCTTATGGCTAACGCCCTTCGAAGACTTTGTTTTAATCCACAAAAGAATCGATCGATCTTACTCTCAGGTTGGATAATAATACCAGAAGCGTACCTTGCAAGTCTTGAAAAATTTGCTTCATAGGTACCAAAAGATTCATCATCCTTTTTCTGTAGTTCAAGAAACTCCTTCTCCATCATTGTTCGGAGAATACGAGGTAAGTACTTATTGAAAAATAAGTTCTTGAACTCGTCCCATTCCATGGACTCAATTTCTTCTTTTGGCCTCGTATTCTTGATAACATTCCACCATTGATCAGCATCACCTTCCAAACGATACACTGCTTAGATAACTTTATCATGTTCAGAACATTGAAGAACTGAAAATATCTTTTCAGTAGTACTGATCCATTTTTCAGCAACTAATGGATCAGTAGACCCGCTAAATGAAGGTGGTCGCTGTCTCATGAAGGATTCAACAGAATGTTATTCCTTCATTTTCTCATTTGGAAGTCCTGCATGATTTATAGCTTGAGAAAGTTGTGTGAGCATGGCTACAAGATTCTTCATTCTAGTTCCCATAATGTTTGGTTGCTCAGGGGGACTATCATTGCATTGCCCGTCGCATTCCGCATTAACATAGTTCCTTCGGGTTCCATTCATTGACTAAAACCAAGCAGAATAGTGTGAGAAACACTAATTATAATAGGAAAACCACATAATAAAGAATAAAATTTCACACTTAAGGTCTTATCATAGGTTATTCATGGCCATTTCTAAAACACTAATATTGTGTTCTATGCTTAGACTTATCCTTAGGGTTCTTACTAAGGCTTTTACATCCTAGTTTCCAAAGGTTGACAATAACCTCCCTCTGATAACAACTATAACGACCCATACTTTACTTACAATGTTAGTACTTCAAAATTGATGTACACGTATTACAACATAAAACAAAACCATGAAAGGACCTTATAGGTATAGTGTCTTTAGAAACTGGGAAACATAAACAATTGGTTCATAAAGCGTCTACACTCTCTCCCATTTATTTCATCATATCTATAGTCACTTTTGGCATATCTTACTTAATAACCTTCTTCCTGACCTGGGGAATGAAAACATACAAAAGGGTGAGCTCAAATGCTCAGTAAGGGTAAACAAAAGATATATCAATCACATCATATTAATAAGAACATAACATATTGGAAATCTTACCCTGTAAAAGAGATCATAAGTTCATAACATGGGATAAATCATGGTAGTGAAATGTAATCAAAATAATCATATCTTAAAACATGAAGCTTTGTGGCATACACACATAATCATAGATAATCATTTCTTATTAGTTAAGACTCATTGCCAAGACTATCTTAGTGGACAAAGTCCATTTATGAACTGAGTTCATTCCTCGTTTCAGTCCTGTTTCACTGAACCGGTTTAACCTGCCGTTATAGCCATGTCTATCTCATGAGATATAAAATATTTACCCAATGCATTGGAGGGAGATATAGGTCCCACCCATCTCATAATGAAACCATTCTTATGTGTTCCACAAAATCATAAACCATACATCATAGCATAACCCATGTAATAAGAATGGGATTCTTAAACATCGTGACATCATAAAACAATTCATATAAGATAAAGGAATTCATAAAAATAATTCCATCACAAAATAATAAAATAAATGTAATAATAGGGATAGAAACAGAACCCTTTATTATCTTAGATGGAAAATAATTTTCATAAAACACTTGAACTCCATTCTTGAGGAAAATATGCTTTCTACTTCAAAAACACTTTTCCTTTCTTAACATGTCGTATAATTCTAAAATAAAAGAAGTTGATTAAAAATAAATTTAAAAACTTGTAAAGGAAGCTTCTTGGAAATAATGATTTAAAAATCCATTCAGGCCGTATAATCTAAATAAACATTCTTCTCGTACTGTTGTCAGAAAAGTCAAAAAGTACCTCGTACGAAAATAGACAAAATATTCCTTTAATATCTTTTACTAAAATTCACCGAAGTGTAAAATTGGATTTAAACAATTGTAGGTGGATGGAAATAATATTAAATATTGAGGAAACATTGATGTGGATGATAAAATACACCCCAGTAAATACCAAAGTATAAACAATCTCAGATAAAAATGAGATTGTGATATTTTCCATTACCTTAGGTCCGATTTTCATCGTAAGTGTCCGAAACTCTGGTATAATGATTTAAATAAAGTCATTGACCTATTCCAGAATCATAATCATTGTTATGATGTCATATATGGTCATATTATTAGCTTATTATTAGTAATATTTCATTGCAACTTGTTATTCGGGTGTTTATTACTTTTTGTTCTTATGCGTGTTTTGTCGAATAAATTCTTATTCTTATTTTTAGGTTATAGATACCTCATTTACAGAATGGTATTAGTGTAATATATATCATATTTATCCACTCAATTCATTTATGTAATCATTTTTTAGTGAAAACCTTGTATAACTAGTCGCATCACATCGTGGAGATGGTATTCCGTACGTACGCACGAAAGATGATATCGTTCCCATGACCGTGGAATTGTATTGGAGTGTATGTATACTATTTCAGAATCCATATAACTTTACAATAATCATATATATTCATTCTTTACACCATTATACTCATCCATGTAATGTAGTGGTGGAAAATAGATTACACCACGGCGTGGAGACAGAATTTCGTACGTACGCACGCGCGGTGATTTCGTTTTCCGTGGGATGGATAGATGGTGAAATAGGGTTGTTTAATACTTATAATAACATATCAGTATATGAGTGATACTTATTTTATTAATTTATAATGAGACAACTAAAGAAGAAGAATTGGAAGAAGAAATAAAGTTGAAAGAATCAGTAACGGACATTACCTCTTATTTGAAGCGATTCTTTGAGACCCCCTTTTAGGGCACTAAAATTTGTCTTTGAAGAAGACCAAGAACTCTAGGATGTTTCTAGGGAAGTGAAGAGGAGAAATTTTCAGGGTTTGGCTGAGCCTGAAGGCTCATAGTTGTGTGAGGAAGAGAGGGAGGAGGTTCCCTTTTATAAGGGAGGAGAGGGGCTCCTTTGGAAAAACCAAAAATATTATTTTATTATAAATCCATATTCAGTTTTAAATAGATCAAAAATTGATTTATTTCTAAGATAAGGTGGGGATGGGTCTAAATCCTCTCATCCAATAGAATTTGGATGAGTTTAGTTTACTATTTTAACCTTATCATTTATATTTAACTTTAAGTTAGATAATTTTACTTTTACCATGTCTTTTTGTGTTCTTACACTATAAGGTTAATAAACTAACTATAACAAACCAAACGAACCCCAAGTTATTTATTATTAATATATATAACCTTATCTAAGTCATTTGGATGAACTGTAGATTTTTATGAATAAAATAACAATTAATAATATAATATTTTTTTAAAAACTATTTTATGTCAATTTGGATACTATTTAGTAATTGATTTATGTGAAAATCAGAAAAGAATGATTAATTCGAAAAAAGTTAATTATTTCAATCCTAACATGTCATATTAACCTAGAAAATTAGTGTAATTAATAAAAACTCTCAAATTACATTTATTTGTGTATTTATAACATCAACTATGTCAATATTTCATTAATAAGATAATTACTACATCATCATTGTGTCATAAATAAATTAAATTATTTAATGTATAAAAATTACAAATAAAATACCATTATGTAGGAAGTCTTTTTATATTTCTAATTAATATTTATAGTCGAATTTATCTTATGTATAACCCTATATTAAAAATGTTTTTGTTATAAAACATTGATTTTAACTATTTTAACCCTTCTTTAAATAAATTAATAATAAATGTCCTAATCTAATCCAAGTGGGCCTAAATGGTCATATTTTATTCCTAAGGTTGTTTTTGGTCGAATTAAATTTATCCAATAGAATTAAGACATGTGTTAGGGTAATAATAATATCATTTTTACTCTTAATTACCATATTTACTTTTAACCGTGGTAAATAAAAGTGAAAAGTTACTATTCACCAAAAATTATTTCCATCTCATTGAACCACATTTTACATACTGACATCAACTGTGTCTCTCGGATTTTTTAAATTCCACTCACAGAAGTGGTAAAATTATGTTTTATGTAAATTTTCAAAATCTCCTAGGAGGTGGGTAAAAGACGGTGAAAAGTTCAATAAAATTTTTATATATCTAAAATTATTATAAAATTACTCCAATGAATTACATTGGACCTATATAGGTATTATGTGTCAATTTTTACCAAAAATAAATTTAAATAAAATAAATAATTATTTAAAAAAAATTCGGTTTTTATATAGTAACACATTGTTTTCACTATTCATCAAAAATTGAATGTTTCCAGAAAAAAAAAACCAAAATTTCAAACTAGGCTAATTTCGATATTCTGAATCCAAAAATGAAGTCCATTTTGAAAAATAAAATTTCCAAAACTTCAGAAAGTGGTTATTACTATTCATAATGGCTAGTTTTAATAATATTTTAATAGTATATTGTTGTTTAGTGAAACTCGGTATTGCGTACGATGCAAGCTATCAAGGAAGGTCGTGATTGCGTTTAAAGGAAGCCAAGCTAGTGTTGTGTGTAGTGAAAGATTCCTTTGATGATTTATATAAAATAGTAAAAAAATATTTCTTATAAAAGTATCGTTTTTTACAACATATGCCTATGTTAAAGCCACTGGGAGGAGGAGAGGGATGTTGGGAGCTTAATTGGGTTGCGGTTGTATTAGAAAAGTTGCTTGATAGGAGTGAGGAATTGGTTAGAGATGAGGGATTTTTATAACAGGGAGGAGGGGCTCTATAGGAAAGTGTAAAAAATATTATTTTATTATATAATTATTTTCAGTTTCTAAAGGTCCAATACTAATTGAATTCAAAAATAAGATGACTTATGGTAGAAATAAAATCATCCAATATGAATTCGATTGGTATGGGATATTATTTTGTTCTTCATAGTCTTATTTATTAAATTCATTTATTAATGAGGTATACACTAAATAATTATTATATCATAAATAATCTAATTTATCTGAATTCAAAAAATTATAAAAAAAATACCCAGATGTAGGAAATCTTTTTATATTTACAAAAAATATTTACAGATGAATATATAAATAATATAACCCTATGTAAAATTAATTACTAAAAGATATTTGTTTATGTCATTTTTGTCTTTACATTATGTTAATTAAAATAAAGTGTCATTATCACTCCCATGTGGCCCCATGGGGTCCCAAAATCATGGAATATAATGGTCGTATGTGTATAAATAAATATGATTAGGATACATGTTAGATTAATTTTATATTATTATAGTAATATTTTTTACCCCTATTTACCAGATTTACTATTAATCATGGTAAATAAAATATTTACTGATGTAAATATTCATAATGTCTGAATATTAAAGTTAACTATTTTCCCAATTTGGACCTTCTGATTCCAGATATGGAATCCATTTTTTCAAAAATTATAACATGGAATTGGAAGAAATTAATTTAAAATTAAATCCTGATGTTAATAAAAAAAGCGTGTTTTTAAGAAATATTAACTATCAAAAGATTGACACTTATTTATGTCAAATTTCAACATGAAATTAATTCCAATGACCATAGTTGGATTAAATGGTTAAAATATAATCTAATTAAACTTTTAAACTAATTAAAATGATAATTTATACATATAAATAAATTAGATTAACAGCCAATTTTGAATTAAAATACAGTATTTTCACTATTCATTAGAAAAATAAATTTTATCTAAAAAATACTAAAAATTTATCCAAAGTAAATTTTGATATCCCAATTAAAAAAAAGAATTTTATTTGGTCAAATAGAACATATAAAAGTGACCAAAACAATATTTAAAGTGGGTTTTCCATCAAAAGGTTGTAAATCATCCTTTTAATGTAAATTATGCTTAAAATTAGATTCATTCACATTTTATGCTCCTATATTTTATTGGATAAATGTAAAAACATTTAACAAACATGTATGATCATATTGTAGTTAGTTATATTCATTTCCACCAATACAACAGTAAGGAATTAACTACTATTTTAAATAATAATAATATATTATTATTGTGCAATGTAAGATTTCATAGAAACCCGTTATTGTGTATGAGGTATGCCATCAAACATAGCAACCCCTTTAAGGTAAAATTAATATTTCATTCACAAATATTAATAGATATGAAAATGTCATATCTAATTATTTACTTGGGATGTTACATCCTTCCCCGCTTTTGGAAATTGCATCCTTGCAATTTTATTCACTTATCAAATAAGTGGGGTTATTTATCCATCATAACATTTTAATATTCATATGTTGCCTCATCAACCATATGGGTATTCCAAAAAAGCTTTAGCTTGTGTAAATCATTATTCCACAATACATTCTATCTTCAGTCAAGAATCTAGACTGGATGTTCCTCGTAAGAGAGATTCTTTTCCAACTGAACTATTTCTGGCTTCAAAACATGAGATAGATCTGGCATATACTTTCTCAACATTGAAACAAGAAAAATATTGGGTACCTGGAATAAACATGGAGATAAATCCACTCTGTGCACAACTGATCCAAATTTCTCTAGTATTTCATAAGGTCCAATGAACCTCAGACACAACATTCCATTCATACCAAAATGCATCACACTCTTCCATGGAGAAACTTTGAGAAAGACATCATCACCAACCTCAAAATAAAGATCTTTACTATGATTATCCACATGACTTTTCTTCCTGCTCTGTGTTATTCTCACGTGCTTCTGAATCAACTAAACTTTCTCTCCCATAACAACTACCAATTCTAGTCCCATCATCATCCTTTCACCTAATTCATCCCAAAAATCCGGAGTTTGATACTACTTATCATATAATGCCTCAAATAGAGCCATTTTTATACTGGAATGACAACTGTTATTTTAAGAAAATTCAACCAATGAAATATGTTGGTCCCAACTTCACTGTTAATCTACCATGAAAGCACATAACATATCCTCTAAGGTTTGAATTGTTTGTTCTTACTACCATCTGACTGTGGATGAAAAGTTGTACTAAAATTTAATTCAGCACTCAATGACTTCTGAAGGTATTTCCAAAAGATACAAGTAAACCTGGGATCATGATCAGATACAACGGAGAGGGTAACACCATGTAACTTAACAATCTCATTAACATACAATTGAGAATGTTGATCTAGAGACAAAGTATCTCAAATAGGAAGCAAATGAGTATATTTCTTCAATCGATCAACAATAACCTAGACTTCATTGTTATCTCATGATCTTTTCGGTAATCCCACAACAAAGTCCAGTGATATATTTTCTCAATTCCAATCTGGCATCGGAAAATAATGAATCATCCCTTTCGGTAACTGCTGTCTGGAATTAATCTGCTGATAGGTCAAACACTTCACATTAAAATTATAAATATCTCTTTTCATTCCATCCCACCAGTAATACTCCGGAAGATCATTGTACATATTAGTAATTCCATGATGAACTAAAAACGGGGAACAATGAGATTCACATAATAACTCATTCTTAAACTATGAATTAAAAGGCACATATAACCACTTCCCAAATCTCAAAACACAATCATTATTGACATTTAATTCAGTTAAATTACCCTTCTGAAACTACTCTATCATTTTCTGCAACTCACCATCTTCCTTCGGTGCTTTCTTTATTCTGTCTGATATAAATTACTTCACAGACACTAGAAACAAAACAGAAGAATTTCTTTCACCAACAACTTCTATTCCAATTTTTATCAAATCAAAAACCAAAGTATCTTGTTTAAAACGTAGCATGGTTAATGATGCCTTACTTTTTCGACTCAATGTTTCATCCACTTTATTTTCTATTCCCAGATTATAATGGATTGTGCAATCATAATACTTGATTAATTCTAGTTATCTCATCTATATAATGATTATTTCAATTTGATTGAATATATACTTAAATCTTTTCTGGTCAGTACATATTTCACATTTTACTCCACACAAGTGATGCCTCCAAATGTTTAAACAAAAACAAAAACAGCTAATTCAAAATGATGTGATGTTAATTTAACACATGATGTCTCAAATAACATGATGCATAAGAAATAATCTTATCATTATTCATATGGAAACAACCATTTACATTCAATGAAGCATCACTATAAATAACAAACTCACCATTTTTGAAGGCAGTTCCAAAATCGGATCATTCACCAATCTTCTTTTCAATTCCTGCAAACAATCATCACATTATTTTGTCCAAATGATCTTTACACCATTTCAAGTTAACTTAGTCATTGGACTAGATAACCGTGAAAACTTCTCCACAAACCACTGGTAATAATCTTTCAAACCAAGAAAACAATGGATCTCAGTTATATTTGTGGTTCTTGTCCATTCTTAAACAACATTTCGTTATCAGGATCAATAGTTATGCAATTTCTAGAAACAATGTGACCATGGAAAAAAATTTGTTGTAACCAAAACCCACACTTGATGAATTTACCATACAGTTAATTTACTCTTAGGGTTCGAAAGGAAACCCTTAAATGACATTCTGGTTCCTCTTTTCATTTAAACTAAACCAAAATATCATCAATGAACACAACCACAAACTTATACAAGAACTCACAGAAAATTCAATTCATAAGATCCATGAATACAGCAGGTTCATTGGTTAAAACAAAAGGCATAAATACAAATTCATAATGGATATATCTACTACGGAACATGACATTCAGAATGTTTTCTTCCATTTCTTTCAATTGATGGTACCCTAACCTCAATTCAATCTTCATAAAATACTGAGCTCCCTAGAGTGGATCAAACAACTCAATAATGTGAGGCAAAGGATACATGTTCTTAACAATTATGTTATCCAATGATCTATAATCAATGCATAGTCTCATTGAACCATCTTTATTTTTAACTAACACGATAATTGCACCTGATGGTGATGTTCTAGGTTATAACAAAACCATTAGCTAATAACTCATATAATTGCTTCTTTAAATCTAAAAGTTCATTTTGAACCATTTTATAAGGGGGTTTTGAAATTGGTTTAGCATCAGGAACTAAGTCAACAGTAAATTCAACTTCCCAATCCGGAATAATACCTGGAAAATCATCAATAAAACCCTCAAGATACTCATTTACCACTAGAATATAATTAATCATAACAGTTCCATTGTTTTCAACAATTTGCAAAAGGTTACATTCATTTCCTTCTTTTACTACTTTCCCAACTTCCAAATATGTTATCAAAATTAAGGGTTCTTTCTAGTACATACACAAAAAATCATTCTGAAAAAAAGATCTACAGTCAATCTTAGCATGATAAATAGAAAGCCAATCCATACCCAAAATAACATCAACCTCTAATAGAGGTAAAACAATAAGGGTTTCCGGTAGATTCTGTCCGCATACAAGGACATGAAGGTTTATATAATTTCTTTGTGTTTTAATATATCCTCCAGGTGTTTTTACCCTATGTTTTGGATTCATATATTGATATGGAATTCCCAATTTACTAAAAAAACTTCTCATAAATGAAAGAATGTGTAGACAATGAATAAAATAACACGTTGTCATAATCAGAACAAACAAACATTGTACCTGATATTAAATCATTTGATGTCCTAACATCTACTGAAGTAATTGCTAAGGATTTTACCACACCTATCTGCTTGTAGTCTGGCTAATTTCCCTTAGTAGTGTTCTTTCATTTGACACTCATTTGCATAATGACCCATTTCATTGCACATAAAACATTTTATTGCGGGATTTTTATTCCTTCTTGATCATCTTCCTTACATTTATGAGCAATATGACCAGACATATCACACCGTAAGCCCTTTCAATTATTTGATAAATATTCTCCAGGATGCTTTTCATGACACATCTCACAATATGGATATTTAGATTTCTTACCTCAAGGCTTCTTTGATGAATCCATTCCCATTTCCTACCAACTGGACCATTTATTCTGTTGTTTATCAATAAACACCTGATCATCAGCAAAATCCATTTCCACATTCTCTGCACATTGAACAAGTTTTTCCAAACTTTTGAACTCACGAGAGGTAAATTATCTTCAATATCGTAGCTTCAGTCCTGAGTAAAATAAATTTATCTTACTGTTAAGATCATAGATGAAATTTGGAGCATACCTTTTGAGTCGAGTGAAATTTCCTTCGTAAGCATCCACTAAGTCATTCTCATGCAACAATTCCAAATATTGTTTTTCAATCCTAAGTCAAACCACCTTTGGAATATATTTCTCAAGGAAAATACTTTTGATTTAATCCCAATCTAGAGCATAAATATACACACTATCATAGATATTTTTCACCATCGCCCACTATTTTTCAGCTTCACCTTCAAAATGATAAATAGAAAGACTAACCTTTTGCTGTTCTGAACACCCCATGACATCATAACATTTCTCTAGCTATTTAATCCACCATTTAGCTAGCACAGGGTCAGATGATCATCTTAATTATGGGGGATATTTCCTCATGAAATTCTCCACTACCGATAAGTTCCTCTGTGCTTGATCTGGCTAATCTCATTCATGGATACCATCACCATTTATATCCCAATTCAACTATGAAATCACTACAAAAAACTATTCATTTCTGATTCTGACCATCTGAGGTTACTAATTGGGAAGGTTTCCTTCCTCCGGATGTTGCACCAACATAGATGCCCGATTTCCACTATGGAAAACCATTATAATCACAGAAATATCAAAGGTGAAGAAACATGGTAATATGTAAATGCTATATCACTTCAATCATATCATAAATTTATTTATAGAAATTAATTTAACAATGCCCTAACTCTTAATGTTATCTAAACCATCCTGTGATACCAAATATAAGGACCCATCCTTGAAACATTACATTATCTTGAATTAAATGAATAATTCACATTAATGATCTTTTCATGTTTTGAGTTTTATAGAATAAGGTCATAACTGTTACATTAAATCCCTAAAGTTAAAAATTAGATACTTCAACTAAGTTCCCATATTTTTCACAAATTAAAAATTCTTAAAAAAAAGAGTCATGTCTAGTTCAATGTTTTAGACAACATGAATTTTCCTAGATCCCATCCTTGACCCTATTTTACTTTATATCCTATGAAAAAAATTTCAAAAACATTCTATGAGCATTAAAATATCAGTAATGGATAGACAAAGAAGGAAAAATGTTAGTTTTCTTAAAATAACAAGTAAACCAAGAATACATTATGATAAGTAATACCTTTCACCTATATAAAGTTGTAAATACTATTAATTGAAAAAATATCATTTCATACCCTTTTGTAACAAAATTATTACCATAAAGCCCATATAAAAAAAATATAACATATATAGGAAACATGGGACATAAACATACTTAAATGGAATAACTATGCAGTTGACTACCACACATATCTCTAAATGGAATAGCCATACGACCGACATCCATTCCAAATGCATTGGAGGTTATAACGTAACCACCCATCTTGTTTTATCATGAAACTACCCATTATTAGGTTTATCATGTAACCATCCATCAAATATCCATGTACAATTATAAAATAATAACACATACAGTAAATATAATCGAATGAAAACATTTCCACATTTCAATCAAAATATATAACTTAAATATATTGACATAACAAATCCTTTATCAAAACCATTTTTAATACCAATATACATAAAAGTGTATATGGTATTTATTGTTCTATTATAAAAATTACTGCTTGTTAAGGAATCCAAAGATCAAATAATACTAGCAGTGGTTGAAGATCATTGTCACTGCTTATGTTTAAAGAAATATTCCTTTTTTCATTTAGTAAAACACATCATAGAAAAATATTCCCTTTGAATTAAATGAAAAGTATGAGGTGGTTATCCAACTTATAAATGAATGTATTATTTCAAAATAAAATATACCTCAATGAAAGGAGATAGAGACAAAGTCCCTTAACTCATGTCTGATTTGACCCGTTCGTTCTTTAATCTCTTGAATAATAAATTAATGATAATTTTTACTTTACTAAGAACCATTTTACATGTTTATCATTCCTTTTAAACCAATTATTTTTATTTTATTACATTATGTAATCATTTATGTTAATAACAATCATTTTTTCGATATTTGGTACTTGAGTCAAAATTGAACTTCTTATACTAAAAAATTGATCATGTGGTAAAATATCCATTATCTCCATAATTATATTAATGATGTAGATATCATATATATCATATATATCTAGTATATGTAGTTATTTATTATATTATATAACATTTGGAGATAATAAATGAAATGCACTGTTCATGGAGACGGTTAGCCATACATACCCAAGAACGCTACTTTCATTTCTATTAATTATTTTAATGGAATTAAAACATAATGATACAAAGGTTGAAAAGACCTAGAAATTACATGTAATTTTTTTTAATTATATGGAAATTTTTTGAGTCCGTGATAATTGATGGAGTGTGATTCCGAGGCCGGGTGTGAGCGGAATGAATTCCTGATCTTTTTTTCGGGTACATTCATTAAACGTGCGAGAAGGTTTCTATAACATTTGAATCGGTGCTCGCAATTGAAATCCATAGACACCACTCAACTTCTAGTGAAGATATTCACTTAAGGACACCAATACCTTGACCTCAATTAGTCGAGAGTCAAAGATATATTTTCACTTTTTCATGGAAATAAAAATAAAATCAAATGAAGTTCTATTTTATTTTTGTTGAAACCTCTCATGTGATTGTTATGGAGGTGGGGACCACTATAACAACCCTTCTATTTTATTACAAAATTAAACCTAATTTATTTCATAAAAATCACCTGATAAAGCTTATAAGATCAAGAGGTCTAGTGTCTTTGGGGATTAGGATCATTACATAAAAACTTAAAACTTGAAAAACAACATCTTTATTGAAAACATCCTTTACATGACCACTACATTCCATCGTACTTAGCATTGCATGGGATAACCTAAGAACAAGCATAAAAAAGGTGAACTATAATGCCTGGTATGGGAATAGTCATGGAATAACATTAGGAATACAGTACATGTTAGACAATAGGCATATCAATAGAGCATAAGAGAAGCATAAACATAAATGCATGATAAAGCATGATAATCATAACATGGAAATGTGGCAACAACACTTAACATGGAATTAGCATGAACCAAGGCTCATTGCACATGGAGCATGAGTATATCCTCATTGCACATAAAGCACGAGTAAGACCTCGTTGCACTTGAATTAGCATGATTCCACACCCATTGTGTAACAGCCCAAGATTTTATGATAAATATTGTTTTTAATTTTATTAATGTCTTGTGTTGTACGCTACACCAAAAGGAGCTTGCACAACACGCATCCTTGACTTGCCTTGCATTACACGCAATCACAACCTTCCTCGATAGTGTGTGTAGTACGCAATAACGAGTTTCACTAAACAGCGATATGCTATTAAAACTAGCCGTTATGAATAGTAATAACCACTTTTTGAAATTTTGTAAATTTTATTTTTCAAAATGGATTTCATTTTTGGATTCGGAGTATCGAATTTAGCCTAAGGTGAAATTTTGGTACATTTCGGATAACTTTCATATTCTGATGAATAGTGAAAATTACTAAATTATAATTAAAAACAACTTTTTTAATCGAAATAATTAATAGTGATAAATTATTAATTTGAGTGGTTTTAAAGTATATTTAGAATATATTTTTACAATTTAATACAATGTTGGTCATTGGACGTAATTTCACATTTAAACCTGACATAAACAAGTGTCAATCTTTTGATAGATATTGTTTCGTAAAAACACGCTATTTGTTTTAATAGCGGGATTTAATTATAAAATTAATTAATTCAACTTATATGTTATGAATTTGGTAAAATAGACTTCATTTTTGAATTCGGAATATGAAATATAGCTTAGGATGAAATTTTGGCATTTTTCTGAAAACTTTCAATTTTTGATGAATAGTGAAACCACTAAGTGGTAGGTTAAAAACTGAATTTTGCATAAAACTTAATTTTACCACTTCTGTGAATGGAATTTCGAAAATCCGAGAGACACGGTTAATATCAAGGACTAAAATGTGGTTCAATGAGATGAAAATAATTTTTGGTGAATAGTAACTTTTTACTTTTTTTTACCGCGGTTAATAGTAAATAGGGTAACTAAGGGTAAATATGATATTACTATTACCCTAACACATGTCCTAATTCTATTGGACAAGTGTAATTCGACCAAAAACAAACTTAGGAATAAAATATGACCATTTAGGCCCACTTGGATTAGATTAGGACATTTATTATGAATTTATTTAAAGAAGGGTTAAAATAGTTAAAATCAACGTTTAATAAGTAAATCATTTTTAATATGGGGTTATACATAAGATAAATTCGATTGTAAATATTCATTAGAAAGCTAAAAAGATTTACTACATGATGGTATTTTATTTGTAATTTTTAGACATCAAATAATTTAATTTATTTATGACACAACGATGATGCAGTAATTATCTTATTAATGAAATATTGACATAATTGATGTTATAAACACCAAAATAAATGTAATTTGAGATTTTTTATGAATTACACTAATTTTCTAGGTTACTATGATATATTAATGTTGATTTAATCAACTTGGTTCGAACATATAATTCTGTTATGACTTTCACAAAAATCATATATCAAATAGTGTCAAAATTGACACAAAATAGTTTTTAAATCAAATATTATATTATTAATTGTTATTTTATTCCTAAAAATCTAAGGTTCGGCCAAATGACTTAGATAAGGATATATATATTAATAATAAACAATTTTTGGTTCGTTTGGCATGTTATAGTAAGTTTATTAACCATATAGTGAAAGAAAACAAAAAGACACGGTAAAAGTTAAATTATTTAACTTAGAGTTAAATATAATTGATAAGGTTTAAAATAATATCCAAACATGTCTAAATTTGATTGGTTGATGAGATTACAACCCTATCTCATCTAATCTTCGAATATGAGTCATTTTTGGAGGTTTTTAAGTGGGGTTAGATTTATTATAAATTAATATTTTTAAGAATTCCTAAGGTGCCCCTCTCCTCCCTTATAAAAGGGCACCTCCTCCCCCTCCTCCTCACACCAATTTTGAGCACTCAAGCTCGGCCAACCCCTGCCATTTTCTCCTCTCCACTTTCCTAGAATAATCCTAGAGGTTCTGGTCTTCTCCAAAGACCAATCTTAGTTCCTTAAGTGGAGGATTCAAAGAGGCGTTCCAAAGAAGAGGTAATATCCATTACCGATCTTTTCAATTTCTTTCTTCTTCAACTTCTTCTTCTTTAGTTGTTTCATGATAAAGTAATAACATCAGTATTACTTACATACTGATATGTTATTATAAATATGAAACAACCCTAATTCACCTTCTATCCATCCTACGGAAAAATGAAATCACCGCGCGTGCGTACGTACGGAATACCGTCTCCACGCCGTGGTGTAATCTATTTTCCACCATCACCTTACAAGGATGGGTATAATGGTGTAATGAGTAACTACATATGATTATTATGAAGTAATATTGATACTGAAATAATATATATATACTCCAATACAATTCCACGATCATAGGAACGATATCATCACTCGTGCGTACGTACGGAATACCGTCTCCACGATGTGATGCGACTCGTTCTACATGATCTTCATTTCATAATGATTATATAAATGAATTGAATGAATGAATATGGTATATAATACACTAATACCATTCTGTAAATGAATTATATATAACCTAAAGATAAGAATAAGAATTTATTCGACAAAACACGCATAAGAACAAAAAGTTATAAAGACCCGAGTAACAAGTAACAATGAAATATTACTAACAAGAAGCTAATAATATGACCATATATGATATCATATCAATATGTATGATTCTGGAATAAGTCAATAACATTATTTAAACCATTATACAGGAGCTTCGGACACGTACAAAGCTAATCGGACCTAAGGTAAGGGAAATATCACAATCTCATTTTTATCTGAGATTGTTTATTCGTAAGTATTTACTGGGTTGTATTTTATCATCCACATCCATGTTCCCTCAATATGTAATATTATTTCCATCCACCTAAAATTGTTTAAATCCAATTTTACCCTTCTATTAGTTTTTAGTAAAGGATATGAAAGGAATCGTTTTTCGTTTTTCGTACGAGGTACTTTTTGACTTTTCCGACAAAAGTACGAAGAATGTTTTTTTTAACTTATACGGCACGAACGGATTTATACTATTTTATAAAGCCTTATTTTCATGAAGATTCCTCTAAAAGATTTCATGACTATTTTCAATAAAATCTCTTTATTTTAAAATTGCATGATGCTTTGTGAAAAGAAATTGATTTTGAAGAAGAAAGGATATTTTCCTCAAGAATTCAATTCAAGTGTTTTATCAAAATTATTTTCCATATAAGATAATAAAGGGTTCTGTTTCTATCCATATTTTTACATTGATTTGACTATGTTGTGATGGAATTATGTTTATGAATTCCTTTATCTTATATGAATGGTTTTATGATGTCATGTTGTTTAAGGATCCCATTTTTATTACATGGGTTATGAAATGATGTATGATTTATGATTTTGTGGCACACATAAGAATGGTATCATTAAGAGATGTGTGGGACCTATATCTCCCTCCAATGCATTGGGTAAAGATTTCATATCTCATGAGATAGACATGGCTGGAATGGTAGGTTATACCGGTTCAGTGAAACAGGACTGAAACGAGGATTACTCGATTCAGAAAGGGACTTTGTCCACTAAGATAGTCTTGGCAATGAGTCTTGACTAACAAGAAATGATTCTCTATGATTATGTGTGTATTCCACAATGAGTAATGTTTTAAGTAAGGGTTTCATTTTCACTACTATGATTTATCCCATGTTATGAAATTATGCTCTCTTTTGCAGGTTAAGATTTCCAAAAATGTTATGTTCTTATGAAAATTATGTGATTGATATTTCTTTTGTTTACCCTTACTGAGCATTTGAGCTCACCCTTTTATGTTTTCTTTTCCCCAGGATATAAAGAAAGGTTTTAGGTAAAAAAAAAGAAGATCTTTGTGGGAGATTTTGAAGATCTTTCACCAGGATTAGAAGATTACGTTCCGAGTTTCCAAAGACACTAAACTATTACGATCCTTGTGTGTATATTTTTGTTATGTATTAAGTATTCCACAAAAGTAATGTAAAGTCCATGTAAGTCAGGATACGGGTCTCTACACATTGGACATGACATATCATGATACTATACATTAACCAATGCATTGGAGCGCTATAAGGGCACACCATTCTTAAACATTACATTTCATGCATAAGTCTGCCTCATGGATCATATAACAAGGATTCATAAAACATCATCATTTATTCCATGATAAAGTTATGTGGAATTCATACAAGAAACATTATATTCAATAAGTAAATGTTCATAAAGCTGAATACCCTTGATAGAGAAATGGGCATGGTATTCACTACACAATGGCATTGGCTTGGAAAATCGGTGCAATTTCGGCAACGTAACGACGTGACGTAAGAATTCAAAAAAATGGTTGATGAGAGAGAAAGGGGTGTATCATCTTATTTACATGACATAGAAAGTAAGGGGGTTATAAAGATACATAACCCAACAAATGTAATGGAAATTAGATTAATGATACCAAAGAACAGATTGTATGTAACTGAGGAGAGAGAAATTCCATTCAGAATTTCGGCATAGTAACAGGTGTCAATGGGAGGAATTTAATGACTGAGAAAGGTGACAAGCATCATTCAAACATAAATAGGGAAGTATATGGGAGGTGTGAAACCATAACCCAACATTTTTAATTTAAATTAAAAGGGCATAACAACATTAGGAATATTAGACTGAAATGAAAAATTATAAAGGCTTGAGAGAGGCTTGATAGAGGCTTATTGGGAGCATGGGGCACCATGGGATGATTATAGAGAGAGGAGGCCAGAGTTTGGATGAAATAAAATGGCCTTCAGTGAGGAGTAAGTGGGGGCTTTGGTGGGATTATAGAAGAAAGGTGAGGGAATTCTTTATTATTTAGGTTTGGGACCCTCACATTAAACTAACACAACCCACAAACTAGCCTGTGGCGTTTTCACATGTTTTTTGGAAAAGGGAAGGGGAAAACAGTATTTTATAAAGCCAAATTACGAACTTCTTAAAAAAATATTGTTGATTATGTGGAGATTAGTCACACTCCCAAGGAAAACAATTTAAAAAGAAAAAAATGATTAATAAGTCTTGAAGGGTCCACTAAATCATTGTAGAATAAATAAAAAAACCAAAAATAACATTATTTTAATGATAAAACATATATTTCCCTAACATGAGGTTTATAGTATTTTATTACATCATTACTGGGTCATTATTATGTCATAAAACACATTATATATTTAAATGGTATTTAATTTATTCTGAAAATTTTGACTATCTCAGAAAATTATGAAAATTTCACCGCTGCATAATTTCGACATCCTGATTCCCGAAAGAATATTCATTTTATCTAAATAATTTTATAGATATGTTAATTTTCACTTTGAAAAGAAAAACTGACATTTATAAAAAATTCATCGGTTTGGACAATAATGGATTTCAAACCGTAATAAAATTACAACTACATTCAGAAAATTATTCATTCATTTATATATAATAAAAATTAATTTAATATTAATAATAATATTTTATTAAAATAAATTTAATTTAAAAATACATTAATTCATCAAAATAGATTTCTTAGTTTATCATTAACTAAATATACTATTTTTTCTTTAAAAACTATTTACAAGGTAACAATAATAAAATGAACATATATTCATTATTATATAAGAAAATAATGTACATAACCATAGTACTAGGGATTTGATACGTAACCCCTTAAAATAGCCACATAAGACATAAGGGTATGGTGCGTGATGGTGATAGACTCTTGGGGTGGCTCGGATAACATTACACGCGTGGTCATTTCTTTTAACTTCCAATTCTCCTGTAAATAGTTCCGTTCGAGCTTGACATGATGAAGCATGGCTGGGGCTTGGTCAAGAGTGAAACCCATTGATGCCACATATTTTCTGAGCTCCGAAAAATGGGATTTATAAGGAGAAATTCTAGTAGATGAGGCCATCACTTCCTTTTTCTTGGTAAATTAGATTGTCAAAGTCCTTTACAAATACTAATAATGTGATCAATGTTCAATGACTATATTAGTAATAGTCACAATTCATAAAATAAAACCAAAGATGTTGACTTTTTATATAAACATTTTACATAAAGATATATTTAATTAGATGAAGGGGTATTTCCATTAAATAATGTTTGGGTCGTTATAATCTTCCCCCTTAAGAAATTGCACCCGCAAAATTCCATTTTCCCACACTAATATAGATGTGGGTAACTCTTCTTCATCATTTCCTCCGACTCCCACGTCGCTTCTTCAAACATGTGGTTTCTCCAAAACACCTTGATGATGGGTATCGTCTTATTTCATTGATCTTTTTCTCTACGATCTATGATATTCACTATTTTATCCTCAAAAGAAAGATCATCCCCTAACTATACTACCTCTAAAGAAAGTACAAGTGAAGGGTCTGTTTTATACTTCCATAAGAGGGTTACATGAAAGACATCTTGTATATTGGCCATAGTAGGTGGAAGTTCTTGTTGATAGGCCACAAACCCAACATGATCTAGAATCTGGAAGGGGCCGATGTACCAAGGACTTAACTTCACATTCATTCCAAACCTCATGAAATTATTCCATAGAGATATGCGTAGAAATACCATTTCTCCAACTTTAAACTCAAGGTCTCGTCAACAGTTATCTTCAGAACTCTTTTGTTGAATTTGTGCTAACTTGATATGCTGCTGAATTCCTTTCACCTTCTCCTCCATTTCATCAACCATTTCTAGTACAAGAAGCATACACTCATCGACCTCATCCCAACATTCCAGTGTTCTGCACCTTTTCCCATAATGGGCATCATATGGTGCCATTTAGATTCTCCAGTGGAAAATGTTATTATAAGAGAACAAAACCAGAGGAAGATATTGATCCCATCCTCCTTTAATGTTTATTGAGAACGCACTACTGGAAATTGGGTCTATACCCACTGTTTTGCAAAAAACCGTGGGTATAGGTATAGGGTGTGAACCTATACCCACAGTTTTAGAAAACCATGGGTATATACCCTCTATACCATCGGTTGTGCAAAAATCCGTGGGAATAGTTTTCTTTTAAAACCTATACCCATTGTTTTGGAGAAAACTGTGGGTATAGGTTATTTTTCGAAGACCTATATTGAAGGTTCATCAAAACCATGGGTATTGGGTTTTTTTGAATACCTATACCCACGGTTCTGAAGAACCATCGGTATATCTTTCCCACATGATGGTAGGGAAAAAAATTAGGCGGGACACAGAAAAAATTTGGCGGGAAGTCATTTATTCATGGATTAGATTAATATATTTAAATAAATAAAAATATATAGTTTCAAAAATTCTATAGCTTGGTTGGTAAGAGCTTCTAGGAAGATGTGGTAGGTAGCGTTTTTGATTCCTGTTGTTAACATTTTTTTGAAACGTGGATCATATTAATATATATACATATATGTATGTTAATAAAACAAAAAAAAATTATCCCGGTTGGTCCCTTTTTGAAGTGTGGCATTGTAGTATGTTTTCAGGCATGGGTTCGATTCCTACTTCCTTCAAAATTTTTCGAAACACGGTTTATTTTAATTTTAAAAACACGATGTATATTAATATATATTTGTAGATATATTATATATAACAAATAAAATGGATAGCTCGGTTGGTTACCTGGTGAGGCGTGTCTTGGAGGCAAATCGTGAGGCGCGGGATCAATTCTTCCCAGCATTGGTTTTTTTAAAATTAAATACCCCACGGTTTTCAAACCATGGGCTCTGTTGTGTGCTAGGCTAGAATATCCATGGTGCACAATTTGAATCCCTTATACCCACGGTTCTCCAAAACCATGGGTATAGGTTGAGACCCCTATATCGACGTCGTTCCAGCCAACGGTTCCCAAAACCGTGGGTATACCCTATATCCACGGTTTTGGGGGCTATACCCACGGTTATGAACCGTGGGTATAGGTCGTTTTCCAGTAGTGACACTCCCAACATGTCCTCGGGTGTTGGGATTGGCTGCTCATGTTGGCCCTCAGTTTGAGGATGGTAGGCCGTACTGAAGTACAATTCAGTATTCAGATCATGTTGATGAATCTACCAAGACTTGAAGGTGAATCTTGGATCTTGATCGGACAGAATAGAAAGTGGTACTCCATGTACCCTTACCAGTTACCTAATATATATTCATGTCAGTTGATCAAATAAGAAATCCTACCAAATATCAATGAAGTGTGAAAACTCGATAAGACGATCCACAATAACCCAGATTGATTTTCTGCCTTTGGATGTCTTCAGATGTCCAATGAAAATGTCCATGGTGATGTTCTCCCATTTCCATTCTGGTTTGGGTAGTGGTTGCATCATCCCTTTATACTTCTGCATCTCTACCTTCACTTGCAGACACACCAGGCACTTTTATATATATTCAATGATCTCTTTATTAGTATTATCCCACCAATAATGCCCTCGGAGATCACGATAGATCGTTGTGTTTCTTGGGTGAATAGAGAAATTTGAACATTGTGCATCATCCAAAAGTTCCTTCTTCAGTTCTAGAAGTGATGGAACATATATTCTTTCCCAAATCTCACAATCCCTTCTTACTTAACATTAAACTCTGGGGATTTCCTTTTTTGATAGCTTCCACTTTTTCCCGAATTCATGCATCAACCTTTTGAGAAACCCTTAACCATTCAGAATGTGATGGTTGAGTAATCATTTGTGAAATGATTGATGATGTTCCCCTATTTTTGATTCCCATGTCCATCTTCATCAAATCTATTAAGATTGGATCCCTTTTAATTCTCATCAATGATAGAATCGTTGGGTCCTTTCTACTTAGGGAATCTGGCACCATGTTCACTTTCACAGGGTGGTAATGGATTGAGAAGTCAATGTCTTTGATCATATTTAACCATATTTGTTGGTGCATGTGAAACTCTTTCTATGTGAATATATATGTCAGGCTTTTGTGGTCCATATATATTTCACACTTCTCCACAAAGAGATAATGCCACCAATTTTTCAAACCGAAGATCACTACTGCCAACTCGAGGTCATGTTTTGTATAGTTCTGTTCATGAACATTCAATTACCATGAAGCATAGGCAATGACATTGTCATTTTTCAACACCACACATCTCGGTCACTTCTTCAAAGATTCACTAAATACCACAAAAAGTTATCCACTTATGGGTAAAGTGAGAACAGGTGCAGTGATATGCCTCCTTTTCAACTCCTTTATTATTTCTTCGCATTAATCACTCCAAGAAAACATTACTCCCTTCTGAGTTAGCTTGGTAAGAGGGTTGGAAAATCATTATAAATTTCTCCCAAATCGTCGATAATATCCATAAAATCCCAAAAATCTATGGATATCCATTATTGATGTTGGCCTCGGAAATCCCAAAATTGCATCTATTTTAGAGGGATCCAGAGATTTCCCATTTCTTGTGATGATATGGCCCAAGAATGAGACCTCCTTCAATCAAAACTCAAACTTGTTGTAATTTTCATAGAGCTTCTCCTTTTTCAAGGTCTCTAGTATAGTTCATAGATGCTCCTCATGATCCTCCTTTGTTTTCGAGTATATTAGAATATCATGTATAAATACTACCAATTGTTTTTGAGGTAATCTCTATGGAATCTATTCATCATGTCTAGGAATATTACTTGAGCATTAGTGAGTCCAAAATGCATTACTATGAATTCACAGTTCTTGTATCTTGTACGAAAAGCAGTCTTAGGGATATCTTCTTTCTTCACCCTTACTTGATAATATCCTGATCGAAAATCCACTGTGGAGAAGTATTGTGCTCCATGTAGCTGATCGAACATGTCATCATTTCATGGGAGAGGATACCTGTTCTTTATTGTGATTTATTTAAGCTCACGATAATTGATGCAAAAGAACATTGGCCCATCTTTCTTATTGATGAAGAGGACTGGTGCACCCCATGGTGAAGCACATGGGCCTATAAACCCTTTATCCAGATTCTCCTATAGTTGTTTCATCAGCTCATCAAGATCTACAACAACTATTATATATAGAGTCTTAGGTATTGGCAATTCCTTATGTATACAATCAATTGAGAATTAAATATCTCTTATAGGAGAAAGACCAGGAAATTCCTTGAGAAACACGTCAGTGAATTCCCTCACAATAGGCATGTCTTCTTGGATGGATGCTTCTTTATACTCAATCATCTAATCTAGATACACATTCTCGTAGGGTATTAATATCTACGCTTGAGATGCTGGAGATAAAGAAGGTTCATATTCCTCCTTGAACTTGTAAAGAATTGGGGGTCAATTCACCACATGGATAGTGATTTACATCTCATATCAATTTATGTTGGCTCTATATAAGGAATGCTAATCCATGCCAAAGATTTCATAAAATTACCTCAGAGGAAGTATGACAAGGTATTCCAGAGAGTTAAATCCATATATTATGATAGGGGAGGATGTATATTTATTGGACGCAATGATTACCCCATTTGTCGTACTCACCGACATCATCACTTCCATGATTTGTGGTGGCGCTGGGATTTTTCTACTAAGATTTCGTGATATAAAAGAATGTATAGAACCTGAATCAAAAATTACATTCTCTATTCTTGAATGAATAACTAGTGTACATATCACTACTTTTTTGTTAGGGTTTACTTCGGTAGTAGTGATGGAAGCATCTTGCCCTTGCTGCCTTGGAGGTTGTTTGTTGCCTCTTAAGACCACTGGCTTAGGCAAGAGATTTGCATGTTTCAATGGTTCTTTGTAGTTGTTTCAATAAACAACGTGTTGAGGATTGAATAGTTCATTCCTCTACTCTATCACCACCGCGGGTTTTTCTTGCCAACAGTTAACAGCTAGGTTCCCTTCTCTTCCCCACCTAAAGCATTTCCTCTTCCCCTTCAAGTAGTTTTTGGGTTCTTCTTTCTACACCATTGGAAAGTGGGGTGATGGATCATCATAGCACCGTTGGATTTATATATCGGACTACCAACATTGAATTCTACCTTAGGCTTCTTATCCAAATGATACCCCTGAGATTCTCCGATCTCTATTTCGACCTTGAGGAGATATCAGTCAATTTCCTCATAGCTGTCGAAGTCATGGATTTCCAGCGCTTTCTGAAGGCTAGGTTTCAGCCAAACAATGAAGCAGTTAACCTTGCAGTATGTGGTAATGAAAAAGCTAAAATCATATCATGCATTCCATGTGAATATTTCCTCATAAACTCCAACATATTCATCATCTTTTTGCATGAGGGCAAGTCCCTTTCCATCTTAATCTGGAGTGTGCACAAGAAATATTTATCGAACAACATCTTCCAGAAATCCTTACATTATAATGCCTCGATCTCCTCCTCAGGCATTGTATTTTTTTTCAATGTCAAAAATTTATCAGCTTCACCCTCTATAACATATATAGCCAGTAGAACCTTCTCTTGTTCAGAACATTGAAGGATGGAGTAGAAATTTTCAATGGAGATGATCCATTGTTCAGTGATTGAGGGATCAGATGATCCATTAAAAGTAGGATTCATTTTCTCATGAAGCTCTCTATAGAGACTTGTTTTTTCTTAGGGGGGATTGAATGTTCCTCATCAACCATGTTTCTATTCAAATCTTGAGTCAGCTAATAGATATGCATGACAATGTTTGTGATTCCCACTCCCATTGGATGGGGAATCCTATTAGTACCGTCATCACATTAATCATCACATCGGTTGTTAGCCTGAGTCCTCCTATAACCAGCCACGGGCTGGAATAAAAGGATATTTAGGGGTAACACATAAAGCGTAATACAAGTACAGAACTGATAACCTATAAATAGCTTTTATTTATTTAACATATG
Source organism: Viscum album (assembly GCA_963277665.1). NCBI lineage: Eukaryota > Viridiplantae > Streptophyta > Magnoliopsida > Santalales > Viscaceae > Viscum > Viscum album. The sequence goes on along the minus strand of OY728152.1, from coordinate 50,344,739 downwards.
AATCTATAGGCTTCAGTTTATGTTATCCATGATCTACTTACTAACATATATTTTTAGGGCATTTTTTGTCCCTTCATAACGGTTCATACTAAGCATGTGAATTTACCAAAGCATATCCCCTCAGACTGTCATTACCAAAAGTGCAGCAAGGCTCGTTATTGTGCACCGGTTCCTGTTCGAGTCTTTCTCAAAGTGGTGTTTTCATGTTTTACCACTAGGAAACATCTGTACCAGAGCCACCTCTACGTACTCATATCTTGATAGAGATGTATTTTCTTGATAAACCACTTACTCAATACTCACCAAAACTCATGGATTTTTGTATTATACATACTCTTGAATCAAAGTCTTTACTAGGTTTTTATATTCCTAATCCCAAAAATAACAAAACCAATCCTCTGATACCAACGATAACAACCCTTCTTTTTTATTACACAATTAAACATAATTTATTACATAAACTTTACTTAATACAACATAGAATATTGAGAGGTCTAGCGTATTTGGGGATTATGATCATTACATAACCACTTAAAACATTAAAAATCATTATTGAAAACATCATTTTCATGACCACCACAATCTGTCATACATAGCATTGCAAGGGACAACCTAAGAACATGCATAAAAATCGGTGATCTATAAAGTCCAGTAAGGGAATAATCATGGAATTACATGAGGAATACAGTACATGTTAGACAATAGGCATAATAATAGAGAAAAATAGAAGCATAAACATGAAGTCATGATAAAGCATGATAATCATGACATGGAAATGTGGCAACAACACATAACATGGAATTAGCATGAGCCAAGGCTCATTGTACACGGAGCATGAGTATATCATCATTGAAGATGAATAATGAGTACAAACTCATTTCACATGAATTATCATGATTCAAAACCCATTTCACATGATGTATCATGATACTATACTTTACCCAATGCATTGAAGCGCTATAAGGGATCACCCTTCTTAAACATTTCATTTCATGCATAAGTTTTCCACATGGATCATATAACATGCATTCATAAAACATCATCATTTATTCAATGATAAAGGAATGTGGAATTAATAAATGAAAATTAATAATAAATATGTAAATTTTCATAAAGGTGAATACCCTTGATATAAAAATGGGCATGGTATTCACTACACCATGGCATTGGCTTGGAAAATCGGAGCAATTTCGGTAGCGTAACGGCATGATGAAAGAATTCATAAAAATGGTGGATGAGAGAGAAAGGGTTTTGTAATAATATTTACATGAAATGGAATGTAATGGGGTAATATATATACATGTCCCAACAAATTTAATGGAAATTAGATTCATGATACAAAAGAATAGCTTGAATTTAATGAGGAGAGAGAAATTTCTTTAAGAATTCCGGCATAGTAATGGGTGTACATCGGAGGAATTTAATGAGAGAGAAATGGGTATACAATCATTAAAACATAAAGTGGAAAGTATGGGGTAGATGCGAAGCCATACCACCAAAATTTTGAATTGAAATTAAAAGGCCATAACAATATTTAGAAAATTGGACAAAAATGGGAAACAGAGAAAAACCCTTACTTGGATGTATGCTTCCAATGGCTTGTGAGAGGCTTGAGAGAGGTTTCTTGAGAGCTTGGGGCCCCTTGGGAAGATTTTAGAGAGAGGATTTTAGAGTTCGGACGAACTCCAAAGTCGTTGAGTGAGGAAGAAGTGGGAGATTCGGTGGGTTTATATATGAAATGTTAGAAAATTATTTATTATTTATGTTTGGGACCCTCACATTAAACTAATCCAAACCAAAACCAAGCCCATGGTTTATTCCCATGGTTTATGGAATAGGGAAGTGGAAAAAAATTATAAGGACATAGTCCGAACTTATTAAAATAATGGGGTTGATTATGTGGATGTGAGTCACACTCCCAAGGAAAAGAATTTTAAAAGACAAAATGTTTAATAAGTCTTGAAAGATCCACTAAAGCTTTGTAAAATAAATAAAACAAACCCAAAATTACATTATTTTTATTTTTAAAACAAATATTTGTAGAATATGTGATTTATAGTGTTTTATTATATCACTATTGGGTCATTATGATGTCATAAAACACATAATATATTTAAACGGTATTTAAATTTTACCCAAAAATTTCACTATATCAAAAATTTTTGAAAAATTCACTATTGGATAATTTCGACATCCTGATTCAATAAATAATATTGATTTTATCTAAATAATTTTCTAAATACTTCAATTTTCACTTTTAAAATAAAAAACTGACATTTATCGAAAATTCATGAGTTTTGACAAAAATGGCTTTCAATCCTTAATAAAAATTACAATTGCAATCATAAAATTATAAGATAATTTATATTTAATAAAAATTAATTTAATAATAAATTTTTTTTATTGAAATATTATTTAATTCAAAAGTCCATTAATTCATCAAAATAGATTTCTTAGTTGATCATTAACTAAAAATAACATTTGTGATTTAAAAACTATTTACAAAGTAACAATAATAAAAGGAAAGTATATTCATTATTATATACAAAAATAATGTACATAACCATAGTACCAGGGATTTGTTACATAACCCCTTAAAGCAGCCGCATAAGACCTATGTGTAAGCTGCGCAATGGTGATAAACTCTTGGGGTGGCTCAGATAACATTGCATGCGTGGTGAACTCTATCAACTTCCACTTCTCCCGTAGATGTTTCCATTCAAGCTTGACATGATGAATCTTGGTTTGGGCTTGGTATTTAACAAAGCCCAATGATTCCACCTCTTTTCTGAGCTTCTACAAATGGTCTTTGTATGGAGAAATTTTCTGGATGAGGTCATCGCTTCCATTATCTTGGTAAATTAGATTGTTTAAACCCTATATTAATAATAATCATGTGGTCACTGTTCAACGACTATATTAGAAAAGGTAACAATTAATAAAATAAAACCAAATAAGTCGACATTTAATATATAAATTTTACATAAAGAGACATTTAATTACATCATGAGGTATTTACATTAATGAATGATTGGGTCATTGCATCCACTGAGCTTAATACCACCCAATTTGAATTCTAGTGGTGGTGGCCACCCGAACCCCCTTTAATGAGAGAAAACTACTCAACTCACCTACTATAATTATGCCAACACAATTCATTTAATATAGCCAATTAATTCTGCCAACTACATTTGTGCCAATAGAATTATATTTTTTATTGGCACCACCTTCATGGAGGGGATTGGTTAGAAAAGGAGAAGGGGAGAACTTGTGGAAGATATTCTCCAACAAAGAATGCACCATTCCTCTCCATCGAAGAACATCTCCTCCAAACGAAGAACACCATCTCCACTAAAGAACATTATTCAGAGCCATTAAAGAGGAAAATGCACGAGGCCAACTTCAGAATAATGTTGCGGAGGAGACAATTTCTAGCACCCTCTTCGCCTTTAAAGTTTTCATCTTGCCACACATCAACGTACCTTCTTGGTTGGGTTTGATGTTTTGAGTACCCCCTTACCGTTCATGATTTTCTTCATACAAGATTTATTAATCCACTTGATACTTCTCTAACACGAAGGGCGTGGGCCAAAAAAACATGGCCCGACCACTTCGCAATTTCTTGAGGTTTTTGATGTTTTCCTCGCAATGGAAGAGGGTGGTGACCGGTGGAGGTGAATGGAACTGGTGGGACTCGGATACGACGACCGACACACCTCCAGCTGCGATGAAGGTGACGGAACAACCGCACATCCCAACGGAAGATAAATGCGTTTTGTGTCACGATGGCGAAGGGAGGTTGGTCGGCTGAGCTGGTCGCCGATGAAGCCGCACTGTTTGATAGCGCCACGTGGAGAGGACGGTTGGCCTTCCGGCCAGCCACGTCAAACCGCCACCCCGTCTTCTATGGCACCCTGTACCTCCACTGCACCGCGGCCACCTCTCCTAGGTTGTTCCGCATAGTGCGAGTCGGGCCGGTTCATCCCAAACTAGGTCGGGCCTGATCAGTCCAACTAGGTCATACCAGACTCGAACCAGTTTCAACCCATTCTATACTTTTGGCCCTAACTATGGCACCGGGCATCCATTTGATGAATCGTCTACAGTATAGAAATCATTGGAGTGAGATGGGAATTTTATTATTCCCCACTCGAGATTTCGATAAATTTGGGGTATGGTTGTGTTGGATCAAGAACGAATCCAACCATGCCCTAGAGACTAAAAATCAATTAACTTACAGACCAGGTGTCCGTTTGACGAACATTCTGTTGCATTAAGACAACTATAATGTGGCAGACCATTGTGATACTTATTAGTGGGACTTTGTGATGTAGGAGTATCGACCAGTGGCGTGAGGAGCAGACCCTCTTGGATACAATGGAGTTTAGTGCGGGAACCCTGTAGCTGGCTGTGACCATGTACTAGTATCCTATGTGGGTCTGATGATGTACTGCCAATATATTAGTATTCTATGTGGGTATAACAATGTAATGAAGATATACTAGGATCTTGTGTGGGTCTTACGGCATACCAAAGATGTACTAGGATCTTTTGTGGGTCTAACGATGTACTGATGATGTACAAGGATCATGTGTGGGTCTGACAACGTACTGAGAATGTACTAGGATCATGTGTGGGTTTGACAACGTAATGATTATATACTAAGATCCTTTTTGGGTCTAATGATGTAATGAATATGTACTAGTATCTTGTGGGGGTATGATGACGTAATAATGATGTATTAGGATCATGTGTGGGTCTGACAATGTACTTACATTTTACTAGGATCTAGTGTGGGTCTGACGAAGTACTGACAATGTACGAGGATACTGTGTGGGTATGAAGATGTACTGATGATGTACTAGGATCATGTGTGGGTCTGACGACTTACTAATGAAGTACTAGGATCCTGTGTGGGTCTGACAACGTACTAATGACGTACTAGGATCCTGTGTGGTTCTGACGACATACTGATGATGTACTTGGATCTGGTGTGCGAATGACAACGTACTGACGATTTACTAGGATCATGTGTGGGTCTATTGACGTACTGATGTTGTACTAGGATCCTGTGGGGTTCTGACGATGTACTTGGATCTGGTGTGGTTCTGACGATGTACTGATGATGTACTAATATCCTATGTTGGTCTGATTATGTACTGACGATATACTAGGATCTTGTGTGGGTCTGACAATGTACTAGGATCATGTTTGGGTCTGACGAGGTACTAGGATCTTGTGTGGGTCTGACGATGTATTATGATCCAATGTAGGTCTATTGATGACTTAGGATCCTTTGTGGGTCTTCCTCTTAACAGATTAAGAATAATTAGTAGTTATATCTAATCATCTCTAATATTGTACTTAAGTTATACCTGGTGTGAGCTGAGTCCGTACCTATGTGGTACTTTCCATTGTGATAATTCCAAGGTGGTATTATTTTTTGTGGATTACCTGTGCGGTACTTACCTTCACAGAACTCTTTCTTTTGTGGAACAATTGAGATTGTGCTTTTGAGTTGGATTACGTGTTTCCCCATGATTGAGATGGGCATACATGATAACATAGGTATTAGTATGGGCATATACCTAAGCCGGTTTGTCAATTGATTTCATGATTTGTGGTTTTCCTTTGTGGGTTTTGTGAGACCTTGAGGGTCTCGAGATCCCTGCTGAGTATTGTTATAATCACCACTGCATGGGCTATGCCCACACCTACTTGTATTTGGTGTAGACGACAGTCATTGCAGACTGAGGACGGGGGTACCAAGACTGGAGGTAGCACAGAGGTGGAAATTAGACGAGTTGTACCACAGAGACGACCATTCCAGAGATGTACCTACCCTTCAGGTATGATCCTTGGTGGGTGTTCATAGGATCTATTCTAATTTATTTGTACTTTTCAGTGTTCTTGTACTTTCTAGTTGGGCTTGTATTCTGGCCCCTTTTTATTACTGTACTCACTCTATTTACTATTCAGTTTACTCATGTTCATTTCCTCTTGTGTCTTTGGTTTCATGTGTTTATCGGTTATAAATGAAAAACCTTTCTAGTTTTAGGGAATACACCATTCAGGGCTAGTCTCCAGCCCCTGGCCTATGGAAGGTGGGATTGGAGTTGTCACAACACAGGCCCTGGGGAACAGGTCGTGAAAAATTTCTATCAGAGGAGTCGGTTCCACCATAAACATTGGACTTTGATATTTTTAACAACCATAGAGTTAATTTTAGTGAATGTGGTTATCAGTTTAGGGAATATAGTGTTGGTGAGGTTTCCATCATATCCATAAACTAGGACGCTAACTTCTGATTTCTGTCTCAGTGCATGAGAAAACTGATTGCCTGTGTGTTTTCATGAGTTTTCTTTATAATCTATTTGAGTCATCTCACCAGTTATAACATAATGACCATGGAACTTTTGATTATTTTCTAGATGCTTCCATGGAGACATCCAACTAGGGTTCTAGGTATAGTATGCACTGATATCCCACTGAGCAACGAGGCCCTACAACAGGGCCCTCTTCCAGTAGCGGCACCAGCGGAGGCACCAACGGTACCATTACCCATTAGGCCATTGTTGCCACCAGACCCAATAGTAGAGGGTACATTCCTCTTGAGCACGTTACACAAGTTACATCACAAGAGGCCACCTAGGATCATGGGTTAGAAGAACCCACAGACAGTTGAGGATTGGATGGAGGCTGTGGTGAGTGTCTTCTGACTGGTAGGGACACAAGCTAATCTCATGGTGATCCTTGCCTCCAGTCTTCTATAGGAAAAAAAGATATATTGTAGGGCTTGATTCTCTAGGTTCACAAAGAGGTGACATATCTCTGGGCAGACTTCAAGAGCCTATTTTTTGCAGAGTTTTTCCAAGCGACTCTTCATGTAGTGCATATTCAGAAGCTTCTTCATCTGTAGTAAGGCAGTATGAATTTTGCTCAGTACACAGCGAGGTTCATGGACCTATCACACTATTCCACTAAAATGGTTCTAGACCCATTCTTTAAGGCCTGAACCGTCGAGCAGTGACTTAGGCATGATATCAGGGCATCGATGATTTCTCTCAGTATCCTAACGCATGCAGGGGTGTTAGAGTGAGACCTTTTAGTAAGGAGATTCCTGGATGAGCAGTCACCAGCAGCGAGACACACCACCAAATATCACGTATCAGAGTCTTCTACAGCTGGTAGTAGAAAAATTTCATAAAGGTCCAAGAGGACCAGACCTACAGGTGGAAAACTGAATGATTCAGGGTCACTTGTGTGGGGTACATGAGATAGAGTCATTCATGCGAGGAACATACAATGTTTCACATGTGGCGGGTAGGGTCGCATGGCTCGTGACTATCAAACCCACCATACAGATGATTAGCAGACTATCAAGGGACCACCCAGGTAGAGACAGAGGTTCAACCGAGGGGGTTCACAGGGAGTAGGCGGACGTGGCAGAGGAGTAGGCCGTGCAGTTGGCGGTGGGATACAATTCGAGGTGTTACTACCACCACCACTAGGTGGTCCTCCCTGACCCTAGGGAGCATTTTGACATTTGCGAGCTCAGCTCTAGGAAGATGAGGCCTATGTACAAGGTGCTCTAGAGATGATACAAGGTATGATCTGTGTCTACTCCACCTTAGTTGTAGTACTTATAGACACAGGTCCCATTCATTCTTTTATTGCCACTACCCTCGTTCAGAGCTCAGAGATTCTGACAGAGCTGTTGTCTCGATCCTTACAGCAAGAGAATCCAACGGGAGCAGATTTGACAATTAAGTAATGGTTCATATAGTGTAAGCATACTCTAGGAGGCAAGAGCATCAGCTAGAATCTCCTAGTAGTGGCATCGAGGCCTTATGACATCATCTTTGGTATGTACTAGTAATCTATCTTCATTTCTCAGATTGACAATATTAGGCGCAAAGTGCAGTGTGTCTGCATGGATGGGACCATGTTTTCTTTCATCGGTGAGAAGAGAGCCTTTGTAGCATATGATGGACTTGCCCATAGGAGAGTGCAGCCGATCCGTCATCAGTTGGCTAGCCTTAGCCTCGAGGCGGTTGAGGGTGAGAGTTCGAGTTTTCCTATAGTGGTGGACCAGTATGCGGATGTCTTCCTAGATGATGTTATAGGTCTACCTCCTCATAGAGAGGTTGGCATTTACATTGGCTTGAACGTTGGGATGGCACTGACATCCACACCAGCGTATCAAATGGCTCCCATAGAGCTTCGTGAGATGCGGTTATAGCTGGAGGACTTATAGGGGAAAGGATTCATCCAGCTTAGTGTTTATCTTTGGGAAGCCCCAATTTTGTTTTCCATGAAGGAGGATGGGAGATTTAGACTTTTTGTTGACTATCGGCACCTGAACCAGGTGACCGTGAAGAACAAGTACCCACTCCTGGGGATTGATGACCTCATTAAGCAGCTGATGGGTGCATAATGGTTCACGATGAAAGACCTCAGATCTGGCTATCACCAGCTTAGAGTACCAGACAAGGATGTGCAGAAGATGGATTTGAGATGTCGGTACTACCATTATGAGTAATTGGTCATGTCGTTTCGGTGTGGCAAATGCTCCATTAGTGGTCATGGTACTCGTCAACAAGATCATCCAGCCATATCTTGATCGCTTTGTAGTAGTCTTCATCAACAACATACTGATCTATTCGACTACTAAGTAGAAGCATGCCTATCATTTGAAATTAGTTATGGACACACTCTGAGAGTATCATCTCTATGTTAAGCTCTCGATGTGCCAGTTCTGGATCAGAGAGGTTCACTTTCTGGGAAATGTCATCTCAGAGGCTAGAGTTGGGGTGGATCCAGAGATGATCAAGGTAGTACTTGCATGCGATCCACCCAGGAGTGTGATGGTGGTAAAATGTTTCAAAGGATTGGTCAGGTACTACTTAAGATTTTTGCCATACTTCTCTAGAGTTGTAACACCTTTATCAGCGTTGAAGAAGAATGGGAAACCCTTCGTTTGGTAGGAGAGATGCCAGTGTAGTTTTAAGGATTTGAGGCAGAGGCTGACTGGTTCCCCCATCTTGAGGCTACTAGACAAGGGAATAGGGTACATAGTCTACTACGACGCATCAGGGACATGGCTCATATTTGTTTTGATGCAAGAGAAAGAATTGATCGTATAGGGTTCTCAATAGCTGAGATAGCATGAGCAGAACTTCGCTATCCATGACCTAGAGTTAGAAGCAGTGGTATTCTCCTTGAAGATGTAGTGACATTACATGGTAGGCGAGCGTTTTACAGTCCACTCGGATCACAAAAGTCTTAGGTATATCTTCTCTCACAAGGACTTGAACCTGAAATAACGACATTGGTTTGAGTTCCTCTAGAACTTATACTTCGAGATAGTCTATACTCTTATGAAAGGTAATTTTGTACTTGATTCACATAGTTGGACATCTAGTATAAAACAGCTAGGTGATGTGACGGAGTAGCTGGCCGCTTTATAGATACCCATTGTGGATCCAGATTGAGAGGGTTTTCTATAGTCTCTTATAGTTACTCCCCCACTCCTTCAACGAGTCCGGGAGGAGCAATGTGGGGACTCTGACTGGGAGGCTCGATGTTCTCAGATATCCATAGGATAAGAAACTGATGGATTTTCTAAAGCTGAGGAGCATGCCATCATATTTAGAGGACGTACTGTGGTACCTGTTTCGCTTCGGGATGAAGAGTTGAGGGCATTCCACACATCCCTTCTAGCAGTACATCCAGGAGTGGAGATGATGTACCAGGATCTTCGTCGAAGACACTGGTGGCCGGGAATGACAAAAGTATTAGATGTGTTTGTCTCCCTTTGCCTCACTTGTCAGCATGTGAAGGCAGAGAATCAGGTACCCGCAAGATCGATTCAGCCTTTAGAGGTCCCAGATTGGATGTGGTATGTAATATCCATGGACATATTGAAAGGACATCGAGGTACATCCAGAGGTCATGATTCTATCTGTGTTATATTTGACTACTCACAAGGTCTTCCCACTTCCTACCAATCAGAGAGTATGATTTAGTAGAGAGCAATGTATTCCTCTAGGTGCAAGAGATTGTGTGGCTACATGGAGTACCATCGCCAATTTTCTCTAATCGTGATACACGTTTTACTTCCCGACTATGGAAGGGGTTGCAGAAGGATTTTGAGTCACAACATCATTTGAGCACCGCCATCCATCCCCAGACGAATCACAAGAATGAGTGGACCATTCAGACCCTCGAGAATATTCTACGGGCTTGCAACCTCGACTTCGGTCTCATCTGGGAGGATCACTTGCCTTTGGGGGAGTTTTCAGACAACAATAGTTGTCACTCCACCATTGGAATGACACCTTTCGAGGCATAGTACGGTTGGCCATGTAGATCACCATTGTGCTGGACTGACCCATGGGAGTCAACATTCATGGCACCAATGATGGTACATGCTAACATAGAAAAGTTCAGATCATTCTGGAGCGGATGAAGAAATCACAGAGCATGCAGATGTCTTATGCCAGCAGGAGACAGAGACCTCTAGAGTTCGAGGATGGAGAACATGTCTTTCTATGTGTCTCACCCCAATGAGATTTATGGAGATTTTTCTTGGGAAACAAGTTATGTCTGATGTTCATCGGGCCTTTTTATGTAATCGGAAGAGTTGGAAAGGTGGCTTACCGCCTAGAACTTCCCCCTCAGTTGCACGACGTCTTCCACGTATCCCGGATAAGGAGATATGTGCATGACCATTCTCACAACATCATCCATGGGGAGCTGGATGTCGATGATGGGGAGACAGTTATGGAGGTCCCAGTGGAGATTGAGGATCAACAATAGCGGGTCCTTCATGGGCGGTCGATAACTCTAGTGCGCATTTTCAAGCAACATTGGAACATCGAAGAGAGCACATGGGAGTGGGTGGCTTAGATATTTGCTCAGTACCCTGACTTGTTTTCTTTGTTTTATCTTGTGGCTTTTGGGGTTGTGATGCCCTGATGTGGGGAGAATTTAATGACCCAGAAATTCCATGTATTGTATTTTAATTATATGGGAATTTTACGAGTCTTTGAAAATTGGTGGCACCTAATTCTGAGGATCGGTTTGCCTGGAATGAATATCTGAACTTTTTTCATGTACCTTTAGTAATGGTGTGATTAGGATTTTGTAACTTCTGAACTGGTGCCCGAAATTGAAATCAGAGGACATCGTTGAACTTGCAGTACCTGTATTCGCTTAAGGAGACCATTACCTAGACCTCACTAGGTTGAGGGTGAAATATAGTTATTCACTTTTTCATGAAATTGAAAATAAAATCAAATAAACCTCTATTTTATTTTATTTTGAAACCCCCATGTGATTGTTATGGAGGTGGGGACAATTGATATTAGAACCTCCCAATTTGAATTCTAGTGGTGGGGACCACCTGAACCCCCTTTAATGGGAGAAAATATCTCAAATCCCCTACATTAATTATGACAACACAATTCATTTAATTGAGCCAATTAATTGTGCCAACTCCATTTGTGCCAACATAATTATATTTTTTATTGGATCCTCTTTTCTTGGAGAGGATTTGTTGTCAATGGGGAAGGGGGACTTTTGGATGATCTTCTCCAATGAAGAACACACCCTTCCTCTCCAATAAAGAACTCCTCCCCCAAATGAAGAATGAAATCTCCATTAATATACATTCTTCAGAGCCAAGAAAAAGGACAACGCACAATCTTGACTTCAGAAGCGTGTTGCGGAGGCGACGATCGTTGGCACCCTCTTCACCTTCACCGTTTTCACATCGTAACACATCAACGATCCTTTGAGGAAGGGTTTTATGATTTGAGTAACCACTTACCATTCTTGACGTTCTTCATAAAAGATTTATTAAGCCGTATTCTACAACCCTAACATGGAGGGTGTGGGACAAATGATCATGTATTGACCTCTCTGCAAACTCATAATGTTTTTTATGTGGTACTCACAATGGAAGAGGGGGGCGATCCGTGCCAGTGAATGGCAGCGATGGGACTCAGATACGGTGGTTAGCACACTATCTACTGCAATGAAGGAGACAATGCAACCGCACCACCCAACGGAAAAGAACTACGACCTGTGTCGTGGGGGCGCATGGAGGATGGTTAGTTGAGCCAGCCGCTGGTGAAGGCGAGGCGAACGATAGCGCCGTGTGGAGAGGATGGCTGGCTAGCCGGCGAGTTCTGGCAGCCGCCACATCGAGGCTGCCTTGCCACACCGTAGCCAAACCACCCAGGCCGGGCCACCCAAAGGGCTGGTCCAGGTCGACCCAAACTTGGTCAGCCCAAGCTGGGTCGGACCGCACCCAGACCAGTTTCGACCCATTCCATACTTTGGGCCCTAACATTGGCACCATGTGTCCATTTGACGAACCGTCTACTGTGATGGAAACATTAGAGTGAGATGGGCCTTTTGGTATACCCCACTAAATATTTGGATAATTTTTTGGTATGGTCGGGTTGGATCAAGCACGAATCCAGTTTGGCCCTCGGGACTAAAAGTATAATATTCACAGACTGGGCATCTGTTTAATGCACTTTCTACTGGGTTGAGACCACTTTGACGTGGTGGAACATTGAGATACATCTTCCTGGAACATAGTGAATGTTGGAGTTCTGACCAGTGGATTGTGGAGAGGACCCTCCTGGGGACAAGTGAGCCTAGTGTGGGAACCTTGTAGCTGGTTGTGATAATGTACTTGGATACTGTGTGGGTCTAACAATGTACTAGTGATGTACTAGGATCCTGGGTGGGTCTGAAAAAGTACAAACAATGTACTTTGATCCTGTGTGGGTCTGACGATGTATTGACCACGAACGATGATCCTGTGTGGGTATGATGACATACTAACAATTTACTAGGATCCTGTGTGGGTCTGACGATGTACTAACGTTGTACTAGGATCTTGTTTGGGTCTAACGATATATAGATGATGTACTGGGATCCTTTGTGGGTCTGATGACGTACAGCTAATGTACTAGGATCCTCTGTGGGTGTGACGACGTTCTGATGATGTACTAGGATCCTGTGTGGGTTTGACGACGTACTAACGATGTACTAGGATCTTGTTTGGGTCTGAAGAAGTACTTGGATCCTATGTGGGTCTAATAAGGTACTAGGATCGTGTGTGAATATAACGATGTACTAGGATCCATTGTGGGTCAGATGATGATTTTGGATCCTTCATGGCTCTTCCTCTTAACAGTGTAAGATAAATTAGTAGTTATATGAAATCATCTCTACTTCTATACCTATGTTATACTTGGTATAAGCTGAGTCTGTACCTATGTGGTACATTCCTTTGTGGTAATACCATGGTGGTATTCTTCTATGTGGCGTACTTGTGTGGTACTTACCGTAATGGTACTCCTTCCTTTGTGGAATAGTTGAGCTTGTGCTTTTGAGTTGGATTCTATGTTTCCACATGACTGAGATGGGCGTACAAGAAAATTAGGTATATATATGGGCATATACCTATGTAGGGTTGTCTGTTGTTTTCATTATTTATGGTTTATCCTTTCTGAATTTTGTGAGACCTTGAGGGTCTCGGGGTCCCTGCTGAGTATCGTTATACTCACACCTGTACGGGCTATGCACGCACATTGTTGTGTTTGGTGCAGATGACAGACATCGCTGACTATGGATGAGGGTAACAGGACTGGAGGTAGCTCGGAGGTGGACATTAGATGAGGTGTACCATAGAGGCTAACGTTCCAGAGCTATACATACCCTTCTGGTAGAGTCCTTGGTGGGTTTTCACAGGAGTTATTATAGTTTACTTGTACTTTTCAGTTTTCCTGTACTTTCTAGTTGAGCTTGTATTATGGCCCCTTTTTTGTAATATACTCACTCTATTTACAATTCAGTTTACTCATGTTCGTATCCTGCTATTTTCTTGGATGCATTTGTTTATAGCATATAAAGGCAATTTCTTCACAGTTTTAGGGAATACACATTTTGGTGCTAGTCGCCATCCCCTTGCTTATGGAAGGTGGGCTTCGAGTAGTCAAGGCATGGGCCCCAGGGGACGGATCGTGATAAAGGCATATTATAATTCTAGTATAAAATCATATATAAAATCATTAACTCTATCATTAATATGTTCCATATATGGTATTAATGAGTCATATCACATTGATGGGGCAGTAGTCCGCAATTCCTCAAATGAAATTATTGTGTTTACCATTAATGGAAAAACCATAATGGTATGCTGTAAATGAAAAATTCATAAGAATAAACAAAATATAAATATACTTCCATCATAATGGACACCATTAGAGGTGGTTGGAGATATTATAACAATCATTGTTTTGTGAGGAAATAGTTCGTCGTCTAAAGAAACAGTATGTTCTTCACCCATTAGACTGAGGTGTGTCTAATTTTAGTTCCAATCAATCTCACAAAAACAACCAAGTATATTGATGATACTTATGTTTTCATAAATTAAAGTAATAAAAAGAGTTTATGGTGTTAGAGGAGTAAAAAAACAAAATAATACAAAAGAATTTAAGAGAAACTGTTACCTTTAATTCGGGTAACTCCCTTTTGTTTGGACCAAAAGGGTTTTTTGAAGTGCCTTATGCCTATGTTATGGATTCTTGAAATATTATAGGCATGTTTGAAGCTTAATTGGGTAGATTATGGAAGATCCAAAGGGCTTGAGAGGTGTGAAGAATGGGATAGAGGTGAGGGATTCTTATAAGGGGGAGGATGGGATCTTTTGGAAGGTGTGAAAATATTATTTTATTATATAAGAATTTTGGGTTTCTAAAGGTCCAAAACTTATTAATGTCGACATTATGATTACTCGTTATAGAAAGAAAATCATACAATAAGAATTGGATATGTATTGTATATTAATCTAATCTTTATAATCATATTAATTTAAATCATTTATTAATGAGGTAAATACTGCATCATTGTGTCACAAATAATTTTACATATTTGATTCCTAAAATTTATAAACAAAATACCATGATATAGGAAATATTTTCATAATTCCAAAAGAATATTTATATTCAATAATATAACTTATATGACCTTATGTATATAATAATTAACTAAAAGATATTTGTTTATTTCAATTTTGTCTTTACATTAAGTTACTGAAAATAATGTGTCATTATCACTCCCATGTATCCCCATGGGGTCCAAAAATCGATGCAATTATGCTCATAGTTGGAAGTGTATCTACCAATTGGATTAGAACACATGTTAGGGTATTTTTATATTATTATAGTAATTCTTTTTTACCCTTATTTACCAGATTTACCCATTAACCATGGTAAATAAAATATTTACTGACGTAAATATTAATAATGTCTAAAAATAAAAATTACCTATTTAAAAAATATATACCTCCTGATTCCAAATATGGGATCGATTTTCAAAATTACATACACAGAAGTGGCATAAATTTATATATAATTAATTCTTACAGTTAAATCAAATAGCGTGTTTTTATGAAATATTAACAATAAATAGATTGACCCTTGTTTATGTCCAATTTGAATTTTAAATTTAATCTAATGACCAAAATTGGATTAAATGGTAAAAATATAATCTAATTACACTTTAAAACAATTAAAAAGATAATAAAACCTTATAAATATATTAGATTAAAGGGCAGTTTTGAATTAAAATACAGTATTTTGAACTATTCATTAAAAATTGAATTTTATCAGAAAAATAGGATAAAAAATTCCGAATTAAATTTTGAAATCCTAATTCCAAATAAAAAATTTTAATTGGTCAAATAGAATATATAAAAGTGACGAAAACTATATTTAAAGAGGGTTCACCATCAAAAGGCGGTAAATCAACATTTTAAAGTAAATTATGCATAAAATTTGATTAATTCACATTTTAAGCCAGTAAAATTTATTGGATAAATTTAAAAACAATTAACAAACATGTATAATAATATTTTAATTAGTTATGTTCATTCTATCCAATACAACAGCTAGGCATTTACAACCAGTTAATGTAATAATATTTTATTTTTATTATACAACGTAAGATTCCAAAGAAACTCGTTGTTGTGTATTAGGTACACCATCTAACATAGAAACTCCTTTAAGTTAAAATTAATATTTAATTCATAAATATTAATAAATATGAAAATGTCATATTTTTAATATACCTAGGACGTTACATCCTTCCCCCCATTTGGAAATTGCATCATCACAATTTCATTCACTTATTAAATAAATGAGGGTAATTTTCTCTCATATAATTTAATTATTACCACGTTGCATCTTCATCCATATAGTATTCCACAAAACCATTACCTGGTGAATTACCGTATTCAACTATAATTTCCATCTTCGATCAGGAAATGGGACTAGATGTTCTTCATAATGGATATTCTAATCCAACTAAACTATCTATCGGCTCAAAACATGATATGGATATGGCATATAATTTATCAATAATGAATCATGAAAAACATTGTGTACCTGGTATAAATATGGTGGTAAATATACTCTACCTGCAACAGATCCTACTTTCTCTCTGATTTCATAAGTTCCAATGAACCTCAGACAAAATTTTCCCATCTTACCAAAACACATCACACTCTTGCAAGGAGAACCTTTGAGAAAGACATGATCAACTACCAAAAAATAAAGATCCTTCATCTGTTTATATGCATAACTTTTCTTCCTTTTATCAGCTGTTCTCATGTGATTCTGAAACATGTAAACATTATCTACCATCTCATCTACCAATTCTGGCCCCATCAGCTTCCTTTCACCTACATCATCCCAAAAATCTAGATTTTCACACTACTTCCCAAATAATGCCTCAAATGAATTCATCTCTATACTAGAATGAAAACTGTTATTATAAGAAAATTCAACCAAATATTGTTGATGGTCCCAACAACCATGGAAATCCATCGAGCAAGCATGTAACATATCCTTTAATTTCTGAATTGTTCATTCTGAATTCCCATCTGATTGTGGACTAAATGTTGTAAAAAAATTAATCTAGTACTCAATGTCTTCTGATGGCCTTTCCAAAAGTTATAAGTAAACCTGGGATCTTGATCAGATACAATGGAGGGTGGAACACCATGTAACCTGACTATCTCTTTAACATACAACCGATAATGTTTATCTAGAGACAATGTATCTTGAATATAAAGGAAATGATCATATTCAGTCAATCGATCAACATTAAATAAAATTTCATTCTTACCTCAAAGGTCTTTTTTAATCCCACAATGATGTCCATGGATATATTTTCTCATTTCCACTCTGGAACTGGTTAAGACTGATGCATCCATTTCGGTAACTACCACTCTTCTTTAACCTATTGACAGGTCAAACACTTCAAAGTAAAATCATCAATATCTATTTTCTATTCATACCACCAGTAATAATCCCGAAGTTCTCTGTACATCTTAGTACTCTTAGGATGAACTAAAAATGGGTAACTACAAACTTCATATAACAACCCATTCTTCAACTCTTAATCATAAGGCACTCATAATATCTTCCCAAATCTCAAAACACAATAATTAGCGACGTTAAATTCAGGAAAATTACCCTTCTGAACCAACTATACCTTTTTCTGAAATTCACTGTCTTCCTTCTATGCTTGCTTTCTTATATATGATATAGATGATTTCATTGACACCTGTAACAATATAGAATAATTTCATACACCAACCACTTCTATTCCAATGTTCATCAAATCAAAAATCAAAGGATCTTGTTCCAAACATAGCATAGTTAATGAAGCATTATTTTTTGACTCAAAGAATCAGCCACTTTATTTTCTTTTTGCAAATGGTATAGTATCAAGCAATTATAATCTTGATTAATTCCAGCCATCTCCTCTATCTCGTGTTTAATTATTTCTGAGTGAATATATACATAAAACACTAGTGGTTAGTTTATATTACACATTTTACTCCATAGAAATGATGCCTCCAAATTTTTAAAGCAAAAACAACAACAGCTTATTCAAAATCATGTATAGGGTAATTTAACTCATGAGGTTTCAACTGATGTGAAGCATAAGAAATTACTTTATCATTCTGCCTAAGGAAACAACCAATTCGTTTCAACAAAGCATTACTATAAATAACAAACTGACCATTTTTGGAAGGCAGTGCCAAAACAAGAGCATTCACTAATATTCTTTCCAATTCCTGAGAATAATCATCAAATTATTTTTTTCCAAATGAACGTAAATCCTTTTTGAGTTAACTTAGTCATTGTACTAGATAACCGTGAAAAATTATCAAGAATCCTCCAATTATAACCTGAAAAACCAAAATAAAATACAGATCTCTGTATATTTGTTGGTCTTGGCTATTCTTCAGTAACTTTTGTCTTAGCAGGATCAACAGTAATGCCATTTTCTGAAATAATGTGACCAAGGAAAGAAATTTGTTATTACCAAAACTCACCTTTGCTAAATTTACCATACAGAATATTTTATTTTTAGGATTTCAAGAAAACACTTAAATGTATTTAATGTTACTCTTTGCTTTTAGAATGAACCAAAATATCATCAATGAACACAACCAAAAACATATACAAGAACTCATGAAAAATTATATTCATAAGATCCATGAATACAACAGGTGCATTGTTTAAACCAAAAGGCATAACTACAAATTCATAATGGCCATATCTTGTTTGAAATGCGGTCTTTGGGTTGTCTTCTTCCTTTAAATTCAACTAACAGAACCCCGACCTCATGTAAATCTTCAAAATATACAGAGCTCCCTAGAGATGATAAAACAAATCAACAATATGAGGCAACTGTTACTTGTTCTTAACAGTGATGTTATTCAACGCTATATAATCAATGTATAGTCTCATTGAACCATCTTCATTCTTAACAATAAAGACAGTATCTCCCCTTGGTGACGTGCGAGGTCGAATGAAACCATAATCTAATAACTCCTATAATTGCTTCTTTATATCAAAATGTCCAATTTGAGCTATTTGATAAAGAGGTTTTGAAATTGGTTTAGCATATAGACCTAAGTCAAAAGGTAATTGAACTTCCCGATCAGGTATAATACCAAGAAACTCCTCAAAAACACATCAAGATACTCATTTACCATTGGCACAAAATTAACTTGTACTGTTCCTTTTTTCCACAATATGGGCAAGGTAACATTTATTTCCATCTTTTACTAGTTTCTCAACTTCCTGATATGTTATCAAAAGTAAGGGTTCATACCTATATGGAAACTGAAAATTGTCCTAAAAAGAATCCTCTTCATCTCTGTATTCAATCATAACAAGATAAATAGAAAACCAATCCATACCCAAAATTACATCAAACTCTACTAGAGGAAAAAAATAATGTTTTTTGGTACATTCTTTCCACACATAAGGACAATAAGGTTATTATAATTTTTTTTTCAATATTTCTTCTAGATGTTTCTACCTTAAGTTCAGGATTCATATCTTGATATGGAATATCCAATTTACTAGAAAACTTCTCATAAATGAAAGAATGTAGAGACCCTAAATCAAAAAACACATTTGCATAATCTGAACAAACGAATACTGTACCTGATATAACTTCATTTGATGGCACAACATCTGATGAAGTAGTTGCAAAGGATTTCACCACCCCTTTCTGCTTTTATTCTGGACACTTTCCCTTAGTTGGGTTATTTGTTGCATACTCATTTTTATAATGAACCATTTCATTACACATAAAAAATCTTATCACTGGACTTTCATTTTCTTCTTGATCATTTTCCTTACAGTATCAAGTAATATGACTAGACTTACCACACCTGATGCACTATCCAAACATTGATAAACATTTTCTAGGATGCTTTTTACTAAACTTCTCAAAAGATGGATATTTAGTTTTCTTACCTCTAGGGTTATTTGAGGAATTCATTCCCTTTTTTGACAACTAGACCTTTTATTATGTTGTTTGTCAAAGAACACCTAATCATCGACAAACTCCATTTCCACCTTATCCACACAGTGAACATGTTTTTGATAAAATTTGAACTCATGAGAGGCTAATGCTCTTTGATATCGTAGCTTCAGTCCGGAGTGAAATCAATTTATCTTTATGTAAAGATATCAGAAGAAATTTGGAGCATACCTCGCTAGTCGAGTGATATTTTCTTCGTAAGCAGTCACTAAGTCATCTTCCCACCTCAATTCCACTAATTGTTGTTCCTTACTTAGCCGAAACACCAAAGAAAAATATTTCTCAAGGAATATACATTCAAATTCATCCCAATCAAGAGTATCAATCTCCTCACTATCCTTGATATTTTTCACAATCAACCACCACTAGTCAGCTTTACCTTAAAAATAGTAAATAGCGAGACTAAACTTTTGATGTTATGAACACTCCATGACATCAATAAATTTCTTGAGTTCTTTAATCCACCTTTCAGCTAGAACATGATAAGATGATCCTCTGAATGATAGGGGATATTGCCTCATGAAATTATCCACTACTAAATGTTCCTTTGTGGTTGATCTAGAAAATCTCATGCATAGATACCACAACCATTTATAGTTTGATTCAATTATTCCATCACTACAACAAACTATTCAGTTATTATTCCAACCATCCTAGGAATCTAATTTGGAAGGTTTCCTTCCTCTTGATGTCTTCCATAAATAGTTTCCATGTTTCCTCTACAGAAAACCATTCTAACACAGAAATATCCTTGGTGTAGAAACATGGTAATCTGTAAATTCTATATCACTTTAATCTTATCATAAATCTATTTATGGATATTAATTTAAAAATACACTAACTCCTAATGTTATCTAAACTGACCTCTGATACCAACTATAAGGACCTAGCCTTATAACATTTCATAATCATTAATTAAATTAATAATTCATATTGAGGATATTTTCATGTTTATAGTTTTAGAAAATTAGGTCATAACTATTACATTACATCCCAATCTTTACAAAGTAGACACTTCTACTCTATTCCCATATTTTTTCCCAAAAAAAATTCTTAAAATTTTTTTTGTCTAGTTTTATGTTTTAGACAACATGACTTTTCCATGTTCCCATCCATGACCCTATTCCACTTTATGTCCTATGAAAAACATTTAAAAAGCATTTGATGGGAATAAAAATATCAGTAAGGGATACAAAAAGAAGGAAAACATTTAGTTTTTTTAAAACAATATGTAAACCATGAATACTTTATCATAAGTAATATTTTTCACCTTTATGAAGTCATAAATACACTTCCCTAAAAAATATCATTTCTTAACCTTTTGTATAACAAATATTACCATAAAACCTATAAAAAGAAAACATAACATATAATGGTAGCTTCGGACAGACACAAACATAAATGGAATAACCATACGGTCGACTTCCACACAAATCACTAAATGGAATAGCCATATGGCCGATTTCCATACCAATTGTATTAGGGGTAATAACTTAACCACTCATCCTCTTTATCATGGCACCATCCTTCATTTGGTTTATCACGTAACTCTCCGTGAAATGTCTAAGCACCATTATAAAATCATAACATGTACCAAAAATATAATGGAATGAAAACATTTCCACATTTCAATCACAATATATCACTTAAATATATTGACATAAAAAATCATTTACCAATACCATTTTCAATACCAAAATACATAAAATATTATATGGTATTTATTTTCCTTTTAAAAAAATTACGGCTTGTTAAGGAAGACAAATATCAAATAATACTCGTGGTAGTTGAAGGTTGTTTTCACTACTTAAGCTAAAAGAAACAATATTTTTTTCATTTAGTAAAATGATTCATCGAAAAATATTATCTTTGAATGATATGAAAATTAAAGGGTATTTATATGGAATAAAAAATAAATTCCAGTATTGAAGCAAAATATGTCTCAATGGAAAGAGATTGAGATGAAGCCCCTTACCTCGTGTCTGACATGACATATTCGTTCTTTAATCTCCTAAATAATAAACTAAATTTAATTTATTATTTATTAAGAACCATTTTTTTTAATTTTATCATTCTTTTTAAATCACTTATTTTCATTTTGTAACATTATGAAATTATTTATGTTAATAATGGTCGTTTTGTCAATATTTGGTACTTGAGTAAAAAATGAACTTCTTATAATTATAAATTGTTCATGTGGTCAAATATCCATTATCTCCAGAATTATATTCATGATTTAGATTTAATATATATCATATATATCCAGAATAAATATGTATTTATAATAGTACATAACACATGGAGTTAAGAAATGAAATTCACCATTCATGGAGATGGTAAGCCGTACGTACGCCTGAATGCTACTTTCATTTCTATTTCTTATTTTAATGGAATAAAAACACAATGATACATTGATATATTATAATTAAATTATAATATCATATAAAATATCATTAAATCCATCCTTTATACTTACCACATACCGCATTAACAAGTCATGTCACTTTTAGTGGGCGGTGGTACGCAGTTCCTCAAATTAAATTATCATGTTTACCCATAATGGAAACCATAAAGGGATGATAGAAATGAAAAATACCGAAGAATAGAAACAATATAAATATAATATATGTCATATATAAATATAGTTCCATTATAATAGACACCATGAGAGGCAGTTTGAGATATTTGAACAATCATCATTTCATGAGGCAGTAGTTCATCATCCACAGAAACAGTATGTTCTTTACCCATTAAACGGAGGTGTGTGTATGTGTAAATAGAATAATTCTCATAAAAACAACCTATAATTTTGAGGATACATGTGATTCTATTAATGAACATAAAAAAAGTGTTTATGGGGTTGGATAAATAAAATAACATAAAATGAAACAAAAGAATTTAAGAGAAACTGTTACCTTAAATTCAGGTACCCCCAATTGGATTGAACCAAAAGGATTTGTTGAAGTTATTTTTTTAGTTAAGTATTATAAGATTATTATAGGGATATAGGGAGATTAATTGGGCAGAGTTTAGATGATCAATGGGGATTTAGATGTGTGAGGAATGGGATAGAGTTAAGGGATATTTATAAGGCGGAGTAGGGGATCTTTAGGAATGTGTGAAAATATTATTTTATTATATAATGATTGTCAATATCTAAATGTAAAAAACTTATTAAAGTAAAATATAATATGAATCAGGGTCAAAATAAAATCATCCAATAATAATTCGACAGGTATTGGATATTATTTTAGTGTTTATATTCTTATTTATTTAAATCATTTTTTGATGAGGTAAACACGTCATCATTATTGTGTATTAAATAATTTTATTTATTTGACATCTAAAAATTATAAACAAATTACCATGATTTAGGAAATAATTTTAGATTTCAAAATAATATTTATTATTGAAAATATAACTTATATAAACCTGTGTAAAAATTAATTTACAAAAAGGCATTTGTTTATGTCATTTTTGTGTTTACTTTATGTTAATTAAAATAAAGTGTCATTATCACTCTCAAGTGGCCCCATGTGATCCAAAAATTGACCCAAGGATGATAATGGTCGGATTTTAATCATCCAATAGGATTAGGACACATCTTAGGGTAATTTTATATTATTATAATAATATTTGTTTACCCTTATTTACCAGATTTTCCCATTAACCATGATAAATAAAATATTTTTTGATGTAAATATTAAAAAAGTATAAAAATAAAAGTTACCTATTTACACAATTTTTACCTCATGATTAAAAATATTGAATCAATTTTTTAAAATTGAAAACACATATGTGGAATAAATTACATTAAAATTAATTCCCGCAGTTCAAACAAAAAGTTTGTTCTGATGAAATATTAACTATCAAATGATTGACACTTGTTTATGTCCAATATCAAAGTGAAATTAATTAAAATGACCAATATGGGATTAAATGGTAAACATATAATCTAATTACACTTTAAAACCATTTAAAAAGATTATCTGAGAGTATAAATAATTTAAATTAAAAGGCAGTTTTGAATTAAAATACTGTATTTTCTACTATTCATGAAAAATGTATTTTGTCAAAAAAACACCAAAAATTTACCCAAAGTAAATTTTGACATTCCAATTCTCAATAAGAATTTTATTTGGTAATGTAGAACATATTAAAGTGACCAAAACTAGATTTAAATATTGCTCACCGTCAAAAGGCTATAAATCAACCTTTTAATGTAAATTATGCTTAAAATTAGATATATTCATATTTTTAGTCTCTAACTTATATTGGATAAATTTAAAAAAATTTAACAAAAATGTGTAATAATATTGTAGTTAGTTATGTTCATTCCTTGAAATAAAATTGCTAGGCATTAACTACCATTTAAAATAATATTATTATATTATTATTGTGCAATGATAGATTTCAAAGTAACCTTTTATTGCATATTAGGTACCCCATCGAACATAAAAACTCCATTAAGGTAAAATTAATTTTTAATTCACAAATATTAATAAAAATATAAAAATTTCATATTTCTTTAATTACATGGGATGTTAAATTTAGATCTCGAAAATTATTTTTTAGACTATGTGTATTCCCATTAGGAATAAAATTTATCACAATATACTTTTTGGTATCATTAAATAGATGCAACCAGAAAGAATAGCATTATCATTGAATTGGATAGAAAATTTTCTTATGATCATCATAATGGAATAATGTATTGAAGGAATGATATCGTTATTATGGTTGATAATTTATCAAGATATATTCTTAAGAACAAGAATGTTATTTAACTCTTGAACTCACCAAGGAAGTGAATGATGGTTTTAATTGAGTGTTCATGTAATTGAAATTATTGAGGAATGAATAATTATCTCCAATATGTCATAAATATGGGATTAATTGTTATAGTGAATTTCCCAAAAGAATATAAAGAAGGTTCAATGTGAAAAAAATAAAAAAATTAAATTCATAGGAATGATTTAAAGTTTCATTGACATAATGGATGATAATCATGACCTTCCTAAGGAATAAATGACTCTTAAATGTTTTAAATATGGAATTTATGGGAATTTTCAAAATCCATGTCCTGTGTAGAATGATTATTAAGAGAATCAGAATGGTTTTAAGAGTAATGGTTTTATTTTGGATGATTACGGGACTACTAATGAAATATTAAGGGAAGATGTATTATAGAATAAGTTTATAAGCATAGTTGATGAATTTAGAAGTAAGTTGGAGGATTTAATTATTTATGTATTGGAAATCAATAATTATGAATCATATATGGATTATTCAATATAATTATTTCATTTCTGATTTTAAATAATATGTTAAATAATGTTGATAACCATAGAAACAGATTTAATTACAAGTTGATATATTGATTAATGGAAGATAATAATTAATATTAGATTTAGGGAATATATTATGTAATATATGGTTTTATTTAGGGAATGAATAGTTATGTAATATTTAAATAATATTTTCTTATGATTTAGGTAATTTCAATGGTTCAATAGAATAAATGATGAAGGTGTCTAAATGTTTGGTATGTGACTAATGAGGGATACATCAATTTTTTAAGGATTAATATTACAAAATTTTTTAAGAACATATTATCAATATTTATTACCATTGAATTCTAGAGAGGTTATAAGGTTAAACGATTATGGAATCGTTTATGTCTATCTTTGGATGTGGTTTTATAGGTTAATTTATTATGTCACCATATGAGTATTTATACATATTGGATAGCCTATGATAAAAATTTTATTGGGATAATGAAAATATACATACATAATGAATTATCATTCTAATTTTGGATCTTATGATCTTTATTACATCAGGAATAATAAGTTCACCATCATTTCTTGGATTAAGTGATGAAGTGTAAATTGATCAGGGAATAACCCAAGGGTAATATTTTTTATATAAAATTTAATAAAAGAATGTTAACATATATTTCCTTGATAATTCTTCAGAATTATGAAAGGAAATATGAAATAATGTTTTTTTCTTAAAGAACTTTTTTTTATAACATCAATGAAAATTTTAATGCCACATCATTTTATGGTATTGTTTTCATTGACCTTATATGGATAACCCATATTATTATGATAAATGTTTTATACCACTCTTTATCAGTATTTGGGTATTAGTGTTCTCTTTTATGTCTATTTTTTCACTTTCCAAATAGGTTGTCCTTTTTTCAAACCATATATTTTTTATTTTAGATGAATTTCACATGAACCTTTACCTTTTTACAGATGATGTTTTATTAATCCATTCTATGATGAGGGTTTTTATGAATGAATTTTCAGTTTCTAATCCTTTGTTGAACGAGATGAATTTGGAGGGAGAATTTAATTTTGATAGGGGAAGAATAAAACACCCCTGGTTTGGAAAAATAAAATAAAATAAATTGAATCATTTAAATATTTGTTGTTATACACAACATTGAGTCTATATTATGTTACATGAAATGAGGATTTTAACCAAAATAATATTTACTATTAAATATTTTTCAATTTTGTTATTATCACCATTCTTTTTGAATAATATATTTGAAGAGGATTAACTAATTTCTAAAAATATATGTTTAACAAACAAAAAAAAATTAAATTATCTAGTGAAAAAAAAATTTAAAATTTAAAATTGAAACTCATTGAAAATAAAGGAAATGTTTTTATGAAGAAAATTTTTCTATAAAAAGAAATTCTTTATCTAAATAAATTAAAAAACCAATTTATTCAATGATTTTGAGAAAATTTATATATTATATATTCGACAAACAAATTTACATTCAACTTATAATTTAATAGATGAGTGATATAATAACTACAATTTTATGCTTAAAAAAGTATTTTTCTGAAAGGTAGTTTTGTCACATTTTTTGTATTTAGATTAAAAATAAATTTTTTTAATATAATATAATTATTTTTATAAAAGCAAAATATTTCATTAAATCAATATTTAAAATTTATATTAGAGTTATTTTTTCATATTTTTATAAAAAATTTCATTCTTTTAATGAGTATTGAAAAATATAGAATGTTACATGAAAAACAATAATTTAGGTCAATTTATTTACATAGTAAAATTATATTTTAAATTCAGTTTCAGGTAAAATTAGATCACTTAAATATAAATTAATCTACTGTACAACATTTAAATAAATAATAAAGGGATTTTTTATACAAACAATGTGTAATCTTTTGAAATGTTTTTCATTAAATCATAAATTTCTCATCACATCTCTTAGATTAATTTGAAATTTAATTTTTACAATTATGTGAATGTAATTTGGACAAATAGATTATGTATATGGAATCATGACAATTTATATTATCTTATATGTTCAACATAATATTTGACAAGTAAAATAGTAAAAAAATAAAAAATTATTTATCATGGTTAAGGTAAATATGAGATGACTTATGTTCAAAATAAAATGATAAGGAATAAAAATTAAAACAATAATTTATAAATCTTATTTTATGGCCATATTTACTTCTTATATGGAAAAATTATGTATCTAGGGTCATTATGAGTCTTTTTTCAAGTTAATTAATTTATTGTTTTGGATTATTTTGAAAATCATCATGTAGTTTTAAAGATGGATTCCTTCCCATACATATAAAAGGCTACCACCACTCTTAACATATTCACATAATTCAAGAATCATACATCACCCAATACATATCCAAATAAGTTCATAAATATTTTATTCTAATAATAAATTATTTTTTATAGAAATAAATCCTATGAAGTCTTTTAGTGGAATCCTCGGGAGGATTCCCAAAGAAGAGGTAATGTTCTCAACAGGAACACTTATTTAATTTCATCTACCACCTCATTGAATTATTAATATACCAATATCATATAATTAAACCAGTATCATATATAGAATTAAATGTTTTGTTTTATCTTAATGACATGTGACATTCTTCACATCCATAAAATGGGCTACAAAATCATAGTTTAAGGGTACAAAAAAATACTACTTCACGAACTAATTTCATTAGTTTCCATTTACCACATCTCATAGTAAATTATAATGTTATATATAAAGTATATATGTTATATTTTTAACATTATTATTCCTATATAGTCATTATAACAAATATACATTTTTTACATTCCATTTTATAGGCAATAGGATAACATCACTTGTGTATACAATGAACTACCACCTCATGAAATTATTTGACTAGTTTTTAACTAAGTACATACATGGAATATAATAAGGATAAATATATGTTATATAAATTTTATAGATATGATATTCTAGAAATATTTATAATTCATAAAAGATTACATATCATTTGTAATCTTCAATTTTCACCCACTGAATGGTGATAACATTGCTCATGTACATGAAAACTCTCGTATTCACGAAGCGATATGACGTTGTTCTCATTAACATACCACATTGATGATATGTATAAATAAATGACATTTTATTTCTTATATTATTATAATTGTGTAATAATATGATATTTCTTACCAATTTTCCCTAATTATCAATGAATAATGTATTAATGCGTACGTATGGCCTACCATCTCGGTGATCATAACATACTTAATTTCTAGAAAACATAATTTGGGAATGAAATTAATAATATAATTGAAGTATAAATATGATAATTATGTCATAATTTTAATTATTATTGATATAATGGAACAATGATCATTTTAAGAGCACAAAAAATTATAATTTAAAAAAACATTGAAAATAAACTTCTTATTCCACAAAAAATGATCTTATAGTTGAATTGTTAATAAATAGGTAATTATATGTTATGAGTATATCAGATATGTTATGATATATATTTTTGGCTTATTAATATATTTCTAAAAAATTATATTTACTATACATTTTTTTAATGTGTTTGATGTATTTGTAAAAAAGGTGAGGTATTTCCATCTCACATTAGGTTTGATTGAGTCACAATCCATATTCACAACATGTTCATTTTATATGGTGTATATACTATTTTATTGTGTTTTTTTTTCTAACATATATAATTTTGGGGATTTAAATATCCATTTTAGGATCTTTATTTCTTGGGGCTTATGGTTAAATATTTTAGAAAAGGGAAAATGATTTTTGACTCAATTTTCCTTGTTTAGGATAAAATTTATGCTATACAGCAATATTCTGAAATGCGGTTTTTATACATCCCATTCGACATTTTATGTCATGGATAACCTCTTTTATCAAATAAAATATAATTCATTTAATGTCATTCATTCATAGAGACTATGAAACCACAAGAATAAAATATATTTTACTTTTATATTAAATTTAATTTTACTGATATCATTCTTTATTTATAACTCCACGTTAATATTACACTACAACCAACACTAAGATAATTTATATTAAATAAAAATTAGTGGTTTACCATCTTCTAATGGTGCACATATTTTAAAAGTAAATTTTGAAAATTTTATACAGTTTATTTTCCAAAATTAACATCATTTTTGAATTCTACATTTCAAAATTACAGTAGGGTAATTTTTTTTCTTATATGTTTCACTACATAATGAATATTAAAAAAAATATATTTTTGATAAAAACTATCTTTTCATTAAAATGATTTTTAATGATAAATTATATTTTAAATTGGTTATTAAAGTCCCAATTAGATCATTTATACATATAAAAATCCAAATTCTTTCACAACAATAATTTTTGTATGAAATTTTATATATATACTTATTGAACTTTTGAATGTTTGTACCTATATTCTCGCCACATTTTTGAGATTAGCATCAAACAAAATTTAGCCACATCGGTGAATTTAGTTTTTTAAAAAAGGAGATAAATCGTTAAAATTTGTATGATATTTTTAGTCTAATTTGACCAATATATTTTTTGACTAATAATAATAGTTAATGTGATAAAAATTAATTGCAACGATTAAGGTAAAATTTATCTTAACAAGGTACTAAAATAGAAAATTATGGTCCTAAATGACCTAGAAACTAGTAAATATTCAATTTTTTTATAATATTTAGACCATATCCCCAATTATTTCTAATTATTCAGGTTATTGGGATTATATTTAATTAAATTTCCATATAAGATATGTTAAGTGTGGAAAAATTAGAAAAATCGAACCTTCTTTACCATTAAAAGTTATAAAACATTGAGATTTGTAAAAATAGAATATTTTTGGGTATATATAACCATTTTAAATATAAATTTATTATTTTTATCATAATAATTTACCATTAATATTTATATAATAATTAGTTACATAAGAGTATTATGAAATTATAATGTAGTTATTATTTAGTTAGTAATCAATAAAATTGATGATATTATTAATATTAAAAGTGAAAAAATTAATTGAATTGTTGAATTTATTTATTTTTTAAAAGATTATATAATATTAAATAAATTTTAACTTAATATATTATAATTCTAATATTTTTTTTGAGATCTTTAAATTAAAATTTAATAAATAATGTCAAAATTGACATTAATTTAATTTTATAACAAATTGTATTCTTTTATATGTTATAAAATTTATAAAAATACTATATTAAATCAAGTTATTTTTTAATGTAAACAAATATGAAATATGATCTATTAAGGGAACAATTGATATTTTATAAATATCTGACTAACCAATAGTCTGTAAAAACATTTTCATCATGGTCTTTGTTAAAAGAGTGTTTTTGCACGTTGTATGTCATTATTTTAAAATTAATAACCAACACAGATATGATTTTTAAATTTTAAATGAGACGTTATATTTATAATTTAATAATTTTTTTAAAAAAAAAATCACATTAAATTATTTTTAATGTTTAACTCACATTGGTTATTTATATATTTTCTTTAATAAATACCAAAATGATAACATTGTGGAAGCTTTAAATATGAGGAATAATATTATAAAAATGAACTTATTTTTTTGTGGTATAGGTTTTTCACGATCATTATTCCCCCATTAAATAATTATTTTTCATTTTTAAGCACATTATGTAAATGATACCTCCCATTATTATATACATTTATGTACATAAAATAGTGTTACTCCTCATCCACTATAAAAAGACCACATCTCCTCTAACTTCTACAAACCTATCACATGAAATTTTCTCAACAAGGTTCTTCTTGAATATCTCTTAATATTACCCACCCCAATCCTAGAAGCCTACCTTTACACATAAATCTATCCATGTAATCACTTTGTTGCAAACCAATAGTTGTAACCCGGTTAAGAGGTAACATCATTTATCAAGATCTTTAGATTTACTTCATTTTCAATTATATCCAATAATTTTATTCCATGATTACATTAGAGAACTAGTATAAAAAATATACAAAGATTGTTATATGTTAAAGGCCTCTACCTGAACATACATTCACTAAAATCTAATGGGAAATAAACTTATCGTCGTTGTGTTAAGAAAACTACAACCTCAAGATGAAGAGTTGTTTATTTTTACTCACACCCCTCAACCCACATTGGCTCGACCAATATCATCCAAAATAGATCCTCAACATACCTATTCTAATATTATTGTCTTCTTTATGGGAATAATTCTATCCATGGAAGCACATTGGTAAAATATTAAAGGAGTTATCCGATTAAGAGATACCATCCTTCCTCAAGCTCTTTAGTTTTATATATTTTTAATTTTTTTGAATTATTCTTATAATGAGATTATATAAAAACTAATTAATCCAATATATTATTACATGAGGTAATTAAAATGGTTTTACATGATCTTAAATACCTACCATTTAATGTGTAATGAAATTACTGTTCTTGTGTATGACAAATTATCTCCTCATGAAGCAATGTTTTTCATTTTCCTTAATGCCTCTCATGGTTGAAATTATGGTAGAATATTTGTTTATATATGATATGTATTATTTTTATTATTTCTTTATATTTATTCAATTTTTTAATATCAGATACATTTATACTATCATCTTCTGTAAAATTCGATAAAATCAAATGTTGAAAAATGGACTATCACCCCCTAAAAGCATTTCGGCTGATTCTAAATGTACATGGAATGTATAAAAGTTTGAATAATAAAACAATGTAATATACATGACATATATGTGATACATGAATTTTAATATACATACATATAATTTACTTTTCATTTTTTTAATACAAAAAGGAAATGAGCATAGTGTTCATGAGTAAGTACGACATATCATCTCCATGAATAATGCATTCCATTTCTTGACACCAAATATTATTTTTTATAAAAACATTTATACTAAATAAATATTATATTTACATCATGGTTTACATTTTGTAAATTATTAATCCATTATAGGAACAAAAAGTAATAATTAAAAACATATTTGACAAACTATGCAATTAACAACAAAAATAGTGAATATTATGAAGGATTATTATAAAATGAGTAATTATATATAAAAATAAGTTAATATATGATATTATAAATATTTTTATGGTTTTGGTTGTCATGAACCTACCCGAGATGACCCTGAACCAGTCATCCGAGCCGGTCCCCGACATGGCCTGAAGGGCGTTCTAGATCCCCACGGGCTGGAATCTAGAACCAAGCATCAAACTTTAATCATTGGGAATGATTTGGGCCATGAAAAAAAGAAAGGATGATAAATAAAAACTGATGATAAAAATAAAACTAGCAGTGGAATGAAATTAAAACCGAACATACCACCACGTGACCTTTCAGGTCACCTCCCAACCAAAGGCCGACCATGCTCCTATAATGAACAACTCAGCCACATAAACCTGAGAAAATGTAACCTGCAACTGAAAAGATAAATATGCATGGGAATTAAAAATGCTTAGTAGGGTATCCAAGGTAAGACAAATAATCTGATGTCTCCTTTCTCAAAACAATCCACCAACAAAAGTTTGAAAAACAATTATAAATGTATGATTTTCACATTTGAAAATAATCAACATGTTTTCCCTATTTAAAACTCCAACACTCCCTACATACAATTTTCTGAAATAATTTGTCATTTTATAAATAAAATACAAAATAGAATATATTTATGTTGTTCTAGATTAAAAAAAGTAAGAGTGCAAACTAAAAATCAACTAGTTCACAGAAAGAAAACAAGCAATAAAAGTAATCAAATAACCATGGGTGATCCTAAACATCCCGAGAAGACCCCTGAACGTACTCAGTTTTGAACAACCTACCAGTGTATGGTGATTCTCTTATGTCTATAACCAACTTGCTGCCCTCACTGACCAATCCTATGGCAAAACCTGCCTAGCCTAACAAAAAATCCATGGGGTACCAACCCGTCTAATCGAGGTTGGTCAACATCCATCACTCTATCATCTATAAGAAACCCAAGAACCCATTGTGGTTATAGTAGTACTGTGTAAGTAGAATGTCCCCTGTACGCTTTACTCACCTCACCTCAATTTCCTTCCCCAAACACAGACACTTCCTATGTATTCACCTATAAAAGGTTACCCTAGATAGGAGTTTCCCATAAACTTATATATATGCAAACATGTCAAACACCCAAAGTTCCCATTGGGCTGTCAAATCATTCAGTTATCAAAACCCCTTTATTAAACACAAGATGTTATAAATTGGTCTTCTAGTTTTATATAATCAAATGCCTTTATGATAACATTGCACAAGCTCTTCTAAAATAACCCTATACACCTTTTGTATTTTAAAATCCAAATGGGCCGTTAGGTTCCAAAACACTCACCAAATCATTTTACCACTACCAAACGAGCCTTTATCATTTTCAAACTCATGTCAAATAGATTTCAAAACCACTCTAAGTACCCCTTCAAGATTAAATGTTGACACCCACCCTAAAACCCTCTTGAAAAACCAGAAACACTCTAAAAATCTTTTCACCCATGATTTGAATTGCAAGCATCATAAAATAAATCAGTTATTCATTTGGTAAACCTTTCAATGGAAAAATAGAGGGATGTATCTCAATTTAACCAACTCACAAGGGAACCCCATTTTATAAATCGTTGCATAACTAAAAAATTAGAAAAACTACTCTCACACCTTTTAAATCATAACCCACACCACACACATAAGAAAAAGCACTTTTTCAATAACAACAGACCAAGGCTTTAAGAAAAACAGATAAAATTTCCCTTTAAATATTTATAATGAACCAAATAATTAATTAAAAATATTCATAAATAGTCAAAACAATTCATAGAAAATTTAATTAAAAGACCGAATAATATATAAATAATAATACCTAGAACTCCACCAGTTTAGAAACACTTTTATAAACAAGGTACCAGATTATATCAATTTCCATAAACATGCCAAACAATGTATATATGATTTCACAAACAAATCAATTATTTTTAAAAGTTGAAAATTATGTTAAAGAACCAAATAAAACACACATTCATTAAATGGATTTTTTCCAAAAAGGAAAAATGTAGATTCACATACCTCAATGTCGAGTATAGATACAATGACGCTTCAACGGAAAGATGAACAACACCCAACAGAACATTTGAATACTCTAGACAATGAGAAAAACGTGAAAAACACAAATTGTGGAATTATGATTCAGCCAGAACAAATAGAAAACACCAAATGTGAAATGGAGAAAAATAAATAAACAAATAACTAAATAAATAATTATACCGGAGTAGGGGGTTTGGCCCGCGTGGTAAAGGGATGTCGGGCGGAGGTGCATAACAAGGTGAGAGCAAGGCTGGGACATGGTAAATCTGGTGGGATCTGAATTATGTAGGGAAAGGGGGATTTTTTGGGTTTTCATTGATGGGAAATAGCGTGTGGGACACGAGAAGGGGCATGCATCGGAACGGGAGACCACCTGGGGAGCTCCATGCCGATTGTCGGCTGTGTTGCTGGTTAGCTCAATATAGAGGGAGAGAGGTGGTGGGAGCGCGCTGGGGAACAATGAGAATGGGACAGGG
Source organism: Viscum album (assembly GCA_963277665.1). NCBI lineage: Eukaryota > Viridiplantae > Streptophyta > Magnoliopsida > Santalales > Viscaceae > Viscum > Viscum album. Next base: position 50,309,880 of record OY728152.1, on the reverse strand, counting down.
GATCGAGGTCACACCCATGAGACAACCAGGGCCACCGCGAATGATAGAGAGGAAGTGAGTAGTTCGGGCCCTACAGGTGGGTACTGGCTAAAGGTGGCTCAGGCCTGCTCTACCCATCAGTGGATTTGAGTAGGGAGAAGGGGCAACTAGAAGCGACCTTTCCAGGGGTGGTGCATTGGCTAGGTCGGGCAGCTAGAGGCTCTACAGGGGGCATGGTTTCTAGGTGATGGGCAGGGTGTGTGAAGGGGGGGGGGGCTAGAGGCATGGAGGCTGGCGCTGCGAACCAGGATGGAGTGGCGAGGTCGGGATGGCAGTGTCGGGGTGCGAACGGGAGAAGGTAGGGTTCCAGAGGGTGTGGGGTTCTTGACAAGGAAGAGGGCATGTGGGAGGTGATGGCAGTTGAGTGGGCGAGAGGGGCTGGGCACGACACAAGAGAGAGTAAGGAGTGAAAAAAAGGGTCGTCGCAGGTCTAGGCTAGATAGGGTTAGGTTTAGATATATTTTTTCCTTATAATAATAATACTATTACAGTCATAATAATAATAAAAATAATATAAAGATTTATAATAAAATAGTAATGACAATAAAGTTAAGAATGATAATAATAATAATAATAATAATAATAATAATAATAATAATAGTAATAATAATAATTTAAAGAATAACAATTAAAATTTTAATAATATAAAAATAATAATAATAATACTAATAAATATAAAATAATAATAGAAATAATAACATATTGATAAAAGATAATAAAAATAATAATAATAATAACAACAACAACAACAACAACAAAAACAATAATAATAATAATATTGAGCACTTGCATGACACTAGGGATGGTTGCATGACTACCACCAACAGCGCGGTGACTGGACACAGGTCTGAAACCAAGTATGAATTATCAATCGGAAAAAATTTAAGTCAGGAACTGTCTTGGACCTTAGCACGAGGTCTGAGAGACAAGAATTATTATAATAAAAACAAAATTAAAAATACGATTGTGACAATTATCCCCCCCCCCCCCCACAAACACTTTCTTCCCCCAGAAAGTCACCCAACTGAAGAATAAACCAAACAAGAATTTATTCCTCATTAAATCCAATAGAAACCACAAGACAAGAGAGTGGGAGATCCCAAGAGGATTATCCCCACCAAAAGAACTCAACTAGTGCAGAAATCTAACACCCCAGAAGTGGGGGGATGCGGGAACTCTCAACTGATCCAAACTAACTTTTATAGAATGAACGAACCACAACTACATTGAAGCTTAAAACTCCCAACCTGGACCAAAAACCCCCCACCCTAGAGAAACACCTCCAAACAAAAAATATCTCAAACAGGGAATTTGAGCATAACCAGAAACATAGATTACTCCATAACAATTACATCTCCAAACAAACACAGCCAAACCAAGAATAACTGACATGAGGTCCGGACTCACTTTTAAGAGATATGCTAGATTCAGAAACCCATGATTAGATAACCAAACTCACTAGATTACAAAAGAACATGTCTATTAAAACTCCCTGATGAATCAATAAACATACAATTATGTCAAAACTTTTACAGCTGAAAAATGAAAAAGATAATGCATTAAATGTTCAATAGCCAACATGGAACACAAAACTCATACCGAGGCATCACACACCTGGAAACTCCTAAATGCACGCAAGCATCACCCCAAGGCTTGTGGGTAGGGCTCTGATGGCTGAAACAACTCTTACCGTGTATCGAGGCCCTAGGATTCTCTGGTCACAACATCCTTATCAGGAGATGCTTCCTGCAAAACTTTTCTACATGACCCAGGCACCCACAACAATGACATGTCGTTGGAGGGATGAGACATGATAACATCACGTGGCTGAACCAGCCACACTGGTGTTAGACCACTGAATGGTCCGACGAACTAGAATCCAAAACCACTATATAGTAATCTTTAAGAACTAGTCTCTCTAGAACACCCTACTCACTAAATGGAAAACCTTCAGGAGAAACTGTGTTCACTATACTTCCGAGCACCTACACTCTAGAGACCAATTCAGCTAAGAATGCCTCATCCACTAGCTTCTCGAAATGATCATCCCTAGAAGGGATGACCCACTCCATGTTCTTTAGATGAAGAACCCTGATTATTAGAGAAGTCTACATCAAATCCTGTGATGCTACCTCCAGAGAAAAGGACACATGCTCCTTGAAAAGGTCAACATATGCCTTCACCATCCATTGGCCTTGTTGAATACGCATGAGCTATACCCTTTTCTTCGTATCTACCTCTTCAGGTATTAACCATCAGACAAAGACTGATTTAAAGACATCCCATGTCATCCCAACTCGCATTGACAGTGGGGAAACCAACTCCTATTTTTCTAGAGATGAACCTTCAAATAGACGGAAAACAGCATGCACTCTAACAGCTTTGGGAGTCCCCAATACCCTGATGATGCACTCGACCCCTTCAAGCCATTATTCTTATTCTAATAGACCCTGATCACCATCTAGGATAGGAAATGTCCAAGGAATGCAAAAACTAGGAATGGCTTATTAGAATCCTTGGGGAACTTTCTGGGAAACATTTTTTGATCCACATATAAAACACAAAACCAAAACCAATATCAAGCTGAAGGAACATCATTGAAAGACCCATCATCCGAAAACAACCATCTCAAAAAAGAATGAAAAAAAGAAAACACAACCCGAAATTCCTTTTTCAAAACCCCCTTATTATTTTAGATTTCAAAATAACATTATTTCAAGGAAATTTTCAAAATTCGAAACCCACTTTTCAAACCAATTTGAATTTCCAAAAATCATTTTCCCTTTTTCAAATTTCATTAGCAAAACTAATTCAAGACTTTAATTCCAGAGGCACACATCGGTAATCTCATGAACCATTTCCCATATCTTCAACTGCATTCAACCATAGAAACCAACATGCTCTTCCCAATCATTCCCTCACATGTGAAAACATTCATAAAGGGTAACTGAGGTAGCCCCCAAACCATATATCTATCAGTTCCAAGACACCACTGGATTTTTAAACAAGGAGATTTCAGTTTTGAAAATCCCTTTAAAAAAATTTAATCTATTTAAAATAAATCATTCTCATTTCAAAAACCCCTTTTTCTATTTTCAATAGTGCACTTACACCCACAAAAAATAAGACAAAACTAAACTTGAATTAAACTACCACAATGAAGGACAAGTACTCATGCTTAACCTAGAGACATGGTAGTGGGCCATGACCCAAGTAAGCTTCAACAACTAGGATGAGCTTAAACCATGTACTCTGACTCCACAAAGGTCAATACTCCATGTGAAATCATGATGTATCATTAGCTTGCCTTTTTTGTCATCCCTCAACCCCAGAACAAAAGTAGAAGACTCAAATCCCGGACTACCCCTGGAAACTAAAGGTTCTAAATGTGAAATGGTTCATAACGCACTTCTCGTACATACCTCTCAACTCCCAACAGTCCAACTGTCCATCTACCAGACACCCAAATAACAAGGGCCCCCCTCTGATAAAATTGTTTCATGAACCAACCTGTGTCGACCCTGAACCGATCACTTGAGCTGGAGCACAAAAAAGGCCCGAAGGTCATTCTAGAACCCTATGGTCAAGAAACTAGTGTCGGGCATCAATATTAAATCATTGGGAATGATTTTTCACATGAATAAAAAGAAATACATATAAAGAAAAACTATCAATAAAAATAAAACTAGCAGCGAAAGGAATGTTGAACCGAACATACCTCCATGTGACCTTTCAGGTCACCTCCCTACCAAAGGCCTACCTTGCTTCTATAAGGAAAAACTCATCCATGGAAACCTGGGAAAAGGAAACCTGTAACTGAAAAGATAAATAGGCATGAGAATTAAAAATGATCAGTAGGTTTTCAAAGGTAAACCTTAGAATTTGTTGACTCCTTTCCTGAAACAGTCCGCCAACACAAGTTTGAAATACAATTACAGAAGTCGGATTTTCACATTTGAAAATAAGAAACATGTTTTCAGTATTTAAAAACCCAACACACACTATATACCATTTCCAATATCATTTTTCATTTTATAAATAAAATCCAAGAAAAAATATATTACTGTTGTGCTAGAGTAAAAAAAGTAAGAGTGCAAACTAAAAAAAAACTAGTGCACGGAAAGTAAATAATCAATGAATGAAATCCAATAACAATGGGTGATCATAAACATCCCTAGAATACCCTTGGACGTACTTAGTTTCAGAGCCACCTACATGCATATGGTAAAACTCTTTTGTCTATAACCAACTGGATGCCCTAACTGACCAATCTAGTGGCAAAGCCTGCTTGGCCTGACAATAAATCAAGGGTTACCAACCCGTATAATCAAGGTTGGTAAAAAATTGTCACTCGATCATTAAAAGACACATAGGAACCCATAGTTGTCATAATAGTACCATGTTAGTAGGAAAGCCCTCGCACGCATGACACATCTCACCGCACTTGCCTTCTCCAAACACAGATTCTTCTTGTGCATTCACCCTTAAAGGATTACCCTATACAGGAGCACCCCATATACTTTTATATATATGCATACACGTCAAACACACATAGTCCCAACCATGCCATCAAATCATTCATTTATCAAAATCACTTTATTATACAATTGTTGTTATAAATCTATCATCTAGTTTTACATAATCAAATTCCTTTATGAAATCATTGCACAAGTTCTTCTAAAACATCCCTACAAACCACTTTTGGTTTTAAAAATCCAAACGGGACCTTAGGTTCCAAAACACACATGAAATAATTTTATCGCTACCAAAAGATCCTTTAACATTTTCAAACTCACGTCAAACACTTTTCAAAACCACTCTATGAACCACTTCGCGCTTAAATGATGACACACACCCTAACACCCTCTTGAAAAACCAAACACATGCCAAAAATCCTTTCACACATGATTTGAATTCATGAAAACATTAAATAAATCAATTATTAATTTGGTAAAACCTTTCAAAGTTCAAAATAGATGATTTCTTCTAAATTTCACCAACTCACTATATAATGTCATTTTATTAATCATTACATAACCAAACCCATTGAAAAACTATTATCACACCTTTTAAAACATACCCCACACAGTGCACACAACCAAAGCACTTTTTCATACCAAATGACCAACACTTCATGAAAAACTGTTAATGTCTCCCTTTAATGATTTATAATGAACCAAACAATTAATTAAAAATATTCATGAATAGTCAAGAAAATTGATAAATAATTTAATTAACGGACTGAATAATATATAAACAATTTTATAGACAACTCAACTAGTTTACAAACACTTTTGTAAACAAGAAACATTTTCTAACAATTCCCATAAACAGGCAAAACAAATTATAAATGATTTCACAACAAAATAAATTATTTATTTCATAGGTGAAAATAAAGTAAAAGAACCAATTAAAACACACAATCATTAAATAGATTTATTCAGAAAGGAAAAAATGTGGATTTACATACCTTAATGTCGAGCATAGATACAACGATGCGTCCACAGAACGAAAAACAACACCCTGCAGACCGTTTGCATGCTCTAGACAATGATAAGAATGTGAAAAACACTAATTGAGGTATTATGATAAAGCCAAATCAAATAGAAAATACCAAAAGTGAAATGGAGAAAAATAAATAATCAAATAACTAAATAATTAATTATATCGGAGCAGGGTGTTTGGTGGGCATCAAAAAGGGATGTCACGCCGAGGTGTGTAACAAGGCCAGAGTGAGGTCGGGGCACAACAAAGATAGTATGGTCCCAAGTAAGGAGGGAAAGGGAGGATTTTTTGGGCATCCGTTGATAGGAAACATCAAGGCGGTCACGAGCAGGGGTGTGCACCAGAATGGGAGACAACTAGGTCGGTGCTGGGAAGTGTGATGGAGAGGCGAGGTTGGGAAGGCAGTGTCTAGGTGCAAGCAGCATAAGGAATGGTGCCAAAGGGTTTGTGATGTTGGACGAGGAAGAGTTCAAGAGGGAGGTGATGGTGGTGGAGCGGGCGAGAGGAGCTGGGCACTGCGTAGGGGAATGTAAAGAGGGAAAAAAGTGTCGTCACGGGTTTAGGGTAGCTGGGGTTAGGTTTAGATATATTTTTTCCATATAAAAATAATACTATTACAATAATATTATTACTATTATTATTAAGAATTATAATAAAACAGTAATGAAAAAAATAAAAAAATCTTATAAAAATAATAATAACAATAATAGTAGTAACAACAATAATTTAATGAATAATGATTATAATTACAATTATATAAAAAATAATAATACTAATCATAATCATAATAATACAATAATAATATAAATAATAATATATTGAAAAATGATAATAAAAATAAAAATAATGAAAAATAATAATAAAAATTATAATGATGATAATATTGAGCACTTTCAAGACACTAGGGCTGGTTACGCGACAACCAACAACCCGGCGGTGACTATGCACGGGTCTGAAATCAAGTAAGAATTATCAAACGTCAAAAATTTTATGTCAGGACCCGACCCAGACCTCAGCGCGATGTCCGAGTGGCAAGATTTGTTAGAATAAAAATAAATTTAAAAAGATGAATTTGACATTGGAATAAGTTACTGACATTTTAAAAACCCATAGACTTGTGGTTAAAGGATTTTCACCCAAATGGAACTATATGTTAAAGGAATCTTGTCTCAATTTTCATTCTATGAGGCATACACCATTATCCCTCACATCATTATTTGTATGTTTTATATATAGAATATATATATATATATTATATCATTAATGATTTTTTATTCATGGTATTTATATTTTCATTTGACATCATTTCATTCATTTTTCTTATGATTCAAATGTTTTAGTGTGGTATGAGATGCTTTGGAAGGTTTAATTATTATTTTCCTCAATATTTTTTTAACAATCCTTAAATGGTATTTCCATTCATCAAAATCAACAACCCCTATTGTAAATAATCCTCCACTTGAGAATTAATAAGAAATTGATATCTTATACTCAATAAATTTATTTTATAATGCTCATTATTGAATTGATTATTTGATATATGAAAAATATTTTTCAATGGAAGACACAGGGGGCCCCAATTATTGATATCATCTAATTGAATCGAGACTATCATGAAATGAATCAGTTGGATATATCAAAATAATTTAAACTATCTTTGTTATAGATCTTCATCGTATAGTGCTTCATGTTCCAAATACATGGTGTCTAATATTAAAACAATTTCCTCCATTTTAGTTATCATTTTTATATATGACAATTTACATCTAAATATCTATGGATGAATTTCATTTTCATTTCATTGATTATGTTAAAAATTATTTAGTTTACTATCTATCTATATCGATTTAAACTAATTTAAATATTTCAATATCTTGTTTAATTAGTTATTTACCATTCTATAATTATTATTCTCCCGGATTCAATATTCCATCCCCTTTATTTACTATATCTAGGTATTTTAGCTCACCCTTATTATGTTTACATTCAATGGGCTATGAAGAAGAAATAATTAAATAATATTTAAAGTATTTAGTTTATATTATTTTATTATGTATCATGTATTACATTCTATTTCAGGATTTAAAGAGGTTGTGGTTTATATAATACAGTTTTCTAAAACTTCTTATTTGTTTGGTATCTTTGGATTTAAAGCTTGTATCTATTCAAATGTAATAATGTAATGCTCTAACATTGTGATTTTGGGGTTGGGGATTTATTGTTGGTATCAAAGTATATTCAATGAAAACCATAGAAACTAGATTTAGTAGCCATTTATTAGGGGAACATAACACTAAGATATACATTAAAGATATATGTAATAACATCCTAGGATTTTAGAAATGAAGAGATTATTGTTTATTCCATGAAATACATATCTGTTTGGATACTAAAGCTGGACATGGATTGGGATAATATGGTATTATCGCAAACAACTCTTACAAAGTGTGTCATTCCTTACTCATCCTTACCAGATTTATGAAAATAGGTCATACTACACCACTGGATTGACACTCTAGGGGATAGACTTATTCTAATTTTCATTTTCATTATATAACATTATGAAGGACATAAAAAGTAATGTAATCCCGTAACAGACCATTTATTTTATGATGATATTATTTTTGGAAATCAATTTCAATTTAAGATTTTTTCCACTAGTTTTGGTATTACAAATTACGTTAAATAATGTTATGATCTATTATACTAAATAACATTGATTATAAATGGTGATTAGAAGGAATAATGTTATCTGTACTCATAAAAAGGTTGAAATTTCCCAACTATGTAATCTAATATAGTTTGAATTTTAACTAATAATGTTACAGAAATGTTAGTGTAGATTAATCATGTTATGACACATAACCATCATCTGATTGAGAAACCAATTCTATTATATGATTCACTAATGTTTGATCACTTTATGTTGAAGAGGCCCCATCATTTTTTAGTATTACTGGTGCAATGATGGATGGGCAATGCATTAAGTATTTGGAGAATATATTCAAGGAATTGGAATGCAGTGAATTAGAAAAGGTAAAACATGGATTATTATTTTTAGAATTGTGATGCGGATCAATAGTGTTCTTTGATATAGAATATTACCAATGAAGAGGAAATATAAACTATTGAGTGGAGAACTTTTAAGGATACATTATTCAATAACTACTTCCCCTATCTTAAATAAAATGATGTGAATAATACATTAATTACCCTAGAATAAAAAGATTACGAATTTGCTGAAAATTTGGAAACTGCCTTTCAATGATAGAATGATATGTAATGAATTTCATACACAACACAGACTTTAAGATTAACAACCTCATTGAAGGTATTGATCCAAATCTGGGAAGGTCAATGGTCTCCCAATAATTTTCAAAATATGATGAAATAATTTAATGTTCCACCAATATGGAGAGGGAATATTCTAATATTAATATATTTAAGGGAAATATATACAATAATAGGCCATAAGAGGATTTCAGAAAAGTTAATGAGTCAAAGAAGAAGAATTGAAAGAAGCATTTTCCTACTTGTTATAATATTTCTATGCACCACCCTGGTTCTGGCTAGAAATTATTTTAAGTGAAGATAATAGGGTCAGTAGAAAAAATAATTAAAAAATTGAATGAAAACTCTCATACTAAATGTAACAGTTACAAGCTTATGATGAAATATTACAAATAATAACATAATAAGGGAGAGAACATACCTTAGAAGAATCAAAGGGGTTAATGTCGAGAAAATTTTATTCACAACACCCAAGTCGAGTGATTAATCTATTTATGAATTTGTATCTAAGAAATTTGTTTTAAATGTGTTTTATATATAATGTTATCATTATATATTTTTTCAAATGTGTATGCATTATACTAAAATACATTTTATATTGGTTTGATGTCACATTCAGAATGGTATCTAATAATGTTATTCAATAAATTGTAATGGTTTTTGGAAAACACATGGTTAAGGGAAATATTACCCTTAAGATGTTCCTAAAGTTAATCAAATAATGTTTATCAATGACTGCTTGGGATAACATAAATCATATAAGTGATGTCTATCTTGGAACGAAGTATTGATTTATTAATATTATGGTTTATGCAATCATTGAAAGTGTTTAAATCACTTTTGGATTTATTTTATTATATCCAATAACAAGTTTTTTACATTAGGAATAAGGTAAAATTAATGTTCCCATTAAATTATTATGGTAATTAATGTTATTACGATATATAAATAGAATTCATGGTAATATAATTAACATGTTTGTAATGTGAAAATTTTATAGCTATTTAAAATTGATTGCAGGAAAATGATATGTAAATTTTTAAAATTCCATAAACATACTTCTAAATAATTTGATTATAATACATTGAAAATTATATCAATTTATGAAATGGTTTATAATTTTCTTTTGATAAGGTTTTTAGGGATAATAAAATAATTCACCAATGATGTAACTTTTTCAATGAAATGAAAGGTATATACATCAAGGAACAAACAAAGGATAATATTTTGAAATATAAATTTATTTTAACTTATACTCATCGAGAGTGAATGAATTTATCGACTCATGAAATAAGATCTTGGAAAAAAATTCCATATTTTTATCATTTTTGAGGAAATAAATTACCTTTAATCACACCTCTAGTTTATGGTTTGGGGATATAAAAATTATATTACACATATTTTTTAGCACTCCCCATCGGAACATGATTGTTATATTTTTCTTTTGTATCCATGATTCTATTTCCCACCTCTGTTATCATACAATATAACATTGGTACATGAACCTTGTGAATTCTTTTATATCATATTATGAATATTATTTATTAAACCTATTTATAATTAAGGTTTTTCAACATTAGTATTCTCAAATATCAAAACCTAGATTTCCAAGATCACGTTTAAATTGAGAGGATAAAATTTAATTTAGGCGGGGAGAATTTAACAACACATGTAATTAATATATTTTATTTTATATATAAAATTAATTATTTTTGACCATGTTTTATATATATCTCAATGTAAATCACACACTACACAAAATACAGATACTGTTTATGTTACACGCAAAAAAAGTTTTACCTTCTTTTAATGGCACACCATTTTTAAAACTGATTTTTTAAATTTTAAAAAAAAAATATAAATAAAATAATGTTTTAATTATTAATTTAAAAATTATATAAGGGTGAATTTTTGGTAATTTTTTGAGAAGTTTCATTTTTAATGAATAGTCAAAATACTGAATTTTTGTAATAAATAACCTTTATTTAAATGAATATTAATGTTAAATTATATTTTAAATTGGGTTCTAAAATCCCAATAGGTTAGTTGTACTTATATTAATCAAATTTTGTTCATATGAATTATTTTTACTATAAAATTTGATATAAATATTTATTGAACTTCAGAATTTTTGTATTCACATTCTTGCCATGTTTGCAGGATTAATGTCAAAATGAATTTACTCACTTTTGTGAATTGAATTTGTAAAAATTAAAATAAACAATTGTAATCAATATGATATATTTTTCTAATAATATCAACATTGTTTTTCACCAAGTAGACTAGTGAATGTGATAAAAATTAAATACAATGATTAAGGTAAGCATTCACATAACAAGGGAGTAGACCCCAAATATGAAGTCCATAATTACCATCAAACTTATTCAGTGTCCATTTATTGACAATAGTTTGTCCATATCCCCTCATAGATCAAATATTATAGGTTATTAGGATAATATTTAGTAAAATTAACCTATATGATTTGTTAAGTGAGGGAAAAGAACAAAATGGAACCTTCTTTAAAATTAACATTTGTAACACACTGAGATATGTAAGAAACAAAACATTTGTTTATAAAGATTATTTGGAAAGATAAAGGATTTATTTGATTAAAATAATATATCATTATTTTTTAGAGTTGAATTAGTTACAAAAATTCTTATGAAACACCAATGCAGTGACTATTTAGTTAACAATCTATTAAAATAAATGATACTATAAATATTAACAGTGGTGAAAATTGATTTAATTATAGTCATATAGTTTTTTTAATGAATATATATTTCTCCACATTTTTTAATTTAATATATTTTATTCCAAATTTTTTTATGATGTTTTTAAATTAATTTTCAAAAATGATGTCAAAATTCACATAATTGATTTTTATAATAAATTATATTATATTATATGATTTGAAATTAATATAAATCATATATTCCTCCAAGATGTTTTTATGTTCTAATAATGATAGAATATTTTATATTAATGGACCAATCTTTCATTTATTATTATCCTATTAGAATATAGTTTGTAAAAACCATTTTCTCATGGTCTATGTAAAAGTATTATTTGGTCACGTTTTATGCACATGTTTAAAAGTTAATTTCCACCAAACAATGGTGTTTTATTTTGAAATTTGATATAATATATATAATTTTGTGAATCTATAATTTTTAATAAATTTCACTTTAATTTCTTTTTAATGGATAAATTAAATAGTTTAGAAAACTAATTTCTTTAATAAATAACAAAATGATATAATTGGGTAAACATAGCACTTATGAAAAAAATAAATAAAAATTCACATATTTTTATTTGATGGTGGTTTCCATGTACCATTATTCCCATTTACAATAATATTTTTCATTTTTTAGGAACAATTAGAAAATTATACCTCCCATTAATTTACAATTTTTTTAATTTTCAAGAGTGTCACTCCTACACCACTATAAAAGGCCTCCTCTCCTCTCACTTCCCAACACCCCTCAACCCTCATTAGCTCAAAAAACGATACTCCAAAATATCTCCTCAAAATTCCTACCCTCATTATATAGGTATACCTTTGGGATTAAATCCATCCATGGATGCCCTTTGGTCAAAACCAAATAGAGTTACCCGATTAAGAGGTAACATCAATCCTCACACTCTATAGTTTTATTTTATTTTAATTATTTAAACTAAAATTCCATGATTATTTAACAATACTAGTTTAATCAATATAAATATAATTTTGTATGCCTAAATTTATACTTTCCTTACCCATACTACCATTTAATGGGTAAGGGATATAATATTCTTATTTATAGCATACTACTGCCTCACAAAGAAAAGATGTTCATTTTTTCTTTTACCACTTCTCATGTTAGAAATTATAATGTAAACTCTATTTTTAAATGATATACATTATATTTTTTATGCCTTTATTAATATTTATTATTTTATAACTCTTAAAATTAGATTTTCTATTTTTTAAAATAAAAAATTAACATTTTTGGAAGTGTTGACTACCACCCCTCAAAGCGATGTGACTCATTAACACAATACATGGAACATATAATGGAATATTTTAATATATATACTTAATATATATGAAATATATGTGATAATTGATTTATAATTTACATATATATCTTTTTTTTCATTTTATTAATATTTTAATGAATTGAATGTAGCGTTCATGTGTACATATGTCCTACTGTCTCCATAAATGATGCATTTCATTTCTTATAACGAATTGAAATGGATTATTATAAATAAATATATACTGAATATATATATTTATATATATCATATTTATATCATGTTTTACATTTTTTAGATGATAAATATCTGATAGGAATAACACGTTACATTTAAAACCATACTCGACAAACTGGGTAATTATCACCTGAAACAGTTAAAATAATGATAGATTATTATCAAACGGGTAATATAATATTAAAAAAAGATAATATATGATATTATAAATGTGATTATTATTATGGTATAATTTAGTTACACATTTAAAACCGATATATATTATATTAAATTGTATTCACCAACAAATGAGAGAAAAGGCTGGGTATTCATGCCTCACTTTTCATTTTGTAGGTCATACACCATTATTCACCACTTACATATTAGTGTTTTGTATCTATATAAAATTTAAAAATATTATATTTTAAAACATTTTATCATCATGGTATTTATAGTTTGAGGTTATATCATTTAATTCATTGATCTTATGATTAAAATATTTCAATGTTGGTTGGGACACTTTGGAATTTTTAAGGCTCATTTTCCTCAACAATGTACTAATGAAATTTAAATAGAATTTCCATTAATAGAAATATTTAACAATTATTTTTATAAATATTCCACTAGGGAATTGTTGATAAATACATATATATTATAAACAATGTGTATATTTTATAAGGCATATTGTTGAATATATTACTTGATATATGATGAATTCTTTAGACTCCTAGTCATGGGTGAGGCCCGATTATTGACAAACACTCTATAGATCAACAGTATCATGAGGAAAAAGAGTTGGAAAAATTAGAATATTATAAACTCGATTTATAAAATATTATTATTTTATAGTGGTTCTTGTGATAGAAACCTGAAGTCTAATATTAAATTCATTCCCTTCATTTCATTTTTCATTTTTATCATTGTGATTTTTTGTTGACATATATATGGATGCATTTAATTATCAATTCATTTATTAATTGTAATATATTTCATTTTTTACATTCCCATATTAATTTTTTCTTATCTGGTTATTTTAATAGCATGTGTTATAATTTTTTTACTATTTTATTATTATTATTCTCATCGATTGATTACTTCATTCACATTACCTACCCTTACTGAGCATCTAATCTCACTTTTATTATGTTTCCATTCCCAAGGATATGTATAATTATTAATTTAATAATATTTTAAGGATTTTTTTTATTTAATTTAATGTTGTATGATATATTATGTATTATTTTCTAATGTAAAATGTGTTTCTTGTATGTAATATGGCTTCCCAGGACTGTTAAAATAATCATTTGATAGTGATTTTTTCCTTGTAATCATGAAAATTGTATGAAACAAAGTAACGGAACTAGGATTTGTGGTTTAGGGTGTTTTTGGGAATCAGATTCTTTGTTTTTAATGTAAGATTATTTCTCAATTACAATGTCATTATTTTCAAAACTGTATATGATTATACTTCTAAAGATGTAATATTATGACAAATATCTCAAGAAACTCATATAATTTATTCTATATATATTATTTCTAGATAATACTTGTTTACCATATTTTTTAACTCATTATCTTTTGTATATATCAAAATGAATGTTTCTATGGAGAATTATTTTTTTGGGTCAAAACCAATTTTTCATCTCAACCCATATTTTCTATAAAAAATAATAATTATTTTTTCATTTTTAAGATGATTTATTATATTAATATTTTAGTCATATTTGAATTCATAGAAATATTTTTTAATGGAATCCTCATATCCTGTTAAAAACAATTCATTTTTTTCATTTACCAAAAATGTAAAAGGAATCCTTTTTTAAACATATAGGACATGAACAAAATTTCATATAACCCTGAAATTTTCTTTGTTTAATATTCATTTATATATTTTCAATTTTTTATTTAAAGAATGGCCTTTTAATTTTTTTTATTATTTTATTTACTTTAAGAAAGTGATATTGAAAAAAAATTATATTTCACAAGAAACATTCCATGTGGTTTATCATTAAAACTTATTCCCTATACAAGATGAGATCCATTGAGGTACCATATGATTTTGTAGGTATAAGATCCAATGATACAATATAAATTCTTTATTTTAATGGTTTATGTTAAAGATGGAATAATGTTTATAAAACATTTTTCTATTCCACAACTTTTACCATGATAAAAATATTAGGAATACAACTTCATTTTCAATCGGTTATTATATGATGTAATGATGATAAAATTTTGAATCCTACATATTTTATATAGTTTATGATAAAATTAACTTTTTATGAAACCCATTTAATATCATAGGTTTTGATATGATGAATTTTATATGATCTTGTGACAAACATGTCTTTTATTTTCATTTTGTGATGAGTGGGACCTACATCTTCCTACAATTAGTTAGATAATGTTATATGTTATATTAGCTTAGAGAGTACACTGTTGGTTTAAACACTCAAAAAAAATAAGGGTTCATGGGTGGTTATCCCATGATAAAAAAGGATGGTACATATGTAATAATCCAAAGCATTAAAAATAGGGTACATAATTGACTTACCCAATCCCAAAGTAGGTTGACATTTATTTTACCCATGACTATCATGTTATGAATTTCTTAGTGAGTGATAATAACATAATATTTTATATAATTATATTTATTCCAAAAATCTATGTTTTATTCCAATTCAATGACCAAAGGGTTCATGTTTTCTGTTTCTCTTATGATTCATGTCTTATGAGCTTCCAATATTAATTCCATTAATCATGTTTATTATATACGATCAGTTGGGTATGAACCCATTATGTTATGTTCATGATAAAATATTATTTTTATTTTCCTATTATTTCATATGATCGTAGATTTATATAAATTATGTTTATCCTTACATAGTATCCAATATCACCATATCTCAGGTTTCTTTACCCGAGGTTATGATGGATGGTTTTAGGTAGGTTGTGTTAATAAATAGTACTAAATTTCACAATATTAATGTGAAATAATTAAGATACTTCAACATATTATAATATTATGTTCTAGGATTCAAGAGACACTAGACATACATGTCCTTATGATTAATTATTTTGTAACATAAGGAGTATTATCCAAAAAAATGTCATGTCCAGGAATGAGAGGCTAATATTTATACATAGTAACATGGATGATGGTTGATAAAGGATGATTATTCATTACAAACCCAAGGAAAACACAAACATGTTGGAATGATCTATCCAGATACATAACATGTTATACAAAATTAGATATAAAATATTTGACAAAAATAATATAAAGTATTTTCAATTCTATGTTGGGAACTATTTCTTCTTGATGATATATCCCTGGGAAGGTTTTGTGAGATTTGGAATTATAGGGAAGTTAGTCCTATAATATAGTATCATGTTTTAAATCTTATAGGAGATATATTGGGTGGTCTATAATTTTGAAATGACCCAAAACTTATCTCATGGTCGTAATATCTTCATCATATCACTTCTATGGATATATATATGAGACCCTAAGAAATTTAAAAAAATGATAAAGTTTAATTGGATCTAGACTTATCAGATGATGATGATTTTATTTAGATTATTTATATAGGAGAACATGTTCTATAAAATATAATTACTTAGTTGGGGAATGTTCTTTGGAGGAATCATCTTCTGGAAAAGCATCATTAGAGCTATATGATACTTTGAGAATGTGTTATCCACATATGTTTAAAAATGGAATTATAATTTTTATGATGAAATATGTTTAAGGTGGGAAAATTTAATATTCATTATTATATAACTATAAAAAAAATCCTTTTATCATAATGTTTTCTCTCAGTTCACATTTTATGATTTTATAATATCATATCTAATCATATTGATACAAAAAACAATATGTAATGAAATATATAACGAAAGGGAAAACCAATCACATTAATCATGAAATAATGTATGATAATCCCATAATCCTGAACATGGGTAGACCATACCCCATGAATAATAACCTCTATATAGAATACATTTAATTTATTAAGAAAATAATAAATATTTAAAATTACATTTTTAAGAACATTGAGAATGATATGAATGGATTTAGATATTGGATTATGTATATTTAAGGAACAATATAAAAATTTGTCAATATGATATTTGGTCAATATAACTCCGTTGAATTATTAATGATGGACAATATCGTAGTTGTTAGTTATGATCAGGTTTCAAAAAGTTCGTTAATAATTTTAGCTATTTTTAAATATTACCAATGAGCTTTCTTACAATTTTTGGTGTGAAAATTAATAATAGTATGTTATGATTAATACATATTAATGGTAATGTGGAATATTAATAATAAAATAAGTGTTTAAATATATATTTTACCATTAGTAACATCCCATATATTATTTATTTAGTATATATTGGTGAATTTATTGAATTAATTGGGGTTTTTTCATTGACTAGGGCCATGAAAACACCCAAAAGTGAGTTTGGGTTAGAATCATTTGGGGGAAAATTTCAGGTTTTTTTGATATAACCACATGATCAATGATGTTTTAATGTCCCAATGAATATACCACTAGAGCACATAATTATCTTGGTTACATTTCTAGGGTTATTATAGTTAACTTCTCTAGGGGTTCAGTTGATTAATAATGTTAATTCATTTGGAATTTAAAAGGATGTATACTCTTATAATTTTTTTAAATGAATGTACTAAACTAACATAAATGGTAAAATATAGGTAATTAGATAATAAATTTGATTAATAGGACGATATATTTTTTATTTGGACATCAAAATTATCCAATGGGTGAAATTTGGTATTTACTTATTTAATAATTTATTTACTGTAAAAGTAGTTGAATATTGTAAATTATAGTAAATCTGGTATATATGAAATCATATTTATGTAAGAATGAATTAATTGGGTCACAAAATATATTTTTCCCTTTTTTGATTCTAAAAACATTATTATTCTATTATAAGTTTTAATGGAATAATTTTTTTACAACGGAACACTAATGAAATGTAGAATTAAGAAATAAATAAAAAAAATTATTCCACAAAATTCCACTCACTACACCGATAAATACCCACAAAACCTATAATTTTTAGATAATAAATTTTTTCCCCAATTTATTTCTCCTTAAATGAGTCACATCCCCATCCCACATATAATTCATTAATATTTTAGTTGCATTTATGGGTGGTTCCAATATAAGAAGCTCGTTAGATGAAAGGGTGCATATGTTTGTCTCTTAATTTCCTATTTCATTTTCCTTAATGGTAATCTCCATTAAACATATATAATATATTATTAAATTCTATATATCTATATAATTATGTTCAATTTTATCTATTATCACTTTATAAATAACCATAACCCTTACATTATAACCTTTTTTCAAGCTGTTACAATGTAAAAGTAACGGTTGGTTTTATCTCTCATTACAGATAATATTCTTATTACCACTTTTTTATCCTATATAATACTAAATTTGTTATATCATTTATGTACATATGTATTTTCATATTACATTCATAATACATATCACTATTTTCTAAATTTATTTCCCTCACATTTAGCACAATTAATAAGTTGTTTATATGGATAAACTTCCTTGTCACTATAGAAATATTATTCTTTGGATAATAATAATGTTTATGATTTTACATGAAAATTCATAATTTTTAGGATATTACATTTTTAAGGGGTTATGGTAGAAATTATTATAGATTTAATAATCCATTAAATTCGTAGTTGTCTATATCTGAGTCAAAATATGTGTGAGTGGTCAATGGGAAAATATTGTACACATGGCTGAATCTCTTCAGGGTTATTCTATGGATATTCATCAAAATTTTAATAAACCAAAACATATAATATATGAGATGGTGTATAATGTAATGGTTTCATTTCTAAACTAAAATTAAGAAATAAATTTTAAAATCATATTGAATGAATTTAATATTTATAAGTACCCATTGTGTTCACTTACTATGGATACTTTTTAAAAACTATAAATTCCTAATTAAATCTTTTGTGTGTTGAGAGAATTCAATTATACATTTATATTAATTAATTTAATGGGGAAATGTATTTGTTACTTATATAATCTATTATTCTAATTATTTTGATCATGTTAGACAACTTCAATTGGTAAAAGGAGAAATGAATTTTTATATTTTTCAAATATCATCATTATGACATGTATAGACATTATTAATTTGATTTATTATAATATTTAGTTAACATTTATGTAAAATGTGGGCCCAAAAATTACATATCTTCTATGTGAACTGGTAAGTTAAATTGTACATCATTGCTCGGGAAATGTGAGTGTACAAACCCTTTACATAAAATTTATTAGTAGAAAGACAGGAAGACATGATTATAATGAACAATATGATGAAATTTAATAGTTTAGATAATTTTTTATATAAATATGATTATTAATGTCATTTTAATCTATATATTATATGTTTTTATTCATTTTTATTTCATCAATTTTATTCATTAAATATGATATTCCATATTTATCATTTATCATTTCTAGATAAATGTTTTTCCTTTAAGGATAATCTAAACTCACCACCATTATATTTTCTCAGTTTTTCATAGGTAATAAATTGAAATAATATGATTGGAAATTTATTTCATCATAGAATACTGAATTTTAATTTTATATTGAATTTTTTAATGAATTTTATCTTGTCTCTTTAAGAATAATAAAGCATGATCCATGGATTTTAATATCTTTAACTTCATATTCCACATAAAAGATAACCCATTATTTCTTAGAAAGTTTGTTTGAGTTAATTAAAGTTGGTGTTCATCAAGACCATGAAAATATGGGTGGTTTTATATTATTTTTTCATTTTACATATTGAATCTTCGATGATCATGTCTCATGTTTATGTGAAAGTTGTGGTTCATAGATGCAGTTATTTTCCTTCCCCATTCAATACATATTAGAGATACAGATTTTATATAATTTTATGTGTTTTAGAACATTTTTATGTATTGAATCATGTGGAGTGTTCTTCTAGATCAATCATTATAGATCCAAAAAGTGTTATCAACAATTAGCTACTGAATAGTGTATGACCAAAACCTTAGAAAGGTGTTTTATAGTTCTATTTATCATCATTATTATTCAAACAAATTATATAAATATAATATTAAGTACTAGTTATATATTATTAATTTTTATCATTAATCGATGTTCATTAATTCTCTAATGATGATGTTGGTAGACATTATGTCCCTAGTTTAGAAGTTTTATTTGATGAATTTATAATTCAATTAAGATATAGATAGATTATTTTTTTCTGTGGACTAATCATAATCCTCCTTTTGAAGAAAAAAAGAATCAATGAAAATGAAAGAGTGGAAAAGAAAATATAATAAATCCCTTGGTTTCATGTAGAAGATACCATCGTATAATGTGTACTATAAAACCATTGATGTGATGAAGTATTCATACATTTTATGCCTCTTATAGGTATGTGTAATATTCCAACTACAATGGAAAAAGTTAATATATAATGAAGGATAATCATTATGAGAATTTCAAAGGGAAATATAATAGATGATTATTTAAAATAAATAATAATTATATATGGTTAGTATGAATTGGTTATATTAATATTCTCAAAGCCATAATGGGTGAGGGTATTCATCTACTCACTCCCAAAATCATGGGCTATAAGGGATACCACATTGAGAAAATAATGTTCTAACAAATTATTTGTATTTTTTGTACGTTCAAGAAGAACTTATAAACTCTAATATAAATTGTAATATGACATAATATTATTTATATAATTATTATAAAATAAATAATCATAATAAAATAACGGGATAATTACTCGAAGCTTGAGTATCGTAGGTATTGGTTATCACTAATACCATAATTAATGATAGAATGTTTATATAGAGAAATATTATTGGGTGAAAAGTGTTAATTCAAGATGTTATGCATATTGAATTGATCCAACAAATATAGTTTCACAATCTATGAGTTGGTTATTACAAAGCATTTTCAATCTACCCATGTTTGCGATTATATTATCTAATGCTTCTTTGTAGTCAACGTCCAAAAGATGGTGTTTAAGGAAATTTTTTATTATGGCGGGTTTTCAATATGATACAGTTTATATACTAAATTTATCGGTGCAGTATGTATAATTGCACATTATTCTAAGGTGGTGGAATATATACTAAATGACAATATATTGTACATGAAAATAAAATTGGAGGGGTAATTTTATTCCAAATAAATAGTTTCTTCAATGTCCTGGGGGGATCTATTTGGTAATTAAAATGTGAGTTGAATGAATGTGTTTTCTATTAATGTTTTGTTAAATATGAAAAAATAGAGTATGGAAAATGTGATAAATTCATAATTTTGAAATAATAGAAATATTCATTCTAAACCGATTGGAAAGATCCCATGGATTTGAATTTTCATCTATTTAATAATAATGTATTTGGTTCATCCCTATAAATTCTCATGAAGCCTCATTATACATTTTTATCTTCATTGATGATTTTAATTGAATTTTTTTAGGGTTTAGTTGAAAAAATTAAGAAATATTTAGAATAATTTTTAGTGGAGAGACATAGTGGAAAAGGATATCAAAAGGAAACATAAAAGCTTAAGACATTACTATGATTCATAGAGTTGATGGTGGGTATGACCATGTTTTACGAATGGAATATTATACTATTTGAGAATATTTTACAAGTAAAATTGGATAAAAATGGTTTCACCGAAAATAAAAATCAATCAGTAGTGGATAAAAAAATGTGTATGTGGACATATACGAATTTTTCGACTGATTTTTAGAGAATTCTATGAGCCATGATACTTACATGGTGAATAGAACTCTTTAATTTGGTTGGTAAATTCTAGATAAATGTTTTTCGAGAAGTAAGATAATTTTTTGTTATCTCAAGGTCATTAGATTACTCTCCAAAATTGATATTGATAAAAAATGGAATTAATTAGATAATTTTTTCTAAGAATGTTTTCATAGGGTATTGAAACAATGACTTGGGTTTTTTCACATGGATATTATATTATAGAAGGATTTTTTATGATTGATGTCATCATGAATGAATTGATCCTACATAAATATTAAAAGAAAAAGGATGTTTTGTATGTGATAAAAGAATATTCAAAATTTTAATATTGTAGGAGTGAATGTTTATATGTTCTAGACTTTCTAGAAAATTATCCAAATGTGACCATTCTATGAAATCTAAATTATCTAGATGGTTAATGATTTAGAACACATGTTTTATTGGTATATAAAAGACCAAAATTTCATGAGATATATGGGAAAGGAAAAATTTGAGGGAGATATATTAAAGATTAATTGTTAGATGAAATTCATTTAGAATAAGATAATATTTAGATTATATTTTTTAAATATACTAGCACTTTCTGAAAAGCTTAGGGATATAAAAGTAAACAATGCTGCATATTAAAATAAACAGTCACTATTAGATATAGAAAATAGGTTTTGTGATTTTCTTTATTAAAATAAAAAGATAACCATAACGATAATTAATAATACTATAGTAATAAGAATAAACATTTCAGTCATCATCAATCGGTGTAGGTAATTAGTGAAGCATGTGGGAAAAATAAAAAATGAGATATAATAAATATTTTTATAGTATTTTAGTTCAAAATTGTCATATTGTTTCAATTAGAACCCAAAAATAATTAATATTTTATAATATTGTTTTATTAAAAACAATTCCTTTGATATAATTCGTTAGATTTAATTTATAGTCTAAACTAATCATGATATACTATTCAAATATTATTATTTAATGTAATAATTAAAATATAGATGTTCAAATAGACAATATCAATATAACTAAAATAATATGAAAAAAATATATCTTAGTTTTTTTAAAAATGAATTCATTTATTATTTATTGATTTAAAATGAGAAAAAAAATCACTGGAAAATAAGCATGATGTTTATATCAAAATTAATTTTTAACATGAAACTTTTTTTTAATTTTATTAAAATAAATTAATCACTATTTCTGAATTATTCTACTCATATTTATATGTTATATATTAAATAAAACATTTCAAAATTCATAGATATTTTTCTCGGAATGTCATAGGTATAAATATAGTTTAATTCATAGAAATGTATTTTTCTAAAAAAAGGTTGACATCATGTATGGTGAATATGTTTTAAAATTAATTTTTTCCACATATATAAGAAAAATTGTGAAAAATCTATTCCATAATTCAAATATAGAGTAATAAATTTTTAAAATAAGAACCTCTTTTTTTTATCATGATGAATGGTATTCGTGTTAAATTTAATCAACTCAATACTGGGTAAATTTTATCAGATAGGTCAAAATTATTTTTTATGGACAATTTAATTCACCTAAATTCATATTCTATGAAATAAACTAAAATAGTATCAGCTTATTCATTAAATTTTATTATTTATCGGGAAATATTTCCCAAAAATGTCTTATATAATATTTAATGTAATTAAAAATAAAATAATCCACTCTCTTACTTTTAAATATCTATTATTTGTCCATATAATAAATGATAATGTTTTGAAAAAATAATAAATTTTATTCTGAGAATAAAGATATTATTTTCATGATGGTTATTTATTTTAAATAATTAATTATTTTAAAATTATCTTAAATAAATATCCAATGATGATACAATATATAGTCAATTAATACAAAAATAAAATTATTATGTTTTAAAATACTAAAATTAATATAATTAAATTAAATTATTATCATAAATTATATTCATAGATAAATTAGATATATTTTTCATGTCTTATAGGATTATACTCCCATTTCAAATTTTTCTTTTTTACATGAATTATAATTATATGAATAATGTAAAAAATGCCATTTATGATATTTTTTATAAATATTTTGAAATCATAAAAAATTGAAAATAGTAAATAGCGGATAAATTATTGTCTAATGTATCATCAATTATCCATTTTAACCATTGTTTTATCATATATTTATAATTATAACCCTTTAAGAGTGAAAAATTTGTTATTATGGTTAATGATAAAATAGGGAAACTGAGGGATGAACCAAAAACTTGTGTTTAAAAGCACATATAAATGTCTAAAAATTATTATTTTATTGGAAATAAATAAAATAATTCCATATATTAAAATATATTATATTTATTATTCATTTATCTAGAGAATTATTTTATTGTGTTTTAATATTTTAAGAAATTCCAAGAGTTCCCCACCCCACATTGAAATGGTAACCTCTCTTTTGACTTCATTAGACCTCCTTGAGCCTTGTATCTCAACCAGACCATATGAGATTATCATATCAACTTCTATAGAGACAATATTTATGATGTTTTCTTTATAAATTCCCATTCCAAGGGTACTTATGATGGAATCATAAGGAGACATACCAAAAAGAGGTAGGCACCTTACATGACTTCTTTTAATTTACTATTCTTAAACATCAAGTAAATATGTTATATTCATCACAAAATAAAACCTTAATTATTATAAAAACAATTTAATTTTATTATTACTATAAATCCACATCTATTCACCTTATTTTACATAAAATGGTATGTGAATGTGTCACTTGTGCCAACGTACGACTTACAGTCTAAACATAGAGATACAATTCAATTCCATATCCACCTTTAATAGATGGTAATTATGATACAATTAATGTTTATTTATGATATTTTTAATATTATTATGTGTATGTAATTATAATTCTTTATATATCTTCTTACATTAAAATCTTTTTTAACATGATAACATTGGTTGTTCGTACGTGTGGACTACCACCACCATAAAGCAATGTGACTCGTTATTCATATCAACATTAAATAAATGGAAATAAGGATACGATTAATGAAAATATATCATATATATGATATAATAAAAACTCTATAAGGTGAATTATTATTTACCTTTATTCTCTTCCATCTTTTGAAAAACTGTAACTATATTCACTAATACGAACAGCTTACCATCTTCTAGAATGATGTAGTTCATTTTTTGATATTTATCTTTTATAGTTGAATATATATATATATATAATGAATATTTATGGTATTAATATATTGATAATATTTTTAGATATTATGGAAGAATAATAAATGTAATTTGAATGGTTCTTCTTAACTCAAACATGCATAAAAAATAAATCAATTAAGACAAAAAATAGTGATTTTAATAAGAAACTATTAAAAAACTGGTGAGAAGATGTAATAATTAAATCATATATGGAATAATATATTTTTTATTGTTCTATAATATATGCATAAATAATATATTATTATTAGATAAGAGGATTAAATGTGTATGGAGAGACTCAAGAAATGAGGTATGGGATTTATTTTTCAATCCTTTTATCAATCGAGATCATATTAATATTGAATTTTCATTGAGGAAATAATATAATACTTATATAATAAATAATTTTAACAGTTGATATACTATAGTTATTTTTTATTAATAATATATTCATTTCATTTTTATCATGTTATGTACTCATGATATTGAATGATTATTTTCATGGAAAACCTATATTATTTCTCTTTTTGGTCTAAAATACGATTTCTAAAATTTCCATGTTTTCTAAAATTGTTTTCATGAATTTTCTTTTTATTATTATATTTTTGTAAAAACTAAATTTTTATCACTAATTTAATTTTTAAAAACTGACATGAAATGAATATTCTTTTTTACTATGAGAATGAGTAATTTTTTACTTTTTTACAATAGTATAATTGGATCATTTTAATGAAAATTATATAAAATAAATAGAATACCCAACTCTCATCCCCACTCAATTCATTGATCTGCACATTATATTTTTTATGTAACATTTCAGTGAATATTTTGTCACTAATATTTGGGAATTGTTTTTATTTTAAATTTGTGATTTCAATGTGAAGAGAGAATTTTCCACATGAAATATTCTGGTTACATCTTTATGTAATTGTTATCTATGATAACTTCCATTTACTTTAAATATGGTTTACTGGGGATATGATACAAGGATAACATTTTTATTTTTTATTTTTATGGTTTTGATTTTGATGATGAGATGTTTATAAAACCACTTTATTTTACAAGGGTTATAATATGAAAAAAAATATGAACTAATTATGAAACACACTACCATTTCATGGGTTATGATATTATGATATGATAAATGTTTTAAGATTTTGTGGCACAAATTTGAATAGTTTTCATTATGCGTCTAGTTGTTCAAAAAAATTTATTCCCTCAAATGCATTGGGTAATGAATTAAATCTAATGAGACGGCAATGTAAAACATGTCTAAGTGATTAATACATTGATGGAAAAATGTTGAAGTACATGATACAAAGTGGGAAAGAAGTCGATATTTGTGATCCACTATAGGAAAAAAGGGGATATTCTCATTCCAATATGGGAAATAGATAACTATTCTAGATCTACTATGATTTGGGGAACCAATGTTGATTCATGGTCCACTATGATTTTATGATATCCCTTGAATTTTTTTATATGAAATGGTTTCTATAGTTTTGATTGTCTAATAAATTTGTTAAATGAATATAGGGGTAATTATTGATTTATGATGATATCTCACTATTTTTGAAAAATCTGTTTGAAATGATAATATTTTATTCCACAAATCCCATTTATTATAAATTATATAATATTTAGGAACATTATAATTTATGTTCTTTATATCATACCCTTATGTGTATATTATTTCTTTATATGATACATGGTGGTAATCTCCAATGTTTACTCTAAAGGAGAATATAAGTTTACCATTAATTATTATTTCCTTTCCACATGTTATGAATAATAAATTTAGTGTATGTATATAGAAAGTAATATGTTTTAATTTCACTATGAAATATGTCAAATATAATCATGAAAAAATGTGTATCCTGTCTCAAAATATATGTAATCATTATGGTCAATTGGAATTTATTTTTGTAATTTTTTAAATATTCACCTATAAAGAGATATCATAAATTTAAAAATATTATGTATAAATATTTTTTCATCAAATCATGTGTTCAGTAATCATTTGGAGATTAAGATTAACAAAATTATTTAACATCAATGGGATATGTGTATGTGTAGGATAACAACCAAAATGTTTTGTAATGACTCTTAAAAATTAATGTCAAAATAAAATTACCATATATTTCGAATATGTTAAAAGGATTTAGACATCCTAATAATGATATTTTGTGATTATATGAAATTTGAATCTAATTATTATAGAATGATGCTTACAAATTTTATTGATTTTAGTCATTGGATATAAAGAGAGGGCATAATTCTAAAAATTAATTTCATGTACAATGAAATGATTTTACAAACAAGAAACCAAATTCCACCATATATAGATTCTAGTATCTTATTTTCAATATCCCTCAACTTTCTCTAGGCTTGAATCCTACTAAACAGACAATCTATTCGATCTAATAACATTCTTCTTTTTATCTCATGAGTAAAAACCCACATTCTATTAGTAGATCTCCTGATCTTCTATGGTCTTAATGATGGATCAACACTATTATGAAAATATTTCTATTCTATAATTCTTGTAACATGAAAATTATGTTCTAGATGCTTATCATTAGGAATTTGAAGTAGATTGGTACTGGATCATTTTCATGAATATGAAATAAGGGGAATAAATTTACTCCATTGAATGTGATGATTATATAATAATTTTTCACTAAGTACATACCATTTATTCTACTTAAAAATAAAGATATGTAAATCCATGTATATAAGAAAATTGAGGATTAATCCATTGGTAGTAATGAAGAAAATTTTATTATACTTGTTAGGTGTACTTTAGTTGTAATTATTTTCTTCAAAATAAACTTTGTTCTGTTTATTGATAGCATAAAACCAACTCTTCAAATAGTGATGGATATAAGATAGTTTTGTTGCTATAAATAAACAGTTTAATGTGAACTCAAGTTGGAAATAGAAATAGTGGGTTCCTATCATTACTGTTGTATTGATAAGAAAATAATGATCAAGTGTCATGAAAAATTGAATAAGTCACATTTTGAAAATTAATTATATACATATACATGAAATAAATGTGTGAGGAAACATCATGGGAATTTCTTGAATAGAATTTGGTTATTCATTAAATGTGGAACGAAAGGGTATAAATCCCATAAATGTTAAATTATAATGATTATGATCATTATTATAGTGGTTGAAAAGCTGACACCACCTAAGGAACCACCCCCACACGAATACTTCAAATGTATAGAATATAGTAATTACGAGGACTATTTAATTAATTCAAATGTTTACGACAATGATCATTTTAAACATTATCTTAAGAGAAATTGTAATTTGAAAACACCCATGATGATGATGAATTAAGTGGGTTATCAGAACAATTGGTAAAAGGTAATCATATCATTCAATATTGAAAGGATATTCTATTATTTGATTTTGGATTAATACACAATTATATATCAATAAAATTATAAAAGAGTGTAAAATTTCCACCACAATGATTAAATTTTGAGTCTGTGGTGAAAGCTCAAAATGTCATGGTAGTCCCACAAGAATTCAATTTGACCTATATGATTAAATTTTATGGAAAAATTATCTATGTAAAACAAATGATTCAACAATTTTTAAATTTTATGAAACACATGTAATTTATTTAAATTGATGATATAGATCCCATATCAAATACTAAGTATGTAAAGTCACAATTCATATTCTAAATGAACATATAATTGATTATCAGTGTGAGGATGAATATGAAATTATAATTGGTATTACTCAATCTGGTTCCACTTATATAATTTTAATGAGAGATATTTATCTTAGATGGATGGGGATAAACAAAACATTGAAAATATCGCAATTTTATGGGATTTTTTATCATTCAGTTACTTTTTTTTGTCTTTCCCTATATCATGAAGTTGAGTTATTAATTGAATTAATAATTTTTTTACACATATTTCAAAAAAATACATATAGAGTGAACCCAATTGAGTTACCATAATTGAAGAAACTACTCTAGGAGAATATAAATAAGGGATTTATTTTACCATGCGAATCAACATGGGGTGAAATTATTCTTTTTTCTATAATGAATGATGGAACTATGTGTCTAAGCACTGTTTATTGAAAAAATAAAAATATCAAGATCAAGATCATGTATCTTCTACCCAATATTGATTATTTCTTTATTCGATTATGTAAAGATAAATAGTTTTCAAAAATTTTCTTGCCATCTAGATATCACCAATTGTGGGTTAGTAATAAGGAATTACTAGAGGAATTGTTTTATATGAGGTAGGGGTTTTCAGAATTTTTAGTTATGCAATATGGAATTACTAATTAGACTAATTTCTCCATAGATTGAATGAAAATAGTCCATTTAGATTACAAATATTTTATTGTATTATTTGTAGATTATATTCTAATATATTAAATGTTTAAAAAAGATAATGTAGATTAATTGAGAAATATATTGAAGACATAGAAGAAGGAGAAGTTGTTTTAAAAATTTACAAAGCGTGATATTTTCTTTAGAAAGATTAATTCTTGGTTCATATAATCTCTAGTGGTGGTATATTAGTAAATCCATCAAAGATATATGTTATTAGTAAAAGGAATAAAAAACCCATGTTAATATAATTTCATTTTTATGGGTTTTATTTTGTTACCAATGAATTGTAATACAATTATCTTAAATATACAATCCACTCAAGATGTTGAACCAAAAGTGGTTATGTTATTGTGCACTGACGAATATGAGGAGAAATTTGACAAACTAAATAGAAGGGTGGCCATGAACATGTTCTAAAATTACCATGTATTGGAGAAGGTCTTATGAAATATAAAGTTACCTAAAATAAGTGAATGAAAGTTTTTTTCATGTATAATGATATTATGATTGAATAGGATTGATGAAAATTAAGAACACATGAGAAAAATTATATGCCTCATGATTTTGAGTTATATGTAATATTTTTTTAATTAAAGATATTTTTTAATTATCATCGTGGTGAAAGGTGGAACATAAAAATAGATCATAAAAGTTTTAAGAATATATTATCAGATAAATATCTAAATATCTCCTAATGAATATGGATAAAGATGATTATATATTATGAATTTTTCAATATATCATCATCCTGTAAAGGTGAACAAGGTGGATGGTGGTCTGACTCAAAAATACCATTCATGTTTTATAATGATGTGGATTTTACTATATCTAATACTAATGATTTTTTATAATATTATAGTTCAAATTATGATGTAATGGGTTAGATCATATACTTATCGGATTATTGTTCAGCCATATATCATTATGAGTATTAAAGATGTATTGAATGATGATGCACAACTATAAATGAAGGAGGGGAATTTCACAATTTTCAAACTTGATTGTGATGTAATGATAAGGATAGGGAAATGTATAGGTGTTCCATTCATACTGTACACGAAGAATGAGCAATTAGATAATGTTTATAGTTCATTAGGAAATATTAATCTATAAAGACCCGATATTTCCATGTAATGTTTTTAATAAAATGTGTATTTTACGAATCTGAAAAAATTGGTGGTGTGTGATTTCAAGGCCTGGTGTGCCCAGAATCAATTTCGGATGTTTTTTTCGGGAACATTCAGTAAATGTACGCGTTGGTTTTCATATATTTTTAACTAGTGCTTAGAATTGAAATTTGAGGGCACCGTTGTACTCACAGTGCCGATATTCACTTAAGAAGACATTCAACTCGATAATAGTGGGTCGAGAATAAAAGATATTTTTTGAGATTTTCATGGAAAATAAAAAAAATGAACAACATTTTATTTAATTTTTCAGTGCCCATGTGGAAGTTGGAGGTGGGGTCCACCATAACAAAACCTCCTTGTGGGAGTTGATGTGTGGGGGCCACCCGACCATAAAATCCTTCTAGAGGTTATGGTGGTGGGGCTCACAAGAACATAACCTCCCGCGAGAGGTTATGGTGGTGGGGACCACCCAGGACTAAACCCCCATTTTAAATTGTGGAAAACCTCTCAACACCCCTCATTAAAGAGGGGGAGCCTCTTGACCTCGTCTAACCAATTAATTCAACCAACTCACTATCCATTGATGTGCCAAATCATCCCCATTAATTAATTGAGCACATAAAATAAATATTTTTAAACCATTTTGAATTTGGTGCTAACAATTAATTAATAGTTAAAATTAATATATTATTTTGGTTTGGAAAATTCATCTTTGTGGAACTTGGAAGAGGAGGACATAGGGAGAAAGCTATCCAATGAAGAACTTCCTACACGAAGAATACTGGCGAGGAGTGTCTTTGACTCCTTCCTATGAAGCACCTTACAGAGGAAACCGATGTGGGACATCTTCAATGACTGACCTTTCCTCCTCATCATCGTCAACGAACAGACACACGATCTTGGATTGGAAGTGTGTGGCAGATGAGACGAATGAAGACAACTCCATCTTCTTCCCCATGACTTCGTCAAAGAACAATGATCAAGGTATGAAATTTATTTGATTTGATATTATTCCTTTAATTCCTCCCTTCTAAGGAAAATAATCATTGTGGATGTTGTTCCTTGAGGGTTGGGAATTGTTTTTGTAGAAATATATGGGGTGTTAGATTGATTTTTATTTTATATTCATTTTTTATTAATTCATTAAAATTCAAGAAATAAATAATCCACATACTACCACCCTAATCACGAAGGGTGCGTGCCCCATGAACAAAGCCCGAACCCTCCGCCATTCTTATTTGTGATGTTCTTCGAGATGGCGATGAGGTGATGAGACGACGAATGAGAAGAAGGCAATGGCTGCACTACCAACGACCTCTGTGACCCGCACCGCCACTGCCACCGGCTGCGCCGTGCCCCTGCCAGACCGGCCTCGGCTGCACCGCACTCTGGCTGTGCCCCCCTGGCCGCGCCCTCCGCCAAACCAAACCGGCCGAACCGGTCCCGGCCAACCCGTCCACCGGTCGAACCGGCTCCGCCACCCTGGACCGAACCGCGACGCCCTCCAGGCTGCCTACGTCTCCCGACCATGCCAGCCTCCAGCGCCTTGGGCCGAACCGCGGCGCCGTCCCGACCGCCTGTGCCCTCCCGGCCCCCGGAGCCCCCTCGACCACCCGTGCCCTCCAGGCCGCCTGCGTCTCCCGACCGAGCTGGCCTCCTGAGCCCTCTGACGAACCATTCCCTTGTGACACCCCGACCAAGATGGATTCTCGCACCCCTCACGGTGCCCTGGCCAAGCTGAAATCTCGCTCCCTTCGTGGTACTTCGCCCGAACCGGCCCGCACCATCACAGAACCCTCGGGGTCGAACCGCCCACGCGTCAAACTGTAGCCGGTCCCCACCCCCGTGGCCGGTCCATGCCCTCTCGACCCTCCGTGGCCCCTCACAGCCTGTTGGGCTGGGCCCGGTGGGCTGGGCCGAACCCAACAGGCTCACCCCTAAAATGTTTCAGGCCAAACCCAACAGTCAACCCAGTTGACCCAAACCAGGCCAGACCAAACCCGAGCCCACTACGACCCTTTAGTTTCTTTTAGCCATATCTTTGGCACCAGTTGTCCGTTTAACGAACCGTCAGTGGCACTGGTAATCTAGGAGCATGAAGGTCCCTCTGAGTATAACCGGGTGGAGTTTGAGGTGTATTTGTGAAACAGTTACGTTGGATCATCCACGAATCCAACCGGGCCCCCGAGACAAAAAGACTATTAATTCACATACTAGATGTCTAATTAATGCGCTGTCAGTTGCGTTTAGAACCATATGGTATGGAGGACCATCATGATACTTTTTTGTGGGACTTTGTGGTAGTTGGAGAATCGACCAGTAGCATGTGGAGTGGATCTTTCGGAGATGAGCGTGCATTTTTGTGGGAACCTAGAAGATGGTTGAGATTTGATGACTACTGACTGATCAACTTGGAGGGACTCGTATGGCCTAGTGGAAAACACCTAGTTGTGGTGGCAGACCCATGACAGTGGATCACCTTGTTTTGGTGGAAGACTCGCGGTACACGATAGGAGGAGTACCTATGCAGGCTATAAGGGAGAGTGCCCGGTCATGGCAGTAGAACTATGGTGGGTAGCGCCTCTGTGTGACGCAGCAGACCCATAGTACTCAATAGGAGGAGTACCTTATCCATCCAAGGTTAGTGGGAAGTTCCTGCTTGTGGCGGCATGCCCACTGTATTTGATAGAGGAGGAGTTATCCCGTAGCTGAGGGTTAGAAATGTTTTACACTAGAATAAATCATGGTTTGAGATGAGACAGTAAATTTTGTGTTTTCCTAATGATTGAGATAGATTACATGATAACATTGGTATTTGTATGGGTATATACCTAAGTGGGTTTATCTGTTGATTTCATATTTAGTGGTTTATCCTTGTTGGATTTTGTGAGACCAGGTGGGTCTCCGGGTCCCTACTGAGTATCATTATACTCACCCCTACACGGGCTATGCCCGCACACCATTGTGTTGGATGCAGAAGACGGGAAGTGCTGACTAAGGCTGAGAGTACCCGGACCAGATGGAACTAAGAGGTGGACCATACGACATGACAGTACACAGAGGAGATAGATGGACCTGGCGTGTTGAGGAGGTGATCAATACCTACCCTTCAGGTAGGAATATCAGAGGATGACCCAGCAGCAGTTTTTATATTCTTCAGTTTTAGTTCCATTTTATTGTACTTTACAATTGGGCATGTATTTCTGGACCCTTTTACATTCATCACACTTTTTTTATGCAGTTTTACATAGTGTTTTGTTTCCATATTATGCTCTGTTGTGAGTTTTTACAGGTTATAATGG
Organism: Viscum album; assembly: GCA_963277665.1. Lineage (NCBI taxonomy): Eukaryota > Viridiplantae > Streptophyta > Magnoliopsida > Santalales > Viscaceae > Viscum > Viscum album. Next base: position 50,275,933 of record OY728152.1, on the reverse strand, counting down.
AAATTCATTACTAGTTTTAAGGAATTAAGCCTTTGGTGCTAGTCAGCATCCCCTGGCCTATAGATGGAGTGCTTGGTGTAGTCACAGCACGGGCCCCGGAGGACGGGTCATGACAAATTGGTATCAAAGAAGTCAGTTCTACAACAGAACATAGGATTCTGATGTTTTTTGTGAAGCAATAGTGTTAAGTGTAGTTTTTAGTTCAGGGAGTCCAGTGATTGTTTGGCGGCTGACGTATCCATACACCAGGACCCTTAATTCTGATTTCCGACTTAGTACAAGAAAACACTTATTGCGTGTGGGTTTTCAAAATTTTCTTTAAGTCGTCTCAACCAGGTCAGCTTGCCAGGTTATACCTTTTGACTATGTCACGTCTATTGCTTTCAGGATTCCCCCACCTAGACAACCAACTAGATTCCCAAATGTTGTACGCATAGGTAGCCCACCAAGAAATAAGGCCTTTGTGTAGGGTCATTTTCCAGCAGAGGCACTAGCAGTACCACTCCCCTTTGAGCCACTGATGCCACTAACCCCAGTAGCAGATGATGCATGCCGCTTGAGAACATTGCACGAGTTCCAGCACCAGAGGCCACCTAGGTTTAGGGGAGAGACGGACCTGCAGGCAGTTGAAGATTGGATGGAGGCTCTAGTAAGAGATTTCCGACTGGTAGGGACAATTGCTGACCCCATGGTGATTCTTGATGTCAGCCTTCTACAAGAAGTAGCAGGCAGATGGAAGAGCTTGATGCTCTAGGTTCATGATGAGGTAACACTTCTCTAGGCAGACTTTGAGAGCCTGTTTTGGGCAGTGTTTGTCCCAGCGACTCTTCACGCGGTGTGCATATAGGAGCTACTTCACCTATAGCAGGGTAGCATGACTGTAGCTCGGTACTTAGCGAGGTTCACAGACCTCTCGAGCTACTCCAAATATATGGTGTGGGACCCATTCATCATGGCCCGGACCTTCATGTAGGGTCCCAAACTGGAGAGTAGAGCTTCAATAGTCTCACTTAGCATCCCGACGTAGGCAGGGGTGTTTGAGAGATCCCTCCAAGTAGAGAGTTTCCTTACTGAGAAGTCTCCAGCAGTGAGATCCACCACCAGTCAATACACATTGGAGTATTTTACCACTGCCAGTAGATAGATGTCACAGAGGTCCAGGAGGACCAGACCTACAGGTGGACCACCGCATGACTCCGGATCGGTTGTGTGGGGTACCAGAGATAGATCTAGACACGCCCGGAGGGGACGGTGTTAGTCATGCGGTGGGTAGGGTCATATGGCATGTGGCTGTCTAACCTGCCATTCAGATGATCAGAAGATAGTCCAAAGACCACCCAGGCATAGAAAATATTTGATCAAGGTGGTCCACAGGGAGCCGAAGGACGTGGAAGGGGATCTGGTCGTGCAGTTGGTGGTGTATGACGTTTCAAGGTATTACTGCCACCAACATCAGGAGGTCCACCCCGACCGTAGGTAGCATCTAGACAGGGGAGAGCTCAGCTCGATGCAGTTGAGGCATATGATCATAGTGCTCCGGAGATGATTCAAGGTATGATATGTGTCTACTCGACCATAGTTGTGGTACTTATAGACACATGTGTAAGTTATTCATTCATATCCACTAACCTCGTTAGGAGCTCTCAGATTCCGAAGAGTCAGTTGGCTCGATCCATATGGCTAGAGACTCATAGGGGAGTCAATTCGATGATAACGCACTGCTTCCAGTAGTGTGAGATTACTCTAGGAGGCGAGAGCATCAGCTAGAATCTCCTAGTAGCGACATCATGGCCTTATGACCTCATCTTGTGTATGGACTAGTTATCTATAGTCCATGCTCAGATAGAATTTATTTGGTGCAAAGTGCAGTGATTCTACACGGATGCGAACATGTTTACCTTCACTATAGAGAAGGGATCCTTTAAAGCATATAATGGACTTTCCCCAAGGAGAGTGCAGCCGAACACTCATCAGTTGGCTGCCCTTCCCCTCAAAGAAATTGTTGTGGAGAGTTTGATCTATCCTATAGTGGTGGACCAGTACACAGATGTTTCCCATGAGGATGTCCCAGGTCCACCTCTTTGTAGAGAGATGGAATTTTAAATTTACTTGTTCCCTGGGACGACACCAATATCTACACCAGCATATCGGATGTCTCCCGCAGAGCTTCATGAGTTGAGGGTACAGCTTGTGGACTTGCTGGTTAAGGGATTCATCTGGCCCAGTGTTTCTCCCTGGGTAGCCCCAATTTTGTTCACCAAGAAAGTGGATGGGAGCTTAAGGCTTTGTGTTGACTATTGGCGCCTGAACCAGGTTACCATGAAGAACAAGTACCCATTCCCGATGATTGACAACCTCTTTGATCAGCAAAAGGGATCATGATGGTTATCGAAGATGGACCTCAGATCACTCTATCACCAACTCAGAGTTCGAGATGAGGATGTGCAGAAGACGGCCATTAGATATCGGTATGACAACTATGAGTTCTTAGTTATGCCATTTGGCATATCCAACACTCCAGTAGTGTTCATGGGACTCAAGAATGGGATTTTCTAGCCTTACCTTGATCATTTTTTCATAGTCTTCATCGACGAAATTCTAATCTACTTGACTACTGAGGAGGAGCATGCCAATCATTTGCAGGTAGTACTGGACACACTACCAGAGAAGTAGCTTTATGTTAATCTCTTGATGTTCCAGTTATGGATCTGAGAGGTTCACTTTCTAGGACATGTCATCTTAGATGCTAGAGTTGCAGTGGATCCAGTGAAGAATTAGACATCACATTCTTGGGAGCCACCTAGGAGTGTGACAGAGGTATGGAGTTTCCTGGGATTGGATGGATACTACCCAAGGATTGCACCAGGCTTCTCTCGAGTAGCTGCACCACTATCAGCCTTGAAGAAGAAGGGTAAACCCATTGTGTGGTCGGAGAGATGCCAGCAGAGCATTCAAGAGCTAAGACAGAGGCTCACTAGTGCCCCCATCTTGAGGCTTCCAAAGGAAGGCATAGGGTACATAGTCTATTGCGATTCATCAGGGAACATACTCAGATGTGTCCTGACACAAGAGTGAGCAGTGATCACTTATGGTTCTCTTCAGTTGAGACATCATGACCAGAACAACGCTACCCCTAGCCTGGAGCTAGTAGTAGTGGTCTTCGCCATGAAGATGTGTCGACAAAATCTTATGGGTGAGTGTTATACCATGTACACTGATCATAAGAGTCATAGGTATATCTTCATCGAGAAGGACTTTAACCTGAATCAACGATGCTAGCTTGAGTTCTTCCAGGACTATGACATTGAAATAGTATATACTCCTGGAAAGGATAATTTTTTTGTAGATGCACTCAGCATGAGATTTGGTATACAGATGCTTGGTGAGGCGACAGAGTAGTAGGATGCTATACTGATATCCTTTGCGGAAAGATATGGAGAATCCTTCCATCAATCTCTTACAGTCACTCCCCCACTTCATTTGTGAGTTAGGGAAGCGCAGAATGGGGACACTGACCATGAGACATGATGTTATCAGATATCCACAGGGCATCCACCTGATAGATTTTTTGATGGTGGGGAGCACATCATCCTCTTCAGCGGGCGTACCATGGTACCCGTTCCACTTCAAGAAGAAGTGTTGAGGGGGTTCCACACATCCCCACTAGCGGTACATCCAAAAGTGGTGAAGATGTACCAGGATCTTCAACAACAACACAGGTGGTCGGGAATGAAGAATGCAGTTGCAGAGTTTGTCTCTCCATTCCTCACTTTCCAGCAAGTGAATGTGGAGCATTAGGTACCAGCAGGCTTGGTTCAGCCATTAGAGGTCACAAAGTGGATGTGGGATGGGATATCCATGGACTCCGTGACAGGACTTCCACGTACATCTAGGGGTCACGACTCGATTTGGGTGACCATTGACCGACTCACCATGTCATCCCAATTCCTACTGATCAGAAATTAGGGTTCAGTAGAGAGCTTAGGACGCCTCTATATGCAGGATATTGTGTGGATACATTGAGTACCTTCGACGATTATCTCCGAATATGAATCACGCTTTACATCCCGGCTATGGAAGGGGTTGTAGGAAGCCTTCAGAATGAAGCTTTGTTTGAGCACCAGCTTCCATCCTCAGAAGGATGGACAGACTGAGCAGACCATATAGAACCTCGAGGACTTTCTGCATGTTTATGTCCTTGACTTCAGTCACAACTGGGAGGACAGCTAACCTTTGGTGGAGTTTTCATACAACTACATCTATCACTCAACCATAGGGATGTAACCTTTTGAGGCATTGTATAGGTGACCTTAAAGTTCACCTTAGAGCTGGACTGACCCAGGGGAGTCAACATTGGTGGGACTAGAGATGGTATGTGCTACCACAGAGAAGGTATAGATAATAAAATAGTGTATGAAGACAGTACAGAGTAGGTTGAAGTCATATGACGACAGTAGATGGAGGCCTCTAGTGTTTGAGGATGGCGACCACATCTTTCTACGGGTCTGACCCCGACAAGGTCTATAGTGATTTGGATGAGGTGGTAAGTTATTTAGGTGATTCATCGAACCTTTTCAGGTATTCAGTAGAGTTTCCATGGTGGCACACCACATAGCACTTCCACCTTAGTTGCATCGGGTGCATGAAATCATCCATGTATCCTAGATGAGTAGATACGTTCATGACCCTACAAACATCATCGACTACAACGAGTTGGACATCGATGATGGGGTGACTTTTATAGAGGTTTGATTATTGATTGAGGATCGATAGGAGTGGCTCCTTCATGGATGGTTGATACCTCTGGTGCATGTTGTTTGGTAGCACTGGAACCTTTAGGAGAATACATGAGAGCAGGAGTCTCTAGTGCATGCTCAGTACCCCCACTTGTTCCCTTAGTATGAGTTGTGGAATACAAGGACGTAGAGCCCTTAGGTGGGGAGAATGTAAAGACTCAGAATTTCTGTGTATTTTTTTTATTAAATTGGAATTTTATGAGTCCATGAAAATTGACGGCACGTGATTCAGAGGCCTGGTTTTCCTAGAGTCAATTTCTGAAGTTTTGTTCAGGTACGTTCTGTAAACACACGATCGGGTTTTTATAACATTTGAACCGTTGCTCAGAATTGAAATCCAAGGGCACTGTTGAACTCACAGTGCCCGTATTCTCTTAAGGAGACTTTCACCTCGATGGAAGTGGGTCGAGAATAAAAGAAATTTTTAGGTATTTTTGAGGAAAATAATAAAATAAAATGAACTACACATTATTTTATTTGTGATCCACCATGGGGATGTGGTGGTGGGGGCCACCAGAACTAAATCTCCTTATGGATGTTGAAGTGTGGGGACCACCCGACCATAACCTCCCATGAGAGGATATGGTGTTGGGGCCCACCCGAACCTAACCTCCCTTGAGAGGTTACAGTGGTGGTGACCACTGGGAACTAAACCCCAATTTTTAATTATGGAAAACCACTCAACTCCCCTCATTAATGAAGGGGAGCCTCTTGAACTCCTCTACCCAATTAATTCTACCAACACACTTGCCATTAATGTTCCATAAACTCCCCATTAATTAATTGATCAAACCAATTAAGTATTTTTAATCCATTTTGAATTTTGTGCCAACAATTAAATAATTGACAAACATAATCTATTATTTTTGTCTTAGAATATTAATCTTGGTAGAACATGAGAGAGGAGGACATATGAAGAAATATCTCCAATGAATAAATTCCACCATGAAGAATGCCGATGAGGAGGATCATCGACTTCTTCTTTAGAAGAACCTTGTAGAGGCAACCGACGTGGGATGTCTTTGACGACTAACCTTTCCTCCCCCTCATCATCAACAAACCAACGCATGATCTTGGATTGGAAGTGTGTGGTAGATGTGAAGAATGACAACAACTTCATCTTCTTCGCCATGACTCCATCAACGAACAACGATCAAGGTAGGGAATTTATATGAATATGATATTATTCATTTAATTCCACTTTTCTAAAGAAATGAATCATTGTGGATGTTTTTCCTTGTAGTTTGGAAATTGTTTTTGCGGGAATATGTGGGGTGTTGGATTGATTTTTCTTCTATATTATTTTCTTTTTAATTTATTGATATTCATGGAAGAATTAATCCACTTGCTACAACCCTAAATGCGGAGGGTGCGGGCCCAACAAACATGGCCTGGCCCCACCACCTTTTTTGTTTGTGATGTTCTTCCGAATGGTGACATGGAAACGAGACGAAGAATGTGACAAAGGAAATAGCAACACTCCCCATGGCCACTATGCCCCGCATCGCCCACCGGCCGCGCCACTCACCGGCCGAACAGGCTGAGCCGCATTGTGCCCTGGTCACACCGGCCTCGACCGCATCGCACACCGGCCATGCCACCATGATCGCTCCATTCGCTCGACCGAACTAGACGAACCAGTCCTGGCCACCCTGTCCATCTGCCGAAACAGATCTGCCGCCCTGGGCCAAACCACAACGCCTTCCCGGCCACCTGTGTCTCCCGGCCGACCTGGCCTTCGCCACCCCGGGCCGAAACGTGGCACCCTCCCCGCCGCCCACACCTCCTAAACTATGGCACCATCCCATCCGACCATGCCTCCCTGCCACCCATGCTGTCCTGGCCACCTGCACCCTCCTGACTGCTCGAGTCTCCAGGCTGAATCAGCTCCTGGCCGAGCCAACCTCCCGAGCCCCTGGACGAACTGTTCCCTCGTAATACCCCGGCTGAGCTGACCTCCCGTTCTCCTCACGGTGCCCCAACTGAGCCCCCTTCTAGCGCCCCACGTGGAACTTTGGCCAAACTGGCCAGCTCCCTCGCAGCGCCCTCCGGGCTGAACAACCCTCACGCCAAACCGTGGCCGGTCTGCGCCCTCTCAGCACTCTGCAGCTCCTCGTGGCCTGATGGGCTGGTCCCAGCGGGCTGGGCCGAACCCAAAATTCTGGCTCACCCAATGGGCCAGGCCACACCCAATGGGTCATGCCAGGTCAGAGTAGACTAGACCTAGGCCCACTACGACCCTTTATATTCTTCTGGCCATATTATTGGCACCAGACATCTGTTCGACGAACCGTCAGTGGTGCTGGTAATCTTGGAGCATGACGGTCTCTTTGAGTATACCTTACTAGAGTTTGGGGAATGGTTGAGATACAGTCAGGTTGGATTGGGCACGAATCCAACCGGACCCCCGGGACTAAAAGGAAAATAACTCATAGACCGGGCATTCGATTGACACACCGTTAGTTGTGTTGAGACCCCTATGGCGTGGCAGAACATCGGGATAAATTTTCGTGGGACTTTGTGGAAGTTGAAGCATCTAAAAGTATCTTGTGGAGTGGATATTCTGAATACAAGTGAGAATTTGTGTGGGAATCTAGTAGATTTTTGAGGCTTGACGACTGATGACCGTTCAACTTAGAGTGACTCGCATGACCTAGTGGGGAGAACCTGGTTGTGGCTACAGACCCATGGTGGAGGATCGCCTAGTTATGGAGGTAGACATGTGGTACTCGACCAAAGGAGTACATCTTCATGCTATGAGGGGGAGTGGCTGGTTATGGCGGCAGACCTATGGTGGGGAGTGCCTCTGTGTGACGTTGCAGACCCATAGTACTCGACAGGAGGAGTACCTCAGTAGTCCAAGGTTAGTGGGAAGCACTTGGTTGTGGCGGGAGGCCCACTGTACTCGATAGAGGAGGATTTATCCAATAGCTGACGGTTCAAAATGTTTCACCCATTGAATAAATCCTGGTTTGAGCTGAGTGAGTAACGTTTGTGTTTCCCTCATGATTCAGATGGATAACTTGATAACTTAGGTATATGTATGGGTATATACCTAAGTGGGTTTATCTGTTGATTTCAAACATAGTGGTTTATCCTTGTAGGATTTTGTGATACCATGAGGGTCTTGGGGTCCCAACTGAGTATCGTTATACTCACCCCTACACGGGCTATGCCTGCACTTCGTTGTGTTGGATAAAGACAACGAGCAGCGCTGACTGAGGCTGAGAGTACCCGGAACAGATGGTACCCGGAGGTGGACCATATGGCGTGACAATACACAAAGTAGAGATACAGACATGGAGTGCTGAGGAGGCGATCTTTACCTACCCTTAAGGTAGGAACCATGAAGGACAACCCAGCAGTAGTTTTTCTTTTATTCAGTTCTACTTTAAGTTTCTTGTACTTTACAATTTGTCTTGTATTTCCGTCCCCTTTTACATTCAACACACATGTGTTATACAGTTTAACTTAGTGTTTTGTTTCTAGATTTTTCTAGGTTGTGTGTGATTATAGGTTTTAAAGGCAATTCCTTCCCAGTTTTAGGGAATTACACCTTTGGTGCTAGTGTCCAGCCCATGGCCTATGGAAGGCGGGCTTCGGGTAGACACGGCACGGGCCCCAAAGGACGAGTTGTGAGATAATAATTGAATTATACTGATATATACCGAACAAAAAGATTATTTCAAGTTAAAAAGGTTAGAAGAAATAGTGAAGACAATATATAAATATTATTTATAGGAATGTATGTTACTTCTAAGAGAAAGCTTTATAAGGAGATGTTATTACTAGAACCAATACCTAAATGGAAATGTGGTAACATCACTAGGTATTTCATTACCTAACTCCCAAAACATTATAAAATGGAAAATGTTAATTGGGATGTTGTAGATCAGAGTTTTAATCTATCACACTTCATTCTAAAAATATATTATTTAAATATTTATCATAATTATAGGATATATTTATATATTTTAATTAGTGACTTCTCAATGATCATATCATTCTATTGTATATAATGGGGATATGTGATTTAGATATTTTTTCTAGATATTACATCATAATTTCCAAGACATATCATCAAATTATATCACTGTTAATAATCCATATATATATATTGTTATTTTGATAGAACAATTCAAACCCTATAGGATACGTTGTTATATTGTTCAAAATATTTCAAATGTTGTTGCGATCAACACATTCCTCTAGTCAAGTTATCAAAAAAAAACAACTTTCAATCATGAATTTAAATGTATAAATATGAATCCCTCTATTGTAGGAAGTGTAGAAATCTTACATGCATGGATGATGTCAGATAAATATTTATATTGGAACCCAATGTGGCAAAGGAATAGGAAAAGAAATTCAAATCCATTTATCATCACGTAAGAGTGGATCATCATCTAAAGTAAAGTTATGTTGAAAATATTTTTTGGGATCTAGAGTTAAATGTGGGTAAAAATGTATTTATATGAATTTCTCCATGAAATATGGTTATGAAATCCATAGAGAAAAGAAATATTAGCACTATGCATATTTTTTTCCTTCATGACTATAGTTCAATTAACTATTTTCACATATCGCTTAACACTTCAAAAAAATACCATATGTTCATTATATGATCCTTGTATCTATCGTTATGAATTATATACTAGATACATTATTTGAACTAGACATAGAAGATGCACCGTCAGAGCATGATATTTATTATGAAATCAATCTACCAAAATCATGGATCAAATATATTATGATTAATGGAACAAGGCTACTCAGCTGGTTAATTTTATCTCAAAGAATATATCATTTAATGAAGCTACATGAGAACCTAAGGATGAAATAAAATAGAGATATCATCATTTTAATATTATAATGATAGAATTTTGAGGGAAAAATAAATTTTTCAATAAAAAACATGACACCTATATATTTAGTGAAATATTTCTCTATAATTTGTTTTTTATTTTTTGATAACATTATTTAAAATAAACGTATGTTTAAACAAACAATGATATACTATTATTATATTATAATTTAATATGAATTATATCACAAACCCATTAGACAAGAGATCATGAATAGTACCAATTATGTTATGAATAAAACATAGGGTTTTATCATCTATAAAATTAATTCAGTGAATAGAAATCTATAATATTTGAAAATAAAAATTAAATGAAAAATAAAGGATCTATTTTAATAAAAAACAACTTTTATGTGCACAATGTTTTTTTATTTTAAACAAAATATTAATAAAATATTGGTATTTGAATTTAATTAATTTATTAAGTTATATATTTGATAAAATATTTTGACATTATAATAAGGTTTTTTTTCTATGCAAGGAATTGCATTAAATCCAGTTTCCAATATAAATTTGTATTTTCTTAAAAAACGGGCATCGATACTTTTTGAGAACTTATTAGTCAATGAATATAACAATATTATTTAAATTTAATGGTGAAAAATTAATTCCATATTTGAAATTATGATGTTAATATATGGTAAATATGTCCCTTTTATTTTTAGGCATTATCAATAATAATCGTAGTAAAATATATCACCTTAGTAATGGTATATCTGGTTAACATAAAATAGAACTAAGTGTTATGGTCTCCATTTCCATTAAAAATTATTATTTAATGAATTTTGTTTATCTCGTTAGAAAGTATTCTCTATATTTAATTATTTTTAGAGAAAATATTTAATAATAATGACCAATATAATATTTAATGTGATGAAAAATAAAACAAATTCAATCTATTTATTTAAATTATCTCTTATGTGTTTATAGTGGGATAAAAATATATTGGTAACGATTATATATGGATATTTTATCATAATTAAATTATGTTCATGATAGTAATTAATTAATGATTTTGAGTGATTATATAATTACCATACATTCATTCTATTTTAGAAAAAAATATTTATTTATCTAAAAGAAAAATATAATTATTGATTTTAAAAATATTACAATTAACTTAATTTTAGTTATTCATATTATTCCATTAATGTTAAAGATTAACATTAATGTTTTTTATATGCTAATGGATTGTCTTATAATTCCATATTTTCCTTTATTTATTTAATGTCAATATATATGAATAGTTAGAAGATGACCTTAATGATTATTTATGAAAATATTTCATTATTAATTTATTTTTATGTTATAAAAATATTTAAGTAAGACATGAGGGAATATATTTTTTCTAAACTATCATTAATTATCTATTTAGAAGACAATTTTTACCAGATAATTGAAATTAGAACCCTTTATGTATGAAAGATACACTATCAGAGTTTTGGTGAAAATAGGTTAACAAAGGTATTAAATCATATGATAATTTTTAAAATAGTATATTAACCTATAAATATTTATTTTATTGTGGAATACTATCCAAATTGGAAATAATATTATAATATGTTCCCATTTAAAATAAATTATAAGATAATTACCTTATTATATTTAAATCTTCCATAACATTCCAATAGTGCGCCTCTCTTTAATTATAAACGGGAACCACCCATTTTTCTTTAATAAAGAACCAGGATAATTATATCTAAACCAAACCCTATTTAATTATCTTATAAACTTCACAAACCATGAATTATTATTTTTCATTCTTTAACGACTATTACAAGGATCCTTAATAAGTAATGTGAAGGAGAAATATTAAAGAAGAGGCAAACGTCTCACCTGACCTTTTTCAATTAGTTATTTATCTCTATTCTATAATGTTATTTTATTTATCATAAATTAAAATATTAAGTATATATAATATAACTAAATATTAATATTATTACGAAGACACATTTTTTAACCCTATATTCCCTAAAATGGGATGTGACTGTATAGCGCATCGATACAATAAGATTACCTTCCCCATATAGGGATACAATTCATTTTCCATCATCACATTTCATTGATTGTAACGCCCAAACCCTAGTTACCCAGATTCGGTGCATTATTACATTACATTGTCATGATCACAAAAGATCAAGTCTTGAAAGACCGATTAGTTTAGTAGCCTTGGAATCTCTAGATACATTCAAAAGGATTATATTACATCATAACGTGAAAAAGTACAATAATATAGTCTCCATAGTCCACACTCATATCCCCTTCAGACTATCCCTGTAGGTCAGTCATAATATATTTCTTCACAACCTGGGAAAAATAAAACATTGAAAGGGATGAACTCAGATGCTCAGTAAGGATAAAAATATAGCAGAAGCTTTGATAAATAAGCATAAACATTTGAGTCAATGTATAACTTAAACAAAACCCTTTAAAACTTGATCATCAGAATAATATGACAAAGATAAAATGAAATAATGTCACTGACTTATTCACATGGATATTATACTAGTCGAATAATCACATGAAATATCAATAACCACATTCATAATTATGGAATGCATAATTCTGAACATTAATTTTTGTGTCAAGGCCTCGTGCCAAGACCTAAGGGATAACTGTAACCAATACCCAACCTGAAGAGCCTTTGTAACCGAACTCCAATGCGGAGTGCCTCTAATAACCAGACACCAACCCAGAGGATCTTCTGTAACCAGACACCAACCTGGAGAGCTTCCTTTTACCGTTCCCCAACCCGGAACATACTAGTCCAACACATTCATCTTAAGAAGAAGATAAAATATAACATAAACATTCATATTAAAACTAGCAAACGAAATGCCCAAAAAATTAATCATAAACCATTAATGACATAAAAATAACTCATCCATAGTCAAACATTTCACAAAAAATTACATACAATATGGATGATTTGTATCATAATAAATTAACTTCAAATATGTGTAAAATTTATCAAAGGATGTTGACATAGATGAAATAAAAACTATTTGAGAGAAATATCTCTTTTTCTGATATCATTTAGAAGTCACATAATTATAAAAAAAACATTTACATTGAAAATATTATTATAAGCTTGTAAGGTAAGCTTCTACAATTTTATAATGGCGGAAAATATCCCCACCTGCTGTATAAGGTAAAAAAAGAAATTCTTACCTTAATTCTGTCGAAAAGGGTAAAAATGACCATATTTGGAAAATGAAAGAACGATTCCTTTATAAACATCTTATAAAAAGTAAAAAAAGGTTTTAAATGACATTAACCCATATTCTGTAAAATATTAAGAATGTTTTGAAATACATTTTTATGAACTCTGGATGTGGATGATAAAGAGGTCCCTGTAGATATTTACATATAAACAACCTCGGATAGTGAAGAGATTGTCAAATAAACCCTTACCTTGCACATTTCTTTGGATGAGGGTTGGATAATCTCCTGTATAGTGGTGAACTGATTTTTATTAAATTATACAAGAGTCATATACATTAATATGATATCATATATGATATTTTAACATTGCTTTGTTAATAATATCTTAGTATTTTTATTGTTTCGAGTGTTAATTTACTCATTTTATTTTATATGTTTTGTTACATAAGACATGTTTGTTATGGGAATGTTGTATCTTATTCATATCCATAATGATATGAAGTCCTTAAACATTATTTTTAATCATCAATGGAGAATTATACTTGAATGGATACGATGGGGAATGAGTCTCATCACGTTCGTGGAGGCGATATTCCGTACGTACGCACGAGTGACAATATCACTCTTTTGATATTAAAATAACATATAATTGGTTATTATATCATATATACAGAATTATTATCATGTTATATTTATTATTTAATTGAATTACACATCATTATTATACCCATCCAAATGATAATGTTTTGAATAACAATTACACCACGACGTGGAGACAGTGAGTCGTACGTACGCACGTATGGTGACATGTCATTAAAAGGATGGATAGAATAATGAATATGATTGTACCATATTTATAATAACATCACAGTATATAGAGGATACTTGATTCAATATTTTAGAATGGTAATAACCAGGAAAGAAGAATTTGAATAAGAATGGATCTTGAAAGAGGGTGGTGAAAACATTACATCTTCTTCGGGTTCTTCCTTTTGATTTGATCAAAAGGGTTCCTTAGGTTGGATTTATGATAAAACTAAGGCCTCTAGGTTTAAGTGAGGGATGTTGAGATTATATTTGGTTAGGGTTTGGCCGAACCAAAAGGCTTTTTAGGTGTGAATAATTGGTTATAATTGGTGTCCTTTTATAAGAGGAGTGAGGGGCACCTTAGGAAAAGCTAGAAATATTATTTTATAGTAAATTCATATTCAGTTTCTAATGGATCCAAAGTTTATTATTCAAATTTAATGGTGGGTATGGGTCGAAATTATTTCAACCAATCTATTTTATACAGGTTTGGGTCATTATATAAACCATATCATTTAGTTTTAACTCTTAGTTAATTAGTTTGACATTTACCATGTCACTTTGTATTTTTATAATATATAGTTAATAAACATACTATATACATACAAGCAACACCCCAAGTGGTCCATTAATGATACAAATATCATGATATAAGTCTTTTGGCCAAGCCTTATATTTTTAGAAACATAATATCAATTAATAATATAATATTTGTTTTAAAAACTCATTTATGTCAATTTTGATATTATTTAATAATTTATTTGTTAAAGTCATTAAAACTTTATTAATTCGAACCAAATTCATTTAAGCAATCCTATCATGTCATATTTACAAATAAAATTCATTTATGTCATCAAAACTTTCAAATTATATTTATTTTAACATTTATAATACCAATTATTTGATTCTATCATTAATAAGGAAAATATTGCATCATTATTGTGTCATAAATAAATATAATTATTATATGTCTAAAATTAATAAATAAAATACAATTATGAAGGAAATTTTTTTAAATTTTATAATTAATATTTATAGTCGAGAATCCAACATATATAACCCTATGTAGAAATAGTTTTTCTAAAAGTTATATGCTTAAGTCATTTTTGTATTTATTTTAACTTAATTAATATAAAGTGTCCTTATCACCTACAAGTGGCTCCATGGGGTCCAAAAATCGACCCAAAGATGCCCATGGTCGGAAATGTATCAAAAAATAAGGTTATGAAAAGTTTTAGGGTAATTTATTATTATTATAATATTATTTGTTTACCATTATTTACCGGATTTACCCCTTAACCATGGTAAATAAAATATTTACCGATGTAATTATTCAAAATGTCTAAAAATAAATGTTACCTATTTACACAATTTGGAAATACTTATTCCAAATATGGAATCCATTTTTCAGAATTCAAAACACAGAAGTGGCAGAAATTAATTTAAAATTAATTCCCGTTGTTAAAACAAAAAGCATGTTTTTAAGATATAATAACTATCAAAAGATTGACACTTGTTTATGTCTGGTTTAATTATGAAATTATGTCCTATGACCAAAATTGTATTAAATGTAAAAAATATATTATAAATATACTTTAAAGCCACTCAAATTCATTATTTATCACTCTAAATTATTTCGATTAAAAAAGTTTTTTTTAATTAAAATTTAGTAATTTTCACTATTAATCAAAATATAAAAGTTATCCCAAAAGTACCAAAATTTCACCCTAGGCTAATTTAGATATTAAAAATACAAAAATGAAGTCAATTTTGAGAGATAAAATTTATAAAATTTCAAAAAGTATGTATTAATATTCATAAAGACTACTTTGATTAGTCGCGGTGTGTTAACATTTCAACGTTGCGTACAACACACGTGACTTTATTATTCAATGAGAATAGTATCGTGGAATATTAGGGTGTTACATTCACCCCTCATTCAGATAATTTTGTCCTCTCAATTTGAAATTTTTCTTTGAAAATAAAATGTTTAAAATAGAAAATACCTTTGTTGAAAACCCATATCGGAAATAGGGTTAATAAAGTTTAGTTTTAATAAGAGGGAAAGGGAAATGAGAATGTCACCAGAAAATTAGGGTTTTGAAAAGGGGAACATTGGTGGAAATTATATAAACATAATTAGAGTAAAAATGTAAATATTTATAGGGAGTGAATGAGGTCATCAATCACAAACAAGTGTGGAATTGATGGTCTCAAATCCATCAATCTTTGATGATTTAAAACAGCATCAGTTCAACGAAACATAAGGTATTAGGAGAACACATTTGTTGCCTTAATATCCATTCCCTAAAGTTCAAGAATTAATTTCTTCATAGAATAATATATATATATATATATATATATATACATCTTGACAAGTAGATTTATCATCTTTCAACTAATTTCTACCATAAACTCATATTTCCCTCCAAAAGATAATAGAACTCAAAAACATTAGATTTATCCTAATAATACAAGGTTAAAAACATTAAACCATACCATTATAATGAGAAAATATTTTGTAATAACCAGTGACTTCCTATAGTCTAGTGGTAGGTAATAAAGGCCTGCCGCACTATGGTTATCGGTTCGATTCCTACAGCTTTTTCCGACACAACGGGTTATCACCCGACATGCAGGTTGTCCTTTTCCTAAAACTATAGTATTATTCCAAAAATAATCATCAGAAATGCTTTAACCTTAAGCCATACTATCCAAAGTTTCAACATAATCCATTCCAACCTTTATATTTATCCAAAGTACCTCTGTCTGGACACTCTGTAAAAGGTATCTATTTTCTTAAATCAATCGCATCATCAGATTCTCCAAATAGAGTAATGTTTCTCTTATTGTAACATACTGAAAACATGATTACCTTAGTAATATTAAAACCTTAATGAAATCAAAAAGTACTGTAGTACAATCCTTATATATATCACGTTATTCTCATAACCATAATATAATCCTTGAGTCCAAAAACACAAATACATTAATTATTCCTAATCAACTATTGTAACAGCATAATCTTGGCCTTGATCCCTTGGCCTTTTCTGGGGTAAGTTTCCCTGATGCTTAGGAAATTCATTTGCATAATGCCCTATTTCTGTACAATTGTATAATTCATCATTGACATTCTCCTTCTTTCCTTTGCAATCACGAGTCTGGTGACCTTTTTCTCCACATTTGTAACAAACTCCCATTCCTTTTAGGCATGTACCAGGGTGTTTCTTCCCACAATTTTCACATAATGGAAAATCCTTCGTTCCCTTTTTCCTTTTATCTGTCTCTTGATCCATCGTTCTCTTATTCTATTGCATTACTTTATTGTCATATGATTTAGAGAATTCCTTTTCTGTCTTGATAGAACATGAGGCTATATCTTCATATGTTGAGAAAGTTTCTGAGACAAATGCTCAATGAAGAAATGGTTTTAACCCATCAAAGAAATGATCAATCTTACTTCTTCGGTACGCATATAATCTATATCATGCCTTGATATCCTTTTAATGTTAGCCTCATACTTTGCAACATTCTCATCCTACTTTTGTCTCAGACTCAGAAACTGTCTTTCCATATTTGCTCGATGGTCTTGAGGAAAGTATTTTTCTATGAAATTCTCTTTGAACTCCCTCCATTACATATTTGATGATTCATCATCTTCCTTTGTGTTTTGAATCAGTGAAAACCATTGATCATCATCTCCAGTGAGGCGATAAACTACCATGATAACTTTTTCCCTTTCACTACTCCCCAAAGCCTGAAATATTTTCTCTAGGGAACTTATCCATTTCTCAGATACTAATGGATTTGTACTCCCATTTAATGTTGGTGGCTATTTCCTCATGAAGCGATCTAATATTGATCCTCTATGTTGAATATTAGGGTGATCCATACAGGTAAGGTTATTATTCATAACCTGAGTGAGTTTTCCCTGTATGGGGATTAACTGATCAACACCAGTTGCATCACCAGGTCCACTATAATTATCTTGAGCAAAGGGGAAATCCCTACATGTAGTGTGTGCATTTTTATGTTTTCCATTTCTTCCACTAGGAACCATTTCTAAACAATGGAATAAACTAGATCAGTTTATGAATCAACATACATTATTCCATACTTGTAAAACAGTTAACATAAATTGAACTATTTATGGATATAATCCATAATCATAAAAAATTGTTTTCTTTGAGGAAGTATATACTCCTAAACCCTTTACAATGGTTTGTAAAGAAAATGAGAATTATCCTAAGAATATCCCTTGGGAGTGTCATAACCAAGGGTGGAGAAAGGCCTGTTTTCATGCACCAGTTCACGTTCGAGTCTAGCTCAAAGCAGTTTTTTTGGGTTTTACCCCTAGGTACATATGTGCCATAGCCGCCTCTACCTACTCGTATCCAGACATGGATGTATTTCTCAGTAAACTCACAAAATCTCTACAATACCAAAATTCTAGTAATTTCATCTATACTAATCCTCAATGTCTATCTAAGGGCTATGTGCTCTAATCAGAGTTCATCTAAATCTAGTTTCCACGGTTTCTACTAAACTTTCTCTAATACCAACTATAATGCCCTGACCCCAGTTACCCAGAGTCGGTGCATTATTACATAACATTGGAATGATCAGAAAAGATCATGTCTCGAAAGTCCGATTAGTATAGTATCCTTGAAATCACTATATAAATTCATAAGGTTTACATTACATCATAAAGTGAAAAACTACAATAATATAGTCTCCATAGTCCACACTCATATCCTGTTCAGACTATCCCTGAAGGTCAGTGTAACACCTGAGACTTTTCTAAGAAATATTTTATTTTTATTTTATATAAATCATCAAAGGAATATTTCACTACACACAACACAAGCTTGGCTTGCTTTAAACACAATCTCGACCTTCCTTGATAGCTTGGATCGAACGCAATACCGAGTTTCACTAAACAACGATATACTATTAAAATATTTTTAAAACTAGCCGTTATAAATAGTAATAACCACTTTTTGAAATTTTTTTAATTATATTTTTCAAAATGGACTTCATTTTTGGATTCAGAATATCGAAATTACCATAGAGTGAAATTTTGGTTTTTTCTGGAAACTTTCAATTTTTGATGAATAGTGAAAACACTGGGTTACTATTTAAAGACCGAATTTTTATTAAAATAATTATTTATTTTATTTAAATTTATTTTAGGTCAAAATTGATACATAAAACCTATATAAGTACAATGTAATTCATCGGAGTAATTTTAAAATAATTTTAGATATATAAAAATTTTATCGAACTTTTCACCATCTTTTACCCACCTCCTAGGAGAGTTTGCAAATTTAATAAAACATAATTTTACCTCTTCTGTGAGTGGAATTTCAAAAATTTGAGAGACACGGTTGATGTCAATAAGTAAATTGTGGTTCAATGAGATGAAAATAAATTTTGGTGAATAGTAACTTTTTACTTTTATTTACCACGGTAAAAAGTAAATAGGGTAATTAAGAGTAAAAATGATATTATTATTACCTTAAAACATGTCCTAATTCTATTGGATAAGTGTAATTCGACCAAAAACAACATTATGAATAAAAAATGACCATTTAGGCCCACTTGGATTAGATTAGGACATTTATTATTAATTTATTTAAAGAAGGGTTAATATAGTTAAAATCAATGTTTTATAACTAAAACATGTTTAATATAAGGTTATACATAAGATATATTCAACTATAAATATTAATTAGAAAGATAAGACGATTTACTACATAATGTAATTTTATTTATAATTTTTAGAAATTACATAATTTAATTTATTTATGACACAATGATGATGCAGTAATTATCTTGTTAATGAAATATTGACATAATTGATGTCATAAATACCCAAATAAATGTAATATGAGACTTTTTATGAATTATACTAATTTTCTAGGTTAATATGACTTGATAGCATTGACTTAATTAACTTGTTTCGAATTAATAATTCTGTTATGAGTTTCACATAAATCAATTACTAAATAGTGTCAAAATTGACAGAAAATAGTTGTTAAAACAAATATTATATTATTAATTGTTATTTTATTTCTAAAAATCTAAGGTTTAGCCAAATGACTTAGATAAGGTTATATATAATAATAATAAAATACTTGGCATTCTTTTGGCTTGTTATAGTACGTTTATTAACCTTATAGTGTATGAACACAAAAAGACATGGTAAAAGTAAAATTATCTAAATTAAAGTTAAATCTAAATGATAAGGTAAAAATAGTAAACTAAACTCGTCCAAATACTATTTTATGAGATTATTTAGACCCATACCCACCTTAGCTTCGAAATAAATTAATTTGGAGCTATTTAAAACCGAATATGGCTTTATAATAAAATAATATTTTTCGTTTTTCCAAAGGAGCCCCTCTCCTCCCTTATAAAAGGGCACCTCCCCCCTCTCTTTCTCACACCACATTGAGCCTTCAAACTCGGACAACTCCTGCCAATTTCTCCTCTCCAATTCCCTAGAAACATCCTAGAGGTCCCGGGCTTCTTCAAAGACAAATTTTAGTGCCCTAAAAGGGGTTATCAAAGAAGCGTTTCAAAGAAGAGGTAATGTCCGTTACCGATCCTTTAAACTTTATTTCTTATTCCATTTCTTCTTCTTTAGTTGTTTCATTATGAATTAATAACATCAGTATCACTATAATACTGATATATTATTATAATTATGAAACAACCCTATTTCACCATCCATCCATCCTACGGAAAACGAAATCACCGCGCGTACGTACGTAGGGAATACCGTCTCCACGCCGTGGTGTAATCTATTTTCCCCCACCACCTTACTTGGATGGGTATAATGGTGTAAATAATGAATATATATGATTATTTTAAAGTGATATTGATTCTGAAATAGTATACATACACTCCAATACAATTCCACGATCATGGGAACTATATCATCGCTCGTGCGTACGTACGGAATACCATCTCCACAATGTGATGCGACTCGTTCTACATGATTTTCATTGCATTATGATTACATAAATGAATTGAGTGCATAAATATGTTATATATTACAGTAATACCATTTTATAAATGAGGTATCTATAACCTAAAAATAAGAATAAGAATTTATTCGACAAAACACGCATAAGAACAAAATGTAATAAACACCCGAATAACAAGTAGCAATTAAATATTACTAAAAATAAGCTAAGAATATGAACATATATGATATCATAACAGTGATTATGATTTTGTAATATGTCAACAACATTATTTAAATCATTATACAGGAGGTTTGGACACTTACGAAGCAAATCGGACCTAAGGTAAGGGAAAATATCACAATCTCATTTTTATCCGAGATTGTTTATACTTTAGTATTTAGTGGGGTGTATTTTATCATCCACATCCATGTCTCCTCAATATGTAATATTATTTCCATCCACCTAAAATTTTTTAAATCCAATTTTACCCTTCGGTGAGTTTTAGTAAAAGATATGAAAGGAATCTTTTGTCATTTTTCATACGAGGTACTTTTTGACTGTTCCAACAAAAGTAAGAGAAAAATGTTTTTTAACTTATACGACATGAATGGATTTTTAAAAAAAAATTTCCAAGAAGAATCCTTTACAAGTTTTCAAGTTTATTTTTAATCAACATCTTCTAGTGTATAATTGTATGACATGTTAAGAAAGGAAAAGTGTTTTTGAAGTAGAAAGGATATTTTCCTCAAGAATGGAGTTCAAGTGTTTTATCAAAATTATTTTCCATCTAAGATAATAAAGGGTTCGGTTTCTATCACTATTATTACATTGATTTTATTATGTTATGATGAAATTATTTTTATGAATTCCTTTATCTTATATGAATTGTTTTATGATGTCACGATGTTTAAGAATCCCATTTTTATTACATGGGTTATGCTATGATGTATGGTTTATGAATTTGTGGCACACATAAGAATGGTATCATTATGAGAGGGGTGGTACCTATATCTCCCTACAATGCATTGGGTAAAGATTTTATATCTCATGAGATAGACATGGCTGGAACGGCAGGTTAAACCGGTTCAATGAAACAGGACTGAAACGAGGAATGAACTCGGTTCAGAAAAGGACTTTTTCCACTAAGATAGTCTTGGAAATGAGTCTTGAATAATAAGAAATTATTCTCGATGATTACTTGTGTATGACACAAAGCTTCATGTTTTAAGTCATGATTATTGTGATTACATTTCACTACCATGATTTATCCCATGTTATGAAATTATGATCTCTTTTGCAGGGTAAGATTTCCAAAATGTTATGTTCTTATGAATATGATGTGATTGATATTTCTTTTGTTTAGCCTTACTAAGCATTTGAGCTCACCCATTGGTATGTTTTCTTTCCCCAGGTTAGGAAGAAGGTTATTACGTAACATATGCCAAAAGGGAATATAGATATGATGAAATAAATAGGAGACAGTGTAGATGGTTTATGAACCCGTTGTTTATGTTTCCTAGTTTCTAAAGACACTATACCTATACAGTCCATTCGTGGTTTTGTTATATGTTGTAATAAGTGTACTTCAATTTTGAATTACTAACATTGTATGTAAAGTATGAGTCGTTATATTTGGTATCAAAGGAATGGTATAGTCAACCTATGGAAACTAGGATGTGAAAGCCTTAGTAAGAACCATAAGGATAAGTCTATGAATAGAACACAATATTAGTGTTTTAGAAATGGCCATGAATAACCTATGATAAGAACTTAAGTGTGAAATTTTATTCTTGATTATGTGGTTTTCCTATTATAATTAGTGTTTCTCATACTATTCTTCTTGTTTTTAGTCAATGGATGGAACCCGAAGGAACCGTGTTAATGCAGAATACGACGGGCAATGCAATGATTGCCCCCCTAAGCAACCAAATGTTATGGGAGTTGGAATACAAAATCTTATAGCCATGCTCACACAAATTTCTCAAGCTATGAATCATACAGGACTTCTAAACAAGAAAAGGAAGGAGCAACATTCTGTTTAATCCTTCATGAGACAATGTCCACCTTCATTCAGCGGGTCTACTGATCCATTAGTTGATGAACAATGGATCAGTACTATGGAAAAGAAATTTTCAGTTCATCAATGTTCGAAACATGATAAAGTCATCTTAGCAGTGTATCGTTTGTAATGTGATTCTGATCAATGGTGGAATCTTATCAATAATAAGAGGCCAAGAGATGAAATTGAGTCCATGGAATGGGACGAGTTCAAGAACTTATTTTTCAATAAGTACTTCCCTCATATTCTCCGAACAAAGATGGAGAAGGAGTTTCTTGAACTAAAGTAAAAGGAGGATGAATCTATTGGTTCATATGAAGCAAATTTTACAAGACTTCCAAGGTACGCTTCTGGTATTATTATCCAACCTGAGAGTTTGATCGATCGATTCTTTAGTGGCTTAAAACCAAGTCTTCATAGGGCGTTAGCCATAAGGGACTTCAATAGCTATGTGGAAATTGTTCGATGTGCTCTCAAAGTTGAGATGGAGATTGGAGTAACCCATCAGTCATATGGGTTTGATAAGAAGAGGAAAATGGAATTCAAAGTAAAATCTAAATAGTACACTGAAAATAAGATAAGTTTTCCCTTATGCTCAAAGTGTGGAAAGAAACATGGAGGGAGTTTTCTTAAAGGGATAGTTAAATGTTTCAAATGTGGAAAGGAAGGTCATTGGGCATTTGAATGCCGCAATGATTGGATGAATATGTCTAGTGATGAGAACAATGAAAAGGCTACACAGAGTGCACCTCCTACACTTCAATGTTACAAGTGTAAGGAAATTGGGAATTATTCCAATCAATGCCCTAATCTAAGGATTGTTGATGATGATCGACATCAACAAACTCTTAAGGCTAAAGACAAAGGAAAGTCACATTAAATTTCTATCAATGATATGGAGTACGATAACGAAGTGGGGAAAGGTACACTTACCATCCACTCTAAAGTAGAAAATGTTTTATTTGATTTTGGATCCACCCACTCCTTTATTTCTGAAGAATTTTATAAGGGTATCACCATATTACCTCAACAATTAAGTGTTGAGTTACCTGTGACAACCCCTAATGGCACAATAGTCACATCAAAAGTTTATAATTCTTCTCCGATTGAAGTTTGTGGGAAAGTGCATCCTGAAAATCTTGTGATCCTTCCTATAGTGGAATTTGATGTGATTCGTGGCATGGATTGGATTTCCCTATATGGAGCTCATATCAATTGCCAAAGAAGGGAAGTAACATTTCATATTCCAGATCAATCTTTGATTGTCTATCGATGCAAGGATGAACATAACCTTCCAGTGGAAATTTCTCCCTTCTTATGGGTCTTGATTCCACTAAATTAATGTTATTTATCTCAAATGGTTGTTGAGAAACTCACGATTAAGAATATGCACATTTTACGGGAGTTTGATGATGTCTTTCCGAAGGAATTGCTGGGTCTTCCACCAAATCGTGAAGTTGAGTTTTCAATATAACTGGTACCGGGTGCTTTACCTATTTCAAAGACACCTTATAGAATGTCCCCAATTGTGTTGCAGGAATTGAAGAAGCAACTCCAAGAGAATCTTGATAAGGGGTTCATACGCCAAAGTGCATCACCTTGGGGAGCAGCTGTTCTGTTTGTTATGAAAAAATATGGATCAATGAAACTCTGCATTGATTATCGAGAACTTAACAAGATCACTATCAAGAACAAATATCCTCTCCCGCGCATTGATGACTTATTTGACCAACTACGCGGAGCTCAATACTTTTCCAAGATTGATCTTCATTCAGGGTATCATCAATTAAGGGCCAAAGGGAGGATATACCAAAGACAACTTTCTGTACAAGGTATGGACACTAGGAATATATAGTGATGCCATTTGGTCTTACTAATGACACTTCTATATTCAAGGATATGATGAATTGAGTCTTTAGATACTATCTTTATCAGTTTGTGGTAGTCTTTACAGACGATATTCTTGTCTATTCAATGAGAAAGGAAGAACATGAAGATCACTTAAGAATTATATTTAAGACCCTGATAAAGGAGAAGCTTTATGCCAAATTTGCCAAGTGTGAATTTTGGATTCAAAACGTTTCATTTTTGGGTCACATAATCTCAAAAGAGGGGATATCTGTGGATCCAACAAGAACAGAGTTTATCGAAAGTTGGTAGAGACCAACAACAGTAACTGAGATCCGATTTTTTCTTGGTTTGGTTGGATATTATCGATGTTTTTTGAATTATTTTTCACGATTATCTAATCCACTCACCAGGTTGACTCAGAAAGGAGTTAAGTTTGTTTGGACGGAGGAATGAGAAGAGAATTTCAAGGAGTTGAAAAGACGGTTATCCAGTGCACCTATGATCACACTCCCCTGTAGTGGAGAAAGGTTTTTGATCTACAGTGATGCATCCATGAAGGGAATGGGGTGTATTCTTATTCAAAATGATATGGTGATAGCTTATGCCTCATGACAGTTGAAAATCCATGAGAAAAATTACCCAACTCATGATTTGGAGTTAGCTACGGTAATATTTCATTAAATATTTGGAGGCATTATTTTTATGGAGAATGATGTGACATTTATACTGATCATAAAAGTTTAATGTATATTTTCACACAAAAGGAGATGAATATGCGCCAAAGAAGATTGTTGGAGCTGATTAAGGATTACGACTGCTCAATACATTACCACCGTGGGAAGGCAAACATGGTGGCAGATGCTTTAAGTCAACAAGACCATGCCAATTTATCCATGATGAGGATCACAAAAGATCCAATATTTATGGATTTACAAAGGGTGGATCTTGGAATTATAATTAAAGGGGCAAAATCTTTTCTTTCTCAAATGTATGTTCAACCATCTATACATCTTAAGATTAAATAGGCATAGAAATAAGACGTAGAGTTACAAAAGAAGGTGAGAAATGTTCCTGAATTCAACCTTGATTGTAATGGGATAATAAAGTTCAAGAACTGGGTTTGTGTTCCTCCCATCCCTGAATTAAAGAAGGAGCTACTGGATGAGGATCATAGTTCTTCATTCTCTATTCATCATGGATGCACGAAGACGTATAGGGACCTGAAAGAGTACTTTTGGTGGGATGTCATCAAAAGAGATGTCGCTGTATATGTCTCTTAATGCATGGTTTGTCAGCAAGTTAAAGCTGAGAGACAGAAGTATAAGGGGATGTTACAACCATTACCCGTACCCAAATGGAAATGGGAAAACATCACTATGGACTTTGTTACAGGACTTCCTAAAACAACCAAAGGTAATAATTTTATCTGGGTCATAGTTGATTGTCTTACAAAGTCTGCACACTTCATTTCTATTCGAGTGGATTTCTCTCTAGATCAGCTTGCCAGGATATATGTAGAAGAAGTGGTAAGATTACATGGAGTACCACTTTCTATTATATCTGATCAGGATCTAAGGTTTACCTCAATGTTCTGGCGAAGTCTTCAGCATACTCTGGATACAGAGTTGAGTTTCTGCACTGCTTATCATCCTCAGACAGACGGTCTATCTGAGAGGACAATTAAAACTCTAGAAGATATGTTGAGAGCCTGCTCTATGGATTTCAATGGTGTTTGGGATCAACAAATACCTTTTGTGGAATTTTCTTATAATAATAGCTTTCACTCCAGTAATCAGATGGCTCTTTATGAAGCTCTCTATGGAATGAAATGCAGGACTCTAACTTTCTGGGATGAAGTTGGGGAATGAAAGCTATTAGGACCTAATCTTGTTCATGAGATGGCAGAAAAGGTCCGATCTATTCAACAACACATAAGAGCAGCTCAGAGTCGACAAAAAAGTTATGCCAACAACCGAAGAAAAGACTTTTAGTTTGAAGTGGGTGATAAAGTGTTCTTACGAATATCTCCTTGGAAGAGAGTAATGAGATTTGGAATGAAGGGAAAGCTGAGCCCTAGGTATATCTGTCCTTTCAAAATACTAGATCGTGTTGGGATAGTAGCTTATCAATTGGCACTTCCACCGAATCTCTCTCATGTTCACGATGTGTTCCATGTATCTCTCCTGAGAAAGTACATACATGATCCTTCACATGTACTCAGCTCAGAAGTTGTACCGTTGGAACAAGATCTTTCTTATGAAGAACAGCCGATAGAGATTCTCGATCATAGTGAAAAAGTCCTACAGAACAAGACCACTCACTTGGTGAAACTTTTATGGAGGAACCACCAATTAGAAGAAGCTATATGGGAGCTTGAGGATATGATGAGGGAGAGGTATCCTCATCTGTTCGTTACAAGTGACGAATTTCGATGGCGAAATTCATTTTAAGGGGGGTAGAATATAACACCCAAGATTTTTATAAGAAATATTTTGTTTTTATTTTATATAAATCATCAAAGGAATATTTCACGACACACAACACTAGCTTGGCTTTCTTTACACACAATCGTGACCTTCCTTGATAGCTTGTGTTGTACGCAATACCGAGTTTCACTAAACAACGATATACTATTAAAATATTATTAAAACTAGCCTTTATGAATAGTAATAACCACTTTTTGAAAATTTGTGAATTTTATTTTTCAAAATGGACCTCATTTTTGGATTCGGAATATCGATATTATCTTAGGGTGAAATTTTGGTTTTTTCTGGAAACTTTCAATTTTTGATGAATAGTGAAAACACTAGTTTACTATTTAAAAACCGAATTTTTATTTAAATAATTATTATTTTTATTTAAATTTATTTTAGGTCAAAATTTATACATAATACGTATATAAGTCCAATGTAATTCATTTGAGTAATTTTATAATAATCTTAGATATATAAAAATTCTATTGAACTTTTCACCGTCTTTTACCCACCTCCTAGGAGAATTTGCAAATTTACATAAAACTGTATGTTACCGCTTCTGTGAGTGGAATTTCAAAAATCCGGGAGACACGATTGATGTCAGTAAGTAAAATGTGGTTCAATGAGATGAAAATAATTTTTGGTGAATAGTAACTTTTTTCTTTTATTTACCACAGTTTAAAGTAAATAGGGTAATTAAGAGTAAAAATGATATTATTATTACCCTAACTCATGTCATAATTCTACTGGATAAGTGTAATTCGACGAAAAACAACCTTAGGAAAAAAATATGACCATTTAGGCCCGCTAGGATTTGATTAGGACATTTATTATTAATTTATTTAATGAAGGGTTAAAATAGTTATAATCAAAGATTTATAACTAATGAATTTTTAATATTGGGTTATACATAAGATAAATTCGACTATAAATATTCATTAGAAAGATAAAAAGATTTCCTACATAATGGTATTTTATTTGTAATTTTTAGACATTAAATAATTTATTTCATTTATGACAGAATGATGATGCAATAATTATCTTATTAAAGAAATATTGACATAATTGATGATATAAATACCCAAATAAATGTAATTTGAGACTTTTTATGAATTACACTAATTTTATAGGTTAATATGACATGTTATTATTGACTTAATTTACTTTTTTCGAATTAATAATTCTGTTATGATTTTAACATAAATCAATTACTAAATAGTGTCAAAATTGACAAAAAATAGTTTTTAAAACAAATATTATATTATTAATTGTTATTTTATATCAAAAAATATAAGGTTTTGCCAAATGACTTAGATAAGGTTATATATATTAAAAATAAACAACTTGAGGTTCTTTTGACTTGTTATAGTATGTTTATTAACATTATACTGTAAGAACACAAAAAGACACGGTAAAAGTAAAATTATCTAACTTAAAGTTAAATCTAAATGATAAGGTTAAAATAGTAAACTAAAACCATCCAAATTATATTTGATGAGCGGATTTTGACCCATACCCACCTTATATTCTAAATAAATCAATTTGGAGCTATTTATAACTGAACATGGCTTTATAATAAAATAATATTTTTAGTTTTTTCCAAAGGAGCCCTTCTCCACCCTTATAAACGGGCACCTCCTCCTTCTCTTCCTCACTCAACTTTGAGTCTTCAAGCTTGGACAAACCCTACCAATTTATCCTATCCACTTCCCTAGAAGCATCCTAGAGGTCCTGGTCTTCTTCAAGGACCAATATTAGTGCCCTAAAAGGATGTCTCAAAGAAGAGGTAATGTCCGTTACCGATTCTTTCAACTTTATTTCTTCTTCCACTTCTTCTTATTTAGTTGTTTCATTATGAATTAATAACATCAGAAACAATAATATACTTATATGTTATTATAAGTATGAAACAACCTTACTTCACCATCTATCCATCCTATGGAAAACGAAATCACCGCGCGTGCGTACGTACGGAATACCATCTCCACGCCGTGGTGTAATCTATTTTCCACCACCACCTTACTTGGATGGGTATAATGGTGTAAATAATGAATATATATTATTATTGTAAAGTGATATTGTTTCTGAAATAGTATACATACACTCCAATAAAATTCCACGATCATGGGAACGATATCATCGCTCATGCGTACGTACGGAATACCGTCTCCACGTTGTGATGTGACTCGTTTCTACATGATTTTCATTGCATAGTGATTACATAAATGAATTGGGTGAATAAATATGACATATATTAAACTAATACCATTCTGGAAATGAGGTATCTATAACCTAAAAAGAAGAATAAGAATTTATTTGACAAAACACGCATAAGAACAAAAAGTAATAAACACCCGAATAACAAGTAGAAATGAAATATTACTAATAATAAGATAAGAATATGACCATATATGATATCATAAAAATTATTATGATTCTGGAATAAGTCAATGAAATTATTTAAATCATTATACAGGAGGTTCAGACACTTACGAAGAAAATCGGACCTAAGGTAAGGGAAAATATCACAATCTCATTTTTATCTGAGATTGTTTATACCTTGTTATTTACTAGGGTGTATTTTATCATCCAAATCCATGTTTCCTCAACATTTAATATTATTTCCATCCACCTAAAATTGTTTAAATCCAATTTTAATTTCTGGTGAGTTTTAGTAAAAGATATGAAAGGAATAATTTGTTGTTTTTTGTACGAGGGACTTTTTGACTTTTCCAACAAACGTACGAGAACAATGTTTTTTTAACTTATACATCATTAATGGATTTTCAAAACATTATTTCCAAGAAGATTCATTTACAATTTTTCAAGTTTATTTTTAATAAACTTCTTTTATTTTAGAATTTTATGACATGTTAAGAAATGAAAAGGGTTTTTGAAGTAGAAAGGATATTTTCCTCATGAATGGAGTTAAAGTGTTTTATCAAAATTATTTTACATCTAAGATAATAAAGGGTTACGTTTCTATCCCATTATTACATTGATTTGATTATGTTGTGATGGAATTATTTTTATGAATTCCATTATCTTATATGAATTGTTTTATGATGTCACGATGTTTATGAATCCCATTTTTATAACATTGGTTATGCTATGATGTATGGTTTATGATTTTGTGGAACACATAAGAATGGTATCATTATGAGATGGGTGGGACCTATATCTCCCTCCAATGCATTGGGTAAAGATTTTATATCTCATGAGATAGACATGACTGGAATGACAGGTTAAACCAGTTCAGTGAACCAGGACTGAAATGAGGAATGAACTCGGTTCAGAAATGGACTTTTTCCACTAAGATAGTCTTGGAAATGAGTCTTGACTAATAAGAAATGATTCTCTATGATTATGTGTGTATGCCAAAAACTTCATGTTTTAAGTTATGATTATTGTGATTATATTTCACTACCATGATTTATCCCATGTTATGGAATTATGATCTCTTTTGCAGGGTAAGATTTCTAAAATGTTATGTTCTTATGAATATGATGTGATTGATATTTCTTTTGTTTACCCTTATTGAGAATTTGAGCTCACCCTTTTGTATGTTTTCTTTCCCCAGATCAGGAAGAAGGTTATTAAGTAAGATACGCCAAAAGGGACTATATATATGATGAAATAAATGAGAGACAGTATAGACGCTTTATGAAACATTTGTTTAGGTTTCCCAGTTTCTAAAGACACTATACCTATATGGTTCATTCGTGGTTTTGTTATATGTTGTAATAAGTGTACTTCAATTTTGAAGTACTAACATTTTATGTAAAGTATTGGTCATTATAGTCAGTCATAATATATTTCTTCACATCCTAAAAAAACATAGAAAGGGGTGAGCTCAGATGCTCAGTAAGGACAACAATATAGCAGAAGCTTTCATAAATAAGCATAAACATTTGAGGAAATGTATAACTAAAACAAAATCCTTTAAAACATTAACATCAGAATAATATGGAAAAGATAAAATGAAATAATGTCATTTAATTATTAAAATGGATATTCTACTGGTCTAATATTAACATGAAATATCAATAATGTCTTTCATAATGATGGAATGCATTATACGGAACTTTACATTCGGTGTCAAGGCCTTGTGCCAAGACCTAAGGGATAACTGTAACCAGAACCCAACCCGAAGAGCCTCTGTAACCAGACTCCAACCTGGAGTGCCTCTAATAACTGGACACCAACCCAAAGGGTCTGTTGTAACCAGACCCCAACCCGAAGGGATTACTTTTATTGGTCCCCAACCTGGAACATACTAGTCCAACACATTCATCTTAAGAAGAGGATGAAATATAACATAAACATTCGTATTAAAACAAGCATACAAAATGCCCAAAACATTAATCATAAACCATTAATGACATAAAAATAACTCATCCATAGTAAAACATATCACAAAACCTTACATACAATATGGATGATTTTTATCATAATAAATCATCTTCAAATAAGTGTAAAATTTATCAAAGGATGTTGACATAGATGAATTCAAAACTATTTGTGATAAATATCTATTTTTTTTGAAATCATTTAAAAGTCAGATAATTATAAAAGAAACCATTTACATTTAAAATATTATTATAAGCTTGTAAGGGAAGCTTTGATTATTTTATAATGGCAAAAAATAGCCGCACCCGTAGTATAAGTTAAAAAAAGACATTCTTACCTTAATTCTGTCGAAAAGGTTAAAAAGGATGTTGTTTGAAAAAAGATGGAAAGATTACTTTATAAACTTCTAATAAAAAGTCAAATAAGTGTATAAATGACTTTACCCAATATTCTATAAAATATTAAGAATGTTTTGAAATACATTTTTAAGAAACATGGATGTGGATGATAAAGAGGTCCCAGTAGATAATTGCGTATAAATAACATCGGATAGTGAAGAGATGGTGAAATAAACCCTTACCTTGTAATTTTACTTGGATGAGGGTAGTATAATATCCTTTATAATGGTGAAATAATTGTTATTAAATTATAAAATAATTTTATACATTAATATGATATCATATATGATCTTTTAACATTGCTTTGTTAATAATATCTTAATATTATTGTCGTTTCGGGTGTTAATTGACTCGTTTTCTTTTATATGATTTGTTACATAAGACATGTTTGTAATGGATAGGTTGTATATTATTAATATCTAGAATGATATGAAGTCCTGAAAAATTATTTTTAATCATCCAATGTGAATTATACTTGAATGGATACGATGGAGAATTAATCTCATCACGTTTGTGGAGATGGTAGTCAGTACATACACACGAGCAACAATATCACTCTTTTGATATTAAAATAATATATAATTGGATATTATATGACATATAAAGAATCATAATCATGTTATATTTATTATTTAAATGAATTAGACATCATTATAAAACCCATCGAAATAATAATGTTTTAAATAACAATTACACCACAACGTGGAGACGGTAAGTCGTACGTACGCACGTATGGTGACATGTCATTCAAAGGATGGATAGAATACTGAATATGGTTGTACCATATTTATAATAATATCATATTATATAGTGGATACTAGATTTATTATTTTATAATGGGAATAACCAATAATGAAGAAGTTGAAGAAGAATGGAAATTGAAAGAGGGTGGTGAAAACATTATCTCTTCTACAGGTTCTTCCTTTTGATTTGATCAAAAGGGCTTCTTATGTTGGCTTTCTGATCAAAATAATGACTCTAGGATTAAGGTAAGTAATTATAGAGTATATTTGGGCAGGTTTTGGCAGAACCAAAAGCCATTGAAGGTGTGAATAATTGGTTAGAAGTGGTGTCCTTTTATAAGAGCAGTGAGTGGCACCATAGGAAATGCTAGAAATATTATTTTATAATAAATTCATATTCGGTTTCTAATGGCTCCAAAATTTATTATTCAAATTATAAGGGGGGTATGGGTATAAATAATTTTATACTATCGATTTTATATTGTTTTGGGTCATTATATTAACCATATCTTTTAGTTTTAACTCTTACTTAATTAGTTTTACATTTACCATGTCACTTTGTATTTTTATATTATATAGTTAATAAACATACTATATACGTCCAAGAGACCCCAAAGTGGTCCATTAATGATACAACTATCATGATATAAGTCCTTTTTCCAATCCATATATATTTTTAGGAATATAATATCAATTAATAATATAATATTTGTTTTAAAAACTCATTGATGTCAATTTTGACATTTTTCAATAATTGATTTTTGTTAAAGTATTAATAACATTATTAATTCGAACCAAATTCATTTAAGACATAATATCATGTTATATTATCCAATAAAATTCATTTATGTAATCAAAACTTTCAAATTATATTTATATAAATATTTATAACACCAATTATTTGATTCTATCATTAAAAAGGAAAATAATGCATCATTATTGTGTCATAATTAAATTTAATTATTATATGTATAAAAATTATAAATAAAATAACATTATGTAGGAAATATTTTTATCTTTCTAATGAATATTTGTTGTCGAAAGTCCAACATATATAACCCTATGTAGAAAAAGTTTTCCTAAAAGTTATATACTTTTGTCATTTTAGTATTTATTTTAACTTAATTAATATAATGTGTCCTTATCACCTAAACGTGGCTACATGGGGTCCTTAAATAGACCAAATGATGCATATGGTCGGACATGTATCATAAAATAATGGTAGGACACGTTTTAAGGTAATTTATTGTTATTATAATATTATTTTTTACCCTTATTTACCGGATTTACCCATTAACCAAGGTAAATAAAATATTTACCGAAATAATTATTCAAATTGTCTAAAAATAAAAGATACCTATTTACAAAATTTGGAAATCCTGATTCCAAATACTGAATCCATTTTTACAAATTCAAAACACAGAAGTGGCAGAAATTAATTTAGAATTAATTGCTGATGTTAAAACAAAAAGTGTGTTTTTAAGAGATAATAACTATCAAAAGATTGACACTTGTTTATGTCTAGTTTAATTATGATATTTTGTCCAATGACCAAAATTGTATTAAATGGTTAAAATATATTCTAAATATTCTTTAAAACCACTGAAATTCATTATTTATCACTGTTAATTATTTCGATTAAAAAAGTTTTTTTTAATTAAAATTTAGTAATTTTCACTATTTATCAAATATATAAAAGTTATCCAAAAAGTACCAAATTTTCACCCTAGGCTAATATAGATATTCCAAATCCAAAAATGAAGTCCATTTTGAGAGGTAAAATTTATAAAATTTTAAAAAGTGGGTATTAATATTCATAATGACTACTTTGATTGGTCACGGTGTGTTAGAATCTCAAAGTTGCGTACAACACACGCTACTGTATTATTCAAAGAGAATTGTACCGTGGAAGCTTGGGGTTTTACATTAATGGTTATTATGATGATATTAAAGTATAAATATGATATTTATGACATATTTATGATTAATAAAATATTATATAATTTATAACATCTTAACATCCAGTCCATTGGAAAATTATAATGTCGCTCGTCCATACATGTGGAATGTTACCTCTATAACGCAATGTGAATCATTTCTCATGCCCAACTTACATGGATAGATATACAGATACGTTTTTAAAAAAAATATTATATATTATTGTTAATTATATTCAATTCCATAGTTATTATTTACCATCAATCCATTCAAAATATCAAAAAATTTAAACAAGATTCATGGAAATAAACAACTCATCATCCTCATGATTGGTGTAATGAATTTTCTAACAACAACATCAATGGATGAATATAAAAATATTTATAATGAATATATATGATATTTATATCACTATTATAATTTTTTATATTATCTATCTTTGATCAATGTATAAGGACTGGGGCTTCGAAAATGAAACATAAATAAAAACTATGCAATTATTATACTGAATCGTCATTTTAATATAAATTTTTTAATTAATGTGGGATAAGATTTCATACATATATCATTAATGGTATTATAGATATTATTAATATTATGGAATAAATTTTTAATACATATATAATTATTATACTAGATTTTTCTACATTTTCAATGAAGGATTATACATAACACAATGAATTTTTGTTTGAATAATATTTTTAAATGGTATTTTTTATTCGTGAATTTCAATTGATTAAATTCTATGATACTTACATGATTTGTCCCCCTAATTTCTGAAATTATCTATAAAATTAATTAATTATATATTTCATTCAATCTATTCTATTTTTTTACACAACATATAAGAGAAAAATATTTTAAATAATACAAACATAATTTCTCTCTTCGATAGAAAATACATTTTTCCGATAAATATTTTCTTGAAATTATTTCAAAAATGTTATCTATATTCAAAAAAAATTATTAAATTAATTTTTACTCATTAATATATTTCTATAAATTTAATAAGAAAAATTTATATTAATTTTGAGAATTAGTTAATATTTAACTCGTTTACAAAAGTGTAAAATGAATGTATTAAATCATCTTATTTAGAATGAGCATAATTTCCCATTGACATAACTGTTAAATTCCTTGACATTTATTTTAAAAGTTATTAAGGTTGATCTCAATGAAGTTATTTTCTTAGTATTTGTTCTATTTTTATATTTTAAATATGTGATTTAAGATTGTAAAGGGTATTTAACCTAGGAAATATTTAATTTATTCTTGTAATTTAAATTTTATCATTAATAATATCCTTCAATGTTTTATTTGTTTTAATGGGAATATAATAAAATTTTCCCATCATTATTTTTTATTTATGTTTTATTATTATTTTGATGAGATAAATTCAAAACCCATTTAATTTGTAGGGATTATTCAATAATGAAATTTTAATTTTTTCAACAAAAAAAATTTCATTCTATGTGTATTATCATAATTATATGATGAATATATTATGATCATGTGGATCACACATATATGGTTTTCATTGTGTGATGGGCCATGCTATAATTTTAAATACACTCTATTTACTGGGTAAGGATTTTTATCATATTACATATATATGTGAAATAAGTAGAACTACATTAAAAATAGTATAAAACTTTTCTATATTCTTTATCTACTATGGGAAATAAGTCAATGTTCTTGATACACTATGGAAAGAAGTTGATTTTGTTGATCCAGTATAAGAAAACAAAAATGACTCCTATTGTTTTGTGATTTGTGAAATAGGTATTTATTTCTAATCAAAAATTATTTGATAGACTTGGTAATTACAATTTACATATGAAATGGTTTATAAACCAATGATGGTTCAACAAATTTATGAAATTAATTTATGTTTCCTGATTAATATAAGATGATTTGTCATAATAATGAGAAATTTCATTTGAAATGTAAATTATTTATGTTATAGATAATTTTTATGATATATAATAGGTTGGTTATGATCATTATATACTATATTCATGATATAATACCATAATTCCTATCTTAAGCTCTAATATGATCTTTCGATTGTCATCTCCCATGTTTACAGTTTTTGATCATCTCAACTCACCTTTTCATATGTCTCCTTTCCATAAGATATGAGGTGTTTTTTAATAGGTACGTATATGATGATTACTATGTGGTATTTTTGTTATGGAATATATTGATGATATTGGATTAAATAATAATATTGTGTATATATTCTCTATACACACTAAACCATTATAGAACCTAGGCTTTTATTTCAAAAATGAATAAAATATGTCTCTAAAAAGGATCAGTATTAATGTATAAATTTATAATTAATTATAAAAACCCTCTAAAGATCAAGATGATGTGGTGAACACTATGATACAGTACATTTTATAGAATGTGATATCTATTTATAAAATGCTTAAAATCCATTCATTTCCCAACTGATGGTGCATTATGTGTACCATCCACTTAATGTAGTGAAATAACCAATGTTTTATTGACTATAAAATTGAATAATCTAATATCCACTTTCTTTTACTAGACCAACATAACAACTAATTCATGTTGTTTTTTTAAAGTAGGAATGATCCACACACATGCCTTATAAGTGATGTAAAACCCTTGAGCATAAAAAATTAAAACATTATAATTCATGCAATTAAAACCCATTAAAAAATATAATATATAATTCTAGTTATGTTTTATGAATTTTGATTTCATTTTTAGGAATTTTTATCATGGACCCATTAAATTTTTTTGAATGTTAAATCATAAGCATTCCAATAAGGGAAACATGCCAACATTCAAACACATTATAATTGAATATAGAATCCCTATTATGATTCCACTATCTATAAATTTGGTTCTCATCAAAATAAAAACATATAAATCTAAAACTAAGTGATAATAATATTTAATTATCACTAAACACTAAATGTTGTATTCCCTTAGTATATTTTAAAATATATGTAATAGAATATGAATAATAGGTATAATTGAATTACTAATCATATGTCTAAAATAAAAAAAAAATTATTTAATAATATCCTTATGATAATTCTTCTACTACATCACCAATAATAACCTAAATTTAATTCAACAAATAAAAATTATAAGCACATTATTTTTTCTCTTATATATTTCTGGGAATTTAAATTTTAATATTTTATCCTTTCATGAATATAAGTCATAGTGAATCATAATTAAACACATCATTTTAAATCTATAAAAACTATCCTAGAATACTTTAAATACTTCTTCATATACTCCCTCAATATTTACAACAATAATAAATCATTAAATATATTTAAATAATTCCTCTACTAAAGCATTTCACTGATAAACAAAATTCTCATTTCCAGTTTATAATGATAAACCATCATTAGAAAATATTTTTATTAAAATGTAACAATATATTTCCATTACATAGTCTCACAACGAATATCATAAATACATTGTATCAGGGTACGGTTTGAGAATGTTTGGGAACCATACAATATCCTCAATATAATAATCATCATTTCATTTGGGTAATTATTTTCTCACAGTGCATATCATAAATATAATATTTTTATATCATAATGTTATGTTACAAAATTCCAATAAAATATCATTCTATTTATATCATCAAAAACTATCAAAAAAAATCATATTATTTCATTATAATTAATAATTTTTTTTATAAATGTTATTCTAAATTGAATAATCCATATTGAAATATAGAGTGTATATAAAAATTAGAAGAAAAAAGAGTGTAGAAACAATAATTTGATGTTTGTAACAATGTATTTTTATATTTACACTCAAAATGTGAGTGGAATATTCATAACCTCATGATATACATTACATATATTTTAATATGCAATGTTATTTGAAGGATATAACTTTTCTAATTCTACTATTATAGTTAAATGATCATGAGGTTTCACTTACCATTACCATGGTTCAATTTAATTTAAATATAATAAACTATAGATTCTTATCATTTTTATATTTGAACACATATTTATTTCTCTACATATCATAATGAGGTTCTGGTCCAACTGGATAATATTTATGAAATTCAAATATATTTACTTCTCACAAAATATATATTATATATGAAATGTATATCTCAATATATCATTTAAAAAATGAAAAGTAAAATATAAAATATCTAGAATTATCATGGAAATATTTTAGTGAATTTAAAAAAAATTCAAATATATAATCTATCAAATCATCCTTAGATTTAGTTGAAGAAAATTTATACAATCATGTATATATCAAATGTGACATGAATTATGAATTTAATTTGTGTATAAGTCATGTTATTATCAAAATAGTTTGAGATAAATATAAATAGAAACACCATACAAATTTTAAAAATCCCATTAGAAATCTCTTTATATAAAAATTTATTTACTATAAAAATATTTCATCAGATATTTAAAATATCCTAAATATCCAATTACAAAAATTTATGGATTAATTTTTAAAAAATATACACATCAAATAATATAATTACTCTTTAATATTACTGAAAAAAATAACAAATAAATTGGAATGAGTAAGAAAACATACGTAAAGAATTAATTTAAAAAGTATATTACATGAAACAAATAATCAAATAATAGTGTTTAATTTAGAAATATCATGACATTAAAAAATAAATGGAAAATATTGGGAAATAATCCACTCTAAATTCTACCTGTTTTTAAATAAAAAAAATAGACAATAATTGCTTAAATATCAAAACGATAAAAAAATATTGAACATATATTGTAAAAATAAATCTAGATACAATGAATGAGGAAAAAATAAATAGTAAATACCAATTATATTCCTGATTAAGGGAAAGAAATATTATAAATAATTTTCTCTGTAATATAAAGAAATAATGATAATGTAACGATGAAAAAAGTCAAACATTAAAATTTCATATTAATTAGGATATAACCAAAATATATACCTCATAAATATAGGTATAGATAATTTAAAAGTGAAAGACAGCCTAAAATTTTTCACAACAGAAAATAATAACAATAATTTAGGAAATAATTATGTATAAAAAAATAAAAAAGAGTCACCATTAATCCATGATTTTAGTCTTTATAAATTTTTATAAAATTTTAATGACATAAATACAACTCATCTGGTAAAAAATAAGCACATTAATTAACTGAGATATGTTGTTGAAATTCATTGAAATATATGACAAAAATGAATTCAATATAAAAAATTATTAATACTTATTAATAAAAATAAATTTATCCAAATAATAAATTGATAGGTATATGATTACTATTCATATTTAAAACATTAAATTGAAGCCAATTAAATCATATATTATAAAAAAACATAATGGCTTTCCAAACTCACTATAAAAATACTTCATAAGTATCATGAAATATGTCATGAAATTAAAATAGTAATTAATTATGAACATAAATTTACTTATCAAAAGTGTTTTCTATTTAATATTTTTTATAAGATAATTATATTGAAATAGTATTCAAATGGAAAAATGGTACCACCACCATAACTAGAGTAATAGAGGAAAACATCATGTAATTTTCATATCTATTTTTTTGATACTAATATCTAATATGTTTCGCTAATATTTTCATGAAATTTAAAACTTGTATCAAAAAATTTATTTATTTTCCACTATTTATCTCTTTTTTCCTTCATTCGGGATATTCTAATTTACTCACAATATATAAGGTTTTTCTATAATATATTTATAGTAAAAAAATATTATACTTCATAAAAATTAATCATACTAATTGAAAAATAATTTGTATTCATCATTTTTTTTTATTTCGAAAAAGAATTAATATAATAATAATTTATAATATTATTATTATCATTATTAGTATTACTATAATTATTTTCCAAGATATTCAATTTTTGTTCATTATTATATGTTGAATAGATCCCCATTTTGTTATTTCATAGATTATAATTGACTACAAAAAATAATGGTGCTGTTTATGTGATGACATCATCAAAATTAAACCTGATAGTAACCATAAAAATATAATTCCCTTAGATTTTTTTGGTTCTATGTTATGGTTATTGAAAAAAAATTAGAAATCCCTAAAAATAAATTAGTTTTAGAAAAAAAAATACAATGTAATTACCGATATGATATTAATATTTGATCTCATATAG
Organism: Viscum album; assembly: GCA_963277665.1. NCBI lineage: Eukaryota > Viridiplantae > Streptophyta > Magnoliopsida > Santalales > Viscaceae > Viscum > Viscum album. The sequence continues at coordinate 50,235,343 of OY728152.1, read as the reverse complement.
TGATTAAAATTGGAAAGAGGGAATAGTATATGGGTAAATTTTCAATCTTAAATTAATAAGAATATATTAATAATCATTATTATAAATATTTCATACTAAAACTCCCCATGAGGATGTTGTACACACAAGAATACCTCACATTTGATGGATATTGAAATCAATTTTCAATATTCCATTTTATCCATAGAAAACAGACCTAATATCCCACCTTCATCAAACTCGGTGGGGAAATCCTAAAACAAATATTTTGATGTGTAGTTAGATCAAACCTGTCCCTTAAAAAAACTAAGGAAAATTTGAATATTTTATGACATTACTATACTTAAGGCACAATTACTGCATATTATTTTTTATAGATAAAATAACCAATACATATATCTTTTATAGGGGGTATAAACACTCAACATAATATAATTAAAAATATGCAATATAAAAAAAATAAATCTCAATTGAATTTTTATAATATTTGAAATAGAAAAAAATATAGAAAGAATATAATCACGTATACATATCAAAATGATAATAAAATAGATAATTAGTACTCATAATAAATTATTTATACTTTTTTATCACATTGATACTCTTTGTGGAGTTTATATATTCCTAAAATTGGTTTATACATAAGAGAATATTCACTAGGAGATTAAAAATGAATAAAAGATTTAATAAAGATCTCTAATAATAGTAATTTTATATTACTTTTGGAAAAATCAATATATTGCATGAACAAAATACCTTTGTGAAATTATATGGTAGTCTGATATTAATATATTAAAAAAATTAATTATTATCTAAAAATATAAACATGGCTCTGGAATTTTGTTATATTCAATGATTATTCAAGTCATTCCCATGAATGAAATATACCATTACATTTACATATATAGATAAATATATCAATAATAATTAAGGAAAATCAAAATGTAAATTATAAGGAATTATGAAATCAATATTTTATATATGTAATAAAAAATATATAATATCCCAAGGATTGATATCGTTCCCATTTAGTTAAATAATTTTATTAAAATATTATTATCTATCTGTTTCAATAGGAAACATTATAATTTGTAGACTATATCTCTTTTCATCGTCAAGATAGATTAAACTATAAAAATTTAAAAACACTGTGGGATGTCCAAAAAACTCATTCTAAAAAAAATAATGAAACAGTGTCAGTAGCATAAAACATTAAAAAACCAACTTAAAAAAATAAAGATCATATGATGAAATCATTCATATATAATTATAAGAAAACTTATTCATACAATAATAAATTTACATGTGATTTTTATCAAACTTCAAAACTATATGCATGAAATTCATTTGAGAAAAAAACTAAACTAATAGAATTTAAAAAGAAGTATTAAGCTTTAATGAAATAAATATAAAAGGGAGGGAAATTTGGTCTAATAAAAATGTAAATACTCAATGGAAAATATAAGAAAAATGTCCCATAAAAAATTATGGTGACTAGATATTTCATGAGTTTTCAATGTGAGATGAAATGGAATTTTGAAATGTTTACTAGATATTATGTAAAATTTTTGACAAACTAAGAGGGATGTAATTAAGAAAATATAGGCTAATCAACTGATGTATGCAGAGGATGGTATAATGTTTTAAAATGAAAGACTCAGCCGAATTGGTTTTCATCAAATTGAAGGTTTGTATTTTTTTATATTTATTATTCTTTTGTTAGACACACAATGTTTTTGATGGTACATATAATAGATTCTATAGAATGTCTATTTATTGATAATTTGTATGTTAAAAAAATATATTTTTCATTATTTTTAATATGTAATTTTAATTAAATAACTAACAGTTTAGTGTGCTAATAGAGTAAGGGTCATTAATCTATGAAAAAACAACCTTTATTAGATGAAACGAGAAGCATGTTTGTGGAATTGGAAGTTTAATAATTTAATGGTGGGGAATGTCCAATTTTTCATTAATATTTTTAAAATAATTTCCATGATAATTTATAAGGTTATTTTACATTAATAAATTTGTTTCTCATTTTGGATGACATTATAATTTTTATACTAGTAATGGAACAAAATGACAATCTATAGACTAAATTTTATAGTTGTTTCGAGATAATGCATATTGTTCATAAAAAATATTGATAAAGATTATAATTGAAAAAAGTTAAAAATTATTTTCCTTTCCCTGTATAAATTCATCAAGAAGGTGGTATAACACCTTAGAATTTCTTTATAATTTGTGATGAGAATCAAAAAATAACTCATATGAATTGAAACATAATTTTAGGAAGGGTGTAGACTCATAGAATCAATATTGAGGAAATATTTATGGAAATGTTTTCATTCAAATATGGATTCTAACATTTTATTTTTTCTATGATTTTTTTATGGGTAAACATTGAAAATGAAAGGGTAGTTGATAGTTCATTCATAGATATTTCTAGAAAAGAATATTTGGTTTAAATTAAGTAGATCCTATGGTATCTAAATGGTTCTAGAATCTTGTATCATAGTTTCAGTTTAAATGACCCATATAGTGGTTTGGATATTTGGACTCTAGGGGGATCTGAATACATAGTTGAACACAACATGATTTGTATATACTTATAAGGTAACATAAATGGTTGGTTTGTTAAAACCCTGGTATTTGTTTCACATTTAATAATGATATGATTGATATTTCTATTATAGATATTGGGAAGGAGATGTTATGGATAAATGTGATTGTAGAGCATCTATGATGAGGGATGGAGGCTATGACTATATTATATAATTCATAAAGTTTGATCCATTTGAATTAAAAATGAATTTATATTCTAGTATAAACCATATTCTATTGAATTTTTACTTTATGTAGATGTTGTTGGAAAACTTATTCTAGATGTATGAAATGATTAAGTAATTTAAAATATCATTTCAATAATGGTTGTAATATATGATATACTGGGTATGTATTATTTAGTAATTATTCTTGTATTATCATAAGTTGGTTAGGAGATTCATGGAACCACAATGGATAAAAAATATTGGAAGATATTTGTAGATGATGAATGATTATATGGTGGAATATCATAAAAATGATTCCCCTTGATATATTTTTATTTGAGTTCTAGTGTGGAAAACTTATTTGGAATAATAGTTAAAACTACCAGATGTAGTGAATTAGGAAGAAAAATTTTATAATCACTTGAATATTATTGAGTAGGAAAACCTGTTTTTGTATGTCATGGAGGAGAATAATTTGGAAGATATAAATGAGAAGAAAAATTGACGATTTTGGATGGAGGATGTGTGATGGAAAAATGGACATGGGTTAGAATCATTTTTAATGTTAAATATCATATTATTGTAAATCATGAATATTGTATAAGGTTTTATATAAATGATATGTAAGGGGTACCTTGAGAGGTTCTGAATGAATGTACAATTCATTGGATGATTTAATATAGGTGGCGAAACTAAGTCATATGTAAATTCTCTGTGGATGATTTCAGGAATCATTTGTTAGGTGGTCGAATTTATTTCAGTAACTGGACCATACTATATATTGTATTTTTGGGTCATCTATTCAAAAGAATTTTATTATTTAAATTATTGTATTCGATGAAATTTGGAATAAATAAATTTAATAATTGAATAGAAATTCTATAATTAAGAAAAACTAACATAAACGTTAAGAGAGAATGATGAATATAAGATTGAAATTTCATTCAATAATTTAAATTATATAATAATACTATATTATATGTTATAATGGTAAATAATAATTCCGATTTAAATTATTTCATAAAATTATAAATCATTTTTAAAAAAGATGAATTTCATGTTCATGTAATTATTAACCACATAAATATAAATTAATTTGGTAACTAAATTTATAATTTAAGATAATAAATTATTATAATATAGGTGGGATATATTTTTATGATATGGAAAATATTTAACAACTATTTTTTAAATTATATTTTTAATTCTTATATTACTAATTAAAAATAATTTGAAATTATTAGACATTAGATAAATTGTATCATATTATAAATATAAATATTAATTGTAATAAAAAATTAATCTAGAAAAATAATATATTAATTAGAAATAAATGGTGGTTAAATATATCAATTTCAATCAAATTAGTAAATATATAATGAAAATAATATTTGTGAATATAAATTATAATGATAGTAAAGTACTGATTTGAATGTAACTATATTAAATAAAAGTATAACAAACAATGAATACATTACCATTAAAAATTTAATTGTGAACATAAATATAATAATAAATACACTTAATATTCACATATATATATAACATAATTTTTATGAAATTATATAATTTATTAATAAAAAAGTTTGATTATATGAGTTTAATAATTAAAATTATAAAATATATCTGGAAAATTTTTATTCTTCATAAAAATGGAAATTACATATGGTTATCTATGGTTATGTATCCCTATGTAATGGATTTATGAACCTTGTGTAACGGTTTATTTTTCCTATATATATATATATTTACTGATTTTAGTCTCATGTAAATGTAATATAGAGATCCCATATCCCAAATAAGGGTCCTTATGTTCACATATATCATGGATTAACTTGTGTATGGCTATGATGCAGCTTTCATAAATATATTTTTGTGCTATATAATCTTTTCTCGACCATTTGAAATGGAAATACTTAGTTCTCCATCCATGTAAGGTATATCACATGAGTTACATAAGGGTAAGAGGCCTAAATATAATTGAGAGTATGATAAACTAAAAACTAGTTAAGGGTAATGAGGTACTTATTTATAGTTAAATTAATCTATTATTGGGGTTAAAATGGTATTATATTCCTTTTATAAGGGCATAATATCTCTCATGTAATGATAAATGCAGTTTCAAATCCCACATAAAGGTAGACATAAAGCTATGTAAGGGTAATATTCCTAAAAATACCACCATAATGGTCTTTAAAACATCACAAAAAGATAAAAAATATCATATAGGTACGACATACAAATTAACATGGTTTTAAGGGTAATACCTACTGAATATAAGGGTAAACCATGCTTCAATATTCCATCTACAAGTTGTCATCATATAAAGGTAATCACTCACTCTCAAATTTATCTTAATTAATTGTTTCCCCTTCTTCCTAGTATGAAATATAGAGTTAAAATAAAATAATATATATATATATATATATATATATATTTAATATTTTATTATCTTTTTAGTATACATTCCATTTTTTTAATAAAATGGAATAACATTAACAAAAACTGAGTCAAAATTATCATTTATTATAGCTTCCTAAAGTCATTGGATTGCTCTATTAGCTATACGATCTCAACCTCAATGGAAGAACCACATTTCAAGGATTATAGAGTACTAGATGATTAGAATTACATTAATGATTAATTTTTGCGTCTATAGTTATGTATGATAATAATATAATGTATATTAAATATAAATATAGATGTAAAATACATTTTATCAAATTTATAAAATATTAGGTAATCTTAATATTTTGTTATAAATAAATAGTTATGGGTATTTATTTAAGGATAAATGGATTCTGGGGTTTCAAAGCATCTATATTCAATATTTATCCACTGTTATAGCATGACTTGTAAAGTGTGACATAACTATGAGTGTTGTCATAGGAATGAAAATATCAAAAGAAGTAGAGAAATAGAAGAGTCTGAGGGTTTTATCAAGAGGAAGAAATCATCTATATTGAAGATTTATTGTAAGGGAAAATATATATTTTTAAATTATCTTCTTTCTCCAAAACCCTTATTATAAGAGAAATTGATTTTAATGATTTAATATTTTTGAAAAATTATTCCATAAAAGGATTTTTTATAATATAAAAAATCATTATTAATAAATCCTATGTTATAAAATTATTTTCTTATTGAAACCCACATTATAAGGTGGATTAATTTAAGAATTTTAATTAAAATTAATTATTTTATGTTCTCATATAATATATATTTATTTCTTATAGTTTCAATTTTATTGTCTTCCAATACTTAAAAGGGGATCATTTTTATGGATGTTTCAATAATTTCAAAATATTAATAAATATAAAAAATTATTTTTTATATTTTTTTATTTTCAATCAGGATTACATGTATTATATGTCAATGCAATATATTTTTCTTTAACATTCTATACATATTATTAAAATCCATTATTTATGCTTAATTTCAAAGAATTATATTTTAGTCTTCCTAAAATTTTTGTATTATTTTTAAACATTATTAATTTTTTTTGTATTATTTTAAGTTTGTTTTATTAATTATGTTATATATGTTATTATTTCAAAATTGATAATAAATTACGTAGAAGTGATGTTTTGGAAATGTTTTTCAAATGATTGCTTATGATAAATTAAAACATTAAAAAACATATATGAGAAATTTACCTCTTGAGTATTTCTTATGATGATTAGTAATGGGGAGTTATTCCATGACCTCAAGGGGAATTAATCCTTAATGAAATATTTAGTCCCTAAATACATCTAGATACCTCATGTATTTTTTAAAACTTACTAAGAATCATTTTTTCATTAATGAAATATTATTTAAATCTTTTTTAACATTTGGATTGATACATATTTATTAATTAAAAATAATATTTTATGTTGAAAGTAAATTAGATTCCAAAATAACATGACTTTTAATTTATTGATATTATCTCTGATTATGTATGTAGAAAACCATAAATTTTTAGTTATGAAAAATAATTTGTTTTTATAAAATGTTTTATTTTCCTCAAAATTTATTATATAAATGATAATGTTTTAAAAAAAATTTGTTTATGTAATTTCTAGAAGAAAATATTACATATCATCTTTTAAAACCCATGATTATAAAATTTCGTACATACACTATGATTTAAAATGGTTTTCATAGGTATAGTGAGATGTAGAAGATTAATAGTGAATTGAATCATTTAAGAGTATATCGTGAGTGAAGATAGAGAAGGGTTCATATACTTTTATATAAACCCAATTTGGTATTATAGTTTATTAATCATTTAAACCAAAATAACTAAGTATATTTAGGTTTGTAAGTTATCCAATATAACATCTTGAATAATGTATATTATTAAGGGATAATATTGGCCCATGATTAATGCAATGAAAGTATTAAATTTATAGGTTATATTGTGAGAGTGATATTATTTACTGTGATTTTAAGGATGGAAAATTAATATTATTATAATTTAATAAAAAATATTTTTATAATACCCCCTAATATAGTATACTTTTTACAAAACATGTAAATTAGTCAGTTATTTTATGGTTTATACGTTATATTGTTTTCATTACAATGTTCTTTCCATGTGTGTACAGATAATTATAGTGTATGTATGGGATGTTTTGTTTACCAACTCCTCTGTTTTCATGGATGTGTGTCTATTTTGAATTCAAATGATCTAATACATTATTCCATTTTTTGAAGATTATAGAGGGTGTTTTAATATAAATGGTTCTAGACTCAATTGATTTGGTTTTTATTTTCCTTGTTCCTCATTCTTCACCACTCACTACCATACTACTTCAATTTAGTTCATACTATTATTTGTAAAATGATTCCAATTTTTTTTGTTATTCCATTTATCATGCACTTCTGAAAAAGATAAAATAATTATTTAATAAAATATACTCATGTTTTAACCTCATCTATTCCTATTCCAATATTGGTATTTGAGGTTAATGAGGTAAAAATTTTGTTATATTTCATTTGTTGTTTAGTGATTAATTGCTGTAAGAATTATATCATCTGATTGCTTGGTTTTTCAAAATATTTTACTACCAAGGCTATATTTATTTCTATTTCATCTAATAATGTTCATCCTGTTGTACTTCATATTTCATCAAAATATTATTTTTGATAATTTTTTTTAATCCTATGAATTGGATCTCATCTTATGGCCTCTTTTTTGTGTCATATTGTGAAATCAATTATCTAGTTGGCTAAAAGTGAATTACCATTAATACTAGTGGACAAAATGATTTTTGATATTCCACTATAATAATTCTTATTAAATATAGTTAACATGGATTAATTGATACTCTAGGTCTCCATATCGCTTATTTAGGAAATGATTAAATTTATTTAACTGGGGAACCAATCTCATAACTAGAAATCTATTAAAATTCAAATCAGTTTCCTTACATGACCCATAACATGAACATTATTAAAATCACTAGTATGAATCCATTTCCCCAATGAAAATTTAACCCTAACATAGATTAAATAAAAAATCAATCCAGTTTTATAAAATGAAAATATCTATTTTATTTACTAGTACTCATAGTTTACCAATACTATAATCACATCACATATTCCCTTAAAGAAAATAATTTTTAAAAACCATTTTTTAAACCTAACCAATTCCTCTATAAATTACCATTACAAAAAAAATTAATAAAATAAAGGGCGACGCACCCCCTTCCCCAACTAAAATATAGTAACTATATCCAAAAAAAACTAGTTATCCTTAACCATTATCTTACCCCCGATATACATATAAATATTACTCTATTTGAAAAATTATTTCTAAAAATACTTCAAAAAAAACCATAATCCTACCCTCTATAGAAATATAAAAAATTTATTATAATCAATTAAAACTGAGGATAATATGCATATTACATATATAGGACAATAAATAAAATTGTCTTATGTGATTATGGAAAAAATCCATTCAAATAACTAACCATATAAACTATTTTAGTACCTCCAAATATTCAATTTTTAATACCTTTTTGACTTTTCATAGGTACTAAAAATAATAATGGTTTTACTAACCATACGAGCAAAGAATTGAACGAAATATCCCATTTATGTTCGTGGATAATAGTGTTCCTAAAAATTAACATTGAATGAAAATAATAGCCTAATAATCTGTTATTCAAAAATCCAAAATAAATCCTAATTATTAAACTATAGTTTTTACAAATAGAATAATAATAAAATAAAAATAATGAGTATTTATTTGGTATTATTTTTTCAATAAGAGATTTAATTGTCTTTTAATATAATCAGAATTGATTTAGAAATTAAATAAAAATAGAAAAACAATCACATATTATGGATATTAATTATGATATTTTAAAAATATTCAAAAATTATTATTTATTTAAATAACTATATCATTTAAATAACTAAATAGATAATTTTTAAAAAATAATCTATAAATTTTATTTTAATATCATTTAAATAGTGGTTGTAAAATAATATTATTTTTGATTTTTTTAAAAATAAAATAACTTTAAAAAGTTAATTTAAAAGCTATAAAAATATTTTTTTTCTAATATGAAATTAATGTCTTGATATCTAAATGTTGGAGAAATGATAGTGTCATTTCCATTCCAATTAGGTGATGTCAAATAATACCCACATGGAAAATAAATATATTGGACAACAAATATAAAAAATATATCAAGTTGATTTTTAATTATTATTATTATATTATATTCATTGAATTAATATGAGGTATAATACAGTCATGTATCTTATATATATAGACACACACACAATGATATATATATATATATAAGATCCATTTACCCATTAATTTTGTTTACTGGTATAATTTTTTTTAAATAATTTAAGTCTCCCCATTTACAAAACTACTATAAATTCCATGATCGGTCCAACCACCATACCTAATGAAGAATAATATATTTAGAACAATTTTTCCTATTATAATAACTATTCACAAAAATATGATGTCTCTATTTCAAATTACACTTTTTTATTTTATGAAAACCTATAGCCACATATACTGATGCCAACAATGACACTAGAGATTCCATTACATGGTGTCCTTTTAAAAAACAAAAATTTGTAATCTAAAATAACATTTACCACATAATTAATATATAATTTTACAAATGAAATACCAATTTCTGAGAAAAATCAATGCTTGTTTCGCTTTGAAACTCCCATTTCACATTTCCAATTTTTATAAAAAAGATAGTTGAATTCACAAGATTAATTATTTTATTGCAAAATATTAATTTATTTTCATTATATCCCATACAAAAGTCCATTTACAATATCAATAAACTATAATGATAAATGATTATAATTTCCTATAAAACTCATTTTACATTAAAATAATTATTTTCTCTATCTATAAGCCATTATATACTATTTACATACATCACTATTTTTTTAATATGAGGACAACATAATAATATAAATTTTCAGTTAATTAAATATTGTTGATAATATATTCCTTCCCATGAAATACCAAAACATGATAAAAAATGATACATTTAATCATCATAAATGCATAAATATTAAAGGTGAATATTATAAATGTAGTAATTTAATTTTAAAAAATAAATAAATGTATCCAAATTATAAATTAATTTTTTCTAAAAATATAAAATACATTTTTAACACAAACCCTTCAAAAAAAATTAATTTTATAGCTAAATACCTAATATTATCTATTTATGAATAAAACTTTTTGTTTTCCAAAAAATTCCTTTTTTCTTAAGTGTTCTTATTTTATGAAAAAATATATTATTAGTAAACAATTATTTTTTTTCTAATATTATTAATATATTATTATTAATTTTATTAGTAATTGATAAGATATATGAGTAAGAATATTTAATATTTAAATATAAGTTCCCTAAAAAATCATAATATATTGTTTTTAAATTTAAGAGTTAAGTTAATTAATTTAATTTATTTATTTTTATGAAAATAAATTTGATTTTGGATTAATCCAGGATATATTATGTTAGTATAAATTATTTTAATTTTTATGGAAGGATTTATTTTTAAGTGAATATTTAAAAATATATTTTTTTTCAAATACATTTAAATTTATGACATCATTGAGATATAAACAATAAATAAAAATTATTAAAAAATTTTCCTATAACAGGTAGTATTTAATTTGAATGAATGTATTTTAAAATTATTATGTTTAATTTACGAAGCTATAGATATCATTTTCTAATCAATGTACTATTTTTTATATTAAAATTTTATGTATTATATGCATATTTTTTTTAAATTTATATTTACAAATTTATTAAATATAATAGAATGATATTTTCACATATATGGAATCATAATATAAAAATTATCTAAAACTTTTATTGTATTTTTAATTGTAAAAATGTGATATTATGGTTAAAAATATGCTATATGGTGTCAAAACAAAATTATGGAAAAAACTATATTAATTTGAAAATCCTCAAGTATCTCAAAGAATATATTTTATATCATAGGATGTGAGTACATAAGTCTCATAATTTTCCAATATCCATTGTATTCTACTTTTTTAGCCACTTCCCTTTGAATTCTATAAGATATTTGTGTAATGATTTTAGTATTTACAAAAGTTCCACACATCTCACATAAAAACTTAAAACATTATAATTCATGCAATTAAAACCCATTAAAAAATATAATATATAATTCTAGTTATGTTTTATGAATTTTGATTTCATTTTTAGGAATTTTTATCATGGACCCATTAAAATTTTTTGAATGTTAAATCATAGGCATTCCAATAAGGGAAACATGCCAACATTCAAACACATTATAATTGAATATAGAATCCCTATTATGATTCCACTATCTATAAATTTGGTTCTCATCAAAATAAAAACATATAAATCTAAAACTAAGTGATAATAATATTTAATTATCACTAAACACTAAATGTTGTATTCCCATAGTATATTTTAAAATATATGTAATAGAATACGAATAATAGGTATAATTGAATTACTAATCATATGTCTAAAATAAAAAAAAAATTATTTAATAATATCCTTATGATAATTCTTCTACTACATCAAAAATAATAACCTAAATTTAATTCAACAAATAAAAATTATAAGCACATTATTTTTTCTCTTATATATTTCTGGGAATTTAAATTTTAATATTTTATCCTTTCATGAATATAAGTCATAGTGAATCATAATTAAACACATCATTTTAAATCTATAAAAACTATCCTAGAATACTTTAAATACTTCTTCATATACTCCCTCAATATTTACAACAACAATAAATCATTAAATATATTTAAATAATTCCTCTACTAAAGCATTTCACTGATAAATAAAATTCTCATTTCCAGTTTATAATGATAAACCATCATTAGAAAATATTTTTATTAAAATGTAACAATATATTTCCATTACATAGTCTCAAAACGAATATCATAAATACATTGTATCAGGGTACGGTTTGAGAATGTTTGGGAACCATACAATATCCTCAATATAATAATCATCATTTCATTTGGGTAATTATTTTCTCACAGTGCATATCATAAATATAATATTTTTATATCATAATGTTATGTTACAAAATTCCAATAAAATATCATTCTATTTATATCATCAAAAACTATAAAAAAATCATATTATTTCATTATAATTAATAATTTTTTTTATAAATGTTATTCTAAATTGAATAATCCATATTGAAATATAGAGTGTATATAAAAATTTGAAGAAAAAAGAGTGTAGAAACAATAATTTGATGTTTGTAACAATGTATTTTTATATTTATACTCAAAATGTGATTGGAATATTCATAACCTCATGATATACATTACATATATTTTAATATGCAATTTTATTTGAAGGATATAACTTTTCTAATTCTACTATTATAGTTAAATGATCACGAGGTTTCACTTACCATTACCATGGTTCAATTTAATTTAAATATAATAAACTATAGATTCTTATCATTTTTATATTTGAACACATATTTATTTCTCTACATATCATAATGAGGTTCTGGTCCAACTGGATAATATTTATGAAATTCAAATATATTTACTTCTCACAAAATATATATTATATATGAAATGTATATCTCAATATATCATTTAAAAAATGAAAAGTAAAATATAAAATATCTAGAATTATCATGGAAATATTTTAGTGAATTTAAAAAAAAAATCAAATATATAATCTATCAAATCATCCTTAGATTTAGTTGAATAAAATTTATACAATCATGTATATATCAAATGTGACATGAATTATGAATTTAATTTGTGTATATGTCTGGTAAACTAAAGCCTAATAAGATATGTGGATAGTTAAGTAGAAACTATATTTATTATATGTCTATCATTTTTCATTTTAACACATCCAAAATTTTGTTATTACCTATTCGTATGCTTATTCTAAATATCTAGGCTATATGGTTATACTATACTCCATGCCCTCGGATTATTTTATCATATCTCATACACATCTGACATGTTAGATTCTTGATCATCTAATATTAAATATTATTAAATTATTTGTAAAAATATTATTTGTTCATTTGTTAAATAATATATACAATCCATTCTAATATTTATTATTTATTATGATCTAACCCTTTTGATGACTTATTGATTAGTTTTTCTCTTATTGTTTGTGATCACAACATTCTTAGTTTTTTCATTGTTATGGTTATGAATAAAATAATAACCGAAGAATAAAAAAAAATGGAATAAAATGGAATATTGTGTTTTTCAATTATACAAAAATGATCAAATGTTTTGTAAAATGAGTTTTTTATATAACTAATCTCATAAAACATTAAACATAAAGGCTCTATAGATCATAGTATATTGTTATTAGATGTAATATTTAATTTAAATATATAAATTTACTACATTTGACATATAAATCTGTATCAATGGTAGTATATAAATAATTATTTTGTACTAGGCCTTGGAATATATGTCTTGGGTGCATAATTGGGAATCAAATATTTGTTTATATATTTTTCTAGAATGTTTTGAAATTTTTATTAATTTTGAATAAATAAAATTTGTGAAATCCGTATTAATAATAATAAATAATAAAAATTGTCATATTTATTTGGTAAGTCATAGAGTATGTTAATTCAACAAATAACATACCTATTAAGATATAATCATGTTGTTATTAGAACTGTAATATATGTGCCAATGTGTAATAACCTATAATATGGTTGATTTCAATTAACAATATCACCACTCAATGCCTGAACAGTAATCCAAAGGGACCGACTAATTTAAAAATCCATAGGGATATTATTTGATCATTGATATTATCTTTATGAATAATTATCTAGGATTGAAATTCAATTATAGGATGTAATATGTATCATTTTGGTTAGAGAACATAATTTTAAAATTACTCTAGATAACCTAGTTTTAGGTGTAAGAGTTATTGGGTGATTCAATTACATCATAGTAGAACCAAGAGTATCTTAGGATGAAATGAAGGGTTTACTGGAAAATAAATATTATGATTTTATTTTCATATACATTTGTTTGTTAACATTTATTTTATTAAACATTATAAATCTGTGAATAATATTTGGTTGGAAACTGGATCATGAAAATAATGTTATGAGGGTTGTGTATCTTGAAACTATAAATTATTATTTTTAGGTAATTTGGAATATATGGATAAAATGGTTTATAATATCAACATATTCTAGTTATAGGGTAAAATATGTTTTTTATTGTCATTCATAAGAGGATTTTTATGATATCTTATTATATTCTATATCTCCATTCTTTTCAATACTAAATATATATTTTTTCATTTCATTAGTGAATAATAATTAAAATTGTGAGGATGAAATTTTTATTAGGTTGGTAAAATGTTACACCAAGATATTTTAGTATATATTTTAATTTTATTAAGTGATATTTTTAATATATTTAATCACCAAAAAAATAAATAATATGAACATTGACATATTTTATAAGAATAAAACATTAAATATCCAATTTTTCCATTAATAATATATCCATTAATTTAAAGGAATTAATATAATTAGTTGAATTAAGAAATCACTAATAAAAGGATAATGAAAGTAATGATTAACAAAAACTCAATAAGGACATTGAATTAATATTTCTAAATAGCTAATAAGATCCTTTTATGATAAAAAATGTTTTCTTTCTAAATGTATCCTTTTTGTGTTATGATATTTTATTTTAATATACTAAATACATTATTTTTAAATAAATATAACATAAATTTTTTATATTAATAATTAATTAAACCTAATTTAAATATTATTTAATTATAAATAAGAGTAAGAAAAGTTAAAATTTAAAATTTCATTTTCTTAATAAAACATTTTTTTATTATATAGAATAGATTTTCCTTTTAAAAGATAATGTAATAAATTTTCTACATTCTATAATAAATACAGGGAATTATTTTTTTAATACATGATAATTATTATAGATTAGGATGAAATAATGGGATGTTTCTTGAAAATAATTATTATTTAGGGAATAATATAAAATAATTTATTTTCAAATACCATGACTTTGTGGCATAATTATAATTTAAGTATGAGATAAATATTTATGACATATTTATATTAAAAAAATATTTATTTAATTAAAAAATTTATATTTTTAAAAAACTATTATTTTATATTTATAAATTTATTATTAACATTTTTCAAAACTTGTTATATTTTTTGACAAACTAATATTTTGGGTTATTAATCTATAATGTAAGAATAATTTTTTATTACTTATATAAAATTTATGTTGTAAAATTTTACCGTATTTGAAATCAGTATATCCAAATTTTATAATATGTTTAATATAATTTTTAATCATTAATGAATATTTTCATGTTAAAAAATGAGTTATTGGGATAAAATTAATTACGATAAAAATATATATTAGGTAGGAAAGAAAAAAATAAATAAAAAATAACTTTTTTGTGTAAATGAGATGTCTCTAAACTAAAATACATCTACTCTCCATTATATTCAACATTCTATTCCATATAATAATTAGCATGGGAAGACACTATTGTAATGATATGTGTATTTAAAATTGTTCCAAACATATCACATATAAAATAACACCATTGATATCCCTATTCTCCATTTATGAAATGCTTTTTTAGTTCACCAAATTATTCCCAAACACTTTCCCCAATCTCTCACTAATGAAAAATTAAATCATATCCCATTAATTGACTATTCTATAAAAGATTATAGATTTTTTTTATGAGTATGAAAAAACTCAAAACAAAACTTTTTTATATATTTAATTATTATTTAATATTTTTGCACCAAATATATTTTATAAATTCTAAACCAAATAAATTATTTAACAAGTGTAGTAAAATGTTATTATTTTAAAATAATGATCTTATTCATCATTCCTCACATCCTTTCAAAAAATTAAATCATTGAGCATGCCTATATGTGGAATAAATCATTAATAAAGTATGTACTTTATTCAAAAACATCTCTCATGGATGTAGGTTAAAATATATTGACAATTTAAATATTATATATATATATATATAAATAATAACTGGGTAAATATAAAATGTTATTGACCATCATTTATTTAAATACACTTACCAAATGAAAAAAATCATCTCAATCTATATGTGGACTACCACCACCATGAATGATGTGTTTAGTTTTCCATAACCAGTCAATTTGGATAGTATAAAAAAGTATATGATAAATATATTTTATATTAATGAGTAATATATATTGTTAATATAAATTTGAAAATTTGAAAAAAATCAATATTGATTATAAAATAATTCATTGATATTAGAAAATTACATGAATGAAGCTTGTTTATGGTTTCATCATTTTTAATAATGAATAAAAATATCATGTAATGATATTAAAAAATAAATATTAATTATTGATATTCTATTCTAATACCATTAATAATCATATAATGATGATCTTTTTTCCATGAATGGGTTTCAATGTCACCATATAAATCACACTCAAAGCCCATAAAAATTCAAATATATGATAATAAAAATAAATATTAAAATACAAAATATTGTATAATTAAAAACAATAATTTTTTTCAACGTTATAAATATTAATAATAATGATCTGAAATATATTTTTATTTTTCTATATTTATTATAAACAATGTTAAATGTCATTAGTTGGAGCCAAATATTGTGTTATACATAAAAGTAATGATTATATTTTCTATATAATAGCTCTTTAGAAATAGTTTCCATGGTATAAATTTATTCAAAACAATTAATTAAAATTATCGTGGGATCATAGAGTAACCTTAAGTGGGGTGGGGGTGAGAATCATAGGTCACCAACTTTATCCAAGTACGTTCAATATAAATTTGTTTCTTCTTTTATTTTTATCTGCGATTTTTTATTACTGATGATATATCAATATTAATATATATGATTTAACTCATTTTACAAAATGAATATTGATAATGTAATATAAAAATAACATATGAACTTTTCCAATGTTTTCCCTCAAGGTTAGTACCCACTCGATATCATGTTAACTTTCATCGAATCATGGATTTAACACTAATAATATTTTAATCATTTAATGTGGTGAGGTATTTTCTTATATATAACCCATATTGAAAGTCCCACACAAAATTACCCTTAATTTTAAATGGCTCATGACTTCGGATTAAAAAAACATTCAACTATTAAAATGAATCCCTAATCTTGAACTAGTCTTTGACTTTAAGTTCATCTATTGTTCGGGAACATAAATTCCAACCTTGTTCTTCTTATATAAAAATTAATTCATGATCAATCAAATCATGAGAAAGAACTTTTATATATTTCACATCATTCCTATGATCTTGATGGTATATAATTTTAAAATTTTCTTTCAAACCAATTTTTTAATCCTCCCTAGAATATTTGGATCCTGATTTTTTAGAATTATTCTAAATATATTATCAACTAAATCTCTCATAAATTATTTTATCATGAAAACCCTCCCACTAAAATATTTATTATCATTGTAAAAAAATTTCTCGAAATTATATTAAATAAATCTTTTCTGGAATATCCATATTTAGTTTTTTCATTCAAAATATTAAAACAATGATAAGTTCTCACAATCTATTATTTTTTTAACCACATTTAGTATGATCCTGATTATTATAGGAGAAAATAATTAATAGTGTCTTTTGAAAAATATGGGCATGAATTTCCTCCTCAAAATGAATCTAATATCAAAAAAATCAATTTATGAATACTAAAATTTTTAACATACAACTCAGCTTCCTCATAATTATATTTGGCTTCAAAATATGTAAACTATTTTGTCATTGGCTATTGTACATACATCCAAAAAATAAAAAAACCATTGTAATAATTTATTCAAATTTAATATTATTCTACAATTTTCTTCTTCTTTCACTCACCTCAAACTCATAATAGATGAATTATCACAATTCCTCATGCATGTGATGATAAATTTTTTAAATGATCACTAATACTCCATAATGCATGGAAAATTATTATTATTCATTTTGTATAATAATTATACTTATATAGATTCATACATCTTTCTTCTAGAATTTATTCATGCATAGTACAAACCTACTGAACTCCAAAATTCATTAGTGATAATATATTTCTATCATATTTAACATAAAATAAACAAAATCAATTTATTCTTAACATTACCCTGTAAGAAATAGAACACATAGGTTTTTATGGTAAATGTTACTTAGATTATTTCAATTTATTCTCCATAATACACAAGATGTTGGCCCTAGAATTCTTTTAATACAAGTTCATATAATAATGAGATATATTAAAATTAATTTCTTATCTCTAATCCTATATATTCTAATATCATTTTATCCTCAAAACTCATTTATTCGGGATAATCATAATCATGTAATATATTTTATGTAATTAGTCAACTAATAATTTTATACATCATCTAGAACACCTCACATATCATTGTTCAAACTCCAATATATTCATAAATCATGTTCTTCACAACTATGTAGTTTTATAGTATCAGATTCTATGAAACATTACACACATATTAGTCACTTATTCAACCCATGATACTTCTCATAAGACGAAGTCATCTTCTCTTCACCTCATCAGAAAGGTCCATATTAAAAATTATAGTTCTCATTTATCAATGATGTATAAATTTAAGGTTATTATGAAAAAATGTTCATGATTTTTTCTAGTATATTTATGAAATCCAACTTAAAATATTTATAAAATATATGTTATTTATTTGGGTGGACTCATGACTTTTACATGGTGAAATCATCTCTTATGGAAAATTCAGGCTTTTGTCTTTAATTTCACAAGAGTCATTTTTATATAAGAATTTTACATTAAAGATGAACATAATTTTAGTTGGTGTGATGCATCATGAAAACACTCCTCATTATGGTTTGTAGTAACTCATATGATAGTTTTCTTCATCATTTTTACATTTATTATGCAGTATCATTTGATATGGCCTATTCTTCTTGTATTTTTCTTTCAAAAACTCATTTTTTGTATTCTTCATCCCACAAGATAAACTCAACTTATTATTAAACATAATTAATTATTTTTATACAACATAAAATTCACAATCAACCTTCCTTTTTGAAAAATCTTAAATTTATCAATGTAATAATTTCATTTAATATTTAAAATGCTATCATCCAAACTATATAGCTCCTAATATTTTGTTGAATTCAATAATTTTAATATACCACTACAAATTATATATGTTCAACTCATGATTGGATCATAGTTATGACTATGATATTCACAAACTGTAATAATTATTTGTGCAATACCAAATTTAATCATCTAGAAATCCATATATATGAATCATATTTTGTTAATATAATATGAGGATTACTTCTATTCCATAGTCATCATCACAAGATAAAATTTAGATGAATATGTTTTCCCATTCATTTTTATATTTCATAAAAAAAATAGTGTGTTTCCCAATAAAAATTCATATATTAAGAATATCATGATATAATTTATTCATTGAATTTCTCCAACCATTGAAATCATTCATATCACATTCCATCATCTATTTGTTTCCAATGATATTGATTTTATCCAACCATAGAATGTAATTATAGTGATTTTTATCTGGTAAACCTATAGGAAACTCTGACATCATTTAACGTATCTAACGCCATATATTTTCAATATTTATTAATAATAAATAAAATATTTTCATCATTATCATCCTCATATGATCACTTTAATATCCAAATTTTTATTTTCTTTGTAAATACCATGTTATATTTTTTTCAATTCCATTCACTCATATTATTAAAAAATAAAAGAAATATCATTACTATGATGGATATTCATCCCCATTTGTTTCTCCCCGCTTTTTTATTTTCATTTGATTTTTTTTTCTATATCTTGTGGTATCGGAGGAACATCCTTCACACATGTTATTATTCACTCATTTTCTATGGATTACCTAAATGTATCTCATTAATTACTTGGGAAACAGGTGTAAGTGATTTTCATTATTAAACAATCCATAAACAACACAACAATAATAATATATGATCTATTCTTGGTGTATAAATGAATACCGATTAATATGGATGCTAGATCCATCCCATGAATTTACCAAGTGAAACCATTCATCATATTCCACATTGATGACTTATTTCAAAAAAAATTAATTTATCTTATTTAATAAAACTATCAAAATTAATATATTGAAAACATTTATCAATAAAATAGCTAGATTCACCCACTTTAGTGTGTATTTTCATTCTTCCTAAAAATTTAATTCCATCCTTTTCAATTAAACATAACATTTTATATATGAATGAAGAAGAAAAAAAATATAACACTAGAAGTTAATTACACCCTATATCTATATTTTTAATATTTGAATCATCATATTTATATAGAGTTTCATCCAATGGTTAAATAAATGACCATTTTATAATCATAATAGTATTATATTTCATAATGTTCAGTTTTCTAGAATTTGGTTCTCCATTTAAAATTCAATAAGATTTAAGAATCTCTAAATTCATTTTTAGTGGTACAATCGACCATAATTAAATCATAATCAATTAACTGGTTTATTAATCTAAATTAATACTAAGAATGGATTGGGTTGGATATTCCTTTCTTCATCAGCTAGAGAAACCTGAAAAAAAATATGAATATCTAGACTACAAAACCCCTTTAAAATTGAATTTATTTACCTCCATGCATCCCACTTCTAAATTCTAACCATTAATCTTATTAGGTGGCATATATAAATTCTCTTTTATTTTTCTTTAAATACTTTTTTTGTGGTTTATCCTATCATACACTTTAAAGGAAGAATAAATATTTATATTTCATTCAAGAATAAAATTTTATTAATCCTATAGATGATTTATCAATACAACCAGTCTAACCATCCAAACCAGTTAAAAATTTATCTTTTTCGATGGATCATTTTTAGTACCTGTACATCAAAATATTTGAACAGTTCAATGACAACCCTATCCGTTTCGGGTAATATTTCATTATTTTATATGAGGGTTTCCATTTAACCAATATATTCTACAAAAATTCTTATCTTTTAGTATGTTTGTCTTCATAGGTAATATATTTTGTATAATAATATTTTTATTAAAAAGATTCACACATTGTATTAAATCCCACACATTTTCTATTAGTGATTTAAAGTATTTTTCATGATTCATTAGGATACAAAACATCTAACCATGAATAAATAAAATCATTTCGTCCATTAACTTAGGAAAATAGAGAAAATGTGCCCACTTGGATAATATTTGTAAAATTTGAAAATAAGTATGTCCATGAATTATGCGCTAGGCGACATATTTTATGTCTATATCATTATGAAAACTAACATTAATTTATTTAAAGAATATAATAGAATATAATAAATATTATCTTTTTTATTTCAACAGAATACTACATATTTATTTTTGAAAACTAAAAATTTAATATCATCATGACTATCATATATACATTCAATACATAATTGTTAAATAATTAATATTTTATGTTTTAAAGATTCAACAAATAAAACATTATATGTTAAAACCAAAATATAAATACCGACATCACAAAATACCTTAACATTTCCTCTATAGTTATCTCTATAAGTGAAAAACACTACATGAAATTTAGTATAAGAGAATAAATTAGACAGATCAATGGTCATATAATGTGGAAATCCAAAATCAATGTACCATGTGTCATTCATGATTCATTTATGGAATTTTTCCCGAAAAATGAATTATGAGAAATTTTTGGTACCCATAATAGTTTGGTTCCATCATGGTTAATAAAATTATTCATAGAAAACCATAAATATTTAAAACATTTATCGTTTTGTATTTTAGTAGGTCATTTTTTTGAAATAAAATTCGTTGTCTAACTAATGGATTTGGGATACCTAAATGATAATAAATTAGCATAATTTCATTTCAAACAACATTCAAATCATGTATCGTAAGAAAGATTTCTAATGTAACTTATAATAAATGTAATTTTTTATAACTTATAAAACTACAACTTATAACCCAATTTTTTTTTTCTCCATTAATTTATATTGGTCAGAGTATATTACTCAAGTGGGTGAATTGAGTAACTATAAAAATTTATGGTTAAAAATTATTTCTAAAAGGATTCACAAAATTATTATAAAGAGCCCAGTTAATCAAGGATATACTATTATAAGAGTTTTACTGTTTAAATAACTTCTTATAAGATTAATAATTCTCAGTAATATTAATGTACATTATGAATATTACTTTTGAAGCTATTCTACTAAGACAATACATGTATAACTTCTTTCCAAGAGTAACTATCAAAATTAATTTACTGATATCTGAATTATATAGTAAAGAAGTAAAACAGAGAAGACTCAATTTAGCAACACATCGGATTTGAAATATGTTCTTCAGTCTCAAGACAAGACCTAATCCACTCTACTTGGTAACCATCTTACACCAAGTAGTTTATATAAATAAACATGATCAACATCCTTGATCGGGGTTAAAAATAGTACATAAGACAATCTAGGTCACACAGGGACCTCTTCAACAGTTCTTCATGGGTACAAACAACCAGGCCACACAGGGACCTCTTCCACACTTAGTTGTGGTTATACATAAGTGTAAAAAGATGTTTGAGTAAGGATATATTTTATCCATCCATTTAATGAAAGTGACAAGGTGTGTTGTCATACAGACACACATACTACTCGGAAGTTAATAAAATGATACACAACATAGAAAAAATATTGAGATTGGTTTAGAAGTGCTCTGAGTGTTATTATTTTCAGATTTTTATTACTTGATATAAAGCAGATGTAGAACTCAAGTCCTCATATGGAAAACAGAGTGTCGCGTGTCAGATAGATCTGGATTTTTTTCTTCATGAGGTTTGATAGTTTAAAGATGTTCTCGGGAATATAGTATTCTTCATCTGTTCATCAGCAATGTCGAGTTGCATAGGGAAATTGATTCATCAATAATTCTCTAAGTGTATTCTATTTTCATGATCATGACCACCAGATTGTTCTTCATTTTAGGATCGTGCCACATTCTTATTTTTCCTGGGCCGCATTAATCTTTTATCTTGGTGTTCACATGTTTGAGCTGACATGTTTCATGTATTCTACACCTCTTACCTTGTACTCGTCTACAAAAGAAATATTAATTATGTCAGTGCATTAATATATTAAAATATTATTAATATAATTTAAATTTAAAGATTAATAAACTTATTAATAAATGGTGTCACAGTATGTCATGAAAATGGTATCTCCTTCACATGGTGTCTGGTTCATGGTGTCTCGATATCCGAGTGTATTGTTCACAATATCTGGTTGTCACAATGTCTAGATGTCACAGTGTCTGGATGTCATAGTGTTTGGATGTCACGGTGTGTAGATGTCACGATGTATGGATGTCTTGGTGTTTGGATGTCACGGTGTCTAGATGTCACAGTGTCTCATGACCACAGTGTCTCATTGTCTCGGTGTCTCATGGTCATGGTGTCTCATGGTAACAGTGTTTCATGGTCACGGTGTCTCTGAGTTCAGAAAATATCTATATTCATAATTTATAAGGGATATTTAGGGAATGAATTAAATGTAATCATTTGTCATTAAAATCACTATAATGTGAATCAAAATATAGTGTATAGTAATCAAACTGAGTATATAACTCTTAAGAGCTTTGGATTGCTTTTACTAAACAATTGTACATTTGATGTGAGATATATTACATTTATTTAACATGTTTTATAGACTGAATAGGATTTGTGATTGTTAAAACATGATTAATACATGAGGATTAAAACTATCTCCCCCTTTTTGATGATCATAAACCATGTTAATTAAGAGTGTATATGTGTTATGACAACATAGTTAGAATTCACATATGTAGAGCGAGTGTTCCCTTATCTTATATATTTCTCATATATTTCTCCCATATATTGTCCATATATTTTTCATATTTGTTTCCAATATATTTCTCCCCCTTTTGGGATTATGAAAAATTAGTAGGAAAAAGAAAAACAAGAGAGACAAGCAAAGTGCATAATGTATTAGAGAAATTAAAGATGGGAATTACAAAAAGTAAAACAAATGTAACAATATTCACCTAAAAATAATGTAATCATTGTCCTTATTCACTATATGGTATTCTCTTTACCTTTAGTAGCAACAACAACTGAAGAAGAAATAGGAGCAGAAGTTGAAGTAGAAGAAGGCCGTGATTTGGTTGATAAAGAAGGTAAAAGGAGGCCTTCAAAGAAAGTGGGACCTAGAGTAGGTGTAGTAGAAGTCCAATGAAGTTTTTGATCAAGGATAACATGCCTGATCTGACTCAGCATCTGACTGGCAGACATAGAAGTGGAGGTTAGGGCAGAGGTGAATGTAGGAAAACTAGGTCTTAGAGGTGTAGCTGCATGAGCAACAGTGGATGTACTCTGTACATGAAGATAGGGCCTCAGAAGCTTAATAAAATCCCCAATGATCTCTCCACTATACTGCATAGCTTTCTCTAAGTCATCCTTGTTTTCCATAAACTTATCCAACAGACGAGTGTACTCTGTGAGCTTTTGGACTTGTGAATTGAATGCTTGAATAGTTGGAGGAATCCTCATATTTTATACAAGATATTTAAAATGATTGGTCGTGTCCATCTTTGAGAATATTCGGTTGAAGTAGAAATCCACCTTTATGGAAATTTATTGGTGAGCATCATTAGAAATTTTAGAATGGATTTGTACCAGATTAAGAACTCTGTCACTGTTCTTTATAAATCCATATAGAGAATATTTATTTAAACAAATATGCACAGTCAAATTTTCTTCTTGGAACACAATTCTGAGTAGGTCACTATTTAAGGAAGGTTGAGATGTTTGTCCAGATGACTTCGAAGCATTGACAGATGAGGTAATAGATTTCAGTTTATTTATCTCATTTCGAAGACATCTTGTATTATCATCACTGATCTTGTTATGATTAAAAACATGCTCTCACATTTCTTTCACAATCTATTTTCTTCATTCAGTGACCTTTTCAGCTAAATAAGCAAAATTAGGTTGAATAAGAGAGACAACATGTTGTTGGGTTTGAGGAACAACAGGCGCCACATGATGAGAAGTAAGATATGATCTCAAATTCATCACTTTCAACATGACGTCAAACATTCCTCTTAGGGTATTCAATTCATCACTAAGCTGTCTATTTTCAACTATGACTTCCTGAATCTTATGAATCATTTTGGTCTGGATATGAAAATAACTTCTTCAAACAACAATTACGCATATTTCTCACTAATATGTGTTACAAGGGAAGGTTTGGAATTTAGGTGTTTTTCAACTCCTGAAAAAATGGTAGCTCCAAATTCTGTGAGATCATATTTACTCATAGGGATGGTAAGGCTATTGAAGATTCAGATATAGGGACCGATATGACATAGGTTCCTTTTTAGGTGAAATATTACAGACTGATTTCAATTGGAAAATAGTAGAAAGGACAAGGATTTTTACTGAGACTTTGTTGGAGTCATTAAAATCATAAAAACATTTGAAATTATACCGAGTGTCTACAGGGCATGAATCAATCGGGTTCGGTACATCAAAATATTCTAGACATAGGGTTTAATCCCCCACAATAGTTACATCCATATCAGGACTGAGAGACTTATGGTCTTAATCTAATTCCACAAATTCATCTCTTAGATCTTATCTCATTTCCTATCTAGCCAGCAGAAAAGCTAGCTCCATCCATTCTTCAGTCGAAGGAATGACATAGATTGTTCCACTAGGAGTTCTTCATGGTCAGCATCTTGCATAGTAGGTAATTCTTCATCTATAGGTTCTTCCATAGCATTCTTTTCGGTTTCATGGACAACAAATTCTATTTCAACCTCAGGTTGATCTTCCAGATTAACACCATCTTTAGATGTTGGGACTTCTTTTCAAATTACAACATGAGGGACAAGAGTAATGTCTTCTTAATCAAAAACAGTTTCCATAGGAGGTAGAGCAGTCTCGTATTCTTCTTCTTCAGAATACTCAACAACCTCATCTGGTTCCAAACCAGGATCAGAAATATATTTTGGTCTTGAGGGAAGTTCCACTGGATTTAACTTTTAATAAATCCTATCATTATCTTCCACCCATTCCTTTTTCAAAGGATTCCAATTGATTTTTATCCTTGTGATTATGAATTTTGAATGGTATTACTCAAAATCCTTGATAACTTCCTCATTAGGTCCAACCATACCTTTGGCATAAAGCATGTATGAGATAATTCGAGAATAAGATAGGGAGGTTGACTTGGATGTGGTTTAGATCAGCTAACACATATGGTGTATTATATACTTACAAAGGTTGACCTTACACCCATTTTTCAAAAGACGAATCAGAAACACATCCTGATATTTCAATATAGAAAAATCACCTTTTCTAGGGCTGATCAATATCTATATAAACATAAATAGAAGTGTTGATTCTCCATCCAGTTTAATAACAATGTCTCTCCTCTTGGTTCCATTTTTTGTTAAGCTTATAAGAGCATCTTCCAAAACAATGAATTCACTGTAAGGTGGAGGTCGTCTCTAATAGTCCTCATAGATTCCTTCATGAGGTATCATAAGTCATGCATCCCATATCCTCTAAGAGAATGATCATTTCAGGCTAATTTACCCAACTTCTCATAGCATAACTATCTTCAGAATCAAAGGAGAACAAAACATACTAATAAAATTGATCCACTAACTTAGGGTAGATATACCTATCTTCCTTCAAAAAACATTCTAACCAGCCTTTCTCTTTTAGAACATTCAAAAAACATAGACTTACTATACATAAGCCACTTTGGGCATACCACTTTCTCAGGTACTACTACTCAGTTTAACAGAAGTTGTTTTAGAGGACCTTCGGGTTCTATCTTGAGTGCGATTTTCTTCTTATTTGAGCAACGTTTCTCGAGAGTCGAAGATGAAGGGAATTTCATCCTGGAAATTCACCGATTTATAGAGAGAGAGAGAGAAGGATTTAAGGGTTGATGAAGGGTTAAAAATTGAGTGAATAGAAGAAATATTGAGTGAAGGACAAGTGACACTTCCATTATTTTATCATTGAGGAATACCAAACGTCACAAAATAAAAATCACAGGAAAATAAAAATTTGAAATGAATAATTAACATGATAAGGTTTTTAATTCATAAATAACAATCATAAATAATCATTACGGTGAGACCATTTCAGCTCTTTACGGTGAGACAGTGAATGATTATTACAGTGAGATAGTAAACATTAACATTATAGTGAGACAGAAAATATTAATTTTACGGTGAGATAGTAAACATGAACTTTATGGTGAGATAGTAAACATGGACTTTATGGTGAGATAGTAAACAAGAAACAGTAATATATAAAATAGTAAGACAATTACATAAGATTTATCTTACCGAATTTATGTATGATGTATTCTATTCTTTCAGAATTTAATGGTTTGGTACGTATATCAGCAAGCTGATACTCAGTACCAATTAATTCAAAATTGATATCACCTTTTTGATAATCATCTCTCAAAAAGTGATGTCTTATATTAATATACATTGTACTATATTGTGAACAATGATTTTTTCATACATTCATATCTGACAATCTCATGAGTCTTGTCACTTCTTTTCCAATCCTTCTTCCATCATACTTTTTGTTCATATTCCCCCATAAAGATAGGCTTTCAAAAAAAATTCTTCTTATTGTAAAATTTATTGAATCTTATGGAATATTGAAGCATATCTTTATCACTATCAGGAGATGATTGGTCACTACTGTAAATTTCAACATGTTATTCCAATTTCCCTGTGTATTTGTGATTAGAGGTGGTGGTCTTGAATTCAACAGATTTACTCTTTGGTTTATCCTCCTCTTCCTCGTTTAATTTCATTTCCTGTTCATACATCATTTTTTTTCCAATGAGTTATTTTACAGGTAGCTTGCTGATGTTGCGTGATTCTCTAATAGAAATAGAGGTTCCTCTCCATCTGTCATGCAGACATCTCAGAATACTCGCGATTTGATCCTTGGCAGTGACTTATCTTCCAAGAGAAATCAGTGTTTTGAAAATATCATTAAACCTAAGATACGTGTTAGAGATAGCCTAATAAGGATTCATTTTAATGTTATCATATTTAAATTTATAAGTATTAAGTCTCGTTTCTTTTAGATTAGATGTTCCTTTAAGTGAGAGAGACAGGGTATCCTAAACATCAGGGGTAGTTTTACAGGCAGAAATTCAATTGAATTCATCATCTCCTATGGAGCAGTATAAAGCTATCATAGCATTGAAATTGTTATTGTAGGTAGTTTTGATAGGTTCATCCCATGTGATTCTACCATTATACGTAATTTTATATTCATCTATAATGGAAGACCAAATTTTAAAACTTACACTCTCTAAATTTATTTTCATTTTAATTATTTGTTGAGAATTATTGGTTCCATTAAAGAATGGTGGTTTTCTGGTTACAACACCTTCCAATATATTATCCATAATACAGAAATACTTTGAAAGAGCTAAAAATTTAGAATTTATAGAAATTTACAGATATTCAATGTACAAATATAATCGCAGTTGAATAAGGTTAAACAGAGTCATAGTAAACAACAACTAATACCAAATGTTGGTCGGAGTAAATTACTCAAGATGGGGGATGTGAATTGAGTTATTATGATATTTTTTGGTTAAAAGGTATTTCAAAAAGGTTTCTACAAAAGAATAAAAATAGCCTAATAAATTAGGGTTATATTGTTATAAGAGTTTGACTATTTAAATAAATTCATAGAAGATTGATTATTTCAAAGTAATCTTATTGTTGGTTATTAATATTACTTTTGAAGCTATTAAACTAATACAAGACCATTATAACTTCATTCCAAGAGTAAATTTCAATGTTAATTTAGTGATTTCTGAATTATACAGTAAAACAGTAAAATAGAGAAGAATAAATTCAGTAGCATAGCAGATATGAAACAAGTGGTTCAATCTCAAGCTGAGACCTAATCCACTCCACTTGGTGATCACCTTCAAACAAGATGTATATATAAATAAACAATATCCACACAATAGATTGGGTTTAAGAATAGTACCCAAGATTATCTAGGTCACACAGGGACCACTTCCACAGTTCTTCATGGGTAAAAATAATCAGGCCATAGAGGGATCTATTCCACACTTATCTATGTGTATACACAAGGGTAAAAATATCTTGGAGTAAGAATATCTTATATCCTTCTATTTAATGGAGGATACAGAGTGTGTTGTTATACCAACACACACTTCTTGATTCTTAATAAAATGATACACAACGGAGAATAAATATTGAGAAAGGTTTAGAAGTGCTTTGAGGGTTTATCTATGAAGCTCTAGACTTCTTTAGATGTAGTAGATGCAGAACTCAAGTACTCGTATGGAAGACATTGTGTCCCAAGTCAAATAGATCCGTCTTGTCTTCTTTGTGATATTTGACAGTGAGAAGATGTTTTTGAGATTCTAGTATGCTTTCTGTGTTCTTTAGTAGCATCAAGTTGCATGATTCCATTCATTCTTTATTAATTTTCTATTTGCATTCTATTGGCGTGATCATGGCCAACAACTTGTTCTGATTTTTAGTATCGTGCCATACTTTTATTTTTCCTAGTCCGAATTACTCTTTTATCTTGGAGTGCATGTGTTTGAGCCGATAGGTTGCAAGTATTCAGCACATCTTACCTTGTACTTGTCTATAAAATAAATATTAATTATACCAGTGCATTAAAATATTCAAATATGACTGTTCTAAATTAAATTTAAAGATAAGAAAACATATTAAGAAACAGTGTCACATTATGTCATGAAAATGGTGTTCCATTCACACAGTGTATGATTCATGGTGTGTCGATGTCACAATGTCTTTTTCACGATGTCTTGTTGTCACAATGTCTATTTATCATGGTGTCTAGATATCACTGTGTCTGGATGTCAAAGATTATAGATGTCACGGTGTCTGAATTTCATGTTGTCTGGATGCCCCGATGTCTAGATGTCACGGTGTTTCATGGTTACATTGTCTCATGGTCACGATGTCTCATGTTCATGGTGTCTCATGGTCATGGTGTCTCATGGTCACACTGTCTCATGGTCATGATGTCTCCGACATAGGAAAATATCTATATTCAGACTTAAGCAGCGATATTTATGTAATGAATTAAACTTAATCATTTTTATGTAAAATCATTATAAATTTCAACAAAAGATAGCGTATAGTAACCAAAATTAGTGTATATAACTTTAATGCCTTGGATAGATTTTACTGAACAACAATACATTTGATGTGAGATAGATTACAGAGAGTTGACATGGTTTATAGACTAAATAAGATTTGTGATCATTAAAACATGATTAATACACGGGGATTCCAATAGTTTAAATCATAGAAACCATAATTTTAAAATTTTTATTTCATTAAATAAAAGGATACAACATATAATTTAATCATACAAAATTGAAACATCCAAGTTCCGGAAGCCACCCAGAGGTGCCCCCTACTCGGTTGGTCACATGGCCTCAAGTGCATTTCCACTAATTCCAGATCCTTCTGACTAGAAGTGAGGGATTGAGTGTGATAGTGGGGAATCAATTTTCTCATTGGTATGTTAACACAACGGATGTATATCGATAGAGATAGCAGTAGAAGTAAAACAAGTAATTAGTGAATGTTGGAAGAAATAATCAATTGGAGCACAAACACACACTCACACACAAACATATATATATATATATATATGATGTATCATACATATGTCTAGGAATGTAGCCAAACATGTCAAAATTCTGGAAAACAATACTAAACCAATGTAAAACTGAAAAACAGATAAAATGATCCACTACATCGTAAGCCTCATCTTGGTACCATGCCCCCAGATCTACAGAAATCAAGTCCCTGATGTAAAAGTCTTCTTACCCCTATCTATACCTAAAGCAATATTATCTATTTGGGCACAAAAGCATGACCCAAACAGGGTTTTAGACTAAATCCAAGTTGGAAACCACCCAAAGATCTATGCCTAACATTCAATAAATATATATGGTAGGCTATAATCAAAATGAAATAGTAAACAATGAAATACTCAAATGTAAACAAACATACAGTTTTCAATTGAATTCAATTATCAGATATCAAGTAAGCAGATAATTTGATGAACGGATCCCTTTGGGATGTACTCAAATCCTAACCCTTCTGGTCTAACCAATACAAACACCAGAAACACTATGGGAAGTACACATAGTCAAACCCCACTAGTTTAGATTTTTCATAGACTCTCTGAGGAAGCACTCAACGTCAATTCCCCCTATTGTATCATATCATTATCTAAAAGGCCCTCTAGGGATGTACTCAATGTCCAATTCTCTCTGTGGCCTGCATCGTGGAACTACAGACACTCTGAAGAAGTACTTACATCCATTCCCCCTATGGTCTCATATCATTATTGTATACAGACACTCTAAAGAAGCCCTCAACGTCCATTCTCCCTATGGTTTACTACACAAGGTTCTCATGGCCTTGTGTAAGTCAATCGATCACAGTGAGCTATAATGGCCAAATTATAACTCATGAACTACTTGTGTAAATAGTCTATAGAATAACATCATGTCAGATAAAGAACATGAATCCATCATATCAGCACTAGGAATGGAAAGAAAGCATCCTAATATGCTAATCCAGACCAAATGGTCATAAACAATACAAGCAAGGAAAATAAATCCATAGCATTTCAATTAACCATATTCACATTCAATTGACCTCTAGTAAAGTATATAAATCATAGTAGGCAATAACTTGAATAAAACTGTAAACACACAATACCCCGATCAAGGGTATTGGGCTCTTTTTCACATATAACTCAAGGACTGTCTACAAAAAGGCACAAACCACCTACCTCGGAGTCATGAGATCAATATTCTATGGCATCAGTCCTTGGATCGACCTAGAATGTGGTATATCTAAAAAAATTCCTAAAATATTCATCTAAGGATAACTTGAGAAAGAGGATAAATTAAGAGAAAATGAGCTAGAAGAAGGAAGACAATACTGTGGTGATCCCAACGCAATTAATGATGATCAAATTAGAGAACGGATGCTCGATCAGGTGCGTGGGGAAGGATAGATGTAGTATGGATTCTTTTAGTAGATGAATTCAATGAAGAAGATGCATCCGCCAATTAGACGTGACCACAAAACATTTAATGAAAAATAAGAGAAATTACACAACAGGTACTTTAGAAGTACATGGCGTGTACTTTACCTTACCGGTCCCTACATATGGCGATCTCTAGGCCACCACACATAGATATGTGTTCGACCATTACACGGCTAGCACACGACTATGTGCAAAAACAATGTACATTAAATGTACAAATTAGTACATAGTCTATACTTTAAAAAATTCTAGAAACGCCTCGTTTTCTAAAAACACAAGAGAAGAGAAAAAAATACCAGAAAATATGGTTTGAGTTCTTACAAACTCCCCCTAGTGAAATTAATCCCAAAATTTTCTTACCAAGGCAGTGTACAAAAAGAATCCAAGAAATGATCTAGTCACTTTGATCGTACATCAGCCTCCCTCTCCCAGGTCTCGTCTTGTACTCGCTAGTGCTGCCATTGTACTCTTACCAGAGGAACAGACTGAAAATGAAGAACATTCATACTTCGATCAATATGCTGGATAGGATGCTCCTCAAATGAGGTGTCCACCTCTAACTCAACATCCTCAGGTTGAAAAACATGAGATGGGTCTGAGAAGTAATGTTTAAGATGAAAATCGTGGAAGACGTTGTGCATATCTAGGTACCTATGAGGTAACTACAAGTGATACAAAACCGACCTGACACTCTCCAACACCTCAAACGGCCAGATGTACCTCGGTTAAAGCATACCCTATCTCTTAATCCTCATGTGTCCCAACCTCTCTGTGACTTGTAGAAAAACATGGTCCCTGACCTCAAACTCTTTAGGTTGTCTCCGTCGATAAGCATAAGACTTCTATCAAGACTTGATAGTAGTCATACACTTTTGAATCAACTCAATCTGCATTGCGGTCTCCGGGACAAGATGAGGTCCCAGCATAGTTAACCCTCCTGCCTCCGGCTAGTATAAGGGTGAATGGTATGGGAAACATTACACAACCTCATAAGGTTCCATCTGAATTGTTTATTGAAAACAATTATTGTAGAAAAACTACACATTATGTATGTGTTTCTCCCACAAACCTCCAAAATCCAGGATGCGTGCTCAAAGCCTGCCCTCAAGCACCTAAATCATAGACATGGACCAGCCATCTGTCTGAGGATGGTATGTCATACCAAAAGTACCTATGTACCCAAAGACTTCTGTAATACCTACCAGACCTGAGATGTAGAACGTGCATCTCTATCCAAAATAATTGAGTGTTGAACTCCATGTAAATGTACAATCTCTCAAATATACAACCTTCCCAGCTCATCAACACTAAAGGGCTCCTCGATCGCAAAAAAATTAGCAACCTTTGTGAATCTATCAATGAAAACCCACACTACATTGTTCCATTGAAGTGTCCTCAGTAAACCTGTCACTAAATCCATTGTGACATCATTCCACATCCACATGAGAATGGGTAACTACATCAAAATCCCTTCTGGTCGCTGATGCTCTGCATTCACCTGCTGACAGGTGGAACACCTCATGATGAAACTAGAAAAATATCTTTTTATACCTGGCCACCAATACTGATGGTATAGATCACGATACATCTTCCTGAAACTAGGATGAATTTCCCAAACTGAGGAATGAATGTCTCTTATCAACTCATCGCATATGTCTGATGTCACCCACAGACATTTATGAAAATGAAAGATCTCATCCTCGCCCACTATCTATCCACGAATAGGGTCCTCTCCTAATCCACTCTACCATAGGACTATGCCTTCTGAATTTGATAGATGCCTCATTTGGGCTTGATCATGTAGATTCAAGGTAACAGCTATATAATATATAAAAGTCTACCCTTGTCTATTGTGAACCTCTAGATGCATCTTAGAGAATAGATCCATAAGCTTCCACTTGCTGCTAGCCCCCTAGAATTCTTGTATTTGTGTCCTTCTACTCATTGAATCAGCTACATCGTTGACTTTCATAGGCGTGTAGTCATGCTCAATGTCAATGGACTGAAGGTACTCAAACCACCTTTGATATCTCAAATTTATATCGCAATGAGTGAAGATATACTTGAGACTTTTGAGGTTGGTGAAAACCAAAAAATTCTCTCCCAAATGATCATGTCACCAACCACATAAAGGATGAAAAACATAATCCAACTTGAGATCATGCTTCAGGTTGTTTTTCTCATGTGTCCTCAACTATTGAGACTCGTATGCAATGACTGCTTCTCCCGGTATAAGATCTTCTATGATCCCGATACCAGATGCATCATAGTAAAAATTATAGCTCTTACCTAACTCCAGAAGTACTAGTATTGGTGCTCAAGTAAACCTACATTTTATCTCCTGAAAGTCTGACTCGCAATAATCTAACCACAAGTACTTCACACCCTTCTTAGTCAGACCCGTAAGTGGTGCAGCTAAGTGTAAAAAGTCCTGTATAATTTTTTTAGTAACCAACCAACCCTAGAAAACTTTTTACCTGAATACATTCTTTAACTGGTCCTAGGAAACTACAGCTCTCACTTTCTCTGGGCCTATGGATACTCCGGCCTCTGAGATAGCATGAACATGAAGTGAATTTAGTCCATCCAAAAGTGGAAATTTGGGAGATTAGCATATAAATAATTCTCTCTCAGTGTACTCAAAACAATCTCAAGATCTTTGTCATTGTCATATCGAGTGTGAGAGTACACCAAGATATCTTCCATGAAGACTACCACAAAAGAATCCATGTATTGATGGAACACTCAGTTCATCAGTGACATGAATGCTGTAGGCATGTTCGTGAGGCTAAACGGAATAACCACATACTTTTATTGACCATACCAGCTCTGAAAGGATATAAAAGTTACATCATATGGTTTAATGCGCAATTAATTATAACTGGATCTCAGGTCAATCTTCGAGAACACCCAGGCACCTCGAAGTTAATCAAAGAGATCATCAATCCTCGTCATGGTATATCAGTTCTTGATTATCAACTAGTTCAACTTCAGATAATCCACAGAATGTCTAAGCGTTCCATTCAACTTCCTCGCAAACAGGACAGGCGAACCCAAAAGAGAAGTACTGGGTAAGATGAAACCGTTAGCCTCCAACTCCTCCAACTGCCTCTTGACCTACCATAAACTCTAGTGTAGCCATCCTATAAGGAGTAATTGACATCGGTGCTTCTCCACACACAAGAGTGATAGAAAATTCCACCTCACTCTGGAGGAAAATCAGAAAATTCCCCTGGAAAGACATCATGGAAATGATCCACCACGGGAGAAAAGTCCATCTATGAAGTCCCTTGGTCATCCTGATAAAGACTAGAAATATAGGATGTAACTCCTCCCATCCCATGATGCACAGGTCCCACTCTCCTCGCATGGAAATCCCATTCGGCATTGTGATTAAATGATCTTCCCTATAGTGATGTGAAACTCACCCTACGGTGATAGAAACCGACAACTTCCTGGAAGGGAACTAACTTGTCCATTCCAAGAATGAAATTATATATTTTCATCTGTAGTACATAAAGGTACTATAATAAGTGACACCCACCAACCTCTAGAGGGCACTCCTTGCACTGTTGTACACTAGCCATTCTTGTCCCCAATAGAGTGTATAATGTCAAGATATTAGTAGAAGAAACGACACATTGTACAACACTCTCCATAATGGAAATATATATAAAACTATGGGAAGCCCCTTTATTGAAAAGAGAAGAAGCTAAAACTAAGGAAAATAGGATCATACCTCAAACAGTAGAGGGTATGAGATGCTACTCCTACTGGGTGAGCTCTAATGAAAAATACTAACCTGCACCGGGACCCTGTGACCCTGCCTGAATAATGAGAGATGATCCACCATGTTGTCATAGAAATCCTGGCAACTGGATTACATGGCTATGACCTCCACCTTGACAAGAACGGCTGAAAGAACTCCAGTTCCATGAATGATGATTAAGTTTTTTTGTTTCTCTTGGACATAATGTCATAGAAGAACCTCTGTCACTAGTATTTGTTGAGAAGAACTGATAGAAGCGCGGAAGATGATCCATCATTCCACATGATCAGTAATCCACAAGATATCTTGGGCAATTCAGTCTCGTATCCCCTCTCTTCCCGCACTAGTAGCACACCACCTTACTACCTGAAAAAGTGCCCTTCCTCCTCAGATCTCCAGGGGGAAAATACCTGCGATGCTTTTTGTTGTAAGTAGGAGGGATACCAACTCTGGATGTTGAGCCACCCTAGCTCACAACTCCAGAATCCCTTAGATTTCTCTCCATGATCAGTGCATGATTGACTATGGAAGTGATGAATGTCAACCTGAATATGTTTACTAGAGATCAAATTTTAGGCCTGAGACCATCCTCAAACTTCTTTGGCTTAAATAACTTATCAACTCATCGAATAGGCTTGAAGATCTATAGCTCTGTGAAGCGAGATTAATAATCCATAAAAGAATGAGTACCCTAATCCCAACTCATGAACACTTGTGCTCGATCTACCCTCAAGGTCTTTGGATAGAAGTAGTCATAGAAGGCACGCTATAACTCATCCCATTCCATAACCTGCTGGCATCCCGCCCGTGAGATCACATCCCCCCATCTCTTGGATGTGTCCCAAAGCATATATGTAGCATGATTTTCCCTTCGCCTTTGGAGAAATCTCCTGATTCTCAAAGATAGATATCATGGGATCTATCCATGACACTATAACCGGATGTCCTCCATCCCTTTTGATTGTGGGAGGATGCCGCTGAAAGAAAAACCCATGTCAAATCCACCATAGTGGGG
Source organism: Viscum album (assembly GCA_963277665.1). Lineage (NCBI taxonomy): Eukaryota > Viridiplantae > Streptophyta > Magnoliopsida > Santalales > Viscaceae > Viscum > Viscum album. The sequence continues at coordinate 50,198,038 of OY728152.1, read as the reverse complement.
AAGGATGTGGTACTCCTTGAAAGGTCTTCATAATCCTCATGAAGCCCTCCCGGAATAGTGCATCAACACATGTGTTTGGGATAACAGTTGGTTCCAAGACTGGAACAACTGGAGGATCTGCTAGAAGTCCCTGATCATCTATATCTGGTTTCTGATAACTGCCTTGTAACTTTCGGACAACCGTAGGACGTCAGGGTGGCATGACTTTTCTTGGTCATGTTCAAAACTCAAATAAATATTAACAAGGGATGAGACTTAGAAGTGTGAGAATTTAACAAGACAAATAATGAAATATTGTTTTTCAAAACCTAGATAAACAATGTGTATTAGTACTACACGATGTGTCCCCTTAATCCTTGACATGGTCATGAACTTCTTGCAACCTAGGTCGTGTAACACCCCATACACAAGACGTGTTTTCCTGACACATGGTGTGTACTTTAATCCTCTTCCCGTACTTGAGTTCCTCAACATGGTTAAGACACGTTGTTTCCCTAGAACAAACCTACATTGTGTGTCAATGCCTGACATGGTGTGTACTGGTCGAACATCACCAACATGTGTTGTTAGTCACACGGTCGGTTACATCGCTTACTCTACATGGTGTGTTTGTGCCAGACACAGATTGTACTAGAAAGGTTTCACCGACCCTTGTTGTTCGCTACAAGACTAGATACCTGGGTTACACTACAGGGCATGTTCAAACATTACCTCATGTGTATAACCTATTCTTTCTTCCATATGTGTCATTTGTCACTTGGGTGGACATAATGTCTAAACAACATGACATGTACAACCGGTACAAGCCATGTTCCCCCAAATATTTATCAACCCTGTGTCTTTGCCCACACAGTCAGTGACATAGTTAGGGACTACGCGGTGTGTACTTACATTACACAGCGTGTACTCAAGAAAACAAATTCCTTCCCGAATAGAAGGGCACATGGCGTGTATTCATCATTACATTCCTAGTATTTCGGGTTCTTCTTGATAGTAAACCTAAAAACTACTCTAGAACCCATAAAAAAACTAAAATAAACATTCATGTTCCAAATTTTGATATGTGAGGGCCCATACTCCTTGATAATCAATGCTTGGAATCTTATACATGTCATATAAAAGAACAAAAATTCAATGATCCGCAAAATTTCGATCCATGAGGGCTTATAAAACCTCAAGAACAAATGTTTGGCATTCATTTAAACAAAACCTTACACAATTCAACACCCTATCAAAAGCAGATATTTTATCAAGGCATCTATCACAACAACATGCATATAAAGAAAAACATCTATCATGACAACATGGAATTACTAATGCACCCTAAATGGCATGGTAGGAATGCATGACATGTGATTTTTTATAAGTTCCTATATGATGCATGAGATGGAATTCCATCATCTCATCAGTTTGAAACAGAAATAGAACTTCAATAATATCAACAATAACAATACAAAACATGTGAGTCACCCATTGGTGAAATTAGATAATCTTTAATAATTGGAAAACAAGAAAAATTTCAATAACGAGGTAAATTTTCTTTTCCCTATAGATGAGTTTGCTACTCCCAGGCATAGTTTATTAACATGTACTTATTCATTCCTATCTCTGGATATAGGCTCCAAATTGAAAATCAAGAATAAAAGAATTCCTCAAATTCCACATTGTAATGTCCTGGTTTCGGAAGACTCCCAATGGTTCCCCATACCCTGTTGGTCACATGGCCTCAAGAAAATTTTCTCAAATGCCAGAGGCTGCCAATTAGCAGTGAGGTCCTTAGGTTTGGTAGTGGGGAAACTATACCCTCATTATAAGAGTAACACATTAAAAGTAAACAAATAGTAATTATTGAAGCAGTAAAACATGAAATAAGTGAAAAGCGGAAGAAATTATCGACTGGAGAACACAGACACACACACACATATATATATATATAATTCAAGATATATATGTCTAGGAAAGCAGTTAAACAAGTCACAATGTTAGAAAATAATACTAAACCAAAGTACAATTGAAAAACAGATAAAATTCTCTATAGCATCGTAAGCCTCAACTTGGTTCTATGCTCCCTAGCTCTGCAGAAATCAAGTACCTGATGTTGAAGGCCACATGCCCTTATCTATACATGCAACAATATATTTTTTTTGGGCCCAAAATCATGACCCAAAAAGGGTGTGAGACTAAATCCCAGTAGGCAACCACCCAATGATATGTGCCTAACAGTTAGTCAATATATATGGTAGACAATATTTAAAATGAATAAGTACACAAGGAAGTACTAAAAATTAAACAAACATATAGTTTCATTTTCATTAAATTATCATATATCAAGTAACCAGTGTCACGACCCATCCTCAGGGCTCGTGCCGTTACTACCCCATGCCCGCCTCCCATAGGCCAGGGGCTGGCGACTAGCACCAAAGCGTAAATCCCGATAAAAAGGGAAGGCATTTCCCTTGAAAAGTAAACAAGAACCAAAGAGTAATAAAGAGGAAGTAAACACTATAAAAACTGGTACAACAGTAAGTGCAGAAAAGTAAATGGGGCCGGAAATAAAAGCCCAACTGTAAAGTACAACTGAAAGGGGAAAACAACAACTGAGAGGAAAAGCCGCAGCGTCGAGCCGTCCACTGGAAGTCCCACCTAAAGGGTGATTACAGATAGCCTCTACTTCTCCTTGGGTCCAGCCAACCGCTCCGAGTACGTCCCACCCAGTGGTCCACCTCCAGGTACCGTCCTCCTCCTCAAGCCTCAACCACAATCAGCGCAGTCTGTCGTCTGCAACCAACACAACGTAGTGCGGGCATAGCCCGTGTAGGGGTGAGTATAAGCTACTCAGCAGGGACCCCGAGACCCCTGAAGGTCTCCTAGAATCCACAAAGGATAATCCACAATGGAAAGATACTATCACGATGTAACATCAGACACTGCTTAGGTATATGCCAATACATATACCTAAGTCATCAATTCTCACTCGGTCCCAACATCCGAGATCAAGTACAACCCCGTCCACACATGAACGAAAAACGTAAATCCACAGAGATATCACAACACAATCCACAAATGAAAGCAAAACGTAATCCACCCAGATAGCACAACACAATCCACAAAGGAAAGAAAAACGTAATCCACATAGGATAGCACAACACAATCCACAAAGGAGAGTAAAAATGATTCAGCTCACACAGGTACTTCATTGTATGACGTTAGAGATGATCAGATATAGCCACTGATTCATCTAAGCCATCGGACCCACAAAGGATCTGTAGGGTACTAACCCACGCAATTACCCACACATGATCGATCATGAAGTTGAACCCATAGCTATTGGGAAACTCCTTCTCCATCAAGTATAGTGGTTATGCCGCTACAACCAAGTGCTTCCCTCTTTCCTTGGACTACTGTAGTACTCCATCTATCAAGTACTGTGGGCCTGCTGCTACAACCAAGAGCTTCCCACCGTGGGTCTGCCGCTACAACTAAGCGCTTCTCCGCCATGGGTATGCCGCTACAACCAAGTGCTCCCCCATGCCGCTACAACCAAGCTCTCCTCCTTCGTGGGTTTTCCGCTACAACCAAGCGCTCCCTTGTGCCGCTACAACCAAGTGCACCTCCGTCGTGGGTCTGCCGCTACAACCAAGCTCTCCCCCTCATACTCTAGAGGTACTCCTTCTGTTGAGTACCGTGGGTCTGCCTCTACAACCAAGCGCTCCTCCACCGTGGGTCTGCCGCTACAACCAAGCGCTCCCCACTGGGGTATCTGTAACACACAAAGTCGATCGATCAGCAGTCGTCAAGTCTCAACCGGCTCTAGCGTTTCCGCACACTGCATGCTCATTTCGGGAGGGTCCACTCCATGAAGCTAAGAGGTCGATACATCAACTGACATATAGTCCGAAGTTGATGTATCCCAAGATGTACCGTAGTGGTCACTGCCGAAATCACGGAGGATTCTCGTACTGTTTTCATCATCTTCGCAGTCGAATCCACTGAGGATCTCTGTACATTCGTCGTCGTCACAGTAGTAGTCGCACCCAGCTCTAGGGTTCCCACACACAGCAAGTTCGTTCGGGAGGGTCCGCTCCACGAGCCGAGAGGCTGATACATCAAATGATACATAGTCCAGAGTTGAGGTATCCAAAAGTTCTGTATCATCAACAGGAACTCAACGTCGCAGACGGCGCGTCAATCGGACACCTGGTCTGAGAGTTATTGGCTTTTTCGTTCCAGGGGCACATTTGTTTTTTAAGTCAAAACCAACCCTACCATACTCCACCCGCATCCAAAACTTGGGTGGAGTAAGCCAAAAGATCCTTCTCACTTAGAGTAATTCAACAAAGTCGGTGGAACGTCAATCGGACATCTGAAGCTCAAGATATGAGTGTTTCCGCTCCGAGGGCCAGGTTGGTTTCATGTACGAACCAACCCAGCTGGACCCAAAGTGTTCCGAAACCTTGAGTGTGATATAACGAAACGACCGTCTCTATCCAAGGATCGCATCGCCGCTAACGGCGTGTCGTTCAGAGGATCGTAGCTCATGTTATGAGCAAAAGACCGAAAAGGTCCGGAAATGGGGGGTCGGGGACCCGACCGACCCGGCCCGGCTCCGCTCTGCCGAGCGGCCGAGTGTAGGAAGCCGTTGGGGGGGGGGGGGGGGGGCGCTGCCCCCGAGGGGTGAGGTGCCGCGGCCCCGCGTGGGGCCGCACTTGGTCAGCGGACGTGGCTTTGTCGCGTCCCGTGTGTCGCCGGACCCGCACGGTCGCAGGTCTAGTTGGCCGCCGCCGCCGCGGCTTCAGCTGCTGCGGCTCTATCTGGCGGCGCGCCTGGGCACCGCCACCTCCGGCTGCCGGTGCTGCCGCGCTGGCGACCGGCACCAACGGTGGATTCCGCGGGCCACCGGAGTTGCTCCGGTGGTCCGATTCCACTTCCTTCTGCATTGTAGCTCCTCCCGAGTCCCATTCTTCACTGCCAGGCCCTCAAATCACCTTTGCGGTCCCGTTTGACATCGTCCCCCAATCCGTGCATCAATGGATAACTGTGAAGGGTTGTTGGCCCGTCTTTGTTTGGCCCACACCCTCCGCGTTAGGTGATAATAATCGGGAATATATTCAACACATGAATATCAAGCAAGGCACCATTTTAATAAAATTAAAATTTTACTTTGATCCATGTTCTTTGTTTTAAAAGAAACAACAATGGGAATAAAGATTGTTCTCAAATTAAACCCCTACCTACTTGAAGTCGTCGAATGTGCGTTCATCACGGAATTGATCATCGCAGAAGAAGAGGTTTGTCACATCACGGAAGGGCGTCGCGTCGTCGCGGTATACAGCGTTGCGTCGATGAACTCCGAGGATCAAGAACATACAGATTTAATTATGACAATTAAATCCTTGTTGTTGCTATAAACCACAAAGAATTAAAAGGTCTGCAAACTCTTACCTCAACGGATGATCAAAGATCTGTCACGGATGAAGGAACATTGCAGAAGAACATCGCGGGAGAAGAATCGTCGGTGTCGCGGTACATGGTGTCGCGTTGTCGAACTCCGAGGTCTCGGCGTTTTTCGTCGCCTTTCGCCGAAGTCCGACGTTCTTCGCGTTCTTCGCGTTCTTCGCGAAGGAGGATGAAGGACTTAAGGTTTCTGTCAAATCCTCTCAACGAACCAACCCCAAGAAGACAGGTGTGTTGGTCTTATTTTATTAACATTCCAACAAATTGAAAAACAAACTAAGTAATGACCCATTAATTCATAGAATTAATTTCAACGAATAAACCACCCAATTAATAGGAGCGTGTAATTGTTTAAGAAAACTCCCCAGTTTACTTTATTTAAAAAGGGTTTCCGTGGGTGCGTTACTTAGCGGAAATGAAACAGTGGGGCTCGTGTAGGCCCTACCTCACAAATATCCTACCAAGAGGGTAGGATATTTTGGGTTCCACCCTATCCGGTTCAACTCAGCTTAAGCAGTTTAAAGTTTCTTTAAGAAGCTTTAAGTGAAATAAAATAAAGTTTTACGTACCACATTATTTTACTTCTTAACTTAAAGCCCAAAAATTAAAAACCACACCCGAGAAAACTCAACTCTGGAAGAGGCGTTTCTAAGAAAATACCGGCACTGCGATTCCATCGGTGGCCACGGTATTCGATTCCGATCACCGGTTTAAATGTTAAAAAAACCGGGTCGTTCGTTCACTGAATGTACCTGAGCCAAACTTTGAAAAATGATTTCGGGCACACCGGGCCTCAGAATCAGGTGCCGTCAGAAACTGTGTTCTTGTAAAATTCCAAAGAAAATTAAGAAAAAAAAATTCCATGAAATTTACGGGTCTTTACAACACTCCCACCTCAGGACATTACGTCCCCATAAATATACATCATAAACTAGGGAAACGAATGTGGGTATTGAGCACGCATCTGAGCCTCCCGCTCCCAAGTGCACTCCTGGAGATTCCCATGCTGCCATCTGATGCACACTAGAGGAATCGACCATCCACATAGGACCCAATCCCGTCGATCCTCGATCTCCACTGGGAACTCCGCAAAAGTCTCCCCATCATGAACGTCCAGCTCCCCATGGTCAAAGAACTATGAAGGGTCGAGTTCGTATCTCCCATGTTGAGATACATGGAGGTCGTCATGCACCTGGTGCAACTGAGGTGGGTGGGTCAAGCGGTAAACCACCTTTCCTACCCTTCTGAGGACCTAGATAGGTCCGTTGAACCTCGATGATAACTTGTCGTCTTGGCCACAAATCCATAATCCACTTCGAGGTGAGTCACACAAGAAGACGTGGTCATCATCCTCGAACTCTAGTGGCCTCCGCCTCCTATCAGCATAAGACTATAGCCGGCTCTAAGCTGTCCTCATCTACTCTTGGATGACTTGGACCTTTCTGTTCTGACAGGAGCGGCTAAGATTTCTTCTTTGCCGATAAGAGAAATCTGGTCTCATCCCCTGGATGAACCACGTTCTTTGCCTAATATAGTCAATCCCGTCATGGATGATACTAACCCATGCCAAGGATGATGTCATAAGGCTTCGACGCTACAAACAAGAGATCAAACCGTTACTCTCACCTCCAAGGGTTGAGTCACACTATCGGCATCAATGTGTGGTCATTGGGTCTCCTCCAGTAGGTATCTCAAAGTGAGGGTCAAGTCAACAGTTTTTAATCTAGAACCTCTTAGTAACAACTAAAAGAGAGGACTGGAAGGTAAACGCCACAAGAAAAGTGTCTTTTATTACTGCAGCTCAAGGTACAAAGACACAAAACATCTACAAACAAAAATAAACAACGCTAGAAGCAGCATAAACAAAAGTCTCCAGGTCTGGAGCTAGTCCCACTCCTGTCCATCTACTCCCGGATCTCCACGATCGTAGGCCTTAGCTGCCTGAAGCTGATCTCTCCCTTGTCCACCAGCTCCCTACGGTCGTGGTGGACCTCCTGGTGGTGGTGGTGGCAACACCTTGGAGCATCTTCCACCTCCAGATGCATGGCCAGCTCCCCTGCCACGGTCTCCTACTCCATGCGATCTACCTCGATCAAACCTCTGCCTCTGCCTGGGAGGTCCTTCATTCATCTGGTGGTCATCCGTATGGCGGGTCGGACAGTCACGAGCCATGTGACCAACCCCGCCGCAAGAGCAACACTGTCCGCTCATGGTAAGTCGTTGTCCACCCCAGGTGCCTCACACAAACTATCTTGTTTCACGTGGTCGACCACCGGTAGGTCTAGTCCTCTTGGACCCCTGCGTCATCTATCTACTACCCACTGCAGAAGACTCTGCCGCATGCCGGCTAGTGGTGGGTCCTGCTGTAGGAGACTGGTCAGCAAAGAAACTCTCCACTAATAGGGCTCGCTCCAACACCCCTATCTGTGTTGGAATGATGTGAGAAACAACTGAAGCACTGATCTCTCGCCTGAGCCCCTGCTCGAAGGTTCGGGCCCTGAAGAATGGGTCCCCACCATGTCCGTGGAATAGCGCGAGAGATCGGTAAACCTCACTGCGTACTGGGCTACTGTCATGCTACCCTGCAGCAGCTGTAGTAGCTCCTGGATGCGCACCACACGGAGGGTGGCTGGGACGAACTCTGAGTCGAAGATGCTCTCACAGTCTGTCCAGAGAAGGGATGCCTCATTGTGCACCTGGAGCATCAAGCTCCACCATCGGCCCGCTGCTGCGTGCAGTAGGGTCGATGCGAGGATCACCATGAGGTCTGCTGGTGTCCTCACTAACCTGAAAACTCTCACCATAGCCTCCAGCCAGACCTCGTCTTCTTGGGGGTCCGTCTCCCCACGGAACCTGGGCGGTCGCTGGTGCTGGAACTCATGCAGTGCACTAAGACGACGTGCATCATCAGCGGCTGGGGATGGAAGCATCAGTGGCTCGGCGGGTAGAGCTACAGTCGGTGCCACTACTGACAAAGGGCCCTGCATTGAGGCCTCGTCGCTCGGCGTGCTGTCGTCATGCTCAACTCTCGGAACCCTAGCTAGCTGTCATTGTGGGGCCATCCTGAAAAGGAAACAGGTGTGCCACGGTCAGAACAGTATACCTGGTGTGCTGATACAAAGTAATCACAAAGAAAACATGAAACACACATGCAATCAATGTTTTTCGTGCATTAAGTCGGAAATCAGAAGTCAGGGTCCGGGTGTACGGATATGTCGACCGTCGCACCAACACTGGACTCCCTGGACTGATAACCACACCCAATACGCTAAACACTATTGCTTCACATAGAAAAGATCAAAGTCCCAAGTTATGTTGTAGAACCAAACTCATCTGATACCAATTCGTCACGAACCATCCTCAGGGCCCTTGCCATGACTACCCCAAGCCCGCCTCCCATAGGCCAGGGGCTGGTGACTAGCACCAAGGTGTAAATCCCGGTAAAAAGGGAAGGCATTGCCCTTGAAAATTAAACAAGAACCACAGAGTAAGCAAGAAGAAGTAAAGACTAAGTAAAAACTGGTACAATAGTAAGTGTAGAAAATTAAAGGGGGCCAGAAATACAACCCCAAATGTAAAGTACAACTGAAAGGGGAAAAAATCAACTGAAAGGAAAAGCCACAGCGTTGAGCTGCCCATTGGAAGTCCCACCTGAAGGGTGGGTATAGATAGCCTCCACTGCTCCTTGGGTCCAGCCGACCGCTCTGAGTACATCCCACTCAGTGGTCCACCTCCAGGTACCGTCCTGCTCCTTAAGCCTCCACCACGATCAGCGCTGTCTGTCGTCTGCAACAAACACAACATAGTGCAAGCATAGCCCGTGCAGGGGTGAGTATAAGCTACTCAGCAGGGACCCCGAGACCCCTGAAGGTCTCCTATAATCCAAAAAGGATAATCCACGAAGGAAAGATACAATCATGAAGTAACATCAGACACTGCTTAGGTATATCCCCATACATATACCTAAGTCATCAATTCTCGCTCGAACCCAACATCCGAGCTCATGTACAACCCCGTCGACACAGGAAAGCAAAACATAAATCCACACAGATAGCACAACACAATCCACAAAGGAAAACAAAACGTAACCCACAAAGATAGCACAACACAATCCACAAAGGAAAGCAAAACATAATTTACATAGGATAGCACAACACGATCCACAAAGGAGAGTAAAAAGGACTCAGCTCACACAGGTACTTCTTCGTATGACATTAGAGATGGTCAGATGTAGCCACTGATTCATCTAAGCCATTGGACCCACAAAGGATCTGTAGGGTACTAACCCCCGCAATGACCCACACATGATCGATCATGAAGTTGAACCCATAGCTATTGGGAAACACCTTCTCCATCAAGTACAATGGTTATGCCGCTACACCCAAGCGCCTCCCTCTTACCTTGGACTGCTGTAGTACTCCACCTATCGAGTACTGCGGGACTGCTGCTACAACCATGCGCTTCCCACCATGTGTCTTCCGCTACAACCAAGCGCTCCTCCACCGTGTGTCTTCCGCTACAACCAAGCACTCCCCCATGCCGCTACAACCAAGAGCTCCTCTGTCGTGGGTCTGCCGCTATAACCAAGTGCTCCCCTTTTCCGCTACAACCAAGCGCACCTCCGTCATGGGTCTGCCGCTACAACCAAGCGCTCCCCCTCATATCCTCAAGAGGTATTCCTTCTGTTGAGTACCGTGGGTCTGCCGCTACAACCAAGCACTTCTCCACCGTGGGTCTGCCGCAACATCCAAGAGCTCCCTACTGGGCTATCCGTAACACACCTAGTCGTTCGATCAGCAGTCGTCAAGTCTCAACAGGCTCTAGGGTTTCCGCACACCGTATGCTTGTTTCGGGAGGGTCCACTCCACGAGCTAAGAGGTCGATGCATCAACTAACATGTAATCCAGAGTTGATGTATCCCAAGATGTACTGTAGTGGTCACTACCAAAAACACAGAGGATTCCCATACTGTTTTAATCATCGTCGCAGTCGAAACCACTGAGGATCTCTGTACAGTCGTCGTCGTCATCACAGTAGTAGTTGCAGCCAGCTCCAGGGTTCCTACACACAGCAAGCTCGTTCGGGAGGGTCCACTCCACGAGCCGAGAGGATGATACATCAACTGACACATAGTCCAGATTTGATGTATCCAAAAGATCCTTATTTTCAATAGGAACTCAACGTCGCAGACGGCGCGTCAATCAGACGCCCGGTATGAGAGTTATTGGCCTTTTCGTCCAAGGGGCCCGGTTGGTTTTTAAGTCAGAAACAACCCGACCGTACTCCACCTGCGTCCAATCCTCTGGTGGAGTAAGCCAAAAGATTTGTCCCACTTAGATGAATTCAACAAATCCGACAACACGTCAATCGGACATTCGAAGCTCATGATATGAGCGTTTCCGCTCCGAGGGCCCGGTTGGTTTCGTGTACGAACCAACCCGGCCGAACCCATTGTGTTCCAAAACCTTGAGTGTGATATATCGAGATGACCGTCTCGATCCAAGGATCACATCGCTGCTGACGGCGCGTCGTTCGGAGGCACGTAGATCATGTTATGAGAAAAAGACCGAAAAGGTCCGGAAACGGGGGGTCGGGGCCCGGACCGACCCGGCCCGACCCCCCTGGGTCGTCCCGAACCGTGTCGACCCGACCCGGGTCCGGGTTCGACCCGGTTGGGCATGACCTGGCCTGGTCCGGCCTGGGCGCGACCCGGCCTGGCTCGGCTCGGCCGAGCGGCCGAGCGGAGGAAGCCGTAGGGGGGGGGGGGGTGGCGCTGCCCCCGCGGCCCCACGTGGGGCCGCGCTTGGTCAGTGGATGCGTCTTTGCCGCGTCTCGTGTGTCGCTGGACCCGCGCGGTCGCGAGTCAGGTTGGCCGCCGCAACCGTGGCTTCTGCCGCGGCGGCTCCATCCGGCGGCACGCCGGGGCACCGCCGGCGACCCGCGCCGCCTGTGGATTCCACAGGCCACCAGAGTTGCTTCGGTGGTCTAATTCCACTACAGTCTGCACCGTAGCTCCTCCCGGGTCCCATTCTTCACTGCCAGGCCCTGAAATCGCCTTTTCGGTCCCATTTTTCATCGTCCACCAATCCGCGCATCAACGGAAAACTGCGGAGGGTTGTCGGGCCGTGTTTGTTAGGCCAACACCCTCCGCGTTAGGTGATAAAAATCGGGAATATATTCAACACATGAATAACAAGCAAGGCACGATTTTAATAAAAATAAAATTGAACTTTGATCCGGGTTCTTTGTTTTAAAAGAAACAACCATGGGAATAATAAATGTTCTCAAATAAAACCCCTAGCTCGTCGAAGTCGTCGAACGTGCGTTCTTCGCGGAATTGATCATCGCGGAAGAAGAGGATCGTCGTGTCACGGAAGGGCGTCGCTTCGTCGCGGTATACAGCGTTGCGTCGACGAACTCCAAGGATCAAGAACATACAGATTTAATTATAACAATTAAATCTTTGTTGTTTCTATAAACCACAAAGAATTAAAAGGTCCTCAAACTCTTACCTCAACGGATGATCGAAGATATGTCGCGCATGAAGGAACGTCGCCGAAGAACGTCACGGGAGAAGAATCGTCGGCATCATGGTACATGGCGTCGCGTCGTCGATCTCCGAGGTCTCGGTGTTCTTAGTCGCCTTTCGTCGAAGGCCGCCGTTCTTCGCGTTCTTCGCGTTCTTCATGTTCTTCGTGAAGGAGGATGAAGGACTTAAGGGTTCTATCAAATCCTCTCAACGAACCAACCTCAAGAAGACAGGTGTGTTGGTCTTATTTTATTAACATGCCAACAAATTGAAAAATAATCTAAGTAATGACCCATTAATTCATAGAATTAATTTCAATGAGTAAACCACCCAATTAATAGGAGCGTTTAATTGTTTAAGAAAATGCCCCAGTTGACTTTATTTAAAAAGGGATTTCGCGGGTGCGTTACTTAGAGGAAAAGAAACGGTGGGGCTCATGCGGGGCCCACCTCACAAATATCCTACCAAGAGGGTAGGATATTTTGGGTTCCACCCTATCCGCTTCAACTCAGCTTAAGTAGCTTAATGTGGCTTTAAGCGGCTTTAAGTGAAATAAAATAAAGGTCGACGTACCACATTATTTTATTTCTTAACTTAAAGCCCAAAAATTTAAAACCACACCCGAGCAAATGCAACTCCAGAAGAGGCGTTTCTAAGAAAATATCGGCGCTGCGATTCCATCGGTTCCCTCGGTATTCGATTCCTATCACCGGTTTAAAAGTTAAAAAAACTCGCTCGTTCGTTCACTGAACGTACCCGATCCAAACTTCGAAAATGATTCTGGGCACACCGGGCCTCGGAATCAGGTGCCGTCAGAAACTGCGTTCTTGTAAAATTCCAATGAAAATTAAGAAAAAAAATTCCATGAAATTTACGGGACTTTACAAGAAGCTAATCATATTTAGGGAACACTATGGGAATTACTCAAGGCTAAACCCCACTAGTCCCACCAAAACAAATAGAAGCAAACCCTCAAGGAAGTACACACTGTTTAACCCATCTGGTTGAGCTTTTGCACAAACTCTCTAAAGAAGCACTCACCAAAAATTCCCCCTATAGTTTTATATCGATAAATAAAAGGTGCTCTGGGGAAGCACTCAACATCTAATTCCCCCTATGGCCAGAATCGATGAACTACAGACACTATGAGGAAGCATTTACATCCATTCCCTCTATGTTCTCACATCGTAATAGTATAAAAACACTCTGGAGAAGCACTCAACTTCAATACTCCCTATAGTAAACTACCCCATGTTCTTAGGGCCCTTTTTAAGTCCATTGACCACAGTGATATATAATGTAAAAAGTATACCTCATGAACTACATGGATAAACAGTCAACAACATAACAACATGTCAGATAAACAATATGACACCATCCTATCGGCACAAGGAATGGAAAGAAAGCAGCCTAATAGGTTAAGAAAAAACAAATAGTCATAAACAATAAAATCATGGGAAAGAAATTCATAGCATAAAAATTAAACCTTTACACATTAAAATGACCTCTACTCATGCATATAAATCATAAAAGTCAATAATCGGGATAAAACCGTAATCACACAATACCATGGTCAAGGGTATTGGGAACTTTCGCACATATAACTCAAAGACTTTCTACGAAAAGGCACAAACCACCCACCTCGATGTCATGAGATCAATATACTCTAGTGTCATCCCTTCGATCGACCACGAATGCAGTAGATCTTCAAAAGCATATAAAACATTCAACCAATTATAACATGTGAATGAAGAGAAATCAAGAGATGGAGATATTGAAGAAAGATGATCATACCGTGGTGATCCCAACACAATCGATGGCAGTCGAATAAGATGACAGATTCTCAATTGGGTATTCAGGGAATGATTTGTGATGTACAGATGCTCTCAGTTGAAGAAGGTGAAGAAGATGCTTCTACCAATTAGACACGACCCCTGTCCATTTAATAAAAAAAGTACACGGTGTGTAATTTCCCTTACCGGCCTCTGCATAAATTAGTCTTTAATACCCCAACCCTAGTTACCCAGAGTCAGTGCATTATTAAATAACATTGGCATGATCGCACAAAAATCATGTACGAAAAGACCAACCAGTTTAGTATTATCGGAAGAAATATTTATACATATGTTCAACTCTACAACATGAAAAGAAATACAACATTAATTTATTCTTTAGAATCATCCAAGCCTCTATGATTATTCCTGCAAGTCAATCATAAAAAAATTCTTCATATCCTGGGAAAATAAAACATAAGAAAGGGGTGATCTCAAATTCATAGTAAGGGTAAGCAATACAACGAAAGATAACATAAATATTAACCATGGTGAATAATTGAAAACACATGCCTTTAACAATAATAAATAGGAACACTATTATAGAAGGAATATGAGTTGAGTAAATAATGCCATAATAAAATATAACCATGATTATTCTACTAGTATAATGACCACATGAACCATCAATATTATTTTCATAATGAGGGAATTTATAATGTCGAACATTCTGAATCATTTTGTCAAGGCCTCGAACAAGACGTCTAAAAATGGTTAAGGCATCTAACAAAACCAAATATCAAATTGGGAAAGGCCTCGGCCAATTCAACATCAAGTTGTCTCATGAGACCTACTGATTCATCGAGGAGCTATAGTGGGCTCCACCCGTCACTTACTATGTCCAATACACTCCTCATATAAAAAGGTTGAAATATATCATAAACATTTGTACCAAAACTAGCATACGAAATGTCAATACTTTTACCATAAACCATGAATGCTATAAAAATGAAATATCTAAAGTCAAACATATCACAAAACCATCAATAAAATATGGAAGACTTGTATCATAATGAATCGACCTCAAACAAGTATAAAATCCATCAAAGGATGTTGACATAGTTGAAATCAAAACAATTTTAGAGAAATATCTCTTTATTTTTTTTTGAAATACTTTAATGTTACGTAATTATAAAAGACAACATTTATTTGGAAAATATCCTTATAATATTTTAAGGGATTCTTTGACAATGTTATAACTACAGAGATTAACCGCATCTGCCATATAATTTGAAAAGGGCATTCTAACCTTAATTTTGTTGAAAAGGTCGTAAAGTACCTTGTTTAGAAACCGACTTAAAGATTCCTTTCAAAACATATAAGTTCAAATAAGCGTATATATTATATTAACAAACTATCAACTAAATATAAAAAATGTTTTGAAATACATTTTTAAGAAACAGGGATGTGGATGATAACGAGGTCCCAGTAGATACTTTTGTAAAAACAACCTCGGATAATAAAGAGATTGTAGAATTAACCTATACCTTGTACTCTTCCTTGGTCAAGGGTAGGTTAAAATCCTATATAATAGTGAAATAATTAATATTAAATTATAAAAAACCATACACATTAATATAATATCATATTTTATCTTTTAATATTGCTTTGTTAATAATATGTTAGTATTATCGTCATTTCAGGTGTTAACTCATTTGTTTTCATTTATATGCTTTGTTACGTAAGTAATTTCTGTTATGTATAGGATGTATATTATTAATATTCAAATTGATATTATTTATTTAAACATTACTTATATTCTTACAATGAATATTAGTCTTGAATGGATATGATGGGGAAAGAATCTCATCGTGTTCGTGGAGACAGTAATCCGTATGTACGGACGAGTGACAATATCATTATTTTGAGATTAAAATTATATATAATTGGATGGTATATCATATGTAAAGAATAATTATCATGTTTTATTTATTATTTACACCAATTATACCTCATTATTATACCCATCCAAATAATAATGTATTGAATAACAGCCACACCACGTCGCCGAGATGGTAAGTCCTACATTCACACATATGGTGACATGTCATTAAAAGGTTGGATAAAATAATGAATATGGTTATACCATATATATAATAACATCTCAGTATATAAGAGATACTAGATTTGTTATTTTAGAATGGAAAAAACAACTATATAATAAGTGGAAGAATAAAAAAACATGAAAGAGGTGATTAAATATTTACCTCTTCTTCGGGTTCTTCCATTTGATTTGATCAAAAGGGATCCATAGGATGGATTTATAACTGAAATAAAGCCTCTAGAATGAATTTAGGATAGAGGATAGGATATTTGGGTAGTTATTGGCCTATAAAAAGGGCTTTTAATGTCTGAATTCGAGATAAGGGTATGATTCCTTTTATAAGAGGGGTGGGGGTACCTTAGGAAAAGATTGAAATATTATTATACAATAAACCCATTTTCAGATTATAAAGGCTCCATATTAATTTATTTTGAGGAAAAGGTGGGGAAGGGTATAATTAATCCCAACTAATAGGTTTTAGACAAGTTTAGGTCACCATTTTATCCTTATCCTTTATATTTAGCTCTTAGTTAAATAGTTTGACATTTACCATGTCTCTTTTATTTTTCTATTATATGGTTAATAAACATACTATAAACTTTCAAGCGAACCCCAAGTAGTTAATTATTAATATATAAAACATTATATAAGTAAATTGGACGAACCATATATTTTTAGTAATATTATATCAATTAATAATATAATATTTTTTTTAAAAAATCCTTTCTGTCAATTTTAACACAATTTGGTATTTTGTTTTTTCAAAATTCATAATAGCATTATTACATCGAAAAAAAATCCTTTAATCAACCCTATCATGTCATATTAACCTAGAAAATTAGTGTAATTCAAAAAAATTACCAAAATTCATTTATTTGGGTATTATAATATAATATATGTCAATATTTCTTTAATAAGGTATTTACTGCATCATCATTGTGTCATAAAAAAATTAAATTATTTAATGTCTAAAAATTATAAATAAAATACCATTATGTAGGAAATTTTGAAACTTATAATTAATAAATATAGTCGAATTTTTTTCTTATGTATAACACAATATTAAAAATGGTTTAGTTATTAAACATTGATTTTAACACTTTTAACTCTCATTTGAATTAAATAATAATAAATGTCCAAATCTAGTCCATATGGACCTAAAGATTCATATTTTTTTCCTAAGGTTGTTTTTGGTGGAATTACACTTACCCAATAGAATTATGACATGTGTTAGGGTAATAATAATACCATTATTACCCTCAATTACCCAATTTACATTTAACAGTGGTAAATAAAAGTCAAAAGTTACTATTCACAAAACATTATTTTTAACTTAATTAACCAAATTTTTCTTATTGATATCAACCATATATCTCATATTTTTGAATTTCATTTCACAAAATCAGTAAAATTATGTTTTATGCAAATTTTCAAATTCTCATAGGAGGTTGGTAAAAGACGGTAAAAAGTTCGATAAATTTTTTTACTTATCTAAAATTATTATAATCTGACTCAAATTAATTACATGGAACTTATATAGGTATTAAGTATCTATTTTGACCTAAAACATTTAAATAAAATAAATAATTATTTCAATAAAAATTTTGTTATAAACAATATCTACGTGTTTTTCACTATTCATCAAAAATTGAATGTTTTCAAAAAAATACCAAAAATTCCCTATAAGCTAATTTAAATATTAAAAATCAAAAAATGAATTCCATTTTTATAAATAAAATGTAAAAAATCTAAAAAATTGGTTATTACTATCCAAAATGGCTAATTTGATTGGTTGTGGTGAGTTAGAATATCGAAGTTGCGTACAATGCAAGCTATTGCATTATTCAAAGGAAAACGTACCATAGAGGGTTGGGGTGTTACATTCTCAACATCTTCAAATAATTTCATCTTTGAAATTTCAAGAATATTTCTACATAAATATATTTGGGTGGTTCTTCATCATAAGTTCCTTGGGTTCCCACATTGCCTCTTCCATTTTATAGTTTCTCCATTGAACTTTTACTAGACGAGTCATCCTTTTTCTCAACACTAGTTCTCTTGTATCAAGAATCTTGACAGGCTATTCACAATAAGACACATCAGGTTTTAGTTATAATTCCTCATAGGTGAGCACATGGGTTAGGTCAGGTGTGTATTTATTTAACAGTGATACGTGGAACACATCATGAACTTTGGATATACTTAGAGGCATTTCCAAATATTAAGATATATCCCTAATTTTTTCTAGAATTTTGAAAGGTCTGATTTTCCTGGGACTTAATTTACCTTTCTTACCAAATTGTATAACTCCCTTCCATGGAGATACCTTAATAAAAACATGATCTCCTACCTAAAATATCAAATCCTTCCTTCGATTATCGACATAGAAATTCTACCTACATTGAGCTGCTTTGATGAGGGTTTGGATAGCCTTCACCTTCTCCATCGTTTCCTCCACATGTTCTGGGCTTAGAAGTTTTCTTTCACCAACATCATCCTAACATGTTGGAGTGTGACATATCATTCCGTATAATGCTTTATATGGTGCCATCTGAGTACTTGAATGGAATATATTATTATAGGAAAATTCTACCAGAGGTAAATATTGATCCCACTTACCTTGAATGTAAATTTAGCAAGATCTCAACATGTCTTCTAAGGTTTGAATAATCCGTATTGATTATCCATCAGTTTGAGGGTTGTAGGCAATTCTTAAACAATGTTCAGTATCCAGGGCATTCTGAATACTTTTCCATAATCTTGATGTAAAATGTGGATCATGATTAGAAACAATCTACAGGGGTACTCCATGAAATCTTATAAATTCATTAATATACAGTCTTCCTAAATGTTCAAGTGGTAAATCTTCTCTTATAGCATGAAAATGTGTTGACTTGGTGAGACCTTCAACAATGACACATATTACAATGTTCCTTATAGGAGTATTTTCTAGTCCCATGACAATGTCAATCACAATATTATCCCATTTCAACTCAGGTATGGGAAGAGGTTTCATGACTCCTATAGGTTGTTTCCTTCCATCTTTGACTTGATGACAATGCATACATCTTGAACAAAAATAAAAAATCTCACTATTCATGATTTCCTACAAAAAATGATCCTTCAAATACCAATACATCATGGTTATCCCATGGTGTATAGATAAATTGGAGCTATGAGCATCATTAACAATTCCCTTTTCAGATAAGGTACATTGGGAACACAGAGGTACATTGGGAACACAAAGTCTCTTCCCAAATTTCAAAATCCCATCTTCATATACAATGTTTATCAATATCCCATCATTCACAGATTTAATCTTCTTTTGAAATTCCTCATCATCATCCTGAGAACTTTTTATCTTTTCTAGTAAATATGGTTTTCCAACCATTTGAAATAGCATGGATGTTTCACCTTCCATGGTTTTCCCATATCAATCATTACTAGATCCATGAAAATATGATCCCTTTCAACGCTTATCTTGTTCAAAACATCATGATCCTTTCTACTCAATGAATCTTCCACATTATTTTCTTTACTATGTGGTAGTGTATCGTGCACTCATAATCCTTTAGAAGTTCAATCCATCCCTTTTTCCTCATGTTGAGTTCCTTCTGAGATAAAATATACTTAAAAATCTTGTGATCAGGATAAATCTCACATTTTTTACCATAGGGATAGAGTCTCAAAATCTTCAAAATAATGATTATAGCTGTTAACTCATGTTCATGAGTAAGATTGTTTTTATCATGAATTTTCAGCTATCGTGATGCATAGGCAATAACTCTATAATTCTGCATAATGACACAACTCTGTCCATTCATTGAGGCAACCCTATAAATATCAAACCCATCATTCCCTGATGGTAGATTCAAGATAGGATCATTGACTAATATTCACTTCAGTTATTTGAAACATTCTTCACACTTTTTTGTCCAAAAAAATTTATCCCCTTTACGTGTGAGCTTTGTTAATGGGTTAGCCAATCGTGCAAAATTCCAGACGAAATGTCGAAAATAACCTACAAAACCAATAAAACTACTTACCACAGTTATAATTATCAGTGCTGGACAATTTTTGGATAGCCTTTGACTTAGATGTGTTAATAGAGATTCTATCCTTATAGAAAATACGTCTATGAAAAGAAATATCGTGAAGCCAAAATTCACACTTGCTAAACCTATCATATAATTTCTTTTTTATTACGGTTTTCAGAATGGTGGACAAGTGATTTTAATGATCTTCATAGCTATTGGATTGTACCAAGATATCATCAATAAATACCACTACAGTGTCATCAAGATATTCCTTGAAAACTGTATTCATTATATCCATGAATATATAGGGTGAATTAGTTTGCCCAAAAGGCATTACTATAAACTCGTAATTCCCATACCAGGTTCGAAATTCTATTTTTGGAATTCATTCATTCTTCACACATAACTGATGATATCTAGATTGAAAGTCAATAGTTGAAAAATATTAAGCTCCGTGAATTTGGTTGAATAAATCATCAATTCAAGGTAGGGGATACTTGTTCTCTAATGTTATAGCATTGATCTTCCTATAGACAATTCAAAACCTCATAGATCCATCTTTCTTCTTAACAAAATGAAAAGGGGCTCCCCATAGAGATACACTAGGAGTAATAAATCCCATATTACTCAATTCTTCTAGTTGTTTATTTAGGTCCACTAATTCCACAATGTCGATTGTATAAGGGGTCTTCGATATGGGTCTTGAACCATGAATTAAATAAATGGAAAACTCATTTTATCATTTGGGAATATGTCCGTGTAAATCCATTAGAAACACATCAACATATTCTTTCACAAAAGGTATGTACTATATTTGAACATTCATCTCATCACCCGCAGTTATTTCATTCTCTTCCTCCCCAATAATTCAATTTAGTTGAGCTAATGGGGGTGGATCTAGATAAGAATGAGGTGGTTATGATTCTGCTCTAATGATAAGGTCCTCCTTATCATCGTCAAAAATTATAACCTCCTTAATCTTACAAAAAAATTTCACATCATGGTCTGAAATCCAATCTATTCCAAGGATTATTTCAAATTCAATCATGGGTATTTTTATGAGATCAGTAGTTAAAGAACATTTATATTCCATAATGGGAACTAATTAACAAAACATTATTGCAATGATACTTCCCTTATTAGTGTTGACTGAAAACTCTCTTGATAAACCAATTTGGAAATATCTTATTTTCATAGCAAATTTGGAAGATATAAAATAATGTAATGATCCAGAATAAAAAAAATCATTGGCTAAACCTGAGGAAACCATTAAATTACATGCCACACCATCTTTTGGAGCTTCAACCTCAACAGTAGTGATCGCATAAGCTTGGCTTTGATCCCTCAGCCTTTTTTGTAGGAAAGTTTCCCTAAGGCTTTGGAAATTCATTTTCATAATGTCCTATCTCCATAAAATTTTATCATTGAACATTGGTAGCCTCTTTCGTTCCCTTATAATCACAAGAAAGACGTCCATTATGTCCACATTTGTGGCATACTCATTTTCCTGTCTGACAGGAACTAGGGTGCTTCCTTTCACAATTATCACATGTTGGAAATTCAATTCATCCCTTCTTCCCTATTCCCATATTTCCTTTCCTAGAGTGTTTAGTAGATCACTTCTTCACTAACTTGATTTAAAGTCTAAAGACATAGATAATTCCTTTTTTGTCTTGATAGCACATGTGACAATATCATCATATGATGAGAAGGATTTTGATTCTAATGCTTGATGAATAAATGTTTTTAACCCATCCAAGAAACGGTCAATATTACATCTTGGGTAATTTAAATAATCTATAGCTTGCCTTGCTAACATTGTAAAGTTAGCTTCATACATTGTGACATTCCCATCCTCCTTTTTCTTCAGACTCATAAATTTCCTTTCCTTATCCGCTCGATGGTCACAAGGAATGAATTTTTCTATGAAAATACATTAAAAATCCCCCATTCTATACTGGACACTTCTTCATCTTCCTTTTTGTTTTGAATCAATGACCACCATTTATCAGCATCTCTTGTGAGGTGATAAACTGCCATGACATCTCTTTCCATTTCACTACTCCCCAAAGCATTAAATATTTTTTTTAAGGAAATTATCAATTTCTCACCCACTAATGGATTTTTTAACCCCATGAATGTTGGTGGTTGTTACCTCATGAAGCTATCTAACATTGATCCTCCACGTTTTGGATCTGGGTGCTCTATACAAGTAAGGTTATTTTTCATAACCTGTGTGAGTTGACCCAGTATGGTGATAATATGATTAACAACAGTTGCATCCCCAGCTCAGGTATAATTATCTTGAGTAGGAGGGAAATCCATATATGGATTATGTGAATTGATATAGTTTTCATTCCTTCCACTAGGAGCCATTTCAACACAGTGGCATAAACTAGATTAGTTTATGAATCGAAATACATAATTCCAAAATTGTAAAAAACATAACATGAATTGAAAAGTTTATGGATAAAATCCATAATCATAAAGAAAAATATACTTTGATGATTTATAAACTCATAAACCCTTCATAATTGGTTTTAAGGAAAATGAGAATTATCCTAAGCATATCCCTTGGGAGTGTCATAACTAAGAGTGCAGCAAGGCTTGTTATCGTGCACCATTTCCCATTCGAGTCTATCTCAAAGTGGTATTTTAGGTTTTACCCCTAGGTACTTCTGTGCATGATCCACCTCTACCTCCTCATATCCAGACATGGATTTATTTTTTGTAAGACTCACAAAATATCTACAATACCAAATTTCTATTAATTTCTTCTATACTAATCAACAAAGTCTATAATTGGATAATGTTCTCTAATCATAGTTTATCAGAATCTATTTTCCAAGGTTAGTGCTAAACTTTCTCTGATAGAAACTATAACACCTTGACCCTAGTTACCCCGAGGCGGTGCATTATTACATAAAATTGGTATGATCACAAGGAAATCATGTCATGAAAGAATGATCAATTTAGTATTATTGGAATCAATATTCATACATAAGTTCAACATTACTACTTGAAAAAAATACAACAATAATTTATTCTATTAGAATCATCCACGCATCCTAGATTATGCCAGTAAGTCACTCATAACTAACTTCTTCAAATCCAGGGAATTTGAAACATAAGAAAGGGGTAAGCTCTAACGCTCAGTAAGGGTAACCAATAGAGTGGAAGATAACATAAATATTAAGCATGGAGAATAATTCAAAACACATGATTTTACCAATAATAAACAAGAACACTTTTATGGAATGAATATGAGCTAAGTAAATAATGCCATAATAAAACATAATCTTGGGTATTCAACTAGTCGAATGACCAAATGAACCATCAATATTATTTTCATAATGAGGGATTGTATAATGTTGTCCATTCCGAAACATTTTGTCAAGGCCTCGACCAAGACGTCTAAAAATGATTAAGGCCTCGGCCAAAACTATATATAAAATTGGGAAAGGCCTCGGCCAATTCCATGTGTAGTTGTATCATGCGACCTACCGATGAAATGAGGATCCATAGCGGGCTCCACCTGTCAATTACTAAGCCTAATACATTCTTCATATGAAAAGGATGAAATATAACATAAACATTCATATTAAAACTAGCATATGAAATGTCAATACTTTAACCAAAAACCATTAATGGTATAAAAATAACACATCCATAGTCAAACATGTAACAAATCCATCAATAAAATATGGAATATTTGTATCATATTGAATAGAATTCAAACTAGTATAAAATCCATCAAAGTATGTTGACAAAGATAAAATCCAAATGATTTGAGAAAAATATCTCTTTATTTTTTGAAATCATTTAATGTTACATAATTATAAATGAAAAAAATTTATTTTGAAAATATTCTTATAAGATTGTTAAGGAAGCATTGATGATGTTATAATGGTGGAGAATAATCACACACACCGTATATGTTAAAGAAGGAATTCGTACCTTAAATTTTCCGAAATGGTCGAAAAGTACATTGTTTGGAAAACAAATGAATGATTTCTTCCAAAAAATATAAGTTAAAATAACGGTATAAATTAATTTGGCACATTTTCTAGTAAATAAAAAAATATTGAAATATATTTTTAAGAAAAATGAATGAGGATGATAAGGAGGTCCCAGTAGATACTTACGTGTAAACATCCTCAGATATTAAAGAGATTATAGAATTAACCCTTACCTTGTACATTTCATTGGTCGAGGGTAGGTTAACCTATTGTATAATGGTCAAATAATATTTATTAAATTATACATGAACTATACACATTAATATGATATCATATATGATCTTTTAATACTGCATTGATAATAATATTTTAGTATTATCTTAGTTTCAGGTGTTAACTTATTCATTTTCCTATATATGCTTTGTTACGTAAGTAATGTTTGTTATGGATAGGATGTATGTTATTCATATTCAGAATGATATTAAGTCATTATACATTATTTGTAACCATCAAATGAAAATTTTTCTTGAATGGTTATGATGGGGAATGAATCTCATCGTGTTCGTGGAGACAGTAATCCGTACGTACGCATGAGCGACAATATCTTTATTTTGACATTAAAATCATATATAATTGGATGGTATATCATATATAATGAATATTTATCATGTTATATTTATTATTTAAATCAATTATACAACATTATTATACCCATCCAAATAATAGTGTATTGAATAACAACTACACCACGACGTGGAGACAGAATGTTGTATGTATGCACATATGGTGACATGTCATTCAAAGGATGGAGAGAATAATGAATATGGTTGTAAAATTTCAATAATAACATAAAATTATATAGGATATACTATATTTATTATTTTATAATGGTAACAGCAAGGAATGATGAAGTTGAAGAAGAAATAAACTTGAAATAGGTGATGAAATATTTATCTATTCTTCAGGTTCTTCCTTTTGATTTGACCTAAAGAGCTCCATAGGTAGGATTTATGACTAAAGGTAGGCCTCTATAATTAAGGGAGGATATAGGAGAAAATATTTGGGTAGGTTTTGTCCGATCCAAATTGTTTTATGTTGTGAATTTGAGATAAGGATATGTTCCATTTTATAAGAGGTGTGAGGGGAACCTTAGGAAAATATTGAAATATTATTTTATAATAAACTCATATTCAGTTTCTAAAGGAACAAAAATGATTTATTTCAATTATATGGTGGGTATGGGTAGAAATAATCCCATCCAATTGGTTTTATATATGTTTAGCTCACCATTTTAGCCTTATCATTTATCTTTAACTCTTAGTTAAATAGTTTGACATTTACCATGTCTCTTTGTATTTTTATATTATATGGTTTTAAACATACCATAAACTTTCATTAGAACCCCAAGTGGTTAATTATTAATATACATAACCTTATATAAGTCATTTGGTCGATCCATATATTTTTTGTAACATTATCTCAGTTAATAATATAATATTTGTTTTAAAAACTCTTTTATGTCAATTTTGACACTATTTGGTATTTTGTTATTTCTAAATTAATAATTGCATTACTACATCCAAGAAAATTAATTAAAACAACCCTAGTATTCATATTAACCTATAAAAGTTTTTTAATTCATAAAAAGTCTCAAATTACATTTATTTCTGTATTTAAAACATCAATTAATTTAATATTTCATTAATAAGGAAATTACTGAATTATCATTGTATCATAAATAAAATAAATTATATAATGTCAAAAAATTATAAATAAAATACAATTTTGTAATAAATATTTTAATATTTCTAATTAATATTTATAGACTATTTTATCCTTTTAATAATCCTATATTAAAAATGGTTTAGTTATTAAACATTGATTTTAACACTTTTAACTCTTCTTTGAATTAAATAATAATAAATGTCGAAACCTAATTCATGTGGTCCTAAATGATCATATTTTATTCCTAAGGTAGTTTTTTGTCGATTTAAACTTATCCAATAGAATTAAGATATGTATTAGGGTAATAAAAAAATTATTTTTATCCTTAATTACCCTATTTACTTTTAATCGTGGTAAATAAAAGTCAAAAGTTACTATTCACCAAAAATTATTTTCATCTTATTGAACCACATTTTAATTACTGATATCAACTTTTTCTCTCAGATTTTTGAAATTAAATTCATAGAAGCGTTAAAATTACGTTTTATTCAAATTTAAAAATGCTCCTATGCTGTGTGTAAAAGATTGTTGAAATTTCGATAAATTTTTTATTATATCTAAAATTATTATAAAATGGCTCCAATGAATGGAATTGAAATTATATAGGAATTATGTATCTATTTTGACCTAAAATAAATTTAAATAAACTAAATAATTATTTAAATAAAATGTAGATTTTAAACTACAACTTAGTGTTTTTCATTATTCATTAATAATTGAAAGTTTTTAGAAAAATACCAAAAATTCGTCCTAGTCTAATTTTGATATTCAAAATCCAAATATGAAGTCCATTTTGATAAATAAGATTTATGAAATTTAGAAAATTGGGTATTACTATTCATAATGTCTTGTTTGATTAGTCACGGTGTGTTAGAATCTTGAAGTTGCGTACAATGCAAGCTATTGCATTATTCAAAGAGAAACATACCATAGAATCTTAGGGTGTTACATTCTCCCCTCCTTAAAATTATTTCATCCTTAAATTTTTAGAATATTACTATATAAAATGATTCATTTGGTTCTTCATCATATGTTCCTCGGGTTCCCTTGTAGCCTCTTCCATTTTATGGTTTCTCCATAGAACTTTTACCAGACGAGCCATCCAATTTCTCAACACTTGTTATCTTGTATCTAGAATTTTTATAGATTCTTTTCAATAAGATAGATCAGATTATAGTTATAATTCATCATATTTGAGCACATGCATTGGGTCAAGAATGTATTTTCTCAATAGTGATACATGTAACACATCATGAACTAGGAAGAGACTTGGCGGCATTGCCAAATTGTAAGCTACAACCCCAATTCTTTCAAGAATTTCAAAAGTTCTGATACACCTGGGACTTAATTTACCCTTCTTGATGAATCATATAACTCCCTTCTATGGAGATAACATCAAGAAAACATGATCTCCTACCTGAAATCCCAAATCCTTCCTTCTGTTATCATCGTAGCTCTTCTGTCTACATTAAGCTACTTTGATGTGGGTTTGGATTACCTTCAACTTCTCCATTGTTTCCTCCACAAGTTCTGGGCCTATGAGTTTCCATTCACCAACAACATCTTAACAAGTTGGTGTACAAAATCTCATTTCCAATATCACTTCATATGGTTCCAACTGAATACTTTAATGAACACTATTACTATTTGAAAATTCTACTAGAGGTAAATATTGATCCCACATACCCTGAAAGTCAAGTGAGAAGGATCTTAACAAGTACTCTAAGGTTTTAATAGTCCATTCTGGTTGTCCATCAGTTTGAGAGTGGTTGGCTGTGCTCAAACGAAGTTTAGCATCTAGGGAATTCTGAATACTTTTCAAGAATCATGATGTAAAAAGTGGATCACAATTAGAAACAATTGATAGGGGTATTCCATGAAGTCTTAAAACATAATTAATATATAGTGTTGCTAAATGTTCAAGTTGTAAATCTTTTCTTATAACATGAAAAATTAATGACTTGGTATGACGATCAATAACGACCCATATTGCATCGTTCCCACTAGGAGTTTTTGGTAGTCCCATTACAAATTCCCTCATAATATTATCCCATTTCCACTCATGAATGGGAAATGTTGCATGACTCCTCCAGGATGTTGCCTCTTGACAAACTGTACATCCTAATACACAATTAGCGATCTCCCACTTCTTATTTTCCTACCAATAATGTTCCTTCAAATCTCTATACATCTTGGTGCTCCCCGGGTGAATAGAGAAGTTGGATCTATGAGCATCATCTAACAATTCCCTTTTCTGATTAGGTATATCAGGAACACAACGTCTCTTCCCAAATTTCAGAATCCCATCTTCAAATATGAAGTCAATCAATCTCCCACCATTCAATGATTTAATCTTCTTTTGAGATTCCTCATTATTAGCCTAAGAACTTTTTATCCTTTCTAGTAAATATGTTTTGGCAACCATTTTAAAAAACATTGATGTTTTACCTTCCATGGTTATTCCAATATACCTATTTATTAGATCCATGAAAATAGGGTCCCTTTCAACACTCATCTTGTCCAAAACTCCATGATCCTTTCTTCTGAAAACATCAACCACATTATTTTCCATCCCCAGGTGGTTGTGTATCATGCAATCATAATCCTTGAGTAGTTCAAGCCATCTCCATTTCCTCATGTTGAGTTCCTTCTGAGAGAAAATAAACATCAAACTGTTGTGATCATTATAAATCTATCATTTTTTTCCCAAGATATATTGTCTCCAAATCATCAAAATAAATATTACACCTACTAACTCACGATCATTAATATGATAGTTTTTCTCATGGTTTTTCAGCTTTTGTGATGCATAGTCAATAACTCTATCATTCTGCATAAGGACACATCCAAGTCCCTTCTTTTAGGCATCACTATAAATAACAAACCCCCTCATTCCCCATTGGTGGAGTCAAGATTATAGTGTTTAATAATATTCTCTTAAGTTCTTCGAAACATTCTTCACACTCATTTGTTCAAATGAGTTTATCCCTTAACATGTGAGCTTTGTTAATGGGTTAGCCAATCGGCACATATTCGGGATGAAACGTTGATAATAATGTGCTAAACCAATAAAACTGTGTACCTCAGTTATACATGATGGGGCTGGCCATTCTTGGATTGCTTTTGTCTTATAAGGGTCAACAGAGATTCCATCCTTAGAGATAATATGTCCAAGAATAGAAATCTCCTGAATCCAAAATTCACACTTGTTAAACGTCCCATAAAATTTATTTTGCCTAAGTGTTTTTATAATGGTGCACAAGTTATTTTCATGATCTTCTTAGATTTTAGAATATTCCAGGATATCATTAATAAATACCAATATAAAGTCATCAAGATATTCATTGAAAATTCTGTTTAATAGATCCATGAAAATAGAGGGTGAAATAGTCAACCCAAAAGTAATTACTGTTAACTCGTAATTCCCGTACCTGGTTTGAAATGCTATTTTAAAATGTCTTCCTTCTTCACACAAAACTGATGATATCTAGATCAAAGGTCCATCATTAAAAAATATTGATCTCCATGAAGTTGGTCGATAAAATCATCAATGTGAGGTAGGGGATACTTGTTCTTTATTTTTATAGCATTGATCTTCATGTACTCAATGAACAACAACATATATAAGTATTTCTTCTTAAAAAAAGAACAGGGGCTCCCCATAGAGAAACACTAGGGTGAATAAATCCCTTATTACACAATTCTTCTAGTAGTTTCATTAATTCCAATAATTCCACAGTGTCCATTTATAAGGGGTCATTGGTATGGGCCTTGAACCAAGAATTAAATCTTTGGAAAACTCAATTTCTCGCTCTGGAGGATGTCCAGAAAAACCTCTGGAAATACATCAATATATTATTTCAAAATAGGCACTTCCTTTATTTGATCATTATTTTCCTCACCCATAATTATTTCATTCTCTTCCACCTCAATAATTGAATTTAGTAGAGTTAATGGGAGTGTATATAGATAAGAATGAGGTGGTGATATTTATGCTCTAATGATAATGTACTCCATATCATCATCGAAAATTTTAACCTCTTTATTCTTACAATAAATTTTCACATCATGGTTTGAAAGCCAATCTATTCTGAGGATTATATAAAATTCATTCATGAGTATAATGTTGTGATCAGAAGATAAAGAAAATTTATATTCTCAAATTGGAACTTATTCCCAAAACATTGTTGCAATGATAATTCCCTTAAGAGTTTTGATTGACAACTCCCTTGTTAAATCAAATTGGAAATATCTAATTTTCATTGTAAACTCGGATGATATTAAATAACGAGAGGATCCAGAATCAAATAAAGAATTGGCTAAACATGGAGAAACCATTAAATTACCTTCCACCATGTCTTTCGGAGATTCAACCTCAACATTAGTGATCACATATTATTGGCCATGATCCCTTGTCCTTTTCTATGGTAAGTTTCCCTGATACTTAAGATATTCATTTTCATATTGTCCCATTTCCCTGAAATTTTAGAATTGAACATTGGTTGTGTCTTTCATTACCTTACAATCACCAGAAATATGGACTTCTGTCCACATTTGTTGCATACTGCTTTTCCTTTTAGACAGGAACCATGGTGCTTCCTTCCACAATTATCACAGGGTGGAAATTCAATTCTTCCCTTATTCCATTTTTCCTTATTACCTTTCCCAGAGTGTTCTGAAGATCACTTCTTTTATTCCTTTTCTTTAAAGTCATAAGACTTAGTGAATTCCTTTTCTATAGTGATTGCTCATGAGACAATATCTTCTTACAATTTGAAGGATTGTGATACTAATACTCAATGGAGAAATGGTTTTTTACCCCTTAAAGAAACTGTCAATCTTACATCTTGGGAAACATATATAATTTGAAACATGTCATGTTAACCTTGTAAAGTTAGCTTCATAATTTGCAACATTCTCATCCTATTTTTTCCTCAGACTAATAAATTGCCTTTCCATATCTTCTCGATGGTCAAAAGGAAGGTATTTTTCTAAGAAAAAATCCTTAAAATCCCTCTATTCCATACAGGAAACATTTTAATTTTCTTTTGTGTTTTTAATCAATGACCACCATTGATCAGCATCTCCACTGAGGCAATAAAATTACATGACAACTTTTTCCCTTTTTTCTACTCCCAAAAGAGTGAAATATTTTCTTTAACGTATTTATCCATTTCTCAGCCCCTAAGGGATTAGTACTCCCTTTTAATGTTGCTGGTTGTTGCCTCATGAAGCAGTCTAACATTGATCCTTCGTGTTGTGGATCAGGGTGCTCCATATGGGTAAGGATATCATTCAAAACTTCTGTGAGCCTTCCTAGTATGGTGATAAGTTGAGTATCCCTAGTTGCATCACCAGCTCGGCTATAATTATCTTGAGTAAAATGGTAATCCCTACATGGATTACATGCATTGATACTGTTTCTATTACATCCACTAGGCGCCGTTTCTAAATAATAGCATAAACTAGATTAGTTCATAAATCAAATTACATTATTCCAAACATGTAAAACAATTAACATGAATTAAACAGTTTATGGATATAATCTATAATCATAAAAAATGTTTTCATCGAAGATTTATAAATTCATAAACCATTCATAATGGTATGTAAAGAAAATGTGAATTATCCTAAGAATATTCCCCAGGAGTGTCATAACTAAGAGGGAAGCAATGCCCATTGTCGCACACCAGTTCTCATTCGAGTCTAGCTCTTAGCGGGGTTTTTGGTTTTAACACCTAGGTACATCGGTGCTAGAGCCGCCTCTACCTGATCATATCCAAAAATGGATGTATTTCCTGGAAAACTCACATAATTTCTACAAAAACAAAATTCCAGGAAGTTCTTATATACTATTCCTCAATGTCTATCGTAGGATAATGTGCTCTAATTAGAATTTATCTAAATCCAGTCTCCAAGGATTGTACTAAGCTTCCTCATAAACAAACTGTAACACCCTGACCCCAATTACAATGATTTGGTGAATTATTACCTAGGATTGGCATGATCACAACATAATCTTGTCCCGAAAGACCAATCAGTTTAATATTATTGGAAACAAAATTCATAAATAAGTTATACATTGCAAATGAAAAAAATAAAACAATAATTTATTCCTTTAGAAACATCCAAGACTCCTGGATTATTATGGAAAGTCACTAATAACTAACTTCTTCATATCTTGGGAAAATGAAACACAAGAAAGGGGCGAACTCAAATGCTCAGTAAGGGTAATGAATACAACAGAAGATAACATAAATATAATGCATGATGAAAATTTGAAAACACATTCCTTTACAAATAATAAACATTAACACTTTTATGGATGGAATAAGAGATGAGTAAATAATGACATATTAAAACATAATCATGGGTATTCTAATAGTACAATGACCACATGAACCATAAATATTATTTTCATAATGAGGGAATGTATAATGTCGGACATTCTAAAACATTTTGTCAAGGCCTCGGGAAAGATGTCTAAAAATGATTAAGGTCTCATCCAAAACTATATATCAAATTGGGAAAGGCCTCAACAAATTCCACATCCAGTTGTATCATGAGACCTACTGATGAATCAAGTATCTATAGAGATCTCCTCCCATCACATACTATGTCTAATACATTCCTCATATGAAAAGGGTGAAATATAACATAATCATTCGTATTAAAACAAACATACGAAATGTCAATACTTTACCCACAAACCATGAATGGTATAAAAACAACACATGCATAGTTAAACATCTCAAAAAACCTTTAATGAAATATGAAAGATTTGTATCATATTGAATCTACTTCAAACAAGTATAAAATCCATCACAAGATGTTCACAAAGATGGAATCAAAACTATTTAAGATAAATATCTCCTTCTTTTTTTTTTGAAATCATATAATGAAACATAATTATAAAAGAAAACATTTATTTTGAAAATATTCTTATAAGATTGTAATGGTAGCTTTGACGATGTTATAATGGTGGAGAATAAATGAACCTTCCATATAAGTTAATAAAGACATTCTTACCTTAATTTTGTCAAAACGGTCGTAATGTAACTAGTTCGTAAAAAAACTGAAAGATTTCTTTGAAAACATATAATTCAAATATGGGTGTAAATGACTTTAACCCATTGTCTAGTAAATAGAAAAAATATTTAGAAATACATTATTGAGAATCATGGATGTGGATGATAAAGAGGTCCTGGTAGATACTTGCGTAAAAACAACCTCAACTAATAATTAGATTGAAGATATAACCAGTACCTTGTACTTTTCCATGGTTGAGGTTAGGTTAACCCCCTGTATAATGGTGAAAAATAGTTATTAACTTATACAAGAACCATATAAATTAATATGATATCATATATGATCTTTTAATATTTATTTGATAACAATATTTTAGTATTATCATCATTTCAGGTGTTAACTGATTCATTTTCATTTATAAGATTTGTTATGTAAGTAATGTTTTTTATGGATAGGATGTATCTTATTCGTATTCAAAATTATATTATGTCTTTAAACATTATTTTTAATCATCAAATGAAAATTAGTCTCGAATGGATATGATGGGAAATGAATCTCAGCGTGATAATGGAGACGGTAATCCGTACGTACGCACGAGAGAAAATATCATTATTTTGATATTAAAATTGTGTATAATTGGATGTTATATCATATATACAGAATCATTATCATGATATATTTTTTATTTATAACAATTATACATCATTGTTATACCCATTAAAATAATATTGTATTGAATAACAACTACACCAAAACATGGAGACGATAATCCATACGTACGCACATATGGTGATATGTCATTCAAAGAATGGATATAATAATGTATATGGTTGTACCATATTCATAATAACATCATAGTATATATGAGATACTAGAGTTTTTATTTTTGAATGGAAACAACAAGGAATGAATAAGTGGATGAAGAACAAAACTTGAAAGAGGTGATGAAATATTTACCTCTTCATCAGGTTGTTCATTTTGATTTGATCAAAAGGGTTCCATATGATTGATTTCTGACTAATGGAAGGAATATAATCTTAATTGAGGAGATAGGATATGATATTTGGGCAGGGTTTTGTAGAGACAAATGGAATTTAATGTGTAAATTTGAGAGAAGGTGAAGTTCCCTTTTATAAGAGGGGTGAGGGGCACCTCAAAAAAAGACTGAAATATAATTTTATATTAAACTAATTTTCGGTTTCTAATTTCTGAAAATGATTTATTTAGAGGATAAGGTGGGTATGGGTATAAATAATATCATCCAATAGGTTTTAGACATGTTTAGGTCACCATTTTAAAATTATCATTTCGATTTACCTCTCTGTTAAATATTTTTACATTTACCATGTCTCTTTATATTTTAATATTATATAGTTAATAAACATAAAATAAACTTCAAGTGAAACTCAAGTGGTTCATTATTAATATATATATAACCATATCTAATTCATTTTTCATATCCTAAGATTTTTAGGAATATTATATCAATTAATAATATAATATTGGTTTTAAAAACACTTTTATGTCAATTTTTACACAATTGGGTATTTTGTTTTTGCTAAATTTATAAAAGTATTAATACATTGAATAAAATTCATTTAATATACCCCAACATGTCATATTAACCTATAAAATTAGTTTAACTCATTAAAAGTCTCAAATTACATTTATTATGGTATTTATAATATCAATAATTTTAATATTTCATTAATAAGGTAATTACTGCATCTACATTGTGTCACAAATAAATTAAATTATATAATGTCTAAATATTATAATTAAAATACCATTATGTAGGAAATATTTTTAGATTTATATTGAATATTTATAGTTTAACATATCTTATTTATAGCCCTTTAATAAAAATGGTTTAGTTATTTAACATTGATTTTAACACTTTTAACTCTTCTAGGAATTAAATAATAATAAATGTCCTAATCTAATCCATGTGGACCTAAATGATCATATTTTAATATAAAGGTTGTATATGGTAGAATTATACTGATAAAATATAATTTGGACATGTTCTAGGGTAATAATAATATCATTTTTAGCCTTAATCAACTTATTTACTTTTAACCATGGTAAATAAAAGTCAAAAATTACTTTTCACCAAAAATTATTTTTATCTTACTGAATGAAATTATACTTACTGATATCAACCATGTCTCATGGATTTTGGAAATTCAATTCATTGAATCAATAAAGTTATGTCTTATGGAAATTTACTAATGCTCCAAGGAGGTGGGTAAAACATGGTAAAAAGTTTAATAATTTTTTTATATATCTAAAATTATTATTAACCGACTCTAATGAATTACATTGAACATATATAGGTATAATGTATCTATTTTGACCGAAAATAAATTTATATAAAATAAATTATTATTTACATAAAAATTCGGTTTTAAACTATAACTTTCTGTTTTTCTCAATTCATCTAAAATTGAAAGTTTTCAGAAAAATACCAGAAATTCACCATAAGATAATTTCGATATTCCGAATCCCAAAATGGAGACCATTTGGAAAAATAAAATTTATAAAATTTCAGAAAGTGGGTAATACTATTAATAACGTATAGTTTGATTGGTCGTGGTGTGTTATAATCTCAAAGGTGTGTACAATGCATGCTATTGAATTATTCAAAGGGAAACATACCAATGAAGATTGGGGGTGTTGCACGGTCTCCAAGTCACCACACATGGATATGTGCTCGACCATGACATGGCCAACACATGACTATGTGCAACAAAAGAGGACACATCATGTAAAAATATGTACACTGTGTGTGCTTTAAAAATTTCCAGAAACTCCTCTTTTTTCTCAAAAACACTTGAGAAGAGAAAATCATACCTGAAAAGAAGATACAGGTACTTAAAAAAAATTCTTTCTTGGACTATAATTTTTATTCTGAATGGAAACAAAATCATCATAAATTTTACATATTTATCAGGAACATGAATTTCGTATTTCATCCACAATAGAATCCTTTTCCATATTAATTTTCTTACTATCTTTGAAAGTCAACTTATTTTATGATTAAAATTAATTGAATAATTCAGAAACTCTTAAAATATCATTTTATAGTGTTTCATTTTAATTAAATAACTTATTAATGTTAGAACCATCGATATTAGAATAATAACTCTAATTATAATCATCACATAAATATTTTTTTATCTTAATCATGAATAGGATGGCCAATTCTTTATCACTTTTAGATTTAGAACTTGAGTGAAATTCTTTGCTACTACAAATTCCATAACTATAAGCTTGTTTCAATTATTTTGTAATTTAATATCACTAGCTTTTTTCATTAGCTTTAGTTAATCTATTTAAAAACCCCCCTTCTTTGTACATTAATAACATGTATCTTCTTGAATAAATTTATCACCCTTCTTTTCTTTTTAATAATTCTTATGATCATTAATTTTTCCATTTTTAATATTTTTCATTCTCTCAAAAATATTATAAATATCATTTCATATATATTGGATTTATCATTTTTCAATTTACAAATATCATTTGATATATACAAGAATACACATAAATAGTGAATATTATATTAATAAAAAAATATAAAAAACAAAATCAAATTTAATAGAATAATTTCATGTAATAATATTCAAGTCAGCTATTGGTTTATTTTATGGGTTTTTCATGATCATCACATTCACTATAATTTACTATTTATGTAAATACTATATTATATATTCCTATTATCCATAATAATTTTCATCAAATTGAAATTTATTCAAAATATTCCATAAATAATTTTAATTCATAACATTTATTTTATAGATCATTTCATTAGAATATGAGATATAGTAATTAGTTATCATAATAATATATAACCAACAAACTCTATAGATATATCTGTTGAATTATTAATGTAACAACCCCTGATACAAATACTTTTTCATAGAGAAATATTATTATAGAGGTAGACTATCCTTAAGAATGTTCTGGATTTTTTTCCAACTATTTGGTTAGATTGGATAATGGAAGAAGGTATAGAGGGGGTGAATATATCAAAATCATTATTTATAGGGATTATTAATTACTTTTAATTAGTATAATTAATTAGTTTTTAAAACAATAAATGATTGTGTGGATGTTATTTATAGTATTATGGTCTAACATAGACTTAGTCTACCCTTAATCCTCTATACACAATGAGATATATATCATTCATTAACCAAATTTATAAAGGTGAATCATAAAAACATTATGAACTATTATTTATTTATAAATAACCAACCAACCAAATTTTATATGTGAAGTCACATGAAAATTTTATCCTAGTAATTAAATTTTAAGAGGCACATCCCAAAAGGTTCTAACTACTGAATCTGGGAGTTACAAAAATCAAAATTTACAATTAATTTCTAAATAAAATAAAAAGGATAATGAGAAATAACATGATATATTGGATGAATGTTTACAAATTCAAGATACCATATTGAAATAGATAAAATAACAATAAGACATAAGTACTGGTTCTTGAGTATTTTATCTTTTTTATTATCTCATTAAGGAAGTATAATAACTCATGGACATTTTTGTTTATTATTTGAAATATCATCCCATAGTATGAGAAATGTTTAGAACTAATATAATGTATAACACATCATAACGTGAACCCCACCACACACATTGAATTGTGGCACTTGATAAATAATAAAGCTCTAATTGAGGATATATCATATTAGAGTCCCTTCACATGGGAACAATATACAGGTTAAAGGGAAAATGTCTATTATAAAAAAATGAACATAATACATCTGAGTTGTCATTAGATAGTTTAGAATTAAAACCGAAAAATATAAAATTATTTACACAGTAGAGTAAAAGAGATATTAATGTTGTATAATAATTTCTCAACTCATGACTAAAATTATAAAAAATTAAAGACAATTTATAATATTTTGAAATCATCCACTAACTATTTTAAATAGTTTAGGGGATAAGAGGGTAAAGATGAATTCAATGTATATATCTTGTATCATTTAAAAATATAGAATTTAAAATCAAATTATTTTAACTAGTAGTGAATATGTGTATAAATTAAAAACATAATAAAACCACATTAAAATAATAAAATGTAATAATTATTAAATATAAAATAATATTCATTTATAAAAAATAAAATAAAAGATATGAACCTAAAACAATAAAAATTATTTTTTGATGATGAATGTCTCACATGTGTTAATTGAAGAATGTTTGAACTTTATAAAAATGGTGTTAAAAGAGAGATTATCAGCATTTTTGTTATAAATGTTTAAAATTAATTTATAATGTCATTTTACAAATTTAAATAAATGAAATTAATATCCATAAAAATTATACATGTAAAAATATGAAAGAGTGAGTCCAATTTTCTATAGGATTTCAACATAAAAAATTCCCATATGTTAATTTCACATTACTATTTCTCATTTTTAGTTTAATAAACACATCAGAGAATATTTTTCATTGAATACATGTTAGATAATAAGGAATGGGATTCACATAAGAAATTTCATCAAGTTGGTTATTTTCAACGATATATGAATTTAACATGTAGTCGATTCAAATAATAGAATTCTAAAGAACATAAAACTGACTAACATCTCATTTTTTAGACCTAAAGAAGTAATTTTTAAATGATGATTCATAGATGGTTCCTTCTAAATTATATTTTTACAATATTCATTATAATAAAAAATATTCAATAATCGACATAATTTGATTTTAATAACCCCAATTATCATTAAAAATAGTAGTAAAACTGTCATGAAAAATAGTAGAAATTAGGCTAAAGAAATCCTGTGAATTATGACATTATTTTAGATATTATATAAATTGAATTGTATGTTTTAGTCATATTATAATGAAATTAATATAATAACCATATATTTATAAAAATGGAAAAATAATCACTCAGTTATGAGTTTCATAGATCCTGATATAGTCTATATATAGAGCGTAACAAATTCTTCTAAATCGGTTACATGGATTTTAAAATAGCTACAATAATAAAATATTGGGTATTTGTATTGAGAATTTTATATGTGTTGTAAAATGTATAATCAATATGGGAATATAATGAAACATGTATAAATGATATTTAAAGGCCCCAAATGACTTAGTTTTCCTAATAACTAAACCTAAAATTTATAGAACATGTTTTGAGAAAAAACATGGATTGTATTGAAGAATTATGCAAAAAGTAAAATGATTTGACCCGGATTAATAATTCATTAACTGTTTCACCATTTTAAATACCGATACATTAAAATTGAGATAAAACCTATATGAATTTGAAATTTTCAAAACATAAAGTCATTCATGTTTTCAATCTACACATTGACTATATTATTTGATGATATGGGTTATTTTTAATTATTATTCATAAAATGAAAATCTATATGAATGAATTATTACATAAATGGTTTGATAAATGTAATTTATTTATTTAGTGTAATTTAATATTTTCACTCAAAAAATTCATATCTTAAAAAAAACTAGTTTTTATCATCCCCTTACCAAGATTCATTCTGATAGATGCATTTCTCATATTGGAGGAACATAATAATAGTTCATGTTGTGAGACCTAAAACAACACATAAATGAATTTGGAATGATATTGTATGATATTTTTACTCATCATTATTGTATTTATTATGGGGAATCCATTGATATAAATTCTCTATATGATATATAATTTGTTGGATTTATCTTCCCAAAAGATGACATCACCAATCAAACACCAACAATATAATGTTTTTTATAATAGATAATTCAATGTAACTTATTCAATTTTTAGAGTCTATAAATTTACCATTTTACAGTTTCAATTATTATTGATGAGATGTATAACACCCAAGCCTCCATGGTACGATTCCCTTTGAATAATGCAATGGCTTTCATAATATGAAAATTTGAGATTCTAACACACCACAACCAATCAAACTAGCCATTATGAATAGTAATACCCAATTTTTGAGATTTTATAAATTTTATCCTTCAAATTGGATTTAATTTTTGGATTTATAATATCTAAATTAGTATAGGTTGATGTTTTGGTATTTTTATGAAAACATTCAATTTTTGATGAATAGTGAAAACGCTGAGTTATTGTTTAAAACTGACATTTTAATTAATTAATTATTTATTTATTTAAATTTTTTTTAGGTCAAAATAGATACATAATACCAATATATGTTCAATGAAATTCATTGGAGTTAGTTTGTAATTATTTTATATATATTAAAATATCATTGAACTTTTTATCGTCTTTTACTCAACTCCTATGAGCATTTGCTAATTTGTATTAAACATAATTTTAAAACTTATGTGAGTTTAATTTCAAAAATCCGAGAGACACAGTTGATATTAGTATGTAATTTGTGGTTCAAACAGATGAAATAATTTTCGGTCAATAGTAACTTTTTGCTTTTATTTACCAAGATTAAAAGTAAATAGAATAATTAAAGGTGAAAATGATATTATTAATACAACAACATATTTCCTAATTCTAATAGATAAGTTTAATTAGACCAAAAACAACCTTAGGAATGAAATATGATCCTTTAGGTCCACCTAGATTAGATTAGGAAATTTATTATTATATAATTCAAAGAAGAACTAAAATTGTTAAATTCAACATTTAGTAACTAAACCATTTTTAATATAGGGTTACACATAAGATAAATTAGACTATAAATATACATTATAAATTTAAAAATATTTCCTTCATAATTTTATTTTATTAATAAATATTATACATTAAATAAGTAAATTTATTTTTGACCCAATGATGATGCAGTAATTACCATATTAATGCTTGATTAAAATAATTGATATTATAAACATCCAAATAAATCTAATATGAGACTTTTAATGAATTATACTAATTTTCTAGGATAATATAAAATTTTAGGGTTGATTAAATTTATTTAGTTCTAAGTAATAAGGTTGTTATGACTTTATCAAAAATGAAATATTAAATAATGTCAAAATTGACATAAATGAGTTTTTAAAACAAATACAACTTTATTGGTTGATATAATAATCCAAAATATCTAAGGTTCTGCCAAAAAAATATATAGTGATATGTGTATCATTAATTAACCACTTGGAAATCTCTTGAAAGTTAATAGTATTTTTATTAACCATATAATATAAAAATACAAAGAGACATGGTAAATGTCAAACTATTAAACTAAGAGTTAAATCTAAATGATAAGGTTAATATCTTGACCCAATCCTATATAAAACCTATTGTTTTTGAGGTTTTCAACCCTTACCGACCTTAGTCTTTAAATAATTCATTTTAGATCAATTAGAAACCGAAAATTATTTTATTATAAAATAATATTTCAATATTTCTCTAAGGTGCCCCTCACCCCTTATATAAAAGGGCACTTTCTCTTATCTCAAATTCACATCGTCCGAGCCATTTGGCTTGGCCAAACCCTACCAAAATATCCTCCCAAATTTACTACCTTCATCCTAGAGGCCTTCCTTTAGTCTGAAATCCATCTCAAGGATCCCTTTTGATCAAATCAAAAGGAAGAACCTAAAGAAGAGGTAAATATTTCACCACATCTTTCAAGTTCTTTTCTTCTTCCACATCCTCTTTCATTTTTGTTTTCATTATAAAATAATTACTATGTTATCATATATATACTGTGATGTTATTATACAAATTTTACAACCATATTCATTATTCTATCCATCTTATACGTGACAAAGTCACCATATGTGCGTACGTACAGATTACTGTCTCCACGTTGTGGTGTAGTTTGTTATTCAAACAATTTATCATTTGGATGGGTATAATAATGAGTATAAATGATGTAAATAATAAATATAACATCATAATGATACTTTATATATGATATACCATTCAATTATATTCTATTTCAAAATCAAAAAAATGATATTGCCTCTCATGCGTACATACGGATTACCATCTCCCTGAACGCGATGAGATTCATTCACTATTGTATCCATTCAAAACTATCTTTCATTTGATGATTAAAAATAATATTTAATGACATGATATCAATCTGAATCTGAATAACATACACCCTATCCATAAAAAAACATTATTTCTATAACAAATCATATAACGGAAGATGAATCAATTAACACCCGAAAAGATGATACTACTAAAATATCATTACCAAAGAAATAATAGAAGATCAAAATGATATAATATTTCTATATTTAGTTCTGGTATAATTAAATATCTATTATTTAACTATTATAATGGATTTCAACCAACCCTCAACCATGTAAACGTACCAGGTAAGTGTTAATTTCAAGATCTCTTTATTATTCGATGTTGTTTTTATAAAAGTATCTATTGAGTCCTCTTTATAATCCACATCCATGTTTCTTAAAAATGTATTCCAAATATTTTTTTCCTATTTACTAGAATATGGGATAAATTCATTTATATCCTTGTTGGAATTTTTATAAAATCATTTCAAAGGAATCTTTTTGTTATTTTCCAAACAAGTTACCATATAACCTTTTCAACAAAATTAAGGTAAGAATATTTTTTAGCATATATGGCAGGTGCGACTATTTTCCATTGTTATAAAATCATTGAGGCATCCCTTATAAGATTATAAGAATATTTTCAAAATAAATGTTTTCTATAATTATATGAATATTAAATTATTTCAAAATAGAAATAGATATTTCTCAAAAGAAGTTTTGATTTCATCTATGTCCACATCATTTGATGGATTTTAAGCTTATTTGAAGTGGATTTGTTATGATATAATACATCCTTATTGTATTGAAGGTTTTCTGATATTTTTTTATATGAATGAGTTATTTTTACACCAATCATGGTTTATGGTTAATGTATTTAAATTTCGTATGATAGTTTTAATACAAATGTTTATGTTTTGTTTAAACCTTATCATATGTGGAAGGAATTAGACTTACTATGTGACGGGTATAGCCCACTATAGCTCCTCGATGCATCAGTAGGTCTCCTAAGACAAAATAGTGTCTTGGCATAAGGCCTTGACAAAATCTTATTTGTTTTTTTGGCACAAGGCCTTGACTCTGTGATTATGAAGTTTGGAATTATGCATTATATCATTATAAAAGTGGATATTGACATTGCATGTGATAATTCGACTAGCATAATATCCATGTGAATAAATAAATGGAACTCTTTGATTTTATCTTTTCCATATTATGCAGAATTTCATGTTTAAAAGTATTTTTTAGTCTTATAAATTTTTTTAATTGTTTATTATTATTTATGATTGTTTCTTCTATATTGTTATCCTTAATTAGCATCTGAGGTCACTTTTTTCTATGTTTTATTTTTCCTAGGATGTGAATATGTATATTATGATTGACCTCTTGGGATAGTCTATGGGATATGTGTGTGGCCTATCGAGACCATGTTTTTGTAGTTTGTCATTTTATAATGTAATGTAAAACTTTTGTATGTACCTATTATTTCCTAGGCTACTAAACTAATCGATCCTTCGAGACATAACTGTTTGTGATCATGGAAATGTTATGTTATAATGCACAGAATATTGGTATCTAGGGTTAGGGGGTTACTAGATCCTCATTCAAGCTACAATACTCATAATATTCTTGATAATTTCATACATCATATTCTTCAATTATTAACTCATATACTAATAATCATTATTAGATAATAGTTAAAAATATGTTATTCGTTTATTTTAATATTTCCATGTG
This sequence comes from Viscum album, assembly GCA_963277665.1. Lineage (NCBI taxonomy): Eukaryota > Viridiplantae > Streptophyta > Magnoliopsida > Santalales > Viscaceae > Viscum > Viscum album. Next base: position 50,154,698 of record OY728152.1, on the reverse strand, counting down.
CAATGAAAAATTTCATCTTCTATATTTCCATATTTTGGATAATTATATTTATATAAAAATCTTTATATATGTTCTTCCTCATTATTCTGTGAAAGAAAAAATATTGATGACTATTTTGATTATTAATTCATTATACATCATAAATAAAACTAAGTTGTGTTCCATCAATTATAAAATATTAGATTATTTTAAATAATTTTATATTTATTAATATATCTATCCATCAACAGAAACAATTACACTTTTCATTATCTACCAGTGTTCTTACTTCCAAATATTTTCTCAATCAAGAGTATGCACATCTAATGATTTTACTTCCAAAAAACCCATATGAATCTAAAAGTTACATTACCTTAAACATTATCATCAAATTTTTAAATTTTTAATGAGAAAAATAATTCATTATCATTATCATTATTTTATAGGTAAATAATTTAATTTATATTTCAAGATATGTTTTACATTAAAAAGGTTTTGATTAAAATGTTACAAAGGTTGTGAGGTTTCTTCTCCTCTTGATTTTATATGATTATGACATATTCAACCGGTATCACTTTTTTTATTTTATGATGTGTATATTCTACCATATCGATAATTCTTATTATTAATTTCTTTTAATGTAGAGAATTTAAAATCTATTTCATGTTCAATTTTTTTCAATGGTTTCTTATTCCATGTGTTATTAAATCCATAAGGGGCTTTCAAGACCCAACAAATTTTTTTTATTCATAATGATTTTCTTTTCACATTGTTTTTATTTAAATAATTAATCTAATCCTATGAGGATATTATATTTCCATTAATCAATATTTTTGATAGAATTAATTTTTATCAACAAATACATAATCAAAAATAGATTTCATTCCACAAAAAATTTTATGATAATAAGAATAATTTCCAACCTCTATGATTGAAATCTTAATCTTCTATATCATTAACCACTCTTCCTACTTATGTTAATATTTTTATTTCTAATACATGATTTTATTAGTATTATTTTTCCTTTTATTTAAGTTAATACTTTTTAATGGAGTAATTGTAAATTTTTATGATATGGGTTTCAGTATGTGTATTTCTAAAATTGAGATATTTTTTTATTCATATATTTTATCTTAAAACCCATATTTCTTTTTGAAAACATTTATATATTATTAATGAATATTTTATATCTATTTAATTTAGTTTATTATTTAAAAAATTATTTCATTTTATTTTCATCAAGGTTATTTTTTATAGTGAATTGTAACACATAATTTTCATAGCAGGTATAATTGTTTATGAAATTTCATCTCGTGATTTCAATAAATTTTCTTTACTATCTCGAAAATTACTATAAAAATTATACTCATGATTTAGTAATAACCCCATAATTTATGTTTCAATATATTCCTTCTGGGGGATTGAATTTTCAGTATCAACTAAAGCGTATCTTGATGAAATTTCATGTGAAAAAATTCTAAATATTACAAAAAAAATTATTTCAATGTGTTTAAAAATTATATGATGTATGATTGATTTTAAGGGAATAATTTTGAATTGATTAACATCATTAGATGACTGTGTCATTTTATTATATCACCAAAACATAACACATCAGGTCGGAGATATGGTACAAAAAGATATCATTAGTTCCTCCACATAGATAAGAGGTCCAAAAATTATCATTGGGGGCTATGGGAAGAGCATGAGGATACATTCTCCACAGTACTATGTGAACAATAGAGTAACAGTGAATGAATAAATAATAATAATCAAACATCGAATAAATATATAACCATCATCATATTATTAAGATATAGAAATAACACCAAAATATAATGTATGAGTATGAAATCAGGGAAAAAATAACCAACAAATAGTATATAAGACCCCCATTGATGGTGGATCAATTTTAGATGTTATGTAGAAAAATAAACGAGGATGAAAACCTATATCCTAATGAACTCTCAAAAAATATTACACACACCTCTAAAAACATCTCAAATACCTACCATATGGGTCTTTCACATCATTGAATCCATTTTCCAATGCTCTATTTGTGAACTGAATCTAACAAATATGGGTTGAGTAAAAGACTGTAAAGGACACAACTAATGAACCATAATATATGTTCAAAAGATATACTGGTGTATGACAATAAATAAAAAAAAATTTCAACATGATTATATCATAATAATGAGATATTCTCAATTATTATGAAGACCATATCTATCCACATTGGATTTATCCTAAAAGGATCCTCATCTTTCCATGTCTAACATATTCTCCACCATGATGTAATTTTCTAGAAGACATGTTAGAAAAATCCTTATGTATTGGAAATCACATATTCATTCTAAAAAATATGTTTCTAGGTCAAACATGGTAATGGAAGATGGTCTAGTGGGGGGTGAATAGACTAGATTGAAAATTTTCATCAAATGATTTGATTAATTAAATTAATTATCAAAGTTAATTATTAAGGTTAATTAGCAGTAGAAAAATGAAATAACGCAAGGATTTTTTTAAAGTAGTTTGGTCTAATGTTGGCCTACTCTACTCTTATTCCTATCTACTTGGTGAGATATACGTTTTCACTAAAGATGAATTTTAAAGTGAAATCATAACCCAATTACAAAATCCTTTTCTAGTGGAGGGATAACCATGACACTGACTTTTGAATAGAGAGTCACAACCCTTACATCATGACATTAGATACAGGGAGTCACAACCCAAATAGTCTTAAAATTAGATATAGGGAGTCAAAAACCCAAGATCCTTACTTTAGAATCCATGAGTCCCACCCCAAGATAAAAAAGAATAACAAATAATGATTTTGTGTACAAAAGATTTAACAGAAAAATAGAGTGTGTGAGAGAGATGAGAAGTAGTGTTACAAACACCAAACTAGATGAAAGAGAAGATAAAAATTAAAGCATAGGTACAGGTTTTTAAGATTTAGATTAGCACATCTCATCAATGTAATTTTAGTCGTAGAATAATGAATTCAGCACATGAGAGAACGAGCAGGTGTTGAAGTAAAGTGTCACACAATGTTGCAAATGCACAATAGGTTGAAAGTTCATAACACTTTCTATTTGCGAGGTGATTGTCTTTTTTTACCTGCAAGAGATAATTATATATATATATATATAATTTATAGAAGGTTTTTCAGCTCCGATTTCCTTTGGATATTCAAAATTAATTGAGTTAAGACGTCCCATAAATATCTCCTTGAAAATAGCAACACCATTGTTTTTTTCTTCCTATATAATAAATATCAAATAAAGGAATCGAAAATATTTTGAATAAGTCTTCCAAAAAAATCCCTAGAATAATAAAAGAGTTGAATGATTAATAAATTCATTTTAAATCCATTTAAAATGCTTTAAACATAGTCAAAACAGTTCCTGAAAACTAGCAGCATATTATGAAATTAAATTCAAGCATTTTAATTTAAACAATAATGAGAAGTCCAATTTTTTTAAAACACGTTGAAAAGATTTATTAAATTTTCCCACTAAATATAGAACCAAAAATATTAAAAACTAACTGATTATAATCCTTATATTTAATGATATTTATTCAAAAAAATCGCTAAAAAATAATATATATATATTTGCAGAAAATTAGTTTTTAAAAAATTTCAAGGAATTAACAGTAGCCTCCAAATTAACAATAACTTTTGAGTGAACAATATCTTTAGAATGAAAAATAATTTATGGTTTCCAAACTATACCTTTTAAAATGAACAATAACGTAACATATGGTATGAACAGTAACATAACGTAGGGCACGAATTGTAACGTAACGTAGGGAAAGAACAGTTACATAACGTAGGGTATGAACAATAACGAAATGTATGGTATGAATAGTAACGTAACGTATGGTATGAAAAATAATGTAACGTATGGTATGAACTATAATGTAACATATGGTATGAACAGTAACATATTGTTTTTGAACCATACATGGTGGAATAAGCAGTAAACCATACTTTCGTGAGATAAATAGTTAACCATACTTTTTTGATGTAATGATTAATCTATAAATTCATGAGGTAAATAGTAAACCATACTTTTGTGTGATAAACAGTAAACAAAACATTTGTGAGATAAACAGAAAAAAATAATTTTGTCAAAAAATATGGAAACAATATTTTGAAAACCTTAAACGAATTTTTAGGGTCTCTTAACTGCAGATTTAGACATCCGTCAAAACTATTTATGTTTGAAAAAACATATTAAATTTTTAACAAAAATATAACCAATCAAAACATACATGTAATGTTTTTAAATTCGTTAGAAATAGATGAAACAAAATCTAGAAAAAATGCTACTACCAAAAAGCATAGCATAACTTCCGGTAATTAAAAGTCAATTCAAAATATATTTTTAGACTTTGATGTAAACTAATAAATTGAAGATAATATTTTTATCTTTCCATAGAATCAGGATTCATCTAAATTGTATAACTATATGATTTTCAATAAAATAAATACTGAATTTTTTTAAAATAGTGAAATGTATAGTTTTTAAAATCATTGTAGCAACTTCATTGAATTTTTAAAGAAATAAATAAGCATTTTCAAACTTCCACATTAACTAATAAATTATAGATAAATATATTATATTTCCAATGTGATAAGAATAAAAAAAACATATATTATGATATCATCAAAATATAGAGAAAAGAAATCAAACAATAACATATGAAGTCAAATTAAAGTAAATATACACATGCACAAACATATCTTGCACATCCTTATTGTGGGGAAAAGTCATTTTGGAAAAGCATGAATCATATATAGAACAAAAAATACTATTACATAAAAATATTTTTAAATAATGACATATCAAATTCATGCTACATGAAGAATGAGTCACAACCAAAAATCCATATATGAGGGAAAATAAAACATGTGTCTCTTGGGGATTCATATGAAAAACCCATTTGATAAATCATCAAATATAGGTCTGAAAGGAATAAATGTCATATCCAATCCATTATCATAAGAACCAGTACATAATATGATAATGTCAAGGTATTCCTTACTTGGGGAAGTGATGATTTATGGCTAGGGTCACTATTAGATTCCAAAAAACCCACTAGTTCTTAGAAAAAATATTCATTCATTGTTATTAGAAATCTTGGGTCCTTGATGAATAGGAGACACACCCAAAAGGAATATAATGGTCAACCATACATGAGAATATCCATTTCCCACAATGATATTAGTCTGATTTTTGTGTAGAATATAATTCCCAAAAACCTTAGGGAAATTCAATTAAATATTAATAAATTACATTAAGACATTAAATAAACCTTATATTCGGCCAATAAATCAAGAATCATTCTGGGATTGACCTATGATAATATAATGGAATTTATCTATATTATTATGGCACTAAACCGATTAAGAACACAATATATATACAATTTTCTTGATTAAAAAAAGCATATTTATGTTTGTGGGGGGATCCCCAACATCTGAAGAGAGTTCCTAGGTTACTATGAGTTCAAGTGGGGATGAGTTAAGTGAGAATAGAAGAGAAATTGCATGTTAAAATATAAAATCCAGCATCCCCATAGTGTTTAGATGAATGCCTCAAACTGGTTGGGTGGCACCAATAGATGGATTGTGTCTAATAGAGGAATTAAATTCATGGAAGGAGACCCAAAAAATTGATTGTGGGATATAAAACACTTCTTAAAATTTATAGGACTCTACTAGCTAGCTGGTGGATCCGACTAATAATCCAATGGATATTCTATAACTTCTCCAGCTATTTCATGCCCCCATCATTACCCCTTTTAATTTTTTAACTCCCAAATGTCTCTAACCCACATAAAATTACTCAATAAATTTGTTAAGATTCTATGAAAAATTTTATAATAGGAATACATGAAACAGTGGTTACACAATTCTCGATATCTTATTTATTCTCATCCTCAATATGTATTCATAGTGTTTTTCTCGAACAACATGGGCCATGCCACCAGAATTTCTGATTACTACTCTCATGATTCCTCCATAATGAACATATTTTTAAATGTAACATAAATAATAGTAATAGTAAATACTCATACATCCATCTACCTTAATTCCACAATAAGAATTGTTTATTAAAAAAATATGATTCAAAATCTATCTCAACATCATCATAGTTGAGCACATCAATGGGATTAGGATTGTAACTTCATAATATGAAATGTGGAGAAATTTGTTCAAACATTGTTATCAAGGGGGTGATTCATACAATTAGAAACCATCATGATGCATTTAGTGATTTTGAACATCCTAACAATCCATGGCTCCGAATTTCCCGCCTTCATAAAATGCTTGTGGCCTATCCAAGGGGATATCTACAATGAAGACTTTATCCAGCTCAGAAAACATTATGGGGCATATCCTTTACATAGAATAAAAACAATTCTTATATTTAGTGATAATTAACTATTTTCAAGTCAACTGCACCATCTTCAGGGCCTCCTATACCATACTCAAAACAAACTGTACAAGACACACCTAGATCATTCGATTATATAGTTGGAAGAAATGAATGAAAAAATATAAACATTAATGGATCCATCTGATTCAGGGATTGAAAGATATTATTTTATGAAATCCACACAGGATCCACAAGATTTTTACAGGCTTCTCTAGTATCTAGAATACATTATTGATGCATATAATCTATAGTTTGGAACAATCCCTCTAACATGCTGTTATTAGTTGGGTGAAAACCACTCATATTAAAGAACGCACATCAGCATTTTCATGTGTTTCCAAAAATGAGATGAAAAAAAGAATATATTCTAGATAACACACCCAAATGAAATGTTTGAAGCCACAATAACTTCCAAACATAGTGATTTCACATATCGAACACTAATTTAGTATCTTGGATATGTATTAAATAAGGAACATTTTGGTACTAATATTTAACAACCCAAAAAATATCTTTACCACTCTAGGACCTCAGTAACCATATCATGAAATATTTCAATTACATATCCCAAATACACATAGGAAATTCATTTTTGAGGATTAACACATGAGGTATCTGATGCTCATCATTGATACTATGAAAATTATAACAATAGTAGAAAAAATATGAAATGCATTTAATCATTCCAGAAAACTCTAATTTCTTTATAAAATCATAATACATCTTGGAAAATACTGGGTACACTACCCAATGTGAAGAATTAGAGGCTCTCATTATAGTATGTCTAATATAATAGTGAACCATCACTGTACCATGATTGAGAAATAAACAACATATGTCCACGTTCCACCATCAAACATAACCATTCTCAAACAATTTAGCATGAATCATAATACAATTTGGACCACAATATTAATGATCCATCTCTCATTACAATGATGAGTCGGTTATCATAAAGGGTGACCAATACACTTCCATCTGACCTAAGAGATTCCCAACATCCTATTTTCCACAAAAACAATAAGCTTCCACCCATCCCATGAAATCTACTATCCCACTTCCTATTTAATCCTATTGATCACATTATTATCTAAATTTAATTTTCATGAAATTACTAAATAATAAAGTAAAAAATATAAACATATCCTATCTAATGGATCTAACAAATAATCGGGATATGCTGGGAAATTATATAACACCAAATCCTGTGGTCCAAATTCTTGTTTAATCACTCATCGAGGAGATAGTTCCACCAACATTTCGATTCATTAACCACATCTTCCAATTCTATGTTGGAGTAGGATAGTTATACTCTTGGGTTCATAGATTGAAAATCCCATATAAATTTACATTATTAACCTGAATTATAATAGCTCTGATGGTAATGTCGTACACATTTTAACACACTGCATACTTGACTCTAGGATTTAGAAGTATTGGGATGGAAGCTGAATAGAAACACTTATTCCATAATATCAATACTTGTTTCCATTATATTTTCTATTCAAAATTGGTTCCTTGTTTGGTAATAATTTTTATTATAAATTCTACTTGAGAAATATCATGAATTATCTCCATTATTAACCATCCAACCTGAGAAAAATTACTATGTCACTCACACTCATATTCAATTCCCAACAAATAATTGCCTCAAAATTACCTTGATTAAATGATATTACTTCTTGTGAAAGAACGTGCATAGTAAATTTCACCTCTTCTATAAAAAAAGAAACTTTAAATACCTTGTGTAATGATGATATTCTCAATGTTTTCCCATTATTGTAATCAGGTTCCTATAATTTGATTCATACAAAATGTAATATATCGGGATTTATTCAATGAACAGAATGATGAATAATTATGTGCATGGGTTAATGATATTTTTTATGATATCCTTTAATCGTACAAGATAATTCATCAATCCAAATGTCATAAGGCGACTCTAATAAACCCAATACAAACTCCAAAACACTATATTCATCATAGATTCTTTTATAAAAAGAATCTTATGATATCCATAAGGTAGATAAATCCATGAAATTCATAGGTCTCAACTTAGTTTATAAAAAATGTAATAAATTCATCAAATCATGTAATTTTTTCCCCAAAATGAGTCTTAGATTTTCCTAATATATATTAATCTGAAGAATATATTCTTCCTTCTTCCTAGGAGAAATATGATCACTACATGGGGACGTTTTCAGTTTGATGAACACTTTATGATCATGAAAATATACCTTTAACTTATTACTTTTAGATCTACTGACTTCATGTGATATGAGTGAATCCATATATTTGATGAATAGAAAACAAGATCAATCTCAATGTTGCATACCATTGGTGAAGATAACTATAATAAAAACTCTAGAAATTAATCATAATGTAGGTATACTACTATAGTAAAAGTGGTGGGAGTCTCTGTATGATCTACTACAAGGATAATGCAACCACCTGTGTTGAAATGTCTTCTCTTTATTGAGGGTCAAGTATTAGTTTCATTACCTTTGTGTCATGGTCACCAATAAATCAGAAATCCCCCATTAGGATATTAATATATCCATATTTTAAAATTATAATTGATGTTTAAAATGTTGAAATGTATCCAATCCATTCTAAGGATTATGTCAAAACATATCATCTCCAAATCTCAACACATTCATAAAGTTAGACACCCCAATAGACAATATATAATGATATGAAGATAACAATATTTTTTCCAAGTGGTTTATTGATGTAAAAAATCATCATATTATTTAAATGTTAAATCAAACCACCCACAACAACATAAGAAAATATGAATGAAAAAGATGCTAATTTATCAAAGAGATGCACATGATGTCTACATAAAATCTAGACCATATAAAAAACATTGTGGGTACCTCTTTGTTATCAGTAGAATCATAATACACCACAAAAAACATTTGAACTACTGCTATACAATGACCTGGAGGATTATAGGTCACATGATTAACAACCCCTTTACAGGCTATAATGTTTGATGAACACCTATATTTATTTTTTTTCAAAAATTTAAATCCCTTTAACTAAACCACTTTAGTTGATTATTCTTTCAATAACGGTGATATTATTTGAAAAAAAAATCTTCCATAAGGAAGTATCCCTTCCTACAATATTTAAAACAATTGTTAAAATATTTTCCGATAGTGGGAGTTGAGGAATCACTTCCTTGATTAGACTGTTGACCATCTCTATGGATACTTTCACTTGAATACCACTTCCAATTTCCATAATACGAAACTGGGGAGGTTATAAAGAGAGTATTGTTCTTTCTATATGAAGATAGTAGTAGAAAAATAACTCATTCATTAGTTATTCACTTTTTGTATATTAGTAGCGTATAAAGAAAAATATTATAGGTAATCAGATCATGGTTCCTGACCTATCATTTTAGCAATGGATAGAAACCAATCCTGAAATTATTATCATTTGGAACTAAATTACCTAAAATTATAAAAGAAATGAGAATAATAATAGTGATTCATCATGAATAGGAATACAATTTCATCATCCCCTATTGAAGCCACATTAAATCCTTTGAATGTTAAAAATTTTCTACATCTTCTTAGAACTCATCAATGAATATTTCCTTGATAGTTTTATACTTCTAACCATTATGTCTACAAGACTACAAAATTTCATCCCACCAAAATTATTCTATTAATTGAAACATGAAGGTCACCAAATTAACATTTCATTCATATGGGTTCCCCACAATGTTGAAGATCCACTTGATAACTAGAATCCTCTCCTCCCCACCATGGTGAACAGTAGTGAACTAGATATTTTGAGGTTACATATTTATAATTTGAAATAATAATTGACCATTTTTTATCCCCTATGGTATCCTCCAAAATGAATAGGATATAGTTGAATGTGACATGGGAGGACTATCTCTATTGTTTGAATAAGTAGTTAAACTTGGGGAAGCAGCTCAGTTTCATCCTCATATGAAATAGGTGGGTAAAACTAATACAAAAGAAATTTATGAGGTGATATTTCCATAAATTTTGATTCAAACCTTATAAAAAGTCTAATAGATTAGATAGGTAAACTCATGAAATACACATGTACACCCAAGGGTTTACGATAACACACAATTTATGAAGATACCCATAAGAATAAGTAATAATTACCCAGAAACTACCTAAAACTAAATCCAAGTCTCCAATACCAACATATCATTGACATTGACATATATAAATATTGAAAAATAGTCTTAAATAAAATAGTGTCAAAAATAATTCCCAAAAATCACAAATCAAAATTTCCATAGAAGTTTTATTATTTTGGATCAATTTATTCTATGTGTCATGTATATGTAATGAGATATTTAATTCCTAAAAATTATGAGTGAATACATATGAAATCCGAAAAATTTGAATATTAACATATTTTTCATCGTCAATGTGAATATTAACAATGAAAATTTTGATTAAAATGGAATAGATTCTCACAATATGGAAAATTGTGGTCTGTTTTATAGTTCCTTGACTAATGTATTAACAATCCTATCCCCTATTTAACCATCCCAAAAAGGATAACAGATGAAGCATGATATTGGACCTAGTGCTATGATAGTATTTTATAACACCCCATCCCAAACCATTAGGTCTATGGGGAGGTACCAAACAATCTCATGTTGACCTCCCCATATGGAAGTGGTCATCAAGTTGTTGGAAAGTAAACAGGTATAATGGTGTGATACAATGTTTTCTATAGAAAGTTAACACCATATTAATAATAAAGTAATAAAAAAACATATGATGAATAAAAATGATCAACATCAGAGTAGAATCTCACACACTAGTAATACAAAAAAATTATATATTTGTATGGATTATAAGACACAATAACTAAAACTAAATTATTGGATCACTAAAAATAGTTGATTTATGAAAAATTTAAAGAAGGGTAATAAATGTGAGAGGAGACATCCAATACAAAGTCTTCTTTGCAAACACCACACACTCTATTCAAATATACTCAACTATCCACCAATGGGCCCTTATAATCATATGTATCCCAAGTCCTAAAATCAATATTCACATTGAAATTCATGAGTAGGGTTACTCTATAAGACAAAGTGGGACACCAAAAAAATACTTCATATAATTGAATAGAATATCTCGGTCTGTTTCTAGAGGGAAAATAGTTTATTCGTATGAAATAATAATATCATAAAATAATAAGTTATGTTTTAGGTTGTTATATATTGGATTTACATGATATAGATGCATGATGGAAGAACCCCAACAAACCATGTATTAAAATTTTCCACCAAAATTTGATTACTCACAAAAAATGTTTGAAACATCCTACTCTGAGGGATAACACACATATATGCTAATCAATATCTCACACATCCCACGTGGGGATGATTTTTCATATGAAGAAACATGAATAAATGATATAGGTAAGAGGAAAAACATATTAAAAAATGAATTAAGAATGATAAATCATCATCACATCATATCAAGAAGGAGTCATAGCCATAAAAAACAATATGTGAGAAAACATGAAATAATATTCTCTAAAAAAAATCCATGAACCCCTCATGTGATTATTTTTCAAATATAAGTTTCATATAAATAAAAAATAATTACAAAAAATCATTATATGAACCCATATAACATGAGATAACCTAACAGTATTCCAACCTTAGGGGAAATAATGATTAATGTCAAGGGTTTCTATACACATCTAAATTTTCCAACAAATCCTCAAAAAATACCTAGTCATCATGATTAGAAATATGGAGTCACAGTGGTGGATATTACAAACCAAAGATTTTGTCTATGGTCAAAATTACATGATATGACTCGCCTACCATAATGATCTATGTCTCATTGATGCATCATATCCAATTCCATGACTTTGGGTTCTGATAAATCTACATTCTACCAATAACTCAATAGAACATGAAATAACCATTATATTTGATCAAGTAATTGAGAATCTAATTGTGTTCCAACTTGGATAAGTGTTGTGATCTAATATAAATAAATAAGGTGCCAATTAATTTAAGAATTAATGATTGATCCATTGTTTGTGCATAAAATATAGGAAACTCAAGTGAGGGGAGGCCCCCAATATTAATATAAAGTATACCTAGGGTGGTGGGAGTCACATGATTATGAATATGTTAACAAAATGGGGAAGGGTCATGTTTAAAAAACATATAATCCTAATGTCCCTATTAGATATAATGGAGTCCACTACCATGTTTGAGACCTCAACTCGCAAGTGAGTGGCATATGTAGCACTCCATCCAATTATACTAATTCAACCAGAATCATTATGGAGCCCACTAGCTAGGTGATGTAAATTTAGTTTATTTATCTTCTATAAAATTCCAAGTATCATTTCTCATTTTCTTTTCGAGCATTTTTAACATCTCAATCCCATGCCATGGTAAATAAAAACATAATAAAAATTAATTTAAAATTATAAAGGATGTGCTCATAAAATAGAGGTGTCACATATATCATCTTAATAAGAATTGGTAATGGTTATATATCATGAATTAAAAACGTTACAAGAGATACTTTCCCAAGCTCCAGTGTACACAAATGATATACCCGGGTCAATAGTACTTGGGTGGTGAGACAAATCCCTAGGGTACATGAGTGCTAAAATGATTCTCAATGTTACAAGGGTAGTACAACCATTCCCAATATGATTCAGATTAATTTTACCCTTGCTTAACGATTTTAGGAATGGGTCAGTTCGAATATTAAAACATATATATTATTATGATTACCTATTAATATAATTATTCCATATTTCAATGATAAATTCTAATGATGTGATCTATTCGTGGCTACTAATTTCTAATTATTATAATCTCTTGTGACATGATATATGATTGACAATGTGATATTTAATATCCATCAATTATATGGAATAAACATATTATAAATTTTTTCATAGATTTTTCTCTAATAACTATGTTCCCAATATGTTTATTATTTTTCTGTTTTTATTAATAGTTAATATTTCATCGCATACATAGAATTTTTTTTCACGCCATGCTTATTATTTATATTCCCCCTATTTTTATGGGAACTATTACCTAGTATTTATTTATAAGGGGATATAATATAACAGTATTATGTATAAATCATCACAAGTTTTGTAAAATAGGTTTTTGATATTGATAATATTTGATGATACTAAAACTATTGATCCTGGAGGTTTTGTGAGACTGTTTTGAAATATAATGTTAATGTGATTGGTAAGAAATTTTATATTTATTAACATAACTTGGGATTATTAGATACTAATATAATGTAGATTATAAAGAACTATTTCATGGGCTATCTTTCACAGTTTCATCCCCACCAATAGAAATATCATTAATTATTTAACATTATCTAAAATTCTTAAAGAGTCAACTTCCACCACATTTAAAAAATTAATTCTACTATTTAAATTACTTTGTATAAAAAGTGAATGTATATAATCAAAAATGGGGAAAATTATTTAATGTTTTTCTATGAATATTTTTAATGAAAAAACATCATCAAATATAATTAATTCATTAGGGTGTGCTGGGGGACCCAATAGTTATTGGGATGTCCAATGACTTGAATGTTCGTTTTGATTGATGGATTTAATTTTACTTATTTCACACATATCACATCTAATTTTAAATAATCATTTATGCTTTATGCACCATATTATAAACTATTATTGAATTTGAATGAAAATATATATTCATTTTTTAAATCATATTGATGGTACATTTTGAAAATTTAGGCAAATTAATTATATTTAAAATGTTAGTAAAATATCATACTAATGAAAATAAGTATGTTTATTAGAGAAGTTTATATTTTTAATATTATAAAACAATAATTAATGAATGAAATAAAAAGTTTAAATGTAATGAAAAGTGAATGTTAAACCCAATAAATCGAATATTCTTGGGAATATGAAAATTTACAAACAATGAATTTTTTGACTAATTTTCACCCATTTTAAATATTGTATTGTTGAAACCTAAAATGTAATATCACGTATCCAACATTCAGATTAATTTTGATATTTAGTAGAATAAGTATGGTGGTTGGGTAAATGTAATTTTACACTTTTTTGGAAGAATTGATTTAACATAACACTCGTTTTTCTATAATGAAAATTGAAAAAAAAATCAAATTTTATTATTCCATGGTATTGGTGTTTTTTATAACAAACCTACTTTTTAATAAAGAACAATATTATTAATTTTTTATTTTGGATGTGAAATATGACATTAGAAAATCATTTTTATATATTAATATTGATATTTTAATTTCTTTATAGTAACATTAATAATATTATTAAATCAATTTTGTTTATTTCTTGTAGTAGATACATAATATAAATAGTAAAGAAAAAAATAAATTGTGATGAAAAAAATATTATAATAATATATAGTACTTTGAAAAGAATAATATATAATTTTCATATAATATCTATAACAAATATTGTTATAGGCTAATTGAGGGATTTGATAAATGTTTTGTGATTGGATAAACAATTAATAGTGTGTGGAAAATATTTCTATTTTTGAATCTACTTATTACAAGTGAAAATGATAAATGATTTAGTTCTTGTTTTGGTATTAAATACATTTTTATAATAAGTGTTTCATTATTAAGGATAAAATTTAAAATTAGTATTAATATATTAATATTGTTTAAAAATATTTAATTTTATATTTATAATTAAACTGAGTATTAATTAATTATAACAGAACATGAAATTTGAAATAATATTTGTATTATACATTTAACAATTTGATTAATAAATCTTATATATCATTAATGATTAATTATATTTTATCTTAAATAATGTTTTACTAATTTGGGATCGTTGTTGATATTTTTTTTGAGTAACGGAAAAAATATCACAGGGATCATTCTCATATATTACAAAACTAAATTATTTTTGTAATTGTTTATAATATTAAATCATTATTGGTCTACAAAAATATATATGATTTCATTTTTAAAAAAATACAAAAATATTAAAAAGAGAATTTCAATGATTCCTAAGAATAAATTCAATAATTCATTCCATTTTAAAGATATTAATGATGTGGCTTCACTAAATAGTTTAATATGTATTGAATTTTGAGATCATTTATATTTAGTTGATATTGTTTAGAGGTTTTATAGACTAAATAATGAATCAATGTTGATTTCACTAAATAGTTTAATATGTATAGAATTTTGAGATCATTTATATTTAGTTGATACTGTTTAGAGGTTTTATAGACTAAATAATGAATCAATGTTGATGGATCAGAATCGTAAAAATATAACCACATAGAGACAAATTTTTTAATGAACGATGAATTAGATAAATATTTTGAAATTTAATATAGCAATTTTACAATGGTTTCATCCATAAAATTTTATTCAAGTAAATGTTATATGGTTGAATACTTTTCAATGATATAATTATATGTGATGAAAGAAATATAATTTCATTAAAATTTCACATGAAATATCATTGATTGAAAAGTTTTGATATTATCAAAAGGCATTCATACATTGAGAAAAACTATTTTAGGTTTTTTTAACATGGAAACTGAATTCCAAAAATATACATTTTATTAATTATATAAATATAGAACATTTACATTTCATACATAAATAGATGTATATTTACATATCACCTTTATATGTTAATTTCTATACACTAATATTTAAATGATAAAATATATTCCATTTTTTTGTTAATTTTAGGTGATATTTATGTTTGTAACATTATATAGTTTAAAAAGATGATTCCTAGATAAACCTATATATTTTAGGGTTTAATTTTGTATTTTCATTAATAATTATATTGATTAGAATTTATGTTGCTATTTCTATTAATTATTCATTTTTAATATTTGAATTAATTTAGGTTATTATATATTATTTTTATTATTTTATAACTCATTTTTCTAAATTGGTTTTTTATTTAACATTGGTAGGGCGTTATTATTTTTAATCCAAATAAATAAATTACCCTAGGGACTGTAAATTTTAAAATGCTTCTAGATATCAAAGGGCATCCAATAATAGATTATTCAAGTAGGAAGCCTCACACTATCTCATATCTAACAAATGTATTGTTAATAATTAAATTATTTAACGAATGGGTAGAGTATAGATGAAATAATAACATATTTTCAAGAAGACATATTAGTTTACATGGCTTGGGATATATCTCACATCCATGAAGAGGCAATATAATTAAATTTGGATATAGGAGATATAATCTCTTGAGTTTTTAGTAATTCTATAATTAATTATACAATACATATTTCTAGATATTCAATAAATAGAACATTCAATATATGAACTAAATATTTATATTTTACCAATAAATAATCTTGAAAATATAATTTTAACTAGACAAAAAAATAATTACGGTAATATATTTTTTCACATGTTAGTATTTCTACCATAATCACTAATATACTCTCTAATATTGTGGAAAATAGAATTCGACCATCCATATCCTTCAAGCCATAAAATTGATTTTCTTTTAGGAAAATAAAAATAAAATTTATTTAGACTCATTTTTATTGTTCTCTATCATTAATTAAACTCCAATTTATTGAAAAATATATATTTATTTTTAATTAATCCACTGAGAAATCAACATTGTAGATCAAAAAATTTCTATTTAAATAATTTTTCATGGAATTTATGTCAAGAAATTCTCAAAATCATATCAATAATGTTTTAAAAATTTTATTGATCACATATTTATCTATCCATTCCCCATTGGGTAAAATAATTTTCCAAGTCATACCTAGCTTCTTCCATTTTTAATTATATTAACTAAATTTTAAAAACCTATAGCCATCCAAAGTTCCAACACGTCAACTTATATGTGTATTATAATAATGTTTCCCTTTATTTAAATGTTATTCATGGGAGAATTAATCACTATATTCATCAAAAGGTGAATTGTAATCATAATATTGATGACTAATATTCATTTCTATTGATTCCTTCTGATTTTCTATTGAAAATAATTTATCTTGATCAACTTCATACCAACACACATTAATTCCTAGCAATATTCTTCATTGGTTTATAATTCATCTTCATGTTATTATTTATATAATATAAAAAATATAATTTCTTTCTATATGAACACATAACATATACACTCTCCATGTGTTAGAATATATTATAAAATATATATCCATGTACCCCAAAAACAGTTTTCCTATTAAATAAAATAGAGATATTAAAATTCATAATTAGAGATATTAGACTATTAAACCCACAAATTTACAATGTACCTTCCATAAATCACACATAAAAAATTTGAGAACCCTCACTACAAATAAAATATACAAAAATATATAATAAATAGATTATATTACTATAATAACCTGACCATAAAACATTACATAATATTGAATTAAATAAATAATTCACATTTAGGAACTTTTCTGGTTTAGAGTTTTAGAGAATTAGGCCAAAACTATTACCTAACAACTTCAATATTACATGTATACACTACTACTCAGTATCCATTTTCTTCATAAAATAAAAACTCTTAAAATGAGGAAATTATAGTTCCATGTTTTAGATAGCAGGATTTTTCCTTGATCCAATCCTTGACCCTATTCTTCTATAAGTCCTGTAGAAAACATTTCAAAAAAAAATGATGACAATAAAAAGATCAGTAATCTTAATAAAATAAGGAAGTAAAACATTAGACTATCAATAAATACAAATCAATGAAACTATATTTTTCAATCATAACATACCTTATGAAATCATAAGATTTATGAATAACACACACAAATCATAAATCATAAAAGTTACTTATGGAATCCATATAAAACATACATTGTAGCTATCACAACTATGTAGGGAGTTACACTTATAATACCCATCATATTATATTCCCTAAATCTCTTAGGAGAAACATCACATTTTACTCCATCACGTTACCCAATTCAATGGAGGGCGATCTCGGGCTCACCCACGCTAGGTTTATCATGGAACCACTCTTATACATAAACAATTCCCAATAACCATATCATAATCATAACACATAACAGAATTATAAAGGATGGATAACATATCCACATTCCAATATATCAAATCAAGTTATTTAAATAAACAATTCTTTATCAAATCATTTTCAAATCCATTTAAAAAGTTATTTTTGAATCAAAGTGTCCCATAACACTTTGATGATTTTAAATGAATTATCATTTGAAAAAGTTAATTTATATATAAGTAAATAGTAAAATATATTTTGAAAACATGGACATTAATGAGAAATATTTATAAGAATAAATATTTAAAACATTTAAAACAATATTTTAGTTAAAGAGTTTTTAACAAAAAGATAGACGCTTGAATACGAATAATTGAAGAATAAATTATAATCATAATTTTATAATATCTTGAGAATAATGGAATTCATGATAGAATATTTCAAAGGATAGTATATACACCATATAAGATTTAATTGGTGCATAACAAGAATAAAGTCTTAGTGGAAATGTATATTGGGATGAAATCCCTTATAAAGATGGTATCCTTAAATTAAGGATAAATCAATCACATAATTATGTGTGAGAAATATAAATACTCCCAATATAAGTGGATATTAAGTTTAAAACAATCATATTTAATTCACACATATTCATAAGATGAAATATTCATGAAGTACAAGTTGAACCCAATGAATTGAAATTGGGTTAAGAAGTTCCCCAGTAAAAATTTGATAGCCTGACGACGTCACTTTTAAATTCAGAAAAAGAGTTGATGAGAGAAAAAGGGTATCTCATAAAATTGACATAATTATTACATCAATGATCTTATATAAGAACATATCCCAACATAATAATATGTAAATTAAAAGTCATAACAAAAATTAGTCTTTTAAATAGAGGAGGGTGAAATGTTCACCTACCGATATGGTAACATTCGAAACATACATCACATGAAAGAAGGATCATAAAATGAAGATATATTTACCCATAAATTGATTTATATTATACAATGAATACAATCTTGGGCAGTACATACACCACACAATAGTAAATAGTGGAAAATATATCATGAATCTCATGGGAATAGAATGTAAGATGAAATCCCCTTACCACGTTGTAATCAATCGAGTCGTATGAACAAAAGTTAATAACCACCAAAAGAATAACAAAATAACATGAATATAAAGAGAATAATGATAATATATATCAAATGTCAATACTCAATATTCCACATTCAATGAATAAGTGGTAAACATTGGAAATTTCACGGAATTAAAAGTGAGATAAGAAATCTTGTTACCTTGTTTCCGACTTGACCTGTTTGTTCTTTAATCTACTGAATAAAAATATAGTGTTTATTTATACATAAATAAGGAGATTTTTCAAGTAAATATTCCTTTAATATTATTTATTACCATGTTAAAAACGTTATGTAATCATTTAAGGTAATAACGGTCGTTTTGTCGATATTTGGTACTTGAGTAAAAAAATGAACACCTTATAATTACAAGTTGTTAATGTGGTAAGATATCCATTATCTTTTGAATGATATTAATTATTTCGATATAATATATATAATATATATCCAGTATAAACAAGTATTTATAATATTACACAACATTTAGAGGTAAGAAATTAAATGCACCGTTCATGGAGACGGTAAACCATATGTACGCATGAATGCTACTTCCATTCCTTTTTCTTATTTTAATGAAATTAAAAACATAATGATACATATTTATATTATAATTCCAGTATAATATCATATACAATATTATTAACTCCATCCTTTATACTTCCCACATAAGGCTTTAACGAGTCATATCACTTTGAGGGGGCGGTAGTCAGCAATTTCTCTAAAGAGATTAACGTATTTACCCACTATGGAAACCATAAAGTATTTATATAAATGGGAAAATACAGAAGCATAAAGAAAACATAAATAAAATATATACCATATATAAATACAATGCCATCATAATGGCCACCATGAGATGTGGTTGGAGATATTTGAACAATCATGGTTTCATGAGGTGTTAGTTTTCCATCCATAGAAACATTACGTTATTCATCAATTAGATGGAGGTGTGTGTAAGTGTAGTTCTAATACTTCTAATAAAAACATCATAGTTTATTGGTTATACTATTTTTGTAATAAAAGAATGTAATAAAAAGAGTTTAGGGGTTGGGGAAATAAAATAAAATAAAACAATTTAAGAGAAACTGTTACCATTAATTTGGGTAAGTCCCTATGATTTGAACAAAAGGACTTCTTGATTTGCCTTCTGCCTAAGGGAAGTATATAGGAGGAGAGAGGGATGCAGGGAGATTAATTGGTCAGAGGTTGGACGAGCTAAAAGGGTTGAGAGGTGTGTGGAATTGGGTATAAATGGTGTTTTTTATAAGGGTGGGAGGGGCTCTTTAGAAATGTGTGAAAATATTTTTTTATTATATAATGATATTCAGTTTCTAAAGGACCAAAAATCATTAAAGTGGAAGATAAGATGAGTCGTAGTTGAAATAATATCTTCCAAATAGAATTGGATAGGTTTTTGATGTTATTTTTATATTTATAATATAATTTATCTAAATCTTTTATTAATGAGGTAAATACTAAATCATTGTTGTGTCATAAATAATTTAATTTATGTAATGAAAAAAAATTATAAAAAAACTACCATGATTTATGAAATCCTGTTAGCTTTCATAGAATGTTTATAGTTGAAAATATAATTTATATAACACAATATAAAAAATGTTTTACAAAAATATTTTTGTTTATGTCATTTTTTCTTTTACTTTAAATTACATAATCTAAAGTCAAATTATCTTTCATAAGTTGCTCCATGGGGTCCCAAAATAGACCCAAAGATGCCGATGTTTGGCCATTTCTCATCCAATAAGGTTAGGACTTGTTTTCAGCTAATTTTTAATTTTTACAATATTCTTTTTACCTTGAATTACCCAATTTACCTTTAACCATGGTAAATAATAGTCAAAAGTTACTATTTAGCAGAATTTTTTTTATCTTATTGAACCAAATTTTACATTTTAATAACAACCATGTTTGTCCGACTTTCGAAATTCAAATATTAGAAGTGACAAAATTTCATTTAAATGGAAAAGTCAGTTTTTAACAACTATTAAGTGATTTCTCTATTCACCAAACATTGATGTTTTCAGAAAAATACCAAAAATTCATCCTAAGATTTATTTGATATTAAAATTTCAAAAATGATGTTGATTTTTCGAAATTCCAAACATAAAAGTGGAATTAATTAATTTAAAATTAATCACCATTGGAAAAACTATTTGCGTGTTTTTAAAAAACAATAACTATCAAATGATTAACACTTGTTTGTGTCCATTTTCAATATGAAATTAATTATAATGAACAAAATAGGATTACGTGGTAAAAATATATTCTAATTACACTTTAAAACCAATTAAAATGATATTACAACCATACAAATAAATTATATTCAAACAAAGTTTTGAATTAAAATACAATATTATTTACTATTCATTAGAAAACGATCTTTATCAGAAAAATTACAAAAATTTACACAAAGTAAATTTTGATGTCCCTATTATAAAGAAGGATCTTATTTGGTCAAATAGAATTTATTAAAGTGAAAAAAATTAGATTTAATGAGGGTTCACCATTAAATGGTGGAAAATATGCCTTTTCATGTAAATTATGCTTAAAATTAGATTCATTCACATTTTAAGCCTCTAAAATTTATTGGATAAATGTAAATACATTTAACAAACATGTATAAAATTATTGTAATTAGTTATGTTTATTCCCTCAAATAGAGTTTCTATGAGATAACTACTATTTTAAATAATATTATTATATTTTTAGTGTGCCACATAAGATTTTAAAGAAACACGTTGTTGCATATCGGGTATGCTATCCAACATAGCATCCCTAATAAAGTAAAATTAATATTCAATTGACAAATATTAATAAATATGAAAATTTCATATTCTTCATTTATCTGAGATGTTACATCCTTCCCCCCTTTTGGAAATTTCATCCTCACAATTTTAAAATTGTGCTCAGGAACATCATTGAAAGCCCCACATCGAAATAAGAGTCAATAAAACTATCTCTTTAAAGTAAAGGAAGAGAAGTAAAAAAGGTTACCAATGAAAAAAGATACTAGGATTCCATAAAAATGGATATAGAGGAGATAAAAAATGATGAAATTCTAATGGAGAGTGATAGAAAACATGTTTATGAGAATGTTAAGTACTAGAAAATTACAAACTTTTGATGGGTTAAACAGTCATTGATTCCCCAGTAGGAAATGATAATAGATAAGGTTTTTGTTTTAAGTTACTTTTAATTGAGGAATTTATTTAAGAGAATAACTAAAAACATAAGGATATATACTTATATTTCATGTATACATTCGTCTTTTTCTAGATTTTTTACACAAACTCACATTTTCTCCAAACGATGAGTATTTAGGATGTCTTTTTTCACATTAAGTGCACTATAATCATCTTTGAGAGAATCAAGTAATCCACAAAAGAATAACTATATAATTCCCATGTCTTTAGACCTTAACCAAAACCAAAATTCATTCCACCAGATCAGATTATCCCCAAAAGGATAATCTTTTACAAAAAGAAAAACTACTCTTAATCTCCAAAATTTGACAAACAAAACTAAAAGTTCAACAATGACCATTGAATAAACAGTTTTCCATAAAATTCTTCAAATTAATCCAAACTAATATTGAAACCCAAATCTCAAAATCAACTAATCAAATATTCATCTAAGAAAAATCTAAACATTTATCTCCAAATAGCATCATTTACTATTAAAATCTCTTCTTGAAAAGTAATTAACCTAATCAAATATCCTCAATGATAGGTTAATCATTTCCATTGGTAACCCAAAATCGTCTTGTTCTTCATTCATAAAATCATTTAACGAAAAAGGATTCGTCATAAAAACCAAGTACTTCACATTTTACAGTGGTAGGTGATAAATACAAGTCACACTTTTGTTGTGTGTTCGATTCTCGTAGCGTTGTCCGACATGATGGGTTGTCACATGGTCCATGTGTTATCCATTTTAAAAAAAAGTATATAATTTTATAGCATTCCAAAAAAGTGATAAATTTATCAAAAATAACCATAACATATTTTAACCATGAAGGTTATCTAATAACTTTCATTTTTCATCCCAAAAATGAATTAACCTATTATTTACTCAAATTTGAGGATCATATAAACCCAAATGAATCTTTAAACTATATCCACAAAAGAAAAGATAATTATTCCATGAATAATATTTTCATATATCAAAATTCAATGTTACACATACTATAAAAAGTATTCTAATGTAATTCCCATCATCAAATGATCCTTAATACTTTTAAGCATTTCACAATCCTAAAATATACCATAACTCTTGAATCCCTTATATGTGTACTTCTTACACATTCAACATTCTTCATGATCCATTAACCATTACATTTCAACTTATTATAAAATAATTTGTTCCTAAAAACAGAATCATGAATCATATCCTAAGATTCAATAATATGAAAACATATGTTAAGAAATAATCCATACCTTTCATTGGTCAATGTCAGCTTCTTCATTCTCAATCAAAATGGAATTAGGTATTGGTAAAAAAATATTTGTACGGTCCTGGGGATCCTATTCCTGAATCTTCTTTGTAGGACATGTGTTTGTATAATGACCATGAACACCAAATTTAAAACATTCAGTTGATCTGTCTAAAAGAAATTCTTTCCCTTTCCTAGAGTCAATTGTATGCTTTTAATTTCCATGGTAGTTTCTTCCCTTATGACATTCATATCCACATATATAGAATCTTACTGTCCCTTTGAAACATTTTCCATGGCATTTCTTTCCACATCCTTGACACATAGGTTTTTGAATATACATACCTTTATGATTTTTACCTGAACATCTGTAGGGATTTGTTTCTTACATATACGATGCCTTATAAAAATCACTAAGGTTCAAGTGGTAAATCATGAATATAGAGAGTGGTTTGAGAATTACCACAATGTTTCTCAGTGAAGGTCCCATTTCATTCAATTTCTCATTCAGAAAACCGTCATTATTTTCTTCACATCCATTGTTACTTTGATGCCTGCTAGATCCAATCACTGAATAAAACCAAAAAGTTAAGTGTGATTATATCAGTAAAATTTGCCTATAATATATTATGAGGAGGGTAAATACTAAGATATAATTATTCATGTTATCTTAAACTCGTGTAATTTATCTAATAAAAACTATGACTCTTTTTAAAATCCTAACCATTATGGTAATGTCACTTATGATTAACGAATTCCAAAACCTCTAATGTTATCTAAACCATCCTCTAATACC
Source organism: Viscum album (assembly GCA_963277665.1). Classification (NCBI taxonomy): domain Eukaryota; kingdom Viridiplantae; phylum Streptophyta; class Magnoliopsida; order Santalales; family Viscaceae; genus Viscum; species Viscum album. The sequence continues at coordinate 50,129,852 of OY728152.1, read as the reverse complement.
AACTATAAGAACTTAGCCTTAAAACATTACATAATATTGAATTAAAAAAATAATTTACATTGAGGATCTATTTGGGTTTAGAGATTTTGAGAATTAGGCCATTAATATTACATAACCACTTGAATATTATATGTAGACACTAATACTTAGTATCCATTTTCATCATAAAATAAAAACCCTTAAAAAGAAGCATGTCTAGTTCCATGTATTAGACACCGTGACTTTTCATTGATCCAATCCTTTACCCTATTCATCTTTAAGTCCTATGGAAAACATTTCAAAAACTTTGGATGAGCATAAAAAGCTCAGTAAGGTTTATAAAATAAGGAAAACATTATCCCATCAATAAATAAAACTCAATGAAACTATATTTTTCCATCATAAAATACCTTAATAAATCATATGATTTATGAATAACACACACAAATAAAAAATCATAAAGGTTACTTATGTCACCCATATCAAGATTACATTGTAGATATCACAGCTAAATAGGGCGTCACACTTGGAATACCCATCATTGTATATTCCCTAAATCTTATAGGATAAACATCACATTTAACTCTGTCATGTTACCCAATGTATTGGGGAGCTATCTCGGGCTCACCCGCCCAAGGTTTATCATGAAACCACCCATATATGCAAACAATTCGAAATAAACATAACCTAATAATAACACATTAGACAATTATAAAGGAAGGATAACATTTCCACATTCCAATATATCATATCAAGATATTTAAATAAACAATGCTTTATCAAATCATTTTCAAAACCGTTTAAAAAGAGAATGTTGAATCAATGTGTCCCATACCACTTTGAATATTTTTAATGAATTATCCTTTGAAAACATTTATTTCCATATAAATAAATCATAAAACACATTTTTAAAACATGGACATTAATGATAAATATTTATAAGAATAAATCTTTAAAACATTTAAAATGATATTTTAGTTAAAGAGTTTTTAATAAAAACATAGATGGTTAAATACAAATAACAGCATAATAACTTCTAATTAGAATTTTATAATATCATGATAATAAATTTATTCCTGATATAATATGTCAAAGTACATTATATAAACCATATAAGAGTTAATTGGTTCATAACAACAATGAAGACTCAGTGGAAATGTTAATTGGGATGAAATCCCTTATAAAGATGGTATCCTTAAATTAAGGATAAATCCATCACATAATTATGTGTGAGAAATATAAATACCCCCAATATAAGTGGGTATTAAGTGTAAAACAATCAGAGTGCACTCAAAAAAATTCATAGGATGACTTATTCAAGAAGTACAAGGCGAACCCAACGAATTGAAATTAGGTTAAGAAGATCCTTTGTAAACATTCGATAGCCTAATATCGTCACTTAAAAATTCTGAAAATGAGTTGATGAGAAAAAAATGGTATGTCATCACATTGACATAATTTTAACATAAATTAGGATATATAATAACATATACCATCATAATAATATGTAAATTAAAATACATAAAAAAAATAAGTCTTTTAAATAGAGGAGGGTGAAATGATCCCTTACCGATTTGGTAACTTTCGAAACACACAACCCATGATATAAGGATCATAAAATGAAGAAGTAAAGACCCATAAATTGAAGTATATTAAATAATTAGTCCAATATTGGGTAGTACATACCCCACACAAATGAAAATAGTGGCAAATATAGCATGAATCTCACAGGAATAATAAATGAGATGAAATCTCCTTACCACGTTGTAATCAATCATGTCATATGAAAAAAAGTTAATATTCACCAAAATAATCATTGAATACCCTAAATATAACTATAATCATGATAAAAAATTTCAAATGGTACTAAACAATATGCCACATGAAATTAAGAAGTGGATGACAATGGAAATTTCATGGAATTAAAACTGAGATATGAAATCTCCTTACCTTGTACGAACTTGACTCGTTCATTCTTTAATCTCCTTAATAATAAAATAATTTTTATTTATAATTTCATAAGAACATTTTTAATTTTTATTGTTCCTTTTATATTACTTATTACCATGTTATAAACATTATGTAATCATTTATGTTAATAACAGTTGTTTTGCTTGAATTTGATACTTGAGTAAAAAAATGAACACCATATAATTACAAGTTATTCATGTGGTAAGATATCCATTATTGGTATTAATTATTTTGATATCACATATATCATATATATCCTATATATACATGTATTTATAATATTACATAACATTTAGAGGTAATAAATGAAATGCACCGTTCATGGAGATGGTAATCCGTACGTACGCATGAATGCTATTTCCATTTATATGTCTTATTTTAATGGAATTAAAAACATAATGATATATATTAATATTATAATTCCTATATAATATCATATACAATATTATTAACTCCCTCATTTATATGTCCCACATAAGGCATTAACGAGTCATATCACTTTGAGGGGGTGGTAGTCTACACTTCCTCTAATGAAATTATCATATTTACCCCCAATGGGAAACATAAAGTATTTCTGTAAATGAAAAAATACATTTGAATAAAGAAAAAACAAACATAATATTTATCATATAGAAATACATGGCCATCATAATGTCCACCATGAGAGGTGGTTGGAGATATTTGAACAATCATCATTCTGTGAGGCGTTAGTGTTCCATCCACAAAAACATTATGTTCTTCACCCATTAGATGGAGGTGTGTGTATTTGTAGTACGAATATTTCTCATAAAAACAACCAATTATATTGAGGAAAATCTTGTTGTAACAAAATAAATGGATAAAAATAGTTTTGGGGTTGGAGAAGTAAAATAATAGAAAACAATTTAAGAGAAACCGTTACCTTTAATTTGGGTTACTCTGTTTGTTTTGAACCAAATGACTTCTTGAAGTGCCTTCTACAAAAGTTAATGCTTCTAAATGGAGGGGAGGGATGTAGGGAGCGTAATTGGGAAGAGTATTTTCATGAAAAAGGCTTGAGAGGTGTGTGGAATTGGATAGAAATGGGATCCTTTTAAAAGGGGGAGGGGCTCTTTAGGAAAGTGTGAAAATATTGTTTTATTATACAATGATATTCGGTTTCTAAAGTTCTAAATATCATTAACGAAGAAGATAAGATGACTGATCGTCAAAATAATATCATCCAATAATAATTGGACTGTTTTTGGATGTTATTTTAATATTTATAATGTTTTTATTTAAATCTTTTATTAATGAGGTAAACACTACATCATTATTGTGTCATAATAATTTTATTTATATGACGTATAAAAATTATAAAACAAATCACATGATGTAGGAAATAATATAATATTTCCAATTAATATTTATAGTCAAAAATATAATTTATATAACACTATATAAAAATTAATTTACTAAAATATTTTTGTTTTTTGTCATTTTTTCCATTACATTAAATTAATTAATCTAAAGTGTCATTATCAATCATAAGTGGCTCCATGGGGTCCCTAAATAGACCCAAAGATTCCCATGGTCATCCATTACTCATCCAATATGGTTATTACATCTGTTAAGGTAGTTTTGAATTATTACAATTATATTTTTACATTGAATTACCCTATTTACATTTAACCATGGAAAATAAAAGTCAAAAGTTACAATTCACCAAAATTTATATTCATCTTATTGAACCATATTTTACTTCTTGATAACAAGCATGTATATTGGATTTTTTAAATTCAATTCAGAGAAGTAGAAAAATTTCATTTAAATGAAAAAGTATGTTTTTTTAACTACTACTTTGTGATTTCACTATTCATCAAAAATTGATGTTTTTCAGAAAATTACCAAAAATTCAGCCTATGAATTATTTGATATTAAAAATTCATAAATGATGTCTATTTTTCTAAATAAAACACATAGAAGTGGAATTAATTAATTTAAAATTAATTCCCGTTGTTAAAACAAATATCATGTTTTTGAGAAACAATAACTATCAAAAGATTGTCACTTGTTTATGTCCTATTTCAAAGTGAAATTAATTAAAATGATCAACAATGGACTAATTTCTAATTAAACATTAAAAAAAATTAAAAATATAATCTATCCATATAAATAAATTAGATTAAAACACAAATTTGAATTAAAATATAATATTTTTCACTATTCATTAGAATTTGAACTTTATCAGAAAAATTCCAAAAAATTACACAAAGTAAAGTTTGACGTCCCCATTATAAAGAAGAATTTTATTTGGTCAAATAGAATGTATTAATGTGACCAAAATTATATTTAAGGAGGGTTCAACATTAAAAGGTGGTAAATCATCCTTTTAATGTAAATTATGCTTAAAATTAGATTTATTCACATTTTAAGCCTCTAACTTTTATTTGATAAATGTAAATACATTTAACAAACACGTATAATAATATTTTAGTTAGTTTTATTCATTCACACCAATAAAACGGCGATGAGTTTACTACCATTTAAAATAATAATATTATATTATTAGTGTGCAATGTAAGATTTCAATGAAACTCGTTGTTGCGTATCAAGTATGCTATCGAACATAGAAACCCCTTTTAATGTAAAATTCATATTTAATTAGAAAATATTAATAAATATGAATATTCAATATTCTCCATTTATCCAGGATTTTACAATTACACTTCTAACAACTAGTATATATGTAATCTTACAATGTTTATAACCTCATCATCTATTAGTGTTAACACCTATTTATAAAACCTGAACAAATTGGAAAATTTTCTAGGGGAATTTCTATTAACATTTGAAGTAATTATAATAATATTTTTATGATGGATAAAAGTGGAAAAAATAATTATCATTATATTCCAAGGTCTATATATCCTGATGTAAACATTCACTTTTATCATTCCATGATCTTTCATATTAAATATTATATCTAACTTATAATTTAGGATTACAAACAAACATTTATTTAAACCAGAAACAATAAAATCATACACACATAAGAGAATTTTGATGAAATTTAAATAACCAAGACCCCTATATAAATTATCATCACCACAAATTATGGGTGATAGAAATTATTAAAAGAAGAAGATATCTGATTTCATTATCAGAGCTCTTATTCCATCTAATAAATACTTATCTTAATACTGAGCACTATGTGATTATTTCAAATTCATGATATAGGTCTATTTAATCAATATAAATATTGTTATCAAAATTTTCATAATGTAATTTATAAATAATATATTGTTATTTAATATGAATATATTTTTACATAAAAAATTCAATTATAATCAAGAAAATTGTATCCTTCACTATAAATTATTGAATTTAATTCTAACTAGATCATAACTTTTTTGAAACTATTTTATGAACAATCATTATTTATAAAATTTCAAACTATCATATAGTACATTTATTATGAAAAATCAGTATTTTTGAAGTGATCAAATTCCAAATTGTAGGTGTTTTCGGATCCTTTGTTACACTAAAATCTAATGACCCCATATCATTATCATTGGATAACTCCCATGTATTTGAGTGACTCAAAAAATATCCACTTCTATTTTTTTTTGGTTTTCCAGAAGCCAACAGAAGAAATAATAAAACTTTTGAATATAACTAATTAAAATTTCATTTATCTGGTTTATACCTCATAACATGATAATAAAGATTAACTAGACATTCTATATTTATTTTCAATGACTCATCAGTCATAAAACCCTCTAGATCATTTAATTTTCGAAAATCCTATTAATTTAACTCAAACCCCATTCCATATAGACTATTCAGTAGATTAATACATTTTTATTCAATAAAAATTTTAATATATTTAGGAATATCAATTTCATATGTTCATGTTTCATTTATTATATGTTATAATTTTTCCTTTCATCGAGATTCATTACTTATAATTAATTTTGTTATTCAATATGATAGTTAGGCATTGATTGAGTTTACATTGATTATTATCCCTTAGTTAAATTACAAAATCATTGTTAGAATACCCAAAAATGAATTTGGTTTTGGACATAGCTAATTTATTATCCAAAACAGTTGAATTATAATAGGATTATAATATACATAAAAACTATAATATGTGGGTCATTAAAAACAAAACATTCTAGAGTTCCCTAGGTAATATCTTCAATGATGTTATAGATAGATTCCTATTTAAAATAAAAAATTCATATCCAATTCTTTTTCAAAGAATCCATTTGTAACTAATTTTTTCATTTTTATACATTAAGATCTCTTTTTTTTCTTAATAAATTTTTTGCCACACAATACAACTACATTGTTCCAAGTAACATATTCTTTAACATAACCACCATATTGAAACAATAGTGATTGAAATAAATACTTTTGTACACTATACTAATATTTTTCATAGATAATTTTCACTAGAAATAAATCTCATTTTACACCATGTATATGCATTTGATAAAAATTAAAAATAAATATATGTTGATCTTCAGATAGGACACCATAATTATTATGAAAATGTATCATTAAATTTATCATAGAATAGAGGTAATGAATTTGAATGTGTTAAATTTTTCCAAATCATCAATTGATAAGTTAGGTATCTTGCAAAACATGTTTGTCCATAATTGTACAAAAATAAACACCACTATACATTCAAATGTGTCTTTTTTCCATCAACAAAACTATGCATGCTTAGTTCAAATCAATTAAATAGAATTTTAATGCCACTACCACTATTATAAATAACATATAATTCCCCAATTGTGAATCAATAAAATTATGAATAACTAATTTTTTTTCTTACATACCATTAAGATATAAAATCTTACCTTTCATAATTTTTTATAACACTATTCAATTTTTAGTGACATTTGAAATACATATAGCCATAATAAGACACATGAAAATTAAATTTATAATTAATAATATTAATTTTATAACCACATATAATGTCCACATTCATTGTATCTACACTTCAACAATAACATCATATTTCCCTAAAATCCATAGGGGCTTATTACTGAGAACTAGGAATAACATACATTGATTTTACATCATTTTAGATAAATATTCAGCACATTAAAAATTTACATTTATAAGGACTATAATACATTAGTGTATATGGAAACATGGAAAAGCATTCTTCTATTTTGGTGAAATATCTTCTACATATCCCTTAATGATATTACCCATTGGTACTCATACTTAAAATCATACATCAACACCTGTTTATAGTTAACATAACAACGAGGGATATAATATTATAATTAATGATAAAAAAGATAGATAAATAGGGAAACATGAGAATAAGGATATGATATAATGCCCTGACCCCAGTAGCCCAAAGTCGGCTCATTATTACATAACATTGGCATGATCACAAGAGATCAAATCATGAATGACCGATCAATTTAGTATGTTAATATATACTAGATATATACATAAGTTTTAAATTACATTATGAAATGAAAAAAAATGGTGTCTCCATAGAACACAATCATATCCTTCTTCCAATCCCTTTAGGTTAGTCATAATATACTTCTTCACATTCTAGGAAAAATAAAACATAACAAAGGGGTGAGCTCAAATGCTCCTTAAGGATAACAATTTAGCAGAATCATTCATACATAAGCATAAAATTTTAAGGAAATGTATAAGTATAAAACAAAATACTTTTAATCGAAAAAATATGCATAATATGGCAAAGAAAAATCAAATAATTCCATTTCAATATTCACATGTATATTAAACTTGTTGAATAATCGCATGTAATATCAATATATAATTTTATAATGATGGAATGCATAATAGTAGACATCATAAACACATAGTCTGGGCCTCATTCCAAGACTAAAAATAAATATTTTGTAAAGTATTTGTGCTAAGACAATAATTTTTCTCATGATACATACTGATGCATTGACGGGCAATAGCGGGCCCCACCCGTCACTTACTATGTCCAATGCATTCCTCATATGAAAAGGTTGAAACATAACATAAACGTTATTATTAAAACTATGATATAAAATGTCAATAAATTTACCATAAACCATGACTAATATAAAAATATCACATCTATATTTATACATTTCACAAAACCATCAATACAATATTGAAGATTGTATCATAATGAATCAACTTCAAACAAGCGTAAAATCCATTAAAGGATGATGACTAAGATGAAATAAATCCAAAATCTTTTTTAGTGAAATATCTATTTGTAAATTGAATTCATTTAAAAGTAAAGAAAAAATTAATTTTGAAAATATACTTATAATCATGTAAGGGAAGCTTCAATGGTGTCATTATTTCGGAAAATAGCTACACCTATTTTATAAGTTTAAAATCATTCATTCTTTAATTGGTCAGAAAGGCCTTTAAGTGCATTGAATGGAAAATGATGGAATGATTCCTTTCAAAAGATTTTAAAAAAATTCATACAGGTTTATAAATTAAATTAACAAATATTCTTGGAAATAGGAAAAATGTTTTGAAATATATTATTAAGAAACACAAATGTGGATGGTAAAGATGTCCATGTTGATACATACGTATAAACAACCTTCGAAAATAAGAAGATTGTAAAATTAACCCCTAACATGTACTCTTACATAGATGACAGTATGTTAACCTCATGTACAATGGTTAAATAATTGTTATTAAATTATACAAGTACCATATACATAAATATGATATCATATATGATCCTTTAATATTCCTTTGCTAAAAATATTTTAGTAGTATCAATATTTCAGTTGTGAACTGATTCAATTTCATTTATTTGTTTTGTTATTTAAGTCATGTTTGTTAAGGATAGTATGTATTTGGATCATATTACTACTGATATTATGTAATTAAAAATAATTTTTAATCATAAAAGGAAAATTATTTTTTATTGGTTATGATGGGGAATGAAATCTCATCGCGTCGTGGAGATGATAAACCATGCGTATGCATGAGTGATAATATCATTATATCAGTGGTGAAATAGTATGTAATTAGATGTAATATTATATATACCAAATTATTAACATGTTATATTTGTTATTTACATAAATTAAACTCATTATTATACCCATTCCAATAATGAAGTATTGAATAACAAACTACCCCACGATGTTGAGACGGTAAGCCGTACGTAATCACTTATGGTGACTTTGTCATTCCTAAGATGGATATAATAATGAATATTGTTTTACCATATCTATAATAACATCAAAGTATGTATAATGTTCTTGAGTCATTATTTTGGTATGGAAACAACAAACAAATAGGAAGTGTAAGAACAAACGAACTTTGAAAGAGGTGATAAATAATTACCTATTCTTCGGGTCCTTCTTTTTGGTTTGAACCAAAGGGATCCATAGGTTGTATTTTCGATCCATGTATTTCTATAAGATGAATTTAGTGTATTTGGGAGGATATTTGAGAAGTGGTTGGCAAAGCCAAATCGCTTTGGATGTGTGAATTTAGGAGAAGGGGAAGTACCCTTTTATAAGAGAGGTGAGGTGCACATTAAGAAGAACATTAAATATTAATTTATTATAAAATAATTTTCAGTTTATAATAGATAAAAATGGATTTATTTCGAGGATAAGGTGGGGATGGGTCTAGATCCGATAAACCAGTAGATTCTAGACAAGTTTAGGTCACCATATTGACCTTATCTTTTAGATTTTACCCATAGTTAAATAGTTTAACTCTTTCCAAATCTTTTTGTATTCTTACACTATATGGCTGATAAACAATCAATAAAAATCCAAAAGAACCGCATGTGGTTCATTAATGACATATATAACATTATTTAATAAATTTGGCTGAATTTTCAATTATTTAAAATATATTATCATTTAATTAAATAGTTTTGTTTTTATAAACATATTTATATCAATTTTGAAACTATTTAGTATTTGGTTTTTTGTGAAAGTCATAACAACTTTATTACTTTTAAATAAATGCATTGAATCAATCATATCAAGAATTATTCACCTAGAAAAATAATTTATGGCATAAAGAGTTTCAAATTATATTTAATTTAATATTTATAATATCAATTGTTTTAATCATTCATTAAAAAGGTAATTGCTGCATCATCATTATGTCAAAAATAAATTTAATTATTAAAATTTTAAATTTTTTAAATAAAATACCATGATGTAGGAAATATTTTTGGATGTCTAATTTATATTTTTAGTCGAATTTATCTTATGTATAACCCAATATTAAAAAAAATAGTTATTAAAATTTGAATTTAACACTTTTAACTATTGTATTTAAAAATATAATATATTACCTAATCAAACTAACCCAAGTGAATAAAAATGGATCGAATTCTTTTCCTAAGGTTTATTTGTGTTAAAAAACACTTATCCAATAGAATTCGAACAAGTGTTGGGTTAATTTTATGTTATTATAATATTATATGTCCCTTTATAACCCTATTTACTTTTAAATGTGGTAAATAAAATTTTAAAGTTACTATTAACCCATAATTATTTTCATCCTATAGAACCAAATTTTATATACTAATTTCAACAATTTATCTTATATTTTTGAAATTCAATTCACAGAAGAGGTAAAATTACATTTTATGCAAATCTTCAAATGTCCCTAGAATGTGGGTAAAAGACATTAAAATGTTCAATAAAAATTATATGTAAAATATTATTATAAAATGTATCTAATGAATTAAATTGGAATAATATAGGTATAATGTATCAATATTTACATTAAAATATATTTAAATTAGAAATAAATTTTTAAATAAAAAACATGGTATTTATATACTATGCAGTATTTTTGACTATTCATAAAAAAATGAATGTTTTTATAAAAATACCAAAAAATTGGACTAAGAGATTTTTTCTATTATGAATTCAAAAATGATGACTATTTTACCATGTTCAATTTTTAATTGTGTTTAAAAGTAATTTTATTATTGTTCACAAAAGAACAAAAAATGTTGTTCTTTTAAGAAAATAGATTTTCTAAATATGTAAATATTCTAAAAAAATTATACATATTGTTATAAATATGTTTTATTTATGTGAATTCATTATAAAAAACATATAAGATTTATTTTTTTACTATTTATATCTAATATTTAATGGGTAAATTAATATTTCGTTTAAATAATTATAATAGTAATGTGTTGTTTCACATAAACTCAATCTTGTTTACAACTCAAGACAAGTTAGTTTTGCGTGCAATATAAGCTATTAAATTACATTAAAGAGATAACGTACTATGAAATATTGTGATGTTACATTCTCCCCTCCTTCAATAAATTGAATCCTCCCAATTTGAAATTGTTCTTTGAAAATAAATTGTTGAAGGTCGAAAATAACATTGTGGAAAACCAACATGAGAAATAGGGTTATGAAAATATGGTCTTAATAAGAGGGAAAGGGAAATGAAAAAAGTCGACCCCAAATTAGCTTTTTAAATATGGGAACAGTGGTGGAAATCAGGGACACATAATTGTAGTAATAACTTAAATAAGTACACAGAGTGTTTGAGGTCATCAATCACAAACAATTGAAAAATAAATAGAAAATTGAGGGCCTCAAAGCCATAAATCAATAACAATTTAAAATATCATTATTTCAATATAACATAAGTTATTAGAAAAAATTTTGGGTTTTAATACCCTTTTACAAATGATTATGAAATAATTCTATCATAGAATTAGAAAAATAGAATACATGATAGGTAGAGTTCAATCCTATAACTAATTTCAACCACAAACTCATATTTCACTCCAAACGATAATAAAACTAAAAAATATTCTATTTAACCAAATAATATTGGTACTCAAAAAATTATAATATAATTTCTCTATCATACCATTATTAAAAACTACATTATACAAACTAGGACATAATGTAGGCCAGTGGTAGGTGATGCTCCTTTGTCGCCCTTCGGTTGCAGGTTCAAGTCTCACAGCCTTGCTAAATGCGACGGGTTGTCACCATACCTCCTAGTTGTCCTTTTTATAACAATACAAATATAATAATAAGAAATTTTTAACCTGAAAAAATAGTATCAAACGTCCAACATAATCCATTCTAACCATTTGAATTATCCAAAATATTTCTATCCAAACACACAATCCAAATTTTTTTAAGTAAGGTCAGCATAACATAATGAATATCAGTTTTATCATGTAGCAACATGTGAAAATATCATCATGTATTCTTTTAAGATATGTTAAAAACCTGAATTACCATAAAAAATTATTTAAATATGTATTTACTTCATTATTCCTTTTGTAAAACATATAATACTTGATATATTCATTAAATCAAAAAATGTTGTAACCTCCGTCAATGATGGAATAAAAACCCATTAATTAGTTTCATGGTAGTTAGTAATATCCAATATACATTATCTAACTAAATTATCACTTATTCAAAATTCAATTCCTCAGCCTGAAGACTATTTTAAGATTTATCTTTCTCTTAAAAATATATTTTCTAAAAAAAATTCCTTTGATTGTGTTACCTTTCTTTGTACCATACAATCTAAAATAAATAATGAAATTATACTATAGTAAAATCCAAATATACTCTATCATTATTATAACTTGTACATTATTAATAAAATACTCAAATGAGACTATTCATGAAAAAAACAAGATGAAAAATCATTCCTCTTCATTTGTGGAAGTATCATAACTTGATTTTTATCAAATAACATCATTTGGGGTGTACTATGATGATTTGGACAATGATTTGAATAGTGTCCCAACTTCTTGCAGATGAATAATTGTACATTCGAAACATTTTCCTATACCTTAGAATCATATACATGGTGTCCCTTTTTACACACTTATAATAAACTTCCATTCTATTTAATTATTTACGATGGTGATTTTTTCCATTGTTATAACATGTGTGAAAAACATTCTTTCCCTTCTTCCCTTTATCCATTTTTTCCAATTCCATCCTCTTCTTCTTTTTCATCCCTTAAATGTTATAGTACATAGATAATTAATTATATATATTATTAACACATGATACTATTTCATCATATGATGATAATACATGAGATACTATTTCCCTTATAAATGTTGGCTTATGATAATGAAAGATATGATCCTTCTTACTCATTGGATCATGTGTATTTCTGGAGTTCACATTCCTTCTACTAGGAACCATTTCTAAAAAATGAAATATCCAGTATTAGTTTATGAATTATAATACATAATTCCCAACATGTTAAATACCAAACATAAATTAAACAGTTTATTCATATAATCCATAATCATAAATTTTTTTCATTGGGGATGTATTTTATCATAAATCCTTCATAATGGTTTATAAATAAAACATGAATTATCCTATGTATATCCCCCAGTAGTGTCAAAACATGTGCACATTAATGATTTTTTTCATGTAACATGATACCCCAGGTCAACCCCAAAACTCCATTTTATAGTTCTCACTCCAAGGTACATCAGTGATACAACCTCATCCACTTGTAAAATCCAAACATGGATGTATTTGATTGAAAACCCACATAATATCTACATTACCAATATTTTTGGATTTCTTCTATACTAATCCACATATACTATTTAAGGCAAATGTTCTATAATTAATGTTTTTCTAAATCTAGTTTCCAAGGATTTTACTAAGCTTCCTCTGATACCAACTATAATGTCAGGACCTCAGTTAACTATACTTGGTGCATTATTACATGACATTGACATGATCACAAGATATCAAATCCTGAAAGACAGATTAGTTCAGTATCCTTGGAGGTACTAGATTCAAACAAATGTTTTACATGACATTTGGAAATGAAAAATGAAACTTTGTGTCTCCGTAGAACACACTTACATCCCTTAGCAGATCCCTCATGTTCAGTCATAATATACTTATTCACATCCAAGGAAAAATAAAACATAAGATATCGTTGAGCCCATATACTTCGTTAGGATAACAATATTTCCAAAAATTTTATAAATAAGCTTACACATTGATGGAAATGTATAAGACAAAAACCTAATCCTTTTAAACATAAATATCATCTTAATATAGAAAAGATAAATCAAATAATGTCATTTACTTACTCACATGGATATTATACTAAAATAATAATCACATGTAATATCAATAGCTAATTTCATAATGATATAAAGCATAATGTCAGACATCATAACCTTAGAGTCATGGCCACATGCAAAGAATACAAATAAAAATATTTTCAAGGCCTTGTTCCAGGACACTAATTTGTCTCATAATACCTACCGATGCATTGTGGGAAAATTTTGGGCACCTCCCATCACATACTCCGTCCAATGCATTCCTAATATTTAAAGAATGAAAGATAACAAAAAAAATATTCATAATAAAAATATCATACAAAATGATAATAATTTTACCATAAACCAAGAATGGTATAAAAATAGAACATCCACTGTCAAACATATCACAAAACTATCAATAGAAAATGGAAGATTGTATCATAATGAATCATCTTCAAACTAGTGTAAAATCCATCAAAGTATGTTGACACAGATAAAATCAATCGGAAAAATATTTGGCTGAAATATCTATTTGTACTCTAAAATCATTTAAAAGTAAATAATTTTTTTTTCAAAATATTGTTATAATCTTGTAAGGGAATCATAGAAGGTGTTATAAATGTAGAAAAATAGTTGCACCTGCTGTATAAGTTACTAAAACATTCTGTCATTAATTTTTTGAGAAGGTCATAAAGTAAATTATTAGGAAAATGACCTAATGATTCCTTTAAAAAATATTTTAAAATTTAAAACAAGGGTCTAAATTAATTTAACCCATAGTCTAGGAAATAGTAAAAATGTTTTGAAATACATTTTTAATAATAACGAATGTGGATGATAGTGAAGTTCCTGTATATACGTATGTATAAACAAGCTCAGATAATAAAGTGATTGTAAAATTTACCCCTACCTTTTACTATTACTTAGAAGAGGTTAAGATAAACTCTTTTATAATTGTAAATAATTTTTATTAATGTTTACAAGAACCGTATACATATATATTATATCATATATTATCCTTTAATATTGACCACTTAATAATATTTTAGTAGTATCATTTTTTTGGTGTTAACTGATTCTTTTTACTTTTTCTATTTTCTAATGTAAGGAATTTTTTTTATAGATAGAATGTATTTGATTCAAATCTTGAATGATATTATGTTCTTAAACGTTATTTTTAGTCATCAAATGAAAATTATTCTTGAATGGCTAAGATGGTGGATGGAAACTCATCGCGTCATGGAGATTGTAATCCGTAAAAATGCATGAGAGAAACTATCATTATATTATTGGTGAAATCATATTTAATTGGACGGTATGTTATATATAGGAATAAAAAAAATTTGTATTTATTATTTACATCAATTATACTCATTATTATACACATCGAAAAAAAGAAAGTGTTGAATAACAAACTACACCACGACGTGGAGACGGTAAGCCGTACATACACATGTTTGGTGACTTTTTCATTCATAGGATGGATAGAATAATGAATATGGTAGTAAGATATTTATAATAACATCACATTATGTATATGGTACCAGAATTATATTTTTGGTATGGGAACACAAAAAGTATGTGGTAGAAGAAAATAATTTTGAAAGAGGTGATGAAATGATTACCTCTTCTTCTGTTGCTTCCTCTGATTTTAACCAAAGGGTTTCATATGATGGATTTATGAACAATGTAACACATATAGAATGAAGTGAGGATTCTTCTGAGGTGATTTGAGTTTGTTTTTTCCGATCAAAAGGATTTGGAGAAGTGAATTAAATAGAACGGGATGTACTCTTTTATAAGAGAGATGAGGGGCACTTTAGGATTATCTCAAACTATTAATTTATTATAAAATCATTTTTTATATCTAATAGCTCCTTATGGATTTATTTCTAGGATAATTTGGGGATGGGTAGAAATCCCCTCAACCAGTTGGTTTAAGACATGTTTTGGTCACCATATCATCCTTACTTTTATATTTAACTCTTAGTTAAATAGTTTAACTCTTACCAAGTCTTCTTGTATTCATACACTATATTGTTAATAATCATACAATAAATTTCCAAGAGAACCTAAATTGGTTCATTATTGACATATATAACATTATTTAATTTCATTGGCTGAATTGTATATATCTAAGAATATAATATAATTTAATAAAATAGTATTTTTTTTAAACCCATTTATGAAAAATTTTGATAGTATTTATTATTTGGTTGTTGGTGCAAGTCAAAAAAACTTGATTACATAAAAAAATACATTGAATTGATACTAACATGTGATTGGAACCAATAAAATTTGTGGATGGAATAAAAATATTCAAATTCTATTTATTTTAAAATTATTAATATCATTTGTTTTAGTCATTCATTAATAAGGTAATTACTGCATCATCATTGTGTCATAAATAAATTTAATTATCTAATAATTGAAATCTATAAATAAAATAACATGATGTAGGAATCATTATAAATTTTAATTAAATATTTATAGTCAAAATTGTCTTCTGTATAACCCTATATTAAAAATGATTTTGTTATAAAAATTTGATTTTTATACTTTTAACTCTTCTAAAAATAAAATATAATAAATATCCCAATCTTACACATGTGAATCACAAAGGATCCCATTTTTTTTCCTAAAGATGATTTTGGTTGAAAAACATTTATCCAATAGATTTAGGGCATGTTTTAGTGTAATGTAATATTATTATTATATTATTTTTACCTTTAATTACACTTTTTACTTTTAACAATGGTGAGTAAAATTAAACGTTACTATTCAAAAAAATTATTTTAATCCAATTTAACAACATTTTATATACTGAAGTTAATTGTGTCTCTCAGATTATTGATGTTCAATTCATAGAAGCATTAAAAATTTTTTTATGCAAATTTGAAAATGTACCTAGAAGGAGGGTAAAAGACGTTAAAAAGTTAAATAAAAAAATATATATATAATATTATTACACAATGACATCAATTAATTACATTAGACTAATATAAGTTTTATATATCTATTTTCATGTTAAAATAAATTTAAATTTAAATTAATTTTTTAAATAATAATGTCAGTTTTTAAGTACTATGCAGTATTTTTCACTATTCATCACAAATTGAATGTTTTCAGAAAAATACCAAAAATTCAGCCCAAGATAATTTTGTTATTATGAATTCAAAAATAAACTATATTTTGAAATATTCAATTTTTAGGAGTTTCCAAAAATAATTCTATTATTTTTTACAAAAGGATATAAAAGGTTGTTCTTTTAAGAAAATAGTTTTTCTAAATGTATAACTATTTTAACAAAACTTATACATTTAATTATAAATATGTTATATTTATGTGAAAAAATTATAAATAATATTTAAATTTTCATTTTTTACTATTCATATTTTAATATTTAATTGTTCAATAAATATATCGATGAAATAATTATAATACTAATATGTTGTTTCTGAGAAACTCAATGTTGTGTATAACACAAGTGAAGTTGGTTTTGCAAAAAATATAAGCTATTAAAATACTATAAAGAGATAACGTACTATGAAATCGTGGTATGTTACATATTTGAACAAGATAATGAAATTTTCTGACCATACATAGCATATACAAGGTCATATTCAAGATTCCTGGAATAAATATTATCATTTCATAAGATATATATCATAATGGAACAAGGTAACGAACCATAAATTTAAAACATCAGAATAAAACATGGAATTATTTAAGACACATGAAAATATAAAAATTATTTCCAAAATAGTGAAGGTATAAATCCATGTTCATAGTAGTAGAATGGGTTCACTCCCAAAACCATATTGATAGTCATGGTTTACTCGCATGACCATATTCATAGTTATGGTTCCCTCTAAAGTCTCTATATACTAAAAAGTTCCTTTACATAACAAAGTTCACTCCCCATTAAATCCATGTCAATATAATGAGATACAAATATTTACCAAATTAATTGGAGGTTGATATTGGACCCAACAATATCAAAATAAAATCATATGTATCTGTGACACATGATCTTAAATAATCATATAATAACCCATGAAATGAAATGGGTATCATAAACAAGTCATCATATCATCTCCTGTAGAAAAGAGATAGGATTTATAATCATTCCCTAAATGCATAACCTATCACCATAATTGGGGTTTATAAGAATATAACATGTGAAAGAGAATTGAGCTTCATAAAAAATATAACCCACGAATGAGATATAGGTGCCATAAATATCACACCATCATAAGAAAAACATTCAATGAATGAATACGAATAGTAATATTTGATCATATCATCAAAACTCATGAGTAACACCAAAAGAGGATATATTAGATGATAAATAATTTTTAAAAATATTTTATAACATGTCTTGGGGAAAATATCCTTTACTATTTGGAAAACCGATTTATAAACATACAATATTTTTCATAACATTATACCTTAAAATATCTACGATAACATATAAAGGATGTTTTTAAATCCATTTATCATTTTTTATAATCTATTTCCTTGAAAACGATATTAAGGAAAAATTTTAAAAAACATTCTTTTAAACATGGCTCTAGAAGGAAAAACATTTCCCACCGAAGGGAAAAATAAAGATGGACTTTCTAAAAATGGCCTCTATTAGTTTTATTTAGTGCCAATGAGTGGAATAATGCTACAAATAAATGATGATATCATTAATAAAAACAAAAATGAAAATTTATGAGAATTATTGAATAATGTATCATGATATTTAATTAATGTAATCACAATTTAAAGCAATCTTGATAAATATGAGATTTTATAGATAAACACTTATCCCATTTGTAAATTTTAATAAAATAACCATCACTGAATAAATATAAACTAAATTAATAATATCATAAAAATAAGGAAAATCATTATATAAAATGTCAAATGAATAATATAAAATTCTTAAAATACTATAGGTTCATAAAAAAATGTTTCTGAAAGAAGAAAAATTATTATAAAATTACCTTATCGATTTGGTAAATTTTAAACCCTTAAACCACATGAAATAGAATCCATAAAATGGATATGTAAATAAAAATAAATTTAAGGGTAATAATAATATAATTAACTCATTTTATGTATATAAAAATGGAAATAAACTAGTGTTCATTATTGTTTTTATCTCATGTACATAAAAAGTGAGATGAAATTACCATTATAAGTGAGTAACATTTAAAACTTGAGATCCCTAAAAGAATAAAATCAATTGAAAAAATTTATTACATGAAATAAATTATATTCCTGATATAATTTTACATATGGAATTATATTCACATAATAAATCATAAGTGGGGAATATGTAATATATCTCATAAAAATAACAGTGAGATGAGAAAAACTGTAGCTTCTGTCTTCACACTCATCATAATTGTTCAAACCACTAGTATAATAAATATAATTTCTTATAAATATATTACATAGAAATAGTTATTTTTATAATACCATATATGATTCAGTTATAGATTTATATTACCCATTTTTTAAAAATTCCATGTTAATGTTATGTTTTGGGTAATAACCGCTTTGTTTTTTCTATATGTTTCGAATTGTTATTATTAGTCCTATTACATATATCATGATATAATTATTTATATAATTTAAACCATCATATTTATATCATTTATATTCACTATATATGTTTTATTTATAATATTTAAAATATAAAAATTATAAATGAAAAACACTATTCATGGAGACAGTAGGTCGTACTGACTCATAAACAGTGTTTCCATTTTCATTTCATATTTTTAACGAAGTAAAAGTAAATGATATATATATACATATTAGAATTATAGTATAATTATAATTTCATATATACCTATATTTTTATTAGACCCATCCCTAATACATTTCATGCAATGTATAAACAAATCATATAGCTTTGAGGAAGCGATTGTCGACAAGTCCACTATCAAATTCATCGTATTACTATAAAATGAAACAAATAAAGGTATGTGTTATATAAAAATTAATGAATCCATAATAAATCATAAATATCATATATGATATAATAATATATTGTCTGGCATTATTTATAAAAATGAATGGTGGTAGTGGATGAATGAATGACACTAGTTCGATGGACGATATCCATCATTCCCACGAACGATGAATGTGTATACCATTTCATGGAAGAATGTGTAGCGGTAACTTTTACACATATAATGAAAACATATTGGTTTGTTTTGGATTATTATTTTATTATATAGTAATGGAATGAGAATAATTAATGGTTTGTAGAATAAAATAAAAAAATTGATTGTGGCATGATGTTAATTCTTCATTGGGTAACTCGTTTTGGATTACACCAATGTCCTTTTATGGTTTGATTTAATGAAAAATTGTGGCCTCCATTGTTATGGTATGGATTTTGTGAGTATAATTTTGATGTTATTTTATGATATAGAATGTTAAAGGGTGTAAATAAGTATGGGGGTGGGGTGAGTTCCATTTTATAATGGAAAGAAAGTGTTATTCCACAAAATATAAAAATGTAAACACTATTCAGTGGTCTCCCTTACAACAAGAACCCCAATTGTGGTTCATTTTAGATTAATGTGATGATATTGTCCATATATATTAGATGATTATCTATATGTTGCTTTTAGTTAAACCGAAAAATAGTGTTTTAAATTCAATCCAAATTTAGTTCTTTTTTATAACACTAGCTATATTCAAGGGAGTGTGAAATAAAAAATAGAAAAAAGTGTAAAATAAATTGAAAAAAAATTTATCAAAAAATATAGAGGTGTCAAATTATGCCCCCATTAAAATAAATTTCACCCTAGAAATTCATCTAGTTTATCAAGTTTCCAGAAATTCATTATGCACTCTCTTATAACATGATAATAACCTAAATTACTTAAAATACATCCATGAGATAGAAGTTCCTTTCCCTGGATGGCACTGCGGGTTCGTATCGGCCTCCCCCATGGCGCTACAAATTAGGGTTTTGCTTCATGATGGTCCCTCACCTCATCGGCCATTCTATGGTGTTGATCCCCTCAAATTACACTAGGGATGAGCAGCGTGAGGTCCCCACAACCGATGTGGTTTCGTCCGAGAACATCCCACCCATGAGGAGTGGTACTCAAAGATCAGGTGTTGAAGATGGGGGGCGAACTGCCTCGGAATTTACATCACATGATGAGTCTGAGAGCCTTGAATCTCGGCGTGATGATAGAAAAAGTCCACCTGTTGAAATTTCCAGACGAAGCGCAAGGGTTTCGAACTCCTCAGATGATATTTGGGTAGGAGAGGTCATGACGGCGGGTGTGGGTTCGTCCGATCATTCTTCACCTGTGAGGAGTGGCCCTCAGCGAGCTGGAGTTGATGATGGGAAGCGTGCTTCTATGGATTTGAATTTGGGTTCGCCTGATGCGTGGGAGAGACTTGGACCTCAATGTGAAGATAGGAAGTGTACATCTGTTGATATTGTCGGTCGAACCGCAAGGGTTTCTACTGATGCGCCTAAAAGGACTGAATTACAACGTGAGGATGGGAGATGTTGTTCTGTTGGAGTTGCAGATCTTAAGGCACCTCAAATTCCTCCTGTGATATGTATCCATGGTTTTCTGGATGTGGTTTATACAATTTATCGCTCTTTTCCAAGTATAAAAGGATCTATTGATCCTTCCATTTGAAGAAAAGGGAGTATTGCGCATATTAAATCTGATCCTGACGTGGTATCAGAGCAACTTAAAATGGGTTAGTTCTCAATTGTTGCTCGCTTATTTATGCCTAAAGGTACTCAACCTCTAAAAATGGATGATCTCAAAGCATGGATTTCGTCAATTTGGGGTTTTTCATCTTGGAATTGTGTTTCAATAGGATGAGGATATTTCCCTATGCTCTTCCCTTCGGAAGAATTGAATGTACGAGCCTGGGGCTTCGGTTCAATATCACTCAAACCAGGGATTATTCATTTGCGTGAATGGGATAAAAAATTCAATCCCTTTGAGGTTGGTAACTCCACTACTCAAATCACTACTACAACATGGCCCTTTATCAGCACTAAAAACCGGCATTAACAGCGCTAGAAAACCGCTGTTAATTCCAGCGTAGTTAAAGGGGGGGGGGGGGTCCCCTATATCAGCGCTTCTTGGAGCACTGATAAAGGGTTCCTTTATCAGCGCTCCTCTAGCGCTGTTAAAGGTATCATTTATCAGCACTAAAAAAGCGCTGATAAAGGCCCCATCGCCTGCAACTGCAAAACAAGATCTTCACACCTACACACCAGAATACCTACACAAAGTAGCACATGCACACCTTCACACCATAGCACCCGCACCCAATATTTTGACCGACAACGGTATATACATTTACATAACATCACGAATACAAAAAAATGCATTGCTATATACATTTCAAACATTTTTTTACATGGTTACATTTAAAATTATTCATGAATAGTTATAAACATTCATGTTTAATCCTTCGATATCCATGATCAGCTCTCGACGGTATTTGTTGCTGAACAAAGCATCCGAACTCAAGGAAAAAAATTCACCTATATAAGAAAACAAATAGTATGTTATTAATGCAATAATGAAAGAAATTAAAAAAGTATTATCAAAGAATACATTAATATGGAAATGTGAAACTAAAATATGAAATTTTAAACTCAAAAGTTTTCATTTTCATAATAATGAAAGGGAATAATGTAAAATCAATATTTTTTTGATTGAATTATCTCATTTAATAAATACTGATTCTTTATCTATTGAAAAGCTTTACTGGTCACACCGTGCATCAGATTGAGGTGCGGTTGATTGGTACACATCAAAAATGACTTGTGGATTTTTTTCCTAAAGTATCAAAACAATCCGAACACGTTTTCTCGGTTTGGCGTTTGTCATTGGTGTTGTTTTCCAAAGTTTATCTCAATTTCAAACTGATATCATAAACATTTAGCCATACCGGTCACACCGTGCGTCGGATTGAGGTGCGGTTGATTGGTACGCGTCACAAATGGCTCGTGGATCGTTTTCCTAAAGCATAAAAACAATCTTAACGTGTTTGATCGGTTTGGCGTATATCATTGGTGTTGTTTTCCAATGTTTATCTCAATTTGAAACTGATATCAGACACTTTTAGCCATACCGGTCACACCGTGTGTCGGATTGAGGTGCAGTCGATTCGTACACGTCACAAATGACTTGTGGATCGTTGTACTAAAGTATCAAAAAAATCCGAACGCATTTGCTCGGTTTGGCGCATGTCATTGGTGTTGTTTTCCCAAGTTTATCTCAATTTGAAACTGATATCAGACACTTTTAGCCATACCGGTCACACCGTGCGTCGGATAGAGGTGTGGTCAATTGGTACACGTCACAAATGACTAGTGGATCGTTGTCTTAATGTATCAAAACAATCCGAATGCGTTTTCTCGGTTTGGCGTATGTCATTGGTGTTGTTTTCCAAAGTTTATGTCATTTTCAAACTAATATCAGACACTTTTAGCCTTACCGGTCACACTGTGCGTCGGATTGAGGTGCGTTCGATTGGTAAACGTCACAAATAACTGGTGGATCGTTGTCCTAATGTATCAAAACAATCCGAATGAATTTTCTCAGTTTGGCGTATGTCATTGGTGTTGTTTTCCAAAGTTTATGGCAATTTCAAACTGATATCAGACACTTTTAGACATACCAGTCACACCATGCGTCAGATTGAGGTGCGGTCAATTGGTACACATCAAAAATAACTCGTTGATCGTTTTCCTTAAGTATCAAAACAATCCGAACGTATTTTCTCAGTTTGGCATATGTCATTGGTGTTGTTTTCCAAAGTTTATGTCATTTTCCAACTGATATCAGACACTTTTAGCCATACCGGTCACACCATGCATCTGATTGAGGTGTGGTCGATTCTTACACGTCACAAATGACTTGTGAATCCTTTTCCTAATGTATCAAAACAATCCTAATGCGTTTTATCGGTTTTCTGTATGTCATTGGTGTTGTTTTCCAAAGTTTATCTCAATTTCAAACTGATATCAGACACTTTTAGCCATACCGATCACACCGTGCATCGGATTGAGGTGTGGTTGATTGGTACACATCAAAAATGGCTCGTGGATCATTTTCCTAAAGTATCAAAACAATCCGAATGCGTTTACTCAGTTTGGCGTATGTCGTTGGTGTTGTTTTCCAAAGTTTATCTCAATTTGAAACTGATATCAGACACTTTTAGCCATACCGGTCACATCGTGCATCGGATTGAGGTGCGGTCAATTTGTACACATCACAAATGACTTTTGGATGGTTTTCCTAAAGTATCAAAACAATCCGAACAAGTTTGCTCGGTTTGGCGTATGTCATTGGTGTTATTTTCCAAATTTTATCTCAATTTGAAACTGATATCAGACACTTTTAGCCATCCCGGTCACACCGTGCGTCGGATTGAGGTACGGTCAATTGGTAAATGTAAAAAACGACACGTGGATTGTTTTGTTAATGTATCAAAACAATCCGAATGCATATGCTTGGTTTGGAGTATGTCATTGGTGTTGTTTTCAAAAGTTTATATCATTTTCAAACTGATATCAGACACTTTGAGCCATACCGGTCACACCGTGCGTCAGATTGAGGTGCGGTCGATTGGTACATGTCACAAATAACTCGTGGATCATTTTCCAAAAGAATAAAAACAATCCGAACGTATTTTCTTGGTTTGGCGTATGTCATTGTTGTTGTCTTCTAATGTTTATGGCATTTTCAAACTGATATCTGACACTTTTAGTCATACCGGTCACACCGTGCGTCGGATTGAGGTGAGGTCGATTGGTACACATCAAAAATAACTCATGGATCGTTTTACTAATGTATCAAAACAATCCGAATGCATTTTCTCGGTTTGGCGTATGTCATTGATGTTGTTTTCCAAAGTTTATGTCATTTTCAAACTGATATCAGACACTTTTATCCATACCGGTCACACCGTGCATCGGATTGAGGTGCGGTCGATTCATACACGTCACAAATGACTCGTGTATCATTTTCCTAAAGTATCAAAACAATCCGAACGCGTTTTCTCGATTTGGCGTATGTCATTGGTGTTGTTTTCCAAAGTTTATCTCATTTTCAAACTGATATCAGACACTTTTAGCCATACCGGTCACACCGTGCATCGGATTGAGGTTTCGTCGATTGGTGCACGTCACAAATGGCTCGTGGATCGTTGTCCTAATGTATCAAAACAATCTGAATGCGTTTGCTCAGTTTGGCGTACGTCATTGGTGTTGTTTTCCAAAGTTTATCTCAATTTGAAACTGATATCAGACACTTTTAGCCATACCGGTCACACCATGCGTCAGATTAAGGTGCGGTCGATTCATACGCATCAAAAATGACTTCTGGATCTTTTTCCTAAAGTATGAAAACAATCCGAATGCATTTGCGCAGTTTGGCATATGTCATTGGTGTGGTTTTCCAAATTTTATCTCAATTTGAAACTGATATCAGACACTTTTAGCCAAACCGGTCACACCCTACGTCGGATTGAGGTGCGGTCGATTGGTACACGTCAAAAATGACTCGTGGATCATTTTCTTAAAGTATAAAAACAATCCAAATGCGTTTGATCAGTTTGGCATATGTTATTTGTGTTGTTTTCCAAAGTTTATGTCATTTTCAAACTGATATCAGACACTTTTAGCCATACCGGTCACACCGTGCATCAGATTGAGGTGCGGTCAATCGGTACACATCACAAATAACTCGTGGATCATTTTCCTAAAGTATCAAAATAATCCGAACGCATTTCCTCAGTTTGGCGTATGTCATTGTTGTTGTTTTCCAAAGTTTATGGCATTTTCAAACTGATATTAGACACTTTTAGCCATACCGGTCACAACGTGCATCAGATTGAGGTGCGGTCGATTGGTACATGTCACAAATAACTCTTGGATCGTTGTCCTAAATTATAAAAACAATCCAAATGCATTTTCTCAGTTTGGCGTATGTCATTTGTGTTTTTTTCCAAAGTTTATGTCATTTTCAAACTGATATCAGACACTTTTAGCCATACCGGTCACACCGTGCGTCGGATTGAGGTGCGGTCGATTCTTACACCTCACAAATGACTCGTGGATCGTTGTACTAAAGTTTCAAAACAATAAGAACGTGTTTTCTTGGTTTGGCGTATGTCATTGATTTTGTTTTCCAAAGTTTATCTCATTTTCAAACTGATATCAGACAGTTTTAGCCATACCGGTCATACCGTGCATCAGATTGAGGTGCGGTCGATTCTTACACGTCACAAATGACTCGTGGATCGTTTTCCTAAATTATCAAAACAATCCGAATTCATTTGCTCAGTTTGGCGTATGTCATTGGTGTTGTTTTCCAAAGTTTATGTCATTTTCAAACTATGTAGTAGGAATTCACTAATCTAAGGATATGAAACATAAGAAAGGGAGATCATAGATGCTCAATAAGTGTAAAGGGAGATATCAATTACCATATAAAGATAACATAAGTATTAGGAATTCACCTTCATTGTCATATTTTTTTACTTTATTCCATCAGGTACGCTGCCCATTCGTTTCTAAAAACATTTATATCATCTTCTGAATAGGAGTTTTTACGACAGCATAGTAGTACTGAAAAAATATAAATACACAAAGGATTAATAATTATTTTAAATATAGTAGTAATTATTTTCAAAAATACCTCTTCAGGGATGCTAGTTTGTTCATGAAATATGATCTCTTTCATAAATTTAAAAACATAATAACCGCAGTCCTTATCATTTGTTTATTTCGGACACTGCAGAAACATCAAGAAAGATAAGTAATTTGTTTTGATATGTATTTGGATAGTGAAATATAATTATATATACCCAGATACTTCTCCATTTCTAGAACTTGTGGGCATTGTCATCCTTATGCCCTGGATTTATTCCAGCCTTTAGATGATTTTCATACACCGCCCTATCATAACAAAATCCTCATTAAAAGATAATATAAATTATATAACTAGATATTTAGTTCTAAAATGTTGGATCTAGTGTATTAAAAATTGACAATCGCTATCATGTGTGGTCAGTTAATTGGATATCCATGCAGTGAATCCAGAAAATAAATCATTAGAGTATCCAAATTGACTGCAATGAGCATCCAATGTTCCCTAAGAACACAAAAAGAAATAAGTACTGATATAAATGAAAATATAATTGATATGATTAAAATGTAGAGTTTTACCCTTGCATCGTTGGTATTAAAAAAAGCCTGTCAGTCGTAATTCTTCTTTGAAACATTCTGAGTAGATTTGACATCAATTCAGCCTGAAAATTCGAATCTATTTCTGTTCGTTGTGTAGAAATGGTGTGAGGACTAACGATTCCAAATTTGTATTCACGGGAAAATCCCTTCAATTGTTTTTCATATATACGCCTGTGAGAAATATGATATGTATTTATCCATAATTATCAAAGTATATTAGCTTCTGTAAAATCAAATCATGAAAACATACCTCATGTATACATTTATAACTGAGGCGCCTAGCCAGTCGTATGTGATGATCTCAGAAACAGCGTCTACACTAACGAAATCTATTGTTTCCTCTCCATACATATCTTTTTCACAAACAATTGTATTACTCTTTTCGTCTTTCATTTTCGTATCCACATGAGCTTTCATTGATATTAAATATGGATATAGAATGGGCGGGGTGAACGCGGTCTCAATAGATCATTTTGATCGGTTGGTTGATCCAATGTTGGATCCGCTCTTTCGTTTTAGCTTCTCCATTTTATCCTTCTATAATAACATTCATCGGTTTAGCCATTTTCTAGTTTAATGTTAAAGGTTCTTCTTGAAAAATGAACTGGAAATGAATACCTCCTGCTCGACATGTTTTTTTAAAAGATTCGACGGCCATGCAATGAATGTTCCGACATCTTTTTCCACCGTATGAACGTCGTCATCATCATTTGGCATGGGTAGCTCGGTGCTCGGCACATGAGCTATGTTAATCGACACTTTGACATGACCGGTTGGAAGTGGTCTAGAGTGTAGCGTGTCATTCTACATATTGAACACCGTAGCCCTCGCTACAAGGCGATGGGTGGGAGTTGACAGATATAAATCACAATCATTTTCACCCTGCAGAATATCATTAAATGAAAGGTATCAGTGTCTATGTGATTCACATCTCAGAAAAACGAATATTATAACATTGATTACCTCGGTTAAGTCAGTTCTTTGAGGGGAATGGCTCGCCTCAAAGTTGGTGAGGGGTGGATCTTCTCGCGGGGGTTGTTCTTGAGTTGTTTTTTCTCTTCGCCTCTCCTCTATCAAACTCTTTAGCATCTCTCCCTGATTTTGGATTAGTTCTTCAAGGGTAGCTACTCTATCTCTCATTACATGCAATTCTTTAGTTTGTTCATCCTATTCTTTTTTATGAAAATATGCCAGGGGTGACACCCCAAAACCCACACCTCTGACACGGCAATACTTTTCTAGCTATTTCAAGGCCGTTGAAAGTATGTCTGCATCTGGTGCGGGTGTTGTTGATTCCTGTGACTATGTCAAATAGAAGATATGAAAAAATAAGTAAGCATCATTATGTAATAGTGATTTAAAGTAAAACAAGTTTATATTATGTCATACTTACACATGTTTCCCACAATTTTTGTGTGTTTTCAGCTATCAGTTTCCCCTCTTTATTAACACGGGTCTCCTTCCATAGCACATGGAGTGGAATGGAAGTGACATGAGATTTTTATTCATCAATCTACTTGTAATGAGAGAAACATGGTTACAATGTTGTTTTATGTCACATAAAATTATTAAAGTACTTTTAAAATATATACCAATTGTTTTTCAATTGAAGCGTACCCCAACCTTGCTTTACGGTAGGGGTACGCTGGTTTTGCTGCCCGTTCTTTATTTTCTGCACTCAGTTGCTATTTCATAAATAAAAACCTATCAATAAACGTGATGAATACAAGAAATGTTACACAACGTGTAACCAAACACAATGTACCTGAAAATTTTGTTCCGCACGACGGTTGCAAAACGCATCCCACGTTCCTTGGGATATCAAGTGTGCATAAAGAGGAGGCGCGTGCGGCTTGATTTTCCCTTCGGCATCTTTCAGATGATGTTTCGTTAAAATGGTGCGAAAGCCCCTATGAATCCTTCCTGCCTGTTTGAAAACATATTCTTTGTGCCAAACATATACTATAAACGCACTCTACTAGAGATGATGAAGGGTTAGTCAATATTTCAATATTTTATTTTATTTTAATAAATTAAATAGATGATATCGTAATGTTACCGTAATCTATTCCCACATTAATGTTTTCAACCCGCTGACAACATGGTGCCACGACTCTATGTCAATCGGCACGCGTTGTCGAGTGACGATTTCAATGTAGCTACTAAACATGGCTTTGTTGGGGTTTACATGCTGGCCTAGCTTATTCCATCCCACCTCATATTTGATGCCTTTTGCTTTTTCCTTAAGGATTTTTGCTAAAACTGGAAAACTACAGCGCACCTGTTTTTTTGTGTCACTGGGGTTTCATCGTCTACGATTTCCTCAGTTTCTGCATCATCATTATGTTTCTCCAAAGCGCTAGCTATGGCACTGACACCAGCTGCAACAGGTTGAGAGACCTGTTGTCTCTCACCAGTGGGACCAGCTGCAATAGGTTGAGAGACGTGTTGTGTCTCAGGATTGGGTGCATCAGCAGGGGAAGAAGTCATTATTTGTAGGACTGGTTTAAAATTTAAGTTAGATCACATAAAAGCAGGAGCGAACAGATAATAACATAATGTAACACAATCTATATTACAATAAAAATCAATAACCTGATTATTGAACTCCCTTTTTTTAAAAGGCTGAAGGGATTTGACCCCTCTATCAACTATCCATATACCTTCATTGTGGTCTCCTCTGACATACAAAACGTCATCTACATTGGGACCACTGTGAAATGATTGTGAAGTCCCAATGAAAGGGTCATCTTCCGTTGAATTTTCATCTGACCCTTCAGCTGTTTTGGTTGATAACAGAACAATTGACCAGTTTCATTTTGCAGGATTTGGAACATAAAATACTTGCACTGCCTGTGATGCCATTATAAATGGTTCGTCTTTCTCCCCTTCCTTACTGAAATCAACTTTCACGAATCCCAAATCATCTATTTTAACAAAACTCTTGTTATCAACCCACTTGCATTTAAATATCGGAACATGAAATTCCGTATAATCCAACTCTCATATTTGTTTGATGATGCCAAAGTATGACATATTCGCATAAATTGGATTTCAGTCCTTAGCACCGGAAACATGCATCGCTTCATCCACAAGTGTAACCCCACTATTCTGCATGGTACTGTCTTCATCATGTTCATTAGTATAAAATTTATAACCATTAACTACATAAGCATTGTATGATAATGCATATGCACTTGGTCCTCCAGCTAGCCATCGAAGTTGTTCCAAAATTGACTTTGGATTTTCATCTGACTTGTTAAAAATATGATCTCAAAACCATCCTATAAACTGTCGATTATGTGTATCTGATATACATTTTTCAGCCCTTGATGGATTCAAATGCCTAATAATTTCTTTGTGGATTTCAACATATGGGTCAACGTCGAAACTGTTATGAAAAACATAAAGGTTGGCCTGCTCCCGATCTGTAATATTGATTGTGACATCCTTTCTTCCAGAAATTCCTTCACTCTCAAGCCGCCTAGTGTGATGAGATTTTGGTAAGCCAATGCTTTCCACACCAGACAAGTATTCGGTACAGAATTCAACGGCTTTCTCAACAATATATCGCTCTGCAATACAACCCTCTGGCCGACTTTGATTTTTGACATACCCTTTCAAAATCTTCATATACCTTTCAATGGGGTACATCCATCTGTAATGTACATGACCACAAAGTCGAATCTCTCTCACCAATTGAACCATCAAATGAACCATCATATCAAAAAATGAAGGCGGGAAGAACATTTCTAATTCACATAATATGACGGTAGTTTCTTTTTCCATAGCTGGAAATTTCGCCGGGTCTATAACTTTTCTGCATATAGCTTTGAAGAAGAAACACAATTTTGTTAATGTATGGCGGACATTCTTGGAAAAAATGCAACGTAAAGCAATTGGAACGAGATTTTTCATCAAAACATGACAGTCATGTGATTTCAGACCTTTTAACTTCAAGTCGCTCATTGACACAAGGTTACTAATATTTGATGAATACCCCTCTGGAACCTTTACGTCATTCAAGAAGTTGAAAAACTGATATCTCTCCTGCCTGGAAAGAGTGTAAGCAGCAGGAGGAAGAAATGTTCGTTTTTCACCCTTCACTGGTGCCAACTCATCTCGTATTCCCATCTCAACCATGTCCAACCTAGCCTTAATTCCATCTTTTGTTTTGCTAGATGTATTTAGCAACGTGCCAATAACACTGTCAAATACATTTTTTTTCTACATGCATAACATCAATAAAATGTCTTACATATAGACAATTCCTGTATTTTAAATCAAAAAAAATTGATCTCTTTTTTCAACTGATTTTTGTAAGGTTTTTTGAAGCCAGTTTACCAAAAGTAGTGTCCAAAATTTTAACTTGCTCAAAAAATTGATCGCCTGTTAGTGGAGATGGTGTTGTAAGTTCTTCTGAACTTCCATCAAATGATGTCTTCCAAGAACGGTACTTATGTCGTCATGGTAGAAATATGTGATGTCCTAGAAATACGGTTTTCGATGAATGTTTCAACCTAATTGATTGTGTACCTTCTTCGCAAACGGGACAGCCTTGAGTTCCTTTAATGCTATATCCTGAAAAATTTCCATAAGCTGGGAAGTCATTTATCATCCCATACAACATGACTCTCAAAGTGAAATCTTCCTTTCTGTAAGCATCATATAATGTAACACCTAAATCCCACAATAATTTAAAATCTTCGATCAATGGAGCTAAATAAACATCAATATAATTACCCGGTTGTTTTGGTCCGGATATAAGCATAGATAACATGATGTATTTTCATTTCATGCATAACCAAAGTGGTAAGTTATAATTTATCAACATAACCGGCCATGTACTGTGACTGTTGCTTTGAAAACAAAAAGGATTCACTCCATCTGTAGATAACGCAAGAAGAAGGTTTATCGACTCGTTTCCAAATTCAGGATACTCCTGATCGATTCTCTTCCACTGAGGAGAGTCTGCCGGGTGACGTAGTATCCCATCTTTAATTCTTGTATCTGCATGCCATTTTAATTGTTCTGCAGTCTCCTCACTTCCATATAGTCGTCTAAACCATGGAATGATTGGAAAGTACCATACATCTTTAGTAGGACTGGATTCATCTTTCTTGTATCGAGAAGCACCACACTTTGGGCATTCGTTAAGTGATTTATGGTCCTTCTGAAACAGTATACAGTCATTCGGGAAGGCGTGTATTCCTTCGGAGATCATACCCATAAAGTGTAGCATTTGTTTGGCATTGTATGTTCAGCTCGAGAGCTCATTGTCTTCTGGGAGAATGTCATTCAAGAGGGCAAGTAGTTTCATAAAACTGCCGTCACTCCACCCGTTATCTGCTTTCAAATTATACAGCTTCAGTACAGATGACAATGATGTATATTTAGTGCAACCAGCATACAATGGTGTCTTTGCACAACTTTTTAACTTCTCAAACAATTTTGGGCAATCACAAAGTTCATCTTTGAAGGTCCTTGTCATTTTCTCAATACAATCTTCATCATCATTCACATCTGTAATTACATCCTCCATACGGTCATCTTCATTGTTCATGTTTGTAATCATATCAGAAGATCCATAAAACACAGTTTCACCCTACTCACTACCTACATTTGTTGTTTCCCCGTGTTTATTCCGACATGTATAACTTTGATCTATTCCGTGACAGATCAAGTGTTCTTCCAACTCATCTGGACTAATTTGTTTTGAATAACAACAGCGTAAACACGGACAAAGGATTTGAGAAAAGTCACATGCATGATCTTTTGAAAACTTGATAAATTCATTCACAACTTCTTCATACTCTTTTGTCAACCAATTGTCATTCATCCATTCTTTATTTATATTCATCCTATTTAAAATCCATAGGATAAGTATATAGGTAAAAGGAGAAGGATTCCAGGAAATAAAGGAATAAATAAATACCAAAATAAAAAATATATTGGGAACCACTAAAATCCCCAAGCCTCACATCATCTAGATCTCTAAAACCCATCAAAGTTACTCCAACTCGATCTGGAAACACTGGGACCCAATTCTACCTGACCTTCAATACATGAGGATTTCTTGGGTACTCAGTAGGGAACCACCAAAGTGGTTTCATAAATTCTAATTTTTAGTTATATGTTCATGTTTCATGCTCTGAATAAATAAATAATATCTAATAAATAAATAAATAAATTATCATTGATCCTCAGGTTCATCGCCTCGATCATCCATACCAACTTTGGCTAGTGCCAAAGTGTATTTGAGAACACAAGGTGAAAAGAACATACACCAGTAGGGATTGAGTTATGTTATTCATGCTATTATATAGTTGTTATTTTAAAATGAAGGGCTGAAATGAAACCTGAAAAAGACCTTAATACATTAAAACCAATGTTTATAAAGGAAAACCATTAAAGGTTTGGATCTATAAGCTGTTAAGAATGAAGACCATCATTGCAACGTCACCATCCAATAAAAGCACATGATGTAGTGAAACACTCATCGCATGAGAATCATATTATTTATCAGTTTCTTACATGGTATAGCCTCATAATATTTACATGGTAATCCATACTATAAATAGTCTCAAGAGATGGATCATCTCCCATTTCAATATATAGGTTTGTTCTGGGTCAGTCTACACATCCAGCCTATCAACAACCTTACAAAGTTATACCCACCCAAGTAGTCACATCCCCAAGGGGGATGTTCACACACTTATGTTCAATTCAATAAGGCCAAGGGATCTGATGTATCACTAGTTCCATGTGTGACCTATGGGAAAAAATACATAAAAGTCACAGAATGTATTCCAAGAGGTCTCTGGGTTCCCCCTAACAAGGTCCTCTAAGTCGCACTCACTCTAATAACACCCATTAAGGTTTTAGGATGTCATAGGACATGAAAAAAATATTCATAGCATCAAACATCGGTAGATTATTCAAGTAAGTCATTGTTCAAGGGTCCATGGTGTCCCTTGGAACATTTCTCTGTTCATATAACTTTATAATTTTTTAACCATTTAAATTTAAATTACACCTTTTCTTTATTAAAATGAGGTCTCTCACCCTTAGTGGTGAGACTCAACATCCACATACACCATAAGGAATTTATAAATCCATAAGGAAATTACCATAACCACATACCTATTTTATATGTTTCTACTATTTTAATTCCAAGTTGAAAACTTTTCCTAGGCTCGCTAAGCATCGTCCAATGTCTACCCCAAGATCAAATCATCAATATAGCTCCTACCTCTCTCCAAAAAACCAAAATTAATAAATTATAACATTTATAATTTATTAGCTAGCCAAATAAATTTAAACTAGTCATATTCACTAGAAACTCATCTTGGGGACTTTTCATGTTATAACCATGACCAAAAACCCATATAAGATCTGAAGTGGGATCGTAGTGCCATCTTAGGAAAAATACCCAACCATCAGAACCAAATCCATAGACAACATTATATAATTTGATCCAATATACATGAAAACTAAAAAAGGAAACACAAATCCTTCATAATGACTGGTTACTTGCAGATACAATCCTGATGCCTCTTATACATGAGGTAGAGAAACCTCCTCATGATCAAGGTTCTACATTGTTTCACAAAAAATATGAACACAAAACCATGTTTCATTTGAAAAATCTCCAAAAAAGATCATATAAAACTAAAATAAGGCTTGTGAGACTCACCTGAGTACTTGAGGCACCTCTCAAACCGCGGTGGAGGAGGAGGCAGCAGAGTAGGTAGAGGAGGAGGAGGAGGAGGCGCTGGTGGAGGAGGAGGATGAGGCAGCAGACTAGGAGGAGGAGGAGGAAGCATCGGTGGAGGAGGAGGAGGACGAGGCAGCGGTGGAGGAGGAGGAGGCGGCGGCCGGAGGAGGAGGCGACAGCCGGAGGAGGAGGAGCAGGAGGAGGGCGAGGAAGCGCCGGTGGAGGAGGAGGAGGACGAGGCCGCAGTGGAGGAGGAGGAGGCGGAGGCCGGAGGAGGAGGAGAAAGAGGAGGTGGCGGCTGCGGTGGAGGAGGAGGAGGTGGTGGTGGCGGCAGCGGCGCATAGGAGGGCTTCCGTGAGAGCTTGACCGGGTGCATGGAGGAGGAAGAGGACCCGCGGGTTTTTAACAAATCCACGTGAACCTTTATCAGCACTAGTAAGAAGCGCTGATAAAGGGTGTATTTATCAGCGCTAAAATGAAAAGCGCTGATAAATACAACCTTTATCAGTGCTTTTTTTAGCCCTGATAAAGTTCCGACCCTTTATCAGCGCTATTCAGTTAGTGCTGAAAAAGGCAGGTGCATGCCTTTCCCAGTTTTGTGGTAGTGAATTTGGGTAAGAGTTTATGGTTTAAACTGTATTCTCTGTCAACCTAAAATCTTGTATGATATTTCCCTATCCATCAGTGTCCAGATCCAAATTGACAAGGAACCTGAAGTAGCTCGTTTTGGACACTTTTCCAGATTCTTGGTTGAGGTCGAACTGGGGTCCGCTCTTGTTGACAAGGTAATGCTTGTAACTGATGATGATATTATTGAGTTCAAGATCATTTATAAAAAAATGCCCATATTATGTAAAGAATTCAATGTAATTGGCCATGAATCATCTACCTGTAGGTGCACTATAGTTCGTAGCTTCTGTGCTATGCGTGGCCATGATGTGAGTAAGTGTCTCAAAAAGAGAAAAACTCCTACTCATAAAGCTAATGTTCCTCCTCAGTTGCAATATCATGTTTGTAAACGTGATAATAGACTGGGTGTGGAGCAGTAGACAGCGGTGTAGAGTGTTTTTCTTGATATGGGACACCATCCAAATGCCTCCACCTCTGAAAACAAGATGAAATCTTGGGCTGGTATCTTTTCTGAAGAGGCAAATGTTCACTTCACTGATACTTGTAATACAAGAAAAGGGGAAATTTTGCAACATGCTCACTCTTGTTTTCCTTCTAAAGACGATGACTTAATGACTGATCAAGTGAATGAAGAAGGAGCCTAGTTAGTAGTGGATCACTAGCTCTCACAGGAATGAATGGTTGCTTTAGGTAACCGGAAGGGTAAAAATATCTTAGAATCTAACTCTACAGTCCTTTCTAATTCTTAAAAACCAGTTGTGGATAGTGATGGATTTCAACTGGTTTCCTACAAGAAGACAAAATCCTCAGTTCCCACTTCAGTGGTGGTTGAGAATTCGATTGCAGGTAACACAATCACTCTATCTGAGCAGCATATTTGTGACATTGAGATGTATGCTTCAACACTGGTCTCTTCTAATGAGAAAAAACACCAGAAGAATGTGGACCCGACGGGAGCAATGACCATTGAGGGAATGGATCATCTTGTGACAAGAGACACTTCTCCTGACAAATGTGAGGAAGGACAAGGGTAAATCTTGGATTCTGAAAGAACTGACATAGAGACGCTTTTAAAAAGGATTCAATCTCTGCCTTCAAGTAGGGGGCGATCGAGAGGTCAGGGGCGCAGTTGTGGAAGGGATGACTGGAATGCCCTTCAGGATGAAGAAAGGATGATAAGTGCATGACTGTTGAAAAGGATCAGTAAGTAGTTACTGCATTGGGGTTTTCCTTGTTTTCTTGTACTCTTCTCAACCACTTTCTTTTACTTATTTTAATAAGAGGCCCAACCTCCGTCTTTTCTCAACTTAAAATACATCTATTCATTATTATTCAAAATTTTATTCAATTTATTTCATAAGTTAAAAAATTATATAAACTTCATCTATGATAATTTCGAACACATAATAAAAAAATAAATACTTAATTACATGGTTATTAGTTCTATCCAATTTAATTTATCAATAATAATTGTCACTACATATAAGATAAACACCATTCTCTTAAATTGAAAAAAAAATTTATAGTTACATACCCTTAATCAAATTATCATTTTTTTATTAAATCACATTTCAATTTAATATGCACCATTCAATATATCCTTTTATATTCTTATTGACAAACTTTAACTAAGTAGACATATATATTCTATTACTCATGTAACATAATATTTTAATTCCAAATCATATACACTGGATTCACCCAAAATTATTCTTTAAACATTAACAAGGGTATATCGTCTTATTCCTCGTTACCCCTTCAATCAATTTGAAATCTAAATCATGTTTGAGGTTCCTCAATCTTAATATAATCCTGATTATTATTTTAAATGTAAAGAATAATGTTAGAACATTCCCAAACATTAACACGATGTTTGCGGTATCATATTCCTCGGCGATATAAAAAAAATACTTTTACATCATACATGATTCAATTTATGAAATTTTCACATAGGAAATATATTTTTATAATTCATATATATTAATGATTTTAAAAATTAAATGACATCTCAGTTACTTATCGTTCCCACTATTGACTATGACTATAATGCATTATGTTGAAATCAAATATTTAATAAAAATACAACATAATCTTGAAAAATTATTTAGAGGATGTCTAAATTTTGACACATTTATTTAAATGTATAAAAGCATAGTCTATTAATTAGATACATCACTAGACATATCCATATAAATATCCCTAGGTATCTCTCCAAAGTTTTCTCATCCTCAATTAAAAAGGATTTCCAAACCAATCATTTGATACCAACTATAGAGACTGCAGATTAACAAACATGGATATGACATCATTTTAGATGAATATTCAATACATTACAAAATTACATTCCCAAGGGTCATAATAGCCTAGTGTTATTAGAAAATTGGAAACACTTTCATCTAATTTGGTGAATGATATACATAATCTCCCTCAATTATCATCCCCCTTATTACTCCTATGTAAAAAAATTATTCACTAACTCTGTAGTGGATATAGAAAAAATTGTGAAATCCAATGGTCAGTAAGGATAAACCAGGAAGATACATAAGAATTACATGGTCAAAAGGGTTTGAGGACATTATAATATCATTTTATGATCTTACATTTCAAATTAAACATCATAACATGGGACATGGAATAATGATTGGCAGTTCATAATACATGATTTATAAGTAAATTGAGGACATAGGTCAGGAAATTCTAACATAGGAACAAGACATGGAATTGCATCAGACACATAAGTAAATTAAAATGATCACTATTGTAGGGAAGTCTTAATTCCAGGTCAAACTTATCAGAATTTTTTCACTCCCCAAACTATCTTGGTAGTTATGGTTTACTACCATAACATTTTTTATAGTCAAGGTTCCCTCCCAATACCATATTAGCTGAAAAAAATCCATTTCTAAATTGTGTTCACTCCATCTCCCATCCAAATTTTTCTCATAAGACATAAATATTTACATAATTAATAATTGGTACATATATGACTTACTAGTCTCATTATGTAATAATACATAACCATTTCAAAATATCATAAAAAATCATTAAATTTACAATAAAATGAAATTGGTATCACAAACATTTCATCATATCATAACATGTTGAAAATACAATGGTTTGATAATCATTTATCAAATAATAACCCATAAAATGTGTGGGTTTCATGATAATATTTTAGTGATAAATGAATGGGTTTTATAAACCTAATCCCAAAAAGAGAAAAAAAATACATATACATAGAACCATCAAAACAGAAACAATTTCAAAAAAAAAATTATGTTACCCTTGGATCATATTATAAAAAGTCATTATTGACACCATAACATTTAATCACAAATAGAAAAATGTTTTTAAATAAATTTTAAAAATATTTCTTCATGAAAATATCATTTCTTCATCGAAAAAAAACATTTTAAAAAATAAAATATTTTTGAAAATCTTTTTCATTAAAATTGCTTTGAAATCATATAATGGAATCATTGAAAACATTAATTTTTTATATCCATTTTCCATGGAAATGACCGTAAATATTTATTTTCAAAATCATGTTTGATTTTTTTGGAAAACATGGGTTTGGAAAAAACATTGTTTTCTGATCAAAGGGAAGATTTATGTCGAATTTTTAAAAATTATTTTCAAATTTATCATAAGAACCCATGAATGAAAAAATCATGAAAATAATTGAATATATCATAAATTACTTGAGGAGAATATATTTTGTGTGAGTTATTCAGTGGGGGTTGATGATATTTTTTCAATGTATGTTTAATTTTAAAATATCCATATAATGATGAGATTATAGAAACAACCAATTATCACATTTGTAACATTGAATATAAATCCCCACGAGAGAATAAAATTACATGAAGTGTATAATATCATGAAAATAAGGTGATTTGTGATATAAAAATTGAAAGGAAATATATACACCTCATATAATAATATAGGTGCATATGAAAACATGTTTATCAATGAAGGATAGTTGAAATAATAATTACCTTACCAATTCTGTAAATTTTGAATGGTTAGAAATAATTAAATTTAAATCACAAAATATATTTTTAATTTCACAAAAATTTATGGATAGTAATTATATAATACATTCATGGGTGGTATATAAAACACAAAAAAATAAGCTAGTTGAGGATATAGTATGTATGTCAATGATATATGAAGTGATATCAAAATCAATTAGTAAATGAATATCTTTTGAATCATGAGATATGTGAATGGTTACAATAAATAAAAAAATATTTCATTAAATAAATTAT
Organism: Viscum album; assembly: GCA_963277665.1. NCBI lineage: Eukaryota > Viridiplantae > Streptophyta > Magnoliopsida > Santalales > Viscaceae > Viscum > Viscum album. The sequence goes on along the minus strand of OY728152.1, from coordinate 50,089,995 downwards.
ATTAATGATATAAAATTTCATAGGTTATCATATAATCCCCATAAAAAACAATCCTAGAAAATGGGATTTATCTTATTGAAAAAGTGAGATCAGAAAAACCTTACATTATGTCCTGAGTATCATTATAATCTCTCAACACTCATGTATAAAAAATATAATATTATTAAAAATTTACTAAATATCAATATTTATTTATATAATACCATATATGATTCCCTTATAATATTTTGTTATCCTTTTATTAACAATTCCATAATAATTTTATGTTTGTGGTAATAACTACTTTTTTTTTGTACATGTTTCGACTTATTATTCTTAGTCCGATTTTATAGATTGTGATTTAATTATTTATATAATGTAAACCATGAAATAAATTTCATATATGTTCAGTATATATGTTTTTATAATAATAAATAAAATTGATAAATTTGAAATGAAATAAACCATTCATGGGGATGGTAGGTTGTACAAAAGCATGAATTTTGTTTCCATTTTATTTTCATTTATTTTATGACAAAAATATAAATAAGATATATATATATATATTAATTAAAATAGAATAATCATTTAATATATAAATTTTTTATATTATTACTATCTTCAGTACTTTTCATGTAATTTGTGAATGAATCATATCGCATTGAAGAAGCCGTAATCCACTCATCCATAAAAGAAGTTGTCATATTTCTAAAAAATGGAAACCCTAAAGTTATTTTTTATAAAATTATTAAAAATATATAATGATATAATAAATATAATATTTCATATAAATAAATTAATTCAATTATTGTTACCATCCTTGAAAGGGGGTAATGGTAGAAAGAGTATCATTGATTCATGTGGTTATACTCCGATGCACAGTCAAATGATGATTATGTATCCCATGTGAAGAAAATGTGAGTTAATTTAGGTATAAAACATATTATAATGATGTATATGTATATTTTAGATATTTTGGTTATTATATAGTCTTGGAATAAAAAAATTGAGGGGTTAGAGAATGAAATAACACAAAAGTTCTTACAAAAGGACGCTACCTCTTCTTTGGGTGACTACTTTTGGCTTTCAATGATGGTATTATTTGGGTGTATTTATTAGAAAGTATAAGACACTAGGATTAAGGTAGTGAAGTTGGTATGTTATTTGGGTATTGGTAGGATGATCCCATTGTATTGAGAGGAGTAAATAAGTGGGAATGAGAGAGTGTCATTTTGTAGTCTAGGAGAAGTGACATCCTTGAAAATGTAAAATGGTAAATTCAATTTGGATATATTTACAACATAATGTGACTAAAATGATGGTTAATTAAATGTAATTGTTACTATATGGTATACATATGTCCATAAAATTAATATCTAGCATGTTTATAGCTTACATGGCCCCTTTAGTTAAAGGATAACCACTAAGTAAACTTATTTGTACCTTAATCTCTATAATTCATTTTAATTTCGATAACTAAATTTTGTAAAATATTAATTTAAACATAATAGAAATTATAAATTGATAGTATTATAAATATGAAATACATTATTTCAAGTTATAATTTCATAAGTGGGATAAAATAATATAAAATTAATCCCAGAGAATGAACGAAACGAGCAGTTTTCAAAGAGAAGAAGTTCAAAAGTTTGAAATATTTTTATATCCAACTTCAATTTTAAATTAATTAAAATACCCTAAATTTTATTAATATATTCATTATGGATATATAAATACTTTTAATTTTTTTAAAATATAATTAATCTATATATATAATTTACAATCACATGTAGTGTTGAATTAAACATCATTATTTAAAACTATTAATCCAAAAATGTAACTTATCTGAAAGATGCAAAAAAATTCACCATAATTATATTTTGACATTGATGTTTCAAAATTTATGTTTATTTTATTAAATATAATTTATAAATGTATAAAAAACTATATTTTAAATAGGTTCACCATGAAAAGTGTTTCATGTACTATATGATAATCTAATGGTATATTGTAGATTATAAAAACATAGCTATGCATGTAATCAAAAGTATTGAAAGAAGTAGACATTTTTTGTATCACAATACAAAAAAAAGTTTTTCATGTAATGTTATCTAATATAATTATTTATTATATTGAAATATTAACATAGTGTGGAATAAAATGAATTACAAACTAAGTGCTTTCCTATGACATAATAAATATGAAGTGTTGCGTTAGAAGAAAAATTTCTATAAGATTAAATTAATTAAAAAAATATTTCAAAAAAAATATCTAAAAGAGAAAATTAATTAAATAAATATATTTCAAAAAATATATCATGGTGATACAATTTTCATTTTGAGTGTGAAAATTTCACAACCTTCTAAGAACATAATTTCCAATGCATCCAGGCTCCAATGCCAATAAAATGATTCATCGGAATCATTGATTGATGATTTTGATAAACTCGTGATAATTAAATTATACTATTATTATTTATATTTTCTAAAATATTTGTGGATAAATATTTCAAATTTTTGTTGTCATTTTTTTATTTAATTAACATTTCTTTCTGATCATATAAAACACAAGAATATGAAAAATACCATTATATTAGTTCTATTCACATAATAAAATTATCTTTTTTTTATTTCCCTTAAAAGTTAATCTTAATCAATCATCAGCATTGTTTATTGTGTTTGTTAACTTCTAAAAATATTTTCATTTATTAACATCAGCTATAAATAGTTTAAAATATAATGCCAGCATTATTATTATAAATTCTCATTGTAATCCCTAAAAAATCCTAATTGTAATTACCCTGTCATTTTAATTCTATAATTCATTATTTTTTCCAAAAAAAAAATAAACTACCACTATTCCCCAGAATAATATGATTTATGTTTTAGATAATTAAGAAATCAATTAGAAAATATAACCCTAACTTTTCCCACAAAAAAACTTTTTTCACAAAAATAATTAATATGATGAAATACTTTCTCTAATCAAGTTAAATTAGAGTAATATGAAATTTTTACATCCATTTTATTTTGATACATCCTTATTTATTATGAGATTACATATATGTCATCAAATAAAAACATAAAATTAAAAAAATTAAATCAAGCGATTAAAACATATAAATACATGAATAATTTGAAAGATATTAAAGGTAAATATAGTCAATAAAATAACACAATGACCCAATATAATATCATAATCATACAATCAATCATGAAACAAATTCAATGATAAAATTAACTTTTAAAAATGTAATATAATAGGATCATAAAATATATAATTATCTAAATAATATTTTTTATCCCAATGTAATTGGGGGATATATAATTCCATTCCAATCAATTATCATCCAAAATTCATGTGAACAAAATAATTATAAAAAACTAGAATCATTTATTTTATTTCAAAACAACAGGTATTAATTCTATACCCAATGAATTGAGTAAAATTGGTTAACCTATTCCCCACTGAGAATAAAATGAATGACGATAAGATTGATTACATGTTAATAAAAAGTGTAAATTGTTTATTTACATTATTTTTATATAATTACTCAATTAATAAATTTTAAAACATATTTTGAAAATATAATGAAATATAAATGCAAATCATTTAATGGAGATAAATAAAAAAATATATTATGACATTATATGTACATGAATAATGGAATATATAATACATGAAATAATGTTATATATTATGTTTTATTTAAATAAATAGGGGGAAACAAATTTAAATATGGAATTTTTAGTGGTTATGAAAAATATTCCTCAGAGTATATTTAAAAGGGGGGGTGTAATTCCAATAGATGTTATTGTAGCAATGGATCTAGTGATCCATTTTAATAGGGATTGTATAAATTATGATATTCCGATAAATGAAAAAAGAAAATGTAATTTATATAAATAAAATTAAAAAATGTTAAAAGTTGTAACAAAAATATTACAGTAAAATGAATCATCCTAACCTAGTGTGATAAAAAGGAATCATGACTCCTTTTATGAACATGATAATGTAATGGTCAAAACCAATGAAAATGTAACGATATATCAAATTCTATATCATATATATAATATGTTGCATACATGGATAGTCTTGTGAAGGTATCATCATATGAAAAATAAAAAATTCTTCTTTTCATTTATGTTAAGTAATTTTCTATTCATTTTAGATCACTGCTCTAGAGGGAAATATTTTTTGAAGAATGTTGCTTTAAAATTTCTACATTCTATGTCTTCTATTTCATCTCTCTCCATTGTATTTTGTGTCAAAAACACTATTTATTCACATAACCCATCATGAAATATACTGATTAATGAAAAATTTCACTTTCATCGAATTTAAAGGCCAGAAATATATTTTCAAGGGTCTTGATCTATTTCCCATATTTCACATTATTTGCAGTCCCACAAAAAGATAGAGGACACTATAACCTTAAATAATCCAACATAGGTGTAGTATGGTTATTTTTTAATAACCTGAGTATGTTTTCATTATATGGTCATTATATTCTCAACTCTATCACCAACTATTTTGAATTTATCATTGGTGAAATCCCTAAATTCTTTTTTTATTGATAACCTTTATTTTATTAGGAACCATCACTAAATAATTATACACACTATGTTAGATAATAATAAACATTATTATTGTTGAAAACATTCACTATAATATATAATTATAATTTATATGTTTATTTAACATCTAGTTCTAATATATTCTAATAAACTGACTCTAATACCAACATCAACAACCCCAAAACCAGTATCCCAGAGCCGATGGTTATTTTTTACAATGGAATAGATATAAGAGATCACATTACCAATCACCGATCAATTTTGTAGTATTTAAGATCTAGCTATATACATTGATCTGTTATTACATTTTTAATTAAATATTTAGCATTAATAAAGAAAATTAAATTCATCCTTGACACTTATTGAATTATATTATTTTCAAAAACTCTTGAGGGGAAAAATAAAAGGGTTATCTAAAAGGCTCAATAAGGGATACATTAAGTAGTAACATGATTCCATAACATTTTAATGATAAGAGACAATGAATAATCAAAATTTGATAGTAAACAATAGAGAAACACATTCCATTTAATCACTAAAGTGAGAATTAAAAAATAAATCCATAGAATTTTTCATTGTGAAAATCTTGTGGATAGTAATTACTGAAGTCATAATGAATGAAATGATTATTTATTTGTAGTCATATATCTAGCACATGAACCACTACTATTAATACCTTTCAAAATATAGTTTATGTCTTTGCGTAGAAACCTATTAATTTTTTTAAAAAAATGTGAAGGGGTTTTCACCATCTGATATGCATCATGACACCTATTGATTCATCGAGGTGAAATACAATGTCATTCTGCACCCATCCCTAAAAAACTAAATAATTCATCTTATGTTGATTTAACTTATGGAAAATATTTCTTATAAAAAATTACGTATTGAGCATAGAATTAAGATCTGTTAATATTTCCCGATTTATAATAACATTCATATTAAACACTATGTTTATAAATTTATACATCATAGATAATAAAAGTATAAATGATTCATTAAATATAGATATTTAATGAAATATTCAATGATCGATGACCATAAAAAGCATAGTACACAATGATAATGAGGGTTTAATATGGAATATTTCTGAAATCAATTAAATTGAATTATATACACTACAAAACATAAGGGTTTTATAAATAATATCTCCTAGAATGATAAGTGAGATGAGTAGCCCATTGCCACTTATAATCAATTGAATAGTAAACACATACAATTTAGAATAATCAAATGAAACATAGAATACAATTATTATAATATTATTTTTAATTCAATATATTAATGGATATTATTTAAACCCGACATAAGAATTGATGGTTGAATAAATAATATCATACTACAGAAAAATTGAGATGAAAAAACCATTATACTTTTTAATCATTCAAATCTTATGCACCATAATTAAAATAATTTTCAAATGAATGGATTATGGGTATTCAAAATAATTCCAAATAAAATAAATTTAATTACAACATAATAAAATTATAATTACTATTACATATAACATTGGCATGAAATAATAAATGAAATAGATGATTAACACAATGAATTAATATTTAGTAAATAAATCCTTTACCTTATGTTTGAATGCATTTGACACTAGTTCCTAATGTACAATATAATCAAATAATATTTATAAATTTATTAATAAAAAATGATTAAAAATATATTTTATTTACTATAATATTATTATTTTCACTTATTTACACTATGATGAGTTACAATGTATAATTCTGTTGATTATGGTGTGTTCATTTCACATTTTTATGCTTATTTCACTTCTGTATAATTTTTGGGAATTCTTTTTAAATGGAAGAGAATATCAAGAATTTGAATGTAATTATTTTAATATACCTCATGGATTTTTAATTTTCATAAAATATAATTTCATTATATGGTTTGAGGATGATATATTAGATAAATGATTAATGAAAAATGATTAGTTGGTTTTTGTGGATTTTTTGACCATCATAAACTACTATTGTTTTATTAAGTAATATGTTTAGATAATAGTCCCATAACATCAAATAATTTCTAATACACAAATAATAATATGTTTTATTCATAAAAATGGTATTATGAACATCCCTAAATGTGATAGTGAAAAATTAAGACTCATCATCCATGCAGGTGGTGAATGGACACGTCACAGATAATGTTTTTATTTTTTATAATTAATATTATAAGAAAATGTATTTTATAATGAATTTTAATTTAAGGAAATAAATTCCTAGTAGATATGTAATAATTTTTCTCAACTTTTCACATTTTATATTTGTTAAAATAAGATTAGAAAAGGAAAAACATTTATGAGAAAAGAGGATTTTACATCTAGAACGACGTGTCCTTGGGAACATCCATAATAAACTGAGCATTATTATTTTTCAAATAGAAGTAGGTCTTGGATATGGAGAACTGGCTTGTTAATGGTTTTTGGAAGAATATACGTTTTATTTAAGGATAATATGGTATTATGAGAAGTGGTGGTGAGGGGTTGTATTTATAGATGGAGGAGGTGGTGTTTTTTATTATTTTATTAATTTGTTTATTACATTTGATCAAGACTATCAATGTGTTTTTTTCATTGTGACTAAGTAGTTATTGAATTTGTGTTATAAATAATGGTTATATAAAATATAAAATAATAAAAATTCATTTATTTGGATTAAAATGTTGAAAACCACAAACTTTCATATTTTACTGTTCATAAAAAATTCCACTATTTCACATAAATACCAAAATTTCACCATAACCATTTTTTGATGTGTAGATTTCCTAAATTTTATAAAACTAATTTTATAATAAATATATATTTAATTTCTCATTTTAATCATCATTTCATTTAAATATAAAGATTTTAATATTATAATCAAGTTTACAACATATTGACAAATTATCTATAGTCTCTTAAAAATGTCTTATAATTAAAATAGAAAAATAATATTAGTTTATGAATCAATTTTATGAAAATAAATAATATTTTAAGTAATTATATAAATTATATAATTCTAAATAAACATTTCTATTTCCCAAAAATAAAAACACATAATTATCATTTTTAAACATTTATTTTCTTATTTCCTGATATAAATATATAATATTTTCATTAATGACATACATAAATTTTAGTTGTACATTAATTGGTGAGTTTATTATTCTAATGGACACATTACTATACCTAACATACTTATTACTATTCTAACAGCCATATTAATATTTAATGGTTTATCAAAGTAGGTTTATGTTCGATATTGGAAAAATTCTAATCTATAGAATAAATTGAATTGAATTAAGAAGAACCATACATTAAAATATATTGGTGTTATATATGAGAAAAAGAGGTAGGGAGGGGGGATGGTGTCAAATGAGATGGATAGGGGATGAATAAAATATAATAAAAATAATAATAATTATAATTATAATATTATTTATCATCACCATAATAATAATAATAATAATAATAATAATAATAACAACATTAATACATTTATTTCTCTTCATAGGACCAATTATATTACTTGGTTTTTCTACACAATATACCAGACTAAACAACATCCATGTGGACACCTCTCTCAGGGCCACACGAGTTAAAGAGGATGGTACACTGTATTTCACCAGACCATGTGGATGGGACATATCCATTATTATGGCTATAGAGTTTTCTCAAGGCTGGAGTAAATTCCCCCTTATAGTGTGCCAATCATTCTCCTCTATATAAATCATTAAAAACATCCTTTTTCAATAAAATATTATGTAAAAAATATGATATAAAGAAATATAAACAAATAAATATACAAATAGATTCTTATTATGTCAGGATATGACATAGTAGCATGTATCATAACCTAGGAAATGGAATCATAAGAAATTATAATCTTAGATGCTCAATAAGGGTAAAAAGGGAGATATCATTAATCCCTTAATATTTATATGAACATAATTGTATCATAACATGATCATAAAATTAAAAAAGCATTCCATATTAATGATAGATCTTAACATTGAGTCATGGAATAATTTCTAGTTGTTCACAAGGTATGGATCACAACAGTATAAAATAACATGAACAATAAGATTATAACATTATGATAATATGTAACACCCCAAGCTTCCATGGTATGCTTCTCATTCAATAATAGAGCAGCGTGTGTTGTACGCAACCTCGAGATCTAACACACCGCGACCAATCAAAGTAGCCATTATGAATAGTAATACCCACTTTTTGAAATTAAATAATTTTTATATTTCAAAATGGACTTCATTTTTGTATTCGGAATATTGAAATTAACCTATGTGGAATTTTTTGTAATTTTCTGAGAACTTCCAATTTTTTATGAATAGTGAAAAATACTTAAAAACAACTATTTTAGTCAAAATAAATTATATTGATATTATATTGAGTGGTTTTATAGTATAATTAGAATATATTTTTACCATTTCATCCAATGGTGTTCATTAGAATTAATTTCACTTTGAAATTGGACATAAACAATTGTCAATCTTTTGATATATATTGTTTCTTAACAACACGCTATTTATCGTGACAACAGGAATTAATTATAAAATTAATTAATGAAACTTATATGTTTATAATTTTGTAAAATAGACATCATATTTGAACTCTGAATATCAATTATATCTTAGGGTGAAATTTTGGCATTGTTCTGAAAAACATCAATTTTTGATGAATAGTGAAACCACTAAGTGGTAGTTAAAAAACTGATTTTTCTTTTAAATGAAACTTTAACACTTATGTGATTTCATTTTCAAAAATCCAACATAAATGGTTTTCATTATAAATTAAAATGTGGTTCAATGGGATTAAAATAATTTTTTGGTGAATAGTAACTTTTAAGTTTAATTAATCGTGATTAAAGGTAATTAGTGAAATTTAAGGTAAAAACGACGTTATAAAAATATGAAAATAACCTTAAACTAGTCCTAAACTTATTTGATGAGTCATGACAGACCAAGAAAATCCATGGGTCAACTTGGGGACCCCATGGAGCCACTTGGGTAAGAAAATGACATTAATAACTTTTTTTATTTAAAGAAAAAATAAAATTGTCACAAACATGTGTTGTTTTACTAAAACAATTATTACATGGGGTTATATAAGTTTACATTTCGACTATGAAAATTCATTGGAAAGATAAAAATATTTCCTTAATAATTTTATTTGTTTTATAATTTTTAGACATTAAATAAATTAAATGTTTTATGACACCATGATGATGCAGCGATTACCTCATTAATTAACATTATAAATAAAATGAAAGGATAATGTAAAATGTAAGACATGCACATGTCAAAAAACCTATTGGATGAGTATATTTAGAACCCTTATCACCTTATCCTCGAAATATGTAAGTTTGGGACCTTTAAAATCCGAAACCCATTTTATAATAAAGTAACATTTCATGACTTTCCAAGAGTGCCCCTCCTCTCCTCTTATAAAAGGCCCCCACCACTACCACATTATTCACACTTTGAAAGCCATTTGGCTCGCCCAACCTCTGACCAAATACTCTATAAACTTCCCTCATTTACTCCTATAAGCCTCACTTTGGGCAGAAGTCTTCCCAATGAAGCCTTTGGCTCAAATCAAAAAGAGTTACCCGATTTTAAGGTAATGTCTTCTCTTATGTTGTTTTGTTTTATTCAGTTTCTCCAACAACCTAAACTATTTTTATTTTTCTATTTTGTAACAACAACAGTATATTAAATATAATAGTATGTTGTTATGAGACATATTTTATTTACACTTACACACACCTTCTTCAAATGGTTAAAGAACATACTGCTTCTGTGGGTGGCAAATTACAGCCTCACGAAACGGTGATTGTTGAATCTTATTTTAACACCTCTCATGGTGGCCATTATGATGACACTATTTTTTATATATGATATATGTTATTTTTATTTTTTCCTTATTCTTATGTATTTTTCATTTATGTCACATCTTTATGATTTCCATTATGGGTAAACGCGATAATTTCATTTTAGGAAGTGCGGACTACCGCCCCCTCAAAGTGATTTGAATCGTTAATTCCATATGTGGGATGTATAAAGGATGGAGTTAATGATATTATATATGATATTATACTAGAATTATAATATACCTTTATATCATTATGATTTTATTCCATTAAATACGAAAGAGAAATGAAAGTAGCATTCATGCGTACGTACTGCTTACCGTCTCCATGAACGGTGCAATTCATTTCTTACCTCTAAATGTTATGTAATATTATAAAGGAAAGTATATACTGGATATATATGATATATATGATATATAAATCATGTATAAAATTTTGGATATAATGGATATTTTACGACATGATGAACTTGTAATTTTAAGAAGTTTATTTTTGACTCAAGTACCAAAGATCGACAAAAGGACCGTTATTAACATAAATAATTACATAATGTTCATAACATGGTAATAAGTGATATAAAATAAATAATAAACCTGAAAAAGGTTATTAAGAAATTATAAATTAACTCTAGTTTACTATTCAGGAGGTTAAAGAACGGTCGAGTCAAGTCGGTCACGAGGTAAGGGAACTTCTTAGCCCAATTTACGTTCTTTGGGTTAATCTCATACTTTCAAATTATGTCATGATATTATTATGTCTTATCTTTTACTTTTACATCATTCATGTGTACTTATAGTTAATACACATAATAGATCTATTTTATTTAAAAAAATGATCTTTGTAAGGGGATTTGTCTTAATCTCCATTCATTGAGGCATATTTTGTTTTATACACAAATTTCATTTATATAGTGTATAACCCCCTTTGAATTTTATGTTTATCCAAAAGGAATTTTTTTATACGAATAATTTTACTAAACAACAAAAAAGAATTTTTTTTGTCGTACGTGTGCGGCGACGACGACTTCTCCGCCGCCGTGACCATTATTTTGAGTTTTGTCTTCCTCTACAGGCCATAACTTTTTTTAAAATAAAAATAAATACCATGTTTTACTTTTCTTTTATTTTGGTATTGAAAATATCTTTGAAAGTGTATTTTTTATTATATCAATGTGTTGTATTGATATCTTGTGATTGAAATGTGGAAATTTTATGTTTCCTTTATGCATGTTTCATGTGATACGATTATGTTATGGTTTATGATATGTTTAAACCTGTTCATATGAAGAATGCATTGGACTTAATAAGTGACGGGTGGAGCCCGCTATAGCTCCTCGATGCATCGGCAGGTCTCATGAGACAAACTAGTGTCTTTTCACGAGGCCTTGACAAAATATTATTTGTAGTCTTTGCACGAGGCCTTGGATACATGGTTATGATTGTCTAGCATTATGCATTCCATGATTATGAAAGTGGTTACTGATATTGCTTGTGATTATTAGACTAGTAGAATATCCTTGTGAATAAGTAAATGTTGTTATCTCATTTTACATTTTCCATATTATGTTTAAGTTCAAGTTTGAATGGATTTTTTTTAGTTATACATTTACTCAAATGTTTATGTTTATTTATAAAAGTTTCCGCTATATTATTATCCTTACTGAGCATCTGAGCTCACCCCTGTCAATGTTTTATTTTTCCCAGGATGTGAATAAATATTTTATGACTGACCTACAAGGATAGTCTGAAGGGGATATAAGTGTGGACTATGGAGACTATGTTATTGTGATTTTTCACTTTATGATGTAATGTACCATTTATGAATGTATCTAGTGTTTCCAAGGCTACTAAACTAATTGGTCTTTCGAGACTTGATCTTTTCTGATCATGCCAATGTAATGCAATAATGCACCGACTTCGGGTAACTGGGGTCGGGGCGTTACAGTTGGAATCAGAGACAGGTTAGTACTAACCTTGGAAGCTAGATTTAGAAAAACACTTATTAGAGAACACGGCCATAAGATAGACTTTGAGGATTAGTATAGAAGAACATCCTAGAATTTTTTTGTTGTAGAGATTTTGTGTGTTTTCTGAGAAATACATCCCTGTATGGATACGAGCAGGTAGAGGCGGCTCTGGCAGAGATGTACCTAGGGGTAAAACCCGAAAAAACCTCTTTGAGATAGACTCGAACGGGAACTGGTGCACGACAATGGGCCTTGCTGCACTCTTGGTTACGACACTCCCGGGGGATATGCTTAGGATAATTCTCATTTTCTTTACAAACCATTATGATAGATCTATTAGTATATACATCCTCAAAGAAATGTTTTTTATGATTATGGAATATATCCATAAATCGTTAAATTTATGTTAAGTGTTTTACAAGTATGGAATTGTGTATTTTGATTCATAAACAGATCTAGTTTATTCTATTGTTTAGAAATGGAGCATAGTGGAAGGAATGGAAACCATATCAATGCACACACTCCATGTAGGTATTGCACTCCTGCTCAAGATAATTATTGTGGAGTTGGAGATACCACTAGTGCTGATCAACTTATCATCATACTGGGACAACTGACTCAGGTTATGAATAAAAACCTTACTCGTATGGAGTACCCTGATCCACAATGTGGTGGATCAATGTTAGACCGCTTCATGAGTCAACAATCACCAACATCTAATGGGTGTGAAAATCCATTAGTAGCTGAGGAATGGATAAACTCCTTAGAGAAAATATTCCACGCATTGGGGAGTAGCAAAAGGGAAAAGGTTATCATAGATGTTTACCACCTCACTTGAGATGCTGATCAATGGTGGTCATTGATTCAAAAAACAAAGGAAGATGATGAAGTATCGAATACGGAATGGAGGGAGTTCAAAGATCTTTTCTTAGAAAAATACTTTCCTCATGACCATCGAGCAGATCTGGAAAGGCAATTTCTGAGTCTGAGGAAAAAGGAGGATGAGAATGTCGCAAAGTATGAGTCTAACTTTACACGATTAGCGAAGCATTATGCAGATTATATATATAACCTAAGAAGTAATATCGATCATTTCTTTGATGGGTTAAAACCGTTTCTCCGTGAAGCATTAGTATCACAATCTTTCTCATTGTACGAAGATATAGTCGCGTGTTCTATCAAGATAGAAATCTTATGACAATAAAGTAAAGCAATAATAGAAGTGAATGGTGGAACTAGAGATAGATAAAGGGAAAAAGGGAATGTAGGATTTTCCATTATGCGGTAATTGTGGGAAGAATAACCCCGGTACCTGCCTAAAAGGAATATGAGTTTTTTATAAATGTGGAGAAAAAGGTCACCATGCTCGTGATTGTAAGGGAAAGAAAGAGGTTGTCAATGTTGAATGCTAAAATTGTAGAGAAATGGGGAATTATGAATATGAATTCCCTAAGTGCCAAGGAAACATACCTCAGAAAAGGCCAAGGGAGCAAGGAAAAGCTTATTCTATTACTACAGATGACGTTGAATAATTATTGTATTTGTGTTTTTGGACTCAAGACCTATATTATGGTTATAAGAATAATGTGAAATATATATCAGGATTGTAATGCAGTTCTATTTCATCAAGGCCTTGAGATTGTGTGGAACCATGAAAAGTGACTCAATAGAAGGTTAAATTTTGGGAAAATATATGGTTGAGATAACGATAAACCAAAATTTGGTTCTGATAACCAGATAGTGATTGATTTGGATAAATTATATTGGATATTCTTGAATTCCTTGAAATAGATTAATGATTTGTTTACATTTTTGGATAGAAGAATTTTATCAGGTTTTCTATAAGGAATATGAGATCATAAAGGATTTATCGTAATTCTGGATGTTGTAGTGGTTTAAAAGAATACATGATAAAGGTGTTCACATATTATTATGCGGATAAAAAGATCTCCATTGTGTTTACCTTCCTTATAAAATTTGGACTGTGAGTTCGGACAGAATTATTTTGGATAACTATAAAGGATGGAATGGATTAAGTTGAACTCTGGATAGTATTGATTAAGGTTATAACATTTCAAAAGATTATTTATGTAATATTATATTACTATAGTTTTAGAAAAAGGACAACTTGTATGTCGGGGGTTAACCCATCTCGTCGGAAAAAGCTGTAAGAATCGAACCCAAAACCATAGTGTGACATGACTTTATTACCTACCACTAGCCTACAAGAAGTCCCTGGTTATTAAAAAATATTTTTCCTAATCTAAATGGTATGTGTTAATATTTGGAACCTTGTACGATTTGGATAAATATAATATTTTTGAGTTCTCTTAACATTTTGAGTGAAAGATGGGTTTGTCGAAAAAATTTATTAAAGAATGAAAGTCTACATGACAAGTATGTATATTCCATTATATTCGTAGTAAATCTCCTAAATAAATTCCTGAACTTTATAAAAGGTAACTTAAGAAAATATTGTCGGTTAACTTTTCCAATTGGGGATTCATTGACCGTTTAACCAATCACAAGTTTGTGATTTTCTTGTGGTTAAATTTCTCCTAATACTGTTTTCAACAACTCTCCATCAGACCCTGATTGTTTGTTTTTCCTCCATATCCATATTTTCATATAATCCTAGTATGGGCTATCTCGGGTGACCGTTGTACTTCTTTTTTCTTTCTTTTAAATTTACATTTTTATTAACCTTATTTTCGATGTGGGTTTTCCACAAAGGTATTTTCTATTTTAAACCCTTTATATTCAAAGAAAATTTTCAATTTTTGAGAACATAATTTATTAAAGGAGGGGAGATTGTAACACCCCAAGATTCCATGGTACGCTTCCCTTGGAATAACAGAGCAGCATGTGTTGTATGCAACCTTGAGTTCTAACACACCGTGGCCAATCAAAGTAGCCATTATGAATAGTAATACCCACTTTCTGAAATGAAATAAATTTTATATTTCAAAGTGGACTTCATTTTTGTATTCGGAATATCAAAAATAACTTATGTTGAATTTTTTGTAATTTTCTGAGAACTTCAAATTTTTTATGAATAGTGAAAAATACTTAAAAACAACTTTTTTAATAAAAATAAATTATAGTGATAAATTATTCTTTTGAGTGGTTTATAGTATAATTAGAATATATTTTTATCATTTCATCCAATGGTGTTTATTATAATTAATTTCACTCTGAAATTGGACATAAACAATTGTCAATCTTTTGATATATATTGTTTCTTAAAAACACACTATTTGTTGTGATAGTGGAAATTAATTATAAAATTAATTAATTCAACTTATATGTTTGTAATTTTGTAAAATAGACATTATTTTTGAATTCGGAATATCAATTATAGCTTAGGGTGAAATTTTGGCATTGTTCTGAAAAACATCAATTTTGATTAATAGTGAAACCACTAAGTGGTAGTTAAAAAATGATTTTTCATTTAAATGAAACATTACCACTTATGCGATTTGATTTTCAAAAATATGACATAAATGGTTGTCATTAGGAATTAAAATGTGGTTCAATGGGATTAAAATAATTTTTTGGTGAATAGTATATTTTAAGTTTAATTAATCACGATTAAAGGTAGTTAGTGAAATTTAAGGTAAAAATGACATTATAAAAATATGAAAATACCCTTACACTTGTCCTACAATTATTTTATGAGTCATGGACGACCAAGAAAATCCATGTGTCAACTTGGGGACCCCATGGATCCACTTGGGTAAGACAATGACATTAATAACTTTTTTTATTTAAAGTAAAAATAAAATTATCACAAACATGTGTTGTTTTACTAAAATAATTATTACATGGGGATATATAAGTTAAATTTTAGACTATAAATATTCATTGGAAAGATAAAAAGATTTAAAACATCATTATATTTTTTTTTATAATTTTTAGACATTAAATAAATAAAATTTTTTATGACACCATGATGATGCAGCGATTACCTCATTAATTAACGATTTAAATAAAATGAAAAGATAATGTAAAATCTAAGATTTACACATGACCAAAAAAACTATTTTATGACTATATTTCGAACCCTTATCACCTTAGCCTCGAAATATATATGTTTGGGACCTTTAAAATCAGAAACGCCTTATATAATAAAGTAACATTTCATGACATTCCAAGAGTGCCCCTCCTCTCCTCCTATAAAAGGCCCCCCACCACTACCACCTTATTCACACCTTCCAAGTCATTTGGCTCGGCCAACCTCTACCAAAATACTCTCTAAACTTCCCTATTTTACTCCTAGAAGCCTCAATTTGGTCAGAAGTCTTCCCAAGGAAGCCTTTGGCTCAAATCAAAACGAGTTACCCGATTTAAAGGTAATGTCTTCTCTTATGTTGTTTTGTTTTATTTTTCGTCTCCAACCCCCCTAAACTCATTTTATTATTTTCTTTTGTAACAACACCAGTATATTAAATTTACTAGGATGTTTTTATGAGAAGTATTTTATTTACACTTATACACACCTTCGTCAAATGATTAAAGAACATACTATTTTTGTGGGTGGCGAATTACTGCCTCACGAAACGATGATTGTTCAATCTTCATTTAACACCTCTCATGGTGGCCATTATGATGAAAATATTTTTTATAAATGATATATATTATGTTTATGTTTTCCTTATGCTTATTTATTTTTCATTTATGGAATACCTTTATGATTTCTATTATGGGTAAACGCGATAATTTCATTTTAGGAAGTGCGGACTACCGCCCCCTCAAAGTGATTTGAATCGTTAATGCCATATGTGGGATGTATAAAGGATGGAGTAAATTATATTATATATGATATTATACTAGAATTATAATATAACTTTATATCATTATGATATAATTCCATTAAATACGAAATAGAAATGAAAGTAGCGTTAATGCATACGTACGGCTTACCGTCTCCATGAACGGTGCATTTCATTTCTTACCTCTAAATGTTATGTAATATTATAAAGGAAAGTATATACTGGATATATATGATATATATGATATCTACATCATGAATATAATTTTTTATATAATGGATATTTTACCACATGAACAACTTGTAATTAGAAGAAGATTATTTATGACTCAAGTACCGAACATTGACAAAAGGACCGTTATTAACATAAATAATTACATAATGTTCATAACATGGTAATAAGTGATATAAAAGAAATAATAAACATAAAAAAGGTTCTTAAGAAATTATAAATTAACTATTGTCTATTATTCAGGAGGTTAAAGAATGTCCGAGTCATATCAGACATGAGGTAAGGGAACTTCTTAACCCAATTTCCGTTATTTGGGTTAATCTCCTAATTTCAAATTATGTCATGATATTATTATGTAATATCTTTTATTTTTACTTTATTTATGTGTACATATATTGAATACACATAATAGATCTATTTTATTTTAAAAACTGATCTTTTTAAGGGACTTCGTCTCAATCTCCATTCATTGAGGCATATTTTGTTTTATACACAAATTTCTTTTATACGGTGTATAAACCCCTTTGACATTTATGTTTATTCAGAAGGAAGTTTTTTATATGAGTCGTTTTACTAAACAACAAAAAGGAATGTTTTTTAGTCATACATGTGCGGCTACAATTACTTCTCCACCGCCATGACCATTATTTTGAGTTTCGTCTTCCTCTACAAGCCATAACGTTTTTTAAAAGAAAAATAAATACCATGTTTTACTTTTCTTTTATTTTGGTATTGAAAGTGGTTTTGAAGGTGTTTTTTTATTATAGCAATGTGTTGTATTGATATATTGTGATTGAAATGTGGAAAAGTTATGTTTCCTTTATGCATGTTTTATGTGATACGATTATTTTATGGTTTATGATATGTTTAAACTTATTCATATGAGGAATTCATTGGACATAATAAGTGACGGGTGGAGCCCGATATAGCTCCTCGATGCATCAGCAGGTCTCATGAGACAAACTAGTGTCTTGGCACGAGGCCTTGAAAAAATATTATTTGAATTCTTGGCCTGAAGCCTTGGATACATGGTTATGATAGTCTGGCATTATGCATTCTATCATTATAAATGTGGTTATTGATATTGCATGTGAGTATTCGACCAGTAGAATATCCATGTTAATAAGTAAATGGCATTATCTCATTTTACTTTTTCCATATTATGTTTATGTTCAAGTTTGAATGGATTTTGTTTTAGTTATACAATGCCTTAAATGTTTATGTTTTTTTATGAAAAATTCCGCAATATTGTTATCCTTACTGAGCATCTGAGCTCACCCCTGTCAAGGTTTAATTTTTCCTAGGATGTGAAGAAATATTTTAGGACTGACCTAAATGGATAGTCTGAAGGGGATAAATGTTTGGACTATGGAGACTAGGTTATTGTGATTTTTTACATTATGATGTAATGTAAAATTTATGAATGTATCTAGTGTTTACAAGGCTGCTAAAATAATCGGTCTTTCGAGACTTAATCTTTTGTGATCATGCCAATGTTACGCAATAATTCACCGACTCTGGTTAACTACGGTCGGGGCGTTACATAATAGTTATGTTTTTGGCATAAAAA
This sequence comes from Viscum album, assembly GCA_963277665.1. Lineage (NCBI taxonomy): Eukaryota > Viridiplantae > Streptophyta > Magnoliopsida > Santalales > Viscaceae > Viscum > Viscum album. The sequence goes on along the minus strand of OY728152.1, from coordinate 50,071,018 downwards.
TAATCATAGAAAATAATTTCCTTAGTATTTCTGGTATTTTTCCATATCTATAATAGATTAATGGGTTTACTCCAAAAAACACTATAGTAGTAAATGTTCACTCCCAACCTTATCATATTTGAAAAATCCCCAAACTAATCGATGTTACCTCCCCATTCTTGTTTAATTTATTTTATTAGATATCAATAATTAAAAACTCATGGGTGGTATATATAGGTACACTCTAGCCATGTTTTTAACGTGACCATCATACATAGTTATAATTTAACCATCATACTTGGTTACAACATAACTAATTCTCTTGGTTATAACATAACCACTATCAAGGGTTAAAATTCAACCAAAATAACTAGAAATAGGATACCCAACATGACATAATGAAACCCACATATATGTGATCCACATGATCATAAAACAATCATCACATCATCACATCATAACCCATGAAAAAAAGAGTTTTATATTCATTTTTTAAATTCATGATAACATAACCCATGGAAGTTAAATGGGTTTTTAAAAAAATTCATCAATGTCAAAATTATCCAAGAATATTTTTAATAATGATGGTTCAACTGGATCATATCCCTATTAAAATATATTTAACCTCAATCTATGTTATTATATAAAAAAATTTCATCAAAATTTCACATATATATTTCTTGATGTAAATTGACATTCAATTTTAAAAATAACTTTTAAAATTAAGAAATTTCATAAATAATAGGGAAAAACTATTCCTACAAAATACAATTTGTATAATGGAATTTAATATTCAATATAATTAGAGGTAATGAAGGTGTGAAATTCATTTTATGTTTTATAAGTTAAAAAAATCATTCCATTGAAATTTTTTTTATAAAATGTCCAATGGTAACTTACTCAAACAATTTCTACATTACTATGATATAATTTTTTAAAATTTAATTCAGAGGTATAAAATTATTTTAAAATAATATTAAAATAGTAAAATTATTAATGAAATAATTTTAGAGAAATATATATTTTTAAGGGAACGGATTTTTGAGTGAATGGAGAAATAATATGGATTTACCATAAAAACTTATTTTTTGTCTCCACTTTATAGGATATATTATGAGTTTATAGAGAGATATATAATAAATTTTCACAACATAAGGTAACCAATAACAATCCATATAAATAATATGATTGTAGCATAAATCCCTTACAACTATGTATCATTGAAATAATAATACCCCTAAAATAAATAAACATTTATGGATTGTTAAATCCACTAAAATTTAATATGAATAATCATAAGAAAAATTCATGGTTATTATATACACCACATAAAAGAAACATTTCATTAATATAGAAGTTATCTTGTTAATGTAAAAGAGAGACAAAAATCCCTTTCTATAAGGCCCCACCCTTAAACATTACATAATCTTGTATTATGTTAAATATTCACATTGAGGAGAATTTCATGTTTAGTGTTTTAGAGAATTAGGCTGTTAAAATTACTTTAAATCTCAAAAATAAAAAATTTAGACACTTATACTCTTTCCAAATTTATGAAAATAATAAAACACTTTAAATAAAACCAGAGTTCTTTTCTCGATATAAATCTTCTTGAATTCTTACTTTCTCTTACCCTTCCTTATAGCATGTGAACAACATTTCAAGAACATGGGATGAGGATAAGAAGATTAGTAAGTGTTATGAAATGAAGAAAAAAATTATTAGTATATCAAAACATAAAAATCAATGAAATCATACTTTTCAATCATTAACATAATGCAAAAAATCATATGTTTTATGAATAACACTTGGAAATCATAAATCATAAAAGTAACTTTTGGCATCCATAACATACATACATTGTATCTTTCATATCTACATAGGGAGTTATGTTTGGAATACCCATCATGTTATATTCCCTAATTACCATAGGAGACACATTAATGTTTACCTCTATCACTTTACCCAATGCATTGGAGTGCTTTCTCCGACTCCCCCACCCAATGTTTATCAAAGAACCACCCGTATACATAAAAAATGACCAAGAACTATAAAATAATCATAACACATGAACAATAATAAAGGAAATATAACATTTACACATTACAAGAACAATATTTCATTTTCATGATATTGACATAATCAATGCTTTCTAAAAACCATTTTCATTATCATTTAAAACATTTGACTAAAAGATTTTCGAATCAAAGGGTCCCATAACAATTTGATACATTTAAGGTAGTTTTAATACTAAAAAATAAATGTCTATATAAATAAATCCAGAAAAAAATTTTAAAACATTGACATTAATGAGATTTATTTAGAATAATAAATCATTAAAACATTTAAAAAAAATTGCTCAAGAATCCTTTACCACATGGGAAACTTTTGAATAAAAATAATTAAAGAATAACATCAAATTAAACTATAAATATCATTAGAATATAAAAATTCAGGATATATAATGTGAAAATTTTAGTATATACACCTTATAGAACAATAAAGGTGCACAATATGAAGATATGCCTTAGTGAAAGAAGATTGAGACATAGTCCCTTACAAAGATTGTATCATTAGATTAAGGATAAATGAATGAAATAATTATGTGGGAAAAATATTATTACACCCAATATAATTTGTTATTAATTGTAAAGAAATCATAGGTCATTAAAAAATATTCATAGCATGCCATAATCTCGATGTATAATTTTAACCCATTGAATTGAAATTTGGTTAAGAAATTCCTATACCGTGTGTCCGACATGACTCGTTCATTCTTTATTCTCATGAATAATAAACTAAAGTTAATGTATACATTCATAAGAAACTTTTTCATGTTTATTATTCCTTTTATATCACTTATTACTATGTTATAACCATTACCAAATCATTTATGTTAATAATGGTAGTTTTTTCCATATTTGGTACTTGAGTAAAAAATGAACTTATAATTAGAAGTTCTCTATGTGGTTAAAATTAAATTATTTCCAGAATGATATTAATTATTTTGATATGATATATATTATATATTTCCAGTTTATATATGTATTTATAATTGTACATGACATTTGGAGAAAAGAAATGAAATGCACCGTTCTTGGAGATAGTAAGCCGCACGTACGCATAAAAGCTTCATTTCATTTATATTACATATTTAATGGATTTAAAACTTAATTATAAATAGGTATATTATAAATAAATTATAATGAAATTTATATTTTCTTTATCTATTTATTTTATGTTTTCCACATATGGCCTAAATGAGTCATATCACTTTGAGGGGGCGGTAGTCCGCACATCCTCAAATGAAAGTATCATATTTATCCATTATGGAAACCATAAAATAATGATATAAAGGAAAAATAAATAAGTATATATACAAAATAAATATATTATATATCACATATAAATAAAATTACATCTTAATTTCCACCAGGAGAGGTGGTAGGAGATAAATGAACAATCGTAATTTCTTGAGGCAGTTGTTCACCGTCACCAGAAACAGTATGTTCGTATCCAATAGATGGAGGTGTGTGGAAGTGTAGTTTGAATAATTTACATATAAATATCCTCTTATATTTATTATACTAGTGTTATTATAATATAATGTAATATATATAGTTTACAAGGATGGAGAAGGAAAATAAATGAAAAGAACTTGAGAGATGACGTTACCTTTAAAACGGGTAACTCCCTTTGGTTAGCCCAAAATAGATTTATTGAATAGCCTTTTCCATGGGAAGGCACCTATAAGGAACAGATTGATGTTTGGAGATTCCTCAGTTAGATTTTGGAGGAGCCAAGGGTCCTAAGAGGTGTGAGTAGTGGGTTAGGGGTGGTGGACTTTTAGAAGAGGGAGAAGGGGCTCTTTAGGAAATATTGAAAGTATTATTTTATTATAAAATGATTTTCAGATTAAAAATATCCAAAAATAATTTCATTAAATTATAAGGTACAAATAAGTCAAAATAATATCATCCAACATGAATTGGTCCTGTTTTTTATATTTTGTAATCCATATCATTTTTATTTTTACCATTTGTTCTCTAATTTAGCATTCACCATGTCCTCTTATCTATTCATACTATATGGTTAATATAATTTCTATAAAAATATTATTGGCCCAAAATGGGTCATTTATGAAAATTTTAAAAAATATTTAAGTCATTATTTCAAATCATATATTTTTAAGATTATTTTATCATTTAATAAATTGATTATTTTTTTAAAAACTCATTCATGTCAATATCTAAATTATTAATATGTGGAATTTCATAAAAGAATAACAAACTTATTCGTTTGAAAAACATTCATTAATTATAATATAAATAGTAATTATTATCTCTAAAATTATTTGACGACATAATTGTTTCAAAATAAATTTATTTTCAAATTTATAATATCATTTATTTGAATTAATTATTAATGAAGTAATCATTGTATCACCATTGTGTCATAATTACAGATATTTATATAATGTCTAAAAATTATAAATAAAATTTAATGATTTAGTAAATATTCTTATATTTAAAATTAATAATTATTGTTAAATATATCACATATATAACCCCATATAATTTTTTACTAAAAGATATATGTTTATGTTACTGTTGCCTCTACATTAAATTATTTTATATAAGGTGTCATTATCACTCCATTGTGTCACCATGGTGTCCCAAAATCGACCAATTGATATCCATGTTCGGAAATATCTCATACAATAGGGTTAAAAAAAGTATAATTTTAATTAAAATGACATTTTCACCCTTATTTACTAGATTTTCCCTTTAAACATGGTAAAAAAAATATTTACTTCAGTAAATATTCATAATTTCTAAAAAAAAATTTACATATTTACACAATTTTGACCTCATAATTCTAAATATGGAATCCATTTTTCCAATTTCAAAATACATAAATGGAAGAAATTAATTTAAAATTAATTCCCATTGTCAAAACAAAAAACGTGTTTTTAAGAAATAATAACTATCAAAAGATAAACACTTTTTTATTTCCAATTTCCAAATGAAATTACTTCCAATGGCTAGAATAATATTAAATGGAAAATATATAATCCAATTACACTTTAAAACAAATAAAAATGTTAATGTAACCTTATAAATAAAATAGATTAAAATATAGTTTTTAATTAAAATGAATAATTTTTTACTATTTATTAAAAATGAACATTAATTGAAAAATACCAAAACATTATCCAATGTAAATTTGGAGGAACATATACTAAATAAGAAATTTATTTTGTAATATATTTCAATCAAAGGTGAAAAAAACTATATTTTATAATTTTTCTCTATTAAAAGGTTTTAAATCGACATTTTAATGTCTATTATAATATTTATTCTTAAAATTGGATTTATTCTCATTTAAACCTCTAACTTTTATTAGAAAAATGTAAAAACGTTTTAAAAAGATGTATAAATTTTTTATAGTTAGATCTATTCATTTCTTCTATTACAATGGAAAGCCATCAACTACCATTTAAAATAAGATTATATTATTAATTTTTAGTATGACTTTGCCTAATGTGAAACATGAGATATTCGAAGAAAATAATTATTACATGTCAGGTACCCCATCAAACATAGAATCACCATTAAAATAAAATTAATATTTAATTAAAACTTTTTAATAAATATGAAAATTTCATATTCTTTATTTACAAATGATGTTACATCCTTCACCCAATTTAAAAATTGTGTCCCCGCAATTTTTAAATGGGGCTTAGAAACGTCATTGAATGTCCAATATTGGAAAAAGAGTCAATAAAACTATAAATTTAAAATAATGAAAGAAAAGTAAAAAGGTCACCCTAGATAACACATAATATGATTCCATGTATGAAAATATTGATTTAGAGGAGAAACTATGTGTCTTGTTCTGATGGAGAGTGATAGAAAATACAACTAAGAGAAATTTATCAACAAGAAAACAATAAATTTGTGATAGGTGAAATGGTATTTGATTCCCCAGTAAGAAAATTAAACAAAAATTGTTTTTTGAATTCCATTTGGTAAATTTGGATAATTTATTTATGATATTGACTATGAAAAAAGGAAAATATACTTTATTTTCTTGTAGATTTTCCTCCATTAATAAGTTTATATAAGAACTCATATTTCCTCAAAACAATTTGTATTTTAGATGACTTGGTCACACATAAAGCATTACGATCAACATCTAGGGAATAAAACAATCCAAAAAATATAGACTATATATTTTTGTGGTCTTTAGTCATTATCCAAAACCAAAATGTTTAGTACAAGATTAGATAATCCAAAATAAATTATATTACATTATAAAAATAAATACTACTCTTATTCCCTAAAATTTGAAAAAAAATAACCAATATTTAGAAAAGACAATTGAATAAACAATAATCCTTAAAATTAATCAATGTAACACAAACTAAGATTGAAACCAAAAACTCAGAAGGTTTTAATCACATAGTCCTCCACAATGAATCATAATATTTATCTCCAAATAACATTGACTACAAATAAAGTCTCATAATGAAGATTAATTAACCTAATCACATATTATCTATGAAAGGTTAATCATTTCCATAAATAACCCAAATAGTTATGTCCTTAATAAAAAATAGATTCTTCCAAAATTAAATTTCAACCATTACTCCACAATTGAGATCTCATAGTATTCTATTTTCCTTATGCATATAGTGTTCCCAAAAGAGAAAAAATCCTCCAAAATAACCTCTATCACGTAATCACAAAATAATTTTCCTATACTAAGGATATCCATTTAACAAGACATAAGTTCCTAAACCTATGTTACTCTTGATCCATAAAATCATGTAACTAGAAAGTGTTAGTCATACTAACCAGGGACTACATGTACGTCAGTGGTAGGTGATAAATAACAGTTTCTCTTTGGTTGTGGGTTCAATTATAATAGATTTGTCTGATGTAAAGGGTTTTCAGTCATTCTGTGTGTTGTCCTTTTTAAAAAATTATATAATTTTATGACATTCCCAAAAATTCTATAAAACCTCCACAAACACAATAACATAGTTTAACCCCAAAGGATTTCTCGTACCCTTCATTGTTATACCATTACATTAATACCTCAAAATATTATATATTATAATATTTTCACCTCCATATGATAAAATATAACTATTCTCAAATTAAAGAACATCATACCTTGATCATGGTGTCCCTATGGTTTCGTGAACATCTTGTTCAAATAGGTAGATGGTCCATGCATTCAATAAATGATTTAGATATCCCTCAAAATAATTTTCTTCCTTCATCCAAATACACCTTTTATAACATCCGTCATATGAGTTTTCACTGAAAAATAGTTTCAGAAAATAATCATGTATGAAATATAATAACAATACATCTAATAAAACATGATTTTTATAAAACTGTTGGACCGAGTTTGTGTTGAAACATTCAATCAATAGTCATTTTAAAATACCATAAGTATGTTCTGAGAGACTATATTGTAAAAGAAAATATAAATAGGTTCTACAAGAGTCTCCTTCTTCATCAACTTTTTCAAAACCATAATATGATTAATAATATCATCATAAGAAAAAATATTTGAAAATTCCATGATAATAAATATCATTATTGAAAATATGAAAAAATTGTAAAAATAGGATTTGATTAAATAAAACCAATGATCCACAATGATTTCAATGTATAGTGGAGGCATTTGATATCTCAAACAACTACTAGCAAGCGAGCTGTTTACGAGAAAAGGTTTCACTATCATATGAAACTTACTTTTTAATAACTATTGCAAGCATGTAATCATGAAATGATATGAATTTTGTTTTAGATCATCCTCCTCCCATTTATAACTAACTATCCATGATCTTAAAAAGTTATAAAACAAGGATTTAAATGAAATAATTGATATTGTGACTAACCATGTGTTTAACAAAAACTCATAATCCATAGAGTTGTCTAAACTGACCTTTGATTCCAACTATAAGGCCCTAGCCGTAAACATTGCATATTCTTGAATAAAGTTAATAATTCACAGTGAGCGTCTTTTCATGTTTCATGTTTTAGAGAACTAGGCCCTAAATATTGCATTAAATCACAAAAATAACAAAGTATACACCTCTAATATATTAAAAATTTTGATAAAAAAAATAATCCTTAAATAAAACAAGAGTTATTTTCTGAATATAAATATTTTTGAATTATTCCTTCCTCTTAACATTCCTTACACCATATATAAAAAATTTAAATAATATGGGAGGAATATAAAAAGCTCAGTAAGGTCTATAAAACCAACAAATAAAGAATTAGTCCATCAATACATAAAAATCGATGAAATTATACTTTTCAAACATTAACATACCACACAAAATCATAAGTTTTATTAATAAAACATGGAAATCATAAAACATAAAGGTAACATGTGGAATCCATAACATACATACATTGTAGCTTTCAAATCTACCTAGGTAGTTATGTTTATAATACCCATCATGGTATATTCCCTAAATATCTTAGTAGAAACATAAACATTTACCTCTTTCTCATTAACCAATGCATTGGAGAGATATGTCATGATCACCCACCCTAGGATTATCCTAGAACCACCTATATATGTAAAAAATTCCAAATAACAATAAAATAATAATAAAACCTGAACAAGCATAAAAGGAAGATAACATTTACACATTACAATCACAATATTTCATTTTAAATATATTGACATAATTAATTCTTTCTCAAAACCCTTTTCAATTTCATTTAAAACATTTCATAAAGTGAATTTTGAATCTAAGTGTCACATACCAATTTTAATCATTTAAAAAAATTATAATTTTATAACCTAAATTCCCAAATAAATAAATCCTAAAAACTAATTTGAAAATTAGTACATTGATGAAAAATATTTAGAACAATAAATCATTTAAACATTTAAATCAATTTTCTAGTTAAACAATCCATTACCACTTAGGAAACTCTTGAATAAAAATAAATAAAGAATAAAATCAAAGAAAATATAAATATCATGAGAATATTTATATTCATGATTTAAAATTTCAAACTGGTTGTTTATACACATTATAGGATAATAAAGATGTACAATATCATAATATGCCTCAATGTAAGAAGATTGAGACATAGTCCCTTACAGAGATTGTATCATTAGATTAAGGATAAATCAATGTAACAATTATTTGTGACAAATATAAAGACACCCAATACAATTGGATATTATGTTTAAAAAAATCAGAGGTCTTTTACACATATTCATAGCACAACATAACCATGAAGTAGAACTTTAACCTATATAATTGAATTTGGGTTATAAAGTTCCCTTACCTCATGTCCGACTTGACTCATTCGTTCTTTAATATGATGAATAATAAACTAATATTAATTTATAATTTCTTAAGACCTTTTTCAATGTTTATTATTCCAGTTATATCACTTTTTACCACATTATAAACATTAAAAAATCATTTAATTTTATAATGATCATTTTCTGATTATTTGGAACTTGAGTGAAAAATGAACTTCTTATAACTATAGGTTGTCTATTTGGTCAAAAGTAATTTATCACAAGAATTAAGTTAATGATTTAGATATCATACATATCATATATATCTAGTATATAGATGTATTTATAATCGTATATAAAATTTAGAGATAAAAAATGAAATGCACCATTCCTGGAGACAGTAAGTTGTTCGTACGCATCAACGCTACTTTTCATTTCAATTTTTTATTTAATGAAATGAAAATATAATGATAAATAGATAAATTATAATTTTAGTGTAATATCCTATATAATTTCATTAAATCCATCATTTATATGTTCCACTTATGGCATTAATGAGTCATATCACTTTGAGGGTGTGGTAGTCTCCAAATCCTCAAATGAAATTATTATATTTATCCATTATGGAAACCATTCAGGAAAGATATAAATGAAAAATATAGAAACATAATGACAATATAAATATATTTTATATAACATATATATACATTTCTATTATAATGTTCACCATTATAGGAGGTTTGAGATAATTGACCAATTATTGTTTCGTGAGGTAGTATTTTGCTGTTCAGAGAAACAGTATGTTCATATCCATTAGATGGAGGTTTAAGGATGTTTAGTTATAATAATTCCCATAACTACATACAAGTATATTGTGGATACTTTTTATGTTATAAAATAATGGAATTGAGTTTGTTTAGGGGGTTGGAGAAAAAAATAATAGAAAAGAACTTGAGAGAAGACGTTACCTTTAAATCGGGTAACTCACTTTGGTTTGAACCAAAATTCTTTCTTGAATTTCCCTATGCTTATGGGAAGGCTTCTAGGTGGAAGGGTGTGATGTTGGGATCTATTTGGAGTAGATTTTTGTCATGCCAAGGATCTTGAGAGGTGTGAGTATTGGGTTTGGGGTTGTGGCCTTTTATAAGAGGGAGGAGGAGCTCTTTAGGTTTGTTTGAAAGTATTCTTTTATAATAAAAATATTTTCTATTTAAAAAGTTCAAAAACTTATTTAATTATAAGATAAGGTAAATATAATTCTAAAAAAAATCATCCTATTATAATTATTTAGGTTTTAGATATTTTTTAATCCTTATATTTTTTGTTAACCCTTTGTTAAATTATTTAACTTTTACCATGTCCTCTTATATATTCATACTAAATGGTCAATATATTTCGATAAAATTCCAGGCGACCCAAAATAGAAAATTAATGAAATTTTTGACATTATTTAATTCTTTATTCCTAATATTAGATTTTTAAGATTATTTTATAATTTAATAAAATATCAATTGTTTTAAAATACTCATTTATAACAATTTCTAAATTATTCATATCATGAATATTTAAAAAAATCTATAACAACTATATTTTTTCGAAAAAACCTAATTAATTCAAAGATAACAAGTATTAATGATCTCTAAAATTATTGGATGGCAAAAAAGTTTCAGAACAAATTTATTTTAATATTTATAATGTCATTTTTATGAATCCTTTATTAATGACTCTATTACTCTATCATCATTGCCTCATAATAATGTTTATTTATTTAATTCCTAAAAATAATAATTAAAATACCATTATATATGAAATATTTTTGGAGTTAAAATTAATATTTATAGATGAATATAATAGTTATATAAACCCAAATAAAAATTGTCTTACTAAAAGATATATGTTTATGTTACTTTTTCCATATTTTAAATTAATTAATATAAAGTGTCATTATCACAACTAGGGGGCTCCATGGAATCCAAAAATAGACCCAAAAATTCGCTTGGTCCGAAATATCTCATAAAATAGGGTTAGGACATGTTAATGGGTAATTTAATATTATTATAATATTATTTTTCACCCTTATTTATAAGATTTTCCCTTCAACATTGGTTAATAAAATATTTACAGAAATTAATATTCTGAATGTCAATAAATAAAGGTTACCAATTTATAGAATTTTAACCTAATGATTCCAAATATGGAATCCATTTTTTCTATATTCAAATCAAAGAAGTGGTCGAAAATAAATTAAAATTATTTCCCATTTTTATAAAAAAAGCGTGATTTTATGAAATAATAACTATCAAAAGATTGACACTTTTTATGTCCAATTTCAAATGGAAATTACTTCAAATGACAATATTTGGATTGAATCATAAAATTATAATCCAATTACACATTAAAATATATTAAATGGTCAATGTGACCCTATAAATAAATTATATTGAATGTCAGTTTTGAATTAAAATGCAGTATTTTTCACTTTTCATTAAAAATTTATCTTTTACAGAAAAATAAAACAAATTACCCAAAGATAAATTTAATTTCCCAATTATAAATACTTTTTTCCAAATAGATCATAGAATGGGATATAACTATATTTAAAAAGGGATCCCCATAAAATGTGATAAATCGACCTTTTAATGAATATTAGAGTTTTTGTGCTTAAAATTGAATTCATTCCCATTTTAAGACTCTAAAATTCATTAGATAAATGTGAAAACATTTTAAAAATTTGTATAATCATATTTTAGATAGTTATTTTAATTCCTTCTGATAAAAAATCTTGGTGATTATTACTATTTAAAATAATATTATATTATTATTTTTCAGTATTACTCAGCCTTATGTGCAACATGGGATTTTTAGAGAAAATCATTGTTGCACATCAGGTACGCCATCAATCCAAGCATCCCCATTAATTTACATTTAATATTTAATTAAAAATATTAATAAATATGAAAATCTCATATTCTTAATTTACTTAGGATGTTACACATTCCATATGTCCGACATCAATCAATCAATTTTAAAATCCTATATATATAATATATTATTATTATAAATATATTAAATATATATTATAATATAATTAATACAATATATTTCTTAATTATAACATATTATCACATGTTTATAAACCCTTATTTTTTAAAATCACTATTCTGGATTGCATTTACATTGCCATTCATGTACGCTCTCGTTTAATAGTTTTAACATTCTATTTTGATCATGAATTCATAGTCTCAAAAATATTAATATAAATATAAATAACATATATTTCCATTATAAACATATTTATTATCATTCATAATATATATATATATATATATATATATATTTGGAAAATTAATTACACTGATCATTGAGATGGTAGGTTTACAACTTGCATGAATGTTGTTTTCGTTTCTTAGTGGATATAATGAAATAAATGAAAACAGTCATTCTTATTTCCAATCTAATTATTTTATCATTTATATCATTTATATTAATTAAATTTATACTTATTACAAAACAATTAATACATAAATGAAAAAAATCACATCATTTCATGGATGTAGTAGTCCACATATAGGGGAAATTGATGTTATCATTTTCTAATGATTTAGAAGGTAAAGAGGAAGATTTTATATTATAATTATTAATGAATAATTAAGTAAAAAATCATGTATAATCATTAAAACCATACTAATAAAAATTTATGAAATATGTTAATAGAAAAAATAATTGTATCACTACATGGAGATGGTAAGTCATACATACAAATAATTGATTCATTCACATCACATATGATTGAAATGAGCGTGAACTGATGTTTTTAATGATAAAAATAAAAATAAAAATTTAATATAATAAGGAGAAAAAGTTTTTATTTTATTAATAAAATAAAATATTTTCAGGACTTATAGTAATAAGTTAAAATAATCTGATCGGTTAATGTTATTACCACTTCTTCAAAATAACTCCTTTAGATTTTCTCTTAATGGATATAATGATGTTCTATATGAAAATCCCATTATCACCAGAGTCTTAATATTGGATTGTATTAAAGAACATGGAATAGTTTTGGCATGCCAAAGGCTCAGTGTTATGTGAAGAATAGAATAGAGGTATCCACATTATAATTTTATGGATTTGAACCCTTGGATAAAAAGATAAAAATATTTTAATTTCATTCTCTATTATAATGGTTAAAAACCAAATAAAAATTAAAAACAGATTAAAATTTAAGCCATATATTTTCCTCACTGTTATGTTTTATTACATTTTTATTTTATGTTATATAATAAAATATTATTTTAATATAATATCATTATATCCAATTTACACACTATTAATTTATTTTTTAATTTAATAAATAAATAAAATTATTGAATAGAAATATTTTTGAACATAAAAATAATATGTCACATACATATATATTTTTTTTACGTGTTAAATCCCTCAAATTATATTACATTTAATATACTTATTAATATTTTTATAATTTTTTTAATTGGAATAACAATGCTTTAATGTTTCACAAGAATTTAGGGTCATTATATTATTAAAAAAATGAAAATAAATTTATATCATTAAAAACAATATTCGATTAATCTCATACAAGACACATATATTTATTCAAAAGTTTCTTTTTTTAATTATGTGGACATATAATAGATATATAAAACTATGATAGTGACATTTTTTATCTTTATTTTCAATGAATATTATATCGATCATTAATATAGAAAACATTCTATTAAAAAATCACATTCATGATTAAGGATAAAATAATCAAATTACATTCATTAAATAAGATTTAAGAAGTAAAATTATGGACTTATCACATAGTTTTAAATTTTACTATCCAATTTTTCATTTACTATGGTGATATATTTTAGCAGAGTAAGCATTCATATAGGAAAAAATAAAATGTTTCCCATTTTCCGAATTCTAAATTCGTGATTTTAAACATGTAATTCATTTTTCAAAATATAATACCTATATGGCGATGAAATTAATTTCCAAATAACTATGAAAAACGATGAAACACACATTTTTTGTAAAATGTATTTTTCTAATAAAATGATATTTCACTATAACTCTACTACTAGAGATCATAATAATATGTATTTCAATTAAAATTGGTAGATATAACGTCTATAAATTTCATTTAAATAAATCCTCATTCGAGGTTTTTTAAATAAATTAAATTAAATAACATTGTATACAAAAAATAGTTTTTATTAATAGATTTTTTAAAAATATATTTATTTCAAAATCAAAAAATTACTAATTCAAATGAAAATAATTCAGTTTTTAAAAATAAAATTGATTATTTATAATTTTATTAATAAAAGATATATAATCTGACCTAATATTAATTTAACAGAAGATATATTTTTGAAAAAAGTAATAATTTTCACTATTTACTGAGAAAACATTATTTTTATAAAAATAAAAAATAATCAACCTTTTTAATTTAAATATGGTGCTTTTAAAAATTTTATTTATTTTATTAAATTTTTTTATTATTTTTTATTAAAATAATTATTTTTTTCACATAAAACAATAAAAATAGATTTTTTATAAAACATATTTTTGAAGGAAAAATGTATTTTCAAAAAATATATTTATTATTTGGTAATAATTTTTTAATAAATTTTGATTTAGTATGTCATCTATATAAATTTCATAAATAAGTATATCATGTTCATACCATAAAATTTAGTGGCTACATAATAAAATTGAACAATAATAAATTTATTAGTATATCATGGTTCATTTGAACTCATTTTTGCATTTAACATAAGCGATCAAAGAACATAAATATTTTTTGAAAAAAATATTTCATAAAATAATAGGGTGTCGCATTTTCCCCATTAATAAATTACAACCTATCAATTTGTTTTTGGTTATCAAGGGTTTGAAAATTTGAAATTTCTTTGTGGAATCCCACATCATAAAATGGGTTACAAAAATCCTCCTAAAAAGATAGAAAGTAATGTACAAAAGCCATCGGGGATAACCCATACTCTATTTCCAAAAAAGAGAAAAGTGTGATGTAATGATATATACATGGAAGAAAATAAGAAAATATCAAATGATGATAGAGTGCGATATAGAATATTGACCACAATAATGGGATTAATCTTAAGAAACATATTAAACAAAAAACTACAACCAGATAAGGTGTTAAATGACTATCCATTCATCGCTAATGATGATAATATTATAATATTTTTTTAAATAAATGTTACCTAAATTTAGTAATTGATCATTCATCTAGTATAATTTCATACGAAAATATACCTTATTCTAGAGAATAATTTCATAATTTAATCAATTTATAATCTCATGGTTATCTTTATGATAAAACATGTGTTTCTAAATTGTAATAACCCATAATTTCCTTTGAATCATTAATCATATAAACCTAAATGGTTATAAATACTGAACATATTGTTTCCAATAAACGTAAAGGAATTTTTCCTAAAATAATGTTTTTCACATGTTAAACATCAGGGTCACATATACTACATAGATTTATCAAACCAAATAAATGTTTCCTAAAAATTATCATGTTTTTATTAGGCCATTTTTATATAATAATTAAATTTAATGTATATTTCCAAATTTTGAAAAGAAATACTACTATAGAATAATCCATTATATTTTCCTTATTCCCATAATGTTGAAAAATTATTGCAATATCATAATACATAAAACTATATAAAAATATTATTAATCTATTTCCCATTATTATTTTTATCATCCCGTAAAAATATATTTATAAAAATCAATGATATGATAAAATAACTTGTTATTTTTCTATATAAATTCAATTATGTTTTAGTCTTTTAAAATAAGAAAATAATTCTTAGCATAAATTAAGAACACATCATATTTAATTATTCCATTAATATCCCTTGTATCATCCAAATTGAATTATATATCACCAAAATATAAATAGTCAGGAAATCGATGGGTTTTCAAATATAAAATGTGATGGATAAAATGATATTCTGTAATTAAATATAATATAAATGATGATATCTAGAATTTTTTTTTGAAATGGAAATTTGTGGGATAGATCAAATAGTTTCTTATAGGTTATTTGGATATCGAATGGGAATTATAAAATATTTGGAAACGTTTTTTCCATGTTAATATAGATTAATTATTTTGGTTGGGATAAAAAGTTCAGGAAATATATTTTTCTATACATCACTATAAATGTTAACTAATCTATTGAAAAGAAGATTACTAAAAAAAGAAACACTTCTAGAATCCTACCATATACACATGGTTTGGAACTGCGAGTATATCCCAAAAAACATGGGTATGGGCTATACACACTCTTTAAAGAACCTGGGGTTCTTAATCCGTTAGTATATCTCTATGTTATATCCCTCATTTCCCTATTCTATTTACATAGATCAAAAAATCTTAAAATAGAGTTATTTCTATAGTTTAAAATGGTGAAATAGTCTACTGTGCCAATAAAAATATTTCCACGATTTAGAAACCATGGTTATAAGATTTATAAAAATACCTTCCACTAGATTTGATCCCTAGACCACCTCTATAAAATCTGTGTTCTGAACCACTAAACCACATATTACTATCAGTGTAAGAATATATATTTAATTATATAATTTGTTTTAAAATTGGGTTAATAAGTTGGAAACCAGTTCAATCGGTTTTTTATGATGGATTTTTTCCAATTTTCTTAAACTAGAATGATATTTCCAATGATTACAAAAATGTTCCTGTAATATTGACCTATACACACTGATTTAGAGAACTATGGTTATAGGTTTTGATCTATAGCCATGTTTTAATAGGCCATGGTTATAATTTCTAAAACAGGCCATATTCCCATATTTTTCTAACAACTCTATTATTAGTGGTGAATTATACCCATATTTTTTAGAGAACCATGGGTGGAGGTTCCAATCCAAACACAATACCCATGGTTTTTTTTAAAACATTTCTATAGTTGTAACATATTCCCATGTTTTTTATAATAATTTGTTTAGCTTTACAAGTGTCATTCGCAGGAGAATATTAACCTCCGTGACCTTCCAGTGAAAATTGTTTCCATGTATTACAAAAAAATATGGCTATAGGTTGTAAGACAAGTAGTTTTTGGAATATTGTGTCTATATGTATGAATTGTACCCATATTTTTGAAAAGAATAGTGGGTATATCCTTTTTTTAAAGTAGTGAAATTAATTATGGAAAATTATAATTAAAATGGTCTTTATAAATACAATACTGTTAGATATTATATAATACATTAACATTAAAATAAATTACTCCCATGTTGAATACCATTATAAGTCTTATATTCAAAAATATCATTAGTCAGCTCAAAATCTTTCACATAAAACCTCAAATCAGTGTGTATAATCAATTGTACATATTAATAATAATTATACCATTATGGGGTGCATAAATTATATTATATCCACATATAATAAAATAAATTTTCCCAAAAATTTACAAAACAATTAATCCTAAAATAATTTCAAAGAATATTGAATACTTTCCAAAAATAAAAATGTGTTATAAAAATAATCAGTGATGTCTAAATCAATTTTATATTAAATAACTTTCCAAGAATAAGGTAACCAATTATATACTATCATTTTCTTTCATCTCTATATCTCGACTAAAAAATATAACTATTATAGGTTGTTATTACTATCAAACATTTATTTTATAATAATTAATGAAAAAAGTTGAATAATCCTCATATTTTTTATGATTTATATATAAAAAATATCATTTACATAATTATTACATCCTAATATATATAAACATTAATTCATCTACATCATATTAATAACATTATATATTCTTTTTCATATTATTTCATAATACCAACTTCCTTTAATATGACATTTCTACTCATTACAACAACAATATAAAAACCATTAATAATAAAAGTGTGTTTATCCTCTTCATAATCATCCTCTAAGGACACCCTTTTCAATAGTACTCACACTATCCACAACTAAAACATTCAAGTATTGATGACACCATTTGGAATCAAAAATTATCATTAGTTGGGTAGAATTATCTTTTTAATTTTCCATGTCTATTACTTACTATGTGTATTTCATTCCAACAATGAAACAATATTCCCATTCCTTTGAGATATTTCATTGAGTGTTTCATACAACCATCATGACTAGTAGGAAGTTCAATCTTCCTCCCTATATGATCATCATGGGACTCCAACATTGTTTAATTATAATTCCAAGAAACTCATCCAAGATGAAGCTATTAAACATATAACGAGACAATGGATTATGAATTATCAAAAGGTTTTATAATACATATCCCATTCCATTTGAATTCTCATGAAGTCAATCATTCCATTTTCCATTACCTCTAGAATTCACAATAATTCACCTAGTTCCATCCAATGACTATAAAAAAATGTGCAGTGTGAAATGTAATTATCATAAGTTAAACCCACATAATAGTGAAAAATAATTCATAGGATGTCTAAATGATGAAACCATATTATATGAAACATTAGGAATAATCCAATATTTTATTATTATTACAAAAACATTAGTTCTTTATCTCATACAAAGTTTTATTCCCAGGGTTCCAAATAACGTTATCCCATCCATGTTCATAAAATATAACTAATTGTTTTTAAAATACTGAATATTGAGACCCAACATTTTTATAAATAGAAATCATGTCATATTACATCAATATTCATTACATAAAATAAATAATCATTCCAGAGTTACATTATTCTAGTTCCTTTGGAATCTTGGACACATAAGTAATTGGATAATAAATTATCGAAATCATCTACCACTATTATCATAACAACTTTCACTATTTATATACATATATGGCTTAATATGTTTCCCTATATCCTAGGGATGTGGGTCAAAATAAATGGTGAGTGAAATTATTTAGTAATTATAAAAAAATATATATCAATTATTACTTGAGGAAGAAATTAACAGAGGGGTATGGGAACCTGAGAATAACTTTTTAAAACCATATTCTACATGTACTGTCCCAGATTTTCCATATATTCATTTTAAATATTATATGGAATTAATTCAAGACAAAGATTTGTGAAAGTGTTCAATTCTAAGGCCAGAAGTCACTAGAATAAAGGTTTGAAATAAATTAAACATTCAAATAGCCTGCCTGATGTTTTTTCTAGAAAAAATTATATTAAATTTTAAATGGGTTCCTAGATCATAAATCTGAGGGCACAGTTGTGTTCAATGTAGTGACTGTAACTTTCGCAAGTCCAAATATCAAACATCATAGATCCATTGCAGAAGTTAATTTTCTGATGTTTAATGGGAAATAATATATATTAATAATATATTTGATTTTAAAAAATTTAATGACACAATGAGGAATTTTGTGGTTTAAATAAACTAGATCCCAAGGTTAGGCTCATTACCCCATAAAACTCTCTAGAAATCAACTTGAGATTTGGAGAGTATCCACCCCTATAGAATTCTCAACGAATGGTGGGGAATGATCAATTTGTGAATCATTTCATAGCAAGGTGGGATGATCATATCAAGTGATGACAATGAATCCACTATTGTTCAATGATCGAGGTAGGCATTGTAATTTAATTTTTTTCCCCATTATTTGATTAAATGATAA
This sequence comes from Viscum album, assembly GCA_963277665.1. NCBI lineage: Eukaryota > Viridiplantae > Streptophyta > Magnoliopsida > Santalales > Viscaceae > Viscum > Viscum album. The sequence goes on along the minus strand of OY728152.1, from coordinate 50,051,097 downwards.
ACGCATATCAACCCACGAATAGTACGACCCACAGTTTGGTCATTTATGCATGATGTTTTAATTTTATGGATTTTGGGGATGATTTTGATTGAAATTATTCATTTTTATTAACATGATTCTTCTAATGGAATCATATCATGGTCGTAATGAGCAATGTCTGAGGACCATTCCTCAATTTACCAATTTTTGTTTCTGTCCCCAATCATGTTCTTCGTTCATCATGGGTATATGAATAAGGTATTGTTTCACATTAATTCGGTGGTACAACATTATGAACTTGTAGATTCGAAATTTTAGCTACCTCATAGTGGTACAATGATGATGTCGACTAACAGGTCGACACAGTTCAAGAAAAATCATTCTTGAACCGTTCGTCATGCGGATGATGAAAACATTTTTTTGGAGTAGATCAATGAACTGAAACATAACGTTTTAATGTGGAAATGTTGTGATGACCCTAAATATTTATTTTTGAGGTGAAAAAATGGCTGAAACGAACACTGCATGATCGATGGAGCCACTATGAAGAAAAAAGTTTTTCTAGAAAAATCTATAGAACATGCCATGAATACCACAACACATGGCATGTGGGTCCTGTTGAGCTACGTTTGGTGTTTAATTTGATAGAAATAAATGAAATGAAAGTAAACCCTATCACACAGTGTGTGGGTCCTTATGTGGGATGCAATGTGTATCCCAGATGCTACATGGACATAGGGTGGAGTACATGTCATGTATAACACCACACCGCGAGACTAGGCTAGTTACATGGGTTACCTCATATACAGTTACATGGGTTGGGAGACACTGGTTGAATCCATGTATGAGCACATGGCCAGCATACACAGAGTGGCCCCTAGATTGTAGGACACAGTGTGTTACTCTTCTACATGCCTTGTATATCTATTATAAACGACATCACATTTTTGACTGGGGATATTGTATATAGGAAGCTCCAAGGGTCGTAGGACACAACGTGTGACCGTTTTACACGAGGTCTACATCATTTTGAATCGATTGATCTCCTTGTCCACTATATATTGTATAGTTTATTTTGCGTTAATACCCCTTTTATCTTTCCCTTAATGATTATGTATTGTATTCCATCGACATGGGTACGATACCTTCGGTGGGACGTTCTAGATAATGACAGAGTCCCTCTGAGAGGCCTAAAGTGAGATCCTCTAACCATTCATGGACTTAAGTAGAGTCATGTTTTGGGGTGACCAATCCAATAGGATGTCGATCATCGAATTATTAGGTGAATCCAAATGATTCATAGTAAATGCCAAGGTCCAAACAGTGATCCTCATTCATGTATCATGATATTCTCCACATCATGAGTGTGATCTCCCAGAATTAGTATAGGTTTTCTCGAGTTAGATCTATTAGTGAATCAATCTATCTCATGACACTACCTGACAAACAGTACATCTTGGATGGATTTCAATAGAGCAATCAGACACGTAGAGTGTGTTGTCTAGGATGACTACATCGTGAATTCTTTAGACTAATTACCTATCGTGTGGAATGTGGTTCATTGTGACTTAACTCCTTACTACGGGTCATGGTATTGAGTATATCTAGATGTTTCTCTTGTTGTATTTCATGTACACATATACTATGTATAGCTATTATACCTTCACTTTTTGTATTGATTTGTGTTTTTTAGGGTCTCCTAATGAGTATTGTTATACTTACCTCTACAGGGTCTTTTCCCACATGTGTCGTGTCTTGTGAAAATGAGTAGAATTTGATGGATTCAAAGGCATAAAAAACTAGATTGAGCTTTGTGAACTTCCTAATAGGCCTAGGTGTTCCTTTAGAGTCGAGAAGTAGTCCTAGTACCATTCATTTTTACAGGTTGTACTTTGCAGTTGCAGACTATTTTTTTGGTGGGATTATATTATTTCCTAGTAACTTTTCAACACATTAAATTATACTATACTCGGTTATTTTGGTTTATATGTAAGCATTCAATTTCAATCTTCAGTTTTTATTTATATTTCATCATTTTTGGGATTGGAGATGTGTGTGTGTGTACCCGTACATAATCAATTCCTCTCATGTCAGTTATATTCATAATAATAGCTAGCACTCAACCCTTAACCTATTGGAGGAGGGCTTAGGGAGTCCATACTCAGGCCCCATTGGGACTGGTCCTAACAGAGTGGTATCATATGTTATTTTATTAACCTTCATGACAGAGAGTCAATGAGTTTTGTTTTCGAGAAGAATTTTCAAACATTTCGAGTTCAGATTTCAGGCCATTGACTCTAGTTTTGGTGCTGGTGGCCAACATATCCATGCACCAGGACTCTAATAAGATGATTTTTGACATAGAAAATGAGAACAAAAGTTATAGGGAAAAAATAATGTTACATGCATCATATAAGAATTGGTAGTTGTTTCTACTTACTTTTGTGAAAGCAATCTAGATATACTCCATGGTCATGGTACTTCTTGTTTCTTTATAGGATGCCTTTGTGATTCATTAGAGCTTGGATTGAGTAGTTGTATATTGATGATAACCCCATTAGTGGTGCCGATTAAATTCAGATTCCAGTTCCCCATGAGTTACCTCCATGTGGTGCACCTAATATACCACCTCCCATGGTGTAGCACGTGGTACCTGCTGAACCAAAAGATGAAAAGTACATATTGAGTGTGCACCATGAGTTTCAGAGACCAAGACCCCTCAGGTTCCAAGGGGATCCGGACCCATAGGTGGTTAAGGACAGGACTGAGGATGTAACTAGAGTATTTTATCTAGTGAGGACACCAGTGGACCAGATGGTTATCCTTAGAGCATACCTTATTCTGTGTTAGGCAGGGAGATGGTAAAGTTTGACCATGAAAACTTATGGTGAGATGACTTTTTTGGGGATGTATTTAGAGAGAATATTTAGGGAGGAGTTATCTCTAGAAATTCTTATAGAAATACATATCTTGGGGATTCTTCATCGCATGTGGGGAAGCTTGAAGGTGGAGGGATATTCATCGAGGTCATCCAACCTCACCAGGTACGCGATGGATATAGTCAGAGATTAGTACTTTAGAACTCTGAACACTGAGAGAGGTTTATAAGGGAACATCCGAGCTAGCATCATGAATCTATGACTTCCAACTTATGCTGTAGTTCTCAAAAGGTGCTTTAGTTGGTGACATCTTCTTAGGTGAGAAGAGATATCAAGTGTCAATCAGTAGAAGGAAGATTGGAGTCGAGGCCTCAGTAGTAATGATCCAACATCAAGAACTGGGATCAAGATAAGGGATATATCAATGGAGGACACAGGATAGGGGATCATTAATCTAGGGATCTTAAGCTGGATCCAGTCAGCCTTGGGAAATACGATGCTACATGTGCGCCAGTATAGGGCATCTGACAAGATACTATCCAACCCATCGAGCTGCTGATAGTGACATGAAGAATAGACCACTAAGGTAGAGGACACTAGTGGTGTAGACAGACTCACTAGGTGGCAGCGGTGGTATAGGAGAAAGGAGAGCGGTAGGATGTGGTAGATATTTTAACATACTTCCCCCACCACCCCTAAGAGATCTTCACTAGTCTTAGGGATTTGGGGGATGGGGATCCAGGAAAAAACATGTGGTCGAGGCGTACAACCCAGGCACTCTAGGGATGATCCGATGTACCATCCATTTCATTAATACCTTAGAACCTATACTTATAGACCTAAGTTCCAATAACACAACTACAAACTTTTTCATTATCAACACTAGAAAAGGTCATTTAAAATTTTAAAAAAGAGGACTTTTTCTCAACAAAGATAAAGGGGTCCCTTTTATTAGCGCTAATAAAGGACCCATTTATTAGTGATGTTAAAAGGGTCATTTATCTATGATCTTTTAGCACTGATAAATGACCCCTTTTATTAGTACTTTTAAAAAAAGTGTTCATAAAACTAGAAAAAAACTCATTAAATCAGAGCCCCCATTTTTAATAGTTATAACCCCCTCCTACACCTGTTCTCACCCCCGCTACCCTCTTTTAATTGCGCTATCCCACCCCAACCCGGATCCCACCCACGTGCTATCCCCCTAATGCACCTTCTCACATGCCTCTTCCTCCTTAGGTATTTGAAGTCAGGACCTCTCCTCTACATGCATGAAACCTTTACCACTCCCCCATGTTGTTTTGCTGTCCATTTAATGATATATCTACTTATATATATATATATATATAGATATGTTTATTCATATATAAATTTAGATTTATATTAATATATATAGTTATATATATTAATATATTAATATATATATATAGTTATATATATATATATATATATTAATATATATAGTTATAATTTTCAATACCGATATTTATTGATATATTAATATATTTTTATAATATTAGTTATAAATAAATTTATAAAACATATTAATGTGTGTGTGTTTTTAAATATATACCTATATATATATATATAATATACACACACCTGTATATATTATATATATGTATGTGTATCTATAATTATAATTAAACTTATTTATATATAAATTTATATATATTATATATTCATATGTATATTCATATGTATATTAATTTGTTATAAGATATAGAAAATATGTGTCTGTTTTTTAATACAAACACACACTAAGATATATATATATATATATATATATATATACGCACACACAGACACATTATATAGGTATATAAATATACATATATTTGTATTTTAAATAAAATGGATATTAAAAATATTTTATATTTAAAAATACACTTTATATGTCAATATGATTAATTACTTATTTATAAAATTAAATTTTAATGTGTGAATATATAAAAAATACATATATACTATTATATCTTTAAAAATAAATAACATTAATAAGTGTAAAAGGAAAAAATTTCAAAGATAAAATATCTATATGAATGAATCTCTTTTAATAAATTCATTCCCCATAAAAAAGGTCTAAAATACCCCTTAAACGAGGCTAAAATTTCATCAAATTTTAAATATATTGGTTATCCTCACTAAAAACACAGTTTTTGGAGGCCATCCAAGCCTTTTAGGGAATCAAAAAATCTGAGAGAAGGATCTCTTGAGTTTCTCGCATATAGATATTGTCATAGGATTTGATTTGATACACTATAGAGCTCAAACAGACACACGAATCAAATGTTATGGCCATTTGATGTTTGAATTATGTTTTCAAATTATTTTAGATCTTTTATTTATTTATTTTTATTTTATGTATCTTTAAATTTTTTTTAAAAGATTATTAGTCAAGGATAATTAGATCATTATTTTATAATACTATTTTTTAAAATATTTTTCATCCATTCTCTGTAAAATTTTTATATATTAAATGTAAATTGTTTTTATAATTATCTAAGACATATTTATAAATATATATATTATATTTATATCAATAAGAAATACTTATATATTTATATGAATATTAATATATTTTTATATTTATATCAATATAAATATATTTATATATTTATATGTTAATATATTCATTTTAATGTCTTTTTAAATATAACTTTTGACAACCCTAGTAAAAATAGGATGATAAATAACCCCTTCATCAGGGATAATAAATAATCACTGCTAAAGGGGGCCCATTTAACAATTATAAAAAAGTACTGAAAAGGGGGAATGTTTATCAGTACCAAAAAAACCCTAATAAAGGGTTACTGTTAACAATGCATTTTAAGCACTGTAAAAACTACACTTTATCATTTCTTTCATTAGCGTTTTTAAAGGGTGGCGCTGGTAAAACCCATTTTGTGGTAGTGTCAATACTTCTTCACCACGTGTGTTGAGAAAAACCATGAGATTCTGTTAGAGGTATTAACTCAACCCTTACACTTGGAGACAAATATGGGAGGAGATTCTATAATCACACATCTTTGTGGACAGTGTGATCATACCCTTGGATGCAAGAGTTTCAGTCTAAACCTCATGGTGGTAGCATTAAGGTATTATGCCTTCATTCTCAACGTGTATTGGATATTGTCATTTCATTCCAAGATTGAATTCTTTTGGTGAAGGATACATTGTGTCCATAGTGATGGGAGGAGGATTTCCACTATTGTTGAAATGAAAAACCATGTTGAAAATAATGGACTCATGCTTAGAAGGGTCCGAACGATCACTCATGAGTTGGGTAGCCTTATCCTTGGAGCGGAAAATGTTGTGAGATATCAGTTCCCAGTAGCAGCAGCGAAGTACAAGGACATCTTCACAGAAGATAGTCTAGGGTTACCTCCCCACCTATAGATTGTATTGTACATTGGCCTAAACCCCAGGAAGGAACATATATCTTCATCAGCATATCAGATGGCTCCCATGGAGCTGCGGGAGCAGAGGGTGAAGCTAGAGGATTTTCACTGGAAGGGATTTGTAGAACCTAGTGTTTCACCCTGAGCGACCCCAGTTTTTTCCCATGATGACATACGACAGATTTAGGTTGTGTGTGTATTAACAATGACTAAAACAGGTGATGGTGAAGACCATGTATCCATAGTCGAGGATTGATGACCTTTTCAATCAGCTTCAATGGCCATGGTGGTTCTAAATAGATGACCTACGTTCGGGTTATCATCAGATTCAAGCAGGAGACTAGGATGTGACGATGAAAAATTTCAGATGCCTTTGTGGCTAGTATATGTATTTGGTGATTCATTTCAGCATTACGAAAACCCCTTTCGTGTTCATGGGAATAATGAACCAGATCTTCCTGCCGTACATAGACTTGTTCTTAGTAGTCTTCATCGATGTCATCCTTGTGTACTCAACGTTAGAGGATGACATGCAAGACACTTGTTGATGATCCTGGATGTACTCCAAGTGTGCCAGCTTTATGTGAATCCAATTAAATGCTAGTTCTGGATTCTGGATATTGATTTTTTGTGATATTATTTCCAAATAGATGGGGATGAAGTGGACCCATCCATGATCGAGTATGTTTTAGCATGGGTGAAACATACAAGCGTGGTGGAGGTGTAGATCATCCTTGGGCTGGTTGGATAATACCATAGATTCATTCCTAACTTCTCATGGATATCACTAATAATGATAGCATTGACCCAAATGGGAAAAAATCTTAATGAAAAAGATATTCCAGCAGGCCTTCCAATAGTTAAGGTAGAGTTTAATGAGTGCACTGATCTTGATATTTCAATATGCGGGTGTCGAGTATGTAGTTTTATACAACCCATTAGGGACAAGTATTGTCTATGTTTTGATGAATAGATTTGAAGTGATTATATGTGGTCCATGCCAGCTGAGGCTGCATGAGAAGAACTATGAAACCCATGATCTTGAGTTAGAAATTGTAGTCTTCGTGTTGATGTTATGGTGATACTACCTAATGGGTGAGTGGTTTATCGTCTACTAAGACCACAAGAGACATATGTTTATACTCTCATATAAGGATATGACTCTAAATTAGAGGTTATGGTTAAATTTATTTTAGTATTATTACATTTAGATCCTCTATACTCCTGGGATGGGGAACATTGTAGATGATTCTCTCGGTCATAGATCATGTTTTCTGATGCTGAGTGAGGCATCAGGGATGTTATCCTTAATGATATTTTTATTCATGGATGGATATGATGTGTCTTACCATAATTTATTTGTCATTACCCCTCCATTATTACAGAAATTCAGAGAGTCACAACTTAGATATGTATACTGAAGGCTTTATGATTTTAGTTATCTACAAGACAAGCTACCAGGGGATATTTGCAAGGTGGGTAAAACATCATCCTTTTTAGATGTCGCAATGTTTTTCCAATGGAATTGGAGGATAACATTCAGATAGAGATTAATAAAACCCCTTGGAGGTAAATCATGGAGTGGATAAAATGATCCAGGACCTCCAATGCTAGTTTTGGTGAACATGTATGAAGGAAGTTGTAGTAGATTTTATTTCTTGATTCCTTACGTGCCAGTAGGTGAAGGCTGGGCACCATGTTTCAGTGGTATTATCTCACCCACATGAAGTACCAAAATGTAGTTTGGGTGGAATATTGATTTGCTTCGTGACAGTCTTACCATGAATTTATAGGTAACACATTCCATTTGCGTGATCACTGACTGACATACCATGTTATCCCACTTCATAGCTATTAGGGAGAAAAGATCAGTAGATAGATTTGGATCACTCTATGTGCAATAGATAGTTTGACTTCATTGAATTTCAATGATTATTGTATCTAATAACAATGATAATTTTACATCGATGTCATATAGGGGATTGTAGGAGGAATTTGGGACTTAGCTATGCATGAGTACGTCATTCTATCCCCAGAAATATAATCAAATAGAGAGAACCATTATGGTTTTTGAGGATATGTTTCCTCCCCATATCAAATAATTTTTTTATACTTTGTAACACCACCTACCTATGTTGGTGTTTTTGTACAATAACAACCACCATTCAATGATTGGTATGACACCATTTGAGGGTTTATATAGGTGACCCCCCCCCCCCCCCGGTCACAAATTTACTGGACTGGCCCAGGAGAGTCAACACAGATGGGTCTACAGTTTGTACGAACTACCACAAATAATATAATGATCCTCGAGGAGAAGATAAAGTCTATAGAAAGTAGGAAGAAGTCCTATACTGACAGATGATGGAGACCTCTGGAGTTCAAGGAGGGAGATAATGTCTTCATTTAGGTCTCACCTCAAGGAGGGATGTAGAGATTTGGCTGGGGTGGTATGTTGTCTCTGAGGATCAAGAACTCTTTTCAGGTAATGCACATAGTTAATGAGTCGACATACCACCAATCTCAACTAATGTTGTCGCACTGTGTATATTATGTGTTCAATATGTCATAGCTGAGGATGTATGTTCTTGATCTGCTACACATCATCAACTGGGGAGAGTTGGACATCAAGGATCGAGAGACCATCATAGTGTACCCAGTGATGATTGAGGATCAAAAATAGAGGATCCTCCTTTGGGAATTTATTCCCTAGGTGTGTGTCTGTTGACATCACAATGATCATTAGTAGAGAAAGTGGGAGTGGGAGGGTCAGATTCGTGCAAGGTAACCAATTATTTTCAAGTAGCATTTGGTTTTGGCTTTTCGGGGACATAAATATCTAATGCAGGATAATGTATTGTCTCATATTTTCTCTATATTATTGTTAAATATTATATGAAATTAATTTGAAACTAGGATTCATGACGAAATGCAATTCTAGGCCCTGGAGTGTGAAGAATAAATATTTGAAATAAATTAATCATTTAAATAGTTCATTCTAATGGTTTTCCTAAAAAGGATGAATAACATTTAAATGGGTGCCCAAATCAGAAATATAAGGTTACCGTTGAGATCAATGTAGCAACATTACCTTAGACACTCCCTAACATCGACCAACATGAGTCCACTATAGAAGATAATTTTTTTGACATGTTAATGGAAATAAAATAAATTAATATATTATTTTATATTAAATGTTTTAATGAAGCAATAATGTGTTTTTTGGTTTTATATAACTACGAGCCCAGGGTTAGGCTCATATCCTATGAAAACTCCCTGGAAATCCTTTGGATTATTGGGGAGGATCCACCCCCTTTGATAATTCTCAATGAATAATGATGAATGATCAATTCATCAATAGTGGCACTATAAGGTTAGATAATCTTATTGACAATGATACTAGATCAAAACTTCATCAAAATCAAGGTAGTGGTTTTCATTTCAATTTTATTTTCCCAGTTCTATGATTTAATGATGAACACATATCAACCCACTGACAGGTTCACCTAAGGTCCAGTCATTAATTCAAGAGTGTTTAATTTTGAGGAATTTGGGGATGATTATGATTGTAATTATTCTTGTTTTTTAATTTCTTATTTATAATGTTTCATATCATGCCCGAAACAGACAATGTCTAAAGTTCATTCCTTGGTTTTCTCTTTTCTATTTCTTCACCAAATCCCATTCTTCATTCTTCTCAGGTAAATGAATGATGGACCAATGCACATTTATTTAGAAGTGAAATGATTCAAAATTTTAGATATGAAAATATTGCATCCCAGCAGAGGTGCGATGATAATGAAGGAAAACAAATCAACATTGTCCAGGAGAAATTTGTCATCAACCATTCTTCATATGAATGATGGAAACACGTTTTTAGTGTGGATCGATGGATAGAAACCTATCGTTCCTGTGTTTCACTGACAGGAAGTCCTTGAATATTCATTTTTGAGGTGGATGGATCATCAGAACGAACACCGGATGATCGAAGGAGGTGTGTAGAGGACGAGTGTCCTTTCTAGAAAATTACGAAGAACGCATCAAGTATCCCACGATACATTGTGTGTTGTCCCCATTGAGCAGTGACTAAGGTTTTGGGAGATATAATTTGATGAAATGGAATGGGACCCATGTTACATGGTGTGTGGGTCCTTACTTAGAATTAAGCATGTATCTTGGATGATGCATGAACACAAGATGGAGTAAAATACATCCACTCCACCATACGACCAGACCAGATTGGTTATATTGGTTACCCTTGTGTATGAGAACACTGTTTTGTAGGCACTTTTTGAATTCATGTACAGGAACATGGAAAATATTCATGGAGCATCCCCTGACAAATATGACACAGTGTGTTACTCTTCCAGATTCTATGTATACCTTTTCAACTCTAAATGCTCTATTGACACATTTCCTTTCTACATGGGTAGTGCCCAGGGTTTGAGGACAAGACATGATCCCCTTATAAATGTTTTTTACTTTATTGTAACTGGATTGAAGCCCTTTTCCACTTTAAAATTGGAAATATTCATTTGGATAGTGACTCTTTCCTTGTTATCATGATGTTTGGGTATCATTTCCATCCATGTGAGTGTCATCCGTTCAGCATGACTTTATGGATATAGCTAGATTCCAACTTAGTGGCCCAGAGTGAGATCCTCTATCCATTCTAGACCCTATGTAGAGTCAGGTATCGCTGTGACCAATACTATAAGTTGTTGATCCTCTAATTAGATAGTGAATTCGGTGGATTTTTGGTATACGTCGAGGCCTTGGTAGTGATCCTCATTCGTGTTTCGTAATATTTTCCCACCCTGAAGTGTGTTCTCTAAGTACGAGTGTTTAGGTTCTCTATTTTGATCTATGACTGTAGCTGCCTCTCTCCTGAATCCTCTAGAAGAATAATTCTTCTTAGATGGACCTCATTATAGATTTCAGACTCTTGGAGTGAGTTCTCCCGGATGAGTGCTTCATGAAATATTTAGGAAGAATCCCTAGTGTGAGTAGGCATGTCATTATGACATACCTCTAGACTATAGGCCTTGGTTTTATATATATATATTTGGATGTTTCTTTTGATATATGTTATCTATACATATATTTTTTATAGCTAACTATAAATTTAATTTTTGAATTGCTTTGAGGTTTTTGGGGTCTCTTACTGGGTATTTTTACAATCACTAATGCACAGGACATTCCTACACACGTCGTGACTTATTAAAATGAGTGGAATTTTGATGGAGTCCATGGAGGAATTGGATTTGGATGAGCATTGTAAGATTTCTAATAGGCCGAGGTGTTCTTTCAGTGTTGTGCAATAGTCCAAGTATCTTTCTAGTTCCCAGGTTTGAAATTTTAGTGGCAAAATCATTCTTTTGGTGGGCTAGTATTCTGCCCACGTTATTTTCCACACATTACTTTCTATTTTACTCTATTGTTTGAGTTTTTATGTATGAATTAATTTTAATTCCATTGTGTTTTTATACATTTCAACATTTGTGGGATTAGAGATGCCTGTGTTCATACAGGAACGTAGACAATTCCTTCCATGATGGTGATATTCCAACTAAGTGCTAGACACCATCCCCTTCCCTATTCGATGCGGTATTGGGGGGTCATGGTGTGGGCCCCACTAGGATGGGTCGTGACACTACAAATAATAGATTATAGTCATGTCTCCATTAATAAATCATGATTGTACTGAACACCTGAATCCAAAAGGAACAAAATTACGTGATCCATGAGTGAATGAAATTGGAATAATACAGATGTTTGTGGAATACAAAAAATATAGAAAACAATTTAATTAGTTTTTAAGGATCAATTCAAAAACAATTACCTTTGAATGAGTTCACTCCAAAAAACGTCATTGTAGCCATAGTTTACTCCAAAGACTAACATAGTTTATAATGACATTTTCTGAAATAGGTACAATACCAATTCTAATCATGTTTATCTCATGATATATCAATATTTAACCAATAAATTTAGGGATATATAGGTACAAAACATCATTGGTTATAATATCAATACCATCCTTAGCTATAATAAAACCACCATTCATGGGTATAATGTAACCATATTCATTGGTTATTTCATAAGCACCATCCTTTTGTACAATATTACCAATATCTTTGGTTATAACATAACCATTTTCACATAATGATATCCATACATATTACTTCCATAAGATCTTAAAACATTCATCATATCATCACATCATAACCTGTGTAAAAAAAGAAGGATTTAGAAAAATTTCATCCACTCAACATAGCATAGACAATGGAAAATAAATAGGTTTCATAAAATTGACATTATAATAATAATTAACCAACCTGAGAAAGAATATGGATGGTTCAATTGGATCATATATCAGGTTGATCATTATTAACATCAAATGAAGTTATAATATATAAAAAGTTCTTTAAATGTCACAAAAATATTTCTTTTGAAAATAACATTTCTATTTTAAAAATAACTTTTTATATACAAATATATTAAAAATATTATGGAAAAAATTATTTGAAAATATCCTTAGTATCATCTAATGGAATCAGTAAAACATTGAGTGGTCATAATTGTGAGAAATTTTGTGCATGTTGTTTTAGTTAGATGAAATAATTCCTTTCAAATTTTTTCTAAAATGTAAAAAATACCTAATTTAAAAAATGAATAGAACAACCCGTTTTAATACAATTTGTAAAAAAATAAATAATTTTTGAAAATTAAACAAAAAAATAAAATTAGTATAGTAAGAAAATATTTAATTCATTTTATAAAAACATAGTTATATATGAAAAAGGGTTTTTCAAATGAATAGAAAAAAAAGAAGAAATTCCTTGAAAACATATACTTTGAATTATGATTACTTAAAGTTATAAAATTTACAAAAAATATATATTCAAATGAAATAACCATGGGAGTACAATGTTAATTATTTTATTCAGATGTATATAATAATATTTCATTATCATAACCTAACCAAAAAAATCCAAATAAATGATGTGATTGTAGCATAAGACCATAACCTCTTCTGTAACATTTAAATCATAATACCCATGAATGAAATAGACACTGATGGATTTTAAAATGCATATAATATTCATTATAATAATAAAAAATACATTTTTGGGATGTGTATAAAAAAAGTGCGGAATATGGAATGTATCTCATTGAAGTTAAAGTGGGATGAAATTATATTACCTAGTGTACAACTTCCATCATACACATTTGTAAATATATTTTAATGAAAATGATTTTAAAATAAATATATTACATGACCATAACAATACATATCATACAATTTAGTATTTACTTATAAACTTTTATCAAAAATTTCTGATCAATTCATTTTTTATATTATTATTTACGTAGATATCAGCATCATTTTTCAAGTTTTTTTATTGTTAGATAGTTTTGTCCCTGTACATAGATCATGTATACATAATATCTAGAACATTAATATATATATATATATATATTATATATTTTTATTATATTCTTATTATAAATCTTTCATAAAATAAACTGTTATAAAAATGAATTGCATATTTCCTTAGGGCGGTCGAACGTACTTACACATGAACACTATTTTCTTTTTAAGAATGATCGAATGAAAAAGGTAAATAAAATTTAACCGTATCAAAAAACTATTATTTCATATATATAATATATTATCTTTAAATCAATCCTTATAAATATTAATATAAATCATAAAAGAAAAATAAATCCCATCTCTTCATGGAGGTGGTAGTCTACATGTACAAGTTAATAACATTATCGGTTTTCGATAGTTTGGGAGAAAATAAGGAAGATATGATATTTTCATTAAATAAGAATAAATATTTTATAAATATCATATATAAACACTACACCCTTGATAATAACCATCTATGAATATTTATGATGGAAAATGAATTGTATTCATATGTGGAGACGGTATGACCTATGTATGAAGAAGTGATACTCTCACTTCCCCTTTCATGGAATGACTGTTAATAGATTTCCTGTCAATATATTAATAAAATATTACATTATGTAGTATATTAAAACTATTATTTTACGAAATAGAACTTCTATATATATCCTCTCAAGGGATCTATGGGTTGTATTTTTAGAAAAACAACACCACCAAAATAATAAAATTATAGTGGAGAAGGTAACTTGGAACTGGTTGGTTACGATTTAAGGATATTAATTGGGTGATGGAGAGAAAAGATCGGTTCTTTTTCATAATTGAGCTAAGGCATCCTTGGAATTTCATTACATATTAATATATATTTATGGAATAATTCAAAAAAATGGTTCCAATTGCACTATATATGTGGAATGGATAAAATTTTAAACAATATCATATCTCCATTTTCATATTTTAATTTATTAATTATTTTAATGTGATTTAATAAAATATAAAATTCATTGAATATTATTCTTTCCAATTTATACAATGTTTAATCAATTTGACATAATAGATAGAAAAACAAAAATAAAAATAAAATGTAATTCATTATCATTACAACAATATGTCATAATAAACTAAAAATTTCATTTCACATATTAACTAACTCATATTATAGTACAGTTACAATTTTTAAGAAAATTTCTTATATTTTATATTAATTGGATAAATACCGCATTATTGTGGGATTAATATTTATGGTCATTATATGTTTACTAAATTTCTGAAATAAATTTCGTTCATAGAAAATAATTTTATTTATCTAAAAATAGGAACATATAATTGTTCATAATTTTTTTCCCTATGTTCACATATAATAGATTTTTAAAACTAATAGAGAAATTTTTTTTAACATTTGATGCTCTAAATAATTTTTATATAATTTTAATTTTAATGATTCCATTAAATAATTAATGTTTCGGAATAAGGTGATATTTTTTTAATTAATATCATACAATTCAAATTATATTGGAAAATTAATTTCTTATCACTTAGTGCTAACCAAGAGTAATCTAATTTACCCATCACCTAGGTTATAAATTTTACCAGTTACTATTCATATTGGATAAAAATAAAACAAGTCAATTTGAAATATCTAAACCAATGAATATTAAATATATAATTATGTTTTTCAAATACCATACCATTATATGGGATATGTTTATTTTTAAATATGTTCTCAAAATACAATAAAACAAGGTTTTTCAAGAAAATGCATTTTGGAAAGAAATGTTGATTTTACATTAACTATACCACCAGTAGTCATGATTACATTTACATTAATTCTTATATATATATATATATATAATCTAAAAATACATTTAAATAATTACTAATTATGGGTGATTTTAAATAATATAAATTCAATAATATTATGCACTAAATATTAATTAGTATATATATAAATATAATGTATTTTTGAATAATAAAATGACATATCTGAAAATTTAAAGACTAATTTCTTGGAATTTATCAATAAATTCCAATTAATTAGTATATATATATATATGAATGTATTTAATCATATTTATACCCCACAAATATTTGGGCTACGTGATAATAAAATATAAAAACAATAATAGTATATCATGGTACATAAATATGTTTGTTCTTGTAATGATATATATAGATGAAGCTAAAAAAAATAATGAATCATTACATATAAACTAATTGTGTTAAAATATTTACCTAAAAGTCTTACGAAACTATGAAATAATATTTATTCAATTAATTGAGAATTGAAAAAAAATGACTATAAAAATACTAAAAGTAGTATAGTTTTCCTAAGATATAATGTACTATGAATTTTTTGATAATTATAACATATTTTGATTGTATTAAAGGTTTAAATAATAATTCCATCTTTATTTTAATGTTTTTAAATTAAAATTAACTGAGTACTGTCAAAAATGACATTAATAATATATTCAGTTAAATAATATTTTATTAAATAAAATAATATTATTAATATCTATATTCATATAATTTAATTAAATATGGTTATAAATCTTAATGATGTTCTATTTTATGGAAAAGTTTAATTTAATATTAGATTCATTGAGCCCTAAAGTCAAAAAAATTGTTATTACTTTAATTGTCAAATTTGTTCACATGAGGTTAAGATGAAATGATATGGGTAAAAACATAGTCTAAAACTATATAAATCATATAATATGATATTAAAATATAAATAAATAATTTTTTACCCATTTTATCATGTTCAAATTTTTATATTATTTTTATACATTTGGGGATTCCCATTGTTCACCTCCATTCTCATATAATAGGCCACATCTTCCACTCCTTTCTTCACTCATCAAAATATTTTTGTTTCTTAAATTACCTACAAAAATATATATCTATAATCCCTCCCCTAATTCCAAAATTAAATTTCTACATATCAATTGAACCAAAGATGGATTAAGGTATAATTAAATGGAGATTTTCTAAAGAATATATATTCTTTTTAACAAAATGTTTTAATTTTATTATTTATCCGCGCCATTTAAATCATCTTCAAACATGATGATATAATAATTTTTGTATCTCCAATATACTATGATATTATAATTTTAATTGAATAATCTATATAAATCCCTTAATTATATCTAATGGGAATTAATATCATCTTTCATATGTATGATGGACAACGACCTCAAAAATCAAGGCAATTTGTTTTCCATCACTACTTCTCACACACATATATATAATGATAGATTTAATTAATATATATGATATTATAGAAATATTTATTATTATATAATGATAACATATCATATATTTTATTAACTATTTGTTATTTTAAATTCATAATGTTATTCATGCATAATTCTAGATTACAACCTCCATGAAGCGATGTGATTCTTTTTTCATCACCGTATAATGTGGATGATATATATAAACTAGTGGCATGAAACCCTTATGTTTTTATTGTGAAAGTACTCCACTATTTTTATTATAGGTATATGGATCTTTTTATATGGATTTTGTGTACCTAGGGGTTCTAAATCCCATTACATCGGTTCTAAGGCCCAGATCTGTGTGTTCAATTGTCATGAAAATAACCTTTTCATTGCATTATTTATCTATTTCCCCATCAGACATCCAACTCCACCACTATTCATATTCAGCTCCAAAAAATTAGTTTTAATCTATCCCCCAAAACATTTATACTAGTGCGGTGTGGCCTTATCATCAGCCACACAACTAACTACCATTCTCCTCTATTCCAATGAAACCAAACTCTAATGGATCACTGTTACACATCATCTATTATAACACTGCGGATGCAAAAATGTTTGTATAAAAACATCAACATAAAGTAATTAATTGAACCAAATAACTAATTAATTCCTAATGTATCATCAGGGTATAACATCATCCCATTTCCAATTGGCCGAAGCCACCACCCAATTTTATGTTCTGTGGGGGATCAACCCCTATCATTGGATGAATTAGAAAAGGAATTGGATTAATAATCTACACCTTGAATTCATATTAATTATATATATAATTATATTTAAATATTAAAAGATAAATTAATCATATAAATATCATTCTAGTAATATATAATAACTATTATATTATTTCCATCATTATCATTATAAAATGGAAATGTTACCCATGCATACATATGACATGTCTTCTCTATGATTATAACATAGTTATTTTTTACTAACCATCAATTATGTATTATCATAAAAATATACAATTCATCTAAAAATATGATATGAATATAATGATTATATTCCTTTAGTTGATGAATTAATGGACTCTTAAATAACCTTTATCCTACCAAATTATTTTTTGATGTATGGGTTATATATTTTCAAAATGTTTGATGTGAAAATAATTACTTACCAAATTGAATATAACATAGATATAAATAAAATTAAATAAATAAAAAATATAAAAAATATGTGAATAAATAAAATACATGACATAATATTACTATTTATATAGTTAACTAATGTATTTGACAAGTCCTAGTCATGGTCTTTGTAAAATCTCATATTTTTCCAATGTTTTATTTTTATAAATTATATATAATGATTTCAAGTCCAGGTACTAAGATAATGTGTGATTCCAAGGCCCAATTTTTCTTTTTTAAATTTTAAATGTTTAATATCATGGGCATATGTGATTCATGAAAAAGTCATATAACTATTAAAAAGGTTCTCCGGATAAAAATATGAGGGAACCATTGAGATCAAAATGGAATCTTTACCCTAGGCATGACCTAACTTTGGACGGTGTCGGTCATCTATAGAAAAATTCACCAAGGTCATAACTATAAATAAAATAATTAAATAAAATGATTGTGATTTTAAATCATAATAAATCATGATCAGTGACTCTGATCAGAAATAAGAGACCACCGTTGAGTTGGTACTGTGTTTTTCACAATAGGTTCTGTATAACTTTGGTAAGAGTAGGTATTTTGTATAAATTTCATAGGGAAAGTATCTCTAAATACTTTTATATTATTAAAATTAATTTTATAATGCAGTGAATTTTCTTTTTATTATTCATTTTTCTAAAAATCATGATTATCAAAATAAATCGATAATACCTCTAGCTACTGGAGAATGATATCTCTCCATAAAATATTGATGGATCATAGATTGATGATCGATGCACAACCGATTCAAAGGAACCACACCAATAACGATGAAACAATGATCATCCTTTAGTAGAGACTGATTCAAATCATGGTAGGGATTTTGTTTCATTGTTATTTTTCTCATTGCTAATTTCCACAATGAATGTTAGTCAATCCATGGACATATTGATAACCGGATCGATTATTGTTGTGAAATTATCTATGGTATTATTGAGAGATTGATTTTATTTCTTCTTGGTTTAATAAAATAGGGAATATAGATTAAGGAATACATGAATAAAAGATGTGGTTATTTCCTTAAGGTGTTATTTTTGTTTTTATCTCCTCCATTCTACAAAATATTCACCGTTGGACCGCCGTTGTCATATATCAACTTGTTAGGTGGATATGAATATGATAGGACCACAATATTAGAGGAAAACCAACAAAATGGGATGGATATGTGTAGATCAGGATCCAAGGAGCTCAAATATTTGATCATTTAGAATTATGGTCATCGAAGGTGGATCAATCGTCCAAGGATGGAAACACCAACGCTGGTCTGAGACAGTATTCCAGCGAGGTGAGGAGGGAACGTCGGCAAATAGAGGTGGATGTGTCGGTGACTAGAGGAATTGGAATTGGCGACCAGATGCATCAATGATGGTGATTGGAGGTCATAGAAACTAGAGGTTGTAGTTTCAGTCACAAGGAAAACGGTGGGTGAACATGTGGGAGCAGGTGGGAGCAGATCAGGGTGGAGGCCACGTGCGATGTGGCTAGCGGCTGCATAGACTAGTCTGCATGCAGTGGAACAAGTGGATTGTGAGCTAGTGGGATAATCCAAGGAGATGTTCTTCGCTCTGGCCTAGAAGGCTTGGCCATTGTGAGGAAGTTCTAGCTAACCGACTAGGGCTAGGTGGTTCGTGGCTAGATGGTCCAAAACAAGCGGGTTGGACCTGGTTCGGATCCTAGGTGACCAGAGTGGGGCTGGGAAACAATCAGTTTAAATGGTCAATGATGTTCCATCATATCTCCCTTTTCTACTGCTATGTGGAATGTAGGGGTAGTTGACCGTCACATTCAATGGACCGACAGTGCTGTCATTCCACATTCCTAGTGACCCCTTCTTCCAAATACTCAAAATACACTATCTTTAAAATAGTATGTCTATTTAATGGGCCACATCTCACATTGTAGCCCTAATGTTGAGAAGGATTTATTTATTGTGTTTTTATCTTTGACCACTATAGGATAATATCACTCTATTGGACCTTTCCTAGGGGGTTCAGTAAGACATTACATCCACATGAATTGATTGCAATTCCCAATATAGGACATGTCCTAGATAGAGATATGGTATACCTCTATGGATAATGATCATCATCCTTTATCACCCATAGTGTAATTTTGTGGAATAAAAATAACATATGAGGTCAGGGAATTGGTCCTTAATCATTTGGCACCCATATGTAGGGTTAATTTCTTCCATAGTGTATTTAGGGATGGTTCCGTACATTGCGGGTTAATCCTTATTGGGTTCATGGTATTCACCTATGTGTTGGGAATGATCCCTTCTCTTTGTCTCTTAATATTATATGAAAGTTATGTTCTCATTTGGGAATGGCCCAAATGAGTTGGACCTCATTGTGAGAAACTCTGAAGATATCATGGCTCTTGGAGTGACATATCTCAGAATGAGTGTAATTTGAGAAGAATCATGTGGATAGAAGTTTATAATGACTGCATGGTGGTGTTGTTTCTTTATTGAGTATATCATAACAATTCTTCCTATATGTGTTGTATACATATACCCTTGTGGAGATGATGATATTTTCTATTGTGGAATACCCTATATGGAATTCCCTTTTGGGTTTCGGGGTGCCATAGTGGGTATTTTCATACTCACCCATGAACATGATTTTCGACACGTGTTGTGTCTTGTGAGAATAATTTACCCTTTGATCGAGTCCTATGTGGACTAGGACCAAGACATTCCTCGGGAGGATGAACATAGCAGTTGTGTTCTTTCTGTCTAGAACACAGTCTCAATACCTATTTTCATACAATTAGGAATTGTGGTTATAGACACTTTGAGGTGGGCCTATTTTGGACCTATTTAATTTTCAGTAAATTCATTGGTGTACTCTTGTTATGAAGTATAGTGGTTTTCATGAATTCTTTCATTATTTCTTTGACATTAATGAATGTTTTTTCATGGAGATGTTTTCATTAATATATGTAGTTTATGAAAATACACCCATTTTTGGGATATTCCTATTAGGTTATAGTCACAATACCTTAACCTATTAGAGGTGGGATTGTGGTAGTCATGACACTGGCCCCTTTTGGATGGGTTGTGATAGAGTAGTATCAAATGATGTCAGTTCTACTTTAGGACTGGTAGTCTATGAGTTTTGTTAGGGGAAACAATTTTAATAGTTTAAAGTTTGGATTTCAGGACAGTGACTCTAGTGTTTCTGTGGAAGATGATGTATCCATACAACAAGACTTTAAATAAATTTATTTTGACTCAGTACATGAAAACTCTATTTACGCGACTAAAAATGAAACATCAATCATATAGGAATAGTTGGGTTATCCATTTCCTTATGGATTCAGCTCTACATATATACTCAATTGACCACTGGACATCTAGTTTTATTTTAGGATGCCTCCACGAATACAACTATCCATGATTCCACTACGAGATCATGATAACAATATACTTAGTGATGTGGAATCAGTTTAAGGGCATGCACCATAGATAGATCCTCTGAGGGGTTTTGCAGCTTTACCACCACCTATCGGGAAACAACTACTACCAATAGTAGTAGACAAGAATTCATGCAGGTAGATTGTGTTGCACGAATTTTAGAGGCTAAAATATCCCCTAATTCATGGTGATCCAATACCTTAGTTGGATAATTAGGGGATTGAGGTTTTCACCATTGTTATTCTCCTTGTGAGGATGCCTACTGACCAGATGATAGTTATCACTATGAGTCTTCCTCCGGGGTCTATGGGGTGATAGAGAGTCTTGGTGGAAAACTTTCACTACCAGACAATACCCTCCAAGTTATACATCAAGCGTTTATTCATATATGAGTTATATCCAGTCACATTTCGATCAGTGTACCTACAAGATCTCCTACATCTATAATGATGTAGTATGACCATGGTAGAGTATCGGACATAGTTTATAGATCTTTCACACTATTCCATGTACATGGTGCTAGAAATGTTCTTTAAGACTCAGAACATAGAGAAAGGCTTATTCCAGGACATTAGGGCATTGGTGGTATCCCTTAGTAATTATACATGTAATGGGTAATTGAAGAATACCATTTATTGTATGATTTCATAGTAGAGTAGACGTTAGTTGTGGGAGAGAACAGTGAACACCAGGTATATGAGACCTCATCCGCAGGGAGCTGATGGCAATCAGAGGGATCCAAGAAGGACATAATCTTAATGGGATAATCCCCGGACTCATGTTTTGTTGTTCAAGGCTCCCAGTGTGGGTCAAATTATCATAGGGATATATAGAGGTACACATACGTCATCCAGGAGAATCTAGAATGATATTTCCTGACCTTTCATACAAATGATTGGGGGATGGATGAGAGAAAATTGAGTTATAGATAATGATAGAAGTAGGGTGGTGTGAAAGGCAGTGGATCCATAGAGGTTTAGGCAAAGAGGAATGAGGATGTCATAGTATTGACACATTTACACCACCACCCTAGGTGTTCAACAACGTTTTCCATGAGTTGGTGGATAGGGACGAGGTCGGTTGCAGGTAATAGAGGATTATGAACCCTAGGCTCTATGGATGATTGGAGGTAGAATATTTATCCTTTACACCTTAGTAGTTGGTATGATAAACATAGTTGATTGTCATTCCTTTCATTCCATGAACCCTATTCAAGGCTTGGATACTCCAGTTGAACCATTGAAATGACCCCTACGCTTGGAAAATTCTAAGGGTGGAGATTTTATTATTAAAAATTGGTACCAATAGTGTGCTCAAAATCATGGAAGGGAGTGTTTCGGTTAGGATCTCTTAGTAGTGGCATCGAGGCCATACGATGTCATTCTTTTTTTGGACTGGTTAGGCAATGGTCATGATCTAATTGATTGTTTTAGGGGCATAGTGTGGTTTGTCTATAGTGATGGAACAAACATTTTTTTTTGTGAAAAGGAATCACATGCCACATATTATGGACTCACACATAAGAGGGTGAATCCAATTATACATCTATTGGATAGCCTCACCCTAGGTGCAATGAATGATATGAGTTCCCAATTTCCAACAATGGAGGTAGAGTATGAGGATGTATTTCTTAAAGATGTTCCAAGATTACCTCCCCACATGGAGATGTACATATGAATTGATCTACACCCTTGGGAAACTCTGGTATTTACAAATTAACATAGGATGGCTCCTGTGGAAATTCATGAGCTAAAGGTGTAGTAGGAGGACTCGTAATGGAAGGTCTTAGTGAGACCCAATGTATAACCCTAGGCATCACCTATTTTTTCCATAAAGAAGGATGGGAGCATGAGATTCTGTGTTGATTAATAGTGCATGAACCTAGTGTAAATGAATAAAAATATCCACTACTGAGGATTAGTGACCCCTTTTGTCATTTTAAATGGGAACAATGTATCATGAAAATTTAACCTATAATAGGCTATCACAAATTACGAGTAAAAGAAGAGGATATATTGATGGTGGTCTAAAAATGTATCTACAGTCACTAATAGTATTTGGTGATGATATTTGGCATTATTAATTCCCCATTAGTGCTCATGGAACTCATGAAACAAATCATTCATCCCTACTTAAAATGCTTCGTGGTGGTCCTCATCCATGACATCCTAAAATACATGGCGTCTTAGGTGGAGCACCAAATACACATGAGGATAGTCTTGGACACACTATGATATAACCAAATTAATGGGAACCTCATGAAGTGTTAATTATGGATTCAAGAAGCCCATTTTCTGGGACATATCAGCATAGAGGCTAGAATTGTAGTGGATTTAGTGAAGGTTGAGGTATTGCTTTATTGAGAGAAACCCAAGAGTGACAGTGAGGAGTAGAGATTCCTTGGTTTGGAGGGTTTAATTTGATAATTGTAACAATCTTATTTAGATTACCAGCATCACTGATTACTTTGACATGAAATGGGAATCCTTTCATGTGCAATGAGATGTGTAAGTAGTGCATTCAAGAGATGAGGTAGATGTTGATGATTTCTCCTTTCCTGAAGTTACTGGATAAAGGCATCGAGTATGTGGTGTTATGGGATTCATAAGGGATTGTTCTTGGTTGTGTCTTGATGTGGGGGATGTTGGTGATTTCTCATTGTTCATACCACATGGTACTACTTCAGATGAACTACAGAACCCATGATATTGAGTTATAATTGGTTGAATTTTTATAGAATATCTGGTGGAACTACATGATGGGAGTGTGGTTTATCTTATACTTTGATCACATGAGTCTCCAATATATCCTCTATCATAAGGATCTGAACAAGTGACAAAAATTTGGGAATAGTTCCTCATGGAATATGAATTTTATATTTTCTACAATCCTTGGAAGGAGAATGTGGTGGTAGATGCTCTTAGTAGGAAGATCTAGTTTGTAGTTGATGAATGTGGTTTCAGAGAAGTTGGCCTCATTGTAAATTCCCTTTGTTGAGGGATATATAGAAGATTACCTCTAGTAGATTGTTTTCACATCTCAACTCTTACAATGAGTCAGTGAGACACATATTACATATACTAAATGTGATATCCTACATGCTTAGTTTTACACATGGTATGCTAATGATTAATATTTGGAAGGTGGGGAGTACGTTGTTATTTTCAGAGAATGCACAATAGTACCATTGAAATGGAGAGTGTAGGTTCTGACAGATTTTTATACATCAAAATAAGAGGTATATTCAGGTGTGTTGAAGATGTTACAAGACCTCTAAAATCAGTTTTGGTGTCCTGGAATAAAGAAGATTGTTGTATGGTTTTTCATTCGATGCATCACTTGTCAGTATTTGAAGGCTAAGCATCAGTTCCCATTGGGATTAGCTCAAACCCTTAAGGTGAAAGAATGGAAGTGGTGTGGGATATCAGTATACTTTGTGATTCGTTTAGAATATACATCTAGGTGACATGGTGTAATGTGGGTGATCATTGACAAATTGACCAAGTCAAACCACTTCTTGGCTATCCATGATAATAATTAAGTGGAGATCTTGGGATGCATATATTTGTTGGAGATCGTTCGACTCCATGGATTCCCATCAATGATTGTTTCATATTGTGATGCTCGCTTCACATCCTAATTGTGGAAGAGATTATAGGTGGATTTTAGGACATAGTTATGCTTGAGAAATGAATTTCACCCACAGATAGACAGCAGGATTGATCTATCTATTTAGGTTTGGGAGGGCTTGTTGTGATCTTGCATGTTGGATTATAGTCATGGTGAAAAGCTATCTTCAAGGTTCATCGTCCCATTCAGCATAGTGAATTTATTTGGTGAGGTGGCATACTGGTTGTCTCTACTACAAAATTTAGATCGAGTACACAATTTCATCCACGTTTCATAGCTAATGAGGTAAATGCATGACCCATAAAACCTTATCAAATGGGGTGATATAGAAATCGAGAATGGGGAGAATTTTATTGAGTATCCAGAAGAGATTGAGGATCGATATGAGAGGATCCTTCATGTGTGGTTCATTCATTTAATCTGTGTATGATGGAAGTAGAAAATCTTTAGGATAGAACATGGAGGATGTAGGATCAAATTCATGGTATGTACCCTCATCTATTTGGGTAGACCATGCTTTATAATTCAGGGACATAAATTCCCGAGGTGGGGAGAATATAACTTCTCATATTTTTTTCCATTAATTATTTGTATACATTATATTGAATAAAACTGAGACCGTGCCTTGAGACACCATGTGATTTAGAGACCAATTTTCCTAGAATAATTGTTTAAATAATATTAATATTTTAATAGCATGCATGAATGTTTGTCTATAAAAAGAGGAATAACTCTTAAATGGGTTCTTGGATCTGAAATATGACGGCACCGTTGAGATCTAAATTGTGTCATTACTATAGGTGCAAGCTATCTTTGGTCAGTTTGGGTCATCTATACAAAATTTTAGCACGAACGTGACCATGAATAAAATAATAAGATAAAATTATTATTTTTTAAATCCTAATAACTCATGAATTGTGACTGAAATTATAAATACAAGACCACCATTGAGTTCATAATGTGGTTTTTACCCTAGTCATGTCTTAACTTTTTTTGGTGTCGGTCATCTGTACAAAAAAGTCCAAGATGGCGTATCTATAAATAAAATAATTTGAAAAAA
The DNA here is from genome assembly GCA_963277665.1 of Viscum album. NCBI lineage: Eukaryota > Viridiplantae > Streptophyta > Magnoliopsida > Santalales > Viscaceae > Viscum > Viscum album. Next base: position 50,024,869 of record OY728152.1, on the reverse strand, counting down.
AATATTTCTACAAAACAATTACTTTTCCTTTTTATGAATCCTTTTTAAAAATTTTGTGGTTGTCACCATAAGGCTGGAATTTCTATTTGATGTTGAGAATGAACCCTCTCAAACAAATGGTGATAGATTTTGGATCGACGATCAATACATACCCAATATGATGGAACCACTCCAGCAATGAAGAAACAATGGTCGACCTTCATTAGTTACTAATCAGAATCAATATAGGGTGGTTGTTTCTTTATGATTTTCCTTGTTCCTTATATCCCCGAGGAACACGGGTAAATCCAAGAACATATTAATCCATGGTTCGATATTTGTTGCAGGATGGGATATTATCTGGGGGATTATTAGAAGATTTATTTTAATTCATCATCCTTTATCATTATTAAAATAATAATTCATCCCATCTTGAATAACAGTTGAGGATAATTCATCAACGGGTTCACTATTCTTTTATTTACCTCGTTTTTCTTGTTGTTCATCATTGGGCCCCTCTTGTCAAGGATCGACATTACAGGTGGATTCAAACATGATAGGACCCTGGATATGAGGGAAAATGACAATAGTGGTCGGATCTAGGTATATTGGTATTCGAGGAGCTCATATCCAAGACCGTCTCATATTATAGGTTTCAAAGGTGGCTCTGTGGCCTGTAGATGTGACCACCAGCATGGGTTCGAAATTGCTGTCCGTCAATGCAATGACGTGGTCCGAAAAGGTGGTGGCGACCATGTGGAATTTAATGGGTGTCCACATGTGGCTTCCAAGAATTCCCATATATGAGTTGGTGGGGCATGCAAAGAAGGTTCAAGCCTAGGAAGAGCAGGCAGGGTTGGGCCTGGATGGGCCAAGATGAGCAAGTCAGACCCGAGGTGACCTGAGAGGGGACATTCCATGGTTGATCATAGTAGTCAACCATGATCCTAGGTAGCTCCATCAACCATGGTTGCATGATATTAGGGGTTGGAAGACCCCCATGGTTATTGTACTGACATTGCAGTTGGTCCATGGGCCCAATGACCCCCTTATTCTAAAAATTAATCTCCTCCAATATTTAAATTGTATGTTCATTTAATAAGCCACCATTGACATTGGGAATGTATCACTGAGATTGTACTTTTGTGATAAGGTGTAGAGTTTTTAGGTTTGGCCATTGTTGGTTTATAGAGTTCCCCAGGTTATTTCCTCTTGGATTCAGTATGATATTACATCCACATTACTGGATTGTATTCCACTCTACGGTTCAAGTCCCAAATAGTGTTATGATATTTCTTTATTGGATTAGATATGGATCCTCTATCACCCTTATTATAGTTTTGTGGAATATTCATATACTCCAAGATCATGGCGTTTACCCTCCAACTAGAGGGCCACATCAGTAGGGTTTGTGGCATCCCCCACTGTATTTGGGAAGGATCCCCAACATTGGTGGTTGATGTAGATTGGGTTTGTGGTTTTCCCTATTGTGTTAGAGGGGATACCCACTCTTTGTATCATATTAATAGATTAAAAATATGTTCTAATTTGGGAATGTTCCAAATGATCATGAACTATTTTTGAGGGTCTTTGATTATACGATTTCTCAAGGAGTGAGTTTTCCCAGAATAATTCCACATCGAGTGGAATCCTAGGGAAAGTAGTTTGTTATTTCCACCTGATGGCTTGGTGTCTCTCTTGAGTATATCTATATAATTATTTCTACATGGGTTGTAGTGATATAACTATTTTGAGGATACTTTATTTTCATTTTTGGTATCCCCATTCTGATATTTGCATTGTGGTTTTGGGGTCTCCAACCGGGTATTGTTATACTCACCCCTGCATAGGCCTTTCCCACACATGTCATGTATTGTGTATATGATATACCATTTTATAATGTTAATGGTGGACCAGGACCGGACGTTTCATTACTAGGCAAGATAGACGACATATGATCTTGTGGTCCAGAAAAAATTCCAAGTACCTCTTATCCTATAGGTTGGACATGTGGTCAAATACTCTTTTTGGTGAGATTTTTTTGGAATGGTTTACATTCAAGTACATTCACTATTTTACTATAGTTTTGGGTTATTGTTTTTTGCATGAATTACTAATATTGTGTTGTTAAATTTCAAAATTCCTGGATGGCGTATTTTAGTGTGCATGGAAGTAATTAAGGATAATGACTCCCATTTTTGGGATATTCCTTCTCGATGCTAGTCAATATCCCCAAGCCTATTGGAGGTGGGCTTGGGGTAGTCACGACATACGCCCCTCTAGGAAGGGTCATGAGAGTCTCAGAAAAATATCAATAAATATGTAATTTTAAATATCTTAATCATTTATTTCTTTAAAATTTTATTTCTATGTTCATTTTTTAGGAATTATTTAGTGGATGCAATTGTATGGAAATTAATTAATTGCAAATATAATTTTTTTCACATTCCAATATATATGAATGGTTTTTAGTTAAATTTGTAAATGTATTTAATATATTTTATTTGAATAAAATAAAAAAGGAATTCCATATATTAACATATACAACATAAATAGTTTTTAAAAAATTAATAATAGTTATTTTACATTTTCGTCCCATATAAAAATATATTTTTTCAACCATGAAAATACATCCTTCCAAATGTTTTGTGTATTTTTTTAAAAAAATTTATAAATTGAATAAATATATCAATATATGAAAAACAATTATGGGTGAAAAGAATGTTTTTATGTGTGTAATGATGAAAATGATATATTTCATGATTAATGATTATGTTATGGCACTTGGTCATTATTTACAATGATGGGTGGTTAGGATTTAATCAAAGGTTGGGTGGTAATGTTATTAATAAAGGATGGGTGGTATAATTTTAAACCTAGGATGTGTGGGGATATTATATCCATCCAAAAAATTGGGTTCTCTAAAGAAATGTTGATGTTGCTAGTATTGGTTATATTATATTAAACAATGATTTTGAAATTTATGTCTCAAGCTACCTATATGATTTATTTGTGATTTATATGATTCTTGAAAGTAACTCATGATTTAATAATCTGAACTAAAAAGATTATATTTTTTGTAATGTATTGTATAATTCATAAGGTTGAAAAGAATATAATTAAAAATGTTATTTTCATGCATTTTTCATGATTTCAATAAATCATTCTCTATTATGACTTTTCATTTATATTTTACATTAAAATATTTTACGAAAATACATTTCTATATATGTTTATCTATTGTGTATGAGAATTTTTATTTTAAACACATAGTTTCTTTTGAAGATTGAAATTTTTTATATGTATTTATGGATTGGAGTGTCTTATTCATTCCTTTTATGTCCACTAGTGATTATTATATGAACATCCAAAATTTTGTAATATTTTTCAAAATGTATTAGGGATAATTTGGAAGAAGGATCTAGTCAATAAAAAAACTATGGAGCAGTTTTATTAAAAGAAAACATATTATATCATAGAGGTTTGTTGGTGGTAAAATGGATAAAAAGTAGAAGAGTTTAATTCATGATGTAATATAAATTTATATAGTTGTTATTAATTAATTATCTAAAATTATACAAATTAAGTATATTTAAAATTCATGAAAATTAATTCTTCTCTAAACACACTAGAAATTTTTTTTATGGAAGGGTCCTATTAGTTTGTATAAGTTAATGGTTTTATATAATATTATTGAATATAATATATTTAGGTTCTCGTAGGTTATTATAATTTTTATTTATCATGATATATATTGGAATATTACCATGCTTCTTCATTTAAACTATTTTGATCACCATTTTCCAAAGAGGAGACTCAAACGTAATTGTAGGAAGACAATTAGAGGAAAACATCATACCAAATAAAAGATATGGAATGGTTTGAATTGAAACAAAGTAATTTTATTATTATGATAGATCAATTTATATAGGCTATAAATTTAGTGTAAAGATACTGAAATTCTGTAGAAAAAAATTACTTTTTTAATACACGGGAATTTTACGACTCAGTAGTTTCTGACGACACTTACTTCTGAGGCCCGATGTGCCCAGAATCTATTTCAGATGTTTTTTTTGGGTACGTTTAGTAAACGTATGTGAGGGATTTTATTTCTTTTGAACCAGTGCTCGGAATTTAAATAAGATAACACTGTTGAACTCGAAGCACCGGTATTTGTTTAAGGAGACCTTTACCACAGTTGCGTTTTATCATGATTGGGAGTTAATTTCTTGGGATTTCTAATTTAATTTTAATAAAAATGGGTATAACAAATTTTTATTTGAAAGGAAGTTAAAACCTACCAATGGAGTTTGGTGGTAGGGCCACCCACACATAACCTCCCTTTGGAGGATGTTATAAGGTGGGACGCACAAGAACATCAAACCCCTCAACTCCCCTTGAACCCCCTTTTAACTCATGAGCTCCCAAATTTATAGTGGAGGCCTTCCATCTTAATCTTAATGGTGCCAACACAAATTAATTAATGACTTAATTAATTAAATTGAGTTATTTGAATTCTTTTGAATTCATTATGCCCACATTAAAATAACTGAACATACTATTTAATTTTCGGTTGGCATAATCATTGTAGAGATTTGGAGAACTATGGGAAGAACACCATCCTCTCGACGAAGAACACGAAGAACTCTCCATGTCTCTGAAGAATGTGAAGCAACATCTTCTACCATCTTTAACAGAATCAAGTAAGGGAAGCATATCTACCCCCAAAGTACACTGAGGGCCTCGTCTCGACTCATCTTCACCGATCTCTACCTCTACCAAAGTTGATGGAACGACGTCCGTCTTCCGCGACGTTTGTCTTCTGCGACTCACCAATGTACAACTATAAATACGAGGTAGGATGAAATTGGATTGTTTTTATGTATGATTTATACTCTTCTTTCATCATCATGTGTTTTTCACTTTATGCCTAATATTTGGAATGTAATGAGGAGGGTTTGGACCGCACGAACACGGTCCGACCCTCCCTCCCATTGTTGTTGTTCTCTTTGTCATGGAGTCAGAGGTGGAGTTGAAAGGGCACAGTGCAATCGCACTGCGCTGGAGAATAATTGTGGTGGAAGAAATGGGGTTGAGGCCATGTGTACCATGTCGGATGGAACAGGCGGCGGTGCCGGGGACCGGTGGTGGTGGCGGCAGCAGTGGCTGCACACCGGCCACTTGGAGGTACCAGCGGCCGCTCGGGCTACCCGGTCCACAGGACAACCGGACGACCGATCCAGCCGGTCCATTTGTAGGATCCATGGTGCATGCAGGCGCTGTTGGGAGGGAGATTACGGCCCATATCCACTGGCCGCTCGGCTGGAAGAACCAGCCGGTCTCTTGACGACTGAGCTGGAGAACTATGGCGCTCGCAGGCGCAGAAAAGAGGAGGACGCAGCCCGCTACCACAGGCTGCTCAGCTGGGAAAACCGGATGGCCACGTACTGACCTGAGTGGGGAACCATGGTTCCCATAGGTGCCGGATGGTGAGAACCACGACCCACAGCATGGGCCGCAGGCGCTAGCCCGAACCGGCCACCTACGGATGACTGGATAGAGGAGGAGGCGGCACTGCTTGGTGCCGCGAACCGAACACGACCGGCCCGCAGCACAGGTCGAGTCTGCATGTGGGCCGCACCCCACCGGGTCGGGCTGACCCCCAACTAGGTCAGACCTAATGAGCCATGTCGGGCAGACCAGCCAACCCACTAGGCGTGACGGGCCGAACCCAGCTTCACTTAAATGCGAATATCTCCTAGACCGCATGTCCGATTGATGCGCCATCTGCAGAAATGGGACCCTCGCGATGAGGCGGTCCTTTTGGAATACTCTAATTGATTTTATGATTATTTTGGAAAATTGATGGGTTTGGATCGAGCACTAATTCAACCAGGTCCCTAGAACAGAAATGCCAATAACTCTTAGACCGAGTGTCCGATTGACACACCCTCTATCGTGTTGAGTTTATTATGATGATAAAAAATTATAGGATTCGACAACTCAAGAAATAGTTGATTTATAGACACCTGGATAGATGAGTGGACCCTCCTAGAATCGAGCGTTCTATGTGAGGGAACCCTAGGGTTGGATGTGATGCTACTGTACTGGAATACTCCGTGGGTTCGACAATGACGCTACTGTACCAGAATCCTCCGTGGGTTCGACAGTGATGAATACTGTTCCAGAATCTTCCATGGGTTCGACAACGATGACTACTGTATTGGAATCCTTCATGGGTTCGACAGCAATGACTACTGTACTAGGATCCTCCGCGGGTCTGACAGTTTTGACTTCTCTTCCTGTATCTTGTGTCGGTCGGACAGAATGGCTGGTCTAATATCCTATGTGGGACCAACAGCTTAGCTGGTCTTGTATCCTGTGTGGTCTGATAGCTTACATGAATCAGTGACTACATCTAATCATTTATATCATTCTATGAAAGATTTATACCTTTGTGAGTTGAGTCTTGTCTTTCAATCATTATCATCTATGTGATTCAATTTAATTACTTTGTGGATTGGGTTGTGTTTGGGCTCGAGAGTTGGAGTCAGACTGTGACTGGTAACATATTTATATGTATGGGAATATACCAAAGTAGGGTTGGTTGATACTTCGTGATTGTATCATTCTACCATGGTTCATCCTTGTGGATTCTGGGAGACCTTCGGTGGTCTTGGGTCCCCTAATGAGTATTTTTATACTCACCCCTACACGGGATTCGCCCGCACCTAGTTGTTTTCTTGTGCTGACAACGAAGGGTAGTGATCGAGACTGAGGGTGACGGATGGGACACTGCTCGGAGCTGGACAAGACAGGGCGTACTATAGGGACGAATTGTTCAAGTTGTGTACCTAAAATTCAGGTAGGATTCCCGGTCGTACGATCCAAGAGCTGTTTTCCCTTTTTACATGTACTTGTACTTGTTGTTCAGTTGGGTTTGTATACTAGCTCACTTACTTTCAACACACCTTACTTTTCTATATTTAGTATGTTTTGTCTCTATTGATTGTTTTTAGACAGTGTTTGTTACAGGTTTAAGGGAAATTCATTCACTTTTATCAGGGATTCGCCTTTGGGGCTAGACGCTAACCCCTGGTCTATGGAAGGAGGGCTTGGGATAGTCACGACACGGGCCCCGAGGACGAGTCTTGACAAATTGGTATTATAGGCGTCAGTTCTATCATGGAACATGGATTATGATTCTTTTAACAGCAATTTTGTTAAGTTCTTTAGGTGAGGTTATCAGTTTAGGGAAAATGGAGTTTGTGTGGCGGCCAATGTATCTATACACTAGGACTCAGACTTCTAATCTATATCTTAGTGCACGAAAACACTGATTGCGTGTGTGTTTCCATTGAAAAAGTTTTCTTCATGATTACTTTATGTCATCTCCCCAGGTATACAATTTTAACTGTGGTGCACCTGTTTCGTTTTAGGATGGCCCCATGAAGGCAGCCAGCTGGGGTTCTGAGTTTCATACGAGATGGTATCCAACTGAGCGACAAGGCCTTGGTGTAGGGAGCCATCACAGCAGAGGTACCTATAGTACCACTACCCACTCAGCCAATGATACCACAAGATCCACTAGTAGAGATTTCATGCCATCTATGTACGTTTCACAAGTTCCAGTTCTAGAGGCCAACAAGATTTCAGGGAGAGACAGACCCACATGCAGCTGAGGATTGGCTGGAGGCTCTCATGAGAGTTTTTATATTGGTAGGGACACTAGCTGACCTCCTGGTGATCCTTGTCGTGATTTTCCTACATGCCAAAGCAGGTAGATGGTGGAGCCTGATGCTCTATGTGATTGACGAGGCATCAATACTCTGGACAGACTTTGAGAGTCTCTTTCGCTCGGAGTTTGTTCCATCCACCCTTTGTGTGGTTCAGATTCAAGAGTTACTTCATCTCCAGCAGGGCAGCATGACAGTAGCTTAGTACTTAGTGATGTTCACCGAACTCTCGTGCTAGTCTGTGGATATTGTACGAGACCCGTTCTTCAAGGCCCAGACCTTTGAGTAGGGACTCAATCATGAGATCAGGGTTTTGACGATTCCCCTCAGTATCCTGATGTAGGCGGGGGTGCTAGAGCGAGCCCTTCTAGTAGAGAGTGTCCTTACTGAGCAGACCCCAACAATGAGACCCACCAAAGGGCGACATGTAGGAGAGTATTATACAGCCGATAGTATATAGATGTCAGAGAGGTCCAAGAGAACCAGGCCATCAGGTGGGCGACCCCAGGATATAGGTTTGGTTGTGCATGGCACATGAGACAAGGCCGGGTATATGAGGAGTAGGCAGTGCGATGCATGCAGTGGGCAGGGCCACATGGATTGAGGCTGCCCGACTCATCATGCAGATGAGCAGTAGAAAGTAGAGGGACCTCCTATGTGGAGGCAGTTTTTCGACCATGGTGGTCCACTAGGAGCTGGTGGATGTGGAAGAGGATCTAGACGAGCAGCGGGTGGTGGACGATATTTTGAGGCTCTACCACAACCACCACCAGGAGGTCCACCCCAACCATACGGAGCTGGCGGACATAGGTGGGCTCTGCTCCAGGAAGTCGAGGCATACGACCACGGCGCACCTGAGATGATTCGAGGTACTATATATGTCTACTCCACCCTAGATGCAGTACTTATAGACACACTGGTGCCAGTAGTGTGAGCATACACTAGGAGGAGAGAGCTTCTGCTGGGATCTTCTAGTTGCAGGGTTGAGGCCATATGACATCATCTTCGGTATGGACTGGTTATCCACAGTTCTTGCTCAGATTGACTGTATTTGGCACATAGTGCAGTGCATCCACATGGATGGGACTAGTTTTACCATCACTGGTGAGAAGGGAGCCTTTGCAGTGAAGGATTGACGTACCCAGAGGAGGGGGCAGCCGATCACACATCAGTTGGCTAGTCTCATCCTCGGAGCATTTGATGTGTGGAGTCTGAGTTTTCCTTTTGTGGTGGTTCAGTATGCAGATGGTTTCCTTGTCAATGTTCCATGACTATATCTTTGTAGAGATGTATAATTCTACATTGACTTGTACCTCGTGATGACACTGTTATCAACTCCAGCATATCAGATGGCTCCTAGAGAGCTTTGTGAGCTGTGGGTATAGCTGGAGGACTTGTAAGGGAAGGACTTATCAAACCAATTGATTCACCCTGGGAATCTCCGATTTTGATTAGCAAGAAGGCAGATGGGAGCTTGCGACTGTGTGTTGACTACCGTCACCTGAATAATGTGACCTTGATGGACAAGTACCCACTCTCGAGGACTGAAGACCTCTTTGATCAGCTGAAGGGAGCATGATGGATCTCGAAGATGGGCCTCAGGCCAGGCTATCACCAGTACATAGTTCGAGATCAAGATGTGCAGAAGATAGCCTTCAGGTGTCGGTATGGCCACTACGAGTTCTTAGTTATGCCCTTCGGCGTAGCCAATGCACCTGCAGTGTTCACGAGTCTCATGAACATGATCTTCAAGCCTTACCTCAATCGCTTTGTTGTGGTCTTCATTGATGATATACTGATCTACTCGACTACTGTGGAGGAGCAAGCCTACCATTTGTTGGTTATAAGAAATAATAACCAATGTAAAAATAATCACCAATGTAATCACCAATATACTGATCCACTCGATCGCTTTGTTGTAGTCTTATAAAATCATTTCTTGAAAAAAATAATTACACTTCATTATCATTTTAAATCATCTATTTAAATTAATTTCTGAAACTCCAAAAAATATAATCTATAAAAATTAATTTCTTATTTTTAATCTATATTATGAAATTTAACAATTTAGTCAAATTCATTTCTGGTTATAAGAAATAATAACCAATGTAAAAAAATCACCAATTTAAATGGTATAGGGTGTTAATTAAGGTTAAAACTAAGTGATAAGATCAAAAAATAACATCTTAATATTATTGGATGAGATTATATCGACCCATTTAATCATATATTAGAAATACAACACAATTTGGGCCACATTACATGGAATAAGACTATATTATTTTATAACATCAAAATACAACAAGAGTGTCTCTCACCTCACATATTAAATGGAACCACATATCCTTTATCATTCATATACTTTGACACGTCTAAGATGACTAGTACCAACCACAATTCATTCTAAAAATCTATCCCAATTTTTTATTGCATTTGTCTCACCAAAATACCTATGTAATGTGGATTAAGCTTTTAGTGAATTTTTCCAAAGAAGATTTATAGTTATTTACCATGAGATTCTTGATTATTTGTTCTTCTATAATATTGAAATATTTTTAAACAATTATAATAAAGGATATGTGGAGATGGATTATTTGTTCTTCTATAATGGTTATGGAATGAGTATTATTTCTTTCCATCATGGAAAAAATTAATTAATAGTATTACTATAAATATATGCATATTATTGAAAAATAATATCATATTTATCATTCATCATGGAGTCTTCAATTTCTATGTTTTCAACGAAAAATTAGTTTTTATACTATGTTTTACATAATTCCCGAAAGTTCTTCCAAATATCTGTAAAAAGAATAATTTCTTAAATATTATTTTGGAAATTATCACCAATATGTGTTTTGTGTATATTAGGTTCCTTTAATATTTTTCATGGTGAAGGGTGATATTGATATTGATCCCCAATTAATTGGGTAATAATTTTTCTAACAGGAGTATAATAGTGAAATGGCAGAGTATGTTATTCAAATTGATCGAGGAATTTTAAGAGAGATTTATTAGTTTTCTATTGTTATTGTTTTTCAAGTATTTACTCTTTTTTCATTTTGTTATATAATTAGATTATGTTTAAATGAATTTATATGCCCTTTTAGGGTAAAAAGTATAATTTCAATAAAAATTTTTCATGAGTACTAATGTTTTGAAAGACATATATGTTTTTTATTTTGATAGTAAGATTTATTATAATATATTATATGAAAATAATTGAGCAATGACCAATGGTTTGATAGAATTAAAATTAATATAGGATATCAATGTTTATTATATAAAAGGTAATATTTTCTTTTAGGATTTCACTGTTTTAAAAATGGACTAAAAAGATTCATTGTTTTGGAATACGTTATTGATATTATTATATCATATAACGTTTTAAAATGTTATTTATAGGGAATAAATAGGTGTTAGAAATATTTAAATTCACATATTTCTACTATTTAGGTTCGACATTATGTAATTAAAATTGTTTTGAATGAAATAGTAGTTTAAATTTTATAATCTAGTGTTTGTAGAAATAAAGGGTTTTTTGTTGAAGTGAACACTATTTATTATAAGGATTTTATACCTAAATATTGTACCTAATTCTATAAAAGTATAAATAAAAATAATCTATGAAATATATGAATAGGAAAAGAAATATTCTAAATCTTGTTATTAAGGATTGGTTTAGATATAAGGCTTCATAGTTGGTATAATAGGAATGGTATAGATACAATTAGTGGTTAGGATATGATTAATAATATAAATTTAAGTTATATTAATCTAGGTATTATGTTTTCATGATAAAAATATAAGAGCTTATATATTTTTATCTAATATAAGTAACCTTAAAAATGTTTTCACATTTGAAAATATGGGTGATTGAACTTGAACCACATCACGAGGAAAATTCCATTTTGAACCAGATATAATGAATATATACTGTTTGAAAAAAGATATTTTTATATTTGATGAGTTTTTTGATGTAGGAAATTCATTGTGGTAAACATTAAAAAGAGTCACATAACTCTCTACATGGGACCATGTTAATAATATAAATCTTCACGAAACAACACCATTCAAAATATTTTGTAATCTCAAATCTAGTGGAAAGTAAAAGATTGATTAATAATCTATATAATTTATTCACGGTTTTGTGTCATATTTAACATAAAAAATATATTGTTTTTATTAATAGATTATAAGGTGAAGTCGAAATGTGGTGGTATATAGTATAGAATACCAAGGAGAAAGATTAGATTGATTCCACCTATTTTATGGTATTTATAGATATTTTATAAGAGAATTATTTTCATAAGGTTATTCTACAAAGGCTAAAATTTATTTTTTTAACTGATGAAAATGGAGGAGGAATTTACTGTTTCCATAAAATACATTTATACTAGAATATCCAAGTATGAACTAAATAATATTCTAGATCATTATAGTAAAAATTACAAGTGTTACTCAGGATTGAAAACATGATTCAGAATAGATTGTTACTATGATGAATTTAAATTCTATGATAATTTTTTATGAAGGGTTGGTAATGTTTATATGGTTCTTTTTATATTTAGAAACACAATAACAATAACTTTACTATGTGTAAATAAATGGTAAATCAACATTCAATGAAATATGATGGTAGGATGAATTAATTTTACACATATGATAGTTGTAGTAAGAACCAACCTAGGTTGTTTCATATGAAATATGATAATTGATATATATGTGGAATGTCGTGATATTGTACTATGAATGCAAGGAAGAGAAACATGGTAATATTGAGAACAAATATGATAACAATGTCATGATATTTTAAATGTAATAATGTGTTCCATTATGTAGATGGTTGTATGAACTAAATCATGAATTATGGGAATCATCATGACCCCAATTATGACGGTGTGTAAAATCCATTTTTGACAATAAAAAAATGAATGATCAAAAAATAAAGTTGTGATAGGTATATTACTTATTTAATAATATTATTCCAATTTATATTTTGATTTTGGGTCTATACATCTTTTTATTTACTGTTAATTTTCAATAAATATTGAAATATTACATCATTAAATAGGGAAATAATTAATCATAAAAATTTCTGGTGAAAATAATATTACAATAAATGTTTTTAAGAATCATTGAGTGATTATAAATTGGATTATTTTTTCCTGAAAATCTTATTGTCTTTCAAAAATATTATTTTGATCTTATTCATTGCTTGAATTTATTTTTCGTTTAATATGATAAGATAAATTTATGTTCTGACAATTTTATATTCAAATGATATAGTGAGTGTAAATTTCTATATAAGAATGACCTCACAGTTTTAGTAATATATCAATAAATTCATAAATTTTTTAAATTTTCAAGAGAGAACTATCATTCTCATATTTTATTAAAGATGGAAGATTTTCAAATTTGTATTGTTCCACATGTAATGGAATATGAGGATGTATTTCTAGATGATTTTCTTATTTTAAACTATATTGGAAGGATGAATTCACTTTTTAAATAGTTCAAAATGATTATAATATTTAAAAAACCCATATTGAATTAAATTATTATGCAAATTACAATTTTAAATATAGTAATATAAGATTCTTGAAAAATGTTTTATTTAAACCAATACTACATCATGGGGTTCTATTATTTTGCATAAAAAAGGATTATTAAATGATGATTTCCAGTGATTATTATTCACTTGATGTCATTACTATTAAGACAATTTAAATTTTTTTACTTATATAGATGAATTGTTTAATAACCATCGGGGAGTGTAGTGTTATTAAAAGACTGATATTTGGATATAATGTCACAAACTAAAAGTGAATGAAGAAAAAATTCCAAGTATGTGGTCTTGTATTAGGTATTTTTATAATGAGTGTTTGGTTAATCTACTCAGGTTAACCTATACATTCACTGTATTAATGTATTTTATGAATATTTTATTATTAGAGTGATGTGCCCAAACCAGTTTGAATCACTCAGAGGGGGATGGGTGAATTACTGATCATTTTAAATATATTTTATATTTTATTCATTTAAATTAGACCTTTATAGATGGTTAAATCCTCTATCCAATCATCTTTTGTATCTCAGCCTTACGTCAAATGATTCTGTAAACGTAATGGAATTAAACACAATGATTTACCAGGTTCGGTTCAATGACATACACCATGTTGTGTTGGTTATTCTCTGCAACACAAATTTTCCACTATAATCAGTTGGGTAATTAATATGGTTGATATAGATTCACACTATATATCTCTTGAGTCCCACATGAGGTTCTTTATACTACTACCCACAGTGTTACCAGAGTCCCACTTTCCTGCTTCGAATTCCCACTGAATACTTCTTCTCCTCCCTGAATCTCAGAGTGTTCTTCTAGCTTTCGAGTCACATGAGCATCTTCGTTCATTGTTATTTCTTGATTCTCTATAGATGATCTCCATCTATTTACATATGGGATTTCTGAATCACATATTCATATGTATCATTTCATGAATCTCAAACAGCCTATGGTAAGGAATGTTGGTCCTGCTCAAAAATTCTGATCACTACTCTGATCAGAATTATTTCAACAATTCATGGGAAATAATACCTTCCATTAATGAAGACCCATCCTCACATATGGGTGTTTATATGGCACACAATAACTCTATAATAATGAATGAATAATTCTGAAAAATGTCACCATTGTCTTCCTTTCTTGGATTCTAGAGCAATGTTAACTCAAAAAAAACATCTTCAACTCTATCTGGCATCAGTCACAAATCTCATTTAATTAATTATTGATTTAATGGGATCCAATAACAATTTTTTTTGGATATGTCAATGATTTTTACACATTCATATTTTTCTCCATGATTTCATGCATTGGTCTCTTGATTTTGATCATCTAAAATCTTCTCATCTTTTCTCAATACACACACACACACATTTGATTCATTATTTACATGTGCATGTGAATGTATTCATGTATGAAATCTTCTATTTGTTCTTCCATGTGTCAAATTCTCTATGGGTAAAACACTTTGAATACACACACAGTCTCTTCTCCTTCTCCTTTTCTCTTTCTCTTCTTCATTAGGGTATTAGAACACACACAATATTTTCTTTTTAATTATGGTTCAAAGGGTGTGTTTTATTTTTTATTTCTTCCTCCTTCAAATGTGTTCACATAATTCATTCTTGATTTTTTTATAATTTTCAAATCCGAATGGGTATATTCAATTTATGACATGTTCTTTCCCACATGGGTGTCTAAATTCAAGAATATTCTAGCATATTCATCATTAATTCATTCTTCTCTCTCCATTGTGAAAGAATGAGTCCTTGGATTTTCTTAAATGAAGCACATGGGTGCTTATGTTCAAGGCATATAGACATGAGCTCCTTCCATCACAAGATCTCCCTGTCCATCATGAACGAACCCCTACAACGAATAGGAATATATATATATATATATATTAACTTAAGGGTGTTCATCTTCTTCCTCAAAAATGATGGTACCCTGGGACATCTTCTTCACACATGGAGTGTGCATGGTCCATCTTCTCAAAACCAAATATTGTTCCTGGTTATTTATTTGCAAGGGTGAAACAGGGGTGTCAATCACCGATTGTTTACCAATAGGATTACATCCATAGAGACATAGTGAGGGTTCAAAGAACCTATCATGCGTTGGTGGGTAGCATTGTACAAAGGGTTTAGATCATCTATTTTTCAAACCAAGATGGTTCGTGGTTGTCCTATGTTCAAGGGATTCACAAGACTCCTTCACGTAGCAAGGCTACATGAATCCTTGTTGACTGGTGCTCTATTTTTCAAAAACTGGAGCTTCACTCCTTGTTTCTAACAACCAAGCCTCAGATGAGGGCTCTTTATTTATAGAAAGAATTTCCAAATATATGTGTTCAAATCCATAGGTTTGAATGCTTTAAAATCACATGATCTTTGGGTTAGAATTATTCAATCACGGGATCGAGATATGGCGCATATCTCTGTTTTTTCATTAATTCAAGGTCCTTCATCTATGTGGTTTTATCTTCATGAGCATGCATTTTTTAAAAAATTAAAATCATCTTCAACATGAAATCTCGTTCAAGGAGCATTCTTCATACCCTCACCAGCTTCACATTGTCTCAATCTCATTCGAACTCTTCATCTCGATGCATGCATACATGAGATGGGTTCTTCCATATGATCCTTATGCACTAAATTTGAGCTTAAACTATAGCCAGATATTGATCAAAGAGGTGTGTGGGATTCTCTGATGCACTGGATCAGGTCAGGTGTCCCTGGGGGTCCAAATGTTGAAGACAACCTTGGTGCCTCTCCTCAGTTATTAGATCAGTCGTGGATGGAATAGATTATATCACAGAACATGGGATAGGGAATGCAGCTAATATATTGTATGGGATCTAGTTTATTTCTGAGATTGCCTCTAAAAATTTAAAAATCCATCCCACATCGAAATAGAGAGACATGATATGTTCAGATTATTAATCTACTCTCACCTCCCTGAAGCCATATTACTCCACTCGCCCCTTCAGCGCCACCCCACTTTGGTTCTATGTAGGCACTCTGTTAGCACCCACTATGCCTCCTCTAGGTGTTCTCTTAGTGCTGACGTTGCAAAAGTTCACCACCATACACTCTCCTACGGGCTTATACATATCCCAAAATAATGCCTCTTCTAGGAATACTCATTCGTCTTCCCTTGGGTGTGGTTGACCCATGTTTCCAAATACGCCTGAGGGTGAGGCTAGCCAGTGGGATTACATGGTTGGGCCATCATTTTTGAGAAAGGAAAGTAAGAAATTTGTTACCAATCAAATGTGTAGTACATGGCCACAATATTCTTGTATGGTCACATCTTGAAAATTCATTCCCTTGCACATATCCATCACTTTGCCTCTACTTTAATTCTTTTTGGTACATGAGTCCCAGAACACATTACTCTTATTTCTTCTTCCAACTGTGGATGGATGTCTTCTTCTACTCCTCAAGCATTGAGACACAATTATTGGAAACATTGTAGTAAAAAATATATTTTTCTTAACACTCATCTTGTTCCTTGAATTTCAGCACAATCAATCATCTGATTTGATTCCAAACCTTCATCCAATTTGAATCCATGAGATGGATATTCTTTATCCACATGAAATTGAGTATTTAATAGTATTATTTGTGATTCTATAAACATGTATCTCTTTGATACAAGTCATTGGTATATCAGACTAGCTCAAAAATCATCGCAATTAGTTCACAATATTCTTCCATAATCAATGTGGAATATCCACTAATTTACTAACATCACTTTAAGAATCACCACATCAATCACTGGCATAACTTCCATCATCACCTTTTCATACACATATTGAAAACTTATTTACACTTGACTCGTTATTGACAAAAAATCGAACACCATTCTCTATAATCTCCCATTTTTAATTTTTTTTCAATATTACAGAAGCACTCATTTAATGTGTCAATATGCATGACAATATTTCCCCCCCTTATTGGAAACCAAATGCAAAGGTGTGGTAGGGTATATTCAAAACATGTTCTCCCAAAATTGAATATTGACTCATTGAATATTTCTAAGAGAGGAATGATGTCACATGGTTCACATAGAAAATAGACTTTAGTTTATCAACCCTAAGTATACTTGGGATAACCTAGTGTTGAAAAAAAAGATATATATCCAAGGTATTCAATGTTGTCCATAAACAACAATACATGTTAAATCTTGATCAAAATGTTTTAATTCTTAAATAAGGTGTAAAAATTAATCAAATTCATCCATGTAATGCTAAATCCTGCATATACTTTACCAAACATATTAAAAAGGTCAACTGAAAAGATAAAGCTCCTCCATTCATCCCATCTTGCCAACATTAAAGCACTCCCCTTTAATTGGCATGACAAATACAATTAAGAATAATGGATGAAAGTGTTATTGTAATACATCAACTTTAAATTCTTGAGATGATATGAATTATATGGTTTTTATTGACATAATCATTGATAACATCTCCATTTTTTATTTCCCTCATGGTGTGCACTCCATTTGAATTACTAGGGTGATGAATATCATTAAATAATCTTGAAGATGTCCATATTGATAACCTTCTACTATTGATCAATTGATGTAATTATCAAATCATGAATAATGAGTCAAACTTGTATTTCTAAACATTGGTTATCCAAATTTCATCTAGAGGATGACCATCACTATTTATTACATTAATTGTAAGATCATGAAAATAATAGAAATATAAGGGATATGACAGAACAGTTGTGAGCTTCTTAAAAGAAGCAATGGGGATGAGAAGTTTCTCATGAACCATGAAATCCATTCCATGAAGATCTAAACTGTCTGGTACTCTTCATGCTGATGTCTAACTATTAGAAACATTGGCTTTACCAACAGTTTCAGACCATTGGTAAATTCCAGACAACCGTGGGTATAAACTATACAAACAATGGCCCAAACTGTTTCCTATAGAGTCATGGCGATAGAAATATCCCAACAGTTCTATGAGAATAGTTGGGATATGTGATCTTAATGGATTATATACCAACAGTTATAAGAAACCATTTTTATTAATAATTAATAATATTTTAAAACCATTGTAAGTATCAAAATCCATGGTTATAACAACAGTTTACATGATACTGTTGGTTAAAGGATTCTTTTCAAACATATTCTAACTATTGAAAATTGTAGGCATAGGCTTTATGCACCTATTGTAGTAGCCTTCCAACCTCCCACTATGCACCTGTGACAATGCTCTTCCACCAGTTCTCAATACACACATACCATACCTATAGTTCTTTATTTAATTATCCCACACACACACATAGAATTAACACATAATTTGTAATGTAATTCCAACAAGTATACACATAAAAAGTATTCCCATATAACATTAACATAAAATTCATAAGTTAATTAAATACATAACAAATTCAATTCAGAATTCAGATCAATTACCCTCTGCAATACAGAATTCTTAACATACCATATTGAATTCTTTATAACACATACATAATTGAATTCAAAATTCAGAAGTTAACAACACCTATATATGAAAATCATGTTTCAAGTTTTGAATATAGAATTGTTGTTCATAGGCATGGGTGAATTCCTATGAGATTTTAAAAAAATTATAATGTGTTATGCAATTTTTTAGTAAGGGGTAATGTGAAATAGGGTAGAAAATCTAATGGTTTATTCCTATCCAATGGGGTAGGGGTGTCTAAGGGGTGGGGTGTCCAGGGGGTTGGGACCTGTCTAGGGGGTTATGGGTGTCAATGGGGTGGGGTGGCCAGGTGGGGGGTGTTATGGGGGGGGGGATTTCCAAGTGGTTGGGGGATGTTTGAGGGGCTAGGGGTGTCCAGGGGTTGGGGTATTGGGGGTGGGGGTGCCCAGTGGGTGGGGGTGGGGGTGGGGGTTATCCGTGGGATGGAGGCACAACCCAAGGTGGTAGGGGTGCCCAAGGGGGTGGGGTGTTTGGGGGGATGTGGGGATGTGGGGATGTTGTCGAGGGGGTGGGGATATCCATGTGGGTGGGGGTTTCCACGGTGGGGGGGGGGGGCTGTCCAACAGGTCAGGGTGGCTGTACAAGGGGGTAGAGTGTGTCCAGGGGGTGGGGGTGTCTAGGGGGTGGGGTTGTCTAGGTGGTGGGGTGGTGTCCAGGGGGTGGGGGAGGGGTGTCCAGGGGTGTGGTGTATCCATGGGGGTGGGGGTGTCCAGGGGGTTGGGGTGGGGTTATTCCGAGGGTTGGGGGATTTCCAAGAGGGTATGGGGTGTCCAGGGGGTGGGGGTTTCCATGGTGTGTGGTGGACGGCAAGGGGTTGGGATATCCATTGGGGTGGGGCTATCCATGGGTGTGGGGGTTTCCAGATGGTGGGGTGGACTCTAGGGGTGGGGGCTATCTAGGGGGGTTGGGGGATGTCTAAGTGGGTAGGGGTGTCCAGGGGGTGGGGGTGTCTCGGGAGTGGGGCAGATGTCCATGGGTGGGGGCTGTCTTGGGGGGTGTCCAAGGGGTTGTGGGAATGTCCAAGAGGTTAAGGGTGTCTGGGGGTGGGTGTGTATGTGACGATGGGGGGTTATCTGGGTGTGCTATCCGTGGTGGTGGGGGTGTCTGTGGGGAGGGTTTTCCAGGTGGTGGGTGGTGTTTAGTGGGGTGGGTGGTTATTCAAGTGGTTGGGGATATCTAAGGGGGTAGGGGTGTCTAGGGGGTGGGGGTGTCTATGGGGGTGTGGTTGTAGAAGGTGTGGGGGCTATCAATGGGGGTGGGTGTCAAGGGGTGGGGGTGTCCATGGGTGCGGTGGTGTCTAGGGGGGTGGGGGCTATCCATGGGAGTGGAGGTATCCTGGTGGGGTCGGGGGAGTTCAGGTAGTGGGGTGGTGTCCAGGGGGTGGAGGCATTCTAGGGGGTTGGGGGATGTCCATGGGGGTATGGTGTGTCCAGGTGGGTGGAGGTGTCTGGGGGGGGAGGGGGATGGTTGTTCAGGTGGTGGGGTACTATCCATGGGAGAGGGGGTGTCCATGGTGGTGGGGGTTTCCAGGTGGTTGGGGGTTGTCCATGTGGTTGGGGAGTTCAGGGGATAGGGGTTTCCAGGGGTGGGGTGTTGTCCATGGGGGGTGGGGTCTTGTCCATGGGGGTAGGGTGTCCAGATGGGGTGGGGGTGTCCACATGGGGGAGGGGTGTCCAGGGGTGGCGGGGATGTCCATGGGGGTGTGGGTGTTCTGGGGGGATGTCTTGGGGGTGGGCGATGTCCATGGGTTTTGGGAGCAGCCCAAAGGGTAGGGGTATGTCCATGGGGGTGGGGTGTCCAGATTGTGGGATTGTGTTTAGGGGGTGGGGGTCTGTCCCGGGGGTGGGGCTGTCTACAGGAGGGAGGGTGTCTAGGGTGTGGGGGTTTCCAAGGGATGGGGGTGTCCAGGGGGGTTGTGGGGCAGTTGGGTGGGTGGGGGTGACTAGGAGAGGGTTGAATCAGGCACAAAAAATCATCAATTAGAGTTTTATTAATTATAGATAATGATATAAAGATAACATAACCTACCTAATCACACATACATTGAGGCACAACAAATCATCAGACATCAAATGTCAGTAATATCACTCAAATATATAACGGATAAATCTATCCCTCATCACCAACACTATCATCACCACCATAAAAATTCTAACCCCCTTCCTCATAATAGTTTTCATCATCATCCTTTCCCTCCTAAATGTCCTCCTAAATTCCCTCCTCCTCGCCCTCGTACTCCACCTCATCCTCCTCCTCATCCTCCTCTGCGACCTCATCCTCCTCCTCTCCATCATGCTCTACATCAGCCTTCTATTCACCCACCTGCTCCTCCCCCTCTGCCTCCTCATCACCACCATCTTTACCACCACTAGAGCATCCACTTGGTTCACCATATATAGAATTCATTGATGACATATATCCATTCCAAGACGTGCTGGACTTTGGTGGATGTGTTGAACATAAAACGTCTATTATTTTCATAAATGCAGTGTTTTCCCTAGATGATTATTCCATCTATGTGTCCCTTTTTTCATCATGTTTTACATGTACCTTAACCTTATATTACTGGAAAACACTACAAATCATACCTGAGGAGGTCCAATACCTTTTTGGGACTATACACTTCCTCGGTCGGTAGGGTACTCCACAAGGGTGCTAATATGCCAACACCTGATGTATGTGGTCATTTAGCCCAACATTTTCAGGTTTGTGAGCATCACGGTACTCAAAAGAAGACTATAACAAATATAAATAGATTATTATGTTTCAAAATAGATAGTAAAATATGAAATCAAAAAAAATTAAAACTTACAATCTTCTCCTGAGTTGGTTCAATAACCACATTTCCATATTTCTTCCTTCGACTCGAGCAAAAAAAATTCTTGAAGAACCCACCCATCAATTTAAAATTTTCGCACTACTGTGATATTTAATGTAGGAAAACATAATTAAAAATATGTTACATATAATTAATTTCATAACTAAAATTATATAACTAATTTATCAATCAAATAAATTATTAAGGAAAATTAGAAAGTGAAAGTCAAAAAGATAAATTATAAAAAATTATCATAGTTGCTTCCTCTCATGGTCTGGCATTATAGTACATCTCCAGGTGTGGAGGAATTTTGTATCATAAAGGTTTTTTTCTTCCAGATGATTCTGAATTAAAAATCAATAATAAAAAAGACTGTATTAACAAAAACCATGAAAATTTTCAAATAAATACAACAAATGTGATTAATACCTTAAACTGGGTAGTGGTCCAAGGAGTAATCATCTGCCGATATTGTTCTATCAAATAATAATCAATGATAGGGACTGCCTCTAACACATTTTCAACTCTCGCATGCCATCCAAAATACAACTCATGCGTATAGGCTCTCCAAAGACCACCTAAATCATTTGGACATGATGGTCGTTCACCCTACCATCGGGGAAATTCAACCACAGCTAAAACAGAAATATTAATTCATATAAATACAAAAAATAATATATTTTGTTAAATAAAACATATTATTTTTACTACATCTATCCCCAAGCATTATCCTTTACTTAATTTGGCCACTATCTCTAATAGAGTCGGCTGATAGGAAGGATATTAGAGTATTTTCCAAGAATCCCCAAAGAACTCCAACATTGCTTCCCTGTTTTTTCAATAATCTAACTGACATCATTATAGTACACCATTAACTCCATGGGGCAGTTCTACATTGCACACATGAATGTATGTACATGCCCCCAACTCTTATTAGTAATTTTCTTTATTATGAAAGAACGAAAAAAACATTTTATCAATAATAGTTATAATGAAAATAAATAATGGTATAATTTTTTTTGGGTTTAATAAATATACCTATGGTAGTTTAATCAATGGGAACCGCTAGATCAGCAGAAATTTAAGGAACACCCTATTTTGGTGGTGTGGGTCCCAATGTATGCTCTTTATGAAAAAACTATAGTGGAGTAGGAGTCGAAGAAGTTGGAATATAGAATCTCAGAGAGAAAGAAGTAGAAGTAAAAGACTAAGGCACAGATGACGGGCCAAATGCTAGATGGGGAGTGGTAATCCTCATCGGATATGGTAATGATGGGTAATGAAACTTTGATGTATAGTGTGGTGAAAACATGGGAGGCCAAAATATCTTGTGTGTCCCTAATGACACAAATAGATCTGAATGTGGGATAGATGGTATGTCAATTGGAAGGGCGTGGTCTAATCGATTTTGTCGACCAGATAGCCTAGCTCTCGTACCACCCCCAGGTACGAACACCCGGAGTACTGGGACCACTACTAGGCTAATCATTAAATAATTGTCTCCCAAGAGGTGGATCATGCAAAAATGTTTAAAACAAAATTAATCACATGAAATTATATATTATTTAAATATAAAATTTTTAAATATAATACTCACTATAGGAACTACTTGTGGAACTCCCATCTCATCCATATGAAGGTTGTTTTCCAT
Organism: Viscum album; assembly: GCA_963277665.1. Lineage (NCBI taxonomy): Eukaryota > Viridiplantae > Streptophyta > Magnoliopsida > Santalales > Viscaceae > Viscum > Viscum album. Next base: position 50,001,634 of record OY728152.1, on the reverse strand, counting down.
CATTCTTTTTAGTCATATCTCTTCAATATGTTGAATTTCATGCATTTGAAAATAAATATGGAATTAATTATAAAAGGACAACTAATGTGTTACCCAAAAAAATAAATGAGAGGGAATAGGGGGATTCATGGATAATTTATCTATCCATTGTTTTTGGTGAGCTTGAATATATATATAATGAATTCTATAAATCATAAAAGATGTTATAAAAAAAGTAATTTTTAACAGGATGGTTTTTTATTAAGAATACAATCCAATATGTTCATAAGGGGTAATGGACTTTCCAAAATTAAGGAAATATTTAATTTCATTAGCCCAGGTAGAATATGCAGGTTTCTATACATGTTTTACAGATGAAGACAATCCATCATGTTCATTAACTGGTGAATTATTAAAGGGATATCTTAGGGTTACAGTAATTTTATACATGGCGAATAATGCATTGAAATGTTCACTATGTACAAACGTTTTTTTCATAGTCTTTAATAAAGTTAAATTAAAAATTAGTAAAATAAATTCAAATAAAATTAAAACCAAAAAACATTTAAAATTCACATAATGGACAAATCCAATACATTATAATTTTAATCATTATAAAATAAATTTTAATAGTACCATCCTCAAAAACCAAGTTGAGATAATCCAAAAGAACTGAGAACATGGATGCATTCTTTTATATATTTCCCACAACAACATCAGGTTCAATGTCAACTCTGAAAATTGAGCTATTGGAGTCATCAATAATATTAAATGGATCGATTCCAATGGAAATTGGGATGGTGTCAATTTCATCATCACCATCATCAAATGTATGTATTGGAATTACTTCTATAATAACCCAAAATTCAGGTCAATGATGATCTTTGACATAAAAAACCTGTTTTTTCCATTAATGATAATATATATGGTTTATCTGTAGTAAGAGTGTGAGTTATATCAATTACTCCAAATCCATAATCATAAATAAATGTGACATGACTCTTCATCAAATAAATTCCCTGGAATTTCGTCACCATGACTCGACCATGTTAATAATAATTAAATATTATTATTTTTAAATGACTCTATAATAACCTACATTTTTAAATCACATTATACCATCTGATGTTCTAGCATAATAGTCTGTTGTGGTAGTAACTATAACACCACCTTGTTGTGTTCTCAGGTTCATTTATCATTTAGTGATAATAAATTTGTACCCATTAACTACAACTGATTTAAAGTCATGAACCATAGTATTAGGACCAAAAGCCAATGATCTTATTTTCTCATAGACAAAGTCAGCATGAAAACACAATACCTAAAATATAAATGAATATTAAACTTAATTAATTAATTATTTATTTATTTTATATAGTAATATTTTTACCTTCAATTTTTACCAAGTAGAAAAATCATTGATATGAAAAGTCTCCATTCTTATCAAAGATAAAGAATGATTCTTAATATTTATCATTTCTTTATATTCCTTGTATATAAAAATTGTAATAGTTTAACATATATATATATACATATATATTTAGTTTATACATATATTCAATTTACTAACCTGATGTAGTCATTGAACAAATCATAGTTGAATAAAACTGTGCAATGTGCCAACTACCGCTCTTCTAGGATTAATGTTGTCAACGTATATGATCCAAGAATTCCTCCAATTTGTGGAAGTGATGGAAAACATGGTTCAATTTTCTCTTTATGTACTTCATTTTTCATCATTGGTATGTTCATTCGTGTATTATGATCAGACAAATATAGAGCAGAAATACATTCATTCTTGAGCCAAGTAATCATTCACGATAGAACCTTCAGGATGATTCCTATTTTGGATAGAAGTATTTAATGTGAACATATTTCATTCAGTTGGATATATCCAATTAAAATAAATAGGTCGTACTAGTAGTATTTTAGTTCGAATATGGATAGGAAAATGCAGAATGCACTTGAAAATGATGGAAGACATATTTTCTCTAACACACACAAAATTAATGGGGCATCATCCAAAAACAGTTTCAAGGGAGACATGGACACATCAAAGAAAAATGATCTCTAATAAAATGGAACTATCGAATAACATCCACCCATATATTATTGGACAAAAGTTGATAGATTTTAATTCAAATTAACTCAAGCATAAGGCTGTGATAATCACGAGTCATTAAATATTTTAGCCTCTAATCACTTCTATTGACATGTTTAGATATGTTGCATGAATATCCAAAAGTAACGTTAATAGTCTCTAGTACTTCTAATAATGGCTTTTTTTCTGTAGTATTCATCACATAGGAATCACATGGAACCTCCCATTTATTTTAACTGATATGTACATGATGAAATTCTGGTTTGATGCCCCAATCCACCAAGTCACAATGAGAATGTAAACCAACTTTTGGTTTTCCCTTAACAATTATATTAATTGAAAGAAAAATTTCATATATGTTATTTTCAATTTTCATTACATCTAAGCAATGACATACCAAATTGGTTGACCAATAGGGAAAATCGAAGAAGAGAGTTCTCTTCTTCCATTTGTAACAGGTTCCAATGGAAGTATTCTTTCCCTTTTGAGATTTATTTTGACCATTATCGAATGATAAAATGAAATATTTATATTAATTAAGAACATAATTTCCATACATATAATGAGGTGAATCATTGGACTCCATAGTATTATCAAATCTTTGATGATTATTTCTGTATGGATGGTCCATTGGAATGAATTTCCAATGTACCATAAATCTAATACATTAGCAATGTTTCAATATTCTGGATCATGTATTCTTTTAAAAAAATAGGACATGATAGTTTTCCCTTTGTGCTCCATCCACACATCATTTCATAAGCCAGAAAATCATTGATCATCCAAAAAATCATTGCATGCATTAGAAATATGTATTTCAAACATGCATCGTATGTGTGCACACCCACATACCAAATATGATTCAACTCGTTTATTAAAGGTTTCATGTGTACATCTATATTTCTTCCAGGACCAGAAGGTCTAAATATGAGTATACTCATGAAAGTGAAAGGTTTTTTCATTCAAAATCATAGAGAAAATTTATAAATGTTTATAAAAATTGGCCATGTGATGTGAGAAGTAATAATATTCTCAAACAGATTAAAACTGTCCATGGAAGTACTCATCCTCACATTACTCATGTTAGAAACAATATCAAGATATTGAGCATCAAATCTCTGCCTGGAAAGTCCATCTGTAGGTTGAACCAACTCATCATTAGTATTCATTCTCTCAGTATCATGCCATCACATTTTTATAGATATTTCATAAAACATAAAATGATTCTAGAGTCAAGAGATCTATGGAAAGTTCCACATTAAATTATGTGGAACAAGGGACTGTGTTCCATTCGCTTTTTTGCTTCCATAGAGACATGAAACATTTTATACAATAATTTGGTTCAGCAGTTTCCACCCAGAATAAACTGCAATCTTTCAGGGGGGGCATGAATTTTGTTTCTTGAAAATACATGTTCCACAACTAAATTCCTTGCCATATAGTGGTTTTAGGGAATATCTACATCATCAGGAAGTAAGTCCATCAATAATATAGTAATGTAATCAATGGAAGTATTTAAAATCCCATACATTGTTTCACATCAAACAATCTAATTAATAATTATATATTTTTTATTTTATTTCATTGTCGATATACTAGTGTTGTGGGAGAATCACTCAATTTTTTTACCCTAAAACATCATCATTTTCAATAGATTCATAATGTGTGCTCATATCTATGTCTTCTTGGGTCAGAATTCTTTATTTTTCATGATGAAGAATAAATAGAAACCAGTCATATAACAAATTATCAAATCCAGTCATCTCATTTAGAACATATGAAATTTGAGATATCATTTTCTCTCCATTGAGATACGAAACATATTATTTTACATGAATGTTGTATTTGGTCATGTGGTAACTTACTTCTTCATGGCTCAACCTAGGTATTCCAACACAATTGTAACATGGGTTGGGTATGTGACCACTATCTGAAGCATTGTGAAATGAAATCACTAAAAATATCTACAAATTGGATTGAAAATCACATTATATATTATCAGTTTCATACATCAAACATAAATCCATTTTGTAAAAAAAAATTATAAGTAATTTCGTCAAAAGAAATTCAATAACATTAAAGTTTCATAAAAAATATTTTTATATAAACGAGAATTATAACTTTATATGAAAACAAAATTGACACACTACCCTATATAAGAATCATAATATAAAATAAAATATAAATACAATATTAATAGCATAAAATCTTTTAATAATAATACCTCAGTGTACAAGATCACGTACACTTGGAGAGGATAATTATTCAGAAGGTGAGTGAATTTTAGATCGATGAAATATTATATTTTAGTAGAATATTTGAATGATCACATACAATTCTCAAGGGGGTGGTGGTGTCCCAAGGGGTGGGTGTGTCCAGGGGTTGGGGGGCTATCCTGTGGGGTGGGGACTATATTCGGGTTGGGGATGTCCATGGGGTGGGGGTGTCCATGGGTGTGGACAACCCCCCACCTAGACAGCCACCCACCCCACATAGACCCCCCCTCACACCCCACCTGGAAATTCCCCCTACCACCCACCTAGACATCCCCCATGGACATTCCACCACCCCACATCTAGATAGACCACCCACCCTACCTGGACAGCCCACCCCCTCCCAGGACACCCCCTCCCTCCCCAACATAGACAGCCCACCCCCACCCCTGGACATCTCCCCCCCCCCATCTGGAAAACCGACCCCACCCCTGGATATCCCACGCCCTAGGACACCCCACCCCACCCCCTCCCTAGATATCCCACCCCGCCCCATGGATAGCCCACCTTGACCCCCTTGATAGCCCACACCCCTCCTTGGACAACCCACTACCCACTACCCACGCCCTCTACCCCACACCCCTACATCCCCCTGCCCCATATATCCCCCGACCTGGACATCCCCCTACCCCAATGCATCCCACTTAGGGTAATTTAATTTAAAATAATTTGATTAATTAAGAATGTAAAACCATTATTCATTATCCATTTCATTCAAAACCACCCATTCAATTTATCAAAACAAGAAATATTCAATTTATAAGGCTCTACGGGTCACATAGGAAATGTCATTGGGGGAATGGGAAATCTCTTACATGGTTAATTCCAATTTAAAAATTGGTCCAAGCACTTAGGAGGTGGGGTGGGGTCTAGGAGGGGGTGGTGTCTATGAGGGTGGACGGTGTCCTGGGGGTGCTAGTGTCTAGGGGGTGGGGGTGTCCAAGGGTGTAGTGGTGTCCAGGGGGTGGGGGATGTCCAGGGGTGGGGGTTTCCAAGGGGAGAGTCTTGGGGGGGTGTCCATGGGGGTCAGGGGTGTCCAGGGGGTGAGGGTGTCCAGGGGGGCAGTCTAAGGGGGTCGGGTTGTCTGGGGTGGGGGGGAGGGGTGGTCGGGTTGTCCAAGGGGGTGGGGTGGCCATGTTGTCCAAGGGGTTGGGGGTGGCAGGGTTTTCCAAGTGGGTGGGGGTGTGCATGGGGTGGGGTTCTAGGACGTGGTAGGGTTGTTCAAGGTTGGTGGGTGTGCAGGGGTGGGTGTGTCTAATGGGGGGTCTAGTTGGGTGGGGGCTATCTAGGGCGGTGTGGGGGTTTCCAGGGGGGTTATCCAGGGGGTGGGGGTGGGGTTGGGGGTGGGGGTGTTCATGGGAGGCAATACCCATATAATACCTTGAAAATTTCTTATACCTGATCCAATCAATATCACAATTGAAATCCATCACCCATCCAATAACCCATTCATCCTCAATATCACTACCCTTACCATTAATCCTTGAATAAAAACTATAAATAAAAAATCAAAATCCAATTTTCAACTAAACAAAATTCCATATAAAAAACCATTCCATCCATAAAAATAATGGAATACCACCTACACCACTACCCCAGCCTTTCCAAGCCCTTTACTTGGACCATCCATATATCCATTACCCTTTACCATCTTTGAGTGGGGATACATTTCACCAGCACCCATTAGTTCATATGTTTCACAAACTCTACGTAGAAGGAGTTGGTATGAAGACATAAAATAAATTCAATTCTCAAAATCATGACACTTGAAGTGTAAAAAAATAACATAAAAAATTCATAGTGTATGGTATACCATGCCACATAAAGAATGGAAGACTGGTTTCGGCCAAAACAAAATAGATTTAGAACATTAAAACAAAGGTATCAATTAATAATTTAAAGAGTATTTATAAAACATTGGTGGATTTAAGATGTATTTATTTGGTTGATAGAGTTTCACACCTAAGGGTAAAGAGAGAGGTTCAGTATAGATTCAGATTAGGGCCTGAAATTGGGAGGATAGGGAGCCAGGCAGTAGTGTATTTGGGGGAAACATTACCCACCCCCATGGACAGCCCCCCTCCCCCACCCCACCCTCCTAGACACCCCCACCCCTAGACACCCCCACCCCCTTGGACTCCCACATGGACACGACAACCCCCTTGTATAGCCATACCACCCCCGGGACACCACCACCCCCTGTACACCCCCCAACCTTAGGACACCCCCATGGACGAACCCCACCCCATGGACAAACCCCACCCCTCTTGGACACCCCATCCCCTTAGACACCACCACACACCCCTGGACACCCCACCCCCATGGACAACCCCCATGGACATTTTCTCCCACCCACTAACCCTCATGGACACCCCTACCCCCATGAGGATCCCCCAACCCCATGGAAAACCTCCATCCCCTGGACACCCGACCCCCTTGGACAACCCCCACCCCTTAGACACGCCCACCCCATAGACACGCCCACCCCCTTGGACACCTCCACCCCCTAGACACCCCACCCCTGGATCCCCACCCCCTTGGATAGTCCCCAGATGCCCCAGGACACCCCTAAGACACCCACAACCTTGTGGATAACCACCTAGACCCCCACCCACTTAGACATCCCCACCCCCTGAATAGACCTTATTGACATCCCACCCCACCCCACCTGGACAACCCCTCACCCCCCTCAATAGACCCCACCCACCTAGACAGCACCCCCTCCCAACCTACACACTCCTCCCATCATGAACACCCCAGCCCCACCTCACCAGGATAGCCCACACCCCTCCCAACTATTAACCCATACTCCCCTTACCCACCTTCACACCCCCCAACCCACACAATCCACCCCCTACGAACGTGCATCCTGCACACCCCCTCCTGTCCTACACAGCCCACCCCTCCCGATATGCATATCACACACCCCCTACCCACCTGCACATCCAACCACCACACCACATTGTCATTCCACCCCATCAATAAAATCAATTTACAATGAAATAACAAAAAATTAATTCAAAATGAAAAAATTTCATTGAGATGTGCACCTTAAAGAGGTGTAAATTGAAATAAAACTTCAAGGATGCACATCCGATATAAAAATAAAATTCACATTACAATAAAATAGAATGAAAAAAGACAAAATAAATGGAGTAAAAATATATAACTTTGTTACCACATAAAAATTTGAAGTGGAAAAGGTCACTTGTTTAGAAAAAATTGGTCTGCTTCTTGAAGACGGAGGCCGGGGGATAAGAAAATAAGGACATGGTCTCACAGCTAGGAAAAAATGTAGAAATAATGTAGAGATATTGTAGGGATGCAGGTGGGATGTGTGTATTTGGGGGGTTTTATATCCCAACTATTTTTAAAATCATTTGGAATAGATAAGATATACCAATAGTATTTTCAAACCATTGGTATACTATTCACAATTCCACCCCTATACCAACGGTTTTATTGAATCGTTGGTAAAACCATCTATTAATTGATCTATACAAATGGTTTCATTGAACTATTGGAATATAAAACCTATCTGAATGGTTTTTTAAAACCTTTGGTATTTTGTTATATGTGTGGTTTCCACTAGTGTCCCCTCTCCATTTTCATTTTTTAGTCCATTTTTGGCCTGGATTCTTTACTTTCATTCACATTCAACTTTTGTGTATTTTTTTATACATCTGTCAGAAGTGAAGTAGCTTTTACTGGTTCGTATCGTTCAGTTTTTTCATTTGGCATAGTAAAATTGTTAAACAGTTGTTTTCGTGATGTTCTGACTTCTCGCCTCTTCCACACAGTACTATTGAGAAACGTTGGTTGTCATTTGTTGATAACCTCTAATGAAATTAGAATTATTCTTCGTGTGGAATGATATGTTTTATTTTTTCCTCGGGTTTAGATAATAAATCAATTTCACATTTTTTAGTTCTCTAGAAATGTGAAATTGATTATGCTAGATTACTAAACACTCCTTCTAATTTTGTTAGTATGGAACATCCACATGGCTTCTTAAGTGCTTTCAAGTTACCTTGTTTAGGCAACTTATTATCTTCAGGAATGTCTTCAGACAATCCCCTCTTCTTCTGGATTGCTTCTAGTTTTAGTATCATCTTTCTTCCATTCATTTCCATGGATTGTTTATAGTTATCCCTGGTATGACATTTCCTTTTACAATATGATAATCTAATATTTGTTGAGATGACATTCTTGGAATCTGGCATGACCATCTTCATGGGAATAATTTCTTCCACTATTTTCTTGACTTCATTGTATTTCATATTCCAAATTAATGTCTTTTAAAATAATTTTTCTTTCACCTATATTTGTTGTGGTTTGTGATTCCTATCAATATATTTTTGACTCCTGGTAGTAATAAACCCGCAATCATCATAACAGTGACCACTTCTGTTTCAATTATCACATAAACACTCAAGTTACTCAAATCTATTATTGAAATACTAATTCATCTTCATCTGTGTTTTCTGCCTTAGCATTATAGGATTCTTCATTTCTTCATCTACATTCCCTAAATGTATGCCTTCATTAATTTTCATATGTTGAAATATTATTCCAACAATCATTTTCCTAATTCCCAAGCATCCAACAACACCAATAATAGCCAATAAATGTCCATATTTTTTTATATTAATATTATGGCTAGAAGCAGCGCTTTGTTGTTTAGGGAATTTTATTTCTTTTTTTGAAGCAATAATTTGGGAGTCATTATTCATAATCATCCAGGTATCCATCCTTGAAATTTTGATGGGTTTATTAACATTTTTTCAATGCACATTTTCTGACCTGTTAGATTTGAAGATGTACATAAAGATGCAATAGCATTAGTATAAATAGAAATAACTGGGTTATGGGATAAATTCATATTGGAGGATGTTTCCATTGGATTAGAGTATATGCTGATGTTACTTTTGGAATCATATTTCTTAATAAAAAATTGAGTGGAAGCATCCCTTCTTTTAGCTGTTTCGGATATTCCAGCATTGAGTGATTGTTGATTCTTTAATTTCACCTCGAACTCTAAACATTTCATATTAGGAGAGTTCTACTCATCCCCAGCTAATATCTACTTACTTTCCTATTTCTACGTTAGTTTTTTTATTTTTTCTTCATTCACATTTCATAATTGTTGCAATGTGATTTCAATGTACTTTCGATTTTTTGCATTGTCCTCTAGTTGATAATCTTTGAAAACCATATAATCTTTGTGAAGCCTTTATAATGCATCAACAATTTCTACAAATTCCATTTCACATAATTATTTCTCAAAAATACATCAATTCAATTCTTTATTTACTTCATCATATCTATCATGACCAAGAAAAATTGTTTCTTCATTTGCCTCCACATGTGTTTTGACAGTGTTGGATATGCCAACCCTTTTAGACAATTCATCTTTTATGGAATCAGCTTCTTCTTCCTGCTGTAATTTTTCACCTTCAAGAGTAATAATGCTTTTACCAATGTGTGTTTCCACTTCTCTAGGGACATTACTCAGAAGATATATGAGTATAGATTAAATTTCATTAATTGATCTATCATTAACACAACTTGAACATGATTCATCAGAGGAATAATATGTACTGTCACATGTTGTGAATTTCATATTACTTTCTGGATAAGTTGTCTCCACATTGGTAGTAAGATTCTTCTTAATCTACCTTTCTTTTTTCCTTCTTCCTATTTTTTTGATTCTTGGATGAAATCTCCATTTTAGGTTTCTCACTCATCTCCTTAAATATGAACTTCCTAAAGACTCCTAGTGTATTTTAGAGGTAACCTTCCTTGGAATGAAATTGATGAACCCATATTAGTACGAATCACTAAGAGGGGGAAGGGTGAAATAGTGATCATTTACTATATTTTTACTAATTTATTCTATTATATTAATCCTATAAGGATGTTTAATGCCTCGATCCACTCTTCTTATGTCTCCCAACCATACCTTGAATGATGATATAAATTTAGCAGCATTGAACACAATAGTTTACAATGTCCTTTTAAAATACCTACTCTTTACTGTGTTTCTTATCCTCCTGAACATAGTTTATCCAATACAAATGATGAGTAATTACAATGGTCGATGTAGAGTCACATTGTATCTCTCTAGAGTCCCAAAATAGGTTTTTCATATTTCTTCCCATAGTGTTACCAGAGTCCCACTAGCCTGCTTCAGAATCCCACAAAACCCTTCTTCTAGTCCTAGAATCTCATAGGGTTCTTCTAGCTCTTGAGTCACAGGAGCTCCTCCCTTATTTGTTCAATCATGATACACTATAGATAATCATATGATTTCTCCACATGGGCTTGCTAAATCACACTTAATTGTGTATCCCTCCAAGAATAATCATCATCCTTTGGTAAGGTTTGTTGGTCTTTCTCAACAATTCTTATCACATCTCTGATTAGTCTCTATTCAGAAATTATTGGAAAATATTTCCTTCTTCTAAGGAAGACCTATCCTCACATATGTGTGTGGAGATGGTGTACACAACCTCTTCAAGAATGAAACAATAATTCTAAACAATGTAACACTATCTCCCTTTTTTGGATTCTCAAACACTATAAAATCATATAAAAGATCTTCTTCAACACTATCTGGCTTTAGTATCAAATCTCATATACTTCATGTAAGGATTTCATTAGATTCAATACCTATTTTATTTGGATATCTCAATTATTTTTACAGATGCATGTGTTTGTGAATAATGGAAAGCAAGAGTCTCTTGATTTTGAATATGAACCGTCTTCTATTCTTTTCACAATATACAGACACACTGTTGATTATTTTTTTATTGGTGCATGTGCATGAATTCGTGCATGAACACATCATTTTTATCCTTGTGTGAAAACCTCTATCGGTTAGACACATTGGGTGCACACATAATCACTTCACTTCCACTTTTCTCTTTCTATTATTCTTTTTTGGTCGTAGAACACACACAATATGCTCTATTTAATTAGTGTTTAAAGGTTGAATTTTCTTTTTCCTATTTTCCTTCTTCAAAAGTGAACACACAATCCTTTCTTGTTTTGAGATCCTTTTGAAACCCGAATGGGTATATTCAATGTATTAATTGTTCATTCCCACATGGGGGGTCTCAATTAATGCATTTGAATGCATATATATCATGAATTCATTCTCATCTCTCCTTCATGAAAGCATGAGTCCTAATCTTTCTGTAAATGAAGCACAATGGTGCTTATTTTCAAAGCATGAACCCAGAAGCTCATGCCATCATGCGATCTCCCACTCCTTCAATATCGAACCCCTACACCCAATATATATATATATATATATATATATATATATATATTAACAGAAGGGTTTTCATCTTCTTCATCCAAACAGGAGGGATCACAGGGTCTTCTTCTTCGCACAAGGAGTGTGTGTTGTCAATCATCACAGAACCAAATATGGTTCATGGTTATGCCTTCACAAGGATGAAACAAGGGTATCATGCACTGGTTGTTTACCCATGGGATTTCTTCCTCAATGAAGCAACTAGGGTTCAGATAACCTATTTCATGCTTTTAGGTAGCTTCACATAGTGAGTATAGATATACACTTTCATGAACCAAGATGGTTCACAGTTATCCACCGTGGAAGGGATGCATGGGACTCCTTCACGTAGCAAGGATACACAGATCATAGTTGTGGGGAGTAGTATATTTCAAAAAAGGGCTTCTCTTAATGTTTTCAATAACCAATACTTACTAAAGGGATCCTTATTTATACGCAAGAATCATTGTGTATCTATGTGTTCAAATATGTGGTGTTGAAATATTTGAATGCTCATGATCTTTGGGTTGGAATTATTCGAACACAGGATAAAGATATGGCACATATATAAGTTGTTTCCATTCAAATGAGGTCTTTCTTGTCAATGACTTTATCCTCACATGCATGTGTTTTCAAATGCATTCACATCATCTTCACCATAAAATCCTTATCGAGGAGCTTTTTTCCTAGACATAGTCGCTTCGTGTTGCCTTAGCCTCATTCAAAATGTTCATCTCGATGCATGCATGAAAATTATAATGCATGAATGAGGTTGGTTCTTCCATACAATAACCATTTGAAAAATTTGAGCTTCAATTGTGGCTGGAGTTCGATCTAGAAGGTTCGAGGGCTTCTCTGGTGCACTAGTTCACATCAGAGGGCCAGATGTGTCTGGAGTTTGAAGACTACCTCGGTGCCTCTCCTCGGCCATTTGATTGATCATGAATGGCGGAGATTATATAGTGGAGAGTGTTCTAGTGTGTGAGGGTGATATCTAGAATGAGATCTGATGGATGGCCGAGAATGCATTCATGATTTTAAAAAGTTGTCCAACAATGATAGGGAGACACATGATATGTTTGGTTTATCAACCTACTCTCATCACCCTGATTCTATATTACCCCCCCCCCCCCACCCTTTGATGTCTCCTTCACTTGTTCTATGTGAGCATTCACTTCGTACCCACTCTAACTCCTCTAGGTGCATTCCTAGCACCCACGTAGCATGGGTTCACCACTGTGCACACTCCTACAGTCTTATACAAGGCCCTCATACATGCCTCTTGAGTGCATTCATAGTTGGCCTCTCTTGGGTGCAGTTGACCCAGTGTCCCACATAGGCCTGAGGTTGAGGCTATCTGGTGGCCTTGCATGATAAGCCCATTCTTTTTGAGTATTCCAAGTATGCACTTTGGAAACAAACAAAAAGTGTAATACAATGCCACAATATTCATGCATGTTCACTTATTAAAATTTCATTCACATTCACATATCCTTCCCTTTTCCTCTTCTTCATTTCGTTTTGGAAGTTGAGTCCCATAACATATTAGTCTTATTTCTTCTTCCAATCGTGGATGGAACTCTTAGTGTACTTGAAATCTCATCTCTTTTCTCTCATCGGAAATTCCCTAATAGCAATGGTGATAGCCTTGGCCTCCCCCCTTCCCTTTGCTAGGAGGGGAAAATATCTAGCTCATCTAGCTTCAAAGCCTCACCCCTTCCTCCATTTCTCTAACCCTGATACTTGCCCTTTTTTTCCAGCCATTTCTCTTAGATGGAATGTTCTAGAGCTTTTTGATGGCACGCCTCTTCTTCTGTTTTAACTTTTGGAGTTCACAAATACTTCATGCCTCTCAGATCTGAGCCTAGTGGATCATTTCAGGCATTTATTTCCTTCAGTATATGAATTTTTCAACTTTATCTTCGAATTTTTGGGGTCACAGGGTCAGTTGATCATTTGTCTTCTCGAAAAACGCCACCTGATGGTTCATTTTGCCTCATAGGAAGATATGGTTCGTGTGTGTTCCAATTCTACCTGTATGTGCATTAGCCCTAGATTCTTCCTATTTTGTTGTACTTATGATTTTCATATGAATCAAGACTCCACTTAAGTAGGAATCTGGGATACTTTCCCAAAACATCCATTTCCATTATAAAACCATGAAATCCTCCAGATTCTTGGGATCATGGTTGGATATTTTCTGTGCTCCAACAACAAGAATCAGTCATTCAGCCATCCAATTAACCCACAGATTCATGTAGTGGTTGACGTCTCTTAGTCACTGGTGGAGTGGGTTTGGGATTTTGTTGGTGAAGAAATCAAGGGAAAGCAATCAGTTTTCATCAAATCTTGGGTGAAGTACATTAATATGTGTAGGTGGTTGGGGAATCTCGATTCTAGTTGCTGGAGATAAGCTAGGTGTTGGAGTATTATTCTGATGAAGGTCAGAGTTTATGCAAAGACTCAACTGAGTGGTAATTATATGGTAGAAGTAGGAATCCATGAAATCAAGATTGTGTATATTTTTTCCTCCATGTAGAATGATTTAAGTTATCACAAGCAGACCAAGCATGATCTTTTGGATTCAGAAAATGCTGAGGAGGCTCGCGTTGATGAGTGCTTAGACAATAGGCTACTTTCTTCAGATCCATCAAATAATCAAAGGGTTTTGTCCTTCGCCGCACTGGAGGAAAACAAAGGTGATAAGGGAGTTCATGTGGGTGATTACAGAAAGGATGTTGAGCCACCTATAATGTGGTAGGGGAAACCCTTCTTTCTCACTACTATAGAACCTTATCATGGACAAGAAAGACAGGATGAGGCTAGTGTATTGGGACCCTTGGACCCAAACATTCCAAATTCATATGTCCTCATCCTTTCAGAATAATTGAAGTGTGGTGAATAATAATAATAGCATGGAGGGTTAAAATAGGAATGGTGGAATCTCCGTGTAAGCTAAGGTCTCTCAATAAAGGCTAGTGGGTTGTGTTGAAAACCTATTGTGAAGGTATGGTAGAACAAAAACAAACATTAATGCATGCTGAAGAGGATTCAGGTTATGACAGTTATATCCAACATTCAGTGGACATTTTAGACTATTTCCTTAGGAGAGTTCCTCACATCCTAAGAAAGAACAAGGGGAATAAAGGAATGTATGACTCAGGGAAATGCATTGTGGTCTAGGGGAAAACCCAAGGGATGAAAATACTATTCTCACTTACCAAAATCGACGGAAACCAGGTCGGCCATGAAATGTCTACGTAATGAAAGCAAAGACCCCTGAGGAAAGGAATGTGGATATCAATGTAGAGAAGGAAGAGGGATGAAAGAAGAGGTAAGGGAGTGTATGAGGATCATATTCTAATATAAAGAAGAAATTACTAAAAAATTCCTTCAAAAAATTTCCAAAAATGAGAATATTTTAAGGATACATTAAATAAGGTTGCAGTTTGAGACCACTATGGATTAGAGGTGTGGATAGACTAGCAACACCGAATCATCGCCCGGGGCTTCAACCAAGGCAAAATAACCCGGAAAGAATTCATCCAAACAATGGATTGAATGTTTTCTCACAACAAAAAAATTATCAAGCAGAATTCAGGCACCCAGGTTAGTACTCTACACTTGGACATATATAAAATGTTTGACTGAAAAAATATTAGTCTTGTGTTTAATAATTTTGTGAGATCTTTCAGCACGTAGTGGTGCTTGTTTTGTGAATAATGTCTTTCCACTCTCTCTTAATGTCTCTTAATAAAAATTTATATATCGATGGACAGATGTAACTCTAATTTTACTCCTCATGCACTGAGACAGAATTCATTGAAAAATTTTAGTAAAAACATTTCTTTAACACAAGTCTTGGTCCTTGATGTTAAACACAATAAATCATCTGATTTTATTCACAGCCACCATCCAATTAGAATCCATAGGATGCATCTTCTTTACCCTCATGAAATTGAGTTTTTCATGGACTTATTTATGATGGTGTAAAAATGTATCACTTTGATAAAAGTATTTGGAACTTTGGAACAACTCAACAATTTTCATGATTACTTAATAATATTCTTCCATAATCAATGTGGGATCTTCATTGATTTACTAACATAACTTTTAGAATCACTACTTCAATCATTGGAGAAACTTCCATCATCACTTTTTCATACACCTATTGAAAACATATTGAAACATTACTACTTATTCGGAACAAATGAAACACCATGCTCTAAAATTAGTATTTTTATAAATTATTGGTTTTCTTTATAGATGTAGTTATAGTTTTATAAAAAATATAAGAGGTACATGAAATATATATAAGTATTATTACTGAACCATTAATAGAATATAATTTTTATGAGAAATTTATATATTTGGATATTTAGTCGAATATGAATTCATTCCACGGATATATTTTTTCTAATGATGGAATCACGATTTTTCATGACCCGTCCCCTGAGGCCCATGACGTGAGTACCAAATGCCCGCCTTCCATAGGCTAGGGGTTGGAGACAAACACAAGAAAGGTATTTCCCTAAAATGGGAGGGCATTTCTTGGAAACCTGTATACACACAGATAGGGTAAACTGCGCACAAGTAAAACACAATGGAAGAAAAAGGTGAAAAAAAACTAAAAACCACCACATAGTGTAATAGAAAGTGCTAATGTATAGGGGATAGAATACATGCCCAACTAAAATGGAAATACAGTAAAATGGGGAAACATCTCCTAAGGTCGTCCGCTAAGGATCCTACATGAAGGGTAGGTATAGATCGTCATTGCGTCTATCCGCATCAACCGGTCACCTCCATACACCATCAATTCCATGATCCTTGATACTAAATCAAAGTTAACCATTTTATTTACATGACAGAACAAGGTGTGGGTAATGACCACGTAGGGATGAGTATAAATATACCTAGTAGGGTCCCTGATACACCCAAAGGTCTCTCAGAAGTCCAAAAAGGAAAACCACAAAGAATGATCTCAATAACAAAGTAGAAAGAAAAAGACATCTCACATTAGATTTAACAAATGTAAAAAAGTACATATGTTCAATCATAAAGCAAGATCATCTTATTCTATAATGAGGATCTATTTCTAACCCTCATAGGATCACTTGGTGTTAATCCACACAGGATCGCTCGGTGAAAATCCACACAGGATCACTCGGTGCTGATCCACACATGATCACTATTCAATTTTCACGTCTCAGCAAGCCACTGGATTCACCCATAAAGCACGCACTATTCTAGGAGGATTTTATTCTCAATCAATCAGTTGTATTTCAACTAGAAAGAATTCCCTTGAAGAAGTAACCTAACGAACTACCATGTCATAAGGGTTCCAACACAACATAGGACGGGTCAACCAAACAACTAGTATGTATGTTATAGGCATTTTAGTGATGAGGGCCCAGTTGGATTCACATACGATCCTACCATGAAAAACTCAGACATTCTCTGAAACTCATGTGGATCTTCTCAGAAGGATCGGCGAGTCCTAAGGGTTTTGGCAATGCATATGGTTTTTCAAACAGACGTCCGGTTTAAGAGATATTCCAAATTAAGTGTAACTGGGATGAAGAGGCCTAGGTCCGGTTCGACTTGGTCAGGCCGACTCGACTTGACAAATTTTTCTTCGAACCGATCCAATTTTGGGTCCCCATGACCTAGGTATAGCCCAAATCAGGTCATCCCAGCTCACTGGGCCCACCCCAGCCCAGTTGGGTTTGAACCAACCCGATGGGCTGTAGGTCCTTCCTTCTAGGCCGACCTCAATAGTCTGGCCTATCTAGTAGCACAACCCGTCAGATGCATCCCAGGCCATAGTTGCGGGCCAACTCCCTCCTCCCTGGACATGGCATAGCCACGTTTGGTGTAACAACCCAAACATTCATTAATGGAAATCCCACTTGATTTAATTAGATGTCTCTTTATGTAAAATGTTTTTATAAAATGTCATCTTATTTGGTTTTATGTTTCTGGATTTTAAAATACTATTATGAATTGTGACCATTGCTAATATAGATGTTGTACAGTGATCACATGATCACTATAAATATATGGCTTTAACAAATCCAATTTATTCAAATAAAGGAAGCGATGGCCTCATCCAGTAGATGTGCCCCATACGAAGCCCATTTTTAGAGAATGGAAATGAGGTTGTGTCTTTGGGATTTGCTCTTGGACAAGACCTAGTCGAGCTTGAATATGTTAAACTCGAGTGGGACCACCTACGAGAGAAGTGTAAGTTGATAGAGATTACCACCCGAACAATGTTATCCGAGCCACCCCAAGAGTTTTTCACCATCACATACCTTATACTTCTGTCTTATGTGGGTTTAATAAGGGGTTATGTAACAAGACCCTAGTACTATGGTTATGTACATTATTTTTTATATAATAGTGAATATACTTTCATTTTATTATTTTTCCTGGTAAATAGTTTTTAAAGCACAAATTATATTTTTTATTAATGTTCAACTAAGAAATCTATTTTGATGAATTAATGGATTTTTGAATTAAATAATATTTATATAAAATATTATTATTATTATTATTATTAAATTAAATTTTCTTTAAATATAAATGATCGTATAATTTTATGAATGCATTGTAATTATTATTATGTTTTGAAAGCCATTTTTGATAAAACCCATGAATTTTCGATAAATGTTGTTTTTTATTTTAAAAGTTAAAATTAACATATTTTGAAAATTATTTACATAAAATGAATATTACTTCTAGAATCAATATTTCGAAATTATCCAACAGTAAATTTTTCATAATTTTCTGAGGCAGTCAAATTTTTGGAGAAAAATAAATACCATTTAAATATATGATGTGTTTTATGACATCATAATGACCCAATAGTGATGTAATAAAATAATATAAACATAATGTTCGAACAATATATGTATTACCATTAATAGAATGCGATTTTTGGTTTCTTTGATTTATTTAACAAAGCTTTCGTGGACCCTTCAAGAGATATTAAACATTTTTTCTTTTTAAATGGTTTTCCTCGGGTGTGTAACTCACCTCCATAGAAGAAACCCCATCCCTATGCCAAAAACCATTGGAAAATCCTAATGGATGGTTTTTGTTTTGGATTAGTTTAATGTGAGGTGCCCCAAACCTAAATAATTAAGAATTACCTCACCTTTACTATATAAACACACACATGCTGCCACTTACTACTCACTCAAAGCCTTTGGAGTTCATCCGAAATCTACCCTCCTCTCTCTAGAATCCTCCCATGGTGCCCCAAGCTCCCATTAATCTTCTCTCAAGCCTCTATCAAGACTTTGGAAGCACACTATCAAGTAAGGGTTTTTCTTCCTTTCTCATTTTGTCCAAAATTCTTTAAATTGTTATTCCATTTTAATTTCAATGATAAATGTTGGGGTATGGTTTCGTGCCTACCCTATACTTCTTTATTTATGTTTTAATGATGGGATACCCCTTTCCCTCTCATTAAATTCCTCACATGTACACCCGTTACTATGCTGAAATTTTGAAAAGATTTTCTTTCTCCTCATTTACATTCATGCAATTCTTTTGTATCATGAATTTAAATTCCATTAAATTTGTTGGGACATGTATCAATATGAACCCATTACTGTCCATGTCATGTAAATATGATGAGACACCCCTTTCTCTTTCATAAACCATTTTTATGAGTTCTTATGTCATGTCATTATGCTACCGAAATTGCACCGCACTATCCTAGAAAAAGTCATTATGTAGTGAATAGCATGCCCATTTATTTATCAAGTGTTTTCACCTTTATGCACATTCACTTATTGTATAATGATTTTCATTATGTATTTCACATTTCCTTATAATGTAATAAATGATTATTTTGAGTGATTCAATGTTTTATGATCCATGTGGCACACTTATGCATGAAATGAAATGATTAAGAAGTGTGTGCCCGAGTAGCGCTCCAATGCATTGGGTAATGTATAGTATCATGATACGCCATTTGAAATGGGTTTTTAATCATGCTAATTCATGTGAAATGAGGGTTTACTTGTGCTTCAGGTGCAATGAGGATTTACTCATGCTCCATATGCAATGATCCTCGGCTCATGAAAATTCCATGTTTAGTGTTATTTCCACATTTCCATGTTATGATTATCATGGTTTGTGAAGAATTTTTGGTTATTATTATATTGTGGTATATTGATATGCCCATTGTCTAACATGTATTTTATTCCTCATGTAATTCGATTATTATTCCCTTACTGGGCCTTATTGATCACTATTTTCTTATGCATGTCCTCAAGTTATCCCATGCAATTATAAGTACGAGAGATTATTGTGGTCATGTAGGGGAAGTATTCAATAAAGATACTGTATTTCAAGTTTTATGTTGTTATGTAATGATCCTAAGCCCCAAATTCACTAGAACTCTCGATCATCTATGTGGTATCAAGTGATTTTTTTATAATAAATTATGTTTAGTTATGTAATAAAAAGCAGGGTTGTCAAAGTTCTTAATAGAGGATAGGTTTAGTTATTTTTGGGATTAGGATTTGAAAACCCCAGTAAATCATTAGAGACCAGATTAAGTATAATAAAAACATCTCTGTGTATTGGTTAGTATTGATTAGGTGGTTTATCAATAAAATAAATCCATGTCTGGATATGAGCAAGTAGAGGCAGCCCCTGGCATAGATGTATCCTAGGGGTAAAACCTGAAAAAACTACTTTGAGATAGAATTGAATGGGAACTGGTGCATGGTTGTGGGGTTTGATGAAATCTTGTTTATGACACTCCCGGGTGATATGATTTGGTAAATTCACAAGCTTAGTATGAACCATTATTAAGTGATAAAAAAATTCCCTAAGAATATATGTTAGAAAGTAGATCATGAATAACATAGAATGAGTCCAAAAGGTTCATATGTTAAGGAAATAAAAGTTATTTAAAAGTAATCAGTTTTTTCCTTGTATTACCCTTTATGTGTTACCCCTTATCTTTCCTTTTATTCCAACCAATGGCCTGTAATAGGAGAACTCGGGCTAACAAACGATGTGAAGATCAATGTGATGAATATACTAATGAAATGACCAATCCAATGAGAGTAGGAAACACAAACTTTTTCATGCTTCTCTCTCAGCTAACTCAATATTTGAATAGAAAAATGGGCCAATAGGAACATTCAACTCCCCTAAAAAAAACAAGAGGTTATCAAGAACTTCATGAGACAAAGGCCTCCTACTTTTAATGGATCATCTGATCCCTCAATAACTAAACAATGGATCAACTCCATTGAAATTATCTTCTCTGTAACACCCCAATCATCCGTAGTACGTTTCCCTTTAAATAATGCAATAGATTTAATTGTACGCAACTTCAAATTCTAACACACCGCAACCAATCAATCTAGCTGTTATGAATAGTAATACACAATTTTTGAAATTTTATATATTTTATCATTCAAATTGAACTTCATATTTGGATTTGGAGTATCAAAATTTTCTTAGGGTGAATTTTTGGTAATTTTTTGAAATCATTCTATTTTTGAGGAATGGTTGAAAACACTGAGTTATTGTTTAAAACCGGATTTTTATTTAAATAATTATTTATTTTATTTAAATTTATTTCATCACAAAATAGATATATAATACCTATATAAGTTTACTATAATTCATTGGCTTCAGGTTAAAATAACTTTAGATATATAAAATTTTCATTGATCTTTTTACCGTCTTTTACCCACCTCCTAAAGGCATTTGCAAATTTGTATAAAACATAATTTTTCCACTTCTATGAGTTGAATTTCAAAAATCAGAGAGACACAGCTGATATCATTAAGTATAATGTGGTTCAACAAGCTGAAAATAATTTTTGGTGAATAATAACTTTTTACTTTTATTTACCACAATTAAAAGTAAATAGGGTAATTAAGGGTAAAAATGATAATATTATTACCCTAGAAAATGTCATAATTCTATTGGGTATGTTTAATTTGACCACAAACATAATTTGGAATAAAATATATCTTTTAGGTCCACTTGGATTAGATTAGTACATTTATTATTATTTTATTCAAAGAAGAGTTAAAAGTGTTAAATTCAATGTTTAATAACTAAACCATTTTTAATATAGGGTTACACATAAGATCAATTTGACTCTAAATATTAATTATAAATACATAAATATTTCTGAAATAATGGTATTTTATTTTTAATTTTAAGATTTGAAATAAATAAATTTATTTATGACACAATAGTGATGCTGTAATTACCATATTAATGAATGATTAAAATAATTGCTATTATATATATCCAATTAAATATAATTTGAGAATTTTAATGAATTAAACTAATTTTTGAGGTTAATATGACATGTTATGTTTGATTAAATGTATTTAGTTCTAAGTAATAATGTATTTAGGACATCAAAAAAAATTAATTTTTAAATAATGTCCAAATTGAAATAAATGAGATTTTAAAACAAATACAATATTATTTATTGATATAATAATCTTAAAAATATATGGTTTGGACAAAAAATCTTATATAATGATAGGTGTATCATTAATTAACCACATGGGGTTCTCTTGAAGATTATAGTAATTTTATTGACCATATAATATAAAAAACAAAGAGACATGGTAAATGTCAATCTATTTAACTAAGAGTTAAATTAAAAAGATAAGATTAACCAGACCTATTAAACTTTTTTTCTTTTTAGATTGTTTTCCTTGGGAGTGTGACTCAGCTCCACATAAGCAACCCAATTATTTTAAGACGTTACGACTTTGGCATTATAAAACATATTTTTTCACATCGGTTTTCCAAAAACCATGGCATATAACCATGGGCTGGTTTGTGGTTTGGATTAGTTTAATGTGAGATGTCCCTAACCTAAATAATAGAGAATTTCATCACCTTTCCTATATAATCCCACCCATGCTCCTACATCTTCATCACTCGAAGCCTTTGGAGTTTGTCCAACCACTTTCCTTCTCACTTTATAATCCTACCATGGTTCCCCAAGATCCCAAGAAGCCTCTCTCAAGACTCTCTCAAGCCTTTGGAAGCACACTTCCAAGTGAGGGTTTTTATTCCTTTGACATTTTTGTCCAATATTCCATAAATTTTTATTCCTATTTAATTTCAAATATAAATGTTGTGGTAAGGGTTCAATCCTCCCCTATATTTCCCTATTTATGAATGAATGATGGGTGACCCCTTTCTCTATCATTAAATTTTTCCCATGTACACCAATTACTATACCGAACTTGCGAATATAATTTCTCTCTCCTCATTTACATTCATGAAATTATTTTGTATCATGAATATAAATTACAGTACATTAGTTGGGACATGTATCTATATGACCCCCTTACTGTCCATGCCTTGTAAATATTATGAGACACCATTTTCTCTCTCATCAATAATTTTGATGAGTTCTTATGTCACGATGTTATGCTGCCGAAATTGCACCACGCTTTTCCAAGCCACAGTCAATGTGTAGTGAATACCCTACACATTTCACTATCAAGGGTGGTCACCATTATGCACATTTACTTATTGTTTAAAGAGATTCATGTATGTATTCCATAATTTTTTATCATGGAATAAATGATTATGTTGAATTATTAAATGTTTTAAGATCTATGTAGCACAATTATGCATAAAATGAAATGTTTAAGAAGGGTGCGCCCTGATAGTGCTCCAATGCATTTGGTAAAGTATAGTATCATGATATCTTATGTGGTATGGGTTTTTACTCATAATAATTCACGTGCAATGAGGGTGTACTCATTCTTCATGTGCAATGCGGGTTTACTCAAGCTCCACGTGCAATGAGCCTTGGCTCAAGCTAATTCAATGTTAAGTGTTGATGCCACATTTCCATGTTATGATTATCATTCATGACCATCACTTTATGGTTATGCTTCTCTTTTTCTCTATTGATATGCCTATTATCTAACATGTACTGTATTCAACATGTTATTCCATGATTATTCCATTACTGAAATTTATAGCTCACCATTTTCTTATGCATGTCCTCAGGTCATCCCATGAAATTCTAACTACAAGGGAATGTAGTGGTCATGTAAAGGAAATTTTCAATAAAGATGTTGTATTTAATTTTTCAAGTTGTAATGTAATGATCATAATCCCCAAAGACACTAGACCTCTCTATATTATATGTGTTATAAAGTGAATTTTATGTAATAAATTTTATTTAATTGTGTAATAAAAAGTAGGGTTGTCACATCTAGAACCTGCTCACATGGCCTGGTCCACCGGCTGCATCTCCTGCATCAACCTACACGATGGGTTGAATTCTCCATGCAACACCATGCTGGCACTGCAGGATTCTGGCACCATGACCCATTGCGACCACTGCTTCCTACACCCATGTGCAGTTCAGGGGCGAATCTCCTTCAGTGTTGCGGCCTATCATGGTCGTGGCTTCCCCCACCGAACTGTTATGCTGGGGCACACAACCTTCAGTACCACAGCCCATCAGAGCCGTGGATTCGACCACCCAAGAGTTCCACCAGGGCAGGCCTCCTTCAGCATCGTAGACCATCATGGTTGTTGCTTCCACTTCCCTAGTGAGGTTTCAGGCTACTTCTCCTCATTCGGCTGCTATCTAGTCCACTGGACCATCTATTCTCCACTAGGTACGAAGCCAATGCCGCAATGTGCTGCCTTACCTTCCAGTTCCCCATGAGAAATGCAACAAAATCCGTAAACAACAAAGGGTCTGGGCCTTGTTTGTTTGGACCGCTTCCTCCAAGTTCGCATTAACATAAATAGTATTTCAAGACAATAAAAACACTTAATTAAATCACGAAACACATTACCTCAAGTTTGTTTGATGGTGTATAATAATAGTAAGGAGTTTCCACATATGAAGGTGTTCGTTGGCATTCACCGTCACCCATCATTTCCCCCAAAAACCATCACTTGAACATATTTTTTATCAGAGTGGAATGTCATTAGCTCTTCGTCAGCGCATCCTATCATAGCTATCCCAATACCCAAGCCCAATCTCAGATTAAATATAGGGGATCGTGGAGACTAATGTGTCGCACAATTAATGAGGTTCATTGATGATTTTAATTAATGAACCTTTTAATTATCTCAACGATGCAGTTACATAACCCATTTTATCTCACAATGGTTTATTTACACTACGTAAGAGTCATGCCATAAAATGGGTTGACATTGCACTGTGATCCCCCCACTAGTTGTCTAAGGGTTGTAAAAAGAAAAATAAAATAACCTTTGGTTAATTTTTTTTGTAAAGTCCATGAAATTAACTTTTTTTCAGACCCTTTTCAGCCCATTTTATGATTCATTTAAGATAATCCTAGAGCTATAGATTCGATTGTGACCTAAAATTTTTAATCTGAGCACCCGTTCAAAAGATTTAAAATTCCTCCTACACGTTTAATAAATGCAGCATAAGAAAAATCCAAAAATTCATTCCATGTTCTCTGGGCCTCAGAATCATGTTTCATTAATTTTCAGATACTCATATTAATCCCAAAAAATTTTAAAAACTTAATATGGAATTTATGGGTCTTTAAATTTTCATCACTATAGGGATTTTAGTCCCTGAAAGCTATAAAAAACTAGGGAATGAAATGGGGTTACTTAGAACCCATTTGAGCCTCCCACTACAATGTGCTCTCTTAGAGATTCACATGCTGCTGTAGAAATCATACCAGAGGGATCGAATACCCATGAAGGACCCACTCTTTTAGATCCACTATATTTACATGAAACTCTGCAAACGTCGACCCATCATCAATGTCCAGCTCACCACAATCAATAACGTGCGATGGATCATGAATGTAAATCCTCATCTATGACACATGGAAAACATTATTCTCCAGGTAAATTTTTGGGTGAAGGGCTAGATAGTATTCCACCATCCCTCCTCTTTTGAAGATCTAGAAGTATTAATGAACCTTTGAGACGGATTTTCGCCCCTACCAAGTCACTGCAATCCTCATCGGGGTGAGACCTATAGGAAGACATAATCATCCTCCTCAAATTCCAAGGGTAATAATTTCCTATCGGTATAAGATTATATTGGCTTTTTGCATTATTTTTATGCTCCTGGAATATCAGCACCTTCTCAGTGGTAGCATGTGCCAACTCTGGACCCCTTAGTGCATACTCTGCTGGGTGTGTCTAGCATAAAAGTGTTCTGCTTGGTTTCCCATACAAGGCCAGAAATGGAGTTGTGAAAATGGTGTAGTGATAACTATTAATGTATAAGAACTCCACCAGTAAAAGTTAGTCCTCCCAACTGTGTCCATAATCTAGGATGGAATCATGACGAATGCCGTCAAGTGTTTGTATGGTCTGCTCCTTCTGATCATTTCTCTATGGATGAATGGTGGTGCGGAAGTTCCACAAAGTCCTGAATGCCTCTTGTAATACCTTCGTCAAGTGGGATGTAAAACGATCATCTCAATATATTATAATCATCAATGGAACCCCATGAATCCATACAATATCTTGTAAGTATATTCCCCACAATCCCTCTACTAATCTCTGCTCTTGAATAAGTAGAAAGAGGGATGACATGGTGATTCGGTCAACGATCACCCAGATGGAATCATGGACCTAGATGTATGTGTTATCCCTATCACGAAGTTCATGGAGACACCATCCCACTTCCCTTATAGAACCTCCTGTGGCTTGGATAATCCTGCTAGTACCTGATGTTGACCTTCACTTATTGACATTTGAGACATCGTGATATGAACTCTTCCACAACATTCTTTTTCCATGGCCACCAATACAGATGCTGGAGGTCTGGGTATATCTTCTCCACTCTAGGATGTATCGCCAAATGGGATATGTGGAACCACATCAATACCTCCCCTCAATGTGTCACTAATACCATGGTGCATACTCTATAGAGAACGACATGATCTCCACCTTAAAAAAATATGTCAGGAGACTTTTTTGAGGATATCTAAGTATATCTAGACTTTCTGTCATCGTCCACAATATGATCCACCCAAACATTCTAATAGAGTGGGGGAGTGACAATCATAGACTGAAGGTAAGTTGTCCTATCACTATCCCTAAATGATATCTGTAATGCCACTAACAGCTATATCAACTCACTCAGTAACTATATACCATATCTCATGTTGAGTGCTTATATTTCTACATTCCCCTTCCTAAGAGTATAGACTATCTCAAAGTCAGAGTCCTATAGGAACACCAGACATCACCAATGTATCAACATCAGGTTCTTCAATGGGATTATATACCTGAGAATCTTGTGATTAGTGTAAATAGTAAACTGTTCACCCATCAAGTAGTTCGTGCACGCCTTCAGCGTAGAAAACACTACTGCTAACTCCAGGTCATGGGTAGCATTGTTCCGCTCGTGATTTCTTAATTGACAGGAGTTTTAGGAAATCACCGATATCTCCAACATTAGAACACATCATATTTTGGTACCTGATGCATTGTATTAGATTAAATACCCAATTCCCTCTTTAGGTACCCTCAAGAAGGGGGAACTCTTCAATCTCTACGCTGGCTCTTTGAAACCCTTCTAGACTTATCTTCCCACAATCAAGGCAAACCCATCTTTTTCAAAAATGAAAAGAGTGTCTCTACCCATGAGAAGTCAGTTAAAAATCTCTGGTAGTACCCAAAAATTCCCAGGAAAATATGCACCTCAGTCACACTCCTTGGTTGCTCCCATGAAAGTATTGTCTCTGTCTTCGCCGGATCCAAAGAAACTCTAGCCTCCAAGATGACATGCCTGAGGAAGTAGACACCCTATATCCAGAAATGGAACATCAATATATTTCCATTAATATGGTGCTCTCTGAGTGTATCCAGAACTCTTTATAGGTGTGTGGAATTCTCCCCCTATGTCACCGAGTACACCAATATGTCAACAGTGAGGAACACCACAAAGTGATAGAGGTAAGGCTGAAAAATCCAATTTATGAGTCCCATGAATAATTTTGATGTGTCGGTCATGCCAAATGGCCTCACCATGAAGTCTTAATAGCCATATTGAAATCTTAAGTATTTCTTCAGTACATCCTCATCCCGTACCCTGAGCTGGTTATAGCCTGATTAGAGGTCTATCTTTGAAAATAACCATGGTCCCTTCAGCTGGTCGAAAAGATCATCAATCCTTGGAAGAGGATACTTGTTCCTCACATTCACTTGATTCAGGCAGTGATAGTCCACAGAAATCCATAGAATCACTTCTTCTTTTTTAGTGAACAAAATTGGGGATTACCAGGAAGAAACACTGGGACTTACAAACCCCTTCCTCAACAAGACTTCCAATAGTACCCTCAACTAATGAAGGTCCACAGGATCAATCTGATATACTGGGGTAGATATCAATATCGTCTCATGGTATATGATGATGTAAAAGTCTACCTCTCTAAGAGGAGGTAGTCCGATAACATCATTATGGGAGACATCAGCATACTAGTCCACCACTATAGGATATCCTAGACTCCTCTCGCACGGTACATCGTGGGTGAGTCTATCCAACTAATGAGTGTTCAGCTACACCCTCCTCCAAGAAAGTCCATGATATACTGAAATGGGTTTCTTCTCATTGATGAAGGAAAACATGATCCCATCCTCATGTACAACCGTACTCTATGACTTAAATAGTCTATTTGATCATGGACTACAGATATCCAGTCTATACCAAAGATAACATCGTAATTCCTCAACACTACTATTAGGATATCTTTACTAAATCTCTCACATCTTAAAGAGAGCTCATAATTCCTGAACCAATGTGTAATCATCAAATCCTCTACCATAGGAGTCTCTAATAGTAAGGATCGAGCTAACGAATCCATTGGAATCTCTGAGATCAGAATGAGTCTTGTGGAATTGAAAGAGTTACTGGAACCTATGTCCATAAGAACTATAGTTAGGGAGGAATAGACACAGATCATACATCTAATCATCTCTGGAGTGTTGTGGTCTTAGTCCTATATGGCCTAAATCTAAGCTCTCCCATGTACACCTACTCTCTGTAGTTGTGGTGGACCACCTAAGGGTGGTGGTGGTAGAACCTCAAACCGATGTTCACCACCTACTACAAGACCTGCTCCTCTGCCACATCTGCCACCCTATAGACCTCCTCACATGAACCTCAGTCAATACCATTGTGGTCCATTAATCATCTACTGATCATCTATGCTAGGATTTGGATAGTCGTGAGCCATATGTCCATATCATCGTGATGATTAATATACTTTAGTCCTCACAAGTCCCCCTTAGCCTCGAGAGCTCCGCACCTCTGACCCTGCGTCCTAGGGTCATCATCCAGATGGTCTGGCCCACTTGCACCTCTGTGTCATCTGTCAACTGCTTACTGTAGATGACTCATCATCCTGTCATCTGGTGGTGGCTCTTAACATCAGGTCCTACTCAGCTAAAGAGATATTCACCAATAATGCCATGTCTAGTACTCCATCGTGAGTTGGTAAATCGTGTGATATCATAAATGATACTATATCTTTTCAGATACCTCTCTCAATGGTATAGTCCCTAAAAAATGGGTTTCGTACCATGTAGGTGGAGTAGCCAGTGAGGAATGTGAATCTCGCTGAGTACTGGGTCACTATCAGGAAACCCTTCTATAAGTGTAGTAGCTCCTGGATATGCACTGAGCAAAAAGATGTTGATACAAACTCCTCCCTAAATTGGGTATCGAGGTCCAGATAGGATAGTGTCACCTCTTCATGCGTATGGAGCCTCAAGATCCACCATCTCCATGTTGAACCCTGAATATGGCTAGAATCTTGGATTGTAATGTAGTCTGTTAGTGTCTCATCTATGAAAAAAAAACCTATGCCATTCCCTCTTTTCAGTCCTCAGCTACCTGGGGATCTATCTCACCTCGAAACATCATAGGCCTCTATCTCTGGAGCTCATGCAATACCCACATTCTACGTGCATGGTCTACTAGTGGGTATGGTGTAAACTTCATCCCCATGGGTGGTGGTAGTGCTGGTACACCACTTGTTGGTGACATCACTGTAAGAGGGCCTTGTACCGACACCTCATCACTCAGTGGGCCGTCATCTTGTTCTCTCTCAGGAATCGTGGCTGCCTATCTACATGGAGGAATCCTGAAAGAAACATGTGTGCCACGGTCAATATGTTATACCTTGTGATATAACCCAATGAGATCAAAATGAAACACAACATTTTAAAAACACACGCAATCATCATTTTCATGTATCGAGTCCGAAATAAGAATTCGGGGCCCTTGTGTATTAATACGTCGACAGCCGCAAAAAAGCTATCCACCCCGAACTAAAACCCGAACTGAAGACACTTAACACTATTGATCCATTTAAAACATAGACTCCAAGTTCTTCTGGTAGAACCAAAATTCTGATACCAGTTTTTCATGACCCATCCCTCGGGGCCTGATTCGTAAATACACCAAACCATCCTTCCAAAGGCCAGGGGTTGAAAAATTGCACCCAAAATGAATTTACCTAATTTGGGTATGCATTGATTGAAAATTTGTACACACACAGATAGGGTACACTGTGCATAGATAAAAAAACATATGAAGAAAGGTGTAACCACAACTAAAAATCACCGTAGGGTGTAAAAGTAAATACTGATATAAAGAGTCTAGAATACAATCCCAACTGAAATGGAAATACTTAAAATTGGAAAACATCTCCAGATGTTTTCCGCCAAGGATCCTACCTGATGGTGAGGTACAGCTTGTCACTGTGGCTCTCCACGTCAACCGGTCACTTATTTACACCGTCAACTCCTGGCTCGTCGAGACTCAGTCAAAGCTGTCCACCGTCAGCACAAGACACAACATGGTGTGTGAAATTCCCTTATAGGGGAGAGTATAAAATAACTAGTAGGGACCCCCAGACCCCTGAATGTCTATCAAAATTCCTAAATGAAGAAACCACAATGCATGAAATCAATCAAAAGGAAAAATGAAAAATTCAACTCACACCGAGTTTTTCTTAAGTACATAAGTACAAATGTTTAGTAAAAAAGCTAGATAATATTATTCTATCATGAGGCACTACTGCTGACCCACACATGATCTCTTAGTACTGATCCACACAAGATCATTCGGGGATGATCCAGATAGTATTTCTTGACGCTGATCCACACATGATCACTGTTCATTCTTCCCGTCTCAGCCAGTCACTGGATTCCGACACATAGAAAAAATGATTCTCGGAGGATCCCCTCCTCAAGACATGTGTTGTATTTCAACCAGAACAAAGTCCCAAAATGAATTAACCAGATGAACTGCCAGTTCATAAGGGTTCCAACGCAACAGATGGTGCATCAACCAGATGCCTAGTCTCTATGTGGCATGCATTATTATGTTGAGGTCCCAGTTGCATTCATGTACTATCTAAACCTACCAAACTTTATATTTCTCCAAAACTCATATGGAGTATCTCAAAATGATCATCTCATCCTAAGGGTTCTAGTTCCATAGACGGTTCATCGAACAAATTTTTGGTTTAATAGATATGTCCAATTATGTGTTACCGGGGTGAAGGGGTCAGGGTTCAATCCGACCCGACACGGACTTGGCCAAATCAAACTGACCCAGCCTAGGTCTGGAGAAAGTCAGGTCGAGCTAGCCCATTTAGCTTGGCCTGGCCTGGCTCGTCCCTTCTGGGTCCGAACCAGCCCACTAGGCAAGTCTGAATGGTTTGGCAGACCTAGCGGCACATCCCACTACGCTCGCCCGGGCCCAGGGTTATGGGCCAGCTCCCTTCTCCATAGACGTGACATAGACACATCATAAACCTTCTCACATGGCCAGTTTAACCATCATGTTTGGTTTAATTCTTCACACGGTTCCATGCTTGCACCATGGGATTCCAGCACCCCGGCCCGTCGCGACGCGTCGTGGTCGTGGCCTCCTTCACCTAGGAATGCCATCAGGGCAAGCCTCCTTCAGCACCCCGGCATGTCCCGGCTGCGACATCAACTGCCCAAGAGCACCATCATGGGGTGTCTCCCTTAGAGTAGTTGGGGGGAACCTTCCTCAGCACTGTGGCCCATCGTGGCCACGATTTTCACCGCCCAGGCATGCCTCCTTCAGCGCCGTGACTCGTCGCTACCGTGGCTTCCACTGACCAAGGGTGCTACCAGAGGGTGCTTCCATCTCAAGCTTCCATCTAGGCCAGTGGAATGTCTCTTCTCCACCAGAACTCAGCTAGATCCACCACATTCTGCCTTTCCTTCTAGTTACCCATGAGATACGCAACCAAATCCACAAATGACGAAGAGTCTGGGCCTTCTTCATTTGGCCCGTACCCACCTCATTAGCATTAACATGGTTCTATTTCAAGAATATTACAACTCTTAACTAACACATGAAACCCCTACCATGAGTTTGTTAGAAGGAGTTGCCGATGAGGAAGGAGTCTCCACACAAAATGTGTTCACCAACATTTGCCCTCACATATCATTTCCCCAATGATTGTCATACGACCACGTTCATTGTAATGCCCCGACCCAAGTTACCCAAAGTTGATGCATTATTTTAATAAATTGGCATGATTACATGGAATCATGTCCTGAAGGACCAGTTATTTTAGTAGTCTTGTAAAAAAGATTACATACATGAAGTTTAACATTACAAAATGAAAAGAAAAACAACAGTAATTTATTCCATTAGAAATGTCCAATCCTCCAAGATTATTCCTACAAGTCACTCATAACTAACATCATAATATCCTGGGAAAATAAAATATTATAAAGTGGTGAACTCTGATCCTTAGTAAGGGTAAATAATTTAGAAAAATCTATAAACTATTGAGGCATGATCTGTAATAAAAAACAACATCCTTGCAAACATAAACATGAATATAATATGGAAAAAATAAATCCAACATTACCATATAAACACACACATGGATATTCTACATGTAGAATAATCATGTAATAAATAATTTGATAATGAGGGAATTTATAGTACCAATATTTAATTTTTGTGTCAAGGCCTTGTGCTAGGACATAAGGGCTAACATTAACCGGACCCCAACTCAGAGAGACACTATAACCGGACTCCAACCCAGAGAGCCTCTGTAAAAGTACTCCAACCCGGAGGGTCTAGTGTAATCAGACCCCAACCCATAGGCCTTGCATTTTCCATTCCCCTACCCAGAACATACTAGTCTAATACATTCATCCGAAGAAAAGGATGAAATATAACATAAACATTCGTATTAAAAGTAGCATAAGAAATGTCAATACATTATCCATATACCATGAATGGTATAAAAATAACACATACATAGACAAACATATCACAAAACAATAAATAAAATATGGACGCTTTTTATCATAATAAATCAACTTCAAACAAGTTTAAAATCCATTAATGGGTGTAGACATAGATGAAAATGATTAGTAAAATGCTTTGAGAGAAATACCCCTTTATCATGAAATCATTTAAAATTTTCACAATTTGTATAGGAAGTCAATTAAAATGTATTTCTGAAACAAAGTGTCACATACAACATTGAATCTTTTTATAAGAATTTTCATTTCAAAAAATTCATGTCCATATAAATAAATCCTTAAAACCATTTTAAAAACATTGATATTAATGAAAAAGGTTTAGAAGAATAAATCTTTAAAAAAATTTAAAATGATGTTTCAGAAAAAGAGTCCCTTAAAAATAATCCCTTTTAGAATTCTTTTATGAAACATGGAATTTTATAATAAATATGTCCTAGTAAAAACTTACACATAAACAATCTCGAATAATAATGAGATTTGAGGAATTTAACCCTTACCAATTTGGTAACTTATGAAACATACTCCCCAAGAAAGAAGAACCATACAATTAAGATGTAAATACACATAAATTAAAGTTTAATACAAAATGAATGCAATTATGGGGAGTACAAACAATACAAAAATGGGAATAGTGGCAATATATCTTGAATCTCACGGGAATAAGGAGTGAGGCGAAAACCCCTTACCTTTCCATTTCCTTTGGTTGAGGGTAAGTTTAACCTCCTATATAATGACCATTGTATGTTATTATATTATACCAGAACCATATTCATATTTATTATGTCATACATTATTCATTTATGACTTTATACTACCCATTTAATAATGATTTTCTTGTTAAACTAACATTTCGGGTAATAATCACTTTCTTTATCTTACATATTTTAACTTGTTATTCTGGACCGTATCATTTAGATAATGATTTAAATACTTCCAGAATACAAAAAATGATTAATATATCATTTATATTTAGAATATAAACATTTATGATAGTTAGATATATGACTTCGAAAACACCGTTTATGGAGACGGTAGGGAGTACATACCGATAAATTATGTTTCTGTTTTCATATCACATTGATTAGAAGTAAGTGAATAATATATATGTAAGTACATATATATATATATATATCCATTAGAATTATTATTTCATATATTAGATACTTATTAGTAATATATATATTTATAATCGTCGATGAATGGTGAACGTGGAAATGAATCTCATCACGTCGTGGAGACGGTAATCCGTACGTACCAACGAGCGAAAATATCATTTCCTTAAAGGTGTGGACGT
Source organism: Viscum album (assembly GCA_963277665.1). NCBI lineage: Eukaryota > Viridiplantae > Streptophyta > Magnoliopsida > Santalales > Viscaceae > Viscum > Viscum album. Next base: position 49,967,369 of record OY728152.1, on the reverse strand, counting down.
GGATGGTATATTACTTTTATTGAGACATTATCATGTAATTTTCATTATTTATATACATATTATTCATTATTATATCCATCCAAATAATAGTGTTGAATAACAAATTACACCACGACATGGAGACGGTAAGCCGTACGTATGCACGCATTGTGACATTATCATTCATAGGATGGATAGAATAATTAATATGGTTGTGCCATAATTATAATAGTATCATTGTATATATATGGTACTGTAGTTATAATTTTGGTATGGTAATAATAAAGAACGTGTATGTGGAATAATTAAAGAACATGAAAGATGGAGGTGAAATCATTACCACTTCTTTGGGATCTTCCATTTTGATTTGACCAAAAGGGATCCGTAGGATGGATTTATTACCAAAGTAAGGCCTCTAGGATGAAATTAGGATATTTGGGAGTATATTTGGGCTGGTTTTGGCTGAGCCAAATGGATTTGGAGGTGTGAATTTGGGAAAAGGGGAAGTGCCCTTTTATAAGATGAGTGAGGGGTAACTTAGGAAAAACTTAATATATTATTTTATAATAAACTCCTTTTCAGTTTCTAATGGCTCAAAATCTAATTATTTAAAGTCTAAGGTATGGATGAGTCAAAAACCATCAACCAATAGGTTTTACATAGGTTTGGGTCACTATATTAACCTTATTTTTAGATTTAATTTCTAGTTAAATAGTTTGACATTTACCATGTCTCTTTGTATTTTTATATTATATGGTTAATAAACTCACAGTAAACATCCAATAGAAGCCAAAGTGGTTAATTAATCACATATATAATATTATTTATGCCCTTTGTCTGAACCTTGTATTTTTAGAATAGAATACCAATTAATAATAAAATATTGGTCTTAAAAAGCTTTTATGTCAATTTTGACACTATTTGGTATTGTGTTTTTGCTAAATTTAACACAGCATTATTATTTAGAAAAAAATTCATTTAATCAACCATAATATGTCATATTAACATAGAACATTTTTGGAATTACTAAAAAGGATCAAATTACCTTTAAATGGGTATTTATAATATCATTTATTTTAATATTTCATTAATAAGGTAATTACTATATCATCATTATGTCATATATAAATTAAATTATTTAATTTCTAAAAATTATAAATAAAATACAATTATGTAGGAAATATTTTTATCTTTCTAATGAATATTTATTGTCGAGTTTATCTTATGTGCAACCCTATATTAAAAATGGTTTAGTTATTAAACATTGAATTTAACACTTTTAACTCTTCTTTGAATTAAATAATAATAAATGTCCTAATCTAATTCAAGTAGACCTAAAGGATCAAATTTTATTCCTAAGTTTTTTTCTGGTCGAATTACACTTATCCAATAGGATTGGGACATGTGTTTGGGTAATTATATTATCATTTTTACCTTTAATTACCGTATTTACTTTTAACTGTGGTAAATAAAAGTCAAAAATTACTATTGACTAAAAATTATTTTTATCTTATTGAAGCACATTTTACTTAATGATATCAACTGGGTCTCTCATATTTTTAAAATTCAATTCACAGAAGGGTTAATATTACGTTTTATGCAAAGTTGCAAATGCTCGTAGGAGGTGGGTAAAAGACGGTAAAATATCAATAAAATTTTTATATATCTAAACTTATTATAAAATTAATCCAATGAATTACAATTTAAATTATATAGTAATTATGTATCTATTTTTACCTATAAAAAATTGAAAATAAATAAATAATTATTTAAATGAAATGTCGTTTTTAACCAATAACGCAGCGTATTTCACTATTCATCAAAATTGAAAGTTTTTAGAAACATACCAAAAATTCACCCTAAGATAATTTTGATATTATGAATTCAAAAATAAAGTTTATTTTACCAAATTATAAACATATAAATTTCATTTATTAATTTAAAATCAATTCCTGTTGTCAAAACCAAAATCTTATTTTTAAGAAATAATAACTATCAGAAGATTTTCACTTGTTTATGTCCAATTTCAAAGATAAATTACATAAAATTACCAGAATTGGATTAAATGGTAAAAATATAATCTATTAATTCTTCTAAACCATTAAAATGTATAATTTAACACTATTAATTAGTTTGATTTAAAATGTAGTTTTCAGTTAAAATATAGTATTTTTCACTATTCACCCAAATATGAAAGTTATTAGAATAACAACAATAATTTATTGAAACTTTAATTTTATGTCCTGATTATAAAGAAGAAGTTTATTTTTTAAAATTGAATTTAAAAAAGTTTCAAATATTGGATTTAAAAAGGGTTCTCTATTAAAAGGCGGTAAAATTATATTTTTTGAAAAATACATCTTTTATCTGAAAGAAATTAATTTATTCTCACATTATGTATAAAAATCTCATAATATGGATTCTAAAATTATAAGGATTATGTAAAGTTCAAAATTCAGTGAATATTATTAATAACCCTTTTGAACTACAAATTTGCTAAATCGTGGTATTCTAGAACTCGGTGTTGCGTGTAGTGGAAGTTATTGGATTACTTTGAAACAAAAACGTACTATGAAATATTGCGGTGTTACATTATTCGCTCCATAAATAAATTCCGTTATCACAATTTGAAATTGTTTTTTGAAAATAAAAGGTTGAAAATATATAATACCTTTGTGGGAAAACCCACATCGGATATTGGGTTAATAAAATTTAGTATTAATAAGAGGAAAAGGGAAATGGAAGGTTCACAACCAAATTATGATCTCATTTAGAAGAAAATTGGTCGAAAATAAAGACAAATAATTGGAGGAAAAATGTAAATATTTATAGGGAGTGATTGATGTTATCAATCAAAAACAAGTGTAAAATTGAGGGCCTCAAATCCATCAATCTATGATGATTCAAAATACAATCTGTTCAATAAAACATAAGGTATTAGGATAACACATTTTTGGTTTTAAGATACCTTCCCTAATGTTTAAGAATTAATTTACCCGTATAATATAAGGTGAAAAAATTATATATATATATATATATACTAGTCAAGTAGAGTTTTATCCTTCAACTAATTCTCACCCCAAACTCATCTTTCACACCAAAATAATTCAAAAAAATAATCTATTTATCCTAAAAGTATAGGGTTCCAAAAATAATGAATTTATAATTCACCTATTAGACCCTTTAGAAAAAACAAGGTTATTAAATCTGGGGAATTTATGTAGTCCAATGGTAGGCAATAAATCCCAATCGCACTATGGTTGTATGTTTGATTCCTGCAGCTTTTTCTGATGCGACAGATTTTCACATGGTTTCCATATTTCCATTTTTATAAAAATCCAAAAATAACATTAACAATAATATCCCATTTTAATCTTAATCCATTCCAAACTGTAGACTTATCCAAAATAATTTTATCCAAAATCATTGTCCAAAATTTATAAGGAAGTTAAACATAATGAAGATCCATTTTCCATGTAATAACATGTGAACACCATCATCATGAATTATTTTAAAACATGGAAACACCTTGAATTACCATAAAAACTTATTGATTACATTCATGATCCCATATCCTTTATATAATACTACATATATTCTTTATATCCAAAAAATTTGAATATTCCAGCAATGATGAAATAAACAAACCGTAAATTAGTTCCATGATAGTCCAGAATATCCAATATAATTTATCCAGATCAACCATCTCTTATTCCAAAATTACTACCTCAGTATCAATAACATATTAAGGTTTATCTTTCCTCCAACCACGTATTTTCAAAAAATATTTACTTTTTGTCGAGTCACTCTTCAAAAAACTATATAATCTCAAATCCTCAATGAAATATTACAATAGTACAAACATTATTTCTTTCTATAATTCATATAACTAGTATATCATCCATACAACACTGAAATGTCCTAATTTTTTAAAAAACATAATAACACTGGTCATTCCACTTAATCTATGGTAGTATCATAACTTTATTATTATCCAACAGCATCATTTTGGGAATACTCTGATGATTTGGACATTGATTCACATAGTGACCCAACTCCATCCAGATGAAGCATTGTACAAATTAATGTTTTTCCTTATCCTTGCAATCACGTACTTGGGGTCCTTTTTCTATACACTTATAGCAAACTATCATTCCCTTAAAGAATTTACCAAGGTGATTCTTTCCACAAATATCACATATGGGAAAATCCTTCATTCCCTTCTTCCCTTTATCTATATTTCTCTCTACCATCCTTTTCTTCTCGGGCTTCCCATCAAAGACATAGGACTCAGATAATTCTATACTTCTCTTATTAACATATGATACTATTTCTTCATATGTTGAGAATACATGGGACACTATTACCCTTCGAAATGTTGTCTTAATACATTCAAATATATAATCCTTCTTACTCATTGGATCGTACATATTGTTGGAGTTCTCATTCCTTCTACTGGGATCCATTTCTAAACAATGGCATTCACTAGGACAGTTTATGAATCAAAATTCATAATTCCAAACTTCTAAAACTATTTACTAAAATTGAACAATTTATGGATATAATACATAATCTTAAAAATGTTTTCTTTGAGGATATATATACTCACAAACCCTTAATAATGGTTTTTAAAGAAAATGTGAATTTTCCTAAGCATATACCCCTGGAGTTTCATATCCAAGAGTGAAGCAAGGCCCATTGTTATGGACTAGTTTCTGTTCATGTCAAGCTCAAAGTAGTGTACTCGGGTTTTACCCCCAGGTACATCTGTTACAGAGCCGCGTCTACCTGCTCATATCTAGACAGGGATGTAGTTATGGGAAAAACCCAAAATCTCTAAATTACAAAAATTCTTGGAAGTTATTCTATAATAATTCACAAATTAAATCTTAGGGTAATGTGCTCTAATCAGTGATTATCTAAATTTAGATTCCAAGGTTTGTATTAAACTTATCTAATCCCAACTGTAATGCCCCAACCCCAGTTACCCAGAGTTAGAGCATTATTTTATTACGTTGGCATGATTACAAGGAATCAAGTCCTGAAGGACTGATTAGTTTTGTTTTCTAGGAAAATATATTACATACATGAAGTTCAACATTACAACTTGAAAAGAAAAACAATAGTAATTTATTCCATTAGAAATTTCAAAGCCTCTAAGATTATGCATGAAAGTCACTCATAACTAACTTCATTATATATTTGGAAAATAAAAAATAAGAAATGGGTGAGCTTAGATGCTCAGTAAGGGTAAATAATTTAGCTACATCTATACAATTTTATGGAAAGATGTGTAATAAAAACTATGCTCTTTCAAACATAAACATGAACATAATATGGAAAAAAATATATCAAACATTACCATATAAACATTCACATGGATATTCTACTAGTCGAATAATCACATGAAAAAACTAATTTCATAATGGGGAAATGTATAGTACTAGACTTTAATTTCTGTTTCAAGGCCTCGTGCAAGGACCTAGGGGCTAACTGTAACAAGACCACAACCCGGATAGCCTCTATAACCAGACTACAACCCAGAGAGCCTCTACAACTGGACTCCAACACGGAGGGTCTGCTATAACTGGACCCCAATTATGAGGGCTTACTTTTACCTTTCCCCAACCCAGAACATACTAGTCCAATACATTCATCATATGAAAATATTGAAATCTAACATACACATTCTTATTCAAACTAGAATATGAAATGTCAATACTTTATCAATAAACCATGAATGGTATAAAAATAACACAAATACAGTCAAACATATCACAATACATTTAATACAATATTTAAGATTTGTATCATAATAAATCAACTTAAAACAACACTAAAATCCATTAAAGGATGTTGACATAGATGAAAATGATCAGTAAAATGCTTTGGGAGAAATAACACTTTTTCAAGAAATCATTTAAAATTCTCACATTTTATAAAGGAATTCATTTAAAATGTATTTTTGAATCAAATTATCCCATAAACTTTGAAAAATTTTATACGAATTATCATATCAAAACGTTCATGTCCATATAAATAAATCGATAATACCATTTTAAAGACATGGACATAAATGAAAAAGGATAAGATGAATAAATCTTTTAAAACATTTAAAATGATCTTTTCGTAAAAGAGTCCCTATAAAATATTCCCTTTGAAAATTATTTTATGAAACATGGACATGTATAATAAATATGTCCCAGTAAAAACATACACATAAACAATCTCGAATAATAATGAGATTTGAGGAATTTATCCCTTACCAATTTGGTAACTTATGAAACATACACACCATTAAATAAGTACCATACAATGAAGATGTAAGTACACATAAATTGAAGTTTATTATACCTAGAATACCCTTATGGTCAGTACATACACCACCCAAAAGGAAATAGTGGCAATATATCTTGAATCTCACGGGAATAAGGAGTGAGATGAAATCCCCTTACCTTGCACTTTACATAGGTCGATGGTATGTTTAACCTCTTGTATAATGACCATTGCATGTTTTTATATTATAAATAAACCATATTAATATTTATTATATCATAAATGATTCTTTTATGACTTTATATTACCCATTTAATAATTATTTTCATGTTAAATTAACATTTCGGGTAATAATCGCTTTCTTTATCGTACGTATTTTAACTTGTTATTCTTTACAGTATCATTTTCATCTTGATTTAAATACATACATAATTCAAACATTGATTAATATATCATATATATTTATAATAAAAATATTTAAAATAGATAGATATATGAAATGGAAAACACTATTTATGGAGAGGGTAGGCCCTACATACGCATAAACGATGTTTCTGTTTTCATTTCGTATTGAACGGTAGTAAGTGAATGAGATATATGTAAGTATATATATATATATATATCTCTATAGTAGAATTATTATTTCATATATTACATAATTATTAGTAATATATATTTTTATAATTGTCGATTAATTATAAACGTGGAAATGAATCGCATCGCATCGTGGAGATAGTAATTCGTACGTACACACGAGCGACAATATCATTTCCTTAAAGGTGTGGAATTCGAGGGTATATTAATTTTAAAGAGACATTAGAATGTTATTTTTATTATTTATATACATAATACTCATCATTATATGCTTCCAAATAACATTGTGTTGAATACAAAATTACACCAAGACGTGGAGACGGTAAACCGTACTTACACACGCATGGTCACATTATCATTCATAGGATGGATAGAATAATGAATATGGTTGTTTCATATTTATAATAACATCACAACATATATAAGGTACTTGATTTATTATTTTGGTATGGTAATAATAATGAAAGATTAAGTGGAAGAATAAAAGAACATGAAAGAGGGTGGTGAAATCATTACCTCTTCATTAGATTCTTCCTTTGGATTTGACCAAAAGGGCTCCTTAGGATGGATTTATGAAAAAAATACGGCCTCTAGAATGATTTTAGGATATTTGGGAGAATATTTGGCAGGTGATGGAAGATATAAATGGCTTTGGAGGTGTGAATTGGAGAGATGGGGAAGTGCCCTTTTATAAGAGGGGTGAGGGGTACCTTAGGAAAAACATAAAATATTATTTTATAATAAATTCATTTTATGCTTCTAATGTTTTCAAAATGAATTATTTAATGGCTATGGTGGGGATGGGTGTAAAACCACTAAACCGATAGGTTTTATACTAGTTTGGGTCACTATATTGACCTTATCTTTTAGATTTAACTCTTAGATAAATAGTTTGACATTTACCATGTCTTTTTGTATTTATATATTATATGGTTAATAAACGTATTATAAACATCCAAGAAAACCCCAAGTGGTTAATTAATGACATATATAATATTATTTATGTAACAAACCCAAATGATAAAGGGTTAAATGACTAAATGATATGACTCATGTCAACCGGGTGCACCTTCCTTTTCGGGAGCCCGTCTGATTAGAACTCCATAGTTAAGCGTGCTTGGCCTGGAGTAGTAATCAGGATGGATGAACTTCTGGGATGTTTCCCAGGGTGTGTGTGAGTGATGAAAAAGAAAACTGGAAAGGAAATGTGTTGTCCGGTGGGGACTATCACAAGTTAGATAACTCGTTCGGGCATGTGGGTGGACCCTGGAGTGGGCCCCACATGTCTGTGGGGAAACTTGGGGTATCTGGAAGGCTAGAACCCGACAGCCCTATTAATGATGGGTTCCTGTGCTGTCACTAGGACCCAGTTTTCATATTTGGTATCAGAGGAGGAACCCAGCCTTATGTGTGCGGTGCACTGCCTGGGTTGAGATGTAGGCCCCACAACGAGGAAGTTGTGCACTAAAGGGGGGGGGGTGATTGTAACACCCCCAAATGATAAAGGGTTAAATGAATAAATGATATGACTCATTTCAATGGGGTGCACCTTCGTTTTCAGGAGCTTGTCTGATTAGAACTCCACAGTTAAGCGTGCTTGGCCTGGAGTAGTAACCAGGATTGGAGACCTTCTGAGAAGTTTCCTTGGGTGTGTGTGAGTGAGGAAAAAACACACTGGAAAGGACATGTGTTGTCCTGTGGGGACTATCATTAGTTATATAACTCGTTCGGGCATGTGGTTGGATCCTAGAGTGAGCCCCACGGGTCTGCGGGGCAACTGGGGGTATCTAGAAGGCCAGAACCCGACGACCATGTTAATGTTGGGTGCATGTGCTGTCACCGGGACCTGGTGGTCATATTAATGTAAAGACCCAAAAAATTCAAGGTAATTTTTTTCTAATTTTTCATTGGTATTTTACAAGAACACAGTTTCTGACGGCGCCTGATTCTGAGGCCTGGTGTGCCCGGAATCAATTTCTGAAGTTTAGCTCGGGTACGTTCAGTGAACAAAAGAGCGGGTTTTTCTATGTTTTAAACTGGTGCTCGAAATCGAATACCAAGGGCACCGATGGAATTTCAGCACCGGTAATTGTTTAGAAACAACATTTCCGGAGTTGCGTTTACTCGGGTGTGGTTTTAAATTTTTGGGGTTAAGTTAAGAAATAAAATAAAAGTGGTGCGACACTTTATATTATTTCACTTAAAGCGGCTTAACCTAAGTTAAGCGGATAAGGTGGGACCCACCATATCCTACCCACTTTGTAGGATATTTGTGAGGTGGGGCCCGCATGATCCCCGCCATTTCTTTCCATCTATGTAACACACCCGCAACCCCCCTTTTTAATGAAAGTCAAACCTTACGTTTTTTTGGTTAAGAAACTCCTCATTAAATTGGGCGGTTAAATCGTTACAATTAATTCATTGAATTAATTGTTTGTTTCTTATCTTTTGATTTTCAAATTCTTATGTTGATAATAAAATAAGGGATGGACTTATTTTATTATGGTTGGGTTTGTGTTGTGTTATGCTTTCGGGAGAAAAAGAGAAGATTCTTCGTTCTTTGAAGAAGAACGTGATGAACGCACCTCCGCCAACGAAGAACGCCAACCTCCGATGGCGGACGACGACAAGAGACGCCTTCCTCGGAGATCGCCTAACGCCAATGACGTTCATTCCGTGGAGAACCTTTTCTTCCATGTCAATCCTCTTCTTCCGTGGCCATCCTCTCCTTCCATGATGGTTAATTCCAGGAGGAACGCTCGTTCGATGACAACGTTGAGGTAGGGATTTATTTTATTTGTTAGTTCGTGAAATCTTCCATCACTTTCTCCTTTTCTTTGAACCACCTATTATCGTGATAACGGGAGAAGGTCGGACCGCACGAACACGGCCGACACTCCTCCCCTTTCTGGTTGTTGATATTGTTGCGGCGTGCAAGGCAATGCGGTGCCGATGCACCGCACGGAATTTTGATAAGGAAAGGTGGAGAAGCGCGGAGCCATCGCGCTGCACCGTTGAAGACGAACCGAAGAAACGACGTCGTCGCGCGGCGCCGTTGAAAACAAACCAAAGATGTGACACCGTCGCGCTGTACCGGATAACTACTAAAGCAATCCGGCCGGAGCAGGGCCGCGACGAAGGGGCGCGGCGCCGTTGCGCGGCAGCAGACGAACCAAGGTCGCGGCTGGTTCCGAGCCGCGGCAGAGTAGCGGAACTGGAGGCCAGTACCGGGCCGCCGGTGTCGGAGCGAGGGGACCGGCCTAGCCGGTCCCGTGGCGGCAGATGCCAGCCGGCCGGAGCGGGCCGGCCGGACCATTGAAGAACCGGGGGTTCGAAACCCTTGGCCGCACCGGACGTGAGCGGCCCCATTAAGGGGCTGCAGTTGCTTCATGCGGGGGCAGCACCCCCCACTTCCGAAACGGCTCAGTCATTCGGTCGAGCCCCTGGCCAGCGCACCGCGTGCCGGGCGGCTACCCTGGCCAGTCCGCCAGACCGGAACGCCAGGCCGGGCCGGGCCGCGCTCAATAGGGCTAGACCTGGACCCGGTTCGGGTGACCCGGTTGGGGCCGACCTTGGGGGTATCGTGCCGGGTCGGACCGGGCCTGAACCCCTTAATACCGAACCTCTTCTGGTCGGATTCCCATAACCTGAGCTACGAGCCTCTGATCGATGCACCGTCGGTTGAGATGTAATCCTTGGATCGAGGCGGTCGTTTTGGTATATCGCACTCAAGCTTTCAGAGAACATTGGGTTCGTGCGGGTTGGTTCGTACATGAAACCAACCGGGCCCTCGGAGCGGAAACGCTTATATCTTGAGATCCAGACGTCCGATTGACATGCCATTGACTTTGTTGGATTCTTTTTGAGGAGACAGAACTTTTGGCATACTTCTCCCAAGGTTTGGATGCAGTTGGATTATGGACGGGTTGGATTGTACCCAAAATACAACCGGGCCCCTGGAACAGAAAAACTGATAACTTACAGACCAGACGTCCGTTTGACGAACTGTCAGCGGCGTTGGTGATCACGTTGAGAAACAGACCCTATGAGAATACCCTTTGAGAGTTCAAGGTATAGTTGAGATACATCCGGGTTGGTTTTCACACGAAACCAACCGGGCCCCTGGGACGAAAATGCTAATAACTCACAGATCGGGCGTCCGATTGACGCGCCGTCTGTTGCATTGAGACCCCTATGATGAGGCGGTCCTTTGAGATACTTCTTCGTGGGACTTGTTATTTTTTGTGTATCGACCTGTAGCTCGTGGAGCGGACCCTCCCAGAGATGAGCATACAGAGTACATAGACCGTGTAGCTGGCTGTGACCGATGACTGCTTGTCCGATTCGATTCAGAGTGACTAGCATTGCCTAGTGGGGAGCACTACTTTGTGAGGTGGAAGACCCATGGCAGAGGAGAACAGATTTGTGAGGTGGCAAACCCGCGGTACTCGACAGGAGGAGTACATCTGTAGGCTATGATGGGGAGCACTATTGTGTGAGGTGGCAGACCCATAGCGGTGGAGCACTACTGTGTGAGGTGGCAGACCCGCGATACACGACAAGAGGAGTACCTCAGCAGTCTTAGGTTAGTGAGAAGTACCTCAGAGTTGTGACATGATCATTGTACACACCAAAGACGGGCTCATGAGCAGTTACAGTTTCGATAATGAAAATCTTGGTTTGAGCTGAGTCTATGTCCTTTGTGTTTACCTCATGATTGAGATGGGTCACTTGATAACATAGGTATATGTATGGGCATATACCTGGGTAGTGGTTATCGGTTGATTTCTTAATCTTTGTGTTTCCTCATGATTGAGATGGGTTACTTGATAACTTAGGTATATGTATGGGCATTTACCTAAGTAGAGGTTATCTATTGAGATCTTCTTTGTGGTTATCCTTGTTGGATTTAGTGAGACCTTGATGGTCTCAGGGTCCCTACTGAGTATCGTTATACTCACCCCTGCACGGGCTATGCCCACCCCTCTTTGTGTTGGTTGCAGATGACGGGCAGTGCTAAGTGAGGCCGAGTGTTCGAGGACTGGACGGTACCCGGAGGTGTACCTCACGACGAGTCAGTATCAGGAGGTGGACTTCATGGTGAGACGATACTCGAAGGAGGTTGACGGGCAAGAGAGTTGTGGAGTCTATCTGTACCTACCCTTCAGGTTGGATCCGTGGTTGATGATCCAGGAGTTGCGCTATCTATACCTACCCTTCAGGTAGGATCCGAGGAGGAGGACCCATGAGCTACTTCCTTTCTTCCAGCTTTTGCATTTTCTGTTGTACTTTCGTTCAGTTGTAGTTATACTTTCAGTTGAGTTTGTATTCTGTCCCATTTACTTTTCAGCACTTTATTTTGTACTTAGTGTTTTACATCCACTTGTACTCTATGGTGTTTTGTTTACTTTTATAAAGGCAATGCCTTCCCAGTTATCGGGATTTACGCCTTTGGTGCTAGTCGCCAGCCCCTGGCCTATGGAAGGTGGGCTTGGGGTAGTCACGACACGGGCCCCGACGATGGGTCATGACAAATTGGTTTTAGAGGAGTCAGTTCTACCGTAGAATTAATAAATCTGATATTTTCTTTCTGTGAAGTGACAGTGTTAAGAGTACCGAGTGTGGTTTATAGTTCAGGGAGTCCAGTGTTGGTGCGGGCGGCTGACGTATCCATATACCAGGACCCTGACAACTGATTTCCGACTTTGTGCACGAAAACACTGATTGCATGTGTGTTTCCAGAAGTTTTTAAAAGTCATCTCAAACCAAGTCAGCTCACTATGTATAAATCGTTTGAACGTTTCATGTTTGTTTCTTTCAGGATGCCTCCCCGCAGACGACCAGCTATAGCCCTGAGAGTTGTTTGTACTGACAACCCGCCGAGTGACGTGGCCTCAGTACAGGGCCCAATCCCAGTTGAGGCACCAGCGGAGGCACCAACGGTACTACTACCTATTGGGCCACCGATACCACCAGCCCCAGCAGCAAAGGTTTCACGTCGCTTGAGCGCACTGCACGACTTCTAGCGCCAGAGGCCACCCAGGTTCATGGGAGATACAGACCTGCATGCGGCTAAGGATTGGATGGAGGCTGTGGTGAGAGTTTTCAGGCTAGTGGGGACGCAAGCAGACTTCATGGTGATCCTTGCTGCCAGCCTTTTTCAGGAAGTAGCAGGCAGATGGTGGAGCCTAATGCTTCAGATGCATGACGAGGCGACACTTCTTTGGGCAGACTTCGAGAGGCTGTTCTGGGAAGAGTTTGTACTAGCCACCCTTCGAGTGGTGCGTATACATGAGCGAATTCAGCTATGGAAGGGCAGCATGATAGTGGCGCAGTATTCAGCGAGGTTCACAGACCTCTCACGGTACTCCACAGAGATGGTACGAGACCCATTCTTCAGGTCCCGAACCTTCGACCAGGGGCTCAGGTGAGAGATTAGATCTTCTGTTGTTTATCGCAACATTCCGACGCAGACAGGGGTGTTGGAGAGAGCACTCTTAGTGGAGAGTTTCCTTGCAGAGCATTCTCCTACAGCAGGACCCACCACTAGCCGGCATGCGGAAGAGTCTTCTGTCGCAGGTAGTAGACAGATGACGCAGAGGTCCAAGAGGACCAGACCTACATGTGGTCGACCGCATGACTCAGGGTCGGTAGTGCGAGGCACCAATTGGAATGACAGAGCCAGACCTGCCATGCAGTGTTACTCCTGCGGCGGGATTGGTCAAATGGTACGTGACTGTCCGACCCACCATGCAGATGACCAGCTGTTAAATGAATAACCTCCCAGGCAGAGGCAGAGGTTCGATCAAGGCATACCGCTAGGATCTGGCTGTGCAGCTAGAGGGGGACTACGCTTCGAGGTGTTGCCACCACCACCACCAGGAGGTCCACCCCGACCGCAGGGAAGAGGTGGACATGGGAGAGCTCAGCTTCAGGAAGCAGAATTATACAACTACGGAGCTCCGGAGGCGAGTGGATAGGAGTGGAACTAGTGGTTTCCTTTTATTATTTGTATATCTAGTTCCATGTTGTTGTTGTTACATTTGTTTCTTTTTACCATGAGCTGCAATAATATAAAGACACATACCATTGTGACATTTGCTTCATTCCTTTTTGAGTACTAAGCGGTTCCGGTTTAAACTGTTGACTTGACCCTCACATTCGAGATTTCTACTGGAAGAGACCCAGTGACCTCATGCGGATGCCGATAGTGTGACTCGACCCTTATAAGTGAGAGTGATGTTTGGATCTATTGGTAGTAATGTCGAGGTCATACGACGTCGTCCATGGCATGAATACATCATTCAAGTCTGGATTGACTGTATTAGGCAAATAACGTGGTTCATCCAGGGGTTGAGACCAGATTTCTCTTATCAGCAAAGAAGAAATATTAGCATCTATTGTGGGACTAGAGAAGGTCAAGGTCATCCAAGTGTGGATGAGGAAAACTCAAAGCCGAGAGAAGCCTTATGGTGACAGGAGGCAGAGACCACTAGAGTTCGAGGATGGCGACCACGTTTTCTTACGGGTCTCACCTCGACATGGAATTACGGAGACGTGGCCGAGGCATCAAGTTATCTCCGAGGCTCAACGGACCTTTCTAGGTCCTTAGAAGGGTAGGCGAGGTGGTTTACTGCTTGACCCATCCACCTCAGTTGTACCGGGTGCACAACGACATCCGTGTATCTTAACTAAGGAGATATGTGCTCGACCCTTCACATATCATCGACCATGGGAAGCTAGACATGGTCGATGGGGTGACTTTCTCGGAGGTTCCAGTGGGGAACGAGGATCGACAGGAGAAGATCCTACGAGGATGATCGATTACTCCGGTGCACTTTCTTTGGCAGTACGAGAATCTCTAGGTAAGACCTTGGGAGCGGGAGGCTCAGATGCGTGCTCGGTACCTACTTTTGTTTCCCTAGTTTTTTACGTATCTTTACAGAGACGTAAATAACTGAGGTGGGAGTGATGTAAAGACCCGTAAAAATCAAGTAATTTTTTTTCTATATATTATTTGTGATTTTACAAGAACGCAGTTTCTGACGGCACTTGATTACGAGGCCTGATGTTCCCGGGATCAATTTCCGAAGTTTAGCTCGAGTACGTTCAGTGAACGAACTAGTGGGGTTTTTCTAACTTTTAAACTGGTGCTCGGAATCGAATTCTGAGGGCACTGATGGAATCGCAATGCTGGTATTTTCTTAGAAACACCTTTTCGGGAGTTGCGTTTACTCGGGTGTAGTTTTTAATTTTTGGGATTAAGTTAAGAAATACAATAAAAGTGGTGCGACACTTTATTTTAGTTTACTTAAAGCGGCTTAACCTATGTTAAGAGGATAAGGTGGGACCCACCATATCCTACTCACTTGGTAGGATATTTGTGAGGTGGGGACCGCATGAGCCCAGCCGTTTCTTTCCTTCTAAGTAACGCACCCGCAACGACCCTGTTTAATGAAAGTCAATCCTTACATTTTTTTGTTAAGAAACACCTCATTAAATTGGGTGGTTAAATCATTACAATTAATTCATTTAATTAATTGTTCATTTCTTATCTTTTGATTTTCAATTTCTTATGTTGATAATAAAATAAGGGATGGACTTATTTTATTATGGTTGGGTTTGTGTTGTGTTAAGATTTTGGGAGAAAAAGAGATGATTCTTCGTTCTTCGACGAAGAATGTGAAGAACGCACCTCCGCCAACGAAGAACGCCAACCTCCGATGGCCGAGGACAGTGAGAGACGACTTACTCAGAGATCACCTAATGCCAAAGACGTTCCTTCCGCAACGAACCGTTTCTTCCGTGGCGATCCTCTTCTTCCGCGGCGATCCTCTTCTTCCACGACGGTTAATTCTGCGACGAACGCTCGTTCGACGACAACGTTGAGGTAGGGATTTATTTTATTTGTTAGTTAGTTAAATATTATGTCACATTATCCTTTTCTTTGAACCGCATGTTTTCGTGATAATGGGAGGAGGTCGGACCGCACGAACACAGCCAACACTTCTCCCCTTTCTGGTTGTTGATATTGTTGTGGCGATCAAGGCAACGCAGTGCTGATGCACCGCGCGAAATTTTGGTAAGGAAAGGGGGAGAAGCGTGGCGCCGTCGCGTCGTGCCATTGAAGACGAACCGAAGACGCGGTGCCGTCGCGCCGCGCCGTTGAAAACGAACCAAAGATGCGGCGTCGTCACACCGCACTTGAGAACTACTAAAGCATAGCG
Source organism: Viscum album (assembly GCA_963277665.1). Classification (NCBI taxonomy): domain Eukaryota; kingdom Viridiplantae; phylum Streptophyta; class Magnoliopsida; order Santalales; family Viscaceae; genus Viscum; species Viscum album. Next base: position 49,951,293 of record OY728152.1, on the reverse strand, counting down.
GCCGGAGAAGGGCCACGGCGAAGGGGCGCGGCGGAGCAGCGGAACCGGATGCCGGTACCAGGCCGCCACGTCAGAGCCAGGGGACCGGCCTAGCTGGTCCCGTGGCGGCAGATGTCAGCTGGCCAGAGCGGGCCGGCCGGACCGTGGAAGAACCGGGGGTTCGAAACCCCCGGCCGTGCAGGACGTGAGCGGCCCCATTAAGGGGTCGTGGTTACTACACGCCGGGGCAGCACCACCCGCTTCCGAAATGGCTCAGTCGTTCGGCCGAGCCCCCAGCTAGCGCGCCAGCACGCCGCGCACCGGGCGGCTACCATGGCTGGTCCACCAGACTGGACCGCAAGGCCGGGCCGCACCAGCTGGCCAGGAAACGCCCATGCGGGCCGGACCCGGACCAGGTTCGGGCCGACCTTGGGGGTACCAGGCCGGGTCGGACCAGGCCCGAACCCCTTAATATCGAACCTCATCCGGTTCGTTGCCCATAACCTGGGCTACGGGCCTCCGATCGATGCACTGACAGTCGTGATGCGATCCTTGGATCGAGACAGTTGTTTTGGTATATCGCACTCAAGGTTTTGGAGAACTTTGGGTTCGGCCGTGTTGGTTCGTACATGAAACCAATCAGGCCCTCGGAGTGGAAACGCTTATATCATCAGCTCCAGACATCTGATTGACGTGAAGTTGACTTTGTTGGATTCCTCTTGAGGATACGGAACTTTTGTCATACTTCGCCCAAGGTTTGGACGCAGTTGCTGTATGGCAGGGTTGGATTGTACCCGAAATCCAACCGGGCCCCTGGAACGGAAAAGCTAATATCTTACAGACCGGACGTCCGTTTGACGAACCGTCAGCGGCGTTGGTGATCACATTGAGAAAAAGTCCCTATGAGTATACCCTTTCAGAGTTCGGGGGACAGTTGAGACACGGCCGGGTTGGTTTGCACACGAAACCAACCGGGCCCCTAGGACGAAAAGGCTAATAACTCACAGACCGGGCGTCTGATTCACGCGCCGTCTGTTGCGTTGAGACCCCTATTACGAGGCAGTAATTTGAGATACTTCTTCGTGAGACTTGAGATTTTTTGGGTATCGACCTGTAGCTCGTGGAGAGGACCCTCCCGGAGACGAGCATACAGAGTACGGAGACCGTGTAGCTGGCTGTGACCGATGACTTCTTGTCTGATTCGATTCAGAATGACTAGAATAGCCCAGTGGGGAGCACTAATTTGTGAGGTGTCAGACCCATGGCGGAGGAGCACTACATTGGGATGTGGCAGACCCGCGGTACTCGATAGGAGAAGTACCTTTGTAGGCTATGAGGGGAAGCACTACTGTGTGAGGTGGCAGACCCATATCGGTGGAGCACTACTGTGTGAGGTGGCAGACCCGCGGTACTCGATAGGAGGAGTACCTCAGCAGTAATAGGATAGTGAGTAGTACCTCGGAGTTGTGACAGGATCACTATACACTCCAGAGACGGGCTCATCAGTAGTTACGGTTTCGATAATGAAAATCCTGGTTTGAGCTAAGTCTATGACCTTTGTGTTTACCTCATGATTGAGATGGGTCACATGGTAACTTAGGTATATGTATGGGAATATACCTGGGTAGTGGTTATCTGTTGATTTCTTAATCTTTGTGTTTCCTCATGATTGAGATGGGTTACATGATAACTTAGGTGTATGTATGGGCATATACCTAAGTAGAGGTTATATGTTGAGATCTAATTTGTGGTTATCCTTGTTGGATTTAATGAGACCTTGAGGGTCTCTGAGTCCCTACTGAGTATCATTATACTCACCCCTACACGGGCTATGCCCGCACCTCGTTGTGTTGGTTGTAGACGATGGTCAGTGCTGATGGAGGCCGAGTGTTCGAGGACTGGACGGTACCTGATGGTGGCACCCGCGATGAGTCAGTATCAGGAGGTGGACTTCACAGCGAGATGATACTCAAAGGAGGTTGACGGGCAAGAGCATTATGGAGGCTATCTGTACCTACCCTTCAGGTATGATCTGTGGTGGACGATCCAGGAGCTGCGCTATCTGTACCTACCCTTCAGGTAGGATCCGAGGAGGACGACCCAAGAGCTGCTTCCTTTCTTCCAGTTTTTGTCTTTTCTGCTGTACTTTCGTTCAGTGGTAGTTGTACTTTCAGTTGGGTTTGTATTCTGGCCCATTTACTTTTCAGCACATTCTTTTGTACTTAGTGTTTTACTTCCTCTTGTACTTTGTGGTGTTTAGTTTACTTTTATAAAGGCAATGCCTTCCCAGTTTTTGGGATTTACGCCTTTGGTGCTAGTCCCCAGCCCCTGGCCTATGGATGGTGGGAGTGGGGTAGTCACGGCACGGTCCCTGAGGACGGTTCGTGACAATTTAAGCCCTTTGGACAATCCTTGGATATTTAGGAATAGAATACCAATTAATAATATAATATTTTTTTTAAAAACTCTCTGATGTCAATTTTGTCACTGTTTGGTAATTGATTTTAGCTAAATTTATAACAACATTGTTACACCACAAAAAAAATTCATTTAATCAACCCTAATAAGTCATATTAATCTATAAAAGTATTGGAATTAATAAAAATTCTGAAATTACATTTATTTGGGTATTTATAATATCAATTATTTTAATATTTCATTTATAATGTCATTACAACATCATCATTGAGTCATAAATAAATTAAATTATTCAACATCTAAAAATTATAAATAAAATACCATTATATAGGAAATATTTTTATCTTTATAATTAATATTTATAGTCGAATTTATCTTATGTGAAACCCTATATTAAAAATGGTTTAGTTATTAAACTTTGAATTTAACACTTTTAAATATTCTTTGAATTAAATAATAATAAATGTCCTAATATAATCCTAGTGGTCCTAAAGGATAATATTTTATTTATAAAGTTGTTTTTGGTCGATTTACACTTGTCCAATAGAATTTGGAAATGTGTAAGGGTAATAATAATTTCATTTTTACCTTTAATTACCCTATTTACTTTTAACAGTGGTAAAAAAAATTCAAAAGTTACTATTCCCCAAAAATTTTCTTTATCTTATTGAACCAAATTTTACTTACAGATATCAACTAGGTCTCTCATATTTTTTAAATTCAATTCACAGAAGTGGAAAAATTATGTTTTATGCAAATTTGTAAATGGTACTTGGAGGTGGGTAAAAGATGGTAAAATTTCAAAAAAAATTTTATATATCTAAACATATTATAAAATGACTCCAATGAATTATATTTAATATATATAGTTATTATGTATCTATTTTTATGTAAAATAAAATTAAATGAAATAAATAATTATTTACATGAAATGTTGATTATAACCAATAACATGTGTTTTTCACTATTCATCAAAAATTTAATGTTTTCCGAAACGTACCAAAAATTCACCCCAAGATAATTTTGATATTCCGAATTCAAAAATGATGTCTATTTTACCAAATTATAAACATAGAAATTGAATTTTTTAATTTAATATTAATTCCCTTTGTCAAAACCAAAAATCATATTTTTAAGAAATAATAACTATCAAAATATTGACACATGTTTATGTCAAATTTCAAAGTGAAATTACATACAGTGAGCAACATTGGATTAAAAGGTAATAATATAATATATTTAAACTTATAATCCATTAAAATGTTTAATTTAATACTATAAAATAATTTGATTTTAAAAAGTTGATTTCAGTTTAAATATTGTATTTTTCACTACTGAACCAAATATAAAAGTTATCAGAAAAACACAAAAAATTTATTGAAGCTAAACTCTTATGACCTGATTCTAAAAAAGAAGTTTATTTTTTCAAATTGAATATATAAAATTGTTAAATATTGGATTTGAAAATGGTTCACTATTAAATGGAGGAAAAATGGGATTTTTTGAAAAATACTTCTTTTATCTGAGAAAAAATAAATTTTTTCTTACATTATATCTAACAAACTCATAATATGGATTAAAAAATAATAAATATGATATAATGTTCTCAATTCAGTTAATAATATTCATAACCTCTTTGGAAGGGCATGTTTGATAAGTCGTGGTATACTAGAACTTGGTGTTGTGTGTAGTGTAAGTTATTATATTTATTTGAATAAATTACGTAATACGAAATATTGGGGTCATACATTCATTATAAGAGAAGAAAGTCACTATCACTTCTACAGATCATCCTCTCGTAGCTCTCCCAAATCTTATTCCGAAGCTCAGATTATATATAGGGGATTGTAGAGATTAACATATCACACAATTAGTGAGATTTATTAATGAGTTTAATTAATTAACCTCTTAACACTCTCAAAGGTGTAGTTACAGAACCATTTATTTCTCCCAATGATGTGTTTACACAACTTATTATTCAAGAAATTAAATGGTTTTATGTTGGACTTCAGTCCAACAACAATTTTTCCAACGGTTGCAAAAATAAAAATAATATAACTTTTAGTTATTTTATTATTTTTTTTGTAAATTCCATGAAATTTAATTTTTTCTTCAACCCTTTCTGGTAAAATTTATGCTTCCCTTAAGAGAATACTAGCACTTCAGATTTGATTCTTCCCGCAAATTTTTAATCCAATAAACAGTTCAATAAATAGAAAACTTCACCCGCATGTTTACATAATGTACCTTAAAAAAGTCCAAAAATCTATTTTTGGCTCTCTCGGCCTTGGAATCATGTGCCGTCAATTTCCAAAGACTCATAATATTCCCCAAAAATTTAATAAAAAATTTGGATTTTTTTCATTATATTTAATACCAAAACTAATCATACAGAATAGTTAAAAGTTACTAAAAATGTCCATGAGATTGAAATTTTTGTAGACTAGTGTGACAATACCGATGGGTTGTTAAAATATTTTCAATATTTTCAATACCCAAAACAATTTTACCTTGATAATTAATTAAATTATTTTTGTTAAATAAATTTAGAAAATGTTTACAACAAGTATATTAATGATTAGTTATTTCTCAAGTGTTATACTTTACAAATTGAAATTGTGATTTTGTAACCTATATTGATTCTTGAATATAATTTTTTATATCTTGGTGTATGATAGTATATTCATTACATACGAGATAAACTAATTGGATATCATTTAATATAATTATCTTACTCCAGATTTTGAACAATATATAGTAGATCTTTAATTAAAAAACAAGGGAAATATTTTATATTTGGTAAAATGTAAAATATATTCTGACCATTAAATTTAAACAATATATTAACTCAAAATAAATTTAAAATATTGAAAAAAAGATTTTATGATGTGATAATTGATTGTTGTTCCATGATTCAATATCATCCATGTTAAATAAACAGGGTAGTTTCTTCCAAGAGGAAAAACATATTATTCGTTATTTTATATCGTATGTTTGAAATGTTATCCATTGGTTACTGATTTAATGAATTTTTGATAGAAAATATTTAACCAAGAATTCAAAGAATTTTTCTTCATTTTTCAATGTTATCATCCAGGTCAAAAATAATTAGGCATTCTCAATAGGAATATCAAGGTTTTCAATAGAGAGTAGAGTAACATAAGAAGGGTAAGTTTCATTAATTTAATTTTAAAAAATAACATGTTATGAGGTTTGGAATGAGTATATGTGGGCCATGTGATCCACATTCAAAGAAACAATTATTGTGTGAAGCACGTTGATCTCTAATTTTTGTTCATCACTAAAGCACTAATATATACGGAGACAATGTGGAAATTTTTTTGTGGGATGAATGAAGAAGGGTATTATTGTGTGTTCCATGAAATGTATGAATTTTCAAAAATTTAATTTTGAGACACAACTATCTATAGTAATTCCTTATCCTTATCCAATTTTTGAAATGAAATTAGAGAATATAATCATGGATTTTTTATTGGGAATAACAAGGAAATATTTAGGTATTAGTGTAATTTTAGATATTATTAGTTGATAGATTAAATATGTACATTTTTTCCTACACAAGATACTATGACTTTGAATAATATTTATAAACAATATCTTAAATATATTTGCAGATTAAATGAATTTAATCACTCTATTTTATCTAATTACTATATTAATTTACATCAATTTTCTAGAAGATACTTTAAATGATTATGGTCTTGAAGGTAAATTTCATTATATCTTTTCAAACCAATTTTTATGGACATTCATTGAAAACTATTTAGACTATAGAGGATATAAATTATAATTTTACATTGGATTGTAAAAGTTGTGGGTTCAACATCTTTATTTTGTGAAAAATTGTTATAAAAATAACTTTCATTCTAGTATATATAAGGATACTTTTTATGTTTTATATAGGAAACATTCTTAAACTCTAAAATGTTGGGATGATGTAAGTAGAACTACCTTTTTTGTACAATAATTGGTATAAGAAATATTTTAAAAGGTAAAATTGACTCAATAACATTAGAGGGTAGTTTAGAATCTATATGATATTTTTTCCAGATAATATAGAGAAAGGCCTTTAATTTTAGGTTTGAAATGATTTATTTCTATATACATCTCTTTGGAAAGGTGTTATATTATTAGGTAAAACTAGAAATTTATTCCCATGGGTAACTGATTCATTCCAAATTATTAAAAAATGTGAGATCATTTTCATACCAAGTATCTTTTCTTCTATGTCAATCTCATATACATGATGTGTTTCATGATTCATTATAAAGGATGTTTTTAATTGATGAATCAAATATTATGATCGCAAAAGTACTATATTTTTAAGGGAATAATTATTTTGATGAAAATATAGTGATGATTCTAAGTCACATATACTTGGAGATATGTAATAAGACTAATCAACTTGTTAAATATTTTTTCGAGAACTACATGATTCGGGAAGAATCATGGGAACACGTATACTCTATTAGGAGAAATATGCCAATGTTGTATGTGATGACTACCATTATTTGAATGAAATTTACTAAAAGAGGAAAAATTTAAAAAATAGGTAAAATTTAATAATAAATAAATTTTATATAATATTAATATTCATGATTATATCTTTTGGATACAAATTCTTTATAATAATTTTATTCTATTATTAAAATCTAAAAAGATAAAGTTTAATTCTAAATAACGTGTTTTGCATGTTTTATAAGGTTTTATTTAAATGTTATAATTTTAAAAATATAATTTTAATTCAATTAAATAGACTTAATATTTTAAATCATTATATAAAATATATATTAGTTTTTAGTTATAATGATTTTTTTAAATGGTAAATTTTTGAGTTAATAGTGAAAAATAATAATTTCTATAAAAACTATAATTTAATTTACTGTATGTTAAAAGAGTGATTATATAAGGTATTTTTATTAAATTAAAATTTATAAAAATTGATTAAATATAAACCAATTAACTCTATATTAATTAATATCATTATGGATTTCGGTATGATTTCATTTTGAGGATTCAAAAATCATTTTTATTAAAAAAGGATATTTCCCTTACATTTTATACATTTTTAATAATATCAATATCTAAAAATTATATAAGATTAATGATTAAATTTGGATTTAATTTATTTAATAACAAGGTACCTATATATTATCATGGTAAATTTAAATTTTTCTCTTAATTATCAGTGATCTTCATCAAAATGTTTCACATTGATAAAATGTAAAACTGGTTGATTGAAGGATAAAACTAATTGATAAGTTTAAAATAATGACATAAAATCTTATTGGAATATATTATTTACACCTTTACCATATTATCATATAAATGTTATCAATTTGGGGAATTATTTCATGACAAAGAATATATATTAAATTAAAACATTGAAACACTACCTAAGTGTCACTCTCCTCAAATATAAAATGGAACCCATTCTCTTCTATTACTCACATAATTTTGTCCATTCATATAAAACTATACCTACCGATGTACATATTATAAAACCCTACTCAAATCCTAATGGTCATCATATCAAAAAAAGACCTTCCTAATAAGGATTAATGTGTAACATATGGGTGATTTTTCATAGAATATGTAAAATTATTTACTGAGTGTTTCAAGTTTATTTATTTTCAAATATCATTGATGTATTCTTTAACCATTGTGAAATAATAAAATAAGATTATTCCATATAAAAATTTTTTAAATGAATATTTTAACTCACTTCTTTATCTCACTTTCCATCCCATGGGAAATGAAAACATAACTGAGGCATATGTGACGATTACCACCTCCTCAATCCAATGTGATTATTTTATCAGCACCACAACAGTTGAATTTTAACTGTGGTTTATTTAATTAATATTTTATAATTTTAAAGAAATGAAAATTATTATTTAAGAGAATATATTACATTCTATCTTACCCTTCCATCCATTTAAAAATGACAACATCGAACATGTGTGTTCATGATCTACCACATCTAAGCAGCGAAGTGATTCGTTTTTCATGTCAATAATTCATGATTGGTTCTAAAATAGTATTTAATATATAAGAATTTTAATTATTTCTTTATTAATATTTTTTATATTGTTGAATAATTACCCCTTTTTCCATGGTAAATCTACCAAAATTGTTTTAGGTATATGAACAGAATTTACTTAAAACATCTATAATGAACATATATGATTTAATAACTATGTAAAGAAGAGTAAAAGATAAAATAAATTGGATAATAATAATTATATACACCTAAAAATGGTTTATACGAATATTTCAAATTTATATATGTTTATTTAATGTTTGTTCATAGAGATCATCACTTGAGGTAGGGGATTTTTCTTCTAAAAATTACACTAACATTATAAAACAGTTCTTCTATTTATCATCATTATAAATGTATTTAAAATGTATTAGGTGTGTTATTAATATAAAAAATGTATTCTATCATTAATTTTCACCCTTTTTAGAATTAATTTATAATTTTTTTAAATAATAACTTTAAATTTTTTCCTAATGGATTTTTTTTCATTTTTAAAATGTTGTTAAATTAATATTTATTAATTAATACGACATGAATGGAATTTACCACCATTTTTTATTTTATTATTAAAAATTATTATAGTAAAATTATTCATCTATTTCTAAAATAATTTCATATTTCACATTCATATATGAATATTCATTTTATGAGTTTTCAATGAAAACTTAATTTTATCCTAATTTTTTAATTCAATCCAAAAATAGATTCTGTATATTTGTTATACGAAACAATTAAAAAGATTTCGATTTTTACATTCATGTTTGTATTTTTCTATATATATTATGGTCTTTTTATATTGTTCATTATGATAGGTGAGCCTAATATAGCCCTCTAATTCATTGGGTAATTGTGTCTTTCTATAAGGATTTTTTTGAATTAATAGAATCAATTATTCGATTTGTAATAGTCCTTGTAGAAATGATTATAAGAGTGATGTAAATACGATATACCCAGGTTCCTATATGATTTTAATATGCTTCAAAATTAGTTTTTTGAAATGTATTTTTATTTCATAAGATCCCTTAATTTGATTATGTGTAAAGGAAATATTATTAACATTTTAATGTTTAAAAGTATATATTTAAAAAATTATATTAATGAGTACCCATGTTTTATAAGATAACTTCATGATTATGATTTTGAAATTATGATTCCATATGATATGTTTTCAAAAAATCATTGTGCAATTAATCTTATTTCATGCCTATGTAAATGAATTTTTCAGTTCATTTTTTATTATGAAATGTGGTAAATATTCTTATTAGATTTCATGATTTTAAAAATGGATTAATGAATTTTTAAACTTGATATCTATTTTTGAGAATTTTGTACGTGTCCCATTATTTATATTTTTCCCACAGGGACTATATATGACCGAAAATAATATAATGTTTTAGAATTCCACTATAGGGATTCAATATTAATGAAGTGAAAATTATTTGATTAAAACAAGAGTTTAAATTTTATAATTATGTTTAAATGGAAGAATGTATTAAAATATATAGTGGAAAAGTATAATCAATATTTTAAGGGTTTGATATTTAAGTATATTCATTTCCCCATATAATAAAATCTGAAAAGATCTTCAAATTTTTTTAATGTGAAACCTTTTTATAAATCTTCTAATCAGCTATGATTATGTTATGGGGTTTTATAACAAAAATCATATATTTCGAATTAAATAAAAAATATTTGTCAAAAATATTTACGAATCCAAAATCTTTAAGTGAATCATTATAATGGGGATTCCAACTCTGAGATGATTTTATTATTCTAAAAAGAGACCAATGGAATTCAAAAGTATTAGTAGATACATTTGGATCATCAAAACCATTCAGATGTATCATATAATTTTTTTTATAAAATTATCATCAAAAATTGTGGTTACCAAATCCATATTCAATATCTAAAAATCAAAATTGGATGCTATTATAATAAATATTTGAATTCACTTTATCCTCAAAACAAGTAAAAATGTATCCCCATAGGCAACACCATTAATTATTTTGTGACACTTTTCCTCTATGAAAATATTATAGTTATACACATTATTATGAATATTATTTTTCTGGTTGAAAAACCACATTCACCATTTTGGTATCACCCCATAAATTATATTCACTATGATAGAAACATGGTTAGATCACATAGAGTCCAATTAAGATTCTATGGCTTTTTATAATTTGGAAAAATAAAATAGTATCAATGTACTCTTAGTAGGTAGTTGGTTCATCACTAATATAAGTTACATAATCATAATATTTCATAAGAAATCTAGATCATTTCAGATGCAGATGAATATTTTTCGACCATCATGGATATTTTATAAACTAAATATTTTCTCCTTCCAAAAACATTATAGAACTTTATAAACACCCATATCAGGAACATATTCAATTTTAATGTATTTAAATTAAATAAATTCTAATTTCTTCTCATAGATTCCAAAAATTCAGGTATTTAAATTAAATAAAATCACAACGTAGATCCATTGAAAAAATTAGTCAATAAGAATAAAATAAAAATCTAAAGACCCATTTAAATAATGAAAAAAATTATCATTTACATGGAAAAGTGTAGTGTTTATCAGAATATGAATGTTTTAGGAGTTCTTCAAATCCTTATATACTCATAAAAGTCATATTGGTATGTTTCTGATTTCATATCACATATGTTATATTTTTAACTAATTTAAATGTAATGTGGTTATATAAGAATGGATATGATTCAAGAGAGAACCATAATAATGATATATGATGGTCACAGTTACACATCATCGATTTATCCTTTTTGTCTTAGGTATGATACCCCCATTGAAACAAACCATTTCATTATGGTGATCTATGAGGAGTCTGTTGTTGAACATGAAGTTTATAGTGGATCACCCAGGTATACATAGAGTGAGAGATTCATTATTCACAGTTTTTACTGGATTTATTTTCATTCACCACTTACTCCCTTTATATTTGAACATTGTAAATATTTATGTTGAATAGATATTACTTATTAAGAAACACAATCATTCCACTTGGAAAAAGAAAACAAAATAAATAAAATAACATTCTATTTTTAAAAGGTTTTCCCGTTACATGGGTGTCTATGTAAATTCAATGTTTTGGTTAATTTGAGACATAGATTATTCACAAGTAACGGAAATTTTTTATTGATACAAAAAATTCCCAAAATACATGAGAGGAAATATATCATAATGCACGTTCACTGATGATTATAGTGGTTTATCTCTTAATCAGATATTTAGGATTACATATCATGAGTGTTATTAATACTAACTACCTTTAGTTGAATATATATAAAAAAAGAATATATTTATGTTTCACATAATATAACATAAAATGTTCATTTAATGTATTCTTAACCAAAACATGGGAATATTTTCAGTTATATTTTTCCTACAGATGCAGTGTGTATATTGACCTTATTACACAGTAAGTCCACATTATCAAAGCATCTTCTGATTGACTATTATAATTTCTCACCATCAATTATTTGAACTTGTCATCTAATAATGTCTAACAAATACTTCCAATGTAATTAATGCCTACTCTCATAATATGGAAACAATTAAATATGTCTTCACTAATATACTATACACAAATGACTGTAAAAATTGATTCACACTACTATAATGATGATTCTAATTCATTTAAACATATTAATCATAGCTCATTCATGTAAAAAGTATATAATTAGTTCTTTTCGAAACTCAATGAAGTGAACGTCACATTATTATTCACAAATTAATTCATATGAAAATACTTAATGTGTGTGATTGATACCACTAATTTAGATGTTTTATTCATTGAAAAAATAAACAGCCCTTTTATTTCCACTATCATGATAGTGTCACTTCCTTCATGATTTTAGGTCACGACATGAATTGAATATTCAACGACCTTATCATTATAATAATTACTAGGCTACTTCCACCTACATGAAAATATCTAGTGAGTGGATTTCACTAAATTTAAATCATTATTTCATGTTTCATGCATGTGATCCAAAAAGAAATCATTAAAACACATCACACTAATATATCACATGATAGTTAACATTGATTCTTCTCCAACACACCACATTATGCATAGGAAATGAATTATCATTTTCTTATTCCTAATTTCTCATACATGTCCGTACTTATTTTTTGTCTTATGCACAGGTTAGAAAACACTACATGAATTAATATAAATACATTACATGGTTCTTGTTCTATATTTTTCATCATATAAAATACATCATAATGTTTCTTGATATCTCACTATGAACACACAATATAAGGATATTTGATCTCATGTTTCTCTATCTATTTCTTAAAAGAACTCTTATTTAGATCATACATTAAATAAAGTTATTCAGGTGTATATATAAACCCCTAAATCTAATATAGTTCATCTTATCTTGAATTATGTGCAGTAACCCAGTTCTCCTATGAATCCCAACATTGAACATATTTTTCCATGAAAATTACCATCATCATTTTGACGAATATGTCTTCCTTGGAAATATTTATCATGTTATCCACCCTTAAAATTAAATATTTTCCTCATACAGCTTCTTTAATGTATTTTTATTCATCTTTGATACTAACACATATGATATCATAAATGATACACACTAATATTTATAAAATAGAATGTAAAATAAAGATCTACTCATGTACTTGTGAATTCCTAACATAGTTCCAAAGACTCTTTATGAAGTAAAGTTGAAGACTGTATCACATTCTCCATAATAATTATAATCTATTTTTATCTAAATTAGTGATATCATGGTACAAATAAATCTTGATGCATTTAGAAAACCCTATAACAACCTAGTTTGAAGATGAAATCATATTATATTGTATAGAGTTTGATTAACGAAATTTAATGAATGAAATTAATTATGAATATTGTGATGGTTTATGAATAGTACAGTGGGTAACGTTATTCCATATCAGAAATTTTTTCATCTAACCACTTCATAATTAAAAAAATCAATCCATCAACTAGTAAGAATGGAATACCATAGATTGCTCCTAATTCCCCCTTTTAGAAACCTATTCCTACACCCTCAGTCATCATGTCTCCTTTCATGGTGGTACTACCCACTCATGTAGGAACATTAAGACTTCCTACCCAAACATATGCCTCTACATCAATGTGAACTCTTTAATTTGGTGATATTGGGTGGATTATGTATCCCTCTATATATGGGATTTAGATTCTTCCACAGCTCAATCAGTTGTTAAATATTTATTAATAATTTATAAATAAAAGTGTTAGCTATATTTTTCAAAAAACATTCCATATCAATTCCAGGAAATAAACTCAAAAACATTATATTTTTCTTTATCTCCTTATTAACAAAAAATTATCAAATCAAACATCTCAATTCTTGTTATATGATCATAAAAATATTATTTATCTGCACTGTGAAAAATTGATGAAATCTAATGATGGATGATAGACATCATCAAATCATTATAATCAAAATTATAAAAATAATACATTCTCCTAATGGATTTTGAACACGCATTGGACATTAATAATAGTTATTTAAGAGTCAAAATTTAAATATTCTATTTTCTAAAGAAAAAAACCATCAGGTAAAAACATCACTTCCAAACTATGAATAATTACCATGAATAATTCAATTTAAGAAACTCTATACAACAAACCCTATCATATTTAAATTCCATTCTATAAGGTAATTGATAAAATTGATACATAATTATGTAAATCCATATGGGTTTTTCAATATACCCCTTTTTATTTGTCGAAAATACCAAATTAATTACAAAATATAATGTTTTATTCTCCCCCTTTAAACAATAAATACAATGATAATTATTCAGATTTAATTTTACTCATGATATTTCTCAAAATCATAAATTTAAATCTTCTCACTTTCAATATTCTTAATTAATAAGAGATGTTACCTATGTGAAATTAAAATAGATATTCTAGAGAGAAAGAAGAAATCACTTTTCAATGTGTATTGAGTCCTCAATTAATCATATCAAATTCCATATGGGATTAGTTAAGTTTCGAAACATGGGAGATAAATCAAGACCCAAAATATGTCAATAAGTTTTTACAAATTTGATATAAAAATTGAAAATGTCATTCATGGTATATTTATAAAATAACTAATTTCTTATATTTATGTCAAGAAAGTGATTAAAAATATTCACTTATAAGAATTAATAGACCCTTCCCCAATAGATTTTACTTTTTTCATTAAATAATAATTTTACATCCATCTAATTTAGACATATCATTCACATAATGAAATGAGAACATACCGCTTCAATGAAAATATTCAATTTCAAAATTTTCAATATTTTAAATCAAGTGATATAGTCATAATTAGAAAATAAAATATTTAGGTTACACTACTTTACATATTAAAATATATTTTTGGTTCGGATTAGTTCCCCTGGAGGGACAAATTTCATCTATATTCTTCATCATATTTAGATTTTTTCTATAATGAACTCAGAAAAGAATTTTGAGGCCAATTGATGTTAATCTATGTTGGGTATATTATTAGATGCATTATAATTTCTCACTATCTTCATTTATCTTCATTTCTGCAAGAATATATATTTCACCTTATATTCCATTACAAAAATATCCATTATAAAATAATAATGGTAATAAGGTGCTTCTTTAATACATTTTTATTAGAGATCTAAGTTAATGATTTAATTATCAACCCAAAAAATCCTTTTGATTCATCTCTAAAAATTTGAAATATAGTTATGGTCATCCAACTTTTACATTCACAGTTCTATCATTTATGGGTAGAATGGAATTCTTGATCATTACATCATTCATCTTATATAGAATATGTTTCATCACATTAGAATTAAATGAACATTCATCCTTCTATTCTAGTACTGACCACCTAGATAGTTCTAACTGATCTCACTAAATGACTAATTTTTTTTAGATATATGCACCATCTTATTTATATGTGTAGACTACTTCTTCAAAATAGTATTTTTAGAATAATAATTTACCACTTCTTTCAATTAATTTCAGACATCATCTTTTGAAGTGTTATAAATGTCATACATTTTTTCAACTCCACCTGTAGATATTTTCTACATTCAAAAAATATTTAAAGAACATTTTTTAGAATTTTTAAATAAACTCTCAATTTTTTTGGTTTATCATCATTGATTTATGGAAGCAGATCAAACCATTTATTTATTTTCAAAATTGATTCCTTTTTCTGAATTACGTTTCTTCCAATATCAATGGTGTTTTGACATATTTACACAGGTCCATGATATTCCCCCATCTAGTATTGTAATAAATTGTTTTAGAAAGGCACTTATTTTTTAATTTTTCATATTTTTATCTCATATAATATATTCCATGATAGTTTTTTATACGTATACCCCAAGGATGTATAATTTACTTTTTATCTTTGTATATTCATTTGTTATGGACTTTTCTTCATATCACCATGTTAATAGTACAGGGTTAATATATACAAATACTCATCATAATTGTGAACACATATTTCAAAATAATCACAAATGTCTTAACAAACATAAATCCATTATTGATGGAAATAATCTTCCTCATATGCGTGTTACCCTCTCATTCTACATTATTTACCTTCACAGTAGTTCATTTCCAGATTTTTGTTGGTTTTTTGTAATCATAATGCATTGAAAAAATAAACCAATAATCAAATTCTAGATTCCCAAATATCTAATATCACATACATTGGAATTAAAATCAGGATTTATAATTAAATGGTAAAATATTTATGATTTTGGAATTATTATATCTTTTGATAATATGTTTCTTTATATAAAATTTCTATGGGGGAAATAATTATTCCTCGTTTTCAAATTTATATTGTATGATAATGTGGTTTTTAATCAGTATTCTTCATCAATGACTGACCATAATTCCATTAATATCCTTCACTAGAAAATGTAATTATATTAATAAAAATATAACCTTCTAGGATAAGGGCTATCTATTTCAATAATTTTTCATTAGATATATAATCAATTACTCTCAATCATTTCTTCAAAATACAATAACTATGTTTCTATTGTAAGCATTTTTTTAAAAATACTAATGGAATTAATTATTTTCTCAACTCCATGGGATGTCTCAACTTGTGTCTCTTATTGATATATTTATTTTACATACAATGTAAGACACAAAACATTTGGTGTAATCCTCTCATCTTCAACAGATTTCAATTCCTCACCCCACTTATTTTTTTTCATAATAATTCATTTATACATTTTATTGTACAATAGTATAAATTTATTTATCCCTTAAATTCTATTTT
This sequence comes from Viscum album, assembly GCA_963277665.1. NCBI lineage: Eukaryota > Viridiplantae > Streptophyta > Magnoliopsida > Santalales > Viscaceae > Viscum > Viscum album. The sequence goes on along the minus strand of OY728152.1, from coordinate 49,934,507 downwards.
AAATAAACCATTGATTTTATTTTTAATGTTACTAGAGATTGTATATATTTTAATTGATTCATGTAATACAATTGTAAAATTCATTCTCAATACCATGCTTATAAAAAATATCCCTATCTAATTTCCCATAAAACTGAGTGAATCATGAAATAAAATATGATAAAAAAATTCATGTTTATAGATCATGATATTACTAAACATTTAGTCACATTTTTATCATGTTACCTTTTTTCCATCTCCTCTTTAACATGGTATATTGTTTTATAGAAAATTAATATAGAATCTTAAAATTTTTTAAAATAATTTTTGAGAAGATTGATTCCTTGAAACATGTTTTCCAAATACATACCTATATATTTAACTTCCTCTTCAAGATGCAATTTTTCATTATATAATTCCTCGATAAAAGTAAATATGTCAGTGAAATTTCCAATACGAAAATTATTTATATAATATTTTACAAATACATAAATATCACTATGTGATTTGATGAACTCTTCTCAAGAATTTCAAAGATGAGAATCCTTGAGAGAATTATTATCAATATATTTAGAAGACAAATCTGATAGGCTACCACATTAACTACATTCATTTTATGTGTTTACTCATTCATTATCTTTATCATTCGCTCCTAAATGTCCTCTTCATCTTTATGTTCTTCAAGGCTTCTTCAAAAACCTTCTTCTTGGAATAAAAAAATGGGAACTAAATTTTCTATTTGAAGGAACTCTAATTAATCATTAAATTAAAAATTTACATCATATATCTATGATACTAACAACCAAGATCATAAGGAATATTAAATAAATGGTGGAACCTTTACTCTAATACGAATTGATGTTCCCACTATATCATGTAGGTACATTGACAGGTGGGTGAATCAATATAAATTTTTTAACTAATGTTTTTTCATTCACTATTTACCCATACTAAAATTAAATCCTCTTAAATTTTTATTATGAATTATTCTTTTTGAAAACAAACAAAATAACACCACACGCTAGTTAAAAAGTAAATGAAGCGCATCAAATGAGGTTTTTACATGGTTTTCCACTGTGATTGGTTATTATGTCTATATTTTGATCAGAGTGATCTGTGGAATAGATTGTCTACAAATAATAATAATTGATTAAAAATACAGAATATATCCCAAAATTACTTATAAAAAATCTCTTCCCATTCCTAATCACTAATGATTATATTTGGAAATCTCAAAAATTGGATCTTTAGACTAGAATCCCAAATACATTCTTTATATTTAATCCCAACTATTGATGATATATCCTAATAATGTTTTATTAATTTTTTATATATGAATAATATAAGTTCTTCAATGGTTATTCTATCCAAATATGGAACAGATAATCAATTACACCATCTATGTTGTCCTTAATCTTCTTCAAGACAAATCTTTAAAAAATTGTCTCATTAACTATTGATCTTTTTCACCATCTATTATAAGAACATTTTATATTATGATATCTCAATGATATTCTTAATACTCAAGATATCCATAATGAATTTCCAAAAATAATAAATATGTATTTTATGATCTTATATACTAAAATGGATTTGCAAGTTTATGAAACTACTACATAGTTGTTTTAGACTAATTTTAATAGATTACATAAAACTCAGGTATTTCACAATAATTTACATAAATAAATTCATAATAAAAACAATCTCAACTTATATTATTCCTCAAAAAGTATTCTTCATGTATACACATAATGATGTTAATTATTTGCAATATTTTATTTGTTTTATTCATGAAAAAAATTATAAACTTGGGTGTTTATAATATCATGAAAATCTCACTTCCTTCATGCATGTTTATAATCATGTTCAAGGAATACTCAATGTTCCTCTTGTAATAATAATTATATAGCTTTTTACATCATCACAACCAAAAATATTGTGGTGTCCTCTTATTAATTTATTCATGCATGAATATTACAAGAATTTTCATCACATATCATTAATTCAGATCCCTTTATGAAAATTTTTCATGTGACAATATCACTTGGACACCACATCATTTGGATAGTAGAATATATAGGGTATTTATTATACTAATAATCTTCACAAAATCTCCAATAGGTGAAAATTTCTTATTGTAACTAATCACTGGGAACAAAACACATCATATATGTATATGATAATACTATATGGTTCGTGTTCCATATTTTTTATAATAGATCATATATGGGAATATCAAATGACATCTCACAGTAGGCATGATAGAAGAAGATCAATCATCTTCATGTTTAATCTATGTTTATTGACATAATACATATTTAGATATCAGATTAAATGAAGAGGGTACATGGGTACATATAGATCCACTAATCTAACATATATTAATCATAAAAATTTTATTCATAGTAACTTAATTCTCTTATACAGACAACCCAATAAATAACACATCAATTAAATTCTACATCATCATTTCACAAAACATATCTTCCATTACTAGAATATACATGTCATTCAACCATAAATTTTACTCTTTGAAATCATATAGATTCTCCCATTTTTTTTATTCAGTTTCATAACACCAGAACATGATCTCAACACAATCCACCACTCAACATGATGGAATCACATATAGATATTCTATCTGCTCATATGGTTATGATTTCTACATATGGAGTATAATTCCTTGTGTAATGTGGTAGAGGACTAAACATGTACACCATTATAAAAATAAATTCTTGGATTGATCATCATAATCACAACATAAAAAATCATTGTGAATGCATGAAGGACTTGGGTAGCTAAGGATGGCGATGATCTCAAACTAGAAGCAATGGCAATGATTAATGAAATTTAATAAATAAAATTATTTATATATATATTTTTATATAGGATAAACTGTAATTTGTATCATTTTATGGTACATCAGACATGTTTTTATCATGGGGCTACTTAATATCATAAATCACTCACATCACTAGACAGAAAAACTTTAGGGTCCATTTGAAATTCCTTCTAGTACTTATCCATATCGGCACCCTCTAACATCATGCCTCTATGATATATGGTTCCAACCACTCTAATAAAAATTTTATACATATCCTTCTACCTACAATAGTCCTTCCGCAAAAAAATATCATTGATCTAGATCATTAATATTGTTGTATTCTCTCCCAACATAATGTATTAAGCCTCTTCCTTGGACAATTTTTTGGATGAAATTTTTAATAATTATTTAAAAACATTATTTACCAAAATCAAAAAATAATTTCAAAAGATATTTATATCAATTAACTGAAACCATACAATATTGTTGGTTTTGGGGTAGTGGAAGTGAAGTTGGGATGATAGACAACATTAATTTTTAGCATGATCAATTTTTATTTGAGGATCAGTACGACGATGAACACAAGTATCAGCTGAAAAGAATCATAGATTTAGATAAATAAGGATAAGGTCAAAAACTTTTACAGAGGATCATTCACATCATGTTTATAAATAATTTAATTAATTTATAAAGATAATAATACAATCATCATTAGTACATTCTTCATTGATGTTGTTAATCATCCGAAATGACCCTTCTAGATTGTCTCGTTGTAGTTGTGATGATCCAAACTAGAATCCCTATAGCGGTAATCCACACATGCTCTAATGACCTATAATCGATACCACTCATTCTCTAGGTGTTCACGTGGTGTAGAGAGTGTCTTATGTCAGATGTTCTGGATCCCAAGTTCTTCGGTCTTCACTAACATCTATCATTCTTTAGAGTGGTCGGAATAGGATTCTAGAGAGAAATCATTTAGCTCAACAATTCTCAATTCACCAGGCATAGAGTTTTTTACATGGAACAATTGACATATGTGATAATTTATCAATATAGGGCTTTAATTACAACATTTAATTGCATAACAACTATTTAATATATAAAAAACCATAAATAAAACCCATGATTTTTATAATAATACAACACAATTATTTATAGTAGGAAAGCATTTAAAAATGAAATTATATATAAAATTCTACATCACAAAATAATAGAAGCATTATTATTATTTTAACTTGAACAAACTTTTTTAATAATTTTTGACCGTCTTGAAAATAATTATTTTACTATTGGGTAAGCCTTGTTCTGCTCGAACTCCACATCCATTTATTGAACACCCAAATAATTAAATAAATAATTTATTCTCATGAAAAAATATTTTATTTAAAATATATTAAATAAATATGTATTAAATATTTGGCAAAATAAATAAATATATTTTAACCATAAGCCAATGAATAAATATTTATTTATTTTAGGAAATAATTTTAACTTGAATAAAATAATTCCCCTATATAGAGAATAATATTTATTCCATTAATTAAATTCAAATAGAATTTAACTAAGAGAATGTGAAACACATAGATTGTAACCCTCTTGGATTCCTTTTCATAGGCGTTGGACATTCTTGCCTAAAGTCCAAGATTATTATCATGTAACAGGTTAGGGCACCAATGGAAAATAAAATAACATTGCAACAGTGAAATCTATATATGAATACTCACTGTGTATACAATCCCTTTGTATCAATATCTCATCATGCTAGTTTCATGATAGTGTCATCATCCATTATGCTTGATATGTCATTCTTTGACTACCTAATATAAACTAATTGTTACACTATGTCCATGGAATTTCATGTGACGGTTCTATATAATTCAAAAGGCTAAGATATAAACTTCCATAAATTGGTGGGATAAATCCCACCCCGAATTATCCATTAATAACATGTCATTCATGACACACCCAATGAACTATATTTTCTGGCAACTTTCTACATGACCATTTTGTTAGTAAATAAATATGTAGGAGTCATCACATGTATTAATGATAATATTAATGTCTAAGGATCATTACAAATTCCTGCAGTTAGGAATATTAAATTATCCCAAAACATTCTTAATTCTTATTGGTGGTTTTGTTCTCATAATCTCTATTCTTGGAGATTACCAAGTGTGAACTTCATGAAACGAAGTCTCATATTCTTACAAGTACTATCCCCAAACAGTCATTATACTCTCTATCCCATTATAGTATGTCATCCAACCCTATAACCATAATCAAGAGTATTTTAAAATCACTACAATGATCTCGTCATAGCATGGAACTACTATGACCTTCTCAATGCGACAAATACTCCAGGACATTAATACACTATAGTCATGCAGAACAAGGAACAATATGTAATAAGAGGTTTAATACTTAAATATATTAAATATTCATGTAATCAATGTAAAATCAATTTGTTCTAAGACACCAACTGATACAAAATCCAACTTGGACAAGAGCCACTAGACGTCACATGATGATCCATGTTTCTGATGAGATAATGCATTAGTCATAGTTTCTTGCACATTGTCTTCCGTGAAAATACTTCTCACTGCAACTTCACCTCTATAAGAAAAATCCTTAGGGAGATGATAATTTAAAAGTACATTCTCCATCCATTGATGTGACCTCTGATCTTTTTCGAGGACACCACTACAGTATTATCAGATAATAGTGTGATGGGATCATTACTGCTAGGTATCACATCTAGATCATAGATAAAGGTTTGCATCCCAAATTCTTCTTTAGCTACCTTGGAAGCTATGACATGCATGTAATCTACTGTAGAATTTGAGACCACAATCTACATTGAGTTATTCCATCTCACTGCATCTTCATTAAAATTGAATATGTATTCTTTTAGTGACTTCCTGGAATCTGATTAGTTTGGAAACTATATTATTCATATCATTTGATGACTAGTTCCACATTCCCTCCATAATCCAAGAACATACCCTCATAAAACCATAAATAATTTAGGATATTTTTTACATCAATCCAATGGATTTCACCTAGGTTAGCTTCATATCTCCCTACTACACTCAATGCATACACAACATCCATCCTAGTACTTATCAAGGCATACATGACTAACCCAATAGATGTTGCATATGGAGTCCTTTCCATTATATTTTTTCCCTTATCTATCTAAGGACACATTTTCATGGAAATATGATTGCCATGTGATGATGGAAACAATCCCCTCTTGATTTTTTACATACTTAATCAATTCAATATCTTGTTATTGTATTTACTTTAATGTATACCAAATAATCTCCTGAATCTATCATGGTGGATCGTGATCCCAAGCATATACATTTTTTCTCCCAAGTTCTATATTGAGAAGTATTTATCAAACCATTCTTTAATTTACTGTAAGACTAGTATCTCATTTCTAATAAGTAATATGTAATCATCATATGCTATTAGAAAAATGATTTCACTCCCACTAAACCAGTTCTAGACACATTTCTCAGATTCATTCTAAAATAACAAATTTCTTTTTTGCTTCATAAAAATGAATGGTCTATGACCTTGATGCTTGCTGTAAGAAATTGATGGATTTGTACATCTTGCATACCATATTGGCATCATTAGTGGTCATAAACCCTAAATGTTGTGTCATATAGACATATTTCTAAAGGATCCCATTAAATAGGGCTATTTTGAATCAATTCTAATAATCTCATAGTCATGGTAAGAAAAAAACTTCCAATAGTGTTTTTATGGATTTCAAGATTGAAACTGGTGAAAAGGGTTCATCATAGTCAATGTCTTGACACTACATGAACTCTTTTTCAACCAGTCATTCCATAAAGGTACTTATTATTCCTTCCAAGTATAGTTTCAACAAGAAACCACATTTGAAACATATAGGCTTTATATCTACTGGATGATCTACCAAAATCCAGACATAGTCTTGGTACATGGAATCCATTTCAGAATTCATTGCTTATTTCCATTTGGTAATATTTATGACACTTACTAATTCCGTGTAAGTTATAGGATAATTATTATCAACTAATAATGTGTAACCATCCTCGATAAGTAGAAAACTATACCATTCAGAATCTATAAACTCTCTTGGACTCCTACACAGTTCTTGTGTCATTGGAGCAGTTCTTTAATCCATTGGGATTTGTGGAATCTATTCATTTACAAACTCTTGTGTTCCTCGAGCCTTGAAATCATCAAAGTATATCTCAATCCAACTATCTCATTTGGTGATGTCCCCCCTCCCAAAAAATATGGGGTGTCTCACCACTATAACATTTTTGTTTGTGGAGTATTATTGGTAATATACCCTTTCCTCGATGTGGTATCCTATAATGGCACACTTTGATCCTCTGGATGCAATTTTGTTACCTGATGATTCTATAATATAAAATTCACTTCCCCTAATATGTAAATTAGTTAACATGCCTTTATTTCAACTCCGGAAGATTTATGAAATTCCATTTATTGTTTTTTTACGTCATTTACTTTGTGCACTGCTGTTTGTAATGCATATCACCCAAAGGATAATGAAAGACTTGCGTGACTCATTATTGATCACACCAAGTACAACAAGGTGTGGTTCATTCTTTATCTCACACCATTCCACCAGGGCATGAAAGGAGGAGTGAGTTGGTATAGGATCCCAAACTCTTGGATTTAATCAATGAAGTCTTGATTGATATATTCTCCACCTTAGTCTATGTGATGTTTCATAATATTCTTACCAAGATGGTTCTCAACATCATTCTAAAATTCTTTGAACTTATCAAATGAATCTGACTTATACATCCTTAATTAGATATATCCATATCTACTAAAATCATTAGTATGTAATATGAAGTATGAGTAACCGCCCCTTGCTTCAATTAGAAATGGTCCACACACAATAGTATGAAACAATTCAAGAAGCTCTTTAGCCACATAACCTTTCTATCTAAATGGGGCATTATCCATTTTTCTGTGTCAACATGCATGATATACACCCAGTGGTTTTAATTCCATAGAATCTAAATATCCATCTTGATGCAACTTTTCCATGAATTTCTCATTTACTTGATGTAGATAGTGATTCCAACGTTGGGTGTAGTATGAGTCATGCAATTTATATTTGTTATAGATTTCCATTACTCAGTTTGTGTAATCCAGTACGTAAAGACGATTATATAAATGTGCAAGACCCAAACATATGATATCTTTGTAAAAAAAATGTAACATTCATTTCAAGAAATTAAAATAAATCCATATGTATCTAATCTGGATACATATATAATATTTTTAGAAAAACATGGAACATAATTACATCTCTTTAACAGCAAGATCATCTTAATTGGAAAAGTGAGTTGGTATTCCCTAAAAACTACTAGAACAATTCAATCTCCCATGGATACTCATTGATCTACTTCCCCTAAGTCAATCATCCTGAATATACATGGTTACGTTATTTGGATAAATGTGTGATCCCCACAAGTGGTATATAATAACCAATTTGTTGAAATAGATAGATTACATTCGATAACAAATGCACCTAAAACTTCTCCTTTCTTCTTAGGATGGGTGCAATTATTCTTCTTGTGGGCCATTTTTTCACAGGAAAAAAAACAACTTCTTATTCGATTGCCTCCTCATTGACCTTCCTTTTCATGTATGGTCATGAAGATTATTTGGGTATAAAGCTTTTATCCTTCCATTTCCTCTTATTAACCATAAGGAAATAATATGTTTCACACATCATATCATTGTCCACCTAGAGAATGAGAATAAGAAGATCATAATGAGACTTCTCAATGTATTTAATATTGAAATTGACAACAAAGATGGAGAATCTATGTGGGAGTGATGCAGTAATGAGATCAGTACCCAGTTCTTTGGGGTGTTTAAACCCAATAACCTCTTGGGGTTCAATGTATCAAATTATCATGACTACATGAGGCCCAGCTGGGGAACACTCTCCATTCTTACTTTAAAAGAGTGACATGGAGATATCAAACCATTCTTGTCTTGATATATTTTCATAAATACCACAAAGGTGCTCGATCATGAAAAAGGAATCTATGTTTTCATGTGAATTTATGAGCTCACTAGACGTTTATGATAGAATTAAAAATTAAATGTCAACTACATCATTCATATGTTTCTCATAGTCCATGATCTCTTCTTCACTAAGCTCATGGGCTGGTGAATCTGGTAATGATGACTATAGTATTGGAGATATTCATTCATTGTGTATAATAACCTGGAGGCATCTAAACCATTTTGGATATTACTATCGGTGGGGATGTTATCCTTATCTAGAATTGATTGCAGTGATACTGTGGCTGAAGAGTTTTCTTTTTATTACAAAATTTAAAATATTAGCTAATTTGTACTATCTTTTTTATATTTTATCAGAAATAATAAATTTATTTTATTAAGTCCCACACAATTTTGTCAGGTCATATTGGTTGTCACCATTAAACTCAGAATGTCTAGATTCAATGACCTTCTGGTTCCATGGATTCATATTACCCGTCATGTAACCGTAACAAGGTTTGGTCAAGCTATTTGAAGTTATTTTGGTAGGTATGTTTTTTCCACCTGTGGGCCTGCAACTCCTTGGTCTGTTGAGTGGACTCCCTAATCCTGAAATCTTAATATTGGATTTCCTCAACACTTTCCTCCAATATTAATAAAAGTCTATCATGGGAAACTCCAGTTGATATAATATGGTTATGTATTAATGAATGTTTTCATAAGGGTTAAATTTATAATAGTATGTGTCCCAACAAGGTTTGTTCAAACACATAGTTTTATTGTGTTTTTCGCTTAATCAAGTAATAGAAGGATTTCTATGACTTAATATTTTATTTGAGCGATTTTAATCTATTATTCATGAATTTCTTATTATAATTATCACATTCTTGTAAATATTTTGTTGAACAAACATAAGTGATTAACCATGTCATAATAATATTTTTTCCAAAGTCTAATTAATTTTAGTTCCACATTGCTTGTTTGTTTAATTCATTAATTATGTGATCAATACGATACATCCATAATGATAATCCTTGAAACTGATAGAAATAAAAAATGTACAGGGTAAGATCCTAAGATAATCTAATGGTTACTTTATATAGAGGTTGATAAACTAACACTTAACTATGGGAGAAACACCTTGGAACTTTTGGGAATGTATTTACAACTTTCCATTGGTCCACCTTTGTATCTCCTGGGATTGTTTTCATCTCAACTCTAGATTAAACCGCCTCCAATAGCTTGAGATTTTCATCGATTATATATTCTTTTTTTAACTCACACGCAGGTGAGGGGTAAAGGGAGGGTTTACATAAAATCAACAATGGTCATGCATGCCCTACAAATTAATGTGGAGAGATGGGTCACGTGCAAAAAATTAATTTAGTAAAAAAATTAAAAGGAAACCAATGACATACAATTGTCTTGTTCTAGCTCATGATACCCCATAGACATGAAACAAGTTATGAATTTAATAAAATAGTTATTAAATTCAGTAAATGTTCTTATTAAGATAAATTTCTCTGGAATCAATTAATTATTATCTTTAGTTAATAAATAATTTTATCTTAATCTTTTTTTGGACCTTCCATGAGATTCTCATATTTGTACATAAACTCTATTTTGAGGTATCTTGATGAATACCCATTCAAATCTAACCAATATTTAGTATATTTATATACTATCTTACTCTTATAATAAATAGAATAAAAGAAGTTTAAATACATAGAGTAATAAACTATAGTAGGATTTATACGTGATGTGTAGTCCAGAATATTACACAAACATTAATGTTTTAACATTGTGTCATCGGGTAAAGTTACCTATGTGTAGTTATGACTACACAACAAGTACTACATTCACTATCTTCCCCGATGTACACACTAGGGGAATCAGTGTGTGAAGAGTACTTCAAAAATTTTGGAGTACTTGGCGTGTACAATGGGATGCACACCGTGTTGTCTCTGCATTACACTTTTACCAGGCAGTAGAGATGTTTATGGGATACATGGTTTGTCCCCTGTATTGAGGGGACTAAATTCTATGTACATTAGGCCACATGAAAAGTAATTCGGTAAGTGGGTGCCTATCTGTCCCGGTCAACTCACGTTGTAGAATAAACTACACTACATGTAATAAATGAACATAACTTCTGTAACTATCGAATTACTAACGATTCACTAAACACAACTACATGACGAGTAGTCCAGATTACCTAGAAGGTTTGGAAGAGAACACAATGTTTAATTCTGAACACCGGGCCAAAAATTTCGTGTCACCAAGGTAGACTCATTGGCTCCTCCTAATGAGTTTTCCATTTAATTGAATTTAAAAATCTTTTCTTTTTGTGAAATCTGTGAGAAATGAAAAGAGGGAGAACAAATCTCGAAATCCTGATATCATAAACGATTAAACTTGATTTAAAAAACTGAATTATTAAACCATAAATTAGGAATTAATTTTCAATTAATTTTTAAATATGATGTAATCTCTTTGATATCACATATAGGTTCTAGGTTTAGTGGAAGTGTAGTTGGGCTGTCACCCATCATTAATTATTACCACGATCAATGATTATTCTAGGATTAATACGACGATTAACGCCAGTCTCTATGGAATAGAATCAAAGATTTATATAAATAAGGAAGAGGCCCAAACATTTTGAGAGGAACATGCACAACATGTTTATAATGAATTTATTTAATATAATAATGAAAATAATACCTGGATCTTCAGTAAATTCTTCATTGTTGATGATTTCAATCTGGAATGATCCTACAAGATTGTATTATTGCGCTTGAGGGGATCCATATCAGAACCCCCTAGAGGTGATCCCCACGTGCCCTTATGGGCTCCAATCGACCCCACTCATTCTCCGGGTGCTAGCGTGGTGAAGCGATTGACTTGTGTCAGTCATTCTTGATCTTTTGTTCTTTTTTCTTCAAGAAAGTCTCTGGTTTCTGAGTGGGGCAGGAAAAGGATTCCAGAGAGAAATCATTTAGAACAACAATTCTCAATTCACTGGTCATGTAGTTTGGTATATGTTAGAATTGAAATAAGTGTCTATTTATCAACATGGTTCGTTAGTTAGAATATTTAATTGCTTGACTTCAATTAAATACATTCATAACCATAGAGAAAACCGATGATTTTAATTATAATAACACATCACTATTTATGGTGCACCAACTTGCAAAAAACATGATTTTAAATAAAATTTCAGGTCATAAATTAATAGTGTCGTTATGATTATTTTTTGTTTTTCCAACTAGTTAAATAATTATTTACCGTATTTCATATAATTATATAACTACCAGATCACCCAAGGATTGCTTGAACTCCACTTCCACATACTGAACCCCGGTATAAATAAATAAATAATTTAATATCATAAATAAATATTTTATTTAAAAACTAGAAAATAACTATTTATTAAATGTTTAATAAAGTAAATAAATATATTTTTCCCACTGTCCAGTGAAAAAAATGTTTATTTAATTTAGGCAATCATTTTAACATGAACAAAATTATTTCACTGTCTTGAGAATAATATTTTGTCCATTAATTAAATTCAAATTGTATTTAACTAAGACAACTCAAAACACTTAATGTGTGACCCTCTAGGATTATTTTTTGTTTGAATTCGGTATGCTTGCCTAACGTCCAAGAGTACTGTCAAGCAACATGTCAAGGCACCTGAGAGAAATAACTTCAAGTCAAAACAATGACATCCACATACGAACACTCACTATGGAATGTAATCCCTTTGTCTCAATATCTCATCATGATGGTTTCATGATAGTTCCATCAAACTTTAAACTTGATATATTGTTCTTTGATGACCTGAGATAATCTCATCGTTACACCATTACCATGGAATTTTGTTTGATAGTTATATATCAATCAATGGACTGAGATATCAACCACTGTAAATGGATGAGACAAATCCTTCCTCAAATTTTCCATTAATAACATGTCATACCTGATCCACCCAATATACCCTACTTCCCGCGATCTATCTGTGAGACAATTATCATCTGTAAATCAATGTGTATGATTCATGACACATTTTCAGGATAATTGTAATTTCTAAGGATCATTCTACATGCCTATAGATAGAAATTTCCAATGACTCAAAAAACATTTGGAATTCCTCCTGGAATGTCAGTTCTCATAATATCTCATCTTGGGGATTACTATGTGCAAACTTCATTATAAGAAGTCTTATCTTTTTATGATTACTCACACCTAACGATATGTATAATATGTTTTCCATTATTTTATGTCATCCAACCTCTGAACTATATTTATGAATATTTTCATAGCACTTCAAGGTTCTCATCATAGCTGAGAATAGATATGACCTTATCAATACGAGAAATACATCAAGACATTTTTATATTATTGTCATGCAGAACAATGAAAAATATGTAATAAGATGTTTAATATTTAAATATATTAAATATTCATGTAATCAATGTAAATCCAATTTTTTCTAGGAAACCAAATCATACAATTATAATTATTAATATCCTTTTTATATTCTCAAATCACCAAGTCAAACATCACACATCATCATGTAAGATCATAATAATTTGGTATATCTGTAGTTCAAATAATTTACTCAAATCAAATTATGACTGATAAACAACATCAAAACATCATATTAAAATGATTTAAAAATTCTGAATTTCATTAATTTAATTGGAACATATCATACAATAAAGAGTTACCCATCAAACAACATAATTTTTTAAAAAGTACTTTATCTTAATCAATTAATCTTCTCTTAAAAAACATAATATAGATATTATAAATAATTAAACAAAAAAACTATATTTCAATCACTGTCACATTAGTTTTCATCATATAAAGAAACTAAAAAAATAATGCAGTTACCTCAATCAATTTGGGTTCATTAGAAGTATTCTAAAATCTATTTTATAATCAATGAATTCATGTACCATGTATTAAACAACTTGATATGATCAAGGAACCATAAAAATTTATATACAATGATTAAATATATTATTTTGGAACTCTTTGAAATTTTTAACAGTTTCATAATTACGACTCATAGGAAATAGTTAAAAATAAATTTTAAGGAAATATGTAAGTTTAAATAAGTACTTAAACCCAAACTAATCTTATTTACTCATTAGGTCAAAAACCTGACATGGAATGCAATACAATTTTCTATTAGGCCATCAAACATTTCCATTAAAAATTTCTTCATTTATATTGAATAATATTAAATATCCATAGGTTTGAAATGATTTATAATTGTTTTATTGAAAAATTCTATATTTATGTAGCCATTGAATAGTTTTCTCATTTATATATCCGAGGAGATATTTCCAAAGGTATGTGGTATTAGAATAACCGATTACCATCTTATTTTAAATATTATTGAAAATATTATCCAATCTAGAAATTATAAACAAGTTACTATATTACTAATTCAAAAACAATTATTCATATATATTGAAAAAATTCGTCATACAGATATTAAATCACATTAAATAAAATCAAGAAATAAAATAAAATTTTTTTATGAAGGGAACCTAATATATACTTTCTAATTACTGTAATAATATACATGGTATAAATAGAAAATAAATATTAATATTCAGTGAAAAAACTCTTTCTATGTTTCCAATATATATATCTACATAACCATTCTTTAATTGTCTTATATATTTATGTCATAGTTATTCACCAAAAATATCTAATTATCAACATTTATCCAATACCCATGATTCATAGTTAAAATATTTATTTATATAAATTTTATATTTTATTATCACAATACTTCTCTTTGAGAAAACATTTCAAGCTTAGATATCAATCTAGAATAATTTTATAGGCCATACTTACATGTTATCTAAAATTGATAAATATGATGCATGTCATGATACAAAAAAATGGCATCTTTAAGTGTTAATATCATATTTTATATCTTTTCATTATGTAATTTTAATGAATGTACTCTAACTAAAATTTTATCCCATACATAATTAACAATAGTGATCCATGATCCATATTTTACAATGATTGGATCCAACTTTTGTGATCATCTCAAAAAATAGTTACCTATGTAGAAAACATTACAAACTTTTCATATACGAATCATGTATAGATTGGTGGAAAAATATTTTCCCAAATAAATAATATGTATATAATCACAACTATGGTCCAATGGTATCAAAACACATAGGTTTCCTGGAGTATGTGTTTTCTATAGATCAGAGTGGGATAGGGATATAAGACTAGTAGGGTTAGTCATATCAAGAATTTCATACACAATATAATTCATGAGTAAATATCTTTAGAATGGAACTATGAAACAAATCCTTGAGATATGGAAGAGTTATTAATTTTACCGGGATTTCAGTATATGCATTTTAGTGGTTTTCATTTAATGTATCACCAATTTAATATCAATAAATTTATTATTAAATTAAAAATGTATTTCATCACATTATGTACTTATTATAATATGTTTTTACATTTATATATTAATGAAAATATTTATTATTTGAATCACTATTCCATTTACATAATTAACATATAAATTTTTTTTATTGTGTAACTCTTTAAATAAACGAATGTATGTGTCAGTCACATAAAATTAGAATTCATACATATTTAACCAAAACTAATTGGATCTAATTAATGAGATATATAAAATATTATTGTTGAGTATTAAAATTATTAGATATTAAAAACACCAAGCTAACTTATCATGTAGATATTTGTAGAAATCCATCACTTTAATAGACCAAGGGAGGAACCTTTAAGATAGTTGGAATTCATATGAAATTTCCCTCTACCATAGGTTATAATATTCAAGAGATATCTCAATTCATACTCTAATATATAATATTTTTAAACTATATTCAAAAAATAGTATGAGAAAATTTATTTCATACCAATATAAAGTAATGTTTTATTAAAACTAAATATTATACTATCATATGAATCATGTAACATGTTGCATGAAAATTTTATTTTATTAAATTTATTGAATAAATAAATTCCAAAAATGTATCAATTTTCATAATCAATTTGAAGAATATAATACGTAAAATGAACAAAAAAATTATAATTTTTTTTTAATTTTCCAAATACAATATTTTATTATTTTATTTTAAAATTTTATTTTCCAGATAAAATTTCACATTTAAAATTCTATAAAAATAGATATTTTATAAAAAAATAATAAAATGTAGTCATTTTTAGCAAATATATAAATTTTCATTATTTTTTTGTTTATGAATAATTTTATTATAAAAAATATATATTATCTATTATATTTATTGATAGTTGTTGATTTGAACCAATATATATGATTTTAACAATAAGGATAAAAGGAATATGCATAGTGTGGCCATTATAAACGAGATTCCGAGAAACACTTCCATATTGATTAATCCTTTTTTTGAAAAATTAATATATATGTATATATATATAAAAAGTTAGTATCTCAGGCATAATATTATCTCTCGCTCAAAGGGTGAAAAAATCATGTATGGGAAATTTCATACATATGGTTCAATCATCATTAATGATATAAGTTATATATTTACTATGAATGTATTATTTCTTATCTCCAAACCCTTGTTTTAGTAAAAACAAATGGGTTTTCCTAACATTTATTATAGAATAGAGTAATACCATGAGTTTTTGGTGTATCATACCTTGTGATACAAATGAGTTATATGATAATACATGTATAAATAGAATTAGAAATCCTTATACTATAAATAAATGTGATCATGTAGCTAAAATTCAGTACCAACAAATCATAAACTAAAATATGATTATAAGAGGAATACAAAATTCATAATTCATATAAAACAGAAAAATAACATATTGATTCATCAATGGAAGTATATCTTGTTCAATTAATGTTTTTTCTAAATCAATCATCATGTGTGAACAAATATTATGAGGAAAATAAATATATATATTGAGTTTTATCACAATTAGATCTATATCTTTTATACATGATATAGTTTTATACATATAGATCATCTATGAATAGCTATTTGTAACACCCCAGGTAAATAAAGAATATGAAATTTTCATATTTATCCATATTTGTGAATAAAATATTAATATGACTTTAAAGGGGACGCTATGCTTGATGGCGTACCCAACACGCAACACCGAGTTTCTTGGGAATCTTACGTTGCACTCTAATAATAAGATAATATTATTTTAAATGGAAGTTAACATGTAGCCGTTTTATTGGAGGGAATGGATATAAATAACTAAAATATGATTATATATGTTTTTAAATGTTTTTACATTTATCCAATAAAAGATAAAGGCTTAAAATATGGAAAGAATTCAATTTTAGGCGTATATGCCCTAGTTTTCACTAAAGGTTCACTTATCGCCTTTTGATGGAGAACCATCATTAAATATAGTTTTGTTCACTCTTATACATTATATTGGACCAAATAAAACTCTTATTAGGAATTGGGACATCAAAATTTACTTTGTGTAAATTTTTGTTTTCATTCCGATAAAGTTCATTTTTTTAATGAATAGTGTAAAATGTTTCATTTTAATTCAAAACCTCTTTTTAATCTAATTTATTTATATGATTAGATTATCTTTTTAATTGTTTTTAAAGTGAAATTATAATATATTTTTACCATTAAATCCAATAGTGGTCGTTGAAATTAATTTCACTATGAAATCAGACTTAAACGAGTGTCAATCTTTTGATACTTATTGTTTCATAAAAACACGCTATTTGCTCTGACAGCGGGAATTAATTATTAAATTAATTAATGCGACTTATTTGTTTTTAATTTTTTAAAATAGACTTCATTTTTGAATTCGGAATATCAAATATATCTTAGGGTGATTTTTTGGGATTTTTCTGAAAAACTTCAATTTTTGATGAATAGTGAAACCACTAAGTGGTACTTATAAAAACTGATTTTTTCCGTTTAAATGAAATTTTGCCATCTTTGTGTTTTTAATACAAAATATTAGACATACATGGTTTCCATTAAAAGTAAAATGTGGTTCAATGGGATAAAAATATTTTTTTTGGTGAAAAGTAACTTATTAAGTTTTTAATCACGATTAGAGGTAATTAGTGTAGTTTATGGTAAGAATAATGTTTTAATAAAATGAAATGACCTAGACACATGTCCTAACCTCATTTTATGTGTCATTGACGAAAATAAAAACCCATGGGTAAACTTGGGGACCCCATGGAGCCACTTTGGTTGGAAAATGACATAAATATCTTTTTATTTAATGTTAAAGTAAAAATGACACAAACATGATATGTTTTACTAAAACAATTGTTACATGGGGTTACACAAGTAATATTTTTTACTATTAATAGTCATTTTAATGCTAAAAATATTTCCTACATCATATTATTATTTTTTATAATTTTAGACATTAAATAAATTAAATTATTTATGAAATCATGATGATGTAGCGATGACCTCATTATTTAACTATTTAAATAAAATGGAAAGATAATGTAATATCTAAGACCTAAACATGTCCAAAACCTATTGGATGAGTGGATTTAAAACCCTTATCACCTTACCCTCGAAATAAATCAATGTGGGACCTTTAAAATCTGAAACTCTTTTGAAAATAAAGTAACATTTTGTAACATTACAAGAGTGCCCCTCCTCTCCTCTTATAAAGGCCCCCACCTCTACCTCCTTACCCACACTCCCAATGACTTTGGCTCGGCCAACCCCTACCCAGTTTTACTCTCCACTTCCCTATCTTACTCCTTGATGCCTCACGTTGGGCAGAAGTCTTCCCAAGGAAGCCTTTGAGCCCAAACCAAAATGAGTTACCCGATTTTAATGTAATGTCTTCACTTGTGTCCTTTTGTTTTATATTGCTTCTAAAACCCCCTAAACTCTTTTTATTCATTTATTTTGTAACAAATCCATTATATTCAATATAATAGGATGTTTTTATAAGATGTATTCGAGCTACACTTACACACACCTACATATAATGGTTAAAGAACATACTGTTTCCGTGGATGGCGAATTTCTGCCTCCCGAAACGATGATTGTTCAACATTCTTCTAACACCTTCAAAGTTGGAAATTAAGATGAGAATATATTTATATATGATATATAATATGTTTATTTTTTTACTTAAGCTTCTGTATTTTTCATTTATGGTGTACCTTTATGGTTTCCATTATGAGTAACGCGATATCTTCATTTAAGGAAGTGCGGACTACCGCCCCCTCAAAGTGATTTGATTCGTTAATACCATATGTGGTACATATAAAGGATATATTTAATGATATTATATATGATACCATACTGGAATTAAAATACTATTATGTATCATTATGTTTTAATTCCATTAAGTATGAAATAGAAATGGAAGTAGCGTTCATGCGTACGTACGACTTACCGTCTCCATGAACGGTACATTTCAGTTCTTATCTCAAAATGTTATGTAATATTATATGTACATATATATAATGGATATATATGTAATATATTACATCTAAATTATGGATATCATTCTGGAATTATTAAATATATATATCTCTCTCATTTTGTTTTAATTCCATTAATATGACAAAAAATGAAAGTAGCATTCATGCGTACGTACGACCTACAATCTCCATGAACGATGCTTTTTGTTTTTCATCTCCAAATGATATGGAATAGTATAAAATGAATATTTACTGGATATATATGATATTTTAATAATTAATACTATTCTGGAAATTATTTACTTATAACTACATGGGCAATCTTTTTTTAAACAAGTTCATTTTTGACTCATGTACCAAACATCGGCAAAAACCTCTGATATGAACTAACATTATTAAACAATTATTATAACATTATAATATGTGATATGAACTGAATAATAATCTCTAAAGGAGTTACTTAGGAAATTTTTAATTAACCAAAGTTTATTATTCAAGAATATAAAGAAACGAACCAGACAAGTTGGACTTGAGGTAAGGGATCCTACTCCTCTCTTCCTTTTTAAGTACACTCTTTTATGTCATTCCTTCTAAGCTCATATTTCTTTTGATTGGAATGTTATTTTATATTACTCTTACTGTAATGTTTATGTTCATATGATGAGAGAACCTATTATCTCCCATCAATCCATTTTGGAAGTTTTGTGTGGCGCCGTTAGGCTGCCGAATTTTCGTAAGAGATCTAACCTCTCTCTTTCTCTTTAAGTACTCTCCTTTATGTCATTTCTTTTAAGATACTCTTTGTTATGATTGGGGATGTTATTTTATATTACTATTTCTTTAAATTTTATTTTAATGTGATGAGATACCCTATTTTATCTCATCAATCCGTTTTTGGAAGTTTTAAGTGGCGCTGTTAGGCTGCCGAGTTTTCGTAAGGGATTTTTCATCTCACTTTTATTCCTATGAGATTTATGCTAAATTTGCCACAATTTCCATTGAGTGGTGTATGTACTGACCATTATTTTACTCATTGTGTAATATTCTTTCATTTATGATTATTTACATCAATTTTGTATTCTCCTTCTTTCACGGGGCGTATGTTTCGAAAGACACCCATGTCGGTAAGGGAACCTTTCACCCTCCTCTTTTTAAAAGACTTATATTGTTTGGTCTTTTCATTTACATATTTTTATGTTGGGATATGTTCTCATATATCCTTATTGATGTAAATTTGATGTCCAAGTGATGAGATACCCTTTTTTTATCTCTCATCAACTCATTTTGATGTGACGCCATTAGGCTGTCAAGGGAACTTCTTAACGCAATTTCGATTTCTTTGGGTTAAACATGCAGTTATTGAATATGTCATCCTTTAAATATATGTGAATGACCTTTGATTATTTTACACTTAATATCCGCTTATATTTGGTGTATTCTTTTGTCACACATATTTATGTAATTGATTTATCCTTAAACCAAGGATATCGTCTTTGTAAGGGACTTCGTCTCAATCTCCTTTCATTGAGGCATATTCTGTTTTATACAAAACATTCATTTATACGGTGTATACACCCCTTTGAATTATACGTTCATTCAAAAGGAATATTTTTTATATGAAGTGTTTATTAAACGAAAAAAGGGAATGTTTTTGTCGTACATATGCGGTGACAACGACTTCTCCACCGTCGTGACCATTATTTCTGTCTCGACTTCTTCTACAAGCCATACCTTCTTTTTAAAAGAAAAATAAATAACATTTTTTTCTTTTCTTTTATTTTGGTATTGAAAATGGTTTTAATAATTTATTTATATCAATGTGTTTTATTGATATCTTGTTATTGAAATGTGTAAATTTTATGTTTCCTTCATGCATGTTTTATGTGATAAGATTATGTTATGGTTCTTGGGCATTGTTATGAAGACGGGTGGTTCCGTGATAAACTAAGGGTGGGTGAGCCCGATATAGCTCTCCAATGCATTGGGTAATGTGAAGGAGTGAAACGTTAAGGTTTCTCCGAAGAGATTTAGGGAATATACTGTGGTGGGTATTCCAAACCTAATCAAGAGGGTTACTCCCTACGTAAGAATGTTATGAATGTCTCAAGTTACCTTTTATGTCTTATGATTTCTATGATTTATTCATGATTTTATGAGGTATGTTAAAGTTCCTATGTTTTATGGGTAAAGTATGATTTCATTCTTATGTATATATGAACTCATGTTTCCTTTCCATATTTTTATAACCCTTACTGAGCTTTTTATGCTCATCCCACGTTTTTGAAATGTTTTTCACAGGTCAAGGGAAAGGTACATGATGTGATGATAGTGTCAAGGATGTGTCAAGAAAGAATACATATTTTATTTTAAATATGTTTCCGTTGATGGGAAGAATGAATATTGTTCTTTATGTAACCACTTTGTTTAAATGGGGAATGTAATGCAAGTTTCATGATCTAATTCTCCAAAACTCTAAACCTGAAAAGATCCTCATTGTGTAATCTTGTAATAACTCAAGATTAAGTAAGGTTTAAGGATGGGGCCTTATAATTGGTATCAAAGGTCGGTTTAGATAACTTTAGAGGTTAGGGTATTCTTTAATCATAAGTGGCATTACCATAATGGTTAGGATTTCATAAATAGTCCTAGTTTTAGAGAAATTGAATGAGTAAGTATATTTTATTGTTTGTCTTCCTCATTAGTACATGACGGTATTTTCATATACTCACACTGACCTTTTTGGTTTTAGTAAATGGATGGATCTAGCAGGCACCAATGTAACAGTGGATGTGAAGGAAACTGTGACAGTGTTTTGAGCAAGCAACTGAATGATATGCAAGTTGCAATGAGAACTCTTGTGATTATAATCAACCAACTATCTAGAGTCATGATTGACTACCTAAACATTGGTGATTTCTCTAAGGAATCATATATGCGAGAAACACATCCCTACGGAAGTACATGTAATAATCATAAAGGTAAGTGTGTTCAAAAACCTATGTGTCAAAGGTGTGGAAAGAAACACCTAGGAAAATGTTTCAAAGGGACAAAAATATTCTATAGATGTGGAAATGAAGGTCATAAAGAAAGAACCTTCCATGGAAAAAGGAAGCATCTAGTTGACTCGAGGAAAGGGAAAGAAGTTCTTTCTGAGGGATCAATTGAATGTTTTAAATGTGGTGTGCATGGTCATTATGAAAACACATGTCCTATGAAGAAGTTTCGTGAATGGTATCACCAAGAGCGTACAAATGTTCGTTTACCAATACTTAATTCCATTCCGATTGAGGATGAAGAAACTGACAATGACCAATAAAAGGTATGTATTATTTCATGACTATTGTTTTCCTATTTTGGAATCTTAGGATATGATTCATGATTTTGTTTGTAGGAAAGATGTATTTCGGAATAAGTTTGAAAGGAATGGTTAATGGATCATGAAGAATGTTGAATGAGTAAGATGTCAACATATATGGGCTTCAAGAGTTATGGTGAAATTCTTAAGAGTATTAAGTCTCTTTTGATGATGGGGTTACATTAGAAGACTTTTTATATTATGTGTAACCCTGATGTTTAATATATGAAAATTTAATTCAAGGAATAGTTATCTTTTCTTTTGTGGACATAGTTATAAAGAACCATTTGGGTTTATATGATCCTTACTTTTGAGGTAATTATGGGTTACTATATGTTATGATTGAAGTGAAAGGAATGAGATAAAATTGAGGTTAAATTATGTTATGGTTATTATTGATGATTTTATCCCATTTTGGGGAATGATTTGAGAATTATATAGTTTTTGAAAAAGGACAACACGCAGACCATGTGACTACCCGTCGCGTCGGACAAAGCTGCAGGAATCGAACCCACAACCAAAGTGTGACTGGTATTTATCGCCTACCACGGGACTACGTGAAGTTCCTGGTAAGTTTGACTGATTATTTTTAGTTATATGATTTTATGAATTAAGAGTAAGTTGATTTTGGGTTATTTATGAAAATTATTAACCTATCATGGAGGATATGTGATTAGGTTAATTACTTTTCAATACGAGACTTTAGGAGCAACTGATGTTGTTTAGAGATAAATGTTACAATTTAACTTGGATGACTATGTGACTAAATCCATCAAATATTTGGGTTTCAATATTAGATTGGTTTACTTTGAAGAATTTTATGGACAAATTGTTTATCGGATGGTCCTTGTTGAACTTTGGGTTTTGTTGGACAAATTTTGGAGATTAAGCATAGATTTTCTTTTTAAAGGGTTATCCTTTTCTGGATTATCTGACCTTGTACTAACCTTTTTGGTTTTGGTTTTGGTTAAAGCCTAAAGACATGGGAAGTATATAGTTCTCTTTGGTGGAATAGGTGATTCTCTAGAAGTTGATTATAGTACTCTTAATGCGAACAAGTCTCCCTAAATACTCGTCTTTTGGAAAAAATATGAGTCTGATTAAGGAATCTAGTAAAAGTTGAAAGTCAACATGATTAGTGATTATGTTTCCTTATGAATAAATTCCTCAATAAAAAGTAACTTAAAAAAATGTTGTCTATTAGCATTTTCTATTGGGAAATCGAATACCGTTTAACCCATCACAAGTTTGTGATATTCTTATGGTTAACTTTCTCCTAGACTTGTTTACTATCACTCTCCCTCAAGAACATGACCCTTTACTTTTTCTTCCATGTCCATGTTTTTCAACATGGAATCCTAGTATGGGTTAACTCGGGTGACCTCTGTACTTATCTTCCTTTATTTTAAAGTGATAGTTTTACCGACTCTTGTTCCGATGTGGGACTTTCGAGGATGTTTCCAAGCTCAAATTTAAAAATTACGAGGATGCAATTCCCAAAAGGGGGGAAGGATGTAACACCCCAGGTAAATAAAGAATATGAGATTTTCATATTTATCCATATTTTTGAATAAAATATTAATATTAATTTAAAGGGGACGCTATGCTCGATGGCGTACCCAACACGCAACAACGAGTTTCATGGAAATCTTACGTTGCACTCTAATAATAAGATAATATTATTTTAAATGGTAGTTACCATGTAGCCGTTTTATTGGCGGGAATGGATAGAAATAACTAAAATATGATTATATATGTTTTTAACTGTTTTTACATTTATCCAATAAAAGATAAAGGCTTATAATATGGAAAGAATTCAATTTTAGTCGTATATGCCCTAGTTTTCACTAAAGGTTCACTTATCACCTTTTGATGGCGAACCGTCATTAAATATAGTTTTATTCAATCTTATACACTATTTTGGACCAAATATAACTCTTCTTAATAATTGGGACATCAAAATTTACATTGTGAAAATTTTTGGTATCTTTCCGACAAAGTTCATTTTTTAATGAATAGTGTAAAATGTTGCATTTTAATTCAAAA
Organism: Viscum album; assembly: GCA_963277665.1. NCBI lineage: Eukaryota > Viridiplantae > Streptophyta > Magnoliopsida > Santalales > Viscaceae > Viscum > Viscum album. Next base: position 49,909,790 of record OY728152.1, on the reverse strand, counting down.
ACTATTTTTAATCTAATTTATTTATATGATTAGATTATCTTTTTAATTGGTTTTAAAGTGAAATTAGAATATATTTTTACCATTAAATCCAATAGTGGTCATTGGAATTAATTTCACTTTGAAATCAGACTCAAACTAGTGTCAATCTTTTGATACTTATTGTTTCATAAAAACATGCTATTTGCTCTGACAGCGGGAATTTATTATTAAATTAATTAATGTGGATTAAATGTTTTGAATTTTTTTAAAATAGAATTAATTTTTGAATTCGGAATATCAAATATAGCTTAGGGTGAATTTTTGGGATTTTTCTGAAAAACTTCAATTTTTGATGAATAGTGAAACCACTAAGTGGTACTTATAAAAACTGATTTTTCCGTTTAAATGAAAATTTTCAATATTTGTGTTTTTAATTTCAAAAACTTGACATAAATGGTAGTCATTAAGAAGTAAAATGTGGTTCAATGGGATAAAAATAATTTTTTGGTGAATAGTATCTTATTAAGTTTTTAATCGAGAATAGAGGTAATTAGTGTAGTTTATGGTAAGAATAATGTTTTAACAAAATTAAATGACCTAGACACATATCCTACCCTCATTGGATGTGTCATGGCCAACAAATTAAATCCATGGTTCAACTTGGGGACCCCATGGAGCCACTTTGGTTGGAAAATGACATAAATATCTTTTTATTTAATGTTAAAGTAAAAATGACACAAACATGAGATGTTTTACTAAAAAAAATTTTTAAATGCGGTTATACAAGTCATATTTTTTACTATTAATCGTAATTGGAAAGCTAAAAATATTTCCTGCCTCATAGTATTTTTTTTATAATTTTTAGACATTAAATAAATTAAATTATTTATGAAATCATGATGATGCAGCGATGAGCTCATTATTTAACGATTTAAATAAAATGGAAAGATAATGTAATATCTAAGAACTAAACATGTCCAAAAACTATTGGATGAGTGAATTTCGAACCCTTATCACCTTATCCTAGAAATACATCAACGTAGGACCATTAAAATCCGAAACTCTTTTGAAAATAAAGTAACATTTTGTAACTTTATAAGAGTGCCCCTACTCTCCTCTTACAAAAGGACCCCAACTCTACCTCCTTACCCACACTCTCAAAGCCTTTGGCTCGGCCAACCCCTGCCCATTTTTTATCTCCACTTCCCTCTATTACTCCTTGAAGCCTCAAGTTGGGCATATGTCTTCCCAAGTAAGCCTTTGAGCTCAATCCAAAGGGAGTTACCCGATTTTAAGGTAATGTCTTCACTTTTGTCCTTTTGTTTTATTTTGCTTCTCCAACCCCCTAAACTATTTTTATTCATTTATTTTGTAACATATCCAGAATATTAAATATACTATTATGTTTTTATAATAAGGATTCGAGCTACACTTACACACACCTACTTCTAATGGTTAAAAAACATACTGTTTCCGTGGATGGCGAATATCTGCCTCCCGAAACGATGATTGTTCAACATTCTTCTAACTCCTTCAAAGGTGGCCATTAATATGACACTATATTTATATATGATATCTAATATGTTTATGTTTTACTTAAGCTTCTGTATTTTTCATTTATGGTGTACCTTTATGGTTTCCATTATGGGTAAACGCGATATCTTCATTTAAGGAAGTGCGGACTACTGCCCCCTCAAAGTGATTTGTCTCGTTAATACCATATAAGGTAAGTATAAAGGATATATTTAATGATATTATATATGATAACATAATGGAATTAAAATACTATTTTGTATCATTATGTTTTAATTCCGTTAAATATGAAATAGAAATGGAAGTAGCGTTCATGCGTACGTACGGCTTACCGTCTCCATGAACGGTACATGTCATTTCTTATCTCAAAATGTTATGTAATATTATATGTACATATATATAATTGATATATATGTAATATATTAAATCTAAATTATGGATATCATTCAGGAATTATAAAATATATATATCTCTCTCATTTTGTTTTAATTCCATTAATATGACAAAAAATGAAAGTAGCATTCATGCGTACGTACGACCTATCGTCTCCATGAACGATGCTTTTCGTTTTTTATCTCCAAATGATATGGAATTGTATAAAATGAATATTTACTGAATTTATATGATATTTTAATCATTAATACTATTCTAGAAATTATTTACTTATAACTACATGGGCAATCTTTTTTCAAAGAAGTTCATTTTTGACTCATGTACCAAACATCGGCAAAAACATCTGATATGAACTAACATTATTAAACAACTATTATAACATTATAATATGTGATATTAACTGAATATTAATCTCTAGAGGAGGTATTTAGGCAATTATTAATTGAAAAAAGTTTATTATTCCGGAATATAATGAAACGAACAAGACAAGTTGGACTTGAGGTAAGGGATCCTACTCCTCTCTTTCTTTTTTAGTACACTCTTTTTTTTCATTCCCTCTAAGCTCATCTTTATTTTGATTGGGATGTTATTTTATATTAATCTTAATGTAATTTTTATTTTCATATGATGAGAGACCCTATTATCTCTCATCAATCCATTTTGGAAGTTTTGAGTGGCGCCATTAGGCATCCGAATTTTCGTAAGAGATCTAACCTCTCTCTTTCTCTTTAAGTACTCTCCTTTATGTCACTTCTTTTAAGCTCCTCTTTGTTATGATGGGGGAAGTTCTTTTATATACCTCTTTCTTTAAATTTTATTGTAATGTGATGAGATACCCTATTTTATCTCATCAATCCATTTTTGGATGTTTTAAGTGGAGTCGTTAGGCTGCTGAGTTTTCGTAAGGGATTTTTCATCTCACTTATATTCCTGTGAGATTTATGCTACATTTTCCACAATTTCCTTTGAGTGGTGTATGTACTGACAATTATTTTACTCATTGTGTAATATTATTTCATTTATGATTATTTACATCAATTTTGTATTCTCCTTCTTTCACGGGGCGTATGTTTCGAAAGATACCCAGGTCGGTAAGGGAACCTTTCACCCTCCTCTTTTTAAAAGACTTATTTTGTTGGGTCTTTTAATTTACCTATTTTTATGTTGGGATATGTTCTCATATATCCGTATTGATGTAAATTTTATGTCCAAGTGATGAGATACCCTTTTTTTTATCTCTCATCAACTCATTTTGATGTGACGCTGTTAGGCTGTCAAGGGAACTTCTTAACCCAATTTTGATTTCTTTGGGTTCAACATGTAGTTATTGAATATGTCATCCTTTGAATATGTGTGAATGACCTTTGATTATTTTAAACATAATATCCACTTATATTTGGTGTATTCGTTTGTCAGACATAATTATGTAATTGATTTATCCTTAAACTAAGGATACCATCATTGTAAGGGACTTCGTCTCAATCTCCTTTCATTGAGGAATATTCTGTTTTATACACAACCTTATTTTATACGGTGTATAAACCCCTTTGACTTTTTCGTTTATTCAAAAGGAATATTTTTTATACGAAGTGTTTATTAAACGAAAAAATGGAATGTTTTTGTTGTACGTATGCAGTGACAACAACTTCTCCGCCGTCGTGACCATTATTTGAGTTTCGTCTTCCTCTACAAGCCATACCTTCTTTTTAAAAGAAAAATAAATACCATGTTTTTCTTTTCTTTTATTTTTGTATTGAAAATGGTTTTCATAATGTATTTATATCAATGTGTTGTATTGATATCTTGTTATTGAAATGTGGAAATGTTATGTTTCCTTTATGCATGTTTTATGTGGTAAGATTATGTTATGGTTCTTGGGCATTGTTATGAAGACGAGTGGTTCAGTGATAAACTAAGGGCGGTTGAGCCCGATATAGCTCTCCAATGCATTGGGTAACGCGAAGGAGTGAAATGTTAAGGTTTCTCCGAAGACATTTAGGGAATATACTGTGGTGGGTATTCCAAACGTAACCAAGAGGGTTACTCCCTACGTAAAAATGTTATGAATGCATCAAGTTACCTTTTATGTCTGATGATTTCTATGATTTATTCATGATTTGATGAGGTTTGTTAATGTTCCTATGTTTTATGGGTAAATTATTATTTCATTCTTTTGTATATATGAACTCATGTTTCCTTTCCATTTTTTTATAACCCTTACTGAGCTTTTTATGCTCATCCCATGTTTTTGAAATGTTTTTCACAGTTCAAGGGAAAGGTACATGATGTGATGATAGTGTCAAGGATTTGTCAAGAAAGAATCCATGTTTTATTTTAAATATGTTTCCGTTGATGGGAAGAATGAATACTGTCTTTTATGTAACCACTTTGTTTAAATATGGAATGTAATGCATGTTTCATGATCTAATTCTCTAAAACTCTAATCCTGAAAAGATCCTCAATGTGTAATCTTGTAATAACTCAAGATTAAGTAAGGTTTAAGGCTGGGGCCTTATACTATTAGACTCCTTCCACCATAGTGATGACACTGACCACATGGATTATCTTTTGAAATGGGAGGACACATTAAAATAAAATGTGTATTATAATTATCTCCATGATGATGAATATATAAAATTACTAAGGTGTATATTATTCATAAGCTAGATGGAATCATGTATCACAAATAAGAGAATCACATCCCTAATTAAATTATGTGAGTTCATCATTAACTACCGTCACATGATTTCTAATGTAAGGAACCGACCCCAGTTGCCCAGAGCTAGTGCCTTAATTGATTACATTTTCATAAAAACAAGGAATAATAATCTCAAAGGACTGAGTAGTTTAGTATTATTGGAAACAATATTCATACATAAGTTAAACATTACAACTTGAAAAGAAATATATCATAGAAACTCCATAGACAACATCCATAACTCCTAGGTTATTTCTGGATGACATTCATAATTAACATCATCATTTACTAAGAAAATGAAAAATAATAAATGGGTGAGATCAAATTCCCATTAAGTGAAAGAAATATAGTGAAAGATAACATAATCATTAGACATGGTGAATAATTGAAATCACATGCCTCTCAAAATAAACATGAACATAATATGGTATAAAATGAGATGATAAAATATTTCCATAACATAACCTAATCAGTGGTATTCTACTAGTCAAATAACCACTTAAACCATCAATAATATTTTCATAATGAGGTAATGCATAATTCGGTACAACATAACCATACCTCCAAGGCCTCGTGCCAAGACCATAAGTAATCATTTCTTCAAGGCATTGTGCCGAGACTGTAGTTTGTCTCATGAGACCTACCACTGAACAAAGGGGATATAGTGGGCCCCACCTAACACTTATTATGTGAAATTAATTCCTTATATGAAATAGGATAATCATAAACTACATTCACATTTATAATAAAACTAATATATAAAATGAATATTGATTTCCTCAAACATTATGCAAAAACACTAACTATTTGAAGTAAACTGATGAATGGTTATAAGATAGCTCCTAAATAGCTAAATTTATAATAAACCATTAAATTAAATATGGTATATGATAAAATGGAATACTAATCCAAATAATACTTAATAATTAACACGAGTGTTGAAATAAATGACGATACTCTTATAAACTTTTTGAGTAAATCATGAGATAAATACTCTTTTGCGTTGAAAAGAAGAGTTACTTTATAAAATATCTGTATTAAACTAGAAGTGAAGAAATATAAATTTTAATAATATAAAAATTTATCTTATAAAAATAATGTTTTCCAAAACCATATTATATAGTTCTCTTTAAAATAGGTATGAATTTAAGAATTTCCCTTGAACCGGGCTTGTATTTTGGATACAGTTTTGAATGTTTCATTTAAAACATGTAACAATCCCTAAAATAGTGGACGATTATGGTTGGTGTACATTTATAGAATAATAAAACCTAATTAAAGTGGAGTAAATAATAATACTATATAATTTCATTGAGGTACATAGAAAATTAATGTAACCTGAATGAAAATGGATGTTCGGGTGGAAAAACCTTACCTTAAATCTGAATGTGTTTCCCTCTTGAATAGAAGGTAATGAAATATGAAATTAGACCCATAAATAATGTTATTAAGAACCTATTAGACATTTATTTAGTTTTTGAAAATTAAATTTAGTTCATTTTTCTCCTTATTAATAAGTTATAATATCAAATTACCTTCTTCTGGAGTGTTCATTTTCATGATTTTCATAATCAGTTCTCTTGTTTTTATGTAATGGAGTTGTTGTGGAATGGATGTAAATCTCGAAAATTAAAATTAAATATTGTTTAAGAATATCCATAAGTTTTAATTTTCATTTATATCATCTGGATACATGGAAAATTATGAATCATTATATGAATTATTGATGATATTCACTAAGATTATTTAAGCGGTATTTTGATTATTAGGAACTAGTTTGGTATTATGATTTAATAATATGTACATATACTAGTTACTGAATTTTAATTTGGTTATAATAAATATATTATAGTCTTGTTAAATCAAAAATATGGTTTCATGACTAGTAATTAAGTTTAAATTGTAGAACGAAATTTCATCATCCACAAAGGATATAAATTGGAACCTCATAGACGTTGATTTCGTTTATAATATATAAGTGGTGAGAGAGAGAGAGAGAGGATATTTATAATGTTTATTTCATTAACATGATATAATTCTAGTATATATATTATACTAGATTTATCATGGTCATTTGGGTATAGGAGTAGAGGAGAGGAAAAGAAAAGAGTTGAATGTTAAAATAAAAGAAAAGTTGAGAGATCCCTTATTAAAATTCGGCAGCTTAACGACATCACTTACAATTTCATAAAAGAAATGATGAGAGAAGAAGGGTATCTCATAATTTGGAAATAAAAATTATTGTAATATGATTAAATAACATAAAACACCAACATATAAGAATGGAAATTCAACGAGATAACATAAAAGAAGTGTCGACTTAAAGGGGTGGGTGAAGGATTCCCTTACCTTATAGAGTAAATCCTAGCACATGAATGGTGGGAACATGGGGGATTATGGAATCAATGGGAGGAATCCTAGAGAGTTAAAACCACCAGGTATTTGAGGATGAGGGATTTTGAATGAATGAAAACGAATGGATGGGTGGGTATTTGTAGAAAAAGAGTGGGAGTTTTTTAATTATTTCGATGGGACACCTCATTAGTGGTTCTTGCAAAACCAAGGGATTTCCCATGATATTTGACCATGGGTTTAGCCACGTGGGACACCTCACATAATATGATACTATAAATAATTCTACCAGCATTTTATTATGTTATTATGATGTCATTAATCTACCAAAAACTCAAAATTGTATTTTTACATTTCATGAAAATTTCATGAAATTTAAAAAAAAATCCCAAAAATTTAACCCTACCATATTTCAGCATGTACATTTCAAAAATGAAATCCATTTTTCAAAATTAATTTTATAAATATAAATAATTTAATTTTTAAATATAATCATTGTTATTTCTAAAATTAACAATTTTAAGAAATAATTAGTTTTATATCACATTCAAAATTTAATTAAGATCGAATTATTTTATTACCTTAAGAAAGTAAAATAATACCATTATTTACTATTCATATTGTTCATATTACTATTCATATTACTATATATAAGTGTATGTTACTATAAATCAAATATCATGTTTGTTCTATTAGACTCCAAATGACTTATTGGTCACAACTCTAGAGGACAGTTTTTCAAAATTCAGAACATTATAGAGGCAATGTAGTATTTAATGACTAGATTAGAAATTGAATTCAATATTTATTTTCAAAACCTTAGGGTGTTACATTTTTACCACTTTGAAAAATCATGTCCTTGAAATTCAAAAAATATTACCTAAAAAGAACTGGGTATGTCTTCAACATATGCTCCAAAGGATCTCATGTTTCTTCCTCCATCTTATGGTTCCTCCAAAGAACCTTTACCAGACGAGTTGTCCAATTTCTCAATACTTGTTATTTGGTATCAAGAATCATGATAATATCTTCATAATAAGATAGATTGGGCTCAAGTTCTACTTATGCATAAGTGAGTACATGTGTTGGGTATGGAACATAATTTCTTAACATTTACACGTAGAACACATTGTGATATTTGGTGAGACTAAGCGGATTTTACAAATGGTAAGAAACAGCTCCAATTCAGTCAAGAATTTAAATAGGTCCAATGTACCTGGGACTTATGTTTCCCTTCTTACAAAATTGTATAATTCCCTTCCATGGAGATAAATTTAAGAAATCATGATATCGTTTTTGAAATTCGAAGTCATTTATTTAGTTACCAGCATAGATCATTTTCTTACTTTGATTTGTTTTGATATGGTTTTGGATAATCTTTACCTTTCCTGTTGTTTCATCTTCAAATTCGAGGCCTACGAGATTTATTTCACCAACATCATCCCAACATGTTGGTGTACGAATTCTACTTCCATACAATGCTTTATATGGTTCCACCAGAATACTTCAATGGAATCTATTATCATTGGAAAATTCTACGAGAGGTAAATACTGATCCCACATGCCTTGAAAATCAAGTGAACAAGACCTCAAAATGTGTTTCAATGATTGGATAGTCTCTTCTAATTATCCATCTATTTTTTGGTGGTAGGCAGTGCACAACTGAAGATCAGTATCTAGGGAATTCTGAAGGCTTTTCCAAAATCATAATGTAAAATGGGGATCCCGATCAGAAACAATTGATGAGGGTACACCATGAAGTCTCAAAACAATATTAATATATAGTCTTGATAAACTTTCAAGTTGTAAATCCTCTCTTATAGCAAGAAAATGTGATGATTCTGTAAGATAGTCAATAATGGCCTATATCGCATTATTCTATCTTGGAGTCCTTGGTAGCCCCATGATAATGTCCATTGTAATATCATCCCATTTCCACATAGGAATAAAATGAGTTGCATGACTCCTCCTAGACATTGTCTCCCATTTATCACCTATACACAAACCAAACACCTTTAAAAGTAATAAAAAATACCCCTCTTCATGTTTTCCCACAAAAAATGCTCCTTTAGAACTTGAAAAAATTTTGTGCTACCAGGGTGTATAGTGAAATTATAGCTATGAGAATCATCCAATAGTTCCTACTTTATCTCGGGAATAGAAGGAACAGAAATCCTTTTTTCGAATTTCAAAATACCACCTTCATATGCGATGTCTGTCAACCTACCATCATTTATAGCTTTAATTTTCTATTGAAACTCCTCATCATCAGCCTATGAACTTTTTATCCTTTCAATTAAAGTAGGATTGGAAATCATTTGAAAAAGTAGTGATCTGTTTCCTTCTTTGATAATTCCCATATCCATATTTACTAGATCAGTGAACATATGATCCCCTTCAACTCTCATATTGTTTAGAATTCCATGGTCCTTTCTCCTCAAAGCATATTCTACCATATATTACATCCCTAGGTGGTAGTGTATCGTGAAATCATAGTATTTGGGTAGATCAATCCATCTCATTTGTCTCATGTTGAGTTCTTTCTATGAGAATACATATTTCAAACTCTTATGATCAATATATATATGACATTATTCTCATTGGTGGTAATGTATCCAAATCATCATAGAAAATATTACCACTCCTAACTAAAGATCAAGAGTTTGATAATTTTGTTCACAAATTTTTAGTTTCCTAGAAGCATAGGCAATCACTTGATCATTCTACGTAAGGAAAAAACCAATCCCTTTCTTTGATGCATTTCTATAGATAAAAAACCCACCATTCCCTAATGGTAGGGTTTGGATTGGGGCATTCACTAACCTCCTCTTCAATTCTTAATAATATTATTCACATTCCTTGGTCTATATGAACTTAACCCATTTTCGTGTAATCATAGACATTGTATTGGATAATCGTGCAAAGTTCTAAATGAAACATCTATAATAACCTGTTAAAAGAATAAAACTATGTACCTCAATTAAGTTCATTGGAGTAGGCCATTCTTGCGTAGCCTTTGTCTTCACACGATCTACCAATATTCCATCCTCAGAGACAATGTGGGCCAGAATGGAAAATTATTGGAGCAAAAAATCACACTTTATAAACTTCCCATATAATTTATTTATTCTAGATTTCATCAGAATAGTGTTCAAGTTATTTCCATGATATTTCTGGCTTTTAGAGTATTCCAAGATATCCTCAATAAAAACCACCAAAAATTAATCCACATATTCCTTGAAAACCCTATTCAGCAGATCCATAATAATAGATGGTGCATTAGTTATTCCAAATGGAATTATTGTAAACACGTAATGCCCGTACCTGGTTCGGAATGCTATTTTAACAATGTCTTCCTTCCTCACAAGCAACTAATTTTATCCAGATCGAAGATCAATCATTGAAAAAATATTGGGCTCCATGAAGTTGATCAAAGAAATTAATAATTAATTGATGATGGTACTTATTCACTATTATAATATCATTTCTGTCTAGGTAATTAATGCACAACCTCATGGATCTATCTTTCTTATTGAGAAAGAGGACATGGGCTCCCCATAGTGAAAGACTAGGTTGAATAAATCTTTTATTACTAAATTCCTCTAGTTGTTTCTTTAGTTCCACTAACTCTACAGTGGACATTCTATAAGGGGCCTTTGATATGGACCTTGAACCAATAATTAAGTAAATGGGAAACTCAATATCCCACTCAAGAGGATGTCTAGGTAAATCCTCTAGAATGATGTCAACTTATTATTATACAACAGGTATGTCATCTATCTTTACATTCATATACTCACCCATATTTATTTCATTCCCTTCCTCCCAAATAATTGAATTCAGTAGAGCTTCTGGAGGTGGATCGAGATGAGATTAAAATAGAGAGGGGTTTTCTCTAAAAATACGGGATTCTATACAAATCTCGAAAATTGTAACTTCCTTTTCTTACAATATATCATTACATCATAATTTGACAGCAAATTCATAACAAGAATTATATCATAGTCAACAATTGGTATGATGGTGATGTTGGAAACTAAAGTATGTTTATGTTTCATGAGGGAGACTAATCGACAAACCTTTGTTGCAATGATACTTCCAGAAGGAGTTTTGACTGACAACACCTTTATTAAATCAAATTGGACATGTCTATTTTTCTTGCCAAACAGGGAAGATATAAATGAATGTGAAGATCTAGAATAAAAAAAATCATTGGCTATGTTTGATGGAACGATCAATGTACATGACACCACATCATTAGGATCTTTTACATCCGCAGTTGTGAACACATAAGTTTGGCCTTGCTCCATTGGAATTCTTTGGGGAACATTTCCCTGATTCTTAGGAAATTCATATGAATAATGTCCCATCTCTATAAAATTGTAGAATAAAACATTGGTAGCTTCTTTATTACCATTAAAATCCCATGATAATTGGACCTTTTCTCCGCACTTGTTACATACTCCCATTCCCTTTAGGCAAGTTCCAGGGTTCTTCTTCCCACAATTATTGAATGATAGAAATTCAACTATTCCACACTTCCCCATATCCTTATTTCCTTTCCTAGAGTTTTCGATGCCCCTCTTATTATCTTGATTTAACTTTAAGTCATAAGACTTAGAGAATTTCTTTTTCATCTTGATAGCACATTAAACTATGTCTTCATATGATGAGAAATTCTGGGAGACTACAGCCCTTTGGTGGAATGGTTTCAAACCATAAAAGAATCTATCAATTTTTCCCTTAGATTATGTACATAGTCTGCATCATGAATTTCCAGCCTTGTAATGTTGCATTCATACTTGGCAACATTTTCATCCTCATTTTGCCTCAGATTCTTGAAATGCCTCTCCATATCGGCTCACTGTTCATGAGGGAAATATTTTTCTATGATTATTTCCTTAAAATACATATATTCCATGTCATCTATTTGTTCCTCCTCTTTAGTGTTTTGGAATAGATACCACCACAGTTCTGTAACTCCCATTAGACAATAAACTTCCATGACAACCCTCTCTCTTTCATTACATCCCAAAGCAAGAAATATCATCTTGAGGGAACTTATCAACTCCTCAACTATAAGTTGGTTTGTATTCCCATTGAATGATGTAAGCTGTTGTCACATAAAGCCATATAACCTAGATCTTACAAATGGTGGATCCAGATGCTCCAAATAGGTATGGTTATTATTCATAACCTGAGTATGTTGTCCCAATATTGGTATACGTTTCTCATCCCTAGCCACAACACCAGAGCTGACATCATTATCTTGCATCGGGGGGAATCCATATGCACATTCGTGTAGTTTTCATTCCTTCCACTAGGTTCCATTTATAAATAATGGCATACACTAGATTAGGGTATGGATCATAATTTACAATCTAAATGTAGAAAAATACTTAGCATAAACCTAAATTATATGCATTGATTATCTCTTAATCATAAACATAGTATATTTGAGGAAAAATTTACATTTATATCCATCATAATGGCTTGTAAAGAAAATTTTAATTATCTTAAGCATATACACTGGGAGTGACATAACCGAGAGGGCAAGAAGGGTCGTTGTCATGTACCATGATACCCCAGGTCAAGGTCAAAACTCCTTGTTGGAGCATTCACTCCCAGGTTCATCTGTTCTAGAGATGCCCCTACCTGATCATATCCAGACATGGATGAATTTCTTGAAATATTCAAATAATCAATTTTTTACCAAAATAACAGGACATTCCTATATGTTTATCTTCAAAGGCTATCTTAGGGAATTATCTCTAATCAACATTTTCTAAATCTAGTTTCCATGTTTTCTACTGAACTTCTGTTGATACCAACTGTATGGACCTGACCCCAGTTGCCCAGAGCCATTGGATTATTTGAATATGTTGGCATATAAACAAGGAATAAGCATCCTGAAGGATCGAGTAGTTTAGTATTATTGGAATGAAGATTCATTCAAAAGATAAACATTACTACTTGAAAAAAAATACAACATAGAAACTCCTTAGACAACATCGATAACTCCAAGGATATTTCATCATATCACTCATAATTAACATCATAATGTACTATTAAAATGAAACATAATAAATGGCTAAGCTCAAATTCCTAGTAAGGGTATGCAATACATCAGAATATAACAAAAACATTCGACTAAGTGAATAATTTAAAATACGTGCCTCTAAAAATAAACATGAAAATAATATTTTAGAAAATAAGTTGAGTGAATACTTCCATAACATAACATAATCACAAGTATTATACAAGTCGAATTACCACATGAACCATAAATACTGTTTCCATAATGAAGGAATGAATAATGTAGGACAACATAACCATACAGTCAAGGCCCTGTGCAAAGACTCTAAGAAATCATTTTGTCATGGCCTTGTGCCACGACAGTAGTTCATCTCATGAGACCTACCAATGCATCGAGGAGCTATATCAGGCCCCACCCGACACTTATTATGCCCAGTTCATTACTCATATGAACGAGGATGGACCGAAACACCATACATATTTATATTGATACTAATATATGAAATGTAAATATCTTTCCCCGAACATTAAACAAAAACACTAACCATTAGAAGTAGACAAATGAATGATTTTAGGATAGCAAATCAATAGCAAAAAATAATCCTAAACTATTATATTAAATATTTTAGTTGATAACATGGAATACTAAAATAAAAAAACATAAGAATCAACAAAAGTGTTGAAACAGTTGATGATACTCTTATAAAATCTTCGAGTAAATCATTAGATAAATATTCTTTTTCTTTGAAAAGAATAGTTATTTTTATAAAATATTTTTATAAAATCAGATGTGAATTTATATCGTATTTTCATAATAAAATAATTTATTTTATAATGATATTTGTTTTCCAAAAACATATTATAAAATTCCGATGAAAATAGATAAGAATTTGATAAATTCTATTGAACCAGGCTTGTATTTTGGAAATAGTATTGAAAGTTTTTTTAAAACATGTAACTATCCATAAAATAGGGAAGGTTTAGGGTTGATGTACATTTATATAATAATCACATCATATTAATATGGAGTATAAAATAATATATAATAATTTCATGGATATAATTAGACAATTAATGTAACTCGAATGAGAATGGACGTTCTGGTGGAAAACCCTTCACTTAAATATGAATGTGTTACCCTCTTGAACTTATGATCCCAAAATATGGAATTAGACTCATTAATAACGTAATTAATAACTTATTAGACATGTATTTAGTTTATCGTAATTATATTTAGTTCATTTTTGTCCTTATGGATAAGTTATAATCTCAAATTCTTCATTCCAGAGTGTTTGTTTTATTGATTTTCATAATTGGTTCTCTTGTTTTTAATTAATAGAGTTCATGTGGAATGTGTGTAAATCTAAAAAAATGAAATTACATATTATTCATGAACATAAATTAGTTTTAATGTTCATTTATATCTTTTGGATACAAGGAAAAAGGATGAATCAGTTGATGAATTATTAATGATATTCACATATATTATTTAAGAAGTATTTGGATTATTAGGAACTAGTTTGGTCTTATGATTTAATAATATGTTCATATACTGATAATTGAATAATAATTTGGTTATAATACATGTATTATAGTCTTTTTCAACCATCAAAACGGTTTCATGACCGGTAATAAAGGATAAATTTTAGAATGAATCATTGTCTTCTACAAAGGCTATTAATAGGATCTTCCTGGATGATGATTTCATTTATAAAATAAAGGGATGAAGGAAAGGATATTTATAATGTTTAGTACATTTAAATGATATAATTTCAATATATATATATGATACTGGAGTTATCATGCTCATTTAGATAGAGGAGGTGAGGAGAGTAAAAGAGAAGAGATGAACATCAAAATAAAATAAAAGTTGAGAGATCACTTATGATAATTTGGCTGCCAAACAACATCGCTTAAAATTTCCTAAAATAAAATGACGAGAGAAAAGGGGTATCTTATAACATGTAAATAAAAAGGACAGTAGTAGGAATACATAAAATAAAACTCAAATATATGATAATGAAAATTCAATGAGATAACATAAAAGAAGGGTCGACTAAAAGAGGAGGGTGAATGATTACCTTAACTTGTAGAGTACGTACTATAACATGAAGGTAGGTACCTTGGGGGAATAAGGACACCTTGTGTAGACTCCTAGAGAGGTAAAACCACCAGAAAATCTAGGAGGAAGGATTTTTAATGAATGAAAATGAATGGATGAGTGGGTATTTATAGAAAAAGGGATGGATTTTTTTAGTAATTTCAATGGGATACCACATTAGTAGTTTCTTCCAAACTATGGGCTTGACCATTATATTTGACCATGACACCTCAGGTAATTTGTTGTAGTAAAAAAGTCTTCCGACCTTTTATTATGTCATTATGAATTCATTAAACTATTGAGAAGCCCAAACTGTATTTTTACTAATCATGAATAATTCAATTATTTTAGAAAAATCCCAAACATTTACCCCTACAAGCTTTCGATGTGTGGAATTAAAAATGGAACACCAATTTTCAGATATAATTTTTTAAATATTATTAATTTAATTTTTAAATAAAATCATAGTAAATACACAAAAAAATTATGGTATAAATTGTTTTATATCACATTGAAAATTTAATTAAGATCACATTATATTATTACCTTAAGAAAATAAAATAATATCCTTATTTAATATTCATAAGGGTTATATTGCGATTCATATAATATTCATAAGGGTATGATACTATTCACAAAAAATCAAGTTTGTTTTTTAAGACTCCAAATGACATACAAGTCACAACTCAAGATGACTGTATATCAAAATGCAAAACACAGTCGAGGAAAAGTTGGGTTTAATGGATAGATTATAAAATGAATTCAATATTTGTTTTCAATAACTTTGGGTGATACATCAAATTTATATTGAAATAAATTTTTTAGGTTATGTTATAATTTTTTATGGATTAATATAAATATGTGTGTCAAAAAATAAACCAAATCATTGATTCAAAACATATGGAGAATATGTGATAGACATGAAAAAATCTATTAAAGTAATATCATAATATTATCAAATGTTATGAAAAATTATTCACATTATTTATATAATATCATCATATCATATTCTATGATTTAAATCACTATTATATAACAATGTAAAACACACGGTATATCATGCAATATGGTATAACAATTTTTTCTAAATTTTATATAATACATTAAACTTTAAAAAAAATATACTAATGTTTTTAGGTGTTAAAAATTATTGAAATATTTATCAGGTTTGCATAATTTTTTTATTATTCATGACTTTTTTATCATAACTCTAATGTTTCTAAGACTTATTGTAGATTAATATTCCAAAATTAAATGTTCCTAATCATTTTTTGGATAAATCACTATATATATACAATTTTAAATTAGTTAACTTGAAGTATGTTAATATTTTTTATTACTAGAAATATAATCCTAAAATACCATTTTATGAATAATATCATTAAATTGAATTCATATTTCAAAATATCTAAACATATCACCTAACTCATATACAAATAAAAAATTATTTTGAGACGAATCTAAATAGGTTAGTGTAATAGTTTTCATACCAATGTTCTTAGAAGATTTTTATAAGTTGTTTACAACTAATTCCCAAAAATAAAGGACTTAAAATTTAAGAGTAGTGATTGATGTTCTATAATTCAACTATTTAGACTAACCATTGTGATAGAGAGTATTTTTTTTTAAATTTTTTCAAAATAAAATTCGTTCTTCCACATGTGATTTTTTACATCATAAATGTAATAATAATATAATTTTTAAATGTTATTACTTTAAAAAATCAATCATTGAATATGTTTCTGGGATATTAACTCGTGTTTCTTATCATATGCGATCAATCAATCTCTGTGGATATTAGTCTGATCTTCACATATTCTATGCTATATTATGTGTAAGAATATGAATTTTTCCATCCAAAGCATCTATAAATGATGTTCTATTCTAGACCACTAATTTTTATTATAGATTATTTTTTTGGTCCAATATCTCCCTTGGGTTAATTGTGAAGAGTTATGTCTATAGGAATAGTGATATTCTTCTATTAGTGATGTTTTCATATGATTTTAAATATTGTAATCTATAACTCTATTTTATTATGATGAAATTTATAGTAATATATATATTATATGAGTTCAATTTACATTATAAATGTTATACTATTTCAATATCGTCTAAATTAAGTAATTTTCACTAAATTAGTTATACTTGTTTAATCAGATTAGGTTTAAAAATACTACTTCCAAATTTAACTTCAACTAAATGATTTATAAAAAAATGGAGAAATATTTTCACACCATCATGAATCTTTCATATTAGGTACATATTTCATATCATTGAAAAAATATAAATTATATCCTTATAATAATTTATAATAAGATGAAATATTTTATGAATGAAATGAAATATACAAATAGAAGATCATTAGAGAATGTGAACCCTAATTGTCCACCAATAATAAATGGTGTAAGTTATTAAATTTTAAGATATCTAAATAATAAATCAATTATTAATATTAGAGTTTATGAAAATACTGTTTTCATTATATAATATAATTTTATATAAAAATAAACTAAATATTTTTGAATAGTTTAGAGTATGGGATATAATTAAAAAAATAAATTATAGAAGACTATTTTTTTATTCAATGACATGAAAAGTCTATGGTGACAGTGTGGTAAAATATTTTGAAAGAAATTAAAAAAATTTATTTTTAAAATATCATTGGTTTTGGAAACTTGAAGGGTAATTACAAGATATTTCTATCAAGAATGTTATTTTATTCAAAAGTAAAATATTTCTATGAATAATTAATGCATTATTGCCGCTATTAATGTTTTACAATCACCTGGTGAAAAAAATTACTAATAATAGAAGAAGGGAGATGGTTTTTTACTTTATATCTAATAAAAAGGATTATAATAGAACTGTTATAAAATATAAGGTAGAAGCCTCAGTTTATTCAGTGAAACGGGCTACATTACAAATAAAAGCATAGAAGATTCAATGCAGGGATGTACTCAACAATACTCGAACTCGAGACCTCATGGAGATCCTAATGAGAAAATACCACTAAGATACACCATTAGGGATAGAACTAGTATAGATCATACTAAATATCATCCCAAATTATTTCATTTTTCTATTATTAAAAATATATTGAATAATTATAAAATTTTAAAGTGAGACAAAGATAAACAAAAATGGAAAAATAGCTTTTTTCTAAAACTACATTTAATTCTAAAATATCAAAGTCATACACTTCAGAAAAATAACATAAGAAGCATTGAGATATGAGTGAAATTCATCATGGTTTAAGAGACCATGGTTACATGAAAAATAATATTAATTTAAGAATATGTATTTAAAAAAAATAATCCAAAGGATTAAAAATAATTATATGATATGTTTTTAAAAAGAAGCTACAAAAATGATTGTAATGATGTTATTTTTAATTATTGAAAGAATAAAATTCATATTAAACAAAATTATTATAGAAAAAGAATCTATGTAAATAAATATAGATGTTAATCTATATAGAATAGGATGACTATTCTTAAGAATTTTGATACATGGAGTTTTTATGAGGACTCAACATTTGAATTTGGTTTCGATTTTAATGATGGTATAATGATATCTATATATATATATAACATATATCGTATGAAATAAAAATTTTATCAAGCATAATGTAACTAAATCTCTTTCCACTAAGTCATTAGATTTTCCATATTATTTTTATAATTAATATAAAGATTCATCATTTGAAGAAATTGTGGAATATGTGGTTAGGTGGTTGATACAACATAAGAAGTCACTAAATAAATTTGATCAGGATACATAAATAAATTTCAAGGATAATGACAGTTTATCAAAATTTAAATTCTCATTTAATGATAAATTCATTAATGTTTCATTAAATTCTGAAAAAACTATTGATGTTGTAAATCTGAAATTTGATGTTGAATATTTATATAGGTTACTATATTATTTAACATTATAAATAGATTTTTTACATGCAATATTTCTCTGATTGCTACCTTTTACAGATTCATCTTCGATTAGTTAACCAAATACTATTAATTCTCATTTTCATTATATATAATTTGAACTTAAAATTTTCACCTTCTAAACTATATTCAAATAATGAGATCATCATAATAGTAAATTTTCCCTATAAAAGAATAAATCACTTATAAGAGATAAATAACATTTTTCAACAAAACTCAATGTTATTCAACATATATGAACATGGAAAATGTGTTTCACTAATGTTATATTAATAAATATTTAATGAAACAATAAGGTTTTGGTACCAGTTTTTTATTTTTATTTATTTCAATATAAATTTTTAAGCACCATCAGTTTAAATAAAAATAGTACGTGGATAGAAATTACTCTATAAATATTATCAAAAATAATTTCCACATCTAAAAAATTTTAAAAAGAAAATGGTGGACATGTTATTCTCGAAAAAAATGCACAAAATCAAATAATTATTATTGGTGATATAATCGCATACGGTGAGGCCATAATTAATAATCATTATTATTTTTTACATAGTAAAAAAATGAATTTAAGTAGCTAAATTGTGTGATTGGGGATATTTTTTATTCTCAATGAATAATAAATGTACCATCACATGTTTAGAAGCAGTTTTGATTCTATCAGCAAATAACCATGATAATTGTATTCACTATTGAGATAGAGAAACAAATCTACCAAATGAATATATTACATTGTGAAATTAAAAAAATATATTTTTTCATTTTCATAATATATTTGGATGACTAAATTTAACAATATTTTTAAAACATTAAATTATTTAAAATGTGAGGGACTTTATTATAATTAAGTTTACTTCATATATTTTTTATGAATTATTTCAATATGGTAAGAAAGAGTTGTCTAATATTAATTATATTAGGGAAATTCCAAAATCTAAACCACTAAAATAAGATCACAAGGATGTTTTATGACCAGAAAAATTATGAATTATCAAGTGAAAACACATTATGTATTTATTATTTGACAACTACGCTATATTTTATTTTTTTAATAATTTTTACACATAAATCTAAATCCATCATGTTATTTAAAAAATTTTCTATTTTAGAATGAAATGAAAACAATACTCCTATTATCACTATCATGAGAGATCATAGTTTATATTTTTTAATCATCCTTTTCATCCATTTTTTTGTGATAACGTATATAATGATTATTTTTCCGCATCATGAACTCTATAATTAAATAGAGTTCTTGAATGAATGAATAAAACACTCTAATAATTTAAATAGACTTTATCTTGTGAATATCATAATATTAATTGATTTTTTCTATGGATTTAATAAAATATGATATAATATGCATAATACTTTACTTTATATATTTTTAATGAAAACAATATATATATTCCTTAATTAAGGGAATCCAAAATATGTATTTCTCAGAAAATTCGGAGACAAGGTATTAAGTAGAAATACTAAATATAATCTTTGTAAATTTGATTCAAAAGATGATGTAGATTTTTTGTTTGTTACTCCACCACTAGTGAGGATTACACTATATTTAGTAGATTATCTAATTTTGATGAAGTAATATTAAACTTAATTTTTTATCTAATTGATCTTTTTTTAAATACTTTACATTAGGATTGTGAAAGTTATTTTGATTCGATTTAAAATCGCCAATGTATTATATTTGGTGGTCATACCAAAAAAAATATTATGATTCTAAAAGATTTTTTAAAATATAATAAACCTGTAGATTAAAATATTCCTACCCTTTTTCCTAGAGACATAAAATATTTGTTGAATCATACTATTGATATTCTCATTTCGGATATTCATCCACCAGTCTAAACAATAATTTCTTTCAATAAAGAGACACAAAATATTCCGTTAAAATAACAATTTTAATAAAATATATAAATGGATTCTTACATGATAAGAGCTAGATAGTGTTCTTACTAGAGGAAGTCAATTAGTACAATATTAACATTATTTAGATCATAGATGAGGATCATAGAAATTATACAATAATAGGAGTTATGTGGTTCATTCTAAATAATTGTGAAGATAAAAAACCATATATTAGAATAATTATAGAATTGTCTCTATATTTTAATGTTATGAATATATTATAGTCTATGAGGAAAGTTTTACTCATATAGTAAAATAAGAATAAATATACTATCATTTAATTCCTATCTTAATATTACTCTGTTAAAATTGAAATAAATGTGTTCTTTTTAGGTTTTATTGGTAACAAACACTATTTAAATATTATAAATATTTTATTTATGTAATTGATAGTTATCCTTGATGACATGACATTATATTCATTATAGATTTGTAAAGGATCCATGAAATGTGTTAATAGATGATTTTAGTTCTTGGATGGAGGATAATATAATCATATAATTTCATTGTTGGAAGAGGAGGAGCCCCTTCATGATGTTAAAGATGTATGCAAATCACTAAATTTATAGTGACGTTCCACTGGATAGCCTTTGTTCTGAAATGAAATTTTATAAGATCCAGGAGACCACAAACCACCCGATGGAGTCCCATCATTCAATTATAGTGAAGAAATTAGTAGGGAGAATCATTACATTTTTTGGTATCCCAATTTATGTGACCCAAGAAACTAGTGGGATTTTTCTAGTTATCACTATGTGTTCCACCATCTATTAGGTGGAGGATACTATGTATCCGGTAGTTTTTTAAATAAAGAATTGAGAAAGCTTTTAATGATTGTAAAAATTCAATAATTATAATTTTCTACACCATTATTACACTCAGTTAATTATAGAATATTTTAGATGAATTTTGAGGATATAAATAGTCCTCAATGTCACCTTTGAAACTCACCTTTTCAACCAACATCTAATGTGATAAAGACAAAAATTATTACTCACATATATCCTTTTCTATGTTCTATCTCATTCCATCAAGAGGGTGTTCTTATTTTAAAAATCTTCTTACTCAACAACATTTCTCATTATATCTACTTTTCTCATATAATTCATTTCATATAATAAATAAATTTCTAAAACATGATAAATTTTATGAATCCTCTCGTCTTATATATTTATATATTATTAGTTATCAATATAATTTAGGTGAGGGACTTGTGTTTTATTTCCTAAAAATTTTATAATCCGCGGTATATTTTGACATAGTGGTTTCTATGTATTCATTTTAAAAAGATAGTGTAAATTATATCGTATTTTTTTACAAAAAAAATTATAATGGGTGTTTTAGTATATTGGGTACCGCTAAAGGTAAGGTACTGAGACATTAATCCTCAAGTGATTTATTTTGTAGTAACATGGGATTTTCCGGAGGTGTAATTGAAATTCCAAAAAAATTTACTTTCCCTATATGGATTCCTCTTCTTTAATATTTTTTAATTTTAATCCATTAATACATGTAATCGATTATTTTAAAAAAAACCTTCATTATATTACCAATATTATATAATCAGATATATTTATAACATTTTTCTTTCAACATTTTCCATTTTAAAACATTAAAAAATAATTATTTATGTATTTTTATTTTAATATTTATTTATTTTTAATTGGAATGAATCCCCACCCAAATAAAACAATTTTACTATAATCTATTATATATATTAGATATTCAAGGGATTAATATTTTTTAAAAATTAAAAAAACATGTTTTTATGTAATTTTTAATCAATGATTCCTGAAATGTTAATTTAAATGTAATTTTCAAAAAATCAAGGTTCTCTT
Organism: Viscum album; assembly: GCA_963277665.1. Classification (NCBI taxonomy): domain Eukaryota; kingdom Viridiplantae; phylum Streptophyta; class Magnoliopsida; order Santalales; family Viscaceae; genus Viscum; species Viscum album. The sequence continues at coordinate 49,886,996 of OY728152.1, read as the reverse complement.
AATGAAAACATTGCTATTTATGATCACTTTTAAACATAAAATTTTATTATTGGAATACCCTTACGTATTCCTTTATTATATATATTGGTTATCCTCTATGGTTGATATTTATTCATTGTTAGACTACATCAACTAAAAAATATTATAAATTAACCCATATTTTTATTTCTTTTATGGAATAATATTTTAAATAATCGAATTCATTTAATTTTGGTTTTATAATAAAATAATATAATTGGATTTTTGTGTGAAAATATATATCATTAAATTTTAAAAATATTAGAATAATCTCATTAAATAACTAAACAATTAAAATATATTAAATTATACTTGTATTGAAAAGACAATGACAGTTTCACTATGCGTCCAAGAAAATCTATTACTAAAAATTGTACTCAACTAATTGATATTTTATTGGTTGAAATAATTTTCCGGGCACACTCTCAAAAAAATAAATCAATGATAAAAATACTTTGGTTTATAATAATAAATTTGGCATATAATGTTAATGTAATCCATAAATCTTAAGAAAAAATGAACATGGAGGGTCAAGAACATATCCGATCTATTCTAAGAAATAAGATAATATGACATATACAATCCAAAAATGAGGATAATTAGTTCAATATAATTTAAAATTAAATTTTATACAAGGAATTGAAATATGATCCAACAAATAGTGAATCAAATATTTCTCATATTGTCAAGAGGTTGAACAGGTTCATGAAAATTAAAATTTCTACTCAAATAATCAAGAAGGAAAATCAATAATTGTAATTTACTTATATTGGATGGAAATATAAGGGACACATTTATAATGATTACCCCATTATTAAGAATATTAATAACAAGAATAAATGTAGTAAATAATTTAGTTATTCAAATTGGAGTTTATGAGAGGATAAACATTAATGATATTAATCAAGATACCAAATTCATATTTCATCATGTATGATTAATGGTTTGTAATGATATAATTTAAACATATTATATCACTTAATATTATACTCCATCATCCAATAATTTATGTTATTAATATCCTTTTTATGGTATCAATCATCATGAAATTGTTTTTTGGGATTTAATCATAATTAAATGATATTAATAAGAATTAGTTTTATTAAAAAAGATATAAATTTAAATTAAAAAAATGATTTTATTTAAAATTAAATGGAAATGAAATGATTAAAATTTGAGTCTCCAATTAAGGATTACCAAAACAGCCTTACTCATTTCATGCAAGGTTATGAGACATTGAATAAAATTTTTAGATCTCAAAATTTTGTTAATGGTTATTCAAGGATATGTTTATAAAAAATATTGTTATCTGAAAATTTAAAAAATGGCTAATTTTTTAAAAGGGAAATCTGAAAACAATTTAATTATTATAGGAAATATCATCATCTTTATTTGGAATGAAATTGTAAATATACAATATAATTTTGACCATGGATCATTCATCTCTGAATTTAAATTTTTTTTGGAAAAATATGTTCTTAATAATTTAGGAATCCAATGCCTTTATTAGATTAATTAGGTGGACCCAAAATATTGTTAAAAATATCTTTTGAATCTTAACAATTGGTAATATAATGTTATCATGAGAATAAAATCTGGAAGATGGATTATATTTGTTTATAGGTGCTCAACACACATGTTTGGTGAACATATTAAATAAAATCACGTTGAATGCTTTGATGGAGGACACATCTATTTTTAAGATGACTCAAAAGTTAAAATTTCAAATATATGTTGGATTGTATTATATAACTGTACACTAATTAAATATGTTTTCATTTATATTTCCATTAAGAATATTATATAAATTATTCTTCATTTGTGTGATATGTGCTTTCAAATTAGTTATGAATATTATTTTAGTAAAGTAATTATTTATAAAAGAAAACCTTAATTTACAACATTTTATTTTAAAAAGGATTTTAATATATAATTTAAATAACATTAATTTGAAAATGATAATTGTTTATATGAATGTTATTAATTAATTATATCTCTTGAATTAGTTCTTGGGTTATTCTAATATTTACTCTTTTGTTATACTCATAAGGGTCCTACTTGTGTTATATTTAACAAAATATTATTTTAAATATAACTTATATTGTTAAACATTACATCATAGAAAGAAAAAGAAATTCTATTTTGAAACTAGGAAAGATATATTCACTTCTAAATTCAGTAAACATGTTAACCTATATCTTTCTCACCCAACTCATTTTTCTAGTATATTTGGTAAATATTATTCCTTTTTAAATATTTATAATTATATATCATTTTCATGTGTTTTATTTTTGTCTCATCAAAATGATCACTGTTATGTTTTTATTAAATTTTCAGTTAAATTTTAAGTAAAAAAATGAAAAAAACACTTTTAAATTAGATATATCCATGTAGGAAAATCAATTGACAAAAACATTGATGAGAATTCTACTCTACATGGATATTATCACTCCTTTTCCACTCATATAACACCATAAAAAATAGCATTTTACTCATTATATATGACCTTCCATGAAATGTATAAATGATTATTAATTTATTTTAATATCATTTGATAATTGTTTGATGAGGTAGTTTTTAATGCATCATCTATAATTAAAACTTTTCTCATAAAAAACATATTTTAGAAACCTCGATATCATTTTTAGAAAGGCAAATTTATTAAATATAGATGCATTATGGTTTTAGTAGTAAATTACTCATTCCTAAAACCAAGGATAATATTGAATTTTTTCCCCATTTCTATGGAAGATTTACTTATTGGGTAATTAGACTAATGAAAACCTTACCGAACCTTCAATAGGATGACCATGAAATTAGAAGATTTAATTCACATCAAATATAATGTGAGTTTTTCTAATCATCTTGATCAAAATGAAGCTTATTTTGACCAATATAGTTCTACTATATATAATAAAGAATATTACAAATTAATCAGTGATTATATATAAACAATAATTACTCAATTAACCAAGACATGAGCCCATTAAAAAGGCCATCCCCATGATATTTCTTTTATGAATTGCAATCTGAAACTTGTTATAAAAGATATATCATAAATTTGGTTCAAAATCATGATTTTGACTCACACATAAAAATTTATTCCTATTATGGTTTAATTAATTGTCATAATTTCATTTGTTCAATGAAATAGTTGTGGAACAAATATTTAATGAAAATTATATGCACACTCAATAAATGACAAGATAATCATCCAATTATTATTACAATGTGGATTTTTCGAAACAAATTGACAAAAAATAAATTATTATCTATATTAAGGAATGAATTATTAAAAACATATATAATTAAAGTGTTGTTTTTGAATATAGGGAAATAATTTCAACCATTGTATAGCTATAATCTTATTGAAATTCTCCCTTCATTTTCAATTTAACTTTCTAGGATGGATTTTAAAAGTTAATTTCAAATTTGTCAAATTTAAAAAATTATTTTTTATCAAACACATTATTTTGAAAGTAATATATTTAAAACGTATATTTTCAATTCATCCTATTAAACTTTTGTTTTAAAAGAATCTCTTTATGTTTGTCATGAAATGTTAAAAAAATTAATATTTTCAAATTATTTCAAAATTTGAAATGTTCCCTCCACTACATTACTATTAATTTTTTCAAATGATTCATTACATTTTCATATTTTTATAGAAGATGTTTTTTTATTCATAACTAAGGAAACTTGTTATACAGAATTAGGATTTAACAAATTAATATTATGACATGATGTTTATAGAAATACTCAAAATTTTCATTAGTTTTAAAATTTCCAAAGATTATGTGAATTTTTTTATAAAAAAATTATGTAAACTAATAAACATATGAAAATGTTTTGAATGGATCTAGATAAGAAAATTTGAACACCCATGATTAAATAATTTATCTAATTCTTCATTATTCTAGTGTATCTTTAGATAAAAATATTTATAGAGGTATGATTCGAAGTGTACATTAACTTACTGCAACAAAATTTCACATATTGTTTATTGAATCAAATTGTACACAATTTTAGAAAATTTAATTGAATCTAAATTAAACCACCTCAAAATTATATTTCAATATTTAAATGAAACCAAAATACTAGTTTTTTTAACCTAATGGAAACTAATTTTGAACTTACTTATCTTAAGCTAAATATTTATCACGTTTCCACTAGATAGGAAAAGTATTAGTGGAACATTCCACCATGTAAAAATATCACATATCACTCTGAGTAATAAAATTTATATATTTACATATCTATCTATAGATAAAGGGGAATATATAACCACATGGATGATGTCATGTCTGGTTACATCGATGATACATACTCTCTTAGCATTAGGGATTACACATGATCGTGTCCCAATCATGTGCGAGAACAAGAGTGTGATAAGTATCTCTAAAACCCATAAAAAACTATTTTACTATTAATATTTATCTGAGACATAACATTCTTATAGACCATATTCAAAAATGAGGTATCAATATTGAGTTTGTCTATACAAACATTCAACAACTTGATATATTAATAATACCACATCCCCTTAAAATATTTGAATTAATCAAAGTTGAGATAGGAATCATTCTCTTTTTATGCTGATATTATAGAATTGGAATGCTTTAGAAATATTCAATTATTTAAATTATTATATTAAATATCAAATTTGAATATTTTATTAATTTAAAAATGATTTTAATAAATTACATAATTTGGGAATGTTATGATATAGTGACAAACCATGATAAAAATTCATATTTTGATAATCAAATTATATTTATTTCTAGCATATATTAAACCAAATATTATTACCTTGAATTGGTATTTTCCTATTTTTAATCATATCATCACCCTAATAACAAGTAGTGTGCCTTTAATACCCACATGGTACAACACTTTTAGGTAGTTTTCAATAATTTATTAAAGTATTTACCACTACAAATTAACAAAGTAATGAAAGTTATTATAAATATTTTATATATTAAAATATGTTTTTTTGAGTATTATATTAATATTATATTATTTTAGGGGGATATAACCTTTTTAATTGTGAAATTATCCCAAAAGAAAAAACCTTTTAAAAAATTATAAAATTATTTCACATTTGAGCCTCTTAGATAACATTTTGGTGTATTATTTGCCTCTAGAGATCTTTTATTTAAATAAAAATAACATTCCTTATAAGTTTAGGTTTATAGAAAATATATTTATATATATATATATTATATTTTCTAAAAAAATATAATTTTTTATATCGCATTAATTATAATTATTGATATTTTATTTTATTTTGAATATTATTTATTTTATTTTCTCTAACCCTATCTATAACACATTTTTTATTATCACAAATAGAGAATAGTTTTAGGTTATTTTTCCAAGGGTTATAAATCATGGTAGATATTAAAATCTCATGTTTTTATCAGGGGAGAAATGATATTATTATTTTCTATGGAAAAAATTAATAAAAAAATTCATAATATTATCACCTGTATCTAACTATGCATTTTAATTTCTGTTTTGTTTAATCATTATTAAATTTTTTTTGATCATCAAAAAAGAAATATTATTTTTCCAATTTATTCTCTGATGAAAATTACAATTTAAGGTTTCTAATGATTTGATTTCAGTTATTTGTATTTAAAATTCAGGACATCATGTTTGATTAATTAATAAACTATTATGGACCCTTTAAGAGCATAAATGGACTTGTGGATATAATTTATTGAGGCTTGTATATATTTAGACGACCTTGGAGGTTTGTGGGGTATCCATTTTTCATGTTGAATAAGTGAATAGAGCAGTGTACTTTGAGTGTAGTTTCCCCAGATTACTGGTAGAATTAACCAAACCATCCAAATAACTAGTGGAACACCATCCTTATAGTGGAGTCTTTTTGGGGCATCATTGGAGAATAATGTAGTAAGATGAATGTTCAAAATCCCACTGACTACTCGGTTGTGGTGCATTGACTAGGTAGTGAGTATTTTCTAGTATCTGTAGTCTATAAGTAGTCCACCAACTACTTAGTTGAGGATGATGGGTATCCAGTAACATATGGAAATTAGCTATAACAATATGTTTAATTATGGTTAAAATCCATAATTATTATCCTATTTATAATTATTATACCCTGTGAATCCGGAAAATAATAAATTTTGTTCAGACTATATGTACACCTTATTGTGGCCTTTAAAACTCACCATTCTTGCAATCTATAATTACAATATTATTTGATCCCCAATTTATTCTTATTTTTTCTATATATCTATGTTCTCACTTATCCCATCATGATTGTTTCCTTCTTATAAAATATTTATCACACCACAATCTTTCCCATTTAATTCTCAGAGTTCATCTCACTATTTTATGATATTAAATAAAATATTAAATCAGGATTTATTTATTAAATCCCCTCTTTTTTATATTCATTATATTGTTAGATCTCACTACCTTTTGATGTAAAGTACTTTATTTTTTATGTACCAAAATATAAATGGAAAAAATTATTCTCTATGAAGTATCTTGTTTTACCCAATAAAAATATAGAGTTGATTGCATTATTGTTTATTGTTATGAAAAAAAATGAAATGGATTTTTTGAGTGTTATATTCAATTAAATGAAAGGGAATAATACATTAATTCTTCACATTGTTTATGTCGTATATTTAATTTGTATTCTTGGTGAATTTTTAAGCAACCTTTCAAAATATTGTGACTTATATTATCTCAAATCAATACATATATTTCTATTACATTTAATTTATTTATTCAATTGAATAATCCACCAAAATTATTAATTTCTTATTTTATGAATATATATTTATTATATGAATATAATTATATATAAAAATATATTTATATCTTTTCACTTTTAATATTTTTATCATCAATATTTCAAAAATAAGTATCTAGTTTTTAATATTAAATTATTACCTTTTTATAAATGTAAATTAAACCCTCCTTTCCACCCACCTATTTCTATTTTACCCGACTATAACATACCATAACAATATATTTACTAAATGTATATGTTTATGAGGAATTTATTATAGGAAAATCACCTGATCAAAAAATTTCTAATTTTGAAGAACATATTTATATGGTACAAGAGAATCATTATAATGTAACCGGGTATTTGAGGGCCCAGAATGATAGAAAATTTAAATTATTACATAAAAATTATTTGTTTAAATTGAAAAATAAATCATAATATCAAGAAATTACATTCATTATTTAAATGTTAAATTAAAATAGTTGTTCATAGTTATCAATTAAAATTTATAAAGAACCTCAGTCAGAAAATGACACAAAGATTCCTTTTGATTAGTTTGGTTCAAATTAAAACATGGGTTAAAATGACTTTAAAATTTTATCATTGAATATAAAAAATTGTATTTAATTCTTTTTATAAAATATGGATTATGAAGGAAAATGTTTTTTTACCATAGAGATAAATAATGTCGATTTTCCATGAAAATACATTTCTAGTATCTTATGAATGTAAGGATACATAAATGAATGGAAAAAATATTCTAAAGAAATAAATATAGGAATAGAACATTCATGAGTTTCTTGAGAGGATGATGATAATATTTCATCATCAGGAACCTAGATGTAATCAATATTGATAAACAATTAGATTGTAACTTAAACCCTTACCACATAAAAAACATTGGAATTATATTCTCCATGAAATAAATAATCATAGATGGATATGGTTTACCCATTATATTAATTATACTAATATTAAAAGAAATTCATGAATAGGATATAAAACCCATATTAGAAACACATGGTGTATAAGGAATGTGTCCAAATGAAATAAATGTGAGATGAAAATACCTTACCTTGAGCTAAACATGTGTCAAAAATCATTCCAACAAACTGTATAATAAATTTAAATTTATTATAATTCTATATAATAATCTCATACATTATTGTTTAATCATAGATTTTCATTATATATATGTATTTATAATCATCAATATAATGGTAGTGATAAAATATATATTACACCATTTATGGTGATGGAATGCCGTTTGTAGACATTAATAATGCTTTCATTTTTCATGGATGGAATAAAATAAGTTTAAATAATAATCAATACTTTTATAATTATTATTATTTTATATATATCATATATATTCCTTATTTCCATCCTCCAAACCATATAATTAAAATAAAAATTAAAAAAATCACATCAATTCATTGAGGTGGTAGTCTGTATTTAGTCCCAAGTTAGTGTATCATTTTCAATCTGTTTGGATGCATTGATGGTTTATATTATATCATCATTAAAAAGAATAATTATTTTTGAAATTTAATATATAAACCTTAAACCCATCATTATATCATTACTTTTAAGATTATAATGGAGAATTAATTATGCTGCTACGTGGATACAGTATGATGTACATATGCACGAGGGATAATTTCACTTCCCATTTGACTAAAAGAAGGAATAAATGGTATTTTAATAATAATACTACAATATTAAATTTTGGGATATTTAATTTATTATTTTAGGATAAATAAAATAGATTTATTGATATTATAATAATAAATAAATTAAAAGTGGTTGGGTAATATAACAACCTCTCTTTCAAGAGATTGTGTTTATATGATTTATTGGGGACCATAAGGCTTTCCTTTTGGGGATAAAAAATCTAAAATATGTATATAATTATTTTTAAGTGAATTTCATACATGTTATAGTTGAGCTAGATAGATCAATGTAGTTAGGAGATTGGAAACAATGGGTGTACCTCTATAAGGGAGGGAGAAGACACACATGGAATTTCATTAAATATTAAATAATGATAAATTATTATTCAATAAAATGGTTCAAAATAGATTAAAATTACATATCTGTTGAAATTTTACTAAATATATCATCCTTGTTTCCAATTTTAATAGATTTATTATATTTATTTAGTTTAATAATATACCAGAAACGCTCTGTCATAGGCAAGCCTATGACTATTTATAAATAAAAGAAAAATAATTAAGCAGGTACAATAAGTCACAAACAACTATATATCATGGAAATCAGACCCATCACCACCCCCTTTAGTGATTATTTCAAATTCATTATCTGTTTCTCACTCGGATATTTCATAGTTCTTAAGAAACTTGGAATATTTCCTTATATGATTCAGCTTATACATGGTTAGAAACTCCTTCAGGGACTACGTAGCCCAACTTTCATTTCTAAAAGATGTTCTGGTAGACACCGACCTTGAAATATAAGAATAATTTTTCTTCAGTCTTCATCGTGGGGGCCAGTCTTAACATCTTCATCCATGTGCACGTTCCTCTTTTCACCATGAACAACATCACTGTAGGAAGTTCGGACCACACCACTATCCTTTTCCATGTCACTCTCCATGATTTCACCCCACTTTCCCAAGATTTTCACCTCTTGATAACCCTCCTCCAATCCACAATCCAGTTGGACCAGACTGTTGGCGTCAATTGTAGCATGGCTTTGTGGCTGATCCACCATGTTCTGTAAATCTTCTCAGGTTGAAGCATCCATCAGAGAAACATCAAGCTGTAAGAGCCCACCTTCCTGCATTTCGACATTTTTCTCTTTATGAAATTCCTCCTCATTTTTCAATTCTAAGAATCTATTTCTAGTAGAGACAGTGAAAACCAATCCTCCAGCATCATCAACCTGCCCTTCGTTAAAAAAGGCTTCCACAGCCCCCAATATAGGAACAACCGAGTTTAGAACAATATCAATCATAGGCTCTGACCGGATGGAGATAAAAAACAATGAATTCCCCACTGTATCTGCATTTACAAGACCATGTTCACACTTTGATTGCTCAAAAACATGCTTAACTTACAATGGACTATTCTCCACCTTCTTCATAGGATTTCCCTGCACATTAATCCTAGGGCCAGTATGCCCTACATGTTCAGCCAAAGCCTATCCAGAAGTATCCTAAGTAGTAGCATCTTGATTCCCCCCTACAATAGGATTGGATCTTTGTGCTCCTCCACCACTACATATTCAGTAACAGAGTCTCCCACCTAGATGTCCAGCATCTCCATCATACCAGAAGAGCATACATAACCACATCATCACCATCCCAGATCATCCCCAGTAGTATAACAGTAGGCATTTTCTCCTCAACCATGATACTGCCAGTTAAGGCTCTCCGACCACCCCCTTAATGAGAGCTGATGCAACTGGCTATTGCACTACTGCATTACCATTTATAGGGTCACCCACTAGAGTAACCTTCTCAGCATCATCTCCACACCCGATACACCCAACTCCCTCCTCAAAGACCAAATTATCTCTTCCCTCACCCCATCTTACTGTCTAACAAGCATCCATGTGACCCATTCTCTTGGCCTTATATAGACCAGTAGTAGCACAACCCCCCTCGTGACATATCTCCATCACTTGGGAGAATCCACTCATCCTCTCTCTATGACATTTCAAAGCCAATTGACCAAAATAGCTTCAAGACATACAATACTGTATTAATTACTCAAAAACCACCTCCTCCTTCTAAATAAACTCATGCTTCTCAGTAATCTAAATGAATCGGACTTGTGACCTTGAAACCTCAACTTAAGAGACTTAGTATGAAAATCAGAGCAAAGGTACCTACTAATCATGTTTCCAATAGAAAACAAGATAGAAGGATTCTGAAACAAGAGAAGAATACCCAGAGGACTTACCCAGGCCGCGAACGTAGAAGGGTCATTCCACATATGGAAATAGAATCTCTAGAGATACTGGTAGAAAGAAACCCCATTGCATCTTCGAGGGGCCTTCGACCAGGCGTAGATCAAATCATCTTACGATCAAAATTAAATCATTAAATGTCATCGGTTAAACCAACTGATGACCACACGCTCCGGTATCCTCAAAGAATCAGAGGCGAAGTGATCAAAGGATTCAACCGAGGGCCACTTAAGATGGAAATGGGCCACCATTGTGAGCATCCAAAGATCCAAGGAACCTATAATCCCTGCCGAAAGCAGTGAAAGATGTGGATCCTCTTAGAAGAAATCGGGGACCTTTGGTAAAATAGGGATCCTTGGGAAGGGAAGAATTAAACCAAGATTTAAGATACTCTTCCCCAATGGATGAAATCCCAAGACTCCCCCCTCTGATCGAGAGGGGAGAGCAGAATCCAATGACATTCTGTCACCCAAGACCCCAGAGTTTAGGCCTCACACAGAAATCATCGACTCTCTTTGATTTAATACTATTTTATATTTCTAAGATAACATTAATTCTAATTCTGATACTATCAATTAAATTCGACATAGAGGACAAAATTTTTTTAATTATAACATAATTAATTAACTTGAAAATAATATTTAGTAATAATCATCAAAATTTGGGGAAAAAATTAAATCACAAAAATCATGTCACAATTAATATTGTTAATATCATTTAATACTTTTATATTAATCAGAGAAATATTGCATCGATGTTACATAAGTATTTATGTCGCTTATATAATTGATAAAAATTTAAAGTAAATTTCTATCATGAAAATAATTGTACTAATAAAATAATTCTATAAGTTTTTTTTCACAAATATTTTTCCTCATATGTGAATACATAAAACATATTTAAATATAAAAGAGCGACATTTTGTAAAATCAATTTTTTTAAAACAAAAAATGTATTTTTAATTTAAATGTGGATGTTAATAAAATAAATCTAATGAATATGGCGATATTTTATGAATTTTGTTCATCCAATAATAATTATGGGATCAAATTTTGGCTATATCCCATAGATTAAACCATTATTTACTCGATATAAACTATGATGGGTTGATAAAAGTTACCCAAATAACTATTCATTTTGAAAAAAGTAAAAGTGTACTATTTGCCAAATTTTAACATCTTATTTATTAATATTGATTATTTTTTCAGTTTATGTACAAATTAATGGAAATTTTTTTTAATGTATGTTTCCAAAATGTTACATAACTATTTTCTAAAAAAGATAGTGTTATTCTTAAATATTGATTAATTTCTATCCCATTATAATTAGATGATTTTTTAAATAATTTACTAAATATAATATTTGAATCTAATAAAAAAATTCAAAAATAGGGATAAATTTATATTATTTGGATACAATTACACTGCATACATAAATTTTTATGGATTAAAATATCATTTTTAATTCATTTTTATATTAATTTATAATTAATTTATAACCAATGAATGAATTTTATAACTATGTAATCCATAAATTTTCATAATTTAGTAATTTCTTTTCATACACTATAATCTCATGGATATGTGATAACTTATTGAATAATATTTCAATATTATATAATTTTTTGTTTTGAGATGTTGTTCGATATACAATAAGCTATCAAAGAAATAATTTTTTTTGAAGAAAAAAATATCATTAAATATTAGCGTGTTATATTCTACCCACACTAAACTGAATTTCTCCCATAATAATAATCACATAGATATAAGAAAATATGATTTTATTGATTAATTGTTTCCTCAGTCTTCCACATAGATTCTTCATATTAGCAGCTTCAATGCAAAACATTTATCATGAGAGTCATCATATAAATCTAATAGATGTATAAATTCATAGTAAAACCATTCATGAACTTCAACTTCAAAATATTTTTGATGATTGTCGTCATTACACTTTTGTTAACTCAAAAATTCCCTCTTATACTATTGAAATTATCTAGCTTTATTAGCCATTAGGTCATCTTGTTTGGGTCCCATTATTTTTTTATCTAAAATCTTTCTATAACATTGGAGTGATCAATTCTTACCATATATAGTTTTATAAGGATCCATATTGATGATGTAGTGAATGATATTATTCTAAAAGAATTCCTCCAAACAAATTTGTTGATTCAAAACACACTGGAATTCCATATTAAAATATCTCAACATTCCATATTGATTTTGAATAATTATCTCTTGGTATCCATCTACATAATGATAATATATCATACTAAAACTCAATATCATAGCAGGATCCTACTAACGATCTTTATTGAACTTCTAGATAAAACTCAAATCCTTATTACAAACATTGCAATGTGGTACTCTATGTAAAATTATCACAGTTTAATATCTATCACTAAAAGATAACCTAGAGAGAAATATTTTCTAATGGAAATGAAGTGTAATATATTTTTAAGGATATAAACCATAAACCATATTTCATTGTACCATTTAGAAATTTTTAGGATTCCATTGATTGAATCCTTGGTGATTTTATCCCATATTAACTCTAGTGTGGGAATGGTTGTAACATCCCTTTAGAATTTTCTATCTAAACCTAAAAATTATAATATTTCATACACATAGTTACACAATCTGAAATATCTATCTTCATAACATCCCACTTGAAAAACTCTTTTGAATCCTTATACAAATTTGTAGTTCCAAGATGAATATAAAATAATGAACCTAGAGATTCGTCCAACAGCTCCATTAACACACATATGAAGGGGAGAAAAAAATATTTCTACAAACTTATCACTCAATCCCAATCTAGATTTAACATGGGATCATTTCTGATATTCTTCTATAGATATAAAACCTCCCTTTGTTCATCTTCAATAATTACATGTATAGATGGTTGAACATACATTTTATCCAGATATGATTATTCCTCTTAAATTAAATCTTTTGTTATCTATTGAAAATATATGAATAATCAATATTTTTAATCCTCTTCATAGATAATTTAGTTTGGTCAGTTATGTTTAGTGAAACATTGACCTTGTTATCATTCCTTGGGTTGTAATGTACGAAGTAGTCATTATCCTGAATATGTTCTGATTATCTTCTCTTTTTCATATTTAGATCATTTCATGTTAATATATGAATTAATATTTTGTGATATGTATATATATCACATTATTATCCCCAAATATAATGCCTCCATATCTTTAATGAAAAAATACAGGAATAATCTCAGGAAAATGTTTTGTTAAATTTCCATCATGAACCATCAACTATCATAAGGAATAATCAATAACAATTTCATTTCTCTTGAGAACACATCCTAAAACATTATTTAATTAATCACTCTTTATTGCAAACCATTATATAGTATAGAAATTTTTTTGAATAGGTACAATGACAAAATTTTTCTTCAGTTCCTTAAAACATTCCTCTAATTTATCTATCTAAAAGAATATGTCTCCCTTTTGTGTTAACATGTTGACTAGATTTGATAGTTCAGAAAAATTCCACACAATCCATCGATAGTATCTCTCCGAACCAAGGAAACTATGGATCATAGTAATTGTGTTTGGTTTGGAAAGATATTGTGTAACTTCAATATTTGATGGATACATATATAAACCTTATATAAAGATATTATGTACTAGAAATGAATATTTCTAGAGCAAGAATTCCACATTGTAAATTATTAACACGACTTCTACCTTTATTATAAATTCAGTAAAATCCATAACTAATCTTCATTACCTTTTTATCTCTATCAATATATGATAATATAATATAGATATTATCATAACCTTGTAAAGGTAATCTACAAAGACTATATTCATTATATCCGTGATGATAGTATGTGATTATAAAGACCAAAATGTATAACTATATTTTAATAATTTCCAAACAATGTTCATACTATTTTTTGGGGTACATCTTCATTCTTGACCCTCAATTGATTATATCTGTAATATTGTTCCATATTTGAAATGTATTGATCTTTATCTAGTTTGTGAAATAAGTCACCAATATAAGGTAGAGGATATTATTTCTTGATAGTGATCTTATAATGTTCCTAATAATCAATGTAGTGTAACATTTATCAATCTATTATCTTTATAATAAAAATATATGAACACTAAGGTGGCACACATGAATAAGTAAATAACATTTTTTGATTATTGAAGATTTTTTTTTCAATTCTTATGACTAAATCAAGAAATTCTATATAGAGTCATCAAATATTAGAGTAGAATTAGTAAAAATTTCTATTGAGAACTCTACAATGAGATTTTGTGAAAATTCTAGGAAACTATTCTCCAAATACAATGAAAAACACTAATTAAACTGCATGAAAATAAATTTTCATTTTCTCCCCAAACATCTAGGATAAGTTACCCTATTTAAAAAAAATCGAGGCCTATATAATATATGTGATTTCCATTGATAGTTCATATTTAATATCACACAAATAAATGATCGTATTCTTTTTTGAAATAACAAAAAAAGAACACCTTAATTGAAATTTTATGTATTATTTATGTAAATAAAGACAATGCATTCAAAAAATAACATAAAAGTCAACTATTGGGAGGAAAACAATAGTTTTTGGGAGAACATTCCCAATAACATCATCTAATGATGAACCCTAGAAAATTGATGTGATCATTATAACACTATGGTTTTTCACTAAGGATTCATCATCTAATAATAGAGGATGTACTATAATTATCATATAAATTTCCTCATAATTAAATGAGTTGGTAGTCACATTGTTAAATCGGAAATTAAAATTTCAAGAGTGGATAATAAGGGTACCTTTCACCACATCATCGCCAAAAAATTCATCCAAAATAGTAATCACATGAGAATTCAATTTTTATTTGGTTAAGATGTTGTTCATGTCGATCATATTCCATAACTATTAGAATTAGTCACTAGATTTCATAATTTTCATAATCCTAGAACATCATTAACAAAATTGTGGGACTACATTTTGGGAATATTTATCTATAATTATCATTAGATTATTTCCCCACATCAATTTTTTATTCAATCACTAGATAACATTCTTTTATACATTAAAAACATTTATATCCCCTTCATACAACAAATTTTGTGATTCTTTCCACAATTTTAGCATAAAGGATGTCACATATTCTTCTCTCCTTAGATATTAGAATTTAATATTAATTCCATATTTCATTTCTTTCTAATATAATAAGATTTATGTGTAACTCCAATCTAAATTTACTAAATAATATCACATAGAAAAATATCATCATATCTATTAATGTCCCCTATCAATAAACCCTTTGGATACTTGGTTTTTAGCCACTATATAATTGGTTATACTTTTCTATAAGCTCACTAATAATTCTAGAAGCATACCTTCATGTATTATAAATCATTCCTCATATGTACCGGTTTATTCATCATTGTTTTTGTTTAACTTCAAAATTAATTCTCTGTTTTTGTTTTAAGAATATGATAAATTTACTTATTCATATAAATGGTGTTAATGTAATCCCACTCTATGGATTCAATCTCATCATGTCCCCTTTTGATCATTATTAGAGTCCACTATTAATCTAATTTTCTTTCCGATTGAAAAAATGATTTAATAAATTACTCGTGATCTAAACAATAGTTAGTGTAAAATATATTCTAGATTTTATTTATCCATTTCTTATAAATTTTAAAATCCTATAAAATCAGTAAAGTTTGATGTAAATATCTTCAAGTAGGAATCAATTGATCAATGTTAAGTTAATTTCAAATTTATATGCTTTGTGTGATTCATAGCTTGAGAAGGTTACGTGATCATAGCAATGATATTTTTAATTATATACACCATAATATTTTTTTCTCATATGGAAAATAATGTCATTGTTCATTACATTTAGCATCAACAACAATAATTTAGGTTCCATCCATCAACCATAACAAAAAAGCATATTGTATGCAACAATAATCCTATCGATAATCACATAATCATGAAAAATCATTTATAGAATATCTAAATAACGAAAAATTATTTTTATTCTATTAAACCTTAGGTTAAACATAGTCCATTAAAGAAAATTACCCAAACAATTGAATTTTATCTTATGTGTAGTCCTACCCAATGGATAATCATGAAATTTTTCTCAACTTTATTTCATGACATAAACATAACCTTATATTGATACCAAAAAATCTAAACCATACTGGGTATACAAAAATATCAGATCTTATTATAAGAATAATCTTTAAAAACATTATGATATGCATTGTAATAATATGTGCCAAATTAAATTTGATATATAGTTACATAATCAACTAGTTCATTAATGATCTACGTTATCTCCCACCTTATTCATCATAACAATAAAAAATCATACATGTATCCTGCTATGTATCTTTATTCATTACCCATTTCATTGGATGTAGATATGGTCACCACATTTCTAATTACTAAAATACTTAATATGATTTCCATTGGATCTGAAAATATTCATAATATCAGAGACCATGAAAATAAATGGGTATCATAAACATTTCATCATAGGATATCCCATGGAAAAGGAATGAGTATTATAAAAATCATAGTATTATAATCCAAATAAATCAATATAAATAATATTGATGATATATTTTTTTAATAATCCCATTAATACCTATGTAACATCAATGGATGTATTCTAAGATTGAAAATTGTTTTCAACGGTAACATAGATCATTTATGGAGGGAAATGTCATTTCCATAATGAGATCACATCATTAATATATAAAATGTTCAACAAATATTAATGAGACCATTTTATCATAATATATCTGTCGACATTATTAATGGATGTATGAAATAATTGATCAGTTATAAGGGTATGAATATTCATTCATGTTTGATAAGTCAAAGGACCAAATTCAATCACACTTTTATTAAAAATTAATAAAAAAACCAATTCAAAAAATAAATAGAAGACT
This sequence comes from Viscum album, assembly GCA_963277665.1. NCBI lineage: Eukaryota > Viridiplantae > Streptophyta > Magnoliopsida > Santalales > Viscaceae > Viscum > Viscum album. The sequence goes on along the minus strand of OY728152.1, from coordinate 49,869,302 downwards.
CCATTTGAAGTATTTTAAAAAAGGTAAAACAATGGTGAAAATGCATTTATTATTTAGAGGTTAATAATAAGAAAACAACTTTAATTTTTTTAGAAATCATCCACAACAAATAAAATGGTTTTTCTACCTATGTGAGTAATATAAACTATTTTTCTTGAAGTAATATGTTATTTCTATTGATATTGAAGTTTCACACAAAGAAAGTAAAAAATTTATTTTAATGAAATTATTATTGGTGAATAAAATTCTTGAGTTTCATGAGTAAAATATCATAATTTTTCATCATCACAAATATAATCTTAATAAATCATGATAAAGATTCATATTGCAAAATAAAACCCATACCACAAAAAAAATATTTGAATAACAAGCCTCATGAATGAAAGAAACATTGATGGATATTGGTATCCCAAAATTTTCATGAAAATAATTTTATAATATAAACCAAAATATTAAGTTTAAATGATTTAATTATTGGTTTATGTAGTGTTTCTGATGACTATGATTGGTCTAAATGGTGTTTTATCTAAAGACCTGTAAATTTCTAGGAAATATTTTAATTAATTTCATTGTAATTTAATGAGTATACAGTTTCTGACGACACTAGATTCCGAGGCCCGGTGTTCCCGGAATCAATTTCTGAATTTTAGCTCGGGTGCCTTCAGTAAACGAATGAGCAAGTTTTTCTATGTTTTGAACTAGTGCTCGGAATTGAAACCCGAGGGCACTGATAAACTCGCAACACTGGTAATTTCTTAAGGGGACCTTTACCATAGTTCCATTTAAAGCGGGTTGAGAATTTTTATTTTGGAGTATAGTTAAGAAGATAAATAAAATTGTTAAAACAAATTTTTTTCTAAGGAAGTTAAATCCTCCCATGTGTGGATATATGAGAGTTGGGTCCCACACAAGTCCCAACCTCTCATCTTCACATAACTCTCTATGACCCCCTTTAACTCCCCTTCAGTTTAATGTGACAACTCCTTAAATTAAGAGACCGTCTCTCTCCCACATTAATGGTGCCAACACTTTAATTTATTAAGTTTTTTGAATTTGAAAAGGCCATGGAATTTTTATTAATAAGGGAAGACTCTTTTTAATATGGGTTGGAAAATATTTTGGAGAACCTTAAGGAACCTCTGGAGGATTGGAATGAAATGTTTTTTTCTCCCGATGAAGAATGCTTTCGACGAAGAACGATCTACGATTCAAAGAACGTGAAGTCACCGATGACGTGTCTTTCCTTCTTCATCCACCGCGTCAAAGAAGAAGACACCACCGCGAGGGAACGTCGCCAACAACAATGTTCTTTCTTCCTTCGATGTCGATGGGTTTAATACCATTCTTCCACGATGTCATTCTATCACGACGGTTGCCTCTTTCCACGGCCCAATGACGTGCAATGTCATGATCGAGTTAGGGGTTTATTTTAATATTCAAGACTTTATCATCCTTCTTCGCTGCTAAAGGAATTGACCGCATGATATTGTCGTAATGGGAGGAGATCAGACCACACGAACATGATGGATTATCCTCCCCTCTTCTTTGTTAATCTTTTTTGAAGTTGGAAGCGGAGGCGCATAGTGATGTCGCACCGTAAGATGATCGGCAGGGAACCACAACCATGCAAGGTCGTGGTGAAGGTGGAGCGGAGCTGTTGCACTGCGCGGAGACGAATAGACCCGCAGCCAGAGCGGTAGTGCGCAGCGCCACCGCGCTGCGCCGATGAGGCTGAAGAAAGCCACAGCTAGGAGCAGGCCGTAGCAGAGGGGCACGACGTCGTCACGCCGCACCGGTGAGACAAGTCGTGGCCTAAGGCCACAACAGACCTGTAGGGGTGGCTAGCCCAGCCAGATGCAGGCGACTCCAGGAGGCGGGATCCCCTATGGATCACGCGGTGCCTCACAAACCGATCGGCCATAGTGACCATCCGTTACCCAAAAAACCGGGGGGGGGGGGGGGGGGTGTGTACCCCCCCCCCCCCGACCTGCTACTTGTGCGGACCCCACTGGTTCCGCCGTTTCTAGAAAAGGGGGTCGCGCCCCTTGTATCCCGCTCGGCCAGCACTGAGCCGCAGTCGGGTTTCGAGCCGGGCCGCAGGCCGTAAGGGCTGGGCTGTACCAGCGCTGGCCCGGCCTGCGCCGGCTGGGCTGGACCCGGACCAGAGTCTGGTTGACCCAGTTCGGTCCGACTGAGGGGGTGTTGGGTCGGGCCGGACCGGGCCCAGACCCCCTATTTTCGGAACGTTTTCGGTTAAATGGGCATATCCTGAGCTACGGACCTCTGATAGATGCACCGTCATTTGTGAGGGATTTCTTGGATCGAGGCGGTTGTTTAGGTATATTATACTAAAGGTATAGTCAAATTTTGTGTATGACAAGGTTGGTTCGAACTCGAAACCAACTAGGCCCTTGGATTGGAAATGCTTACAACATGAGCTTCGGATGTCCGATTGACGTGTCGTTAACTTTGATGGATTACTCTTGGTGAGACGGTTCTTTTGGAATACATCACCTGAGGTTTGGACGTATTTGGAGTATGGATAGGTTGGATTGTACCTGGAATTAAACCGGGCCCCTGGAACGGAAAAGCCAATAACTCTCAGACCGGACGTCCGTTTGACTAACCATCATCGGTGTTGGTAATCACGTTGAGTAACAGTCTTGTGAGTATACCACATGAGAGTTCGGGGTATAGTTGAGATACGGTCGGGTCGGTTCATACATGAAACCAACCGGGCCCCTGGGACAAAGAGGCTAATAACACACACACCGGGCGTCCGATAGATGCGTCGTCTGTTGCGTTGAGACCCCTTTGACGAGGTGGTCCATTGAGATACTTATTCATGGGACTCCTTGACAGTTGATGTATCGACCACTTGGCTCGTGGAGTGGACACTCTTAGAATCGAGCATGCAGTGTGCAGGAACCTTGGAGCTGGCTGCCACTACGACGACGATGACGACTGTACATGGATCCTCCGTGGGTTCGGCAGTGAGGACGACTGAACATGGGTCCTCTGTGCGTTCGACAGCGATGATGACTGTACATAGATCCTACGTTGGTTCGGCAGCGATGACGACTGTACTTGTTTCCTCCGTGGGTTCGGCAGTGATGACCACTGTACTTGGATCCTCTGTGGGTTCGATAGCGACGACGACTGTACTTGATCCTCCGTGGGATCAGCAGCGATGAAGACTGTACTTGGATCCAAATTGGGTTCGGCAGTGATGGTTATTGTACTTAGATCCTATATGGGTTCGGCAGAGGAGATGATTCAGAGGCTACATCTAATCATCTACACCCCTCTTCATGATTTGTATACCTGTGTGAGCTGAGTCTTGACTTTCAATCATTTTTATCGATGTAATTGACATGATTTCCTATGTGGACTGGTTGGGTTTTCCTGTGTGGACGGGGTAGTGATTTCTTGTGTGGATTAGTTGTTTTTTCCTGTGTGGACTGGGTTGTATTTATGCTCGTGAGTTGGAGGTGAACTAGAAATATTGATTTAGGTGCATGTATGAGCATATAACTAAGTAGAGTTGGTTAATACTTTGTGTTTGTATCTTTTAATTGTTGTTATCATTGTTGGATTTAGTGAGACCTTGATGGTTTCGGGGTCCCTACTGAGTACCATTACACTCACCCATGCACCGGCTATGCCCGCACCTCGTTGTGTTTTATGTTGACGACAGACAGCGCTGGCAGAGACCGAGTGTATGACGATTGGACGGTACCCATAGGAGGACCTCGTGATGAGTCAGTACTAGGAGGTGGACTTCATGATGAGACGGTACTCAGAGGAGGTTGGAGGGCGAGAGCGTTGAGAAGGCTATCTGTACCTACCCTTCAGGTAGGATCTAAGGTGGACGTCCTAGGAGCTACTCCTATCTTCCTAGCTGTTTGTCTTTTCTATTGTAATTCATTCAGTTATAGTTGTAGTTTTCAGTTGGGTTTGTATTCTCGCCCATTTACTTTCTAGTACATAATTTTGTACCCAGTTTACATAGTGTTTAATTCAGCTTGCGTACTCTATGGTGTTTGTTTACTTATATAAAGTAAATGTGTTCCCTTTAATCGGGATTTACACCTTTGGTTCTAGTCGCTAGCCCCTGGCCTATGGAAGGTGGTCTTGGGGAAGTCACAGCACGGGCCCCGAGGACGGGTCGTGACAAATTGGTATCAAAGAAATCTGTTCTTCCGCTGAACTTAGGACTCTGATAATTCTTTCCTATGAAGCAATAATGTTAATAGAACCGAGTGTGGTCTTTAGTTCAGGGAGTCCAGTGTTGATGTGGCAACCGACTTATCCATACACTAGGACCCTGACTACTAATTTACGACTTAGTACATGAAAAAACTGATTGCGTGTGTGTTTCCAATGGTTTTAATGTCAGCTCAAACCAAGTCAGCTCACCAGGTATAAATCGATTGACCGTGTCACATCTGTTCAGGATGCCTCCATGCAAACTATCAGTTGGAGTGTCGAGATAGTACACGATGACGGACCACCAAGCGATGAGGCTCCGGTGTGGTCCCCTTTTTCTAGGTTGTAACCTTCGGGTGGTTTACCAGTAGCACCACCACCCGTTGGGCAGTAGATTCCACCAGCCATACTAGCGAACGGTGCATGCTGACAGAGTGCGTTGTATGAGTTCCAGTAGTAAAGGCCTCTAAGGTTACGAGGCAAGGCAGATTCCCTGGAAGCAGTGGACTGGATGGAGGAGATTGCTAGAGCTGAACACCTAGTTTAGACACGAGTAGAGAATATGGTGATCTTAGCTACTGGTGTTTCTCAGTGAGTGACCATGAGGATGGTCGACATAGTGATGAGGCTTCGGTACGTGGACTGATGCCTGAGATAGTATCTTTGGGTAGTGATCCAGCTATATCACTACCTATTTGATAGTAGTTACATCCATAGGTACCAGTAGACGACATATGTAGGTTCAGTTCCTTACACGTGTTTCCGTATCAGATACCCTCAGGTTACGAGGGGAGCCTGACTCATAGGCGGCTGAGGACTAGCTTGAGGAGGTGTATGAGAGTTTACTAGATCTATACAGCTTCGACAGGATGACATTTCGGTAGCTATTTAGTCATCGAGTCATACCGATCGTTCTTGGTACTTGATGACTACGATTCGATCAGTGCTTTAGAGCACGGACCCTTGAGCGAGGTATGTTTAAAGGATATTCGATCTAGCATCCTTTCCTCTATGCATTCCTAATTATTTTAGGGTGCTATAGAGAAACATTGTGGTTGAATGTTCTTTGGCTGAACGAATATAGCCAGTGAATGTTAGTAGTGGGAAGATGCAAACTGGTGCCAGTCATAGAGACATGGATGTGTAAAATGTTTCAAGAATAGGTAGTGTTAAGGATTGAGGAATCTGCAGAGAAGGATACATGGAAGCAGAGCTAGGAGAGCAGCATGTGGTGGTGTACATTTCAACATGTTACAACCACCCGCCTTTGCATACCCCTCTAGGATCAGGGAGCTAGAGGGAATATGTTGAGAGTAGATTCATGTGGTCAAGGAGTACGACTGAAAGGCTCAATGGATGATTCGAGGAACAATCTGTGTCTACTACTAGTCGCTGTAACTATAGACATTGAAACGAATCATTCCTACCTTCCATGAATCTTGTTCCAGACCTAGAGTTTTCGGATAAGCTGTTGACCTGACCCTCTCGTATGGAGTTACCTTGAGAGGAGACTTGATGATCACACTAACGCTGACAGTGTGATCTGACACTAGTGGTGAGAGTTTCAGTTGGAACCTCTTGGTGGTAGTGTCGAGGCCTTATGACGTTAGTTTGGAAATGGACTGGGAAACCACAGTTCACACAAAGATTGATAGTATTAGGTAAAAAAGATGTAGATTATCTACAACGTTGGGATAGGGTTTTCATTGGTCGGCGAAAAGGAAAACCCAGGCAGTACAGGATAAACTCATGCATATGAGGGTGCGGCCAATCACTCTTGAGTCAGCTAACCATACCCTCGTGGCAGAAGATGTTTTCAGTTTTCAGTTCCAAACAGGGAACAGAGGCCTCTAGAGATCAAGGATGACGACCACGTCTTTATGCAGGTCTCACCTCGATGTGGTATAAGGAGATTCGGCTGAGACGAAAAGTAATATTCGAGGTTCATTGGACCTTTCCATGTCCTCAGCAGGGTAGGCAAGGTGGCTTACAGTTTGACATTTCCACCTTAGTTGCACCAGATGCACGATGTCATCAACATATCACAACTGAGGAGATATGTGAACGACCCTTCACACATCTTCAACCACAGGGAGATTGACATCGATGACGGGGCGACATTCACGAATGTTCTAGTGGAGATCGAGGACCGATAGGAGCGGATCCTACGTGGACGGCCGATTCCTCAGGTGCACTTTCACTGGCAACACGGGATCCTCTAGAAGAGCACATGAGAGTGAAAGGCTAAGATACGAGCACAGTACCCTTATTTGTTTCCCTAGTTTACGATGTCTCTTCACGGGGATGTAAATCCCTAATATGGGAGTAATGTAAAGACTCAGAAATTTATGTGAATTTTTTTTCTTAATTTCATTGTAATTTTATGAGTACGAAGTTTCTGAAAACACCTGATTCCAAGGCCCGGTGTGCTCATAATCAATTTCTGAAGTTATGCTCGGGTATGTTCAGTAAACGAACGAGTGGGGTTTTCTATCTTCTGAACCAGTGCTCGAAATTGAAATCAGAGGGCACTGATGAACTTGCAGCATTGGTAATTCCTCCTTAAGGGGACCTTTATTACAGTTGCGTTTGAAGCGGGTTGAGAATTTTTATTTTGGAGTTTAGTTAAGAAGTTAAATAAATTTGTTAAAACAAATTTTTTTCTAAGGAAGTTAAATCCTCCCTTATGTGGATAAATGATAAATGGGACCCACACGAGCCCCAACCCCTCATCTTCCCATAACTCTCTCTGACCCACTTTAACACCCCTTCAATTTAATGGGACAAATCCTTAAATAAAGACACCATCTATCTCCCACATTAATGGTGCCAACACATTAATTTATTAAGTTTTTTAAATTTGAGAAGGGAATGGCATGTTTGTTACTAAGGGAAGCCTATTTTTTTATGCGTGGGAAAATATTTTGGAGAACCTTGAGGAACCTCTAAAGGATTGGAAGGAAATGTGATTTTCTCCTCACAAAGAATGCTTTCGATGAAGAACGCTCTGCGATTCAAAGAACGTGATGTCACCGACAACGTGCCTTTCCTTCTTCATCCACCGTGTCAAAGAAGAAGACACCACCACAGGGGAACGCCACCAACGGTAATGTTATTTCATCTTTTGATGTCAATTGTTTTGATACAATTCTTCCGTGATGTTGTTCTATCACGACGCTTTCCTCTTTCCGTGGCCCAATGACGTGCAACAGAATGATCGAGGTTGGGATTTATTTTCTTGTTCAATATGTTATCATCGTTCTTTGTTGCTTAAGGAATTGGTTGCATGATATCGTTTTAAAGGGAGGAGATCAGACCACATGAACACGGCTAATTCTCCTCCCCTCTTCTTTGTTCATCTTCTTTGAAGTTGGAAGTGGAGTCAAATGGTACAGTTGCACCGTACGGTGATCGGCAGGGAAACACAGCCATACAAGACCGCGACGAAGGTGGTGCGGAGCTGTTGCACCACGCGGAGACAAAGATGACTGCGGCCGGATTGGTAGTGGGCGGCGCCGTCGCGCCGCGCCGATGAGGCTGAAGAAGGTCACAGCCAAGAGCGGGATGTGGCGGGGGGTGCTTCACTGTCACACCGCGCCGGTGAGACAAGCCGCGACCTAAGGGCACGACGGACCTACAGGGGCGGCCGACCGAGCCGGCCCCCGGCGACTCAAGGAGGTGGGACCCCCTCTAGATCCCGCGGTGCCTCACAAACCGGTCGGCCGTAGTAGACGACCATTACACGGAAAACCGGGGGGGGTGTAACACCCCCAACATGCTACTTGGGCGAACCCCATTGGGTCCACCATTTCCAGAAAAGGGGGTCACGCCCCTTGCATCCAGCTCGGCTAGCACCGAGCTGTGGCCGGCTTCCGAGACGGGCCGCAGGCTGCATGGGTTAGGCCAGCCGCGCCTAGCCGGGACAGTCCGTGCTAGCACCGGGCCGGGCCACAGCCAACCGGGCTGGACCTGGACCCAAGTCGGGTTGACCCAGTACGGGCAGACCCGGGGTTGTTGGGCCGGGCCGGACCGGGCCCAGACCCCTATTTTCGAAACGTTTTCGGTTAAATGGGAATATATTGAGCTATGAATTTATGATCGATGCACCGTCAGTTTCATGGGATTCCATGGATCGAGATGGTAGTTTTGGTATATTATACTCAAGGTATCGACAACGTTTGGGTATGTCCGGGTCGGTTCGAACTCAAAACCAATCGGGCCCTCGGAGCAGAAACATTTATAACTTGATCTTCAGATGTCTGATTGACATGTCATTGACTTTTTTTGATTCCTATTGGTGAGACGGTTCTTTTGGTATACTTCACCTGGGATTTGGATGTAGTTGGAGTATGGACTGGTTGTATTGTACCTGAAATTCAACCGTCTCCTGGAACAGAAAGGCCAATAACTCTCAAACTGGACGTCCGTTTGACGAACCGTCAGTGGCATTGGTAGTCTCATTGATTATTGGTCCCTTCAGTATACCCCACGAGAGTTCGGGGTACATTTGAGATACAATCGGGTTGGTTCGTACATGAAACCAACTACGCCCCCAGGACTAAAAGGCTAATAACCCACAGACCAGGCGTCTAATAGACGCGCCGTCTATTGCGTTGAGACCCCATTGTCAAGGAGGTCCTTGGAGATAATTCTTTGTGGGACTTTGTGACCATTGATGTATCAACACCTTGGCTCATGGAGCGGACCCTCCCGGAATCAAGCGTGCTGTGTGTGGGAACCCTAGAGCTGGCTATGACTGCGACGACTGTAGAGACCCGAAGCTTATCGTACATGGAAATTACATCACTTTTTCGGAATACTTATTACATAACAAAAACACAGACACAAGGATCGTAATAGTTTAGTGTCTTTGGAAACTCGGAATATAATCTTCTAATCGTGGTGAAAGATCTTCAAAATCTCCCATAAAGATCTCCCTTTTTTTACCTAAAACCTTTCTTTATATCCTGGGGAAAAGAAAACATAAAACGGTGAGCTCAAATGCTCAGTAAGGGTAAACAAAAGATATATCAATCACATCATATACATAAGCACATAACTTTTGGAAATCTTATCCTGCAAAAGAGATCATAATTTCATAACATGGGGTAAATCATGGCAGTGAAATGTAATCACAATAATCATAACCTAAAACATGAAACTTTGTGGCATTCACACATAATCATAGAGAATCATTTCTTGTTAGTCAAGACTCATTTCCAATACTATCTTAGTGGACAAAGTCCCTTTCTGAATCGAGTAACCCTCGTTTCAGTCCTGTTTCACTGAACCGGTATAACCTACCATTCCAGCCATGTCTATCTCATGAGATATAAAATCTTTACCCAATGCATTGGAGGGAGATATAGGTCCCACCCATCTCATAATGATACCATTCTTATGTGTGCCACAAAATCATAAATCATACATCATTTCATAACCCATGTAGTAAAAATGGGATTCGTAAACATCATGACATCATAAAACAATTCATATAAGATAAAGGAATTCATAAAAATAGTTCCATCACAACATAACCAAATCAATGTAATAATAGGGATAGAAACAGAACCCTATGTTATCTTAGATGGAAAATAATTTTGATAAAACACCTAAAATGAAATCATGAGGAAAATATCCTTTCTTCTTCAAAATCAATTTCTTTTCACAAAACATCTTGCAATTTTAAGAGAAATAGATTTTATTGATAATAGTCATGAAATCTTTTTGGAGGAAGCTTCATGAAAATAAGGCTTTATAAAACCGTAAAAATCCGTTCGTGCCGTATAAGTTAGAAAAACATTCTTCTCGTACTTTTGTCGGAAAAGTCAAAAAGTACCTCATACGAAAAACGGCAAAAGATTCCTTTCATATCTTTTACTAAAAACTCACCGAAGGGTAAAATTGGATTCAAATAATTGTAGGTGGATGAAAATAATATTACATATTGAGGAAACATGGATTTGAATGATAAAATACACCCCAGTAAATTTCAAAGTATAAACAATCTCTGATAAAAATTGAGATTGTGAGATTTTCAATTACCTTAGGTCCGATTTGCTTCGTAAGTGTCCGAACCTCCTGTATAATGATTTAAATCATGTTATTGACTTATTCCAGAATCATATTCATTGTTATGATATCATATATGGTTCACTTATGACATTATATTACCCGTTCTTTTGTAAATTCCATGTTAAAGAATCATTTTGGGTAAAATCGTTTCATTTATCGTAGGTGTTTTGACTTGTTGTTCTTGACATTATTATTACTTATATCATGATTTACATACTTCCAGAATATAGAATATGATTTATATATCATATATATTCAGTATATATATATATATAATAGATAGAAAAATGAAATGAAAAACACCGTTCATGGAGACGGTAGTCCGTACGTACGCATGAACGCTGTTTTCCTTTCCTTTCCTTATTGTCTTGAATGGAAGTAAGTAGATGACATACATATATATATATACACATAAATCCAGTAGCTTTATAATGTCATATATTTCATTATTATTTCTTATATATACTTTATAATCATTCTTAAATGGTTAACATGGAGAATGAATCTAATCGCGTCGTGGAGACGGTATTCCGTACGTACGCACGAGCGATGATATCATTTACATAAAAATTGAATTGAATTGGAGTGGATTATAAAATATATCAGAATAAATATGATGTTTTAATAACTATGTATAGTTATTATTTACACCATTATACCCATCCATGTAAGGCGGTGGTGGAAAATAGATTACACCACGGCGTGGAGACGGTATTCTGTACGTATGCGCGCGCAGTGATTTCATTTTTTTCCGTAGGATGGATAGAAGGTGAATTAGGGTTGTCTCGTATTTATAATAACATATCAGTATGTAAGTAATACTGATGTTTTTACTTTGTTATGAAACAACTAAAGAAGAAGAAGTTGAAGAAGAATGAAATTGAAAAGATCGGTAATGGTTATTACCTCTTCTTTGAAACGCCTCTTTGAATCCTCCACATAGGGAACTATGATTGGTCTTTGAAGAAGACCAGGACCTCTAGGATTATTCTAGGGAAGTGGAGAAGGGATTTTGGCAGAGGTTGGCCGAGCTTGAGTGCTCAAATTGGTGTGAGGAGGAAGGGGGAGGAGGTGCCCTTTTATAAGGGAGGAGAGGGGCACCTTAGGAATATCTCAAAATATTATTTTATATTAAAGTCAAAATCGGTTTATAATGGTTCCAAAGGGTCTTATTTAGAATCTAAAGTGGGTATGGGTCTAAATCCTATCAACCAATAGGATTTAGACATGTTTAGGGTATTATTTTATCCTTATCAATTATATTTAACTCTAAGTTAAATAATTTAACTTTTACCATGTCTTTTTGTTTTCTTTCACTATATGGTTAATACACTTACTATAACATACCAAACGAACCCCAAATTGTTTATTATTAATATATATATCCTTATCTAAGTCATTTGGCCGAACCTTAGATTTTTAGGAATAAAATAACAATTAATAATATAATATTTGATTTAAAAACTATTTTGTGTCAATTTTGACACTATTTGATATATGATTTTTGTGAAAGTCATAACAGAATTATATGTTCGAACAAAGTTGATTAAATCAACATTAATATATCATAGTAACCTAGAAAATTAGTGTAATTCATAAAAAGTCCCAAATTACATTTATTTTGGTGTTTATAACATCAATTATGTCAATATTTCATAAATAAGATAATTACTGCATCATCATTGTGTCATAAATAAATTAAATTATTTAATGTCGAAGAATTACAAATAAAATACCATTATGTAGGAAATCTTTTTAGATTTCTAATGAATATTTATAGTCTAATTTATCTTATGTATAACCCCATATTAAAAATGATTTACTTATTAAACTTTGATTTTAACTATTTTAACCCTTCTTTAAATAAATTAATAATAAATGTCCTAATCTAATCCAAGTGGGCCTAAATGGACATATTTTATTCATAAGGTTGTTTTTGGTCGAATTACACTTATCCAATAGAATTAAGACATGTGTTAGGGTAATAGTAATATCATATTTACCCTTAGTTACCCTATTTACTATTAACCGTGGTAAAAAAAGTAAAAAGTTACTATTCACCAAAATATTATTTTTATCTCATTGAACCACATTTTACTTACTGATATCAACCGTGTCTGTCGGATTTTCGAAATTCCATTCACAGAAGCGGTCAAATTAAGTTTTATGCAAAATTCAATTTTTAACCTACCACTTAGTGGTTTCACTATTCATCAAAAATTGAAAGTTTTTAGAAAAATACCTAAATTTCACCCTAGGCTAATTTCGATATTCTGAGTCCAAAAATGGAGTCCATTTTGAAAAATAAAATTTATAAAATTTTAAAAAGGTGGTTATTACTGTTCATAACGGCTAGTTATAATAATATTTTAATAGCATATTATTGTTTAGTGAAACTCGGTGTTGCGTACTACACACGCTATCGAGGAATGTTGCGATTGTGTGTAATGCAAGGCAAGTCAAGGATGCGTATTGTGCAAGCTCCTTTTTGTGTTGCGTACAACACAAGACATTAGTGAAATTAAAAAGAATATTTTTCATAAAATCTTGGGCTGTTACATTCTACCCCCCATAAAATGAATTTCGCCCTCGAAATTCGTCGGGGTTATAAATAGTTTACTATTCGAAAGTTTCTTTAATAGAAACCCACATCGTAAAAAGGAATACCAAAACTTGTCTTTAAAAACTAAATTATGAAATGTAACGATTACCCAAATAAACTAATCACTGGGTTTCTACATAGGTGAAAATATGGATATGGAAGAAAAATCTAACCATCATGTTCTGATGGAGAGTGGTAGAGAACATGGCTATGGAAAAGCCAACAATCACAAATCCATAAATTTGTGACGATCTAAGGTACCATCCGATTCATCAGGTATAAGATCACTAGGACAACATTTTTGGTTTTCATGATCATTTCCCTAAAGTTGAAAATTTGAATTAGAATAAATACGTTCTTTATTTTGGTACAATCTCACTGTTGTTCATGCCTTGAACAATTTCCACTTCATCTCTTAAATAAATGAAGTTGAATTTGTTATTCGTGAAGTGTTATCAGATCATGTGATAGAATGACGGGTCATTCCATCTGTCTCAAACAAAAAGGTTCGCAAAAATTATATACATAAGTCGATCTATAGTGAGATTAATCACATATGGTTCCTAAAATGGACTTATACTTCATATATCAATATAATAAAATTAGTTTCTACTAAACAAGGACTTCCTGTAGGCCAGTGGTAGGAGATAAAGGCCAATCGCACTTCGGTTGTGGGTTCGATTCCCACAGCCTTGTCCGAAGCGATGGGTTGTCGCCCGTCCTACAGGTTGTCCTTTTTCTAAAACTACATTTCTATAACATCCCATCAATAATATCGAAAAAAAACTTCTATCCTTAAACAATACTCACTTATGTCCAACATAATCCATTTCAATCTTTAGGCTTATCCATAATACTGGAGTCCACTCTTATAACATAGTGAAAACGATTACCAGAGATTTAATACCATCGTTGAACCCCATATATCATAAGATATGTTTTTTGGTCACATTCCAAACATTCAAAGTCCTTAATCATGTATTCTTTTGAATACCCATTGAACCTTAGTGAAAACATGAATGCAGTTATACCAAAATCCTCAAAATTCTATATTCTCAAACCATGATATCACTTAGTCCTTATATCAATCATGAGCTCATGAATACTATTAAACATTTCATTTTCTCGTTTTCCCTTCATTATGGGCATATCATCTTATTTCCAAAATATATCAATCACTTTGAATACCACATCAATAAATATTGCAATACTCAATGATACAACATTATTTCGAAATCCCATTACATAAACACTTAATCATTCCACCACATCGTTGTCATATTCAACATTGCCAATAGTGATCGCATGTGACTTCTCTTTTTCCTTTGCCTTCAGTGGTTGCTCATGTTGATCATCACTAACCCTTGCATTAGGGAATTTATTAGAATAATTCCCCATTTCCTTGTACTTGAAGCATTAAATTGTTGGTGGTGCATTCTCTGCAGTGTTTGATTTATTCACATCATTAGAAACCCTTTTTCCATTACTTCGACACTCAGCTGCTCGATGACCTTCTTTTCCACACTTAAAACATTTTCTATTCCCTTTAAGACAATCTCCACCATGCTTCTTTCCACACTTTGTGCATAAGGAAACATTCATCTTCTTTTCACCATCATTCTGAGATTTCTCCATGAACTCCATCTTTCGTTTTGTGTCAAAACCATGAGATGGATATGTAACACCAACTTCCATTTCTACCTTGATAGCACAACGCACAATTTCTTCATAGCTACTGAAGTCTCTTATAGCTAATGCCCTTCGAAGACTTGGTTTTAAGCCACTGAAAAATCGATCAACTTTACTTTCAGGTTGGATGATAATGCCAGATACATACCTTGCAAGTCATGTAAAATTCGCTTCGTATATACCAACAGATTCATCATCCTTTTGCTTTAGTTCAAGAAACTCCTTCTCCATCTTTGTTCGAAGAATACGAGGGAAGTACTTATTGAAAAATAAGTTCTTGAACTCGTCCCATTCGATGGACTGAATTTCATCTCTTTGCCTTGTATTCTTGATAAGATTCCACCATTGATCAGCTTCACCTTCCAAACGATATACTGCTAAGATGACTTTATCATGTTCAGAACATTGAAGAACTGAAAATATCTTTTCAGTGGTACTGATCCATTGTTTAGCAACAAGTGGATCATAAGACCCACTGAAAGAAGGTGGACGTTTCCTCATGAAGGACTCAATAGAATATTGTTCCCTTCTCTGCTCATTTGGAAGTCCAGAATGATTCATAGCTTGTGTAAGTATAGAAATAAGATTTTGCACTCCATCTCCCATAACATTTGTTTGTTCAGGAGGACAATCATTGCATTGTCCATTGCATTGATCAACACGGTTCCTTCGGGTTCCAGCCATCATCTAAAACCCAAAAAGAATAGTGTGAGAGGCAAAAATCATGCTAGGGAAAACAACATAATAAAGGGGGAGTACCTTCAATATCTAACATCTTAGGTTTAATTCTATGATCGTTAGCGTAATTCTAGTACTATAACCTATACGTATACTTAACCTTAGGGACATCCCTAGACATACCTTAGAAATATCTCTAGGTATCTCACTAACGTTTTCGCATCCTAGTTTCCAAAGGTTGACTAAACCTTTCCTCTGATACCAACTGTAGAGACCCGAAGCTTATCGTACATGGATATTACATCACTTTTGCGGAATACTTAGTACATAACAAAAACACACACACAAGGATCGTAATAGTTTAGTGTCTTTGGAAACTCGGAATATAATCTTCTAATCGTGGTGAAAGATCTTCAAAATCTCCCATAAAGATCTTCCCTTTTTTTTACCTAAAACCTTTCTTTATATCCTGGGGAAAAGAAAACATAAAAGGGTGAGCTCAAATGCTCAGTAAGGGTAAACAAAAGATATATCAATCACATCATATACATAAGCACATAACTTTTGGAAATCTTATCCTGCAAAAGAGATCATAATTTCATAACATGGGGTAAATCATGGAAGTGAAATGTAATCACAATAATCATAACCTAAAACATGAAACTTTGTGGCATTCACACATAATCATAGAGAATCATTTCTTGTTAGTCAAGACTCATTGCCAAGACTATCTTAGTGGACAAAGTCCCTTTCTGAATCGAGCAACCCTCGTTTCAGTCCTGTTTCACTGAACCGGTATAACCTACCATTCCAGCCATGTCTATCTCATGAGATATAAAATCTTTACCCAATGCATTGGAGGGAGATATAGGTCCCACCCATCTCATAATGATACCATTCTTATGTGTGACACAAAATCATAAATCATACATCATTTCATAACCCATGTAGTAAAAATGGGATTCATAAACATCGTGACATCATAAAACAATTCATATAAGATAACGGAATTCATAAAAATAGTTCCATCACAACATAACCAAATCAATGTAATAATAGGGATAGAAACAGAACCCTATGTTATCTTAGATGGAAAATAATTTTGATAAAACACTTAAAATGAATTCTTGAGGAAAATATCCTTTCTTCTTCAAAATCAATTTCTTTTCACAAAACGTCATGCAATTTTAAGAGAAATAGATTTTATTGAAAATAGTCATGAAATCTTTTTGGAGAAAGCTTCATGAAAATAAGGCTTTATAAAACCGTAAAAATCCGTTCGTGCCGTATAAGTTAGAAAAACATTCTTCTCGTACTTTTGTCGGAAAAGTCAAAAAGTACCTCGTACGAAAAACGACAAAAGATTCCTTTCATATCTTTTACTAAAAACTCACCGAAGGGTAAAATTGGATTCAAATAATTGTAGGTGGATGGAAATAATATTACATATTGAGGAAACATGGATTTGTAGGATAAAATACACCCCAGTAAATTTCAAAGTATAAATAATCTCTGATAAAAATTGAGATTGCGATATTTTCCCTTACCTTAGGTCCGATTTGCTTCGTAAGTGTCCGAACCTCCTGTATAATGATTTAAATCATGTTATTGACTTATTCAAGAATCATATTCATTGTTATGATATCATATATGGTTCACTTATGACATTATATTACCCGTTCTTTTGTAAATTCCATGTTAAAGAAGCATTTTGGGTAAAATCGTTTCATTTATCGTAGGTGTTTTGACTTGTTGTTCTTGACATTATTATTACTTATATCATGATTTACTTACTTCCAGATTATAAAATATGATTTATATATCATATATATTCAGTATATATATATATATAATAGATAGGTAAATGAAATGAAAAACACCGTTCATGGAGACGGTAGTCCGTACGTACGCATGAACGCTGTTTTCCTTTCCTTTCCTTATTGTCTTGAATGGAAGTAAGTAGATGACATACATATATATATATATATATACATAAATCCAGTAGCTTTATAATGTCATATACTTCATTATTATTTCTTATATATACTTTATAATCATTCTTAAATGGTTAACATGGAGAATGAATCTCATCGCGTCGTGGAGACGGTATTCCGTACGTACGCACGAGCGATGATATCATTTCCATAAATATTGAATTGAATTGGAGTGGATTATAAAATATATCAGAATCAATATGATGTTGTAATAACTATGTATAGTTATTATTTACACCATTATACCCATCCATGTAAGGTGGTGGTGGAAAATAGATTACACCACAGCGTGGAGACGGTATTCCGTACGTACGCACGCGCGGCGATTTCATTTTTTCCGTAGGATGGATAGAAGGTGAATTAGGGTTGTTTCATATTTATAATAACATATAAGTATGTAAGTAATACAGATGTTATTACTTTGTTATGAAACAACTAAAGAAGAAGAAGTTGAAGAAGAAAGAAATTGAAAAGATCGGTAATGGTTATTACCTCTTCTTTGAAACGCCTCTTTGAATCCTCCACTTAGGGAACTAAGATTGGTCTTTGAAGAAGACCAGGACCTCTAGGATTATTCTAGGGAAGTGGAGAAGGGATTTTGTCAGAGGTTGGCCGAGCTTGAGTGCTCAAATTGGTGCGAGGAGGAAGGGGGAGGAGGTTCCCTTTTATAAGGGAGGAGAGGGGCACCTTAGGAATATCTCAAAATATTATTTTATATTAAAGTCAAAATCGGTCTATAATGGTTCCAAAGGGTCCTATTTCGAAGCTAAAGTGGGTATGGGTCGAAATACTATCAACCAATAGGATTTAGACAAGTTTAGGGTATTATTTTATCCTTATCAATTAGATTTAACTCTAAGTTAAATAATTTAACTTTTACCGTGTCTTTTTGATTTCTTTCACTATATGGTTAATACACTTACAATAACATGCCAAACGAACCCCAAATTGTTTATTATTAATATATATATCCTTATCTAAGTCATTTGGCCGAAACATAGATTTTTAGGAATAAAATAACAATTAATAATATAATATTTGATTTAAAAACTATTTTGTGTCAATTTTGACACTATTTGATATAAGATTTTTGTTAAAGTCATAACAGAATTATATGTTCGAACCAAGTTGATTAAATCAACATTAATATATCATAGTAACCTAGAAAATTAGTGTAATTCATAAAAAGTCTCAAATTAAATTTATTTTGGTGTTTATAACATCAATTATGTCAATATTTCATAAATAAGATAATTACTACATCATCATTGTGTCATAAATAAATTAAATTATATAATGTATAAAAATTACAAATAAAATACCATTATGTAGGAAATCGTTTTATCTTTCTAATGAATACTTATAGTCGAATTTATCTTATGTATAACCCCATATTAAAAATGATTTACTTATTAAACATTGATTTTAACTATTTTAACCCTTCATTAAATAAATTAATAATAAATGTCCTAATCTAATCCAAGTTGGCCTAAATGGTCATATTTTATTCATAAGGTTGTTTTTGGTCGAATTACACTTATCCAATAGAATTAGGACATGTTTTAGGGTAATAGTAATATCATATTTACCCTTAGTTACCCTATTTACTATTAACCGCGGTAAAAAAAAAGTAAAAAGTTACTATTCACCAAAAAATTATTTTTATCTCATTGAACAACATTTTACTTATTGATATCAACCGTGTCTGTCGGATTTTCAAAATTCCATTCATAGAAGCGGTAAAATTATGTTTATGCAAAATTCAGTTTTTAACCTACCACTTAGTGGTTTCACTATTCATCAAAAATTGAAAGTTTTCAGAAAAATACCAAAATTTCACCCTAGGCTAATTTCGATATTCTGAGTCCAAAAATGAAGTCCATTTTGAAAAATAAAATTTCTAAAATTTTAAAAAGGTGGTTATTCCTGTTCATAATTGCTAGTTATAATAATATTTTAATAGCATATTGTTGTTTAGTGAAACTCGGTATTGCGTGCTACACACGCTATCGAGGAATGTTGTGATTGTGTGTAATGCAAGGCAAGTCAAGGATGCGTATTGTGAAAGCTCTTTTTTGTGTTTCTTACAACACAAGACATTAGTGAAATTAAAAAGAATATTTTTCATAAAATCTTGGGCTGTTACAACGACTATGTCGACTGTACATGGATCCTCTGTGGGTTCGGCAGTGAGGATGACTGTACATGGATCCTCTGTGGGTTTGGTAGTGATGACTGCTGTACTTGGATCCTAGGTGGGTTCAGCAATGATGAAGAATGTACATGGATCGTCCGTGGGTTCGGAAGCATTGACGACTATACTTGGATCCTCTGTGGGTTCGGCAGCGATGATGACTATACTTGGATTTTCCATGGGTTCGGCAGGGATGCCGATTGTACATGGATCCTATGTGTGTTCAGCAGTGATGGTTATTGTACACGGATCCTATATTGGTTCGGCAGAGGAGATGATTGAGAGGCTACTGATAATCATATCCACCCCTCTTCGTGAGTAGTATACCTGTGTGAGCTATGTCTGGACATTCAATCTTTAGCATCGATGTGATTGACGTGATTTCATGTGTGGACTTTTTGTGTTTTCCTCTATGGACTGGTTGTGGTTTCCTGTGTGGACTGGTTGTGCTTTCCTGTGTGGACTGGGTTGTACATGGGCTCGTGAGTTGGAGCTGAACTGGAAATGATGACTTAGGTTTATGTATGGGCATATACCTATGTAGAGTTGGTTGATACTTCATATTTTTATCTTTTCATTATGGTTATCCTTGATGGATTTAGTGATACCTTGATAGTTTCAGGGTCCCTACTATATATCTTTATACTCACCCCTACATGGGCTATGACCGCACCTCATTGTGTTGGATGTAGATGATGGACAACGCTGATAGAGACCAAGTGTGTGAGGACTGGACGGTACCCCGAAGAGGACCTCACGACGAGTCATTACCCGGAGGTGGACTTCATGAGGAGACGGTACTCAGAGGAGGTTGGTGGGTGAGAGCATTGAGAAGGCTATCTATACCAACCCTTTAGGTAGGATCTGAGGTGGAAAACCTAGGATATGTTCCTATCTTCCAGCTGTTTGTCTTTTCTGTTGTACTTTCGTTCAGTTGTAGCTGTACTTTTCAGTTGCGTTTGTATTCTGGCCCATTTACTTACTAGTACTTACTTCTGTAATCAGTTTACATAGTGTTTACTTCTGCTTGCATACATTTTTGATTTGTTTATTTATATAAAGGCAATGACATCCCTTTTATCGGGATTTATGCCTTTGGTGCTAGTCGCCAGCCCCTGGCCTATGGAAGGTGGGCATGCGGTAGTCACGGCACGGGCCCCGAGGACGGGTCATTACATTTTAGGTGTTCAAGATGTAAAATAGAGTAGAAGGGAACAATATGCGAATGTTTCAGGGTAGCCTTATTTCTTGTTTAAAAATATTCCAAAACGATGTGGGTTTATTTTTTTTCATATATAATTTAAATGAGACAACCCACACAAGGTTTGAAAATCATTCAAGCCTTCCCAGACAACCATGTTCTTATTCCCCTTTGGATTGTGGTCGGTGCAAAGGCCCCACATGGTTTCGAAAACTGTGTGGATGGCTAGCTAGACTACATGGCCTAGACCATTCTTGGATAGTGGAAAATGGATTCTTTGTACAAGGTATTTTTTAAATGTGTCTCCAAATTGTGTACCTCTTACAAAATTGAAAAGGACTATTCTTCCTTATCAACAATTTAGTTGACTCCCATGATTTTCTCCCCTATTTGAATCCCTATATAAATGATGATAATCCGAGAGGTCATCCAACCCAACATTTATGATCCCAATTTTTTATTAGGAATTTTTAGTGTGATCAGTTGTCAGTTGATGCTCTGAGAAGGTTCTTGGATTCACTTCCCCCAATTTTCTACAATGGTTCTACTATTCTATTCCCATTCATTCCAAACCTCAAACCCAATATTTTCAATTTTTTTATTTGTGTGGTGTTTGAGGTTATTTTATCTTTAAATAATAGTTTTCTGGAGTAATGGTTTTCATAAAATATGATGTTGGTCATCAAAATGTGTTTCCCCTAGTCTCATTGTTTTATTTTTATATGCAGTTGTTCTAATAAAATACATCACTTCAATTTTGAGTCATTAAACACGGAACGTAATTTGGTAATTAAATTGTTATGTGACAGCCTTAATAGGTACTATTTGGTTCCGTAATATTTTTAGATCATACATAGGGATACCCATGGTGTATGACGAACCCTTGAAAATGGTGAACAAAAATGAAAAAATGTGATAGTGATATTATGATTGATAAAAGGAGGAAGTTGTTACCAAGTAAATGGACATGGTCAAGGGGATGTCTAAAATACATATATTCTAGTTTTTTTGATATACCTAGGAAGATTTTGAAATGGTTTAAATGTTGAGTTTTTATATTTTTATCTAATTATGATTTTAAATTAAGGAATATGATGTTTTGATAGTGGATAATGTTTTAGAAGTGGATTTTATATCAAAGGGATTTAAGAAAGTTTTTTTCTTAATATTTCTCAAATTATTTGTTGAAATTCTATTTTGGTTTCCCTTTTAGTGAACATTCCCTAAATAAAATTTTTAAATGGGTAGAAATGGCAAGGAATTCCACGGGGGATGGTTTAGATTTTCAATGAAGAAGACCCGTGTTTTAAAGGGTTACATATATATAATTTTAAAAAGAATATATTAATTGTTTTATTAAATTAGAAATTGGTTGGTACATATTTATTCCATCATTTTATTTTAAGGGTCTAATAAGTCCTTTGTATATAAAATGATTACATGGTTAAATTTAACAAAATGATAAAGAAGAATTTCAATGTGTTATGTTTTATGAGTGGGGTATTTGGATGAGGCTATACTAACTTAGGTTAGGCTATATTGATGCTCTTAGCCCAATGATTGAACTATATAAATATAGTATTAGACTAAGGATCCACATATTTGGGCTACTCTATAATGATGATCTAGGCCCCACCAATATATTTGTTTGGGTAGGATGTCGAACAGAGGCTCAATAATGTTAACTTAGAAAAATTAAATGATTAACATGAACATTGATCCAGGTTATATTGATAATTTTTTTTGAGAAATTAATTCCCTAGTTCCATAAAGAGTTTACTCCCCCACCACGTTATGTGACACAAACCTCGAGGTTGTCTGAAGCAGGTTTGATGGGTTTAGGTGTCACTCAGAACTTAAGTGTCCATGTGATTAAATTGGATGTTTTTAAATAGTGGTAGTGCTTTTATAATTTTTTAACTCTTTAAAAATCATATTACACAATTATATAGACTATTTATTAGTTTGGGAACTGGTGGTGGTGTCCTACTATGTTGTAATCACACTCTGCTCATGCCACTGTGACACATGTTTACCTGAGATGGTGTTATTTTATCATGTATGAGATCATGATAGTAAACTATTTTTTGGTTTCTTCATGGGATTATAGGTTAGAGTCATAGATATAAATATTGGGTTTGGAATCCAGACCATGTTCTGGATATTTTTATAGATTCAACATTGGAGGATTTATTTGCATGATAGTCTAACATGTACTATATTCCCTATATTAGTATAGAATGTGTTTCTTGTTTTTTATTTGGATAATTTTATATGTGATCATTTTATTATTCCTGAATGATATTAATTTTTTTAATAATTCTATTTTGGATTTACTTTGATATGTATGTATAGTCTCCCCTGGAATGTATTGAGACTCACACTAATAATATATATCATATAGCAAAGGGGAGGCACGCCTGAAGTCATGGGGTGATATAGTTCGGGGAACTAGTTTTAGTGTCACCCAAACTGAAAATTACAATGTTTCATAAAAGGTCATGTATTTTGTCTAAAAATTTGGGAATGTTAGATAGGATACTAGGATCTGGACAAGGATTGGTAATTATCTTTCCCCTACATGGCTATAGAACAACATAAAGGCAATAACCATAGTTTATAGATGTGGGAATTAATAATCATTTTTTCTCTTTTATCATTGAGTGATATTACTTTCTCAAGTGGTGTACATGGATGTGATGTTATTGATTTTTTTGGTTTTATTTCATATCATAAATATGTAAAGAGAGGGTGTGTGGGTTCATACATCATTTAGGACATATAATTTATAGTTCATATAGTAGTTTCCTGGGATTGAATTGTGAATTTGTTTTAAAAAAAATAAAGTAATAATGAAGTTGGTTAAAGAAAATAATTTTAAATTTTTGTAAAATGTTATTTTTTTATAATTTTTTAGTCCTTGGGTTTAAAATTATTAATTGTAATTAATGTGTAATGAGTAATGATGGGATGTTTAAGAGTTGTTGATTGAGTATCAATATTATTGTGATTTTTTCATGTATATGGGTTGTATAGACAATGATACTTTCATGCTAAATAGAAATTGTGTTTTTGTTCTTGATAACCTTTGGGGTTTGATATATATGATTTTGGAATTTCTCTTGTTTTAAATTCAGTTAGGTTGTGACCTGATGTTTTTTATAGGTCGTCTATTTATTTGGGTGTGGTGACCCTTGCTGTTTAAGAACATGCAAGTTATACATGGAACCCTAGAGTTTATTTCATCATATAGCACTGTTGTATATGGAAATGAGTAATTATTATGGGAACCATTGTAAATGATAAAATTGGTGAGTTTTAAAAGGTTTTTTTGAGAATGGGGACTAGATTTTCACCTGTGAGTCACTAGTTATTTTGGTTTGATGTATATAGATAAGAGGGGGATCTGGTGGCCTTTTACAACTGTGACTCCCATTTTGGAATTTTTTCTCATCTTATCATTGATGATGACAAATGAGATGGTTCATATGGGAATTAGTGATTTTGGGTAAGTATGGAATGTATGGGTGTTTTGAACATTTACTATGGAATAAAGAGAGTGTTATCTAGTGCGGTTTCTACTAGAGGTAAATAAAAGAAATCGAATGGTTTTGGAGATGCAAAATGAGTCATTTTTAGGAATTGGTTTTTTTGAGTAGTCATGATTACCCTCATGGTATTATTTACTATCAAGGTGGATGAATTGGAATGTGAATAATGAGTGATTCTATAGAGTTGGAATTGATGAATGTTAGGTGCCACTGAATTTTAGTGAAATATTTATGGTTATTCCTTGGTTTACCTACCATGAAAAAATATGTGCTTTGTTTTAAGGGTTTTTTCAAAGGTTATCATCATTTGGGGTTTTGACATGGTTGTGTTGATAACATTTGATGAATGAATCATGTTTTATTTATGTGTAAAATAATATAGTGAAAATTTCTTAGATATACTCATTTTATTTGTATGTGACTCTCAGTTGAGGGTAGGTCAGGTAGTAGGGCTTTCTTGTTTGAACAGATAGGTTGTTGGAAGGGAATTTTAAAAATTCTTCATGACTTATGAGTATAATGGATCAAGATTAATGGTTATTTGGGGTTGATTGAGTTGGCCCCAGATTTGGAAATACATAACTTGCGGGATCTTGATTTTATTTCAGTGACTAGGAATAGGAAAGTATAATACCTCAAGGATTATGGTGATGTCTATACGATAGGTATAATATATAGGGCCACAATGCCAATTGGTATTTCTGTATAGGACAATCGAGATAATCACTAGTCATTCATAGTGAAACCAAATTCATATGATTTTTTTATGTTACGGAATATTTAATTTTTGATTATTGTGATCGGTCCTTGTGTGATTATTTTGACTCACTAAGGTTGTTCTATAAAAACATGTCTATTTTGGAGGTCTTACTACAAAATGCATTGTATTTCCTAGAATCATTAATGATATTCCTGAGGTAGGGGTATTTTGGTTTATGAATTCCTCTTCAAATTTGATTAGTGGTTGATGGTATGATGTTGCAGGAAGGGAAACATAATAATTTCGACATATTAATATTTCCTCACCGTTGGTGGTAACATCGGTGATAGATCAATTAAGGTGGTTTCAATAATGACATCAAGGAATGATTCCTAAATATAGAAAATCATACACAATATCTGAATATCATCATTGGTACACTAAGAGAGAACATTGTCTAATCACGTTGCTACTTAAAGTGTTTCCTTTGTTTGGATGGAGAACCTATTTGAGGATTCATTCTTGGATCTATATTAGGGGACCATATGGTGGGTATGATCACCATTATCATTTTGTGTTGAGTTCATTATGATGGACCAGGTGTTGGATGATTCCATGGGTTCCATTCTCAGAGGCCAAGAATAGATGTCGGTGAAGACACAATATTGTTCTCGAATAAAAGCAGAGACGCCACATCCACCTCTTAAGCTCAGTAGTGGTTAAGGTGTCGGCCTTGATGGATGGTGTTTATTGACTGAGAAAGTTAAAATGGCACTTATATGAAGGGTAGTGATGTTCTAGACATATTGGTACGAATCTCATGTTGGAAGGGTCGTAGATGTGTGGAGTTAGTTATGGACTGGTCATGGTAGAAATTTGGTGTCAATGAGGAACCATCAAGGTGTGTGACTGAGTTCTATTGTAAATTCTAGTATTTAATAAGATTTTGTGGGGAAACAAGTTGAGTATTTTCTATAGGCTCACAGTAGTGATAAAATTATTATGAGGTGATTATCTTATAAGAGTTAATGGGAGTAGTGTTGCATTATTACGGTTCTTGGTCAATGGAGGTTTGCTGCTATAATTTCATCATAACTCTGGGATAGACTATGGTAGGTTAATTGGAGTGGTAGTGGTATTCCTTTTAGTGAGAATGATCCATCGACACATATGGTTGTAACACACTAATAGTGTGAGTTGGGGATTTTATGGGTATGTTGTCTGAGGATGGCTAAGTAGAACATGGAAAAAGTAACTTACGTGGTGAGTTGTAAGCCACCATTGATAAATTCGTTAAATGATATGTTTATTTCAGAAATGAAAGAAAATAATGATAGAAAACGAGTTTTCCTAATCTTGTTTGTGGATGAAGTGTTTGTGTCCATTCGATTTAGTTTATATGGAATGGATTGATGTCATTGTTTCTTAGAACTATTGTGGATGTTTGGGCAAGATGAGGTGGTAAAATTCATCGGGTATTTTTTAAAGCTTGAGTTTGAGGTTCTAGTGGTTCTTTCGGATGGTTAAATTTACTAGATCCAGAAGTTGAGTATTTTATATTAAATATTATTTTGGGGAGTAACATATATCCAACAAGTTTTTTGTAGATAACATAATTGGTGCTAAGGGTTGGAAGGGCTTGCAGATTTGTCTTCTTAGTGTTTTAGTTTGGATAATGATCATTGGGCCAGTTTTTTATAGGTTGAGAGAATTTAGAAGATGGTTATGCTCGAGATTTCATATGGGTGATCATGTATGGAATGATGATATTATGTCTCAATTTCCTGATGGTGTTGGTTGGGTAATGTGGTTTGAAAACATTCATGCTCATCTGAATGATGCTACATGTATTCTATTGCTTGAATGTTGTGAGGAAAATCGGTATGAGTGTGTACCAATTGGATCTACCATGGAGGTGTAGTTCCATGATTGATGTTTTCCTAAAATGGTTGTTTCATTAGTATTACCTTTGATTTCTCTTGCGTTAGAAATTAGTAATGAGAATCTTAAGGCCAATGTTCCCTTTAGAAAGCATTGTACATGTGTTTCATATTGATGTGCAATGTATTATGGATTATGATCATGCTTGTGATTATAATTTTTTAAAGGAAATTCATTTTTAAAGACTAAACATGATATTGGGTTGTTTTTATGTAGATATACAATCCAAACACATGTTCCTCATAGGTTTATGGAATTTTGAATGTGCCTCTAAGAGATGAGATGTTATATGGTGGGGTTGTTGTTAGATCTCGACATTGGATAATTTATTTCATAGAGATATATATTTTGGTTTAGGGAATTTTTATGGGGGGTAGGACATGTCTTAATGTAGTTATAAGGGTTATGGATAATAAATAGTGGAGAAGAGTCCAAGCTATATAATCTTCGTAGTTGGTGCACTGTTTGTTTTACCATGCGCCATAATTGTGCATGATGTGGGTTGTATTGGAAAAATCCCATTAAATGACCCATTCACAACTTTAGAAACGTCTGATCCTTCACATACCCCAATATAGTAATTACCCTTTGTATAAAGGTGGGATAACATGCACCACATGGCTCTACGAACATTTCAAATGGCCCAGAAAGGCTTTATGTCCAATTCCCCTCTTAGAGATAAGGAAACACACATTTCACACACAATTCAGCCGAACATGTGGTCAGACCATGTGCCTGATAAAATGTGTAAAAAACGATTCACACCCCCATTCAATATTTTTTCTCCATATATTTTCTCTCCCATTTGAACTACTACAAAAAGGGTGAAGAACCAGGATCTCCTTTTAGGACCCAGACCCATGCATTCAGATCTAGTAAAAAAAATTGTATATTTTTTATATATATTTATAGAACAATATATATAAATTTACATGTAGGGTTATTTCCTTTTCTATGATTTGGTGGAATAAGAACACCTATCATTTTAGCAGTGTTAAAAAACATAAATAAATAGGTAGCAGTAAAACATTCATTGTGATAGATCATTATTGATGATAAAATCCATGAAACCTATAAAATGGACCTAAAAAATTTATAAAAACTTTTGGCATGAAATATTGACTATTAAAGAGTTTAAAGAAAATATTGAATACCCATTTTTGGAAATACCTTTTGAAAAAACATTTGGAAAATATATTTGAAAATACATATAAAATCCTTTAAATATACTTATCCTTTTGAAAACATGATTTTCCAGACACTTTTAAAAATATAATATCAGTCTTTAAAGAACATTGAAATTATTTCTGGAAACACTATTTTGAAAATTTCCTTGAAAAAAATTATTCTTTCTAAAATATTATAATACATTTTTGAAATACTTACACTTCTGGAAATGAAATAACTCCTTTGAAAATTTTATGATTTTAATAATACAAATACAAATTTTTGAAACTATTTTCAATTTATAATATTCATTAAATTCTATCCACTGGTTTTTTCGGAAATAGTATTCAAGATTTTAGAAACATAACGACAAGGCCACATCAATCATTCAAGGTTATTTGGGCCTAACCAATCTCTATAAGAATTATATTAATCCCTATTCTATATTTGGGTTTAATATGTATAATATCAAATTTTTATCGAAATAATTTTTATCTTTCCTTTAATATATATAAATTTTTTAATTTGTTTTTTCATTAGAAACAAAATCATGCATTAAATACATAGAAACATATTTTTTATATGAATATATAAATAGTATCATTCACGTATAATCATTTTTTAAACATGGTATAACCAAACACAATTATATTAAGACTAGCATAAACACATGGATTGTTAATAGATACCATTGTAATAATAACATCCTTCATAAAATCATGAGATAAACATTATGGAAAATGAACATAAAATGAATAATATTATGATTTTAAAAACAAACATGAATAAAAATATTAAAAAATATTATTCTTAATTGATTTTATGAATAAAATATTGATACAAATGTTTAAATCCTTCACATAAAATATGTAATTATTAATTTTATTAATGTAAAATAATAGATTTACAAATTTTACTTCTAATAAATATTAATTAGTAGAAATAAATTATGTAAATTACATAAAATTATAAAAAAATATATTTTTAAAATAAATATTTCATCCATGAACATATATATATACATGTACATCAAATTATGAGGAAAATGTTATATAAAATATATGGGGGTTTTAATAGAATCCATCATGTTTAACATTATCTTAAAAAAAGATATTCGGGCATGAATGAAATACCATAACTTGATTAGAAAATCAGAAATACTACCATAATTTAAAATTATTATGATTTAAGTTAATAAAAAAGGAATAGAAGATTTTATGAACATAAAATTGAAAATATATTCATATATATATAAGATTATCATAACTTGTATATATATATATAATACTAGAATAAAATTCTTATATAATTTTCAATTAAGTAATCATAGACCATTAAAATTAATAATCCAATATATATCTCTATAATAAACATTAAAATTATATATATATATACATACACTTGAATAATATGTCTTTGAAATTTTAAATAATTGTTTTTATTTTATAATGAAAATAATTCATCTTACATGATTATAACATGAACTAGAGATCATTAACAAATAGATGAAATTGAAATTGAAAATAATATATATATATATATATATATTAATAAAGAAAAAAAATTTGTTTGAAATAAATATATAAATATAATGGTTCTAAAAGAAGAATTACAGTTACACCTATTACGCGAAAATGAAATAAGGTTTCTTCCTCTCTTGAAGAAGTCATAAAATGGTGATAAAAGTGAGTTCAAGCATTCCTAGGGGATCTCAAAATAGGTCAAAAAAGATGGAAACTGTATTGTCTTTCCTCAGGAAGGAGTTCTTAATCAAATAGAATGAATATGGTCCTTCCTGTGTATGAGAGTGCTTATATATATATATATAAACAGATTTGTTGGTTCCTGTATGCATTTTTGGTGTTGATCAAACATTATATGGATATTGGGGTACTATTGAAAAATTATACTACATCTATGGGTCTCAAAATGAGGTGTTTTAAACTAGTATTTCAAATTGGTACAATAAGAAGAAATGAATGTTAAAAAAATGAATCTTTGGAAAGATCTGAGTGTAAAATCGATCAATCAAATGTCATACACTTCATTAAGAATATATGTGAAAGAACTAGTGTAAACTACTAATTAGAGAGGGTTGAAAAACAAACACCTAAAATGGGTAGATCAAAAACTAATGTTTATATTTAGTCCCATGTAGGGGAAATTCCTAACAAATTCTTGAACTGGGATGTGACATGAATCCACTAAACTAACCTAGGCTCTGCCCATGGAAGAAATCTTGACCGGTGACAATCCTTACCTACTACTTGAACTAGGATTGTGTTGGCTCTCCCCATGGCAGCCTCTCAGGTGTCCGAGAATGTTTTGAGGGCCCCATATTTTGGATTATAGAGGATGTGAAATTTTTTAGACTCAATAAAAAAACTATATTTCTACTTTAAATCAGACTATTTTATACTAATAATATTGTTAATAAAAATACGATAGGTAAAATGTTGTCTAAATTAACCATTTTCATAATTTTAACATTATACATGTAACATTATATTAATATTCAATTTTACAAATAAGAAAATTTATATAGTTTTTCTATAATTTATAATCAAATTCTATGATAAACCTTTTATATGTATACTTTCTAAAAGTCTCACAATGGTTTTATTGTTATTTTCTTATTAATCAAATTTTTATATTTTAAAAGTATCAATGGCTATGAAAAAATGGCCCCAATCATGGTTCTCTTATATGTAGTCATCTTATAATGCATTTAAATAACCAAACACTATTATAATCATGATAATTATTCCTATATTTCCATTATTTGTATATTTATCATCATTATCTTTGTAGGTATTCCACTGATTATGGATTCATATGAAATGATTTTAAATATTACAATTGTATTTTTTTACTATTTACCATTTTACTTCTAGTTAATATTTTTGAATTTAAATTATTAAAATCAATAGGTTGGAGAGTGGTTTTACTATCACAATTCATTGTATTTCCAATTTATTTAAATAACTATAGTTTTTATGAAGTATTCATTATATAATTTAATAAAAAAAGAATAATATAAAATTTGAGGATATTATATTATGCCTCCACAAAGGGAGTTGTACCCTCCCAATTCTTTTACTCATATTAAAGACAAATTCTCACTCTCCAAGATTTAGACTGAATTTTCATTACCCAAAGAAATAGAATTCATTATTAAAACAAACATGGAGAATTTGAATTTAATAATCTCCTAGAAATAACACATACATTCCTCAAATTATCAGTATATCCAAATCATTATTTCTCTCACAAAGGAAGATACTTTATATAGTGCAATGATGTTTGAGAGGTCCCTCAAAGATAGTTGTTTTCATTGGTTCATAAAAATAATGAATAAATTTTTTTATTGATTATCTCAAGGGAATGATCTGGAAAACGATACTTATTGATATTTAATATTAAATCATTTTATATGACTTGGTTTGTATAATACACTCAGATAGAGTCTATTTTTAAATTTTTATTTTGAAGTCCTTAAAAAAACAAGTGGGAGACCAAATATATTATAAGTTGTTATTAAATATAGGTTGGATACTCAAATATTCACTTCCTCTACAGTCGTGGAAAATCGCATTGTTTTTATAAATGTTTAGAAAAGGGAAAATATTTATAAAATTGTCAGTGATACCTTCTATTTTAGGATATGTGGGATGTTGGGAATATTTTACATTTCATAAAACATCCCAGGTTCTGTTGTTATAGTGGATTATCGGGGAGGTTCTAGATATGATATTCAATAGTTTTTATGAATGTTTAATGACTCAAAATGTTGAATACCAAATTTTCATGACTCTGGGATGATGATCACAAGCATATCATCAAGAATTGATAAATATGTTGTATGATATTTTCTTCCTCCATTAGAGAAAATTCTCCGTAATTGAAATGAATTTATATAGTAAGGTCTTTACTAAAATTAAGTATACCTTATAAGTGGAAACTATATATATACATTCATGAAACTCTATTTTAATCCAAAACTTTTTATTCTCTATAATTACCTAAACTATTCCATCCATAGCAACTAGGGTGACCTAAACCCAAGATTTCATTACAAAAAATGTAGTACATTTTTTATAAAATATAATAATTAAATATATATACATTTTAATTTATTATCCTTTATTTTAACGGATTTAGATAAAATTTACCACTCATTCAAATTATCAATGATAAAAAAATTAATAATAAGATTGTTATAAGAGTATACTCATGCTAGCTCTTGATTCAAGCTAAACTCCATGAAACATCTAAAATAAACATAGAAACATTTTATACAAACATAGGGTGAGAAAAATTTCACCGTATTGGGTTTTTAAAAATCCAGTAAAACCCCATTTTAAGAAATAAATTTTTATAATAAATTTTATATTAATTTTGGAAAATACCTTTCAAAATACCTTTAAAAATCATTTAATATATTTATATATTGGAAAAAATAATTTTGAACAAACCTTTCAATATATATTAGTTTTTTATCTTATATGGAAATATTATGAATAAATTATTTTGTATATTTATTTTAAAATATATACACCTATGAAAATATTGTAATTTTTTTTTGAAAATACTTACGATTTTAAATATTTCGTAACGAAATAGAGAATTTTTTTACATTTGGAAATAATAATAATAATTTTTTAGAATAATTACCCATTATATTGTGGTTTATAAATAATCAAGTGATTTTTTAGAAACAATTAAGCAAAATTTTCATTACAAAACAATAGTGAAACTTCAAACATTGAAGCGTTTCTGTGTGTACCTACTTTTCTTAAAAATGAGTTCACTCTTGGTTGCACTTTCATGTTTACAATTTCAAAGTGAAAATAATTTTTTATAAAAAATATTAGCATTCTATATATTTATATATATTTTCCACTACATTTTTTTCATTAAAACCATTCATTAAATATATACCGACATATATTTATATATAAATATATAAATATTATCTTTATTGGGAATTAAATTGTATGAATTGGTACAACAAAATATCATATTTTTAATACATTTCTTAATCACAATAAATGTTAATTCATATCAATGTAATTAAAAATTCTACTTTAGGATTGATTTTCTGAATAAACTAATGAAATAAATTTATAAACCCTTCACATAAAATAGTAGCAATGTTATATTTTTATTCTCATGAAACAATAGATAGTAAATTTCATATTTACCAAATAATAATAATAAAAATATCATTATGTAAAAAAATAAAATTATAAAAGTAACATATTTAATATAATCATTTCATCCTTGAAAAAATACATATACATAAACATATATATATATACATACATGTGCATCAATATATGAGAAACCATACACATAAAATTTAAATGGGTTTAAGTGGAATTAATCATGTTTCATAATTCATTAAAATGAAATTATACATGCATGAATGAAATTATATAACATGATTATAAAATTGGATACAAATCCATAATTTTAAATGTATAAGCTTGAAATTTAAAAATACATGAACTTTTATTTTTGAGAACATAAACATGATGATATATGTATATAAATGATTGGATAATATATCATATATGAACATAATATTCCCATGAAATACATACATGAATCTAATGTAATAAATCATTGAGTATGAAAATTAATACTAAAATATATATATCATTCATAATCATAAAAATTAAATATATATACAAATAATTAAACAACATAACTATTAAATTTTAAATTATATTTTAAATTTTTTAAAGAAAATAATTACCCTTATCTGATTATAACATGAACTAGAAATCTTGAAGAAATAAATAAACATGAAATTTGAAATAACATATATATATGTATATTATGAAATAAAATAAACATGTAGTTTGAAAGAAATATATAAATAAAATATTTTTAAAAGAAAAATTCACTGTACATAAATTATTATAATCGTAAATGAGGCCTCTGTATCTTTAATATAAGTTGAACCAGAGGGATGTTAGTGAGTTCCTATATGAATTTTGGATCTCATAAAAGGTGGATGAAAAGGGTGAGGGTTGTGGATTATCTTGGGTTGTATTTACAATTATTACATAGTAAATTTTGTTATTAATGTGTATAAAAAGGCATATATATATACACATTTTCAGGTTGGGGTACCCGCTGGTGGTGTTAATCAATATTTTATGGAATGTAAGAGTGCTGTTGAAAAATTATCATACATTTATGGGTCGAAAACCAAGGATTTTTACACCATTTCCTCAAATTTATATAATTTGATAAACTAATAGTTTGAAAAAATGAATCTATAGAAATACTCAGTTTTAAATTTAATCTATATAAGATCAAATATTTATCGAATATTTTTTTATATTATAGAGGTGGATGCTAGTGATAGTTGTTTGATTGAAAATAAACACCTAAAATGGATAGATCAGAAACCAATCCTTATATATGGGCTTATATAGATGGAAAAGCTAATGTGACCTACCTTTTCTACTACTCAAGATAGTTTTGGGGGATCTCTTCAAATGGTTAACCCTTTTTATTCCCACAATGTGTTGAGGGCTCCCTAGATTAGCTTAGATGGGATATCTAAGTTTTTTATTAAACACTATATGAACCTATGTTTCTACTATAACTCATATTATTTTAAACTTATTCTTCATGTGACAAAATTAATCTAGAAAATTTGATCTCTTAATTCTCCTTATTATGACCATTTATCATTTTACTATTAACATTCTATAATTAATCTTTTCTAATATGTAACTTTAGAATGTATTTATATAATTAAGAATTATATTCTATATATAATCATGTACATATATACATTATAAAATAGTCTCAATGTTTATAACCTTATTATCTTGTTACTATCATTTTTCATTTTGTTTGAAAGTTTCAATGGCTATATACTAGTGATGGAAATAATTTTTGTCTATAAATATTTCACTTTGAAGGTATTTTAAAAACATGACATTAAGAATTTTAGTATTCTTATCATTAGATTGATTACTATTTTTCACATCTTTTTCTTTTTTTTTGATTATGATATTTAGAGGTCTTATACTAATAATGGATCCAGATGATGTGGTCTAAATTTTTATGGTTGACATGATTGTTTTACATTGTCCAGTTTTATTTCAAATGGATACCGTGTATTAAAAATATTAAAACATATAGTTTAAAGATGTGTTATTATATCGTGTTTTAGTGTATTTTAAATATTTTTTATCAAATATATTTGTTTATATGTTTTTTATATCTTCCATTAAAAAACAAAATCTTTATAAATTATGAGATGTTAATGATCCTCCCATTGTCATAGATGTTTTTACATCAATACTTATGTATTTGGAGTTACCTCATTAGAAATTAAAGCACTAGTAATCTTGAACTCATTTTCCTCTCAATATTTGTAAGTGGATAAGTGTGTCATTTCCTCTCATTCGATATATCTAAACCCTTTGTTTCCAGGTTTTTTATTTTTCAATGTTTTTAGTTTGTTTTAGCTAAAACCTAGGGTTTTTTCGGACACATGGTTCTATATTAGAATAAGGTAGTTGGCCTACATGATTTTTCCAACTATAACATTTTTTATAACTTTATGTTGTTGTAAAATGTATTTATAGCTTCTATATTGTTTCCATGATTGAGGAATGTAATTTGGGACATAAATTAAAGTTTCGAACCATCTATATACCCTATTGATTTCATTGATGATTTGTATCCAAAGCTTGGTCTGCCCATGGGATTTCCCAAACCCTTGAAAATTATTAAATAAATTTATATATGTTGTGCTAGGGATATTATGGGATTGAACATGCAGATGTTTTTATTTAGTAAATGGAAATGGATAAGGGGATTATTGAAATATTAATAACGTCAGATCCATGTAATTATTAGAATAATTTTCAAATGGTTTAAATGAAAAATTTTGTATTTTGATCTGGTTATGAATTTAAATGAAGGAATGTGAATTTTTGATAGTGGGTAATGTTTTAAAATGATGTTTTGACCTGAGAAACATTTAATAAAGTTGGTTTCTTATTAAATTTCAATAGATGATTTGAAATTGGCACGGGGTTCCCATTTAAATTAAAATGAATTAAATAGACCTCTTAAATAGTCATATTTGTTAACGAAATACTTGGGAAATGGTTTATTTATTCCAAGAGTAAGACCCATGTTTTAACGATTCTATCATAGATTATATTAATAAATGTGTCTTTTTTTGGGATTTAAGAAATAAGAAATGGGATTCAATTTATTTACACAATGTTTTGATTCTAAGGGTCCACCGAGACCCTAGTAATTGAGGTGATAAGTTGGGTAAATGTGATATAATGTTAACGAAGCATGTCCATGTTGTAATTTGAATGAGCGTGGTATTTAAATAAAGCTATACTCCCAACAGTCAAGCTATAATGATGCTTTACATCCCACAAATGTGGATTATTAATAGATTATTTGACCATGTATCCTCATCTTTGGTCCAGACTATACTAGTGCTATAAAACCCATTGATGTTTGTCTTGGATTCGCATGTTGGACTAAGGCCTTTTCTTCCTATAAGTATACATGTAATGATTACCTGAAACAAGGTTCTAAAGAATGCTGGTAAATATTTTTGATAATTTATTTCCCCTGTGATGTAAATATTTTTACCCCTGCTAGAATGTGACATAGACATCTGTCACGGCTGTTGAAGGATTGATGGGTTTGAGTGTCACTCGGAACCTGAGATTCAATGTTGTTAAAGTGAATGTGATTAAGTAATTGGATTTATTATGTTCGTATCCATGTTTGTCATTATTTATGTATCAAAATACAATATTTTATTGACAATTTAATTCTATAAACTCTATTGACAGTTGCCTATTGAGTATTACTCACACTATGCTCGGGCTACTATGGAACTTGGTTTCCCAAGAAGATGCTACTTTTTTATCTAGTACTGTTTCAAGATATGCACCCAATTGTATGTTTATGAATGGGATATGTGGTTTGAGAAATGGATTTCAAGACCAATTTATCAATTAGCACAATGTACATGATCTTTTTATATTTTTAACAATGGGAGTTTTATTTGAATGACTTCTTGACATGTATTTTACTTATCTTATGGTTATAGAATGTATTACATGGATACCTTTTAGCTCTGATCTTATGTAACAAATTTATTTTTCCTACTTGTCATTAAATCTATTGATATTACTTTTTTTTCTATTTACTCTTATAAGTGGGTATTGGCACCCCATGTATGTCTTTAGACCCACACTACTAGTCGACAACCACTAGCATTCAGGGAGTCACCCATAAGGTTATGTAATGATTTGATACATGGACAAATTTTAGTGGCACCCAGGCCATGGAAATAATATATTCATAAATTATATTCAAGGATGGTAAATGTTCCACACCTATGAAATATGTGGAGTAAAATTTTAGTTTCCTAAAAAAAGACGAAACAAAATACAACACCATTAGATTCATTTTATTCGAAACCATTCCAACCTCCTATATAATAATCATAAATTAATTTTAATCATATACCGTAACTGTATACTTGTTTATTATAGAAAATATATTCATTATAATTACATATTTGGATTCATCGATATAACTAGTGATATAAAATGAATTACACCATTCATGGAGATAGTAGGTTATATGTACCCACGAATGTTGTTTTTAATATACAAAGGACAGAATAAAAGTATTAAAAATAATAATTCACCATAATAGAATCATTATAATATCATAAAAATCATATATATTCATCTTATCCATCATCCATACCATCAAAGTTAGAAAGAAATGAATAAGAAATCACATCGCTTCATTTTTGTGGGAGACCACATGTACACAAGAGATATGTTATCATTTTCCATTGGTTTCGAAGGTAATAAGGTATATATGATATTACAATTTATAATTTATAATTTTAAAATATTTCATAAATATATAATATTAACATTAAACCCATCATTAATACCATCCATGAAATATGGTGATTTAAATTAATGGTATCTCTATGTGGATATTGTAATTATGACATATGCATCAGTGATACTTTCACTTATATTTTATGGAATGATGATAAAAAATTGTATAATCGTTTTTATAATTTCACTTTAAATTATTTAGTATACTGATTTTTTTAATTTATAAAAAACTATTGATTTTCAGGAAATAGAATAATAAATAAAATAAAAGAGGTCAGGTAACACAACTACCACTATTAAGGATACCACCTTTAGATCGTTTCATAAGGAACATAAGGTTATTCTTTCAAGTGTATCATCACCTCCAAAACATGGCTAATGAATTTTAGATGAAGAATTTCTTGGATACAGTTAAAATATACGGATCCGAGTGGTTTGAAGAAGAAAATGAAGGGTTTCCTTTTATAATGGAGGGTGAGGATTCACATTGAATTTCATAAATAATTAAAATATGATAAATTAATTATCCATAAAAATGGTTCCCAATATCCTATAAATGAAAAATTTAACACCCTGAAATTTTGTGAAATAATATTTTTCAAAAAAAATTAATCTTTTTTATTTTTTTATCACACACAACAATGAGTTTATCTTCTTTTACTGGTAACATTATGTTTTTCTATAATAACACATAACACTAATTTTAGATTTAATTAAATGAAACACTAATTTTTTATTATGTTATACATAATACTGATATTATCTTCTATTAAATGAAACACTGAGTATAAATGAAACATGACATATAATAAATATATTATTATTTTAAATGGTAGCTATCACCGAGATGTTAGAGTGAAGGTATGAATAGGATTATCTATGTTATCAAAATAGATTATTTCCACATGTATATATAATTAATTAATTTCTGGTGGATTATCTATAAATAAAAATAAAATCCTTTAGAAAATAAAGGAATCATTTTTCGAAGGGAAATTCATATAATACCGAATATGTTTTATGATAGTAATTTAGTTGAATCCCTTTTGGTGAATAATTTTAATTAAATTTATATATAATATATCAAATAATGTATATTATATTCATCATATGTATTTTCTATGTAAGAGATTTTAATCAATCCAATTTTATATAGAAAACTGTATTTTCTAAAACAAATTTATTCACCTTTGGCACAGTTACTAAAAATATATTTCTACAGATTATAAAAAAGTTATTTAATGAAATAAAAATCATCCTTTAAATCATTTTATAAAAATTATCATATAGAGAATTTTTGGAATTTTTATGAAAGGTTTCAATTTTTTATTAAAACTGAAAGATATTGAATATTAATTGAAAATTCCCTTTATGTAGAATTTATTTATAATGTTAAATTATATTTTGAATTTATTTAATGTATTATTAGGCAAATTATGAAATCGTTAATCTAATTTACATTACCTAAATTACATTATTAATAAATATATATATATATATATTAACATTGTAAACTGTTGATGATTTTCAATTTCAAAACATGTTTTCTCATTGTGTGTCCAATATAAATTTTAAATTAAAATTTTAATCTTCTATTGATATTATTTTTTAAAAACAAATTATTTATTTATAAAAAATATAATTATTTATATTATCAAATATTTTCAAATTTATATTTTATGATAATAAATATTAAAAATATAAAAAATGATTTACCACTATTAAGGTAAAAATTGGATTTCTAGAGGGTTAATGTCAAATGTTTTGGCTAAAAAAACACAAAACATATAAAAACCCATTTCCTAAATATATTTTGACCATTCAATTCTAGGATCAATAATTTTATATTATTGGAGAATTTTGAGATGAAAAAGTGTTTTGAATTCATTCATTAAAAAAATTACAAGTGTGACACTCACCTCACTTCTAAAAGGCCACCCCTTTTCATATCCTAATCGAAATGTCTGACTCCATTGGGTTAAATAATACCTGAAAAAATACATTAAAAAATTAACTCCTCATATCCTTCATTAGTTATTTTGGACAAAATAACACCATAGAAAATATTTGGGGGTAAACCAAAAGAGGATACCCAAGGAAGATGTAACACTCCTCTATGAGTATTTTTTATTTCTTCCTCTTCCTCCTCTAATTATTATTATAACATATTAATATAATAAAATTAATATCCTTCAAATAAATTAAAAATTTTATTCTCCATTAATGACCAAATACCATCTGCAATTCCATTAAATATGATAATAATTCATTATTCTTGTGTACAATGAACTACTGACTCGCGAACCGATGCCATCCATTTTTCCATTACCACCATACATTTTTGTAAATATTGATCGAATTATTAATTATATGTCATCTATATGTAATTATAATTATATTGGAATTATTATATCCCAAAAAACTTCATTCCTTATTTTTTTAATAAAATAGTGTTGCTCGGGTGTACAGTGGGCTACAACCTAGTGAAAGGAAATGACTTATTCATGATAGAAATGAAAGGTAATAAAGATAGTTTTAATATATAAATGTTATTTATATGAAATATAAATAATTATATAATCATAACAAAAAAATTTAAATTTATTTAATTCAATACGTCATGCCAATGGAGACAATGTTCATGCAAACTTATGACCTACCATCTCCATGAAAGATATATTTTATTTCTGAACTCTATATTTTTTTGATTACTATAAAAAAATATGTTATGAATATATATTATATTTATATCATGATTAAAATTATGAATATTACTGAACTATTATCAAATTAATATTTTAAAAAATAAAAAATTTAAAACATACATGAAAAAAAAACTATTATTGCCTAAAATGTGAAATTAACATAAAACTGTTAACAAATATATAATAAATTGTCATAATTAATTAATATATTTTATGATATATGTATTTATGGTTATTTAATTGATGTAAAACAAAAATATATTTATTATACACAAGGTATGAATGTTATTTATGGATGTTATGACTTAAGGTTTGAGATTTCAAATCATTCTTTTATTTCTGAGAGACATATTCATATTCACCACAAATTTTTTTATGTGGTGAATATACTTCCCTTTATAATTTTATATCATTAATATCCACATTTAAATAATATTTATCTATAAATTTTTTGTTATTATTTTTGTGAATTATTATTCAAAATGATTACAAATGAACTAAGGGATTTCTATTTATCTTTTTTACTTCCTCGAGACAAACTCCATGTTCAAAAACTATTTTTTTTGTTTATTTAATTCTCAATAATTTATTTTATGATTATTCTCTAAAATAATATTGTTATTTATATATCCATATTATAATATTTCTTTTATGGGGTTTATTTTTAATCTTTTAAATAATAGGTAATGGAATTTTTCCTCAATTGTTATTTTTAGAGACATATGTTTTTTTATTCACAATGGGGTTGATTTTTCATACCAATCATGAAGTAGTAATGGAGGTTGTTATCCAAATCCTTTCCTGTTATTTATGTCATGGTTGGTAGCCTTGAT
The DNA here is from genome assembly GCA_963277665.1 of Viscum album. Lineage (NCBI taxonomy): Eukaryota > Viridiplantae > Streptophyta > Magnoliopsida > Santalales > Viscaceae > Viscum > Viscum album. The sequence continues at coordinate 49,827,831 of OY728152.1, read as the reverse complement.
ATATGTTTTCTATGCCTATGTATATTATATAAAACTATGTCCCAAGATAATATTATTAATTAATGGTATATGTTAGTTATTCCATTATATTCATATAATATAAACTATCAATCCTTCGTCAATGAATAAATATTATGATATTTGATATAATGTTATGGTTTTTAATTTATTGTGATCATGTTCTCATAACCTTATCTTCATGTTATGATTGTCTATCTATCTTATTTAAACTTACTGGCATATAATCCAACCCTTCTTCATGTTTCCCTTACATGGGTAATAGAGAAATGTTTTATATAGGCTATGTATAAGAATGTTACAAAATTGTACAATATTTGTGTTCAGAAACATTGAATAGGAATCACTATATTAGAATATTTTTTTCCATGTTTCAAAATGAACTAAACCATTTATGTCTACAATAATTTGTTTTTGAAATGTAATGAGTATTCATATAAAAAATATAATATTGTTGTATGATAATCCTTAGTCTTTATTGATTGGTTTGGAAATTTCCAACCATATCTTATCCCCTTTTCATGATTTTGTATTTTTTTTATTTTTATATAATTTTTTAAAATATAATTTTGATAAAATAACTTTAATAACAATTTTGAAACATTTCATTAAATTTGAATTAAAAAAGGAGTAATTTTTTAATTCAAGTATTACTATTTAAAATAACCTTAATATATTATATTCATAAAAAATCATCAAACACATTAAAACACTAAAATTATATTACATTTCATAATAAAAAATGCATAAATTATATTTTCTTACATATTAGAGAACTGTAACAGTAGTGTTGAATAAGTATTAATGGTCATTATATAATCAATAAAATATAATAATAACTTATATAAGGAAACTAATATGATTAATCTCAAATTGATAATAATTATTCATTTATAAATAGATTTTTTTTCATATGTGAATACATAAAATATATTTATAAATAATTTAATGACACAATGTAATTTTAATTTTTTTAAATATTATTCATGTCACTTTCTAGAGAATGACACAATGTAATTTTTTCATAACGATCTTTATTTCATTAATGTTATTTTTTTAAACACTTATTATATTTTCTATATTTATTAAAAATAAGGATTATTACCATCATATTCTTTCATATTATTGAAAATTTAATGTTACATATGACAGTTTTGGATATCTAAACTGTGGCATTTTTTCAGTTGTAATATTACCATTATGAATGAAAGATGCCCAAGTCCCTCTGAGACATCAGAGAATATATTACCTTTTGAGGAAAATTTGACCATTGGTTATCTCACCTATAAGTACCCAAAAATTTAAATGGGATTAATGATATGAAATTTTGGATGAATTGATACTCTTTGATAGATCTTCCAGATATACTTTGTGTGAATGTATTGAATAAGTTTATGTTGTGAAAAGCTTGATCCACATACCTAAATCATAAACCAGATTTTTTTCCTTGTGAGATTCTGATTGTTATTGTATACAATCATGTTCTTCCAAGATAAAATAAAAAATAGGTGTCTATTAAATTATTAATTGAGGGATTCTAACATAAATAAATATAGTGGTGTTGATCACCTTATAGATCAAGGGCTTGTGGGGATAGAAATACATTTATTGATCTTCATATTTAGGGATTATCCAAGTGTGGTTAAGACATAAATTCTTGAAAGTATAAATCAAGGCACCTTTATCCATGGTTATTGGATACCCTTCTCTTTGGGTAAAAATATTTCATCAAACTTGTATTACTTGTTTAATTTCAAGTTATTTTATTCCACTTCAAATTTTTCTATAAATAGAAAGAGTAACATTATTAAAAAATATATATTGTAATAACTTTTATTTATTATTCTATACTCTTTAAGGTATAATATTAATAAATTATACCTATGTACTTATTTAATTTCATTTTCTTTATATTTATACATTGGTCCCTTTTTATTTCATTATTAATGATAGTAGAGGGTTTGGTTAATCTTTTTTGTTAAACATTGTAAAAAATGATTCCTTAATGTTTAAAACCAAAGTATTTAAGTATAAAATACATCCCCCTATGGTAATTGAGTATCAACATATCATATTTTGATCCAAAAATTGGTCTCACAATTGATCTATGAGATACTAAAACTTACACTATGTATAAAAGGCAGTTTTTCATTACACATTTTACATACTCATTGTACAATAATGGAAGTTGTTTATAAATTTGTTATATAGACTCCTAGTTTATAAATATATAATACACCAACATGTATAGTGAAAATGTTTTGTTCTGAAAGATGGAAATAATTCATCTGGGATCCTTAGATAATTCGAATCCAATAGGACCACCTATTTTTGGTGGGAAATGATTATAAATATTGGAGAGATAGAATGAAAACTTTGATTAATTAATATTTTTGTGGAAAATTTTTTATTCTTATTGGAGATTACAAGATTATTGATAAGAATGTTAGAACATTTTCCATTCATGAAAATTGTGAATATCAGATTAACTGTTAGGTACAAAATACTTCTTTATTCAAATATATTCAAGTGATATAGATAACTCAAAAAATATGTCAGCCAATATTTCTCAATGAATGAAGAAGATTGTTGGTATGAATGATTTCTAATATAGATATAAGAATCATGTAAGGAAAAATAAGAAATATTACGAAGTTTCATGTTAGGAATTCATGATCTATGGACATATCAAACTTGATATTACTAATGTGAAAATAATGGATAAGAAATATAGACACATTGAATGGAATCTGAGAAATTACTATATGTAAAAGGGAAAGAATGTCCAAAATGATAATGAAACAAGGAGTGATATTGGTGGAGACTCAACTGATGAATCTTCATATATTGAATCTTTTAGAAAAAAAAAATTTTTCTTATCTCTAGTATTCCAACACACAATAAAATTTTCCTTGCTATGATACAAACTTCTGAATCTTTAACAAGTATATCTATATGTTCTAATTATCCTAATGATAAAAATAATGAATCTTCAGATAAAGAATATTCCTCAACAAAATATAATACATTACCTTCATTTGAAAAAGTTTCTTCGATTTCCAAGTAAAATGATAAGGAAAATTGTAAAATGAAAAATAATAATGATAAGTAAAATTATATAATTTGTATTTTAATAAAATAACTACAATATATTTTGAAATATCTTGATGTCAAATATCATGAAATTTTTTCTATTTTAGGAAACCATGTGGAAATTAATTCTGAGAAGGATAAACACTCTAATGATTTCGAAAATGTTATTTCGATGAAAAACATTTGGTGTCCAATTCAAATTCAAGGACTAATTAGTATAAGGACAATATTTTAGTCATTATACTAAAATCTGAAATATTTTTCTTAAAGAATCATTTTTACAACTTTTCAACTATTAGTGAATGTTTTGATAAAATGTATTCCTAATTTTTTTCTATTAGGAATAATTATGGATTGGGTTATTCTCACTCAAAAACCAATTTTCTGTCATAGAAATTTTGTTCCTTAAAGTGCCACTTCATTCACTAAGTTTCAATGTGGGGCACATTGGGTGAAAAATTATTATATAAAAAAATAATTTCCAAATATTTTAATAATGTCTACTTTTCTATGAAAATTTGGATTCCTAAGATTTTATTTTCTAACACTTCTAGATCTAAGAATGATTGGATTCAAAAATACTAACTATTTCATATTTTGGAAAATGAAGGATGTAGCAACAGCAATACATAGTACTTGGATAGTGGATGTTCCTGGCACATGACTAGTTAAGAAAACTGATTTGAAAATATTTTTATGTTTAATAGTGGAAGAGTACCTTTTGGAGACCATTATCAAAGTGAAATTGGTGGTATATGTTACATTTTTCTTCTAGGAAACCCCTTAATTTAAAATGATTTATTTTTTAATGGTCTTAATTAAAAACATAGAATATTAAGCTAATTAGGTGATGAAGGTTACCTTGTAAATTTTTGGAATTATAAATGCCTAGTATACAATTCCAATGATGAATTCATTCACTCTTCCCATCTGCATGAGAAGGTTTATACACATAACATAGAACATCTTAGGATTCATGACATGCTTTCCATTCGTTAAATGGAAGAATTTTTTTATGAAATATATGATTAGAACATTGTATCCTTAGAAACATATATAAAAATTATTTGAAAAGATCTATTAAATTTATACTGGATCATAAAATTGATTCTTTAAATGTTTTTTATCCGTATCAATATGTAAATCAACAAAAGTATTTCATTAACTCAACAAGGGAATTATAAACATCAGATGCATTACAGTAGGTGCATATGAATCATTTTGGTCGGACAAAAACTTGATTTATTTGAGTTTTAGTTGATGATTACACTAGATTTACATCAGATTATTTTCTAATAAGGAAACCTGAAGCAATTTTTTAATTTCAAATCATTTTCATTTAATGTTATTAATGAGAAAAACCTTCCTTTAATAACTATTAATAGTGATCATGGTGGACAATATAATAATTTAAATTTGTAAAAGTTTTGTAGTTAAATAAAAATAAACAAAAATTCTCAGCTCCTGGAACTCATTATTAAAATGGTCTTGTGGAAAGATGAAATTCAATTCTTCAATAGTTAATAAGAACCAAGTTGAGTGATTAGTCGATTACTAAACACTATTGGGTTGAAGTTGTATGTACTTCTTGTTATATTATAAAACAATTTTTAATAAGGACATTTCTTAATAAAACACCGGGGAGTTAGGGATAGGCCTAAAACATAAATTTTCATACATTATTGTATTTCGATGCAAAATATTCATCTTTAATTCAAAAGATTAATTTTATAATTCAAAACAAAATCCAATGTGAGAATTTTTTTAAGCAATTAAACAACTTCCAAGTCTTGTAAAGCCTTTAACAAATATACGTAGATTATTCAAGAAATATTACATGTTATGTCTGATGAAACATGTCATTTTTTTATCACATAACCCCAACCTACATCTTTAGACGTGTATTCAAAAACTGATTATCAACCGTTATTGTAATTTTTTCAAATAATGATAATAATCAAGAAAATGTTTTTGAAATATTTACCCTTGAATATTTTATACCCAATATTGATGAATAGGCTTTATAAAACCAAAGTATGGTATTTCTAAAGAATCATCCCAGTGATAGTATCATTGGAGATGTACATCAACCCATTAAGACTAGATGTTATTTATGAAATGATGTATAGAATCTACTATTTCATTCTCTTTAAAACATAAATGTTATGATGATTATTTTGGTGATGAATTTTTGATACAATATATGCAATATGAACTAAATGAATTTTGAGTGAACAAAGTGTGGACTTTGGTTGAAAGGCCTAATGAAACATCTTCATTTGTAGTAAAGTGGGTCTTTAGAAATAAATGTGATAAAAATGGAATCATAGTAATAAATAATGAATGAATAGTTTCTATTGAATATAATCAAAAAGAACAAATAGACAATTAAGAATCCAATGCCCCAGTAGATATACCTGAATCTATTAGAATAAACTTATCATTTTCATCATATTTTAACTTCAATCAATTCCAAATCGATGTGGAGTTTTCATTCATTAAGAGATATGTTGAAGAGGATGTTTATGTTGAAAAAACTCATCCTTTTGAAGACATAAATCATCATCAACTTGTTTTTGAACTTGCCAATGATTTATATGGTCTTAAAAAGCCCCTAGATCCTAGTTTGATATTATTATATGATTGTGGTTACATAAGAATTATGTTAGAAGAACTACTTATCCAAGTAATTTTATAAATAAAGAAGAAATTTTTTTATAATTATTCTAATTTATCCTGATGACAACATATTTGGATCAACTCACTTATCCTTAAATAATTCATCTCTGAATCATATGAAAATTAAAATGGAAATTATTATGATGGGTGAGTTGGATTTTTCCCCTTGGTTATCAAATTTTTCAAAAACCAAAATGATCGAATATATCACAACACGAGTAAATTAATGATATTTTCAAAAATAATGGATATGAAAACACTAAATGAATAAGTACTACAATCGGTACCACAAACACTATTGATCATGATGAATTTGGGAAACTAGTAGATCAATTGTATTTTAGAGTTATAATAGGATGTTTATTATAAATAATCGATAGTCATCTGGAATTAATATTTTTAGTCTGATTATGTGCAGGATAAAAATCTAAACCAAAAGAATCCCATTTAAAATCTAGGAAAAGAGTTTTTTCAATTTAATGGAAACTATAGAATTAAGACTTTTCTATAATATTGGGAATTATTTATATTTAAAAATTAGTTCTGAAGATGAATTTGGTGGTTCTAGAATGGATTGGAAAAGTACAATAAAAAAAGGGCATTTTTTGGAGATTCATTTGTTTCATTGCCATGTAAGAAACAACACTTTGTAGCACATTACACTGTTGAAGCTGAATATGTAGTAGCTATAACTAGTTATGAAAAAGTGTTGTAGATGCAACACAAATTCACATATTATAGTATTAGTTTTACTAAAACTCAGATACTGTGTGATAACACTAGTTCCATATCCATAAATAAAAACCCCACACATCAATCTCTTGAAAATAAAATAGATATTAAGCATCACTTCCTTAGGGATAACACACTTAATGGAGATGTTATTTTACAATTTATCAAAATGAATAAAAAACATGATGATATTTTCCCAAAATAATTACCTTCATATATATTTGAATATATTAAAAAAAAGTATTGTAATGATAACTGTAAGGTTATTATTCATATCCACTTTTTGTTTATTCCATCTCCAAACATTAATATACTTCTTTTAATAGGTGGAGTACATTTGATGATCCTAGAAATGTTTTTTAGAATGTAATAATGTTTTTTATTAATTAATAATAAATTTTCAGAACCAAATAATGTTTTCAAGATGTTAATAAAAATTTCAAAATCATTGATATCTATGAATAATGATATCTAATTCTAAAAAATCATCTACAAACTCTGTAGGATACATTTTCTTACGTATTTTATCTGGTCATTCAATTTTTTAGTTGGAATTTCAGTCATGTTCTATGGAAAACTATAACAGATTCAATAGTACTTAAATCTATTATATTCACTTAGAATCGAAAATTATTGTAACCCATAAATCTTGTTCGGCCCAATCAAAACTATCAAATCAGATCATATTAATATCAACCATTGGATCTGTGTTGGAATGAAAACTATCACCATGATTCCTATATAAATGAGTCCCCCTATCTCCCACATCAAATTCCTTAGATTTCTAACTTAATGTTTTCTTCCCATCAATGCAGTCATTCATCTTTCATTATTTTTCCATAATCTTCTGAATATCCCTAGAAATATCTTACCAGAAATCAATGACTATGAGAAAAAAACAGAAATATTTTAAAATATTTAGAGAGAGTTTATTTTATTAGTTTTTCTTTCATAAGTATGACTCATTGATAAGGAATACCATCAAGTTCCAATAATGTGAAAAGAATGAATTGTGAAGGATAATAGAGAGAATGATATAAAATATCCAGAACTGGTAACCAATTTTTATCTGATAGTTCAATTATTTATCAAAGGAGGTAAAGAAACTATTCAGTTAAAATATTATGGGAATACTTATTCAGCATCATATATAAAATTTGATAACAATATTGAAATCCCACTAGGATGAGAAGCATGTTATCCTTCTCATAAGATGCCAGATTTAAAGGGATATTTAAACAGAGCCAAGGAAACTAAATCCTTAGGCCTTTAGGTAGTTAATTTACCCATGATTTCTATTCCATCATCTAGACACAAGATAGGTGTATTATGGTTATAATGATTTTTGATACCAGTGAAATGTGATAAGGAAACATTGAAAATCACAGATGTCTTCATAATGAACTTTATAGTCATTTTGATTAATATTAAATAAGTTATTTTTATAATTCTTATAATTAGAAAAATAATTGATGAGTATGTCCAGTCACACATATTTGTGTTTCTAGAAATTTTTTCATTGTTTATAGTGAAATTCATAGAAATCCATAATATTCCTTGCAACTCGAAGACCAAGTAATTTATGTTTTTTTACATGATGACACACCAAAGAGAATGAAATACACTGTCTCTCATAAGATGAGTGAATTTTTTGAGTTTGAGGAAAAAGAAGCCCAAATTATAGAGACATAAAAGACTGAACCGATGAAAACAAATGTTCAGGAACTGAAAAAACCATAGGAATCCAAACCACTAATGTCCAAGAACCAATAGTCTTTTGCTGATGATATTGAAGCAAGATTGAAAATACTAAAAGATAAAAGGAAATAATGAGAACCAGAGTATGGTTAGATCCAACTAAAGCAATGGTTTTGAATCTTCAAGATGCAGAAGAGCTTGAGAACATGCTAAAACTACAAAACATAAGAATAAGATTTTTGGTAATGATATAATTTAGTTCTTTTTTAATGATTTGGTAAGTGATTTAGAACATATTCATGTTTCAGAGTAATTTCTCGAGGACATATAACTACCTCAACCCTCTCAATGAATGGAAAAAGTGGTAACCCTTCAGCAATGTGAAATGAAGTAATTCCAAGTACAGTTACGATTTTTAATGAACCATCACAATAAGAAGACGAAGATGATGATGAAAAAATTCAATAGAATGATAGTGATGATGATATTCATCAAATTGAAGAAACAAGAAGGTAGAATCGTTGTGACATGCTATCATTAAGAACCTCAATTGTATCTTCAATCCACATTTCATCTGAACAAAAAATAGCTCATACATATCCATAAATTAAAAATTAAAATGTTGTTGAATCTAATGTACATAGAATTACATCAGATGGTGATGATGGTGTTGGTGATGATGATAGTGATTTTGGAAATGAACGTGGTAATGGAATTGATGGTGATGATAATGGAAAATATGATGAAGATGAAGATAGTGATTATAAGTACTTGGCCTTAAACAATACATAATCATGAATTAAGTGAATAACACACATTGAGTATAATTTTGGGTTTAGATATTTAGAGAATTAGTCCATAATTCTTACATATTAAAAATTTCAATGAAGAATCTTCTCCTTAGTTTTGATTTTTTTATAAAATAAAAACTCTTAAAAAAAGAAACATGACTACTTCTGTGTTTTAGACAACCTAAATTTTCATTGATCCCATCCTAGATCATATTCATCATTATGTCCTGTAAAAATCATTTCAAAACATGGGATGAGCATAAAAATCTTAGTAAGGGATACTCAAAGAAGGAAAACTGTTAGATTTTAAAAAAACAAGTAATCCATGAATACATTATCATAAGTAATACTTTTCACCATTATTAATTTTTAAAAACTATTCACTAAATAAATGACCATTTTATACACTTTTGTAAATAAAAGGTAACAATAAATCCCATAGAAAGAACACATAACATATAAAGGTATCATGAGACATAAACATACTTAAATGAAATAACCATACCATCGACTTACACACATATCACTAAATGGAATAGCCATACAGCTGACTTCCATACTCAATACATTGGAATTTATAATGTATCCACCCATCCCCACTTATCACAGCACCACCCATCATTTGGATTATCATGTAACCACCCATCAAATATCCAAATACCATTATAAAATCATAACACATTAAATATAGAAAATATAAATATTTCACTAAAAAAATTTCATTTTCAATCAAAATAAATCATTTCAAGATATTGAAATATTCAATTCCTTATCAAACCATTTTTAATAACCCATTAAAACATTAAATAAAGATACTTTTTAATCAATGTGTATCACACCACTTTGAAATTTTTTAATGAATTTTCATTTGAAAATATTAATATCCATTTAAATATATTCTAAAAACAATTTTCAAAACATGGACATTAATGATAAATATTTATAAGAGTAAATCTTAAAAAAATTTCAAATGATATTTTTGTTATTGAGTTTTTAACAACTTTTGAGACGCTTGAATAAAAATAATTCAGGAAGAACATTTAATTATAACATTATTATATCATGAGAATAAATGGATTTATGATATAATATGATGAAAGAATGTATATACACCATATAGGTGTGAATTGGTGAACAACAACAATAAAGTTTTAATGGAATGTAAATTGAGACGAAATCCCTTATAATGATGGTATCCTTAGATTAAAGATAAATCAATGATATAATTATGTTTGAAAAATATAAATACACCCAATATATGTGGTTATTAAGTGTAAAAAAATAATAGGCTATTAACAAATATTTAAAACACGATATAATAAAGAAGTATAAGTTTAACCCAAAGAATTGAAATTGGGTGAAGAAGTTCCCTCACAAAAATTTGACCGCCTAACCACGTCACATTAAAATTCAAAAAATGAGTCGATGAGAGAAAAGGGTATCTCATAACATGGACATAAAATTCACAGAAATAAGGTTATAGAAGAACATATTTCAACATAAGAAGATGTAAATTAAAAGACATAACAAAAAAGAAGTCTTAAAAAGAGGAGGGTTAACGGATCCCTTACCGATTTGGTAACATACGAAAAATACACCACGTTAAAGAAGGTTCATACAACGAAGCTGCAAATATCCATAAATTAAATTATAATACAGAATGAAAACAATTCTGGGTAGTAGATACACCACAAAAAAAAAAGAAAATAGTGGAAAATATAGCATGAATCTCGCGGAAATAAATAGTGACATTAAAACCCCTTAAAACATTGTAATCACTCGGGTCATATGATAAAAATTAATAAGCTCCAAAGAAATCACAGAATACCATTAATATAAAGATAATTGTGAAAATATATATAAAATTTTAGTTCAAAATACACTAAATGCAATAAATAATTGTCAAACAATGGAAATATCACAGAATTAAAAGTGGGATAAGAAACCCCTTGCCACGTTGTAATCAATCGAGTCGTCTGAAAATAGTTAATAACCACTAAATTAATCATAGAATACCGTGAATATAAATATAATCATGATAATATATAACAAATCATAGTGAGAAATACATCACATGTTATAAATAAATGTCGAACAATGGAAATCTCATAGAATTAAAAGTGAGATATGAAACCCCTTACCACGTTGTAATCAATCGAGTCATATGACCAAAAGTTAATAACCACCAAAAGAATCACAGAATAACATGAATATAAAGATAATAATGATAATATTTATTATATGGTAGTGCACAATAAACCACATGTAATAAATATGTCCCGAATAATGGAAATGTCATGGAAGTAAAAGTGAGATTAGAAACCCCTTACCTTGTGTTCGACTTAACCTGTTCGTTCTTTAATCTCCTAAATAAATAACTGATGTTAATTTATAATTTCTTAAAAATCTTTTTCCATCTTATTTTTCCTTTTATATAACTTATTACCATGTTATAAACATTATTCAATCATTTAATTTAATAATGGTCATTTTTCCGATATTTGGCACTTTGGTGAAAAATAAAGATCTTATAATGTCACATTGTTCATGTGGTAAAAATTCCATTATCTCCAGACTGATATACATGATTTAAATATCATATATATCATATATATAATAGATTTATGTATTTATAATATTACATAACATTTGGATATAAAAATGAAATGGGATGTTCATGGAGACGGAAAGTCGTACATACTCATGAACCCTACATTAATTTCTATTTCATATTTAATGGAATGAAAACATAATTATAAATAGTTATATTATAATTCTAGTATAATATCATATATAATTTCATTAACTCTACCCATTATACATTCCATTTTTGTCATGAATGAATCATATCACATTGAGGGGGAGGTAGTCCGCACTTCCTCAATTGAAATTATCATGTTTACCCATAATGGAAATCATAAAGGTATGATATAAATGAAAAATACAGATTCATAAAGACAATATAAATAAAATATATATAACATATTAATAATGTTGCATCATAATTTCCACATGAGAGGTGGTAGGATACAATTAAACAATCATCGTTTCGTGGGGTGTTAGTATGTCTTCCATAGAAACAGTATGTTCTTTACCCATTAGATGTAGGTGTGTGTAAGTGTAGTTTGAGAAATTCTCAAAACAACAACCTAGTATAATAAGGATACTTTTGTTGCTATAAAATAATGGAATAAAAATATTTTATGGGGTTTTAGAAGCAAAAAAGAATAACTTAAAGGAAGATTTTACCTTCAAATTGGGTAACTCCCTTTGGTTTGAACCAAAAGGATTTCGTGAAAGGCCTTATGCCTACAGTACGGCTTCTAGGTGGAAGATAGGGATGAAGGGAGCTTAATTAGGTAGATTTCTGATGAGGTAAGGTCTTGAGAGGTGTGTGTAATGGGTTATAGGTGATGGATTTTTATAAGGGGGAGGGGCTCTTTAGGAATGTTTAAAAATACTATTTTATTATATAATGTTATTATGTTTCTAAATGTCCAAAACACATTAAAGTCTAAGATAAGATACCTCATTTTAGAAATAAAAACATCCAATAATAATTTTATAGGATTTGGATATTCTTTTAATCGTTATAATATTATTTATCTAAATCATTCATTAAAGTGATAAGCACTGCATCATTATTGTGTCATAAATAATATTATTGATTTGTTGTATAAAAATTATAAAAAAACCATGATGTAGGAACTATTTGAATATTTCAAATAAATATTTATAGTCTAAGAGAAAACTTTTATATCTCCATGTAAAAAATTTATTTAATAAAATATATATGTTTATGTTATTTTGGTATTTATATTAAATTAATTAATATATAGTGTCATTATACATATTAAGTAGCTCTATGTGGTCCCAAAATCGACCCATGGAAGCCCATGGTCAGACATGACTCATCCAATAAGGTTAGGACAATTGTTAAGGTAATTTTCTATTATTATCTAATTATTTTTACCATGAATTACCTGATTTTCTTTTAAGCACGGTAAATAAAAGTCTAAATTTAATATTCACCAAAAAATATTTTCATCTTATTGAACCACATTTTACTTATTAATAACCACCATGTATGCCATATTTGATAAATTCAATTCAAAAAAGTTATAAAATTTCATTTAAATGAAATAGTCAACTTTTTAACAACTACTCTGTGTTTTCACTATTAATCTAAATTGATGTTTTTCAGAAAAAAAATACAAAAAATTATGCCTAAGATATATTTGTGATTCTGAATTAAAAAATGATATTTATTTTACCAAAATCCAAACATAAATGTTTCATTAATTAATTTTAAATTAATTCCCGTTGTCAAAATGGTGAGGGTGTTTTTAAGAAATATTAACTATAAAATGTTGACACTTGTTTATATCCAATATCAAAGTGAAATTACATACAATGACTAAAATTAGATTAAATGTTAAAATTAAAGTTTAATTAAACTTTATGACCAATTAAAAAGAGAATATAACCATATAAATAAATTATATTTAATGAAAGTTTTGAATTAATATACAATATTTTTTAGTATTCATTAGAATAAGAATGTTATCACAAAAATACAATCAATTTACCCAAAATAAATTTTGATGTCCCAATTCAAATGATGAATTTTATTTTGTTAGATAAAACATATAAAGGTGATCAAAAATGGATTTATTTAGGGTTATCAATTAAAAGACAGTAAGTCGACCTTTTAAATAATATTAGAGTATTTATGCTAAAAATTAGATTCATTCCCATTTTAAGCCTCTAACTTTTATTGGAAAAATGTAAAAAAAATTGAAAAGCATATATAATAATATTGTAGTCAATCTTATTCATTCCTTCCATTACAATATCTAGGCGTTAGATACCATTAAAAATAATAATATATTATTATCTTTGAGTATGACTCAACATTGTGTGCAACATAAGACTTCGGTGAAACCCATTGTTGCATGTCAGGTATGCCAAAGAATATAGTATCCCCTTTAAAATAAAATTAATATTTAATTCAAAAATATTAATAAATATCATAAAGTCATTTTCTTAATTTTCCTGGGGTGTTACATCCTTCCCCCTTATTGGAAATTTTGTCCTTGGAATTTTTAAATTGGGCATGGAAATTTCATTGAATTTCCCACATCAGAAAAAGAGAAAATATAAATATCACATTAAATGAAAGAAAGATAAGTAAAAAGGTCAGCTCAGATAACTCATACATGGATTCCATGAAAACGTGGATATGGTGGAGAAACTATGTTTCATGTTCTAATTAATAATGATAGAAAATATGATTAAAAGAAAGTTATCCACAAGAAAACCACAAATTTGTGATGGGTTAAAAGGTCATTGGTTTCCATGTTGGAAAGGTAAAAAAAACATTTTTGTTTATGTTCCTTTTCATATTGTTGGTGGATTTATTTATGATATTGAATAAGAACATAAGGAAACATACCTACTTGAAATGTACACTTTGATCATTTAAAGCATTTCTACCACAAACTCATCTTTTCTCAGATCGATGAGTATTCAAGATGACTTTATCACATAAAAAGTGTTAGAATCAACTTCTAGAGGATAAAATGATCCACCATATATGAACCATATATTTCCCATATCTTTATAAATTAACCCAAACCAAAATTGGTTAGTAAAAGATTAAATAATCCCTAATAGATAAATCCTTTCTAAAATTAAATACTTCTATTAATCTCCAAAATTAGTCAAAATTACCCAATGTTCATGAAAGACCACTCAGTATACAATTGTCCTTGATAATATCAATAATAATCCAAATTAATATTGAAACCCGAAAATCTTATGGATTTAATCACATAGTATTCTATAGTGATTCTTAACATTTATCTCCAAAAACATTGAATACTCTTAAAGTCTCATACTATTATTTAATTAACCTAATCACATATTCTCTACGATAGGTTAATCATTTCCATAAATAAAACAAATCACCACATGTCCACAATTATAACATAGATTGTTCAAAACTAATATTTTAACCAATACTCCAAAAATTAAATCCCATAGAATACTATTTTCATTAAGCATATATTGTTCCTAAAAGAGAGAATGTCTTCCAAAATAACCTCGGTTACTTAATCACAAAATCATTTTCCTATACTAAGGATGCCTATTTGATAAAATATAAGATCCCAAATGAGATTATACATGA
Source organism: Viscum album (assembly GCA_963277665.1). Lineage (NCBI taxonomy): Eukaryota > Viridiplantae > Streptophyta > Magnoliopsida > Santalales > Viscaceae > Viscum > Viscum album. The sequence continues at coordinate 49,812,630 of OY728152.1, read as the reverse complement.
TTAATAAAATCATTTAACTAAAAAGTATTAGGCATACTAAAGAGGGACTTCACGTAATCCAGTGGTAAGAGATAAATCCCAATTGCACTTTGGTTGTCGGTTTGATTCCAATAGCTTCTCCCAACTCGATGGGATGTCACATGGTCTACAGATTTTCCATATTAAAAAATATATAATTTAATAAAAATCAATGAAAATTGAGACAAATTACTCAAAAATAACCATAACATATTTTATCCTCAAAGGTAATCTAATATCTTTTATTTTCCACCCCAAAATGTATTAACCATTTATCACCTCTAAAATTACTTTGAATCCTTCTAATATGATAATCATTATGGCTAGGTCACTTATGATTAAATAAAGCCCTATCATCTAAAGTTATATAAACTGAACTCTAATTCCAACTATAAGTACCATACCATAATGATTAAATAATATTGAATTAATTGAATAATTCACATTGAGGATATTTTTGGGGTTAGATCTTTAAAGAATTTGGACACAACTATTACATATAAAAAATTAGAATGTACAAACATCTTCTCAGTTTCTATTTTTTTATAAAATAAAAACTCATAAAAAATGAAACAAGTCTAATTCTATGTTTTAGACAACAAGACTTTTCCATGATCCCATCCTTGACCCTGTTCATATTTCTGTCCTGTAAAATAACATTTCAAAACATGGGATTGGAATAAAAAGCTAATTAAGGGATAACTAAAGAAGGAAAACTATTTTTTTTTCAAAACAACAAGTAAAACATGAAGACATTATTATAAGTAATACTTTTCAGAATTACGATGTAGTAAATACTCTTCACCGAAGAAAAGATCTTTTCTTACCCATTTGTAACCAAATGATTTCCATAAAACCCATATAACGAACACATAAAATATAAAGGTCACTTGGGATGTAAACATACATAAATATAATTACCATACTGTCAACATCCACACATATCACTAAATGTGATATCCATATGGCTGACTTCCATACCCAATGTATTGGAGGTTATAACATAACAACCCGTCCTGGTTTCTCACGACACCACCTGTCATTTGGTTTATCAAGTAACCACCCTTCAAATGTCCATGTACCATTATATAATCATAACACATAAAATATTTAAAATTTAAATACTTCACTAATATCATTTCATTTGAAATCAAAATAAATCATTTCACGATATTGAAATAATCAAATCCTTATTAAACAATTTTCAAAATCCATTTAAAACATTTAATAAAGTGATTTTTGGATCAATGGGTCATATAAATATTTGAAAATTTTATATAAATTATCATTTTAAAACCTTAATGTTAATATAAATAAATATTAAAACCCATTTTTATCAAATGGACATTAATTAGAAATATTTAGAAGAATAAATCATTAAAACATTTAAAATGATATTTTAGTTAAAGAGTTATAATCAAAATGAGAGACTCTTGAATACAAATAATTGAGGTATAACATTTAATCAGAACACTATTATATCATGAGAATAAGGTTATTCTAAATATAATATACCAAAGGATAGTATATACACCGTTTAAGAGTGAATTGGTGAATAACAACAATGAAGTCTCAATGGATTGTAAATTGAGACGAAATCCCTCATAAATATAGCATCATTATATTAAGGATAAATCAATGAAAAACTTATGTGTGAAAAATATAAATACACCAAATATAATTGGATATTAAATGTAAAACAATAAATGGTTATTCACCCATATTTATAACACGACATAATCATGAAGTAGAAGTTTAAACCAAAGAATTGAAATTGGGTGAAGAAGTTCCCTTAGGAAAATTCGACAGACTAAAGACGTCACATTGAATTTCATAAAATGAGTATATGAGAGGGAAAATGGTATCTCTTCAAATGGAAATAAAATTTAAAAAAATAAGGATATATATGAAGATATTCCAACACAATAATATGTAAATTAAAAGACATAAAAAAAGAAAAAAAATTAAAAAGAGGAGGGTGAAAGGTTCTCTTACCGATTTAGTAACATACAAAACATATGCCACATTAAAAAGGGGTCATATAATGAATATTTAAATACACATAAGTTAAATTATTTTACGAAATTAACACAATCATGTTCATTACATACAACAGATAATAGAAAATACTGGCAAATATAGCATGAATCTAACGGGAATAAAAGTGAGATGAAAAAACCCCTTACCACATTGTAATCAATCGAGTCATATGACCAAAAGTTATTAATCACAAATTAATCATAGAAATCCATGAATATAATGATAATGATGATAAAATATATAAAATTTCATTACACAATACACCATATACACTAAATAAGTTCCGAACAATAGAAATCTCATAGAATTAAAAGTAAGATAAGAAACCCCTTACCACATTGTAATCAATCGAGTCGTATGACCAAAATTTAATAAAAGCCAAATGAATGGCATAATACCAGGAATATAAATATAATAATGAAAATATATATCAAATGGATGTTCACAATACTACACATGCAATAATTATGTGCCGAAATTTCACGACCCGACCCTACCCAGGCTCGAGCCGCAACTACCCCAAGCCCGCCTCCATTGGCCAGATGCTGGCGACCAGCGCCGAAGGCACAACAACTCAGGGAGGCCTTTTACTAAGTACCTGTACACAGACATGCAGCACACTCAATACAAAAGTGCAGAGTAATGAAAGAACAAGCAGAGTAAAAAAGAACAACTGCTATATATATAAACCACAGATGTACATCGACCTCTAAACAGTACAAAGTACAAGCTGAAAAGAAAAGGGGAAAAACACGTGCCCAACCAATAGTGCCACAACCCGGCAATATGTAAACAAGAGAAATAGATGACGGGTCTCCCACCTGGAACCCGGCCACGACCACCGCACGCGGTCCAAGCTCCCAAGCTCCTATGCTCCACTAAAGTCACACTCCACCTGTCCGTCGTCTGAAAGGGCACACCAAGTGCGGGTAAAGCCCAAGCAGGGGTGAGTATAAAAATACTCAGTAGGATACCCCGAAGGCTCAAGGGATCAACAAAGGAGGTACCGAAGGGTGAGCAGTAGAGTGAATAGAAAAAGTAGAGGAGTACAACCGAAGGTGCAGTAAAGAGTCCAGCTCAACCCAACAAGAGGGAAGAAGGTAGACTCATCCAGACACAAGGAGCTGGAAATGATGAGAAGTCGAAATTCCCGTCGAGTCTTCGCTACCTATAGAAGGAGAGTAGACTCGTCCAACCACGAAAAGCTAGACATGGAAATCACGTGGCATACCTCGCTCGTCTTCGCCTCTCTTGTAAGGAGAGTAACCAAGCCCAAGAAGTGGGTACTCGAACAAGGTATATACATATCCTTATGCTCTTCCATGAAGCCCGAACAAACTTGTAAGGGGATCTCCGTCCCGTAGCTCAGCCCAAGAAAGGTGTCGACAACAGTCCCAAAAGTAACACCATCATCGATGCCCAGCATCCGGCATGTCTACCGCAAACTACAAGCCAAGGGGCTCAATTACCGCACTTCGACACTATCCGCTTTGGGCGACAATGACTTGCCCACACGGTTTTAGATCACGTCCCAAGAATGCGTCTCGGTGGGGAAAGTGCCCCTCGTACTTGAGAGTTCTGGGGGAACGTCAAACCAAAACTCGTCACTGCCCCATAGTCGAGAGGTCTCTTCAAAGACAAGCCATTCCATCACCGACCCGTACAACCAAGGGTCCCGCCCCGGTAACCACAGAGGAAAGCCACAGACTAGCCTAGTCGGAAGGACTGATTCTGGAATGCCAACCGATGTCCCACTACGCATCCCTACTAGAGGGTAATTCATAACCAGATATCGGGTGACCCACTTCCCGGCCCCGCTAGAGGGTAAACCCCAACCCATCATCAAGCGACCCACTGCACAACCCCGCTGGATGGTAAACCATAACCAGATATCGAGTGACCCACTGCCCAGCCCCGCTGGAGGGTAGACCATGACACATCATCAGGCGACCCACTGCCCAGCCCTGCTGGAGGGTAGACCTTAATACACCATCAGGCAACCCACTGCCCAGCCCCGCTGGAGGGTAGACCTGAAATAATTCGACAGGCAACCCACTGCCGAACCGTGCTGGAGGGTAGACCTGGAACTAGATGACGAGCGACCCACTACCCAGCCCCGCTGCAGGGTAGACCCTAAGAGGTCATCGGGTGACCCACTGCCCAGTCTCTGCTGGAGGGTAGACCCTAAGAGCGTCGGGTGACCCACTGCCCAGTCTCCGCTGGAGGGTAGACCCTAGAAGCCAATGAGTAACCCACTGCCCAGCCCCGTTGGAGGGTAAACTCAGAACCGCTCTGGCCAAATCCACTGAAGGGTACAACACTGTACAAACAAACACGGAGTGGGTATCGCGCAACCACCCAACTCCAGTACAACTCTCCCAAAAGAGGGGCAGAGTCTGCTGCAGCACTGGGTGTCACCAGCACCGCTACTGGCCAATCCATCGCGAGTGAAACCAGGGAGAGACCACTCAACCCTGCTGGTTAAACAAACAAGCACAATCCCAGGGGAAATAAACTCCACACTGCTAGCCAAACTAACCAGCACAAAGGGATCCTCTATTCCGCGAGAGGTCCAATTACGCAAAGCAAAACACAGCACGCACATGGGGCCCACATGACGTGTGACCCCAAGTCAACCCCAACCAAGCGCACGAACGTCTCAGGTACAAACCACACGTACCTCCAAGCTCTCCTGTATACTCCCAAAGTATACCTCATCTCCAGCCCCAGGGCTATCGTGCACAGAGCACCCAACGTCGACGTGAAGGCGTGACGTAACATCTCCAACTCAAAGACCCAGGCACGTCCAACCACATCTTGTGAACCATTCATATCACTCCCCCAAGAGTGTGCAATCACACGCCAATGGTCCGCTACAAACATTGTAGGACGAACCACCACCGGAGCACCATTCATGCTTCCACATGTAACAATATCACGTAAGAGGCTCCGTACAGCCAAACAGATCACACCGTTGCAATCCTTGCGCAAAACACATGAGTTAGACTACTCACCCACCCGAAACGGTCAACAGGTGAAAGAGGTACTATTCACCATGACCAAACCAATGTGGGACCCACCCCAAGATCCTGAAACTGAACCAACGAATCACGCCACTGTGATCCCCTCGAAAAAACACACGGGATTGAGTAATCAATCACCCAAAACGGACACCCGGTAAAAGGGGTACTATTCACCGTAGATGGGTCGGGTGGGACCCACACCACGCCCCCGAAAAAGGTCGGGTGATCTGCGCCATCGCAAAGCTCTCGGAAAAGCACGTCAAATCGACTGCTTACTTGCATGGAATGGGTACCCGGAGAAAAAGATGCATTCCGGTACACCGCACATGAGCGGCGCCACATGGGACCCGCATCCCGGTCCTGAAACTCAATGAAAGGATCGAACCGTTGCGATCCTCTTGAAAAAGTACATGAAATAGACTACTCTCTTGTCCAAAACGGTCGCCCGGTGATAAAGATGGAAAATCCTCGTCGACTCCCAAACAGCCCTCATGGGCCCCACACCATCGTGCCGAATTAGGGCGGGTGGATTGCACCATTGAAATCCCCTCGGAAAATAACCCAACATCGACTGCTCGCACGCCCCGAACGGACGTCTGAGGAAAAAGTCGCTAAAAGCTGCACGCAGCTCAAAAGACGGGTCGTGGGGCCCATGCCTCAACTCCCTCTTCAATGCCCGGAACCACCCTGGAATCCTCCTCCACGATTCTGGGGTTCCAACGCCGCTGACGGCACGCAAAACGGATGTTGGATGCGTCTGCGCCGCTAAAAACAAGAAACTCGAGAAAAACGCTCTTCCACCTAAAGACGCGTCGTGCCTCCTAGGCCCCTCGTTTCGGGAATTAAAATTTCCTGAAACCATTTCAAAACATTCTCGTCGACGCAAGGTTCGCGCTTCCGCTGACGGCGCACAAAACGGATGCTCGTAGCTCGAAATACGGGCGTCCGAAGACTGAGGGGCAAAGCCCCTTGGGCCGGACCGGCCCGGTTCGGCCGGCCCGCGCCGGCCGGCCCGCTGGACCGCGGCCCAGCCGCTTGGCCCGATCCAGCCGCGCCGCGGGCCGCTGCTCCGCGGACTACTCCCCTTCATACCTGCATGCCCACCGCGCGGGGTTCTCCATCGACCGGCCATGAGGGCCGGTCGCATCTTCCACGCAACGACCCGCAAAGTGCGGGTCGTTGTTGCGCCGCACAGGGCCGTCGCCTCGCGGCCCCTCTCCCTCTCACCGGCGCCCTGCCGGCGCCATCGGCTGCCGCCTCCACGGCCTTTCAAAGCTGCGGCCGCCACGCCACCTTCTGAAGCCACGGCCGACCGCCGCCTGCCGGGAGCTGAGGCCCTATGCCGCGCCATCTCGCCGGACCGCCCTGCCGACCGCCAGAAACCGCAAAACCACCCCCAACTTCGCTGGGCCGCTGCGGATCCCTCAGATCTCCGATTTCACATCTGAAAGGTGCGTCGGAAAGCTTGGATCGGGATATACTAATATGTGGGCTTTGTTCGAAGATCGGGCAGCAATTAAATGGTATAAAGCGGGCTCAAAAAATGCGGGAATTTAAAAAATGGAGACAAAATAAAACTCCTACCTCGTGGGGCTTCGCCCGATGCATCCCGCGCGATCCGCCCCGTGCCGTTGCCTCGCCGGAGCTGGCTCTCCGAAGGTCGCCTCATCCGTGATCGCCAGAATGGAGGAGGGAAGGGGAGAGGGTGTGAGGGAGGAGAAGGGGAAGAGAAGAGGGAGGGGTGCGTTTAAGTAATAACACTTAAACACCCTCGCCCGGCACGCCCCCGACCCCGCTCTCGAAGCTGACAAAAAGGAAGGCATCCCTGGGGTAAACACAACACTATGAGCACAAAGGCGGTCTTGGAATTTTAATCCGAGACCTCGTTCAAAAGTTATAAAACTCAACAACCGAGGGCGCCAAATTACGAAAACGCCCCTGGGTCCATTTTTCACAAACTGCTCCCACCCACGAATCATATACCCCTCCTAGGGTAAACGACATGCTCCGAACTCAAAGGTGTCCGTGGTTTCCCAGTCCGAGCCACCGTATAAGAGATACTTGTGTTTCATCATTAAACGAATTAATTAATTAATTAATTAATCCGTTTAATGTTCCAGAAGCGGGTGAGGGGTCCAAACATCCCGCGCCGATAAGTTTTATGTCGTTCCTAGGGTAAAAACACCATTCTTGACCCATCCGTACACTCAGATCTCTAATCCGAAACTCCGTTTAGGAGTTATCTCATTTATTAAGCATTTCTATTGTGAACACACTGAAAATTTAATTCCGGCCACTCCGGGGCTCGGAATCGCATGCCGTCTGAAAGGCACTACTCTTGAATATTATCAAGAATATTCCAAAGTCTTTCTCCGCAAAAACTGGGTTCTTACATAATTCCCTCCTTTAATATTTTCTTCCTCAAAAAGAAAAACTAGGGAGCAACACAGGGTACAAAGCCCACACCTGGCTTCCCCATACCCAGAAGAACCCACGCACAGCTCTGCGTCACCGCACACAGACCATGGGATTGATCTATCCATGCTAGGTCAGCCCTTGCCGATTTCGTGCACCCATTCCAGTCATTGGGGTTAGGGAAACACGGTAGGGTACCTCACCATCCCTTTGCACGGTTTCAAACGGCCTGAAGGCCCTCGGGGGTAGTTCACCTCCCCGGTCCAACCTCTACGTCGCACGCCGCGATTGGAATCTCCGCCCGCACCTGAAACAAGGCCCGGTGATTCCCTCCTTCAGAATATCCATATGGTGAAACACCCAAGGATATCTGGTCACGCAAGGTTCCATAGTTGATGCTCTCTTACATGCTCAATAGGCGAAAGAGTCAACACCATCAACTAAAGGAAAAGGTCTCACACCTTTTTCCTTACCAACATAGGGTCACACACGACGCCCTGCATCACCCTGGTAACACATCAAACAAAGAGCAGGGGCGAAAGAAGATCACAAACAAAGTCTAACAATTCTACTGCAAAAAGGTAGAATAGCTGTAGAGAATACCTCTTATCTCATCATGCTCTGCAGGATCGTAGACATCCAAAGCTCGCAGCTGCCCGCGGTCCCAACCGTCAGCTCCCGGAGCCTGATGTGGACTGCCTAGTGGTGATGTGAAGATCTCGTAACGTCGTACCCCACCTCCAGCTCCTCCCTCTCCTCTGCTAGCACCACCTTCCTGGCCCCTACTCTGATCACGGCGCTGCCTCTGCTGTGGTGGTGCGCCTGCTGCCTGCCCGAAGCTCTCAGCAACTCAGGTCGGGTCGTCTCATGCCAAGTGACCTCGCCCATCACAAGCATAGCACCGACACTATCTGGGCTGCCCTAGTGCCCTTCGGCGCCACTGTGGTGTACGACCATGGCCCGGGATCCACTCACAGAAGGGCATCCTCAGCTGAGGCCCTGCGCCTTTTCACCAAAGTGGTATACGACCACGTCTCCGAAACCGGCAGTGGGAAGGCCACCTGCATCGAGGTCCTGTCCTCCGGCGCCTGCTAGCTACGGCAAACGTCCCGGCTCCATCACGCCCACTGCCACTACCAACCACAAAACATGACAGGAAGCCCTCTGTCACCAGCGTATGCTCTAGTACCCCGGCATATGTAGAAATGCCCAAGGGTACTATGACATCACGAACTTCTCAGCAGAGACCCTGCTCAAACTTACGTGCTCGGAAGTTGTCGTCACGGACCAAGTCCAGGTAAAAGCGTGCACGGTCTGCCAAACTACTCGCGTACTCGGCCACCGTCATCCCTGCCTGCTGAAACTGCCGGAGCTCCTGAATCCGAACGGAGCGCAAGAAGGAGGGGAAAAACTCCTCATGAAACAACAACGGGAAGTCGCCCCAGAAAAGCGATGACTCATCAAGAAACTGATTCACCAGACTCCACCAACGCCAAGCTGCTCCACGAAAAAGGGTGGCTGCCAAATCCACTCTCTGATCTGTCGGCGTCTGCACAAGCCTAAAAAGGCGAACCAATGCCTCAAGACAAACCTCTACTGCCTGAGGGTCAGCCTCACCACTGAACCTCAGCGGTCCCTGCTGCTGGAACTCACGGAGCGTGCTAAACCTGCGCTCAAGCTCAGTCTGCTCTGCTGAAACTGCCTACTGCTCAACATGTGGGGGTGCTGCTACCGGCCCACCCGGAGAAAGGGGCTCGCATTATGGGTCATGTACTGTGGCCACGTAGCTCACAAGGCTGTCTTCACGAACCAAAGCTGGTATCCTGGCTGGCTTTCCTCGCGGAGACATCCTGAAAATTATCAAGGAGTGCCATGATCAGATGAGCATATATGTATATACCAATAACAACAACGATGGGGAGCTGACTCAAGAAGGACAGTCAAGACTCAGTCCGATGTGATGCACAAACAAATTTTCCCTGCAACAAGTGTCTCAGCATGTCGAGTCGACAAGCGGGTTATCAAGGTCATGGTGAATGGATATGTCAGCCGTCGCACCATCACTAGACTCCCTGGCCTGAGGGCCACTCTCGAGACACGTTAACACTGTTTCCCTAAATCCTAACCAATTCCTCTTTTAGGGATGTCTGAACAGTGTCCCAAGGAACGAACCAGCTCTAATACCACTTTGTCATGACCCGACCCTACCCAGGCTCGAGCCGCAACTACCCCAAGCCCGCCTCCACAGGCCAGGGGCTGGCGACCAGCGCCGAAGGCACAACAACTCGGGGAGGCCTTTGCCTAAGTACCTGTACACACACACGCATCACACTCAATACAAAAGTGCAGAGTAAAGAAAGAACAAGTAGAGTAAAAAGAACAACTTCTATATATATAAACCACATATGTGCATCGACTTCTAAACTATACAATGTACAAGCAGAAAAGAAAAGGGGAAAAACATGCACCCAACCAAAAGTGCCACAACCCGGAAACAGGTAAACAAGAGAAACAACTGACGGGTCTCCCACCTGGAACCCGACCACGACCACCGCACGCGGTCCAAGCTCCCAAGCTCCTATGCTCCACTGAAGTCACGCTCCAGCTGTCCGTCGTCTGAAAGGGCACACCATGTGCGGGCAAAGCCCAAGTAGGGGTGAGTATAAAAATACTCAGTAGGATACCCCGAAGTATCGAGGGAGCAACAAAGGAGGTACCGAAGGGTGAGCAATAGAGTGAATAGATAAAGTAGAGGAGTACAACTGAAGGTGCAGTAAAGAGTCCAGCTCAACCCAACAAGAGGGAAGAAGGTAGACTCATCCAGACACAAGGAGATGGAAATGGTGAGAAGACGAACTTCCCGTCGATTCTTCACTACCTATAGCTGGAGAGTAGACTCGTCCAACCAAGAAAAGCTAGACATAGAAAGCACGTGGCATACCCCGTGCGTCTTCGCCTCTCCTGGAAGGAGACTAACCAAGCCCAAGAAGTGGGTACTCGAACATGGTATATACATATCCTTATGCTCTGCCAAGAAGCCTTAAAAAACTCGTAAGGGGATCTCCGTCCCGTTTCTCAGCCCAAGAAAGGTGTCGCCAACAGTCCCAAAAGTAACACCATCATCGATGCCTAGTATCCCGCACGTCTGCCCCAAACTACAAGCCAAGGGGCTCAATCACCGCACTTCGACACTATCCTCTTTGGGCGGCACTTACTCTCCCGCAGGGTTTTAGATCGGGTCCCAAGAACGCGTCTCGGTGGGGAAAATGCACCTCGTACTTGAGAGTTCTGGGGGAACGTCAAACCACAACTCGTCACCGCCCCGCAGTCGAGAGGTCTCTTCAAAGACAAGCCATTCCATCACCGAACAGTACAACCAAGGGTCCCACCCTGATAACCATGGAGGAAATCCATAGACTAGCCTAGTCGGAAGGACTGAGTCTGGAATGCCATCTGGTGTCCCACAACCCAGCCCTGTTGGAGGGTAATTCATAACAAGATATTGGGTGACCCACTGCCCAGACCCGCTGGAGGGTAAACCATAACCAGATATCGGGTGACCCACTGCCTAGCCCCGCTGGAGGGTAGACCCTAACACATCATCAGGCGACCCACTGCCCAGCCCCGCTGGAGGGTAGACCTGAAATAAGTCGACAGGCGACCCACTGCCTAGCCGTGCTGGAGGGTAGACCTGGAACTAGACGACGGGCGACCCACTACCCAGCCCCGCTGGAGGGTAGACCATAAGAGGTCGTTAGGTGACCCACTACCCAGTCTCTGCTGGAGGGTAGACCCTAAGAGCATCGGGTGACCCACTGCCTAGTCTCCGCTGGAGGGTAGACCCTAGAAGCCGATGAGTAACCCACTGCCCATCCCCGCTGGAGGGTAAACTCAGAACTGCTCTGGCCATATCCACTGAAGGGTTCAACACTGGCCAACCAAACACAGAGTGGGTTTCGCACAACCACCCAACTACAGTACAACTCTCCCAAAAGAGGTGCAGCGTCTGCTCCAGCACTGGGTGTCACGAGCACCGCTATCGGCCAATCCATCGTGAGTGAAACCAGGGGGAGACCACTCAACACTGCTGGTCAAACAAACGTGCACAAAGCCAAGGGAAATAAACTCCACCCTACTAGCTAAACTAACGAGCACAAAGGGATCCTCTACGCCGCGAGAGGTCCATGTACGCAAAGCAGAACACAACACGCACGTGGGGCCCACATGACGTGTGGCCCCAAGTCAACCCCAACCAAGCGCACGAACATCTCAGGTACAAACCACACGTACCTCCAAGCGCTCCCGTATACTCCCAGAGTATACCTCGTCTCCAGCCCAAGGGCTATTGTGCACACAACACCCAACGTCGACGCGAAGGCGTGACGTAACATCTCCAACTCAAAGGCCTAGGAACGTCCTACAACATCTTGTGAACCATTCATATCACTCTCCCAAGAGTGCGCGATCACACGCCAAGGGTCCGCTACAAACATGGTAGGACGAACCACCACCGGAGCACCTTTCATGCTTCCACATGTAACAAGATCGCGTAAGAGGCTCCGTATAGCCAAACAGATCACACCGTTGCAATCCTTGCGCAAAACACGTGAGTTAGACTACTCACTCGCCCGAAACGGTCAACAAGTGAAAGAGGTACTATTCACCATGACCAAACCCGTGTGGGGCCCACCCCAAGATCCCGAAACTGAACCATCAGATCACGCCACTGTGATCCCCTCAGAAAAACACACGGGATTGGGTAATCAATCGCCCAAAATGGACACCCGGTAAAAAAGGTACTATTCACCGTAGCCGGGTCGGGTGGGACCCACACCACGCCCCCGAAAATGGTCAGGCGAACTGCACCATCGCAAAGCTCTCGGAAAAGCACGTCAAATCGACTGCTTACTTGCGTGGAAAGGGTACCCATAGAAAAAGATGCATTCCGGCACAACGCACATGAGCGGCGCCACATGGGACCCACATCCCGGTCCCGAAACTCAACGTACGGATCGCACTGTTGCGATCCTCTCGAAAAAGTACACAAAATGGACTACTCTCTTGTCCAAAAAGGTCGCCCGATTATAAAGATGGAAAATCATCGTCGACGCCCAAACGACCATCGTGGGCCCCCCACCATGGTGCTGAATTAGGGTGGGCGGATTACACCATTGTAATCCCCTCGGAAAAACACCCATCATCGATTGCTCGCACGCCCCGAACGGACGTCTGAGGAAAAAGTCGCCAAAAGCTGCATGCAGCTCAAAAGACGTGTCGTGGGGCCCAAGCATCAACTCTGGCTTCAATGCCCGAAACCACCTTGGAAACCTCTGCCTCGATGCCAGGGGTCCAACGCCACTGACGGCATGCAAAACGGACGTCGGATGTGTCCGCGCCGCTGAAAACAATAAACTCGGGAAAAACGCTCTTCCACCTAATGACGCGTCGCGCCTCCGAGGCCCCTCGTTTCGGGAATTAAAATTTCCCAAAACCATTTCAAAACATTCCTCTCGACGCAAGGTTCACGCTGCCGCTGACGGTGCGCAAAACGGACACCCGTAGCCCGAAATACGGGCGTCCGAAGACTGAGGGGCAAAGCCCCTTGGGCCGGACCGGCCCGGTCCGGCCAGTCCGCCCTGCTTTGGCCGGCCCGCTGGACCGTGGCCCAGCAGCTTGGCCCGGTCCAGCCGAGCCATGGGCCGCCGCTCCGAGACCCGCTCCCCTTCACACCCGCGTGCCCTCCGCGGGGGTTCTCCACCAACATGCCACGAGGGCCGGTCGCATCTTCCACGCAACGACCCGCAAAGTGCAGGTCGTTGTTGCGCTGCACGGGGCCGCCGCCCCGTGACACCTCTCCCTCTCGCCGGCACCCTGCCGGCGCCACCGGCTACCACCGTCGCAGCCTTACGAAGCCACGGCCGCCGCGCCGCCTTCCTAATCCACGGTCCTTGCGCCGCCTTCCCGGAGCCGAAGCCCTCCGCCACGCCATCTCGTCGGACCGCCCTGCTGACCGCCGGAAACCGCAAAACCACCCCCAACTTCGTCGGGCTGCTGCGGATGCCTTGGAGCTCCGATTTCACATCTGAAAGGTGCGTCTAAAAGCTCGAATCAATCTCTACTAATCTATGGGCTTTGTTCGAATATCGGGGACGGAAATTAGATGGTATAAATCGGGCTCAAAGAATGCGGGAATTTAAAAAATGGAGAAAAAATAAAAATCCTACCTCGTGGGGCTTCGCCCGACGCTTCCCGCACGATCCGCCCCACGCCGTTGCCTCGCCGGAGCTGGCGTGCCGGAGCTCGCCTCGCCGGAGATCGCCGGAATGGAGGAGGGAAGGGGAGAGGGTGTGAGGGAGGAGAAGGGGAAGTGAAGAGGGAGGGGGTGCATTTAAGTAATAACAGTTGAACACCCCCACCCGACACGCCCCCGACCCCGCTCTCGAAGTAAACAAAAAGGAGGGCGTCCCTAGGGTAAACACGACACTCCGAGCACAACGGCAGTCTCAGAAATTTAATCTGAGACCCCGTTCAAAAGTTATAGAACTCAACACCCGAGGGTGCCAAATTACGAAAACGCCCCTGGGCCATTTTTCACAAACGGCTCGCGCCCGCGGAACATATACCCCTCCTAGCATAAACTACATGCTTCGAACTCAACGGTGCCCTCGGTTTCCCAATCCGAGCCACCGTTTAAGTGATACCTGCGTTTCAACATTAAACGAATTAATTAATTAATTAATTAATCCCTTTAATGTTCCAGAAGCGGGTAAGGGGTCCAAACATCCCGCGCCGACAAGTTTTATGTCGTTCCTAGGGTAAACAACCCATTCTGGACCCTTCTGTACACTTGGATCTCTGATCCGGAACTCCATTTAGGAGTTATCTCATTTATTTAGCATTTCCAGTGTGAATGCACTGAAAATTTAATTCCGGCCACTCCGGGGCTCGGAATCGCACGCCGTCTGAAGGCGCTACTCTAGAATATTGTCAAGAATATTCCAAAGTCTTTCTCTGCAAAAACCGGGTTCTTACATGAACAATGGAAATCTCACAGAATTATAAGTGAGATATGAAACCCATTACCATGCTGTAATAAATCTATTCATATGACCAACAGTTAATAACGAAAAAATTAATCATATAATTAAATGAATATAAAAAGAATCATGATATTATAGATAAAATGGAAGTGCACAGTACACCACATGTAATAAATATGTGTCGAACATGGGAAATCTCACAGAATTAAAATTGAGATAAGAAAACCCTTTCCATGTTTCCGACTTGACCCGTTCATATTTTACTATCATGAATAATAAACTAAAGTTAATTTAAAATTTCATAAGAACCTCGTTCTTGTTTATTATTCCTTTTAAATAACTTATTAAAATTTTATAAACATTATTCAATAATTTATGTTAATAATGGTCATTTTGTCAATATATGGTACTTGAGTCAAAAATGAACATATAATTAACTGTTATTCATCTGGTCCAAATTCATTTATATCCAAAATGATATTCATGATTTGGATATCACATATATCTTATATATCTAGTATATGTATGTATTTATAATATTACATAACATTTGGAGAAAAGAAATGAAATGCACCATTCATGGAGACGGTAAGTCATACATACACATGAATGATACTTTCTTTTCAATTTCATATATAAGGGAATGATAACATAATTATAAATAGTTAAATTATAATTCCATTATAATATCATATATAATTTCATTATCCCCATTCTTTATACGCTCCACGTATGGCATGAATGAGTCATATCACTTTCAGGGGCCGGTAGTTTGTATTTCCTCAAATAAAATTATCATGTTTACCCTTAATAGAAACCATAAAGGATAAATATAAATGAATTGTACAAAAGAATAGATACAATATAAATATAATATATATCAATATAAATATAGTTCCAAATTAAATCCCAAATTAGAGGTGGTAGGAGATAATTGAACAATTATCATCTCGTGAGGTATTAGTTTGTTGTTCACAGAAGCTGTATGTTCTTTACCCATTAGATGGAGGTGTTTTTAAATGTTGTTATAATTAGTCTCATAAAAACATACTATTATATTTATTATACTGGTGTTTCAATAAAATAAATTAATAAAATGTGTTTATGGGGTTCGAGATGGAAAATAAAACAAAAGAACTTTTGAGAAGAAGTTATCTTTAAATCGGGTAACTCCCTTTGGTTTGAACCAATATGATTTCTTGAAGGGCCTTATGCCTATTATATGGCTTATAGGCATAAGGGAGTTATGTAGGGAGCTTAGTTGGTTAGAGTTTAGATGAGCCTTGGGGCTTGAGAGTTGTGAGAAATGGGTTATATGTGATGGATTTTTATAAGGGGAAGGAGGGGCTCTTTAGGAATGGTTAAAAATATTATTTGATGATATAATGATATTCAGTTTCTAAAGGTACAAAACTAATTAAAGTTGAATATAAGATAAATCATGTTCGAAGTATAATCATCGTATAAAAATTGGACAGGTTTGGGACATTTTTTTAATCATTATAATCTTATTTTTTTAAATAATTCATTAATGAGGTAAACACTACATCATTATTGTGTCATAAATAATTTTATTCATTTGAAGTCTAAAAAATATAAAACAATTCCATGATGCAAGAACCATTATTATATTTGAAAGTATTAATTATAGTCTAAAATATACTTTATATAACCCAATGTAAAAACATTTATTTACTAGAAGATATATGTTTACGTCATTTTTGTCTTTAATTTGAATTAATTAATTTAAAGTGTCATTATCACTCTTATGTGGCTCCATGAGGTCCTAAAATTGACCCAAGGATTCTCATGGTCAGACATGACTTGTTTAGTAATGTTAGGACAAGTTTTAAGGAAATTTGGTATTATAATAATATTCTTTTAAATAGAATTACCCTATTTACCATTAACCATGGTAAATAAAGGTAAAAAGTTACTATTCAACAAAAATTATTTTCATCATTTTGTACCACATTTTAGTTATTAATAATAAAAATGTATGTCAAATTTTCGAAATTTAAATCACATATGTGGAAAAATTTCATTTAAATGAAAAAGTCAGCTTTTTAACTAATACTCAGTGTTTTCACTATTTATCAAAACTTGATGTTGTTTAGAAAAAAACCAAAAATTCAGCCTAAGGTATATTTTATATTCTGAGTTCAAAAAATATGTATATTTTACCAAATTCAGTACTGTAACACCCCATGATTTCAGGGAACGTTTCCTTTTGATTAATGTTGTAGCATGCATTGTAAGAAACATGGAGTTTTAACACACCACAACCAATGAAATTAGTCATTATTAATAGTAATACCCACTTTTTGAAATTTTATAAAATCTAATTTTCAAAATGGGCTTCATTTTTTTATTCTAAATATCAAAATTTTCATAGGGTGAATTTTTTGTATTTTTCTGAGAACTTACAATTTTATATAAATAGTGAAAAACATTGCATTATTGTTTAAAATATACTTTTTATTTGAATAATTAGTTATTTTATTTTCATTTATTTTACATCCAAATATATACATAATACCTATATATGTTTAATTTAATTCATTGGAGTCATTTTGTAATAAGTTTAGATATATAAAATTATATTTATCTTTTTACTGTCTTTAACCTCCCTTCTAGGAACATTTACAAATTTGCATAAAACCAAATTTTACCGCTTCTGTGAGTTGAATATCTAAAATCTAAGAGATAAGGATGATATCAGTAAGTAAAATATTGTTCAATAAGATGAAAATAAATTTTGGTTGAATAGTAACATTTGACTTTTATTTACCACGGTTAAAAGTAAATAGGGTAACTAAGGGTAAAAATTATATTATAATTACACTAACACATGACCTAATTCTATTGGATAAGATTAATTCGACCAAAAACTACCTTAAAAAATAATTTCATCTTCTTCCACTTGGATTAGATTTTGACATTTATTATTATTTTCTTTAAATAATAGTTAAAAGAGTTAAATTAAATAATTAAAAGCTAAACCGTTTATAATATAGGGTAAGACACCATATAAATTTAAATATAAATAATAAATTTAAAGAAAATTGATTTAATATATAATGGTATTTTTTTATAATTTTTAGAAATAAAATAATTTAATTTATTCATGACGCAATTATGATGCAGTAATTACCTTATTAATGAAATATTAAAATAATTGATATTATAAATATTCAAATAAAAGAAAATTGAGACATCTGATGAATTAAAATAATTTTCTAGAATAATATCAAATGTTAGGGTTGATAAAATAATTTTTTTCATAGTAATCATTCTGTTATAAATTTCACAAAAACCAAATACTAAATAGTGTCAAAATTGACATAATTGAGTTTCTAAAACAAATACAATATTGTTAATTGATATTATATTCCTAAGAAACAAATATTTGTCCAAATGACATAGATAAGGTTATATATATTAATAATGAACCACTTTATGGAATCTTGTCTTTATATAGTATGTTTACTATCCTTATAATATAAAAATACAAAGAGACATGGTAGATGTGAAACTATTTATCAAAGAGTAAAATCCAAAATATAAGGTTAATGTGGTTACCTAATCATATCTAAAACGTATTGGTTGAGAGGTTTTGAAACCCATCCCCACATTATCCTCTAAATGAGTCATTTTGGAGATTTTAGAAATTGAAAATGATTTTAATATAAAATAATATTTCAACCTTTTCTTAAAGTGACCATAACCTATCTTAAAAATGGATTCTTACACTTCTCTTAAATTCACCCTTCCGAAGCAATTTGGCTCGACCTAACCCTTCCAAAATATCCTCTAAACTATCATCCCTTCGACCAAGGGGCCTTATATTGATCATAAATCCAACTAAGGAGCAATTTTGATCAACTCAATAGGATACACCGGAAGAAGAGGTTATAATTTCACCACCCTCTTTCATGTTCTTTTGTTCTTCCACTTCCCATTTATTTGTTTTCTTCCATAGGAAAATACTATATCCATTACCATCTATATAAATTGATGTAATTATAAATATGTTACAACCATATTCATTATTTTATCCATCCTATTAATGATAAAGTCACCATACGTTCATACGTACAGATTACCGTCTCTACGAACACGATGAGATGCATTCCCCATAGTAATAATTCAAGAATAAATTTCATTTCATGATTAAAAATAATTTTTATGAACCTATTATCATTCTGTATATGAATAAAATACATCCTATCCATAACAAACATGGCTTACAGAAACAAACATATAAAGGAAAATGAATCTATTAACACCCGAAACGAAGATACTACTACAATATTATTAACAAAGCCATAATATAAGTTCATATATGATATCATATTTATATATAAAATTCTTGTATAATTTAATAAAAAAAATTAACTAATATAACAGAGGTTAAGAAACCACTTTCTAAAGAAAATTACAGGTTAAGGGTTAATTCTACAATCTCTTTACTTATCCGAGTTTGTTAATACGTAAGTATCAACTCGAACATCTTTATCATCCACATCCATTTTTTATTAAAAATGAAATTCAAAACATTGTTAATATTTACAAGACTGTGGGTTAATTTCATTTATATCTTCATTTGACCATATATTTTTTCAAAGGAATCTTTTCATTCTTTTCCCTACAAGGCACTTTATGACCTGTTCGACAAAATTAAGGTAAGAATTTCATTTTTATCTTATACGGTGTGTGAAGATATTTTCCACTATTATAACATCATCTAAGCTTCCTATACATGCTTATAAGAATATTTTAAAATTAAATTTTTTCTTTTATGTTTATATAACATTTATTTTATTTCAAAATTGAAAGGGATATTTCTCAAAAAATGTTTTCATATCATCTATGTCAACATCCATTGATGGATTTTATGATTTTATGAAATTGATTTATTAAGATACAAAACATCCATATTTTATTGAAGTTTTTGTGATATGCTTAACTGTGGATGTTTTTCTTTTACACCATATATGGTATATAGATAAATTATTGACATTTCGTATACTAGTTTTAATATAAATGTTTATGTTATGTTTAAACATTTTCATATGAGGAATGAATCGGACGTAGTAAGTGATGGACAGAGCCTGCTATAGATCATCGATGCATGAGTAGGTCTCATGAGACATACTAGTGTCTTGGCACAAGGCCATGAAGAAAAATTTCTTTATAATCATGGAAGAAGTCTTTGATTTTGTGGTAATGAAGTATATAATTTTCCATTCTATCATTATGAAATTGGCTATTGATATTGCATGTGATTATTCAACTAGTTGAATATGCATGTGAATTATTAAATGGAATTATTTGATTTATATTGTCCATATTATACATAAGTATAAGTTTAGATGGATTATTTTTTAGTCTTAAACATTTCTTTAATTTTTTAGGATTATTTATGAAAGTTTCTTCTATATTGTTGTCCTTGAATAACATCTATTTTCACCCATTTCTATGTTTTATTTTTCTCCATGATGTGATGAAATATTTTACGGTTCACCTGTAGGGATAGGCTATGTAAATAAGTTTTCTCAATTGGGAAAAAATTTTGTGCATATTTTCTTACATGATGTAATGTAAAACATATGAATGTATATAGTACTTCCCAGGCTACTAAACTGATCAGAATTTCAGGATTTTATCCCTTGTGATCATGCCATAGTTATGTAATAATGCACTGACTCTGGTTAAATGGGTTCAGGGTGTTATAGCTGGTATTAGAGTATGTTTTGTACAAACCTTTGAATCTATATTTAGAAATAATCAGATTATAGAACATTACCCGAAGAAAGACATTGAGGATTAGTATAAAAGAGTATCATTGAATTTCTATAATGTAGTGATTTTGTGAGATTTACAAGCAATACATCCATGTATTTATACAAGTAGGTAGAGGCAGCATTGGAACAGATGTTCCAAAGAGTAAAACCTTAAAACACTACTTTGAGCTAGACTCAAACGACAACTGGTGCACGACAATGATCCTTGATGCACTCTTTGTAACGACACTCCTGAGGGATATATTATGATAATTCAAATTTTTTATACAAACAATTATGAAGGATTTATGATTATGTACCACCTCAAATTTTTATGTTTATGGATTAAATTCACAAACTGATCAATTTATGTTATGTGTTTTACAAGTTTGAAATTTTTTATTGTTATTCATAAACTAATCAACTATATGCCATTATTTATAAATGGAGCCTTTTGGAAGGAATGTATACCATATCAACACACGTTATCCATGTATGGATTTACCTCCTACTCAAGATTATTATAGTAGAGTTGGTGATGTGACTGGGGCTGATAAGCTTATCACCATACTGGGACAACTCACTCAGGCTATGAATAAGAACCTTACTCATATGGGGCACCCTCATCCATAATGCGTAGGATCAATGATAGACTACTTCATGAGGAAAGAACCACCAACATTCAATGGGAGTAAAAATCCAATAGCAGTTGATCAATGGATAAATTCTTTAGAAATTTTTTTTATGCTTTGGAGAGAAGTGAAAGGGTAAATGTTGTCACAGATGTTTATCGCCTCATGGGAGATGCAGATCCACAATGGTTAATCCCAAACAAAAAGGAATAATATGATGTATCAAACAATGAATAGAGGGTGTCTAAAGTGATTTTAAAAAAAAATTAATTTTCTTTGTGACCATTAAGTGGATTTGGAAAGACAATTTCTGATTTTGAGGCAATGGGAGGACGGGTATGTCGCAAAGTATGAGGCTAATATTACAAGGATAGAAAGGAATGCAGTAGGTTATATACAAAACCCAAGGAGTAATATTGATCGTTTATTTGATGGGTTAAACCCATATCTCTATCGAGCATTAGTCTTGCAATCCATCTCATCGTACAAATATATTTTCACATGTGCTATTAAGACAGAAAAAGAAATTCTCTATGTCTTATGACTTTAAGGAAAAGTAAGAGAAAAAGAGATCTAATGAATACTTTGGAAATGGAAATAACAGGAAGAAGGGAAGGGTTGAATATCAATCATGCGGTAAATGTGGGAAGAAACACCCTAGTACATTCCAAATGGGATTGGGATTCTGTTACAAGTGTGGTGAAAAAGGCCACCAAGATTATGATTTCTAGGGAAAGAAAGAGGCTGTCAATGTTGAATGCAATAATTGTAGAAAAAAGGGTTACTAGGAAAATCAATGTCCTAAGCGCCAAGGGAACTTAACTCAGAAAAGGACAAGGGAGAAATTCTAAGCTTATATGATCACTACTACTATGGTCCAATCTCTTAATGATGTAGTGGGAGGTAATTTACCAGTTTCCTCTAGTTTATCCAATGATTAATTTGATTTTAGATTATCACATTGTTTCATATCTTCCCATTTGGTTATGAAAACTAGATATTTTCATTTTGACTTAACAAGGGAGTAGTCAGTCAAAAAACCTAAGGTAAGTATCATCACATCTACATTTTTTTGAATCAGTTCCCCTTAGGGTGTATAAATGTTCTTTATCTACTAATATCATCATCATACCCATGATATAATTTGATATAGTCCTTTGAATGAATTATCTTTCAGGACATGATGCAAAAAAATTATATAAATAATAAGGAGGTTTCAATTTTAGATAATGATAAGGAGTACCTTATCATTAGATCAAAAACGTCACCACATGATTCTTATCTATATCCTCTCCCAGTATCTCTATTAAATTCAATTATTGGGGAGTAAGAGAATGAAATAAATATGGGTGAGGAAATCAATGTTAGAATAGAGGACATCCCTATTATGAAAGATTATTTTGATGTGTTTCTAGAGGATTTACCTGGACATCCTCTAGAGAGATAAATTATGTTTTTCATTTATTTAAATCCTGTTTTAATACCCATATCGAGGTCCCCTTATCGAATGGCTACTTTGTAATTAGTGGAACAAACTATATGAATTGTGTAATTAGGGATTTATTCACCCTTGTGTTTCTTCAAGGGGATCCCCAATAATTATTGTTAAGAAGAATGATGTATCTATGCGGTTGTGCATGGACTGCAGGGAGATCAATTCTACAGCAATAAAGAACAAGTATCCCCAACCTTGCATTGATGATTTATTTGGTCAACTTCATGGGGAACATTATTTTTGAAATATTGAAATTTTGTATAAATACCATCAGTCGTGCGTGAAGAATGAAGACATTTCGAAGAAAACATTTCGAACCAGGTACGAGCATTATGAGTTTACAGTAATGCCTTTTGGATTGACTTATTCAGCCTCTATATTCATCGATCCAATGAATAGAGTTTTCAAAGAATATCATAGGAATTTGTAGTGGAATTTATTGATTATTACTTAGAATACTCTAAAATCTAATAAGATCATGAAAATTAGTTGTGGATTATTCTAAAGACTCATATATGAAATTAATCAAAATGGAAGTTTAGCAATTGTGAATTCTGGATTTAGGTGATTTTTTTCTTGGCTCTACTGTCTCTATGGATGGAATCTGTGTTGATATTTCAAAGATCCTGGAAATCCAAGAATGTCTAGAAAAGATATGTATAAATGAGGTACATAGTTTTATTGGTTAAGCAGGTTATTATCGACATTTCCTCTAGTATTTTTCCTGGTTAGCTAACCTATTAACCAAGCTCAGACATAAATTGGTTAAATTTGTTTATATAGAAGAGTACGAAGAATGTTTTGATGATCTTAAGATAATTTTAGTCAATGCTCGTCTCTTGATCCTACCCTCAGGGAACGATGGGTTTGTTATTTATAGTGATGCTTCCGGGAAAGGACTTGGTTGTGTCCTTATGAAAAATGATAGAGTTATTGCCTATGCATCATGATAGGTAAAAATTCATGAGAAA
The DNA here is from genome assembly GCA_963277665.1 of Viscum album. Taxonomy (NCBI): domain Eukaryota; kingdom Viridiplantae; phylum Streptophyta; class Magnoliopsida; order Santalales; family Viscaceae; genus Viscum; species Viscum album. Next base: position 49,789,210 of record OY728152.1, on the reverse strand, counting down.
AACTATCCTACTCATGATCTTGGGTTTGTAGCATTAATATTATCTTTCAAAATATGGATACATTATCTCTATGATGAAAAATTTGAGATTTATACTGATCACAAGAGTTTGAAGTATATTTTCATACAGAATTAACTAAACATGAGGCAAACATGATAGCTTGAACTAATCTATGATTATGATTTCACTATACAATACAACCTGGGGAAGGAAAATAAGGTGGCAGATGCTTTGGGAAGAAATGAACAAGGAGTTTGGAATAATATGAGAGTTGAAAGGGATCCAAATTTCATGTATGTAGTAAAGATGGATATGGGAATAACCATGGAAGGTGAAAAAATAATTACTTTTTCACATGGGTGCCAAAGCTTCTCTACTAAAAAGGATAAAGGGTTCTCAGACTGATGATGAGGAATTTCAAAAGTCAATTAAAGCTATGAATTATGGGAGATTAAGTGACATCATATATTAATATGTAATTTTTAAATTTGGGAAGAGACATTATTTTCCTAACATACCTGATATAAAAAGGGAATTGTTGGATGATGCTCATAGCTCAATTTTCTCTATACACCATGGGGGCACCAAGATGTTTAGATATTTGAAAGAACATTTTTGGTGGGACATCATTAAGAAGGAGAATGCAGATTTTGTGTCAAGATATATGGTTTGTCAGTATGTGAAACCTATAAGGCATCAACCTCGAAGATTCGTGCAACCTCTTCCCATACCTATGTGTAAATGATATAATATTACAATGGACTTTGTCATGGGGCTACCAAAGATTCCTAGAAAGAATGATGAGGTATGGGTCATTGTTGATCATCTTACCAAGTCATCACATTTTCATTATATAAGAGAAGATTAAACCATTGAACATATGGAAAGACTATATATTAATGAACTTGTAAGAATACACATAGTACTCATATTGATTGTTTCTGATCGTGATCTCCATTTTACATTAAGATTCTGGAAAATTCTACAAAAGGCCCTTGATAATGAACTTCAATTGAGCACTGCCGACCACCCTCAAACTAATGGACAATCTGAATGGACTATTCAAACCTATGAAGACATATTGAGGATCTTTCTCTCTTGACATTCTAGGTATGTTGGATTAATTTTTACCTCTGGTAGAATTTTAATATAACAATAGCTTCCATTAAATTATTCAAATGGCACCATATGAAGAGTTATATGGAAAGAGATTTCACACACCATCTTTTTGGGATGATAAAGGTGAACGAAAACTCATGGGCCCAGAACATGTTGAGGAAACAATGGAAAAGTTGAAGGTTATCCAAACCCACATCAAAGTTGCCCAAAGTACGCAAAAGAGCTATGTCGATAACCAATGCATGGATTTGGAATTTCATGCAGGAGACAATGTTTTCATGAAAGTATCTCCAAGGAATGGTATTATACAATTCAGTTAGAAGGTTAATTTTATTCCCAGGTACATCTGATCTTTCGAAATTTTATAACGAATTGCAGTTGTAGCTTATCGTTTGGAAATGCCTCCAAGTCTCTTCAATGTTCATGATGTGTTCCATGTCAAATTGTTGAGAAAATACATGCCTGGCCCAATGGATGTACTCTCCTATGAGGAAATTGAACTGGAACTTAATATATCTTTTTTTGAAGATCCTTTCAAAATTCATGATACCATAGAACATGTGATGTGAAACCAGATGACTCGTTTGGTAAAATTTCTATGGAGAAACCATAAGATGGAAGAGGCAACATGAGAACGTGAGGAATTTATGATGAATAACCACCCAAATATATTTATACAATAATATTCTATATATTTTGATGATGAAATTATTTTAATGAGGGAAGAATATAACACCCCTTGCTTCCACGGTATGTTTTCCTTTGAATCATGAAGTAGCATTCGTTGTGTGCATCTTGGAGTTTTAACACACAATGACCAATGAAACAAGATGTTATGAATAGTTATACTGACTTTTTGATATTTTATATATTTTAATTTTCAAAATGGACTTCATTTTTATATTAAGAATATCAAAATTATCTTTGCTTGAATTTTTTGTTTTTTCTGAGAATATTCAATTTTGGATGAATAGTGAAAACCACTATGTTATTGTTTAAAACCATATTTTTTTAAATAATTAGATATTTTATTTTAATTAATTTTACATCCAAATAGATACATAATACCTATATATGTTCAATGTAATTCATTTGATTCATTTTATAATAATTGTAAATATATAGAATTTCGTTGAAATTTTTACAGTCTTTTACCCACCTTCTAGGAGCATTTACAAATTTGCATGAAACAAATTTTTTTCACTTCTATGAGTTGAATTTCAAAAATCTGAAACACATAGTTGACATCAATAAGTAAAATTTTGTTCAATAGGATGAAAATATTTTTTGGTGAATTGTAACATTTGACATTTATTTACAATGGTTAAAAGTATATGGGGAAATTATGGGTAAAAATAATATTATAATTATCCTAAAACATGTCCTAATTATATTAGATAAGTTTAATTCGACCAAAAAAGCTTATTATTAAAATATGATCCTTTGGGTTCACATTGATTATACTAGGACATTCATTATTATTATTTTTAAAGAAAAGTTAAAAGAGTTTAATTCAATGTTTAATAACTAAGAAATTTTTAATATAGGTTTACACATTATATAAATTATACTAAAAATATTAATTATATATATAAAAATATTTCCTACATATTTTAATTTTATTTATATTTTTTAGACATTATATAATTTAATTTATTTAGGACACAATGATGATGAAGTAATTACCTTATTAATGAAATATTAAAATAATTGATATTATAAATATTAAAATAAATGTAAATTGATACTTCATTTTAATTCCACTAATTATATAAGTTACTATGATATGTTAGGTTTGATAAAACAATTTTTTTTCTAAGTAATAATGCTGTTATGATTTTCACAAAACCAAATACTAAATAGTGTCATAATTGACATAATGTAGTTTTTAAAACTAATACAATATTATTAATTGATATAATATTTGTAAAAATCTAAGAATGGGCCAATGTAAATAGATAATGTTATATATATTGATAATGAACCACTTGGAGTTCACTTGTCTTGTTATAGTATTTTTATTAAACATATAATATAAAAATACAAAGAGACATGATAAATGTCAAACTATTTTACTAAGAGTTAAATCTAAAAGATAATGTTAATATAGGGACCAAAACCATTATAAAACCTATTTTTTGAGTGCTTTCTTACCCATAACCACCATATCCTATAAATAAATCAATTTGGTTCAATTAGAAACAAAAATTTATTTTATTATAAAATAATATTTCAAGCGTTTCCTAAAGTGACCATCAACTCTCTTATACATGGCTACTTCCCCTTCACTTAAATTCACACGTCCAAATACATTTGGATTAGCCAAAACCTACCCAAATATCATCTAATCTATCCTCCCTTCGACCTAGAGGGAATACATTGATCATAAAGCTAAACAATGGAGATCTTTAGATCCACTCAAAAGGAAACACCCGAAGAAGAGTTAATAATTTCACCAACCCCTAGCAAGTTCTTTGCATCTTAAACTTACTATTTATTTGTTGTTTCCATACTAAAATATTAAATCTTGTACCTTATAAATACTATCATGTTATTTCATATATGGTACAACCATATTCATTATTCAATGCATCTTATAAATGACCAAGTCACCATACGTGCTAATGTACAGATTACTGTCTCCACGAACACGTTGATATTCATTTCCCATCGTAATCATTCAAGAATAATTTTCATTTTATGATTAAATATAATGTCTGTAAACATAATATAATTCTGTATATGAATCAAATATATCACATCCATAACAAACAAGGCTTACGTAACCAAGCATATAATGGAAAACGAATCAGTTAACACCCGAAATTATAATACTACTAAAATATTATTAACAAAGAAATATTCTAAGATCATATATGATGTCATATTTATGTATATCATACTTGTATAATTTAGTAATAATGGTTGAACTATTATAAAGTAGATTAACATACGATAAACTATGAAAAAGTACAAGGTAAGGGTTAATTCTAAAATCTCTTTACTTATCCGAGGTTGTTAATACGTAAGTATCAACTCGGACATCTTTATCATCCACATCTGTGTTTTATTAAAAATGTAATTAAAAACATTCTCACTATTTACTAGACTAGGGGCTAAAGTAATTTATACCCTTATTTTACCATATATGTTTTAAAAGGAATCTTTCCAACATATTCTGAATAAGGTAATTTATGTTCTTTTTGACAAAATTAAGGTAAGAATGACTTTATTTTAACTTATACGGCGGGTGAGGCTATTTGATGACATTATAACAACATCGAAGCTTCCCATACAATCATATAATAATATTTTCAAAATAAATTTTTTCTTTTATAATTATATAACTTTTAAATTATTTCAAAATATAAAGAGATATTTCTCGAAAAAAATGGTTTGATTTCATATATGTCAACATCCTTTGATGGATTTAAGCTTGTTTGAAGTTGATTCATTATGATAAAAATATTCCATATTCTATTGAAGGTTCTGTGATATGTTTGATTGTGGATATGTTATTTTTACACCATTCATGGTTTATTGTTAAAGTGTTGACATTTTGATTTCTAGTTTTAATACGAATGTTTATGTTATGTTTAAACCTTTTCAAATGTGGAATGCATTGGACTTCGTAAGTGACGGGTGGAGCCCACTATAGCTCCTTGATGCACCGGTACATCTCATGGGACAAACTAGTGTCTTGGGACAAGGGCTTGAAAAATCTAATTTGTAGTCTTGTCACAATGACTTGATTATGTGTTTATGATGTCTTCCATTATGCATTCCATCATTATAAAATTAGCTATAGATATTGAATGTGATTATTCGACTAGTATATTATATATGTGAATAAGTAAATGGAATTATATGATTTATATTGGACATATTATGTATAATATTATGATTAAATGTCTTATATTTTAATCTAATAAATTATCTTAATTCTTTATGCTTATTTATGAAAGATTCCTCAATATTGTTATCCTTATAGAGTATCTATGCCCACCCCTTTCTAGGTTTTATTTTTCCCAGGATGTGATGGAATATTTTATGGTTGACCTACAGGAATATGATAAGTATATTAGTGTGGTCAATGGGGATAAATTTTTTTTGATGTTATATTTCATGAGGTAATGTAAAACTAATGAATGTAACTAGAACTTCTGATGATACAAAACTGATTGGCCTTTCAAGATTTTATCCCTTGTGATCATGACATTATTATGAAACAATGCACCGATTGTGGGTAACTGGGGTCGGGGCATTACCGTTGGTATCAGTGAAAATTTATTACAATCCATGGATGCTAGAATTAGACAAACTCTGATTAGAGAACATTACCCTATGATAGGCATTGAGTATTATTATAGAATAACCTCCTAGAATTTTGGTAATGTAGAGATTTTGTGATATTTCCAAGAAATACATCCATGTTTGTATACAAGTAGGTAGAGGCGGCTCTGTTAGAAATGTTTCTAAGGGTAAAACCCAAAAACACTGCTCTGAGCTGGACTCGAATGGAAACTGGTGCACGAAAATGGGCATTGTTGAACTCTTGGTTTCGACATTCTTGGGAGATATGCTTAGGATAATTCACATTTCATTTACAACCAATTATGAAGGATTTATTTGTTTAAACCTACTCAATGAAAATATTTTTATGATTATGTATTATATCTGTAATCTTTTAAATTTATGTTAACTATTTTACATGTTTGGAATTATGTATTGAGATTCATAAATTAATCTATTGTATGCCATTGTTTAGAAATGGTTCATAGTGGAATAAATGGAAACCATGTCAACCCACATAATCCATTTAGGGATTTACCTCCTACCTAAGATAATTATAGTGGAGATAGTGATGCAACTGGTGTTGATCAGCTTATCAGCATACAAGTTACCTAGGAAATTATAAAAAAGACCTTTATGAAAACTAAATAGAAGTATGATTTAGAAAATAATTTGAAACTTCCATTAAAGGAAAACCGTGGAATATTTTTTTAGTATAATATGTTGCTGAATCTAAATATATAAATGATGTATGTAACAAAATGATTAATTTATATCCTTGTTTTCTAATCATGAGAAATTATTTATAGGATGTTTTATAGGGAAACTTCCCTTAAAATGTTTTGGATCAGGGCCTGTTGGGAATATTTTTACAACTATCCTTAAATAGTGGATTAGGTAGAATGTGAGTAAGAATTATGGTATGATAAAGAGTTATGGTCATGAAAATAATGGAAGAAATATACTAAAAAATCTAACTCTAATTCAAAGGATACTAATTTCTCCAAAACCAAAAGGAAAATATATTTATCAAAAGATGAAGATAGTGGAGTAAAAAAATATGAGTAAATTTACTGAATAAATTAGGTTTATTGTAATGGTTAATGATGAATTATTTTATTTTGATGAATGTAGTACTTCAACAGAATAAGAAACTGAGTTTTAGTTTAATATTAAGATAGAACTAAATTAATATTCAATAATGATTGGAATATATAAAATATAAATCCAAAATATGAAGAAGGAGTTTAATACCCCCAAAAATCAATAATATCCCCTTAAAGATAATGATATTTTTCATGGGGAGGTTGATTTTTTGAAGACATACCTGGAGAATAAAGAGAATCATAAGGAACATATTGAATTCAATTTAGAGGCAAATGAATATTAGTTATAACTTTTCCAAAAAAATAAGTTTTCCAAAGATTAGTATAGAGTATGAAATTTCAATAACACTATCACTAATGTTATTTAATGTTCTAAAATTGATGGGAAGGATCAAAATTTAAAATCAATTATTTAGAATATTGTTTGATATGATCCTAAGAAGAAGGAATAAAATAACTTCATGTATGTTGGAAAAGTAATGAGAGTTGGATATTAAGATGTTTCTAAAAATTTTGAGTCTGAAACTAAAGTTTCTACTACTTTAGGTTCCAATGAGTCAAAAAAGTTATGAAATAAAGTTAATGAACTGGATGATGTGAGAAAAATTGGGGTCAAAAATGTTTGATATAAAGGATATGATGGATGTTGAGAAACAAGATGACAATTGTGGAAAGTATGGAAGTTACATAGTAAATTATTAGTTATATGGTTACTTTATGTATTGTGGTGGGTTTATGCATGAATAAAGTATAATTTTGTTCAAACAATATTTTTAACATTTTAATATGTATTACGGAATGAAAATTTTCAGTGGGATTCAATACTTTTAAAGGATGAAATCTGAGAAGAGTGATTTAAAAAGTAAAAAAAATAAACATGATTGGTTTGAAAATAAACATTTTTTAGTTATCTGTATAGAACCATATTATATGAATATAAGGTATAAAGATTCAAAATATAATATGATGAAAATAATTAGTGAATAATCTTATAATATGTGTGAAAATTTGATAATAATATATCAACTTATTAAGGTATGAAGAATCAAAATGGTTTAATACATTTGATCATGAAGTACATTCTACAAAAATTTGTTAAATATTTTTCAAGAATAAAGGATGGAATGAAAATTTTCTAAAAAATTCACTATAAAAAAAATGTTCCTAATGGTTAAGAGAAATTCATACCATCATCAAAAGAATATACAGAAGAAAATTATATTGTTACAAAATCTGAGAAGGATGCATAGAGGAATAAAACCCATCCAATGAACTTCAATGATTTTTTTATTGAGAGGGGTATAGTTTACTTTTAACATAATATATTTTTATAATATTACCATAGATATGAGAATACTGAATGACCCATGAAATTTTATTCCCTGAATGTTTATTTTGGAAAAAATTAAAATCCATTATTATACAATATTGTTTTCTACATTAGGTTTTCTAATGTAGACTTAGAGTTTTTTAATTAAGATTTCATTGTTATGAAACTCATGTGATGCATATATTCTCTTAAATAAGAGTTTCATGATTTTGAGTTTAAGGAAAATTTCCATGATTGGACCCATTGAATATTATTTTCAATAATGGGGTTAATATATGATAGGTGGAGTATATATGTGAAGAATAATTGTTGGGTAAGAATGCATAAAAAATAGGGGGATCACAAGGAAGTTTCTTTATGTAATCATTGTTTTTAATGGGTGTTAAATAAAATCACAAATCTTGATACTATTGGGAACATTTTTTTGGTTGAATTTTTTCTTAATATTTATATATGTAGATTATGTATTTTAACATGCATGAGGTATGTCAACTACAAACATGACGAGAAGATGGTGGAAATTTCGATAAAAGGGGGCATAATAATCAGAATTTGTATGTGTTTTATTTTTAGATGACTGAATGAATGAGAATATAGTAATCATAATATCAGACTCGGTGTTGATAAGAATTTATATCAGTTTTAGTTTTGAATTATGAAGATGGCTATTACACAAAGTTATTTTTCAGACTCACATTTGTTCTGGAATGAATGTTTTTGTCATAATCAAGTCTTCCATTGGAGTCTGAATGTATCTAAATAAAGTCTAATGATTCATTACTATTAAATTAGTTATCACATGTCATATGTGGACTATGTAACATGTTATGTAAATATTATGAATTGAAGAGATGAAATGTTGTAATGTTATTCTATGTGTTACAAATCTCATTAAGGTTTGGTTATACTCATTAAATATTCTATAATTATAGAAAATAATGGAAAATTTCAATAAAATTCAGATGATTCTCTATCTGTCATTATGTCCTATAAGACATGAGGTTTTATTAAAAAAGAGCAATTTTATGAAGGATGGAAATATGGGGAGGTTGATGTTATTGAAGTAAATGTTTTGGTGAAGAAATGATTGACTGATCCATTAGATTGTCTAATCTATGGGATTGTAAAATTGTCAAGAATAATACATTAGAAGAATTAAATTTTATTAATATGGATTAGAAGGAGGAAGTTTTTGGTATTGAAGCATGTAATAATTTTTAAGACTAATTAACCAGATGAATCTCATCAATACAGTCAACTAAATTCAATATGGTGAATTTTATTGTAGTTGTATTAAGAGTGAAATAATTTCGGATTATTTTTCTTCAACAGTGTCAAGAGAAAAAGAAAAAAATGGTAGTTTCATCAGCATGTCAGTTATGTGTTATCAGAAAAGATACGATTCTATTTATAAGGCCATATCTTTAATACATTACTTATCCTTGATTAAAATCAATAATAAACTTTGAGGATACTTTTTTGGTTTATAGATATAGAGAATTAAGCGATAACTATTACAATACAACTCATAAGATTAAAAAGTATACACTTCTACTCTATCCAATTTTTTTCACAATAATAAAAATCCTTAAAAAAATAATAATTTTCTTGATATAAATCTTCTTGAATTCTTTGATTCCATTAACCATCCTTATACCCTATGAATAACATTTCAAGAACTTCGTATGAGCATAAAAATCTTTATAAGGGTTATAAAATAAAGAAAGAAAACATTAGTCCATCAACACATACCAATAAATGAAATCATAAATTTCCATCATAAAACAAAATCTCTTTAACATACCTCCAAAAATTATAGTATTTATAAATAACACATATAAATCCTAAATTATAAATGTATCGTGTGGTATCCATATCATACGTACATTGTAGCTTTCACAGCAACATAGGGAGTTACATTTGGACTACCCATCACATTATATTAACTAAATATATTTTGAAAATATTAAGTATTACCTCTATCATGTTACCCAATTCATTGGAGAGCTATCTTGGGCTCACCCACCCTCGGATTATCATAGAACCACCAATATATGCAAACAATGCCCCTCAACCAAAATAAAATTATCCACATGGTCAAAATTCTATTATCTCTTAAATATAATTCATATATATTTCATATATATTTCTTATATATTATATGTACTATATATATTTATTTATTATAGTCTATAACATTGGGTGATAATAATTGAAATGCACCATTCATAGAGATGGTAAACCATACATATGCATGAATGTTACTTTTAATTCGATTTTAATATTTAATGGAATGAAAACATAAAAAAACACATATATTATAATTTCAGTATAATATCATATTTTATATATTTTATATATTTTCATTAATTCCATCCATTATATGTTCCATGTATGCCATGAATGAGTCATATCACTTTGAGGGGCGGTAGTCCGCACTTTCACAAATGAAATTTTCATATTTCTAAAAGATGAAAATAATAATGGTATGTTATAAATGATAATTACATAAGAATAAGGATAAAATAAATATAATAAATATCATATATAATTATAGTTCCATAATAATGTCCAACATTAGAGGTGGTAGGAGAATAATGAAAAATAATTGTTTCATGAGGCAGTAGTTTGCCATCCAGAGAAACTGTATGTCCTAAAAGCATTTGATGGAGGTTTGTGTAAGTGTAGTATGAATCATTCTCATAAATACATCCTAGAATTTTTTTGTATATCCTAGATTTTTTTTAATAAAACAAAAATAATATTATAGGTAATGAAGAAGTAGAATATTGTAAAGGAATTTTAGCGAAGATGCTACCTCTTAAAAGGTGTATCTCTCATTGATTTGTGACGAATTTCTTTATTTAATTGCCATTTTCCTAGGGTAATGCTTCTTGAAGGAATATGGGGATTTTGGGAGATTCTTCTATAAGATTTTGGACAATCCAAGGGGCCTGGGAGGTGTGTGTAATGGGTTAGAGGCGATGGCCTTTTACAATATGGAAGATGGGGTCTTTAAGAAAGTTTGAAGGTATTATTTTATTATAAAATGATTTTATATTTAAAAAGGTCCATAACTAATTATATTCTAATAAAAGGTGAATATTTGTCGAAATAAAATAATCCAATAATAATTGGATGGATTTTGGATATTTTTTAATCCTTTTCATTTTTATTTAACCCTTTTTTACTCTTACGGGGTTTTCAAGCATTTAACACATTGAGAATAACAGTTGTTAACAAAAAATGAAAAATATCAAATTAAAGAGTCTACAATATATTTTTATACTTATGAGAACTATTTGGACGAATATTTTTGTATATATAATATTTAATAAAATATTGTATATTTTAAATTATGAATTGTGTCAATTTTGACAACATTCATATCATAACTTTTTAAAAATCCATAACAATGTGATTGACTCTAAAAAACATCAGTAAAATAATGATTAAAAGTAACTATAATCCCTAAAATTCTTGTATTATATCAAAATAACCAAATTAAATTTATTTTATCATTTATAATAACATTTATTTGAATCATTTATTAAAAATTCAATCAACAAATCACCACTGTGCCATAATTAAATTAACTTATTTAATATAAAAAAATTATAAATAAGAATACCATGATGTTTGAAATAGTTTTATATTTATAAAGACTATTTATTGTTGAAAATATAACTTATATTACCCTATATAAAAATTTCATTACTAAAATATATATGTTTAGGTTACATTTTCCAGAACATAAAATTAATTTTTATAAAATGTCATTTTTACATACATGTGGCTACATGGGCTCCAAAAATCTTCCCAAAGATTCCCATGGTCATAAATATATCATCCAATAGTGTTAAGACACGTTTTAGTGTGATTTAATTTTACAATAATATTATTTTTACCCTTATTAACATGGTAAATAAAATACTTACTAAGGTTACTATTCAAAATGTCTAAAACTAAAAGATACATAATTACACAATTTGGAAATCATAATCCAAATATGGAATCAATTTTTCTAAATTCAAAACCCAGAGGTTCTAGAAATAAATTTAAAATTAATTCCCGTTTTGAAAACCAAGAAAATTGTTTTTTTAAATAATAACTATAAATAGATTGACATGTGTTTATGTCCAATTTCAAAGTGAAATTACATAAAATGAGAAAAGGTGGATTGAATGATTTTTTTTTTCAAATTACACTTTATAATAAATTTAAAATATAATATAACCATATAAATATATTAGATTAAAATGCAGTTTTGAGTTAGAATGAGGTACTTTTAACTATTCATCAAAAAGTGAACTTTATTATAAAATTGCCAACATTTTACCTAATGTAAATTTTGATATCCCAATATTAAATAATAAGTATATTTTTTAAAATTTATCATATTATTGTGTAAAAAGCTTAATTGAAAAAGGGTTCTCCATCAAATGGTGGTAAAACGACCCTTTAAAGAATGTTAAGGTATTCAATGCTTAAAATCAGATTCATTCATATTTTAAGCTTATAAAATTTGTTGTATAACTGTAAAAACATTTAAAATATGTGTAATCATATTTTAGTATGATCTATTCATTCCCACCAATACAATGTCTTGGCATTAACTACCATTTAAAATTATAAAAATATTATTTTATTTTTAGGTATAACTCAATGTTGTGTGCAACGTAAGATTTCAATGAAACTCATTGCTGCATTATGAGTACACTATCAGACATAGCATACCCTTGAAATTAAATTTAATATTTAATTCAAAAAAATTAATAACTATGAAAATTTCATATTCTTTATTTACCTAGGATGTTACATCCTTCCCCCTTTTTGGGAATTGCATCTTCAGAATCTTAAAATTGGGCTCAGAAACATAATTAAAAGTACCACATTGCAAAAATAGTCAATAAAACTATTACTTTAAAAGAAATAAGGAGATGTAAAAAGGTCACATGAGATAACACATACTATGATTCAATGAAATAATTGATATAGAAGAGAAAACTATATGTCATGTTCTGATTGAGAGTGATAGAAAACATGATTTGGTGAAATTTAACAACCATAAAATCCCAAAATTTTTACGGGTTAAACTGTCTTTGATTACCTAGTAGAAAAAGTAAATGGAAAACATTTTTATGATCCATTTGGAGAATTTATTAATGATATTTCGTAATAACATAACAAAATAAACATAAATTTCATGTAGAGTTCCATCCTTTAATAAGTTTATACCAAAAGCTCATCTATTATCCTAATGATGAGTATAAAATTTGAATTGGTCACAACTGAGCTGCTAAAATTAGTATCTATATAATACCATGATCCACAAAGAAACACCATATAATTCACCTACCTTTAAACATTATCCAAAAAAAAATGGTATGTACTAGATCAGATAATCCCCAAAAGGATTATCAATTATAAAAAATACTACTCTTAATCTTCAATACTCAACAAACAATACCCAATGATAAACAAACACCATTAAATACACAATTTTCCTTAAAATTCATCATAGTTTTCCAAAATCAGTTTCAAAACCAATACTAAAATTAATTTAATCACATAGTCTTCCACAAAAACATAGCATTTATCTCCAAATAACATTAGATACTATTAAAGTCTCACACTGAAAAGTAATTAACCAAATTATATATTCTTTAGGATAGGTAAATCATTTCCATATATAACCCAAATCTATATCTGTACACACACAAAACATTGATTCATCCAAAATAAATTTCATGAAATACTCCGCAATTAAAATCCCTAAGTATTCAATTTTCATTATTCATATATTGTTCTCAAAAAAGAAATTGTATTTTAAAATAACCTTTATCACATAATCACAAAATCATTTACTTATAATAAGGATATCCATTGGATAAAACATAAGATCCAAAACCATCTTATTATTGATCAATAAAATCACTTAACTAAAAAGAATAATCCATAGTAACTTGAGACTTCATGTATGAAAGTGGTAGTCGATGCGACTTTTCACCCTTTGGTTGTGGGATAAATTCCAACGGCCTTGTCAGACGTGACAGGTTGTCACCAATCTTGTGTTTTTACCTTTTTTCTAAACCTAAAAATAACCCAAACTTGATTTACCCTCAATGGTTGTCTTATAACTATCATTTTCATGACAAATCATAATGTCCTCAATATCATCATTCATGGGGTCTTCTATACAATGACATTTTTACCACTATAAAATAACAAAATTCCCAATAGAAGAACATCTTACCTTAACGATGGTGTCCACCTAGTTTCATCATCATATAGGTCCCTTAGATAGATGTTCAATGAATTGAAACAAAGATTTAGTGATCCTTCAATGTCATTTAATTCTTTTATCTAAATACTCCTCGTACAACTTGGTACATATGGGTGTTCACTGAAATAAATTTTAAGAAAATAATCATGAATGAGATATATTTTCAAAACATCTGATAAAAAACTATTTTTATAGAAACAATCAGACCGAGTTTGAGTTGAAGCATTCAATAAATGGTCCCTTTAAATTACTATATGTATGTTCTTGAAGACTATTTTTTAAAATAAAATATAAATTGGTTTTTCAAGGGTCTCGTTTTTTATACCCTTTTTCAAAATCATAATATACTTCAAAATCTTGTGATAAAGTATTTGAAAATTCCTTGATAATATATATATTTTTAAAAAAATATGTGAATATTGGTAAAATATGATTTTATTAAATAACTCCCATGTTCCACAATGGTATCGATGTATAAGATATGTGTTTGACATCTCAAAAAATATCTTGAAATCAATATGTATGTTACAAAATGTTTCAGAGTCATCTGAACATGACTTTGCAATAATTATTGAAAACAAGTCATCAGGAAGAAATCAGAATGTCATTTGATATACTCCTCCTTCCATTTGTTATAGACATTCCTTGATTAGAAAAAGTTACAAAATAATGATTTAACATAATGAGTATACATAGAGACTAACCACGTGTCTATGTAAACTTCTAATCCTTAATGTAGTCTAAACCGACCTATGATACCATTGATAAGTCCCCAGCCTTAGAAAATTACATAACCTTGAGTAAAATCAATAATTAAAATTGAGTATAATTTCAGGTATAGAGTTTTAGAGAATTAGGTCATAATTATTAAATAATATCTAAAAATATTTTAAAGTAGACAAATATGCTCTATCTAATTTTTTTCAAAATTATAAAACACCTTATATAAAACCAGAATTACTTTATTATTGTTAATCTTCTTGGATTCTTCCAATCCACTATCCTCCCTTATACACTGTGAAAAGTATTTCAAAAACCTAGGATTAGAAATAAAATATTATTATAGGTTATAAAATAATGAATGAAAATGTTATTCAATAAATACATTGAAATCAATGAAATCATACATTTCAATCATAAAACATAATCTCTCTAACATACCTCACAAAATCAAAACATTAATGAATAACACATATAAATCATAAATCATATAGGTAACATCTAGCATCCATATCATACATGCATTGTAGTTTTCATGGCTACCTAGGGAGTTAGGGTTGGAATAACCATCAGAGTATATTCTCTAAATCTTTTAGGGGAAACAATAATGTTTACCTCGGTCACATTACCCAATGCATTGGGGAGCTATCATGGCCCGCCCACCCTAGGATTATAATGGAACCACCAATGTACATAAACAATTCCCAATAACCATAACATAATCATAACACATAACACAACAATAATTGAATGATATAATTTCCCCATTACAATCAAAATATATCAGTTAAAGATATTGACATAATAAATCCAATTTAAAAGACACATTAAAAAATTTAAAAAGAATATTATTGAATCATAGTGACACAAAGAAATTTGAAACTATAAAAGGAATTAACATTTTAAATTTTTTTTTCATATAAATAAATCCTTAAAACTAATTCAAAAACATGTACATTAATGAGAAATATTTAGAAGACTAAGTCATTAAAACATATAAAATAATATTTCACGTAAAGAGACTGTTAACACTTGAGAAAATACTTGAATAAGAATAATTAAAGAATAATATCTAAAAAAATTATAATATACTAATAATTATTAAATTCATGATACAATAAGTCAAAGGGAAGTATAAAAACCTTATAGGATAATAATGGTTTTCAAAATCACGATATGCCTCAATGAAAAGAGATTGAGATGTATTCCATTACGAAAATTTTGTAGCCTAACAACGTTACAATAAAATTCATAGAACGAGTTAAGGAAAGAGAATAGTGTCTCTCATAAATTGAAAATAAAATTAACTACAACGTGGATATAAGAACACATCCCAACATAGTAACATTAAAATTAAAACTCATAATGAAGAAGAAGTCATTGACTAAAAGAGGAGGGTGATATGTTCCCTTACAATGATTATATCATTACATGAAGGATAAAAAATAAAATAATTGTGGGTGAAAATATAAATATACCCAATATAACTAGATATTATGTGTAAAATAATCCTTGGTCATTCACACATATTTATAGAATTACATAATGAATAGTTCTAAGTTTAACCAAAAAATAGAAATTGGGATAAGAAGTATTCGTACAAAAATTTGGCAGCCTAACAACGTAACATAAAAAGTCAGAAAATGAATTGATGGGAGAGAAGAGGATTTATAATCACATGGAAATAAAATTTAAATTAATAAGTATATATAATAACATATCCCACAATAATACAATTTTAATTAGAAGACATAACATAACATAAGTATCTAAATAAAAGAAGAGGCTGAAAGATTCCCTTAAAAAGATCGTATCATTACATTAAGGATATAGATTTTAAAAAATTATTTGTGAAAAATATAAATTCACCCAATATAAATTGATATTAATTTTAATACAATCTGTTTTCATTCACACATATTCATATCACGACATAATCAAGATGTATAAGATTAACCCAAAGAATGGAAATTGGGTTAAGAAGTTCTCCAACCTTGAGTCTGAATGGTAATGTTTGTTCATTGTTATTCCTATATAATAACATTTGTTAATTATTTTAGTTCATATCAGACATTTAGTCGATGTTCGTAACTTGAGTGGAAAATGAATTTGTCATAATTATCAATTGTCCATGTGATTAAAAGTAAATTATCTCTAGAATATTATTCACATATATATTTATATATATCATATATATCTATTGTATAAGTATATATAATAGTCCAAAAAATTTGGAGATATGAAAGGAAATTCACCATTTTTTGAGACGGTAAGACATACGTACGCATAAATGCTACTTTCATTTCTATTTCATATATAATGGAATGAAATCATAATGATATGTAGGTGTATTATAATTATAGTAAAATATAATATTTTATATGTGTTACATAATATTTTTAAATCCATCAATTATACATTCCATTGACGGCATGAATGATTCATATCCCTTTGAGGGGGCGGTAGTGTGCATTTTCTCAAATGAAATTATCTTATATATAAAACATGAAAATAATAATTATATGTTATAAATGATAATAACATGATAATATAGATAAAACAAATATCATATATATAATATATAATTATAGTGCCTTGATAAAGGCCACTATGAGAGGTTGTTGGAGAACATTACACAATCATCATTTTGTGAGGCAGTAGTTCACCATCCACAAAAATAGTATGTACTAAATCAATTAGTTGGGGGTGTGTGTAAATATAGTTTAAATATTAATAGAAACAAAATCCTATTATATTGAGGATACTTCATTTATTATGTAATAAAATAAAAAAAATAGAATAGGGAGTGAAGAAGTAGAATAATGGAAATGAGTTTTAGAGAAGACACTACCTCTTAAAACGTGTAAATCTCATTGGTTCGAGATGAAATGAATTCTTGAATTTCCTTCTGCCTAAAAGAATGATTTTAGTAGTAAGAGGGTTATGTTGGTATTTTATGGAAAGGTATTTCGGACAATCCATGGGGCTTGAGAGGTGTGTGTGATGGGTTAGAGGTGATGGCCTTTTATAAGAGGGAGGACGAGCTCTTTAGGAATGTTTGAAGGTATTATTTTAATATATAATTATTTTCAGGTTAAAAAGGTTGAAAACTAGTTAAATTAACTGAAATGGAATATATATGACGAAATAAAATCATATAATTATAATTTCATAGGTTTTGGATATTTGTTTAATCCTTATATTTTTAATTTTACCATTTTTTTCTTGTACTGTTTTATCAATCATTTTAAACTGAGAGAATGAAAATAGTTACCATACATGAAAAATATTCAATTAAAGAGTCAATAATTACATTTTAGACTTATTATAGCTATTTTGATGAATCATATATATATTTGGAAATTTTATAATTTATAGTAAAATATGATATTTTTTAAAATATCAATTATGTCAATTTTGACATTATTATTATAATGACATGTTAAAATTCCATAAATACATCATTTATTATAAAAATATCATTAATAATTTTATAACATGTATCTATCTTTGATAAAATGTTTTGATTATATCAAAATAACCAAATTATATTTATTTTAACATTTATAATATCATTTATTTCATTCCTTTATTAATGAATCAATCACTGCTTCACCATTATGTAAGTATTAAATTTATCTATTTAATGTATAAAAATTATAAATAAAATACCATGATGTATTAAATATATTTTAATTAATAATTAATATTTATTGTTGAAAATATCTCTTATATAATGCCATATAAATATTATTTTACTAAAAGATATACTTTTATAATAAATTTTCCTTACTTGTAAATTAATTTTTATAAAATGTCATTTTCACTAACAAGTGGCTCTATGGGGTCCAAAAATTGACCCACGGATGCCCTTGATTGTAACTGTTTCATCCACTAGGGTTAATACACATTTTACGGTAATTTATTATTATTATAATACTATTTTTACCCTTATTTCACATATTTATCTTTTAACCAGGGTAAATAAAATATTTATTGAAGTTACTATTCATAATGACTAAAAATAAAAGTTACCTATTTAGAAAATTTGGACCTCCTAATTAAAAACATGGAATCAGTTCATCCAATTTCAAAACACATTGATTTCCGAAATTAATTAAAAATTTATTCCCATTGTCAAAACCAAAAAACATGTTTTTAAGAAATAATAACTACCAAATGATTAACATGTGTTTATGTCCCATATCAATGTGAAATTACATTAAATGAAAAAAATTGGTTTATAATATAAATATATTATCCAATTAAAATTTAAAACCAATTAAAAATATATTCTTACTATAAAAATAAATTAGATTAAAAAGGATGTTTTAAATTTAAATGTAGTATTTTTCACTATTCATCAAAAAATGAACTTAATTAGAAAAATTCGAAAATATTACCCAATATATATTTTGATATCCCCCTTTTAATGATGAAGTTGTTCAAGTCATATAGAAAAAATAAATGTTTGAAAAAAATATTTAGAAATTGTTCATCATTGAAAGGCAGTAAAACGACCCTTCAAAGAATATTAATGTATTTCATACTTAAAATATGATTCATTTGTATTTTGAGCCTCTAAAATTTATATGATAAATGTAAAAAAATTTAACAAACATGATTAATAATATTTTATTTATTTTTATTCATTCCCGCCAATACAATGGCTACACATTAAGTACCACTTAAAATAATAATAATAATATTTTATTTTTTGGAATAACTCAAAGTTATGTGCACCATTAAATTTCAAAGAAACCCATTTTTGCATGTTGAGTACAATATCAGAGATATCATCCCCTTGAAAAAAACATAATATTTAATTCACAAATATTAATATACATGAAAATGTCATATTCAATATTTACCTGGGATGTTACAGTATTTTGGTGGAAATTATTAAAACAAATCAAGTAGAATGAACCATATACTGATCCATAAAAGGTGGATCATCAGACTATGGAATATAAGAAAAGTAGAATTATTTGAATTGTATTTTATATGTAATTTTCAAATGGGAAAACGAATTTGATAACAATTTTATGTTTAGTACCTTCATGGATGTTTCGAATTTGTGATTATGTTTAGGGAAATTAAAATAAATTGATGCATAACGAAGTGTAGATAGTATTTATGGTATAATTATTTCAGTTTTTTTAATATTATTTTAGTTTTTACGAAGAATTGGTATGTGAATTATTTTGTTAAAAAAAGTGGCCATCATAATGACTTGTCTTCAATTTGAGAATATTTTTTCGTCACAATGAAGAAACATCTGACTGAAGAATAATACTAAAGTAATGTTATAAGTTGCATATAATTCTAAAGGATGGTTAAGAATCTAGGAGGTTCAAGAATAACGGACAAGAGTTAACAAGTTCTGAAAGAGTCAATGATGAAGACAAATGGGATATAAAATTCAAGTTTCAACATTTTGGTAAGAGGGAAAAATATTTAAATTACATTCCAAACAAAAATTTGTCTCTCTTATAAATTTATGAATCATCCTTTTTACTATTGGCACTAGTAATATTTATTTATAATATTAACGAAAAATCATTAAATGTTGTCGATGCGAGAAGATGTTATAAGACTAAGACATCATGATGGTGTTTTTGAAAAGAATAAGAATAATGAGGAACACAATAGTCCGAGTAACTAGATAAAATAAATGAATTAGAATTTTTTTGAGGATGTATGAAGTGATTAATAATTTTTACTGGGGTATTATTTCTTCTTTTTTTTCCAAATTTAGTAACCAAATGATAAATTAGAATGATCCATAGGACAGATTTTTCATAATAAAGTGCATAATGGTTGTTTCTACATATTTCTGTGTAGAAATTCGAATATGTTTGTTATAAAGGTTATATAATTGAAAGATAATAAGGAAATATAATGGATTTTTTTCCAATCTTGGATGGTGTTATTAATTATAACCCAAACTTGTGTTATATAATCTATTCTAGAAGAAGCACAGTCATTGCTGTATTAAACATATTGATTCACATGAGTAAGGTTGTATTAGACATTTTTTCCCAATTTATGGATTGTTTTCTAGTGGATTATGTGGTATTATATTATTTCCATACCAATATAATGATGTAACTACTCTTGTTTATTATTGAACATTGTAAATACTTATGGTCCTATTGATGTGTGAATTCATTATTTTCATAAAATTGATAATTCATTAATAGGATGAAAATGATGATCCAAAATAAATGAAACTAAAAAAAATTATCAGTGATTCACCCCAATGATGAATTGATCTTATATAGGCTTTAATTATATTATTATATTGAATAGAAATCCACATAAGATAAAACTAGGGTGAGTTAACTATTCTTCCATACATAAGTATGACAGTGTCCCCAGTACATTGTGGCCATTATCACATGTTCAAAAACACCTTATTATGATAAAATAATGTAGAAGAAAGGGAATGAACAAATAATCATTATCCTATAATCAACCATGTGTAGTGAAAAGGAGTTATTAATCTCACATTCTAAAAAATAATTGTCATCAATATCATAAAAATTGAGCATCTTTTTTTGGTGGAGTCCATCATATACTATTTGAATTATATTATTCCTCACTTTTATAATTTAGGATATTTTTTAAATCGTCTTTAAATATATTTTGGATATCAACAAAATTGCATGGATTTATCATCTACATAGAAAAAGTAGAATAGATGAAGTGTTGAATAATGCCTTTACTCTTCATCCCCCACTTCTATTTTTCAGTATATTGGAAACCACCTTTCATTTAGTTTTTTTTTCAATCTATCTACATCAATATTAATCTTATATACTATATAAAAATGTTTCTCTCCAATTATTCAACTTTTTATATATATATATAATTTCCAAGATGATCGTTATTTTGGAATATCCATTCCCCCTATTCCATACTATGCAAAAAAGTATTTCCTTATGTACTACTGGGACATTTCGTAACATTGATTTAATGAGAAGATTTATGATTAAATTATGGTCCATTGATACTCAATTCATATATTCCAGAATATATAATAACATGTGTTTGAACACCCTCAAGATCATTACCATTATTCCCCAATTCATTATATGTAAATATTATTCATCATTTTATAAATTTTATTTCCCATAAATATTAGTATTCAATATTCCATAAAATATCACATATATTTCTTCTTTTCATTAATGAAGTCTCAAAACAATGTCTCTATAATTCATGTTATTGAAATACAATGAAATAACAACCATTAAATTCATTGATATTATATTTTAAACTAGAAATTATATATTATATATTTCATTCTTTTTCATATGTATAATTCACTTCATTAACATGATTAATATCCCCATCAACATATACATCCATAGTTGAATGTATTAATCTACATGGTTTCACTATCCAAATATGGCATAGAGCCCTTTATTTTTCATTGATAGATATAATATCATATATCGTTAAATGGATTACAAACTAAATTCTTATAAGTTGTGTTCAATTATTAATGATGATAAAAACATACACTCGAAGAAAAATTATTCATTTATTTTGTTCAAAAGTAATATTATCTCAAATAATTAGTCATACAATGAAAAATGTTATATGATCTAATTTTTATTTTCCACTTGATCCTGACAAGGTATTTCATAGTGTAGATTTGATGATATTATCATTTTTTCTACCTCTTTTCATCTCTCTTAATAATATGTGCATTGGGAAATAAATATGGTAGACACTATGCTATATACTCTAATTGTTTTTCATTTCACATTCACTATGGATAATACGATGTCATTATATCATCAAACACTCTATTTTCCAAATAAATCAAACTTCTCTTCAGTTACCTAAATATCATGTAACTAGTTATAAATGTTTATAAACATACATAACTGAATTCATTTACAAGCAACACAAGTGTTATGATCCTTATACTACTTTGAGCATTCAATTCTAGATTACCATAACTCATTATTTACATTCTCCATATTCAATGGATTATTATAAATTATTAAACATCACATTTAATATTTTTGAATAATATTCTTGAAACCAAAAATTAGACATAATGATATTTTTTGGTGATCTATTATTTTATATATCATGCTCCTAGTGGATGTTTTATGAATCTAGTTCTAGGGTGCAGGGTTGAAGATGATGTAAGAATTCTTCCAACTAATTTAATTATACATATTTATATATTTTTTAAAATTATATATAGTATTTCTCTTTCATTCACTAACATCAGCATTATTTTTCAAATGTACTATCATTGTAAAATATTATTCCTTATCACTGGATTAGTTAAATATGATTGGAGTTGGTCATGTCCTATGCTAATTTATTTCGAATAGTATGAGTGATGTTAACCTCCCTCGTCTACCTGTTTATAGAACCATGTCATTAATTATCCTGATTTTTTTATGTACATCACTTATGAACCTTGATGGAATCTTTTGTATGGATATACTTTTAACATGATTTGGATATCCTTTCAAATATCATAGTTTCAATGGTCTTGGTCATCCTTATGATTGAAATAATTTTTATATGTACACAATTAGGATTCCCTTTATAAAATAAAATAATTAAATCTAGAGGAAAAGGAAATTAATTCCATCAACATTACCTTTGATTTTATACCACATACATGTAATTTAGATATTATAATAAACATGGATATAACATCACAATCTCCTCCTACTTAATCATACTTTCTGTGGAGACTCCAAAACATCCTCCAAACATTTTTCAATCAATATATAGACCAAAAATGGAAATGCATATATATTGAAAAAAATTAGTTCATTAGGTATATAAATTTTTATTCTCCAATTTTTAAACAATTATGATATTCAAATATTCCTATAGAACCCTATGTAGAGGGTGAATATGATTGAATTATGAATAAAACGTTTCTCATAGATAAAACTTACAAATCAAAATATCCCATTCTCATGGGAGTAACAAAAAAATCAATCAATATATATCGTTATTTTAGTTACATAAAATAAAAATAAAAATTTTAACCATCTAATAAATCAAATAACACATATATTTTACATAGATAAATCACACTAATATGCATCCAAGTTGAATTCACACTACTATAAGATGGTGTAAAAAATACATTATTTTTCACTATTAAGGGGATAAAATATTAGATTTTGTTCACTCAATTTAATTTCTCCCAACCTTCCCAAATTATTTATGGATTTCATGTTTCTCACCCAACAATAACCTTCTTTTCTTTTATAATAAATCTAATCATTGAGTTAGGTATTTATTTAATTTAATTTCATCAGTTCTTTTGTTATTATAAAAAAATTTGTTTATTTGGTAAACAATTGGATTAGGAAATAATCACACATTATATTACTACTGGATGTTTAGTGTGTAGTTCTAGGTACCTAGTGGAGGATGCTCCACTGTAAGGAACATGGGAAATCACCGGGTAAGAGTTGGTATGTTATTTGGTACTTGGGAAACAACTCTTTTTTTGTGTAAAGTATTATAATATATTATGGAATATTTTCAAAGATAGTAATGAAGTAAGTATTTTATTACTAGTATCATGGGGCACATAGTGAATATATTGAAAATATTAAATAAAATATTCACATAGATATTGTTATTTTGAAATACTATTATATATCTGAAATGGTATTTCATATGGGAAAACTGAGACAACCCTTAACTATAAAAGGAATGTTCATTAATTAGAATGATATAATCATTGTTTTCATCAGATCAATCATTTAAATGATGTTATATGAATGATAATAGGAAAATAATTTAATGAAATAAATTTTATTAATTAATTTTAATTGAACAAATTAAATTATATTTTAACATGCCTATGGCTATATCCTAGTGATATCCACCTAAAATTAGATATTGGATAGGACTATATAGGGGATATTTGGATGATAATAATAGGATAATGGGTCAATTACCATTTTTATAAGGATTGTATTCTCATTATATGAGTTATTGGATATCACCAATGACCTTGAAATGATACATTTCATCATAAATAATTGGTAAAATTTTAAATGTATGGAAATTTTTTGTGGGATTAATATCCATTTTTGATTCTCTGATGTCGAATGTGAATTAATTCTTATATGAAATTAATCATTGAATTAGTTATTGAAATATGATGGAATTTTTTTCTCCCTTGAATAAGGAATTAATAAACTATCTATTAAATCAGGATTATCTTTCTTTGTTGGTCATTTTCTACATCAATGGAAAATGGAAAACATAAACAATGTCTTCCATTTTTTCTGGCATTTTATTTCATTATTTTCTCCCCTATTAATCAAATTTTTTTCATTAGTATTTAATTTTAAAGGCGTTTCAACAATAACTACAAATAAATGATGGTGTAATTTATCAGTGGAACAATTTATTATCATGGCATGTTCAAATTGGGGATTGAACGCACAATCAAGGAACAATGATAATGATTTATTTTCAAAAAACTGTGTAGGTGTGATGTTTTCCTGTGATTGATCATGCCGTGTATTGGGATTGTTAAATAGTGTGATTATCTATTAAAGGTTCTATTATAATCCTTCCATCATTATTGAGTCAGGATTAGTCAACTCAAATTTTACTTTTATGAGGGTTATATTTGGATAAAGTATATGAGAAGGTTACATGAAATGATATGTGTGAATGTAATTGGATTCTATAAAATCTAGATATATATCAACTATAGTTTGGAAGAATCGACACTATGTGGACGCCTTATGTCATAGATAAGGTTTTTTGTAGGGATAAGTATCACATATTGTGGTCCATATCGACATGTCATGTGACTAGAAGATATAAATCTAGTTCTTTACCATGGTTACACGGCCATAGGCATGACCAGGGTATATAATAAAGGGGAGTCTACATGGGCCTAACCAAAGTACAAGTGCTCATGATGATGAACTAGGACTCGAGCATGATTGGTCTTCATGATATAAGCCATATATTATCAATACACATTGTTTACGAACATCAGCGTATGTTACATCCCTTATTCTACAAAGAATACCATTGTATCTATTTTTGACTATTCTCTTAGTCAATCCTTTTGAGGGTTCAGTAAGGAACCCTATTATAAACATTGGTTGAGTGATAAATTCTATGGGATAGATCAAGATCGACTAGATATCCCTTGTTTTTCCCTATGGTGATGTCCTCTATCATTTTTTTCTAGTTTGGGTTTAGTATCAAATTTCATGCATTTAGGGTGGTTGATCCCCATCCAAGTGGGTAATTACCTATAGGATTTGGTATCCCCCATAGTCTATTGGTGCGATCCCCTAACTATGTATTGATATTATATGAGAACCTGTATTTACATCTTGATGGAGAGGAAAATTATCACAACATCTCGAATGAGAGCCTTCAGTGTTAGAAAGGCTCGAGGAGTGTGTTCTCTCAGAAGAGTGTTACTATAGAGACACAATAAAAAATAAATATTCCTAGTGAGTATGTGTCCTTAAATTGATACTTTATGACTATATTCAATCACATATATGATTTTAATTTCCCATAATCTATTTTAATCAACATTATGTTATTGATATTAGCCACACATGATGCTTTTTGTTTTGTAATTTCATGGATTCTTACTAGGTATGTTTATACTCTCACAAATATGGGATATTCTGAGATTTTCATGTATTATATAGATTAAAGTCCTATTTTTTATTTCTCAGGACACTAAATATCTTGTGGATCATTGTTTTTCTAGATGAACCATATATGGTTATATTATATTCATTATGAATTTTTTTCCCTTTTAAAAATAATTATGGATTATTTTTTAAATTTTGTGAGATTTTATTTGTTCCCTTTTCATTCATGTACTATTTTTAAAACACTAACATTTAATTAGTTGTATTAATGTAAATTTAGTATCATTTATTTCATTATGATCTACATTTTATTGGTTTTTAGATATGGTTGGGTGTGTACCGGTGCCTAAGGCTATGTCACCCTTTGATTGTGATATTCCAACCTAGTTCTAATGGTAAACACATAGATTATATTTAATTAACTGGGGGTGTCACAATAGACTTTATACTATCCATGTGGGCCCAAATGGGTTGTTTCACGATAGAGTCCTTTAAAAGTATATTTTAGGCTATGTTAGTACCATAGAATTGATATATTATAGTCGTGAAGATTCATATTGGATCTAGGGAGATAATGTTAAAGAATCTAGAGTTTGTTTCTCAAGAAAGGGAAACCTATGATGGTGCATGAGCTGGAATATCCGTCCACCAAAACATTGAATACAAGAATAATGAATTTTTACATGTAGGAATTTATTATGTGTAGAACATGATCACATACTGCATATATGAATTGGATGTGATTTTCATGTCTTTCAAGATTCATATAACCATATTTTCTCTATGATCATGGTCTATATTGAAAATTTGTTGAGGCCTCGATGAAAATGGGTAGCTTGGATTTCTCAGATAGATCTTGATGATGATTAGTTTTACGATGGGGATTTTGTTTTGGGGCCTGTGTAGGATGTCTCACCACAGGGCTATTTTTCAATCAATCTTCCACATATGTAGACCTTTTATATCATATAATAATTGATATATAATGTGAAAAGACTATGTGAAATTACTATGTTCAATTGGTAGATTCCTCATAGGTTATAAGAAAACCTAGACACATGGGTAGTAAAGAACAAGCTCAGGTTCAATGTGAAATATTGTCCCTGTTGGGACTCCCAATCAGATAGAGTCCCTCGTAGTGAGACTTCTCCATTTCATCATAGGGTGATGGTAGAGATTTTTGACATAGATGAATGATGGATAAACTCTCACTTATCTATATTTCAAGTAGATATTCAAAGTGCAGTATTACCTAGAGAATATGGGTCGGTATTCATACATGAGATTCTAGATCTCAGGAAAAGGATCACATTAGTAGTTGAGTTTTCAAAAAGGTTAAATAACCTATAATAATACTACATAGACATGGTTTATGATTTATACCATTGAGCATGGACCTTAATGTGTATCTTTCATATAGATTTATAGATTGGAATAGTAACTCTCTTTATCCCTTCCTATGATAGTGTGCAAGAGTGTGCCTTGGTGGTGGAGATATTTATAGATGTGTATTCTCTGATAGTTGATTTTAGTATTGGTAATACTAGAGCATATAATTTGGGAAGATGTTAGTTGATGATAAACATAGAGACTCATGTGATCAAGGCTTTATTATGTATTTTTTGAGATAAAATCTCCACCAGATAGGGGATTCATGATGGTTCTAATTTTCTGAGTGTGAGGTGATTCAACTCATGATATGGGTGAGGTTATATCATGCCGGATTTTATAGAACTAAATATGGGAGAAAGGGAGGTAGTTGATAAGACACCTTGGAAGTGGTAGTGTCTTGGGTATGTAGGTTTTTAGGTAGTAAGACATGGTAGAGGAGTAGGTGGTGGGTGATATTTTGACCTACTACCACCACTACCATCTATATTTAGTCAACACCAGGCTTTTGGAACTATTATTTAGGGATATGACATGTTTCATTCAGTGGAGAATTATGACCTCAATGCTTGAGAGATGATTTGAGCCACATTATATATCTTTTATATTTTAACAATGATATTGATAGAGATAATAACAATCCGTTATTTCGTTTCATAATTCCATGTTTGATATATAGAGATTATAGTGGTTCATTTGGCTCAACAACTTCATTTTTAGACTCCTAATCAGGGAGACATCCCAAATGCACAAATCTGTGGATACTATGACCAAAATCTTGGAAGATATATCTTGTATAATATTTTATCTCTTCCATGATAATGCTATATGATTTCAATAATGTATATACTGGATCTTCATGTTTTGTGAACAAGTTTTCTATTTTGGGTAGAGGATTGGGGGAGCCATAATAGATTGATTAAGGTTTTAAATTTATATTGTGAATTAATTCTAGGAAGAGTAGGATGGGATCATACATAAGAGGACATGATCACACAATAGTTAGGTAGTATAAACCTTGGAGTACTATGTTTATGAACATTCTATTTTCATCAGTTTTGGATGAGTATGAGGACCTATTCCTCGATGAAATTATAGGCTTACGTCTCCACCAAGAGATCAATATCTTCTGACAAATACACTTAGTGACTACCTCAATATCCATTATAGTGTATTAGATGGACCTAATAGATCTTTAAATTTTTATAGTTTAGATGGTGGATTTACAAATGATGGGATTTTTTAGACCCAATGTATTCCTCGAGGAATCCCAGGAGTTATTCATCAAGATTCAAAACAGTATCATATGGATATGTGTTAATTGCCATATCCAAAATTAGGTTACCATCATGAATACATTTCCATTCAATTAATATATAGCCTCATAAACCATCTTAAATGGATGATGTGGTTCTTGATGAATGAACTTAGGTTGGGATATCACTAACTTTTAGTTTGATAGGAGGATATAGAAAAATAAAATTTTAATATCACCATGGTCACTATAAGTACTTGGTGATTACCTTCATAAGAATTAATACATCATAAGTGATTATGGGTCATATAGACCTAATTTATCATCCCTTTATGGATTGGTTCATAGTAGTCTTCATCAATAAAATATTTATGTACTTGGTGTTATAGGAGGATCACATAAGGAATTTGAGGATGGTTCTGCCCATAACATGAGGTAAATAGATTTAAGGAATTTTATAAAAGTCCTAGATTTTGATTACATGGGTCTAAATCACATGAAAATCCTTTTAAAATAGTGAATGTTAATGGATCCTTCCATAATAAATGCAATTATAACTTGTGAGAAACTAAAAAATGCCAGTGGGGTGAAGATCATACCTGGTTTGGGAGACTATTATCAATGATTAATTTCAAATTTCTTCACTATTCATTCACCTCAATATTCATTGAAATAAAATAGTAATCCATTCTTGTTGACAGATAGATACTTATATGCTTTTGACTTGTTGTGGAAGATGTTGAAAAGTGCCAGCATCATGAGAGTTGTAACACTCCAAGATTGTTTGAAACTATGATTTTAAATAAATTTAATATATGTGATATTTTTAATTACACCCAATATCGAGTTAATCACTCACTACATGCAACAAATAATTTTACTTGTTTTAAATATGCCACTATGTTTCAACAAACTGGGTTATATTATTAATATTATTTCTAAAATGATCCCATTTTAACCTCGCCTTTAAAATTAGTGATATATATTTTAATAATTTTTTAATAAATAAATTATAATGGATATTTATAATAAATTTTATTTATAAAAATGTACTATATTTTTTGAAAAGTATTTTATTGTTTGGAAATAATATTTTGTCAACATAAATATTTCTTAAATACATTTTCAACAAAAAATAAAATAAATTTTGTTCCAATAATATAATTGATATTTGAAATATTAATATTCATTTTTAAAATCTATATAGAAATATTATCTTATAGTTATTTAATGTTCATTTTGGTAAAAAGTAAAATTTTCCGTAAATTGTGAAAAATAAAGGTTTTTATTAAGATTTTTCATTTATTTTAAATATTTTTTAAATATATAAATTATATTAATATGGTTTTAAATTTATCATTAGTTAAATAATATATATTAATAAAATTTTTATAATTCAGAAAATATTTCTTATTTATGTTAATTATGAAAACATTTTAAACATATGAACATTTTGTATTTGGAAACACTCTTCTTTTCATGTTTGTGGGATTAATTTCAAATTACAATTTTCTACTAATACTAATGGTATTTGAAAAAAATATGCATTAATGGAATAAAAATATATAAATTTTTTATAAGGGATACTGAATTTTTTACCATAAATAATAGTAAAATATGTAAAAATTATATACCATATTTAAAATAAAAATGTGTATATATGGGGTTAAACTAAAAATATAAGGCATAAAATGGTCAAAAAATTTCCAACACCCATTTTCTATAAATATTTAGACTATATATCTTCTATGATCTATAGTGGCTCAGTGGTATGCTTTAACAATTTACTAATTGATTATTTTCAATTAATCCTCTATGTCTAGTTAAAGCCTAGATCCACTCTTCTTGTGTCTCTCATCCTTACCTCCCGTGATTCTGTAAAGGTAAAGGAACTAAACACAAGGATTTACAGGGTTCAATTCAATGAACTACTCCTTATTGGGTTGGTTATTCACCGCAACACAGACTCCCCCTATAATTCGATAAGAAATTAAAATGGTTGATACATAGTCACACTCAATCTCTCCTGAGTCCCACATGAGATTCATTAAACCGCTTCCCACAGTGTTACTGGAATTCCACTGGCCTACTTTATAATCCCACAGAAGACTTCTTCCCTGCAATAAATCTCACAGGGGTCTTCTAGCTCTCAAGTCACATGATTAGCTTACTTCTTTAATCTCTTTATTCAATGGGGATGATCTTCTACACTCTACACACAGGATTTCTGAATCACACTTGCATGTGGATTTTTTCAAGATCATCAAAAGCCTTTGGTAATGTCTGTTGGCCTTGCTCAATAACTGTAATAACTTTTTTTGATCAGTTCTTGGTCTGAAATATACTAAATAAATTATTTCAACTTCTGATGAAGACTTATCCTCACTTATATGTGTTCAATTTTTGGCCACAACATCTTAAATAATTCCTGAGTGAATATTCAATATATCAGCTCAGTTTGCCTTCCTGGACTCTCAATTTCTGAAAACTCATATAGAATAAAATCTTCAATTATATCTTTCTCCAGTCTCAAGAGTCACTTAATTCATTCATTGATGTCATAGGATCAAATACCTCTTTTATTTAGATATCTCAATGATTTTCCCACGTGCATGTGTTCATGCATGATTGCATGAATGAATCTCGTATTTTTGAACATGAATTGTCTT
Organism: Viscum album; assembly: GCA_963277665.1. Lineage (NCBI taxonomy): Eukaryota > Viridiplantae > Streptophyta > Magnoliopsida > Santalales > Viscaceae > Viscum > Viscum album. Next base: position 49,757,398 of record OY728152.1, on the reverse strand, counting down.
CTCTTCTTGGATTCTAAAATATTGATAACTCAAATACCAAAATTTCATTTCAAATTTTCCTTCTTTTAGAATGATTTCAGCTTCTATTCATATATGGATTGAATTAAATTCAATATTTTATTGTTTTTATCCTAGTTACTTCTCACACGTGCATGTGATTATGCATGATTGCATGCATGTGTTTATAAATGATTTCATGAATGCATAATAAACCGCTTGTAAACCCGAACACACACTGTTCACTTGTATCAATGCTTTAGGTTCAATGTGTTTCTGTCATGCATATGAATTCACTTCCATCATGGTGCTTCTCAATTTCTTCTTTCTCAATGCACACACTTCTTTCTTATTTGGTTTGTTGCTCACAAAAACATTCTATTATTAATTATAGATCAATTATATGTGTGATTCATCATTTCGGAATGGGTGTATTCATTTATTTGTGTTCTTCTATAATTCTTCATTTTTATTCTACACATGTGCACACACACATTATTTTATGTTCTTTGCATGCACATGAACTCCACCATGTATGCACTCTCATCTTTCACTTCATGAAACCAAAATAGATGACAGGTTATTATTCGCGCAAGGAGTGAATGTTTATCTCCTTAACATAATAAATAAGGTTAGTATGTTCTTTCTTTGCGGAGTACAACATTGGTGCAAGTGAAACTATTTCATACTAGTGGGTAACTCCTCAAAAAACATTGGTGAGGGATCAAGAGAACTTGTTGTGTATTTTTATTTATTCCATGAACCAAAGTAGTTCTTTCTTTCCGTTCACGCAAGGGATCTATGTGACTCCTTCATGTAGAAAGCCTATGTGTAACTCTCTCCTTTGCATAGAAATGCAGCATTGAAAACCATCTGCCTTTCGAAAAATAGATGATTTGCAGTGTCACATTTGCTTCAGAGAAGATAGAGCTTCTTTTTTTCATAGATTTGAAGAAACGTATTCATGGCATGATATTATGTTTTTTTAAAGTGAGGAGCACATTAAAAACTATGGGATTAATATCTTGGAATTCATGAGATATTAGGGTTTGAATATTTTAAAACTTCAGATAATTAATATGTCACATGTCTCGAGTGTTTCTTTTTCAAATGCCGGCTTCTTTTTTTGTGGTGTAATACTCATGTGCATACATTTATGAACGCATGAATACCATTTCCTTTTATATCAAATGGGCATCACACCCTCGGAAAATTCATTTTCCTTGGCCTCCTTTAATTTTCTTCATTTAGATGCATGCATGCATATTTTAATTCATGCATGTGTTTGGTCTGTATGGAAGATCATCATGGAAGAGTTTTCGTCACCAACACTGGCATGGAACTCGATCAATGAGGTGTGGGGTCTTCTCTGGGGAACTGGTTCATGTTGGGGGGTTGTGGGTGTTTAGAGGTTCAATACAACCCTAGTGCCTCTCCTCAATTGTTGGATCAACTCGTAACTATCATGGACAATGGATATTGTATCCTGAAGTGCATGATAGATTATGAATTTGAGATCTTTCTCGAGATATTTTGGAAAACTGAGATTTCGTCAATTTTTTTAACTCTTCCCACATCAAAATCGGGATGCAGTATCCATTTAGTTCATTAATAAACTCTCACTGCCCTGATGCTAGATTACTCTTCTCCCCCCTCCAGTGATTCCCTGCATCAGTTCTTTGTAGGCATGCTCTTAGTGAACACTCTTCCCCATCCAGGCGCACTCCTAGTGCCCACATGCCACACATTTTCACCACTGTGTGCACACTAGTGGGAATATACTCAGCCCGCATACAACAATTACGAGATGGCTTCGAGGCATTTTTCTTGGGATCAGTATACCCTCATGTCCCACATATGAATTGGGTGAAGGCTTCAACTGGAATACATGAATATCCCAATTCTTTGGAAAAGAAACAAAACAAATATACTTAGTCCAAAAGAAATTATAACCAAGATGATATTCCATCATTAAATACCAATTACCTTTTTTATTATAACTGTCATGGAGATTTGTAGGTTGTAGGAGATCCAGGTGGAGGAGATTGAGTCTGATTCAAAAATTATGGGGTCTTCTATTCAGAAATGGTGGGATGCTCCTTGGCAATAGATTTAACTAATTCAGAGGTGCATCATAGAGTTCAAACATGGAAAAAAGCTTCGCCACATTAGTAAGGAAGTTGATTTTGCAGATGAATTGGTTACATGGATTAGGAATCCTATTAATACACTTGTAATTTTCGATATCTTAGGTTCCCTTCCTTTATTGTGAACGAAGGTGATCAAAGGGGATGCACCGAGCCTACACCACTTTTGTCCTTTATGTGGAGGTTTTTTCAATGTACTTGGAGACAATTTTTAATAAAAAGATAAAGTTAATGTAAAACATTATCTACCTTCCCTTTTAAGATCATGAATCCCAAGTATCTTCAATTTGTTCCTTTTATCAAATCACGGATAATGCATGGAAAATTTCGTTAGTAGTCATGCATTAAATCATAATGTATGGCCCCTCCTTGTGAGGGATGTTGTATATCCTAACACGATTCTTGGACATTGAGTTCTAGTGATTTTTAAACTTCATCCATCTAGAATAAATGGATTGATCTTTACTTATTTCTTCATGTAATTGAGTATTTCATGGAATTATTCAAATGTAGAAACAATGTATCTCCTTGATACAAGTCTTGGAACTTTGAACCGGATCATCATTCATCAGAAATCAATATGCAGAATATCAAAGCATGACGTCCAATGTCAAATTGTGATTCTCAAGATATCAGGGTCATTTTCATTGGAATAACTTCCCCTCATCAATCATCATCACCACCAATTTTCCATACACATATCGACACATGACACCTTATTTTCTTCTTGTAGACAAAAAATGAAACCCCATGCTCATCAATATCTCCCTTGGTATTTTTTTCAAAATAATTTTATCACACATTAAATGGGTCAATATGTGTGCCAATATTTCCACCCAACATATTTTAAATGAAATACAAAATTCTAGGGGGTCTGTTCAAAATCAGGTGCTCCTCCATTTGAATAAAATCTTCTTGAAATAGTTAGATTATTCCAATGGTGCATGTTATTCAATATTCAGAATCTCTATTTGGCCTAGCATAATAGTTATACATTTGTTTGCATGATGTCCCACCTTCTTAAACCTTCCGCATAATAGTTGTGAGACACATGGGTTGTCATTTGATGATAACATATCATAAAATGATAATTCTTTTTCAAGTATAATGACCTATTTCCCCTTTTAATTTTCAATAGCTAATACTGCATCTTCAGCATTATGCAGTTATCTGGAAATTTAAAATTGATTAGGGATGATAAATAAACACTCATTCCTAACATTTTTTGATTTGGAGATTCCACATGGGTTTTTCATTGTCTTCATGTTACCTTTATATGGTAACATACTATGGTTATCTACAAGAATGTCTTCAGAAAAACCCATCTTCTTCGGGATTGATTATCTTTTTAGTTTCATCTTGCTTCCATTAATTTTCATGGATTGTTTGCAGTGATCCATGTTATGGACTTATTTCAATATTAGAATAATATTTTCTTGGTTGATATGCAATTATTGAAATATATCATTGAATTATTATTTGGAATAGATTGTTTCTCATTTATCTTTACATTAGTGTTTTGTATATTCCCAATTGAAGACTTTTAAACACTTTTTTACTTTCTACTTCTTTTGTAGTGGTATATTCTTCATATCAATATACGCAAGATGCATGGTGTGACTAAACTAGAATTCATGATAACTGTGACCACTTCAATTTCACACATCACAGAAGAAATCAATATATTAAAATATGTTCTTAGTAGATAGATTTTTAGTCATCGGTGCATTCTTCCTTAGCATTATAGGTTTCTTCATTTATTAACATATACATTCCTTGAATACACGAATTCCTCAATTTTCATATGATGACATATTATTCCAGAAATCATAGTCATGATGCCCACACTTCCAACACCACCATCAATTGAAAAACAAATATCTTTCTTTTTCTTGTAGTATCAATTTTTCAAGATTTAGTGTATTTTTTTCGAGAATTTCCACTCTTTCATCAAATAATCCTTTTGGGAGTTTCTTTTCGTAACTATTCTAGTATCTACCCATGAAGTTTTGATGGATGTATTGATATTTTTATCAATCCACATCTTCTTAGCTTTTGGCTTTGAACCTGTACTTGAAGATTAAACTGCATTAGTATAAATATAAATAACTAGGTTATGGGATACCTTCTTCTTAGTGGATGATTCCATTGAATTAAAAGATGATATGATGTTCCTTTAGGAATAATATTCCTCAATTCACACTTTAGTGGCATTATATCTCCTTTCATCTGATTGAATAATTTTAGCATCAGGTGATTGTTGATTTTTCAATCTCACCTCTAATTACAATTATTTCATGTTGAGAGAGTTCTTCTCATCCTCAACTAATCTGATCTTACTTTCCCAATTCTCCTTCCACATTGCTAATTTTTTTCCACTGACATTTCATAATTTTTGTTAAGAGAATTAAACCTCATTTAGATTGTTGTCCTTGTATTCTAGATGAGAAGGTTTGAAACCATAGAAACATTGTGATACTTCTCAAATTCATGGAAAGATTCTACAAATACAATCTCAAGGAATTATTTATCACAAATACTTCCCAGAAATTCATCTATAACTTGAGAATTTCATTCTTTATAGAGATAAATTGTTTGGCACATTGACTTCACTAGTTCTGTGAGAGTGTTGGATTTAGCAACCCTTTTAGCCAATTATTATTCCATGGCATTAGATTCATATTCCAGATGTATTTTTTCATCTTCAATAACACTAATTCTTGAAACAATATATCTTCCCACTTCTCTAGGGTCTTTTTTAGATGATCTTTGATTATGTATAATGATCAAAAACTGATCTATCATCATCACTGCTTGAATATGATCCATCAGAAGAATAATAAGTACTATCACATGTTATACCCTTCTCATTACCGTCAGTAGAAGGTGTCTCCACATTATTAGTAAGCTCGTTCTTCATCTTCCTTGAATTTTTCTTCTTTTTAATTTTATAGTCATGGAAAAAATCAATATTTGAGGTTTCTCACTCATCTCCTAAAATCTACACTTCATAAAGACACCCTTCGTTCTGTTAGAGGAAACCTCCTTCTGATACTAATTAAAGTGCCCATATCAGTGTGAATCATTGAGAAGGGGTGGAGTGAATATGTAATACATTTAAATAATTTTACTAATTGATTTTATCAATTAGTCCTCACTGGATAATTAAAACCTAGATCCACTCTTCTTGTGTCACTCATCCTTACAGCGCGTGATGTTACAAATGTAATGTCACACCACATAATGATTTATAAGATTCCGTTTAAATAACATCACCTTATTGTGTTGTTATTCTCCCAATCATTTATTCTCCACTATAATTTGGTGAGTAATTTTAATGGTTGATATAGAGTCACACTATATCTCTCTAGAGTCCCACAAGAGTTCCTTTGTACTACTTACCACATTGTTAACAAAATTAAAGTAGCCTGCATTACTGTCCCACTGAGGAATAATAATCCTCTCTGAATCTCACTGTGCTCTTATAGCTCTTGAGTCACCCAAGAAAATTCCTTCTTTTTGTTCTTTCTTGATTAACTGTACTTGATCTTATTTTCTCTCTACACTGGCTGGTTTAATCACACATACCTATGTATCTCTTTAAGAATACTCAACAACCTTTGGTAAGGTCTATTTCCCTTGCTCAATAACTCTAATTAGTTTTGTTGGCTAGTTAACAGTCTTATCAAGGGTCAGGAAATTATTTCCTCTATTGATGTAGACCCAGACTCACTTATATGTATACAAGTGGTTCCCACAACCACTTTAATAATAAAAGAGAGATTATTAAAAATATTTTTTGAGGCTTCCTTACTAGACTATCAATTTATGAAATCTCAGATCGAATAACTTCTTTAATTAGGTCTAGCTATAGTCTCAAAACTGACATACATAATTCATGGATTTCATGGGATATAATAACTATTATATATGGATATCCCAATTATTTTGACACATGATTTTGTTCATGAAAGATTTCTTTCATGGATCTCATCATTTTGAAAATTCATTGTCTTCTCTTCATGGATTTTTAAATATTCTTAACTCAGATATCCATTGTTCTTTAAATTATGCCTAGATTCAATCTCAGTTTAGCTTCAATTCCCCCATGGATTTAATGTAATTGAAACTTCTAGTTTTTGGTTATCTCGGTTACTTATCACACATGCATATGTTTATACATGATTGCATGCATGAATAATATGCTACTTTAAAACCTGAACACAAACTGTTCGCTTTAATCAATGGTTTAGGTTAAATGTGTGTATGTCATGCATATTCATGCACTTACTTCATAGTGATTCTCATTTTATTCTTTCTCAATGAAAACCCTTAATTATTATTTGGTTTTCCCCCATATATAATTACACTTTTTAATTAGAGTCCAATTATTTTTAGTGTTTCCTCCTACCCGAATGGGTGAATTAATTTATTTTTGTTCTTATTTCATTATTACTCTTTCATATTCACATGTGAACAAACTATATTTTATTCTCTTTTCATTCACATGAACATCACAATTCATTCTCCCTCCTCCTTCACTTTGTGAAACCAAGAGACACCTGAGGTTCTTTTTTAAGAAAGGAGTGTGCACGTATCTCCATGTTATAACTATGAAGGTTCATGGGTTCTATCTTTGAAGTGTACAACAAGGGTGCATGTTCTCTTATTGTGTACTAGCGGGTTACTCCTCAAGAAACACATTTGAGGGTTTAAGAGAACCTGTTGGGTGTTTTTGTTTCTTCCATGAACCAATGTGGTTCTCTATTCTCTATCATGCAATGGATGCGCATGACTCCTTTTCATGGGAAGGGCGTGCATAACTCTCCTCTTCGCATAGCAAGGCTATGCAGAAAACATTCTACCATTAAAAAACCAAAGTGGTTTGCAGTTTCCTTGTTTCTTGAGAGAATCAAGAGCTTATTTTTTCTTGTAATTGTAGAAACCTCTTCACGACTTGGACACCTCCTTTAACATGTGAGGATTTCCTTGAAAACGGTGGAGATCAAATATTTGAATTCCCTAGATATACAGATTAGAATATTTTAAACTATGGGATAATAGATATTCCACATGTCTCGGGTGTTTCTTTTTCAAACATGGGCTTCTTCTTCATGGTGAAATATTCATGTGCACAAGTTTATGAATTATTTTAAACCATATCTTTGTACATCTAATGGGCTGTGAACCCTTAGAAACTTAGTTTTCCTTGGGATCCTCCAATTTTCATCATTTCCAAACATGCATGAAACATTTAATGCATTCATGTGTTCAGTTCGTCTAGACGATCATCATGTAAAAAATTTCATCATCAAAAGGGGATGTGATCTCGATCAAGGTGGTTTGGGGGATCCTCTAGTGCTCTGGTTCATGTCAGGTGGTCGTGGGACTCTAGAGGATGAAGACAACTTTACTGCCTCTACTCAGATGTTGGATCGACTCAGATCGATCACAGATAGTGTAGATTATATTGTGGAGTACAAGAGAGACCATGCGTTTGAGATCTTGTGCGTGATCTGATAGATGACCGAGATTACATCTGTGTTTTGAAAAATCCATCATACAATGAAATGTGAATGTAGGATCCATTCAGTTTATTAGTCAACTCTCCCCTCCCTAATTCCAGTTTACTCTTCTCACCTCTCTGATAATTCCCCACATCAGTTTTATGATGGAACGCTCATAGCGCCCATTATTTCTCTTCAGGGCACACTCCTAGTTCCCACTCATCTCACTGGTTCACCACAGTGCGCGCACCATCATACTTATACATGACACGTATTCACCTCTAGTGGGATAGCTTCACGGCCTCCCCTATAGGTGTGGTAGACCGTCGGTTCACACAAATGCCTTAGGGGAGGGCTTCAGTTGGCCTAAATGACTGGACACAATTTTTTGGAAAAGACACAAAACAAATATACTTAGTTAAGAACAATGTATAACCAAGATTATATTCCATCATTTAATACCATTCCCCATCTTCATTTTATCTAGAATTACAATCCACCAACCTTCTTCTCATATTATTCTATTCTTTTTTGGAAGGAAAATTCCAAAGATCTTCTCAAAAATATCATCTCTTTTTTTAAGATCATGAATCCCGAGGATATTCAATAAATTCCATTGATCCAATCATGGATGATGCATGGACCATTTATTCATTCCTTGTCCATTAAAAAATAATTTACGACATCTCCTTGTAAGGAGGGATGTCTTCTCCATTAACAGATATCTTGGACATTGCGGACTAGGGATTTTTAAACTTCATCAATTTAGACTGAATGGATGGATCTTCACTTCTTTAGTCATTTTATTGAGTATTGAAAGGACTTATTCAAATGTTGTAAAAATGTATCACCTTGATACATGTCTTGGAACTTAGGACTTGTTCAAAAATCATCAAAATTCAATATGGAGAATGTACACTAATGATATCCAATGTCAAATAGAAATTCTCAAAATATTAGTGGCATTTTCTTTGGAACAACTTCTCCCATTTAATCATCACCACCACCTATTTTCTATACAAATATTTAAACTTGACACCTTATTGACATCTTATTGACAAAAAATGAAACACCATGCTAAATATTTGAAATCAAATTTTGGTAAAAAATCAAACCTTGGAATTGTTTTGGTGAAAAATAAAAGATGTTGTCCAAAAAAGAGTTAATGACCATAATTGAGCATTTTTTTATCTCTTCCGCATCACCTTAAATTATTATTAGAACCATATGATGTAATTAAAAAAATATAATATATATAATAATACATATTTTTCTAGGAGATTGACATATATCCTTCAATCTTCCGTCAAATGGGTTACGATCTTAACATTAATGTGTGAGGTAGGCATCTGCATCATGAACAGATGTTATTTATTTTCAATCATCACCTACAATGAATGAATTTAAATATGTATTTATCTGTTATATATTATATTTATTAATTTATTTTGATAAATTATTTATTATATAAAATTTACATTATTATATTCAATTCTTTCGGAATAAAATGATGTTGCTCGTACGTACGGTGGACCCACCTTAGAAAGTGATGCGACTCATTCACAGTTTTTATTGATGTAAATACGGATGTGGAAAATGAAATTATATCATAAATATGAAATATAAATTATTCTATAATATTAATAAATTATATACATTTATATCTTTTAATATATCATGAAAATTGACACAACGTTCATATGTCTGCAGGGCCTACTATCTCTATAGACAACATATTTTTTTTTGCACCACTAAATTTTATGGATAATTTTAATACATTTAAAATGAATATATATGATATTTATTTCATGGTCAAAATTCTTGATACATTGGACCCATGGTCAAAATAAGAGGTCCAAATATAAAAATTCAAAATATACATGAAATACAAAGTAGTTATTTAATGAAACATAATTTTTAAATGGAATTATTAACAAACGAGTAATAAATGGTCCTAATTAAATAATATGTTGTATGATGTACTTAATAATGGTTATGTATTATATATTTATGATGAAATTATATTAATTATACATTATATCTTAATGTGTATGTTGGAATTCGATACATAAGGCAATGGAATTATGCCACACATTTTACTTCTATGAGACACAATCTATATTCCTCACCTATCTGTTTGATATTTTGTATGCACTACCCCTGAATGTATTTAATGATGTTTCTCCTAAAAAAATTTGTGATTTAAATTTAAATTTTTTGATCTATCGGTCATGAGGTTTATGAATCAAAAGATAACAATGTGGTACAAAATTTTTGTCTTAATTTTCCTTCATTGAGACATATGTTATGTAATACACAGATCATGTTTTTATGAGGTTTATAAACAAATCCATGGATATATAATAACATGAAATTAAATATTCATATAAAATTTTATAGTTCCTGTAATATTTTCTTTAATTTTTCTTATGATTTATTGTTCTCAAATAGGTAATGTCTCCATAATACAATCTCATCATTTATTTGTATTTTTTCTTTTTATGTTTATGATGAAGTCTTTTTTTATCCAAATATAACAAAACGCGTGAATTTTCCTCTACTATAGGTATTTCATGAGGAAAATTTTTTTACCTTAAATTTCTATTATATATACACCCAATATTTCAAAAAAAGTCTTTTTCAAATATAATTGAATTTTTTCCTCTCTATAGTTGAAAACCATTTCTATCATATGGCCATGTTTCCTATTACTATTTTCAAAAAAATGATATAATGTTCCCATATGAATTTAAAATAATTTTCTACCCCTATATGACTACTTAAAAAAATTCGAATGAATCTTTATAGAATTTACCAAAAATGGGTTTTTTTCATTTTATTGGAAATGTGAAATGAATTTTTTTACCTATATTGTATGAATTGAAATTTCCTGAAATTATGATCCATATTTTAGTTCACTCTTCCATTATATGTTTTTATAATTATATTAATGTAAAATAATTTCAATATTATTTAATTAATTTTTTTAAAAGTTATTTTTAATGAAATGGTTTTTTCATTATAAAAATGGTCAAAGTGATTTTTATTTCAAACTCATTTTCCATATAAGATGACATATTTTAATGTTACTTATACATTTTTAGGTATATCATATAGGTATACAAATATTATTCTTTCTATGGTTGGTTCATTTTTAGGATAAAAAATTGTTTATGAATCCCATTTAGAATTTATAGGGTATACCATGATAAAAATATTATGAAACATATATGTTTTTGCATAGGATAACATTTAAGGAAATGGTGAAATGATTATCAAACTAGATTCATTTCATGGAATTCGATATGATGGATATTTTATGATACTATAGCACACGTATGTATTATTTTTATCATGTGATCTATGGGACCTATATCTATTTCAAATGAATTGGATAATGAATAATGTTATATAAGATAAAAGTGTACAGTAGAGGTTATCTTAGGCCCTAAAGACTGTATTGGGGGGGGGGGGTATCCCAAGCCTAAATAAGGGAACAAAATACAATATCCCATTCCCAAAATTGGGTTCATGGGGTTCTATCCCAATATTGAATCACATATAATGACATTTATCACATCAATATCATGTTATGAATTTCTTGGTGGGTATCCTTGACATGTGATTTTCAATGACAATATATATGCCACAAATCAACATTTTATGTCAATCTAACTCCCTCATGGATCATGTTCTCTATTTCCATTACAAATGATACATTATGAACATCTGTGTTTAATTTAAGGACTCATTATTATGATATCTGTAATGAATGTTATGTTTTTCATATGCTATTCTCATGATATCATACATATATTATCATGTTTTATTGATATCTCCATTTTTACACTTACTCAGGAAATTAGATCTCCATTTAATAATATTCCATTAAAAATTATATGAATAAAGGTATATTGTATGACATAACTAAGATATGTTCTAATTATGATGAATATAGTGGGATATAATGTAGAATACTTAAATATTGGTTGTTTATATGTCCATGATTCCAAAGAAACTAGGACTAAACTATTCGAGTGATTATCATTATGTTTTGTAATGAATGTTCATATATTAAGATGTTACATTTATGTAAAATAACTTTATGTCCCTAAAGTCGGAATAAGATAAATTTTAAGTTATCTTTCGAAACTCGGATGAGGATTCATTAGGGATATACGTAGGTATATATTTAAGGATTTTTCTATGGATATGTGTAAGGATAAGTCTATAGACGAGTTAAAGAACAAGAAATATTCATATAATTATTGCAAAGTATTGAGATATTGGATTTGTAGAATTGTAATCCCTATAAGGATACAACGAATGTATTTGGATCTGGAATAGTTGTGCCTAATAGTAATAACTCGGAAAGTGGTACATTGATCGGGACTCGATCATCACCAGATGCATAAAAATGGACATTGATAATCACCTAGTTTGATAGTCCTGGGGATATGATTTTAGAATACATGAATTGTTTATGAACTATCATGATGGATATGAATAATGAAAATGAATGTCCTAGGGAATCCACAGGTTTCCAGGATTGAAAATAAGGGGTTAAAATTTTGATATCCTATAAATATTTTTCGTGATTAAGTGATTTTCTACTAGGATTAGTGTTTCTCACAGTAAGATATTTGGAATTATTCAATGGATTTATCATGAAGGAATAGTTTTAATATTGAATTAAATGGATAGGTAAATGATTATCCTCCTGATCAGCCAAATTTTATGGCAGATCGAATAAAAAACATCATGGATACGGTCACAAAATATTCTCAAGCTATTAATAATTTTGAAAATCGAACACTGAAATGAGGAACACTAATCTACTGAGTTTTTCATGAGTTAATGTCTACCGTATTTTAGTGGTTCCTCTAATGGACTTTTCCCTGAGAAATGGATTTGTACCACTAAAATGATATTTTCAATTACCTTGTTTTTCAGTCATGGAAATGTAATTTTGGATTTATATAAACTAAAAGGTAAAGAAGATTTATATTGGAAACTTATTAGAAATATGAGTCTAAGGAAGATGTAAGGCCCCGATCTTAAATATTAAATAATCCTGAATTAAATGAATAATTCACAAAGAGGATCATTTCAAGTTTAGAGTTTTAGAGAATTAGGTCATAAAAATTACATCTCAAAAGATTACATAGTAGACACTTCTACTAAGTTTCGATAAAAACACTTAAAAAGAAACATGTATAGTTCCATGTTTTAGATAAAATGTCTTTCCTTGATCCCACCCTTGACCCTATTCATCTTTAAGTCCTGTGGAAAACATTTAAAAAACTTTGGATGAGCATAAAAAGCCTAGTAAAGGATACAAAATGAAGGAAAATTGTTAGTTTTTCAAAACAACACATAAACCATGAGTACTTTACAAAGTAATACTTTTCACCTTTATGAAGTAATAAAAACTCTTCACTGAATAAAAGACCATTACTTTCCCTTTTGTAACCAAAATATTACCATTAAAATCATATAAAGATAACATAACATATAAAGGTAACTTGGGACATAAACATACTTAAATGGAATAACCATACGGTCGACTTCCACATATATCACTTAATGGAATAGCCATACGGCTGACTTCCATACCCAATGTATTGGAGGTTATAATGTAACCACCGGTCCTGGTAATCATGACACCACACGTCATATAGTTTATCACATAACCACCAGTATAATGTCCAAGTACCATCATTACACATAAAATATTGAAAATATAAACGATTCAACAACAAAATTTCATTTTCAATCATAATAAGTTATTCCAGTATATTTAATTAATCAATCCATTTTCAAAAATCATTTATAAGCGATTTTTGAATTAAAGTGTCTCACACCACTTTGAAGCTTTTAATGGAATTATAATTTGAAAACATTAATTTCCATACAAATAAATACTGAAAACAATTTTTTAAAACATAGACATTAAAGATAAAGATTTAGAATAATGAATCTTTAAAACATTTAAAACAATATTTTTGTCAAATACTTTTTAACATAATGAGAGTCTCTTGAATACAAATAATTGCTGAATAACATTTAATCCAAACTCCATAATATCAGGGGAATAAAGGGATTCATGATATAATATTCCAAAGGACAGTATACACACCATATAAGAGTGAATTGGTGCCTAACAACAATAAAGTCTCAATGGAAATGTAAATTGAGATAAAATCCATTATAAAGACGGTATCCATAAATTAAGGATAAATCTGTCACATAATTATGTGTGAGAAATATAAATACACCCAATATAAGTGGATATTAAGTGTGAAACAATCAGATGTCATTCACACATAATCTTGGAAAACCAAAACCAATGACATAGATATATAACTCAATGAAATGAGATTGAGTTATGATTTCCAATACAAGTTCGTAAGAATTTATCAATGAGAAGATTATCTGTAGAAATAGTATATCCACACAGAGGTTTATGGAAATTAAAACATAGATATTCCACACACAATCTTGCCTAATAAAATCAATAAGTAGAGGTTTAACCCAAAGAATTGAAAGTGGGTTAAGAAGTTCCCTTACAGAAATCCGACAGCCAAACGACGTCACCTTAAAATTCAGAAAATGAGTTGATGAGAGAGAAAATGGCATCTCATCACTTGGACATAAAATTTACATAAATAAGGATATATAAGAACATTTCCCAGCATAATAGTATGTTAATTAAAAGACATAACAAATGAAGTCTTTTAAAAAGTGGAGGGTGAAAGGTCCCCTTACCGAGTTGGGTAACTTTCGAAACGTACACCCCATGGATGAAGGGTCATTCAATGAAGATTTAAATACCCATAAATGAAATTATACTAAAGAAAGTTTATAATAATGGTCAGTACATACACCCCTCAATGTAAATAGTGGCAAACGTAGCATAAATGTCATGGGAATAAAAGTGAGATGAAAAATCCCTTACGAAAACTCAGCTGCCTAACGGCGCCACTTAAAAATTCCCAAAATGGATTTATGAGATCAAATAGGGTCTCTCAGAATATGAACATAAAAATTACAGTATGATGAATATAAAAGAACATCCCCAAACATATGAAAGATGATCTTAAAAGAAATTACATAAAATAGAGTACTTAAAAAGAAAGAGAAAGGTTGGATCCCTTACCTCTTGTCCGACATGAATCGATTGTTCTTTAATCTCCTGAATAATAAAATTTGGTCAATTTATAATTTCTTAAGGAACTACTTTAAATATTATTATTATGTTCATATCACATATTATAATGTTATAATAATTGGTTAATAATGTGAGTTCATATCAGGCATTTTTGTCGATGTTCAGTACATGAGTAAAAATTGAACTTGTTGGAAAATAATTTTCCATGTAGTTATAGGTAAATCACCACAAAAATAGTATTAATGTTTTAAATATCATATATATCCAGTATATATTCATATTTTACTATTACATAACTTTTGAAGATAAAAAATTAAAAGCACCGTTCATGGAGACGGTAGGCCGTACGTATGCATGAACGCTACTTTCATTTTTTTTCATATTAGTGGAATTAAAGTTAAAAGAGAGATATATATTATAAATCCAGAATGATATCCATCATATAGATGTAATATATTACATATATATACATTATATATATTTACTTATAATAGTACCTAACATTTGGAGATAAGAAATGAAATGTACCGTTCATGGAGACGGTAAGCCGTATGTACAAATGAATGCTACTTTCATTTCATTTTCTTATTAATGGAAATAAAAATAATTGAGAGATATATATTATAATTACAGTATAATATATATGTTATATAGGTCACATATGTTCATTAATGTCATTCTTTATACATTCCATGTATTGCATGCACGAATCACATCACTTGAGTGGGCGGTAGTCCACACTTCCTCATATGAAATTATCGCATTTGCACAACATGAAATGCATAAAGGCATGTTTTAAATATAAAATTCAGAAGCATATAGAAAACATAAATACCATATATATCATATATAAAATATAGTGACATAATAATGGCCTCCATGAAAGGTGTTAAGAGAAGATTGAAAAATCATCGTTTCGTGAGGTAGAAATTCGCCATCCACAGAAACAGTATGTTCATTAACCATTAGATGAACGTGTGTGTAAGTGTAGATTGAATCCTTCACATAAAAACATCCTTTTTTATTGAAGATACTAGTTTTTTTACAAAAAAAAAAGGAATAAAATGAGTTTAGAGGGATGGAGAATAAAAATAAAACAAGAGAACATAAGGGAAGGCATTACCTTTAAATCCGGTAACAATTTTTGATTTGAGCTCAAAGGCTTCCTTGGAAAGGATTATGCCCAAGGGTGAGGTTTCAATTATGAATAGAGGGATGTGGAGAGATGAAATGGGAAAGGGTTGGCCGAGACAAAGGATTGAGATGTGTGTATATGGAGGTAGAGGTGGGGGCCTTTTATAATAGGAGAGGAGGGGCACTCTTGGAAAGTCAAAAAAGGTTACATTAGTTTCAAATGATTTTCGGATTTTAAAGGCCCCACATTGATATATTTTGAGGATAACGTGATAAGGGTTCTAAATCCACCCATAAAATAAGTTTTTTACATTTTTAGGTCTTAGAGTTTACATTATCTTTTCATTTTATTTAAATCGTTAAATAACGAGGTAATCGTTGCATCATCATGATGTCATAAAAAAATTAATTTATATAATGTCTAAAAATTAAAAAAAAATTATGATGTGGTAAATATATTTATCTTTCCAATGACTATTTATAGTTAAAAATATGACTTATATAAACCCATTTAATTTTTTTTAGTAAACCAATATATGATTTTGTCATTTTTACTTTTACATTAAATAAAAGGAATTAATGTCATTATCTTACCCAAGTGGCTCCATGTGATCCCAAAAATTGACCCATGGGTTGTCTTGTTTGGCTATGACTCATCCAATATGGGTAGGACAAGTGTCAAGATATTTTAATTTTATTATAATATCATTTTTACATTAAATCTCACTAATTACCGTTAGTCGCGATTAATAAAACTTAAAAGTTACTATTCACCAAAAAATATTTTAATCTCATTGAACCACATTTTACTTCATAATGACAACCATGTATGTTGGATTTCTGAAAATCAAATAATAGAAGTGGTAATGTTTCATTTAAATGAAAAATCAGTTTCTTTAACTACCACTTAGTGGTTTCACTATTCATAAAAAATTGAAGTTTTTCAGAAAAATACCAAAACTTCACCCTACGATATATTTGATACTCCAAATTCAAAAATGATATCTACTTTACAAAATCAAAAACATATAAGTTGCATTAATTAATTTAATAATTAATTCCCGCTGTCAAAACAAATAGCGTGTTTTTAAGAAACAATATCTATTAAAAGATTAACACTAGTTTAAGTCCAATTTCAAAGTGAAATTAATTCCAATGAACACCATTGGATTAAATGGTAAAAATATATTCTAAATAAACATTAATATAAATTAAAAATATAATCTATCCATATAAATAAATCAAATTAAATATAGGTTTTGAATAAAAATGCAACATTTTCATTAAAAATGATCTTTATCGGAAAAATAACAAAAATTTACACAATGTAAATTTTGATTTCCAGATTCTAAAGAAGGATTTTATTTTGTCAAATAAAACATATAAAATTTTCAAATTTATATTTAAAAAGTGTTCTCCATCAAAAGGCGGTTTATCGACCTTTTAAAAAATATTAGAAGATTTATGCTTAAAATTGGATTCATTTGTATTTTACGCCTCTAACATTTATTAGATAAAAGTAAAAATATTTTACAAACATATATAATCATTTTGTAGTTAGTTCTGTTATTTCATGGCATTACAATGGCTAGGAATTAACTACCATTTAAAATAATATTATTTTATTATTAGAGTGCAACATAAGATTTCAAAGGAACTCGTTGTCGCGTATTGGGTACGCCATCGAGAATAGTGTTCCCTTTAAAGTAATATTAACATTTTATTCACAAATATTGATAAAAATTTGAATTAAATATTTTTTATTTACCTAGGATGTTACATCCTTCCCCCGTTTTGGGAATTACGTCCTCGCAATTTCAAAATTGGGCTTCGAAACTACATTGAATGTCCCACATCGGAACAAGAGTCATTAAAACTATCACTTAAAAATAATGGGAGAGATGTACAAATGTCACCCAAGTTAACCCATACTAGGATTACAAGTATGAAAATATGGATATGGAGGAAAAACAAAGGGTCATGTTCTGATGGAGAGTGATAGTAAACATGTCTATGAGAATGTTAACCGTACGAAAATCACAAACTTGTGATGGGTTAAACGGTATTGGATTCCCTGGTAGGAAAATTTAACAGACAATGTTTTTTAAAGTTACTTTTCATTGAGGAATTTATTTATTTTTTCTTAACTAAAACAAAAGGAAACATACTTACTTGTCATGTTGACTTTCAACTTTTACTAGATTTCGTACACGAACTCTTATTTTCTCCAATAGATGAGTATTTAGGATGACTTGTTTACATTAAGAGAGCTATAATAAACTTCTATAGAATCACCTAATCCAAAAAAGAGAACTATATACTTCCCATGTCTTTAGACCTTAACCAAAACTAAAACCAAAAGGTTAGTATGAGATCAGATAATACCCAAAAAGGATAATCCTTTATAAAAAGGAAATCTATTCATAATCTCCAAAATTTCTCCAACAAGATCCAAAGTTCAACGAAGACCAAAAGTAAACCAAACTAAGATTAAAACCCAAATATTTTAAGGATTTAATCAGATAGTCATCTAAGTTAAATTGTAACATTTATCTCCAAACAACATCAATTGCTCTTAATGTATCGTATTGAAAAGTAATTAACCTAATCACATATCCTCCATGATTGGTTAATAATTTCCATTGATAACCCAAAATCAACTTACTCTTAATTCATAAAATCATCTAACTAAAAAGAATTAGTCAAACTAACGAGGGACTTCGCGTAGTCCAGTGGTAAGTCATAAATACTAGTCGCACTTTGGTTGTGGGTTCGATTCCCACAGCTTTGTTCGACGCGACGGGTTGTCACATAGTCTGTGTGTTGTCCTTTTTCCAAAACAATATAATTCTTATAACATTCCCCAAAAAATGATAAAATCATCCAAAATAACCATAAAATAATTTAACCTCAAGTTTATCTCATGTCGTTCATATTCCATTATAACATATATTAACCCATAATTACCTCAAAAGTAAGGATCATATAAACCCTAATGGTTACCTTTATAATTATTACCTAAACTTCCACATCGAGTTGGTCATCTCGTACATGATAGTGGTTTTAGAAAAACCACAGGATTCCTCATTGAATCCCTCATTTCATCTAGTCTCTTAATCAGAGAACCACTACAGTTTCCTTCAAACCGATTGTCACGTTGGTGCCTGCCAGATCCACCCATTTACTAAAAACAGAAATGTCAGAGTGAGTATATCAACAAAACCATCATGTACTAATGAGGAAGATAAACACTATTATATACATACTCATTCACTTTATCTAAAACTAGGACTCTTTCTGAAATCCTAACCATTATGGTAATGTCACTTATGCTTAGAGAATACCCTAACCTCTAAAGTTATCTAAACTGACCTCTAATACGAACTGTAAGGCCCTGACCTTAAATATTACTTAATCATGAATTAAATGAATAATTCACATAGAGGATCTTTTCAGGTTTAGAGTTTTATATAATTAGGTCATAACTATTACATCTCAAAAGATTACAAAGTACACACTTCCACTAAGTTTCTATAAAAAAACACTTAAAAAGAATCATGTATAGTTCCATGTTTTAGATAAAATGTCTTTCCTTTATCCCATCCTTGACCCTATTCATCTTTATGTCCTGTGGAAAACATTTCAAAATATTGGGAAGAGCATAAAAATCCCAGTAAAGGATACACAACGAAGGAAAACTGTTAGTTTTTGAAAACAACAAGTAACCCATGAGTACATTACCAATGTAATACTTTTCACTTTTATGAAGTAGTAAAAACTCTTCGCTGAATAAAAGACCATTACTTTCCCTTTTGTAACCAAAATATTACCATAAAACCCATATAATGATAACAAAACATATAAAGGTAACTTGGGACATAAACATACTTAAATGGAATAAACATATGATCGACTTCCACACATATCACTTAATGGAATAGCCATATGGCCGACTTCCATACCCAATGCATTGGAGGTTATAACGTAACCACCCATCCTGGTGTCCACGGCACCACCCGTTATATGGTTTATCACGTAACCACCCGTAAAATGTCCAAGTACCATCATTACACCTAAAATATTGAAAATATAAACATTTCAACAACAACATTTAATTTTCAATCACAATAAGTAATTCCATTATATTGAATTAATCAAACCATTTTAAAAAATAATTTAAAAGATATTTTGGAATCAAAGTGTACCATACCACTTTGAAGCTTTTAATGGAATTATAATTTTAAAACATTAATTTCATTATAAATAAATACTGAAAACCATTTTGAAAACATGGAAATTAAAGATAAAGATTAAGAATAATGAATCTTTAAAACATTTAAAACGATATTTTTGTTAAATAGTTTTTAACAAAATGAGAGACTCTTGAATACAAATAATTGCGGAATAACAATTAATCATAACTTTATAATATCATGAGAATAAATGGATTCATTATATAATATGACAAAGGTCAGTATACACACCATATAAGTGTGAATTGATGCATAACAACATTGAAGTCTCAATGGAAATGTAAATTGAGATAAAATCCATTATAAAGATGGCATCCTAAAATTAAGGATAAATCTATCGCATAATTATGTGTGAGAAATATAAATACATCCAATATAAGTAGATATTAAGTGTGAAACAATCATAGGTCATTCACATATAATCTTGGAAAAACAAAACCAATTACATAGATATTTAACTCAATGAAATGAGATTGAGTTATGATTTCCCATACAAGTTCATTAGAATTTATCAATGAGATGATTATGTGTAGAAATAGTATATCCACACAAAGCTTTGTGGAAATTACAAAATATAGATTTCACACATAATCTTGGCATAATAAAAACAAGAAGTAGATTTTTAACCTAAAGAATTGAAAGTGGGTTAAGAAGTTCCCTTACAGAAATCCGACAGCCTAACTGCGTCACTTTAAAATTCAGAAAATGAGTTGATGAGAGAGAAAATGGTATCTCATGACTTGGACATAAAATTTACATAAATAAGGATATATAATAACATTTCCCAACACAATATTATGTGAATTAAAAGACATAACAAAATAAGTCTTTTAAAAAGAGGAGGGTGAAAGGTCCCCTTACCGAGTTGGGTAACTTTCGAAACGTACACCCCATGGAAGAAGGGTCATACAATGAAGATGTAAATACCCATAAATGATATTATACTACACAAAGTTTATAATAATGGGCAGTACATACACCACTAAAAGTAAATAGTGGAAAACGTAGCATAAATGTCACGGGAATAAAAGTGAGATGAAAAATCCCTTATGAAAACTCAGCAGCCTAACGGCGCCACTTACAACTTCCAAAAATGGATTTATGAGATCAAATAGAGTCTCTCATATTATGAACATAAAAATTACAGTATTAGGAATATAAAATAACATCCCCAAAAATAAGAAATATGATCATAAAAGAAATGACATAAAAGAGAGTACTTAAAAAGAAAGAGAGAGGTTGGATCCCTTACCTCGTGTCCGACATGACTCGATTGTTATTTAATCTCCTGAATAATAAAATTTGGTAAATTTATAATTGCTTAAGGACCTCCTTTAAATATTATTATTATGTTCATATCACATATTATAATGTTATAATAATTGGTTAATAAAGTTATTTCATATCAGACGTTTTTGTTGATGTTCGGTACATGAGTAAAAATGGAACTTGTTGAAAATGAAATTTCAATGTTGTTATCGGTACATCACCTCCAAAATAGTATTAATGATTTAAATAACATATATATCCAGTATATATTCATTTTTTACCATTCCATAACATTTGGAGAAAAAAAATTAAAAGCACCGTTCATGGAGACGGTAGGCCGTACATACAAATGAACGCTACATTCATTTTTTTGTCATATTAGTGGAATTAAAGTTAAAAGAGAGATATATATATATTATAATTCAATAATGATATCCATAATTTAGATGTAATATATGACATATATATCCATTATATATATGTACTTATAATACTACATAACATTTGAGGATAGGAAATTAAATATACCGTTCATGGAGACGGTAAGCCGTATGTACGCATGAACGCTACTTTAATTTCTTTGTCATATTAATGAAATTAAAAATAATTGAGAGATATATATATTATAATTAAAGTATAATATATATGTTATATATGTCAAATATGTTCATTAATTTCATTCTTTATACATTCCATGTATTTCATGAACGAGTCACATCACTTGAGGGGGCGGTAGTCCACACTTCCTCGTATGAAATTATCGCATTTGCACAACATGAAAAGCATAAATTCATGTTTTAAATATTAAATTCAGAAGAATATAGAAGACATAAATACCATATATATCATATATAAAATATATTGACATCATAATGGCCACCATGAAAGGTGTTAAGAAAAGATTGAACAATCATCGTTTCGTGAGGCAGAAATTCTCTATCCAGAGAAACCGTGTGTTCTTTAACCATTAGACGAAGGTGTGTGTAATTGTAGCTCAAATAAATCACATGAAAACATCCTAGTATATTTAAGATACTGGTTTTGTTACAAAATAAAGGAATAAAAATAGTTTAGAGGGTCGGAGAAGAAAAATAAAACAAAAGAACACACGGGAAGACATTGCCTTTAAATCGGGTAACTCTTTTTGATTTGAGCTCAAAATATTCCTTGGAAATTATTATGCACAAGGGTGAGTCTTAAATGTTTAATAGAGGGATGTGGAGAGATGAAATGGGTAGGGGGTGTTTGAGAAATAGGCTTGAGAGGTGTGGGTAAGGAGGTAGATGTGGGGGCCTCTTATAAGAGGAGAGGAGGGGCACTCTTGGATAGTCAAAAAAGGTTACATTATTTTCAAATGAGTGTCAGATTTTAAAGGTCCCACATTGATATATTTCTAGTATAAGGTGATAAGGGTTGTATATACACCCAAAAAATATGTTTTTGACATGTTTAGGTCTTATATTTTACATTATCTTTTCATTTTATTTAAATTGTTAAATAATGAGGTAATCGATGCATCATCATGATGTCATAGATAATTTAATTTATTTAATATCTAAAATTGATAAAAAAATAATATGATGTATGAAATATTTTTATCTTTTCAATGACTATTTATAGTCAAAAATTTAACTTTCATAACCCCATGTAAAAACTGTTTCAGTAAAACAATACATGTTTGTGTCATTTTTACTTTTACTTCAAATAAAAGGCATTAATGTCATTATCTTACCCAAGTGGCTCCATGGGGTCCCAAAAATTGACCCATGGGTTTTCTTGGTCGGCCCTGACTCATCCAATAGGGTTAGGACAAGTGTCAAGATATTTTCATTTTATTGTAATATCATTTTTACCATAAATCTAACTAATTACCTTTAATCACGATTAATAAAACATAAAAGTTAATATTCACCAAAAATTATTTTAATCTCATTGAACCACATTTTAATTCCGAATGACAACCATGTATGTCGGATTTTTGAAAATCAAATCACAGAAGTGGTAAAGTTTCCTTTAAAGGAAAAATCTGTTTCTTTAACTACCACTTAGTGGTTTCACTATTCATAAAAAATTGATGTTTTTCAGAAAAATACCAACAATTCACCCTAAGCTATATTTGATACTCCGAATTCAAAAATTATCTCTATTTTAAAAAATTAAAAACATATAAGTTGCATTAACTAATTTAATAATTAATTCCCACTGTCAAAACAAATAGCGTGTTTTTAAGAAACAATATCTATTAAAAGATTAACACTAGTTTAAGTCCAATTTCCAAGTGAAATTAATTCCAATGACCACCATTGGATTAAATGGTAAAATTATATTCTAAAAATACTTTAGCATTAATTAAAAATATAATATATCTGTATAAATAAATCAGATTAAAATTATTTTTTGAATTAAAATGCAACATTTTCACTAAAAATGATCTTTATCGGAAAAATAACAAAAATTAACAGAAAGTAAAATTTGATGTATAGATTCTAAAGAAGGAATTTATTTTTTCAAATACTACATATGAAATTTTAAAAATTATATTTAAAATGGGTTCTCCATCAAAAGGCGGTTAATCGGCCTTTTAAGGAATATTAGAATATTTATGCTTAAAATTGGATTCATTTGTATTTTACGCCTCTAACATTTATTGGATAAAAGTAAAAATATTTTACAAACATATATAATCATTTTGTAGTTAGTTCTGTTCTTTCACACCATTACAATGGCTAGGCGTTACCTACCATTTAAAATAATATTATTTTATTATTAGAGTGCAACGTAAGATTTCAAAGGAACTCGTTGTCGCGTATTGGGTACACCATCGAGCATAACATTCCCTTTAAAGTAATATTAACATTTTATTCAAAAATATTTATAAACATTAGAATGTAATATTATTTATTTACCTGGGATGTTACAGAAGTCATTTGACTCCATGAAATGGGGTGAGATTAAGAATTTATTTTTCAATAACTAATTCCATCGTATTATATGAACAAACATGGTGAATGAATATATCAATCTCAAAATGAACAATTGTGAAACTATTGGTAACTACAATACTATTTTTGAAAGCATTTAAAGATGAAATTTTAGATTAATAAACATTTTCTAGAGGAAATTTTATATATTCTTTGGTAACCTAAGACCATGCAATTGAATGGCATTTAATATATGTGGATTTATTATCTATATAAAATTTATTACATGTTAACTTAAAGTAGAAATGAAAAATAGATATTTCGATCATTACCTTGGTATTCATAATAAAATGTATATGATGTCTCATTAGGACTCAAATAAATAAAATTATACAATGAAATTTATCTCACCAACATACCAAAAATGTTTTAAGAGTAACCTAAGTGAATTTGTGAGAGGAACAAGGTGTTGTTACAAGTGTGGTAAATCTATAAATTGATAAAAATAAATATATGTGATGTAAATAGGTATAAAATGTAATAAAATCCGATTGATATAATCAAAAGTAACCACCTATACTCTAGTATTTCAAGTGAAAGTAGTTTAGAAATTATGAGAATCAATTTTTTATTATAAGGCTTTTGGTGGATGACAAAACACAACATTCTTTTATGACAATGTAAAAAAGATAAATCTTATATATTCATGATGGATGAGGTTAATCATCATAATTTGGGCACATTATCATTACCATCATAGATTGGAAATTCATTTTTTTCATTGGTAAGAATGGGCCCTATAAATATATTATTTTTCAACCTTTTGTGAAATATATGACGATTTTGGGGATTGATTATCTCCCTCTATAAATATTTTTGTGTAGTAAAATCACATTTAATATTATATAGACACAAGTATGAAGCCAAATTTAAATGAATATGTTTTTATAAGATAATATATTATATAAGAAATATAGGATGCATTATCTTTTGGACTTGAATATTAATCCATGTAATATTGACTAAAGAATTATGGATACCATCATTTTCTTGTAATTTTATGGTTTATCATTTCTTCAAAGTCATTGAAACCCCTTTTTAGGTTTTATGTGATTTGATTTCATCAATATTAGTGATTTTTTAGGAGTCATTTATGGAACTATAAAACTATATGTTTTACTAATAAAGTTATATGATAGAGAATACATTAATAGTTGTAGTAATATTATTGAATATAATTGTAACCTTTATATTTTATCTTTTCATTTATGCAAGGGTAATTATGGATTGTAGATGATGACCTTAAAAAATCAGCACACTTCGTGGATATTTGATAATATTTCCCACAACAACCAATTTCTAAAATATACATCAGTGATGTATTAATGTTACATGTATTGTCCAATGAAATTATATCTAATCAGATTTCAATGTTTACCTCAATTTTCTTGTGAGGTCTTCATTAATATCTTGATATGCATTTGAGTTTCAGTACTTTGTATCAACATTAGATGGATATAAATTCTCATAGAACAAGTCAAACCCTATGGGATATTTTGAGGTCATTTTCTGTAGATTTCAATCATGGTTGGTATTAACACCTACCTCTAGTAGTGATTTCATACATCAATAGAACTCACCTAAGAATTTTTATTTCACTATATTAATACCTTTATGTAATGATGCATGAACCTCTAGTGTACTATAATGAAGTTGTAGAAATAATGGCATTGTGACCTATGTTAGGTGATGAAATGTAATACAACTTTAGATCTATTCAGTAACACATATGAGAAGCACATTGTTTACAGAAATTTTATGATGATGATCATCAACATGATCTAGAATTTTATTTGGGTGAGAAGGTTTTTCTATGAATTTATCAATTTAAAAAGTGAATAAATATCTAGGAATTAGATATACTGTCCCATTTTAAATTATTAATTTTATGCAGAACCTAGATTATTGCATAGAATATCCACATAAACTCTCTCATATAGATGATGTATTCTCTGTAACTATTTTGAGGAAGTACATACCAAGTCAATCAACTATAATGAACTCAATTGTTTCATTATTGTACCAAAATATTCTATAGGTGGAATACATAGTGGTGAATCATGACTATATAGATAATGTTCACTAAAAAAACAACTAACCAGGAATAAATTATTTTTCCAAAACACTTGTAACATCCCGGGTAAATAATGAATAAAATATTTTAATATTCATTAATATTTACAAATTAAATATTAATATTAATTTTAAAAGGGGTTTCTATGTTCGATAGCGTACCTGATATGCAACAAAGAGTTTCTTTGAAATCTTATGTTGCACAGAAGTAATACAATAATATTATTTTAAATGGTAGTTAACACGTAGCCATTGTATTGGTGGGAATGAATATAAATAACTAAAATATGATTATATATTATTGTTAAATGTTTTTACATTTATCCAATAATGGATAAAGGCTTAAAATACGAAAAGAATTCAATTTTAGGCTTATATACACTAATTTTCACTAAAGGTCCACTTATCGCCTTTTGATGGCGAACTGTCATTAAATATATTTTTGGTCACTCTTATACATTCTATTGGACCAAATAAAATTCTTCTTCCGAATCAGGACATCAAAATTTAATTTCTGTAAATTTTTGGTATTTTTCCGATAAAGTTCATTTTTTAATTAATAGTGAAAAATGTTGTATTTTAATTCAAAACCTATTTTTAATCTAAATTATTAATATGATTAGATTATCTTTTAAATTGGTTTTAAAGTGAAATTAGAATATATATTTTTACAATTTCATCCAACAGTGGTCTTTGTAATTATTTTCCCTTTGAAATTGGACTTAAACTAGTGTCAATCTTTTGATATATATTGTTTCATAAAAACACGCTATTTGTCATGACAGTGGAAATTAATTATTAAATTAATTAATGTAAAATATAGGATTTTAATATTGTAAAATAGACATCATTTTTGAATTAGGAATATCAAATATATCTTAGGGTGAAGTTTTGGTATTTTTCTGAAAAACAACAATTTTTGATGAATAGTGAAACCACTAAGTGGTACTTAAAAAACTGATTTTTTTGGTTTAAATGAAATTTTACCAGCACTGTGTTTTAAATTTCAAAAATACGACATACATGGTTGTCATTAGGAAGTAAAATGTGGTTCAATGTTATTAAAATAATTTTTGGTAAATTGTAACGTTTATGTTTTTAATCGCGATTAGAGGTATTTAGTGTAGTTTAAGGTAAAAATAATGTTTTAATAATATGAAATGACCTTGACACATGTACTACCCATATTGGATGTGTCATGTCCGACCAAGATAATCCATGTGTCAACTTGGGGACCCCATGGAACCTCTTTGGTAGGAAAATGACATTAATAACTTTTTATTTAATGTTAATATAAAAATGTCACAAACATGTGTTATTTTAGTAGAAAAAATTTAAATGGGGTAATAAAAGTCATATTTTTTACTATAAATATTCATTCGAAAGATAATAATATTTCCTACATCATGATATTTTTTTATAATTTTGATACATTAAATAAATAATATTATTTATGAAACCATGATGATGCAGTGATTACCTCATTATTTAACGATTTAAATAAAATTAAATGGTAATGTAAAATCTAAGACCTACACAAGTCAAAAACCTATTGGATGAGTGGTTTTCGAACTATAATCACTGTTTCCTCGAAATATATAATTTTGGGACGGTTAAAAACCGAAACTCATTTTATAATAAAGTAACCTTTTATAACATTCCAAGAGTGCCCCTCCTCTCCTCTTATAAAAGGCCCCCAATTATACAACCTTACCCACACATGTCAAGCCACTGGCTCAGCTAAAACCTGCCCATTTTGTCTCTTCACATCCCTCTCTTACTCTTAGAATCCTCACTTTGGGAAGAATTATTTCCAAGGAAGCCTTTGAGCTCAAATAAAAAAGAGTTACCCTATTTATAGGTAGTGTCTTCTCTTGTGTTCTTATGTTTTATTTTGCTTCTCCAACCCCCTAAACTCTTTTAATTACTTTATTTTTTAACAAAACCAGTTTCTTAAATATACTAGGATGTGTTTATGATAATTATTAGAGCTACACTTACACGCACCATCATCTAATGGTTAAAGAACATACTGTTTCTGTGGTTGGTGATTTTCTGCCTCACAAAACGATGATTGTTCAATCTTCTTTTATCACCTTTCAGGGTTCCCATTAAGATGTAAATCTATTTATATATGATATATATTATTATTTTTTCTTATGCTTCTGTATTTTTCATTTTTGGCATACCTTTATGGTTTCCATTGTGGGTAAACACGATAATTTCATTTTAGGAAGTGCGGACTACCGCCCCGTCAAAGTGATTTGATTCGTTAATGCCATATGTGGGACATATAAAGGATGGATTTAAAGTTATTATATATTATGTTATAATATAATTATAATATTCCCTTATATAATTATGATTTCTCTCCAATAAATATGAAATAGAAATGAAAGTAGCGTTCATGCATACGTACGGCTTACCGCCTCCATGAATGGTGCATTTCATTTCATACCTATAAATATTATGTACTATTATATATACATGTATATTCTGGATATATATGATAAATATGATATCCAAATCATGAATATCAATCTGGATATAATGAACCATCGACCACAGAAACAACATGTAATTGTAAATAGTCCAATTTTGACTTATGAACCAGATATCGACGAAACGATCATTATTAACATAAATGTTTACATAATGTTTATAACATTTAAATAAGTGATATAAAAGGAATAGTAAGCTTGAAAGAAGTTCTTAAGAAAAAATTAACTTTAGATTAATATTCGTGAGATTAAAGTGTAATCGAGTCACGTCGGACACGAGGTAAGGGACTTCGTCTCAGTATCCTTTCATTGAGGCATATTTTGTTCTAATACAAGGCTTTCTTTTATACAGTGTATAAACTCCTTTAACTTTTAATATTATACAAAAGGTATCTATTTCTATGAATCATTTTACAAAACGAAAAGATGAATGTTTCTTTTAACGTACGTGATGACAACGACCTTTTTCGCCGCCGCGAGTATTATTTGGTCTTTGGCTTCTTCAACAAGTCGTAATGTTTTTAAAATGAAATAAATACCATATACTCTTTTATGTATTTTGGTATTGAAAATGGATTTTATAATGGATTTTTTATGTCAATATATTTAAGTGATATATTGTGATCAAATTGTGGAAATGTATTCTTTCCATTATATTTGTTTTATGTCTTTTGATTTTAAAATGGTACTTGGACATTTGACAGGTGGTTACGTGATAAACCATATGACGGGTGGATCCGTGAATACCAAGATGGGTGGTTACATTATAACCTCCAATGCATTGGGTATAGAAGTCAGTCGTATGGCTATTCCATTAAGTGATATGTGTGGAAGTCTACCATATGGTTATTCCATTTAAGTATGTTCATGTCCCAATTTACCGTTATATGTTATGTGTTCTTTATATGGGTTTTATGGTTATCTTTTTATTACAAAAGGGTAATTAATGTTATTTTATTCAATGAAGAGTATTTTCTGCTTCCTAAAGGTGAAAATTATTACTTTGATAAAGTATTCATGGTTTACTGGTTGTTTTGAAAAACTAACAGTTTTCCTTTTTTGTGTATCCCATTCTGAGCTTTTTATGTCCACCCCTTGTTTTTGAAATGTTTTTCACAGGACTTAATTTGAAATAGGGTCAAGGATGGGATCAAGGAAAAGTCATTCTTTCTAAAACATGGAACTAGACATGTTTCTTTTTAAGAGTTTTTATTTTATGGAATCTTAGTATAAGTTTCTACTTTGTAATCTTTTGAGATGTGATAGTTATGTCCAAATTCTCTAAAACTCTAAACCTGAAAAGATCCTCAATGTGAATTATTAATTTAATTCAATATTAAGTAAGGTTTAAGGCTGGGGCCTTATAGTTGGTATCATAGGTCAGTTTAGAGAACATTAGGAGTTAGAAAATTGTTAAATATGGTATGATTGAAATGATATAGTATTTAAAGATTACCAGGTTTCTTCACCTAAGATATTTCTGTGTTCAGAATGGTTTTCCACAGAGGAAACAAAGCAGCTATGATGGGACGACATCAGGAGTAAGACAACCTTCCAAATCAGCAACCTGAGATGGTCAGAATTGGAATTGAACAGTTTGTTGTAGTGATGGAACAGTTGACTCAGGCTATAAATGGTGGTTGTATCCATGCACGAGATGAGCCAGATCCACCACATAAGAACATGTTAGTGGTGGAACATTTCATGAGGCAACAACCCCCATCATTCAGAGGATCATCTGACCCTGTGCTAGCTGAAGGGTGGATTAAAGTGCTGGAGAAGATTTTTGATGTCATGGGGTGTTCAGTAAATCAAAAGGTTAGTCTTTTTGTTTAACTTTTTGAAGGTGAAGATGATCAGTGGTGGTTGATGGTGAAAAATATCAGTGATAGTGATGAGATTGATGATCTTCACTGTGAAGAATTCAATGGTATGTTTCTTGAGAAATATTTTCCTAAGGTGGTTCGTCTTAGGATGGAAAAACAATTTCTAGAAATGAGTAAGGAGGATGACACAGTGGTAGCTTATGAAGCAAAGTTCACTCGACTGGCAAGGTATGCTCCAAACTTCATACGAGATCTTGATAGTAAAATCAACTGTTTTTACTCAGGGTTAAACCAAGGGTATCAAAGGGCTTTAGCTTCTCGTGAGTTAAAATGTTATGAAAAACTTGTTAGATGTGCGGAGAATGAGGAAATGGAGTTTGCCAATGATCAGGTGTTCTTTGACAAAAAATAGAATAAGAGGTCCAGTTGGAAGGAAAAAGGGAAGAATTCCTTAAAGAAGCAAGGAGGTAAGAAAATAAAATATCCATCCTGTGAGAAGTGTGTTAAAATTTATCCTGGAGAACATTTATCGAAGTCTGGAAAGTGCTTTCGGTGTGGTGAGTTTGGTTATATTGCTCGTAACTGTAAGGAAAATGATCAAGTAGGAAATGAAAAGTCAGCGGTAAGATGTTTTAAGTGTAATGAAATTGGTCATTATGAAAATGAGTGTCTAACGAAGAACTCAACTGGGGAAAAGTAGTCAGTCTACAAGTAGAAAGGGGTGGTGAAATCCTTTACAACTACTTCAGCAGATGTTGGGCCATCGAATGAAGTAGTATCAGGTACAATGTTTGTTTGTTCGGATTATGCCAATGTGTTGTTTGATTCAGGGTCTACAGATTCTTTCATTTCTGAGAAGTTTTCTAGTAAATTGGAAATTCCATCTCAAGATATGAATCCTAAACTTATGGTAAAAACACCCGGATGGAACGTTGAGACAAAAAAATTATAAGAACCTTCCTATCCTTGTGTGTGGAAGGAATCTACTAGAAAACCTTACTGTTTTGCCTCTAGTAGAGTTTGGTGTTATTTTGGGCATGGATTGGATTTCTGTTTATCATGCTATGATTGACTACAGAGCTAAAATGGTTCCTTTTCAGAAAGATTTTCTGTTTGTGTACAAGAATGAACCCTTGATTTTGATAACATATCATGATGTTTAGAAACTAGTAAAATATGGAAATGAATGTTACCTTGCACATATTGTTGAAAATAAAGGAACTGTTCAGATTAATGATGTGCCAGTGGTAAATGAGTTTCTTGATGTATTTCCTGATTAGTCTCTTGGTATTATTCAGGATCGAGAAGTTGAATTTACTGTTGCCTTAGTTCTGCATTCTAAGCCAATTTCAAAACCCCTTTATCGAATGGATCAAGTTGATCTTTTAGAGTTATAGAATCAATTTCATGAGTTATTAGATAAAGGTTTCATTCGACCTAGTACATCACCATGGGGTGCTCTTGTCTTGTTTGATGAAAAGAAAGATGGTTCAGTGAGACCTTGCTTTGATTATAGAGCCTTGAATAACATTACTGTTAAGAACAAGTATCCTTTGCCTCATATCGATGATTTTTTTGATCAGCTCCAGCGAGCTCAGTATTTTTCGAAGATTGACATGAGGTCGGGGTACCATCAGTTGAAAGTAAAAGAATCAGACGTTGCGAAGACTGCGTTCTATACTATATATGACCATTATGAATTTGTAGTTATGCCTTTTGGGTAAACCAATGCACCTGTTGTATTCATGGACCTTATGAATAGAATTTTCCATGAGTTTTTGGATAAGTTTGTGGTTGTTTTCATCGATGATATTTTGGTGTTTTCTAAAAGTAAAGAGGAGCATGAAAGTCATTTAAGGGATATCTTGAAAACCTTAAAAGAAAATAAGCTGTATGGAAAATTCAGCAAGTGTGAGTTTTGTTTGCAACAAATTTCATTCCTTGGTCACATTGTTTCAAAACATGGCATAACTGTTGATCCTACTAAAAAAATAGTTGTTGAAGAATGGAAAGACCCACAAATGTAACCGAGATCCGTAGTTTCCTTGGTTTGGAAGGTTACTACCGAAGGATTGTTGAAAAGTTTTCACGGTTATCTAGTCCAATGACTAAGATAACATAGAAGGGTGTTAAGTTTATCTGGATAAAAGAATGTGATTATTCTTTTCAGGAGTTGAAAAGAAGATTGGTGAGTGCTCCAGTTTTGGAACTTCCTTCCCGGAATGGTGGGTTTGTTATCTACAATGATGCTTCAATGAAAGGACTTGGATGTGTCCTTATGCAGAATGATCAGGTAATTGCTTATGCTTCATGTTAGTTGAAAACTCATGAGGTAAATTTCCCTATACATGATTTGGAATAGTTGTTGTTGTTTTTTCTTTAAAAATTTCGAGGCATCCTTTGTATGGAGTAAAGTGTGAAATATATACCGATCAAAAAATTGTAAAGTATATATTCACTCAGAAAGAGTTGAACATGAGATAGAGGAGATGGCTAGAATTAATCAAGGATTATGATTGTAAAATTCATTACCATCCGGGAAAATCAAATAAAGTGGCTGATGCTTTGAGTAGAAAAATTAATGCTTCATTAACCATGATAAGTTTGGAACAAGATTCTCTGGTTTTTGATTTGATGAACTTTGTCATGGAAGTTGTTTGGGCAAGAAGTCCTTCTGTTTTGTTTCAGGTATCGGTGAAATCTTCTCTATCAGACAGAATCAAGCAAGCATAGAAACAAGACATTGAGTTATAGAAAATGGTAGAGCTGGTTCAGAAGGGTAAGTTTCCTGAATTGAACATTGATAATAATTGTGTGTTGAGGTTTTGGAAAAGATTATGTGTGCCTAGTGATTCACAGTTGAAGAATGAGTTGTTATGTGAGGCTCATAGTTCCCCGTTTTCAGTTCATCCTAGAAGTACTAAGATGTACAGAGATCTGCCGGAATATTACTGGTGGGATGGAATGAAAAGAGATATTGCTGATTTTTCTGTAAAGTGCTTAACTTGTCAGTAGGTTAAAGCAGAGCGACAGTTACCGAAAGGGATGCTTCAGCCATTATCAGTGCCAGAGTGGAAATGGGAAAATATATCCATGGACTATGTTGTGGGATTGCAGAAGACATCTCGAGGTAATAATGCAATCTGGGTTATTGTTGATCGGTTGACTAAATCTTCTCATTTCCTTCCTATTCGAGATATTTTCTCTCTAGATAAACTTTCTCAATTTTATCTTAAAGAGATAGTAATTTTGCATGGAGTTCCCTATTCATAGTATCTTATCATGATCCCAGGTTTACTTCTATCTTTTGGAAAGGCCTTCAGAAGTCGTTGGGTACAGAATTAAATTTCAGTACCGCTTTTCATCCTCAATCAGATGGGCAGTCCGAATGAACAATTCAGACTTTAGAGGATATGCTACGAACTTGTTCGATGAATTATCAGGGAAATTGGGTCCAACATCTTTCTTGGTTGAATTTTCATATAATAACAGTTTTCATTCTAGTATACAGATTGCACCATTTGAGGCATTATATGGGAGCGGTGTCGAACTCCAGCTTTTTGGGATGAAGTGGGTGAAAGGAAGCTGATTGTACCACAATTGGTAGAAGGGATGGCAAAAAAAGTTCAATTGATTCAGAAACACATGAGAACATCTCAGAGCAGGCAGAAGAGTTATGCGGATAACCGGAGGAAGGATCTATCTTTCCATGTAGGTGATCATGTTTTTCTCAAAGTTTCACCATGGAAAAGTGTGATGCAAATTGGTAAGAGAGGAAATCGGAGTCCAAGGATCATTGGACCATATGAAATTCTAGAGAGAGTTGGATCAGTTTCTTACCGAGTGGTTTTACCTCCGAGTTTATCTCAGGTACACAATTTTTTTCATGTTTCGATGTTGAGAAAGTATATGCCAGATCCATCTCATGTTTGGATCCCATAGGTAGTTCATTTGGAAGAGAATCTCTCTTATGAAGTACAAATATTCCAGATTATGGACCGAAGAGAGCAAGTGTTTCAAAATAAGGTAATTCACCTGGTAAAGGTTTTCTGAAAAAACCATATGGTTGAAGAGGCTATGTGGGAATCTGAAAATGCTATGAGTGATAAATACCCCCACTTATTTTAATAAGTGAATAAAATTGCGAGGACGCAATTCCCATAAGGGGGGAAGGATGTAACATCCTAGGTAAATAAAGAATAAAACCTTTTCATATTTACTTATATTTTTGAATTAAATATTAATTTTACTTTAAAAAGGGGCTTCTATGTTCGATAGCGTACACGATACGCAATAAAGAGTTTCTTTAAAATCTTACATTGCACAGTAGTAATATAATAATATTATTTTAAGTGGTAGTTAACACGTAGCCGTTGTATTGGCGGGAATGAATAGACATAACTAAAATATTATTTTATATGTTTGTTAAATGTTTTTACATTTTTTCAATAAAGAATAAAGGCTTAAAATATGAAAAGAATTCAATTTTTGGCATATATACTCTAATTTTCACTAAAGGTCCACTTATCTCCTTTTGATGGAGAACCGTCATTAAATATAGTTTTGTTCACTCTTATAAATTCTATTGGACCAAATAAAATTCTTCTTTAGAATTGGGACAACAAAATTTAATTTGTGTAAATTTTTTGGTATTTTTCTGATAAAGTTCATTTTTTAATGAATAGTGAAAAATGTTGTATTTTAATTCAAAACCTCTTTTTAATATAATTTAGTAATATGATTATATTGTCATATAAATTGGTTTTAAAGTGAAATTAGAATATATTTTAACCATTTAATCCAATAGTGTTCATTGGAATTTATTTAACTTTGAAATTGGACTAAAACTAGTGTCAATCTTTTGATATATATTGTTTCATAAAAATAAGCAATTTGTCATGACAGTGGGAATTAATTATTAAATTAATTAATGTAACTTATATGATTTGAATTTTTTAAAATAAAAATCATTTTTGAATTCAGAATATCAAATATATCTTAGGGTGATGTTTTGGTATTTTTCTAAAAACTTCAATTTTTGATGAATAGTGAAACCACTAAGTGGTACTTAAAAAACTGATTTTTTTGTATAAATGAAATTTTACCACCTCTGTGTTTTGAATTTCAAAAATCAGACATACATGGTTTTCAATAGGAAGTAAAATATGATTCAATGAGATTAAAATAAATTTTTGGTGAATAGTAACATTTAAGTTTTTAATTGTGATTAGAGGTAATTAGTGTAGTTTAAGGTAAATATAATGTTTGAATAATATGAAATTACCTTACCACATGTCCTACCCTTATTGGATGTGTCATGGCCGACCAATACAATCCATGGGTCAACATGGGGACCCCATGGACCCACTTTGGTAGGAAAATGACATTAATAACTTTTTGTTTAATGTTAATATAAAAATGTCACAAACATGTGTTGTTTTACTAAAAGTAATTTTAAATGGGGTTATAAAAGTAATATTTTTTACTATAAATATTCATTAGAAATATAAAAATATTTCCAATATCATGATTTTTTTTATAATTTTTAGACATTATATAAATTAAATTATTTATGACACCATGATAATGCAATGATTACTTCATTATTTAACGATTTAAATAAAATGAAAAGATAATGTAAAATCTAATACCTACACTTGTCAAAAACCTATTGGATGGGTGGATTTCTAACTCTTATCACATTATCCTCGAAATATATAATTGTGGGCCCTTTAAAAACCGAAACTCATTTTATAATAAAGTTACCTTTTATAACTTTTCAAGAGTTCCCCTCCTCTCCTATTATAAAAGGCCCCCACCTCTACCACTTTACCCACACCTGTCAAGCCTTTGGCTGGGCCAAAACCTGCCCATTTTTTCTCTCCACATAACTCTCTTACTCCTAGAAGCCTCACTTTGGACAGAAGTATTTCCAAAATAGCCTTTGATATCAAATCAAAAAGAGTTACCCGATTTAAAGGTAGTGTCTTCTATTGTGTTCTTATGTTTTATTTTTCTTCTCCAACACCATAAACACTTTTTATTCCTTTATTTTGTAAGAAAACCAGTATCATAAATATGCTAGGATATTTTTATGAGATTTATTAGAGCTACACCTACACACACCATCGTCTAATGGTTAATGAACATACTGTTTCTGTGGTTGGTGACTTTTTGCCTCACGAAACGATGATTGTTCAATATTCTTTTAACACTGTTCGTGGTAGCCATTAAGATTCAATATATTTATATATGAATTATATTATGTTTATGTTTTCCTTATACTTCTGTATTTTTCATTTGTGGCATACCTTTATGGTTTCCGTTGTGGGTAAACACGATAATTTCATTTTAGGAAGTGCGGACTACCGCCCCTTAAAGTGATTTGATTTGTTAATGAAATATGTGGGACATATAAAGGATGGAGTTAATGTTATTATATATGATTTTATACTGGAATTATAATATACCCTTATATCATTATGATTTCACTCCATTAAATATGAAATAGAAATGAAATTAGCGTTTATGCGTACGTACGGCTTACCGTCTCCATGAACGGTGCATTTCATTTCATACCTATAAATATTATGTACTATTATAAATATATGTATATTATGGATATATATGATATATATGATATCCAAATCATGAATATCATTCTGGATATAATTATACTTTGACCTCAGAAACAACATATAATTGTAAGAAGTCCATTTTTGACTTATGAACCAGATATCGACAAAACAAACATTATTAACTTAAATGTTTACATAATGTTTATAACATTGAAATAAGTGATATAAAAGGAATAGTAATCTTTAAAGAGGTTCTTAAGAAAAAAATAACTTTATTTAATTATTCAGGAGATTAAAGAGCAATCGAGTCACGTCGGACACGAGGTAAGGGACTTCATCTCAATATCCTTTCATTGAGGCATATTTTGTTCTAATAGAAGGCTTTCTTTTATACGATGTATAAACCCCTTTTACTTTTAATATTATACAAAAGGGATCTATTTCTATGAAGCGTTTTAAAAAACTAAAAAAGGAATGTTTCTTTTAACGTATGTGGTGACAACAACTTTTTCCGCCGCCGTGAGTATTATTTGGTCTTTGGATTCCTCAACAAGCCATAATGTTTTTAAAATGAAATAAATACCATATACTCTTTTATGTATTTTGGTATTGAAAATGGATTTTATAATGGATTTTTTATGTCAATATATTTAAGTGATATATTGTGATCAAATTGTAGAAATGTATTCTTTCCATTATATTTGTTTTATGTCTTTTGATTTTATAATGGTACTTAGACATTTGACGGGTGGTTACGTGATAAACCATATGATGGGTGGTTCCATGAATACCAAGACGGGTGGTTACGTTATAACCTCCAATTCATTGGGTATGGAATTCGGCCGTATGGCTATTCCATTAAGTGATATGTGTGGTAGTCGACCATATGGTTGTTCCATTTAAGTATGTTTATGTCCCAAGTTACCGTTATATGTTATGTGTTCTTTATATGGGTTTTATGGTAATCTTTTGATTACAAAAGGGTATGTAATGATATTTTATTCAATGAAGAGAATTTTCAGCTTCCTAAAGGTGAAAATTATTACTTTGATAAAGTTTTCATGGTTTACTAGTTGTTTTGAAAAACTAACAGTTTTCCTTTATTGTGTATCACTTTCTGAGCTTTTTATGTTCACCCAATATTTTTGAAATGTTTTTCACAGGACTTAAAGTGGAATAGGGTCAATTATGGGATCATGGAAAAGTCATGCTATCTAAAACATGGAACTAGACATGTTTCTTTTTAAGAGTTTTTATTTTATGGAATCTTAGTAGAAGTGTCTACTTTGTAATCTTTTGAGATGTAATAGTTATGTCCTAATTCTATAAAACTCTAAACCTAAAAAGATCCTCACTGTGAATTATTCATTTAATTCAATATTAAGTAAGGTTTAAGGCTGGGGCCTTATAGTTGGTATCAGAGGTCGGTTTAGACAACTTTAAGAGTTAGAAAATTTTTAAATATGGTATGATTAAAATGATATAGCATTTAAAGATTACCATTTTTCTATGCCTAAGATATTTCTGTGTTCAGAATGGTTTTCCGCAGAGGAAAAAAAGAAGCTATGTTTGGATGACATTAGGAGGAAGACAAACTTCCAAATCAGCAACATGATATGGTCAGAATTGGAACTGAACAGTTTGTTGTAGTGATCGCATAGTTGACTCAGGATATAAATGGTGGTGGTATCCATGCAAGAGATCAGCCAGATCAACCACAGAAGAACATGTCAGTGGTGGACATTTCATGAGGCGACATCCCCCCTCATTAAGAGGATCATCTGACCCTGTGCTAGCTGAAGGGTGGATTAAAGCGTTGGAGAAGATTTTTGATGTCATGGGGTGTTCAGAACATCAAAAGGTTAGTCTTGTTGTTTACCATTTTGAAGGTTAAGCTGACCAGTGGTGGTCGATGGTGAAAACTATCAGGGATAGTGATGATATTGATGATCTTCACGGGAACGAATTCAAAGGTATGTTTCTTGAGAAATATTTTCCTAAGGTTGTTCGTCTTAGGATGGGAAAACAATTTCTAGAATTGAGGCAGGAGGATGACTCAGGGGCTGCTTATGAAGAAAAGTTCACTCAACTAGAAAGTTATGCACCAAACTTCATACGAGATCTTGATAGTAAAATCAACCATTTTTACTTAGGGTTAAAGCCAATGTATCGAAGGGCTTTAGCTTCTCATGAGTTCAAAAGTTATGAAAAACATGTTCGATGTGTGGAGAATATGGAAATGGAGTTTGCTGATGATCAGGTTTTCTTTGACAAATAATAGAATAAGAGGACCAGTTGGCAGGAAAAAGGGAATAATTCATCAAAGAAGAAAGGAGGTAAGAAAACCAAATATCAATCCCATGAGAAGTGTGGTAAAATGTATCCTGGAGAATTTTTATCCAAGTCTAGAAAGTGCTTTCGGTGTGGTAATTCTGGTCATATTTCTCGTAACTGTAAGGAAGATGATCAAGCAGGCAATGAAAAGTTAGCAGTAAGATGTTTTAAGTGTAATGGAATAGGTCATTATGAAAATCAGTGTCTAACGAAGAACTCAAATGGGGGAAAAGAGTCAGACTACAAGCAGAAAGGGGTGGTGAAATCCATTGCAACTACTTCAGCAGATGTTGGTCCATCGAATGAAGTAGTATGAGGTACACTGTTTGTTTGTTCGGATTATGCCAATGTGTTGTTTGATTCAGGGTCTACACATTCATTCATTTATGAGAAGTTTTCTAGTAAATTGGAAATTCCATCTCAAGATATGAATCTTGAACTTGTGGTAAAAACACCTGGAGGGAACGTTGAGACAAAAAGAAATTTTAAGAACCTTCCTATCCTTGTGTGAGGAAAAAATCTGGAAGAAAACCTTATTGTTTTTCCTCTAGTAGAGTTTTATGTTATTTTGGGAATGGATTGGCTTTCTGTTTATCATGCTAAGATTGACTGCAGAGCTATAATGGTTTCCTTTCAGAAAGATTTTCAGTTTGTGTACAAGAATGAACCCTTGATTTTGATAACATATCGGGAATTTGAGAAACTAGTAAAAGATGGAAATGAATGTTACCTTGAACATATTTTTGAAAAAAAAGGAACTGTTCACATTAATGATGTGACAATGGTAAATGAGTATCTTGATGTTTTTCCTGATGAGTTTCCTGTTATTATTCATGATCGGGAGGTTGAATTTACTGTTGACATAGTTCTTAATTCTAAGCCGATTTCAAAGTCCCCTTATAGAATGGATCAAGTTGAACTTTTAGAGTTAAAGAAGCAATTACAGGAGTTATTAGATAAAGGGTTAATTCAACCTAGCACATCCCCATGGGGTGCTCCTATCTTGTTTGTTAAAAAGAAATATGGTTCAAAGAGACTTTGCATTGATTATAGAGCATTGAATAACATAACTATTAAGATCGTGTATCCATTGCCTCATATCGATGATTTGTTTGATCAGCTCCAGGAAGCTCAGTATTTTTCGAAGATTGACTTGAGGTCGAGGTACCATCAATTGAAAGTAAAAGAAGAAGATGTTCTGAAGTCTGTGTTCTATACTCGATATGGCCATTATGATTTTGTAGTTATGCCTTTTGGGTTAACCCATGCACCTGCTGTATTCAAGGACCTTATGAATATAATTTTCCATGAGTTTTTGGATAAGTTTGTGGTTGTTTTCATCGATGATATTTTGGTGTTTTCAAAAAGTAAATAGGAGCATGAAAGTCATTAAAGGGTTAACATGCAAACCTTAAAAGAAATGAAACTATATGGAAAATTCAGTAAGTGCGAGTTTTGTTTGCAACAAATTTCTTTCCTTGGTCACATTGTTTCAAAAGACGGAATAACTATAGATCCTGCTAAAACAAAAGTTGTTGAAGAATGGACAAGACCCAAAAATGCAACTGAGATCCATAGTTTCCCTGGTTTGGCAGGTTACTACTGACGGTATGTTGAAATGTTTTCATGGTTATCTAGTCCAATGACTAAGCTAACTCGGATGGGTGTTAATTTTATCTGAAAAAAAGAATGTGATTTTTTTTTCAGGAGTTGTAAAGAATATTGACGAATGCTCTAG
Source organism: Viscum album (assembly GCA_963277665.1). Lineage (NCBI taxonomy): Eukaryota > Viridiplantae > Streptophyta > Magnoliopsida > Santalales > Viscaceae > Viscum > Viscum album. The sequence continues at coordinate 49,715,889 of OY728152.1, read as the reverse complement.
TTTTGGAACTTCCTTCGAGGAATGGGAATTTTGTTATCTATAGTGGTGCTTCATTGAAAGGACATGGTTGTGTCCTTATGCAGAATGATCATGTAATTGCTTATGCTTCATGTCGGTTGAAAACTCATGAGGTAAATTACCCTACACATGATTTGGAATTAGCTACTTTTGTTTTCGCTTTAAAAATTTTGAGGCATCATTTTCATGGAGTAAAGTGTGAAATATATACTAATCACAAATGTTTTAAATATATATTCACTCAGAAAGAGTTGAACATGAGACAGAGGAGATGGCTTGAATTAATCAAGGATTATGATTGTACAATTCATTACCATCATAGAAAAGAAAATAAACTGGCTGATGTTTTGAGTGGAAAAAGTAATGCTTCATTAACCATGATAAATTTTCAATGAGATACTTTGGTTTTTGATTTGATGAACTTTGGAATTGAAGTTTTTTTGTTCAATAAGTCCTTCTGTTTTGATTCAGGTATTGGTGAAATCCTCTCTATCAGACAGAATCAAGCAAGCACAGAAGCAAGATAGTTAGTTGCAGAAAAAGGTTGAGCTGGTTCAGAAGGGTAAGTTTCCTGAATTGAACATTGATAATGATTGTTTTTTGAGGTTTGGGAAGAGATTATGTGTTCCTAGTGATTCATAGTTGAAGAATGATTTGTTATGTGAGGCTTATAGTTCCCTGTTTTCAATTCATCCTGGCAGTATTAAGATATATAGAGATCTTCGGGAGTATTACTGGTGGGATGGAATTAAAAGAGATATTTCTAATTTTACTGTAAAGTGTTTGAATTCTCATCAGGTTAAAGAAGAGCGGCAGTTACCGAAAGAGATGCTTCAACCTTTATCAGTGCCAGAGTGGAAATGGGAAAATATATCCATGGACTATGTTGTGGGATTACAGAAGACATCTCAAGGTAATAATGAAATCTGGGTTATTATTGATCGCTTGACTAAATCTACACATTTCCTTCCTATTCTAGATAATTTCTCTCTAGATCAACTTTCTCGATTGTATCTTAAAGAGATAGTCAGGTTTCCTGGAGTTCCCCTATCCATTGTATCTGATCGTGATCCTAGGTTTACTTCTATCTTTTGGAAAGGCCTTCAGAAGTCGTTGGGTACTGAATTAAATTTTTGAACACCTTTTCATCCTCAATCAGATGAGAAGTCAGAATGAACAATTTAGACATTAAAGGATATGCTACATACTTGTTCGACGGATTATCAGGTAAATTGGGACCAACATCTTTCTTTGGTTGAATTTTCATATAATAACAGTTTTCATTCCAGTATACAGATGGCACCGTTTTAGGCATTATATGGGAAGCAGTGTCGAACTCCAGCTTTTTGGGATGAAGTGGGTGAAAGGAAGCTGTTGGGACTAGAATTGGTATAAGAGATGGTAAAAAAATGTTCAGTTGATTCAAAAACACATGAGAACAGCTCATAGCAGTAAGCAGAATTATGCGGATAATAGGAGGAAGGATCTATCTTTCGAGGTAGGTGATCATGTTTCTCTCAATGTTTCACCATGGAAAAGTGTGTTGCGATTTGGTATGAAATGAAAGTTGAGTCCAAGGTTTATTGGACCATATGAAATTCTGTAGAGAGTTAGATCAGTTGCTTACCGAGTGTCTTTACCTCTGAATTTATCTCAGGTACACAATGTTTTTCATGTTTAGATGTTCAGAAAGTATATGCCAGATCCATCTCATGTTTTGATCCCAGTGGTAGTTCAGTTGGAAGAGAATCTCTCTTATGAAGAACAACCAGCCAAGATTCTTGACCGAAGAGAGCAAGTGTTGTGAAATAAGGTAATTCACCAGGAAAAGGTTTTGTGGGAAAACCATATGGTTGAAGAGGCAACGTGGGAATCTGAAAATGCTATGAGGGATAAATACCCCCACTTATTTTGATAAATAAATAAAATTGCGAGAACGCAATTCCCAAAAGAGGGGAAGGGTGTAACATCCCATGTAAATAAAGAATAAAACATTTTCATATTTATTAATATTTTTGAATTAAATATTAATTTTACTTTAAAAAGGGGTTTCTATGTTCGATAGCGTACCAAATACGAAACAAAGAGTTTCTTTGAAATCTTACATTGCACAGTAGTAATATAACAATATTATTTTAAATGGTAGTTAACACGTGGCTGTTGTATTGGCAGAAATGAATAGAAATAACTGAAATATGATTATATATGTTTGTTAAATGTTTTAACCTTTATCCAATAAAGGATAAAGGGCGAAAATATGAAAAGAATTCAATTTTTGGCATATATACTCTAATTTTCACTAAAGGTCCACTTATAGCCTTTTGATGGAGAACCGTCATTAAATATAGTTTTGGCCACACTTATATACTCTATTGCACCAAATAAAATTCTTCTTTAGAATCGGGACATCAAAATTTACTTTGTGTAAAGTTTTGGTATTTTTCTTATAAAGATCATCTTTTAATGAATAGTGATAAATATTGTATATTAATTCAAAAACTCTTTTTTATCTAATTTAATAATATGATTTTATTATCCAATAAATTGGTTTAAAAGTTAAATTAGAATATATTTTTACCATTTAATCCAATAGTGGTCTTTGGAATTAATTTCACTTTGAATTTGGACTTAAACTAGTGTAAATCTTTTAATATATATTGTTTCATAAAAACATGCTATTTGTCATGATAGCAGGAATTAATTATTAAAATAATTAATGTAACATACATGAATTGAATTTTTTAAAATATACATCATTTTTGAATTTGGAATATCAAATATAGCTTCGGGTGATGTTTTGGTACTTTTCTGAAAAACTTCAATTTTTGATAAATAGTGGAACCACTAAGTGGTACTTAAGAAACTGATTTTTTTTTATTTAAATGAAATTTTACAACCTCTGTGTTTTTAATTTCAAATATCCGACATACATGGTTGTCATTAGGAAGTAAAATGTGGTTCAATAGGATTAAAATGATTTTTTGGTGAATAGTAACTTTTATGTTTTTTATCGCGATTTGAGGTAATTATTGTAGTTTAAGGTAAAAATAATGTTTTAATGATATGAAATGACCTTGACACATGTCATACCCTTATTGTATGTGTCATGGGAGATCATTAAAATCCATGGGTCAACTTGGGGACCCCATGGAACCGATTTGGTAGGAAAATTACATTAATAACTTTTTATTTAATGTTAATATAAAAATGACACAAACATGTATTGTTTTACTAAAACAATTTTTAAATGGGGTTATACAAGTCATATTTTTGACTATAAATATTCATTAGAATGATAAAAATATTTCCTACATCATGATATTTTTTTAATAATTTTTAGACATTAAATAAATTAAATTTTTTATGACACCATGATGATGCAGCGATTACCTCATTATTTAACGATTTAAATAAAATGAAAAGATAATGTAAAATATAAGACCTAAACTTGTCAAAAACCTATTGGATGGGTTTATTTCGAATGCTTATCACTGTATCCTCGAAATATGTAATTGTGGGACATTTGAAAACCAAAACTCATTTTATAATAAAGTAACCTTTTATAACTTTCCAAGATTGCCCCTCCTCTCCTCTTATAAAAGTCTCCCACCTCTACCCCCTTACCCACACATGTCAAGACTTTGTCTCGGCTAACACGAGCCCATTTTGTCTCTGCACATCCCTCTCTTACTCCTAGAAGCTTCACTTTGGGCAGAAGTATTTCCAAGGAAGCCTTTGAGCTCAAATCAAATAGAGTTACCAGATTTAAAGGTAGTGTCTTATCTTGTGTTCTTATGTTTTATTTTGCTTCTCCAACCCCATAAACTCTTTTAATTCATTTATTTTGTAACAAAACAAGTATCTTAAATATACTAGGATGTTGTTATGAGAATTATTAGAGCTACACCTACACACACCATCATCTAATGGTTAATGAACATACTGTTTCTATGGTTGGTGATTTTCTGCCTCACAAAACGATGATTGTTCAATCTTCTTTTAAAACCTTTCATGGTGGCCATTAAGATGTAACTCTATTTATATATGATATATATTATGTTTATGTTTTCCTTATTCTTCATTATTTTTCATTTGTGGAATACCTTTATTGTTTCTATTGTGGGTAAACACGATAATTTCATTTTAGGAAGTGCGGACTACTGCCCCCTCAAAGTGATTTGATTCGTTAATGCCATATGTGGGATGTATAAAGGATGGAGTTAATGTTATTATATATGATTTTATACTGGAATTATAATGTACCCTTTTATCATTATGATTTCACTCCATTAAATATTAAATAGAAATGAAAGTAGTGTTCATGCGTAAGTTCGGCTTACCGTCTCAATGAACGGTGCATTTCATTTATTACCTCTAAATATTATGTACTATTATAAATACATGTATATTATGGATATATATGATATATATGATATCCAAATCATGAATATAATTCTGTATATAATGAAGCTTTTACGAGAGAAACAACATGTAATTGTAAGAAGTCCATTTTTGACTTATGAACTAGATATCGACAAATCGAACATTATTAACATAAATGTTTACATAAGTTTTATAACATGTAAATAAGTGATATAAAAGGAATAGTAAGCTTTAAAAAGGTTCTTAAGAAAAAATTATCTTTAGTTTATTATTCTGGAGATTAAAGAGCAATCGAGTAACATCGGACATGAGGTAATGGACTTCATCTCAATCTCCTTTCATTGATGAATATTTTGTTCTAATACAAGGTTTTCTTTTATACGGTGTATAAACCCCTTTGACTTTTAATTTTATACAAAATGAATCTATTTCTACGGAGATTTTTACAAAACTACAAAAAGGAATGTTTCTTTTAACGCACATGGTGACAATGACCTTTTCCGCTGCTGTGAGTATTATTTGGTCTTTGGATTCCTCAACAAGTCGTAATGTTTTTAAAATGAAATAAATACCATATACTCTTTTATGTATATTGGTATTGAAAATATTTTTTATAATGGATTTTTTATGTCAATATATTTAAGTGATATATTATGATCAAAGTGTGGAAATGGTTTCTTTCCATTATATTTGTTTTATGTCTTTTGATTTTATAATGGTACTTGAACATTTGATGGGTGGTTACGTGATAAACCATATGACGGGTGGTGCCGTGAATACCAGGACGGCTGGTTACGTTATATCATCCAATGCATTGGTTATGGAATTCAGCCGTATGGCTATTCCATTAAGTGATATGTGTGGAAGTCGACCATATGGTTATTTCATTTATGTATGCTTATGTCCCAAGTTACCTTTATATGTTATGTGTTCTTTATATGGGTTTTATAGTAATCTTTTGATTAAAAAAGTGTAAGTAATGATCTTTTATTCAATGAAGAGTATTTTCTGCTTTCTAAAAGTGAAAAGTAATACTTTGATAAATTATTCACGGTTTACTGGTTGTTTTGAAAAACTAACAGTTTTCCTTTTTTGTGTATCCTTTACTGAGATTTTTATGCTCACCCCAAGTTTTTGAAATGTTTTTCACAACACTTAAAGTGGAATAGGTTCAAGGATGGGATCAAGGAAAAGTCATGCTATATAAAACATGGAACTAGACATGTTTCTTTTTAAGAGTTTTTTATGGAATCTTAGTTGAAGTGTATACATTGTAATATTTTGAGATGTAATAGTTATGCCCTAATTCTCTAAAACTCTAAACCTGAAAAGATCCTCAATGTGAATTATTCAATAAATTCAATATTAAGTAAGGTTTAAGGTTGTGGCCTTATAACACTGGTCGGAGGAAGCTATGTGGGAACCTAATTATTATATATGCTAAATGTATCCACAGTTAATGGTACCAAAGTGTTGAATTTATAGGGATAAATTAAATTTAATGGGGTAGAACGTAAGACAATATTTTTTTTATTTTTTCATATAATTTTTTATTTTAAATATTTTTTATCATATGAATGAATAATTTTTCATTATTTATATGAATAAATGAGTTTTTATTATATTACAACTGACCTAGAGTTTCAACAACTGGTGAAATATTTTAAATATTATCATTTTAACGAATCAAATATAAAATAGTTATAATACATATAAGCTTTACATATAATTAATTTTTTTAAATTATAATGGTTCTATACCATGAAATCATATTGATAAAAAATACCCATTTTTTAGAAATGACATTACTTATTTAAAAAATTCTAATTTCAAAAAAAATTATGGTATTTTGTGAAGAAAAAATTAATGTATTTTTTCTAAAAAATTATATTTATTTTGAAAAAATAAACTCTATTTTGTAAAAATTAATATTATAATTTTTTTGAGTGAATTTTTAATAGTTTTCTGGAAAAATAATTTCTTTGTGAATAGTGAGAAGTTAAAGTTTTATTCTGAATTGTCATTTATATTCACGATTTTAAATGTTTCAATAAATATTCAGGATTTTTACAAGTAATATTATTTCAAATTATATATATTTATACAATTTATGTTATTGAAATAATTTTTAAATTTAATTTTTAAATAAAAACATTGGAATATTTGAAAAATTTCTCTTTTAGAACCTTCTTTCTCAACACCTCTAGGGTATTAATTATAAATTAAAATTATCCACATTTTTTAATTTAATATTGAAAAATAGAGTATTTTTTGGGATATTAATAATTTAAATTAACAATTAAGGCGGAATTAAATTGTTATTAAAATTTAATGTAGAAACTTATAAAAAATTTACCAAAATTATGATAAAAATGGGTTGATGAGTGGGTTAAACTAAAATGGTAAAGGATTACAAAACATAAACATGTAAAACACTCATTTCAAAGCCATATACATTATATATTCTATAATAATTATCAGACATTTTTTTATCCTTCTTGGAATGCGAAAAAATAGATACACCATTTCCCTTTTGAAAATTTCAGGTTTGCCACAAACTCCACTTATAAAAGGACACCCACATTCCACTTATTCGAGAAAAAACTAATTTTTAGTCCAATAAAATTAAAAATATCTTTCTTAGTTTCCTAATATCATCATATAAGCCTTATTTTGTTCATAAATACATCTTAGAAAGGCACTTAGAGAAAAAAAAGAAACAATCTGAAAAAGAGGTAACCTCCCAAGCCAAGTGTTTTGTTTTATTTATTACTATAAATAAATAAAATATTAGGAAACCAAACTGAAATATTATCCTATATATATTACATATAGTGAGATTTTTTTTATGTTAGGGTGATGAACTATATCTACATCCTCTTCCGTCAAATGGGTTATGAAATTATCATTTGTCTGTTCTGCGGACTACCGTCTTGTGAACTGATGCCATTAGTTTTCCATAACGAAGTCTCAAACTAAAATTTAATGACTTATTTATATTTTAAATATTAAATTTTAATTTTATTATAATTATAAAATTATTATATTAAATTTACCTTCTTAATTTTTGTTCTTTTGGAATACTATAATGTCACTTGTGTGTACGGTGGACTACTGTCTCACGATGAGATGTGATTTGTTAAGGATTTACATGGTAGTAAATAAGGATGGGTTTAATAAAAATATTACATATATGTATATGATATATTTTTTATTATTTAAATGATATATATTACTTATATTTATTTCATTCAATAATTCGATAATTCATGCGTATGTATAGCCCATTGTGTCTATGAATGGTGTATTTCATTTTCACAAAATAACATTTATGATTCAGTTTAAAAACAAATATACGGAAAATATAACATAGTTATATTATGTATAAAAATATTTATATAATTTATCTATGACCAATATAATAGTCTCAATAATAAAAAATCAAAACATAAAATATGTACAATGCAGTTATTTCCCAAAATGTGACATTAACATGGAATTGTCAATAAATAGTTAATAAAAGGTCATAAGTTAATCAAATATGGCCTAATGTAAATATTTATGGTTATAAAATATATTTTTTATAATATAATATTTACTATATAGATTGTTTTAATGTGTATTTATGATTTTGAGACACAGGGTAATGTATTTTTGGGTCACTTTTTACTTTTGTATGATACATATATAATTCACCACCAACTTGCGTTATGTGGTGTATATACTAAAGATTAGTGTATCTAATGATGTTTATTTTGAAAATTATTGGAATTTAAATATCCATTTTTGGATATCAGTTTTCTGAGGTTTACAATTCATTAGATACCAATGTTTTAATGGATTTTGGTCTAAATATTCCTTTTTGTGACTTATGTTTTGTTAGGTACCTATATTATATTAAGAGGTTCATATACATACCAATTTACATGTTATATCATGAATTAATTTATTCTAATGAAAATTTTATTTATTAAATTTTATTCATTCTTGGGGATTATGATTCAATGCTACTAAAAATGTAATGGATTAATGATAAAATCACATCATTTATTTGAATTGTTTAGGTTTAGGATTTTTATTAGGAAATATTATGATCCATCACTCGAAAACTAATTAATATTATTCTACAATGGTTATTTCCTGATAATTAATGTTTTATATTCATTTTTATCTCTAATTTCACTCAATATTTCAATGAAATATTTTCAATTTAACACAACTATATTTTTCTCTTCATTGGAATTTTTTTCTTCTTTGTCAAAATTTTTAATTTGTTTTAAAAAATAATGTTATTTTATTAGTGTTTAATGTAATTTTTCCCCGTTTAATTATTATTAAATGGCTTTACATGGTACCATTATGAAATTTTCAAATCATGGATTTTTTTAATTTTTACGAAAAAGTGAACATAATCATTGATTTAATGTATTCGACATGTATAGAAATTTCTTAATATCAAGACTGTGATATTTTTTTATGATTTCATTAAAAATTTGAGATCTATTTTATGGTTTTTATTATATAGAATTCAATTAAACTGTGATAATTAAGATAGTATATGTTTTTATGTCATGGAAATAGGTTATTGATGGTGGTTACGACAGCGGAGAACCCATGTGAAGAACTACATCACACACAATTATGATAAGGATGTATTGTTCATCACCCAGAATATTGTTGACACTATATTTTAGGAGATGGATTTATTATCATTTATAACCCCAAGATTCTCAAGTATATCATTTCATAGAAATATCTAAACATGTGGTTGAGGTGGTGGATATAGTTCATATATGATAATTACATTGTGATAGTTTATGGTCCCAGAAATGCAATCATGGTGGATGATACTCTTAGTTTGAGATATTGTTCAATTTTTTAGGAAAGGAATCAGATCATTTAACCACATTATAGTCATCCTTAGTAAATGAGGATACATTATATTACATCAAGTCAATGTTTGTTCCCCCTATTATTCATTAATGTGTTATGGAGGATATTATTAGGGATGTATATTGCGAGGACATTCATGGCCAAAGATCCGCTTCACATGATCTTGATGAATTATTTTTATTAGGGTACAATGTTATAATTTGATATGGATAAAAAATTATTCCATTTATAATAAGAAAAGTGGTACTTAGGGATATTCCTTTGTCCCCATTAGAATATATTTATTAGTAGAAAAGATGTATGATGACCTCATCTTTATGTTATATTAGACATGGATTTGAATACCCGAACACAAGTAGCTCAAAGTTGCTAGTTACTTTTTTACACAGGATTAAGACACAAGGAATCACATCCCAACGAACTAAATCGTATATTATTATTGGTAAACTAGATTAAATTTTTAAATTCACATTACAATTGATAACATAAATTACACAACATTTTTTATTGACAATTCCATATCTCCCATTACCATAGGCGTGCATATATATCACCAAAAACTTCCTTGTATCATAAGGAAATAAATCACTCGAAAGGGGTGAGATTATATGATTAGAAAAGGAAATCATACATCTGAATCTATGATCAATACAAAATAAATAATCAATATGACATGGTATGTATCTAAAACTCATTACATTTAACCAATAACATTAACATGAAGATTAGTATGGAAGTAATATATAATGATAAAAAAATCCATATAAATAAACACCTAATCCGGAACAATTACCACGGTGATTATATCTAATAAAATAATCACATTGACATCAATAACTAATATCATATTGAGGTAATTCAAAATTTCAAACATCTAAAACACACCATCAATACCATTCATAAATCAAGTTTAATATTTGGGTGAAAACCCATTTAATTTGTCTAACTAGTTTATCTCATGATACCAACTAATGAATTGAAGGGATACAACAGTTCCATCCTATAACATACTAATTCGAATTCATTCATCATATGAAAGGGGTGAAACATAATCAATATATATAATTGTATTGGATTGCTACCATGTGAAATGTTTAAACATTCCCCATTAAATAATCATAGTTATTACAATTCAGATTATTATGGTGAATGGAATTAAAATAGTACATCCCCAATCAACAAATCAAAAACCATACAGGGAAATGATAAGTATAGTTTCATTAAAAAACATTCTGAGAGGATAATAATTACAAAAAGTTTTTATGTCATTTGATAATAGTAATACAATAAGGATGCTATTAAAAATAATCTCAGGAAAAAAACATTTTCAGTGTAAATAAATTTTTAAATCTAAAAGATAAAATCATATTTTGAAAATTAATTTTGGTGAAAATAAACCTTCATTGATAAAATAGAATATTAAAAACATTTAGTATTCATGTCATGCATGATAAAATAGATATTCATTTCACATTTTTATTAAAATCCAAAAAGACCTTATTTGGAAAACATATTTAATATTACTATAAAATAAATAATAAAAATTAAAACATGTATATAAATGAATTTATTATATAATTTTCAAAATTTTAAAAATATTTTTCAAAATATTTAAAAACTTTATTTTGATGAAAAATGATTTTCGATCAAAGAGGGAAATAATGTTTGATTTGCATAAAAATAATTTATCAATAATTTTAAGTACCAATGAAAGAAAAAATGGAACTATTACTTGAAAATAGATTAATAACAATATTAGAATAAAACTAAATATGTTTATTAGAAAACTTAAAATTAATTCAATCAATGGATATTCATGTACACAAAATCCTAACTAAAAAAAATTGAAACATAAACATCCTACCACTATGTTAACTATAGAACTGTAATCCCCCTAAAAGGAATAATAGATAATGAAAAATTATATAATATGAAATGATGTATAGTCATGATACAACATATCAAAAGTCGTAGTATATACACCACACAAAGGAATAATTGTTGAATATGGTGTATATCTCATAGAAGTAAAAGTGACATGAGAAACCATAACTGAAGTCTGATTTCCTTCCTACATGTTTGAAACGCCTATAAAAGAAATATTGGTTTTATAAAATTCAATTTACGAACAATAATAATATATTTAACAACATATATTTCATATTTGATATCTTTTATCACATGTTAATTAACATTTAACTGTTAAAATCATGGTTTCATTTGATAGTTGATTCTATTTAATGGTTGTTTTGGTTTTGTAATTTCAAACATTTTACATTGATATTTTTTCCATAATATCAATAATGTTAAAAATGATATAAATATATACTATTTTGAATATATATATATATATATCTTATAATCTAAAAATTTTAGACATAGAAAATGGATTACATCATTCATGGAGATGGTATGATTTACATATACAAGGATAATGTAACTATTTTTATCAATGGATGGAGTGAAGGAAAAAATAAATTTTAATTCACCTTTTTTGAATAATTTCAATATTATATATATAATTTATATTTATTAAATCCATCATTATTACCAGCAATGTAAAAAAATCATACACATTTCACATTGTTTGGTGGAGGTGGTAGTCCACAAGTACACATGAGCGACATTACTATTTTCTAGCAGATTGGAATATAAAAAAAAGATATGATATTATATTTTAGAAATTATTTTTTAGACATATATATATTTGTTAATTTTTACATTACTAAATTCTATGTAATTTGAATGTGAAAAACGAATCACTTCGCTTTGCAAGTTGATAATCCCCCATACATATGGGTGACATTATTGTATCCACCACATAATGGAAATTATCAAATTATATTTTATATCATAATCCTAAAAGTATTATAATTTCAAAAATATAACAAAAATATTTTAAATACATCATAATATATATATATATATATATATATTAATCATGGTTATGGAAAACAAACTAAATCAGTTTGCAAGGTGGTAGTATATTGTACACACGATGTGCAATTTCATATCACATTTGATGGACAAGGAGATTAATATAGGTTATCCTATTAAAATAACAATATATAAGTATATATTTTATAATTTATTTGATTATATTATCATATTTAATATTATTTGAATAATTTTGGAGAATAAATAATATAAATATTCACATTTATGAATATTACGTCTTCTTTGGAGATCCTCTTAATGATTATATACAATGATTTATTATGAGGAATTAATAATAAAGATAATTCTTAAATGTTTTTTTGGGAACTAATTTATATATCTCAATAGTTCTTGCTTAAGCCATAGGGTACTGGTAGTGTGAATATGGGAGGATAGTAGCAAGATTTTTATATAGGGGGGAGAGGACACACATGTAATTTTTTAAAGGATAAATTGATACCCAAGTTTTCATGATGACATAAGACTCAAAAATTGTTCATTCATGATCCATTGATGGTATAAGGTCACAATATATATATAAATCTGGTGGTGATAATTTTTTAGTCCAATTTTAATCCTTATCATTGTTTAACCACATGTAAACCCATTATTATCATAACTGTGATAATTTAATTTTATTATTTTCACTATTAATTATGGTCAAAAATTATGTTTCAGTTGTTATATAATTTAAAATATTATGACTAAAATAATTTAATCATTGTTTCCAAATTCAATTCATAGTATTGGTACCATTCAATTTTAAATAAAACCCACATACATGTTGAAGAAAAGTTTTTTTCAGAAAAAAATTTCAACAGACAACAAAGTTTTTATATTAGAATTTATAATTTAATTTATTAAAATTACCAATATTTTTAAAATATGAATATAAATGATAACTCATTAGATTAATTAATAATTCATATATAATTTAAAAAATTATATAATTTATGTGAAATGTAAATTTTCATTAAAGTATCATTATTTTTTATTAATCATATAATAATTATTCAGTTTAGAAAAATAGTTAAAAATCACTAAAAAATAATATTTAAATTTATATTATCCAAATGGATTTTATATTTTAAATAAATATTATGAATTTGGTATAAATTAATTTCCAATCACGTGCAACGAGAGATAATAAACAACCTTTTATAATAATACAATTCTTTTAGTACTATTTATTTATCTTTAAAAAGATTATTATTTTATATTTATTCAATCAATATCCATTGAATTTATTTTATAAATCTATAAACCATATTTTTATAATTTATTCATTTATTTTAATACCTTACATCTCAATTGATAGGTTATAATGGACTTGTTTAAATAATAAAATTTAGAAAAAGTATAGTTATTTTTTCAACCTCAATGTTGCATGAATCAAAAGATATCTAAGATATTCATATTATATAAAAATATATACCATAATTTATCATGGATTTACATTCCCTTTTAATCATGATGTTCTATTTCACATATGATTCTGAAAAATATGTTCATATTTGAAAATCATAGGGTGTTACATTCAACCACCTTAAATAAACTTTTTCCACATAACATAATCTTCATCTTGATAATCAAGGGTTTTACATTTGAAAATATTATTCTAGAAATTATTCATCATGAGAAGTGTTAATACAAAATCCTCTTGATAATAGAGAAATAGATGTAAATGGTCATCTAGAATAACATATTCTAGTTATCCAAATATTATAATGTTAGTTGAATTTGAATATAATGACATAGAATAAAAGTGTGACTAATATTGGAGTGTGATTGAGATAATTGATTAAATAAAAAGTGAATGATCTTGAAAATTTAGTTGTTACAAGTCCATAAATAATTAATAGTTGAAAGGTCCATTAGTTACTCACAAATAAAGGTTCTATTATAACTTTTTTTGTTTGAAAACCCATTTCCTAGAGGTATGTATTAACATTAACATTTAGACTATGAAAAAAAGGGAATATAATCCTCAAAATTAATCATCCATGGCAGGTCATCCATCAAATTTATTTAATAAATTTTAAATGAAAAAAATCATGTGTTATAAAGAGATTTACATAAATGGGAGGGGGTTACAACCCTTATATCTACATTCATAATGTATGCAAAAAAATTAGGGATCCTATAATTAATTAATATATTTATTTTTAAAAGGAATAATTTCATCCTTTTGTTATGCATGGATAAATTTTCAAATACTTTCATACTATAAAAAATGAATAACAAAAAATAATTTCTTATTCTAGAAGCACTAAAATAAATTTTTAAATCATAAAATACATTTAAGACTCATTTCTTATATCTCGACATATATTCCATGGTGAGAATGGTTATCACGAGTAATCAAATGTTAAATTTACTAATAAAAGCTCCGAAATAAACAAAAAGTTCAACATAATCCATTTTATAAATAATTAATCTTATGATTCATCCAGAATAATTTAAGAAAAAATGAATGTCAGAAAATTTAGAAGGAAGGTCATTAAATTTAAAAATCAACGAATCATTAGATTTTATAAACAACATAAATAAGATCATAATTTCACATACCATATATTCTAATAACATGATAACAAAAAAAATTTAAATAATTTATACTTCAAAAAATAATAAATCTCATCATGTAAAATATATTTCAAAAATCCAAACATGCAGTAATCATTGGAATGGTTAAAATAATAACTCAAATCAATAACCAATTTTGAAAAACCCAATATTGTCATGAAAACATATAATTATAATTATTTTTCAATAATCAGACACATATTATGGTTTTTATTCCTTTAATAATGTGTTCTAAAAAAATATCAATTGTCCCCTAAATTAGTTTTCCTCATCATTGGTACCATTAAACATATTCTTGCAAATAATTAAAGAAACATTAATAAATTATATTAATTATTAATTTTATTATTTTAATAGTATTAATAATATTTATCAAAAACCTATTCATCACAATTCATTCATCCAAATATAGAAGTAAATTATGCATCATTAGCCATAGTATTTTCATAATATTGACTTTGACCAGTTAAGTTATTCAAGGATGTATTCCATTAACACCTGAGAAATTAATTATTGTATTTCCTATAACCCTTTAATTTTAAATATTGAATATTGAAAACTTATTTCATGTAAATTAAATCTTGATAATGGTGTCTTTTATTTACACTATTGTAGGATACTATAATTCTATTCCAGAAAGCATCTGGGTGTTTCTTTTCACAATTACTAAATAAAAAAATATTTATTTCTCTTATTCCCCTTTTTTATATTTTTATCTATTATCCTCTTCTTATATTCCATACCATTTAGGACTCAATACATAGATAATTATTTCTCTTTCATGATACCACATGTTACTATTTCCTCCTATGATGAGAATGTTTGGGAGATAAATTCTCTTGTATGTAATTTCTTAAGTCCAACATTAAAATTCTAAATATTTCACTTTGGATTACATATATATTCCTTATCATTCCTTCACAACCATGTTAAGATGACATCAAACTTAGAAAAATTCATATCTACTTTTTTAAAATACATATAAATTGTTTCTCAATATATGTTCGTTTCTCATGAGGGAAATATTTTTCCCTGAAGAATAAATTACGATCCTTCCACTTGAATAATTATATTTCATTCTAATCCTTAGTGTTTTTAATTAATGACCACCATTTATCAGTGTTCCCTGAGAGACAATAAACATCCATGAAAACATTTTCCCATAAATTATATCCTAGAACAAGAAATATTACATCTAAGGTTCTTATCTATTTCTCAACTATATATGGATATGTAGTCCTATTGAATGATAGAGTCCATTGATGTATAAAGTGGTATAACATTGCTAAACAACTTTGTGGAAAAACAAGGTTCTTTATATGATCAATTTTTTTTATCATGACATGAGTTATATTCCTCAATATGGTTATAATATATTCTTATCCAGGGGTATCTCCCAATCCATCTTCATTATCATTCAAAATAGGGAAAACCCTACATGGTTACATGAATTTATTTGGTTTCCATTCATTCTTCTATGAACTATTTCCAAAAATGGACGATGCTAAATTAGTTCATTACATTATGAAACTTATTATCTAATCCCTATACTAGTGATATACTAAACATAAACAGAAAATTTTATGTGTATCTGTTCTCATAAATCATATATATAATTTATTTGGTAATTTATTCAAATCATAAAAATATTTTCAAATCATTCAAAAAATTTAATAAATAAAATGAGAATTATCCAATGCAAATCCTGGAGGTGTGACAAATTACGAGCACAATATGGCCAATTTCACATACCAGGTAATGCACGATTCAAGATCAACCAACCATTTTTGGAGTTACTAACACTAAACACATATTTCCATGATCTATATGAACTATTATTATCTAGATGGTTATTTTAGCTAGGGTAATTCATCCAATATCTGCTATAAAATAACATCAATATGTTATCCTATACATAAACTAATCCTTAAACCTTTTTCATATAGTTATATCCCATAATAAATGTTTTCTAAAATCAATTTACCAAATATTCTATTAAACTATCACTAATACAAACTATAAATACCCAAACTATAGTAGCCTATAGTCAGTGGTTACTTTATTACATTTTCATAAGATACAAGGAATCACATCCCAATGAACAGAATTGTTTATTATTTTGGTAAAAACAGAATCAAAATTAAAATACACATTATAATTGAAATCATATAATACCTAAATTGTTTTCTTTGGTAATTCCATATTTATCTTTATAAAATCCATACATAATAATTAGAAAAAACATCCTACACTGCTGGAGAAAAAAACATAACAAAGAGGTGAGCTCAGATTCATAGTAAAGGTAAGGGTATAGTGAAATCTACCATTTATAAATAATACATGATATTTATGCAAAGGTAAATAACAAAATAATAGGCTATTAAATAAATAAGTTGATCATGAAAAATAATATGGAAGGGATAAATGATAATTAAATAATTCCATAAAAATAATCACATGATATTGAAACATAATCAAGGACATTATATCAAATATAATAATCACATGTACATCCATAACAGATAACATAATGAGGGAATACATATTTCCATAAATATGAGACATACTTTCAATACCATTCACAATATAGATTAAATCTTTGGGTAAAACCCCATTTTATTTTACAAACTAATTTGTCTCAATAGACTTACCAATGAATCAACAGGATATAAGTGTCACCAACTAACAAAGTCAAAGACCAATTTATTCCTTATATAAAATGGTTTAATTATGATCTATATAAATATTTATATTCAAAAACAAGAGTATGAAATATTAATAAATTTCAAAATCAATAAACATATTCATAATTTTTTTATTAATATAGAGAATGTTATAAAAATAGAACATCCCAAGTCAATTTGATCATAAAACTTCTAGAAACATACTAAGGATGGTATTATTAGAACATATTCCCATTGCATCATATGTAAAATAAACATTTTATTTCGTTAGATATTAGAATTTTCCTAAATATGTCATCCAAAATATTTATTTGGAAATTAAAATTTTCACAATGAAAATATTTTTTACAAATAAAAGTTCACAAAAATATTTTAATAATAATATTCTCTAATAATAGAAATTAAAAAATATAGGTAGTATTCAAATTTAATTTTGTATTGGTTGGAGGAAATTAAGTCCATTTCATGCATGTGAATATAAATGTTCCATTCAAACAATTTGTAAAATCCAAATTGGCCATGTTTATACAATTATATATGGATTCATTCAAAAAAACTTTTAAATATTCAAAAGAGGGTAAAATTTTATATTATTAATCAATTTTAAATGGATAAAAACATTATTTAATTTTTTTAATAAATCATGGATTTGAATAATAAAAAAATCCACCAAAGATTGATATAATGTATTGTTTTTTAAAAATAATTCTCAATATTTATAAATAAAAATTATAGGTAAGATGCTACAATTACAATATAAATCATCGAATAAATTGTGTATAAAAAACCAAACGTTTTTTATGATATTATTAAATAATTTGTGATATTTTAAATTTATGTAAAAATAACCCCAATTAAATTGATATTGAAAAATAAACCACTAACCCCTTGTGAAATATTTGAATTGTAAGACCCATAAATTTAAAACAACAAATGAAATATTAAATACCACAAATATAAATTTATTCATGATATAACATAATATAATTTTCTTGACCCCACTAAATGTAATAATTTTTGAATATGTTGTATGCCTCATAAGAGTAAAAGTGAGATGAAAAACCCTTACCTTTAATCTGATTTACATAGTATATATGAGAATATCCTATATAATAAATATAGGTTTAATATAAATCTTTTAAATAAAAACATTAATATATTTCATACAATATATTATTTATTTATACTCATTTAGCGCCCATTTATGAACATTTCAATGTGAAAAACAGTGTTTCATGTGATAATTGCTTCATTTTAATTATATGTTATAGTTCAAAAAAATTCCCATTTTAATTTGATCATGATTCCCTGATATCCAGATTTTTAAAAATCATATATATTCAATATATATATATTTTTTTATTCTTCATTTTTTGAGATATAAATTTTTTTAAACTGTTCATAGAGATGGTAAATCATACATAAAAATGAATGTTGTTACCATTTTTCTAGATAGATTGAATGAACCGAAAATTTATGTCCACTAAACTTTATAGAATAATTATTATATTATATATATAATTTATATTAATCAAATCCATCCTTATATAAATCCATGTAAATATAAAATAGAATATTTTACATCGCTACGTTGAGGCAGTTGTCCACACACACACACACATGAGCTGAGTTATTCTTTTCCAATAATTTAGAATGTAAGATGTTATATGTGATATTATATTTTTATTAATATTTTATCATAAATATAATTTATATTCATTAAAATTATCATTAATACCTATCATATAAATCTTAAACCAAAAAATAAACAATATCTCATCATGAGGAAATAGTTTTTCATACACAAAAGTGATAATATTAGACCCCCACAGTATGGGAAGTAGGGAACTATATGTGATATAATAATTAAATGTTTTTAAAAATATAAAATACATGAAACAAATAAGATAAAATTCATCATTATATCAATATTTGAATTATAGATATGGGGAAAAATTATATCGGTTCATGAGGAGGTAGTCCTATGTACACATGATCACTGGTTTTTTCATATTTGATTGAAGTAGAGTGATATCTAGGTTATTTAATTAAAATAACAACATAAAAGTATACAGGGGATAATTTTTTATTATTTTATCATTGTTTATGATTATTTTATGTTTTTATATGTTGAAATAATACAACTACAAACCATTAATAATTTTCCATCTTAATAAAGTCTCTTTATGTTTATACAAAAAGCCATTATAGGAGAGGCCTAGAATCACAATAATGCCTCTTGGATGTGGATATAGAAATAATATAGGTATTGTTTTGGTAATTTTTTGGTCCAAATGGTTATCAATGTGTGATGGTAAAATGATAGAAGCATCCATTTATATGTGGGGGAGAGGACACACATATAATTTTATAAAAGATAAAGTGATACCCACCGTTTTATCTTTTAAAAATTCCAAAATAATGGGTAATTATTTAAAATAATAAATTTTAAGATAAAAATATTATAATAAAATTCGTATTTATAAGTTTTATGTCAATTTCAACCCTTATCTACTCTGTTTAACACCTAGTAAACCCATTTTTAATATACCCAATATAATAAATTTTTATAGTTTTCATTATCCAATATGGTGAAAAATTAAGTTAACAAAAATTTATATTATATATAATTATTACTAAAATTATAAATTCCATTTTCAAAATTAAATTCAATATATTTTAATAATTCAATATAAAGTTAAACCTATAGACCCATAAAAAAGTGTTTTCAAAAGATGATACATTAAAAAGATATAAATGTTTTTATATAATAACTCAATATTAAATAGATTCTATTGAACTAAAATAGATAAATTTTAAAATATTTGTTCTTATTTTACCTTAAAATCAATTTATAATATAATTTAACCATGTAAATAATATAAATGAAAAATATCTTCTTTATAAAAATCAGTATATTTCTCTATTTATAAAAAATTTAATTTTTTTAAAATAAAATCATGAATGTTAACCAAAAGATACTTTCACATATTGATTTAAAAAATTATTTTTATTTATTTAAAGTAAATTTCTAATGTGGTTACAAGTTATTTTACATTATTTGTTCAAAGTGTGTCTAATCCCCCTTTTTAAAAAATAATGTTGTTAGAATATATTTTTTTCTGTAAAATATTCTTATTTTATATATTATCAATATATATGCATTGAATTTATTTTATACTGGTTAAAAGTGTTTAATTTTAATAATTTAGTTATTATTATTCATAACCACCAATTTTAAGGGTAACTTATAATAGCTATGTCTAAATAATAATATTTTAGTAAAGAATCATGTTTTGTTCAAACCTATTATGGTGTTCATCACAAGATATCTAATAGAGTGAATATATTGAGAACTAAAAATATCATAAAGTTAATTTGTGTAAAATTATAATCAAATAATTATGTTTCATGTCATATGGACTACTTAACATGTGGATCATACTTTAAAATATTTCAGTGTTATAGGGGATGAAGTGTTATGTAGCTGATTGTATCTCTATATTATAAAATTTATAGTAATATGAGGCTGTGAACTAGGATACAAAGGGTTTAGCTCATCCCCTTATAGTGATAGAGTATAAGAGGGATTTAATATCAAAAAAATAATGATAGAAATTTCATAATCATTTAAACCACGTTATGATATCTAGGAGATCATAGATCAGCTCACTAAGATGGCACACATTCTATTCATATTAGAGTATAGTTATGTAGATATCTTGGGATTCTATTACATGCATGAAAAAGTTATTATTCAAGGAAATTTATATATGATATTATCATAATATAATGATGAAAAGAATAAATGAATATGGGGATTATTATAGATAACCATTGGGAGTAGTTTTTTATGAGTATATATTTTCACCACTAGATAAATACCCAAACATGGTTAATAGTTAATGATCTAGACATTATGCTATGGGAATTCATGATAAAATATTGATCATAGTTTGGAGGATCACACACATTTTCAAGAGTTTGTTCAAAAAAATAGTTACCACAAAAACTATTATGATAGATAATAATATGATTAATGGTCCAGCGGGTGTAAATAGAACATATTAAAAAATTTATAATGGAAGGATTATTTAGTCATCCTAATTAAAATAATTAAATAGCTGAAGAATAAAATAAATAAAAATTGTTTTTTATAATAGTCTAGTAAAAAGTGACATTGTCTACTCTTACACCACAAAACTCATTGATAGATATTTTTTCCACTAATATGATTTTTAATGGGGAATCATAATATGATTACAGAGTATAAATTATAGTGTATGAATAACAAAAATACCTGAATTCGGTATGAGAATTCATAACCCATATATCACACTGAATTTCGTCTATGAGATTCACAACCATACAAATCCTGACATTGGAATCTAGGAGCCACAACATGATGATAAAGAATAACTATGATTTTATTTGTAAAATAATAAACACAATAATGACATAATGTGTAAGATGGGATGAAGTGTTTTAGACACAGGACATTTGGAAATATTAAAAGATAAAAAAAAGAATGAAAGGTAATGGTTCGTGTTTATAAAATCATCTCATCTCATCAATGATGTAGAAGTTAAATAATATTTTTATTATCATTTGAGAGATCATCTACTAATAATAATCATTGTATACAGATTCACTTAATGATTCATAGATAATGTAAACATTTTATCTCTTTAAGTCCAATGTACTCATTATGTCATAATGGCATATATTTGTCCACAAAAGTTACTTCGATCACCATATATAGATTCTGGCAATTGAAAAAACTATGGATTCCTTGTGAATTTGATTAAAATTCATTTAAAATTCAAAAATTTAAAAAAAGTACGGATTATGAGAAAGTGGGATAAAATAAAGGATTTTTCCTACCAAACATATCATTAAACTCATTGAAATTTTTTAAAACAATTTAGAATGATTGAAATAAATACTATATCATATGATTGAATATATTGAAACAATTCTATAATAATGGGTCAATTAAAGATCCCATGAAAGTTTAAATTGGGACTTTTAAATTACAAATTCAAAGTCATCTGATTTTATAAAATTAATATATAAGTTATTAAATTAAATAGTTAATAACATTATATTAACTTTTTTAAAAATGAATTATTTTAAAAAATAATAATATTATAATTGAAATAATAAAATTGAATGGACCATCATAAGATAATAAAAATTATTTATGAAATTCCAGCTCTACGTTTTGTGTTTGGACATAAAACACCAATTTATCGTTATAAAAAACAAGTTTAGAACAATGAAAAAAACATCACACATGTTCTATATAATTAATTTGAATTTATTAATTCCTTATAAAAATTATAATATATCCAATGATCAGGAATAAATTATATATATGAATCCAATCATAAAATATATTTTTCATCCAGGTTTTAGAAAAAAATTTAGAAATTCATTGAACCGGATCAACTTATTTATAAAGTGGTGCTTAAATTAAGAGTTTTCACTGTATAAAAAAATTGACATGGTTGGTGAATTTAATTAAGGTAATATATGAAATAAATGCACCATATATGTGACTCACATAAGGGATTAATCTGTTTGAATACTTAACATATGTGATTCATGTATTTGAATTCCTAAAAGCAATAAGCAGATTGGCTTTATGAATTTTAGACCTATAATAGAGTATTTAAATTTCATAATCAACTTTTGTTACATTGGAGTAATATTTTAAAAAAATTCATTTTCATTAAAAAATAAATAATCACCATAATAAAATTTATAAATTTGAAGTGATAATCTACAAAAAGTACCAATCATGTTCTTTAAAACTATACAAACTAGGCTGAAAACATCATGTAAATTGTAGAAAAATTTCTTAAATGTTAGATATCAATTAAATTATTTATAAAAATTATTTCTCTATAATCATAGTATCATTCAAAAATATATATTAATCACTAAATTTAGTGTTTTTATCTCACAATATGTTATAAATACAGAGAATAACCAAATCATTAAAATTATCTTCAAGAATATTAAAATGGCATTGTGAATTACAAGTTTGGTACATGGTTAACCATTTAGATACATAGAGAACAATAATTTTTTAAATTAATAGTAGAAAATCAGAATAAATTATATTTTATTTGAAAAATTACATATTTACCCTTGGAGAACATCAACAGACTTGTATTACAAGTTATTTTTAAATAAGAAATATAATCTAAATTTATTTTAATAAAATCATATTATGATATAATTGTAGATAAATGTAACTCAATCAAAATAAAATTGAAAGTATTAATGAATTAAAATAAAGAAAACAAATAAATCATTTTAATTATAAAATCTTAAATTCATTCAATGATCCACATTAAAATCTATTCTATATTTATAGTTACAAAATCATTTATAAATTCAATAAAATCTCCCCCTTTTGAAATTATCAAAAACAAAAGGTTTCACATGAAATATTTGTTCCTTAAAAATAATTAAAATATTTTAAAGAGTTATTTTAAACAATTATATGTAAAAACATTTGTCTATGGACAACTATAATGTTATTAAATAATAAAACCTAGAGTTAATTATTGTGAGGGGAATTTTTACAAGTTGATTCAAAAAAAATAATTAGAAACCATAAAAGAGGATTTCTTGTGGAAATGGGAATAAATAATAAGATAATATCCTCTAGGATATATGAGAGGATTTAAAATACATATACTGTAATATATATTTATATAAATTAAAGAAAAGTAATCTGAAAAAATATCCCATATTCTAATATTTTCATTTAAATCTAAAAAAACATATAAATACATTTAAACACCCCTAAACACTTGAAAACATAAAAAATTTATTATTCGAACATAAAAATATGAAATTTAATTTTTCCAAACTAGGTAAAGTCGAATGTCCTAGAAAATTTGTCTAAATGTTTAGACTCTATAATGATATTTGTAAAAAAAATATCTTCCTTGTTCATGTGATCTCTATTAAAATGTTATATTAAATATATATTCATTTTTCTATAATTTGGTAAAAAAAATTAATAGAAATTGAAAATTTTGTTTTATTATAACAATATATTGGAATTTTATTATTATAAATAGAGAAATCTCGTATATATTTCCTCTGATATAAGCTTTGAGACCACCACCTCCCAATATAAATGTACTCACCTTCTATATTATACAGAGAAGGTGATAATTAATTCATAGAATACCAGAAAATAATACTTTTTAGTTAAAATAAAAATAACTAATGTTCTTATTTTAAACTATATAGCCTCCAAAATTCGAGACCGAACACATATTAGAAAAACATTACACAGAATAAAACAATCCATATTTAACTATTCCATTATCAAATATATTTTTTCTTTTCCCAATATTAAAATGTCTCTCTTTTGGATCAAATTGAAACCTCAAAAATAAGAAAAAATTATAAATGATATAGGTTATAGATGTATATAACTAAATAAGGCTACCTAGAATTACACTATAAACATTAAAATGAATATATTTAATATAAGTATAAATATATAATATAAAAAATTACTCGTAAGAGTTTTTATTGATTTATATGAACTATGAACGATCTTTTTAAACGACCCCTTTATCATATGTAGATTAATTAAGCAAGATCACATCACTAATTTTGTAAATTTAATGTCTATGAAAGAATATAAATTCTAACATTAATCCCATTTCAAACTCGTATGACATCAAACTAGAATAATAATTACAACGAAATTATCCAAAATAAAAAAACATTATAAGATCCATAGAAAATTTCATAATAAAAGTATCATTAGAAATTAATTTAATAAAAATATTATAATCTACATTACACCTTTCGAAACAATTATTCAACACAAACAACAAATTCCACTCAAATCAAAAATAACGGTCTTGTTTGAGACCATAAAAATATTTTGATAATTTAGTAAAATGTTTTGATATTTTTCCATTGTCAAAATTAGGGGGTTGATTAATATAAATTTTTTCATATATAAATACATTAATAATATAAATTTTTATATACTTTTTAAACAATTTAAAAACATGATGCCAAGAATAATCTAAAATATTATAATATCCTTAATCTTTGAATCAGGTGAAAATTAATCTTCAACGTCTATAGCTTCTTCATGAGAGTATCCTTGGGAAACATGTACACCTTTATTTTCGATAATATGTGTATGCTCATCCATCTATTTTCTAAAGATCCATTCCAATATAAACAATAAATTCTCTAAATTATGTTTAATAAGGACAGAATATTATTTTTAATATATTAATTAAGATCGTCAAGAAAATAAAAAATCCATGTTTTCTAATTTAAATAAATAGAAAATTTTGCGTGAACATGGAATTTTTTTTAATTTTCTTTAAAAATAACAGAGAACATCTAATTTCAATAATTGAATCTAAGTTATCACCAAAATTATAAATATTATTATGTCTAAGTATCTTTTATGATCTTTGATCATGATGAGATGGAGTATGGTCACACTTTTTTGATTAATCCTTATCCTTGGGTTTTTTCTTCATTAATGCTAAGACCTCTTCACCCAAAATAAAAAAATTAGGAATAAGAATATAATTTCACATTATGTTTATCCTGAATAATATTAAAATATTATTCAATATGAAATTGTTATTTTATTATTATATTTATAATCATTAATAAAAATAGAAAAAACATGAAGAATACATCCATTAATTTTAGCAAATAATTTATCGATATAATCATATGATTTAAACATAAAAACATTGTTGTGAAAATATATAAAATTACCGACATTAGATTTTTACCTTTAAATAATTCATAAATATTTTTAAATAATTTTATAATAAGAATTTATTTAAAGATAACAACCCAAAAATTATTCAACCAAAAAATATCAATGAAAATTAAATTAACATTAAATAATTATTTCTAATCAATATGATATATACATTATGGTCTAAAACCCATTTTGGATTTTTTTTCTATGAGAAAATAAATTATGAAAATATCGATGATTTTAATAAAAAAAATAGATTATATATTATTAAATTAACCTCTTTTATCACTATGAATTGATCCAAGATGAAAAATACTTTCATTTTCATATTCATTACAATGAAGAAGTAAATCTCCATAAATTTATCCTTTTTATTGGATAGAAACTAATCCCACATAAAACACTTTTGATCATCAATAATAATTAAGCTATATTTCTTTCCTCCATGGATATTAATATGAGCATGAACAAATATATCCTGATTTACAGAATTTAGTGATGTAATTTTACATCTCTGATTGATAGGAATGAAAGAAACATTACATGGTTTTCCTTTTATTATATCATCATAAGAATGAATTTTTTCATTCATGAAGGTATCTAAATGTATAACATTCTCATTTTTAAAGATCTTATGAAACTTTTTGGTTTTCAAATGACCTATTTATTGATAATTTATAATTTTATAACTCTATATAGTATGAAACCACATAACCTTTTGAACATTTAGTTCAAAAAAAATATAATTAATTTTTTTTTAATTATAATATTATTATAAAGAATACTATTTAAAGACTAAAACATTATTTTTTTAATTTATATTTATATCCATCACCCCATAATTGAAATATATTAATTAAATTTTGTTTTAATCATTCAACATTATTATTTTTTGAAATATAAGTATAATTTGAAATCAAATGTTACAAAAACCATTTACTTTTACATTGGAACTATCTCTAGATGTAATAGTGCCACCATAAAAAATCATGTAATAATATTTTATGGTCCTATAGTCATATTCATTGAGAAACCATGGTAAATGGTCCATATTTCATTCATGAAATATCAAATTCACTTTAAATATATATATAAATTACCAGGAATCATTGGTCCCCACAAAATTTTTCATCTAATTAGTTTAGTAAAACATTTATTAGGTAACCCCAAAAAATTTTAAAAATTATTGTATGTTAACATAGGTAATAATTATATATGAAAATGAGTATTTTTCAATACCATGAGTATTTAGAATCATTTTTAATAATCATTCTACAATAAACATTTCATTATATATTATAAACATGTGGCACAATAAGTACTTCAATTTTTTAAATTTATCAAAACAAATATAATGAATTTAATTTATTCTTATTCTTAACCTATATCATTATGTTTTTAATTTATTTAATTTAAATAAATAATTTAAGGATATTCTTCATGAATATTAAAAAAATCAGACACAATTTTCTTAAGACATTCAGCATACCTTTTCAATACTTCATTCAAATATTTTAAAAAAAATAATATTATCATAAATAATAAAATGAGAAGAAAAATCATTATTTCTTAGTTATTCATTTCCTTTTAGAAATGTTTAATTTTTAATACTATTTTATCATTATATTAATTAATTTTATTATTATAAAAAGTTGAATATTTGAATACAGTGTTTCTAAATATCTATATTTGTACATTTCTTTTGAAAATATTAGTATTTTCAAAATTATAGTCAAAATAAAAAAATCAAGAATAAAAACCATAGTCAAAAAACATTTTCATTATATCCATGAAGTAAATTTCAGTAGATTTGTTTTCATTTCCAACTTTGTCCTAAAATTACACTCTATAGAACAACTACTACTTGTTTCCAATTCCTTTTACCATATTTTTATATTTCCCTTTATTCCTAAGTTTTTTATAACACTAGATATTCATTTTCATCCATCACCCAAAACATGTATCATTTAATGTTTTATAATTAATAATTCCTTTATTATATCCCTTATTTTCATCCTTTTGAGGGTTTCTTCTATAATGGTTCTTCAATCCATTTTTATCAATCGTTTAAATACTCAACTAACAATCTAAGTCATATAATATATCTCACTATCAATGACATATGGATCAAAAGGTTCAGTAGAAATAAAATTCTATGACCTATACACTACATCAGTTTTTGTATTGTATCCTCTATGGATATGTTCTTAAATGCAACCATAAAATTTATTAGTGATATAGTCCATTCATAATCTATGTATAGTTTTAAGTTCTTACATTAATCAACAGTGACCTTATTTGTGTCCCATTTATTTTGTAGTTCTTATAGAAATCATTCATTAAGTATGATGTTATTAAAATATTATAAAAGGAAATTATTTCTTTTAATTATTCATTATAATCAATGGAAAATTTTGATTAAGTTTGTATCTTCACCCATCATGATATCTTAGACTCATAATGATGCATTATATGTTCGCTTCTAATCAATTTGTCTCATCAAATATCAGAATCATTTAGAATTTTACAAATCTTATGAGTTATCTTACCGGAAAACACATGATTTTTAATAGAACAATATAAAATATTTACATCTTTGAAATATGAAACATATCAAGAAACATTAATCCATATATGATTTTTGGGGATTAATTCTAATATTACTTAGTACTTTTCAATTATCTAATACTCTTTTATGAGGAATTTTATAATATAAGCCTCAATTATATTTTCGTAGTAGCTATAATTTTTACTATCAATGTAAGGTGGAATCTGGGGAATACTTTCATTTTTTGTATTTTTCCCTTATATTTTAAATATATTTTCCTTATAATTTGATGGATTAAAATGGGGACTCACATTAAAATATAAAAAACATAATCTATTGATGGATTGGATAAATTATAAAAGAAAAAAATTTGTACCAATTTATAGGTCAGGATTAAAT
The DNA here is from genome assembly GCA_963277665.1 of Viscum album. Classification (NCBI taxonomy): domain Eukaryota; kingdom Viridiplantae; phylum Streptophyta; class Magnoliopsida; order Santalales; family Viscaceae; genus Viscum; species Viscum album. Next base: position 49,686,665 of record OY728152.1, on the reverse strand, counting down.
ATTACAAATGGTCTACAAGGGGATTGAATAAACCACACATAAAAATATAAAATAGAAGGATTGATTATTCATGAAAAAAAGACATCTAATTTTAGGTGTAATAAAATAAACAATAAAATGATGTTTATTATGTAATTTGGAAGAAATTTTACATATTATACACTTAAAAAAATTTACATCAAAAAAAGATATATTGTGTTATAGATAGATTTTTTAAGGGGAATCCAATCCTGATTAAAAAATATGGTGTATAGAAGAATAATAATAGAGAAACCAAACTCTTAAACGAGGAATCATAATATAATTGCAAAACCCACATTAGACTATAGGATTGAAAACCTAAATTATCATGAATTTATAATATATGAGTCATAACATGATGATAGAAAATAAGAAGAATGATTTCTTTATAAAAACATATACATAAAAATGACTATATGTGAAACGTGGTAAGATGTTTTACAGAAATAATATACCATGACAAAGTAGATGTTATACATACAATGAACAGGTAGGAGTTCTTGTGTATAATATCACATCATCTCAACAAGGAAGTAGAAGGCGAAGATCTATTTTATCATCCCTTGAGAGATCATGAAGCTCTAGTAAACACAGTATATCGGATCTATTGATTGTTCATATATTACAGACACTTTTTATCACAATATGTCGTATGTGCTCGTCATGTCATAATTGTATATATTTTTCAATATAAATACATTTGAGTCCCATATATATATTTTTTAAATATACAAAATCTAAATATTTATTTTTTAAAAAATATAGAGACATTTAAATTAAAAAAAATAATAAATTATTGGAAATTAGGATAAAAGTGTGAAATCCTCATACCAAAAATATCACCCAACTCAGAAAAAAAAATTACTTAATGAAAATTGATTCATGTAAATTTGAAATAACTTGATTAAATATTCTTGAACACTTCTATAATTATATATCAGTGAAAGATCCCATGAAAATATCAATTTTTAATTTGGAAGATGAAATTCAAAAATATAATTTAATAATAAACAGTCAATATTAATAGAAATTAAAATGTTTTTTAAAATATAACAGACATATTAAAAAATTTATAAATGATATTAATAATAACTATTCTTAGTGTAGAAATTTTAGAATTTAAAAAAAAAAATTAACAAAATCTTTTTTAATTCTCATGTTGTATGTTTAATGGTAGAATATTAAAAACACATTGCTCATTATAAAAACGGTTTTAAAAATTATAAACACATTTTTTCAGGTTGTAAATAATTAATATAAATTTATAAATTCATTATAAAAATTAAATATATTAAATGAACATGAAAAAAAAAATATGAATGATATAGAACATATATATATATATATCCTGATTTAAAAAACTACAAATTTAATGAACTACATAGGAAAATTCATTTAATTATTTTTCACATATGTGTTTTTCTCTATGTGATAAAATTTATCACATTGGTGAATTTCAATAATTAAATTGAAAAAAAAGATTCACTGGGTTGAAAATTCCTGTAATTGATTTTTTTAATTGAATTATAAATATTGGTAATCAATGTATTTTTATTCTTAAAAACTATATTCATATTGACTTTTCAAAATTCTAACATTAATGATCCTTCTAAAAAATAAAATCATATTTTTGTCCTTATTGACTTATATTTATTAAATTTCAATAATGTGGTAAAATTATGTCCACGTTAATCTAATTTAAATAAATCATGTTATGATTAAAAATTAGTAGAAAGTAGTTCTAAAAACTGTATAAAACACAATAAAACTATTTAATAAATTTAGGATTAATTTAATAATATATATATATATATAATAAGTTTATGTATACTATTTAAATATAGGTAATGTTCTTGGATTTTGATAAAGAAGATAATCACACAATTTAGAGTTTTGTAGCTCCTGATTTGAAATAAATAAAAAGAGTGACAAATTTGGGGAAATTAGCTACATGGATTTCAAAATGGATAAGTAAATTACAAATTGACCATGCGATTAAAAATTTATCTATATGGTGAATTGTAATTTGTCTACTTGGTAATAGTAAAAAACATGTATAAATGATATTTTAATTTCCCTATTAACTTATTTATCATTGTAGCACTTCATTGAACTTTAATAATATGTTATGTATAATCAAAATTTGCGAACTAAATATATTTAATGAAATTAAATATTACTATATGATCTAATTAAAACATAAATTAATCTATATACATTAAATTTATTAATACATTTAATTGAAATAAAACTAATAAATCATTGTAATTATCAAATGATAAATTATATCAAAGATCCCCTAAACATCCACTATCGTTATGAAACCATATGAGGCATTGTACGAGAGTCACTTCAAGAAAATATTATGATGGATGGGGAAATTGGATACATTGATTATGGTCCCTGATATGGTGTGAGTAATGAAAAAGAAGGTGAAAATCTACAAGGGGTGTATGGGAATAACACAGAATCATCATAAGTCTTATGTCGACTTAAGAGAGAGGATATTAGAGTTAAATGATGAATGTTGTGTGATCATGAAGGTCTCACCTCAATGTGGAATGTGAAATATTTTCATTGTATATATCAATATCCATGATTCGGGGTTAACATGGTGGAAAAATATTTACCACTATCGATGCAATTACTATAGGTGGATTATGTATTGAACATGCTGCTACTAGAGATGTATTTTCATGATCCATTACATGGTATCAATTGGGAAAGATGGAATGTAAGGATGAATATTCCAACATTAAATACTTTGTCGAGATTAAGAATTATTAGATGATGGTCCTATGGTTGGGTAATTCTATCAGTGTGTGTGTTTAGTTGTCATGAACCGTCCCAATAGGGCCCGTGATATGACTCCCCAAGCCCACCTCTAATAGGCCAGGGGATGGTGTCTAGCAGAATGTACACATATCATTAACAAGGGATGCATTACCTAAGTACCTGTACACAGGAACACATCTCCAATCCCATAAAATATGAAATTTAAAAACCACTAAGGAACAACATGAATGCATAAAACTATACTCAACCGACACAGTACAATGGATGTAAAGTGTGGAAATTAAAACTGGGCCAGAATACAAGTCCATAAATACTAGATTTTTCAAACTAAAAAGTTCATCTTGTAAACACAAAGAGGTACTAGGACTGATGTTCGTCACCGTAGGAACACCTCAGCCTGTTGGGAACTCAAAATGCTTGTCCTGGTCTTGGTACACCCTAAGAATTGTCAAAAGGTTACTCATTTGTACAAAACAAGACAGGTGAGGGAAAAGCCCATGCAGGGGTGAGTGTAACAATACTCAGTAGAGGACCCAGAAAACAACAAACCAACAAACAAAGTAAAGGTAAAGTCAGAAATACATAGTTTATTTCTACAAAACATATTCCAAGAAGGACACGATCCAGATTTACTCAATACATATACCCCTAGTCTCATGACATGTAACACAACCGTATATCACCGCTATGGATTCAGATTGATTGTTCCACCATGCACTCATCTGGGAGAACTCACTCCACAAGTCTGATAGCTCTAATGTCCTCCAACTGGGAAATATTGTTCATCTAGAAAGACCTGAGTGATAGAAACACTCATTCCGGGAGAACACACTTTTGAGTAGGGAAAGATCATGATACACAGATGAGAATCACTACCATGGCCTTAGTGGGTGCTGTGACTCATCTGAATTCACCCGATAAGTAATGGATCAACATCAGGTTGGATTTTTCATGTCGATACCTGACTATTCCTATGGTTAATAATGGATAGAATATCACACTTAGGGCCTCTCGGAGGGATACGTGACTCTATTTAAGAAAGTCCTACCGAAGGGATCAAACTCCTATGGAGGGAAACAATACTCGACCTTTAGAGGAATGAGAAAAAGGTTCACTATCCAAAATGGAAGCTATCCATTATACAATGAACAAGGGAAACAAGCCATGTTCTAGAATATACATGGTGTTTAGAATGTGTCACATGCCTCGTCTCATGAATCCAGTAAGAAACCACATGAAACGACTCAAGTTATATGGATCATGGTGTGTTATAATGTATGTACACGACATGTAGGACAGACCACACGGTGTGTCTGAGTGACCGGGGTCTGCTCTGTGTACATGGATGCGTGCTTGTACGCTGCTTCAACCCATGTTGGCCATCCCGTGTAACCAATACATAGGGTAACCCATGTAACCATCCCCTTCTAGCAGTGTGGTGGAGTACATTCCATATACTCCACCTCATGTCCATGTATTACCTGAGACACATGCTGAGTCCCATGAAGCTTCCTCTGCTATGCCGCGTAAAGAGTACATGTCATGGAGTAATGTTGGGTAGTCCATCTCATGCCCTTTCTTTTCCAAAAATAAACATTGTGCATCGAGGAAGGGCCAACATTCCCTGTGACTGGGGTAACATGCCATGTGGAACCTGTCTGTACCTCGAAATCATAACAGGCACTGAGCTAGTCCCACACCCCCTATTCTTCTGAATACACCTTGTGTTATCAAAAATTTCCAAAATGAAATCATTCCCTACAACACCCTTGTTTATCCTAAAATATTTGGTCTGTCTATCTAATCTCCTTGAAACTCAAGATATGTGGTCTCGCTACCATGTCATCATAGTTTTAAGAGGTTTTTGGGGTTTGATTGGCCCCAAAAACATGTTTCGATTATCTGTGTGATGAATGGTCGAAGAATGATTTCCCCTGTACCATGTCATATTGTCATCTTAAATTGTTTTCACATCATTATGGAGTCTTCATAATGTAGAATATCAAATTTTGGATTGTTCCGTTGTGAAAAGGATTTGCAATGATTCGTTGTTCATAACCCCATGAAGAACGTAAAGAACGTCAGGTTGAAAAGGGTAAATAGATCAAGAAACAAAAGAGGAAGTCACCACTACCATCATTATTCACAACTTATATCTGATCCTATTAAAGAGAATTAATAGTAGTATAACAACTAGAAAACCAAAAATCATCAAAAAATTAATTCTCGAATAAAAAAACCCCAAAGAAAAATGAAATTGACACCCTCCCGAAATAACGCCTGATCTGCAGATCACCCTATTTGAGGGTCGATAAATGTTCATCATTCAATCCATGAAGAGGGAATGGAAGACTCATAATAACATCCCCTACCACAATTTCATTGATGAATGGTCACTAGGTTGTGTTCATCGGTGAAGTTCTTCAAATCTGAGTTGTGTCAATCGATTGTGTCGTCGTCATCTGCCAATGGGGTTTTCTGCAAACCTCCAATGGAAATCCTCAATTCATAGGGTTATGCAGCTAACCCTGAAAATATGCCATATGTATGTATTTAAAGGAAATTTATTAGGTCATTGTTTAAAAAGGAATCATTTAATAATAAATTAATTTACATTTTATTTTAAAAAAAATTCAAAAAAACAATCTTTTACAGCCAACCCACGCCAGTCGATGTTAGGCCCTATCTATGGTAAAGTAGTTGATTTGAATGAATCTATTCAATAAAATTTTTAATTTGGGAACTGGTTTAAATGTTATTCCACTTTTTCCAGAAAACAGCTCGTGCACGCTGTTTAAAAGTGTAATTTATTTCAAACATTTATTCTGGGCAGTCAGGGCCTTAGAATCTCATGCCATCAAAATTCATTGTCTCGAAATAATTCCATATAATATTTAAATATAAGAACCGGAAAACCCAAGACATTAAATTCTACTGAATTTTGGTATTTGTGTCTTCAAAAAGAAAAAATGGCTTCTCCAACGAATATGGGTAATATGGACAAATCTCAGCCCCAACTCACACATTCTCTCCTGAAGGTTTCTTTGCTACCACCAAATGTGAACCAATGAAATATAAAACCCACGAAAGCCCATTTCCTACCAATACTCTATCTATATTGGGTACTCTGAGAAGGACGCTCCATTGATGTCCATCTCTCCCCAGTCGAGGACCTACGATGAGTCATGCACATACCTCCACAACTACGACACATGGAAGACATCATTTACCCGGTGCAACTGTGTCGGTAAGGCTAGCGGTACAACACCTCTCCATCTCTATGTAGTATCTCAAAACGTTCTATGAACCTCAAAAGATAGCATGCCACCCCGACCAAAAATATATAACCCTCGTCGATATGAGACCCAAAGGAAGACGTGGTCTCCCACATCGAACACTAGAGGTCTCTATTGCCTATTAGCATAAGACTTCTGCCGGCTCTTTGCTGTCTCTACTCTCGGATGATCAACACCTTTTTAGTGGTAGATCACACCATCTCTATACCCATATGTGCTGACTATCGAGGTTTGGTCTAGCAAAGTGGTGACTTGTAGGGTCAATCATATAAAACCTCATATGGTTCCTTACTAACGATGGAGTGGTAGCTATTATTGAACAAAAAACTCCACCCAAGGTAGGTGGTCCTCCAAACTACAATAAATTTATAAGATACAGGCTTCCAACATATCCTCCAGAACCTTAATGGTCCCCTTAATCTAACCATATTTCTCGAAATGTAATGCTTTGCAGAAGCATAGTTGATTCCTAAAAACCTCTTGCAATCCCTTCCACATCCAAGATGTGAATCGAGTGTCTCGATCTGAGACTATTTTTAAAGGGACACCATGATGAAAAACTATCTCCCTTACATAGAGCCTTTCCATGCTTTCTACAACACTCTATTCTCTGATAGATAAGAAGTGGGATGAACTATCCTGATCACAACTCGTACAAGTGGGGTTCCTAATGAAGTCCATTGATATTCCCACCCACTAACACTTCAGCACATCAAAGGATTGAGATAATATCACTACAACCTGGTGCTTGGCCTTCAACATCTAGCCTATATTTCATAGTGAAATGAACTCTACAATTACTTTTTTCAAGTCTGGACACCATAACTACCGTTAGAGATCCTATTACATGTTTTCAATTCCTGGGTGTACATCCAAGGGAGATGTATAAAACACTTTTAGGACCTCCTCCTTCCAAGACACTAGTACAACATTGCATCCTCTAAAAATAACAATATACCACACATTGAGATAGTCCATCAAGAGCATTTCCTAGGGATAACTGAGAACGTAAAGACTCACAATCGACATCCTTAAGTTGTGCCTCCCTAACTCACTGTAAGGCTGGAAGGGTGACAACCATCAACTAAACATAAGTTGCATCCTTCCTACCCACATAGGATAAATGTAACAAGTCCAATTGCTTGTTCACCTCGTTTAGTAGCTGTGAACTCGATCTCATGTTGAGAACATCTGCAACAATGTTCCCCTTCCTATAGGTATAAATGATCTCAATGTCATAACTCCGGGGGATCTCTAGCCATCGCCTCTACCTCAGATTCAGATCCTTCTGTGAGAATATGTATTTCAGGATCTTTTGTTCAGTGTAGAAGATAAAATACCAACCCATATAGTAGTGTCCTCAAATATTCAATACGAATTCTACTACTCCCGACTAGATACTGTGGGTCACATAGTTCTGCTGATGTGGACTACGCTGGAGTGAACCATAAGAAATCACTACCAAACTCTACATCAGGACACAGACAATCCGGATCCCTGATGTGTCATAGAAAACTATGTACATGACACCTTCCTATAGAAATCTTGAAATTGGGGAGCTTGTCAAACTCTATCTCAACTGCTCGAAAGCCTACTAACACTTCTACTTCAAAATGAAGGGTTTCCTGTTCCTGGTCAAGGCTATCATCGATGGTGATATCTACGAGAAATCAGGAATGAAACTTTCATAATATCCGACAAACCCATGGGAGCTTTAAACCTCCATCATGCTCTGAGGTGGATCCTATGCTAAAAGATCCTCAAAAATGGCTTTGTCTAGAGCTACTCCATCTTTTGAGATGACATATCAAAGAATTTGGACCTCCTAAATCCAGAACTAGAACTTCCAAAGAATCCCATGAATATGGTTTTCTCGAGGTACGTCAAGAACCATCCGCAGATGTCTTGTGTTCTACTGCTCTAATTCTGAGTACACAAGGATATCATCGATGAATACCACCACTAACCGGTCTAAATACATCTAGAATATCTAGTTCATTAGTCCCATTAATAGAGTGTGGGAGTTTATCACACCAAAAGGCATCACCAAGTAATCATAGTTACCATAGCAACTTCTGAATTCCATGTTTTGTATATCCTTATCTTCTACTCGTAACTGGTGGTAACCTGATCGAAGTTCATCCTTTGAGAACCAATTTTCTCATTCTAGATGAATGAAGAGGTCATAAGTCCTTTGTAGTGGGTACTTGTTCTTCACTGTCACCTAGTTTAGGTTCCAGAAATCTATTCCCAACCTCAACCACCCATCTACCTTCCTGGAAAACAAAATGGGGGCTACCTAGGGTCAAACACTGGGTCTCATGAACCACTTCCTCAACAGATCCACCAACTACAAACTTAGCTAATAATGCTCAATGTGAGCCACCTGATATGTTGGCGAAAATAATGGGGCCATCCTAGGGTTTATGTCAATGCATAAGCTGATCTGTCAGTGTAGACGTAGTCTTGGAACATATTTGGGAATGAGGTCCTCATACTCCGCCACTACTAATGGGAAATAGAATCCAACAACATGTACTGATCCATGGGTAAAGCTAGAGAAATCATTAGTGATCATATGCACCATCCTATTCATGATCTAATTCTATGATGCATGGGTCTCATTTTCACCGAGAAAAGAAAACAACATCCAATCATTGCGGTCACACCACATACTTCTCCTTAGTCAATCAATCTGGGCATCGACCGAAGATAAAATATCCAGACCAAGAATGACGTAGAAAGGCCTCGACGCTGCCATAAAGAGGTTCCAACAAAAACTCAAGCCTCTAAGGGTAAGATCAGACTGTCAAAAAAAGTCTATGATCATCGAGTCTCCTCCCTTAGGTGTCTACAAGTGTAATGATCAAGTCAACGGCTCTACCAGTATCGCAAGGATTCTCATAGACATGTTGCAAGGAAGGAATGACTAACCGTGTGTCTATAAGTATGAAAGCTATGGTATAGATGACATTGATCATACATCTGATCATCCCTGGAGTCCCTAGTTTTTACACACTTCTACAAATACGACTTTTATCAGTGCTAAAAATGGCTTTACCATTGCTAGAAAAATCACTGATAAAGCCAGCGAAGATAGGGGGTCCCCTTTATCAGCTCTTTGTTTTAGCACCGATAAAAGACCCCTATATTAGTGCTTCCTTTATCAGTGCTTTCATTTTAGCACTGATAGAGGACCCCTTTTATCAGCGCTTTTTTAAAAGAGCTGATAAAAGGTAAAAAAAATTCAAAAAATTCAAAAAACACTGCCAATCGGGGGGCTTTTATAGTGCATAGCCCCCCCTTTTACAGTGCTTTTCTTCCCCTACACAGCGCCCCACGCACCCCCTTCACCCCTTTAATAGTGCTTTCTCCCATATTCCCCCATGTGTGTGTGCCCCTGCCTCCACCAGGATTTGAACTCGAGACCTCCCCTCTGCGCGCCTAAGCCTTTACCACTACTCTATTTTGATTTGTCTTCCAATTCATGATATATATATATATATATATATATTTAGTTATATTTATTTGTATACTAATATATATATAGTTTATTTTAATACATATATATATATAGTTATATTAATATATATATAGTTATATTAATATATATATAGTTACATTAATATATATATATAGTTATATTTATTCATATAGTAATATATATTTATATTAATATATATAGTTATATTTTAATATATATATATATATATAGTTATATTAATATATATATAGTTATATTAAAATATATATATAGTTACATTAATATATATATATAGTTATATTTATTCGTATAGTAATATATATTTATATTAATATATATATAGTTATATTAACATATATATAGTTATATTAACATATATATAGTTATATTAATATATATATAGTGATATTAATATATATATTTATAGTGATATTAATATATATATTTATAGTGATATTAATATATATATTTATAGTGATATTAATATATATATATATTTATAGTAATACTAATATATATATGTATTCATATTAATATATATATAGTTATTAGATTAATATTTATATAGTTTGATTAATGGATATATATATAGTTAGATTAATATATAGGTATATAAATATTCATATATTTGTATTTTAAATAAAATGAATGTTAGTTATTATTTAGATAAAGCTAATATATTTTATATGTAAATAAAATTTATTATTTATATTTATAGTTAAATTGTTTGGTGTGAATATATAAAAAATATGTACATATAGTAATATATTTGATTATAAAAGCAGTGAATTATAAAACATGATGCAATTTCAATGACATAATATCAATATGAATGTAATACATTGTAATAAATTTAGTCCCCACCCAAAAAAGTCAATAATACCCCCTTAAACGAGGCTAAAAATCCCCAAAATGTTAAAACATCGGGGTACCCTGACTTAAAACTCAGTTTTGGATTCCTACTAGTCCCCCTTTTACCTCAAAAACCCATTGATAGGGATCCCCCTGGGTCGCAGTGACGTAGAGCTCATCACAGGCTTCGATTTGATATGAGGTAGAGCTCAAACGGACACCCAGATCAAAAGTTATGGCCGTTTGAAGTTTGAGTTGCGTTTTCAACATATTTTGGATCTTTTTTTAATTTTTTTAATTTTTTTAGTCTTCAAATTGTTATTAAATTACTATTACTCCATAATAATTAGAAAATTATTAATTAAAAATATTTTATAAAATTTTTTAAGAAGGCATTTTCAATAAAAATTATATATATTTAGTATATTAAGTGTAAACGTACATTTATACTTATCTAAAATATATTTAAAAATTATATATTATATTTATAAAAATATAAATATAACTATATATTAATATATTAATATATTTTTTTAATTTTTTTTTTGAAGTTGACCCTTTATCAGCGCTTTTAAAAATGTGCTGATAAAGGCTCCCCTTTATCAGCGCTACTAAACAAGTGCTGATAAAGGGGGGATGCTGCGAAAAACTGTTATTATGGTAGTGACACCTCCACTGCATGAAATTTGTCCCCACCCTATCTCCGAGCTCCCTAAGCCTGGTGTGGACCCTCTTGGGGATGGAGGTGGAAGTAGAACAATTCATCATCCACCACATGCATCTCTCCCTACTTTGCTACCATGTCTGATGCCTGGCGGGTCTGTTTGCTCCACTCTCTGCATTTTCCATGGTTGTCCATCCACCACCTCCCTGTCAATAGCTCGACCGGTCAGACAATATCTATTGAGATGTCCCCTACCATGGAACGAGTAGAATCCCCTCTCCCTAGGCTGAATGGATCTTGCCTAAGAAACACAAACTTTTGACTCCCTATCCTAGGTCCTCCTTTGACATCTCCCACATCCTAATCATTGTGCCTGATGTCAGCTGTCTGCTTCCAAGGTCTCTACACATGTCAGTCTGTCACTGACTGCCATCGGCTGTCTCTGCTACACCAATATTCTATCGAACACCAAGGTTCGCTCGAGCACTCTTGAATAAGTAGAAATTCATAGTGTCACACCACTAGCTCGGATGTCCTGTCGTAGACATCACTCAATGGTTTGAGCACTGATGTAAAGATCCATCACCATATCTATCGAGTACCGAGCGAGGTCAATGAAACTTGATAAATAGTCAGTCACAATCAAAATGTCTCAATGGAGATGAAGAATCTCATGGATATACACCACTCTTAGTGTAATCATGGAGAACTCCTCCCTAAAGAGTCTCTCGTACTCCGTCCAAGAAAGAGTCTTCTCATCTTGAGTGAGAGTGGTCAGACTCCACCATCTTCCCACTGAACCCTGAAGGAGGATCACTCCTAGGAACACCATATGATATATTTGTGTCCTTAATATATGGAATACTGTGGTAACCTCTTCAAGGGATTCATCATCCACCTAAATGATGGGATCACCTCTCAAATTGAGGGGTCTCTTCCTTGGGAACTCATGGAAAACGCTCATCTTTCACCCCTCGTCTGTCAGTACTACATGTACCACGAGCTAATATAATGGTGGTGGTATAGAGGTGAACCACAAAGATGTAATCCATGGGGAACTTGTCCTTGTATAGATGCCTCATCATTGAGAGGGTCATCCTCGGGATTACGTAGCTAAATCCTAGTGGGTATGTGTCATAGAGGCATCCTGTAAGGAAACAAGATATACCATGGTCAACGATTATATCTGGATAGTTGACACAAAGTAAATGGAAAGAAACCCATTAATATATGATCCATGTACCATTCTTTTATTTCCCCACAACTATTGTTTTTATGCACAGAGTCGATAATCATGTTATCAAAGTTCAGGTGTATGGATTTGTCGGCTTCCAGCACCCACACTGTGGTCTCTAGACAAAAAGATGAGCTCGAAACACATATCACTTTTCCCCCCAAAAAAACTCACATACTCTTTGTCCTAAGGTTGAATCGAAAACCTCTGATCCCACTATGTCATGACCCATCCATGTGGGGCTTGATCAACAACTCCCCAAGCCCACCTCCAATAGGCCAGGGGATTTTGACTAGCTCTGAGTAGGCATAACACTAAATGGGAGGCATTTCCTAAGTACCTATACACATGAACACATCTCCAAGCCCACAAAAATGAAAACCTAAAAACCACTATGGTACAAAATTCATGCATACAACTAAACTCAACCGACATTGTACAACGGTAGTAAAGTGCAGATTGAAAAACTAGGACGAAATACAATCCCACAAATAACAATAGTGTGAAAACTAAAATGTCCATCCTATAAACACAAAGAGGTACTGGGACTAATGTTCATGGATGTAGGAATACCTCGGCCGATAGGGAACTCAGAATGCTTGGTCCGGTCCTTGTCCACCCTGGACTCCATCAATAGGCCACTCGTCTGAAAAAAAAACACGACATATGTGGGCATATCTCGTGCAGGTGTGAGTATAAAAATACTCATTGGAGGACCCTGAAAACAAAAAAGCAATACAAAATGTAAAGGTACAGTCATCACTACATAGTATATTTCTATAGAACATATTGAAAGGGTGACACAACCCAGATATAATCAAAACCCATACACATAGTCTCGAGACAAGTCACACAACCGCATACCGCTACTAGTTATTCTATTCGAAGGTTCCACAATGCAATCATCTGAGAGAACTCCCTCTATGAAACTAATAGTTTTTATTTCATTCATCCAAGAAATACTATTCATTAAAAATAGACATGAGAGAAAGATATAATCATTCTGGGAGAACACACTCCAGAGTAGTGAATGATCCTGGTACATAGAAGAGAATCACTTCTAGGGCCTTGGTGGATACCAAGACACATCAAGATTCACTTATTAATTAGATGATCAGCATCCTATAGGGTTGGTTATGTTTATACATGATTGTACCTAGGGTTATGAATGGATAGAGGATCTCACTCCAGACCTCTCAAAGGGATACCTGACTCTATCTCGAAATGTTGTACAAAAGGGATTGTACTTATTTTGATTGAAATAATATCTAGACTTTAGAGGATTTAGAAAATGGGGCACTAACACAAACAAAACATGTCCACGGTACGATGAACAAGGGAACCAATACGTGTTCCAAAATATAGAGAGTGCGTAGAATGGGTAACAGGATTTGTCTCGTGACTCTGGGTACTACCCATGTGAAATTTAAAGAGTCATAATGAACATGGCATGTGAAAAGATAAGTACATGAAGTGTAGGATAGACCACACTCTGTGTCCGGGTAATCGGGGTTAGCACCGTGTACGCGGTCATGTGACCGTACATAGCTTTAACTCATTTGGGCCATCCCATGTATCCGAAACATGGGGTAACCTGTGTAATCGGCCCCATATGGTCGTGTGGTAGAGTACATGCTGTGTACTCCACCATGTGTCTGTTTATCGCCTAAGATACACACCAAGTCTTGTGAATGTGCCTCTTCCATGTCGCGTAGAGAGTGTAAGCCACATCCCGATGTCATGTAGTCCTTCCCAAGTCTGCGTATTTCCCAAAATACACACCAGGCATCAATGTAGTGCCAACACTCTATGTGTCAGGGCGCACATGCCATGTGGGACCTATCTGTTTCCCAAAATTGAATTCGTTACAAAGATGGTTCCACATGTCAGGTAATTCAGAATACATGCCACTTTGATAATAAATTTCAAGAAATGGAATCCATCACTCCTGCACCCTAGTTTCTCATCCGAAGATAAATCTAACCTCCTAATCGCCTAAAAACTCAAAATCTATGGTCACCCTACTAATCCATCAATGTTTCATATGGTTTTGGGGGTTTGATCTTCCCAACAACGTGTTTTGATCATTCGCACGAATAATGGTCGAAGAACAATTTCTCTCGAACTTTGTTGATTCGTCTGCCGCCATCATCATCGCACGTCTACTGAGCCATCACAATGTCAGTCTCATATTGGGGATTGTTTCATTACAAAATGGATGCACAATGATCTTTTGTTCACAACCGCACAAAGAACATGAAGAACGTGGGGTTAAAAAGGAGGAAGAAATCAATAAACAAATGAGGAACACACCTCCTCTATCATTCGTCATGATTTTGATCTACTCCTGTAAAATAGGTTTAATAGGTGAATCTAAAATTTCAAACCAAAAATCATCATAAAATCAATTCCTGAATCAAAATCCTCATAAGAAAAGAAAATTAACACCCTCCAACAAGAACTCCCAATCCGCAGATCACTGTTTTTGTGGGTTGATCCGCGTTCATCATTTAAACCATTAATATGGAAGTGAAGAATTGAAATGAAAACCACTACCTTAATTCAGTTGAAGGATGATCTCCATGTTGTGTTCATTGGCGACATTCGTTGAATCCAAGATGCATCTACCCATTGTGTCGTCATCGTCTGCCAATGGGATATCCTCCAATGCTCCAATGGGATTCCTCAATTCACACGGTTATATGGATAACCCTATGAATTTCCATTAGAATGTATTTAAAATTATGTAATTAGTTCATTGTGTAAAAATGAAACATTTAAAAATAAATTAATTGTCAATTTATTATGTTTCCATTAAAAATTCTAAAAACTATCTTTTGCGGCAGACTCAGACCGCTTATTTTAAAGTTATTCCACTTTATTTAGGAAAACTGCTCGTGCACACTATTTAAAAGATTAATTTATTTCAAGAATTTATTCCATGCACTTTGGGCCTCAGAATCACATGTTTTCGAAAATCCAGGTCTCAAAATAATTCAATATAATATTAAAAAATAATATTCAGAAAATCCAAGACATTACATTAGTGGTGACATGAGACCCTATAAGAGGGAACCTAGGAGAGGGAGAACCAAATATGAGATCAATACACTCACATATTTGTGTCGGTTTTTTAGTGATGAAAATACCTATGGTTGTGAGGATATAAATATTCTATTGTTTCTATTTAATACCTCGGATTTTTTATAATTCATTTTTAGGTGGTTGCGGAGTGAGCACAAGTTTCATATGCCTGTGGAGTACTGATGTATATATACTAAATAATTTAAATATAATATATCATCTACATGTAGTTTTTTTAATACACGAATATATTTAGAATTTAGTTTTAAATATAATAACTAAGACGACCATAAAATATAGAATATTGGTTTTAACATTGGAGAAACCTAATATTGATACACATTATGTGTGTTGTTAAAGAGAATTAATAGGTAGAATAATAGAAAAATATATTAAATAAATAAATTATCATCTATTACATCCCCATGAATTAATTATATTCTATTTAACAACATATCTTGAAATATACTAGGTTTATACGTATTAATAACATAATCACAAAAACTAGGCCATTTATCAAAGATTTTTTTTTAGTTATCGATATAATTTTTGTGGTTGGCATTTATTTTGTTGGATTAATCTACATTTTTTATTCAACAATCTCGATTATTAATTTATAATTTTATATAATTAATTATTTAATTAATTAGATGTGATTTATAGTTGATGGTTTTTCTACATATATAAGGAAACAAGGTGTCGGTTGTCTATTCTCAATTATTCTTCTATATTCCACATTTTCACTATCAATAGATGAATTCCATGCCAAATAACTATCGACATTTGATTCCAAAGTTTTTTGTTCATAATATTCTCACAAAATTCAGAAAAAATTCTTCATTATTAGTTCATTTTATCAATGGTTCTAATAGAATTGTGAATTTATCATTTCACCATTAATCATTAACAAAATAGGTCATCACCATGTGTTCAGATTTCATCTTGTAGTCAAAATTGTTGTATTATGATGATATGTGTATATTGGAAGATGGTAAGGGTGGTTGGTTTTCTATGAGATTAATCATTTATTAATTTTTAATACTGGCAGTGTGAGTTAATCAGATCAATAAGTTGCTACAATCTTCCCAACAAGAGATAGTGTAGGTGTAGTACGCTGATATTTGAAATTAATGGGAGTGAGCTAGATCTTGAGGAGATAAGGAAGAAATGTGGGTAGATACACGTTAAGGCCCTCATATTCTAGAAAATATCCATATAAAAATCATGTTGTTTTATAAAACATGTTATGTGAACCCCCTATAATGTAATATAGGGTAACCTGTAGAGATAAATATCATTCACAGTGCGACCTATCCACACAGCATGGTACCCAAAGATGGATAACAGTCATGTACCCTTATGTACAAGGTCATGGGAATCATTAAGGTACACAAAGATGCATAGTGTATAAGGGAACTATCAAAGTACATATCCACATTATAATGAATTCTTATATAGTCTCGATTTGGTTTGAGATTTATGAGACCTACGTTGTATAACATATACACACTTTGTAACACATCTAGGGTAGGATACGTCCATTTTTTTCCTCATCCAATTTTTTTATCTATTTGTGTATGTTACCTATTCAATCCCAATTACTGTATAATTATTCATCCTATATTGGGAATTGGATGACTGATCTCTTATATGGGATATCTTTTAATGTATTATGATATTCCACTATGTAGAATGGGGTGTAATCTTATATTATTCTTTCCTAGGATGGGTCAATTATCCCATTTCCAACATTTTAGTTGTTTGGGCCCCAAAATTGTAAGTTATTCTAGATAGGGATATGTGTCCCTCATATGACTAGCTATGATCCCCAATGTTTTTATAGATATATTATGTGTTATAGTGTGTACCTATTCATGTTCAAGATAATGATTAAAACCACTTGGATGAGATCCCTCACTGTTTACATGACCTGATGAGTGAGTTCTATTGAATGAGAATCACCATGTAGCCAATATTTTAATCCTAGGATTATATTGAGAATGTGATCTTAATTTAATACAAGTTTTTTATTTTATGAAATATCATGGATGGTTTTTTCACTCTCTTTTTGACTAACTTTTCTGAAATTTGGTGGACTATATATTGATTATTATCTTTAATGAATGTGGTGTTTCTCGTAGGGTATGTATATATATTCCCTCAATGGGATATTCAAACAAATTGAATATATTATATAGATAATTGTCCATTCAAAGGAGTCTTGGGAAGACCAATAGATGGTGGAGATTAGTTATGATAGATGGACAACAAACAGTTACAGGAGTAATGTCTTGATTAAATTCCGATTTATACTTGCAGGTTCTACTCTTTCTCAATTTGGTCAGATTTTATATGGACCATTTTTCTCACAGTCAGGCCATAAAAAATTTTGGATAATTTATATACTTCCATATTTGGAATCTATTATTTCTTTTATCTCCGACATTTAAATGTTTTTGGTGACATGTTTCTTTGTGTTTCAACATGTACCTTAGTCTTTTCCCTCTGTGGTGTGTAATATACATACTCAGCATTAGTAACCAAACCTTTTCCTATTTGATGTGTTCTTGGGATGTCCCCCTCATCTTTTCTTCAGCTAGGCATGCCTTATTAGTCTAGTTCCAGACATTATCATAGATTTATGAGTGGTTTTCCATTGGTATATAACATTACTTTTATTTCATTGTATGATTTTAGGATTAATCTATGAAAACCTATGTCACTGATAATTTTTTATAAACAATGGTGGCGATAATCTCCCTCATTGTCTCAAAAACATCAAATATTTATTTCTTATTCATTTGAGGGAACATTTTCAATCTCATGTTTTCCTCAAATCTATCTAGAAAATGGATTCAAGAATATAATCCTTTTTAATAAACATTGTTATGTGTAGCCCCGATAACATTGTAAAATATTCTCTTTACGTTTAATTTAGTTATATATATGATTCATTCTGTTTTTTGATGTGTTTAGGCTATAAAACATGTGGTAATTGTTGAAAATTAATGATGTAGGTGACCAATGTCATTTTTTAGTGCATAAGTAGCGATTATATAATCATTTTATACTAAATTTTTTATCTTCATATTTCTTACGAGCTTTTTAACATTGAATAATTTTTTTATTATTAAGAAATAATATTTTAAAAAAATTTCATGATGTTTATATTCTATTTAATTTTAAAAAAAATCATAATTATAGAAATCCATTATTAAAGTTCCGAATAATTTAAGAGAATGGGTATCTAAAAGTTCATTTTATGTATACATTGGTAGATAAATTAATGGTGGATCTAGTTAATAATTGATGATTATGTTATGTTTTTGGTATATTTTGTGTGGTTTTCTATTATATTAATTAAAAATTTCTATCCCAAAATGATAATATGATATTTTTATTTAATTATATCTTTTTTTCATTAATATTTTCTTGTAACTATGTTTTAAAATACAACAAATACTTTTTAAAAGGACGATAAACAAAAGATTGATTATAAGAATTATTTTTTGTTTTTGTTTATTATTGTGATGAAAACCTATATGATATAATGGGGTACAAAAACTATAAAATTTACCATTTATGTTTATAATGTTTATAAAAATTGGAAAAATTACACTATATTGTTTTCTTATAAAATTCTTTTTAGTAAAAAATTGTTTTTGATCAATAACTATTCATCTAGAATAAATTTATTTAGTTGGTAAATTATTTTACTAGTTAATAGTGTTTTCATTTGAGGGTTTTTTGGTTGTTTATATAAAATAACATGGGGATGAATTTTAATTTTTGAACAAAAATATATTTTTTCTTTAGATTCATTTCAATATTTTTATTACAAATTTGTAATGTTATATGAATTTTTCTTCTGGCTGGGTACCTTGGGATTTACAATAAAATGAATTATTGATGTGGGATCCAATTTTTTGGATTGGCCTTGAGTTGATCATTGGGAAATATGTGGTTCATTAAGGATTTAATATAATATGGTGTGATTCAATATTCTTTGAATATGAGATAATGTCAATCCATGTGTTTTGAAAACATAGATTAAAGATACAAGAACTGCTTGAATCTAGTTTGAGTCAATTCTGGTGACTTATTTCTTAGTTATTTGTTATTACCTTTCTAAATATGATATTTTTAAATAATATTAAGTTGTAAACTATTAATATATGTTCATAGATAATCCAATTATATGTCAACTGTGAGTTTTTTTACTAATTATTTTTTATCCCTCCTTGTACATACATAACTTGTCTGAATAATGAATATATAAACATTATTCAAGGAAGAAATAAAATTACACTTTAACAGGGGGATGATATTTGAAGAAATAAAATATCTTTGATCATGTAAATTTCAAATCGTGCATAGTATTTTCAAAAAAATTCATTTATTTTTCTTTTTATTACAATTGTTCATACTCTAGCACAAGTGTTTTAATTTTAGGACATGTTTGAAAGTTTGAAATTTTTGGGAATTTATGGTGTATTGTTAGGACATTTTTAGAAAAAATATTTTAATTCACCATTATTATATATTTAATAATTTTTTTTATTTTTTTATTGATGGACCATTACATAGTAAATTGATCCTCATGTGATTTTTTTATATCCTTGGTTCTAAACACAAGTCACAGGTGATCAATAACTACACTTAAGGAGATATTGAATTCTATCATGGTGGATCATAAAATCAAATAAATGATGTTATAAAATATTATGAGAGTCTTTTAATTTCTAATATCATTATATCATTGACTACATAGGTTCAGATTGTGGGGTGGTTTTTGGTATTAAAGTTTTAAACAAGTGTGTATGTCTAGGAACCACAACCATTGTGTTACTTAGAGAGAGTGAAGGAGTGTATGATTTTATTTTTATACATCATTATTGATATATAATGATATAATTGTATCTTTATTTATAGTTACATGTGAGTTATCTATATATAATTTTAGAATAAAGTCACATGACATTTCTGTGAACATGTGATTTTCATTGAATGGGGATTTAAATTTTAGATCAATAATAAAATTATTAATTACATATTCAGTGTTTCCATGGATATATAAATAATAACGGATTCATAGGTGATAAAATTTTAAAATAAAATGAAGTTGTATTGTGATTAGATGGATTTTATTGATTACATTATAACCATTTTTATGATGTGATATGTCATTTTATAGTTCATTGTTAATAATTCAGTTATTTTTTTCATGGGTGTGTTATATTATTGTTATATAATCATTGAACCTAATAACTATGTAGAGGGGAATCATAAAAAGGGGATTGAGAATGATACTAGTGATGAGGGGAATATATAATGACAATTTGGATATTTTCCCTTCATGGATGAGATAGGGACTCCGATTTTGAATGTAATCAAAAGAAGTTTATTAATAACATCCAGAATACAGATTAAGGTCATCCATAAGAAGTGTCATTGTTTCTTGATGAGATTCGATATTTTTTGGCCTGACATCCACTTATTTTAATAACTAATTTGGAGCCTCCTATAACTGAGGAGTGGTTGGAGTGAGTGGAATGGTTTTTCCTCTTGATCGATGTGCTAATGTGGAAAATTCAAGTATACTATCTTTATTATTGAGAGGACAACTCTATACATATGGGATTTAATAGTTTATGAAATTTTGATCGAGGATTTGACATGGTTGTCCTTTAATAAAATAATTTCTTGTGTATTCATACCCATATATGATGAAAATGGATAGAGATCATAATTTTATAGAGTTGAAGCCATGAAAAATTCCAATTCTTAAAAATTATTTTATATTCATATACATGAACTTTATTTATCTGACCATTGATGGTTATAAGGTTTCTAAGGCCCATTAATTATCTTTTGGGATAATGTTGTATTTTTTTGAATTTGGACTACATTTTTAACCAATATCATGAAATTATTTAATACGGATCTCGTGGAAGATAAGGATCCTAAAAAAGAGAAGGTTGTCATGTTGGGAAGATATAGATCCTGTATAGGAAATAAATAGAAGGGATATTACACTAAAATGTATAGAGAGTATTCATGTGTTTTATTGAAGTCCTTTTCATATCCTTATTTTATAGGTTGATCATCATTAGTGTCTTGTTATTATATTTTAAGAGGCAATAATGGGCCTATTTATTCCAGTTACCCAAACAAGTGAAACTCTTATTTAAATATTGGAAATATTAATAATTTATATACGATGGTATTATATTATAGTAGAGGTTGTTATTTAATTTAATTTTAGTATTTTTGTTCATGGGATAGTGCATAAATATATTGCACCTGTTTTATGTTGTCTATAAGATCATGAAATGGAGGTAGAAAAAGTTAACCTTGATATGATAAATGTGGTGATGTTGTGTACGAGATTCAGGAACCCAGTGAAGAGTTTATGGTGTAGATTTTAGATGATTTTTCACTATTGTGGAAAATATAATGGATCAAGGGATGGTTTCATCTATGATTATTGTAATGATGTCGTTTACCGATTCCATGGTAAGTGTTTTTTCTATTATAGTACTTGTCAATTTTATGTTTACTTCTATAAATATTTTCCTAGGTTTTTTCTATATAGCTTCTGTCATGTATGTTTTCCGTTAACAATCCATTAGGATGAACTATGGATCCTATCAAAATATTATCATATTAATCCCTTGATATTTACGGTTATATATATCATTTGTATTTTTTTTCATGAATATGAATGGTTTTGATGAGGTTGATGTGGTGGAACATTTGAATTATTTTCAAGAGAATATTATTTTTATTGGGTAAATGTGATGTTATTATATATTGAGATAATTCATATATTGCTCTTGGAGAATAATATTGTCATTCCAGTAGTGCCACCATGATTTAGGTCACCTTTGATAGAGTACATCTCAAGAATTAAACATGTAGATTGACTTTGGAGAATGTGTTTACAATGTTTTTTCTTATAATGTTTGACCCATATAAAGTTTTATTTCTTAATTATTTTATATATATTCCTTATGAGTGGATGTAGTTTATTATGTATAATGAGAACATGGTACCAAGTATATATTTATAATACCCCACATACTCCTCAATCTAATGTATAAGTATTAAAGGAATGGTAATAAGATCATGAATATACTTAATTTTGTATAATATTGTGTCTCTATGGGGTGATCTACTACTTTTTTCTGTCAAAAATTATGGTTTCTTGATTTATTATGAAATATTTCATGTTAATCCTTATTACTTTCATGAATTGGTATCACATTCGCCAGAATAATTATTTATTTGATCATTTGAGTGATGATATTGGTTCTAAAATAAACCATTAATCATGTTGTATACTATTCTAGGAGAGAGATGAATATATGGCTATGAAAAATTATCAGACATAGTATATAAATTATTAATTCTCATATCTTCCATTTTTCTGTTGAAATAACATGATTTGTCTATATCTTCCATCATTAATGAATTTAATTATTATTTATATTCATTTATGATTATAATTTTGATTGAGATATTGAAATACTGAAAATACTCTAAGTAGAATCTGACATAATTGACCGTAACACCGGAATTGTTTTATATTATCACTCATATGATAATATGTAATTGTATCATTTGTAGAAAAGTGATATTAAGTATTTTCTTAATGTGTTCTCTCAATCAGTGATATTTTTAGATCCAAATAACGTTCATGTTATGATGTCTTCGGATATTCAAATGAATTCTTTTTATGATTTCAATTTTCTTTCAAAATTAAATATATTATCATTATTTTAGACCAAATTTATCTCAAATATATTCATTTACCATGAATTTATCTTGGAATGAAGAAAATATTCTATGGAATTGTAAATGTGATGCTATGTTTTAGATATTAAATAAGAGTATAAATTTTTTACCCAAGTATAACTTTCCTAGTTCGAGGAACCATTTCAAGGTGCATTGAGATGCCTCCAGTGCGGCATGAAATTGGTTATAGATTCATGATGGTTGATTACTGGTGTTAGGTTATATATATAATATTCTATGCAGGATAAACTATCATTTTAATGTCCTATTGTCCATTATGGTTGTTTAAGATCATAAAATTTAGTGGAATTATCTTTTTTTGAGATTCTTATGGTGTTCATTAACCACATGTTATTGATGTATATATTTTATCATATATATATATATATATATATATTCAAAGAGTTAAATACTTCAATATATTACAATTATAAAGATATTATTTATACTGTAATAAATGAAACTATTATTTTATATTCACTACATCTGAATTCCCATGTCAACATTATCAATGAGCTTAAAATAGAGTGGTGTTTGATGTCATTTTTCTCATCATAAAATAATGATATTTTTAGTTCAATGTTATATTTTTTACATATCTATTAAACAATAAATAATAAATCATTTGAGTGAACTTTGTATATTATTCATATTACAAGATCAATGATTATAAAGAAATGTTATATGATTTGGAGAGGATTTTAGGCTCTGTATTCAGTGATGATATTCCTATTTAGATACTAGGTCTTATTTATATTTTAATGATTATATGGGAAGAGGTGATGCATTATTTTCTTATCTATAATTAAAAAATACGATCATGTTAAATCAATATCAAACATGGTGTTTGGTGACCCTTTTAGTGGATGAGTATGAAATGAAACATGGGTTTTTCTACTTCATAATGTTTCATCGGTCTGTGGGTGATATGATAACATCTATGAAAAACAAGTATGATTTATCAATGACCCATTACTGAATTTAAATTTCATTCTGTCACCAAGGAATTTATCATATGATTTTTTAAATCACATAGTGTAAAGGATGTAATTTTGGTGTTTATTAAACAGTTTTCGAATGCTTCAAATTTTCTATAAGATGTAAAAATTAAAATATTTATGGGAAATGGGATTATTTATAAATGGTAAATCGTGAGACTAAATTGAATACTCATGATCATGGTTTGTGATCGAAATTTAATTTTCAAATATTTGTTTTGGAAACTTTTACATAATTCATGTGGTTCTCAAGTGTTTTTGAGTATAAGTTATCATCCACTTAGATTTATCCAATATAAGCATACTATTTAGATTCTAAGGGGTACCCTATAAATATTTATCAAAGATTATTGGTTTTAAAGGGATGATAATATATATTTATTTGAGTACATTTATAACTATATACACTGTGAAACTATTTAGATTTCACTTTTTGAAGATTTTTATGGAACGTTGTGTTTGTCCACATTAAGTTGGATTGAATCTAGTGTGGCATAATTTATTGGGAATAACATGTTCTTGGTGGAACGCGATATTTAAATTATAGAAAAGTATCATATACCCATAGTTTTAAACTATTGGTAGAACCCCCACAACTGTTTGTATAGGATATACCATTAGTATTTGTAACTATTTAATGTTTAGCTATAAGTGTATCTCTATTCTATTCCCATGGTTTTAAAATCCTATACCCATAGTTTCAAGACCGTGGTAATAGTTTTAGGACCTCTAGTCATTGACCCTATAACAATAGTTTCAAAATCATTGGTATAGGTTTTATACAATCATCAAATGAAGGTTTTGATCCTTGGATAACCTGTATACAATTCCTGCACATATCCACAACACCACATTGACATATTGGTATATAAATACATATTTACTAATATATAATTATCTAAATCAGGTATATATTTTGAAAATAGTGGCGATAGGTGTTCCGGTGGAAAATTTTTGTCCCTCATAATTTTTCCCCGCCATAACTCAGGATAGATATACCCACGGTATTGAAAAACTAGGGGTATCGGCATGTGTATACCAATTTTCATTAGAGATCTATGTATATAGAGCTTGAAAAAAACCCTACAACCACCGATTTTAAATTTTTTTGGTATAGGTCTTGAAAAAATACCTATACAAATGGTTTTTAAAAAACCATGGGTATATGTTGCAATTTTCAACCTATACCAATGTGTTTTCAATACAGTGGGTATGTGTTCCCATCCAAACCCTATACCCATTGTTTTTGAAAAATGAAGGATATTGGGGTGACCTATGTAAGGATGCAGAAATTTCATGGAAACTTTTTTCTTAAATTCTTTGGAATTTTACAAGTATGCAGTTTCTGACGGCACCGGATTCTGAATCCCGGTGTTCCCAGAATAATTTTCCGAAGTTTATCTCGGGTATATTCAGTGAATGAATGAGTGGGTTATTCTATATTTTGAAGCAGTGCTTGGAATTGAAATCTGAGGGCACCAATGAACTCACAGTGCCGGTATTACTTAAGGGGACCTTTATTGTAGTTGTGTTTAATGCGGGTTGAAAGTTAAAATTGTGGTTAAATTAAGAAGTTAAATAAAATTGTTAGAACAATTTTATTTATATAAATGGAAGTTAATATCTCTCATGGGAAGTTGTTGGTGGGGCCCACACCCACCCAAATTCCCATGTGTGGATATTTGACAGTGGGGCCCACACCATCCCCAACCTTTCACCTCCCATTACTCTTTTTAAACCCCCTTTATACTCCCATGTTTAATTCATGGCATCCCCTCTTAATTATGAGGACTCTTACTCTCCCTCTATCCCCCTTTAGTGTTTCCCAACATACCTTAATTAATGAGTTGAACCTATTCAATTAATTATTTAAGTGATTTGATTTTTTAAATTTTAAATTGCTTGTGTTAATAAAATAATAGCATTAGCCTATTATTTTTTTTGTGGCATTCGTTGTGTAAAAGAGATTTGGTAGAGAGCTATTGAGAAAGGTAAAAAAGTATTCCTCTCCTTAAAGAAGAACGGTTTTCTTCTTCAATGAAGAACATCCACCTTCAATGAAGAACGACTTATCGAATAATGCTCCATGATCTCCATCCTCTACTTCCTCTATGTCAGGGGAGGAGACACCGACGTAGGAAACATTCCAACGATGACGGTTTTTTTCCCGCGTTGACGGTGCGACATCGCTTTCCGCATCTATGATGAATAGACCATATTCGAGGTAGGGGTTTGTTCATTTTAATGTGGTTATCTCGTACCCTATTCATTGTTGAAAATTGTTGTTTATTTTCGTCCAACTTCTACCACCTAACATGGTGGGCGTGGAAAAAATTCACATGGCCCAACGACCCTCCATAGTCTCTTTGAAATATGATGAATTCATGACAAGAAGGTGCCAATGAATGGGAGTGGCGGTTGTGCACCGGCCGTGTGCGGATGAACCGCATCCCACAACCGCGGGCCACTCAACCGATTGAGAACTGACCGGCCACAGCCGGCCGTGCCAAGGGAAGAACTGTGATGCCCCATGGCACCGCGCTGCAGATGATCACGTCCCGCGTTCTGCTGGCGGCTTCGGTGGAAGAATCAGCCAGCCCGTTAGCTGGCCGGGTGGAGGAATGCCGCGTCGCCGGGAGGGCGCCATGCCGGATGAACCATGACCCAACTGTACGATCCTCTTGCGCCAAGAAGGCCATCTAGCTTCACCTGGACGGTTAGGGAGGGCAGCGCCGCTTAGCGCTGCTAGTTCGAGCAGAAGCGGGGGCCGCGCCCCCCGCCCCAGACCGCTCGGCCCCCTCAGGTCGAGCCGCTTGGCCAGCCGGTCGAGCCTTGGCCAAGCTGGGCCACGCCCTGCCGGGAAGGTCCGTGTCGTACCGCACTGTGCCAGGTCGGTCCATGCGTCCTCGGGCCAGGACGCGCCCCTCGGTCCCGGCCGCGTGACTCACTGGGCCTGTCCGACCACTTTGCAGGGTCGGAACCGCCAAAACCGGTTCGACCCGACCCACCAGCCAACATGGCCTAACTGGCTAGGCCCTTTTTTACCTAAATGTGAATTACTTAAAGACCGCACAACCGATAGACATGTAGTCTACGAAACTGGGACCCTCTCAATGATGTGGTACTTTTTTCGATAAAATATGTGAGTTTTGGACGACATTGGTTAATTTCTAGGTTAGGAATGAGAATATTTCTAACCAGGCCCCTGGAACTAAAAATCAAATATCTCTCAGACCGAGTGTCTGATTGACGCACCCTCTCTTGCGATTGGTTCCTTTTGTCATGAAAAAACTACGGGATACATCAACTCTAGACTTATTGATAGTTGATGTATTGACCCCTTGGCATGAGGAGCAGATCATCCTAGAATCGAGCGTGATGTGTGTGGGTACCCTAGAGCTGGCTGCGACTGCGACAACTACCGTACTGGGATCCTACGTGGGTTCGATGACGATGATGACTATACATGGATACTATGTGGGATCGGCAGTGATGAACACTGTACTAGGATCCTATGTGGGTTAGGCAGCGATGAGACTGTACATGGATCTTCCGTGGGTTTAGCAGCGATGGTTACTGTACTTGGATCCTACGTGGGTTCGGCAGTGACGACTTCTGTACTTGGATCCTACGTGGTTTCGGAAGAGGATATGATTTAGAGACTACATCTAATCATCCTCACCCCTCTTCGTAAGTAGTATACCTGTGTGTGCTGAGTCTTGAATTTCAATCATTACCATCGATGTGATTGACTTCTTTCCTGTGTGGACTGGGATGTTATTGGGCTTGAGAGTTGGAGCCGAATTGGAATTGATGACTTAGGTATATGTATGGGCATATACCTTAGTAGAGTATGTTGATACATTGTGATTCTATCTTTCGTTTTTGGTTTATACTTCATGGATTATGGGAGACCTTCTGGGGTCTTGGTGTCCCTACTATGCATCGTATAATCACCCCGGCACGGGAATTGCCCACACTACATTGTGTTGGATACAGACGATGAACAACACTGATCGAGGTGGAGGCTTGTAGAGCTGGACAGTACCCAGAGGTGGACCACATGGTGGGGTGTACACAGAGCGGACGACCAGATCTAAGGTGCTGAGGAGGACATCTCTACCCACACTTCAGGTGGGATTTACAAAGGATGACTCAGTGGTCGCTGCTTTACATTACTGTTGTTGTGCTTTATTTTCAGTTGTACAGTACTTTCAGTTGAGTTTGTATACTGTCCCATTTACTATAGATCAATTACTTTTCTACTCAGTTCTACTTAGTGCTTACTTCTTTTGCATTATCTATTGTGTTGGTTTAGTTTTATAAAGGCAATGCCTTCGCTTTTATCAGGAATTACGCACTTGGTGCTAGTCGCCAGCCCCTAGCCTATGGAAGGCGGGCTTGGGGTAGTCACTGCACATGCCCCGAGGACGGGTCGTGACAAATTAGTATCAGAGGTGTCGTTTCTACTGCAGAACTCAGGACTCTAATAATTTCTACATAGTGAAGAAATAGTGTTAAGACTATTGAGTGTGGTTTTCAGTCTAAGGAGTCCAGTGTTGGCGTGGTGGCCGACGTATGCAAACACCAGGACCCTGACTACTGATTTTCGACTATGTGCACTAAAACAATGATTACATGTGTGTTTCAAAAGTTTTATTTGTGATTATTTTTTGTCAGCTCACCAGGTACAGTGTTTGACCATGGCGCACCTGTTTCTTTTCAGGATGGCCACACGAAGGCATCCAGCTAGGGTTCCTAGTTACGTGCGAGATGACAGCCCACCGAGCGATGAGGCCTCGGTTTAGGGCCCCATTATAGTGGAGGCATCAGTGGTACAACAACCCACTGCGCCACCGATGCCACCATCCCCAGAAGTAGAGTGTGCATGCCGCCTGATTGAGTTGCACATGTTTTAGCTACAGAGGCCACCTAGGTTCCGTAGTGAGACGGACCCTCAGGAAGCTGAGGACTAGATAGATGCTTTCGTCAGAGTGTTCAGATTGGTAGGGACATTAGCTGACCTTATCATGATCCATACCGTGAATCTACTGCCCACAGCAGCAGGTAGATGGTGGAGCTTAATGCTCCAGGTGCACGACGAGGAATCACTACTTTGGATGGACATAGAGAGTCTCTACCACTCGGAGTTTGTTCCAGCCACCCTCTGTGCGGTGCGCATCCAGGAGTTACTTCATCTGTGGTAGGTCAGTATGACAGTAGCTCAGTACTCGGCGAGATTTATTGACCTCTCGTGCTAATCCACGGACAAGGTACGAGACCCATTTTTTCGGACACAGACCTTTGAGCAGGGACTGAGGCATGAGATCAGGGCTTCGATGATCTCCCTTAGCATTCCGACGCATACAGGAGTTCTGGAGTGAGCCCTTCTTATGGAGAGTTTTCTTGATCGAACGATTCCAGCAGTGAGACCCACCGTAGGGAAAAATGTAGTGGAGTCTTATGCAGCTGGCAGTAGACAGATGTCGCAGAGGTCTAAGTAGATCAGGCCACTAGGTGGGCGACCTCAGGATAATGGTTCAGATGTGCGGGGAACACGAAGCAGAGCCAGCTATACGAGGGGCATGCAGTTCTACGCATGCGGCGGGAAGGGCCACATGGATCGTGACTGCCTAACCCGCCATGAAGATGAGAAATAGACAATAGAGGTTCCTCTCAGGAAGAGGTAGAGGTTCAAATGTGTCGTTCCGCAGGGAGTAGGTGGATGAGGCAGAGGAGCTGGCCGAGCAGAAGGTGGTGGATGACGCTTCGAGGCTCTACCACCACCGCCACTAGGAGGACCACCCTGACCACTGGGCGCTGGGAGATAACCGCAGTCTCTGCTCTAGGAAGTTGAGGCCTATGACCATGGTGCACCTGTGATGATTCGAGGTACTATCAGTGTCTACTCCACCCTTGATTCAATTTTATAGACACAAGAGCGAGTCATTCTTTAATTACCGCTGCCATTATTCGGAGCTCAGAGATTCTATCAGATCCATTGGCTCAATCCAAACGGCTAGAGACTCTTACGGGAGCAGAATCGATTATTATGCACTGGTGTCAGCAGTGTGAGCTTACTCTAGGAGGTGAGAGTTCAGCTGGGATCTTCTTCTAGTGGTGTCGAGAACTTACGATGTCATCTTGGGTATAGACTAGTTATCTACAGTTCATGCCCAAATCAACATTATTAGGTGCAAAGTGTGGTTTGTCCACACATGTCGGAGCAGTTTCACCATCACCGGCGAGATGGATGCTTTTGCAGCACAGGATGGACTTACGCAGATGAGAGGGAAGCCGATCACACATCAGTTGGCTAGTCTCATCCTAGGAGAAGTTTATATGTGGAGTCTGAGTTTTCCTGTTGTGGTGGATTAATATGTGGACTTTTTTCCTGATGACGTTTTAGGACTACCCCCTCACAGAGAGGTAGTCTTCTACATTGACATGTACCCCGGGACAACACCAATATCTACTCCAGCATATCGGATGGCTCCCGTCGAGCTTTGGAGATACGGGTATAGCTGGAGGACTTACAGGGAAAGGGATTCATCCGACCCAGTGTTTCACCCTGGGCTAATCGATTCTATTCCGGAAGAAGGCAGATGGAAGCATATGACTATGTGTTGACTACTGTCACATGAATCAGGTGTCCGTAAAGAACATGTACCCACTTACAAGGATTGATGTCCTCTTTGATCAGCTCAAGGGATCATGATGGTTCTCAAAGATAGACCTCATGTTAGGCTATCACCATCTCAGATTTCGAGACGAGGATGTGTAGAAGACGGCCTTTAGGTGTCGATGTGGCCACTACGATTTCTTGTTTATGCCCTTTGGTCTAACCAATGCACTAGCTGTGTTCATGAGTCTCATGAATTGGATCTTCCAGTCTTACCTTGATCGTTTTGCCTTATTATTCATCAAAGACCTACTGATTTACTCGATTATTGAGGAGGTGTAAGCTTACCACTTGCATGTTGTACTGGACACACTCCTATAGCCCCAGCTTTATGGGAAGCTCTCAAAGTGCCAGTTCTTGTTTCGAGAGGTTCATTTCATGGGAAACATCATCTCAGACTCTGGGGTTGCAATGGACCCAGCGAAGATCGAGGTGGTACATGATTGGGAGCCACCCAGGAGTGTGATGGAGGTGCAGAGTTTCCTAGGTATGGCTGGATACAATCAGAGATTTGTGCCAGATTTCTCAAGAGTTGCAGCACCACTTTCAGCTGAGACGAAGAAGGGGGAACCCTTCTTGTGGTCAGATAGATAATAGCATAGCATTCAAGATCTGAGACCGAGATTAACCAGTGCGCCCATATTGAGGCTACCAGAGGAGGGCGTAGGGTATGTAGTTTACTACAACGCATCATGGACCAGACTCGGGTGTGTCCTGATGTAGGAGCGAGCATTGATCACTTACGGTATAACGACCCATACATTACATACAATGTTAGTAATTCAAAATTGAAGTACACTTATTACAACATATAACAAAACCAAGAAAGGACAGTATAGGTATAGTGTCTTTAGAAACTGGGAAACATAAACAACTGGTTCATAAAGAATCTATACTGTCTCCCATTTATTTCATCATATCTATAGTCCCTTTTGGAATATCTTAATTAATAACATTCTTCCTGACCTGGGGAAAGAAAACATACAAAAGGGTGAGCTCAAATGCTCAGCAGGGGTAAAAAAAAGAAATATCAATCACATCAAATTCATAAGAACATAACATTTTGGATATCATACCATGCAAAAGAGATCATAATTTCATAACATGGGATTAATCATGGTAGTGAAATGTAATCACAATAATCATAACTTAAAACACGAAGCTTTGATTCATACACACATAATCATAGAGAATCATTTCTTATTAGTCAAGACTCATTTCCAAAACTATCTTACTGGACAAAGTCCATTTCTGAACCGAGTTCATTCCTCGTTTCAGTCTTGTTTCACTGAACCGGTTTAACCTTCCGTTCCAGCCATGTATATCTAATTTGATATAAAATATTTACCCAATGCATTGGAGGGAGATATAGGTCTAACCCATCTCATAATGATACCATTCTTATGTGTGCCACAAAATCATAAACCATACATCATAGCATAACCCATGTAATAAAAATGGGATTCTTAAACATCATGACATCATAAAACAATTCATGTAAGATAAAGGAATTCATAAAAATAATTCCATCACAACATAATCAAATCAATGTAATAATAGGGATAGAAACAGAACCCTTTATTATCTTATATGGAAAATAAATTTGATATAACACTTGAACTCCATTCTTGAGGAAAATATCATTTCTAATTAAAAAACACTTTCCCTTTCTTAACCTGTCATACAATTCTAAAATAAAATAAGTTGATTAAAAATAAACTTGAAAAAATGTAAAGGAATATTCTTGGAAATGATGTTTTAAAAATCTATTCATGTCGTATAAGTTAAAAAAACAATCTTCTCGTACTTTTGTTGGAAAATTCAAAAAGTACCTCATACGAAAAATGACAATAGATTCCTTTCATATATTTTACTAAAACTTACCAAAGGGTAAATTTGGATTTAAACAATTGTAGGTGGATGGAAATAATATTACATATTGAGGAAACATGGATGTGGATGATAAAATACACCCCAGTAAATACCAAAGTATAAAAAATCTCGGACAAAAATGAGATTGTGATATTTTCCCTTAACTTAGGTCTGATTTGCTTCGTAAGTGTCTGATCCTCCTGTATAATGATTTAAATAATGTCATTGACTTATTACAGAATCATACTCATTGTTATGATATCATATATGGTCATATTCTTATCTTATTATTAGTAATATTTCATTGCTACTTGTTATTTTGGTGTATATTACTTTTTGTTCTTATGCGTGTTTTGTCGAATAAATTCTTATTATTCATTTTAGGTTATAGATATCTCATTTCCAAAGTGGTGTTAGTGTAATATATATCATATTTATTCACTCAATTCATATATGTAATCATTATGCAATGAAAATCATGATGAACGAGTCGCATCACATCGTGGAGACGATATTCCGTACGTACGCATGAGCGATGATATCACTCCCACGATCGTGGAATTGTATTGGAGTGTATGTATACTATTTCAGAATAAATATTACCTTAAAATAATCATATATATTCATTCTTTACCCCATTATACCCATCCATGTATGGTGGTGGTGGAAAATAGATTACACCACGGCGTGGAGACGTTATTCCGTACGTACGCACGCGCGGTGATTTCATTTTCCGTAGGATGGATAGATGGTTAAATAAGGTTGTTTCATAATTATAATAACGTATCAGTATATGAGTGATATTTATGTTATTAATTCATAATGAAACAACTAATGAAGAATAAGTGGAAGAAGAAATAAAGTTGAAAGAATCGGTAATGGACATTACCTCTTCTTTGAAGCGCTTCTTTGAGACCTCCTTTTAGGGAACTACAATTGGTCTTCGATGAAAACCAGGACCACTAAGATGTTTCTAGGGAAGTGTAGAGGAGAAATTGACTGGTTTTGGCTGAGCTTGAAGGCTCAAAGTGGTGTGAGTAAAAGAGGGAGGGGGTGCCCTTTTATAAGGGAGGAGAGGGGCTCCTTTGGAAAAACTAAAAATATTATTTTATTATAAAGCCATATTCGGTTTTAAATAGCTCAAAATTGATTTATTTAGAAACTAAGGTGGGTATGGTTAGAAATCCTTTCATCTAATATAATTTGGATGAGTTTAGTTTACTATTTTATCCTTATCATTTAGATTTAACTTTAAGTTAGATAATTTTACTTTTACCGTGTCTTTTTGTGTTCTTACACTATAAGGTTATTAAACCTACTA
The DNA here is from genome assembly GCA_963277665.1 of Viscum album. Taxonomy (NCBI): domain Eukaryota; kingdom Viridiplantae; phylum Streptophyta; class Magnoliopsida; order Santalales; family Viscaceae; genus Viscum; species Viscum album. The sequence goes on along the minus strand of OY728152.1, from coordinate 49,652,564 downwards.
TAAAAAGCTAAAGAACCAAAAGTTTTTTATTATTAATATATATAACCTTATATAAGTCATTTGGCCGAACCATAGATTTTTAGGGATAAAATTACAATTAATAATATAATATTTTTTTAAAACTATTTTATGTCAATTTTGACACTATTTAGTAATTGATTTATGTGAAAATCATAACAGAATGATTAATTTGAAAAAAGATAATTAAGTCAATTCTAACATGTCATATTAACCTATAAAATTATTACAATTCATGAAAAGTCTCAAATTACATTTATTTGGGTATTTATAACATCAATTATGTCAATATTTCATTAATAAGATAATTAATGCATCACCATTGTGTGATAAATAAATAAAATTATTTATGTCTAAAAATTAAAAATAAAATACCATTATGTAGGAAATTTTTTTATATTTCTAATGGATATTTATAGTCGAATTTATCTTATGTGTAACCCTATATTAAAAATATTTTAGTTATAAAACATGGATTTTAACTATTTTAACCCTTCTTTAAATAAATTAATAATAAATGTCCTAATCTAATCCATGTGGGCCTAAATGGTCATATTTTATTCCTAAGGTTCTTTTTGGTCTAATTACACTTATAAAATATAATTAAGACACGTGTTAGGGTAATAATAATATCATTTTTACTCTTAATCACCCTATTTACTTTTAACTATGGTAAATACAAGTAAAAAAGTTACTATTCACCAAAAAAATTTCATCTCATTGAACAACATTTTACATAATGACATCAACCGTGTCTCTCAAATTTTTGAAATTCCACTCAAAGAAGAGGTAAAATTATGTTTTATGTAAATTTGCAAATTCTCTTAGGAGGTGGGTAAAAGACGGTGAAAAGTTCAATAAAATTTTTATATATCTAAAATTATTATAAAATTACTCCAATGAATTACATTGGACTTATATAGGTATTATGTATCATTTTTGACCTAAAATAAATTTAAATAAAATAAATCCTTATTTAAATAAAAATACGGTTTTTAAATAATAACCCAGTGATTTCTCTATTCATCAAAAATTGAATGTTTCCAGAAAAAAAAACCAAAATTTCACCCTAGGCTAATTTCGATATTCCAAATCCAAAAATGAAGTCCATTTTGAAAAATAAAATTTACAAAATTTCAAAAGGTGGTTATTACTATTCATAATGGCTATTTTTAATAATATTTTAATAGTATATCATTGTTTAGTGAAACTCGGTATTGCGTACGACACATGCTATCAAGGAAGGTCGTGATTGCATGTAAAGCAAGCCAAGCTAGTGTTGTGTGTAGTGAAAGATTCCTTTGATGATTTATATAAAAGAAAAAAATTATTTCTTATAAAAGTCTCGGGTGTTACATTCTACCCCACTTAAAATAAATTTCACCCTCGAAATTCGTAACTTACAACAAACAGATGAAGATACCTCTCCCTCATCATATCCTCAAGCTCCCATGTAGCTTCTTATAATTGGTGGTTCCTCTATAAAACTTTCACCTAGCAAGTTGTCTTGGTCCATATGACTTTTTCACTACGATCGAGAATCTCTATCAGCTGTTCTTCATAAGAAAGATATTGTTCCAGCAATACAACTTTTGAGATGAGTACATGTGAAGGATCAGGTATGTACTTATTCAGGAGAGATACATGGAACACATCGTCAACTTGAGATAGATTCAGTGGAAGCGCCAATTGGTAAGCTACCTTCCCAACACGATCCAATATTTCAAAAGGACCGATATACCTAGGGCTCAACATTCCCTTCTTTCCAAATCTCATTACTCTCTTCCAAGGAGATATTCGTTGGAACACTTTATCACCCACTTCCAAATATAAGTCTTTTCTTCGGTTGTCGGCATAACTTTTTTGTCGACTCTAAGCTGCTCTTATGTGTTGTTGAATAGATCGGAACTTTTCTTCCATCTCATCAACAAGATCAGGTCCTAATAGCTTTCCTTCCCCAACATCATCCCAACAAGTTGGAGTCCTGCATTTCTTTCCATAGAGAGATTGATAAGGTGCCAAACGAATACTGCAGTGAAAGCTATTATTATATGAAAATTCTACTAAAGGTGGGTGTTGATCCCAACCACTTTTGAAATCCATAGAGCAAGCTCTAAACTTATCTTCTAGAGTTTGAATTGTCCCCTCAGACTGACCGTCTGTCTAAGGATGATAAGTAGTGCTGAAACTCATCTCTGTATCCAGATTATGTTTAAGACTTCGCCAGAACATTGAGGTAAACCTCGGATCCCGATAAGATATAATAGAAAATATTACTCCATGTAATCTTACCACTTCCATTACATATATCCTGGCAAGCTGATCCAGAGAGAAATCCTTTCTAATAGAAATGAAGTGTGAAGACTTTGTAAGACAATCAACTATGACCCAGATAACATTATTGCCTTTTGATGTTTTAGGAAGTCCTGTGACAAATTCCAAAGTGATTTTTTCCCATTTCCATTCGGGTATGGGTAATGGTTGTAACATCCCCTTAAAAATCTGTCTCTCAGCTTTAACTTGCTGAAAAACCAAGCTTCAAGAGACATATTCAGCAACATCTCTTTTCATGCCATCCCATCAGAAATATTCTTTCCGGTCCCTATACATCTTCGTGCATCCAGGATGAATAGAGAATGAAGAACTATGAGCCTCATCCAGAAGCTCCTTCTTTAATTCAGGGATGGGAGGAACACAAACTCGGTTCCTGAACTTTATTATCCCATAACAATCAAGCCTTAATTCAGGAACATTTCTCACCTTATTTTGTAACTCTATATCTTCTTTCTGTGCCTCTTTAATCTTAGCATGTATAGATGGTTGAACATACATTTGAGAAAGATAAGATTTTTTTCCTTTCATTATAATTCCAAGATCCATCCTTGGTAAATCCATAAATATTGGATCTTTTGTGATCCTTGTCATGGATAAATTGGCATGGTCTTGTTTACATAAAGCATCTGCCACCTTGTTTTCATTTCCAGGGTGGTAATGAATTGAGCAGTCGTAATGCTTAATTACCTCCAACCATCTTCTTTGACTCATATTCATCTCCTTTTGTGTGAAAATATACTTTAATATTTTATGATCAGTATAATTGTCACACCTTTCTCCATAAAGATAATGCCTACAAATCATTAATGCAAATATTACCGCAAATAACTTCAAATAATGAGTTGGGTAATTTTGATCATGGATTTCCAACTGTCATGAGACATAAGCTATCACCATATCATTTTGCATAAGAACACACCCTAATCCCTTCTTAGATGCATCACTGTAGATCACAAACCTTTCTCCACTACAAGGTAGTGTGAGCACAGGTGCACTAGATAACCTTCTTTTCAACTACTTGAAATTATCTTCACATTCCTCCGTCCAAACAAACTTAACTCCTTTCCGAGTCAACCTGGTGTGTAGATTAGTTAATCGTGAAAAATATTTCACAAAACGTTGATAATATCCATCCAATCCAAGAAAACATCAGATCTCATTTACATTTGTTGGTCTCGACCATCTTTCAATAAAATCTGTTTTTGCTGGATCCACAAATATCCCCTCTTTTGAGATTATGTGACACAAAAATGAAACTTTTTGAAGCCAAAATTGACACTTTGTAAATTTGTCATAAAGCTTCTACTTTCTCAGGGTATTCAATATAATTCTCAAGTGATCATCATGTTCTTCCTTTCTCTTTGAATATACAAGAATATCGTCTATGAAGACTACCACAAACTGATCAAGATAGTCTCTAAAGACTCTATTCATCAGATCCATGAAGATAGCAGGGGAAATAGTAAGACCAAATGGCATCACTATAAATTCATATTGTATATACCTTGTATGGAAAGCAGTATTTGGTATATCATCCCTTTTGACCCTTAATTGATGATAACTTGAATGAAGATCAATCTTGGAAAAGTATTGAGCTCCGTGTAGTTGGTCAAAAAAGTCATCAATGCACGAGAGAAGATATTTGTTCTTGATTGTGATCTTGTTAAGTTCTCGATAATCAATGCAGAGTCTCATTGATCAATCTTTCTTCTTAACAAACAGAATAGGTGCTCCCTATGGTGACGCACTAGGGCGTATGAACCCCTTATCAGGATTCTCTTGGAGTTGCTTCTTAAATTCCTGCAACTCAATTGTGGCCATTCTATATGGTGTCTTTGAAATAGGTAAAGCACCCGGTACGAGTTCTATTGAAAACTCAACTTCATGATTTGGTGGAAGACCCATCAATTCCTCCGAAAGACATCATCAAACTCCCGTATAATGGGCATATTCTTAATCGTGAGTTTCTCGCCAACCATTTGAGATAAATAACTTTCATTTAGGGAAATAAAGACCCATAGGAGGGAATAAAATTCCACTGGAAGGTTATGTTCATCCTTGCATCGATAGATGATCAAATATTGATCTGGAATTTGAAATGTGACTTCCCTTCTTTGGAAATTTATATGAGCTCTATATAGAGAAATCCAATCCATACCATGATTCACATCAAATTCCACTATAGGAAGGATCACAAGATTTGTAGGAAGAACATTCCCACAAACATCAATCAGAGAAGAATTATAAACTTTTGATTCTACTGTTGTGCCATTAGGGGTTGTCACAGCTAAATCATCATCTAACTGTTGAGGTAATACGGTGATACCCTTAGAAAATTCTTCAGAAATAAAAGAGTGGGTGGATCCTGAATCAAATAAAACATTTTCTACTTTAGAGTGGATGGTAAGTGTCCCTTTCACCACATCGTTATCGTAATCCATATCGCTAATATAAATTGCATGTGACTTTCCTTTGTCTTTAGCCTTAGAATTTTGTTGACATCGATCATCATCAACAATCCTTGGATTAGAGAATTGATTGGCATAATTCCCCATTTCCTTGCACTTGTAACATTGAAGTGTAGGAGGTGCACTCTATGTATACTTTTCATTTTTCCCATCACTAGACATCTTCTTCCAATCATTGCAGCCTTCAAATGCCCGATGACCTTCCTTTACACATTTGAAACATTTACTTGTCCCTTTAAGACAAATCCCTCCATGTTTCTTTCCACACATTGAGCATAAGGGAAAACTCATCTTCTTTTCAGTGTGCTCTTTAGATTTTCCTTTGAATTCCATTTTCCTCTTCTTATCAAACCCATATGACTGATGGGTTACTCCAATATCCATCTCAACTTTTGAGAGCACATCGAACTATTTCCTTGTAGATATTGAAGTCCCTTATGGCTAACTCCCTTCGAATACTTGGTTTTAATCCACTAAAGAATCAATCGATCATACTCTCTGGTTGGATAATAATACCAGAAGCATACCTTACAAGTCTTGTTAAATTTGCTTCATAGGTACCAATAGATTCATCATCATTTTTCTTTAGTTCAAGAAACTCCTTCTCTATCTTTGTTTGGAGAATACGAGGGAAGTAATTATTGAAAAATAAGTTCTTGAACTCGTCCCATTCCATGGACTCTATTTCATCTCTTGGCCTCATATTCTTGATAATATTCCACCATTGATCAGCATCACATTCCAAATGATACACTTCTAAGATGAATTTATAATGTTCAGAACATTGAATAACTGAAAATATCTTTTCAGTAGTACTGATCCATTGTTTAGAAACTAATGGATCAATAGACCCGCGGAATGAAAGTGGACGCTGTCTCATGAAGGATTCAACAGAATGTTTCTCCTTCCTTTGCTCATTTGGTGGTCCTGCATGATTCATAGCTTGAGAAAGTTGTGTGAGCATGGCTATAAGATTTTTCATTCCAGCTCCCATAACGTTTGGTTGCTCTGGGGGACAATCATTGCATTGCCTGTCGCATTCCGCATTAACACGGTTCCTTCAGGTTCCCGCCATTGACTAAAACCAAGAAGAATAGTGTGATCAACATCAATTATAATAGGAAAACCACACAATCAAGAATAAAATTTCACACTTAAGGTCTTATCATTGGTTATTCATGGCCATTTCTAAAACACTAATATTGTGTTCAATGCTTAGAATTATCCTTAGGGTTCTTACTAATGTTTTCACATCCTAGTTTCCAATGGTTGACTATACATTTCCTATGATACCAACTATAACAAACCTTAATTTACATACAATGTTAGTACTTCAAAATTGAAGTACACTTATTACAACATATAACAAAACCACGAAAGAACCGTATTGGTATAGTGTCTTTAGAAACTGGGAAACATAAACAACTGGTTCATAAAGCATCTACACTATCTCCCATTTATTTCATCATATATATAGTCCCTTTTGGAATATCTTACTTAATAAACTTCTTCCAGACCTGGGGAAAGAAAACATACAAAAGGGTGAGCTCAAATTCTCAGTAAGGGTAAACAAAAGAATTATCAATCACATCATATTCATAAGAACATAACATTTTAGAAATCTTACCCTGCAAAAGAGATCATAATTTCATAACATGGGATAAATAACGGTAGTGAAATGTAATAAAAATAATCATAACTTGAAATATGAATATTTTTGGCATACACACATAATCATAGAGAATTATTTTTCATTAGTCAAGACGCATTGCCAAGACTATCATAGTGGACAAAGTCCATTTCTGAACCGAGTTCATTCCTCGTTTCAGTCCTATTTCACTGAACCAGTTTAACCTGTCGTTCCAGCCATGTCTATATCATGAGATATAAAATCTTTACCCAATGCATTGTAGGGAGATATAGGTCCCACCCATCTCATAATGATACCATTCTTATGTGTGCCACAAAATCATAAACCATACATCATAGCATAACCCATGTAATAAAAATGGGATTCTTAAACATCGTGACATCATAAAAAAGTTCATATAAGATAAAGGAATTCATAAAAATAATTCCATCACAACATAATCAAATCAATGTAATAATAGGGATAGAAACATAACCCTTTATTATCTTAGATGGAAAATAATTTTGATAAAACACTTGAACTCCATTCTTGAGGAAAATATCATTTCTACTTCAAAAACAATTTTCCTTTATTAACATGTCATACAATTCTAAACTAGAAGAAGTTGATTAAAAATAAACTTGAAAACTTGTAAAGGAAGCTTCCTGGAAATAATGTTTTAAAAATCCTTTCATGTCGTATAAGTTAAAAAAACATTCTTCTCGTAATTTTTTTGGAAAAGTCAAAAAGTATCTCGTACGAAAAAAGACAAAATATTCCTTTCATATCTTTTACTAAAACTCACCAAAGGGTAAAATTGGATTTAAACGATTTTAGGTGGATGGAAATAGTATTACATATTGAGGAAACATGGATGTGGATGCAAAAATACCCCCCAGTAAATACCAAAGTATAAACAATATCTGATAAAAATGAGATTGTGATATTTTCCCTTACCTTAGGTCTGTTTTGCTTCGTAAGTGTCCGAACCTACTGTATAATGATTTAAATAATGTCATTGAATTATTACAGAATCATACTAATTGTTATGATATCATATATGGTCATATTCTTATCTTATTATTAGTAATATTTCATTGCTACTTGTTATTCGGGTGTTTATTACTTTTTGTTCTTTTGCGTGTTTTGTCGAATAAATTTTTATTCTTATTTTTAGCTTATAGATACCTCATTCCCAGAATTGTATTAGTGTAATATATATCATATTTATTCACACAATTCATTTATGTAATCATTATGCAATGAAAATCATGTAGAACGAGTTGCATCACATTGTGGAGATGGTATTCTGTATGTACGCACGAGCGAAGATATCGTTCCCATGATCATGGAATTTTATTGGAGTGTATGTACACTATTTCAGAATCAATATCATTTTAAAATAATCATATATATTCATTATTTACACCATTATACCCATACAAGTATGGTGGTTGTGGAAAATAGATTACACCACAGTGTGGATATGGTATTCCGTACGTATGCGCGCACGGTGATTTCATTTTCTATAGGATGGATAGATGGTGAAATAGGGTTGTTTCATACTTATAATAACATATCAGTATATGAGTGATACTTATGTTATTAATTCATATTGAAACTGCTAAATAATAAGATGTGGAGGAATAAATAATGTTGAAAGAATCGGTAACAGACATTTCCTCGTCTTTGAAGCACTTCTTTGAGACATCCTTTTAGAGAACTAAAATTGGTCTTTGAAGAAGACAATGAACTATAGGATGTTTCTAGGGAAGTTGAGAGGAGAAATTTTCAGGGTTTGGCCGATCTTGAAGGCTCAAAGTGGTGTGAGGAAGAGAGGGAGGAGGTTCCCTTTATAAGGGAGGAGAGGGGCTCCTTTGGAAAAACTAAAAATATTATTTTATTATAAAGCCAATTCGGTTTTAAATAGCTCCAAATTGATTTATTTAGAAGATAAGGTGGGGATGGGTCGAAATAATTTCATCCAATATAATTTGGATGAGTTTAGTTTACTATTTTAACCTTATCATTTAGATTTAACTTTAAGTTAGAGAATTTTACTTTTACCCTGTCTTTATGTGTTCTTACACTATAAGGTTAATAAAATTACTATAACAAGCCAATCAAACCCCATGTTGTTTATTATTAATATATATAACCTTATCTAAGTCATTTGGAGGATCCTTAGTTTTTTAGGAATAAAATAAGAATTAATAATATAATATTTGTTTTAAAAAACATTTGATGTCAATTTTGACACAATTTAGTAATTGATTTATGTGAAAATATTTACAGAATTATTAATTCTAAAAAAGTAAATTATGTCAATACTAACATTTCATATTACCCTATAAAATTAGTGTAATTACTAAAAGTCTCAAATTACATTTATTTTGGTATTTATAACATCCATTATGTCAATATTTCATTAATAAGATAATTACTGCATCATCATTGTGTCATAAATAAATTAAATTATTTAATGTCTAAAAATTACCAATAAAATACAATTATGTAGGAAATATTTATATATTTATAATTAATATTTATAGTCTAATTTATATTATGTATAACCCAATATTAAAAATGTTTTATTTATAGAACATTGATTTTAACTATTTTAAGCCTTCTTTAAATAAATTAATAATAAATGTCCTAATCTAATCCAAGTGGGCCTAAATGGTCATATTTTATTCCTAATATTGTTTTTGGTCGAATAAAACTTATCCAATAGAATTAGGACATGTGTTAGGGTTATAAGAATATCATTTTTACTCTTAATTACCTTATTTACATTTAACTGTGGTAAATAAAAGTAAAAAGTCATTATTCACCAAAAATTATTTTCATCTCACTGAACCAAATTTTACTTACTGACATCACCCATTTCCCTCGGATTTTTGGAAATTCCACTCACAAAAGTGGTAAAATTATGTTTTAGGTAAATTAGCAAATTCTCCTAGGAGGTGGGTAAAAGACGGTGAAAAGTTCAATAAAATTTTTATATATCTAAAATTATTATAAAATTACTCAAATGAATTACATTGGACTTATATAGGTATTATGTATCAATTTTGACCTAAAATAAATTTAAACAAAATAAATAATTATTTAAATAAAAAGTCGGTTTTTAAATAGTAACCCGGTGTTTTCACTATTCATCAAAAATTGAATGTTTCTAGAAAAAACCAAAATTTCATCCTAGGATAATTTCGATATTTCAAATCCAAAAATGAAGTCCATTTTGAAAAATAAAATTTAAAAAATTTCAAAAAGTGGTTATTACTATTCATAATGGCTAGTTTTAATAATATTTTAATAGTATAACATTGTTTAGTGAAACTCGGTATTGCGTACGACACAAGCTATCAAGGAAGGTCGCGATTACGTGTAAAGAAAGCCAATATAGTGTTGTGTGTAGTGAAAGATTATTTTGATGATTTATATAAAATAAAAACAAATTATTTCTTATAAAAGTCTCGGGTGTTACATAAGGTTTACTGCAGTTGAGACAGCACAAGCAGAACTATACTACCCAGGACCTGGAGTTAGAAGAACTGGTCTTCGCCTTGATGATGTGGTGACACTCTCTTATGGGCTAGTACTTTACAGTCTACATTGACCACTAGAGTCTCAGGTACATCTTCTCTCAGAAGGACCTGAACCTGAGATAGCGGTGATGGCTCCAGTTCCTCCAGGACTATGACTTTGAGATAATCTATACTCCTGGGAAGGGGAACGTTGTGGCTGATGATATTAGTAAGAGATCGAGCATTCTTCTATAAGGAGAGGTGACATAGAATCTAGCCTCATTGCAGTTATCCTTTGTGGATAGAGAAGGATTAGCCTTTCTACAGTCTCTCACAGTCACTCCTCCACTCCTTCTGTGAGTTAGAGAGGAACAGCATGGGGACATTGACTGTGAGATGCGACGTTCTCATATATCCATAGGGCAGGTGCCTGATGGGTTTTCAAAAGGAGGGGAGCACGTCATCCTCTTCATGGGATGTACCATGGTACCAGTTTCACTGCAGGAGGAAGTTCTAAGGGAGTTTCACACATCCCCTCTAGCGGTATATCCATGAGTGGTGAAGATGTATCAGGACATCAAACGATAACACTGGTAGTGGGGTATGAAGAAGGCTATAGCAGAGTTCGTTTCACAATGCTTCACTTGTCAGTAAGTGAACACATAGAACCAGGTACCAGCAGGCCTAGTACAACACTTAGAGGTCTTGGAGTAGAAGTGGGACGGGATATCCCTGGATTTCGTGACTGGCTTCCACTTACATCTAGAGGACATGACTCCATCTGGGTGATCATTGTTCGACTCACCATGTCGGCCCACTTCCTACCTATCAGATACCAAGGCTCAGTAGAGATCTTGGGATGACTCTACATTTAAGAGATCTTATGGCTTCATGGTGTGAAATTTACTATTGTCTCTAATCAAGATGTTCGCTTTGCTTCCCAGCTTTGGAAGGGGTTGCAGGAGGCATTTGGGACGCAACTTTGTCTGAGCACAACCTTCCATCCTCAGATGGAAAGTCAGACTGAGAGGACCATACAGACACTTGAGGATATGCTCCGTGCATGTTTCCTTGACTTTAGTCATAGCTGGGAGGATCATCTACCCATGGTGGAGTTTTCGTATAACAATAGCTACCACTCCACCATCGGGATGGCACCATTCGAGGCACTGTACGACTGACCATGCAGATCACCTCTGTGCTGGACTAACCCTGGGGAGTCATCACTTTTAGGACAAGTGATGGTCCAAGATACGAAAAATATGGTGAAAATCATCTAGGAGTCGATGAAGATTGAACAGAGCATACAGAAGTCCTATGCTGATAGGAGATGGAGACCACTGGAGTTTGAGGATGGCGACCATGTTTTATTACGGGTCTCACCTCGATGTGGATTATGGAGATTTGGCCAGGGCAGAAAGTTTTCTCCGTGCTTCATCGGACCATTCCATGCCCCCAATAGGGTAGGCGAGGTGGCTTACCACCTGGACCTTCCACTTCAATTGCACCGGGTGCACGACGTCTTCCACGTATCCCAGTTGAGGAGATACATGCATGACCCATCACACATCATCGATCATGGGGAGTTGGACATCGATGACAGGAAGACATTAATAGAGGTCTCAGTGGATATCGAGGATTGAAAAGATCGGGTCTTACGTGGATGGTCGATTCCTCCAGTGCGCATTCATTGGCAGCACGAGAACCTCTAGGAGAGCACATGGGAGCGGTGGGCTCAGATGCGTGCTCAGTACAATCTTTTATTTCCCTAGTTTTTGATATAGCATTACGGGGTCGTAAATCCTCTAGTAGGGGGTAAGGTAAGAACATGGTAATTTCATGTAAATTTTTTTCTTAAATTCTTTGTAATTTTACGAGTATGTAGTTTCTAACAGCACCTGATTCTGAAGCCCGGTGTGCCTGGAATAATTTTCAAAATTTTAGCTTGGGAAACTTCACTGAACGAACGAGTGGGGTTTTCTATCTTTTGATTTGGTGCTCAGAATTAAAATCTGAGGGCACCGATGAACTCACAGTGCCGATAATTTCTTCAGGGGACCTTTACCGCAGTTGTGTTTTATGCGGGTTGAAAGTTAAAATTGATTTTAAATTAAGAAGTTAAATAAAATTTTTAGAACAATTTTATTAATATCTATGGAAGTTAATTTCTCTCATGGGAAGTTATTGGTGGGGCCCACACAAACCAACTTCCCATGTGTGGATATTTGATATGTGGGGCCCACACTATTTCCAACCTTTCACCTCCCATAACTCTTTTCAAACCCCCTTAAAACTCCCATGTTTAATTCATGACAACCCCCATAATTATGAGGACTCTTCCTCTCCCTCTCTCCCTCATTAATGTTTTCCAACATACCTTAATTAATGAATTGAACCTCTTCAATTAATTAATTAAGTGATTTGAATTTTTAAATTTTAAATTTCTTGTTTTAATAAAATAATAGAATTAGCCTATTATTTTATTTTGGGGGAATTCGTTGTGTTAAGGAGAGTTGGGAGAGAGCTCTTGAGAAAGGGAGGAAAGTATTCATCTCCTTAACAAAGAATGGTTTTCTTCTTAGAAGAAGAACATCCACTTTCAACGAAGCACGAATCAGTGAAGAAAGATCCACGATTCTCCATCCTCTACTTCCTCCGCATCCGGGGAGAAGACGCCGATGTGTGAAACTCTCCAACGACGACTGTTCTTTTCCAGCATTGACAGAGTAACATCATTTTCCGTGTCTACGATAAACAAACTATATTTGAGTTAGGGGTTTATTCAATTTGATGTGGTAATATCGTACCCCGTTCATTGTTGAAAATTATTGTCTATTTTCAGCCAACAACTACAACATAACAAAGAGGGCGCGGGCCGAACACACACGGCCTGACAACCCTCTGTAGTCTCTTTGAATTGCTGTGAAATCATGACAAGAAGGTGGTGATGAACGGGAGTAGAGGCCATTCACCGGTCACGTACGGAAGAACCGTGGGCCACTCTACCAATGAAGAATTGGCCGGCCATAGCTGTCCAATCCGATGGGAAGAACCGTGATACCCCACGGCGCCGCACTACAAAAGATCGCATCCCGCGTTCTACAGGCCGGTTCGGCGGTAGAACCGGCTGGCTGGGCCAAGGAATGCCGCCACGTCGGGAGGAAATCTATGGAACTGGGAGGGTGCTACGCTGGACGAACAGAGGCCCGCCCGTGCAGGATGCTTGCGCCAAGAAGGCCAGTCGGCTTCGGCCAGCAGGTTAGGGAGGTTGGTGCCGCTTGGTGCCTCCAGTTCGGGTAGCTAGGAGGGTTGTGCCCCCCTGCCTCAGACCACTTAGTCCCCTCGGGCTTAGCCGCAGTCGGGCTGGGCTGTTCCTTGTCGGGCCGCACCGGGCTGGGTCGTGCCCCCTCGGGCCGGGTCCCACCGCCTCGGGATGGACTGCACCCTTCGGGCCCGGCCGTAGGACTCACCATGCTGGTCCGACCCCTTTGCAGGGTCGTACCTGCCAAAACTAAGTCAACTTGACCCGCCATCCCACTGGACCTAACGTGTCGTTCCCTTTTTCACTTAAACGTGAATCACATAAAGGCCACACATCCGATCGACGCACCATCTGTAGAACAGAGAACCTCTTGATGAAGCGGTCCTTTTGAGATACTCTAAGTGAGTTTTGTATGACTCTGGATAATGGCACGGTTAGAAACAAGTGTATTTATAACCAGGCCCCTGGAATGGAAAATTCAATATCTCTCAGACCGGGCATCCGATTTACACACCGTCTATTTCATTGGGTTCCTTTTGGAGTGAAATAATGATAGGATACATCAATTGTAGACTTAGTGACAGTTGATGTATCAACCCCTTAGCTTGAGTGGCTGACCCTCCCGGAATGAAGCATGTTGTGAGCGGGAACCCAAGAGCTGGTTGAGACTACGACGACTACCGTATAAGGATCATTTATGGTTTAGATGATGATGATGACTGTACATGGATCCAATGTTGGTTCGGTAGTGATGACGACTATACTAGGATTCTCCGTGGGTTTGGTAGTGATGATGACAGTACTTGGATCCTCTGTGGGTTCGACAGTGATGGTTACTGTACTTGGATCCTACATGGGTTCAACAACGACTACTTCTATACTTGGATCCTACGTGGGCTTGGTATAGTGTAAGATTTATAGGCTACATCTAATTATCTTCACCCCTCTTCGTAAGTAGTATATATGTGTGATCTGAGTCTTAACTTCCGATCATTACCATTATGTGATTGACTTATTTCCTGTGTGGACTAGGTTGTGCTTGGGCTCAAGAGTTGGAGACGAACTAGAATTGAAGACTTAGGTATATGTATTGGAATATACCTAATTAGTGTTTTTTGATACTTCGTGATTGTATATTTCCTTTTAGTTTTATCCTTCTTGGATTTTGGGAGACCTTCGGGGGTCTTGGGGTCCCTACTGAGTATCGTATAATCACCCATTCACGGGCTTTTCCCGCACTACGTTGTGTTGGATGCAGATGATGGGAAACACTGATCGAGGTGGAGGCCTATCAATATGGACGATACCTAGGGGTGGACCACTTGGTGGGGCATACACGGAGCAGATGGCAGGACCTGAGGTGCTGAGGAGGACATATGTACCCACCCTTCAGGTGGGATTTCCGGAGGATGACTCAATGGTTGCTGCTTTACATTACTGCTATTGTATATTCTTTTTAGTTGTACTATACTTTTATTTGGGATCTTATACTGGCCCATTTACTATAAAACACTTACTTTTGTACTCAGTTCTACTTAGTGCTTACTTATTTTGCGTACTATATTGTTTTGGTTTAATTTTATAAAGGCAATTCCTTCCCTTTTATCAAGAATTATGTCTTTGATGCTAGTCGCTAGCCCCTAGCTTATGGAAGGCGGGCATGGGGTAGTCACGACATGGGCCCCAAGTAGGGTCATGACAACATATACTCGTGGTTTTTTTAAAAACCATGGGTATATGGTCATTTTCCATTTTTACTATGTAAATAATCTAGGGGATCTTATTCTTGGATTAGAGAAGTATGAATTAGAACTATTACTGTAAGAATAATCCCCTTGGTTTCAAGGATAGGGATTTTGTTCTTCTATGTGATTAACCTCATTTGATACATAAAAAATTGAAACCAAACTATTATAGATCTATGGTAAATTGACCCATTATAGATCATAGAGGTAATTTAGTTGGTTTCATACTAATTAAAAAAATGCATCTCATGGGTTGTTCTATTCCTGATATTTTTTCATTTACATCAAATGAGGGAATTAAAACAAAATAGAGCAATTTTTAATTATTCAATTATATATATATTGAAAAATTATCATTATTTGTGTAGAGGACAATTTTTATTATTGATCACAATGGGAAGTGTTTGAGGATAATATTAATTAATGTTTTAAATGGTATATTTTTTACTATATGTGTGAAATAGATACCTATGACATATAGGATAATATCTGGTTCCGATGGTCCAATTTCATTAATGGTGGCGTTCGATGATTCTTTGTTAGGAAGAGAATCCCTATAGTGGGATATTTATATCGAACTAGTTTATTTAGGAAGTTTTGGATTTAATTTTAATGTATTTGAATTTATTTTTAATTTATTTCTATGTCTATATTATTGGTTGACTTGAATGGTGGAGAAAAAAATTTAATAGTAGATTCTTTAGAAATTACACCACTAGGTACCAGTAAGTGCCTAGTGTGGAGCTCTGGTTATTTAGTGGAAGTGGTATTTTGGTGAAGTACCTAAAATTCCATCAGGTACACAATGATGGGTGACATGATACCAAATAAACCCGTTAATATATTTTAAGAGTGGTATTTCCAACTCAACATTGTTATGGAATAATGTGATTAATGATAAATTCAACTTGTAAGGCATCACATTATAAGATCATTAGAGGCCCTAATATCTCCTATCCTATCTTAAATATAAAAGATCAATTTATTCATTGATTGTTGTGGTATTTGATATTTTTTAATGGAATTTACTCTATCACAATATGTTATTCATGAATATTAAACTTTTATGTGTAAGAAGTGGTGACTAACGAGATTCAAAGTATTATTTCATTAATTTTCATCAGGTTTTGTGATTTAACAGATTCCATCATTTATTAGTGGACATAAATCTTTTTCCCTTTTATGTATCTTACATCAAGTTAATTGTAGGTGGCCTGTTGCTCTTTTTTGTTGTGTTTGACATAATATTATATTTAATTTCGGTATGTAGTAGGTGTTTAATGATTTCAATTATGTAATCTCTTTGATTTTAGATATATTATTTTTAAATATTATATGGAATTATTAGATGACTAGGATTTGAGACAGCATACAATTCTGTGGCCTTGGGTGCCTGGAATAAACGTTTGAAATAATTTAAACTCTAAATAGATAGTGTTGGAAGTTTTCTTAAACATATGGAATAACATTTAAATGGGTTTCTCGATCAATAATTTGAGGGGTCGTTGCATCGAGAACAATGAATTTACTTTTGGTGGGGCCTAAATTTGACTGGCGCGGATCAACTACAAAAGTTAGTTTTTTGTCATTTAATGGAAATGAACTAAATTAATATTTTATTTTATTTTAATCATTCCCTTAACACAATGACCTAATACACCCAAATTAATACCTGTTTATGGATAATTCATCATGTTATCCATATAAACCAATGAATCTAATATTTCCATTGGTTCTTTGGAGAATATCCCATTGGAAGATGATGAAAGAATGATCTATTAAGCCATCTCGAATTCCATGAACCTCACCAACAATTGCGACATGGTGATCATTCTTTAACCGAATTGAGTTCGGGGTTTGATATTTTGACTTCACCATATTATTTGATTAAATGATGACTGCGGATCAACCCAAAAATAGGTTTATCTATAGATCATGCATTCTTATGGGAGGGTGTTTATTTTCATTTTCTTTAAGAATTTTGATTTTGGATATTAATTGATGGTGATTAGAATATTTGATTTTTGTTTTCCCTGTTGAACCACCTAACGAGAGAAGATCACTATAGTAATGAACAATGGAAGCATTCATTCCAAAATTTGTTTATTGAGTTTCTTCCCACCCCACCACAAGTTTTTCACATCCTTCATGGGGCGAAGAACAACTGATTTTTGCGAATCCATTTCACAAACAAAATCTCACAAACTAGAGATCAATCACTGATATGACCTTTACAAAGTGATATGTTGACAGATAAGGATGAATCATATCTGATCGTGGAGGATTGTTCTTTGATCGTTCTTCACGCGGATGGATCAGGACTTTTTATTGGTCCTGATCAGATGCCCAAAAACAACAAAAATAACTTTATAGTATCGGGGAGACCTCAATCCCGATGTTTTGATGTGATCAGATGGTCGGATCGACATATTGATTATCCACTAAGGCATAGGAGGATGAATGTAATTTTCTAGAATTTGTCTGAAGGACATGGAATGTTTCCCTATGAACACACTATGTGGGACTATAACAATGACAGATAGGGTTTCCACCTTGCGGATGATGAAGAACATTGTGTGCTCTCTGGAGGACATGATTTGTGGGACCAAACTTGCTGAAGCTGGTGTTCTAGGCATCAAGAAGAACTGTAATTGTATATAGGGTCCTTAGGTGGACTCGTCTTGTATCATAAGAGATACATGGACACATGGTAGAGTGATTGGTATGATCACCAGCACACGGCCAGACCTTGTAAGTTATGCGGACTACCCCGTGTACAGGTGCACGATCTAGGACACATGGGTTGAAGCCATGTACCGGCACGTGTCCAATATACATGGAGTCTTCCATGCATAATGAAATATGACATGTCACAATCTTACACACAGTGTATGCCTCCTTCTATATGACATGCCTTCGATATGGGTCGTTGTCCACAGGACCAACACAGAGATAGGGGACATTGTGTGTGACCCTTTATATAGGCCCTGAAATTTTCTATACATGGATTGATTTAAATGTCCAATGTTCCTTGTAGAATTTATTTTTAGGTTAGTGGCCCCATTTTTCATTACCCTGAAGGTCAGGTATCATTTTCCTCCACATGAGTATGATCCTTTAGTCGGACTTTCAGGATATTGTTGGAAACCCTCTTTGAGGCATGGACTAAGATCTTATACACATTCATTACCCTAGGTAGAGTTAATTATAGACATGATCAATCCTAAAAAACACTGATCCTCTACTTAGTTAGTGAATTTTGAGAAGTTGTGGTATCATCCAAGGCCCTGGTAGTGATCGTCATCCATGTATCACGTTCTTTTCCAACTAAATAGTGTGTCCTCTCAGAATGAGTGTATCTATTTTCTCGTTAGATATATATGATCATATAACTATATCGTTTATTTTCTAAATAAATAGAAATTCTAAAACTGACATCATTAGAGCTGCTAGACTCATTGATATAGGTCTCCTCGATGATTTCTTTATGGAATCATCTAACTAAATTCCTCCCATGGGAATGTGGGTCATCGTCACATAACTCTATACTATGGTTTGGGGAGTTTAGTATACCAGGAAATGTTTCTATTTTTATATGTGTCATGTCTTGTGAAGACGAGTGACCTTTTGATGGTGTTCAGGGAGGACCAGGAAAAGATTAATCTATATTTGTTCCTTACAGGATGAGGAGATCCTACAGCAATGAGCAGCTGTCCCCATCCAGACTTTCTTTCTTATATGTGGGACTTTTTAATCGAATAATTTTTTTGATGGGCTTGTATTTTGGCCCAATTTAAATTTTACACATTAATTTTCATTATACTCTATTGGTTGGGTTTAGTCATATCCATGAATATTGTTCCATAGTAGTTTTTACTTTTCAGCATTAGTGGGCTTGGAGATGTGTGCATGTGTACATGTACTTATACAATACCACACATGTTACAGATATTCATGACCGGTGCTCGTCACCATCCCCTAGCCTATTGGATTCGGGCTTGGGGAGTTTTAGCATGGGCCCCACCATGATAGGTCATGACAAAGTGAGTCTTCTTCCTGAAAATTAAATTATATTATTGAAGAATAATTTCTTATAAATTGGTCCTAGAAGTTTATGTCTGAAAATTGTGTTGAAATTTGGGAATTATAGAAATAGATTATTAAACTATAAGTGTATTTTTATTTATTAATTAATGAATCTATTTTTTATTCCTGATATTAATGTAATTAAATCATTCGTACATATTGTAAGGGGATTCACAAACCCAACTTCCTTGAAATGGGATATTCGTTTTTTATGGAAAGTTATAATATATATATAATTTCTGAATATTCCTAAAATAAAATTTCATTCTCCTTAACTTTTCATTTATAGGATTTCCTACTTCCAATTGAATTTCATAAAAAAATACAATGATTTTTTCAAAAGATGTTGCCCGTTTAAAAACACATGTTTTAATTCCCTTGAGATTGAATCTTTATCACTCCCGAATGATGATTATTATACCAATTATGTAATTCGAATTTTATTTACAGAACCTTATTATTTATTCACGAATGTATGATTTATGATATTATCATCACACCCATATACATTCGATGTGTCATTTTATTGGAAGGATTATTATATGTTCTATGTGGAAGGAATGATAAGAGAATTTTTATAATGTGACAGGTGTGACCGGAATTATAAATCACTCCAATTATTTTGATAATGTGATGTCTCTTGTGAGATAAGGTGAAATATGTGTGAAAATGATGATTTCATGGTTCAAACATATGATTTTGTGATTATGAACATATGTTATTTGTTAACATGATGCTAGCATTGTTCACAACTATTTGTGGTAGTTGACCATTAATACATGATATTACCTTTTTATGAATTTAAATATCTCATTCCATTATATAATGATTTCTCTCATTATTATTATTGGGATTCCTTTCTTATGTAATGATGATGATGATTATGGTTTCCCATGTAATATTAATTCAGTTTCTTATCTGTCCTCTTTCTGGGAGTTTAGATATCCCATATCATTGATGTATACCCTCATGTGACTACATATTATTATGAGTAAATGAGGGCCAATAAAAATCTGAAGAAGATTGAATTAAATATTTTTTATATTTTATAATGTAAATGTTATGTCTGTTGTTAATATTCTTGAGATAATTTGCCTTTGGATCATAGATTTGTAACACTATTTTATTTATTATATTTTAGATAATGAAATATTTGTGTAAGAAATAGTAGGTTCACTATAGTTGGTATTAGATCATAGTTTAGTTAATTTGATAATTATTTAAAGAGAACCTTATTGAGAATCCTTAGTATGAGACTATATATTTGATCACCCAAGAATAATTTCTTTGAAAAAACTATGTATATATATATGGATCCCACAATATATGTCTTTAGATTTAATTTCATAATAAAATAAATTATTTATTCATGAATTTTTGACTTTTTTTATTTTTCAAACCATTCTTATTTTAGAAAATTGTGTGAACTAGGGGAAACCGAGCCACTAAACCATGTGAGGTACAATGAAATGATTTCCCAAGTGACATAACCAATTCCACGGGAAGTGGATTTCAAATTTTCATGAAGATTCTTACCCAGATATCTCAGTCTATGAACAATAACAAGAATAATGTGAAACACTCTCCTTCACCTAAGAGGGAGGCACTGGATATCGATTATTTTTTATGGAAATGTCCATCTATGTTTATTGGGGCTTATGATCCACTAGACAAGAAATAACGGGGAAATGTAATGTGGGAGATATTTTCTCTGATTTAACATTTTGATATGGATATGATAAATCATCCCATTTATCATTAAGAAGGGGTTGAAGATCAATGGTGGGAATTTATTAAGAACACAATGACAGATGGTTTAATTTAATAGATGGATTGGGAAGTCTTTCTGAAAATATTTCAGGATAATTATTTTCTATGAACTATTTTTGAAAAGATGATGATATAATTCATAGATTTAATGAAAAAAAGAAGTTTAATCAATCAGTTATTATAACGAAAACATCACATCACATGAAATTTATGACTTTGGTTTTGTTATCATGAATGATAAAGAAATTGACAGTGTCTTTATTTATTTCAAAACACACCTTCAAAATTATTTAGCCATTCATGAAATTCATAGTTAGGAAGAAGATTTTTGATATGATCCCAATATGGATATAGTGTTTGGAGAATGGACCCATGACTATGGAAATAAGAAACAAAATACTCATATAGAGGTTTGGGGATATAATGAAAAAAGGTGTAATGAAATATCAACCAATCACATATCAAAAAATTAGAAGAAGCATCAAGGAAATTATATCAAATATATAGAGAAATATTCTTGTTTGAGAGATAAGGCCAGTAGGCTCATGAGTATCAAAGAGTCCTGAGGACGCTAGAAAATGTGGTGGAATAATATAGATCACCATCTATGGTTAAATGCATCAAATATAGGGACAAAGAATACTAATAAATCTAGTGAACTAATCCTCGATTCCCCAAGGGTAATCAATGTTAGGATCCACTGAATCCAAAGAAGTTAGGAAAATCATAGTCCATCACTACTATAGAAGTGGATCATGAGAATGACGTGGTGATAGGTACCCTAGTTATTCATTCAAGAATATAGAACATACTATTTGAATCTGATTCTACACATTCTTTCACATATTTTATGATTATTAAAAATATTCAAACAACACCTCAAAATATGAATCATGAGTTATCTATGAGAATAAAAAATTCGGAATTTCTTTCATCAAATGTATATAACTCTTCTCTTGTTAATTTTTTTTGGACTGGACCTACCAAAAACGCATTTTTGACATCACCTACTAAAGTTGGATTCTATTTTGGGGATAGATTGGATATATTTATACAAATACAATATCGAATTTTTGGAAAGGGATATCAATCTTCGCATCCCATAGTAACCTAAAATTATTTACAATTGTAAGGTGGAGGATGATTCTATTTCAGAACCATAATATCAATTTTTTATGTTATTTTTTTATGATAAATAATTTGCTTCTCAAATGATTAATATAAAAGTGAGAATCATGATCGAAGACATTCCAATTCTAGGGGACTATACTGACGCGTTCCTCGAATAATTTTTTGGTCATTCTCTTTACTGGGTAGTTGATTTCTCATTTGAACATATTATAGTTCTATGCCTATATCAAATAAAAATTATAAAATGACTACCATAGGGTTGGAAAAAATGAAGAATAAGTTAGAAGAGAATCATGAAGAGGGTAATAAATTCCCAAGTGATTCATCATGGGGTGAACTATTCATATTCATCATGAATAAGGATGTATAAATGAACCACTACATTGATTATAGTGAGCTCAAAAAATCACATTACATTAAAAAAATAACATTTCATGGATAGATGACTTGTTTTATCCAAAGAATGGTTCCAAGTATTTCTCTATGGTGTACCTTCGGTTGGGATATCAATAATTAATTTTTGGTAATGAATATATTCCCTATACTTAATTTCAAACAAATTATGGATAATATGAGTTCGTAGTGATGCATTTCAGACTCACTAATTCTCAAAAAATATTCATGTAATTAATGAATATAGTCATTATAGATTACATCAATAATGGTTTGGTCTCCTTTATCAAAGATATGCTGATATAATAGAAGAGGAAGGTGGAACATGAGGATCATTTGGATACTATACTAATGACATTGAGAAGGGATAAACTCTATAAAAATTACAATAAATATGTGTTCTGGATAGAGGATGTTTCTTTCATTGAACATGTTATCACCAACACAATAATATATATGGATCATCTAAGACAAAGGAGATCAAAGAGTGGCCTGATCCAATATCTATAATAAAGATCCATAGTTTCTTTTGTCAATATGGGTATTATAAATGATTAATGAAGAACATACCATGACATTGAATATTAATAACCATGCCAACTCAAAATGGATAAAAGTATATCATGATTAGTGAATATGAAGACAACTAAAAACGTTTTAAAAATATAATTACCATTTCACCATTACATACACTTATTACAAGTGGGGAAATCATTGTGCTATGGAGTAATTCTTAAAAGATGGATTAGAATGTGTACTAATGAAAAAAGAAAAAGATATATCCTACGAATTATGTAAGTTAAAAATTCATGAGCAAAAATATCCCACACATGATATGTATTAGGTAGATATGATCTTCTCATTGAAAATCCAGAAACATTATCTCGATGGGGTGAAGTGTGAAATATATACAAATTATAAGAGCCTCAAAAATATATTCAGCAAAATGGAGAAAAATATGTTCCAGAAAATATGATTTTATCTTATAAGGAATTATGATTTCTAAATCAAATACCATAGGGAAAAGAGAATAAAATGGAGGATTCTCAAAATAGAAAGGATCCATCAACATTATAAATGTTGAGAATTTAGAAGGATTCAATCCTCATTGATATTCAAATTAAGGACACCAAAATCATTAAGTATGAAGCATCATCAATACATTCTGAAAATATTTCTCAACTATCCCCCATGGGGAAAATAAGGGATTATTAATGAACAGTTAAGAAAATTCAGATGACGGTTGAATCTATCTGAAAGTAGAAAACCATCATGTTCAAAATTGATGAGGAAGTACTTGTATGTAATGTGTCATAAAATTATGTATCATCTAATTTACAGATAAAGAATGATATTTTGAGTGAATCACATTGATCCCTATTCTCTATTAACCCTTGGAGAAAAAATATGTATCAAGATCCCTGAGAGAGATATCGGTGGGACATTATAAAAATGGAGATCACTGAATATACATCAAATTGACTAGTATGTCATCAAGTGATGTATGATATTAAAAATTATAAAGGGATGATGCAACCATTACCCATTCCAATATGGACATGGGAAAACAAAACCTTGGACGTTGTCACTAGGAATCAAAATACATATAGATGAAATGATGTTATATGGGTTTTTCTAGACTTTCTCAAAAACACTACTCACATTATCACAATTTTAGAGGACTTCACATTGGATCAACACTCATAGATATACATTAGGGATGTGGTAAGGTTTCATGGAGTTAGAGTATTGATTGTATCTATTTGAGATCCAAGATTAACCACTATGTTCTGGAACATGCTCTATCATTCTCTACACGATGAGATGAACATAATTACCTCTTATCATCCTCAAGCTGATGGTCAATATGAATGTGCATTTTAGACATTGTAATACATATTGAGAGAATTTTTTGGGGACATGAAAGGATTATGAGACCAAAATCTACCTATGGGAGAGTTATCCTACTATAACAATTTCCCAATGAGAATAAAAATGGACCAATATTAATCCCTTCACTGAAAAATATATATTACACCAATATTCTAGGATGAATTCGGTGAAAATATGAAACTAGGACCTGAAAATTATGAATAATGGTGGAAAAGGTGAAAAACAATTCCACAACACATCAAGGAATCCCAAAGTTAATAAAAGATATATTCACACAATGGTTGATGACGCTTAGAGTTTGAGGTTGGGCACATTTTATTCCTCCAAAAATATCCACAGAAGAGGCTCATGATATTTTAGAAGAAGAGACATCTAAGACCCAGGTACACTGGCCCTTCATGATTCGTGATGGTTTCAAATATACGTCCCACTAAGTGGAACCTCCACTACTATATATCATGTACATTATATACACCATGTATCCCTCTTGAGTATGTATATACAAAAACCGCCACATGTACTAAATCCAAAAGTTTTACTGTTGGAATGAGGTCTCTTCTATGAGGAGTAACCAAGGAAGATATTGGAATATATTGATAATATTCTATGCAACATGACTACTCACTTGGTCAAATTACTATAGAGGAACCATAATAATTATGATGTGACATGGGGACTAGAGGATGTGATGAGAGATCTGTATCTTTAATTGTTTTCACCATAGTATGTAAAATATAATTTATTGGGAGAATTTTATTAAGTGGTGATGAACATAAAAACCAAGAATTTAATCAATGGAAGCCCTATTCTTATAATTATTCTATATTTTATAAATCACATAATGTCACTTTGAGAAACAAATACAATCTTTATAAATGATAAATGAATATAATAATAGGTATTTTTAGAAACTATGGATCTTATAACAATAGAATATTAACATGACCTTTAGAAAAGTAATTTGACTATTACGAATATTAAATCAGAAAATAGAATAATTACCTTACCTAGGAAATAATAAATAAAATTTAATAGTCTTATAAATTTTAATATGAAACAATGTTTTCATTTTATTATTAAATAATGTTTTATAATATTATTAATTAAGGGTTGGTATTTTTATAAAACATAAATCCATAATTTCAATTTTACAATTAATTTAATTATTCAATGAAATTTTGTTTTTATAAAATATATTCAAAAATTAATATATATTTGTCATATGGTTAAAATAGAATTTTATAATAATTTAATTAATTTTTCAATGTTTTATAAAATCAATTATAAATTTGAATGTATTATTTTACATGTAAATGGTGATTTTAATTAAATAATATATTTGACATAACTATAAAATCATTTCCACAAAAAATTGTTAATTATTTTAATTCTAATTTTTGATAAACTAATATAATGAATTTTTATTATTATTCAAAAATAATTGAATTTTGGTTAATTGTGAAATATTATAATTTACAGTATTTAACATATTCATGAATTATTTAGTCATAAATGATGTATGGGTGATGTAAGACAAAAATCTAGAATAATGATTGTTTATTTAAATATATTTACTGATTAGGTTCAAACTATTCATTAACATGAAGCATAAAAATAAATGAATAAAATGATCACAAAACACACATCTCCTCCTCTATAAATGACAACTATCACCACATATTCTCCTCATAAATCCAATAACTTTATGCTTGTCTAATTTTTTCCCAATACACTTCTCCAAACTCTCCCCCATGTCTATGAGCCCTTTTCACAACAAATGACCAAAAAAAAATTCCCAAAGGAGGTTCTCAAGAAGGATAATTCATGAGGTAAAATTCTCTTCCTATTCATTTAATTTATTTTAATTTTCTTTTATTTTCATATTTTATACTCATATACCATTATGCATGTGGAAAGATATATCTATTATGATATATATATATACATTATTTTTATTATTTTAATTGAATAATATATCATCAAACCACTTCTCTTCTCTCTTTTATTCTAAAAATGGAAATGTCATTTGTGAGGTGTTGTTCTATCACATTCAATGATGACATATTGTTATTTACCCTTACTACCTTAAATTATGGTTTTCAAACCATTATAATGGTTTGAAAAGATTGTAAAACTGTGTGTATATTAATTTTTATGTTATAAAACTATAATATAAACACAATATTAAATAGCAAAATTAAACTACTTCACGATGATCGAAAAAATGCTAGATTAATCTAAATGATTGTCATTAATGTTTTTTCAAATGATTATCATCATAAAATGTATCTAATTAATAAATAAGACTAGATAAACATATGTAATATCATTAATAAAATATTATTTCGTTTCTATATCATTATATCCAGTTTATATGATCTTCCATACATTAATACAAGTGAACTGATCCTGAAAACCAATAATATGAACATTCCCAAATGATGAAATTGAACTATATAACTCATCATAATGTCCATAAATGAAATTAATAAAATTATAATAAATAATATATAGTTTTAATCAGTTCTATATTTTATATTTAATTAATATAATTTCATTAATTGTGATATTAATGTGAATAAGACATTTAGACATAAGGTAAGAGGGTTCTCGAACCAAATTTACTTTCGTTAGATTATTCCCATTTTGTGAAAAATTTTAGTAGTTATTCTATATTAATATTCCTAAATTATAATTTAATTTTTCTTAACATATCATTTCTAGTAAATAAATTCTTATAATATGATTTTATGAAAAATTCAATGATTTTTCAAAAAGAAATCTTCCCTCTAAAGACATGTTTTACTTCACTTGGGATTGTTTCTTCTTCACTAGAGATTAATGACACATATACATATTATGTTAATCCATTTTTAATCACAGAAACCCAATGTTTATTCTTTAAATAATTTTTTAGGAAATTACTATGAAACCCATTCACTTTTAATGAGTTATTTTATAGAATATATTTTTATATGTTCTATATGGAATACATGATTCTGTAAATTTTATAATTTGATAGGTGTACCTATAATTATTTAGTGATAAAATGAATTGAGTAATGTGTTTTATCTCATTAGATAAGTTTCATTATTAATTAAAATTATTCTATATTTATTTAATAATTTTGATTATAATTTATGAACATATGTTCGATATGAACAAGATGTGGGATCTATTTACAACTATGTGTGGTAGTTGATTGCAAAGACATGATGATTTATTTTTATGAATTTAAAAATTCAATGCCTTTATCTAATGCTTCCCCTCATAGTAATAAATATTATCCCATGATTATCTTACAATCATGTTGATTTTTGTCACCCATGTTATATTAAATATTGTTCTCATATATCATCTTTATGGGATTTTAACATAACCATTTCATTGATGTATATCCTCGAGTAATTTCTTATACTAAGGAGTACATGAGGTCCACTATGAAGATATAGAGTAAATAATTAAATAAATATTATGTCTTTTTATGTAAATGTTATGTTTGGTTACAATTTTCAAAGACATTAAACCATTGGATACTATTTTTGTAACAGTATTATGTCTTTTTATGTAAATTTTATGTCCATATAATAACATCGAAAAATTAATTTTATGAATTGTGACAAAAAGGATAAATTTTTACAAAATAAATCATGAAAAATTTTAAAAAAGTGTTCTTAATGTAATGTGTTTTATACTATCACCACAACACATCACATATCTTATTTATCCTCAAGGATAATAAAAATATGTTAATTATTTACTTCCTTTAAAAAAAATATAAATAATTTTCATTGTATTTATTTTTTGGTTATATTAAACTACTTAATCATTTATGTTTTTGTCGGACATTTTGTTAATATTTGGATTATTCGTCCAAATGAAATTGGTAGGTTGACTATGGTAAAATAGGTCATTATTCCATCATATATAGAATAATAATTATTAAATAATTACCATTTTTAGACATTAATTAAACTTTTAAAAACAATCATCAATGATTGTAATGAAAAATAAACTCTCTTGAAATTATGGATATGGCCGGTCGTATGTACGTATGAGTAACATTTTCATTTGTCAATAATAATTATGAAAGGATGGTAAGTATTATTTAATATTTTTATAATCATCATAGTATCATTAATACTATATTATCTATTTTTTTATATAATTATATATACATCATCCACATGATTTTGTGATAAAAAAATTGCATCGCTTTATAGAGATAGTTGTCTACATATATGCACAAATGATGATATAAATTTTATAAAACTAAAAACTTATGAAAATATATTATATATTAAATCCATATAATTATTATTATGTCATAAATATTATATAAATATATTCATTTAATCCATAATTATAAATATCCATGAGTTGTGGTAATGGAGAAACAATTACGGGGGTTCACAAGGTGTTAGTTCATTATATTCATGAATGATGATTTCATTTACCATTCGATGGAAGATGATATGATTATAGTTCATTCCTTCAACATAAAAATAATAATAATATGGAATATATTGGAAAATATTTTACCATGTTTGACATTGATTTAATGATGTATAGAAATATATAAAATGAAAACAATGAATAAAGAACCGTAGCTTTTCTTTAGAAACCCTCTTTCCAAAATGTTTCATAGAT
This sequence comes from Viscum album, assembly GCA_963277665.1. NCBI lineage: Eukaryota > Viridiplantae > Streptophyta > Magnoliopsida > Santalales > Viscaceae > Viscum > Viscum album. The sequence goes on along the minus strand of OY728152.1, from coordinate 49,623,654 downwards.
AGGTTTTATGTTCACTCCAATTCCTCCAAGATATTGGGTATGATGTAAAGAATGTATTTGGGTAATTATTTTCCGATCCATTTTTTATGTGTGATTAAAATGGGAGAGAAGGTTCCATTTTGTAAAAGAAGGCAGAGGAACTCAAGTAATGTTTTTAATTATCAAAATAAAATAAATTATTTTTTATATTAATATAATGGATAATTTATAATATTAAAACGTAATATGAGTATGAATCAATATAATATCATAAAATATAATTTATTCATGTTTATATTCTTTATTTACACATCCATTTTTTAACCCTTTGTTAATCCTTTTGAAAATTTCATTTGTGTGAACATTTTTACTATTTTTTGGTCAAAATTGAGACAATAAAAAAGAACAATTGAACCCAAAATAGACCATAGTAGATAGTGTAAAAAATATCCCAAAAACATTATCAAAGAAAATATTTTAAAGTATTTTATATATTTTCATAAAATGTCATTTATTATAATATTTCATTAACAAGTACATTACTCATACTTTTGAACGAAACATTAAATCAGTGTTTATTTTTTGTACAATAATTACATTTACAAATTAAATAATTTACATTCATATTGAATAAATTATAATAAAAAATAAATGAAATTTTTTAATAAATTATTATTTATTATATTAACAATATAAATAGACTTGAGTGATGTAATATATGATGATAAAAATGAGAGTCCATTTTTATATAAACCATTTTTTCTTCATGAAATTTGATGAATGTGAATATTGAATATCATTAATTTTTGTGCTCCCAAAATCCAAATTAATGGTCTTTTTATATATTCAATTTAATCTTCACCATCATAATATTGAATCAAATTTTTATACAAAAATAAATCTAATAATAGATAGAACACTTATTAATACTATATTTTTTATTCAAAGAATATAAAATTTCATATTCAAATTTTATTTAATATTCAACAGAGGTTTCATTTTGAAATACAATGACATATAATAGGGTGATACTAATTTATTTAGTAATTGTTTTCAATATATATTACGGCATCCAAAAAATGTAATAGCATTTTAATATAGTGTAATATAATCTTACTATGAATTACATGTGTATTATAGTGTGAAATATTTAATCATGCCTAAAAATTAGTGCATGTCATATAAATAGAATACACAATGAAATATGCTTTCATATAAAACTATTGTATTAGTGGATTTTATGTAATGGTTTCATTGTATTATATTTCATATAGTGTACTTTATATATAAAAAATAGATTAAAAAACTAATTACACTAATATTTTATGAAGAAATAGAGTATACCCCTAATATATGATAAAATTTATTAGATGAGCTACAAAATCCTAACTAGAAAATAGATTACATACAAAACTATATCAAATATAAAAATAGATAACATAATATATACTGCGATTATATATGGATTACTATAATTGAAATAGATATTATATATTTCACATTATATGCATAGATTATATTTTGAAAAACACTATAGTAGACTATAATATTTTATGTAATAATGGTTTATTATTATTTATTATGAATATTAAAAGCACATATTATAGATTGACTCGTAATGTAGTAGACCATTAATTTTATTATATTATATATTTATTATTGACGTGGTGTTTGTACACTATTATAGTGTAATAGTAGTTTGAAGTTTATGTATTGGAGACAATTGTAATTTAAATAGTGCACTGACTAAATTTTTTTGTTATATGGTGTATACTATATTACAATAGGGATTTTAAAGACTACTATATAAATTTTTTCATATTTCATACAAGAATTATTTCTACATATTCTATAAACATCTAGTATATATTCGAAAGTATAATATGGCTTATTTCTTATCCAAAATTATAATAGTAATTTAATATAAGTGTACTAAAATTGATAAAAATATAACATATTTCACATTTTGTGGACAAATTAGGCAGTGTGTGATGTTTATTAGAAAATATAACTATTTCATAAGGGAATATTAAATCAATAAGATATTTTTTTGAAATATCAATCTGCTTAAATATGTACTTTTTTCCTTCAAGGATTTCAAATATATTTCCTAGTACAATTCCCATTTGTTGTTATTGATTACTAGTTCGACATTTGAAACATATTTTAAAAATTTATATTTAATTGTTATATGTTTAAATATGTAATATAAATTAAAAAAATATATTGTAAAAAATATATTTTAATCTTTATAGGTTATAAAAAATATATATTTATAATTAAGGAACTGTGAAAAAATATTGAAATATGAATAGTAGGTGGAAAACTACATTATGATCTCAATAATGGAAGAACTATTGAAAAATAATACTACATCAATTGTAATTTCTATGAATGAATTTTATTTTTATACATGAAAATAACAATAAAAATAAATGATGTCTTTATATATCATTGTGAATTTGGTACATAATCATGATTCTGAAAAATGGTTGTTTTTTTATTATGGTAATTATGGTATATTAAAAGTAATTTGTAATATTTAATCATAAAATAGTACACAATGTTTTTAGAAAGTGAATCCACAAGTAATATATTAGTCTTTGATTTGTAATAATTCAATATAATAGGCCAAGAGGCTAGTAATGCAACCTCTAATGGTTGTGAAAACAAATCAAATTCTTATTATTGGTGAAACCCATTGGAATGGCATCCTAAAATTCTATTAAATGGGCCATCTGGCAAGTAAAATTCCAGGATATTACACTTTTGATAACAGAAATATCATATATGAAATCATAGATTAAAAAAATTATAATTCTATATTACTATCAGATAGAATCATAAATTCGTAGTTACTTTTCTATCTCCCTTTTTTATATTTTCCATCATATTTTGTTGTGGGAAATTTTTATTTCCTATACTATCCATTGAGTATTAAAAAATTACAATATTGTTTCTCACATTATCCTCCCAATAAAAATCCTACAACAAGGTTTTCACATGGATAATAGATTTATAATATAAAATATAAAATATTAATGGAAACTAATATAAAATAATCTAAAATAATAATAATAATAATATACAATTAAATATAACAAATGGACAGTAGGTTTTAGAAATTATTGATATGGAAATGTAAAAAAATCCTACAAGTTAAATAATATGAAACCACATTCATTTTTGAATTTATCAAAATTATTGAAAAAATATAATTGAAAAATAGAAAAGAATGAGAAGTAATTGTTTTTATTTAATTTTTATGTGGAAAGTCAATATTTATGTGAATATGGTGTTGCTGTATTATTGAGTGCCATTATTTTTATCCACATAAGTCATTCTGGTGTGTAATTATCCTAAATGGTAATGATGAAAACACATTAATGATGAAAAATAGGAAGATGGAATTCTATACAAAATAAAAAAATAATTAACATTGAAATAAATCTGTTTGGAATTTTAAAACTATTTGTGATGGTTATAGAGTTGGCCAAAAATTAACTCAATATTGAAAGAGACACATAGTTCTTCAATGGTAAAATGAACAAAAATGAGTTTATACACATTAAATATATGGTTTTTAGGGTATTAATAAATAATGTGGACATATTTCCTTGCTTTTATGGAAGGGTACCCACGTTCAGTGGTTTCTAAATTTTGTGTCAAAAGAAATTATAATTATAATAAATCTATTAAAAACCAGAAGAATAAATATAAATACTGGAATCTTTAATGTGAGTAAAATTTTCATCTTGAGTGAAAATTCTCTTATGGATCACTTTAGTTCACATATATTTTCTATAGATTAACATGACAAAATTTAATTTTGAATTTTAGTACGATTATATTAAAACAATTAGATGAAATCCTGAATATTATTTCTCAAATATAATGTTTCAATAAAAATAATATTATGTCAATAGTAGATATATATACTAGGGAAGATGAACTCTATATGGTTGATTTTAAAAAATCAACCTCAATATTGCATCTAATTCATGATGATCCACTTCTATGATTTTCCTATGAAGTAAAGTGAAAATTATATTTTAATTTAAAGGTTGTTAAATTTTTATATATTAAATTTAATAAAATTTAAAAATTATACATCGTTGTTTTTAGTGATGCTACTAAATCTTGGGGATACACTAATTTAATGCACCTATATAGCAGGGACAAAATGAATAATGTAATGTATTCCTTGTAATATTTTATAAATTAAATTATGTAATTGAAAATTATAGTAACTGTTAATAAAAAAACTATGGTCATATTTCCTTATTTCACTTTACCATTCATAGAGAAAATTAACTTTATAATTTCTTTTTCTAAATAATTATAATGTATCTAAATATTGAATTTTGTTATGTCGATAGATAACAAAACCCTTTCCAAATTGATATTATTGTACTCTATTAGAAACCCAAACTCATAATTCATGGGAAATTAAAATTAATATAAATTATTTATTAAATAAACTATAAATTTTTTCATATAATTTTAACACCCCTTGATTTAAGGAATTATTTTTAAAATAATTAAATTAATCTTGTCATTGTTTTATATTTTACACAACACTGAATATGGATTGTGTTAATTTAAATAACTGCTTTATTATTTATTTTTACATAACACATTGTGAAAAATGTTCTACACACCACACTATGATTAGTTTTAGGCTTCTAAAACACAAAATTTGTCTTGTGTTACATACAATATTAAGTTTATTTATAACTAGCGTGACAAGAAATACCAAGTATTACCAAACCTCTTCGTATTATTCATATTATATTATAATTGATTCCTCGTAGACATTATAATGTTCATTAAGAATAAGATTAATTCAAATATGAAAATATGGTTTATAAAGTTATAAAGTAATATTATTTTACTTACAAATTAACTATAAATTAAAATAAAACCCTTTTGAAAATATAGTAAATCTTTTGGTACAAAACAATAATTTAAAAAATTAACATTTTTTACCTCAAATAATTAATTAAACAATTTTTTAGGATATTATTTAATGATTTATATTATTATCAATAAAATATTAAATTTACATCATCTCTTTTCCCTAGAAATGTTATAATAGTTAAACAAAATTTATATATATATATATATATATATATATTTCTAAAAGTAATTTTAAAACCATATAATAGGGAGCATATTTTAAATATAAATTTTGAAAATTTTATAAATTCTATTTCATAAAATATAATTAATTTTTGAGAAATTTTCATCAAAATTATCATTTGGTAAATATTTGGTATTTTTTAGAGAAGTTTATTTATTTTATGAATAGTAAACAATAATAAATTTGAAATCAAAACATCATTTTTGTCTAATTTATTTATATAGACAAAATATTTTTCAATTATTATAAAATTTTACTTTGATCTATTTTACTTTAATTAAACTAAATAATTTCATTGGAATAAATTTTAAATTGAAATTGGATATAAAAACATTTCATACTTATGAGATTCTTTACATTAAAACCCCATAATTTTGTCTCTCCTACAATATTAATTTTAAAATAAATTCTTTCACTTATGTGATTATAAATAAAAAAATTGATTCCCAATTTGGAATAAAAATTATTTATGATATCTAATAAGAACAGAATAACTTTTTACCTATGTAATTAGTGAATTTATTTAAAATTAATTATAGTGATTAAGGTAAAAACGAGTTTACTTTGTAGTTAAAAATAAAGATAAGGGGAAAAGTAAACTTGACAATTTCCCAAAAATCCGTTCTATGGATATATTTAAAGAATATATTAAATTTAAAATAATTTTTTTAATTATTGGAGGCACATGATGTATAGAAAAAAAACATTGACACACACTTCCATAAAATTTTATACGCAAACATTGTTCGTGTGTATGGCAGACAACTGCCTCATGAACCAATGTAATTCATTTTTACATTACCACATCTAATGGCTGATAATAATGATAAAATTATTATTATTATTTGATATTTTTTATTTTTTCTATATATTTATATAACACATTCCTTCATGCTTTACAATTTTGGGAATATGATAACATTGTTTGTGGATGTGTAGATTATCGCCTCTTTAAAGTGTTGTGGTTCATTCACACATTACCTGGAATGTATTAATAATAGTTGTTATCTGAATATTTAATATATATAACTTAATTATTATACTATAAGTATAATTATATATAGATAAATATCATTTAAATTTATTTCATAAATAATATAACATAAAAATGGAAACAACGTTCATATATACGGATGAACCACAATCTCTACAAAATATGTATTTAATTCAATATAAATATCTATTATAGATAGTAATAGATAATTTTTTACTTAATATATATATAAAATCTATATCATGTTTCACAAACGTAAAAAAAGTAAATCATTGTTTAATTATGATTATAAATAATAGGAAGTCAAAATATATTCAAAAAACAAAGAAGTAATTACCCAAAATGTATCATTAACATGATCTATTTATTACACATGTAATATAATGTGATAAAAAATATATATATTATCTGATGTATAAGAATATTTTCATCTTTTATATATTTAATGAAAATATATTTTTTATATAGGAGATCGGAATGAGTATAATGAAGCCAAGACCTAAGGTAGGGGTTTTCACATCTTACTTTTATTTTTATGAGATATATTCTATATTAACCACTTATTATTATTGTTTGGTGTTTATAATGACTAATCAAAAGATATATAATTAATTTCGCTAATTTCAATTCATTAATAGTTTCAAATGATTTTATTCGTTCATGGATCTCACCATTAAAAAAATAATCAATTGGTAAGTGGATATCTAGTCTCTCTTTTATTTCGGTGAGCCTTATACTTTAATCACCATATTTTTCTTTTGATGGAAATATATATATTACCTATAAATGTTTGATAACATTGTAATAATTATTTTTTTCATTTACCTATCATCTTTTATCTCTCTTACACGGGGTTTGTAGTTTCGTTGTTCCCATATCACTAATGTCATTTTGTCTCCGTTTTATCTATTTGAGATATATACCATGTTATGAACCTATATAATTCTATGAGAGGTATATAAATCCCTTTAAAATTTTATATCATTAATATACTTATTTTAATGATATTTTTATCTTCATTTGATGTCATTATTTCTTGGGTATTATTATTCAATGTTAACCTAGAGGTAATAGTTTATTGCTATAATCTCATCATTGATCGAGATTGATTATGATTACACATCAATTGATGAAATCATAAAATTCATATCTCTGTAAAGCTATTGAATTTTCTTATCCTATATTTATTTAATATTTTTTCTTGTAATGGTGAATTTTTTTATCATTGGTACTTATTATAATTAATATAGTGTTTTCAAAAAATCTGATGTCATCTCTCCCATTGGACTGAAATCTATGTTCATTAAATAAAATGATTTATAATATTTTTTTTTCAAATATTATCTAATATTATCCAATGATAGTTAAAATAAATATTACCCATTTAATCGTTTTAAAAACATGTTTTTTTTTGGAATGAATCTTCCTTTCATTTCCCATATTATGAAGTTTTAAAAATGTTTTACAGTGTAGAAGAAATATTTAGCATTTACGGATTTATCCTCCACCATGAAAATAAAATGTTTGAAGATAAATTTATATGTATTAAAAGATATAGTGTTTGAAATTTTTTTCAAGATTCCTTTATAAGATTCCTTGAAATGTTTTTTCAAAACAATTTCAATCATTCTTTATAAGTAATCACAGAAAATGATTTTCAAAAATAATTAAAGATTCTATTATATATTTTAATGGAAAAAGTGTGTCAATTTTTTCCAAGAATCCTTTATATGTTTTCATGTGAATTTATTTTCAAATTTTTTTCTAAATACCATTTTATGTTTTCAAGGATAATGTTTCTCAATTTTATTCTAATATTCCGTTTTATTTTTTATTGATTATTTTTTAAAAATGATTGCAAGAGTAATTTTAGGAATTAAAGGAAAAAATGTGTTTAAACCGTTTTTAGGAATAATTTATATCAATATTATTTATTTATATATTATCATAAGGAGAATATATTAAATGTATTTTTACAAAAACGTGACAAAACAATTACACAAGTAGTGCTATTTAAGGTGTTATGTAGTGATGAAGCATGAGGGTGTCACCTCTAATTAGATTCACCCTGTCATGTGGCATATTTGATTCACATAGATAGTTAATATTCTCAACCTCATGATTTGATATAGTGGAAGGATAATTTGTAACCCTATTTCCTGCAGACAAAAATATATAAAATTTATGTTTTTTACATATGAGGATCCTACACCTTCCTACTATATAATCAATAGACAGTGGGGATATATGGTTATTATTCAGGGAGTTATGGAGAATTAGGGAATATTTCTCCAATTCCATTATAAAAATATTCCATTTTCTACATATAAGGAGGAATTTGAGCATCTGCATGGATTCAACATTGAGGTTGTGAATAGCCCCCAATGTATGCTGAGTATGTGATGATGAATCTTCCCTTGGTCTCATGAACCACTCCACATCCATGCATGGAACCAATGAAACACGATCTATCAGTTTTATGACTTATTTCAGAAACAATAAAATACCAACATACCTAGTGATCTTGAGAATATCAAAAACAAGGTGGGAAGAGGAAATACCAACTTTAAGTGTTCTTAGAGTCATAGAATCTTACAATGAAATTTATTTTCCAAAACAATACTTCCATTATAAATTTTCAACAAAATTGTATTTATAAATATTATCAATCATACATTATAATATTTCAAGGCTAATTTAGAAAAATGGATTTCAAAATTTAAAAAAAAAAATTCAAATTTTATTGGATATTTTCTTCATGAAATGTTTCAAAAAATACCTCAAAATTATTTTCCATCTATGATCACATCAATTTGTGTTGTACATGACATACTATAGAAAAAATCCAAGGGTTATTTTAATGTTATTTCCGTAAATTATATATGTTATAATAGAATGATGTTTATGAAACTAGTTTATCATTAATAGTTTATATTTTTATGAATCAAGTTTCTCTATCAGGGGTTATATTTTATTGAAAACAACATCATTTCATAGGTTATGTATTGATTAAATGATTATGAAACCAATCTAGTATCCACATTTTAGTGTATTATGAGATGTTTATGATAAAATTCTTATTACATGGGAGATATGAATATTTATGATCCTGTGGAACACATATATATGAATTAATTATTATATAGTTGGGACCTATATCTTCCTATAGTGCATTGGATAAATATATCTATCTCATGATATATAAAAGATAAGAACGGGGCATGAAGTTAGTTATCAAATGGACTATTTATACTAATACGATCTTTGGATTGAAGATTAACTACTAAGAAGGTCTTAGACATGATCCTTGAATACTGATATAGTCTATGGAGTGAACCATTACTATAAATATGGGTTTTAGATTTATCACATTACATTATTAGGAATTTCTTGTCACTGGATATGGTGGTGTGCCCAACCCAATAGGTGCAACCCCTATGATGTACACTGAAATGTTTTGGAAATGGGCATTGACTTATTGAAAATCATCTTATTTTCATAATTTAATTCCAAATATTTTTTAAATTATTCCAGTGTTATTATTTCATGTAATATTCTCTTTAATTCCTTATGATTTACGTTTTATTAAAATGCAATATTTATTCAATGTTTCATGCTTATGATCTTTGATATTAATTGTATGATATTCCAGTGATATGATCTTGTTTTGATACCCATACATACATGATTATGATTACATATCACTTTATTTTACCATCCTTGAGAATTTTAGCTCACCCATTGTTATTTTTCCTTTCCCTAGTTTATAAGGAACAGTTTTCAGTAGAATTACTAAAGTAGATGATCTTTATGTGAAACATTGAATATCATTAAACAAGATAAAATATTTTTCCCATGTTTACAATGACACTATACTCTCATGGTTCCCAAATATTTAATTTTGTTATATTAGGTATATTAGGGTAAAATGACGTGATATCAATGTATGTGAAGCGTGTGTTACTATTGTTGGAATAAATTTATTTTTTAGTCAAATATTGGAAAGAAGGATAAGAAAACTATTGTGGTATCCCATTGGAAATTTCTAAGGATACTTTTAGGGACGAATATAAGGATAATCCTAAGACGTCTTTTATTAAATAAGGTTTAATAATTTCTAAATCTTATAAGGTGTTTTCTTGGTTAAGTGGTTTTCCACTATGGTATGTCTTTCTAAAACTATGATTTCTTGTTTTATTCAATGGTAGGAAACCAAATGAAGTATCTTACTATTTAATTTGATGAATAATTTATTGATGAAATTTTAAATTGGATTATGGCTAGGGTAAAGGATTTTTTGATCATTCTAAATGAGTATTCATGGAGCAATATTGACCATATGTACCTTAATAAACTCTAAGACTCAGCAAAAATAAAGGGAAATAGTTTGATAAAAATTTAATTAAAGGATACAAAAAAAGAATATATTATATAGATTCTTACATGTCAAGAATGTGGGAAGAATAAATCTAGTTAATGTCTTAAAGGAAAATAAATATGATTAAAATTTGGAAATTAAGGAAAGAAAACTAGTAAATATAATTTAACATGAAGAGATTAGTTAATATAATTGATGTGAAAAATATCCTCCCTAAAATAACATTGACAAATGAATCATTGGAATATTGAATGAATATGAATTTTGAATAATGATGTCCCAAGTGGAATGATCACAAATAGAATCCAAAAGTTGGTATGAGTAAAGGTCATGTTAATGAGGATGATGATAACACTACTGGGGAAATATTAATTGAAAGAGGTGTTATGAATTAGGATAAGGTCACCTTATTATTGGCATAAAGAAGAAATAATTGGATTTTTTTTGTTTGAATTCATGTTTTAAAAAATATATATGGATTTCTCATATAATGTTTTTTGATAAGGATTAAAAAAATATTGAATTGTTGTAATAAATAAGAAAATTTATTTAATAGTAATGTGATTTTCTATGAAACACCTGATTAAGGGAAAGATAGACCTTAATATTTTCTTCATGTTATGGAAATTATGTTTGGATAAATATATATTGGATATGATTAAGTAAATTGGATGGAACTGATTATTTTGTAACTGGTTAAGTGTTTGTTGAAAACATGTTTTATGTATTCATAGATGATTCTTACAAGTTTTGGATATAAGAAATATAACCAATAATAATGTATTTTTTTTCCATATGTTTTTATAGTTATTCATGATATTACTACATTTTAATGTAATACCTTACAATGATATTCACATGATGTGAATGTCATAATAACGATCTACCTTATGATATATAGGAGATCAATGATTGGTTGAATTTTTTACCTTATTTGTAATGTTTTAGACATTCATATTTTGTTGGGGTTACCAGTTTAAACATTTTCTAATTGTTTTAGGATAAACAAATGATGATTTTTAATAGATTAATATATTATATATGCATATGAAGATTTATGAAAATGGATTATATATGCTAAATTTATTTTTGAAAAGATACATGGAATGACCTATCATTACATTTTTTGAATTCATGGTCTTATAATTGTCCATCATTGAAAAATTTAGCTTCATTTATTGGAATAAGAAACGAATTTAAAAAAATTCAATTCAATATAAAGGGTGATATTGTGCTAAAATAAAGTAAGCATATATAGTACAGAAAATTATTCAACTATAGGAAAATTGTCTTGAAATAAAATTATGTCCCATTGTATTCATTTTTTATGGAATAAATGTCATTTTCAACCCTATTTGTATTATATATTTTTTATCATTAACTTTCTCTTAACCGTGTTTTTATCAAACTCAATCCGAACTCGATAGTAATATTTCTCAATAATGTCTATATTTTCACTTCCCACCAATGTTATCTTATATCAAAACCTATTTATGGGTTAATTTGGGTAACCATTATGATTCTAACATTCATTTTTATGGAATTTTTAGTATTCATTTCTATGATGATGGTTTCTATAAATAGAACATCCAAGTGTTAAACCATTGATAAAACAAATAAATTTATATGGTGAAATTAATTTTATGTGGATATGCATTTTTATTTTTCTATTTTAAAATATGTAGTGGATAAATAGAAATAAAGAAGACAACTTTTTGTAGTGGTTTGGGGCACAATGATCCCATAGTACAGTCTACTAATCACCCTATATGTGAGCATGGTAAATTTCACTAGAATATTTCTCTTATCATAAGATCGAGAATCCAAAATTTTGTATAGGTAGTTGACACAATATTAAAACACTAAAAATAATGTCATCTAATTCATTAATAGAGAACAATCTATCCACATCTTATATCAATAAGCTGATACTCCACCATAACTATGTATGAGTAGTTTAAACTCTAATAAATCAAATGAGTTTGATTTAAAATGATCTGTTCGATCATCATAGTTGCAACAACAATAAAAAGAAATATGATGGATCTTCATTTTTTTTAAAATAATAACATCACGAATGAAATATTACAAAGTGACACATTTGGAAAAAATATCTTCAATAAGGTAGTAAAATAAAAAAAATATTAATATTACAGTAGTAAAATAAACAACAACTACATATCCAATGTGTAGATTCTTTCGGAATTGATTTTTTATAGTAGAAGCACTATAAAAGATATTTTCCAAGTTATAGTCACATGATATAGTCACTTAACAAAGACACATACAGACACACAAACACAGATATATATATATATATTGGAAGATATATTATTAAAGAATATATATATTAAAATATTTCATTGGTGTTCCATATCCAAATGAATAGCTTGCTTGATCATAGAAATTAAAATTTCAAATGACCAAGGGAGTCATAATGTTCCATCGAAATACGAGTGATTTTTTCAAAGGAACATTGTTATTTTAGAAAATCCATTCTATCCATGAATTTATTTTTATTTTTGGATCGACTCATGGAGAATTATGGGATTGAAAATGTAGTATGAAAATATTTTTCATTCAGAACATAATGTATGGTTGATATGCATAGCGTATTGTTCTTCTATGTAGTTTACGATTCCATTGCTTATTGTAGGGTTACATTGAGTAGTGTTGGGTTCCATTGTGTAGAATAAGGATATAATCCATAAATTTATCGTTTTATTTATAATAACCCAAAACTATCATTTATTAACCATACAATCAAATTTTATGCACGTATGGAATGAATAATAAATCCATAATATAATATATGGTTTCTGATCAATATGTTTAACAATTCTCTAAATGTAAGGATATTTATCAAAACACAAAATGTTTTAGCATAATGTATGGTTGATAGAATAGGCAAGTGTTTCACATCCCAGCAAAACATAGGGTTGATAATTGTGTTTCTAGATTCATTCTCATAATGATAAATTCAAAAATGTTGAATATATATTCTATTTGAACTCACTCAAAAAAAACATTAGAACACATACATGTATACTTGTGAACATAAAAATCATCCCAAATTATATTGTATTGTTGAGACAATACTACCCAAGAGTTTCTGATGTTGATTGTACTAGGTATGTGTTTATTCAACATACATGGTCATTAAATAATACTTGATATACATTCTAAATATTATGTTATTAAATTGTTTAATTTTATATAATATTTATAAATGATTATAGTGAACTCCTTAGTATTTACAAGGCTATAATGTTTTATATTTAGATCTATATTCTCACTCATTATGTATACACATCTTGTCGGAATAATAATATATTATTAATGTTCTAGGTAAAGACATGTGGTGGTTGTAGTTGGGAAATGATGTTTGGAGACATTTTTCGAGGTAATTTATTTTTATTTTTGGATCATGTGTAGGATTTACTATTCATTTTTAAATTTTTCATTTTTTATTTTTTTCACTCTTTTATGTAGGTTTCAAATTCATTTCAATATTGGATGTATGATGGTTATGGACATTTATTGGGTATTATTATGATATATTCTAATTTGTTATTTCATTTTCCACTAACTATATATATTTTAACTATTTTCTTGGTGATATACGTTTTTGTAATATTTATTATTAAATATCTCACCTAATGATCGCTTTAGTCCCTTAGTTTAATTAAAAAATAACACATATTTGAGGACCACACATGAGGCTATATAGAATAATTTTTGGGTTGAATGGAAATTACATGTTAGGATGATAGAGATTTATTCCCCATAATAAAATTCATTAAAAAATATAATATTTTGGACTTATAAGCCTCTTTAAGATCATTTTATAAAAACATATTCTCCATTAAACATTGAGACCATATTCAATATGATGATTTGATCTACCATTATATATCCATTATACAAAAAAAATTTGAAAACAATACATTTATGAGAAATAAATTGTTGAATTCCAAATAATATTACAATAGTAATGAAGGGAAAACATTAATGACACCTAGGTCTCCTGATACCCAAATGTATTCTATGACTGTGACCTAGCCCCCCTTGAAGAGTAAGGGGGACACAACATTCTCTTCCTCCCAAAACATTACTCCTAAAACAAGAATGGATTTATCCTGGATTCCCCTCTAATCCAATCCAAAAAAATTCTCTAAGACCTAAATTGTGTCTCAAGGGTATCAGTATACCCCTTATATTTTTATCGATTATCAACCTTTCTTTAATTTTATATGGTATCTAGGAATCCGAATGGAACTCCTCTAGTTAAATATTTAAAAAATCAATGAATCATAATGAATCATAAACCATGTGATTTTTATCCTCATCATTCTGAAACCCATTATCATTATATTTCATTTTGATTGTTATATTATTAAGGTCTAGAGTAACCCCCATAGTTTTTAATGATTAAAAATTTATTTCATTTTAGATGTAATTTTGATATTCATTTCTGTATTTATCCATAGAATTTGACATTATGGTTTATTTTTAAGGCCTTTATCTCCACTTTCAAATATTAGATATTTTTAAACAATTTTGGAGTTCTTTTGGTTGATATTTTTACAGATATCCATGAAATTGAACCCTATCCCCCCCCCAATTTCTCTATAAATTACAGTAGAAAAGGATATCTTCCCACCCTTTCATAAATTTTTTTCCTGGAATTCGAAGGTGCGTACTATATCTATAAAAATATTTCCTTTAGTATTTTTTTGGATTACTAATGATGATTTTATCGCCACCGAAATAATTAACTTTTCTACCAATGGAGTAAGTATCATATAGAATCCAAATTGGATGATGGCCAGTTGGTGCCTTTAAAAGAATGATGTAATTTGGAATCTATGATTGTATAACGGTATTTCCAAGATAAATATTTTGAATGGATAATTCTTATGTGTTTTTTAGAAGTTATATTCTCTTGTTTCCATGATATTTTTTGAGGCTTAGACTAATATCGATGAATTTTTTCCTTTAATATAAAATAACTAATATGAAAATCATAAGGGATTTGGTATATTTCAATCCAATGTTGCTAATAAAAAATGCTATAACACTATGATACTATCCATTATAGATTTTTGACTTATTTTAAAGGGATTTGTAGAATAACTCAGTTGGGTATCTTGGATATTATTTATGTTTCCATTATTTTGGATCATCCACCAATACGATTTGCTAATATATTTTTAGAAGGGCCTTCTACAAGAATTTTTCCAATGAAGGAAAATATCTATTCATATATGGTCATTTATCATAATAATATATATATGTTAAGGGATAGAGGATAATTTATAGGTACATAGAAACATTGGATAAAAATATAATTCCCCATATGTAGATTCTTTTGAAGCTAGATACTCAACAATGATATCTTCTGGATTTAATGAAGAGTCTCTAACATAAATTCTTGATATAATAAAAAGAATAATGAAATATATGATACTAGGCAACATAATTTTAATGTAAGGAATTGTAATTGGGGGTGAAAAGCATACTCTTCATTTACTGAACCAATGGTGGCAAGATTATTATGAATATCATTCAAATGTAATATGATTGATATAGTGATCAAGTTACCCCCATCAAAACCCATCAAAAAAATTATGCCTGGAAAAGTTATTATAGAAGATAAAACTAAATATATGGTTCATACACAATAAAATACTAAAAATACAAGTTCAAAAATGTTTGGTAGATCATATTCATTTTTAAATATCGTATAATCCCCAAAGGACTAGGTGATCTTCTTGTTTACTTCTCATTTACACAAAAAAAATGTGAGTGCTCTATGAAAAAGATTTAAATTATTTTTAAGTTATATGTAATGATGTTCAATTAGATGAGTAAAATTTTATATGAGAATACTTTAAAAATTTTATTAATGGGAGAGAACCCATGGTAATCAATTTCAATCATTACTAGTAGTACCTCCTCTAATATGATATCATTTTTCTCGAATTTTCTCCTATTAAATTATACAATAATTATTTTTTTATGTTCAAAGAGTTTTTAGAAACCAATAATTATGATATTTGAAGGCATTATCCAATCCCTGATATCATGAATTATTCAAGGGATAACTGTGTTCATTTCAATGTGAGTTCAAGTTATTAGTGATCTGGATGTAGCACAAAGGTCTATATGGTTTTTTGTCTTTTTAAAGACATATTGGGATTATATTGTAGTATTAATGTGATGGGGTATTTAAGAAATGTGTATGTATAAAATTAATAGTATCATATTGATTAGTGTTGTATCTTGTTGCACTATTAGAGTAGATATTGTAAATTTGTTTACTTTATATAGAAATTCCTATTTCTTTTTATATGTGTTCACTCATGAACTTTATATGTTTATTTTTTTAATATATATGAAAAATATATATCTTAATGGTATTTTTTTTGTTATGTTTCATGAAATCCTATTTTTACAACATCTAATAATGTAATTTTCTTCTTTTTCATAGAATATCATTTCTATATGCATAAAGATTTGATAAATTCTATTCATAAATGTATGATTTCTATGTATCAATTTTTTTTCTATCTAACTATATCCATTTATAATTTTATATTCCTAATTACTAGTAGTAGGTTTTTTTAATCAATGGGGGTTTTCATGACGGTTCCCACATCACACTATAGTGCATGTTTTTAAATATTAGAAAAATTATTTGCAGACATTAGTATTAGAAAATTACACTTTGATATTATAAAAATTTGAAACTATATTTACATTGGTCTAACTATATATTCTTTCCCAAAATTACTATTATGATATATATAACCCCATTAATTCATGCCTCTTTCCATCAAAAAAACCGTATCAATCAATGATACCCAATTCATCTTAACTCTATTTCATTGTAAAATGGTTTTAGTAATGTAATTATATTCCCCTAATTCATTCTCTGTATTAACAATAAGATTTTATAAACTGAATTTAATATTATATCATTTTGACCAATGGTTTTGATTAATCCATGTTTTCTAAAATATTGAAGACCATTCCTTGTGTACCACATCAATTAGTGTATTCAATTTTACTAACCAATATCATGTCATACATCAACAACTAGTGTTATATCATCTCAATTTATAATTTTAATTAAACCCATTCCTTTTCAAAATAATCACTCACCATGATGATTTTTTTATATCTATAAATCTTTTTATTCCTTATTTTGAGAAACCACTATACACACCATTAATGTGTTGATCTCACTTAATGATGGTGTTTTATGTTTTTATACATGACCACATAAGGATAGATTATATGATATAATAAAATATGTTTATTTAAATATCTATTAGAACATAAATTCATAATTTGGTGGCTAATATGAATTTTAACAAATTGGATGGTAGTGTATAAACATTTATCCATTGGATAATGAAATGTTGTGACATACACAACTGTAAGTGAACATTTAGAATTAATAATTCAACAATTTCACATTGTTATATGGGTGCCTAAAAATGGAACTCATTGATTAAGAAAAATAACTGTAGATATTCCATGGAAATACCATCTTATATAAAATATTTTAATCATATTGAAGTATACAATGGATTATTAATATAGGGATTTGGATTAGATTCATATTTTTTTGTTTTTTTTAAAAATAGACCTATCTGGTGATGATTTTATTATCATTATTTATAGCATTTTACATTGAATTTTTTTATTTTTCTAATATTTAATATCATTTGATTCTAGGTATTGGAATATATAATGTTTTTTCTTAAACAATGCGGGCTTCCAAGTGTGTAAGAAAAATTTTCATATCTTTTATATTTTGGGTTTCTAATCGAAAAGAAGATATAAAAACTTGTTATAGGTTTTTAGTAAAATAATTACATAGTGCTTGTGCTTCATGTTGATTAAAGAGATCAAGTGAATAAAATAGTTTGAAAAACATTTAATCTGGTGGTATGATACTGATACTATCTTATAGGTAAAAATGTAAGTGATTTCGTGTTTTTTGATAGAGGATATATAGATTAGGTCTATAAACCTCCTTCAATATTGGGTTATTTAAAATTTAATCATTTAACCTATAAATTTAATTTTTAATAATACTATTAGTAGTGTTAATATTTTTATCCAAACTATAGATGTTGTTTTCCTTAATAATATTTTGGCATCTTAACATTCATTTTTAATTTCCCATATTTTATAATATTCATCAAACATCCTTTTTTTTTGATGATTTTATAATTATCTTATGTTGTAACTCTAAATGAATAGGAAGAGAAATCTATTAAACTAAATAGAATTATTGTGGGATTAATAATTATTTTTTGATTCAAAAGATCATTTCACTTTACCCTACTATATATTGTAGTTCCATATCCCAAAATATTTATAAAAACACTTGTATCAAAACTATTATTATTTTATTAATAACCACAATTCTGTTAATATTTGATATAATTAATATCACAATCCAACCTCAGAATAACTCTAGAACACTATCATATATACAATAGTACATTGATCATTTTATTGTATGATAAAATTATCAGAATTGAATCAGTGACTATTTCATTAAACCAGAATATGGAATGGGAATGCTCTTTTTTTATTTGACATTATAGGACTTCAAATAAAAAATTATTATAATTTAGACCCATGTTATCCCACAATTGTGTATGGTGAAAACTATGAATATTAATATGATAAGATGATGAATTTTTCAATCAATGTTGTAGTCTATAATTTTATTTTGATGAATGAAAATAACCAAATTTGGATGAAATACTTATCTACATTCACTCAAGAAATAAATTTGGAATATCATATAAATTATAATTTATGAAAGAACATTATATTCTAAATAACATGGACTACCCTCTTTCAGCTTTCTCCATGTGTGATATTGAATGGTGTGTGAGATTAATATAAACCCACATGCTGTCTGACCTCTACTATCATATGGAAAGTGGTCTGATGTTGATAGATGATTATCATGATAATCAATTTATTCATAAAGAATCATTGGACTAATTCATACTGGATTTATGAAAATATTTCCTAGCATTTTGTTTCATTGTATGAAGGAATTAAATAATAATAGATCGGTTAATAAAGTGACTATTATTATTTCAATGTAATGAAAATTTGATGGATTTTTAATAATGAAAAAAGAACCATACCTACATAAAACCTAATGTATTTTTTTGAAAACTAATACAAAATGATATTCTACTAAAAAGAGATGTTTGGAAGGAGTGGTGGAAGAAGATAAATTAATTTTCATTAGAGTATGTCAAAATATAATTTTATCCTCAGATGTAAACAACAAAGTATTTTGAATAATATTTCAATGTACCATTCAGAAATTATAAATTCCAAAAAAAATTAGGATATATTCCAAAATGATAAAAATAGTGAAGCAAATTACAATGGAGAAAATATTCTGCTTGGTATTTAAAATAATATAAATCAAAAACCTGAAAATTGGTTTACAAACACCATCTTGTTTGTGTAAAGAAAAAAAACTAAATTTTTGACCTAAATGTTCATGTTTAATGATGAACTATAAAAATGAAAATAATAAAATATAATTGAAATAAAATGTTAATATCCATTTATGATACATGGATTATAAAAAAGGAACCGTCAAAAAGTATCAGAAATTATTCATAGTATGATAATCGGATGATTATGGGATTTTATAAAAATAGTCCCTATAAAAACAAGTTCCTTAAGAATAAGCTAAATAATTAAACTGTCATCCAACTATAGTTAAATGATAATTATATAATTTTATTTATAAAATAATCATATTTTAATATCATCTAACGATGATGATGATTTTCCATCCATGAAATAAATTTATATATGTATTCAATGTCTTGAAATTAAAAACAATATGTTACAAAAATTACATAAATTTTGTAAAGGTTTTAGTTACTAAATGGGATGATATGATTTAAAAAAATACATCAATTTATTTAAATATTCCTTTTTTTAAAATAACAACGAGTATAAAAAAAATTAAATTCATGAATGAGAAGAGAAAACTCATAAATGAAAAGAGTATTTCAAAAAAATAACTAAATTAAATGAAAAACTAAATACAAAAATACTCTGAGAATGTAACACCCCGAGATTTTATGAAATATATTCATTTTAATTTCCTTAATGTCTTGTGTTGTATGCTACACCAAAAGGAGCTTGCACAACACACATCCCTGACTTGGCTTGCATTACACGTAATAAAGACCTTCCTCGATATCGTGGGTAGCACGCAATACCGAGTTCCACTAAACAACGATATGCTATTAAAATATTATTAAAAATAGCCGTTATGAATAGTAATAACAACTTTTAAAAATTTTGTAAATTTTATTTATCATAATGGACTTCGTTTTTGGATTCGGAATATCGAAATTATCCTAAGGTGAAATTTTGGTATTTTTCTGGAAACTTTCAATTTTTGGTGAATAGTGAAAACACTAGGTTACTATTTAAAAACTGACTTTTTATTTAAATAATTATTTATTTTATTTAAATTTATTTTAGGTCAAAATTGATACATAATACCTATATAAGTTCAATTTAATTCATTGGAGTAATTTTATAAAAATTTTATATATATAAAAATTTTATTGAACTTTTCACCGTCTTTTACCCACCTCTAAGGAGAATTTGCATATTTAAATAAAACATAATTTTACCACTTCTATGAGTAGAATTTCACAGATCTTAGAGACACAGTTTATTTCATTAAGTAAAATGTGGTTCAATGAGATGAAAAACAATTTTTGGTGAATAGTAACTTTTTACTTTTATTTACCACGGTTAAAAGTAAATAGGGTAATTAAGGGTAAAAATGATATTATTATTACCCTAACACATGTCCTAATTCTATCGGATAAGTGTAATTCGACCATAAACAAACTTAGGAGTAAAATATGACCATTTAGACCCACTTGGATTAGATTAGGACATTTACTATTAACTTATTTAAAGAAGGGTTAAAATAGTTAAAATCAATGTTTAATAATTAAATAATTTTTAATATAGGGTTATGAATAAGATAAATACTACTATAAATATTCATTAGAAAGGTACAAATATTTACTACATAATGGTATTTTATTTGTAATTTTTAGACATTAAATAATTTAATTTATTAATGACACAAAGATGATGCATCAATTATCTTATTAATGAAATATTGACATAATTGATGTTATAAATACCAAAATATATTTAATTTGATACATTTTTATGAATTCCACTAATTTTATAGGTTAATATGACATTTTAGTGTTTCTTTAATTATCTGTTTTAGAACTAATCATTCTGTTATGATTTTCACAAAAATCAATTACTAAATAGTGTGAAAATTGACATAAAATAGTTTTTAAAACAAATATTATATTATTAACTATTATTTTGTTCCTATAAATATAAGGCTCAGCCAAATGACTTATATAAGGTTATATATATTAATAATAAACATATTTGGGTTCTTTTGACTTGTTATAATAAGTTTATTTACCTTATAGTGTAAGAACACAAAAAGACACGGTAAAAGTAAAATTATCCAACTTAAAGTTAAATCTAAATGATAAGGTTATAATAGTAAACTAAACATGTCCAAATTCTATTGGATGAGAGGATTTCGACCCATACCCACCTTAGCTTCGAAATAAATCAATTTTGAGCTATTTAAAACCGAATATGGCTTTATAATAAAATTATATTTTTAGTTTTTCCAAAGGTGCCCCCCTCCTTCCTTATAAAAGGGAACCTCCTCCCTCTCTTCCTCACACCACATTGAGTCTTCAAGATCAGCCACCCCTGACGAATTATATTCTCCACTTCCATAGAAACATCCTAGAGGTTCTTTTCTTCTTAAAATACCAATTTTAGTGCCCTAAGAGGAGGTCTCAAAGAGGCGCTTCAAAGAAGAGGTAATGTCCGTTACCGATTCTTTCAACTTTATTTCTTCTTCCACTTCTTCTTATTTAGCTGTTTCATTATGAAGTAATAAAATTAGTATAACTCATATACTGATATTTTAGTATAAGTATGAAACAACCCAATTTCACCATCTATCCATCCTAAGAAAATCGAAATCACCACGTGTGCGTACGTACGGAATACCGTCTCCACGCTGTGGTGAAATCTGTTTTTCCACCAACACCTTACATGGATGGGTATAATGGTGTAAAGAATAAATATATTTGGTTATTAGAAAATAATACTGAATCTGATATATTATACCATCAACTCCAAATTATTTTCAATAATTATGGGAACGATATCATCGCTCGTGCGTACGTACGGACTACCGTCTCCACGACACAATGAGATTCATTCTCCATGATAACCAATCATGAATGATCATAAAGTTTATATAATGAATAATAATGAAATATATGAAATAATAATGCTACTAAATTTATGTATATATATATGTATGTCATCTATTTAGTTTCATTCAATTCCATAAGGAAACAAAAACAACGTTCATGCGTACG
Source organism: Viscum album (assembly GCA_963277665.1). Taxonomy (NCBI): domain Eukaryota; kingdom Viridiplantae; phylum Streptophyta; class Magnoliopsida; order Santalales; family Viscaceae; genus Viscum; species Viscum album. Next base: position 49,600,633 of record OY728152.1, on the reverse strand, counting down.
TACGGCCTACCGTCTCTATGAACGGTTTATTTCATTCCTTTTATCGATCTGTAATATATATATGTATATGATGAATATATATTATATATAAATCATTTTTTACATTCTGGAACTATGTAAATCATTATATCAGTATTAATATTAAGAACGACAGGTCGAAAAACATACGATAAATGAAATGATTTTACCCAAAACGCTGCTTTAACATAGAAGTTACAAAAGAACGGGTAATATAAAGTCATAAGTGAAACTTATATGATATCATAACAATGAATATGATTCTGTAATAAGTCAATGACATTATTTAAATCACTATACAAGAGTTTCGGATACATTCAAAGCATATTAGACCCATGTTAAGGGATAATTCTTCAAATCTCATTTTTTTTCCGAGATTGCTTATTTGTAAGTATTTACGAGGGTTATTGCTATCAGCCATGTCCATATTTTATAAAAGTGTATTCATGTATGTTTAAAGTCCTTTTACCCATTTTGATTTTTACCCCATGGTATGGAAGGAATCTTTCTTTTGTTTACCCTACATGGTACTTTTGGACTTTTCTGAAAAAAGTACGAGAAGAATGTTTATTTAACATATACGGCATGAAAGGATTTTTACGGTTTTATAAAGCCTTATTTTCATGAAGCTTCCTCCAAAATATTTCATGTCTATTTTCAAAAAAAATCCTTTTCTTTTAAAATTTCATGACATTTTGTTAAAAGAAAATTATTTTGATGAAAAAAGAATATTTTCCGACTTTTCTTATTGTGAAATGATATCCATTTCTTTTATATGGATTATGTGATGATGGGATGATGTTTATGAAACCCATTTTATTTATTGGGTTTTTATGAATGATGGATTTCTATTTTGTAGCACAAGTAAGAATGATTTCCTTATGAGATGGGTGGGACATATATCTCCCTTCAATACATTGGGTAATGATTTATATCTCTTGAGATAGACGTGGCTGGAATGGTAAGTTAATCCGGTTCAGTGTTACAGGACTGAAATGAGGAGTGAACTCGATTCAGAAAGGGACTTTGTCCACTAAGATGGTCTTGGAAGCAATGCCTTGGCTACTATAGAAATCATAACATGTTCTTAATGGTTTCCACAATTACATGTTTTATTCCCATGATATTTTATCATGCTTAATGTTTCATTATGATCTATGCCTTACGTACTACCATGATTTATGTAATTGCTCATGATTTTGATGTTAAAATATTATGTTCATGTTATGAAGTTCAAACGTATGTGATTGGTTTTATTTTATCCATGCTTACCCATACTGAGAATTTAAGCACACCGTTTTATATGTTTTATTTTCCCTAGGATTTACAGAAAGGTTTTATGTAAGAAAACAAAAGGGGAAGATCTTTATGGGAGATGTTGAAGATATTTCACCATGATTAGAAGATTATGTTCCGAGTTTACAAAGACACAAAACTATTATGGTCCTTGATTGTTGGTTTTTAGTATGTATTAAATATTCCGCAAAATTAATGTAATGTTCATGCACGTCATGTTTTTGGTATCTACAGTTGGAATCAGAGGAACGGTTTAGTCATCCTTTGGAAACTAGGATGCGAGAACTTTAGTGAGATCCCTAGAGATATTTATATGGTATGTCTAGGGATGTCCCAAAGGATAAGTATAATTATAGGTTATAGTTCTAGAATTATGGTAACGATATTAGATTAAACCTAATATTTTAGATATTGATGTTACTCCCCCTTTATTATGATTTTTCCTCTCACACTATTCTTTTTGGGTTTTAGAAAATGGCTGGAAACAAGATGATTCACGATAATGGGGGATATTATGGACAATGGAATGATATTCTTCATGAGAAACCAAATGAAATAGGATTTGGAAGACAACACGTCATTATTATGGCGAATCAACAATCTCATAATATGATCAATATACTCAAATTTGGTAAGTTTCCTGACTCTGCTAATAAGAGAAAGATGGAGTTTCATGATGTTCGTAGAGGAAAGAAAGTTCAATTTCCCATATGTATGTCTTGTGGGAAGAGGCATCAAGGAGAATGTTTCAAAGGAACTGGAAGATGCTTTGGGTGTGGAGAAGAAGGACATAAAGCCAGTAAGTGCAAAGTAAAAGTTTTAGTTAACACCATGGATGAGGATAATGGTATTTCTATGACATCAACAATGGTTAAATGTTTTAAATGTGGAATGTGTGGGAATAATACAAACCGATGCCCTATGGGAAAGTCTCATGAAGAGAATAAGTATGGAAATATGGGTAGTATTTATGTTGATGATGATGTAGAGACTACAATTGATATGTGATATGAAATAATTGTTGAAGCTCGGTCTATGGTTTAAGAAGTTAGTGGAATGATTACATGTTTATCAATTGTAATGTTGTATAAGTAATATCATGGTACTATGGAATAAAGAGAAAACTAACGATTGTTACACTGTTGTCATTCATTATGTTTGGAAAGTGTATGATGAATGGTACCAGTAACCATGAATGGTTATTCAAGCATTTTTTGGAAAGTAGATGATATGCGCATAATGAAGGGATAAAGAAAAAATTACATGTTTGATAGTATTCATGAGCTCACGATTGATATAAGGAGGAGGTTATATCAGGGTTTTAGTATATAGTTTTTTTGATTTTGGAATGTGGAAGAAGTTAAATTTTGATATCTTTCATATTTTCACTATGGTTTAATGGGTGTTTTCAAGAGAATACATGATTAAGGTATTCAATGTGACCAACAAGATATATGGGGGATAAATGATGGTTGGTTGATGAAATTTCAAGTAATCATTTTCTTTATACTATGAGATTGGACCGAATTATTTTAGATAAATATTGGAATGGATTATGTTGGAAATATATTAGTATTGATTAAGGTTAAAAAAAATTCCTATAATATTGATGGATAGTTATAATAATGTATTTTTTGAAAAAAAGGGACAACCTGCAGGACGGGCGACAACCCATCGCGTCGGACAAGGCTGTGGGAATCAAACCCACAACTGAAGTGCGACTGGCCTTTATCGCATAACAATGGCCTACATGAAGTCAATGTTTAGTAGAAACTAGTTTTATTATATTAACAGTATGATATATGAAGTATAAGTCCATTTTAGGAACCATATATGATTAATCTCACTATAGATTGACTTATGTATATTTAATATCTTTTTCTAACCTTTTGTTTGAGATAGATGTAATGACCCATCATTCTATCACACGATCTACTAACACTTCACGAATAACAAATTCAACTTCATTTCTTAATGATATGATGTGGAAATTGTTCAAGGCACAAACACCAGTGAGATTGTACAACAATAAAGTAAGTATTTATTCTAAATCAAATTCTTCAACTTTAGGGAAATGATCGTGAAAAACAAATGTGTTGTCCTAGTGACCTTATATCCGATGAATCAGATGGTACCCTAGATCATCATAGATTTATGGATTTGTGATTATGTCTTTTTCATAGCCATGTTCTCTATCACTCTCTATTAGAACATGATGGTTAAATTTTTCTTCCATATCCATATTTTCCCCTATGTTTCCTACGTGAAAACCCAGTGATGAGTTAATTTGGGTAACCGTTACGTTTCATACTTTAGTTTTTAAAGCCATGTTTTGGTATTCCTTTTTACGATGCGGGATTCTATTAAAGAAACTTTCGAGTAGTAAACCATTTATAACCCCAACGAATTTCGAGAGCGAAATTCATTTTAAGGGGGGCAGAATGTAACATCCTGAGATTTTATGAAAAATATTATTTTTAATTTCATTAATGTCTTGTTTTGTACACTACACCAAAAGGAGTTTTTACAATATGCATCCTTGACTTGTCTTGCATTACACAGAATAAAGACCTTCCTTGATATCGTGGGCAGCACGCAATACCGAGTTCCAGTAAACAACAATATGTTATTAAAATATTATTAAAACTAGCCGTTATGAATAGTAATAACCCCATTTTAAAATTTTGTAAATTTTATTTTTCAAAATGGACTTCGTTTTTGGATTCAGAATATCGAAATTAGCCTAGGGGGAAATTTTGGTATTTTTCTGGAAACTTTCAATTTTTGATGAATACTGAAAACACTAGGTTACTATTTATAAACCGACCTTTTATTTAAATAATTATTTATTTTATTAAAATTTATTTTAGGTAAAAATTTATAAATAATACCTATATATGTTCAATGTAATTCATTGGAGTAATTTTATAATAATTTTAGATATATAAAAAGTTTATTGAACTTTTCACCGTGTTTTACCCACCTCTTGGAGAATTTTCAAATTTACATAAAACATAATTTTACCACTTCTGTGAGTGGACTTTCAAAATTCCGAGAGACATTGTTGATGTCAGTAAGTAAAATTTGGTTCAATGAGATGAAAACAATTATTGGTGAATAGTAACTTTTTACTTTTATTTACCACGGTTAAAAGTAAATAGGGTAATTAAGGGTAAAAATGATATTATTTTAATTTCCCTAACACATGTCCTAATTCTATCGGATAAGTGTAATTCGACCATAAACAGACTTAGGAATAAAATACAACCATTTAGGCCCACTTGGATTAGATTAGGACATTTATTATTAATTTATTTAAAGAAGGGTTATAATAGTTTAAATCAAAGTTTAATAAGTAAATAATTTTTAATATAGGTTTATACGTAAGATAAATTCGACTAAAAATATTCATTATAAAGATAAAAATATTTCCTACATAATGGTATTTTATTTGTAATTTTTAGACATTATATAAGTTAATTTATTTATGACACAAAGATGATACAATAATTATCTTATTAATGAAATATTTACATAATTGATGTTATAAATATCCAAATAAATGAAATTTGAGACTTTTTATGAATTCCACTAATTTTATAGGTTCATATGACATGTTATTATTGATTAAGTAACTTTTTTCAAACTAGTCATTCTGTTATATTTTTAAGAAAAATCAATTACTAAATAGTGTCAAAATTGACATAAATTAGTTTTTAAAACAAATATTATATTATTAATTGTTATTTTATTGATAAAAATCTTAGTTTCGGAAAAATCACTAATATAAGTTTATATATATTAATAATAAACAACTTGGGGTTCGTCTTCCATGTTATAGTAAGTTTATTAACCTTATAGTGTAAGAACACAAAAAGACACGGTAAAAGTAAAATTATCTAACTTAAAGTTAAATCGAAATGATAAGGTTAAAATAGTAAACTAAACTTGTCCAAATTCTATTTGATGAGATTATTTCGACCCATCCCCACCTTAGATTCAAAATAAATCAATTTTGAGCTATTTAAAGCCTAATATGGCTTTATAATAAAATAATATTTTTAGTTTTTCCATAGGTGCCCCTCCCCTCCCTTATAAAAGGGCACCTCCTCCCTCTCTTCCTCAAACCACATTGAGCCTTCAAGCTCGGCCAACCAATGACAAATTTTCTTCTACACTTCCATAGAAACATCCTAGAGGTTATGGTATTCTTAAAAGACCAATTTTAGTGCCCTAAGTGGAGGTCTCAAAGAGGCGCTTCAAAGAAGAGGTAATGTCCATTACGGATTCTTTCAAAATTATTTCTTCTTCCATTTTTCTTATTTAGCTCTTTAATTATGAAGTAATAACATCAGTATAACTCATATAATGATATTTTATTATAAGTATGAAACAAACCAATTTCACCATCTATCTATCCTATGAAAATAGAAATCACCACGCGTGCGTACGTACGGAATACCGTCTCCACGCCGTGGTGAAATATGTTTTTCCACTAACACCTTAAATGGATGTGTATAATTGTGTAAAGAATAAATATATATGGTTATTATAACATCATACTGATTCTGATATATTATACCAACCACTCCAAATTCTATTCAATAATTATGGGAACGATATCATTGTTGGTGCGTACGTACGGACTACCGTCTCCACGATGCGATGAGATTCATTCTCCATGTTAACCATACATGAATGATCATAAAGTTTATATAATGAATAATAATGAAATATATGAAATAATAATACTACAGGATTTATATATATATATATATATATGTATTTCATCTATTTAGTTTCATTCAATTCAATAATGAAACGAAAACAGCGTTCATGCGTACGTACGGCCTACTGTCTCCATGAACATTGTATTTCATTCCTTTTATCGATCTATAATATATATATGTATATGATGAATATATATTATATATAAATCATGTTTTACATTCTTGAATTATGTAAATCATGATATAAGTATTAATATCAAGAACGACAAGTCGAAACACATACGATAAATGAAATGATTTTACCCAAAACTCTGCTTTAACTTGGAATTTACAAAAGAATGGGTAATATAAAGTCATAAGTGAAACATATATGATATCATAACAATGAATATGATTATGTAATAAGTCAATGACATTATTTAAATCATTATACAGGAGGTTCGGATACGTACGAAGCATATCAGACCCAAGGTAAGGGATAATTTTGCAAATCTCATTTTTATCCGAGATTGCTTATTCGTAAGTATTTACTAGGGTTATTGCTATCAGCCAGGTCCACGTTTTATAAATGATTATTCATGTATGTTTAATGTCCTTTTTACCAATTTTGACTTTTACCCCATGGTATGGATGGAATCTTTCTTTTATTTACCCTACAAGGTACTTTTTGACTTTTCCGACAAAAGTACGAGAAGAATGTTTATTTAACATATACGGCATGAAATGATTTCTACGGTTTAATAAAGCCCTATTTTCATGAAGCTTCCTCCAAAATATTTCATGACTATTTTCAAAAAAATCCCTTGCTTTGTAAATTGCACGACATTTTGTGAAAACAAAATGATTTTGAAGAAAAAAGGATATTTTCCTCAAGAATTAATTTCCTGTGTTTTATCAAAACCATTTTTCATCTAAGATGAAAATATTTCATATGTGTATGTTTCAAGTATAATGTCTCTATGATTTAAATCGTTTCACTTTTATTATTATGAAATGCTATCTATTTATTTTATATGGATTATGTGATGATGGGATGTTGTTTATGAAACCCAATTTATTTATTGGGTTTTTAAGAATGATGTATGTTTATTTTGTGGCACAAGTAAGAATGATTTCATTATGAGATGGGTGGGACCTATATCTCCCTCCAATGCATTGGGTAAAGATTTATATCTCCTGAGATAGACATGGCAGGAACGGTAAGCTAATCAGGTTCAGTGTTATAGGACTAAAACGAGTAGTGAACTCGATTCAGATAAGGACTTTTTCCACTAAGATGGTCTTGGCCGCAATGGCTTGGCTACTATGGAAATAATAACATTTGCTTAATGGTTTCCACAATTACATGTTTCATTCCCATGCAATTTTATCATGATTAATGTTTCTTTGTGATCTATGCCTTACGTACTACCATGATTAATGTTGTTGCTCAAATTTTGATGTTTAAATATTATGTTCATGTTATGAAGTTCAAACATATGTGATTTGTTTTATTTAATCCATGCATAACCTTATTTAGCATTTGAGCTCACCCTTTTATATTTTTTATTTTCCCAAGGATTTAAAGAACGGTGTTAGGGAAGAAAACAAAAGGGGAATATCTTTATTGTAGATGTTGAAGATCTTTCACCACGGTTAGAGGATTATGCTCCGAGATTCCAAAGACATTAAAATATTACGATCCTTGAGTTTTGGTATTTACTATTTAATAAGTATTCCGAAAAATTAAATTAATGTTCATGTACGTCATGTTTTGGGTCTCTATAGTTGGTATCATAGGAAAGGTTTAGTCAACCTTTGGAAAATAGGATGCAAGAACTTTATTGAGATCCCTAGAGATATTTCTAATGTATGTCCAGGTATGTCCCTAAGGTTAAGTATAAGTATAGGTTATATTTCTAGAATTATGGTAACGATATTAGATTTAACCTAAGATGTTAGATATTGAAGTTACTGCCCCTTTATTATGATTTTTGCCTCTTACACTATTCTATTTGGTTTTAGAAGTTGGATGGAAACAAGATGATTCACGATAATGGAGGATATGATGGACAATGGAGTGATATTCTTCATGAGAAACCACATGAAATTGGATTTGGAAGTCCAAACATCATTATTATGCCGAATCAGAAATCTCATAATCTGATCAATAAAATAAAATTTGGTAAGTTTCCTGACTCGGCTAATAAGAGAAAGATGGAGTTTCATGATGATCATAGAGGAAAGAAAGTTCAATTTCTCCTATGTAAATCATGTGGGAAGAGGAATCAAGGAGAATGTTTCAAAGGAACTGGAAGATGCTTTAGGTGTGGAAAAGAAGGACATAAAGCCAGTAATTGAAAAGGAAAAGGTTCAGTTAACACCATGAATGAGGATAATGATATTGCTACGACATCAACAATGGTCAAATGTTTTAAATGTGGAATGTACAGGAATTATGCAAACCAATACCCTAAGGTAAAGTCTCATGAAGAGAATAAGTATGGTCGTATGGGTAGTATTTATGTTGATGATGATGAAGAGACTACAACTCATATGTGAGATGAAAGAATTATTGAATCTTGGTCAATGGTTTAAGAAGGTAGTGGAATGATTACATGTTTATCAATTGTAATGTTGTATTAGTAATATCATGGTACTATGGAATAAAGAGACATCTATGGATTGTAACACTATTGTCTTTCCTTAAGTTTTGAATGTGTATGATGAATGGTACCAGTAACAATGAAAGGTTATTCAAATATTTTTGGAAAGTAGATGATATGCGCATAATGAAGGGATAAGGATAAAATTAAATGTTTGATAGTATTCATGAGCACATGACTGATATAAAGATAAGGTTATATCTTGGTGTTAGTATATAGATTTTTTGGATTTTCGTATTTGGAAAGAGTTAACTTTTGACAGCTTTCATGTTTTCACTATGGTTTAATGGATATTTTCGAGAAAATACATGATTAAGGTATTCAATGTGACCAACAACATATATGGGGGATAAATGATGGTTCGTGGATGAAATTTCAAGTAATCGTTTTCTTTATACTATGAGCTTGGACTGAAGTATTTTAGATAAATATTGGAATGGATTATGTTGTAAATATGTTATTATTTTTTAAGGTTAAAACATTTTAGATATTACTGATGGAAAGTTATAATAATATATTTTTAGAAAAAAAGGGACAACCAGCAGGACGAGCGACATCCCATCGCGTCGGACAAGGCTCTTGGAATGGAACCCACAACTAAAGTGCGACTGGCCTTTATCGCATACCAATGGCCTAAAGGAAGTCCATGTTTAGTAGAAAATAGTTTTATTATATTAAACAGTATGATATATGAAGTATAAGTCATTTTTAGGAACCATATATGATTAATCTCACTATAGATCAACTTATGTATATTAAATAACTTTTGTTAACCTTTTGTTTGAGATAGATGGAAGGACCCGTCATTCTATCACATGATCTAATAACACTTCATGAATAACAATTTCAAATTCATTTCTTTAAGAGATGAAGTGGAAATTGTTCAAGTCACTAAAAATAGTGAGATTGTACCAAAATAAAGTAAGTATTTATTCTAAATGAAATTCTTCAACTTTAGGGAAATGATCTTGAAAACCAAAAGTGTTGTCCTAGTTCCCTTATATCTGATTAATCAGATGGTACCCTATATCATCACTAATTTATGGCTTTGTGATTGTTGGCTTTTTCATATTCATGTTCTCTACCACTCTCCATCAGAACTTGATGGTTAGATTTTTCTTCCATATCCATATTTTCACCTATGTTCTCCTACGTGAAAACCTAGTGATGAGTTAATTTGGGTAACCATTACATTCCATACTTCAGTTTTTAAAGCCATGTTTTTGTATTCCTTTTAACGATGTGGGTTTCTATTAAAGAAACTTTCGAGTAGTAAACCATTTATAACCCCGACGAATTTCGAGGGCGAAATTCATTTTAAGAGGGGTAGAATGTAACACCCTAAGATTTTATGAAAAATATTCTTTTTAATTTCATTAATGTCTTGTGGTGTACATTACACCAAAAGGAGCTTTCACAACATGCATCCCTGACATGGCTTGCGTTACACGCAATAAAGACCTTCCTCAATATCGTGGATAGCACGCAATACTGTGTTCCACTAAACACCGATATGCTATTAAAATATTATTAAAAGTAGTCGTTATGAATAGTAATAACCACTTTTTGAAATTTTTGAAATTTTAATTTTCAAAATGGACTTTGTTTTTGGATTCGGAATATCGAAATTAGCCTACGGTGAAATTTTGGTATTTTTCTGGAAACATTCAATATTTGATGAATAGTGAAAACACTGGGTTACTATTTAAAAACCGACTTTTTATTTAAATAATTATTTATTTTATTTAAATTTATTTAGGTCAAAATTGATACATAATACCTATATATGTTCAATGTAATTAATTGTAGTAATTTTATAATAATTTTAGATATATAAAAAATTTATTGAACTTTTCACCATCTTTTACCCACCTCCTAGGAGAATTTGCAAATTTACATAAAACGTAGTTTTACCACTTCTGTGAGTGGAATTTCAATAATATGAGAGACACGGTTGATGTCAGGAAGTAAAATGTGGTTCAATGAGATGAAAACAATTTTTGGTGAATAGTAACTTTTTATTTTTTTTAACCATGGTTAAAAGTAAATAAGGTAATTAAGGGAACAAATGATATTATTATTACCCTAAAACATGTCCTAATTCTATTGGATAAGTTTAATTCGACCAAAAACGACCTTAGGAATAAAATATGACCATTTAGGCCCACTTGGATTAGATTAGGACATTTATTATTAATTTATTTAAAGAAGGGTTAAAATAGTTAAAATCAAAGTTTAATAAGTAAATAATTTTTAATATAGGGTTATACATAAGATAAATTAGACTATAAATATTAATTAGAAATATAAAAGTATTTCCTACATAATTTTATTTTATTTTTAATTTTTAGACATTAAATAAATTAATTTATTAATGACACAATGATGATGCAGTAATTATCTTATTAATGAAATATTGTCATAATTGATGTTATAAATACCCAAATAATTGTAATTTGAGACTTTTTATGAATTACAATAATTTTTTAAGTTAATAGGACATGTTAGTATTGATTTAATTAACTTTTTTCGAACAAATCATTCTGCTATGATTTTCACAAAATTCAATTACAAAATAGTGTCAAAATTGACATAAAATAGTTTTTAAAACAAATATTATATTATTAATTGTTATTTTATTCCTAAAAATCTACGTTTCTATCAAGTGACTTAGATATGTTATATATATATTAATAATAATGGACTTGGGGTTCGTTTGTCATGTTATAGTATGTTTATTAACCTTATAGTGTAAGAACACAAAAACACACGGTAAAAGTAAAATTATCCTACTTAATGTTAAATCTAAATGATAAGGTTAAAATAGTAAACTAAACTTGTCCAAATTCTATTGGATGTGAGGATTTATACCCATCCCCACCTTAGCTTATAAATAAATCAATTTTGAGATATTTAAAACCGAATATGGATTTATAATAAAATAATATTTTTTGTTTTTCCAAAGGTGCCCCTCTCCTCCCTTATAAAAGGGTACATCCTCCCTCCCTTCCTCACACCACTTTGAGCCTTCAAACTCAGACAAACCCTGAAAAATTCTCTTCTACACTTCCATAGATACATCCTAGAGAATCTGTTCTTCTTCAAAGACCAATTTTAGTGCCCTAAGAGGAGGTCTCAAAGAGGCGCTTCAAAGAAGAGATAATGTTTGTTACCGATTCATTCAACTTTATTTCTTCTTCCACTTCTTCTTATTTAGAGGTTTCATTATGAAGTAATAACATCTGTATAACGCATATACATATATGTTATTATATGTATGAAACAACCCAATTTTACCATCTATCCATCCTACGAAAATCAAAATCACAACGCGTGCGTATATACGGAATACGGTCTCCACGCCATGGTGAAATATTTTTTTCCACCAACACCATACATGGATGGGTATAATGGTGTAAAGAATAACTATATATGGTTATTATAACATCATTCTGATTCTGATATATTATACCATCCACTCCAAATTCTTTTCAATAATTATGGGAACGATATCATCGCTCGTGCGTACGTACGGACTACCGTCTCCATGACGCGATGAGATTCATTCTCCATGATAACCAATCATGAATGATCATAAAGTTTATATAATGAATAATAATGAAATATATGAAATAATAATGCTATGGGATTTATGTATATATATATTTATGTATGTCATCTATTTAGTTTCATTCATTTCAATAAAGAAACGAAAAAAATGTTCAAGCGTACGTACGGCCTACCGTCTCCATGAACGATGTCTTCCATTCCTTTTATCGATATGTAATATATATTTATGTATATGATGAATATATATTATATATAAATCATGTTTTACATTATGGAATTATTTAAATCAGGATATAAGTATTAATATCAAGAATGACAAGTCGAAACACATATGATAAATGAAATGATTCTACCCAAAACGCTGCTATAACATTGAATTTACAAAATAACGGGTAATATAAAGTCATAAGTGAAACATATATAATATCATAACAATGAATATGATTATTTAATAATTCAATGACATTATTTAAATCATTATAAAGGAGTTTCGGATACATATAAAGCATATCAGACCCAAGGTAAGGGATAATTTTGCAAATCTCATTTTTATCTAAGATTGCTTATTCATAAGTTTTTACTGGGGTTATTGCTATTAGCCATGGCCATATTTTATAAAAGAGTATTCATGTATGTTTAATGTCATTTTTACCCATTTTTACTGTTACACCATTGTATTTAAGGAATCTTTCTTTTATTTACCCTACAAGGTACTTTTTGACTTTTCCGAAAAAAGTACGGGAAGAATGTTTATTTAACATATACGGCATGAAAGGATTTTTACGGTTTTATAAAGCCTTATTTTCAGGAATCTTCCTCCGAAATATTTCATGACTATTTTCAAAAAAATCCTTTTCTTTTATAATTGCATGACATTTTGTGAAAAGAAAATGATTTTGCAGAAAAAAAGGATATTTTCCTCAAGAATTCATTTCAAGTGTTTTATCAAAACCATTTTTCATCTAAGATGACATTATTTAATATGTGTATGTTTCAAGTATAATGTCTCTATGATTTACATGATTTCACTTTTCTTATTATGAAATGATATCCATTTCTTTGATATGGATTATGTAATGATGGGATGATGTTTATGAAACCCATTTTATTTATTGGGTTTTTATGAATGATGTATGTTTATTTTGTGGAAAAGGTAATAATGATTTCATTATGAGATGGGTGGGACCTATATCTCCCTCAAATGCATTGGGTAAAGATTTATATCTCATGAGATAGACATGGCTAGAATGATAAGTTAATCGCGTTCAGTGTTACAGGACTGAAACGGGGAGTGAACTCGATTCAGAAAGGGACTTCGTCCACTAATATGGTCTTGGAAGCAATGACTTGGCTACTATGGAAATCATAACATGTGATTAATGGTTTCCACAATTAAATGTTTTATTCCCATTCTATTTTATCATGCTTAATGTTTTTTATGATCTATGCCTTATGTATTACCATGAATTATTTTATTGCTCAAGATTTTGATGTTTAAATATTATGTTCATGTTATGAAGATAAAACATATGTGATTTGTTTTATTTTAACCATGCATAAACTTACTGAGCATTTGATATCACCCTTTTAAATGTTTTCTTTTCCCCAAGACTTATTGAAAGGTTTTATTTAAGAAAAAAAAGGGGAAGATCATTATGGGAGATGTTGAAGATCTTTCACCATGAGTAGAAGATTATGTTCCGAGTTTCCAAAGACAATAAACTATTACGGTCCTTGAGTGTTGGTTTTTACTATGTAATAAGTATTCCACAAAAGTAATGTAATGTTCATGTACTTCATGTTTTGGGTCTATACAGAGAAATTTTCTTTGAGGATAAAAATTAAAGTTTTTCCAAATATTTGAAAATAATAGTTTGAAGAATCTATTAACAAATTTTTCTACTGGAAAGAAGAACATTATTAAACTCTAAAATAGTTAATACATACTCAGAATTCATCCATACTAAAGTAAAAATCCCCTAAAAATAGTTATTTCTAGTTAAAAAACATTTTAAATCTAGTTCACCATCTATATGAAATGTTATAGAGGTTGAAATTTATGAAAATACTGTTCCTTAAAAAATACCTTGGAGAAAAAGTGTATATTTTAAAATATATTTTGGATGTACAAAAGAAAATTGTTTGACATATGTGTGATAAAAAAGGTTTATTTACATTTTTAATAGATCCAAGCATGTTGGGGTACCAAATCCCTTGTCATAGTTTTTTTTAGAAAGGGATGATGAGCGTCTACTGCAAAAATATATGTTCCATATACAATAGTTTTTATAAACTGGTTATTAGAGACATGTATAATTTTTAGAACATTCAGAAAGTGATAGGTAGACCAATATTGTTTTTAATCAATACATAAGAAAAAATAAGGGGTACATGTGATGTTTCATTTTATTGTAGAACATTAATTTCCATTGTCTTTTTTATTCTAAGAATTAAGCTCCACACCATTTCTATTAGACCAAAATGTGATGATGGATACTTTGTAAAATTTTCTTATGATAAATATATAGTTATAAGTATTGATGAAGTGAAAAATATATCTATTAATAGGCATTCTAATTTTCATAATTCTAATATAGAATACCATAATGGTCAAATTTTACCTTGTCATTGTCGGATAGAATATTATTCATTGTTTTCTAATTGAATATTTGGACTTTCTAATTTTCAAACCCTGAACACGTTATCATTGAAACTACTAGTGGGGGAAATTAAAAAACTAAAATTGAATACATCTAATGTCTATGACCCTTTTCAATTACGTAACCAGAAAATCAATATTTTATATGGTTGGTGTTGTCTCAATGACTATATACGAATAATTAGCTCAAATTGAGATCTTTTATCAAATAACTAATATTATTAGTGAAAAGACATTGTATGTCTTCTATGTAGATTATACTAGAAAACTTGGTCTTACATTCAATAATTTAAATCAAAAATTTTATCTATTTTCAAAATTATTTTACACAGACTCAAATAAAACCCACCTATTGTTACTAACCAATGTGGTTGAGGTGTTGAGTTTTTAATTTTTTTGAATAATTTTATAGTGAGAAAGGTATAACTCATTATTAATATTCACCAGAAAATCATTAATGGAATATATTAGTTGAATAGAGGAATAAAACCCTTTATTAAATTACTCATAAAATATTATGTGAATTCTCTATATCTAATAATTTTTTATCATAATTGTGACTACTTCTAATTTCACTATAAAGCAAGTTTTTTTACATAGTGTTTAATTAAACCCCTAATTACATGAATACAGAATAAAATCCTGAACCTGGGTACTTCGTTTTTTTTTGATGTAATGTATTCTTATTTGATAATCATGATAATCATTATAAATTTTATCCAAAATTAAATTGAGGAATCCTTATTGATTATTCCACCCCTAGAAGTACAAATATAATATTATATAAATGGAAACATATAATAGATGAAACGCATCATGGTAAATTTTATTAATATAACACTTATCTGCACATTACATGAATAGAAATTTGGTGTTTAGTTTGTGATTTTATAACCTCATCTATTTTATTATTTGATGTTGGAATAAATTCATCATATTTCATCTCAAATAACTTTTTTAAATTAAATTTAAATATACTATAAATTTGTAATTAGTAATTTCTCTTTTTTTCATATGAAATTCAATACATCCCTTTACCTAAAAACCAAATAATCTTATGGAATCATTATAGTTATAATATCATTATTGTTATTGATTCGAGAGAATGAACTAAATGCTTACATAGAAATTAATGATAGTATCTTTCATTCCTATATCTATTTAAACCTTCAATTCTAGAATATTATTCAGGTGATGAAATTTTGATAATAGTAATGAGATAAAAACTCATTCAATTAAAATAAATTTAGTTTGTATTTTGGTTGAGTATCCTATGGATAGTCTTTTAATAGGAGTAAAATGAGTTATCTAAAATATTTTTTTGAAAATGGTGTTATAAGAGGGAATATATAAATACTGGTCATTATTGGATATAGTTATTTATAAGGAATAATCGATGATGAAACATTTTCTCTAGTTTCTAGAAAAAAATCCATACGAATAATTCTGTACTATAAAATTTGGTTAAATTTTAAATTATAAGAAATTTTTATACGCTGTTCCATTAATAATATTTTTTTTGATAATAAATTTTATTTTGAAAAACTACAATTTTTAAAAGTTGAAATTTACCTCAACATGTTTCAAAATTTCAAAATCTCATTACTTTGGTAATAATTCTCTGAGTGCTTTGAATGAATGATTCATATGATTCATACTTGAAAATTAATATTATAAAGAATGGTTGACCCAACTATTATTATCATGAATTATTTATGGACACCATGAATATTAAAATTAATGTAAATGAACATATATTTAATTATACTCTAAAGTACATCTTTGATTGTATCTCACAACATACAGAAAATGCGTTCAATAAGAAAATTATTAACGTATTGAATTTCACTACTCTCTTCATAAATAAATAGAAGTTATAAAAAAATAACAACTAATTTTTTTCATATTTAATTAAATTATTTGGTTTTGAAAAGATATGTACTACGATTTCATTGATAAAAATTATTTAAAAAATGGTCTTTATAAATCAATGAAACTGGTGGATCAAAATTTATTCAAAGGGATGATATGAAGTCCACTAAAGTTGATATCTAATTGATTGGATATTATAATTTCCATATAATCAATTGAAATATTTCTTGGTAATAAAAAATGATCCTATAATAACGAAATTTTGAATATCATCTTATATCTTAATGGGACATCAAAAAATCGACTATTCTATTCATTTGGAAATGAATTTTATTTAAATATTTTTTATGAAACCAACTTATGAAAAAATTGCATATAATGGAGTATAACCAATTGAACTATTCAATTATTATCTGAATTATCAGTGTCATGTTCAATAAAGATTCATCACTTAATCACACATTACTTTATCGAATCAAAATAAGGGACCATTAGAGGTTATTTAGCTCAGTTTTTTTGGAAGAAAAAGAAATTCATGAACATCAATATCAGTCTTACTCAAATAATTATTATTTGGATAACTACTAGTTCTTTAAAATTATTTAAAAATCCAACACATCACACTCATGGATTACACAAAAACTAATACACTAATTCAATCAACGATAGAAAGTGAAATGATACATTATAGTTGAGTTTTCAGAATATTAAAATAGACCACTAATATGTTCACCAAAACATTAAATTATGACAGATTTTAATATATTATATATAATTTAGAAATTATTAATAATAATTGACTATTAATTATACCTCACATTTCAACTACCTTTTGATATTAACAAAATCATTGAGAAAGAGGTTGGATTTCCTGATTTTAGAATTACATTATAATTTTGGGAAGGAACAATATATTTTATAGAATATCTCTCAATAGAGAATTACCCAAAAACTCATTGAACCTTAAACAAAACCACTCTTAATAGAATTCACCCTCTATTTAAGGAAACTTTTAATTATATTCCAATATATATATATATGAGTTTTTAATCTAAAATATTCCATCCCATAATATTTAATGCTGATCCAAAAATTCTAAAATATATGAACAATTTATCAGAATATAATTTTTATTTATTTTTTATGATTACATATTGTAATAGAAAATAGAAAATTTTAAATTTTTACAAATTTCTATAAACAATAAAATTACTCTTATGAATACATATTTATCTAATTCTTGATAATGTAATTTTTCCCTCTTCATTTTCTCATTAGAGAATATATAATGTACATCCGAAGATAATAACATTATTTTTGAAAAATCTCTAAAACCATATGTGAATGAATAATATGACTCAAATTAAAATGAAGGTAGATTTTGGCAGGAATACATTTGAAACTTTTCATATGAATATATCTTTTACATACTATCTTTTATAAACAAAGTAAGTATTTGGTGGATGTTTAAAACTCCTTCACTATTTTTACATCTTTTTTATTAATTTTTAATATTAAAATTGGGTAGAATTTATTATGTTTTGGAGATAATTATGTATGTTTTAAAATAGAATATTAAATAGGGAAAAGTTTAGAAATATAATTATTTTAGAGATGTTTTTAAAAAATCTTCTTTACACAAAAGGGAGGATATTTAATATGGTTTAATTTTGTTGATCAATTTTTATTTTCATCTAAAAATGTGAGATATTTTTTAAAAATAAAACATTTTATTATAGATTTATTACATGTGGTTCTATATTTTCAATTATTCCAATATTGATTTCATAAAGGATATATTTTAAATTTCACAGAAATTAAATTTAGGGGTGCTTAATTGAATGAATAAACAATACGAGGATTTTTATTAAATTTTTTATGAATCATATTTAGTTTCAGTCAATTTATTATTGTTGTTAAAAAGGGAAACATAATTGATTCATGGAATATTCTTATTCCTAGTTTGGAGAGTATATAATGAATATTTTTTGTGTTTATCTAACTAGAAAATTTTTTAATTAATTTTGATGTATGAAGACTTAGTAGACAATTATATATCCTAAAAATTTGAGCTTATTTGAATTATTTGAAAAATATGCATCCACAATATGATGTATTTTAGAATTTGAATATGTTAGATAATAGAGTTTAATAATTCACATTTCAAAGGATGGAATTTTGTTAATAATTTCATTTTAACTAAACTAAAAGAACTCACAATTTAAGTAATGGATTTTGGTATATAGAATTTTACCAAAAGAATAAAATTATTAGAGTTAAAAAACAATAGAGAATAAAATAATATAAATCATACCATAAATTCTTGTGATAGGATTCAAGTGTTCAATGGATTATTTCATAAATAACCCTTACTTATACAATTAGAACTTATTGTTTTTCAAAAGAGATAAATGATGCAATTATTTTATTCAAAATTTCATATCAGTTTCCCTTGAATTATTTTTTTATTTAATCTTAAAGATCAAGAGCTTCTTGTTGTAGAAGAAATAATTTCAAATCATGGATATTTATTAATTTGTGGTGTGGAATAAAAATTGTATGTTCTTCAAGATTGAGTTGTTTGAGTGGATTAGATGACACTGACACATAAGATAATGATATATTTGAAGAATATCATAGTTTTTTATGATGATGAAAATCATGGATATTAATTCCTTCTAGTGGATAGGTTCATAGAGTATATGGTTACCAGATATAAATATCATTCAATAGGGTTTGAAGTCGTGTTATTTCCAGTTTTAAAGAGGATACCAAGTTATGTATATAATCTTCTAAACTGATTATATTAAAGAGAAGGTTTCTTAATAAATAGAAATATAATTATTTATAATATTTTGAATTGTATCTTATTTGTAATTTTAACTCCAAACATTATATTACACTATTTTAAAACAATATAAATTTATCATATGACTTTTACATTTTTCACACTATGTTATAACTATCAATAGTTTTATCTTCACTTTATTTTATAACATAGTTATATTAAATCTATGATATTATTATAAGATATTATCATATTATCAAAATATATATGGGTTGGATGGCCAATTATAATATGGATTTTAAGAAACCAATCAACACAGACCATCTTGTATTGTTTTATCATGCAATATAATAGACAATGGGGTTCGTTAAACACAACAAAATATTGTTGACATCATCCATTGAAATTGAATGAATTTATATTCAAACATTCCATCCCAGTAATTTCACACATTTTTATATGTAAAATATATAACTCTTGAATAATCACGACATTAATCTCTCGAGACAATTCAATAAACATTTTATCCTCAAAAAAGCTTCTTCCATTTTTAAAACCCCAAAGATCCTATTAGTTACATGTTTGTTCTTGAAAACACTATAATAAATAATATATTACAAGTAATGTAAAATAATACCTACTGGTATTTATACGTATCATAAAAAAGTGCTATGAATACCAAAATTCATGTTATTAACCACCCCAAGCCCCGAAAAATATTCCAAACACTACAACATGGATTTTTTCATGTTACATATGAGAACCTATTTTATATGTTTCAATATTTAAATACATTCACATATCATATTAAAAAATATGACTTGGAATTTTACACTCCACTATAAACTCCACTATGTTATGGTTTTCTATCTCATTTATATAAGGTATTAATCCATGTTATTCATCACCCTATGGGATTCAAAATAGATTCTACCATGATGTATACACCATTTCAGAAACGTAAAATACATGTTCCATGAATTTCTATCAAACGTAAGTCTTCATATTAAGCAAAAAATTTAAATATTCTACTTCATTCATAGAAGAACATATTTCCATTGATTATTGGGTATTTTTTAAAACTCAATTTTACCTTATATTAACATCCAAAAATACTTATTAACAATTATTTGTGTTACAAATATTCAATTATTCAGTATTATTTTTTCCCATCTTGATAAGCCACAAAAATTATTCCTTTTTCAAATAATCAATTCAGACACTATAATAATACATCTTTAATGGTTATAAAATTCCCATTTATCAAACACAAAAGTATTTTTATAACTTCACTCCTCCTTGAATTCTTATTCTAAATATAAATTTGATTATCATTATATATCTATAAAAACACTCTCAATAATCACCCCTTCAAATTTAATAATCCAACTTTAACTAATAAAAAATCTATCACAACTGATTTGGATACAGAAATTTGTATTCATAATAAATTTACCAGTACTAAATATTATATATGTGTTTCTTTTGAAATGTAAAAACAAGAAATTAGGTATATATTATTTATATTAATGATATTTCTATTAATTAAAAAATGATTAATATAATTATATTAATCCAATTCATCATACATTAAAAATAAAATACCAAGGAAATTCCAAGAAAAGTTTTGAGATAAAAATTATTAGGTTTAGTGGAAATAAAATTTAATACTTTTCTCCTTATAATAATGTTAAAAAAATATCACATCAGTTATTGAAAGAGAGCTTAAAACCAATTGGCATCTCGGTTTATAAATACAATATTCTCTATATTATATAATATTTTGAAAATAAATCAGATGTAACATATATATATATATTACAAGAAAATATAATACAATTCATAATATTTTATCATAGTATTCATGAAGATAGATATTATTTTTATAGTCTGTAAACTTAACAGGTTTATGATAAATATAATGAATCCTAATTATCAGATAATAATGTGTTATTGTAGTTATATTTATATTTCCCACAATTTATTTTTATTACTTTTAAAAAATATTAATATTGATCCTCACGTAAGATAATTTAAATACTCTTACTACACTACAAATTATATTACTGAAATATAAAGAACCATGAATATGTTAGTTCTTTATGTTGTCCAATATCATGGAAATTAATGATGTAGTTACTTGTGGTATTTCAAACCATAAAATTAGAATACTTTACATTGACTAAATCAATTAAATAATACATTTATATGGAGAATTAAATTATGAAAATATTATATCTAATTGTAAATTTAATGTGTTTTTGGATGGTTTATCTATTATGAATATCTAATAGAATCATTTTTTATGGGTGATTTAAATATATAGACAAAAGGATTCATTTTGATATTGAAATTAATGAATTTAATATAGCTTGATTCAAAACAATTTACACTATTAATAATACAACCATTATTTGACTAAGGGTGTTCAATTATTATTTACAATGCATGATTTTTGTTTTTAAAACATATAACATGTTTAAAATTTTGGTTACAAGAATATTATTTATGAATTTATAATTTTACTTTTTTTGGGATAGATATGTGAAGATTAATTATAATATTTTTATATAAAATTGATGTTTTTGATTTGTATTTTCATTAAATATTATTATGTATAATATATATTTATGATATTAATTATATGTTTACAATTAATTCAGGATTACATTAATTGTATGTGGATACATACATGAATATTAAATAATATAGTGACTTCATAGTAGAATTTAATTTCTTAAAATCCTGAGTTTTATTATCCTTTAGATTCTTAAAGATTTTGATCAATAATTTTATATAACTAGCCCATACAATACCTGTTTTCATCCTCCACTATGTATCCCTTTTTTATATATTGAAAAATGCTTAAAAAGAATAATGGTTTCTTTTCATGTAATTTTTTTTAATTATCAAATATTGTTTTTATTTATCAAAAATCATCCTTAAAATCATGAGAAAAAATTAGAAATATAAGATGAGAAAAAAATCTCAGTTAAGGAAGTAAAAGGAAATAATGTAAATAGTGTATTTTAAAACAATGTGACCTATAAAAAGGTGTTTCCCATTAAAATTTAAACTGAAAATATATTGTCTTTAATGCCAAAAATAATTCATTAAATTATTTATAAAAAATTCAAGGGAATAATCATTACAGTGATGGTTTCATGGAAAACATAAGAACCCATTAAAAAATTTCAAAAAACCTAATATTTTACCATGTATAGTCATAATTCATTATAAAAAATAATCATTAGGTTAACTTTTGAAATCAATTTATTCTCATGAAATCTCATAGGCAAGAATATAAGCATAAAGTAATTGAATTGGGAAATAAAACATATATTACCATTACAATAACCCTTAAAATTGGATTATTTTTTTTTAATTCTAACATGATTTTCTATAGAATATAATCATTACCCAAATAAATAAAGTGTCATCTGCACACACTAATCATACAAATTATATCATGATCACCCATAATTGTGAACTATATCATGATCATCTATCACAATAAAAGACAGAGAACATATAATGAATAAAAAATTAATCATTAAACTTTTGATCATAAAACCATTGAAAAAAATTTTAAATCTATTACCAGAACACTTTCAAATAACAAACTACCATTTCCTTTTTATAAATACTTTTTCAAAAAAGTAATTTTTCCCAAAAAATGGAAGTTATTTTTACATATAATAATAAATTTATGTTTATAATGGAATACTAACATCAAATAACCATTATAGAGGTAGTAATATTAATTTTTATAGTATATATTAAAATAGAACATTATTTTTGTCTAAAAAAAGTCATAATGTTCCATATAAAATACATAAAAACATTCTTTTATGAACAAAAAATTAAATTGAGGTAAAAGTATGATGAAAATTTATTTTATAACTAATTTATATTTATTTAGTAACATACATAATATTATTTTAATAATATGGACTTGGAAGGTAACAATTTAGGAAATGAATCATTATGTCATTTAAAATGAGGTTTTAAATTACTAAATCTCTTACTTTAAGTATGACGTGAAACAAAAAATATTAAAATTACATAATAATATAATTTATTTAAATTTTGACTTTCTTGAGAACTAATTTAAATTATAATACTCTTTTTACCATGTTATAATCAATTACATAATCAATTAAGTTCATGTATTATTGTTTTATGATATTCACCTTGAATAACAAAAATGACATCGGTAGGTTGACTATGGTCAAAGTGGCCACTATTAAATCATATATAGAATAATGATAATGATATAAATATTATTTTTATATATCAATTATAATTTTTAAAACAACCATTTTATAGGGTTATAAAAAATAAACTATGTTACAATCATTGAGTAAGTAGGCCGTATATACGAATGAGTAACATTTCCATTTTTAAAGAAATCATTATGGAAATATAGGGAGTATTTTTTTCATTAAATAATTATAGTCACAAAATATATACCATATTATATTATTAAATATCATTATACATATCATCCATGTCATTTGGTGATGAAAAATGAATTACATCGTGTTGTAGAGGAGGTAGTCACTACAAATGCACGAATGATGATATAATTTTCCCATAAATGTAATTTTTATAAAATATATGATATATTAATTATATATAATGATAAATAAAATGTTTATTTTTTTTATATATGTAAAATACATCTTTATAAATATACATTAGAGACGGTGATGGAAGAAAAAGTACATTGATTATCGAGATGGGAGTTTTCCATCAACATGAATAATGGTTTCATTTACCATTTGATAGAAGATGAGATGAAAAATGATAATTACATAAAAATAAAAACATATCAGTATATATAATATACAAGTTTATATATTTAAACATATTTTATAATGGATTTAATGTGTTAGTATAAAAAAATTTGAACCCCTAATTAAGAATTATACCTTTTTTCTTAAAACATAATTTTGTTTACTCATAACAATTTCATATATTGGTTTAATGATCAAACCAAAACCTATATGGTGTAGGAAGGGATGTAGGGATATAATTTTTATAGGTATTTGATGTGAATATTTTTTCAATCCTAGACCATATATTATTTATTTTATTCTATTTTTTATTTATATTTTGCCTCGATTTTGAATGTCTGGCCAAACTGGATTATATATAATAAATTATGATTATTTCACCATGGGTCCTCACTTTGTAAATGGGTAGAATAAGTCTTTAAAAAATAGTAATGTTCCTAAGAACATTTTAGTAGATCTAAATTAATGTCCAACATATAGTTTTCATATCTTTATGTCATCATCGTGCTTAGTTTCTAGAGGCACAAAGTGGGCCACATGATAAACTCACAGTAAGTCTACTGGCCCATTCAAACCTTTTAATAGTAGAAAATATTTTTTTTAATATTATTAACTAATCATTATTATTATTAACTTATTTTTTCCTTTCCCCTTGCAATGTATCCCTAGAAACATCTCTTTCCCAAACCTTGAATTTCAAGCCCTCCCCCCTCCACTCTCTAGTGACACACCCTCGGCGGATTCTTCATCCTCCTCATCCCTCATCTCATTTGAAATGGGTTCTAGACTTCATCGCCTTTGATATCATGGTGTGTTATCTCTTGTTAGGGTTTTATTATTCTATTATTCCCTATTTTCTTTTAATATTATTGTTTCATTTATCCCCCTTGCTCTGTGTATTCCCTTACTAATTTGTAATATAGTTTGGGTATTTTTTGAAATATTACTGATTATTTGGTTATTTATGTTTTGGTTGAGGATCATCTTGGTTGAGGATATTAAAGAATGTTAGTTACTACATTGTTTAAGGTGATTCATCTCCCTATTTAGTTATTGGGCCATATTTAGTTAGGTTTTTTATAATTTTCTTGTACCTAAAATTTTTCTAGTATACCATGGACCTCCTTGAGATAGCTTTGGACCAACATTGTTGAATACGAAAATCAAATGAATGCATGGGTAAGAATACATATATGTGGGTGTGTGTGTGTGTGTGTTTGTATGTGTGTGTGTTTCCTCCTTGTACAAATTCCTTCATGATGTGGGGAATATTTACATTTTCGTCCAATGGTATATTAATGTGATGGTTTATATACATGTAAATGTAATTTTATTTTTAAAATGTCATTGTCAAAAGAATCTGGTTTTGAGGTATGTTCCCTATGTCGTTGACATTAATTTGGAAACTATAATATCATGTTTTAATATTAAAAATGTTTAATTATATTATGAAATAAATATAATTTAATAAGTGGTTGTGATGGTTGGATTGAGTGTCATCCATTTTTTAAACTTCCTAAACAATTCACCATGGTTTTCGTTTATTAAATAATGTTTCCATGTTTTTATAGATTTTTAAGAAATATTGTTGATGTTTTTATATCCAAAATGGTTCATAAAAAATTAATTCTATATATAAATGAGCACTTAATCGACTAATATTTATTTAAAGACCTATGGACGATATCACACTTTTAAGTATTTAATGGAAAATTATTTTGAACCAAAAGGTTGTGAATGACTAGGTGGCTCATTAGAAATGAATTATGTATGGTGACCACCCCATGGATTTACTATATATAGTGAGGGTTTTAACATGGGTTACATGAAGAAGCATGCACAAAATTCATGTTGGCACCCATTATAGTGAAAAAATATGATGAAATACATACATCACCTTTTTACAAAACTTATGGGATACTAGTCAACAACATGAGAGTTGAGAGATATTTTATATTTAGTCTTTCTTATATGAACAACATAACCATGGTGTATTCATGTGGGTAGTTCCATAGGTGAGGAATGTTTAGGGAAACCTTTTTGATAATTGACTTTGGTTCGCATTGATAGGGTTCCTAAGGTATTTTTAAATGAGTAAGTCTAGGTTCACTTTACTTGGTTTCTAGGTATATCCAATGATATAAAAGTCACAATAATTCCAAATTCCATATTTTGGTTATGATTTTAATTAAATCAATTCAACTATTATACATTCTTAATATGGTAATTTTTTCCTATTATATTTTATTAATAATTTTTCTGAAATACCGTCCAATAAATAAAAACTATTTCTATAAATACAAATAAACATAGTTTTTATAAAAATTGATCTTTTTTATTTTTTTCTTTAAAGAGTGAACAATTATAATTTTATATGTCTTATTATCAAAATAGAATGATTAGATTTTTTTAATTGTTGAGACATATACAATTTATCTCTATTATAATTCTTATAGGGAATTTTAATGCTTAAATATATATTCCTTATCATATATCAGAACATGTTATACCCCAAGAATTTTTTTCCAATGGAGTGACCATTGACTTTTATTGAGGGTTAGCCATGTGGTCACATAGTGTTATGTCTACTTTATTTCATTTCTTCTTCCAGTTAAATTTTTTAATTATTTTATTTTCCTATTATTCATTAAAATAATCATTCCAAATAGAGATATTGTTATGGCTTGGAACATTTTGACAGATCGAGATGGTTGAAAAAACCACTAGTTCCAAAATGGTGTGCATACAATTCAAAATTTGGTCAGGTAGAACATTTTCATTTATTACTTGTTCATTTCATACTAGTTACATTGATTTTTTTTTCATCAATGTGTTTCTTTAATAGTAACCAAGCAAACACTAACGACATTAGTTTGGTTCACTTTGATAATGGGTTATGTGACATATTCTCTAGGAGATACTTAACAAACAATGATGGGTTATTTTGTAAATAATACATTATGGGTTGGGATGTAAATTATTTTGAGGTTTTGTTTGGAAATTTTAGATCCTCAATATTAGTTCATTATTTTGGTGCTTTGAGCCTTTGGATCTCATTAGTAGTTATTTTAATAACAATTTAGGTCATTTTGGATTATAATACCAATTTCATGGGGTCTTGTACATTATGTTTTTAGGTGGATGGTTTGTTTTTTGTTATCAATCATCTTATGTTTCTTGTTTATCATTGGTTATTAGCTTTTTCATGACAACATATTCAATTTTTTTTAGAAATTATGAGTCTAAAAAGATTCTTTGTGAAGAGAATGTTCACAAAATGAAGATGAAATATTAATTTCAATTCATTTTTTAATTATATTTTGCCATGTTTTTTGAGTTTCAGGAAATATTGGGATTTAAATTATAATTTATTAATTTTTTATCATCAGTGAAAAATTTTCATAAGGTTAATAAAAACCATGTGAAATCTACTCTGGTGCATCAGTAGTTTTTAACAGGTCTGACCGCTTGGTTAGCTCAATGTTTTCTTAACATTATTCCCTACACATGCGGGGCTTCTTGAAGACTAGATAGGGATATGTTGATACATCATATATTGGTAATCCATGCATCCAAAATAAGCAAGATTGGATAAAAATGTTTTATTGTTATTAATGTTTCATTATTATTAATTTATTATTATTGTTGTTGTTGTTATTGTTATTTTTACAATTATTATTATTATATTTAAAATTTGTATCCCTCCCTCCTTACCCAAATGACCCAGCCCCGATCCATTTCCATTATATTACACCACTATGAAACCTATTCTCTTTGGTTACACCCCCACGGGAAAATCCCATCACATGCCTCCCTCCTCTCCTCCATAATGAGTTTCTGCAACCATCCCCTCTAATATCTTGA
The DNA here is from genome assembly GCA_963277665.1 of Viscum album. Taxonomy (NCBI): domain Eukaryota; kingdom Viridiplantae; phylum Streptophyta; class Magnoliopsida; order Santalales; family Viscaceae; genus Viscum; species Viscum album. Next base: position 49,572,392 of record OY728152.1, on the reverse strand, counting down.
TTTCGTCTCTCTAGGTAGGGTTTTATTCATCATATATTCCCAATTTTCATTAATCTATAAGTTTCTATTTTCTCTACGGAGGTGTGCACAACCCAAACCAATCCATAACCATATTTTGGCTATTATATTGGTTTATTATATGTTTTTATGGTTTTTTTGGTTCTATTTAGGAATTTCCTTTCATTGGTAGTTGATGATGGTTACTTATCCATTGGTTTCATTTTAATTTTATCATATTCTAATTCGTTCCCCAATTACAATTATATGGGTTGCAATTTTAAGGTTCTTATTATTTTTCTATTTTTCAATATACCTTATTGGGATAGAATTGGGTACCATTTTTATCCCATTATTTTCAAGTAAATATATGTGTGTATATATATATTCTAATTTTACATATTACCTCTTAGAGAGGGGAATATTTACCTTGAGATACATTGGAAAATATATATATCTTAATGTGTATATGAACGTATGTGTGATGAAGTTTTAGGTTGGAATCATCAGAAGGAGTGGGTTTTGAAGATGCTTTCCCATATACAAGACTATAATTTTAACACTATAATTCCCTTATTTTTTATTCATATATTTTAAATATTTTATAAATTATATATAATTTATGAAAATGTATCATTCATTGGAATGTGATTATTCAATTTTTTTCTTCAAATATTCAGATGTCATCACCATTTTTTTCATTTATTAAATCATACATCCAAGTTTGATTAAAATTTAATGAACCACGGTTACAATTTTAATATCCAAAATAGTTTTTAAAAATAAATTCTATGTACAAAACGGTTTCCATGTGAATATTATTTATTTCAAATTCTATGGAATGTTTATCACCATTAATTATTTAGTATAAAAGTTTTTTGAACCCTACTGATGTAAAGGCCCAATTAGAACCTTCGTAGTGAATTTTGTATGATGAAAGACCCCCTGATTTTCCTCAATATAAATGGGGTTTATGTAAGTATAGTTTCCTAACATGGGAATGGAAATCACGTTGGCCCCCATGTTAGTTCCAAGTGGATGATGACCTCCTCAATTTTCATTTATACTAAAATTATGGGATCTTAGGTGTCATAGTGAGAGTCTAAAAATGATTTCTATTTAATACCATCCAGACAAACTAGATCCCATGGGGTACTCTTGTTGTTTGTTTCATAAGGGATGCATGTTTATTGTAGTTGGTTTGGTTATTGGCTTTATATCTCATCGAGAGTATTGCAGATAGATTATAAAATATGTTTGTGTACAATATCATCACATAGTGTATTATTATATCACATGAAATATGATTCATATATATATTCTACTTTCCCTTGGTTAGTGATTTTTTTAATAAAATCGTTTCAAAATTAATATTTACATATTTTGGAATCTTTCTTTGAGTTAATTATATATTATAAATATTTGGTGTTAAAATTTTTCACTTATTTAAAAAATATTTTGAAAAATATTATTTAAAGTAGTTTTTTAATAAATGGAAGCATGTAACAAGTTTTTATTAATGCGTAGAAAACCCTAACTTTGAACTTCTTATTTTCAGACTTACATTATTGGATTTATTCTTTAAGTCAATGAATGGGGAATTTTTTTCTTTTCTAATTCCTATTGGTAATTTTAATTAAAAGGCCTATATTCCATATCACCTTTCAGTTCATGTTTATCATAACTCTAGTATAAACGAGTGGGTATCACTTAATGGATGATTTAGACAAGTAAGGTTTCATGGAGGTTCTTCTAGGTTATTTATTTGGTGATTTTTGTAATAGCTTTATTTTTTTCTTTATTTGTTTTAATATTATTCTTTGAATAATCATTCCAAATAGAGTCAATCGTAATTCTATACAATATTTTTCACCTATGTAGGATTGGTAAATACAATCAAACTTTGTTGTAGGCAAGATTTGGTGACCAATTGGGGGATAACTTTATTAGTTCATAATAAAAATGCATTTGACGTAATATAAAATAGGATAGGATGATCCCTTTTATAAAATAAGTGAGGGAACTCTTACAATTTAAAAAATTATTATAAATAAAATTTTATATTAATATTGATAAAAATTTATTATGAAAAAATATAATAATATTTTGAGTTTAACTCCTCACATAAAATAAAAATAGGCCTAGTTTTGGTTATTTTTTAACCCTTACCATTTTGTGTGATCCAGTGTTAACCCCTTATGAAAATTACCATAGTGTTAAATATTTTACTTTTTAAGGTAAAGAATGTCACTATAGAAGTAAGAATATCCCATAAATGAACCATTTTTTATAATATCCTAAATATTCCATTTTTGTAGAGGATGAAAATATATTTAGTAATTTTGAATCATTTAATAAATATCATTTATTATATAATATCATTAATGATAATATTTTCACTGTAACACCCCCAAGTTTATCTAAAAATAAATAGAAATTCAGGGAACATGTTTTTTATCTAGATATTTATAACTAGCCTTTAAAATATTAGTTTTCCACTTCTATGTTTGGAATTTTCAAAAAACTGTCATCTACAATTGTGTTCAATATGTTATTTGGAGTCTATTAGAACTAACTTTTTGGTGAATAGTAACATAACCTTATGAATAGTAATATGAATATTAATATGAACCTAATGAATAATATATTTTGTTATTATTTTATTTTCTTATGGAGTTATGATAGTGATATCTTAATTAATTTTCCATTATGATATAAAAGCAGTTTTAGTTTTTAAATAATTAATTTTTGAATTAAGTATGATTTTATTTAAAAATTAAATTAAATGTATTTAAAAAACTATTTTCAATAAAATTGACTTCATTTTTGAAATCTAGAATTAGATAAATGGTTTGGGTGAATTTTGGGAATTGTTCTAAAATAGATTAATTTTCGGTGAATAGTAATAAATAGAGTTTCTAGTTTCATTATGTTAATGGAATCATTGATGATATAATAATGATGTCATAAATTTGGTAGAATTTTTTGTATTTAAATAATATGTGATGTGTCTCAGGTTCCTTATACTTATGGGTAGATACCATGGGCAAACCCATGATTTTGGAAATACCACCAAAGAGGTTTCCCTTGGATATTATTAAAATATTCCCATACTTTTCCTATAAATACCCACCCATTCCTTAATTATCATCATTACCAATACCTCCTCAACTAATCATGGCATGCCTTACCTTCAAAGTAATCCTTCCAGGGTTTCTTCAATCCCCCAAGGTCCCAACCTTATTGTTCTAAGGGTTACTCTACAAAGTAAGAAAATTCTCAATTCTCATCTTTTTCCATTAAAGTTCTCTTTAATATGGTATAACATTAATGTTTCCATACCATGTTCATATTTCATTCTTATTAATGATATAATATATATTATGATACATTTTTGGATGGGTGAACGATGTCCAATTTTTTTAAATATTTTCAAAAACCATGTTGTGTAGCCATTAGGATGCCGAATTTTTATAAGGGATTTCACAATTGTTATTTTATTTTGATTTCTCTTATTTTCATATTCATTAATAATATATTCTTAACCAAGATGCATTAAATCACTATAAATAATTTATTTTCTGTATTTTATTATTTCCATGGAAAATTAATCGTCATTATTTTTCTCATCACCCACTTATTCAAGGAATAAAATCATTGTCTATGATGTGTCGAATTACCGACATCGTAGATGATGTGGTTTCAATTTTTCATTAACTCTTTCAAGTATGGTTATGAAAAAAATTTATGGTTGAACCAACTTATAATATATGTATTATATCTCATCCATCGTTTTGTAATTTATTATAACACATGGTTTTAATGTATACAACAAAATGAAGTTGATTTTATCAAAGAACCACTAAAATGATCTAAACGAACAACATTAATGTTCTAACTTATGAATCATCCTCATATAAGAATTAAAAATGATAAATGGTAAAACAAATTACTGGAGATATGTAAATACTACTCCATTACAATTCTCTATTTTCACTTCCAATCGTCAAGAATGTTCACCCTGAACCAATCATAGAAATCATATAAGGAATTCACCAAAAAACTGTGCAAGGAGAAAAATACTAACAATTAAAGGGTGGAATGATGTTATGAAATGATAATATAAGACGTTATAAACATGAAAATGTTTCTATAAATTACTAATAAAACTCGTTTAACCATTATACAGGAATATTAAACATGTTTGATGTATGAAAAACCCGAGTTAAGGGAATTATAAACCCGATATACATCTTTGGGAAAACCTTATAATTCATTATTTTTATTCTATTTAAATTGTTTCTATGATGGGTTATATTTATATTATGTTTTATTATGTGTATTTATATTATATATATACTCCATCAACTCTATTAAGTCTCTCTTCAATTGTATGATATTTATAAGGGGATTTTCTATAAAATCCACTTTTTTTTAATTCGGTTTTACGAATTTCCAAAGCAATGTTTTTATGAAATTAATCATGTGGTATGATTATGTTTAGGTTCTTGGGAATTATTTATGATGAAGGGTGGGACCTATATATCCCTATAATTTTTTGGGTATTAGAATGTTTGGGCACAGCCGTATGATTACTCCAAATGAAACTACGATGGTTACAAAGAGTAAGGTAGCTGTAAGGGTTACAAGTTATAAGGTAGACAAGAATAGTTAAAAGCTTATATATGTAATGCCTTGACATAAAATTAGGATTATATTTATGTTCTAATGTTTTGTTTGGATCTTGTGTAAATCTCATGTTACACTAAGTAAGTATATATGGGTGACAAGAATATCTTTTGAAAATGCTTTCATATGTTACGAGTATTCATCGACTAATGTCATAATTCCATCTTTTCCATCCCTTACTGAGATTTTGTGCTCATCCCATGTTTTTAATTGATTTTCATAGGTTAATGGATGTGTAATACAAGGAAGGAAGACATGTTAAATGTTGAATAATTGTGAAGGAATCATGTTCTAAGTTTAAATATCATATATTTTAAAAAAATTGAAAGTATTTTTATTGTATCCACTCTGTAATAATGTGTAATGTTATGAATATACTGTACCAATTATCTAAAGATATAACCATGAAAAGTTCCAAAATCTAAATAGATGTGTTTTCTTGAATAAATTCAAGATCATGTATGTAATAAGGTTGGGTCCTTATAGTTGGTATCAGATGATGGTTTAGATAAATTTAGGGTTTAGGGTTATGCTAATAGAATAAAATAAATTATTTTCACTCTATATATAATTTGAAATGTTATTGCATTTAATGATTACCATTTTTATACATGTAAGACATGTTTGTTTAGAATAGTTATCCGTAGAAGGAACAGGGATGCTGAAGAGGAGAGACACCAACATAATGACATCCTTCCAGAGCTACAGCCCGGAATGGTAGGGGTTGGAACCAAGCAGTTAGTGACAGTAATGGATCAACTAACGCATATAATAAATGGTGGTTTCATCCATGAAAGAGAACTAATAGATGTACCTCAACAGAATATGATAGTAGTGGAACATTTTACGAGAAAACAACCTCTTGCATTCAATAGATCTTCTGACCTAGTAACAGCTGAAGGATTGATCAATTCCCCTGAAAAGATATTTGATGTTATGGGATGTTCAGACAATAAAATGGTAAGTCTTGTAATTTATAGTTTTTATGGGGAAGCTGATCAGTGGAGGTCAATGGTAACAAATATCTGGAGCAGAGAAGATTTTGATACCATAGAGTGGGAGGAATTTAAAATTGTTTCCTTGAAAAATATTTTCCTAAGGAGGTTTGATATGGAATGGAGAAGAAATTAAATAAATTGAAACAAATGGAGGATGATTCATTGGCTGCGTATGAAGTGAACTTCACCCGACTGGCATGGTATGCTCCAAATCTTATTATGGATCTTGATAGCAAAATCAGCGGCATTTACTCAGGTCTGAAGCCATGGTATCAAAGGGCATTGTCCTACAGTGAATTAAAATGTTATTATAAACTTGTCTAATGTTATGAGAGGGTGGAGAGGGAGCTTTCTGATGATCACATGCATTTTGGAAACCAAAGAGAAGAAGAGGTCTAGTTGGCATGAAATGGGTAAGAATCAACAAACGAAATCTGATGGTAATAAAATCCAATTTCCAATTTTAGAAAAGTGTGGAAAGAAACACCCTGGTGAATGTCTAAACAAACTGGGAAGTCTTTTAAATGTGGTAAGTTTGGACATATGGCTCGAGATTTTAGGGGAAATGATCCTAAGACTCTAAAGTGTTTCAAATGTGGTGAAATGGTTCATTATGAAAATACTTTCCCAAAGTGAGATCCAAATGATTCAAAGAATCCATTCTACAAGTAGAAAGGTTCTATGAGAACCTTTGCGACAACTTCAGTGGATTTAGGGCCATTCAATGATGTTGTATCAGGTACATTGTTTGTTCACGTAGATTTTTTTATAGTTTTGTTTGATATGGGGTCCACACATTCCGTCATCTCTGATAAATTTTCTTGTAAATTTGAAATAACACTAAAAAAATGAGACCCGAACATGTAATTAAAATACCAGGGGGAAATGATATTGAAAAGAGGAATTATAAGAATCTTTATATTGTGTTATGTAGAAAGAATTTACCTGCAAACCATGTTGTTTTACCCTTAGTCGAGTTTGATATTATTCTGGTGATGGACTGGCTTTCTAATTATCATGATAGGATTGACTTTAGAGATACAAAATTATTTTTTTTAGAAAGATTTTCAGTTTGTATACAAAAAATGAACCCATACAACTGATAACATATTAGGAAGCTAAGAAACTATTGAAAGATGGAAATGAAAGTTATCTTGCTCATATTATTGAAAATAAGATAAATATTAAAATTAATGATGTGCCAGTGGTAAATGAATACCTTGATATTCTTCCTGATGAGTTACCTGGTGTTATACCAAATCTTGAAGTTGAATTCAAAATTGATGTCGTTCATGATGATAAGATAATTTCATAACCCCCTATCATATGGCTCCAATTGAACTTGTTGAATTAAAAAATCAGTTGCATGATTTTCTTGACAAATGCTTCATTCATCCGAGCACATCATCATGGGGAGATCCAGTATTGTTTGTAAAAAAGAAAGGTGGTTCCATGAGACAATTCATTCATTATAGAGATTTGAATTACATCACTATTAAAAACAAGTATCCTTTGCCTCATATTAATGACTTTTTTGATCAGCTCCAGGGAGATCAGTATATTTCCAAGATTGAATTGAGATCCAGATACCATCAGCTAAAGGTGAAAGAGGATGACATCCCAACAACATATTTTCATACTAGATATGGGCATAATGAATTTTTTTAAGCCATTTGGATTAACTAGTCACCTATTGTATTCATGATTCTTATGAATAGAGTATTTCATGAGTTCTTGGATATATTTGTGGTTGTATTTATTGATGACATTATATTATTTTTTAAAAATAAAGAGGAGTAAGAAAACATCTAAGGGTTGTTTTAAAATCCTTAAAATAAAAAAACAATATGGAATGTTTAGAAAGTGTGTTTTTTGGTTGAAACAGATTTCTTTTCTTGGGGACATTGTTTATAAGGATGGAATAATAGTTGATCTGGCCAAAAAAAGTAGTTGATGAATGGCCAAGACCCACAAATGTTATAGAGATTCGTTGTTTTCTTGACTAAGCAAGTTATTACCAATGGTTTGTTAATAACATTTCATAGTTATCTTGCACAATAACAATGTTAACACGAAAATGGGTTAAATTTGTTTGGATAGAAGAATGTGATGTTTTTTTCAAGAACTAAAGAAGAGATTGGTGAATGCTCTATTTTTGGACATACATTCCCGGAATTCTGAGTTTTTCATCTACAGTGATGCTTCTTTAAAGGGACATGATTGTGTTTTGATGCAGACAGATCAGATAATTTCCTAAGATTCGAGACAACTTAAACCTCCTGAGCTAAATTATCCCACACTTGATTTGGAATTTTCAATTGTGATTTTTTACTTTGAAAATTTGGAGGCATCATTTATACAGAACCAAATGTAAAATATATACTAACAATGAATGTTTGAAGTATATATTCACTCAAAAGAAATTAAACATGAAGTAGATAAGATGGCTTGAACTGGTAATGGATTATGACTGCATGATCAATTACCATCCTGGGAAAGCAATCAAAGTGGAAGATGCCTTGTGTTGGAAACTTCATGCATCATTAACCATGCTACATTTGGAACATGATCCCTTGATTAATGATTTAATGAAATTTTGTCATAGAAGTTGTTGAAACAGGGAATACCTCTAGTTTGTTTTTGGTTTTAATGCAGTCTTCATTGTTAGATAGAATTATGCAAGTGCAGAAAAAAGTCCACGAGCAATAGAAAAAGTCATAATTCGTTAAAATGGGTAAGTTTCTAGAATTTAATTTTGATAAAGATTGTGTCTTGATATTTGGAAAAAGGTTGTATGTGCCTAGTGATTCTCAGTTGAAGAATTCTTTGTTGTGCGAAGCTTATAGTTCTCCATTTTCTTTTCATCCTGGTTGTACTAATATGAACATAGTTCTTCTAGAGTATTATTGGTGGGATGGAATGAAAAGATATATTGCGGATTTTAACATGAAATGTTGGACGTGTCAATAGGTTAAAGTAGAGCGGCAGTTTCCGAAGGGGATGCTTCAGCCTTTTCCAATGCCAGAGTGGAAATTGGAGAATGTATCCATCGAATTTGGGGTTGGACTACCAAATAATTCTCGAGGTAACAATGTGATTTGGGTTATTGTTGATCGGCTAACAAAGTCAGTACATTTTTTTATATTTGAGATATGATGACTTTGGATCAGCATTATCGATTTTACATCAAGGGGATTGCTAGGTTACATGAATTTCCTCTTTCTATTGTATCTAACAGAGATCCCAAGTTCACTTCTAACTTTTGGAAGGGACATCAGAAGTCGTTGGGAACATAGTTAAATTTCAGTACAACTTTTCATCCCCAATCAGATGGGCTGTCAGAACGAACGTTTCAAACATTGGAGGATACTCTTCAAGCTTGTAAATGGACTATCATGGAAGATGGGATCAGAATCTTTCATTAGTTGAGTTTTCTTATTATAACAGATTTTATTCCAGTATTCAGATGGAACCTTTTGAGGCCTTGTATGGGAAGCGGTGTCGGAATCCAGTGTTTTGGGATGATGTTGGGGAAAAAAGTTGATGGGGCCATAATTAGAGGAAGAAGTGGCTATGAAATTGACGAGATCCAGTAGCATATGAGGAAAACTTAGAGCAGCCAGAAAAGTTATACAGACAACATAAAGAAAGGCTTCTCATTCGAGGTAGGTGACCATGTTTTCCTCAAAATCTCCCATTGGAAAAGTGTGATGTGTTTCCGTTAAGAAAGGGAACCTAAGTCCATGGTTTATCAAACCTTTTGAAATCTTGGAGAATGTTGGAACAGATCTATACCTTTTAGCATTGCCTCTGAGCTTTTTTGAGGTACAAATTTTTTTTCAGGTTTTGATGTTGAGAAAGTGTGTGCCAAATTCATCACATATCTTGACCGCAAATGCAGTTCAGCTGGAAGAGAACCTTTCGTATGAGGAGAAACCATTTCAAATTTTTTATCAAAGGGAATAGGTATTGCAGAATAAGGTAATCCACCGGGTAATGGTTTTTTGGAGAATCCACATGGTTGAAGAAGTAACATGGGAGTCTTAAAATGCTATGAGGGAAAAATACCCTCTGTTGTTTAAAAAGAAAATAAAATTGTGAGGAAACGATTTCCAGAAAGTGGGGATAATGTAACACGGTATGTTTTTATAAAAATAAATAGAAATGCATGGAACTTTGTTTTAATAATATATTTATAACTAGCTTTCGAAACATAACTTTTCAACTTCTATGTTTGTAATTTTAAGAAATTTACATCTAAAATTGTGTTTAGTTTGTTTTTGGGAGTTTATTAGAACCAATTTTTTTGATGAATAGTAACATAACCTTATGAATAGTAATATGAATAATAATATGACCATATTGAATAATAAATTTTATTATTATTTTATTTTCTTATGGATTTATGATAATGATATCTTGATTAATTTTCCAATGTGATATAAAAGAATTTATAATTTTTAAATAAATAATTTTGGAATTAAGTTGATTTTATTTAAAAATTAAATGAAAAATAATTTAACTTTTTTTTCAAAAAATGGACTTCATTTTTACAATCTATAATTTGATAAATGGTTATGGTGAATTTTGGGAATTTCTCTACAATAGTTGATTTTTCAATGAATAGTAAAAAATACAGTTTTTAGTTTCACTGTGTTAATGACATCATTAATGATATAATATTGATGTTATAAATATGATATACTAGTGTATAGTTAAATAAGATATGAGGTTTCCTGAGTGCCTTATACCATGGGAAAATACCATGGGCAAGACCATGGTTTTGCAAATACCACCATTGAGGTGTCCCTTGGAAATTATTAATATATTCCCTTATTTTCTTATAAATACCAACCAAATCCTTCATTAAATTCATTCCCAATACCTCTTTAATGATTCTATGGACTCCATACCTTCATATTAGTCCACCCAAGTTTTCCTCAAGCCCTAAAGGTCCCATCCATCACATTTTATGGGTTACTCTATAAGGTAAGATAATTCTCAATTTTTTCTTTCCGTTCATGTTCTCTTTTATGTGGTATAACTTTCATGTTTCCATACCCAGTTCTTATATGCATATTATTATTTATCTACTATATATTTTGATTCATTTCTGGATCATTGAACTTGTCCCCTATTTTTTAATATTTTGTAAAACCATGGTACGTTGTCGTTAGGCGGCCGAATGTTTATAAGGGACTTCTCAATTTTTTTTGAGTTCCATTATTTTCTTATTCTTTCTTCATATATTCTTACCCAAGAGGCATGAAATATCCAGAAATAATGTATATTATGTATTTTATCATTTTCATGGAATATTCAACATCATTATTTTTCTCCTCACCCACTTATTCATGGAATAAATACATTGTCTATGATGTGTAGAATTACCAACATCGTGGATGATGGGGTTTTAATTTTTCTTTAACTATTTTATGTATTTTTATGAAAGAATTTTTATTGTTGCACCAAGTTATAATATATGTATTATAGCTCATTCATGGTTCTTTAATTATTTGTAACACATGATTTTAATTTATAAAATAAAATGAGGTTGTTTTTTTCATAGAACAACTAAAATGATCTAAATGAACATCATTAATGTTCTAACTTATAAATCATCCTCATGTAAGAATTCAAAATTATAAATGGTTTAATTTTTGTTAATTGATATATGTAAACACTACTCTATTCTAATTCTAGAGTTTCACTACCATTCGACAAGAATTTCTACCATGATCCAATCGTAGAAATCATATAAGGAACTCACCCCAAAATAGTGCACGGAACAAAATACTAACAATTAAATGGAGAAATGATGTTATGAAATGATAATATAATATGTTAAAAACATGAATATGGTTCTGTAAAATAATAATAAAACACTTTTAACCACTAAAATGGATGTTAAAAAAATTTAAGTAAGAAAAACCTGAGGTAATGGAATTCTAAACCCCATTTACATTCTTTGGGTTAACCTTCTATTTTATTATTTATGGTCTATTTAAATTGTTTTTGAGATGGTTTCTGTTTATATTATGTTTTATTATGTGTATTTATAGTATATATATATACTCCATCCACTCTATTAAGTCTCTATTCAATTGTATGATATTTATAACGGGATTTTCTTTGTAAATCCTCTGTATTTTTTAATTAGATTTTACGAAATTCCAATGAAATGTTTTTATGGAATTATTCATGTTGTATGATTATGTTTTAGTTATTGGGAATTATTTATGATGAAGTTTGGGACCTATATATCTATACAATTCATTTGGAAGGAGTATGTTGGAGGTCGGTTGTATGGTTACTCCAAGTGCAACTGTGATGGTTACACAAAGTAAGGTAGTCATGAGGGTTACAAATTATAAGGTAGCTAAGAATGTTAACAAGATTATGTAAGTAATTCCCCATGATAACATTATGATTATATTTATGTTCTCATATTTTTAGGATCTTTCGTAAATCTCATGTTACACAATGTAAGTATTTATGGGTGATAAGAATGTCTTTTAAAAATGCTTTCATACATTACAAGTATTAATGGACTAATGTAATATTTCATTCTTTTCCAACCCTTACCAAGATTTTGTGCTCATCTGAAGTTTTTAAATTATTTTCACAGGGTAATGGATGTGTAAGATAAAGAAGGAATCCATGTTAAATGATGAAAAATTGTCAATGAGTTTTATTTTACGTTTTATTGTTTTATATTTTAAAAAAAATGGAAACTCTTTTTATGGTATCCACTCGTTAATAATGTCTAACTATATGAATGTATTGTCCCAATTATCTAAATATAAAAACCATAAAAGATCCTAAATGTAAAAGGAAGTTTTTTCTTGACTAAATTCATGATTAAGTATGTAATAATGTTGGGTATTTATAGTAACTATTCACTTAATTTTACATTAAAATCATCAAAAAAAATTTAAATAAATATATATAACATTAAACACCCTAAATAAGTTATAATTATCTATTATGTATGTGGTAAAAAATAATTCATTCCAATAATATTTCATTAAAATTCATAAAATCTTTTATTTTATTTTCCTTTAAATTAATTAAATATCGTGTCTAAATTTCCAATGATTTGGATATAATTATCTCATCACAAAAAATTTAAAATAAATATAGGTTATTTTAATAAAAAAATTACCATTTATAACCATATAAAATAAATTTTTATAACTATCAAAAAATACTAAATCTATTATAAGAAATAAGGTTACATTTTTTTCATTACAAAATATATTATAAAGATTATACTCATAGAAATATGGAAACCAAAGGATATATGATGATATTTTGGATGATTTTAAAAAAAATATACCCATGAAATAATACATATTCTATATTTAGAATTATATTTTATTCTTTATCACATTCTTTTTACTCTTTATTACCCATTTTACCGTTAACATGGAATTAAATATTTACTATGGTTGTTATACAGAATGGAAAAAACATAAGGGAAATATTTAAAACATTTATACTGCTCCATTAAAAATAAGGAATCCATTTTTAAGTATTAAATTAATATAAGTGGAAGAATTTTATTTAAAATTTAACTTGAATATTGGACGAAAATTGTATTTTCGAAGACAAAAATTGAATCAAATTTTTTATACCAAATTCCAGAGATAAATTTAAAAAATAATTATAATTGGGTTTTGTTTAATCAAAATGAAATAGTTAAATTTTATATATAAACCAAAATATAAATTAAAATTTTAAATACTTGAATTAAAATTCATTTTTCAATTAAAATTAGTATTTTTACTATTAATTGAAAAATTTATCTCTAAAAAAACTCTTGAAATAATATTTTAATAATTTCCACATAAATAATTAATAAATGAAACCAATTTTTTAAAAATAAAATTATCTATTTTGAAAATTAACAGTTGAATGAATGTTTTGTAAGAAATATATTTAATGAAATTATTTCCCTATTAATTTTAAAATTACATAATATTTCCATAATTAATATAACTATATAAATCATGTATGATAATAAATATAAAAATGAACTATTCTATCATAACATGGGTTGTAAAATTATTTCCCCTTTTGGTAATTGTGTCCTTAAAATTTTATTCACTAATTAAAAAAGTATGGATGTTTTTCCACATAGTTTTTTCAAATTTTCATGTTGCAAGTTTGTTAATTTTATATTTTAAAAGAAACAGAACATAATGAGTTTCTGAAATTTTAAAAATTACTCTCTATGTTCAAAAATATTAATAATTTTATCCTCATAGTAATAATTATCTTCAATGCTAACTACTTCTTGCCTCAAAACATGACACTAATTAAGAAAAATATTTTTGGATCATCAAAACATGACATATATTGTGTGTCTATGATAGACATAGATGTGGGGAAAATATATAGGTAATTGGTCCAAATGTATCTATGATATAATGTGGTCTATTAATCAAGGGAAATATATTATCCATGTTAAAGAAAACTAATAACATGATTATATGCTAATACTTTAATAAAAATGTAATAACCCACCATGTGATAAAGATCAATCCTCTGGTTATCCCAAAAAACATTCACTCTAGTATAATCTATCTTCATATGTTTCTGAATGATTTTTTACTTTTATAATGGTTTCATTTATATAATCTAGTTATAAGAACCCTAACCCAAGTATATCAGAGCCAGAGTCTATGTCCTTACATTGACACAATAGAGAAGTAATCACATCTCTGTGAACAAAATTGATTAATAATATTAGAAAACATGATACGTACATAAAATTCACATTACATTTTAAAAAATAAAAAAAAATAATTTTCATTTGTAATTACATTATTCCCTATAGTGTAACCCTTCATATATATCACAGAACACTTCTTTTTCTCCTAGGGAAAAAATAACATGGAATATATAACTAAACATAAACCGTAAAATTAAAAAATAAAGATGATACCAAAATAACATATCTCTATGATATCAAATATTAAAAAAAATTATGTCATTAATTAGTAGAAATACCATAAAAGATCTATAAAAACAATTTTATAGAAAATTAAATTTTCCATTTCAAAATATTTTTAAAAATAGAAGTTCAAATATTATTTTGAAAACAATTAAATTTTAAGATAAACATTAAAATCCTAAATAATAATATTTATAAAATTTATTTTTATTAATGGTGTAAAATTCCCTTCATGTAGTACACATTAATATAATTATTTCTTTAATAGTTTTGGTAAAATCCAAACAGTCACTGTTTCGAAAAATAAATAAATAATATTATTAAAATATTTTTTAAATTATTATATTGTATAGAAAAAATTTAATCAATCATTATTTTACTGGTAAAAAAAATTTAAATTTTTTTTATAAATCATTTATTTGGATACAATATGTTTTTTGAGAAATGAGTGAAATAATGTTGAACATTTATAAAATCATTTTCTCAATAATTTTAATAAAAAAGTAAAGAAAAAATAGTACCATTAATAGAAAAATATAATGAATAATTATAGGATAATAAAATAGATTTATTTTTAGCTATAAGTATCATTAAATCCCCCCAAGTATAATGTAAACATAACCAATCGATAATACTGATGAAATTGTGAAATAAACTATGAATAATTTGGAAAATTTTTAATAATAATCCTTATTAATGAAAAAACATTAAATGAATCATTAAATACGAAGAGGATATATGAAATTAGTATAAAAAATATGAAATGATGATTAAATACCCCATATAAAAAATAAGTTTTTAATATGTTGTATGACTCTTGGAGGTAAAAGTGAGATAAAAAACCCTAGCATTGAGTCTGACTCATCACATACATTATTTATAATCATGTATAATAGAATTCTGTTATGTATTTTCATTCTTAAAAACCCTTTTAATTATTATTATTTTATTTACATGACTTATTTCTATGATTTATTGATTACATAATAAATTGTGTTTTTGTGTTTTTTCGATGATAGTTTGCATATGTCTAAAAAATGAACTTGGTTGCATGATTATGGAAAAAGAGTTTATTTTTATGAAATTTCCAAAATAATTATGGTATTTATAAATTAATTGTAATTTTATAATAAATCATGAATAATTGTTATTAATAATATATTTTATTAAAATAATGGAGATGGTAGGCCGTGTGTACGCTTGAGAAACATATCCCTTTTTCAAAAATAATTATAGAAAATTAAATTGGAATGTATTATCATTTATTAATATTAATTATATTATAAATAAAATATTATTTAAATAAATATATTTATATATATAATCCATGGGGTGTGGCGATGAAAATAGATTAACATCTATACATTAAGGATGTTTTTCACACATATTGTAATGATGTTGTCATATATAAGTAATTAAACAATATAATAAAAATGATATATTGTCATTTAATAAATATAAATACATAATTATATCAAAATTATTCCATTTTTAACACACATATTTGTTAAAATAACCCTTATTAGCTTCCATGTAAATAATTATTGAAAGATTAATCACATTATTTCTAAGGCAGTAGTCCACCATATAGATAAGCAATGTTACCATATCCCTTAAATAATAGAATGTAAAAAATATATGAGATAATGAATAAATAGGTTTAATCATGACATAAATATCATATATATACTTTATTTTCATCGTAATACCTAGCTATGATAGGTGGTGATATAAAAATGACTGACATCGTTTCGCAAGGCTAAAATACATTGTACACATGAATGATGTATTCATTAAACATAAATAGAAGTTGGTATGGTTTTAAGTAATTTCATTAACCTAAAAAATATAATTATATTTAATATGAAAGGAATTTAATATCATCATGTTTTAGTTATATTTGAATGAGGTGGAGGAAAAAATAAAATAAAAACACTTGTTGATGAACATTTCATCTTCTCTGGGTAACCTCCTTTGGTTTTCACTTAAATCATTCATTGGATAAATTTCTACAAAAAATAAGGATAATAAGATGCTTTTATTTAATGTTTTACTTTATTATGTTATTTATTAGTTGAAATAAAATTTTTTAAGTTGTTAATATAAGGGTAGAGTGGGTTTCCATTTATTAGTGGTGTTAGTGGCACACCGATAATTCTTAATAGAAAAGGGTGTACTTACATTTTTTCATATGAAAAAAATGTCAAAATAGATTATTATTTATAAAAAAACATGATATGGTCTAAATGATTCCATAAAATTGGGTTTATGAGTGTTTTTATTTTATTTTATCTCTTGTCATTTTAGTTTAACCCCAGGTAAATCCATAATTAACTTAACTAGAGTAACTATTTCATAATGAATTTACTATTCATTATGGTAAAAAATTAGGTAAACATAATTTGAAGTTAAGAATTATGATTATTATAAATAAATGATATATTTTTTCAAATTAAATTCAAATATATTTAGAATTTTTATTTGACATTATTCTTGTAGAGTATTTGGAATTCAGGTTTTCAATGACAAAAATGTTGAATCTTTTATAATTTTTTTTAATTTCAATATGAAAATGATTCCAACGATAAAATATGGATTAATTATTATATAATTAAACTAATATTTAATTAAAAAAAATTAATTATATAATTTTATATTATAAACAAATTTAATGAAAAATAATTTTTAAATTAAAATTCAGTATTTTTCAAAATTCATCATAAATGAAACTTTTCATAAGAATAAAAAAATTCACCTTAAGAAATAATTTACATTTTATTTAAGAGATGATGTTTATTCTTAAAGGAAAATTTTCTAAATTTTTATCATTAATTTTATAATATGTGTTCAATGAATATCTAAACCACTTTTTAGTAAAATATATTTTTTTAGAAAACAATTATTTTTATTTCGAATGGTACTAATTTTACCTATACTGAATAGATATCCATTTTTTTATTTTATAGATGTTTGAACAATATTATTTTAATTTTTTAGTTAGTACTATTTATGAACCCCAATTCAATGGATATGATATAATGGTCGTTCTTAAATAAAAATATTTAAATAGAGTATCATGTTTTCTTAAATACTATTATTTCTTGAATTGAAAGAAATTGAAGAGGATTATAAACTTAAAAATAAATATCTAACAAAATATCATGATGTTATACTCCCTTATACAATTAACGTTTTATTTCGTACATGCTATTGATTATAAATAATATATTTTAAATTATTCGGGTGTTTTATTCTACCACCTTAAATAAATTGAATCAATATTATTTAATAAAGATATCTGAAATCAATGGTTTGTTATCTGAAAATACCCTTATTGAAATCCCACATCATGATAATTGTTAATAAAAAATCCAATTTCTTAGAGTGAATATAAATTTAAATTAAATTTGGGAAAACACATATCTATGTTTCTATACATAATAACATTGGTGGAAACTGAAGATATGGAAATAGAAGAAATTCATAAATAAATATGGAGAGTGATAGTGGTCATTGTTGAAAAGAAAGTAAATGATTAATTAAAAGTTAAAGACTCAAAATAATAATTTTATAATGATTTAAAAGTCTATTTTTTTAACATAAAATATTGTATTAGGATTAAATTTTGTTTTAATATTTTACTCTATCCTTGAGAAATTTCATTATCATCATGAGAAAGTATATATTAAAATATACTTACATGATATCTATTTATTTAATTGGAACTACTTTATCTTCTTGTTGTTCTTCTATAAATTTCTAATTCATCTCATATTCCGTAAAATAAATATCCATAAATGAATTTTTTATTCCTCAAGCCCAAATTTTTTTTATTAGATCAAAAGAACCATAATCTAACAATATTTCATTCCATCGACGTCTAGTTGTTGTTATCAAAAAATTGATAATACTGGTAATAAAATACGCATAAATATTTATATAGATTAAGTAATACATTATTCTTTAATACCAAATTGACGGTTTAGCTTATTTCAAAAATGATTAAAATGATGAACGTTCCAAATGTTTATGATATGATAATTTAGAAATAAGCTCCCAAAATTTAAAATATGAACCTATCATTAATCCTCCAAACAACATGATGTTGATCTTAATCAAAATATACCAAACATTTGAATACCTTCATTATGTATTCTCTTGAACATTGTAATGAACTGAGTTACTATAGAAATGTATTGAAAACATTAATTATTCTTATTCAGTAAATAAAACACATATTACTTTATATTTTCCATAAATGAAAAACTATAGTTAACTACTTCATTGATAGCATAAACCACATTATCCATTAATCATTAATTAGTTCGAAGGTAGTATGTAATATCCATTTTAATTTATACATATCAATAATAATTTCATCCCAATGTTGTTTTCTCAACATTAGGAACTAATTACATGTTATCGTTACACCAAAAATGTGTTTTCCAAGATATTTGTCTTTCCACTATATCAATTTTTTGTTCATCATTACCGTTCAACATATTCATTCAAATACTTAATGAAAAATTATTGATGTAATATCATTATATATTTAATAGATATTATATGTTGCAGATCATTGGTAAAACATTCAATGGACATATTTCTTGAATCAAACTCTAGAAAATTAATCAATCTACTTTCTCTATAATACTACTATAAGCATGATTGTGAACCATTTTCTAATTTTGTGGTATATTAACTTGATACTAAGGGAACTGATTTTTCATGTTCCCCATCTCCTTACAGTAGAATCGTTGGACATTAGAAGCCCTTTTATTTCCCTTTAAATTATGATAATTAAATCATTTCTATCCACAATTTTATCAAACTGTCATTCTATTTAAGAATGTTCAATGTTATTTATTTTTATAAATATAATATGTTTGAAAATCATTCATTCCCTTATTCCCATTATCTATAAATTTATCTACCTCCCACATATTCTCTTTGTTCCCTTAGAATCAATATTAGTTATATAATTACTTATCTATCTGTTAAGAACATTATACTCTTTACACGAGTGATGAAAATTGTTAGGAAACTAGTCCCACTCAAACTATTAGCATAATACCCTCAAATAAATAATTAATTTGAACCCTGTGATTATGTGAATTTATTTAGGTCCTATTTATTATACTTGTTACAATTTATAAATGATGTAATTCTCTAGGTTATATCATTTCATTATGAAACATAATGTATAATCCCCAAATTGGTTTTATACATAACATATATTGAATATTTTATTCTTAGCTAACATCATAATAAGAAACATGGTTTTATTGGGAATATCCTTATTTTCAAATGTTACAAAATGGTTAATTATTAAATAAGATTTGTCCTATGAATATACACTGATAATATTAAAAATGATTTATTTATAGCTTATTTTAATGCACAAGGCGATGATCTATTCATGCCTAATGTTACCTTTTTGAGAAATTAACCCTATATACATATATATAAAATCCACATCCACTTTTTGTATATATACAAGGATGTATTTATTGGAAAAATAATTTTATATATACCTTAAAAACATTAGTATGTTCTTCTATGATAATCCACATATTATATCATAGAGTTATTTTCCATAATCAATTATATCCTTAATATAATTACCATGGTTTCTAATAAACCTTCCTCTGTTATCAAATACATTTACCCAAACCTTATTTTCCAAGATTTGAAGATTTCTTAATTACATTGGAGTAATATACATGAAATCGAATACCATAGAACAAAATAGTTTTTTATTTTTGGTAAGATAAACACATGCATGAAATTCAAATAATAATTAAAATATAAAATACATAAATAATTTTCATTCAGAATTCCATTATTCCCCTTAGTGTATCACAGTTTAATAATCACTAAACACTTCCTCGTATCCTTGGAAAAATATAATATAGGAAATAATTGATCTCAAATACTCAGTAATGGTTAGAATACAATGAAAAATATTAATAAATATGACATATTAAATATGTAAAGGTAAATAAATAAAAAATATATGATTTAATCAATAATTTTATAATAACATGGATGGAATAAATAATTATCAAATAATAACACATATGATCTTCAATGATAAACATGGATATTTTAATTAATAAAATACTCACCTAGAATATCAATGGAGAAATTCATAATTATAGAATTTATATTTATGGAAATTTAAAACATAAATTTGAGGCCATGGTCTAATAAATCTAATATCATGAATTACTTTTCCATTAACATCTTTATAAATGGTTAAGTCCTTGGCCGAAACCTAATTTAGTTTGTCTCATTAGACCTCTTAATCCATTGAGGGGATATAGCATGCCCGACCTATGTCTCATATGGTCTAATTCATTACACATATGAAATGGGTGAAACATAATTATCATATTTATACATCAATTATACTTATAAGACCAATCATTAATGATTTTTAGGAAAGTAGATCTATATTTCAATCCTAGAGACAGTATGCCATACATACGCATGATTCATATTTCCATTTATCAACGATCATTATTGATAGATGTTATGAAAAGTTTTATCTTTATTATAATGATAAAGATATAATAAATAAAATTTCATATATGTAAATAGTTATATATATATCATCCAAGTGGTATTGTGATGAAAATAGTGTCACAACACTTCATTAGGCGGTAGTCCACACGTACAGAAATGATATTATCATCATTAAGTGAGTGAAAACGTATAAATTAATAAGATGTATTATATTTTTATAATGATAAATATTTCATGAATACCATAATTATATATTTTATATCCCATATATTCATATCTTTTTACCTATTTCATTCCAGGTAAAACATTAGTGAGTAAAGAGTCACATCTCTTCGCGTGGCGGTAGTCATCTGTACCCATAAGTGACATTATCATATCCCCAACAGAATGAGAAGTAAATAAAGGTATATATTATACAATTAATTAGTTGGTAAAACTATGATATAAATATCATATATATAAATTTTATCGATCATCATACCCAATTGTGATAAGTGGTAATAGAAAAATTAAAGACCTCAATTTGCGAGGTGGCAGTCCTCTTTATAGAAGAATAATGTTTTCGTAAAACATTTGATTTAAGTGATGATGGTTTATGGTGATTATAATAACATAAGAAAAACCTAATATAAGTAATATATTTTGGTTATTATATCATCCTACATTAATAATAACTAAAGGATGTGCATGATGAAATAAAATAAATACCCTCGGTCAAGAACATTATCTTTTCTTTGGGTAACCTCCATAGGTTTCCACAAAAATAATTCATAGGTTTTTTCCATAAATAATATTTCTAGGATTAAGAAATGATATTTGGTAAGATATTTGAAATGGATTGGTGGATCTAAAAATTTTTTATGGTATGAAGAAGAGAGGGGAGTGGGTGACCAGTCATTTGTGAAGCTAGTGGCACAGTCGTAATTTAAAAAATAAAAATGTGTGCCCACATTTTTCACCTAAAAACGAGTAAAAAATAAAAAATTGATAATAATTTTACATAATAAGGGTGATATATTTATATAAAATATACTTTATCCATGTATTTAGGTTATTTTAACCCTTATCTATTTTTATTAACCTTGGTAAATTTATTTTCACTTTACCATTTTAAATTATTTTTATTGTTTTAATAATTGATTATGGTAAAAAAAAATTAAGGTGTCTATATTAAAAAATATATATTATTCTGATTCCAAATTTGGCATCCTTATATACAAATTTCATTCATTTAATTAAATAACTAATATATAATTAATCCAACAGATTGATGGAGAATGTGGGTTTTCCAAGGGAAAATATTCCTACGTTTACAATGTTTTTATATCAAAAATAAAAATATAACTAAATTAAATGGAAAAAATTATAATAATTGATATATAATTAAAAAAATTTATTAAAACCAATTATAAATATAATTTAACATTAGAAATAATTTTAACTGAAATCTAGTTCTCAAAAAATACTCAGTATTTTTCACTATTAAAACAAATTCAAACATTTCACACAAATACAAAAACATCACCACAAGATAATTTTGACATCTAGATTTAAAAAAAGTAATATAAATTTTCTAATAGTGTAAAAAAAATTATATATTTTGTCTGCAAAGTGTGCTTAAACCGCCTTTTAGAAAAATTTATTTTTTTAGAAAACATTATTTTTCATTCAAATGGCTATAAATTGATCTCTAATTATTATATACAATTTTATTTACATTAAAAAATAATTACAACATATAGTTTTAAAATTTTAGTTAATATTATTCATATCCACTAATTTAATGGATTTGTTATAATGATAAGGATTAAATACTAACATCTTAAAAGCCTCTCATGTGTTGTTGAAACCCAGTGTTGTGGGCATTGCACACTATCAAAGGGACTGAATATATTTTTAAATTAAGATATAATAATATCATGGGATGATATATTCTCCTTATTTCCCAGTGTTTCATGTCTTATAAAATGTATAATAAGAGGTTCATATTTTAAAATATCATGTTGATATACTGGTTTCATCAACTTTTTTGTCCTACATTGTCGAAAAAATAAGATATTCAACACCTCTTTCTGTCTAATGAGTAAAATGGTTTCATATTTATATAGAAATGAAAATTTTTATTTCATGAAATCTAAACTAATGAATTATTTTTATTTCAATATCTTTAGTCTACCATAAAACAATAAGGAATATTGTCTTCCAAGTTTTGAATCATTTACTCTGACTACTCATAAAATTAAGGACGTAAATATTTACTAAAATTTAATTCATTTTCATGTTACTATAGAGGACCTGTCCAAAAATTAAAATTTAACCAAGGATCATGGTCAAGTAAACTATAGATATAACTCCATCAAACGTGACTAACTCTTTATGGTACATTCAAGAAGATGATCTAAAGACATAGTATCTCCAATGGGAAGAAATTTTGAAGACACAGTTGGTCAATCAATAATAAAAAATATTTCATTATTATCTTTAGATATCAATGGAAATACTATTTTGAAATACATTATTTTGTTTCAAAATTTCTAATATAGAACTAGAAGTGGATGAATATTCCCATTCGGTAATTATCAGTCATCTTTAAATAATTGACATGTCAAAAAATCATTTTAAAGTCACCAAGTACTATTTTTCATCCATCATAACAATTATACACCTAAATATATCAATATATCCTTGTGCATCGAGGGTGTATGGAAAGTGAGGAACTAGAAGCTTCACTCATTATTTATTTTTCAACTGGAAAAAAATATCACATAATTCATTTATAAACATTATTACACCTTATTCAACATAATTACACTCTAGGAAATTTAATTTTTTTTTTAAAATTTATACTTTTCAAACAAAACAAGTTCCCTCTTCTCGTATTGAGTAAATATTTTTCATAGATATGATTATACAGACTCCAAAAACAATGCATGGGATGTAATAACTTGAATGTTTCATATCCAAAATTTATCAAATCACTACACATCGAGTTATTTTACAATAAAAAATGGTTAATGTATCATTAAATTTTCCAACCCATACCATTAACTATATATTTTTATCATCCATGATGAAAAAATTATGGATTCATAATCTAAATTTAGTTCCAACAATATCTTCATTTCTCATGTTCAACACTTTTTGAGGTAAAATATACTTCAATCATTTATTATCAGTATTTATATCACACTTGACTCAATAAATATAATTCCTTCATATTTTCTATGAATGAACATTAACGTCCAATTCCATATCATGTATAAGATAATTTAACTCTTAAGGTTTTGTCTGACATTAGGTATAAGGAATTACCATATCATTCTACATCATAATGCAACCAAGTCCCTTCAATGAAGAATCATTGTTTACAAGAAAAATCACTATTATTATATAGACATTCAAAAAATAGATATTTCTCAAATATTTTCTTCAGTTCTTATTAATATGAATGACATTCATTTTTCTAGAAGAATTTTATTCTATTTTTAGTTATCTTAGTCAATGTCGTCAAAAAATGGGCAATGTTTTCATGAAATGTTGTTAGTAGCTATATCATCCATGAAAATAATGAAAAACAATAAATTTTTAAGTCCTTTTTTATTCATAAAAATCATTTTTAGATGGGTCATAATTTAGTTCATATTTATGAACAATATACCAAAAGAATGAAATTTCTGACAACCAAATTTAACAATTTCAAAATTTTACATATTTTTTCTTTTATTTTGACATTTTAAAAATAATCATTAGTTTTCAATTCTATTTGTCAAGAATTTTAGAATATACAAATGTATCCTCAAAAAATTTAACCACAAAATTATCCAAGAACTCATGGAAGACACAAATCATAATTTCCATTAATGCATCTAGTGCATTAGATAATACAAAGACATTACTAAAAAATTATAATTCCTATATGTGGTCCAAAATGAAGTCTTTCAGATATCATCCCCCTTCACCTTAAATTAATGGTTTCATTCCCTAGGTTAAATCATTGAAAATTTAAAGGCTCCCTAGAGATGACTAAACAAACCATAAATATAGGGAAATGTATGCTTATTATTAATAATGGTTTTATACAAGGAACTATAATCAATAAGAAATAATATTAGAAAATCATTAATTTTATCAAATAAAATTTAAATACCCCACGATACAAATATATGATTAATGAATAATTTTTCTAAGAACTCCTGCAACTATTTTTTGAATATGTAAAGTTATTCTTCAGTAATTTGATGAGGGGTTTATCAAAAAGAATTACCATAATGTAATAAGTCAAGAGTAAATTAGACGCCTTGGTTAAGAATATTAAATTGGAAATAATTAAGAAATAGATACACATATTCATTGAAAACTAGTAAATCACTAATTAGAATAGTTTCTTTCCATTATATAACATGATTAAGGAAACATTCCGTTCATTATCTAATAAATTTCTGAACCTATTAATAGGTTATTAATTTTATGAAATCATTACATATATCATTATTAGATCATTAATAATTCATATCATGATAAAATGAATGTTAACTCGTACCCATAATAATATCAGACTATACCGTTGGATGTTCAATTAGATTTTCATGATAGGCCATCCCATTAAAAACCATAAGATGATTCTTAAAAATATTTATTTCTTTAATATTACAATATAGAGTTTTCAACAATATTTATATCATAATTTTATGATGTGGAATTACATTTTTTCATGAAAATATATATTAAATGAAGGATGTGAAGATCTAGTTTCAAATTGGTCATGGTTATAATTCAAATAAACAAGTAATATACTGGTCACCATTTTATTATTCTTCTCAAAATAAAATGTAGTAGTACAAAATGATTTTCCTGTCGCTTTTATTATGACCTTTATGATTTCAATCCTGAGTATCCAACTTTGGGCAGATGTTTTTTTAATTCCCCATCCCAAAATTAACTAATATTTCCACCAGCGTATCATTAATTATCATGTAACTTTACTAACTATAACTATCCACATGCATAAACATTAGATATTAAAAAATTCCTATAATTTATAAGACATCTTTGTGATTATTTTTACCACTATTATTATATGAAGGGAAAATGATTTTATTACCACCATATTTCTTTGATGGATGAATCCTAATTTTCTATAATCTAGTATATACCATATTCTTTTTTTAAATGGATATATGATCATTTGTAGACTCCACTTCTACATTCATATCATATCTATCTAGTTTCTCAAAACATTTTAATTTATAATATTTCATCTACCTTAAATGTGTTGGTTTCAATCTATAGTAAACCTAATTAATTTTTATATCAATATCCTAGATAAAATATTGTGTGTACATTGAAAATTAGGGGGTTTGTTGTTTATATGTTTCCACAAAATCATTCTATTTTGATCTAAATTAGTATATTTTTTCATCCTATGTTAGAATGCCTTAGGAAAATATTTTTCAAAGATGTTATTCATAAATTCATCCAAATAAAAGGAATCAGTATATTCTCCTTCATTAATTTTCATAACCATTATCCACCAATGATTGTCATCACCTTCAAAATGACAGTGAAAATGAATATCCTTTTTGTGTTATGAAAACCTCAAGATATTGAATGTATTTTTCGTATCCCTAATCAATATCTCATCTACATATAGGAAATAAGACTCAAAGAACCTTAGAGTTTGTTGTTTTATAAATTTCTCTATAATAGATGTATACCTCTATTGTTAATGGGGTTTCCCTCACACAATGATATCACAACCATTTATAACCTATGTTAAATGGAACATTACAAAAACTAAAAAATCTATTCTGATTTCAATCATTCAATGTTGCTGATTTAGAATGATCTTTTACTATTGGTTCATTCATACAATAGTGTCCTTATTTACTCTGTGTGAATACATTCTGTACAAACATATCATTGAAAAAGTAACATGGTAATTCATACAATTCGATAATAACCAAAAATTTGAATCAATTATGTTTATTTATATTCCGAATCCAAACCTCTAAAATTATATAAACTCATATCCTCTAACAACTTTGAGGATCTATTGTTAAAAAATACATAGTATAGTAACATTACATTTGTATTCCCATTCTTATATACACATAGACCATTTTATTATAGTTTTATAGAATTTGGATATAACTCATACATAATAAACCCATACAATTTATTTTTAAAACTTCCTCTTACTATCAAATTTTCCCCAATATAAACCAGTTAAAAGAAACATGTTTATCTTAATGAACGATATTTTCATTTTTCCAATTGACTTATTAATTTTTTAATCTTATCACTAAAACCTATTAAAAACATTTAAAAAATGTTATAATAAAAAAATATCTTCAAGGTACCTCAAATAAAATTTAATAAACATATTTTTCCATTTCAAAATCGTGCAGTAAAAAAAATATTTCACCTTTAAAAATTATACTTCAATGAAATCCTCATTACTTCCATATTTTGAAGAAAACTCTTTATAATAAATCATTGGGAAAAATCATAACCAATAAGGTGTCATAGAATCCTTCATAATAAATGAAAAAATTAATAAATCATATATGTTGACCCTAAATTATAATAATCCATCCTAAGAAAAAATCACTATCTCATCATTGGAAAAAAATGTTTTCCATGGAAACACATCATCATTCATAGAATAATATTTTAGGCTCCTAGAGATGTCATTATTATAAAACCCATACAATACCCCTTACATTTTTTAATACCATACTTACAAATTCCCAAATAATTCATTATAGAATATAATAAATTTTCATTGAATTGGAGCAATAATAAGCAAGCCCATCATATACCCTACATCAAGGTCAACAATCATCATGATATATATCAGGAGCAACCATCATAAAAAAAATCCCACTAAAATTTCATGAATAACAAATTTTAATATTACAATATTTCAAAAAAACCCTTGAAAAACTCTTTTGAACCTATATGTAGTAGAATTTCAGATATAAAATTACAAATTCTATATTAAAAAAATTGAAAAATAAAACTCCATAAATAAAAAAGAAATAATTTTTTAATTTTAATAAATAGTGGAATATTATAAAAGAATATATAAACATAGATCAATGTTTATGGTGAAGGGAAGGACATTGTCATAGTATACATTAAAATGGAACATTTTTTCCCTTTGTAATGAAATTTAAAATACCCTGTTTAAAATATATAAAAATATTATTTAAAACAATAATGAAAAAAATACTAATAAAAGTTCCTTTATAATTAATTTATTTCCATATAAAATCATTAATAAAAGAATTTTATGAATATATATATGGAATATATAGGTTTGGAAAATATATCTTTAAAACATTTAAAACATTTCTTTAAAAGTAATGTATATATTATCTTAAGTCTTATTCATCACATTAATTAATTTACTTTATAAATTATAATTTATTTAACTATTTACTTTAATGATTACCCTTTAAATTTTTATTATTACTTTTACAATCTTATAATCAATTACATAACCAATTAATTTCACGACATACATTTTAATGATTTTCAACTCATATGTCTAAAATGACATTGGTAGGTTGAAGTATTTAATGAGGTAATTATTCTATATTCTAAAAAACAATAATTTTGAAATAATTATCATTATTATACATAAATTTTACATTTGAAATAAACTGTAAAATATGGTTAAAATGAATTAAATACATTACAATCAATGTGATCGTAGGTCTTATGTAAGCATGAGTAACCTTTCCAATTTTGAAAGATAATTATGAAATGAATTTAAGTATTATTTTATATTTAAATATTGATAATATATACAAAATAAAATATTATTTATTTTATTTTAATTATTTTTATCATACATTTTATTTGTTGATTGATAATGAATCACATCGCTTCAGGGTGGTTGATGTCCAAACCTACAAACGAACAGTCTAATCATTTTTCAATGAATGAAAAGATAAAAAATTTATAATATATTAATTCACCATTATGATAAATATGTAATTAATAATATATATATATTATATCTGTAATTATTTCCATTCATGATAGAAAATTATAGGAATGAATTATATTGATTCATTAGGAGGTAGTCTGCTATGTACATGAACAATGGTTTTTTTTCACAATTTATTTATGTTGATATGATATAGGTAATGAAATAAATATAAAAAACAAAATATATTTTAGATAATGGTGTTATGATTTTATAAATTTAAGTAATGATTTAATGATTAAGAGGATTAAATAAATTAACTTATTGATTAAGAACTATACATATCTTTTGGACAACACCTATTATTTACACCAATATCATTCCAAGGATTGTTTTTTTATTTATATAGACCTATTGTAAATGAGGTGAAATGTAGGTAATTAATAATTATTGATATTTTATGAACCAAAATGTTTTTAAATGAGATGAAAAGTGGATAGGAGGTGACATTTTATAAGAGAGGGGGGGGAACTCATAAAATTTCATAAATTATTAAATAAATATGAATTAATTTTTATATTAAAATGGTTCCAAAATGATATCATTTAAATTTAAGGTTATATTTTTTCAATATCATATAAACCAAAAAAAATTAAAATATTACTATATGTTTTCACCCTCTTCTTTTAATTTTAACCCTTGTCAAACATTTTTTGTCGTTAATGTGGTATTAAGGTTATTACACATTAGGGCTGAAAAAATTTAAACTAAAACAAAAAACCTTCCATAAATGGGACTTGTATGATATTAGCAACCATATCCATTTTGAATTCATTTTGATAAGATATTTAATAAATTTTAAATCAATTTATAAAACATTATTTAATATAAAAAATCATTAAAATCAATTTTTACACTATTTATTTATTTCAACTATAAAGCATCAAGAAAAAAATTAAATTAAAATTTACACCCTTAACATAAATAAAATATGTTATAATTTTATATATAAAAATTGATCTAATATTTTATTGAAAATATATTATATTTATTTTTTAAAAAAAGAATTATTTTTTCCCTTTTTATTAATTAAATATTTCATTAATGATTCATAAGAATTTAAGTCAATTATTTAATCTCATAAAAAGATAAAATAATTATCCAATACAAAAAAAGAATAATCTATCTTTAACATAACCTTTTATGATTGTATATTAAAATTTATATCACTATAAAAAATATTATTGTTAATAAATTCAAGACTCTGATATATTTTTTACATAAAATAATATGACTGTCATAATACATGTAAGAAGTTAAAAAATATCATATATTAGAATTATTTGTTGTTAAAAAAAATAAAATCATCCAATAAAATTATATAATGTTTTAGAGTAACCTTTTAGTCAATATCACAATATTCTTTAATACTAACTAACCCATTTTCCCTTTATCATGGAAAGAATTATTTACTATGGTTACTATACATAAGGTCTAAAAAATAAAAGGGACCTATTTAACAATTTTTTACCTCATTATTCCCAAAATGGAATCATTTTCTCAAGACTCAATTCACATAATTTGAGTAATTTAATTTAAAATTATACTATAAAAATTTGAGTGATGATTGTTTTTCAAAAATTTCCTTCATAAGTATAAAAATATTGTATAACAAATTCGAGAACAAAATTAAATAATATTAATCTAATTCGATAATTCTTAATAAAAAATATCTTTTAATATCTTAAAGCTAATACAATATATTATTTGATATTATATATACTCTAAAAATATAAATTTCAATCAAAATTAATATTTTTGACTATTTATTAAAAAATAAATCGTATCATTAAATCATTAAAAATTATATTATGATAATTTTTTACATGATTAATTAAAAATATAGTAATTTTTAAAATTAAGGCTCTATAAATTTGAAATAAAAATTATACAAAAATATTTTAATGAAACTATTTATTTTTTCATTTGAAAATTAAATAAAATTTTTATAATTAATATAGAAATATATTTCATCAACACTAAAAAATGTTAAAATGATTTAATTTATAATTACCTATATTGTCACATATTAGGATGTTGTATTTGATTTTAAGAGTTTGTTTGGTAGTTTTTGGAGTAATTTAAAAATTTCCAGGTGTATATTTCATTCACCACTTATATGGATCAATACAAACACGATTCATCCATATTCTATGGATACTATATCCACTATTAACCATCTATATCAAATAAAATAATATCAAATTGGTGATGTTTCACTCCAACCATTTGATCACTTTGGTATAGTATATATGTGTTGAAAATAAGCCACATTTTCCTAATATCCCCATTATCATATACGTGAAGGATTGTCATGTGACGTCAATATTTTCATTTTTAATTATGTGTGCCTTGATTCTAATGATTTATTAAATTTAATAACATAGTTACATGTATCAGCTCTTTAGTTGATGCATAATTTATATATACTCTCCCTTCCAATAGGATCCCATAGTGATTCATTCAATAAATTTCTTCCAACATTCATCATAGAGTGAATATATATACTAGAGGGAAATGTATTTTTCAACATTTTTGATCTATTTCCAATGGTTTCTAGTTATAATTGGAGTATGAATCTAATGGATCATATAGTTCATTAATTGTGTGATTTTAGTGGAATGGTTTTTTACATCATTATCATGAGATGTGTAATAAATAATGTATAATATTATATATTGGTATACTATATAACATTTTATTAATACATTTCCGGTTTCCTGGGAGGAGGTCATTATTTTTTGGTTTCATTAATTCTTTTTAATTATTCCTTGTATGTATGATATAATTTTTAATTATATTTTTTGTGATGATTTTTTCTATGATTTTAACATATGTTAAACCCTTGGGATGGTGTTGATCACATAACAGTATCAGAGACCAATATTACTTGGATAATTTCCTTAAATATCTATATCATTTAACACTTTTATAATATATTTCTTTTTGTTATTTCATAATAAATATATATTAGTTTGTTTTTCTTTTTTTAATAGGTTTAACATGTTATAAAGAGTATAAATTAAAATGTATTCTAATTTCCTTAATTTCCTTAAACTGAGTTCGTTCATCTTGAATCTATCTCTTTAGATTCTATGAAATCAATTATTCTTTTTAGTTCTATCAAAATTTTCTTCATGGATATATAACACCACTTTAATGCTTCATATATTCTACACCATGAATTCATAGTTAATATTTTTATAAATAGGAAACTAAAAAATACCTGGAATTTCATTAATTATGGACCAAATTTTTTTTTACATCATATCAAATAAAAAGGCTCATTTCATTTAAAGCTCAATAGGCAATGTGGTCTATTGAATCCTCAATATCCAAATGATTATCTCAGCCTAAATGTTACCATTATAAAGGTATCATGATATATGTCTTACATTATATCATTCTTTTAATCCACATATAGTAGTTATTTAGTATGAAACTTTCATTCCTTGAATTCTAATAGGATAATGTATAACACTATACGTGGTATAAATAATGGAACATCTAGTAAAATAATCTTCTTTATCTTAGGATATAATTATTTATATATATATTAATCCCGACCCATGGAAATATTCACATGATATTAGATCCTATAAAAATCCATGAAGACCACAAATTGGCCATAAGATAAACTCATGTTTTCGATGGTTATTTATCATTAAACAATATCTAATATCTGTATAACCATCATAAAAAATGATCAGTTGTAGACTGGAAATCTATATAACATGATATATGATATAAATTCATTAAACTCCAATCAAAATTATATTAAAACCATATATATGTACTAGTCTAAAAATGACCCAAGTAATTACAAGTCAATAGATTTGGTGAAATCCGTAAATTTCTTAATACTGATCTAGGCTTTAAAAAAATATTTTATGATTTAAAATTTACGGTAATAGGTTACTTATGATATTTTATATATTTTTATGGCAATGTGGAATTTTATGGGCGTGTTTTAGAATGATATACCTTGTATTAAATTTCTTTAAAATATTGTAGTTACCAATGAGTACCACGTGTTGTTTTTTGGGGAAGTGATCCTAAGAGATCTGACAGCTTCCTGGTAGAATCTCACCAGGGGTGATGAGTTATAGCCTATTTTATTGAAATTAGTTTTAATTAATAATAATTAATATTTATCCTAATCTCTATATAATTACTTTAATCAACGTCAAGAATCCCCTCCTCCATATTTTCCCTCCCATTAACCCTCTTAACTAATTCAACCAATATAATCATATCTATACTGTTCAAAGAGATTTATTATGAAAGGTAACACCATTATAAACTCAAATGTAATATTTAATATTCCTCTCACTATTTCATAAGATTTAATAGTGTTCAAGACAAAATCACAAATTATTTATTTTTTGGGTAATTGTTTAATTTCATGTGAAAAAACATGAAATTTATAGTGAAAGTTAGATGTTTTATATGTGATAATAATTATTTAGTTGAATTAAAATTCCATATGTTAAAATAATTCCTGGTGATTTTTCTATGAATCCAAAAAATGGAACTAAGTGGTTTCTAATTAGTATGATATATTGACTAGAGTCTCTTGTAAACAAAACGAACGTTATTCCCCATGATTAGTTATTTTATCAATACAAGATGACTAGGTTACTAAGGGTATCACTATATAATAATCATTTATGAACTAAATTATGCATTTATAATTGACTTTTTTAGATAATTTTGATAGGATCTATGGGTAATAAAGGTGTTCTAGAAATATTATCACTTGTATTATTTGGTGATGGCACATACAGTCATAATGGGTTTTGGGAATCTAAATTAAAGGTTTGATTAGATTTAAGAGTTTATCTTTTTGATGGGTATTCCTTCCAATGAAAGGGGTATTTTAACAAGCGGTTTTGTTAGAGTTTTTAATAAATATATGGTTTTAAATGGTTCAATTTTTTGGGATTCATCATAGAATGAATGAATAAATGGTATTTATGTGTCTTCAGTTTAATTTATAGAGAGAAATTACTATTCTTAATGATTTAACCTAGATGTAAATTTTAGTATATCTTTGTAATCATGGGTGACTATAATACCTTATTGTATGAACATATTCTTTCATAGAAATGGGTTCACCAATGTGCATAGGGAATGGTTTGGAATTTTATTTCTTATTAAGGTTATTCTAAACACTATGGAATTGTTGGAAATATGTGTGATTAACCATGAGGGCTAGGTTAATCTATTAAAATATTTTATAATAATAAAAATGGGATATATAATTACATTAGTGTTGATGAGAATAATTTGGTTGATGGTAAATATACCAATATGGGTTTTGGAGAACTCAATGAGACTAGTTTTATTGTGTGATATGTGATAGTTGGATGGTGTAACTTAACTCATTATATTAGTCTGGTTATTCTATTCTGAGGTTAGTATACACATATTAGTTAATATATGGCCATGTCAATAATAGAAATATGTATGTTAAGGATTGTATTACCCTAAGGTTTTGATTATGTGTATGTGATATTATGAAGTGGTTGAATACTAGAAGAGATTTGGGATTTTGGATATATATTGGCTACATTTACCAATTTTTTATCTAGGATATATTGAATTTTCATGCTCATTTGGTGATTATAATCTCATTATATAGGTTTTATTTTTAATGATAAGGTTGTGTCATGACCCACTACCCAAACATTCATTACAAAAGAATAAATATGTTACACATTTTAAATGATGTGGTTATTTATATTAGATGTTGGATATGTTAAACTTAATCATTGAATGACTTAGTGGATATGAAATATTACATCCTCCTAATTATTTAGAATTTAATGGGTATAAATGAATTATAATCAATATCTTATAAAATAATCACTTGGGATTAGAAAATTTATCCCTATCAAATGTTTTTATGGTCAATGATTAATATTATATCTATGTTATGTTGTATCCTTGACTAAATTTAATATATCATCCAAACATCATCCTAGGAGATTTACAAAATTCCCCAGCATTTAGCCAATGAATATGGGGGGAATTGTAACGGTTTCTTAGTTATTATGAAATATTCTCCCATGATTTCACACATGTTTTATGTTACTACGTTATCTAAATAACTGTACATACATTTGGTATATCAGGAAAATACTTGGGGACCCATAATATGTATCCTACTAAGGTTTTCAATCATACAGTGCATGTCCACTTTGATGGACATAGTGATATTATTTTTAATGTATAGGATAGTGCACACGATGTACCCAATATATGGCTATAGTAGCTTGATGGGATTTAAATATAGAATAAAGGAGAGGCTTCTGTCATTGTCAATGGAACTCTAGTTGATTTTTCCTTTTTTAAATATTTTATATATTATTATAAAATTCACTGATCAAACATGATTTATTCTATGTAGTTATTATTAAGGACACATTTTTTATAACAGTATTGTAATTGATTTGTGGTTAACTAGTCAATATAGATACTTAAGCATATATGAAAGTTTTATTATTAATAATGCTTATATTTGTTAATTTTTGTTGATTATTGTGTTACAAGGAATATATTTTTTCAAAAATTGGGTATGGATTCTCCGGATTAGTTTGTAGCCACTAACATATTGGGAGTCATACAATAGTTCAATAGT
This sequence comes from Viscum album, assembly GCA_963277665.1. NCBI lineage: Eukaryota > Viridiplantae > Streptophyta > Magnoliopsida > Santalales > Viscaceae > Viscum > Viscum album. The sequence goes on along the minus strand of OY728152.1, from coordinate 49,536,582 downwards.
GTTTTATAATAATTTAGTAAACCAAAATAGAATGTTATAAATTGTATTAAGGAATTATATTTTTTATATTATGATTTCTTCATTTCATATTCAATGAATGAAATTTTTAGAACACAAAATTTGATAACGCTACTCCTCAATGAACACCTATCATGTGAAAATTATAGTTATCAGTGTTGTGTAGTTTTCGTTTTGAATTTTTCTCTTACCATTCAATTTTAATTAATGTTTTATCCAAAGGTCTTTTCTATTTTTTAATTTCTCATATAATGTGGGAAGATTCATGTCTGTGTTTGTCAAACATTGAACATTTGAATAAATAACATTTGTACAAATTATTCAAATTGTAATATGTTTTTAGAAAATAAAAATTTTTCTATGATGAATATTTTAAATATGATATTTTATAAAATAAATGAATTTAATTTTTTTTAATTAAAGAGTTATAAATTAATTATTTATTAGTTTTCTTAATAACCTATTGGGTTGAATTTTTAACGAAAACTACTGGCGATCATTTATTACATGTTATCACATTGATATTATTATGTTGTAATTATGTGAACAGTGCATCATGAAGAACATAGTTTTTAGGTATTTGAATTTGATTCCATATTTTGGGATTGGAATAAGATATTTATGATTGGATATGGTTAGATAGGGAAGGTAATTGAATTTCTATTTAGAAACCTTTGAGTATATTTAGTTGGTAAAGGACTATAATGGAATGGTTATATAAAAATCTTGAAATATTAATTCATGTAGGATACATGGTAAGGATTTCATATAAATATATTAAGGTGGATGGCTGAGAGTATATATTTCAGTGGTTTTTTATTGTCACATTCAATAGTGTATATTTATGGTGTATTATTGTGTGCATGGTTTATATGATTGTATACCAAGAGTTATTTTGGTAAACTATGAATTCCTTTCCTTTATGAGTACTTTTATACTTCTTAAATTGGGGTGGAATTGAATGGAATGATTTTATGATGAATGGTTTATTCATTTATTTAAAAACAATTATTTTTTTGCTAAATTGTTTTGGATTCTTATAAAATATCATTATTGATGGTGATTTTTTTACCGGATAGTTTATGATTTACACTCTTTTGGGAGCCTTCACTCAGAGATAGTAGATCTTATCTTATTTTAATACTAAGATAGATATTACAGTCACTAAAAGAATATCAATGTTAATTGAACCCCTTGATAAGGGATTTATATATAGTTAATAAGTGTATATGTTATACATTCATGAATTCAAAATAGTAGTTTATCTGTGGTTATAGTGGGGTACTGAGGACCTAGTATATCAAATACAAGTTAAAAAACAGAATTTTTTCTTGAATAGATTGGTTCATGGAGGGGGATATGATAATATATGGTTACCTCAAACATTTATGTTGGTGAATTGAAATTGTAAAGTACCTAAAATTTTTGAAGTATGTAGATGAATATCAATGTATTTAGTTCAATATTACATTTTTTAATGATTGTTCCCATACATTAAGAATAATGAAATGATTAGTGATTAAATGGATGTTAAATAGAATGGGTGGTGTATAAAAAGTTATTTTTTTTAATATATATTTTTTTATCTCATTTTACCTTTGAAGAAAACTATTTAGTACAAATTTTATTCTTTTATATTTTATGTAACTAGTTATTGTCGGTGCAATTTCCCTAATATTTCTTAAATATATTCATAGTCCCATTTATATATGAATTTATTTTAATCTAGAAGTTTCTATACCAAAATATTATATTGAAAATATAATGGAATCACAATGAGGGAGTTGGATGGTTTATGGTCATCATGGTGAATGTAGTTGGGTTAACTACTGAGATTGGTTGTTGCATTTATCGTTAAAAATAAAAAAACATTTAGTATGAATAGTGATGAGGGTTTTGAAATTTTCACTAATATAGTTTATCCAATACAAGAATGTATCTATAATATGGTATAATGGTATATTTAAGAGGTTCTATAAAAATAACTATAGTATTTGTCATCGAAAAAAATGATGTAATATAATATCACTATTTTTTATGTACATCCTTAATAATTACACCATTTTTATCTTTATAAGATATTTTTAATGTATGAATTTTTTTATTTTAGTATTTGTGTTGTTTTGGTGTGGTAATAATGATTTTAATTATTAAGGAACCCTATTAATAAGTATTTTATTCATGAAGCACCATGGTGATATCAAAACTTAGAAAAATACTCATGGGACCATTTTATCATTATATTTGAGTTATGCTCATGAGGAATACTATTTATTAGATACATGATATTTGGAGGTATATTTTTTTGGATGATGATATATATAATCCTATGGTTATTAGGATCTGAACAATTTATATGAATAAAACCTTTTTATGGGATCATGGAGATAAATTTATGGTTAATTAGGTACATTAAAACAAATAATTTTGGAAACTCATGTCTCACTAATAGTACCATGGTGTGTGTTTGATGATACATGGATTATTTCTAGAGAATACAATATTTTACTGTCGATATATTGTTTTTTGATTTAATTTTTTGTTTGATAACTGACTTTAGATAGAATGTGATGAAGTATCTTTTTATAAATCATATTTGGAATATGTCAGTTTTTATGAAGATAGAACGATATCATGTGAGAAAATTTTTCGATTCATTTTGTGTATCACAAATGTGTGAATATTAATCTTAGGTTTAAGTAGTCGGTTATTTTTATAATTTCATTATTGTAAGACAACATGACTATGATGGAGGGATGCTTCCTTGGTTTTGTAATTTTTATTATTTTTAGATAAATTCACTTTTTGAAATGATTGATCATTGTTTTACACAAGTGATTCAGTTTTGTAAAATAATGACAGTTTAGAATTACCACTCAATTAAATTTATTTGATTTATTTATTAGAAGATACATTGTCAATAAAAAATGTTACGGATTCTGTGTATTGAATATATGTCCATATCTATTTTTGAAACAATAATGAGGTAACAATGTATATTAATAGATAAAATAATGTTTATATAACCATAGATTCATCTCTAGAGTGATAACATATATAATTTATAGTTTTTTATAAAAAAAATATTATGGGATATTTTATTTTGTAAAATTTAAATTCTGAGGAATTTAGAGTAAGGTGGTTTCTACATTTGAGTATTAAATCTTCAATATGAGGATTTGAATTTCTATAGAGAGTGTTTCAATATTTCATTGAAGTCCTTGGAAAACTTTTTAAATGCTCAATTGAAAGATATATATCATTTTAAAAATTATATAAATGTTATAATTTCCCACAAGATCCTAATGGGGTCATCTTGGTAGATAGTGATGTTGGTAGATTTAATGATCACATAGGGTCAACTGTGTGACCGGTGAAATCCCTCTAAAAGATTAATGCACCATTTTGTACTCGATAGTGGGATCATAGTAAATTATGGTTAATTTAATGGTTTTTTATATTATTAATATGAAAATTTCATTTATAATATTATATCATCTTCCACGCTCAATATTCATAAACCCACCCCTAGGGATCCACTCTCTTTATATTATCTCTCTCTCCTCTAATTTTCCATTTGCACCCATTGGTTAAACTCCGACCTTATCAATGGGTCATTTGTATTAGTGGTCTCTTATGATTATGGGTAAGCTAATACATAACTAATATGTCATTTATTTCTATATATCATTAGTGGTTATATAGAAATCCATAATTTTTTTTTCTGGTTTTTTAATTTTGGTGGATATATGTTTATTTAAAATGTAATATTGGATGGGTTAAAATTGATAAGAATAATGTTTTGGGTCTCTTTTTATTAACTAATATATCATGTAATTTATGTACGTTTAAGTATATTTTATTAGGGGTTTGATATAGTAATATATAGAATTATATTGATGAATAGGGATTATATATTTGGATAAATTACTTTTATCACTGTGTTGTCTCTAATGGGCTAGGAAAATTGTTTTAACAAAGCTCAACACTTCTGATTGTTCGGTGAGGTGAATAATTGTCACATAAATTAATTAATAATTTCCTTATAGAGAATATTTTAAGTACTAGTTTTATTTTGAGTTGGATAATACATATTATTATTTCATTATTTTATGTATGAAGTTTATTTATATGGGTTCCATGCTCCCATGATGGATGATGGTTCAATCACATGGGAGTCATCAGATTATGAATGAAAAATTTTAATTTATAGGTCTTCTAATTTCATCATATATAGACAAATATTATATTATTTAATAATGCTTTAAGTAATTCCAAGTGTGGCTTATTATGTAAGGGAACATATACTAACATCGTGAGGGACGATTTTTTCGGTCTATGATTGGTTTTATGATTTTATTTTTTCATGGATTGGCCTTGGGTATGGTTATTGGGATCTAGTGGTGACTATAAACTGGTTAAAAATTGTTTACACTGAATATGATATTTATTTCTCTTGAAATAATTTGGAAAAGGAAAAAATATATTCTAATGTCCATGGATGAGATTAGGTTGGGATATTAAATGGGAGGGGTCAGAATACACGATTAATATGACTAATTAATTTTATTTCCTTATGTAAAAAGTGTTACCTGGTTGGGAAATTTTATATCTTATTTTGAGTTAGGTAATGGAAAATGATGATATTATATAAAAATTATTATACTACTGGGCACATAATGAGTAAAAATAGTGCTACATAAAGGACGACTATAGTCTAGTATATCAGGATATGCTACAAGCCTAAGATTCTAAATGCTCTTATATTTCTATAGATTGACTAATATATGGAATGCGTTATTCCGTATTTCATCCTAACATAATTGATATAATATTTTTGTTTTAAAATTATACTCTCAATACTGAGATTATATTTTTTGGCATACCATAATTAGATAACCTATGGAAATATATTTATTCCATGGGATTGGTCATTCTTTCTTTTCTGCAATGAAACGACTTATGTATGAGGAAAATCTATGTTATAACATGTATTTGACTATATATATGGATTTTATTTTTTGTTATTTCAATATTATTTATGTTACGGGTTAATGGTGTTTCATTTACCATCACGTATTAACATATCCCACAGGATTAGTTCTTTTATTCATTCCTGTAATATGGGATTACATATTTATGTTTCCATTTATGTTACCCCATATCCATTAGTGGAACTAAAATACTAGTTGGTATTTATCCTATACGGGGCTGGAGTTTTGGTGTCATAGTTTGAAAAATAAGGATTTGTGACAACTAATATTTTTTTGTTTAAATATTTATCTAATTTATTTTCCAAATGCTTTCTATATTGTGGAATAGATTAGGTTCCTAGTTTGTGGGATTTTACCATGTTTTTCTTCACCCTCCTCATTCACATAAGTGAATTCTCATACATTATTTATGATACATGGGATAGTGCATAGGTCATATATGTGATCAAGATTGAGTAAATTTTTGGGTTTCTAAACAGTATCGGGGGGAGGATCATGTTTTATATATGGGGATCCATATTTTTTATATTCATTATATGATTAACCAGTGGGTAACACCATTGATTTTTTTCCTATGTATTATATTTTAGTGTCTTATCTGTTATATAATTTTTGTATATTTATTAGTAGATAGTTTTACTATAAATATTTAGTTATAATATAATATTTCTATTTTATATTATTCTTATGTTATTTATTTTCTATTTCTTTTTTAATATGTGGGAATAGTTTTCCAAATGATGTTAATATACAATCCTCACTACTTTGAATCATTTAGTGTTTGGGGAGGCATTATTGATACTAATGGTGATTAGGTTTTATAACAGGTAACCATGGTAAGTCATTACAATATAATTATATCCCATTAGATAGAATACAATAAAATACTTATCTTTTCTTTGTTATTGTAGTTTTATAACTAATTATATAACTGTGAAATTGTATTCACATGTCAATGTAACCATTTGATAGCATTTCCTATATTTTTATTATATTTTTTATTTCAATTCACTACTATATAATTTTATCCATATATCTATATTGAGATTAATAATTTCCCTACACACATCTACATGTAACAACCTAATAAATCCTTCAACAAAACACCTTTAATTTGTTATCATTAAAAGGAAAATATTTTATGAATAAATATAAGATTATTAATGACAATTAATGTTCAACTTATCAATAATATAACTCAAAATTCATTACATTAAAAAATTTGATGTTATAATTTCTATAACATTTATTCTCTAAAATAATTAGAACTCTATAAAATTTATACATCAACATCTTTGATCCTTTTAATTCAAACATTTCCTTCATTTTATTAGGTAATAAATTTAATTGTGAATTTGTATGTTAAGATCATTATTTAAAAACATATCATAAACTCATCTATGATATAATGTAAATTTTATATTCAATTCTCTTCTATAATAATTTATTTATTATTTCTGAACATAGAAAACATAAAGATGACTCCTAGTAGATTCTTAAAAACAGAATATTCTATCAAATAAATCCTTTTTGTATTAAAAAAAATTCAATTTATGAATATATTCATCAAATAAAAAATTAACAAATGTGTATTTTAATGAATTTTTTATAGAAATTCTAAAACATATACTTGAAATCCATAACAGTGTAATGTTTGGTTTGCAAAACACCATAGGCACACCTCTTGGTAGTCAAAGGCCGAATAAAATATTAAAATTTTTGATGAGTGTCTATGGGATATCACTTAAACCATTAATATTAAATTAATTTTTAAATGGGTCCATAAATAAAGAGGAATGACAAATTGTTTTTTGGAAATAATGGATATGATCTAGTAATAAAAAAATAATTTAGAATGTTAATAGTGAATATATTCAATATAAATTAACATGTACATTCACAAATATTCATCAAACTAGTATAAAAACATCCCAAACTCGTGAAATTACAATATTTCACCAAATATATATATATATATGGAAGTTAGTGGATCTAGATAGGGCCAAAAAAATCAATACATTCAAAGAGATATTACATAAAAATCTAGTATTGTATAGTTGTTTCCTTTCAAAGAAGGAATGTAAGAACCCGATTCTTATTTTTGAGGTACAAGATTCTTCTTTTCACTTTTCCTCAACAGTTTTTGAAAAAATATGAAAAATGGGGAAAATCCCAAATTTGGAAAGTGCACGTCGTGTACTTTGTCCACACGTTGTGTACTTTTGGCTGTGTGGGATGGGTACATGGGGTGTGTGGCCATGACGAGGATGAAGGGTGTAGGAACCAACTACACGCCGTGTAGTGGTCCTTTACACGCCGTGTAGTCAGTTGGTAGGCCAGAACAGTAAGGCGGTGGAGCAGCCACCAGCTGGGCGATAGTACACACCGTGTAGTTGGGAGTACATGTCATGTACTCATGTCGGCAAGTGAACAGTGTCGCGCTGGTAGGAATCCTCTAGAAGAACAGTTTAAAAAATTCAAAGTACACGTTGTGTAGTTGGAATTACACGTTGTGTAGTTTGTTTTTTCTCTTAAAATGGGTAGTAGCCTCCCCTTTTTATAGGGAAGGATTAGAACTGGAGGAAGGAGTGGGAGGGGAAGGCCGAACCTCTGAACATCCACCGAGTCTCCATCTGGAATACGTTTCCGCCTCGAACGATCTAGTTGGAACCGCGTGGGTAAGCCCTCTTCTCTCCTTCAGCCGTTCATACCAATTATTTCCCGATGGAATGTTTTTTACGTTTCAATGGGTTTTCTTCTTCATCAGATCTACGTCATTCGTGGGCGTTTTTGGAACCGAAGTTCGTGTATACTGCTCCTTGGCATACAATGTAGGTGGCTTGGTGTTAATTTTTCCAACTGTTGTGTGTTTTGTGCATTTTTTGTGCCACGAACCCATGTTGGGGTGTTGTGTGGCTGAGGCCATTGCTATGTTAAACACCTAGAATTGAATAGGTGATTAATTGTGATGTTAAAATGTTGGTTGGGATCATTGCTTGGATCCAGGACAATCTCGAGGGGTGTGTTCCTCTGTTTAGTAGTTTGGCCAGGATACCCAAGGGTATGCAATGTTTAATTTTTCATTACATTTTCCTTGAGAGGAATTGTATATAAATTTCATGTTTATATGTTGGGAATGGACCAGTTACATATGCCTGAGGGCGGTGCTTTATTATGCCTGGGGGCGTTGATTTATTATAGCATGTGGTCGTGACTATGTTAGCATGAGGGAAACATAATATTTCAACTGAGGGAAGCATTCGTGCCTGAGGGCTTGACTTCTGTGCCTGAGGGAGACAATTCCTACGCCTCATGGAAATTGGTGGTACGCCTGAGGGAAATTCCTGAGGGCAGATTCTGTGTTGGACACTCATTACCTGAGAGTAGGGGTATACTTGTCAGAGGATGTGGATTGTTTACATAGAAATGCACAGTTGTGATTTCTCATAACTAATGGATTAAATTATTAATAAAATGGAAATTTAACTGTTATTTTAATTACTTTTCAGTACTGCTTACTTTATTTCATTTTACTAGTCCACACTTGTTGCATGTTTTGCACAGAGTTAAGCACAAGCCTTTGGTGGGTGCCTAGTGAGATATATTTCATACACCCTATTTGGGTCATTCTTTTCAGCCCAAACAGATTACATTTTTGCAGGTGTGAATAGTGGAAAGAGTCCCTATACAGGTACATGACTATTTCTGAGGAGTAGGAGGGCGTGGGACTGAGCCCAGGCTCGCGATGCCACTGCCAGCTGTTTTTCTTTATTTTGTTGTACTCTAATTTTGTTGTACTATATTAATTTATAACATATTCTAGCTATTTTCTTAAACTTGAGACATGTAGCATCATTACTTATATATTGTTGGTTGTTTCCACTGTAGTTGTTTATTACAGTTGTGTATAGTTTACTGCTTCCTCAGTTCGTTCTATGTTTTATTTTGTATTCTGTTGCGCTAAACATTGAAAAATGGGGGCATAGTTTCCCCACTATCATACCTGGGCCCTCACTACTAGTTGGTAGCCACTAGTGTTTTGGGCAATTCACTTGAGGACACGTAGAAAACCAGGTTCGGGGTACCTGTTGTGTGGCACCCAGAACCGGGATGTTACAAAGTGGTATTAGAGGGTTTCTTTTCTTTGACTTACTATTTGGAGCCATAGTCAGGGATAGAATGAACGGTAGTTTGTAATAAGTTGTGCCCGGGTGTAGCTAACCCGCGTATAGGGAAAATCCAGTCTTCCTCGTATTTTACAATTTTCTGATTTTTCAGATTTTACAGTTGATATGTTTTCACCATTGGGTGACGCACTTGAGATTGTACTGTTATAATTTATCTATGGGATCTATTTAGATGCAACCTGATGAGATGAGGGTATGTCATCTCATGCATCATTTAGGCACATGCTAGAAATAAAATGCCATGCATAGTTCCATGTCGTGTAGGTGAATTAGAAATTGCATGTTGTTGTGATAGTTGATGTGCTAGAAAATCATGTTGTTGTGATAGCTTCTTGATAAATACCTACTATGTGATAGGGTAGTTTTGTGTGAGCCGGTTTCTAGAATGGATGCCAAACTTTGGTTTTTGGGGAGTATGGGCCCCCATTGGCCAGAATTTGGTGGATCATTGATTGTTTATTATGTTATAACACATATAAGATATCAAACATCGATTAGTGGGGAGTATGGGCCCTCACGGGTCAGAATATGACACTTGGGTGTTTTTTTTGGTATTTTCTGGGTTCTGGTGATGTTTCTGAGGTATACTATCCGGAATCCCAGTATACAAGTCGTGCAGTAATTTTAAACACCCAGTGTGTGGCCTTCTGTTCAGGAAGAAAAATGGAATCATTGAGTACATGCCGTGTACCAAGAGTACACGTTGTGTAGTCTCTTCCCGTGTCACAAACCGTGTGGGTGGCAACACAGGGAAGGGAAATGTTTGGGGTAAAACACGTTGTGTTCCGAATGTACACACAGTGTAGTGTTGACCTGGAGTCCGACCGTGTATCGAACAACACGGGTCAGTGAACTCCTTTACATAACACACCGTGTCAATGATGAACACGCCGTGTAGTGTGACCTGGGGACTCGGTCGTGTAACTAACAACACGGGTCGGTGTCACCTCTCCTTGAACAAACAGTGTACCTATGGGGAAGGCCGTGTAGTCTTGTCTGAGGAAAAACCATGTAGACATAGCCGTGTGGCTAGGAAATGGTGTTTTTGACAGGCCGTGTGCAGGTGTAACACGTCGTGTAGTGTCAAGCCGAGTAGACGGCCATGTCAAAAATGACACGGGTAGTTGGAAATAACACCATACATTCTGTGTAGATAATATACATGCTGTGTAGTTTTGTTCAACGTGAGAAATGTGGCTTAACTGTGTCGAACGACCCGGGCAGGGGCTGGGAAGTCAAGTACACACTGTGTAGTCAGAATACATGCCGTGTAGTCTTGTTTTTCAAATCTTAAAATTCCATCTTCATTTTGTTCCCTTATGGTTCCTTCATTTTCGGTCTTTGATAATCTAGAATATAAGGCATGTTTTTGAACTTGTAGTGTCATGCCGCCAAGATGACCGTGCATTTTTCACCAGGAGAGCAGCAACAAGAATAATCTAGATATGGTGGGCTATGGGCTACTAGTAGATCCTCCAGCAGAGCCAGATGCAGCACCAGCTACTATACCGGACACGGGCGCAGAGGCGCAGTTACATGAAGGCTTATTTTGGTTCATTCATACCATGCTGGGAGCACCTCAGGCTACCACATCAGTGGCCGAGCTGACATGTATATTCTAGTAGCAGTATCCATCGACATTTTCAGGGGATGGCGGACCACAGACTGTAGAGTCTTGGCTGGGGTCAATGAAGACTATTTTCAAGCATCTTGAGATGCATCCAGGGTGGAGGGTAAAGCTTGAGAAATACATGCTGCGTGATTCAACAAAGTGGTGGTGGGATGTTACCACCCAATCAGCGCATCACAGAGACATGGCATGGGAGGATTTTCTGGAAGTCTTCTATGAATTATTCTTCCTAGAGATGCTGAGGGAAGATAGAGCTCAAGAGTTCATGAATCTGCTGCAGGGCGCTATATCGGTGATGGACTATTCTACTCGCTTCACTAAGCTTCAGCGCTTTGCACCTGTGCTAGTGGGTGATGAGACACCGAGGGCCAGACGTTTTGAGGATGGTCTTCGTTATGACATTCGGGTACTATTGAATGTTTTTAGGTTGCCTAATGTACATGCTATTGTGAATCAGGTGCTGATTACCAAAAGGAACCTCTGGGAATCTAGTGGTGTGGGACATGTTGGTTCAGCACCAGTTACTGGTACTATTGCTGCTGGAAAGAAGAAGAGACAGATGGACTTCTCTCAGGGTGGCAGTACCAGCCAGACAATTTGTTCAGGTGGACCGGTCAGGTGTAACCAGTGTAGTAAAGAGGGGCACAAGAGACCTCAGTGTCCATGAGACCCAGTGGAGTTCTGAGCTTGCGGAAAGTTGGGTCCTCTAAAGCGCTTTTCTTGGGTGTTTCCACCGATGGCTAGTGATAGGGGTTCTTTGCAGACACCGTGAACAAGAGTAGGACCTGTGGCTTCTTACCAGTCATGGAACTGGAATACGGCAGGGCGTGCAAGCAAAGATGGTGGTCGTGGACGTGGTAGCCAGACACCTGGATCTCAGAAGCAACAGGGTGGGACAGCTTAGGGTAGCCAGGCTGTGTTTCAGGGCCACGACACTGGGAATGTTTATGCAGTGCAACATACCCAATAGGAGTAGGATCCCAGGCCTTTTACAGTTAGAGGTACTATCCTAAAAGCATCTGTTTTATCTTCAGTAATTTTTGATACGGGTGCTACACATAGTTTTATTTCTATGCACATTGTGGAGATCCTTGGCCTCTGTTTTTCTTCTTCTTCTTCTGATATCATGATGCTAGACACTCCATTGGGGACTCGGATGGCTGGTGTACATCTGTGCAAGGAGTTCCCCCTTGAGACTGGTGGGTGTCACTTCCTTTGGGACCTCTATGTCTTGTAGATGAGAAGCTATGATGTCAATCTGGGGATGGACTGGTTGGTTCCCTTTCAAGCCTTTGTATACTACAATTGTCGCAGGGTGAGTTTCAAATCACTAGAGGGCAGAGAGTTTCTATACAAGGGTGAATGGGATGTTCAGGCGAGTCAAGCTGGGCCAGAGCATCATGGGCGAGGTGGAGTCACAGCCCATATTGCAAGCTTATATCTAGATGACCTGGGGACTTGTCATATGGATTTCCCTCTAGTTGTAGATCGTTTTTGGGATGTCTTCCTGGACGACATTTCAGGTCTTCCTCCAGAGCGTGAGGTGGATTTCTCTATTGAGCTTGTGCCAGAAGCATCACCAGTGTCCATTCCTTCTTATAGGATGTCCAAATCGGAGTAGCAGGAGCTCAAGAGGCAGCTAGGGGAGTTATAGGCAAAGAAGTTTATCCGACCCAGTACTTCTCCATGGGTTTCACCGGTCCTTTTTGCGAAAAATGCAGACAGTACCATCAGAATTTGTGTGGATTATCGGAAGCCGAACCATTTGACTATTAAGAACCGATATCCCTTGCCAAGGATTGATGATCTTTTTGATCAACTTCATGGAGCACAAGTGTTCTCGAAGATTGAATTGAGATCTGGATATCATCAGATGCACGTTAGACCATATGATATACCTCTCACATCTTTTAGGAGCAGGTATGGTCTATACGAGTATACGGTTATGCCGTTCAGACTCACGAACATGCTAGTGGTTTTCATGGATTTGATGAATCGTTTGTTCCACCCTTATCTGGACTCTTTTGTGGTAGTATTCGTGGACATCCTCTTGGTGTACTCTCTCACTCGACACGACCATGCCACCCATCTAGAGATCGTATTGAGTACACTGAGAGAACATCGCCTATATGCTATGCTCTCAATGTGCCACTTTTGGATGGACCAGATTCACTTCCTGGGACATATTATCTCATAGGCAGGAGTTTCAGTGGTCCCAGAGAAGGTGAGAGTAGTAGCTTCCTAGGATCATCCAAAGAACATGTTTGATATACGGAGTTTCTTAGGGATGGCTTGTTACTACAGAAACTTCATACAAGAATTCTCCCACTTAGTAGCACCATTGACGATTCTGAATAAGAAGGGTGTGAAGTTAGTATATTCAGAAACCTGCGAGACAGCCTTTACCTTAAAGGAAGGTTGACATCAGCACCGATCCTCATACTCCCAAAGCATGGGAAGAGCTATATAGTTTACTGGGATGCATCAGGTATTGGGCTGGGAGTAGTGTTGATGTAGGGAGATCAAGTAGTTGTGTATGGGTCTCAACAATTGAGGCGACAAGAGAGAAATTACCTGACACATGATCTCGAGTTAGCTACATTTTTTCATTCGTTGCATTGTTGGAGACATTATCATTTGGGAGAGCATTTTGTGGTCTCCACCGATCACAAAAATCTCAAGTATATTTTTACTCAGCGTGACATGAATTTTAGGTAGAGAAGGTGGGTCGAATACCTACAGTCTTTCGATTTTGAGCTTGCCTATACTCCTAGTAAAGGTAATGTAGTAGCTGATGCACTAAGCAAGAAGACTCAGATACAGGCAGTGTAGGAGGCCAGTGGTGAGTACTAGCTCATGGATTTTTTCTTTGAGATGCATCTGGAGGTTCACCACAGTCAGGGGTGGACATATCTTTCCTCTTTTGTTGTGACATCTACCCTCATCGATAGAGTGTGGATGAGACAACTATCTGATTCAGAAGGCCTAGTTCTACGGGAGTTTGTTGCAAGTGAGGACCCACCTCCTGGTTGGATGATAGGTGATGATGAGGTATTGTGCTTCCATGGATGAGTGTGGGTTCTAGGGGATATACACGAGGAGCGGATGCGAGAGTTTCATGCTTCATATTGGGAAGTTCATCCCAGGGTTACCAAGATGTACCCTGACTTGAGACGTCAGTATTGGTGGCCGGGTATAAAGAGAGAAGTAGCTGGTTTTGTTACGAGGTGTTCCACCTGTCATCAGGTGAAGGCAGAGCATCAGAGACCAGCTGGACTATTACTGTAGTTACCCATTCCAGAGTAAAAATGGGATGATGTCATGATGGATTTCGTGACAGGGTTGCTGAGGTCACCAAGAGTCAATAATACCATGTGGTTTGTCGTGGACAGACTCACAAAGGTAGCTCACTTTTTTCCAATCAAAGGGACCTTCAGTTTTGATGAGCTCAGAAGGTTGTATATCCAAGATATCATACGTCTTCATGGGGTCCCTCATTCTATCGTTCCAGATAAGAACGTCCAATTGACGTCTCGTTTCTGGTAGAGTTTTTAGAGGGCACTGGGTACACAGGTGCTTCTGAGCACAACTTACCACCCTCAGACTGATGGACAGTCAGAGTGTACTATACAGGTGCTAGAGGAAATGTTGTGTACGTGCGTCCTAGACTTTGGGGGACTCTTGGGATAAGCACATACCCCTAGTTGAGTTTGACTAAAATAACAGTTTTTAGGCAACTATCAAGAGGGCACAATATGAGGCTTTATACGGTAGGTCATGCCGATCACCTTGGTGCTGGTTAGAGGCATGTGAGGCAGCTTTGATGGGACCACGTCTCATGTAGGATACTTCTGAGCAGGTCTAGTTGGTTCAGAAGCGGATGGCTACCACACAGTATCATTAGAAATCATATGCTGATCGCCGCAGATGAACTTTGTAGTTCATGGTAGGGGATCAGGTTTTCTTGCGTGTTTCACCGAGGCTGGGACACAAGAAGATCAGGAGACAGGGTAAACTTTCACCGAGGTATGTGGGGACATTCGAGATCCTAGAGAGAGTCAGGCTAGTTACATATCGGTTACAGTTACCTCAGAGGTACTGGTCCATGCACGATGCCTTCAATGTATCTCAGTTGTGCCGCTATCATTCAGACCCAACTCACGTCTTTCACCCCGAGGAGGTTGAGCTCGAATTCGATGCGTCCATCGAGGAGTATCTGATACGTTTGTTCATAGGAGCACAAAGGTTCTTTGAGGCCAGTCATTTCCTCTCGTACGGGTGTTGTGGCAGCATAGCTGAGTGTAGGACGAAACCTGGGAGTGGGAGACCAATGTATGTGCTTAGTGGCCGAAATTGTTCACAACTAAATCTTCTCCACCCTTGGAAGGGAAATTCGGGGATGAATTTTTATAAGGGGGGAAGTTTGTAAGAACCCAGTTCTTATTTTTTAGGTATGGGCTTCTTCTTTTCTTTTTTCCTTATGTTTTTTTGAGAAAACATCGAAAATGGGGAAAAATTCCAATTTTGGAAAGTACACGCTGTGTACTTTTTCCACACGCCATGTACTTTTGGCCGTGTGGGATGGGTACACAGGGAGTGTGGCCATGATGAGGATGAAAGGTGTAGGAACCAACTACACGCTGTGTAGTGGTCCTTTACATGCCGTGTAGTTAGTCGGCAGGCCAGAACAGTAAGGCGATGGAGCAGCCGCCAGCTGGGTGACAGTACATGCCCTGTAGTTGAGAGTACATTCCGTGTACTCCTGTCGGAAAGTGAACAGTGTCGCGCTGGCGTGAAGCCACCAGAGGAACAGTTTTAAAAAATGCGAAGTACACACTGTGTACTTGGATGTACACATCATGTACTTTATTTTTTCACTTAAAATGGGTAGTAGCCCCCCCTTCATAGGGAAGGCTTAGAACCGGAGGAAGGAGCGGGAGGGGATGACTGATCCTTTGATGTTCCACCGAGTGTTCGTCTGGAATCCGTTTCTACCTCGGAGGATCTTGTTGGAACCACATGGGTAAGACCTCCGCTCTCTTTAATTCTTTTATACAAATTCTTTCTCGATGGAAAGTTATTTACGTTTGAATGGGTTTTCTTCTTCAACAGATCTACATCATTCATGGGAATTTCTGGAACCGATGTTTGTGTATACCGCTCGTTGGCGTATAAGGTGGGTTTCTTGGTGTTAATTGTTTCAATTGTCATGTGTTTTGTGCGTTTTTTATGCCACAAACCCAAGTTGGGGTGTCATGTGGTTGAGGCCATTGCTATGTTAAACACCTATAATTGAATAGGTGATTATTTGTGATGTTAAACTGTTGGATGGGAGCATTTCTTGGATCCAGGACCATCCCGAGGGGTGCGTTCCTCTGTTTATCCATTTGGCCAGGATACCTGAGGGTATGCCATGTTTAATTTAGCATTATTTTTTCCTTGAGATGAATTTTATGTAAATTGCATGTTTATATGTTGGGTATAGCCCAGCTACTTATGCCTGAGGGTAGTGCTTTATTATGCCTAAGGGCAGTGCTTTATTATAGCCTGTGGGCATGATTGTGTTATCCTGAGGGCAACGTACTATTTCACCTGAGGGAAACCATTCGTGCATGGGGGCTTGAATTCTGTGCCTGAGGCCAATACATCCAACACCTGAGGGAAATTTCTATTACACCTTAGGGAAATGCCTGAGGGTAGATTCTTGTGTTGGATACTCCTTACCGGAGGGTAGGGGTTTACTTGTCTGGGGATGTGGATTGTTTAATTAGAAATGCACTATGGTGATTTCTAATATCTAATGTAATAAATGAATAATTAAATGGAAATTTAACTATTATGTTAGTTACTTTTCAGTACATCTTACTTTATTGAATTTTAGTACTCCACACTTGTTGCATGTTTTACACAAAGTTGAGAACGTGCCTTTGGTGGGTGCCTACTGAGATATATTTCTCACACACTATTTGGGTCATTCTTTTCAGCCCAAAGAGATTACGTATATGCAGGTGTGAATAGGGGAAAGAGTCCCCACACAGGTACTTGACTATTGCTGAGTAGTACGAGGGCATGGGACGGAGCCAAGGCTTGCGATGCCGATGCCAACTGTTTTGCTTTGTTTTACTATACTCAGATTTTGTTGTACTATATTGATGTATGACAAGTTCTGGCTGAATTCTTAGACTTAAGACATGTAGCATCATTACTTATATATTGTTGGTTGTTTCCACTACATTTGTTTATTACTGTTGTGTTTGGTTTACTGCTTCCGCTGTTTGTTTTATGTTTTATTTTGTATTCCGCAGCGCTAAACTTTGACAAATGAGTGCATAGTTTCCCCATGATCAGACCTGGGCCCCCGCTGCTAGTATGCAGCCTCTGGCGTTTGGGGAAATGCACTTGAGGTCATGTGGAGAAATGGGTTTGGGGCACCTATTTTGTGGCACCCGGAACCGAGATGTTACATGGAATATCAATCCAAAAGTGAGGATCCTTGTGTGTAAATACAACAAGGAAATTTCTTCGGTATCCATCACATATTAAATTTTATAATTATCAAAATTTCGAAAAAGAATCTATCCAGATACAATTATTTATGTGAATATATATTCCATGTTCTGTTGCTTTTATAATAATTGGTACATATAAAAAATGGTTGTAAAGCATCCCAATAGGGGCCTACATGGGGTTTTAGTATGGGAGAAAAAGTAAGTGGCCAAAAATTAACCTGAACTGACTATCATAGTGTTAGTTGTATCAGTTAAAATTGAAAATCATATTGAATATATTAATAATGAAAGTAATAAAAATTTCCCAAACATTAATCATAGTATTTAACAAAAATAATTAACAAACTAAGATAGTATAAACCATACATAATATTCCAACATTCAATATAAAATGAATCAAAGATATACTATACTATGTCATGGTGAAACAAAAATACCTTTTTGGGTATATTTAATGTTATAAAATATTCTGGGTTTAATTTATAAAATTTTCTTATATATTGTATGGGTAATGGTTATTATAAAGTCAGAAAATTGTGAGAAATACCTATCCCATCAACATGTATTTCTTTTTTAGGTATACATGAGTGAAAATAATTCAATCATATAATTTCTCTCTCACATAATAAATTCATTCTCTTATACCAGCTCTAGAGAGATTAGAAAATATAAAACAATACTATCATGCCATATGTGCTGAATAAAACTCATATAGATTATATGAAATTGAATAAATTTGAAAAACATTTATGTTTTAATATAACATTACTTCACTAAAAGCAACCAAATGTCATGATTATAATGTGTTAATACATCATATAATAAATAAATTATAAAACATAACATGAAAACATAGTTTAAAACCATAACATCAAATGTTGAATTATGATAATGTATAAAATAATTCGAGGAAATCATTATTTTAAGAAAATAATTTTTTTATAATTATATTCTTTATTATTATTCCATTTATTACCTAAAAATTAATTAATATGAGTGATTGGATGGGTTTTTATACCAATATATATGAATTGTAGGTCCATAAAATATATTGAAGAAACTCATGCCACCAATTGAACATTTAATCCAACCGTATATGGAATGAAGAATTGGGTTTTAGGCTATTCTAAAAATAAAATAAGAAATTATAATAGGAAATAGGGAAATAAATTAACATTAATTAAGAAAATAGTCAAAACAAAAAAAACTATAATATTGAAAGATCTAGTAATATTCAAAATCCTACTCCCAAAATAGAGATATTACACATTTTACTAATATAAAATGGGGAAAATATTGAAGTTTTATGGTCTTAACTTGTTAAGGATGTTGTTTCAGAAAGCTCAAGAATCAAATTAATCAAAGACTAATGTTGGTTACATCCAAATAGAAGGAAAGGAGGTTTATAAATTTATTGAGGGATCCCTATAGATTACAATGTTGAAAAACATTATTTTGGTAATTAAATGGGTTTTTTTTGAATTTTATTTCAAAATTTACCTTTAATTCCTTTTTTTAAAAAAGTAGATGCAATATAAAAAAATTCAAGTGAAAAGTCACCAATGTTCAATTAATAATGGATGGCCTCTAACAAAACCGAATTAAATTAGTGGATACTCACTGGTGGGAGTAAAAAAAACATAACAAACATACAAAGTACAACATTTTACCAATTACTTCAATACATGTGATAATAAAGTAAAACAATAACCATTAGGTTAAGTGTTTTATGTGACTGGATTCAAAACCAATGTATGTTTCATACAATATTCACCAACTCTTATTAATAATATACAGACATAGTACCATAATAGAAATATTATTTTTAATAATCTTATTTAGGTGATATGTAATTATAAACTCCCAAAATGGGCAGCTCAAATGGTTGGTAAAGGATGATAATAATATATATCAAATGAAGAACATAAGTAAATATAAAATTATCAGGAGATCATGAGAAAAAAAAAGTATATTTGTTTGGGTTGGTTTCCTGAGAACCAACTGTTTTGTACTTTTCTTACATGAATGTTCACTTTCTGTATATTGTTCATTGTTCTGCATGACTATAATATAACAATGTCCTGTAATATTTGTTGCATTGATAAGGTCATGGAATATCCCCGCTATGATGAGAACCTTAGAATTATATAAAAATATTCTTAAATAAAGTTCTACAGTTGGATGACATACTATGATAGGACACATAGTATACAGACTATCATGTTCGAGCACTCGTAAGAAGATGGGACCCTCTCTCATTGAGTTCGCCCTTGGTAATCTCCAAGATGGGAGATTATGAGAACAGACCCGCCAGTTGTAATTCCGCATGATTTGGGGTCATCAGACATTACTACCAACGAGTGTGTGTAATGGTCCTTAGACTGGAAGATTATCATTAACTCATGTCATGACTCGCATACATTGATTTGCTGAGAAAAACCGTCACGAAGACAGTTGGCAGGAAGTAGGGTACGTTGGGTTCACCATGAATGACATGTTGTTAATGGATATGTCGAGGAAGGATTTGTCACTTACATATATATAGAAGAATATATCTCGGGCCCTTTGATTGAAATAGAACTATCGAAAAAATTCTAGGGCCATGGTGACATGACGAGTTTATTTCCGGATGTCATAGAATGACATATCAAGCATATAGGTTTATGACACTACCATGAAACCTGCTTGAAGAGATATTGAGACAAAGGGATTAAATTACACATTAACCATTCTTATGAGGTGACCTGTCAATGCGGCATCAACTTCTTTCTCTTAGGTGACATGACCCATTGCTAGACATTAATCTTGTACTTTAGGCAAGCTCGCCTAATGCCAACGAGAAAAAGGCCTAGAGGGTCACACACTAAGTGTATCCAAGTATCTCAAGTAGAAAAAATATTACTCCCATACATGGATTAATAATTATTCAAGAAATCCTAAATAGTTTTATTGATGGAGGAAGAAAGAAATGAACAACCAGATATACACGCCATGTACTAATGAATACACGCCATATAGTTTTTCAGGGAAAACAAGTACACGCAATGTATTAAGGATTACATGTCGTGTAGTTTTCATTTTGGAAAGGAAAAGAAAAACATGTACACGCCGTGTATTAATGATTACACACCATGTAGGTTTAAAAAAAACAAGTACATGCCCTGTATTAATGATTACACACCGTATAATTTTCCAGTTGGGATTTTGAGGATATAATATTGATTTATTAAATGATATTTATTATAATCAGTGTGGGTGCATGTTAGGGAATTAATTATTCGACATGGGGGTTTTCAATAAGAGTCAATGAAATAAATAAAATGTGTATTGAAATTTTTTATTGTCATAACTCTATAACATGAAACCGGATTATAAATATCCTCAAAACCCCAACTCTTTTCCCCAAAAGAGAATCGTTGTGCAAAACAATTCTGGAGATTTCTTTCAAGGATGAAAGAACCCCTTCCTCCAAGAACACTGTCAAGTTTGAGAGAGATCCTCTTCCATCGAATCAAGAAGATCTAAGGCCGATTTCTTAAGAAAAGGTTTCTCAATGCTTTCACCTAGAGATTCCACTGGAGATGTCCAGATATATGAGGTGCACGTGTGGATCATCGCTAATGGAAGTCTACACTTGGATTCTGCGACGCAATAATGAATCACATCAGAACGTGATCAATAATATCAACTAAGAATGACCACCAAAAAGGTACTTCTTATGAATTAATTAAATTAATTATAATAAACCTGTGACAATCCACTTTTGTGGTTCCAGTACCATTCTTCTTCATTGTGTATTTCTGTGAATCGATCCGTGGAGACTGGCATTTATCGTCGTATTGATCCCGGATTGATCATTTCTAATGACAAAAAGCCATGTGGGCACATCCACCCACGAGCTTCTGATGTGCCCAGATCCTGCAATTGGTATCACAGGGAGGTTACAGTATTGATTATAGTTATTTAATTTTCCATGATAATTTACTCATTTATATTCGATTCAATTCAAGATAAATTGTTCTATAAAACTGAAATAACGAGATCTGTTCTTCCTCTATTTTATCTCGATTAGAATCACATAAATGAACTATTAATTTTCATTTTCATTAAATTAAAAAAGATGGTCTCATTTGTAGGATCTGCACTTTCTGTCCTTACAAGACAAGAATAAACGGTGTGTAGTGAAAACTACATGCCGTGTACTTAGTTTCAGTGAACCGGTACTTGTCCTCCAAACCACGACGTGTGAATTAATTATACCTAAGTATTTATTACCTCATGTTGACCATAAATAAACGGCGCATGGGAACAAAAATACACAACGTGTATGTTGAATCAACACTCTATATAGTCCTATCCGGTCTAGGTGAAATAGTGTACAAGTAGAAGTCGTGTTCCACATAAACAGGATTGTCAGGCCGATAAACCGCATAACAAAGAAGTACACGCCGTGCTAGATTAATCTATATACCGTGTACTCCAAAATTTCCAGTGAAGATAAAACATCCCAAATCCCCCGTCGTGTAGTTTGGATAAAGGGTGAAAAGAAATACACACCATGTAAATATAAACTACATGCTTTGTACTTTCTAGAAATGGAATTTCACCAGGTTTCCTCCAAATGTACAAAGACCTATATAGGGAATATGGATGAGAATAATCTCAAGGAAATTCAGAAACAAATTTAATATAAAGAATTTATTTATTATAAGATCATAATGAATTAATTTCATCGGTGACATATCTTAAATAATAGAACGACTAAAAGAATTTGAATTCTAAATATGCAAAAATCGTATTGCATGCTATGGATGATCATGAGCTAGACCAATGACCCTTTGGTATGTGTGTTTGGATTCATTTAAATTTTTTTAATTTAAATTCATTGGCATGCGAGCCTTCTTCCAATAATATGTAGGGACTATGTGACCACAGTTTCTTTAATGTAAAGCCCATGTAATAGAGGATCTCCCAAGCCGGAGGAGATGGTTCGAAACCAGAAGCTGAGGCAAAACCAACCCAAGAAGATACAAAGGTGGACAGGGGAGCTGCAGAACATGAACCATTGGTTCAAGGTGTTTTCCCTATGTCAGAGTTAGCTTATCAAACCACTAGATAAGATAACCAATATAATCTCATGATCATGCCATCTTATTTTATTTCTGTCAGATTTCATGGTTTATTTATTATGTATGTGTTGCCATGATCACATAGTTAATAAAATGAACAAGCATGAAAAGATGGAATAAAATAAAATCTAGACTATGCATAAACATTATCCAAACATGGTTAATAAAATAAGAAAGAATCACTTAATATTAACAAGCATGTGATAATGGAAAACTATGTATAAAGGATTAAAATACCTCAAAACCATATTAAGTTAGACCAAGCCTTCTATTACATGATTAAGGGTAAGACTCAATAAAATTATTTGTTTGACCAACCCTTGTTGGGACACTTACATTTATAAAGGAAGACCTAATGAATGGTTTCGGGTCGACCTAACCATATTACATCATGTGGAGTAGCCCTTGATAGACATTATGTAATTTTAGAGGCAATGGTTGAGTAAATCCATGTCATGATTTCAAGATTGGGGAGTCCACTCAATAGATCAAGGAACAGTAAGTTCACAGTTGGCAAAGACCTTCCTACCTGAATACCTTCAAATAGCTTGACCAAACCTTTTCAGGGTTATGCAATGGGGAATAAGGATCCTTGACAATAGAATGTCAATGTAACTGAACATTCCGAGTTCAATTGTGAGGGTCATTTGGACTTGATAAAATAGTGGAAGACTTAATAAAATTTATTATTTCTCATAACAATGTATCAAGATAGTATTGTTAAATCTACTCTTTTAATTTGTAGAAAATTACAAACTCATCAACCCCATTTTCTCAGTGATCAATTCCAGATAAAGGCAACATCTTCACCAGCAGTAACTTTTAGTAATGGTTTAGGTGCCTTCGGGTGATCCTACGCCATGAATGAATTTTTTACGTGTTGGAGTCCTCACTTCATGATTCTCATACCCCAAGGGTGAGTGATAAAGATTTCCTGGTATATGATCAACATTTGAGTGATGCAATTGACGTTCAATGTCTGATGATGTCATCTATTTCTGGTTAGCCCATGAAGTCTCATGAAGACATGGATGCCTACAGCATACTTGAGCACCTTTATGGTCTATTCCAGGATAGTGTAAGACAGTATAGGTTTGAGAACTTCAAGGCTCTATTTCATCAAAATCTTGAAGATGGTGCCCCAGCTGGGCCTCATATAGTCAAGCTCATTGGCTACATTGAGCTCTTGGAGGTTCTAGGGTTTAAACTCTCTGAAGAATTGGGTACCGATCACATTTTTGTATCACTCCCCCATAGCTTCTTCGTCTTTGTTGTAAATTTCAACATGAAAAACATTTATAAGTCTCAATCAGATCTTATTATCCACATTCACCATGTGGACAATGATATGAAGTGTGAAAATCC
Source organism: Viscum album (assembly GCA_963277665.1). NCBI lineage: Eukaryota > Viridiplantae > Streptophyta > Magnoliopsida > Santalales > Viscaceae > Viscum > Viscum album. The sequence goes on along the minus strand of OY728152.1, from coordinate 49,512,750 downwards.
TTCTGTCATCATGGTGAAGAAAAGGAAAGGGGAGGTGAAGAGTTTTATACCCAAAGCTTCTTCAAGGCCTTCCATGAAAAGTAATATCAAAGGGGATTCATGAGAAAAAGGATGTTGTTTGTTTCACATGTGGCAAGAAGGGACACTGGAAGAAAAACTACACCCATCCAAGGAAGTAAGGGGAAGATTTAGGTGCGTTTTTCATCGATTACAATCAATCTGTTTCTACAAATTTGGTATTAGATGCAGCTTTTGGTGCTCACATATGTATGCAAATACAGGAACCATATAGATTCAGGAATATTGATCTAGGGGAGGTATATCTACGAACATCCAATGAAGCTAGACTTACTATTGTAGCTATCAAGGACTACCACCTCACATTTCCTACAAGGATGGTCTTGGTTTAAAAAGGATTTCATTATGTACCCTCTGTAACCAAAAATATTATTTCAATATCCAGATTAGATATTTATGGATTCATCTTCATGATTGGAAATGAATGTTTCTATTTTTAAATAAATGGCATTTGTTTGGGTAGGGATCATTTATAGAACAACCTTTATGTGTTAGACTACACAAACCATGTAATGGCAATCGATGGAAAATTTAATTCATATGACTCATACCACACCCATCATTGGCATCACCAGCTAGGTCGTGTCAATGAGAAACGTTTGACAAAATTACATCAAGATGGGTATTTATATTCTTTTGAACTAAAACAACTTGGTGTTTGTCATGCGTGTCTACAAGGAAAATGACTAAAGCCCCATTTCGTTGTAAAGGTGAAAGGGCTAAAGAGATCTATAATTAGTTCACACAGATGTTTGTAGACCATTTCCAATTGAATCAAGGGGTGGGTTCTCTTACTTCATAACTTTTACTGATGATTTTAGTAGATATAGATATATTTACTTAATAAGTTATAAGTTAGATTCTTTTGATCAGTTCAAAGAATACAAGAATGATTTCGAGAACCATCTTGGTAAGATGATTAAGAAACTCTGCTCAGACATAGGAGGAGAATATCTTAATCCGGAATTCAATGATTGCTTACGGGAGTTTGGGATTCTATCTCAACTCACTCCTCCATACACACCTCAGTGGAATGGTGTATGTGAAAGGAGTAACGACACCCTGTTGGACATGGTGAGATAAATGATGAGTCATGTAAGTCTTCCATTATCCTTTTGGGATATGGATTACAACTAACAGTACACATAATAAACCAAGTACAAACTAAATCAATAAATGGTACTATATATGAATTATGGAGTGTACACAAATCCATGTTGTCGAATTTACATGTGTGGGGCAGCGAAGCATTTGTTAAGCCCAGTTCAGGTAACAATCATTCAACCCAAGGCATAGAGTGTATCTTTATAGGATATCCCATGGAAACAAGGGGATATTAACTATACAACCCCTTAGATAAAAAGGTAACAGTGGAAACGCACTCTATATTACATGAAATAGAGCACATCTCCAAAAGTGATAGTGGGAGCGAGATATAATTCAATGAAGTTGAGGCTCAAGATACAGTAGAGTTGGTACAAGAACAGATTCCACAAAGCCCTATGGAAGAACAATCTGTTCTAGAGACATAATAAATGAGTGGGGGAACGAGATAGGTGAGAGAACCAGAATGATATAGTTTTCATGTCCCTAAGGATGGTGACTCATTATTGGTGGACAATGATGATCCTCTTACATACAAGGAAGTAGTTGAAGGCACAGACATAGCCAAGTGTCAAGAGGCCATGAATTGTGAAATGGATTCCATGTACCAAAACCATGTCTGGATTTTTGAAAATCCTCTAGTTTATGTAAATCCTATTGGTAATAAATGGGTATTTAAGAAGAAATTGGACATAGAGGGGAAAGTCAGCACCTATAAGGCATGACTAGTGGCCGAAGGTTCTAGACAGCATCAAGGAATTGACTGTGTTGAATCCTTTTCACTATTTGCGATGCTGAAGTCCATCAGAATCCTATTGGCAATTTCCGCATACCATGACTATGAAATTTGGAAAATGGTTGTCAAAATAGAATTCCATAATGGGAACCTCCAAGAATATGTCTACATGATGCAACCTGAATGATTTGTGACTCCAAAGGATGCCAAAAAGGTATGCAAGTTGCAGAAATCCATTTATGGATTAAAAAAATCATCATGGTCATGGAATATTCATTTTGATGATGTTGTAACAGAATATGGATTTGTTAGGAATTAATGTGAGCCTTGTATCTAAAAGATGTTTAGTGGAAGTGCAGTCGTTTTCCTAATAGTATATGTTGATGACATATTACTAATTGGAAACGAAGTACCTTTTTAACTGTCAGTTAAGGAATGGTTAAATAAATGATTCTTCATGAATGACTTGGGAGTGGTAGCATATGTTCTTGGGATCAAGATCCATTGTGAAAGATCCAAGAGAATGCTGGGCCAGAGTCAAAGTACATACATTGACAAGATACTGAAGAAATTAGTATGGAACAATCCAATAGGGGATTATTTCCTGTGTCACATGGCATTCATATTTCCAAGAAAATGTGTCCTCAGACACATGAGATGAGAAAAAAATGGCAAGGATCCCTTACGCATCAGTGATTTGGTCAGTCATGCATGATATTATATGTACATGGCTAGATAATGCTTATGCATTAAATGCGGTAGGCAGATATCAAGATGATCCAGGAGACCGCCATAGGATGGAAGTCAAGACTATCCTTATGTTGTTGTGGCGTACTAAGGATATGTTCCAAGTTTATAGAGGAGATGAGGAGCTGGTCATCAGAGGAAATGTAGATACTAGTTTCCAGACTGATCAAGATGACTAGAAGTCGCAGGCAGGTTACATCTTCAGTTTGAATGGAGGTGCAGTGAGATGGAAGAGCTCAAAGCAATGTCTGGTGGCAGATTCTACAGCTGAGTCCGAGTATATCGCATCTTCTGAGGTAGCTAATGAAGCAGTATGGATGCGAAGAATCGTCCAAGAGTTGGATGTAGTACCTAGAAGTAAAGATACTATCACACTCTATTGTGATAATACTATAGTGGTGGAACATGCAAAATAGCCAAGGTCACATCAGTGGACAAAGAAAATACTTCGGATGTATCATCTCTTGAGGGATTTTTCTCGGAGAGGTGAAGTTGAAGTGAGCAGTATTTCCATAGAAGACAACATGGCAGACCCCTTGACTAAATCTTTGAATCAGAAGAAACATGATCATCATGTGAGTTCTAGTGGACTAAAAGTGGTAGGCAGTTAGATCTTGTCCATACAGGTGTTTGTTAGGGTTGGTGTCCTAAGAACCAACTATTTTGTACTTTGATTACATTATTGTTCACTTATTATATATTGTACATTGTTATGAATTAAAAAAAATATAATAATGTCCTGGAATATTTGTTGAATTGATAAGGTCATGGAAGATACCTGCTATGATGAGAACATTGAAATGCTATAACAATATTCTTAAATAAAGTTCTATGGTTGGATGACATGCTATGATAGGACACATAGTATACCGAACATCATGTGCCAGCGACCGTAAGAAGATGAGATTCTCTCTCATGGAGTTTTCACATGGTAATATCCATTATGGGAGATTATGATAACAGACCCGCCAATAGTAATTCAACATGTTTTGGTGTCATCAGACATTACTATCTATGAGTGTTTGTAATGGTCCTTAGACTAGATGATTATAATTAACACATGTCATGACTCGCGCACGTAGATTTGCTGATGAAAACCGTCACGAAGTTAGTTGGTGAGAATTAGGGTACGTTGGGTGCATCACAAATGACATGTTGTTAATTGATAATTCGAGGAAGTATTTGTCCCTTCCATATTTATGGAAGAAGATATCTTGGGCCCTTTGATTGAAATAGAACTATCGAACAAATTCTATGGCCATGGTGACATGACGAGTTTATTTCTACAATTCAATGAATGAAAGATCAAGCATATAGGTTTATGACACTACCATGAAACCTGCTTGATGAGATATTAAGACAAAGGGGTTAAATTACACTGTAAGCATTTGTATGAGGTGACACATCAATGCGGTGTCAACTTCTTTCTCTTGGGTGCCTTGACCCATTTCTAGATAGTAATCTTGGACTTTAGGAAAGCCCGCCTAATGATAACGAGATATTGGCCTAGAGGGTCACACATTATGTGTATCCAAGTATCTCAAGAAGAATAAAGATTATTCATGTATGTCATTTAATAATTTTTCAAGGAATCCTAAATAGTTTTAATAATGGAGGAAGAAGAAAATGAAAAACAAGATATACACACCGTGTAGTTTTTCATGGAAAACAAGTACACACTATGAATTAATGATTAAACACCATGTAGTTTTCATTTTGGAAAGGAAATGAAAAACAAGTACACACCATGTATTAATGATTACACACCATGTAGTTTTATAGAAAACAAGTACGCACGGTGTATTAATGATTACACGCCGTGTAGTTTTCCAGTTAGGAATTTGAGGATATAAAATTGTTTTATTAGATGATATTTATTATAATCAGCGTGGGCGCATGTCAAGGAATTAATTATATGACATTGGGGTTTTCAATAAGAGTCAATGAAATAAATAAAATGTGTAACGCATTTATTTATTTTAATAACTCTACAACCTCAAACACGATTATAAATATCCTTAAAACCCCAACACTTTTCCCAATAAGAGAATCATTGTGCACAAAAATTATGCAAAATTATTTCAAGGCCGAAAGAACCTATTCTTCCAAGAATACTCTCAAGACCGAGAGATATCTTCTTCTATTGGATCAAGATGATCTAGGTCCGAAAACACAAGTAATGGATTCTCCACGCTAGCGCCCAGAGAATCCTTTGGTGATGTCCAGAGATATGAGGTTCATGTGTGGATCACCGCTAGAGGAATTCTACACTTTGCTTCTGTGATGCAACAATGAATAACATCGAAACATGATCATGAATATCAACGAAGAAAGTACACCCAAAAGCTACTTGTTGTCAATTAATTAAATTAATTATTATCAACCTATGATGATCCTCTTTTGTGGTTCCAGGACCATTCTTCTTCTTTGTCTATTTTTGTGAGTCGATCCATTGAGACTGGCGTTTACCATCGTATTTATCCCAGATTGATCAATGCTAATGACAAAAAATTCCAAGTGGGCACTTCCACCAACGTGCTTTTGTTCCGCCCAAAAACTTCAATATGAACATATTGTAAATAAATCATTCTTAGGAAGGCATGAATCATAAATCCTGAATAATGATAAATATATTTTGGTAAAACAAAATAAATGAGTAAAAGGTTTGAAGAAATAAGTGTAAGAAATTATGATCCATGATGAAATATCATAGGTATGTTTCATAAATTTACATTGTGACACAAATATAAAAATATAAAATCATAACATGTTTCAAAGTTAATAACCAATACCATCAAAAAATAATGGATCAATCTTCACTTCCTTCTTCCAAAAACATAGTGGATCAAGAAACAATACATGTGTCCCATAGTGGATTGTGAAACACTACTCTTGTCCCATAATAATATATTTAGATATAAATTACAACCTAATTAATTATAGTTATATATTATTCCTATCAATCATATTATATATAATCTATACATATATAGGATATATTAATATGAAAAAAATTATAATCTCATCCTAACATAATTGACATTGTATTAATAATGTGTTTTCAATAATAAATCCATTAAAATTTAATAAAATAAATCCATCGAATGAAGGTGGATAATATCATTAGATAATATCCCCATTAAATAATATTAAATGTTAAATTATGTTTAAATTGATGGAAAACACTTTTTAATACAATTAGAAAATTACTTATATTTTTTTGAAAAAAATACCCATTTTAATTTTGAAAACATTCATTTCATTGGAAATGTTTTAAAAAAATAAGAATAGAAATTAATTTTATAAAACAGAAAAAGTTAGTAAATAAATCAAAAAATTAAAAATTGGAGGTAACTCAAGGAAAAAATTATTAATCATAAATAATATAAAAAATAATTTCTCCTTATGTGAAATAATTCAATTTTAGTAAAAATGACTCGTTTCTAATGCCGAAAAAATATTACTTATACACTTTTTTTGAGAAAGTAAAAGTAAATAGAAAATTTTTATGGTAAATAAAAATATATATATAATGGAATATTCAAAATAATATATATAATATACACATGGAGGAGAATGATTTGAAAAAATAATAAGATCTGGTCAACTCCACTTATGGTAAACCTTTAAATTTAATTGTTAACTAAACGATGTATAATGGTAATAATTTTTCATAAACAAAAAATAAAAATATTACAAGAATATATATTCTGATTTAGATAAAACAAACATTAAATTTACACCTTTAGGAATTTAGATGTGGAAATCACAATTTCAATGTGAGATTGCAAAACAAACACTAACATCAAACTTCCTCTATGTCAAATGGGTTCTAACTCCATGAGAAATAAATTTTGTTTTAATATTCACATAAATATGAAACTTGGTCATATTAATTATACCTTATAAAATTAAATTTTATTTCTCTATTACCCACAAATTAATTTTTTATTATTAAATTAAATATCTGGTTTAATTTTTTTTATTTTATGCAAATCTGATATTAGAAATTTTAATCTTTTATACATGTTCATTGCACCATCACATCCAATATTTTCATGATTAATTTATATTTATTTTTTAATATTTAAGTGTTTTTATGATCCTTTCATGTATCAGACATCGACAGTGCCTAGATAAGGCTTTTAAATATCATTTTTAGTGACTATTTAATTAACAAAATAATTAAATTTTGGTGGTTATAAATTCTTGTATAACCACACTGGAATTATTAAATATCATAAAATTTTCATTAATATGTCAAATTAATTCTATTTTGGTTTACTTAGTTCTTTATATTGTAAAATTTATATCTTCCATCATCTTAATGGTAAAACCATCACAAATACATTTTCATTATAAAAAATTAATGAGTAAAGAAATTATTTATTTGTAATACTAACTCATTTTTTGTAGAATTATGATTTTTATAAACTTTTTATAAAGTGATAAATAAAATTTAATAAGTGGAATTTAAATATGATGAAGAATAATTGTTATGTATAAGATAAAACATACGCTAAAAACATGAATATTTTATTAGGTAGATTCCTAAAAATAAGTAATTTTGGACTTCTTATTCTAAAAAGATGTTCCTAAATTTGATGTAGTGTTTATAAGGAAATATTTTGGGATGTTGTTAAAGTTATAAATTAAGGGAGAGTGAGGTTAATGTAACACAAAATGTATTAGACTTTCTTTTTCCATAAATTAATACTACGTTTGAGAGCTTGTTCGACAACAAACACCTAACTAAAAATATTCGCAACATATTAGTTGGAAATTATTAATAAAAATTAAGTAATAATAAATCCCTTACTAAATTAAATTTTTTAAATCAATTACCAATTCATAAAAAATATGATTAAGAGTACTTAGCATTCGAAATGGAATATTGGAACAAAATTTTTTCCTTTGTATAAATTCAATTTCAATTTTAAATATAAATTAAAATTTTTAAGAATTTAATTAAAAAAGACGAACTTTATTTTTGAATTCACCATATCAGAATTTTCATCATGTTATTTTTTGAGGTTTTTTGAAAGAATTGTCTTTTAGGTGAATTCTAAAAAAATAACAATTTTTCTTTTATCATCACTTTTATAGAATTATCAAAAAAATGAAAGACATAAAATTTATTGGAACATTTTTCAATAAAAATATAAATATATATGAAAAAATATATTATTTAAAAACACCTTATATGATTTTTGAAATATATGTTTAACACTTATGTTACATAATATATCTTTTATTTAATAACAATATTTTTTAGGTTATAATAAAAATAATTTTTCAACACTGGTGGAAATGAAATATAAAAAAAAGGAATTTATTTTTTTATCAATATTTTGAAATTATTTATAAATTATAATATAATTTTATTGAATGAAAATTGTATTACTATGATTTAAATTAATATCTATGATAATGAAAAGACTAATCTTTACAAATAATGGTCTATTAACATTGTGTAATTTTTATCTTATCAAATAAATTATTATATTAAAAAAAATTATTCTAATATTACTATTAATTAAATATTTAAATAATTGAATACTTATTTTGTTGGTAATATTTATTAAATATAATTTATAATTCTTAGTGTTGAAAAAACAATTCTACATACCAGTTTTTCAATATATTAAATGTTTTAAATTACATGTTAACTTCATCTAATTTTGAAATTTAAATATACAATATCATTCCTAAATTTATATCTATAAAAATAAAATTTATTTATATAGTCTTCCATATATTTTTTATAGAATATAATCTACAAGTAAAAAAATAGTTACCTGTGTAAAAAATAGGTATAATATAAAAAAACAAGTATTGAAAGGCTTTAAGCATGTTTAAAAAAGATGGAAATAAGTAGTGGGGTAAATATAGAAACTATCTGACTCCATACTACTTTAATTATATCTATTTTATTCATTTTACCTATAATAGTTTCCTTCTATTATTGAAATATAATCCTTATTTCGAAATGATCGATTTTCCCAACATATAATGGGGATAGAATTCCACCACATATTCACACACTTCTTCCATTGAATTTCATCATGATATTATGTAATTTCTCACCCCTGGAATATTTTCTAATGTACATAATCCAATGGTCTTAACTATCTATTTACAGTCCATTATTTCTATAGATAATATCATGGGGGAATTTTACGTCCTAATGTGAGTATTACTTAACCTTTAACTTTATATTATTAATTTTTTTCCTAAAAGTTTAACCTAAATAATGATATATAATGACCTCGGAAAAATTAGTATACTAAATTGTTCCTATATTAAGGGAAGAAATTTTATTTTTTCATTCCCAACAGCTTATAAAATTAAAATTTTTAATCAGGTGTACAATGGACTACTACCTCCACGAGGCAATATGATTAATTTTTCAACACCAAATTCCATTATTTGATAAAAAATAAGCATTTAATGAATAAAAATGATTAATATTTAAAAATTATAATTATTAAATGAAAATGTATCATATGTCTTCATTTGGTTCAAGTTGTTGAGAAATGGAATTGTTATAAGTGCATATGGAGGACTATCGTCTCCACAAATGATGAATTTTGTTTCACATCACACACCTACGTGGATGGTTCTAAGAATGGCTTTAATAAATATATTTTAAAATTATTAACTTATTAAAATTTCATAAAATTTATAATAAAATTATATAAAACTCTATAAATTATCATAAATTCAATATAACACCCTTTCGTTTTGGTTGGTTTTATGACATAAGTGATAGATTCTACAATGAATAACCAATGAATGATAACAGAATGTAACATAAGCGTGATATAAATTAACAATATTTTAAATTATATGATTTAAGGGTTATTTAAAGAATCAATTAATATTTAATATTATTATTAATTTATAATTTTTTATAATTAAATAATCCAAAACTAGTCATCAGAATGTCTTTTCCTTGAACCATATCGATGTATTCCTCCAAATTTAACAGATGTTAAAAATTAATTTAAATTTTTTTATTATATCATGAAAAAAATGATGGTGAAGAACTTTTGGAGAATAATGCATAAAAAACAATGACATCAAAAATAGTTCAAATTATTACATATTATTAACACCCATCTCTTAAAAAGAATAATAACTAACTAAGATATGTATAAAGGAGAGTTGTTAAAGAAGCATAAAAAATGATATATTTGTGAATAAGGTTCTAGAATAAGTGATTAACATTTGTATTTTTATTATATAGGAGATTTGACTATGTTCATGTAAGCAGGAATACAATGTAATTGATTCCTTATCTAATTTTCAAATCATTGAGACATGTTTCATTTTTTGAAATAAAAACTATTTTATATGGAGTGACTTCTAAAAAATTAATGTATTTTTTTCATATTCCTAAACATCATTAGGTTAGAATATGCATTTGATGTAATTTCATTGAATGTAATTTTATTCAATAGAACCTTTATTTGTAAGGGGATCCTTTAATTAAACTATCTTCTTCAGTTATAATGTGACTTCTTGAATTTCATTCATCCTATATTGGTTCCTTCCACAATAATATTTTATATCAATTTATTTTATCATCCTCCTTATTAACAATGACATTTAATTCTAATATTTTCCATTTATGAATTTATTTCTCAAAATTATTTCATTTTTAATAAAAAATTTCATCTTCTTTATTTAAATTTTCCATTCCTAAAAAATGGATAAATTTCCCACCAATGTTCTCATTTATATATGGAAACATAATTTTGGGTTTTCTCATGTCACCTTCAATAATTTTTCTATAGTTTTTAAAATGAAATTTTAATATCTCTTCTAATGATGTGTGTTTTCAAAAATGGTATTACAATGTATTTGAATGCATTCTCATGCCTTAAAAATAAAATTATTTATCATCCACTGAAAATTAATTTTCAATCTATTATACATTTTTGACATGTCCACCTTTTAAATTTCCCCATTAAATAAATTCGTTGAAAAAATTGGTTTTCATTTAAAAAAATGAATTAAAAAAGGTATTGTAACATCATATTTTAATCTAATGATAAAATAATTTTCTAATAACTCTTCTATAATTTCACTACCATTTTATTCATTATATATAAAGGATATGGTTCCATGAAATTTATTTTTCATGAATCATCCAATAAATATTCATATGTAACACTATTTTAGGTAATTGAATTTTTGGTATCAACCATTCTAATTCATGGGGTGAAATTTTTGTGAGTCCAAATAGAAAATTTTTGAAACCCATTTTTTTGTACATAAAATATTAATCATAGAAAAATTATTAATTTCTTGTGGCACACATATGTCTAAATAATTTTTTCTTGGGTCCTAATATCACCATTCAACGTATTGGTAATATATTTATCTCATGATCTCAAAATGAAAAAAGGGATGATTTATCCCATATCCAGGGCTACATGAGATGATTTAACCAAAGAAAAAGGGTACAAAATAAGATTTATCCAAATCCAAAGACTGTGTATAACAATATATGAAATTATAAAGCATACAATATATTATTTTTTAAATAAGAAGGTTATATAAGAGGATTATCAAAAACCCAATAAGGTACATTGGTGATTAATTTAACTATATTATGTGATGGATATCATGGAGAGTATCCAGTAAATATGATACAAATTAATATTTTAATGGTTTAATATTATGTGGAAATATTTTTCAAATTATTATTTTCCTTTATTCATGATTAATTTCTCTCGATATTTTTTCACACTTTGTCCATGTTTTATATTTTCTAGTGTGACATTACATGTCTGAATATCATGACTTATTGAAAAATCATATTTTTCTATTCTATTTTAATAATATATTTATCCAATTATCATGTTTTCTCATATTCTTTTTATCTGACTGTTAATAAAAAATTTAAATTATACCCTCATTAATCATTTCATATAACCAATTTCTAATGTTTTCATTTAATATACTATTAAGGTAATTATAACATGTGTAAATTGTAGAATGGAATATTGATGTGGGATTTTATAACACCACTGATGTTTTCATTCCCTATATTATATAGATTATTATAACTTATGGAAATTTTATTGGGGATTCTAGTGGAGTTTTATTATATGGAAATGTCAATGTGTGTTACAAACTAAACTACTCTAGCAGCTAACCTAAAATACTCTAAAACAAAAATTTAACTTAGTTTTCTGTGACTATTTTTAGATTTAATACTAATTAAAAATTTATGTCTGGTTTTCATTGATAATATAATTTATCTTTTAATTTTTTTAGTGATATATTTTTAGCACTAGACCTAGGAGTACATGTATGGGGAACCTCTATTGGTTTCAATGCTTTGTTTAGTAATTTTTGGGGATTAAATTACCTTTTTATATTAGGATGAGATTACATTTGTGAGAACCCTTGGTAAATGTCTATGTGATATAACTATATAAAAAATAAAAACATTAAAAAATTTATATTATAGATATTCATTTTTCCCTAGAAATGAATACCGTATCACGATATTACTTGATAATGTTGGATTTAGCAGAGACATACCTAGGGGTAGTAACATTAAATGTGGTATGTTTTGTTTTACCCCAATCATCACTAGGTTCTAGAAACTATCTCATAACTATGCAATTGGTTTCACAGTCCTATGTGATATTCATGTGTCAATCCCAATTATTTTTATGAACCACTATGAATGATTTCATAACCATACTTGTCTAGTTGGAGAAATAAAATGGGTGATGAAAGTGGATAAATTATAGTAAAACCAATATATTCAAATGTTAGGGTATATATGTAATTAATGTTTAATTTTGTCATTTGTATAGTTTTATTTTGGGGTATTTAATAATTTCACATTTCCAACTATTCCTTGTTTATTTTAATCACGAAAATCTGGATAATAATAGTCAATAATGTGTGCAATTGAAATTTGGGAGAAGACTGAACATGAAATGAAACGGATTGAAAGCAGTATGAAAATACTCCAAAAAATCTTATCTGAGTTTATAAAACATAAGACAAAACATATGGTTCCCCCATATACACCCAAGAATGAGAGGATTACAATAAATTGTTTCATTCAAAAACTTCCCATAACCATCATTGATTCTCCCACTCCAATAATATCTTTATAATGGATAATTGTAGTTTAACATATATTTTCCATTCTATAACGATTATAGTATGAAAAGGTTATCTAATTTGTATAACATTTTCAAGGTGAATATAATCCATGGTGGACCCTAATCAATAATATGAAGAAAAAATTTAAATTTACACTATTATATGGGACATGTTTAAAGACCAATAATTAAAAATATATTTTCCCAAAAATATTCAAAAAAAAATAATAGATAATTCATTGACCTGATAAAAATGTAAGATAGATCCATTAAAACCTATAAACTAAACATCACAAGACATTTATGGTATTCCTATAGTTTTATCATATACCAATAAGCTATGTCTATTCAATTATTTAGTTGGTTAAATCCAAGTAACAAAAAACATTGGCTATAATGTAATTTTAATGTTATAAGGATCATTTCTAGACAGGCCAGGTAGATGATTGATGAGAATAGTATTATTTGATGTTAATATATATGAGGGAATCAAAATTAAATGTATAATGAAGTTATTTATGATTATTGATTGTTCATGAAATGGTATTGATGGAAATAGTTTTAGAAATATTCAAGAATACTAATGAGTTTTCTTGGAGAATTATTATAGGCTCATTAACAGTAATTTGGTTAGAAAATTGTCTAGTATTTCTGATGATTATTTGATAATTTTTGTAGATTCATCAAATGGAATTAGATTCAATTCATTGAAAATTCTCCTTGAAATTATCAAACTATTACTATGTTAATTTACAAGATCCAATTATTTTGGGAAACATCACATTCTATTCAACACTTGAAAAAGTTAACACCAAGAATATAAATATTTTAATGAAGAACATCTTATAGTGATGATATGAAACGATCTTATTATTTAATGAACATTTTTAAGAAGGATAAGTGAAATCCAGGGATAATTCATGTGGAATTTCTTTTTAGAACAAGAAAATATTCATTTTCATGATGAATTGATTGTGCAAAATGATTTGATGGTTTCTATGAAAAAAATAATTTATATATTTAATGATGAAGTAACTAACGGTGGCCATGGAAAAAAATGTTGATATTATTTCATATTATTCAAGAAGTGTGCATTGGAAATTTTCACATAGAAATTACTATGTACGTTGGGTGTTCATTAACTACTTAGGATAGTCCTACATTAGGGTATGACAAGCTCAACCTTAGATATTTTGAGAGTCATAGTTCAACCATGACCAAAGGGAGAAGCCCAGGCCAGCCTACGGGAGGAATAGTGTTAGTCATGTGGGCATGTGTTCATGTTCTACAGGATAGCATAAGAGAGCATTATTGTAGCCATCGTGATGGAAAAAATGGGTGAAGGGGGAGATGACATTGGACTCTGTCTGTGGGGTTTTACTTGTAGAATGTTGTATTCACTGCTGGAGAGTTAATTTATAGAGTTGGTTCATAAATTGAAGTGAATTTTTGTGGATATTATGATGTGGGACAAAATAGTGCATGCTTTGTTCATCCATTATTAAAATCATAGATGGAATGATGGATACTTGATATTGTTTATCTAAGCCATCCAAAATAGGTATCTATGTTATCTTTTTTCTCCCCCAATAAATATAATATACATTATTTTTTTCCTAACCATCCAAAATAGGTATCTATGTTATCTTTTTTCTCCCCCAATAAATATAATATACAATATGTTTTTCCTCAATTTTCAAGCCACAAAAACAATGGTCATGAATCCTCAGATGAAACCAAAGGCCCTTCCACATTAGGATGTCTCTGTAGAAAATCTATGATCCATCAAAAACTTTTGCATGTGTTTTGAAAATTTTTCATATGTCTTTTATGCATTAATATAAGGATATCCTACCCATTCATGGAGTCCTGCCTATGGAACAAAATAGAATTTAATATATTTATTTTTTATGTTCAAAATGAGTGGAAAATTATATTGTTTGACTTGCCTGATTTTAGATCGAAATAAAAATTTGAGCACAAAAATTAGTGGAATGGATGTATTAAAATTGGTGATTCTAGTGAGCATATATGCACATGATATTTTTTATTTTCAAGATTATGTGATAATAAATAGAGGATGAGTCTTTAGGAATTTACTACATGATGAACCATGGTGATCCACTAGTTATGTAAAACATTTGGTTATTCAAAATGAATGACCCCACTTGATAAATGAAGGAAATACATGAGTCATTTTAGTTTTTAAATTGGAATTTATAATACCTAAATAATAAAGGGGAAAGTTCAAGAATAATGGGAAGCATGATCATTTGTGTGATTAAATGAGGTATGGTTATTTTCATTTACTATGTGATGAAACAGGGTTTATTAATAGGTGGTCACATACACACATGATAAGATCTATTACCTAAACATAGATGTATTTCTCTGTATTCATGAATATACATACATGTATATGAAGAGTCATGTGTCACATATGATCACTCATGTATCCTGAAGAGATGTTAATACATGAGCTCGTCATGTATTTGTGTTACATTGTTTCAATAATTAAATAACCATTTAGGTATTTTAAAAAAATCCAAAAATATAATACTCGCATTCACTGGGTTTTTTAAATGATTAATAATAATAAGTATGATTAATAAGGGTATTTATGTCAGAATAAGTATATTTATTTTTTTATATTTATTGAAAATTTTAAATGATTAATCTAAAGGATAATTTCTATCATGATATTAATTTAGATCATAGGTTCCATATTATTTAGTATAAATATGTGAATGCGTGAGTTGAAATAATACAACACACCATTTAAATATCTGTTTGGGACCAAAAAAATAGTTTTTACCAAAGAGATAATGATTCAAAACCAGGTATCACTTCAATAAAGTGATCAAATGAAAATAAGCACTTCAAAAGAGTTATGAATACATGCATCATTGAATGTGTTGAGGAACAACACACAGAATGAAAAAAAGAAATCACCCAAAAAAATTATACAAGGGGAACTGGTTCTCCCAGTATAAACAAAAAAATTTCAAATTTTTTATACTAGTATAAAAAATTCCTTATATCCTTTATATGGTGTGAATTTTACATGACCATGATTTTGAAAAAAAATAAATTTTTTTAAGAGCATTGAAATTTTAAAATGATAATAGAATTAATGAAATAAGAAATAGATGATAATGGAAAGTACTGGGTCTTCGTATTGAACCCTTTAAAATTCCTTATCATATTTTTTGTCATTTTAACATCTACATTTCATGTGTATATGAACATTAAGATAGCACAACATGATATATTCCTCTTAATGGGTGCAAAGTTTGGAGAGTAAGTTGGGTAATTGAAAATAAAGTAAAACATAGTAGAAAATTTTGTAAATTTTTTCACCCCCTAATTATCCCTACACATTCTATCTTTTAACTAGATGTGCTATTAGATTATATGTATGAATATAATTTGATTACAGTTTATATCGCCAGTCATTTTTATAAGAATTATATAATGTTCGTATTTGATGTCTATTCTGAATAATAATTTCCATGTAATTATTCTGAGTTCTCTGTTAGTAAACATGTTCATAGTGAAGTGATCCATGATCTAGGAGAATATCATTAATCTACTATCAGCATCAAAGAACCCAATTTTATAAAACCCTATGACTTCATAGTACGTTATCTCATTAATGTAATTCTATAGCTTGAACAACAGACAACACCGAGTACGAGCACACCACAACATACAAAACTAATTGGTCAAAAAGAGGTTATGAATATTATTAAATGCATTTTGAATCTTATATACTCTATATAATTTTAACATCCATATTATGTGTTTCTTAGACATAATATAAGAACACATTCACTATTTCAGATAAAATAATATTTTTAAAAAAATGCTATTTTACAACCTTTTAATAGGGAACCATTTATAAAACCAATATTTGACAATGTTATATATTCAAATTAATGAAATTAAATTATTATTTATAATTGGGAAATAAATAATTTAGTTTTGACAAATTTTTGGTACTTTTCTAATAACATTCAAATTTTTATGAATAGTTAAAATTACTAAATATTAATTAAAAAATATTTTTTAATCGAAATAATAAATAGTGATAAATTATTCACTTGAATGGTTTGGATGTATAATTATATTTTATTTTTATCATTTAATAAAATTTTAGTCATTATAAGTAATTTCACATATAAATTTCACATAAACAAGTATCAATCCTTTGTTAGTTATTATTTCATAAAAAACTTTTTTTTACAGCAGGAATTAATTTTAAATTAATTTCTGCCAATTCTGTGTTTTGAATTTTGAAAAATTTATTCCATATTTTTAATTATGAGGTCTAAATTGTCTAAATATGTAACTTTTTTTTTTAGACATTAGGAATATTTACTTCAGCAAATATTTTATTTACCATGGTTAAAGAGGTAAATCCCATAAATAGGGTTTCAAAAAAAATATTCTAATAATATTAAATTTCCTTAACACATATCCTAACCCTATTTAATGATTTATGTTCTACAATGGTCATCCTTGGGTTGATTTTGGGACCCCATAGAGCCACTTGTCAGTGATAATGACATTTTATATTAAATAATCTAAAGTAAAGACAAAAATAACAAAAGCAAATAAATTTTAGTAATAGAATTTTTTATATGAGGTTATATAATTGATCTATTATAATATAAATATTCATTAGAAAGATAAAAATATTTACTAAATCAGGAAATTTTATTTATAATTTTTATACATATAAAAAATTTATTTATATATGACACAATAATGATGCAGTATTTTCCTTATTAATGAAACATTCCAATAAAAGATAATAAATACCAAAATAAATATAATTTAAAAGTTTTGATTCCATAAAAAAAATTTATAGGTGACTATGAACTGTTAGTATTTATTAAATGTATTTAGTTAGAAGTAATTAATTTTTTAGGATTTTATCAAAAATCAATTATTAAATAATGTCAAAATTGAAATAAATGCGTTTTTAAACCAAATACAATATTATTGGTTGATATAATATTCCAAAAAATCTAAGGTTCATTCAAAAGATTTATATAATAATATATGTATCATTAATGAACAACTTTGGGTTATTTTGGACGTTTAAATTATGTTTATTAACCATATAATATTAAAATACAAAGAGACATGGTAAATGTCAAACTATTTATCTAACAGTTAAAACTAAAAGATATGGTTAATATAGTGACCCAAACCATTCTAAAACCTATTGGTTGAGTTTTTATTGACCCATACCAGAATTATCCATTACATAATACATTTTTTAGCTATTATAAACCGAAAATGATTTTATTGTATAATAATATTTCAATCTTTTCCTAAGGTACCCCTCAACCCTCTCTAAAAGAGAACATCCATTTTTCTCAAATTTACACCTTGAAAGCCATTTTTCTCTACCAAAAACTTCCCATATATCTTATACTCTATCCTCCATTCATTATAGAGGCCATATATTATTCCGAAAGCTAACCCATGGAGCCATTTTGATCAAATCAAAAGGAAGAACCCAAAAAAAGGTAAATGTTTCATCACCTCTTTCAAGTTTTTTCATCCTCCACTTTTTCTTTCCTTGTTGTTTCAATTATAAAATAATAACTCCAGTATATTATATATACTAAAATGTTATTATAAAAACATTTCAACCGTATTCTTTATTCCATCAATCCTATAAATGAAAAATTCACCATATGTGTGTACATATGGCTTACTGTCTCCACGTCGTGGTGTAGTAGTTTTTCAACACGTTATTATTTGGATGGGTACAATAATGATGTATAATTGATATAAATAATAAAAATAGAATGATAATTACTCTTTATATATGATATACCATCCAATTATAAAAGATTTTAATATCAAAATAATGATAATGTCGCTCGTGCATACGTATGGATTACTGTCTCTACGAACAACATGAGATTCATTCCCCATCATATCAATTCAAGAATAATTTTCATTTTATGTTTAAAAAGAAATTTTAAATACTTAATATTATTCTAAATACGAATAAGATACATCCTATCCATAACAAGCATTACCTACATATCAAATCATATAAAGGAAAATGAATCTGTTAACACCCGAAACGACGATAATACTAAAATATTATTAACAAAGAAATATTAAAAGATCATATATGACATCATATTAATATATATGGTTCTTTTATAATTTAATAACCATTATTTCCAAATTATATAGGAGGTTAACCTACCCTCGTCCAAGGAAAAGTACAAGGTAAGGGTTAATTTCACAATCTCATTATTATCTGAGGTTGTTTTTACGTAAGTATCTATTGGGACATCTATATCATCGACATCCATGTTTTGTAAATATGTATTTAAAAAAATTACTATTTACTTGACAATTGGTTAAATTAATTTATACCCTTATATGAACATCTTTGTTTTGAAAGGAATCTTTCAGTCATTTTATAAACAATGTACTTTACGACCTTTTCGACAAAATTAAGGTAAGAATATTTTTAACTTATACTTCGGGTGCAGTTATTCTCCTCCATTATAACATCATCAAAGCTACCGTTAAAATATTATAAATATATTTTCAAAATTTATGTTCTCTTTTACAATTATGTAACTTTAAATGATTTCAAAAAAAGAAAGATATTTTCCTCTCAAACAGTTTTGATTTCATCTATGTCATCATCCATTGATGGATTTTATACATATTTGAAGTCGATTAATTATTATAAAAATATTTCATACTGTATTGAAGGTTTTGTGATATTTTTGACATTGGGTGTGTAATTTTTATACCATTAATGTTTTATTGTTAATGTATTGACATTTCGTATGCTAGTTTTAATATGAATGTTTATGTTATATTTCAACCATTTCATATTAGAAATGTATTGTACTTAGTATGTGGTGGTTGGAGCCTGCTATAGTTCCTCGATGCAATGGTAGGTATTATGAGACAACTAGACATGGAATTGGCTGAGGCCATTTCCAATTTGATATATGCTTTTGGCCAAGGCCTTAAACATTTTTAGATGTCTTGGTCGAGGCCTTGGAAAAATGTTTCAGAATGTCCGACATTATAAATTCCATCATTATGAAAATAATATTGATGGTTCATGTGGTTATTTTACTAGTATAATACCCATGATTATGTTTTATTATGGCATTATTTACTCACCTTATATTCCTGCCCTAAAAGTGTTCTTGTTTATTATTGGTGAAGGCTTGTGTTTTCAATTATTCACCATGCTTAATATCTTTGTTATCTTCTGTTGTATTGCGTACCCTTACTAAGAGTTTGATGCCAACCCTATCTTTTGTTTCACTATCCCAAGATATGATGAAGTTATTTATGAGTGACTTGAATTTATAATCTAGGTGTCTTGTATGTCTCTAATCGGATAAATTAGTGTTGTATTTTTTTTCAAGTTTTAACTTTGAACTTATGTATAAATCTAGTTTCCAATAATACTAAACTGGTCTGTCTTTTGGGACATGATTTCCTTGTGATCTTGCCAATGTTATGTAGTAATGCATTGACTCTGGGTAACTATGGTCGTGGTGTTATAGTTGTTATTAGTGGAAGTTTAGTAAAAACCTAGGAAAATTGATTTAGATAAACTATGCTTAGAGCACATTATCTTAAGAGAGACGTTGAGGATTATTAGTGAAGAACGTCCTAGAATTTTGGTACTGTAGAGATTTTGTGATTTTTCTAAGAAGTACATCCCTATCGAGATACGAGCAGATAGAGGCGGCTCTAGTATAGATGTACCTTGGGGAAAAACCCGAAAACACCACTTTGAGCTAGACTCGAATAGGAACTGGTGCATGACAATGTGCCTTTCTACACTCTTGGTTAAAACACTCCAAGGGGATATGATTAGGATATTTCACATTTTCATTATAATCCATTACGTAGGATTTATGAGTAAATAATTTCTCAAAGAAAACATTTTATGATTATTTCTTATATGTATAATCATTTCAATTTATGTTAGGTATTTTAGAAGTTTGGAATTATGCATTGTTATTCCTAAACTAACCTGGTGTATGCCATTGTTTAGAAATGGTTTCCAGAAGATGGAATGAGACCTCCAGTAATACACATGATCCGAGGAGTAAGAAGGATCATATCATTCATGGTGTTAAGCTAGCATTTAGAAAGGAAATAGTCTCCCACATGTTATAATCATATAAAGAAATAGTATCATTTGTTAATAAGATAAGTAAAGAATATTCATATTCTTATGGGTTTGAAAGGAAGCCAGAGAAGAAAAATATGGTAGAGAGAAAGATGGATAAAATGAAAAATAGAAAGAAGGATTTTCACATATTTGATAACTGTGGAATGAATCACCATGATAAATTCTTGAAGGGAATGTGAGTTTGATATAAGTGTGGATAAAAAGGACACCAAGTATGTGATTTAAATGGTAAGAAAAATGATTGAAATTTGTAATTCCTTATCTATAAGGACTTGGGACACTACAAGAATCAATGTCCAAATCATCAGAGTATACACCAAATGTTGTTATTAGATATTAATAAAGTTATGATACTACCAATGACGAAGTGGAATGATTAAGAGTTCTTATGTTGATATTAAATTATTGTTCCATTTCTGTATAGTATTAAAAATGTATATATTAAAAGAATTATAGAGTATATAATGATTATAATGTTGTAATTTTTCATTAAGGATATGGGATTGTGTGGAACCAAGAAAAGTGACTCAATAGAAGGTTAAATTTTTGGAAAAAAATATGTTTGAGATAAAGATATTCCATTAATATGATTCTGATACTAAGGTAGTTATTTTTGAATAAGATATGATTGATTTGGATAAATTGTATCAGATATTCTTGACAACCTTGAAACTGATTAATGATTTGTATACTGCATAATTTTTGGAGTTTAGAACATTTTTGGATAAAAGGAGTATATCCATTATTCTATCAAGAATAAAAGAGCATGAATATAATAAATACAGTTATATGATAATTCAGAGTGTTACCATATTTTAATAGAATACATGAGGAATGTATTCACATGTTATTACGTGATGGAAAGGATCTTCATTGTGTTTACCTTCCTTATAAATTTTGGACAGTGAATTTGGACATAAGTATTTAGGATAAGTCAAAAGGTTAGAATCGATTAAGTTTGAAATTTAATACTATTATTATGGTTAAATCATTTCATTAGATTATTTTTGGATTATCATAAAAAGGACAACACAGAGGTCGGTCGACAACCGGTCATGTCCGGTAAGGCTGGCAGACATGATCCCGCAACCAAAGGGTTACAAGGGCGCATAACCTACCACTCGACTACGTGATGTCCTAGCCTGTATAATGTTATTTTTTTAAATTTACTAATAGATAAATTATAAATTTATTATTTTTTGGAACCCTATATGATTATGATAAATAAAATATTTTTGAATTCTATTATATTTTGTAGTAAAAGATGTGTTGTTGTAGGAATTAGTTGAAGGATGATACTCTACATGTCATGTATATATATATAAATATATTCACACTTATTCTATGAATAAATTAATTTTTAAACATTAGGGAAGGGATCTTATAACCAAAATTTTTTATCCTATAACCAATTATTTTAAACTTATGATATTTTACATCATCTTATATTGATGGCTTTGATGCCCTAAATTTTACACTTGTTGGTAATTGATAAGCTAAATCTCTATATATAAATAATTATTTTTTCCCTCCATTTATGTTTCTCTATTTTCCACCAATTTTCTCCTAATCGATATCATAACTTGGTGCTATCTTTTTCATTTCCCTTTCTCTCTTATTAAGAATAAATTTAATTAACCAAATATCTGATGTGGGTTTTCGAAAAAATTATTTTTTTATTTGTAAAATTTTATTTTCAAAGAACAATTTCAAATTGTGAGTAAACAATTTATTGAAGGAGGGGAGAATGTAACACCCTAAGATTTCATTGTACATTATCTCATTAATGTAATTCAATAGCTTGCACCGCAAGAAACAACGAGTTCGGCCGCACCACAACTTACTAAATTAATCATTCAAATAGAGGTTAGGAAAAGTATTAAATAAATTTGAATCTTATATACTCTATATATATTTAACATAAAAAATAAGTGTTTCTTTGACATAATATAAGAACAGATTCATTTTTTCGGATAAAATAAGTATTTTTTAAAAAATGCAATTTTACCACTTTTTAAGAGCGATCCCTTTTTAAAACCAATATTTCAAAATTTTATATATTACATTTAATGAAATTAAATTATTAATTAGAATCAGGACATAAAAATTTAGTTTTAATAACCTTTTGGTACTTTTTGGATAACTTTCATATTTTGATGAATAGTGAAAATTACTAAATTTTAACTAAAAACAACTTTTTTAATAGAAATAATTAATAGTGATAAATTATGCATTTCAATGAATTGGAAGTATAATTAAATTATATTTTTATCATTTAATACAATTTAGGTCATTATATGTAATTTCACATATAAATTTGACATAAACAAGTGTCAATCTGTTTATAGTTATTATTTCATAAGAACACGAGTTTTATTTTGACAACTGGAATTAACCTTAAATTAATTTCTACCACTTTTGTGTTTTGAATTTGGAAAAATTTATTCCATATTTGGAAACAGGAGGTTCAAAATTGTGTAAATATGTAAATTTTATTTTTATTCATTAATAATTTTTTACTTCAGTAAATACATTATTTATTGTGGTTAAAGTGGTAAATCCATTATATAAGGATAAAAAAATAATATTATAATAATATTAAATTACTCTAACATGTTTACTAACCCTATGTTCTGATATATTTCCGACCATGGTCATCCTTGGGCTGTTTTTGGGACCCCATGGAGCCACATGGGAGTGATAATGACATTTTATATTAAATAATCTAAAGTGAAGACAAAAATAACAAAAGAGAAAATCTTTTAGTAAAATAATTTTTATATGAGGTTATATAGTTGATCCATTCCACTATAAATAGTTATTAGGAATATACAATGATTTTTTACCTCATTATATTTTATATATAATTTTTACACATAAAATAAATATATTTTTATATGACACAATAATGATGCAGTATTTTCCTTATTAATAAAACTATCAAATAAATGATATTATAAATACTAAAATAAATATAATTTTAACGTTTTTATGACATACATAAATTTTATAGGTTACTATGACATGTTAGGGTTTATTAAGTGTATTTATTTCTAAGTAATTAAGTTTTTAGGACTTTTAAAAAAATCAATCATTAAATAATGTCAAAATTGACATAAATGAGTTTTAAATAAAATACAATATTATTTGTTTATATAATAATCCTAAGAATATATGGTTCATCCAAAGGACTTATATAATTATATTTGTATCATTAATGAACTACATGGGGTTCTATTGGAAGTTTTTAGTATGTTAATTATCCATATATATAAAAATACAAAGAAACATGGTAAATGTCAAACTATTTAACTAAGAGATAAATCTAAATGATAAGGTTAATATAGTTAAACAAACCTATATAAAACCTATTGTTTGAGTGGTTTATGACCCATATACACTATACCCTTTAACTAATTTATTTTGGATCAATTGTAAACTGAAAACGATTTTACTATAATATAATATTTTAATCTTTTCCTAAGGTGCCCCTCACCCCTCTTATAAATGTGTACTTCCCCTTATCTAAAATTCACACCTTCAATGGAATTTTTCTCAGCCAAATCTTGACCAAATATCCTCTCCACCATCATAACTGCATCCAATTATCCTTACATTAGTTAGAAATCCATACTATGGAGCCCTTTTGAACAAATCCAAAGGAAGAACCCGAAGAAAAGATAAATATTTCATCACCTCTTTCATGTTTTTTCTTCTTCCATATTTTCGTTACTTGTTGTTTCCATTCAAAAATAATAACTCAATTATCTTATATATAATGTGATTTTAATATAAAAATGTAACAACCATATACATTATTCTATCCATCCTATAAATGTCAAAGGCACCATACGTGCGTACGTACATCTTACCGTCTCCACGTCATGGTGTAGTCGTTATTCAATACATTATTTTTTGGATGGTTATAATAATGATGTATAATTGATGTAAATAATAAATATAACATGATAATGATTCTGTATATATGATATACCATCCAATTATATTGGATTTTAATATAAAAAACGTTATTGTCCGTCGTGCGTACGTACGGATAACCGCATCCATGAACACGATGATATTCATTTACCTGCAAATCTATTCAAGACTAATGTTCATTTTATGATTAGAAATATTTTTTAGAGACATAATATCATTCTGAATATGAATAGGATACAACCTATACATAATATACATTACTTACATAACAAATCATAAAAAGAAAAACAAATCAGTTAACACCCGAAATGACGATAATACTAAAATATTATTAGAAATGCAATATTAAAAGATAATATATTATATCATATTAATGTATATGGTTCTTGTATAATTTAATTATAATTATTTCACCAATATACAGGATGTTAACCTACCCTCAACCAAGGAAAAGTATAAGGTATGGGTTAATTTCACAATCTCTTTATTATCTGTGGTATTTTTTGTATGTATCTTTTGGGACCTCTTTATCATTTATATCCATGTTTTGTAAAAATTTATTCCAAAACATTTTTAATATTTACCAGATAATGGGTTAAATTCATTTATACCCTTATTTGAACTTATATGACTTGAAAGTAATCTTTTAGTAATTTTCCAAACAAGGTACTTTAAGATCTTTTCGACAAAATTAAGGTAGGAATGTTTTTTAAATTATACAGTGGGTGCAATTATTCTCCGACATTATAACATCATCAAATCATCCATGAAAATTATATAAGAATATTTTTTAAATAAATTGTTTTTTTATAATTATTTAACTTTAAATTATTTCCAAAAATATGGAGATTTTCTCTCAAACAGTTTTTATTTCTTCTTTGTCAACATCCTTTGATGGATTTTATACTTGTTTGAAGTCAATTCATTATGATAAAAATATTACATATTGTATTGAAGGTTTTGTGAAATGTTTGACTATGGATGTGTTATTCTTTTACGATTCATGGTTTGCGGTTAACTTATTGACATTTTGAATGCTAGTTTTAATATGATTGTTTATGTTATAATTGAACCATTTCATATGAGGAATGTATTGGACTTAGTAAGTGATGGGTGGAAACTTCTATAGCTCCTAAATGCTTCGTTAGGTCTCATGAGTCAACTAGATGTGGAATTTGTCAAGGTATTTCCAAATTTGATATATGGTTTTTGTCGAGGCCTTGACAAAATGTTTCAAAATGTTTGGCAATATACATTCCCTCATTATGAAAATAATATTGATGGTTCATGTGGCCATTTAGCAAGTAGAATACCAATGAATATATTTTATTATGGAATTATTTACTATGCTTATATTCCTACCATAAAAGTGTTCATTTAATTATTAGTAAAGGTATGTGTTTTCAGTTATTCACCAGGCTTAATATTTATGTTATCGTATGATGTATTGCTTACCCTTACTGAGCATCTGAGCTCACCCCTATATTATGATTCAATTTCCCATGATATGAAGAACATAGTTATGAGTGGCTCATAGTGATAATCTAGGGGGATTGGATGTTTGTAATGGAATAAATTATAGTTGTATTTCTTTTCAAGTTGTAAAGTGGAACTTATGTATGAATCTTGTTTTCAATAATACTAAACTGATCATTTTTTCAGGACATGATTTTCATGTGAACATGCCAATGATACGTAATAATGCACTAATTATGGGTAACTAGGGTCAGGGTGTTACTCTTTTGTATGTTAAAATGTGTTAAATTAATGACCTTGAAAACAATCTGATTTATATTAGGAAATAGCTTGAAGATCAGATTTGAATAATTAAAATATAATAGGAAGTATAGTTTACATCAATTGAAAAAGAGAAAATACAATTTCTCATGAAATGTATTTAACATGATAGAAATTGATAAATTTCAATAAGAAACATGTTAAATCAATTAAAAATTATAAATATAAGAATTCCCCCAAACAATCATAAAAAATAGTCCTCCTCCAAGCAGATAGGTTTTTATCTAAACTACTAATATGGATCACATCACTAATGTCTCTAAAATCGATTAAATAATGTTCATAAAATTTTCTCTTTATCAACCTTCTATAATTTTAGGAAATATGTTTTCTCATAACCCCATTAATTATATTATTACAAATGCAGTTTCACATTCTATTATAACTTAAAAGATTAATGTTGGAAAGATTTGGGTAGATAAAATTCTAATACATCTGGCAAACACAATGGGTTGATACTAAAAATATAAATTAAAAAAACCAACATGATACTCCAAAAACGAATAAATAAATCCAAAAACCAGAAGGCACTATACCTAGACACAATGATAGTACATGTAATATAATATTGTGTTTTTATTAAATTCTGTGATTTTAGAAGTTTTGGATTTAGGGTGCTTAATTTTTCCACAACATGAGAATATAAGTAGACTATATATTGAATAAAGTCATGGGAATTATATGTGAATAAATAAAGAAAAATAAATTAATAAAATAATATTCACATGAAAAAAAATATTTTCAGTACAGGTAGATTAACATTCCATCATAAATTCTTTTAGTACTACAACACTGGTGGTCACATAGAAAAGGACTTCAAGTATTCACTAGCCAGGTATAATTTTAATGCTAATAGAGTTCTACAACAAACACTTAATCATGTTAAAAGTAAAATAAAACTATCTAACGTGGGATACAATAGGGTTACTAAGATGTTAAGCATTTGAAAACAAAATAGAACACTCCTTATAAGGTTTAAAATATAGGTTCCTTTAATTTCATGATGGCCAAGAAAAAAATTCTTCTATTATGGATAGATAAGTCATATCATGGATCCCTACAAATGGGTCATGGAAATTAAAAGGTGAAAGAAGAAATAGTGAAGGGAATAAATAATATAATTAAATAATAATATATAATTAATTGAACAAATTATGGAATAAGATATATTAATTTATCCCATGATTGTAACTCGAAAAATTAAAGAATCTATGCGGAATACACAAAACAGATTATGTAAAAAATTAATCCATATTCATTTTTTCTCGATTAGTTCAAGGTACTAGATAATTAAAAAAAATCTAAATATGAGACACTAGCTAATTAAAATGGAATAAGGAGAACGTATTGTTATATATAAAGATGAATTTGAATTTTAAGAGATTTTTTTAACAAATTACAACACAAGTGTTTCAGAAAAAATAAATTAAGGTGAAATTATATTGGATACAATGTAGTAAACTTCATAGCTCTTCCCCACACTGAAAAGGATCTTATAATGTTATAAAAGAATGAATTTTGGGAACAAATTGCACTATTAGAAGATATAACGATAAATAATTCATAATAGAATATAGTAATTGAAATAAAAGAAACCATTTTTTCAATTAAATAACATATTTTGGAATATAATGGAGACATATAAATGATTAATAGCACACTTTCAAGCTTGATGAAAAGTATTCTATGGGTTGAGAGGAAGTTAAAAACCATATTTCTTTTATTACTCCCATAAGTGTTCAACCATATTCCATATTTCTTATATTTTTATTTTTATGTCTATATTGTATGGAATAGAATTTGAAGTTAAATATACATGTGAGAAATGAATGTAACACCCCGAGATTTTATGAAAAATATTATTTTTAATTTCATTAATGTCTTGTGCTGTATGTTACACCAAAAGGAGCTTGCACAACACGCATCCTTGATTTTCCTTGCATTACACGCAATCACGACCTTCATCGATAGCATGTGTAGTACGCAATAACGAGTTTCACTAAACAACAATATGCTATTAAAATATTATTAAAACTAGCCGTTATGAATAGTAATAACCAATTTTTGAAATTTTATAAATTTTATTTTTCAAAATGGACTTCATTTTTGGATTTGGAATATTGAAATTAGCCTAGGGTGAAATTTTGGTATTTTTCTGAAAACATTCAATTTTTGATGAATAGTGAAACTACTAAGTGGTAGTTAAAAAAACTGAATTTCTCATAAAACATAATTTTACCGCTTCTGTGAGTGGAATATTGAAAATCCGATAGACCTGATTAATATCAAAGACTAAAATATGGTTTAATGAGATGAAAATAATTTTTTGGTGAATAGTAACTTTTTACTTTTTTTAACCACGATTAAAAGTAAATAGAGTAGTTAAGGGTAAAGATGATATTATTATTACCCTAACACATGTCCTAATTCTATTGGACAAGTGTAATTCGACCAAAAACAAACTCAGGAATAAAATATGACCATTTAGGCTCACTTGGATTAGATTAGGACATTTATTATTAATTTATTTAAAGAAGGGTTCAAATAGTTAAAATCAAAGTTTAATAAGTAAATAATTTTTAATATGGGGTTATACATGAGATCAATTCGACTATAAATATTCATTATAAAGATAAAAAGATTTACTACATAATGATATTTTATTTGTAATTTTTAGACATTAAATAATTTAATTTATTTATTACACAATGATGATGCAGTAATTATCTTATTAATGAAATATTGACATAATTGATGTTATAAACACACAAATAAATGTAATTTGGGACTTTTTAGAAATTCCACTAATTTTCTACGTTAATATGACATGTTATTATTTATTTAATTAACTTTTTTCGAACTTAGAATTCTGTTATGATTTTCACAAAAATCAATTACTAAATAGTGTCAAAATTGTCATAAATTTTTTTTAATAAAATATTATATTATTAATTGTTATTTTATTCCTAAAAATCTATGGATCGGCCAAATGACTTAGATAATGTTATATATATTAATAATAAACAATTTGGGGTTCTTTTGGCTTCTTATAGTAAGTTTATTAACCTTATAGTGTAAGAATACAAGAAGACACGATAAAAGTAAAATTATTTAACTTAATGTTAAATCTAAATGATAAGGTTAAAATAGGAATCAAAACTTGTCTAAATTATAATTTTTGAGAGGCTTTCGACCCATCCCCACCTTACCCACGAAATAAATCAATTTGGAGCTATTTAAAACCGAACATGACTTTATAATAAAATAATATTTTTAGTTATTCCAAAGGTGCCCCTCTCCTCCCTTATAAAAGGGAACCTCCTCCCTCTCCTCCTCACACCAATTTGAGCATTCAAGCTCGTCCAACCCCTGAAATAATATCTTCTCCACTTCCCTAGTATCATCCTATAGGTTCTGGTCATCTTCAAAGACCCATTTTAGTGCCCTAAAAGGAGGTCTCAAAGAAGCACTTCAAAGAAGAGGTAATGTCCGTTACCGATTCTTTCATCTTTATTTCTTCTTCCACTTCTTCTTCTTAGGATGTTTCATTATGAATTAATAACATCAGTATCACTAATATACTGATATGTTATTATAATTATGAAACAACCCTATTTAACCATCTATCCATCCTATGGAAAAAGAAATCACCGCGCGTGCATACGTACGGAATACCGTCTCCACGCCGTGGTGTAATCTATTTTCCACCACCATCTTACATGGATGGGTATAATGGTGTAAAGAATAAATATACATAGTTATTATAACATCATATTGATTCTGATATATTTTATCATCCACTCCAATACAATTCAACAATTATGGAAATGATATCATCGCTCGTGCATACGTACGGACTACCGTCTCCACGACACGATGAGATTCATTATCCATGTTAACCATTTAAGAATGATTATAAAGTATATATATGCAATAATAATGAAATATATGACATTATAAAGATACTATATTTATTTGTATATATATGTATGTCATCTACTTAATTCCACTCAATTCAATAACGAAAAGAAAACAACGTTCATGCGTACGTACGACCTACCGTGTCCATGAACGGTGTATTTCCTTCCATTTATCGATCCATTATATATATGCATATTCTGAATATATATTATATATAAATCATGTTTTATATTCTATAATTAAGTAATAATGATCTAAGTAATCATATGAATAATTACAAGTTAAAACACGAATGACAAATGAGACGATTTTACCCAAAACACTACTTTAAAATGAATTTACAAAAGAACGGGTAATATAAAGTCATAAGTGAACCAAATATGATATAATAACAATGAATATTATTCTTTAATAAGTCAATGACATTATTTAAATCATTATACAGGAGGTTCGGACACTTATGAAGCAAATCGGACCTAAGGTAAGGGAAATATCACAATCTCATTTTTATTCGAGATTGTTTATACTTTAGTATTTACTGGAGTGTATTTTATCATCCAAATCCATGTTTCCTCAATATGTAATATTATTTCTATCCACCTACAATTTTTTAAATCCAATTTTACCCTTCGGTGAGTTTTTAGTAAAAGATATGAAAGGAATCTTTTGTCGTTTTTCGTACGAGGTACATTTTGACTTTTCCGACAAAAGTACGAGAAGAATGTTTTTTTAGCTTATACGGCATGAATGTATTTTTAAAAAATTATTTCCAAGAAGCTTCCTTTAAAATTTTTCATGTTTATTTTTAATCAACTTCTTTTAGTTTATAATTTTATGACATGTTAAGAAAGGAAAATGTTTTTTTAAATAGAAAGTTTATTTTCCTCAAGAATGGAGTTCAAGTGTTTTATCAAAATTATTTTCCATCTAAGATAATATAGGGTTCTGATTCTATCCCTATCATTAGATTGATTTGATTATGTTGTGATGGAATTATTTTTATGAATTCATTTATCTTATAAGAATTGTTTTATGATGTCACGATGTTTAAGAATTCCATTTTTATTACATGGGTTATGCAATGATGTATGATTTATGATTTTGTGGCACACATAAGAATGGTATCATTATGAGATGGGTGGGACCTATATCTCCCTCCAATTCATTGGGTAAAGATTTTATATCTCATGAGATAGACATGGCTGGAATGGTAGGTTATACCGGTTTAGTGAAACAGGACTGGAACGAGGGTGACTCGGTTCAGAAAGGGACTTTGTCCACTAAGATAGTCTTGGAAATGAGTCTTGACTAACAAGAAATGATTATCTATGATTATGTGTGTATGCCACAAAGTTTCATGTTTTAAGTTATGATTATTGTGATTACATTTCACTACCATGATTATTCACATGTTATGAAATTATGATCTCTTTTACATGTTAAGATTTCCAAAAGTTGTGTTCTTATGTATATGATGTGATTGATATTTCTTTTGTTCACCCTTACTAAGCATTTGAGCTCACCCTTTTATGTTTTCTTTTCTCCAGGATATAATGAAAAGTTTTAGGTATAAAAAAAGGAAGATCTTTATGGGAGATGTTGAAGATCTCTCACCAGGATTAGAAGATCATATTCCGAGTTTCCAATGACACTAAAATATTTTGATCCTTGTGTGTGTGTTTTTGTTATGTACTAAGTATTCCGCAAATGTAATGTAATGTCAATGTACGTAAAGTTTCGGGTCACTACAATGAATAAATAATGTGGAGCATAAAATGTTGGAATATTTATTCATGATCTGATAGAAACATAAATTGTTCCACATTGGTGAGTCAACAATATAACAATCGTTGATATTATATGATGACCAATCCACTGTATAGAAATAAGGGTACACTGTACTTAAGGGGTACAATATATTGTAGATACAATATCAATACATGTTCTATAAATATATTAAGGATTAGGATATCTCTACATAAGATGAATACAGAAGTAACACAATTACACTTCATTCCCCATTTGTTATTATTTCAATTGTGTGCTTCAAGTTGGGGTGTTGGATTATGAGTATGCTTATATAAAGGGGGAGTAAAATGTTCTTCCACATGATATTTTTGATGGGTTTACTAATTTTCATAGGATTACATATTTATTGATAAATGTTTTATACAACCCCCCAATTTTATAATAAAATAACTTACAAGAATGATATCACATCCATAGTTATTAATGAACAGTGTATACAACCATGCAGGTATCAATCCAATTTTCTGGACTAGGTTATCCCATGTAGACATATAGAAGACCTACTAAATGATATTTTCTATGTGAACCATTTCGTACTGCCCATGTTACAAAAAAATGTGAAGAAATTTCTAAATGACCTGAAAGGATGAATAAAATCCCCACCTTAATCACTTATATTTAATGTCAACATGTGGTAGAAGAGAGATATAATTTAAAGAAACTATATTTACAACCAATAATAAGGGTTATATTGAAAAGACCATGTGGATGGTTGATGATCATATTTTTATTTTTCTTCATTATATAATAAAAAATAAAAAATAAATTAATGATGAAGTCCTCACTGATTACTGATTAGTAATTTTATAAGAAATATGAGAAGTTTTTTGGGAAATATTCAGGAAGACTACTGACGATTTCTATAGAATTGATATGATCTAATTAGTTATTATTTGGTCAGACAATTCTCCATGGTTGGTGATGATCCCTATAATATTTTAATATATTCATGAAATGTAATTATATTTCACGATTAGAAAATTCTCCATTTATCTCTAATAATTTTTAATTTACTATTATGTTCAAAGACCAGGGAAAATTTATCCATGACAGTGCACCATTCATTTGAAATATTACATTGTGTAGACCATGAAAATACATATGTGCATCAAGAACATAATTTAGTTAATACATTTAAACCTATTATTATTTCCAAAATATATAGAATAAGTATACGTGAATCACATTTATAATGCATGAGGAATTTGTATAAAGACCATTAATATATTAATTTTCATGGTGAATTGACTATAGAAGGGGATTTGATGGTTTCCATGAAAAATGAAATTTTAAATTTCATGGGGTAGGAATTTGTGGTGGGGATGAAAACTTATATTTATAATATTGAATATTTTTTAGGTGGTTTTCTTGGTAATTCACACTTATTAATTACTTAATATGTTGGGTGTTTATTAGATATGTTGTTAAACACACTTACATCCTATGCCAATATCATTCCTACTAAATATGTGACCTAGAGTTCATCCATTCTCAAAGGGAGAAGACCAATCAAGCATGTTGGTGTAAGATGGGCATGCACATGGTCTTGTGTATTTGTAATATTGGAGACAACATTAGATAATTAGAGGGATCACTATGTAGGGTTTTAGAGTGGTAGGGAGAGTCTGAATGGTGTGGTTCAGTAGGGATTTGTGAGAGGACTATGTTACTCACGTAAGGCGAGTTAAATGATTCTGTTGCGTAATAAAATGATGATAAGTTTGGTGGAGGTTCAAATATGTGATACAATTGGAGTATACATTGTTCATCCATCTTAAAAATATTAAAATAGTGATGGTCACTCATTCCAAAAGGTATGATCCATCTAATTGAGGGAGTCGCCTCATTTTCTACTTCCCTTATCAAAAGGAATCGATTATAAAATCTTCCACCATTTTCAATCTATGAAAATCATCAATGAGAATCATTGGTTCAATCTAAGGCCTCATCTCGTTATTAATTTCTCATAGATTATATGATATCTATCCATGATTTTTTATTGTGTTGCAAGAGTGATTCAATTATTTATTATGCATGAATTGAAAGATATCATCACCATTTTTGAAATTGATCCTACAATTGAAAAAATAAGCTGATAAATACGTGAGTTATATTCCAAATGATTGTACATGAATCCAGTTACACTTGAATTCATGTAGAATGAAATAAAAAGGTTGGATGTGGCGTTAGCAGCCTGAATGATTTAATGAGTGAGCAGGCACTAATTGTGTATCAATGTGATATTTTTTTACTACATGATTAAAGGATATGAAATAGAGCTTCAATATTTAGGCATTCACTGAATGATGAAACATATTGGGTAATGTGGCATTGATGACATTCAAGTATTATAAATTAATGAGACCACATAAATAAGAAACTGAATTCACGAATCCTTTAGTTTTTCAAATAAAGAAGTTATACTGACCAAATAATTCCAATACCATCTGAATAATAATGGGAATCCCAATCCTTCTTGTGTTTAAATGTGGTGTGGTTATTTAAATTGACAATATGATTAAATATGGGTGAGATGATGGTGATCACATAACCCCATGATAAATATATTACCCAAACCCTCTAATTTTTATTCAATGTGCAGGAATATATATTCATGTCTATGAAGATTTATGGGTGACATCTGGTCACCCATGTAGGTGGAGGATATGTTAAAACTAACCCTCTCGTTTATTTTTTTGATCTACAAGGAGAATCAAATATCCCTTCATGTATTTTAAAAAAATTATAAAATATAACACCCACATTCAATGGAGTATTTTAATGTGTAATATAAATACCTAAGAATAATTGGGACATCAATATATGATGAAGTTGGATAAAAATAATGATGGGAGATTGAGGTTTTGTGTGGACTATCCGTGCCTAAACCATGGGATGGTAAAGAACAAGTATCCACTACCAAAGATCAATGACCTCTTTAATTAGTTGAGAGGGTCACAATTGATCTTGAAGTGTGACCTTTGATCGACCTATAACCAATTGTGTGTACGCGATGAGTATATACCATATATGACATTCAGATGCCACTATCATCATTAATCATTCATGGTGAGGCCTTTTGGCATGACAGATGACACATCAGTGTTCGTGAGACTCGTGAATTGGATCTTCAAACCACACATAGACTGGTTCATTGTGGTCTTCATTGAAGATTTCCCTGTGTTTTAGACATCCAATGAGTAACATGGGAGACACATACAAATTGTTCTAAACATACCGGGAGACCAACATTTTTAAGGGATGTACTCAATGTTCTATTTCAAGATTCAATCACTCAATTTTATGGGACATTTTATTTCAGTAGATTTAGTGGCAGTGGACCTAGCCGAGGTAGAGGCAGTGTTTGTGTGGGAGCCACCTAGAAGCATGATGGGTGTGTAGAGATTCCTTAGGCTAGAAGGATATTAATATAACATCTTGAGATTTCATAGTATGTTATCCCTTCAAAGTAATTCAATAACTTGAGCTACACAAAACACCGAGTTCGAGCGCACCATGACTTACCAAAAGAAATATTAAAATAGCAATTATGATTAGTATTAACTTTATTTTGAATTTTATATACTCCGTATAATTTTAACATCCATATTATGTTTTTTAGGCATAATATAAGAACAAACTGAATTTATCTGATAAGAGAAGTATTTTTCAAAAAATGCAATTTTATAGCCTTCTAATAGAAAACCCTTTTTAAATACAATAATTTAAACTTTATTATATTCAATTTGGAAAAATAAACTTCTTCATTAGAATCGGGACATTAATATTTAGTTTGGATAAAATTTTGGTGTTTTTCTGATAATTTTTATATTTTGGTGAATAGTAAAAAATACGAAATTTTAATTGAAAACAACGTTTTTTAATTAAAATAATTTATAGTGATAAATTATAAATTTGAATGGTTTTTGAAGAATAATTAGATTATATTTTTACCATATAATGTAATTTTTTTCATTGAATGTAATTTTACTTTGAGATTGGACACAAACATGTGCCAATCTTTTGATAGTTATTATTTCATAAAAACATGCTCTTTGTTTTGAAAACATGAATTAATTTTAATTTAATTTTTTCCCCATATATTTTTTGAGTTAGGAAAAATGGATTACATATTTGGAATCAGGAGGTCTAAATTTTGTAAATATATAACTTTAATTTGTAGAAATTACGAATATTTACTTCAGTAAAAATTTTATTCACTGTGGTTAAAGTGGTAAATCTTTTAAATAAGGGTAAATAAATATTTTTATAATAATATTAAATTACCCTAAAATATTTCATATTCCTATTGGTTGACACATGTCTAACCATAGGAATCTTTGGGACTATTTTGGGACCACATGGAGCCACTTTAGAGTGATAATGACACTTTATATTAATTAATTTTCTATAAAGGCAAAAATGACATAAACATATATCTTTTAGTAAAACAATTTTTACAAGGTGTTATTCAAGATATCATTTCAACTATAAATATTAATTTGAAATTGAAAAATATTTCCTACATTATGGTAGTTTATTTATAATTTTTAGACATTAAATTATTAAATTAATTTATGACACAATTATGATGTAGTAATTACCTTATTAATGGAAGAATCAAATAAATGGTATTATAAAAATTAAAATAAATATAATTTCATTGTTTTTAGGACATACAAGAATTATATAGGTGAATAAGACATGATATTATTGACTAAACATATCTTTTTGGAAGTAATCAAATTTTTATAATTTTCACAATATCCAAATACAAAATAGTGCCAAAATTGACATAAATTAATTTTTAAAACAAATATTATATTATTAAATTATATAATATTCCTAAAAATCTAAGGCTATGCCAAAGAACTTATATAGTGATTGGTATATAATTAATGAACCATTTTAGGTTCACTTGGAATTTTATAGTTTTTTTATTTACCAATTATTATAATAATACCAGAATACAAGGTAACAGATAAACTATATAACTAATGGCTAAATATAGAAGATTAGGTGAATATAGTGACCCAATCCTATCTAAAACCTATTGGTTGAGATGTTTTAGACCCATAAACAACTTATCCTCTATATAAATCATTTTAGGTCCTTTAGAAATAGAAAATGAGTTTATTATAAAATAATAGTTCCATTTTTTCCTAAGGTGCCTCTCACCTCTCTTATGAATGGGAACATCTGCTTCTCTCAAAATCACATCTCCAATGCCATTTGACTTGGACAAACCCTACCCAAATATCCTCCAAATTTCCATCAATTTATCCAAGATTCCTTAGTTTGATAAATATGTCAACCTAATGAGCCATTTTGATCAAATCAAAAGGAAGAACCTGAAGAAGAGGTAAATATTTCATCACCTATTTCAAGTACTTTTTCTTCTTCCACTTCCACTTTACTTATTGTTTACATTCTAAAATAATAAATCTAGTATCTTATATTTAATTTTTTTTCATTATAAAAATGTTACAACCCTATTCATTATTCTATCCATCAAATGAATGACAAAGTAACCAAACGTGTGTACATATGGCTTACCGTCTCCACGTCATGCTGTAGTTGTTGTCCAATACATTATTATCTTTGGATGGGTAAAATAATGATGTATAACAGATTTAAATAA
Source organism: Viscum album (assembly GCA_963277665.1). Classification (NCBI taxonomy): domain Eukaryota; kingdom Viridiplantae; phylum Streptophyta; class Magnoliopsida; order Santalales; family Viscaceae; genus Viscum; species Viscum album. Next base: position 49,474,630 of record OY728152.1, on the reverse strand, counting down.
TAAATATAACATGTTAGTGATTTTTTATATATGATATAACATCTATTTACATATGATTTTAATATAAAAAAATGATATTGTTGCCCGTGAGTACGTAGAGATTACCATCTCCACGAACGCGATGAGATTCATTTCCCCATAATAACCTTTCTTGAATAATTTTAATTTGATGAAATAATATAATGCTTAATATCAGAATATCATTCTCTATATGAATAAAATACTTCCTTTCCATAAAAAATGGATTATGTAATAGAACGTATAAAGGAAAACAAATTAGGTTACACACGAAACGAATATAATACTAAAATATTATTAACAAAACAATATTAGATGATCATATATGATAAAATATTTATGTATATAGTTATTTTATAATTCAATAACAAAGATTTAACTATAATAAATGATGTTAACGCACCCTCGACCAAGGAAAATTACAAGGTATGGGTTAATTTCACAATATCTTTATTATTCGATGTTGTTTTTACATAAGTACCTAATGGGACCTCTTTATCCTCCACGTGCGTGTTTTCTCAGAAATGTATTTCAAAAACATTTTACTATTTACAAGTCTATTATTTAATGTCATTTATACCCTTATTTGACATTATATGTTTTGAAAGGAATCTTTCCATCATTTTCCAAACAAGGTACATTATGACCATTTCGAAAAAATTATGGTTATATTGTTTTTAACTTATGCAGCGTGGGCATCTATTTTAAGCCGTTATAACATCGTTGAATCTTACCTTACATTCTTATAGGAATATTTTCAAAATATATATTTTATTTTATAACTATTTGACTCCTAAATTATTTCAAAATATAAAGATATATTTCCCTCAAAAAGTGTTTGTTTCATCTATGTCAACATCCTTTGAAAAAAGTTACACTTCTTTTATGTTGATTTATTATGATAAAAATATTCCATATTGTATTTAAGTTTTTTTGATATGTTCTACTATGGATGTTTTATTTTTATATGATTCAAGGTTTATGATAAAATTATTGAAATTTCATATTATTGTTTTAAAATTAATGGTTATGTTATGTTTCATCCTTTTCATATGAGGAATGTATTAGACATAGTATGTGATGGGTGGAGCCCGCTATAGCTCCTCGGTGCATCGATAGGTCTCATTATACAATTAGATGTGGAATTGGCTGATGCCTTTCCCAATTTGATATACGGTTTTGGTCGAGACTTTAATCATTTTTGACGTCTTGGCCGAGGCCTTGAAAAAATATTTCAGAATTTCTGGCATAATACATTTTATCGTTATAAAAAGAATATTTATTGTTTATGTGGTTATTAGACTAGTGGAATAACCATAGCTATGTTTTATTATGTAATTATTTACTCAACTCTGATTTATGCCATAAAGTATTCATGTTTATTATTTGTAAAGGAATGTGTTTTCAATTATTCATCATGTGTAATGTTTATGTTATCTACCACTATATTGCTAACTCTTACTGACCATTTGATCTCACACCTTTCTTATGTTACAATTTCCCAGGATATGAAGAAGTTAGTTATGAGTGACATGTAGGCATATAAAGAAGTCATGGATTTTTCTTATGGAATAAATTATATTTTTATATCTTTTTAAGTTGTAATGTTGAAATTATGTATGTATCTTGTTTCTAAGAATACTAAATTTATATGTCCATCGGGAATTGATTCCTTGTAATCATGGAATTGTTTTAAAATATTGTATTGGCTTCGGGCATCTCAGGTCAGGGCGTTATAGTTGGTACCAGATAATGTTTTGTAAAAACATTGGAAACTATATTTATAAAAACTCAGATTAGAGAACATTACCATAAGATAGACATTGAGGATATGTAAAAAAACTTTCAAGAATTTTTGTTATGTATAGATTTTTTGAGTTTTATAAGAAATACCGCCATGTCTGGATATCAGCAGGTAGAGGTGGCTCTAACACAGATGTACCTAGGAGTGAAAACTCTGACAAGGTGTTTCAGGGTTGACTCGTGGTATCTTTGTACATGAAAACAGGCATTGTGGCACTCTTAGTTGTGAAACTCCCGAGAGATATTATTAGTATAATTTAAATTTTATTTAAAAACCATTAATAATGATTTATGAGTATATACTTCTTCAAGGAAAACATTTTTTATGATTATGGATTATATCCATAAACTGTTCAACTTATTTTAAGTGTTTTACATGTTTGGAATTACATATTGCGATTCAAAAACAAATATACTATATTACATTGTTCAGTAATGGAAACAAGTTGAAGGAATGAAAACCATATCAACACACACAATTTATGTAGGGACTGCCATCCTTCTAAAAATAATTATAGTGGAGATGGTGATGCAACTGGTGCGGACCAGCTTATCATTGTACTGGTAAAACTCACTCATCTTATGAATAATAACCTTACAAGTATGGAGCACCCTGATCCACAATGTGGAGGATCAATGTTAGAACACATTATAAGAGAACAACCGCCAACATTAAATGTGTATACAAATCCATTTGTAGCTGAGAAATGGATATGTTCCTTAGTGAAAATATTTCATGGTTTGGGGAGTAGCGAAAGGAGAAAAATTTTCATGGTAGTTTATCGCATCACAATAGATACCGATCCATGATGGTCATTAATTCAAAACACCATGGTGGGTGAAGAAGTACCATGTATGGATTGGAGGGAGTTTAAAGCACTTTTCCATGAAAAAACATTCTTCTTGGCCATGGAGCGGATATGGAAAACAATTTCTATGTCTGAGGAAAAAAGAGGATTAGAATTTACCAAAGTATAAAGCTAAATTTACAAGGATCGCAAGGCATTCTGAATATTACATACGTAACCCAAGATGTAAGATTAATCATTTTTTTGATGGGTTAAATCCTATTATATAACACCCTGAGATTTTATGAAAAATATTCTTTTCATTAATGTCTTGTGTTGTACGCTACACAAAAAGGAGTTTGCACAACACGCATCATTGACTTTCCTTTCATTACACGCAATTGCGACCTTTCTCGATAGCGTGTGTAGTACGCAATACCGAGTTTCACTAAACAATGATATGCTATTAAAATATTATTAAAGCTAGCTGTTATGAATAGTAATAACCACTTTTTGAAATTTTTTAAATTTGATTTTTCAAAATGGAATTCATTTTTGGATTCGGAATATCGAAATTAGCTTAGGGTGAAATTTTGGTACTTTTCGGATAACTTTCATATTCTGATGAATAGTGAAAATTACTAAATTTTAATTAAAAAGAACTTTTTTAATAGAAATAATTAATATTGATAAAGTATTAATTTGAGTGGTTTTAATGTATATTTAGAATATATTTTTACAATTTAATACAATGTTGTTCATTGGATGTAATTCTACATGTAAACCAGACATAAACATGTGTCAATCTTTTGATGGTTATTATCTCTTAAAAACACAATATTTGTTTTGACGACGAGAATTAATTTTTAAATTAATAAATTCAACTAATATGTTTTGAATTTGGTAAAATGGACATCATTTTTTAGTTCATAATATCGAATATAGCTTAGGCCTAATTTTTGGTATTTTTCTCGAAACTTTCATTTTTTGATGAATATTGAAACCACTAAGTGGTAGTTAAAAAAATGAATTTTTCATAAAACATAATTTTACCGCTTCTGTGAGTTGAATTTCAAAAATCCGAGAGACACGGTTGATGTTAATATGTAAAATGTGGTTCAATGAGATGAAAATAATTTTTGGTGAATAGTAACGTTTTACTTTTTTTTACCACGGTTAAAAGTAAATAGGGTAATTAAGGGTAAAAATGTTATTATTATTACACTAACACATGTCCTAATTCTATTGGATAAGTGTAATTCGACCAAAAACAACCGTAGAAATAAAATATGATCATTTAGGCCCACTTGGATTAGATGAGGACATTTATTATTAATTTATTTAAAGAAGGGTTAAAATAGTTAAAATCAAAGTTTAACAAGTAAATCATTTTTAATATAGGGTTATACATAAGATAAATTCGACTATAATTATTAATTAGAAAGCTAAAGATATTTTCTACATAATAATATTTTATTTGTAATTTTTAGACATTAAATAATTTAATTTATTTATAACACAACGATGATGTAGTAATTATCTTATTAATGAAATATTGACATAATTGATGGTATAAATACCCAAATAAATGTAATTTAAACTTTTAATGAATTACACTAATTTTATAGATTAATATGACATGTTAGTAGTGATTTAATTAACTTTTTTCGAACTAATCATTCTGTTATGATTTTCACAAAAATCAATTACTAAATAGTGTCAAAATTGACATAAAATAGTTTTTAAAACAAATATTATATTATTAATTGTTATTTTATTCCTAAAAACCAAAGGATCAGCCAAATGACTTAGATAAGGTTATATATATTAATAATAAACAACTTTTGGTTATTTTGTCTTCTTATAGTAAGTTTATTAACCTTATAGTGTAAGAACACAAAAAGACACGGTAAAATTAAAATTATCTAAATTAAAGTTAAATATAAATGATAAGGTTAAAATAGGAACCTAAACATGTCTAAATTCTATTGGATGAGAGGATTTCGACCCATCCCCACCTTAGCTTCTAAATAAATAAATTTGGAGCCATTTAAAACCGAATTTGACTTTATAATAAAATAATATTTTTAGTTATTCCAAAGGTGCCCCTCTCCTCCCTTATAAAAGGGCACCTCCTCCCCCTCTTCCTCACACCACATTGAGCCTTCAAGTTCGGCCAAAACCTGACACATTATCTTCTCCACTTCCCTAGAAACATGGTAGAGGTCCTGGTATTCTTCAAAGAACAATTTTATTACCCTAAGAGGAGGACTCAAAGAGGCACTTCAAAGAAGAGGTAATGTCCATTACCGATTCTTTTATCTTTATTTCTTCTTCCACTTCTTCTTATTAGTTTGTTTCATTATGAAGTAATAAAATCAGTATCACTCATATAGTGATATGTTATTATATGTATGAAACAACCCTATTTCACCATCTATCCATCCTACGGAAAACGAAATCACCGCGGGTGCGTATGTACGGAATACCGTCTCCACGCTGTGGTGAAATCTATTTTCCACCACCACCTTACTTAGATGGGTATAATGGTGAAAATAATAACTATATATGATTATTTTAAATTGATATTGATTCTGAAATAGTATACATACACTCCAATACTGTCCCACGATCATGAGAACGATATCATCGCTCGTGCGTACATACGGAATACCGTCTCCACGACGCAATGAGATTCATTCTCCACTTTAACCATTCATGAATGATTATAAAGTACATATAATAATTAATCATGAAATATATGACATAATAATGATACTGGATTTATGTTTATATATATGTATTTCATCTACTTAATTCCATTCAACTCAATAAGGAAACGAAAACAGCGTTCATGCGTACGTACGGCCTACCGTCTCCATGAACGGTGTATTTCTTTCCATTTACTGATTTATTATATATATGTATATTCTGAATATATATTATATATAAATCATGTTTTATATTTTGGAATTAAGTAATCAGGATCTATGTAATCATATGAATAATTACAAGTCAAAACACGGACGACAAATGAAACAATTTTACCCAAAACGCTCTTTAACATGGAATTTACAAAAGAACGGGTAATATAATGTAATAAGTGAACCATATATGATATCATAACAATGAGTATGATTATGGAATAAGTCAATGACATTATTTAAATCATTAGACAAGAGTTTCGGACACTTATGAAGCAAATCAGACCTAACGTAAGGGAAATATCACAATCTCATTTTCATCCGAGATTGTTTGTACTTTAGTATTTACTGGGGTGTATTTTATCATCCACATCCATGTTTCCTCAATATGTAATATTATTTCCATCAACCTACAATTTTTTAAATCCAATTTTACCCTTCGGTGAGTTTTTGGTAATGGATATGAAAGGAATCTTTTGTCGTTTTTCATACGAGGTACTTTTTGACTTTTCCGACAAAAGTACAAAGAATGTTTTTTTAACTTATACGGCATGAATGAATTTTTTTTAAACCTTATTTACTAGAATATTCCTTTAAAAGTTTTCAAGTTTATTTTTAATCAACTACTTTTACTTTAAAATTTTATAAAATGTTAAGAAAGGAAAAATGTTTTTGAAGTAGAAAGGATATTTTCCTCAAGAATGGAGTTCAAGTGTTTTATCAGAATTATTTTACATCTAAGATAATATAGGGTTCTGTTTATATCCCTATTATTACATGGATTTGATTATGTTGTGATGGAAATATTTTTATTAATTCCTTTATCTTGTATTAATTGTTTTATGATGTCATGTTGTTTAAGAATCCCATTTTTACTACATGGGTTATACAATGATCTATGATTTATGATTTTGTGGTACACATAAGAATGGTATAATTATGATATGAGTGGGACCTATATCTCCCTCAAATGCATTGGGTAAAGATTTTATATCTCATGAGATAGACATGGCTGGAATGGTAGGTTATACCGGTTCAGTTAAACAGGACTGAAACGAGGAGTGAACTCGGTTCAGAAAGGGACTTTGTCCACTAAGATAGTCTTGGCAATGAGTCTTGAATAATAAGAAATGATTCTCTATGATTATGTGTGTATGACACAATGTTTCATGTTTTATGTTATGAATATTGGGATTACATTTCACTACTATGATTTATCCCATGTTATGAAATCATGATCTCTTTTACAAGTTATGATTTCCAAAAGATATGTTCTTATGAGTATGATGTGATTGATATGTCTTTTGTTTACCCTTACTGAGCATTTGAGCTCACCCTTTTATGTTTTATTTTCCCTAGGATATAAAGAAAGGTTTTAGGTAAGAAAAAAAGGGAAGATCTTTATTGGGAGATGTTGAAGATCTTTCACCACGATTAGAAGATTTTATTCCGAGTTTCCAAAGAAACTAAACTATTACGGTCCTTATGTCTTTGTTTTTATTATGTATTAAGTATTCCTCAAAAGTAATGTAATATTCATGTATGTCAAGTTTGGGTCTCTACATATTCTCTATCGAGCATTAGTCTCACAATCCTTATCATCGTATGTAGACATTGTGTCATGTGTTATCAAGACAAAAAAAGAATTCTCTATGTCTTATGACTTTGAATCAAAGAAAGAGAAGAAGAGATCCATTGAAATATATAGGAAAGGAAATAAGGAAATAGGTATGAATCAAAGAGTTTAGTTTCGACCATGTGATAAATATAGATGGAAGAACCCTGGTTCCTGTCTAAAAGAAATGGGAGTTTGTTACAAATGTGGAGAAAAAGGTCTCCAGTCTCGTGATTGCATCAGAAAGAAAAAGTTTATCAATGTTGATTGCTTCAATTATTGAGAAATGGGTCATTGTGAAAATTAATCTCCTAAGCATCATGGAAAGTTTCCTAAAAAAAAGCCAAGTGATCCAGTCCAAGATTTAGTTGTTAAAATAGTTGAAGTGGAATAATTAATGTATCTTTAATTTTGGATTGAAGAATTATTTTCTGGTTATAAAAAGGATGTGATATATATTAAGATTGTATTTTAGTACTTTTTTTTCATTAATGTTTTATTATGATGAAGTTAACTATATTTTCAGTATGTGATAATAAATTAATCATTACATTGTTTGGGGATTCTGATGTTACAATTGATTTGGGAATTTAGATACATTTAAGAGAAAATTTGGGTAGATGTATTTTGGATAGCTCTAATGGTTTGAATGGATTATGTTGAACTTTGGAGGTATTTATTAATATTATTTTTGGAATATTATAGTATTATTGTTTTAGAAAAATGACAACCCTCAGGTCGGGCAATAACCCGTCATGACGGACAAACCAGTAGGAATCGAACCCACAACCAATGTGCGACAAGGATTTATGACCTATCACTAGACTATAGTAAGTCCATGGTTATTATAAATTTGTTTTTATCATGGTATATATCTAGAACATTATACGATTAAGATAAATATAATATTTTTGAGTTCTATAATCTTTTGGAATGAATGAAGATTTTGTGGTAGAAATTAGTTAAATGATGCAACTCTACATTTCAAGTATATATATATATATATATTATTACTCTATGAAGATATTAATTATTAAACGTTAGGTAAATGATATTAAAACCAAAAATTATTTATCCTAATACCTTAGGTTTGTTTGAATTGATGATATTTTAAATCATCTTAGATTAATGGCTTTGAGGCCCTCAATTTTACACATGTTTGTGATTGATGACCTTAATCACTCCCTATAAATATTTATGTTTTTTCTCTAATTATGTGTCTGTAATTTCCACTAATGTTCTCCGATTCGAAACCCTATGTTTGTGGTGACTTTTCATTTCCCTTTCCCCCTTATTAAGACTACATTTTATTAACCCTATATCCGATGTGGGTTTTCCACAAAGGTGTTTTCTATTTTTCAACCTCTTATTTTATAATATTAATTTGATATTACAAGGATGAAATTTATTGAATGAGGATAGAATGTAACACCCCAATATGTCATTTTACGTTATCTCTTCAAAATAATTCAATAACATGAGTTACACACAACACTGAGTTTGAGCACACCACGACTAACTAAAATAGGCATAAAAATGGTTATAAAGAGTATCAATTGTATTTTGAATATTATTTAATCCATATAATTTTAACATAAATATTATGGGATTTTATATATAATATAAGAATAAATTAGTTTTTTCAGATAAAATAAGTACTTTTAAAAAAATGCAATTTTTCCACCTTTTAATGGAAAACCCTTTTTAAATACAGTATTTGACACATTTTTTATATTCAATTGGACAAAATAAACTATTTATTTAGAATCAGGACATACAAATTTAGTTTGGATAAAATTTTTCTGTTTTTCTATTAACATTCATATTTTGATGAACTGTGAAAAATAATAAATTTTAATTGAAAAAAACATTTTTAATTAAAATAATTTATAGGGTTAAATTATACATATGAATAGTTTTGAAGTATATTTAGATTATATTTTTACCATTTAATCTAATTATGTCCATTATAAGTAATTTCACTTGGAAATTGGACACAAACAAGTGCCACTTTTTTGATAGTTATTATTTCATAAAAACATGCTCTTCGTTTTGACAACGGGAATTAATTTTAATTTAATTTTGGACACATCTATGTTTTGAATTTAAAAAATAGATACCGTATTTGGAATCATGTGGTTCAAATTTTGTAAAGAGATAAATTTTATTTTTAATCTTTTTGAATATTTACTTCATTAAATATTTTATTTATCGGGGTTAAAGGGGTAAATCTGGTAAATAAGGGTAAAAAAATATAATTATAATAATATTAAATTACCCAAATATGTGTCATATTCCTATTGGATGATACATTTCTGACCATGGGCATCATTGGGTCTATTTGGGGACCACTTGGAGCCATATGAGAGGGATAATGACACTTTATATTAATTAATTTATAGTAAATAAAAAGATGACATAAACATATATCTTTTACTAAAAAACATTTAAAATTTCATAAATAAGTAATATATTTTACTATAAATATTCATTGGAAATATAAAATGATTCTCTACATAATGGTATTTTATTGAAAATTTTTTGACATTATATTATTAAATTAATTTATGAAACAATGATGATGCAGTAATTACCTTATTAATGAATGAATCAAATAAATGGTATTATAAATTTTAAAATAAATATCATTTCAAAGTTTTTATGAAATAAAAGAATCCTATAGGTTAATATGAAATTTTAGTATAAATTAAATGTATATTTTTCTAAGTAATCATGTTGTGATGACTTTTACAAAAACCAAATACTAAATAGTGTCAAAATTGACATAAATGATTTTTAAAACAAATATTATATTATCAAATTACATAATAGTTTTAAAAAACTATGGTTCTACCAAATAACATATATAATGATAGTTATATTCATAATGAACCACTTTAGGTTCGTTTGGAATTTTATTGTATGGCAATTATCCAATTATTATAATAATACAAGAATACAGGTTAAAAGTTAAACTATTTAACTAAGTGTTAAATCTAAAAGACAATGTTAATATGGTGTCCCAAACCTGTCTAAAACAAATTGTTTGAAATTTTATTGACCCATTCCCACGTTACCCTAGAAATAAATCATTTTGGTACCATTATAAACTAAAAATGTGTTTATTTTAAAATAATATTTCACTCTTTTCCTAAGGTCCCCCTCACCTCTCTTATAAAAGGGCTCTTCCCCTTCTCTCAAAATCACACCTCCAAATCCATTTGTATCATCCAACCTCCACCCAAATATCCTCATAATTTACCTAAATTCAACATAGAGTCATTATTTTGATCATAAACCCATCCTAAGGATCCCTGTTGATCAAATCAAATGGAAGCAGCTGAAGAAGTGGTAAATATATAATCACCTCTTTCAAGTTATTTTTTTCTTCCACTTCCACTTTCATTGTTGATTAAATTATAAAATAATATATCCATTATCTAATATATGATTTTATGTTATTATAAAAATTTTATAACCATATTAATTATTTTATCCATCATATGGATAACAATGTCACCATACGTGCGTATGTACGGCTTAACATCTCCACATCCTGGTGTAGTTGTTATTCAATACATTATTTTTTGGGATGGGTATAATAATGATGTAAAAATTAAGTAAATAATAAATATGACATGTTAATGATTATTTATATATGATATTCTATATATTTACATACGGTTTTAATATCAAAATAATGATATTGTTGCCTGTGCATACGTACAGATTATCGTCTCCACAAACGTGATGAGATTCATTTCCCGATCATAACTATTCAAGAATAATTTTAATTTTATGATTTAAAAAAATTTTAAGAACATCATATAATTATAGATATTAATAAAATACATCCTAACTATAACAAACAAGGCTTATGTAACAAAACATATAATGGAAAACGAAACAGTTAACACATGAAATGATGATACTAATAAAATATTATTAACAAAAAAATATTAGAATATCATATATAATATCATATTAATGTATATAGTTCTTGTATAATTTAATAACAATGTTTTATCAATTATAAAAGTGTTTAACGTACCCTCGACCAAGGAAAAGTATAAGGTAATAGTTAATTCCACAATCTATTTATTATCTGAGGTTGTTTTTACGTGAGTATCTACTGGGACCTCTTTATCATCCGAATATATGTTTTCATAAAAATGTATTTCAAAAAAATTTCTATTTACTAGACTATGGGTTAAAGTGATTTATACCCATATTTGACATTTTTATGTTTGTAAAGTAATATTTCCGGATTTTTCCAAACAACGATGTTTATTACCTTCTCAACAAAATTACGGTAAGAATGTTTTTAACATATATGGTCGATTGGGCTATTTTCCGCCATTATAACATCGTAAAATATTTCCTTAGATAATTATAATAATATTTTCAAAATATGTGTTTTCTTATATAACTATGTGACTTTCAAATGATTTCAAAATAGAAAGAGATATTTTTCCCAATTTTTTTTGATTCCATCTATGTCAACATCCTTTGATAAAATTTACACTTTTTTAAAGTTGATTTATTATTATACAACTATTCCATATAGTATTTAAGGTTTTTTGATATGTTCAATAGTGGATGTATTATTTTTATACCATTCATGGTTTATAGTTAAGGCATTTACATTTCGTATGCCAGTTTTAATACGAATGTTTTCATTAGGTTTCAACTTTTTCATATGAGGAATGTATTTGACATAGTATGTGATGGGTGGAGCCCTCTATAGCTCCTCGGTGCATTGGAAGTTATCATGAGACAATTAGACATGGAATTGGATGAGGCCTTTCCCAATTTGATATATGTTCTTTTTAGGCCTTAATCGTATTTAGACGTCTAGGTCGAGGTCTTAACAAAATGATTCAGAATGTCCAGAATTATACATTCCCTCATTATGAAAATAATATTGATGGTTCATGTGGTTATTCAACTAGCATAATACCCATGAAAATGTTTTATTATTTCATTATTTAATTTGCTCATATTCATTCCATAAAATATTCATGTTTATTATTTGTAAAGGCATTAGTTTTCAATTATTCACCATGATTAATGTTTATGTTATCTTATGTTGTATTGTTTCCTCTTACTGAGCATTTGAGCTCACCCATTTTTTATATTTCATATTCCCAGGTTATGAAAAGTTAGTTATGAGTGGCTTTCATGCATATCTAAGGGGTTTGGATGTTTCTCATTGAATAAATTAGTGTTAAATTTTTTTCCCAGTTTTAATGTGGAACTTATTTATGTATCTTATCTCCAAGAATACTAAACTGATCGATCCTTCGGGACTTGATTCCCTGTAATCATGCCAATGTATTGATATAATGCACCATCTCTGGGCTTCTAGGGTCAGGTCGTTACAATTACCAGTGATTCATAGATTATTTATCTAAGATATCAGAACCTATGAAAAATTTGATTGAAAGGGGAAACGTTCCATGTGGTTGGAGAAGTGTCAGTGGGATTTCTCTTAGGTGAGGCATATATTAATGAGAGCACGAATATAGAGATTTCTAGAGGACATTGTTGAGTATGTTTTGTTCTGTGATGCAATAGGGACAAGACATGGTTGTGTGTTGATGCAGAGGCTGGTGCTGAAGTCTTGTGGTTTATGCAAGTTCAGACAACATGAGCCAAACTACATGACCAATGATCTTGAGTTGTCAGTGGTAGTCTTTGTGATGAAGATGTGGTGACACTACCTGATGGGCAAGTGGATTCCATCTTCTCTGATCAAAAGAACTTCAAGTATATTCTCTCTCAGTAGGATCTAAATTTGATATTGAGGAAGTGAATAGTGTTCCTCCAATATTATGACTTTGAGACTGTCTATACTTCTAGGAAGAGGAATATGGTGGAATAAGCTCTCAATAATAAATCATGTTCTTAGTTGCTGGATGAGGAATCAAAGTAGTTGGCCTCGTTGCAGTTATCCATTGTGGATGGAGATGGGGGAACATTCATCTCGTTGATGGTTGTTAACCCTACTCTCTTATAGTGATTCTGGGATGAAAAATTTTAGGATACAGACTACGAGACTCAATATTTCCAGATACCTATATAACATTATGCTGATGGATATTCAAAAGGTGGGGTACATGTTTTTCCTTCCATTTGATGCACAATTGTATTAGTTGTGCTGGAGGAGGAGGTTCTAAGGGAGATTGATACATCCCATTTGGTAGTACATCCTAGTACGGTATTGATGTAATAGGAACTTCAACATCATTTCAAGTGGTCTTGAATGGATAAGGGTTTTGTGGAGTTCAATTATCAATTCCTCTTTTTCCAGCATGAGAAGGTTATGCACTAGGTTCTAGTGGTCTTGACTCGACCCCTTGAGGTTCTATAGTGAAAGTGGTTTGGGATATCGATGGAATTATTTATAGGTTTACCACATACATCAAGGGGAAATGATACCATCTGGGTGATCGTTGACCATCTCACCATAATGGGAAACTTCCTTCCAACCAGAGAGAAGAGTTTAGTAGAGAGCATGGGACGCCACTATGTGAAGGGGATAGTTTGGCTTCATAGAGTACCATCAACGATTGTTTCAAATCGTGATGATTGTTTCACATCTCAGTCGTGGTATTAATTGTCGTATCCTTTTTTGACATAGAGATGCTTTATCAAGACATTTCATCCTCAGACATATAGGTAGATGGAGGGGACCATTTAGTTTTTGGATGGAATTTTGTGATCTTGCATGGTGGGCTTCAGTCATAGTTTGGATGATCACCTACCACTAGTGGAGTTTTCGTACAACAACTTTTACCACACCCCCATTGGTATGTAACTATTCAAGGAAATTTATGGGTCACCCTTCAGGTCACCAATTTTCTAGAATTACCCCCAAAAAGTCATCACTCTTGGGCCTAGAGTTTGTGCGAGCTACTACTGAGAAAGAGCAGATCATCTAGGAGTGGACGACGGCGGCACCGAGTCGACATAAGTCTTATTCCTATTGTAGATGGAAGACTTTGAAGCTCGAGAAAGGAGACTATGTGTTCCTTTAGGTCTCACCTCGATGAGGGTTGTGGTTTTTTGGTTCGAGCAGAAAGATGTCTCTGTGCTTCATCAACCCCATTAAGATACTGCATAGAATTGGCGAGGGGGAGTGCCACCTACATCTACCGACAAAATTTCACTAGGTACATGATTGCATCCATGTTTCTCAATTGGGAATATATGTTCATATTTCATCAAACGACATCTACTAGTGAAAGCAAGACATTTAGGATGGAGGAAATTTTGATGAGTACCCAGGTGAGATCTTGGAAGGGATATACATAATCCTTCATGGGATAATGACTCCCTTGGTGTGTGTCTAGTGGAAGACTAGAAATCATAAAGAGAGCATGTGGGAGTAGGAGGCATAGATTTTTTTTAGTTACCATATCTTTTCTATTATCATTTTTTTGGATTTTTAGGGATTTCATGACCTAAGGTAGAGAGAATTTATTTTCATAGATTTTTTTGTGTATTATGTTTAAATACTATATGTAATTAATTTGCGATATGGAATTTAGAAGAAATGTACTTATGAGGAATGTGTTCCTGAAATAAATGTATTTAAAAAATAAATTTAAAAAATAAAATGCACTATAGGTTTCTAAAAAAATGTGAAATAACTTAAAAAGGTTTCTTAGAATAGAAATTTTAGGGAACTATTGCATTCAGGGCATCGAATTTAACATAGCTGAGGGCTAACATTTGTAAACATGATTCAAATGTGATTGTTAGTTTTTTGATGTTATAATGAATAAAATATATTTAATATATTTTTAATTTTGACATTACGTAATGTCATCTTTTTTGTTTTAAATTATCATCTTGGAATGGACAAGAGGTTAGGATTCATAACCATGTAGAAATAACTAACAACATTGCAGTGGAAACATTGAGAAATCTCTTGAAGATTGATGATGAGTAGTGCATCGAATTCATTCTTGATAGATATCCATTGGTAATGAATCATCTATAGTGAATGATATAAATCCCTTGAAGGGCTTTGTGATTTCAATTGTGTCATTATTGCTTGTAAAATCAATGATGAATGTGGATCAACCAACGAATAGTTTGACCCAGGTTTTGATCATTATTATAGGATTGGTTGATGGTAGGATTGATTCGGGGATGATTTGGATTATTGTTTTGATTTACCTTGTTGATCATTCTTACAAGAATTGATCGTGGCTGTAATGAACAATAGACAAGGTTTGTTCACTGGGATTGTTCTATGTGATTTTATTCCACATTTTCCCAAACATTCTTTATTCTTCATAGGATATGAATAAATGATCATTTCCCATTCGATTAATGGTGCAACGATCTGAGATTGTATATCTGGCATCAGGAAAATCTAGAGGAGGTGTGATGACGATGGAAAGAGATGGAACAATGTATTTCCAGATACACATTACATCATGTGTTCTTCTCACAGGTGATCAAAATTGGATATCATAGTCGATTAAAGGCTCAAAACTCAATGATTTGTTTCAATGAAGAATAATATACCCTTGATCTTTAGTTTTTGTATGAACCGACCTATAGATCGAGCGCCAGAGGATCAATATTGGCGCATGGTGGAAAATCATAAAGAACATGACTTATATTCTATAATACACATTATTTGAGGCCCACTGAGTGGTGCCTTAGGATTTGGGAAGCCATAATTCGTCACACGGCATGTGACATATATCACAGAGCCTATGGGCCCTTTGTTGAGACATGGTGTGTATCTCGGGGGACACACAGACACAAGGTGGAGTACACAACATGTTCACCACCACACGGACATAACCATACAGGATATATGGGATACCCCATGTACTGGTACACGAGTAGACATACATGGGTTGAAGCTATGTACCAGCATACGATTGGGGAACATGGGCAGACCCCAAATGGATGGATGTAAAGTTTAATCTTTTATACATTCCATTTATACTATTTTTAATGACAGGTTTTCCTGACATAGACCATTTTACACACGAAATAATTGGGGTTACGGTACGTAGACTATGATCCAAATACATGTTGTGTAACCCCTTATACATGGCTTAGAGAACATGTAAACTATGTCATGGAAAGTTTAATTTGGGGTTTTCCCATGATATTTTCCCAAATGGTTAGTGTGTTTCATTTCCTACACATTGTTGTTTGTTCCATTCCACAGGATATGCTCAATAGAGTTGTTTGAATACCCGAAGAGGACTTATGAGGGATCCTTTATTTAGTATTCATTCCCTCGGTAGTGTTCTAGGTATAATGTGACAATATTTTCTTTCCATCAATCTTCTATAGAGTCTGTTATTTTTGATAGAGCTTCCAGTATCACCCAATGGCCCTAACTATGATCCTCATCTAATGTATAGTATCTCTCTTTAGACAATTTTTTGTATCTCTCTCTCATGATGGTTCCTGATTAACTGTACTTCTTGGATGAACATCATCAGTGTTGTTGTACTTAGGAGTGCATGCTCTCAAATGAGTGATTTGTGGAATATTTAAAATGATTCACTAGTGGTGGTATGTAGTAGTTTTGACTTACCTCTAGATTACATGTCTTTTTTGAGTTTATCTTGATATACTTGTCATATTCTATAGAAATATACTTGTGAAAAATTTAATGTATCATTCCTTGTGTATTGCTTTGTTGTTTCGGGGTGTCCTATTGTGTACTATTATACTCAGCCGTGAATCGGATTCTCTCACACATGTTTTGTCTTGGGAATATGAGTTACCATTTGATGGAGTCTTAGGAGGAATAGGATTAGGATCTGGACTAGAAGGCACGGTGAGTTCTTTGACAGGATGATGTTTTCCTATGGATTCAGATAGAAGTCCCAAAACCTTTTTATTTACAGGTTAGACATATGGTTTATAGACTGTTTTAGTGGGCTTGAATGTTGGCATAGTTTACCATACATGATTTACTTCTATCATACTTTTTTTATTGGGATAGTGGTATGCATTAATTTATTTCATAGTTGTTTTTATATTTCACCATTTTTTTCATAGAGATGTGTGAGTACATATAGGTAAATAGTCAATCCCTCCCATGTTATAGAAATGACCAATAGGTGATATTCAATATCCCTTGACCTATTAGATGGTGTCTTGGAGAGTCGCAACAAAATACACACTATATTGTCTCATAATAGGGGGTTAAGTTACATGTTTTCAATCATGTTCCACAAAAACTAATTAGGTATTATAAAAACATCATTCACTGTAGTGAACATCCCATTCGAATGCTCATCCTCAAATTTTCCATCACATTCAATGTTAATCCAATTCCTTCTGGTTCCCTTCATTGACTAAAACCAACATCATACTGTAAGAAAACATTATCATAGTGAAGAAACACATCATAATTAAAAACTACATATAGGATTTATAAATTATGAAACCTTATTTACAATATTGTACCTTAGGTTTTTCATAGGTTTTTCATAGAAAAAATATATTTAAATCCTTCATGATGTTTCATGAGATGTTTTGGGGTTTCCAATGCATATTCTCCTGGTGTCTCAAACCAGGTGTGGAAAGAGGCCCATTTTTTTACTTGGTTATGCTCATGTCAATCCTGATACGCCTTTTCTGTGTTTTTAACCCTAGGTACATCTATGAAGGAGCTACAACCACTTGTATTATATAGGCATGAATGTAATGATAATAAACCACATTATCTACCCATTACCAAAATTCCTATAATTTTTTTATAATTTCCCTCATCATTATACTTATCCATAGATACATCCCTAGACATATCCTTATATAATACATTAGGGATATCAGTAAATTTTTTCATCCTTTTTTTGAATGGTTGACTAAACTAATTGTCAAATAACAATTACAGTGACCATTGCATTTCATAAATTAACAGTACATCATTTTTTGTGGAAAATATCATACATTAAACAAAAAATGACCAAATAACTTACTTGTTTAGTAACTTTTCAAGCTTGAAACACATTCTTATAAATTGGTAAATATCTTCAACGTCTCTGAAAATGATCTTCCCCATTAGTATGTTTAACTAAAACTATTCGTTATATTATGTGGAAAATATAAATATCAAAATTATGATCTCAAATTCTTAGTAGGAGTAAATAAAATAGAAATATAAATATAATAAAGAGCATAAGGTTTTTATAACTTGGTCATAATAATAGAAGATCATGTACCTATGAATCAATTATCCAATATATGAATTATTGAATAAATATTGGATGTTAAAAGGACATGAATCATAAGAAAATAAAGAACATAACACATGAAATCATAAAACATGATTAGTATATTGAATTTCATAACACACATGACCATGTAATATTATTTCCATAGTAGTCAAAAAATCATTTTCAGGGCCATCTTAGTAGTACGGGTTCACTCCCCATACCATCATGGTTATCATTATTTACTCCTATATCCATCTTGGTAGTAATGTAGGACTCCCATAACTATCTAGGTATGCATGGTTCACTCTTATAACCATCTTAGAAGTCAAGGTTCACTCCCAGTATCCTCTTATAAGATAAAGGTCCTTTATGTCTATCTTTTGAAAAATAAATATTTTCCCGGTGAATTTAAGGGATATATAAGTCCCACCAATCACATAATAAAACACTTATATATTGGTTCCTCCAGAACATAAATCATTAATTATATCAGAACACATTGAATCTAATGGGTTTCATAATCATCATTTAATCAAAAAATCACCCATAGAAAAGAACTAGTTTTCATAAATATCATTTCATAATAAACATAAATCAATAATATAAATAAAAATAATGGTATAATTGAATCATATCCCTAGTAAATCATAAGTAACATCAAATAAAATTATCTTATATGGAAAATAAATTTAAGAGTTAACTTGAAAACAATTCTTGAGGAAAATATAATTTATTATATGAAAATAACCCTACACATTTGTAAAATAATCACCAAATCCATAAGAAATAATGAAATCCATAAAATCCATTCATTTTAAATATGATAAGAAACATTCCCTAGTTAATTTATCTTAAAAAGAAAAAAATAACCTTGTTTAGAAAATGAAAGTAATCCCTTTCAAACAATTTAGTAAAAATTCAAACAAAGGTTAAAATGAATTTAAAAATAAAAGGGATCGTAGATAAATAATTTTGGAAATAATTTTTAGAAAATATATTTTTAAAACATGTGAATGATTGAAAAATATTCCCTAATGGAGACTTAAAAAAACAATCAAAAATTTAGAAGATAATGGGAAATAAATATTCATCACATTGAAGTCATTAGAATTTTATGACTCGTGAAAGAAATAAAATTATAAGGATATGAAAATATCATAATATTCAATATAATAATATTTAAAAACTCATGGGTAGTATATAAACCACATAGATGAAATGAGAGGTGAATATGTTGTAAATTATGCAAAAATAAATGTGAGACAAGAAATCCACTTACTACTAGAGTAACATTATAATAATCAAAAATAGCAAGAAAAAAATACACTTAAGATTTTAATATCTTTAAATAAAATAATTTAATGCTATGAATTGTCATAGGTTGGTATATACACCACACAAAATAAATGAGTGGTGAATATGGCACATATCTCATAAAAAATACGAGATGAAATTCTCTTACCTTATGTCTTGATTTCTTTCATACACGTCAAAATCTATTGTATTATTAAAACATGTTTATCATAAATATACCATATAATTATATCCATATTTATATATATATCATATATTATTTAATTAGTACTTAAAATTATCAATTTATTTTTAATTCCATTTTAATGTTATGCTTTCGGTAATATCCGCTTTGTTTCTCATTCATGTTCTGACTTTTTATACTTTGTACATTTAAATTTATAATGATTTAATTATATATATAATGATATAAATGATATATATATCATATATAGTATGTTTATATGTATTTATATCACATTATAAAACACAAAAAAATAAATTGAAATACACTATTTATGGAGACGGTAGGTCTTACATATGCATGAACATTGTTTTCATTTTCATTTCTTACTAAATAAAATTAACTAATATAATATATTATCATACCATAATAATGTTTATGTTATAATTTTATTGTTAAATTTGGATGTTGTTCATCATTTATTGAAAATGAAAAAGAAAGACCTAGGAACCAGATATGGAGAGATTTTAAAGAGAAAAGTCCCCAAAAAAATATAATGACATATCTTTTTCATCAATATTTCACATAGTATTATTCCCTTCAAATTAAGTGCATTAAATTCAAAAATAGATATTAAGTTCTAGTGCCCCCATCCTCAATATTTTCCTCCAATTTTTGGAAGATATTTAATTCTTTCATATAGGATCTCAACATCAGTGTTATCAGAGTTGAAGCTATTTGTCTCCTTCTCAATATTCTTTTCCTTATATATGTGTCTCATCCCTTCATCCAATACATTATAGGGAGAAGTCTCCTATTGTTGGTTCTCCGTAGATGGCTTTCCATCTTCCACATTGAGGCCACATAAGGGTCTTTCCTTCTTTTAGGAAATATTGGAATCTCTCATTATACACAATGGGTTTCGATGAAGCATTAAAAAATTTGGAAGTGCATAGAACATCTCTATTTTTTCTTTTTCTATTACCTAAGGAAATAATTTTTTTCATAATATATTTATGTATATATATAGATCAACCTCTTGGTTATTATATTCCTTGTTGACTTGTTCAGCCATGACTTCATTGTCATTGCCTTTGGCTAGGGGCTGATCTTGATGCAAGCTAGTATTTTTTCTATTGTTCATAATATCTACATAAGTGAAATTAGACTATTACTAGAAGATGGAATCCCCTGATTTCTACTTTGTTTCAAAAGAGGAGGCATTAATATTTTTTGAATCATTTGGTCGATCTGCAACCATTATCCCTTTTCCCTTAGCATCTTGATAATTAATTTTCTCCTCATGTGGATAATCATGAGCAACATTTTTGGAAAGTCTTTGTATTTGTAATTTGACTTCATTATTTTATAAATATATATCATATATATTAATTACAATCATCCTTATTACTATGAATATGAAATATATATGAGAAACGAATCACATCACATCATCGAGGTGGTAATTCATACAACACATTAGAGATGATATCATTTTTCCCAATTTAATAGATTGAGGTTATAAGGGTATACATGATATTATAATGAAAAAAGTAAAATTATATCATAAATACAATAAATATCGTAAAATTATAGTGAATCAATCATGATTCCAATTGTGATATGTGATAATGAGAAAACAAACAACATCGTTTCTTGAGGTGGTAGTTCCCCATTCACAAGAACAATATGTTAATAACCCATTAGATGAAGGTGTATGTGACTATATATAGAATACATAATGTATATATATAGGATACTAATTATTATTTAATTAATAAATAAAAATAGTTTAATGAATTAATGTAATAAATAAAACAAAAACATTTATTGATGAATGTTACATCTTCTTTGATTATCTCCTTTTGATTTTCAGAAAAAGACTCTCTTGGTTGCCTTTTTGACCAAAATAAGGATTCAATGAATAATTTATGGAATTATTTCGGATAATTTGGATGAGTTTTTTCCTATAAAATGTATTTATAGGTGATAATAAAATATTAGGAGATGTTACCTTTTCTGTTATAGGGGAGGGGCACTTTTGAAAAGTCTCAGAATATTAGTTTAATATAGATTACTATTCCATTTAAAATATATCCAAATTGGGTCATTTATAAGATATGATTATTATGGGTCAAAATAAACACATTAAATTAATTTTAGACATGTTTATGTAAAAATATTAACCATATCTTTTCGATGTAACCATTACTTAAACCCCTTAACTCTTACAGTGGAAACATGGATTTTTATAATTTATGGTTAATATATTTACTATAAACTTTTAAAATTACACCTAATGGATAATAGATGAAATATTTTACATTAATTGTTTCATTGGACTTAATATTATGTTATTTTGAATTTTATATCTTTTAATTAATTATTATTTTTTAGTGTATCATTTCTGTCAATTTTAATATTTTTCAATATTTGTCTCCTTAAAAATATCCTAACAACATTGTAACTTCTAAATTAATTATAATATATCATTAAAATATTTAATATATCTATAAAATGATTTTATTACTCTAATTATGATATAATATATTTATTTTAATATTTTATTAACATTTATTTGATATTTCAATCGATTAAAAATTATTGCATCATCATTATTAAATCCTTTAAATATATTATTTAACCTTTGAAAATTAAAAATAAATTTTCATGATGAATAAAAATTTATTATATTTAAATTTAATATTTATAATCTTATATATCTTATATATATCTGTATTAAAAATTATTTACTTTTCAAAAATATGAGTATAGAATTTTTAACTTATCTACAAATAAAATATAAAAAATTTAATATTAATAACTAAGTGGATTAAAAAGGATATAATTTATGAATTAGATTTAATTTTTACTAAAAAAATATCATGTGAAATTGGGGCAAGTTTTACTGTAATTTTATAATATTATAATATTATATATATATTTAATTACCTGACATACCCTTAGTTGTGGTAAATAAAAATTTACTAAAGATACAATTTATAATTTCGACCAAAATTTATAATTTTGGAAACTAAATATCATAATTTTTACAAATTTTAGGTACAATGTTTACAATTCAATTCATAAATGTGGCTATATTAACAATATCGATAATCTCATAGTCATGGCAAGAAGGTGAGTTTTAAAAAAAATTCAATATGTTCTATAATTTTTTATATCCATAATGATTAATGTGACCTAAATTGGATTAATATATTTAATTGATAAATTTTTAAATTTAATCCCATTTTAAAATATAATATAATAATATCAATTATTTACATTAAATGGAATTTTTTATCAAAACAACATTGCTCTAACATTTTCATCATAAAAATGAATTTTTATAGAAAAATACCAAAAATCCATCCAAAGTAATTTTTTATATCCCACTTTCAAACAAGAAGATCACTTTTCATATTAATGTTCTTATAGTGTCAAAAATTATATTCTAAAAGTGTTCTTTATTAAATGGAAGTAAAATCACCCTATTGAAAATTATAGGGTTTAATCCTTCAATTTGGGTTATTTCCTATCTTATGGCTATAAAATCATTTTGATGACTATAAAAAAAATTATTAAAAATATAACACATATATATAATTAAAATAATTTTTTAATTTTAATTAATTCATCTTATTAAGGAAAATTGACTTTCGGGGTAAAAAAATTATACTATTTCCTTTATAATCAAATGGTATATATTTTGATTTCTATTTAATTGGTATCCAATGAATACATATTATAAATATTTTATTTTCAAATTTTCATTAATATGATTCACTAAGTATAATTTTATGGCTATTTTATATATTATTATATTAAATAGTAATATTTTAATAATATATTATTATTTGGTAAAACGTGGTATTGTATGTGATGAAATTTATAAAAAGAACACGACATACTGTAAAACACATGCCAGGAATTTTCTTGTGTAAACCGCAAGAAAATCGTTGTGTTGCATTTAGTGAAATCTAGACATGGTGTTGCATATAATGCATGACTGAAAAAGTGTATTGTCATAAAATAAAAGTTATATTCTCTATTGTGTGAAATAAAATATATCGACAAGATTAAATTAATTTTAAAAAATATTTCACCCAATATCAAGGTGTTAAAGTATGATTAAAATATAATTGTCCACCTTGAATCTGAACTTGATCTATTTTTAGTGTCATGAAAAATTATATGAAATTTAATAGCCAAAATAAACTTTCAATGATATATAGAGGATTTTTTATGTTTACTGAAAATGGAAATGGTTTCCAAAACACATAAAGATTCAATTGATAAGAATAGTAAGATATATATACATGGAAAATCCCATGGTTTTCCATACATAGGGAATAAAAATTTTCATCCTCCTACATTCCAAAAATATGGGATAGATCACTCAATTTAATGTGTGAGGGGTACAAGAAAATTCTTCATGCAAGAAAACCCTAGTCATCTAAAAAATGAATGTCAGAGTAATGAAATTGGATAGTTAATGAAAATAGTATAGGGGTATCTCAACATAATAAACCACACACACACTATTATTTCAAATATAAGATGATTTGGAATTATGATAATTAGTTCCCAAATCCAAGGCTTAACAGGGATGACTAATATCAGTAACCTCATAAAGATAAAGAAAAAGGGAAATATAATGTGATTACTTCTGGTGGTGTGGATTTCATAAAATAAGTGGTGTAATGATTGAGTGTTCATGATTTTCAATTCTAGAATAATATTGTTGATGTAATTTTATGGTATAATGGAACATCTTAGGATTGTTCAACTATAGATTTCCTAATGTATTTGGAATGATTTTTTGAATGCTGTTGGTAACCACAAAAATATATATATGTGATATTTTTAAAGAATACACGATTAAGGTAAAATGAACATTGATTTGTGAATTTTGTTTAGATAATGAGATCAATAGATGTTTGATTATGAAAAAATAAAAAGGATATTGTTGACGAACATGGAACTGATTAGTAATATTATGGAATAGTGGTGTATGATATCATGGAATGAGTTTATATAATTTTTTATTTGGGTCATGAGTAAAGATTTATTTTTGATAGAATTCATGTTTCAACTAATGTTTTTTTATCAATTTACTATTTTACCATATATCAATAGAATACATGATAATGATATTCACATTTCTAGTGAATGATAATTACGAGATGCATAATTTTTTCGAGGGTTTAATGAGAAATTGTTTTAAAAAATTTAGTGTCCAGTTCACTATTATATATTTTAATCTTTTAGATGGTTCATAAGAGTGGTTGTTTATGAAATATTTTATATTGAATATTTGAAAAGGATTTAATTATTAATTCATTCCATAATAATATTAATATTTATACTCGAACTATATTTTTTATGATGATAAATAGAGACTAAACAAATAACTTGTTATTCCATTATGGATCATATGACCAACTAATATCAACATCATTTCATGGACAAGGTAGATAATAAGTTATTGATCAGGGATCATGAAAAGCGATATATCACAATTTTCAAACGAATTCTAGTAATTATATCTTATAAAATGATTTTTGAAATAATAATTATTCTATATTCATCAATTATGAAGATAAAAATGGTCATTTTAAGACCAGTCTAGCATATGGTTTTTTTTATTTATCCATATAATTTCAAAGTTCTCGATCACTCTCCACTATAACTACATATCTAGAAATCTCATCCACTCCCTTGTTTTCACTTTCCACTAATGTACTCATTATTTAAAATCCATGTTATCTGGTAATCATCACTATTTACTTTCCCTCATTATAAGAGGAAGTATTATTTGAACATTTTACAATGTTGGTATCCCTTAAATGAATTTTTAAATATCCTAATTTCATTTCCAATAATAAATTTCAAATTTTCAAGGATACAATTTTTTGAAAATCTTTATTGTATCGGGATGGTAGCTCATTGATTGACTCTACCACAAAATTTCCCTAATGTTCTTCGATTTTTTTATGTATATCTCCTATAAAAGTATATACCTACCTCATGTGTACTAAAATTAGAGGTAATTCAACTAATGAAATATATTTCAAATGAATTGAAACTAGTATAAATTGTTTATTATAGAGATAAATTTCTATGAAACTATATCACTCACTTAATAAAAGTCAAGTAATTAAACCACATACCAGAGGAAGTTATGTCAGAAAACATTGATGTGATTATGTATATGTATCTTCATATGTTTATATTAATTTAAAAAATGTCATGGGAAAATTCGTTTTTATGGGGGTAGAATTTAAAAACACAATATTTTAGGAAATATCTTTTTTAATAAATTTAATCTCTTATATGGATCACTTTGCATAAATAACATCGATTATTATAACATAGATATTAAATTGGATGGAGTGAATGATATTAAATAAATTATAAAAATATTTTTCACATTATTTTATAAAATATATTATTTTGTTACCAACTCATTTAAAATGATAATAGAAATCTATTGAACATAAAGGATATGTCTTTATAAAAAGCAATTTTTTAACCATAAAAATTTTTTATAATAAAAATTTAAATAAATCATTATTAGTGAAATAGGATTTTGAAATTTAAATATTATTTTTTAAATAATTTTGTATTTGTGTTAATCTAATAAATTTGTTAGGACTAAGATTAGAATAAATCAAATTTTAGGCACAAAAAGAAATATATTTCTAAAAATAAGTTTTGTTACCTTTTAATGGGGAACCTATTTTGAAACTAAATTTTGATAAATTTTTAAAATCATTTTAATGAATACAAATATTTTTAATGTGATATTTTATAAACATATTGATGTTTTATTTTGGTATTTTTCTAAGATGTTTCATTTTTTTGAGGAATTGTAAATAATTACTCAATTTTAATAAAAAATTACATTTTCACATAATTTTTTTTCATATTAAAATTATATATAATTTTTTATATATATATTAATTGCATTTATACACAATTAAATAAAATTTAGGTAATTTTAATTATCTTCAAAATGAAAATGAATACAAAAACATTTCACACTTTTGAACTTTCTCACTTTTAAAACAATGTTTTAATGTTGCATCTCTGGGTTTATTTAAAATATAATTTTACCAATTATGTGAAACTAATTTGGTAAAATGGATTTTATATTTGGAATAATAAATTCTAAAATTGTTAGTATGGTCATTAGTTTTTTAGGCATACAAAATCTACAAGGGTAAAAATTAATATTTACCACAATATTAGAACAATAATGAAACATGTGGAAATAAAAAATTATTGTCTTCAAATAGCAATATATTAAAACATTTAATGGATGGTTGAGGTATTTATAAACCCTAAGAAATTTTTGAAAAATTAATTGTCTAACTTATTCTTGGAAATTAATTCCAAATCAATGTGGTTTGTGGTAAATTTAAAATAATCACCATTTAGTCACTCAAACCCACTCACCTTAATGTATAAATACCACCCGTCACCACCATATTTCTCCTAAAAATAAATTAAAATCCTATAATATCTAATGAAAATATTTTTAATAACTATCCACGCATCCATGTTATGTTATTATCATAGAAATTTGAAATCAAAGGTTCTCAAATTGTCTATAAAGTATATGATATTCAAGATTTAATTTTCTAAAAAATCCTCAATTGTTTTATTTTTTTCCGGATAATTAATACTCACCACCATCATATATAGAGGAATAATAACACTAGAATAATTCATAGACTATAGTTGTATTCTTTAAATATAATATATCATAACCATTTCATTTCTAATATTATTTTATTGAAATGAAAAAAATATTGTCCATATGATGTCTTTAAATCACATTCATGTATAATGATTTTTTTCTATTATGTCAATTTTGGATGGTGAATAAATTATTATTCTAGTTAAATATTAGCATAAATTATATTTAATAACCTACTTCATGTGATTTAACTCATATATATATTCAAGATATTAAATAAAAAACTGTTTTATGATGGTAGAATAAAACAGCAAAATAAAATATTTCATTACTTATCGAATTTTATTTCCATCTTTCAATAAAACCCATAATTACACACAAATTTACTTATCATTAAACCTTGAATAGAATGCACTGAAAACAATGAAAATAAAGAAATATTATTACTTAATGGATGGTAATCGGTTATAAATATGTCATATAAGATATAAAAAATATTAATATACTTATATATCAAATTAATAACATTATTTACACAATTATTCATGATTTTTAAGTATGCATCTTTAAAGGGTTGTGTGAGGTAATGGTTTCTCATCTCATATTTACTTTTGTTAGATATATGCCTCATTTACAACTTTTTTTTTGAAAATTATATATCATTATATTATACATATTATATCATGAATCTCATTAAATTCATGGTATTAAATGCATTATTTATTAATTATTACTTTTTTTGGGAATAAACTTTTATTGATTAAATTTTTTTAATATAATTATGAACCCAATTTCCTTTCTATTTGGTTTAACTTATAGTAAATTCATTATTTTGATCTATGAATACTTGTGGTGTGAATTTTTATTACATTATTTTTCATAAACACATTTTTATGAGTATATACAGTGAATACATAAAATCATTTAATTTTACTAATTCTCACTTTAATGATATAATGTTTATATGGTATTTTCCACTAGAAATTATAATTTAATGGTTTCCATTAAAACTCACCTTTTCTTCCATGCCATTGTTTTTTAAATAATTCTTTCAAAAAATGGATTTACATTTACCTAATTTTTAATGTCATTTTTACTCATGTATTAATTTTTGAAAATTGGTTAATGAATTAATTTGTTTCATTTTCTATGTAATGTTCTTTATATCATTTCTGATAAAAATATTGAAATAAATGTTTTTTATCTTATATGGAATGCTAGTATTTTCAAGATTTCATGATGAATAAATTAATTGAATCTTAATTTACAATATAAAAAATTTATTTTCAAAGATTATTCTTTTATTTAATAATTTTGTGACATTTTATAATATTTTTTTCAAAATAGAAAGGAAGTTTTCCTTAATAATTATTTCAAGTGATCTTTTAAAATTACAATCCATAAAACATAACATTAATCTATGATACATACACATCATTGGTAATATCCTCATTATTTTTATTTTAGGTTTATGTTTTTGATTCCATGATCTCTATGAATCTCATTTAGTTTCCATAAGTAATGTTTAATAAAATGTTTATGAAACTCATTTCTTTTCATTGGTTACGATGTGATGAACGATTATTTTTTTGTGAAATACATATTTATAATTTCCATTTTGTTATGGGTGGTACCTATATATCCCTACAACACACTGGGTAATGATGGTAGATAATGGGGGGAAAAATATCCTTGATCCTGATTACATGATAAAAATTTTAAATACAAAATTGATTAAATTTTTACATTATTATATGTGAACATAATTACTTGTTAAAAAATGTAATGTGTGAGCCATATTACATGTTCAATAAATCTTCTGTGAACCTAATTACATGTTCCTAATTTTATTCTTTAATCGGATTAAATGTTCAGAAATGTTATTGTTGATCCTGATTAAATATTAACAATGTTATCCAGGAACCTACTTATATGTTCAAAATAATTATCTGTCAACTAGATTACATGTTCAAAATGTTAATCGTAAGCCTGATTACATGTTCAAAATTATTATTAATGAACTTGATTTCATATTTATATGGTTATATGTGAACCTGATTACATGTTCTATATTCATTTTGTGAACCTGATTAGATGTTCACGGTGTTGTACATGAACCTGATTATATGTTTACCACTTTATGAATTCACCTATCTTCCATGTCTATAGGTTTATGGATGGACCTAGTTTCATGAATATACATTTATTAAAGGGATTGATTTCATATCCTAATCATTTAGAGTAAACCAATTTATATTTGTACATGTTCACAAAGTAATAATTTTTTGTGTACAACTCATTTATATGTCTTTTGAGAGTGTTATTAACATATGATTTATGTCTTATATGGTTTATTTCAGGACTCACAATGTTTATCATTGATATGGATGGTATAAATTTCAAGTGTCAAGTTCATAATATGATTTATATATTCCGTTTTAACCATACTATGAATCCGAGATCACCCTTTTCTTGTGTTTATCTTCTCAATATATAAAGGATGGTATTTAGTATGACATGTCAAAAAAGTGTTTTTGTTATGAATGGATAAGGAGGAGATGTTGTAGATTTTTTATAAACCATTTTTTTGTTTCCATGATTCCAAAGACCCTAAAACCATACCTTCCTTGTACGGTTTTGTTAGTTAATGTAATGAATATTCGTCTATTTCAATGTAATATCTATTTATAAAAATTATAGGTTATTATAATCATAGTATTCAAACAGGTGTCTCTGTTTATCCTAAAAATTGGAATGTTTTTATTCCATGGGTGGAACCATTGACCACCATAGATATTTAGAGTCTATAGGGATTAATGGGGTATAATCTATAGTTTTTGAAACATTTATTTAAGAAAAAAAATTTGGTGACTATTCTCACTTAGATGGGAGTATAAATTTTTAGGGACTCTAAATGTTATATTTTAACTGATGTGTTGAAATTAAATTTACTTCTTCTACATTATAGATTTTTCTAGATGTTTGGTACGACAATTTGGTATTTTTTTAATCCTATTGTATTTGTTTGGGATGCTTCTCATGTAAGAAAATCACATGCTGGATTATGGTTCTCATCAACATCATCCACATGATATGAATTTTCCCACACATAATCTCAAACTCATATCCATTATCAACACACTAAACAGTTTATGGGACTAAATTTTTTGGGAAGGATTACCATTTCACCTAAGGATATAATCATGAGTTGCATATTCTCAGAAATAATACGTGAATCTATGAACTAGGAAATGAGTTGAATACAAATAATAATTTTACATTGACATTTCCCGCACACCATTAGAAGCAGAACATTGTTTCTAATGCTCTAAGCCAATAGTTACCATCACATTCTATGATGGAATAACTAGAGGTGTGTAACATCATGGATTACATTTCTCACATGAATTTATGTGTTTTTTAGGATAAGTAGGATGTTTTTTTAGATTGTTTTTTACATCCTCTATTACTTATAAAATCCTCCATGAGATACGGTATGATAATGTGTTCGGAGGTATTGGGAAATTTTATATGGTGGAGAGACTATTGGTGAATGATCATTATGTACAAAGGGAATCCATTTTCACAAGAAATGTTTTTCATTCAGTCACATAGGTAATATCTTATGATGGTGTATTTTCATCATTAATAGTGGGTCGTTAGCCTAGTTGAGACTAAAATTATTCAATAATTAAGATGTCTTTTTTCGATTGGTATGAAATGGGGAATCCCATATTCTGTTTCCAATATGTATACCCACTAGAATATTATGGTAGATTTTCATATGTCATTTTATTTTCTTATACCCCCTATTATGAAAACATAGTAGTGAGATGAGATATCAAGGGATTATTGGTTTTATTTCCATGTAAAAATTATGGAAATAAAAATCATTGTGTAATGATTTACTGACTAATCAAATTTGATCATTTTAATCTTGTTCGTCATAACACTGAAGTTAATGATTTTGGTAATCTTAAAATATAATAAATTTTTAGGTTTCATAGAGTTCTATTAACTTTTTTTTCGATTATGATCCAAATTTTAGATCTTGTTTTTATAAAATCCATGATGAGCCTATGGGTTACCAGATTTGGTTGAGCATGGAATACCATCATCAGAGTGATGGTAAGATATAATGAGTTATATAGATTATTGAGGTCATGATTCACACTATATTAAATTATCATAATACCATTGATCTATACTAATTGTTTGATAGAAGCGTTGGGATAGGTTTAGAGGCATCAGTCAATACCAAACTATTAAAAAACATTTTTATAGAGTTTATGATGTTAATTGTTTTTTAAAAAAACATTTATATATTGATGATATTTAAAACAAAAATCCTTTCTTCCTCCCCTCACCATCCATGATCACATATAATCAATACCATGGGAGGAATCCTCTCCTCTTTTCTCCCCTAGAGATATCCACTCATTTGTTGACCTTTTTATTCTATTCATCTTTAACATAAAATTTGTGTGTTCCTAATCCACCATCTCTTTTGTGAAGAAATAGTTTTATTTATCTCTATGTATCAAAAAACCAGATATCATATTATGTCAAATTTCATCACCATCTATTGAATAATAGTCTATTTAGATTATTTTTTTATATTATTTATTTATAAATTTTAATGAAATGGATATATATATTTTAATTTTTTTTGTAATTTTCAACTTTTACATAAATACTGTTTAAAGTTTTTTATATAAAATACATTACCTGAAAATATAAATAACTATTATAGTAAGGTGTTTGTTCTATTAATTTATTAATAGGGTATAAAATTCATCATTTATTTGTTTTATATCAATATTTAATGATCATAATTTATAAAAAATATATTTCATTCAATTAGTATGAGTTAGTTATTTTTAATTTTATCTATTATAAGTAATTTGGGTCTTTATTAGGGTGAAACGATTATAAAATATGTCATCTATTTTTGTCACATGGATTCCAACATGTATGTTTTGATGAAATTCATATTAAAATTGTTATTAAAATTAGTTAATAAGTAATGATTTGGATACATGTGACACTAAATTATGTCTTGATATTATTATGAATGTTTTACTAATATAATCAAATATATGAAAGAAAATATTTTTTATTTTTGGATGATATTTTTTGTTAATATTTAGTATATTGTTTTCATTATTAAAGTATTGATATTAAATTTTATTTATTTCATATTCAAATAAATGTTTTTTTAAAAATAAATATTTATATTGACATATGAATTTAATTCTATTATGAAATATTTATTTTCTAAAACAGTGTATTTTGAATATTTTTGTTACTTGTAAGAATCTATTATTTTATATGTCATATATCTTATTATTTTTCTATATATCTACTAGTATTTTTGGTTTTCTATTATATTAAATTTTGTATGTGGACTATCTTATTGGAAATATTATTCATTCATGTGTTACTAAATTATTTATCAATGGTATAATGAATGTTTACTAGAATATAAAACATTTATTTGAGTCATAAGAGTTTTCATATTGGTTAGGACAATATTAAATTATTATTAGGTGAGGAAAAATGAAATAGTTGAACAAGTTGAGTGAAATGTTACAGGTTATAAAAATAAATGGATTTCATGTAAATCTATTTGTTCATGTCATATATGTTATGTAATTCTTTAATATTTATTCTCTTACACTATTTTTTTAATGTAATAAATTGTAATGAAATTAGTTATTTAATTATTTTATTTTAGTATTTCAATGATCAAAATTTCAATATAATTAATTTCAATTTAATATGACGTGAAATGTTCAAATATTCAATTTTTAATGAATAAATGATTGATAAATACACACTACTTGTCTCTAAATTATCTAATAGTTTGTACTAGATTTTTCTTATTCCATGTTTTAAAAATAATATTTTTTGTGATGAATATTTTAATTATTTATTACTATGATAAAATCAATATTACATTACTTTATGTAATGAATGAATAGAATCTGGTTATATAATTCTAATGGAATCTCAATAGAGAATCAAATGAATTTAGATTTTCTAGATTTTTATTCTAATAATGATTTAGTTAGAGAACTAATATGACATAAATGAAATAATTTTTCCATAATACCTTGGTAAAATTAGTTATAAGTTTTCTAAAATATTATAAAATATGGATTTTAAAAAAACTATAGTGTTGGTATCACAATTGAGAGATAAGAAAATATTGTGTTGTTCAAGAATGAAATGAAAAGCGAAGTATGTAGAATTAAATTTTTAATCAGCTCCCATTTTTTCATCATCCGGAGAATGATTGTATGTTAATAATAGATGATCAAAATATTTACATAGATGACAAAAATAATAAAAATAATGATTTTTATAGAGTGAATGGATGATGCTCAGATACTTTCTTATCTGTAATGTAATAAAATAAAATAAAAAATGAATTCTAAATTTGAAAATATTAATGAAAAAACATTTTTTTATTTATAATAACACCTATGATTAGATTCATACCATTTTAAAAGAATAACATCAAAATAATGAAGATTTTCCATGAAATCCTAATATGAAATGGATGTCATCTGACCGTCTTATATTTTATACTAATAAAAATCATTATTTCCTAAAATATATCATTTTATTATGGTAGAAAAAAAATTCTAAATGACTATAATGAATATGGTATCTCTCAATGGAAGATAAAATAATATATTATACCATTTTATGTTCTATAAAATGTCTCGTGGCACTTCTCATTGATTCATTGTATTAAAAATCTATTCACGCCTTCTAAAATATCATGAAATAAGTGATGACATGATGTAGATTGAATTGAAGACAATGATGATTTTTTTTCTCATATTGATGGATTGACATGGTATAAATTTGATTCATAAAATCATATTTTTATAGTAGAGATGTGTAATGATAATATGGGTGTGTCCTGTGTTGGTTTGAGGCTAATTGGTTATATGTAAACTTCTTATGGATCATGGATGGTTCTTATTAACATTTATAGTCTAATTATATGGATGTGTATGAAAACACCATTCAATTTAATGAGTATACTAATATCATTTCCTCATGATCCTAAAAAGGATATAATTTTCTTCTTGAATCCTTTATAAAAACATCTATATCATCTTTGGAATGTGTGTGTCTACACATTAGATGCTTATTTTAAAAATATATTTCAGATGTGTGTTGTGTTTTGATAGAATATAATTTATTTACCTACATATGAAACGATATTTCATTATAGAAAAAAGTCAAAACAATCGTCTCATATTTTTATAATGAATATTTCTTCATTAATTATAAAGACCCAGCCTTAAAACCTTAAATAATCTTGAATTAAATGAATAATTCACATTTAGGATCTTTTTATGTTTATAGTTTTAGAGAATTATGACATAACTTTTACATCTCAAAGATTACAAAGTAGACACATCTACTCAGTTCCCATTTTTTTGACAAAATAAAAACTCTTGAACAAACGTGTCATGTCTAGTTCTTTGTTTTAGACATTTTGACGTTTCCTTGATCCCATCCTTGACTGTATTCTACTTTAAGTCTTATGGAAAACATTTCTAAAACTTGGGATGAGCATAAAAATCCAAGTAAATGAAACACAATGAAGGAAAAATGTTAGTTTTCCTACACAACAATTAAACCATGAATATATTATCAAAGTAATACTTTTCACCTTAACGAAGTAGTAAATACTCTTCACTGAATAACAGATCACCACTCATCCTTTGTAACCAAAAGTTTACTATAAACCCATATAAAGAACACATAACATATGAAGGTTACATGGGACATAAACATACTAAAATGAAATAACCATAGTGTAAACTTCCACACAATTCACTAAATGGAATATCCATACGTCCAACTTCCATACAAAATGAATTGGAGGTTATAACGTAACCACCCATCTTGCTATTCATGGGACCACCCATCATATGGTTTATCATGTTACCACCCATCAAATGTCAAAGTACCATTATAAAATCATAATACATAAAACAATTTTAAAGGAAAGAAAAAATTTTAACATTTCAATCACAAGAGATCATGTCAGTATATAATCATAAATCAAAGCATCTAATATAATCATTAAAACTCTATGAGAGAAAAATCCCTTTATAATTTAAAAATATCAAAAGAAGGCATTTAAGAGAGATTTTAGAATCAATGTGTCCCATACCACTTTGAAACTTTTGAAAGGGTTTTAAAACATTCATGTACTTATTAATAAATCCTTAAAACCATTTTTAAGACATGGACATGGATGATAAATTTTTAAAAGAATAAATCTTTAAAACCATTTAAAACAATGTTTTTATAAAAGAGTCCTTTTTTATTTTGATCATTTAAATTATAAGCCACAAGAAAGTAGAAAATTTTCAAAACATTTCAATGACTTTAGTGTAGACATAATATAGATATGGAATGTCTGAGGGTTTGTATATACACATTATAAAAAAAAATTCCATATCATTAAAAAATGTCTCAATGAGAAGAAATTGAGATGTAATCCAAATCAAGGATCATGCCATTAGAGCACGGATAATGAAATGACATAATTATGTGTGACAAATATAAATATGCCAAATATAAGTGGATACTCAGTGTAAAACAATCATATGTCTTCCACATATATTCATAGCACGACATAATCAAGAAGTAGAGGTTTAACCCAAAGAATTGAAATTTAGTTAAGAAGTTCCCTTACAGAAATTTGACAGCCTAACAACGTCATTTTAGAATTTATAAAATGAGACGATGAGAGATAAAAATTGTATCTCCTCACATGGAAAAATCATTTAAATCAATAAGGATATATAAGAACATATCCCAACATAAGAATATGTAATTTAAAAGACCTAACAAATATAATTCTTTTAAAAAGAGGAGGGTGAATGGTTTCCTTACCGACTTGGGTAACTTTCGAAACGTACTCCACATGAAAGAATGTACAAATAATGTTGATGTAAATACCCATAAATGAGATTATATTACCCAAAGATTATAATAAATGTCAGTACATACACCACTCAATGGAGATAGTGAAAATCATATCATGAATCTCACGGAAATAACAAGTGAGATAACACATCCCCTTACAAAAATTTGGCAGCCTAACGGTGCCACTTAAAACATCCAAAAAATAGATTGAAGATATAAATTTGGATCTCTCATCATATGAACATAAAAAGTACATTAAGAGTAATATATAATAACATCCCCCAACATAAGAAATATGGTCTTAAAATAAATGACATAAAAGAGAGTACTTATAATGAAGAGAGAGGTAGGATCCCTTACCTTAAGTCCAACTTGTCTTGTTCATTTCTTTATATTCCGGAATAATAAACTTTGGTCGATTAATAATTTCTTAATGAAATCATTTAAAGTTTATTATTCAATTCATATCACATGTTATAATGTTATAATAATTGGTTAATAATGTGAGTTCATATCAGATATTTTTGTCGATGTTCGGTACATGAGTAAAAATCAAACTTGGTTGAAAAGAAATTTCCATGTAGTTATAAGAACATCATCTCCAGAATTTTATTAATGATTTAAATATCATATATATCCATTATATATTCATTTTATACTATTCCATAACATTTTGATATAAAAAAGAAATGAAATGCACCGTTTATGGAGACGGTAGGCCGTACGTACGCATGAACGCTACTATTATTTTTTTGGCACATTAATGGAATTAAAACTAGAAGATATATATATATATATATATATATATTATAATTATAGTATAATATATATGTTATATAGGTCACATAAGTTCATAAATATCATTCTTTATACATTCCATGTATTTCATGAATGAGTCACATCACTTGAGGGGGCGGTAGTCCACACTTCCTCAAATAAAATTATCGCATTTACACAACATGAAAAGTATAACGGTATGTATTAAATATAAAATAGAGAAGAATAGAGAGGAATTAAATATAATATATATCATAAATAAATATAGTTCCATCAAAATGTCCACCATGAGTGGTGGTAGGAGAAGATTGAACAATCATCGTTTCGTGAGGCAGTAATTCGCCATCCACGGAAATAGTATGTTCTTTAACCATTTGACGGAGGTGTGGGTAAGTGTAGCGCGAATACTTCTCATAAAAACTGCCAATTATATTTATGGTATGTTTGTTGTTTCAAAATAAATGAATAAAAAGAGTTTATGGGGTTGGAGAAGAAATATAGAACAAAATAACATTTGTGAAGACTTTACCGTTAAATTGTGTAACTCTTTTTGGTTTGAACCAAAAGGGTTTTTTGAAGAGCATTTTGCATAAGGTAAGGCTTCTAGTATGAAGAGAGGGATGTGGAGAGACAGAATTATCATATTTTGGTCGATCCAAATGCTTGAGAGGTGTGGGTATGGAGGTAGAGGTGGGGACCTTTTATAAGAGGGAGGAGGGGCACTCTTGGAAACTCTTGAAAAGTAACTTTATTATAAAATTATATTCGGATATCAAAGGTCCCACAATTATATATTTATAGTATAAAGTGATAAGGGTTCGAAATACACCCATCCAATAGGTTTTTGACAAGTTTATGTCTTAGATTTTACATTATCTCTTCATTTTATCTAAATCGTTCATTAATGTGGAAATCGTTGCGTCATTATGGTGTCATAAATAAATTAATTTATTTAATTTATAAAAATTATATATAAAATAATTTGATGTAGGAAACATATTTATCT
Source organism: Viscum album (assembly GCA_963277665.1). Taxonomy (NCBI): domain Eukaryota; kingdom Viridiplantae; phylum Streptophyta; class Magnoliopsida; order Santalales; family Viscaceae; genus Viscum; species Viscum album. The sequence goes on along the minus strand of OY728152.1, from coordinate 49,436,343 downwards.
TTCCAAGGAATATTTATAGTCAAACAAATGACTTGTATGGACCCATGTAAAAATAGTTTTAGTAAAACAATACTTGTTTGTGACATTTTTATGTTAACTTTAAATAAAAAGATATTAATGTCATTTTCTTACGAAAGTGACTCCATGGGGTCCCCAAGTTGACCCATGGACTGTCTTGGTTGGAAATTACTCATCCAATAAGGGTAGGACAAGTGTCAAGGTAATTTCATATTATTATAACATTATCTTTACCTTAAATTACACAAATTACCTTTAATCGCGATTAATAAAACTTAAAAGTTACTATTGACCAAAAAATTATTTTAATCCCATTGAACCACATTTTACATCCTAATTAAAACCATGTATGTTGGATTTTTGAAATTCAAATCATATAATTGTTAAAGATTCATTTAAATGAAAAAATAGTTTTTTTAACTTCCACTTAGTGGTTTCACTATTCATTAAAAATTGATGTGTTTCAAAAAAATACCAAAAATTCACCCTAATCTATATCTGATATTCCGAATTCAAAAATTATTTTTAATTTACAAAATTCAAATCATATAAGTTGAATATATTAATTTTATAATTATTTCCCGTTTTCAAAACAAATAGCGTGTTTTTAAGAAACAATATCTATTAAAGGTTTGACACTAGTTTAAGTCCAATTTAAAGTAAAATTAATTCCAATGACTTCCGTTGGATTAAATGATAAATATATATTCTAATTTCACTTTAAAACCAATTAAAAATATGATCTAATCATATAAATAAATTAGATTAAAAAGAGGTTTAAAATTTAAATATAACATTTTTTACTTATTCATTAAAAATGGACTTTATCAAAAAAATAACAAAAACATACAGAAAGTAAATTTTGATGTCCCAATTATAAAGAAGGATTTTATTTGGTCCAATATAATATATGAATTTTTCAAAAGGAGGATTTAAAAAGGGTTCTCCATCAAAATGTTGTTAATCAAACTTTAAAAGAATATTAGAATATATACACTTAAAATTGGATTCATTCGAATTTTAAGCCTCTAAAATTTATTGGATAAAATTAAAAATATTTTACAAACATATATAATCATTTTCTGACTTAGTTATATTCATTCCCTCCATTACAACGGCTATGCATTAACTACCATTTAAAATAAAATTATTTAATTATTAGAGTGCAACCTAAGATTTCCAAGAAACTCATTGTTGTGTATTGGGTACGCCATCGAGCATAGAATTCCTTTTAAATTAATATTAACATTTTATTCACAAATATAGATAAATATAAAAATTTCATATTCTTTATTTACCTGGGGTGTTACATTAATACTTAAATAACACCATAGTTTTAGTTTCATGGGGCATCCAATATTATTTCAAATAGATCATCCATATTAAAAGACTCTTCAGAGGATTCATAATAATATTGACATCTAAAAGATACCTAAATGTATGGTAAGAATTAATGTTCTTACTAAATTGTAAGATGTTAGTTTTTACAGAGGTTAATTTTAAGTGAAATCTAATAAAAAAAATTATATTGGAACTAAATTAACATACAATGGAAAAAATAATGATATATTTTTATTTGACATATTGGTCAACAAATTTTATTGAAATTATATTGATTTTAATAAAAAAATAAAAATTTGTTTGAAATGATTCGTTCAATTATTATAAATATTATGGGGTAGAGAAAATAGGACATATGATCTCATTGTTCCGTTTTGGATTAGGGTATTAGTCCCGAAAAACATCATGTGTGTATAAATATAAATAAATGGAAAGTAACATATGATTATTATGTTCTAAAACGTTAAAATAAAAATCAATATCATTATTTATTGGTATATATCATGGCCCTTGATGGATATTCAAGAGACATATCTAAAAAAGTCAATATATGAAAATTTCAATTAAAATAACTAACAACTCATGATTTAAAAATTTTACTTGCTGAATTTATTCCAATAGTAATCTATCATTTACTATCAAATAATGTAACATGGTGGGTGATTCTATTGCCCTATTTTTTTATCCATTTTTAATAAAGAGTTATATTTTAAAACCTTATTTTTATTACAAACATAAACATGATTCATTACATAAAACGTCACTTGATATTATAAGAAGATCGAGAGGTTTAGTGTATTTGGGGTTTAGGATCATTACATAACAACTTAAAATGTGAAATACAACATATTTACTGAAAACTTCCTTTACATGACCACTACATTCCCTCATACTTAGAATTGCATGGGATAGCCTGAGGACATGCATAAGAAAAGGGTGAGCTATAAAGACCAGTGAGGGAATACACATGGAATACATGAGGAGAAAAATACATGTTAGACAATAGGCATATCAATAGAGCTCAAGAGAAATATGGACATAATGGCATGATAATTCATGATAATCATAACATGGAAATGTGGAAACCACACTTAACATGGAATTAGCATGAGCCAAGGCCCATTGCACATAGAGCATGAGTAATTACTAATTGCACATAAAGCACGAGTAAACCCTCATTGCACTTGAATTAGAATGAGTCATCACTCATTTCACATGATGTATCATGATACTATAATTTACCCAATGCATTGGAGCGCTATAGGGGAGAACCCTTCTTAAACATTTCATTTCATGCATAAGTGTGCCACATGGATCATAAAACATTGATTCATAAAACATAATAATCTATTCCACGATAAATGAATATGGAATTAATACATGAAACTTTATAATCAATAAGTAAATGTGCATAATTGTGAATACCCTTGATAGAGAAATGTGCATGGTATTCACTAAACAATGACATTGGCTTAGAAAATCGGTGCGATTTCGGCAGCGTAACGGCGTGACATAAGAATTAAAAAAAATGATTTATGAGAGAGAAATGGGTTACTCATGATATTTCCATGTAATGGAGAGTAAGGAGGTCATATTGAAACATGTCCCAACAATTTTAATGGAATTTTGATTCATGATACAAAAATATTTCTTGAATGTAAAAGAGGAGAGAGAAATTCCTTTCAGAAGTTCGGCATAGTAACGGGTGTACATGGGAGGCACATAATGAGAGAGAAAGGGTCTACCATCATTCAAACATACAAAGGGAAGTATGACGAAGGTGTGAAACCATACCCCAACATTCATAATTTTAATTATAAGGGCAAAACATCATAAAGAAAATTGGAAAAAATGAGAAAGGAAGAAAAAACCATTACTTGGAAGTGTGCTTCCAAAGCCTAGAGAGAGGATTGTGAGAGGCTTCTTGGGAGCTTGTGGCACCATTGGTTGATTCTAGAGACTGTAAGGTGGAGGTTGGACGAACATAAAAGGCTTTTAGTGAGGAGGAAGTGGGAGCTTGGGTGGGTTTATATAGGAAAGGTGATAGAATTCTTTATTATTTAGGTTTGGGACCCCTTATATTAAATTAATCCAAACCACAAACCATACCATGGTTTTTGACCATGGGTTTTGGGAAAGGGAAGAGGAAAAAAATATTTTATAAGGCCAATGTATGAACTTCTTATAATAATAGGATTGCTTATGTGGAGATGTGTCACACTCCCATGGAAAACAATTTAAAAAGGACAGGTGTTTAATAAGTCTTGAGGGGTCCATTAATGCTTTGAAAATTAAGTCAAAGAAACCCAAAATTACATTATTTTAGTTGTAAAATAGATATTGGCAGAACAAAAAGATTATTTTATTTTATTACATCACTATTGGGTCACTCTAATGTCATAAAACACATTATATATTTAAACTGTATTTAATTTTTACCCAAACATTTGACTGTGTCAGAAGATTATGAAAAATTCACCGTTGGATAATTTCAACATCCTGATTTCAGAAATAGCATTTATATTATCTAAATTATTTTATAAATATGTTAATTTTCACTTTTAAAAATAAAAACCGACATTTATCTAAAATTGACGGGTTTTGACAGAAGTGGCTTTCAAACCTTAATAAAAATTATAATTGCGTTCATAAAATTATAGAATCATTTATTTTTAATAAAAATAATAATTTAATAATAATAATAATATTTTATTAAAATTTTATTTAATTCAAAAATCCCTTAATTTAATAAAATAGAATTCATAACTAAATAATAACTAAAAATACTATTTGTACTATAAAAACAATTTACAATGTGTCAATGATGAAAATAAAGTATATACATTATTATATACAAAAACAATGTACATGAACATAGTACTATCGATTTGTTACATAACCCCTTAAAACAGTCACATAATACCTAAGGGTAAGGTGTGCGATGGTGACGAACTCTTGGGGTGGCTTGGATAACATTTCTCGAGTTGTAATCTCTATCAACTTCCACTTTTTTTGTTGATGGTATCGTTCGAGCTTTACATGATGAAGCTCAGCTTGAGCTTGGTCAAGAGCGAAGCCCAAGGATGTCACCTCTTTTTTGAGCTCCAATAAATGGGATTTGTATGGAGAAATTCTACTGGATGATGCCATCACTTATTTTTTCTGAGTAAATTGGATTTGTTAAAGTCCTATTTTTATTAAAATCATGTGAACACTATTCAACAGCTATATTATCAACTGTCAAAATTCTTAACATAAAACCAAAGAAGTTGAAATTTTATATAAACATGAAGAGATATTTAATTAGATCTAGAGGGATTTCCATTAATGAATCTTTGGGTCGTTACAATATTCCCCACTGAAGAAATTTTTCCCTCCAAGTTTTCCTTTTCGCACACTAAAACAGATGTGGGTAACTCAGCTTCATCATTTCCTCTAATTCCCATGTCGCTTCTTCAAACATGAGTTTTCTCCACAACACCATGACAAGGGGAATTGTCTTATTTGGTAGAACTTTTTCTCTACGATCTAAGATCTTCACTGGTTTCTCCTCATAAGAAAGATCATCTTCCAATTGTACCCCCTCAGAAGAGAGTACATGTGAAGGGTTCGGCATGTACTTCCTTAAGAGGGATACATGAAAGACATCATGTACTTTGGATATGGTAGGTGGAAGTGCTAGTCGATAGGCCACATCCCAAACATGATCAAGAATCTCAAAGGGGCCGATGTACCTTGGACTTAACCTCCCGTTATTTCCAAACATCATGACCTTCTTCCACGGAGATATGCATAGAAACACCATGTCTCTATCTTTAAACTCATGGTCTCGTCGACAGTTATCTTCATAACTCTTCTGTCGACTCTGGGCTGCATTGATATGCTACTGAATGGTTTTCACCTTCTCCACAATTTCCTCGACCATTTCTGGTCCAAGCAGCTTATATTCACCATCCTCATCCCAACAGGCCAGTGTTCTGCTCCTTTTCCCATACAGGGCTTCATATAGTGCCATTTGGATGCTTGGGTGGAAACTGTTTTTATAAGAGAACTCAACCCGAGGAAGATGTTTATCTCATCATCCTTTAAAGTACATTGAGCATGCTCTCAACATATCCTCAAGTGTTTGGATAGTCCGCTCAGATTGGCCATCATTTTTAGGATGATTGGCTATACTGATGTTCATTTCAGTATTCAGAGCATGTTAAAGCCTCTTCCAAAACATAATGTTGAATCTTGGATCTTGTTCAGACATAATATATAGTGGTACTCTATGCATCCTTACCACTTCTCTGATATATATCTAGTCCATTTGATCCAATGACAAATCCCCCCGAATAGAAATGAAGTGTGCATTCTTTGTAAGACAATCCAAAACAACCCATTTTGCATTGTTGCCTTTGGATGTCCTCAGATGTCTGGTTACAAAGTCCATGGTGATGTTCTCCCATTTCCATTATGCTATGCTCAATGGTTGCATCATCCCCTTAGACTTCTGCCTCTCTGCCTTCACTTGATGGCACACCAGGCACTTTGATGTATATTCCGCGATCTCCTTCTTCATATTATCCCACCAAAAGTTTTCTCGGAGATCTCGATACATCTTTGTGTTCCCTAGGTGAATAGAGAAATTTGAACTATGTGCATCATCCAAAAGAACCTTCTTCAGCTTTGGTCTTGATAGAACACATAGTCTTTTCCCAAACCACACAATTCCTTCTACATTATCATTATACTCCAAGGATTTCCATTTTACGATAGCTTCCAATTTTTCTTGAATTCCCACATCATCCTTTTGATCATCCTTTAACCTTTCCAATGGATATGGTTGAGCAATCATTTGTGAAAGGATTGATGATGTTCCCTTCTCTATGATTCCCATGTCCAGCTTCATCATGTCTAAGGAGATTAGATCCTTCAATTCTCATCATTGATAGAATCACTGGATCCTTTCAACATAGGGCATCTTCCACCATGATCACTTTCCCTGGGTGGTATTGGGTTGAACAGTCATAATCCTTGATGAGCTCTATCCATCTTCTCTGGCTCATATTATGCTCTTTCTGTGTGAATATATATATTTAAGACTCTTGTAGTTAGTATATATCTCACATTTCTCTCCATAGAGATAATGCCGCCAGATTTTCAAGGCAAAGATCACCGCCGCCAACTCCAGATCATGTGTTGGATAGTTTCCCTCATGGAATTTCAATTGCCTTGAGGCATAGGAAATCACTTTATCATTCTTCATCAGCACACAGCTTAAGACCTCCTTTTAAGCATCACTGAATACCACAAAAAGTTCCCCACTAGTGGGTAAAGTAAGCACGGGCACAGTGATAAGCCTCCTTTTCAAATCCTTGAAACTTTCTTCACTTTCATCACTCCAAGAAAACATTACTCCCTTTAGAGTTAGCTTGGTATGAGGGTTGGAAAATCGTGAGAAATTTCTCACAAATTGTCGATAATATCCTGCTAACCCGTAGAAGCTACAAATATCTGTTACCGATGTTGGCCTTGGCCATCCCTCAATTGCATCTGTTTTGGTGTGATCCATAGATATCTCATTGTTTATGATGATATGGCCCAAGAATGAGACCTGCTTCAACCAAAACTCTCACTTGTTGTACTTTGCATAGTGCTTCTCCTTGTGCAAAGTCTCTAGTACAGTTCTTAAATGCTCCTCATGATCCTCCTTGGTTTTAGAGTATATTAGAATATCATCTATAAAAACTACCAAAAAATTTTCTAGGTAATCTCTAAAGACTCTATTCATCAATTCCATGATGATTTCTGGAGCATTGGTCAGTCCTAAAGGCATTACTATGAATTCATAATCTCCGTATCTTGTACGAAAAGTAGTCTTGGGGACATCTTCCTTCTTCACCCTTACTTGATAATATACCGAACGTAAATCTACCTCGGAGAAGTATTGTGCTCTACGCATTTGATCAAACAAGTCATCGATTATTGGGAGAGGATACTAGTTCTTTATTGTGATTTTGTTAAGTTCATGATAATCGATGCAAAGCCGCATTGACCCATCCTTCTTCTTGAAGAAGAGGACTAATGCACCCCATGGTGAAGCACTTGGGTGTATAAACCCTCTATCCAGATTCTCCTGTAGTTGGGTTTTCATCTCTTCAAGCTCTAAAATAGCCATTATATATGGAGTCTTGGATATTGGTAAATCCCCGAGTATAAGTTCAATTAGGAATTAAACATCTCTCCTAGGAGGAAGGCCAGACAGTTCTCCTAGAAACACTTCAGCAAATTCCCTTATAATAGGCATTTTTTCAAGGATAGTTTCTTCCTTGGACTCAATCATCTGAGCCAGATACCCGTGCTCATAGTGCAGTAATATCTATGATTGAGATGATGGAGCTAAAGGAGATTCATCTTCCACCTTACTATTGTAATGAATCAGGGGTCGATTCTCCATATGGAGTGTGATTTCCCTCTCCCGACAATTTATGTTGGCTCTATATAAAGAAAGCCAATCCATGCCATGAATTGAATCAAATTCCACCAGAGGGATTATGAAGAGGTTTACTGGGAAACTCAATCCACAAATTATAACAAGGGAGGACTTATATTTACAGGATGCAATGATTTCCCCATTTTCCAAACTCACCAACATCTTCACTTCCATGATTTGTGGTGGTTCTGGGATTGTTCTAATAAACATTATAGATATAAAAGAATGCGTAGAACATGAATCAAAAAGTACATTCACTATTCGTGAGTGAATAACTAGCGTACCTAAAACCACTTCATTGTCGGGGTTCACTTCAGCAGATGTGATGGAAAAATCTATTCCTTGCTGCCTTGGAGGTTGTTGGTTGCCTCTGAAAACCCTTGGATTGGGGCACTGATTTGCAAAATGACCCATTTCATTGCATTTGTAGCATTGAACAACACGTTGAAGATTGAATGAAGCTTTCTTCTCCTCTATTGCAGCCGCGGGTCTTTCTTGCCGACAGTTAATATCTAGGTGCCCTTCTCTTCCACACCTAAAGAATTTCCTTGTCCCCCCCGAGGCAATTTCCAGGGTTCTTCTTTCCGCACTTTTGGGAAGTTGGGTGTTTGATCTTCTTAGCACTGTTGGATTTATCCATCAGACCTCCAAAATTGAATTCTACCTTACGATTCTTGTCCCCATGATACCCATGTGTTTCTCCAATATCCATTTCGACCTTGAGGGCACATCGGACAATTTCCTCATATCTGTCGAAGTCACGTATCGCCAATGCATCCTGCAGGCTAGGCTTAAGCCCACCAAAGAAGTGGTCAACAGTGCATTCGGGGGTAACGACAAAGCTGAAAGCGTATCATGCAAGCCCTGTGAAGTTTTCCTCATACGATCCAACAGATTATTCATCTTTTTTCTTGAGGGAAAGGAAGTCCCTTTCAATATTAAGAGGGAGGGTGCGTGGAAAATATTTATCGAATAACATATTTCATAAATCCTTCCATTCCAACACCTCGATCTCCTCCTCAAGATTTGTATTTTTGATCAACATCCACCATTGATAATCTTCACCCTCCATAAAATAAGCCGCCAGGAGAACGTTCTATTGTTTAGAACATTGAAGGATGGAGAAGATCTTTTCAATGGAGTTGATCCATTGTTCAACGATCATGGGATCAGATCATCCACTAAAAGTAGGAGGCCGTTTTCTCATAATGCTCTTGATAGTGAATTTTTCTTTCATAGGGGTGGTTGGACATTCTTCTTGACCCGTGTTTCTATTCAAAACATGAGTTAGCTGAGAGATAATCATGATGAAGTTTGCGATTCCCGCTCCCATTGGATTGGGCATCTCATTAGTACAGTCATCACACTGATCTTCACAATGGTGGTTAGCCCGAGTCATCCTATTACCGACCATTAGATGGAATAAAAGGAATGTTATGGGTAACACATAAAGGGTAATCCAATGACAAAGGTTGATTACTTATAAATAAACTTATATTTCCTTTACTCATGAGTCTATAGGCTTCAATCAAGGATTTTCATGATCTACTTTCTAACATATATTCTTAGGGGAATTTTTTTTAATTGATTTAATAAGGGTTCATACTATGCTTGGAATTTATCAAAACATATCCACCCGGAGTTTCATAACCAAGACTCCAGCAAGGCCCGTTTCCGTGCACCAGTTCCCGTTCGAGTCTAGCTCAAAGCGGTGTTTTCAGATTTTACCCCTAGGATACATCTGTGCCAGAGTCGCCTCTACCTGCTCGTATCCAGACAGGGTTTTATTTTCTTGATATACCACTTACTCAGTACTAACCAAAACATAAGGATGTTTTTATTATCGTTAGTCTTGTCTCTAAGGCTTTACTAGGTTTTTCTTATCATAATCCAAAAAATAATTAAACCTATCCTCTGATACCAACTATGACAACCCACCTTTTATTACAAACTTAATCATGATTTATTACATAAAACATCACTTGATACAACAAGAATATCGAGAGGTTTAGTGTCTTTGGGGATTATGATCATTACATAAAAACTTAAAACATGAAATACAATATCTTTACTGAAAACATCATTTACATGACCACTACATTCCCTCGTACTTAGCATTGCATGGGATATCCTGTGGACAAGCATAAGAAAAGGTTGATCTATAAAGCCCAGTAAGGGAATACACATGGAATACATGAGGAGTACAATACATGTTATAAAATAGGAATATCAACAGAGCTCAATAGAAACATGATCATAAAGGCATGATAAAGAATTACAATCATAACATGGAAATGTGGAAACAACACTTAACATGGAATTAGAATGAGCCAAGGCCCATTGCACAAAGAGCATGAGTAAATACTCATTTCACATGAAGCATGAGTAAGCCCTCGTTGCACTTGAATTTTCATGAGTCAACACTCATTGCACATGACATATCATGATTCTATACATTACCCAATGCATTGGAGTGCTATAAGGGCGCACCCTTCTTAAACATTTCATTTCATGCATAAGTGTGCCACATGGATCATAAAACTTGAATTCATAAATCATAATAATTTATTCCAAGATAATGGAATGTGTAATTCATACATGAATCATTATAATCAATAAGTAAATGTTCATAATGGTGAGTACCCTTGATGGAGAAATGGGCATGGTATTCACTACACAATGACATTATCTTAGAAAATCGGTGCGATTTCGGCAGCGTAACTGCGTGACATAAGAATTCATAAAATTGATTGATGAGAGAGAAAGGGGTTCCTCATCATATTTATATGTAATGGACAGTAAGAAGGACATATATATACATGTACCAACAATTTTAATGGAATTTATATTCATGATACAAAAGTATTGCTTGAATGTAAAATAGGAGAGAGAAGTTCCTTTCGGAATATCGACATAGAAATAGGTGTTCATGGGAGGCATTTAATGGGAGAGAAAGGGTCTCCCATCATTAAAACATAAACAGGGAAGTATGAGGGAGATGAGAAACCATACCCCAACATTCAAAATTGAAATTAAAAGGGAAAAACAACTTAACGGAAATTGGACAAAAATGAGAATGGAAGAAAAAAACCCTTACATGGAAGTGATCTTCCAAAGGCTAGAGGGAGGCTTGTGAGAGGCTTCTTGGGATCCTGGGGCACCATGGGATGATTCTAGAGAGAGTAGGGTAGAGGTTGGATGAACGTAAAAGGCTTTGATTGAGGATTAAGTGGGAGCTTGGGTGGGTTTATATAGGAAATCTGAGGGAATTGTTTATTATTTCGGTTTGGGACCCCTTATATTAAATTAATCCAAACCACAAAACATCCCATGGTTTTTTCCCATGGTATTTGGAAAAGGGAATAGGAAAAAAATATTTTATAAGTCCAATGTCTGAACTTCTTAAAATAATTGGGTTGCTTATGTGGAGATGAGTCACACTCCCATGGGAAACAATTTAAAAATACAAGGAGTTTAATAAGTCTTGAGGGGTCCATTAAGGCATTGAAAATTAAGTCAAACAAACCCAAAATTACATAATTTTATTTGAAAAACATATATTGGCCGAACATAATTATTATAGTATTTTATTACATCACTATTGGGTCTCAATGATGTCATAAAACACGTTATATACTTAAACGGAATTTAATTTTTACCCAAAAAATTGATTGTCTTAGAAAATTATGAAAAATTCAACGTTAGATAATTTCAACATCGGGATTCCATAAATAACATTTATTTTATCTAAATAATTTTCTAAATATGTTAATTTTCACTTTTAAAAATAAAAACCGACCTTTATCAAAAATTCCCTGGTTTTGATAAAAATTGCTTTCAAACATTAATAAAAATTATAATTGCATTCATAAAATTATAAGATCATTGATATTTTATAAAAGAATTAATTTAATAATAATAATAATATTTTATTAAAATTTTATTTAATTCAAAAATCTATTAATTTAATAAAATAGAATTCTTCGTTAAATAATATCTAAAAACACTATTTGTACTTTAGAAACTATTTATTATTTGTCAATGAGGACAATAACGTATATACATTATTATATATAAAAATAATGTACATTAACATAGTACTATTGATTTGTTACAGAACCCCTTAAAACAACCGCATAAGACCTAAGGGTAAGGTGTGCGATGGTGACAGACTCTTGGGGTGTCTCGGATAAAATTGCTTGAGTGGAAATCTCTATCAACGTCCATTTTTCCCATTGACAGTCCCGTTCGAGCTTGACATGATGAAGTTAAACTTGGGTTTGGTCAATAGTGAAGCCTATGGATGCCACCTATTTTCTGAGCTCTAACAAATGGGCTTCGTATGGATCAATTCTACTGGATGAGGCCATCGCTTCTTTTGTCTGAGTAAATTGTATTTGTTAAAGTCCTATATTTATACTAATCATGTGATCACAGTTCAATGACTATATTAACAACGGTCAAAATTATTAACATAAAACCAAAGAAGTTGAAATTTTATGTAAGCATAAAGAGATATTTAATTAGATCAAGAGTGATTTTCATTAATCAAACATTGTCTCATTAGATTATCCATATATTTAATGATAAAAATGTATGAATAGGGACCATTAATTTTTTTTTGAGTTATAGAAAAAATTACTCTATTTATTTCACTTGAATGGTTCATATAATTGCCCTTATTCTAATTAAAATACTTCTTGGGGACATTATTAGTTTGTTTTATGTATCCTAATAAAATATATATGTGAACAATGAAGTCCCTTTCAGAAAAATGATTCAACCTCAAGGATCCATTATGAGTGTATACATTCTTATAAATGTATTAATCAATGATCATTTTATTTGTCTGATGTGAGCCCAAGACATAAATAGATAATGAGAAATGAAGATCAATAGTACATTTAAATTGATCCCTCATTTCTATTTCATCCCCAAGTAGGATTAATTAATGGGTCATATACATTAGAAAAAATGATCCTGATATGCATGATATAAAACATCACACAACCTTGGTTTACTATGGTTTATTTCATGAATATATCAATAAATTAATATTAATATATCTCATAGAACTTAATTTCAAATATTACTTAAAATTTTATAATCATTTTATATTTGGAACGTAAAAAAATTATATTTATTTTTCATCATTCATTTGTTTTGAGAATGAGAGAGACCATCCGTAGAAAAGAATTTATTTTATCCTAGAAATTTATGTTACAAGAAAGACTCTAATAAACATAAAATTTATTTATTAATTTAACTAATTTGTTCATATAAATTTTAGGTGTTGAGTTAATATGTAGACTATATCTCCCAACAATTATGAGTACTGGATTTTAGTCCCAATTCAATGGTTCAGGAATGAAAATATTTAATAATCAAAGTGTAAAAATTTTATATAAATTATCAAGTGGTGAACATGAGTACACCACATGATAGGTTTATTTTAGCTAAAATAATTCATTCATATTCCAGTGCATCAAATAGTAGGCCCCGATATGTAAAAGATTATTTTTTTTGATGTTGTTGATATAAAAACATTTTTTAATTACTAACATTATTTTTATATCACTATAATAAAATGAATTTTTTTTGATTAAATCACATGAAATTGTAAATTTATTGATAACTATATATTTAGAGTTATTGAAATGACTCACATCTTGGATATTGATGAATCATATATTTTTGAATAAGTGGAAAAAAGTGTTTTATATGAGAGATAATCTATGTACTTATAGTTGTGAAATTATTTTATAAATCCCACTAAATATTTTTGTAGATGGTGGGGATGAAATAGACACCATTTATTCACCCACTGGATTTGACCAAATATTACATTTATTGAATCAATTTTTTAAATTTTCAGAATTGATGTTGAACCTGAAGTAGTGGTGGGTGATATATTGATCCAACCATATATGTTCAATTTTCAATCAATTAATCCTAAAATGGTTTTCTTTGGTTTTACAATTTTAATTACATTAATGTGGTTTTATTTTCAGATGGAATGTTTTTTTTTCTTATAATTTCATTTAATTATATAAATATATATTATGAAAACTATGTTTATAATTATTTTTTAAAACATGAATAACATGTTTATAAATAACATTTTCTATAACCTATTTATAAATAAAAATTATTAAAATGGTAATTTAAAACTAATTTTAAAAACATTTTCAAAAATATGATTAAACTGGGTTTTTACAAGTTTTTTCAACCGATTGTATATAGAATTATGTTTTTATTATGTTGATGTCTTATTTGACCTCTAATTTATATGCATAATATTTAAAAAATATTATTTCTTATAATTATATTGATATATATTTAATATTTTCAATGAAATAATTTTTTTAATAATTCTTCAATGCTATGGAACCTAGGGTGTTGCATGTGGTTCCTGGAGTGAGTATAATAATTATAATAATTTTCTTCCACATTGAATTCACTGTAACATTCAAATTATATACTAAATTACTATTTGGTACATTTATCTAAAACACATTTTTTCTCTACTCAACCAACTACTAGAGTTCAGCAACATAAATAATTGATTTGGGGTTCCACTAGAGCTACATGGATTGTCGAAATGGTTTGGATGAATTTTTGGGATTTTTCATAAATTCATGATTTTTTATGAATAGTCAAATACGATAAAATGTCATATATCCAAATTATCAGTATAATGTACTATTTATGTCATCATGCGTGATATAAGACCACCTGTTTCGAAATCACATACCATTCATACTATATTGGGTCACATTAATTAAGATTATTCATTATATTGAGTAAAAATATTATAATAATGATTAAAATAATGAAAAATACCACCACTCCTCCACTATAAATACCACCATTATACCCATTTTCCCCTAACTCCTATCAAGCCTTGATAATTATCTATGTTCATCCCAATAATCCTCAAAAGACTCGTCCCCACTTCCTAGAGCTTCAGGTCTCACAAAAAGGGAAAAACCAAATTTCTTAAGAAGGATCTCAAGGAGAAGAGATCAAGAGGTAAACATCCTCTTTTTTTCTTTATTTTATATCATTTTATGTTATTATTTTAATTTACATTATCTTATGTTGGGATATTTCATTAAAAATCCCCCATAATGACCATATTATTTAGGAGTTATGAGATACCCCCTTTCTCTCATCCAACTATTTTATGAAATTTTATGTGACGTCGTAAGACTGCAAAATTTTCGTTAGATATTCCGAAATTTTATTCTATTTTATGTTCCATTATTTTATAATCCTTTCTTCATATCCCCTCATGAAAATGCTATGATAATTAATGTACTTTACATTAATTGGAATTTTATTATTCTAATGGTATAATTTATAATCATCTCTCTTTCCCCATTCTTTTATACAATAAGTGCAATCACCATCCAAGATGTGTTAAATTTTCACACTCAAGGTAGAACGGTTTTCAATTTGAAATACTATCCTCAAGACTATTCATTAAAAAAATTTAATTTTTGAACAAGATCATAATATATTTATATTACCTTCTGAAATATTCTATAATCCTTACACACTCACTATAAAAAATTATAAAAGAAAAAGGTCATTATGCACAAAATGGGCAATGTTAATCCAAGCATTTATCAATAACTATTAACTAATGAATCATCTTCAAGTATATAACTCAAAATCATTATAAGATCTTTTATATCTTTTTAATTTCACTAATAATATATATTAAAATTTCAGTATGTTAAACCAAATTTCGAACAATCTTCTATTCCGGAATACAAGTAAATAGATCATGAATACCTGGGGAGAAAATACTTCCAAAAAAATATAATTGAATCTATTAAAACCAATCAAAACGGTCATTAATGGACCTAATAAGTTCATAAAAATTTAATTTAATTTTTATGAGGTTATATAATTATTAATTATTGAAGTTAAAAATTATTATTCTGGTCAATAAGAACAATCAAGAACACCTTCGATCTTAAGGTAAGAGATATCTTAACTCAATTTCCATTTGTTGACTTAAACATCCATTTCATTGGTTTGGTATTTTACCATAATATGTGTGCATGACCTATGACTATTTTATCCTATATATCCAATTTACATTGTTTGTTTATTTTTTTCACACATAATTATTTCATTGATTTGTCCACAATCTAGTGATACGTTCTTGTTATGGGTTTCTTCATCCAACTTCCATCTTTGTGAGATATTTTGTATTCACTATTGTTACTTTTGTATGGTGTATGTAAACAACCCATTGATGTTTCATATGATTAATATCTTTATTTTCATGATATTATATTTATAATTGGATGACTGTTAATTTTGGGGCATAAGGTTCAGTTGATTTCAAAGTAGTATGTATTTTCTAGCAGAACATACATTTTCATTTAGGTTGTTCTTATTCTCTATCAACCATAATGGAATTATTATTTATTATTATGTACCCCTCATGAATTATTTGTCAATTTACAATATATGTGTTCCAATCATAATAGATAATTATTTTCTTGGAAGATACTTGTTTCAAAACAATCTTTCAAAAAACATTATGAAGTGAGTGCTTGATTCACGGAACATATAAAATTCGTACCTATTTTTCTATTCACTCTATAATATATTTTAATTATTTTTCATATTTTTAAATCATAAATTTTAACATGAAAATTTTATTTGGGATCATTTCTGGATTTATGAATTAAAACATGCCCTTGCGCTTTAAAATCACTATAATGAATTCCATAAACGGAACTAAAATGAATGAATTTTAAACTTCTTGAAAATAACTTTTTACAAGACTTCACTTCAGTAGGACTTAATTTATGCCTAAAATTTAATCTCAATGTCCAAATATTTTATTTTCTAGGATATACATGTTTAAAACCATATTTATTGAAAATACAAATTATTTACCAAAATAACACTTCTTCCAAATGACAATGGAATTTTCTCCTCAAACTTTAACCTTTTGAAATATATGACTTCTTTGACACTTATTTCATTCATGTAGTGTATATACTGCCATTTTGTATATCATATTGAGAGTCTCCTTATTCACATGATATTCTAATGGATTATGATTTGAATGTTTATAGGTGGTATGAGACACTTTGGAATGATTAATGATTATTTTCTCAAGAATATTTCAATGGTCTCATTTAAAATAATCATTATTTATGTCAACATCGTTTCATGAATCTATATCCTCATATATATAAAGATATTGAGAAGGGATATTTTACATGAATTAAATCTATGTATAAATAATTCATTGATAATACAGTGGTAGGTGGGGCATGCTCTAGTCCCTCGATGCCTCGATAGGTCTCATGAGAAAAATTAGTTTGCGACAAACCCTTCATGTTTGTTTCCAAAAATCAGACTTGTTTCAACCCACAGACATAAACCATTTTAACGAGATTCTGTTATCATGTGCCAGATACATGACGTTTAATTAATAGGAATTTTCTTTATTCATTTTCTTTTATTACTATCCCTGAGGTTTTCACTATGAAAAAACCTATGGTTCTAGTTTCATTCTCAGTTTATTAAAGGGGAATGTATTTTATTTATTCCCCATTCCATATTGACTATACCGAATTTTTTATGATTTAGTTATTATTGATTCATGATTCTGCTATTTCTAACCCTTACTGAGCATTATAGCTCACCCATTTCATTTCTTTACCTTCAACATGTTATCAAGAGGAGACCATTTATTGAGTTCTAATGGATGAAGCCTATTAGTTTTTGTTATGTGTTGTATTTTATTACCTTTTCCAATTTAATATGAGATACATGTATGTATCTAGTTTCTTTAATAATACCAAACGACTCTCTCAATTGGGATTTCATCTCTTGTAATCATGCCAATATAATTATCAATCCATCGGCTCCAGTCTAGAGGGGTCGAGGCGTTACATTTGGTATCAATGGATGTTTAATAGAATCCTTAAGAAGTATATTTAGAAAATGTAGGTTAGGGAACAAAGCCTTCAAATGTACTATGAGGATAAATAAACAAGAGAATCCAATAATTTGGGAAAATAATATATTATGTGGATCTTTCTAGCTACTACACACTCGTTTGGATACAAACAAGTAGATGTGGATATAGCACAAATATACCTAAGAGTGAAAAATATGACAAGGAGTTTCAGGCTTGACCTAGGGTATCCTGGTACGTGATAATGGGAGGGGATGCACACTTGGAATAACACTCTGGGGGGATATTCCTAGGATAATTCAAATTTATTTACCCACCATTATGAAGGATTTATGCCCCCAAAGTTACCAAAGAATATGGTTCTAGGATTTACGATGCTTAAATTTATTTTATGTGCTATTCCATGATTACAGTTATAGTGATTTCATTATTTTATGTGCTAATATAAAATATATAAATTGATTATAAATGGAATCTATCTGAAGAAATAAATATTTCACAAATACAAGTGATGTTAAGCGTAATAAGGATCATATCTCTAATGGTCTAAAGCCATCTTTTCAAATAATGATTGTCTCCCAAGTATCCTCATCATATGAGGAAATAATATCATGTGTTAAAATGGTATATAAAGTCTTCTACATGTCCTATGTATTTTAAGGGATGAAAAAGAATGAGAGGATGGCAGAGATATATGGGGATAAAGGAAAGAAGGGAAATAATAGTTTTCCCGCATGTGAAAAATATGGAAAGAATCACCATAGTAAATTCTTGAAGGGAATGGGAGTTTTCTATAAGTGTGGAGAAAAAGGAAACCATGTTCATGATTTCAAGGGTAAGAAAATGGTTTCCAATGTACAATGCTTCAACTACAAGGAGATGAGACACTATGCAAATCAAAGTCCCAAATTGTCAAATGAATATAACCAAAATACTTGTTTTGGATAATGATAATGTTATGAAGCTAACATAACTGAAGTAGAATTATTAATATTCCTAGTAAAGAATCATGTCATGTAAATATTTTATCTGTAATGTGCTGGTTATATGAATTATTATATATATAAGGATCATACTGTAGTACTATTTCATTAAGGATTTATGGTCATATGATGAATGGTACAAAGGAAAAGTTATTTAGAAGTAAGTTAAACATGTTTAAAAAATATATATGGTTAAGGGAAAGTTAATAATTAAAATATATATCTGATGTTGAGATAATGATGATGAAATGATTGATTCAGATAAATATTGATAAACTATGAATAGATTTTTGACTTGTTCAGGGTGGTATATGCTATCACTGATGGAGTTTACAACACGTTTGGAATTAAAGAATATATCCAAGAACATATATATTACTTAATGAATATAGAAGAATGTGTGTTTCCAATATGGTTTTTATGCTAATTCAATGTATTTCCATATTTCAAAAGGATACATGATGAATTTATTCACATGTTTGGAGTTTTAATTACAGATCTGATTCTTGATTATTAAGGGTTAATGATAGGTTCATCATGTCAATTTAGAGACCTTAATTACAATTTGTTGAATCATTATATTTTATAATTTTTTCCCATTTACAAAATGGTTTAAGTTGATCATTGTATGAGGTTTTTTTGAGTTTAATGTAACTACATGATTGTTTGATTATTCTTTCATGACTAGGTTGTCCAATTAGAATTCATTGTTTTTAAGTAATCAATACATTTCCACTTCCTCTTATTGATAAGATATTTTAACCATATTCCTAGCGTGGGTTTCCCACAAGGTAATCTTCAGGTATCAACCATTAATATTCAATGTTCAATTTCTAATTTGGAGGGAAATTTTTTTCAAGGAGGGAATAATGTAATACCACAAGAATTTAAAAATAGATTTAATTTATAATTCATGAAACAAAGACCCTACAAAACAAAACAAATTATAATCTAGTTATTTAACACAACTTCGCCTCTAATATGTTTTGAATTTCGATAAATGGTCATCTGGAGTTGTGATCGGTAAGTCATTTTGAGATTGATAGAACCAACTTGATTTTTTAATGAATAGTGACATACCCATTTGAATAGTAATATGACCCCAATGAGTAGTCAAAAATAAAATTATTTTATTTTCTTAAGGTAATAAGATAATAAGAGCTTAATTAATTTTTCAATGTGATATAAAACTAATTAAACCTTTAACATTGTTATTTTTTGAATTTACTAAGATTTTATTTTATTCATATATTAATAATATTTAGAAAATTATTTTTGAAAAATGGAGTTCATTTTTGAATTATACATGTCGAAAAATGGTTAGGGTGAAATTTTTGGATTTTTCTGATATTCTTGAATATTTTATGGGTAGTGAAATATGGTAAAATACCGTATATACAAAATTATCAATATAATACACTATTTATGACATCATTAAAAATTTAAGGACAATTGGTTCAAACTCACATTCTATTATTACTATTTTTGGTAACATTAATTAATATTATTCATATTCTTGAGCAGAAATATTATAATAATGATTAAAATAATGAAAAATACCTCCTCACCTCCACTATAAATACCCCCCTCATCCCCCTCTTCCTCCTACACCTCTATAGCATTGATCCTTGCCTATGATCTTCCCAATAATCCTACCAATACATTTACCCAAGTCCTAGTGCTTCCTGTCTCACAAAAATTCCGAAACCAAAGCCCTTAAGAAGGATCCCAATGAGAAGAGATCAAGATGTAACATCCTCTTTTGTTTTCCTACTTTTCTTTTGTTTTGTATTATTCTATTAAATTTACATTGGATTATGTGGCCATATGTCATTCCAAATCCCCCTTACGACCCATATTATTTATGATTAATGTTATACCCCTTTCTCCCATCAAACTATTTTTTGAAATTTTATATGACGTCGTTAGGCTGCCGATTTTTCGTGAGAGACTTCTAAATTTTCATCTAGTTTTAGTTTTTATTAATTCTTCCCTCATATCCCCTCATAAAATTGCAATGATAATTATAGTACATTATGTGAACTGGAATGTTTTTATTCTAATTTAATATCTCATTGTCATCTCTCTTTACCTCCGCCTTTTATATTATAAATGCAAACACCATTTGAGATGTGTTAAATTTTCACACTCAAAGAAGATGGGTTTTCAATTTGCATTACTATCCTCATGAATGGTCATGAAACCTATTTAATGGTTGAACCAAATCTTAATATATTTATTTTTCCTTATAAAATATTATAGAATCCTTTCACAATCACAATAAAAAATAATAATACTAAACAAACCCATTATGAAAAAATGGGAAAAGTTAATCCAACCATTTATCAATATCTTTAATCAAATGAATCATCGTCAACTATATAAAAAATCATAATAAGGTTCATTTATATATATTTAATTTCAAAAATAATATATATTAACAATTCTCTATGTTTATCCACATTTCAAACGAACTTCCATTCATGAATACAAGTAAACAGATCATGAAAACCAAGGGAGAAATGCATCCCAAACAATAAAACTGAATATATTAAAACCCATAAAAACGATCATGAATGAACCTAATTATGTTAAAACATATCAATTTCATGTTATCAAGGTTCAGGAATAAATTTTTAATGAACCTAAATTTTATTATCAGGGTCATTAGGAACAATCAAGGACACCATCGAGCTTAAGGTAAGGGATATCTTCACACAATTTCAATTCGTTGAATTAAACTACAATTCATTGGTTTAGTATTTTACCAGAATATGTGTGAAAGAGCTATGATTTTTTTATTCTGTAAATACACATTAATTGTGTGGGTTTATGTTTGTTAAACATAATTATGTAATTTATTTTTCCAAAATATAATGATATGTTCTTGGTAAGGGTTTCTTCATCCCACTTTCATCTTTGTGAGATATTCTATATTCAGTACTATTACTTGTGTACGATGTATGAATACTACCCATTGATGATTCATACCATTAATATCTATATTTTCATTATATTCAATGTATAATTTGATGACTATTAATTTAGAGGAATATGTTTCAATTGATTACAAAGTAGTAAGTATTTTCTACCCGGTCCTCTATTTTCATTTCGGTTGCTCTTATTATTTGTTCACCTCAATTAAATTATTATTTTTTATTATTTACTCCCCATAAATTATTTTTTAATGTCCTTTATATTTCTACAAATTAGAATAAATCATTATTTTTTGGGACATTACATGTTTTAAAATAATCATTCAAAAGTTCATCTGAAATGCAAGCTTGATTCAACAAACTCCTAAAATTCTTCAATATTTTTTTTGTTCACTCTATAATAATTCATAAGACATGTTTAACTTTTTTAATAAATAATTTTAACATGAAATTTTTTATTTTCGATCATTTCTGATTTTATTAAAGAAAATATGCCTTTGCACATTAAAATATCATTAATTAATTACTTAAACCACCCTAAAGTGTTTTAATTCTAAAGCTGCTTTAAAATCACTTTTTACATGATTTCTCATTATCAGGACATCATTTCTGCCTCCAATGTAATCTCAATGTCCTAAAAATTTATTTTCGGGGATATACATGTTTAAAACCTTGTTTATGGTAAATAAAAATGATTTACCAAAAGAACTCCACTTCAAAAGTAAAATTGATTTTTCTCCTTAGACATTATCTTTTTGAGTTATACGTCATTTTCATCACACATTTCATTCTTGTGGTTTGTGTACTGGCACTTAGAATATCATATCAAGAGTCACCTTATTCTAAATATATTCTAAGGGATTATTATTTGAATGTTTCAAGGTAGTTTGAGACACTTTAGAATGTTTAATGATTATTTCCTCAAGAATTTTTCAATGGAATTATTTAAAAGAATCATTATTTATGTCAACATCCTTTGATGAATCTGAATCCTAAAATATATATGGATATTGAGGATGAAAATAGTACTTGTATTAAATCTACTTATAAATAATTATTTGGACATGAAGCGATAGGTGGGGCCAGCTATAGCCACCCAATGCGTCGATATTTGTTTTATAGCATGAGGTAGTTTTATATGGTTCTCATCTTACCAAGAAATTCAATTGTATTTCTAATTTTCCAAATTCATCATGGTATATTTAGTAATTTAAAAATGTTTTTTTCAAAATAAATTTACAATTGTTAAAATCTATTATTAGGCATTAAAATGTTATTATTGGATGATCCTAGAAACACAACATATAGTGATTTAAAATTAGACATCTTCTTATATTGGAAAATAATATTTTCAACAAACCTTATGTGACTATAGTTTACTGGTTTGAAGTATCTTATGATCATCTAAACCCTCTTATATATTATTTATTGGATAAGATCTCCGGATTTCTCTATCTTTATTTTTGTTCTGTGAAATGAATGGTGACTTAAGATCTCTTTTCTATTTTCATTCAAATAAATAGATTAAATAATAATGCCTATACTTATAATAAATGTGTAAATAAAAAAAAGTTCCTTTATTTTGGAATGTTGTTGATGTTTTGTTCTTTTATGAATTTTTTTCTGTGGAAAATGTAATTTTTCATCCATGGTACATAAATCGGAATCCTTTTATGTGATGTTTTTTTACAAGTTTAAGGTAGGAGAATTTAGAGCATAAAATAATCCTCTAAAATTTAATATTCCTATTATACTTTTCATCTATAAAAATAACTTAATAGAAAAGAAACGCCTAATTTTCTATCCACGTTAATCAAATTATATGAAGTGTTAACATTTTTCACGAATTGAAAAAAAATTGCATAAATAATTGGTGAATCCAACATTTTCTCAACTGGAACCCTCCCATTTCCCCAAAAAATAATTCCTTTCCTAGAGTAAACCATTTTAAATACACCCCATAATTTTTATTCCTCTTAATAAATTCATCTATTACACTTAATCCATTCGTTTTTTATATGTTTGTACATATGAGAGGAGTGGTAATTTTTTATACAATTTTTATAATCTTTATTTAAAAACTTGTTTGGTATGGGGGAAAGGGTTCCCATATGTTTATCATTATAACAATAAATACTAAATTTTCTAAAACATGATTTTATGGGATTCAATTTTGGTAGTGGTGTATTGAGGTATTTCTCTTGGTATTTATTTATAGGAACCACCAGTTTCCTTAATGTGATTGTTATATTTTCTTGTTTAAATTTAATATCTAGTTTTCTTTAATGATTGTTATTTTATGTTTCCTTATGAGAACTAATTAGATGGTGAATTGAAAATATGTTATACATATAAATAAAATTATTTTCATGTTAGTAATCCCTCCTTGTTTCTATGTGATAAAAATGTTGAATTATGTTATTAAATTATTCTAATTTTGTTTAATAATCTTCGTCAACATATTTATAAGAATTGTTTTGAAGAGAATAAAAATTTAACTATATAATTAAATTATTTATAATTTGAATTATTTTTCAATGAATATATTAATAGAAGGAAACCTATAGAGAATACATGGTAATTGGAATTATAGAGAAAGAAAAAGTTCTATTTTGTGAAACGTGATTTAAAAACATGACATAACATTGAATTAGTTTTAAATATTGTTTATTAAATTATTAAGGTTTTTAATGTTTTAATTTAGGAGTAGATTCCTCCATAATCATGATGTGGAGAAAAATGTTCATTTAAGATGATATGGTTTCCCTATAACCTCTATTTCCATGAGTCCGGTAAGGATGATCATAATATTATATTAAGACGAGAATTGATGATGATGGAATCCTTTTTTTCATTCCTCGTAAAGAGTATATCACTTATTTTAGGATGTTTACATGAACCGTGGGTTGTAATTATTTTTTTAAACAATATTAAGAAAGAATTATTAGTATCATTCCTATTGGATTGTGCCACTAGTTTAATATTGTTTGATAAGTTTTTCCTGACATCACTTATTAGGAATCTACCTATTAAGAAGAAGAATGTAGGGGGTTGTTTTCTATTTTCTATATAATGACAGGGTCTAGGAATATTATCTTATGAGAGAAGGGGTAATATAATGGACTAATTCCTAGGTTTGTACAGGTATACTCTAACATGTATTTTTTAGAATGTATTTATCACGTTCTGTTGCCTCATGATAAATATTTTTGATATGATATTGATGCTTCATGAATGATAGTTTCAACGTATAGTAAACAAATGTGGTAGTTCAGTCAACATAGTTGACCCATAATTATATATAGGATCATCTAATTATTGATCCTTCATTGAAAATTGATTATTCATATAGTCTATCCATGAGGTCAGTATACATTATAGTTGATGGAATTTTTTATATGGTCAGTTGGTCTGTACATGCAGTTAATTCATTCCTTTAAGTCAATATTTCTTATCATAGAGTTTATTTTATCAGTGTATCCATGAGTTCATTCATTCTTTAATTTTGTTTCCTTATAGTCAGATAGTTTTTTTGGGGTCACTTACGTCCTCCATGGTTAGTTTACCTCACGGTTGACATATTTTTACGGTATGAAACCTCCTCTACATTTTTTGGAAGTTAAAATATTTAAAATATAAGGATATAGAAGGGTAAGTATTCCTTATTAATTATTTCATTAATATGAAATTTTTGGTAATAAATTATATGAATACTAATGAAAATTAATAATAACAAAGATAAAACATTATTCAATGATGTTTTAGAAAATTATGTAATAAGTGGATGTTTTATTATTTTTTGTGATGTTTTATTAATCATATTTTTATATAGAAATGATTTTATTTCTTTTTTCCATCACACATACTAAAAGAAAAAATTATGTTTTTTCATGTTGTAATAATTATATTGAATGATTCTTATTTGATTTGGTATTCTCATCTAGTGAATTAGTATCATCTATTAATGGGACTTGATGTCTTGGAGGATAGTTCAACATGGGTAGAGGATATGGGTTTGATGGTGTGGTATGTGTTGGATGTATGGAATGTAGGATGGTCAGTAGTGTTAATCAGAAGTGAGGATTAATATTTTGAGTTTGGTAATAATTTCCCCATAGTCATTGAGTGAGGGGTTCCCCTATCAACTAACATCTATTTTCATATAGAAGGAACATAATATTTAATCTAAGAGAAAAAGAAATTATATTCTTTGGGACCTAGATTCTTAATATATATTTTTTAATATTATTTTAAATGAATTTTTATGGTTAGGATATAACTGTACTGTAATGATTTCACTTATATAAGAATTAATTATGGAGATTAGAGGAGTTGGAAAACACTCTAGATTATGAACGTCTTCGTTGTGGAAATTTTTTATGATATGGGAATCATTATGATTTATTCATTACGGGTGATCCTATTTGAAGTGGTGATAATCTTTATAAATTTATTTGGTTAATTATTATTATTTTTTCTTCAATATTTATTTAACATAGTGTTTACAAAAATATATTCCCAAGCATTTTGATTTTACATGATATTTTATAGCTTTGAAATAGGATCCTTCTATGTACTCTAAAGAGATCATCCCTATTAAATGTTTCTTGATTATGTTTTATGATTATTCAATGGATAATTAGGGTGATGTTGTTCATTTTCAAAATGTGATGTTCGATTGATTTTATTAATACCTCATTTATTTTGATCCTCACACTCACCAACATTTGTTTTACTATTGAGGCTTAATTAAGTGTATTTATGGATGATTTTTTTGAATAATAATCATATATATAAATAACTTATGTTTTTAATATTATTGAAGGTTTAATGTATCTATGAATCCTTTTAATTTTAATGGGGATTGGAATCACGTTTTATAACTATATGTCTGAAATAAATATATGGGTCACGGAAACAACTTTTGAAAGGAATTATACATTTGTACCCCTATTTTTAGATGGAATGTATGGATTAGCAACCATATTTTTTCACCTACCCAACCTTAGTATTCCTAACAGAGGGTTTTTCAACCCATCTTTTGAAATCGACCATATGTTTTGAAATATATTTATTAGATTAGTTTTTTATGATGAAACCCTACAATTGACCTACTCATCTATAAGATTCAAATCTTATTATTTTCATGTTTTTTGAAATATTTTCATAAGTGTCATTTTATAAAAAAACCTTTTTATTGACTATTTCAAATTCCATTAATAAACGTATTAAATAATTATTATTTTGGTGTTTTTTCTAGGAACATTTAAATTAAAATTATCATGACTTATCAGGCTGATATTATGGATATTTTTTACCCAAATAAATAAGTTTTTCATGTAAAATACCAATATTTTGTTATTTTCAAATTACATTTTTGAATATAGAAATATCATTGGGTTATCATATTAATTCCTCTAAAGTGATAAACCTCGGTAAAATTATTTTGTTGATTTTTTTTGTTTGATATACATGGTTTTATTAAATGCTAAAGTTTCTCACTACTACTATTAATAGTCAAAGGAAACAAGTCCACATTTGAAGATTATTTTTCTAATTTTTTACTTTATTAAAGATAATCTACACTAGTCATTTTCTACCACAACTATGATTTGAACCACTACTCAACATTATTATATATTCTGTTTTCATGAAGTTTTGGGAACTTATACAAAGTTATTAGTGAAATTTGAGCTTCCCAAACTAAACTTTGGGTTTTTTTAGTTTCCTATAAATTAACCATAAACCCTTGAAAAATAATTATTATATAGTGTCATCTACCTGCACTTAATTGTAGAGGTCCCTAGAAAAAGGACCTACTAATTATAATCACCAAACCTGTGGAGGGGGATTTTGGTGGAGTGGACTAAGGGATTAATTTTCTCCAAACAACTATACATCATTATGTCTAGTTATATTCTTTATTTATTTTATATTTTATATTATTATTTAAAAGATAAAGAAAAAATTTCTTTAATTCAAGAGGGATGATTTGAATTCTTCACAATTTATAAAAGGACACTATTCACCCACCCACCCCACCCCACATCTTATGGAAATATATTTTTTGTTCTGACCAAAAAAATGGTATCCAATATAATTAATCATTGGATATATGTTTTAAATCATTGAAGATTCTTCTCTTTTTACCTGATACTTAAAATTAGTATCATAACATGGATTCTATGAAGATTCTAAAATTTAAACCTAGAAAAATAATTTTTTATCTAAATTCACACAATAATAAAAATATATATTTTCAATCTAATAAGTATAAATTAAAAATATATGTGAAGAAAAAATCTTTATAGACAATATTAGAGAATTTAAGTAGATGATTAATTATCCTTATTTTAATTGTGATAAATATGGATACTGTAAATCATGAGTGATTATTTATTTAAACAATATTGGAATATGATTTTATTTTAAAGTATTCAATACATATGAATTTCTAAAATAATATATTCATAAGTGGAATTATTCTCAAAAGAATGATAATTATATTAATTCAGGATTTATAAATGATTTTTTTTGTGGATTTGGAACTCATGAATTCAACCTAGTCATTCAATATGATACAATATATGTGATTTGGAAAACAGTCACAATTTCATATGTATGTATTAAAAATTTGATAATATTATGATATAACACTACTCAATTATAATTCTATACATTTAAGAGTTATTATGGATAAAGAATCACTTAGATGAATCAGAGATTGTCTGAAATAGTCAATGGTGTCGTTGCCTGGTGAGAACCAAATCCTCAATAAAAATAACAATTTAAAAGTTTTAAGAGTACAACCAGTAAAGAGAAATGAAATATAAAATTGAATTAGAAAATAAAATCCTATCAATAATGGTTCAATAATAGAATTGATTGGTTTATCAATAGTGTATGAAGATAAGAATAAAGTAGAATCTAAAGATCATAATTCTATCAAAAAGGAAGATGTTGAACAAAACGTTTTTTATATAAATGATAAAACTCAGGTCATTAAATTAATTTGAAATATGATCCTAATAAAAATATTGAAAATTTATACAAACACCAAAAGTATAATTTAAAAAATAGTATAGAATTAAGATCCTATGAATGCAAAAATGAAATTCCATATGAAACCCCATTATTCATTTCATAAAGCTCAAGGGAATTCAAATTTTACAATAAAAGGATAAAAATTCATGATGGATACCTGTAGTTATTTTAATGATTCATGTTGTGAATATTTTATAAACACTAATTCTATGACTAAAAATGAATGAGTAAATATGTGAATTATGGATTTTTCTAAGGTTGTAAAATACATTTTATTTAAAAATTATAATTCATAATATATTTCTTATGATGAACATAATAACTATTGTTTTATTATATATTATGAATCTGAATCTTTAATGAAATAAATGAGAAAATGTATAAAATATTATTATACTATTTTTATTCAAAAATAATATTCGGTAAATTGGATTTCAGATATAAGATCTAAATCATTAAAAAATAATGTTTTTACCATTGAATAAATTATAGAATTATGGATTATTTTGATACTTTAAAACAAGATTCAATAATTACTATTAATAGGGAAAATTAGTTCCATCAAATTCTATGTGAAAATAATAATAACATCAAACATAGTATTTGTAGTAATGGGGAAAAGATGAAATTATGTTAGAATTATGTTGTTCCATACTCTAAAAGAAAAAGCATGTCTACTATTAAATGTATTCACTATTTTATAAAAGGATGTTATGAAGAGGGATATTATTTTAGAATTCTTAAATTTTGTGCTGTTAAGAATATTGTTTACTCAAAATCCTTCTTTGAATCTATGTATGAAATGTCTTCCCAAAGAAATCATATATTTTTAGAAGTGTCATTGACTATTAACACATCTAGATAAAAAATTATATAGTTACCAAAAGAACCATGATTATGATCATTTAGAGATTTGTTCTATTGAAATCTATTTATAAATTAATGATTTCATTCTTGAAAAATATGTAAATATTTTAGCTTAATTAAAATTTGAATTGGTTTTCAAAAATCAATTGACTATAAAGTATTTCCTTATCTGAAATTAATGATCGTTAATGTTAAAATATTTAAATCAGAGAAATATTTCATTTAATTTTCAATTATAGTACAATAACTAATTTAATTTAAGTAGAAAACAATTAAATTCCTCCATATATGATTTTTTATTTTTTAACTATTAATAAACATTGTTTCCACACTATTATATATGTGATAGGTTCGTTTCTAAATTATTTAGTATTATATAATTTGATAAATTATTATTTATTGTGATATGTCAATGTATTGATCTTTTATGACATGAGAACAAGGTTTTAAATTACTATGGGGGTATTTCAAAATAAATAAATGTTTCCTGAATAAATGTGTTTAATGAATATTTTAAATTAATTATAATTCTATTATCATACTCTAAAAGAAATTTTATATATTCTATGACTACTAATGACTATGTTTATAAATAATCACTAATTAAGGGGGATTCTATAACACTAATTTTATTGAAAAAAAGAAAATAATGACTGGTTTATTAAATAAAAAACCTATAATTTTTTTAACCTTATATTTTATAATCACTTTTATTTACAAAAAGGTTTATATATTTTTATGTGAAAAAATAATATCTATTTTCATTAAAAAAATTCTAATATAAACATTCTTACACAAATATGACTTTTCATTTGTAAAATATAAAATGATTACATGATAATTTTTTTCCTATGAAATAAAAACATCCCCTGAAAACTGTCAAAATAACTACCTTTCTTCAAATACCATAAAACCCTAATTCTTACTCTTTATAAAATAATATAAATCCTTTCATCTTACATCCCTGATGTTTTAAACTCAAATTATTTTTAGTAATTTGGTACAATATTAATAAATAAATTAAATCTCATTTCATTTGAAATATTTATCCCTCTATTGATAAGCATTTAATGTTGAGAAATATTATTTAGAACATTTATGTATAATTTTTTGATGATGATGAGATTAATTAAATCTATGAGAAAGATACTTTTACATCAGGTTCTCTAACTGATGTGTTTAGAGAATTTTCATTCAATTATAATGAAAAAATCTAACTAAATCTTCTAGAAATGGTATAGATATTATTGATTGGGATGGATTGGAAGTTCAATCACATAAAGTTTCTAATGGTACACTACCATATATAATTTATCAGAAAACTACATCTGATTATGATGGTCTTCTATATAAATATCATTTTCATTTTTTCTATGGAAATGACATCAAATATTAATATTTTTAATGGACAATCAGTGAATTTATGTGAAGAACAAAAAACATCATAGAAATAATTTGATGTGATTGAAAACTCATCTATTTCCAGAATAGTAATTTAATTCCATCATGTATAGTTTCTAAGTCTGTAGGAAATTTCAATATGATGAAAATAAATAGAAGCATTTAAAAATGAAATAATTGATCAAGTTACGTAGATTAAAAAAGAACTTATCTGAAAATCATATCTTAGTATCCTAAAATAAATCTTTGATAGTAAGTTTTCAATTTCTTGAACATAACAAAGATCATTTGTTAGTAAAAGGACAAAAAATATACGCTCAATATATTTATCTGCAGTTACAATGAAGAGTTATGAATATAAAGTGTGAAGGGGACCCTTTGACATTTCTTAAAGCCTGGTCATCTTTTTCATCACCACCTTAACAAATCCAAGTCTATAAGTCTATTTTGTTTTGTAATACTGGATATATAAATAAATTTTTTTATATTCAATCCTATTTATTTTATGTTTACTAAATATCATATTTTTATGTTTTGAATTAATTATTTCTATGGAATTTATTCTTAATTAAACATGAAAATTATTAATAAATATTATACCAGGTCAAGTGTTTTCCAATCCATTTCTTATTTTCCCTTTGATATCACAAAAATGGAATGAAATATATTTGATAAAGAAACCACTATGTTTCTATTTTAGTGAAATCTTTTGGGGAAGAACCGTTTTCATCACAAGTGGAAGCTAGATAAATAAATAAACTTATTTTATAATAAAATCGCATTTAAAAAATATCTATAGGTTTTGTGATATTGAAATTTTGACCATCGAAAAGGGTTATATTTTTTGGCATGTGTTGACCCAAAAATATTATTAATTTATAATTTATTATGGTTCTCATAAACACCCACATTTTTATTACAAATGAATTTTCTATATACAGAATTTATGATATTATTTTTTGGAATAGTTCTTTTATTCCAGAAGAATTGTTTTTAGATATGATTAAACATTAAAGTTCCCTATGTAATTCTGGAATTTTAATACAATCTCAAATCACTATTCATGAAACTATGTTTAAATTGAACACATTGAAAAAGAACCATAATTTTGTAAGAAATCCTACTTTTTTAACACATTGTTTATATAGAAAATGGTTTTGAAATTATACAATTTTCATCTAACCTATGATTTTGTTCTCAAAATATGGTTCACCGGCCCTAATTTTGGAATCAAATATACATTTTCAAATTTACTATTGAAGATTACTAGTGAAAATTATAACTAAATGTATGACCCAATCATCTAGGAGACATAAATTTTGAATTATTTCTAGAATTTCTATAATGGTTTTCACAGAGTTATTTTATCAATTAATTATATTTAAATTCAAATTGAAAAGGATATTATCCAATGGGTTAAATAATTTTTCTTATAAGGTAATTTAATATTATTTAGGGAACATAAAAATTAAAATAATCTCTAATTATCATTATTTTGTTATATATCATTTGACTTTGTGAAATAAAATTTTATTCTAAAATAAAGATAGTTTATTGATGTAAAAATATAGATTTTTTTTCATAAATATCAGAGTGTCATTATATCAATTTCTATCTATGGATGTACATTGGATATATTCATGTTTTTATACTTTTATATTTTATCAATGTTCTATTGATTTATCTCTTTGTAAATATTTTTTTATATCTCAACAAAAAAATATATTAGAGATACACATTGGTGACATAAATGTTTATCATCTATTTAAACAATTTACAACTATTTTTAAAAGAAAAAAATATTTGGTTGTATCGAAGATATTTTTTCGTACCTTCAGATATGATCATATATATATATATATGTCAATTGTTTTTTGTAACGATTATTTTAACCATTATTCATATTCATTATCTCTTCAATTTTCATGAAGTGTCAATAGCTCATACTCAGTAACAATAGTTTAAACTATATCATTTATCGGAATAACCCAAACATCTAGTAGAGGTCAAGAGTGGAGTACCTCCAATAATTTTATTTTTTATTAGTAACACCTCAATAAGTGAGAATTTTGTTAATAATTCCTTTATAATAATTTTTTCCTCTCTTGTTGTAATGGAATAAATGGTGTAATGGAACCTCATGGGGAATTTATATTGATTTAATATGGAATCAAATCATAAATGGACTTATAAATCTCAAGGGAGTGTCCAATTAACACTATCTCTTTTTGAGTTAATTATAGAATAATGGTATCTAGATATTGAATTATAGAGCTTAAAGAATTCATTTTGTGGTAGGGATACTGAAATTGAGTGGTCATTATCCTTATATTTTGTTCATTCCGTCATAAACATTTGTGTTGTTCTATGTTCTATATGAAAGGTTTAGAAAAATCAATGTCAGTAACCTAAATGGTCCATTCACCACATAATTATTAAGATGTTTTATGAAATTATGCATCAATTTTGGAATCCCAGTTTTATGTGATACATAAGTCATTTTGGATCCAATTGTTACACAATTAGATGGTTGAGTCTATGCACCAAAATCCTTTTTATTTTCATCATCCTCTCATTGAAGGAATACAGAAGTGGTAATAGTTTTCTATGGATATCATCATTGGATTTCCATTGAATATATAGGGGAATAATTTCGTATGGGTTATTGTTTATAAATTAACCATGTTATCTCATTTTCCGACATTCTAGGATATTGTTAAGGATGAATAATTGGGATGTTTTTACATGAAATAAGTTAGTAGGTGGCATTGGGTAATTCTAGATATCATTTTTAAAGACAAACTCATCATACAATTCATTTGTAAAAGCCCCTTGGAGGTGATGGCTTCTCATGTTATGATACAAACAACCAACGATCCACATATATATTGTCAAACAAAACAAAAAAATATTATTCTAGAAGACATACATTTTGCATGTGTCCAAGAATACGAAGATAACTGGGACATTCATTTGGTACTGATTCACATTACATAAAATAATAGTTACTAGTATTTCATCATAATAGATCCCTTTAAGAATTGTGTAGTCATCCCTCTACACCACCAATTTTTTGGTTTGAAGTCAGAGAATCTTATTTTGTTGGGATTAATTTTTTTAGGAAATGGTGAGTATGATACAAAGTATTTTCTAGTGGTTAGTGACACATGGATTAGTCAAAAATAATATACCGATTTCTAGAACCATCCTTTGATGTTTCAGTTGGTTACTACATATTCTTTAAAATTTTACCTTATTTAGGCCATTGATGGCTCATGAATTAATGGAAGTTATCTTAGAGACTCATTATCCCTTAAATGACAATCGATTTGATTAAAATATTAGAATTTCTCTCGACATTATTAATTTAGATGACATTGATCCACAATTTTTTCACATATCTCAACTTAAGAAGTGTCATTGTAACCCTCCACACATTATCAGTTGGAACGATCTTGATATAAATACTTATGTATTGCTCGATAAACAACCCTTTTTTATTTTTAATCCCCAAGAAACATTCCTATATGGTTTATCTATTTCATTAGCTCATGTGTTTCGCTAGAAAAATTCTGATACAAATAAATCATTGGATATAGAATCATTAATGATGGAGTTGTGGCCTCACCACATATTGGACCAACCATATACTACTAATATTTCTTGGGAAAAAATAAATATTGTCATGAGGTTTTTCATATCTTGGAATTTTTTTTAGGATTGAAATGTATTTTATCAATTTTTTCTATCCTATTTTTATCCTTCGATAATTTTTAGGACATCATGATCATTAAAGGAGATAAATCACTTTTGATATAGTATTTCATAAAATGAAACATATTTTTGTACCATGAATAGTTTTTGGTAGTAATTGGGAATATTGTTGCGGGGATCCTATGTTATGTAACATTTTTTCCCTGACATGGGAAACTTATTCTCGCCATGAACCAATAGAGAATAAATGATTCACTACCTAAATTATGTTTTATATAATAAATCTATAAATAATAATTTTTAAATGGGGTTTTTCTCTATAATCCCTTGGTATAATTTAACCTTGATTTTTCCTCATTTTTCTAAACCAAATCCTTATATGGAATCCTTTCTCCCTTCAACCATTGTGATATTTTGGGAGATATTTCCACTCAATATGAAATGGATATCATTGTATTAATTATTTTCATATGGAATGTCTCTTCCATTTGTCTGTGAGTTCCCACTAATTACTAACTATTATGATTATTTCGGGATTTTATTTTCATGAAATGGATATTCCAAATTAATCTTTACTCACATGATTTTTTTCAAAAGTGATTTTATATTTTTAATCCACTGCCTTGATTTATTAAAATTTTATAATCTTTTAAAATGAATTGATTCTGAAAATGACTTTCCTTGCATAATTGTGGCTAGATTTTGGTTATTTTTTTGTGTTTATATTAACCTACATTTTATGGTTGAAAACTCCTATAAAATGGGTTGAATTCTAAAAAAGTGGCATCCCATAGGGGACTGAAAAATAGGTGGATAGTCATGGAAGAAAACGTCTATATATAGTTATCCTTACAAGAATTAGATATATTTTACAACTCTAACTACCTATTGGTAACTTAAAGACACACATGACGCTTATATATAGTGAGTGTGAACCCATTTTGTCGTTTTCCTATGTCACATTAGGTTTATAGATCCTACAAAGATCTAACATATTTTACAATAATCTTCCTTATCATGGTGCTAAATTATTTTAAATGGATTTTTACATTCATAATTGGTTATTAATTCTTATTTTTTGAAATTATTCATTCATGTATTAATTGAAAAATATCATGAAATTATTTACTATTTTTTTCTTATTTAAAATTTTGAAATTTTTTCCCTCATTTCATTACTTTTAAAAAATTCTATATTTATTATTTTCCCTACATAATGAATATTTATAAAACATTCATCTCTTATATTTATATTAATTTTATCTAATAATAATTGATTTATTTATAATTCGACATAGAGAACACTTGGTGGGACCCTACTAGGATGCTTATCTCACACCATCTATATAACTACTAGATATATGTAGACTTATTCATGTCAAATTTATGAATGATAAAAGCCCCGTTTTGATAAATGGTTATTCAAATTAGTTTTTATAGTGGTGGAATAGTGGGATATTTAACCACATGTCACACGAAGATGCATTATAGTCTTCTATTTCAGTTTTTAAACCCTTACAAAAGTGTTTATTTTTTCATATTGGAAACTCTTACTTTTATTTATTTATATAGATATATTCCTTTATATTTATCATAATTATTTATAGATTCTTTTATTTATTAATACATTTTCATATGTTTTATTCCCTTAATTATTTATAGTTCTGGTTGTTTTTTTATCCTGGTGGTGAAATCATTACTAAAGGTGGTGGCATGAATGTCTAAAATGGTAAATCATGTGTTCAAGAGAAGACGATATTGGCCTGACCCTCATGAGTAAGATTGATCCCTTGAGCTACATGTTTGATAAACATGATGTATCTTCTATCAATTTATTTATTCTATTTTCATTTTATTAAAATTGGATACCATTTTTTTATTTCCCCCATAACCAGGATAACTCCCTATACTAAGTGGTTAAGTAAGTTTTGATTGTAGGTGAACCTTATTCCATGATTGTCTTTCTGAACTATTTGAGAGGTATAACCCTATTGGTATTTTTTTAGTTTTTTCAAATATTACATTTGTTGGGATTCACTGAAGAAGGACCCTTCCATTTAAAACCATGTGATAACTGAGTACCTTCTTTACTCTTCATGGAGTTGTTTTACTTAATTTTAGTATGGTTTTGATTCACATGGGAAAGACTTGTTTGAGAGTTATAAGATATGAAGGAATATATTATAATTATCATACACACATTATTTATAGGGTCTCATGCAGTTCATGATATTTTTGATAATATTAATAATGTTATTGTAAAATTATTTTAAATTTAATAAAATTATTTTCAAGGTTTGAAAATATTTTTCTACAAATTTGCGATTTATAAGAGGTTTATTAATCTAATTTTAAAAAATCCATTTTATTAAATTTAAAATTATAAAATAAACTTGTTTTAAAATATACATCTATATTTTTTAATTTTCATAGAATATATATCTCATGTGACGTTATAAAAAATTTCTGATTTCATACTATTGTTCCCAGATTATATTTTGCATATCATTTTACTAAATTAAAGGAGTTAATTTTTTAAATCAATGGATTTAAAATATTATTATGATAGGATAAATGAAAACATTCGAATCTAATATTTTTATCCAAAAACATTTGTGTTTTAATTGCGTTTCTGGATTATTTTAAATTTTGGGAGAGTATATAGGATGATATGGGAGAATCATTATTATTTTATTTAAAATATAATCTTTTCATCCCTTCAAGTTTCTGATTTACAGAAAATTATATGCTACAATAGGATCCTGGTAGAAAGTTAGTTAAATGAATTTAAACCCCATTTCTTTTGAGTTAATTTATGTGATCACCCTCCCCCTACCTCCCTATTTTTTTGGAATGATAGGTTGGTGATTTATAATAACTTTTCCCATTTCATTTATAATAATTGATTAAAAAATAATATTAATAATAATGTTGTAAATAGAAATAATTTCCAGATAAGATATCTTATGATTTTGGATTCACCCTTATATGAAATTTTATTGGTTGGTGGAATCCTTTGTGAAATCACGGTACATAAATCATACTCCTCTTATTTATGGTTTGTAGACCTATTTTAGGTAGGGTATTTAGAACCATATATTGAAATTATGAAGATTATTTTTCATGATATGATTTGGAACCATATAAGTAACCTAGTAAACCTAAAATACCTCATTTTATATTCCCTTAAATAAAATTATTTGGATTATTTTCATTATAACATGATTTATAAGGATTACTTCCAGAATATTTAAGGCTTCCAATATTCTATAGATTGGAAACCTCCCATTATCCCATGAAAAAAAATCAATAATAGCATCTACCATTAATAATAAATTTTTTATTATGATTTCTACAGGGTTATTAAATTACCAATCTCTGCGGGCTTATGAATATGTTTTGGTTTAGGGAGAGGGGATGGGGTTATTTATGCATTTCTTTTATACTCTTCCTTTGGATTATATTTTGTTCTAAGGAGGGGGTTCATGTGAGATTTACTTAATTCAATAACATAATCCCTTCTCGTCTACTTGATGATATTAGATTCAGTCGAAGGGAAAGGGATGTGAGTGCTTTCTCCTAATATTTTTTAAGATGAACTTATATTTTATAATTTTTATTATTCTACATAATTTTTTAAATTTATCCTATAGTTTATGTCACTATATGTTACTATATATGTTGTTGTGGATGATGATTCGTGGGTTTACTGAAATGGTTTTAGACATGGAAATTTAATGATGATCATGTTTTTTCCATGTTTATTTCTATATGATACAACTAATGAATTTTACTATAAAATGTCTCTATATTAGATTAATAATTTGGTAATATATTTATAAAAGGAATATTGGGAAGAGGATTAATATTTAAACATATAATTTAATTAATTATAGTTTGAATTATTATGAAATGGAAAAAATAATATTATGAAACATATAATGGAAATGAGGTAATATGAATATAAGAATAGAAAAAAATGAATTGATTTTAACTAGATCGATGGATATGATGATAATTAGAATTAATCAAAAATAATTTTAAGAAAATTACATGGATTTTTAATTCCATAAATGATGAGTAATTACCTTCTTACTGTAATTTATCTTGAGGTAATGACTTTTGATGGTTTAATATGAGATGGTAATTTTTTATCATTGGTTCTAGTGGTTCTTTAAGGGTTGGTGTTAATTAGATGTTTTGAGTGGTAGTGCTATTATAAGTATCCTTAATTGTTTTTACCACATAAATATATTTTCCTTCATGTAGGTTGTTGTCTTGAATCGTGGGTTATTAAGTGATGATTTAGAGTTCCTCTAGAATGAATTGTTTTGTTGTTTCATCTAGGAGTTCTAACACCCCGAGATTTTATGAAAAATATTCTTTTATTTTCATTAATCTCTTATGTTGTATTCTACACGAAGATTACCTTGCGCTATACGCAACACCGTATTAGCTTGCAGTATACGCAACACTATTCTTGGATCGTGTTACACACAATTTTGATAATAGTTATTCTACGCAACATTGAGTATATATATATATATATATATATATATATTCAATGTATAAATGAAATATGGTTGGATTCTGTTATACGAAACAACGAAGGATTCTTTCACAACACGCAACCCTGACTTGGCTTGCATTACACGCAATCGTGACCTTCCTCGATAGCATGTGTTGTACGCAATACAGGGTTTTAATAAACAATGATATATTATTATAATATTGTCATGAACTAGCCGTTATGAATAGTGTTAACTAAATTTTGAATTTTATAACATTATTATTCATCTTACACATTTCTATAACATGGTATAAGAACAAAATAAATATTTTAGGTAAAATAAGTATTTTTCAAAAAATGCAGTTTTGCCGCCTTTTGATGGCGCACCCACTTTAAATCTAGTTTTTGACATGTTTATAAGTTCAATTTGACAAAATAAAATTCGTATTTTGAATCAGGATATAAAAATTTACATTAGATAAAGTTTTGATATTTTTCCGAATACTTTCATATTTTAATGAATAGTAAAAACACGCTATATTTTAATTAAAAACAAATTTTTTCATCATAATATATTATGTGGTTAAATTATAATATTTAATGGTTTTAAAGTATAAATAAAATATATTTTTACCATTTAATATAATGTATGACATTAGCATTGATTTTACCTTGAATTCGTAGGTTAAATCAATTCAATCTTTTGCAATGTTTTAAAGAAAACCCATTTTCCTTCGACAACGGGATTAATTTTAATTTAATTTCTGAAACTTTTGTGTATTGAATTTGGAAAAATGGATTCCATATTTGGAATCAGTGGATCCAAATTATGTTAATAAGCTACTTTTTATTTTTGGGAATTATGAATAGTAACTACGGTAAATTTTATTTACCATAGTTAAAGGAAAATCGGGTAATTAAGGGTAAATATAATATTTTAAAATTACCCTAACAAATGTAAAAATCCTATTTTATGACTAAAAGTCCACACATATCACCTAAGGATCGGATTAGATTCATTTAATTAAATTTTTTCAATGAAAATAATTTAATTATTATTAAAACCAAAGAATGTGACAACATGTCACTTTCTTAAATCTTATAAGTATAATAATTTTAATCTTGTGATAAACTTCATGAAACATCGAAAATGAATATTTTCCAGAAATCTAATACAATTATATACAACATAGGAATTTATTTAGAATTTTTAGGGATTAAATAATTATCATTTATTATGACACAAAGATGATGCAATAATTGTCTTATTAATGATATATTGACATAATTGTTGTTATAAATGCCCAAATAATTGTACTTTGAGACTTTTTATGACTTAAATTAATTTTCTAGGTTAATATGACATGTTATTGTTGATTTAAGTAACTTGGGTCAAACTTATCATTCTGTTATGAATTTCATAAAAATCATGTACCAAATAGTGTCAAAATTGACATAAAATAGTTTTTAAAACAAATATTATATTATTAATTGTTATTTTATTCCTAAAAATCTAAGGTTCGGACAAATGACTTAGATAAGATTATATATATTAATAATTAACAACTTGGGGTTCGTTTGGCTTGTTATAGTAAGTTTATTAACCTTATAGTGTAAGAACACAAGAAGACACGGTAAAAGTAAAATTATTTAACATAATGTTAAATCTAAATGATAAGGTAAAAATAGGAACCTAAACTTGTCTAAATTCTATTTGATGAGAGGATTTCGACCCATACCCACTTTAGCTTCGAAATAAATCAATTAGGAGCTATTTAAAACCTAATTTGACTTTATAATAAAATAATAGTTTTTGTTATTCCAAAGGTACCCCTCTCCTCCCTTATAAAAGGGCACCTCCTCCCTCTCTTCCTCACACAACTTTGAGACTTAAAGCTTGGCCAACCTCTGCCAAATTCTCTTCTAAACTTCCCTAGCAACATATTAGAGGTTCTGGTCTTCCTCAAAGACCATGTTTAGTGCCCTAAGAGGAGGTCTCAAAGAGGCGCTTCAAAGAAAAGGTAATTTTCGTTACCGATTCTTTCACCTTTATTTCTTCTTCAACTTATTCTTCATAGGTTGTTTCATTATGAAGTAATAAAATCAGTATCACTCATATACTGATATGTTATTATATTTATGAAACAACCCTATTTCACTATCTATCCATCCTACGGAAAACAAAATCACCGCGCGTGTGTACGTACGGAATACCGTCTCCACGCCGTTGTGAAATCTACTTTCCACCACCACCTTACTTGGATGTGTATAATGGTGTAAATAATAACTATATATTATTATTTTAAAGTTATATTGATACTGAAATATTATACATACACTACAACACAATTCCACGACCATGGGATCGATATCATCGCTCGTGCGTACGTACGGACTACCGTCTCCACGACGCGATGAGATTCATTCTCCACATTAACCATTCATGAATGATTATAAAGTATATATAATGAATAATAATGAGATATATGAAAAGTTAAATATACTGGATTTATGTATATATATATATGTATGTCATCTACTTACTTCCATTCAAGACAATAAGGAATGGAAAACAGCGTTCATCCGTACGTACGGACTACCGTCTCCATGAACGGTGTGTTTCATTTCATTTATCTATCTATTATATATATATATATATACTGAATATATATTATATATAAATCATGTTTTATATTCTGGAAGTAATTAAATCATGATATAAGTAATAATAATGTCAAGGAAAACAAGTCCAACCACCTACGATAAATGAAACAATTTTACCGAAAACGATCTTTAACATGGAATTTACAAAAAAACGGGTAGTATAAAGTAATAATTGAACCATATATGATATCATAACAATGAATATGATTTTCTAATAAGTCAAAGACATTATTTAAATCATTATACAGGAGGTTCGGACACTTACGAAGCAAATCAGACCTAAGGTAAGGGAAATATCACAATCTCATTTTTATCCGAGATTGTTTATACTTTAAAATTTATTGGGGTGTATTTTATCATCCAAATACATGTTTCCTCAATATGTAATATTATTTCCATTCACCTACAATTTTTTAAATCCTATTTTATCCTTCGGTGAGTTTTTAGTAAAAGATATGAATGGAATATTTTGTCGTTTCTCGTACGAGGTACTTTTTTGACTTTTCTGGCAAAAGTACGAGAAGGATGTTTTTATAACTTATATGGAATGAATGGATTTCTAAAACATTATTTCCAAGAAGCATCCTTTACAAGTTTTCAAGTTTATTTTTAATCAACTTATTTTAGTTTAATGTTTTATGACATGTTAAGAAAGGAAACATGTTTTTAAAGAAGAAAGGATATTTTCCTCAAGAATTCATTTCAAGTGTTTTTTTTCAAAACTATTTTCCATGTAAGATGACGTTATTTGATATGTATGTTTCAAGTAAAATGTATCTATGATTTAAATGGTTTCAATTTTCTTATGATGAAATGATTTCAATTGTTTATGCATTATGATGGCATGATGTTTAAGAATCCCATTTTAATACATGGGTTATGCAATGATGTATGATTTATGATTTTGTGGCTCACATAAGAATGGTATCATTATGAGATGGGTGGGACCTATATCTCCCTCCAATGCATTGGGTAAAGATTTTATATCTCAGGAGATAGACATTGTTGGAACGGTAGGTTATACCGGTTCAGTGAAACAGGACTGAAACAAGGGTGACTCAGTTCAGAAAGGGACTTTGTCCACTAAGATAGTCTTGGCAATGAGTATTGACTAACAAGAAATGATTCTCTATGATTATGTGTGAATGCCACAAAGTTTCATGTTTTATGTTAAGATTATTGTGATTACATTCCACTGCCATGATTTACCCCATGTCATGAAATTATGATCTCTTTTGCAGGTTAAGATTTCCAAAAGTTATGTGCTTATGTATATGATGTGATTGATTTTTCTTTTGTTTACCCTTACTGAGCATTTGAGATCAACCTTTTATGTTTTCTTTTCCCCAGGATATAAAGAAAGGTTTTAGGTAAAAAAATGAAGGAAGATCTTTATGGGAGATTTTGAAGATCTTTCACCACGATTAGAAGATTATATTCCGAGTTTCCAAAGACACTAAACTATTACGGTCCTTGTGTGTTTGTTTTAATTATGTATCAAGTATTCCGCAAATGTAATGTCATGTCCACGTACGTCAGGCTTCGGGTCTCTACAGTTGGTTTTAGAGGAAAGGTTTAGTCAACCTTTGGAAACTAGGATGCGAAAACGTTAGTGAGATCCCTAGAGATATTTCTAAGGTATGTCTAGGGATGTCCCTAAGGTTAAGTATACGTATAGATTATAGTACTATAATTACGCTAACAATCATAGAATTAAACCTATGATTTTAGATATTGAAGGTACTCCCCCTTTCTTATGTTGTTTTCCCTAGCATGATTTTTGCCTCTCACACTATTCTTTTTGGGTTTTAGACGATGGCTGGAACCCGAAGGAACCGTGTTGATCAATGCAATGGACAATGAAATGATTTCCCTCCTGAACAAACACATGTTATGGGAGATGGAGTGCAAAATCTTATTGCTATACTTACACAAGCTATGAATCATTATAGACTTCCAAATGAGCAGAGAAGGGAACAGTATTCTATTGAGTCCTTCATGAGGCAACGTCCACCTTCTTTCAATGGGTCTTCCGATCCACTTTTTTCTGAACAATGGATCAGTACCACTGAAAAGATATTTTCAGTTCTTCAATGTTCTGAGCATGATAAATTCATCTTAGTAGTATATCATTTGGAAGGTGAATCTGATCAATGGTGGAATCTTATCAAGAATACGAGGCCAAGAGATGAAATTGAGTCCATGGAATGGGACGAGTTCAAGAACTTGTTTTTCAGTAAGTACTTCCCTCGTATTCTTTGAACAAAGATGGAAATGGAGTTTCTTGAACTAAAGAAAAAGAATGATGAATCTGTTGGTATATACGAAGCGAATTTTACAAGACTTGCAAGGTATGCATCTGGCATTATCATCCAACCTGAAAGTAAAGTTGATCGATTTTTCAGTGGCATAAAACCAAGTCTTCAATGGGCATTAGCTATAAGAGACTTCATTATCTATGAAGAAATTGTGCATTGTACTATCAAGGTAGAAATGGAAGTTGGTGTTACATATCCGTCTCATGGTTTTGACACGAAACGAAAGATGGAGTTCAAGGAGAAATCTCAGAATAATGGTGAAAAGAAGATGAATGTTTCCTTATTCTCAAAGTGTAGAAAGAAGCATGGTGGAGATTGTCTTAAAGGGACTATAAAATGTTTTAAGTGTGGAAAAGAAGGTCATCGAGCAGTTGAGTGTTGAAGTAATGGAAGAAGGGTTTCTAATGATATGAATAAATCAAACACTGTAGAGAACGCACCACCAACACTTCAATGATTCAAGTGCAAGGAAATGGGGCATTATTCCAATAAATGCCCTAATCCAAGGGTTAGTTATGATCAACATGAGCAACCACTTAAGGAAAAGGACAAAGGGAAGTCACATGCGATCACTATTGGCGATGTTGAATATGACAACGATGTGGTGGAATGATTAAGTGTTTATGTAATAGGATTCCAAAATAGTGTTGTATATAGTATCGTGGAATATTGGAATATTTATATATTGGTCTATTGTGGTTTTCAATAATTTTATGGTACCAGTA
Organism: Viscum album; assembly: GCA_963277665.1. Taxonomy (NCBI): domain Eukaryota; kingdom Viridiplantae; phylum Streptophyta; class Magnoliopsida; order Santalales; family Viscaceae; genus Viscum; species Viscum album. The sequence continues at coordinate 49,391,390 of OY728152.1, read as the reverse complement.
ACCATGGAAAGTGATTGAGATATTTTTGGAAAAAGAATGATATGCGCATAATGAAGGGAAACGAGAAAATGAAATATTTGACAGTATTCATGAGCTCATGATTGATATAAGGACTAAGTGATGTCGTGGTTTGAGTATATAGAATTTTGAGGATTTTGGTATGTGGAAAGTGTTAACTTTTAACTGCATTCATGTTTTTTCTAAGGTTCAATGGGTATTCAAGAGAGTACATGATTAAGGCCTTTGAATGTTTGGAATGTGACCAAAAAGACATATTTTATGATATATGGGGATCAACGATGGTATTAAATCTCTGGTAATCATTTTCACTATATTATGAGAGTGGACTAAAGTATTATGGATAAGCCTAAAGATTGGAATAGATTATGTTGGACATAAGTTAGTATTGTTTAAGGATAGAAGTTTTTTCGATATTATTGATGGGATGTTATACTAATATAGTTTTAGAAAAAGGACAACCTGCAGGACGGGCGATAACCCATCGCGTCGGACAAGGCTGTGGGAATCAAACCCACAACCGAAGTGAAACTGGCCTTTATCACCTACCACTGAACTACAGGAAGTCCCTGTTTAGTAGAAACTAGTTTTATTATATTACTTTGTTTGATATATGAAGTATAAGTACATTTTAGGAACCCTATATGATGAATCTCACTATAGATGGACTTATGTATTTTTTGATAACTGTTCTAACCTTTTGTTTGAGATAGATGGAATGACCCATCATTCTATCACATGATCTGCTAACACATCACAAATGACAAATTCAACTTCATTTCTTTAATATATGAAGTGGAAATTGTCCAAAGAACGAAAAATGGTGAGACTATACCAAAATCATTAAAGTATTTCTTCTAATTCCAATTTCATCATCTTTAGGGAAATGATCTTGAAAACCAAAAATGTTGTCGTAGTGCTCTTATATCTGATGAATCAGATGGTACCTTAGATCATCGCAAATTTATGGCTTTGTGATTGCTGGCTTTTCCATAGCCATGTTCTCTACCACTCTCCATAAGAACATGATGGTTAGATTTCTCTTCAATATCCATATTTTAACCTATTTGGAAACCCAGTGATTTGTTTATTTGGGTAACCGTTACGTTTCATACTTTTTTTTTTAAGATTGGTTTTGGTATTCCTTTTTACGATGTGGGTTTCTATTAAAGAAACTTTCGAATAGTAAACCATTTATAACCCCAACGAATTTCGAGGGCGAAATTCATTTTAAGGGGGGTAGAATGTAATACCCCGATATTTTATGAAAAATATTCTTTTAATTTCATTAATGTCTTGTGTTGTATTCTACACCAAGATTACCTTGCGCTATACGCAGCACCGTATTAGCGTGCAGTATACGCAACACTATTCTTGGATCGTGTTACACACAATTTTGATAATAGTTATTCTACGCAACATTGAGTATATATATATATATATTTTCAATGAATAAATGAAATATGGTTGGATTCTGTTATACGAAACAACAAAGGATTCTTTCACAACACGCAACCCTGACTTGGCTTGCATTACACGCAATCGCGACCTTCCTCGATAGCGTCTGTTGTACGCAATACTGGGTTTTAATAAACGACGATATATTATTATAATATTGTCATGAACTAGACGTTATGAATAGTGTTAACTAAATTTTGAATTTTATAACATTATTATTCATCTTACACATTTCTAGAACATGGTATAAGAACAAAATAAAATTTTCGGGTAAAATAAGTATTTTTCAAAAAATGCAGTTTTGCCGCCTTTTGATGGCGCACCCACTTTAAATCTAGTTTTTTGCATGTTTATAAGTTCAATTTGACAAAATAAAATTCTTATTTTGAATCAGGATACAAAAATTTACATTAGATAAAGTTTTGATATTGTTCCGATAACTTTCATATTTTAATGAATAGTAAAAACATGCTATATTTTAATTAAAAACAACTTTTTTCATCGTAATATCTTATGTGGTTAAGTTATAATATTGAATGGTTTTAAATTATAAATAGAATATATTTTTACCATTTAATATAATGTGTGACATTAGCATTGATTTTACCTTGAATTCGTTAAATCAATTCAATCTTTTGCAATGTTTTAAAGAAAACCCGTTTTCTTTCGACAACGGGATTAATATTAATTTAATTTCTGCAACTTTTGTGTATTGAATTTGGAAAAATGGATTCCATATTTGGAATCAGTTGATCCAAATTATGTTAATAAGATACTTTTTATTTTTGGGAATTATGAATAGTAACTACGGTAAATTTTATTTACCATAGTTAAAGGTAAGTCGGGTAATTAAGGGTAAATATAATATTTTAAAATTACCCTAACAAATGTAAAAATCCTATTGGATGACTAAAAGTCGACCCATATCACCTAAGGATCGGATTAGATTCATTTAATTAAATTTTTTCAATGAAAATAATATAATTATTATTAAAACCAAAGAATGTGACAAGATGTCACCTTCTTAAATCGTATAAGTATAATAATTTTAATCTAGTGATAAACTTCATGAAACATAGAACATGAATAGTATCCAGAAATATTATACAATTATCTACAACATAGGAGTTTATTTAGAATTTTTAGGGATTAAATAATTATCATTTATTTTGACACAATGATGATGCAATAATTGTCTTATTAATGAAATATTGACATAATTGATGTTATAAATGACCAAATAAATGTAATTTGAGACTTTTCATGACATATACTATTTTTATAGGTTAATATTACATTTTATTGTTTCTTTAAGTTACTTTGTTCGAACTTATCATTCTGTTATGAATTTCATAAAAATCATGTACCAAATAGTGTCAAAATTGACATAAAATAGATTTTAAAACAAATATTATATTATTAATTGTTATTTTATTCCTAAAAATCTATGGTTCGGACAAATTACTTAGATAAGATTATATATATTAATAATTAACAACTTGGGGTTCTTTTGGCTTGTTATAGTAAGTTTATTAACCTTATAGTGTAAGAACACAAGAAGACACGGTAAAAGTAAAATTATTTAACTTAATGTTAAATCTAAATGATAAGGTTAAAATAGGAACCTAAACTTGTTTAAATTCTATTGGATGAGAGGATTTCGACCCATACCCACTTTAGCTTCAAAATTAATCAATTTGGAGCTATTTAAAGCCGAATTTGACTTTATAATAAAATAATAGTTTTTGTTATTCCAAAGGTACCCCTCTCCTCCCTTATAAAAGGGCACCTCCTCCCTCTCTTACTCACACAACTTTGAGCCTTCAAGCTCGGCCAACCTCTTCCAAATTCTCTTATCCACTTCCCTAGTAACATCCTAGAGGTTCTGGTCTTCCTCAACGACCAAGTTTAGTTCCCTAAGAGGATGTCTCAAAGAGGCGCTTCAAAGAAGAGGTAATTTTCATTACCGATTCATTCACCTTTATTTCTTCTTCCACTTATTCTTCATAGGTTGTATCATTATGAAGTAATAAAATCAGTATCACTAATATACATAAATGTTATTATAAGTATGAAACAAACCTATTTTACCATCTATCCATCCTACGGAAAACAAATTCACCGCGCGTGCGTACGTACGGAATACCGTCTCTACGCCGTTGTGAAATCTATTTTCCACCACCACCTTACTTGGATGGGTATAATGGTGTAAATAATAACTATATATTATTATTTTAAAGTGATATTGATACTGAAATATTATACATACACTTCAACACAATTCCACGACCATGGGAACGATATCATCGCTCGTGCGTACGTACGGACTACCGTCTCCACGACGCGATGAGATTCATTCTCCACATTAACCATTCATGAATGATTATAAAGTATATATAATGAATAATAATGAAATAAATGACAAGTTAAATATACTGGATTTATGTATATATATATGTGTGTGTATGTCATCTACTTACATCCATTCAAGACAATAAGGAAAGGAAAACAACGTTCATCCGTACGTACGGACTACCATCTCCATGAACGGTGTGTTTCATTTCATTTATCTCTCTATTATATATATATATACTGAATATATATGATATAATAATCATGTTTTATATTATGGAAGTAAGTAAATCATGATATAAGTAATAATAATGTCAAGAACAACAAGTCCAATCACCTACGATAAATGAAACAATTTTACCGAAAACGCTCTTTTACATGGAATTTACAAAAGAACGGGTAGTATAAAGTCATAAGTGAACCATATATGATATCATAACAATAAATATGATTCTGTAATAAGTCTATTACATTATTTTAATCATTATACAGGAGGTTCGGACACTTATGAAGCAAATCGGACCTAAGGTAAGGGAAATATCACAATCTCATTTTTATCCGAGATTATTTATACTTTGAAATTTACTAGGGTGTATTTTATCATCCAAATCCATGTTTCCTCAATATTTAATATTATTTCCATTCAACTAAAATTGTTTAAATCCTATTTTATCCTTCGGTGAGTTTTTAGTAAAAGATATGAAATGAATCTTTTGTCGTTTTTCATACGAGGTGCTTTTTTGACTTTTCCGGAAAAAGTACGAGAAGGATGTTTTTTTAACTTATACGGCATGAATGGATTTTTAAAACATTATTTCCAATAAGCTTGCTTTAAAAGTTTTCAAGTTTATTTTTAATAAACTTTTTTTAGTTTAATGTTTTATGACATGTTAAGAAATGAAAAATGTTTTTAAAGAAGAAAGGATATTTTCCTCAAGAATTCATTTCAAGTGTTTTTTTTCAAAACTATTTTCCATCTAAGATGACGTTATTTGATATGTATGTTTCAAGTAAAATATCTCTATGATTTAAATGGTTTCAATTTTTTTATGATGAAATGATATCAATTGTTTATGGATTATGATGGCACGATGTTTAAGAATCCCATTTTATTACATGGGTTATGCAATGATGTATGATTTATGATTTTGTGGCTCACATAAGAATGGTATCATTATGAGATGGGTGGGACCTGTATCTCCCTCCAATGCATTGGGTAAAGATTTTATATCTCTTGAGATATACATGGCTGGAACGGTAGGTTATACCGGTTCAGTGAAACAGGACTGAAACGAGGGTGAATCGGTTCAGAAAGGGACTTTGTCCACTAAGATAGTCTTGGAAATGAGTATTGACTAACAAGAAATGATTCTATATGATTATGTGTGAATGCCACAAAGTTTCATGTTTTAGGTTAAGATTATTGTGATTACATTTCACTGCCATGATTTACCCCATGTTATGAAATTATGATCTCTTTTGCAGGTTAAGATATCCAAAAGTTATATGCTTATGTATATGATGTGATTGATATTTCTTTTGTTTACCCTTACTGAGCATTTGAGCTCACCCTTTTATGTTTTCTTTTCCCCAGGATATAAAGAAAGGTTTTAGTTAAAAAAAGGAAGGAAGATCTTTATGGGAGAATTTGAAGATCTTTCACCACGATTAGAAGATTATATTCTGAGTTTCCAAAGACACTAAACTATTACGTTCCTTGTGTGTTTGTTTTAATTATGTATCAAGTATTCCACAAATGTAATGTCATGTCCATGTACGTCAGGCTTCGGGTCTCTACAAGAGTTCATATTCAGTTTCATATTAGTGGATAAGAAGTTATTTAGTGGTTAGATTATTTTAGAGAAATTTTATAACAAGAATGATGGGGTTTTTTATTATTTTTGTGTAAATAAAGATTTATATGAACTATTATATAAATGGATTGGGTGTTAGAGAAATTTAAAAATTGGAATATTATATGTATAATTTTAAATGTTCAACTGATATAGTCTCCTTCATGGATAATAGTTTTTACATTCATTTTATCCGCAACTTAATGGTTTATTTCCTCATGGCCTTTACGTTCTACATGTGGTTGATCCTTCACAGTTGATGGTTTATTCTTTAGATTGACCATATAGACAGTTATAATTGTAAATCCTTCATAGTAGATGGGTTCCTCATAGGGTAAATCCATTATAATTTATATTTTATTCTTAAATTTTATCCTTGAATTCAATATTTCTTAAATTTGAATGCTTTTTAGGTTGTTTGTTTAATTTGTATATATCTCTAACCCATTCCGTAAAAGTGAATATTTATGGATGAATAGTTTATTCTTGTGGGGGATCTATGTAAGAGATTTTACTTATGTTTGATTGCTTCATGGTCGTATAGTTTTTTATGTGGTCACTTATCTTAATTGTTATCACTCAACGTCAGGATTTACCTACTATTATGGTAACTTTCCTCTCTCACTTTATAGTATTATATTATATTAAAATTATTATGAAATATATATATTCATCTTATATATAAATTAATTAATTATTATGAAACTATTGGATAGAAACTATATGAATAATAATGAAGAAATAATAATAACTATGATTTAATATGATTCAATGATGATCTGAGAAAATGATGTAATTAATGGTAGTTTACATCTTTTTTTTGTATTTCTTACACATGAGGATTCTTATTGTAGTAATGTGCCTTTTTACTTTTATATAAATCTTCTAAGATGTTGAATTATACTTATTAATTTTTCAATAATTGAATTTAAATATGTTTATATAATCTGTTGCGATCATGGGCATTGGTTTCATTAGTGATGTGTTGGTTTCCATTTATGTATATGTATAAGATTTGGTCATGATTGAGTGGTTATGTGTTGTTGTGGTCTTATGTGATTTTTATTCACTTTTTCCTAGTCATTAAGTGATGTTTTCTTCTACCATATGTCTATAGATTAATGTTTAAAGGACCCTAAATTGACATGTAAAAGTAGTATAAATAATATTCTCAAAACCCCTATTCCTCAATAAAACATTTATGTTTATATTTCAATTTATTTCCAATGATAATGATATTATGGAAGAAAAATGGTTTTTGGGAATGTAAATGTAATTATGAGGAATTTAAATGTTAGAATTATATATTTATTTTGATTGTCCTAGTTGTCTAAATTTGTCCATGATATGGGAAAACTTATCAAAATGATGTTGAAGATGATTCTAATGGAAGTGAAAATCTTTTATGACTTTAGCTATGATCAATTATCCTTATCCTTATCCTCGATTTTTCATTTCTTTGTGTTACTACACATTTCAATACTAACACTATGACTTCACTTGATATTTTATAGATTCAAAATATGTGTACTCAAAATAGATTGACCCCCTAATGTGTTTATTGATTTTTTATACCGGTTAGTTCAGTAGATAATGGGAGAGATATTATTTAGGTATATAAGTTTGTTCATAGGAGATATAGTAGATCATAGGAGATCAGAAATTTTTTACATAGATTTTTCACATCAGGTTCCATGTAATAACTGATGGGAGAGAAATTTTTATCAATTATATTAATCATAATTGGATTTCATTTTTTGATAATACCTCTCCTCTTGGTTTTATGTTTTGGGGATAATTCCTAATATACTTTTGGCAGACACCCTCAGTGATAGTTATCTTTCCAAAACCTATAATAGGTGATTATGAAGGGTCATCCCTGTCTTCATAACTAGGATATAAGGGATACTAGGGGGGATCATTATAATTTAGTGAGTTTTCCATGATATTTTGACTCTAACTCTCATCCTTTTTGGATTCTCATTATCATTTTCATTTCATTGTAAATAAAACTTATTTTAAACAAAATTCATGATGGCTCATACAATTAACTACAACTATATTTGTTAGCATAGTATCAATAAATAATAACTAAAGTGATAATTTTAATGATATTGAAAATAATTCTGAATATATCCTAAAATGAGGAATATTCATTTCAGACTATGTCATTTTTTGCTTATTCTATATCAATTTTGGTTCAATTTCGGTAGTTTTATATATAGCACTATTGTTGTTCATAACATGATAAAAACATTAACTATACCCATATTTTAAAGAAATTTATACCACTGAATAATATCATACATATATCATACATTATTTTATAATAACATTCATTGAATATTACTATAAAACAAATCCCTAAACATATAATATTAGTTTCTTTCAATACTGTATATATAACCAACTTTTTTTAAAAACATTCTTCAAAATTTTTCACAAATATTCCTCACACATATTACCCTTATATACATGTTAAACAGAATACACTTCTTCATAAATTTGGGAAATGAAAATATAGTGGTATGGAGGTATGTTCAGTAAGGGGTGAACATATATGATATCAATCAAATTTCATAATTGAGAATAAGTAAAGCATACGGTCTTGAGAATATAATGATGGTACATTAACTTGATGTAAAGAAATCATACATAATAAAATACTAATCATAAATCTTGGATTCTGATATAGTTTATTTGAAATAACATACTATGTGAGTCATATGAGTGTGGAAGTATGATTCAATAATCCCGATTTTTGGGAAAATATCATAGGTACATTTCAAGATATAAGAATGGTCAAACATAAATATGGAAAATCAAATATTTTCCTCAAGGATAACACCCAATACCATTATAACACAGTGAATGACGAATCAAAACCTATGTCTCACAACATAGATGATATGGCATCACAACCAAAGTTACATAATGGGTCGAGAATCACTACTCACATACCATAAAAGTCTCATGTGATACAAAATATTTCCCAATGAATTGAATGGATATATTCGAATTACCCCACAAACAATGATAAACCATATATTTTTGTTCCCCATGATGAAGAAAAATTTCTAATCCCATCATATCTTAATTGACCCTTGATAATTAAATGTTTTTCATGAATATTATACAAACTTTGATCATAATGTATCCATAAAATAAAATTATATGGTATCATTAGATAATATTTATAGTGATTCATAAAGAATGTTAATGGATATTAACATAGATAAAAAATTATTATATGTTATTTATAAAATTTCACTAAAAAATAAGAAAAAATAACATTTATGATATTGAATATTGTTATTCCAAATGAAATATTTTATAAATAATTTGGAATAAAAAATTATTTTTGAACATTTGGAAAAATATAAAGTTATATTCATAGAGAAAATTGAGGTAAATTGTGGGATTATTTGGTCATTTGGAAATTATTACAAAATATTCCTTTCACATATTTAGATGAAGTTCACATTCAATAAAAAATGAACTATGTGAAAATTGATTAGAAATGATTCATTTTATACTTTTTAAATGACATTAAAATTCAATATAAAATAACCTTATGATATAATATTAATATAGTAAAACATATCTATTAAAACAATATAATGGATATGTATACAGAGAAGAATTATTTAGAACCAAAAAGATTTGACAATGTCAACTCAACGTACAACAAAATATTCTACAGAGTAGTGAAGAAATTGGATGAGAAAAATTATGATGACTTTTAATACACAAAAAATAACAATAGTATATGAATATATATGTTGTTTAGAGTTAAAAAATTCAATTTCCACAATTAATAATTCCAATATAGAAAACTGAAATCTAAAAATGATATTAGAAAAGAATGTTTTACCTTGAACATGTCTCGTGACTTCCCCATAACAACTCAAAACCAATTGCACTATCTAATTCGACCACTAATGTGTCACGGAACACTACCAAAACAAAAAATCCACATATTCCATGTTTAAATTTCAATTTACATCACTTCATGTATTAATTACTTTCCACTAACTCCCATATACTAGGAAATTTCATTTCGCAATATCATAGATCATTTTTTATCATTAAAAACATTTAATCAAATTACATCATATAAATTACTTCCCATGATATTTCATTTTTAGTATTACAAAAACATCTCATGGATAACCAAGAATCCAACTCAACCACACAACACCTTACCTTATCTGCCCCACATTAACCAACATCACATCACAACATAATCCAATCAACCATCATGACCCAACCAACTCAATGAAATAGCCATCCATCATAACAACCACACATAAACCCACATTACAGCCCATGAAAACCAACCATCACTTTTCTACTCAACATATTTCACGTTTAAACTCATCTCCAACATCACTAAGAAAACCCCCACATGATTCTAACACATCACATATGATGACATAAAATGTAAGAAAACATAAATCAAGACATTCTATATTTTTCATATTCAATAATTATATTTGATGGGATTTCATAAAATCACATATTCATTAGAATTTTTTTTATCACACAATTCAATATTTCCATGGAAATCTATTTCAATAACCGTATATAAGTGACTAGATTTTTCATGCATGGTTTTCTTAGTAAAACAATAAAAAAATGGTTCTCAAAATCCCCAACAATCACAGTACAAACGAATATCACACAAAAAATTATTTTCCTAAATATTTACATGAATGTATCATAATAGTAAATATCAATAATTGGGTAAAATCATTAGAATACCATACCCCACCCCACGAAAATACCCTTCAGTTTAAAATTAATAATATTATTTATCATAATTAATATTATAATTACTATCCATTCAATGGAATACAAAATCATTCAATACACACTATAATTGCCTAGACTGTATATCCAATTACACTATTCGAAATATTTTGATAGAATTTTTTAGAGAAATTCTATATGTGTTTGGGGGAAGAATAGAGTATCTTTGAAGGGTTTGAGAGGGAGGAGGAATTTTTTAGAGGATTATGGAAGAATATAGAGGATGATCATCAACAATATATCAGTTTGGCCGTAAATCACCAAGGGTGATATCTTGTGGTTGTTCACCAATGGTAGACCATTCTGGAAGTATATCACCAATTATAAATATGTGGAAATAGATCCCTAATGATATATCATTTGGGTTATAGATATTTAACATTAGATCTCTAGTGGTAGATCAAAAATGGTATATTTGTATAGAAGTATATCACCAATGGTAGATATCTATTATTAGATCCACAATGGAAGATCATTCCAGTGGTTGATCACAAGCAGTTGATCTTGGGAGACAAATAATTCTAGTGGCAGAGCACCAACACTAGATCTCTCGTAGTACAAATTCAATAGCAGATAATCATAGTGGTAAAATAGTAATGGAATAACTATCACAACCCATCCCCTAGGGTGCATGTCATGACTGCCCCAATCTCATCTCCCATAAACAGGGGGTGGAAACTAGCGTCGAGTATGAATATCACACAAATGGGAGGAATTTTCCCAAGTAATTCCATGCACATGCCGGCCTCCAAGAAAAACCTAAAACTGAAAACACTATGTAATCATTTATAAAAGCCATTATGAAAACCCACAAATCGTAAGGTAGAAAACTGAATGAAAAGGGGTTGGAATACAATCCCCAAAATGGGAAAGTATAATATCATATATCTCATCTGTAGAAAATGATAACAGAAGGGTTGGTACAATAAGTTGTCTGGATGTCACTGAAACATACCATGTACGTCAGGTCACACTGAAGCTCCCCTATCTCTGACCCACAAATGAATTCATCAAAGCTGTCAGTCACCTTTACAAGGAATGACATGTGTGGGTGAAGACTGTTTAGGGGGGAGTAAAAAATACCTAGTAGGGACCCAAGCCACAAAGTAATTACATAATTTAAACCATAAGGAATCACATGAATTATACCACAATTAATATAACTAAAAATTAAACCAAGTAGAATATAAAATAGGGACATGAATTGTAACCTCTAAGTGGTGCAGTCAAGAGATTCAGCTGAGTCATCTCACACCATGTATAGGTATATGGTACGTAAACATGATTTTTGTAAAAATCCAATGTACCCCCCAAGTTTTAACTTGTAGAGCATTGGTAACACACAGATTGTATGAAACACATTGAGTGCTGGTAACAGTTGTATTATAGATAACACACAGAGTGTTGGTAACACATGGAATGTAAGTAACACACTGAGTATCATCGAAGACTAGAGGACCCACATCCTCGTGGGACAGGGGAGTACCGACTCAATTTTTTTCTAAAAATAAATTCTTGATAAGACATATAGACTAGGTAAGATATTCATTCTAGGTAGGACACGTAGTCTAAATAATCATATAGCTTCTAGGTTGCAGCCAGCCACTAGATTCCATCCTTTGCACTCTTGTTCCAAGAGATCGTACTCCTTAAGAAAATAGTTCACTCTCCAACTTCCATGGAAACTCATTTATAGTATATCAATGTACCAAATCATCAAGAGGGTCGCAACGGCACAAACAAAATATTCAAATGAACGCATCATTTGGGTGTTATAGTCATTTAAGTAAAAAAAGGCGGATGGTTGGGTATTAGTTGGGTTCAACCAGGTCGTACTGACCCAACCCATCCAGGGGCCCACCGGACCTAAACCAACTAGTCAGATCACACCTAACCCAACCTGTCAGGCCCAAACCACCCAACTGGGTTGACCCGGTCTACAGAGTAACACCCCCAGCTCGTCTTGACCTTGCCTGCTGCTACTCCATCCCATCTGTGCCAACTGTGCCCGCTCAGATGTTGCTCGGTTCATCTAGCCGAACAAGGAAGTTGATGTGTCCCTCTTGGTAAAAGTATTTGACGATCACATTCAATGTGGTATGTTTCTGCTTGAATTTCCCCCCACTATGATCTCACTGGATCGAGGTCCTACATAGTTTTACATGGCTTTGTGATGCATCTGGTCTAGCCTACCACCGGCCTTTGAGACGGAGCCCCTATTTTCCACCTATGTCCACTGTGCTACAGGTCTTCCATTGTCTGTTGTCAAGCTGGAAACGATCTGATATCGGATAGTAGCACCACTACCAATAGCCCTCATTTTGTGGGTCTCTAGTCTCAATCTGGTGCTCCATTTTATAAAACAGGACCATTTACCTAATCCATAAATCACATTATTCACATTTGCGACATTCATTTCCTCATACCATCCATTTGGGGGGTCCATCCATGTTCATAACCACCCGAATAATCATTCCATGACCACAGGGGTCTGTCGGAGAAGAACACCAATAACATGGATATGTGTATCACAAATAATTCCCGAAGTATGAACATCATCCTTGTTAGTTTTGACATTCATTCATCCTTTTAGAAAAATATAGAAAAACAATAATCACAATGATTAATATCCCTTCAATCCCACTATAAATATTAAACATCCCACATGAAATATCGAACCACATATCAACCTATGCATGGGTTGGTCCACGTTCATCATTTGAAATAAGAACCTGGAAATAAATCAAAAAAATTCCCCATCCTACAGTTTAGATCAGTCAAAGAAAATAATTCTTAGTTGATAGAGGTCCATCCACCAGAAATCATGGTACATCGTTCGTCGGTGTTTTTTTGTTCATCGTCACTAGTGAGAGACCTTCCTTCTCCATTCTGATGGAAATATTTGAGCTCTAGAATAAATTCTATATAGTTACGAATTATGATATAGGTCCCTAAATATGATTAAAGGATGAAATACATTGAAACATTTCATTATTACTTTTTTTCTTTGAACAACATCACCACATTGGTTTATTTGTAAAAGGAAATGACCACCTTTTCATTGTGTTGTAGTATTTCTGCATTGTCATGAAAGGCTAATAGAAAAAAATATACACTTTAAGTTTATTTATATTAGTTTTTAAACATCTGAAAAATATTTTCATCTTTTGACCCGTGTCAATAGTATATAGGTGCCACCTAAGAAAAATTTCTTTCTTGGAACACAATGGTGCCCTTGGCTATCAAATCTGAGCACTCATTAAAAAGTAACTAAAATCACACATGAGTGATATTTTTAATAATCTCAAAAAATATTTCGAATATTTATTCCAGGAACCTTATGCCTTAGCATCAGATGTCTTCATAGCTCCTGGTCTCGAAATAAACCCATATAATTTACAAAAAAAATCATATGATATATGTTTCATTACATTCTCACTACCTTAAGGTTTGACATCCCTTTAATACAAAAAAAAGGACTAAAAATCAAATGGGGTCAGAGAGCATGAATCTAAGCATCCCAATCACATGTATTATCCTAGAGATTCTCATGCTCCCTCCAAAAGTGCACTAGTGGAATCAATCACCCACAGAGGGTCCACTATTGTCGATCCTCGATCTCTACCGGGAACTCTAGAAAATTCACTCCAACTACAACATCCTGGTGTCCCCACTCAATGATGTTTTAAGGCATGTGTATGTATTTCCAAAACTAGGATGCATAAAATACATCATGCATCCACAATAATTGTGGAGGTAGATCCAAGAGGTACACCACCTCTCCCACTCTATGTAGTATCCGAATGGTTCCAATGAACCTTGAAGATAACTTGTCTCCCCTGCCCAATAATCATATCCCACATCAAGGAGGGACCCTAATGAACACATTTTCTCCCTCCCCAAACTCTAAGGGTCTCCATCATTTATCAGAATAAGAATTATTATGGCCCTATGCAATATTCATCCACTCCTAGATGACCTACACCTTCTCTATAGTGGACTACACCAGATCTGGGCCCATGAGTGCTGACTCTCCAGGGTCTGTCCAGAAAAATGGGGACTAGTAAGGTCGCCCATAAGAGACCTCGAATGGCACCATACCAATGGTGGAGTGGTAGCAATTTTTGTACACAAACTCCAACCATTGTTGAAGATCACCCCAACTATAGAAACAATTGAGGATTCAACCATCTATAATGTCCTCTAAGAACTAAATGGTGTTCTATATCTAGCCATTTTTCTATGGATGGAACGCTATGCTCAAACGTAGATGAGTCCCAGGTGCCTCCTACAATCCCTTCCACAACCGAGATGTATATCATTCATCATGATCCAAGACAATCACTTTTGGAACTCTGTAGATTATGACTATCTCCTACACATAGAGTTGTCCTAATATCTCTTTGGGAAACTACTCCCAAAATGATAAGAAGTGGGCTAACATAGTGAGTCGGTACAAGATCACTCATATGGTATCGTGCCCTCTGAAAGTATGTGGTAGTCCCATCATGAATTCCATCGATATTACATCCCACTTTCTCTCTATAACATAAAAGGGTTGACTCAAAATCGCTGGAACATGGTGCTCAGCCATCACTTACTGACAAGTGAGGCATCTAAAGAAAAACTCCCCCACAACCTTCTTCATCCCCGACCACCAAAACTGGAATTTATGATCCGTGTACCTCTTCGACAAACATGGATTTACCATTAAAGAGGATGTATGTAGCTCACTCAAATACTCCTCTTATAACAACACTAGAAAAAATATGGGCCCTCTAAAAAAGATGACATGCTACTCACCTTTTGAATATCCATCTAGTGCATTCCTTGGGAACATCTGAGCATGTGTAGTCTCCCAACCGACATCATTGAGTTCTGTCTTAAATACATGTTATAATAGTGAATGGGTAACCTTCATCCACTAGAGATTATATAATTCATATACATCAATAATATATATCTAATGTGAGGAAAACTATTTCAATGCCCCATTTAGTAACTTTGGATTGAATCTCTTGTCGAGAGAATCTCTCACCATGTTCCCCTTCCCAAGTGTGTAGTCTATCTCAAAGTCGTAGTCTTGTACGATCTCTGGAAAACTCCATTATCATAGGTTTAGATCCTTCTAATAAATGATATATATCTTTCCCTATTTAGGCATCTATGTGGAATAAATTAGTAGGAGGATCTCTCTTTCAGGGGTGACGATGGTCGTCCCCCCTTCTTCGGCAATTCTAGTTAGCTTCAGTGTCTTTCTCTCTATTCTCTGAACCATCCCTTCTACCCGACTTCCCTCGAATTCATATTTCCCCTAAATTCCCAACCCTCCACCTAGGGGCCCCTTTTCTTCCCCTATCCATCTAGGAGTACTCGGAGGCATCAAATTTCCAAGGGATATCTCTTATATCTTTTTTCGGCTAACAACTCAATTCTCTTGATAGATTCTACAGTTTCATCAATGAATCCTTAGCCCTTCATGATTTCATATTCATGGGGCTCCTAGATCCTAAACACTTCACTATTCAATTCCCTAATGATTATAATCTGTAGGGGTTGGGTCCAAAGGTATTTGTTCTTGTGGAGGTCACCATTTCTTTCTTCTTCACTGGAGTAATGTTTTACATCAGAAGAGGGATTCCCCCTCTACAGCGATCTAGGTGTGCTTTCTAGGTCTCCCAATTCCCTTCTAAAATCACGATATTCATCAATTGTTAAGAAATATGGTTTGATGGTTTAATAATTTA
Source organism: Viscum album (assembly GCA_963277665.1). Lineage (NCBI taxonomy): Eukaryota > Viridiplantae > Streptophyta > Magnoliopsida > Santalales > Viscaceae > Viscum > Viscum album. The sequence goes on along the minus strand of OY728152.1, from coordinate 49,375,150 downwards.
GATGAGTGTCGGAGGACTTTGTTCCATCCTATATGGGACGCTCGAACCCTAGTTACCCAGAGTCGGTGCGTTATTTTAATACATTTTCATGATTACATGGAATCATGTCTCGATGGACCGATCGGTTTAGAAGTCTAGGAAAAAAGATTACATACAAGAATGTTACATTACAATTCATAAAATACAAAACAACATAAATAATCCTTTATGAAAGCCATTATTCTCTTGTCTTAACCCTGCATATCAATCACAATACACTTCTCAGAATCTTGGGAAAAATAAAACATAGAAAGGGGTGAGCTCATATGCTCAGTAAGGATAATAATATAGTGGAAACTTTCATAAATAAACATAAACATTTAAGGAAATGTATAACTAAAACCAAAATCCTTTTAATCTTGAACTTCAGTATAATGTGGAAAAGATAAAATGAAATAATTCCATTACTAATTCAAATGGATATTCTACTAGTCAAATAATCACATGCAATATCAATAACCACTTTCATAATGATGGAATGCATAATGCCAGACTGTCATAACAACATATCCAGGGCCTCGTTCCAATACTACAAATAAGATTTTGTCTAGGCCTCGTGCCAAGACACTAGTTTGTTTCATGAGACCTACCGATGCATCGAGAAGCTATATCGGGCTCCACCTGTCACTTACGAAGTCCAATGCATTCCTCATATGAAAAGGACTAAACATAAAATAAACATTCGTATTAAAACTATTATACGAAATGTCAATACTTTACCCATAAACCATGAATGGTATAAAAATAACACATCCACAGTAAAACAAATCACAAAACCTTGAACAAAATATGGAATATTTGTATCATGACAAATCAACTTCAAAACAAGATTAAATTCCATTAAAGGTTTTTGATGTTGATGAAAATGATTTCTAAAACTCTTTCAGAGAAATACCCATTTTTCATGAAAAAATTTAAAATTCACACAATTTGGAAAAGAAATAATTTAAAGAATGTTTTTAATCAATGTGTCCCATACCACTTTGAAACTTTTGAAAGGAATTAAAATTTTAAAAACATTCATGTCCATATAAATAAATCCTTAAACCCCATTTTGAAGACATGGACATTAATGAGAAAGATTGAGAAGAATAAATATTTAAAACATTTGAAATGATGTTTTAGTACAAATTCCATGGAAATAATTCCTTTGAAAACACTTTCATTAAACATGTACATGGATAATAAATATGTCCTAGTAGATACTTATGTAAAAACAACATCAGATAATAAAGATATTGTGAAATTAACCCTTACCAATTTGGTAACATACAAAACATACACCCCATGAAAGAGGTATCATACAATGAATATGTAAATACACATAAATTAAAGTTTATTACATAATGAATACAATTATGGGTAGTACATACACCACAAAAAAAGTAATATTGGAAATATGGCATAAATCTCACGGGAATAAGGGGTGAGATGAAAACCCCTTACCTTGCACCTTCCATTAGTCGATGGTACATTTATCCTCATTGAAGGAAGAGTATAGTATGTTATTAAATTATACCAAAACCATATTAATATTTATGATATCATACATTATTCATTTATGACTTTATACTAACTATTTAATAATAATTTCCATGTTATATTAATAATTCGAGTAATAATCGCTTTCTTTATTGTACGTGTTTTACCTTGTTACTCTTGATTGTATCACATAGATCATGATTTAAATAATTCAATAATATAAAACATGATTTATTTATCATAAATATTTAGAATAAAAAAAATTATAATAGACGTATATATGAAATGGAAAACACCGTTTATGGAGACAGAAGTATGTACATACGCATAAACGTTGTTTCCATTTTCATATAGTATTGAACGGAAGTAAGTGAATAAGATATATGTAAGTACATAAATAATTATATATATAAATATATATATATATATATATATCCAGTATCATTATTATGTCATATATTACATACTTATTAGTAATATATATTTTTTATAATCATCGATGAATGGAGAGCTTGGAAATGAATCTCATCGCGTCGTGGTGACGGTAATCCGTACGTACGCACGAGCGAAAATATCATTCTTTTGATATTAATATAATATATAATTGGATGTTATGTAATATATAAAGAAACTTTATCATGTTATATTTATTATTTACATCAAATACACATCATTATTATACCCATCCAAATAATAATGTATTGAATAACAATTACACCACGATGTGGAGACGGTAAGCCATATGTATGCACGTAGGGTGACATGTCATTAAATGGATGGATAGAATAATGAACATGGTTGTAAAATAATTATAATAACATCACAGTATATATAATATACTGGAGTTATTATTTTATAATGGAAACAACAACAAAAAGGAAGTGGAAGAAGAAAGAAACTTGAAAGAGGGTGGTGAAATCATTACCTCTTCTTTGGGTTCTTCCTTTTGATTTGATCAAAAGGTCTTTATAGGCTGGATTTATGATTAAACTAAGGCCTCTAGGTTTAAGGGATGATAGTTGATAGGGTATTTGGGTAGGGTTTGGCTGAGCCAAATGGCTTAGAAGGTGTGAATTAGAGAGAAGGTGGAGTTCCCTTTTATAAGAGGGGTGAGGGAAACCTTAGAAAAAACATATAATATTATTTTATAATAAATTAATATTCCATTTCTAATGGCTCCAAAGTTGACTATTTAAAGTCTAGGGTGTGGATAGATCGAAAAAAACTCACCCAATAGGTTTTAGACAAGTTTAGATTAAAATTTTAACCATATCATTTAGATTTAACTATAAGTTAAATTATTTATCTTTTACCCTGTCTTCTTGTATTTTTACACTATATGGATAATAAACATTCTATATAATACCAATCGATACCCAATTGGTTCATTGATGTCATATATATTATTATATAAGTCTTTTGGACCTGCCTTAGAATTTTAAGACCATTATATCAATTAATAATATAATATTTGTCTTAAAAACTATTTTATGTCAATTCTGACACTATTTGGTATATGTTTTTTGTTTAAAAAATAAAAACATGATTACTTCAAAATAAAGACATAGAATAAATCCTAACATGTCATATTAACCAATAAAATCCGTGGATGTCATAAAAACATTGATGTTATATTTATTTTAATAATTATAATACCATTTATTTTATTCTTTCATGAATATGGTAATTACTACATCATCATTGTGTCATAAATAAATTTATTTATTTAATGTCTAAAAATTATAAATAAAATACCATCATGTAGGAAATATTTTTAAATTTCTAATTAATATTTATAAACGAATTTATCTTTTGTAAATCCCTATATTAAAAATGCTTTAGTTATTAATCTTTGATTTTAACTCTTTTAACTCTCCTTTGAATTAAATAATAATAAATGTCCTAATCTAATCCAGGTGGACCTAAATGATACTATTTTATTCCTAATGTTGTTTTTGGTCGAGATACACTTGTCCAATATAATTAGGAAGTGTGTTAGGTTAATATTAATATCATTTTTACCCTTAATTACCCTATTTAATTTTAATAGTGGTAAAGAAAAGTAAAAAGATAGTATTCACCAAAAATTATTTTTATCTTATTGAACCACATTTTACTCCTTTATATTAACCGTGTCTTTCTGATTTTCAAAATTCTACTCCTAGAAGCGGTAAAATTATATTTTATGTAAATTTCCAAATTCTCCTAGGAGGTGGGTAAAAGACGGTGAAAAGTTCAATAAAATTTTTATATATCTAAAATTATTCTAAACTAGATTCAATGAATTAAATTGAACTTATAAATGTATTATGTATCTATTTTTACCATAATTAAATTTAAATAAAACAAATAATTATTTAAATAAAAATTCGGTTTTAAACTATAACTCAATATTTTTCACTATTCATCAAAAATTGAATGTTTTCAGAAAAATACCAAAAATTCAGCCTAAGATATATTTGATATTATGAATTTAAAAATTATGTCTATTTTACCTAATTCATAACATATAAGTTGCATTAAATAATTTAACAATCAATTCCTGTTGTCAAAACAAATAGCATGTTTATAAAAAATAATAACTATTAAAATATTGACACTTGTTTATGTCTGGTTTAAATGTGAAATTACGTCCAATGACCAACATTGTATTAAATAATAAAAATATTTTCTGAAAATATTTTAAAACCAATAAAACTCATAATTTATCACTATTAATTATTTCGATTAAAAAAGTGGTTTTTAATTAAAATTTTGTAATTTTCACTACTCATCAAAATATGAAAGTTATCCGAAAAGCACCAAAATTTCACCCTAAGATAATTTCGATATTCCAAATCCAAAAATGAGGTCCATTTTGAAAGATAAAATTTTAAAAAATTTAAAAATTGTGTATTACTATTCATAATGGCTAGTTTGATTGGTTGTGGTGTGTTATAACTCGAAGTTGCGTACAACACACGCTACGGTATTATTAAAAGGGAAGCGTAACATTGAAGCGTGGGGTGTTACATTCTCCCCTCCTTCAATAAATTTCATCATCACAATTTGAAATTGTTCTTCAATAATAAAAGGATGAAAATAGAAAATATCTTTCTGGGAAAACCCACATCGGAAATTGGGTTAATAAAATTTAGTCTTAATAAGAGGAAAATAGAAATGAACGGGACACCACCAAATTATGATCTCGATTAGGAGAACATTAGATGAAATTAGAGACACTTATTTGGAGAAAAAATGTAAATATTTATAGGGAGTGATTGAGGTCATCAATCACAAATAATTGTAAAATTGTGGGCCTCAAAGCCACCAATTTATGATGATTTAAAATACCATCGGTTCAACAAAACGTAAGGTATTAGGATAACACAGTTTTTTCTTTAATATCCCTTCCCTAATGTTTAATAATTAATTTATCCATAAAATAAGAGTATATATATATATATATATTTATATATATTTGACAAGTATAGTTTCATCCTTCAACTAATACCTACTACAAACTCATCATTCACTCTAAAAGATTTAAAATATAAATATATATATATATATATATATATATATATATATATTCTATTTATCCTAATCGTATATGGGTCCAAAAATAATGAATTTATAATTCACATATTAGACACTTTAAAAAAACTACATTATTCAATCTAGGACATCACGTGGGCTAGTGGTAGGTGATACACCTTTGTCGCCCTTTAGTTGTGGGATCATGTCTTGCGGCCATGCTGGATGCAACGGGTTGCCGCACCACCTCCAGGTAGTCCTTTTTATGGAAATACAAAAATAATCTAAAACTTGACTTATCCAAAATACTTCTGTCCAAACTCACAACCCAAAATTTATAAGGTAGGTAAACACAAAGAAGATCCTTTTTTTCATGTAATAGCATGTAAACACCTTCATCATTTATTCTTTTAAAATATAGTATCACCATGAATTACCATAAAACATTATTCATTACATTCATGCTCCCTTATTCCTTATAGAATATTAGATGTATTCCTTATAACCAAAAACATTGAATATTCCAACAATGATGAAATAACCAAACCATTAATCAGTGCCAAGGTAGTCAGGAATATCCAATATAAATCATCCAAATCAACCATCCCTTATTCCAAAATTACTAATTTAGTATCAAGTCCATATTAAGGATTTCGATTCCTTCAACCATGTATTTTCAAAAAAAAAGTTTATCTTTATATTGATTTACTTTTCATAGTACCATAATATCTCAAATCCTCAATGAAATAGTACTGTAGTACAATCCTTATTTATCTCCATAATTCATATAACCAGTACATCATTGATACAACACTCAAAATAAATAATTCTTTAATAACAACATAAGAACACTAGTCATCACTCTTCATCTTTGGTAGTATCATAACTTTATTATTATCCAATAGCATCATTTGGTGCATACTCTGATGATTTGGACATTGGTTTGTGTAGTGTCCCAACTCCTTGCAGATGAATCATTGAACATTTGAAAAAAATTTCTTACCCTTGCATTCATGTACTTAGTGGCATTTTTCTCCACACTTATAAAAACTCCCATTCCCTTCAATAATTTACCAAGGTGATTCATTCCACATTTATCACATATTGGATAATCCTTCTTTCCCTTATTCCCTTTATCCATATTTCTTTCTACCTTCTTTTTCTTCTCTGGAATCCTTTCAAAGCCATATAATTCAGGGAGTTCTTTACTGATCTTTTGATACTATTTATTCATATGAGGATAATACATGGGAGACTATTTCCTTTATAAATGTTGTCTTAATACCATGAATGATATAACCCTTCTTACTCTTTGGATCATACGTATTGCTGAAGTTCTCATTCCTTCTACTGGGTACCATTTCTAAACAATGGCATACACTAAGTCAGTTTATGAATCACAATTCATAATTCCAAACATGTAAAATACCATAAATAAATTGAATAGTTTATGGATATAATCCATAATCACAAAAAAAATTCTTTTAAGAGGTATATACTCATAAACCCTTCACAGCGGTTTGTATAGAAAATGAGAATTATCCTAAGAATATCGCCCAGGAGTGTCATAACCAAGAGTACAACAAGGACCATTGTCGTGCACCAGTTCCCATTTGAGTCTAGCTCAAATCAGTGCTTTCGGGTTTTACCCCTAGGTACATCTGTGCCAGAGCCGCCTCTACCTGCTCGTATCCAGATAGGGATGTATTTCTCAGAAAACTCACAAAATCTCTACAATACCAAAATTCTAGGATGTTCTTCTATAATAATCCTCATAGTCTATCTTACAGTAATGTGATATAATCAGAGTTTATCTAAATCTAGTTTCCAAGGTTATTTCTAAACATCCTCTAATGCCAACTATAACGCCCCGACCCTAGTTACCCAGAGTCGGTGCAATATTTTAATACATTGGCATGATTACAAGGAATCATGTCCTGATGGAACAATCAGTTTAGCAGTCTTGGAAAATAGATTACCCCCACCAACATTACAATTTTTATTTCATAAAACACCCCACTACAAAATAACCACAAACGTGGTCCCCCCTACTGTGGACAAAAATAAGGCAACCCAAGTGCGTCTCCCCTAATCAGATTGACTCCCTCGGGTCTAATGGGCAGCACATTATCCACCCAAACCATAGTGTCCCCAGGAACCGCAATCGAAGCAAAGTAGTCTGCAACTTCATTCCCTTCTTGCTAGGTATGAGATACCCTTACGTTGTTCCCCGTGATCTCCTTGCATACATGAATGTTACATTACACTTCTTAAAATATAAAACAACATAAATAATCCTTTATGAATTCCATTATTCCCTTGTATTAACCCTGCGTATCAATCACAATACTTTACTTGGAATCCTAGGAAAAATAAAACATAGAAAGGGGTGAGCTCAGATACTCGGTAAAGATAAAAATATAGTGGAAACATTCATAAATAAACATAAACATTTAAGGCAATGTATAACTAAAACAAAAGCCTTTAAAACATGAACATCAGCATAATATGGCAAAGATAAAATGAAATAATTCCATTTACTTATTCACATGGATATTATACTAGTCGAATAATCACATGCAATATCAATAACCACTTTCATAACAATGGAATGCATAATTCCAGACTATCATAACCACGTAGCCAAGGCCTCATGCCAATACTACAAATAAGATTTTGTCAAGGCCCCATGAAAAGACACTAGTTTGTCTCATGAGACCTACCGATGCATCAAGGAGCAATAGCAGGCTCCACCCATCACTTATTAAGTCCAATGCATTCGTCATATGAAAAGATCTAAACAAAACATAACCATTTGTATTAAAACTAGCATACGAAATGTCAATAATTTTCCCATAAACCATGAATGGAATGAAAATAACACATCCACAGAAAAACATATCACAGAAACTTCTACACAATATGAAAGATTTTTATCATGACAAATCAACTTCAAAACAAGATTAAAATCCATTAAAGGATTTTGACGTTGATGAAAATGATTTGTAAAAATCTTTGAGATAAATACCCCTTTTTCATGAAAACATTTAAAAGTAACAAAATTTGGAATATAATTCATTTAAATACATTTTTGAATCAAATTTTCGCATACCACTTTGAATCATTTGAAACGAATTAACATTTTAAAAACCTTCATGTCCATATAAATAAATCCTTAAAACCCCATTTTGATGACATGAACATTAATGAGAATGATTTAAGAGAATAAATATTTAAAACATTTGAAATGATGTTTTAGTAAAAATTACCTTAAAATAATCAATTTGAAAACTCATTCATAAAACATGGACATGGATAATAAATATATCCCAGTATATACTTACGTAAAAACAACCTCAGATAATAAAGAGATTGTGATATTAACCCTTACCAATTGGGTAACATACGAAACATACACCCCATGAAATAGGTTTCATACAATGAATATGTAAATACACTTAAATTAAAGTGTACTACATAAAGTATACAATTATGTGTAGTACATACACCACACAAAAGGTAATAGTGGCAATATGGCATGAATCTCACGGGAATAAGGAGTGAGATGAAAACCCATTACATTGCAATTTCCTTTAGTGGAGGGTACATTTTTCCTCCTTTATGAAAACTATATTATGTTATTAAATTATACTAGAACCATATTAATATTTATGATATCATAAATTAGTCATTTATGACTTTATATTTCCCATTTAATAATAATTTCAATGTTATATTAATAATTCGGGTAATAATCGCTTTCTTTAATGTGCGTGTTTTATCTTGTTACTCTTGATTGTATCACTTAGATCATGATTTAAATACTTTCAGAATATAAAAAATTATTTATTTATCATATATATTTAGAATATTAATATTTATAATATATATATGAAATGGAAAACACCATTTATGGAGACGGTAGTCCATATGTATGCATAAATGCTGTTTCTGTTTTCATATAGTATTGAACAGAAGTAAGTGAATAAGATATATGTATGTACATAAAGACTTATATATATAAATATATATATCTCCAGTATCATTATTATTTCATATATTACATACTTATTAGTAATATCTATTTTTTATAATCGTCTGTGAATGGTGAACTCAGAAATGAAACTCATCGCGTCGTGGAGACGGTAATCCGTACGTACGCACGAGCAAAAATTTCATTCTTTTGACTTTAATATAATATATAATTTGATGTTATTCAATATATAAATAACCATTATCATGTTATATTTATTATTTACATCAAATACACATCATTTTTATACCCATCCAAATAATAATGTATTGAATAACAATTACACCACGACGTGGAGACGGTAAGTCGTACGTATGAACGTATGGTGACATGTCATTAAAAGGGTGGATAGAATAATGAAATTGGTTGTACCATAATTATAATAACATCACAGTAAATAGAATATACTGTAGATATTATTTTATAATGGAAACAACAATGAAAAAGGAAGTGGAAGAAGAAAGGAACTTGAAAGAGGGTGGTGAAATTATTACCTCTTCTTTGGGTTCTTCCTTTTGATTTTATCAAAAGGGCTACTTAAGGTGGCATTATGATCAAAATAATACCTCTAGGTTTAAGGGAGGATTGTTTATATGGTATTTGGGTAGGTTTTGGCTGATCCAAATGGCTAAGAAGGTGTGAATATGAGAGAAGGGGGAATTCCCTTTTATAAGAGGGGTGAGGGAAACCTTCGAAAAAACAGAAAATATTATTTTATAAAAAATTAATATTCCATTTCTAATGGCTCAAAAGTTGATTATTTAAATTATAAGCTGGGGATAGGTCAAAAAAACTCAACCAATAGGTTTTTGACAACTTTAGGTTACAATTTTAACCTTATCATTTAGATTTAACTCTAAGTTAAATAATTTAACTTTTACTATGTCTTCTTGTATTCTTACACTATATGGTTAATAAACATACTATATACTTCCAATCGAACCCCAATTGGTTAATTAATGACATATATATTAATATATATATGTATTTTGGCCGAAATGTTGATTTTTAGGACCATTATATCAATTAATAATATAATATACTTTTTAAAAACTATTTTATGTCAATTTTGACACTATTTGGTATTTGTTTTTTGTTAAAATAATGACAACATTATTACTTAAAAATAATACATAATATAAATCCTAACATGTCATATTCATCTATAAAATTCGTGGATGTCATAAAAACCTTTAAATTATATTTATTTTAATATTTATTATACAATTTATTTGATTCTTTCATGAATTTAGTAATTACTGCACCATCATTGTGTCATAATTAAATTTTTTTACTTAATGTCTAAAAATTATAAAACAAATACCATGATGTAGGGAATATTTTTAGATTTCTATTTAATATTTATAATCGAATTTATCTTATGTCAAACCCTATATTAAAAATGTTTTAGTTATTAAACTTTGATTTTAACTCTTTTAACTCTTCTTTGAATGAAATAATAATAAATGATCTAATCTAATCCCAGTGGACCTAAATGATACTATTTGATTCCTAAGGTTTTTTTTGGTCGAGATACACTTGTCTAATTGAATTAGTTCATTTGTTAGGGTAATATTAATATCATTTTTACCCTTAATTACCCTATTTACTTTTAACCGTGGTAAATAAAAGTTTAAAGTTACTATTCACCAAAAAAAATTTATCCTATTGAACCACATTTTACTCCTTGATATTAACCGTCTCTCTAATATTTTCGAAATTCCTCTCACTGAAGTGGTAAAATTATGTTTTATGTAAATTTCCAAAATCTCTTATGAGGTGGGTAAAAGAAAGTGAAAAGTTCAATAAAATTTTTATATATCTAAAATTATTCTAAACTAACTTTAATGAATTACATTGAACATATATAGGTATTATGTATCTATTTTTACCTTAATTAAATTTAAATAAAATAAATAATTATTTATATAAAAATTCTTTTTTAAACTATAAATCAACATTTTTCCCTATTCATCAAAAATTTATTGTTTTCGGAAAAATACCAAAAATTCGGCCTAAGATATATATGATATTATTTATTAAAAATGATATCTATTTTAATAAATTCAAACCATATATGTTGCATTATAAATTTAAAAATTAATTCTCGTGGTCAAAACAAATATCGTGTTTTTATGAAATAATAACTATCAAAAGATTGACACTTGTTTATGTCTACTTTAAATGTGAAATTACGTCCAATGACCAAAATTGTATTAAATTATAAAAATATATTCTAAAAATACTTTAAAACCACTCAAATTCATAATTTATCACTATTAATTATTTCTATTAAAAAATTTCTTTTAAATTAAAATTTATTAATTTTCACTATTCATCAAAATATGAAAGTTATCAAAAAAGAACCAAAATTTCACCCTGAGATAATTTCGATATTCTGAAACCAAAAATGAAGTCCATTTTGAAAGATAAATTTTAAAAAATTTCGAAAAGTGGGTATTACTATTCATAAGGGCTAGTTTGATTGGTTGTGGTTTGTTATAATTCGAAGTTGCGTACAACAAATGCTACTGTATTATTCAAAGTGAAGCATACCGTGGAAGCATGGGGTGTTACACTATATCACCCCAAATATGTGTGGAAGTTGACTTCTCCAAACCCCCAGTTGAAGAATTGTGGATCAAGGTTGAAAATTATCTTTGATGCCAACAAACGATGGATTTTGAGAACTAGTATAATTTATGTGCTTCATCTTGTCGATTGGGTCATCATCAATGAGATGGTCATTCACTATTTAAAAAAATTTCATATTTGGTTGATTGTTGAATTTTTCTCCCTGAGAAACAATTGGCGGGTACCTTGATTCCCACTGGTACTAGTGTCTCTCTATAGAAAGACGATGCAGCCATGGATGAGCATTTGCAGATTGTCTCGTTGGAGGGACATACCTAGTTCAATTACTTTATTAATAGTGGCATGTGCCTAATTTCCAAAGATATTTTTTCATCCAATGAAGCAGTATGTTTCAATTCCTAATCAGATCACCCAAAATGAGGAGTCTTTGATTTTAGTACATCTACATCCTCAGTAAAAGGTCAAAGATGTTTTCAACAGGTTGATTGGAGATCTTAATGGTATAAAGAACCCATAGGAAATGACTACTTAGTGTAATGTCGTGTGTTTTTTCACTTATTATTTTATAAATGGTACACATTCTTGAGATGGAATGTGTTATTAGTTAAACACATTCTACAAGAGAATGGACTAGAGGTACATCACATGGAGCTCATTCGGTGATGGTTAGAGACACTCCTATCCATTATGGGGAAACATAAGTGATGGGGGAACCTATCTATCCTCACATGGGTGCATCATATTTGGATGTGGTGTGTCCCAGGGGCAGTTCTGGGATAAGTCCTACTGAAGAGGTGGTCTCCATTTAGTTGCGTAATCACATTTAATGTTTACTGATTGATGAATTAATCTAAGAGTGCAAGGTTGATCTAGATAAGAAACCCATGGATGATTACCAAAATTGGGGCATGTGCCTAGTTTAGGAGAAGAAGAGGAAAGAGTTATGGGATATATGTCCATGAGACTGGGGATGACATAGAAGGGCATCGATAAATAATAGAAGAATGATTCCTATCCACCACACCCATTAGAGGATCGTTCATCAAAGAAGTTGAAAGACAATATAACAGACACTGTTACTTCTAGTCATCCATAGAAGGAAGATGTTGTGCTTGAGAAATCCTTGGATCTAACCCTAAGATTGGAAGAAGAGGTGGTTGAACAATTTTTACTTCTTAATTCTAATGAAGTGGAAGACGCTAGAATGAAGGGGAGGACTTTGAGGGTGAACTTCAACGAGGATCAATATGCCTGGATTGGAAAATAGGACCTGATTCTCTTTGGGGGATTCAGAAATGGGATTTTTAGTCTGGAGGAGTACATCCAGTCATGGGACAATTTGGCCTTTGAGATTGAAGATTTCTTAATGGATATACTCGACACTCTAGTAACCAATATTTCTGGGATATAGTTTATGGATTTTAATTCTAATAGGGTTAAAATTTTCTTTAATGGCTTTATCATTTTCAAGTGTTTTTGAACTCATGGTTTCTCAATTTTTACATAAAAGTGTTTGAATAGTAAAAAATTAAATTTTTAGTTGGTCAATAATAAGGTGGTGTCTCCACATCTTCAAGGTGAAGACAACCATAGGCAACTATGTATCATGGGTTTCAGATATCTTCTCATGTGTTATCAGCTGATATGAACCATATGTAATCATTTTTTTCCATTGAATCCAGATGAACCCAAGACCGCTCACTAATACATCGTAGAACACCAAGAACCCAACTGCCTCCTTTGGAAATCGTAAGAGGGGAGCACTCATAAAACACTATCTTAGCTACTAAAATCCCTTCTAGTACATCTTTTTCAAGAAAAAGTGTTTCCCCTTTCATGTCGAGGCTTTCATAGGTACTAAAACTCTGGAAAATTCAGGCAAGAAACACTGATAGTACCCAATTAACCCATGTAAGCATCATAACATAGTAATGTTATAGGGTGGCTCCCTGGAATGCACCGCCTCTATGTTTTCAAGATATACTATCACTCCAACCTCCAATATAATTAGTCCCATAATGGGTAGATCTCATATCAAGAACTGACACTTTGATAACTTCTTGTAATGCCGGTAATCTTATAGTAATTCCAAGACCATACTTATGTTTATATTGTCCTCCTCAAACGCAGAGTAGACCAGGAGCTCGTCCACAAGGACCACTAAAAACTGGTCCCTTTATGGCAGGAAGATCTTATTGAACAGACCCATGAACACTGTTGAGGAATTTATCATTCCAAACAATTTCAAAAAGTACTTGTACTAGCTGTAGAGACATCTGTATGCCCTATTTAGGTTTTCCTCATCCCGTAAATGAATATTGTGATAACCTAACCTAAGGACTAACATTGAGAACAATATCACTCCCATAAGTGGATCAGAGAGGTTATCAATCCTTGTTAATGGATACATATTCTTGATGGTCACCTGATTTAGGCATCAGAAGTCCACACATAACCCCAATCTCTCGTTTACCTTCGTGGAAATCAAAACTGGGGAAACCCATAGTGAATCATTGGGTCTCACAAATCCCTTACTCAATAAGTCCCCCAACTGTAACCTCAATTCATAAAGATCTATTGAAGCCATTAGATATTTGATTGTAAATATCACTGACACCCCATGGTATAGGTCAATGCGTATGTCTACCACCCTTTGAGGAGGTAGTGCTGAAACAACTTCCAGAAATATTTCCTTTTACTCATCCACCACTATAGGAAATTGAAGACTCGTCTCATCCACTAAACTGAGTGCAATTCTATCCAACTAATGTGTGATAATTTGTAACCTCTTAAGGGTGAGTCCATACATTGATTCATGTTTCTCCCTTTCTCCATCAAAGGAGATTTGTGTTACATCTTGGCTGAGACACCACCATGTGCACCTAAAACAGTCAATTTGAGCCTGAACTTTGGATAGCCAGTCCATACCCAGAATGACATCGTAAGGCCTCGATGCTACCACCGAGAGATCCCAACCCAAACTCTAGCCCCAAGATTATGGTCACACTATTTCCACCAATGTGGGACTATCGAATCTCCTCATGTAGGAATATCTAATAATTGGGATTGATTCAATTGTTCCACTTGAATCTCTATGTCTCAGACAAGGGCTATGGCGAGAAAAGAGTAACTCGAACATATATCTATAAAAATTGTAGCTATTGTGGAAAAGACAGAGATCATACATCTCATCATCCTGTGATTCTCAGGATCATAAGCCTCCATAGACCGGAGTTGGCCTCACCTCTGTCCACAATCTCCCAATTCTCGGGGATAACCAACATGGGGTGGTGGTGGTGGTCCCTTGAAACTTTATCCACCTCATTTCACTCAACCCAATCCTGTTTTATGTCATATTCCAAGAAGATATCCCTATTCCAGGCTGTATCATTGCCTCGGTGGTCCCTAGACTATCTCCGGGTCATTCATACGGCTAGTCAGAAAATATCTAGCCATATGTCCCTGAACGCTGCATGAGTAGCATAGTCTTTCCATCAGCTGACATTCTCAGACATAAGAGACTCATACAGGTGACCTCATGTCCTGGGGTCAACCCCTGGACTACATGACTCACTTGAGTCCCTACATCATATGTTGGCTACCCACTGTTGAATACATCACTACATGTCACTTCGCTATATCTCCCACTATCAGTGTCTATTTTTCCAGAAAGTTCTCTACCATTATAGCTCACACAAGCATCCCAGCATGTATAGAAATTCTTAGGTATATCATTGAAACCCTAATCTCCTAGTATTTTCTATGTTCTAAGGTATGAGCCCTGAAGAATAGGTCCCACAACATGTCTTTTGAGTAACGAGAAAGGTCCGTGAATATCACTAAGTACTCTACTACTGACATGCTTACATGATGAAGGTGAAGTAAGTCCTATATACACACAATGTGTAATGTCTCTAGAAATAACTCCTCCCATAAGTGGAACTCACCGTCTTTTAATTATTATGTCACCACCTCATGCATCTGAGTCAACAGGAACCATCATCTCCCTACTGAGCCATGAAGAAGGCTCATGGTTTGGAACGAAATATGGTTGGTAGGTATCATCACTAAGCCAAAAATTCATGTCCCCACTTCTAACCAGTGCTCATCTTGCTGAGGATCTGTCTCACCTCATAACATAAGAGGATAATACCTCTAGATCTCATATAATGTACTATAAATGCATGAATCCTCTACTAGTAATGCTTATATGAATGATTTATCTCTGTTTAGTGATATCACTGGTACACAACTAGGAGATTATATCATTGGAATTGATCCCTACACCAATGTCTCTTTGCTCAGGGAGACATCATCATGGCCACACCCCAGAATCCTGGTTGGATGCCTATGTGGAAGCATCCTAACACATAACATGATATACCATGGTAAATAGAGTTTACCTGGTGAGCTGACTCTAACTCAATAAGGACATGAAAACACAATCAATTCCAAGTAGACTACCAACTAGGCACACAATGTGTATCCTCTAAGAGGTATAGTCAAAAGAGTCGCTAAATTTAGCACACATCTAGTATAGGTAAAAGGTACATAAACCGGATTTTCATAATAATCCACAGTAACCTCAAGTAGTAATACGTAGAGCGTTCATTACACATGAATTGTAGGTAACACATGGAGTGTCGGTAACACATGAAGCATAGTTAACACATGGAGTGTAGCGAACACACAGAGTGTTCGTAACACATGGAGTGCATGTAACACAGGGAGTGTCATCAAAAGACCAGAGGACCCATAACTTAGTGGGACAAGGGATTACCAACTCAGTCTTAGTAATGTAAAAAATGTATAAGACACAAGGTATATGTCATACATGTACTCTAGTTAAGACACACAATCTAGGTAATTGCATAGCCACTTGGTCGTAGTCAGCCACAATAATTCATCCTTAGCACACTCATTCTAAGATCACTTAATCTTCAAGCCAATAACTTTTTTAACAACTACCGTGAAAACTAAATTAGAGTATATAAAAAAGACTGCCTCGTTGAGAGGGTAGCAACACCACAAACATTTGACAAAAAATAAAGACAATTTGATAGTTATGGGCATGTAAGTAAAAAGTGGTCAACTGGACCTCCATCTGGTATGACCTAGTTAGTCCGACCAAACCCATTAGGTCTAGCTAGCCATAGTTGGGCCTTATCAAGTTCACAGAGACATTGGTAGTTTTGTCTAACCTGGATTTTGTGGTTGCCACATCTCAAACTAGTTAACATGGCATCGAACCATGTCTGGATGAGTCTGTCACTGCACAAAAAGTCGACGACCCTAGGTGCCACCTAAGACCACTAAGCCAAAAAGTCCTCTACTTCCATCCATCAAGCCAGTGACCTCCTCTTGCTAGGTACCTTCTCCATCAAACACCATTTTTAGCACCGCCTCCCGAAGCCATCCTTCTACGGGATTCAGGTCTCACTCTAGAGCACTGTTTTTTGAAACGGGGGCATCTGCGTGATCCTGATGTCATATTCCTCACATCCTTGACATTATATTCTTCTCCCCATCAATATGGGTGTATTACCATGTTCGGAACCTCCAAGAAAATCACATCGCAACCACGAGGTTTTCATCAGTGAAGAACACCTAGAATGGGGATAGAAGAATCACAATTAATATCTGAAGGATGAATGTGGACAATGTTAGTGTCTGAATTCACTCACCTCATTAGAAAAATAGAATTAAATAATAATTACATAGATATATCTCCCTTAATTCCCACAAAAAATATTACACATCCGGCATACACTATCAAACCATAGATTAACATTTTAGTGTGTTGGTCTACATTCATCATTGGAAATAAGAATAGGGAACGAAATCATAAATAAAATATAATCCCCCTATATTTATTTTTGGTCAGTTAAAGAGGATGATTCATTGTTGATGGTGATCCATCCATGAGTGATCTTGATTATTTGTTCTCCAACATTCATCTTTCATGATCGTCGGTGAGACACCTTCCCTCTACATCATCTGGGATATTTCTAGGCTCCAAAGAAAATTATCCAGCATTATGATTTCCATCTCTAGTCCCCACTTTTGATTAGAAGAGAAAACTTGTTAACAAATTTCATCATTACTATTTCTCTTTGAAACAATGTCGAAATGTAGTTTCTTTTATGAATGAAAACAACTAATTTGTCACTGTGTTGTAGTGTTGCTACGTTGTCACAAAATTCTAAAAGAGTAAAAAAAATTAATATTTTGTGTTTATTTTTATTCTTATTTAAAATGTCTAAAAAATATTTTCTATAGTCGACCCATGCTGGTCAAAGATAATTCCTTCCTAATAAAAACTCACTACTCCAAACACAATGATGCCCTCAGATACTATATTTGAGAACTCATTTAAAAGATATTAAAACCCCACAGGATTGCTATTTTTAATAAACCTACAAAATATTTCGATCCTTTATTCTCATCACCATGGGTATCAGAATATCGTGTCTTCTTAGTCCCTGATCTCGAAATAATCCCTATTAATTTTCAAAAAGAATTCCATTAAAAATTAGGGACATTACAAGAACTCTCACAGTAAATCTCCAATGTAAGATCATCCTGGCCTTAGGTCACCCACTATAGATATTTTGAGGTAGATCACAAATGATAGATCATCCAAGAGATAGATGACCAATGGTAGATATTTGGCGTTAGAACCCAATGGTAGATATGTATAGTGAATCCATTTTCCATAAATTTAAAGATTAACCCTTTCGAAATTTCTTTGATAAAAATGGATTATTCTAAAAATAAGGAATTTTAAATACATTATAAAGAAGGAAAATTATATCCCATACTTATTTAATATTTGGGTATTTATTAAATGGTTCATCCATGTTTTTATTTTGACATACACCATTAATTTATAATTAATAATCTGTCTAATACCATAAAATTTAAATATAATTTTTATAGAGATAAAATCATTCCTTTATACTTTTTTGATTTATTTAGCTTGATATGATAGCTTTCATGGGATTTTTAATTGGATTTGTGGATCCCCATTCCTAGTTTTGGATTGATTTCATTCTAAAAGTGGGTTATTCTTGTGAATGTACCCCCAATTGTTTGGGTGGTTAGTTGGTGTAAATATTGTTTCTTCCATGTTGGTAATTTCATTATTCCTTCTATTATTTGAATCATTGGGGTAGGTTTTTCTGCATTTATCTATGTGAAAATGGTTCAATCTAAATTAATATAGATAAATGAGTTGTTTAAATGAATTTCGTAAGGGGAATGAGAATGTTTTTTCTTTCTTTTTAAGCCTTTTGATATTTTTATCTCTAATCTAGCTATATTATTATACCCATGAAAATCATGGTTATTATAGCCCATGTGTTTTGGATTTTTATATGAAGTGATTACCATGTTTTGTGATTTTTTGACAGCACAATAAATAAAATGGTTAACAGCTTATACTCAACTAATTAGTTGGTTGTGCCAAGATATGTGGCATGTGTGATAATGCCCTTAAATAAAGAAGGGGAATTGAATGATATACCCTATGGGTAATATAGAAAATGTTATCTATGAGATGAAATGATGTTTTATGTGATTTTGTGTTGTATATTGGATGTGTTGATTAGATTCATGGGTGGTGGATTTTATTTATGTTTGTGGGGAAAGTGGATGTGATGTAGTTTTGTGGTGTGGTTGCAATGGTGGTTGTCGTGTGGTTATAAAACAGATGTATGAAAGTGGTTTCAATGTGATGGAAGGTGGAAATTGGATGTTGTTTTTTGTATGATGAGTTTTGATTTCTATTTTTTTGATGTGTTTCACTTGTAAACTATGTAATAATTGAAGTAAATTTGTGGCAATCATTTTAAATGAGAATGTTTAACAAATGAATTTATGATGGGATATTTGGTTTAAATGGTTAATTTTTAATATAAACTAATGGGGTGTAAATATGAAACTAAGTGCATGTCTTATTATATGGGGTTGGAAATTGAAAATAAGGATAATGGATTAATTATAAATAATGACCCAAATATAAATTGTTCAATATGTTTATATTTTGTGGGGTTGTGGATTTTGTTTTGGTAGCGGTAGTGGTGGATCTTATGAAATGGATTATACCTTGGATGTGAACCCTTAGGATGGGGATTGTATTCTATGATTCTATATGTATATACATTGTATATTCCCATGTATTTATATAGGAATCCAATCGGCGCTGATCAGGATGTTTCAACACAGACATATATATAGGGGATTTTTTTTCAACATCCCGATGGGATGATGGACTATGGGCTACCAACACATCCATGATCCCACATCTATGTGTTGGTGGCATCAAAGGGTTGTGATGGCCTGAACTCAAATTTTTTTATTTCGAGATGTGATGTGATGATATTTGATGGTCCAGGAGTATTCATGTGGGATTTGGTGAGGTGGTTTTTTGGGGCCGTGCATGTTAGGAAGAGGGAACAAGGTTGATGTCGTTCATCTTCATTATACCTTTACACACTAGTTGTGAGATGTGATGTGAAATGATGGACTAAAAGTATATATGTGTCATGTGATTGGATGTAATGTGATATGATTCAAAAGAGGTTTCAGTTCTTGGATATACAACACTGGGGTGTGAGAGAGACAAATCAGTGGAAAAGTGGTGTAGGGTACCCTTAAATTATATGAACTAACATATGTTATTATACATTAATGTGTAATTTGGTGAGTGATCCATGATGAGTATGGGTTGGTTATTATTATTGTTTTTTGGTTCTCACATTTTATCATTGGTGCATCAATGTTCTCTTCTCACATGTTCATGAGAGGATTTGGTTTCTCAAATGAGTACACTTGTATGATCTCCCATTATATATACAACTATTTTTAGTTTTTCAAGAGGATTACGTGGATGAGTGTTGGACATTACATGCTTTTATTGTAGTTAGTTTTTCTTTCACAAAATTTTCATTACTTTTTTGTGATTACTTTTGACCATTTTTTCTCTTTTATTTTTATTATACAGACCATGAGTGTTGGGTTTTGGATTAATTTTATTCTTTTTCAGGGTGTTTCTTATTGACTATTCATATTATCTCCCATTATTATAAATATTATAGAGTGTAAAGACTCCCATAAATGATATTTTATAACCTTGGTTCTAGTCTCCAATCAGGGGAGTACTAGAGGTGGGAATCAGGGGGTCATTATATCTCTCCCCATATTGTGTTATATTAGGTGGGAGGGATTCATGACAGTGTGGTATCATAGTTAATGGTTTAGATATGGACTAGAGTTAAGAGTTATATATAGTGTGGATTTCATTTGATGTTATGAAAACTGTTATATTTGACCTTGGATCATGACACAGGCCAAGGAGGCTATCTATGACATGGGATTATAGGACCACCATGTGATCTAGTGCATGGAATATATTATTATTGGATGACCATGTGAGATAGACCTATTATAAAGGTACATAGTTGTGAGAGGTAGATGAGTCATGGTGAATTGTGTTATTATTTGAATTGGGATGTTTTAGGAAGGAAAAATGAAAAAAAGAAAATTTGAATAAATCTAAATAAAAAATCCATACATCAAGGATTTGGAAATATTTGTTTCCTTTTTTAACTGTAGCTCCTAGTTATCCAACATGTGTGGACCAAGAAGTATAGGTTCGGTAGGATTATTAATTTGATTGTCTGAGGGTTGATCCAGTTAGCCATGATTATCAATGGAAGAATATACTTTCATATTTTTATCAGTAGAAATTGTGTAAGTATGAGGGAATGATTTCTAATAGGGAAACTGATAGATGGCTAGAGGATCTGTAGATCGCATTTAGGTTTATCCATATGTTGAAAGACTACCAGGTCTCTATGAAATTTAGTCAAATGCGATGAGAATTAGATCTGTAACATACCAGGTTAAAAAATAAATATGAAATTTTCATATTTATTAATATTTGTGAATTAAATATTAATTTTACTTTAAATCAGACTACTATGTTCGATGGCATACTTGATACGCAACAACGAGTTTCTTTGAAATCTTACATTCCACAATAATAATATAATTTTATTATTTTAAATTGTATTTAACCCTTAGATGTTATATTGGAGAGAATGAAAAAAAACTTACTTAAATATCGTTAAACATGTTTGTTAAATGTTTTTACATTTATCCAACAGATATTGGAGGACAGAAATAAGAAAGAATCTGTTTTTAAGCTTAAATACTCAAATATTCATTAAAAGGTCGATTTACCTCCTTTTGATGGTGAACCCTCTTTAAATATAGTTTTGGTCACATTTATAGGCTATATTTTTCAAAATAAAATTATACATTATAATTGGGACATTTAAATCTACATTGGATGAAATTTTGGTATTTTTATGATAAAATTCATTTGTAATGAATAGTGAAAAAATACTGTATTTTAATTCAAAAATGCCATTTAATTTAATTTATTTATAAGGATGTACTATCTATTTAATTGGTTTTAATGATTAATTAGATTATTTTTAACTATTTAATCTAGATTTGTTCATTATAAGTAATTTAACTATGAAATTTGACATAAATAAGTGTCAAACTTTTGATAGTTATTATTTCCTTAAAACACGCCTTTTGGTTGGGTAGTAGAAATTAATTTTAAATTAATTTATGCTACTTATGTGTTTGGAATTTGTAAAAATATATTCCTTATTATGAATTAGGAGGTCCAAATTGTGTAAATAGGTCACTTTTATTTATAGGCATTATGAATATTTACTTTAGTAAAAAATTTGTCTACCATGGTTAAACGGTAAATATGGTAAATTGGGGTAAACAAATATTATTATAGTAATATAAAATTGCCCTAACATGTGCCCTAATTCTATTTTTTGACACATATCAGACCGTGGGCATCCTTGGGTAGATTCTGGGACCACATGGAGCTACATAAGGGTGATAATGACAATTTATATTAATTAGTTTAAAAAAAAGACAAAAATGACATAATCAACACACTTTTAGTAAATAAAGTTCTACATGGGGTTATATAAGTTATCTCATAGACAATAAATATTAATTAGAAAGATAAAACAATTACCTACATTATGGTATTTGTTTTATAATTTTTAGAAATCATATAAATTAAATTATTTATGACACTATTATGATGCAGTGTTTACCTCTTTAATAAATTATTTAAATAAATAAGATTATAATGATTAAATAATATCAAAAACAAGTCCAATTCTTATGGAAATATTTTATACCGAACGTAATTCATCCTATTTTCAACTTTTAAGTATTTTTTCTTTTGAAACTGAATATATGTTTATAATAAAATAATTGTTTCAAAAATTCCTAAACAGCCCCTCCACCCCTTATAAAAGGACACCACTTCTAACCCATTCCTCACACCTCTAAAGACCATTGTCTCTTCCTAACCATACCAAAATAAGTTCTAAAGATACATATATTCAACTTATAATCCAAAACATAGGCAGAAGGTAGTTCAAGAAGTCATTTTGGTTCAAACCAAAGGGAGTTACATGAATTAAATGTAACTGTTTTTCTTAAATTAATTTGTTTTATTTTGCTTTATTTTACTAATCAAACCCCCTAAGCTCATTTTATTATTTTATTTTATAAAAAAACTTTTATCCTCAATATAATAATTTATTTATATGATAATTATTCGAAATACACTTAGACACACCACCGTTTAATGTGTAAAGAACATACAGTTTCTGTGGACGGTGAACTTCTGCCTCGTGAAACGATGATTGTTCAAATATCCCCAACTTCCAATAATTGTTTCCATTATGATGTAAATGTATTTATATATGATATATATTATATTTATATTTTTTCTATTCTACTGTATCTTTAATTTATAGAATACCTTAATAGTTTCCATAGTGGGTAAATACGATAATTTAATTTGAGGATGTGCGGACTACCGCCCCTCAAAGTGATGTGACTCATTAATACCATACGTGGAATATATAAATTATGGAGTTAATGATATTATATATGATATTACATTGTAATTATAAAATACCTATGTATCATTATTTTTTAATTCCATTAAAATAAGAAATATAAATGAAAGTAGCGTTAATGCGTACGTACGACTTACCGTCTCTATGAATGGTTCATTTCATTTATTATATCCAAATGTTATGAACTATTATAAATACATAAATATATTAGATATATATGGTAAATATGATATATACAACATGAATATCATTCTGGAGATAACAGATATCAGACCACATGAACAATTTTTAATTATAAGAAGATCATTTTTTACTCAAGTACCAAATATCAACAAAAAGACAGTTATTATCAAAAATGATTACATATTTTTATAACATGGTAATAAGTGATTTAAAATTAATTATAAACATGGAAAAAAATTCTTAAGTAAGAAGATATTATCTTTAGTTTATTATTTTTGAGATTAATGAATGAACTGGTCATGTCGTACATGAGGTAAATGAATTCATCTCAATCTCCTTTCATTGGGGAATATTTTGTTCTAATACACAAAAATATTTTATATTATAAATAAATACCTTTGAATTTTCATTTAATTCTATGGGAATATTTTTCTAAGAAGCATTTTACTAGATTAAAAAAAGAAATTTTTTAACGTAAGCGGTGACAGTGACCTTTCCACTGTCGTGATTATTATTTTAACTTTGGCTTCCTTAACAAGACATAATGTTTTTAGAAGGAAAATAAGTACCATATTATCTTTTAGGTATTTTGGTTTTGAAAATGGTTTTTATTATTTATTTGTTATGTCAATATATTTATGTGATATATTGTGATTGAAATGTAGAAATATTTTATTTCCATAATATTTGTAGTATGTATTATGATTTTATAATGGTAATTGGAAATTTGATCGGTGGTTATGTGATAAACCAAATGATGGGCGGTGGATTGACAAACCAAGATGGGTGGTCATTTTATAACCTTCGATGCATTGGTATAGAAGTTGGTCATATTGCTATTCCATTTAGTGATATGTGTGGAAGTGGACCGTATGTTTATTTCATTTAAGTATTTTTATGTCCCAAGTTACCTTTATATGTCGTGTGTTCTTGATATGGGGTTTATGGTAATCTTTTGGTCACAAATGGTTATGGAATGATATTTTATTCAGTGATGAGTATTTACTACTACATAAAGGGTAAAAGATTTACATATGATAAAGTATTCATTGTTTACTTGTTGTTTTGAAAGACTAATAGTTTTCCTTCTTTGTGTATCCCTTACTGAGCTTTTTATGCTCATCCAATGATTTAGAAATGTTTTTCACAGGACATAAAGTGGAATAGGTTCAAGGATGATATCATGGAAAATTCATGTTGTTTAAACATTGAACTATGCCTGACTCTTTTTTTCAAGAATTTTTTTTGGAGAAAAAAGGAAACTGAGTAGATGTATGTAGTATTCAAGTTGTTATGTATATGTTATGACCTAATTCTATAAAGCTCTATACTTGAAAATATCCTCAGTGTGAATTGTTAACATAATTCAATAATAATAAATGTTAAAGTTCACGACCTTATAGTTGGTATTAACGGGAGGTTTATATAGCATTAGGAGTCAGGGTATTGTTAAATTAATATCCACAAATTTATTTATGCTAATATTGAAATGATAGAATTTACATATTACCATGTTTCTTCCCCTAAGATATTTTTGTGTTCATAATGGTTTTCTATTGAGGAAATAGGGCAGCTATGTTGGGATGACATTAGGAGGAAGACATCATAAAAATTATGAACCTAAGATGGAAAAAATCAAAATTGAATAGTTTGTTGTAGTGATGGCACAGTTGACTCACGCTATAAATTGTGGTGGTATCCATGCATGATATCAGCTAGATCAACCATAGAGGAACATTTCAATAGTTGAGAATTTCATGAGGCAACATCCCCCATCATTCAGAGGATCATATGAACCTAAGCTAGCTGAAGCTTGGATTAATGTATTAGAGAAACTTTTTACTGTCTTGGGGTGTTTCAAACATCCAAAGGTTAGTCTCAATGTTTAACATTTTGAAGGTGAAGGTGATTAGTGGTGGCCGATGGTAAAAATGTCTTCGATAGTTAAGAGATTGATGCGCATGATTGGGATGAATGCAAAGGCATGTTACTTGAGAAATATATTAATATGGTGGTTCGACTTAGAATGGAAAACAATTCTTGGAATTGAGTCAGGGGGATGACTCGGTGCCTATTTATGAAGGAAAGTTCACTTGACTAGCAGGGTATGCTCCAAATTTCATCTAAGATATTAATAGTCAGATAAATCGACTTAACATGGGACTGAATCCATGATATCGAAGATCATTAGACTCTTGTGACTTCAAAAGTTATGAAAAACTTTTTCTATGTGCAGAGAAGGTGGAAGTGGAGTTTTTCGATAATCAGGTGTTCTTCGACAAACAACAGAATAAGAGGTCTAGTTGGTAGAAAAAGAGAGATAATTCATCAAAGAAGCCTGGAGGTAAGAAAACTAAATATCAATCTTGTGAAAAGTGTGGTAAAAACATCCTGGAGAATGTTTATCAATGTCTGGAAAGTGCTTCTGGTGTGGTAAGTCTGGTCATATTGCTCATAACTGTATGGAACATGATCAAACAAGCAATGAAAAGATAGCAGTAAATTTTTTTAAATGAAATGAAATGGGTCATTATGAAAATGAGTGTCTAGAGAATAAATCAACTAAGGGAAAGAAACCAGACTACAAGAAGAAAGGGGTGGTGATATCATTTTCAACTACTTCAGCAGATGTTGCGCCATTAAATGAAGTAGTATTAGGTACACTATTTGTTTGTTAATATTATGCAAATGTGTTGTCTGATTCTGGGTCTAAACATTCATTTAGTTTTGAGAAGATTTCGAGTAAATTGGGAATTCCATATCATGATATAAATCCTGATCTTATGGTTAAAACACATCGAGGAAATTTTGAGAAAAAATGTAATTATATGAACCTTCATGTCCATGTGTTTGGAAAATATATACATGCAAACCTTGTTATTTTTCTTCAGGTAGAGTTTGATGTTATTTTGGACATGGATTGGCTGTCTATTTATCATGCTATGATTGACAGTAGATCTAAAGTGGTTTCTTTTCATAAATACTTTTTGTTTTTGTACAAAAATAAACCCTTACTTTTGATAACATATCACGAAGCTGAGAAACTAGTAAATGATGGAAATGA
Source organism: Viscum album (assembly GCA_963277665.1). Classification (NCBI taxonomy): domain Eukaryota; kingdom Viridiplantae; phylum Streptophyta; class Magnoliopsida; order Santalales; family Viscaceae; genus Viscum; species Viscum album. Next base: position 49,348,263 of record OY728152.1, on the reverse strand, counting down.
ATGTTACCTTTCACATATTATTGAAAAAAAATGAACTATTCATATTAATTCTTTTCCAGTGGTAAATGAGAATCTTGATGTTTTTCTGATGTGTTTCCTGTTAGTGTACCTGATCGAGAAATTGAATTTACTATTGACTTAGTTCCTGATGCTAATCCAATTTCAAAACCCACGTATTGAATGTCTCAAATTCAACTTTTATAGTTAAATAAGAATTTACAGGGGTTACTAGATAAAAGTATCATTCAACCTAGAACATCACCATGGGGTGGTCCTAACTTATTTTTCAAAAATAAATTTGGTTAAAGGAGACTATGCATTGATTATATAGCATTAAAAAACATCACTATTATGAAAAATTATCATTTTCCTCATATCAATGATTTGTTTGATTAGCTCTTGGGAGCTCAGTATTTTTTGATGATTTACATGAGGTCGGGGTACCATTAGATTAAATTAATTTAAGAAGACATATTGAAGACCACATTTCTTACTAGATATGGCCATTATGAATTTGTTGTTTTGCCTTTGGGGTAAACCATTGCACCTACTATATTCATGGATATTATGAATAGAATTTTCTGTGAGTTCTTGGATAAGATTGTAGTTGTCTTAATTGAATATATTTTCATTTATTTTAAAATACAAGAAAAACATGCATGCCATTTAAGGGTTGTATTGCAAGCCTTAAAAGAGAAGAATATGTATTTGAAATTCATCAAGTGTGAGTTTTGGATACACAAAATTTCTTTCCTTGGTCACATAGTTTCAAAAAAATGGCATCACTATTGATCCTGCTAAAACAAAAGTTGAGGAAGAATGTACAATCCCCAAAAATATAAGCGAGATCCCTTTTTTTCTTGGTTTGGTAGGTTATTACCTGAGGTTTGTTGAAAAAATTTCATGGTTTTCTAGTCCAATGACTAAGTTAACTAGAAAAGGTGCTATGTTCAGTTGGACAAAAATCTATAATGATTGGTTTCAGGCATTGAAAAGAATATTGTTGAAGGCTCCAGTTTTTGCATTAAAATACAGAAATGGTGAGTTTTTTATTTACAGTGGTGCTTATTTGAATGTAATTAGTTGTTTCCTTATGCTTAATGATCAGGTAATTGTATATTCTACACGTCAGTTGAACCCCCATGAGTTTAATTTCCCTACACATGATTTGGAATTAACTGTTGTTGTTTTTGCTTTAAAAATTTGGAGGAATCGTTTGTATGGAGTAATGTGTTAAAAATATTCCAATCACAAAATTTTAAAGTATATATTCAATCAAAAATAATTGAAAATGAGATAGAGGAGATTTTTGAATTAATCAATGATTATGATTACACGAACTGTTACCATCTAGGAAAATCAAATAATGTCGATGAAACTTTGAGTCAAAAAGGTAATGCTTTATTAGCCTTACTACATTTAGAATGAGATCCTTTAGTTTTTGATTTGATTAACATTGGAAAATAATTTTTTGGTGAAAGAAATTCTTCTGTTTTGTTTATGGTGTCAATGGGATCATCTCTATCAGACAGAATTGAGCAAGCGCCGAAGGGAGATAGTGAGTTGTAGAAAAAGGTAGTGTTGGTTTAGAAGGGTATGTTTCCTGATTTTAACTTGGATAGTGATTGTGTTTTGAGATTTGGAAATAGTTTATGTGTTCAATGTGATTCATAGTATAATAATTAGTTGTTATGTGAAGGTCATAGTTCTTCAATTTCAGTACATCCTAACAATACTATGATTTAAAGATATCATTGAGAGTATTACCAGTGGGATGGGGTGAAAAGATATATTGTTGATTTTATTATGAAGTGTTTTGACTTATCAGTAGGTTAAAGAAGAGCGAAAGTTACTAAAAGGGATGCTTCAATATTTACAGATGTCATAATTTAAATGGAAAAAAAATATCCATGGACGTCGTTGTGGGATTTCCAAAGACATCTCGAGGTAACAATGAAATCTGGATTATTGTTGATTGATTGACTAAATCTACTCATTTCCATCTTATTCGAGATACATTGTGTCTAGATAAACTTTCTTAGTTTTTTGTTAAACAGATCATCAGGTTGTAATGTGTTCCGCTGTCCATTGTATCTGATCGTGATCCCATGTTTACTTATAAATTTTGGAAAGGCAGCCTTCAAAAGTCATTGGGTACTGAATTAAATTTTAACAGATCTTTTCTTCCTCAATCTAATGGGCAGTCAGAATGAACAATTCAGACCTCGGAGGATATGTTACATGCTTGTTCACTAGATTACCACGGATGTTTGAAAAATACATTTCATTTGTTGAATATTCGTATAATAACAGCTTTGATACTAGTATGAAAATGGCTCCATTTGAATCATTATATGTAATGTGTTGTCAAACTCAAGTTTTTAGGGACGATGTAGGTGAAAAGAATCTGTTGGGACCAGAATTGGTAGAAGACATGGAAGAGAAAATTCATTTGATTCAGAAGCACATAAGAATAGCTCAAAGCAGGGAGAAAAGTTAAGAGGATAACCAGAGGAAGGATCGCTCATTCAAGGTAGGTGATGATGTCTTTCACAAAGTTTCTGATTGGAAAAGTGTGATGCAATCTTTTATGAAAGGAATGTTGAGTCTGGGTTTCATTGGAACTTATGAAATATTCTAAAAATTGGGATCTATATCATAGAGAGTGGATTTACCTCCACGTTTGTCCTATGTACACAATGTTTTTCATGTTTCAATCTGGTGAAATTATTTTCCCGATCCCTCTCGTGTTTTGATCCCAGAGGTAGTTCAGTTGGAAGGGAATCTCTCTAATAAGGAACAACCAGTCCAAATGTTTGACCAAAGAGAGAAAGTATTGTGAAATAAGGTAATTCACCAGGTAAAGGTTTTGTGAAAAAACCATATGGGTGAAGAGGCAATGTTGGAATCTGAAAATGCTACGAGGGATAAATACCCCCATTTATATGATAAATGAATAAAATTGTGAGGACGTAATATCCAAAAGGGGGGAATGATGTATCATCCTAGGTAAATAAAGAAATATGTAATTTTCATATTTATTAATTTTTTATAATGAAATATTAATTTTACTTTAAAGTGGATTTATATGTTCGATGACCAACCTGATATGCAACAACGGGTTTCTTTAACATCTTACGTTGCACAATAATAAAAAAATAAAAAAATTTTAAATGGTAGTTAATGCCTAGAAATTGTATTGGTGAGAATAAATTGAACTAATTAATGTTTGATTATATATGTTTTTTAATTTTGTTTACATTTATCCAATAAATATTAGATGCTTAAAATAAGAAAGAATATGAATTTAAGCATAAATACTCAAATATTTATTAAACGGTTGTTTTACCGAATTTTGATGGGGAACCCACTTTAAATCTAGTTTTTGTCTCTCATATATCTTCTATCTGACAAAATAAAATTATTATTTAGAATCGGGCCATAAATATATACATTGGATGAATTTTTTGTATTTTTCATACAAAATTCATTTTTAATAAATAGTAAAAAATATGTTATTTTAATTCAAAACTACCTTTTAATCTAATTAATTAAAAAGGATAGATTTTAATTTAAATAGTTTTTAAAGTGTAATTAGATAATTTTCTAATATTTAATACAATTTTGTCATTTTATGTAATTTCACTATGATATTGGACATAAATAAGTGTCAATCTTTTGATAGTTAATATTTCTTAAAAACACGCCTTTTGTTTTGATAGCGGGAATTAATTTTAATTTAATTTCTGCCACTTCTGTGTTTTCAATTTGGAAAAATGGATTCCATATTTGGAATTAGGAGGTCCAAATTGTGTAAATAAGGAACATTTATTTATATACATTTTGAATATTGACATCAGTAAAAAATTTATTTACCAAGGTTAAAAGGTAAATCATGTAAGAAAGAGTAAACAAATATTATTATAATAATATAAAATTACCCTAACATTTTTCCAAATCCTATTGGTTGATACATATCCGACCATGGGAATCCTTGGTTCGATTTTGGGACCCCATGGATACACATGAGGGTGATAATGAAACATTATATTAACTAATTTAAAGTAAAGTAAAAAATGGCATAAACAAATATCTTTCAGTAAATAAATTTTCATATTTTGTTATATATGTTATCTCATAAAATATAAAATTTGATTTTAAATATATAAATATTTCCTACATTATGGTATTTTTTTATAATTTTTAGACATCAAATAAATTAAATTATTTATGACACAATAATGATGCAGTGTTTACCTCATTAATAAATTATTTAAATAAATAAGATTATAAAGATTAAAATAATATACAAAACCTATAAAATTATTATTAGATGATTTTATTTCAACCATTAGTCATCCAATATTAGAATTTGATGATTTTTGGTCCTTTTGAAATGGACGATATGTTTATAATAAAATAATTATTTCAAACATTCCTAAAGAGACCCTCCTCACCCTTTTAAAAGGAAACCACTTCTAACACATTCCTCACCCATTTCGAGCCCCTTGGCTCATCCAACACCTTCCCAAATAAGCATTGATGATCCATCTCTTCCACCAATATGCCTTACCTTAGTAATAAGGAACTTCAAGAAGTCCATTTGGTTCAAACCAATCAGAGTTACTCGAATTAAAGGTAACAAATTCTCTTAAATTATTTTGTTTTATTTTGTTTTATTTTACATCTCTACCCCCCTAAACTCTTTATATTCCATTATTATATTACTAAACGTGAATAAAAAATATACTAGGTTTTTTATGAGAATTATTCTAACTACACCTACACACACCTTCATCTAATGGGTAAAGAACATACTATTTCTCTAGACGGCGAACTACTGCCTCACAAAACAATGATTGTTCAAATATCTCCAACCGCCTCTCATGGTGGCCATTTTGAGGGAGCTGTATTATTATATGATATATATTATATTTCTATTGCTTCAATACTTATTTATTTTACATTTATATAATACCATTATGGTTTCTATATTGGGTAAATACGATACATTCATTTGAGGAAGTGTGGACTACTGCCCCCTCAAAGTGATACGACTAATTAATACAATAAGTGGAACATAGAAAGGAAGGAGTTAATGATGTTATATATGATAGTATACTATAATTAGAATATAACTATGTATCATTATGTTTTAATTCAATTAAAGGAAGAAATATAAATGAAAGTATCATTCATGGAAATGTACGGCTTACCGTCTCCATGAACGGTGCATTTCATTTCTTACCTCCAAATGTTATGTACTTTTATAAATTCATAAATATAGTAGATATATATGATATATATGACGTCTACATCATGAATATCATTCTGGATAGAATTGATATTATACTACATCAACAATTTGTAATTATAAGAAGTTCATTTTTGACTCAAGTACCAAATATCGACAGAATGACTTTTATTATGATAAATTATGACATAATGTTATAACATGGTAAAAACGGATTTAAAATTAATGATAAAAAAGGAAAAAATGTTTCCTAAGAAAGTATAAATTAACATTATTTTATTATTCATGAGATTAAAGAATGAACGGGTCAAGTCAGACCTGAGGTAAGGGACATCGTCTCAATCTCCTTTCATTTATGCATATTTTATTTTAATACATGAATTTATTTTATATGCTGTATAAATACTTTTAACTATTCATTTAATTCAAAGGGAATAATTTTCTACAAAGTGTTTTACTAAATGAAAAAAAGGAATTTTTTTAACGTAAGTGGGAAAAATGACATTCCTACCATCACGAGTATTATTTGATCTTTGGCTTCCATAACAATCCGTAATGTTTTTAAAAGGAAAATAAATACCATATGCTGTTTTTATGTATTTTGGTATTGAAAATGGTTTTTATAATAGATTTATTATGTCAATATATTGATGTGATATATTGTGATTGAAATGTGGAAATGTTTTCTTTCCTTTATATTTGTTGTATGTGTTATGATTTTGTAATGGTTCTTGGACATTTGATGGGTGGTTAAGTGATAAACCCAATGAAGAGTGGTGTCATGATAAACTAGGATATGTGGTTATGTTATAACCACCAATTCATTGGTTATAGAAGACTGCTGTATGGCTATTCTATTTAGTGATATGTGTGTAAGTCGACCATAAGGTTATTCCATTTAAGCATGTTTATGTCCATGTAACCTTTATATGTTATGTGTTCTTTATATGAGTTTTAGGGTAATATTTTTTAAAAAAAGGGTAAGAAATGATCTTTTATTCAGTGAAGATTATTTACTACTTCATATAGGTGAAAAGTATTACTAATGATAAAGTATTCATGGTTTACGTGTTGTTTTGAAAAAAATAAATGTTTTATTTCTTTATATATTCCTTACTTTGATTTTTATGATCATCCCAAGTTTATAAAAAAAATTATAGAGGACATAAAGTGGAATAGGGTCAAGGATTAGATCAAGGAAAATCCTTGCTATCAAAAACATGGAACTAGTCATGGCTATTTTGTTCAATAATTTTTATTTTGAGAATAAAATAGAAACTAGGTAGATGTATGTAATATTCAAGTTGTTATGAATATTTTATGACCTGTTTATCTAATTATTTCAACCTGAAAAGATCCTCAATGTGAATTATTATCTTAATACTAGTATATGAAATGTTTAAGGTGCGGTCCATATAAGATCAGTGGGGGAAGTTGTTCTAGGATTAGTGGATGGAGACGTATGTCTCATCTTTCAAACACTAGAAGGAGCTTGAGAAATGTTAATTCATTGACTATAATGTCTATAAAGAGGTAGGATATACTCTCTCTTCAGTATGGGAGTCAATTAGTGTGGGAGATTAGGATCATTTTCATGGATTTTGTTATTCTCTCCCATGATATTTTTCCTGATGAGGAGTCTCATGTGAGATGTCTTGATGAGGCACTTCATCTATTGATCTAATATACAGTTACTCCTTATACACTACCAACATATATATAGGTTTATAATAAGGTAGAGGAGATTGGGTGGATGCAATCATGAGGAGTTTTACTATAACAGAAGAACCATTAGACTTCATCGGGGTGTATAATTTTCAGTGGTAAGCCTTAAGCACTCGGTCCATGGAGGATTCATCCAGTATAGAGCTCACTTAAACATATTCCCTTACATCCTTCTTAGGATAGTGGTTTCAATACTCATACATGGGAATTCATAATAGAGTTTTTAGTCTATGTGGTTTGTGGAAATTTTCAAGAATAGTTCCCATTGGCTTCATAATCTCATTTTTGGTAGGGTGGATATGTTCCACATCATCATCAATAGCAGTTTCTTGAGAGGATGTTCTTACAATAGGTTCAGTTGGTTAATACTCTTCCAAGATAATATGTTATAGTTTGGGGTATCCCAATGATCTACCTAACTTTAGGGACCGTGACCTAAGAGTTTTCATGGAGGTTTTCATCATCAATGATGAAAATTAGCTTGGTGTGGTCAGTTTTAGGCAGAAGCACCATAGGGAATGGATATCGTTCAAGGAATGGTGAGATTATCATGACCAATTTTTGTGTCTTATTTGATCCAAGAGATTTGAACTCCCTTTTTAACCCTCTATAGTGTGTTTCTTGGGACTAGACTAGAAGATTATCTCATTCAAATGATTATGACTAGGCCAATTGGAGGTCAGAACAACTTGTTTGTTGTGTGCTGAGGGTTTCGACTAATGTTGGGGGGAAATTACTCTCATGTAGGAATTTTCATTCATCATATGTAGCTATATGATATCATCCAAGACAATGACCATTACTATGTTTCTATGAAATTTTCAAATAATTATGAATTCAATCCATGTTCATAGATATAGATAGCCAACATGTGGCCTTTATATGCCAACATGGTTTTGATGTGGGTATTCGGCATGTAGAGCCCCTTATTTATGTGATGGTAGATATGCTAGTGGATTCATTGGACAATGAAATAGGGGAGACTCCCATGGTAAAAATTTTATTCATGGATATTTTCCTAGAAGAAGTTGTGGCACTACTACGGTAACACGAGGATAATATACACCAAAAATACATCATTTTCTAGGAATATTTTTTAAAATAGACAAAAAAACATGAGGGGTTTAATGTTTTAGTATATTTGAAAATGTTGATACATAAATACTAGTCCATAATTGGTATATGTTTTCTCCCACTATGTTAAACACAAATAGAACCCTCCATATACATATCATACATAATACATTTCTTCATAACTTGGGGAATGGAAACATAAGAAAAAATGGGCTCAAATACTCATTATGGGTAAACAAGGGAGATACATAAGCATTAAATGAGCATAAGTGTATGGTAATATGAGAATAAAGTTTTAAAATCATTCCCTATATACAAAACATCATAATAATTCATCATGTAATAAATATTGGCAGTTCATAAGAGACGAACTACAAGGGAATCAATGAATGTGAGCCATGAAAGCATAAAATTGGAAAAAGAAATGTATTTTTGGTATTCAAATAACCATATAAAATAATTTCGAAATTAGTGAAATATCATTTCCATGTCCGTCATATAGGACAATGTCCTTTAATATACCTAATTCCATCCACATTTAATCCATGTATTACGTTATCAGGCTAACTCACCATTCAAGACCTATATTACTATATCAAGTTCCCTCCCAATTTAATCCGTGTGTATCTTATAAGATATAAAAATCTTATCCAAATTAATTAAAGTAAAATATAGGTCCCACCTATCATATAATGAGAACTACATTTGTGTGTTTCAGAAGACCATAAAAATTTAACATATCATATTCAATAACTAAATGTTATATCAAATGATTCCCCATATAATAATTATGTTTTAGAGTATAATCACATATTATTACTTATATAACACAGTACAAACATTATAAATGAATAATGAGTGAAATATAAGGTATCTCTAGAAGTTAAGAATGACATACTAGTGAAATAATAACTTGACCCTTGGAATATTAATGTTACCCTTATGAATAGTACACCAAATAATGTAATAGTAACCTCACAAATGAAGGTATAAATAAAATTTTCCATATTATAAGTGTAAATTCGATATATTTGTATCGTAGTTTATTTAAACAAATATTTTAAAAATTATTAATTAAGTGATGAAATTTTTGTACGTTATGTATATTTAATTACAATTTTATGATTTATCTAATAAATTAAATAAAAAATTATTTTCATAAAATGTATTCATAAAAAAATTATTTTTTATTATTATAGGATAATTTGATGATACCTCAATTAATTTTTCAAAGTGTTAGAAAAGCAATTTAATTTTTACAATTTGTAAGTTCAATTAAATTAGTATTTTAGTTTGAAATTTAATTTCTTATATTCATAAATATATTTTTATAAAAATTAGTACATTTTTTAATTCAACACATCAAAAAATGGTTAGGGTGAGTTTTTGGGGTTTCATTGAAATACTTTATTATTTGGTGAATATAAAAATACATGAATTTACAGTAAATATACATTATGAACTAAATACACTATTAATTGAGTTATGGGGGATGTATACCATATTTATTAAAACTCATGTGATTTAATTACTATATTTGATCTCATTAGTCAAAACAATTTCTCGTCATTAGAAAAATAATAAACTACTGAATTAAATATCGAGAAAAGAGTCCTCTCCTCCACTATAAATACCACCCCTCACCACCTATTCTCCCAATACCTTTAAATACATGTTCCTCATCCAAATTATTCTCAAATATCTTCCCAAGACCATAACCCACGTCCTAGTGCTCTTTGTCTTATCAAAATTCCCAAATCACCTCTTTAAGGAGGCTCTCAAGTGGGATAAATACAATAGGTAAATTTTTCATTCCAATTATTTTATTTTCTTTCCTTGTTCCTTTCTTTTCTATTTATCTCATCAAATCCACTCATAAAAAGGGTATGATAACACCATTACCTTACATATACTGTAATTTATTATGCTAATGGAATTATATTCGTCATATCTCCTCCCCCTATTATACTAAAAATTAAAGCATTGTCTGAGATGTTTTAATTTATGGCATTCAAGGACGACATGTTTCCAATTTCTATTAAAATATTAAAGGATGGTCATGAAACCACTTTTATAGTTGAACCATTTAAAAATATATTTATTACATCTTACTTAATGTTCTGGGATCATTATACACACATGATTTGAAACAATAAAACAAAATAAGTTTGTTGTGAGAGAAACCACTCAAAATAATCTTGGTGTTTATCATTAATGATTTATCTAATTATTCTTCATCACCCAAAACATAAAAAATGAATTATATTATGTCTTGAAAATATTAATTATCATTAAAAAATTATGACATCAATTTTCTACTTCATTTCCAATTTTACATGAACTTCCATAAGCGATCCAATCATGAAAATTATTTGAACAGGCACTCACAAATGGTAAAATTGAACATTATAACATATCAAAAGGGAGTAAAGGAACTAAATAAAGTCATAAAAAAATTACATTAATAAAAGTTTCTGTTATTATTAATTAATGGATAAAATTTTATTATCCATGACATTAATATCAAGGGAATAAAACCTTTTGACTTATGTTAAGGGATTCTACCCGAACATCCATTATTCCTTTGGCTTAATTTTTATCACTTTTAACCCAAATTATATTGTATTTTATTTTTATGTACATATTATAAATTCAATTTATATGTTCCAAAATCTTGTATCAATATTCTTTCATCCATAGTTTTCAAGGATATATATATTATTTAAAGGTTCCCTACTCAATTATCCGGGTTAAGAAACAACGATTTAATGGAATTCCCAGAATTCTTAACCATTTTTATGTGTGATCCATAACATCCTTTTAGCTTCCATTGTTTTTATAAAATCACTCATTTTATTGAGAAAAGATACCTTGTTTTTGTTGTATTATGAAAACAATTAGGACTTTTCTATTTTAATGAATCCTGAACGTTCTCCCCTAAGTCACACTAAAATGTTTTATTTCTAATCTTTATCAAACACACATTTCACTTTCTATTGAAATAACTTGTCCTTGAATATTCTTATATTCTTTTACGAATACCCTTTAATGTTTTAAATTCTTTCCTTAATGGACACCATTGTGATCTTCTATTATGTTATTATTTTTTAAAGGATTATGATACCCAATCCATATCATTGGTAAACCATATGTTAATGTTTGATTACATATGTATGTTTATTTGTGTAGAAAGAAAATTCAATAACATGTTATGATAGGTGATCCTAGATAGAACTCTAATACATTGGGTAATCTTTAGTGTCAAGAGTTTTTATGTGTATCATTCTTAGTGGGTTCCCTTGACTCGTGCTCCATGTAAAGCGGTATGGGTGGGTTTCCTTTACTTATGCGGATCTATATGCAACGTTCCTTGACTTGTCCTCATCTATGTAAAATGATCCATTATTCATGATAATGTATTATTTTAAATTGCTTCCACATTACTGTTAATTCATGATTATATGATCATGTGTTCTACGTCTTATGATTTATTATTTTTAATCATGTTCCATGCCTTTTTATATCTATAAATTATGCTTTATAACCCATGTTCCAAGCATTATTATTATGTTTATTCCCATAATCATATTTTTGCTCATCCCTTTTGTTCATGTTATCACTAGGTTATCCAATGAATATGTTTGAGCACAATGGAATTTAGCTTCCCATTATGAATATTAAATAATGAAATGTTTTATGTAGTCATGTGTTTTATGTTTTTTTACCAAGTCTCCCTTGACACTAGACTTTATATTCATTGGAAAGTAATTTGATGCTGATTTTTTCTCAAAATACTTAAATATTATGTAATTAATGATTGGGTCTCTATAGATAGTATTATAAGAAATCGTAGATTTTTTTGGATACTAGGAATATAACACTTTAATTAGAGCCTTATGGATAAGACTAGGGATAAGAAAACATCATTAAATTTTGGAAATCATAGAGTAAGTTGTCTATTGAGAAAATACATCCCAATATGGATACTAAAAGTGGAAGTGGTTTTTGAAATTATGTACCTAGGAGTAATAACTCTTAAAAGGTTTTCCAGGCCTGACTCGGACTATCTTGGTACATGACAACGAGCATTGTTGTGCACCTAGTATGACACTACTGGGGGATATGCATTGGTAAATGCATAAGATCATTATAAACAATTATTAATGAAAAAAATAAGAATATATGTTATAAAACACATCATGGATAACCTATATTGAAACCCATAGAATCCCATGTTAGGATATACTTTTATATTACATGGTTATACTTTTATGTTAAAACTTTAATATTATGCTTATTAGCTAAGTATTAGAGCCCCATAATTGCACATTCCTTTTCTTTGTTAATGGAGGGAAATAGAAAAACAAGTTACATTAATCAGTCGGATAGGGAATACGATTATTTTTCTAATGGTATGCCAAATGTGATATGAATGGTTGCTTAAAATATTATGGTAGTGCTCACTAAAATAGTTCATCTTATAAATAATAACATGAATCATGTGGAACACCTCCCTTTCCCTAGAAAGACCAAAATTCCATTGAATATATCATACAGAAAGGGACTCCAATGTTTAGAATATTATCTGATCCCCTCCTAGAAGAATAATTGATTGACTCCATTAAAAAGATATTTTCTTTCCACCAGTGCTCAGAAAAAGAGAAAGTTATGCTATTGGTCAATCTTTTTTATGGAGAAGACGATCAGTGGTGGAAACTGATCAAGAATAAATTGTCTAATGAGGAAATTGATTACATGGGTTAGTGATTGGAGACATTTTATAACTATGGGGTGATTTTATGTTGTTCCCATAAGGTTGAAATTGAGATTGGAGATGCTGAGTGGTCTCGTGTTCCTAGTAAAAATGAAAATGGGGTCTTAATTCAGTGGATCCATAAACTAAACCCATTATGGAAAAAAATAATGAACATCTCACAATTCAAAATTATGGGAAGGAGCACCATGGGACCATTTTCAAGGGAAACAAGAAATTCATCAAATGTAGATGAATGAAACACGTGGATAAGAACTGTGGATGGGATATGAATAATTACACTAATGTGGAGGAATAATGAATGGTTTATATCAAAACACATCTTATAGTATAGTTATTCAATTGTAATAAACATGGGATTTTTTCAAATATATTACATAAGCCAGGGTTTTCAGGGACAATAAACAATAACCACCATGGAAACAAAGAACAGAATATGATGCCACTATCAATAATGTGGACCTGGAAAACAATGTGGTGACAGTTACACCAATTATTCATACAAAAATACTAAACATACTATTTGATTCTGGTTCAAATAATTCCTTCATATCTAGAATGTTTATTATAACAATTCAATCTCCACCTCAATATTTGGATTTTGAGTTATCTTTTTTAATATATAATGGAGAAATTATTGCATCCCAAGTATATAAAACCTCCCTGGTTAAATTTTTTTGATAGAACCTCCCGTAAAATCATGTCATACTCCATTAGGTGGATTTTGATTCTATATTGGGCATGTATTAGCATTCTCTATAAAGATTCGACATCAACTATATGGAAAGGGAGATCACTCTTCATATATGAAGCTTCCTCCAATTATATAAATTTTTTGGAGCAGGATGAGTCTCCTTTAGAATAATTGTGTCAAATGTGGATAAAATGCCTTATGAGAAAGCATATCATTCCAAAATGATCAATACAATAAAGATAACCATGCTTCAATACACACCCATCGTGCGAGATTACAATGATGTGTCCCCTGAAGAGTTGTCTGGTCTTCCTTCTGATCAAGTGGTTGAGTTCTCAGTTGAGAATATTCCTCAACATCTACCAATGGTAATTAAACCATATAGAATGTCCACTGTAGAGTTGGATGAGCTGAAGTAGTTGTTGCTTGATAATCTAGATAATGGTTTTGCATGCCCTAGTTCTTCACTATTGGGTTCACTAGTCATATTCATTAATAATATGGATAGATAGACGTGTCTCTGTATTGATTATCATGATATTAATAAAATTTCAATAAATTAAATGTAACCCACATCCATAAATCGATTACATATTCGATCAACTAGGTGGTGATAGTTATTTCTATAAATGGACATTTTACAAGGATATCACTAATTGAATGTGAGGAAGGAATATATTCCTAATACTACGTTTAGAATGACGTATTGACCCTATGAGTTCATAGTGATGCCCTTCAGAATCACTAAGAATCCATCAATTTTAATTTTTTTAATGAATATATTAGGTAGGGATTACAAAAACAAATTTTTGGTGGTTTTTTTCAATGATATTATGATATAATCCAAGAGCAATGTGGAACATGAAGAGAACTTGAATAATGAACTAATGATATTGTGAATGTAGAAACATTATGAAAAGTATAGTAAATGTTTGTTCTACATGGGGGAAGTATCATTATTAAGGAATGCTATCACCAGCAAAAGGATATATGTGGACCTTTCTAGGAAAAAGACATTGAAGAGTGGCCTAGGACAACATCTGTAATAGAAACCTTTAGTTTCCAGAGCCTAAATGGGTATGAATGATGATTTATGAAGAATGTATCATGATTTTAAATCCCAATTACTGAGTAGAAATTGAATGGAGCAATGCTTTCCTATACTCAAGAATGTGAGGAATGATTAATGGAGCTCAAAAAGAGTCTTATCCCAATGTCGATACATACACTCCCAATAAGTGTAGAAATTTTTGTGGTGTATAGAGATTCTTCCCAAACCATATGAGGTGGTGTACTAAAGATTAATGTTAACGTGATAGAATATGCCTAATGGGAGTTGAAAATACATTAGAAAAACTATCCAAAATATGATTAGAAGTTGGTATCTGTGATCGTTACATTGAAAATAAAGAGGCATTATCTCTATGGGGAGAAGTGTGAGATATAAATTGTTAACTGGAGTCTCAAAAACATATTCACACATAATGTGAATAATATGCGCTATTGAATATGGTTAGATCTCATCAAGGAGTATGACATCTCAAACCAATGCCATCCTGGTAAGGGAAATGTTGTAGTAGATGTTCTATGTAGCAAGGATCATGCGTTTTTTCAATAATTAGAATTGAGAAGGATCAAATCCTCACTATTTTTCTGAGGATAGACATGAGATTCATAAAGGTAGGAACATCATCCATACATTATCAAATGATTTCTCAAACACCCCTCAAAGAGAAAAAGAAGGATGATCAAGGAAAATATGTCTAAATTTTGAAAAAGTTGGATGTTATTAAAAATGGAGAATCCTATGAGTTTAAGATTAATGAGGAAGGAGATGAAAGATTTTTGTCACAATTATGTGTACCATCCGATCTATTGATAAAGAAGGAGCTTATAAATAATGAACATACTAAAAACCTTTTAAATTTACCTATGGATCACAAATATGTATCGTGTTATCTGAGAGACCTATTAGTGGGAAAATATGCAGAATTATATAGTTGAATATATATCAAAGTGCTTCGTTTTTTGACATGTGAAGGAGGAAATACACATTGCTAAGGGGATCATGTAACCACTATCCATAATAAATGGATGTGGAGAAAATTACATTGGACTTTGTAAATGGTCTTCTATGGACATCGAGAGGAAAACATTATATAAGGGTCATTTTGGATCATCTTACAAATACATCACATGTTATCAAAATTCAAGAGGACTTCTCATTGGATCAAATTTCATGGATATATATCAAAGATTTGGAAAGGCTGTATTGAGTACAACTATCAATTATATATGATCGAGGTCTGAGATTCACCTCGAAATTCTTGAAAAGTCTCCAACATGATCTAAGCACAAAGCACAACTTCAATACATCCAATCATCATGAAAATGATGGTCAATTTTTTAAAACTATTTAAACATTGGAATAAATGTTGAGAGATTATTCTATAGACATCAAAAAAGGATAGGACCAACATCATCCTCTGGTTATGTTCTCTTACAATAATAGTTCCCACTCAATCATATAAATGGATCTATATGAATACTTTATGGGAAAAGTTGTAGAATATTGGCATGCTGGGATAAAGTTGGTGAGCATAAGCTACTAGGACCTGAAATGGTAAAATAAATGGTGGAGAACATGAAAACCATTCAGAATAATATCAAGGAAGACCGAATTATACAAAATAGCTATGCAATGAATAATCGACGAGACAATGAGATTAAGTTGAGAGACATGATATAAATCTATATATCTCTGGGAATAGGATCATAAGATTCAAGAAGAAATGGATGATATGTCTCAAGTATATCCCCCCCCCCCCCCCACATTGAGATTCTAGATCACATTATAGTTGTTTACTATTTACAATAACTCCCAACTATTGTGTCTAATGTACCCGATATATACCATGTATCTTTCATATGGAAGTACATACCAAATCCTTCACATGTAAAATCTTCAAAGGTGGTATAGTTGGAGAATGACTTTTCTTATGTAAAGTAACCAGTTAAGATCATGGATCATAGATATATAGTTCTAGGAAAAAGACTAATCCCTGGTCAATATAATATAGCAAAACCATATGATTGAAGAGGAAACATAGGAATTGGAGGATGAAATTATTGAATATTACCCACACCTATTTTCATCCTACAATGTAAAATGTATTTTCCAGGGATAAATTTCATACGACGTAAAAACATAACAACCAAATGTTTTATAAAAATATTTTGTTTATTATAATTATGTCTTACAGTATAATCACATAATATTACATATATTACTATATAAAAACATTATAAAGGAGTAATGAGTGAAATAAAATGTATCTCTAAAATTTAAGGAACACCAACTAAAGAAATAGTAACTTGACCTTTGGAATATTAATGTGACCCTTATGAATAGTAAACAAAAAAATGTAATATAAACCTCACCTATGAGGGAATAACTAATTTTTTCCATCTTATAAGTGTTAATATAATATAATTATATTATAATATGTGTAAATAATTATATTACAAATTATTAATTAAGTGTTTGTATTTTTGTAAGTCAAGTATAATTAATTACAGTTTTATGATTTATATATTAAAATAAAAGAAAGTTTGCTTTCATGAAATGTATTAATAATATAATATGTTGATGTCTAATGATTATTTGATAATTTTATTATAGCATAAATTATTTTTCAGTCAATTAGAAAAGCTGTTTTAATTTTAAAATTTTTTTTTCAGGTAAATTTTAATTTTAATTAATAAAATCACATAAATATAATTTTTTTTAAACATGGATTTCATTTTTTAAATTATACACATAGAATAATTTTTGGGGTGACATTTTAAAAAAAATTTAAATACATGAATTATTTGTAAATAATAAAATATGGTGATTTACGGTATATATACATTATTAGTTAAATACACTATTCGTTGAGTCATGGATTATGTAAGAAACATTGGTTCAAACTAACATGATATAATTACTATATTTTGTCTCATGAATTAGCACTATTTCTTTTCTTTAGAAAAATAATAGACATAGGAATTAAATATTGAGAAAACCCTCCTCTCCTCAACTACAAATACCACCCCTCCCCACCTCTTCTCTTCACACATCGGAAGCTTTGTGGTGTGTCAAAATTCTGTTTAAATATATTCTTAATCCCATACCCCACGTCTAGGGTCACATTGTATAATCGATGGGCCAAAATCTCTTCCATATGGAGGCTCTCTAGGGGATAAATTCAAGAGGATAAATAATCTTCCTGGTAATTATATATTTTTTCAGTTCATTTCTTTCCTTTTTATCACCTCATGTAACCTTATACTAAGGGTATGATAACTCTGTTACCTTAAATATGCTATAATTGATTTATTGTAATGTAATAATTATTCAGTATCTCTCTTTCCCACTCCTTTTAGGGAAAAAATGAAATCAATGTTTGAGATCTGTTAATATAATGAATTTAAGGACAATAGGTTTTCAATTTATATTACCATTTTCAAGGATACTCATGAAACCGTTTTTATGGTTCAACTAGTTAATAGTATATGTATTTTATCTTATATAATGTTATGGAATCATTATAAACAGATAGTGTAAAATAATAAAACAAAACGAGTTTATTCTGAGTGAAACCGCTCAAAATAATAAAAGTGTTTAACATTAATGATTTTTCTAATGACTCGTCCTCATCGAAATTTAAAAAGTGACATTTATGATTAATCAAACATCTATATGATCATTAATAACTTATAAAATCAATTCCGAACTTTTTTTCAATTTTACATGAACATCTATAGGCGATTCAGTCATGAAAATTATTTGAACATGCACTCACAAATGATAAAATTAAATGTTATAACTCTTCAAAAGGGAAAAATAGAACAAAATAAAATTATAATAAATCAATTAAATGAATAAATATTTTATTTATTACTAATTAATTATTCTATCCTGATTAATAATGAAATTATGATCAAGGGAATTACACCTTCGAACATAATGTATGGGATTCCACCTAAACCTCTATTATTCCTTTAGGTTATTCATTCTATATTTTTACCCATATGATATACTACATTAATTTTATGAAAATAATAAATTTTCTATGAATATTTATAATAAAAATTAATCCAGATTATTTCAACCTTATTTTTCAGGGATATACATGTTTTTAAAAGGTTCCCTAATCATTTTTTCTCGATAAGCAATCTCATTTTAAGGGAATTTCCCGAATTCCTAAACATTTTCATGGGTTCTCCATAAGATATTTTTAGCCACAGTTATTTTTATAAAATCACACATTATATCATGAAAAAAACGTTTATTAAATTATGGTTTTATACAAACAATTATGCATTTTACATTTTAAGTAATCTTGAATTGTTCTCCATTAAATCGTAAAAAATTGTTTTATTTTTAATATTTCTTACACATTATTATCACTTCATTTTAACATCAATTCTCATGATATATAACTATATATATTTATTAATGTCTATGTATATTTTTAATCCTTTATTTCATTGAAACCATTGTGATATTCCCCAATGTTATGTGTTTTGACATGATTAGGACACTCATTCCTTACAGTGGGGTAACCCTTTTGTTTTAGATTGATTAATTATTTATGATTATTTATGTGGGAAGAATACACATATATTCGTTATGATGGGTGTACCTAGATAGCTATCCAATTATTTGGGTAATTTTTAGTCTCATGATATTTTAATTTCTACAGTCCTCGTAGTTTTCCTTGGCTCGTGATCTATTTGAAACGATCTTGGTGGTTAGCCTTTACTCATGCTCCTCTATGTGAAACGAGCCAAAATCATGATCCTATATTTGAAATGATCCTTTAATTTTACTAAAATCATGTTTTATGTTTTTACCACATTACTATTAATATATGATTATATGATCCCATGTTCTACATGTTATGATTTCTTATGTTTTCTCATGTTTCATTTTATTTTATTTCATTGTGTTGTGAAATCTAACGCATGTTCTAAGCATTATTTAATGATTATTCACTTACTGGGATTTTAGCTCAACCTTTTGTTCCTATTATTCCTTGGTAATCCTAGGAAGATATATGATAATTTTGTATGTTTGGAGTCCTTTATGAAGATTAAATAAATAAATGTTTTATTTTGTCCAGTGTTTTTAGTTTTATGCACCTGGTCTTCCCAGGAACAACACATACATTCCTTGTCTTGTTATTTTACAATAACATAAACATAAAATTATATAATATTATGTAAATAAGGATAGGGACTCTATATCATAACCCATGTAATTAAATTGGTATCATAATCATTTCATTATATCAAAACCTAGGAAAAGTGACATGATTCTTAATTGTATTATAATAGAATAACTCATGTAAAGAAGTATGATTAATAGAAATTTTGTTATGGTATAACTAAGGGAAGGGAAATAGGTTTGATAAAAATCAGGAAATAAAAACCTAAATAATTAATTGAATGAATAATAATGTTATCCTTGGATTATATCCCTAGTAAGGAATAGGTAACACCAATGGATGTCATCATAGATTCGAAATAATTTTAAAACATCATTTAAAATGTTTATTGATGAAAATGTCGATTTTCATTGAAAAATTAATTAAAAAATTAAAAAACATTCAAAACAATATTTTATAAAATTTAATTTTAAAAACTATAAATTTTATTTTTAATACATTATTGGTAATGACATTATAAAAAGATATTCATGTCATACATGTAAAAATGATGTTTCCTTACTCATTTATGAAAAATGAAAAACATGAATTATTTAGAAAATTTAAAAATGATTCCTTTGAAAATACATTTTAAAAATTAAATAATGCATAAATATTTCGCTAAAAATTAAAATATATTAATAAAAAATATTGAGAAATATTTTTAGAAAAAATGGTTTTGAAAGACAAAATATTTCCCATTAAAGGGAGAAAGAAAATTTATTTTCTAAAAAACATATTCCAAATTATCATAAGCTTCCAATAGTTGATAAATGGTAATATTACATAAATATTTCATGAATAAACATAATATAATTAAATTAATTATAATTTATTAGAGTCAGAGCATGGGATTTTATCATTAGAGACTTAATAAAAAAACAATCACGATATATGGTGACATTGTAAAATAAAAATTTAATAGCATTGGTAATAATGAATATTAAACCCCATAAATAGGTAATATAAAATGTAAATAAAAATATCATTAGGAGACAAAATATATTAAATTACATGTCAATGGGTCTATATATACACCTCATGAATAAATGTAGGCGTTCTTCTTATTTAAGAGAAAATGAGACAAAATATCTTATGGGTTTTATAACTTTTGAACATAAACTCCATGAAATAGAGAAACTAAAATTGTAATGTAAATAAAAATTTAATTTTATGTATAATATTAATAAAATAAATTCATTGGAATAATACATATCAAATAAATCAAATATGTGATGAATATGACATGAATCTCATGAAAGTTAAAATTGAGATGGAAATCTTCTTACTACATGAGTGTATTTGGAATCATAATCCATGTGATATAACAAAATAAATGGAAAAAATAACTTTCATAAATTTGGTATATTGATTATATATCAGGTTATATGTCATTATATCACCCATAAAAAATTGGTAGATTTGGAATATTTCCCTTAGAGATAAAAGTGAGACTATAAATCCCATTACCTTAAGCCTTTCCATATGTTGTACTCATAAAAAATACTATATAGTAAAATTAATATTATTATAAATCATTCAGAAAAACCTATTCATAAATATCGTACCATATAATATTTTCTTATGGAATTATATTATCCATTTATTAAAAATACATTGTTAATGTTATCCTTCTGATAATAATAGCTTTTTTCGTATATGTTTTGATATGTTATATTTATTGTCCTCTTACTCTGATAATGGTACCATAATATCCAAAATTATAGAAATAAAATAAATATAATACATATTCATTATATATTTATTTATATTAATCCATAATATTTAGTGAAAGGAAATTAAAAAGCATTGTTCTGGGAGAAGGTATGTCGTACGTACGCATTAATGTTGTTTTTCATTTTATTTTTAGTTTAAAAGAAATAAAATTAAATGATATATTATCATTATTGAGTAATTTTTATTTAATATATATATAATATTTTTATCAAACTCATCCATAACACATACCATTTTAATTTTAAAGTAATCATATTTCATCGCAATAGAGTAGACTACTGTACACACAAATGATGTTACCATATTCTCTTAAATTGGAAATAATATGGTATATCTAATAATAATATTAAAGAAGAAGAATAATATCATTAACATCATAAATATCATAAATATAATATATAAATATTATTTTCCTCATTTTATCCATCCTTGAGAGGTGGTAGTGTAAAAACAAGCGACATTAGTTCGCAAGGAGATAGCTTGTCATACTAATGAATGATGACTTTATAACCCATTTAATGGAATTGTGTGCGGTTTATGGTCATAACCTTAAAATAAAAATATATTATTATATGGAATAATATTATTTAATTATATAATCATGATATAAAAATAATTTTTTGGGTTATAGGAAAAAATGAAACAAAAACATTCATTAATGAATTTTACCCATTCTTCAAATTTCCCCCTTATGTTTTCACATGATGCCTTGATAGGTTGGATTTCTATCTAAAATTTGGAGTATAGATTTGGTTAGTGATGTTTTGAATTTATTTGGTTAGTTAATTTCCAATCCAAATTGGTTTCAATATTTTATTAAGAGACTTGAGGGGTGGCCTTTTATAAGTGGGGTGAGTGGTGAAAAATTAATATTTTGAAAGAGAGAATATCACACACATTTTTCATATGTAAAAGGGGTCAAAATAGATATTAACGAATTTATTTGGTGAAATGGTAGACAATATTGCAGAAAATGTTTTTTAGACAAGTTTCTATGTTAATTTTACCCTTATAATTTTAGTTTAACCCCCCAATAATCCTAATCTTACCTTAACTATAGTAATTACATTTTACTACATTCATTTATCATTTGGATAAAAGATTATGTTTACCTTATTTGATATTATATATAATTCTAATTCCAAATATGGTATATATTGTTTCAAATTCCCTTCCAATAATAAGAAAATTTTATTTTAAATTAATCTGGTATGTGTCATGAAAGCATGTTTTTAAATTGAAATTGATCAAAAAGTTTACAAAGATTTTACAAAAAAGTTTACTGTGAAGTTGATTAAAATGAACATAATTGGATTAATATATGTATAATTATACTAAATAAACATAAAAAAAATTAAAATATAATGTATCTTTATTAATAAATTAAATAAAATGCCTATTTTAAATTATAAGTTAGTGTTTTCACTATTAATAAAAATTTAATCTTTTCATAAAAATCCACAAATTTCACCCTAAGAAAATTTTGAAATTCAGAAAAAAGAAATAAATTGAATTTTATCAACTTATTTTTCTAAAAGGGTCAAAAAATAATTCTATTATTATAAATAAATATACAAAAAAATTAAAGACTTTACCGAAAACAAATTAATTTTTATGAGTATGTTCTATTTATATAAAAATTATAATTAATATTATAAATTAGTTCTTTTTATTCATATCAATAATTTTAGAAACTATTTTATAATGGACCTAATTTAATTTTTTTAATATTATATTGTGGTTTTCTTCAAACTAAGTGTCGTGTGTACCAAAAAAGACATACCATTCTATATAGTGCAGAATATAAAAATGTTGAGTGTATCACATGTTTGAATTGGTGTTGTTTGAAACATAAGCCATAAATTAATATCAATGTATTTTGAAGAAACTAATAGAATTGTTGTGTGTTACATTCAACTGCCATTAAAATGAATTTCTCCATTACTTTTTTTCATTCTTTTACAAAAAAAGTATATAATTATTCCTC
The DNA here is from genome assembly GCA_963277665.1 of Viscum album. Classification (NCBI taxonomy): domain Eukaryota; kingdom Viridiplantae; phylum Streptophyta; class Magnoliopsida; order Santalales; family Viscaceae; genus Viscum; species Viscum album. The sequence goes on along the minus strand of OY728152.1, from coordinate 49,324,764 downwards.
ATAAAATGCTTATTTACTAAAAAGGCTTCCTCAAAATCATGATTTCTCTACAAAAAATTATCCATGTGAGTAGTCTTATTTCATAGAAATTTCCCTATAAAATCCAAAATCTCTACAATTTCTCCTCCAAAAATTTTCTCCAGTGTTATGTTCTCTAAGTTCATTACATGTGAAGGGTCAGGCATGTGATTCCTCAAGGGAGATACATAGAACACAAAGTTGAATTGATAGATTTTTCATGTAAGTTACAATAAATATTCTACAATTTGATATGATCATCAATTTCAAAGGTCCATATATACCTATGGATTAGTTTTCCTTTCTTCTTTAATATCATATCCTTATTTCATTCATAAATTCTTAGAAACACCTTATCACCCTATTCAGATTCTAGATCATTCTTGTGATTGTTATCATAACATTTTTCTATGTGTGACTTGCCTTGATATGCTTCTAAGTTGTTGTAAACATATCTACCATATAATTATCTATCTAAGGTCCCAATATCATTCTTTATTTTAATGAATTACATCACATTAGATTTTTGAACTTTGATCTATATAAGGATTTATAAGGATTTATAAGGATTCAAATACATAATTTTGTCAAACTTATTGTTGTAACAAATATCTACTATATTATGGGGTCTATCCCTACCACATTTTTATTATATAGAAAAATATCTCAACAAATCCTCTAGGTTTTGAATTTTTATTTCTCATTGACCAGTCATAGGATAATGTTAAATAGTGATGAAAATCATCTCCATATCATAAAATTTCTGAATTCATTTCCATAACATTGAATAAACCCTCAAATCCTGATCAGATATAATGGAATGGGGTACTACATTAAACCTTACAACAACATTAATTTATTTCCTAAAAATCGGATTTAGAGAGAATCAATCTATGAAAGTGATGAAATGTGTTGACTTAGTGAGGATATCAACTAACACCCATATATCATTATTCCATTTATATGTTTTAGTGAGACCAAGGAAATAATCCATGGTGATGTTTTCCAATTTTCCATTTTCTATGGGTAATGGATGTAACATCTCCTTAGACATTTATATTTCATCCATAACTTATTTACATATGAATATCTGAAATTAAAACTTGGTAATGCCTCTATTCATTCCCTCCCACTAGAAGCACTCTTTAAAATCTATATACAACTTCATACTTCTCAAATGAATAGAGAATGAAGAACTTGGAACTTCTTCTAACAACTCCTCCTTCACATATATAATTTAATGAATGCATAATTATTTATTTAACATTATAAATCAATAATTATCATGGATAAACTCATGAACATTTTTAATAGCATTTTTTATCACTTCATGTTTCTTCTATGGCACTTTAATCTTCACCTGGATAGATGGTTGAATAATCAACTGAGAAAGATAAGATTATTTTCTCTTCCTTATGTATTTCTAGAGCCATCCATTCCATATCTATAAATATTGTACATTATCTAATCCTCATCATAGATAAGCTAGCATGATCCTCTTGACTGATAGCATCTTCCAACTTGTTTTCTTCACTAGGGTGATAATTTATTAAGCAGTCATAATCATTAATGAATCCGATCATTTTTTGGGTATATTTTGATATTATTATTTATGAATATATAAATTAATTTTGTTTTATCAATATATATATCAAAAATCTCATTGTAAACATAATTCAACCATATTATTAATGAAAAAAGCACCACCACTAACTCCAAATCATAGATTGGGTAATTTTAATCATGGGTATTTAATTTTCATGAGTCACAATATATAACCAAGTAATTATATATAGTAAAACATCCCTATTGATTATTGTACACATCAATATAGATAAAAAACATCTCTATTATAGGGTAATGTATTAATAGGTGTGCTAACTAGTCTTCTATTTAGTTCCTCAAAATTTTCCTCACATTCATCTTTCTAGAGAAACATAGCTCCATTCTGAGTGAACATGGTGACTGTATTAGATACTCATTAGAAATTATCCACAATAGGTTGGTAATATTATAATTAACTAAAAATATATGAATATCATTCACCATTGATGTTTCGGGCTACCACTCAATAGCCTCCATCATTAATAGATCTAATTACATACCCTCTATTGATATTATAAGACCCAACAATGAAACCTTTGGCATCCAAAATTATCACATTGAAATTTTTTCATATATATTGTCCTTTTATAGGGACTTTATTACCATTCAAATGTGGTCTTAATTCTCAGATATTAACATTTTTTATATATGAATATTTTCTACAATGACTATCATAAAATAATCTAAGAAATATTTAAAGATTATATTAATTAAACCCATGAATATATTCAGAGATATAATAATATTTAATTACATCACTATATACCCATAGTATCCATATCATGTAGAAAATATTACCCTTGGTATATCCTATTTTTTGATCATATGTTTGATGATATTCAGATTGATGTTCAATCATGGAAATTTATTAACCTCCATATAGTTGATCAAACAGTCCATCAAAACAGGGAAGAGGATTATTTTTTATCATGATCTTTTTCAACTCTTAATAATAAATGAATAGTCAAATCAATATTATTTTTTTACAAGAGAATATGTGCACCCTATAGTGAATCACATGGATGAAGGAATCCCTTGTCTAGGTTTTACTATAGTTTATTATTCAATTCATGCAACATAAATGGAGACATTATATAGGTATTATTAAAAATTAGTGTGGAATCAAGTATGTTTTATAATGAAAACTAGACATTTCATTTTGATGTAATCATAGTAAAATATTCTATAAATATATAAAAAAACCCCAAAAATAGTTTTATCATTGATGTCGAGTTTCTCCCCAACCATTTGAGATAAACACCACTTCTAAATGGGAATTAGGACCCATATGATGGGTGGGATATGCATTAGAAGAATGTACATATCATCATGTTGATATTTGATCATAAGATGGTTTGGAAAATCATACATTACTTACCTTCATAGATAATTGATATGGGATTTATGTAGAGAAATCCAATTTATGGATAAGATGACATCAAATTCAACCAAAGGAAGCATAAAAGGATTTTTCATAAACACATTCGCACTAATATCAATCAAATAGGAATCATATAATTGAGATGTGTTCATCGCACCATTTGGTGTTTTCACTTCTAATTATATGTCTAATAGTATGGGTGACATCATTACACCATTAAGGAATTCTTTATATATGAAATAATTGGTTTATCTAAAGTCAAAAAAATGAATAGTAGTTCTAGAGTGGATGTTAAGTGTACCTTTCAACACATCGCTAGAACTTCCCTCATCAGAAATAATGATCACAAGAGATTTCCACTTATACCTTGTCTTAATAGGTTATTGATGTTGATAATTATCATTAACCCTTGATTTTGAGCATTGGTTATCATAATACCCATTATTCATACACGTGAATCACTAATGGGGGGGGGTCGTTCATTCTATGTATCTGTCTATCTATTAACATTTTTAGTTAACCTCTACTCATTACATTTGAAATACTCTACTAGATGACCATCTCTAACCCACATAAAACATTGTGTGTTCCCCTTAATAATATTTATTCCTAGATTCTTCGCTCACTTTGAGAAAACAATGAAATCAAGTCTTATTCTCTCCATGGTTTTTAGATTTTCTGTTGAACAACATATTTATTTATTATAAAAACATGAGATTTCGATGTAAGTCAGCACTAAATTTACACATAGATTGCACATCAGTAAATTTAATCGTAGCTACTGATGTCTATAATGGATAATTCCCTTCAATGACATGGTATTAATGCATAAAGTAATCGATCAACCTTGAATTCAGGTTAGATGATAATATGAAAAGGGTTCTGCAAAATTCTATTGAAATTATCCTTGTGGGTACCAACCGATTCATCATCCTTTTTATTTAACTCAAGGACCTCCTTCCACATATTTTTATAAAGAACACAAGGAATATACATATTGAAAAATATATTCTCAAACATGTCATAATTAATGGATTCAATATCGTTATGTTTCCTCATATTCATGATAAGTGTCCACAATTGATCTATGTCACCTTCAAAATGGTAGATAACCATAATGAATATTTCATGTTTTGAACATTGGATTATAGAATCTATAAAAGAATTTTTACTAATCAATTCATTAGAAACTGTAGGATCATTTTCTCTAATAAATTAATGTGGATGTTACTTCATTAAAGACTATATAGAATAGTGTTCCCACCTTTTCTCATTTTGAATTTAACAATAATTCATAGCTTAAATAATCTATGTGTGCATATAAACATGCTTTTTAATTCCATATAACCAAATTTTTTGATACTATTCAAAAAAAATCATTGAATTTTCATTCATAATCATCATTAATGTGGTTCTTTTGGGTTATATAAATTGACCTAAATCAAAAAATAGAGTAAGAAACAGTAATCATTGTGGGAACCACTTAATCATTGAAAAGTTTTTATAGAATTTCTAAATTATGACATATAATTAATTCAATGACACATTTGGTTTATAATAGGTCATTCATTTTCAACTTATATTTAAATCCTTTTTAACTGTTCATAAAATGTTTATGAATTTCCAAAGCATACCCCCCAGAATTTCTTACCTAGTGTGTAATAAGAATCATTTTTCTGAACTAATTCCGAATAGGGACTAGCTCAAAAATTTGTTTTATTTTATTTTTTTACCCCTAAATGCATTTTTCCCATAACCATGTCCACTTATATGATCCATATAAGAAGTAATTTATTTATAACAACGCAATTTATCATATACAAAAATTTAGTACATTTTCTTATATATTTACTAATCCTTTGAGTTAACTGTACGTAGAAATTTCTTAAGGGATGTCACTAAGGTTAACCCATTATAATTCTGAAATGTTAACTAATACCATCCTATGATACCAACTATAGTGACCCATTCTTATCATACATAATTTTTAGATCATTTTTGCAGAATCAATATTACATTACATAAATAGAAACCAAAGGACCATAATAGATTAGTGTCTTTTGAAATGTGGAAACATAAAAACTAGTCTATAAGTGAGTTAAATCATCTCCCATTACATTATTAAAAACTAGAACCCTTCTTATACATATCATATATAGTAAATTTATTCATAACCTGGGGAAATAAAACATAATAAAGGGTGATCATGGATGTATAATAACGATAAATATGGTTGATACGTAATTATAAAATGAATGTAATCATACGGTAACAAGAGCATAACATTTGATTATCATTTCATTCTATTAAATATTTTAGTCTTAAATCATGGCATAATTATTGGGTGTTTTAAAGAAAATAATCATAAGGGAATCAAATAACATGATCCATGAGATCAAAACATTGGCATAAGACATGGATATGTGGTGTAGAAAAAAAATATGAAATCATTTCTATGTTGGTCAAGGATCACTACCAAGGTCTTCATATCGAACAAAGTCCTTTACTATATCGATTTCACTCCTTATTCCATCTAGGTATTTCCATACCATGTTAACTCCTCATTAATGGCCTATATTACTATACTAGTTTGACTTTCAGTTTAAGAAATTCATTTCTCATGTGATGTACAAATACCTACTTAATTCATTAGAGTTAATATAGTTCCACCTCATGACATAATTAATAAAACATTTATGTGTGTCACATGGTCATAGAAATTCATCATATCATAACCCATGAAATTAAATGGGAATCATAAAAATTTCATCATATCATAACCATTGGAAAAATGATCGGTTTTGTAATTATTTCCACAAAGAATAACCCATGAAAAGAAGTGGCTTCGATAATGATTTTATCGGGGTTTTTCCAATGGAAAAGAAATTGGTTTCATAAAAATCATTTAGTTAACACATAAAAGATTCATAGAAGGAATATATATTATTTACTTGGATGATATCCATTTTAAAAAGCAAGTAACACCAACAGATAACTTCCAAGATATAAATTTTTTAAAATATCCATAAAAAGATTTTGTATGAAAAATATCATTCCCTATTTGAAAAATTCGTTTTAAAACAAAATGAATTTTGTTAAAAATTATTTTTAAATAAAATTGAAAATATATTAAATAAAATTTATATAAATCAGTTGTCATGGTGTTGTATAATAATTTGCATGTCATATATGTAAAAAACAGAGATTCCTTTCACATTTATGGAAAAATCCAAGCTGGAATTTTCATGGACAAGACATGAAGGTATCATCCTAAATATTTTTTAAAAATTAAAACATTAGAAAAAAATGACTTTTAAAAATAATAATGTAAGTAAGAAATGTTTTTTAAAAATATTTTTAAGAAATTTTTTTTGAAATAAATCATATTTCAAATCGAAGCGAAAAATAATTTCAAGTTATTTTAATAATATTTTCGTAGAAATATTAAGTAAAAAACCATGGAATGGTATTATTTCATGAAGATATAAATAATAACAAGGTATAATAAAATTCATGATAATATTGAGAGGTAGATTATTACATATAAACATTGGAGACTTAATTATAAACAATCCTCATAAATGTTGATATTGTAACATAAATTTTATCACCAATTTGATTATATTAAATAAAAACTCCACGATGGATTAAAACAAAATGGAACATAAAAAGTCATGATGATAAATAAATTCATGATTTTTTTTCAAATGGGTTATATATAAACCTCATGAAATAATATGGATATACGTCTCAAGTAAATAATATTGAGACAAACAAATTCATACCAATATTGTATTTTTTTTACCTATAAACCACATGAATGATTAATAGTCAGATGGATATATAAATAAAAATAATTTTAATTACGATTATAATTTATTACAATGATTTTAATTATATATACCACATAAAATAAATCGATGGTGAATATGAAATGTTTCTCATGGTAGATAAAAAGTGAGACTTAAATCATTTATTATTTGTGTATAATTAGAATTGTATACCCCATGAAAGAATACAATAAATGAAAACATTAATTATCATCAAATGAGTTAAATAAATTATAGATCATTTCATAGGTAATTATATAAACCATACAAAATACAGAAATGGTGAATATGGACCAATTCACTATGAAATAAAAGTGAGACATGAAATACTTGTTCCTTAAGTCTTAACTTACATAAAACTAATTCAAACATCCTATATAAAAAATTTAAGTCTACTATACCTATATCACTGAACCATATTCATATATATCATACTATAATTTATTTTTTATGACTTTATACTACCTATTTTTTAACAATGCAATGTTAAAGTCATATTTCTAGTAATATTCGCTTTGTTTTCCATATATTTTGATTTATTGTAATTTAGGTCCCCTTACATTGATCATGGTTCAATAATATCTAGAATTAAAAAAAATTGTATGAATATAAAAAGTATTTAGTATATTTATATTTATATTAATTTATAATATTTTGTGATAGGATATAAAATACACCATTTATGGTGATGGTTGGGTGTACATATGCATAAATACAGTTTCTCATTTTCTTGTTTATTTTAAGGAATGAAAAGTAAATTATTTATTATAAATATAGAATTATTTTTATTTCATATATATCCCATATTTATATTAAAACCATCCTTAACATATTCCATGTAGTTTGTGAATAAATCACATCGGTTCGTGAGTTAGTATTCCTCCGTACACTGGAATGATGTCATATTATTTCCACAAAATGGAAAGAATGAAGGTATGTGTGATATAAAAATTATAGAATAATAATAATATCATCTATATAAAAAATATAATATTTAAATAGTATAAAAATCAGTGTTTATAACTTTTAGATGTGTTAATGTAAATAAAAATATATCTATTCACAAGGAAGTATTATACTATACACACGAATAATGATTTTTCAAACCATTTGATAGAAGTGTGTGTAGTGGTAGGATGTAACCATAACATAAAAAAATATCATTCTAATTAATATACTAAAGTTATTAAAAAATCATGATATAATAGAAATATGGAAATTGATGATGAAATAAAAATAATATTTGTGGATAAACATTAACACTTCTTTGGTTATCCTTCTTCGAAATTCACTAAAATCCTTCCTTGTTTGTCTTTATGTCCCAAATATAGCATCTAAGATTAGGGTAGGGATTTTGAGAATTAATATTGGTTGTTATTTTCTGAATAAAATATGTTTGCAGTTGTGAGATAGGGAGGATATGGGTGTTAATTTATAAGTGGGCAAAGCAGAAAACATTTAAATTTTTTAAATAGATAATTCCACCCACATTTTTGAGATGTCACATGGGTGAAAAATGTAAAATTATTTATAAAATGTTGCTTAAAGTAATTAATATCTCCATAAAATGGTTTTATACAAGTTAATAAGTTATGTTTACCCTTAACATTTTATTTCAACCCCTAGAATACTCATTTTTACCTTAGCCAAGATAATTCATTTTTATTACATTACCTATTCATTTTAGTATAAAATTATGAATAAATTATTATAAATTATTAACTACAAGTATTCTATGTATGGAATATATTTTAATAAATTCCATAAATGTAATTTGAGAAAATAATATAAAATTATTCCTACAAACATATTAAAGAAAGCATGATTTTAAGGAAAAAATATTCAAATGCTTATAATGTTTTCATATCCAATTTCAATGAGATGTTGAATATAATGACATAAATTATGTTAATATATTTATAATAGAAATAAATAAAATTTTAAACACAATTAAAATATAATTTAAATTTAGAAATAAATTAAAACAAAAGGCAGTGTTTAATTAAAATTTGGTATTTTTCTCTATTCATCAACAAATAGAACTTTTCAAAAAATCACAAAAAATAACCATAAGATAATTTTTACCTTATGAATTAAGAATTTAATAATAGTTTATCATAATAAATTTTTAAATTTTTGAAAAATTAATTTAATTATTTTTCATTAAAAATCATTAAAAGAATATTATTGATAAATTAGTATTTTCAACACATATAATGAGTTTTATGAAAAATGTGTAATATTTATTATTATTTTTTGTGTGTATAATATAATTATTTGGAAATTTTAAAGTATAGTTATTAATATTCATATCCAAATTATTAATGGCTACTTTATGAGAGTTATTTATTAATTATATTAATAATGTATCATGCTATTTTAAAAACTCAGTGTCTTCTGTCACGTAAGCTTACTGAGTGTTGTGTGTATTAAAAAACCAAGTATGGTATGTAATGTAGGATTTACTTGGTGTTTTGTGAAATACAATCAATAAAATAACTTGAATTGTTTTCAATAAATAAAATAAAACTGAGGTTGTTAGAACTACCCCGCTTTACGTGGTGTTGAGTTCGGGATAGGGTTGTAGCTTAGTGATTCTATGATTTCAATGGATCCATATTGTGTCAAATCTTTTAAATTATTGGAACTAACAATTAATGTAAATTATCTGGTAAAAAATATCTTCATTTGACCCAGTGTGTCATCATTGGGTTCTATGATGTTCTTGTTCACTAAAAAGGTGATTGGTAGTCTGAGGTTGTGTAAATACTACATGAGGTTGAGTAAAGTGACAGTCAAGAAAAATTACCATATTATCTGGATAAACACAATTTTCCACTAGCAAAGTAGTTTGAGTTGGTTTTTTATGATTGATCTATAATTTTGATATCATCAGTTGTTGGTAAGGGAGGGTGATATCCAAAGGAAAAACATTAAATGCATGTATGGGCACCTTGACATTGTAGTCATGTTGTTTGGTGTTATCAATGCACTAATATTGTTTATGAGACTTATAAACTCCATCTCCTACAATCCCCTATGCCAGTTTTTTATTTTATTCATTAATTATATTTGGATCTAATCAATGTGAGAGGAGGAGGATGTCTATCATCTCATATCTATCATGCTGGCTCTTCGACACCAATAGCTTTATGGGAAGTTGTCTAAGTGTGAGTTCAAGATTTGAAAGGTTATTTTCCTTGGAAATTTCATTTCTCATTAGGGTGTGGAAGTAGAATAAATGGAATTTGAGTTAGTACCTTATTGGGAGGCAACCAAAAATGTTGATGATGGTTTTAGCTTTTATTGTCTCATAGGATATTATCGAAGGTTTTTTCTAGATTTTTCACTAGTTTCAACCTAATTAATAGTGTTTACTAGGAGGTAGAAAGTTATTGTGTATAATGATCAGTTATAAGAAGTGTTTTGTTACCCGAAGTTGAGGTTGTTCAATGCTTTAGTGCTTTAGTTTCCTAAGGAGGGTATGATTTTTGAGATGTTTTGTGACTCTTCTTATATGGGATTTGGATTCATATTGATGGAATATGAGGAGGTGATATCATATAGGTTTGTAATGTTACATACCTATGAGAATAACTATTCGACCCCTGATCTAGAGCTATAATAGGGGGTGACTGAACTTTTTTCCTATTTAATTTACCTCATTGGGGAGTGCATTGTGGTCATTGTATATAACAAGATCTTGTGGTATATCATTTCTCAGGATGATCTAAATATGAAACAATAGAGGTAGATAGATTTTCTTTAGGATTTTTATATTGAGATCTACTATACTAGATGAAAATGGAATGCTTCATGTAATTGTTTTGAGTACAAATAAATGCAATATTTATGTTTGGGGGTTTGGGATGCTCATAATGATAGGGTATAGTTGTTATACCTGCACATGGATGTAAGGTTGGTGGATGGTTCATTATTCATGTTTCAGATGATATTATACTCTTACCTTATCCATAAGGTGGAGTGGTCTTAGAGTGGATACATAGATGAATATGTGATCAATGATAATGTTTTCCATGAAAAAAACTCTAGTTTGATAGTCTGAGAATATTCAGAACCGATGGTGTTTCAAGGGAGGTTGTTTTTTCTAATAGTGATTCATATCAGATTCCATCATGAGTTTCAAAACTCACCTTTAGCGGTACTCCTAGGTGTTTCCAAAAAATTTCATGGCCAGTGGGAAACATTTTGCTCTCCTTCTATGAAATTATTAGTGGTAGTGTTTTAACCTCTATATCTAGTTTGATAATAGGAAAATTCCATATATCGTGTTCTTTGTTTTTTGCTTCATCCTTTGGGTGTTCCATAGTGGAAATGGTAAGATATCTAAATAGAAATTATTACTGGGTTACCCAGATCACCAAGAGGTTGTGATGTTATATGGGTAATTTTGGATCTGTTAAATAAATAACATCACATATTATCCATCATGGATTCATGCACAATGATTGTTTTTCTATGAGGTATTTGGATGAGGTTGTGTTCATGCATGGTATTCTGAGATCCATTATCTGAGATCAGGATACATGTTCCACCATGTGAACATGGAGGACATTGTGGAATTCTTTTAGTAATCAATTATGCCTTAGAAATACATTCAATACTTATATGTATAGGAAAATAGAGTTGACTATCCCGAAAATGGAGGAGATGATGTGATCATTTGTCTTGAACATTGGTGGATTATGGGAATGAAACATTCTCATGGTAGAGTTTTCATAGGACAACAACAATCACTCATCCATCGACGTAGCTCGCTTTGAGGATTTTTATTTGTGGCCAGGTTTTTCTACAATGTGGTAGGCTATGGTTATGGATTCTATGGTTCTTGGACCCAATGTTGTGTATATCACAATAGAGAAGGATCAGATGGTTTGAAATAATATCAATGAAATATATGATAGGCCTAAGCCTTTTGATAATCATAGGGGGAGTCCCTTGGAGTTTGATGTTTGAGACCTTTTATGCATGATAGTTTCCCCTCAACATGGGTTTATGTGGCTTGGATAGGGTAGAAATATATCTCCCTTGTTTGTTGGTCCTTTAATGCTATTGGGGCTCATTAATGAGGTCTCTTTCTAGTGGTAACATCCAGCATAATTGGACTGGATCCATGACATATTCCACATCTCTATGTTCCATTGGTTTTATCATGGAGACTCTCATGTCATTTACTTGGTAGAGTTGGATATCTAGGATGAGGTGACGTTTTTAGAGGATCCAGTAGAGATCAATGATCATCAAGAGTATGATCTATGAGGAAGAACCGTTCCAATTGTTTTTGTGCATTGGAGGCATGGTGGTCAAGAGGAGAGCACTTGGGAATGATATATGTAGATGTGTGCCAAGTAACCACAGTTTTTATGAGTCATTTTATTCTTTTTTTCTTCGATGTGATGTTAAGATATATATATTTTATAGTATATGTGAATGTTTATTTATTTTTTCTTTATGGTAAGGATTATATTATATGAAAACGAGAGGACCTGATTTATAATTGAGATACATTTAACTATGATACAATTAAAATTGTATATATGAGTGATTATATCTCTGAGTGGATGATATCTTTACATGGAAGACAAAATTTTCTAATTTGAATGTTAGGGAAGTACTATTTATTTGGAATTTTTTGGTTCATTGGGTTGGAATGCTCGATTAGTGGAAGTGTTTTGGATGTAACAAAATAGTAGATATAAATCATTAGGTATAGTAGTTCGTAACTTTTCTATCTTTACTTATGGATTGGTTTAAAATTCTCTAGGATGACTTATTTTGAGGGGTATCTAAGGTACTGGATCAGACCATCTAAAACATTACATTATTTTGAATCATTTGATTTTGGTTTCTAGAGAAATTAAACATGTTTTTTTGGAGGAAGGGAGAAGTTTTGATGTGTTTTAGATGAAATTGGGGAGTTTTAGAGGATGATGAAAAATTATATTTTTAGATTACCAACATTAGATCATTCTGTTGTTAGATCACCAACGGTATATCATTGGAGGTAAATAACCAACTATAGATCATTCTAATTGTATGACTCTATTGATAGATCCATAGTGGCAGATCAAAAATAGTATATCATTCTGACGGTATATCACTAATGGTAGATCTCTCTATGTAGATTACCAATGGTAGATCATTACTCTAGTAGATCACCGTTGGTATATCATTTTAGAAATAGATCACCAAACGTAGATCATTAGTTTTGAATAAAAAATGGTAGATAATTATAGTGTTGGATCTCCAATGGTAGATCAATAATGGAATATCACCAACAGAATGTCTCAGTAGGTAGATCACCAATGGTAGATCATCCTATCAATAGATCACCAATGATATATCTATGTTTTCAGATCACTAATTATTGATCATCCTGGTGGTAGTTCACCAATGGTAGTTCTCTGGTGATATATCACCAATGGTAGATTATCACGGTGGTAGATCAACAGTTGTAGACCTTTGGAGGTAGATCCCAATGGTATTATACTATAGTGAGTCCATATTTCCATGAATTTAAATATTTATTACTTTTTAAATATTAGTAATGAAAAATTATATTTATTTCTTAATTAATGAATTTTAAATAATTTTAGAAGGATTATAATTATATCCTATGTCTCCTCGAAGTGTGATAACTTTTACAATGGCACAACAATGTGGTTTTGAGGAGATCAACCTTAAATGTCCAATTAGAATTGTATCTAATCCCACTTGTTTCGAATCATATCATTATATAGAAAATATCCTTATTTCTCTATTTCATTATATATTTATATTGTGATAATATGTTCAAATTTATTTTCCCTTGGATTCATGGACCTCCATTATTTATTTTTATTTGCATTTTTCTGTAATGTTGGTTTCCTCTATTGCACAAAACATCTATTTCCTATGTAGCATGTTTGTGTAAATCATGTTTCTTCCAAGAATGGAATTCATTTCATTCTCCTTTATTTGTATCATACAAGGAGTTTTTAAAATGTATATCTATTTGTAAATGGTTCAATATAAATTAATGATGATAAATAAACTGGTTAACTGAATTTGGTAAGGGGAAGAAGAATTTTTTACATGCTTCTACAATGTTTTTATTTTTTATAATTGGATCAATCTATATCATCATGTCATTGAATATAATGTCCATTATTAGCCAATGATTTTTTTATATGATGTGATTCCCCTATTTTTTGATTATTTTGAAACAAAACTAAATAAATAATTAATGACTTATACTCAGCTAATGAATTGGTATCCTGATGATATATGAAATATTTGACAGAAACCTTAAATAATCAAGGGTAATTGAAAAAAATACCATATTCCCAATGTAGAAATTTCTATTGGTATGCTGTTACATGTTTTTAGATGTTGTTTTGTGTTTTATCTTGTTTCTATTGATGTGATTTATGGGAAATGTATTTGATGTGATATGTGATCGGTGAAGTGGATGTGGTGTGGTTTTATAGTGGGGATACGATGGTGGTTACATTTTGGTTGTGTATTGGGGCTATGAATGTTGTTATAATGTTATTTAAGGTTTAAATTGTATGTTTTGGTTGGGTTTTAGATTTTTTATGCCTCTTCTGGGTTTTGTTTCACAAGTAGCATGAGTAATAATGGAAGTAAATTCCTGAAAATGATTGGAATTGGGAATTCTTAACGAATAAATTATGATGTGATGTTTGGTTAATATGGTTAATGTTTTTATATAATCTAATAGAATGGAAATATGAAATAATGTTCAGCCCTTAATTTAAGGGGATGGTAACTAAAAATATATATAATTGATTAATGAGAATTATAGATGTAAATATGAATTGGGGACATTTTTCTTGTGTGGGGTTGTACATATTGTTTTGTCGGTGGTAGTGGTTGATCTTGTAATATATGCTACGCCTTTTTTGAGAACCCTTAGGATGGGGAATAGGTTTTTGACTCTATATGTATATACATTGTATAATCCTTATGATTTTAATATGTTCCCCTCCCACATCAAGAACCTTGTGCTGACACACACACACACACATATATTTAGGGGTAGTTTTTTCTCAACATCCTAGTGAGAGGATGAATGGATAGATACGTGTTCTTACACTCTCCCTCTTCCACACATTGGTGACATGCAAGGGATTTGATTTCAAGAAGTCAAAATATTTTTAGTCCAGATTTGATGTGATGTGATGTGATATCCTAGTATTATACTGGTGGTATGTGATGTGGTGGATTTTATTATGGAATGTGAATTATAGGAGGAGTACACGTATTTTATGTCCTTTATGTTCACAATACCCTACTAAACGGTTATGTGATATCCTGTAATATGATAAGATAGGTATATGTGGGTTTGATATGATGTGATGTGATGTGATGCGAAAGAGGTGGGAACACTAAGACTTACATTGCTATAGTGGAAGAGTGTAAAATAAGTGATAATGTGCTGTGTTTTAATCTCCATTGATAGGATTCATAAAATTTTATTATACGTAGATGAGTTATTTGGTGAGTGAGGGATGATAAGGATGGGTTGATAAGTATAAATGTATAGGTTTTTTTATGTTCTACTATTTTCCCATTGGTGTATCAGTATGCTCTTTCAACTTGTTCATGAGACACTATCCTTTTCCGAATAAGTATACTTTTTTATTCACCCGATGTATATAAAAATATTTTCACAATTTTATGTGGATTATGAGGATCACGGTGGACATTACTATCTCAAACAATGGATTACACTTGTGTCGCTAATTTATCTTTATTATTTAATATTTTATAAGGAGTCTTTCTGTAACATCTTCCCCCCCATTATTGTATTGAGTTGAGGTGGAATTACTATTAGGCCTTAGGAGACGTCCCAAAGATTCTAAATTCTAGAAAGAAATGCCAATGTGTTCAGTACAATTGGGGGATGATTTTCCCTTTCAAAAATAAAATAAAACACAACAAACAATACAATGACCAAAATAACTAGGTGATTCATAAAAATAAAGTAAGAAAAATTAATGTATACAAAATCCAACCATCTATATACGAGTACCAATCAGAAACCATGATCAAAATCAACATGATTGTCCAATAAAACCATTAATACTCAAAGACACCATAACACAAGCTCTAGAACTCCCAACATGCACCAAGATCCGAGTCCACAAGACAACCCAAGTACCCAGAAGAAAAACTAAGGAAATGTGATACATTTCCTTTAGAAGTATCTCAATAAGAAATATATATATAAGCACCAATGTTCCAAACAAGGGGGTTATTCCTGAAAATCAGTAGGTTTTCACCAAATTTATTCCATGCTCACACCACTAGGATAGAAAATGTAATAAGATTTATATAAACAATTTATAAAAAACAATTTAAAATAGTTTATATCAAATCCAGACCAATTTTACAACCAATCCCTTTTTTTCATGGAATTAATCAAATCCATTATTTAAAACCATTCAATAGTATCCTATTTTGGTCATAACCCATTTAATTACTCATATAATTATTTACACACATGCATTCCTTAGAAACAATTCCACACTCCTGAGAGGTCTCTCATCAATCTACCAAGTCATCATAATGTAACCATATACTAGTGTCCCAACTGTTCCTTCCCCTTCCATAGGGTTATGTCAATTAAAATGAACATACACCAACCAATTATGTCAAAACCATGTCACTATATTATTATAACCAATTTAAATAAAAAAATTATTGAAAAACATTATTTAAAATCATTAAACATAAATCAAATGAAAAAAACCTATTTTAAATTCACCACATTAAAATCATTCAACAAATTGTCATTCACAACTGTTCTAGAATTTGGAGAATCAAAAAAATCATCACTAATGGAAGTTTCTACCAATATTTTCTTGAGAATTTAACAATCAATTTTAAGAAATTCATAAAATTTGAAATGAATCCTATATGTTATAATAAGAGGAGCTAAGAGTGAAGACACCTACCTTGAAATATATGTAGAAAATGAAGAAAACCCAAAATTTATAAACAAAACCAGCTTGATTCTCTAAAAATCCACCCTAGATCATTTTTGCTGATAATAAAAAAACAAAATCTCATAATTATTAGAATGAAAAAACCTTGATGCATCCTCAATGGATTTTCTCATTGAATTAAACATAGGAGAGAAGAGTAGATCTTAGAAAAACTATCTTAAATGGAGACATACCAAGCAATTCATCCGAAAACACTTCAATATTGTCCAACAGATTTCTTTTGGGTCGAAGGGGAGAAGTCTCCATTTCCATTGGGAGGAAGAAAAACCATGTTAAGGTAAAATGGAGGAAAACTTAGAGGTTCATGTGTAATACCATGTGAGATGCACTTTTTTAGGATCTATGTTTTAACAGTTCATTAGGTTACACTATTAGGAAAATTATGCACCAATAATGACCTAGCCACTATCTCCTAGCACCCATCAAAAGGTCGGATTACGTGGTTAGAAAATCAATGTGAAATCAATTTTTTCCCTTTATTCTACATTTATCATTTTCTCCTATGTGGTTTAATTGTTTGGTCAAACTATGCACCATACTATACACCTACCTAATGCCCATTTTCTAATATTTTATAGTTTTATAAGGGAATATCTTGGTTTATACTAACCATTATCAAAACATTTACTTTAGGAAAAGACTTAAAAACATTCAAACATTTCTCAAAAACCTCCCCACCATTACAAAAACACATAATATAGATAAAATACCAAGATAAAGTGTTACTCACCTAAAACGGAGGGTTCTATAGTCTCTCCACTATTGGCCATTCCATCCTCAAAAGGTACAAATTTACAATTTTCCTAAAAGATTTTGGGTCATTTCTTGACCGTTTCATTCTCCCATTCCATATTTTTTTCTTGAATCTAACCATGTTTCCAAATAACATACACTAGACTAATTAGTTACCCATGAAAAATATTATCTCACCTACCAACAATTTATACCAGCATTTGATCCAATGACACATCTATATCTTCGTCAGTTTTATATCATAAAATGACATGGAAACAATTACGATGATACTTTGTCAACTAAGATACAAGAAACAAATTATGAACTACACACATCCACAATGTAAAATCAAATTGATATGTGACCTCACCTACCCATCAATGTATCTGAAAAGGGATTATGTATTGGGGAGAAAACTTTACCATCATAACAAAACAATGATTCCCAATCCATGGTGATATTTTTTAGAACACATGATCTCTCACTTTGAGGAACAACAGCCATCAAAAATGACCAACATATGATTTTTAATGATTCTGAGTTATCTCTATTCTCTTCCTGATCAATTGAAATTTATCTATTCTATATTGAAAAAGTATCAGTCTGACTAGTAAACTCTAACTTTATTCCCCCCAAAAAGTGGAGAACCGAAAGGATTCCTGCACAATGGTTCAAAAAGAACAATATTTATCAAGTATTGAAAACTGATGTTATATGAGAATTCCACTTATGGTAAGTTCTAATCCCATGATCCCACAATATATTACACAACCTAAAAGAATTTCTTCCAAATATTTTATGTATTTCACCATCCTTCACATTATGGCCTCTTATAAAGTGATTCTCGATTCCATCATCAATTGTCCAACAAACCATTCAGATATAACAATCGATATAAGCATAGATAATTTTCAACCAATCTATACCCCTGATTATGTCGTAGACATCCATATCATTCACAATGAAATCACATTTCAAATCATCTAGATTATTATTTATATAACATCCTCTAAACCATAATGCTCTACATTCTCATTGACAAAGATGAGTATGATGTGTTTAAAATGAAGGAATCATCCCATAAAATTAAACCCATTAAATAAATAGCATGAGAATAAATAAATTAACAGGATGAACTCATGTCAATAAAACCTTCCATAAGTGTAGAATTAAAAAAATCATGCCACCTACTTTTAAATGACTAGATTGATCACCCATGATCACTTTATTATCTTCATATAAATTCTTACACGTTTCTATTTTCCTTATTTCCCTATAGAGATTACAATACTTGTGGAGTGATGGTATTCCTAGAATCACCATGGCTAGATCAATTATAGTAATTATAAGTATTCTACTTCCCCTATCCTATTGAAGAATATAATTTTTGCAACACATGACATGTTTACCAAACACCCGAACATGGAGCATTATGACAATATTGTTAAAGATTCCCCATCTTGTTGAAATTGTGGAATAACCTAGGTGGTTTCATCCAGTCATCCTCATATGATAAAAAAATCCAAATTGGAACCATCCAACGTTACACCTAGGTTATAGAGGATGATTTTTTAATCAATGTATTTGATTATGATCCATACACCTACCATATAAATAAGTGTCCCTCATCAACTTATTCCCATCATTATATCTCCCACCATTTATTGTAGGTATCAACATCCTCCCTCCACTTGTAGCTTATAAGATTTATCTTTCTATAACAACAACTCTATTGAGAACCACTTTATAATACGTTATAAAAACCATATAAATTGTTAAGAAAATAAATTACCTCACCCCTATTTCAAAAATGATTTCCTTTAAGGATTAACCTGAAGAAACTTCCTCTGAAAAGGATAAGAAATTCAAAAATTTATCTACATACTCATTCAGGGATAGATTTTTTAAATTTGACTTGAAAAAATCATATCATTCAAGCAATTCATAATGTGTGAGTATTTTTTTTGAATAATTCTTCCAGATCCTCCCATAAATGTTTATGATCTAATTTCACATGTACATTAAAATTCCCCCACTTGAGTGCAATATTTTGCATCAGATATTTCACCAATATGTATTTTATCTTTTCTAGCGTGATAAGTAAATCAAAGATTTTATTCAACCTATTTAGCCAAAAATACTCCTTCTCTACTGAGGAGTCACCCTAAAATATAAGTGGATTCTACTTCGGGAACTTCACTAAATGGCTCACATTTCATGTTTAATCCCTTATGTTCAATTTATCCATAGCCTAAATTCATAGAATCTACTTTGAACCAGTTTTTGGTTTACATATGGCTTCGTTGAAACTACATTTTTATCAGCCTCTTCTATCTTTTTTCTTCGACACCTATCATGTGTGATTTTATATAAACATAAAAAGCACCACAATCCTCTCTCTCATGAAACTGATGGCTTAACAATTAAAATTTTACCATATCACAACTATCAAAATTAGGATTTCATAAAATTACACACATCTCATTTTCAACCCATTTTTGAAAATTCTACCATCGTTTTAAAAATCACTCTTTCCAAAACACCACCACATTGTTTTTTTTCAAAATATCACATTAGAAACCATTTTACTATACTTTTCAAAGGTCATACTATTTATCCAAATTATTAATCATTACACAAAATGAAATATGCACTCCTAGTGAGAATATATTTCAAAACATTTAGATGTGCTCTTCTCATAGGGTAAACCTGTGACAATGTGATTACAACACCTATAAGTGCCACTAAAACACATATGTAACCAACTCCTTATTAACTTGAAGTTTATCATAAATTTATCAGCTAATACTTTTAATACTCTACATTTAATGTCCAAGAAACACTTCTACTTTCTACAAATCCAACTCATGGAGTAAACCAGAATGGATTTTCAACTCCAAGACTAAAATAATTTATACCACATACAATTCATTGATTAAAAAAGATGATACCATTTGTAACATCACACCCCTCCTCAATGAATTGAGTCAACATGGAATTTCATTTAGACCTTAGGAGACATTACCAAGGTTCTAAGGAATAGAAATAAATACAAAGGGATTCAATACAATTTGGGGATGAGTTTCCCTTAAAAACTAAAAAGCCAAAACCATGCATACCATAACCAAAACCACAATATGATGAAAAAACTGTGTAAGACAACTCAATACATACCAAATGAAACCAACAACCTTAGAGTAAAAAAGAAAAATCCAAGATTAACTTAAACCAGAAAGTGGTAGAGAAACCAATAAATCACAAAGGCACCAACTCAATATCTCCCAAAAATCTACAATCACCAACTCCACAGTACATCCCATGCAACGAGAATAGTCACTAAGGAAATATGAATCATTACCTTTACATATGTCACGATAAAAAATATCTATAAAATCATCAATGTTTCTAATCTTGGAGTGAGTAATGAAACTCAGTACATCATCCCTAAATGAATTCCATACTCAAGCCACTAGGATGGAACATAATATAACATTTACATAAATAATATATATTAAAAATAAAAAACATTATAACATATTCAAACCATTTTTCCAACCAATACATTTTTTTGAAGGAATTAAACCAATCAATTATTTAAATCCATTCCCCAAATTCCGATTTTTATCATAACCCATTTCATTCCACATTTCCAGATATCCACACATGCATGCCTAGGTGACATTTTCATACTCTGGAATTGTCTCACATTAATCTAACAAGTCAACAGATTCATAACAGAAATGTAGAGACCCGAGGCTTGATGTACATGGAAATTACATTAATTTTGTGGAATACTTAATACATAACAACAAAAAGACACACAAGGACCGTAATAGTTTAGTGTCTTTGGAAACTCGTAATAAAATCTTCTAATAGTGGTGAAATATCTTTAACATCTCCCAATAAAGATCTTCCCTTTTTTTCTTACCTAAAACCATTCTTTATATCCTAGGGAAAAGAAAACATAAAAGGGGTGATCTCAAATTCTCAGTAAGGGTAAGCATGGATAAAATAAAACATACCACATACATTTGAACTTAAAAACATGAACATGATGTTTAAACATCAAAAGCTTGAGTAATGAGATAAAACATGGAAGTACGTATGGCGTAGATCATAAAGAAACATTAAGAATAATAAAATAGCTTGGGAATAAAACATATAATTGTGGAAACCATTCAGAACATGTCATGATTTCCATATTATCCAAGGCATTTCTACCAAGACCATCTTGGTGGACAAAGTCCCTTTCTGAATCGAGTTCACTCCTCATTTTAGTCCTGTAACACTGAACCGGATTAACATACTATTCCATCCATGTCTATCACATGAGATATAAATCTTTACCCAATTCATTGGAGGGAGATATAGGTCCCACCCATCTCATAATGAGATCATTCTTACTTGTGCCACAAAATAAACATACATCATTCATAATAACCCAATAAATAAAATGGGTTTCATAAACATCATCCCATAATCACATAATTCATATAAAATAAATGGATATCATTTTCAGAATAAGGAAAGTTAAACCATGTAAATCATAGATACATTATACTTGAAACATACACATATGACATAATTTCTTCTTAGATGAAAAATGGTTTTGATAAAACACTTGAAATAAATTCTTGAGGAAAATATCCTTTCTTCTTCAAAATCATTTTCTTTTCACAAAATCTCATGAAATTTTAAAAGAAAGATATTTGGTTGAAAATATTCATGAAATATTTTGGAGGAAGATTCATGAAAATAAGGCTTTATAAAACCGTAAAAATCCGTTCGTGCCGTATAAGTTAAAAAAAACATTCTTCTCGTACTTTTGAAGGAAAAGTTAAAAAAAAGTACCTCGTAATGTAAACAAAATAAATATTCCTTACATACTATGTAGTTAAAGTCAAAAATGAGTAAAAATTACTTTAAAAATACATGAAAACACATTTATAAAACATGTACATGGATGTTAGAAATAACCCCAGTAAATACGTACGAATAAGCAATCTTGGATAAAAATGAGATTTGAAAAATTATCCCTTACCTTAGGTCTGATATGCTTCATACGTATCCAAACCTCCTGTATAATGATTTAAATAATGAAATTGACTTATTATAGAATCATATTAATTGTTATTATATCATATATGGTTCACTTATGACTTTATATTACCCTTTCTTTTGTAAATTCCATGATAAAGAGTGTTTTCGGTAAAATCGTTTCATATGTTGTCCGTGTTTTGACTTGAAATTACTCATATGATTACTTAGATCATGATTACTTAATTCCAGAATATATAACATGATTTATATATAATATATATTCAGAATATACATATATATAATAGATCGATAAATGGAAATAAATACACCATTCATGGAGACGGTAGGTCGTACGTACGCAGGAACGCTGTTTTCGTTTCCTTATTGAGTTGAATAGAATTAAGTAGATGATGTACATATATATATATATATATATAAATCCAATAGATTTATAATGTCATATATTTCATTATTATTTCTTATATGTACTTTATAATCATTCTTAATTGGTTAACATGTAGAATGAATCTCATCACGTCGTGGAGACGGTAGTCTGTACGTACGCACAAGCGATGATATCATTTCCATAATTATTGAATTGAATTAGAGTGGATTATACAATATATCACAATCATTATGATGTTATAATAACATTGTATAGTTATTCTTTACACCATAATACCCCTCCATGTAAGGTGTTGGTGGAAAAACAGATTACAACACGACGTGGAGACGGTATTCTGTACGTACGCACGTGCGGTGATTTTGTCTTCCGTAGGATGGATAGAAGGTGAAATGGGGGTTTTTCATATTTATAATAACATATCAGTATATTGGTGATACTGTTGTTATTACTTTATAATGAAACAACTAAATAAGAAGAAGATTAAGAAGAATGAAGTTTGAAAGAGTCGGTAGAAGAAATTACCTCTTCTTCGATAGGCCTCTTTGAAACCTCCTCTTAGGGCACTAAGATTGGACTTTGAAGTAGACCAGGACCTCTAGGATGTTTCTAGGGAAGTGGAGAAGAGAATTTTCCAGGGTTTGGCCGAGCATTAAGGCTCATGGTGGTGTGAGGAAGAGATGGAGGAGGTGCCCTTTTTATAAGGGAGGAGAGGGTCACCTTTGGAATTCTTAGAAATATTAATTTATAATAAATCTAACCCCACTTAAAAACCTCCAAAAATGACTCATATTCGAATCTTAGATGATATAGGGTTGGAATCTCATCATCCAATCAAATTTAGACATATTTGGATCTTATTTTAAACCTTATCATTTTGATTTATCCTTATTTAATCTATTTAAGTTTATTTGTGGTAATAAAATTATAAATTTTAAATTAAAACAAATAATTACTTATTTGTTGTGAATTTTCCATAATTGTTTATTTTCTAGAATTATAGACCATATAAATTTAAATTTATAATTTTTAAATATGTTTGTGATTTTTAAACAATTTTATAATATGTTATTTTTATAAAATAACAATAGTGTCAATTTTGACACTATTCATTTATTTGAATTTAAATAAAATATATACAGAAGATATGTTAGAAATAAAAGATTTAATAGATTCATAAAAGGTCATATGTATCTATAAAATTATTTTATCACATTATATAGTTCATATAATATTTATTATATTATTTTTAAAACCATTTATTCTGTTTATCTCTTAATAAAATAATTACTACAACATTTTTGTATAATTATTTAATATACTGATTTGTTGCATAAAAATTAAAAATAAAATCCTATTATGAAGATAAATATATTAAATTTCACAATAATACTTTTAATATAATTTATCATCTTAAAATCAAAATATTTGAATTGTTATATTTATTAAATTATGATGGTGACAACTTTGGCATCTTTTAAAATAAAATAATACAAGTGTCATAATCCATTTTATAAGGCTCCAAACGGTTATATATTTGGTCATTGGATGATTAAGGTGTATATATACACTAAAAATAAGTTTTGGTCAGGTTTTGGGGCCTTTTAATGGGTATTATTATTTCAATAAAAACTATATTACTTATTTTTCACTTAATAAATAATTTCTATATCATTAATGTATCACCATTAATGACAATTATTTAATCCCTAAAAATTCTAAATAAATTATCATTATGTGGATAATTTTATTATATTTCTGGATACTATTTATGTTTGACGTTTCATGATGTTCATAGCTAAATTAAAATTATTATACTTATAAGATTTAAGAAAGTGACTTGTTGTCACATTCTTTGGTTTTAATAATAATTAAATTATTTTCATGGAAAAAAGTCCATTAAATGAATCTAATCCGAACCTTAGGTGATATGGGTCGACTTTTATTCATCCAATTGAATTTCAGCATGTGTTAGGGTAATTCTATAATATTATATTTACCCTTAATTACCCGAATTACCTTTAACTATGGTAAATAAAATTTACCGTAGTTACTATTCATAATTCCCAAAAATAAAAAGTAGCTTATTAACATAATTTGGACCCACTGATTCCAAATATGGAATCCATTTTTCCAAATTCAATATACAAAAGTTGCAGAAATTAAATTGAAATTAATCGTGTTGTCGAAAGAAAACAGGTTTTTCTTTAAAACATTGCAAAATATTGAATTGATTTAACCTACAAATTCAAGGTAAAATCAATGATAATGACATACATTATATTAAATGGTAAAAAAATATTCAATTTATACTTTAAAACCATTCAATATTATAATTTAGCCACATAAGATATTATGATGAAAAAAGTTGTTTTTAATTAAAATATAGCGTGTTTTTACTATTCATTAAAATATGAAAGTTATCAGAATAAAATGAAAAATTTATCCAAAGTAAATTTTTATTTCATGATTCCAAAGAATAATTTTATTTTGTAAAATGGAACTTATAAACATTTCAATAACTAGATTTAATGTGGGTGCACCATCAAAAGGCTGCAAAACTGTATTTTTTTAAAAATACTTATTTTACCCGAAAAATTTATTTTATTCTTATAACATGTTCTAGAAAATGTGTAAGATGAATAATAATGTTATAAAATTCAAAATTTAGTTAATACTATTCATAATGGCTAGTTCATAACAATATTATAATAATATATTTTTGTTTAGTAAAACCCGGTATTGCGTACAACACACGCTATCAGGGAAGGTCGCGATTGCGTGTAATGCAAGCTAAGATAGGGTTGCGTGTAGTGCACGAATCCTTTGTTGTTGAGTATAATACAATCCAACGATAGTTTATTTATACATTGAAAATATATATATATATACACACTCAATATTGCGTAGAATAACTTCTATCAAACGAACTTGAAATTGTGTGTAACACGAGCCAAGAATAGTGTTATGTATACTGCAAGCTAATACGGTGTTGCGTATAGCGCAAGATAATCTTGGTGTATCATACAACAGAAGATATGAATGAAATTAAAAAGAATGTATCTTATAAATTCTCGGGTTGTTACAATAAACCATTTCGCCAATGGAACACAACCCTTCCATTGGTCCATATCAATGAAAATAAACACACACAAACGAATTATTCCAAAGCATTGAAAAAAATTATTCCAACCCATTTCAATAAAAAAAATTGAAAAACTTTTCACAAAACATTTTCCCATTAATAAAATTTAACAACCCATTTTAAAATCATCATTTTAAAATCATTGAACATTGGACTTTCCACAAAAATTCCACAATTTCAAAAATCCAAAAACCATCACTAAAGATGTCTTATACAATGATTTTCACAAAAATTTCACAATAAATTTTAATAAATTCAAAAATTTGAAACTAATTCTCCATGTTCTAAAAAGAGTAGTCAATATTTAATCCATCAACATTGTATATTATGTAGAAAATTAAGAAAGACACAAATTCTTGAATAAAACATAGTTGAATGTCTAAAGTACTTCGTAAGATCTATTTCCCCAACATCAATAGAACAAAATATCAACATGATTTGCACAAAATGTCATCTATATATAACCAGCAGATTAGATCTGTGAATCCAGTAAAGGGAAGAGGAGTATATCTTAGAAAAACAATCATGAATGGAGACTTACTATGAAATCCTTCCATCAATATACTATGATTTTCCCGTGGATCACTCTGTATCGAAGGGGAACTTCTTTACAAACATTAAAAAGATGAAATCCCAATTTAGTGTTGAAATAGAGGGAAAATAGATTTTTAGGGGTAAAATTTAGTGAGATCCACTTTTTTTAGGATCTCGCTTTCAATTGTGCACCGTTGTTTCACAATATTAGGGAATCCATATGCCAACTGTGTTCCAACCACTGTCTCTCAACACCCTTCACACAATTTTATCATATGGTTAGAAAACTCATGATCCAACCATGTGGTTTCCTCTATTAAATTTTTCATGATTACTCCCAGGTGGCTGCCAATTTTTCCAAACCATGAACCTATCTGGGCATCTAACTAATGCCCATTTACTTCCTTTTCATTGTTCCATAAAGGTTTATCAATATTTATACTACCCATTTTCAAAATATGAACATCCAAAAAAAGAACCAAAACATTCGAAATGTCCTATACACCCTGCTCAACCCAACCAATAACTTTACAAAAATACAATACATAAATTAAAAGTTACACACTTAAAACTTGGGGTGATAAACTTTTTTTTATATTAGTTCTATTTATACATAAATTATGGGATATTTTTTGGAATAATTTTATTTTATTCCATGTTTTTGATTATGGATGATCCATCATATCTCCATGCCTTATTTATATTATAATGGGAAATTCGTCCCATACATAATATTTTTATACCCTCAATGATAGTCACCAACCCGGTGCAAAAAAGAATCGCGACATGGGGGTATTATTTATATCCCCACATTGTGGAAACTTTATATAGAGGGGGTTGTGACACCCACATATCAACATAAAAGTGTGGAAAAATGGTCCCCTACTTGAAAAAAATGTTACAAAACACACTACACTATAAAAAAATTAAAAAGGCAATTATTTGAAAACCTATATATCATAATGATAAGGGCATAATCCAGATTACAACATTTAAAAATAAGGGGATTATATGATAGATAAATAATCTCCTACCTCAATCGTGACTCTCCCATGTATAAAATAGTGTTCTACCCAGCTGTTGAACCCTCCTAGTATTTCACCATGAAGGCCCTGATTGAAAGCGAACAAATACATGAGGTTCAATAACGAGGTCTATGTTTATCCATACTCAAATAAAATATCCAAGACTTAAATGGGGAAGGAATAACACTATTATCATATAATACATGGTTTTTAAAATATTATCATGGTCAACATTACTCTTTAATTTTCATTTAATTCTGTTTCAATTAAAGCAAATGGAACACCCCCTTTTAAAGCCAATGTGTTTATGGAAATATATTTAGTACATTAGTCCCCTAAAAAATGATTTTAGAAATGATAATTGATGCATTAAATTTCATATTTTTGGTTAGAATCATATTTCACTTCAATATAGAAAATCTTCTCATTTTTTAAAATATGAAATTCTGAAAACTGTTGGAATCACCATGAATGGTTTCATTATGATGAGATATATGAATTCAAGGAAAAACTATGACCATGAGAATAGATTATGTGATTGTGAGAAAAAGGTTACCAACTGTGAGAATAAATTAAATCTATGAGATGGGATTATGTGACCATGATAACATTATTTTGTAATTTCATTTGGAAGAAGGACCCAAAAACCTTCTTTACACCTCTATCCCTTGTAAAAACACAATGGGAATGTTTCAATAACTATAGTAATGACACCATATACCATCGAAATAATTCTTATCTATGCAAAAAAATGGATCAAAAAATAAAAGAAAAAACAATTTCACAAAGCCTCTCATGTTATACCACTCAAGGATATCACTATAATAAGAACATATGCCCACAAGGGCGGAACAAAACGAATATTCAAGTGATATCATCAATAAATTTGTAAAGTTAACCTCATATAATGAATAAGGATAAACACTAAATCTAATCAGAAGGGAAAGAACTAAATTATAAAATTAACTCTATGTATTAAGCATGCATTAGTACTCGTAGAAGGAGTTATTTCTTGAATAATTCATGAAATTGTTTCCTAGACATTTCTCCTAAATCTCTTCACTTCATATCCAACCACATTTAACCCACCTTATGTATTAAGGCACAGACAATGAATCTCCGAATTTATTTGGGGTCTTCACTAATAAAAAAGAAACCTCAACCTCCCCAAACCAATCCTTGGTGTTGGGTCTCAAGGATACACTAATAAACATAATAACTTTTTGTTTTTTAAAATTTGGATAGGGATTTATCATATGATATCTCCTTTTCATTGCCACATACCAAACCTCAATGTCATTTTTATGGCATAACATTAAATATGGTAACAAAATAGTGACCAAAATCCATAATAAATCTACAATAAAAACACAAGGAATGTCACCACATCACAAGAAGATCATTAGGAATATGTAACTCATTTGAAAAAAAACCTTTACATAAACATTACTATGATCTACTTGGAATATCACTACACCATCTCACACTATCCCCAAGCCACCTCTCTTCCACATACCAATTCACAACACCATTATAACCTCTATATATGGCCTTTTATAAATGAACACTATAACAACACAACATACCCTCATTATAAAAAATTGAAAAAACCAATAATATTGAATGCATAAAAATCAGGGGTCCCCACTTTCTATATATGGATATTGTCCACATCTGGGGGGCTTGACTCACCCACGTGGTTATAGAACATTTCATAAATATAACACCTCTTTATGGGGAAGGTGATTCCTTATTTTTGATATTCTTGTGTTCATCACAGACATTAAATATATTTTTTCAATCATATAAATTCCAAAATATAGGATATATAAATCAATCACTTTATAAAAACTCAAGTGCAGTAATAAATTTCATCTTCAAAAATTTCATGATTTTATAAATAACCATATTATTTCCAACCTTATGTGCTTATCCTTTTATAGTATGAAGGTGATTCTATTAATACCACCATAATAAAACACTTAATAATAGTAGGGGTACATGTTCACAATAGAATTAAAATTTCCTAAAATATCATTTTTCTCAAATTTAAGGAATATAAATTGTTAATGGATTAATTATTATTTAAGAAAATAATCTTATTAAACATTTTTTAAAACATTATCATATAATTTTGAAATAGTTTTTGAGAAAGTTATATCAAAACATTAATACATAAACAAATAAAAAATAATACCATGAAAACAGCACTCAACATTTAAAATTATTTTTTGGGAAACCATCATAGCTTACATTTAAATAACTCAAACATGTTACCATGTTATGGATAAAAAACCACACATGTTATGTAACTAAAAATTATTATTATCATACGTAAACAACATATTTGAATTAAAAGGAAAATTTATTACCATGGAATAATAATTATACATGCTATGCTCCCTTACATCATGTTATCCATTCCAAAATTAAACATTTCTCAAAAATTTCATCATTTAGCTGACATGATTTTGAATTTCAAAATAAAACAAGAATTTAAATGGGAAAATATAACTACAAATTTTGTATCACTATGTACCATGTATTGCATTCTAAAACTATATATTTTATAAGTATTTCATTTATGAAGAAATCATTCGTATTTGACATAGTAAGTGTAACATGAATTTTCTTCCATATTAAAATATATTATGATCAGTACATAACATATTTTCAAATTATAATTTAAATGTACAAAACATGATACTATAGATGCTCAATATCTGTACAGTATAAATTTTATTATATAGAATAAAAACGTTTCAAACATTGGATATACTCCAAATAATAGACTAGACGTGGCTTAACATTTTTCATATGGTTATATCAATATTTCAAATTTTTGAAATCTTGAAAATAACTTGTCTAATAAATTATGTAGATTCATGTCTTAGTAGGTTACCATAGAATGTCTATCATTTTCCATGAATCTTGAACAAAGAATCCAAATCAAATCTTTTAATAAATTCCCAAAACATGAAAGTTACATATAATGAGAAGAAGGTATCACATGAAATGAAATTAAAATTTATATATTAACAAATAAACAGTCATACTATTGTTTTATCCATTATTTGGAAGTGAAACAAATGTGTTGATCTATAAAACATTCAAATGGCTAATGTTTGTCAGTATAAATGCTTATCATTTTAAAAAATTTAGAAATAATGACTCAAAAAAATTTCATCTATGTAATAAATTCCTAACATATTAATAGAATATTTGAATAAATTAATAATATAGAACTATAATCATGAAAAACTGATAGATCAATTATTCAAGTCAATGTTTTAAAATATTGAATGAATCATCAATAATCATGAGGATTTGTTTTTATAACTTCCATAATATAAATGTCAAAAACAATGTTTTATAATACGTTCATACAAAATGTTCATGATAATTTATGAATGAAAATAAATGCATGAAATATAAACTCTCATGGGAACTAGAATATACCTAAACATGGTTTCAAAATATTAATTTTGGAATGGAATCATGAAATCTACTCATGAAAATATACTTCATAAGGATTTTAAAACTCAATTTCTATTTTCAAAAATATTCACTGAGAATGACTCGTTAAAATTTTCAAACAATGTTTAAATAGGATAGCATATAATTAATTTTAAAAATTGAAATAAAATCCAATTCATAATGTATAATTTTTAACGGGTAATAAAATAATACATTCAAGTCTCATCAAGGTTTTAAAAATATATTTTTCTAGTTAATTGATATTTTACTCATTCCTATTAGGTTATATGGATAAATATGAAAATATCAATATGGAATGTGTAACAATACTATGGGAAAATAAATGAATCATGCATAAAATATATTGAACTATTAAACTCACTTTTAACAAACTAAAACAACCATTTTCAATTGTAATTGGAAACAATAAAGATGCATGTACCTCTCCTAGGACTCTACCATATAAGAAATAGCACATCAATTAGTCATTCGATAGGATCATAATACTTTCATTAGATCTTGGGGAGACACAAAATATCATGTCATAGATTGTCTCCTTGGCCTATGTATCACACTAATATTGGCATTAAAAGGTTCCTTACCTACCCATGAAAACCTTATAGTGCCTAACTCCAAATATATTTCAATCAGTCAACGCATCCTTTCATACTACACCATCTTGATCCTCCCCACCCAGAGGTGTCCCACTTAGGATGAAAATGAAGGGAGTGGGATAATGAACCTTATTTACACCATTAGTAGGACATGGGTTGTCAACTAACACTAAGGGTATAAAAATCACACATAAGGATGGCATTAACCTTAATAGATGAAGTAGGATTTGAAGAGGGGATGTCAACCAACAAGAATCTTTATAAAATAATATATAAAAAAGGAAACTAAATCATATCATGTTGAATGTAAAATTTTTATGATTACCAAATAATTTATCTAATGTGAATATAAAAAGAGAAGTCCAACTGTAGAAACTCTAAAACAACTACGAAATCAATGCTTGAAATATCTAGCACAGTCCTTAAAATCCACTTGAAAGCTTAAAAATAGTTTTTATATACATTAATTGATCATATCATATATACTCAATATAATTATACCTATGGTATCTCGTGCACTTGTGGAAAGGGAAAACTACTACACTTGTGAATAAATAGTAGAACAAACACGTACAAAAGATTCCATCTATCCATCCCAAAACATATCATGGATCACTAACCAAATAATTCAACTATGTAAAATATAATAAGTAGAACCTAATTTAAGAATGTTATCTCAAAATTCAGACCTATATATTTTCCACTATCATTCCCCAATAGTATATATCAAGATGCTCTCAAAACATTGATAAGAGTCACTTCCCAATACACAAACGAAACTACATAACATCCTATATGAAGACATATTGTTATCCACATCACATCTATCGAGTTGAAACATTGGAAAAAATATAATACCATGAACCTAACTTGAAACATGTAATCACATCCACATTATCCCATAAACATAGAAATATATCCATAATATATTAGTGTCATGAACATGAAAAACATTAATGCCATTTCCTCTTCTTACCATGCACAACCCCCCAACAATGAACCTTCTCATCCTCTTATAAATTCTCCCCACCAATTAATTATACACATATATCCATTATGAATAATACATATCAACATCAGTTGGATGTAATTGTGGGGTGGATGGGTTATCCATCCATCCATACTCACTAACATGGATGTTTGGAAAAATGCCCAGAACCCAAAAACTCTGGGTGTCGGTGAAAACACACCACTCAAGTGGAGTGCATATAAAAATAAAATTATAAGTGCAATGATAATAGATAAAACACAATCCCATACTATGGTATCATAACAATAGAAATAACGTGTCTCCGGATATTATTATAATGTCTCACATCCTTTACTATTATCTTCATCCACCATTAATTCATCACACCATGAAACCACCAAATACAATCTAAATAGCCCCATGTTCAATAACAAGTTTCACCATATCTATAACTTTTGATTTTCTAAAAACTCTTATTTAGTAGTCCACTTCATTTCATATTTGCACGATCCAATTTTTCATCATTCAATTCATTTAATAAATTTACAATATATCAATTTCCACATATGATATTACAATTTTAACATTTCAAAATCATTTCATGCATAATCGAGAAACAAAAATGACCAAAACAAACAATAGCACATCTGTCCCACGAAATCCAACATCATAAAACATCATAATCCAAGACATCACCAGAATACATCCAAATCACCCAAAAACCCACAAATCACAACCACCAAACATTATCCCACATCACATGACATGAAATTGTACCATGGATTCACCTCCATATACATTCCACCTTCAATTCAGTCCCATCCAGCACCAAAAAAATCTCAAAAAATTCCCCACACAACACAAAATATTACCTAGCATGTACAAAAATACATAAAATCATATTCAATTTTCTTTTTCTACCATTATTTTAGTATAAATTGTTTGATGAATTTATATATTATTTAGAATTACTATTATCATAGAATTCCATTTTTACATGGAAATTGTTCCAATTACAATACATAAGTAATTAATTTATCCATATATGGTGATCTCAATCAATAAATATTAAAAATTACATCATAATACAAAGAAAATACAACATATCAAAAGGCTCCCAAAAAACAATTTTTAGATACAGTGAAAATAATGTATCATATTAAGAAATATTAAAAATTGAGTAATAGAATTATAAGACCCCCCTCCCAAACACCATAAATTTTGAATTCATATAATTTGTTTTTATTTTCCAAAATGAATCATAAAATCCATCCAAAAGAATAAGAAACCATTTAATCCCAAAAACAAATCCCTTAAAATTAGATAGAATATATCCCATACATAAAATGGAAGTACCAAAACACACATCACTAAAAATATTTGGTAATGAATTTATTTCCCCACCCGGATAACATTATGATAAGATGTTAATTATCATTATAATATTAATAATGATGGGTATTGTGAAGAATAAATAGGATCCATCTTTAAACATGACTCACATCAATAGAAAAAAAATTAACCATTTTATGGAACACTCCTTGAATTATAAACAAGATTATCATAAATTCAAAACATAAAACTAATCTATGTTTAATAATCGATAATTGGTTTCTATAGAAGCTATATTAACATACTAGTTTTTATTGGGGAAGGTTTAATAATTATTTGAATAAATATGTTTTTTAAAGATTATTGTGGTAAACATTACACTTTAATTTACATTTAATTTGGTTTCATTTAAAACATGAAATGCACAATTTTTAATCCCATGGGGTTTAAGGAATTAAATTTATATTTTTAATAAACACAATTTTCTAAAAACAATTATTGAGGTATTAAATTCCATATTTAAAGTAAAAATATTTTGGACATCATTTTTGGAAAACCCATGAAACTTTAAAAACTTTTAATTGTGGAAACTATTGGAGTAAAATTGAAATGATTAACTATAATGTGGTGTTTTGATACTATAATCCCAAAAATATTTTGTATGAATGGGCTTTTAGGATGTTAAAACAAGTTTCCCAACCATTCAAAAAATGAAAAAACCATGAGATGGGATTTTGTGACATTGAGAATAACATGATACTATAAGAAGTGATAATGTAACAGACAAGAGAAGTTCTCTGACCATGTGAACAATATGTGATCAAGAGAAGGGATAAAGAGACCATGAGAATTAATTATATATTTTATAATGAAAAAATACATCAACCATCATCCCTAACACCTCCACAAACTACCACAAAATTGGGTTACTGCAGTGCCACCCTTTAACAATGGTAAAAAAGTGTTGATAAAGGGTACTTATAACAGTGCTAAAAAAGTGCTAGTAAATGTTTCCCTTTATCAGTGATTTTTTCGCCCTTATAAGGGCACCCCGTTTATCAGCGCTTTTTTAGCGCTTTTAAAGGGGCCCCATTATCATTACGTTTTTTAGTAGTGTTGACAAATGGGGGTTTATCAGGATTTTTTCCTAGTACAGATAAATTGTATATTTCAAAAAAAATTATATTTCCTAAAAATAATATATTTATATATAAATATATAAGTATATTTATATTGATATAAATATAATATATATTTTTTAAATGTGTTTTAGATAAGTATAAATAAATATTTTCACTTAATATATAAGATATGTAGTGAAAATGACATATAAAATATCATAAAATTTTATTAATTAATAATTTTCTATTTATCATCAACTAATAAACATTTAATAACAATTTGAAGCCATAAAAATTAATATAAATTAATAAAATATCTAAAAAATCATAAAATGTAACGAAAACATCAAAAGAACATAAATTTTGATTTGGGTGTCTGTTTGAGCTCTATAGTATATCAAATCAATCTCTACGACGAGTTTTATAGACTAGAAAACGAATGGATCCTTCTGTGTCTTTTTTCAAGGAAAATAGAGGCACATGATGCCTCCAAAACTGTGTTTATGTCCGGATGCCCAAATATTTTATCATTATATGGAATTTTAGCCTCATTTAAGCAAGTATTTTTTCCCTTTTTTAGTGGGGAAATAATTTATTTCAATGGAATACATTCATGTTCATTTTATGGCATTGAAATTTTATCATATTTCATAATGTACTATTATTTATAATCAAATACATAATAATATTTACATAATTTTTATAAATTAAAACATAAAAATTTAATTTTATAAATAAATAATCTAACATATTTACATATAATATATATTTACCAATTTATAAGCCTTAGCTAAATAAAAAACTAATATCTATTTTAATTAAAATACAAATATATGAATATGTATAAACTTATATAATGTGTACGTGTGTCCATATATATATATATATTTGTGTGTGTCCTTTTTGAAAATCTGATATATATTATCTATATATTGTAAACATATGTATATGCATTATACTATATAATATTTGTAAATATATATAATGAAGTATAATTATACTTACAGATGCACATATAATATATATATATATATCTGTGTGTGTGTTTGTTGTATATATGAATTTATTTATTTATAAACACTCATAAAAAAGCATATTTTATAAATGCATTCAAAACAGATCTTATAAATATATATTAATATACAAATAAATATATAGATAAAAAATATAAATAAATATAAATAAATATATTAATAGATGAATAAATATATAGATATGACTACATATGTATATATATATATTAATATATGGATATATACATGCATTAAAATAAGTATATATATATTAATATATATATGTGTGTGTGTTAATATAAATATATATTAATATATGAGTAAATATGAAAAATATATATATATAAATAAATAGATATATTATTAAATGAATTGAAAAGAAGTATGGTGGAGTGGTAAATGTTTAGGCGTGCAAACATGAGGTTCTGGGTTCAAATCCATGGGGGTTCATGGCATGCACAGGGGTGGAAATGGGGTTAAGCGCTCTTAAATGATGGGGGTGAATTGGGCATGTAGACTTGGGTAAGGGCTATTTAAGGGCGGTTTCAAGCAATGTTGAAGCCCCTCCCCAAATTGCAGATATATTTGTTTAGTTTTTTAAATTTTTTATATTTTATTAGTGCTAAAAAAGTGCTAAAAATTTGCACCCCCCTTTATCTTCACTGAGATTAGAAAAGCTTTTTTAGCACAGTAAATGGACTTTGCTACTGCTTTTAATGACCTTAATTGTAGTTGTGATAACATGTAAAAACACAGAGAAATGTTTTTTGGAACCACATGTACTATAATATAAAAAAATGAGTAGAACCATTATCAAATTAAACATCTTCCATTATTGATTTAAATGGATGTGTATCTTCTTTGACTTCAGTTCTATATTATGGCTTTTTAGTGGTTATTTATTAATCATTCTTTGTATCACTATGATTTATTATTTTTTTATTTTTATTTCCTTGAAACACCCATTATTTAGTGTGATGTAATGAATATATCTTTCCCTCATTACAATTGAAGTATTGAACCATGGGTGGTGCATTGGGAGTTTTATTTCCTTCCTCCATGACATTATAATCGTATTCATATCCCTTTAATATTATTTATTTTGGTAGACTTCTCCCCCATTATTAAATAATTTAATCAACCCTTTGAGTCAATTTATATAATGCATCTTTCCACATATTTGAAAATAGGGTGGTTAGTTATTCTTTTCTCCATTATCATTTGATCCCCCAACAAGAAACTCTATTTTTGTTATTATTATAATCATATACATGGGATTATTCTTAAAACTGCATCTCTAATTTGGAAGAACATCAATATAATTTTTTACCCGCCAATGTCTCAAAAAGATAATTACTTTTGATGATTATGTTTTAATCCAAAATATAATTTATATATTTTTATAACAATGTTGATAATAAAACAAGAGGTTTTTCATCAATGAATTGTGAAATTCACCCTATATTTGAGGAAGGATTCACTCTCCATTTTCATAAGCTCTGTAAATTCTATCTGAATATTATTTTTGAATATTTTTAGTAATATTAATGGTATCATATATCTTCTTGAATATTTACCATACATTTCTTCCATTTCATTGTTAGTATTCATATTCTTTATCAATTCCATCTATTGATCATCATCCCAATAAAAATGATATATAGAATATGTAATTTCTCATTCTATGAATAGTTGACCATAGAAAATATATTTTTTATTGAGTTAACCCACTATTCCATCATAAGTTGATTGGAAGTTCTACTAAGCATCAGTGACCATTGACTTAGAAAGGAGTCCACGGATATTTTCCCCATCAATGTACATGGAAAATGTATTACATGATTATGGTTATCATTCATAGCTTGAGACTACTAGTTGAGATCAACCATGATGATTTTTACTCCACCTCCAATTGTGTTGGTAATGTCATTTGGACAATTATTACAATTTTTCTAATGTGGTATTTTGATATTGGTTCCCTTCGTTTCTTTTATTTTCTAAAATATAAAAGCATCTGATAAAATATTATTCAGTAATATATGAATAAATAATTTATTATCATGTGAAAACAATTTATTAATTCATATGATATGGGATCCATATGTTTAGAGAAACCATTTCCTCATATGATACTTATATAATCATATACATTATATTGATAAATAATAATAAAAAAAATTAATACATTTATATATCAATTATAACAGTTTTTATTGGAAAATTGAATCTACCAACGAATATACCATTGGATTTTAAAACTAGGTGTACATTAAAAGTAACTACTTATCACCAGGTTGAATATTAAGTTAAAACACAACCATCCGTTTTTTAGGTTAATACCCCTAGGTGAATCTTGAAAAGAACTACATCCACTAATATAATATATTCAAATACTTCATTTATTGGAGACAACACACTCTTTATTTTACGAATCTTTTGGACATTTTCTTATATATATAACATTCTATAAGGTATTTAACAATGGTTTTCTTGTATTAATTCCAAAATTTCCAAAATCATTCATTTGATGAAAACTAAAAATACACAACGTTTTTTTAAACTAGTATATAATTTTTGACATTGATAACATATCTGTAATATGTTTTAGTATTGGAAGGTTTTGTATCTTGGGAAAATTTGGTCCATACATAACTTTTACAAAAACAAAATATAAAAATTATTTACTTCCTTATTTATAGTCCTCCTAAAGATATCATGTTCAACTTTGTAGATTTATGTGTACAAGGTAGTACATTAAAGAAATGGAGGAGCTAAAATCCCATTACGGGGATGAATAACATAAAAGGAATAAGATATATGGATCAATTGTACCAAGGTGAGAATAGTCATCATTTTTATATCATAGTCATGGTATTATATTCAAAATTATGTGGGAATAAAAATAAAAAAATTGGAATGTGTCATATTCCAAACAATAAAACATCATAACATTGTTTTCCAATACCACAGATTTATTTTATCAAAGGTGGCATCATTTTCACACATAACATACATGGATAAAGATAATCATTATAGTTGTGAAATAACCTATCATCATGCTCATACATAATAAAAATTATCTCACTAGATATATTTAATTAAATAATATAATAGAGTTAAAGAAAACAACATATCACATAACAAAAAAACATAATTTTCCATGAAAAATAGAAAGGGAACTCATTAGAATGATCGAAATCATTTTAACAGATGAAAATAGAATGGGTTTTATAAGGGTTTCATTAATCAAATATTAGTGTATAAAATTGAGGTACAAAAAAATAAGAATTTAAAAATATCTTTTTACATCAAATGAATTCATAAAACATCATGGCTGTTAGTGTTAATGAGAAACGTTTTAGAATGAATCAATGAGATGTTTAATAAAATCACATATTTTTGGAAAGTGTTTATAGGTGGCATTATAATTTTCTATAAAAATATAATAATGCATATCCATACAAAATTAAAAGGTATGGATGAATGAAATGGATTTTGGAAGTAACTAAAAATATTAAACATTGAAGATATATGTAAATAAGTGATAAACCCAAAATGAATGTGTTTGCTTCCTGATTTCCTTTACATTAGGTCTTAATTTATTTCTTCACTCTTCCACATCATGTATAATGAATTTTTGGTTTATTGAAACATGAAACAATAATTGAATTATGTACATTTTTTAATTTTTGTATCGATTATAATCAATGTATTTTCATTATTAAATCTATGTATTAATGTTTAATCAATTCGATATTATTGTTTCCTTAAAATATCTTGTCTTAAATCAATTAAATGACCTTTCTCTGTTGTAAATTATACATTAGTATGATTAACTCTAGAATAATGGAAATTGATTTATTTATATATTAATATATTATAAATAATTTATTATAATTATCCATAATTGTTTTTACAATACTAAAAATGGAAGTGTCCCCATTGGCAGTGAATAGACCATTACTGGGACATTGTTAATAGATGAGGAGAGAGATTTATAATATATATATATATTATAATTACAATAATTGTATTACTTTAACATCAATAATTTTTTAAACAAAGTAATTAATTAATTTTATCGGTTTTTCGATATAAAAATATATTTATATTGATGAAGAGAATATGAAAAGAATATGAAATTACAAAGGAATCATACATACTTTTTTGTGTCATTCCTTTCATATGGTGCATAAATCCTTATAATATTAGAGATCTTGTACATCAAATTAAACAATAGATAATATAGGTTTTAATATATGGTATTTGGGAAATTATTTGGATTTGTTCAGTGTATAAGATGTGGGTTCAAGGGGAGCAACACTTTGTATTTATATTTAAGGAGAAGTGTGCTTTGAAGATAACATATTGTATACTATTGAATTTCAAAGGTAAACATAATAATTTTGATATTTAATTTATAATGTATTCAATGTTATTAAAATATATATTTCTTGATGAATTTAAAACCATTTATAAAAATAACTCATCAGTTAATTAAAAACCAATGTGGAAAATGAAAGCATTTTTAATAGAATACTATAAACATTAGAAAGTGAAAAATAATTATGATGTTCCAAATTTAAATTTAATGACTTATTTAACACATTAATCATATCTTTGGAAGATCCTCAATTTATGGAATTCATTATGACATTATTACATATTAAATGATGTAAATATAATAGATCGGTATTGTAAAATTAATATTTATACAATTCAAAAAAAATTGATTTTTTCCTAAATATTTCGAAGATTAAATCATTCGAATATTTCTATGGGATAATTAATAAAATGATACTTATTTTATAAAAATAATTTTATAATATTTTTAATTTTAATTTCAAGTATAATAATTGTTATTTTTATGAAATGTGATAAAATATAATGTATTAAAAATGTTCTTATTGTTTCATTGTGTAAGTAAATCTTGATATTTTTGTTATCACATTAAAATATTTATATTCTTTAATGTTACTAAGGTTAAAAATTATTTTTCGTAAAATTTTCTGATTTTTTAGTCAGGTTACTTTCCAATGAGAGTCTTGTTATTATAAATGGATAAGTTACAATTTCTAATGTTCATATCACTATTACAATAGTTATATTACCTCTGATAAATACGCATTAATTAGATTATTCTTTATTCACACCCATTCATGTTAAGGATTAAAAATTTTCTATTCTAAAATTTTACTTGGGCTACTATTTTTTTGTATCTTTTTATAGTTTTTTTCAATAGTGTTATAATTATAAGAGATTAATGTGATCATATTTGTCAATTCAAATTGTTTTTTTATTATTATTATCCCATTTTACTAGTTTCAATTTTTAGGGATAAATTAATTTTATAAATGTAATTTTCTTTATTATAGAAATAAATTATAATGTGTTATTAGTTTCAAACAATATTATATTCCTAAATATGAAAAATATTATTTATTCATAAGGTAAATTATATATATATATATATATGTATGTATGTATAACTTGGGGATGTTAAAATATTTCTATTGAGGAAAAAAATAATAAAATTACCCATACAAGGTGAATAATAAATATAATAATTAAAATACTATAAAATCTCAACATAGTTTCTCTTCCTAAGGATGAAATATTTTCAATTGAATTTGTATTTACCTCTCTTAAAGTTTATAAAAACCACAAAATTCTCACCATTCATATAATTCTACCAACCCTTTAATTCAGGAACAATAACTTCCAATTCTATATTATGAGCCGAGTTGTTCTTTTAATGTGGAAAAATCTATTTATAATTATATGAAATTAATTTTTATCCCTTATAAGTAAACATCCATAACCCATTGAGTATGAATCAAAACAAACCTTTAATCCCTCACCTTGATGATGTAAATTGACAATATATGATTGGGTAAACATTATCTTGAATTTTGGAAATCAATATTCATAGTAATTTGACCTTATAAATATGTCCACCTTCATGGAAAAATAATGAAAATTAATTTTTTAATTCAAAATCATGAAATCATACAACCATTATCATCAAGGTGGGAGAATGTAATGGAGACCAAGTGTACTATTTCAGAGAATAAGTTTGAATTCATAAAAAAAGATCATAAACTAGTGTAAGTAATCAATCTATCACATAGTATTCCTTTTATAGATAACAGATCAGCTTTATAATTCCCCCTACACTAAGTTTTCCTAAAAAAATATTTTGGATGGAAAGCATCCTATAGAACCTGGCCATGTAAACCAACTCCCAAGGGATGACCCCATTATTTTCAAGGGATATGACCATCATAGCAGAATCTGTCTCTACATTAGTGATGTGGATATCCAACATTATACTTAAGGAAATAACCATGACCAAGTATTTATCCTCCACACATATGGAATTACCTACACCAAAGTAGAAATTAAATCCCAGAATCATGGAACCCATCCATCTAAAACCAACCCACCCCCTCTCATATCTCTATTCAAGAAATATCTATCAATATTCAATTTTATCCTCGTACAGGGATGAACCCATCTAAACCATCTGCCCTGATTGAGATGGCTGTACACCGTACCTAAATAGAAACAGGGGGAAATATCCTCAAGGTCACATTGTGCTCTGTATTTTTAAATTTATCCCACTACTCCATCACAAGTTTATTCACCCACACATGTAAATGGTTCACAACAAACATGGTTCCCTTCCAAGATTTTTTTCAAGCATCCCACAAGATCTAGAAAATATATGAAAAAATCAACCTGTGAATCTTGACCTCTGTCCCAATGTGCCCCAAGCCCTGGAACTAGTTCTCCATCATGTCCTGCAAGGGACCAATGAAATCATTAATTTTTATCCTCTGTTTTAGATAATTCCAGACATCATTTTCCCAATCTCCAAGAAAAACACATGCACCAACATTTCCTGATGCGACCTACTACATTATTAACACTAGGAGGCTAGGTTATCTCCTCTTCTTTTTATGTTATCATCGATTGATATAACATGGATTCTGATTTTCCAAACATGGATGTTCATCGTCCCTATACTATTATATCACTAGATAATCAAGTCCCAAAAATCTATTCCACTAATTCAGTGAATCATGTTACTGAAATCAACATAAGAAACTCTATTGGAAGGGGATTACATGACATGACACATATTTGGCTAATCAACTATGATGATATTGTCAAAAATATTCATTTGATCCCTCAAAAAAATAGCATCAAGGATTTCCAAGTAAAAACTAGACTCTTTAATTGAGATGGTTAGAGATGGGAATCCCGGAATGTGGAGAATATTTCCGGACCAATTAGTATTCCAAAAGCTGATATCACCATAAACAACAACCAAGTGGACAATTCTTTCCACCACCTTCAAGGGTCTATGAATTCACTGAGAAAGACATGATAACTTCCTTGAATTCAAAACCCAAACACTCCAGTCCTCCCCATATCTATCATTAATTAATTTTTATTATATGGAGTTCAGTTTATAAATATCTCAATCTAGCCTTTCTTGCATTTATTTAATGGACTCCTCCACATTGCGAAGTCCAATACCACATACATTGAATGGTCTGGATAATCATTTCCATAATTCCAAATGATAGAATGCAATGTGATTTTTATCCAATAATAACGAAGAAAAAATATTTTCTAAGATTCTAATAATCGCCTTATACTACATAATAATGTATATAACATTCCTTGGGATTGACGTGAGAACACAATTAATCAAGTTGATTCTACCCCCATGTGAATGGAATTGATTTTTTTTGTAGAAAATTCTCCCTGTAATCCGACTGACAATTTCACAAAAAAGTTCCTTTTTTAATCTTTCATTGGAGATAACGGTTCCCAAATAAACCATAGGAAGATGATGTCATTCAATACCAATGTTATATTGGATTGCACGTATGAATATTATGGGGAACTTGTTGGAGAAGAAAATA
This sequence comes from Viscum album, assembly GCA_963277665.1. NCBI lineage: Eukaryota > Viridiplantae > Streptophyta > Magnoliopsida > Santalales > Viscaceae > Viscum > Viscum album. The sequence continues at coordinate 49,280,550 of OY728152.1, read as the reverse complement.
CTACTCATTCATCAGTGGTTTCATTCACCACTCAACTTTCAAAATGTTGACATTACATTGGAGAACCCAAATATTGATTATTTTCTTACATTAATTAATAAAAACATATTTTCTGCAAATATAAGTGGTGATATCATGCCATGAAAAAACCTATTATTATAGGGAAGTATCTTCCAATCCACAACTATTTGATAGATATTCCTTCTGGTGACTCCTGAGACAGAATTAAGAATGAAGGTGACAAAGGATCACCTTATCCAACACCATGTGCCAATTTGAAAAAACTAAAAGCCTCGCCCAAAAGAGAAACTATGATCTATAGGAATGAATATCATCTGAAGCATAAGTAACACACCCATTCCTGATATCCAAAATATTTCATAACCATATTAATGAATTGTTATTCAAAGTTATTGTAAGCCATATCCATATCAACCAACTAACTATATTTTTATTTAAATTGACAACCATTTCATAGGCGATACTGATGGACCCCTATATATTTTGTCCTTACACAAGCGCATGCCACTCTACTAGGATAATTATTGGAATAATACTACAATGTCTCGTATTAGAAAAAGAGGATAAATTTTTATAAGCAACATTACACTGGCATATAGGTCTAAACTAATTCAAAGAAAATGTGTATTTCACATTAGGGATGAGAACCACTTTAGATGTGTAGGTAGGTCTAACCAATTGGCCACCGTTGAAAAATCTGGCACCACCTGAATCACTATACGTTAAAAAATATCTTAACTTCTACAAAGAAAGCATCTGGATATACATCCGGCCTAGGAGCTCTTTTTTTATTCACACCAAATACAGTGATTTTTAACTCTTCATCCTCTTGTATTGCCAATAGCATATCATTGTCCCTATTTTCCACCATCCTTGGAAATCTATTCATAAAATCCTATTCTCCAACCAGAATACATGAACTCTCTTCAAAGAAGTTGTTTAGTCCATCCAATATATTTTGAAGAAATACAAATCCTATATCCCATCAACATTAAAATCCAAAATAAAATTTCCATCATCTATATTGAAATTAATTCTCTTACTTACCATTTTATAAATCAGGCACACTTTGAAGTAAGTAGTGTTTCAGTCCACCTTTTCAAGCCACAATGCACTAGAACATTCTCTATAATCCCTTTCAACTGTTAGTAGTTTCTCAGCAAGCACATTCTTCTTTTAAACCATAAATGCAATGTAGTCATCATCTCAATAGTAAATAAGGCCATTCTAAATTTCCTTAATATCTCAATTTAATCCTTCCAAACTACTATATTCAATCTTATTTCGGGGAAGCTAATCTGGTAAATACTTTCTAAGGCCTTGAAAACAATTCATGAGACCAGTCTAGATCATTCCATGCTCAATTCATTACCAATAATTCTTAATGATATAAATTAATTACTCAATCGGATTTAAATTATAAAAATAGAAAATCTTTCTAGGTCCCGCATCCCCTTCCTTCATATTCACTAACAATGGAACGTGTTCAGACACAAATTTGGTAAGGTGAGTGTCTGAGGTCTAACAAAAAGAATCTCGACCATAAATGTTGGTAATGTAGTGATAGAGTCTAATGAAAATCCTCCTAGAGCCTTTATGGTTATTACATCATGTATACATTCTTCTTGAAAATCCCATATCAACCCGTCTCATTGAAGCCAGAATGTTTCTAAAATCAAAATTTGAATTTGTCTAAGTCTCCACTCCTCCTCACTTTTCAGGGCTATTAATTTTTTTAATGTCACCTCCAAATAACCAAGAATGATTAAAATGCTAAAATGCATGATGTTTCTGTAAAACATACACTGCTTATAAGCCTCACAACTAGAGTAAACAAGGGGAAATAAAAAATCATTAATACTGGCATCAATCTCTATTGTAATGTACTGTGAGGAAGCCTCCTTCATATCCAACACAATCTCTGATTTGATGAAAATCCATATATGATAGTTGTTCATTATATTATGTATGTTGTTGATGAATCCCAAATTTTTTTTGAACAATCAATTGAGATATACACCTTTTTTGGTTCCAAGAGAATGAAAACATAGGCATAATGATGAATAGATTTGGATTCCAAGAAGGTGCCATAAATGTTATCCCCTAGGCCCCAGGACATCCATATGATAAAATAGATCATTAAATAAAATAAGGGGTTACCATATTTCCATATTAACATATTTCCCAAATTGAACATTGAGACGTCGTTGCCTGAGACATCGATCTGGTGGTATGATCGTTGATAGTAGTGGGGGAGAACACTGTTGAGATTGATCCTTTCATAGAATTTAGAGTGGATCTCCCCTTATCATCATCATCTAGTTCCTCCAACAATACAAATCTGTCAGAGGAGAGAACCTTCTAAGCTTTTGGGCCTTCGAACTACCTCCTCAGAAAAAATATAGTCTAAAATTATCCACTTCGGAGACCACCTAGTTGAACGGAGCTTCGCCAACACACCCTAGGGGATAATGTTGGCCCCCATGACATCTCACCATATGTTGGATCTTTTCTCAAATAGCATAGGGAGGGATAATAGGATCATCAGTACCGGTGATATGTAATGGGATTGAGCATGATCCAAATGCTTATGATCGTAAGCATTAGGAACCAAGGATCCCAAACTAGATGCCTCCAAATGAGAAACAAGAACCATAGACATTGATAGAGGCACAATGGTGGAGGAAATAGGGACCAAGTATTTCATGACAGGCTTCAAAACTGAGAAATTTCTAGGAATGTGAAATGTTGATTTAAATTTTGAAATAATGCCTGAAAAAGTGGACATGTCACCACCCACTGGAGTAGAACTAGATTACAGCGGCACTGAGCCCAGAAAAACCAAATAATCTACCACTGCATGGATCACTGACCCATCAACAGAAGCAAATAGAGAAGTTTTAGAAGAATAGGATTCATCCATTTGATTTAGACTCCTCAAACATGATTATCAACTTTAGAACACTTTTGGTTTTATTTATTTTGGAGGCACCAGTACAGGTTCTATAAAACATAAAATATTTTTATTAAAATATACTTAAATTCATTTGTGGAAGTCCATAAAATCTTACAAAAAAGCTATATATATATATATATATTCATATATGGATCATATATGTATAATAGAAGGAAACAATACACACCCCTAGGCCTATAATGATAGGATTCACCCCCTTCGAGGGTTGAACACTCTATATGATACCCATTAATTTGATTTTCCCCAAGACCTATAGACATGATGTCCATTTAGAATGTTGCACACTCCTGCATGGATTACTCCAAAATCACAACCATTTATTACCACCTGCATCACTAATTATTTCACTAAAATTGGTAATAGAGAATGTATCTTAGGCTTTATAGATCCATGAACAAGGAAATCCATTATCGCATTAATATATACATACTTCCCCTATAAAGGCACTATTTCTACAATTTCAGTCTCCCACTCCCCATAGAGGACATACAGTGTACAAACAAGAGATTAGAATAATTAGCTTCTAGAATATCTTTCAATATACCCTAAGAAATTTGTTGACCATAATATCCATATAATGAAGGTAAATGATTATATATTTTGATCCATAAAACCACTAATGTTACTAAAGGGACTAACTACTAAATTATACAAAGAATATGTCTTGGTTTTCTTGATTCATTTCCCCATAAGAGAATTCATAATCTTATATATTGTCTTGTCATTTTCCATTAAATTAAAACATTTTTTCCACATTAAATTGATAACATTTTAATTATTTCTTATTATTATATTATCATTTTATGGTAAATTATTCCACTTTGGCCACCTTGTCTTAATTTTTTTCATCATTTAATATATTTAAAAAAGGATTTTTTCTCGTTAGTTTCTAAAAAATTTCATCAGATTAATTTTCGAATATTTTAAGAAAATAAAATTGTTTTTATTTGTGAATGTAATGTCTATTATGGTTACAATTTCTTATCTCACACTTTTTTGTAATTTTTTTCTTCGATCAATATATATATATATATAATATTATATTATGTTGTAATTTGTAAAAAATTAAAAAAATTAATTAAATAAAAATTTTGTGTTTCTATGTCTTTATATTTTAATACTTTGAATGTTTCTATAAGATTCATTACTTTTACATTTTTATAGACTTCCCATAGTTGAGGGTAATGAATTGGTTATTTTTTAATGATTTGGATATTCATTATTGGACTTCTAAGAACAGTGTAAGGCTTTATAAGCCAATATAAGTCTTCAATGGAAACAATGGAAGACTTTTAAATTTCTCATAATAAGACTTAATATAATCTTAATGATTTTAGCCTTTTTTATATTTTTTATCAAATATATTGAAGGACACTTGATGACATAAATTCATGGTTATCAATGATTAATCTAGTTGAGTTTAATGAATAATAAATTGTTCCCTATTAAAATAGTACCCACCCTATCTCCAAATTAAAATATGTTTTTAAAAGAAAAAAAATGAGATGAAATATCATGGAGGGTGAAATATATGAAGCCTAAATTGGTTCAAGGGGAATTCAATGATGATTCCCTTCAATCAGAAGTTGATGACATAAAAAGGAAAAACATGATGATACCATAACTGAATCATGAACAACCAGAGAGAGATAAATCATGGTTTTGATGGAGTAAAATGGCCAAATACATAATTTTTGGCTTAAGGATGTAGGATCCACAAATAAATATGATTTTTTTGACATAGATATTATAATTTGGGAACTCCATTGAATTTGGGTAAACATATTCAATAAATCATGAATAAACAGTACTAAGGGTGCACTCATTTCAAGATCATGGTTGATGAACCTAATTTGTTTGATAAAAATTTGTGATAATTTTCAATGATATTTCACATTATATTATTCAAATTGAAGTTCATTTCTTGATTCCAGACTCATATATAATGAGTACAAGTTAAAGAATTGAATTTCATGGAGGATTTTTGATATCGGGTGTAATTTTCTCTAAAAATAGATGAATTATCAAAAATGTTGGGGATATTGAAGTACTCTAACCTTATGGGGATATGTTTCGGCTTGGTATCATGATATTTTATATATATAATACAAAATATTAGATAATATTGAAAATTAATTATTATCAAAGTTGACTTAATTGAAACTTGAGTGTGTCTGATGCTCAACAAACTAAGATCTTAGGTTTTATTCATCAATAAAAGTATTCAAGAGTCTAAGATTTCATAATATTTCATGACTCAGTGTTCCAAGGAGGTGATTTATTTAATGTTATAACAATATGATTCTAATGATTTAATGATATGGGAAATATCTTGTTTATATGGTTATGGTACTAAAGATTAGGGGAGGTGGTTTTCACAGAGTAGTTTTATAACAGAAGATAACCAAGATTATATAATGATGGATAGTATTTATACTAATTTGGAACCACATGACTAGGGAAAAATAGTTGTATGGGAAAAATTATTTCAAACGAGTGTTGTAAAAATATACATGAAATACATGGAATTTCCACCACATGGAAAAAGTGACAATAGAAATTACACGTGATAGAGATAAAACTAAGAGTGTACATATATTTTAGAAGGATGGGATATCCTGAATGGAAATTCACAAACACAAATAATTTTGAGGTTGAAAAGGAAAATTAGTTTGGGATCGAAATAATAAACTAGTATATAAATTCCAAACTCTCATAAGAAAGCATGCTCAATGAATATGTGGGATGTTGATTTAAAATTGGAAGAGGAGGATTCATTATTTCTAATACATGTACAACATATTTTATAAATAATTTCACTTGTTTTTAGATTTCCTTTTAAACAAGCACATCACTTGAAAACAAGATGAAAATATAGTTAATTCATTATTTTAATTCTATTCATTTACATTATTTGTTGGTTATTACTTCAATCCAACCAACCTAGACTTCTAAATTATTTTTGTCCTACGATTGGTTTTTGAATTCTTTTTTATCTATAATGTCATGGTTTTTTTGACATCATTTTACCATTGAAATGAGTCAATAGTATCAATCATAGTTATATTGAGGGATGTACATTTATGTCATTAGGAAATAAAATTACATGAATGTACACACTATCACTCATTTGTTATTGTTGTGTGAAAATAATCCATGATATATATTATTTTATTTTATATTTTACATTTTACTCTTGATAGGGATAATAAAAAAATTATTAGTGATTCTCTTTTATTAATTGACCATTTTTTCATATAAACATTTCCTTTTCAAGGAGTTTTTCAGGTAGATTCACCAATTTATTTTTGGTTAGTTTCTTTACCTTAACAATGTTAGTTCTAAATTTATTGAGACATTATCATCAATTTTAAAAAAAATTAATTATTATAGACATATTTCATTTCCTTTTTTAGAATAATAAGATCCTTATAAGGCCATCAGTACATCCGGAACTCTTCCCATGTGTTTGATCCTTATTTCCACTTACTAATGTTAGTATGTGATTATAAATTCTATTTTGGGAGATATAAATAACCCCTAATCAAAATTTGGAATCATTACCAAGTAATTAATGGTGTATAGTGTTTTAGGGATTTTTAAAAATGAAAACAAACCAAAACTGAATAAATATATTCATGTCTATTACTATTAATGAATATTAAATTTCCCTTCATCTTACATGTGTTTGAGAGTTTTTAACAATCAATTGTTTAGTTGTGTGTTTTTGTATAAATTCCATGAAAAATATATGACAACAAGTTGTTATTGAATTATGATCTTATATTTACAAAATCAGTTTTCCTTTGAAACTATTCTTAGTACATTTTAGTTTTTTAATTTACTATTTTCATGGTTCCTATTTAAAAAAAAGATTAAATCTATTGGGATCAACAAATAGAAACATATTCTATTTATTGTGAATACTATTATATCTTTTTTTGGTAGTTTCAATATAAAAACCACAAAATACATCTTATTCTGAAGAAATAAGAACATATTATCATCTTGATGAAGAATTTCTATTTGAAGTAAAATAATATGATGAAAATATTCGCTAAATTTAATGAATCAGATGAATCTAATTAATCTATAATGTGATACCTACCCAATGAATCTTGTGGGGCAAAAAAATTGAAAATCAAGTAAACAGAGAATTGAGAGATGATACAAGTAACATGGAAAATTTTTTGGATGAAAAAACTATGGAGAGTGAACCTTGAAATTAAAGATGGGACTAATGAACTAGAAGAATTTGAAATTGAATAAGAAAACGTTTTCACATTTGAATAATAACTAAATGAAGAAAACGTCTACAAAAATATGTGAAATAATTTGGTTATAATGAAAAATAACATGAAATGGGTTTCCTAATTATTTTATTGTTACCTGGGATAGAAAATATTTACTACTATATGTATTTTGAGGGTGTGATTTCTATGATTGAAACAAAAAATTACACATAAGGAGTTAAATATTAAAAATGCATCAATCTATTTTACAAACTAATGAATAATTAGAGGGATTATTAAATTCAGAATTTCGGTAAGAGAACATTAAATAAAAATAGATTAATTATAAAATTTGAAAAACTACTTTGAAAAGATATCTTACCTATTTTGAAGCCTAAAAAAACTAAACTACATCTTAATGAAAAGGTTTAAGGGTTGAACTTTGAGAAAAGAAATTTCTGTGAACATTCACTCCTTTATCATGTTAAAAATGTTTAATCATAGTATATATTTAATAAAAAGGAAATATATTTTGATCTTCTAGGAAAAAAATAGTTTTAATTTGGAAGCATGTGAGTCTGATTTTGGAATTACTGAATTGGAATCATTCTCATTTAAAAATGAACTAGAACATTCAACTAATTCTGTACAGAAGGATGAAATATTTTTTTCTGAATACAATAAAAAAAAATTTCACATACTATACGGTAAAATATGAAATTATTTTCAAATGTTTTAATTAATTAGTTTATATTATTAGATGATTGTTCATTGAATAAAATCATAGTTTTAAAAAATCAATTTTTATATATTAAAATAAATCAACTCTTGTATAATTTTCTGTGAACTCATTGAACAATTTTAGTTCTAAACCTCACATAGACTCTATAAATAATTTAGATGTGAAATTGTTTGATTTGTAATGAATTAATTACACAATATACTATTAAAAAATCTCTTCTTAAAACATTTTTCAAAACTCTATGACTTAAAATTTGTTTCCTCATATTTGACATAATTTAGATGATTTAGTGTTCTATTATAATATAGTCACTCTCCTTATAGAGAATATTTCACTATATTACATTCTATATAACATAAAATATTTCTATCATGAATTAATTATCGGACACAAAAAAACTTCTCTTTTGTCTGTGAATAGACATTGAGAGGATCTATTTTTATTTGAAGGAAAAAATTTACTTCTTTGAATATCTTAGGAGAGTCTATTCTATTGAACCTATAACATATTTTATTGAAACCATTATGGAATAGTAAATTTTATATATTATTTACTCTTTACTATGAGACGTCATTAAGTAGTCCCTCTATTTTAAACTATGTTCCAAGGTGTTTAATATAATAATTACGGAGTTTCTATTTTTTTAAATATCTTTAACCACATGAAAATATTTCTCACATTGATATTCATGGTTTTAACACATTTGGTGGTTCCAAAATAAGAAAACACTATTTTTTACTAACTCTGTAGATTTTCCTAGGAATTTCCGGTTTGGAAAAAAAATATATCACTGTTTGGGATGAATACGAAGATTTCAAATTCACATTTTTATTCTTTCTAAAAAACATCATCATTATTTTAATTTTTCATTCGCATTTATCCCCCATCAACACACTATTCGTAAATTGTGATTAAAAGTTATTTCTACTATATAACCTATCTAGAAATAATCATCCTACAAGCCTTAGAACTTTCCAAACCACATACTTTAATGTTTCAATTTATTTTATTTATCAAACTAAAATCTAATGATTATTTTTTCTTTATAATATAGTTATATAAAATTAACAAACCAAGAATATATTCATTTTTATAATAGAGAGGTTGATTTATTATAAATTATAGATCATAACCAAATATCATGGGATATTATTTTTAATGTTTCTCATTATATTTTTAAATTTTAAATTAGTTTAATCTTCTTCATGCTTATTTTATGGTTTATTTAAACAATTTTTTCTATTATTGGCTTAATATTTATTAAATTTTGAATGTAACAATTGTAGGGAAGGTTAAATTTTATTTTAGGATACTTCTTCTTTTGATGGTTTTTTTATTTCTTTATTTATGAATAATTTTAACACACATGTCGTATTAATGTAGAAATTGAACATAAATCTCATTTTAAATTAATATAATGTGGGTTTATCTTGGTAATCAATTGCCTACATTTTGAGTAATTTATTTCAGATTGAAAAACTCGATTATAAAATTTATAAAATATTTTTTAATAAAAAATTATTTGATCAATATTGAATTATTATTTTATCCCCCAAAAATCATTTTGACACTTGAGAATAATTAATTAATCATTTCTCAAACATGATATTTTCAATCTTTATTTCAAAAATCCCTATGTTATTCAATATTTATTAAAAATAATATACATTCAAAAAAAACAATTGTATATGATTTTGAGGGAATAAAATTGTTATATGGAGGATAAATATATTGATTTTCATGGACCATTAAGATAAATAATACGAAGAAACCTAAAATCAACATCCCTTTACACAATCTTTGGTGACATTTTTCAGTGAAATAAATTTTATAAATCTCATGTTCAGTTTTTACATTTATGTGTCATAAAAATAAACTCCCAAATTAAATTTTCTCAAGAAAAATGGTAGAGTAATATTGTATTTATTAAAAGAAAAATTATTCCCCTATCGAGGGACTTGATTATTCAAATATTTCACATCTATATTATGTTAAAATATAGAAAAATACTAATTATATTTTCATTAATTTAAATGATTAAAAGTTTATATTTTAGTGTCTCTTATGGTGGAATTTAGTTTTTAACTTGTTGTTGTTCAATACTAATTTATCTATTATCTTTGGGAGCTGAAATCATGGATTGATTTCTTTTTTTTGTTCATTCATGAAAATATTTTTAGAAACTAAATAATATAAATACAATAATTTTAATTTTATTCTCATCAATTCAAAAAGATAATTCAATACATGAGAAAATATTTTCATAATAATATATATCCTATTGTTTATGTTTTGTGGAAAAATAAGTTTCGAATCCTCACTGTGACGCTTTTAAAATATATTTGGGGAGCATAAATTCCAAAAAAATAAACATTATTTTTGGACATTACATCTCCTACATTGATATACATCATTAGGGGAAATTTTTAGTTTTATGTTTTGGGGAAGGTTATTTAGAATGTGGTAATATATTTTACAATGTTATTTAATTTAAAAATTCCCTAAATTTCATTAAAAAATTAAAGTTCTGGAGTTTTGTTTACCACATTTAGTTGTTGATTGTTTTATTAAAATTTAATTCCATTTTATTATATTGGAGAGGTTAATATATATTACTCTATAGATTTAATGGAGTACATAATTTTTTTCCATCTTGTAATATCATTCCTTTGGTAGAATTTTGGGAGGGATACTTATAATGTTTTATTATCATTGATGTTTTTTGTTGGAATTATACACTTAATATTTGAATACAAATGAGATATGAAATGTAATCCTAATAATGGTTTAATATTAAATTTTTTACAAATATACATATTGATGGGATATTTATTAATTAACATTAATAATTATTCTCACTCACCAATTCAGTTGTTATGCCTATAGTTTCATCGGTAGGGAAATAAATGGTTGGAATTTCCAGTTGGATGAAAATTTAATGTTGTTTAATTCCATTAATTTTCCTAAATTTTATTCATTTTTTTATAAAAAGAAACCAACTTTCCACATAAACCATTTAATTTTAATTGGATAGTGTCATTACATGTTTGGAGGTTCCAAAGGGGAAAATCCATTTTAATAACACATGACCTATAGAATTTTATTTTTTCATTCCTAATATTATGTTTCATTCATTGAACATGATTAAATTATTTCTTGAGCCCATGTAATATCTCATGTTTGGGGGAATTATATTCCCCTTCAATTGAAAAATGTCTTCCACATTAAATTAGTGATATTTAACTGATTTTTTTGTGTTTATATAATACTTTAATGGTCAATTCATGATATATTATCATTTAGTTTCAAAGTTGTTATCCTTTTAATAACTTTATGAAATTAAAAAAAATGGGATTTAATGATTTGAATTTTACTCAGATTAACGTTATTTAATTTTAAGAAAATTTATTTATTTATTCTATTTTTTGTTGGAATATTAATTTTTGATGTAATTTTCAATCTCTTTATATTATATAATTAGTTCAATAATTTTATCATATATATTTATATTATAATTAAATATCATGTAAATATATATTATCTATAAATTACGTTGTGATTTCCCTTAAGTATTTTGTGTGTGTGAGTGATTTTATCATTATACCTTTCATTTTTCAATATGTTTCATAATTTTGATAATTTTTTGGTCCACTAAAAGGAGGAAATAAGGATTTTTGAAATATCATAATAATAGTTATATTCATCATAATACTTTTAGGTTAATCAAACGTTTTCTCCAGTCTAAATTAAGGCTTCCATTTCACAAATATATGTCTTTTAAATTTCTAATTATAAGATTAGGCAAAATCATATTGCTTTAATCCTTTTTTAAATATTTGACGGATGACTATAAGAGAATATTGAGGAAAAAAACTCATGGTTATCAGGGAAGAGTCTAGTCCACATTAATGAATAGTCACCTAAGCTCTATCAAAAAATAACCTCACCAAAGTCTACAATTAAGACGTCTGACCAAGCTACATATGAGATAAGATCTCCTAGAGTTGGTGATCTATAAAGAGTTAACATATTTGAGGGTAATTTATTATCATGTATCATTAATTAGAATTTTATGTCTCTAAAATAATGAAATTCCTCATACCATTATTGAAACATAAATAATTTAATATATCTATTTAGGTTTTTGATGGGGTGATGATGGTTGAACACTGATTTTCTAGATAACAATTATAAGATATATGAAAAATAGGTTTCTATCGATATATAGAGCTTAGGATTTTGGTAAACCATTGATTTTGGATGGAGGTATTTTATGAATCATTAATAACCATAACTGATAGACACTTGTATTGAGATTGAGGTTGATAAACACAGGTTGGACTAAGTAGGGGTATGATAATTATCAGTGGTCATATATCCCATGCTTAAGGATCGAATATAGCTATAAAGAGGATCTACTAATGAAATGAATTGAATTGAGTTTTTATATCAGTTGTGTAATATTATCTATTTATATATTAATTTTCAATGATGGTGAGAACTTTAATGTACTCCAACCAATAATATAAAATATAGAGAAAAACTTCATGTTGTATTTATGATATTATATAACAAAGAAAACTCAATTAAAAATGAATGAGTGACAATGTTGAATCCATTTATATAAGAACTTATATGTTCATTAATAGTTTGAGTTCTTGGAGTTTGTTCACTCATCCAAGTACATATGAGGTGGATCTTTTTTAGATTTACATGATCCCATATGCTGATATAGTGAAAGATCATTTTCCAACATAATAATAATACAATGAACAATTACAGTCTTCGAGGCCTTCTATATCTGTTTTCTATACATAATATTAATATAGGATGTCTAAATTAGCTATTTTGTAATGGATTTTCAAAATGATAATAGGAAGATAGAAAGGATGTCTACTAAGATGGAAACACATACATGGGAATAATTTGTTGTGAGGGAATTATTATTTTCATGTGATTGTCCCATATGAAGTGGTGGGAGAAATTGATTTTTTCCACCTAGAAAAGAAGTTTTGATATTTTCATAGTGATGGTGGAAAAGGAAAAATGTTTACATATATTTATAGAAGAGAGGATTTCCAAGTAAATAATTTACACAAGAAACCAATTCCAATTTGTATGGGGGAAATTCTTCTTGGATCGTGAGTATGATCTGGGAGGATCATGAAATAATTTAATGACAAAGATATCATGATTCATATGAGGGATCTTGAGATTAATTCTGTAGTGGAGGATTATTTCTTTTTTACACTATTTCTTCTTTAATTTTTAACCATTTCAGTAATGTTTCCCATTGATTTTGAACACGCATTATACTTGAAATAAAATTAATAATTAAATTTATTTATTTTTTTAATTATTTTAATGATCATGATTCATTTACATCTAAAAAATAATTCATCCTTTTTGACTATTTAATTCATTTTATTGTTGTTAATGGTTGATGAATAATGGTTAAACGCCACTTCCAAGGCTATTTTGAAATAACATTCATGTTTCAACACATAGATAGTGTGGTTTGTATGAATAGAAAAAATAGAAATATATGGATTCGAGATAGTGAATACCTTAAACGACCATGTTTAATTCATTTCAATCTGATTGGTGAATTAGACTCTTTATAGATATTGTGTTTTTCTGGTATTACATATTACTCAAAATAGGGTAAGTATGAATTTTTTTCTAATAGAGCTAGTATTTTTTATAGGAATTGAATTTTTTTTATATTAATCATAGAATATTCAATATGTCATTTATTCAAAATATAAAAATCATATTAATCTTGGATTTGACCCTTAATATAGTCAATTATAACACTGTAGACACTTAATCATCATTTTAAACACTATTCATTTTTGTTGTCAACATTTCAATATATGTTTCCGTAGAATTGGATTGTAATGATTCCCCTAGTACAACTCACCCCCTACAATTGGATTTGACCCAACTATTCATTTACATGTGAGAGTATGATTTTATAATTGTTATATTTAGAAAGTTTAAAGACCTATCAATATCAATGATTTTACATTAAACACCAATTTTAATACAAATTTAGAAGAAATAAAGAGATGTGACGAACCTATACTGAATAAAGCATAGGATAGTGTAGAATAAAAAATGATCCACTAAAATTAGATGGATCCACTCTAACATAAATGTTATATTGTCCTAACATATACATCTTTTATAAATCATCATGTTAAGCCTAGGGTTTATGACCCTACTATAAGGATTTCACTCCTTATACGTATCCCTTTCTACCATGTCAACCTCATCAAATAGACATCTATGAAGGGGTCAACATACCATAATGGTTGATCCAAATACTACATACAAGACCTTCCAGATCTATAATTCTATGTCAATGTTTCATTCTAATAGAAATATACTAACATGCACTCTAGCTAGTTGGTCATTTATTTTCTCTATATCCACTCTTCAATGTAGTCCTTGTAAAGATGGAAATCTTTACCACATCTGAGAATATAGTAAAATTGAAAAGCATAACTAGTTTCTACATTGTAACTTTCAATAATATTTCAAAATGTTTCACATTTTATTCCTCATCACTAATTTGGATAAATGAAATAGAAGTAGATATTTTAACTCTATAGAATAATCTGTAACAATCATCAAGCCTTGAATATGTATTTAAAAAATTAACCTAATATGGGGTATGTAGAAAAAAATATTCAAATAATAGATCATGGAAGTTGTTTTACATAGGAACTGGTACTTATTAACTTCCAACATCATCTCCCAACATTGGAACAACATATCTTTCAATGTGAACGTTTCAGTACAAACATGATGTTGGTTTGGTCTCTTGATACAATAAAATATATGATAGGGGAAATTGGCCAACTCATGAGCCTCATTGGTATGTATATCACCCCATAAGGTTAGATGATAATGGAAATGGAAATATATATTAATTATAGAATAATTTTTCACCTTACATGACACTAATTGATCCAAAACATAATGATGTTATGTAATATCATCAAAGACATGAGTATCAATGGAAGGTTAGTCAAGTGGCACATGATCCCATTATCCTTATATATCTATGGGAAGAAATTATAGAGGTGTAATACAACATAATAAAGTAGATAAACATGTATAAAATATTCCTTAAATAAATTCAATACATATTTTCTAGAACTATTTTATGAAATTAGTTCTAAACCCATCCCCCTTTCCCTTTTTTAATTTATCAAGACAATTTAGGGTTTAAAATATTTAACAATAAACAGAAAATTAACAAATAATAATTTTAATGTATAATTAATGGCATAAAACAAGGTTTATACATCATAGGCATTCTCTAACAAAGATGAATGACATATGAAACATAATTCTACCATCTTTTAAAATAAAATAAAAATACAAATTCTTTAAATTTCACATAAAATAAGTGTATTTTTTATAATATAATATTATTTTTCAATTACGAAAACCAATAATTAAAACACACAAACAAAATAATTATCAATATATATATTTTAAATGTTAATTTATTTACTATTAATGTTATAGCCTATATGTGTCTCGAATTGATTCCATCCATATAATCATCATGCCTGGAAAATAATTTCAAATTATATATAATCATACCCATGGATTTATAATGAAATTTTTTATGGTTCAAGAAATTAAAATTCCAAAAAAAGACTACTATCCATAAAATAGAAATAAATCCTTGACCATACCTAATAACCCAAGAATCTACTATAATTATGATATCAGAGAATATTTTTGGGTAGCTTCTGGAGTCCTAAAAGTCATATATTTGGGATAGTGTTATGTCACATTACTAAGAGTCCTTAATATATACTCTAGTACAATTTTTTGGCCATTTCCCAAATACTTGAACAATTTTAATTGTGTTTCTATAGAACATTAGGTTCACCTCTTTATTTCAAGTGGTTGGTGTCAACACCAAGGTAAGAAAATGAATCGATGGGAGATTATTTATCCCCATGATATTAAAATACATAATAAATGAGTCAATTAAAAAGTTGAAATAAATATTTCTCTATATACATAAGGAGTATGATAAACTAATAAAGAAGGGTGTGTAATGTAAATTTAAAACAAATGATGTATAGTAAATCATCTATATGCCATATGAAACATAAAACTAGTCTAAAATATCGAATAAAAAAACTAAAATACAAGAAAAAAGAGGTATAAACACAACTAATGGGACCTAAACAAGACTCAAATACTCAAAATATATATTCAGTGAGATTTTATCACAATGAAGTCTTATACAATGTTTCTTTTCAGACAAGCCATAAGAGTCCAAGAGTTAGGATCCTAGTGTGCGAATGTTCCAAGGAAATGTCAAGGATAGCCCCTAATCAATAAAATTGATCTTCATATACTATTATAAGATCATTTTATCCTTATTCCACACAATGTTAATAGTTGTATCACATGTTCAAATACCTTTCCATTACCTAGTTCACATACAAAAAATATTGTGCATTCCACAATAGATGCTCATGTAGGGTGTGAGTTTGATATACCTATTATCTTATAACCATCAACCACTAAATACATTTCAATACACTCAAGTGAATATCTAAAAAACTATAGGAGTAGATTAATTGAACAAGTAACAATATTAGTAATATAATCTAGAAATGGTATTTTACCAAAAATTATCACTCCCTATACTAGGGTGATCTATACATGTCAAACCTACATTGGGACAAAACATATTTTAGAAAAACAAAAAAATTAGTGTGATCAATCTAACCAATTTTTTATAAATAGAATATTTTATAATAGATATGTGTTAGCATAGAAAACGATACTATTTGGGGTTAGAGAAATTGGTATAATAATGTTAGGTCATTGTGAGGCCTTACATACCAACAACAAGATCAAATTTATTCATCCAACCTCAAAACGTTCATCAAATTAAAAAATACCCATTTCAAGCATTCATGTCAACCTATTATCCCAATTCAAAGTAAATTCCATAAAATTAAATGAATTTAATAATTTTTTAAAGACTATTATTATTAGTATCATGCAAGATATGATCTTTCAATATAAATAACATGTTGTTAAATAAAATCATATTACTAAAGGAAGTTATAAATATTAATATACCAATTTTAAACAATGGAATGCTAAATAAATTATGATGAAAAATTTATCAACATACAATACAACTATAACATTAATGTTGATATGAAGTTAATCAAAAAACATTTAAGAATATCTTTATTAAAAGATAACCCTTTGGTGTTAATTATATTATGCCATCAATATTTAGTTATAATCCCTAACCCAATTATATGATGGAATGAAGTGGATTTCTATATAATCAACTTTAATTATTGTGCCTTGGGGTTCGGGTAATATTCTAAAGCCCCAAATTGAAACTTTATACGAACCATAAATGTGAATTAAAATTACATACCTATTTTTTCTCAATGAATAATATAGAATTTCCAAAGGGAACCAATGTAATATATTATTATATTAAGATAAAAAATTTCAATTCAACCAAAATCAAATAATATTGAGGGATTGAGAATGATTCAATATACATAATCCCAAATAATAACTATTAGGGCTATATATAGTGAAAAAAGTATTAAAATAAGGATAAAGAAGTGTTTATGTTCTTACCTTATAGGGGATGAATGTTCAAGACCAATTTGAACCTCTTAGATCATTGATCAATGATTGTTAAATACTTAGATATGTAGTGGAGGATGATATCATAAGAAAGGGACTCTCGTGGCCAAAACTAGAATAGAAATATGACATTATGGTAGAAAACTGTTATTTTTATTTTTCAACTCTAAAATTACATTTTATTACATTAAAAACTTGTATAACTCCATTTTAAAGAGATCATAAGGCCTCTATAAAAAGAAATTTACTCTTACATCCCCCACCCCTCCCTCCCCATTATTTTGAGGGACCAATATTTAACCTTTAATGGAAATTTTAAGATTTATAAAAACTCTCCCACTTCATATCATTACTTCACAACCATATTTTACCCCTATCACATCCTAAATCATCCAAAATCATCAAATATCTGTTATGAAATTTAATCAAGAGACAGAAATTAAGGAGAAGAAAAACCTTACAGTGATATATACATTATTAAAATAATCATAAAAATATATTTAATTCATTTAATGTATCAGCTATTTTATAGTGGGAAATAATTCTAAAATATATTTAAAAAACATGGATAACATATTTTTACATGAATGATACATTTTAACATTTTTAAATATTCAAAAATGTAAAAAAAATATTATAATTCATAAACCATATATATCAAATACATCACCCCATATTATTAATAAAAAATATTTATTTAAAAAAATATTACATAACATTTAAAATAAATTAAATGAATATGAAATTAGTTTATTAAAAATTCAAAAAAGAGTTATAATTTATTTCACCCACCCCCATGATATATCAATCATTAAATTCATCACATGATATCATACATCAATATTTATACTTAAACTCTTCTCAATTTTTTTATTTTAAATATTTACAACATGTATGAAATATATATTTGATTCCATATTGTGTGTACTATACAGTATATCGACCAAATGAAATGGTGGGATAAAGTAATTGTAGTTTTATATTGTGTAGACCGTGATATAGTGAATTAAATTACATTATAAATTCTGGTATGGAATTTTTTGTGTTATGTTATAATGTGTCACTCATCATTATTCTAATACTATAAGTTGCCTTTTTTCCTTTTATTAGAATTTTATAATAACAAGTTGATTCTGAACATCCAAATTAACTATTTATACAATAAAAAATGATTAAAATGGTGAACAGAGAGTCACAAATTCTTATAACTTATGTAA
The DNA here is from genome assembly GCA_963277665.1 of Viscum album. Classification (NCBI taxonomy): domain Eukaryota; kingdom Viridiplantae; phylum Streptophyta; class Magnoliopsida; order Santalales; family Viscaceae; genus Viscum; species Viscum album. Next base: position 49,261,698 of record OY728152.1, on the reverse strand, counting down.
CAATTACAAAAATTTTATATTTGATAAGAAAAGTATTTTAAAAAATTAGGATTCGTAGAGAACTATATAAAAACACAATTATTTTTAAATTATAAATAAAATAATAAATTTAATACGATTCTGTAATTGAAATTCTTTAAATTTGTAGCACTCAGACACTCTCTCAAATAAATTTATCCATGAAGATACTGATGATGATAATTTGCTTCCCATGTCTTTAGAGATTAATAAATTCCGTTGACATCCTAGTCTGATGGAGTATCATATAATATTTTTATTTTCCTTATAAATATTTTGATTAATATTTTTAGAAAAATCATATCATTATAACAGTAGTATGCATTCATAATTTTATTTATACAATCCATAATGAATGAATAGAAATTAAAAAAAATTATTTCCAAAATTGTTTCATCCATGTTTGAAAAAGTTTTATCTACTACAAAACCCTTCATTTGGATCATATCCACTTCAATTGTATTTGTATAAAATATCGAATATGTCATTAAACAAATAAAATATGAATTTCCAAAACCATGACATGTTTTCTAAAAAATGTATTTTAGGTTCTTTTTTCCGTAACGACTAAATATTTTACATGAAAATTGAGAAAGGATTCATAAATTTCATAATTCACATAATGTTGTTTTGAATAAAAATATATGAAAAAGTTTATCTAAAACTAATATTTATAAAATGATAATTTAACATCATGGTATTCTTGAAAAACAACTATAAATAATTTGAAAAAGAATCCTTTAGAAAACCATGACATAATAGAGAAAACCAAAATAGAGGATTTAAAATAGTATTTTTTTTAATGTTCCTTATGAAATGAAATCACCAAATGAAAATAATGATCATGTAATGAATCTGATGGTGGCATTCAAAACATGAAAAAATGTTTTGCAGGATCGGATATATGATTAATGTAGATTTACAAGGTCAATCATTATATAGATTATATATATATTAATCTATAGAATATTATAAGAGATATCATATAAATTATTAACATATCAAGACACCATATTTAATCATACTATAGGATATTATTTCTAAATTTATTTAAATTATGTTAAAATTAGTTTTTGTAGGTCTAATAAGGGATTAAATAAATTGAAATATATAATTCATATTTTTTAACGTTTTTTAAAATTGTTGGATGTTTTTATATGAATATTTTTTCATTTTTATAAAATATTTGTTAATATGATTGAATTAATATTTAATTACATATAAATAAATAATATAAATTAGTTCACGTTGAATAAATATGAAAATTTCAAATTTATAAAAATTATGAATTTCTTATATAGCATTTTTGTCTATATATTTATTTTAGTTGTTCTTTTGAAAAAAATACAGGTATTAATCTCAATTTAAAATTTATAAAATGATCATTTATTTATTTTATTCCATTATTTAATATTATTTAATATAATGTGTAATATTTTGAGAAAATTATGGTTTAGTATACAGTTGTAAAAAATATCTTATAAATTTATAACCATTCGTATAGGGAGTTTTATTCTTTGTACAATGTAATATTTATGTACATTAAACCAAATAACATGTCAGTTTTTTTGTTATAAACATGAGACTAATGGTTGGTTTAGATTTAAAAATATTAGCTTTGAGGATTGTAGTATAATTAATGTTACACTTGAATAATAATCCAATGATAGTGGAACATTGAGTCATTATACTTAGTGACCTATAGAATTATAATATGTCTATAAAGAAATTGTTTTAATACCGTTCACACCACGCATACTCTTCAAATGATTATTTATATGATTCTAAATTTTAAAATTAAAGGGTTTCATGAACCTTATACGTGGGATGAATTTAGAAAGGTGTGAACAGAATTGGATTTTATTTCTAGGAAATTAACAAAATTCATTATTTGTATAAAAATTCATATATTTATGTTTTCAATATATTAATTGAAAATATAAGATAATAAAACTAACTATTTAGAATCATGAAAACATATTGGGAATATATGAGATAAGATAGTGACACAAAAAAACCCTTTACACATTATATGTTATAGATTATATCCAAAGCAAAAAATTATCAATACCTAAAAAATCTAAGCATGTATTTTATGCCACAAATGATATCATGGATTATCTATTCAATGAGATCATGATATTTTATAACCAAATGGTTAGGTTCCTATTTCCAGATAGAGATTAGTTTACACTAATCTAGGAAACCATATAATTCAGTATACCAGAGGAATTGTGTTTAGATAATCCATATTATTTATTTGGAATGTAGTGATCCATTCATATATCTATGAATCATTTTTGTAATGATTGACATGATTTTTTTACTAGACTTAGTCTTGAATTTTGTTATGAGTTTTTTTGGATAATTTCTGAAGCAATATGGATATATTTCTAGACATTTATATGATATAAATTTTATGAATAATTCATCATTCTTACTGGAGAAATTTTTTTTAAATTCATTATTAAATGATTATAAACTATGATACTCATCTAACAAAATAATATATTGTAGTTAAAGTGTATCAAAATATTCAAAAATGTATTTTTGTTCAATTGTTATCACAGAAAATCTAAACATAATCAATGTTTGATATTGGTAAGGGAACATTAAAATATATCATTGTTCTATTTTATTGAGTAGCCGCCTCTTGGGAATTCAGATGGAGAAGCTATTATGAAGAGGGTTGTTGGTTCTTAATATAAACATTTTATAAATTATGTTTATGATTCAAATCTTATGTTAATATCCATGGAATGTGAAATTAAAAGGAAACATGATAAAATGGACATGTTTAAGATATTATATAACATGAACACTCTATTGGTGAAATATTTTCATGAAAATTAGGAAGTTCCAAAAGAAATTTATAGATAAAATATGCCACAATTTATTTTATTCACCTCTCATAAACATAATATGTTTTCATATGCATCATGTTCTAAAAGATCATTAAACCAATGATAAAGAGATTCCTATCAGTGGAGTTATTTTTATAAATTTATAAATATTCAAAATTTAACAACTATAACTTGTAAAAAATATTTCCCATATCATATTTTACCAGAATCTCACTAGAATACTAATAATGAAATTAAATATGTCATGTATGATTTATAAGGATTGGTCGTAGTGAGAGAATATGTATCCATTTCATGTCCACTCCCTGGGGTCCATGGAAATTAATTATTAGAAATAAGTTAATTGAAATTTGAGACAACTCTCATTACACTCTTTATACCTCTAGATAGGTATGATCATACTAACTCTAATTATTTAAAAAGTATTTCAACCAACACATTAGAAAAAAAGTATGAATCTTAGAAACATTATTTCAGCGGCTTTCATTATGGTGCGCACGTCTGTCTTGTTCTGGGATGAGGGGGCGCTGGTTTTTCTACCTCACATTTCCGCTTTCCAATGGTAGGCGGAATCTGCTCCTTATTCAGAGACATCTGCACCTTGATCAAAACGTGATGATGGGATGTCAGTTCTTCCTTTCATGTATTCCTACTCGTAACTCGTCACCTAGTTCGGGTTTCCCTCATAGACTTAAGACGTTGTTCGTGAAACTCTTCCCAGCCCCATATTTTCATGGACAACAGTTAATTACGCTTCTTCTATCAGGACATTCCAAGGGGTTTGGTCCAGGTTGCAACCTTCGGTTAGGCGAGTAGTCATGTTGAGAATCACTGGCATGTCTAGATATTGGGGGATTAGCATGTATTTCCTCTGTCCCTAATTATATGGATTCTCGAGGGCACAGAAGCCTAAGGCCTCAAACATCCAACGTGGGGAATCGTATGTCGTGGGCATGTACTTGAGGTTTTCCTTAGCATCCTATGTTTAACAAAGGGTATGCCGCAAGTTTAACATCTAGGAGGGATGGATCAGGATGATTATAAAACTGACTAGAGTGGATCAGATAGAGGAACCCCCTATAGGTAATAACAATATTTGGGCCCACACGTGGGTGGATTCCCGAATTCTATTAGTGGGAGCGGGGAATGGGGTTCCATGATCCCACCGGGATGTGGCAGCCCGGTTAAGAATCAAGTTAGACGATGGATGGTTGAATGGAGTGAAGGGGGATGAGATGGAACCGTCATGAGGATGTCGATGGTTTTGGGCTTGATCCTCGAAGAGACTTCCTAGTTATCCATGTGGCAGCGAATCAATGTCCACCTAGTTTATATGATGACGTATTACTGTCAGTTGTGAGTTTCAATGGATTACCATTGGTTGATGTTGCAATGGCTTACTACTGGATGGGGTCACAATGGCTTACTGCTGATTGTGGTCACAACAGCTTACCACTGGACATGTCTGTCATGCGGGAGGTGGGAAAACTGACGTCAAGTAGTACCTGGGGTCCAATAGTGGTGGGCTTGAACCTCGTGGAGGCTTCCAACATAACATGCCTTAACATGGATCAAATTCCTCATATTTTGGGTGGAAAGGGGCTTGGCACACTGACACCGAGACAATTAGGGACAATGGTTGTTGGGATTGACCCTCGTTGAGGCTTCTAACATACCATGCATTGACATGGATCAAAGTCCTCATAGTTCGGGATAGGGATTGGGGCTTACACTCTAGGTTGCACAAGGTTTTGGGTCACTGATATGAATGGGGTTAGAAATACCAGGTGGTGGGCATGAAACTCATGAGGCTTCTTACGTACCCTGCCTTAGCAAGGATCAAATACAACGTAGTTCCGGATGCATTAGCAAACCGACGTGAAGGTGGGCCTGGGGTCTAATGGGTGGTGGGCTTGAACCTCGTGGAGGCAACCTACATACCATGCCTTGACATGGATCAAAGTATACGTAGTTCTGGTGGATGGATTGGGGCATACACTCTGAGGTGGCCCAATGTGTTGGGGGCTTGAACCTTGTGAGGCTTCCTACATACCATGCCTTGACATGGATCAAATCCCACGTAGTTCAGGTGGATGGATTTTGGCTAACACTCTGAGGGGGCCCATGGTGTTTGGGGCGTGAACCTCATGAGGCTTACTATATACCATTCCATGACAAGGATCACAGTCCACGTAGTTCAGGTGGATGGATTAGGGATTACACTCTGAGGTGGCCAAAGATGTTTGGGTCTTGAAACTTGTGAGGCTTCCTATGTACCATGCCTTGACATGGATCAAAGTCCACATAGTTCAGATGGATGTATTGGGGCATACACTCTAGGCTACCCAAGGTGTTTGGGTAAGCAACGTGAATGGGGTTGGAATGACCAGGTGGTGGGCTTGAACCTCGTGGAGGCTTCCAACGTACCTTTCCTTGACAAGGATCAAAGTCCTCATAGTTCATGATGGATTTCAGTCTTACACTCTAAGGCGGGACAAGGTGTTTGGGGCTTGAACCTCGGGATGAGTCCTACGTACCATGCCTTGACATGGATAAATTTCCATTTAGATCAGGGGGATGGATTGGGGCATACACTCTAGTCTACTCAAGGTGTTTTGGTATTAAACCTCATTAGGCTTCCTATGTACCTTCCCTTGACATGGATCAAAGTCCACGTAGTTCAGGTGGATGGATTGGGGATTACACTCTAGTCTTCCCATGGTGTTTGTGGATTGAACTTTGTGAGGATTCCTATTTACCATTCCTTAACGTGGATCAAAGTCCACGTAGTTCAGGTGGATGGATTGGGGCTTACACTCTAGGCTGCCCAAGGTGTTTGGTGAACTGATGTGAATAGGGTTGGAATGATCGGGTGGTGGTCTTGAACCTCATGGAGGCTTCCTACATACCTTGCCTTGACAAGGATCAAAGTACTCATAGTTTAGGATGTATTTGGGGCATACGATCTAAGGAGGCATAGGGTAGACGTCATGGTCGTTGTTCACTCTAAGCCCACGTGAGTCATGCTCGATGTGAGAAACAAGATGTAGTAGAGACCTGACGATCACATCATGAATGGTGCGTCCATTGGAAGTGGAGTGTGTCTTATGCTCTAGGCGACACATTGAGAGAAATATTGGGACTTACTCTTGAATGGAGGACCGATGGTGAAAAAGCGCAGCGGGAGAGGGACTTGGGATCGAAAAAGGAGAAGCATGGTTCCCTAGCATGACGTTCACTGGCCCTAGGAACTGTAGATAAAAGGAGGACCATGGATGTTGCATCCTATAGGAAAGCTAGGGGCTTACACCGAGATGGTTTCCCTTTCCCCACAGACAAACACCACTCCCAGAAGGAAGATATCATCCCCTGTGGAGACCAGGGGCATGGAGAATGACCATGGAGGGGTCACCCCACATGTGAGGCACGGGGCGAGTTCACAGTTTAACGTCATGTGCTGAGGATGATAGTTCTTGGAAATTTAACATCTTGCATCTCGGACGAAGGTGGGATTCCTCCACACCCCTAAGAAATACATAACTGGTACCCTCTGCTCCTTGTGGCAGGGAAGGTATCGGCAACGCCATGATGAGGGGTGTCATGGAGCGAACCATCGAGGGGCCCACGTTAGTGTGGCTATGTGAAGAATCAATAGCCATTAGTCTTACTATACAATGAAGCATAAGGAGAAGCAACCCAACTGGAAGTATCATTTAGGGGACTTTGAGGTCACATTGTGCAGCCCTGGAGGGTCGCACGGAAAAGGGAATTTCCAAACAGAAGGGTCCATAGGCAGGGGCCTTGTGAATCTCTATTGCTCTGCATGGCAGAGGGCACTTTTGAAGGGGTATTCTTCGCGAAGTGGGGTGCCTTAGCCTATGCGTAGGGAAAAGGGGCATATGGGAGGTTCCTCGCGAAGGAAAAATGCATTTGTGCAGAACAGCCTCGCGGAGCTAAGGTGCCTAATGAAACAAGGTGTCGGGAAGAAATGTGCTTCCCGAAGTACAGTGACCCTGCCTTAGCATGTGGATCATGTGTACATAAAGAGTGTTTCCTGAAGAATAAATGCTTCGTGACGACCCGGGTCCCCTTGGGGATCCCCTTCCATCGTGAAGGCCCTTAGGCTTCACGAAAGGGATCCCTCCCAGAAGAGGGGTTCACAACGAGCCAAGAGGGAGGCACTTCGCGGAGCAGAAGTACCTCGCACAACTCATGGTTCACGGACCATAATGATGCTTCATGATTCGAGAGCAAGGAAGTCGAAAGGTCGGATTATCCATCTTTTGAGCTCAGGGCTGCCCAGTATTTATAGGCAAGAGGTGCCGCAAAGCATAGCTCACGTGGCACGAAGAGGTATTTGGTTGCTTCGCGGCGGGTCGCGAACATCAAATGCAGTCATGGAGCGTCCCACCTTCTTGCTTCACATTGGGCTCATGAAAACCAAATGCGTTTGTGGATAATCCCACCTCATTGCATCATTGTGGGCTCATTAATGTCGAATGAGTTTGTGGAGCCTCCCACCTTATTACTTAGTGGCAAATGCGGTGCTGGGGGCGCTCCTCGAAGTGGCTTGGTGAGGTAGTCAACAGGGCCTTTATTTGGGATTCTTCTCTGTCCCGAGTTTTGTTGCCAAAAAATTCCCCACTTAGACTTGAATATGTGGAGAGATCAAGGGTCAATATTTGTGGGAAATCTCCGAAACTCTCAGTAGTTCGTGATATTGGCTTGAAAAGAAGGATCGTGAGGTGTATAGGTGACGTGTGGGCCGACCGCGATGCGATACTGTATGAGAACTGGACACAAAGCATTGCTCTGAAGGTCTTCACCTATAAATACGGGGCCGGAAGGCTTTTTCCCTTTCCCTTCTCTTTGAATTTGATCTTTTGCGCTCTCAATTCGGGAAGCGTTACATACTCCGTGAATGTTCTCTACGAATCAAGTCTTCACGGTGCACAATGAGTCCTAGAATGTGCATTGGTGCTCCGCGATCTAGTCCTTGAATGCCCCGTCAGCACTCTACGAATAGTCTCGAGGAATAGTCTTTGCGATCGCGCCCTGTGGATGAGCTTCACAAACCAGCCAGTAAATCATCCGAGTTCCAGACCTGAATGGCCCACCAAGAAGCTGCCTAGGGGGTGCTTGCAGATGCTGCCCAAAGGGATGAGATGATGAATAGTCAGGGGCTTGGAATGTTGGTTTGTAGCCACTCGGAACATAGTTCACTAGTGGGGATGCTATCATAGAGCGAGAAGAACTACCCGTTATGTAGGAGAGGGATGACGTCTTCATCCCTGAAGCAAGTAGGGACGACCAATCTTACTAGTGTAGGAGCACGTAGTGCCAACACCGATGGTTCAGAGCGCCCTATGATCATGCCAGATATGACTTCACACCCATCGTTGCCGACTATTTATATAACCATCTGAACAACGTCGATAGGAAGTCATTGAAGTCCGAGACGTCCCCTCCTCTGTACCGATCTATCCTCATGGTGGCACTGGGTAACCCGAAGAAGGGGTGGTCTGAGGAATGGGACCTGCACCAGGGCCGAAACATCATGAATTATTGGGCCAAGGCATACTGGTTAGGCACCTCGTGTGAGGAGTTTGGGGTGGATCTGAGAATAGTGGGCTTGTATGTGGTAGTTTGGGCTTCTCAGTTCCATATCTACCAGCCGAAGCAACTAATTCTAGAGTTGTTGAGTAGGGGGTCACCGAGGACCAATACCTTACACCTGCATCATTGGGAGGTCGGAATCAACTTATGGGACATGCATCAGATCTCCGGGGTCCCGATACTGGGGGTGATGTATGATAAATTCCTCCCTACTATGGGTCTGTGGGACGATCCAGAGAAGATTTCGCGTCTGGCAATGGCATTGATGAAGCTCATTCTCAGGGAGGATAATGAGGTGGTGAGGGATGTCCACTTCAAGAAATGGTTCATGAATTTTAAGAACTTCCCAGTAGACCATTAGTTCCTGGAGAGACCATGAACATTATGATAGGAGTCCTGTAGTAAGGAACACTTGTACTGGAGGCTGTTGGAGAATAGCCAGTGGAAGACCTAGGGGTTCAGTGTCAGCACTGAACAACAGCCAGTAGTCAGGCTAGAAGCATTCATCATAGCTCTATGATGAGGTTGGATCCTTCGGGTTAGAGATACCAACATGGGAGTGCGACCTAGAAATTTCATCATGGCATCCATATTGGTGACCGTAGGTCGGGTCAACCTAGGGATCCCGATGCTTACCATGTTGTGTAAGATGTTGTGGCACATCAGCGAGGGGAAGAGGCCATAGAGGGTATGAGGGACATTCCATCTCCCTTACAGGTGGATTGTGGAACACATTCGGGGGATAAATGAGTATACGAACACCATATCGCCTCCAGGTACGAACTTCCGCCCATCAATCTTGAATGTCGCAGGGAGAATTCCGACCAAGCTGACCGAACAATCGGTTCTGAACCTAGTTTGGAAGGTAGAAGATTTCAACTTCTATCCATTGCCATTGCCAATGAGGGCCTTCATGGATGATGTTCAGGAAAGGAAGAGCACTGGTCCTACCTCCTAGCCTTTCGAGGTGGATTCTTCTTTGCTAGTGTGGATACTGAGCGTCTCTCCATGCCATACACCCCACACCGGTTTGCAAGGAAATTATGGTGCCTACAGCAGCTGACCCCGCAAGTCTACCTGGAGGTGCGTTTTGAGGAGCACTCATGTGTAATGAGGCAGATGTGTCTCATGTTCACATGGGTAGATGGGACGATGCGGAATGAACAACCTCCACCGACCGCCATCCTCGAGATGATAAAGGAATATGCCCAGAGCTGGGAGGTGGCCTACCCGGGGGAGACGCGGAAGCTTCCAACCACTCTAGTCGGAGATGGTGGGCCTCCTAGACCTTGACACCGAGAATGGAAGGCGGCCGGGGCATCCCGCATTGGCAGGGCTGCTGTAATGGCGATGCCCGCACCCGTTGAGGGGGATGCAGTGGTGGTGGATCCTCCAACGGCAGCGGAGCCGGTGGTCCCAGGAGAACAAAGTAATCCGAAGGGGCGGTCACCGAGAGGATTCCGTCAGATTTCTACTCAGGTCCCGGGGAAACAGCTGCTCCATGTTGACCTGCCAGAGAACGCTATCTTTCCAAAGGCCTATGACATCTGGGAAGTCATCCGACAATTCCTCATCCCATCTGAGTTATGGAAGCACCTTAACTACCTCAGGATGGACATGTTGGGGATTGGACATATTAGAGATGGTTTTCCAGTATCCTAGGCAGAGGCAGAGCAATGCATAGCCGATCTAGATTAATTTATCCATTCTCGAGGTGCCTTGCACCCAATGATAGACTGGGTCCGAGTGATGTTGGGTCAGAGGGTCCCTATGCAACTGTCAGCGTCTTACTTGAGGGAGTGCATCCCTCTTTCGGAAGAATCATATGAGTCCTCCTGGGGAGACGAGGCTGGTAGAGAGAGTCTTCCAGAAGAGGGTGAAGTCGGTGATCAATCCTCAGATCTCGAAGATTTCACGAAGGCCCTCGAGGTAAAATCACATGTTCCATCTTCAGGGTCTACTCTTAGGTTACTGTGGATTCCTTATCAGCGTCTTCACAATGAAGGAGGACCTTGTGCATATACCTCCTTCCCGCCCCTCAGTGGGTGCCAATGTGGGACCTTCGTGATCCACTCTCGTGGCTACATCAACATCCGTGTGTGGTGGGGCTGGGACACTCGAGGCGGCTCCCCTGAAGTCTCCAGACATGCCAACCATATACGGGTGGCCACGACTCGGGGTTCCGATGACATCTGGCCGAGTGTGAGACCAGGGATTTGACCACTATAAGTCTCCTCTACCGAATTTATAACTGCCATCCCTTGACCACATTAACTGACATTAACATCCCCCTTTTTGGAATGTACAATACTTTAGTTGGCCTGGGCCACTGCGGAGATGTTGGTCAGGACTTCTTGGGGTACCCTTCCCAGGTGTATGCTAATCGTCGTGGAGGTGGACATCCAGCCTGACCAAATTGCAGCACTCCTGATTACCAGCGGGGACACCAGTGGGACTACACCTGATTTTATTAAGGTCGGATCCGATGATGTGGGTCAACCAGACAGTTTAGGCCCCTGCCACACCTGATCCAATTCCAGACGTGGACCCGGCTGAGCAGTTCCTGGGGGCATTCCCTACATACGAGCCTTCCAACTGTGCCAACTAGGATGAGATGGCCTCTAATGAGGAGGAAAGAAAAATAGTATATCGTTTGTCGTGGAAGCTGATCAAATGCTTCATTGATGAATCTACCCCCTGAACTATGGTTGCATGATATGGAAAAACTTCACTCGCGATTGCGCTAACTATACACCGGGGGAGTGGATGCCCAGCGCCCTCAAATTTACATCTAATATCTTATGGCAGAAATGATTTCGGAGTATGACTGTGGCCTCAGTGTAGACTATTAGTGGAGGAAGGCGGTGAACATCAAGAGGCTCCAAGAGACTAAAAACAAGTTTGAATGGTTATTGGGCCGGGGAGATGAGTATTCTACTTCTCTCAATGCGCAATTAGAGCTCGTCTCATGGCTAAAAGCCCAGCTGGTGGAGGCCGAAGAGGGAATGGTGTGAGCCTCTAAGGAGATGGCTACCATTCATGGGGACTTGGAGCAGGCTTGGGTCGTGGCCGGGGAACTCTTCCCTCTCACTGTCGAGGAGGATCGAGAGGTAAACAGGTAGCAGAAACTCCTGGAAGCCACTAGCAAGAGGGTGGTGGAGCTATAAAGTTCCGTTGACGAGGTCAATCCGTCCGTGGGGGGAGTCAACCCTTAGGTACTGTAATTATTGAAAACCCTTAAACGTAATTTCTTTATTTGATTTTTCTATGTCATATCATGCATGAGTTATGTTGTTTACATTGGTTTATTACATCCTAGTGATGTTCGCAGAGCATCCAGTGATCGTTCCCTAAGCTCACCTGGGTATGGATCGATGTGGGAAACAAGGGATGACCACATTATCTGCCCATCCAAAAATAGGCATGCAAGCCATGCTTCGGGCATCTGGGTCTTCAACAACCGGTTTGGATTTCTGGGAGGAAATGGGGGAGACCTAACTAGATAATGAAGCTCTCAGAACATCCGAATTACTATTTTCTTAGCATGCTCTTGTGCACGAATGGGGTACTTCTAGGGGTGCTGAAATCGTTCCGAATAATTGGGAATGGGAGGTGTGAATCACGATACCCAGGATTCAGAACATTGTGGGGGTGTCCTGACAATAAATAATAACTATTTACATCATTGAAAAAAAAAATTCTTATTGTATTAGCGTGGAGTGGGGATAGAAAACGAGGGCAGACCGCTGACCATTTTTGAAACACGGGGACTGACTCAAAATGTCATACGTTGGTCTTCTGGAGCATTGTCCCAGGACAATAGGTGGGCCATAGGCTGAGAATCCATACTTTTAGGGGGTTCATCCAGATGTGAAATTGTACAAGGGTCCGAATAAGGGGCACGTAAAGAGTGGAATGTGGAGTGATGGTTTTATCAAAAAGAATCCAACACTCTGGATATTACACCACCACTGTGGAAGCACATTATAAGGGAACATTAGTATGATAATGGACCATTAGTTCTCTTAGGTAGGGCCTCTCTGGAAAGGGAGTATTCGCTTCCCAAGGTCATCTTGGGGCTTCCCGAACTTGTTCAGGGAAAAATTGAAGTTACATGGTTCTCCACAAGGGGTCAGGCCAGGGGCCAGAAATGAAGAGGAACGGGAATTATGATTCCTATGGATGGACCCTACACAAAATACTGGGGTGTTGCTACATATACCATGAGGATAGGAATAAAGCCATATGTAGTTCTAGAAGCATATTTTAATGTCATGCGGGATGATGAGAAGCTTGGCTACACTGGTGCACATCCTACCAAAACTACTAATCCCTCGTGAGTCATGATCAATGTGGGAAACAAGAAGTTATCGGGGACTATCCTGACATATGAAGGACCATGTTAGGGTGAAAGGACACTCGGTGAAATCCAACCCAATGATGCTAACCCATCCATATAGTGCACCTAGATGCACGAATAGGTAAATCTGAGTATGTCTGAATCCCACTTAAACATGATGATGTCAAAATGTGTGAATAATGATTTTCGAAATCTGGATCACAACGATGGTGGCATGATTATGGAGGATAACTATTGACCGTGGTAGAAACTCCACATCCACATCGCGTTATCCTAGAATGGGGACAGACAAATGAGTGTCAGCCATTGACCATGTTCGAAACACAGGACATATCGCAAATGCCGTCTGATATATTTAGGGATGTCGGCCCGAAACAGTAGGAGAACCCTTAGGCCTAGAATCCATGCTATCATGGGCTCCTTTGGGATGTGGAATAGGATGGGGATCCAAATACTGAGCTCACAGATCATGGCCATGGAATGAGGGGAATGTCCCCAATAAAATTCTACACATTGGAATCTTTGTCAAAACACGTCTGAATAAGATAATAAGACATATTACATATAGGTAGTCGAGTACCTTCCAATTTGGAGATCTTAGTTTAGGGTCGTAGAACTTAGACCACTTATGTTAGGAATCATGGGAGACACATGGTGGGGTAATTACAAAAACCGGACGTGGGTGGGAACCTGGGGCTCCGACCACCATGTGTTCCCTAGGAAGGCATCAGGTTGAGGGACCAAAAACGAGAGTTATGCTGGGACCGAGGCAAAGTGAACAATCGTTCCTATGTACCCCATGAGGATGGGGATCATGTTACACATAGTTCTTGAGGTGGCATGGTAAGGTACCAGTGACAGGGATAAAACGGCCATGCGGGCATGTCCCTCGCACCATGAGAAGCGGTATTTGATAAATTTTGTTGGCCCTTTACTGTGAGTGATTTTATTTCATGAAGCTACATGCCTTGGATAGAAGGCCCTAGAATCACTATAAGAATCATACTGTAGCAGGCGTTGAAAAATTTTATGGTGTGTGACCAATACCAAACATGGTTTCCCCTTGAGTGAAGACATCATAATGAAGTGATGTTTTTCGTCATGCAGCTAGGACGATAATGTCACAGATTAGGGTCATGTGATAGGACCACACAGCATAGATTAATGTTGTATGGCTTGGAAATGAAGGGATGTATAGGACATGATACATCATACCCCACATGAATGAGGATATAATCTCATACCACACCGTATGTAATTATGAGAAAGGAGCCTCAGGCCAAGGGGCCTACATAGAGTTTAGAGGGCAAGGGGCATGAGAAACTAGCTCCCAACTAAGCTGGAACCAAAAACGAGACGTCTGGGTGTTCCTACATTACCCATAAGGATGGGAATCAAGTCACCTGTAGTTCTATAGGAGATCCTAGTTTATGGTTTTAGATCTCGGACCATAGAGGATCGAAAACCATCCAGGTAAGTGCAGACCTCAACCCAATCCCTATGCCCACGTGAGTCAAACTCGGTGTGGGAAACAAGGGAGGAAGATGTTTATTCCAATACCGGGAATGGACGCCAACAGGAAATTAGTGCAGAGGCTTGAATGATGCCCTTATCCTGGCTTCTGTCCTTTTAATGTGCAGATGTGCACTAAGGAATTATACCAAGATTTTCAAAGTTCAACTTGGACAACATGAGGTGGAGAAGGATGTGAATCTTGTAACAGACATTTTGGGCCTAATGGGGTTTGTGTGGCGATGGAGGATAACTGTTGACCATGTTCAAAACATAGTATCCAAATCATGTTAGCTTGAAAAAGGAACATTAAATGAGCATCGACCGCTGACCATATTCCCAATGAATGAATTATATCGGCTTTTTGTCCGCAACCTTCGAGGAAGTTGGATCGTAATGGCGGAGATCCCTTAAGCCTAGAATCCATTCTACATGGGGGTCCCTTTAGGTGTGAAACGTGATGGAATCCCTAATGAATGGGAACACAAATCTAGAAAAGTGGTTGGAATCATGTCCGTGCGGAGTCCGACATTCTAGTTACTAAACCAGTGTACCCTTGGGCACATTGGTGAACCACCGAAGAGGGTCAAAGAGGGTGATCAACATGAGAGTAACCAATTTGAAGGGATAAGTATAGAGTAAGGGGATAGAAAACTCCAAGGAGGGAGAGGAAAATGGCATGATAAATACAAGCCTGACATGAACGAGGACATAATCCCATGCCACGCCATATACTCCCCTCACTAGGGAAGGGTAGGACAAGGGGCCAAGGTGAAATGGAAATTTCTATGAGATGGGGATGGACCCGAAGTCTAGACATTCAAGTTGTAATACATATCCCATGGGGATGGGAATCAGGCTACACGTAGTTCTTGAAGGCACCAGGGGGGTAAGATACCCTAATGAAGGGTGTTCATGGCATGGAGAGTAACCCGATGTGAATGAGGACATAATCCCGCACCACACTGTACACTCCGGATAAGAACTTGGGTTGCCGCCCAAGAAGGCCAAGGGGCTTGAGGCTAGGCCTCGGTCAGGAATGCCCGACCAATTTTCAGTTTAACATATTGCATTGAGGACGAAGATGGGAGTAAGATACCCCAAACAAGGGATGTGTATGGCACGAAGAATAACCCAATGTGAATGAGGACATAATCCCACACTGCACGGTACACTAAGAGTAAGAACTTGGGTCAGGGCCCAAGAAGGCCATGGGGCCTAAAGCTGGGCCTTAGTCAGGAAGGCCCGACCAGTTTTCAGTTTAACATATTTTAGTGAGGGCAAGGTATGGGATAAGTTGTCTCATCTGGTGATGTGTATGGCACATCGAGCAACCCGACGTGAATGATGACATAATCCCATACCACACTGAACGATCCCATAAGAGAGGACCTGGCCCAGGGTCCCGAAAATGCCAAGGGGACTATGTCTGGACCTCAGATGGAAGTCCATATGCCCTCTTGTATGGTTACCACCTCATCACAGCTCCTAAGCCCATGTGAGCAATGCTCAGTGTGGGAGACAAGGAGTTGTCTCAGCTCTCCCCATTATATGGGGGATTAAAACCTGGCTTTTCCCGAAGGTATTTCAATGTTCGGAGATACAACGAGGTATAATGAACAACTACACTCAATTTTAGGGACATCTTGGAGTGGTTCCAATGTCACAGGACAACCGTTGACCATGTTCAAAACACAGAATCCCTATAGTAACCTGAAATGGGAGAAATAAATGAGCATCGACCGCTGACCATATTCAAAATGTGGGACTTGTATTGGCTTTTTGTCCGCGACCCTCAAGGAAATTGGCCATAAGTGGTAAGAGAACCCTTAGGCCTAGCATCCATACCAATCGGGGGCCCTACTGGATGGAGAAGACGATGGAGTCCCAATCAAAGGAGTTGGTGAAGCATAGTTGTACCCATCCCTAAACTAGGAAAACATCTCCAGGGAGCGGGACATATGACTGGATCGAGGTTAACTCAATATGAATTGGGGAAAAATATATCACCCCTGCAATATTTCTTGACCTGATGGGAAGACTCTAGCATTCAGGCTGGGCCAATAGACAAAATGTTTGGGCTTTCCTACATATCCCATAAGGATGGGAATCATGCCATACATAGTTCTTAAGATGGAGTTTAACATCTTGCAGGACGATGCATAGTTTAAGGTCATGTAGGACCGGTCAGTTTAAGGTAATGCAGGACCAGCGTGCTTAGGAAAAGTATTGCTTGAGGAAATTGGCATGGGTGGGTGGAGTTATACGTTCACGATCCATGGTTACCAGGGAGTATGCTCCATTGGGGTAAACCATGTGGACTATGTAAGTACCTTCCCATTTGGGCTCCAACTTGGGTGGTTTCCTGTCAGGAATCATTGGCACTCTGAGGGCCAATACCAGGTTTCCTTGCTCAAAAGAAAAGAGGAAAACCTTCTTGTTAAAGGCCATGTCCATCTTATTCTGAGTCCTTTCCAGACAATTCGGGGCACAGATCATATTCTTTTCAAGTGCTTCCAATTCAGCCAGATGAATTTCAGCCACCTTATCAGGTGCCTGGTGGTCATAGACAGCGGTGCATAACGAAGGCTGCTGGATCTTGATGGGCAGGACGAACTCACATTTGTACACTAGGGAATATGTGGTCACCAAGGTGGAATTAATAGTCGTAGTCTAATTAGCCTAGAGTGCATTGGGGTGATTTTCCGGCCAACTATTCTTGTTCTGACCAACCATTTTTTGTAGAATGTTAGAGAGGGTTTTTTTGAATTCCTCGATCTACCCATTTTCTTATACATGACAGTGGGTGGTATGGTTCGAAGAAGTGTTGTACTTGGCATACAGTTTCTTCAGCTCAGATGCTTGGAAGTAGGTGTTGTTATCGGTGAGTAAGGTGTGTGGGACTCTAAACCAGTGGATGCTATTAGATCTCATCAAGTCAACGATGAAATGGGCCATGACCTCCTTGAGCAGAACTGCTTATGCCCACATAGAAGAGAAATCTGTGGTGGTCAGGATGAACCTGCACTGGACAGCTGTCACCAGTGGGTATGGTCCCATGACATTGAGTCTGCACACTGCAAATGGACAAGAGTACTTGCTGGAGTGTAGAGGTTCTGGTGGAAAATGCAGAAAGATAGCATGAACATGGCACACGTGACATCTCTTGGTGACCATGATACAATCATGGATCATAAAGGGCCAGAAGTACCCAAGTCTCCAGATTTGATGGGACAGCTTAGGCCCTGCCTGGTGAGCCCCACAGGAACTGGTGTTAACCTCATGTATGACCTGAGAAATCCTGAATCCTTGGATGCAATGGAGGAGAACACCATCAAACCCACACTTGTAGAATATCTACTCAATACTGCGACCACATTGGAGGGAAAACTACAATGTGCAACATCAGATTCACTCGCGCTCGGCCCGATCAGCAGGGAGGCAACCATTTTGGAGGTATTTGACAAAATGGCCTCTCCAGTTGGGAGTCGGTTCAACCATTTCTTCTGGAGAACCTTGGGGTCTTAATGTGGAGGATTTAGTGGTAAGATGGTTTACTTGCAGGTCATCGTCATCCTCTGAAGTGACAGGGGAAATGACTCTCTGGTGTGCCACATCTATAATCAGATAAACATGCTTGGATTCTACGAGTGATGAAGCTAGGATGTCCAGGGCATCAGCTCGACCATTCTAAGACCGAGGGACATGAGTAACATTCAGCCGGGATGGAAACCGGGCTATTAGATGGTGGGTCTGCTCCATCAATGGTACGTGCTTTGGCTTTCTGACAACATAGCCATCGTTGAATTGCATGATGACTAGTTCAGAGTCCCCTTTCACATGAAAATGGGGCACATCACTCTCGAGAGCCACCTCGAGGACAATTATAAGAGCCTGATACTATGCCTCGTTGTTGGTGCAGCCTTTTGACAACAAGAATGAGTACAACAGAATGGCTATTGTTGGGGTAATAAGGACAATACACATGCCCACTATGTTGATCCGATGATCATTGAGTCTCCTATTGGTGGGGCTCCGGGAGGCGGCATCAAAGTGCATCTTCCAACATGGGATGATAGGATCAACCGAGAGGATTGCCTCATCGGAAAAATCCAAGTCGAGGGACAGGTCCGTGGGGGTATGATGGGCAGCACGAATATATACCAATTCATGTCCCTTGATAGCTTTCTGAGGGACGAACCTGATGTCGAACTGCTAGAGGATTATCGCCCACCGTGCTAGATGACCAATCTATAAGGGGTGATTCAGAATGTACTTTAGCGGGTCTACAGGAGAGACCAGCTATACCTCATGGTGATATAGGTAATGTTGCAACTTCTAAACATCAAATACGAGCACAAGGCAGCTCTTCGTGATGGGGAAGTATCTGGTCTCTTTATCGAGGAGCAAGTGGCTGAGGTATTAAAGACTGTTCTTTATCCCCAAATTGTTCTTCTGGGCATGAAGGACGCTGATAGATCATTCCAGGTTAGTCATGTATAGGATTAGAGGCTTTCCAGAGATGGGTGGAATCAAGACCATAGGCTAGAGAAGGTACAAATTATTTTCCTCAAATGCGGTATGGCACTCTTCGTCCCGTTTTTAGGCAGAGCCTTTCTTCGTGAGCTGAGAAAAGGGCTTACACTTTCAAGCCAGATTCACAAAGAATCGGCATATGTAGGCTAAGTGGCTTTGTAAGCCTTGAAACTCTTGAATTTTTCTCTTGGGAGGCATATGGCTGGTTTCCTTGATCTTCTCTGGTTCGATGTCGAGGCCTTGGTACCTAACAAAAAAGTTAAGAAACTTCCCAGATGTGACCCCGAAGGCACACTTCAACGGGTTCATCTTCAAGTGGCGGGAGCGGAGGAAGCCGAACACTTTCTCAAGGTCCTTGCGATGGTCTTGGAACTGGTGGGATTTGACCACCAGATCATCCACATTTCATTCCACCAATGTCCCGATGATTTTCATGATGATATGGTGCATGGCCCGCTAATAGGTGGCACCAACATTCTTCAGGACAAAGTGCAAAACCTGGTAACAGAAAGTACCTTGGGACACCCTGCAAGCTGTGGACTCTTCCTCATCATGGGCCATCCAGATCTGATTGTATCCAGAGTAACCATCCATGATGGAGAAGGATTGAAACCCAACCATAGATTTGACCCACAATTTTGTCACGGGAAGGGTTAAATCATCCATAGAACAGAGATATTTGAGGTCCCGGATGTAGATGCAGACATTGATCTATCCGTTCTTTTTCCTGACTGGTACAATGTTGGCTAGCCACATGGGGTACTGGACCTCCTTAATGAAGTTGGCTCTGATGAGTTTGTCAACTTCGGCCTCGACCATGGCACCATCAGAAGTGTACATCATTCTGGGAGGTTGTTTGAACCCATGATGTTTTGCAGAAAGACCAAGGCGGTGGATGGCTACATGGGGATCTAGTCATGGAATCTTGTCGTAACTCCAGGAAAATATGTCATTGTGCCATTTGAGGAGGTCCACATACCATTGTTGCTCCTCAATGGACATGGTGGCACTGATCAATGTAGGTCTCAGATCTTCCTCTCTACTAAGGTTCACATATTCCAGTTAATCGATCATGGAGGAGACGCCTTCTTCAAAGGCGGGGGCAACATCCTCCTAATCCTTTTCTTTGCTTACGGAGGAGGGATTACCTACAGGAGGGGATTCCTCTGGGTCAGCAGATCCAGACAGGAGGCTGATACCATCCAAGAAAGTAGTGGACAATATATTAGTGGATTCATGCACTACTGAGGCCATAGCGACGAAGACAGTCGATCAGATCCATTCTGGTATTCGGCCCAATGTCCATGGTTGATGATATCAAAGAAATTATGGCACATTGACTTGAGTCGATTAATTCCATATGGTTGAAATAGACACATATGATATACTTCCATCGCCATGGGGTGGACATCCTGATACCGTATGAAGGTAGTATTCTCCAGGATCACCTGAGCCTGGTTTGTGTCGGAGAAAGAGGTGATTTTCCACCATCGCTCGGACCTGGGAATATGCCTTCCTCTTTTACAAGAGACTACAAAGCATTATCCCAGGATAGGGGGTTATGGACTCCAATCAATGGATCAGGAAGATGAAGGCATCATCTAGACCAGCAATGGGGTAAGTTGTGACCATGGTGGGCACAACTTCACTTTCCAGAATCTGCTGATCCTTGCTCTTGTAATAGCTTGTGTCGAGATAATGGGCTTAACAAGAGTCAAAAGTAGATTCATCACATTGTAGTAGGCCTACTCGGCAGTTTAGGGAGTACATGAGGCATTGGTGATATGATGAGGGGACCGCCACGTGCAGTTGGAGCCATGGTCGACCCATCAATGTGTTGTACATAGTGTCCATAGAGACAACGATAAACTCCGTACTGGCAACTAGGCCACCGAATAGGGTATTCATATGGATAGTGCCGACTAGAGTATGATCGGTCCGGTCATATCCCTGGACCCTTAAATCGAAGGGGTTCTGGTCATCCTCAGATAACCCCATCTTTCACATTGTTCGTGTCGGTATAAGGTTAATCCCGGAGCCGGTGTCAATGAGACAACGACAAAACTCCACACTAGTAAATTGGTCGGTGATGAATTGCAGGCAGATGTTCCCCTGTATGGGAGATCTGTCATCTTCTCTGGAGATCGAGATAATGGCCTGGGATTAGGCATTCATGACTTCTTCAGCAATAAAGGCTTCTGCAGCCGCTACCTCTGTCTCTAACTAGAGGGGTCTTCTTATAGCCTCAGCGTGGGCCTCACACATATTTGATGATAGGTGAAGGGATTCAGGGATGAAAAGCCTCATTGGGATGCTGGAGAGGTGCTAGATAACATTATACTAATGTTCCAGGTGTGAGATTCTACTTATAGGAAGTCGCTCTGCGATTGGAGACATGGCGGGCCCTATCGGTTGGACTAGCGATTGGCTGGTGCCGGGCATATCATGTTGCCCACTAGTCGAAGCCTGAAGAGTAGCTACCAAATGTGGTCCAGATGACTGAGATCAGCGTGTTGTGGTGAGGAGATGTTTGCGGCATGGATGAAGTGGTTCTTCCTGGTTCAGTAGCACAAATTATGGTGGATGCGGTCCTGACGACACCGGATGGAGAGGCTGTGAGTGCTATGTTTTGCATTGAGCTTGTGGCCTAGCCTCAGTGGCATGCACAGCCTAGATGGAGGTTCCAACTGAGGTTCCTCAACTACCTACATGGTTGCGACTCTTCCGATGATGGCATTGCCTTGGGCTGTTGGGGAGGTTCTCCTGGAACTCCCCCTCATTTGGAGTCATATAGGGGTTTACCAACTCAACTGTATTAACCGAAGTGTACCCTTGACTATCACTTGAAGAATCATTCACCATTGGGTGGATTCTGGGAGGGATCCCTATCTCAGGGGGAATAATGTCACCGAGAGTGCGGGACGACAATGACATTGGCAGGGCACGTTTCTTTCTTTTGTATCGTCGATGTTTGCTCTTCTGGGAAGAGGCCTGCTGAGATGATGATGCAGAAGTGGTGGTCGCAGCATTTGAAGGCTCCATCTAATTTAGGTGTTCCCGAATGATTACATGGGTGTGAAAAACTATATTTCAAGCCATCCAGTCATCGTACTTCTAGGACCCACATTTAGAAACACGTTTCCACTCACATTCGATGTCACTACCATTGTCTGATCATCCAAAGACACCCACCACTTGTGTCGGGGTCAGGCCCAACCAGACTATATTGTTATTGACCTGATTTTGGAACCATTCTTTAAACACATATCACTTCTTCAGGGTGTTCCCCAGAATCTGATGATAGGGGAAGTAGTTGGGGAAATCATTATGATTCGCCTCTCTCAACCTTCAGCACTCAGACAAGCATACAATCCCCTGCTCTAAGGCGCTACGGAAGTAACCAGTGACCTAATTCTCGCTGAGTGAGTAAGTCTAGTTTCTTATTTCCAAAAATGGGGCCATTGGAGCCTAGCCTTGATGAGGAGACAGAGGGGCCTGTCGAGGAGGTGGACCCTGATTGTCACGCATAGGTAGCAGTGTCGAATTACGTGGGGGCGCCTGCCGATTCCGAGGATGTTGTTGAGACGGAGGCTATGCCTGAGGTGGAGGACCTCTACGAGGCTACATGGCCTATGCTACCAGTACCAATTCTAGTTTCCTAGGGGCTTCTATTTGGACCTCCATGGTGGGATCATCTATGGGATCTCTCCTTGCTAGGATTAGTGTGGGCAACGAACGTGCTTGGATGGCTTGTTGTAGGGCTTCCTCAAGGTGCTGGGCTAGGTTGAAGAAGTCTCAGAATCCTCCGGGGTAGTTATAGGTGATCAGATAAGGAACTAGTTCTGTCTCGACATTCACTAAGCACATCGTCAGAAATTTCTCTTGAGTAAGTAGCATGTCAAGGAAGTATTTAATCCCCTTTCACCGAGCGATAAAGTATGTGACTCGCTCAATAATAATTTTCATGCACTAGAAGAGGTCTACAATTCTGGTCATCTCGTGGTAGAGCTGAACTGGTAGAGGAATTTCCTGCGAAGCACATCCCAGCTGGTCACGAATCCGATGGGGAGCTGGTTGTACCAGACGAATGCCAACCCCTCCCATGTCTAAACAAAATAGCAGAGCTTGGAAGCCTCCTTCTGCACTAGAGTTCCTGACATGGGCACACACCTTGAGTTGAAGTAGGCCAGGTGATGTGTCGGGTCCCCCGTCCAGTTAAAGGTGGAGAATGAGGGGTTTCTCAATCCCAGTGGTGCCGACATATCATCCACCCATGCTAGGTATGACTTTCCATCTGATGGGATTTCCATCTGTCGTGTTTTTAATTCCTTAATGTGGGATATGAGTGCCGCCATATAATCATATGGGAGGGGGTCCCTATCTTGATGGGGATCCCTAACCATGACTGCATTTTAGGGTTCTTAAACAATGTAGACATGCTCAGTGGATCATGGAGCGGCTAGTGGAGTGATTTGTGGGATAGATGGTGGAACCCGAGATAGATTCCTTGGATTGCTGCACTGTTTGGGAGGGTTCAGTGAGACATACCACACCCTCTTTCCATGATCTCCGGCTTCAGCCCTATCCATAGGAGTGTCACGATCAGGGTTTCCTGTGGGCTTTCTTCCAAGGGGAAGTTGATCCTACCCCTGCTGTCCCGGTCTAGGATCACTGTAGTCGGGTCGTCTCTCTACAGCGCGTTCAGCCAGGTGTTTTTGATCAACTTCTTCATCTCAGCATGTTGCCATTGCAACGTGGCCTTCTTGGGGTCCTCCTCCGTCTTCGGCAATGAGGCAGATGGGTCAGAGTGCTTGACAGCTCTGACGTGCTATTTTCCCTTATCGGCATTCTATTAGAGTACCAACGCCTCGGTGGGCACATGGAGACCTAGGAGGTTCCTCTACTGATGAGTAATACTCCCGGATGGGTCCAACATTGGTGGAACACCCTTAGGGGGTAATTCTCCATCGCAAAACACTAGCTCGTCCTCCTTGTCCACTATGCTAGCTGTGTGTATCATGACCCTTCCTGGGGGAATGTCATCAATATCTTATAGCGAGTCGGGTTTCCACCGTATAAGACTGAAGAGGAGGGTAGAATACTACCCCTATCCATAGATTTTCACATGGGGGTAGGATCCCTGAGGATTTTTCATTGTATCTTGATACTCTGAATTCATTTCTGCTGGATATCCTAATGGCGACTTGGTGACTCGGGGCTCTGGGCCATAAGGAGTGCATCCAGATCGACTAGGCGGGACTAATCGCTGATTTCTTCGAAATGTGCTTGGCTCCAATTATAAACCATGTTCTGATGACGGAGACTGAATTGCATCTCCTAGTGGGTGTATCAGAAACAATCCACTTCTTCTAGGGTGAGGGACTTGGGTATGCAGAAATCCTGCACTACCCCGGGCCAGAACATCCCGAGGAAGTGGTCCGCCGCAAGGATTCTCCAGAAGCTCCTCAACTTAAATTCAAGGTCTCCCCTTGATTACCCCACTCGCCAATTAGGGCTGGCTGAGGAACTGGTAAAGGTACTGAGTCATACCACTGGGACGGCTTGTTGGCCGGTGGAGAATACGGCGAACAGGCTGACGGGCCACCGATTCTCGGGCTATCCTCCGAAGAGTGTAGCGACCAGGCCACTATGTCACGATTGGGGGGGATGACAGCCGCCGTACTTGGATCAGGGGCCAGGGATTCTAGTGGTGGGTCACGCTAATGCTCGCCAACCATTGGTTTCTAGAATAGCTATCCATGAACCCTTTTGGAGGTAGAGAGCACTTCTAGTGACGATGGTGGTTATTGCACGACTGTAACATATGGGGTCACCAAATTTTCATCCTCCTGGATAAACCTGCAGAGGGAAGAGGGAATCATGTGGACCTTGAAATCTAGGAGCACGAGGCTGATGCACCTCATCCCTGCCCTGGCCCTTGACTTGGATGAGAGAGGTGAGGGTTCCTGAGCTGAGTCGTACTCCACTTCAGAGGCTGAGAATAGGAATAGTTTGATCTCTATTTGGGCCTTCCTAGGATTCTTCTTGTGGCGATGAAGACCCACCTTCCTGCCCCTCTGTGGCTTTTCAAGATAGGGCTGATTCCTTACATGGGGTAATTCGGCCTCACTAGTGCTAGGGAAGAGAATGCTTCCACATGAGAGAGCCGGGGTGCGAGGAGCACTAGGAAAAATGTCAAAAGGTACATGGGGAGGACCTCCATGGTTATACTAGAGGGGGGAAAACCTCTTCTGGAAAAGAAAGGTGCATGGGGATGGACTCCATGCTTGGTGAGGGTGGAGCGAGGTTGGCCTTCACCCCTCTGGTTTTCGGGGTGAGGAGGACCTTCATGAGCTGCGGAGAGGACGTAGGGAGGATCCAAACATTGAAAAGAGAGTGAATGGGGGATGTCCCTAAAAAAGTCGGGAGTATGAGGAACGAATCCATATCCATTGTAATGGGCACATGAAAGGCTTTTGTTCCAAGCATCGCTACTGCGGGGCAGCCTTCAATAGGATCGGGGGTGGCACAGGGTGGACCTCCATGTCGAGCCTCATAGTTGGGAAGGCCCACGCTCTATGTGGTAGTGGTACGGGGAGGCCCTCCACATTGGGTGGAATCATTGTAGGTTGGTTTGCGGTGACCACTACTCATGCCTGCAACCGGGAGTGTCGACCCAGCCTACCTGTGGGGCGGTTGGGGCCTAGATCCATGTTGGGAATAAAATCACCCCTACTCAGTGTGTGCAGGGACCTGATGATATAGATCATAAGTGTCTTGGTCCATAATATCCATCGATGTTGACGCCCCTTGGCGGGCTTCCTCCTTAGCTCGTTCCCGATGCTGGCGTTGGGTCGGACAAACCAGGGCAGGTGGTGTATGTGCAAAGATTACCTGCTCCTCCTCTAACAAGGCCAGGCGGCGGTGCTCATGCGGTCAGGTGGGAGCCCTTTCTAGGAGCCCCTAGATTGGGACTCTGACCAGGCAGGGCTGGACATCACCAACCTCATCAGCATAAGCCAGGGAGTCGTCAGGATGCTCTAGGGACAGGCTCCCAAAGTGGTTGTATGTCAGGGTGGGGGAAATGGATCCCTACGCGGCCCTCGTGGGTAGCGTTGACGACGGGGCCTGGATTCCTCTAGGTCCAGGAGGGCCATAGGCTAGATTGGGATTATGCCTTCCTCCTCATAACGATATATGAGGTCGTTAATTAACCTTCATTGGATAACTTCCTATGGAGAGATGGGGTGTGGGCGCCCCAAAGTAGTGGACGCAGAGTCCGTCACGAAAGAAGTGAAGCCATGCAGAGCAGTTGTGCTGGTGTTTCCCCTTCCCTTGCATAGATGGTCGGGCGGTGATCACGTTCTTGCAGCAGCAACCTGAGTCCTGAGAAGCAGAGAGATGAACTCGTCAGTGTTGAAAGAAAAAGGAATCAATGACCAATGCCCTAGTGCCATCCTGTCTCCCATGATCAGAAAGAGGGATCCATGTTGTCAAAGATGCAGAACAGAATGTCCAAGGGTCTACTTCCCCAACTTCTGGTGAGTTTCACACCAGGCTCGCTATTGGCTTGGTGGGACCTGGCACCAGATAACTGGATCCGGTGACACGTCAATGCATTGATGCCCTGAGCACTACTAATCCCCATAGTGAGTAGAAGAACTTCATGTTGGGTTCACCATTTCTGTTTATGAAGCTTTCACTAGGTTGCATGTGTTTGTATCATTTAGGGATGAGGGGGAAAGGTTTTTGTTACCCCACATTCCTGCATTCCAAAGGAAGGCAGTATCCGCTCCTTATTTAGGGACGTCTTCTCTATGATTGAAACGGGATGATGGGATATCAGTTCTTCCTTCCATGGATTCATCCTCAGAAATCGTCACCTAGTCTGAGTCTCCCTCATAGACTTAAGACGTTGTTCATGAAAGCCTTCATGGTTCCATATCTTCATAGACACTAGTTAATTACACTGCTTCTGTTAGGACATTCCAAGGGTTCCAGTCAGGGCAGCAACCTTCGGTTAGGGGAGTAGTCACATGGCACATCACTGGAATGTCTAGACGATGGGGGATTAGCGTGTTTGTCTTCTATCCATTATTATAGGGCTTCTCGAGGGCACAGAAGCCCGAGTCATCCCACATTGAACATGAGGAATCGTATTTCATGGGCATTTATATGAGGTTTTCCTCATCTTATTATGTATAACATAGGGTATGCCACAAGTTTAATGTCCAGTAGAGATGGATCAGGCTGATCAGAAAACTGAATAGAGTGGATCAGATGGAGGAACCCCCTGGGGGGAACACTGATATTGGGTCTCACACATGTATGACTTCCAGAATGCTGTTAGTGAGAGCGGGGAATGGGGTGGCATGATTCCACTCGGATGTGGCGGACTAGGTAAGAATCAAGATGGATGATGTAGGGTTGAATGGAGTGGAGGGGGGTGAGATGGAACAGTCATGAGGATAATGATGGTTTTAGGCTTAAGCCTCAAAGAGACTTCCTACGTATCCATGTGGCAAAGAATCAAAGTCCACAGAGTTCATATGATGACGGATTACCACCGGTTGGGAGTTTCAATGGATTACAATAGGTTGATGTTACAATGGCTTACCACTAGATGGGGTCATTATTGATTACCGCTGATTGAGATCACAATGGCTTACTACTGGATGGGGCTGTCATGTGGGACAGGGGCGAACCGACGTGAAGGAGGACCTGGGGTCCAATGGTGGTGGTCTTGATCCTCGGGGAGGCCTCCTACGTACCATGACTTGACATGGATAAATGTACTCATAGTTCGGGTGGAAAGGGCCTTCACGCACTAACATGGAGATGATCAGGGCCAATGGTTGTTGTGATTGAACCTCGGGGAGGCTTCCTACGTACCATTCCATGACATGGATCAAAGTCCTTGTAGTTCGGAATGGGGCATGGGGATTACACTTTAGGTTGCCCAAGGTGTGGTTGAACCGACGTGAATGGGGTTTGAACAATCAGGTGGTGGGCTTGAACCTCGTGAGGCTTCCTACGTACCCATCCTTAGCAAGGATCAAAGACCATGTAGATCTAGTGGCGTCAGCGAACCGACGTGAAGGTGGACCTGGGGTCCGATGGGTGGTGGTATTAGACCTCGTGGCGGCTTCCTATGAACCATTCCATGACATGGATCAAAGTCCACGTAGTTCAGGTGGATGGATTGGGGCTTACACTCTGAGGTAGCCCAAGGTATTTGGGGCTGGAAGATCATGAGGCTTCCAACGTACCATGCCTTGACATGGATCAAAGTCCACGTAGTTCAGGTGGATGGATTGGGGCTTACATTCTGATGCGGCCCATGGTGTTTGAGGCTTGAACATCATGAGGCTTCGTAAATACCATGCCTTGACATGGATCAAAGTCCACATAGTTCAGTTGAATGGATTGGGGCTTACAGTCTGAGGGGGCCAAGGTATTTGGGGATTGAACATCGTAAGGCTTCCTATGTACCATTCCTTGACATGAATCAAAGTCCATGTAGTTCAGGGGGATGGATTGGGTCATACACTCTAGGTTGCCCAAGGTGTTTGGTGAACCGACATAAATGGGGTTGGAACGACCGGGTGGTGGGCTTGAACCTCATGGAGGATTCCTTTGTACCTTGCCTTGAAAGGATCAAAGTACTCATATTTTAGGATGGATTTGGGGCTTACGCTCTGAGGCAACCCAATGTGTTTGGGGCTTGATCCCCGTGAGGCTTCCTACGTACCATGCCATGACATTGATCAAAGTCCACGTAGTTCAGGTTGATGGATTGGGGATTACACACTAGGCTTCCAATGTACCATTCCTAGACATGGATCAATGTCCATGTAGTTCAGGTGGATGGATTGGGGCTTATACTCTAGGCTTCCCAAGGTGTTTGGGGCTTAAACATCATGAGACTTCCTACGTACCCTGCCTTGAAATGGATCAAAGTCCACGTAGTTCAGGTGGATGGATTGGTTCTTACACTCTAGGCTACCCAAGGTGTTTGGTGAACCGATGTGGAAGGGCTCCTAAGGACCAGGGGTTGGGATTGAACCTCGTGGAGGCTTCCTACATACCTTGCCTTGACAAGGATAAAAGTCATCGTAGTTCGGGATGGATTTGGGGCATCTTCTCGGAGGCAGCCTATGGTAGATGTCATGGTTGGTGTTCACTCTAAGCCCACATGAGTCGTGCTGGGTCTGAGAATCAAGAGATAGTAGAGACCTGACGATCACGTCGCGAACGGTGCGTCCGTGGGAAGTGAAGTCGGGCTTATGCTCTAGGAGGCTCAAGGATAGAAATGTTGGGACTTACTCCAGGATGGAGGCTAGATGGAAACAATGTGTAGTGGGAGAGGGACATGGTACCGAAGAAAGGAAAAACATTATTCCCTACCATGCCCTTCACTGGCCCAAGGGACCAAAGAAGAAGGCAGGATCAGCGATGCTGCCTCCTACAGGAAAGCTAGGGGCTTGCACAAAGATGGTTTCCCTTCCACCACAGACAAGCACCACTCCCATAAGGAGGATATCATCCCTTATAGAGACTAGGGGAAGTTGAGAATGTCCAAGGTGGGGGCACCCCGCGTGCGAGGCATGAGGCTAGGTCACAGTTTAACGTCATGTGCTGAGGACGATGGTGCTTTCCAGTTAAATGTCCAGTAGCTCAGACGAAGGTGGGTCTACTCTGCACTACTAGGACATACATAACTGGTACCCTCTTCTCTTTGTGGTAGGGATGTTATCAGTAATGCAATGATGAGGGGGTGTCATGGAGTGAAACATCAAGGGGCCCACATTAGCATGGCTATGTGATGAAGAAATAGCCATTAGCATGATTATGCTAAGAAGAAAAATGCAAAGCAATGAAACTGGCAGTATGATCCAGGGGACATTGATGTCACGTCGTGAAAACCTAGAGGGTTTCACTATAAAATGGAATTTCCAAACAGAGGGGTTCATAGGCAGGGGCCTTCTGAAGCTTTTTTGCTCCGTATGGTGGAGGGCCCTTGAGAAGGGGTGTGCTTCGCGAAGTGGGTAGCCTTAGCCTAAGAGTAGGTAAGAGGTGCATATGGGAGGTTCCTTACAAAGGGGAAAGGAATTTTCAGTGCACATCCTCACGGAGTGATGGTGCCTTGAGAATCAATGCGTTGGGAAGCAATGTGCATCGCAAAGTACAGTGACCCAGCCTTAGCATGTGAATAATGTGTACATGAAGGGTGTTTTGCAAAGAATAAATTCTCATCAATGACCCGGGTCCCCTTGGGGATCCCCTTCCATCATGAAGTCCCTTATTATTAGTGATAGTGATCCCTATCGGAAGAGGGGTTCAAAACAAGACGAGGGGGAAGCACTTCGCCGAGCAGAAGTACATCGCACAGCTCATGGTTCACCGAGAAAAAAGATGCTTCGTGATTCGGGAGCTAGGAAGTCGAATGGTCAGATTGTCCATATTTTGGGCTCAGGGGGTGCCTGGTATTTATAGGCACAGGGCGCCCTGAAGTGGTGCTCACACGGTGCGACGAGGGACTTGGTTGGTTCACAGCGGGTCACAAACGTCAAATGCGGTCGTGGAACGTCATGCCACCTAGTTTGGTGGAGGGCTCGCGAACTTCAAATGCGTTCATGGAGCGTCCTGCCTTATTTCTTCATGGCAGGCTCCTGAACGTCAAATGAGTTCATGGAGAGTCCCACCTCACTACTTCACGTTGGCCGCAGTGCTGGGGGCCCTCCGTGAAGTGGCTTCGCTAGGCAATAATTGGGGCCTTCATTTGGGCTTCTTCTCTATCCCGAATTCTGTAACCAACAAACATAAAATACCATGAAACCTGAAGAAGGTTTTTCTGATTTCTCTATATTTTTTCCTCTATTTTAAAATGTTGGATTCATTCCCCCTTTCTACCTAGGAAACAGTATATAAGCTTCACCACCCAAACATTTATTCCTAATATATATAACTCAACCATTGTGTAATTTAACAAGACCATTTTACCATACTACTATTAAATTCTTCTTCAATGTGATACAAAAAAAATTCTGGAAACTCACTTTAAACATAGGTTTTTCATAACATCATTTTCTTGTAAGTGAACAATGAAAAGCATGATTATACATATTCACCCCTTTATATAGGTGCACATGATGTTGGAAATGTGGGAAACACATTTCAATTTCCCACACTCTAAAACACAAAATCTATATCTCCCACTCATTTTAAATTGACTGGATGCTTCTACGAACTTCTAGAATATTCATGATGCTTCATTAATTTTCAAAAAAATACAACCTTTATCAAACATCCTCAAATTGATCTCTACCAAGAATTGTTTTGGATGTATCATTGTGTTCTCCCTATCTAATGGATCCTTATTTATCTAATAAAAAATTAATTATTGATTTTTAACATCCACCTAATTTAATTTCTTGATGACTCCTCCTAAAATTTATTAAAAAATTCATTGACTAAGGTAATATGAAAATTTTTTCCTAATAGATAAATATTTCTCCATCCATTCAATTTTACTCTGGCCAAAGATTATATACCACTTGGATCAATATTCACAGAAAAAAATTTAGTTGTTCACACTAATGGAAATATCACATGTACCCACGGTTCAAAACCATGGGTATAGCCCTTGAAACCGTGGGTATAGGCTATACCCATATAATAAAAAAAACCATGCGCGGAATGTCATCGCAATAGCTCTATACCCACGGTTTTCATAAAACTGTAGGTATAGACCAATAAAAATTTATATTACCCATGGTTCATTGAACAGTGGGTTTAGATGTATACCCATAGTTTCATAACTGTGGGTATACTAATTTACAGTGCCAGAAATTTCCAATGGTTCATTTGAACCATGGGTATATTTGTATATCCACTGTTTCAAAACCATGGGTATACTGATTTACAGTGCCAGAAATTTCCCACGGTTCATTGAACAATGGGTATAGGCAGGTCCCCTACAACCGAGCAGCTGCACCTCACTCTACAATTCTGCACCTCTATGATTCTCCACCAACACCTCTACGATTCTGCACATGTAAACATTCTGCACCTCTAAACATTTTGCACCTTAAAACAGAATATAAGATTATACATGGATCTTTATGACACCAAGAAGCAAAAAATTACCCATCAATCATCATGAATGAAGTCCCAATAAAAGAAAGAGTAAAATTCACACAATATTCTACATCATTGAACAATGTTATTCATCCCCTTTCTAATACAAAAGTTTACTTTCAAGACCTAAAAATCCAAGAATAAAACCTTACCCTTATACCCTGGTATAAGGCATCCATTAATTTATTCCAAGGTACAAAATAAAGGGGATTCACTACCCAATGTCTAGCATCACCTATCCTGGCTATACTAGACTCAATCATACATTAATGACTCAACACAACCCCATTTACATATTTTGATAGCCCAACCCACATACCCTTTAAAAAGATCGCGTTTTTTATTTTAAATGTACATGACTTGTACTCCCACTCTAAGGGACCTACTGCATCGAAACAGGCCAGATCCTTAATATTTTAAACTAAAATCATAATTATCATATGGGTATAAAAACATGTACATGAAAATGAAGGCATTGTTCTAGAAGTTCCATAGAGTCATCATGTGTTTTATTTAGAATTTTAACATATTCATTCTAGAGTGACTGGGATGAGACCCTTTCTTCTTTCCCAACATTATTTCCTTATTCAAACCACATAGGTACAAAGGATTACAATGTTCCATGACAAATACTTGAATACACAATGGAGGTTTAGTAGGAGAAACCAAATTCCAATGACACACCAATGAAATGAAATCACACAACAACACGACACCTCCATACACTACCAATGTCAATCCTAAGTATTAGAATCATACAAACAATTCAATAACATCAATCTGAGTCTTAGAAGTACATCAATGTCTAGGATTCCATTAAATTGTACCATCCAGTTCAACTATTACGAAATTTTCAAAAAAAGCACCCACTTTTGATGGGTTAAGTGGGAACCAAAAATAATCCAACAATGAACCACCATTAAACCAATAACAAAAACTATGAAAAAACAAACAGGGATAAATTGGAGTCTATCACTAGGCCTAGTGAACTAGGAGCATCCAAGATAAACCTGACCCAATTCAAAGATAGTTCTCTAGTATAAATTTTCTTATTGATCCTCACAGAATCCGGAATATTTATAGAAATGAATTCCAATGCCTTATAAAAATATTTATGGAAAACAGAAACATATTTTATCCCCTCATACTAAGGTGAATCATGGTTCACCCCTGCCCAGCCCCTCCCCCTCCCCCTCCCCACTACCCTTCACAGCCCCTCCCACCCTGCCTAGATCCTCCACCAGCCCCTCCCCCTCCCCCTTCCCAGCCCCTCCCCCACCTTACCCACTGCTCAGCTCCTCCCCCAGTCCCTCCCACTCCCCCCTCCCCCATGCCCCATCCCCTCCCCCCTCCCCCATGCCCCATCCCCTCCCTCTCCCCCCGGCCCAGCCCCTCCCCTCCCCCTGTCCAGCCCCTCCGCATCCCTCCCCACTTCCCATCTCTTCCTTCTCCTCCCGCACCCTCCCCACTGTCCAGCCACTTCCCCTCCCCTTCCCTCCATGCTATGCATTGTCTTACAAACTGTGAACCACCCCTATATAGGGTGCATAGTTCTGGTACACAATTAGCACTAACTATCACGAACCATGTAACCTACATTGGATGGAATATTTTACTCTTTTTCATGAAATGAACCCTCAGGGAACCACGAAGACTCGTCATACTCCCAAGAAATATTCCCCTAAAATATTTAGTGGGTGTTAAACCAATACTTAAGTAAGAAATTGCCTCAACGGAAGTTCAGGATCTTAAAAACATGACACAACCTAAATTAACACTTCCGATATCCTTTAAAAACTAAGTCCACCGACTCCACATCCTTGGAGATCATTTCCGAATTTTAGATCATCTACACAAATGAAATATATGTGGGTACAAATATAATGCATGGGAGAGTTTAAAAATTCCCATCAGGACACCCAAAAGCACAAGGTAAGACAAGAAAAAAGGTAAACTCAATTAAATGAACCCAAATATGCTTATGGAAATAAGTTACCATGGTCAAGGAAGAGATTGATTTAATCAACTCAACTCCATAGGAATATTAATGCTAAAATAAAACTAAAATTCACCTAGTAACATAATATTAAGGAACATGAACTATCATAAATCTATCACTTCCACATCATCCCTATATTGTATTAATAGTGGGGGTCTCATTCCTTACTAAAGGGAGTAAAATAACCATGGAAGTGATAAATCATATGGGGGATTCATACCTTGTCATATGTCAAATGAAGCATCTAGTGGGGTTACCTACTCTATATGGAGGATTAATATCTCCTGGCATCCAGTGGGTTTACCTATATTAGATGACCTGAATGGAATTATAGTCTTATCCTTGAGTATTTTGGAACCCTCTATCTCATCTCTTATCCGTCTGAATTTATTTTCATTATAGATACACACATTTGGTTTTTCAAACACTTTTAAATCCCTACATTCCCTATATTCTTCAGTTCCGTGATTTTATTTGACTAAACAAAATTATGTGAATGTTATGGATGATTATAGTGATTTGGAGTGTTTGGAATGAGGTGGGTGGAACATATCTGTCAAAATCATTATAGTATTAATATGTCTCCCTCATCTAGACTCTGTTCTTGTAGTTGTTGGTTGATTTGTATATGTCTCAGCAAGGCCCATCACCCTCTTGGTTCTGTTCGCATTTTTCTTCTTTATAAAGTGCAGAAAATCCATGAGACTTGTTTTACAACAATTTCAGGGAATTGGTATAAAAAAATATTTTCTTACAAACATGTATTGAAATGTCATTCAAAAATTGATATATATACAATGTTGGAGTAAAACATGAATCTTGATTCCACTGATCTGGATTTTTATTTTGTGTTTCGAGTCTTCCTAAAACACACAAAACATCATTAAAAAATTAGAGAAATGAAATCTAAAAACCAGAAACAGCATATAAAACATCTAAATCATCTAGTCGACTCCGAATATTCATATAACTGTCAGATAACATACCAATAAGTGAATTTATGTTTAAATACAAAGATTAGAAGAAAACTAAACCTTTTCAACGCCTTCAATAGATGATCTCTTATGCTTCTAAGTGGAGGACACGGTCATACTCGCCTGAGGAACATCCTATGCATGCCGAGTATATGAAAAAGAGATGATGTAGGAAAAAAGAAAAATGTTCTACCTTGAGATGTAAAATAAAGAAAAAAGTTAAAAAATACACTCCTAAGTGGTCATTAAAGGGGAATAAAAAAGAAAATTTCAATGTAAAATACTCCTTTATAGATATAGAGGCATTATACACATGGGGAGAAAATTTTATTTTAATAACATGAATTTATAATTTTATAGATTATTTGGTTGTGGTTATTTGATGGGGAGTAAAACTTTCTATGAAATTAGAGTAGTTATAAATTTAATGTTTTGGAATTAATATTGAAAAAATGTTTCAATGTATCCTACAAATGTTTTAGAACATGATGCTTAAAAGATATACTTTTTATGGATTCTATTGGAACTTTGGAATATTTTTCAATATGGAAAAGATATGTTTTTTGAAATAGAAATCATGATATAATTGGGAGTATTGGGTATCAATGATTGGTGTTTTCAACCCCTTTAAAGGTATAAAAGTTAGAAAAACATTGTAAATTATATATAGAAATCATAGAACATGATTGATATTCTTGAATAAATATATGGAAGGTGTGACCATCATATTCATGATGAAAATGAATGCCTCATCAATATAAAATCTTGAAAATATTTGAGTTTTAATACTCGAAATCATCAAAATAAGAATAGAAAAGTGAAAGAGAAAGATATAGTTGTTGATGTTTCACCCAAAATATCCAAAGAGGAATGTCCATGGATATTGGATAGTGCATGTTCGGCTCACATGAGATTTTTTGGTTGTGAAAATTCTCAAAACAAACCACAAGACCAATTTATGTTTATCAATGGGTGTATAGACCAGTATGCCTTGGGTTAGTTCATAAGGCTATTATCCCCTATAAACTATCTCAGGTCATACTACAAAGTCATCATTCCCCACTTTCGAACTCCATTAATGCCTCAAGGCCTTCATTCCATTACATTTTTCATTCAAGACCCCACCATATTCATCATGAATCACATCTGAAATCCTGCCCCTAAATAGGATTAATGAATTCATGGATGGTCCACATTTAACTTTGATACAAGATAGTATAAGTCTAATATCCATACAAACATATATATATATATACCCAAGTCATAGCAAGGAAAATTTCTATCTATGTAAAGGTATAAGAAGATCATTTTAAAATAATTATAATGGTCTGTACACACACGCATGAGTATTTCATATCATAAATTTTTATATAGTTGTCATAACATGATAAGAACTTCTTGCTTTCAATATATTGAAGCCCAGCATCAATGTTCACCACTTGAATCAATCTACCAAACCAAAGATCCATGGAAGAATCCCCAAATCACTACATGAGTATTCAAGGGTTATGATATATGATGAAGAACATGATATGTTCTGGGATCATTTTAGACATATCCATCAATTATATAAAATATTAAGAGATATATATGTATTTGAGAACGATCGGGGAAAACCATCTTTCCATATTTACATTCCATGTAAATCTTGAAAGGATCACATTTTATATCATTGTAAATCATAATCCTGGATATGAAATCCAAGATCTTGTTCCTTTACAAGGATAATAAAAAATATCTAGCAATAATAAGAATAACAACAAACAAATGATAAATTATATTTAAATCTCTAGGACTGATATCTCTATATCAAAAATAATTCATCTCTGAAAATAATTAATTCACCATGAAGTCTCATTAGAGTCCCTTGGTTTGATTAACCTGAGTTTAGAAGGAATAATGAATATCTTTAGGGTGTTTTTATGTCAAAATAATAATTTTCAATTGATTAAATTCTATGAAAATAGTTTGGTTTCTTGGATTACAAAATCATGCTCTAACCATGGGAAGGTCACTACTTATTCAAGTCATCTACATGGTTTAGACACATGGTTTTGTAAACCCTATGACTATCATGATGTTGATTCTCCTTAGAGATACATAGTTACCATGGAATTGTTTCCATGTTAGCTCTAAAAGTACCCCAACCATATATCACCCACTACTCCTCTACAATAGGCTTCATAGTTATGTTGGGGGACTACACTATTCCCTATAACTATTATCAACATTAAATTCTTCTAACCCTCCCTCCAATCACCAAAAATCTACCCAATACATCACACAATAATTGTAATAACTCAAATAAACTCTTAATAAAGGCTAAAAAGAAGGCATAATGCATCTAGAAAGTGAGTGGTTGTTCCAATATCCCACTCTAATGACTTGTTGAACTTAATATGTGTCCCTAGAGGTATAAATATTACAAGTAGGTCTAGTAATACTACACATATGATTCCTTATCCCATTTATCTTCTTAAATATGTATGTTCTTCCATAAAACCTTAACTAGAGGCTTCATCTTCCTTCATAGTTCCTTTATTCATAGATCAACAATCCATATTGGACCTTTCCCAAACAGATTATTAACCCTCGACACAACATTATAAATATCAATTACATTTTAAGGATAATTATTGAAATTGATAAGTTGGAACACATGGGAAACAACATCTATAATAGAAAAGTGATGAATTTGACGATACCCTGAGGAGAGGGAGCCGAGATGGGGGAGAAGGGACGTCGTCTGAGGTGGGGGCAGAGCCGGGAGGCAGAGGCCGGGAGGCGGAGCCAGGACAGAGAGGCCGGGAGGCGGAGCCGGGAGGAGGAGACCGAGAGGCAGAGGTTGGAGGTGGAGACCGGGAGGCCGAAGCGGGATGCGGAGGCGGGAGGCGGAGGGCGGGAGGTGGTGGGCGGGAGGTGGAGACAGTAGGCGGGTCCCGGAGGTGGGTTGGGAGGGGGGGCTGGGAGGCGGTGGCGGGAGGAGGTGACAGCAGGGGGAGGCGGCGGCGGGAGGCGGTGGAGGGATGCGGCGGCAGGAGGTGGCGGTAGGAGACGGTGGTGGCAGCGGGATGCGGAGTTGGGAGGTAGGGTTGAAGTGGGGGGATCGGGAAGGAGGGTTGAAGTGGGGGTAACAAGATGGATCCAGATACATAGGGCCTGAATACCCACAGTTTTAATAAAACTGTCAGTATAGACCATTAAAAATCATATATCCCCAAGGTTCTTTAAACCGTGGACATAGTAGCGTGGGGATAAACCCCATTTCTAGTAGTGTCACTTCATTACACCCCATGAATTGAACATAATAATTCAAAAAAGTGTTCTTGAATAAAATATTCATGTATTCTACCTTTCCAAAAAAAAATTATATATATGATTATTTTTGTTTCCCTAAATCCGTTGAAGATATTTAAATATATTGTTACAAAATCTAATGACTTTGTTCATTATAATAATTCTTCTTTGGGTTTATTGATTGGAACTTTTTTAATTTCTGCCTTTTAATTTATAAAAACACAAACTTAAATTTTTACATCTCATTTTATGGATTACCCCACCGTTTAATTTTCATTATTATTTTTCAAAACTAATAAAATTATAAAATACATAATTCTTATAAAAAAATATTAAAAATTAATCTTTGAATTTTTGTTTGGTATTCTTGTGTGGATATCAGAATTTGGTACATCTATCAACAATGTGTGAATTTATCATAAAAATTAACTTTAGAGACACAACTATGAACAATTTTTCACTTATACATATAATTCCGTTATAAAAACATCAATAATATATCCATTGATCTACATCTAATATATCTAGTGTAAATTTACAAAAAATTCTCAAAATAGTTTTCATCTCATGAACAACTTTTCTTTTATCATATTGTAAAAAAAAACATGGAATCACCATAAAAAAATCATCGGGTCGGAATTTTGGGTAATGTTCATCGGATGTACCCAATATGAACTTCAAAAAAATCACTATCATATTATTCATAAAAAATCCATCTTGTAACTTTAATTTTTTATAACTGGATAGTTTGTTCATAATATTTTTTTAGAACTCGACAGCACTTCTCATCTCTTACACCAGCTTCATCTTTTGTCACGAATTCATCATTATGTTGAATACTTTGATTAAACATAAAATAATCATATGAATAATTTTTAATTTTATTTTACAATGTTATGGATTCTGAATTTCTTATTTTTTGACTTCCTTCTTCTCAAGCTACTTTATTATAAAATTTCCTTAACAATAATCCAGAAACCTGTTCACCAAACCTTATTAACAAAATTTCTTGATCCTATTAAAATAATATTTTTTAAAAATAATTTGTTAAAAAAAATTATTTTAGAAACCTCTCAAAGGTTATTAATGATACCCATTTTTTATTTGATGAAATCTTCCTTTAGAAACTATTATTACTCTTCAACATTTATCACCCAAATTATTCTCAACACATTTTTTATATTTCACCAAAACATAGACTTTTCCATAGGGAAGGTACTAAAACTACACTATAAGATAAATTAATTTTTTTAAGGATTTCCATCCTTTGTGGATAATAGAACTTATTTCCATGTAATTTATACATTCTATCACTTTTTTCTCCTCCAAATATCTCTACCAAAATCCCATATTTTCTCCCTTATTTTATCATAAACACAACTTCAAATTTTTTACAAAAATAGTTTTCAAAACTTCATATAACATTTTTAATATCCATCCATCATTGTCAACATAAACAAAATAATAGCGGGGTAACAACTTTACAAACATTTGGAATTATTTGGTAAATGATAAACATGTACTTGTTTATTCAAATCCATATATATCTCTTTTGGCATATAATTGTTTTTGAAAACAACATCAATTAGAAAATTTTGAGAAATTTAATAGAGCATAAAATCTCCACCATAAATATTATCTTTGATGAAATGATATTTAATATGAATGTTCACTAATATTGAATATTGGAAAATATTTTTGGGAAGATCAATGGAGTGTAATTATCACAAATAATCTTTAATGATGTTGAAATGATTACATTCAAATATTCCAAATATACATTCATCCAAAACAGTCTGGTATAATCTTCGGTGGAGAAGTCATATTCCACTTCCATTTTAATCAATCTTACAAATATATAAGTCATGTTATGATAACTCACACACCAATATTCCATGATGAATTTTCTCCTTACGTAGATTTCCTATCATTTCAATCTCCATCCCAATCCCTATTAGTATATCCATAAAATATTATGTCACAAATTCATTTTTATAAAACATCATAACGATATGTTAATTTCTCATATATCTAAATTATTTTCTCTTCCAACATATAAGATTTATTTGGATTGCTCTGATATCTAGAACCCAAATGAACAACATACACATTTTAAATCTATGATGATGTAGGGTATGGAAAAATTATTATAAATTTTTGGATCTATTTATGAATCCATTTTTTCATAGCCTCATAGTTAATCAACATTACCCCAATAGAAATGGTTTTATACAGTTATTCTATGACTTCCATTCTAAACTTTTGTATCAATTTCTTACCATTAATTTCTCTAGATATGAAAATATATATATCTTTTTATACAAATTCTATGACAACGAAAAAATATAATTCTCCATGAATTGAGAATTCAAAAATATTATTCGTTTTTATAGAAAATTCTTTAAAAAAATTTATATATCCCCTATTAGGATTATATTGTCAATATATAGAATAAAAATCAGGGTACCTCAGTTCAAATCCTTCACATATATGTTATAGTAAAATTTCCATTTATAAAAATCAACATTATCAAGAAACTATCTGGTTTGGATTATAAGGCACATTGATTGTCTTTCAACCCATTAAATTATTTCCTCAAAATACCTATCATGGGTCCTTATCATTAAAGTATTAAACCAAAAGGTTTCTTAGCATATATGTCTTCCCAATTTTCTCTATTTAAGAAGGTTCGCATTATATCCATTTGATAAAGGATTTTTCACTATTGTGAAGCCACTATAAAAAATTAAATAGTTTCTAATTTCCTAGTGGGGGAAATATTTCATCATAATACACACCAGAAACCAATAAACAAAAATTTCATACAATTTCAGATTTGTTGCCTAAAACATATCTATGATATTTATTCTTGTTTTTGGACAACCATTTTTTCAAATAATACACTTCTATTGTAGTCATGGAATAAGTTAACAAGTTTCATTCTTCTCTATATGATCCAATTCATCCATAATAGTATCTACACATTCTTCATGTTATACTACTTCTAAATCTGATTTCCATTCGACTTGCAAGATGTGATGTTTTATTTTCTAACATTATCTTTCTTCTAGTTTGAACCATAACTTTCTTATTTCTACTAATATTTTCAGATTAAACCTATTTATATGGAGTATAAAATATTATTGAATTTATTATTTTTCTAGTTTCTTCACTACGTGAGTCTTAGGGATATTCATTCACATGTTTTGGATCACATTCATCTTAACTTTTGTAATTCTCATCACAAGTATTTATCTAATATCCAATGATATTTTTTGTAAAATTTGTTACAAGATTGGATTTTCATCAACTTTAAAATCATAGGAATCGAAAAAAAATTTCAAATAGTTTTACCAAAATTTATAACTTCTTCTATTCTATATATTTCCTATGAGAATTCCATCCTTTTTATTTTTCTTCAAATTCTTCAATATTTGAATTTCTTATCATTAGTAAACAGGGTATTCCAAAAACATTGAAATATTTCATGGATGTTTTTTGGTTATACCATATTTCCTGGGATGCCTAGTTGGATTATGTCCTTAAAAACTTCTTTTTTGTACATGTATTTCAATAGTAGAGGCTTAAATATAGAAAAACCTAAAAATTTTAATTTAAAACATCCGAATTCCTCCCATTAACTCCAAAAATATTTTTCCTTTCAACCAATCCATTTTTAAGGGTATATGGAGCGTTTTATGAATGTTCCATTCCATGTTTCACCAGTATGGATACAAAAATAATTATATTTCGAATTCTTAATAGTACATGTTCTTAATATTGTATTTAGACACCTAACTCTCTCTACACATCTCTTCTAAAAATATGAACATTTATACAACCTCCAATTTATTCTTCATAAACATAACATTGGTTATCCATGTCAAATAGTAGATATTAATGTAGGTATTACGAGTGGTTCCTTACTCAATGGTCTTGGAGTCACTAGGATTTAGAACTCTTTATTGAGTTGGTAATTCACTCAAAGATGATGAAGAATCCATGATTTGTGGGATTGAGATTTTCTAATATAAGGGAATCTCGTTAACTAATTTGGAAATGTAATCAAAAGTTATTTATAATTCATTGAACGTTATTATATCTACTCCCTGGGATATTTCTTATTTTATAAATATATTCAAAGTCCTCATTATATCTAGCATTGAGTGTTCTCATACGTAGAGGGAAGGTCATTGTAAGGCTGAATTTATAGACTCTAAGGCATCATTTGACATCCCAATCAGATTTTTGATATAGTATACTTCCT
Source organism: Viscum album (assembly GCA_963277665.1). NCBI lineage: Eukaryota > Viridiplantae > Streptophyta > Magnoliopsida > Santalales > Viscaceae > Viscum > Viscum album. The sequence goes on along the minus strand of OY728152.1, from coordinate 49,219,115 downwards.
TTTCCCTAGGAGTGACAATGTTTCCATTGGTGTCACTCTAGGCCTACATTTTTAAAGGCACCCTAACTCTTTTGTAATTTTTTCCATTTAAACTAATAAAATGTTATAATTTTATACAAAATAGAAATGATAAATAAATTTGATAAATGAAAAATCACTTTTTTTTGAAGCCTCATTGGTCAACATAAATCAGAGTGAATATAATTAAGAGGTACTGTATAATGAATTTCCACATTATTATGAATTATTCCAATCATCGTACCTTTTTTATTTGTTTCAAAAATATAATATTATTCACTTTTCAATGTTGGAAAATTTCTTATTCAATATACATTTGAATCGTTTTTCAATATTTCTGTACATTTTTATCAACTCTTTGATTTGATAACTTGTTCTTAACCTCATCAATAAAAATTTCATGAGTTGCTATGTTCTCCAATTGTAAAGAGATTTATTTGGGTTTTTTCTTCCACAGTTAAAAATATAAGATCCTAAACTCTTTTGATGATACATGAATCATTTCTAAAAATTTCTTCCTTTTATCATCATAATATTGTCTCACACTATGTATGTTGTTCTTAATCCCTTAAATATAAAAAACAACCCTATATTGTTTTATTATCTTCAAAGTTATCTATTTATATTCTAATGATTTTTATCGAACTATCATTACTGAATAGAACTACACCTCCTTAATGATATTTATCATATTTTATGATTTCTATATTAGAAATCTTGTCTAGGGAATAACCACTATTAATATTCAATGGTTTCTTCCATCATATTTGTTTCATTTTTGTCTAAAAAAACATTTTGAAACAGAAATATTTATTTCATCATTTAAATTACTTTTATAATAAAACATGTCATGGAAAATACATTACTTAGTAAAGCCTAAAACCTAGTCACATATTCATTAGAATTTTTACCAGAAATAAAAATGGTTTTTTCTTGGAAACATTCAATCAACTTTATATTTTAGTTTTCCATCTTCCTGTGGAATAAGAAAGTTACATTTTTTCTTCAATTTCTCCGCAAAATTTCTTTCTTTCTTCAAATAAGAGATATAATATGACCATAATTATAAACTTGGAGAAAACATATACTATAATACCAATATTATCCAATGAATCTTATAATTATATATAAACATGATATTTCTATATAATCATCTTGTTATGGTCGATAATATCATTACATTTTTGTTTCCTTCAAGATTAAAAGAACATTTTTTTTTGTTATAAACTTTTTTAAGTGTGATAGACTATGCAAATCACTTCTTAATCTAATGATTCAAAAATAATTTCTGTAAATATTATGTGATTTTCAATATTAGATTAACTATTACATTTAGTGGGTGGGATTTCACCTAATCCTTAGAGTGATCTATTTCACTAGTTTGACATTATTCATATTTCTTCTCAAAATCCTTATTGATGTGTTATTTTATTTATTAATGTTACTTTAAATATACTTTATGTAGATTGAGTTATGTTAGAATTAACTTTTTTAGTTTCAAATTTCATACTAATATCTTCCAACATCATTCCTCATTCAGCAACACTATGTTTAAGGATCACTATCTCAAGGATTTACTCACCTACATTCTTGAGGACTTTATAACTTCCCATATCCTTCATTACGCTTTATTTCTGTATCATTTTTATTTTTTATTATGTTTATTATTCTTCTCACGAATCCCTATAATTTATTATCAAAGTGGATATTTCAAAATTTTCTCACCTATTTATTCTTATTCACAATTTAATGAATCATACTTTTTAAAAAAATTTGGTTAGAAGGTTTTAAATATTTGTAAAATTTCATCTTTTAAATATTTTTTATTAGTAGTGTCATATTCCACTTATAACTGAATATGGTTCTTCTATTTTCTACGATCTTTTCGTACAGCTAGTGATCTTTCTATCTCCCATATATGTTTTGTTTAATTCTTACACTCTCATTTTTCATTGTAATAATGGTAATTTTCCCAAAATATTATTCTTGGCTAAATTCATAGGAAAATTATCAATTCCTACACACTCAAAAAATTTCAGTGGAATATTTTGTTCAAGATTTTTTCTCCCACATAAATAATTTTTGGTGATATGAGACATGATCTTCTCATTCATTTCATTTTCCTCTTTTTCATTGGAATCACTGAGGTCAATAATATTATAATCTACGATGTTCATAACACTCGTAAATTAAAAAAAATCATCCTTGAACTTATATTTTATTTTTTTATCTTGTATAATCTCATATGTAATAAGAAAGTTATGGAATTTTCATGTAATACATCACCTTTATCTTCTAATGGATATATTTTATGGACTAATATATCAGGGATTTTTCTCATCACTTTCTTGATAATAGTGTAATATAATAATATATCTCTAAAATCTATGATTTTCTACCCAAAATCATTAAGTTTGGTGAAGTACTCATCAATAATTTCTTCATATCTCCTTCTAACACGTTATAAATTTCTTCACTAGATCTAATTCTTTTCCTTCACATTGGTATTTCCTTCAAGGAAACTTTCTAGCTTCTCCAAAATTTCATTAGGTATTTTGAGACCCATGACCTTTATGAAAATAATTTTTATAAATATATAACAATAAGATTTTATCCATTCCAAAAACCCTAATTTTTATTTTTTAGAAAAATTCTTTTAGGAATTTTTTTATATATTAGGGAACTGATTTTTTTGATTCCTCAATAACCTCTAGGAATAGTGAGAGAAGATAGGGTATCATTCTAAATTTAAAATGATTTTTTTCCTTCAAATGTTGGAATACCACTAATTTTAACTGATTTTTTATTTTATATGAAAATGATTTAATAGGAGAGCCTTTCCACTGATAATAATTAAAAATCATAAGGATGACAGAACCACTGCTAAGGGGGTTCATATTAGAGTTTTTCAACATAAAAATTTCTAACTTTATAATATTTAACCCCTTAACATGTTTGATTTATTTTCAATATCAAATGTCTTAAAAGTTTCACAAGCATGTAAATATGGAATGTAAATAATGCATAAAATATTAGAATGGTTTGGCATCAATGTTATAACACACATCCTATAAATAGCCATTCCAAAGTTAACATAGACGTTAACTATTAGATTTACGTTAATAAAAAATTGATAATAAACTAATTAGAAAATTTCAATCATATGATTGGTTTAATTATATAGAATCTTGTCAGATTATAAATACATTTTTCCAAAAACATATCCATAAAAAATTACAAACCAATGTAATATGATCTCCTAGGGTTCATCAAGAAGGTTTACCCAATTTATCTATCCATTTACCTATTTATATAAATTTCTATCTAATTTTCCATTTATTATGTCCGAAATACACTTTCCATTGTACCTCACTGAAATATTTCTTTATATATATTACTAGAACCCTATCCAATTTAACAAAAATGTCGTGCCTCTCTATTTTTAAAAAAATATACTTGAAAAATTTTCTTTTTTATTATCTATAGAAAATATAGGTAATGAATATCTATTTGACCCATACATAAGAATCCTCTATTCATAATTCTTCTTTAACATGAATAAAAAATTAGTTTGAAACCTAGTTTTTAAAAATAATCTTTAGAACTTCATATTTTTTAAATGAAAATTAACAAGTTCATTTTTACTTATTCACCCATTTTTATTGGTAAAATGAAAATATAAAAGGATTCAAATAGATTTCACTTTCCTTTTTACTAAAACACAAATTCATGATATCCCTTTAATTTTTAATTGTATAGAAAATTCTCCACAGTAAAATAATTTTCATGAAGCATCATCAATTCAATAGAAAATAAAACCTTTATTAAACCACATTTAATTTATATCTAACTAGAAAATCATTTTCTGGAATTCCTATATTATCTCTCAAAATATGGGAACCTTCTTTATCAATTACCAAACATGTCTTCTGGATTTCTTAAGCCTGACAAGAATGATTTTTTAATAAATATTTTCAGATTACTTCAAACATTATTTATCTGATGGAGTCTAGAATTGTTTGTACAATAGATAAATGTTTATTCAACCTATCACTTTTCTTATACTTATAAATTATACACTTCTATGAACAATCTTCATAGACACATTTTACAGATGGACATTCTTAGAATATTTTTCCTAATGGAAATTCTTATAAATGTTAATATGGTGGAATTTCAATAGAATCACTCTTCATAACATCAAAAACATCCATCAAAAGCTTTAAATAATAATATTTATGTAAAATAACATCATAAAGTTTTTCTTTCTGAAAAAAAATTTGATTTTTTCTATATCTATTATAACACTGAGATGGATTACTATATTGTTCAAACTTCTAATGACTTTCTTCAATTCCAGCACTATTAATCTAGGGAACTACTTGGATCTATTTTTTAATTAATACCATTAAATTTTCTTAGAAATAATCTGAAAATATGACTTTTAGTTTCATGAAATAATCCCCCTTTCTAATTTATTTGTATTTTTATGAAACTAGAAAAATTAAGTAATAGAAACTACTTGTGGAAAATCTATCTAAAATTCAACAATGATATTTTTATGTTATTTTTTTATAGTTATATGGATTTGGTACGTATTTTAACACTCTATTAATTTCACATATAAAAAATATTTTTGAAAATTAAAATCTAAAAACTCCTACGCTTATACTTCTGATTCCCCCAAAGAATCGTCAACAATCTATCTGATAAGTTACATCTGATCCATCTAAAATTAATATACAAACTTTCTCAAAATAATTTTCATCTGATGAACAACTATCCTTTAGTAACCTTGTAAAAACATCACAAAATGTATTCAGTAAAAAAAATCTTCATGCCAGTGTTTTTGGTATAGTTTATTGAGTTTACAAAAGAAAAACATAAGAAAACATCACAACCAACTTGATCTAACAAAAACTCCATTCAGTAATATTAGATTTTATATCCAGAATGTTTTTCTAAAATTATTTTCTAATACTAAATATCACTTATGTTCTATTCCACCAACAGAAACATTTATCATGACATTTTTCTAATATAGAAAACATTAATCAAACAATAATGTATCATCTGACTATAATACAAATCTATATATCATATTTATGTAAAATATCAAAATGTTAAGTCACAACTTTTCCATTTAATTTTTTTAATTATATTTAATTTTATGATTTTTCGAAAATTGACGGTGTGTGATTCCGAGGCACGGTGTTCCTGGATTGAATTTTTTTATCTTTTTTTTGGTACATTCAGAAAACACATGAGCAGAATTTTCTATCATTTAAACCATTGCTCGGATTAAAAATCCGAGGGTGCCGTTGAATCCACAATGTCGAGATTCTCTTAAGGGAGGCTTCTAATCGATTGTAGTAGGTCCAGAGATAACATTTGTTTTGGATCATTAAATAGAATAAATAAAATAACTTTATTATTTTATTTTATTCTATTCATCCAAAAGACAAGTAGAAAGGTGGTACTGATAAAGTGTCAAGAAAATAATTGGATTGACACTCCAATCAAAGTAACAACAATGTTGGTGTAAATTAGGATTCTTCCTAATAATGAGCCCCAATAACTCCCCTCATCGTTACTTTCTCTCCCCCTCTCTTATAAATATAGAGCTTAGAGGAGGGGTATCAGATATGTTTCACCAAGCAGTGAAGTTCTATTGGAGTGTCGTAACGGTGTGCCCTTAGAGGATAGAGCCAACCCCAACAGGAGGTTTCATGCAACACAGAAACCCAAACCATGGATTGACATTTTAGTGGATAGGAGGGCATCATGTTGCAGGGAGGACGAACAATGAGACTCCCTCAACCGTGATCTTTCTCCAATGTATCAAGGTAGGCGGTTGAATTGATTTTGGTTTCACCCTCTTCTCTTTCTAAAAAGATAAGAATGGATCAACTCACAAATAAGTTGAACCATTTTTCTATTTTATTTTTATATGCAGTAGGGTATTCTTTATCATTGGAATTAGGAAATGAAACAGAGTCATGAATTTTAGTTAATATTTTCCACAAAACTCCCTCAGGATTATCTTTAAAGTCAAGGGTGCAGGTTGACAAGAACAAGGCTCGAGCCCCACCGTTCTTGTGTTCTTTGTAATCGTCTTTTTCTTGAAGTTGTTGAAAAACTGAAGTTGGGACAACCCTAGTGAAGAGCATGGTCCTAGAAAACCGAAAATGCTAAGGGCATAGAATAGAGGGCCACCAGTGCGTGACCGGCGGCCCGACGAACACACTGCCACCGAGACCAATGCTAGTGGTGGCACATAGTAGCACAACAGTGGCACATGGTGGCACCAGTTGTGTGTCTAGTGGGATACCGGCCATCACCCTGGGTGGTGGCAGAGCAGAAGAGGGGCACTCCCCTAGTGCCTCACCCATGCAGTTGTTGGGTCACAACCTAGGATTGTTACGGTAGGAGCAAAGGGTTGGCGGTAAAACTGAAGGCTGTTGGACGTGACACGTGCCAGTGGAATTCCTGGTGGTGGACGCACTGCCCACCAACCATGGCAGGGTGGAAACCGCAGCCAGTCGGCCATGGTGAGGAGGATCTGTGGCCTGTCTGTAGTGGCTTGGAAGACCCGCGGTGCCACGAGGCACTGCGTCGGGTCATCCCCCCTAGGGTTAGACCAGCTGATGTGGCCCCATGCCACTTCAGCCCTACCCAGACGCATCGCATCTGGGTGTCCATGGCTACCTGCAATGCCAGCCAGGTGGCACCTCTAGGTCGGTCTAACGGAGCGACCCGCCCCCCAGTGGGCCGACCCGTGGACCCGTGGCCCAGCGGCCAGACCTGCAACCTAGCAAAGCTGTGCCGGGCCCAGCGGGGCAAAATGACCTGAGTCGGGTCTGACCCAAGTCGGTTCGGACCCATGTCAATCCAGGTCGCCCCAGGTCAAAACTGGATTGGCCCATGCCGAACTGGGCCAGGCCGGTCCGATTGAGGCGGGCCGGACACAGACCCAATACCAACTTGTTACACAAAAGAAGCCCTGACATCTGAACCGAATGTCCGTTTGACGAACCGTCTGTAGCGTCAGGATCCTTATGTTGAGTCGGTATTTCTTTTTATGCACCACATTAGTTTTTTAGAATGTTGAGGAATTCCTAGTTTAGATCGAATATGAATCCAACCGGGCCCTCCGCACTAAAACACATGTATCTCGCAAACCATGCATCTAATCGACGTGTTGTTTGGAGCTTTGGGACTCTCATGAGGATATAGATCATTTGGAATAGTTTTTGGTGACTTAAATTGATATCATGTTGCAGCTAGTGGATTGAGGAGTGGTTCTCCCAACCAGACTATCTATCGAAACATGTGGTTGGCTGAGACCAGAAGACTGCTTGATGAATGGCCCAGTGGGAAGTGGCTACGTGGGACCCATCAGGCCCACGGTGGGAAGCAGCTCTCTGTGACCTATAATATCCACAGTACATGAAAGGAGGAGTACCTCAGATCGGAAATGGTGGGAAGTTGCTCTATGTGACCTGGCATGACCATGGCAGGAAGCGGCTCTGTGTGACCCAGCATGCCAATGGTACATATCAGGGATCGGTAACATAGTTGTTCAAGGTTAGTGGGATGTTTCTCTATGTGACCTGGAAAGCATAATATACATGAATAAGGCGGAGTTCTCCCACTACTGGGGAGTTCAATGGTGTGATTTCCCTTCTATCCTTGACCTAAAGCGAAACCTGGTGTGAGATAACTTGTGTTTTATACTTTTTCTTCATTCTTTGCGGTTCATCCCTTATAGAACACTAGAAGATTATGGGGGTCTTAGGTTCCCAAATGATTATTATCATACTCAACCAGGAACATGCTTTTCCTAAACCCTATTGTGTTGGTGCAGATGACGTACAACATTGATTAATATTGAGGGATCTAGGACAGGGAGGTACATGGAGATGGACCTTTTTGATGTGATGTGATACAGGGAATATAGATCGTGAGTTGTACCAACCATTCAGGTAGGGTCCGTGGTGGAAAATCATGGAGCTGCAGTACACATTTCAGTTGTTTTTTTCTTTTTCAGTTGTACAAGTATTTTTTCCAGATGGGATTGTATTCCAACCACCTTTATTTTCAGTACTCATTACTACAATAGTTTACATCATAGTTTCTTTTGTCGCATTCTAGTCTGCGTGGTTTCCTCTTTTTGTGTTCAACTCTATGAGTTTGTACAGGTTTAAAGGCAATGCCTTCCCATTTTAGGGATATGTCTTTTAGTGCTAGTCACTTTCCCATGTCCTATGTAAGGTGGGCTTGGGGTAGTCATGACATGGGCCCCGGGGATGGGTCATGACGAAGTGGTGTTAGAGGTGGTCGGTTCTACGTCATAGATGAGGATTCTGTGTTTTTTCTAAAGAAACATTGTTGAGTGTTGCATGTTCGACCTTCGGGTTTGGGGAGTCCAGGGTTGGTATGGGGGCTATCGTATCCATAATCATGAACTTTGAGTCCTAATTTTTTCCTCAAGGCATGAAGGTAATGGTTGCATATTCGTTTTGTAATTTCAGATAAGAGTGAGCTCACTAGGTATAGTGTTCTAATTGTGGCTCATCTGGATTTATTTCAGGATGCCTTAACAAGGAATACCAGCTTGGATCTAGATGCATGATGATAGTCCTCTCAGTGATGAGGCGACTGTCTAGGGACCGGTGTTCGAGATAGCCCCACTGGGTGGTGCCCCGGTGCTACCACCACCCGATGGTCATCCCCCACTACTGGTGGTTCCAGTATATGATGTTCGTAGGCTCATATCCCTACACAAGTTTTAGATATAGAGACCTCCATGGTTCAGGGGTGAGGCTGACCCGGGAGTCACTGAGGACTGGCTAGAGGTCGTGACGCGGGTCTTCCTCTTAGTGAGGACACCTCCCAACTAGACAACGATCATTGAATTGAGCCCTCTGCAGGGATCAGCTGAGAGATAGTGGAGTTTGACCATCTAGGTTCACGATGAGGAGACCCTAACATGGGTTGACTTCAAGATACTTTTTTAGGAGGAGTTTTTCCCACATCATTACGCTCTGGGTGCATTCAGTAGTTGTTTCACCTTTAGAAGGACAACATGACAGTGGCCAAGTACTCAGTGAGGTTCACAGAGAATTCCCACTATAGTAAGGATATGGTGTGAGACCCTTTATTTAGAGCTCGGGCCTTTGAGAAGGGGCTTAGGGGGGAGATTAGGGATTCAGTGGTGACCCTGAGCATCCCCACCCGGGCGAGAGTACTAGAGTGTGCCCTTCTTACGAAGAGCATCCAGTCAAAGAAGGCATCGACAGCAAGAGACGACAACAGACCCTAGGATTTAGAGTCTTCGTGATGAAGCAGGCATCAAGCGTGTGGGCCCATGAGGACCAGGATTTTTTAGAGGGTGACCATAGGACTTTGGGTTGGCAGTATGAGGTTCTCATACCAGAGGGAGTCAGAAGGGTTCCAGGTAGTGCTTTTCATGTGGTGGATAGGGCCTCCTGGCTCATGACTGCCTGACCCGCCGTAAGGACGACCATATGATGGTCGATGCACAACCAAGTCAGAGGCAGAGGATTTAGTGAGGTGTTCCATAGAGTGGTGTACATGGAAGGGGAGTTGTCCGTGTAGCAGGTAGTGGGTTGCGATTTGAGGTTCTACCACCACCACCTCCAGGAGGTCCACCGTGACCATATGGAGTTGGTGGACTAGGGTGAGCGTAGCTTCAGGCAGATGAGGCTTGAATTCATGAATCTCTAGCGATTATTAGAGGTACTATATGTGTCTACACCACCCTAACTGCAGTTCTTATAGACATAGGTTCCAGTCACTCTTTTATTGTCACAACCCTAGTTCGGATCTCGGAGATTCTGACAGAGCCATTGGCTCAATCCTTACTTCTAGAGACTCTTACAAGAGTAGATTCGATGATTACCCACTAGTGTCAGCAGTGTGAGCTTACACTAAGAGGTGAGAGCTTCGGGAAGGAACTCCTAGTAGTAATGTCGAGATCTTACGACGTCATCCTGGGTATTGACTGGTTATCCACAGTCCATGCTCAAATTAACTGTATTAAGCACAAAGTGCAATGCAACCGCATAGATGGGACCATGTTTTCCTTTACTGGTGTGAAGGTAACCATTGCAACATTAGATGGACTTTCCGAGAGGAGGGTGCGTCCGATCACCCATCATTTTTGTAGCCTTAACCTCGGGGAAATTGATGTTGAGAGTCCGAGCTATCTATAGTGGTCGAAAAGTATGATGATGACGTCCATGATGTTGTCCCAGGACAACCTCCATGCAGAGAGATAGAATTTTTCATCAACCTATACCCTGAGATGGTACCGATATATACACCATCATATTGGATGGCTCCTTGTAGAGATTCATGATTTATGGGTATAGTTGGAGGACTTTTAAGGAAATGGGTTAATAAGACCCAGTGTTTCTCCATGGGCACCCTTGATTTTGTTCACCAAGAAGGTAGATGAGAGTTTGAGACTCTGTGTAGACTATCAGTGCCTGAACTAGGTGATCGTGAAAAACAAGTAACCACTTCCAAGAATTAATGATATTTTTTATTAGCATAAGGGATCTTGTTGGTTTTCGAAGATAAACTTCAGATGATTTTATCATCAGCTCTGGTATGAGATGAGGATGTACAGAAGACGACCTTTAAATGTTAGTATGGCCACTATGAGTTCTTGGTTTTTTCATTCAGCGTGACCAATGCCCCTACGGTGTTCCTGGGACTCTTGAACAAGATTTTCCCGCCACACCGTGATCGCTTTGTGGTGGTCTTAATTGAAGAAATCCTGATATACTCAGTGATGGGGGAGGATCAATGCCATCATCTACAGATAGTTCTGGATACACTTTGAGAACACCAGCTTTATGGTAAGCTCTCGATGTACCAGTTATGGATACAAGAGGTCGACTTTCTAGGATGCGTTATCCCAGATGCGTGAGTTGTAGTGGGTCCAACGAAGATAGATGTTGTACTTTCTTGGGAACCACCCAAGAGTGTGACCGAAGTGAAAAGTTTCATGGGGTTGGCTGGATATTACAAGAGATTCGTGCCATAATTTTCCTGAGTTGTGGCACCATTGTTGGAAATGAAAAAGAAGGGGCATCCCTTTTATGCATAGAGAGATTCCATCAATGTTTTCAGGATTTGAGATAGAGAATGATGAGTGCTCCTAACTTGAGGCAACCCAAAGAGAGCATTGGGTACATAGTTTATTGCAACACATCTGGGACCAGACTTGGGTTTGTCCTGATGCAGGAGTGAGCAGTGATCACCTATGGTTCATGACAACTGAGAAAACATGAGCATAACTACACTACCCATGACCTGGAGTTAGCAGTAGTGGCCTTCACCATGAAGATATGGTGGCATTACAAGATGGGAGAACGTTTTAGAGTCTTTTATAAACACAAGAGTCCCAGGTATATCTTCTCTCAAAAGGACCTGAACCAGACATAACAGTGTTGGCTAGAGTTCCTATAGGACTATGAATTTGAGATAGTCTATACTTCTGGGAAGGGTAACATGGTAGAAGATGCACTTAGTAGGAGGTCTGGTCTACAGTTGCTGAGTGAGGTGACAGAACAGCTAGCTGCGTGGAAGATATCCTTCATGGTTAGAGATTGAGCAACCTAACTCAGGTCCTTGATATTCACTCCCCCACACCATAAGTGAGTTAGGGAGGCACATCATGGTGACATTGACTATGAGACTCGACGTGCTCAGATATCATTAGGAAAGGCACCTAATGGAATTTCTGAAGGTGGGGAGCACTTCATTCTCTTCATAGGATGTTACATGGTACTTATAGCACTACGAGAGGAGGTGTTGAGGGAGTTCCATACGTCACCTCTAGCGGTACACCTTGGTGTGGTGAAGATGTACCAGGATCTCTGACATCAGCAATGGTGGCTAGGGTTGAAGAAGGTTATAGCAGAGATTTTTTCACGATTCCTAACATGTCAGCTAGTGAAGGCCGAACATCAGGTCCTAGTTGGCTTAACACAACCACAAGAGGTGTCAGAGTGGATGTGGGATGAGATCTCCATGGAATTTGTGAAAGGGATTCGATGTATGTCTAGAGGACATGATTCCATCTAGGTGGTCATTGACCGACTCACCATGTTGTCCCACTTCCTACCTATTAGAGAGTCGGGGTCAGTAGAGGGCTTGGGACGCCTCTACATACAAGAGATTGTGCGACTCCATGGGGTACCATCGACGATTGTCTCTGACCGTGACACAAATTTAACATCTCAGTTATGGAAAGGTTTATAGTAGGAATTCGAGACATAGCTATGACTAAGAACCACCTTCCATCCTTAGTAGGATAGTCAAAAGGAGCAAACCATATAGACGATGGAGGACATTCTTCGTGTGTGCGTCCTAGATTTTGGTCGTAGTTGGGAGGATCATTTTCCCATGGTGGAGTTTTCTTATAACAACAGTTAAAACTCCACCATCGGTATGGAACCATTAGAGGCCTTGTAATGTCAACCATGCAGATCTCCCCTATGCTAGATAGACCCTGGGGAGTCGGAACTTATGGGTCTAGAGTTGGTACGGGCTACCACAGAGAGGTTTCAGATCATCTAGTAGTGGATGAATACTGCGCCGAGCAGACAAAATTATTATGCTTATAAGAGGCGGAGCCCCATTGAGTTTTTGGAGGGGGACAACATATTATTGTGAGTCTCCCCTCAATGGGGACTAAGAGGATTTGACCAAGGTGGCAAGTTATCACTGAGGTTTATCATACCATTTTTTATAAATCAAAGGATTGGAGAGGAGGAATACCGCTTGGCACTCACACCATAATTGAAAAGGGTGCAGGGCATTTTCCACGTATCCTAGCTAAGGGGATACGTGCATTACCCATATCACGTCATCGACCATGGCGAGATGGACTTGGATGATGGGGCGACATTTACGGAGGTTCCTGTAGAAACCGAGGATCGAAAAAATCAGGTACTTCATGGACAGTCGAGACCTCTAGTGCACGTTCCCTGGCATCATGGAAACCTATAGAAGAGAACATGGGACCGGGAGTCTCAGATTAGTGCCCAGTACCCCCATTTGTTTCCTAATTCTATGTTGTGATTTCGGGGACGTAATGATCTAGGTGGTGGACAATTTAAAGACCCGGATTATCCATGTAATTTTTTCAATTATATGGAATTTTATGAGTATGTGAAAATTTATGGCACGTGATTTCGAGGCCTGGTGTTAACTGAATGAGTTTTTGAACTCTTTTTTGGGTACGTTCAGTAAACACATGAGCAGAGTTTTCTTACATTTGAACTGTAGCAGGGATTAAAAGTATTAGGGCACTGTGGAATCTGCAGTGCTGAGATACTCTTAAGGGAGGCTTTCCTTCAACAACAGTAGGTTTGGAGATAATGTTTGTTTTTGATCTTTTTAATAGAATAAATAAAAGAATTTTATTATTATATTTTTTTCTTTTCCTCTAGTAGACAAGAGGTAAGGAGGGACATTCAACGTGTCATGCCAATAAATGGATTGACCCTCTAATAAAAGTTACAAAAACATTGGGGGAAATTTGGAAGCTTTCTATTAATGATCCCCAATAACTCCCCACATCGTTACATACTCTCCCCCTCTCCTATAAATATAGAGCTTGGGGGAGGGGTATCGAACAAGATTTTCCAAGTAGCATAGTTCTGCTAGAGTGTCATAACACCGAGCACATAGAGGACAGAGGTAACCCGAGTAGGAGGTGGTGTGAAACACTGAAACCAAAACTAGAGTTTGACATTCGAGCCGCGGTGAGGGAGTCTTGTTGTTGGGATGGAGAAAAACAAGACTCTCTCAACCGTGGGATCTATCCAACGTTTCAAGGTAGGGGTTGTGTTGATTTTGGTTTCCCACTATTCCCATTCTAAATAGATAAGAAAGAATCAGCTCACAAACAAGTTGAACCACTATTTTATTTTATTTTTATATACGGGAGGGTGTGATTTATCCTTGGGTACTGGAATTGAAATAGAGACATGAATTTCATTTAAAAATTTCCCCAAAACTCCCCCAGGATTATCTCTAACGCAGAGGGTGTGGGATGACTCGAACAAGGCCTATGGCCCACCATTAGTGTGTTATTTTTAATCGCCTTTTTTATTGAAGTTGGTGAAAACTCGATGTTGGGTCTACCCAATTGGAGAGCGCGATCCCAGGAAATCGAAACCCCTGACGGCATGGAAATTATGGCCACCTGTGTGTGACTGATGGCCAAAACACATCCAGCCACCGGCACCGGCGCCGGTGGCTGCACACTGTGGCACGATAGTGGCATGCGGCGACACGCGATGACATCAGCACGAGGTGGCACATGCCGTATGATAGGCTGAAGTCCGGCCGCCACCCTGGCTGATGGCAGAGTAGAGGAGGGGCGCATCCTCGGTGACGTTCCCATGTGGCAATAGGGCTTCGACCTACAATGGCAGCAGTAGAAGGAAAGGGCTACTAGTAAAACTTGTAGCTGTTGGATGGGGCGCACGCCTAGCGAAGGACCCACAACGTAGAGGAAACCAGGACCTGTTGGCCATGTTGCAGAGGAACTATGGCCTGTCATTCGTGGCGTGGAAGACCTGTGGTGCCACATGGTGCCCTATCAGGTCAACCCCCCCCTGAGGTTTTGACCCGATGATGTGGCCCCATTCAACGTTAACCCTACCCAGATGAATCGCATCCGGGTGTCCCTTGCCACCCATGCTGCAAGGATGGTGGCACTGCCGGGTCAATCCAGCAGACTGACCCGCCGCCCACCAGGACAACATGTGGACTCACGGACCTGCGGAACCACCCGCGGCCGAACGGGGTGACCCACGACATAGCCGGGTCAGGCCGGGCCTAGCAGGCCGGATTGACCTGAGTTAGGTTGGACCTGTGCCTAGACGGGTTGACCCAGGTCGAACTGGATCGGCCCATGCCGAACCGGGATGGGTCGGTCTAACTGAGGCAGACTGGACCCATACCCAGTATCGACAAGATAAATGAAACATGCCCCTAACTTCTTAACCGGATGTACATTTAACGAACCATCTGTGTCGTCAGGATCCTTAGGATGAGGAGGTCCTTTTTCGGATGCTCCACATCAATTTTGGAGAAATCTGGGGCACAGCTGGGTTAGATCAATACGAATCCAACTGGTCCCTCGACACTACAATGCCTGTATCTCACAAACTGTGCATCTGATCGACTAGCCATTTGCAGCTTTGGGACTCTCATGAGGAGCCAGATCATTTGGACTAATTTTTGGTGACTTCTCTGGATATAAAATGTAGTGAGTGGCTTGAGGTGTGGTTCTCCCAATAAGACAACGCTTTGAACCCTGCAGTTGACTAAGACCCGAAGGCTTGTTGACGATTGGCCCAGTGGGAAGTGGCTCATGTGACCGAGAAGTCCCACAGTGGGAAGTGACTCTGTGTGACCCAGTAGGCCCATGGTAATCGGCAGGAGGAGTACCTCAGTTTCTCCATGGGCGGAAACAGTTCTGTGTGACACGGCATTCCCATGGTGGGAAGCGGCTATGTGTGACCCAACATTACCACAGTACCCATCAGGTATGGGTACCCTAGTAGTTCAAGGTTAGTGGGAAGCAACTCTATGTGACCCGGAAATCCCACTGTACTCGATCAAGGAGGACTCCCCGAGTAGCTGAGGAGTTCAATGATGTGTCGAACCTTCTATCCTGGACCTAAAGTGATACCTGGTGTGAGTTGACTTGTGTTGTGTACTTTTGTTTCATGATTTATGGTTTATCCTTTGTAGAATACTAACAGACCTATGGGGGTCTCGGTGTCCCTACTGAGTATCGTCACACTCACCACAACATGGGATTTTCCTGTATCTTTTTGTTTCCGGTGAAGAAGACATACAACATTGATCGAGGATGATGGAGCTAGGAATGGGCTATTCTTAGAGCTAGATTTTTTTTTGTGATGTGAAACAAGGACTACAGATCATGATCTATACCAACCCTTCGGGTAGGATCTGCGGTGGTTGATCCAGGAGATACCTTTCCCTTTTTAGATGTTTATTATTTTTTCAGTTGTACTTGTACTTATTCTAGTTGGGCTTGTATTTCGGCCCCCTTTATTTTCAAAACACATTACTACTTAAGTTTACTTCACAGTTTCTTTTTTTTTCATTCTATTATGTGTTGTTTCCTCTTGTTGCATTCTACTCTGTGAGTTTGTATAGGTTTAAATGTAATTCCTTCCCATTTCAGGGAAACGCTTTTCAGTGCTAGTCGCCAGCGCCTTGCCTATGGAAGGCGGGCATGGGGCAGTCACATCATTGGCCCTAGGGGACAAGGGGTGACACAAACATTCCAACATTGTAACATTATAACATTCTTCTTTTCCAGTATCTTTATAAAAAAATTGTTAACAAATTTCCAACATCTTTCTTTCTACGTTTTCTTAAAAAAATTATGTAACCTAATAAAAAAAATATTGTTTACCAAAATTTTACTATCATAAAATACAAAAAATTATTATAATAATATCACGAAGGATGTTTAATGTTTATGATATAGAGAGTTCGGGGTCTCCATTAAGGATTTATCATTCTATTGACTCCAATATATAGTTATTATTGGATAGTATATGAATTTTTATTATAAACTATAATAGAAATGTGTTAAAAAAATTAACATATCTTCTCAATATGTTGTGGATATCTAATTAATATATGGGAGGTCTAGACTCTAATATTATTATGAAAGTACAAAAGGCTAATATTTTATTATATAAGAAGAATATTGGAGATTCCAATAGCTAAAAAAAGTTATTAATAAATAAACTAGATTTTTTATGTATGGGAAATGCATCCATTATAGTAAACTGGGTCACTAGAGGATAAATTCATGAAATGCATGGGGGTTATAAGAGTTACTTTCCTAATTAATGTTTTGGAATTAAATTCTTCTATTTTGTTTGGTGTGAGACAATTAATATATATTAATGAAATGTTGTAAATATATTTTAGGTTTTAAAATTAAAAATAATTTATAGAGCATCATGATTTTAGTCTAATGATGAAATAGTAGGATGAAACATCAAAGAGTTATATGATAAGTATTTGTAAATTCCTAAATGATTCTAAAATTAGTTATGATTATTTTTACCACAATATCCTTAGGTTATAAGTGATGTTTTTTTGTAATTAGAGTAGTAATCAATATAATGATATTTATTCTTGACACATGATATTTTTGAATAAACGTATTAGCTAACATGATTAAGAGTAATAAATTTTCAATGATACAAGTGTTTTACATATGATATATTTTTAAATGAAGGATATTGTTCCCACCACCTTTGGCATAGTTTAAAGAATTAAATTAATTTTAAAAAATACTACTAAATACCTAGAATACCATTATATGATATGGTAGTTAATAAATTATAATTTAAATATTTTTATAAAGTAAATAATAATTATTTAATGGAAAAAATGTTCTTATGTCATTGATATGTATTTTGAGAAAATATAGTTTTTATGAATCTAGTGGGAGAATGTTTGGATATGGAAAATTGAAAAATGTCATAAATAAATTATTATATATGCCTATTTCAATGGGAATCCACCTTTTTTTCAAGAATATTTTAGGATAAATAATATTTTCATACTGTTCTATATTTAAACCCAAATAATCACCTATGAAGCACTAAATGGAAAAAATCCGAGTTCATGATGATCTTAAAAATAATTTAATGTTTTTGAGGCCTTGGAATTTATTTAAATCATAAAATCGGTTATTATTAAGTAATGCTTGAACATTGTTTTAAAAGTGTTAACCTTGAGGATTTTTAATCCTATATTTACTATTAATTATTAAAAAATATATCTTCATACATGTAACTCATTAAAAAAAATTTAGAATGATTTATTAGATGGTAAATATTAATGTTGCACGACTTACATAGTGATGTAATGTTTTTTCTGAAAACATAAAAATATAAGTACTTATAGAGGTATATAATATGGGACATGATTAAACTAGATATAAAATTTGATTTTTTTAATATTAATAATAATTGTTTAAAGTAGTTAAAATTTCT
The DNA here is from genome assembly GCA_963277665.1 of Viscum album. Lineage (NCBI taxonomy): Eukaryota > Viridiplantae > Streptophyta > Magnoliopsida > Santalales > Viscaceae > Viscum > Viscum album. The sequence goes on along the minus strand of OY728152.1, from coordinate 49,200,993 downwards.
CAGGTTATAAAATATAAATATCAAATTTATTATTCTTTCTTCTTTGATGGATACATTATATAAAGTGAAATAATAATTAACCTCTGAATGATTAGCATTAATTTCTCATTTATCAATGTCTATCATAGAGTATTATTGGTTGTGATTAAGTGTTAATATTATCCAGAATTGTATTTCATATAAAGATATTATAATTTATCAAAATGAATAAAATGATTTTAGAAGATTGATGACACACTATATATAAAATATATAATGTCAATGACTATTTATTTGGTATAATTGGAGTTCTTGTTTCATATTTAATTATTCTACCTGATTTTTATAATAAACCCAGTAGAAGAGCTATAATATATTATTAACATTGTTACACCATAATCTGGGAAGAGAAAATTAGGGGTTATTGGGTATGTTTTGGATCACCCCTTAGATTTTGTTTTAACATATATTGGTTTATCATCTTATACGATGAGTATGATAGTGAAGAAATTTATTGAGATTTATATATGAAGTTTATGATAATACCTAGGTATGTGGTATTTCATTTATTCCTATATTTTTTCATGATTATGTTATATGTTCATCTATAGGATTGAATGATATACATTTTTTTATACATATGGTTCCTATAGACTCTGATAATAAAAAATTTAGTTGTTGTCCTTACAATATTGACATACTCTATGCCCTATGAATACTCAATATATTTGATAACTAAATTATATAATTATTTACTCTTATATATCATATAGATAGTATACACAAAAATATATATATACATATTATTAATACAAATTATGTTAGATCTTTTTTTAGCAACAATGGTACTAATACTTTTCTAGAAAACATGATTATATTTTTATTTTGGGTTGGGGAATTAATAATTATTTTAAATTATTAAATGTCTTGTGGGGTAACACTTTGTGTTTTTTTGAACTACTATTTTCTTATTTCATAGTGATTTTATATAAAAACATTGATAACTACCACAAAATAGTTGTAGAGGATATTCAAATAATATTTTGGATGGATTTTCAAAAGTTGTCACATATACCGTATCATGTGGGGAATATTATGGATAATATTTTCAAGAGGATTTTAGAATTTATCTAAAATAATATTTTGATATGTTGTAAAATTTATAAAACATCATGGGATATAATGTGAAATTACGCTAATCTAATGAGTCTTTAGTGAAACTATAAGATATATAGGGATATACCATTAATTTCCACCATTATATAATGGTATAAAATAATGTAACGAGTCACTATATTTAAAACTATTACATGGTGTTCTTACCTATTACATTGTCTGTTCTTGGGTGTACAATGTCGTGGTGGACATCACTATGTCTTGGTCCAATGCATGGTAGTTAATGTGTTATAAGATGATGAATGTTGTTTGAATAATCAACCAACTATGTTATAATATTTATTTTGTACATCATTTGATGACGTTGATCATATGTTTATTATTTTCCAAATCCATTATATAAACATTAAAAAATTAATAAAAATTAGGTGATTGGAGTTATATGTTTTGTAACTCATGAAATAATGATGAAATGGTTTCATTCAATAGTGAATTCATTTTAAAAATGATTGAGTTCTTTTGTAGGCCTATATAAATAGGATCATAATTTTTTTATAGGTTATAATATGTATGAGAAATTATACAATTATTCACTCATTGTAATTTCCATTTAAAAAAAATTTCATTCCCTCTTACTCATTATATTAAGAATAATGTTCAAAAAATGATGATGTTGAGGGGCTCAGTCCAATGAATTGTGAAATCAACATATTTGGAAATAACCTAAGAGTAATTATTGAGTTGTATGATAATATATTATCCCTATATTGCTATTGTGTAGAAGTACATACATAACTAAACATCACCAAGAAAAGATAATTCATCTTAATTTATTTTATTTTATTCATAATGAATACTGGATGCTTTGGAATATTTTTCATTGATTATTTTCTATGGAGTTTTTATATTTTTTACCCACTCTAAAATGATTAATATTATTTTCAAAAAATTATAGAAAATTTAATGATTATTGAAACGAAATTAGATTTATTTATGTTTTGGAATTAAAGATGAAACCTCTATAATTTGGTGTTGTTCTTAGAGAATAATAATTGGAGTTATCTGAATGGATATCATTATTGTGTTGTGTTTTTAATCGATACATAAATCATATTCCAACTCTAATTAAATATATTATAATATTTTAGTTTTAGTATTTATCGATGTTTAGAAGAGATCAACATATGATTTAAGATGTTTTTTTAAAAAAATGTAATTTTTAGGAGTTAATCATATTTTGACATGAAATATCGATAAGCCTTGAAATGTTTTAAATTGATCATGTTCATCTTCAGATGAATCATCCAATACAACTATTTGTGGAAATACAAAAAATGTTTAGAATTACAAAGAACCAGTATGAAATTATGAGGATGGATTTAATTTTTTATAAGGATTACAATGTACACCATAAGGATCAACCATGTCTTTATAAGGATGATGGTATACCTTGTATAATTGTTTTTATAATTTCATACGGATCATCCATGTAAGAGTCAATATCAAGTATATAAGTGTCATTCAAACCATATAAGGATGATTTCATATGTGTGAGTGAATCATTTTAAATAATTGTAATAGTTATTCATTCTCAATGGAATCTAGAAACTGAAAGAGACTTATTATATTATGTAAGGATAATTTATCATTCCACAAATATTATTTAAAAACCATATAGATCATGGGAATATTTTAAAATATTATACTTTATAAAATTATTAGTTTATTGATGACTGAAAAATAAAATAAATTATTGAATGATGTATTCTATATAAAATAAATACCACAATAAAAGTTTCTAATTTTAGAATTGAAAATGATATATAATGTTATATGCCACATAAGAAGGTTTCCACATAAAAATAATGTACATTTCCATGGTCCCTTGGAAAAATTAATGTAGTTTAAATATAAACAAAATTAATATATCAGAATGGTGATTAAATTAGAGGAACATGGGTAAAAATTCATGGATATGTAGAATAAGGATCATAAGAATTTACATATTGGAAAAAACATCAAGAAATTATCAACTGGTGGAATACAATTCTATTTTTAAAAAACTTTACAAAAATATTACATGTGCGTGATTCATATTTTATAATAGATGGAGAAATTTGTTTAATAAAATTTTAGGGACAACCCCTAAAAACTTTAATCCACATGTTGATACTTGTGGATCACATTATATTTGGAGAAACTAAATAATTCCATGGATTATCCTTATCCTTTTGAGAGGTGAGCCTTATAAATAAAATGTTCTTATTATTTATGTGAGTCTTGTGTGTTTCAAGGATCATATCTTACCCTATAAAATGTGGTCATCTTTTTTCCTAGAAAATATATGAATCTAAATTGAAATAACTAATTCTATCCTTCCCTGCATAAATATTTCCCACTAACTGATTTTTTTTAATGTGGTATCAAATATAGTATCCCTCCATTTATTATCATATATTTCAATATTTTAGGGTAATATTTTTATCCTGGGATTATATTATTGATATGGATAAACATAATTTTGTGTATGATAAGTGGATTCCCACTTCTGATATGAATAAATGCTACATCTAGAAATATAATGTGTATCACTATTTATAATAAAAAAATTTAGAAGTATTGGGGGATATAAATTATGGATTTACTCTTTATAATTTGGGTGTTTTTATAAAAGAAACTGATATAAGTAATCTTTAGAATGATTCTGGTGCTCTAAATTAAATTATTTAATCTTTTTTATATAAATAATTTATAATGGTTAAATTAATCAAGATAGTTATAATAAAATGATATAATATAAAATTTCATATGAAGGTTAAAAAATGGTTAATCGTGTAAAAATACGTTTCTGTAATTGATTTATAAGGACCTAATAAAACAACGTTATGAAATGACAGATGACTTTTTCGAAATGGTTTATTAAAGTATGGTCATAATAAGTGGTTTTTTTGAAGATATGTATAATAAAATGGTTGTTCAAAAGATTCTAAAATTTTTCTTGATGGGATTCATTTAAAGGCTCATCTCTTAGATAATGATATCCAAGAACATTTCTTTTAGAAGACACATACTAGATCCATATTTTTTATAAAATGATGAAGGCCAAGAGTTCATGAAAAATTATAAAGGTGAAAATAATATTTCCTTTGAACCCTCAGGGAACGAGAATAATAATAAATATGTTGATTAAGATAAAGATTGATATTCAGATACGAATAATGGTGAATTTTGGAATTAGAAGTATTAAAAATCATTTCATCAATCTCTTGATGTGTTATAAGGGATAAATAAATATTTAAAGTGAATATACCACAAAAAATGTTTCAATTTATGATCTATTAGACACTATAATAAAACTATTCATGAGTGAATAATAATAATCTGAGGAAGAAGAATAATAAGGAAATATATGTGCACCTCAGAATAAAAAACTAAAACTAGATAAATCAACATATTTTTTTAAATCGAGGTGTAATTATATAACTAAAATAAAAATGATAAATTTGTTAAAAATATTTTATGTTAGTGATAGTTGTGATGTATAACTAGAATTTTAAAATTTTGGTGATGTTAATAAGGATATTTGTATTAAATAGTTTAATGAATAAAATGTCACAGGTGATAATATTTTTGATATAGGGAGAGATTTTGAAAAAAATGGAATTAAATACACACAGATAACTAAGTGAATATATTTAAAATATATATATTTTAAACAAGAATATAATAAATTTTAATAAAGATGGTAAATCATTAAGAAATAAAGAATCTATTCATATAGACAAATAGTCAAATTCATTAAAAGAAATTGATGGATTATTGAAATTTCCTACTAAAGAGATGACTCTAAATGATGAGATTTATGATAAAGTAAATATTAATAATAAATATTAAGATAATATATAGTAAAATTTTATAAGTGAGGATAGATCATTGAAAAATTAAAAATCCTATAATCAAAATCTCATTCAATTATTTATAAGAAGTACATAGTAGAATTTTATGAAATTTTCTGATGATTTGTAGAATTATCAAGATCAATTGAAAAGTAAAAATAGAACCCAAAATGTAAAAAAGTAAATTAAATTGATAGCATAAATATTGAGTTTAATATATTAGAGATTAATTCCATGTTTGTGACAAATCAAAGTGACACCCATAAATTATGAAATTAAGAGAACAGGAACATGAATGAAAACAATAATACTAGAAATTATATAATCCCTATAAGGAATATAAGGTCATATATTAATGTGTTAAGAGTTAAATAAAAAATTATCCAAAAAATTAATCCAATATTTATTGTCAAAAGAATAACGAATTGAATGTGTCAATGTTTGGAGAACATGTTATTTACGATGGAGAGCATGTTTTTATATCTATTATAGGAATTATAGAGGATTTAGGAATATTTAATTACTCTTTTGGTTTAGTTTCAAACATAATTATGATTAAAGAATGTAAGGGAGTTAGATTTTTAAGTGATTCTTCTCACTAAAATAATAAATATCCAAATACAATATGAGAAAACTATACAAAAGGGAGAGAATAAATATCATCCATTGAAAGATGTCAGTATAATATATGACCAGCTAAATCAATTTTCATCAATAATATCCTTCCACAATACCAACCCAATTAAATATAAATAATAAAATAGAATATTTTCAAAAATAATAATTAAAAAATAAAATATAAATATTTGGTTGTTGAAGATTCACTTAAGGCATATAAATGGTAATGTCTGGGGATTCTATATGGTGGAAGATCGTCACATGTCATAACAGATATAAATCCCATGAAAAATATTGAAAAGAAATATAGTAATGATATATGGAAATTATAAATGATGTATAAATCATGATTGAATAAGTTTGTTCTATAGTTATTTGGAAAGAGAAGCTAAAATCTAAGATCTCTCTATACATTGATGGGATGAAAGATAGTCTGTTCAGAGTATCTTAGCTATGTGATAATGGTAGGGAACAGGTATTACAAATGTATTTTTTCGCGGTGAAGATATTAAAAGAGATAACTATTGTGATAATAGGTAAATGGATTGGTGGAAATTTTTTAGGTTGGTGATACTGGAAATTTATGATACCCATAATTGAAAGAAGAAAAAATTTGGTTATTAATGGAATGTTCATCTTCTCCAAAATAATATCTGAAATATTAACTAAGGATAATTTTTTTGGGACATATAAATAATGAAAATTTAAAATTTGTTAATGTACTCTATATTTAATAAAGGGGATATTTTGAATTCTCCACCCCAGAAAGTTAAAATTATGGCATCATAACCATTAGAGCTCATTAATTCATGAATTTTTTTGAAAATGAGGAATTGATCAAAAAAATTATATTAGTAATCAATTTCCTTTGTTGATGAAATTTCACATACTATTGAAATTATGTTTATGAGTCATAAATGAGAAGATCTATAAAATTTTCAGAGTTTTAGATTAATTACCTAAATATAATGTAGTTTCTTTTTAATGATGATTCATATAGACAATGGGTACATATCAAAAATTGAAAATTTTGAGTGTTTATTTGGAAGCATGGTATTCACTATAAACATAGTGCACCATACACATCATAAATTTTTGTATAAATAGAAAAATAAATATTTTGTGGAGATTTCAAATGTAATGGACCGGACCTCTCTGGTCCATCACATTGTGAAAATGTAGTGTTGGAGGTGTTCTAGGAGGTCAAGGTGAGTTATCCCCAACACTATGCCAAATTTTCAGTTCTGTGAATAGTGTTTCCAGTTTTATGAATTGTTCTATCGGTAGGTGTACAGTAAAGGTAGGTGTACAGTAACGGTAGGTGTACAGTGCTTCACAGACCGGTTTCTCATATCGATTTCATAGATCGGTTTCACAGATCGGTTTAACATATCGGTTTCACAGATCGAGTTCACAGATCTGTTTCACCGATCTGTTTCACATATTAGTTTCACATATCAGTTTCACATATCGGTAGGTGTACAGTAATGGTAGGTGAAAAGTATTTCCATCTTCCTACAGTTTTTCCCCTTTTGACACTTCCTTTGATGTTAAATACATTTAATGCCTTATTTTAAGGACTCTTAAGGCCGGTTCAAAGGCCATAAATCCTATATTAATTGTTCCTATGGTCTAGGAGGTTATTACTTGGTCAAAACGCTTGGGTTAATGTGATCCTCTTTTAATGGGGAATTAAGCGTATCTTAAACTGTCACCCCATTAAATCTTCAAAAGAGATGAGATATATTCCTCTTTTTCTCTTCCACATTGTTCTTGACTATGAGATGCTAGAACCTTTCAATCAATCCCATAGGAGTTTCACAATCAATCATTACTCCTCGGATTGGTTTCGCTCTATTTTGATGCAACCGAGCTATATCGGTCAATCTTCGATATAAGGTATGTTTTATAGTCATTCCTTTTGAGATTATCTCCCCCTATTTCTCCTTTCCGTGTTATATCATGTAATGTCCATGCTCCTAATGGGGTTTTTCTTGGAGATTTGTAGGTTTTGTCATACCATGGTATCCTCGGGTGGATGTCGTTGTCACGAGAGGAGGATCGTGACTGGTTGTGTGGATAAAGAACGTGATGAACAATTTGAGGTAGGGGATTCATTGCTTGTATTTATTTAATGTGGAATTATATTGTTAGCATGTTAAATCCCACTAGATGACAATGTAATTGATATAATAAATATTTTAAACTGGATAAATAAATTCACATGGATCATATGTTGATGCCTATTATTTTGATAGATAGTGTGATATCTATGCTTGTTCCGGATAAAAATCAGTAAAGAACGTAAACCGAGATTAATTGATATTTGTTAGGCTAAAGATAAAGAGGCAGGAAAACAAATCTGGTTCTTGTTGTAATTTGATGTTAATCAAATTTATGTAGTAATCATGTTTAAAAATTTATTATATCTCACTGGTTAGGTATCCCGATGTAGAATCCAATGGATTATAAATCTGTTAATTCATGATGGATAAAAGAGTTTAATTCCTTTATAATTTCATGTAGGGTTCTGAGTTACCCTCTTGTTTGTTTAAGGGTCAAGAGCCCAATTGTGAAGATGTTTGTTTTACTACTGCTTTTGTTTTAATTTCAGCCTAGCTGGCTGTGGTAATATGTGGAGGCATGGAGGCCCTTTTGGTTGTGGAAAAAGATTATTCCTGGAGTGGCGAGACGTATCGGTTTATGCATGTGGGTGTCAGGGAGGACACCTGGGGTGATGGTGTGGTATGGATGTGATTTTTTGGTGTTTGCTGGATCTGTGGTTGTTTATATACTTTAATTTTCCCCACTTCTCAAGGAAGCTGGTCTTGCTTACCCTTCTTTCGAAAGAAGCGATGAGGCAAGGGTTATGCCACATGCTTTCCGTGTTTAGCTTATCCAGGGAGGATGGGTTTACACTCTTGCTATAGGTGGAAAAGACTCTATGGGTAGTACATCTACTCACCATGTTGAGCCCCCTTATGTTAGTAGCATAGAATGCTTTTCTAGAATACCTGGGAATATAGGAAAGGGTTTTTGTAATGAATATTTGAATAAATAGTGTTAATCCATGGGGTTGGAGTTCACAAGAACATAATGATGAGGCTCTAATTTTAAAGGGAATGTTGACTTTGGGTGTGATTCTAATGAAGTCTAATGTGGAATTGGTCATGGTTAATTAATGGTTAATGAATTAATTAACATATTGTTGAACTGATAATAAAAGGGGGTGGAGTAATCCAAAAAAGTTCTATAAATGGTTTAGTGCTTATAGGATACTTAGTCTTAGAAGTAGCAGCCCAGAGTTTGAGAGACGTTAGCTGCAATTGTGTCTAAGACTAGGTAATTCCCATAGTGTGGTTGGGAGATATAATATATCATATACTTTTTGTGTTCCAATATGCTGTCACACCCTATCAGTAAGGGTAACTGACACCTCGGGGATTCTGAGCCCTGGGGGTGTCTTCCCCAACATTCTAGTGGGAGGATGAATGATTGACTACCGCCTTTGGCCCCGACCTCATCTATTGGTAGATGCATGTTCTTGTAGGAACAATGGTGATTTTTCCCCAAATACATGTATAGAGGGTTGTAATGGCTTGTGGTTGTTCACACACAAATATTATGGATGTAGTATCCTATGGACTACTCTAGGTGTAACGTGTATAGGATGTGATGGAGTGAGGATCCTTACTCGGTGTATGGGCTGTAATGGTTTGAGGTATAAAACCCGATGTATGATACACGTTATGTGAGCTTTGGTGGCTCTCAGAACCTACCTGGTTACTTTTGTTTGTGAGGATAGTGTGGTGCTTCGCCCAGGTGTCTGCGGGTAAGCCTTTTTGGAGAGAGATGCTGAGGGTGTGTGATGTTAGGGAAAAGTGGAAAACCAATGGTGAAGTAGTAGTGGGTTACCCTTGAAATTATTTAATATATGCTATATTCTTGTATGCGTTACTTGGTGAGAGTAGCCATGGTTAGGTTGGGAACTTATTATACCTGTTTTGGTGACGAGTTAGTTTCACTTCATGTTCACTGTGCTTTATAATGCTTTCTTTACTTTTTCATTGGAGGCTTTAGGGAGAATCCTACTGAGAATATTGTTATACTCACCCTATGTATATATAAACTGTTTTCAGGTCACTTGAAGTAGGTTGGAGATCAAGTCGGTTTCTACTAGCTTGGGGTTGTAGAAGCTATTCGGGCTTATGATCGCTGCTATTTTTACTTTCTTTAGGTTACTTTCATTTTTTCATTTCCAGTTGTAGTAATATTGCATGAAATTACATATATGAACATGGGTTTCTTTTATATTTCAGTTCTGAGTTGGAGTTGATTGGTGTCTATCTTATCTCTCACTTCTGCATGTGTTCTATTAGAGGATAATTCCTCCCATTTGTGTGTTTACTATAATCTCGGTGCTAGTCGCCAACCCGAATCCTACTGAAGGCGGGACTCAGGGGTCATTATCACCCTTCTCACATTGCCGACACAGGTGGGGTAAACATTTTTGGGAGTGGGTCGTAAAAGAGTGGTATTAAAGGTCTGGTTGAGGGATATGATGGAATTTGGAGTTTGGCACAGGTGAGGTTTCATGGGTTGGTGGGGCAACGGTGTCATTCATGAGTACCAAGTAAGGTACACACTAGATACTGGCTGAGACAAAGTCATTTTGGGCCCCCGATGATCTGATTTATGGACATTTAAGTTTACAATGGCTACTAAATAAGGTGATACAAGTTAGAGGATAGAGACCTAGGAATTGATCAAGCATCATTCTTCTTTGTGATTGTGTTTGAATGGGCAGAACATATGATAAGTTAACCTAAAATGAATAAAAGAAAAAAATTAACTAATTAATGTTGATTCTTCCACATTCCTAGTTTAGGAACTCAAATGGTTTTTTATTTTACTGGTATGGCTCTTGGTTGATGTCCTTGTTAGGTTTTCCCAGAAAATGTCCAGCAGGTTGTTCCATCAAATCATCGCAGGGTAGAGGTTGATGATGACGCCACTTGGAGGAAGACACTCTATGAGTTCAATGCCAGAGTCTACAGAAGTATGAGGGCTCTGTTTCAGAAGTAGTCTTGAAGGACTGGTTAGAGGAGTTCGAGATCAGCTTCAGTTTGATTCGTGCTCGGAAGGAGTACTGGGTGTCCCTGGTTGTGGCGATGCTGCATGGAGTAGCAAGGTAGTGGTGGTTCATATTCCTCAGGGATTATGAGGAGTCAGTGATCTCATGGGAAGAGTTCCGAGACAGGTTTAGAGTCGAGTTTCTTTCTTCGACTGTGAAGGCATCCTATCGCCAGAAGCTTCTTACCCTTCGATAAGGGAGCTCTATTTTTCGAGAGTTTGGAATCCATTTTAGGAACCTTTTACGATATGCTTTAGAGATTCTTCCAGATGAGGAGGCCATGGGGAGTCATTTCGAGGAGGATTTGCATCTAGATATCTAGCGCAAGGTCACCCCATTTGTGCTGAAAATAGATACGGAGGTGAGGGTGAGGGAAGAGGTTTTCGAAAGGACTTTGTTGAAGACCAGATCATCATGAGAGGGGAATCAGCATGATTCCTCATGAAGCACAGCTGTGGTTCAGGGTTCATGGTTTCCAGGGCAGAAGTGTTTCCGTTCAGCCGAGGGTTGGTCCCACCCCCTCACTTCTCATTTATCCAGAGGCAGCAACTCTCAGGCCTATGCCACAAGATCATGTGCTTGTTTTCTTGTGGTGTTCATGGCCATCATCAGTGGGAGTGACTGACCATTCAGAGCAGTAATCATGCACCGGGCTCTACACTCCAAGTTCCTCCATTGAGGCAGTTCTAGCTGAGGCAGAAATAGCCAGTTGGACCAGATTTAGATTAGTAGAGGGTAGATGGGGTAGGCAGAGGATAGCCCCATAACCGTTCCCTTCCTCAGAGAGAAGAGCGTGGCAATGGTGGTGGTCATCATCAGGGTCAGAGAGGTCGTGGAGGAGGTCGTGGTCAGCTCTATGCTCTAGCGTTGCCAGCTCTAGGTGAGCCAGACATCGTTCGAGGTAATCTTTTATTTTTTTTCTACCATGGTGTATATCTTGTTTGATTCCGGGAAAACACACTCCTTCATATCACCCGCCCTTTTTCATGCATTGGAACATGAGGTAGAGAGGCTTCCTGTGCCCTTAGCATTGACTACACCAGTTAGAGGTCGAGCTTACTTGTTTGAAGTATGTAGAGATTGGGAGCTAGTGTTTGGGAAACACTGCTCTTGGGGATATTTCCTATGTTTAGTAATACAATGATATGCTGTCATCCTTGGCATGGGTTGGTTGTATTCGATGTAGGCTATCGTGGATTTCTTCCTAAAGAAGGTCGTTTTCATTTGTGCAGATGTAGAGAAAGTGGTGTTTGTTGGTGAGCTAGACCCTCGGATGGGTCATAGGCACTTCCCATCCTAATCATCCATGATGGCTAAGATGATGCTGAGTTTTTAGTGGTTCAGCAGTTGGCATTTCCTAGGGTTGTAGTGGAGTACCCTGATGTCCTTCTAGAAGAGGTTGTAGCATTACCCCCTCGATGAGAGATCGAGTTTGGGATCGAGCTACAGCCAGGACCATATCCTTTCTCTATGTATCCATATAGGATGGCCCCTTCTGAGTTACAAGATCTTTTTATACAGCTTGATGGTCTGTTGCAGTGCGGTTTTGTTTGGCAAAGTGTGTCATCAAGGGTTTCAGAAGTTTTGTTTGTGATGAAGGTAACGATAGTTTGTGGTTGTGTATCGATTATTGTCGTTTAAACAAAGTGAAAATAATGAATTATAATCCTCTTACACATATTGATGACTTATTTGATCAACTGAATGGTGAAAGTTGGTTCTCAATGATCAACTTGGAGTCGGGGTATCATCAGATGCGTGTGAAGGATGAGGATATCCCGAATACTGCTTTTTGTTATCGTCATGGGCATTATGAGTTCGTTGTAATTCTATTTGTCATGACGAATGCTCCTGCTATATTCATGGGATTGATGAAGGCTATTTTCCATGGGTTCCTGGACTAGTTCATTGTAGTTTTCACTAATGAAATCCTTGTGTACTCCACATCTGAAGAGGAGCATGTAGAGCATCTACAATCCATTTTGGGAGTTCTTCACCAACACCATATGTATGGGAAGCTATCAAATTGTTAGTTTTTGGCTTGAGAAGTTAGTTTCTTGGGGCATGTTGTGTCCCAACAGGGAGTAGCTGTGGATCCATCGAAGATAGAAGAACTTGTGTCTTGAGAAACCCCCAAGGTAGTGTTAGAGGTGTGATGTTTCCTAGGTCTCGCATGCTGCTACAGGTGGTTCATAGCCAATTTATCACGAGTTGTGACTCCTCTGATAGCTTTGACTAGGAAGGATCATGCATTCATATGGACTGATCAGTGTCAGGCTGCTTTCAAGTATCTAAATGAGAAGTTAGTAAGTGCTCCAGCCCTTAGTCTTCCAGTTGAGGGAGTTCAGTTTGATGTTTCCGGTGATGCTTCACATCTGGGGTCTGGTTGTGTTCTCACGTAGTAGAGGTCAGTTTTTTCTTATTAGTCTCAGTAGTTGCGTCCCCATGAATGCATCTATGCCAGCTATGATCTTCATTTTCCAACTATGGTGTTTTCTCTGAAGTTGTGGAGACATTACCTCATTGGTGATCACTTTGTGATTTTCAATGGTCATAAGAGTTTGAGTTATGTTTTCTCCCAGTGTGACTTGAACTTATGACATCATCGGTGGATGGAGTTATTGTAGGTAATAAGACTTTGAAATATCATATACACCAGGAAAAGTGAATGTTGTAGCTTATGCGCTTAGCCCAAATCCGCATAGTGATGTTGTTCATGAATCCAGTGATTATTGGATAGTAATGGTTGAACTTTCAGCATTAAATCATGATATGGGGGATGTTGGTGGTAGAGGTTGTCTTTTTTAGATGACGGTAAGTCATCCCTGATGAAGAAGGAGGAAGAGTCCCTGTTGGGAGATCTAGGTGGTGGAGGTCTGGAGTGACCGAGTTGTTTGTGGTGAGGCCCCTGAGGGTTGGTCAGAGGATGAACAACACCGAGTGTTGTATCATGGAAGGATTTTTATTACTTTGATGATGGACGAGATAGTTCTCAGATAGTTCCACAGTTCACCTTTAGCAGTGCATCCTGGTTTGATGAGGATGTACCAAGCCTTAAGGATCCAGTTTTGGTGGTCTAGGCTGAAGCATGTAGTTGCCGAGTTTGTGTCTCGATGTTTAGTCTACCAGAAGGTGAAATTCGAACACCGTGTTCCTGGTGGTCTTCTCCATACATTAGATATTCCACAGTGGAAGTGGGTGGACATCTCAATGGACTATGTTACTAGTCTACCTCAAGCTCCAGGAGGACATGATGCTATTTGGGTGGTAGTGTATCATTTATCAAAATCAGCCCACTTTATTGCGATCAAGGAGTCAAGCACAATGAAATTTTGGTTGAGGCAGTATCTATAGGAGGTGGTGAGACTTCATGGAGTCCCTAGGACGGTCATTTATGATCGAGATCCTTAATTTACCTCCAAAGCATGGAGAGGTCTCCGACATGCTTTTGGATTTCAACAATTCCTTAGCACTACTTTTCATCCTCAAAAGGATGGTCAGACAGAGCAAACCATCCAGACTCTTGAAGACATGTTAGGCTCTTGTGTTCATGATTTCAGAGGTTCATGGATGAGGCACTTACCCTTGGTGGAGTTTTCTTATAATAATAGTTTTCACTCCACCATTGGTATGACACCGTTTGAAGCCTTGTATGGATGGCCTTGACATTCTCTGTTGTACTAGACTGGGGTTGGAGAGTCAGCAATTATCAGACCAGAACTAGTGCAGAATACAACAGAGATGGTCCAGTTGATTTGTGAGGGGATGAAGGCAACGAAAGATCCTCAAAAATAATATTTTGATCAAATAAGAAGACCCTTAGTGTTTAGTGTTGAGGATAATGTGTTTCTGAAGGTGGCTTCCTGTCGTGGTCAGCGAAGGTTTGGTCAAGGTAGTAAGCTTTCTCCCCAGTTTTTTGGTCCTTTCAAGGTTTTAGCCCGTGTTGGAGATGTGGCATATCGAGTAGCACTTCTCCCATAGATGAGTTAGATACATGATGTTCTCTATGTATCACAGCTCCATCATTATCTTCATGATGACTCTCACATCATCGATTGGGGAGAGATCGATGTTGATGATGTTTCAACCTTCGAGGAAAACCTATGGATATCCAAGACCACAAGGATAAGGTGTTGTGTAGGCATTCTATCCCATAATTTCATGTCTTATGGAAACACAGTGGCATGAAAGAGAGTACCTGGGAACGTGAGTCACAGATATGTGCTCAGTACCCAGAGTTGTTTGATGTTTTACTCTTTTCATGTAATGATGTTCCCTTTTTGGTTAGACATTTCATGTTTTATTTATGATTTTTTTTCTTTTATTTCTTTTGTGTCTTGCTCTCTTTTGAGATGTATCTTGATGGGTGGTTGTTCTGACCTCATTTCTTTTGGTATGTTTTGAATTCTAGAGAACGCGAATGTTTTGAGAGGTATATGATGTAATGGAATGGACCTCTCTGGTCCATTACTTTATGAAAATGTGGTGTTGGAGGTGTTCTGGGAGGTCAAGGTGACTTATCCCAATCACTTTTCCAAATTTCTAGTTCTGTGAATAGTGTTTCCAGTTTTAAGAATTGTTCTATCAGTAGGTGTACTTTAACGGTAGGTGAAAACTGTTTCACAAATTGGTTTCACATATTACTTTTAGAGATCAGTTTCACAGATTGGATTCACAGATTAGTTCCACAAATCGGTTTCACAAATTAGTTTTAGAGATTTGTTTCATAGATCTGTTTCACAGATCACTCTCACAGATCGGTTTCACAGATCGCATTCACAGATCGGTTTCACATATCGGTTTCACAGATCTGTAGGTGTACAATAATGGTAGGTGAACAGTGTTTCCATCTTCCTACAGTTTTTCCCGTTTTGACATTTCCTTTGATGTAAAAAACATTTAATTCATTTTTTAAGGACTCTTAAGGCCAATTCAAAGGCCATAAATCCTATAATAATTATTCTTAAGGCCTGAGGTTTTTTACTTGGTTAGTATGTGTGGGTAAATTTGATACGTTTTTAATGGGTAATTAAGCGTATCTTAAATCATCACCCCATTAAATCATCAAAATGGATGAGATATCTTCCTCTTTTTTTCATTCTCTTTACTCTCTGCTATGAGACGCCATAGCCTTTCAATCCTTCCCGTAGGAGTTTCACAATTAAACATTACTCCACAGATTGGTTCCGCTCTATTTTGATGCAACTGACCTATATCGGTCAATCGTGGATATATGGTATGTTTTATAGTCGTTCCTTTGGCGACCATATCCTCTTCTTTCTCCTTTCCATGTTTTATCATGTAATATCCATGCTCCAAATGGGGTTTTTCTTGGGGTTTGGTTTGTGCTGTCGTACTGTGGCATCCTCTGGTGGATGCAGTTGTCGCGAGAGGAGGATCGTGACTTGTTGTGTGGATAAAGAACGTGAGGAACTGTTTGAGGTAGGTGATTCATTTCTCATCTTTCTTTTATGTGCAACTATATTGTTAGGATGTTTTATCACACTAGATGATAATGGAATTGACATAATAAATATTTTGAACCCGATAAATAAATTGATATCGATCGTATGTTGTTGCCTCTTGTTTTTAAAGATAGTGTGATATCTATTCTTGTTCCTGATTAAAATTGCAAAAGAACATAAATTGAGATTAGTTGATATTTTTTTGGGTAAAGATAAAGAGGCATGAAAACTAATCTGGTTCTTATTGTAATTTGAGGTTAATCAAATTGATGTAGTATGCATGTTTACTCATTTGTGATAACGTACATGTTAGGTTTCCCGATGTTGGAACCAACAGATTATAAATCAATTAATTCAAGATGGATTAATGATTTTGATTTTTTTATACTTTCATGTATGGTTCTGAGTTACCCTCTTGTTTTTTTAAGGGCCAAGATCCCAATTGTGAAGATGTTTTTTTAATGCTTCTTGTGTTTTAATGTGAGCCTGGATGGTTGTGGAAATATGTGAAGGCATGGAGGCCCTTTTGGTTGTGGCAGCAGATGATGCCTAGAGTGCGGAGATGCTTTAGTTTATGCATGTGGGTGTCAGGGAGGACACCAGGGATGATGGAGTGGGATGGATGTCATTGTTGGGTGATTGATGGTTTTCTGGTTGTTTATCTACTATACTATTTCCAACTAATCATGGTAGCTAGTATTTATTACCCTTCTTTCGAAATAAGCAGTGATGAAAGGGGTATGTCACATGATTTCAGTGTTTAGCTTCTCCAAGGAGGATGTGTCTATGCTCTTGCTATAGGAGGCAAAGACTCAACGAGTAGTACATCTACTCACCATGTTGATCCCCCTTGTGTTAGTAGCATAGAATGCTTTTCAATAATGCCTGGGAATATGGGAAAGTGTTTCTATAATGAATATTTGAATAAATAGTGTTAACCCATGGGGTTGGAGTTCGCTAGAACAAAATGATGAGTCAATAATTTTAAAGGGACAATGGAATTTGGGTGTGATGCTAATGAAGTCTAATGTGGAATTTTTCATGGTTAATTATTGTTTAATGAATTAATTAACGTAAGGTGGAACAGATAAAAAATGGGAATGGAGTAATCCAATAATGTTCTTTAAATTGTTGTGTGCTTATAGGATACCTAGTCTTAGAAGTAGCAGCCCAGATTCTGAGAGACGTTAGCTGCATTTGTGTCTAAGAATAGGTAATTCCCATAGTGTGGTTGTGAGATATAATATATCATGTACTTTTTGTGGTTCTTTGTGCTACAACACCCTGTCAATAAGGGAAACTGGCACCCTGGGGATTCTGAGCCCTGGGGGGTGTTTTCCCCAACATAACGGTGGGATGATGGATGGCTGACTACCCCCTTTGTCCCTTTTCTCTTCTCTTGGTAGATACTTGTGTTGCTAGGCACAATGGTTAGTTCTCCCCATATAGATATGTAGAGGGATATAATGGCTTGTGTTTTTTCATACACCTATATTCTAGATTTATTATCCTATGGGATACTATAGGTGTAACGTGTATAGGCTATGACGTCTTGAGGATCCTTACTCGGTGTATGGGATGTAATGGCTTGAGGTACAATACCCGATGTACGATACATGTTATGTGAGCTGTGGTGGCTCCCAGAACCTACCTGGATTCTTTGTTTGTGAGGATGGTGTGGTGATTCTCCTAGGTGTCTGTGGGAAAGCCTTTTTTGAGAGAGATGCTCAGGACGTGTGACATTGGGGCAAAGCGGCAAACCAGTGGGGAAGTAGTAGTGGGGTACCCTTGATATTCTTTACTCTATGTTATATTCCTGTATGTGTTACTTTGTGAGAGTATCCATGGTGAGGTTGGGAACGTAATATACCTATTTAGGTGATGATTTAGTTTCAGTTGTTGTTCCCTGTGCTTTAGCATTCTTTCTTTACTTTTTCACGAGAGGATTTGGGGAGGATGCTACTGAGTATACTGTTATACTCACCATATGTATATATAAACTGTTTTTCAGTTCACTTGGACTAGGTTAGAGATCAAGCTGGTTTCTACTAGCTTAGGGTCACAGGAACTGTTTGGGCTTGTGGTTGCTACTGTTTTTTACTTTGTTTTTGGTACTTGCAGTTTTCCTTTCCAATTGTAGTACTTTTTCTTGACATTACATATATGCACTTGGGTTTATTTTATATTCCAGTTTTGAGTTGGAGTTTATTGGTGTCTATCTTAACAATCTCTTCTGAATGTGTTCTCTTAGAGGGTAATGCCTCTCATTTGTGTGTTTAATATACCCTCAGTGCTAGTCGCCAACCCGAGGCCTACTGGAGGTGAGACTCTTGGGTCATTGTCTCCCATCTCACATTGCTGACTTAGGAGGGGTGCACATTTTAGGGAGGGGGTCATGGAATCACAGACCATGATTGAATAGAATAATATTTCTTAATAATTTTGATGATAATAAAATAGAGTAGAAATTTATATCCAAATATTTTATTAGAATTTTTTTATATTTCCCCATATGAAATGTATTATAATAATTCCCATATACTAATATAATTATGGTATTTTGGTATCCCCTATGTAATCAAAATCTATGGATAAAATCATGGGAAGTTTAACATAAAATGATTTGATGGAATCATCATGGGTTATCCTCGATATGGAAAATGAAGCCATTATTATAAAAAAAGTAGAATGATTGTTCATTCAATAGATGTAAATGTGTTAAAATAGACCATAAAATAAATGAGAAAATAAAAAATAAGTTTTAACATGATGATGTTTTAATAGTTTTTATTGAATAGTGGGGAAAATTCTATGTGAATAATATATGATCATAAGGAGTAAAAAATGAAAATGATGATTTGTATATTTATAGTTATAAATAGAATCCTCTGTCATATTATCCAAGACTGAGAAAGTAGGGTGTGGTACAAAATATAATTTCAAAATATCGATAATTGGTTCATTCTAGGAAACCTATGAGGACTTCAACACATACCTCTCTATATTCATATGTCTAACCAAGAGTTGTGGAATAATGGTTACAATATGAAATGCATATTGATTATATGAATAAATATCTATACCTAATAGAAGATAATTAAACATGGGTATTGTTACCCAAATTGGAAGACAATAAAATACTTTGAACAAATTACGTGTTTCAATATAGGTAGAATCAAATAGGAGAAGTTGTTAGAACTATGGAAATATTAGTTTGTAGATTTTGTTATAATGTTAATGTAATTGATTCTAATGAAACCATTCCACTAGTTGTAATAAGAGAGACTATTAGGGTATTTATTTATATTACAGTTATAAAAAAAATAAAATATTTTCCAAATTGATAACATTTCTGCTATTCTTAAAGGGGAGCTGGAAAAGGAGGTACATATTGAGAAACCTGGTGGTTTATTACTTAATGAAGATGGTATTTCTATATTTACAACATAAAGAGGTCTATGTATGGGTTAAAAAATGTCTAATACGATGATATTACATGTTCTATTCCAATTTGAATAAACTAACATTTATAAAAGGAATAATATATTGAAATACCCACATCAAATATTTTAACAAGGTATCCAACATTATTATTGTTTATGAAGATGAATTTTTTAATAGATATAATAAAGTAGTATTTTAAAAAAAATTCTTATATATGAAGAATTAATTTGAAATGTATATTATTTTAGTAATGAATTATTTTATTGGTTTATAAATTTCTCAAGAGGAACACTACATCTTTATTTCTCTAGAGACTTATGCTCATGAACTTTTAAATAAGTTTGGAATGGGTGATTCAAATCCAATTTCTATAGTAATTTTACTATAAACTAAACAATCAATGGATGATAAAGGGATATAAGTTGATTAATATATTTTTTAAATCTAATTCAAATTTTTTATAATTTAAATCTTCAATGATGGAAATTATATATTTTGTTACATTTTCCTCAACATATCAAAGTAAACCAAAAGTGTCATATTTAATGGTTTGAGAGTGGATTATCTAAAATATAGTTGTATTAATATGATATGGTGAGAGATATAATAGACAAGTAAATAATAATATTATTTCCTATAAATTTTTAGATTGGTTTGAAAATGTGGAAGGCATAATGTCTAAATCTATTAGATTTTTCTTCTTGGGAGAGGCGTGTGTTTTTTAGAACTCTATGTACCCCATATATAATACCATGAGTACTAATGAAGAATAATATGTAGATTCAACTCATTCCAAAACCTGATTTTTGTGTATGATAGATTAGTTGGAATATCACAAGGATAAGGGTAAGTTAAACTATTGGTAGTAAGTGATAATTAATGTGTTATCAACTAATATAAAAACTATTCAGTATTCATGATAATTGTGCATTGATATAAAAAAAATTATTGAAATATATTGTGGGGTATGATATGATGACATTGTAATTTTTTCCAACTCACGAGAGAGTAGTATATTTTTCCCTAAACTTTTTCCAAAGTAATCATTTCAAACATTCTTATTAATGAATGGTGTTCAAACTCATTCCTCACCTGTTTATGGTATGGTGGTCCGTCCACTCTCACTTATTGTTCTTTCGTATTTATTGTCAAAGGGTTGATAATTATATGTTTTAATGATTATTATTTTTTGTTTTTACAAAATATATTCTCAAATGCGGAAACATTTTTTTGGAGAATATCTATTTATTTGTGTATTTTTAAATGGGGGAGAGATCCCATATATAGGTGGAACAATATATAAATATACTTTTTAAAAGGGGAAGTTGTGAGGTAAGTGTGGGTGTGTGATTTGTTAAATGTTATAACTTTTTTTGTGAATTTAGATGTTGGAATATTTTATATAGGGGTTCAAGAGAAGTTTTTTAAAAGTGTAGGAAGATATTATTCTTGAATTATATCTCATATAGTATTAACATTTTAGAAAATTTGATCAATATTTAAATTAGATTCAAAAGATCATGATTTGTGAATATTTGAATGTATTTCACATATTTTATTGATATAATCATATTATTATTCAATGTTTCTTATTTCATGAACCAATTTCTACAATTCTGGATCATCATTTTTAAATTATGATTAATTGATATGTGAATTATTTTAGAAATTGATTTATCTTAATTGTTTTTACATAAAATAAACAGGGTGATATTGTTGAGTTCATGAAATGTTTTAAAGACTATAAGAACATATAGAGACCACTGAGCCCAAATTATAAGCTATTTTCATTGGAAATAAATAATAAATATATATAGACTTTGGTTATGCTGATTGAAATATATTTTTTGGTGTTGATGTGGAAATTTTTATTGTGTGGGGTTTTGGTTTTATTTCATATATTATATACAAAATAAAATAAAATAAATGATAATCTCTAAGGTGATGTACTTTTATATGTTTGGAGGATCTTGGAATAATTTTAGAGATTTTTTGAAGTATTATAGGATAATTTAGATTTAAAAATATTTAGACTTGAAATATGGATATTTCCTACAAATTTCACATGGATCATGCACTACATCAGAAGAATAACTTTGTGATATAGTTTTGGGATGTTTCAAAAAGAAATTAATTCATAAAAATACTTCTTGACTACATAAGGATTAATTTCAATGATTTTAGGGATAGAGGAAAATTATGAATGGATTATACATGAATTAAAATGGGTAAATGTTAATATTGTTTTTGTAACACCCCGAGATTTTATGAATAATATTCTTTTTAATTTCATTAATGTTTTGAATTGTACGCTACACCAAAAGAAGCTTGCATAACACGCATCCTTGACTTGCCTTGCATTACACACAATCACGACCTTCCTCGATAGGGTGTGTAGTACGCAATACCGAGTTTCACTAAACAACGACATGCTATTAAAATACTATTAAAACTGGCCATTATGAATAGTTATAACAACTTTTTGAAATTTTGTAAATTTTATTTTCAAAATGGACTTCATTTTTGGATTCGGAATATCGAAATTAGCTTAGGGTGAAAATTTGGTACTTTTCGGATAACTTTCATTTTCTGATGAATAATGAAAATTAATAAATTTTAATTAAAAAAAGCATTTTTAATAGAAATTATTAATAGTGATAAATTATTAATTTGAGTTGTTTTAATGTATATTAAGAATATATTATTAAAATTTAATACAATGTTGGTCATTGGATGTAATTTAACATTTAAACCTGACATAAACAAGTGTCAATCTATTGATAGTTATTATCTCTTAAGAACACGCTATTTGTTTTGACAACAGGAATTAATTTTTCAATTAATTAATTCAAATAATATTTTTTGAATTTGGTAAAATAGACATCATTTTTCAGTTCATAATATCAAATATATCTTAGGCCTAATTTTTGGTATTTTTCTGGAAACTTTCATTTTTTGATTAATAGTGAAACCACTAAGTGGTAGTTAAAAAATGAATTTTTCATAAGACATAATTTTACCGCTTCTTTGAGCGGAATTTCAAAACTCTGAGAGACACGCTTGATGTCAGTAAGTAAAATGTGGTTCAATGATATGAAAATAATTTTTGGTGAATAGTAACTTTTTACTTTTTTTTACCACGGTTAAAACTAAATAGGGTAATTAAGGGTAAAAATGATATTATTATTACCCTAAAACATGTCCTAATTCTATTGTATAAGTTTAATTCGACCAAAAACAACCTTAGGAATAAAATATTACCATTTAGGCCCACTTGGATTAGATTAGGACATTTATTATTAATTTATTTTAAGAAGGGTTAAAATAGTTACTATCAAAATTTAATAAGTATATCATTTTTAATATAGGGTTATACATAATATTAATTCGATTGTAAATATTCATTAGAAATATAATAAGATTTCCCACATAAATATATTTTATTTATAATTTTTAGACATTATATAAATTAATTTATTTATGACACAATGATGATGCAGTAATTACCATAATAGTGAAAAATTAGAATAATTGATATTATAAATACCCAAATAAATATAATTTGAGACTTTTTATGAATTAAACAAATTTTATAGGTTAATATGACATGTTAGGATTGATTTAATTAACCTTTTTCGAAGTAATCATTCTGTTATGAGTTTCAAAAAAATCAACTTTTGAATAGTGTCAAAATAGACATAAAATAGTGTTTAAAACAAATATTATATTATTAATTGTTATTTTATTCCTAAAAATCTAAGGTTCGTCCAAATGACTTAGATAAGGATATTTATATTAATAATAAACAACTTGGGGTTCGTTTGTCTTGTTATAGTAAGTTTATTAACCTTATAGTGTAAGAACACAAAAAGACACGGTAAAAGTAAAATTATCTAACTTAAAGTTAAATATAAATGATAATGTTAAAATAGGAACCTAACCTTGTCTAAATTATATTTTATGAGAGGGTTTCGACCCATCCCCACCTTAGAATATAAATAAATCAATTTGGAGCTATTTAAAACCGAATATGACTTTATAATAAAATAATATTTTTTATTTTTCCAAAGGTGCCCCTCTCCTCTCTTATAAAAGGTAACCTCCTCCCTGTCTTTCTCACACCACATTGAGCCTTCAAGCTCGGCCAAACCCTGCAAAATTCTCTTCTACACTTCCCAAGAAACATCCTAGACGTTCTGGTCTTCTTCAAAGACCAATTTTAGTGCCCTAAAAGGAGATCTCAAAGAGGCGCTTCAAAGAAGAGGTAATGTCCATTACCAATTCTTTCAACTTTATTTATTCTTCCACTTCTTCTTCCTAGGTTTTTTCATTATGAAGTAATAACATAAGTATCACTAATATACTGATACGTTATTATAAGTATGAAACAACCCTATTTCACCATCTATCCATCCTACGGAAAACGAAATCACCGCGTGTGCGTACATACGGAATATCGTCTCCACGTCGTGGTGTAATCTATTTTCCACCAGCACCTTACATGGATGGGTATAATGGTGTACATAATAACTATATATGATTATTTTAAAGTTATATTGATTCTGAAATATTATAAATACACTCCAATATAATTCCACGACCATGAGAACGATATCATCACTCGTGCGTACGTACGGACTACCGTCTCCACGATGCGATGAGATTCATTCTCCACGTTAACCATTCAAGAATGATTATAAAGTATATATAATAAGTAATCATGAAATACATGACATAATAATGATACTGGATTTATTTGTATATATATGTATGTCATGTACTTAATTACTTTCAACTCAATAAGGAAATGGAAATAGCGTTCATGCATACATACGGCCTGCCGTCTCCATGAATGGTGTATTTTGTTCCATTTACTGATCTATTATATATATGTATATTATCAATATATATTATATAAATCATGTTTTATATTCTATAATTAAGTAATAATGATCTAATTAATCATATGAATAATTACAAGTCAAAACACGGACGACAAATGAAACGATTTTACCCAAAACGCACTTTAACATGGAATTTACAAAAGAACGGGTAATATAAAGTCATAAGTGAACCATATATGATATCATAACAATGAGTATGATTCTGGAATAATTCATTAACATTATTTAAATCATTATACATGAGTTTCGAACACTTACGAAGAAAATTGGACCTAATGTAAGGGAAATATCGCAATATCATTTTTATCCGAGATTGTTTATACTTTGGTATTTAATGGGGTGTATTTTATCATCCACATCCATTTTTCCTCAATATGTAATATTAGTTCCATCCAACTACAATTTTTTAAATCAAATGTTACCCTTAGGTGAGTTTTTAGTAAAAGATATGAAAGGAATCTTTTGTTGTTTTTCGTACGAAGTACTTTTTGACTTTTCTGACAAAAGTACGAGAAGAATGTTTTTTAACTTATATGGCATGAATGGATTTTTAAAACATTATTTACAAGAAGATTACTTTACAAGTTTTCAAGTTTATTTTTAATCAACTTCTTTTAGTTTAGAATTTTATGACATGTTATGAAAGGAAAAGTGTTTTTGAAGCAGAAAGGGTATTTTCCTCAAGAATGGAGTTCAAGTGTTTTATCAAAATTATTTTTCCATCTAAGATAGTAAAGGGTTCTGTTTCTATCCCTATTATTACATTGATTTGTTTATTTTGTGATGGAATTATATTTTTATGAATTCCTTTATCTTATATGAATTGTTTTATGATGTCACGATGTTTAATATTCCCATTTTTATTACATGGGTTAAGCTATGATGTATGGTTTATGATTTTGTGTCACACATAAGAATGGTATCATTATGAGATGGGTGGGACCTATATATCCCTCCAATGCATTGGGTAAAGATTTTATATCTCATGAGATAGACATGGCTGGAACGGCAGGTTAAACAGGTTCAGTGAAACAGGACTGAAACGAGGAGTGAACTCGGTTCAGAAATGGACATTGTCCACTAAGATAGTCTTGGCAATGAGTCTTGACTAATAAGAATTGATTCTCTATGATTTTGTGTGTATGCCACAAAGTTTCATGTTTTAAGTTATGATTATTGGGATAACATTTCACTACTATGATTTATCCCATGTTATGATATTATGATCTCTTTTGCTAGCTAAGATTTCCAAAATGTTATGTTCTTATGAATATTATGTGATTGATATTTCTTTTGATTACCCTTACTGATCATTTGAGATCACCATTTTATGTTTTAATTTCCCCAGGATATAAATAATGGTTTTAGGTATAAGAAAAAGATCTTTATGGGAGATGTTGAAGATCTTTCACCACAATTATAAGATTATATTCCGAGTTTCGAAAGACACTAAACTATTATGGTCCTTGTGTGTGTTTTTTTGTTATGTACTAAGTATTCCGCAAAAGTAAGGTAATGTCCATGTACATCAAGCTTCGGGTCTCTACAGTTGGTATCAGAGGAAAGGTTTAGTCAACCATTGGAAATTAGGATGCGAGAACTTTAGTAAGATCCCTAGAGATATTTCTAAGGTATGTCTAGGGATGTCCCTAAGGTTAAGTATAGGTTATAGTACTAGAATTATGATAACAAAAGATGTTAGATATTGATGGTACTCCCCCTTTATTATTTTGTTTTCCCTAGGGTGATTTTTGCCTCTCACACTATTATTTTTGGGTTTTAGACGATGGCTGGAACCCAAAGGAACCGTGTTGATCAATGTAATGGACAATGCAATGATTGTCCTCCAGAACAAACAACCGTTATGGGCGATGGAGTGAAAAATCTTATTGCTATACTTACACAAGTTATGAATCATTCTGGACTTCCAAATGAGCAGAGAAGGGAACAATATTCTATTGAGTCCTTCATGAGGCAACGCCCACCTTCATTTAGTGGGTCTTCTGATCCAGTTGTTGTTGAACAATGGATCATTACCACTGAAAAGATATTTTCAGTTCTTCAATGTTCTGAACATGATAAAGTCATATTAGCAGTATATCATTTGGAAGGTGAAGCTGATCAATGGTGGAATCTTATCAAGAATACGAGGCCAAGAGATGAAATTGATTCCATGGAATGGGACGAGTTCAAGAACTTATTTTTCAATAAGTACTTCCCTCGTATTCTTCGTACAATGATGGAGAAAGAGTTTCTTGAACTAAAGAAAAAGGATGATGAATCTGTTGGTATATACGAAGTGAATTTTACAAGGCTTGCAAGGTATGCATCTGGCATTATCATCGAACCTGAAAGTAAAGTCGATCGATTCTTCAGTTTCTTTAAACCAAACCTTCGAAGGGAATTAGCTATAAGAGACTTCAGTGGCTATGAAAAAATTGTGCGTTGGGCTATCAAGGTAGAAATGGAAGTTGGTGTTACTTATCCATCTCATAGTTTTGACAAGAAACGAAAGATGGAGTTTAAGGAGAAATCTTAGAATAATGGTGAAAAGAAGATGAATGTTTCCTTATGCTGAAAGTGTGGAAAGAAGCATGGTGGAGATTGTCTTAAAGGGACTAGAAAATGTTTTAAGTGTGGAAAAGAAGGTCATCGAGCAGTTGAGTGTCGAAGTAATGGAAAAAGGGTTTCTAGTGATGTGAATAATGAAAAGACTACAGAGAACACACCACCAACACTTCAATGCTTCAAGTGTATGGAAATGGGGCATTATGCAAATAAATGCCCTAATCCAAGGGTTAGTGATGATCGACATGAGCAACCACTTAAGGCAAAGGACAATGGGAAGTCACATGCGATCACTATTGGCGATGTTGAATATGACAATGATGTGGTGGAATGATTAAGTGTTTATATAATGGGATTCCAAAATAATGTTGTATATAGTATCGTGGAATATTGGAATATTTATTTATTGGTCTATTGTGGTTTTCAATAATTTTATAATACTGGTAACCATGAAAAGTGATAGAGACATTTTTGGTAAACAGATGATATGCGCATAATGAAGGGATAAGAAGATAATGAGATGTTTGATTGTATTCATGAGCTCATGATTGATATAAGGACTAAGTGATATCATGGTTTGAGTATATAGAATTTTGAGTATTTTGGTATGTAGAAAGAGTTAACTTTTAACAGCATTCATGTTTTCAATATGGTTCAATGGGTATTCATTATTCAAGAGAATACATGATTAAGGTGTTCACATGTTTGTAATTTGACCAACAAGATATATCTTATGATATATGGGGGATAAATGATAGCATTCACGTGATCATTTTCTTTATACTATGAGCTTGGACCGAAGTGTTTTAGATAAGCCTAAAGATTGGAATTGATTATGTTGGACATAAGTTAGTATTGTCTAAGGATAGAACTTTTTTCGATATTGTTGATGGGATGTTATAGTAATATAGCTTTAGAAAAAGGAAAACCTGCAGGACGGGTGACAACCCATTGCGTCGGACAAGGCTGTGGGAATCGAACCCACAACCGAAGCGCGATTGGCCTTTATCGCCTACCACTGGCCTACAAGAAGTCCATGTTTAGTAGAAACTAGTTTTATTATATTAAGCAGTATAATATAAGAAGTATAAGTCTATTTTAGGAACCATATATGATTAATCTCACTATATATGGACTTATGTATTTTTTGATAACTTTTCTAACCTTTTGTTGGAGACAGATGGAATGACCCATCATTCTATCACATGATCTGCTAACACATCACGAATGAAAAATTCAACTTAATTTCAATAAGAGATGAAGTGGAAATTGTCCAAAGAACGACCAATGGTGAGACTATACCAAAATCATGAAAGTATTTCTTCAAATTCCGATTTCATCAACTTTAGGGAAATGATCTTGAAAACCAAAAATGTTGTCCTATTCCTCTTATATCTGATGAATCAGATGGTACCTTAGATCGTCACAAATTTATGGGTTTGTGATTGCTGGCTTTTCCATAGCCATGTTCTCTACCACTCTCCATCAGAACATGATGGTTAGATTTCTCTTCGATATCCATATTTTCACCTATGTGGAAACCCAATGATTAGTTTATTTGAGTAACCGTTACGTTTCATACTTTTTTTTAAAAAAATATTGGTTTTGGTATTCCTTTTTACGATCTAGGTTTCTATTAATGAATCTTTTGAGTAGTAAACCATTTATAACCCCGACGAATTTCGAGGGCGAAATTCATTTTTAGGGGGGTAGAATGTAACACCCCGAGATTTTATGAAAAATTTTCTTTTTTATTTCATTAATGTCTTGTATAGTACGATACACCAAAAGAAGCTCGCACAACACGCATCCTTGACTTTCCTTTCATTACACACAATCACGACCTTCCTCGATAGCGTGTGTAGTACGCAATACCGAGTTTCACTAAACAACGATATGCTATTAAAATATTATTAAAACTAGCCGTTATGAGTAGTTATAACCACTTTTTGAAATTTTTTAAATTTCATTTTCAAAATGGACTTCATTTTTGGATTCGGATTATCAAAATTAGCTTAGGGTCAAAATTTGGTACTTTTCGGATAACTTTCATTTTCTGATGAATAGTGAAAATTACTAAATTTTAATTAAAAACAACCTATTTAATCGAAAGAATTAATAGTCATAAATTATTAATTTGAGTGGTTTTAAATTATATTAAGAATATATTTTTACAATTAAATACAATGTTGGTCATTGGATGTAATTTCACATTTAAACCAGACATAAACAAGTGTCAATCTTTTGAAAGTTATTATCTCTTAAGAACACGCTATTTGTTTTGACAACGGGAATTAATTTTTAAATTAAGAAATGCAACTGATATGTTTTGAATTTGGTAAAATAGACATCATTTTTCAGTTCATAATATCAAATATAGCTTAGGCCTAATTTTTGGTATTTTTCTGGAAACATTCATTTTTTGATGAATAGTGAAACCACTAAGTGGTTGTTAAAAAAATGAATTTTTCATAAATCATAATTTTACCGCTTCTGTGAGTGGAATTTCGAAACTCCGAGAGACACGGTTGATGTCAGTAAGTAAAATGTGGTTCAATGAGATGAAAATAATTTTTGGCGAATAGTAACTTTTTACTTTTTTTACCACGGTTAAAAGTAAATAGGGCAATTAAAGGTAAAAATGATATTATTATTACCCTAAAACATGTCCTCATTCTATTGGATAAGTGTAATTCAACCAAAAAAACCTTAGGAATAAAATATGACCATTTAGGCCCACTTGGATTAGATTAGGACATTTAATATTAATTTATTTAAAGAAGGGTTAAAGTAGTTTAAATCAAAGTTTAATAAGTATGTCATTTTTAATATAGGGATATACATAACATAAATTCGATTGTAAATATTCATTAGAAATATAATAAGATTTCCTAAATAACGATATTTTATTTATAATTTTTAGAAATTAAATAAAATAATTTATTTATGACACAATGATGCTTCAGTAATTACCATAATAGTGAAAAATTAGAATAATTGATATTATAAATACCCAAATAAATATAATTTGAGACTTTTTCTGAATTAAACTAATTTTATAGGTTAATATGACATGTTAGGATTGATTTAATAAACTTTTGTCGAAGTAATCATTCTGTTATGAGTTTCACAAAAATCAACTTTTGAATAGTGTCAAAATTGACATAAAATAGTTTTTAAAACAAATATTATATTATTAATTGTTATTTTATTCCTAAAAATCTAAGGTTCAGACAACTGACATAGATAAGGTTATGTATATTAATTATAAATATCTTGGGTTCGTTTGGCTTGTTATAGTAAGTTTATTAACCTTATAGTGTAAGAACACAAAAAGACACGGTAAAAGTAAAATTATCTAACTTAAAGTTAAATATAAATGATAAGGTTAAAATAGGAACCTAAAATTGTCTAAATTCTATTTTATGAGAGGATTTGGACCCCTCCCCACCTTAGTATCTAAATAAATCAATTTGGATCTATTTATAACCGAATATGACTTTTAATAAAATAATATTTTTAGTTTTTTCAAAGGTGTCCCTCTCCTCCCTAATAAAAGGGAACATCCTCCCTCTCTTCCTCACACCACTTTGAGCCTTCAAGATCGGCCAAAACCTGAAAAATTCTCTTCGCAACTTCCCTAGAAACATCCTAGAGGTTATGGTCTTCTTAAAAGACCAATTTTAGTGCCCTAAAAGGAGATCTCAAAGAGGCGCTTCAAAGAAGAGGTAATGTCTGTTACCAATTCTTTCAACTTTATTTCTTCTTCCAATTCTTCTTCTTTGGTTGTTTCATTATTAAGTAATGACATAAGTATCACTCACATACTTATATGTTATTATAATTATGAAACAACCCTATTTCACCATCTATCCATCCAACAGGAAACGAAATCATCGCGCGTGCGTACGTACGGAATACCGTCTCCCCGTCGTGGTGTAATCTATTTTCCACCACCACCTTACTTGGATGGGTATAATGGTGTACATAATAACTATATATTATTATTGTAAAGTGATATTTATTCTTAAATCGTATAAATACACTCCAAGACAATTCCACGATCATGAGAACGATATCATCGCTCGTGCGTATGTACGGACTACCGTCTTCACGACGTGATGAGATTCATTCTCCACGTTAACCATTCCTGAATGATTATAAAGTATATATAATAAGTAATCATGAAATCTATGACATAATAATGATACTGGATTTTTTTGTATATATATGTATGTCATCTACTTAATTACTTTTAACTCAATAAGGAATCGAAAATAGCGTTCATGCGTACGTACGGCCTATCGTCTCCATGAACGGTGTATTTCGTTCCATTTATAGATCTATTATATATATGTATATTCTGAATATATATTATATAAATCATGTTTTATGTTCTATAATTATTTAATCATGATCTAAGTAATCATATGAATAATTACAAGTCAAAACACGAACGACAAATGAAACGATTTTACCCAAAACGCTCTTTAACATGGAATTTAAAAAAGAACGGGTAATATAAAGTCATAAGTGAACCATATACGATATCATAACAATGATTATGATTATGGAATAATACAATAACATTATTTAAATCATTATACCGGAGGTTCAGACACTTACTAAGAAAATCGGACCTAAGGTAAGGGAAATATCGCAATCTCATTTTTATCTGAGATTGTTTATACATTGGTATTTACTGGGGTGTATTTTATAATCCACATACATGTTTCCTCAATATGTAATATTAGTTCCATCCACCTATAATTTTTTAAATCCAATTTTACCCTTCGGTGAGTTTTTAGTAAATGATATGAAAGGAATCTTTTGTCGTTTTTCGTACGAGGTACTTTTTGACTTTTCTGACAAATGTACGAGAGGAATGTTTTTTTAACTTAAACGGCATGAATGGATTTTTAAAACATTATTTACAAGAAGCTTCCTTTACAATTTTTCAAGTTCATTTTTAATCAAATTCTTTTAGTTTAGAATTGTACGACATGTTAAGAAAGGAAAAGTGTTTTTTGTAGCAGAAAGGATATTTTCTTCAAGAATGGAGTTCAAGTGTTTTATCAAAATTATTTTTCCATCTAAGATAATAAAGGGTTCTGTTTCTATCCCAATTATTACATTGATTTGATTATGTTGTGATGGAACTATATTTTTATGAATTCCTTTATCTTATATGAATTGTTTTATGATGTCATGATGTTTAAGATTCCCATTTTTATTACATGGGTTATGCTATGATGTATGGTTTATGATTTTGTGGCACACATAAGAATGGTATAATTATGAGATGGGTGGGAACTATATCTCCATCCAATTCATTGGGTAAAGATTTTATATCACATGAGATAGACATGGCTCGAACCGCAGGTTAAACCGGTTCAGTGAAACAAGACTAAAATGAGGAGTGAACTCGGTTCAGAAATGGACTTTGTCCACTAAGATAGTCTTGGCAATGAGTCTTGACTAATAAGAAATGATTCTCTATGATTATGTTTGTATGACACAAATTTTCATGTTTTATGTTATGATTATTGGGATTACATTTCACTACTATGATTTATCCCATGTTATGAAATTATGATCTCTTTTGCAGGTTAAGATTTCCAAAATGTTATGTTCTTATGAATATGATGTGATTAATATTTATTTTTTTACCCTTACTGAGCATTTGATCTCACCCTTTTATGTTTTCCTTTCCCCAGGATATAATGAAAGGATTTAGGTAAAAAAAAGATCTTTATGGGAGATGTTGAAGATCATTCACCACGGTTAGAAGATTATATTCCGAGTTTCCAAAGACACTAATCTATTACGGTCCTTGTGTGTGTGTTTTTTGTTATGTACTAAGTATTCCGAAAAAGTAATGTAATGTCCATGTACGTCAAGCTTCGGGTCTCTACAGTTTGTCTGATTTCCAAATTCATAACCATCATACATGTCATTTTAAGTATGAATCCTTACTTTATAAGGACAATGGAATAATTTTTATGGATATTCATATAATTCTATAATGATCATTCTTGACTTCATATGTGTCAATATTGATATATTAAGACTGTTTAAATATTTTTAGGGATGATATCAGGAGTTCATAATGATCATTTTAAAAAATAAGAGTCATTATAAGACCAAGTGAAATATAGAAAAGTGAACAAACATATTGTATTCTATAAGAGTCATTTTTTATTCAATAAGGATCGTTTTGATACATTAAAGGTGAGGTTGGTTTCTAAATGATCAAGACTATTTACTATTTGGATTTTTTAATAATATTTAGACAAAATAAAAAATCTATTATTTTAATGAAAATATTTACATACAATTAACTTTCATCTAATCCACATTGAATAAAAAATCACAATAAGTGTTTGTTATCAATGCTGGGAAAGGAAGATGAGCGTTCCTTGCAACAGAAGTAGATTTCCCTATCATAATGATGCATAATATCACAAACATGTTATGGAATTAAAATGTTCTGAACATGTTGGATAATTTAATGGTTGATAAATGACAGGATCAAAGGGTAAATTCTAATAGATTCAAAATTCATATATTTGAAATTATTATTTGAGGTTGATTTTTCCGATTTTTAGGAATTCATTGGCCTAATAATATCATATAGATGGGAATAAAGTGTATTTTCTAAATTATTTAATGGAAAAAATATTCAAACATACCATGTTTATAAAAAATGATGGATTGGAGAGTAATATATTGTAGAGAATCAATAGGTATAGTTTTTTAATACATTAATTCATTAAAGAGTTGTTATATATAGGAGGAAGGGGAGGGAAGATATACTGATACTATTTCTCAAGAAATAATATAGTTCTTTATATAAAAGCATTGTATAGAACATATATTTTTGAAGAGTGAGGTGTGATAAGAAGTGACATTTACCTTTTTTATAAAATTAAAAGAAGAAGAAGAAGTAGGTACAACATAATTAAAATATAAAGTAAGAATCTTCTAATGGATGAATATTATATTCTTAAACCCCATTCTTATATTTTTTCCAATATGAGATTCATGTTCTATACATTCATGATACATAATTGTAATGTGAGTTCATGGATAAACATCACATATTGTAATCTACATGTTGATACTACATGACCTTATGATCATGGGTGAATCTAAACTATACCAAGAATTAACCATCAGATATTAAGACTTGATCCTTGTAAACATATAGTGACTTACGTATGTGATATGGTCTTTGTGAAAGAAATAATATCTTATAATTCGGAATGTTATTTTTTTAATAATAAACATAAAAATAAATTTAAATCATTTATTCACCCCCAGTGATTTAACATTGATCTTGAGGGTCTTTTCACACTTTTAAAACATTTAGTTATATAGAACCACATCCCATGCAATTTGATTGATTTTAAAATGGATAAAAAATCTATAAAAGTCAATTTCTCTAGAACAGAGTAATATTTTTAGAAAATGGTCAATGATCTTGTAAATTTACAAAAATATTCTTAAGGGAAAATGGGTGTCATTTAGCAATTGTTTTAAATCCACACTGGAGTATGTGGAAAATATCCCTTAAAACATTTCACAAAAATATAATATCATTAAAAAGATAATTATAATCCATGGAGTTGTTGAATAATACTCGATGATAGCATAAATAAGTGATATTTATAAGAAAATTATGATTTTTTGAGTTACACCATGGAGTGGTTTCCAATGTTCTAATTTTAAAAACCCTATTTGAAATTTTCACAGCTATAAAAAGTTATATTTTTCCTTTAGAACTAATTTTAAATGAGGATAAATGTTATCATATTTTAAATGGAAAATGGTTTTAATTTGAATATCCTAATAGAGAATTATTTCTCTTAATTTTTTTTAAAAAAATTATCACTGTAAGACCCATACCATCTAAAATTTAGTTAATTTAGTTTTGGTTTAAATTTCACTAAAATTATTTATTTATAAAGTGTTTATAAATTTTAAAATAAAAAAAAATTTATAATATTTTTTTATTAATTTAAGATTTTTATACATTTAAAAGGCCTTATTTGGATATTAATTTAACTATTATAATGATTTATTTGGTGGAATTAATAATGATTTCGATAATTTAATATATGTTGTATGTAGTGTTTTGAACATTTTTCCATAAATATAATATGTTTCTATTAATATAAAAATTATTAAAATAATTTTACATATTTTTAAATATAATAGTTTTTATATTAAATAAAATGTATATTGAGAATGTAACACCAAATATTATTAAAGTGTTAAGAGGATAAATATTAATTCCCATGAAAGAAATGTGCACCTTCATTTTCAGGAGACTTTCCTTATTAAAAATCCATAGTTACTCGTGCTTTGTCTCTATTACTTTTTTTAAGGGTAACCTCTTGGGATGTTTCAAAGGGTGTGTCTATGTGAAGAAGAAAATGTGGATTCAACATGTGCTGTCCTTTGGGGAAATCATTAGTTTAATAAGTTAGCAATATGGGTAATATTTTGTAATGTTCTAGGAATGAAATATAGGTAATATAAGAGAATCATGGTGTTATATGACCATGTTCATGTCATGTGTATGGTCCGTTCCTCAAAAATTTACACCCTACTTTTTAGTAGTCTACCTAATTACAAATCAATTTTAAGAAATATTGTCCTAGATCATTGTCAGGATAGGTGACATGCGGGGAAGTATCTCAGGTTGTGTGTGAGTAATGAAAAAACATACTGAAAAAACATGTATTGGATTGTGGTTATATCCATTATAATGTTAAGTGACTTAAATTGGTAATAGCATGGGATGTACTTGGAAGAAAACCATGGTATTATAGGAGACTCATGGTGACTGATGACCAGATTTGCGGCCCGAATGAAATTTGTTCCTTTAATGTTAATTTAAATGAGTTTATATTAAAATAAATTGAATTTTTTTCATTTCCTTATATTATAAAATGTCTCTTAATGTAATTAAAACTCATAATCCACTATTAATGGGAGAAAAACTCTGATTTCAAATAACCTTTCAAGGTTATAGAGAAATATTAAACATTGAACAACTTCCTAAAACCATTCCATGATAATTAAAACTCATTATGATTAAAAACGAATTGAAACAATAACATTTGATCATAACCTCTCAATTGAATAGAAAACAACATGATCTAATGTTCCTTTCATGTATGGATCAATCTCAAACCAATCATGAGATATTCTAACCACTAATATATATCTTGATTGGAGTTAAACCCATAATTTATTTCCAAACATTGAAAATTGAACTCACACAACATATTCCTCTAATATATATCATTCTAAGCATGTTTAACACTCCTGTGATCTACCAAAGACACATGTTATACCATGTTAACCTGACCCACTATTAGAAAATAGTCATATACTATCACCACATCAGAAATGAATGTGAATCCTAAAAACATATTCAATTAAATACATTTATTTTATTTTCAAACAATAACTGAAAATGAAATAAAATATTCAAAAACATGATTTGTGTACCATGAATATGTGTTTACCCTGTAAATAAATTTTTTCTACCAAGCATGGTTAGTAATCTTTGTTTTCTTATGTTAGATCATAATGCTTAAAAAACATGAGTCCTAGAAGATCTCACCAGCTATGTCACATGATTAGTTTGATCGATACTCTTTCTTTAACAATACCAAGTAGTCATCACCTATTACTAACTCCAATATAAATCATAACACACAACTATAGCTTTTATATTACTCATTTATGAACCTTCCCCACTTAGACTTATAGTAAAGATACGAGTGACCCTCTGATCCAAACTCCAATAGGCTAGAGATTGGTAGAATGTATTGGGGGTATAAAATCACACATTTTGAAAGAATTAGACACACAATATAATGTATATGAAAACCCACCAATTAAATCTATTTAAAAAAATCAATATCTCATATTTCATGTAATTTCATACAAGAAAAGAAATCCAAAAATAAAAAATGAAACTCCTATATAAATAACCGAGGAGCACCAAATATACACTCTATGAGAAATTATAGTCTATATTGGAAACTATAGACCTATTGAAAATACATGATATATATATCTATAAAGGCATGAACATGTTTGTATACTTAGTTGTATTATCCCAACAACCTATTATGAAAATATGGAGGATGTATATTTTTACAATAGTGAATAAATTGTAGAACCGACTCATTACATATACCATTCCAACCGTCGTGCAACATTACCATGTCACACTAAAGAAATATTCATACAAGGTATATTGAAATAATTCCAAAATTATATTTATAATTAAGGAACCAAAAAAATGATCATCACTAATATTTTTTTCATTCCCCAAGGTATTATGTATTCCACATTAATCCATTTAAAATCCACATATTTGTGTATCCACATACCATATCATATC
The DNA here is from genome assembly GCA_963277665.1 of Viscum album. Lineage (NCBI taxonomy): Eukaryota > Viridiplantae > Streptophyta > Magnoliopsida > Santalales > Viscaceae > Viscum > Viscum album. The sequence continues at coordinate 49,163,443 of OY728152.1, read as the reverse complement.
TATAACCACATATCCAATTGAAAATACCATATCCCGGTATTACTTGACATCCTCATCATAGTTGGGTAATGGGAAAATGAATAACATCTACCTCGTTCCCTATTCCAACCATGTATATTCCCCTCCATGCATCAACATCACGACCAAAAAATCAATTTAGTTCACACACATATATAATATAATATCGATACATTATAACCAATATACAAATACCTAAATACTCAATCTATAATATCATACATTATCATGGAATATGAATGATTTATCCATTCATTCCCTCTAAAAACCAATGTCATGTTGAAATAATTTTATACCAGACCACACTGATTAGTTTCAATATATATAACTAAATTTATATTTAATTATGTAACTATTAATTTTCATATTTACAATTATCCTCCAAATTACATTCATTTAGTCGTATTTCATGTCAAACCATTCATTTAGGCACTTGTCACTACCAATCCACCAATTATTCAATATTCATGTTTTTAAAAACCTTTATATGATTCATTTCATCCATCACATTCTAATTAAATAATTAATTAACCCACTGATTAACACTTTCTATCATTTCACCCATCATAAATTTTATTTATATGAATATGTTCCATAGAACTATGAAACTACCACTCAACCGCACCATCCACTCATAATACAAACCAACTATTACAGTATCCCATGCCAGATATTTCCCACAATAATAAATACCACAAAAAACATGAAACCATATTTTTACAACATAAACTAGTCCTTCTAGTGCCATAATGATATCCATATATCATCATAAGAACCACCACAACTGTAATCAAATAACCACCCCAACACCAACCACCACAAAATATAATCATGATTACTCAAACCATATAAATATAAAACCCAATAATTATACCAATAACACTAAATATATTGGGGGACTATAAGAAGAAAACCCTAATTAATTAGGCTTACATATTAGTAATGAACCTCGTGCATAAACTACTTTTTAAAAATTTCATATTTATTAGCTTCCAATCCATTAATGTATTTATCTAAGTATTAAATTATGATGGGTGATCATATCACACTAATTGTAACAAATAAGGACTTTATATAAATGAATTCCAATAATGAAGTAATAACATATATAGAAACAAAAATATTCATAAACTAATTTCGAATCACCCATTTCCAAATACATTTTGTTAATCCACTCTATTAATTTATTTATGTCAACTCACATTATCAATCCAACAAGAACAAAAACATTTATCATACTTATTCATGGATAATTAACGAAAGATTAGTTTTTAATCCCCGATATCAACGTATTATTTGAAAACTGGCATAAAAATTGATGATGAAACTCTAATAAAACATCTTTCAATATGAAATGATTTCCCAAAAATCCATTGAAAGATCACTCCACATCAATATCGTGACCAAAAAATACATATACCATATCATCATCACCTCTATAGTCTCTTTAATTATTTGGTTATAAATGTAACACCATGATATTTTGTGAAGAAAATGTAATTTATTTGATGTATTTTATTATATAAAATATATTTTTAACAATGAATGATATACTATTAATATTATAATTTAAATATGAACATTATAACTTACTTACTAAATTTGGTGTTCTGAATAGTAATAACCACATTTTTAAATGATGTCTAAATTTTTTTAGGGTGAAATTATATTTAAAAATAAGTACTATATTTTTATTAAAGTCATTATATGATTTGAAAATTCATTTTATCAAAAACAAATTATGGATTTTTTATCAAATAAAAAAAATTTATTTATTAAAATTATTGAAAATTTATTTTTAAAAAATTACTTCTTTTTTTAAATAAAAAAATATATAATTATTTTCTCATTAATTTGTGATAATTTTATAAAAATCTTTAATTTTAATGAATACTGAAATATGCTAATTTTAAAAAAAATAGCATTTTAAATTAAATCATTTATATTGATATATCATGTTTATAAAGTTAAAAAAATCAAATTAGACCAATTTTATATTTTTAAATTTTATTTGTTTAATTTTAATTAATTTAACATTTAATTTATTAAAAAATTTCATACTTATGATCCTTTCCCTATGGAAAGTTTTTTTCATTGTGTCTACATAATTAATTTTAAATCAAGTTTTTCCACAATTGTTAAAGGAATTTAAAAAAATTTATAATATAATTGTAATAATATTAAATAATATTGTATAATAATTTCAAATTATTATTTTTTCAAAAGGAATAGTAAACCGGTAAATGTTTATTACTGTATTTAAGGTTAAATCGGGTTTATCGGAGGTCAAACTAAAAGAATAATGGTTAAAATTACATAAAAACAAGTCAAATTTATATTCTTTCACAGATTTGAACCCTTATTAGATTATTCCTTATTTTTATGTCATTTTTGTATACTTTTCCATAATATTTACTGAAGTAAAAAATAAATTAAAGGAAAAATGAAAAAATGTCACATGCATTGTTTTAATTTTAAATTATGTGTTCACGTCTGGAAAAAAGAATGATGTGAATTTTTATTGATGGTCATTTTGAGAATAATAAAATTACCATATTGAGGTTAATTTAGTTTTAATTTTATTAATTATATTATTGTTAAGTCAAAAGTCTTCTTTTTTACTTCTTTATTCATTTACTTTTAGAATTCTCAAGATATTTCCTAAATACCTACTTTGTAACTCCTTTAAATTTATTGGATTTTAAGAAAATAATCATATATTATTTTATCTTGATTTCATATGCATAAGATAATAATTTTACTCATGAGTTTTTCATAAATAATTTATTCAATTAATATCATAATGATATTGTATTTGATTTATATTCTACACACCAAATATAATCATTATCGTATACACTATCTGGTTTTCATTCTCACAATATTTCAGTAATGATATAAATTGTAATGATTCTCATATTGAAAATCATCAGACCCTTCTTATTTAGTTTTCCATTTCAATAAAACTATATCATAATTTAAAGAAACCTTTAAATCAAAATGGTGTCATATATTCTATTTTAATATTCATTATAAAATTAAATTTTTGTTTCAATTATAAGATGACCGTTAGAGTGCAAAGTTTTCAATTCCCTATGAGATTTCAGGATAAAATATTACCATTAGAGACAATGAATACCATTGGTACAATTAATATAAATACAAGATCAATTGAATGATCTCAATATGCTGATTGATAAACTCGAGACATTGTGCGAGAGCTTAGCCAAATTACTGCTACGTGTGAAATCTCTGGAGTGCACAAGTCATGAACTACTTGTTACATATATCTGTAATTTTTAAGACTTTTCTTTTTCATTGTTTTATGTCGATCACTGTGAATACAATCAAGGGATTTTATGTATTGAAAGATTTATATGCCGATCTATTGTAGATTAATGGATTTTGAGGCTAGGAATATTTAGAGTCATCAATTATTTTCTTGATCATTGTCTAGTGGTGATAGAAAGAAAGAGACTGAATGATCATCATAATGAGAGATTACCCTAGTGTGGATATGGAAAACATGAATGAATGTATAAATCAAGGGACCTTAACCAAGGTCATTTCATACAATTATCTTTGGGTTAAAAAATTGTCTTCATTATCCTATTATACATTTCCACTTCGTTGTAATATAAAGTGAATTATTTTATATATATATATTTTTATCCTATATTGTGTGATTACAATCATTGTAATTAGGATTATAGTGATTATGGTCAATTAATTTTCCAAGTACAATTTTATATTCATTGTGATATAATTACTAATTATTTCACTTTTTTTGTCATAACCATTGTGATTATGATTCATACCACACTTACTCTAATTAAATTGTCTTCTAATTGTGAATTTGAATAATTTCAAATATGACTTATATACCACTTATCATAACCAATTGATTATGATACATTTAAAATTAGATCCAATGCCCTATACTATTATTGTTTACATGAAAATGGAATTTTTTAATATGATTTGTTTAATTATATGAAACTAAGTTTCTTTTAAGTATAAAAACGATGTTTTTAAAACGTAAAATTCACCATCTCTTTTATTTTGTCTTCTATATATAAATTATGATATAGAAATTGGTATTAGAAGAGGTTTTCACTTCTCATATATTTCCACACTTTACGTTTTCAAGTTAGTTATCTTTCATTTATAATCATTTTTATTATAAATATTGGTTACACTAACATGTACTGTTTAACAATAAATTTTTCATTTTTTTAACGATGGATAGACATAATGTCTGTTCAACTGAAAATCTAATTCCTACCATACCATCAATTTTTTTATCAATTATTATAAACATTGGAGAGAATGATTGAAAAAAAATTTAATCAATACTAGATTTGATAACATTATTATACTAATAGGATAATGTTAAGTTCTTAAAAAGGAAGATAAAACCATTACCAATCAAGAGAAACAAGAATGTCAATTGAATTACTAGGTATGGAATATATTGCATTTTACTATGACTACAAATATACATAGCCAACTTTTATCTTATGAAGTATCCAACAATATTTGGAAGAAGCTATATATTACTCACTTTGGTACATCTAATGTTTTTTAAACCAGAAGAGTCATACTAAGAGTAGATTAATTGGATTTTTAATTTACTTATGGATAACCTATTGTTATGGTCCAAAAAACGTTCATAAAATTTGACAATAGCCTACTATACATGGTAGATAAAGTATTACATGATAAGATCCTTGTAGAAAAGATTATTAATATTATGCCAAATTAATGTAAATAAAAAATATTAGTTGTTGATGAGTCATGAAATGACACTAATGCAACTCTTTATGAGTTGTTTAGAACTAAATTTAATATTGGGAACATATTGAAAAATGAAGTGTAAAATTCCATAAATAATAATGAAGGAGTTGTATTTAATTCTACTTCTACTTCAAATCAAATTAAGGATCATTCTTTTAATAATATTGTTACGTCATTAAAGAAAATAAGTGGTTAATTAATCTGACTCAAGGGAATTATAACATTTATAAAATGAGTTAGTATATCTTCTACAATGGATGAAAAATATTTCTAGAAATAAATAATTTTATTATCGATATAAGAAAAGTAGCAAGGAAGTGAAAGATACTAAATTTACTTGTTATGAATGAAAAACAGTTAAGACATATTAAACCTGACTATCCAAATTTCAAAAGGAATCATAGAAAGGAAAATAATTATAATATAAATTTTAAAAGTATTACAAGACAAATGAAAATAAATTCATTAAATACAATGATTCATGGTAAATATTACACAAACAATGAAAATTATGTACAGAGGAATATTGGTCTCTATACCAAAATAACCTATGAAAATCAATGTTTTATGGAAAAGGTATAGACTATTGATTCATTAAATAATATATATTTAAATGAAAACTATCATAATGGGAATGGTTATATTTCTTCTGATGAATAAAATTATTGTTCCAAAGATAATTCTTTATAATCTTATGAATAAAAATATAGATTTTCAAAACTACACGAGAATAAAATATAAAAGTTAGTAAGAAACTTGAGAATAAAAATTCTAGAATAAATGTTTTGACAAAATAACTATCTGATATTTCTAAATATCATGATAATTTTTTTAAAATTTATTCTATTTATAAAAACCATTAGTAAGAATATTTTGAGTAGGATAATCATTCAAAAGATTTTGAAAACGTCATTTCTGGGAAAAATTATTTATAAACAAAACTCATTTATGAAGGTAATACTAATGTGGATAAGAATTTACTCTTACAAGTAAATTCTAAAATTTTATGTTTAATTAATCTTGTGAAAAAATTACCACTTTTATGTATGGATTTGATAAAATGTCCAAAAATCTACATTCATAAGGTAACAGTTCAATAATGGGATATACTCTTTTAAAAAAGATTTTTAGTTACAATTAATTTTTCCTAAAAATGACCAATTTTTTCAAAAAAAAAATCAAAGTTGAGGTCATTGGAATAAAAATTTCCCTTCAATAATATTCAATCTTTTAGATTCAACAAATAACATTTTCATAAAAAAAATATGGGTTCCCAAAATTTTTCTTTCTAAAATTTCGGGATCCATGAGAGTTTCGATTATGAAAGACTAATTTTTTGTATTAGGAAAATAATGGAAGTACAGGAAAAAAATATGTGGATTATGGATAGTGGATATTCCATGAATGAGAATGGTAAATATTAGTTATTTAAACATATTATTGAAATGAAATGTGGAAGAGTTACATTCAGAAATAATAGTCGTTGAAAAATAGATTATGTATGTAATATTGCTCTTTTCATAAAATATTTCATTTCAAATGTTTTATTTTTAAATGGTATTAATAACAACCTTTTGAGCATAATTCAACATTGTGATGAAGTTTACCTTGTGAATTTTAGTAATGATTATTATGTAGTATACAATTCCAATGAAAAATTTCTTCATTCTACTAATTGGAAAAATAACTTTTACACACTCAACATATAAGACATTATGAGCCAAGGATTGCCTATCCTTATTGAAATGAAAGACCAATCATGATTATGGAATATAAGGTTAAGACATTATAACTTTAAGAACATATATATTTTTTAAGAAAATAGTTTTTAAGGATCTACCAGAACATAGATTTTATTCTTCAAAAGTTGTTTAACCTTATCAATATTGAACGAAACAGAAGTAAATATTTAAATCAATTAGTGAAGTTTCAACATATAATGATTTATACTTAGTGAAAATGGGTCTTTCTGGTCCTATGAAATTTTATGCTTTGGAGGAATGTATTATGATTTTTTGGTCGATTACTATACTAGATATACATAGGTCTATTTTTTAGTAAATAAATCAAAAGACTATTTTTATTTTAATACTATTGTAGACGTTGTAAAAAATCATAAAAACATTATGTTAATAACTATTCATAGTGATCATTGTAGTGAATTTGTTAATTAATTTATTGAAACTTTTTGTAACAAGAAAGGAATTACTCATAACTATTCAACACCTTGAACAGCTCAACGAAATGGTGTTGTTTAATGAAGATACCATATTCTTTTTGGATATAAGAAGAACCATATTGATTGAATATTCTTTTGTAGATCATTTTTGGGTTGAATCTATGAGTACTGAATGCTACACTATATATTTTTTTTATTTAGATTAATTTTTAATAAAAAACCTTATGAGTTATGGATAGACCAAAAAACAAAAGTTTCATACTTCAAAGTATTTGGATGAAAAGTATTAATTTTAAATATAATATAAAATTTACATAAAATCTCACCCAAATTTGATGAAGGTATATTAATAGGCTATTCCATTACTTATAAGTCTATTAGACTTTTCATTAAATAAATATTATACTATTGAGGGAATAGTATAAGTTAAATTTGATCAAACTAGTACTTTTATAATCAATCCCCAACTACAACATCTGATTTGTTTTCCAAAACTGATTATCAACCACTGATAGAATACAATTGTTATAAGGAAAATACTCAATTTTTTTTGAAGTATTCACTCTAGAATTATTTCTATCCTATGTTTACGAATAGATTTTTTGAAAACCAAATCAATTGTTTCTTAAGAATCATCCCAGTGATAGTATCATTGTTTAAGTAATTCAATATTTAAAAACAAGAAGTTATTTGACATATTATGTATAACATCTAGAATTTCCATCAAAACAAGAACACAAAATTCATTATGAGTATTTAGGTAAAGAATATTGGATTAATGCAATGCAATATGAACAAAATGAATTCATAAGAAATAATGTCTAGAACATGGTTGAAAGAACCAAAAAAACCTATATAATTTGAGTAAAATGGGTCTTCAGAAAAAAATGTTATTAAAATTATATAATCAGTAGAAATCCATAAATAATTGTTTCTAAGGTCTATAATCAAGAAGAGGGAATATATTATTAAGAAAATTATTCTTCATTATCTAGACTTGAATATATTCAATGTCTATTATCATTATAGCATTCCATATTTTTTGACTTTTTCAAATGGATGTGATGTTTTTCCTTTATATATATGTTCATGAAGATGTTATTATTTAATAACATCTTGGTTTTGAAGATAAAATACATCCTAAATATGTTTTCAAAATTAAGAAAGCGTTATATGTAATTAAAATAACCCAAGAGCCTGGTTTGATAGATTAAAATGATTTCTGTTACAAAACAATTTTGTGAAGGGAACTAATGATCCAAATATTTTAAAAAATAGAGAATTTTTTTTTCCAGATTTCAAAATTATGTTGATGAAAATTATTGAGGTATCAAACAATAAATCATTATAATTTTCTATAGATAATCTTACGAATCTTGAGTTTGAGATGTGTATGATGGGTGAGATATAATATTTTCTAGGTTTTCAATTCTCTCAAAAAACAGAAGGTTCTTATATATCCCAACATAATTATATTATGTATCTTCCTAAATGTATGTATATACCAATACAAAAATTATTACAACTGCAATAGGTACCTAAAATACTCTTTAAATTGATGAATCTAGAAAATGAGATAATCAAACTAATTTTATAGGGATAATTGAAATCTTACTATACATGAGATGTATTTTTCCATACATAATGTATTTAGTATGCTTATGTGATATGTATCAAGAAAATAAAAATGAATCCTATTTAAAATATATAAAATGATTTTTTAACAGTAATTATATATTTGGGAATATTTTGTTCTTATTGAAATAATTTTTTTAAAAAAAACTTACATGGTGACTTTGGTTGTTCTAAAAAGAATAGAAAAAGTAATTCTAGAACTCATATTTTCTTAGTTGGTTCATTAGTTTCTTGTTCTTTTAATAAATAACACTTAGCAAAACTTTCCACTTCTGAAGCTGAATATGTTGCAGGTAGAAGTAGTTGTGCCCAAGTGTTGTGGATGCTACACATATTCATTGATTATGGCGTGAGTTTTAATAAAATAATACTAATTGATAACCCTAGTTCCATATATTTATGGAAAATCCATGAACATCACAAAAATTAAGAATACATTGATATTAGGAATCACATTTTTAGAGGACACAAACATAAATGAGATTTAATTTTCTAATTTATCGAATCAAAAGAATAAGTTGATGATATATTTACAAAACCATTACCTTATGATACATTTTAATACATTAAAAAGAATCTCGGAATGATCACAATAATGTAATAATTCATATATAATTCTTGTTTAAATCATCTCAATACAATAATTTATTCATTTTCATAAGGGGAGTACAAATTATTGAAGTATTTTATCTTCTATTTTCTCAAAAAATTTCATACACATATTTTGCATAGTCATATTTTTAGTACTCAAAAAATTTCGTATTCAGAAATTTTCATACACATAAATTTTCATACATAAAAAATTTCATACTCAAAAATTTTTCATACTCATTAATTTTTGTAATAAAAAATTTTCATACTCAAATCTTCATAGTCATATTTTTGTATTCAAATTTTTCGTACTCGAATGTTTTCATACCCTTTTTTAGTAGACAATTTTTTTTTCAAATAACAAAATATTAAAACCAGAAGACCTATTCAATGAATTTTAAATGTATGATTTATTACCATACACTCTTCAAATTCAATTTAGTTTTTTTTTATTTTATTTTATTTTAAAACCATTAATCTAATTCGTTTTGATTATGATTGATTTTTTTTTAAAAAATTTATTAGATTCATGATGAATATGATAATTTTCAATAATAAACATCAAATTTTATAATATTTTCCACAATTAGAACTTTTATATCTAATATAAATAAAAAGATATCAATAGTCATACTTTCTTCACCTATATAAAGGTACCCCCTACCATATCTTACATTACTTTTCTCTTCAATGTTCCAAACTTCTTCTATTTATTCAAGTATCTGAGTCTGATTTTTTAATGCGCAATTTTTTAATCATACTCATGTCAGAAACAACTGAATCCACTTTCACCACATCTTATCAAATGATGTCTCTGGTTACCCTAAACGATTTATCAGTGATGAAGTTTTTCAGAGAAATGTAACTAACCATAGAATTATATAATAAGTATGATTCTTCTTTGTAACAAATTATTCAACTCCAAGGATGGGAATTTGTTTGTGTAGAGAAAACCAAATATTATCAAGATCCTATTATTAGTGATGATTTTAGAAAATTCAATAGTACTATGAATGTTGATAATGATATAAAAGTAAACCTTTTAATTTATGATATAGAGATTACTATATCCACAAATCATGCCACACAATTTTAGAGTGTACCATCATAAAGTTATTATTTTTTTCTTTCTCAAAATCTGAAAAATGTAAAAGGAACCTTAAATAAGGAAACATTTGAGAAATCTCACTTTTAGATTTATAACAATAAAATGAAAAAAATTCAAATTTTAGTGGACTATCATCTTACAATATTCCGAAGGTAAGTATTTCAAATTCTTAGATAATATGTGACAGAAAATATTAATATATAGGATGAATTCATCCTTTATAATTAAGTTAACATAAAAAGATAAATTTCATGGTTTATATTTTCACAAATGTCAAAAATATTAAATTTGGAGAAATTAAGTCTTATTTTATTCCGTTTCTAGAGATTTTGAGTAAGTTGGTTTTTAGAATATTGAAATCAAGTAATCTCCCACTCAATTCATTGATGAGAAATTTGAATGTTCCTTGGATTAGGGATGATACGATAAAGAGGTTTTAATTTCATTTCAATTCATAATTAAAGAAGTTTCAAAAAAAGTATAATGTCGAATCTAAAAAATAAATATCAAGTGGAAGTCAGGTTATTCCGAAATCATCTATGTTTATTATGTCTAAGAATGAAAATAATTATAAATATGATTACTCTTTAATAATAAAGAAGGAAAAATTTTATAGTGATGATGTTTTTGTTCAGTTGAGAAAATACAAGATAATGCAAAATAATGAGACACAGAGTTTGGTCTTGATCCCACAGAAGCCCATCCTGAACTAATCTGGACCCAACAAATTCTTAAAGAAGAAGATAATAAAATGTGGTTGAAAACCAAAAAGGTTGATATTTTTTTTGTTGATATGTTATTGAATGTTGTTGAAAAGTAAAGTGTGGTAATTCATATCGAGGAATAAATTAAAAAGGAAACAATGAATCCCACCATCCATCATGAGGGAAAGATAAATAAAGAAGTGGTGGAAGAATCAGCACCACCAAATGACACTCAAAAATAATTCTTAGAAGAACCAAAAGATTATGAAATGGGATAAATAATTTAGTATCTTGTGGAAGATGAAGAAATAAATGAAGAGGAGGAAGAAGAAGAAAATTAAGAAGAAGAAGAAAAGAAAGAGGATTTTGTTGATAAGGATGTGGGTCAAGAATAAAAAAACACAATATTATTGAATACAAGTCATATCATCAAAATTAACTTCTTTAAAATTACATTCCACTAGAGTAGAGTTATTTATGTAAGATTCTCATGGAATCTAAGTAGAGAAATTCATTCATATTTTAGACAAAGATAAAGAGACTAGGTCCAATGATGTTCGTATCATTGAATTGAAAAAAGATGCTACCTGAATTCATTCGATAGAAATCCAAATTATGAGGAAGACATTGATTTAGGCAATACAATTTCTTTTAATTGATATCATTATGTTGTTCAAAAACTAAAGTGAATTTAAAATGATATTCCATATCTTTCAGGGATTAAAGGGGAAATTGATTGGATTATAGATAACCAAAACATAATATTGAGCCCAATGATGCTTCTAGGATAACGATTGGTCAAGATTGAGGTTGAGTTCAATGTTTTTGAATTAATCTCAATGAAACACAAAAATGATTTTAATAAAGTGGTTTAGTGTTCATAAAAATCTAATTCTAGCATCAAAAATAATTAATATTCTATTGATGATATTAAAATACTTGTGAGTGAAGTCAAAATTGAATTAAAAAATTTGGATTATGACACCACTAGAAAAATGAAGGACTTCTGAAGACCAGGTGATTATAAATCTGAATAATTCAATGATATTGAAAAGAATCTTAATGTTATTCAATCACATGATTAAATGTTGACGGTTTCCAAAGATATTATAACTAATTTGAAAACTCTAAATTTCATTATTCCTGTTAAAATATAAATTTACTATTAGAAAATCAAATATAAGGATGAAAATATTTTTACTCTCTAAGAAAAGTTTCAATTATAGGTGGAAAAGAATTACACCATGGACTAGAAGTTTGAAGAATAGGAAAATGTTTTTTACATTCAGAATGATTACCTTGATATGATAATGGATGATAATAAGAAATTAAAAAAATAAAAATTATTTTCATAGATCTCTTAAACAAGGGGAAATAAAAATAGAAGAACATTTTTTGTTAAACTCTTATTGTATTCTTTTTTGAATCATTAATGAATGTCATTGACATTTTCAGAAATTTTGGTTAAATTTTTTTCTTTTAATGGTTGAATGTTCTTTATCTTTTTATTGACGATCATATTATGTGTTACTTTATGTATTTTTTGTCTCTCTAATCCTTTTGTAAGAATTATAACACATTCCTTGTTCCTTTTCGTAAATCATAGTGGGGGACAATGATATATAAAGCTGTAGAATATATTTTATAAAGTGATAATAGGGGAATGATAATAACCATTTGATAATTCCATTATTTAGGGGGTATCTTTAAGAAATATAGTACGATCCTTTGGGGTTTTTTATCCTATGTGGGTGTTATTCAAATTCAACATCATATTCAGAAGAGATATAAAACATGAAGGCAGATTAGTATTAGAATATAATTTTGAATATTATATTCCTTTAAAACTCTTTTGAAGAAAAAATTTTTCATACTAATTTTTCATTCTAGAATTTTTTATGTGATTTCCAAAAAGGGGGGAGATTGTTAAGTCAAAGGTATACATTTGACACCTCTATTACCTTTGTAATGGTAATAAAAACACATTATTAAATAATTTCTAACTAGATCCTTTACATTCAATGTATTTTTCACGACCTAACCCAACCTAGGATCGAGCAGCAACTACCCCAAGCCCGCCTACATAGGCCAGGGGCTGGAGATAGGTGCCGAAGGCTAAAAAACTCAGGGAGGCCTTTTCCTGACTACATGTACACACACACGTAGCACACTCAATGAAAAAGTGCAGAGTAAAAGAAATAGGTAAAGTACCAACTGCTATAAACAACCGAAAAATTTCATTGACCTTTAAACAGTACAAAGAAAGTGTTGAAGGTAAACTAAAAAGAAAAGGGGAAACACACGTGCCCAACCAGAAAGGTGCCACAAACCGGCAACAGGTAAACAATAGAAAAATAGCTGGAAGGGTCCCCCACATAGAGCCTGACTCCGACCACCGCACGTGGTCAATGCTTCTGAACTGCTATGCTTCACTGATGTCATAACCAACCTGTCTGTTGTCTTCAAGGGAACACCAAGTGCTGGCAAATCCCAAGAATGGGTGAGTATAAAAATACTCAGTAGGATACCACAAAGGCTCGAGGGAGAAACAAAGGAGGTATCGAAGGGTGAGAAGTAGATCAAACTGGGGAAAGTAAATGAGTACAACCGATAGTGTAGTAAGAGCACAACAAGGAGTGCAGTAGAGTAATAGTACAGAGTCCAACTGAACCCAACAAGAGAAATGAGGTAGACTCATCTAGAAACAAGGAGCTGGAAATGGTGAGAAGATTAACTTCCCGTCGAGTCTTCGCTACCTATAGTAGGAGAGTAGACTTTTCCAACAACGAGATGCTAGACACGGAAAGCAAGTGGCATACCCCACACATCTTCTCCACTCCTAGAAGGAGAGTAACCAAAATCCCAGAAGTGGAAACTGGAACAAGGTATACATATATATATGCTCTGTCATGAAACCCAAATAAGATTGTAAGGGGATCTCTTCCCCACTGCTCTTCCTAAGAAAGTGAGTAGCCAACAATCTCAGAAGTTAACACCATCGATCCCCAGCATCCCACACGCCTGGCCCGAACTACAAGTCAAGGGGCTCAAATCACCGCACCATGGAACTATCTACTTTGGGCAGCACTAACTCTCCCACACGGATTTAGGTCACGTCGCAAGGATGCATCTCAGTGGGGAAAGCGCCCCTCATACTTCAGAGTTCGGGAGGAACGTCAAACCACACCTCATCACTACCCCGTAGTCGAGAGGTCTCCTCAAAGTCGAATGGAAACCCCCTGCCCAGCCCCGCTGGAGGGTAATCCATAGAAGTCAATGTGTTCCCAATATAGGGAGACCCGAAAAGAGTCGACAGGTGCCACACTACCCAATCCCAAAAAAAGGTAATCCACTGTAGGCAGACCCGGCTAAATTCATCGATGAGTCCCAATGCCAAGTCCCATAAAAAGGGTAGTCCATTGAAGGGAGGCTCAGAATCATCATCAAGGACCACTTCCCAGCCTACCTGGAGGTAAACGAGGCATCAGAGCCCACTTCCCAGCCTAGCTAAAGGTAAAACCGACATCGGGGAACACTTCCCAGCTCCGCTGGAGGTAAACTCGGAACTGCTCTGGCCATCCCTGCTGGATGGTACTGCTCGATGAACACCGCTGTACTGGCTATCCTAGCTGGATGGTAACCAACTGGCCATCCCTGCTGGACGGTACTACTCTGGCCATCCCTACTGGATGGTACCCCACCGGCCATCCCTGCTGGATGGTGCCTCACCGGCCAGCCCTGCTGGAAACAACCTCCTAGCTAGCCCTACTGGAAAAAACCTCATGGGTAGAGGATCGGTGCCTGCGTAATGTGTTGGTCAGACCGAATCCACAATAACTCTACCAAGGAACATGAAGAAACTCTACCGGCCAAAACATCAAGAACAGAACTAGGGGAAAACCACTAACCCTGCTGGTCAAAACCATCATAAACAGGACCAGGAGGGGAAACCCACTCAACCTTGCTGGTCAAACAAATGAGAATAGAACCAGGGGAAAGTCAACACTACTGGTTAAACAACGAGAATAGAATGAAGGGAAACTCAACCATGCTGGTCAAACAAATGATTACAAAAGGACCCTCGACGTCATGAGTGGTCAAGGGAACGCAAAGAAGAACACGACACACACATGGGGCCCACATGATGTGTGGCCCTGATTCAACTCCAACCAAGCGCACAAACGTTCTCAGGTAAAAACAACCACATGTACCTCCAAGCGTTCCCATATACTCCCAGAGTATACCACCTTTCCAGCCTAATGGCTATTGTGCACATGGTACCCAATGTCAATGCAAAGGTGTAAACGTAACAACTCCAAATTTCCAACTCATCAGCCCAGGCATGACCAACTACAACTCTTCAAACATTTACTTCACTCACATGGGAGAGCATGCGATCACACGCCAAGGATTCGCTTCAAAACATAGCAAGAGGAACCGGCACCAGAGCACCCTTCATATTTCCACATTTAATAAGATCGCGTAAGAGGCTCCGCTCTCCTTAACAGATTACACCATTGTAATCCTCGCAGAGAAACATGTGAGATCAACTAATTACTTGCATCCAACGGATATCCGACGGAAAAGTCGCCAACACTGCTTTATGCCTGAACGACGTCCCATGATCCCAAGCCTCGGCCCTGAAAACAGTGGGACGCATTGCACCATTGTGATCCCCTTGAGATAACATGTTAAAAGGACTGCTCACTTAAGTGGAATGGATATATGAAGAAAAAGATGAATTCCGCCGCACCGCACACGATCAGTGCTTCATGGGACCCACATCCCAGTACCAAAGCACAATGAAAAGATTGCACCATTGTGATCCTCTCGAAAAAGTACACAAAATTGACTATTCACTTGTCCAAAACGGACACCCGGTGATAAAGTTGGAAGTCACCGCCAAATCACAAAATGGCCCTCATGGGGCCCACTCCACCATGAAGAATTAAAGCGATCAGATTTATCCAATGAAATTCCATCAGAAAAACACCCAAAATCATCTACCCGCACGCCCTGAATGGACGTCTGATGAAAAAGTTGTAAAGCGCTACACGCAGCTCGAAAAACGGGCTGTGGGGCCTAAACCTCAACTCCGATTTCAACGCACGAAACCACGCTGAAACACTCCACCTCGGCACTAGATTTCCAATGCCACTAACAGTGCTCAAATCGGACGTCAGATGTGTCTGCACCGCTCAAAACACGAACCCCCGGAAAAAATGTCAAAGTACTTAAAGGTGTGTCGTGCCTCGGAGAACCCTCGTTTCTGGAATTAAAAAGTCCAAAGACCATCTCAATAAGTCTGTATTGAGGCCAAGGAGGCACTTCCTTATAGGGAACACAAAATGTATTCCCGTAATGAAAATTACGGGCGTGCGAAGGGGGGGAACAAATCCCCTTGGGCGGACCGGCCTGGGCCGGCCTGCGGATCAGCCGTGCGGGCCGGCCATGGACCTATGGTCCACGCACAGACCGTCCCTCATGGCATGTCGTCCAAGCCACGTGATGACCCCCAAGACGTGGTTCGTTGTTCCACGTGGGGTCACACACCGCGACCCCTATTCAACCGAGCACCGACGCCGCTCGCCCAGCCTCCCCGATCGCGCCGACGCGCCGCCTGGAGCCGCCGCCTACTGCCGAAGACCCGCCAAGGGCCAACACTGCTCGCCAATGCCACTGCTCTGCCACAAGCCTCGGCCGCCTGTAGCCTGGCTGGACACCATCTCCTGGCCTCATGCTGCCTCTACCATAGCCCGCTCTGCCGCCATCTGTCGCCGCCCCGGACCGCAGAAAATCTCCCCGAAAATCACCCGAAATTCATCGGACAACCACAGACGACATGGAGCTCAGAATTCAAAACTGTAAATTGTGTCAAAAAGTTTAGAACGATTCATACTTGCGTATGGGCTTCTATCGATGATCAGATAGCAATTCGGCACAAGAATTTTAATTGGAAGAAGATTTCGGGAAAGAAAACTATAAACACGAGCCTAACTCTTGGGCGTAGCCCAATGCTTCGCATGCGATCCGCCTGCTACCGTACTAGGAGAGGAGGAGGTGATGGACGAGAGCTTCTTGAGGGGATCTCCTTGGTTGATCTCCTTACGATAGGAAAACAAAGGAGAGGGAGTGGGTGGATTGGGTTTAAATAAGGAGAAATTAATAAAAAACAGAATTAATTTAAAAGTCCAAATTAACCCGCATCCAAAACGCTCGATGGGGTCAAGGTTACGCATCCCCTAGGTTAAACACCACATCCCGTGCACAACGGAGGTCTCGATGGTTTAATCTAAGGCCCCGTTCAAACGTTATAAAAATCAATGACCGAGGCTGCTAAATTATTAAAATGCCTCTGGTGGCATTTTTCATAGAAGGCCCGTGCCCATGAATGCTACACCCCTCCTAGGGTAAGCGGCACATTCCAGACTCAACAGTGCCCTCGGTTTTCTAATCTGAGATACTGTTTAAGAGATACATGAGTTAAGCCATTAAACGAATTAATTAATTATTTATTTATCCATCTAATGTTCCGCTAACGGGCGAGGGGTCCCAACATCCCACGCTGACATATTTTATGTCGTTCCTAGGGTAAACACCCCATTTCAAACTCATCCGTACACTCATATTTCTGATCCGGATCACCATTTAGGAGTAATCTCGTTTATTTGGTGTGCATAGTTTGAATGCACTGAAAATTTAATTCCAGCCACACCGGGGCTCCGAATTTCACGTCGTTTGAAGGTGATGCTCTAAAATAACATCAAGAATATTCCAAAGTATTTTATAGAAAAAAACTGGGTTGTTACATAATTCCATCCTTCAATCGTTTCATACACGAAAATAAAAACCAGGGAACAACTCCGGGTACTAAGCCCACACTTGGCTCTCCCGTACCAGGAAGAACTCTTGCACAGTCCCACATCACCGAACACAGACCAAAGGATTTGATCTGTTCACGTGAGTTCTGATCTTTTCGATGACGTGCATAGGATTACGCACACATCTCCTTAGGTAATCCATGTGGGATTCTTCATGCACCCACTCCAGACATTGGGGTTAGGGCGAGGCGGTAGGAAACCTCGCCATCCCTTTGCACGGTCTCAAACGGCCTGGAGGATTTCGGGGGTAGTTCACCTCCCCATCCAAACCCCTACGTCGCATGCTGCGACTAGAATCATTGTTTGGACATAAGAAAAATCCCGGTGATTCCCTCTTTCAGAATATCCATATGGTGAAACACCCAAGGATATCTAGTCACGCAAGATTTCATAGTTGATGTCTCGCAACCAAGACTCCCTTACACGCTCAGAGAGAGAAGTAGTCGACACCATCGACTAAAGAAAAAGGTCGCATGCCTTTTACCATCCCAACAAAGGGTTACAACGACACCCCATGCCACCCTGGTAACAACTCAAACAAGGATCTGGGAGAAAATAATTCCACAAAAAAAGTAAACGAATTCTACTAAAAGATGTAGAAGAGGTGTAGAGCGTACCTCTAGTCCCCTCATGCTCTGAAAGACCGTAGACATCCAAAGATTGTTGTTATCCGTGGTCCCAATTATCTGCTCCCGGATCCTAACGTGGACCACCTAGTGGTGATGGGAAGACCTCGTGAATCTGTCCCCCACTACCAGCTCCTCCCGCTCCTATGATAGCACCACCTCTCTGGGTGCTACTCTGATCACTGCATTGCCTCAGCCACGGTGGTGCACCGCCTACCTACCCGATATTCTCCGTATGCCTGGTCGGTCAGTCCCATGACAAATGACCTTTCCCGTCGCATGCATAGCACCGGAGCTCTCCAGGTTGCACTGGTGCCCTCTGGCGCCACTTTGGTGTACGACCAAGCCCCTGAGTCCAGTTATCGGAAAGCGACCTCCGTCGAGGTTCTTTCTGTTGATGCCTGCTAGATTCAGAAAATGTCTCAACTCTATCGAGCCTACTGCCACCCCCAACTGTAGAACGCGACAGTAACTTATCTGTCACCACCACATGATCATGCACCCCGACATAATTAGAAATTACCAAGGGTATTATGATAGCATGAATCTCTCTGCGGAGACCCTGCTCAATCTTCTATGCTCGGAAGTTGTCGTCATGGACCATGTCCGGGTAAAAGCGTGCACAGTCTGTGAAACTGGCCTCATACTCGGCCACCATCATCCCACCCTTCTGAAACTGGAGGAGCTCCTAAATCCAAACAGAGCGTAAGCAGGAGGGGAAAACACTCACGAAACAACAACTGAATGTCGCCCCATGAATGCGACGACTCGTCAAGAAACTGAGTCACCAGACTCCACCAATGCCCAGCTGCTCTGTGGAAAAGGTTGGCGGCCAAATCCACCATAAGATCTATTGGCGTCTGCACAAGCCTGAAAAGGCGAACCACTATCTCTAGCCATACCTCTGCTACCTGAGGGTCTAGATCACCACCGAACCTCATCGGTCTCAGCCGCTGGATCTCATGGTGCACACTCAACCTGCGCTCAAGCCCTGTAAGCTCTGCTAAAGCTGTCTGCTACTCACCAGGTGGGTGTGCTACTAACGGCCCACCCGAAGAAAGGGGCTCTCATGATGGGTCATGGACTGAGGCCTCGTAGCTCCCAGGGTCATCGTCACGAACCAAAGCTGGTATCTGGCTGGCTGTCTTCGCAGAAACATCCTAAATATTATCAAGGCGTGTCAAAGTCAGATGACCATATATATATATCAAAACAACTACAACGATGGGGAGCTGACTCAAGAAGGAAAATCAGAGACTCAATCCTATGTGATCCACATATCAATTTTACCTACAAAAAGTGTCTCTGTATGCTAAGTCAATAAGAAGGTTATCAAGGTCCTGGTGAATGGATATGTCGGCCGCCACACCATCAGTTGACTCCCTGGCCTGAGAGCCACTCTCGAGACATGATAACACTGTTTCCCTAAATCCAAACCAATTCCTTTTTAGGGACGTCCAAACAACGTCCCAAGGAATGAACCACCTTTGATACCACTTTGTCACGACCCGAACCTACCTGGTATCGAGCTGAAACTACCCCAATTCCGCCTCCATAGGACAGAGGTAGGCGACAAGTGCCGAAGGCTAAACAACTCGGAGAGGCCTTTGACTGAGTACCTACACACACACACACAAAACACACTCAATTCAAAAGTGTAGAGTAAAAGAATAAGGTAAATTACCAACTGCAATAAACAACCACAAAATTGCATCCACCATTAAATAGTACAAAGCAAGTGTTAAAGGTAAACTGAAAAGAATAGGGGCAACACACGTGCCCAACCAGAAAAGGTTCCACAACCCGAAAACAGGTAAACAAAATAAAATAGGTGGAAGGGTCCCCCACCTGGAACCCAACTCTGAAAACTACACGAAGTCTATGATCCTAAACTCCTATGCTCCACTGAAGTCACGAACAACCTATCCATCATCAGCAAGGGCACACCAAGTGCAGGCATAGCCCAAGCAAGTGTGAGTATAAAAATACTCAGTAGGATACCCCGAAGGCTTAAGGGAGGAAAAAAGGAGGTACCTAAGGGTGAGTTGTAGATCGAAAAGGGGAAAGTAAAGGAGTACAACAGAGAGTGCAGTAAGAGTACAACAAGGAGAGCAGTAGATTAACAGTATAGAGTCCATCACAACTGAACAAGAGAAAGGAGGTAGACTCATCCAGACCCCTGGAGCAGGAAACAGTGAGAAGATAAACTTCTTGTTGAGTCTTCGCTATCTATATTAGGAGAGTAGACCCATCCAATCACGAGAAGCTAGACATGGAAAGCCTGTGGCATACCCCACGCGACTTCGCCTCCCCTGGAAGGAGAGTAAACAAAACCCAAGTAGTGTGTACTAGAAAAAGGTATACATATATATATGTTATGTCAAGAAACTCGAAAAATATCGTACAAGGATCTCTGTCCCTTAGCTCAGCCCAAGAAATTTAGTATCCAATATTTCTAGAATAAAACACCATCGATGCCTGGAATCCCACATGCCTTCCCCAAACTGCATGTCAAGGGGGTCAAATCACCACACCTTGACACTATCCTCTTTGGGTGTCACTGACTCGCCCGCACGGTTTTAGTTCATGTCATAAGGACGCATCTCGGTGGGGAAAGCCTCCCCCCCTCATATTTTAGAGTTTTAGAGGAATGTCAAACCACACCTCATCACTGCCCCGCAGTCGAAAAGTCTCCTCAAAGTCGACAGGCGACCCCCTTCCAAGCCCCGCTTGAGGGTAATCCCTAGAAGTTGATGGGTTCCCACTAGAGGGAGACCCAACAAGAGTCGATGGGTGCCACACTGCGCAGTCTGAAAAAAGGGTAATCCACTTGAGGGAGACCCCTTTTAATGTCGACAATGTGTCCCTATTCCTAGTCCCGTGAAAAGCGTACTCCACTGGAGGGAGGCTCGAAACCATCATCGGGGGCCAGTTCACAGCACAGATGGAGTTAAACCCGGCTTCAGTGACAACATCCCAGCCTAGCTAGAGGTAAACCCAGCATCAAGGACCACTTCCCAGCCATACTGGAGGTAAACACGAAGCCTATCTTGCTATCCTTGTTAGATGGTACTACTCGGTGAACACCACTATAGTGGACATCCCTACTGGATGTTAACCCACCGTCCATCCCTGCTGCATGGTACTGCTCTGGCCATCCCTACTGGATGGTACCCCACCAGCCATCCCAGCTGGATGGTACCTCACCGGCCAGCCCCGCTGCAAACAACCTCCTGGTCAGCCCTGCTGGAAACAACAACATGGGTAGAGGATCGGTGCCCACGTAATGTGTTGGTCACACCAAATCCATAAGAACTCTACCAGGGAACACGAAGCAACTATGTTGGCCAAACAATCGAGAACAGAACTAGGGGAAAACCACTCACACTGCTTGTCAAATCCATCGTGAATAGGACCGGGATGGGAAACCCACTGAACCCTGCTAGTCAAACAAACGAGAACAGAACTAGGGGAAACTCAACCCTGCTAGTCAAACAACGAGTACAGAACTAGGGGAAACTCAACCGTACTGGTCAAAAAAATGAGTACAGAAGGACCCTCGATGTCGCGAGAGGTCAAGGGAACACAAATAAGAACACGACATTCACATGGGGCCCACATGACGTGTGGCCCCAAGTCAACTCCAACCAAGCACACAAACGTTATCATGTACAAAAAACCACATGTTCCTCCAAGCATTCCTGTGTACTCCCAAAGTATACAATGTTTGTCAAAATTCCAACTTTCCACCTCATCGGCCTAGGCATGACCAACTACAACTCTTAAAAAATTTACATCACTCACACGAGAGTGCACGCGATCACACGCCAAGGGATCGCTTCCGAACACAACAAGAAGAACCAGTACAAAAGCACCCTTCATATTTACACATTTAATAAGATCGTGTAAGAGTCTATGATTGCATGAACAGATTACAACATTGTAATCCTCATGGAAAAAAATGCGAGATCGACTACTTACTCACCTCCAACGGATATCCGACGAAAAAGTCACCCACACCGCTTTACGCCTGAACGACAGCCCCGTGATCCCAAGCCTCGGCCCAAAAAACAGTCAGATGCATCGCACCATTGTGATCCCCTCCGGAAAACACATCAAAAGGACTGCTCACTTGAGTGGAATGGATATATGAAAAAAAAGATGCATTCCGCCGCACCACACACGAGCATTACTTCAGGGGACCCTCATCCTGGTCCAAAAGAACAACGAACGGATCACACCCGCTTGATCCTCTCGAAAATGTACACAATATTGACTATTCACTTGTCCAAAACGGAATCTCGGTGATAAAGTTGGAAATCACCGCCAACTCCAAAAACGGGCCTTATAGGGCCCGCACAACCTTGCGGAATTAAAGCAGGAAGATTGTGCCAATGCAATGCCCTCAGAAAAGCACCCAAAAATGACTCCTCACACGCCCCGAACAGATGTCCCATGAAAAATTTGTAAAGCGTTGCACACAGTTCAAAAAATAGGTCATGGGGCCCATGCCTCAACTCCGATTTCAAGGCACAAAACCACACTGGAAACTCCATGTTGCCACAAGGGTCCCAACACCACTGACAAGGCTCAAATCGGACATCGGATGTGTCCGCGTTGCTCAAAACACCAACACCCAGAAAAACGTCAAACTACTTAAAGGCATGTCGCGTCTCCGAGGCCCCTCGTTTCGGGAATTAAAAATTCTCGAGACCATCTCAATAAGTCAGTATCGACACCAGGGAAGCACTACCGCAGATGGAACAAAAAATCAGACTCCCATAATGAAAATTACGGGCGTCCGAAGAGGGAGAACGAATCCCCTGGGGCTGGACCGGCCTGGGCCGACCTGACTCGCAGCGCCGGCCCGCGGCTCAGCCGCGCGGCCCGGCTGTGGACCCGTGGTCCACATGCCGACCCGCCCTCATGGACGGTCATCCCAGCCGTGTGATGACCCATGAGACACGGGTTGTTGTTCCCCACAGGGTTGTGCGTCGCGACCCCTATTCACCCGAGCACCGACGCCGCTCGCCCGACCTCCCAGATCGTGCTGCCCCGCCTTGAGCCGTCGCCTGCTGCAGAAGACCCACTGCGCACTGCCTCCGCTCTCTAGTGACCCCACTCGACCGATAGCCTTGTCCACCTGTAGGCTGGCCGACCGCTATCGCCTAGCCTCACACCGCTACCGCCGTAGCCCGTTTCGCCGCCGTCTGCCGCCGGCCTGGACCACCAGAAATCACCCCGAAATTCACCTGAACTTCATCAGACATCCACAGACGCCTCAGATCTCAGAATTCAAAACTGTAAATTGTGTCTGAAATCGTGGAACGATTCCTACTCGCGTATGGGCTTCTCTCGATGATGGGACCGCAATTTGGTGCTATTATTTCAATTGGAAGAAGATTGCGGGAATTAAAACTATAAACACGAGCCTACCTCTTGGACGTAGCCCGACGCTTCATGTGCGATCCTCCGGATAAAACACTTGGGGAGGAGGAGGTGGTGGAGGAGAGATTCCTGAGGAGCTCTCCTTGGATGAGATCCTTCCACTAGGAAAAAATGGAGAGGGAGGGGTTGATTAGGTTTAAATAAGGAGAAATTAATTAAAAACTGAATTAATTTAAAACTCCAAATTATCCCGCATTTGAAATGCTCGACGGGGTCAAGGTTAAGCCTCCCATAGGGTAAACACCGCCTCCTGAGCACAACAGTGGTCTCGAAATATTAATCTAAGGCCTCAGTCAAATGTTATAAAACTCAACGACCGATGCCGCTTAATTACGAAAGTGCCCATGGTGACATTTTTCAGGGAAGGCTCGCGCCCGTGAAAGCTATACCCCTCCAAGGGTAATCGACACGTTCCAGACTCAACGGTTCCCTGAGTTTTCTAATCTGATATATTGTTTATGAGATACTTGAGTTAAGCCATTAAACGAATAAATTAATTATTTATTTATCCGTTCAATGTTTCGTTAATGGGTGAGGGGTCCCAACTTCCCACGCCGACATGTTTTATGTCATTCCTAGGGTAAACAACCCATTTTGGACTCATCCGTACACTCACATTTATGATCCAGATCACCTTTTAGTAGTTATCCCATTTCATTGGTGTGCCCAGTGTGAACGCACTGAATATTTAATTCCGGCCACACCGGCGCTCAAAATTGCACGTTGTTTGAAGGCGCTGCTCTGGAATAGCATCCAAAATATTCCAAAGTCTTTTATAGAAAAAAAAATCAGGTTCTTACATTATTTTAATAATATAATGATATATCATTTAATCTAACTTTATTTGGAATATGAAAATAATCGTACTAATTAGTTTTCCATATATGATTTATTTCATTATTATCATAACGATCATGGCTATAATTTTTATCATACAAACCGAAAGTTATCTTTATCGTACAGACTATGTAGTTTTCATACAATAAATATTTATATAAATATATAAATAATATTTTCTATAATAATGAAAATCACCACACCATTTTTCATTTGATAATCCATTTTTATAAAATAATTTCATATTGGAAGGAAAATCATTAAACCAAAATGGTGTGGTGTATTCTATTTCAATATCAATTATAAAATGATGTTATTGTTTTAGTAATAAGATGATCTTTAGAGTTATAGGTGTCCAATTACCATGTAGATTTCAGTTGATAATCCAACTGTTAGAGACCCAGAAGACCATTTGGAAAATGCATATAAATACTAGATCATTTGAATTGTCTCATTATACTTATTAATGAACTCAAAACATTGGGTATGAGATCTTCTAAATTTCTTCTATGTGTGAAAACAATGGATTGAACAAGTCATGAACTAATCATTTTACATACATGTAAACCTTAATAGTTTTTTATTATGTAATTTCTATCATTGTGAATTCGATTGAGGGCTTTCATGGATTGGAGGACAGTTGTGCTAAACTTTTTCAGAATGAGGGATTTCGAGGGTAGGAAGACAGAGTCGCCGATCACCATAATGATCAAGGGTTTGTGAGGATAGCATGATAGAGACAAAATAGTCATCATATCAAGGGCTTACCCGAGTCTGGTAAGAAGGACTTTCTTGAAAGTATAAATCAAGGGACCTTTTTTCAAAGTTATTGGATATCCTTCTCTTTGGGTCAAAATAACTGTATTCATTTACATATTTTTCATTTCCACTTCTTTATAATAGAATGTTAATTATTTTATATATTCATTTATCTATTCTCTATTATGTGATTATGATCTCTAAAATTACAATTCTACTTCTTATGATCAAATCATCTACACAGTTCAATACTATATTCTTTATGTTAGAACCATTAATTCTTTTACTCTCTTTGTCATAACCTTTGTGATTTTTATCGATATCATGCTTACTATGATTAAATATTATTCTTATGGTGAATATGATTAATTTCAAATACGACCTATGGAATACCTATCATAACCTAATGATTATAATATTTTTTCCACCAGACCCATGGACCTATCCGATTATTGTTTAGTTATATAAGAGGTTTTTTAATACGATTAGTTTAATTCTATTAAACTACATTTCCTTTAAGTATAAAAAAAATGTTTCAAAACATAAAATTTAAACCCTGTATTTTTTAATCATTATATACATTACGAACAAACAATAATAACATTAAATGATTAAGAAATACTGAGTGATTAATTATTTAGTTGGTAGAAAAATAAAAAAACGTTCTCAAATGTTAGAATTAATATAAGTCCAATGCATTATTGTATTTAGTGATTTTTTTAGATAAATATACATGATATAAAGTTTATAAAAGGATATATTCTAAATCAGACTTTTTCTTGATGTTTTTAATGTCAAATAATATAAAAAGTGTCAAAATTAAAAATAATGTTACTTTATAATAAATTATATTTAATTAATGGATTTAAAATTTCTAAAACTCATATCTTCTACATGTTATTGGTATATGCTTAATTATAAAAACCACATTAAGTTGATAGGATTATTTTCATTTTATAATAATTATAATGACCCCTAATAATAAAAACCACATTACCATGGTAAAGGGCAAAATGGTGATTTGTGTGTTCCATACATTTTTGATAAAATTAATTTTCCACAACTATAAAATTTTTATTTTATAAAATATATTTAATATTTTCAGAAAATGTCTTAAAATTATATGATTATTTTCATTTTTGTCATTTTATAAGATAATTTTCTTAGATATAAAATCGTGTTCTTGTAGTGAAAATCTAATGGTAAAAGTAAGGAAATATACAGTTTATGTAATAAAATGTTTAAAAAATGTTTATTTATGGAATATGTTTTTTTTAAATATAATCCCCACAATAGTATACTTATCTATTTTGGAGAGACATCGGGTGAAATTTCCTTCTTATTATTAAATAGTTTTTAGTATTTACAAAAAAGGGAACTCCTCCCAATAATAAAAGTCCACTACCTCCCCTAACTTATTTGAAACTCTTTAGAACATTGGCTCAACAAATCCACAACTAAATCCCTCCAAAAATTCATTATCCATGGTATAGATCGTATTTTTCATACTGAAAGACCAACATTAGATTCTTTAATATGATAATGATATGGGTTTTATAAATAAGTAATAACCTTCAATTAATCTTTCATTTAAATTATTATCATACCACCTACATTTATTTTTTACTAAAAACCATTTAATAATAAAATATCTAAATTTTTTATATTTTATTATTTTTACATAATAACATATATCCATCTTTTCTTACATCATGTGTAAAATAGAGCAGGTGATTTTATGTGTGACGGACTACCAGCTCACAAACTGATGTTGTTCATTTTCCATCACCATCTCTTATGGTAGGATATAATGATTTATTTAAAAAATTTATACTATATTTATGACATAATTATAGTTTTTAATTATAATATCCCTTATAACTTCTTAATTTCAATTCCATTGGAATATGATAATGTCGCGCGTGTGTCTGGAGGGATACTACCTCATGAAGCAATGAGATTCATTATTTATCTAAAATTTACATAGAAAGTAAGATTAATATAAGGAAAAAATGTGATATATATGAAAAAAATTATTTTTTATGTTAATATAATATTTACCATTATTTTATATCATCCATCAATAAAATGGAAATAAAAATCATGCCTATATATGACCTACCATCTCCCTAAATGGTGTATTTGATTTTATATCTCCAACTAGTAAGGATTACTCTAAATAAATTTATAACGAATACATATTTATATTATTTATATCATTTTGAAAATTTTGGAGATGATGGAATCATGATCACAGTAAAAGGAGCAAAAATATCAAATCAAAACATACATTAAAAACAATGTAATTGGTACCCAAAATGTGATTTTAACAAGAAATTATTTATAAATGGTAAATAAAAAGTAAAAAGTAAATAATATATGGTATCATATATATATTTATTTAATAAATTTCTAATATACAGATATTTATTATACCATAGGTTTGAATATGTACAAAGTAAGTTGAGACTTAAGGTAAGATTTTTTAGTCTCTAATTGTCTACTTTGGGTTATTTATTATTTACAGAACCTATCTTATTTTAGTATCTATTTATATAGTCCCTTGGACAAGTAAAATCAGGAAATTATTTATTTTCATTTTATTTTATGTTTCATTGTTTTTTATTCTTTGTTATGGAATATGATTCAATTTTACCAAAGTAGTAATAGTTTTATGATATAATCCCATCGTTTATCAGGATTGTTTATGGTTATTATTATGATTATAAAATATAATGATTTATATTTAATTAAACTCATGAATTTTATTCTCACATGGTCATATAATTAAAATACTTGTGTTCCATTCATTTTCCCTTCTTTATGTGGCCAATATTGAAAAATACTTTTAAAAAAATCAACATTCCTTCTCTATTCAGTTGAAAATCATTTTTCTACATTGTCCATTTTTTATAAAGAAAATTTAAATAATCTTTTTAATAATATGAACTAATTTTTATAAAAACTTTTACACTATTTTTAATTTAAAAAAATTCTTTAAAAGGAATATTCATGTCATTTTCCAAACAAGGCACATTTATCCTTTACAAGTAATGTGAATGGAATTATTATTTTAACATTTATAGAATGAATGTAGTTTCCCACCTTCATGAACAAAAAAATTAAAGCTATATTTATATGGTTTGATGGTTATTTCCAATGAAAATGTTATTGAAATTTTTTTATTTTTTTAAAATGTGGTTTTAAAAGTGAAAAGGTTATTTTCCCCAAGAAATCTTCCAAGTGATCTTTCAAAATAATTTCCCATATTATATGAAAACCATTGATGGTAAATAATATGTTATAGAAATATGGCCCAATTTTACCATGGTTATTATTTATATAGATGTATTATGTCTATGATGACAATATGTTTATGAAACCAATTTCATTTTAATTGGTTATTCAATGATGAAATGTTTATTAAAACAATTTTTTTTCATGACTAATGATATAATGAAGGTTTTATAAACTTATGGGATATGTATGTATAGATAATATTATGGTTGGTACCAATATATTAGTCAAATTAATTGTGTAATGATTAAATATATATGACTTCAAAAGGTATACCAGAGGTAATTATACGCTCAAAAATTGTACAGAGAAGGTTATCCAAATTCTAATAGAGGGTACATTAGAGGTTATACGAATCCTGAAAGAGGTTACATGAGATTTTATACCAATCTAAAAATAGGTACATAGGGGGATATCTCAATAATTACATGTTAGGATTGTATTTAGTTTCTAGTTTTCACATAGGGTTTTCTTCACTTATCAATATTCCATAACTCTGTCTTATGATAGTGTTATGTTGTCATGGCTTATGTATATCGATTTTTTTACAATTATTGTCTACTTAAATACAAATAATTATTCTATAAATCATGTTTATGATCTATGATATGTAGGTGGTGGTTTTAAAATGTAATTCTCATGTTCTAATACCTTTATAATCATGTTATTCTTATATAATCTTTGAGATCATCTTTATTTACCATTACTAGGCATATGAGATCCCTATTTCTTATGTTTACTTTCACATAATTATGAATAAAGGTTTTATGTAGTTTATTTAAAAGAATAATAAACTATGGGAATATATTTGTTGGACATGTTGATGATCATTCAAAAAAAATTATGAATCTAGTCACCAAAGAAACTACACCAAGAAATCATTAGTTAACAATTAGAAACAAGGATAATAATACTTTAGTGATATCCTAGGGGATATTACGATGGATATTACTATATATATTACATGGGATATTTCTAATAATAACTCAAAAGATAATTATATGTATATAGAAGTATCATGGAATTTTAGTGAAGATTGGAGAAAGTGGTTTGAAAGATATTGCATAACTGTATATAGACTAAAATTGGATTTGGATTTGTAATATTTATACCTAAGTGTAGTAATTCCAAAAAGGTTTCATTGAATTGGACTCATTCATCATCTATTGCATGAAATCATTTTTTTTTCACCCCTAGTTTAACACTTCCAAATGATATACTTTTGAAACTCATAATATTTTTATAAACCATCATGAAGTATTTAAATAGATGATGACTATGAATGAACTTGGATAAAAATAAGTTTTATTTAATTAAAAATATTATATCATCATTTAGACTTCATATAAATGAGTTTTGATGATAATGTGGATTTTCAATGTGACTATTGTTTCTTATGCTATAATTTTTGGCTTTCTTCACTAGAGATAACAAGATGTAATTAGGTTGAAATTGAATTTATAGGAAGTTATTTTTGTGAGAAATCCACTAGTAAGATGACTAGAGTCATGTATAATTTAATTATGATTAATTAGATATCAAGACATATGATTAAAAACATTCACCTTAACCAAATCTTGGACTCACCAAAGAACAGATATATAAAGTTCATTGACATATCATGTGGTAGATATAATGAAGGAAATAAGACCCAGTTTCCGTTAAGTTAATAATGTGGGAAAAAGTAATCTATGGAATTTATTAAAGGAATAATAATCTGTTTTATATATAAAGAAGGAGGTATGATATTAAGATACTTATAGGGAAATTTAAAATTTTCATTTAACTAAATGGATGATAATAATTTCTTCCCTATGGCTACACCACTGGTTCAATTTTTAAAATTTGGTATGTATAGGAATTATACAAATAAATGTCCTTTGGGGAAATCTAAATTAAATGATATGTATGGTGGTATATGTAAATGTTTTTATATTGATGATAAATAGGATAAAATTGACATATGAAATAAATGATGTATTATGTAATGTGTTGATGAAGCCTAGTAAATTATTTATGAATGAATTAGAATGATTTAAGTGTTTAAATATAAGAATTTTTGAATTATGAAATATATAAGGAATTTTTTATAGAAGTTTTTTCATTAAATATGTGGAAGAATATATTTAATGGTATGAATAAACATGAAAATTTATTTAGTGGAATTGTGATATTTTTAGGAAAACATGTAATTAAGGGAATGATAACCATTAATATTTTTCTAATGTTGAGATAATGGTGTTAGGATAAATTGATGATTCATATGGATAATGTAAATTGGATAGTGTTGATTAACTTGGTACTTATTAATGATTTTATGAAAATGTGGTTTATGTAATTATTGATAGAGTCTATATAATTTTTGGATTTAATGGATATATTCAAAAACATATTGTTTTTTATGGAATGATGAATCAAGTAATTATTCATTGATATTCTATGGTAATTATGGTTATTTCCATATTTCAGGAGAATATATAACCAAGGAATCCACACATTTTGTATTTGAAAATTAATACCTACATTTTGATAATTTTTAGATTGTGTTGAGTTGAAATTTAGAAACATTAATTATAATTTTAAAAATTTCATATGGGTCTTACTATAAACCATTTGTGGAATTGTTTTAGTTGAACATTAAATGAGGTTTTAGGGATAAAAGTATTGTTTTAACATATGAATATTTATGAATATTGGATAACGTGTTCTAAATATTATGGTTTTGATGATAACCATAGATATAAGTAATATATTATCTTTATTTTATGTGTCCAATGATTATTTAGCGCTTCAATAATGAAAAATAAAAAATCATCATTACTTCATGGAAATAAAGATATAGTAGAAATTGATGGAATTACAACAAAAATATGAGATTATTCTTTTAAAATGGAATAAAATTAGGTAAGTATATTTTATTGTATTATTTATTATGATAGTAGAAATTCTCAAAAATTTAGTAAAAATTATATTCAGAATAAAATATTGTCTTACTACTTTCTGTTCTATAGAATCAACGGTCTATTAAATCATCATGGATTTATGGTGGTTATTCTTCTCTTAACCATGATCTTTATCACTATATATTACTATTTGGAAATTATTTTTATCTTCCATGTCCATATTTTCACTTCCCACCAATTTTAACTAATTTGGTAACATATTTATTTAATGGCCATCATAAATTATTTTCCATCTTTTCAAGAGAATGTTTTATTAACCGATTTTATTGTATGGGTTTTCAATGAAGAAATTTTCAAATTTATAACCCCTAGTTATCAAGATCATTTTAAAATTTGAATGATGTAATTTATTTAAGGGGGAAGAAATTTAAAACAATGATAATGTGTTGAAAAATAATTTAAAAAAATTTAAATTTTATTAACGGTTTGTATTACATGCAACCCCATGTTTTATCGAATCACGATATAGTGTTAATATTATTTTTAATCATGACCATTATAACCTAGAAATTATATTTTTTTTCTATTAATAGGAATATAAAATTTTGAAAATTAATTACAAATTTAAATAATAGATAATATATATATATATATAAGTGTACTTAATTTTTGATAAAGAATTTTATGATTCAAAAATACCTTTTTCTAAAAAAAATTACAACTTTTGTTTGAGAAAATAATAAAATTGAACTTTTTTAATTTTATGGAATTTATTTTTAAAGACATTAATTAATTAATTTATTAAAAATTTATAATTATCTTAGGGAAAATTGTTTATAATTTTCTGAAAATATTAATTTTTCAGTGAAAACAAAAAATTAAGAACTTCTATTAAAAATTATTTTTTCGTTTAAAGAATTATAAATGTTACATCTTGATTAAAAATGTATTAAAATTAAAATTAATTCATTTATGTTTATATTAATCTAATTTAGATCATTTTAATCAATTACATATTGATTTCTGTTATTAAAACATTCTATACATGAAAAAAATTTCCATTGGAAAAATGTTTTTTTCATTGCATGTGTAGGTATAATTTAAAATTTTAGATTTCGAACAATATTAACACGATATTTAAATATGGATTAAATATTGGAAATAAAGTAAATAATCTTATATAATATGGTGAAATTAAGTTTTTTTCAAAATGATTTGTAAAAATAGTAAAATAAAATTATTACGGTAAAGTTTAAAATGGGTTTACATAATGTTAAACTAAAATTATAAGGGATAAATGGAGAAAAAAATTGTAAATATATTACATTATGTCAATATGTAGAAACTTATTACCTTATTCCCAATTTTAATGTTCTTTTGGGACACCTTTTAATTAATGTGACCAATATTATAATTTATATGATGAAAAAATATCCAAATGTCACACACATACTTTTAAATTTCAATTATGCGTTCACATATAAAAAAATGAAATATGTCAGATAATATTTAAGGTAATTTTTATCATAATGAAATCATTTTAATGTGGGTAATTTAATTTAATTTTTTAGTAATTTTTTAATTACATTATATTCATTGGCAACAACAATGTATTCATTATTTAATGAATAGAAAAATAAAACACATAATTTTAACATTATTAAAAGTAATCTAAATTTAACGAATTATTAAATTGCATGAATTTTTTCAATAAATATAAAATTATTGACCTATGATAAAATGATATATTTGAATTCCAAATTTTATTTGTTTTTTTCAGAAAAATTAAATGAATAGTGTTGAAATTTATATTAATGTTATTTTATATTTAATAAAATATTATTAAATGAATAAAATACCTAAAAACACTATTCTATTATCACTTATTTGTATATATTTAAAATTATCAATCATATTCAGTTTCTCGAAAAATTTTCCATTTATAACAAATATATTGACTGCTGAATAGTAGGAACTATGTTACCATATTAAAGGGTAAATTAGTGTTTTGAGCTTTTATTACTGTTGTGTTAAAAAAAATTCCACTGCTATAGATTTTTTTTATAAATTAAATTTAATATTTAGAACATTTAGATAAAAATAATCTAATAAGTATCACTTTTTCAAGTTTTAAATGATAAATTACATAGATAAAAAGGATAGTTACTATAGTGAAAACAAAAATGTTAAAAGTAAGGAAACATGTAAGTCAAGGAACAACATTTTTAAGACATCAATTTTTTTATGGTAGAGGTGTTTCTAGAATACATAATCACTCAAATCCTTTATTTATAAATTTTCTAGGGCTGTTTTTTGAGTATAACATCCCAATTATTGAATAGTTTTGGTTATTTAAAAAAATTCCACTCTTCCTCCATCAAAAAAGGTCAAATCATCCCCTCACTAATTTACACATGTTATGCCATTTTACTCAAAAAATGACAAGAAAAAATACATTGTAAAAAGTCAAAATAATGTTTAAAATTTTTTTTATCCCAAAATACTATCCCTAGGGTCCTTAATAAGATATCCAATGACGGTTGTTCAAATTTTTGGTAATTATCTTCACAAAAATCAATACATTAAATTATTCACTTTCCACTGTCATTAATTTTATATTAATTAAAATATAATAAAACCATAATATACCATGTAATGAGATATTATTATGTTAATGGAATAACCATTATCTATCTCCTCCTCCATTAAATAGAAAATGAAATCATCTATCATGTATACAGCAGACTACCACCACGTATGGGGATGTAGTTCATTATTCATAACCACCTCTCATTGATAGATATTATGAAGTATTTAACATATTTAAATTATATTTATTACATAATTATGCTTCTAAAACTACAATACCATTCATACTTTTTTAAATCATATTCCATGGGAATATAATAACATTGCTCATGAGTATAGTAGACTACCGCCTTGTGAAGCGATGTGTTTTGTAATTCACTTACTATATATATGGAAAATAATCATGACCAGTTTAATGAAATTAAGTTATTTATATGAAATAATAAAATGTTTTTAATGGGTAATATTTTAAACTATTATTTCATTTCATGCATCATGAAAATGGAAACAACGTCCATACATACGTAGAGCCAATCATGTCCATAAACTGTGTATTTCATTTTCAACATGAATTTATTATGGATTATTGTAAAACAAATATATAACAAATATATATATTTCATGTATATCATGCTATAGAATTTTAATATGATGTAATCATGATCTAGTTAAAACGACCAAAAATACCAAATCAAGACATACTTGAAAATCTATGATGTTATTACCTTAAATAATATTTTAATGAAGAAAATTTTAAAAAATTCTTAATAAAAGTTCATAAGTAAATCATATATAGTATTATATATATAATTATGGGTCTCTAATATAATTATAATAAACCAATATTTATTATACATGAGTTTTGACCATGTATGAAGGAACTCGATACTTATGGTAAGACATTTCTACCTCAATCTGTGTTCCCTGTGAAATATGTTATTTTATAAACATATAATACTTTTTGATGTTTATACATCCCATTTGAAATTTAATATAATTAAATTTTTTATTCTCATGATATATATGTTTCATTTAATGTTAATATTTTATGTTTATTTGGGTTCAATGTTACCAACAAGGTAAGGGTTTTATGATACAATCTCATCGTTTATCAAAATTTTTTGTTATTATTCTTCTACTAAAAAATATTTTGATATATCTAAAAATAAAATCATGAATTTTAATCTCATATTGTTATTTCGTAAAAAATACATTATTCCCTTCCATTTCCATTCTTTATGTACTGATGATTTCATATTAATGTATTTAATAAAAATTGACTATATTTCTCTCTTTGGTTGGATACCATTCTTCTCTAACACCATTTTTCTGGAATTAAATATTTTAAGTAAAGTTTCTTTTAAAGATTCAATTAATTATTAAATATATTTTTATTTTTTTAATAATTATTTCATATAAATTAAGGTAATCATTACATGTTTTTTCAAAAAATTCTCATTTGAATTTTATCAATAACGTTAAAGGAATATTTGTTTAAATGTATATGGAGGAAGATATGTTTCATGCCATCAATCCCCCACAATGTTTAAAATATTAATTTAAATTTTTAGAAGTTTAATTTTAGAGAAAATAAAATTTTGAAATGTTTATGTGTTAGAAAAGGGATTTTCATAGTGAAAAGTTTTTTTCATCAAGGAACGTTTCAAGTGATATTTATAAATAATACATATAAGATGAAATTATGTGATGTTACATATGATTTACTGTGGATACGATACAATTGTACCATACTTAATCTTTTTATGGAAGTTTTATATCCATATGGACAAGATTTTTATGAAAATTACTTCTGTTCCATCAGTTATTCTATGATGAAATAGTTATGAAAACTAGTTATTTTTATGAGTTTTAAAGTCATTAATGTTCAATCATCGTATCGAACCAATATTTATGAATATTTTGATGTGTGGAACCTATATCATCCTTTAAATATTTGGTTTGTGTTTAATTTTATATTGGCCTAAAGGGTACATTAGTAGGTATCCCAATCCCGGAATGGGGTACATGGGATGTTTACCTGGTCTCAAATTGGGAACATAGAAAAATATCCCAATCAAAAATAGCATCCACTAAATTTCATCCCAATATCAAAGAAAGTAAATAAGTGGTTAACTATTTCTTAATATGTTATGAACGTATTTGGGGTAACCCTTAACATAAATGATTCTATGATTATATGCATTCAACAACTTTATATTTTATGCCAATTTTATGATCTCATGTTTATTTTTATTTATTATTTAATAATTTATGTCTTCTCAACTTCTATGATTAATCCATGACTCAGGATTATAATGAACTACAAGAAAGGTATGGTTTCAAAATATTATTATCATTTTATTCATATATGATCATTGGTATTTCCCTTGTTAAACCGTACTGAGCATTTAGGTTCACGATTTATTTTTTTTCTATTCCTTAAGTTATATATAAACGTTTTAAATTGGTATTTCTAAGAAGAATAATATGTGGGAAGTTATTTATGAGATATATTGAAGATATTTCAATAAATAAGAATATTTTTAGCTAGACACCCAAGAAATTATTCCTTAACAGTCAACAAATGATTCTTCATAACATGAATTTGATATTCATCTAGAAATATGCTATATTTAAATATGAAAATCATGAGTATCTATAAAAAATATGAGTGGAAAACTAGTTTATATTAAAACTGAAAAAATAATACCACTATGTGAAAGTGGATATCAGGCCTCAAATTTCTCTCTAAGACTAAGAATACCTCAAACTATCTAAATGGTGTAACCATGAATACCACAGTGTAATGACACTAAAAAAGGTCGAACCCATAATTTCAACAACCTAGACCGCCATGATGCAATTCTGCTGTCTATGGAACAACACTCTTTATTACATAGAAGTAAAGGGGAATTCATGATATAATAATTTGATTAACACTTTAATAAAAATCCCTCATTCAATTATAAAAATACCTAAAACTCACGGTCTCAACTCCAAATTGCAACATGGTCCTTATGATGTATGACCAATCCTCATGCCACAATATACAAGTATAATAAGTCCTCAATTATACAACCAACTAACATTTCATAATTCCCAATGATCATTGGATTTATCTGCTTCATAATTTAAAAATAAAAAAAATTTCTCACCTCTCATCCATTGAACTAATTTAAGCCTTCCTAGATACCTCCAACACCCTATAAATGTAGGTTATATGTCAGAAAAAAATTTATATCTTTTAAAAAGCCATTAAAATATTTATTTTCATTAGTATAATTTGTTGATGCAGAAATATTAGGGGATTAATAGACTCATATACTTTTAATAATTTCACTGTCACAATAAAATGGTTACATAATAATTCTAGTAGGGAATAAAGTAGTTAATTTACCATTTAAAACTTATGAAAAAGATAAAATAACATAAGTATCTTCCAAATTTTCAAATTTAATAGTTTATTATCATTGATTAAAATTAATATAAAATAAGACAAGAAATTTTATAATATTAAAGAAACATTTTCCTTTGTTTTCATACAATGATAAAAAATTAATTAAATATGTTATATTTCATATTAAAAAAGTTTTAACGAATTTTTTTAAAATATGTAAAATTTATAGATAATAGAAATAATTCCCTAATTGAATAAATCATAACGGACATGATACAAAATAATATTTAGTTTTTAGAGATGTAACTTTGATTTTTTAATAAACTATCCTAGAAATAATACTCTAAGGTATACATTAATCTCTATGGAAGTGAGACAAGTAATAAGAGATAGATAATAGAGAAAAATAATTAAAAATATTAGAGAATTATAAAAAAACCCTTATGAACAAATTTTTATTTTCCATTTGCACATAAAATATATTTTCGAAAACATGTCATACCTATAAAAGATAAAGTAATAAATACATTTATGTCTTTATTGAAAATAAATAGAAGTTGTGGTATAACATAAAGAAAAAATAAATGAAAATAATTGATTTATGGAATAATTCCCCTTATAAATAATTTAAGGTATGAAAAAATAATATATTTAAGAAGATTTGTAATACCTAAGAATTAAATGAAAATAAATAGTATTTATTCATTAATTTTAAGATAATACATTAAAATTAATGTATAATATTGATAAACAATACATAAAGATAATAATAATTTTGAAGAGAAACTACTTACCAAAAGTCTAGAATCACTTAGTATGTCCTCTATCCTCATGAATAAGAAAAATAATTAATTTATTAAATTAATTTTCCAATACCAATTATTGTTTATATAATTTTTATTCTTCCTTTGTATTCAATAATTATAGTAAATTTTTTCGATCATTTTGAGGTTATTAAATTTATAATTGTATAGTTACTCTAGTGGAAGGGTAATAGTTAAATATCCTTTTCCAATGGATTTATAAGAACTATAAGTAATAAAGTATATTTTTTATATGATTTGAAAAAAAATTAGTAATCTTGTTATATTATCCTTAATAGTTTCAAATCAACAAGGGTTTCTTCAAAATTGTGTTTTAGATGTTCATAATTTCTAATAAATAAATTTAATATCAATATTATCAAAAAAGTTATAATTTTAGAATATTTAATATGATATTAATTGATTATTGATATTTTATATTTATATGAAATCTCATTTTAGTAATATCAAAGAATGGAATAAGTTAAAATTAAACATTATCATTCACTTTGGTACCATCAAACTAGCATGGGTAGAAAATATATTTATTTTATTTGAAAAGGAGAGAAAAAAAATATTAAATTGTTATATTTTTGTAAAAATATAAATGTATAATTATAATATGTTTTTAATATTATATTAAATATTATTTATGACACAATAAGAAAACCGCTGTTTAGCGGCGGTTGTTTAGAGGCGGTTCTTGGAACCACCGCTAAACGTTTTGTAAAAAAGGTGTCGCGGTGGTTTATAATAAACCTCAATCATGTTTTTTTAACACCCAACCCTTCCCCCCACCCTGACCCTCTTTCCCCCGCAACCGCGGCCCCCCGCATCCCCCGCGACCCCGACCCCCCACAACCCTGGCGACCCCGCGACCCCGACCCCGGTGACCCCGGCGACCCCGCGATCCCCGGCCCCCCGCGACCCCGGAAGCTGCACCGTGTTCCCATCTAGGTAGGGTTTTGTTTCTCCTTCTTTAGGTTTTTTTTCAAGTAGGTATGTTTTTAGTATATAATTTGGTATAATCTCCACATTAGTTTATAACCTCCTGGTCTCATGATTTTAAACTATATGACATTTTTCCTAATTTCATTCAATTAAACATCATAAAAATCATCCATCGTCACATGAGTACTTGTTTTGCTAAAATAGAATTGAAGAAAATTTTTCCTTTCTATGTAACCCATTACAAATATGAGAACTTCATCCATGTAATGGTATAATGTAGATTATTCCAAACTATATACTAATTGTATAGTTGAATATTTTATTTCTATGGAAAAATGTATCTTATCTATTAGGTATTAGATATAGATCATCACCTTTTTACAATCCCATAGAAGGATAAGATATTAAAATCCAAACCCCACTAAATGTGATCTTGATCAATATAGACGTCTTTTACACATGGGTGACAAGTATATTAGAGAATTAATGCACATATTCCTCACATGTGATATAAATCTATGCAATGAATCATCGATAAATATAACTACACGTTGGATTGACTCCTATCACATTCGGATAAGTAGTGATATATAGGTACTCTACCATGGAACCAAATACCATATTCCTTGTCAAAATAATATAATTACTATCACTTACATATGTGGTGAATCAATGTAGTATATTTTCAAATGGGTAATCTTATATATAGACCCATGATAAGAATAAAATTTCCCTTTCCTTTTATATGATTCATATCTTTGACAGAGGGATTTTCATTTCAAGAACTATGTGTAGATTTATTCTCATTATAATGAAATACATGGTGACAATGATATTTATTTTCATAAGCATGACCAAAAATACATAGTACATGTACTACAAACATAAACATTGTGAATTTACCCATGGGCAAAAATATACATCAATTGGGATCCCAACTGAAGTTAGATATTTCCTCTCCATTGATGTACTGGTTGTTCTACCTTCCATGTCTAAGTTAAGTTATGTTGAACCTCATAAATATTTTTTCAAATCTGTATGACCTTAAATTTTATCCCTTTTTCCTAATAAAAATTACATAAACTAAAAATCAAAATATTCAAAACTATTTGTTAGGTATAAACCCTCTTAAAGAAATCATTAGAGGTGTAATGTTTCACTCCCACTAATCTGTTCCCTTTTATGGATTAGGAAAAATATTTCTTATAAGAATACTATCATAAAAATCTCATGGGGTTCACTATGTGATCCTTTATAATTTATTCCTATTCCCCATAAAAGTTTCATCTTGGAAAAAGTTATATTGAATATCTCATCCCATTTTCAACTAGACATAGGAAATTTTAATAGTAAATTCTCCTAAATTAAAATACTACCTCTTCAAATCGAATATATCACTACATTAAGTGATTTAATACACAGTAGTCTCATGTTGTATTACATCAAATAAGAATCAATTTCAGTACATGCTGTAATAACATATAATGTTTTAAATTTTTTTTGAATATTTTTTTCTCTATGAAGCCAGTTCATAACTCTGATTTGTGATTCAACACTGATAAATTTCCCATGTTGATGTACTACTCTTAGGATCCCTTAAACATGATTTAATCAATAATTTTCTCTATATTCATATAAAAATTGGTTTTGGATGTTGATTTATTTCGAGCTAACCTATTAGTATTTGATACTGAATATCACACCTTTCCTCGAAGCATATAAAGTTATCCCTATGAGATATTTCAGTCATGGAAGATAGTTCCAACTAAACCACATAGTCAATCAATGGACTAATTGAGAAAACATCTAACCTACTACCATTAGATTCTATTGAATGAGAATGGTATTAGTATTCCACTATTTGTAATGGTCAATATTCACCAGTTGTTCTCTATTTC
Source organism: Viscum album (assembly GCA_963277665.1). Classification (NCBI taxonomy): domain Eukaryota; kingdom Viridiplantae; phylum Streptophyta; class Magnoliopsida; order Santalales; family Viscaceae; genus Viscum; species Viscum album. The sequence goes on along the minus strand of OY728152.1, from coordinate 49,122,022 downwards.
TTATTGACTCATGCATTCATAATGTATGTTTTAAACCTTCCAAAATCATTCTATTCAATGTGATTGTTGTACCCTGAACTTTAAACATTTGAGAATCATTTTAATAGTTAAATAAATAATGAAATTATATTCTTATGCACCTTCCAATTTGGGTATGAATCTCTTTTGGATACACCAAATACATAACATAAGATTCTCCTTTTGTAATGTCTTATCAAAACCATGGTCCTTTTCATATGATATTAAACTTTGTGACACAATGGTCTAAACATCATGACCATAAAATTAATGTCCCCCTCTAAGGTATTATATGATACTAATAATCCTTAATTCACATCAGGTTGTGTTTTGGAATATCTATAAAGACTAACCAATTATTGGTTTTATGTTTTTATATATAAAAATGTTAGAAGCTACAGGTCTGAGATTTATGACCATAAATTATCTGAGTCATCCCCTAAGTATATATTCATATGTGTGTCAAGATCTACATCAATATCATATATTTATTCCTCTCTTATATCGCTATATATATCACATAATTTTTTTCAAGGATACATTCCCTTACACACTATACAAAGATTGGTCTATGAACAATGAAATTAAACATAGTGTGTATATCCATGAGATTGTTTATATGATCATTAGGATCACAATTCATGTAATTCTCTCATTTACATTGTTTTATTATATTCCACACCTGCCTATTATATCCATGAAATTAGGCACAAACTCACATCATTTTATTCAACACATTTAAAACTTCCAACCACCTCACATTCGATTAAAAATTAATTTCCATAAAAATATAAAAATTGGAAGAATATTCAATTATTTAAAATACTAATTGAAAGATACATAGCACTAACTATGTTAGAAAAATACAATAAGAACCTAGGGAAGTATTTGAGTCCCCCTACTATGAATTCACATTGAAAAACATATGAAAAGTATGATAATTCAATAAAAATGGTAAATCCATAAAAAGTTTCTATTTAAACCCCTAAAAATTGTATCTTTCTATAAATTCGTTTTTATTCCCACTAGAACCAACATTTAATGTCTCATGAAAAATTTACGGTGAATATAAATAATAAAAATCACATAGGTACAACCATTCAACCATAGAAAAAATAGGGATACAGTCACTAGGCCACTCAAACATGGATAGATTTAGATCACAAATTTTATACTCATGAACAACCTAAGGGTACTGTTTCTTCATTGCATAGGAAAAATTTCTTGATATATAGTAAATTCTACATGACCTCAATATGGTTATTATATAATAACTTTATTAGCTATAAATATGTACATGAGAGTCAGATTAATAAAATATCTCAATATAAACATGTTCCCCTACCCATGAATCCATGGTATGTTAATGATATCCCCTGTCATACATAGGATATATTTATACACAATATATTTCACCAGAGGCTTATTCATCAATGTACTTAGAATTAAAATTCATTCCTTTAATGATTGAGCATGATCTATATAGTAGTCCGTTTATCAGAACTACAAAGAGCATGATTCCTACTCTTATAGTATACATAGATAAATCTAGATATCCTATCTTGTATCAACACATAAATCTAATTTAAATATTTAATTGATAAAGAACATTTAGTTTTTATTATTGTCCAATGAAATTTTCAAAAAGGATTATTTACTTCTTATTCCGACATAGAATACATGTTGATTTGTCGATGTTAAATCATTTTCAATCTCGAACACCATCATAGGATTCCTGAATCACTATCTTCCTTCATTAAGTGTTTTTCAGGGGTCAGTGGAAGCAGTTAGGTAGTTGGAACAAATTGAGGTGATCCTCAAATATCTTAGGGAACCTGATACTTTGTGTGTGAGAATTTTTTAGAACTGGATTTATAGTTTCAGTAGAGTCTTGTGGGAGATAGTGGTACCTTCTTAACTTCATGAATGTATAAATTGGAATCTCATCAAGATTGATTTTTTAATGGTTATTTCTTAAGGGAATGAATGTAGAGAAATAGACTAAGGTCATGAGACTTTTTGTTGGTGATAGATCAGTATGGGAGTATGTCAATAACCATTCAAGGTTTTTATATATTCTCCAACGAAAGGGGTCATCAATTATGAGAAATATCATTTCTTTTGTGATGGTCTTCACCCAGACCTTGGTACATCTCTACTTTCTTTGGGCATAACATCAATTTTAGGGGTTTTCACTAGGGACATGTGAATGGAAGCTAAATATTCTTGGAAATCGATGGTTTTTTCATTCCTTAGTTTTATCAGGTATGCAAAAAATTAATAGTATGAATGAAGATAATCCAATGTGCAAGGAGTAGAGGCAGGATGAACCATAACACGATGAAGAATCACATTCTTATAGAAAGAGTTCATCCATTTTTTGCTTCCAGTTTAGGGACTTTGAAGAATATTGAGACCCATTTCTTGATATATCCTTGAATTTTTATGTATTATGGAAATTTTGTTCAACATTATTTGTTTTTGATGATGGGGTTATAAAAGATGTCTCATGTTTTATTCCTTGTTTTTGGTGTAGGCACATTGTGATATACATGGATAAAAGCTGGACCACATTACCGAGGAATACACCTCAGTATGTTAAGGGTTTGAATGAATTTTTTTATTTTGCAATTTCTAATCGATCCGTTGAAGGGAGTATAAAATGTCCATGTCCTAAATGTAAATTTAGAACATGTTTGAAGAGAGATGAGGTTTATGAACATTTAATACTGAAATAATTCACTGTAGAATATTTTTTTTGGATTTGGCATGGAGAATCAAATGTTACAGAAATATTGAGCACTGATGTTAATCCGAATAATGAGGACCCAAGTTCGTCGACAATGGAAAATGAAATGAAAAACCTAATAAATGATGCATTCGGCACTACAAGACAACACTATCGGCATCAAAACATATCATAACAACCATAAGAGGGTGCTACAAATTGCAACGTGACAAGTGATGTTTTTGAGACTGTAACACAGGCAGATCAAGATTTTCACATATCATTAGATACTCCTCTTGATTCTATGGAGCCAAATATAAGAGAAAACTTCACTAAGGAAAATGTGCTTCATGATTTAGTTGATGATGGAAATCAAGAGTTGTATAGTGGGTGTTTGAAATATTCATAGCTTTCATTTTTGTTGAAGTTGTACCGTATCAAATTTCTATTTGGAATTACAAATAAGGAAATGTACATGATATTGGAATTGATTCCTGATGCATTTGCTGAAGAAAAAAATCTCAGAATCATTTTATGATATGAAAAAAGTTGTTAACAAGCTTGGTGAGAATTATACAAAAATAGATGTGTGTCCCAATGATTGTATGCTTTATTGGGGAGAGGATTCAAGTAGATAGAATTCAAAGAAATTTTCTTCTTATAGATGGTAGACATAGGGTGATGTTGGAAGTCTGAATGAACATAATTTCATGGAGTAGAAGAAAAGGAACACACCTGTAAAGGTTTTGCATTACTTTCCTTTGAAGCCTCAATTGCAAAGATTATTCATGTCATCGAAAACCGCCGAACACATGAAGTGGCATTCTGTAGATAATAACAATGATGAATTATTGAGACATCCACAAGATTCCCAATCATGGAAGACATTTTATTCATTACATCTCGATTTATCAGCAGATCCTAGGAATGTTCGATTGGGATTGGCTACCGATGGATTCAACCCATTTGGGACTTTGAGTACCAATTATATCATTTGGCCAGTTGTTTTGATCCCTTATAATCTACCTCCATGGATGTGTATGCGACAAAAATCATTTATCCTTTCGATGGCTATTCCTGGAAAACAAATGCTGAGAAATGGTATTGATGTATACTTGCAGCCTTTGATTGAAGAATTGCAGGAGTTATGGAGTAACGATGTTGAGACATTTGATGCTTCTTCTAAAACAATGTTCAAAATGCAAGCTGATTTAATGTGGACCATTATTGACTTCCCTAGGCCTGGGAATTTATCTAGTTGGAAAACATACACGAGTTTGGCTTTTCTCATTTGTAACATTGATTTTGAGCCCAAACGGCTACCTCACAGTAGAAAATGGTGCTTCTTGTGTCATCGAAGATTTCTCGATGCATCTCATAGATTTCAGCTGAATAGATCAAAATTTAATGGTTCCATTGATCGTAGACCACCTACAAAGTTGTTAAATGGTTTTGATATATTGGAACAGCTTGAAAATGTTGAAACAGAATTTGGGAAGGTTCATCTTTTTAATGATAGTAGAAAACGGGTCTGAAGTGCATTGTCAATCGAAACCGGAACGCAACAATGGAAGAAAAAAAGTATATTCTTCAAACGTCCGTATTGGGAATTTAATTTGTTGTGGCATGCTCTTGATGTGATGCATATTGAGAAGAATGTCTGTGACAATTTTATTTTCACATTGGTTAATGAGCATGGAAAGTCGAAGGATCATCTCAATGCTCGCAAAGACATACAAGAAATAAACATAAAACACGATCTCTGGCCATATGAGAATGGAAAGTATCCTCCGGAAATTTTTGCAATGAAAAATACGGATAAAAATAAATTCCTTCGAATGTTCAAGAATGTTAAGGTATCTGATGGGTATTCAAGTAACATCACAAGGTGTGTTGACTTGAAGAATCGTAAGTTACATGGATTGAAAAGCCACGATTCACATATTTTGTTACAAGAGTTACTACCATTTTCATTGCATATATTATTACCTGAAAAAATTACTGTTGTTGTATTCCAGTTCTGCACATTTTTTAGAAAACTATGTGAGAAATCTCTACATCCATTTCAGCTTGACAACCTCCAGTAGAGGTTTTTATTGACACTTTGTGCAATGGAGATGATCTTTCCTCCGTCCTTTTTTACTGTAATGTTGCATTTAACTGTGCATTTGGTTGAGGAAGCTAAATTAGGAGGCCCCGTTCATTATCGATGGATGTATCCAATTGATAGGTACATTATTCATATTTTTTCCTGTTAAGTAAAAAAAATTTGGTACTTAATTAACTGCATAATTATGTTTATTTTATTTCACATATATCTTGGGCATTTGAAATCATACTTGAGAAATAAAGATAAACCAGAAGGCTCAATTTTTGAAGGCTATGTGGCTGAGGATTGTCTTAAATTTTTTTCTCAATACTTTGATGATATTGAGACAAGATTTAATCGAGTTAGACATGTTGACGACACATCAACTCAATATCAAATACATCAGAAATCCAAAATATTTCCTGCTATTGGCCGATCAGTTGGGAGGACCTCAAATGTGACACTGATTGAATTAGATTTATTTCAGGCACAGAGATATGTGCTAATGAATAGTGAAATTATATATCCATTTATTGAAGATTTGAGGATACAATAAAAGAGACGAATGAGTGGCTAAACACGAAATGAGAAAGATATAATGAAAGAAGTTAATAAAGAGATTGTAGAATGGTTTGCATGAAGTGTAAGTTCATAAATATTGCAATAAATACGAATATTAGTTTGACACATAATTTTTGTAAATATAATAAAATATATTTCTTTTTTTAGATCATGAATACTGATACTCGAGAAGAGGTGTCAGAAGATTTGAAGTTTCTTGCTAGAGGTCCTCTAATAGAAGTTAGAATGTTCGATGCTTATAATGTGAATGGATTTAGATTTCGTACAGTCGATCAAGAAGTGGGGTTGAGAACACAGAATAGTGGAATATTTAAATTTTTTAAAGTGGAATACTATGGAAAGCTGCATGATATTATTGAATTAAACTACTACAGACATTTTTCGGTTGTTTTATTCAAATGAAAATGGGTCGATATTATCAGAGGCGTTAAAAGAGATTCCTTGAAATTTACTTCTGTGAACTTCTCTCACTTGATGGATGTTGGTGATTGTGAACTGCATGATACATATATCGTAGCATCACAATACAAAATGGTATATTATGTGAATGTTGTTTCTTATGAAGGGTGGAGTGTAGTTGCTCCAGTAATACAAAGAGATTTGTATAATATGGGTGATGAAGTGAAAATTTGATCTCTGAAATTGAATTTAATCAGCAATAGGAAGCAGAATTATTTGTCCATCATGATACTGAAAATATTATTCTAGCAAGGATGAATGAAGTGGATGAAGAAACGGATCATGAAACCAACATGATTTAAGGGGAAAATGATTTTATGTATAATTATTTATTTATTCTGCAACCACTTGTTTCATTTATACAGTCACTCATTATCATTGTTATATATATTTTGTCTGTTAGTACTCCATCTGTTATCATTTTTAATTTTTTTTCTGCATAATTTTATTGAAATATATATTCTGAAATTTATTTTATTTTATTAAATGACAGGAATGCCAAAGAAGAATCATTACAATATTTCATCCAGTTCTGCGACAGATGACTATCCATCTGGCTCCCTCCCCACGACATCTGATGCACCAGCTGCCGACACCCCTGCACCATCTCCCCCTGCACCATCTCTCAAACCATCTGTGGATGTCCAAGTAGAGTATGATTCGTCGACTCCCGCTTCAAGAGCCTTAGCAGTGGGGCAGCGACACACCCCTTCCAGTTCATCCCGGACATATTGGAGTGTCACTATCATAGGTACAAATTTTAATTAAATAAATTTATTGCATTTTGTTTATACTATTTTTTTTTGTCATTGAAGATGAGAAAAATGAAACCGTGGAGAAAAAATAAAAATATCAGTTGTTTGGAATCTGAATGGTGAGAAGATTGATATGCAATTTGATTCTTATGGGGTCCCTACAGATGATGTCGGGGGGTTGCTTGGCCCGATTCTAGGCCAGCTGGCAGTGGAGCCCATTTCCCTTCCCATTTCATATGACGATTGGATACATATGTCTCCAAGCTGAAAAATAAAGTGTTTGATCCTCAAATAAAGGGAAATGTATTACATTATGGTTTAATTTAATGTCATGTTACTAATATGTTCAATATGAATTTCTGTATACAGATGTTCTTCCACTTTACCGTTGCTGATGTGATAGCACGGAAGTGGACATTGAAAAATCTAGGTAATAAGTGGAAAGATTTTAAATGGAGATTGTGGTGTGATGTCAATGATGCTTCATTGAATGCACTGCAAATGTATGAGAAGCTACTCAGTGGGGTACCAAAAGAGCAGTGGAAAGTGTTTGTTGATAGGGATCGGGATCAAAAGCGGATGGCATTGAAATATATATATTATTATGTTATCCTCATTTTACATTTATAAAAGTATATGAAAAGGACATGACATTCAATACATCAGTATTAAATTTTATTTTATTTATTTCAGGATCTATCAAGATAGAATGCTTCAAACTGAGCGAAGGAATTCATCCCACACACTGTGGGCTCAAAAAGTTTTTCTAGAAATCTAAGTACATTGGTAGTCTTTTAATTAGTTTAAATATTTATAAGACAATATTATATGTTTAATATATTGAATTGTTGATTTATCTTTCATTAATACAGTCACAGAGTTTAGGCCATGAAGCATCTAGAACTGAACTGTGGTTGGATGTTCACAAGAAATCAGATGGATGTTTTGTTAATGAGCCTGCTAAAGAAGTTGGGGTATGAAGTCAATTTTTTATCATAATAACTTATTATCAATTTTTTATGTGTTAATATATATTGATATTTGATTTATAGTTTATAATTAAAGAACTATGGGATGCCAATCATGCGCATTCCTACTTTGTCTCCCAGGATGATCCGGTTGCTAAATTCCTTGAGAAGGAGCATCCTGGGAGAGTGTGTGGGATGGGTTTGGGACCCGTTCCATCTAAGGTTTTTAGTAGGCCACTGGGGAGAGCTAATGCATCTACTCCTGACATTAGTCAGCCTAGAGATTCTAATAAAGAGATTGTTTCTTTACAAAACACAGTTCACCTGTAGGGGGATCAGATATCTACAGTGCAGAAAGACTTGACTAAACTACGTCAGTAGATGAGTAGATATGCCCCCGGTTGGAGTGCATCAATTAGTGGTATGCAGGTAAATCACAGAAAATCAAAATCATTTAGTTTTATAACTTTCATTTGTTTTAGGTTTTAATATAAATATGTAACTGTATTTAATTTTCAATATAATGTTCTTACAGGTGGCATTATAAAGTGGAAATGAAGGTGGAGAGGGTGACGATGCATCATCGGACCCTGAGTAGTTGTACTGTTGATGTGTTGAACAAAAATGGAAATAGTTGGTTTGTATATGTAACATTTGTGGCACATAGTTTCCACCACACATTTTCATGTCCTAAAATTTCCTTGATTTCTCATGTTTCTTTTTATGCATTTTATTGATTTCAGATGTTTCTTTTGATGTCTTCATTTCTCGAGTGCGGTATACATCATTCCGTCTAGGTCTGTGTTTGAATTGGTAGTCGAGATTTTGGATGACTAGGAGTCAAACCCATTGTTTATGTGTTGAACAAATTGGGTCATTTCACAGTGATCAAGGGGATAGTGTTGTGGACACTTTTGTGAGGGCCATTGTTGAAAATGTCTGATTTAAGCATCAAAAGTATCTAAACATGTTCTAGCACTTCTAAAATGTCAAGAGAATGTTCTAAATAAACAGTGGTTCACTAAGATATAGGTGTGACAGAGGGGTATTAAATTAGCATAAGTCCATGAATATAGGCAAGAATACTTTATAAATTAAAATATAATCTCAAAGATGGATGTCGACTTGAAGCATAATTGGTATGTCTTATAAAGAGATGAATTTTAAGAAAAGAACTTCTACTAAATACTTCAATAGTAGGATGGTTACAATGGACCATTTCCGACCATAACTATTTTGATCACTAAACAGTTACTGCATGACTTGAACTGCATTCCCAACACAATTTCCACATAATCGTGGTCTTTCTGGTAATTATTTCCTATCATTATATCCCTAATTATTTATATTATGATTCTTAATTACATTTTTTGATTCATTACAAGTTATCCAGTCATGAACTTTAATTACTAGAATTCCATAACTTTCTTCTTTACCATTCATGACTATTCGTTCTACAATCACTCTCCCAAAGGTTACATTTTCCATGACCTGTGTGATTCTCCCCACCGTAGGAATTTAATATTCATCATTTTAATAAAAATAGGAATCAAATTCCCATGAAAAATACTTTTTCCACCACTAAACATGGTTTCTCGATGTGAGTCAACATAATTATACCATGTTCCATCACGACAATCCATCCTTGGCATACGCTAAAGCCTCACCTGGAACTAATATTCCATACTTGAACAACTTGTGGTTCACTGCCTACCACATAGATTTACATCATCCACTTTATAATAAATAGAAATGGTCTATTCATAATCAGATGCATTATGCAATCCTCATTCCATGCACACACATTCAATCAACATCAATAACTACATCATGAACTTTAACCCAGATTGATGACTTTATAAAACTCGATCCTCTTATATAGTGATCCATAGAACTAGGATAACATAGCTTTTCTACTAAAAACTCTGGTCTAAATCACTCAAAACAACATAGTTAATACCTAGGTAACCTCACTCAGGGAGTGATCGGTTAACACAACCTTTTTAGATCCCACAACCCTAAACCAAGTAGGTATGTGATAATAACCCTCAAGGTGTTACCTGTGATTTTATCCCTCAAACTCTCAGTGACTAGAAATTTTTTCACAAAACACCACACAACTCTCTCCACCAAACCTTAGTTAAATAAAAAATTTATATGACAATGAATACTAAATTGATGTTACATCAATGAAATGGGAACACCCATTTCATATAATTCATAGGAACAATGACACTGTGCATTCTTGGTATTTTCTAGCCAACTCAAAAAATCAAACCCAAGGGTCACGTTATCCTACATAACCATTTAACATGGATGATGAATTCTTGAGTCATACACCATTGAAATTAAACTCACACAACTAACTAAACTAAATAAAATTAGATTGGCATGTTAGTCCCACTAATCTCATGCATTAAAGATTCTCATAACACCTAGAAGTTTAACTTATCTCATGATCGCCTACCAACTTGGGGAATCATTCCACAACTAGAGTCCTACTCAATCCCAAAATACATTAAAAAACACATTCATTGACCAAAAACTAAAAATATGCATCCAATGATGCTTAATATCTCCAAGGATGCTAGAAAAACTAGGATAACCCCTAACCTAACACGAGGAATCAACTCTAATTCTAGGTTTATTCCTAAAAGGTCACTAGAATCTCCCAGCAACCTCTATTCCAACATAGAAAGATGTCAACTAAGGCTAACTGGAAATATCCACATTCCTATAAAAGCTATAAACCAATGTAATTGTAAAACTATTCCCACAATATGATTTTTTATAACAATATATTTTTAATGTGTTATTTAAGCTATTTCATCAGTTCGAATTTATTATAACTATTAAGGATGGTTTCTAGGCAACAAAACCAAAAAATCATTATATAAATGGGTTGGTACTAATATAACTACTAATTCATCAATTATAAATTTTTATAAGTAGAGTGGAATTTCCATGGATGATCTATCCTAAGAAAGTGATGTTATAAGATTTAGAGGAATCCAGTTTGGGATGTTACAATGTTGTATCAATGGAGTTTTATCTTCCTAGTATTTACTATTTAAGATATTGTATACATGAGTATGAGGAATGTGTTGGAACCTTTGATGGATATCTGACTGTTGTGTTAATAATACTTTCTCTAATAGAATGTCTTATTTTCCAGAGTTTCAGATTTTTGTCCTATTTTTAAATATTAAAGTTGTATATTATTTCTCATTGAGAGAAAAACATGTTTTTTGGATGTTGTGATTTATTCTGGATATTCAGCTCTTGGTCATTGGTGGGAGGGCAGGGATGGTTTTTTGTGGTTTTATTTGTTTTTCAGTGTAGTGGTGCAGCAGAAGAAAAGAATTATTTTTTTATTCTGGGCAGTTTTTCACGGTGGTTTTAACCGTTGTGAAATGTATACTGGTGGCGGTTTAAACTGCTGCTAAACGTAAAATAAAATTTACTTTTAGTAGCGGTTATAACCGCCGCTAGATAAGAGAATCCTGGATGCCTCATTCTGCGGTGATTCCCGTGTCATTAGCAGTGGTTCCCGTGAATTTAGCGGTGGTTTTACAGCTGCTGGAATTTGATTTTATTCACGACGGTTATAACCGCCGCGAATAATGTGATATCCAGGGCTCGTAAAATCACCTCTAAATTCAGGGGAACTGCTGCGGAATGAGGAAGCAACGCCTCTTTCCTAAAACCGCCCCTAAATGAAAATAACCACTGCTAATAGACTTCTGATGCCCTATTAGATGGCGGTTTTTGTAAAACGCCACCAAATAATGTAGTAGTGGTCTAAACTGCTGCTAAACGTAAAAGAAACTGCCACTAAACGGTGATTCTCTTGTAGTGTGATATGTAAGGGGTAAAAGGATAATTGAAATCAAAGACATTTTTTGGCACTCTTACCATATTCTTTGGGACACCCCTATTGGAGTGATTCTTAATCCTCTAGAAGAGGGTGTATAGGTCATAATAGAACCTCAATAATGTTCATAAGGGTTTTATAAATGGGTTTTGAAAAAAAAATTCAAATGAATATGTTATGGACGTTTGAAGAAATGGGTGTATTATGGGAATTAATATAGCTATGAGTAAGGGTTATATTTGAATAAAATAATGATTAATTTATTATTTAGGGTCAAGAAAATTAATAGTGCTGAAACATATGTTATTGAATTTTTTTTATTAAATAATGTTTTTAAATATTTCACCACACAGAAAATTGAACAGAATTTTTGATGTAATTTATTCAAAGTAACTAACAGAAAATTATTTTCTATTCAAATTAATTAGCGTTTGAAAATTAATCTAATGGTTTGAAAAATAGGTTTAAAATTTTTAAATAAACAATTTTAATCATTAATTACATTTTATGTCATGAAAAATGTTTTATAAATTATTAATTCATATTGTCATCAAAATGATAACATAGAACACACCGTATATGAAAAAAAAATTAATTTTCACTAATCCCCTAATTTTAAAATACATTAAAAAATACCAAAAAAATTAACCTAATCAAATTTAACTATACTAATTATAAAAATTATATCAATTTTATAAAATTTATCTTCTTGTCGAGAAACATTTACCTTTCAAACAGATGTTTATTAAAAGAGTCTTAGGTCATTGCTCATCTTACACTACAGTTACAATAATATTTCAATAATCATATTACTTTTATAATGACTACTTCAACCAAATATAAAATTCATTTTGGGATAATAACACACTATGTATATGATAAATTAAATTTTCTAATGAAAATATTATATATTTCCAAGTACTGTTAATGGGAAAAAAAATTTACTAAACATTTTCAATGGAAATTTTTAGTCTATCCAATCATGCATAAAGTATATGATTCCAATTATTTAAATATTATTTGAATTATTTTATAAAATATAAATCTATCGTATAATATTTTTTTAATGTTAAAATAATATTTACCCATTTACATTTTTCATATGATTGAAATGAAATTTCTTACAATATTAAAAAAATATTATTTTTGTTTCTAGTGTTATATGTCAAAATTATATGACTATTAAAACATTCAAAAACGTTTTATTTAAATAAATTAATTGATATTAATATATATATATGAGTGTAAAACTAAAAATAATAAGAATTCAGTTATCAAAACTTTGTGTAAAAAAATATTTTATTTACTAAATTTATTTTATAAAATAATTTAAATAAATAATCATTATACATAAAATTCAATTATTTTGTTTTAATTAATAATAATTTATTATTATTTATTATATACTATACTAATAATGGAAATATATGGATCATTATTAATTTCAAAAGAATAATATATATAAATATGGGAGATAATAGTTATAACATAATTATTTTGGATTATGATATAAATAAAACATTATTATTTGATAAAATTTCACTATTATTTAATTTTTAATAATTTTTTATGATAATTATTGGGGAATATAGTTAAAAACTATAGAATATAATTAAATTTATTATCTATACATATAATTAAGTGGAGATATTTTCTAAAAATATCATTAAGAATCTAGGATATTTAAGTCTTTCCCATGTTGTTTAGAATTTTATTTTTCCATTAAATAACCATGTTTTGACATGAAGGGATTAATAATGATACTACACATCTAATTCCATTTTTCTCAATGATGTTTTTTACCTCAATTGATGTACATTCTCTTCCATTAACAGAACTACAAATTTTGATATTCCATCTAGTTTTTTCCCCATCTCATCTTCGATATATTTTTATGCATTTCATTACATTATTTTTGGTTTACAAAAAAACATAATGAAAACCTATCTACTAAAGTCATCTAAAAACCTAATGAAATAAGTTTTAGGATGAATTCTACGATTTGGAAAGGGACCACACACATATGTATGAACCATTTTGGGAATGTATAATGCTTATTTATTATTTTTCTGAAAATTATTTCTCACCATAAACCATTTTATAAAAGTATGACATGTCTTCATTATATATCTCTACATATATGTAATATCAATCACAGTCTTATGGTATGAGATATTTCCCATTATTTCTTAATAAATGTGTATATTCAATTACTTTCGTAATTTAATATCCACCTTCTCTATGTAGAGACATGTGTTATCTCTATTGTACACCTGATATAGATTGTCATAGGACCTCTATAATTTTATTGATAGTTTTTATCTTTTCACTAATTATGTTGTCTGATACCCTGACCTGAATTACTAGGTTAAAGTCAAATTGCAACATTTCCTCATGTGGACCCCCTTTTCTGGATTCGACTACTGAAAACCGGTGTGGTTATAAAGTAAAATGGAATAAAAAGAACATCATTATTAAAACCAATAATAGGATAATAAAAAATAAATATTATCCAATTATTTTCTCAAAATAGCATTATAAAAATAAGTTCTACAAAAAAATTCATTTCAGGTCTAGATTTATAAATAAATAGACCCAAACATTTTTAGGTAAACAAGTTCACATATAAGGAATAAATAAATAAATTAGAGTTTTATGAAAAATATATTAATTATATTCTAGTACCACCTCTATCTCCATGACCAAACTTTATAGTAACATCCTATAAGGCCCTTTCCCTCCATCAGATCCCTTTTCTTGAATTCTACATGTGCACTAAGATAACCATACAGGTAATGAGGATAACCCAATAATACATACACAATGAATCATTAAAATAAGATCATTTGTATATAAAAGTTTATGAAACAATAGTAATGTATATGAACAAAAAATAATTCAATCAATAATGTATTGATTGATTTTTTTCTAATAAATCTCTAACAATCCATGCACATACCTGTATCAGCTTCATTCAAGAAGGATGGCCATAACCATATTCAAGAACATTTGTTTAAAAAAAGTAAAATCAGTAAGTATTTAATTTTCACAAGGCCAATTATTTATGGGTCTATTCATAATGTCCGCATATCCCACCTCTACCATGGGCCAAGCCATATGGTCATCATATACAGGCCCTATATCAGGTAAGGATACAAAGTCATCATACCCCTACACTATTTCTAATCCCATCACCATTATCATCACATGTCATGAATGATCCCCCTCTTCCAGGAATAGATGATCTAATACTCATTAGATACAATTACACAAAATAGGGAATAAACAAAATAAACCAAACATAGTATGTCATCCATGAGAAAACATAGAAACCATAGACACAAACATATGTTTATTGAATACACAAACACACATGTGATCAAACATAAGAATGATTCTCTACACATGAAACATAAAAAATTAAAACATACAATACCCCATATAAAGGTCCAAAATAGTAAGGACTTCAAACATTTAGTGTAAAAAAACTCCAAATGATCCACTAAATATGATACCTGGATCATGCCCACATGAAAATATTCACTAAAAATGGTTCAATCCATCAATATAGGGCCTCTATAATTGGGATTATAGGTATTTTCCATGATCTGTAATTCATATCAACATACCAAAAAAATTCACCATCAATAGTAGCTCTATGATATATCATGGAGAGGAAACTAGAATTTGATATTCAACAATAACATCTCAATAGATCCTGAATTATCTATTAGATAATGAAGGGGATATATATATATATGGCCAATATGGATAAGATTTATGATCAATTCTTAATAAATAAGTAGAATTTATCCAATAAAGTATATATCTAAACTCAAACAATCCCCATGATTGATCTATACTTCAATACTATAAGAGAAGGGAAATGGGACACTGAGAAAACCATATGATATAACTCTAAAGGGTTCTATTGTCATTAGGGTCACATTTGGGAGAGTTTTAGATTAATAATATGATTAGATAAATAAAGATGAAAATTCCCTTAATGAGGCATGTCTCTGGGAGACACTAATGAGTTGGTGTGCCTCACTAACAAAAATGTGGCACTATAGACATGTCATTTCCTACTAATAGCCTATGGGTGAGATCTATAGAAATAAAAAACCCTTTTGCAACACCACTAGTGGTCTACTGGATCCCATAGACTATCCAATTGAATAGCTTCATCCACCATTAAGCCACTAAACCTCCAACCTCTATAGCACAATCATTGACACCCCTTACACATAAAACATACCTCTAAATGATAAAAAATAGATTTTAAATCATAATTTAAATACAATCATACCATGAATTTTTAATACAAAACAATTCTCGATTATAATTACATATTTCCCTAGAGATGTTTCTTTGGAAGTATTGATCAATACAATCATGTCACTACGCTTGAATGTTATCCTCAAGCTACCATTTCTCATTGTGAATCCATCTACTCTACTATAAAAGTCTAAAAAGTGTATCTATCTCCCAATATAAATCTTTAGATCTATAATCTTTAATTTTCACCTAGAACAATAACAAATTAGATTTGAGATCAATCTTGATGTCCCCTATTTGGATCGTGTGTATAAGTCCATGAATGTACCTATGAAGCTGAGGGAAACGGAAAACATCATTAATCCCCCCAATAAAATTAATGGAGATTTTAACCATAGGCCATTATTCTAATATTATTGAAAATATTTAATAGTTCAATGAACCTTGGTTTTAGATTTCCTTAATTTTTCAATCATTAATTCACTAGTTGATGATTCAAATGATATATAAATCAGTTCCCCATAATGAACTCTAAGGGTTTCTCCATCTATTGGTGTATTATAATTTCTACTTTGAGTAGAGAAAAAATACTTTCACATCACTTACACTCTCTCATATGTCTCTTATAAAATAATATATACCACATATTCTACCCCACCTACATCATTCCAACACAACAGTGAGATACATGGTCAACCATAGCGAGCCTCAGAAGGTGCCATTAGAATTAAATCCTAGGAGCTTTAATCATTCATTTAACCATGTACTGTTGGTCATCACAATCTCTATGGATGTTTAGTATGCATGCTCATTAAATATCCACTAAAATTAATATCATCCTCTATAACTATCCATAACTCTATAGTTGACCCACCGTACATAGTGTAATCTTGGTACCCAAATCCTACTATAGGAAATTCAAAAACTATGATGTAAATAATGATTCTCAATGTTATTTGACTCTCAAGGGAGCTCCATGTAAATAAAAAATTACTAAACACACAATTATAACAACTCATCGACTGAATGGGGTTTCATATTATAATGAAATGGGCATGTTTTTTTCGACAAACTGTCACAAAAAATAGAATAAGGGATTCTCGGGGTCATGGGTAACCCCATCTTGAAGTCCATTATCATTTCATTCCACTTCCTCCTATAAACTATAGTTGTTTAGAGAAAACCATTGCGACACTAATGCTTAGCCATTGAAATTGAGTAGGTAAGGAATCCACATAAAAAAATTGTGATGTCTCTTTTCATACCTATCCACAAAAACTAACATTGTATATTGTGGTACATCTCCATTGATCCTGGAAGCACTCCCCTCTTCAAAGATTATGTGTCACTGATCAGATCCTCCCTCGAGGAAGAAATATTGACTAATATCTATTGAACATTAAGCACATCATTATCATCTAGGGATGACCCTATAAACTAAATCATCTCTTATCAAGAATTATGATATCACAAAACACTTAGGATGTAACTCATAGGTTACCTATAATAGGTGATCTAATGAATTCATGAGAAATAAAGGAATAGAATCCGAAACTCCATGATCCTATAATGTATCCACAATCCATTCGAAGAAAAACTAATCAGATTTCATTCCTCCTATTAAGTTCACTCCCCATGCTCATACATCTGTAGATTTATCATTTTAAGAGAATCTGTGATGATACTACCATTCTACGAAGAACAATCCATCTCAAAGTAGAATGTATATACATACTATAACCAAAACATATGACTCATATTGAGATATAGAGAGTAGAAGATATTTTAATGGAATTTGGAGTCCGTGTAGATGAAGCACCTCTCACCAAATAGATAGTTCCACTAGTACATCAAGGCGTAGACCATAGTTTCCAACTATAAGTCACGAGTTGGGTAGTTAATATCCTGGGGATGTATGTAACATGAACTATAATTGAATAAATGATTTCTATTAATAGACATAGATCAAAACCAATCACCTAAGGCATCAAAACACACTATGTATCTAATCACATGCTCTGGAATATTCAAAACTAGGGATTTCATCAATATCCTTTTTAGATCAAGGAATACCTCTTCACACTCCTCATTCCACTCAAACATTTTCCCCATTTTATTAAACTCTATCATGAAAACTTCCAAATATATGAAGAACTGGATGATGCATCAATAGTACCCCACAAGCCAATGGAAACAACTGAACATGAACGGATACCTAGGATGATCCCAAGATATCATGACCTCTTGCTTCTCTAGGTCTGCTACAATACCGATGTCAAAAATTATATGTCCAATGAAATGAACTTCTTGAATCTAAAAGTGCATTTTTTTCATAAATTATATGTGATTTTTGTGTACTAAATGCAATATCATGGTGCCTAGAATGAATATATGAAATACTAGAATGTATAAACAAATCATCCCAGAATACATATATAAAAGTGTTGAGATAAGGATGTAAAATACTATTCATAACATCCATGAACACTACTAGATCACATGTCAACACAAAAGGCATGATAAGATACTCATGAAATCCATATTTACTATTAAACATTGTTAAAGAAATTCCCCACCTCCATCCCACAACTGACGGTAGCCTACGTGAAGATCAAACATGGAAAACCATCAAGCTCAGAATAAGTAATCAAATAGATCATAAATTATGGGTAAAGGTTACTTGTTCTTCCTTGTTACCATGTTAATCTTCTTTTATTTCACATAGATACGTAGACTACTGTATATCATCCTTTTTTGAAACTTGGAAACACCCTGAGGTGATATTCTAAATCTAATAGATCCTTTTGGATCCAAATCCTATAACTACACCTTCAACTATATCAATGAAACAAGTGTTGTATAACAACGAGGAATTGATATCAGTTGTATCCCTATAGAAGGATATAAATAAAACTCGATTCTTATGCCTAGAGGAATACCTAAGATTTAATCTTCTAAAACATCCAAAAATGGTTCACTGTTAGAGGAAAAATAGAGGGCTCTCTCACAAACTCTACTACACGAACCAATCATACTACATGCATCATTAATATTCCATTAATATGAATGTTGAATCAAATCCTATTATCTCAAAGATCCCACTAACATATAAATAAAAACACATCTTCTTTGTGTGTGTTAAAAGGTTCAAGTATCTAATAGTTGTTTATATAGGCTCAATAACGAGTCAACCAATTCATTCAGAGTATCTCCTCAAAATTGTTCATCTCTACGATCATGAGTTTATATAGATGTCAATTTCTAGTAACAACTACAAGATATTTCAGGTATCATTAGAGATAGTATATACACTTTCCCAATTGTGTGTCAAGAAAGATCCTATCCTGAGATAACTTCATTAGTAAGTCTACACCAACATGAACATTATAATATATGAAAGATTCATATAATCTTGTATTAATAAAATTTACAAATTTAATAAGGGTAATCAATATCATGCCTTTCAAGGTAGATGGACCCACTGTACTAGTATCCGGAACCTCACTAATTTCATATATCTTGCAGGTCTCTAGAGAATGACTCACCTGTGTCATTGACATCTACGGTTTTTTATGTCATGTAATTATGAGATCCCTAGATAGATCCCTAGCTCATAACTTTTTTCTTCATGGTTACCATGTGAGAGCCTATCAAAAATTCTCTTGAGAAGTACTGTGGAAGGTGTCCCATCTTCTTAGATCCATGAAATTTGATCTTTGTTCATTGGTAAACTTTTGGATAATACCCACTATATCCACAGTTGAAATGTTGGGGACATACTCTTCCAATAATGGTGGCTGAATAAATTGTACATTACTCATCCTTTCTATCACTGTACTACATCACCTCATCCTTCCTCTTATAATAACAAAAATAGTCATACATCATAACACTAGTTGTTTCGGAATCTAACCCTCCAGAATAGTGAAAGAGATTGTTAGATATGTCCACCAATAGACCCTTTCCAAATGTCAATGCCTCGATATGTACATGTGTATACGCTATCTTTTTAAATCACATCCCATTAAATCTAAGAACTATATGAAGGCCAATATCAATAATTCTAGTCTTTTGTGCCTCATTATTTTCCAAAACAGATGAAAAACATAGAAAATATGTAAATATATCTCAGTAAGAATAATTTCACATGTTCCTTTATTTAAGAACCTTAATTCTTGAGCACAGTCCAGTATTACTATGTCAGTAAATAACTCTTTTAAGAACATATTCGTGAAGTCCTCCCAAATTAGAGACACATGATTTTCTTCTAGTCTCGTTATGACCCACCACCTCTCGGGGGTCCTTATAGTATAAAGGTAATCAAAATCACCATCCAATACCCAGGAATATGCACCTTGTCAAATATCCCCTCTATGATATCAATCTGGTCATAAAAAATGACAATACAACCAGTGCACTAGAATTAAGGTTGATGTTTGAGATAAAAAATATTTATCATAGTAATCCATTATCCTCTTCACCCCTTTACACTATATATTTAGAATCTATAATACTCAATTATGTTGTGTGTTTATATCT
Source organism: Viscum album (assembly GCA_963277665.1). NCBI lineage: Eukaryota > Viridiplantae > Streptophyta > Magnoliopsida > Santalales > Viscaceae > Viscum > Viscum album. Next base: position 49,101,732 of record OY728152.1, on the reverse strand, counting down.
AGAACCACTAGAGAAGTTGTGGAAGAATGATCACATATATCCTCTAGCATCTCATAGGGTGTAATGTCTGTTTTATCCCATGAAGCAGTAACATGGAATCTATTGGGTGGAAATGTTTTGAAATTCAAAACAAACAATCGTAACACCTATAAAAACTTTCTTATGAGATAAACATTCGAAATTTTAAAGCATTCATGGTTTTATATCGAATGGATTATCCCATGAGATAACCACACACATAGTTTATACCACCAAATATTATCCAAAGATCAAGCCTCATCCTCGGTACCAACTTTATAGTGACATTAATATATATATAGAGAGAGCATAACATCCTTTTTCATGTACAACTAACTAATTCAAAATATATATCCCAACATTAGGTAAATACAATTATATCACACAATAGTTATCCTAAATCAAGGAATTTAATTAAAGAGATTCCATAAATCAAACATCATTACTATATATATGAAATGTGATCCTATATTTATATACATGATGGAGTAATTCACTCAATTCCTATAAAACCATAACAATAATACATTATATGTAACATGGAGTTCCAATACATAGTAGTTGTCTAGGAACATGGATACTCCTCTACTCAAGTTCCATAAATATTTTCTCCCTTCTATGACGTATCTAAAATAAGTGAGTGGAAAACCATAGGCCATTTATACCATTTTGAAACATATTTTCCCATATCACTAGTTTTGAAATGAATTTCTACATGGCCTCATATGCATTACCCCATATGCAAGAGGTTCTCAAATTGTGGTGATGTTATAAAGTAACACGAGCGGACTATACCAACAATAATTACATCCATAATAGGATATTGAAATATAAATATAAACTAAATATCACAAAATATGATAATAAAAATATATTCTAAAAAATTAATGTATTTTCATAGAGTTATAATCTAACAGACCCCCAATGATGCATGTTTACAAGTAAAGTATAAAAGAATATATAAATAAATAAAAATTTTGTGGAAACAATTAGAATTATATTCTAGTGTAACCTACATCTCCTATCCCATTGACCACAATAACCTGTTTTAGTGATATTTCACGTCTCAAAATCCCTAAATATAAAGTCCCATGCACACCAAGATTCCCATGTGGTGTTTCAGTATAATAGAATTGTACACCACCAAAATTTCAATAAAATAATTGGAAATTTATATATATGTGTATGAAATGATGTGAATGTTAATGTCAACATAATAATACGATCAATTGTGTACTAAGTGATCTTATGATAACCAAGATACCACAATACTCAGAGATACCATCTTCAACTCCATTTCATAAGATGATCAAAATTGTAATTGTTAATATGAGTTATCCACAATGACAACCAATAATTATTTAAAAAAGCCTGAAAGTTCATGGTTCAGTCCACAGTGTTAGCAAGTCCCCCCTCTATTACAAGTCATGCCATATAGTTTTTATATCAAGACACTATATCATGATAGGAAATATGGTATTCATACTCAATCTATGTGTCTAATCCCATCATCACCATCATCACATGTTTCACATTCTACCCCTCTAACATCTAACCATGAAATGATGTTCCACCTCTAATTATATACTAGAATAAAAACCACCAACAGATATGAAATTATATACCATAGTGCATAACACATACAGTCACAACTGAGCATATCAAGCATGAGAAAATTAATATCCATACACACACAGATGTACATGTGACACACACACATGCATGTGATCAAACAAAAGTATGGGTCTATATAATATGTATATACTCACAATAAAACATACCAAAAAATAATATAAAATAAAAATATAATAATGGATTCTTTTCTTTAGTATGATTAATCCATCTCCCAAGGATAAACCAAAAAACAACACCATGAGAATGCCTACACACAAACATTCACTAGAATAATGTCCAATCTATAAACAAAGAACCTCTAGAGTTGATATTAGGGGTAAGGATATTGCTAGTAGATGTAATTCACATAATGTATCCAAAACTATTCATCATTAATGATACATCTAGGATCAATTAAGGAGAGGCCTCCAAAAATAGACATTGAACGTCAATCTATCAATCGATCTTGATTTCTCCAATAGATTTATGACGATAGCCATATATCTAGGAATCATAGATAAGTTATATGAATGAATCCAATAATGAAGGATAATTTGGCTAGTAATGTATACATCTTACCTCAAAATATTCCCAAGATTGATCTAATCATTATGATTCTAAGAGGAGAGTAAGGGGATCCTATCAAACCTTGTGAGATCTGTCCAAGGGTTTTTTCTAAATTAACATCATATTTTCATGATTATTAGATTATTAAATCTGTAAAATAAAACAATGAGAACTCCATTGATGAGTCCTAAATATTGGAGTCACTTGTGAGATGGTGGGGCCCATCGGCATATTGGTGCACCTAAAAAAAGGCAAGAATGCTACCTTGACAACCAGATAGCTAGTAGGATCTATAGAAATACATATCCCTCTATATTACCACCATCTTGTCGATGCATTCCAAATTCAAGTTGGTGGATTTTTTTATCAAATATGAATCTAGTAAACCACCAACCACAATATTACAAAGTCTAAGATACCTTAGAGAGAAACTAGACCTCTAAAGGGAGAAAAAAAAGAATTGATACATTATAATTTAAAGAGAAACATACCAGGAACATTTACAACATTAAAATACCAATTTTAAATAAATGTTATTCTAATTCTTTATTCATTAGGTAAAAATATACTCATGATAATATATTAATTTCCATAAATAGAGAGCACTTTTATATTTTTCAACCCACAATTATTGATCCTTTTTTCTATTTCATATATTCATTAATTCTCTTTTATTACTAATGTGGGTTGTTACACATTCAATTTTTTTTTGATATTTAAAAATAAAATGTTCTTGCTCATATGGGATGACTAGCCACAATAAAGGATCCATGTACACCTATTCATTATTACATTAAGAATGTTGTTTTCCACGATAACCATCCCATTCCTATTTTTTCTCATTTTAGGATAAACTGGGTTTAGTTAACACATAAGAGGGGATATACCCATTCTTTTCATCATGTATAGTAATTTATTTCACCTTTTCTTTTAAAAGAGATATTTTTTCTCAATATATATTTTTTCATTTCTTTCCTCTCTACTCTCATGAATTGATCAATGGATTTATTCACATCTACTGCAAAAAATGATAGTTTAAATCAGTTTTTTTTCTCTTTAACATCTGTTATTATGAGAAGCTATCATAGGTGACATTACAAATATTTTTTTAATATTTTTTTTTGTAAAACCAATATTTTAAAATATTTTGTACATGAATTTTCAATTTTTTTTAAATAAAAATAACGTGAAAAACATTTTTTCACCTCAATTTACCAAAAACACCGATGTGAAAAAATGTTTGTCACATAGGTTATAAAATAACTAATTTGATAAACTAAACCAAATTGGTTTAGGATGTTAGTTAGGATATAAACTAACTGATAACAAATATATTATGTCATTTTCATAGAAAATGTATGTTAAAGGAGGTTTATCATATCCGTTATGTGGTAACCAATGAGACAAACAATGATTAATTTTGTATCATGTTGGTTACTACATAACTAAATTAATAAAAATGTTTTTTTATAATTTAGTTCTGTTTTCATCCTCTCTATAGTAGAAAATGAAGAAAATTAAATTAAAATTACCACTAACAAAATAAATTAAACTAAAAACAAAATTAGACAAACAATTTCACAACAACATGTGAATAAAAGTAGAATAAAAACCAACCAAAATATAATTAAAATTATAAAATTTTATTTTTAAAATATATATCACTCAGAAAATAATTTTTAATTAAAAATATGAAATAATTATCCCAAAAAATTTTAAAATGTCTCATATGATGTGTAATACAAGTATAATAGATATAAAAATGATTCAAGTGAAATGGAAATCATTAATCATGTATTCTGAAAAAAAATGAATGAAATATTGAAGATAAGATTACAAAAAACTAATACATGATTGAACTTCATAACTATCAATGTTGTAATTATTTCATTCAAAAATATTAAAAAAAGTATCCACATTCCATTATACCTTATTGATAATGAAAATTATAATTAAAATATTTTTTCAATTAATAATAACATTTTCATTTAATATATATCCAAAATTTAGTAATTCTAAATGAAAAATCAAATTTTCATTTGTATATATGATCTTGGTGATATTCTTATTTGTGGAATCCTAATATAAATATAATTCCTTTTATAAAAATAATATTAATTTATAAAATTAATTCATTATAATATAAATCATTATTAAAATATTATAACCTATATTTCCAATACATTCTTAAAATTTTCTCTCACTTCGCCACGGATATAGCATAGCCAAAAAAAGCACCATATACCTTGGAAAAAACACCCACATCCAATGGCCATTGATATAAAAAATAATATAATGTTAGTGGTTATTATATTATGAGATATAATTTTTTAAAAAAATATATGTTTCGTACTCTTGATGATAATGAAATAACCAGTATTGAACAATTTCATTCTTCTAAAATATTTCATCAATGTAAAATTTTCATTCTCCATCATTCATTGTCCTCACACTAGGTGATATAAAATATGGGTCCAAAAATCCATATACATAATTCTTATCATGTTCCTTACAAATTATATAAATATACCTAATAAAAAACCAAAAAAATTTTAAATTTTAAATAAATTAAATCAATAGAAAAATAAATTTAATAGACCTACATGGAAACAAAATTCATCATGTTGATGCCCAACTGATCTCTCGCTACATGTCCCATTCAAAGGATTTTCTAAAACCATATAGTCATTGTATGCCCAAAAACATCATATTCAATTAGAATCTCATATACATTAATTAAAAAATGTAAATATTTTTTCAATCTTTCAAGACTCAAAGAATGTGTAACTAATGTTTCACATTGTATGTTAGGGTTTCTATATAGTTCTTTTTTACATTTAATGTAATCTTGTAAAAAATTAAATATGTATATAAACATTAAAATGAATAAAAAAATATAACAGTGAAATGGAATAAAATATAAAGTAAACCCATAACTCTATGGTAAAATAATGACCAAGTATATATCTCCTAACTAAGAAATGGTTGATACATTTTCCAACTATACTCACCTCATCTGTTTTAAATGGTATTCTGGATGATATGTCTATAATATCATGTAAAGAGTTCCTATTATTATCAATATCTATCTTCTAATTATGTATGATATCACCAATATAAAATATCTAACTATATGAAATAATATAATTGGGATCATCAACATATAACTCAGAATTACTCAGTATGTGTGGAGTAGGGGTGTGGCAGTTGGATAATAAGGAGTTGGGACTATAAGAAGCGTTGTAGGTTTTGGATTTGTAGGACAAGATAGGATATGTTGGAGTCGGTGGAGTGGGATTAGAAGTCTAAAACTTTCCTTGGTTGTTTTCAAATATCAATAGTACTTATGCTCTAATCATGTCCCCCATCATCACATGAATATCCTAAACATCAGATTCCAATGATTGTTTTTTTAAAGATCCTCCATTGAAGAAGCATCTGAACAAGGAATGATTTTTCTACTGGTATGCATATTGATTATCCTCATACACAACGTGGGTGTTTGAGATTTCCCAATTCTATAAAAAAAAATATCATTCCTACCCTCAATTACAAAGACCCCCGGTGTTCTCTACTCCTTGAGAGAATCGGTAATGAAACATATGAAAAAAATATGTAATTAATCAAAATATATAATGAATTAAATTAACATTGAGATATGAATAATTTAAAAATCTTACAATCCTCTTAGACATAACCCTCATGTATTTGGTATAATATTGTACTTTTTTCCCATTCGATACCTCATCTAATTTTTCCGATATGGGGTGGAGGGTCAACCTATGCAAAGCCTGATGACTGCACTCTTAGTTTTTATAATTTCTTATCCATCATTTTCCATTCCAATAATGTATACCCTCCATGAGATATTGTATGAGGTTATATTTTATTAGATAGGATACCATAATGAGAAATCCTAAATTTGTTTAAATTAAGAATAAATAAATCATGAATAAAATAATTAATAAAAAAACTTATATATAGTTGCATTTCACTCACCAAAAATGAATCTTGTCTTCAACTTTTAAAAAATTCCTCCCACGTATCTTCATCTATAAATGGATATAAATCCCATGAATTATGATGTTATCTATACAAAAAAAATTAAATCTGATGTCATGGATGATTTAATATCCCTCCATCTCTTAGCATCCGATGTTAAAAAAAATTGGAATGACTCATCCTGTATCAGGTATTTCATATTTCATTAGACAACAAGGGTAATAACATATACTACCATAAACATTTCATGATAAGTAAAATAATAACTAATTTTCATTCCATAATAGTCTCCCATAACTGAGATAGTGACTATTGATAAATACTTCGCAAATCATCAAACCATATACTAAATTTTCTTTTCCACTTCAAAAGTAAGAAAGTCATGAATGTTTTTGAATTTGGACCTCATTGAATATGAATATAATCAAATTCTGTTGGTATCCTCTAATCCTTGTTATTGGACATTGATAGTTTTGGTAAACATGTGATTCCAGATTTACAAACCCTCAAACTCTTCTTTTTTCTATGGATATAGATCTCTCATGTAAAGAATGATGATAAGGCTAATCAATAGGGTCATGTGGATATTCAACCCCAGAGGTATGAGTATGATCTTATCTTGCAGTATGTGGTGGAGCAGATGACTCATCTACCATTATCTTGTAAATGAATGTAATAATCCATTAGTAAATAAATATAGTAACACAACTATTGCATAAAAATGTAAATAAGAAATTTATATATTTCAAAAAAAAGTAAAATTAAACTTGACACATATTTAATTAGGGATGAAATGACATAAACGAAAGAAAAAAAATCTAGAAAATGTATGTTTTCATATATGTAAAAAAAATTATTTAACATTTGAAATTTATAATAATTGGGTTTAAACACAATCAATTAATCGATATGTTATGTAAGAGTAAACATAGTAAATTTAACAAAATTAAACTAATATAAATAAACAATTTAACTTATTACATATAATACATGTTTTAATAATGAGAATAAAATTAAAATATCTAACAATAAATGAAAATTTAAATAGTAAACCAAAAATAAACATATGTTACTTATAACATTAGGAATGTAATAAATGATTTTTTCCCAAATTCATTCCCAAATATAGTTCGGTATGGTAAAAACCATGTATTTGATGTGCTTATTAATATTGTCTATAAATATTTCCATGGAAGTAGGGGCCACATATAAATAATCATCTTTATCAAGTTTTTCATCACCAAAATACAATATTTTTCCTTGGAAAATAATATAAGACTATATATATGATTGATAAAGAACATAGGAAATTGTTTTTTCAAGTGTTTCGATGATAAAAGGATTAGTTATGTATTCTAATTTATTTAAATTAACTACTTACTTGACAAATTCACCGTGTGTGACACAATTATTACAAATAAACCATTTGAATTTAAACATTTGAACTTGAAATTTAATGTAATAAACCTTCAATTTTCATCATTGACTCCATAATATTTAATTGATGCAAATATTATGCTTTTTCCATTGTAACTTGAAAAATTACTTTCTTCAATGAACACCTATACAATAATATTACGAACAACACTTATATTTTCCTAATCAATCATATGAAATTTATATACATTAATTTCATGCATGAACCATGTTACAAAATTTAAACATGGACCACCTACTAAGAACCTCAATGTTTTATATTAGTCTGAAATACTAGGAATAGTCTCTTTTAACCATGGTAAAAATGTTTTGTTATGCTCATTTAAAATCCACATGTAAAACTTCACTCTATAAAATTTTTTCAATAAATTAATATGAAATGTTATATATTAACGAGAATAATCTATTTTATTCAAAAATGTATAAATGTACCTTATTTATATTTCCACCTATTATTAAATTGACTTTCAAGCCTCAAATCACCTTCCCCCATAATTAACTTGTTCATGTTGAGATGTAGGAAAACTAATGTGATCCACTATAAACAAATAGCCTGTATAAAACTCAGAAACCACCTCAGAAATATAATTCTACCCAATAGAGGCTCTAGGACAGTATGGATTCTTAATATACACATTCAATATCTTAATATACCATTCTAAATGATAAATCTAACTTAGATATGAATTTCTATAGGGAATTATTTCTTACAACATGTTAACAATTAAATGAACCAAAATATAAAAAATATATGGAGGAAAATTCATTTAAAATTTAAATATTATAGAAATTTTTCTATTCTCAAAAGTGTTTAAATCATTAATATCAATGAACTTGTTAAATATTTAATTGAAAATATATCACACCTTCAATATAGTGAACATGAAATAGATGAGAAATATTACACACAATAAAACCAATTATATTTTTTCATTATGACATCACAATAATTAGATTTCATACTTTGGAATGTAGAGAACTAAATCTTGATGTACATAGACATTACATTACTTTTGTGGAATACTTAATACATAACAAAAATAGACACACAAGGACCGTAATAGTTTAGTGTCTTTGGAAACTTGGAAAGTAATCTTCTAATCGTGGTGAAAGATCTTCAACATCTCCCAAAAAGATCTTCCACACGCTCAAATGCTTAGTAAGGGTAATCATGGATAAAATAAAACATACCATATACATTTGAACTTAAAAACATGAACATAATGTTTAAACATCAAAATCTTGAGCAACGACATAAAACATGGAAGTACATAAGGCATAGATTATAATGGAACATAAACCATGATAAAATAGCATGGGAATAAAACATTTATTATGGCATCCATTAAGCACACGTAATGATTTCCATAGTAGCCAAGGCATTGCTGCCGAGACCATATTAGTGGACAAAGTCCCATTCTGAATCGAGTTCACTCCTCGTTTCAGTCTTGTAACACTGAACCTGATTAACTTACCATTCTAGCCATGTCTATCTCATGAGATATAAAATCTTTAACCAATGCATTGGAGGGAGATATAGGTCTCACCCATCTCATAATGATACCATTATTATGTGTGCCACAAAATCATAAACAATATATCATAGCATAACCCATGTAATAAAAATGGGACTCTTAAACATTGTGACATCATAAAAAAAATTCATATAAGATAAAGGAATTCATAAAAATAATTCCATCAAAATATAATAAAATCAATATAATAATTGGGATAGAAACAGAGCCCTTTATTATCTTATATGGAAAATAATTTTTGATAAATCACTTGAACTCCATTCTTGAGGAAAATATCCTTTCTACTTCAAAAACACTTTTCCTTTCTTAACATGTCCTAAAAATATAAACTAAAAGAAGTTGATTAAACATAAACATGAAAACATGTAAGGGAAGATTCTTGGAAATAATGTTTTAAAAATCCATTCATGTCGTATAAGTTAAAGGAAAACATTCTTCTCGTACTTTTGTCGGAAAAGTCAAAAAGTACCTCGTATGATAAAAAACAAAAGATTCCTTTCATGTCTTTTACTAAAATCTCACCGAAGGGTAAAATTGGATATAAACTATTGTATAAGAATATAAATATTACATATTGAGGAAACATGTATGTGGATGATAAAATACACCCTAGTAAATTCCAAATTATACACAATCTCAGATAAAAATGAGATTGTGATATTTCCCTCACCTTATGTCTGATATGCTTCGTAAATTTCTGATCCTCCTATATAATGTTTTAAATAATGACATTGATGTATTACAGAATAATATTAATTTTTATGATATCATATATTTTTCACTTAGGACTTTATATTACCCGTTCTTCTGTAAATTCCATGTTAAAGCAGCGTTTTGGGTAAAATCATTTTATTTATCGTATGTGTTTCGACTTGTCATTCTTGATATTATTACTTATATCCTGATTCACATAATTAAAGAATGTAAAACATGATTTATATATAATATATATTCATCATATAAATATATATATATATTATACATCGATAAAAGGAATGAAATACACTGTTCATGGAGACGGTAGGCCATACGTACGCATGAACGCTGTTTTCGTTTCCCTTTTGAATTGAATGTAATTAAGTAAATGACATACATAAATATATATATATTCATAAATCCAGTATCATTATTATGTCATATATTTCATTGTTATTCATTATATATACTTTATAATCATTCATGAATGGTTAACATGGAGAGTGAATCTCATCGCGTCGTGGAGACGGTAGTCCGTACGTACGCATGAGTGATATCATTCCCAATATCGTGTAATTGTATTAAAGTGTATGTATAATATTATTCAATCAATATCACTTTACAATAATCATATATATTCATTAAATTTACCCTTATACCCATCCATGTAAGGTGGTGGTGGAAAATAGATTACACCACGGCGAGGAGACGACATTCCATACGTACGCACGCGCGGTGATTTCATTTTCCGTTGGATGGATAGATGGTGAAATATGGTTGTTTCATACTTATAATAACATATCAGTATATTATTGATACTGATTTTATTACCTCATAATTAAACAACTAAAAAAGAATAAGTGGAAGAAGAAATAAAGTTGAAAGAATCATTAATGGACATTACCTCTTCTTTGAAACGCCTCTTTGAGACCTCCTCTTAGAGCACTAAAATTAGTCTTTGAAGAAGACCAGGACATCTAGTATGTTTCTATGGAAGTGGAGAAGATAATTTCTCAGGGGTTTTCCGAGCTTTAAGGCTCAAAGTGGTGTGAGGAAGAGAGGGAGGAGGTGCCCTTTTTTAAGGGAGGAGAGGGGCACCTTTGGAATTCTTAAAAATATTAATTTATAATAAATCTAACCTCACATAAAAACCTCCAAAAATGACTCATATCCGAAGATTATATGAGATAGGGTTGTAATCTCATCATCCAATCAAATTTAGACATGTTAGGAATTTATTTAGACATTATCAACTTGATTTCTCCTAATTTAATCAATTTAATTTTATTTGTGGTAATAACATTCTAAAATTTAAATTATAACAAATAATTAAATATTTGTTGTGAATTGTCCATAATTGTATACTTTATAACATTTTATACCATATAAAATTAAATTTTAAATTTTTAAATATATTTTTGATTTTTAAAAAATTTTATAATATATTATTTTCATAAAATAACAATAGTGTCAATTTTGACACTATTTATTTATTTGAATTTAAATAAAATATATACAGAATATATGTTCAAACTAAAAGATTAAATAGAATTATAAAAGGTCATAGGTATCTAGAAAATTACTATATAACATTTAATAGTTCATATAATATTTCTTTTATTATTTTTAAAACCATTTATTTGGTTTATCTCTTAATAAAATAATAACTACAACATTTTTGTATAATTATTTAATATACTTATTTGTTGAATAAAAAATAAAAATAAAATCCTATGATGAATATAAATATATTAACTTTTATAATAATACTTTTACTCGAATTTATCATCTTAAAATCACAATATATAAATTTTTATATTTATTAAATTATGAAGGTGACAACTTTGGCATCATTTAAAATAAAATAATATAAGTGTCATAATCACTTTTATAAGGCTCAAAATGGTCAAATATTAGACCATTGGATGATTATCGTATAAATGTACATGTCCAATAAGTTTTTGTCAGGGTTTTGGGCATTTTATGATTACTATTAGTTTAATAAAAACTATATTCTTGATTTTTCACTAGATAATCAATTTATGCATCACTATTGTGTTACAATTAATGATAATTATTTAATCCCTAAAAATTATAAATAAATTCATATGATGTAGATAATTTTATTAGATTTCTGGAGACTATTCATGTTCTAAGTTTCATGAAGTTTATCAGTAAATTAAAATCAATATACTTATAAGATTTAAGAGAGTGACATGGTGTCACTTTCTTTAGTTTTAATAATAATTAAGTTATTTTCATGGAAAAAAGTCCATTAAATGATTCTAATCCGACCCTTAGGTGATATGGGTCAACAGTTAGTCATCCAATCGGATTTTGGCAGGTGTTAGGGTAATTTTATAATCTTATATTTACCCTTAATTACCCGATTTTCCTTTAACTATGGTAAATAAAATTTACCGTAGTTACTATTCATAATGCCCAAAAATAAAAACTAGTCTATTAATATAATTTTCACCCACTGATTACAAATATGGAATCCACTTTTTCAAATTCAATACACAGAGGTTTCAGAAATTAAATTAAAATTAATCCCTTCGTCGAAAGAAAAGGGTTTTTGTTTAAAACATTACAAAAGATTGAATTGATTTAACTTACGAATTCAAAGTAAAATCAATGATAATGACATAAATTATATTAAATGGTAAAAAAATATTCTATTTATACATTAAGACCATTCAATATTATAATTTAACCACATAAATTATTACGATGAAAAAAGTTGTTTTAAATTAAAATATAGTGTGTTTTTACTATTCATTAAAATATGAAAGTTATCAGAATAACATGAAAATTTTATCCAAGGTAAAATTTTATATCCTTATTCCAAAGAATAATTTTATTTTTTAAAATTGAACTTATGAACTTGTCAAAAAATATATTTAAATTGGGTGCGCCATCAAAAGGCGGCAAAACTGCATTTTTTTAAAAATACTTATTTTACCCGAAAAATTTATTTTGTTCACATAAAATGTTTTAGAAAATTTATAAGATGAATAATAATGTTATAAAATTAAAAATTTAGTTAATACTATTCATAAAGTCTAGTTCATAATAATATTATAATAATATATCTTTGTTTAGTAAAACTCGTTATTGCGTACAACACACGCTATCGAGGAAGGTCGTGATTGCGTGTAATGCAAGGAAAGTCCGGGTTCCATGTTGTGCAATAATCCTTCATTATTTTGTATGACAGAATCCAACCATATTTTATTTATACATTGAATATATATATATATATATATATATATATAAACACACTCAATGTTGTGTAGAATGACTATTATAAAATGAACTTGAAATTGTGTGTAACATGATCCTAGAATAGCATTGCGCATACTGCAAGCCAATACGATGTTGCGTATAGTACAAGATAAACTTGGTGTGGTGTATAATAGAAGACATCAATTAAATTTAAAGAATATTTTTCATAAAATATTGGGGTGTTACATTCTACCCCCATTAAAATTAATTTCGTCCTCGAAATTCTTCGGGGTTATAAATGGTTTCCTACTTGAAAATTTCTTTAATAGAAACCCACATCATAAAAAGGAATAAAAAAACTTGACTTTAAAACTAATGTATGAAACATAATGGTTACCCAAATTAACTAATCATTGGGTTTCCACATAGGAGAACATCGGGGAAAATATAGATATGGAAGAGAAATATAACCATCATGTTCTGATGGAGAGTGGTAGAGAACATGGCTATGAAAAAGCCATCAATACCAAATCCATATATTTTTGATGATCTAAGGTACCATCTGATTCATCAGATATAAGAGCAATAAGACAGCATTTTTGGTTTTCAAGATCATTTCCCTAACGTTGAAGAATTTGAATTGGAATAAATACTTACTTTATTTTGGTATAATATCACGGTTGTTCGTGCCTTGAACAATTTCCACTTCATCTCTTAAAGAATTGAAGTTGAATTTTTTATTCGTGAAGTGTTAGCAGATCATGTGATAGAATGACGGGTCATTCCATTTGTCTCAAAAAAATTTAGCAAAAGTTATTAAATATACATAAGTCGATCTATACTGAGATTAATCATATATGGTTCCTAAAATAGACTTATACTTCATATATCATACTACTTAATATAATAAAACTAGATTCTACTAAACAGGGACGTCCTGTAGGCTAGTGGTAGGCGATAAAGGCCAGTCACACTTTGGTTGTGGGTTCAATTCCCACAGCCTTGTCCGACGCGATGGGTGTCGCCCGTCCTGCAGGTTGTCCTTTTTCTAAAACTACATTACTATAACATCCCATCAATAATATCGAAAAATGTTCTATCCTTAAACAATACTAACTTATGTCCAACATAATCCATTCAAATAATTAGGCTTATCTAAAATACTTTGGTCCAAGCTCATAGTATAAATAAAAATATTACTTGAATTGTCATCAAACAAGCATGTGAATACCATCATTTATCCTCCATATATCTTGTTGGTCACATTCCAATCATGTATTCTATTGAAAAATGAATACCCATTAAACCTTAGTGAAAACAAGAATGTTAAATTTTAACACATTCCATATACCAATATCCCAAATATTCTATATAATAATATCACTTAGTCATTATATCAGTCATGAGCTCATGAATACAATCAAACATCTCATTATCTTCTTATCCCTTCATTATGTGCATATCATTTTCGTTCCAAAAATATCTGAATAACCTTTCATGGTTACTGGAACCATTAATCATACACTTTCAAAATTTAAGGATTGATAACTGTGTAACAATCCTTAGATGTCTCTTTATCCCATAGTACCATGAGATTACTTATACAACATTACACTTGATAAACATGTAATCATTCCACTACCTTCTTAAACCATTGACCGAGCTTCAACAATTCTTTCATCTCACATATCATTTGTAGTCTCTTCATTATCATTAACATAAATACTACCCATAAGACCATACTGATTCTCTTCACGAGACCTTCCCTTAGGGCATTGGTCTGCATAATTCCTGTACATTCCAAATTTAAAACATTTAACCATTGTTGATATCATAGCAATACCATTATCCTCATCCATGGTGTTAACTAAACCTTTTCCTTTGCACTTACTGGATTTGTGTCCTTCTTTTCCACAACCAAAGTATCTTCCTGTTCCTTTGAAACAATCTCCCTGATGCCTCTTCCCACATGATTTACATGAGGGAAATTGAACTTTATTTCCTCTATGATCATCATGAAATTACATCTTTCTCTTATTATCCTAGTCGGGAAACATATAAAAGTTGAGATTATTGATCATATTATGAGATTGGTGATTAGGCATGATAACGATATTTGGACTTCCAAATCCCGTTTTATTTGGTTTCTCATGAAGAATATCATTTCATTGTCTGTCATATACTCCATTGTCATGAATATTCCTATTTCCAACCATTTTCTAAAACCCTAAAAGAATAGTGTGAGAGGAAAAAATCATGCTAGGGAAAACAACATAGTAATGGGGGAGCACCCTCAATATCTAACATCTTAGGTTAAAATATAAGATTGTTATCATAGTTCTAGGACTATATCCTATATGTATACTTATACTTAGGGACATCCCTAGAGATACCTTAGAAATATCTCTAGGGATCTCACTAACGTTTTCTCATCCTAGTTTCCAAAGGTTGACTAAACATTTCCCCTGATACCAACTGTAGAGACCCGAAGCTTGACGTACATAGACATTAAATTACTTTTGCGGAATACTTAATACATAACAAAAATAGAAATAGAAGGACCGTAATAGTTTAATTCCTTTGGAAACTAGGAACATAATCTTCTAATCGTGGTGAAAGATCTTCAACATCTCCCATAAAGATCTTCCACTTTTTGTTTCTTTCCCTAAAACATTTCTTTTGATCCTGGGGGAAAATAAAACATAAAAAGGGTGAGCTCAAATTCTCATTAATGGTAATCATTGATAAAATAAAACATACCATATACAGTTGAACTTAAAAACATGAACATAATGTTTAAAATCAAAATCTTGAGCAACGACATAAAACATGGAAGTACATAAGGCATATATCATAATGGAACCTAAACCATAATAAGATAGCATGGGAATAAAATATGTAATTTTGGCATCCATGAATCACATGTAATGATTTCCATAGTAGCCAAGACATTGCTGTCAAGACCATCTTAGTGGACAAAGTCCCATTCTGAATCGAGTTCACTCCTCGTTTCAGTCCTGTAACACTGAACCGGATTAACTTAATGTTCCAGCCATGTCTATGTCATGAGATATAAAATCTTTACCCAATGCATTGGAGGGACATATTGGTCCCACCCATCTCATAATTATACCATTCTTATGTGTGCCACAAAATCATAAACCATACATCATAACATAACCCATGTAATAAAAATGGGAATCTTAAACATCGTGACATCATAAAACAATTCATATAAGATAAAGGAATTCATAAAAATAATTCCATCACAACATAATAAAATCAATATAACAATAGGGATAGAAATAGAACCCTTTATTATCTTATATGGAAAATAATTTTGATAAAACACTTGAACTCCATTCTTGAAAAAAATATCATTTCTACTTCAAAAACACTTTTCCTTTATTAACATTTCATACAATTATAAACTAAAAGAAGTTGATTAAAAATAATATTGAAAACTTTTAAGGGAATATTCTTGGAAATAATGTTTTATAAATCCATTCATGCCGTATAAGTTAAAAGAAAGCATTCTTCTTGTACTTTTGTTAGAAAAGTCAAAAAAACCTCGTACAAAAAACGAAAAAAGATTCCATTCATATATTTTACTAAAAACTAACTGAAGGGTTAAATTGGATATAAACTATTTTAAAAGGATATAAATATTTAATATTGAGGAAACATGGATCTGGATGATAAAATACACCCCAGTAAATTCCAATATATAAACAATCTCAGATAAAAATGAGATTGTGATATTTCCCTTACCTTAGGTCTGATATGCTTCGTACGTATCCGAACCTCCAGTATAATGATTTAAATAATATCATTTACTTATTACAGAATCATATTCATTGTTATGATATCATATATGTTTCACTTATGACTTTATATTACCCATTCCTTTGTAAATTCCACGTTAAAGCAGCGTTTTTGGGTAAAATCATTTTATTTATCGTATGTGTTTCGACTTGTCTTTATTGATATTATTACTTATATCCTGATTTATATAATTCCAGAATGTAAAACATGATTTATATATAATATATATTCATCATATACATATATATATTATAGATCGATAAAAGGAATGAAATGCGCCGTTCATGGAGACGGTAGGCCGTATGTACGCATGAACGATGTTTTCGTTTCCCTTTTGAATTGAATGGAATTAAGTAAATGACATATATATATATACATAAATCTAGTATCATTATTAGGTAATATATTTCATTATTATTCATTATATATACTTTATAATCATTAATGAATGGTTAACATGGAGAGTGAATCTCATCCCGTCGTAGAGACGGTAGTCCGTACATACGCACGAGCGATGATATCATTCCCAAGAACGTGGAATTGTATTAAAGTGTATGTATAATATTACAGAATAAATATCACTTTAAAATAATCATATATATTCGTTACTTTCACCCTTATACCCATCCATGTATGGTGGTGGTGGAAACTAGATTACACCACGGCGTGGAGACGGTATTCCATACGTATGCACGCACGGTGATTTCATTTTCCGTTGGATGGATAGATGGTGAAATATGGTTTTTTAATACTTATAATAACATATTAGTATATTATTGATACTGATTTTATTACCTCATAATGAAACAACTAAAAAAAGAAGAAGTGGAAGAAGAAATAAAGTTGAAAGAATCGGTAATGGACATTACCTCTTCTTTGAAGCGCCTCTTTGAGACCTCCTCTTAGGGTACTAAAATTGGTCTTTGAAGAATACCAGGACCTCTAGTATGTTTCTAGTGAAGTGGATAAGATAATTTGGCAGAGTTTGGCAGAGCTTGAAGGCTCAATGTGGTGTGAGGAAGAGAGGGAGGAGGTGCCCTCTTATAAGGGAGGAGAGGGGCACATTTGGGATTCTTAAAAATATTAATTTATAATAAATCTAACCCCACTTAAAAACCTCCAAAAATGACTCGTATCCGAATATTAGATTCTATATGGTTGTAATATCATCATCCAATAAAATTTAGACATGTTAGGAATTTATTTTAAACATTATCAACTTGATTTATCGTAATTCCATCAATTTAATTTTATTTGTTGTAATAACATTCTAAAATTTAAATTATAACAAATAAATAATTATTTGTTGTTAATTGTCTATAATTGGATAAATTATAACATTTTCTAACATATAAATTTAAATTTATAATTTTTAAATATATTTGTGATTTTTAAACAATTTTATAATATATTATTTTTATAAAATAACAATAGTGTCAATTTTGACACTATACATTTATTTGAATTTAAATAAAATATATACAGAAGATATGTTCGAACTAAAAGAATTAATAGAATCATAAAAGGTCATATGTATCTAGAAAATTAGTGTAGCACATTAAATAGTTCATATAATATTTATTTTATTATTTTTAAAACCATTTATTTGGTTTATCTCTTAATAAAATAATTACAACAACATGTTTGTATAATTATTTAATATACATATTTGTTGAATAAAAATTAAAAATAAAATCCTATTATGAAGATAAATCTATTACCTTTAATAATAATACTTTTACTCTAATTTATCATCTTAAAATCACAATATTTAAATTGTTATATTTATTAAATTACGAAGGTGATAACTTTGGAATCATTTAAAATAAAATAATATAAGTGTCATAATCACTTTTATAAGGCTCCAAATGGTCAAAGATTAAACCATTGGATGATTATTGTCTAAATTGACATGGAAAATAAGTTTTGGTCAGGGTTTTGGGCATTTTATGGTTAATATTAGTTTAATAAAAACGATATTCTTGATTTTTCACTAGATAAACAATTTCTGCACCACTATTGTGTTACAAATAATGATAATTATTTAATCCCAAAAAATTATAATTAAATTCATATGATGTAGATAATTTCATTAGTTTTCTGGAAACTATTCATTTTCGTTGTTTCAAGAAGTTAATCACTAAATTAAAATTAATATACTTATAAGATTTAAGAGAGTGACATGTTGTCACTTTCATTGGTTTTAATAATAATTAAGTTATTTTCATGGAAAAAAGTCCATTAAATGATTCTAATACGACCCTTAGGTGATATAGGTCGACCTTTAGTCATCCAATAGGATTTTGGAAGGTGTTAGGTTAATTTTATAATCTTATATTTTCCCTTAATTACCCGATTTACCTTTAACTATGGTAAATAAAATTTACCGTAGTTACTATTCATTATGCCCAAAAATAAAAATTAGTCTATTAATATAATTTGGACCCACTGATTCCAAATATGAAATCCATTTTTCCAAACTCAATACACAGAAGTTGCAGAAATTAAATTAAAATTAATCTTGTTGTCGAAAGAAAATGGGTTTTTGTTTAATACATTACAAAAGATTGAATTGATTTAACCTTCGAATTCAATGTAAAATAAATGCTAATGACATATATTATATTAAAAGTTTAAATGTATTCTATTTATAATTTAATACCATTATATATTATAATTTAACCACATAAATTATTACGATGAAAAAAGTTGTTTTAATTAAAATATAGCGTGTTTTTACTATTCATTAAAATATGAAAGTTATCAGAATAACATGAAAATTTTATCCAAGGTAAAATTTTATATCCTTATTCCAAAGAATAATTTTATTTTGTAAAATTTAACTTATAAACTTGTCAAAAACTAGATTTAATGTGGGTGCGCCATCAAAAGGCGGCAAAACTGCATTTTTTGAAAAATACTAATTTTACCTGAAAATTTTATTTTGTCCACATAAAATGTTTTAGAAAATTTATAAGATGAATAATAATGTTATAAAATTCAAAATTTAGTTAATACTATTCATAACGTCTATTTCATAATAATATTATAATAATATATCATTGTTTAGTAAAACTCGGTATTGCGTACAACACACGCTATCGAGGAAGGTCGTGATTGCGTGTAATGCAAGCCAAGTCCGGGTTCCGTGTTGTGCAAGAATCCTTCATTGTTTCATATGACAGAATAAAAACATATTTTATTTATACATTTAATATATATATATATATAAACACACTCAATGTTTTGTAGAATGACTATTATAAAATGAACTTGAAATTGTGTGTAACACTATCTAAGAATAGCATTGCGTATACTGCAAGCTAATACGGTGTTGCGTATAGTACAAGATAAACATGGTGTGGTGTATAATAGAAGACATCAATGAAATTAAAAGAATATTTTTCATAAAATCTCAGGGTGTTACAATGAACATAAAATCCTTTAAAGTCACATAAATTTTTACATTTGAAGAATAACACTACGACACATTTTATCCTGATTTTACATTAAAACCATAATTTTATGCCTCTTGGATAATGTATGGAAAGCCAGAGGAAATAATTTTAACCCTATATTATGATTAGGTTCTAACTAAAAAAATATTCCCATAGAGAGTAAATCCAATCATTCATTGAACCCATCTTTAGCCTTTCTATTAATATATAAAAATCCCCTAATAAAATTGCAAAAAATAATATTCTCCTTGTGCATGGAATCAATGTTATTTTTTAACTTCTTATATCTCTAATATTGTAGAGGAAAAAATATTGAATGTTTCATCGAAATATTTATATCTTTTCTATATTTATGTGTCTTTCAGATTGTCACATCAGGGTTTTTTACCCTCTCATAATTCTGATATGTGGACTAAGGTTGTGTAGAAATATAAAATTCTTATGATATATTGAATGAATTTTTTATTGTTTTTTAGAGTGATACATAGAAAAAAACCTCTTAATGACAAATGTAAACTCTTTTTCTCCCATGATATTCTTGATAATATGATATTTGTTGTTCTCAAATTGGACACACATTATCCACCTTAACACTGTATCCATAAAATATTAGATACATTGTAAAGTAATTTATAGTGAATATAATCATTGCTTGAAATTGAAAATGTTACATTTTATTAGAATAATTCACCTAAATACCATCCTCTAATAAGAGTTTCAAATAATCAATTAATAGTGAGAGGAAAACATAAATATCATTCTTATGATATTTTGGTCTAGATATCATTAAACTCAACATGAAATATTTTTTATTCATATAAAAATATAGGAGGTAAGTTTTAAATTAAAAATAAAATATTCCATAGGCTATGTGTGATACTAATGATTTGATATGTATTCTTTTCATCAATTCATAGTCTATGTATGTATTTTTATCTTTAATTATGAATTCCAAAAATTACTTATCAATTTTCATCGATTATGGACAATCATCTGGATACCATTATTTATAATCCTATTTCCACCCATCTGTATAGAATATTATCTTTTTTTATCATGAGAATATTGAAAACAATAGTTTTAAATGAGTAATTATAATAAGATACTTAAATAATTTTTTCTGGGTCACTTTAACTACTGAATCAGAATGAAATTTTTCTTTCAACTTATATCATGACATACCAAATTTAAGAGACATTAATAGAAATTCATATTCCTTCCTATAGAGCACAATATCATTCAGGGAGGCATGTATTTTTTTATACCCTTATTCCATTAAATATACTTTTTTCTTCACATTAAAGTTGGAATAAATAAGATCATTGGATTTTGGGATAATACTTTTCAACAATTATAGAAAATCATAAAAACTCTTATCACTCCGACCATGTTGTTCCATCAAGATAATTAATCTTAACACCGATGATAAAATTGTAATTTCTATAAAACCTATGTACAATGGTTTTTTAGCATCCCCATATAGACACTCAATTGTTATTTCTTTCACAACTGTCTCTAATTCAATATCACAAATCATTTATTTCATTTCATTAGAGTTCTTAACATTCAAGTAATCAGCATTAATAAATCTCAAATGCCACCCCGTTTCACTATGCCAAATACATGGGCTATAACTCATATTAAAGCTATGAAAAGTTACATTCAATTTGATCTCTCTTCTTCTCAACTTCTTCATACTAACTTCTTCATACAATAAAATTTTTGGAATAGAAAAAAACATGACATTAATTGGAACATTTCATGTAGAAAATTCTAAAAAACAATAAATACCTTAATTATATTAAACACTTATTCAATGTTCTATAATCCAACTATAGATCATTATCATCTATAAAAAATATCAAAAATAAATATATTGTCGAAAAAATAATGTTGTTATAAATTTTATAATAAATTAATCAATTCAAACCATGATTAAATTTGTATCAATGATATAATAATTTTAAAGTCATGGAAATTTTAAATATAAAAACAATATGTGTACTTGAAAAGAGTAATTGTAAATTCTAGTAAATAATTGAATATAATTCTAAACATATGTAACAAATCATAAATATAATATCCTATCGGTACTTCACAAAAAAAGTTACATTATTCTATCATTTTTCATTTTAATATGAATGAAATTAGATAAAACCTAAAATTGAATATTTTTTACAAGAATCCAAATCATGTACAATTAGAACAAGATGGAATTATTTAATTTCAAATGAATGTGAATAGATCAAAGTCAAATAATGAAAGACAACAATTATACAATTCTAGAACCCAATGATTCGTTGTTATAATTCATATATTTATGGAGAAAACGTTGATCACCTATATAGAATATCAAATTTGCATCCTCACCATATAATGAAACTACATCGATCAAGTTAGAATGATCAGCATCCTCAGTGAAGAAATATATAAAGATCAAGAAAACATTTCTTCTTATTTATAAATTAATTAAAAATTAAAAGGAAAATATATTCTAATGTTTCCATCATTTTATTTGTTAGTATTCTTTAGAAAACATTTTACTGCTCCAAACATTTACATCATGTACATTTTTAATGATTTTTTGAATCATTAAAAATTTGTGTTGGCTATATTCCCAAAAAAAGATTTTGATGTATATGTAACTATCCAACTATACCAAATGACACATGTCCCCCTTGTTCAAGACCCAAAATTAATAATTAGCATTTTATCCTCTTCAATCTCAAAAAACATTCTAGATACATTTCTTTAATCATGTTAATATAATATAACAAGTAATTTAACAAAATTTAATTCTAAATAATATGCATGATGAAAATATTTACCAAAAATATAACTTTTTTAATTCTTGGGAAAATATATCTATAAACAAAATTCATAAAAATTCTCAAAATGTACAACTAAAAAGGATGGTAATGTGAGATTTTAATAATGATGATCAAAAAAATGTATAAGGATTCTGCGATATTGAATGACCAAATGTGTGGTTCTTAAGGCTTACTTGAGATTTTTAAGACATTAATATTGAATGTTCCAACAAAAAATGAGGTTATATGAAGCTAAAAACCCATGTCTGGAGGCCAGGATCGATGAAAGGATGTTATGGCTTCTGAGCGTAAGAGAACTGTGCTTTCTTTTTCCAGATCAAATAATACCATAGGGATTCAAAATAGAAATTCATAAAAATTTAAATGATATGTCACATATTTTATTATATAAACGACATTATAAAGATATTTTTATTTCATTATAATGTTAGTTATATAAAAATTGGCCTGAAAATCATAGTTAATAAAATGGTTATTTTATAACCAATATGATAATGAAATGTTATTTTTTATAATGGTGATTATTATATATAATTTATGTAAAAACACCACTTTATCGCATTAGTTATTATAATACCGATGTGATAACGTGGGATACCTTTTTCACATTGGTTATTTTATAACCCTAGTGAAAAGTTAGTATACATTTCTTTGACACATAATTTATAAATAACTACTGTGAAAAAGATGATTCGATAAATATTTTTCATACTAGTAGCCACACATTATTTACTTATAATAAAACAATTATAGATAATATTATATTAATAAAAAATAACATGGAAAATAATTTCATCATTGAGGTATGGGAAATGTTCTCATGTTATTTTATTGGATTCTGGGACAATTTCCATGTAAAAAACCTCATTATTCATCAAAACAGAACATTATGTAACCTAAGAAGCTATAAAAATAAAACTTCACTAGGGAAAAGTTATTTCATTCTCAATGAATTTTTTCATTACATCCCAAAGGACTTTTTTTCTTTATAAATATCACTTGATGACTAAGTGTTATACCAAACCGTTCACTTTCCATTGTCCTAAGCACTCATTATCTATGTCTAAGATTATTCACCATAAAAAACAATTTCAAAATTTTCAATTTTGTGAGAAATTTGTTAATTTGAAAATAATATCCAAACATTTTCTACTAAATTTAGTTTCTTCATTAACAAATTCCTCCAAGAACTTCTCAAACTGATGTTTTTCATAGAACATACTTTTTTTGTTAACACATCATGCATTTTATAATATATAAAAACTTCAAATTCATGATATTTAATACCCTTTCCATGATCCTCTATACAAGTTTTATAACAATTAGCCACATTACATTGTTCCATAATTTTTATCTGGACAAAATAATTTAATATGATATTCATTGAGGTGAAATTTAATATCGACAACATTCTCTAATTTTTTTATGATATCCAAAATGAGTTTTCAAAATGGTTTCAAATATTATTGAACATGATACAATCTATGGTTAATATTGAACTATGTATATAAAAAATTTCTAAAATTGGGGTACTAATGAAGATATGTTAGAAATTGTTTTTATTTATAATGATTTTATGTCTTATCATAATGTATGGTAAAAATATGGTGTATGACATGACATACTGAGAAAAAGACTATCGTTTTATGATATGTTAATATAATATTATTTCATCCTAACCAAATATTAATGTATAATTTTGATATGTCATATTTATATGTCAGGTAAGGAAACCTATTATACAATTCACATAATATCCTATGACTGAAAATAGAATTTGAACATTAAAGGTTTACCAATTTTGACTCATCCACATTTGATGTTATAAATAGTAAAATTTTTATAAGATGAAATGTGAAAGTGTTTTATTTTTCATGGGATAAAAGTGTTGTAACATTTTTCTTGTTCCTTATAGATTTTGAAATTATGAGTAATGTCATATGTGGATTATGGATTATCTCTGATAAATATATAACGAAGTAAATATCCATGAGAATAGTGTATGCTTTCTGTGACCATGTTGTACTGAGTCCCCCTATTTCTCTCTTTTCCTTCATCACTCTCCCCAAATTTAGTGTCCTTATATGGTTTAAATTAGCGTCATTCAATTTTTTTTGTTAATTCAGATTTTCCTATGGATACACCACATAGGAAATATTCCTTTGTATATCCTCAATGATCTTCGTCAACCACTATGATTGAAGGAGATTAATCTCTCTATGGTGAAGGGAATATTTTCCTCATTTATGTTATAATTATTTTTGGCTATTTATATGATGGGGAGATAACATTTTCTAGTTTATAAATAATTATTCTATGTTGAATGGGTGTAATTAAATACTTAAAAACTCATCACTATATTTATATGGTAAGATCCTTACATCTATTTCTACCATCATGAGTTTATTAAAGGGTTTTATATTATAGGTATTTACTTTTTGATGTGAAAAATTATTTATAACATATATATAATAATCTTTTTAATTAATTTTTTAATAGTTACAAATATAAGAAGGGTAGGATTAAACATGAATATATCATATATCTGGAGGATTATTATTTTAAAAGTGGTTGTTCCATTCTATTTATATGGTGAGCCTACAAATTATGTTACAGGTTTCTCTAGGACGATATTAAATAATATAAAATATTAGATTAGATCACTTATAGAGATCTGATTCATATTCCAATTATTTAGTAGAAAGAGATATATTATAAATAACTGAATGTAAGTCAAAATAAGAAGATTTAGATTATTTTTTCTTTTTTTTATCTTAAAAAATAATATAATTTTTTGTATATACTATTTGTTTATGACATCCCATTTTGATGTCCATGGTTCATAAGTGAATCAATATACAATTAACAAAATTAATAAAATATATAGTACAAAAGTATAGAATAGGGTTTGAGTTCAATGTCACCACATTTTTTTTTAAAATATGTGAAAAGGTAACCAATGGGAAACCTAGGGATTAATAATTTTTTTATGTGGATATACATCCTATAAATTCACATAAGATAATTAACATGACATAGAAAATTTATATTAATTTTTTAAAAATTAAAAAACATTTTTAATATTAACTATTTTCCTAGGATATTATAAAAACAATTTATATAGTGAGAAACAATTTATTACACATACACCTAGAACTAAAATATTTTTTATGATAATTTCATGGAAGGTAATATTTAATCTATTATAAAATATATCATCCTTGCATAATAAAATTTAAATTAAATAATTTTTTTTATATTGGTTAAAGGGGATGTCATTGATGTCAGTCAAACCAAGATATTATTATGTGTCTGCAATAAAAATGATGGATATTATATAAATGAAACAAATGGGAAAATTATGCTTAAAAACAAAAAACAAATTATTTTTTAGAAATAAATATTCTTAAATGATGTGATATTTTCTAATTAACTTTAATGAGTTATAGGATGAAAATATATCAAAGTTATCATATTTGTCTTAGGGTGATGTTATTTCCCTATATTATAAAGAATGACCGGAATCATTCCTAAATAAATTCTATCCATATAACACTAGACTAAATTCAAACTAAATTAGTTAATTTTATTCTAATAACACTATTATGGATAAAACTTTTTTATGAATTTTTTTTTTGGAATTATCAATTATTAAAAACATAGATATTTTCAAGCTGATAAATTCCCATTTAAAGAAATAAACATAAAAGAAACGATTATATGTTCTCAATTTAACACTGATAAAGGGTGAATTTTACTGATGCTACATTTATCAATGATAAAAGTATTTTATTTGTACTATCATTATTATAGATAAAAGTGATATTTAAAAATTTCACATCTAAAACTAGTATAAGTAATAATCATCTTCAATATAATGCTTGAATCTATATAAATATCACTCTACAAAAACTAATAATATAGATAAAAATAAATTTAAATTCCATCATCCTAATAGTTGTAGATAATAGATAATATATTTACCTAGAAAAATTACAGTAGAAGTATTACACGGAATAATTTCATAGTAAAATAACAATATTCTTATAAATTCACTTACGAACAATGAATATTTATACCAATCCAACAATAAATATTATAGTATTCATTCTTTAATGATATACTTAAACTCATAAAAAATAACCTAGTACGTGTAATAAAATAAATTATTATTTTAGTAATGGTAAATAAACTAATAAAATCTAATAATAATTATGATGTTATATATTACCGGATAATACTATCTTTGAATGATATGTAGAAACATATTATAATTCAGAAATGAATAATATATCATTTTATAATGTATCATGAAAATATGAGTTCCTTTACTCATTTGTAGTGTGTAATCCACATTAAAAACTAAATTTAAACTTTTAAATTAAAATAAACCCTTTCTCTCAGAATATTCATGCCTTATGTTGGATTGATTTGTGGATGATTATTATACCTCATAATTTAAATATAGATCTTTTTTTCAATGTTTCATCACAATCATGTATTATTATTTTTATTTTTGAGTTTGTGATTCTCTTTTTTGGAAAAAATAACTTTTAAACTGAAAAAAAAACATATTGAGATATAGTAACCATAAACTGTGTCAAATTGGTATAAATATAATTCACACATTCTTGTAATGATTTATAGATGATTTCCCTAAAATACCATATAAATTAAAATATTATTTCCAAAATTTTAATTTTTTATTTGTTTTCTTAATTAATATGTCACTTTTAGATAAAACCATACTCTTTCAGTCATAAGAGATACCACATGTGTTGGATGGGCATTTCGAAAATTCTTATAAGTTGAAAATAAATTATTTAACAATATCTAAAATTATTCGGAAACTATGATTTAATTTTATTGATTTCGAGTATGTGATGTGAGTTTTAAACTAGAACGTCACTTTTAAATTAAATCACATACCTTCCATCATACCAGACAAACTGTGTTTCAGATTGATACGTGATTATTTTATACACATAAAAACTGAATTATAAATGTTTTTAAAAAATTAATTCAAAAATATGAGTTTTTTATTAGTTTTTAGTATCTGACATGCATTTTCAACTAAAAAATCACTTTTGCACTAAAAACATTCACTTTTAGTCATACTGACCACACCATGCATCATATTAACATGAGGTTAATTATTAAAAGTCAAAATTGAATTATCTATATTTTTATAATGTGGAATGGAAATATGAGAATGTAATCTCAT
Organism: Viscum album; assembly: GCA_963277665.1. Lineage (NCBI taxonomy): Eukaryota > Viridiplantae > Streptophyta > Magnoliopsida > Santalales > Viscaceae > Viscum > Viscum album. Next base: position 49,073,297 of record OY728152.1, on the reverse strand, counting down.
TTTATAGTATGGGACATGTGTTCAAAACTAAAATGTCACATTTAAATGATAATATGCACTTCCAGTCATAAAGGACACAATTTTTGTCATATTGATGTTTCATTAATTCGTACATATTATACATAAACTAGTTATTATCTTACTTTTTACCAAGACATTCCTATTGTTTTTTTATCATTTTTTAGTATGTAACACAAATTATAAACTAAACTATGACTTTTAAACTAAAATAATGTACTTTTAGTCATATCGGTCACACCATGTGTCAAATTTAAATGAGGATAATTCCAACACACCACAAATAAATTATCAATATTTTAAGAAATTTATTAATAAAATATGATCATGATTTTTTACTTGTGGGCATGTGACTTGAATTATTAACATAAAAGACACTTTTATACTAAAAAAACACTTTGATATATTTTCATCACACTATTTTATGTATTGAGATTTAGTTAATTCCTATAAAACATAAATTAATTGTGGATAGTTTTTATAAATTTCCAAAATAATACAAGTTAATTTTATTGATTTCTATTATATAATATATGTTTTTATTTAAAATGTTACATTTAAATGGAAAAATTCAATTTTAGTTCTAAAGTCACACACTATGTTTTGAATAAATATGGGGTTAATTATATTATCTAAGGAATGAATATCCAATCATTATTCCAAATCACAATGAAAATATAAGACTGCTTTATTGGATTTGAGTATGATACACATATTGTTGAATTCAAATTTAATTTTTAAATTCAAAACACACAGTTAGTGTTTCATTTTTAGATGAACAATATTCTTATAATTAACAAATTATTTCAATATTCTAGGCCATTTTAAAGCTTTCTATTCTCATAGAATTAAAATAAATGTCTCTAATAATGATTTTCATAAAAGGTAAAGATAGATAATCCTTAAACTTAATAGTGTGGGGTTGATTACAAGGATTAAATGATGATAAAATTCATTATTGAAGACAATATATTCAACAAAACCATTTATAAAAATATCATATTGAATAATTTTAGTAAGGGTCCATTTAGAAAAATCATAACGTATTTTAATAGTTGAATTTTTCATTAATACTTACTTATTTATAGTTTAATCCTTATATCTTCATCTATCATGACCAAAAATAGTAATCTACTCTTAGTCAATTTATCATAAAACGCTGACACTCCAATTATATCGAGACAACATTTATTTTAAATCTTTTCCTTCTTAGTCGGTCCACATGTCCATCAAAACCATTTCATTTCTACAACAATTATTTTTTGTACAAAGTATCATGTTCAAGGCCAACACTCTCTAACATGATGAATAATAAGTCTAATAAAATCCTTATAAAACTTACCCTTTGATTTGAATAGAATTTTTTAACCATAATATATCTTATCATCCAGTCTCCATTTTATCCATCCAATTTCAATCCCACGAGATAAATCTGTACTAATATCTCCATCAAATAGAAAAAATGAGCCTAAATATGTAAAACATCAATTCTTAAAACAATCTCTTAATCAAATATCTATAAAATTATTATATAATAAATTTTGTAAATAATACCATATATATTTTTTATAATCCCTACTATTACAAGTATCTCTTAACTCGAAAATTACTCTAAATAATTCTACCTCTAAATTGATAGTCCCTTTAAATTATATATAGTCTGTAATAAGAAAATTAAATAAAAAAGAAACAAATAAACCATCTCTTCATGATATATATAAAATTAAAAAATTCAAATGTTGTAAGAAACCATATATTTAGAATTTTTACAAACATTATAAAACAATTTTAGTTCGTCACTCATTATAAAAAATAATCTATTTATAATTTTTATTATTTGGACTATCGATAATCATTATGGTTCATGAAAAATATATATAATAAAAAATTTAATAGATATTTTAAATAAAATTGTAATTACTTTAAAATAATCCTTTTCAGGGATGCTAATTTATGGATAGAATGTGAAATCATTCATTATTTTGAATATATAATAACCACAATCAATGTGATTGAATCATTTTATAAACTACAGAAACACTGAGAAAAATAAATAATTATTTATTATATTTATTATATTAAAATACTCATATATATATATACAATAATAATTATACTATTATATAATTCCATAGATTTCTCATGCAAATTGTCCATTCTCATATTATAGTTATAAAAATAATTAAAAAATCTAAAATCATAAAAAATTAAAACATATTATAAAACATATAATATGAAAAAAAAATTTAATATTTTGAGAGTATAGTTTTAAATATTCCTAATAGTAATCATTTGTGTCAGATTTTTAGGATATCCATGCATTGGATCCTATAAATGATATCCTTTGAGAATCCAAATTGATCATAAAAAGTAACTAATGTTTACTAAAAACCAAAAAGGTATAGTTTGTAGAAAAATAAAAAAATATTCAATATAATTATAGTGTTGATTTTAACATTTTATTGTACTTGTTAGGAATAACATGTCATCTATTATTTAATTTTCATATTTGGAGGAACTTGGTGTGATATTATTGAAATTTCATCTTTTCCATCGATGTTTTTTAAATACAAATAACATGAGGACCAATTAATCCAAATTTTTTATTATATGTACTTTTCATTACATTGTTATGGTGTATACACCTTTATAAAATATGAACAGTATTAATCCTTAAGAAAATGTTGTTATTAATTATTGGATGAAAAATATTAACATTTACCTTATATATTAATCCGCCACTGGAGCTCCCAACCATTCATGCATCATAATTTTATTTACATTATTAACATGAATCATGTCAGAAATGACCTATCCATACTTTTTTCCTCCATATTAGACATGAACTATATTTCTATTTTGTAATAGTGATTTTCTATAAACTTGTAGTATTAATAAATGCATCTATGAAAATTATGGGGTAATGATTCATTAATAAAGTTATTATAATCAATTATTGGTTCATTTATATTATCTAGACTCAAAAGTTTTTCCCGTTTTTCCCGTATTATATAAAAATAATATAATTCAAGCAATTTTTCAACAATACTTAAAAACTTCCCATATAAAATAAATTTTCATGGGTTTTATTATTATCATCCTATATCTTTATAAGATTAAATATTCATAATATCAATGTTTCCATAGTAATTTAAACCAAGTGAACTTTATGATCATCAATTTGAAAAAGTAACTCATTCCATGGATTCTGAGATATATGAATCGTAACTCTCATGTGATCATTTAGAAGTTTTCTATTACAGATAATTTATCTCTTCTAATATTATTTATTATAAATATTAAAATAAAGAAATCAGTGATTTATAGTATATATAAAACATACTCTATTTCTTATAAAAGATTATTATTCAAGAAAGGTATTAGTAGTTCTCTAATTTACATTTAACTAAAACTATTTGGAAAAAATAAATTACTTCACATGTTGAGGGATGTTTATGGGAATAGGTGGCCTAAAAACAAATAGTTTTTCATATTCATGTCGTGCATATTGTTTTTTTCTTATAACATATCCATTCAAAGAAATTGTTTTATCACATCAACCTGAAAACTATTGTTTTAAATTCTAGAATATATTTATGCCTATATCATCTTCCTAAAAAAATATGTTTTTTACATTTAAAATTAATGTGACAAGGTGGTTTACCCTTAGTATAATACAACCATACCTATCCATCTCATCCCAATATTAAGAATGTAGTAAAGAGAAATTATAAATAAATGGGGTGGGACCCTAAAACCACTATATGCACAAGGACCAAACTTAAAATAGAGTTGCGACCCCATATGATCTTTAAATATATTTTCCTATTAAATAAATTAATTTAATTTTATATATTTTGGTCTTTAAAACACTAAAATTATGGTAATAATGATTTAATACTACAAAAAATAAATTAAATTACAATATAGTGAAAAGATATTGGTTAATAAATGACTTTTCAAAAATAGAGGGTTTAAATTCTGTTATAAAAATAGATATAATTATAAATAGACTATTTGGTACTCTTTTATTGAATTATTCAGTTTTCTTAAATTGAATAAAATGGATAATAATATTAATATAATATATTTATAATATATAATGACTGATTCATAAACTCAATTAATGATATTAGTGAAATGGTTATGTAATGATGATGAATTTGAGTCTATTAATTCTTTATGAAACTGAATTGTGTAATTTACAATCATTTTTTTTATTGTAAATATTTTATATAAAAGATAATTTCCCTTATTTAGAATATTGAAATTATGGAAATTTGTTGTTTATATGTGTAGAAATTGAATAGTCATTCAAAAATGTATTATCAATTATTTAGAAATGAAGATCAAATCATTTGATGGTAAATGATATATTTTTCAGAATGTTATTTTTATTCATTGTAATATATTTAATCTTCATAAATTAAATCATTTTCTATTAATAAATTATTTCAATTAAATTAACATACAATATATTCATTAAAATTAATTATTATTCACATAAATTTTAGAGACACTATTTTCAATTATAGGTTTGTAAAAAATATTAAGGAATGTATTGGTATCCATCTCAAAGACCATATAAGATTCATACACCTGGTGAGCCTAGAATTTATTTTCATAAAAATATTAAATATATTTATATCATGTTCATGAAATATTTTATAAATAATAAAATATCTCTTTAATTTAGACATTAATTGAAAATATGAGACCATGGTTTAATCCATAGTGTGTGGTTTACTATAGGCATGATCTAAGGTTAGTCATCGTTAGATGTCCAGATTAGGTACCCATTGGTGGTCACATTTACCAAAAATATTTTTTTTCATTATTAATCACCATAATTAAATGATCGATAAATAGTCCCTTATAAAAATTTTCTAGGGTAATATGTATAAAACCAAATAGATTTTAGAGGATCTCTAACAAACTTCACTAGAGAATCGGGATCAGATGATGATTGATGATCGGATTGAGGAAGCACAATAGGAGGTTAATGCAGTAGATCATATACATCAATGCAGAAATCATTTTCCCCAATTATCCATCATAAATTGATTTAGTGAATTTCAATTTTGTATTTCTACCACTTTTATTGAATTGAAAAGGTATTTATATATTATCCTCTTTGGATTTTGTGATCACATGTTCCTCGCTCGAGCCTCATAAACAAGTGAAATTACATTAAATAATTGTATTCATAATTTTTGAAATAATCATGCCCTAGGTTTCTATGATATATAATTGATAGAAAAGAAAGCATTTATAATGTCAAACATACCATTGTTCTTGGGAATTTTCCCCACACGTTCCTTTCATTCTTCACAACTGGCCCATCGGGTCATGGTTTAACATTGTCAATGTGGGTTCAAGAATGATTAAACCCCCGAATGATTATTTTGTTGGTGAATGATGAACAATTTTATGTCTTGTTGATGGATTGCGACTTATTTTTGTATATACATCATAGTTATGTTATCTATGACTAGAATTAGTGATGATACATCCATGGGTCATGGGAGGTAACTTTTATCGGTCTCCAGATTTCATTTTCCATCCACTAGATGCTAGGAAAGGATTGATATAGGTAGTTCCCTTCAATTAAAATGATCAAAGGGTCTTATTTGTGAGGAAAGATCAAGAATCTATGTGAAATATATGAAATCTCATGGGAAAAGTAAACTATTCGTCTTGTAGTCTAAAAATAAATATTGTATAAGACACCCAGTTTTGGAGGATTGGGTTTTGTGAAAATGTTATAGATCACACATCATGTGGAATGGCCACATGATATGTAACCCCCACTAGGAATCTAGGTTGTCTTCTAGAAGCATCAGCATAGGACCCCAAGTGGGAAGGAATGTCCTGTACTCAAAGATTGCATGGTCATGTTGTGATACATGGGAAAAACCAAGTATATAATCAGGTGCATGACACATCCTGATGAACATGGGTTTGCCTAGGGTGTTCGAGACATGTCATGTGTTCCCCTTACATGCCACAGATAGATATATGTCCTTAGAGTTATGTCTATAAGAGAACATGGATAGGTAGTAGAGTGGGACCACACACATTGTGGGGATCCCTTACACCTTGTGAAATCCCTTTTTGTGATATTCTACCTTTTATATCCCCATTTCCAAAACAATGATTTTTTCACTTATGTAGACTTTATATAAAATATTCCAAATAGATTGAGATAATATCTTTTGATGTAACTTTTCAGATATGATATATAATGTTATGAGCATGATGCATACTCAAGTAACACTTGATGATGGAAGTGATCACATAAGATCATCAGAGAGAGGCAGGGGTTGGATGCCGGACTTGCATCAGGGAATGGGTCCCCCATAATACTTAAAGTTGTTTTAGTAGTTCCCACATATACACTAGGGTGGGGTCCTATACCTTTTTAGTGGATCCCCTTAGAAAACTAAGTAATGGTTCTTTTACCTTTAGAGTATAACCTCCAGAACACGCTTTTAGATGGGTCATATACCTTTTGAGGTGAACCCCTGTAATGCACTAGGGTGTGGGTCCCCTACCTATTGAGTGGAATCCTCAAACATAATAGGCCATGGTTCATCTATCAACTAATTTCCCAATGATGAACTGGGGTGTGGGTTATCTACTTGTAGATTATTCCCCCTATACAATGTGGAATTTTGGTGAGGTGTAGGTTCTCCACTTGGTAACATCATGAAAAACATGAGATGTTGGGCATCAGAGATAGACATCCTGGAGCTGTTTATAGACTCAATGAACTAGGCTAGGCGGTCAAATAAATATCCTCTTTCTCACTTGTCTTAATTTCATTAATTAGCATATATATTTATTATATTGGGCTATGATTGTATCATAAATTGGGTTGATATGGCTACCTATATTGTGTTTTCTATTTCTCCCTCTATGGTTATTAGGTAATCCTAATATATATTTATATACTCACTCATATGTGGGATTTTCCAGCTTGTGTCATGTATTATAAAGAATATGGATAGATTGGTGGTGCTTTAAGGGGATCATATCGATACTTGTGTGCATAAACTACATAAAGTGGTTGATATTGGTGATTAGGATTCAGTATCTCATAGCTATTTTATAATCTTATTTTTTAGTTTGGTTATATTTTCTATGTACACATGTATTTTTTTCCTTTACATTCCATATCATATAATCTCACTCTATTTTATTCCCTAAAGTTTAATACATATGAGGATTTAACTCTAGATGTTACTATATTTTAATATTATCCTCTACACTGCTATATAGAAATTTTTTGTGGTGTACATAAAGGTACTTTAGGAAATGTGATCACATTGTCATTATTCCATATTGACACTTTTCACCAACCTCTAGACTATGGAGGTGGCTTGGGGTTGTATTGGCCCGATCATCCTCATTCAAAGTGAGCCATATTTGTTCGGTTCATTACAGAGTTTTATTAGAGAATTTCATTACTTGGTATGGTATTTTGATTTTTCCTCTTATGAGGATTAGGTAGGGACTTAGAGAAATAGTTTCAATGTGTACCTTGTGTGGATTTCCTTCCAAGGAACATAGTGTTAGTGTGGTGGATGATGTATCCAGTCACCAGGAATATGATTACCTATTTATCGACTCAGAAAAAAATACATTGCTTATAGGGAACATTGGAAAATGAATCATATTAGATTAATTCCATTGACTATATTTCTTGATTCCTCTCCCCATATATATATATATATATATATTCTCATTTGAAAATGGTGTGTCTTGATCAATTTTATAATTCTTCCACTAAGACAGTTATCCAGGTTAATAATTCATGATCCTGCTAACAATTAGATGAGACATGAGGAATCAATTCAGAGGCCATCTCACATGGTCTTTCCAAAAATCTAGAAACTAGTATAATTTCTTCCGATTGAGCATATCATTATACTATAAGAATATGGTGGGGATTCATCTAGGTCACATCCACTCTATGAGTTCCTAAACTATACGGTGTTGAGGTTCCATGATAATCCAAATAACTAGTCATTGGAGGATTTTCTTGATTTAGTGATCCATTTATTTAGACTTTTATGGACCCTGACCTGTCAGATAGTTGCGCTGAAAATGAAAATTTTTTCACAGAGTAGAGTTGAACTGCTTGATTTTAGTCACATTGATGCAATATGAGTCAGTAATCTCATGTACATACTTATAGTAACTATTTTATGAAGATTAATACCCCTCAAGTTTACATTAATTATGGAATTAGAAGCTTTTAGAGATACATAATAAAGGGGTGATGGATGAAATATATTCCATGAGGTTGACAGGCATGATGATGTACTCCCATGACATGGTGCTAGATGATTACATCTGAGAAGGGATGTTAAAGTAGGGTATCCATAAAGACATCCATTCATTGTGATATAATTTTAAATTTCTACCTATAATGGTGTGTAAGATTGTTCACAAGTGATGTAGATATTCCTATCTGAGGGACTCAAAGAAGATTGAGCTGGAAAAAAAATCATGGGGGTGAGTCAGTTGTAGTAGCTACTAGGTTCCAATCATTTGGTTCTTGGTGTAGGATCCCTTCATATATCTATACATAGGAATATGGTAATGTGGAATAGGTATAGTTTAGATGACTAGGGAATCCTAGAGAATGGTGATGCTATTCATGTGATGGATGATGTCACATGGAATATGATTTCGCAACCCAACATTCTAATGAGGGTAGGTAAAAAGTGGTTGGACCTCCATAGTAGAGGTAGTGTTGGAATCTTGGATCTCCTATGTGTGTCAAGATGGCCATTGGTAGGCATTTCTAGAATAGGGAAATGAGTATATTCGAAGATAGAATAAATTAGGGGTGGATGATTTTGTGATCTACTTCCACGACCACCTCGAGGACTATTCTAGGCTCAGGGAGCTACAGTTTGGGGTTGACCGAAGATACTAAGTATAAAGTCTTTCAACAAGCATACCCATGATATTATCAGAGGTACAATTTGTTATTACAAGTACACATAGTTTTTATTCATTAATTAATCACCATACTCTTGGTGAGAGAGTTGGGGATCCTAGTTGAGACATTATCCCATCATATTTGACTTGAGGATCTAATAGGGAAAAATTAGTTTATATCATGTGTATTCAAGATGTTTGATATGTCGTTTTGTGGTAATATTATCTCATGGGACCTATTGGTCATCACAATGAGGCATCATTATTTCATCTTACGTATGAACCAGTTTTCCTTTTTCTAATCCAATATTGACTATCACCACAAATTACTCATATTCTTTTTGACAGATGGGGAAATATTATCTATTATGGGTGAGAGAGATCTTATAGGAGATAGATTGGATATTTCTAGATAAACACTTCATCCCATCACTAATTCATTTTAAACATTATCACTTCATGGAATGGGCTCTTCAAGCATCTAGTTTGCTTTAGTAATGGAGGATTATATAGAAATATTCCCCATTGATGTCTTGGGAATAACTTTAAGGAGGTACATGGTCTTCAAAATTTACTTTCTCCTTTATAAGACACTAATATCTTCTATTTAATATTAGATATCCACTACCAGGCTTCAATTTTTGAGGGTGTAGTTGAGGTACGTTCAAGTGAGATGTTTTACATACCTAATATATCCCAAAGGTATATCTGATTTTCTCATCAAAAATATGGAACAGATCTTGTGACATTATGGTGACAATAATCAAAAGATCTAATCTATAATAAATAACAAGTTACATATTCTGTGAATTTATGAACTCTTTTTTCAATTTCTAGGTTTGATATGGTTATCGAAGATTGATATCGGGTATGGAAACCACAAGTTGAGGATTCATGATTATGATATTATGAAGCTAGAGTTTTAATGTTTCTATGGACCCTATGAGCTCTTGGTGATCCCTTTTAGTATGATGAATACCCCCAATGTATTAATGGATTTTATAAATTTGATATTCCTTCCATAATTGGAATTATTTTTAGTTGTCTTCATATATTAAATACTCATCTTCTCTACATCATAGGAGGAGCATGCAGATCACTTGAGGATGGTCTAAGACTTGTTTCGGGAGAACCATGATTATGATTAGCTCTTGAAGAGCCTGTTTGGATCTGTGAGGTTCACTATCAATTGAATTTCATTTCTAAGCATGTATCAGCTGTGTACCCTGCAATGATTAATGTAGTGACTTCTTGGCATCCACCCAACAACATGTTTAATGTGAAAATTTATCTTTTTGTAGAAGAGTAATACATAATTTTCAGGGAATAATGATATTGGATTGTATCCTCATTGATTGTCCTAACATTTAAAGGGTGGTCGTTTACCTGGACCAAGAACATTCAAAGATACTTCGATCAGTTGATGTTGCGGTCAACTAGTTCTCTTTTGTTGTGAATGTTAGAGGATGGAGTGTAGTATATAGTTTATTTTGATTCTTCTAGAGCTAGGATCAGCTACATAATTATAAAGAGGAAATAACTGATCACATATAGTCTCATGAAATTGAGATCCCATGAGAATAACTACGTGACTCATGACCCTATTTTAGCATTAAGGGTCTTCATTCTGATGATGCAAAGGAGTAATCTTCTTAGAAAAAACATTTTTGTTTTCTCAGACCATCATATTCCTAGTTATTTCATTACATAGTGAGATATAATCCCGAGATATATGAATTGGATGGATTTCTTCAAGGACCATGAATTCCAGATAGTGTATAGTCTTATGAAGCTACTTGTGGTGGGATTTTCCCTTACACGGTGTTCTTGTTTATGCTTGTTGTATAATGTGATCTAGAAGTTTTCTTCATTACAAATTACTCTGATGGAGGATGGGGTTTGGTTTTTATTCAGTCAACTGTGTTAAATCATCTACTTCCATAGCATATGAGAGGATCTCATTTCAGAGGCATTTATATTGAGGTTATTCATGACTATATATTCTTAGAAGATTCAGTATATGGGTTTTTCAAAGTAGGGGATCACCTCATCATTTTCTAGTGACAGAAGGTGGTTCCTGTCACGTTTTGAGAGGAGGTGATGAGGGAGTTTCACACTTCTCCTTTGTTTGTACATCTTGGTGTGGATAAGATATAGAGGTATCATCATCAAGATGATTTGGTTGGATTTCATGAGGTGGAACATTGTTAGTTTCATCACATGGTGTCTCGCATGTCAGTAGGTGAAGGATAACCACTTAATTCTGGATGGTTTGTTGTGGCCTCTATAGACCAATGGATAGAAAATAGATGATACCTACATGGAATTTATGACTAGGATTCCACATATATGAATTGGCCTCAATTCCATATATGTGTTTTTTGACTGACTGGACATGTTGTCGCACTTTATCTCTATCATGGAGTAGATTTTGGTTTCTAGTTTGGGGAAGTTTTGTGTATAGGAGATCACCCACCTTTATGGAGTTCCCTCAATGATTTCCTCTAACCATGTGGAATGTTCACATCAAAGATGTAGATAAGCCTATAGGAATCATTCAGGTCCTATTTGAGTATGAGTACATATTTTCACCCCTATAATGATGGGAAGATCAATTACACTTTCCAAGTGTTGGAGGATATGATGAGGGACTATTTTTTATACGTCATCTAGTTCTTGGGGGTCACTCTCCTCTGGTACTGATTTATTATAATAATAGTTATCACTATACTATATGCATGGCACCATTTTTGTCCTTATATAGGAGACCCATAAGGTCACCATTACCTTCTACTCGGAATTTTGTGGCATATCATTTTTTTATAGATAAAGTGATGGTGATGAAGGATAAGTTATAGTTGATCCTCAAGTGTAATATGACACTATATATCAGGAAGAAATCTTAAACAAACTAACAACGTAGACCTTTAGATTAATATATTGGAGGAAAATATTCTTGAGTGTCTCCTAATGATGATTATTTTGAGGATTTGTCTAGGGAGGTATATTCTTGAGGATTATTGGTCCATTTGATATCCTATGTAAGGTTGGTGGTGATTCTTGTTCCTTTTCCCCACTATCGTAGTTTGACTGGTAATATGATGTCTTCCATGTGACACAGCTGAGGAGTTGTGTGAATGATCCTATATTTGTTATTTACTAGAGTAATTTGAATACAAATGATGTATTAAACATCATGGAGTACATGGTAATGATATAAGATTGGTAGTAAAGGATCTTTTGAGGACACATCAATCCCTTGGTTCATGTTTTGTTGAATCGTAGTAGTGTAGAGAAGAGCTATGAGGAGCATGAGAGTTAGATGCAGCCCTACTGTCCCCATATTTTTTTATAGTTTGTTATTTTTAGTGATGGGAATGCCAAAAGGGGGAATAATTTAGTGACTCGTTTTTTATCATTTTAGGAATTTAAAATGTATTGAGGAATATTTTTCAAACCGTGCATTGGGACACCATGAGATTAAAAGGCTCGATGAGCCACGCTAGTATTTTTTTAAAAACATTAATATATTTATATCGCGTGCCCAAATGTTTTCAAAAATAATGTAATTTCTATTGATGTGTCAATTTAAAAATATAATACCACAGCTGAATTTGGAGTGTTGGGTTTACCCTAGGTGTGACTTATGGTTGGTTGGCGCCAGACATCAGGTCGAAGCAACTGTGGATGGGTGAATATAATTAAAATAAATAAATAAATTGTTTATTATTTTATTAAATGAGATAATGAAATGATATATAAATAATAAATTATAATAATTATATAGGATTATCCTAATAATCCCAAGGATAATTTAAAACAGATTGTATGATCTTTATTAGAGATTCGGGATCAGATGATAAACAATGACTTGATTGAGGTGGAACAACAAGCAGTGTGCACATTGGATCTACATCACCATTAGTGATCACATTATTCAGCAAATATCAATTATAAATTTATTTATGACTGTTAAATTTTGGATTTCATTCCTTCTGATTAAATCTATTGATATTTTAAATCTTTTTTTTATTTTGATTCTGGGATCTCTTTTTCTTTGCATGAGCCCTGTAGATGAGTTAAATTATTTTAATTTATTTTATGATTGATTTATGTAATCATATCACCCTCATTTTCATATATATATTTTCATTGGGTAATGAATATTATACAATGATTATTAAACCTTTTTATCATTTTTTCCACACATTCATCACATTCTTCATCATTGGCTGATAGTGTCATTGTTCAACATTTTCAGGGCATGATAAATATCAATTGAACCCCCAAATTCATAGGGGATTGAAAATTTTTGAAAATATTATTGTTTAAGTGTGGATTGGTACTGATTCTGTTTGAAAACACATGGTTCTAGGATTCATGAATCCTGTCAATAATGGGAAGTTCGTGAGACACATATAGCTGCTTTGTATGGATCATCCGATTTAGTTTTTCAGCCACTTGGGACTCAGAAAAAATTGTTAGAGAAAATTCCATTTGATTTAGGTGGTAAAGGATAATTGTTTATGTTGGAATAGATAGATCAATATGCTGAGTGATGGATATTTACTTTCTCTGGAAAAGTTGACTACACCATGTAAAGTCAATAATAATAAGTCATGTAGACCTCTCAAAAATGGTATCTGGGGTTTTAAGAAAAAAATATAGGATTACATTACATGTGGATGGGCCACAAGATGTATCACCCTCCCCAATATCCAAATACTTTTCCAGTATCATATTCATAATACTACATTCCAGAAGACACACCATGTTCTCTAGGAGTAAACATGCAAGTGCCGGTACCACGGAATATCCAGGTACACGGTGAGGTACACTACATGGCCTGAAAAATATTGGTAGGCCCCAAGTGGGTGAGACACACCATTTAAGACCCTTACACACCATGAATGGTTTTATGGCCTCTAGGTTGGGTGTTGAGGATAAAAGTGTCTATTATAAGAGCAGGAACACACACTTTGTTCCCCATTTACATGTAGTTTACTATCTGTTTGAGAAAATTACACCTTTAATATACCCTACATATAAACATTGATTTTAGTCTGTTAATAGAATATCCTATGTAGTTTTCCATATATAATATGATAGTAAACATTGATGTGGATTTTGAGATAGGACGAGGAATTTTCTAATCATGAAGCTTATTTTGGTGATGCTTGATGATGGTAATGATCAAGAAAGATCTTCAGGGAGAGGTTTGGTTTTTAAAGAACCTAACATATCATACATAAATATTACATCATAATATATGAATATTAATTACATAACATAACAATAAATGCCAAAATCATTTAGTTCATGTGCCTTTAGAAACATGGATACTTAAACAACTGGTCCATATGTGAGTTATGTCATCTCCCAATATGTTCTCCATAACTAAAACCCTTCTCAAACATAATACCTTTTATCATAACACAGAAAAAGGAAGCATAATAAATTCTGGTCTCAGATTACATTTAAGGGTATATAAGGGATATACCAAGATATCCTAAGAATATGTGCATTATAACGTGAAAATAATATCATAGAGTAATACCATCCACATCATATATCTTAACCTGATTCATGGTATAAATATTGGGTTTTTATAAGACATTAATTGTAAAGGAATCTATAAAAATGATCCATTATAACATTAAATTAGAATAAGACCTATTTATTTGTACAAACATAATTATATAATATCATTTAATTAGTATTCAAGGAACATTTTTAAAACTATAATAGTGGAATGGATTCATTACACAAACAGAAATAGTACTCAACCTTCAGTTTAAATACTATTGTAGTGGACAAAGCCCCTTACTTAATAGGGTTCACAACCCATTCTATCCCTGTTTATCTCGTGAAAAATATATATTTACCAAATGAATTAGAGGGAGATATAGGTCACACCCATTACATAATATATACATTTGTATTCCACAATATCTTAAAATATCCATCATTTCATAAACAATGAAAAGAAAATTGTTTACTAAAAATTTCATCATATTATAACTTGCAGAAAATAATCAATCTTCATTGTCATTTAATCATTTAATTAAAGCATAACCCATTAAAAAATAATCATGTTTCATAATCATTTTATCATAGTGTAATCCATAGAAGAGAAAGGGGTTTCACAAACATAATTTCATAATAAACCTAAAACATTGAGATAATGAAAAATAATGGAATCCTTAGATCATATACTTAGTAAACCATAAGTTACATTAAATGATTTCATTTTAGAAGAAAAAATATTTTGAAATCAAAATCACTTGGAATGTTTCTTGGGTAAAATATTATTTGTTTAAAAATATCCTTTTTAAAATTTCAAATTCAGAAAAAAAATTTGACAAAATTTTTATTGGAAATAAACCTTGAAAATATATAAAGTAATTTTAAATGAAAATAACGGTCAGGATTTTGGTAAATTCCATCTATGTTTTAAATGTTAAAAGAAATATTTATTTCACATTTTTGGTAAAAAAAAATGACCCTTGTTTGGAAAACAGCCTGAAGATTCCTTTAATAATTTTTAAAAAAAAGAGAAACATGTGTTATATTTTATTTAATAAGTCATTTTAATAATGCTAAAAAATAGAAATCATGTTTTGGAAAAAGGTTATTTTGACCGAATGGATAAATAAGACTATTTTTCTTAGAAACATTCCATTGAAATATAGAGTATATAAATAGAGGAAAATGAATTTAAACATAGATTATAATGACAAAACCAAAGGCTGAGAAAATTCATTCTCTTTTTTATATATATATTATATGTTTTCATTATGGTGAATATAATCATAAACAATCTCGATAAATGATGAGATGAAATCATAAAAGCCATACCACTTTTGTAACATTGAATCATATGCCCCATGAATGACTAAAATTAAATGAACCTTCAAATATCGCAAAATTAAATAAATACATGATGTTACATTTAAAATGGGTTTTATATAAACATCATCATATAATATTTTTCCTAAACATTGCATATATATCAAAGAAGGAAATTAAGATAAAATTACCTTACCTCATTGTAACTTTTGAACAAAGAACCCCTTGAAAATGATATTCTAAAATAAATAGTTAAATCAAAATAAGTTTTAGGATATTCATAACGAAATAAATACATAGGTTTTATGTTCTACATAGAAAAGAAAGAGGTGGATAATATGGCATGTGTCTAACAGAAGTAAAAAAGTGAGACAGAAATCCCTTCCCTTAAGACCTGGATTCATTCATACATATTCCATCCACATTAATAATATACAGAAGTTTATTATAACTCTATTAAAAAATAATAATTATATATCATCTGTATTCAATTTACTTATGGCCTCTTGTCATCCATTTATAAACAATTCCATGTAAAATTCACATTTCGGCCAATTATAGATTTGTTTTTCATATATGTTTAGATATGATATTTTTTTTCTTATTAATTTAATAATGGTCACATAATCTAATGAATTTTATCACTAATAATAATATCTTATATATTATGTATATTTGTATATATAGTGATCCATAAATTCTATATACATAAAATAAAGTACACCTGTTTCGCGGGGTTTTGGTTTTTGGCCTCAAAATTCCCAACAGCTCCATATCTGATGATGGATGGACCTGCTTTCCAAAGGCAGGTGTTCGACGGATGGTCTGACCAGCGACGCTTCTGAACTCACATTGCTCAATAGGATGGAAATGTCGGGCTCATCACACTTTTTTGGGGGGGGGGGATTATTTCCTGTTCCGGGACTCTCTTATAGATTTAAGATGTATTCATATGTTCGTGAATCTTTGGTTTATACCCAAACATAGTATCCACGGATTTAACCCTTGATTGGAAATAGTCAACTGGATGTAGGGGATTCAGAATCATTTAGGCCTGAGGTTTACCATCCCTCATTGGATTAATGACCCCGTCATGTCGGAACTCATTGAGGTGGCACTAGGAGTGACTCTGTGAACCGATGTTAAGATAGTCGGATCAACCGGTTGTTGGGCTTGAACCTCAGGGAGGCTTCCTACGTACCCTTCCTATGAGATAGGGATCAAAGTCCACGTAGTTAGAATCAGGGTGTCGGAGAACCGACGTGAAGGTGGACCCAAGGGTCCGGTTATAACCGGGCTTGATCCTCGGGGAGGCTTTCTAGGTATCCATGTGGTAGGGAATCAAAGTCCATGTAGTTCGTATTAGTGTGGGGCTTATGCTTTGAGGCAGCCTAAGATGTGTATTAGGGCTTACACTCTGAGGAGGCCCAAGATGTTTGTAAACCGACGTGAAAGGGGGTTAGAATGACCCGTTATGGGGCTTGAACCTCAGAGAGGCTTCCTACGTACCTCGCCTAGGAGACAGGGATCAAATTCCATGTAGTTCGGATCGGATTGGGACTTATGCTCTGAGGTGGCCCGGAAGGATGGATTGGCACTTACACTCTAAGGAGGCCCATAAGAGGATGTCATGGTCGATGATTTCTCTAAGCCCACATGAGTAATGCTCAGTGTGAGAAACAAGAGGCAGCAGGGACCAGAGGATCACGTCGCGAGAGGTGCGTCTGAGAGAAGTGGAGTGGGTCTTACATATGAGGGCGGCCCATGGTGATAGATTGGGGCATACACTCTGAGGATGCCCATAGTGATAAAGAGCAGCGGGAGAGGGAAAGGGGGTGCTCCTGTCCCCATATCTTCTCTTACAGTGCATGAGGGATCCCTTCTGGTAGGTATTTTACCATCCCGAGGAGCCCTTAGCAAGTAGAGGGGCAGAAAAGGGACTCGTGATCTTAGACTCCACATTATCGTGGGAATGTGAACCCATGAATGCTTCAAAAATCGTCTCAAGGGTCAGGGAAACCCCTTCGCCACTATTTACCGTGGGTATATGGACTCAAAATGGTTCCATGATGTGCCTGAAGGTTACACCACACGGATCCGGTGGCTCTGGTGGAGGCCTCGGCTAGGGTCCAATGAGTAGGCCTGTGAAGGAGTCACGGGTGCTCGAGACGGATTGGAGGGATTCCATCTAGCTCGAGGCATAGGAACTCTGATATTTTTGGTGCTCTTCGCATAGGGAAGTTCTACGTGACTGGAGGGGTCGTCCGTGAACCAGGGTGGTCAGTGGACTAAGAGGCCATCCGTGAACCAGGAGGGTCCGCGAACTAAGAGGCCATCCACGAACCTGGAGGGTCCATGGACTGAGAGTCCATCTGTGAACTAGGAGGGTCAACAGTCTGATTTGCATCCCGCGAACCAGGGTGGTTCATGGTCTAGTGAGCATCCCGCGAACTAGGGTGGTTCGCGGCTTCGGGTTCAGCCCACGTACCAAGGTTTTTCGCGGCTTCGGGTTCGGTCCGCGTACCAGGGTGGTCTGCGGAGGGTTCCACACGAGCAGTGGCGGCCAAGGGTGACGCTAATTGAGGGTTCATCAGTCAAGGGTTCGTCCACGTAGGAGGGTGATACACGGTGCAACAGATAGAAACAGAGTCATAAACTCCTTGTTCCATAGGGAGTGCATCCGCGGAGGGGCTATGGTTCACGGGCTTCTCTTTTTATGTTATTTTGAGATCACGGTTCACCAAATTATTATGCGTTTTCAATTCCTTATTAGTTTGTTCCCAGGTTTATAGCTTCTCTGGTTCACGAAGTGGAACTTCGCTATTTGCGAAATCCGACTCCTTCCTTCAAAATCCTTCCGCCCGAGTCTTATTGCTCTCCTCTACTTCCACCTTCGAATTGTCTGAATCGACCTCCCTGAATACTCCCTCCTTTACCCCTCGGTCTCATTTTATAGAGTGGGGAAAGAGATGTATCTGTAGTCACGCAGAACCTTTTGCAGAGGCCCATGACCAAATACCCTGTTTACATCTGACTTGGTCAATCTGTAGTTCGTGGTGGGTATTCAATGCTTCTCCCCCCTTGAACCGAACTCAAGGAGTGCTTCGAGACCATGAAGGGTTCCGCCTCTATTCTGCGAACAAAATCGAATGCGGCTTCAACTAGTCGACGCGGTATGCAGTTGGGGCAGTTCATGACATTGAACCAGATTGGTGCCCATCCTACCTCGCGACCACGTAGAATCTCCGACCCCATTTTGCGAACGACGATGGTTCACGGAGGGGGTGCTTCACGAGGCCTGGCCACGTGGCATTTCCATGGGACCTATCTGTGGACAGGTCCTTCTTGTTTCCCTCTTTAATTTTTCTCCATTCTTATACCCAATTATTTTGGGGGATCAGGGTAGAATCTCCTTTGCGGATTTTTTAGGACCCTACAAATGCCCCACATCGGAATGGGGTCCGATCGGAACGAAGAGGAGTCCATTCCAATGAAAAGTGGTCCTAAAACTGAGCTGGTTTGTGGTAGGGTAGTGGACCATGTCGGGGACCATGCCTATAAATATAGGGGGGCCCTCATTTGTCCTTTTCCGAATTCTTCACGAAACCAGAACTCCCTCACCTCCACATACTCTTTCCTTTACGAAGCACTTCATCTGCGAACCGACTACGACTTCCGTGAACCATTCCATCTTTGTGGCAACCTTCACCCATGAACCAATTCCCCAACCATGAACCATTACTCTTAGTAAGTCATGAAGGGCTGTGGAGGAACTTGCGTCGCAGTTTTGGTGCTCCGCGGTTTTGATGCTCCGCGGTTTCAATGCTCCACAGACAAAAATCTATTGAACATTGAATGTTTCTACGTCTTATAATCATAATCACATAAATCCAGGATTGAGATTCCGTGGAGAAGATTGGTTCATGGTTTCCATTTCACGGACTGCCTTCGCGAAGGGTTGGTTCATGGGATAACGTCATCGCGAACCATCCTTCGAGGCCTCCTTGCGTACTTTTCTTATGAAGACTCTTAAACTACTCCTAATCCATATATCTGGTATTTTTTTCAAGATTTTTATACCGAACTAACCGATTATTGGATCTCATTGTGCAGGGAGAAAATATGGTTCCCCCTCATTCTGCACTGAGGCCTGCTGTAGAGCCACTCCCAATTGGTTCAGGGAGACGTTTAGCTATGATTCACAGAGCGAAGAACATCAAAGAGGACCCTAGTCAGTCCATCATTCATGATGATGGTGCCTTGAAATATTTTCTCCCACCTGAGATCCTAGATTATCCACTATCAAATCGACTTCCACATCATGGATATGGTCTTCAAGACGATTTCCCTACTCCCCCCACTTTCTCATGTCTTCCTTCTCCATTCGTGGAAGTGTCGTACGAGTGTATTTAAGCGAACCTTACCCAATCAGGGGAGATGGTTTCCGACTCTAACAAGAATGATGACTTCATTTTGAGGGGCTATGTTTGGACCCAAAGTGATCAGCACAACCAAAACATTTCTCCAGGAGTTGTCTTTAAGAGTTACCCTTCTATTATCAACCTTGCTCGAGTAGATCCCAAAGAAGGGTGGATTCCTAGGTGGGATCTTTGATCTGGCGGGCTCTCCTCAAATGACTGGGCCTGGGCTTTCTGGGTCTATCATCACTGCCGGGAATTTCCTAAATCACTAGAAGCAGTAATTTTTTACTCCACATTGTGGGCCTCACAATTTTCCATTTACCCACCTTCCATTGTCCTTCCAGACCTACTCAGTCACTAGTGTTCAAGCACTAATAATTTCCACCTTGCCCATGGTGAATTTGGTATCATTCTGTGGGATAACCACCAATTGTGAGGACTCCCGATTATCGATGAAATGTATGAGGAATTTCTGCCTGCTGCTAAAGCATGGGATGATGTCGAACAAGTGCCTTTATTGGCGAGGGATCAGTTGGATATGGCAGAGAAATCACTGGGTCAAGCGTTGTGTTCCCGCTCTCTTATTTTCTATAGTACCTACATAGGGTAATTTCTGAACACCACTGGTCATGTGCCGCTGATCAAGCACCCCAGGACTCATCCTTCTCAGCATTCACGAACCTCCCCAGGTTCCTACTTGGTGGTTATGGAGGCCGGATACTACCTTTCGTGGTGTTATGAGGTGCACCCTGGTCTGCCGCCTATGCTCCGGTTGGCATGCTTGATTGCTATGTTCCTGAGCGGGTGGCTATTCCCTTCCCGGGATATTAATCATTGCCTCAGGGCTTACACCCTGATGATGGTATTTGAGCTGGCAGAGGGCTGCCTGGTGAATTTGGCCATGCCCACACTGGCCCGTATTTATGAACTGCAGAGTCATATGCAGGAGAGCAGGTCACCCTTCCGTCTGAGTGGGCCATTTCAATTTTTGTTTGGCTGGGAAGCGGATCATTGTCGCTACTATGAGTATCATCACAACGTGATCATCCCACTCCCTTCTTTTCGGCCTACCCTGCTTGATATAGCTGGGGTTCACCTAAAATCCCTCAGCCCTGGTGAAGTCCTCGAGTTTCTGAGTGACTTTTCCCAGTTTTCTGTCACTCACTACCATATCCCTTCTGGTGTCCTAGTTGACCACCATCGGGGGAGCCTGGAGGAGCGCTCTTACATGATCTCTCTATGGGACATATTTCTATCCATGCGGATCGATGGGGGTTCACTATGCGAGTTGTGTGTCCCATGCCGTTTTTCATGCCAGTTTGGGTGCATGCAAGTCCAAGTTTCCCTTCCCCCTCCTCATGCTTGAGGGATGCACCTGACCACACTTTGTCAATGGTGGCTGATAGAGCAAATATTTTCAATTGATTTATATTGAATATCATTTTTTTAAACTCAAAAAAGTGTTCCTCTAAGATTAATTGTTTTATTTTTAGGATTTTGGTGTTATTTTGAGCTGAATAGTAAAAATTGGACATTTCGGATTTTTAATAGTTTAAACTTATTTCTGTATTTTGTCTATAACATTCTCTACATTGATCCAAATTGCAAAAATTCTTTCTTTTCCAGATTTTACACATCCAGGTATTCATTTACTATTTTTGTACTAAAAGATGAATCAGCCATATGGAAGCTCAAAAGAAGCTCTTAAGTTGGCTCAAGAAAACTATTTCCAGTTCTGCATATTTTTTGTGTGAGATTCATAAAACATCCATTGTGGGCCCAACGCCTGTCAAATTCGGTGGGTGGACGCGCAATGACTTTTGGAGCAACTTTTATTAAAGAATCACTGCGGGATTCGGCCGTTTGAGGGTCCATTAGAGCTTCCTAATCCGAGGTTTGGCGTTTTGGAGATTCTGACTGGACAGAATAAATGATCAGAGTAAAAGGGCCATAACTCTCGGAATACCTGTCCAAATCTGATGAGATTTTTAGGAGAAACGTCCAAGACAATTATGAACAACATTTAAGAAGGGCTCAACGCATGAAGAGTTCATTTAGGGGGTCCAAAACGCGACAACATTCGTAGGAGGCTAGACCTATGTGTTGTGCTTGAGTTTTTGTGCTTGAAATGAATAAAATTTGTTCTTCTTTCTTCTTATGGTTCCAATTATTAATTCAGTATTAAATTCCGAATGCGGTTGTGTGAAGGTTTTTATTCTGAAATTATAAATTTCTTTGGTCGATGATCACATCTCCCTTCACCCAATTCTAATCTGTATACGGTGGAACATGATTAGGATTGGGTGGTGATTGCTCAACGGTTGTCAAGTACGTGTGTAGAATTGTATGTCAAAATCTTGGTTTATTAGGGAACAACAATTCCAGGTCTGTGATTGCACTAATTAATCAAGATACCTTCTACAACCCTAAACACATTGGAAGGAGGATAGACCAATCTAAGGTTTTAGAAAGGAAAATTCTCATCACATCTCTCTTACCAGTTTAAGGAAGAAGAAGAGATAAAATTTGGAAACCATGACGGCACAACACTAAGTCTAGCTGAACCCAATCCGATCACCGCCTTTATCTTTTGTTAAAATCAATCAATTTCTATTGTTTTTTTCTCTCATAGTCATTCAAATTAATTAAAACCAATCTTTTTACGAAAACCAACAAAAAGTGAAAACCTTGTTTTCTGTGCACTCCTCTTCGGGAGACTACCTAGGATCACCTGTTATACTATACTTAGGTAAATAAAATATTATATTTCCATGCCCCACGACAGGCATGCGTCAAACTTGGCGCCGTTGCCAGGGAGGCAATGCCTCAAAGCTTTTTTTTGAAAAAAATCTCTTTTGAATGACCCGTAGTTCAAATAGAAATTTATTTGAATTCGATCCAGAAATTGAGCACACAATAACCAAATTGAAAAATCAAAATCTTCCCAATGATTTTGATAAAATCAATCACACTGATTCAAGTGAAACCTTGAGTGAAGACATTGAACCTTTAATGATGGCTGTAAATCCCAACCGAACCCTACGTGACATCTCTGCACCTCAATTTGTCAACAAAAATTATCAACATGCAATTCATGCCTTAGAAAATGATTTTTAATTGCAAATTAACATGATCCATGTGCTTCCTAAATTTCATGGTCTTGTAGGTGAAGACCCGAATCGACATGTTCAAGAATTTACCTATGTCTTCTCTAGCTTCAATCCTCGAGTAGTCGCGGAAGAGCATGTGAAGTGGAGGGCTTTACCCTTCTCACTAGAGGGAGCAGCAATGGAATGGTTATACAATCTACAACTGGGGGAGATCAGTGACTGGGAAGATCTAAAAAAATTCTTTCTACAAAGATTCTTCCCAACATCTAGGAGCACTGCAATAAAGAAGGAGATTTATTTCATCCATCAATCAACTGGAGAAACACTCTACGAATAATAGGAACGTTTCAAGAAGCTTTGTGCAAGTTGTCCACACAAAGAAATAGAAGATGACCAATTCCTTGTGTGCTTCTGCCAAGGATTGCTTGACAATGAAAGGAATCTACTAGATGCCTCGTCAGGAGGAGCCCTCATTGATAAATCATCTACAGATATACGAATTCTGATTGAAAAGATTGCACAAAATTCACAGCAGTTTGGCACTCAAGGTATGATCACCAGAGAAATCCATGAGGTAAGAACATCTGATTTAGTAGATTTAATTAGGAATGAAATGCATGAACTCGCCAGGTTGGTGCGTCAAATAGCTGTGAACCATGTGAAGGAACAACAATGACCAAATCAGGTATGTGGTTTATGCTCTTCTACTTCTCATTACACTGATCAACGTCTAGAAGTGCAGGGGACAGAAATTTGTGTTGCAGCCTATGAACAAAGGCAATACCAACCGCAAACCCCACCCGAGTATGGGTTTCAACAGAACCAAGCCAGAGCACCTTTTCAGCAGCAATATCAGAACCCGATAGCATTCCAAAAACCTTATCAAAATCCCTTCCAACAACAACAAAATTTCCAACCACCACCTTTCCAGCGGAATAATTATGAGAAACCATCCACAAGTGCACCGAAAAATGAAGACCAAAAACTTAAGACAAGAGTTGTGGGAATTGAAGATAAGATGGACAAGCTAGCTGATCAATTTTCAAGAATTATAGATGCTCTCACCAAGAACCAAGGTAAGCTTCCTGTAGAAACAATTCCCAATCCAAAAGATAATGTTAGTGCAATCACAACCCGAAGCGGGAAGGAGCTCAAACCACCAGAACAATATGAGGAGGATGAATCTAGGGAACATGCTGAAGCTCGTCCTATCCAACCAAATGATGGAGTCAACAACAATGTATAAAGAACAAGGTTCAAGAAAAAAAGACTAGAAAAACCATTGCAGAAACAACAAAGGGAGAAAAAAGATATTCCAGCACCATTCCCATCAACATTGGTTGAGTCAAAGAAGGGAGAAGAAGAATGACTTCAACGGGAAATTCAGGAAACATTCTGAAAAGTTGATATTAACATTCCACTACTGGATGCAATAAGGAAAATCCATAAATATGAAAAATTTCTGAAGGAGATATGTACTAAAAGAAAGTGGCTGGATGGAAATGAAAGAATCAACTTAGGAAGAAGCATCTCAGCATTGATCACACCACCGATACCGCAAAAATTTCAAGATCCAGGGACTCTCTCTATTCCCTACACTATCAGTTCATTAAATTTTACTGATGCACTATGTGATCTTGGAGCTTCGATAAATGTGATGCCTCACTCTGTTTTTTCATGTTTGTAGATCGGAGAACTAAAATCAACTCGGGTGGTGGTACAATTAGAAAACAGATCCACCGTTTTCCCAGCTGGAGTCGTTGAATACGTACTTGTAGGAGTGAGAGGATTAATCTTTCCAGCAGACTTTTATGTCCTTACCATGGAGGAAGACCGAGAACCATCACAATCTCCCATCATCCTAGGGAGACCATTCCTGAAAACAGCAAGGACAATCATCAACGTTCATGAATTAACACTCACTATGGAGCTCAGAGATAGTACGGTACACATCAGTATTCTTGATACGATGAAACACCCGTCCAGCAATCACTCACACTATGCAATCTCCCATGATGAATGAATAGAACCAATTGAAGACTCAGGTATGCTTCATGACTTTTTATCTGTGGGAGAACACTCTTCATTTGAATTTTATAACTCCCATGAACCTGAAAATTTTGATATCATGTTGGGGGATGAGGTAAAATCTGATTTTTTCGATGATTTGTTAAAAGGAAGTAAGATTATTCTCGAGAATTCAACATTAGAAGTAGGGAACCTAAATGAAATATCATCCCTTGAACAACCCCCATGTTTAGAGCTGACGCCTTTTCAATGTGACTTGAAGTATGCTTACCTAATGGAAGGAGAGAAATTTCCAGTAATCATTGCCAATAACCTATCCCATTCACAATAACAAACATTGATTGACCTTCTCAAAAGGAATGTAAAAGCTGTAGGATGGAGTTTAGGTGATATTCCTGGAATCAACCCTAAGGTATTCTCTCACATGATATTTTTAGAAAGTGAATCTCAGCCAGTTAGACAACCTCAAAGAAGACTCAATCCCAAAAGAATGGAAGTCGTTAAGAAAGAGATTGAGAAATTGTTAGTAGCTGATATAATTTACCCAATCTATGATTCCCAATGGGTCAGCCCAATTCATGTAGTCCCCAAGAAAACTGTCTTGGCCACTGTTACAAATAAAAGAAATGAACTGATCCCCATGAGAATACAAAACAGCTGGAGAGTGTGTATAGATTACAGGAAGCTAAATCAAGTTACCAGAAAAGATCACTTTCCTATTCCATTCATTGATCAGATGCTTGAAAGGTTAGCTGTAAATACTCATTACTGTTTTTTAGATGGATTCTCATGATATTTTCAGGTACCAATTGCACCAGAAGACCAGCAGAAGACAACCTTCACCTGCCCTTTTGGAACATTCACCTACAAAAGAATTCCTTTAGGGAAATGCAATGCCCCAGGTACATTTCAATGGTGTATGGTGAGTATTTTCTCGGACCACATTGAGGATTTCTTGGAGGGTTTTCTTGATGATTTCACAGTTTTTGGAAATTCATTTGATCATTGCTTGGGAAATTTAGAAAAAGTTTTGAAAACATGCATTGAAGAGAACCTTGTCTTAAATTTTGAAAAAATGTCATTTCATGGTTGAAAAAGGGATAGTGTTGGGGCACATAATTTCACAAAATGGGATTGAGGTTGATAAATCAAAAGTTGATGTAATAAATTCCTTTCCATATCCAACATGTGTCAAACATGTTAGATCCTTTTTAGGGCCTGCATGATTTTACAGAAGATTCATCAAGGATTTCAGAAATATTTCTCTCCCTCTCTCAAGATTACATCTAAAGGATGCAAACATTAATATTGATTGTGCATGTAGGGAATCATTTGATGAGTTAAAGGAAAGGCTGATAACACCACCAATAATGTAGCCACCCAATTTGGATTACCCTTTTGAGATACTCTGTGATGCATCTAACCAAGCAGTGGGAGCCACTCTATCACAGAGAATTGACAGCAAGCCTCAAGTCATCTCCTACGCATCAAGGACCTTGGATGAAACACAAATAAATTACACAACCACATAGAAGGAGTTACTTGTAGTCGTTTTTGCACTAGATAAATTCCGATCATATCTTCTGGGCACTAAAGTTGTTGTTTTTTCTGATCATTCCTCTCTTAGGTACTTAGTGAAAAAGTCGGATGCTAAACCATGGTTGGTGAGATGGATGCTACTCTTACAAGAGTTCAATTTGGAAATCAAAGAAATGAATGGGACTGAAAATCAAGTGGCTGATCATCTGAGTCGACTACCCCACACCGCTGAAACAGAAATACCAAAGCAGAACCCACTTAATGATGAACTTCCTGGAGAAAAACTCTACATCATCAAAAGTGAAGTAACATGGTATGCCAACATTGTCAACTATTTGGTAACATCTCAGGTACCCTCTCATCTAAGCTCTCATCAACAACATAAGCATAAATCTGAATCAAGATTTTACATTTGGGAAGATCTGTTTCTGTGGAAAATTTTTTATGATCAAATCATAAGAAAATGTTTTCCAAGAAGTGAAATTGAATCAGTGTTTAAATTTTGTCATAAATTATCATGTGGAGGCCACTTTGGACCTCAGAGGATGGCCCGAAAAGTTTTAGAATCTGGAATCTACCGGCCCACCTTATTCAGGGATGCATATGAATTTTGTAAAAGAATTGAAAAATGCCAATTTTCTGGTAACATATCCAAACAACATGAAATGCCACAAAAACCAATAACCTTTTGTGAAATTTTTGAAGTTTTGGGCATAGATTTCATGGGACCATTCCCAATGTAATTTGGAAATTCATATATTCTTTTGGCTGTAGACTATGTTTCAAAATGGGTGGAAGAAAAAGAAAATAGAACTGATGATGTAAAAGTTTTTTGTGATTTTGTTAGGTCTAACATTTTCTGTAGGTTTGGCGTGCCACAAGCAGTCATCAGTGATCAGGGAACCCAATTCTGCAACAGGAAAATGGAATCATTGCTGATGATGTATGGGGTGCATCATTGAACATCTACCCCATACCATCCCCCAAAAAATGGCCAAGCAGAAGTCTCTAATAGAGAAATCTAAGCCATTCTGTAGAAGACTGTTAAACCCAGCCGAAAGGACTGGAGCCAAAATATAGATGATACATTATGGGCATACAGAACGGCCTACAATACACCGATAGGGATGAGTACCTATAGAATGATCTATGGAAAGAGTTTCCACCTTCTTATGGAGTTGGAGCAAAGAGCCTACTGGGCGGTCAGAGAGACGAATCTAGACCTTGAGAATTCTGGGAAAGAAAGAAGATTGCAGTTGCCGGAGTTAAAGGAAATTATAAGGGAATCTTTTGAAAACTCAATGATCTATAAAGAGAGAACAAGGATGGCCCATGACAAGATAATTCAACCAAGAACCTTCAACCCTTGAGATCACATGTTACTCTTCAAATCCAGACTTAAGCTTATGCCAGGTAAACTTCGTTCTAGATGGGAAGGCCCCTTTACTGTTATTCATGTATATTCCTTTGGTGCTGTGCAGATTCAAAAGGAAGGAGGAGGAAACCCATTCACTATAAATGGGAAGAGTCTGAAGAAGTTCCACGGGACCGTACCTCAAGAACCATTGGAGGAGATCACACTCCTTCACCCTGAATACAAATGAACACCTACCAGGTTGCATAAATCCTTATAGTTGATTAAATACAGTAACTCCATCTTTTTGAAACATACATAAAAAACTCCATTTACATGCATTGAGGACACTTCATCAATTATGTGTTGGGGAGGGAATCTTGTATTCCATGAGATTTTTCAAAAAATTTAATTTTTGTTTTGTTTTGTTTTGTCGATCCAACGACATTAAACAAAGGTGCTACCGGGAGGCAACCAGCATTTTCCCCCATTTTCCACTTGACTTCTTAGTCATTTACCAGCATGATTGAACATGCCTGCACTATCAATTGTTTTTTTATTTTTTCTATTTCAGGTCCATTAATGAAGAGGATGGAGTGGGATTATACGTCGTGAAGAAAAGGATCCATTTGACAGGGGAGTAAGAGTTTCAATTCTATATTATCCAACTTTATTCCCTACATTTTTAGTCTTTTAAAGAATTAATTAAAAAAATGCATGCCCACGCTTGAATTCATGTTTTACTTGAATTATCTAGGAGACATGAGTTTCATAGAAATCAAGTCATTTTATGTTTTAGATTTCAATGTTAATGAGATTGAATGATTAAAATGGATAATTGGATGATTAATGTGATGCAAGGATATTGAAATAATGACTCATGATTTAAGGAAATTAATTGATTAATGTAAATGAAATCTCCCTTCCATTTTTCATTCTTTCAATTTCGGAAATTCATGTGAATTAATTTGTTATTATTAATCATGCCATGAGTGATTGTCCAATATCATATTATCATTCCTGAGAGGATTTCTACACCAAATATTTCCTATTTTATCTTAATCATATTTCTTGATTGATCTTGGGATGTGCCACCTGCTAGAACCTGTATTGAAACTTGTCAAAGCTATGACTATAAAAAACCACATTTAAAATGATTGAGGCATCTCTTTGGATAGCCACATTTTATCGTAAGACCCACCTTTACATTTATCCTTCGCAAGCTCTTCGATGCCATGAATTTCCTTATAGGTTTAAGCCACATTACAATCCTATTTTTCCTTACCTACCCACACTCTTAGTATTTTTGATGGTTATTTCAAGTTTGAGTGTGGGGGAAGGGCCTTTCGTGTGCGTTCCTTGGGATATGTATCATTTTTGGGTGGTGTAATGTGTGCGTCATCATTTTGGGAAATTTATTATTAGAAAATTGGGCATGAGTCATCATTTCATTATGATTCTTTCATTTCATCCGGTTATCAATAAAAAAAAGAAAAATAAGAAACAAAAATTCAAAATAAAGTTGTGCCTTTCTGGAGCTTTACAAAAAAACTGGGAGAACATGGATGATATCATTCTTTGTAATCATTTATTGACTCATAACCCATTTCATTGAAAGGGGAGTTGTGTTGTGATTCACATTTCAAGGGGATTTGAGTGAGGTTCATCTTGTGTTTTCACTTGATTAATCATGAATTGTACTTAAGAGTCAAACCTCCTACTTCTAGCCTTAAATTATTTCAATCATTTACCCACCAACCCTAAGCCACATAGTCATTTGAACCTTTATTGCAAGTCCTCATGATTTTATGTGTGTTTTGTCTTTACAAAGGGAAGAAAGTAGTTACTTTACTATCATATGGGTAAGGAGAATGTTCTCATGATATGAGCATAACTCCACTATTAATTTTATAATAAGTGATGAGATAAAAGATTCAAAAGTGATGTAGGTCATGATTTGGCATGTTTAATAATAATTAATTGAGAAGCTTGAATGAATGAAAGGAGAAGCTTCGTTATTTTTCAAAGGGGAAAAGTAAAATGCATGAATTGATTGTTTCTTTGAAAAATGGGAAATTAAATTTTTATTTTTTGTGGAAATAGAAAATTTGATTGGACATTGATAATCATTTGATTTTATTCCATTTGATATTTAAATATTGGTGACATTGGTGCCCTTTGAATTCCATGTTGAGATTTTATGCTTGAGGACAAGCATAGTTTAAGTATGGGGGAATTGATAGAGAAAATATTTTCAATTAATGTATATTGAATATCATTGTTTTAATCTCACAAAAGTGTTCCTCTAAGATTAATTGTTTCATTTTTATGATTTTGGTGTTATTTTGAGCTGAATAGTAAAAATTGGCCATTTTGGATTTTTAACAGTTTTAACTTATTTTTGTATTTTGGCCATAACATTATCTACATTGATCCAAATTGAAAAATTATTTTTTTTCCAGATTCTAAACATCCAGGGCTTCAATTACTATAGGTGAAATAAAAGCTGAATCGGCCATATGGAAGCTCAAAAGAATCTCACAAGTTGGCTCAAGAAAACTGTTTCCAGTTCTGCCTATTTTTGGTGTGGGATCCATAACTCATCCATTTTGGGCCCAATGCTTGTCAAATTTGGTGGGGGGACGAGAATTGAGTTATGAAGAATCTGTTATTAAGGAATCACCAAGGGATTCGGCCGTTTGATGGTCCATTAAAGCTTCCTAATCTGGGGTTTGGCGTTTTGGAGATTCTGACTGGACATAATAAATGATCGGAGTAAAAGGGCCATAACTCTCAGAATACCTGTCCAAATCCGATGATATTTTGAGGGGACACATCCACGACAATTATGAAAAACATTTAACAAGGGCTAAATGCGTGAATATGTCATTTATTGGGTCCAAAATGCGACCACATTCATAGGACAGAAATATGGCTATAAAAGGAGGAGAGCTCCTCCTCCTCAACACATCCCATTCTCCATCCCATTCCTTCCGGGACACCAAGAAGATGATATTTTCATTTTTCTTTTTTATTTCTTTTGTTTTTCATGGTTTTGTAATTCCTTCTTATTCCCCAATCATCTCTCTTACCCCATCCATGGAGGGGTAGTTTCATTTGAGTGATCGGAAAGAGGGGAGGATGGACCTATGTGTTGTGCTTGAGTTGTTGTGCTTGAAATGAATAAAATTTGTTCTTCATTCTTCTTATGTTTCCAATTCTTAATTTAGTATTAAATTCCGAATGTGGTTGTCTTAAGGTTTTTATTCTGAAATTATAAATTGATTTGGTCGATGATCACATCTCCCTCCACCCAATTCTAATCTGTATACGGTGGAACATGATTAGGGTTGGGTGGTGACTGCTCGACGATTGTCAAGCACGTGTGTAGGATTGTATGTCGAAATCTTGGTTTATTAGGGAACAACAATTCCAGGTCTGGGATTGCTCTAATTAATCAAGAGACCTTCTACAGCCCTAATCACATTGGAAGGAGGATAGAACAATTTATGGTTTTAGAAAGGAAAATTCTCATCACATCTCTCTTACCAGTTTAAGGAACAAGAAGAGATAAAATTTGGAAACCATGATGTCACAACACTAAGTCTAGATGAACCCAATCTGTTCACCGCCTTTATCATTTGTTAAAATCAATAAATTTCTGTTGTTTTTTTCTCTCATAGTCATTCAAATTAATTAAAACCAATCTTTTTACGAAAACCAACAAAAAGTGACAACCTTGTTTTGTGTGCACTCCTCTTCGGGAGACTACCTAGGATCAACTGCTATACTATACTTAGGTAAATAAAATATTATATTTCCACGCCCCATGACAGGTGTGCATCAAACTTGGCACTGTTTCCGGGGAGGCAGTGCCTCAAATCTTTTTTAAAAAAATCTCTTTTGAATGACCCATAGTTCAAATAGAAATTTATTAGACTTCGATCCCGAAATTGAGCGCACAATAACCAAATTAAAAAATCAAAATCTTCCCAAATATTTTGAAGAAATCAATCACACCGATTCAAGTGATACCTTGATTGAATACATTGAACCTTTAATGATGGCTGTAAATCCCAACCAAACCCTACGTGACATCTGTGCACCTCAATTTGTAAATCAAAATTATCAAATTGCAATTCCTGCCTTAGAAAATGATTCTGAATTGCGAATTAACATGATCCAAGTGCTTCCAAAATTTCAGGGTCTTGCAGGTGAAGACCCGAATCGACATATTCAAGAATTTACCTATGTCTTCTCCAGCTTCAATCCTCGAGTAGTCGTGGAAGAGCATGTGAAGTGGAGGGCTTTACCCTTCTCACTAGAGGGAGCTGCAAAGGAATGGTTGTACAGTCTACAACCGGGGGAGATCAGTGACTGGGAAGATCTAAAAAAATGCTTTCTACAAAGATTCTTCCCAACATCTAGGAGAACTGTAATAAAGAAGGAGATTTATGTCATCCATCAATCAACTGGAGAAACACTCTACGAATACTAGGAACGTTTCAAGAATCCTTATACAAGTTGTCCACACAAAGAAATAGAAGTGGACCAATTCCTTGTGTGCTTCAACCAAGGATTGCTTGACAATGACAGGAATCTACTAGATGCCTCTTCGGTAGGAGCCCTCATTGATAAATCACCTGCAGATATACGAATTTTTATTGAAAAGATTGCACAAAATTCACAGTAGTTTGGCAATCAAGGTACGATCACCAGAGGAATCCATGAGGTAAGAACGTCTGATTTAGTAGATTTAATTAGGAATGAAATGGGTGAACTCACCAGGTTGGTGCGTCAAATAGCTGTGAACCATGTGAAGGAACAACAAGGACCGAATCAGGTATGTGGTTTATGCTCTTCTAATTCTCATTACACTGATCAATGTCCAGAAGTGCTGGGGACAGAAAGTTGTGCTGCAGCCTATCAACAACGGAAATACCAACCGCAAACCCAACCCGAGTATGGGTTTCAATAGAACCAAGCCAGAGCACCTTTTCAGTAGCAATATCAGAACCCGATAGCATTCCAACAACCTTATCAGAAGACCTTCCAATAGCAACAAAATTTTTAACCACCACCTTTCCTGTAGAATAATTATGAGAAACCATCCACAAGTGCACTGACAAATGAAGACCAACAACTGAAGACAAGATTTGTGGGAATTGAAGATAAGATTGACAAGCTAGCTGATCAATTTGCAAGCATTATAGATGCTCTCACCAAGAACCAAGGTAAGCTTCCTTCACAAAAAATTCCCAATCCAAAAGATAATGTTAGTGCAATCACAACCCGAAGCGGGAAGGAGCTCAAACCACCAGAACAATATGAGGATGATGAATCTAGGGAACCTGCTGAAGCTCTTCCTATCCAACCAAATGATGGAGTCAACAAAAAAGTAGAAAGAACAAGGTTCAAGAAAGAAAGAATAGAAACACCATTGCAGAAACAACAAAGGGAGAAAAAGGATATTACAGCACCATTCCCATAAACATTGGTTGAGTCAAAGAAGGGAGAAGAAGAACGACTTCAACGGGAAATTCTGGAAACATTCTGAAAAGTTGAGATTAACATTCCACTACTGGATGCAATCAGGAAAATCCCTAAATATGCAAAACTTCTGAAGGAGCTATGTACTAAAAGAAAGTGGCTGGATGGAAATGAATGAATCAACTTAGGAAGAGGCTTCTCATCATTGATCACACCACCGATACCGCAAAAATTTGAAGATCCAGGGACTTTCTCTATTCCCTACACTATCAGTTCATTAAATTTTACTGATGCACTATGTGATCTTGTAGCTTTGATAAATGTGATGCCTCACTCTGTGTTTTCATCATTTCAGATCGGAGAACTAAAATCAACTCGGTTGGTGGTACAATTAGCAAACAGATCCACCGTTTTCCCATCTGGAGTCGATGAAGACGTACTTGTAGGAGTGAGAGGATTAATCTTTCCAGCATACTTTTATGTCCCTACCATGGAGGAAGACCGAGCACCATCCTAATCTCCCATCATCCTAGGGAGACCATTCCTGAAAATATCAAGGACAATCATCAACGTGCATGAAGGAACACTCACCATGGAGCTTGGAGATAGTACGGTACACTTCAATATTCTTGATATGATGAAACACCCGTCCAGCAATCACTCACTTTATGCATTCTCCAATGATGAAGGTATAGTACCAATTGAAGACTCAGGTATTCTTCATGAATTTTTATCTATTGGAGAATAATCTTCATTTGAATTTTATAACTCCCATGAACCTAAAAATTTTGATATCATGTTGGAGGATGAGGTAAAATCTGATTTTTTAATGATTTGTTAAAAGGAAGTAAGATTATTCCCAAGAATTCAACATTAGAAGTAGGAAACCTAATTGAAATATCATCCCTTGAACAACCCCCATGTTTAGAGATGAAGCCTTTTCCATGTGACTTGAAGTATGCTCACCTAATGGAAGGAGAGAAATTTCCAGTAATCATTGCCAATAACCTATCCCATTCACAGGAAAAAACAATGATTAACCTTCTCAAAAGGAATTTAAAAGCTGTAGGATGGAGTTTAGGTGATATTCCTGGAATCAAACCTAAGGTATCCTCTCACAGGATATTTTTAGAAAGTGAATCTCAGCCAGTTAGACAACCTCAAAGAAGACTCAATCCCAAAATCATGGAGGTCGTTAAGAAAGAGATTGATAAATTGTTAGTAGCTGATATCATTTACCTAATCTCTAATTCTCAATGGGTCAGCCCAATTCATGTAGTCCCCAAGAAAACTGTCCTGACCACTGTTACAAATGAAAGAAATGAACTGATCCACATGAGAATACAAAACAGCTAGAGAGTGTGTATAGATTACAGGAAGCTAAATCAAGTTACCAGAAAAGATCACTTTCCTATTCCATTCATTGATCAGATGCTTGAAAGGTTAGCTGTAAATACTCATTACTGTTTTTTAGATGGATTCTCAGGATATTTTCAGGTACCAATTGCACCAGAAGACCAGGAGAAGACAACCTTCACCTACCCTTTTGTAACATTCGCCTACAAAAGGATGCCTTTAGGGCTATGCAATGCCCCAAGTACATTTCAACGGTGTATGGTGAGTATTTTCTCAGACCACATTGAGGATTTCGTGGAGGATTTTCTTGATGATTTCACAGTTTTTAGAAATTCATTTGATCATTTCTTGGGAAATTTGGAAATTTTTTTGAAAACATGCATTGAAGAGACCCTTGTCTTAAATTTTGAAAAATGTCATTTCATGGTCGAAAAAGGGATAGTGTTGGGGCACATAATTTCACAAAATGGGGTTGAGGTTGATAAAACAAAATATGATGTAATAAATTCCTTGCCATATCCAACTTGTGTCAAACATGTTAGATCCTTTTTAGGGCATGCAGGATTTTACAGAAGATTCATCAAGGATTTCAGTAAGATTTCTCTCCCTCTCTCAAGATTACTTCTAAAGGATGCTAAATTTAATATTAATTGTGCATGTAGGGAATCATTTGATTAATTAAAGGAAAGGCTAATAACAGCACCAATAATGTAGCCACCCAATTGGGATTACCCTTTTGAGATACTTTGTGATGCATCCAACCAAGTTGTGGGAGCCACTCTATCACAGAGAATTGACAGCAAGCCTCAAGTCATCTCCTACGCATTAAGGACCTTGGATGAAACACAAATAAATTACACAACCACAGAGAAGGAGTTACTTGTAGTCGTTTTTTCACTAGATAAATTCCGATCATATATTCTGGGCACTAAAGTTGTTGTTTTTTCTTATCATGCATCTCTTAGGTACTAAATGAAAAAGTCGGATGCTAAACCATGGTTGGTGAGATGGATGCTAATCTTACAAGAGTTTAATTTGGAAATCAAAGATAAAGAATGGGACTGAAAATCAAGTGGCTGATCATCTGAGTCGACTATCCCACACTGCTGAAATAGAAATACCAAAGCAGAACCCACTTAATGATGAGCTTCCTGGAGAACGACTCTACATCATCAACAGTGAAGTACCATGGTATGCCAACATTGTCAACTATTTGGTAACATCTCAGGTACCCTCTCATCTAAGCTCTCATCAACAACATAAGCTTAAATCTGAATCAAGATTTTACATTTGGGAAGAACCGTTTCTGTGGAAAATTTGTAATGATCAAATCATAAGAAGATTCTTGCCAAGAAGTGAAATTGAATCAGTGTTTGAATTTTGTCATAAATTATCATGTGGAGGCCACTTTGGACATCAGAGGATTGCCCGAAAAGTTTTAGAATCTGGACTCTACTGGCCCACCTTATTCAAGGATGCATATGAATTTTGTAAAAGATGTGAAAAATGCCAATTTTCTGGTAACATATCCAAACGACATGAAATTCCAAAAAAACCAATAACCTTTTGTGAAATTTTTGAAGTTTGGGGCATAGATTTCATGGGACCGTTCCCAATGTAATTTGGAAATTCATATATTCTTTTGGCTGTAGACTATGTTTCAAAATTGGTGGAAGCAAAAGAAACCAGAACTGATGATGAAAAAGTTGTTTGTGATTTTGTTAGGGCTAACATTTTTTGTAGGTTTGGCGTGCCACAAGAAATCATCAGTGATCAGGGAACTCATTTCTGCAATAGGAAAATGCTATCATTGCTGATGATGTATGGGGTGCATCATAGAACATCTACCCCATACCATCCCCAAACAAATGGCCAAGCAGAAGTCTCTAATAGAGAAATCTAAGTCATTCTGGAGAAGAATGTTAAACCCAACCGGAAGGACTGGAGCCAAAAGTTAGATGATACATTATGGGGATACAGAACGGCCTACAAAACACCGATAGGGATGAGTCCCTATAGATTGATATATGGAAAGAGATTCCACCTTCTTATGGAGTTGGAGCATAGAGCCTACTGGGCGGTCAGAGAGATGAATCTGGACCTTGAGAATGCTGGGAAAGAAAGAAGATTGCAGTTGCAGGATTTAGAGGAAATTAGAAAGGAATCTTTTGAAAACTCAATGATCTATAAAGATAGAACAAGGATGGCCCATGACAAGATAATTCAACCAAGAACCTTCAACCATGGAGATCACGTGTTACTATTCAAATCCAGACTTAAGTTTATGCCATGTAAACTTCATTCCAGATGGGAAGGCCCCTTTACTGTTATTCATGTATATCCCTTTGGTGCTGTGAATATTCAAAAGGAAGGAGGAGGAAACCCATTCACTATAAATGGTCAGAGGCTGAAGAAGTTCCATGGGACCGTACCTCAAGAACTAGTGGAGGAGATCACACTCCTTCACCCTGAATACAAATGAACATCTACCAGGTTGCATCAATCCTTTACACTTGATTAAATGCAGTAACTCCATCTTTTTGAAACATACAAAAAAAACTCCATTTACATGAATTGAGGACACTGCATCAATTATGTGTGGGGGAGGGAATCTTGTAGTCCAAGAGATTTATCAAAAAAATTAATTTCTGTTTTGTTTTGTTTTGTCGAGCCAACGACATTAAACAAAGGTGCTACCGGGAGGCAACCAGCATTTTCCCCCATTTTCCACTTGTCTTCTTAGTCATTTACCAGCATGATTGAACGGGCCTGCACTATCAATTGTTTTCATGTTTTTTTTATTTCAGGTCCATTAATGAAGAGGTTGTAGTGGGATTATACGTCGTGAAGAAAAGGATCCATTTGACAGGGGAGTAAGAGTTTCAATTCTATATTATCCAACTTTATTCCCGACATTTTTAGTCTTTTAAAGAATTAATTAAAAAAATGCATGCCCACGCTTGAATTCATGTTTTACTTGAATTCTCCAGGAGACATGAGTTTCATAGAAATCCAGTCATTCTATGTTTTAGATTTCAATGTTAATGAGATTGAATGATTAAAATGGATAATTGGATGATTAAAGTGATGCAAGGATATTTAAATAAGGACACATGATTTAAGGGAATTAATTGATTCATGTAAATGAAATTTCCCTTCCATTTTTCATTCATTGAATTTCTGAAATTCATGTGAATTAATTTGTTATTATTAATCATGCCATGAGTGATTGTCCAATATCATATTATCATTACTGAGAGGATTTCTAGACCAAATATTTCCTATTTTATCTTGAGCATATTTCTTGAGTGATCTTGGGACGTGACACCTGCTAGAACGTGTATTGAAACTTGTCAAAGCTATGAATGTACAAAACCACATTTAAAATGATTGAGGCATCTCTTTGGCTAGCCACATTTTATCGTAAGACCCACCTTTACATTTATCCTTCGTAAGCCCTTCGATTCCATGAATTGCCTTATAGGTTTAAGCCACATTACAATCCAATTTTTCCTTACCTACCTGCACTTTTAGTATTTTTGATGGTTTTTTCATGTTTGAGTGTGGGGGAAGGGCCTTCGTGTGCGTTCCTTGGGATATGTATCATTTTTGGGTGGTGTAATGTGTGCTTCATCATTTTGGGCAATGTATTATTAGAAAATTGGGCATGAGTTATCATTTCATTATGCTTCTTTCATTTCATCCGGTTCTCCATAAAAAAAAAAGAAAAAAAATTCAAAATAAATTTGTGCCTTTCTGGAGATTTACAAATAAACAGGGAGAACTTGGATGATATCATTCATTGTAATCATTTATTGACT
Organism: Viscum album; assembly: GCA_963277665.1. Lineage (NCBI taxonomy): Eukaryota > Viridiplantae > Streptophyta > Magnoliopsida > Santalales > Viscaceae > Viscum > Viscum album. Next base: position 49,034,359 of record OY728152.1, on the reverse strand, counting down.
CATGACCCATGTTATTGAAAGGGGAGTGCTGTTCTAATTCACATTTCAAGGGGATTTGAGTGAGGTTCATCTTGTGTTTTCACTTGATTAATCATGAAATGTACTTAAGAGTCAAACCTCCTACTTCTGGCCTTAAATTATTTCAATCATTTACCCACCAACCCTAAGCCACAGAGTCATTTGAACCATTATTGCATGTCCTCATGATTTTATGTGTGATTTGTCTTTACGAAGTGGAGAAGTAGTTACTTTATAAGCCTATGGGTAAGGAAAATGTTATCATGATATGAGTATAACTCCACTATTAATTGTATCATGAGTGATGAGAGAAAAGATTCAAAAGTGAGGTAGGTCATGATTTGGCATGTTTAATAATAATAAATTGAGAAGCTTAAATGAAGGAAAGGAGAAGCTTCATTATTTTTCAAAGGGGAAAAGTAAAATGCATGAATTGATTGTTTGTTTAAAAAATAGGAAATTAAATTGTTATTTTTTGTGGAACAGGAAAATTTTATTGGACATTGATAATCATTTGATTTTATTCCATTTGAAATTTAAATATTGGTGACATTGGTGCCCTTTGAATTCCATGTTGAGATTTTATGCTTGAGGACAAGCATAGTTTAAGTGTGTGGGAATTGATAGGGCAAATATTTTCAATTAATTTATATTGAATATCATTGTTTTAATCTCATAAAAGTGTTCCTCTAAGATTAATTATTTCATTTTTATGATTTTGGTGTTATTTTGAGCTGAATAGTAAAAATTGGCCATTTTGGTTTTTTAACAGTTTTTACTTATTTCTGTATTTTGGCCGTAAAATTATCTACCTTGATCCAAATTGAAAAATTATTTTTTTTCCAGATTCTAAACATCCAGGGCATCATTTACTATATGTGTAATAAAAGCTGAATCGGCCATATGGAAGCTCAAAAAAAGCTCACAAGTTGGCTCAAGAAAATTGTTTCCTGTTCTACCTAGTTTGGGTTTGGGATCCATAACTCATCCATTGTGGGCCCAACGCTTGTCAAATTTGGTGGGTGGACGAGAATAGGGTTTTGAAGAATATTTTATTAAGTAAGAACCATGGGATTCGGCCGTTTGAAGGTCCATTAAAGCATCGTAATCCGGGGTTTGGCGTTTTTGAGATTCTAACTAGACAGAATAAATGTCAGAGTAAAAGGGCCATAACTCTCCGAATACCTGTCCAAATCCGATGATATTTTCAGGGGACAAGTCCACGACAATTATGAACAACATTGAAGAAGGGATAAATGCGTGATGATGTCATTTATTGGGTCCAAAACGCGACATAATTCATAGGACAGAAATATGGATATAAAAGGAGGAGAGCTCCCCCTCCTCAACACATGCCATTCTCCATCCCATTCCTTCCGGGACACCAAGAAGATGATATTTTCAGCTTTCTCTTTTATTTATTTTCCTTTTCATGGTTTTTGAATGCATTATTATTCCCCAATCATCTCTCTTACCCCATCCATGAAGGGGTAGTTTCATTTGAGTGATCGGAAAGAGGCGAGGATGGACCTATGTGTTGTGCTTGAATTTTTGTGCTTGAAATGAATAAAATTTGTTCTTCATTCTTCTTATGGTTCCAATTCTTAATTCAGTATTAAATTCTGAATGTGGTTGTGTTAAGGTTTTTATTCTGAAATTACAAATTGATTTGGTCGATGATCACATCTCCCTCAACCCAATTCTAATCTGTATACGGTGGAACATGATTAGGGTTGGGTGGTGATTGCTCGATGGTTGTCAAGCACGTGTGTAGGATTGTATGTCGAAATCTTGGTTTATTAGGGAACAACAATTTCAGGTCTGGGATTGCTCTAATTAATCAAGAGACCTTCTACAACCCTAAACACATTGGAAGGAGGATAGACCAATCTAAGGTTTTAGAAAGGAAAATTTTCATCACATCTCTCTTACCAGTTTAAGGAAGAAGAAGATATAAAATTTGGAAACCAGGATGGCACAACACTAAGTATAGCCGAACCCAATCTGATCACCACCTTTATCATTTGTTAAAATCAATCAATTTCTGTTGTTTCTTTCTCTCATAGTCATTCAAATTAATTAAAACAAATCTTTTTACGAAAACCAACAAAAAGTGACAACCTTATTTTGTGTGCACTCCTCTTTGGGAGACTACCCAGGATCAACTGATATACTATACTTATGTAAATAAAATATTATTTTTCCACGCCCCATGACAGGCGTGTGTCAGTGGCTGATGCTGACACGGGAGGGATCTGAAACGAGCATTCCCCTTCCTGTCGTGGTGGCGGCCGCCAACCTTTCCATGGAGTATGAAAAGTCATGGGAAAAATACAACCCTGATCGGATCCTAGGGAAGGTCATTCGGCAGGTTCCCAAATTAGGAGTTACTACGACTATTGTGCCCACCACACCTTCCTGATCAGTTCTATGGGAGGATCGTCTAATGGCTCATCGGTAAAAGAGGCTCAAGGGATTTTCCTCTTCCAGTCCTGCGGTGGCTGAAGTTCAGGCGGGTTCATCCTTCTTGGATGTGGATGAGGACAACCTTGTCGTTCCGGGTCCTAGTGATACAATACTGAATGTTTTTCCACATGAAACCGGGCTTGGAAACTTGATACCCAAGCCTGAACCGGGGGTAGAGGCTCCAGACATACCAGTTTTGGAACCATCTTCTAACGAGCACATCCCTGCACTAGTTGCAATGCCAGATTTCATTCATGTGCCATCTAGCGAGGATACCAAAGATCCCCATGTCAGGGAGGACCATCGGGTGGTGAGCAGGTGGGCCTGGCCTCGGATTTTCAAGATCGTTACCAAAACTCCTCTAGCTGAGAAGGAAACTAAGACCGAGTCTCTTAGACAGCTCTTCCTGGGCTTGGGGTTTGGTGGCTTTGACTATTGGAAGTTTAATTCTCTTTCTTGCCTAGTTGTCATGGCTCGTGAGGAAGTTGCCACTAGTGAACGCAAACATTCTCACTTCGCTGCTTCTCATTGCAGGACCCGAGCCTTGGAGGAAGCCACGATACAGCTCCATCAGATGATGGCAGAGGAGGTGACCTCTCGAGATCAGGCGGTCGTTCTATCCTACGAGTTGTATGAATGTGATGAATGGGCAGCGATGTAGAGGAATCAGTTGTCAGCTATGACCGGTCTTCTCGAAGACACTAGAAAAGGAATCAACGATCTCCAAACGACAGTGGAACATACTCTTCTGGTGGCTGAGGTTGAAGCCAGGGAGAAGGTCGTGTTGGAACGGTCTTGCAATGACCTCTGCCGCATGGTTGCTGATTTGGTGGAGAGAGTGAGTCAGGCTCCTTTATGACTATCAAAGCCACTCTTGTACCCTCTGGTTTACTTACCCCTCTCCCTCTTTTTGTGAGGGAGAGACCCCAGCTTGTGGATGCCCTCCCTTTTTTTTGTTCGAATGAAACACAGTCTCTTTCAATCACTTGTTGCTGTAAAATTTTATTGTTACTTAGAACAATTATTGTGTAAATAACAACCCACTGAATTAGAATTAATCATAACTTAGGAAAACAAACTCTAACTTTTGCCTAGACCATGGGGTCCAGTGAGCATAGTTCGACTATTTCTAGGATTTTATAATAAAACCCCACAAACATTTTGTCTTTTCTATTAATTCCTTGATTTTTCCTAGGCTTATTTAGTGTGAACCAGCGGGTATGGCCTGACATTATCATAGGTATCTCTTTTCAGGTTTTTGGCCTAACAGGCTCTCTGCCTCTCATTTTTTTAGCAGTTTAAAGTCTCGTTAAAAACACAATCATTACTGATGTTTTTGGTCGAACAGCATTGACCAAACATGGTGGGGCGAGGGCCCCAATGAGGTTTGGTTGGCCAGAAGATGTCTTAATACCCTTCAGATGCATGTGGGGGGAAAACATATTGGAAGACATGCAGGGCATGTCTCAAGGCATGGGAGCTGCATCCGCGTACAGAGGTAGGAAGAGCATTGCCTAAGGAAGTATTTCCTTTGGAAGACGGGGCAGGGGCGATCAATATGAAGAGCCACTGTGGGAATGGTATGAATAGTCATAAAAAGGTATCCTTAAGTCAATGACAATCCATTTCTGATGGCCAGGGGACTTCATGGATGTCTGGATCTTGGAAACCACGATGGGTGGATTGGAAAATTATGAAAACCACTAGGGGTGGGTCAGAAGTGGAGTGTAACATCTAAATGTGTTTTGGGAACATCCGTACTAATCAGGATCATGGTCAGGAGACCACTTTCCTATGCATTTAATTAGCATAAGGGATGGTTGAGGCTTGGCGCAGTTTAAAGTCATGCAGCTGGGACATTATTTCAAATACAACGACTTCTCCTGGTTCTTAGAAATCTTTTCAAAGACGTTCTACAATATTCATGTAGGGATACGAAAGAGGTTGGTAAACTATAGCTCAGAGGGTTTTCGAATCCCATGATAGACATGGGGACTCAAGGCCCAAGAGGCGTACAGAGAGAAGCATTGCCTAAGGAAATATTTCCTTTGGTAGATGGGCCAGGGGTGATCAATATGCAGAGCCGCTGAGGGAATTGTATTCATAGTCTTACAATGTTTCCCTTAGGTTAATGATTTTATTCCCCCGATAGCCAAGAAACATCAGGGAAGTTGAGATTTGTGGCCACCAGGGGTGGATTGTGAGAGATTGTCTTTTTATGAGTGCAGAGTATGGATTATGATGAGAGGCTACCTGGATATGGGGAAAACATCTAGACTAAACTTCCTGAGAATGGGTGAAGTAATCCCTTATCACACAGGTGTGAGACGGTGACTTATGTCGGTCTGACCCGTGCACTGATGGACAAAGAAAATCCTTCATTCCTTACTGAACCCATGGAAGGTTTGACCATCCAGTTTATCGTCATGTGGTTAGGACATATTCCTTATAGTTTAGTGTCATGCGGTAAGGACGAGGGGCGTTATTTAATGGTTGATGTGCAGTTTAACGTCATTCAGCGAGGAAGAGTGGCATTTTTTAAGCCAGTGAAAATGCTTATGGATGGAGGCTTTTCCCGGGAAGGTTAATTCTTGGTCTTTGCAGTTTTATGCCAAGCGACAAAGATATCCCGTGCATTTTATCATCATGTGGTAAAGACGCTTGACCGGGTAGTTTAACTTCGTGTGGTAAGGACGTAGTTAAAAAGGCCGCTCTTGATTAGTATGTAACTGGGCCCGAGTATCCTGGCATGTCCAAGATGTGGAGGGGGGGTTGATAGTTTAAATCATGGTTCTGGGAATTCTTGAATCAGGATAGAGGATATAGAGGCTCTGAGTTCGGTAAGCATACAGAACTAGGAAGAGTATCGTCTGTGGAAATCGTTCCTTTGGTAGACGGGCCAGGGGCTATCAATATGCTGTGTCGTGGAGGGCATGGTATGCATAGTCAAGAAAAGGTGTCCATGGATCGATTACTTTCTTCTACTGATGGCCATGAATGGTTATGAAGATCCGCAATTATCTGGGTCATGACGTCTGTCATTTGGTAGGAAAAATGTCCGGACATGTTGGGAATACTTGGACCTGGTTGCTGTTAAAGCTTAGAGAGCTCCCTGTGCTGATTTATTTTTCTCGTGGGGGCGTTCCTTCACTCCATGTAGTTTAACGTCATGTGAGAAGGACGAAGTACTCCTAGTTTAGTGGTCATAGAGCTTGGACCATTGGATGACTATTGCTGTAGTCACTCGAAGGATAACTGGGTCAACATGTTCTGATATACTTGAAACAAGGTGGCTGATGAAGATTGTGAACCGCAACATTGAGTTTTCCAGGATCAGGAGGTGGGGTGAGGGGGCTCTAAGGCAGGTAAGCATACGGATATGGGAAGAATACCGCCTGAATAAATCTTTCCATTGATGGACGAGCCAAGGGATATCATTATGCAGAGCCGCTGAGGGCATGGTATGCATAGTTGTACAAAGGTGTCCCCAGTTCGATAAAATTCCACTTTTGATGGCCATGAATGATTTTGAGAATTTTCGATTGCTCACAGTGCAGAGTTCGGCATGTGTGGATAATGGTGTCCGAGTATACAAGAAACATCATCACCCCAATTGTCCATTGAGTAAAAGTAGCCTAGTCCTGGCTTGACGTTCATTGATGCAGGTCGCTATGTGAACCACTGACGGACACATAGGCTATCCAGGTAGGGATACACTAGAAACAATTGGATGTGGAAAGGGGAATGAACTTGTAAACCACTTTTCCATAAACGTCTGGGTCGGGAGATGTGATACGCGGGCTTTGAGGCCGGTAGGCGTACGGAGCTAGGAAGAGTGCCGCCTGTGGAAATCTTCAATTTGGTAGATGGGCCAGGGGATATCAATATGCAGAGCTACTGAGGGCATGGTATGCATAATCATGAAACGGTGTCCACGGGTCTATGACTTTCCACTTACGATGGCCATTAGTGGTTATGAAGATCCATAATTATTCAGGTCGTGGAGTCTGATATATGGAAATGATGCATCCAAATGTGCAGAGTATGTCCATCTCGTATCACCAAGTGTCTTGGGTGGGTTGAAATGAAGTCCGTGTAGTTTAACATCATGTGGTTAGGATAAAGTCCGTGAAGTTTAACATAATGTGGTGGGGACTAAGTCCGTGTAGTTTAACGTCATCTGGTACGGACGAAGTCCGTGCAGTTTAACATCATGCGGTAAGGCCAAAGTATACACCCCAATGCTGGTCTGGTCTGTGCACGGGGGAAGGGGAATTTTTAACATTATTGTCCATGCAGTTTAACATCGTGCAGAAAGGATGAAAAAATACTCCCCGTACAGGTCTAGCCCATACATGGGGAAAAGGGAGCATTTTTAAATCATTCTATCTGTGTAGTTTTATGTCGTGTGGTAAGGACGGGAAGTACACCCCGTGCCATTCTGGTCCGTACAAGGGTGGAAAAGGTCCTCTTATTTTTTATTCAGGGAGCTTGTCCAGGACTGGGAACCCTGGTGCCACTATGTATCCTGTGAGGGCAGGAATCAAGCCGCATGTAGTTTTTTGAAAGATGTACAGCCCGTGTAGGTCTGGACCATACACAGGGAGCGAGGGCATTGCTAAAACTTCATGTCCGTGCAGTTTAACATCGTGCGGTGAGGACGAGGGATACACCCCGTGCAGGTCTGGTCCGTACACAGGGGGAAGATGGCATTTATTAGGGAGTGTCTTGGCCAGGATAGGGGATCCCAACGTTACTACGTATCCTGCGGGGGCAGGAATCAAGCTGTACATAGTTCTTTGAAATCTGTGCAGTTTAATGTCATGCGATGAGGATGAAAGGGTATTATTAGATTCCATGCAGTTTAATGTCATGCAGTTAGTACATGAATACACCCCGTGCAAATCTGGTCTGTACACAGGGGAAGGGGCATTTTTTTGAGGTAGTTGGGCCAGGGTGTGGAATTTTGGCGTCACTACATATCCTACAAGGGCAGAAATCAAGCCTTACATAGTTCTCTGAAAGACGATACACCCCTTGCAAGTCTCGTCCGTAAACAGGGGAAGAGGGGATTTTTGAATAATCTTTTCCATGCAGTTTAACGTCGTGTGGTGAGGATGAGTTCTGTGCAGTTTAATGTCATGTGGTAAGGACGAGGAATACACCTCGTGTAGGTCTAGTCTGTACATGGTGGGAGGGAGCATTCTTGACCCTTATTATCTGCGTTGTTTAACATCATGAGGTAAGGACAAATTCCGTGCAGTTTAACGTCGTGCGGTGAGGATGACTTCTGTGCTGTTCAACATCGTGCAGTGAGGACGACTTCCGTGAATTTTAATGTCGTACGGTGAGGATTACTTCCATGAAGTTTAAAATCATGTGATGATGAAATCTTCTGTGCAGTTTAACGTCATGCGGTAAGAATGAGTAATACACCCCATGTAGGTCTGGTCCGTACACAGGGGGAGGGAGTATTCTTGACTCTTATTATCCACACAGTTTGTCGTCATGCGGTAAGGATGAATTCCATGCAGTTTAACGTCGTGTGGTGAGGACGAATTCCGTGCAGTTTAACGTCATGCGGTCAATATGTCTTCCGTGCAGTTTAACATCGTGTGGTAAAGACGTATTCCATGTAGTTTAACTTTGTGCAGTAAAGATGTATTCCACATTCAGTTTCTATGCGAAATACTTCTTTAAGAATCTCACATTTGTAGGAGTAGTTATAAATTGTCCGTCCATAGAGATCAGGGTATATGCTTTGTTGGAGTGGACCTTGTGTACAACGTATGGTCCCTCCCATTTGGGCTCCAGCTTTGGAGGTTTCTTTCTGTGTATCATTGGGGTCCGGAGGACCAATACCAATTCTCCTTCCAAGAAAGACTGAAGATGAACCTTTTTGTTGAAGGCTTGGGCGATCCGGTTCTGGTATACCTTCAGATGGTGCAAAGTGTGCAGCCTCTTCTCTTCTAGCTATTCCAATTCACCTAGCTGCTTTTCTGACTACTCATCATCAGATAATTGATCACACAAGGAAACACGGAGTGAGGGAAGTTGGAGTTCAATGGGAAGGACCTCCTCTATAACGTACACCAACGAGTATGGGGTGGCCTGAGTAGTGGTGCAGATTGTGGTGCGATAATACCACAATGCATGGAGGAGTTTATCCGGCCATGAATTCTTGTCTTTGTCCACCATTTTCTAGAGAATGTTGTACAGGGTCATTTTTAAAGCCTCTATCTGTCTATTGGCTGCTATATGGTAGTGGGATGAGTGGTTAGCCTTGATACTATATTCATTGTATAGTTTATCCAATTCAGCAGAGCAGAAGTTGGTGTTGTAGTCTATTAGTATAGTATGAGGGACGCCAAATCTAGTGATGATATTGGACTTCACAAATATGAAAATATTTCTAGCCCCGACATCCTTGACGGGTATGGATTCAACCCATTTGGAAAAGAAGTCAGTTGCTGTGAGGATATACTTCAACTATTTGGCCATGGCGGGAGGATATGGTCCCACGACGTTCATTCCCCAGACAGAAAATGTCCAGGAGTACATGGCCTAATGGAGTAACTCTGGGGGTTGGTGTATGAAGTTGGCATGAATCTAGAATTACTGGCATTTTGTGGTAAAACGCTCGTAGTCTCGTGCCACTGTGGGCCAGTAGTACCCAATCCTCTGAACCTGATGGGAAAGCTTGGTCATCGATTGATGTTCTCCACACACTCTTGCATGTACTTCATTAATACAGTGGCGGTTTCCTCTCCATAAATGAATCTGAGGAGAACTCTGTCAAGGCCTCATTTGTAGAGGACTTCTTGCTGACCTGCATCGCTATATAGGATAATGTTTATTACCATCCTCCATATTTTCTCTCATTCAGCCCTGTCTGATGGAAGTTCTCCCCATTGAAGGTAGCATATAATGGGGGTCATCCAGCCAGTTGCAGGAGCATATGGCTCGGGGATAGGACTGACTTCATGGATTTGCTCCGTCTTATCCTTGAAAAACAGAAATACCATTCAACAGTGAGTAATACAGATGACTGTTTCATTCAGGCCTAGTTCAGCTAGGGCTGTGGCCTCATTGGCTAATGTATCAGCATGAGCATTCTGAGACCAGGGAATATAGGTTAATGTTGCTTCTGTGGAAAATCATCCATTAACCCTCAAACATGGTCAAACAGGGGGATCAACTCCTCCTTTTTAATAGCATAGTCACCATTGACTTGCTTTATGACCAGTTTCGAGTCACCTTTTACCTTAAGGTGATGTACTTGTGCCTGGAGTACGAGTTCCAAGACTGCAATGAGGTCTTGATATTCCACTACATTGGTCATGCACCCCTCTGATAGGAGGAAGGAATATGGTATGACTTCTTTTTTCTACGGATAGGAGTATTATCCACAAATCCACTTTGTTAAATCTGGGATCCTCCATCATTCTTCCCTGTTGGGATTCGAGATGCACCGTCGAAGTACATTTCCCTTGCAGGGAACTACTCTTGAACCGAGAAGACTTCTTCATCAGGTAGCTCGGTGTCTAGTGCAGTGGTCCCTATCTAAGGGTGTTCTGCCATAAAGTCTGTTAATTCCTGACCCTTGATGGATTTCTGAGGCACAAACCGGATGTCAAACTAGCAGGATGACCGCTCATCGAGATAGGTGTCTAGTTAGCATCAGGAGACTGAGGATGTACTTGAGCGAGTTACTTTGAGAAATCAAATGGACCTTGTGATGCTGCAGATAATGTCACAATTTTTGAAATGCGAAGACTAAGGCCAAACAGTTCTTCTTGATATTTTAGTATCGAGTCCTAGCATCAATCATTGTTCGGCTGAGGTAATAGAGACTGTTTTCACTGCCAATGTCATTCTTTTGTGCAAGGAAGGGACCCAGTGATCACTCTAAGGATGTCACGTACAAGATGAGAGGTCTTCCTTCAACCGGGGGCATGAGCACCGGTTGTCTTAAGAGGTACATATTCATGTTTTCGAACGCCTCTTGGCAGTCATCTATCCATTGGTACATGACCCCCTTCTTCATTAACCTGGTGAAGGGAAAACATTTGCCTGCCAGGTTGGCTGTGAAATTCCTAATATAGGCTAGGTGTCCTTGGAATCCCCTCCACTCAGTGAGATTGCGGGGAGGTGGAAATCTAAGGATAGCATTCTTCTTCTCAGGGTCTACTTCGATGCCACAATGGCATATGGTGAAGCCAAGTAATTTCCCTTAGGTAACCCCAAAGGCGCATTTCAAGGGGTTCATCTTCAAGCTATGCTGTTGGAGCTTGTTGAAGAAGGTCTCAAGGTCCGACAGGTGATCCGAGCGCTGTCTGGACTTGACCACTAGGTCATCAACATAACATAAAATGAATTTCCCTTAGAACGGTTTAAAGATCTGATGGATAGCACCTTTATATGTGGCACCAGCATTCTTGAGACCAAAGGGCATGACCCTGTAATAGAATACCTCTTGAGGGTCCCTGAAGGTAGTGGATTCTTCATCTTCTAGGGCCATCCAGATTTGATTATATCTAGAATAGCCGTCCATGAAGTATAGAGCCTCATACCAAGTCGTCGCATCGATTAATAATTCGATGATTGGAACCGGGAAGTCATCTTTTGGGAAATTATGATTAAGATCTCTGAAATAGATGCAGACGTGGATTTTCCCATTCTTTTTCTTGACAAGGATGATGTTGGCCAACCAAATGGGATACTGGACCTCTCGAATGAAGCATGTATTACTGATCTTATCGACTTCAGCCTCTATTTTGGCGGCATATGAGGGATGCGTCCTTCTGGCGGCCTTTTTATAGACCCGGTGATCTTCTCGAAGGCCTAGGTGGTGCGTCGCCACATCAGGATCAAGTCCCAACATTTCTATGTAATTCAATGCAAAACAATCACTGTGTTACCTCAAGAAAGAGTTATATACCTCGTGCTCCTTGGGGGACATGGCTACACTAATGAGTGTAGGAATCATATCTTCCTCGGTACCCAGATTTACTTCCCTGAGTTCGTCTATAGTGGTGGAGATACCTTCCTCAAATACAAGAGGCGCGTCCCCGAGATCTTCCCCCTCTTCTTCTCCCAAGTCTTCATCTCCTTGATCTGATGAGGAGAGTGTTCCTGACACGGGTTCTTGGGGGTTTGATGGAGACGCATCATGGGAATACCCGCTTGAGTATCCGTCCCTAGATCAATGGTTAACAGACGATGTCTCATTATCGTGCTTGGCCATCGTGGAAGAAGTCATGAGGACATCTGAGGGCATGTCCGTTCTTGAACTTCGACTCTCAACATGGTTGATTGGCAGGACATAATCACTGCCAAGCTGCCTGAGGGGGTCATCAGGAACAATTTCCAGGCCATTTGGAGTGGGGGTCAAATCGACACCATCGACCAAAGGCTTCTTTTTCTTTTTCTAATAGAACCTGGCGTCAATGTAATGTGACTCAAAGAGCTCGAAAGGGACCTTGATGGCATGAAATGTTCCACTTTGTCCATTAACACAGTACTTGATACACTGGTGGTAGGATGAAGGAACAACTTTGTGATTACGAAGCCATGACCTTCCAAGCAGGGCATTGAATGATGTGCTCTACCAGACCACCAAGAATTCCGTGTAGGCTACCAGGTCACCAAAATGGGTCATTAGATTGATTTTCCCATCAGTTTCGGCTCACTCTTTTTGTAACCTAACAATTTTGTGGTCGAGGCGATTAGGTCGTCCTCATTGTATCCCAACTTACTGAGTGTCCTTAGACGAAGGTGGTTAACTCCAGAGCCATTGTCTATAAAGACTTTCTGGATCTCAATACCATTCAGTGAGCCGGACACATATAGTGGCCAGGTGTTTCCTTGCCTGATGGCATCTTCATCCTGATCAGTGAAGGAAATCACCGCATTTCATTCAGCCGGGTCAGTCTCCGTTCGGTAAATTTCGGCGGCGTCTACCTCGGCTTGAAACTCATGGGGGCTCATCAGAGCTTCTATAAGCACCTCCCTGAGGTCTGCTGATAGACTCAGGGCATCTAGGATGGACAACATAGCTGGTACTAATGCCATCTGCTTAAGGATATCCTATTTCTTCTCTAGCAGCCGACGCTTCTCCATTGGGAGGAGAGTCTTAGCAGATACATTAGGGTCTGGAGCATTTGACGAGGAGGGGTCGGTCATGGGGTTGGATATCGATGGCACTCTCACGTTTTGAGGACTTGGCCCGGCCGGTCTGTTTGTGTGCACTAGGCAGCCAGACACTTGCTCCACCTCTGGTGGGTAACGCAGAACAACAGGGCCAGAGTGGTTGCATGGGGAGGTGGAGGGGCATTCCTTCTCATGCTGAGTCTGTTAAAGGGCTCTCCCATGGGTTTCCGCAATATTAACGGTTTGGGCCAGGGTCCAACTGTAGGGTTGGTTTCAGCCATGGTTGTGCCTCCCCTGGTATCCCCTACCTCTGTAATTCCTCCTCCTGGATCCTCGTGCAAGGAACTAAGGTTTGTAACCATACCCTTTGTCAGGGAATGATTCCATAAGATGGATGATGTTAATAGAACCAATTATTGGATCTTCATCCTCTAACAGGTCAACCTGGTCGGTTCTCCCTGATGGTGTTGTTTGGTGGGTTGGTGCCCATGGCGCCAAATTCGAGGGCATATAATCTTCCAAGTTCGGGACTAACTTTGGCCCCGTTGCGGATTGCTCCTCTTGCGATTGTTTCCTCCTTCTTCGATTACGCCAAGATGACCGGGTCGTGGAGGTTTGTGAGGCCGATACTCTCAGCTCTATGTCTTCAGGGGCTGTTGGTGGAAACAATGGCTGCTGTAGTTGAGATCAGAGTATTCCATGGGCTCAGTTGATAGTCTTCTGAATCATCCAGTTGTCAAATTTATGCCCCTACTTGCGGGTGACTTTATGCCATCCCTCCTCTTTGTCGAAGTTGGTGGTAGACATACATGCCACATGTACTGGGGGTGGTCCAAGCTCGACCTTCCCAGAGTCGACCATCTTCTGCAGGAGGTCTTTGAAGATGAACCATTATCGAATACTATGTCCCAACATTCGATGGTGGGGGCAGTAATATGGCCTGTCATCGCAGCCGACCTCTTCAGGTTTCATCGGCTCCAGAAGGCAGAGCAAGTTACAGTTCATGGCGGCAATGAAGTAGCGGCGGACTTGATCAACTCAGAATGAGTATACTTTTTTGTCTTGGTTCCTCAAACTGGTTCTGCTTCAGTCCTCACTGATCATCACATTTAGGCAGAGGTGGCCGCTGATATGCAGGGAGCCCTTGACGATTTGGTGGAGGCCTAAGCGGTGGAGCAGGCATAGGGGCCGTCTTGAGTGTGACAGCGGACACTTCAGCTCTAGGGGCTCTTCTCGCAGGAGCCTACGAGGCTATTAGGGACTTTGAATTAGTCCGCTGCAGGGAGTCCTCAATTCTCAAGGCAATGGTCAAGAGATGGCAGAAGCCAGTGGTGCACTCCACTGGTATAAGCAGTGTTCGGAGCTCATCTCGAAGACTATCGATGCATATGGCTAGAATCTCATCTTGAGGCATTGGCCAGTTTAGAGAATAGGTAAGACCTTTCCATCTGGTGATGAAATATAAGACCCTCTCATTCTCCCTCTACATGTAGTTCATGAGATCTCTGACTATTGTTTTAGGAAACGTTGAGCTGAAGTGGAACAGGACTGCTACCGAAGGTCTTCCCATCACTTTATTGACTGGGCTGGCAGACTCGTATACCAAATGAAGGTGGATCCTTTCATGGTCCGTACGAAGCATCTGAGTTTCACTGCTTCTTACTTCATCAGATTTCCCATCGTAGGGTCACAATAGGGTGCGTAGTGCACCAAATTCTGCTCCGGATCACTTGATCCATTGAAGATAGGGAATAGAGGGCTCCCAAAATTGGGTGGATTTGGTGTGTTGCTCACCCAATCTGGGTAGGGTTTCTGCTCTGGCAATATCAGAGTGTGTCGACCTTCCATCGCTTCAAATCGAGCTGTTAGTGGCTCGATGGTGTTAGTGAGACCCTGGTTTACATCCTTTTGATCCCGGTCCTAGGCAGGCGTAGCCCGAGTCATTGCCTGAGGATCCGGATTGGCCGACACTTGGGGTGTGTGTGCCGTTTGTGGAACCTTAGGAGGAGCAGCTGTACTTGCTCCGGTTGCTTCCTGTGTGGAGGGAAGTCTTGGTATTCCTCCGAATCTACGTTTAGGTAGTTGGATGGGTTGGTCGCCTCGCAGGATGGGAGCCCTGACCGTATTTCGTTTACAAGGGAAAAACATATCGTTTGAGGTGCACTTTCTGGGAGTGCATGATGCGGTTCCCCCTAGGGTGCGCTTTCAATAAGGTGGTTCATCTAGAGTAGCTCAGCGTTAAGCCGCTGCAATTCCTTCATCTCCTCTTCCTGTCGAGAGAATCTCTCTTCGAGCATGAGCGGCTCATCATTGTCGAGAGAATGAGGAGGGTTAAGGGTAACCAGTCCTTTGTTCTTATCCCTGTTGGAAGCTCACTGGGTAGGCGGAGGAGGATTGGCTAGAAGGAAGACCATATTTAGGGTGTCCCTCTGGTTCTGGGTGTGCACACCAGGTGGTTGGTTGTGAGTCACAGTCTGGCTGGAACTATCTTCTCCTGATCCATCCGGATTTGCAGTATCTATTGTATCACCCATGGGGTTAACCTCTATGACGTTGATAGATGCATATCACGAGGCAGAGAAGATATCAACTTCCAAATGGGAAGAGGATCTCCCGCATCTTTTACAGGCCATCCCTTTTGTGTCCTGGGATTGCCTTCAGACTTCTTGATGAAGGGTGATGCAGAGAGTTCTTTGATGTGACCTTATGGTGCGCCTTACTCTCGGAGGGGATGATGGTTCAAATGATAGGATAGGACGAGAACCCTCACTTCTGATTGTCCTCCCCAGATGATAGAATACTGATTCTCATGGGGGAGGTTGTTGTTGAGGGGGTAATAATTCCCCCAACCCTGAGGGCTGGGGTAGGCTCTCTTCCTTGGACATTGAGTCTCTTCCTAGTTTTATTAGTATTACAGGCATTTGTTGTTAAAAATTAACCCATCCCTGTAGGCTGGGGTTGACCCTGGATTACAGCAGTGGCTACGGGTATCGCTACCATCTTGATCATGCATGCCCCCATTCGGGGGTGAACCAGACCTGGTGCCAAATTCACCTGTGGATAAATCCCTTCTGGGGAGGTAGGCAAAGATCACTGATTGGCCTCTCTTAGGCGAGAGGCCGGTTGTATGCTCTCGGTGGCCGGATTCAGGAGTTCTTGAATGGCTTGTTCCCACTAGGCCTAACGCTTCTGGGACTTACTCAAGGTCTAGCTCTGTTGGGTGTGTTGCCTTTAATGATCTGGGAGACCACTCGATTTCCGCCTTGATGTGATGACGTTGCAAGACACCGTTCTGAACGGGGTTTTCTGGGCGGGGAACGGAGTGAAATGCAGATCTCTATGTTCCCACCATCCCCTGATATGGACTCTCATTGGAGCGTCACCGATGAGGAGGTGTAGCTGGTGTAGCGCACAGAGGTGGGCTATCTCCATGTTTCCTATACACCTCTCGGGTCGCTGTTGTCGTGCTGAAGGAAGAGCTTCCAGGTCGATGTGATGCAAGAGGTCTCCTATCATCTTGATGTGGTCTACATACCCATCATAGGCCATGAAGATTGATTTCAGTCGGTGGAGGGTTGTCCTTATATTATGGCGGATGTCGTGCACACATTCTTCTGACAACTCTCTGGGTATGTTGAACTGAGAGATGGTCGTAGGGGAAAACATAACTCGTATATCTTCCCTAACCAGTTGTTTTATCAAGTGCAACATATCGGCATATTCCTCCGCTAGTGACTCCTCTACCTAGTCGGCCAACCTGAGATGCTCGCTATCAGTGTAGTCAGAGGTAGTGGGACCGGTAGGTGCTGAATCATTTTTTGGACGATTCCGAGGTGGTTCAGAGGATGAACATGGCCCTGGACCGTCTTTTGATTTTATAAGGATTTCGTCGGCACTAAGAAGGAATCTGACATGCTTAATCATGTCCTTCTGAGTGCCACGACATACGAGGTCTTTTCGGTGCTTGATTCGGTAGGTGGAGAACCTTGCTTTTGATATGATATGCCATCGTGGGGAGGACCTCCGCAATGGTGGCCGTAATGGTGAGGACTACCATTACTACTTGATGCTTCACTACATAGAGGACATTTGCAGCGCACACCCTGGGTAGGACCTCCATGGTGTGTCACCGCAAGGGGAGGACCTTCTGGCTGTGTAGGGTCATTACGGGGAGGACCTTTGCAACAACTACCATAATGGTAAAGATGACCATCATGGCTTGACGTTCGACGTGCATCCTGGGGAGGACCTTTAGGACACACCGTGACAAGGGGAGGACCTTCTTGTTTCTTGGGGCCAATGTGAGGAGGACCTTCACAATGGTGGTCATGATGGTGACGACTACCATCACAGCTACGACAATGGAGAGGACTACCATTACTGCCACCGTAGGGAGAATATCTGCGGGATACATCCTAGGGAGGGACTCCAGAATGTACTACAATGAGGGGATGGACTTCTCATTTCTCAACGTCTCTATGGGGAGGTCCTCCGTTTTCAGGGTGGTGAGGACTACCACCGTGATCTGATGCCTGGCTGTGTGGAGTTCTGTTGCAGTGTAACCCCGGGGGAGGACCGTCAGGGCAGGCAACAACAAAGGGAGGACATTCGTGTCGTGATGAGATGTCACTACGGGGAGGGCCTCCACAGTTGTGACTATGAAAGTGAGGACTACTATCATAGTCTGTGGTCCTACTGCATGGAGAGTGATTGCAGTGTATACCCCAAGGAGGACCATCAGGGTGGACCATAGCAAGTGGAGGACCTTCTTGCTGCTTGATCTTCTGGTCACGTGGAGGTTTTCGGTGACTCGCATCAAAAGAGGAGCTCTTGTGATCGATCATTATATGCCCGCGGGGGAGGCCCCCACGGGTGCTCTGGGGAGGACCTTCATAGCTTCTGGTAGCGACATTGTGGGGAGGACCTTCACAATTGCTACTACCACTCCCATAATATGGTAATGGGTGGGTAGTGTTCTAAGCCTTTGATATATGCTTAGCAGTGTTGGGAACCAAAGCTTCCAGCAAAGCAGAGTCATGAACCCCCCCCCCCCCTTTATTTTAGACTACCTTTGGCACGTTTGAGGCACTTTCTTTTGAGTAGCTGGGACCATCTCCTATTGATAACAGCCTTCAACTTTTGGTCACTATCTAATTGGGTCCTATGATTCCGCCGGGATACGCCGATGAACATCATGACTTTTAGCAGGGATATATGTCTGCTCTGGAGCATCCACTGTGATGGACGGGTGTCCCCAAGTTGGAATGAGTGAAGCTGCTCGATCCGGTTGCCCTTGCATCGCAGAATATGGCCGGAAACCCTCCTGGGAAGAAGAATGGATGCAGATCTACATTGAGGCGGCTATCTCATCACTTAGATGAGTCTCCTCAATTGGGGAGATGGGCTCACGAGCCCGAGTCCTTGCTGTTTCTGCTGATGCAATTACATTCTGGCAAGTCTGCAAGATATGATCTGGGATCGATACATGCTCCTCTATCATTTCCTAGATATGTAGAGAGACATCTTTGGCTGGAACGGGTATGAAGGCCCATTATGGTATTAGAGTAGGATTATGGTTCTCCGGTCCTCCAGTGGTCAGTGGGTACTGACAATTCTCCTTTTTCGGGGTAGGTGAACGAATCTGCCCCTTTACCAGGATTCTCCGGTTTATATCTCCGTTTGCTGCCACATCGGGATGGCGGAAATTACTTGAATCCGCAGGGAGCTGGCCCTGCATATATTTGATTCCAACCATATTCAGTTGGTGGACTTTCCTAGCGGGGAGATGTGCCTGCCTATGATGTGTCGCCACATCTGGGTGGCGGGCTTTGTTGATCGCCACCATATCAGGATGGTGGGTGTCTGAAGCAACTGCTAGGAGCTAGTCATGAAGATGCCGGGTCGCCACCACATTAGGTTGGTGGGCTTCACGACCCTGGGCGGGGAGAGGTGCCTGCCCAGTATGTGTCATCCTACGTGAGCGACAGGTTTGATGGAGCTCGGTGGGGGTGCACACCGGCTCGTACAATGCCGCAATGTCTAGATGGCGGGCTCGAGAGGAGTGAACAGATGTAGGTGCCTATTCATGGTACATATCTGTGGATGGGCAGCGGAGCTCCTCCTGAGGGACCAGGGTGACGACTGGTAGCCAATTGTACGTCTGCCTCCCTCGTCGGGTGGTTTGAGGGGCCAGAGCTCAGGGAGCGTGGGCCTGAATCCTCGAGGAGACATCCTCCTTAGCGCGAGGATGTTGAATCACGGCGTGACTGTGAGGACGTCTTCCAGTGGGGGCCTTGAGCGGAACCCCCATTCGGTGGGGATGAAGTCCTCAACATCGACCTCATCCGCCTCCCTAAGATAAGGGATGTACTCATTGTCCCGTTCTGGGGATAGACTCCCGAAACGGTTGGAGATAGCTACAGGGGTTGTATGGATCTACCTTTGCGGCCACTGTTGGGCAGGCGACCGGCGAGTTCTGGTGGATTGGAGGGTGTGCATTATCTTCTCTGTTGTAGAGACCCAAATCTTGATGTTTATGGACATTACATTACTTTTACGAAATACTTAGTACATAAAAAAACCAGACACACAAGGACTGTAATAGTTTAGTGTCTTTGGAAACTCCGAATATAATCTTCTAATCGTGGTGAAACATCTTCAACATCTCCCATAAAGATCTTCCCCTTTTTTTTCTTACCTAAAACCTTTATTTATATCCTGGGGAAAAGAAAACATAAAAGGGTTGATCTCAAATGCCCAGTAATGGTAAACATAGAGAACATAAAACAATCCATAAACATTTGAATGCAAAAACTTGAACATGAAATCTAAACATCAAAATCTTGAGCAAAGACATGAATCTTGGAAGTACGTAAGGAATATATCATAAGGGAACATCAATCATGATAAAATTGCATGGGAATAAAACATGTAATTATGGAAACCATTAAGCACATGTAATGATTTCCATAGTAGCCAAGGCATTGCTACCAAGACCATCATTGTGGACAAAGTCCCTTTCTGAATCGAGTTCACTCCTCGTTTCAGTCCTGTAACACTGAACCGGATTAACTTACCGTTCCATCCATGTCTATATCATCAGATATAAATCTCTACCCAATTCATTGGTGGGAGATATAGGTCCCACCCATCTCATAATTAAATCTTTCTTACTTGTGCCACAAAATAAACTTGAAACATTTATCATAACCCAAAGAATAAAATGGGATTCATAAACATCATCCCATCATCACATAATCCATATGAAACAAATGGATATCATTTCGTCATAATAAGAATCATACCATGTATAAAATAGAAATATTATACTTGAAACATTCACATATGAAATAATGTCATCTTAGGTTAAAAATGTTTTTGATAAAACATTTGAAATGAATTCTTGAAGAAAATATCCTTTCTTCTTCAAAATCATTTTATTTTCACAAAATGCCATGAACTTTTAAAAGAAAATGATTTGGTTGAAAATAGTCATGAAATATTTTCGAGGAAGCTTCATAAAAATAATGCTTTATAAAACCATAGAAAATCCTTTCATGTCATATAAGTTAAACCAAAACATTCTCCTCGTACTTTTTTCAGAAAAGTTAAAAAGCACCTCGTAACGTAAACAAAAGAAAGATTTCTTATATACCATTTAGTAAAAGTAAAAATGGGTAAAAAGGACATTAAACGTACATAAAAACACTTTAAGAAAACATGTACATGGATGACAACAATAACCCCAGTAAATACTTACGAATCAGCAATCTCGGATAAAAATGAGATTTGCAAAATTATAGCTTATCTTATGTCCGATATGCTTCGTACATATCCGAACCTCCTGTATAATGATTTAAATAATGTCATTGACTTATTACGGAATCATATTCATTGTTATGATGTCATATATTTTTCACTTATGACTTTATATTACCCATTCTTCTATAAATTCCATGTTAAAGCAGCGTTTTGGGTAAAATCATTTCATTTATCGTATGTGTTTCGACTTTTTGTTCTTGATATTAATACATATATCCTGATTTAAATAATTCCAGAATGTAAAACATGACTTATATATAATATATATTCATCATATACATATATATATTATAGATCGATAAAAGGAATGAAATACATCGTTCATGGAGACGGTAGGTCGTACGTACGCATGAACGTTGTTTTCGTTTCCTTATTGAATTGAATGAAACTAAATAGGTGAAATAAATATATATATACATAAATCAAGTAGCTTTATTATTTCATATATTTCATGATTACTTATTATATATACTTTATAATCATTTATGAATGGTTAATCATGGGTAATGAATCTCATCGCGTCGTGGAGACGGTATTCCGTACGTACGCACGCGCGGTGATTTCATTTTCCGTAGGATGGATAGACGGTGAAATAGGGTTGTTTCATACTTATAATAACATATCAGTATATTATTTATGCTTATGTTATTAAATCATAATTAAATAACCTGAGAAGAAGAAGTGGAAGAAGAAATAAAGTTGAAATAATCGGTAACGGGCATTACCTCTTCTTTGAAGCGCCTCTTTGAGACCTCCACTTAGGGCACTAAACTTGGTCTTTGAAGAAGACCAGGACCTCTAGGATGTTCCTAGGAAAGTGGAGAATATAATTTGGCAGGGTTTGGCCAAGATTAAAGGCTCAAAATGGTGTGAGGAAGAGAGGGAGGAGGTGCCCTTTTATAAGGGAGGAGAGGGGCACCTTAGGAAAAACTAAACATATTAATTTATTATAAAGTCATATTCGGTTTTTAATAGCTCCAAATTGATTTATTTCGAAGTTAAGGTGTGTATGGGTAGAAATAATATGATCCAATAGAATTTAGACAACTTTAGGTTTCTATTTTAACCTTTTCATATAGATTTAACTTTAAGTTAAATAATTTTTCTTTTACCGTGTCTTCTTGTTTTCTTACACTATAAGGTTAATAGACATACTATATCAAGACAAAAGAACAAAAAGTTGTTAATTATTAATATATATAACCTTATCTAAGTCATTTGTCCGAACATTATATTTTTAGGAATAAAATAACAATTAATAATATAATATTTGTTTTAAAAACTATTTTATGTCAATTTTGACACTATTTGGTAACTGATTTTCTGTGAAAACCATAACAGAAATATTAGTTCGAAAACAGTTATTTAAATCAATAATAACATGTCATATTAACATTTAAAATTATTGAAATTCATAAAAAGTCTCAAATTACATTTATTTGGGTATTTATAACATCAATTATGTCAATATTTCATTAATAATATAATTACTTCATCATCATTGTGTCATAAATAAATTAAATTATTTAAAGTCTAAAAATTACAAATAAAATACAATTATGTAGGAAATCTTATTAGCTTTCTAATGAATATTTATAGTGGAATTTATCTTATGTATAACCAAATATTAAAAATTATTTACTTATTAAACGTTTCTTTTATCTACTTTAACCCTTCTTTAAATAAATTAATAATAAATGTCCTAATCTAATCCAAGTGGTCCTAAATAGTCATATTTTATTTATAAGGTTGTTTTGGGTCGAATTACACTTATCCAATAGAATTTGTACATGTTTTAGGGTAATAATAATATCATTTGTACCCTTAATCAACCAATTTACTTTTAACCGTGGTAAATAAAAGTAAAAAGTTATTATTCACAAAAAATTATTTTCATCTCATTGAACCACATTTTACTTACTGACATCATCCGTGTCTCTTGTATTTTTGAAATTCTATTAACAAGAGTGGTAAAATTATGTTTTATGTAAATTTCTAAATTCTCCTAGGAGGTGGGTAAAAGACGGTCAAAAGTTCAATAAAATTTTTATATTTCTAAAATTATTATAAAATGAATCAATGAATTACATTGAACTTATATAGGTATTATCTGACAATTTTGACCGGAAATTAATTTAAATAAAATAAATAATTATTTAAATAAAAAGTCTGTTTTTAAATAGTAACCCAGTGTTCTCACTATTCATCAAAAATTGAATGTTTTCAGAAAAATACCAAAATTTCACCCTAGGCTAATTTCAATATTCCAAATCGAAAAATGAAGTCCATTTTGAAGGATTAAATTTAAAAAATTTCAATAAGTGGTTATTACTATTCATAACGGCTAGTTTTAATAATATTTTAATAGCATACTTTGTTTAGTGAAACTCGGTATTGCGTACAACACACACTATCGAGGAAGGTCGTGATTGCGTGTAATGTAGCCAAGTTAGAGTTACGTGTTGTGCAAGACTCCTTTGATGTAGCGTACAACACAATACATCAATAAAATTTAAAAGAATATTTTTTATAAAATCTCGGGGTGTTACATTAAACCCCTCTTAAAATGAATTTCGTCGTCGAAATTCGTCAGGGTTATAAATGGTATACTACTCGAAAGTTTCTTTAATAGAAACCCACATCGTAAAAAGGTATACCAAAACCAATCTTTAAAAACTAATGTATGAAAAATAATGGTTACCCAAATTAACTAATCACTCGGTTTCCACATAGGAGAACATCGGTGAAAATATGGATATGTAAGAGAAACCTAACCATCTTGCTCCGATGGAGAGTGGTAGAGAACATGGCTATGAAAAAGCCATCAATCACAAAGCCATAGGTTTGTGATGATCTAAGGTACCATCTGATTCATCGGATATAAGGGAACTAGGAAAACATTTTTGGTTTTCAAGATCATTTCCCTAATGTTGATGAATTAAAAGAAATACATACATGATTTTGGTACAATTTAACTGTTGTTCGGGAATTGAACAATTTCCACTTCATCCCTTAAATAAATGAAGTTGAATTTGTTATTCGTGATGTGTTAGCAGATCATGTGATAGCATGATGTGTAATTCCATCTATTTCAAACCAAAGGTTAGCAAAAGTTATAAGTCCATTTTATGGTGAGATTAGTCATATATGGTTCCAAAAATGAACATATACTTCATATATCATACCGCTTAATAAAACTACTTTCTACTAACCAGGGACTTACTCTAGGCCAGTGGTAGGCGACAAAGGCCAGTCGCACTTTGGTTGTGCGTTCAATTCCCATAGCCTTGTCCGACGCAATGGTCTATCGCTCGTCCTGCAGGTTGTCCTCTTTCTAAAACTACATTACTATAACATCCCATCAATAACTAGGAAAAAAGTTCTATCCTTAATCAATACTAACTTATTTCCAACATAATCCTTTCCAATCTTTAGGATTATCCAAAATACTATTGTCCAATCTCATATTATAGTGAAAATTATTACAAAAGAGTTCATATAACAAGCATGTTAATACCATCGTTGATCCCCATATATCATGAGATATGTCTTGTTGGCCACATTCCAAACATTCAAAGGCCTTAATCATGTATTCTATTGAAAAATTAATACCCATTGAATCTTAGTGAAAACATGAGTGCTGTAAAAATTTAACTCTTCAAATACCAAAACCTCAAACCATGATATAACTATTTCCTTATATAAGTCATGAGCTCATGAATACTGTCAAACATTTCATTTTCTCCTTATCCCTTCATTATGCACATATCGTCTTTTTTCCAAAAACATCTCAATCACTTTCCATGGTTACCGGTACCATAAAAGTATTGAAAACCACAATAGACCAATACATAAAAATTCCAATATTCCATGATACTATATACAACATTATTTTGGAATCCCATTACATAAACACTTAATCATTACACCACATCGTTGTCATATTCAACATCTCCAAAAGTGATCACATATGACTTCCCTTTGTCCTTTGCCTTAAGTGGTTGCACATGTCGATCATCACTAACCCTTGGATTAGGGAATTTATTGGCATAATTCCCCATTTCCTTTCACTTGAAGCATTGAAGTGTTGTTGGTGCGTTCATTGCAGTCTTTCTTTATTCACATCATTAGAAACCCTTTTTCAATTACTTCGACACTCAGCTGCTCGATGACCTTCTTTTCCACACATAAAACATTTTCTAGTCCCTTTAATACAATCTCCACCATGCTTCTTTCCACACTTTGAGCATAAGGAAACATTCATATTCTTTTCACCATTATTCTACGATTTCCCCTTGAACTCCATCTTTCATTTCTTGTCAAAACTATGCGTTGGATAAGTAACACCAAATTCCATTTCTACCTTGATATCACAACACACAATTTCTTCATAGATACTATAGTCTCTTATAGCAAATTCCCTTCGATGATTTAGTATTAAGCCACTGATGAATCGATCACCTTTACTTTCAGGTTGGATGATAATGCCAGACGCATACCTTGCAAGCCTTGTAAAATCCGCTTCGTATATACCAACAGATTTATCATCCTTTTGCATTAGTTCAAGAAACTCCTTCTCCATCTTTGTTCAATGAATACGAGGGAAGTACTTATAGAAAAATAATTTCTTGAACTCGTCCCATTCCATGGACTCAATTTCATCTCTTGGCCTCGTATTCCTGATAAGATTCCACCATTGATCAGATTCACCTTCCAAAGAATATACTGATTAGATGACTTTATCATGTTCAAAACATTGAAGAACTGAAAATATCTTTTCAGTGGTACTGATCCAGTGTTATACAACAAGTGGATCAGATGACCCACTGAAAGATGGTGGATGTTGCCTCATGAAGGACTCAATAGAATATTGTTCCCTTCTCTGCTCATTTAGAAGTCCAGAATGATTCATAGCTTGTGCAAGTATAGCAATAAGATTTTTCACTCCATCTCCCATAACGTTTGTTTGTTCAGGATGAAAATAATTGCATTTTCCATCACATTGATCAACATGGTTCCTTCGGGTTCCAGTCATCGTCTAATACCCAAAAAGAATAGTGTGAGAGGCAAAAATCATGCTAGGGAAAACAACATAATAAAGGGGGAGTACCATCAATATCTAATATCTTAGTTTAAATTATAATATCGTTACCATAGTTCTAAGACTATATCCTATACATATACTTATCCTTAGGGACATCCCTAGACATACCTTATAAATATCTCAAGGGATATCACTAACGTTTTCGCATCCTAGTTTCCAAAGGTTGACTAAACCATTCTTCTGATACCAACTGTAGAGACCCAAAGCTTGACGTACATGGACATTGCATTACATTTTTGGAAAACATAGTACATAACAAAAACAGACACACAAGGACCGTAATAGTTTAGTGTCTTTGGAAACTCGTAATATAATCTTCTAATCGTGGTGAAAGATCTTCAACATCTCCCATAAGGATCTTCCCCTTTTTTATTACCTAAAACCTTTCTTTAAATCCTGGGGAAAAGAAAACATAAAAGGGGTGAGCTCAAATGCCTAGTAAGGGTAAATATAGGGAACATAAAACAATCCATAGAAATTTGAATGCAAAAACATGAACATAAAATCTAAACATCAAAATCTTGATCAAAGACATGAATCTTGGAAATACGTAAGGAATATATCATAAGGGAACATCAATCATGATAAAATAGCATGGGAATAAAACATGTAATTGTGGAAACCATTAAACTCATGTTATGTTTTCCATAGTAGCCAAGGCATTTCTACCAAGACCATCTTAGTGGATAAAGTCCCTTTCTGAACCGAGTTCACTCATCGTTTCAGTCCTGTAACACTGAACCAGATTAAATTACCATTCCCGCCATGTCTATCTCATGAGATATAAATCATTACCCAATTAATTGGAGGGAGAAACAGTTCCCACCTATCTCATAATGAAATCATTCTTACTTGTTCCACAAAATAAACACGATACATTCATCATAACCCAAAGAATAAAATGAGTTTCATAAACATCATCCCATCATCACATAATCCATATGAAACAAATGGATATCATTTCTTCATAACAAGAATCATACCATGTATATAATAGATATATTATACTTGAAACATACACATATAAAATGATGTCATCATAGGTGAAAAATAGTTTTGATAAAACATTTGAAATGAATTCTTGAAGAAAATATCCTTTCTTCTTCAAAATAATTATCTTTTCACAAAATTCCATGAACATTTAAAAGAAACAGATTTTGTTGAAAATAGTCATGAAATGTTTTTGAGGATTCTTCATAAAAATTAGGTTTTATAAAACCATACCAAATCCTTTCATTCTGTATAAGTTAAACAAAAACATTCTCCTCGTACTTTTTTCAGAAAAGTCAAAAAGTACCTTGTAACGTAAACAAAAGATTGATTTCTTAGATACCATGTAGTAAAAGACCAAATGGGAAAAAAGGACATTAAACATACATAAAAACACTTTTAGAAAACATATACATGGATGATAATAATAACCCCTGTAAATACTTACGTATAAGCAATCTCGGATAAAAATGAGATTTACAAAATTATCCCTTACATTAGGTCTGATATGCTTCGTACGTATCCAAACCTCATGTATAATGATTTAAATAATTTCATTGACTTATTAAAGAATCATATTCATTGTTATGATATCATATATGTTTCACTTATGACTTTATATTACCCGTTCTTTTGTAAATTCCATGTTAAAGCAACGTTTTGGCTAAAGTCATTTCATTTACCGTATGTGTTTCGACTTGTCATTCTTGATATTAATACTTATATCCAGATTTACATAATTCCATAATGTAAAACATGATTTATATATAATATATATTCATTATATACATATATATATTATAGATCGATAAAAGGAATGAAATACACTGTTCATGGAGACGGTAGGCCGTACGTACGCATGAACGCTATTTTCATTTCCTTATTGAATTGAATGAAACTAAATAGATGTCATACATATATATATACATAAATCCAGTAGCATTATTATTTCATATATTTCATGATTACCTATTATATATACTTTATAATCATTTATGAATGGTTAATCATTGATAATGAATCTCATCACGTCATGGAGACGGTATTCCATACGTACGCACGTGCGGTGATTTCGTTTTCCATAGGATGGATAGATGGTGAAATAGGGTTGTTTAATACTTATAATAACATATCAGAATATGAGTGATACTTATGTTATTACTTAATAATAAAAAAACCTAAGAAGAAGAAGTGGAATAAGAAATAATGTTGAAAGAATCGGTAACGGACATTACTTCTTCTTTGAAGCGCCTCTTTGAGACCTCCTCTTAGGGCACTAAACTTGGTCTTTGAAGAATACCAGGAACTCTAGGATGTCTCTAGGTAAGTGGAGAATAGAATTATGCAGGGTTTGGCCGATCTTCAAAGCTCAAAATGGTGGGAGGAAGAGAGGGAGGAGGTGCCCTTTTATAAGGGAGGAGAGGGGCACCTTTGGAAAAACTAAAAATATTATTTTATTATAAAGTCATATTCAGGTTTTAATAGCTACAAATTGAGTTATTTCGAACCTAAGGTGGGGATGGGTCGAAATCCTATCATCCAATAGAATTTAGACAAGTTTTTGTTTCTATTTTAACCTTATCATTTAGATTTAACTTTAAGTTAAATAATTTTTCTTTTACCGTGTCTTCTTGTTTTCTTACACTATAAGGTTAATAAACTTACAATAAAAAGCCAAACGAACCCAAATTTGTTTATTATTAATATATATAACCTTATCTAAGTCATTTGGCAGAAACATAGATTTTTAGGAATAAAATAACAATTAATAATATATTATTTGTTTTAAAAACTATTTTATGTCAATTTTGACACTGTTTGGTAATTGATTTTTGTGAAAACCGTAACAGAAAGATTAGTTCTAAAAAAGTTATTTAAATCAATACTAACATGTAATATTAACATAGAAAGTAATTGGAATTCATAAAAAGTCATAAATTACATTTTTTGGGTATTTATAACATCAATTATGTCAATATTTCATTAATAATATAATCACTGCATCATCGTTTTGTCATAAATAAATTAAATTATTTAAAGTCTAAAAATTAAAAATAAAATACCATTATGTAGGAAACCTTATTATATTTCCAATTAATATTTATACTCGAATTTAACATATGTATAACCCTATATTAAAAATTATTTACTTATTCAACATTGATTTTAACTATTCTAACCCTTCTTTAAATAAATTAATAATAAATTTCCTAATCTAATCCATGTGGGCCTAAATAGTCATATTTTATTCCTAAGGTTGTTTTTGGTTGAATTAAACTTATACAATAGAATTAGGACATGTGTTAGGGTAATAATAATATCATTTTTACCCTTAATTACCCTATTTACTTTTAACCGTGGTAAATAAAAGTAAAAAGCTACTATTCACCAAAAATTATTTTCATCTCATTGAACCACATTTAACATTCTTACATCAACCATTCCTCTCGGATTTTTTAAATTACATTCACAAAAGCGGTAAAATTATGTTTTATGTAAATTTGCAAATTCTCCTAGGAGGTGGTTAATAGACGGTCAAAAGTTCAATAAAATTTTTATATATCTAAAATTATTATAAAATGACTCCAATTAATTACATTAAAATTATATAGGTATTATGTGACAATCTTGACCTAAAATAAATTTAAATAAAATAAATAATTATTTAAATAAAAAGTCGGTTTTTAAACAGTAACCGAGTGTTTTCACTATTCATCAAAAATTGAAAGTTTTCAGAAAAATACCAAAATTTCACCCTAGGCTAATTTTGATATTCTGAATCCAAAAATGAACTCCATTTTGAATGATTAGATTTAAAAAATTTAAAAAATTGGTTATTACTATTCATAACGGCTAGTTTTAATAATATTTTAATAGCATATTGTTGTTTAGTGAAACTCGGTATTGCGTACAACACATGCTATCGTGGAAGGTAGTGATTGAATGTAATGCAACCAAGTTAGGGTTTCGTTTTTTGCAAGACTCTGTTGTTATAGCGTACAACACAAGACATCAATAAAATTAAAAATAATATTTTTCATAAAATCTCGGGGTGTTACAACTACCGTTGGGAGAGTACCGTTTATGTGTTACTCTTGGATCAGCGTGTCTGAGACCCAGCATTGAAGAAGCTGGGTGGGTGACGGTGTCCTCCATAGGTGAGGACGTCTGGTCATTGCATTGTCGGAGGCACGTGCTTGTGAGTTCCTTTGCGATGTCATTCGATCGATGGGAGTTCTGAACGTAGTACCTGTAAAGAATTTTAACAAATACAAACAGAAAACCTATCAAAGTAACATGTCATGATCCCATGAGTAGTTAATGACCTTTCTTGGATCTCCTTGTGAGTAAAAGGGGGAACAATGTGGGATTAAGTAAAATCTGTCATTCTTGGTTAAATATTCATGTCGGGTTCACTATTTTTTGTTTCGTGGGGTTTTGGTTTTCGGCCTCGAAACGCCCAACGGCTCCGTATCCGATGATGGACGGAACTACTTTCCAAAGGCAGTCATTCGCTGGATGGTCTGACCAGTGATGCTTAAGAACTCACATTGGTTTAGAGAATGGGATGTCAGGCTCATCACACCCTTTTGGGGGGAATTATTGCCTGTTCAGGGACTCTCTTATAGATTTAAGACGTATTCATATGTTCATGAATTTTTGGCTTACCCAAACATAGTATGTGCGGATTTAACCCTTGATTGGAAATGGTCAACTAGATGTAGGGGATTCAGAATAATTTTGGCCTGAGGTTTACCATCCCTTGTTGGATTAATGACCCTATTGAGTCGGAACTCATTGAGGCGGCACAAGGAGTGACTCGGTGAACCAATGTGAAAATAGTCGGATCAACCGGTTGTTGGGATTGAACCTCAGAGATGCTTCCTACGTTCCCTGCCTAGGAGATAGAGATCAAAGTCCATGTAGTTCGAATAAGGGTGTCGTAGAACCAACGTGATGGTGGACCCAGGGGTCCAGTTGTGATCGAGCTTGAACCTCATTGAGGCCTCCAACGTATCCCTATGGTAGGGAATCAAAGTCCTCGTAGTTCATATTAGTGTGGGGCTTATGCTCTAAGGCAGCCTAAGATGTGGATTGGGGATTACACTCTGAGGAGGCCCAAGATGTTGGTAAACTGACATGAATGGGGGTCAGAATGACCCGTTATAGGGATTGAATCTTAGAGAGGCTTCCTACTTACCCTGCCATGGAGACATGGGTCAAAGACCACGCAGTTCGGATCGACTTGCTACTTATGCTCTGAAGCGGCCCAGAATGATGGATTGGGCCTTACACTCTAAGGAGTCCCATAAGAGGATGTCATGGTTGATGCTTACTCTAAGACCATGTGATTCATGCTCGGGGTGAGAAACAAGATGCAAGAGGGACCAAAGGATCACGTCGCGAAAGGTGCATCCGTGAGAAGTGGAGTGGGGATTACGCATGAGGGTGGCCAATGGCAATAGATTGGGGCTCACACACTGAGGAGGCCCATAGTGAAAAAGCGAAGTGGGAGAGGGAAAGGGGGTGCTCCTGTCCCTGTCTCCTCTCTTGTAGTGCATGAGGGCTCCCTTCTGATGGGTATTTTACCATCCTGAGGAGCCCTTAGCAAGTAGAGGGGTAGAAAATGAACTCTTGAGCTTAGGATCCACATTACCGTGAGAATGTGAACCTAGGAATGCATTACAAATCTGCTTAAGGGTCAGGGAAACCCCTTTTCCTCTATTTACCATGGGTTTGTGGACTCAAGATGGCATGCTGATGCGCCTGAGGGTTACACCACACTGATCCGGTGGCTCTGGTGGAGGCCTTGTCTCGGGGCCAATGACTAGGCCTGTGAAGGAGTCACGGGGGATTGGGATGGATTTGAGGGATTCCATATGGCTCGGGGAATAGGAACTCCGAAGGTTTTTGTACCAATTGCTCAGGGAAGTGCTACACGACTGGAGGGGCCATCCGCGAACCAGGGGGGTCCGCGGACTGAGCGGCCCTCTGTGAACCAGGAGGGTCCGTGGACTGATTTGCATCCCGCAAACCAGGGTGGTTCACGGTCTGGTGAGCATTCCATGAACCAGGGTGGTTCGCGGCTTCGGGTTCGGCCCGCGTACCAGGGTGGTTCGTGGCTTCAGGTTTTTCCCACGTACCAGGGTGGTTTGCGGCTTCGGGTTCGGTCCGCGTACCAGGGTGGTCCGCGAAGGGTTCCACGCGAGCAGCGACAACCAAGGGCAGTGCCGATCAGGGGTTCATTGGTCATGTTTTCATCCGTGTAGGAGGGTGATACAGGGGAAAGGGAACGGAAAAGAGGCATAAACTCCCTGGTTCACGGGGAGTGCATCCATGAAGTGGCTATGGTTCGCGGTCTTCCCTTTTTATGTTATTTTGAGTTCATGGTTCATCAAAATATTATGCATTTTTGGTTCCTTATTAGTTCGTTCACAGGTTTATACCTGCTCTGGTTCGTGAAATGGAACTTCACTGTTTGTGAAATCTGATGCCTTCCCTCGAAATCCTTCCACATGAGTCTGGTCGCCCTTCTCTACTTCTTCCTTTGAATCGTCCAAATCCACCTCACCGAATCCTTCCTCTTTTCCCCCTCGGTCTCCTTTTATAAAGTGGGGAAAGAGATGTATCTGCGGTCATGGGGCACCTTTTGTGGAGGCCCATGACCAAATACCCAGTTCATAGCTGACTTGGTCAATCTGTGGTTCGTGGTGCGTATTGAACGCTTCTCCCCCCCCCCCCCCCCCCGTGAACCGAACTCAGGGAGTGCTTTGCGGCCGTGGAGGGTTTCACCTCCATTCCACGAATGACAGTGGATGCGGCTTGAACAGGTCGACACGGTCAGCATTTGGGGCGGTTCATGATGGTGAACCGGATCTGCGCCCATCCTGCTCATGACCGCGGAGGATCTCTGCACCCATTTCGCGAACGGCGATGGTTCATGGAGGGGGTGCTTCACAGGGCCTGACCACGTTGTGTTTTCATGGGACCGATCCGTGGGCTAGTCCTGCTTGTTTCCATATTTTATTTTTCTCCATTTTTATCCCCAATTATTTTGGGGGATCTGGGTAGAATCTCCTTTGTGGATTTTTCAAGACCCTACAACACCGTTCATGGAGATGATATGTCGTACGTACGACTGAACGTGGATTCCATATTCTAATAGTATTTAAATATAGTAAGGTAAATAATATATTACCAATAATGAATAATTTATATATCATAAGAAAGGTTTTTTTCACTAAACCCATCCTTGTTACCTACCATAAATAGCATCAACAAATAACATCTTTCCACGAGGCAGTAGTTCTCCGTACACATGAGCGATATTATCGTATTCCTTGGGAATGGAAAGTAAAAGGTTTTTTGTGATATAAAAAAATTTAAAAGTATAATAAAATCAAATTGAATATATAAAAACATTTAACACAGCAATTTATCTAGCCTTGAGAGGTGGATATAGAAAACAAATAAAATCGATTCGTGATGCAGTAGTCTCTCATACACACAAATGAATATTTCATATCATATTTGATTTAATTTGAGATGTATATGGGTTATGAAAGTAATATAATAAAATAACCATTTATTATAGATACAGGTGTTATTATATAATTATAATATATTTATAATTGAATGATGTGGAAGATAAAATAAGTAAAATTGAATGCTTAATAATTTAGCTATTCTTCATAGAGCCTCTATATATTTTTAGGTAAATACCTCTTAAAATGGATTTCATAAGAAAAATAATACTAATTGGATAATACAATGTAATCGAGTAATTCATTTACATAGTTCTTTTCTAATCTAATCTGTTATGGATTTGTGAATAGGAGAATTGGGGGGGAGGCCTTTTATAATTGAGGTGAGTGGCAAAATTGTAATTTTTTAAAAGCAAAATGTGCACCCAAGTTTGAATCCTAGAAAAAGAGTATAAAATAAAAAATTATCAATCATAGAAGTTATTACATATTAATATCCCTTTATAAATATTTTTGATTTGTTTTTTGTTATTTTAACCCACATACTTTTATTTTAACGCCCTATAAACTTATTTTTACCTTAACCGCGATATATATATATATTTTATATATTTACTATTTATCAAGATAAAAAATTATGTTTCCCAAATTAGATAATATAAATAATTATTATTAAAAATATAGAATCCATTTTCTTAAATTCCACTCACAAAATTTCAAGTATTGAATTTAATGTTATATAAGAAGCTATGATGAGAATTTAGGTTTTAGAAGTGAAAAGTATCTAATGTTTAAAAAAATTTTATATAAAAATTCAATATAAAATGGAATAAAATTAAATAAATTTAATTAATATATATATATATATATATTTTATTTTTACTTTTTTAAACATTTAGAAAAATATTATATCTTTAAATTCTTTAAATAAATGATAATTCCTAATAAAAACCAATATTTTTCTCAATGCGCCAAAAAAAATTATCCTCTGATAATATTCACAAAAAGTCACCCTAAAATAATTTTAACATGATATTTAAAAAAATTTATTCCTTTTTTTCAGATAAATTTTCTAATATTAGGTAGAAATATTTTTATAAAATTCCACCAAAGGTGAAGAAATTTTTTTTTGATAAATATAAATTTTAAGTGTAATATTGGATTGATTGTTATCGATTTTTAAAAAGAAAATTAGATAAATGTTAGATTTTTTATTGAAAATATAAATAATAAATTTCATTAAAATATTTCACCAAAAGGTATTGGTTCAATTAATTGAGTTAAAAAATGTTTCCTTCCCTAAAAATACTTTTCAGTGAAAAAAATTCCATTATTTTCAAATGGTTTATATTTTCATTTTTAATTAATTGATCATTAAAGAATTAATTACATATAATTTTTAAATAATATCTTTTTATAATTCAGTTAATCTTATTGAAAATCAACATTTTAAAGGATATGTGATATATAAAATTTTAAATAATACTATTTCAGTAGTATTTCATGTTTTGTTTATACTTAGTGTTGCATGTAATGTAAGATAATCTCGATGTCTCAGGTAATGAAAGATCAAATAATTATTTTGTGTAATGAAATCCATTCGAAATATTAAATTTATTTTTGAAAAATGTTTCACAGAATCTCATGATTTTTTGTTCTACACCAAATTGAAAAATTAACGTGCTCAATCTTTTAATTAGTTATTATTGGGACTAACATGGGAAAATTCGTTCATTAGAAATATGCATCATAATAAATAGATAATAAAAATTATTATTGAAATTTGGTAATAGTGACAATTGGTCATGAGAATGTGAATGATCGTTATAAAACAAATTTAAAAAACCATAAACCAATGTGTTTTGAAATTGACATTGATATAATTGGAAATGTTGGTAAACAGAAAAATTTTTATTTCAAGATCATTTTCTTAATGTTGAGCAATTTTCAGGAGGAGATATAATTAATTTATTTCATTCCAAAAAATAAAAACAATATATTCCTTTAGTTGTGTATAAATCACTCTTCCATATCATCTCATACCCTAAGAGATTAAATTTTCAAGCCTGAAGAAGTAACCGATAACAAGTCCCATAAATGAATAATAATCCCTTCCTTCTATCATTAGTTATTATCAAAAATCATTTTAGATACAACATTTTATCCAATACGTATAAATAATCATATGGTTAAATAATACATTAATATTTATGATCTATATAACACCCAAAGTCCATATTAACCCATCCCATAAATAGTTTACACTAAGGATCCTCAAAAATATTGGAATGAAAAAAATTGAAATAATGTCAAAAAAATTTAAAAAATAAACTTATAAGTATTCCCCCAAACAACATAATTTGACTCTAGATGTCACATACCAAGTATATGAATACCTCAAAAATATATTCTCATAGATCATGTTAATAGGTAGAATCCCCATAACAATTTAATGGAAAAAACATGCATCCGTATTCCTTAAATAAAACCATAGACAAGTAAATATATTCCATAAACTCAAAAATGATGTAAAATCAATCATTGATAACATATACCAATTTTTAAAAAAATCCTTAAATATTTTGGGATCAATAATACTTTACAATTTACTTTATATGTATTAATGATCTCTTTAACCAAACAAAATCCAATTTTCTCATCATCCAGAATGTTAGAAGGGTTACCTTCCTTTAATGATTTTTAACATATAGTATAACTTTTTCCATCAAATAGATTTTCAAAGACATAAGTATTATTGAATATTCTCATTTAAATAGATAATGAAAATTTTCTATCAAAAAATCCTAACATATATCCTTATTCATATAACATAATTATGAAGATTATATTAAAAAAACATAAATCATTCCACTTCATTCTGAAACCATAAAATATTATTCATTATATTATTCTGTAACAACTATTTCCAACATTATGAAATAGGAATCATGTCTTAACATACATCAACCTCAATTACATAATGATTTTCATTTTAACATAAACAATACTATTAGAATAGTCCATGCAATTTAAATGTCATTCATGGTCTATTCACCATAAGTAGTATCACTATTACTCATACAAAATTATGGATTCTCATTAAAATATTTCATCCAAAGACATCAATTTAAATTTTTTTTGATGAAAATGGATTTCACGAGAAATTTCATAAATTTTATCTTTTTTTAATTAAAACATATAACCATATTTTAGATTTTTTAGTTTATTTTCTAAGTATGGTTGGGTATCTATTATTTTTCTCATTTATAGTTAATTAAATATCAATTTTAGTTACTAATTTTTTTTAATTTTATAAATTATTATCAATTAATATCTAACACTTTTATTTATTAAGAAATAAAATTAATATTAGATATATTATTAGTTTATTTATATTTATTAGTACTTATTTTAATTTTTAGTATTTTTATTTTATATTTTTGAATATAATTATAAATTTTATTATCATTATTAATAGTATTTTTATTATTGTATGTTTATTATTATTTTCCTCTTTTAATGGTTGGATTTTTATTTTTTCAATATTTATATTATTTTAATTTAACTTGTAAGCTAGTATATAAAATATATATTTATATAATTATACAACTAGTACTACTACTAATATTATTATTACTACTACTATTATTGATACTACTACTACTATTATTTTTGTTGTTATTATTATTCAGCACATTAGATAATTGGATTTAGTTTAAATTTTTTTTTCTTTTTATCTTACAAATTTTAATATAGGTTATCCTATCTACATAACGGGAGATAACTCCCTCTTAATAATTTATGGAGTCGGTATCGTCTTCCTCTATCAAGGGGGTGTGAAACCCTTTTAGTAGACCTCTTCCCTAGGAGCACCACAACCAGTGCAGGATTCTTCTCATATATCCTCTCCTCATACCTATATCTATGACATGTATATTGCCTCACACCTACTACCCTCATAATTACACTGAGATGACAAGCCTCAACTTCACGACCAATAGAGTGAAGCAGGGGTGTAGCACCAGGAACATGTAGCCACATTATCATACCTTCATCCTTGATTGTAGAATAAAACTAGATGTTTCACACTTTTCAACTACTGCAATCATGGTGGAGAAGCATGCCTCCCTTTTTTTATCACAAAACATGACCACCACTGGCCTCAATCATTCCTATAATGGATATTATCCATCATGTCATGTTCCTTCCTCCACTACTACTACCCCAATACATGTCTCATCCTCTTTGATACAACACCACACACCCATGTCACTAACACCATGTAGAGACCCTAAACATGATGTACATGGACATTACATTAATTTTTTGGAATACTTAGTACATTACAAAAAACACACACACAAGGACCATGATAGTTTAGTGTCTTTGGAAACTCGGAATATAATCTTCTAATCATGCTGAAAGATCTTCAACATCTCCCATAAAGATATTCCCTTTTTTTCTTACCTAAAACCTTTCTTTATAT
Source organism: Viscum album (assembly GCA_963277665.1). NCBI lineage: Eukaryota > Viridiplantae > Streptophyta > Magnoliopsida > Santalales > Viscaceae > Viscum > Viscum album. The sequence continues at coordinate 48,996,837 of OY728152.1, read as the reverse complement.
CCTGGGGAAAATAAAACATAAAAGGGTGTGCTTAAAATCTCAGTAAGGGTAAACAAAAGAAATATCAATCACATCATATTCATAAGAACAAAACAATTTGGAAATCTTACCCAGCAAAAGAGATCATAATTTCATAACATGGGATAAATCATGGTAGTAAAATATAATCACAATAATCATAACTTAAAACATGAAACTTTTTGGAATACACACATAATCATAGAGAATCATTTCTTATTATTCAAGCCTCATTGCCAAGACTATCTTAGTGGAAAAAGTCCATTTCAGAACCGAGTTCACTCCTCGTTTCTGTCCTGTTTCACTGAACCGGTTTAACCTGTCATTCCATCCATGTCTATCTCGTGAGATATTAAATCTTTACCGAATTCATTGGAGGGAGATATAGGTCCCACCCATCTCATAATGATACCATTCATATGTGTGCCACAAAATCATAAATCATACATCATTGCATAACCCATGTAACAAAAATGGGAATCTTAAACATCATGATATCATAAAACAATTCATATAAGATAAAGTAATTCATAAAAATAATTCCATCACAATATAATCAAATCAATTTAATAATAGGGATAGAAACATAACCCTTTATTGTCTTATATGGAAAATAATTTTGATAAAACACTTGAACTCCATTCTTGAGGAAAATATCCTTTCTACTTCAAAACACTTTTCCTTTCTTAACATGTCATAAAATTCTAAACTAAAAGAAGTTTATTAAAAACAAACTTGAAAACTTTTAAAGGATGCTTCTTGGAAATAATGTTTTAAAAATCCATTCATGCCGTATAAGTTAAAAAAACATTCTTCCCGTACTTTTGTCTGAAAAGTCAAAAAGTACCTCGTACGAAAAATGACAAAAGATTCCTTTTATATCTTTTAGTAAAAACACACCGAAGGGTAAAATTGGATTTAAAAAATTGTAGGTGGATGGAAAAAATATTACATATTGAGGAAACATGGATGTGGATGATTAAATACACCCCATTAAATACCAAAGTACAAACAATCTCGGATAAAATGAGATTGTGATATTTTCCCTTACCTTAGGTCAGATTTGCTTCGTAAGTGTCTAAACTTCCTGTATAATGATTTAAATAATGCTATTGAATTATTCCAGAATCATAATTATTGTTATGATATCATATATGGTCATATTATTAGCTTATTATTAGTAATATTTCATTGCTACTTGTTATTCGGGTGTTTATTACTTTTTGTTCTTATGCGTGTTTTGTTGAATAAATTCTTATTCTTCTTTTTAGGTTATAGATACCACATTTCCAGAATGTTATTCGTGTAATATATATCATATTAATACAGTAAATTAATTTATATAATCATTATGCAATGAAGATCATGTATAACGAGTCGCATCACATCGTGGAGACAATATTTCGTACGTACGCACAAGCAATGATATCGTTCCCATGATCGTGGAGTTGTATTGGAGTGTATGTATACTATTTCAGAATAAATATCACTTTAAAATAATCATATATATTCATTATTTACACCATTATACCCATCCAAGTAATGTGGTGGTGGAAAATAGATTACACCACGGCGTAGAGATGGTATTCCGTACGTACGCATGCATGGTGATTTAATTTTCCGTAGGATGGATTGATGGTGAAATAGGGTTGTTTCATACTTAAAATAACATATCAGTATATGAGTGATACTGATATTATTACTTCATAATGAAACAACTAAATAAGAATAAGTGGAAGAAGAAATAAAGATGAAAGAATCGGTAACGGTCATTACCTCTTCTTTGAAGCGCCTCTTTGAGACGTTCTCTTAGGGCAATAAAATTGGTCTTTGAAGAAGACCAGGACCTCTAGTATTTTTCTGGGGAAGTGGAGAGAATGAATTGTCAGGGGTTGGCCGAGCTTGAAGGCTCAAAGTGGTGTGAGGAAGAGAGGGAGGATGTGCCCTTTTATAAGGGAGGAGAGGGGCACCTTTGGAAATATAAGAAATATTAGTTTATATTAAATCCCATACCCACATAAAAACTTCCAAAATGACTCATATCCAAAGATTAGATGAGATAGGGTTTAAATATCATCAACCAATAAAATTTAGACATGTTAGGAATTTATTTTAAACATTATCAACTTGATTTATCCTTATTTATCAATTTAATGTTATTTGTGGTAATAATATTCTAAATTTTAAATTATTATATATAACTACATATGTGTTGTGAATTTTACATAATTCAACACTTTATGAAATTTTAGACCATATAAATTTTAATTGATAATTTTTAAATATTTTTGTGATTTTTAAACAATTTTATGATATGTTATTTTTATAAAATAACAATAGTGTCGATTTTGACATTATTCATTTATTTGAATTTAAATAAAATATATACAGAAGATATGTTCGATATAAAAGCTTTAATAGATTCATAAAATGTCATATGTATCTAGAAAAGTAGTGGATCACATTAAATATTTCATATAATATTTATTTTAATATTTTTAAAACCATTTATTTGATATTTTAATTAATAAAATAATTTCAACATCACTATTGTGTCATACTTAATGATAATTATTTAATCCCTAAAAATTCTAAATAAATTCATATAAAGTATATAATTGTATTATATATCTGGAGACTATTCATGTTGGAAGTTTCATGAAGTTTATTACTAAATTAAAATTATTATACTTATAAGATTTAAGAAAGTGACATGTTGTCACATTCTTTGGTTTTAATAATAATTAAATTATTTTCATGGAAAAAGTCCATTAAATGAATCTAATCCGACCCTTAGGTGATATGGGTTGACTTTTAGTCATCAAATCGGATTTTTTCAGATGTTAGGGTAATTTTATAATCTTAAATATACCCTTAATTAACCGATTTACCTTTAACTATGGTAAATAAAATTTACTGTAGTTACTATTCATAATGCCAAAAAAAAAGTATCCTATTAACATAATTTGGACCCACTGATTCTGAATATAGAATCCATTTTTTTAAAAATTCAAAACGTATAATTTGTAGTAATTAATTTAAAATAAATCACGTTGTTAAGAAAACGGGTTTTAGAAGTTAAAACATTGCCAAAGATGGAAATGTTTTTACCTATGAATTCAATGTGAAATTAATTCTAATGACATACATTATATTAAATGTTAAAAATATATTCTATTTATACTTTAAAACCATTCAATATTATAATTTATCCATATAAACTACCTCAATGAAAAAAGTTGTTTTTAATTAAAAATTAGCGTATTTTTACTATTCATCAAAATATGAATGTTATCAGAAAAATATCAAAAATTTATCCAAAGTAAATTTTTATAACCTGATTCAATAGAAGAATTTTATTTTGTCAAACTGAACTTATAAACATGTCAAAAACTAGATTTAATGTGGGTGCGCCATCAAAAGGCGGCAAATCTGAATTTTTTTAAAAATACTTCTTTTATCTAAAAAAACTGATTTTGCTTTTATACCTCATTCTAGAAAATGTATAAGTTTAATTAAAATGTTATAAAATCCAAAATTCAGTTGATACTATTCATAACGGCTAGTTTTAATAAAATTTTAATAGCATATCATTGTTTAGTGAAACTCAGTATTGTGTACGACGCAAGCTATTAAGGATGGACGCAGTTGCGTGTAAAGCAAGCCAACCTAGTGTTGTGTGTAGTGAAATATTTCTTTGATAATTTATATAACATAAAAGCAAAATATTTCTCATAAAAGTATCGAGTGTTACAGTCTACCCCCCTTAAAATGAATTTCGCCCTCGAAATTCGTCACTTTGTAACAAACAGATGAGGATACCTCTCCCTCATCATATCCTCAAGATCCCATATAGCTTCTTCTAATTGGTGGTTCCTCCATAAAACTTTCACCAAGCGAGTGGTCTTGTTTTGTAGGACGTTTTTGCTATGATCCAGAATCTCTATCAGTTGTTCTTAAAAAGAATGATCTTGCTCCTGCGGTATAACTTCTGAGCTGAGTACATGTGAAGGATCAGGAATGTGTTTTCTCAGGAGAGATACATGGAACACATCATGAACTTGAGAGAGATTTAGTGGAAGCGCCAATTAGTAAGCTACCTTCCCAAAACGATCCAGTATTTCAAAAGGACTGAAATATCTAGTTCTCAACTTCCCCTTCTTTCCAAATCTCATGACCCTCTTCCAGGGAGATATTCGTAAGAACACCATATCACCCACTTCAAACTCTAGGTCTTTTCTTCGGCTGTCAGCATAACCTTTATGTCGACTCTGAGCTGCTCTTATGTGTTGTTTAATAGATCGGACCTTTTCTGCCATCTCATCAACAAGATCATGTCCTAATAGCTTTCTTTCCCCAACTTCATCCCAGCAAGTTGGAGTCCTGCATTTCATTCCATGGAGAGCTTCATAAGGATCCATCTGAATACTGGAGTGAAAGCTATTATTATAAGAAAATTCCACCAAAGGTAGGTGTTGATCCCAACCACCTTTGAAATCCATAGAGCATGATCTCAACATATCTTCTAGAGTTTGAATTGTTCTCTCAGACTGATCGTCTGTCTGAGGATGATAAGTAGTGCTGAAACTCAACTCTATATCCAGAGTATGCGGAAGACTTCGCCAGAACTTCGAGGTAAATCTCAGATCCCGATCAGATATAATAGAAAGTGGTACTCCATGAAATCTTACAACTTCCTTTACATATATCCTGGAAATCTGATCTAGAGGGAAATCATCTCTAATAGCAATGAAGTGCGCAAACTTTATAAGACGATCAACTATGACCCAGATAGCATTATTGCCTTTGGATGTTTTAGGAAGTCCTGTGAAAAATTCCATAGTGATTTTTTCCAATTTCCATTATGGTATGGTTAATGGTTGTAACATCCCCTTAGACATTTGTCTCTCAGCTTTAACTTACTGACAAACCAAGCATCGAGAGACATATTCAGCAACATCTCTTTTCATACCATCCCACCAGAAGTACTCTTTTAGGTCCCTATATATCTTCGTGCTTCCCTGATGAATAGAGAATGAATAACTATGTGCCTCATCCAGCAGCTCCTTCTTTAATTCGGGGATGGGAGGAACACAAACCTGGTTCCTGAACTTTAATATCCCATCACAATCAAGGTTGAATTCTGGAATATTTCTCACCTTCTTTTGTAACTCGACATCTTCTTTCTGTGCCTCTTTAATCTTCACATGTATAGATGGTTGAACATTCATTTGAGAAAGATAAGATTTTTCCCCTTCCATTATAATTCCAAGATCCATCCTTTGTATATCCATAAATATTGGATCTTTTGTGATCATCATCATGGATAAACTGGTATGGTCTTGTTGACATAATGCATCTACCACCTTGTTTGCTTTTCCAGGGTGGTAATGGATTGAGCAGTCGTAATCCTTAATCAGCTCCAACCATATTATTTGCCACATATTCAGCTCCTTTTGTGTGAAAATATACTTTAAAATTTTATGATCAGTATAAATGTCACACCTTTCTCCATAAAGATAATGCCTCCAAATCTTTAATGCAAATATTATTGCAGCTAACTCCAAATCATGAGTTGGGTAATTTTTCTCATGGATTTTCAACTGTCGTGAGGCATAAGCTATCACCATATCATTTTGCATAAGAACACACCCCAATCCCTTCTTGGATGCATCACTATAGATCACAAACCATTCTCCACTACAAGGCAGTGTGAGCATAGGTGCACTGGATAAACTTCTTTTCAACTCCATGAAATTCTCTTCACATTCTTCCGTCCAAACAAACTTAACTCCTTTCTGATTCAACTTGGTGAGTGGATTAGATAATCATGAAAAATCATTCACAAAACAATGATAATATCCAGCCAAACCAAGAAAACTTCGGACCTCAGTTACTGTTGTTGGTCTTGACCATCTTTCGATAACCTCTATTTTTGTTGGATCCACAGATATCCCCTATTTTGAAATTATGTGACCCAAAAATGAATCTCTTTGAACCCAAAATTCACACTTGGTAAATTTGGCATAAAGCTTCTCCTTTCTCAGGGTCTTCAATATAATTCTCAAGTGATCTTCATGTTCTTCCTTGCCCTTTGAATATACAAGAATATCATCTATAAAGACTACCACAAACTGATCAAGATAGTCTCTAAAGATTCTATTCATCAGATCCATGAAGATAGCATGGGAATTAGTAAGACCAAATGGCATCACTATAAATTCATAGTGTCCATATCTTGTACAGAAAGCCATCTTTGGTATATCCTCCCTTTTGACCCTTAATTGAAGATACCCTGAACGAAGATAAATCTTCGAAAAGTATTGAGCTCCGCGTAGTTGGTCAAATAAGTCATCAATGCATGGGAGAGGATATTTGTTCTTGATAGTGATCTTGTTAAGTTATCGATAATCAATGCAGAGTCTCATTGATCCATCTTTATTCTTAACAAATAGAACAGGTGCTCCCCAAGGTGACACACTAGGGCGTATGAATCCCTTATCAAGATTTTCGTGGAGTTGCTTCTTCAATTCATGCAACTCAATTGGGGCCATTCTATATGGTGTCTTTGAAATAGGGAAAGCACCCGGTAAGAGTTCTATTGAAAACTCAACTTCACGGTTTGGTGGAAGACCAGGCAATTCCTCCGAAAAGACATCATCAAACTCCTATACAATGGGAATATTCTTAATCGTGAGTTTCTCACCAACCATTTGAGATAAATAACCTTCATTTAGTGGAATCAAGAACCATAATATAGAAGAAATTTCCACTGAGAGGTTATGTTCATCCTTGCATCGATAGACGATCATAGATTGATCTGGAATATAAAATGTGACTTCCCTTCTTTGGCAATTGATATGAGCTCCATATAAATAAATCTAATCCATTCCAAGAATCACATAAAATTCCACTATAGGAAGGATCACAAGATTTTCAGGAAGCACTTTCCAACAAACTTCAATCAGAGAAGAATTATAAACTTTTGATGCGACTGTTGTGCCATTAGGGGTTGTCACAGCTAACTCAACATCTAATTGTTGAGGTAATATGGTGATACCCTTAGAAAATTTTTCATAAATAAAATAGTGGGTGGATCCAAAATCAAATAAAACATTTTATACTTTAGAGTGGATGGTAAGTGTACCTTTCACCACATCGTTATCGCACTCCACATCGCTGATAGAAATTGCATGTGACTTTCCTTTGTCTTTAGCCTTAATAGTTTATTGACTTCGACCATCATCATCAACCATTGGATTTGGGCATTGATTAGCATAATGCCCCATCTCCTTACATTTGTATCATTGAATTGTAGGAGGTGCACATATGTGTTGTGAAATATACAAAATTTGACACTTTATGACATTATCGACCATATAAATTTTATTTGATAATTTTTAAATATTTTTGTTATTTTTAAACAATTTTATAATATGTTATTTTTATAAAATAACAATTGTGTCAATTTTTACACTATTCAATTATTTTAATTTAAATTAAATATATACAGAAGTTATGTTCAAACTAAAATCTTTAATAGATTAATAAAATGTCATATATATGTAGAAAATTAGTGGATCACATTAAATAGTTCATATAATATTTATTTTAATATTTTTAAAACCATTTATATGATATTTTAATTAATAAAATAATTTCAACATCACTATTTTTTCATACTTAATGATAATTATTTAATCCCTAAAAATTCTAAATAAATTCCTATGATGTAGATAATTTTATTATATTTCTGGAGACTATTCATGTTCGATGTTTCATGAAGTTTATCACTAAATTAAAATTATTATACTTATAAGATTTAAGAAAGTGACATGTTGTCACATTCTTTGGTTTTAATAATAATTAAATTATTTTCATGGAAAAAAGTCAATTAACAGAATCTAATCCGACCCTTAGGTGATATGGGTCGACTTTTAGTCATCAAATAGTATTTTGGCAGGTGTTAGGGTAATTTGTTAATCTTATATTTACCCTTAATTACCCGATTTACCTTTATCTATGGTAAATAAAATTTACCGTAGTTACTATTCATAATTCCCAAAAATAAAAAGTTGCATATTAACATAATTTGGACCCACTAATTCTGAAGATGGAATCCATTTTTCAAAATTCAAAACATATAAGTTGCAGTAATTAATTTAAAATAAATCACGTTGTTAAGAAAACAGGTTTTAAAGTTAAAACATTTCCAAAGATTAAAATGTTTTTACCTACGAATTCAATGTGAAATTAATGATAATGACATACATTATATTAAATGGTAAAAATATACTATGTTTATACTTTAAAACAATTCAATATTATAATTTATCCATATAAACTATCTCAATGAAAAAAGTTGTTTTCAATTAAAAATTAGCGTATTTTTACTATTCATCAAAATATGAAAGTTATCAGAAAAATTTCAAAAAGTTATCCAATGTAAATTTTTATACCCTGATTCAAAATAATAATTTTATTTTGTCAAATTGAACTTATAAACATGTCAAAAATGAGATTTAATGTGGGTGCGCCCTCAAAAGGCGGCAAAACTGCATTTTTTTAAAAATACTTCTTTTATCCAAAAAAACAGATTTTACTTTTATACCTCATTATAGAAAATGTATAATTAGAATTAAAATGTTATAAAATTCAAAATTCAGTTAATACTATTCATAATTTCTAGTTTTAATAATATTTTAATAGCATATCCATGTTTAGTGAAACTCGATATTGCGTACGACGCAAGCTATCGAGGAAGGTCGTGGTTGCGTGTAAAGCAAGCCAAGCTAGTGTTGTGTGTAGTGAAAGATTCCTTTGATGATTTATATAAAATAAAAACAAAATATTTCTCATAAACATCTCGAGAGTTACACACCCCATGTGAACTGCCTCTTGCTAGCCTCGGTTTCTAACATAGAGTATGTTGTGGTATATTAGTAGTGGTAGTGGATAAGTGATTGTTATCAGGAGATCATCAGCAATGGATTTTGGTGACATTTGGTACAACATGAACATGTTGAAATATTCGATTTCTCATATAATGTATCATGTTTTTTTCATGGATTCTTATTTATCAATATGTTAGGTTGTGAGTAAAGTGATTGTAATTTCATATCTTTAATTTTTTTTCCCATTTTTCATTTCATTTTAGAGTTTTTTTTAAATTTCATGTTTATTTATTGAATTTTTCATTTGATTGGAAAAAATTTCAAGTTAGTTCTCCACACATTCATTAGTGCGTCTTCAGGTGATAACTATTCAGTGGTCATGGATAGAGGGTCATCATATAATTTATTTTCTCTCAAAATCGGATCTCGCACGTGATAGAATCATAAATCTCAAATTAGTGAATTAATAATTAATTATATTATAAATTTAAAAATTAATATTGTGTTGGTTTTCACATTCAAAGTTGTATGAGTTATACAAAATCAGTGATCTCATGCAACAAACATTGCATAGATAGATACTTCGACATTTTTTGATAAACATATTGTGGAATTTCACTAAGTGATTCCATTTTAAAATGCGTTGAAAATTATTTATCAAATCTGAGATTAAAATGGAAGAATATTTATGTGAAAAAATATAATGTTGTATATAATTAGATGATAAGGCCTTATAGTATTTTAAATAAACTTTAGATTGATGAAAATTGAGTAAATAAACATTCGGATATTGAAATTCAGTAATGAGAATTGCATACACCTGAACGCACATCACAAATCTTACAAATTTATCTTATCCTATTTACTCCATAGATTAATTTAGTTTACATATATAGTTTACTTAATTTAAATAAACTTTTTCAAATATTTTTTATGTCTTTAGATTTTTTAGTTCTAAATCTAATTTAAAACTTATCTTCTTGAACATTCTTCCTAGTGGAGATTCCTAGTTTCTATACAAATTCTCTTTGTGTTTCATCTATTCTCACCACTTATATAGTAGTTACAAGGTAAATGAATATTTCAAATTGGATGATCTGTGATGTGCATTCCAAAATTATGGAATCTTTTTTTGAGAGAATAGTATGATTAGAATATCCTTAAAATGATTTATTTATGTGAAAAAGTAAAAAAAATAATAAAAAAAATTACTTTTTAGTAATCTTGGATTTTTTAGTTTAATAATTTTAAGAATCCCAGAGATTCTAAATTGTTTGTTCAGCACCATACATCTAAAATTAGTGCTCACCCTACACGACAACAGCTCGTGATATGAAGTATAATTATTCATCAGTCATGATTTCATCAGGTAATTATTTTTATTATTATGAATTTTATTCAATCCCATGTTCTGACCCCAGTGAGAATTATTCACCATGTTTTGATACATTTGCTTATAAATATTTTAATAATTTTCATTGTCAATGAATTCAATAAAATATTGAACTCAAAAATTCATACAACCAATCTAGATTGAATGAAATCATATAAAACATTTAACATTCAACTCCCAAATCTAGGGATAGTATGCTTTACAAATAATCATGAACATGAAGAGAAGACATCTATTTTGACCAACACCCATGTAATCCAATTTGTTTAATAATTGGGAACAAGTGGTTTTCTGTTCTCACTAACAAAAATAGGATGTTTGACTTTCAAGATACAAATAATGAAAATTTTATTTCTTTAAAAAACATCTAGAATATTATCTAATGAATCTGGAAAATCAAATGAATCATCTTGTCCAACTAATTACCTCAAAACCACTTTTTGAACCAATTAATAATAATTTTATTTAATAATTTGTGGCATATGTTACATTTTAATTACATCAATTTACTAATTCTGATATTGATACTACTTTGGTTGATTCTTATTTTTATCATAACATTGATGACTCCTCTCTAAAAAATTTTCACTCTTCTAATATAATCATATATAATGAATATGATAGATTATTCTTCCACCCTATGAAAATAATACTCCCTAATAAAATGTGATTTGATATCAATATAATGTGAGTTTACAACACATTAATCCCAAAGTGAAAATGGAACCATTAAATGTCTATCAAATTACACAATTTTGGGGATGAATAAGAAAATGAAATAGGACCCTTATTCATAGTGATAGAGTCATAATTTAACCAAGACACCACAAATTTCCACACATAATAGAACATCACTTCATATGTAATTTAGTCACCTCTTTATAAAAATAATTGTCTGGTGTTTTTTATTTCCAAAATGTAAACATTTAAAAAAAATAAGTGTCAAAAACTTAATCATTGAATGTTTTGAGGATCATTAAAACTTTTCTTAGAATAACTGAATAATGGGGTTTCCTAGAGGATCATGAATTTTCGGTTCCATATGATCAAATGAATAAAGGAGGTGACATAATTATAGAAAGTAATTTTGAAAAATATTTCATTATTTATATAATGGAGGTATATAGACCAATTGAGGTTTCACCACTTTCTCTATGCATTTATATTAAAAATAATTTACTTGAAATACCCAAAGATTTAATAAATACTCTTAAAGATGGATAAATCTAAGTAATTGTGTAAAGTGAATTGATTTGGAAACTAGTTTATTCCATGTGATGGTGTTTATTGGTGAAAACTAATTATGATAAATAAAAACACATATACAACATTAAATGATAATATGTATATAATCTGACCCCTGAAAGATTCTGTTAAGTTCATATATTCTCTTATGGAAATTCAAAATGGTAATATTATTTATATTCATGATGATTACAATTGCACAAATATCAATTTTTCTATAAATATTTCTTTAGATGAGGTATATTCATAAACTTTTGTACTTGCCTATTTTAGTTTTCTTCCACACATCTATTTTTTTAGCTGGTTTATTTTGAGATATTTCAAACCTTACATGATAATTTTGTTTTCAAAAAATAGACATCTGATTATCATTGATGATAAATTATAAACAAGATAAACATTCCCATTAGATCCTAGTGGAGTATCATTATTGGCATTCTATAAATTAAGTACTTTTATAAAATAGTGGGAGGAAACCAATAATTAGTTTATTTTTCTTTTACTGTATTTAGTTTTTTTATTTAGTTTTTAGAGAAAAAAATGACCCTAAATTAACCACAATCTATTTTATCCTCACACGGTAGTGGAGATGTATTAATAATAATTAAATGTATCATACATAAGATAATTTTATGTTGTGGTTATCCCATTCATATATCTCATATATGTGAATTCTATTAGTTAATTTTATAGGAACATCATTAACGAACATTCATTGGATACATGCATCCTCTCCACATCTATCTAAACATACATAGAGAAGTCTTTTCTTTTATTTAATATTTTGTTCTCACAAAAAAAATATTTATAATACCTAATTACAAAATTATAAATGATAAAAACAAACATTCTGGTCATAGTTGAACCCCCATGAAAGATGTTATATTTTTTCATATTGGGAACAAACAACTTGTTCCCATAGTCTATCTAATAGAATCATTATTTTTTAGAATGATTTAATCCTTGATCCCATGAATTAGATGATTATTGATATTATTCAATGATTCAAATATCATTTTATAGAAACTCTTGTATTAATGAGACACTTTCTTTCACTAGATAACATCTGTGTTTTACAAAATTATATGACAATACCCTTGATGACAATAGACCATTTTCATCATCATTTATTTCTATTTTTATTGAGATGATATCATCAATGTTAAGTCTTCAAGAACATTCCATGTTTATTCCACCAAAGTGATAGGAATTGTTAATGTTTCATTGAATTGAAAAAGTGATTTTTGATATATTTATCCCCTCTGATCCACTGATTTACCTGAACATTTTATCCTTCTTATAGCCATTAGAATCCATGAAGAACCCTTTTTAGTATGATCCCAAAGCAGATACCTTTCCCTACCAATTTTTTGAATATTTTCATGGTTAATTTTAATCTTAGTGTGGGGGAGTGATTTATTTCTAGATAGGGTTTCTTATGGGGAATTGAGTCATTGGATGAACATGGATCAACAGTTTCCAAAAATGATTATTTGTTGTATATTTCATAGTAGCAACATGCATTAACTATATTTTGATATTGTAATATAGATTCTTTTTGTTCCAATAAATAATAAATATTTTTTCATTACATGTTAACCATCACTATTTTGGATACCTATAAAAGTGATAACTCGTTTCTCTAAGAATTAGAGATCATTTTATATGACCGACTTTCACAATGATTCTACTTGGTATGAGCAACATATTTACTTTTCAATGGGATTTTTCTTGATATTTTATGGGGTTTTTTATTTTATAATCACATGTTTTTATACCCATTGTATTTGAGTGAAAATTTTCCCCATATACATATATAATAAAAAAATAAAAATCATTGAGAGGGATTAGATTATCATATTCCTAAGTATAAGAAATTTTTTTAGTGCAGTGGAGAGATATTTTTATGGATACATTTTGATAGAAAGTTATCATAAATTTATGTAAATTTTAAACTCTCATTTTTTCACATGTTATCAAAAAACATTTTATGACCCATCACCTCACAGTCGTAGAGGCAATTTCACCTAAGGTTAATTCCCTAAGATTACATCATTCTTTTTTATTTCTGTTGTTTTAGATGTAAAATTCATTGAATACCTATGGAAAGCATGAATATATATGATAATTGAGAAAAATGTTGATTAATAAACTATCTTGGAAGATGTGAGTGATGGATAGGTAGGTCAATTTGATGCATGAGTGTAGGTACTTGTTTGGGAAACAATGTTGGTAGAAGGGAAACTATTTTAAAAACAATAATTTAAATGATGCAAAATACTTTATTGTTAAAAATGATTGATTTTTTTTAACTTGTAATTTTTTTATCTTTATACGGGTCCAATTGTGTATTGTTTTTTATTTTTTTCATATGAGTGAATACATTTAAGTGTGAAAGAATTTATGTACATGGATTCCACTGAATGATTTATAATTTTAAACTTAATTTTAATTAAAATAATTAACCTATCTTAGTGATTTTACTTTATTTTCTATGTTTTTTGGTGTTTTAGTTGTTTTTCAATGTTTTAGTTAATTATATATTAATATTAGTTATTTATTTTGGTTATTACATTTAATTAATTTTATACATTTTTGACATTTAATATCTAACACATTTATTTTTTTAGTAAGTCAATTAACTTTAGTTTTATTATTAGTTTATTAATAATTATTTGAAATTATATTTATTCGATAATAATATTTTATATTTTTTATATAATTATATATTTTACTAATATTAATAATATTAATATTAATATTGTTAGTTTATTTTTATTTTTCATCTTTTAATAGTAGAATAATTATTCTGTGTATATTTATATAAATTTAATTTAACGTTTAAGATTGTAAATATAATAAATGTTCATATTATTGAACATGTATTTATATTAATACTACTACATCTACTTTTACTACTACTATTGTTATTTATAACCTTATATAATTAGATTTAGTTTAAATTTTTATTTTTTTATCATTCTATTATTTATGCTGGTGTGCCTACCTAAATGGATGGAGATCTATCCCTCTCACTTATTTATATACGTAGCTTCATCATCCTCCAAGTTGGGGGAGGGAAACACTAATAGTTGGACTCTACCACAGTATCACCATCACACATGGTGGGTGTCTCTAATGTATCATATCCCCTTTCCTACTTCTATGACCTGCATAGTGCCTCACACCTACTACCCTCAACAGCGGGTATAGACGAACAACCACTACTCTTTTTGGGCACCATCAGAGTGATGCAATAGTGATGAACTAGTAACCTTGAGACACGTCATTTCTCCTTCATCTCTATGTGTAGAAAAAACTAGGGTTCACACCCTCTTCAGTCACTATGGACACATAGAAGAAGTCAACCTCTCCTACTCGATCACCAAACATAACCACCACTGACATCTCAAGCATAAATTAGCCACCATCAATCATGCCAAATCCTTTCATATGCTTCTATAACACAACACATATCCACCTCCTCTACACTACAACACCAAAAACTCATGTATCTGTCAACTCCCTCTGCACTTCATCCTACCGAAATCAATTTCAGACATTGAGTATGTAGTGGCTCTTTGGTAGATGTAGTAGAGCATTAGTTATTATTGGGATATCATCATGGATGGCCTGTGGTGACATTTATGATGACAGGAAGATGGTGATATCTTCAATTCATTATTCTCTATTTTGTATTTTCATCATTTTTGAAAAAAAATCACAATGTTTGAGTTGTGATGAATTTCATTTCAATAACATGTATATAATTTTTTTCTATGTTTTAATTTCTTTTGAATTATTTTTTTAATTAGAAGATTATTTATTTAATTATATGTGTGTTTGAATTAATTTTAAATTGGGGTTCAACACCCTTTTATTGGGGTGAATTATTATGATACCTAATAAATGATAATTATTGGGAGATAATTGGATAAATTATTTGTTTGGAACAAGATCATTCACATTAGATAATAGTAAATAGGACATCAGTGAATTATAAATAAATTTCTATATTAATTGAAAAATTAATATTTGTTGGGTGTTCCCCTTTATTTGTGTACTAGTGATGCATAATCATTGATCTCATGTGAGAAAACCCCGTGTAGATAGATACTTCAACTTTGCGAAAAAATAGGTTGTTGTATTTTACAATGTGATTATAAAATTAAATATCAGGAAAATTATTTATCAAATTAATGAAATAAATGATAGATTATGTTTGTTTTAAAATTTGTAAATTGTGTAACATAATAGTAAGTGACCTAAGGTTATTTTAATTAAATATGAAATCTTTAATAATTTTTTAAATAAATATTCGATGGGTAATCTAAATAATAGGATTTTCATGCACTGTAAATGGAATAAAAACTCTGACACTTCTATCTCTACCTATTTACTCTATGAATCAATTTAGATCGCATATGTAGTTTTACATAATTTAAGTATTATTTTTAAATATTTTTTTAGTTTTTAAATGTTTTATTTCTTGAATATATTTAGAACATTTCTTCCTGAACATTTTTCCTAGAGGATGTTCCTAGTTTTTTTTTAACATTTTTTTTGTTCAACTCAACTCACAACTTCTACAGTAGTTTATAGGTTAATAAATATTTAAAATTGATGTGTTTTGATAATCATGTCAATAATAATGGTTTTCATGTTTAGAACATTAAACCTTTATGATACCATATAGAGACCATTATTCTCATAAGTTGCATTAATAAAAAATTTCATTTTTCCTCAAAAATTACTTTCCTTGTTTCCTTTTCTAAACTCAATACATCTTCTCTTTCCTATGATATAATACACAAAGTGATTATTCAAATACACTCGTCATATATGAAACTTTTTATTCATTACTCTTTGGTATCAACCAATCAAGCTCTTATCAAACACTATCCTTCACTTCATTGGTGAGTCTGAGAGTTGGTTGAGGTGAAATATTGTAATTATATATCATGATAACTAATTATGAATAATTGCAATATCATTCACACTATTCCTCTCCCAATAAAGTTTATCATCAAAAATATATCTATACTATTCAATGTTAACTGAGTTCTATCTGGTTCCCTCTATTAACAAAAACCAATGTGGGTAGTATGGGAAAAATAATAGTGGGGAAACACATAACAATGAATAATCATTTGGAGGATATATAAATAAAGAAACATTTTTTTCAATATATTAAACTATAGGTTTATCAGAGGTTATTTATAGTCATTATCTATTTAAATAATTTATGAAAATTCATAAATAGTTTTTGAGATTCTAAAACATATCCTTTGAGAGTGTCATGCCTGTTGTATAAAAAAGACCCATTTTGATGCACCAAGTGATGCTTGGGTCCATTTAAATTTTACCATTTCAGAGTTATTATCCTCTGGTAATTATATTATAAAGCCACATAAACTTTTAGTATCCAGATATGGATTTAACTTCCCAGAAACCACTTTCCCAACCCTTTACTAAAATTAATATACAGTTTCTAATATTTTGAATCATACATGGACTTATACTTATTCATCTCCCAAGAAATATCCTTATAAATATCCCTGAGGATCTCAATAAGTTTTTAACTTCCTAGTTTCTAATGGTTAAATAATCCATAATAAGATACCCATTAAAATGGCCCAAACATCTCATACATAAATATTAAATCTCAATAGATGAATATTCATTAAATAACAAAATGATCAATGCCATAATATTTTGGGTCTTAGGCCATTAGAAACATGGGAACATGATAAACTAGTCTATAACCAATTTATGTCATCTCCCACTATGTTCATTATAACTATAAAAATTCTTATACATATATTTCATAATACCTTTCATCATTACCTAGGGAAAGGAAACATAGGAAATGGTGGTCTTAATTTCTTGGTAGGGGTAAACAATGGAGATATCAATATAACATCAAAATAAGCGTATGATAATAAGAGAATAATATTTCAAAATCATGCCATGAATATCAGTGATCATAAAATTGAGTCACTGGATAAATTGTTGAAGTTCATAAGACATGAATAATAAAACAATAAATGAACATAATCCATGAGAACATAACGTTTGGATAAGACAAAGAATTTTGGAATACACATAAGTATAGAAAATCATTTACTTAGTAGTCAAGACGCATGGACCAGACTATCATAATGGAATGGGTTTACTCCAAAAACCATCTTAGTAGTCAAGTATCAATCCCAAGACTAACATAGTGGATTTATTCAATTACTTAACTAGGTTCACTCCCCATTCTAACCCTATTTACCCAAATAGATATAAATAGTTACCAAATTCCTTATAGGTAGATATAGATCCAACCTATCTCACAATCCAGATATTTTTATTATACAAGATCAAAAACAATTCATCATATTAGAACCAATAAAAAGATATAGTTTCATAATAATTTCATCATAATTAAACTTATTTAAAATAATCATGATTCATAATCATTTCTTCAATTAATAACTCATGGAAAAAGAGGTTTCATAAGATTTTTATCATGGTATAACATGTGGTAGGGAAATGGGTTTCAAAAACATATTGTAAACATAAAAAACCATTCATTAAAAGAAAATAATGGTATCAATGGTTAATATACCTAGTCAATGACATGTATCATGAAATTATTTCACCTTATATGAATAATTATTTTGAAATAAAAATCACTTTGAACATTTCTATAGGAAAATATGATTTCATGGAAA
Organism: Viscum album; assembly: GCA_963277665.1. Lineage (NCBI taxonomy): Eukaryota > Viridiplantae > Streptophyta > Magnoliopsida > Santalales > Viscaceae > Viscum > Viscum album. The sequence continues at coordinate 48,978,568 of OY728152.1, read as the reverse complement.
ATCGACCATTTAAAATTTAAATTTTTTTATATTTTTTGTAAAATAATTTCTTTAAAAATAACCATTATAATATATAATGGAAGCTTCAAAGAAAATAATTTTAATATCTTTGAGACGTTTTTTCCTCACTGTACACATTAAAATAAAAATTCCCCTCAAATTTTTTATAAAATCGTAATGGCCCTTATTTCGAAACAAATACGAAAATGACTTTAAATTTTTATTAATATTTAGAAATATGAAAAAATATATTTAATAGAATATTTTACAACTCTACCAAAGTTTTTTTGAAACAATTATTATAAATCTTGGTTTTGGAAGAAAAAGGTGTATCGACTGAGAAGAGAAATAAAGATGATTTTTCTTAAAAACATCATTTTAAACTCTTAACTATATAAAAAATGAAAATGATTGTAAAATTGGTATTCAAATAAAATTAAAATATTATAATTAATTTAATTATTTTATTTAGATTTGGTTCATAAATTTACTTCACCAGCTACATAATCATTAACAATCGTGATAAATAATAATAATTTTTATAAAACTATTAACACGTTGTTGAAAATAAATTATAATATATATGAAATAATAAAATTATATAAATCTTAAAATATTAGTATAATAATTTAATTCATTATATTATGTGTTAAGAAGGACTATATATACACCTCATGAAATAACATATGTGCATAACATTACATATGTCTCAAAGAAAGAAAAATTGAGATAAAAATCCCTTACCACTTTTGTAACTTTTGAAATGTAAACCCCGTGAAGGCTAGATGCTAAAATTGATATTAAATTAAAAATAATTTTACATATAATAATAATTATATTCATTTATGGGCAGTATATATACCATATAAATTAAATTTCTGGCGAATATGGGATGTGCCTCATATGAGTGAAAAGTGAGACAGAAATCCATTACTCTCGCTATCGACATGGTTCATACATGTTAAAACCACAAGTGTAAAAAAATTAGTTTATTATTATTTTATTATAGAACCATAATTATATATATCATACTATATATAATTAACGTCTGACCATTCGTCACACTTTGATTAACAATTCCATGATAAGCTCACATTTCATGAAATAATTGCTTTGTTTTTCATGTATATTATTGCTTTTCATTTTTGGTCACATTCCTTTGATCATGATTTAATAATATCAAGAATGTTAACCATGATATAAAATTAATATATTTTAATTATATATGTATTAATGATGATCCATAAAAGGTAGAGATATAAAATGAAATACACTGTTCACAGAGACGGTGTGCCATAGATAGGCATGAACGTTGTTTCCATATTCATGATAGACGGAAAAAAAGAAAGTTAAATAATATATTACCATTAAACATATTTATTATATAATATATATGAAATAATTTCATTAAAATCATTTTTATATCCTTCCATGTAATGCGTGAATGAATCACATCACCTCAACGAGTGATAGTCCTCTATAAAAACAATTGATAGTGTAATATTCCCAAATAAGGGAAAGAATAATTTTTTATGTGATATAATAATTATATATGTATAATAATATCATATATAAAAATTTATTCCCTGATTCATTCTATCTGTGATATGTGGTAATTGAAAATGAATAGAGTCGGTTCAGAGGGCGCTAGTCCGTCGTACACTTGAAAAATGATTTTGTATCCCATTTTATAGAAGATGATATGGATATTGGTTATTACATTAACATAATAATTTATATGTATAATAGATGTACTATTTTAATTATAGCATCATAATAAAATATTATTTTATCGAGGAGGAATATGTAATAAAACAAAAATTCAAGTTTATGAATTTACATATTCTTTAGAGAGATCCTTTAGATATATAGATAAAGACAACATAGGTAATATTCATAACTAAAATAATTAATATAAGATTATTATAAGGACATAAATAAGGGAAAATTCCATGTATTTTTAAACCAATTTTTTTGTAAGTGTAAAGAGGAGTGAAGAGAGGGGTGGCATTTTATAAGTCAAGTAAGTGGCGCACTGGTAATTTTTTAAAAGATAAATGTGTATCAAGTTTTTTATAATTAAAAAAGTCTTTTTAAATTGTAGAATTCTATATCATAGAAGATATTATATTGAAATATTTCTATAAATTAGGTTTTTAAAGAAATTTGGGTCATTTTAACCATTATTTTTTGTTTAACTCCCGATAACCCCAATTTCACCTTAACTATGGTATTATATTTTTATTCAATGTGGAAAAACATTAAGTTAAAATTATTACATAATAAAAATAATTATTATTCCCAATATGGAATCTGTATTTATAAATTCAAATAACATAATTTGAAGAAATTAATTTAACGTTAAACTCATAGATGCATTGACAAAGTGTGTTTTTGAATAGAACATATTCAAAAGTTTTAAAAGTTTTTACGTCAAATTTAAAAATAAAATTGTATCCTATGACCTAAAATTGACTAATATTTATGTTATTGAACTATTTTAAAATTTTAAAACCTCATAAAACATTTTTAAAATTTTCAAATGCTTTAAAACAAACGATAATCCATAATAAACCCATAATTTTCAAAATTCATAAAAAAATATATTCTAAGAAATTTTTAAATAATTCACTCTAATTTGGTTTAGAAATTATAATTTAATATTAAATTAAATTTTTTAAAATAAATTTTATAAATTTCGGAAAAATAAAATTTAAAATAAATGTGCAAAATAGAACGAAACTATTTTTTTGAAAAAATATTATTTATAAGTATAAATTTGCAATTCATGTTTTTTACTTCTCTAGAAAACACGTAAGAAAAAATTTAAAAATTTTATTGAATATATAGGATATAAATTTAGGTAAATCAATTCACCAAAATAAATTGGATTAATTTGTTGAGATAAAATGTATTTCTTTTGAATTAAAATATACTTTCAGAAAAACATACCTTGGTTTTCAAATGGTTTATATTTTAATTTCACAATAATTAGTCACTAAATAATTAATTATATAAACATTTGTAAACCATATATTTTCATAATTTAGTAGATCATTTTAAAACACACAATTAAAAAAGTTAGGTGATAAATATCAAATTAAATAATAATTATATTTAAATTTTATGTCACATTTCTTCTAAACTCGGTGTTGCATGTAATGCTAGATCAACTCAGTATTTCATATAACACAAGATAATCCTGGTGTTTCATGTATTTACCACTATCAAAATGATTAAATTTATTTAAGAATATATTTCCCAAAATCTTGGAGTGTTTCATTCTACCCCCAAAAAATTTTTACATTCGAGAAATTGAATTGGTGATCAGTGGGTTTGACATTTGATAATTCCATCATAGAAAATAAACACTATATAAAGAGAAAATAAAACTTCCTATTGAAAATATGGAATATGAATAATGAAGTTCAACTTGAGTAAAACTCGCCAGGTGTAAAAATAAGAGAACATAAGTAGGTGTAAATATTTAGACATGGAAGAAAACTATAATATCCAAATAATGACAGAGGGTTGACTCTTATATTGTCATAAACCATTATTATCATTGTACCTATATGAGATTCACATTCTAAACTATCCTGATATATAATTTTAAGGAAATTTCATGGATAAAATAATTATTGAAATCCACATATTGATACTAGAGGATCGTATGATCTTGAGTGAATCTAAACTATACTAAAGATTAGCCTTCATATATTAGGAAGTGAAACTTATAAACATATAGTTCATTTTTGGTATGTGGTATAGCCATTGTGATCAGTATAAAATCTTATAATTCAACAAATTATTAATTTTATTCCATAATAATGATAAAAATAAATTAAAATCATTTATTTAACCCATCCCCTAGTGATTTCTCATTGATCGTGAGGGTATTTTCACACTCTAAAAACCTTTAGTTGTATAGTACCACATCCCATGGAATTTTATTTATTTTCAAAGGAATAAACAAGATGAAAAAAATAATTTCCCTAGAACCATGGAATATTTTTAAAAATTGGCCAAGGATATTGTATTTTTTCATTACAACAATTTTTTAAGGTTAAATGGGTGTCCTTTAGTAATTATTATAATCCCACATTGGAGTCGGTGGAAAATTGATCTCCAATGATTTAAAAAAAACTATATCATAAAAATAATAATTATAATCCATGGATATCTTGAATAACACATGATTATATCATATAAATATGACATTTATAAAATAATTTACATTTTGTTGAGTTATCCCATGTCAGGGTTTCTGATTTTTTAATTTTAAAAACTCTATTTGAAAGATTTCACTACCATACAAAATTCTATTTTCTCTTTATAATGAGTGTTCACTCAGGATAAACATAATCATTGTTTAAAAAGTAAATGGTTATTATTTTAATAAAATAATGGAAAATTAATTCCATTGAGATTATTAAAAAAATTATAAGTGTCCGACCCATACCATAAAAAATTTAGATAAATTCATTTTGGTTTAAATTTAACTAAAATTATTAATTCATAATGTGTATAAATTTTTTAATAATCCAAAAAATAGATTATTTTTTATTAATATAAGATATTTTAATTTTATAATACTTTATTTGGAAATTAATTTAATATTAATAATGTGTGATTTGGTGGAATTAATAATGAGTTCAATGAAATGAAATATGATTTATTTCATTTTTTTAACATTTTTATGTAAATATAAAATGTTTCTATGATTATAAAGAATATTTAAAGAATATTACATATTTTTAAACCTTATATTTTTTTATTAAAGACAATCAAATTGGGAATGTAACACAATATATTATTAATGAGTTAAGGGGTTAAATATTACTTCCGAGAAAGAAATATGAACCATTATTTTGAGGTGTCTGTCTTTATTAAAACTCTATAGTTAAGAATGATTTTTCATGAGTAGTTTCATTAAGGGTAATGTGCATGAAAATTTTGTAGTGTGTGTCTACGTGAAGAAAAAAATACAGATTGAACATGTGTTGGCCTTTGGGGAAAGTCATTAGTCTAATAATATATTGATATGGTTAATAACTTATAATGCTCTAGGTAGAAAATATAGGTATTATAATTGTATCATGGGGTTATAAGACCATGTTCAGGTCATGTGTATGGCTGGGTCCTCAATAATTTAAACCTCTATTTTTGAGATTCTACCTAATTACCGCAACATTTTTAAGAGAGATTGTCCTAGAGTAGTGTTAGTATGGGTGACATGTGGGGAAGTATCTCAAGGTGTGTGTGAGTAATAAAAAACAAAACTAAAAAGAATGTCTCGGATTGTGGGGATAGCTATTATCATGATAAATGACCCTTATGGGTAATAGCATGTGGTGTACTAGGAATATAACCAAGGTATTATAGGAGACTCATGGGGACTGATGACCAGGTTCATGGCCTGGGGGATGTAAGTGTCCTGAAAGTTAATATAAATGAGTTTATATTAAAATAAATATAAATGATTTCATTTTATTATATTATGAAATTGTTATTAATGTAATTAAAACTAAAACTCCAATTTTAATGGGTGAGAATCTCTGATTTCAGTGAATTTTTAAGGTTATAGAGAAAACTACATCCTTGAACAACATCCAAAAATCATTCCATTATAATTAAAACTTTTTATTATTGGTTTGGAATAAATACAACAACTTATGATCAATATCTCTCATTTTATTAGAAAACCATATGATCTAATGGTCCTTTTAGTTATGGATCAATCAAAAAGAAATCGTGAGATCTTCTAACCACTAATTTATATCTAGATTAGAGTTAAACCCCTAATTTATTTCTAAATATTGAAACTTAAAATCACACAACATATTCCTCAAAGATACATAACTCTCAGCATGTCTAACACTATAGTAATCGACCATAGAAACTTGTTCAACCCTTTTAACCTAAAACTCCCATGGAAAATTGGCATAGAGTATCACCACATCAGAAAGGAAGGGGAATCCTAAAAACATGGTCAATTAAATAAATTTATATTATATTCAAATAGTCACCATAAATCAAATATAATATTAAAAAATGTGATTCATGTACCATGGATATGTATTTAACCCATAAATAAACTTTTCATACCTAGAATGCTCTGTAATCCTAGTTTTCTTATATTTGGTCATAATGCATAAAAACATGTGTCTTAAAAGAACTCCCAAGCTATGCCACTTTCTCAATTTTACCAATACTATTTCCCTAACAATAACAAGTAGTAATCACTTGTTACAAAATCAAATATTTATCCTAACACATAAATATATCTTTTATACCACTCATTAATTACCCTTCCCCATTGGTACCCCACATGGATTGGTAGTAAAGATAAGGGTGACCCTCAAATCCTATCATGAGCAGGTTAGAGGATGGTTGAAAGTATTGGGGGAATAAAATCACACATTCAGTAGGAATTACACACATAATTGAATTCACATAAGAAACCTCCAATTAAATCGTTATAAATTAAGGTCAATATCCCATATTTCATGTAATTTAATACTTGAATATAAAACCAAAAATAAAAAAAAGAAACTCCCACAAAAATAACCAATGAACACCAACTATACACTCCATGAGAAATTATTGCCTATATTGGACTCTTAATACCTATTTAAAATACGTTATATATATATATATAAAGGAATGAAAAAGGGTGTATACTAAATTTGGGTTATCCCAACAACCTATTATGAAAATATGGAGGAAGCATATGTTTACCTTAGTGAATAAATTGTAAAACCTACTCAATACCCACACTAGTCCAACCACCATGTAAAATTACTATGTAAAACTAAAAAGAATACCCATAATGGATATTTACATAATTCTAAATTATATATATCATGAAAAATCCACAAAATATGAACCTTGATAATATTGTTACTTTCATGCCCCCAATTTATTATGTATTACACATTAATACCATTTAATCCATATATCTGTGTAACCACATACCATATAAAATCTATAACCACATATAAAATTACAAATGCAATATCTCAGAAACTCTTGAGGCCCTCATCATAGTTGGGTAATGCGAAAATGAAGAACATCAACATCATCCCATCTTCCAACCATGTATATTCTCCACCATGTAAAAATTTCAAATCCACAAAACTAATTTAGTCAATACATATATATACTATAATATCAATACTTTATAACATATATAAATATACCTAAATCCTGAATTCATAAATTCTTACATTATCTTGGAATATGAATGTGTTATCCAACTATTCACTCTACAATGTGGATGTTGGGTAATAAAAATGAAACTCAAGTCCCTATATGGGTATCGGTAAAATTATCTATCTAAGGTGGTGGTGAATAAGAAGTACTATGAAAATAAAAAATCAATAATAAGACACATAATACCATCATAATGTTTAATACACAAATAATTTTTCTTACTACTGATTAATTTAACAACATCAGCTCCACTAGCTTGCACCCAAAACAAATTTCACATTGCTAAAAATCTATACCAGACCACACTAATTTGTTTTAAAATATATAATTAAATTTCTATTTAATAATTTCATTAATAATTTTTATATTTACCATTATCCTCCACATTACATTCATTTATTCATATTTCATGTCAAACCATTCATTGAGTAACATTGTACTATCAATCCACCCATTATTCCTAATTCATATTTTCAAAAACCTTTACATGCTTCATTCAACCATCACTTTTTAATTTGATCATTAATTAACCCACTTATTAGAACTTTCTCTCCGGTCACCCATCATAAATTTTTTTATATAAATATGTTCCATGGTATAAGGAATCTAAAACTCAACCACACTATCCTCTCATAATACAATATGAACTATTACAGTATCCCAATCCAATATCACCCACTACAATAAACCCCATAAAAACATGGAATCATTTCTTCACAACATAAACTAGACCTTCCACAACCACAATGTAATCCACATATCATCAAATGAACCACCACAACTGTAAAAACATCAGCACCCCGAACAACAGACACCACAAATCGTAAGCAAGATTACTCAAACCATAGTAATATATAACTCAATAAGAATACCAATGACACTAAATAAATTGGGGATCTATAATAAAAAACTTTATTAATCATGCACAAAAATTAGTTATGCACCTCATGCATAACCAACATCGTCAATATTACACATTTATTATCTTCCAATACATTAATGTTTTTATCTAATTATTAAATTATGAAAGGTGATCATATAATGATAACACTATCAAATAGAGACATTACATCATTGAATTACAAAAAATAAGAAACAACATATACAATAACATAAATATTCATAATCTATCTATGAATCACCCCTTTCCAATTTGATTTCATTACTCCATTCTATTGATTCATTTAAGTCAATTCACAATATCAACCACACAAAAAAATACTCATCATTAATCATTGATAATTAATGAAATAGACGTCTTGAATACCCAACCTCAAAGAATTATTTGACAACCGGTGTAAAAATATATTGATAAAACTCCCATCAAATATCATTCAATATGAAAGGATTTCCCATAAAGCCTATGAATGATCATTCCCCATCGATACCATGACCTAACAATACCAATACCAAATCATTATCACCTATATAGTCTCTTTAATAAGAATAATCTTGTATATGATAAATAAATGGGGGATAACAAATAACCTTATAATATAAAGTTTTCGTCTCATGAGGTTTGGGGGAAAATGAAACAAATGGATGACCAAATATCACTAAAGGAAATACTGTAAGTGTATTAGGTTAATTTAATGTTAATGATTTGGAAATAAATGTAACACCATGATATTTTGTGAAATGATATTAATTTATTTGATGGATTTTGGTACAAAAAAAATTGATTTTTAACAGATGATGATATAGTATTAATATTATTATTTAAACATGAACATTATAACCTAGATGATAAATTTGGTCGTTTGAATATTAATAAACACATTTTTAAAAATATGTTTCAAATTTTAATAAAGTGAAAATATATTTAAAAATATGTACTATATATTTATTAAAATCTTTATATGATTTGAAGATACATTTTATCAGAAAATCATTTTAGGGACTTTTATGAACTAATAATAAAATTAAATTACAGAACATTTAGAAAATTTATTAAAAAAATTTATTTAAATAAAAAAAATTATCTTAAGATTAATTTTATATAATTTTATATAAATATTAATTTTTCAATGAATACTAAAAGATGAAACTTTTTATTAAAAAAATCCAATGTCTTTTAAATCATTTAAAATGATGTATCTTTTGTATAAAGTTATAAATTTTAAATTAGTTAAATTTTTTATATTTTAATACAGTTTAGATCATTTCAATTATTTTCATATTTAATTTATTAAAACATTCAAACCTTATCAAACTTTTCACTTTAGAAAATTGTTTTTTTGTTTTGTCTGCAGATTTAATTTTAAATTAAAATTTTCAATTATGGTAATGGAATTTGAAAAATATTATAACGTACTCGTATTAATAATAAATAATATTATATAATAATCTCAACATAATTTTGTTCAAGATGAATAGTATAATAGTATATTTTTATTACTATATTAATGGTTAAATCAGGTTTATGAGGGGTAAAACTATAAGAATAATGGTTAAAATGACCATAAAACATGTAAAATTTATATTTTTTAACATATTTAAACCCTTATTATAATATTCATTATTTTTTTGTGATTTTGGGATACTTTTCCATAAAATATACCAATGTAATAATTTATGTAATGAAAAAAATGAAAAAATGTCCCAAACATTATTTTAAATTTATATTATGTGTTGACATCCAGAAAAAATCATGATGTCAATTAATATTTTTGGTCATATTGAGAATAAATAAATTACTTTAATATGTTTAATTAATTTTAATTTTTTTAATTATATAATTTTGATGTCAAAAGTCTTTTTTGACTTCTCTAATCCTTTTCTTTTATAAATTTCAAAATCATTCATAAATATCTACTTACAAACTCCTTTATATTCAAAGTATTTGAATAATATAATCATATATTATTTTATCTTACTTTCATAGGCATACAATAATCATTAAATTCATGTGTTTTTCTAAATGATTTATTCCAGGATTTTCATTATGATCCTATATATGAATTCTATTCTACATACCAAATATGTTATTTATCATACAAATTATCCATCTTTCATACTGAAAATATTTTAGTAATAATGTAACTTGTATTAACTCTCATAATGAAAATCAACATACCTTTTAATTTAGTATTCTATATCTAAAAAAATATAATATAATGGAAGGAAAAAATATAAATAAAAACTATGTCACGTATTCTATGTCAACATTCATTATAAAACGATATCGTTGTTTTAGTTATATAATAAATGTTGGACTTCCGGGTGTCCAAGTCCCTTCTAGTATTTCAAGATAAAATTTGAGAATTTGATACCAAGAAGACCATTGGAAAAAATTCATATAAATACCAGATAATTTGATCGAGCTCAATCTACTGATTGATAAACTCGAGACATTTTATGAGAGCCCTGAGAAATTTCTAATACATTGGAAAATTCTGGAGTGCAAAAGTCTTGAACTACTTGTCACACATTGTTGTAATACTAAATACTTTTATTTTTCTTTGTTTAATGTTTTTTATTTTTAAAACTATTGAGTGATTTTGTAGATATGAAGAATTATATGCATATATTTTGTGGATCAAGGGATTTTAATGCTAGGAAGATAAAGTCATTGATCAGCTTCTTTATCAAGGTCACATGGGGATACTATACAGGGGCTGACTGATCATCGTATAGAGGTATTACACTGGTGTGGGTATGACGGACATTCTTGAACATATAAATCAAGGGACCTTTACACAAGGTTATTATATACCCTTCTCTTTGGTTTAAAATAAATGTATTCATTTAAATATTTTACATTTTCCAATGCATTGTATTATAAAGTGAATTATTTTATATATACATTTTTTTATTCCTTATTATTTGATTATAATCTCTGTAATTATGATTCTAATTATTATGGTCAATTCATTTACCCAATACGATTTTAATTTCATTATTATAGAATCATTAATTTTTTCACCTTTTTTATCAAAACCATTGTGATTCTAATCCATGTAACACTTAATCTGATTAAATTGTTTTCTAATTGTGAATATGATTAATTTCATATATGGACTAGGGAATACTTATCATAAACAACAGATTATTATACTTTTTTCTATCAGACCCATGGCCCTGTTATAATATTTATTAGCTGAAAAATATATTTCTGAATACGAATCATTGAATTCTATGAAACTATATTTCCATTAATTAAAAAATGTAGTTTTTTATACTTAAAAATCACCCACTTTGGTATTTTTTCAACAGTGTATAAATTATATTATAAAAAATTGTATCAGATGAGTTTCTTAATACTCATATATTTTCTTAAATTACTTTTTAATGTTATTTATAAATATTTTATAAACATTTTTATTATTAATATTTGTTACACTAACATGTACTGTGGAAAAATAAATTTTGTATTTTTTTTTAAAGATGATGGGACTTAATGTCTGTTCAATTGAAAATTTAAATCCAACAATACCATCAATAAATTATTGCAATGACTATTATCTTTGGAGAGAAAGAATGATGAACCATTTAATCAACACTTGATTTGATAAATTTGTTATTTTTATTAGAGAATGTAAAATTTAAGAAAAGGATGTTAAAACCTTTACCAATCAAGAGGAACAAGAATATAAATTTAATTCTAATGTATGGAATACATTACATTGTCTTATGACAAGAAATATACATAGCCTCATTTCATCTTGTGAAGTATCCAAAAATATTTAGAGGAAGCTAGAAATTACTCCTCTCGGTAAATCTAAAGCTATTGAAACCGGAAGAGTCTTACAAAGAGTATACAATTTGGCTTTTGAATTCCCTTATGGAGAAACTATTGTTATGTTCCAATATAGGTAGATTAAAAATGTGTACAACTTACAATACATGGATGATAATGGATTAGATGATGATATCATTGTAAAAAAAAATTAGATATTTTTCCAAAGGAATGGGAATAAAATATTACAGTTCTTGATGAGTCAAGAAATGTCTCTAATGTTACTCTTTATGAGTTGTTTGGAACTATTTCTCAATATAAGAATAGATTGGAAATAGAAATTTAAAATTCCCAAAATATAAATGTAGGAGTTGTATTTAATTCAACTTATACTTGAAATAAAATGAAATATCAAACTCCGAACAATACAGTTATGTCATCAAAGAAAAAAAAAGTGGTTAATCAATTAGACTCAAGTGAATCAGAACATTTCGAAAAAGAGTTATTCATTATTCCTAGATGGATATAGAATATTTCTAAAAATAAATAATTTTAGTATCGATATAAGAAAATTAACATGGATAATAAAGATACTAAAGTTACATTTTATGAATAAAAAAATTGAATGACATATGAGTCCCAAACATCCAAATATAAAATGGAAAGATTGAAAGGAAAGGCATTCTAATATAAATCAGAAAATTATTATAAGCCAAATGGAAATAAATTTATAAAATCCAATGATTCATGGAGTGCTAGTGTATTATATTCTTTAAAGGATTCCACAAAAAATTAAAAAATCATACAGAAGAATATTAGACTCTATGCCAAAATACCCTATGAAAATCAATGTTTATGGAAAAGGTACATACTTTCAATTCATTAAAAAATATGTATATAAATGAAAATTATCCATATTAAAATGGTTATACTTCTTATTATGAATAAAATTACGGAGAAATAGATAATTCTTTATCATCATATAAATAAGTTTCAACATTTTCAAACATACATAAGAATATAAATTACAAAGTTAGTAAGAAACATGAGAAAGAATATTCTAGAATAAATTCATTAAAAAATAAAGTATATGATAATTCTAAAGAACATGATCAAAAAAATTTTAATTATTATTCAATTTTTAAAAAGCTTCAGTAATCTAATTCTAAGAAGTATAATCTTTTAAAAAAATTAAAAGGTCATTTCTACGAAAAATGTTTTAGAAACAAAACTCCCTTTTGAAAATAATACTAATGTGGAAAGAATTTTCTTTTAAAACTAAATTATGAAATTAAATCTTTAGAGAAAATTTTGACAAACATTACCACTTGTAATTATGGATTTGAAAAAATGTAAAAAAACTAAACTCACAAGGTAATAGTTGAGGAATGGAATATACGCTTTTAAAACTGTTTTTTTGTAATAATGCTTTTCCTAAAAATGACCAATTTTTTTTAAAAAAATCCAAAGTAAAGGTCATTTGAATAAAAAAAAATCCTTAAATAAAATTAAATCATCGGTATTCAACAAATCCATTTAAAAAAAATTATGGGTTCCTAAATTTTTCTTTCTAACATTTCTGGAGCCAATAAAGTTTGGGTTCCAAAAGTCTAATTGTTTTATTTTTAGGAAAATAATGGAAGTATCAATAAAACATATATGTGGTACATGGACATTGGATGTTTCCAATATATGAATAGTAACAAATACTTATTTAAAATTATTATAGAAATGAATGGTGTAAGATTTACATTCATATAAAATGCTCAAGAAAAGAGTGTTAGTATTAGTAATACTATTCTTCTTGAAAAAGATATGATTTAAAATGTTTTATCTGTAAAATGTCTTAATAACACTCTTGTAAGCATAAGTAGATTATGTGATGAAGTTTACCTTATGAATTTTAGGAATGATAAATGTTTAATAGATAATTACTAGGATGAATTCTTTCATTCTTCCCACCGGTACAATAACATTTACACACTCAACTTATAATACATTCGGATCCAAGACATACATTTACAATGTGCAATAGAAGACCAATAATGGTTATATAATATATGTTTAAGAAATTATATTCTTAGGAAATTATAATTTTTTTTAAAAAAAGATATATTAAGAATCAACTAGAACATGGATTTGATTCTTCAAAAGACTATAACCCTTGTTAAAATAAAAGAAGCATAACTCAATATTTAAATCAATTAGTTATGTTTAAACTTCTTACGATTTATAGTTCGTAAGCATGTATTTTTTGGTCCTACACAAATTTTATGTATTAGAAGAAGGTTTTATGTATTTTAGTTAGTTGACTCCATCACTTGATATACCTAGGTTGATTTTCTATAAATGAAATATAAAGATTATTTTTACTTTAAAATATTTGTAGAAAAAGAAAAAAATGATAAAAACCTACCATTGATAACTATTCTTAGTGATCATTGTGGCGAGTTTATAAATTTTTTTTTGAAGAATTTTGTATTAAGAAAGGCATTAAAATGACTTTTCACTGCCACTAACTCCTCAACTAAATAGTGTTGTGTAATGAATAAATTTTATTCTTTAGTACATAGAAAGAACCATATAAAATGAATAATCTATTGAATTTTTTTTGGCCTGAATCCTTGACTACTACTTCATATACTATAAATATATATTTAATTAGACCATTTCATAATAAAACACATTTTGAGTTATGGACAGTCCAAAAACAAAAAGTATCACACACTGATTTTTTGATGCAATGTATTATTTTTTTATACAAAAGATAACTCACATAAATTCTCAACCAAATCGGATTAATGTATATTCATAGGATATTCCACTACTTATAAGGCTTTTAGAGTTTTAAACAAAAAAATCTTCTACTATTGAGAAAATATTTCATGTTATATTTGAAGAAAGTAGACCATTTGTTTTCAAACAATACCAACCTACATCATCTGATTTGTTTTTTAAAACTAATTACCAACATTTGATAGAATACTATTCTAACAAAAAAATACTTAAGAAATTTTTTCGGAAGTATTCACTATAGAATATATTGTATCATATATTGATGAATTGGTTTTAGAATACCCAAAAAAGTTGTTCCTTAAGAATCATCCCAATGGTAGTATCATTATTGATGTAAATCAACACATAAGGACAAGAAATTATTTGAGAAATGATGTATAATATCTATCATTTATTTCAAAACACAAACCCAAAATTCCTGATGAAGATTTAGATGACGAGTATTGGATTAAAGCAATTGATGTTTAATTTAATGATTTTAGATGGAATCAAATAATGACCTTTGTTGAAAGAACCAACAAAACCTATATAATTAGTGTAAAATGGGTCTTTAGAAACAAATGTGATAAAAATTGAATAATAATTAGAAATAAATAAATACTATTCGATAAGGATTATAATTGGGAAGAGGAAATATATTATTAATAGACTTATTCTCCATTATCATGGATGAAATCTATTCAAATTCTATTAACCTTTATTGCATTATTTATTTTTAAACATTTTCAAATGAATTTAAAGTGTTATTTACATACCAGATATGTTCAAGAAGATGTATTTTTTAAAGGACCACCTTATTTTAAAGATACAATACATCCTGAATCTATTTTCTAATATAGAAAATCATTACATGGACTTAAAAATACCATAGAGCATGATATGCCAGATTAAAATGATTTTTGTTACAAAACAATTTTATTAATGGAACTGATGATCCAAATATTTTCATAAATAAAAAAAATATAAAAGGTTTTTATCATTAAAATTTATGTTGATGAGATTATATTCATATCAGGTATGTAATATATATCATTTTTATAGACAATCTTATGAAATCTGAGTTTGGGATGTGTATGATTGGTGAGTTGACATTTTTTCTTGGTTTTCAAATTTCACAAAAACTAGAAGGGGATTATATATCCCAACATAATTATATTAAATATATTTCTTAAAATTATGGATATAAAAATAATAAAAGTATTAATACACCAATCAGTATATAAAATACTCTTGAAATAGATGAAGCAAGGCAACCAAAAAATAAAACAACTTTTAGAGGGATGATAGGAAGATTACTATACTTGACAGCTAGTCATCCAGACATAATATATTTTATAAGATTATGGGAAAGGAATCAATAAAATCAAATGGAATCATATTTAAAAGATATAAAAATAACTTTTCTTTATTTAAAGAGAACTATCAATTTTTAACTATTCAGTTCTTCTGGAAATGATTTTGTTTTGACAATCTTTTCTATTGGTAACATTGGATGTTGTAAAATGTATAGAAAAAGTATTTCTAAAGTTGACTTTTCTTAGTTGATTAATAAGATTATTGGTCTATTAAGGAACAATACTCAACATCACTTTCCATTGGTGAATAAGAATAGGTGGTAGCTAGAAGTTGTTGTGCTCAAGTTTTGTGGATGCTACACATAGTCATTGATTGTGGAATGAGTTTTACTAAAACTAAAATACTACTTGATAAATCTAGTACCACAGATTTATGGAAAAAACATAAAAATATCACACATTCAAAACACATAGATATTAAGAATCCCTTTCTTAGAGATCACACACATAAATGAGATTTCATTTTACAATTTATCAAATCGCAAGAAAATCTTATTTATATTTTTAAAGAACAATTACCATATTATTGATTTGAATACATTAAAAAATCTATGAATGATCACAGTAATATAATAATTCATATATAATTCTTGTATAAATCCTCTCATTACATGATATTATTCATTTTCTTAAAAAGTTTATAGATGATTTAATTTTTTTCACTTCTCTTTTCTCAAATAATTTTTCATACTCACAAATTTTGTAAATGAAAATTTTCATACTCAGAAATTTTCATACATAGAAATTTTCATACTCAAAAATTTTCTTACATAGAATTTTTTTTCATACTCATAACTTTTTGTACTCATAAATTTTCGTACTCACATTTTCATACTCATATTTTTATTCAAATTTTTTATACTCATAAATTTTTATACTCATTTTTTTAGTACTCAATATTTTTTTAAAGAATAATGTATTGAAACCAATAGATCTATTCTAAGAAATTAAAAGTTATGTTTTCTAACTATAGAATCTCTAAATTAAAATTTTTTCCTGTGTATTTCAGTTTATTACAAAACCATTTACCAAATTTATTTTGAATACGATAATTTTTTTTGTCTTAAAACATTATGAGATATACGATGAATAAAATAATTTTTAATAAAAAAACATCAAGAGTTAAATTATTTTCAACCATTGGGTAATTGTTTATCAAATATAAACCACAGGATCACTATAATAATATTTTATTCACCTATATAATTAAACCCTCAACCCTATCCAATAATGGGTTTCTCTTCTTTGTGTCAAACCTCTTCCACCCTTTCAAGTATCAGATTCTGACGTTTTTCATGGCAATTGTTTTTCATCATACTCAGGTCTGAAAAAATTGAATCTTATTTCAGCATATCTTTCAAAATAAAGTCTTTAGTTACCCTGAACGATTTCTCATGGATGATGTTTTTTATAGAAGGGCTAGTAACCAGAGATTTCTATGATATGTATGATTATTCTTTGTAAAGAATTATTCAATTCCAATGATGGGAATCTGTTTGTGTTGATAAACCCAAATATTTTCAAAATCCTATTATCATGGATGAAGTTATATATTTATATAATACTATTAATGTTGCTAAAGATTTAAAAATAATCTTTTTAATTTTCAATAGAGATATTACTATATCCACAATTCAATCCACGCAGTTTCATAGTGTAACATCAGAAGGTGATTATTTTTTCCTTCTCAGAATCTGCCTAAATTAAAAGGAACCATCATTAAGGGAATAGTTGAGAAATCACTTTTTTGGATTTATAACACCAAAGGATAAATGCTCATCTTTTAGTGGAAAATCATTGTACCACACTGTGGATGTTAGGATTTATAGTTCCTTGTAAATATGATAGATAAACTCTTATGATTTTGGATTTCATCTTAAAAGATTATTTAATTAATATTAAAAATATAAATTTTATTGGTTATATTTTCATAACCATTGACAATCATAATTTGGGATAAATTAAGTCTCAACTGATTTTGTTTCCATAAATTTTGAGTTAGTTGATTTTTTAAATAGTGAAATCATGCAAACTCCTAGTCAAGTCTATGATGAGAAATTTTAATGTTCCTTGGATTAGTGATGATACAATAAAGAGGTTGAAATTTTATTTCGATTCATAATTATAGAAGTTCGTTAAAAATTATAATCCTGAAGAAAAAAAACAAATTTTTGGAGGAAGTTATGTTATTCCAAAATAGTTCATGCCGATTCTTTCAAAGAACGAAAATAATTATATGTCAGATTCCTCCATAAAACCAAATAATAAAGGAATTATATTGATTTGGATTTTTCTTAGTGGAGAAAATATAAGCTAAAGGAAAATAAGGCAATCCACAGTTTGGTCTTGATCCTATAGAAGCCCTTCCTGAAAAAATTTGGTCCCAAGAAACTCTTAAAGTAGAAGATAGAAAATCTGGTTAAAAAATAAAAAGGCTAATAATTTTTATGTTGATAAGTTATTGAAATGTGTTGAAAAATAACTTATGGGAATTTCTATCAGGGAAGATAATAAAAAAAGGAAACAATCACACCCTCTATCCAAGATAAGGGAAGGAAAAATAAATAAGTGGTTGAAGAATCAGCACCACCAAAGGACACTCAAAATGAATTATCATAAGAACAAAAAGATACTGAAATTGGAGAAATATGTTAGTATCTCGGGGAAGATGAAGAAAAAAATGAATAGGAGTAATAATAAGAACAAGAAGAAGAAGAAGTAGAAAAAAATGATTATATAGAAATGGATGTTAGTCCAGAATAAAAATCCCAATTTGATATAATACTAATTAGATCCTAAAAAGATACTTCTCTATAATTACCATCCCCATGTGTAGAGATTTTTAAGTAATCTTCTTAAGGGAATCCTTGTGGATAAAGTCATACATAATTCTGGAAATGATAATGTGAGTAGTTCCAATGAAGTTCATATCATGGAATTCAAAAAAGAACATACTGTAAGTCATTTGAATGAACATCCAGATTATGAGGAAGACACTGACTTAGGAAATACAATTTAATTTAATAGAGATTTGTACATTGTTTATGACATAATGGGAATTTAAAAGTAAATTCCATATCGTCCAAGGATTAAATATGAAATTTATTTGGTTATAGATAACCATAATAAAAGAATGAACTCAATCATTCTTCTAAGATAATGATTTATCAAGAATGAGGTTGATTTAAATGTTTTTGAAGACAGATCAAAGAAACTACAAAAGGATTGGACTAAAGTGTTGTAGTGGTCATATAAATCTGATTCAATCATAAAATATTAGATATATTGACATGAATATATTAGAATAATTCTGAATGAAGTCATAGTGGAATTCAAGAAATTAGATGGTGAAACCACTCGAAAAATTAAGGACTATTAAAGACCAGGTGATTATCAATCCAAAGAATTAATAGATATTGAAAAAAATATAAATTTTATTCAATCACAAGTTTAAATGTTGATTTATTACAAAGATCAGATAATTGATTTGAAAAATCCAAATATCATAATAAATGATATAATTGAGGTTCAGGATAAGAAAATAAAATCATAGGATGAAAATATTTGTACACTATTAGAAAAGTTGTAATCATAGGAGGAAAAGATTCATACCAAGGGCCAGTTGGTTGAAGAACATGATTTATTTTCATTTTTAGTAAGAGTCCATTGATAAGTTAATGGTTGATAGGAAGGAATTAAATAAAATTAAAATACTTCTCTTAGATATATTGAACAAGGGGAATTAAAAGGAGAAGAAATAATTTTTTATGAGATCTAATTATATTCTTTTTTGATTAATTAATGAATGAATTTGACCTATTTAAACATTTCGGGTTGAATCTTTTACTTTTTTGGATGATTATTTATTAAATTTTTATTGATGATTAAATTACTTATTACTCAATGTAATTTTTGCCTCTCTAACCCTTTTTCATGCATTATAACACTTTTCTTATTCCTTTTTGTAAATAACAATGCGAGAATATTATTTATAAAGAAAGAAAATGTATTAGATATGGTAAGAATAGGGGAATGGTAATAAAAATTGGATAATTCCTTTAATAAGGTGGTGTTTTTTAGAAAGGGAATATGATCCTTTTGTATTTTCTCTCCTAAGGTGGTGTTATTCATATTAGGTTTCATAATCATAAGTGTTTTAAAACTAAAAGGCAGATTAGTATAATTATTTAATTTTTAATATCATAGTCCATTAAAACAATTTTGATCTAAAATTTCACAAAGTGATTTTTTATTTTTGGCTTACTGTTTGTTCATTTCAAAAATGGGATATTGTTAATCCCAAATTCTTCTTTTGACTTCTCCATTCCTCTTATTTTGGAAATAAAAAATACTTTCTTAAATTCCTACTTACATGGTCCTTTAAATTTAATGTATTCTAAAAATATAATCTTATATCACTTTATCTATCTTTAAGATGTTAATGAAAAATTTCGTACTCATGAGTTTTTCATAAATGATAAATTCTATTATTATCATAATGATCCAAGATATAATTTGTATCGTACACACAAAATGTGATCTTTATTTTACACCCTATCCAATTTTCATATTGACAATAATTTTATAAATATTTAAATCAAATTGACTCTCATAATGAAAATCATCACACACTTTTTCATTTAATTATCCATTTTTAGATAATTATATCATAATGGAAGGAAACTTTGAAATCAAAATGGTGTCATGTATATAATTTCAATATGAATTATAAAATGATGTTATTGTTTCAGATATTAGATAATTGTTGGAGTGTCAGGTGTCCATGTACCTCTATGTTTTTAGGACAAAATCCAACAATTAACGGCCAAGATGACTATTACGAAAATTCCTATAAAGATTCGAACATTTGAACGAGCTCAAGACATATATTTATAAACTAAATACATTGTGCAAGATCTCTTCCAAATTCCAGCTATGTGTGAAAACTCTCGAGTGCACAAGTCGTGAAATACTTGTTCCATGTACTTGTAATCGTTAAGACGTTAGTGTTTCAATGTGTTTTGTCAATAATTGTGAATTAAAATGAGGGTTTCCCTGTACAGGAAGATAATTTAGATAATCTTTTACAGATCAAGGGCTCTTTAGAATAAGAAGACAGAGTCGTGGATCACCTTCTTGGTCGAGGGATTGTGATGATAGCAAGACACAGACTGACTGATCATCTTATCCATCACTTATCTTAATTTGGGTAAGACATACTTTCTTGAAATTATAAATCAAGGGACCTCTATCCAAGGTTATTGGATACCCTTTTCTTTTCGTTAAAATAAATTTATTCATTTACATGTTTTTCATTTCCACTTCTTTGTAATATAAACTTATTTAATTTATATATTCATTAATATATTCTCTATTATGTGATTATGATCTCAAGAATTATAATTCTAGTGATTATGATATATTCATTTACCCAAAAAAATTATATATTAATTATCATAATATCATTTATGGTTTCACTCTTTTTGTCGTAACCATTGAGATTTCGATCGATATCATCTTTCTATGATTAAATTATCTTCATATTGTGAAGATGATTAATTTAGAATATGACCAACAGAATACTTATCTTAACCTACTGATTATGATAATTTTTCAATCGGACCCAGTTACCAATCTAATTATTTTATAGATAAAGAAGGGGTTTGTTAATATGATTAGTTTAATTATATTAGACTATGTTTCCTTTAAGTATAAAAAAATGTTTTAAAACATACAATCAACCCCCACCCCTTGTATTTTTTTATTCTATATATACATTAAAATCAAACAATAATAACATTAAATGATTAAGAAACACAAAGAGATTCATTAATTAATTAATAGATAAATTACAAAATTATACTAAAAATGATATAGTTAATATAAATTCAATAAATTATTGTATTCAATGAATTTTTTAGAGAAATATTACATGATATAAATGTTAAAAAATGATATATTCTAAATCAATATTTTTTTGAAAATTATTTATTTCCAATTAAAGGAATATTGTCAAAATTGAGAGTAATGTAACTTTATAAAAAAATATTTTATTAAAGGATTTAAAATTCCTAAAAATCATATCCTCTACATGTTATCGGTATATATTTAAAAATTAATGCCATATTACATTGATGGATTGATTTTCATTTAACAATAATTATATTGAACCCTAAATAGTGAAAACATCATTTCCGTGTTAAAGGGTAAAATGGGGACTTGTGTGTTTCATACATTTTTATTAAAATTAATTTTCCTCACCCATAGTATTTTTATTTTATAAATTAGATTAAATATTATCTAGAAGTGGGGTAAATTTATCTTTTCATTCTCATTGTTTTGTCATTTCAAATGATAAATTTCATATATAGGCAGTCTGGTTACTATTGTGAAAACTAAAACGGTAATTGTATGGAAATAGAGAATTTAAGGAATAAAATTTTAAAAAATTGTTTTTTTTGTGGTAGAGATTTTTATAGAAAATATAATCCCTTAAATACTTTATTGATCAGTTTTAAAGTGACATGGGGTGACAGTGCTATCTCATTATTGAATAGTTTCTAGTATTTACAAAAAGGATAATCCTCTCTATTATAAAGGGCAACCTTCTCCCCTTACTTATTCAAAACACATAATCCATTTTACTCGACCTGTCCTTAACTAAATCCCTCCAAAAAATACTTATCCATGTTATACATGTTCTTTTTCATACCAAATCGGAAACTATATATTCAATAATAAGAAAACCAAAGGGTTTTTTCTAAAAAAGTAATTACCTTAAAATAATAATTCTATTTAATTATTATCATACCACCATCATTTATCATATAATAATTACAATGTAATAAAAAAATATCTAAAATGTGTTGATATTTTATTATTTTTTTGTAATAGCATATATCCATCTTCTCATCCATCAAGTGGAATATAAAACTGGGGATTGTACGTACAGTGGACAACCGACTCACAAACTGATGTGGTGTATTTTTCATTACCACCTCCCAAAGAAGGATATAATGATATATTTAAAATATTGATAATATATTAATGACATAATAATTATTTTTATTTTATAATATCCCTGATAAATATTTAATTTCTATTCTATTGGAATATGATAATATCACTTGTGTGGAAGAATGACTACTGCCTCGTGAAGCGATGTGATTAATTCTTCATTTAATATTTCTATAGAATCTCAAGATATGTTTAATGAAAAAAATGTGTTATATATGAAATAAAAATTATTTTAATGTTCATATAATGTTTACCTTTATTATCTTTCATCCATCAACAAAATGGAAACATCATTCATGCGTAAGTACAACCTACCCTCTCCCGGAATGGGGTATTTGATTTTATATCTCAAATGTATATGGATTACTCTAAATAAATATATATCTAATATATATATATATATATAATTTTTTTAAATGGTTGAGATTATGGAAGCATGATCAACATAAAAGGACCAATAATAAAAAATAAAAAACATACAATAAAAACAAAGTAATTGTTAGCCGAAACGTGATTCTAACCAGAAATTTTTAATAAATTATTAATAAAAAGTCACAATTAAATCATATATGGTATTATATATTTATATTTTTTAATTAATAAATTTATAAAGAACCAATATTTATTATACCATAGGATTGAACATGTGTAATGGATGTTAAGACCTAATATAATGGATTCTTATCTCTAATTGTCTTCTTTGGGTCATTCATTATGTAATGAACTTATCTTATTTAATAAGATATTTATATAGTCCATTGCATAAGTAATATCAGGAAATTATTTATTTTCATGCTACTTTAAGTTTCATTCGGTGTTATTCTTTCTTGGGGAATATGATTATATTTTACAAAAGTATTGAGGGTTATATGATACAATCTCATCATTTGTTGGGATTGTTTATTGTTATGAATATGATGATAAAATATAATGATATATCTTTAAATAAACTCATGAATTTCATTCTTATATTCCTATATCATAAAAATACTTGTGTTCCTTTCATTTTCCCCTCTTTATGTACTCAATATAAAAAAAATATGTTTTAAGAAAATCCACTATATTTCTCTCTTCGGTCAAAAATAATTTTTCTTCCATGAAAATTTCTTATAAAAAATATTTTAATAAAAGGTTTTAATAATATAAAATGATTTGTTATAGACATTATTACCCTATTTTTAATTTGTTTTTAAAAAATAAAAAGTATCATCATGTAATTTTCCAAACAAGTAATGTTTATCTCTTATCAGAAATGTGAAGGGAGTCTCTATTTTAAAATTAATAGAATTAATGATTTTTCCCACCATCATGACCAAAAAATTGAAGCTCACTTTATATTTTCTAAGGCTTATTTTCAAAGAAAATTATTTTTGGAAACTATTATGTTTTAAAAAAAGTCATTTTCAAAGTGAAATAGTTATTTTCTTTGAGAAATGTACTAAGTGATCTTTCAAAATAATTTTTCATATAAGATGAAAACCCTTAATGTTACATATGATTTTATATAAAAATAACCCAATTAAACCATTATTATTATTTATATAGATGGTTATGGTCTATGATGAAAATGTTTTATGAAACAAGTCTCATTTTCATTAGTTATTCAATGATGAAATGTTTATTAAACCCATTTATTTTCATGGGTAATGATATGATGAATGTTATTTGATCTTATGAAACAAATATGTATAGATTATGTGATGGGTGGGACCTATTTCTAACTCCACATAATTGGTTAATGATAGAAATTATATGAGTTCTAATTGTATACTGATGGTTATCATACGCTCCAAAACTATACAGGGGATGTTATCTCAATCATAATAATGGGTATAAGAGAGGTTATCCAAAGCCTGAAAGTATTCAAATGGGGGGTTATCACAATATCAATATTATTACATTGGTGGATATCTCAATAATTAATTATTATTAATGTAATCAGTTTCTATTCTTGACATATGGGTTTCTATGCTTATCTATATTCCATAACTCTTTCTTTTGATAGTGTTATGATATCATGGATTATGTACTTTGATTTATTTATGGTTATTGACTTATTAACAACCAATATTTTTTTCTATGAATCATATTTTAGATCTATGGTATGCAAGTAATGGTTTTAAAATGTTATTATTATGTTTTCATAACTTTACGATCATGTTATTCTTGTATAATCTTTGATATCTCCCTTGTTTACCATTACTAGGAATCTAAGATTACAGTTACTTTTATTTTTCCCCATATTTATGAATAAATGTTTTATGTAGTTTCTTTATAAGAATAATACAGTATGGGAATATATTTATTAGACATGTTTATGATCATTCAAAAAAATATATAATTATGTTTCTATTATCCAAAGACACTGAACCATTATTGTCTATGGGAGAGTTTTTATGACATTTATTTAATATTAATATAAATTTAAGTAATATTTATACATGTAATGCTTTATTCACTATAGTCGGTATGAAAGGATGTCTTTTTTTATTCCTTAGAAATGAGTATAATAATACTTGAGTGGTATCCCTATGCATATTAATATGGTTATTTATAGAGATACGACTCATGATTCTCTATGGATACGTCTAAGGATAATTTTACGTATATAAAAATATCCTAGAATTTTGGTGAAGAGTAAAGAAAGTGGATTCTAAGATATTGAATCACTGTATAGATCGTAAAATTTGATTTTTCTTTGTAATAGTTGTACCTATTAATAGTAAATACAAAAAGGGTGCATTGAACAGGACTCGGCAATCACATATTCTGTTCAAACCATCCTTGTTGATCCCTAAGTTTAACACTTCCAAAGGATATGCTTTAGAAATTCATAAAATTTTTATAAACCATCACAAAGAATTTTAATAGATGATACATATTAATGAACATGGATAAAAATAATTTTTATTTCATTAAAAATAATATTTCATCAACTAGACATCAAATATATGATTTTTGATGATAATGTGTATTTTCAATGTCAATATTGTTTCTCCCACTATATTTTTTTATTTTTTTCACTAGATAGAATGAGATGTAACTGGGTAAACATTGAAAGTGATTGGAAATTTTTTTGTGAGAAACCTAATGGTATGATGACTTGAGTTATAGAATATTTTAATTATTCTTAATTAGATATCGCGACATATGATTTACCACATTCACATAAATAAACTCTCGAACTCACCAAAGAATAGATAAAAAGAGTTCAATGGGAGTTCTTATGGTGGATTTGATGGAAGAAAGAAGATCTAGTTTCATATATATTGAAAATGTGGTAAAAAGTACTCCAAGTAATGTCTCAAAGGTATAATTAGATGTTTTATATATAAAGAGTAAGGAAAAATATTAATATATTTCCATGGAAATTTAAGAAAAACCGATTAACACAATAGATTCTAATAGTGGTTTTTCTAATTTATCATAAATGGTTCAATTTTATTAATGTGAAATGTATCCGAATAATAAAAATAAATTTACTAGGGAGGAATACCAATTTGATGATTAGTATAATGATATAAGTAAATTCTTTAATTAATCATAAAGAAGATACAAATGAAATATGAAATAAAGGATATAATATGTAATATGTTGATAAATCCATGTCAAGGGTTTATGAATGATGTAGAATGATTTAAGTGTTTATATATGTGATTCTAAGAATTCTGAAATATATGAGAAATTTTCTATAGATGATTTTTCACTAAGGATGTGAAAGAATATGCTAAATTTAACTAATAAACGTGAAAATTGATTTTATAGAACGGTGATATTTTCTAAAAAATACCTGATTAAGGAAATGATAACCCATTATAATTCTCCAATGTGGAAATAATGTTGTTAGGATAAATAGATGATTGATATGGATAAGGTAAATTAGATAGTATTGATAACATTGGTAAAGATTAATGATTTAATGAAAAAGTGGATTATGTAATTATTGATAGAGTAAATATAATTTTTCATTTTAATTGATATACTCAACAAAATATATATTTTTATGGAATGATGAATCATGTATATATTCATTGTTATTTAATGCTAATTGTAGTTATTTCCATATTTCTAGAGAATATATGACCAAGGACTCCATACATTTTGTATATGAATATTAATACCCACTTCAGGATTTTTGGGGATTATGTTGAGTAGAAATTTATCGATATTATTTATTATTTTATGTATTCTATAAGGTTCTTATTTTTGACTATTTATGGAATAATTTTAGTTGAACATTGGATGAGGTTTAGTGATAAAAGTACTATTTCATCAGTTAAATATTTATGAATAATGGACAACTTATTCTAACCATTGTGGTTTTTATGATAAACATATATAGAAGTAATGAGTTATCATTATTTTATATATCTTACGGTTAGTTAGTGCTTCAAATAATGACAAATAAAAAATTTTCTTTACTTCATGAAAATAGAGATATTATAGAAATTGGTTGAAGCAAAACCAATGGATTAGATTATTATATTCAGATATATATAATGAAATTAGGTAAGCATATTTTCTCATATTATTTTTTATTATAGTAAAAATTCCCTTAAATTTAGTAAAAATTATAATGATAAGAACATTTTATCTTTCTATTTTCATTTTGATATAATCAATGGTCTTTTTACTCATCATGGATTTATGTTTTTATAGTTGTTAACATTATCCTAACCATTATCTCTATCACAATCTATTAGTATTTGGGAACTATTTTTATCTTTAATTTCAATATTTTTCCTTCCCACCAATTTTATCCAATTTGGAAAAATATTTATTTAATTACCTTCAAAAATTAGATTCCATATTTTCAATAGGATGTTTTATTAACCCATTTTTATGGGTTTTCAATGAAGAAATTTTCAAATTTATGACCCTTAGTTATCAAGATCAAGTTAAAATTCCAAGGATAAAATTTATTTAAGGGGGTGGGATTTTAAACAATGATAATATATTGAAAGATAATTTAAAACAAATGAAATTTCTTTGATGGTTTGCATTACATATGACATCGATTTTTAACGAATCATGACACGCTAAAAATATTATTATTAATCATTTCCATCGTAACTTAGAAGTTAAATTTTTTAGTATAAATTGGAATAATTTTTTTGAAGATTAATTAAAAATATAATATATATATAAGTAATTAATTTTTTTATGACTTTATATGCTTTAAAAATAACTTTTAAAAAAAAAAAATTTTTTCTACTTTTTGTGAATAAATAATAAAAGTGGAATTTTTTAATTTTAAGGAATTTATTTAAAAAAAAGTACTTAATTATTTTAATCAACATGTTATAATTATATTAGGAATAAATTTCTATCATTTTCGGAAAATATTAATTTTTAAGTGAATTCAGAAAAGTACTAACATTTATTTAATAAAATTCTTCACATTTAAATAATATTAATAGTTTCACCTTTATTAAAAAGGTATTAAATGTAAAATTAGTTCATTTAAACATTTATTAATCCAATTAAGATCATTTGAATCAATTTTATATTGAATTTTGTTATTAAAACAATATATACTTAATAAAATATTGTCTTTGAAAAATTGTAATTTTCTTCGCAAGTGTGGGTTTAATTTTAAATTATAATTTTCAAATAATCTAAATGTAATTTGTATAAATTGAATCCATATTAGTAAATAAAGTAATTAAATTTATATAATATGTTGAAATTATTATTTTTTTCGAAATTAATTTTAAAAATATTAAAAATAAATTAATGCAGTTAAGGTTAAAATGGGTTTACAGGTTGTTAAATTGAAATTATAAGGGTTAAAATGTTATAAAACATAATGATATAATATTTTATGCCCATATTTAAAAACTTATTAACTTATTCTAAATTGGTTTGTTTTATTGGGACACATTTCCATGAATGTGACCAATATAATAATTTACGTGATGAAAAAATATCAAAATGTCACCCACTTGCTTTTAAATTTCAATTATGTGTTAACATAAGATAAAATGAAATATGTGAAATAATATTTCTGGTAATATTTAGCATAGTGAAATTAATTTCATGATGATAATTGAATTTTAATTTTTAGTATTTATATTAATTATATGGTATTCTTATGTAACGTCAATGTAGTAATTATTTAAGGAATAAAAAAAATAAAAAATGATTTTAAAATTGTTAAAATTAATATAAATTGAATTAATTATTGTATTGTATGAATTTTTTAGATAATCATTAAATTATATCTTTTTTTAAATTATATATTCGAATTCTAAATTCTTATTTATATTTTTGTAAGACAAATTAAATGAATAGTATTGAAATTTAAATTAATGTTACATTGTAATAAATAAAATTTAATTAAATGGTTTAAAATACTTAAAAAAATATATTCTCTTTTAAGTTATTTTTATAATTTTAAAATAATCACTCATATTACATTTATGGACCAATTTTTGTTTTATAACAATTATATTGATTGTTTAATAGTGAAAACTGTGTTGTTATAGTAAAGGGTAAAACATGGTTTTGGGCATTTATTTTCTTCATGTTAGAAATAATTTTCAACATCCATAGAATTTTTAGTTTATAATTATAATTTAATATTTATAACCATTGGTTATAAATAATCTAATAAGTATCCATTTTTCTAGTTTTAAAGGACAAATTACATTGATAAAAATGATAGTTACCTCAATGAAAAAAACTGGAAGAAGTAGTGAAACATATAAGTTAAGGAAAATATGTTTATGAAATCTATTTTTGTGTGTGGTAGAGGTGTGTATAGAATATAGAAATACTAAAATCCTTTATTTATAATTTTTTTGGGATTTTAAGATAGTATAACTTCCCCTTTATTGAATAGTTTTGGGTATTTACCAAAATTCAACTCCTCCCCCATTATAAGAGGTCGACTCCTCCCCTCACTAATTCAAACATATTCTTCCATTTTACTCAAAAAGAACAAGAAAAAATACAACTTAAAAATGAAAAAACATTTTTATCATTTTTTATATCCCAACATAAAAAACCTAGGTCCTATATAAGATATCTATGATGGTTTTTCTAATCATATGTAATTGTTTTCACTAAACTCTTTCTTTTTAATTATTCTCTTACCATCGTCAATAATGTTGTATTAATTAAAATATAATAAAACAATAATATACCACATAATTATATGTTATTATGTTAATGTAAAAACCTATATCCATATCCTTATCTATTAAATAGAAAAGGAAATGGTCGATCATGTATACAGCAGACTACCACCTTGCATGCCGATGTAGTTCAATTTTCATAACCACCACTCATTGATAGATATAATAATGTATTCACCATATTTTTATTATATTTTTTTCTTAATTATGAATCACAATCTATAATATCATTCATACCCTTTTAAATAACATTTCATGGTAATACAATAACATCGCTTGTGAGTACGGGGAATTACTGCCTCATTAAACGATGTGTTTTGTACTTCACTTATGATCTACATAGAAATTAATAAGGGCATTTCTAATGAAAATAAGTTATTTATATGAAATAAAAAATATTTTTTATGTTTAATGTTTTTTACTATTAATTTATTTTATGCGTCATGAAAATGAAAATATCATTCATGCGTACGTACAACCAACTATGTCCATGAATGGTGTATTTCATTTTCTATTTCAAAATATTATGGATAACTGTAAAAAAATATTCATAATATATATATATTTATATATTGAATATATATATATCATGGTTTATTGTTTTTATATTATGGCATCAAGATCATGTCAAAACAACCAAAAATACCAAATAGGAACATATATGAAAAACTAAGAAGTTATTACCCAAAAACAATATTTTAATAAAGAATTTTTTTTAAAATGTTTAATAAAAGGTCATATGTAAATCATATATAGTATTATGTATATAACTATGGTTCTATAATATTTTGATCATACACCTATATTTATTATATAGAAATTTTGAACATGTATGAAGGAACTCGATACATAAGGTAAGGTATTGCTACCTCAATTTGTCTTCCTTAGGACATATGTTATCTTATACACCTATCATATTTTATGACGTGTATATAAATTTTATTTGAAATATAATATATGGAATTTTTTATTCTCATGATATTCAATGACAAATTTAATTTTATTATTTAATGTGGCTTTCGGTTCAATGTTTACAATGTGTAGAGGGTTTTATGATATAGTCTCAACATTTATCAGAATTGATAATAATTATTTTTCTATTGAACAAATTTAATCATATACCTCTAAATAAAATCATGTACTTTCTTCTCTCATTTTTATTTTATTAAAAATACAGCTATTTATCTTATTTTCCATGCTTTATGTACTTGTGATTTCTAAAGATTTTTTTTAATAAAAATTGACTTTATTTCTCTATTTTGTTAAAAATAGTTATTATTATTACCCCATTTTTGGGATTAAAATTTTTTAAAAAAAGGGTTTACAACTACAAAATTTATTTATAAAAATAGTTATTCTTTGTTTAATTATTTAAACAAAAAATGCAATCTTCTTGTGATTTTTCAAACTAGTCTAATTTTTTTTTATCAAAAATGTTGAAAGAATATTTGTTTCAATGTTTATGGAAGAAGAGATGATTCATGTAATCATGAAAACAAAATTTTTTAATGATGAATTTATATGTTTAAGGTATTATTTTTAGAGATATGTAATTTAAAAATTATTATATCCAAAAAAAGTTATTTTCAAAGTGAAAAGTATATTTTCATCAAGGAATGTTTCATGGGATACTTCAAAATAATTTTAAATATAAGATGAAACTATTGGATATTACATATTATTTACTAGGGATATGATCCAATTGTACCATTATTATTACTTTTTTTGAAAATTCTATGTCCATATGGACATGAGTTTTATGAAAATTATTTCAGTTCCATGGGTTATTCTATAATGAAATGGTTACGAAACCTAGTTCTTTTCATGGGTTATAATATGATTAATGATAAATGATTTAATGGAACAATTTTTTTTAATTATGTGATGTATTTATACTATATCTCTCTCAAGCTATTTGGGTATTAATTAATGTTAGATGGGCACAAAGGATACACAATAAGTTATCCCAATCCTGAATTGGGGTACGTGGGAGGGTTTACCGGTCTCAAAAGGGGGTACACAGATGATTAACCCAAGGACTAAATTGTGTACACTGCATTTAATCACAAGATCAAAGAAGGTACATGAGTGGTTATGTCAATCCTAATATGTTATTAATGTATTGGTGGGAACACTAAACATATGTTTTTTATATGATTATGTGTACATCATGACTCTATGTCTTATGCCAATGTTATGCTCCAATGTCTAATGTACATTGATTCCTTTATAATTCAAGTCTAATTAACTTCCAAGATTTATTATGTGACTCATGTTTATTAACTATGATAAGAAATGATTGGTTTCTAAATATTATTACCATGCTATCATATCCTTATTCTCAAGTTATTCTTATGTTATCATTGAAAACTCCCTTTTTATCTACACTAATAATTTGTGTTCACCCTTTATTATGTTTCTATTATCCATGTTATATATAAATTTTTTAAATAAGGTATTTCTAAGAATAATACTCTCTTAGATGATATTTATGGGAGATATTGAAGATATTTTAGTAAATAAAAATATTGTTCATCTAGATACCATAGAAATTGATTCTAAATAGTCAACAAGATAGTTTTTATGTCATGTATTGAATTTTCATCTGAAAAGATGTTGTATTTATGTGTGTAAATATTGAGTAGCTATAAGAAATATGAGGAAAAAACTAAATTATATTAAATCTGAAAAAAATAAGACCACTATTTGATAGATTTTTTCTTTCCTCCACTCTCTCCATTAGACAATGAATACCTTAAACTATCTTCATGGTTTAAAAATCAATACCATAGTACAATGACATTGAAAATGGTAGAACCCATAATTTCAATAACCAAGTCCCCATGATGCAGTTCTAGTTTCTTTGGAAGAACACCCTTTATTCAAGAGAATTAAAGTTGCATTCATGATATAATAATTCATTTAAATCTTTAATAAAACTCCCTCAATGAATTAGACAAACTGTAAAAACTCATGGTCTCAACTTCACACAGTAACATGGTCCTCATGTTTTAAAACAAATCCTCATAACACAATATACTACTCTATTGAGTCCCTCAATTATACAACTAACTTACACGTCATAATCCCTAATGATCATGCCATGGTTCTATATGAAAACTTGAATAACCAAAAAAGATTCTTTTCTCTCATTCATTGAACCACATTAAGCCTTCCATGATACCTATAACACCATATAAGTGTAGGGTAATGATTTTAAAAGAGTTTTTACATTTAAAAAAGGCTTTTAGATATGTATTTTTTTTATTATTATTTGATGAAAAATAATTATAGAGTGAGAAATAAACAAATATAATCAAAATAATTTAACATTCATAATAACATGGATATATACTAGTTCAGATAGAGAATAAAGTAGATAATTTACAATAAAAACTTATGAAAAAGGTAATATAACATAAGTATCTTCTAAATTTTCAAATTTAATAGGGTATTACTAGTGATAAAAATTCATATAGAATAAGATAAGAAAATTTATAATATTAAATTAACATATTTCTTGGTTTTCTTATAATGTTAATAAAAGTATTAAATATATTATATTTCATATTAAATAAAATTTTGAATGAATATTTTTGAAATATGTAAATTTATTAAATATTAGAAATAATGTGTTTGTTTAATAAATCATTAAGAACATGATTTAAAATAGTATTTAGATTTAAGATAAGTCTCTTTTGAAATTTAATAATATATAGTTTAAATAAAACTATTTTAGCATAATGAAAATAAAATGTAAAATTTAATTAAGTAAAAATATTTCTATAAAAATATTTTTAAAAAATAAAAATATAATGGAAATAATGTGGATGTGGAATATAAATTTATATTCAAGATAAAAATAGAGAGCAATATTGAACCTAATCCTAAGAATGGAAATTAGTGGTAGAGTACCCTTACAAACAACTAGTGGTATAGACAATAAATAAATTGGGATGAATATATACTACAAATACATCAATAATAAAGGTAAAAATATACGGTATAAATTAATTTCCATGAAAGTGAGACATAGAAGAAGAGATAGATAATATAGAAAAATTACTTATATATATTAGATAATTTTATAGAAAACCTTATGAATAAATTTACATTTCACAGTTGTATATTTATGATATGTAAGGAACCTTGTGATACCTAGATCAAAATAAAATACACTACACACTTATATCTTTATAGAAATTAAATAGAATATATGGTATAATATAGAGAAAAATTAATTAAAAAAATTAATTTCTCGATGAATTTATTTATAAAAATGTAAAGAATGAAAAATATAAGATTTGTTATAAGATATGAAATACCTGAAAATTAAATAAAAACATATGGTATTCATTCAATAATTTTATGATAATACATTAAAAGTAAGTTATGATATAGAGAGACAATACATGAAAATAATAATCATTTAGAAGAGAAAACACTTACCTAAAGTATTGAATCGCATAGTATGTCCTATAACCTCTTTAATAAGAAAATAAAAATATTAATTAAATTACTTTTCATTTCATTATTATTGTTTATATAATTTTTATTCATCCATTTTTAGTCAATAATTATAGTAAATTTTCTTTTGTTAGTCATTTTTAGATTTTTAAATTTCTAATTCTAAAATTCCTTTAGTGGAAGTGTAATAGTTAAATGTACTTTTCCAAATTATCAATAATCTCTGTAAGTATCAATGTGTATTTTTTATATGATTTAAAAAACAAAATAGAAAAAAATTGTTATATTATACCAAATAGTTTCCATAAAACAAGGGTTTCTTCGAAAAGGAGTTTTAGAAGGTCAAAATGACTAATAATGATTACATTTAATAGAAATATTATTATAAATATTTAATGATTCCAAAAATATTAAATATGATATTAATTGATTATTAATATTTAATTTTTATATGAAATTTTATTTTAGTATTATTCAGGAATGGAAAAAGAGAAAATGAAACAATATCATTCACTTTGGTACAAAAAAACATCAATTGGAAAAAAATTATTTTTATGGGATTTCAAAAGAATTGAAAAAAATAATAAAATATTATATTTTTATAAAAATATAATTTTATAATTATAATATGTTTTAAAGTTACAATAAATATTATCTCTTTTATGTAATGGATAAGTTTATATTTGAAATCAAAGACATTTTTTCCACTCTTACCATATTCTTCGAGACACCTCTTTTGGAGTGTTTCTTAATCCCATAGAAGATGGTTTATAGGCAATAATGGAACCTCAATAATGATTATAAGGGTTTTATAGAGGGTGTTTTTTTCTAAAAAAATTCAAATGAAGATGTAATGGATGTGGGAAGAAATGGGTGTGTCAAGGGTGTCTGTATGGCTATGGGTGAGGGTTATATTTGAATAAAATAATCATTAATTTATTATTTAGGATCAAGAAAAATAATAGTGTTTTTTATTGTGTTATTTAATAGTTTTTATTATAAAATATTTATATTATTAATATTTCATCAGACCAAAAATTGAATGGAATTTTTGAAGTAATTTATTCAATGTAAATAAATAAATAAATCATTTTTTATTAAAATGACATACAATTAGAAATTTAATATACAGGTTTGTAAATTATGTTTAAAATTTTTAAATACACTATTTTAATCATTAATTTAATTTTATGTCAAGATAAGTTTTTTATAAATTGTTAATTTATATTTTCGTCATAATGATAACATATAACATACCGTATATACAAAAAACATTATTTTTCACTAATATCTTTATTTTATAATTCTTTATAAAATACTATTAAATTCATCCTAATCTAATTTAACTATACTAATTCTGAAAATTAAATCAATTTGATAAATTTTATCTTCTTTTTTATAAACATTTATCTTTACACAAATATTTATTAAAAGAGTCTTGGGTTACTTGACATTTTAAACTATAGTTATATTACTCTATAAATGATCTAATTAATTTTATAATGACTACCTTAATCAAATATAAAAATCATTTTGTGATAATAATACATTATTTATATTATAAATTAAATATTCCAATGAAAATACAAAATACTTCCTAGTATTATTAATGAGAAAAACATATTCCTAAACCTTTTATAGGGAAATTTTTCGACTATCCAACCATGCATAAAGTATATGATACCAATAATTTAAATATTATTTGAAATATTTTACAGATGATAAATTCCACATAAAATATATTTTTAGTGTTAAAATATTATTTACCCATTTAATTTTTTCATTTTATTTAAAAGATATTTCTTACGACATTAAAAATATATTATTTTTGTTTCTACGGTTATATGTCAAAATTTTATACTATTAAAACATTCAAAATACATTTTATTCAAATAAATTAATTGATATAAAATATATATATGAATATTAAACTAAAAATAGGATAAATTATGTTCGCAAAATAATTGGTAAAAAATAATATTTTATTCATTAAAAGTGATTTTATAAAATAATTTTCATAAATATGTATTACACATAAAATTAGATTATGATATTTGAATAAAAAATAATATATTATTATTTATTCTATACAAAACTAATAATAGAATTATATGGATACATTATTAATTTCACGATAAAAATATATATAAATATTGGAAATAAAATTTAAAACATTATTCTTTTTGATTAAGTGATAAATAATATGTTATTATTTTATAAAATATCACTATTATTTATTGTTTAATACTTTTTATATAAATTATTCTCTATATCTTGAAAAACTAAAAAATTTAATCAAATTTATTATTTATATATATAATTAAATGGAGACGTTTTTTAAAAATATCATTAAGAATCAAGAATATTTCTAGCTTTCGCATGTTGTTAAGAATTTTATTTTTCCATCAAATAAGTACATTTTGACATGAATTGCTTACTAATGATACTTTATGATTGATTTTATCTTTCTCAAGGTAGTCATTTACCTCTATTGACGTACATTCCCTTCTATTAACAAACATTAAAATTTTGATCTTCCTTCTAGTTTTGTCTTCACCAAATATTTGATACATTTTGAAGCATTTAATTACATTAATTTTTTTAAAAAAAACACAAAATGAAACATTTCCTAATAAATTTATCTACAAACAGAGTGAAATTGTTTTTAGGATGAATTCAGATATGTGTCATGCGACCACACACTTACGTATGAACCAATCTGGGAAAGTGTGAAGATCATTTATTATTTTTCCAATAATTATTTCTCACTATCAAACCACTTTCAAAATTACGAAATCTCTTCTATATATCTCTCTAAAGATAATGAATATCAATCAGAACCTTATGGTGAGAGATATTTTCCATTGTTTTTTAATAAATGTGTATATTCCTTCAATTTACCAATTTATTATCCTCTTCCACCAAAAAGAGATATGTCTTATCCCTATTGTACACATGATATAGATTGTTATTATACCACTGTAATTTTATTTATAGTTTTTATCTTTTCAATAATTTTGTGGTGTAACACCAAGACCTGGATCACTAGGTCAAAGTCAAAGTGCCACAGATAAGGAATAACACAAACACACCAAACATAGTATATCAACCATGGGGAAATTTGGTAGCCATAGAAAGACAGATATATACATGGAATACACCCACACAGGTTAACAAACTCAATAATGATTCTCTACACTTGGAACATAAAAAAAACAAACATTCCAAAATCCCATATAAAGGTCCAAAATGGTAAGGACTTCAAACGTTTAGTGTGAAAAAACCCAACTCTTGAGGATCTTCTAAAATTGATACCTTGATATTGATCACAAGCTAAAAATCTCTAAAAAATTGTGTATTCATTCAATATAGGTCCTTTAGAATTGGTATTATAAAATATATCATCAATTAGTGGTAAACGATACATGATATTCATTGTTACCTTATAAATCTTCAGGTATTTCCCATAGATTCGTAGACTAATTTCTATCTTCCTTCTGAACAACATCATAACACTATAAGGTGATTTCCTAAATCTAATAAATTCTTTCGCATCCAAATCTAAAAACTAAACCTTCAATGCTCTCAATGCAACTGTTTTTTTATGATAACGAGGAATCAATATTAGTTTTACCTTTTTAAAAGTAACTATCTATAACTCAATTTTTATTTCTAGAGGAAGAACTAAAAATTATCTGGGAAATAATCCTAAAAATGATCCACCATTGGGGGAAAAATATAGGGCTCCCTCACAAACTCTACTATGAGAGCCAAGAAAACTAATTTCATCATTATTACTCAATTAATATGAATTTTTGATCCCATCCTATTATCTCAAAGATCCCTCTCACATTTCAGTAAAAACATATCTTCTTTGTGCATGGTAAAAGGTTGAAGTATCTAATTATCATTCATATAGGCTCGACAACGAGTCAACCAATTCATGCCGAATATCTACTCAAAACTATTCATCTCTAAAATCATGAATTTGTATAGATATATATTAATAGTAACAACAAAAAGATATTTAAAATATCATTAGATATGGTCTATACTCTTTCCCAATTGCGTGTCAATAGAGAGTATATCATTAGATAACTTCATCGGTAAGTCTATACCAACAAGAACATGATAATATATAAAGTATTCAGATGAACTTGTATCTGTAACATTAATAGAGAGAATATAGGTAACTAAACTAATGCATCTAAATGTAGATGGAACAACTCTACTAGTATCAGGAAGCTCACTAATTTGATATATCATGTAGGTATATGGATCATGAATCACCTAAGTCATCGGTATCTAATGTTTTTAAGTCATCCACTTCTGGAATCCCTGGATATAACCCTAGGTCGCAAAATGTGTCTTCATGGTTCACTTCTAAGATCATATCTTTAATTATCTATAAAAGAACTGTGGAATATGTCCCATCATTCTATATCCATGAAACATGATTTCTGGTCTTTGAAATTTTTTTAGATAATACCCAATATATCTATAGAGGATATGTTGGGGTCCTACTCCTCCAACAAAGGTGGATGAATAAACTGTACTATACTATACCTTTCAATAACTATAATATATCACAGCATCCTTACTCATATAGTAACAAAAACAAGCACCCATCATAGCACTAGATGTTTCGGGAGATAAACCACTAGAATATAGAAAGGGAATGTTAGATATTTCCTCTTATTGACCATTTCTAATAGATAATTCCTTGTGAAATACATGTGCATAAGTCATCTGGTAAAATCCCCTCACATGACATCTAAGATCCATATGAAGGCCAATATCAAACCTATATGTCTTTTTTGTCTCATTCCTTTCCAAAAGAGAAGAAAAACATAGAAACTATGTAAATGAATGTGAGTAAGAATAATTTCCCATTTCACCATATTTAACATCCCTAAATTCTTGAGCATAGTACAAATTTATTGTGTTAGTAAATAACTCATCAAAGAACATCCTCTTGAAGTCATCCCAAGTGAGAGACACATTATTTCCTTTTGGTCTCATCATGAACCACCACCTCCTAGGGGTCCTTATAGCATAAAAGTAATCAACATCACCATCTAATCCCCAAGAATCTCCCACAAGTCAATTATATCCTCTATGATATCAATCCAATCCGAAAAATCATAAATACCCCCAGTGCACTATAATTAAGGTGGATGTTTACGAGAAAAATATATAATATAGTAATCCATCATCTTATTCTATCATCTACACTATGAATTCACAATCTATAAAACTCATTTATGTTGTTTGTTTACAACTAGAACTGCTAGAGAAGGTGTGGGAGCATGATCACATGTATCCTCTAGCATCTCCTAGGGTGTAATGTGTATTTTATCCTATGATGGGGTAACATGGAATCTACTGGGAGGATATATTTTAGAATTCAAAATAAAATGTTATAACACATATAAAAACATTCTTATGAGAAAAACTTAAGAATTAACAATGCATTCATGGTTTTATATCAAATGTCTTACCTCGTGAGATACCCACCCAAATTGTTTAACCCTCTAAATTTTATCCAAGGACTAAGCCTAGTCCTATATACTAGCGTTATAGTCAAATTCATATATATATATATATATAATTACATATTTTTAATGTTTATCTAACTAATTACAAATATATTTATACCAACATTATGGAAATACCATTATATCACACAATAGTTAGCATAAATCAAGGAATTTAGTTAAAGAGCATCCATGAATCACAGTACATGTATATATATTTATGAAATGTAATCCTACATTCCAATACATTATGCATTAATTCACTCAATTAATATTAAACCATAACAATAATCCATTTTATGTAACTTGGAGTTCCATTACATAGTAATTGGAAAGGCACATGGATACTCCTCTACTCGAGTTCCATGAATCTTTTCTCCCTTCTACGATGTCTCCAAAAATCAATAAACAGAAAACTATTGGCCTTTGATACCATTTTGTAACCCATTTTCCTAAATCACTGGTTTTGAACTGAATTTCTACACGGCCTCTTATACATCACCCCATATGCAAGAGGTTATGAAATTGTGGTGATGTTCTAATGTAACAGCATGATTCTATACCCATAGTAATCATCTCCATAATAGGATAATTAAATATAAATATAATCCAAATATCATAAAATAATATATTAAAAAAATTCTATAACACTTTCTTGTCTTATCATAGAGGTATATCCGAACAGACACCCAATGTTGCAAGTGAACAAGTAAAACTTGAAGGAAGAAATAAATGTATAAAAGTTTTATGTAAACCATAAGAAATATATTCTACTATGACCAACATATCCCATCCCATGCTCCTTATTTACCTATTTTAGGGTTATTTCACATCTACAAATCCCATGACATGAAGTCTCATGCACAAAAATATTTACATGTTGGTTGTGAGTGTAATAAAATTGCAAACCACCAAAAATTTTATAACATAATTTCAAATTTATATATATAAGTGAATGAAATGATGGTAAGGTGAATGTTAACATAATAATACAATCAACCATATACCATGTAATCATGTGCTAATAATGATGACACAATCCTAAAACATACGTACTTCGACTCTATTTCATAAGAATGGTCAAAATTGTAGTTGTGAATAAGAGTTATCACAAAGAAAGCCAATAATTCTTGAAAGGGGTATAACAAGTCATGGTTCAGTACACAAGGTTGGAAAGTTCCACCTCTATCACAAGTCATTCCACATGGTTGTCGTATTAAGGACCTATCTTAGGATAGGTTATATGGTCTTCATGCTAATTCCATGTGTCTAATTCCTTCATTTTCATCATCGCATGTTGCACATTCTCCCCCTCTAAGTTCAAATCTAGAAATGATGTGCCACATTTCTTTAGCTACTATAGTCAGAACCACCAATGGATATGAAATTACATACCACATGGCATATCACAAGTAGGCACAACATAGAAAATCAAGTATGGGAAAATCAACAGCCACACACACACATATTTACATGTGATACAAACACACATCATTGAGATCAAACGTAAGTATAGGTCTCTATAATATTATTTTACACACAATATAACATAAAAAACAAAATCAAAAAAAAATTAATGGATTCTTAGGTTTTTTATGACAAACCCAACTCCCAAATATCAATAAAAAACAACACCATGTGAAGGACTACACACAAATATTCCTTAGAAAATTGTCAATCCATTAACAAAGAACCTCAAGTGTTGATATTAAGTTTAAGTTTAATGATAATTGAATTAATTCACATAAATTTTTCAAAATTATTCATCATCAATGATATATCTATGATTTATTAAAGAGAGGCCTCTAAAACTCAACATCAAATGTTGATCTATCAATATATCTCAATTGCTCCATTATATCTATGTTGATATACATATATATATATGGAAAATGGATTATTTCTATGAATAAGTCCAATAATGAATGATAATTTGGCTATTAATATATAGATCTGGCCTTAAGGGATTCCCAAGACTAATCTAGACATCATGATTCCCGGAGGAGAGTAAGGGGAGCCTATAGAACCTTGGGAGATCACTCCAAGGGTTTCATTCGAAATTAACTGCATATTATCACGATTATTAGATTAAAAATTGAGTTAGAGAAAAACAACGAGAAATCCATTAATGAGTATCAAATATCGGAGTCGCTTATGATTATGTGGGCATCATCAGTTGGCTGGTGTGCCTTAATAAATGATAAGAATTCTACCTTGACCACCGATTAGCTACTAAGATCTATTGAAATATAGATCCCTATATAGTACCACCAGCTAGTTAGTGCATTCCATATTCTAGATGGTTTAGTTGTTTTATCCAATGTGTATCCACTAAAACTCCAACCACATTTTGTAAAAGTATAGGATAATTTAGAGAGAAACTAGAACTCCAATGGGGGAAAATAATAAAAGTACCTCATAATTTAAAGACAAACATACCTTGAACATTGAGGACATTACAATATCAATTTTAATTGAATGTTACTTTGGGATTTTTTTGATAATGTTAATATATCCTAATGATAATATATTAATTTCCATAAATATAGAGCACTTCAATATTTATCATTCCACATTTATTGGGCCTTTTTCTATTACATTTATTCTTTATGGCTTTTTCTTTAGTAATGTTGGTTGTTGTATATTTAAAAACTTTTTTTATATTTAAAATTTTAATGTTCTTTTTTATATGTGATGACTATCCACTTTCAACGATCCTTTTAAAACTATACATTATTACTTTCAGAATATTTTTTTCCAAGATAACCATTCCCTTCTTATTCTTTCATTTCATGATAAACTAGGATTACTCAACACATATGAGGGGCTCTACCCATTTATTTCATCATGTCTAGTAAAGTATTTTTTATTATCATATGAAAGAAATAATTTGTTCCTAATTGAATTTAGTTATATTATTTCCTCTCCATTATCCTGAAATGATCTATGGATTTATTCCCAACTAGTAGATTCAATGATTTTTTATATCAGTTTTTTTCTTTTTCACATCTGTTATTTGGAGATTTTATTGAAGGTGATATTATAAGAATGTTTTTAATTTTTTTTATCTAAAAGGAACATTATAAATAATTTTATGACTAATTTTCCACAAGGGTTATAAAAAATGATGTTAAAACATTTTTTTACATCGATTTACGAGAAACACCGATGTGAAAATAGGTTTATCACATTGTTTATCAAAGAACCAATATGATAAACTGAACCAAATTGGATTAACATTTTAGTTAGGAAATAACTAAAGTGATAAACCTTGTATAATTTTTTTCTACAAAATCTATGTTAAATATGGTTTATCATATTGGTTATGTGGTAACCGATGAGACAAACCATAGATTAATTGTTTATCATGTAAGTTACAGCATAACTGACTTGATAAAGAGTGTTTTTATAATTTATTTCGGTTTTCATCTTCTCCAAAGTTGAAAAGAAAAAAATAAGTAGAAAATAACACAAATAAAAGAATTATAACAACCAAATAAACACTTAATATTTTAAAAAATCATGTTTATAAAAGTAGCATAAAAACCAAAAAAATAAAATTTCATTTTTTGAATTTTCATGTTTATAATATATATCCCTAGTAATGTAGAATGTAATAAAAAATATGAAATTATTCTCCCATTAAATTTTAAAATGTATTATCTCATGTGTACTATAAGGATGAAAGTCATCAAAAATCGAAAAATTAAAAGGAAATCATTTAACAAGTATTCTGAATATAATGAATGAAATATTAAGGACAAGTTTCAAAAAATATCTTACCGGAATGAACTTCATAACTATCAATTTTGTATTTATTAAATATATAATGCTTAAGAAAAATTATCCACATACATTTATTC
Source organism: Viscum album (assembly GCA_963277665.1). Taxonomy (NCBI): domain Eukaryota; kingdom Viridiplantae; phylum Streptophyta; class Magnoliopsida; order Santalales; family Viscaceae; genus Viscum; species Viscum album. The sequence continues at coordinate 48,934,501 of OY728152.1, read as the reverse complement.
TTTTTTGTTTATGAAATTTCTATTTGAAATAATTTTTCAATTAATAATAACATTTTCATGTAATATATATCCAAAATTTAGTAATTCAAAATGAAAAATCATATTTTCATTTGTTTATTTGATCTTGGTGGTCTTCTTTTTCGTGTTCAACCAATATCAATTCTATTACATTTATGAAAATAATATGAATATATACATTTAATTCCTTATAATATAAAAAATTAATAAAATATTTTAACTTATGTTTCCAATACATTCTTAAAATTTTATCTCACTTAACTATGGATATAGAACAGCTAGTAAAACGGCCTATCCCTTGAAATAAAACACCAAACATCCAACGGCCAGTGAAATAAAAGAAAATATAATTTTAGTGGTTATTATGATATAAGATATAAAACATTTTTCAAGATATGTGTTTCTTACTCTTGATGATAAGGAAACATCAAGAATTTAACAATTTCATTCTTTTGAAATCATTAATCAAAATAAACTTTTCTTTCTCAATCATTCATTTTCCTTGCTATAGGGTATATAAACTTTTGGTCTAAAAATCTATTTAAAACATTACTATCATGTTCCCTAAAAATATCATAAAGATACCTTAAAAAACCACCAAAAATATAAATTTTAAATAAATTAAATGAATATAAAAAAATTAATCGACTTACATGGAAAAAAACTCATCAATTTGATTCCCAACTAATATCCATCTATAAGTTCCATGATATAGATTTTCATGATCCATACTACCATTCCACACTAAAAAACATCATATTAAATTATAATCTAATTTACATCAAATAGAAAAATTTAATATTTTTCTAATCTATCAATATTGGTAGAAACAATATTTAATGTTTCGCATTGTATTTTTTGTTTTCTGGAAAACTTTTCATTACATTTAAAGTATTCTTGTTAAAAAATACATAAATATATAAACTTTTAAATGATAAAACCAATATAATAGTGAAATGAAATAAAATATAAAATATACACATACATTTATGGTAACATGTTGAACAAGTCTATATATCCGTACTAAAAAATAGTTGATACTTTCTTCAACTATACTAACCTCATCTGTTTTACATGGTATTATTGCTGATATGTCTATAATATCATGTACAGTAGACCTATTATTATCAATCTCTATCTTATAATGATGTATGGTATCATGAATATAATATATCTTCTTATATGCAATAATAAGAAGGGGATAATCCATGTATATATTTTAATTACTTAGAATCTATAGAGTAGTGGTGTAGGAGTAAGGTAATAAGGATTTGGGTCTATAGGAAGAGGTGGATGATTTGGATAAGTTGGAGGAGATGGGATCCATTGGCATAGGTGGAGGAGGATTAGCACTCTGAAACTTTCCTTACTTTTCTGCAAACATCAATTGTACTGAAGATCTGATCTTCTGCTCTATCATCAAAAGAATATCCTAATCTTCAAGTTCCAAAGATTCTATTTTTTAATAATGATTCTCCATTTAAGAAGCTTCTGAACGTGGAAATATTTTTTCACTATTATTCCTTCTTGGTATCCTCATACTCGACTTAGGTTTTTGAGCATCCCAAATGCTATATCAAAAATACCTTTCCTACATTCAACTATAAAGACCCCCTTTCTGATCTACTATTTATGGGAATTAGGTTCAAAATATTAGAAAATATACCAAATGAATCAAATTATATATATAATTAGATTAACATATACAAATGAATAATCTAAACATCTTATAACTAACTCAGATATGACCCTCATCTATTCTTTATAACATTTTCATTTATCCTCATCTGAGCCGTCTACTATTTTTCATGACTAGAGGGGGGTCAACCTATGTAGATCCTGATGACTTAGCGCTTAGTTTTTAATTAAATTATCCATCATTTTTTATTCCAATAACTTATACCCTCCATGAGATAATGTATGAGGATAAATGTTTCTAGATTGGATTTATAATGATATATCCCCAATTTCTTTAAATTAAAAATAAATAAATCATTAATAATATAATTAATAAAAAAACTATAAGAAGGTAAAAATGTACAAACCATAAGTGAATCATGTATTCTAATTTCAAAAAATTCATTCCATTTATCTTCATCTATAAATGGATATTTATCAAAAAGATTATCTGGTTATCTATACCAGAAAATTAAATCTAATGTGAGGCTTGATTTAATATCCCTCCATCTCATAGCATTCAATGATAAAAAAATGACATAACTCCTCCAGTATTAGGTATATCATATTTCATCAGATAATAAGGGTAAAAACATATATTACTATGAACATTTCATGATAAGTAAAACAATAACAAATGTTCTTACCAAAATGGTCTCCCATAACTGAGATAGTGTCTATTGATCAATACTTCCCCAATCATCAAAAAATGCTAACTTTTCTTTAACCCATAATAGATAAAATATTTATGAATTGTTTTGAATTTGGAACACATGGAATATCATTATCATCAAATTATACTATTATCCTCTTATACCAGTAATGGGAAATATATAATTTTACTGAATAGGTGGTCCGATATTTATTAACCCTCAAACTCTTTTTTCCTCATGGATATAGATATCTTAGGTAGAAAATGATGATGAGGTTTGTCAATAAGATCATGTGTATGTTCTACCTCATAGGTATGAGTGTGATCATCTCCTAAATTTTGTGGTGGATCAGATGATTGATCCACCATTATGCTAAAAATGAAAGAAACAATCCATTTGTAAATAAATTTAGTAATCAAACTATTACATACAAATATAAATAAATAATAAATATTTATAAAACAAAAACATTAAAAAATTGTAACACATATTTAATTAGATATGAAATGACATAAATGGAAGACAAAAAATCCAAAAAAGTTTTGTTTTCATATATATAATATTTATTGTTTTTATTTAACATTTTAAATTTATAATAATTGGTTTTAAACACAATCAATTAATAAATCAGTATTTTATATGTAATCAAAGTAAATTAAATGAAACAAAATCAATATAAACAAAAAAATTTACTTATTACTTATAATACATGTTTTAATAATGAGAATAAAATTTAAATATCTAAAAATTAATGAAATTTTAATAAGTAATCGAAAAAAGATATATTTTAAATGTAATACTAGGATTTACTAAATGATTGTTTTCCCAAATTCATAATCTAAGATCATATGGTGTGGTAATAAATAATTAAATGATGTGATCATAAATATTATCATTTATTATTTCCATGGAAGTAGGGGTCACACGTAAATCAGAGTATTTATCGTGTTTATCATCACAAAAATAAAAAAATCTCTGTAAAAAAATAGGAGACTACAAATCATATTGATCGAGAACATAAAAAAGAAAATTCATGTGTTTCTATTATAAAATATCTATTTTGTATTCCAATTTTTTTTATTAAAAAATTTCCTTACAAATTCAATGTGTCTAACACTATTATTACTAATAAACCATTTTAATTTAAACATGGGAACCTGAAACATAATGTAATAAACCTGTAAAATTTTCTTCATTGACACCGTAATATATATTTGATGCAGTTTTTTTACTTGGAACTCAAAAAATTCTTTCCTTCTACGAACACCAGCACACTGCTATTATGAACATCCCTTATGTTTTCATAATCTATAATATGAAATATATAGCCATTAATTTCCTGCATGAACCATGTTATGATAATTTAACATGGACCACCCACTAAGAATCTCATTGTTTTATGTTCATCAGACCATCCAAGAATAGTCTCTCTAAACCATGGTAAAAAGGTTTTGTTATGCTCTTTCAAAATCTATATATCATACTTCATTAGAAAAAATAGTTTCAAAACATTAATATGTAATGTTCTATATAGATGTACATCAACTATTTTATTAAAAATGATTAAATTTACCTATTTTATCTACTCACCTATCAACAACCTGAAATTAAAGCCTGAGATCCCCTTTCCCCCATAATTAACTTGTTCATTATCGAGATGTAGGAAATATAATGTGATCCATTATAGACAAATTGATTGTAAAAATATAAAAAAACTCCTAAGAAATATAATTCTCCACAATAGTGGCTTTATGTTGATATGGATTCTTAACATACCCCTTCAATATCTTCATATCTATTTCAAAATGATATATCCAGTGTTGATATACATGTCTATAGTGAATTATTTCTTACACCAAGTGAACAATTAAATGAACCAAAATAATAAAAATTGATCGAGTAAAATTAAATTAAAATTTACAAAGTATAGAAATGGATTAATTATCAAAAGTGTTCAAAAAATTAAGATCAATCTCTTTATAAAAAATTTAATTGAAAAAATAACACACCGTTAATGCAGAAAATATGATATAGATGGGAAATATTCCATGAAATGAACTCGATAGGAGTTGTTGCATTATGACGTCACAATAATGATATTCCATACTTATCAACTGCAAATCCTTTAATGTCACAAAAACTTTTACATTTCATGAATAATCCTGTGGCACTTTGTTATCATGAAGACACATACAAAAGAAAATTTTCTCCCTCGTAGATAATGTATGAAAATACAGAGGAAGGAATGTTCACCTTCCATCAGGATTGGGTGCTAACTCCAAACATATTCCCATTGAGAGTAAATCCAATATTGAATTCAACCCATCTATAGTCATTCATTTAAATTCTAACAATCTTCCAATGAAAATTTTAAAAATATTATTCTCTTTTTGTATGACATCAATTTTATGATTGAATTAAAATATATCTAATATATTGGCATAAAAAATATTGACCATTTCATCCTAATATTTCTATAATTACATGATTTATGTGTCTTTCAGAATTTCACATTAAGGTCTTTCATCCTCTCATAATACTGATCATTGGATAATGTATTTGGATAAATATCAAATTCTTATGATCCATTGAATGTCTTTTTAATATTTTTTAAGAGTGATCCGTAGGAAAAAAAGTTTTATGACCCATGAATAATGTTTTTCTCCCATTATATACTTAATAATATGATGTTTATTTTTCCCAAATTGGATGCACATTATTCCCCTTTAAACCATATACAAGAAAAATTTACATATGTTATAGATTCATTTATAGTGAACATAATTATTACATGTAATTTAAAATATTACATTTTCTAAGAATCATGATCCCAAATACCATCCACCCATTAGAGTTTCAAAATATCAATTAATAGTGACAAGAAAACATGAAAATTGGTCTTAGGCAATTTTGGTCAAGATATCATTAAACACAACATGAAATATTTGTGATTCGTAAAAAATTCTGGAAATAAGTTGTAAATTACATATAAAATATGCCATGAACTATGTGTTCTACTAATGGTTAGATATTTATTCATTTCATCCATTCATAGTCCATGTATGATATTTTTAGCTTCATTTTTGGTTTTTAGAAATTGCTGATAAATTTTTATCAACTATGGACAATCAGCTACATACCATAATTTACAATCACATTTGTTCTCATCAGTATTCCATATTTACCTTTTACATCATGTGGAATTGAAAATAAATTTTTTAAATGATTAATTATAGTAATATACCTAAATACCTTTTTTGAGGTTTCTGTAATTAAAAATAAGCTAGTGATTTTTAATTCAACCTATATCGTGACATCCAACATTTAGGAAACATTGATAGAAATTCATATTCCTACTTATATAGAACACTATTATTCGGGGAGGAATGTATTTTTCTTACCTTAATCCCATCATGAATAGAATTTTATTAACTTTATAATTTTAATAATAAATGTCATTTTCTTTATGAATAATATATTTCAACAATTATAGAAAATCTGAAAAACTATTATAACTCCAACCTTGTTTTTCCTTCAAGATAAAAAACCATAACACCGATGTTAAAACCATAATTTCAAAATAACCTGGATACAATGGTTTTTCAGCATTACCATATAGACACTAAATTGTTGGTTATTTATCAATTGTCTATACTTTAATATCATCAATCATTTATTCAATTTCATTAGAGTTTTTATCTTGCAAAGAATCAACATTAATACATCCAAAATTCTTCATAGTTTCACCAAGACAAATCGAAGGGCTATAAATCAGATTAAAACAATGAAAATTTAAATGAACTTTGATCTCTCTAATTCTCAACTTCTTTATAATGACTTCTTCATAATTAAACATTTTAGGTATATAAAAAAACTTGTCATTGATTGGAACATTTCATTTAGAAAATTCCAAAAAAAACATCAATAACTGCCTTATATTCACAACTTATTCAAAGTACTATAATCCATCTTTGACTCATTATCATTTATAAAAAATATCAAAAATAAATATATTGCCAAAAAAATATAGTCCTGATAAAAGTGAGAATTAATTATTCATGTCAAACCATGTTTTAATTTATATCAAAGATATCATAATCTAAAAGTGACAAATGTTTTAAATACAAAAAAAATATGTGTATTTGAAAATTATAATTATAAATTCTATAGAAAAAAAAATATAATTTTAAACATAACTAAAAATCATAAATAGAAAATCATTTATGTAATTTACAAAAAAATTATATTGTTAGATTATTCTCTCATTTTTCATTTTTATATAAATAATATTAGATAAAACCTGAAATTAAATATTATTAGCAAGAATCCAAATCATGTACAAGAAGGAAAAGAGAGACTCCTTCAAGTTCAAACAAATGCGAAGTGATCAAAGGTAAATAACAAAAGGTAATCATTCATTTATTCTAGCACCCAATGATTCATAGGAATTATTCAGATATTGAAGGAGTACATAATGATCAATAGTAGAGGGGATCTAATTTGGGTTCCCACCATGTAATGAAACTACATCAATCATGTTAGAATGATTAGAAACCACATTGAAGTAATAACTAACAATTGAGAAAATTGTTCTTCTTGTTCTTAATTTAATTATAAAATTGAAAAGAAAATATATTCTCATTGTTCCAGCATTTTATTTGTCAGTATTCATCAAAAATAATATTGGTCGTAACATTTTTATCTAGTACATTTTTTAATTATTTTTTTAATCCTAAAAAAATACCTACAGGCCCAACACAAGATTCTACTGTATATGTACCTATCCAACTATACCAGATGAAACATTTCCTCCTTGTTCAAGACCAATAAGTAATAATTAATAGTTTTGACCACTCAAATTACAAAAGACATTCTATATACATTTATTGAATCGTGTTAATATAAAATAACATGGGATTGAACAAAATTTAACAATAAAAAATATGGATGACAATAATATTTCCCAAAAATTTAACTTGTTTAATTATTGGATTAATATATCTATTAAAAATTATATAAATTCTCAAAATCTATAACTAAACAAGATGGTAATGTGATATTTTAAAAAACATGATTAAAATAATGTATAGGGAGTATGTAATATTGAATGATCAAAATTGGGGATCCTAGGGCTTAATTGAGTGTTGGATGACCAGAAGATCAAATGATTTGACAGAAAAAGTGGATGCATGATGCTAAAAAACCGATTTTGGAGGCTTGGATTGATGAAATGATATTATGGATTCCGAGCATGAGTGAAACGAGTTTTCTTTTTCCGATTAAAACTACAGTAAAATGATTCAAAATGGAAATTTATAAAAATTTAAATTACATATCACATATTTTATTATATAATACTTTTTCTAAGGAAATTTTTATTTTTTTATAATGTAAGATATATAGAAACTATCATTAAAATCATAATTAACAAAGAGGTTATTTTATAACCAATAAGATAATGAAATGATATTTTCTTTATCATGATCGTTATTTAATATAATCAACATCAAATCACCATTTTATCACATCATTTATTATGTAACTGAAATGATGATGTGGGATACCTTTTTTCACAAAGGTTATTTTATAACCCATGTGAAAAAAAGTATACATCACTTTTTCATGTCATTTATAAATATCATTCGTGAAAAATATGATCTGAAAAATACTTTTTTTACTAGTGACCACATATTATGTACTTATAACAAAACAATTATAGGGAATTTTTTATTAATAAACAATATCTATAAAAAATAATCATTGAGGTATGTGAAATATTCTCAAACAATTTTATTGGTTTTTGGGACCACATTCATGTAAAAAACATCATGATTAATCAAAATAGTTCATTATGTAACCAAACTAGCTTTAAAAATATAACATAATTGGGGAAAATTTATTCAATCCTCACTCCAATTTTTTACTACATCTATAAATATATTTTACCTTTCTAAAAAACACTTGCTTACTAATTGGTATATCCAATCATTTACTTTCCTTTATCCCAAGAACTTATAATTTGTTTCTAATATGATTCACCATAAAAACCAATTTTAAAATTTTCTATGTTGTTAGAAATTTGAAAGTTTAAATAAATATCCAAAAAAATTCAATCTAATTTATTTTTTTCATTAACTTATTCATCCTAGAACTTACCTAATTACTTTTGCTTCCTAGAATACTCATTTTTAGTTAAAAATCATTCATTCTATTAGATATAAAACATTGAATTAATGTTATTAAGTATCTTTTACTTGATCTTCTATTCAAGTGTTATAACCATTACTCACTTTATATTGTTCCAAAAATTTTATCTTGAAAGAAATAATTTATCATGATATTTCTTGAGGTGCACTTTAACACTCCACAACATCCTCTAATTTTATTATGATATCCAAAATGAGTTTTTGATATGGTTTCATAAATTATTAAACATGATACAATATATGGTTAATATATAACTATGTATAGAAATAATTAGTGTAATCAGTATACTAATAAAGGTATGAACTATTTTTTTTGTTGTAATGTGTTTATGTCTTATCATTTTGTATGTTAAAAATATGGTGTGTGGTGTGAGATAGTAGAAAAAAGGAATATCATTTTTATGATATGTTGATATAATATTATTGCATCCTAACCCAATACTAATGTATAGTTGTGATATGTCCCATGGATATGTCATGTAAATAAACCTATTATATAATTCTCATTACGTCCTATGATTGAAAATAAAATTTTAACATTAAACTGTTATGAATTTGGAATTATCCAAATTGGATGTAATAAATAGTGAACTTTTCATAAAATGAAATGTGAGAGAGTTTTATTTTTATGTGGTTAAAAGAGTTTTAACTATATTTTGTTTTTCATACTCATTAAATATATGAGTAAAGTCATAGGAGGATTAGGGAATATCTATAAGAAATATATAAAGAAGTAAATAACCATAAGAATAGTGTTTTCATTCCTTGTACAAGTTGTACTGATTCTATCTATTTCCATATTATCCTCCATAACACTCCCCTAAAGTTATATCATTTTGTGGATTCATGTAGGGTCAAAGAAGGACTCTCATCTATCTATGGTGAAGGGTAAATTTTTTTCATTTATGTTATAATTTTTTTAGTTATTTAGATTATGGTGAGATAATATTTTCTAGTTTCTAAATTATTCTTTTATATTGAATAAGTTTTACTCAATCCTTAAAAAAACTTCACTATATCCATATGGTATGATCGTTAACTATATTTCTACCATCATGAGTTTATTAGAGGGTTTATATTATAGCTATAAACATTTTAATGTTAAAAAATATTTATAAGGTATATATATTAATTTTTATACATTTTTAATATGTACAAATATAAGAAGGATAAGAATAAACATTAATACATCAAATATCTAGAGGTTTTAAATTTAAAAAGTGGATGTTCCATTTTATATGTATGGTGTTCCATGAAATAATGTAGGAGGTTTATATAAGAAGATATTGGATTATCTAAAATATGATATTACATCACGTATAGAGATTTAATTCATATTCCAATTAATTAATAGAAAAATATAATTCATAAATAACTGAATGTCAGTAAAAATAACTAAATTTAGATTGTTTTTTATTTCATTTATATCTTATATACTAATCTAAATATTTTACTATATATTATTTTTTGATGATTTTCAATTATGATGACCATGTTTCATAAGTGAATCAATTGACATTGAAAATGTTGAATAAAATAGATTGTATTTATTAATTGTATATTTTGTCAGTTTAGTGTCACCTCTTTTATTTTTTTTAAATATGTAAAATGGTAACCAAAGGTAAAACTAGGGATCAATAGAATTAGTTTGTGGATATACATCATTTAAATTCCAATAAGTTATTTGATATGACTTAGTAAATTTATATAAATTTTTTAAAAATTAAATAACATTTCTAATATCAAATATTTTCCTAAGAAATTATAAAAAACATATTATATAAGGAGAAATAATTATTACACATATAGATAGCTCTAAAATTGTTTCTATGAGAATCTTCAAAATGGTAATATTTTATCAATTATAAAATATAAATTCTTTGCATTAAAAATATTTACATTTATATAATTATTTCACTATTGGTTAAAGAGATTGTTGATGAGGTTAGTCAAGCCAATATATTGTTTAGTGTCTACAAGAAAGAAGAAAAATATTATATAAATGAAATAAATGGAAAAATTATGGATAAAACCTAAAAAATAATTATTTTTAAGAATTATTCTTTAGTAAATTATATGATATTTTGAAATTAATTTAAAAGAGTTATAGGATGAAAATCCATCAGAGTTATCATATTTTTCTTAGGGTGATGTTTTTTCCCTATATTATAGAGAACGATAGGAATATTTCATATATAAATTTCATCCTTATAACACTAGACTAAATTAGTACTAAATTAGTAACATCTATTCGAATAACACTACTGTAGATTGCAAATTATTATGAATTCCATTTTTTCTTAATCAATGATAAAAACAACAATGTTTCCAATCTGATAAATTCACATTTAAAGAATTAAATATAAACCCGACCTTTTGATGTTCTCAAATTAACACTAATAAAGGGTAAATTTTACTGATGCTATATTTTTGAATGATAATATTATTTTCTTAGTGCTATCTTCAATATAGATAAAAGTGTTATTTATAAATTTCACAAAAAAAACAAATGAAAATAATAATCATCTTCTATATAATGCTAGAATCTAGATAAATTGAACTCTAAAACAACTAATAAAACAGATAAAAATAAATTTAAATTCATATCATCCTAAAAATTGTATATAATAGAAAATATATTTACATAACAAAATTTAAATACAAGTATTACATTAAATAATGTCATAATACAAAAACAGAATTCCCGTAAATTTACTTAAAACTAAAGATTATTAAAACCAATCCATAAAAAGATCTTATAGAAGTCCTTCTTTATTGATCTACATGACCTCATTAAAATTTTTCTATCACATGTAATAAAATCAATTATTATTTTAGTAATATTTAATATACTAATAAAACCATATTATAATAATAATGTTTTATAATCCATGATAATTTTATTATGGAAGGATATTTGGTAACATCTTATAATTCAAAAATGAATAATCAATCATTTTTATAAAGTATCATGAAAATATGTGTGCCTTTACACATTTGTAGTGAGTGATCCATGTTTCAAACTAAAATTTCTCTTTTACATTTAAACCACAATTTCAATCATATTATTTATGCTTTATGTTGGATTGTTCTTTGGATTATTATTATACCTCAAAATTTAATTTTTGATATGTTTTCAAAATTTTCATCACATTCATGTATTATTATTTTTATTTTTGAGTATCTGATGCTCGTTTTTAAAAAAAATACTTTTAAACTATAAACAAACATATTCAGTTATACCATCCAAACAATGTGTCAAATTTATATGAGGATAAGTCACATATTATCAAATTATTTATATATGTTTTCCTAAAATATCTAACAAATTTAATAATTATTTCTTGATTTTGAATGTTTGATTTTTTGTGTTGAATCAATATGTCACTTATAAAATACACCACACACTTTTAGTCATAACTAACAAAACATGTGTTGGATTGAAAAGTTGATAATTCTGATAAGATGCAAATAAATTATTTATCACTATCATAAATTTTCAAGAAATTAAGATTTATTTTTCTTGATTTTGACTATGTGATGTGTGTTTTAAACAAAAATGACACTTTTAAATTAAATTAGATAAAATCCATCATACTAGCCAAATTGTGTGTTAGATTGATGAGTTATTATTATATAGACATAAAAACATAATTATATATACGTTTTCAAAATTATCCAGAAAATATGAGATTTTTTTTAGTTTTGAGTATTTGATATGGGTTATCATCTAAAATGTCACTTGTGAACTAATAACATTAAATTTAGTCATACCGTCAACACTATGAATCAGATAGACATGAGGTTAATTATTAAATGTCACAAATGAATTATCTATATTTTTATAATTTTTAATGGTAATATGAGCATATTTTATCAGTTTTCATTATTTGAAAATTGAGAAAAACTAAATTGTCAATTTAAAAAGAAAACATTATCCTTTAATCATAATGGCCACATTTTGTGTCAATTTGATATCTCATTAATTCATACACATCAAATATTAATTATCAATCAGTTTACTATGTACCAAGATAAAAATTGTGTTTTTTATCATTTTTTAGTATATAACACAAATTCTAAACTGAAATATTACTTTTAAACATAAATAATTCACATTATTCATATTGGTCACACTATTCGTCCAATTCAAATGAGGATAATTCCAAAACACCAAAAATGATTTATCGATATTTTTTAATAGTTTCCATACAATTTTAAATGGATTTTTTACTTTTGATTGAGTTACACAAATATTTAACATAAAGGACACTTTTATACTAAAAAAACACTTTGAGATATTTCATTCAAACTGTTTTATAGATTTTCATTTAGTTAATTTCTAGACAGCGTAAATGAATTGTGGATAATTTTTATAAATTACCAAAATAATAAAAGTTAGTTTTCTTGATATTGATTATGTAATGCATGTTTTGAACTGAAATATTAATTTTAAAAAGAAACATTCAATTTCAGTTTTAAATGAAATCACGATTTTTTGAATTAACATGATGTTAATTCTTTCATCTAATGAATGAATAACAAATAATTGTTCATAATCACCATTTAAATAAAAAAATGTTTTATTTTTTTGAGTATGTGAAACATATTTTTGTCTTCATATTTAATTTTTAAATTTAAAACACACAGTTACAATGTCATATTTAAATCATCAGTATTATTTTAAATCAAAAATGTGTTGAATATTCTAGGATATATGAAAACATTCGATTCTTCTATAATTAAAATAAATGTTGCTATCAATGATTTTCAAAAAAATTAATAACTGATAATCCTTAAACATAATTATATGCTATTTATTACATAAATAAAATCATGATAAAAATAAGTATTGCATACAATATATTAAATAAATCATTTATTATAATGTCATATTGAATAATTTAATTAAGGGTACATTTAAAACAAGCTAAACATATTTTAATAATTTATTATTTCATTAAATTTATCTTATTAATATGTGAATCGTTAGATATTATTCTAACATTACCAAAAAAAATTATTCGAGCCTCATTTTATTTTTTATCAATCATCGACACTCCAATTTTATCTCGAAATTTCTTTTAATCTCCTCCTTCTTAGTCTTCCCCCATGTCCATCAAATCATTTTAATTTCTATAGCCATTATTTATTATTCAAAGTATCATGTCCAAGGCCAACAATCATTACCACATAGAAGAATAGGTCTAATAAAATCCTTATAAAATTTATCCTTCGATTTCAATGGAATTTTATAACCATAATGTATCTTATAATCCATTGTCCATTTTATCCATCGAGTTTGAATCCCACATGATAAATCTGTACTAATATCCCCATGGAAATGAAAAAAGGAGCCCAAATATTTAAAAAGATAAAATTTTAAAACAATTTGGTCTCCTAATCTCATATATTTAACAATATTATATAAAAAATTTATTAAATAACACCATCTATATTTTTTATAATCCCTACTTAGACAGAAACATTTTTATTATAAAGTTCTATCAATAACTCTAACTTTTAACTGAATGTCAGTTGGGATTATATAAAGTCTATGATAAGAAAATTACAAAATTAAATAAATAGATAAACCATCTCTTCATGATCTCTACAAAATTAAAAAAATCAAATGTTATTTGAAACCATATAAATATAATTTTTACGAACATTATAAATTTTTTTTCTTTACACGCATTCTGAAAACAAATCTATTTATAATTTTTTATATGTGGACTATAAATAATCAATATTGTTTTGAAAATTATATATAATAAAATATTTAATAATTATTATAAATATAATTGTAATTACATTCACAAAATCATCATTATGGATATTTATTTATGGATGGAATGTGAAATATTTCAAAAATTTGAATGCGTAATAACCATAGTCAATGTGATTGGATCATTTTATACACTAAGAAAACATTGAGAAAAATAATTAATTATTTTAGAAATCTTTTATATTCAAATACTATAATATATACAACTATAGTTATCCAGTCATAGAAGTTCATCGACTTATTTTGCAAATTTAACTTCCTCATATTATAGTATTGAAAATAAATAAATAGAGCCCAATAATTAAAAAAATTAAATCGTTTTATAAAACTAATAATATGATATCTATTTTTAAAATTCTGAATGTATAGTTTTAAAAAAATTAATTCAGAATACTTTTTATTATTTTTGTAGGAAAACCATGCATTGGATCCAAAAAATAATATCATTTGAGACTCCAAATTTGTCATAAAATGTAATAAATGTTTCTTAAAAACAACCAAAAAACGATAATAGTTTATAGAAAAAGAAAAATATATTCAATATTATTATACTGTTTATTTTACTATAGTATTATATGAATTAAGAATAACATTTCATATATTATTTTATTTCCAGATTTGGAGGTACTAGGTGTGATATTATTAAAATTTTATCATTTTAATTTATGTTTTTTCTATGTAAGTGACATGATGACCAATGCATATAAATTTTTCTTCGCAGGGTCTTTCCTTTACACTGTTATGATGTCTATACCTTTTTATGATATTAATATTATTAAATTATAAGAAATTTTTTTATTAGTTATTGGCTGGAAAATATTAAAATTTACTATATATATTAATTCACAACCAAGGCACCCAATAATTTGAGAAAGAACTTTAATTTACATTCTCAATAAGAATCGTGTCATTAATGACCTTTCCATACGTTTTCCCTCCATATTAAACCTGAGCAATATTTCTATTTTGGAATGGTGAATTTGAATGAACTTGTAGCATTAATAAATGAATCTATAGAATTTTGGGGGTAATGATTCATTCAGAAAGTTCTTCTAATCTGTTAGTCGTCCATTTATATTCTCTTGACTCAAATTTTTTCCCATTTTCCCGTATTATATAAACATTATATAAATTAATGGATTTTTCAACAATTATAAATTTTTTTCTATAAAAAGTAAATTACTAAGGATGTCCTCATTATCATTATGTATCTTTATAAGACTAAATCTGCATAATATGTGTGTTACGATAGTAATTTCAACCACGTGAACATCCTGATCATCAAATAGAACAAGTAACTCATTAAATAGAAAGTGAGATATATGAATCTCCATTCTCATGTGAACATTTAGAATTTTTTATTATATATAATATATCTACTATGATATTTTATATTTTACATCTAAAAATAATGAAATTAGTGTTTTATAATATATATAAAACACTCTAAATTTATTCTATAAGATTTTTTTTCGAGAAAGGTATTAGTGGTTATCTAATTTACATTTATCTTAAGCTGTTAGAAAAAAATAAATTAAATTATATGTAGAGGGACTTTAAAAATAATAGGTAGCCTAAAAACTAGGGTTTTGTATCTTCTTGTTGTTCCTATTTTTTTCTAATTACTTATCTATTAAAGGAAACTATTTAATCACAACAACTAATCAAATATTCTTTTCTCTTAGAGAATCTATTTATGCATACAACTTCTTCTACAAAAAATATATTTTTTACGTGTAAAATTAATGTCATGTGGTGGTGTCATGCTCAGTATAATGCAACCATCCCAATCAATCTCATCGCAATATAAATCATATAATAAATGGAAAATATAAAAAAATCGGGTTGAATCCTAAAAAAACTGTAGGCATAATCCCCCAACACAAAAAAAGAGTTGTAACACCCTAGGATTTTAGAATATATTTTCCATCAAAATAAATTAATTTATTTTATATATTTTGATGCACGAAACACTAAAATTATGTTATTATTGATTTAGTACTACACAAAATGGAATAAATTAAAATATAGTGAAAGAATATTGATAAATAAATGGATTTTTAAAATTTAAGGGTTCTAATTCCATTAAGAAGATAGAGTTAAATCTAAAGAGTCTATTTTTTACACTTTTGTTGAATTATTCAATTTTCATAAATTTAATACATTAGATAATAAAATTAATATAATATATTGATAATATTGAATTAATGATTAATAAAATCAATTAAGGATATTCGTGAAATGGTTATATAATGATAAGAAATATGAGTCTATTTTTTTTAACTATATTGGGTTGTTTACAAACATTTTTTATTATATATATTTTATATAAAAGATAATTTTTCTTATTTAGAGTTTTAAAGTTATGAAAATTTATAATTTATATGTTTAGAAAATGTAATATTCATTCATACATTTATTATCAATTATATTGAAATGATGATAAAATCATTTGAAGGTAAAATGATGTATTTTTCAGAAAGCTATTTTTATTCAGTGTAATATATTTTATCAGAATAAATTAAATTATTCATTATTTATAAATGATTTTATTTAAATTAACAGATAATATAATCAATAAAATTAATTATTATTTACTTAAATTTTAGAGACTTTTTTCATTATAGGTTTTTGAAAATATTAATGAATATAATTGTATCCATCACTAAGACTGTATAAGAATCCAAGTCCCTCTGAGCCTTTAGATGATTTTCATAAAAATATTATATATATTTATATAACATTCATGAAATGTTTTAGAAATAATGTAATATCTCTTTAATTTAGTCTTGAATTGAAAATATGAGACCATGGTTGAATCTGAACTATGGTGTTTACTCTAGTCATGACCTAATGTTAGTCAGCATCAGACATCTATTGTAGGTAGCTATTAGAGGCACATTTAACTAAAATAAATAATTTATTCTTTTTTTTTTGTTTACTAAAAAACGTAATTAAATACTATATAGAGTCTTTTAAAGAAATTATCTAGGGTAATATGTATAATCCCTTTGTTATTTTAGAGGTGCATTGACAACTTTCATTAGGGAATCTAGATTGGACGACGAATGATGACCAGATCAAGGTAGACCAAGGGGCAGGGAATGCAATAGTTCATTCACATCAATGGAGAAATTATTTTTCACAAATTATCGATCAGAAATTGTTTTAGTGAATTTAAATTATGGATTTTTACCCATTTGATGGAATCGACTATGCATTTATTTTTTATCCTCTATTGATTGTCTGATCACATGTTCCTCGTTTGAGCCCCATAAACAAGTGAAATAATTATAATTCATTGTATTCTTAATTTATGACATAATCAAACCATAGGTTTCTCTGATATATTATTGTTAGAAAAAACACTTTTCTAATGACAATTACGCCTTTGTTCTTAGGCATTTCCCCCACATGTTCTTTTTATTCTTCACTGTTGGCCTATGGGGTCATGGTTTATCATTGTCAAGATGGGTTCAAACGATTGAACACCCAGATTATTGGTGTACTGGTGAATGATGAACAAATTGATGTCTTTTGAGAGTATTGGGACTTATTATGTATATATATCATAGATATGGGATCCATAAATGGCATCGGTGATGGGAATTGCATGGTTCATGGGATGTAACACTGTATGGGTCACTAGATTTCACTTTTCATCAACTAGAGGATAGGAAATTATGGATGGAGGTAGTCCCATTTGATTACGATGATCAAAGGTTCTTGTTAGCGAAGAAGAATTGTGAATATTTGTGAATTATCATAACTTTCCTATGAAAAGTCAAATCCACAGCATGTAGATGAAGAACAAATATTGTGTAGCACACCCAGTTTTGGATGTTTGGGTTTTGGGGAAAAGATAAGGATCACAGATAATGTCGAATAGACACATACAGTGTAACCCCCACTGGGCATCCAGGTTGTATTCCTGTAGCACTAGCCTAGGACCCCATGTGGGAGGGCATGTCTTGTAATCTAGGAGTGCATGGTCATGTTTTGGTACAAGGGCATAACCATATACACTACTAGGTACACGGAATAACCTTATGATCATGGGCATTCTCATGGAGTTTGAGACATGTCGTGTGGTCCCCTTACATGCCACGGATAGGGATATGGCCTTGGAGTTATATCTAAAAGAAAAAATGGCTAGGTTTCAATGCGGGACCATACACTGTGAAGACCCCTTACACATTGTGTACTCCCTTTTGAGATACTGTAACTTTCATATACCCTTTTTCTAGAACATGTATTTTTTCTCTTGAGTAGACTATCCATACAATATTCCACATAGAGTGGGATAATACCCTTTGATGTGTCTTTTGAGATATGACATATAATGTTTTGAGCATGATTCTTAGTCAAGTAACGCTTGATTATAGAAGTGGTCTAGTATGTTCCTCAGATAGAGGATAGGGTTGGATGCCCCTCCCCCCACCATTGAATTAGGGAATGGGTCCCCCATACCTCTTACACTTATTTTTGAGGTTCCCCAGGATGCACTAGGGTTTGGTTCTTATACCTTTTTAGTATAACCTCTTGGTACACTTGGAAATGGTTCCTATACCTTTGTAGGTCACCTTTTGAACACACTTTTACATGGGTCATATACCTTTTTAGGTGAACCACTTTGATGAACTAAGGTGTGGGTACTCTACCTATTGAGTGGAACCCCCTGACATAATAGGGAATGGGTCCTCTGTCAACAAAGTTCACCCTGATGAACTAGGGTGTGGGTCCTCTACATGTAGATTGTTCCCCCTATACCATGTGGAATAGTGGTTAGGTGTGGGTTCTCTACAATATAACTTCAAGAAAAACAGTAGTTTTAAGACATCCTATATAGACTACATGGATCGTTTTATAGACACAATGTACCAGGATAGGCTATGAGATATATATCCCCTTTCTCACTTGTCATAATTTCTTTGACAAGTATATATATTTATGCTGATGGGTTCCGTTTTCCTCATAATTTGGGATGAGGTGACTACCTGTATCATGTATTCTTTTTCTCTTTCTACTGTTCATAATTAATACTACTATGTATTTATATACTAATACAACATGTGATTTTTCTGCATGCACCGTGTATTATAAAAATAATGGATAGATTGGTGGTGCTTTAAGATGAGAATATGGATACTTGTGTGTATATACTGCATAAAGTGGTCATGATTAGTGATTAGGATTATGTATCCAACAACTATTTTCTATTCTAGTATTTTTAGGTTGGACATATTTTATATGCATACATGTATTTTGTTCAACTACATTTCATATCACACTATCTCACTCATTTTTATTCCCTATAGATAATTACTAATGTGGATTTAACTCTAGATGTTACTATATTTTTCTATTATCCTCTACAATCCTTCATATGTATTGTTTGGGAGTACATATTGGTACAATATGTAATGTTATCCAATCATAGTTATTCATTATGGACACTTCTCACCAACCTTTAAACTGTGTAGGTGGGATTGGGAATATAGTGGCCCAGTCTTCCCCATGCCAAGTGGGTTATAGGGTATTGGTTCATTACAGAGTGGTATTAGAGAAGTTCGTTACATGGGATGGTGTTTGGATTTTTCCACTAATGATGATTAGGTTGGGTCTTTGGGAAACTGTGAAAACATGTATAGTGAGTGGATTTTCTTCAATGTAACCAAGTGTTAGTGTAGTGGATGATGTATCCACTCACCAAGAATCTGATTACCTGTTTATTGACTCAGATCACAATTGCATTGGTTATAGGGATCATTGGTACATGCACTATATAGGATTGATTTTTTCACTATCCTTCTAGATTCAACTCCCCATATATATATATATATATTCTAATTTAAACATGGTATGTATTAATCAATTTTAGAATTCATCCACTAAGAAAACTATCTATGTTACAAATTCAACACCATATTGACAATTTGATGATATATGAGAACTCAATTTAGGGGCCATCTCATGTGATCATTCCTAAAAACTGTAAGGTAGATGGATTTATTCCTATTGAGAAGTTTATTGTACTAGAATAATGTGGTGGGAATTCATCTTGGTCAAATTCACTCCATGAGTTCCAGAACTAGAGTTGGTTCAGGTTCTATACTAAGCCAAATACCTAGTCAGTGGAGGATGGTCGTGATTTAGTGATCCATGTGTTTAGACTTTTGTGGACCCTGACTTATCAGATAGTTGTGCTTGAAACTATTATTTTTCATGAAGTAGAAGGGAAATGTTGGATTTTAGTTACATAGATTCAATTTGAGTTAGCACTCTCATGTCACTACATCCAGTATCTATTTCATGAGGAGTTCTACCCCTCATGTTTACATTCATTATGAAATTAGATTCTTTTGGAGATACATAAGGGAGGGATGATGTTTGAAAAGTACTCCATGAGGTTCATTGGCCATACGCAGTACTACCAAGACATGGTGTGAGGTGGTTACATCTGTGAATGGATGTTAACTTAGGTTCTTCATAGGGAAATCGATGCACTGTTATCCACATTTATATTTCTACCTATAATGGTGTGTTATATTGGTCCCAAGTGATAGAGATATTCATATCTAAGGGACTCTTTGTAGATATAGCTGGTATTATACATCATGTGGGTGAGTTATCTATAACAGCTACTGGGAACCAGTTGATGGGTCTCAGTGTAGGTTCCCTTCATATGTCTAGATATAGGAATGTGGTAATATCGAATAGGGATAGTTTAGATGAACATGGAATCTCAGAGAAGGGTGATTCTATTCATGTGATGGATAAGGTCACATGGAACATGATTTCACAACCCAACCTGATAAAGAGGGTGGGTAAAGAGAGGTTGAACATCCATGGTAGAGGTTGTGTTGGGATCAAGGATCTCCCATGAAAGGCTAGAGGGACTTTGGGATGTGCTTCTAGAAGAGGAAAAATAGTATATTCTGAGGGAGAAGAAATTAGTGATGGATGATGTTGTGATCTACATCCACCACCATCTAGAGACCTTTTCATGGATCAGGGACCTAGTACTTGGGGTTGAGAAAAGAAACTAGATATAGAGGATTGTGACTAGGATACACATGATATGAATAGAGTTAAAATTTATTAGTTTTAGTAGACATAGGTTTGATTCATTCCATGATCACATTACTCTTTGTGTGAGAGTTTGAGATCCTAGTTGAGAAATTATTCCATTAGATTTGACTTTAGGATCTTATATGAAACACTTACTTCATATCACATGTATTAAAGATGTGTGTTATATCACTTAGTTGAAGTATTTTCTCATGGGAAATCTTTGTTATCATAATGAGTCGTTATTATTTCATCATGCATATGAACTGGTTGTCCTTTGTCTAAGTCAATATCGATTGTCACCACAGATGACTCATATTCCATTAGACAGAAGGGAAAATATTCGCTTCTATGGGTAAGAAATATCGTATGGGAGATTGAGTGGATATTTCTAGTAGGAAGCTTCATCCCATCACCAATTCATTTTAAACATTATTGCATGGTCCATTGGGCTCTTCAGGCATCCGGTTTCCATTAGTAATGGAGGATTTTATTGACATATTCCCCAAGGATATTTTGGGAGTACCTCTAATGTGGGATATGGTCTTCTAAAATGACATTCTCCTCGATAACACACTGATATCATCTATTTAATATTATATTTCCACAAATATGCTTCATGAACTAAGGGTGAAGTTAAAATACCTCAAGAAAATAGATTTAACATACCCAATATATCCTGCTAGGTATCTTTGGTTTTTTCAACAAAAAAACTGGACTAGATATTTTTACATTATGGTGACTATTGTCTCAAGAACCAATCCATAATAATTAACAAGTAACACCATTCAATAATTAATGAACTATTTGGTCATTTGTGTGGTTTTAGATGGTTATCAATGATTGATTTTAGGTGTGGAAACCACAAGTTGATGGTTTGTGATGATGATATTATGAATCTGGGATTATAATGAGTCTATGGACACTATCAGTTCCTGGTGATGCCTTTCAGTGTGAATAATACCCCTAAGGTATTTATTGATTTTATTAATTGGATATTTCATCCATTATTGGACTTGTTTGTGGTTGTGTTCATTTATTAAATACTCATCTACTATACATGAGAGGAGGACCATGAAGACCACTTCAGGATAGCCAAAGACTTATTTAGGAGAACCATCATTATGGTCACCTCTCGAAGTTCCATTTTTGGATCTCTTAGGTTCATTATCAATGGAATTTCATTTCTAAGAAAAGATTAGTTATGAACCTCACAAATATTGATGTTGTGATTGCTTGGGAGCCACCCAATATCATTTTGAACATGAAAATTTCTTTCATATTAGAAGGGTAATACAAAAGGATCATGGAATAAAAATCTAGGAATGTATCTTTATTGATTTTCCTCACATGTAATGTGTATCTATTTACTAGGATGAAGTAGTTTCAGAGATCCATCGGGAAGATGAACCTGAGGTTGACCAGTTCTCTTTTGTTGGGACTATTAGAGGAGGGAGTAGAGTATATAGTTTATATTGATTCCTCTAGAGCTGGGATCGACTACATGTTGATAAAGAAGCAAGAATTGATCACATATAGTTTGATGAAATTGAGATCCCTTAAGAAGAACCATGTGACTCATGACATGGATTTAACATTAGTGGTCTTTGGTCTGACGATGCGGATGCACTATCATCTTAGAGAAAACATTATTCTTTACTCTAATAATTAGATTCATAGGTATCTCATCACATAGTGTGAAATAAACCTGAGATATAAGAATTGGATTTAGTTCTTCAAGGACTATGGATTCGCGGTAGTTAATTATATTCTATAGTTAAATGTGTTGGGATTTTCTATTACAAATAAATATTGTTCATTTTTTGTGTATAAGGTGTTCGAGTAGTTGTTTTCTATACAAATATCCCTGATAGAGGTGGGGGTGTGGTTGTTATTCATTTTATTGTGGTCAATCATATACATCTATATCATATTATAGAATCTCAATTTGGAGGAATCTATATTGAAGTTATTCAAGAATAGATATTCTCAAAAGATTCAGTTGATAGATTTTTTGAAGGAGGGGATCACCTCATCTTTTTCTAGTGATAGAAAGTGGTTCCGGACACATTTTGAGAGGAGGTGATGAGGGAGTTTCACACTTCCCCATTATTCGTACATCTTTTTGTAGGTAAGATATCGAGGTACCATCATAAGAATTTTTTGTTGGATTTCATGAGGTGGAGCATTATTGGGTTCTTCTCTTGGTGTCAAACAGTTCAGAAGGTGATGGATGAGCACTAGGTTCTGGATGGTCTTTTTCCAGCCTCTTGACATCCCAAAGTGGAAAAGGGATGATATATACATAGAATTTATGACTGGGATTCTACATATATCGATTGGACTCAATTCTATCAGGGTGATTTTTGACTGACCGACCATATTACCACTCTTCCTCTCCATCTGGGGGTATATTTTTGTGGATAGTTTGGGGAATTTTTATATGCGAGAGATCATCCACCTTCATGGGGTCCCTTAAATGATTTTCTCTAAACATGATGAATTGTTCATATCACAGTTGTGCATAGGCCTATAGGAATCATTCGGGACCTATTTGAGTATGATTACATATTTTCTCCACTATATATATATGGGAAGGTCTAGCACACATTCCAAGTGTGGGTGAATATACTGAAGGATTGTTTGCGATACCTGTCCAGATATGGGGGGATTGATTTCCTTTGATAATGTTTTATTATAATAATAGGTATCACTCTACTATATAAATGGAAACATTTGAGTCCAAGTATTGGAAACTCATTTGGTGACAATTATGTTGCACTCAGATTGGTGTGGCATACATTTCTTTGTACAAATATAGTGTGTTTGATAAAGTAGATAGTATAGATGATCTGCATGCGGATGAGGACACCACATATCTGGAATAAATATAATAAAAACTAATATCATTGACCGTTCAGGTAAGATAAGGGAGGAAAAATATTCTTTAGAGTCTCCCCATGATGAGTATCATGAAGATTTGGTCAGGGTGGTAAATCCTTGAGGATTATCAGGCCATTCGATATCCTATGGATGGTTGGTGATGATGCTCGTTTCTTTTCCCTACCATAATAGTTTGATCATGTGTATGCCATCTTCCATGTGTCGCAGCTAAGAAGGTACATGAATGATCATATGCATGTTATTGACTAGTGTGATTTGGACAGAAATGATGGATCCACATTCATGGAGTACATAGTAGTGATATTGGATTATTAAGAAAGGATCATGTGAGGACAGATCAATCACTAGGTTCATGTATTATGGCGTCATAGTGGTGTAGAGGAGAGTTCTCAGGAGTAATAGAGTTAGATGCAGGCTTGGTATCCCCATATATTTGTATAGTTTGTTATTTTTAGGGATGGGAGTGACTAAAGGGGGAATAATTTAAATACTCATTTTTATCATTTTATGACATTGAAATATATTGAGGAATATTTTTTTAAGCCATACATTGAGACGAAACGAGATTAAAAGGCCCATTGATCTAAAAATTTATTTTTATAAAAATATTAAATATATTTATATCACATTCCCATTTTTCAGAAATAATGGAATGTATATTGAAGTGTCTCTATTTCAAAATATGATACAAAATATGAATTATGAGAATTTTGTTTACCCTAGGTGTGACCTGTGGTTGGTCTGCACGAGACCTCTAATTGAGGCGGTTTTGGGAGGGTGCCTTTAATTAAAATAAATAAATAATTTTTTATAATTATATTAAATGATATAATTAAATAAAATATAAATATTTCATTATAATAATTATATAGGTTCATCCTAATAATCCCAAGGATAATTTACAAGATCTTTGATTCCCTTCATTGGGGAATCAAGATCAGATGATAAAGAGTGACTGGATTGAGGTGGAATAACAAGCAATGTATAGAATGGATCAAACTCATAGTTGGTGAACACATTATTCCCTAAATATCAATTATAAATTTATTTACGACTCAAAAAATTTGGATTTCTTCCCTTTTTATTAAATTTATTGATCATTGAAATATTATCTTCTTTTGATTCTATGATCGCTTGTTCTTTGCCTAAGCCCTGTTAACAAGTTAAATTATTTTAATTAATTTTACTATTGATTTATGCCATGATATTACCCCATTTTCCCTATATTTATTTTAATTTTCTAATTAATCTTGTCCAATGATTATTACACCTTTCTTATTATTCGTTTTCCCACTTTTTCATCACATTCTTTATAATTTGCCTAAACTGTCACTGATTGACATTGTTGTGGCAGGATCAATCATGATTGAACCACTAAATTCATGGAGGATTGGAAAATTATGAACAAATAGGTGTTTTTATATAGGATAGGAACTAATTTTTGGGTAAACCACATGGATCTATGATCTATGAATTATTTCAACTATTACAAGTTCATGAGACACATAGCAGCTTTGTATGGGTCATCGAATTGAGTTTTTCAGCAACTTTGGACTCAAAGAAAATAGTACAAGTCAATTCAATTTGATTTGGGTGGTAATAGGGAATTATTGATGATGGAGAATATGGATCAATAAGCTGAGTGAATGATCTTAACATTCTACGGAAAAGTTGACTACATGATGTGTAGTCAATAATAATAATTCATGTAGACTACCCAACTACCGTGGCTAGGGTTTTAAGAACAATTTCAATATTTTATTCCATGTGGATGGGCCACAAGATGTACCAACCTCCCAAATAATACAAAGAATTTTCCAATTGCATATTCTTATGACCACATATAGAAAAACATGCCATTTTCTCTAGGAGTAAATGAGCATGTTCTGGTAACAGAACATAGCAAGGTACACAACCAGGTAAACGACATGGCCTGACAAATACTGGTAGGAGCCAAGTGGTTGAGACACACCATGTGGGACCCTTACAGATCTTTTATGGTTATATGGCTTATAATCTGTGTCCAGAAGAAAAAATGGTCAAACAAAAGTGTGGTACCACAGGCTTTGTGGAACCATTACATGTAGAATAATATTTCATTGAAAAAATTCCACCTTTCATATACCCTTCTTATAAAATCTAATTTTGGCCACTGAATTGAATATCCTTTTCAGTTTTCCATATAGAATGTGATGGTTGAATTTGCTATGGATTTTGTGGTAGGACGAGGAATGTTCTGAGTGTTATGAAAATTTATGTGATGCTTGATGTTGGTAATGACCAGGAAAGATCATCATAACGAGGTTGGGTTTTTAAATAACCAAACATATAATACATAAATAGTACATCTTAATATATTAATATTAATTACATAATATAACAATCCATGCCATAATGATTTATGTCATGTGCCTTTAGAAACATGGATACTTAAACAACTGGTCTATAAGTGAGTTATGTCATCTTCCATTATGTTATCCATAACTTGCACCCTTTTCATACATAATACCTTTTATCATAACATGTAAAAAAAGAAACATAATAAATGGTGGCCTCAGATTCTATGTAATGGTAAATAAGGGATATATCAACATATCATGATAATAAGGGTATGAGAACCTGAAAATAATATTAGAAAATAATACCCTTCATATCATATATCTTATACTTTATTGATGGTATAGATATTCATTTTTCATAAGACCTGAATCATAAAGGAATCAATAAAAATTATCCATTAGAATATTACATTAGAATGAGACCTATTTTTTGTATACACATAATTATATAAAATCATTTAATTAGTACCCAAGGAACATCTTAAAAACTATCATAATGGAATGGGTTCACTACCCAAATGATAATTATAGTCAATGTTCACTTTAAATACTATCGTAGTGGACATAGTCCCTTATTAAATAGGGTTCACATCCCATTCCATCTCAATTAATCTCCTGAAATATTAGTATTCACCAAATGAATTGTAGAGAGATATAAGTCACACCCATTATATAATATATACATTTATATGCTGCAAGATCTTAAATCATTCATCATAAAATTAATAATTAAAAGAAAGTTGTTTCATAAACATTTCATCATAACATAACATGTAGAAAATAATAAAGCTTCATAATCATTTCGTCATTTAATTAAGCTATAACCCGTGGAAAAAGAAGTGTGTTCCATAACCATTTTATCATGGTATAACCCATAGAAGAGTAGGGGTTTTCATAAACATCTTTTTATAATAAACATAAACCATTAAGATATTTAATAAGAATGCAATCCTTGGATCATATACTTATTAAATGATAATTTTCATTAATGGATTTCATTTTATATGTCAAATTATTTTGAAATAAAAATCACTTGGATTTTTTGTTATGGAAAATATAATTTGTTTTACAATAACATCTTTAACATTACAAATTAATAAAATATTTTGAATATATTTTTAATATAAATAAACCATGAAATTATATAATGTAATTTTTAGTGAAAAAATGTTCAAGATGTTAGTAAATTTCATCGATGTTTTATATGTTTTAACAAATAATGATTTCACAATTTTTGTTAAAGAAAAATGAACCTTGTTTGTAAAATAGCCTACAGATTCATTTCATAACAGTTTCAAAAAAGTAAAACATGGGTAAAAATTTATCTGATAAATCATTTTAAAAATGTTAAAAAAATAGAAATTTTTTTTTGGAGAGAATGTAATTTTGACCAAATAGATAAATAAATATGATTATTCATAGAAACATTCCTTTGAAATCTATAGTATATAAAGAGAGGAAAATAAAGGGAAACATGGATTATAATGAAATAAAAAAAAGGATGAGAAAATTATTGTTATTTTTTATATATGTATTTTAAGTTTTCATTGTGATAAATATTATCATAAAAAATTCATATAAATGATGGTATTGTATCATAAAACCCTTAACACATGGGTAACATTGAACTGTAATCCCATGAAATAATAAAACTAAATGAACCTGAAAATATCATGGAAAAAATTCTTGATACTAGATTTCTAAGGGGTTTTATATAAACATCCTAATAGAATATAGGTATATAACATGCCATATGAATCAAAGAAGGAAAATTAAGATAAAAATACCTTACCTCTTTGGTAAATTTTGAACCCAGAACCCATTGAAAGAGATATTATAAAATGGATATTTAAATCACAATAAAATTTAAGTTTTTCATAAAAAAATAAATACATAGTTAGTATGTACATAAAAAAAATAAATAGGTGGTTAATCTGGAATGTGTCTGACATAAGTAAAATGGTGAGATGAAAATCACTTCACTTAAGTCCTGGACTATTTCGAGCACATTCAGACCACATTTACAACAAATAATAATTTATTATTAATCTATTAAACAACCATAATTATTTATATCATCCATATACTATTTACTAATGTCCTTTTGTCACCCTATTATTAATAATTCCATGTTAATGTTGTGTTATGGACAATAATAGATTTGTTTTTCATATAGTTTTTGATTTGTTATTTTTTTCTTATAACATTCATAATAGTCCAATAATATAAATAATTTAAATAGGAAAATAATGTATTATGTATTATGTATATATTTATTTATAGTGATATGTAAATACTAGATACCTAAAATGAAATACATCATTCTTGGAGATGATATGTCTTATGTACGCATGAACGTTTCATCCATTTTCTCATATGATTTAAATAATGAAAGCTAAATAATATATTTCCATTATAAAATAATATATATATCATATCTGTAAATTCTTTCACTATACCCATCCTTTTTACCTACCATTTATAACATGAAAAAATCACATCGCTTCGCAAGGTGGTAATTTTTCGTACACATGAGTGACATCATCTTATTCCCTAGAAATTGAAAGAAAAAGATTTTTCATGATATAATAGTTATAAAATTATAATAAAATTTTATTTATATATATATAATTAAAATATCATTTTGTCTATCTGTGATAGATGGATACCTAAATTAATAACATCGGTTCATGACATGGTAGTCCGTCGTACACACAAATGATTATTTCATATCCTATTTTATTGAATATGAGATGTATATGGGTTAAGAAAGTTACATAATAACATCACTATATATTTTAGATATTGGGGTTATTATATAATCATATTATATTAATAATTTAAGGAAGTGGAAGATGAAATAAGAAAAAATCAAAGCTTCATAATTTAGCTATTCTTCATACAGCCTCTTTATATTTTTATTTAAATCCCTATTAAAAGGGATTCCAAACAATAATAAAACAAATTCGATAATATTATGGAATTGACGATTTAATTAACATAGTTTAGGTTTAATATAATAGGTTATGGATGTGTGAATAGTATAGTAGAAGGGGAGTCCTTTTATAAGGGAGGTGATTAGAACGCTTGTAATTTTTAAAAAGAAAAATTTGTACCCAAGTTCGTATCATGAAACAAAGGTATAAAATGAAAAATTATCAATTATAGAAGTTATTATATCTTAATAACCCTTTAAAAATATTTTTATAGGTTTTGGTTATTTTTTAACCATTATAATTGTATTTTAACCCCTCATAAAACCATTTTCACCTCAACCACGGGAAATATTTTTTTCTATTTTTACTATTCATTATGGTAAAAAAATAATTTTCCATAAATAGATTATATAAATAATTCTTACAAAAAATATGAAATCTATTAACTTAAATTCTACTCATAGAATTTGAAGAATTTAATTTAACATTTAACAAGCAGCTACGACGAGAAAATGGGTTTTTGAAGGGAAATTTTTCAAAAGTATAAAATGTTTTTATATCAAAATTCAATCTAAAATTGAATAAATTTAACTAAATATAATTAATATATATATAATTAAACTAAATTTACTTTTTAAAACATTGAGAAAATAATAATTTTTTAATAATTCTTCAATGAAATAACAATTCATAATAAAAGCCTATATTTTTCACCATCCAAAAAAAATTTATCTCAAAATAAAATTCAAAAATAATCACCCCAATATAATTTTTACAAGATATTTTGAAAATTTATTTCATTTTTGATAATAAATTAACTAATATTGGAAAAAAAATTAGAAAATTCCCCAAAAGATTACAACGTTTCTTTTTGATAAATACAAATTTTAAGTTTAAAATTGGATTTATTATTATATTTTATCTGAAAAGAAAATAAAATGAATGTTTAAATTTAGATTGAACACATAAAATATTAATTTCATTTAAATATTTCAAAAAATGTTATTCGTTTAATTTGATAAGTTGAAACATGTTTATATCCCCAATAATTATTTTCTCAGAAAAAAAAATCTTATAATTTCATATAATTTATATTTTCATTTCTAATTAACTGATCATGAAATAATTAATTATATATAAATTTTTAAAAAATATTTTTTTTAATTTAGTTAATCTTATTCATAGTCATCATTCCAAAGTATATGTGATATATTAAATATTAAATAAAAATATTTTATTAGTATTTCATGTTTCATTTATACTCAGTGTTACGTGTAATGTTAGATAAACTAGATGTTTCTTTTTAAGAAAGGTAAAATGAATATTGTGTGTAATGATATATATAATAGATTAAATTTATTTGAGAAAAAAATCACAAAATATCATGTTTTTTTGTTATACCTTCAATAATTGAAAATTATTTGCTCAAAATTTTAACTGGTTCGTAGTGGGTTTGACATTTGAAAATTCCTTCACAAAAAATTCACATCATAATAAGAGATAATAAGAATTCATCTTGAAAATTTGTAATAGTGATAATTGATCACATGAAAGTGATTGATCTTAATAGAATAAACTACAACTAAATCATAAATGGAAGTGTTGTGAAAAAGTCATTGATTTAAATATAAATGAAGTTAATAAGTCAAAAATTTATTTCATGATCCTTTTATAAAGCTGAGTAATTTTCTGGTGGAGATATACTTAATTGATATCATTCCACTTCATAAACCCAATATCTTCCATTATTTGGGCTTCTATCACTTTTCCATATTATCTCATAGCCTAAGAGATTAATTTTTCTTCTCTGAAGTACTAATAGATAATAAAATGCATAAACGAATAATAATCCATTCCTTCTATCTCTATGTATTGTCAAAAAAATAAATAGTTAAAAAATGTGATCCAATATGTATAAGTATCATATTTTTATATAATAAATTAATCAATATGATCAATGTAACACCAAAAGTCCAATATTATTCCATTCTATAAATAATTTACCCTAAGGATCCTCTAATGGATTAAAATCCAAAAAAATGAACTACAGTCACAAATTTTCCAAAATGAAATTATAATTAATCCCCCAAACAACATATAGTATCTCTTGATGTCACATACCATGTATGTGAATACCTCAGTCATATATTCTCCAAGAACATGGTAATAGCTAAAATCTCCATTACAACTTAATAAATAAAAACATAAATATGTATTCATTAAATAAAACTATAGATAGCTAAATATATTCCATAAACCAAAAAATTATGTAAAATCCATTAATGAAAACAAATAATTCCTTTTCAAAAAATCCTTAATTTCTTTTGGGTAAATAATACTATGCCATTTACTTTATATGTATTAATCATCTCATTGTCTAAAAAATGTCATTTTTCACATCATAAAGAACATATGAAGGGTTACTTTCCTATAAGCATTTTTTTCATAAAGTATAAGATTTCCATCAAATAAATTTTCTAGGACATAAGTATTATTCAATATTTTCATTTAAATACTAAATGATATATTTATATAGAGAAATACTTATATATTTCAGGATTCATATAACATAATTCTTGAATACCTATTCAAAAAAGAAATCATTCATTCCACTTCATTATGAAACCATTAACTATGCTTTATTATATTATTCCTTAACAACTATTTAAAAAATTCAGAGATATGAATCATGTATTAACAATCATCATCCTCAATTTAAGAATGATTCTTATTTTTGACATAAATAATATTATTAGAATAGTTTAGAACATTTATATATCATTCATGGTCTATTTATTATCAATAGTATGGCCATTACTCATACCAAATTATCGATTTTCATCAAAATATTTCCCCCAACTATGTCAATTTGAATAATTCTTGATGAACATGGATTTCACTATAAATTTCATAATTATTTGCATATTTTTAATTAAAAAATATTACCGTATTTTAGTTTTTTGTAGTTTATTTATTGAGTTTTGTGGGGATTATATTATTTATTTCATTTATAGATAATTATATATTAATATTAGTTATTAATTATTATTATTATTATTATATTTTATTCATTGAAAAAATTTAATATCTAATAATATTTTTATACAATTAATACTAGTTTTATTATTATTCTATTAATATTTATTAGTAATTATATTATTTTTTGGTATTTTTTTTATATTTTTGAATATAATAATGAATTTTTTAATATTAATTATAGAATTTTTAATATTATAAATTTATTATTATTTTCATATTTCAGTAGAATCATTTTTATTTTGTCTACAAGTATATTAATTTAATATAACATGTAAGCTAATATATAGAATATATATTTATAAAATTATATTACTAATACTACTACTAATATTACTACTACTACTACTATTTAAACTTCTATAACTATTATTATTATTATTCAACACATTAGATAATTGGATTTAGTTTAAATTTTCAATGTTCTCTTTTATCTTACTAAATTTCAAACAGGTTCACCTATCTAAATAGATGATGATCAATCCCTCTCACAAATTCATGGAGTTGGATTCATCATATTCCAAGAAGGGGGTGGGAAACCCTATTAGCAGACCTCTTCCAAAAGATCACAAATACCAATGAAAGATTCTTCACCAATTTCATATATCCTTCCCTATATCTAAGAAATCTATAGTGCCTCACACATGTTACCCTCATCATCACACTAAGATGACTTGCCTCCAATCTAAACATCCACCATCAGAGTGAAGTAAGGGTGTAACACTAGGAACATGGAGCTACAATATCATACCTTCTTCCCTATGTGTAGAACAAAACTAGGTTTTTCACACTCTTTATATACTAAAATCATGATGGAGAATAATGCCTCCCCTCCTTGATCTCAAAACACATCCACCATTGACCTCCATCCTTATTACACTGGACACTATCCATCAAGTTATATCCCTTACTCCACTACTAAAACTTCAATCCATGTATCCTCCTCTCTGCGACAACATCATACTCCCATGTAACTAACACCCCCTATGCACTACCCCCTACTAGACTTAGATGTTGATCATGAGTCTGTTGTGGTATTTTAGTAGTGGTAATGGAGTATTGATTGTTATTGGGAGATCAAATGAAATGGATTTTGGTAAAATATAGTATGACATGAACATGTCGATATCTTCTATTTATTATTTTATGTGACATGTTTTCGTCAGGTATGTTCAATTATCATACTATCAGAGTTGTGAGGAATGTGATTTTAATTTCATATCTTTAATTTTTTACCATGTTTAATTTCATTTGGAATTATTTTTTTAATTTAATCTTTATTTATTCAATTTTATGTTTTATTAAATTAATATTCATTTTAGTTATCCACACATTCATTAGTGTATCTTCATGTGATAACTATTCAGTGATCCTGGATGGAGGATCATCGGATAATTTATTTTTTCTCAGAATATGATCACACATAGTAGAGAATTGTAAATCACAAAATAGTGAATTATGAATAAATAATATTATTAATTAAAAAATAATAATTTTATGGGTTTTACCTTTAAACATGAATGAGTGATACTTAATAATTGATCTCATGCAAGAAAACCTGATGTAGATAGATACATTGACTTTTTGAAAAATTGATCGTGTTATTTCACTGAGTGATTCTGTTCAAAAATGTCATGAAATTTTTCAACCAATATGAGAATGAAATGGAAGAATATTAATGTGAAAAAAATATAATATTGTATAACATTATAGAATGATACCTGATAGTATTGTAATAAAATTTTATAGTCATTATAATTGAGTAAATAATCATTTGGTTTTTGAAATTAAATATTTGGCATTCAATACACGTGAATGGGCAACACAAATCTAACACTCCTATCTCATCCTATTTACTCCACAAATTAATTTAGTTAACTAATATAGTTTTTTAATTAAAATAATCAATTTTCAATAATTTTTTAGTTTTGGGATTTTTTAGTGGTTAATCACTTTTAAAACATATCGGCCTGAATAGTATTCTTAAAGGAGATTCCTAGTTTCTATACAAATTCCCCTTGTGGTTAGAATCTACCCCCCAATTATATAGTAGCTAGTTTGAAAATGAATATTTCAAATTGGAAGTATTGGGATGTGTGTTCCGAATTTATAGAATCACTTCTGGTGAGAATAGTAGAAATAAAATAGCCTTAAAAATATTTATTTATGTGCACAATTTTAAAAATTTAATATTTTAAACAACTAATTATTATCATTGATTTTTATTTTATTTTAAGAATTTTAAGAATCCCAGGTGTTATGAATAGTTTGGTTATCACCATACATCAAGAATCTGTTCTCTCCCTACAAGCCAACAACTCATTATATGATGTATAATTACTCTTTAGTCAAGAGTTCTTCAGGTAATTATTTTTATAATAATGATTTTCATCCAAACCCCTATTCTGATCCGTATAAAAATTATTCTTCATGTTATGATACAAGTACTTAAACCTATTTTAATAATTATCATTGTTAAACATTTCAACAAACTATTGAACTGAATAATTCATCAACTTAATCTATTTTGAATGAAATCATATATAAATTTCAACATTCAACTACCCAATCTAAGGATAGTATTCTTTACAAATCATTTGTAAAATTATAATAAGACATCCAGTTTGACCAACCTCCTGTATACAAGATGTTTCAATAATTGGGACCAAGTGGTTTTCTGTTTTCACTGACACAAAAAGAATGTTTCAACATCATGATGCAAATAATAAAAATTTTATTTCCTCAAAAAAATATAGAAAATCAACAAAATAATCTATAAAATCAAATGACACAAATTTTCCAACTAACTACTTTACTACCACTTTATGATCATATTAATAACCATTTTATAGAGGAAAGTGTGGTAGAGGGTCCATTTGAACAACATCAATTTACTAATTCTGAAATTGATACTACATTGATTGATCCTTATTATTATCATACCATTGATTAATCCTCCCTAGTAAAATTTTAATCCTCTAATATAATCATATTTAAATAATATGAGAGATTATTCTTCTGCCCTATGAATATAATTGCCCCTCAGAAAATCTCATTATAAATATTTATTTTATAAGTCAACAACCAACTATTCCCAAAGATAAAATCGACCAATTCAATGTTTATCAAATTATACTGTTTGAGGATGAATAATAAATTGAAATAGCACCCTTCCTCACTATTATGCAATCTTAACTGAACAAATACACCATTTATTTCCACACATAAAAGATCGTCACGTCAATTTTAATTTAATCATCTCTTTATAAAAATATTTATGAGGTTGTTTTTTTAAAAAAATGTATACATTTAAAAAAATTAGGAGTCAAAAAATATGTTAATTATGGTTTTTGAGAACACATTAAAATTTCATAAAAATTTTAATAATGGGATTTCCTAGAGGATATTGAGTCTGTGGTGCCACATGTTCCAATGGAGAAATATGATGATGGAATTATAGAAAAGTATTTTGAAAATTATTCCATTATGGACATAATAAAGTCATGTAATCTAATTGAGGTCGCCCTATTTTCACTATACACTATTGTTAAAAAGAATTTACAGAAAATACACACAGATTCTAGAAATACTCTTAAAAAAATGGGAAATCCATGGAATTGTGTAGAATGAATTTATTTGGAAACTAGTTTGTTTTCATGTTATAGTAGTTATTATTGAAAAATATTTATGATAAATAATCAAAACATATACTATATTAAATTACATCATGTATATAATCTGACCACCAAAAGATTATATTAAGGTCATATCCTATCTTTTGGAAATTCAAATTGGTAATGTAATTAATATTCATAATGATTCCCTTTTCACAAAAATAAATTATTCTAGGAGTTTTTCTTCAGATGAGGTATATTCCTAACATTTTTAGTAATCCTATTTTCATTCTATTCCATGAATTTTGATGACTAACATATTTATTTTGAGATATTTTGAATCTTACATGATAATTTAATTTTCAAAAAAATTGGCTCCACAATCTCATTGATGATAATGTGGATAAATGATATACATTCATGTATGATCCTGGTGGATTTTCATTAGTGGATTTCTAAAAATGAATTTATCTTAGAAATAAATGGGAGGAAACCAATAATTATTTTATTTTTATTTCACTATATTTAGTTTCATTTAATTTAGTTATTAGATAATAAAATGAAATTCATTTTCCATAATCAATTTTCTCCTAAAATTATAGTGGAGATGTATTAATAATACATAAATTTGTCATCCATAAGTTAATTTTATGTTGGTGTTATCACTTTGATATAATGCAGTTTTTTGTTTTCCTATTTTTAATCTTATGGGATCATCATTTATGAATCTTCATTGGATACAATAAGCCTCTTCACATATATCTTCACATACACAGAGAAATATCTTATTTTCTATTATATTTTATTCTCACAAAATCATAGTTTATAATAACTAATTAAAATTTAATAAATGAAAAAACAAACATTAACATCGTTGTTTAACCAACGTGAAAGAAGTTATATTTTTTTCATAAGGGGAACACACCACTTTTTCCCATAGTTTATCTATAAACATGATTTTTGTTTGGAATAATTTAATCCTAGATCTCATGAATTAGATGATTGTTGAAACTATTCCATGATTCAAAAATCACTTTTGGGAAACTCATATTTCCAAGAGACACTTGTTTTAACTAATGAACATCTAGGTTTTTCAATTGTATATTACCGTAATCACAATGACTTTGGATAAAAAATTAATCACCTTTTATTTCTATTTTTATTTTGATAATCTCATCAATTTTATGTCTTCATGAACATTCCAGGTTTCTTCCACCAAAGCGATAGGAATTTTTATAGTTTTATTAAAATGACAAAGGAATTTGTTTGATTTATTTAATCCCTTTGATCCACTAATTCACCTGAACATTTTATACTTCTTAAAGCCCATATAATCTATGATGAATCTTTTTTAGGAATATCCCAAAGATGATACCCTTCCCTGCAAATTTATATAATTTTTTCATGATGATTTTCAATCTAAGTGTGGTGGAGAGATTTATTTCCAGAGAGGCTTTCCAATGGAGAGGTGAGTCATTTTCTAAAAATAGATTATCATTTTCCCAAAATGATTATTTGCGTTATATTTCACATTATAAACATGCATTACATGGATTTTTTTTATGGGAATAAATTATCTTTTTGTTCAAAAAATGATTACCTTTTTGTCATTACATGTTAACCCTCACTTTTGGAGATACCAATAAAAGCGATAACCCATTACTCTATGAGTTATAGAATATTTTATATGACCTACATTAACTAATATTTTTTGTGCAT
This sequence comes from Viscum album, assembly GCA_963277665.1. Classification (NCBI taxonomy): domain Eukaryota; kingdom Viridiplantae; phylum Streptophyta; class Magnoliopsida; order Santalales; family Viscaceae; genus Viscum; species Viscum album. The sequence continues at coordinate 48,896,540 of OY728152.1, read as the reverse complement.
GAGATACTTATATACATTTCAATTGGATATTGTGAGATATTTTATGTGGATTTTTATTTTATAATCAAACATTTTTCTACACATTTAATTTGATTGAATTTTTTCCCTATATATATATTCATATATAAAAAGGAAAAAAATAAAAAAAAATGTAAAATATTTGAAAGGCATTGGATTATCATATTCTTGAGTATGTGAAATTTTAATGGTGTGGTGGAGAGATATTTTTTGTAGATACATTTGGATTGAAACTTATCCGGAATTTTTATCAAGATTCAACCCTCATTTTTTCACATGTTCTCAAAAAAAATCCTTGACCCAGCATCTAACACTCTTATAGGAATTTTAACCTAAGGTTAATTCCCTAATATTATTTGATTATTTTTATTTTCACTAGTTTAGAGGTAAATTTCAAGGGAAAACTATGGAAAGCATGAATATATATGAGAATTTTGACAATTTTTTATAAATGAACTATATTGGGAGATGGGAGTGTTTAAGAGGTATGTCACTTTAATGTGTGATTGTAGGTACTTATTCTGGAATGAATGTGAGTATAAGGGAAACTTTTTTGAAAATAGGAATTTAAATGAATCATGATATTTTATGTGTAAAAGAGATTGAAAATTTTTATAACATGTAATTTTTATATTTTTGATATTTTAATAGGTCCAATTGTGTATTCTTTCTGATTTTTTTCATATGAGTGAAAATATGTAACTGTGTGAGATTTTATGTACATGGATTTCACTAAAAATATATAATTTCTAACATAGTTTTAATTAAAATAATTAACCTTTCTTATTGATTTTACTTTTTTTTCATGTTTTTTGGTGTTTTTGTTATTTTTTAATGTTTTAGTTAATTGTATAATAATATTAGTTATTTATTATTATTATTATTATTTTAAATTAATTTTATAAAATATTTACATTTAATATCCAACACTATTATTATTTTTATTACTTAAATTCATTTTGGTTTTATTATTAGTTTATTAATAATTATTAGTAATTATATTAATTTGATATATTAGTTTTTTATATTTTTTTTATATCATTATATATATTATAAATATTAATAATATTAATATTAATATTGTTCGTTTATTATTATTTGTCAAATTTATTAGAATAATATTTATTGGGAGAATATTTATACTAATTTAATTTAACTTATAAGATTGTAAATATAATATATGTTTACATTATTCTAAAAGTATTTATAATATTATTATTATTACTATTACTATTATTATTATTATTATCTATACCCTTATATAATTATATTTAGTTTAAATTTTTATTTTTTTAACTTATCGTTATTCATGCAGGTGCGCCCATCTAAATGGAGGGAAGTCCCTCCCTCTCACTTATTTCTTGAGATGGCTTCATCATCCTCTAAGTAGGGGGTGGGAAACTCCAATAGTGGTCTTCTACCATAGAATCACCACCATACATGGTGGATTCATCTCTTATATCCTCTCCCCATTCCAATATCTATGACATTAATTGTGCCTCATTCCTACTACCCTTATCAGCGATCTTAGACGACCCATATCCACTCTATCTAGACACCATCAAAGTGCAGTAGGGGTGACACACTAGTAACCCATAGCCACATCATCATGCCTTCATCCCTAAGTGCAGAAAATAAACAAGGACTCACAGAATCTTCAGTAAATATGGTCACATTGAAGATTTTGGCATCCCCTACTTGATCACCAAACATAACCACCACTAACATCTCTCCTGCATGAAATATCCACTATCTATCATGCCAAGTCCCTTATTATGATTCTATATCACTAAAACTATCCACCTCATAACCAATACAATACCACACACCCATGTTTCAAACACATCCCAATGAACTCCATTCTACTAGCCTCAATTACTGACATTGAGTATGTAGTGGAATTTATGTAGAGGTTTGGGATAATTGGTTATTAATAAGAGATCATCAGGGATGGCTTGTGTGGACATTTATGATTGCACGAACATGGTGATATCATCAATTAATTATTTTATTTTTATTTTTTTCATCATGGCTAGAAAAGTTTCCTAATTTCATAGTTGTGAGGAATTTTATTGTAATTACATGTCTTTATCTTTATCCCATGATTGATTTCCTTTTGAATAGTTTTTTAATTGAAAATTTATTTATTTAATTATTTATGTTTTTGAATTAATTTTCAATTGGGTTTATACACACTGGCTTTGGGGTCAATTCATATGATACATAATAATTGTTAATGAGATGGTGATAATGGGGTAACTTTTTGTTTTAGAACATGATCGTTCATGTGAGAGAATCGTAAATAGAACATGAGTGAATTATAAATAAATTATTATATGAATTGAAAAATTAATATTTTTGGGTGTTCCCCTTCAATCATATATTAGGGATACATAATCATTGATCTCGTATGAGTGATACTAGTATAGATGGATACATCAAATTTGTGAAAAATAGGTTGTTGTGTTTCACAAAGTTATTCTGTGATAAAATACCATGTAAGTTATTTATCAAATTAGAGAATGAAATGATAGATTATTTTTGAGAAAAGTTTTTATATTTTCTAACATCATATCAAGAGAACTGATATTATTTTAATTAAATATGAAATCATTGAAAATTTATTAAATAAATATTCAGATGTGTAAACTAATTAATAGGAATTCTGTTCACATGAATGGGGTCACAACATTTATATTTCCATCTCTATCTATTTACTACATAGATCAATTTAGTTTACATAGGTAGTTTTAAATAATTTAAATAATCATTTTTAATTAATTTTTTAGTTTTTATATGTTTTTTTATTAAACACATTTATAGAATATCTTCTAGAAATTTTTTCCTAGAGGATATTCTAGGCTTCTATTATCATTCTCCATTTTGTTAGACTCTACTCAACACTTAAAAATTAGTTAGTAGGTTAATAAATATTTTAAATTTGATGTGTTATGATAAACATGCCAATTATCATGCTTTCTATATTTAGAACATTCAACCACTAATGATATCATATGGAGACCATTATTCATATCCATTGCATTAACTGAACATTAAATTTTTCCTTAAAAATTACTTTCTTTTTTTCCTTTTTCCAAACACAAAACATCGTCTCTTTCATTTGATGCATTCCATGAAGTGATTATTCCCTCACCCTCAACATATATGATACTTAATCTTATTTCTTCTTTGGTCTCCACCACTAGAGCTCTAAGCGAACTCTATCCTTTGCTTCATTAGTGAGTCTATGAGTTGGTTAAGGTGAAATATTTTAATCATATATCATGATAAATTATTATGAATAATTGAAATATCATTCACCTCATTCATCACACCATCTGGTTTCTCATTATGAAAATATCTATAATTTTCAATGTTAACTGATTTCTATGTGTTTCCCTCCATTAACTAAAACCAATGTGCATAGTGTGGGAAATAATAATAGTAGGAAACTACATAATAATGAATAATAATTTGTAGTATGTATAAATCACGACACATTGTTTTCAATATACTACACCATAGGTTTATCCTAGGTAATAGTCATTATCTATTTAAATCATTTATTATGGTTCATAAATAGTTTCTACATTTCTAAAACATTCCCCATGAGAGTGTCAATCCAGTTGTATAGCAATGCCCATTTTCATGCACTAGGTGACACTCGGGTCCATTTCAATGTTACCTTCTCAGAGTTATTACCCATAGTTTAATATATTATAGATCCACATGAACTTGTAGTATCTAGATATAGATGCAATTTCATATAAACCACTTTCTCTATCCATTAATAAAATTCCAATATATTTTCCAATGTTTTGAATCATCCTTAGACTTATCCAGAATCATATCCCTAGAAATAACCTTTTAAATATCCAGAAGGATCTCATTAATGTCTTATCTTCCTAGTTTTTAATGGTTAAATAAACAATTCTTTAATACCAACTGAAAAAACCCATTCATCCCATACATAAATATTACATCTTAATAGATGAAAATTCATTAAATAATAAAATGATCCATTCAATAATATTTTGGGTCTTGTGCCCTTAGAAATTTGGGAATATAAAAAAATAGTACATAACTAATCTGTGCAATCCCCCATTATGTTCTTCATAACTATTAACCTTCTTATACATATCATATATAATACCTTTCATCATAACTAAGGGAATGGAAATATAATAAATGGTCATCTAAGTTTCTTGGTAAGGGTAAACAAGGGATATATCAATATATCCTGAGAATAAGCATATTATAACAAGATAATAAATATTCAAAATCATACCCTTAATATCAGTGATCATAAAATTGAGTAATGGGATAAATATTGGTAGTTCAAAAGACATTAATCATAGAAGAATAATTGAACATAATCCGTGAGAACAAAACATTGGCTTAAGACAACGATTTTTGGAATACACATAAGAATAGAAAATCATTTACATAGTATCTGAACCTTATAGAAAAACTATCATAGTGGAATGGGTTCACTCCCCAAAACATCTTAGTAGTCGAGGATCAATCCCACGACAATCGTAGTGGATATATTCCTTTATTGAACTGGGTTCACTCCCAATTCCAACCCTATTTATATCATTAGATATAAAACCTTACCGAATTACATAGAGGTAAATATAGGTCCAACCTATCTCACAATCTATACATTTGTGTTCCATAGGATTATAAAAAAATTCATCATATCAAAACCAATAAAAAATATATAGTTTTATAAAAATTTCTTCATTATATAACTTATTGAAAGTAAACATGACTCATAATCATTTCATCAATTTAACATATCATATCTGTTGGAAAAAGGAGGGTTCATAATATTTTTATCATGGTATAACATGTGGAAGACAAATTGGTTTATAAAACATCTTGTAATCATAAGAAAACCAATCATAGAAGGAAAATAAGGATATCCATGGCTAATATCCCCAGTGAATCACAGGTAACATCAAATAATTTTAGTTTATAAGGAAAAATATTTTGAAAGAAAAATAACATGGAACATTTTATGAGGAAAAAATCATTGCATTGAAAATCCAAAATTTATACAAAAAATTCGTTAAATATTTTGGAAAAAAAATTCATCAAAAATAACATTTAAAACATATAAAGGAGGATTCAAAGAAAATAATGGTCATTATATTGGGATGTTTTTTCCATGTTTTACACATTAAATCAAAGATTCACTTAACATTTTTTGATAAAATTCAAATGGCCCTTGTTTGGAAAAAATATGAATTTGACGTTACAGAAATTCTTAATATTAGAAAATGGGTAAAAATTTATTAAATAAAAAAATTTACAAATATTAAAAATAATTTTGAAATAATTTTTATAAATCCTAGTTTTAATGAAAAAGGGGTTTCGACTAAAGAGAAAAATAAAGATGATTTCTTAAAAAACAATATTTTAAACTCTAGAATACATAAAGAGATAAAAATGATGGTAAAATAGGTATTCACATGAAATTAAAAGACTAGAATAAATTTCACTATTTTTTTAGAGGTGGGTCATAAATTTTCTTCATTGGATACGTAATCATAAACAATCTGGATAAATAATGAGATTGTATAATAAAATCCTTAACACATTGGTGACAACGAATCATAAAACCCTTGAAATAATAAAATTATATTAATATTAAAATATATGTATAATAAATAAATTCATTATATTACATGTTAAAGGGTATATATATATACCTCATGAAAGGACATAGGTGCATCACATTTTATATGTCTCAATGATGGGAAATTGAGGAAAAAATCCATTACCACTTTTGTAACTTTTGAACTGAAAACCGCATGAATGATATATAGTCAAATGGATATGAAATTATGAATAAATTTTAATATAATCATGATAAAATTCATTTATGGGTAATAGTTATACCACATAAATTTAATTGGTGATGAATATGGAATGTTTCACATTAAAGTAAAAAATTGAGATAAAAATCCATTACCATCAGTATTGACATGATTCATACATGTTCCAACCTCATCTGTAATAAAAATTGGATTATTTTTCATTTAATATAGAACCATAATTATATATATCATACCATATATTATTTTCTTATGACCATTCATCACTCTTTGATTAAAAATTCCATGTTAATGTCACATTTCAGGAAATAATTTCATTGTTTTTAATATATATTTTGAGTTTTTATTTTTGGTCATATTCATTTGATTATTGATTAATAATATGAATAATGTTAACAATGATATAAAAGTCATATATATTCATTATATATGTATTAATGATGATTCATAAAAGGTAGACATTGAAAATGAAATACACAGTTCCTGGATATGGTAGGCCATACACACCCACTAACATTGTTTAAATTTTCTTGATAGAATGAAATAAAAATAGTAAATAATATATTACTATTATAAAAAATTATAATATATATATTTATATCATATTTTAATTAAAAAAATCCATATTACCTTCCATGTAAAGCGTGAATGAATCACATCGCTTCGACGGGTTGTAGTCCTCTATACAAATGAGTGAAATTGTAATGCCCCAACACTAGTTACCCAGATTCATTGCATTATTACATAAAATTTTCAAGATAGAAGAGATCATGTCTCGAAAGACTGATCAGTTTAGTAACCTTGAAAGTACGAGATACATAATATGTTTTACATTATATTATGAAATAAAAAACAACAACATTGTGTCTCCTTTGAACACATTCATCTCCCTTAAACTATCCCTACTGGTCAGTCATAATATACTTATTCTCATCTTGGGAAAAATAAAACATATAAAGCAGTGAGATAATATTCTAAATAAGGATAACCATATAGCAGAAACATCCATAAATAAGCATAAACATTTAAGAAAATGTATAAAACTAAAACATATGCTTTTTAAACATAAAATTCTGCATAATATGGAAAATAAAAATCAAATAATTCTATTTACTTATTCACAGGGATATTCTACTAGTCGAATAATCGCATGTAATATCAATATTCAATTTCATAATGATGTAATTCACAATGATGGACATAATAATCATATAGTAAAGGCCTCTTTAGAAGACTACAAAAAGATGTTGTCAAGGCCTTGTTCCAAGACACTAGTTTGTCTCATTAGACCTATTGATGAAACGAGGAGATATAGATGGCTCCACCCATCACTTACAAAGTCCAATGCATTCATCTTATGAAAAGCATCAAACATAACATAAACATTCATATTAAAACTATCATACAGAATGTTAATACATTAACTATAAGCCATTAATAGTATAAAAATAACACATCCACAGTCAAACCTATCACAAAAACAATCAATATAATATGGAATATTGTATCATAATAAACCAACTTTCAAAAAAGTGTAAAATCCATCAATGAATGTTGAAAAAGATGAAATCAAAACTATTTTGGAGAAATATATCTTTCTATTTTTAAATAATTAAAAAGTCATATAATTTTAAATAAAGACATTTATTTTTAAAATATTTTTATAGTCTTGTAAGGAAATCTTTGAAGTTGTTACAATGGTGTAAAATAGTCACACCATTCATATATGTTAAAAAAGCATCATTTACTTAATTTTGTCAAAAAGATCATAAAGGACCTTGTTTGTAAAACAACGGAAAGATTCCTTTATAAAAATCTCATAAAAATTAAAACAATGGTATAAATGACATTAAACCATAGTATAGGAAATAGTAAAAAAATTGAAATCCAATTTTAAGAAACACATATGTGGGTGATAAAGAGGTCCCAATATATACTCACGTGTAAACTACCTCGGATAATGAAGTGATTTTAGAATTTACCCTTACCTTGTAATTTTCCTTGATTGAGGTTATGTTAAAATCATGTATAATAGTTTAATGATTGTTATAAAATTATAAAAGAACCAAATAAATAAATATTATATCATATATGATCTTATAATATTGTTTTGTTAATAATCTTTCAGAAATATCATTGTTTCTTATGTTAACCGATTCATTTTCCTTTATATTCTTGGTTACGTATGATGTTTTTATTATGGATAGGTGGTATATGATTCATATTCATAATAATATTGAGTTATTGGACATTATTTTAAACAATAAAATGAAATTTATTCTGGAATGGTTATGATGGGGATTGAATTTCATCATATTCGTGGAGACGGTAATCTGTACGTACGCACGAGTGACAATATCATTATATTGATGGTGAAATTGTATATAATTGGATGGTATGTCATATATACAGAATCTTTAACATGTTATATTTATTATTTACATCAGCTACACTCATTATTATACCTATCCAAAAATGATGTGTTTGAATAACGAACCACTCCACGACGTGGAGACGGTAAGCCATATGTACACAATTATGGGGACATTACCTTCATAAAATGGATAGAATAATTAATATCATTGTTAAATATTCATAATAACATCATTGGAATTATATGGTACTGGATATATTATTTTGTACAGAAAAAAATAGAGAAAGAGGAAGTGTAGGAAGAAAATGACTTTGAAAGAGATGGTGAAATTATTACCTTTTCTTCAGGAGTTTCTTTTTTAGTTGATAAAAAGGGCTCCTTGGTTTGGATTTATAATCAAAGTATGTCCTATATGTAGAAGTGAGGGTACTTGGGAGGATATTGGAGTAGGGTTTTGCCGATCCAAATGGATTTGGAGGTGTTATTTTGAGATAAGGGGAAGTACCCTTTTATAATGGAGGTGAGGGTCACTTTAAGAAAAGTTTGAAATATTATTATATTATAAAATAATATTTATTTTATAATGCCTACAAAATGATTTATTTCGAGGATAAGGTGTGTATGGGTCTAATAAATCTCAACTAATAGGTTTTAGATATGTTTAGTTCATCATATTAACTTTATATTTTAGATTTAACTCTTAGTTAAATAGTTTAACTTTTACCATTTATTCATGTATTATTATAATTTATGTTTAATAAATTTACTATAAAAAGACAGTATATCCTCATGTGGTTCATTATTTATATATATAAACTTATACAATTTATTTTTTCCAAAACATATATTTTTAAGAATATTATATCCATTAATAATATAATCATTGTTTTCAAAACTCCTTTATGTCAATTTTGACACTATTTGGTATTTAGTTTTTATGAAAGTTATAAAAACAATAAAACATAAAAAATATATATTTAATAAACCCCAAAATGTCATATTAACCTTTAAAATTAGTTTAATTCGACAAAAGTTTCAATTTATATTTATTTGGATATTTATAATAACAATTATTTCAATTTTATTTTAATAAGGTCATAATTGCTTCATCATTGTGTCATAAGTAAATTTAATTATTTATTATATAAATATTATAATTTAAAAACATTTATATAGGATATCAGTTTAGCTTTATAATTAATATTTATAGTCGAATTTATCTTCTGTATGACTTTATATTACAAATTTTTTAGTCATGAAAAATTGAATTTAACACTTTTAACTAATCTTTAAATAAAATAATAATAAATGTCCTCATCTAAACCAAGTGGACCAAAAGGATCATATTTTATTCCAAATTTTTATTTTGGTCTATGAACACTTATCCAATATAATTATGACATGTGTTAGTGTAATTATAATATCATTTTTACATTAAATTACCCTATTTATTTTTACCCTTGGTAAATAATAGTCAAAATTTACTATTCACCAAAAATTATTTTCATCTTATTGAACCAAAATATACTCAATGATGTCAATCGTGTGTCTTATATTTTTGAGATTCAATTCACAAAAGTGGTAGAATTAATTTTTAGGCAAATTGGCAAGTGCGCCTAGAAGGTGGGAAAAAGATGGTAAAAAGTTTAATAAAATTTTATATATCTAATATTATTATAAAATGACTCTAATGAATTACATTGAACATATATTGGTATTATGTATCTATTTTTACCTAATATAAATTTAATTAAAATAACTAATTATTTAAATTAAATGAATGTTTTAAACAATAACACAGTGCTTTTAACTATTCATTAAAAAATTCAATGTTTTCATAAAAATACCACAAATTCACCCTAAGATAATTTTGATATTCCAAATCCAAAAATAATGTCCATTTTGGAATGAAAATTTTTAAAAATTTCAAAAGGTGGTTATTACTATTCATAACAGCTAGTTTGATTGGTCGTGGTGTGTTAGAACTCAGTGTTGTGTACAGTGCAAGCTACTGTATTATTAAAAGAGAAGATTATTATGGAAGATTGTATTGCTACATTATTACATCCTTAAAATAATTTCATCCTCTAAATATCTATAATATTACTATATAAAAATATTCGGGTTGTTCTTCATCATAAGGTCCTCGGTTTCCCACGTTGCCTCTTCCATCATATAGTTTCTCCATAGAACATTCACCAGATGAGTCATCCAGTTTCTCTCCACTTGTTCTCCAGTATGAAGAATCTTGACAGGCTCTTCACAATAAGTTAGATCGTGTTCCTGTTCTATTTCATAATAGGTGATTAAATTCATTGGGTCAGGAATGTATTTTCTTAACAGTACTGATATGGGGAACGCATCATTAAATTTGGAGAAACTTGGCGGCATTGCCAAACGATAAGCTACAACTCCAATTCGTTCCATAATTTGGGAAGGTTTGATGTACCAGGGACATACTTTTCTGTTCTTACTAAATCTTATAACACCCTTCTAGGGAGATAACTTCTATAAAACATGATCTCCTACATGAAATTCCAAATTTTTCCATCGGTTATCAGCATAACTCTTTTTCCAACCATGAGATGATTTGATGTGGGTCAGGATAACCTTCAATTTTTACATGGTTTCCTCTACATGTTCTGGGCCTACGAGTTTTCTTTCACCAACATCATCTAAACAAGTTGGTGTGAGACATCTTTTTCCATAGAGCACTTCATATGGTGCCATCTGATAGCTTTAATGGAAGCTATTTTTATAGGAAAATTATACCAGTGGTAAATACTGATCCCACATACCTTGAAAGTAATGTGGAAAGATCTCAACATGTCTTCTAATGTTTGAATAGTCTGTTTGGATTTTCCATCAGTTTGAGGGTGGTATGAAGTGGTCAAACAAAGTTCAGTATTCAAGGAATCCTGAAGGCTTTTCTAGAATTGTTATGTAAAACGGGGATCAAAATCAGAATCAATTGATCGGGGTACCCTGTGAAGTCTTAAAACATCTTCAATATATAGTTTTTATAAACTTTCAAGTGGTAAATCTTCTCTTATCGAAATAAAATGTGATGACTTGGTAAGATGATCAATAATGACCCATATTTCATCATTCATTCTAGGATCCTTTGGTTGTCCCATGAAAACATCCATCGTAATATCATCCCATTTCCACTCAAGTAAGGGAAGAGGTTTCATGACTCCTCCCGAATGTTGTCTTCCAGCCTTAACATATTGACAAACCATACATCTTGACACAAAATAAACAATATCCCTCTTCATGTTGTCCCACCAAAAATTATCCTTCAGATCTCTATACATCTTAGTGCTACTAGGGTGTATAAAGAAATTGGAGCTATGAGCATCATCCAACAATTCCCTTTTTAGATCAGGTTTATCAGGAGCACAATGTATTTTCCCAAATTTCAAAATTCCATCTTCATATATGATTTCAATTAATATCCTATCATTCACATCATTAATTTCCTTTTGAAACTCCATATCATCATTCTGGGAACTTTTTATCCTTTCTAGTAATGTTGGTTTGGAAACCATTTGAAAAATTATTGAGGTTTCACCTTCCATGATTATTCTCATATCCATATTTACTAGATCCAGGAACATATTATACCTTTCAACTCTCATATTGTTTAAAACATCATGATACTTTCTACTCAAAGTCTCCACCTCCTTATTTACCTTCCCTATGTGTTTTTGTATAGTGAAATCATAATCTTTGAGTAGTTAAATTCATCATCATTGCCTCATGTTGAATTCTTTCTATGAGAAAATATACATCAAACTCATTGGATTGGTATAAATCTCACATTTTTCACCATTGATATAGTTTCTTCATATATTCAAAGAAAATATTATAGAATCTAACACAACATCATGATTGGGATATTTTTGTTCAACAATCATTAGTTTTCGTGATGCATAGCCAATAACTCTATCATTCTGCCTATGGACACAACAAATTCCTTTCTTTGAAGCATCACTATAAATAACTAAACCATCATTCCCCAATGGTAGAGTCAAGATAATATCATTGACTAATCTTCTCTTTAGTTATTCAAAAAATTCTTCACACTCTTTTATCTAATCAAATTTAACCCCTTTACGTGTGAGCTTGGTTAAAGGGTTTTCCAAATAGGAAACATTCAGGATGAAATGCTGATAATAAACTTTTAAACCATTAAAACTATGTACCTCAGTTAAACTCGTCAGTTCTAGAAATTATTGTAATACACTTTTCATAGGAGGATCAATATATATTCTATCCTTAGAGACAATATGGCTAAGAAAAGAAATTTCCTAAATCCAAAATTCACACATTCTAAACATCCGATATAATTAATTTCTCTTGAGGGTTTTCAGAATAGTGTGTATGTGATTTTCATGATCTTCATAGCTTTTTGAGTATCCCAATATATCATCAAAAAATTCCACTAAAAGTTCATCAAGATAATCCTTGAAATCACTATTCATTTGATCCATGAAGACAGAGGGTGAATTAGTGAATCCAAAAGTAATTGTTGTAAACTCATAATTCCCATAACTGGTATGAAATGTTTTCTTCGTAATTTCTTCCTTCTTTACACACAAAAGATGATATCCAAATTGAAGGTAAATCTTTGAAAAATAATGAGCTCTAGGATGTTTATTGAATAAATCATCAATACATGGTAGGGGATACTTGTTCTTTATTGTTATATCAGTGATCTCTTTGTAGTCAATGCACAACCTCATAGATCCATATTTCTTATTAACAAAAAGAACATGGGCTTCCAATAGAGAAACACTAGGGAGAATAAATCCATTATTACTCAAATCCTGAAGTTGTTTATTTAGTTCCACTAATTCCATAGTGGAGATTTTATAAGGGGTCTTCTATATGTGCCTTTTACCATGAATTAAATCATTGGAAAACTAGTTTTATCGTTCTTGAGGATGTCCAGGTTGGTCCTCTAGAAACACATCAACATATTATTGAATAATAGGTGCATCCTATAATTGAATATTCATTTCCTCACCCATAGTTCTTTCACTCTCTTCCTCCCCAATAATTGAATTTAGTAGAGCTTTAGGGGGTGGATCTATATATGAATCAGATGGTGACATTTCTACTCTAAATATAAGGTACTCTTTATCGTAATCGAAAATTGTAACCTCTTGTTTCTTACACTAAATTTTCTCATCCTGGTCTGAAAGAAAATCTATACCATTGATTATATCAAATTCACACATGGGTATGATGATGAGATCAGCAGATAATAAACATTTATATGACTTAATGGGATTTGATTCACAAAAAATTGTTGTAACGATACTTCCCTTATCAGTTTTCACTGAAAAATCCCTTATTAAATCAAATTGGAAATATCTAATTCTTTTTAAATAAACAGGGAATATTTTAAATAAAAGGATGATCCAGAATAAAATATAGCAATGGATAAATTTGAGGAAACCTTTAAATTACCAGCCACTATGTATTTCAGAGATTCAACCTCGATAGTAGTGATTTCATAAGCTTGGAAATTCTCCCTTGGCCTTTTCTAAGGTAATTTTCCATGGCCCTAAGGACATTCATTTGAATAATTCAACATTTCTCTACAGTTGTAGCATTCAATATTGATAGCTTATTTCTTTCCCTTGCAATCACGAGCATGGAGGCCTTTTTCTCCACACTTATAAAAGACTCAAATTCCCTTCAGAAAAGTATCAGGGTGTTTCTTACCACATTTACAATAGGATGGATATTAAACTTTTCCATTCTTCCACTTATTTCCATTCCAAGAGTGTTTAGCAGATCTCTTCTTCTCTTTCTTTTCTTTAAATTTGTAAGACATAGAGAATATCTTTTCCGTCTTGATAGCACATGAGACAAAATCATCGCACGATGAGAATGATTGGGATACTAATGATTGTTGAAGAAATGGTTTTTACACATCAATGAATTGATCAATCATACTCATTGGGTTACTTATATAATCTGTTGCATGCCTTGATAACCCTCTAAAGTTAGCCTCATACTTTGCGACATTCTCATCCTCCATTTTCCTTATACTCAGAAATTGTCTTTCCATATCCTCTAGATGGTCATGAGGAAAGTATTTTTCTATGAAAATATATTTAAACTCTCTCCATTAAATATTTGATAATTCTTCATCCTCCTTTGTGTTTTGAATTAATAACCACCATAGATCTGCATCTCCCGTGAGGTGATAAACTAGCTTGATTACTTCTACCCTTTCACTACTCCCCGAAGCATGAAATATTTTTTATAAGGAACATATCCAATACTCATCTAAAAATGGATTTGTACTCCAATTTAAAGTTGGTGGTTTTTTCCTCCGGAATCGGTCTAACATTAATCCTCTACGTCATCGATCAGGGTGTTCCATATGAGTAAGGTTATTATTCTAACCTGAGTGAGTTGTCCTAGTATAGTGATAAGCTGATCAGCACTAGTTGCATCACCAGCTCCACTATAATTATCTTGAGTAGGATGGAAATCCATCCATGGAATACATACATTGATATGGTTTCCATTCTTTCCACATGGAACCATTTCTAAATAATGGCATACACTAGATTATTTTATAAATCACAATAAATAATTCCAAACGTTTAAAACACTTAACATAAATTTAACTATTTATGGATATAATCCATATTCATAAAAATTATTTCATCGACAAGGTATATACTCATAATTCCTTCATAATGGCTGGTAAATAAAATGTGAATTTTTATAAGCATATCCCCTGGGAGTGTCATAACCAAGAGTGAATCCAGGGCCGTTATCCTGTACCAGGATAGGCCAGGTTAAGACCGAAACTCTGTGTTGAATTTTTCACTCCTAGATACATCTGTTCTAGAGATTCCACTTCCTGCTCGTATCTAGATATGGAAGTATTTATTGGAAATCACACAAAATATAAACATTACCAAAATTCTATGAAGTTTATCTATAATAATAATCAATGTCTATCTTAGGGTAATGTTCTCCAATCAGAGATTATCTAAATGTAGCACCCTAGGATTGTAGTAAACTTCCACTAATACCTACTATAATTACCCAACCCTAGTTAAATAGACACGGTGAATTATTACATAATATTGGAAATATTAAAGAGATCAGGTCTCGAAAGACCTATTAGTTTATTAGCCATGGATGTATTGGATACATACATACATTTTACATTACATTATGAAATGAAAAACAGAAAAAATTGTGTATTATTTTGACACATTCATCTCCCTTAGACTATCCCCGTAGTTTATTCAAAATATACTTCTTCACATCCTTGAAAAAATAAAACATATAAAGGGGTGAGTTCATTTTCTCAGTAAGGATAACAATATAGCAGAAACATTCATAAATATGCATAAACATTTAAGGAAATGTATAAGACTAAAACATATTCCTTTTAAACTAAAAAAATAAGCATACTACAGAAAATATAAATCAAATAATACCATTTACTTATTTACATGGATTTTCTACTACTCGAATAATCCCATGCCATATAAATAGCTAATTTCATAGTGATGCAATGCATAATGTCGTACATCATTACTACATATTCAAGATCTCGTGCCAAGACTACAAATAAGATTTAGTCAAATCCTTGTTCCAAGACACTATTTTGTAACATTAGTCCTACTAATGAATCGAGGAGCTATAGCAGGCTCCAGTCTTCAATTACTAAGTCCAATGAAATCTACATATGAAAAATTTTAAACATTACATAAACATTTGTATTAAAACAAGCATACAGAATATTGAAACCTTAACCATAAACCATGAATGGTATAAAAATAACACATCCATAGTCAAACATATCACAAACTCCTTCAATAAAATATTTAAGAATGTATCATAACAAATCAAATTTCAAACAAGTGTAAAATCCATCAAAGGATGTTGAAATAGATGAAATCAAAACTATTTGAGAGAAATATATCTTTCTATTTTAAAATAAATTAAAATTCCTGTAATTTTAAAAGAAATCATTTATTTTGATAATATTCTTATAATAATTTAAGGGATTATTTGATGTAGTTACAATGGTATCAAATAGTTTCACCCACTGTATATGTTAAAAAAAATTATTTCATTCACTTTGTCGAAAAAGGTCGTAAGGGACCTTGTTTGTAAAAAGATGAAGAGATTCATTTATAAACATCAAATAAAAAGTAAAAAAAGGGTATAAATGAATTTAACCCATACTATATGAAATAGTAAAAATGTTTTGAAATACATTTTTAAGAAACATAGATGTGGATGATAAAGAGGTCCTAGTAGATACTCATGTATAAACAATCTCAGATAATGAAGAGATTGTAAAATTTACCCTTACCGTGTACTTTTCCATGATCGAGGGTATATTTTCCTCATGTATAATAGTTAAATCATTGTTATTAAATTATAGAAGAACTGAATACAAAAATATTATATCATATATGATCTTCTAATATTTCTTTGTTAATAATATTTCAGTAGTATTGTTGTTTTGGGTGTTAAATGATTTGTTTTCTTTTATATGATTGGTTACATAAGCCTTGCTTATTATGGATAGAATGTATTTAATTCATATCTAGAATGATATTTAGTTCTTAAACATTATTTTTAAACATAATATAAAAATTATTCTTGAATGGTTATGATGGGTAATGAATTTCATCGTCTTCGTGGAGACGGAAATCCGTACTTAAGAACGAGAAGCAATATCATTCTATTGATAATGAAATCGTATATAATTTGAAGGTATGTAATAAAAAAAGAATCCTTAACTTTTCATATTTATTTTTTACATCATTTATGCTAATTATTAGTCCCATCCAAATAATGATGTGTTTGAATAACAAATCACACCACGACATGGAGATGGTAAGCCGTACGTATGCACGTATGGTGACTTGTCATTCATAGGATGGATAGAAAAATGAATATGGTTATACCATATTTATTGTAACATTACACTATATATATGTTACTAGAGATATTTTTTTTGTGTGGAAACAACAAATAAAGAGGATGTGGAAGAAAAAAATAACATTGAATGATGTGGTGAAATTATTATCTCTACTTCGGGTGTTTCTTATTGAGTTGTTGAAAAGGTATCTTTGAGTTGGATTTATGATAACAGAAAGGCCTCTATGTAGAAGTTAGGATAGTTTTGAGGATATTTGAGTAGGATTTGGCCAAGCTAAATCAATTTGGAGGTTCGATTTTGAGAGAAGGGTAAGTACCCTTTTATAAGAGAGTTGAAGGTCACTTAAGGAAAAGCATGAAATATTATTTTATTATACAATCATATTAATTTTATAATGGATACAAAATTATTTATTTAGAGGATAACGTGTGGATGGGTCGAAAAACTCTAAACCAATTGGTTCTAGTTAGGTTAGGTCACCATATTAACATTATCTTTTAGATCTTTCTCTTAGTTATATAGTTTCACTTTTACCATGTATTCTTATATTATTATAATAAATGGTTAATAAACATACTATAAAATTCCAATATAAAAAAAAGTGGTTAATTGTTGATATATATAACCTTATCTATGTCCTTTGTCCAAACCTTAAATTTTTAGGAATATTATTTCTATTAATAATATAGTATTTGTTTTAAAAACTCATTTATTTCAATTTTGACACTATTGGGTATTTTCTTTTTGTGAAAGTCATAACAACATTATAACTTAGAAAAAAAGTTATTTAATAAACCATAAAATTTCATATTAACCATTATTATTAGTCTAATTCATCAAATTTATCAATTAATATTTATTTGGATATTTATAATATCAATTATTTTAATCATTCATTAATAAGGTAATTACTGCATCATCATTGTGTCATAAATAAATTTAATTATATAATGTCTAAAATTTATAAATAAAATACCATTATGTTGGAAATATTTCTATATTTATAATTAATATTTATTGTCAAATTTAGCTTTTGTGTAACCCTATATTTTAAAATTTTATTAATGAAAATTTGAATCTAACACTTTTAACTGTTTTAGGGTAATTATAATATCATTTTTGCCTTTAATTACCCTATATTACTTTTAATAGTGGTAAATAATAGTCAAAAGTTACTATTCATGGAAAATTATTTTCATCTTATTGAACCACTTTTTACATAATGATTTCAACTGAGTCTCTTGAATTTTTTAAATTCAATTAATATAAGTGGTAAAATTATATTTTATGCAAAATAGCAACTGTGCCTAGAGGTGGGTAAAAGACGGTAAAAAGTTCAATAAAATTTTATATATCTAATATTATTATAAAATGACTCCAATTAATTAAATTGAACATATATAGATTATATGTATCTATTTTTACCTAATATAAATTTAAATAAAATTACTAATTATTATATAAAAATTAAGTTTTAAACAATAACGTAGTGCCTTTTACTATTCATCAAAAAATGAATGTTTTCAGAAAAATACCGAAAATTCACCCAAAGCTAATTTTGAGATTCTAAATCCAAAAATGATGTCCAAATTGAAAATTTTAATTTAAAAAAATTCAAAACTTGGTTATAACTATTCATAAGGGATATTTTGATTGGTCTTGGTGTGATAAAACTCAGAGTGGCATACAACGCAAGCTATTGTATTATTGAAAGAGACGTATAATGTTGAATATCGGGGGGTTACAGACATTATCGTATTCCCATAAGAGGGAAATTATGATTTTTTATGTGATTAAATAATTATATTTTTATAATAATATCAGATATAAACATTTATTACCTCATTCTATCTTTTTTTATAGGAGGTCATGGAAAATGAATAACATCAGTTCACGAGGGTGTAGTCTGTCATACACCTAAAAACTGATTTTGTATCCCATTTTATGGAAGATGATGTGGATATAATTTATTCTATTAACATAATAATATATCATTATAATAGATATAATACTTTTATTATATCATCATAATAATATCATATTTTAAGTATGAGGAAGAGGTAATAAAATAAAAATGAAAGTTTAAGAATTTATATCTTCTTCAGTGGGCCCATTTAGATATATACATAAAGCCATCATATAATGTATTCCTACCTAAAATAAGGAATATAAGATTATTTTAAGGACATAAATATTTGATAAATATATGTATTTTCTAAACCAATTTTTTTAATAAGTGCGAAGTGGAGTGGAGTGGGGTGGCCTTTTATAAGTCAGGTGAGTGGCACACTTGTAGTTTTTTTAAAAAGGTGTAGCAAATTTTTTATGATTAAAAAATGAAAAAATTATTATTCTATATCCTAGAAGATATTATGTTGAAATATATCTATACATTGTGTTTTTGAACAAATTTTAGGTCTTTTTAACCCTTATCTTTTTTTATTAACCCCTGATAAACCCATTTTTCTCATAACCGTGATTACTATTTTTTTATTCAATGTGGTAAAACATTAAGTTCAAATTATTATATAATAAATATTATTATTATTCCAAATATGGAATCCATTTCTCTAAATTCAACTTACATAATTGGATGTAATTAATTTAACGTTAACCTCATAGATGTATTGAGAAAGCGGGTTTTCAAATAAAAAATATTCAGAAGCATAAATTGTTTTTATATAAAAATTAAAAATAAGATTTATTCCAATTATTTAAAATTTATTAATATATATGATATTGAACTATTTTTAATCATATAAACATCTTAATACATTTTTTAAATTTTCAAATGCTTTAAAATAAATGACAATTCATAATAAAACTATAATTTCCCATATTCTTCAAAAAAATATATTCGATGAAAATTCAAAAGAAGACACCGTAATATAATTTTAAAATTATTATTTATAAAATAATTTTAAAATTTTAAAGGATGTTTTATAAAATTTTGAAAATAAATTTTAAAATAAATATCCAAAAGGAAACATCACTATTTTTTTTAAAAAAAATAGTGTTTTATGCATAAAATTGCAATTTTTATTATCAAAAATCTAGAAAATACCAAAGACAAATTTTAAAATATTTATTGAATATATAAAATTTAAATTTCATTAAAATAATTCAACAAAATTTGATTTATTAGTTTATTGATATAAAATGGATTTTTTTGAATAAAAATAATTTTTTATACATATATTTCCATTCATTTAAATGGATTTACATTTTCATTTATAATTAATTAGTCACTAAATAATTAGTAAGTTTTGCAAGTTTAAACAATATATTTTTATAATTTAATAAATCCAATTAATAACCACTATTCCAAAAGTGAGGAAATAAATACCATATTAAATATTATTATTATTTAAATAGTATTCCAAATTTCTTCTAAACTCGATGTTGCATGTAATTCAATATAAACTCAGTGTTTCATTTAACACAAGATAAACTCAGTGTTTCATGTATTAATAACTATTAAAATGATGGAATTTATTTAAAAAATATATTTCCCAAAATCATAGAGTGTTTCATTCTACTCCCTTAAAAATATTACATCCAAGAAATTTGAATTGGTGCTTGGTCGGATTGACATTTGATAATTCCATCATAAAAAATCCACACTGAAAAAATAGACTATAAAAATCCATCTAGATAAGTGGGAAAATAAATTTTGAATTTCATCTTGAATAAAACATACTAGGTGTACAAACACGAGAACATAAGTTGGATGTAAATATTTGGACCTGGAAGAAAACTATAATATCAAAATAATGATGGAGGGTGATAGATATCATTGACTACAATAAATTTAATGATCATGAGAAAATAAAGAACCACAAAATCCTAAACCAAAGTTGTGTGAAAAGTCCATTTATATCATCATAAATGATGGTAATAAGACAATTTTTTATTTCAGGATCCCTCTAAAAATGTTTAAGAATTCTCAAAGGAATATATACATAATTGATATCATTATATTCCATAAAAAAAATCTCAAACTTTGGTCTTGACTTTATCAATTTTACATATTATATCTTACTCTACTAAATTAATTTTTCATTCATGAATCACTAATGTGTTTTAAGATATACAAAACAATGATTACTAATTCCTTCTATATCTATTTATTTAAAAAAATGGTTTGCAAAGGTTATATAATATGAATAAATCTTATTATGAGGAAATAATAGATTAATCATTTTGATCTCCATAACACCCAAAGTCCATCTTAATCCATTAAAAAAATTGTAAACCTTATGGCTCCTAAAAAATTTTGAAATCCCAAAAAATTGGACATATGGTCACTAAATTTTATAAATTAAGTCATCAAAAATACCAAACTGAGAATTTAGTATCTCTTGATTTCAAATAAAATTTTTTCAACACCATTGTCATATATTCTCCAAAAAATGGTAATAACTATAATTACCAAAAACCCTTAATTAAATCATTCATGATTACTAATTCCTTAAATAAAACTATAGATTATTAAATATATTCCATTAATCAAATAATTTTTAAAAACTCTATAAATTATAACATATACCAGTTTTTCATCATTCCAATAACTATTTCTAGGGTCATCAATTCCAACCAATTTTCAATTTTTTTATCAATCATCACATTATAAAAAATAAACACCATTTTCTCAAAATTAAAAACATTTTATGGGTTAAAATATCTTAATCGTTTATTATCCATAAATTATAACCCTTCTATAAATTAAATTATCTACTTAATTATTACTATTAAATATATTCTTTAAAATCATTAATTAAAAACACATTCAAAAAATTATGTGTACATTTCATGATTCATATTACATAATTCATGAATTCCTATACACAGACACTTCAATCATTTTGCATCAATCTTAAATCATTAACTGTAATTTGTTATATTATCTATTAAAAACACTTTCCTACAATATGGAATATTAATTAAATGTTTTTATTAATCAAACTATATTTAATCATGATCCCCATTTCTAAAAAATAATTTTAAAATAGCACATACCTTTAATATTTTATTTTTTGTCTCTTCATCATCATGGATATAACCATTACTCATACTTCCATATTGATCCTTTTAACAATATTTCCCCTATATAGAATAGATTTGAATAATTTCCCTGCTTTCCACATATAAAACAATAAACCATTAATGATTCCATAGGGGGACATTATTCTTATTTATTAAATTAAACAAGCATTTCATTTTTTCGGATAAATTACTTACTTTTCATCCTTATTTTAGACACTGGAAAAATATTATCATTATTTTTAGCCACTAAATTGATTTATTATTCCAAAATTATAGGAATATAGAAATCCTAATATTGTTTCTGAATTATTCTCCACCACCTGATCTCTTGACAAACTTTATCCTTCTCTTCTTTTGTGAGTCCAAGAGTTGTTTAAGATACAAGTTGTTAATAATATATCATGATAAATAATTATGAATAATCACAATATCCTTAACTCAAATAATCACCCAATCTAGTTGATCATCAACACATTTTCTATCACATTCAATGTTAACTAAGTTTCATATGGTTCCCTCCATTGACTAAAGCTAAAAATAATAGTGTGACAAACCATAATAATAGTGGGAAACCACATGAGCATGAAAAATCATTTATAGGATGTTTAAATCATGAATCCTTCTTTTTAATATATGAAAACATCATTTTACCAAAGGTCATTTATAGTTCTTATCTATTTAAATACATTATGATAGTTCATAAATAGTCTATGAATTTACAAAACATATCTCACAGGAGTGCCAAACCAATATCTAATCAAGTATCATTGTCCTACACCATGTGATGATTAATTCTAGTTCAATGCGCCCTATTAGAGATATTTACCATAGGTAACTCTATGGTAGTGCCACAACCACTTTTAGTATCCAACCATGTTTGTAATTTCCAAAAAACACTTGCTCTATCCTTTACCAAAATTGAAGAACATTTTCAAATATTTTGAGTCATCCTTAGGCTTATCCTTATTTATATCTCTAGAAATATCCTTACAAATTTCCCTTGGGGTATCACTAATTTTTTCTCACATTATTTTTTATTGTTAAATAAACATTTATCTAAAACCAATAGTAAATACCCAAAATTATCATACATAAATATAACGTCATGATATAAAAATATTCATTACATAACATAAAAAACCACACCAGAATCATTTCAGTATACTTCCATTGGAAACATGGACATTTATACAACTGGTCCATTTTTGAACTGTGTCATCTGCCACTATGTTATAAAGAACTATAAACATTCTTAGACATATCATAAATAATAGTGTTCATAATAAACTAGGGAAAGGAAAAATAATCAATTGTATGCTAAGATTCTCATTAAGAGTATACAATGGAGATATAAATATATCATGAGAATGGGGGTTTGATAACTTGAGAATAAAATTTGAAAATTATACCATGCATATTGTAGATCATAAACATGAGTCATGGAATAAATATTATAAGTTAATTCAATATAAATAATAAATCAATCAAATAAAATTAGTTATTAAAACATAACATTACAATACAATATTGAATTTTGGCATATGCATAAGAATTGAAAATCATTTAATTAGTAGTCAAGGATCATTTCCAAAACAATAATATTGCAGTGGGATCACTCCCCAACCTTTCATAGTATTCAAGGTTCACTCCCAAGACTATCATAGTTAAAATACCCTTTTATTGAATGGGTTTCACTCCACATTCCAGACGTATATATCTTAGCATATATAAATCATTACCCAATTCATTTTAAAGAGATATTGGTCCCACAAATCGCATAATCCATAATTTGTTGTTCAATGAGATTATAAAAAAATTAACTTATTAGAATAATTGTGAAGAAATTGGTTACGAAAACATTTAATCATAACATAATATATGGAAATGATATAGGTTTCATACTCATTTCATCATTTCATTTTAGTATATCCCTTGGAAAAATAAGTGGGTTTTACAATCATTTTATAATGGTATAACATGTGGAATAGAGAAGGGTTTCACAGGCAAATAGTCATAATAATCATAATCCATTGATAGAAATAATAATAATTGTATCATTGGATCATATCCTTAGTAAATCATAAGTAACATCAAGGGATAAAATCAAAGATGGAAAATGATGTTGAGAGAAAATCACATGGAACATTTCTTGAGGAAAATATCATTATTTGAAAATTTCCTTGATAAGGTTAAAAAGTCACAAAGTATTGGAAAAAAATTTATTTAAAATTACCTTTAAATTTTATAATGTAATTTTCAAATAAAATAATTGTCATGGAATTAGGTAATTCCATCCATTTTGTACATATTAAAACATATATACCTTTCATATTTTCAGTAAAAACCAAATAGGCCTTTTCTGGAAAATTTAATGAATATAGGATTAAAAAATTAGAATTTTAATCTTGGTAAAAAATATATTTATTATACAATTCTATGAAACTTAAAATAATTTTTTAAAACATTTTTAGAAGAAATATTTTTGAGGGAATAAAGTGGTTTTAAATGAAGGGAGGAATAAAGATGATTTGTTTATTATTATTTAGAACTCTTGAGTTATTAAATAGAGGGAAATTAAGGCAAATAACATCTAAGTAAATAAAAATAAGACTACAAATTTCATGAATTAATTTATAGAGGAATAATATATTTAAATCCTTGTGAACATAATATTAAATAACCACAATAAATAATCATATTATATAATAAAACCCTTACCACTTTGGTAACATTAGAATGTAAGACCCATGAAATAATAATGTAAAATGAAAATTTAAATATAATTAGAATAAATTAATTAATTATGAAAATTTTAAAAATGGATTTATGTACATATAATTAAATAATATAGGTGTTTAACATGATATATGCCTTAAATAAGAAAAATTAAGACAAAAATCCCCTACCGCATTGGTAACTATTTAACCCTAAACCCCATGAAAGATAGATAATAAAATAGATATTTAGAAATAATAATTATCAAATTAATAAAAAAATGTTGGGAAGTATAAACACCACATAAAAGAAATAGGTGGTTTATATGGAATGTGTCTCATATAAGTAAAAAAAGTGAGATATAAATCCATTACCTTATGTCTTGAATTCCTTCATAAACATTAAAAATTCCTATATAATAAATATAATATTTTTTTAAATATATTACAAAACCGTAAATATATATATCATAGTATATGTGATTTATATATGACTTTTTTATCACCTTTTATTAAACAATTCCTTGTTAGAGTCACGTTTTAGGCAATAACTGCTTTGTTTTCATGTATGTTTTGATTTTTGATTTTTGGACTTATTAATTTTATATAGTTGCACAATATATATAAATATAAATATTACATAAATATCTTATATATTAAATATATATATATTTCTATAGTAATCCATCAATGTAAGATATATAAAATGAAATACACCATTCTTGGAGATAGTGGGTCGTATGTATGCATGAACATTATTTCAATTTTCAAGAAGGATTGAAAGAAATAGAGGTAAATAATATTTCAACATTAAAATTATTTTTATATAATATGTATCACATTTTTTATTAATACCATATTTATTAAATTACATTAAAATTTTGAATGAATCACATCACTTCACGAGGTGGTAGCCTACCATAGGCATGGGTGATGTTATCATATTCCCAATGAATGGAAAGTAAGAGGGTTTATGTAGCATCCCATAAATTTATAAAATAATAATTTATCATATATATTAATGTTTATGAAGAATATATTAATATTATTTTAAACATGATACTTTTTCAGATAGCATACGTGATATGTAACAACAGGCTTCTTTGAAATCTTACATTGCACACAACATTGAGTTATACCAAAAAATAAAAAAAAATTATTATTATTTTAAATGGTTGTAAATTCAAAGATGTTATATTAGATAGAATGAACATAACTAACAAAAATATTATTATACATGTTTCTTAAATGTTTTTACGTTTATCTAATCAATTTTTTAGGCATAAAATGATAATGAATCCAATTTTAAGAATAAAATACTCTAATATTTTTAAAAGGTCATTTTACTTCCTTTTGATGGTAAACCACTTTTAAATATTTTTTTGGTCACTTTTATATGTTTTATTTTAAATTAAATATAATAGCAACATGAAAATTTACTTTGGTTGAAATTTTTGTTATTTTTCTTAAGAAATTCATATTTTAATGAATTGTGAATTATATTTCATTTTAATTCAAGACTACCTTTTCATCTAATTTATTTATATAATTAGATTTTTATTTTAATTGTTTCTAAAATGTAATTAGATTAATATTCTATCATTTAATTCAATTTCATTCATTGGAAGTAATTTTCAATTAAAATTATACATAAACACATGTCAGTCTTTTGATAGTTAGTACTTCTTAAAAACACACTTTTTAGTTTTGACAACAGGAAATAATTTTAAATTAATTTCTTAAAATTATATGTTTTGAATTTAGAAAAATTTATTCCATATTTTTAATCATATGTTCTAAATTTTCTAGAGAGGTACCTTTTATTTTTTGGATATTATTAATTGTAACTTTGGTAATTATTTTACTTACCTTGGATAAAGGGTAAATTGTGTAAATAAGGGTAAAAATAATAATATTATTTTATTAAACTACCCTAAAACATGTCCTAATTCAATTATATGAGATATTAAAGACAATGGGAATCCTTGTGTATATTTTTTGACCCCATGGAGCCACATGGTTATGATAATGACATGTTATAAGAATGAATTTTATGTAAGTTAAATATAACATAAATATTTATCATTTTATAAAACAATTTATTTATGAGGTTATATAATTTGTTACTTAAAAAATAAATATTAATTACAAATATAGACATATTTACTAAATAATTTAGTTTTATTTATACTTTTTATACATTAAATAAATAAAATTAATTATGACACAATGATGAGGGAGTGATTGCTTTATTAAAAAGATATTAAAAAAATGATATTATAATTATTAAAATAAATATTAGATGACATAATTAATGTCATAAAAAACATCTATATGTGAATCTGACATGTTATTATTGATTAAAAGGTTTTAGAGGAAATCATGTTGATATTGATTTTCAAATAATCAAGTGTGAATAGTGCCCAAAATTGACAAAATTCATAACATAAAATATAAAATATATATTTAATTATATTAAATTAATAAATATCTAATATTTGTAAAAATGGTTAATATGTAAAAATATGTCATAAATAACTTTTTGGGGGTCTTTTTACATGATATGGTAATCACATTACCTCAAAATGTGTAAAGAACATGATATCACGGTATGATTAAAAAGGGTAAAATAAGGGTTACACCAAAAAGATAAGGATTAATGAATATTCAAAACTTGTATAAATATTTTTTTATGATTTTTATTAGAACTAGAAAATGTATTTTCTTTCAATTAAATTTGTTTTTCCCCATTTTGAATCGTATTTTATTTTATAATAAATTAATATTTCTAGACTTTCCTAAAGTGCCCCTCCTCCATCTTATAAAAATACCAACATCACTACCCACAAACTCACACCTCTATAGTACATTGCTTCTACCAAATTATGATAAAATAATGTCCCAAAATTTCTCAGTTATTCCTAGAATCCTTTCCTTCGTCATATTGCAATTCAAGAAAGCTTTGTGGCTCAAATCAAAATAAGTTACCTGATTTAGAGGTAATGTCTTCTCTCCAGTTTCTTTATTTTATTTTACTTCTTCACTCCCTTTGATATTATTATTCATTTATTAACTAATAAAAATAGTATTCTAAATATACTAGGATTTTTTTTAGAATTGTTTCAACTACACTTACAAACACCTTCATCTAATGGATATGAACATATTGTTTCTGTGTACAACGAACTACTGCCTCACAAAACAATGATTTTTCCGATTTTCCCCTACCACCTCTCATGGAGTCCATTATGATGGAAATATATTTATATATGATATATAATATAGTTATATTTTATTCCTTAATGTTTATTTTTAAAATTCCATTATGCTTTCCAGGAAGTGTAAATAAAATAATTTAATTTTAGGATGTGTGGACTACCGCCGCCTAAAACTGATATGAATCATTCATGCTATATATGGAAAGTATAAAGGATGTTTCTATTAACACTATGATACATACATAAAATAAATATAATATGGGTTTTATGATATACATTTATATCATTTTATTATTATTCTTTTAGTATGAAAAATGAAGGAATGTAGCATCCATGTCAAAGTATGGCCTCCCATCTCCATGAATGGTGCATTTCATTACTTATCTCAAAATGTTATGGTATATTATAAATAAATATATAATGTATATCTATGATATTTAAATCATTAATATAATTCTAGAGATTATTTACATTTGACTACATGTAGAATTTATATCAAAACAAGTTCATTTTTGGCTCAAGTACCGAATATCTAAAAAATGACCGATAATAACATAAATAATTATGTAATTTTTATAATGTGGTAATAAGTGATATAAAAGGAATAATAAACTTTAAAAAGGTTCTAAATCAGGTATAAATTGACATAAGTTTATTTTTTAGGAAGGGCAAGGAATATACGTGATGATCCAGTCACAAGGTAAGGGCTTCGTCTCCATCACCTTTCATTAAGGAATATTTTGATAATACAAACATTATTATTTTATATGGAGTATAATAAACCCATTTGAAAATTAATTTCATTCATAGGGAATATTTTTCATTGAAATGTTTTAATAAATGAAAGAAGAACTGTTTTTAATGTATTCAGTGACAACGACCTCTCCACTGCTGTAATCGTTATTTGGTATTTTTTCCCCTATAAGACTTAATTTTTTCAAATAGAAAAGAAATACTATTCATTTTTTCATTTTTTTTGCATTGGAAATGGTTTTTGAAATGGATTGAGTATTTCAATATATTGAAAATATTTCTTCTGACAACAAATGAAATATTATTAGTGAAATATTGATATTTTCAATATTTTATGTGTTACAACTATATAATGGTCCTTGGAAATTTAATGGGTGGTTATGTGATAAACCAATTATAGGCAGTTACGATATAAACAAAATGATGGATAATTATATGATAAATTAAGGATGTGTGGTTACATTTAGACCTCCAATGCATTGGGTATGTAATCTGTCCATATGGCTATTCCATTTAGTGATATATGTGGAAGTCAACCGAATGATTGTTACATTTAAGTATTTTTATGTCCAAAGTTAACATTATATGATATATGTTTTATTTTATTGTCTTTAGGGTAAAATTTTGGTTAAAAAAGATATGTAATGAGCTTATATTCAATGAAGTATATTTAATTTTTCTTAATGGTGAAATGTATTACTTTATGATAATGTATTCATGGTTTTCATTTTATCCCAATACTAATAGTTTTCCTTCTTTGTGTATCCATTACTGATCTTCTTATGCTCATCCAAGGTTTTTGAAATGTTTTTTAGAGGACTTAATGAATAATAGATTCAAGGATAGGATGAAAGAAAAGAAATGTTTTTTAGAACATAAAATGAATCATGTTTCTTTTTAAATAGTTTTTGTTTTATAAAAAAATGGATGGTAAGTAAAAGTGTTTTTTGGTAATATTCAAGATGATATGTATAAGTTATGACTTAATTACCTAATTAACTAAACCTAAAGAGATCTTTAAAGTGATTTAATTTTATGTTATTGAAATATATCAATATTAAGTAATTTTAAAGGTTGGGGCCTTATAGTTTATGTGATATAATAATCAATAATGATAACTATATTATATATATCATATATTAACATTTAATCCTAAATTATATCCATCTATGAGATGTGGAAATGGAAAAAAAATAACATCATTTTGTGAGGTTGTAGCCCTTCTTACATATCAATGATGATTTTGTATCCTATTTTTTGGAAGAGGATATAGGTATAGGTTTTTCCATTAATATAATAACATATAATTATATGGGACTTAATATTTTTAATATATCTCAACAATATAAAAATAATTTAGCAATTTTAATATGAAATAAATCAACAATGCCAGCTTTAGAATGTATGTCTTCCTCAGATAGGATCTTTATTTTCATACATAAACAATTATTTATAGGGATTCCAAAAAAAATATAGTATATAGGATTATATGAGTGAATTAGGTAATTTATTTGGAAATGTACTGTCTAAACCAATTGATTTTGGATGTTTGAAGGGAAGGGGATATGGGTAGTATTTTATGAGTGGGATTAGTGAAAAGCATGTCATATTGGAAAATAAAAAGTTGTAACCCTGTTTTTATCATGAACAATGGATAGGAAATGATCCATTGTCAATAATATAAGATCATTGGTCAACATAATACCCAAAAAAAATAATTTTTTTAATTTTAGGGACAATTCTAACCCTTATCATTTTTTTTACACCCTAGTAAACCCATTTTGTTTAAAAAGTATGTTAAACATATTATATCACTAGTATAAATGAAATTTTTCCCAATGATTTTATACCAACAGTTCGAACAAACCATTGGTTTATTGTAATAATAGTATCTTTTCCAAACAGTTTAAAGAAACTATTGGCATGGTGTATTCAGAATGAATATTTCCCAATGGTTTACCCAAACCATTGGGAAATCATTAATTTATCCAAAGAATACCAATGGTTTTTAAAACCATTGGTAATGAATATATTTCCCAACAGATTTTTAAAACCATTGGGAATGGTTTCCCCCAAATAAACAGCAGCACAACTCCCCCATCTGGGCAATTCCAGGTCCAAATCCAAATCTCTCCTGAAGCTCTATCTTTACCCAAGGCTGCAAAACGACTTCCACAAGATAGATTCATCTTCAATGATGAAAATTTCTATTTAAACACTTAAAATTAGTATGTTATACCTTATATTTAATGTTCTGTATACATTTTATTTTATTTTTATTTTATTTTTTGGTTTAACCAGAGTTTGGTGCTGTCTGTGGCATGGTATATCGAACACATTGATTTGTTTTCTGTTTTTGTTCTACACTGCAAGTGTCATGATTATAAGAATCACTTTAATTTTATTTCTTGATGGCTACTCGTTCTATGATTCCATTGTCAACTATATGATCTAATGGGTGCTGGTGATATGTGTCCCCACTCAAAGATAGTGAAGGTTAATGGATATAAGGACGTTCAATGTGAAGGGATTTGGGATGGTTGGGGTTGTGGTGTAGGTGGTTGACTATTTTTTAGTGGGGTTATATGGTAGATTATATTGACTTTATTTTAGTTGAAAATTGGATTTGGATGTTGTATTTAAGGGTTTTTTCAATGAATAATTGGAAGGGTAGTGATATTGAGGATGAATTGGTTGTTGGTTGGGTGATGGATGGAATTGTGATATTGGTTGGGTTGGGTATTGGAAATTTTCAAGGTATTATATGTATATTTCCTCTACAACCCCCCCCCACCCCCATCCCCCTAGACACCCCCATTGGACATTCCCCTTCCACCCCCTTTTACACCCCACCCCCCTTGGATAGCCCCCCCCCCCCCGCACACCCCCACCCCCTACACACCCCCACCCCCTCTACACCCACCACCCCCCTTGGATAGCCATACACCCCCTATACACCCCCACCCCTTGACTCCCCCACCCCCCTTGGACAGCCCCCAGCCCCTTGGAAACCCCGCTGGACACCCCACACCCCCCATGGATAGCACCCCCTACCCCCACCCCCACCCCCACCCCCTAGACACCCCACCGTGTGGACACCCCCTCCCCCTCCCTTGGAT
Source organism: Viscum album (assembly GCA_963277665.1). NCBI lineage: Eukaryota > Viridiplantae > Streptophyta > Magnoliopsida > Santalales > Viscaceae > Viscum > Viscum album. The sequence continues at coordinate 48,864,514 of OY728152.1, read as the reverse complement.
ATCCCCCCACCACTAAACACCCCTACCCCCGTGGACACCCCACCCCCGAACACCCCTCAGCCCCCATGGAAACCCCCCCCCCCCCCCGAATAGCCCCCACCCCCTTGGACACCCCCACCACATGGGCATCCCCCACCCCCTTTGGACACCCTCCACCTCCTTGGAAAACCACCCCCCTGGACACCACCCCCACCATCTTGACACCACCCTCCTTCAAATTTCTTCGCCCAGTTTTTAAATTGGAGTTAACCATGTATGTGATTCCCCCTTTCCCAAATTATATTTCCTATGTGACCCATAGGGCCATATAAATTGAATTTTTCATATTTAGTTAAGCTAAATGGGTTGTTTTGAATGAAATGTATAATCCATGATGGTTTGATTTCTTAATTAATAAAATTGTTTCAAATAAAATTACCCTAAGAGGGGTTGTAGGGGGTAGGGGATGTCCATGTGGGGGGCTGTCTAGGTAGGGGTGGGTTGTCCAGGGGGTTGGGGGCTGGAGGAGGGTAGGGGACTGAAAGGGTGTGGGGGGAGGGTGTAACGCCCCGACCCCAGCTACCCAGAGTTGGTGCATTACTTCGTAACATTGGCATGATCACAAAAGATCATGTCTCGAAATATCGATTAGTTTAGTAGCCTTGGAAACACTAGATACATTCGTAAACGTTACATTACATCATAAAGTGAAAAACTACAACAACAATGTCTCCATAGTCCACACTCATATCCTCTTCTGACTATCCCCGCAGGTCATTCATAAAATACTTCTTCACATCCTGGAAAATATGAAAACATTTAAAGGGGTGAGCTCAGATGCTCAGTAAGGATAACAATATTGCGGAAGCTTTTATAAATAAACATGAACATTTAAGGCAATGTATAACTAAAACAAAATCCTTTTAAACATGAACTTAAACATAATATGGAAAAAGTAAAATGAGATAATTCCATTTACTTATTCACATGGATATTCTACTAGTCGAATAATTACAAGCAATATCAATAACCACTTTCATAATGAGGGAATGTATAATTCCTGACATTCTGAAACATTTTGTCAAGGCATGGGCCAAGACGTCTAAAATTATTAAGGCCTCGTCCAAAACCATAAATCATATTGGGAAAGGGCCTCGGCCAATTCCACGTCTAGTTTTCTCATGAGACCTACCGATGCATCGAGGAGCTATAGCGGGCTCCACCCATCACTTATTAAGTCCAATACATTCCTCATATGAATAGGTTTAAACATATCATAAACCATAACATAATCGTATCACATAAAACATGCATAAAGGAAACATAAAATTTCCACATTTCAATCACAAGATATCAATACAACACATTGATATAATAAAAACGCTTTCAAAACCATTTTCAATACCAAAATAAAAGAAAGTTAAAACTTTGTATTTATTTATCATTAAAAAAAAGATGGCTTGTAGAGGAAGCTGAAACTCAAATAATGGTCATGGCGGCGGAGAAGTCGTTGTCGCCGCATAAGTACGGAAAGAAAAACATTCCCTTTTGTCATTTAGCAAAACGCTTCGTATAAAAAAGATTCTTTTTGAATAAACGTAAAAGTCAAAGGGGTTTATACACCGTATAAAAGAATGTTGTGTATAAAACCAAATATGCCTCAATGAAAGGGGATTGAGACGAAGTCCTTAAAAAGATCATTTTTTGAAATAAAGTACACCTATAATGTTTATTCACTATAAGTACACATAAATAATGTAAAAATACAATATAGGACATAATTATATCATGACATAATTTGAAAGTAGGAGATTAACCCAAAGAATGGAAATTGGGTTAAGAAGTTCCCTTACCTCGTGTCTGACTTGACTCAACCGTTCTTTAACCTCCTGAATAATAAACTAGAGTTAATATATACTTTATTAAGAACCATTTTCAATTTCATTGTCCTTATTATATCACTTATTACAATGATATGAACATTATGTAATTATTTAAGTTAATAACGGTCATTTTGTCGATCTTTGGTACTTGAGTCAACAATAAACTTCTTATAATTACAAGTTGTTTATGTGGTAGAATATCCTTTATCTCCAGAATTATATTCATTATTTAGATGTAATATATATCTTATATATCCAGTATATACATTCATTTATAATATTACGTAACATTTAGAGGTAATAAATGAAATGCACCGTTCATGGAGACGGTAAGCCGTACGTACGCATGAACGCAACTTTAATTTCAATTTCATATTTAATGGAACGAAATCATAATGATATAAATTTATAATATAATTCCAGTATAATATAGTGTATAATACCATTTACTCCATCCTTTATACATCCCACATATGGCATTAACAATTCAAATCACATTGAGGGGGCGGTAGTCCGCACTTCCTAAAATGAAATTAGCGCGTTTTACCCATAATGAAAATCATAAAGTATGCCATAAATGAGAAATACAGAATCATAAGTAAAACATAAACACATTATATATCATATATAAATATAGTGACATCTTAATGGCCACCTTTGAAGGTGTTATATGAGTGTTGAACAATCATCGTTTCGTGAGGCAGAAATTCGCCATCCACAGAAACTGTATGTTCTTTAACCATTAGATGTAGGTGTGTGTAAGTGTAGCTCGAATCCTTCTTATAACAACATCCTAGTATATTTAGGATACTGGTTTTGTTACAAAATAAATGAATAAAAAGAGTTTAGGGGGGTTGGAGAAGAAAAATAAAACAAAACAACATTAGAGAAGACATTACCTCAAAATCGGGTAACTCTTTTTGATTTGAGTCAAAGTCTTCCTTGAGAAGCGTTCTGCCCAAATTGAGGCTTCTAGGAGTAATAGGGGGAAGGTGGGGGAGTATTTGGGCAGAGGTTGGCCGATCCAAATGGCTTGAAGCTGTGAATAAGGTGGGAGAGGTGGGGGCCTTTTATAAGTGGAGAGGAGGGGCTCTTTTGGAAAGATTGAAATGTTACATTATTACACAATTATTTTAGGATTATAAAGGTCCCACAATTATATAATTCGTGGCTAAGGTGATAAGGGTTAGAAATATACCCATCCAATAGTCTTTGGACAAGTGTAAGCCTTGGATTTTACATTATCTTTTCATTTTATTAAAATCGTTAAATAATGAGGTCATCGCTGCATCATAATGATGTCATAAATAATTTAATTTATTTAATGTATAAAAATTATAAAACAAATACTATGATGTAGGAAATCTTTTTAGCTTTCTAATTAATTTTTATAGTCAAAATTTGGACTTGTGTATCCCCACTTAAAGTCTGTTTTAGTAAAACAACTCATGTTTGTGTCAATTTAATTTTAACATTAAATAAATATATATTAATGTCATTTTCCAACCAATGTGGCTCCATGGGGTCCCCAAGATGACCCATGGGTTGTCTTGGTCGTCCATGACTCATCCAATAGGAGTATGACATGTTTCAAGCTCATCTCATATTATTAAAACATTATTTTTACCTTAAACTACACTAATTACCTCTAATCGCGATTAAGAACTTAAAAGTTACTATTCACCAAAAATTATTTTAATCTCATTGAACCATATTTTACTTCTTAATGACAACCATGTATGTCGGATTTTTGAAAATCAAATCACAGAAGTGGTAATATTTCACTTTAACAAAAAAATCAGTTTTTAACAACCACTTAGTGGTTTCACTATTCATCAAAAATTGAAGTTTTTCAGAATAAGGCCAAAATTTCACCCTAAGCTATAATTGATATTCCGAATTCAAAAATGATGACTATTTTAAAAAATTCCAAATATATAAGTTTCATTAATTAATTTTATAATTAATTCTCGTTGTCACAACAAATAGCGTGTTTTTAAGAAACAATTTATATCAAAAGATTGGCAATTGTTTATGTCCAATTTCAATGTTAAATTAATTCTAATGACCACCATTGGACAAAATGGTAAAAATATATTCTAATTATACTTTAAAAACACTAAATAGTATAATTTATCACTATAAATTATTTTGTTTAAAAAAGTTGTTTTTAAGTATTTTTCACTATTCATAAAAAATTGGAAGTTCTCAGAAAATTACAAAAAATTCAAATTTGGATAATTTCAATATTACGAATACAAAAATGAAGTCCATTTTGAAATATAAAATTTCTATAATTTTAAAAAGTGGTTATTACTATTCATAACGGCTACTTTGATTAGTCGCGGTGTTTTAGAGCTCAAAGTTGCGTACAATTTAAGCTATTGCATTATTGAATGAGAAGCATATCGTTGAAGATCGGGGTGTTACATTCTCCCCTCCTTCAATAAATTGCATCCTCGCAATTTGAAATTTTTCTTTGAAAATAAAAGGTTGAAAAGAGAAAATACCTTTGAGGAAAACCCACATCGGAAATAAGGTTAATAAAATTTAACCTTAATAAGAGGGAAAGGGAAATGAAAAAGTCACCACCCAATTATGATCTCGATTAGGAGAACATTGGTGGAAATTAGAGATATATAATTGGAGGAAAAACGTAAATATTTGTAGGGAGTGATTGAGGTCATCAATCACAATCAACTGTCAAATTGAGGGCCTCAAAGCCTTCAATCTATGTTGATTTAAAATATCATCAGTTCAACAAGACATAAGGTATTAGGATAACACTTTTTTTTTGTTTTAATATCCCTTTACTAAAGTTTAAGAATTAATTTATTCATTGAATAAGAGATAGGTATATATATATTTATGCTTGACAATTAGAGTTTCAACCTTCAACTCATCTTTCACTCAAAAAGATAATAGAACTCAAAAATATTATACTTATCCTAATTGTATAAGGTTCCAAATGTTAACACATACCATTTAGATTAGTAAAAAAAAATTTGTAATAACTAGGGACTTCCTGTAGGCTAGTGGTAGGAAATAAAGGCATGTCGCACTTTGATTGTGGGTTCGATTCCTGCATCTTTTTCCGACGCGACGGGTTATGACCCACCCTGCAGGTTGTCCTTTTCCTAAAACTATAGTATTATAATATTCCAAAAATAATATTCAAAAATGCTTTAACCTTAAACAATACTATCCAATGATCAACTTAATCCATTCCAACCTTTATAGTTATTCAAAATACTTCTGTCCAACTCACAGTCCAAATTTTATAAGGAAGGTAAACATAATGAAGATCCTTTTTCCCACGTAAAAACATGTGAACACCTTCATCATGTATTCTTTTTAAACATAATGAATTACCATGATCCGTTATTCCTTATAGAATACTAGATATACTCCTTCTATACGAAAATGTATACAAAACATCAATCAGTTTCAAGGAAGTTAATTATATCCAATATAATTTATCCAAATCAATCACGTCTTATTCCAAAATCACAATCTCAGTATCAGAACCATATTATGGTCTATCTTTCTCTCCACCATATATTTTCCAAAAATTTAACCTACTGTGGAGTCACTTTTCTTGGTTCCACACAATCTCAAGTCCTTGATGAAATAGTACTTCAGTACAATCCTTATATACTCCATAATTATTATAACCAGTACATCATTGATACAACACTCAAATTACTAAATTATTTAATAACAACATAAGAACTCTAATCATTACTCCTCATATGTGGTAGTATCATTACTTGATTATTATCCAATAACATCATTTGGGGCATACCATGATGATTTAGACATTGGTTTGCGTAGTGTCCCCAATCCTTGTAGAAGAAGCATTGTACATTTTAAACCATTTTCTTACCCCTGCAGTCACGCACTTTGTGTCCTTTTTCTCTACACTTATAACAAACTCCCATTCCCTTTAGGCAAGTTCCATGATGTTTCTTCCCACAATTACCACATATTGGAAAATTCTTCTTTCCCCTCATCCCTTTATCCATCATTCTCTCTTCCATCCCTTTCATCTCTTGCTTCACTTCAAAGCCATAGGACTCAGAGAATTCTTTACTTATCTTATTAACACATGATACTATTTCTTCATATGTTGAGAACACATGGAAGACTATTTCCCTTAGAAATGTTGGCTTAATACCGTGAAAGATACGATCATTCTTACTCTTTGGATCATACGTACTTCTGGAGTTCACATTCCTTCTACTGTGCGTCATTTCTATACAAGGGCATAAACTAGGTTAGTTTATGAATCAAAATACATAATTCCATACTTATAAAACACTTAACATAAATTAAACTATTTATGGATATAATCCATAATCATAAAAATGTTTTCTTTGAGGAAGTATATACTCATAAACCCTTCATAATGATTTGTAAAGAAAATGAGAGTTATCCTAAGCATATCCCCCGGGAGTGTCGTAACCAAGAGTGCACCAGTTCCCGTTCGAGTCTAGCTCAAAGCGGTGTTTTCGGGTTTTACCCCTAGGAACATCTATGTCAGAGCCGCCTCTACCTGCTCGTATCCAGACAGGGATGTATTGCTCGGAAAACTCACAAAATCTCTACAATACCAAAATTCTAGGAAGTTCTTCTATACTAATCCTCAACGTTCATCTTAGGTCTACGTGCTCTAATCAGAGTTTATCTAAATCTAGATTCCAAGGTTTGTACTAAACTTCCTCTGATACCAACTGTAACGCCCCGACCCCATCTACCCAGATTCGGTGCATTACTTCGTAACATTGGCATTATCACAAAAGATCAAGTCTCGAAAGACCGATTAGTTTAGTAGCCTTGGAAACACTAGATACATTCGTAAATGTTACATTACATCATAAAGTGAAAAACTACAACAACAAAGTCTCCATAGTCCACACTCATATCCTCTACTGACTATCCATGCAGGTCATTCATAAAATACTTCTTCACATCCTGGAAAATATTAAAACATTGAAAGGGGTGAGCTCAGATGCTCAGTAAGGATAACAATATTGCGGAAGCTTTCATAAATAAACATGAACATTTAAGGCAATGTGTAACTAAAACAAAAGCCTTTTAAACATGAACTTAAACATAATATGGAAAAAGTAAAAATGAGATAATGCCATTTACTTATTCACATGGATATTCTACTAGTCGAATAATCACATGCAATATCAATAGCCACTTTCATAATGAGGGAATGTATAATGCCGGACATTCTGAAACATTTTGTCAAGGCCTCGGCCAAGACGTCTAAAATGATTAAGTCCTCGGCCAAAACCATAAATCAAATTGGGAAAGGGCCTCGGCCAATTCCACGTCTAGTTGTCTCATGAGACCTACCGATGCATCGAGGAGCTATAGCGGGCTCCACCCGTCACTTATTAAGTCCAATACATTCCTCATATGAATAGGTTTAAACATATCATAAACCATAACATAATCATATCACAAAAAACATGCATAAAGGAAACATAACATTTCCACATTTCAATCACAAGATATCAATACAACACATTGATATAATAAAAACTCTTTCGAAACCATTTTCAATACCGAAATAAAATAAAGTTAAAACTTTGTATTTATTTATCATTAAAAAAAAGATGGCTTGTAGAGGAAGCCGAAACTCAAATAATGGTCATGGCGGCGGAGAAGTCGTTGTCGCCGCATAAGTATGGAATGAAAAACATTCCCTTTTGTCATTTAGAAAAACTCTTCATATAAAAAAGATTCCTTTTGAATAAACGTAAAAGTCAAAGGGGTTTATACACCGTATAAAAGAAAGTTGTGTATAAAACCAAATATGCCTCAATGAAAGGGGATTGAGACGAAGTCCTTAAAAAGATCATTTTTTTAAATAAAGTACACCTATAATGTTTATTCACTATAAGTACACATAAATAATGTAAAAATACAATATAGGACATAATTATATCATGACATAATTTGAAAGTAGGAGATTAACCCAAAGAATGGAAATTGGGTTAAGAAGTTCCCTTACCTCGTGTCTGACTTGACTCAACCGTTCTTTAACCTCCTGAATAATAAACTAGAGTTAATATATACCTTATTAAGAACCATTTTCAATTTCATTATCCTTATTATATCACTTATTACAATGATATGTACATTATGTAATTATTTAAGTTAATAACGGTCGTTTTGTCGATCTTTGGTACTTGAGTCAACAATAAACTTCTTATAATTTCAAGTTGTTTATGTGGTAGAATATCCATTATCTACAGAATTATATTCATGATTTAGATGTCATATATATCTTATATATCCAGTATATACATTCATTTATAATATTACGTAACATTTAGAGGTAAGAAATGAAATGCACCGTTCATGGAGACGGTAAGCCGTACGTACGCATGAACGCTACTTTCACTTCAATTTCATATTTAATGGAACTAAATCATAATGATATAAATGTATAATATAATTACAGTATAATATAGTGTATAATACCATTTAATCCATCCTTTATACATCCCACATATGGCATTAACGATTCAAATCACTTTGAGGGGGAGGTAGTCCGCACTTCCTAAAATGAAATTATCGCGTTTTACCAATAATGGAAATCATAAAGTATGCCATAAATGAGAAATACAGAAGCATAAGTAAAACATAAACACATTATATATCATATATAAATATAGTGACATCTTAATGGCCACCTTTTAAGGTGTTATATGAGTGTTGAACAATCATCGTTTCGTGAGGCAGAAATTCGCCATCCACAGAAACCGTATGTTCTTTAACCATTAGATGTAGGTGTGTGTAAGTGTAGCTCGAATCCTTCTTATAACAACATACTAGTATATTTAGTATACTGTTTTTGTTACAAAATAAATGAATAAAAAGATTTTAGGGGGGTTGGAGAAGAAAAATAAAACAAAACAACATTAGAGAAGACATTACCTCAAAATCGGGTAACTCTTTTTGATTTGAGCCAATGTCTTCCTTGAGAAGAGTTCTTCCCAAATTGAGGCTTCTAGTAGTAATAGGGTGAAGTTGGGAGATTATTTGGGCAGATTTTGGCCGAGCCAAATGGCTTGAAGGTGTGAATAAGGTGGGAGAGGTGGGGGCCTTTTATAAGTGGAGAGGAGGGGCTCTTTTGGAAAGATTGAAATGTTACATTATTACACAATGCATTTCGGATTCTAAACGTCCCACACTTATATAATTCATGGCTAAGGTGATACGGGTTCTACATCCACCCATCCAATAGTCTTTGGACAAGTGTAAGCCTTGTATTTTACATTATCGTTTCATTTTATTAAAATCGTTAAATAATGAGGTCATCGCTGCATCATAATGATGTCATAAATAATTTAATTTATTTAATGTCTAAAAATTATAAAAATAATACTATGATGTAGGAAATCTTTTTATCTTTCTAACTAATATTTATAGTCAAAATTTGGAATTTGGTAACCCCACTTAAAGTCTGTTTTAGTAAAACAACTCATGTTTGTGTCAATTTAATTTTAACATTAAATAAATATATATTAATGTCATTTTCCAACCAAAGTGGCTCCATGGGGTCCCCAAGTTGACCCATGGGTTTTCTTGGTCGGCCATGACTAATACAATAGGAGTAGGACAAGTGTCAAGCTCATCTCATATTATTAAAACATTATTTTTACCTTAAACTACACTAATTACCTCTAATCGCGATTAAGAACATAAAAGTTACTATTCACCAAAAATTATTTTAATCTTATTGAACCAAATTTTACTTCTTAATGACAACCATGTATGTAGGATTTTTGAAAATCAAATCACAGAAGTGGTAATATTTCATTTTAACGAAAAAATCAGTTTTTAACAACCACTTAGTGGTTTCACTATTCATCAAAAATTGAAGTTTTTCAGAATAAGGCCAAAATTTCACCCTAAGCTATAATTGATATTCAGAATTCAAAAATGATGTCTATTTTACAGAATTCCAAACATATAAGTTGAATTAATTAATTTTATAATTAATTCCCGTTGTCACAACAAATAGCGTGTTTTTCAGAAAAAATTTATATCAAAAGATTGGCAATTGTTTATGACCAATTTCAATGTTAAATTAATTCTAATGACCACCATTGGACAAAATGGTAAAAATATATTCTAATTATACTTTAAAAACACTAAATAGTATAATTTATCACTATAAATTATTTTGTTTAAAAAAGTTGTTTTTAAGTATTTTTCACTATTCATAAAAAATTGGAAGTTCTCAAAAAATTACAAAAAATTCAAATTTGGATAATTTCGATATTACGAATACAAAAATGAAGTCCATTTTGAAATATAAAATTTCTATAATTTTAAAAAGTGGTTATTACTATTCTTAACGGCTACTTTGATTAGTCGCGGTGTTTTAGAGCTCGAAGTTGCGTACAATGCAAGCTATTGCATTATTGAATGAGAAGCATATCGTGGAAGCTCGGGGTGTTACAGAGGGGGGGTGTGGGCTATCCAAGGAAGGGTTTGTTCTAACAAGGGAGGGTAGGGTGGGATATCTAGGTGGGATAGGGGTGTGGGTTGTACAAGGGGTGGGATATCTGGGTGGGGGTGTGGGCTATCTAGGGGGTGGGTTGTCCGGATGGGGGAGGAAGTAGGGGGGGATGTCCAGGTGGGGGTGGTCGGCTATCAAGGTGGGGGTGGGGTGGGGTGTCCAGGTGGGGGGTGCCAGGTGGGGGAGCTATCCAGGTGGGGGTGGGGTCTTTCCATGTCAGGGTGGGGTTGTATAGGTGGGGGTGGGTTTTCCTGGTGGGGTGGGGGAGCTGTCCAGGTGGGGGTGGGGTGGGCTCTCCATGTGGGGTGGGGACTGTCAAGGAGGCGGGTGGGCAATCTAGGGGGTTGTAGGTGGTAAGGGAGTTATTGGGTTGTGGGGGAGGGGAGTGGGATATATAGGGAAGGGGTGGGATGTAACGTCCCAAGTAATTAATTAATAATAGATATAGTTATCTAGGTCTATTTATGAATTATATAGTGTTTTAGCGGCTTAAAACGAGAATAAATCCAATCTTAAGCATGGAATCCACTAATATTTTTAAAAGATTGTTTTACTACCTTTTAGTGGAAACCCTTTTTTAAATCAATATTTTGACAATTTTATAAGCTCTGTTTGTCAAAATAGACATATTCTTTATGATTGGGACAATGAAATTTACTTTGGTTAAATTTTTGGTATTTTTCTGATGAAGTTCATTTTTTTAATAAATAGTGAAAAATGTTGTATTTTAATTCAAAACCACATTTTAATCTAATTTATTTATATGATTATATTATCTTTTGATTGGTTTTAAATTTAAATTAGAATATATTTTTACCATTTAACCCAATAGTGGTCATTGGAATTAATTTCACTTTGAAATTGGACTTAAACTAGTGTCAATATTTTGATATATATTGTTTCATAAAAACATGCTATTTGTTCTGACAACAGAAATTAATTATTAAATTAATTATTGTAACCTATATGTTTTGAATTTTTTAAAATAGACATCATTTTTGAATACGGAATATCAATTATAGCTTAGGGTGATGTTTTGGTATTTTTCTGAAAAACTTCATTTTTTTATGAATAGTGAAACCACTATGTGGTACTTAAAAAACTGATTTTTCATTTAAATGAAATTTTACCACCTATGTGTTTTGAATTTAAAAAGTCCGACATACATGGTTGTCATTATGAAGTAAAATGTAGTTTAATGGGATTAAAATAATTTTTGGTGAATAGTAACATTTAAGTTTTTAATCGCGATTAGAGGTAATTAGTGTAGTTTAAGGTTAAAATAATGTTTTAATAATATCAAATTACCTTGACACATGTCCTACCCTTATTGGATGTGTCATTTCCAAAAATGAAAATCCATCGGTCAACTTGGGGACCCCCTGGAGCCACTTTGGTAGGAAAATGACATTAATAACTTTTTATTTAATGTTAAAATACAAATGTCACAAACATGTGTTGTTTTACTAAAACAATTTTTAAATGGGGTTATACAAGTCATAATTTTGAATAGAAATATTCATTAGAAAGATAAAAATATTTCCTACATCATGATAGTTTTTTTTATAATTTTTAGACATTAAATAAATTAATTATTTATGACACCATGATGATGCAGTGATTACCTCATTATTTAACGATTTAAATAAAACGAAAAGATAATGTAAACTCTAAGACCTACACTTGTAAAAAACCTATTGTATGACTATATTTAGAACCTTTATCACCTTATCCTCAAAATATATCAATTTGGGACCTTTAAAATCTGATACTCATTTGAAAATAAAGTAACATTTTATACCTTTCCAAGAGTGCCCCTCCTCTCCTCTTATAAAAGGCCCCCAACTCTACCTCCTTACACACACTTCTCAAGCCTTTGGCTCAGAAAATATCAGATCATTTTGTCTCTACACATACCTATCCTCATCCTAGAATCCTTACCTTATGCATAAAGCTCTTCAAGAAACCCTTTTGGTTCAAACCAAAGGGAGTTACCAGATTTTAAGGTAATGTCTTCACTTGTGTTCTTTTGTTTTATTTTTCTTCTCCAACCCCCTAAACTCTGTTTATTCATATCTTTTGTAACAAATCCAGTATCTTTAATATTCTAGGATGTTTTATAAGAATAATTCGAGCTAAAATTACACACACCTACATCTAAGGGTTAATGAACATACTGTTTCTGTGGATGACGAATTTCTACCTCACGAAACGATGATTTTTCAATATTCTTCTAACACCATCAAAGGTGGCCATTAATATGTCACTATATTTATATATGATATATAATATGTTTATTTTTTCCTTAATCTTCTGTATTTTTCATTTATTTCATACCTTTATGACTTCCATTATGGGTATACGCGATATCTTCATTTTAGGAAGTGCGGACTACCGCCCCCTCAAAGTGATTTGATTCGTTAATACCATATGTGGTACGTATAAAGGATAGATTTAATGATATTATATATGATACCATACATGAATTAAAATACTATTATGTATCATTATGTTTAATTTCATTAAATATGAAATAGAAATGGAATTAGCGTTCATGTGTACTCACGACTTACCGTCTCCATGAACGGTACATTTCATTTCTTACCTCTAAATGTTATGTAGTATTATAAATGCATGTATATACAGGATATATATGATATATATTATATCTAAATCATGAATATAATTCTGGATATAATGGATATTATACCACATGAACAACTTGTAATTATAAAGAGTTTATTTTTGACTCAAGTACCAATGATCAACAAAATGACCATTATTATCCTAAATAATTACATAGTGTTCATGACATGGTAATAAGTGATATAAAAGGAATAATGAACTTGAAAAATGTTCTTAAGAAATTAGAAATTAACTCAAGTTTATTATTCATGATATTAAAGAACGATCGAGTCAAGTCGGACACGAGGTAAGGGAATCCGTCTCAATCTCTTTTCATTGAGGCATATTTTGTTTTATACACAACTTTCTATTATATGGTGTATAAACCCCTTTGAATTTTACGATTATTAAAAATTAATCTTTTTATACAAAGCATTTACGAAATGACAAAAGGGAATGTTTTTTTGTACGTATGCGATGACAACGACTTCTCCGCCATCGTGGCCATTATTAGAGTTTCGGCTTCCTCTACAGGCCATAACCTTACTTTTTTTTAAAATGAAAAATAAATACCATGTATTACTTTTCTATTATATTTCTATTTAAAATGGTTTTCATAATGTTTTTATTATATCAATGTGTTGTATTGATATCTGGTGATTGAAATGTGGAAATTTTATGTTTCCTTTATGAATGTTTTACGTGATACGATTATGTTATGGTTCTTGGGCATTGTTATAAAGATGGTTTGTTCCATGATAAACTAATGGTGGGTGAGCCGGACATAGATCTCTAGTGCATTGGGTAATGTGAAGGAGTTAAACATTAAGGTTTCTCCGAATAGATTTAGGGAATATACTATGATGGGTATTCCAAACGTAACCAAGAGGGTTATCCCTACGTAAGAATGTTATGAATGCCTCATGGTACCTTTATGTCTTATGATTTCTATGATTTATTCATGTTTTGATGAGGTCTGTTAAAGTGCTTATGTTTTATGGGTAAAGTATGGATTCATTCTTATGTATATATGTACTCATGTTTCCTTTCCATATTTCTATAACCCTTACTGAGCTTTTTATGCTAATACCAATTTTTTGAAATGTTTTTCATAGGTCAAGGGAATGGTACATGCACTACTAGAAACCTGACTTTTCCCAACGCTTCTATACCAACGGTTTGTAAAAACCGTTGTTATATGTCCTTTTTTCCAATGGTTTGGCCAAACCATTGGGAAATCCCACGTTGTGGCCACTTTTCCCAACGATTTGCCAAAACCATTGGGAAAGGGTTTACCTATCCCAACAGTTCAACCAAACCGTTGGGAAAATTACACTTTGTGGCCACCTTTCCCAACAGTTTGGCCAAACCATTGGGATAGGTATACCCTTTCCCAATGGTTTTGGAAAACCGTTGGGAAAAGTCCACTTTGGGGACAGCTTTCCCAATGGTTTTTCCAAACCATTGGGAAAGGGTACACCTATCCCAATGGTTGTCCAAAAAAGTTGGGAATGGTCCCTAGAAATCAACCTTCAACCCAAAATAAATTCCAGAATCAAGAACTATACCAACGGTTGTCCAAACCATTGGTATAGGTCCTGGGAATTTTTATCATATCTTCTTACCGAGAACATTATATAAATCAAAATTTAAAATAATTATGACAATACATATATATATATTTATGTAATTATATTCACAAAAGTCATGTTATGTAAGTGGTTAAGTCGTTCAATGATAAACTAGGGGTCCTGGGATTAAATCCCAATGAATTGTTTTTTGAAATTCATATACCAATGGTTCCATAACAGTTGGTATATATTTTCATATTACTTATACAAACGGTTTACAAAACTGTTGGCATAGGTCTATACCAACGGTTTTCGTAAAACCGTTCGTATAGACCTATCCCAACGGCTTACTTGGGTACGGTTCTCCAAACCATTGGTATATGTTATTTTTCCAGTAGTGATGATATGATGATAGTGTCATGGAAGTGTCAAGAAAGAATCCATGTTTTATTTTAAATATGTTTCCATTGATGGTGAAAATGAATACTATATTTTATTTAACCACTTTTTTTTAATGTGGAATGTAATACATGTTTTATAATCTAATTCTCTAAAACTCTAAACCTAAAAAGATCCTAAATGTTTAATCTGTAATAACTCATGATTATGTAATGTTTAAGGCTGGGGCCTTATAGTTGGTATCAAAGGTCGGTTTAGATAACCTTAAGAGATATAATTCTATTAAATTATTATCCAAAAATATTTTATTTGGTCAAATTGAAATGATATAGCATTTGAAGATTACCATGTTGCTTCATCTAATACATGTTTGTTCATAATGGTTTTCCATAGAGGAAATAGGGAGGCAGTGCTAGGAAGGCATACATAAGGAACTGGCCTTCCAAATCAGCATCCTGAGATGGTCAGAATTGGAATTGAAGAGTTTGTTGCAGTAATGGAAAAGTTGAATCAAGCGATAAATGGTGGCGGTATCCATGCAGGAGATCAGCCAGATCAACCACAGAGGAACATGTCAGTGGTGGAACATTTCATGAGGCAACATCCCCCATCATTCAGGGGATCATCTGACCATGTGCTAGTTGAAGTGTGGATTAAAGCACTGGAAAAGATTTTCGATGTCATGGGGTGTTCAGACAATCAAAAGGTTAGTTATTTTATTTACCGTTTTTAGGGTGAAGTAGATAAGTGGTGGTCGATGGTTAAAATATCAGGGAAACTGATGAGATTGATGCTTTAGACTGGGATAAATTAAATGGTATGTTTCTTGAGAAGTATTTTCCTAAGGCTGTTCGACATAGGATGGAAAAACCAATTCCTAAAATTGAGGCAAGAGGAGGACTCCGTGGCTGCCTATGAAGAAAGGTTTACTCGATTGGCAAGGTATGCTCCAAATTTTCTTTGAGACCTTGATAGTAAAATCAATCGTTCTTACTCAAGATTAAAGCCAAAATATCGAAGGGCATTAGCTTCTCGTGAGTTCAAAAGTTATGAAATGATTTTTCGATGTGCTGAGAAGATGGAAATAGAGTTTGTCGATGATCAAGTGTTCTATAACAACTAGTAGAAGAAGAGAATGAGGTGGCAGGATAAAGGAAGGGATTATTCAAAAAGATCTGACGGTAAGAAAACTATGTTTCCAGTTTGTGATAAATGTGGTAAAAGTCATGCTGGGGAATGTCTTCTGAATTCTGTAAAGTGCTACCGATGTGGTAAGATGGGACATAAGGCTCATGATTGCACTGAAAAAGATCAAGGTGATGGTAAGACCAAATTTGATTTACAGTTAGTGAAATGTTTTAAGTGCAATGAGATGGGTCACTATGAAAATGAGTGTCCATAAAAGAGCTTGAGTGATGGGAAGCAGTTAGAATACAAGAATAAAGGGGTGGTGAAATCCTTTGCAACTACTTCAGAAGATGTCGGTCCATCAAATGAACTTGTATCAGGTACTTTGTTTGTTTTTTCAGATTATGCCAGTGTGTTGTTTGATTCGGGCTTTTCACATTCTTTCATCTCTAAAAACTTTTCTAGTAAAATGGGAATACCATATCAGGAAATGACTCCTGAACTTGTTGTAAAAACACCTGGGGGAAATGTTCATGCAAAAAGAATTTATAAGAATCTTCCTATCCTTATCTGTGGAAAGAACCTACTTGAAAACCTTATTGTTTTACCATTAGTAGAGTTTGATGTTATCCTGTGTATGGATTGGCTCTCTATTTACCATGCTAAGATTGACTGTAGATCTAAAAAAGTTTCTTTTCAGAAAGACTTTCAGTTTGTGTACAATAATGAACCCTTACTTTTGATAATATATCAATAGGCCGAGAGACTTGTAAAACATGGAAATGAATGTTACCTTGCACATATCATTGAAAACAAGGGAACTATTCAGATTAATGATGTTCTAGTGGTAAATGAGTATCTTGAAGTTTTTCGTGATGAGTTTCCTGGAATAATACCAGATCGGGAAGTTGAATTTACTATTGACTTAGTTCCTAATGCTAAGCCAATTTCAAAAACCCCTTGTCGAATGGCTCAAACTGAACTTTTAGAATTGAAGGAGAAATTGAATGATTTATTAGAGAAAATTTTCATTCGACCTAGCACATCACCATGGGGTGCTCCTATTTTATTTGATAAAAAGAAAGATGGTTCTATGAGACTTTTCATTGATAATAGAGCCTTGAATAACATCACTTTTAAGAACAAATATCCTTTGCCTCATTTCGATGATTTGTTTGATCAGCTCCTGGAAGCTCAGTATTTTTCAAAGATTGACCTGAGATCGTGGTACCATCAGTTGAAGGTAAAGGAATAAAATGTTCCTAAGACCGCGTTTTGTACAAGATATGGCCATTATGAGTTTGTTGTAATGCCTTTTGGGCTACCCAATGCACCCGCAGTATTCATGGACCTTACGAATAAAATTTTCCACGAGTTCTTGGATACGTTTATGGTGGTTTTCATTAATGATGTTTTGGTGTTTTCAAAATGTAAAGAGGAGCATGAAAAACATTTAAGGGTTATTTTGCAAACCATGAAAGAAAAGAAATTTTATGGGAAATTCTGCAAGTGTGAGTTTTGGTTGCAACAAATTTCTTTCCTTGGTCACATTGCTTCTAAATATGGGATAATTGTTGATCCTGCAAAAACAAAGGTTTTTGAAGAATGGAAAAGACCCACAAATGTAACTGAGATTCGTAGCTTCCTTGGTTTGGTATTCTATTACTGAAGGTTTGTTAGAAATTTTTCACGGTTACCTAGTCCAATGACTAAGATAACTCGGAAGGGTGTTAAGTTTATCTAGACAAAAGAATGTGATTATTGTTTTCCAAAATTGAAAAGAAGATTAGTGAATGCTCCAGTTTTGTCACTACCTTCCAGAAATGGCGAGTTTGTTATCTACAGTGATGATTCATTAAAAGGACTTGGTTGCATCCTAATGCAGAATGATAAGGTAATTGATTATGCTTCACATCAGTTGAAAACTCATGAGGTAAATTACCCTACACATGATTTGGAATTAGCTGCTGTTGTTTTTGCTTAAAAAATTTGGAGGCATCATTTGTATGGAGTAAAGTGTGAAATATATATCAATCACAAAAGATTAAAGTATATATTCACTCAGAAATAATTGACCATGAGATAGAGGATATGGCTAGAATTAATCAAGGATTATGATTCTACAATTCATTACCATTCGGGAAAAGAAAATAAAGAGGCTGATGCTTTGAGTCGAAAAAGTAATGCTTCATTAACAATGTTGCATTTGGAACATGATCCTTTGGTTAAGGATTTGATGAACTTTGGCATAAAAGTTGTTGGTGCAGGATGCCCTTCTGTTTTGTTTCAGGTATCAGTGAAATATTATCTATCATACAGAATCAAGCAAGCACAAAAGCAGGATAGTGAGATGCAGAAAAAGGTAGAGCTGGTTAAGAAGGGTTAGTTGCCTGAATTCAACATTGATAATGATTGTGTTATGAGATTTGGGAAGAGATTGTGTGTGCCTTGTGATTCACAGTTGAAGAGAGAGTTTTTATGTGAAGCTCATAGTTCTCCGTTTTCAGTTCATCCAGGAAGTACTAAGATGTATAGGGATCTTCAGGAGTATTACTGGTGGGACGGAATGAAAAGGGATATTGCTGATTTTACTGTGAATTGTTTGACTTTTCAACAGTTAAAAGTAGAGAGGCAGTTACCTAAAGGGATGCTTCATCCCTTACCTGTACCAGAGTGGAAATGGGAGAATATATCCATGGACTTCATTATGGGATTGCCGAAGACACCTCGAGGTAATAATGTAGTCTGGGTTATTGTTTATAGCTTGACTAAATCTGATCATTCCCTTGCTATATGAGATACTTTTTCCCTAGATCAACTTTCTTGTTTGTATCTTAAAGAGATAGTCAGGTTACATGGAGTTCCCCTCTCCATTGTATCTGATCATGATCCCAGGTTTACTTCTAACTTTTCGAAAGGCCTTCAGAATTCGTTGGGTAGTGAATTAAATTTTAGTACATCTTTTCATCCTCAATCAGATGGGTAGTCCAAACGAACAATTCAGACATTGGAAGATATGATACATGCTTGTTCGATTGATTATCAGGGAAGTTGGGACCAATATCTTTCTTTGGTTGAATTTTCATATAATAACATTTTTCATTCCAGTATATAGATGGCACCATTTGAGGCGTTATATGGGAAGTAGTGTCAAACTCCAGCTTTCTGGGATGAAGTGGGTGAAGGGAAGTTGATTAGACCAGAATTTGTAGAAAAGTTGGCAGAAAAAGTTCAGCTGATAAAGAAACACATGAGAATAGCTCAGAGCAGGCAGAAGAGTTATGCGGACAATTGGAGGAAGTATCTCTCTTTTGAGTTAGGTGATCATGTTTTTTTTCAAAGTCTCACCATGGAAAAGTGTGATACGATTTGGTAAGAAAGGAAATCTAAGTCCAAGGTTCATTGGACCATATGAAATTCTGGAGAGAGTTGGATCAGTTGCTTACCGAGTGGCTTTACCTCCGAGTTTATCTCAGGTACACAATGTTTTTCAGGTTTCGATGTTGAGAAAGTATATGCCCGATCCATCTCATGTTTTGAGCCCAGAGGTAGTTCAGTTGGAAGAGAATCTCTCTTAGGAAGAACAACCAGTCCAGATTCATGACCACAGGGAGAAAGTGTTGCAGAATAATGTGATTCATCATGTAAATGTTTTGTGGAAAAACCATATGGTTGACGAGGCAACGTGGGAATCTGAAAATGTTATGAGAGATAAATTCCCCACTTATTCGATAAGTAAATAAATTGCGGGGATGCAATTTTCTAATGGGGGGAAGGATGTAACATCACAAGTAAGTAATGAATAATAGATATAGTTATCTATGTCTATTTATGAATTAGATAGTGTTTTAGAGGATTAAAATGAGAATAAATCCAATCTTAAGCATGGAATACACTAATATTTTTAAAAGATTGTTTTACTGCCTTTTGGTGGAAACCTTTTTTAAATCAAACTTTTGACAATTTTATAAGCTGTATTTTTAAAAGTAAACTTATTCTTTATGATTGGGACATTTAAATTTACTTTGGGTAAATTTTTGGTATTTTTCCGAAAAAGTTCATTTTTTAATGAATAGTGAAAAATGTTGTATTTTAATTCAAAACCTCTTTTTAATCTAATTTATTTATATGATTATATTATCTTTTGAATTGGTTTTAAAGTTAAATTAGAATATATATTTACGATTTAACCCAATAGTGGTTGTTCGAATTAATTTCACTTTGGAATTGGACTTAAACTAGTGTCAATCTTTTGATATATATTTTTTCATAAAAACACGCTATTTGTTCTGACATCGGGAATTAATTATTAAATTAATTATTGTAACTTATATGTTTTTAATTTTGTAAAATAGTCATCATTTTTTAATTCTGAATATCAAATATATATTAGGGTGATGTTTTGGTATTTTTCTGAAAAACTTCAATTTTTGATGAATAGTAAAACCACTAAGTGGTACTTAAAAAACTGATTTTTCGTTTAAATGAAATTTTACCACCTCTGTGTTTTGAATTTCAAAAATCCAACAAACATGGTTGTCATTAGGAAATAAAATGTAGTTTAATGGGATTAAAATAATTTTTTGGTGAATAGTAACATTTAAGTTTTTAATTGCGATTAGAGGTAATTATTTTAGTTTATGGTAAAAATAATGTTTTAATAATATGAAATGACCTTGAAACATGTCCTACCCTTATTGGATGTGTCATGGCCGACCAATAAAATCCATTGGTCAACTTGGGGACCCCATGGAGCCACTTCTGTAGGAAAATGACATTAATAACTTTTTATTTAATGTAAAAATAAAAATGTCACAAACTTGTGTAGTTTTACTAAAACAATTTTTAAATGGGGTTATCCAAGTCATAATTTTGACTATAAATATTCATTATAAAGCTAAAAATATTTCCTAAATCATGATATTTTTTTATAATTTTTAGACATTAAATAAATTAAATTATTTATGACACCATGATGTTATAGCGATTACCTCGTTATTTAACGATTTAAATAAAATGAAATGATAATGTAAAATATAAGACCTAAACATGTAAAAAACCTCCCTTATCACCTTATCCTCAAAATACATCAATGTGGGGCCTTTAAAATCCGAAACCCATTTGAAAAGAAAGCAACATTTTATACCATTCCAAGAGTTCCCCCCTCTCCTCTTATAAAAGGCCTCCACCTCTACCTCCTTACACACACCTCTCAGGCCATTGGGTCAGCCAATCTCTGACCATTTTGTCTCTCCACATCTAATTATAGAAGCCTTACCTTATTCAGTAATCTCTTCAAGAAACCCTTTTAGTTCAAACCAACGGGAGTTACCTGAATTTAAGGTAATGTCTTCACTTGTGTACTTTTGTTTTATTTTTCTTTTGCAACCCCCTAAAATCTTTTTATTCATTTATTTTGTAAAAAATACAGTATCTTAAATATAATAGGATGTTTTTATAAGAATAATTCGAGCTACACTTACCCACACCTACATCTAATGGTTAAAGAACAAACTGTTTCTGTGGAAGGAGAATTTCTGCCTCACGAAACGATGATTGTTCAATATTCTTCTAACACATTCAAAGGTGGCAATTAAGATGTCACTATATTTATATATGATATATAATATGTTTATTTTTTCCATAAGATTCTGTATTTTTCATTTATGGCATCCATTATGGGTATACGCGATATCTTCATTTTAGGAAGTGCGGACTACCGCCCCCTCAATGTGATTTGATTCGTTAATACCATATGTGGTACATATAAAGGACAGATTTAATGATATTATATATGATACCATACTGGAATGAAAATACTATTATGTATCATTATGTTTTAATTCCATTAAATATGAAATAGAAATGGAAGTAGCGTTCATGTGTACGCACGGCTTACTCTCTCCATGAACGGTGCATTTCATTTCTTACCTCTAAATGTTATGTAATATTATAAATGCATGCATATACTAGATATATATGATATATATGATATCTAAATCATGAATATAATTCTGGATATAATGGATATTTTACCACATGAACAACTATTAATTATAAAGAGTTTATTTTTGACTCAAGTACCAATGATCAACAAAACGACCATTATTATCCTAAATAATTACATAGTGTTCATGACATGGTAATAAGTGATATAAAATGAATAATGAACATGAAAAATGTTCTTAGGAAAGTATAAATTAACTCAATTTTATTATTCAAGAGGTTAAGGAATGATCGACTCAAGTCGGACACGAGGTAAGGGAATCCGTCTCAATTTCCTTTCATTGAGGCATATTTTGTTTTATACACAACTTTCTTTTATACGGTGTATAAACCGATTTGAATTTTACAATTATTCAAAAGGAATATTTTTATTTGAAGTGTTTACTAAATGACAAAAGGGGATGTTTTTTTTGTCATACCTATGTGGCGACAATGACTTCTCCGCTGTCATGACCATTATTAGAGTTTCGGCTTCCTCTACAAGCCATAACCTCACTTGTTTTAAAAATGAAAAATAAATACAATGTATTATTTTTCATTTATTTTGCTATTGAAAATTGTTTTCATAATGTTTTTATTATATCAAAGTGTAGTATTGATATATTGTGACTGAAATGTGGAAATGTTATGTTCCCTTTATGCATGTTTTACATGATACGATTATGTTATGGTTCTTGGGCATTGTTATGAAGACCGGTGGTTCTGTGATAAACTAAGGGCGGGTGAGCCCGATATATCTCTCCAATGCATTGGGTAACACGAAGGAGTTAAAATTTAAGGTTTCTCCGAATAGATTTAGGGAATATACTATGATGGGTATTCCAAACGTCACCAAGAGGGTTACTCCCTATGTAAGAATGTTATGAATGCCTCAAGTAACCATTATGTCTTATGATTTCTATGATTTATTCATGTTTTGATGAGGTATGTTAAAGTGATTTTGTTTTATGGGTAAAGTATGTTTTCATTCTTATGCATATATGTACTCATGTTTCCTTTCCATATTTTTATATCCCTTACTGAGCTTTTTATGCTCATCCCAATTTTTGGAAATGTTTTTCACAGGTCAAGGGAATGATACATGATATGATGATAGTGTCAAGGAAGTGTAAAGAAAGAATCCATGTTTTATTTTAAATATGTTTCTGTTGATGGGAAAAATGAATACTATATTTTATGTAACCACTTTGTTTAAATGTGGAAAGTAATGCAAAATATATGATCTAATTCTCTAAAACTCTAAACCTGAAAATATTCTCAATTTTTAATCTTGTAATAACTCATGATTAATTAAGGTTTAAGGATGGGGCCTTATATGGAATGTTAGTGGGTGCGGTGGGAAATCCATGTGGGGAAGGGGTAGGGGATTTCCAGGAGTGGGATGTCCAAGGGGTGGTGGTGGGTTGTCCCGGTGGGGGAGGGGTTGTGGGTTGTCCAGGGAGGAGGGGGTTGTCCAGGTGGGGGTGGGGGTTGTCCTGGCGGGATGGGGGCTATCCAGGTGGCGGGTTACGTGGGTGTAGGTGTTTGGGGGGGGGGGGGGGGGTTGGGGGTGTTGGCTACCCAAAGAGGGGGAGGGATGTTCACTCCGATACTCTATAAAAAATAGGAATCACATATAACTATTGTATAGTTTTTTCACACGTTAAGACTTTTCTTGATGTTTCATACCCACACTCACTCTTACACTTCAAATAAGAAGAGATCTATGCAACGAAATTTCACTCAGGTTCTTATACACTATCCATATAGATCTCTTACAAATTAAACAATTGTACAAATTCATATCCCCAAATTATATAACAAGGCTCATACTCCCATGAGTAGTGTCTAATTGAATATTTTCTTATATACGTAAAAAATAGACATAGGATCATATTTAACACACACACAAAAAAATTCAAACAAAGAAAATACAATATTTAAACCTTATAACACAACCTAGAATTAGTTCTCAGCTAGCCTATCAAAGCATCAATAATCCAAATACTAAGCTCAAAATATGGAGGTTTGTATACAATTAGGTGTATTTTTTTAAATTCATGTATGATATTTTAAGTGGAAGATAAAATTTGATCCACGTATGATATTTGGAGGTGTGTTTACAATTAGGTGTCTTGTGATTTATATGTATGATGTTCATAGTTTACAACAATAGTCCTTTGGGTCATCTATAATAGGCTTGATTTCATGATACAATTGGATAGAGATTGGATTCTATGACCCTAGTTTGGGGGTGGACTCCCCCACCACCATCGACAGCACCCCTCCCCCACCCCTAGACACCCCCACCCCCTGGACACCCCCACCACTAAGGATAGCCCCCACCCCCTGGATCACCCCCACCCCCTAGACAGCCCAACTCCCTTAGACAGACCCCCTAGACACCACCCAACCCCAAGGACACCCCACACCCCCTAGACACCCCCACCCCTACTGGAAAACATCCCCACCCTGCACAGCCCCCCTAGACACCCCCACCCCTTCGACACCTGTAACACCCGAGACTTTTATGAGAAATATTTTTGTTTTCATAAAACATAAAAGGAATCTTTCACTACACACAACACTAGCTTGGCTTGCTTTACACGCAATCGTGACCTTCCTCGATAGCTTGTGTCGTACGCAATACCGAGTTTCACTAAACAACGATATACTATTAAAATATAATTAAAACTAGCCATTATGAATAGTAATAACCACGTTTTAAAATTTTATAAATTTTGTTTTTCAAAATGGACTTCATTTTTGGATTCGTAATATCGAAATTAGCGTAGGGTGAAATTTTGGTATTTTTCTGAAAACATTAAATTTTTGATGAATAGTGAAACCATTGAGTGGTACTTAAAATAACTGAATTTTTCATAAAACATAATTTTACCGCTTCTGTAAGTGGAATTTCAAAAATCCGAGAGACACGGTTGATGTCAGTAAGTAAAATGTGGTTCAATGAGATAAAAATAATTTTTGGTGAATAGTAACTTTTTACTTTTATTTACCACGGTTAAAAGAAAATAGGGTAATTAAGGGTACAAATGACATTATTATTACCCTAACACATGTCCTAATTCTATTGGATAAGTTTAATTCGTCCAAAAACAATCTTAGGAATAAAAGATAACCATTTAGGCTCACTTGGATTAGATTAGGACATTTATTATTAATTTATTTAAAGAAGGGTTAAAATAGTTAAAATAAAATTGTAATAAATAAATCATTTTTAATATAGGGTTATACATAAGATAAATTCGACTATAAATATTCATTAGAAAGCTAAAAATATTTCCTACATAATGGTATTTTATTTTTAATTTTTAGACATTAAATAATTTAATTTATTTATGATACAAAGATGATGCAGTAATTATCTTATTAATGAAATATTGACATAATTGATGTTATAAATACCAAATTAAATGTAATTTGAGACTTTTTATGAATTAAACTAATTTTATAGGTTAATATGACATTTTAGGATTGATTAATTAAATTTTTTCGAACTAGTAATTCTGTTCCGATTTTCACAAAAAACAATTGCTAAATAGTGTCAAATTTGACATAAAATAGTTTTGAAAACAAATATTATATTATTAATTATTATTTTATTCCTAAAAAACTAAGGTTCTTCCAAATGACTTATATAAGGTTATATATTTTAATAATAAACAATTTGGGTTTCGTTTGGCTGCTTATAGTAAGTTTATTAACCATATCGTATAAGAACATAAGAAGACACGGTAAAAGTAAAATTATTTAAGTTAATGTAAAATCTAAATGATAAGGTTAAAATAGGAACCTAAACATGTCTAAATTCTTTTGGATGAGATTATTTCGACCTATACCCACCTTATCTTCGAAATATATCAATTTGGAGCTATTAAAAACCGAATTTGTCTTTATAATAAAATAATAGTTTTAGTTATTCCAAAGGTTCCCCTCTCCTCCCTTATAAAAGGGCACCTCCTCCCTCTCCTCCTCACACCAACTTGAGCCTTCAAGATCGGCCAAACCCTGCCACTTTCTCATCTCCACTTCCCTAGAAACATCCTAGAGGTACTGGTCTTCTTCAAAGACCACTTTTAGTGCCCTAAATGGAGATCACAAAGAGGCGCTTCAAAGAAGAGGTAATGTCTGTTACAAATTCTTTCAACTTTATTTCTTTTTCCACTTATTCTTCCTAGATTGTTTCATTATGAAGTAATAACATCAGTATCACTCATATACTGATATGTAATTATAATCATGAAACAACCCTATTTCACCATCTATCCATCCTATGGAAAACGAAATCATCGCGCGTGCGTACATACGGAATACCGTCTCCACGTCGTGGTGTAATCTATTTTCCACCACCACCTTACTTGGATGGGTATAATGGTGTATATAATAACTATATATGATTATTGTAAAGTGATATTGATTCTGAAATAGTATACATACACTCCAATACAATTCCAGGATCATGAGAACGATATCATCGCTCGTGCGTACGTACGGACTACCGTCTCCACGACGCAATGAGATTCGTTCTCCACGTTAACCATTCATGAATGATTATAAAGTATATATAATATGTAATCATGAAATATATGACATAATAATGATACTGGATTTATGTGTATATATATGTATGTCATCTACTTAATTACTTTCAACTCAATAAGGAAACGAAAATAGCGTTCATGCGTACGTACGGCCTACGGTCTCCATGAACGGTGTATTTCGTTCCTTTTACTGATCAATTATATATATGTATATTCTGAATATATATTATATAAATCATGTTTTATATTATTTAATTAAGTAATCATGATCTAATTAATCATAAGAATAATTACAAGTCAAAACACGGACGACAAATGAAACGATTTTACCCAAAACGCTCCTTAACATGGAATTTACAAAAGAACTGGTAATATAAAGTCATAAGTGAACCATATATGACATCATAACAATGAGTATGATTCTGGAATAAGTCAATAAAATTATTTAAATCATTATACATGAGGTTCAGACACTTACGAAGAAAATCGGACCTAAGGTAAGGGAAATATCGCAATCACATTTTTATCCGAGATTGTTTATACTTTGGTATTTACTGGGGTGTATTTTATCATCCACATCCATGTTTCCTCAATATGTAATATTGTTTCCATCCACATACAATTGTTTAAATCCAATTTTACCCTTCTGTGAGTTTTTACTAAAAGATATGAAAGGAATATTTTGTCGTTTTTCGTACGAGGTACTTTTTGACTTTTCCAAAAAAAGGACGAGAAGAATGTTTTTTAACTTATACGGCATAAATAGATTTTTAAAATTTTTTTTCCAAGAAGCTTCGTTTACAGGTTTTCAAGTTTAATTTTAATCAACTTATTTTAGTTTAAATTTGTATGACATGTTAAGAAATGAAAAATGGTTTTGAAGTAGAAAGGATAGTTTCCTCAAGAATGGAGTTCAAGAGTTTTATCAAAATTATTTTCCATCTAAGATAATATAGGGTTCTGTTTCTATCCTTATTATGACATGGATTTGATTATGTTGTGATGGAAATATTTTTATGAATTTATTTATCCTATATGAATTGTTTTATGATGTCATGAGGTTTAAGATTCCCATTTTTATTACATGGGTTATGAAATGATGTGTGGTTTATGATTTTGTGGCACACATAAGAATGGTATCATTATGAGATTGGTGGGACCTATATCTCCCTCCAATTCATTGGGTAATGATTTTATATCTCATGAGATAGACATGGCTGGAACGGCAGGTTAAACCGGATCAGTGAAACAGTACTGAAATGAGGAGTGAACTCGGTTCAGAAATGGACTTTCTCCACTAAGATAGTCTTGGCAATGATTCTTGACTAATAAGAAATGATTATATATGATTATGTGTGTATGCCACAAAGTTTCATGTTTTAAGTTATGATTATTGGGATTACATTTCACTACTATGATTTATCCCATGTTATGATATTATGATCTCTTTTGCAGGTTAAGATTTCCAAAATGTTATGTTCTTATGAATATGATGTGATTGATATTTCTTTTGTTTACCCTTACTGAGAATTTTAGCTCACCCTTTTATGTTTTTTTTCCCCA
This sequence comes from Viscum album, assembly GCA_963277665.1. Taxonomy (NCBI): domain Eukaryota; kingdom Viridiplantae; phylum Streptophyta; class Magnoliopsida; order Santalales; family Viscaceae; genus Viscum; species Viscum album. Next base: position 48,836,271 of record OY728152.1, on the reverse strand, counting down.
GGATATTAAGAAAGGATTTAGGTATAAAAAAAAGAAGATCTTTATGGGAGATGTTGAAGATCTTTCACCACGATTAGAAGATTATATTCCAAGTTTCCAAAGACCCTAAATTATTACGGTCCTTGTGTGTGTGTTTTTTGTTATGTACTAAGTATTCCGAAAAAGTAATTTAATGTCCATGTAGGTCAAGCTTCGGGTCTCTACAGTTGGTATCAGAGGAAAGGTTTAGTCAACCTTTGGAAACTAGGATGTGAAAGCCTTAGTAAGAACGCTAAGGATAAGTCTAAGCATAGAACACAATCTTAGTGTTTTAGAAATGGCCATGAATAACCTAGGATAAGACCTTAAGTTTGAAATTTTATTCTTGATTATATGGTTTTCCTATTATAATTAGTCTTTCTCACACTATTCTTCTTGGTTTTAGTGAATGGCGGGAACCCGAAGGAACCGTGTTAATGCGGAATGCGACGGGTAATGAAATGATTGTCCCCCTGAGCAACCAAACGTTATGGGATCTGGAATGAAAATTCTTTTAGCCATGCTCACACAACTTTCTCAAGCTATGAATCATGCCGGACTTCCAAACGAGCAAAGGAAGGAGCAACATTCTATTGAATCCTTCATGAGGTAGCATCCACCTTCTTTCAGCGGGTCTACTGATCCATTAGTTGCTGAACAATGGATTAGTACTACTGAAAAGATATTTCCAGTTCATCAATGTTCTGAACATGATAAAGTCATCCTAGCAGTGTATCGTTTGGAAGGAGATGCTTATCAATGGTAGAATCTTATTAAGAATATGAGGCAAAGGGATTAAATTGAGTCCATGGAATGGGACGAGTTCAAGAACTTATTTTTCAATAAGTACTTCCCTCGTATTCTCCGAACAAAGATGGAGAAAGTGTTTCTTGAACTGAAGCAAAAGGATGATGAATCTGTTGGTACTTATGAAGCAAATTTTACAAGACTTGCAAGGTATGCTTCTGGTATTATTATCCAACCTGATACTAAGATCGATCGATTCTTTAGTGGCTTAAAACCAAGTCTTCGAAGGGCGTTAGCCATAAGGGACTTCAATAGCTACGAGGAAATCGTTCGATGTTCTCTCAAAGTCAAGATAGATATTAAAGTAACCCATCAGTCATATGGGTTTGATAATAAGAGGAAAATGGAATTCAAAGGAAAATCTAAAGATCACACTGAAATTAAGAAGAGCTTTCCCTTATGCTAAAAGTATGGAAAGAATCATAGAGAGAGTTGTCTTAAAAGGACAAGTAAATGTTTCAAATGTGGAAAGGAAGGTCATAGGGCATTTGAATGCCACAATGAATGGAAGAATATGTCTAATGATGCAAACAAAGGAAGGGACACATAGAATGAACCTACTACACTTCAATATTTCAAGTACAAGGAGATGTGGCATTATGCCAATAAATGCCTTAATCCAAGGGTTGTTGATAACGATCGACATCAAAAAAATCGTAAGGCTAAAGACAAAGGGAATTCACCTGCAATTTCTATCAGCGATGTAGAGTACGATAACGATGTTGTGAAAGGTACACTTACCATCCACTCTAAAGTAGAAAATGTTTTATTTGATTCTGGATCCACCCACTCGTTTATTTCTGAAGATTTTTCTAATTATATCACTGTATTACCTCAACAATTAGACGTTGAGTTAGCTGTGACAACCGCTAATGGAACAACAGTCGCATCAAAAGTTTATAATTCTTCTCCGATTTATGTTTGTGGGAAAGTGCTTCCTGCAAATCTTGTGATCCTTCCTATAGTGGAATTTGATGTGATTCTTGGCATGGATTGGATTTCTCTATATGGAGCTCATATCAATTTCCAAAGAAGGGTAGTCACATTTCATATTACAGATCAATGTATGATCGTCTATCAATGCAAGGATGAACATAACCTCCCAGTGGAAATTTCTTCCATTTTATGGGAATTGATTCCACTAAATGAAGGTTATTTATCTCAAATGGTTGGTGAGAAACTCACGATTAAGAATATTCCCATTGTACGGGAGTTTGATGATGTCATTCCGGAGGAATTACCGGGTCTCCCACCAAATCGTGAAGTTGAGTTTTCAATAGAACTTGTACCGGGTGCTTTGCCTATTTCAAAGACACCTTATAGAATGGCCCCAATTTAGTTGCAGGAATTGAAGAAGCAACTCCAAGAAAATATTGATAAGGGATTCATACGCCCTAGTGTGTCACCATAGGGAGCACCTGTTCTATTTGTTAAGAAGAAAGATGGATCAATGAGATTCTACATTGATTATCGAGAACATAACAATATCACTATCAAGAAAACATATCCTATCCCGCACATTGATGACCTATTTGACCAACTACGCGGAGCTCAATACTTTTCCAAGATTGATCTTCATTCAGGGTATCGTCAATTAAGGGTCAAAAGGGAGGATATACCAAAGACGGCTTTCCGTACAAGGTATGGACACTATGAATTTATAGTGATTCCATTTGGTCTTACTAATTCCCCTGTTATTTTCATGGATCTGATGAATAGAGTCATTAGAGACTACCTTGATCAATTTTTGGTAGTCTTTATAGATGATATTCTTGTCTATTCAAAGAGCAAGGAAGAACATGAAGATCACTTGAGAATTATATTGATGTCCCTGAGAAAGGAGAAGCGTTATGCCAAATTTACCAAGTGTGAATTTTTCCTTCAAAAAGTTTCATTTTTGGGTCACATAATCTCTAAAGATGGGATATTTGTGGATCCAGCAAAAACAGAGGTTATCGAAAGATGGTCGTGACCAACAACAGTAACCGAGATCCGATGTTTTCTTGGTTTGGCTAAATATTATCGACGTTTTGTGAAAGAATTTTCACTATTATCTAATCCACTCACCAAGTTGACTCGGAAAGGAGTTATGTTTATCTGGATGGATGAATGTGAAGAGAATTTCACGGAGTTGAAAAGAAGGTTATCCAGTGCACCTGTACTCACACATCCTCGTAGTGGAGAAAGGTTTGTGATCTATAGTGATGCATCCAAGAAGGGGCTGGTATGTGTTATCATGCAAAAATGATATGGTGATAGCTTATGCCTCACAACAGTTGAAAATACATGAGAAATATTACCCAACTCATGATTTGGAGTTAGCTGTGGTAATCTTTGCATTAAAGATTTGGAGGCATTATCTTTATGGAGAAAGGTGTGACATTTATAATGATCATAAAAGTTTAAAGTATATTTTCACACAAAAGGATCTGAATATGCGCCAAAGAAGATGGTTGGAGCTGATTAAGGATTACAACTGCTTTATCCATTACAGCCCTGGGAAAGCAAACAAGGTGGCAGATGCATTATGTCGACAAGACCATGCCAGTTTATCCATGATGAGGATCACAAAATATTCAATATTTATGGATTTACAAAGGATGGATCTTGGAATTATAATGGAAGGGGAAAAATTGTATCTTTCTCAAATGAATGTTCAACCATCTATACATGTGATGATTAAAGAGGCACAGAAAGAAGATGTCGAGTTACAAAAGAAGGTGAGAAGTGTTCCGGAATTCAACCTTGATTATGATGGGATAATAAAGTTCAAAAATCGTGTTTGTGTTCTTCCCATCCCTGAATTATAGAAGGAGCAGCTAGATGAGGCTCATAGTTCTTCATTATCTATTCATCCTGGAAGCATGAAGATGTATAGGGACATGAAAGAGTACTTCTGGTGGGATGACATGAAAAGAGATGTTGCTGAATATGTCTCTCGATGCTTGGTTTGTCAGAAAGTTAAAGCTGAGAGACAGAAGTCTAAGGGGATGTTACAACCTTTACCCATACCTGAATAGAAATGGGAAAACATCACTATGGACATTTTCACAGGACTTCCTAAAACATCCAAAGGCAATAATGCTATCTGGGTCATAATTGATCGTCTTACAAAATCTGCACACTTCAACGCTATTAGAGAGGATTTCTCTCTGGATCAGCATGTGAGGATATATGTAAAGGAAGTTGTAAGATTGCATGGAGTACCACTTTCTATTATATCTGATCGATATCCAAGGTTTACCTCAAAGTTCAGGAGAAGTCTTCAGCATACTCTGGATACAGAGTTGAGCTTCAGCACTGCTTATCATCCTCAGACAGATGGTCAGTCTGAGAGAACAATTCAAACTCTAGAAGATATTTTGAGAGCTTGCTCTATGGATTTCAAAGGTGGTTGGGATCAACACCTACCTTTGGTGGAATTTTCTTATAATAATATTGTTCACTCCAGTATTCATATGGATCCTTATGAAGCTCTCTATGGAAAGAAATTACGGAATCCAACTTGCTGGGATGAAGTTGAGGAAAGAAAGCTATTAGGACCTGATCTCGTTGATCAAATGGCAGAAAATGTTAGATCTGTTAAACAACACATAAGAGCAACTCAGAGTCGACAGAAAAGTAATGCCGACAACAGAAGAAAAGACCTAGAGTTTGAAGTGGGTGATAAAGTGTTCTTACGAATATCTTCCTGGAAGAGGGGCATGAGATTTGGAAAGAAGGGGAAGTTTATCCCTAGATATATCGGTCCTTTCGAAATACTGGATCGTGTTGGGAAGGTAGCTTACCAATTGGAACTTCCACTGAATCTCTCTCAAGTTCACGATGTGTTCCATGTATCACTCCTGAGAAAGTACATACATGGTCCTTCACATTTACTCAGCTCAGAAGTTGTACCACTGGAGCAAGATCTTTCTTATGAAGAACAACCGATAGAGATTCTGGATCGTAGGGAAAAATTCATACGAAACAAGACCACTCGATTGGTGAAAGTTTTATGGAGGAACCACCAATTAGAAGAAGCTACATGGGAGCTTGAGGATATTATGAGGGAGAGGTATCCTCATCTGTTTGTTACAAAGTGACGAATTTAGAGGGAGAAATTCATTTTAAGGGGGGTAGAATGTAACACCTGAGACTTTTATGAGAAATATTTCTGTTTTTATAAATCATAAAAGGAATCTTTCACTACACACAACACTAGCTTGGCTTGCTTTACACGCAATCGTGACCTTCCTCTATAGCTTGCGTCATACGCAATACCGAGTTTCACTAAACAACGATATACTATTAAAATATTATTAAAACTAGAAATTATGAATAGTAATAACCACTTTTTGAAATTTTATAAATTTCATTTTTCAAAATGGACTTCATTTTTGGATTTGGAATATCAAAATTAGCCTAGGGTGAAATTTTGGTATTTTTCTGAAAAATTTCAATTTTTGATGAATAGTGAAACCACTAAGTGGTAGTTAAAAAAACTGAATTTTTCATAAAACTTAATTTTACCGCTTCTGTGAGTGGAATTTCAAAAATCTGAGAGACACGGTTGATGTCAGTAAGTAAAATGTGGTTCAATTAGATGAAAATAATTTTTGGTGAATAGTAAATTTTTACTTTTATTTAGCATGGTTAAACGTAGATAGGGTAATTTAGGGTACAAAAGATATTATTATTACCCTAACATGTGTACTAATTCTATTGGATAAGTGTAATTTGACCAAAAACAAACTTAGGAATAAAATACGACCATTTAGGCCCACTTGGATTAGATTAGGACATTTATTATTAATTTATTTAAAGAAGGTTTAAAATAGTTAAAATCAAAGTTTAATAACTAAATCATTTTTAATATAGGGTTATACATAAGATAAATTCACCTATAAATATTCATTAGAAAACTAAAAAGATTTCCTACATAATGGTAATTTATTTGTAATTTTTAGACATTAAATAATTTAATTTATTTATGAGACAAAGATGATGCAGTAATTATCGTATTAATGAAATATTGACATAATTGATGTTATAAATACCAAAATAAATGTAATTTGAGACTTTTTATGAATTACACTAAGTTTATAGGTTAATATGACATGTTAGGATAGATTTAATTAAGTGTTTTCGAACTAATCATTCTGTTATGATTTTCACAAAAATCAATTACTAAATAGTGTCAAAATTGACATAAAATAGTTTTTTTTAAAAATATTATATTATTAATTATTATTTTATTCCTAAAAACTAAGGTTTGGCCAAATGACTTAGATAAGGTTATATATATTAATAATAAACAATTTTTGGTTCTTATGGCTGCTTATAGTATGTTTATTAACCTTATAGTATAAGAACACAAGAAGACACGGTAAAAGTAAAATTATTTAACATAATGTTAAATCTAAATGATAAGGTTAAAATAGGAACCTAAACTTGTATAAATTCTATTGTTTGAGATTATTTCGACCCATCCCCACCTTAGCTTCGAAATAGATCAATTTTGAGCTATTAAAAACCGAATTTGTCTTTATAATAAAATAATAGTTTTAGTTATTCCAAAGGTGCCCCTCTCCTCCCTTATAAAAGGGAACCTCCTCCCTCCCCTCCTCACACCAATTTGAGCCTTCAAGCTCGGCCAAACCCTGCCACTTTCTCCTCTCCACTTCCCTATAAACATCATAGAGGTACTGGTCTTCTTCAATGAAAAATTTTTGTGCCCTAAAAGGAGATCTCAAAGAGGCGCTTCAAAGAAGAGGTGATGTCTGTTACCAATTCTTTCAACTTTATTTCTTCTTCCACTTCTTTTTCTTAGGTTGTTTCATTATGAAGTAATAGCATCTATATCACTCATATACTGATATGTTATTATAAGTATGAAACAACCCTCTTTCACCATCTATCCATCCTACGTAATGAATCACCGCGCGTGCGTACATACGGAATACCGTCTCCACGTGGTGGTGTAATCTTTTTTCCACCACCACCTTACTTGGATGGGTATAATGGTGTACATAATAACTATATATGATTATTGTAAAGTGATATTGATTCTGAAATAGTATACATAAACTCCAATACAATTCCACGATCATGAGAATGATATCATCGCTCGTGCGTACGTACGGACTACCGTCTCCACGACGCGATGAGATTCATTCTCCACATTAACCATTCATGAGTGATTATAAAGTATATATAATAAGTAATCATGAAATATATGACATAATAATGATTCTGGATTTATGTTTATATATATGTTTGTCATCTACTTAATTACTCTCAACTCAATAAGGAAACGAAAATAGCGTTCATGCGTACGTACAGCCTACCGTCTCCATGAACGGTGTATTTCGTTCCATTTACTGATCTGTTATATATATGTATATTCTGAATATATATTATATAAATCATGTTTTATATTCTGTAATTAAGTAATCATGATCATGTAATCATATGAATAATTAAAAATCAAAACACGGACGACAAATGAAACGATTTTACCCAAAACGCTCTTTAACTTGGAATTTACAAAAGAACGGGTAATATAAAGTCATAAGTGAACCATATATGATATCATAATAATGAGTATGATTATGGAATAAGTCAATAACATTATTTAAATCATTATACTGGAGGTTCGGACACTTACGAAGCCAATCGAACCTAAAGTATGGTAAATATCGCAATCTCATTTTTATCTGAGATTGTTTATACTTTGGTATTTACTGGGGTGTATTTTATCATCCATATCCATGTTTCCTCAGTATGTAATATTAGTTCCCTCCACCTACAAATTTTTAAATCCAATTTTACCTTTTGGTGAGTTTTTAGTAAAAGATAAGAAAATAATCTTTTGTCGTTTTTCGTACGAGGTACTTTTTGACTTTTCCGACAAAAGGACGAGAAGAATGTTTTTTTAACATATACGACATGAATGGTTTTTTAAAAAATTATTTCCAAGAAGCTTCCTTTACAAGTTTTCAAGTTTATTTTTAATCAACTTCTTTTAGTTTAAAATTGTATGACATGTTAATAAAGGAAAAATGTTTTTGAAGTAGAAAGGATATTTTCCTCAAGAATGGAGTTCAAGAGTTTTATCAAAATTATTTTCCATCTAAGATAATATAGGGTTCTGTTTCTATCCCTATTATTACATGGATTTTATTATGTTGTGATGAAAATATTTTTATGATTTTCTTTATCCTATATGAATCTTTTTATGATGTCATGATGTTTAAGATTCCCACTTTTATTAAATGGGTTATGCTATGATGTATGGTTTATGATTTTATGGCACACATAAGAATGGTATCATTATGAGAAGGGTGGGACCTATATCTCCCTCTAATGAATTGGGTAAAGATTTTATATCTCATGAGATAAACATGGATGGAACGGCAGGTTAAACCGGTTCAGTGAAATAGGACTGAAACGAGGAGTGAAATCGGTTCAGAAATGGACTTTGTCCACTAAGATAGTCTTGGTAATGAGTCTTGACTAATAAGAAATGATTCTCTGTGATTATGTGTGTATGCCACAAAGTTTCATGTTTTAAGTTATGATTATTGGGATTACATTTAACTACTATGATTTATCCCATGTTATGATATTATGATCTCTTTTGCAGGTTAAGATTTCCAAAATGTTATGTTCTTCTGAATATGATGTGATTGATATTTCTTTTGTTTACCCTTACTGAGCATTTGAGCTCACCCTTTTATGTTTTCTTTTCCCCAGGATATAAAGAATGGTTTTAGGTATAAAAAAAAGAAGATATTTATGGGAGATTATGAAGATCTTTCACCACGATTAGAAGATTATATTCCGAGTTTCCAAAGACACTAAACTATTACGGTCCTTGTGGGTGTGCTTTTTTTATGTACTAAGTATTCCGCAAAAGTAATGTAATGTCCATGTACATCAAGCTTCGGGTCTCTACAACACCACCACTCCCTGGGACACCCACACTCCCCTGGACACCCTCCACCCCTAGACACCTCCACCCCCTAGATAGAACCACCCCCCTTTGATATCCCACAACCCCCTGAACACCCCTCCCCCCAACCACCTGAACACCCACACCCCCCAGGACAGCACCCATGGACACCACCCCACCCCCTAGACACCACCACCACCCCAGATAGCCCCCACCCCCAGGAAATCCCCCCAACCCCTTGACACCCCACCCCTGGGACACCCCCACCCCCTTGAGAAGTGTATTTGATCACTCAAATAATCTACTAAAATATAAAATTTATTTGTTCTAATATTTACTCGAATCCTAAATAATTATCCTCCACATGTGTACATGATCTTATATCCTCATGTATTGTTTTCCAAATATATTTGGTTATAAATATAGTATTTTTTTTAATTTCTTTATATGATTCTTATATTTATTATTGTATCAGTTATGGTTTCATCTAAAGTGAAAAATTCTCATTTACATAAAAATATTTTTGATGAAACGTTTATATTATTGAATTTATTTTGTTGAAATGACTTATAAAAAATATTTTACTAAATGGATAGAAGATGGATGTATGATACTGATCATATCTCAATCAATTTTTAAAACAATTTTGATAGCTTTTTAGATTTTTCATTTCATAATGCTTCTTATAGTGGTCACAAACACTTTCCAAGTTACAATTTTGTTTGAAAACCTTCGTTGAGCCATGAAAAGGTCATCTACAACAAATCCAAATATGTTATTCAAGAAAAACATTATGTGTGGTATCAGAAGGGGGAGAAAATGAAATCACAAATTGTTGATGATTCAAATGATTGGACTATATTGGAGAATTTGTTATATTATCGATTTTCATTTATTCATTAACATGAAAAATAAAGTATTCCAACCGAAGAAGAATTCAATATGAGCATAGATGATGTGACTAATGGAAATGATGATGTTATTAGGGTGAAAAAATTGAATGATGTTGCCACAACTCTAGTATATAAACAGTGCAGTAAAATGAAAATGCTTGAATTTTTAATCTGATTGATTCATGGGAAAACTATTTATGTGATTTATAATACTTCCATCAATTATATTCTTAAATTCTTGAAATAATTAATTCCATATGATATAGATATTCCCTCAAACCACTATATGGAATGGATATCAGTTGAGGAACATGGATATTCAAGAAACAAAATTGATGCTTTCTCAAAAAAATGCACATTATTTTGGGAGGAAACTGCCGAACAAAATGATTGTATAATTTGTTGCACATCCCTATAGAAGCCCAAAAGCTGATGGATCACCATATTGTGTGCCATATAATATAATGGGGAACTTTCAATAAAGCTTGAGACTCCAAAATATTTTTAGGTTTAATGAAATATCAATAAAAAATTTGATGGCATGATACCAAGAGAAAGAAGATTATTGGTGAGATGGCTCACCCTAAAGATGGATTTCCATGGTAGAGATTTGATGCTCGATATCCAGATTTTGTAGCTGATGTGTGTAATTTGAGGATGGGTCTTTCATGTGATGGTTTTAATCTATTTTTGAATATGCTGAATTTTCATATCACATGGAATGTTTTTATAAACATTTATAACCTTCCCTCATGGATGTGTATGACAACCATTCACATTCATGATTATACTCATATTTGTACCTTTTGATCCCTATAATGATATAGACATTTATAGTAAATCTTTAATAAAAAAAGATGAATATTCTTCAGGATGTGGGTGCACACACATATGATGCATGTTCGAAATCCATATTTCAGATGATTTCTATGCTTATGTGGATGATCAATGATTTTCCTGCCTATGAAATGATGTATGGATAGATCACGTACGAAAATCAATCATGGCATATTTTTATGAAGAATACAAGATCTAGAAGAATAAAAATTCATTGTAGTTTCAGTTTAATGGGACATCACTGATTCTTTCTAATGAAACATTAATATAGTAATAATCATAGAAGATTCGACAATACCATGGAGACCGATAATCTACCTCTGCGTATTTCTGGAACAGATGTTATTAATGAATCGAAAGATTTTAGTTTTCTATTTGGGAAGGTTCAAAGTAAATCTGGAAAGAGAAAGAATGTTTCCACTGAAACTTGTTACAATTGGAAGAAGAGAAGTATCTTCTATGATTTTCCTAATTGATCAACCAATTTGTTATCTCATTTCATTGATGTAATTCAAATTGAAAAAATATATGTGCAATGTTGCTTTATATTCTTCTAAATGTTAATGGAATGACAAAAGGTGATTTATAGTCTCAGTGTGACTCGGGGGATTGCGACATCATACCTGAATTTCAACCTGTGTGTGTCAGTGAAAATAAATGGAAAGTTCCTTTTGCTTCTTATGTGTTAAAACCTATAGAAAAAATAAATTTCTTAAATTACTTGAGACTATTAAATTTCCAAATGTTGATTCATGCAACTTATCAAAACGAGTCAAAAGAAGAGAATTGAAGCTAAAATCATTGAAGACTCGTGATTGTCACATCATTTTTCATGAGATTTTTCAAATATAAATCCATAATATTTTGTCCAATAATGAATGGTTGGATTTTATTTGGTAGTTCCATTTGTTTCTGAGATACTTTTGCAAAGAAGTTTTCCATGTCTTTCATAAAAAAAGTTGGCAGATGCCCTATTAATTTGGTGTGAGTTAGAGAAAATAATACCTTAATCATTTTAAACATGCATGTTGCATATGAGTACCCATATTACAACTAAAAAACATCTCAGATGAGTTATATCATTTAGTTGGATGTATCCACCTGAAATAAATATGTACCAATTAATGTATTGTATCTGAAATAGGAATCATCCTGAAGGTCCTAAAATGAACGGTTACTTGGATCAAAAAAGTATGTATTTATGCTCTATGTATTTTTCTGATATTACTACAATAATGAATAGACCAATGAGAAAAAAAGAAGAATATTATGGGAAAATTGAACCCAGTTTTCCTTTACATCTGCAAACAGGAGGAATTCCGGGATCATATACATTTACAATATTTATCCAAGAAGAGCAGGAGATGGAACACCGCACAGTTTTTTTCAACTATGACTTTTTCGAAGACTAAATCAAGTAAGTAAATTAAATATTTTTATATCTTACATATATATGTGTTAAACTATTCCTATTTGTGTCTAGAGGGAACATAAATCAATGATAAATAGAAAACATCATTCTTTATCTTTGAGAATGAGGGAGACTTTTCATAGCAATGAGTTTTCTTCTTGAATAACATTTAAGGAAAAATATTGTTGTTTAAAATAATTAAATCAATATTATATGAAGTTTAATATTCATTTATATTTTAGGAATTGAGTTTTCCTGGTAACTCTGTCTCTAAGGAAATAAGAGCTTTGGATTTTGGTCTAAATATCGTTGTCTGTGACTGTAAATAAATTTTTATCAATGGGAATAGATTTATTATCACTGAACGAGCAATGGACATGAGAACTGAACATGATAGTGTTATGGTTATTTCCAAAACATTGTGCTATTGTAGTGTATGATATAGTAGACCATGATTTGAAAATGTAGGTTATTTTGGAGTCATTGAAAAAATAATAATATTGAATTGTTATTCTCATAGACGAGTGATGATGATTAAATGCTAGTGGTTTGATTTGATGACAAGGTATGAAAAATTTATTAATGATTGTGAATTTTGAGTAATTGATATGACTTTCACTCTTGCTACCGATGAACCAAATGTATTGGCACCAATGGCGGAGCAAGCTTTTTTATGTCAAATGCCATCTTCGAACTGAATTTTGTGTCATTTCTTATGTAATTACAAAACATATTTTTGATGACGGTGATGATGAAATTGACACCATCCCTACTGTCATTGGAAACAATCCATTTATTAATATTCATGACTCAAATTACTCAATTCTCAGATTTTACTATGAACCTGAAGTTTTGGTAGGAAATATATAAAATCATTCATCCATGTCCTCAATTATTTATGTTTAGCTCAACTTGGGATTTTAAGGTTGGTACAATTCAAATTTATTTAAAATTGATTCCAATTATGTATTATTTGACTTGACCATTATATGAATTTTCAATGTTCATTGGTTATAATTTGTTTTGAATTGAATTTTTTATTTGGAATATAACTATATTCAACCCTATGAAACCAGAATTTTTAACTTAGTGAACATTTCAATTCTTTATTGACCATGTATGAAATTACTATAACTCTAAGAACATGATTTTACATTTCACCATATAATAATCATGATGGTTTGTCTTCTTCTGTAAAACAAGTATGAAAACCTGTGTCATTGACAAGGGCTAAAGAAATTAAATTTTTCTTTAATTTTGAAAATATCATTACACCTTATGAACATGATGGTTTGTCTTCTTAGTATATAACCATACCACTAAAAATTAAATTTCATTATTACATCTTGTATGATTTATTGATCTCATTATAAATCTATTCAAGCTCACCTAAAACAATATATAGTTAAATTATCCATGAATCCCTCTATTCCCCCTCTTTTATTTTGTTTTTTGGGTTGCACATTAGTTATCATTTTCTAATTACTTCCATATTTCTTTTCAAAATTAAGAAATATAACCAATTGAAGAGAGGTGGTGGAAAAAGATGATGGAAAAAATCATTGCATGGTTGAGATGGGAATTCCAGCACTAGTTCTTGTAGTGAGTATTTTCTCTCAAATATATATTTAAATAATATATATTCTCATGTGATTAATTTTTTGAAAATATTTTTGCAGGATCCACCTATTAAGAGAAAATTATTTGATGAGCATCCTAGTGGTGGTCCCAGTACTTAGGTTGTTCGTACGATGGGGGTGGTATGAGAGCTGGTTGATCTTTTCTATGTAACCAATTAGACCATGCCTTTCCCACTGAAACACCATCTATCCCACATTCTTATCCTGATGTGTAGTTAGGGACATACGGGATATTTAGTCCTCCCTTGTTTTCAATACACTTTAAATTTGAGTCTCCTAACCTATATTTACCATATTTAGTAATGATTCCCACTCCATATCCAGCATTCTGCTTGTCAACCATGCCAACTTCTTTTACTTTTACTTCCTTCCCTCTGAGCTTCTATATTCCTTTTTCTTCGACTCCTACTCCACAATAGTCTATCCCTAAGGAGAACACATTGTGACCCAATCCACCTACACATGTTCTTCCTTAAGTTTTTTCGGATCCAACGGCATCCATTGACCAGACTTCCACATGTATATTTATAGAAACCAAACAAATATTTATACCATTATTTATTTTCATTATAGAATGTATTGATAAAACAATTGTTTTTCTTTCATAACAGATACATACACTAATAGGAGGTGGGGGTTGGGGTACACATGCATATGTGCGGTGTGGAACTTTCACACACTGTTGATAGTGGACTACAATGAAGACAATCAAATGATTGAAAAAACAGGGCAGCAATGTTTTGGGTTTTTTGCAACGATTGTCAAATACTCCAACATCATTCTTGTCAACCTGCTCTCATGGAGATAGTTTCCAAATGAAGTCAAGGATAATTCTTCAGTAGATATATGGGTAAAAAGTCTTTTGTATTTAAATAAATTTATTATTTTTTGAATTTATATGAATTAATAATGTGGTGTTAGATTCCATTTAATTTCCTCGATGCAGAGGGTGCACAACAGCCACGTATAAAGGATTTTAGTGAGATTTGAAGAGACTATAAGCATGAGTTTTATATTTTATGGTTTGCTAGAGTGGTCTAAATGTTAGAGGAAGTCCATGTCATTAATGAATATCTGACAGAACAGTATCGGTAGATGATTACTCATTGGACTACTTCCCAGTTTTTGGTATTAATTAGATTAGAAGTATTTAAATGAAAAACTTCATGTTTGTGTTAATACTAAATTTTGTATTATTGAGTTTTATTTAAGAATTATTCAGTCTGAATAAAAAAACATTTATCCTAAAAAATACCTCCACACATTGGGATATACTATAATACTAGATCATGAGAGGAAGCAGGTATGACAGTTGTTTATAATTTTTCATTATGACTTGCACTTTCTATTGTATCCCCCATAATTTATTTGATTGATAAAGTTGTTATATAAGTTTAGTTATGAAATTAATTATTGGTAACATATTTTTAATTTTGGATTCCGATATTCAATGTCATTGTAGAGGGAAAATGGAATATTGAAGGATGGGTGCCTCAAGAAAAACTGTTTAGCTTGAGTTGAAGGAAGAAAGATGGAAGTGTGGTTAATGAACCGAATCACCAGTAGACTGTAAGTTTTACATTGTTGATTTCAAATTATAAAATCTATTTTGTAACTTAATAATCTATTTATATTTGTAGCAGGATTCTTTAGAGGCCCTTGATGCCTAGGAACCTGATAATTTTGGGCCAAATTATCACTTACGACAGGTGTAGGTAGATGAGAACCCTGGTAGAGTATTATGTCAACCTAGGAAGAGTATTGTCCGGAAGAGTTATTAAACCTCCTCATGTATGAGTTGTAGTGCCACCGAGTTCGAGTAGGTTAAGGCATAGGTAGAACAGGCTGAAAAAGATCAATAGAGGTGGAAGAATAGTCTGATATAAAAAACACTGCATTTATGAAACTGGTGGAATTTTTACGTCCAACACTCCCAACAAAGTCCAGAAGAACTTGTGATGAAAATATGCTATCGATGAATATTTTATATGGTGCAATACGTGTTACTCATAGTGTTGGTTGAGAATATGGTGAGAAGGAGGTTGAGGTGGAGGGTGAGCAGGGTGAGGAGGAGGAGGAGGCAGAGGAAGACGGTGAGGAGGTGGCAGAGGCGGAGGAGGATGGTGATGAGGATGCCAAGGCAGAGTACAAGGGTGAGGTTAAGGGCATTAAGGATGGTGGGGATGATGATGGTGAAATCGATGAGGATGGGGGTGAGGCAAATGATGATAGCGTTGATAGTGATGGTGATGGGGGATAAATTGATCTGTTACATTTTTTATTGATATTACTTACATTTGATTTTTGATGATTTGTTGTGACTGAATATATGTGTGATTAGATAGGTCATGTAAACTTTATTTCATTATCTATAAATAATAAAATATGACTTGATGTGACTAATTCACCCCTCCTTTAGACACCCCCACTAACTGGACTGCCCTACCCCATCCCATTGGACTCCCCCACCCCCATGGACAGCCCCCACACAACTGGACACCCCAACCCCCTTGGACAACCACCCCAACCCATTGGACACCCCAGCCCCCTTGGACACCCCCGGACACTCCTACCTTTGAGAACATCCCCCCAACCCCCTTGGACATCCCCCAAACCCCCTGGAACCTCCCCCCCCTGAAGCCACACCACCCCCTGGACACTCCCCCCTGGACACCCCCACCCCCTGTACAGCCACTACAACCCCCTGGACAACCCCAAACCACCATACACCCCCACCCTGGATTTCCCCCACCCCCTGGACACCCCCCCCCCCACTTCCATGGACATCCCTACCCTCTTGGATATCCCCCCATCCCCCCTAGACCCCCCTCCCCCACACCCCATCACCCTAGACAGCCCCCACCCCCTTAATAGCCCCTACGGACACACACACCCTAATACCCCCCCCCCACCGGACACCACCCCACCCCCTGGACACCCCTACCCTCTTGGACATCTCCCCCCCACCCTAGATACCCCCCACCTCCACCCCCACCCCACCCCCTAGAGAACCCCTACCCCCTTGGACTTCCCCTAACCCTCTGGACATCCCCATCCCCTCAGACACCACCACCCCTGGACACCCTTACCCCCATAGACACCCCCCCAAACTCCCAAGATAGCCCCCCCCAGGACACCCCCACCACATGGATAGCTCCCCACCACCTTAGACATCCCCCACCCCCTGGACACCCCCACCCCCTAGACACCGCTACCCCATTGGAAAGCCCCCCCAACACCCTGGACACCCCCACCCCCTCGTACATCGTCCCATCCCCCTAGACACCCCCTACCCCCTTGGATGGACCCCCCCCCCCCCCCCAACCTCATGGACATCCCCACCAACCATGGACACCACCCCACCACCTATACACCCCCACAACCTAGACACCCCCATCCACAAAGACACCCCACCCCCTCATAGGCATCTCGCACCCCCAACCCCCTGGACAGCCCCCTACACCCCCACCCCCAACCATCACACCCCACCACCTGGACCCCCCCCCCCCCCCTTCACCCCTAGCCACCCCCTGGATATCCCCACCCCACTAGACACCACCCCCCTGGAATGCTCCCCACCCAATTAGAAACCACCCCCTTGACAACACCCCTCCACTTGGACAACCCCCCCAGACACCACCCCCCCCCTGGACACCACCACCCCCTGGGAACCCCTACCCCCTTGGAAAACACCAACAACCCCCTAGATAGCCCTACCTCCCCAACAGCACACCCCCACCCCCACGGACAACCCCCCTCCCTAAACAGCCATCCCTCCCTAGACACCCTTTTTGTTCCACTCTGACATGAAAAATGGGGGACTCTAAACCTAAAATGGAAATTTTCAATGCTAAAAGAACTATTTATGTGCACAATGTATAGTGAGGGACTCTAAGTGAAATGGGTAAATACTTGGACACCCCCTCCACTTACCCCCTTCGATCAAATTTTCATGTGTTCTGTTTATGGAGATGTTTGTTTTCATGGCATTCTAGTTTCGGGTGGTGTATTTTGTTGGTTTTATTGGTGTTATTTTGAATTTTTTATAGTGTACTGAATTTTCATTTGTGTTATTCCCATGGAATACTATTTGGATCATATTTTTCTTCATTTGTGTTATTTTGAATTATGTATAGAGAATTGCAATTGCACGTTATTGAAAATGTAATAATGTATTTATTCGTTATTATTGGAGGTAATTAATTTTGATTGTTGTATAGGATGGTCAATTCTGAATTCTATTTAGAATAAATACTAAATTCTATAATTGCATTGAAGGCTGGTGGTTATGTTGGGGCTACAAAAACTTTATGCCAACAGTTTTAAAACCATTGGAACATATGTGAAAATCTAATCTATACAAATGGTTTTATCAAATCATTGGTAAAATAATATACGAAAGGTTTAAAAACTATTGGTATAGTCTTGTTAACTAATCTTTTTACAGCAATTTCTTCAAACCATTGGTAATAGTATTTACCGACGGTTCAGCAAACTGTTGTTCTATATATAAACTATATTTTTTTGCAACGTTGTAAAATCGTTGGTACAAAGTTATACCAACATTTATAGAAAATCATTGGTATAATTTTCTATAACAGGACATATCCCAATAGATTATGGATAACTTTTGGGATATGTCTACCCCTACGACTTAATTTCCAACGGTTTGGAAACCTATTAGTATATATTATACCAATCGTTATCCAGCCTATACCAAATGTATTAAACGGTTAATATATCATAGATTTCCATATGTTTATAATTTAAATTTTTACAATTAAAAATATCTTATGCATTTTTTAAATTCATCTCATACAATTTAAGTAATTTAATTTAAATTTAAACACATGGATGCAGTAAGAAATGGGGTTATCATAGAGAAAATTGTAATTGTTTAAAACGTTTTTACATCTAAATTCAATATAAAATTGATTAAAATAAATAAAATTTGATTAATAGATATATAATTGAACTAATTTTACTATTATCAAAATATAAAAAAAACCAATTCTTTAAAATAA
This sequence comes from Viscum album, assembly GCA_963277665.1. Taxonomy (NCBI): domain Eukaryota; kingdom Viridiplantae; phylum Streptophyta; class Magnoliopsida; order Santalales; family Viscaceae; genus Viscum; species Viscum album. Next base: position 48,817,705 of record OY728152.1, on the reverse strand, counting down.
ATAAAAATTCCGAATAAAAATCAATATTTTCATAATTCATCAAAAAAATTACCTTCTCAAAAAATTATAAAAAATTAAACCTAATATAATTATTACCTTATGGTCTCAAAAAATAATTTCATATTTTGAAATATATATTCTAATAGTAGAAAAATTTGTTTTAAAATAATTTTACAAAATGAAACAAAAACTGATTTTTAGAAAATTATACTTTTAATAATAAAATTGAAATTACTCTTTTCAATTATTAGTAAATCACATAAGAAGAATAATAGAAGGTTTATTTAATATATAATATAAAAATGTAATTAAAATCCTTCACAGAAATTTATTTTTTAAATTTTTTATGTAAAATGTGTTTCTACGCCTAAAAATATTTTTCATAAAAAGATTTCAATTTTTTAAATTTTTTATATTTTCATATAAAAATAATTTTTCAATAGAAATTTAATTATTTATCAATTTTTAAAACATATATTTTCATAATTCATGTAATATTATTCATACCTACCATCCCAAAGGCTATGAAATAACTACCATGTTAAATAATAAACTTTTCATAGTATGGCATGTTCCTTTTAAATTTGATGTTGTGTGTAACGAATGATAAACACATTGTTTCATGTAACTGAAGAAAAACTAAATATTAAATATATTTAAAAATATTAAAATTATTTCAAAAAAATATTTCGTAAAGTATTATGGTGTTATAGAGGTTTTCAGCCCCCTATTACATCAGGATGTGGGTCCACCAAACTTATTACCCTAGTTTGAGTGGCACATTTGGATGAACTTGTGCGTTGGTCCTCAAAATTTTAAGTGGAACCCCTTTAAACAAAATGGAATGGGCCCTATACATTTTTAGTGGCATCCACTAACACACTATGGTTTTGGTCAAATACCTTTTTGAGTGTAACCCCTGAAAAACTAGGGTGTGGGTCCTCAGCCTTCTTAGTGGCATCCCCTAACACAATAAGGTGTGTGTCCCTATCTACATAGTCGCACCCCCCCCCCCTAATTTACTAGGTTTGGTTCCACTACTTGGTGATTTTTACCCTTATATTATGTTTCTTTGTGGAAATTATTGGGTCCTCCACAAGTTTAGTTCATCAGAAACATGAGATGATGGGAATTATAGATGAACTTGTTGGTGTTGTATGCATACTCATCAACCAGGGATGGGTTGTGAGATGGAGACCCACTTTCTGCATCACTTTGGTTTTGTTTATGATAATATATGTTTGTTTTTGGTATTATATTCCCTTTTACATTATATTGTTCTAAATACTCTTATCATGTCTTCTAATTTCTCCCTCTTTGGTTTTCTGGGTGTCCTACTATGTATGCACAGACTCACACCTTGATGGGGTTTTCCCACATGTGTTTTTTCTTATGTCGATGACAGTAATACCAAGATGGTTTCATTGTATAGGGATAATCAGTTTTATAAACCACATATTGTGGTTAGGCTTAATGATCAAGAGTCGGGCTCTCTCGTTAATTTTTTTATCATTTTTTTCTAATTAGATATCTTTTATAAGTGGGTGTGTATTTTTCCCTTTACATTTCAAATTACACATTCATACATATTTTTATTACCTATAGGTTATTTCATGGATGTTTTTTACCCAATTTTTTATGTTTATTATTATTATTCCATTTCACTTCTTTATGGAGGAGTTTGGGTTCGTCCATGAAAGTACATTATGAAAATTCCTCACATTTTAGTTATGAATTGTTGGTGCTAGTTTCCAAACCCTAGCCTATGGATGTAGGATTGGGGTTGTGGTATTATTGTCTTCCATTGTCTAGGTGGGCCTCAAAGGAACAGTTATTTACATATTTATTTATTACTAGGTGACTAATACAAATAAATTCAGTTTATGCTTCAATATTATGTTTTTTATAAAAATGGATTCTTCATCACTTGTGGGCATATATTAAAATTAATTTTAGATGAAATTAGAAATTAAATATTATAAAATGGATTCATTATCTGGAATCATAATGTAAAATGATTTTTATAAGATTAACTTAATTTTTTCATAACAACAAACTTTCAGGGTAAATGTTATGTCATCAAGATAATGGTTAAAATGAGTTTAAAGGGATTACATGAGGTTAAGCTAAGGTATATGGTTTTCTGTAAAAAAAACTATTCATTAATTTGATTGGTTAATATTATATTGAAATCTCATCAATATATCATTAATATTAGGATTATTCAGTAAAATGTTACCATGAAATTGATTTTATATTATTTTAAGGTTAATGGTATTTATACAGATTCCACTCCCCTCAATTATTAATGGGTTCCCCTTTTCTCACTTCTACACGCTCCTCGAGCCACATAGATGAATCAAGATCTAACAAAATCACTTCAAAAATCTATTTAAAAATATCATAAGTTATTTTATCGGTAAAATAGAAACCCAAAAGGTCTTAAAGAATCATCCCAAGGGGGTTTTCTAGGGAATATGTAATCAATATAACCAAGTTATTTCATGTTTTTAATTATTAAAAATCCTCAAAATGTTATATAATCACCTAAAAATAATTTAATGAATATAAATTATATACTAAGTTATTTTTAAAACTATTTAGTAATAATTTTCCACCTCTTTTTCATCAAATGAAAAATGAAAAAGACTCCCACACATATGTGAGAACCATTACCTCTATGAAGTGATGTATTTAATGTTTCAACACTACCTCTCATGATTGGTTATAAAGACAGATTTAATTAATAATTGTTATTTTCATGGAAGAAATATTATTTTTTAAAATAAATTATTTTCAAATTTCTTTTCTTTACATCCATTTAAAAATGAAACCAATCCTCGTTTATATGATTGGATTACACCCTCAATGAATTGATGTATTCCATTTTTCATCACCACCATATATTTATGGATATAAAAGTTTATATAATGAATAAATAATATTATTTTAAATTCATTATGATTTTTTACATGATGAAACCATTAACAAGGTTGGTGGACTGGAACCATAAAACCAAAAAATATATGGAAAATTGAATAGTTATGACCAAATATTGATTTCAAAAAATAATTATTAATAATTTTTTTATTATAAATTAATAATTGAATGGTATATAGTAATATAGATGATAATATGGTTCTAATATATATTTTTTACAAATATAAATTTATTATATTTTGGGTTAGAGAGAATATTATGTATGTTTAGATTTGAGGTAAGGGTTTTATGTTATAATCTCACTTTTTTTGAGGACTGGTTAAGTTAAAATTTATATTGGATGAATTGTGTATTATTTCTCTCTAAATCTAAAAAAATTATTATAATTTGGTTTTTTATATGTATTTAAAATCATTATTTAATTTTTCCCTCTTTGGAACTAAAAAAATCTAAAAGAACATTTTTAAGAAAACCTAACATTATTTCACCTCTTTGTGTGAGGAATATTTTTCCCACATATTCGTGTTCTTCAAATTTATTTTGTGAAATCTCCTATATAGTTTTAAATAAATGATAATGTTATTTATATATTATCATTGTCTTTATTTATAATTTTTTTAAATAAATCTTCTTATCATTTTTAGATTTGGTCAATTAATACATTCTTTTCAAAAGTGTGATAAGGATGTTATTTTCTAAAAATTTACAGAATAAAAAGATGTTACCACCATTGTGTATATTCTTCATTAGTAATATTACATTAAATTTTCTCATTTTTTTTAAAATAAAATTATATTCCCCTTAATCTGTTAATTTTTTGTTATAATATTTTACCAAAAGAAAATGATGTATTCTCTTATTTCTCATAGCATATTTCTAATACTCTTATAATACTATTTTTCATAAATATTAACATCATTTATGGAATATTATTCTTTACTTGGGATATTATATAATGATACAAACCACTTTATTTCTATAAATGTATTAGGGTAATGATGTTTAAAGAGAGTTTTTATCAAACCCAATTCTTTTAACCTGGTTAGTAAAATTTTGATTTATATTGAGTTTTTTCGTGGACTTATGGAACATATATGTGTGTTTTCATTATGTTATGGGTGGTGGTAGAAATATATATCCAACTAATTAGTTATTTAATGATTGATATTTCATGATATTGTATGAAAGGTGATCGAAATTAAACCCATTCCACTTTGGAACTCTGTACACTATGTAATGATGATCTGGGATGTTATAATTCACTAAGAAAATGATTTTATATACTTATGTGTATGTCACTAATTTATTTCTTTTGAGTATGATATTCTCTCATAGATCATCATCAATCATTGATTATTCAATACTCTAATGAATTTTGTATTTTTTTTATGATATAGAATTATTTCAGGAGTCATGGTTTGTAGTCTAGGAATTATTGGGTATGTTTTAATTTTGTTATTATACCTATAAAAAATCTTATTCTCACTTATGATATTTTATTGTTACCTCCTATATTTACCCATCCAAAAATATGATCTTACCCATTTATTAGGATTTTATTTCCCTAGGTTATAGATAAAGGTATAAAGTATGATAAGTATATAAAAGCTCCATCAGTGATGATTGATTGTGGGATATATTTAATATATTTTAGAAATTGGGTGATTATGTGTCTAGTATCTATAGACACTAACTATTTACAATTCTTAGGCATCAATTATTCTGATATATATTTAGTTTTCATCTAAAAGGATAAAATATGTATATATTTTATTCTTGGTTTGACATAGTTGGTTTCAAAGCTTGATTTACTAATTTTTTGGACTGGGTTTTGAGGAATAACAATGTATAACCCAAAATAACCTACAATTGATTTGATATAGGATGGACCAAAAATTTCATGGGTTGAAATAATGTGTCATGATTATGACATATTAGGAATTTTTTAATTATAGTATGATTATTTACAGTTATTAAGGTTTATTTATACTCATACTAACCTTTTTTGGTTAAGAAAATTATGATAACAAAAATTAAATGGATAAAGAAACACTTATTTTGGACTCATGAAATATAAATTTTGTTTTTGTATATATTTCAACCCACACATTTATATTTGAGTATTATTCTATGAGTATCACATCACTAACTAAATGGTTAGATGGTGAATTGTCAAAAAAATTGAATGGTACAATGATTTCTTCTCAATTATACAACCCTTCTCTCATAGAATATTGCAAGAATATTGAAATGACCAGATAATTTGGATCCTTTAAAATATATATTATGTTTCATAAAACTTTTCACATGATAATATACCCATAAATACACAATAAAATTTTATAACAACAATATAAATAAATTTTAAAAATTAATAGGGTTTTAAACCATTAAAATATATTTCTTATAAAAGTTAATTAATTAATCTGAGTTAATATAGAAATACTTATTTTAAAAAAATTAATTTTATTTATATTAAATTTTTAAAATATATATTTAAACAAAATAGAATTTAATTTTTATAAATTTAATTTAATTTTTTATTTCCCTAAAACAAAATCATCTCATGATGTTTTTTAAAATTTTTTAAAATCATAAATTTACAGGTGGATATGGAAAATACAAATTTTATTAATTTTGTCACTTTTATGAACTTATTTTATTTTATGAATACCTTGAAATATAAAGGAAAATATTTTCTATATAATTTTATATTATAAAGAAGAGTAAATTATTTTAATGTTTTATTTATAATTTTTAAAATCATTCTCAACATTTTGAAAATATTATATTGTTTTACTAAAAAATATTTTTTATTATTTTGTTTGATTAATTATAATATGATAAAATATATTTTTCCATATATTTATTATTAAATAAAAAGTAATATTATAATAATTATTACTTCAAATTCATTAGAAATAATGTTATTTATATCTCTATGTGAATCATAAATACTTTTTTAAAATGAACTTTTTCAAACAAATGGGTTTTTTTGTGTCGCATAAACCTCTATAAAAAATTTAAAACACGTAGAAAGATAATTTTATAAAACTATTCTTATATTTCATATAATATTTTTATTATTATTTAATATTTCCAATTTTATTTTTATTTATAAAATTAATATTATTTGTATTAATCTCTATTACGATGACACTGGTGAAATAATTATAGTAAATTTATAATTTTATTAATGTCAAATAATTTATATCAAATAAATTATACTAATATAATTTAAATAATGAATGTAATTGGTTTCATACACACATAAATAAATAAATTAAAACTATTTTAAATTTTAATGGATACTAAATAAGATTAAGAATCCCAAATGGTTCAAATGGATTTCTTCTACAAAAATATTTTTTTTACACCTTAACATTTTTAATATAAATGTTAATTATAAAAACATTAAAATTGAATATTATTAAATAATTTTAAATTTAGTTCCATAAAATCAAAATTTTGTAACATGGTTTATGTTATATTTTAAATAAAATATTAAATAACTTAGTCAAAACATATTGACTAGTTTAAAAGTAAAAGAGTAAAACAAAAAACCATAATGTTAAAAACCCTATAATATGCTTAAAACATCTTTGAAAATACATTTTTGAGCTCTTAATGACCCAAAAAAACACAAATTCTACTTTTTTGAGACATTGATCCATGAATAGTGTCATGCCATTATTGAAAGATGATTTGTGTTTGCAAAAGTGCAAGTTTTCCTTCATTACAAAAGGGTACATCTTACACCCTTAAAAATAAAAATTCATAATTTATTTCTTCCATAAAACAATTATATTTTTTATTATCCCAAAAAATTTATTGGACATTAATAATTCAATTACCATCGATATTAATCATATTACCTATAATTTCAAAGGATCTTCCAAGGAAAACAACCAAGCCTCAAATTTAAGTAGTATATCCTTTTTTTGTTTTAATTGATTATTTTAATCATAAATGTATTATTTGTCAATATAATAATATTATGAGATAAATATAATTCTTATACTAATATGTTTTTAGATTAAGGTTACAACACTTATTTTTTCATTTCCATGCACATGAAAAACATACATCAATTGTCCATGTGTGCGGACTACCACCTCTATAAAAAATTGTTTTTTCATTTTTATTATATTTTTCATGAATTTATATAATCATCATTAAATATGGTTTAACATCAATAAAATATGTAAATATTATAAATATTATTCTTCTATGATGATATTATATCAAAATAAATGCCTCATTAACCATACTCACCATTCCAGTCAAAGAGACTTCATGTTTGGTTTCGTTTAACCACCTAAATGAATGATGATATAAAATATTATTTTGGATGACTAAGGGAACATTAAAACTAATAAATTTATAAAATAATAATAATATAATTATATCGATATATTTCTTTAGAATTTCATGTTAGTCATATAACATATTTCTAGTGTTCCATTTTTTTCACTAAAATCACTGAAATAAGTCATTATCAATTAAATTTTTACATAACATAACAAAAATACATATGGAATGAAATAATAAATTTTAAATAAATATAAATATTATATTAAATAATGTCACATAGTATATCAAAATTTTTATTTTCAAAAATTTATGGGTAATGATATCAAAATTATTAAACATGCACTTAATAGTTAATGTTATTAAAACCAGATAGCCAAGATACGCTATTTCTAATTAATGTAATCATGATAAAAAAAATTAATAAAAATTATTAAACATTAATAATTATTATTAAGGTTATTTAATATGATATTCGATTACTTGTTTTCTAGATACATAATTTTAGATCTTCATAATCTAATTTAGAAAAAAAATGTAAGGGTTCGTCTCAAATTTTCCTTCATTGAAATACACTTTATTTTATGAACCTAGTTTCATTTAAATTATTTGTATACTAAATTTTTTTATAATAAAATTATTTATATTTATCATCATATTTTAACTTCAACAACATTCTTTATCTATTCTTAGTGGTTTTTATTTTATTATTTACTATGATGTAACAGTTTTTTATCTTCATTTGGAATCCCTTGAGACATGTTTAAGTAATACATCATATTTCCTTTTAAATGTTTTAAATAGCACCCTAAGGTAATTTTTTTCATTATCCTTTTATATTTTATGATATTATATTTTCTATTGAATTTTATACTACTAAAGGTATTTTCATTCGAATGTTAAAAAAGATGTAAGGGTTTTTTGAAATTGATATAATTTCTTTTGGTCGTAATAACCTTCATTTGATATTAATTATTAAATATTGATATATTGTGGCCAATAATGATGTTATATTGTATTTATAACATATTTTAGAGTCAAATTATGTTTCAAATCAAACTATTCTTGCTTTCGTGTTCTACTGTTTCATTAAAATTTATCTTTGCTAATTATAATTTTCATTTCTTTTAATTGATTTATCTTTCATGTCTAATTTATTACTTCCCACCAATATTATAAATTACCCAGTTGAAATTAATTTTTTTTATCTAAAATAATCATTTTATTCTCCTTTATAAATTTTACAATATTATTTTTTATTATTTTTAATGATGTGGGTTTCAATAAGGTTATTTTAAAATGTTCAAAGGGTCTGTTATCCTTTATAAAGAAAAGGTTTTATCTTACAATAAACATTTTATTTTGATAAAATTAACCTATTTTCCAAGTTTTCTATAATTAAATATTATTTTTAAAAGTAAACATTTTGAAATTATATTCACTTTCCCATTTTTAAAACATTGTTTCTTTATCAAGTTTGCATTATTATATATTCTTTTCAAAATTAAAATAATAGGAAGTATTTCCAATCATCTTTTTGAAAACATATGTATTTTAATGGGTCTTTAATTTTTAACTCTTCTTATTTATGTTTTCTATAATTCCTATATTTCCCTTCTCAAAATTGTTTTTTTAAAACAATTTACACTTCATGTTTTGTAACATTGTTTAAAAAGATTTTTATAATAACTTTTCTATTTTATCTACTATTTTTCCTCCATGATTTATATACTATAAAGTTAAGTTTATATCATCCACCATTTTTTATTTAATTATGAATTTTTTGGGAAAATATATTTTGATTATGTTTTATGATCATCTTGTGTGATAATTTAATCAAAACTTTCCTTTTAAATGCGTTATTTAAGATGTGGTGATGATTTATTTTAAGTTTCACACATATGTATGAATTATGATACGTTGGGTCCTATATCACCCAATAATGTGTTGGTTTATGTCTATCTATCTTGAGATATTTATCAATGGTAATAATGTGTTGGTTTAAATTGGCATGGGCATGAGGGATTTTAATATATTTTAGGGCATGGACATGATGGTTTTTTCATATTGGCATGTAGATAATGGGTTTCTCACACTATGACTATATGGTTGTTCAAAATTTTCATGTTTTTATCAATTTATTCATATTTTAAATTGTGTATTTAATTTCCATGAAATGACATATTTGGATGATCATTACTTATTTTTCAATTAATTCACCCTCTTATGTCATTATATAATGGTTTCTTATTATTGATCATTTTTTGAGGTTGATTATATATTATATGATTCCTTAATGATATTAGTATGATCTTATCTTAATCAAAAATGTTTTATGTTTAATATTTGAATACTTTTTGTCTTTTATGATATCTATGTCTCCCTAGTATTTTCTTTTATGTTTAATATATTCTTCCATTAAAGATCTTTTGAGTTCACCCATTTTTTATATCTCCGATCCCCATAATATGAAAATTATTAAATCATGTGATATATATAAGAAAGGAACTAAGGGATAATGAATTTGGAGAAATTTTTACAAGTGTAATATAACACGATGTTTATGAAGCTAATCTCTAATACACTAAAATTGTTTGTCCTTGGCTAGTGTGACTATTCATGAGATATTTTTTTTAAATCATATGATTATTTTAGTAATTTTTTTGAGAATATCATGGGTTATTATAGAATGTATTAGATGTTGGTACTTGTAATTTGGGAGAATAGCTTATTTTTTTAATATTATTTCAGTTACCTTTAGTGTTATTGATATATAAATTTACTAGAAATCATAGAGTTGAGTCTAGGTATATGATGATATCCTAAAATATTAGTATTGTTTTTAGTTAGTTGATTTCCTAGTAGTAAATCACATTCTCGATACTAGAATTTGGATGTAGAAGTGGCATATAAATTCCTTGGGGAAATCACCAAAAAAATTATTCGTTGATCATTCACTTAATCATCGCACTTTTGCATAATGAGTGGCATTAATATTGTACACATAGATAAATACACCCATGGGATTTTATTTGGTTGGTTATATTATCTAAAGAAAGATTTATTCTGTAGTTATTTTGTGGCATTAGGTTAACAACTATAAGAAAACCTAACATAAAATAATAAAGATCAATCTAAGATTTATATATGTTGAACTAAGGGAAATATAAGCCAATATGATATTGTTAAAGAAAAAAAGGTTTATGGTTTAAATTCTATTTATTAAAATTATATTATCCTCAAACGGTAATTCTTTTATCACTCATGTGAACCATTTCAGTCTTAGAAATAGTAGAAACTAAAATAAACCATATGTGTGAGGAAAAATGTCGACATCTCCTCAAAAAATAAACCCATAAAAATTGGATATATAATTAAAAATAATGTGATTATTACAAACCATCTATCATTAAATATTATTTATATTGTGAACATAACCAGAATCCAAAAATAATGATGAAGATATAGATAGAGTTTCGTGAATAATCAATTGATGTTGATGATAGGGAAAATAAATTTTATTTCTTATATGTCAAAAATGTGAAAAGAAAGTCCAATGGAATTGACTCATGGCTACTAGAACATGATTAACTATTAGTAAAGGAGACCATCAGGAATCAAACAGTTGATGGAAAATTATGAGGTCAAATTACACTATGAGATAATATAAAACTCATCTAGGTAAATCCTTAACGATTAAATGCATTATGTGTAGACATTTTGGTAATTATCCATGTCAATTCCCTAATTCATGGATTACATAGGATGGTATGAATATCCAACCTCCTAGACCCACATAACAAGGTAGAATCTATGCATTGAATATATATGAAGAGGATAGTGCTAAATAGGATTCACATTCCCTCTTCTTCAAATTAGTAGATGTATTTTAGTTTTTCTATCTATGTTTTTTCCTAAAGAAATAAATTCATCATTCTTGGTGATTATTATTTCTAGTAAAACATTTACTGGTATTATTATTTTGTTTGTGGAAATAAAATTTTGAAATATCCTTCTATAAAAATGATGATTCTGTTTTTGAAATAGAATGGTTATATTAACTTTAACATCACATTAATTTCTACAATTAGGAAAAAACATTCTAATTCAACTTTTACTATCTTTTAGTTCAAGTGAAACTTTGAATTACTTAAAAAATAGAATCCTTTATATGGGCTATAATAACAATTTATGACAAACATTTCAAGTAAACAATTAGAGAAAATAAGTGTTTTCTAGTATTCTTATTATATTGAGGATTATATCTCATTAAAGATTATATAATGAAGAATGATAATATTATCACCACCTTAATCCATTCATCCATGTAAATTTTCATTAAATTGCAAGGATGTAATATATTTAAGGGTGTGTAATATAACAACCCAATATTTGGGTAATTTAAAAAACATACTTTGTTCAATGACTTGTTTAACTTACAACACCCACTTTAAAAGAACCATAATATATTAGAATAAATTTTTTAATAAATCACAAATAAATAATAGGATAGTAAACCATTAAATTTTTTTACCTTTATAACGTAAATGAATAATATGAGTTATTATTGAAAATGATATTTTCAGTAAAATATATTTTCTTTATATTAAATTTTTTTCTTTTAAAAAGAAAAATATGTATATTTCATTATTTGAGTTTTATAAATAAAAATTCATTTTTTAATACCGCATACAAAATTATCATTGCATTTATTTTTTATAATTTACATAAATAATTGATTTTTATATGAATAATGAAAATAATGATTTTATTAATGTCTTCACTTTTATGAAATTATTTTATTATATGAATAAATTGATTATTATGGAAACAGAATTCTTATAAAAATATATATTTTAAATGATAATAGATCATTCTAAAATATTGTTATTATTTTAAAAATCTTGCTAAATATTTTTAAAAATTTTTGTTCTGTTTTATTGAAAACTGTTTTTCAACTGATTTGTTTAATTAATTATAACATGATAAAAGGATGTTTTGGATTTAAATTTTTTAAGTAAATAACTTTTGAATAAAAATAATTATGTTAAGTTCATTGTAATAAATTTCCTTAATAACTCTATCCTAACAATATATATTGTTTCTTAAAAATAAACATTTCCAAAAAAATTGGGTTATTGTTTGTCACGTGCACTTGTGTTAAAATTAATTTACCACATACATATAAATTTTATTTTAGAAAATAATTCTTATATTTTAAAAAAAATTCACCATATTACTTAATATGTACAATTTTATTTGTATTTATCAAATTTATATTGTTAGGATTAATGATTATTATTATGATAATGGTGCAACAATTATTATAAAATTATTTTTTCAATAAAATAGTGTTATTTTTATAAAATAAATTAAATTTAAATTCTTTATATAATGAATATTATTTTATATGTAAACACATAATGAAATTATTTGACACAATTTATAATTTTAATCAATACATTGTAAAATTAAAAATCCATAATGTCCAAATTACCATTTTTCTACTAAAATAGGTTTTTCTGCATATTATATGTTTTAATTTAGAAGTTAATTCTAAAATATTTATGAATTGAATTTGATTAAATATATGGTAAATTTAGTTCCATAAAACCCAAATTTTGTTTTATGGGTTATGTTATATCTTTAATAAAACAAAAAAATACTCAGTTAAAAACTAGTTACTAGGTTTAAAAGTAAAACAGTAAAATGTTAAAATGTAATAATAAGTCCTCTATAACATGTTTAAAACAAGGGTATAAATAATTATTTGATCTTTTATAAACCCAAAAATAAAAAACACTATATTTTTCGATTTTTTATCCATTGACCCGTGAATAATGTCACAAAATTATTAAAACATGATGAGTGTTTCAAAAAGTTCCCCTTTTTCTCACTATATAAGTGGATCCACTTCCACTATTCAAAGACACACATAATATTAGAATTATTAGTAGGATAAATTACTTTTTAATCACCAAATTACTGTATCCCTGGAACATATTCCCATTTTCACTCATTATTAACCTAATTCCTTCCATTTTAAAGGAATATCCAAGGAAAAATTTGTTCTCTAATGTATATATTATCTCTTTCTTAATTTTTTCCTTATTAATATTATTCATAAAAATATATTATAAATATGATAATATGTTAAATTAAATATCATTATTATACTAATATATTTTTATATTAAACATACAACCATTATCTAATCATTTTAATCCACATAAAATTATTAAAGTAACATAAATCGTGTGTCTGTACGGACTATTTCACCCATGAAGAATAGAATTATTTTCATTTTATTCTTGTGTTAAATTTTAATATAAAAACATATAATATGGTTAAACATTATAAGAAACAAAATAATATCATTATTATTCTTTTTCAATGATACTATTTCAAAATTAATCCCCCTATAATCATACTCAATAATTAAATAAAATGGATTTAACATTTGGGTCTGTTCAACCAGTTATATGAATGATTCCTTAAAATAAAAAAAGGATGAATATGGTAATGTGAAACCAATAGTATAATAGTATTTAATAAAATAATAATTTTTATATAGTTTTTTATATATTATATTAATTATATAACTAATTAATGAATTATCATTTCCTTTTTCTAAAATCCCTATAATAAGCATTTACCAATTCAGATTTCATATAACATAACCAAAACATATATGGAATGAAATAGAAAAAATGTAAATAATTATAAGCAATAAATTATAGTACATTAAATTATATATCATTATTTAAAATTTCATCAATTTTTGTCTAATGATATCAAAATTACTAAACACGCTCAAAATAATTAATGTTGTTAACACTGAATGGTCATAATATGCTATGACTAATTAATGCACGCTTGGTAAAAACTTATAAAATGTATTATTAGAAGGAAATATTTATGAGTATGTTTTTTGGAATATCATGTTAATGTTTTTTTTAACATGTTTTTTGAGTGTGATAATCTTTGAAAGAAAACATGGTGAGGGTTTTGCCTCAAATTTTCCTTCTTTATGACACATTTTGTTTTGTGAAATAAATATCATTTAAATGGTGTATATACTACCTATTTGTTATATAATATATTAAATTTTTTTATAATTTTATTATAAATAAAATTTCAAGGTATATATCTTGAAATGGGTTTTGTAAGAATGTTTTTTAATCTATAAGGGTTTCTTTGTCTAAAATTTGAATCATGTGATGCATGTCTATGATATAAGACATGATTCCTTTCCTATGGTAAAAATAAAAATCTATTGTCATTTTTTATCATGATCATCTTATATTTCATGACAGCATATGATATATCTAATATTGTACCAATTTTAGTGTTTTGATTCAAAAGTTACAATGGTTATAAGGTATTTTTCAGACTCGATTATTTTCCTTCGGTCATAACCACTCTCCTTTTAATTCTAACAAATTATTACTTTTTCATAAGAGAAGAAAACATTGCATTTATCTCCAATTATCATTTACTTACCAGTGATTAATTTTAAATGAATTATATCACAGTATTTTTCATTATTTTTTTATTTTAATCATTTATAATTTTATCTTATAAACCCATAAAAGGCTTGATGTTCTTCTATAATGTTTATAAAATCACTCCGGTCTAATCCTAAATGATGGTACAATTTTTTAGTGTTATATTTTTTTTATTTTGATTAGCAGTTTTATTTTTATAGATTAGAGGGAATTATAGATTCATGAATTTAATTTAGTTATTTAATAAATATTGTGGTGATTTCAATATTTTAAATTTAAGAATATGATATCATTGATTTTTGAAAAACATTTCACAAAATTAAGATAAGTTTTAGAAGATTATTTTAATCAAAATTCAATATTATATTTGATTTAATCTTATCCATTACATGGGTTATAATAAATATAAACTATCATTATCAAAAGGATTAATATTTCATTAAACCACATTTCTTTTTCATTACAATAATCCATTGAATTCATATATCAAAAAAACAATTCATTAGTCCATAAAATAATTTCTTTTGAAATACAAAATATTAATTTAATGAATTTCAATTGAGTGAAAGATATCCATCACTTACTCCCCCAAATTATGACCAACCACAATAAGTGATTTTCCCCTTAATATTTTATTTTATTAATAATATTTATGATATTTGGGGTGATGATTTTAAAATATAAAAAAAAGTAATTGTAAAATATAAGGTCTGTCTACCAAATACACACATAAATGGTGAATAGTAGTAAAACACTCATTTGGATTGGATGATAATGTGAAAGAGGGAAGGTTTACTACTAGAATTAAATATAAATTAATAAATTAAAAAATATAAAAAAATTATGAATAAATAATTTTTTATGATGTATACCATTCATTACGTGTAACTGAAATGAAAAAGTATATTACATAATAACAATTGATGACAAATGAAAACAGACAAGAAATTAAATGTGGGGGATATGTATCTCTTGTCAAAAATGAGTATGAAAATTCATCCAATTTTTTTAAAGGATATGGAAATAAAAATTATCTTCTATTAGTGTGGATGTTCCACACCCTTTTAATAATACAAGGGAAATGTATTTTTAGACAAATTTGATTGAAATTTTTCCTTCCAAAACTTACCTTTTTATTGTATCAACCATTAGACCCTTAATAAAGCTCATTTTCAAGATATCTTCTTCAAAAATGTTTTATATATGTACATTTATAGTTCAAACTCAAAAAAAATAGGCTATTGGACTTTTGGAAACAATTTTATGGATTTTTTGGTAAACCATGTGTTGTTTTCAAGAATTGTATAGAATTATTCAAAGCCCACAGTGGGAAGGAATTTATGGTTATGAAAGTTCCATCATATCAGATAATTTATTTTCGAAAAAGTATTTATAATACATATTTATTTTCTAACCACAAAATTTTAGCTTAATTGTGTAGTTATATAAGTATAAAAGTCAATAATTTTAAGTTATTATTCAATCCAGAGTAGATCTATTGGTTGGTCATTCATACATAAATTACACCACATTAAGGATTAAAAGGGACTTAAGATTTTGATACATTTTTTCATTGATTTTTCTAGGGATTTTATTAGAGTAATAAGGAATTTGGACTTCTAGATAATCCCAAAAAAAATTAATAACACAGCTCATCATATTTCATTGGTAGATTCTGTGGTCCTTCTTATGTGGTCCTTATTTCTCTTTATATGGGTGAATAATTCAAATCTTGAGTTGAATTATTTGTTTTAATTATAATCAATATCAATAAAATAATATAATAATATAATTTGGATTATTTTATTGAATAATATGATCAAATTAGTACACATAATTTTAATTTAATGAAATTGAACAATGTTCTCAAAATAAGTTAATGATCAAAAAATGAACATTAACTAATAATTAATCATTTTCAATGAAAAATAAATTATGGTAACAACATAAAAATAATGAATTAGTATATAATATCAACTCCCCCACACATAATATAATCCAATTCCCCTGTCCCATAAAACATGAGTAAATAATTTTCACTCACTAATAAATATTCAAATTTATCCTTTTCTAATCATGGGGGGTCCTGACTAGTTCACTCATCCAAATATAATTCAAAAATTTTACAAAAATACTATGTCTAAATATTATTATTCATACTCCAAATTAGAAATGGAAATTTTGATCACACAAATATCACACCTCTCCCAATTATGTCAAGATTATCTATAGAGGTTAACTCAATGACCAACCAAAATTAAAAATTATAGATTTTGAATGATATCTTAGCTTTAATTCCCTATTATAAAGTGAAAAATAATAAATATTTCTTTTTATATCTTCTTTATTATGTGGTATAAGAGTTACATAATTTATAAATGGGGAGAAAAGATGGTGAAAATCCAACATGGAAGAAGAAGTGCATAATTTTTGAAATGATACCAGGAATAAAATGGAAACCCATATTTAAAAGGGAATTAATATGTCTATAAAGACAATAGAGAAAAAAAATTAAGAGGATAAAAAAAATTTAATATGTAAATGACACAAGAATTATCCAAATTACTTGAGAAAACATGATGCATATATTCTTTTTTTAGATTTTTTTTGGTTTTTTAATAGAAAACAACCAGTTATTGATTTAACCATCGCTAGAAATGGAGATATTTGAACCAAAATAAATTTAATGTTATATATTTTTCAATTTTATTATTTATTATAATAATTTTTATAGTGTCGCTCAGGTCGAATCCTTAGTGGTGGTACTATTTTTAATGCCAATTATTTTTGTTTTGTCATTTGATTGGGGGTATGTTTATAGATCTTTGTTGAAATGAATAATTTATGAATTTAATTTATCTATTTATTAAGTATTTGGTTGATTTTTTCATTGTTATATATTCTTATGATATCCATTATTATTACCAAGCATTCCAATAAATTAATATATATTTCACAATATGATTCGGGTCAGAATTCCTAATTATTTTGGCATTAATCCATGAATTAAATTGTATTCAAATTGTTATCAACTATCATTAATAAAACGATTAATATTCCCTGAAACCATGTATATTTTTGGTCATAAAAACCTATGTAATACTCATTTAAAGCAAAACATATCATTATTTTATGACATATTCAGTTTCAGAAACACAATAGTAATTCACAGGATATGAAATTAGTGAAAGCACTTAATTCATTACAACTCAAAATTATAGATCACACAAATGTGAGATTTACTCACCCATTTTTTTTAATAATATTTTTTATGATTCTTAGGTTCATGATTTCAATAAATAATTAAAATAATGGTACATGATAAGATTTATTCTTTGAGCACACACACAAATGGTGAACAGAGGTAAAACACTCACTTTGAATAGAATGAGAATGTAAATGATGGAAGGTTTCCAACAAGAATAGAATGTAATCTAAAGTAATAATAAATAATTTTTAATTTTTTTTATTAATAAAGTATTATAGTTGACGGAAACCATTCATTACATGGAATTCAAATGAAAACAAACTAGCACGATTACAATAAAAAACAAATGAAAATGAAAATGAAATGAAATATGGAGGGGAGGTATCTTGTAACACCCCAGGTAAATAAAGAATATTACATTTTCATCTTTATTCATATTTGTGAATAAAATATTAATATGACTTTAAAGGGGATGCTATGCTCGATGGCGTACCCAAAACGCAACAACGAGTTTCTTGGGAATCTTACGTTACACTCTAATAATAAAATAATATTATTTTAAATGGTAGTTAACATGTAGCCGTTGTAATGGTGGGAATGGATAGAAATAACTAAAATATGATTATATATTTTTTTAAATGTTTTTACATTTATCCAATAAATGATAGAGGCTTAAAATATGGAAAGAATTCAATTTTAGGCATATATGCCCTAGTTTTCACTAAAGGTTCACTTATCGCCTTTTGATGGCGAACCGTCATTAAATATAGTTTTGTTCAATCTTAAACATTCTTTTGGACCAAATAAAACTCTTATTAAGAATCGGGACATCAAAATTTACTTTGTGTAAATTTTTGGTATCTTTCCGATAAAGTTCATTTTTTAATGAATAGTGTAAAATGTTGTATTTTAATTCAGAACCACTTTTTAATCTAATTTATTTATATGATTAGATTATATTTTGAATTGGTTTTAAAGTGAAATTAGAAAATATTTTTACCATTAAATCCAATAGTGGTCGTTGGAATCAATTTCACTTTGAAATCAGACTTAAACTAGTGTCAATCTTTTGATACTTATTGTTTCATAAAACACGCTATTTGTCATGACAGCGGGAATTAATTATTAAATTAATTAATGTGACTTATATGTTTTGAATTTTTTAAAACGGACTTCATTTTTGAATTCAGAATATCAAATATAGCTTAGGGTTAATTTTTGGGATTTTTCTGAAAAACTTCAATTTTTGATGAATAGTGAAACCACTAAGTGGTACTTATAAAACTGATTTTCCGTTTAAATGAAATTTTTCCATCATTGTGTTTTGATTTTCAAAAATCCGACATACATGGTTGTCATTAAGAAGTATAATGTGGTTCAATAAGATTAAAATAATTTTTTGGTGAATAGTAACTTATTAAGTTTTTAATCGCGATTAGTGGTAATTAGTGTAGTTTAAGGTAAAAATAATGCTTTAATAAAATAATATGAGCTTGAAACATGTCTTACCCTCATTGTTTGTATCATGGCCGACCAAGACAAGCCATGGGTCAACTTGGGGACCCCATGGATCCACTTTGTTTGGGAAATGACATAAATAACATTTTATTTAATGTAAAAGTAAAATTGACACAAACATGATATGTTTTACTAAAAAAAAATTTATGTGGGGTTATACAAGTCATCTTTTTGATTATAAATATTCATTGGAAATATAAAACGATTTCCTACATCATAGTATTTTTTTTATAATTTTTAGACGTTAAATAAATTAAATTATTTATGACATAATAATGATGCAGCGATGACATCATTATTTGATGATTTAAATAAAATGGAAAGATAATGTAAAATATATGAACTACACATGTCCAAAACTTATTGGATGAGTGTATTTCTAAGCCTTATCACCGTATCCACGAATTATATCAATGTGGGACCTTTTGAAACCGAAACACATTTTCAAATAAAGTAATATTTCTTTACTTTCCAAAAGTGCCCCTCCTCTCCTCTTATAAAAGGCCCCCACCTCTACCTCATTTAACTCACTCCTCAAGCCTTTGGCTCGGCCAACCCCTGCCCATTTACTCTCTCCACATCCCTCTCCTCATCCTAGAGGATTCCCTTTGGGCAGAATCCTTTCAAAGGAATCCTTTAGGCTCAAATCAAAAGGAGTTACACTTTTAAAGGTAATTCATTCTCTCATGTTCATTTGTTTTATTTTGCTTCTCCAACCCCCTAAACTCTTTTTATTTACTTATTTTGTAAAAACACCAGTATCTTCAATATACTAGGATGTTTTTATAAGATTTATTCGAGCTACACTCTCACACAACCACATCAAATGGTTAAAGAACATACGGTTTCCGTGGATGGTGAAATTTTGCCTCCCGAAACGATGATTGTTCAATACTCATTTAACACCTTTAAAGGTGGACATTATGATGTAACTATTTTTATATATGATATATAATATGTTTATGATTTATTTATGCTTCTGTATTTTTCATTTTTGTCTTACCTTTATGGCTTCCATTATGGGTATACGCGATATCTTCATTTAAGGAAGTGCGGACTACCGCCCCCTCAAAGTGATTTGATTCGTTAAATACCATATGTGGGATGTATAAAGGATGGAAATATGATATTATATATCATATTATACTGGAATTATAATATACCTTTATATCATTATTATTCCATTCTATAAAATACGAAATAGAAATGAAAGTAGCGTTCATGCGTACGTACGGCTTACCGTCTCCATGAACGGTGCATTTCATTTCTTACCTCTAAATGATTATGTAATGTTATAAATTCATGAATGTACTGGATATATATGCCATATATTATATCTAAATCATGAATACAATTCTGGATATAATAAACATTTGGCCACACGAACAACATGTAATTGTAAGTCCACTTTTGACTTAAGAACCAAATATCGACAAAACAATCATTATTAACATAATGATTACATGGTGTTTATAACAAGGAAATAAGTGATATAAAAGGAATAATAATATTTAAAAAGGTTCTTAATCAAGTAGAAATTAACTCAAGTTTATTATTCAGGAGATTAAAGAACGATCGAGTCAAGTCGGACCCGAGGTAAGGGATCCTACACCTCTCTTTCTTTTTAAGTACACTCTTTTATGTCATTCCTTTTAAAGCTCATATTTCTTGTTATTGGGATGATATTTTATATTACATTTACTGTAATTTTTATGTTCATGTGATGAGAGACCCTATTCTCTCTCATCAATCAATTTTGGGAGTTTTGAGTGGCGCCGTTAGGCTGCCGAACTTTCGTAAGAGATCTAACCTCTATCTTTCTTTTTAAGTACTCTCCTTTATGTCACTTCTTTTAAGATCCTCTTTGCAATGTTTGGGGATGTTCTTTTATATTCCTCTTGCTGTAAATTTTATTTTAATGTGATGATATACCCTATTTGATCTCATCAATCCATATTCGGAAGTTTTATGTGGCGTCGTTAGGCTGCCGAGTTTTCCTAAGGGATTTTTCATCTCACTTTTATTCCCGTGAGATTTATGCTACATTTGCCAAAAATTTCATTGAGTGGTGTATGTACTGCCCATTATTCTACTCTTTGTGTAATATACTTTCGTTTATGAGTATTTACATCAATTAACTATTGTCTTTCTTTCATGGGGTGTATGTTTTGAAAGATACCCAAGTCGGTAAGGGAACCTTTCACCCTCCTCTTTTTTAAAAAGACTTCTTTTATTGGGTCTTTTAATTTACATATTTTTATGTTGGTATATGTTCTCATACATCCTTATTGATGTAAATTTTATGTCCAAGTGATGAGATACACTTTTTGTCTCTCATCAACTCATTTTGATGCGATGTCGTTAGGCTGTCAAGGGAACTTTTTAACCCAATTTCGATTTCTTTGGGTTCAACTTGTAGTCATTGAATATGTCATCCATTGAATATGTTTGAATGACCTTTTATTGTTTTACACTTAATATCCACTTATATTGGGTGTATATATATTTGTCACACATATTTTTGAGATTTATTTGTCCTTAATTTAAGGATACCTTCTTTATAAGGGATTTCATCACATTTGACATTTCTATTGAGGGTTCATTGTTGTTATGAACCAATTCACTCTTATATGGTGTATATACTGTCCTTTGGAGTATTATATCATGAATCCTTTTATTCTCATGATATTATAAAGTTATGACTAAATGTTATTCCTCGATTATTGTATTCAAGTGTCTCTAATTTTGGTAAAACCCCTTTAACCAAAATATCTTTTTAAATGTTTTAATTATTTGTTCTTATTAATATCCATGTTTTCAAAATGGTTTTAAGGATTTATTTATATGGATATTAATGGTTTAAAATTATAAAAGCTTCAAGGTGGTATGGGACACTTTTATTCAAAAATCTCTTTATTAAATGTTTTAAATGGTTTTGGAAATGGTTTCTTTTTGAATGGATTCATTATTTCAATATCCTAAAATGTTATATTGTGATTAAAATGTGGAAATGTTATGTTTATTTTATTCATGTTTATGTGATACGATTATGTTATGGTTCTTGGGCATTGTTATGAAGAACGGGTGGTTCCGTGATAAACTAAGGGCGGGTGAGCCCGATATAGATCTCCAATGAATTGGGTAACGTGAAGGAGTGAAACGTTAAGGTTTCTCCGAAGAGATTTAGGGAATATACTGTGATGGGTATTCCAAACGTAACCAAGAGGGTTACTCCCTACGTAAGAATGTTATGAATGCCTCAAGTTACATTTATGTCTTATGTTTTCTATGATTTATTCATGATTTGATATGCCTATGTTTTATGGGTAAAGTATGATTCCATTCTTATGTATATATGAACTCATGTTTCCTTTCCATATTTTTATAACCCTTACTGAGCCTTTTATGCTCATCCCAAGTTTTTGAAATGTTTTTCACAGGTCAAGGGAAAGGTACATGATGTGATGATAGTGTCGAGGATGTGTCAAGAAAGAATCCATGTTTTATTTTCAATATGTTTCCGTTTATGGGAAGAATGAATACTGTCTTTTTGTAACCACTTTGTTTAAATGTGGAATGTAATGCATGTTTCATGATCTAATTCTCTAAAACTCTCAACCTGAAAAGATCCTCAATGTTTAATCTTGTAATAAATCAAGATTAAGTAAGGTTTAAGGCTGGGGCCTTATAGTTGGTATCAAAGGTCGGTTTAGATAACTTTAGAGGTTAGGGTATTCTCTAAGCATAAGTGGCATTACCATAATGGTTAGGATTTCAGAAAGAGTCCACGTTGTAGATACAGTGAATGAGTAAGTATATCATAGTGTTTATCTTCCACATTAGTACTTGATTGTTATGTTGATATACTCACATTGACCTTTTTGGTTTTAGTAAATGGCTGGATCTAGCAGGCACCAAAGTGACAATGGGTTTGAAGGAAACTGTGGTGGTTCTCTGATTAAGAGACTGGATGAGATGGGGGATTCAATGAGGAATCTCATGGTTGTTCTAAACCAACTATCAAGGAGTCATGATCAACCACTTCAACCTTGGTGAGTTATCTAATGCATCATGTACGAGATGGCCAACTCGATGTGGAAATTCATGTAATAATTATTAAGGTAACCATTATGGTTTATATGATCCTTACTTTTGAGGTAATTATGGGTTATTTTATGTTATGATGGAAAATGAAAGGAATGAGATAAACATGAGGTTAAAATATGAAGATTTTATCTCATTTTGGGGAATGTTTTATGAATTATATAGTTTTGGAAAAAGGACAACACGCAGACCGTGTGACAACCCGTCGCGTCGGACAAAGCTGCGGGAATCAAACCCACAACCAAAGTGCGACTGGTATTTATCACCTACCACTGGAATACGTGAAGTCCCTGGTTAGTTTGACTGATTCTTTTTAGTTATATGATTTCATGAATTAATAGTAAGTTGATTTTGGGTTATTTATGAAAATGATTAACCTATCATAGAGGATATGTGATTAGGTTAATTAATTTTCAATGTGAGATTTTAGGAGCAACTGATGTTGTTTGGAGATAAATGTTACGATTTAACTAGGAAGACTATGTGACTAAATCCTTCAAATATTTTGGTTTCAATCTTATATTGGTTTACTTTGAAGAATTTTATGGAAAAATTGTTTATCAGATGGTCCTCGTTGAACTTTGGGTTTTGTTAGACAAATTTTGGAGATTAAGCATAGATTTTTTTTAAAAGGGTTATCCTTTTCTGGATTATCTGATCTTGTAGTAACCTTTTGGGTTTTAGTTTTGGTTATGGTTTGAAGACATGGTAATTGTATAGTTCTTTTTTGGGGATTATGATCTCCTCTAATAAGTTGTTTATAGTACTCTTAATGCGAACAAGTCTCCCTAAATACTCGTCTTTTGGAAAAAAATATGAGTTTGATTAAGGAATCTAGTAAAAGTTGAAAGTCAAAATGATAAGTGATTATGTTTCCTTATGAATAAATTCCTCAATAAAAAGTAACATAAAACAAAAATGTTGTCTATTAACTTTTCCTACTGGGGAACCCAGCACCGTTTAACCCATCACAAGTTTGTGATTTTCTTATTGTTAACTTTCTCCTAAACATGTTTTCTATCACTCTTCATCAGAACATGACCCTATGTTTTCTCCTCCATGTCCATGTTTTTCTACATGGAATCCTAGTATGGGTTAACTCGGGTGACCTTTGTACTTATCTCTCTTTATTTTAAAGTGATTGTTTTACCGACTCTGTTCTGATGTGGGACGTTCAAGGATATTTCCAAGCTCAATTTTAAAAATTGCGAGGACGCAATTCCCAAAAGGGGGGAAGGATGTAACACCCCAGGTAAATAAAGAATATGACATTTTCATATTTATCCATATTTGTGAAAAAAATATTAATATGACTTTAATGGGGATGCTATGCTCGATGGCGTACCCAACACGCAACAACGAGTTTCTTGGGAATCTTACGTTACACTCTAATAATAAAATAATATTATTTTAAATGGTAGTTAACATGTAGCCGTTGTAATGGCGGGAATGGATAGAAATAACTAAAATATGATTATATATGTTTTTAAATGTTTTTACATTTATCCAATAAAGGATAGAGGCTTAAAATACGGAAAGAATTCAATTTTAGGCATATATGCCCTAGTTTTCACTAAAGGTTCACTTATCGCCTTTTGATGGTGAACCGTCATTAAAAATAGTTTTGTTCACTCTTAAACATTATTTTGGACCAAATAAAACTCTTATTAAGAATCGAGACATCAAAATTTACTTTGTGTAAATTTTTGGTATCTTTCCGATAAAGTTCATTTTTTAATGAATAGTGTAAAATGTTGTATTTTAATTTAGAACCACTTTTTAATATAATTTATTTATATGATTAGATTATATTTTGAATTGGTTTTAAAGTGAAATTAGAAAATATTTTTACCATTAAATCCAATAGTGGTCGTTGGAATCAATTTCACTTTGAAATCAGACTTAAACTAGTGTCAATCTTTTGATACTTATTGTTTCATAAAACACGCTATTCGTCATGACTGCGGGAATTAATTATTAAATTAATTAATGTGACTTATATGTTTTGAATTTTTTAAAACGGACTTCATTTTTGAATTCAGAATATCAAATATAGCTTAGGGTGAATTTTTGGGATTTTTCTGAAAAACTTCAATTTTTAATGAATAGTGAAACCACTAAGTGGTACTTATAAAACTGATTTTCCGTTTAAATGAAATTTTGCCATCATTGTGTTTTGATTTTCAAAAATCCGACATACATGGTTGTCATTAAGAAGTAAAATGTGGTTCAATGAGATTAAAATAATTTTTTGGTGAATAGTAACTTATTAAGTTTTTAATCGCGATTAGTGGTAATTAGTGTAGTTTAAGGTAAAAATAATGCTTTAATAAAATAATATGAGCTTGAAACATGTCTTACCCTCATTGGTTGTATCATGGCCGACCAAGACAAGCCATGGGTAAACTTGGGGACCCCATGGATCCACTTTGGTTGGGAAATGACATAAATAACATTTTATTTAATGTAAAAGTAAAATTGACACAAACATGATATGTTTTACTAAAACAATTTTTAAGTGGGGTTATACAAGTCATATTTTTGATTATAAATATTCATTGGAAATATAAAACGATTTCCTACATCATAGTATTTTTTTTATAATTTTTAGACATTAAATAAATTAAATTATTTATGACATAATAATGATGCAGCAATGACATCATTATTTGATGATTTAAATAAAATGGAAAGATAATGTAAAATATATGAACTACACATGTCCAAAACTTATTGGATGAGTGGATTTCTAAGCCTTATCACCGTATCCACTAATTATATCAATGTGGGACCTTTTGAAACCGAAACACATTTTCAAATAAAGTAATATTTCTTTACTTTCCAAAAGTGCCCCTCCTCTCCTCTTATAAAAGGCCCCCACCTCTACCTCATTTAACACACTCCTCAAGCCTTCGGCTCGGCCAACCCCTACCCATTTACTCTCTCCACATCCCTCTCCTCATCCTAGAGGATTCCCTTTGGGCAGAATCCTTTCAAAGGAAGCCTTTAGGCTCAAATCAAAAGGAGGTACACTTTTAAAGGTAATTCATTCTCTTATGTTCATTTGTTTTATTTTGCTTCTCCAACCCCCTAAACTCTTTTTATTTACTTCTTTTGTAACAACACCAGTATCTTCAATATACTAGGATGTTGTTATAAGATTTATTCGAGCTACACTCTCACAGAACCACATCAAATGGTTAAAGAACATACGGTTTCCGTGGATGGTGAAATTTTGCCTCCCGAAACGATGATTGTTCAATACTCATTTAACACCTTTAAAGGTGGCCATTATGAAGTCACTATTTTTATATATGATATATAATATGTTTATGTTTTATTTATGCTTCTGTATTTTTCATTTTTGTCTTACCTTTATGGCTTCCATTATGGGTATACGCGATATCTTCCTTTAAGGAAGTGCGGACTACCGCCCCCTCAAAGTGATTTGATTCGTTAAATACCATATGTGGGATGTATAAAGTATGGAAATATGATATTATATATGATATTATACTGGAATTATAATATACCTTTATATCATTATTATTCCATTATATAAAATACGAAATAAAAATGAAAGTAGCGTTCATGCGTACGTACGGCTTACCGTCTCCATGAACGGTGCATTTCATTTCTTACCTCTAAATGATTATGTAATGTTATAAATGCATGAATGTACTGGATATATATGCCATATATTATATCTAAATCCTGAATACAATTCTGGATATAATAAACATTTGGCCACACGAACAACATGTAATTGTAAAAAGTCCACTTTGGACTTAAGAACCAAATATCGACAAAACAATCATTATTAACTTAATGATTACATAGTGTTTATAACAAGGAAATAAGTGATATAAAAGGAATAATAAGATTGAAAAAGGTTCTTAATCAAGTAGAAATTAACTCAAGTTTATTATTCATGAGATTAAAGAACGATCGAGTCAAGTCGGACCCGAGGTAAGGGATCCTACACCTCTCTTTCTTTTTAAGTACACTCTTTTATGTCATTCCTTTTAAAGCTCATATTTCTTGTTATTGGGATGATATTTTATATTACATTTACTGTAATTTTTATGTTCATGTGATGAGAGACCCTATTCTCTCTCATCAATCCATTTTGGGAGTTTTGAGTGGCGCCGTTAGGCTGCCGAACTTTCGTAAGAGATCTAACCTCTATCTTTCTTTTTAAGTACTCTCCTTTATGTCACTTCTTTTAAGATCCTCTTTGTAATGTTTGGGGATGTTATTTTATATTCCTCTTGCTGTAAATTTTATTTTAATGTGATGATATACCCTATTTGATCTCATCAATCCATATTCGGAAGTTTTATGTGGCGCTGTTAGGCTGCCGAGTTTTCGTAAGGGATTTTTCATCTCACTTTTATTCCCGTGAGATTTATGCTACATTTGCCAAAAATTCCATTGAGTGGTGTATGTACTGCCCATTATTCTACTCTTTGTGTAATATAATTTCGTTTATGAGTATTTACATCAATGAACTATTGTCTTTCTTTCATGGGGTGTATGTTTTGAAAGATACCCAAGTCGGTAAGGGAACCTTTCACCCTCCTCTTTTTTAAAAAGACTTCTTTTATTGGGTCTTTTAATTTACATATTTTTATGTTGGGATATGTTCTAATACATCCTTATTGATGTAAATTTTATGTCCAAGTGATGAGATACACTTTTTATCTCTCATCAACTCATTTTGATGCGATGTCGTTAGGCTGCCAAGGGAACTTTTTAACCCAATTTCGATTTCATTGGGTTCAACTTGTAGTCATTGAATATGTCATCCATTGAATATGTTTGAATGACCTTTTATTGTTTTACACTTAATATCCACTTATATTGGGTGTATATATATTTTTCACACATATTTTTGAGATTTATTTGTCCTTAATTTAAGGATACCTTCTTTATAAGGGATTTCATCACATTTGACATTTCTATTGAGGGTTCATTGTTGTTATGCACCAATTCACTCTTATATGGTGTATATACTGTCCTTTGGAGTATTATATCATGAATCCTTTTATTCTCATGATATTATAAAGTTTTGACTAAATGTTATTCCTCGATTATTGTATTCAAGTGTCTCTAATTTTGGTAAAACCCCTTTAACCAAAATATCTTTTTAAATGTTTTAATTATTTGTTCTTATTAATATCCATGTTTTCAAAATGGTTTTAAGGATTTATTTATATGGATATTAATGGTTTAAAATGATAAAAGCTTCAAGGTGGTATGGGACACTTTTATTCAAAAATCTCTTTATTAAATGTTTTAAATGGTTTTGGAAATGGTTTCTTTTTGAATGGATTCATTATTTCAATATCCTAAAATGTTATATTGTGATTAAAATGTGGAAATGTTATGTTTCATTTATTCATGTTTATGTGATACGATTATGTTATGGTTCTTGGGCATTGTTATGAAGAACGGGTGGTTCTGAGATAAACTAAGGGCAGGTGAGCCCGATATAGCTCTCTAATGAATTGGGTAACGTGAAGGAGTGAAACGTTAAGGTTTCTCCGAAGAGATTTAGGGAATATACTGTGATGGGTATTCCAAACGTAACCAAGAGGGTTACTCCCTACGTAAGAATGTTATGAATGCCTCAAGTTACCTTTATGTCTTATGTTTTCTATGATTTATTCATGATTTGATATGCCTATGTTTTATGGGTAAAGTATGATTCCATTCTTATGTATATACGAACTCATGTTTCCTTTCCATATTTTTATAACCCTTACTGAGCCTTTTATGCTCATCCCAAGTTTTTGAAATGTTTTTCACAGGTCAAGGGAAAGGTACATGATGTGATGATAGTGTCGAGGATGTGTCAAGAAAGAATCCATGTTTTATTTTCAATATGTTTCCGTTGATGGGAAGAATGAATACTGTCTTTTTGTAACCACTTTGTTTAAATGTGGAATGTAATGCAAGTTTCATGATCTAATTCTCTAAAACTCTAAACCTGAAAAGATCCTCAATGTTTAATCTTGTAATAACTCAAGATTAAGTAAGGTTTAAGGCTGGGGCCTTATATATCTACTATTGAAACAAGAGTATATAAATTACTCCAAATAATTTACAAAGGTTATGGTAATTCTAATTCTCCTATTTG
The DNA here is from genome assembly GCA_963277665.1 of Viscum album. NCBI lineage: Eukaryota > Viridiplantae > Streptophyta > Magnoliopsida > Santalales > Viscaceae > Viscum > Viscum album. The sequence goes on along the minus strand of OY728152.1, from coordinate 48,787,974 downwards.
AATAACAATGTTCCAACATTTTTCTTGGAGAAAACGGAAATGTATTTATCTCCCAAGTCGGTGGATTCATTTCCTTCCAAAATATCACTTCATTTTGGATAGAAAATTTGATAAATAATAAATCTAAATATAGTTATATATTATTCTTAAATAGTTTATATATCGATTTTTATAGTTCACCATCAAAATTTGGAGGTTATTTGACTTTTTTGATCAAATGTTAGGGTTATTTTGGAAAACCATATACTGTTGTCCAGAATTATATCGATTTTTTCAATCTCTGCTATATGAATGAATTTATGTTTATTAATATGAATTAATTTATTATTATATTATTATAAAATATTATTATTATACATATTAAAAATATAACAGTAAAATTTTAGTTAAATTAGGAAGCTACTTTGGAATAACAGTGAACAATTATCTGATATTATTCAATACCGATAATAATTATGGGTGGGAATTTCATGCATTAATTAATTCCTATTAAGGATGAATTATGACATTAAATTTTTATCATTGTTTTAATATAATATAAATTTGACTTCTTTATTGAGTATTAATGGATGTGGACTTCTATTTTGAGCCATGAAATTAGAACATCACAGTTTATCCAATCCCATTGGTAGAATCATTGGGCCTTCTTTTATATTCTATATAGACTATTAAATGGATGAATTACTCAAAGTTGTAGTTGAATGATTTTTTTTAATTTGGATCTAGAGAATTGAATAATAATAATAATGAAATCTGGATTCGTGTATTAAAAGATATGATCAAAATAGTAAACTGAAGTATAACTAAACTAATTTGAACAAAATTATCAATATGTTTTTATAATAAAAATTCGATCATTTACTAAAAATTAGTCATTAATGAAAAAATAAATTAATTATGGGTCTAAAAAAATATCATGAATGAAAATGAAATATCATTTTTCAAAAATATTATTTCAAAATGTTCATATTGTTTTCCATTTAAAATAAAATTTTTTAACATCCACTCCACATTTTACAAGTTAATTTTTAAATGTATTTTCACTACTCCTTTTTTAAACCCTATACCTTTTCAAGGATTATTTATTTAGAAATTTTTAAAAATGGTTTTCAAAAAATTATTCTCTTTACCTTCTCAAAAAAAATTTAATGTAATTAAATCTTTTTATTTTATAAAAAATGTTCAAAATATTATTGTGACAAACATTTTTATTTTCACAAAAAAATTTCCTACACGGTCTTTCTCCTAAGAATTATTGTTTTGATTATCCTCTCTATGTTATTATGTCATGGGTGCTTTTGTGAAATGATAATTTCATGATTTTTTATGTACATGTTATATTATAATATTAAGAAACATATTATTTTTCTATTGGCTATTTAATTTTTTATAATTAATGATTTTAAATAAAATACATACATATACATATATATATTATCAGTTGGTTCATATATTTATGTCTAATTCATTAGTTTATGTTTATATCTCATGAGTTAATTAGGAATCAAAATTCTGATTTTTTATATATTTGAATTGGAATGTTGATTTTTTTCAATTTTTTAAACATGTACATAATTATTTTGTTCACAAAGGAATTAGAATAATGTGTTTTCTCACATTATTTTTCCTATTCTTATTATTTGTTCAAATTTCCCAGTTTTTTTTCATATTATTCAAATTTTACATAATGTATTTCACTTCAATAAAACACTATGATTTAATGATAATTCCTTGTTTTTATATTGTTTATAATATTATTTCATTCACACATGGTTTATCAAAATTGATATGGGTTTTATGACAGGTCATATCTTTAATTATTTATTAATGAAATTTTTAGGCTCTTATGTTATTCAATAATGTTTTCTGATTACCATCTGATGGATTTTTATTTTTATTATATTTATGTCACCCTCATGATTTCCTTAATTTTATGATATTTTCTACCATACTACGAGATTTAGATTACCCCTTTATAATATTTCCAGTACCAAGGTTCTAAAGATGACTATATCATGAGAGATATTAAGGAAAGGGAATGGAGTAACATGGATTTGGAGAAATGTTTTCATGTTTAATATAATAAGATTTTTTTGTATAAATTCTCCAAAACACTAATCCTTTTAGTTATTGAGTTATGTGACTATTTTTGAGATGTATTATTTAAATCATTACATTATTGTACTAATTATGTGATGTATACCCTAGTTCTCTATAAATTAACTCCAAAAAATATTACTTTTCTCCACATAATCTTATTTGAAGTGATTCTCAGAGAGGATTAGATCTATTTATATAATCCTAATATCATTACTGAGGAAACGAAGTCATAATTGATATTTTGATTTATACATTGATCATATATTGATGAGAGGATGAAAATTAACTTGCAATGGAAATTATATCCTGTATATGGGTCTTAATATATACTCATGAGGGGTATCTGGCATAAATAGTTAGAAAGAAACTAAACATTGAAGATATTCCAATTTTGGGGGAATATTATGAAGAATTTCTTAAATAATTACCTAGTATTAAATCAATCATAAAGGTGAGAATTAAAAATAACTCATATCATGTGCTACACCTATTTCAAATAATCCCAATATAATGTCTCTAACATAGTTTCTGGAATTAAAGAAGCATTTAATACCCCTAGAATTTAGATAGTATTATTCTATAAATAGATAATATATTAAATATATTATAGAACACATATCATCAAATGAAAAAAACGCATTATAATTTAGAAACAAATTAAAACATCAATACATCATAAGAATTAAATTGGAAATATTATTAGTAAATTTACAAAAGAATTAAAATCTCAAGTAAATAAAAAGATAGCTAAAAAATTATTTTAATTCCTAAAATATATTTATTGTATTAAATAATAATTCCATGTTTTTTAATAGAAATAAATTTAATATAATTAATAGTTAGAAGATAAATAATTTTTTTCAATATGGTGTGACAAAAATAATTTGTTGTTACAAATTCCTATTTTCCGATGCTTTTTTCTATTTACATGGTATTTTTACATTTAAATATTAAATTATAATTTTAATTAGTATTATTTTTTAAAAAAATTCAATTTTCAAAATAAATTACAATTATTTATATAATAATTGATTTAAAATAATACTAATAATGATTAAGGTTTAAAAAATGACATTTTCTTTGGAAAATAGTTTTCATTCTATTTTATGTTTCCTTTTAAAAGTAAAATTCTTAAATTAAAAAATTGTAATATGAAAAAGGTAATAAATTTTGGATTAGACCTGTTAAATTTATTGTGTGGTGAATTTCTAATATTTTTCTACAAGGTTGAATTTTTTTGGTGAATAGTGTAAAGTGTTGTTTTTGCAAATATTATCACTTTTTTAACATCATCATGATATAAGAATGAATTAATAGTTTTTTAAAATATTTTTATGAAAAATAATATGTTTAATTATTTAAATAAAACATTTATAAATATAATTTTTAAATTATAAATTAATTTTTTACATTGTTTTAACTTAAGTGATGTTTTATTCAAATAAAGGGGATATTTTTTATAAAAACTTATTTTTAACACTGAGATAAATTTACTATGTTAAAATGGTTTTAATATTTTAATTTATAATATCCATATTATATAATAAGGTTAAATATATTTTCATTAATGAGAATAATTTATTGAGATAAAAAAATAAGTTATCATGCTAAAAGTAAATTAGGGTTTAAAATAAAAATTAGGTGGAAATGAATAAATAATGTCAAAACAAACACATTACTTGTTTTTATAATGGTTTTATTGACCAAGGTATATGCCCTCTCCCTTATGTTTAACTTTTGGAGACACATTCCTTTGAAAGTTGCATGCCTTTAACATAATGTTTTGGGAATTTACAAGAGTGCCACCCCTTTAATGTATAAAAGGATCCCTTCACCACCCCACTTATCCAAAAACCAACATACATTTTTTTCTACCAAATTCTATAAAAACCCAAAAAAAATATCTACCTTCTGTTATATAGTTTATAGTCTCACTAAATGAAAATTCAAATAAGGCTAAAAGAATTTTTCATAAAGAGTAAGGTGATAATTCTTAATCACTCATTTTTCATTTATATTTTTTTATTTCTCTTAGAATTACTGAAAATAAATTATATACATGCTATAATAATTACATTATTATCATATTTTTATTTAAATTATATTATTTTAATTCAATAATTATTCTCAACTGTCCCCTCAAGTGTTTAAGAAATTAAAACATCACTTGTGCATATGTGCAAACTACAACATAGATGAAGAAAATATTTTATTTTTTATCACTACCACACATGGAAGTGTATAATATTTTATTTAATGAATAAATATTATATTTATCACTTAATTAACATTTTTAAATATAAATCATTATTTATCTACCATCCCCCCATTCAATAGAAAAATGAAAATTTTATTTGTGTGTACGTGTGGACTACAGTCTCCATGGATGATGTTTTTTTGTTTTTCATCATTACATTCCACGGATGATTGTAAGAAATATTTCATACAAGTATATTATCTTATTAATTAATATATTTCCTAAATAGTTTTTCTAAATTGATGACAGATAAATTCTTGATCATTATAATGTTATTAATTAATATTATTAAATTTCCTAAAACAGTCTCATCACAGATTTCATCTTCATAAATAATAATAAAAACACTCATGTAATGATAGTGAAAATTTATAAATAATTAGTGAATTTATAATAATGTTCCTAAAAAATATTGTAATGATGTATTTTGTTTTTTGAAATATTGGTGTTCTATGTCCTCATTACAAAACATGTCAAAAACAATCAAAATTGATAACATCTGATTATGAAAATAAACTAATGAAAACGATGAATTTAAAATGATTAAATATAATTAAATATTATAAAAGTTAATAGTTAATAATTATTTTATTACGTAGGTTATTAAAATGTTTATTTTTATTATAAATGATGTTCAATTTCTTTTGAGGTAGTCGAGTGTAAAGCTAGGGTTTCGCATCTTAATTCTTATTCACTAAAAGATATTCTATATTTACCACTTATTTTGTATTTTTTCTGTATATAATTTACTATGGATATTTTTAAAAAAATTTAAAAAAATAATGATATTTAAAATAACACCTCATGTTTTATCTTTCATTGGATTTTGATTCATGAGATATCGATTTTATATGGGATTATATTAGTTGAAACCAATTTTCTTTACTTAAAATGTGTTTCCATGAACTCTGTCCTTATATGTTTAGTCTCTTCAACCATATTATTTTCTTATATAATACTTTCAATTTACCTCTTTGTAAATTGACATTTTAAATCCCACAATACTTAATTGATGAATTTCTTTCTCAAAAAATTCTTACACAGTTATGAATAAATCTCTTCATTTTTAATGTCTATTTATCACCCATTTATATAAAGTTATAAATAATTAAATTTCCTTAAAAACTCTCTATTTATAACATTTTTTAATCAATTTCTGTGAAAAATTAAAAAAAATATTACCCTAATTCAAGGCATGTAATTTTATTTAAGGTAACTTCTTTTTTTCAAAGGTTGTGTATGGGAATAGAGAAGATTCCTAAATTATGTAATTGTAATCTGGAGTTTCTACTAACTATGTAATGGTAAATCTTAATCCTAAATGATTAATAAATGTATCCCTTGTTTGTGTATGGTTACCTCATCCACTATATCAGGGTCTTCTGGGAAACCTTCTCTTCCCGTAAAGGTAATTCAATGATCATATGTACTGGGTATGTGTATACCTAGGTTTATAATGATTACGTAAAGATATTTCCTGTGCTTTGTAAGGGTAATTATTAATTTATAAATGTCTTATAAGGGTATTTCAAGATATTTTTAATGGTGTCTCTTACTTTCTAAAGGTTTTTTAAGTGTATGTATAGGATAAAAATGAGTGTAAGGAGAAAATTTTTACCCTTAAGGGACAATTATTATTTGTGTAAGGGTAAAACTATATAACCCATTCAAAGTTCCCATTTGAAAAAAATTATTTAACTTCCCCTCTTTTTATTCTTCTTCCCCAACACATTCTTATAACACTTTCTTGACTATTTTTAAAGACTAAAATTAGTGTAATTAATTCTATTAATTATTTAAATATCATGACTAATATTATAATACAATTTGAACACACCAAAATATTTAATCAAATAAAAGAGAAATTAAATGATGAATTTCATTTGAGCGTTTGACTAAAGAAAATATGTATTCTCATTTCATTTTTTAAAAACATATGAACTTCTCTTCCCTTTTCTTTATGGAGATCCTTTTGATTCTAAGTAGCCTAGAAATTCCCTTCTTCATGATTGGTGAAACCATCAATAAACAATTTGATCACTTAATCTAGTTTCCAAGAATGAAATAACCTCCAACATATTTCCTCTATTCTTGGATGTTTCATTTTCAAAATATAATACCTGAGTTATCTTTCCATAAAATTAAATGGTAGTCATCTTTTGAAATTATCTATCCAATTTTTCTAAAAAAAATTAAAACGGATTTCTTAAAATTATAATAAACAAAAATTATGGAAAATAATAATAAAAATTAAAATTATCTATCTTAGATTATTTTATTGATAGAAAATTATTCTCGTATGTTGAATTATAATTTTGTCTAATGAAAAAATGGATAACACTTTCTTTGTCTCAAATAGATGATTTTAAATTTTCAAATAGAGAGAATATATTATCACATGTGGTATTTTATTTACTTTGGAATTAAAATAATTTATTAAATTATAAGAATCCTTGGGGAGTGATTTGAGATGTTAACACATAGATGTGTTTCAGCTGATGATTCATTGATGAACCTTGACATCAGTATTGAAAAACTCAAGGATGAAGTTCCTTTCCAATTAGGGCTCTTTTTTAAAAATGTTTTCATCATATCTATCATGTGTTTTGATATCATGTGTTATTCATTGATTTTTATTTCATTTGGTTTTGTGTTTTTTCAGGATACCCATATATGACCCCAATACCCACTTGAAATGTTATGAAATCTCTATATAATTCTTGATGTTTATTCACATCTTGATTTATTGTGTTATTATATATCTCATAATGTAATGCTATATTTTTTTCATGTTATTAAATAATGTGTATTATCTTTCCATTATAGTCTTGTCTTGGTACATGTCATAGGTTTTCATCATGGTATGATTAACCCTTATAGGGGTGTGTGCAAAATGTGTCTTGATGATAACCATAGTGCATTATTGCCTTAGAGACCGACCTAAAACTTGATTCCCCTTGGGGATACTAAGTGGAATTTTGATATTTGAAGTGCCTTATTGATATCAACTAACATGTTTAAAACTAGATATCCCTTGTGGATATTGATTAAAATGTCAATACTTGATTTACCTTGTGTATACCGAGTAGCATGTTGACAACTCAATAAATATTTGTGGATATCCAGCTTCAAGCTGATAACATTGTGACTTGTTCCATTCATTAAAAAATATCTAATTATTCTTACGATATAGAGATGATGTAGGTATGGTCAGGGGTTTGTAGTGGCATGGTTAGATCGTGACCACATAGTATTTGATTATGTAAGTGTTATTATTTTTATGAATTTATTATTATCCTATAATACACTTGTCATAAATCTGCACCTTTTTAAGGATGCATTGGTGATGTATTGCTGGGTTTTATTACGCACACCTAGTATGGAAATTTTTATGCAGTTAAAGACTACATGTATATGGTTCCAAGTAAGGGAAAGGAGGTTGTGGAATATGATTGAACCAAGGATCATGGATCTAGGAGTGGTACCGAGATAGAATATAATGGATTACCCTAATTTTATTAATTATTTATTTTCCACACTTGATATAATCTTATTTGTCTTTCCACTTTAGGATCATGACTATTTATTATTGTATGACCTGTATTCCATCGAACATTATGGTAATTTAGTTTTTTTCTTTTTTGTTATGATTATTTATCTAATAATATTCTATTATGTTATTATTTTTCATATGACATGATGAATGGTGTATAGTCTCCTTGATAATGGAATTGGACACTCACCACTAGTTTGTAGTCACTTTCAAATATGGGAGGCATGCATGAGGTCATATGGATCTCAGGTTTGTATCCATCGATTTGCATTACCATGTTATAAAATGGTATTATGGGATGGTTTCATCATTTATTTTTAGACTAATCTAGTATTTGGTAAAAAGGATATTGTTATGTGGGACTCATGTATGAGAGTTTCTATGTACATGGCCAAAACATGTATAACAAACCTCTGTGTTACCATGGATGGGATTTTTATTATAGTTTTATGAGATTTTGTGTGTGTTCATGTGTCGTGATTTGGTACAAAGGATCACATACCCTATATATAACTACTATTGTACTATATATTAGTTCCTTAATTTAATGCCTTAAATTGTTCTATATGTTCTAGATAGACGTCTATATGTATTGTTATTTTCTATTATGACAAATAATTATTGGAATTAATTAGTTTAATTACTCATGTTGTTGAAATATTGTATATATATAATGATTGTGACTAATGTTTAGGGATTTGACCTTAGTGTAAAGAACCATGTTTTTTTGGGTTTTTTAATTCAATAGAAATTTCAATTTTTCTTCTTTATGATAATGAGGAGTAAAATGTTCTTTCCCCTTTGAAGGTTATCGATAATATTTTTTTATGACCACTCTCATGGACCAAAAATATAGTGTTTCCCCAAGTGCAGGAGTTTGGTGTAAATATGAGCCATTTGAATGTTCATGGAATAATTAATATTTATTATTAATTTAATTACAATTTAATATATTCCCCCCTTTTATTAGGGAATATATTTTGAACAAATCATCATCTTGACATTCCATATCCACCTTTGATTATATAATGGGGGTTTTCTTAGGAAAGGAATAAACTCATATCTAGTGTCAATCATGGGATCAGACCCCATTTTCTTTTTCTTTCTATGTCTTCATCTTATCATTCCTTTTCCTTTATTCTCCTCCAAACTAGTTTATTTTTTACCCCCATATAGTCTTCCCCATCAAATCAATGAGGTATAAAAGGGGGGAGGAGATATATATATATGTAGAAGAAGAGAGGTGTCACTACGGAGCAAGGGAGTACTCAAATCGTCGTATTGAAACTGTTAATTATGGAAACAAGATAAGCTTCTACGGACTCTGTCAAAAGGTTATTCATTTTTTTGTTCATGTCAAAAATCCCCATATATTTACCGCTTTATAGTTTTGTAGAAATTTTATGACTTATATGGAACCATAGTGGTTCTATCTATGCTTAATCAGGATGAAAATGTGGTTTTTGTCAATTTGTAAGGGTTTCCCAATTGAATATTCTGATCACACAATGTGTAGTTCTGGAACTCATGTCATGTGTTCTTCCAATTCAAGAAAGTTTAATTTTTGGATGCACATGTTGTGTACTGGGGGTACACTCCATGTTTTTATACTCTTCATGTATCCAAGTACATGTCTAGATAGCCTGAGTAAGGGAACATGGATGTGTTGGGTAAATGGGAAAACCACATGTTGGTTACACACCACATATAAGTACATGGATAGGAAAAAACACATGGTCATCCCAATTGAGGTACACTTTTAGGCACACCATATAGATTTTATACACAATATATTCATGGGTTTTACGTACCATATTTAACTGAAGTATATATCTATGTGGGGCTTTGAGAGTACACACCATGTATTCATGTATACACTCGGTGTACTTCTCCCTTAATACTTTTTTAATGGAGTTTCTTCTTTTTATACCCCAGAGATATAATTATACTCATGAGTCATCAGTTTTGATCATTATTTTCATGTAGATCATGATGATGGATCCTATGGGGTGAATTGAGGACTCCTAAGATGAATTTTGTGATGAATGGGCTATAATGAATAGGTTCTTCCTCTAGTGAATAGTTGTTGATATATCCTAAGAGTAAGACATCAAAATGATATGGTTCTTGAACCATCCCCTTTGATTGATTCTAACATGGTTTTTTCCTTAATGATGTTTCTCTTTAGAGTTCTTCCTCTTTAGGGATTTGAGGCCATGAGTTGTAGGATACCTATATGTGACTGAGGATCTCATGTAGGACTACTCCACATATGTTTCATCATTGGGGATACAATCTAGAATTACTCTATTTAATAATTGTTTCGGGGGATCTCGTGTGGGATACCTCTTCTCCCTTACTCTTTTTTAGGATCGTGTGTAATATGCCTCCTATAACATACTATTTCATGGATCACAATAGGGATGTTTTTTCTTACATGTTTACTTTGAGCATTCCATGTAGGATGTTGCCCCATTTTTTGACTAAAGGGACCCATTGGGTTCCCAATGTTTAACCAAACTTGATCTATCCTTCTATTTATTTTGGAATAGATTTTAATGGGTGTAATTGAAGAATCCAAACTGAACATGAAATCCTAAGAGTATTTGAAATTAGTGATGGGTTTATGCATTTGGGCACCCTCACTCTGTACCTATACTCAAACATAGTTACTAGGGATACAACTATAGATTCTAGATGTGCTTCATGAATCTCAAACCATATGGCCTCATGTGATTTTATACAATGATCAGGATTCCTAGAGGTACTATATGGGATTAGACTTGTAGCCTTATTTGATTGAGATTAGTAGACATATAGAACAATAGTGGACAAGGGGATCTATGAATATGATGAGATTATATTATGAAAATAGAGATACTTATATTTCTTATACAGAATTCCATATATGGGGTCATTGGAAGACAAATTATATTATTATGTGAGTGATTATTGGGTTCAGATACGAAATGCCAAGGATGGGATTGTATTTTAAATGAGACTATATTTTTCTATGATAAATACTTTGTCTCAGGATGTGGAATTCATTATATTGGTTTATAGAGAATATAGAATCCATTATAATGGTTTTTTGGCTAGAAAAACTTCCCGGTGTATTGGATGCTTATTCTTATCAACTAGATATTAATCACCCCAAATGCAACCTGAGATACTCCATTGGTTCATAGAGAATATTCCATTTATACACAAAGTAGGCTTGTCTAGGGATGAGGTAATTAGGTCAATTATTTGAATTTACTAATAGTTATTATCCTAGTTTAGGATATTATTCCTTATAGATCACTAATAAGACATGACCCTTAGGGTTCATTTGAGCTCTAATGTCATAACTAACTATGAACCGGGACCTAGGACTAAGACATCAGACTAGATTACATATGGATTGAGTAGTGTGTATATGATTCCTAGGAACATTACTAAATAATTATTTATAGGATTTTTAACTGATATGTCAAATGCATTTTCATATATATTGGATGATGGTATGATTGATCCTAGGTCTAGAACATGTATCACCCTAGGGTGATGTAGATTTCTCATAGATATTTCTACTATTGGAGGAAACAGGTATGGTCGATGAGGATTACAGACCCAATGATCAACATTAAATTACATGGATTGGTTAGTATGATATCTGGTTTAATTCTTTACTAACAAGATATTCATATATTTCATAGAATACTCCATTGTAGTGATTGGTGGTGAGTAATGGTGAACCCATGGCTATTAATGTATCACTTTGTGGGGATGTAGCTTTCTCGAAGTCATTTTGACACAGGCTAAAGAAGGTATATTTGATTGGGATCACAACCCAAAAGATCAACTATGGTTTTATTTATTCATATCATTAGTTATGCATCATCTAGGATGATTATATTTTAGAATAATTCTCTTACGACAGGAGACTATATAATTACCATTGGGGTAGCTTACTATGATTTATTTCCCACCCCCTATATGTGATCCCATGTTTCTATGAAGTCCTTATGTCAAATTACAGGTTGATCATGGATACATGATGGATAGGGCTGAGGCCCAGGTCTGTATGATTGAGAAAAACTGTATATTTGGATTCTTATGATCAGCCTGGAGCAGTTTGATGATGTCATGGAGACTGGGTATATGGTTCTTCTCTTAGTTATTACCAGATCCATGTATTTCTATTGATATTTTTTCATTACTCTTATATATATGCTTGGACTGGTGGGAGAATAACTTTTTTATGTATATCATGTATATTTGGGCCTTTGTGGTATTTCATTTTATTATTTCATTCTTGTTTATATTTATACGTTATGAACTCTATTTGTTTACTTTTTTAGATAATTTTTTGTTATTTTCATTGGTTTTTTTACTTCAATGTAAGGGTATAGTCTCCTAACATACACATAATAGGCCCTCACTTCTAGGTGGTTTCCTTGGAAATATGAGGTTTTGTTCTTGAGACCTTGTGGTAAACTAGATCAAGGAATTAGTTTAATAGCATCTAGGCTAATATGTAACAAATTGGTATCATATTTTTTTCATTTCATGTTGTATTGCTATTTTGGATATGGTATACTAGAGTATTAAGAATATGCTAGAACCTATGATGGATATCATATTGGTTCATTGGGAACACTTATTCTACTAAGAAGTATTGGGAGATATGGGATTGTTGTTGTTGATAAGTGATGTTATAATTTTTTTTGTCTTTCTCTTTGAGAGATGCTTATGTGATGTTGATTTTATGATTTATTATTGATTATCCAGATGTTTCCACATTTTCTGGAAGATAATATTTTATTTTTACTCTTTCTCATCAAATTAAATTTTCCTTTCATGCTTTATATTTATAATATAGAGTCAATATGTTATAGTCCAGTTAATGTGATATTTTAATTCTCACTATCTGGTCAATTGTTTAACGTTTCAATAAAAACCTAAATGGTGGTTTCCCGTGTAGGTTCTTCGGGAAATTCTACTTAATTTTTCCAATGTGTATATGTATTTCCTTATGTTGTTAAGCTATGAATATCTATATTTAGACATTTTATAGTGATTCATATGACTCAGAACTCATGAATGGGAGGTGAAGTGCCCCTAGTTGTTCGATAAGCCCCATGATTCCCTGTTTTTGACCCCTCATAAGGTGTTTTTGCTTAGATTAAGTTATTTAAAGATTCATTGAGAATATATATAGAGTTTTCATTCATATTAGTAAATGAAATGATACATAACAGAAGTGAAAATAAGGAATGATGCATATTTTTTGTGAAATTTTTGATCATGTATTATTGATCCTTGTAGGATAGAGTTGGTTGCTTGTGCAATTTAAGTATACCCATTATGAGTGTTTCATTTCTATGTTTCGTTAACTATATGTTTATAAAAACCTACATAGATTTCTCCCATCTATAATTATATGATATATTACATAACCAACCATCAATCATGGTTATCTAGTTGGAACCTCTAGTGAAGTTCCAATCAGTGCCTAAATATTTATAGTGAAAGAGGACATTAATTGGGAATTTATGTATGTGGATTCCATGTTTGTTTTAATTTGTTAGATTTTAATATTCATATCATGAAACTCCAATTTGAAGTTAATTTTGAGGATTCATGGAGAGGATTAGGACCCTAGTAGTTTGATTCTATAAAGTGTATACTGTTAGAGTTCGTTTTAAGATTAGTGGTTAAAATGGGTTTCACTTAAATGGGTTTCCAATTAAAAATAACATGGTATTTTACTCTATCACGTGGTAATTAAAAGCCTATATAATTAAAATAATATTTATAGGTTCTAACCCTCATAGGATGATGTTATCATTATCACTCTTAGAGATGGTTGACGTGCATGATATATGCTTTTCATTGATATAGATGTAAGATTGACATCTCATGAGATGTAAACTTAGTGAGGGGTTTGACTTTTGGGATAATTCATTGGATCTAGTGTCCCTAATATTAATAATGATCTATAAAAATAGGTGGGAGAATTAGAGGCGTTTTTTAATCAGACACATGTATGTTGGTGTTTGGTTGGATCAATGGAAAGAAACAAGAGGGTTTGGCATGGGTTTTATAATTCCTTTTTAGGAAGAGATCTTAGTTTTTTATCATGTTTAGACAGATGCATGATAGGTTCTCATATTATTCAATGTAGGAATAATTATTCATTTGGTTTTATATAATGAACATATGATGTTGGAGTGTCAATACAAGATTAGATGGGCATGAATATTTATGTTCCTTACCCTGTTAACCAGTGGTTTCTCACTTGATGCTAAAATATAAAAAACAACATTGTGTATTTGGAAGTTGTGGAATAAATCTTCACACAATAGAGGTTTTCAATTATAAAGATGAGTTTTAAGGGAGAATAAGTATTAACGAGACTAATGTGCCTTGTATAACGGTCATATGGCCATATAATTGATGACTCACGGGAGTGTCAATCATGTGATGTTCAGGTGGTACATGATAGTATTCATACTCAGTTGGGTGAGTTTAGTACACACTGATTGTGTGAGGAACTGTTTAAATAATAAATTCGTGAGTGTCCATGTTCGATTAGAGTACTAATAGTTTCAGTGAAATGATTTTGAGCTTAGTGGCCTGGATTTTTTGGTGTAATTAAAAGAAGATCCCCTTTAATGAGATCTATCTTTGAAATAAATCTTATTCGAAGTGGATGCATTCTCATGGGGAGTCCTTGACACAAAATATTGGGTGACATGATATTATGGTTTGATTAAAGGTAATTATATCCAAGTATGTTATGATTGTGTCTCCAAAAGAGTGATACATGAATACTGATGGAATATTAGACTCCATGTTTAGAGATTATCATTTCATATATCTTTACAACTTCATATGTGTGATTGGATAATTTCGGTTAAACATAGATATTTTTTAATAACTTTTATGATTTCAAGGATGAACTTATTGTGGTTGTTCTCTTGGAGTAGAACATAGTAAGACATATGGTGTGGAATACACCATTTCCAATTTTAGGGTGGTGGCCCTCATTATGACTTGAAATTCTGTGTTTTTCAAAGGAAACTTTCACTGAAAGTGGGAAAGGGTAATTATTTAGTGTTGTGGGATGATGCTTGGGATGATTGTTTTTTTTTCATGACAGTCTTTTCATTCGGTGAGGGAGAGATCATGGGATTTTAACATAGAGTTATTTTTTGTGGTGATGAAAAGGATAGTCATATCATTGGGGGTAACCAGATCAGTCATGGATGGACATATTTATTAAAGGGATAGTTGTTAATGCTATAGGGACAGACATTGGATGGTCAGTATATCCTAGTTTGTTTATGTTCTTGAGTGAAATCATGGATTCTTTTTTACCACCAATGCTTCTCAAGGATTAAAATCTTATTTTGGGGAGGTTTGAAGAGACCTATGTTTTCCAAGACTATAAAATTTTTCATAAATTTTATTTTATTTTTATTTCAAATTTTCATGATGGGTAAAATGGTGGTTTTTTACTATTAAGTGATTATCTATAATTTTTATGACCACTCTATTTATCTATAAATAAGTTGTTTACCATAGCATAATATTTTATTGAAATATAAGATTTTAAAATTTCCATGGACTAATTCATATTTAAGAATTAAATAATAAAATATTAATTTATTCACACATGTTCATTCATCTATGTCATTTTAAAGGAGCATTGTATTCAGATTCCATATCTCCAACTGATTCCAAAATGGGGGGACTTCCCCAAAGATTTATAAACTCATATCAATCATTGTGGCAAGACCAGGGACCCTTTTTTCTTTTCATTTATTCATTTTATATTTCTGTTTTTATACTTTTCCTCCTATATAGATTCTCTAATACTATCATGTGGACTTAACCTTCATGTGACTAAAATATAAAATGGATATGGAGAGGAGGGGAAAAGAGAGGTGACATTTTGGATCTTGGGAGGAGTAGGATCATCAAGCAAAAGCACTGAATCCTGCAAAGGGGAAAAGCCTTCGCATATTACACCCAATGTTAGGTTGTTTTTATGTTTATACCATAAATCCCTATATATTTACAACTTCTAATTTTTAGATAACTATTATAACATCTATGTTCCAATAAGGATTCGATCTATACTTAACCATAATAAAATCTAGGTTTTGAATCATTCGTAAGGGTTTCCCATCCAAAAAACATGATCAAGTGTCATTTAGTCCAGGAACACATGTTATTTGTTCTTCCTATATAGGGAAGTTTAATTTTTGATGTACATTATATGTACTAGGGGCACCCACCATGCATTGCAATTACACTTCTTATAGTCATAATCAACCTTGTTTCCGAGTACATGTCCGAACATCTCATGTAGGGGAACTATGTTCTATAGGGTAAATAGCTTGACCCCATGTGGGTTCCATGATATATATAAGTACATGACCAGTGTAAAATAAATTTTCAAGATATGTGAGGTACTTGGGAAGGTTCCCTGTATAGGTTACACAACATTTACATGTTATACATGTCATGTACATGGGTTTTACACACCTTGTTTCAGTAAAGTACACAATGAGGTGGGACTTTTATAGTACGCACCATGTATTTTGGTATACACACTATGTACCTATCCCTTGATATGTTTTTGAAGGTTTTTTATGCCCCATATTCAAAATTAAACACATAAATAGTTCATTTTGATCATTTTCTATTTATACTCGGATGATGGAAATAGTGGGGTGATTTCAGGACACCTAATAAGAGTTTTAGGGTGAGTGATGCATAATAGAGTGGTTCTTACACTAGTAAATGGTTTTTGTTATATTCTATGAGTGGAACCATGAACTGATGTGGTCCTCAAGTGATCCATTTGATGGGTGCTTATTTATATTTTCACTTGAGTATGTTTCCCTTTGGAATTATGCCTCTTTAGGCCTTTGATGTCAGGGGGGTTTGGAGAGATTTATGTGACTGAGGACCCCCTATAGGATGTCTCCTCTTATGTTTTGACCAAGAGGATCCTACGAGAATTCCATAATTTACTTATTATTTCTAAGGATATTGTTTAGGATTCCTCTACTCCCTTACTCTTTTGAGGATCCCCTATATGATGCCTCATCTAAATTACTATTCCAATTATCTTAATAGGAATTTATTTTCTTAAATGTTGACTTAGATGATCCCAAGTAGGATACATCTCCGTTCATTTTACCTAAGAGACCAAACAGGTGCCCTGATGTTTGACCAACCATGATCTAGTGTGTTATGGTTTTTTTTTAGAGATGGTAGATGGTGGTACCTTAAAACAAATAAAGAACAAGAATTCCAAACAGATTTTGTACGTAGTGATGGTTTTAAGAACTCATCCACCCCCCCCCCCCCTCTTTACTTATTCTATTATATTATTATTATGGATACAGTTAGAGATTCTAGATATGATTCCTAGAACTAAGCCCATTGGGCCTAATTCAATCTGATTCTTTGATGGGTAAACCTACAAGTACATCATGGAATTTTTCATTGATATTTATTTGATTGATATTAGTGGTCGTAGTGATCCACAATAGATGTGGTGGTCTATGATTGTTATGAGACTAAATTATATCTTGGGTGATATAGGGATTTCTGAGATGGAATCCCTTTTATAGGATCATAGGGAAATAAATAATATTATTCCTTGAGAGATACTTGGTTTTTTTAATATGTAATGCCTTTTATGGGCTCATAGGTCAACTAAGACCATGTCATTCCTTGGGAAATACTTAGGTTCCTCATGTTGAATACCTTCTATGGTATCATAGGGAAGAAAAAATTTGTTACATGTGTTTTTGGGTGAGATTATTTCCCCTATATATTATATTCATATTCTGGAATATTAGATGATAATATCATGGAGAAATTCATCAGTTATTCATCATGGTTGGAGTGCATCAACCACTACCACACTATCAATACTTTTCTAGGGAAGAGGATGTTAAGATTTATATATTAATTGATCTTGATTTATTGTCTCATTTAATGGTATTTTTCATTACATACCACATAAGGGATATTCCCCTTAGGGTTCATCCAAGCTCTAATGTTGTATATTTTTATATATCAAGTAATAATACATGATAATCAGACAACATTTCATACAAATTGATTGGTATTCCTATGACTCCGTGTAATCATCTAAATGATTTATTCACAACATTTCTTGTTGATCCTCAAACCATTCATCATATTTATTAGATTTGGGTAACAGTGATCCTAGGGATATTTCATGTATCCCCTATAGTTAAATAGATTTCTCAAAAACATTTCACGCATTGGATGAAGGATGTATGGTCGATCAAGATTACGAACCCAAGGATCAACTAATTATTACAAGGCTTGATTCGTAAAACATTATGTTTAATGAATTATTCAAAAAATATATAGAAATGACCTATAAGAAATAATTATATTGATTGGATGTGAGTATGGGTTAATCCAGTGTCAGTAAATATAGTCCCCATTGGTGATGTATATTATTCAGAGACATTCTAGCTCTAAAAAATTACGTACGGTTGATTGGGATCACAAACCCAATGATCTACTATGTTTTTTCTTATTTATATCATTATTTATGTCTCATGAAGACTCGAAATATTACTTGAGAATGAACTTATGAAAAAACTAATATAGGTTCTCTATTGGGGTAGCCTACTAAAATTTATTGCTCACACCATGTACGTGCACCTTAGGGTGCATGAAAGCCTTATAATTTCTTTCAGTTTGAGCATAGATACATGATGGATAGGTTTGAGGCCCAGGGTTTCTTGATCGAGTGGATTTACCATTTTGGATTATTATTATTATTATAATGGATTATCTTGATAGTTTCATGGGGAACATGAATTTTTTTTGACATAGAGTTTTCATTAGATCCATGTACATTTATTTTTGTTTATTTTAATTACTCTTATATATGATTAGCCTAGTGTGGATTAATTTTTTTAGATGTATGACATGCTTGTGTGGGAATATTATTTATTAATTTATATTTTAATATACTAGTTTAATTATATTTCTTCCACATAATTTTATTTAATATTATTGAGGTTTTTTGTATGTTTTTTTGGTTTCTTGCTCTGATGTGAGCGAATAGTCTACTCACAGACACACCTGGCGATTCACAACCCAACCTGACGAGGCTCAAACAACAACTAGCCTAATAAATCCTCCACATTCCAGGGGATGGAGACATTCACCAAAATGAATGACTAATATGGGAGTAATTTTCCTAATGTACCTATACACACACACCAAAGCATGTCGATGAAAAACTATCAAGGAATAAAAGAAAAAGACAAAAAAAATCTAGAGTAATAAACATGGATCTAAAATCTATTGGGAATAAAAATAGTAATATAGTGTAAACTGGAAAGTAATTAGGAAAAATACATAGCCAACTAGAATGATGTCCCAACCTGACAAACCAAAAATGTAAAATGATAATAGATCCCAACTCCTAATCTGAAATCATTGACCACCATACATGGTCAAATGCACCTATATCCCAATTCTCCTTTATAGTCACTGTCGACCTGCCTATCAATAGAATAAGACATGACATGTATGGGAAAATACCATGTGAGTGTAAGTATATACATACCCAGTAGGATACTCAAAAATATAAAGGGGGAGGGGTCATTATGAGACACAATATAAATAGGTAGAAAACTCAACCCAAAGAAATAGAGTGAATAATCCAATGACATGGATAAAGATACATACATGCTCAAACCAATGAAGTGAAAAAAGAGAAACAAAGGGGATCTCCATCACATATCCCATCCTAGGAAAGAGTTCTAATAGTTCCAAAATGTCAATCCATGATTCCTAGTATCTTTTCTGTTTGTCTAAAGAGATATCCATGTTATTCTACACCTCACCACTCTATAACATAGTCATGGGGATACAATCTCTTTGTAGTGGATCCATTCCCTAGTATAATAGGTGGGTTCCAGTAAGTAAATATCTAGAGGACCCATGCCCTATTCTAGCATATGGGTTCCACTCATGTAATTTATAGAGGACCAACTCCCAGCCAAGAATGAGGGTTCCACTCTAATGGCTAGTTTAGAACCCATTCCCAGCCCAAATGGAGGGTGTCACTCTAATAGTATAGTACCCATACCCTAATACCTTATGAGGGTTCCACTAATATTGGTGATAGAGGACCCATACCCTTTCAAGAAGAAAGGTTCCACTCTCATAGTTGAGGACCTATACTTTGTCTTTGTAAAAGGGTTCCACTTAGTGGATAGGTAGAAGACACATGCCTTATCACAATATGAGGGAGCCACTCTTATAGTTAGTAGAGAACCCATGACCCATCAAAATATATTGTTCCAATCTTATAGTCATTCTAGGACCAATTATCGACCCATATATAGTGTTCTACACTGATATCTCTAATGATCTTGTATGATCATTGTCATCTTTGAGTAACTCCTAAATAAGCATTAAACCCGGAACAAGTAACATATTATCCAAAAATATACTATAGAGGACATAATCAAAATATACATGCAAAAAAACATAATAGAAGATACACGTGAGGAAAAATATGAGGATAAACAAATGAGATATAAGTGGTTGAAGTTTCCTAAAAATAAAGAAGGGGTACATTACATGTAAGGGGACACACAAGGGATGTCATCCCACACAGCTTCCTGGTTGTGTCCCTTTTCTTACATGGATCACTATGTATGTATCCTTATAAGGAATGACTATGGACTACATGGTGTTTCTATTTCACTTAGGGTATTTCTCGTACTACTGGTTGTGTCCATGTAAGTCTGCCTATGTCCGTGTACTTGGGTACACAATCTGTCCTTCCACACAGGATTCTGCCAGTATGATCCACCAAAAATATTTTCTAATCAATAAGGGACACACTGACTGTGGACTATCCACATAGCCTATCACCCTTATATATTCCAAAACCCAATCGTTGTAGCCAAAGGGGAAGTACATGGAATGTGTTCATCACAGTACACACAGTGTTGTTCGGGTTTTTATAGAAAAATATATCTTCTTCCAAAATTTGAAATACAACTTTACCTCATTGAATCTCACCTACAAGACTCATAAAATTTATGTAAAATGACTTTATTCATCTTTTTCATCAACCCATTGGCCATAAATCAGATTCCAAATGGTTTTTTCAACTTCTCCACACACCAAGAACATATACCATCACCTGTAACAACTCACTAGTATTCCAATCCTCGGTGGAATCACCCATATTCCAAAAACCATCCAAATCTAAAACTGATTCATCGTTCTATTTTTCATTTCTAATTATCTATGAATTTAGGGGTTTATTTAGTTTCGGTCTCTCATAGTAATGTCAAACTGTGACCCCATAGGTCAATTAGCAAAGAACACAAGGAATTTTAATTGGATAAAATAAATGAAAAAAATAGTTATATGATCATTTTACAAGTGTTCTTGTACAACTAACATAATTAGGGATGTGCAGGGCGAAAATGAATAAAAAAATTAAAAAAAGGTGCATAGCTATATGAAGATTCAAGATTTAATGCTGATTAAGAAATTTAATTGATCGTGTGAAAATAATTGAATCAATTGGGGTAGAATTCATAATAAATCATGATTCCTTCAAATAAATTATATTTTCATCAATGATTAATTCAATCACTAATGAAGAATACGATTATTTCCATTCACTGCACATCGATATTCTTGGATCTAGAGGCTCGTTTTAATTTATTTAGGTTCACAAATAGAAATGGAATAATGATATTATCCAAATTCCTATGATTATTCACAATAGAAAACCACCATAACAATGTTTTTAAATGGAACTATATTTAGGTTAATAAAATTTAATAAATAATTTTAATTATTTATTTAACTAAATGAACCATCAAAATTCACTTTTATATGAATTCCCCATGTCGACCTATTTTAGGTCGCACCTAGGATAAACCTAGTGTTCTGAATTCAACTGTGTTCTCAGATATATGATCTGAGATACATTTTTACAATTATCCCATTTTCATTAAGAATCTATGTGTGCATAATATAAAATATATAAAATATTTTTATAAATTTAATTCTGGTCTCACCTGGCCTCGAAATCTCATGTCATGTCAGTACCTGGCTCTGAAATATATCTAAAAAGTTTCCAATGTATTAAAAGTAAAAAAAGGTCTCAAAATTATTCTCTCTTTCTAAAGTTTCTTCCCTAAAATAATGAATTACAAAATATGATAGGGTACTGATCTCTTTTTTTTCATTACCTCTCTTAGGAGCTCTGTTTCATGCTCATGTCCTTCTAGGGTACAGAAACCAATGGAATGGTCTGTCTATACAGGCGCTACTAAAAAATAGGCCTTTAACAACGCCAAAAATTTCCCTTTATCAGCACTAGAGAAGCAAGGACTACTAGAGATAGATTAAAAAACCCATTATTTAATCAGTTCTTTTAAAAATTTTGATAAATGAGTCCTTAATCAACATTTTTAGAAGCACTGATAGAGGGGAAGGTTATAGTGTGTTGCATGAGCACACTGCATCTCTAGTGAAGTGTGATTTAATAGTACCCCGTAACACCAAAAACACTAAAAACCTAGAAAATGATGTAAAAGTATATAATTTAAATGAAATAAAATTCACTAAAAAATACAAGAAAACGACACCATATTATAGTTACAAGTAAATATATGTATTTCCATATCAATTTTGTGAAACAAAACTGGGAAACCAGGCCAGACAAAACAAAGTTATGTTACACAAAGAAAGGAATCACAACGTTTTTAGAGACGAGACAAAGACTATAGGTATGATACAACCTATATATCTCCCAGTGAAGATTATTTACCTAGATATTAATATCACTGTTGATAGGGACTTTGATGTGACGTTCAAACTTGTCCCATATTTCTATATATTCCTCAAAAATGATCTTTTTTTAATTAAATCCCCGTGAAAAAAAATACAATCTTGATTATTAATCCACACCCTTTTCACCACATTTGTTACAACTCAAAGAGTTACATCATAGATTATATTGACCTCCTCCTTCATCATTAATGTTTCTATAAATGCTTCCATAAATTATAGTGTTACAACCAAAGGCTTACCATATGGTGTGTTTTCATCATAGTACATGTCATGAAGATGGGGTTTTTTAAAAATGATTGATTTTATTCCAGTGTTCCAGATCTATCCTCATCTCCATAAATACCACCTCCCATCCTCCCGAAATTGGTTGAAAATTCCTATATTCATCATTTGTGTCCATATGGTGGCCAAAATTTGGATTTGAAATGGTTTTTTGAACTCCCTCATGCATTGTGTGTATCTTTTGTCTCAAAAAATGCATCACTGGTATTCCGGTACAATATGTAATTACCCATATCTCTAAAATCAACTATATCTGATCCTAATTCATCATTCCATTCATTACTCATTAATCTTGAATGAATCCATGTGTCCAATTCGTCTCGGAGCCACTATGAAATTTTGAACCAAGTCTCCAAAGGCCAATCAGTGAAAAGAAAGAAAAATAATTAGAAGAAAAGCACCAGAATAAAGGTGTATAATAATTTCTCAAACTTTCATGGAACAAAAACATAATTGGGGATATCCACGATGAGAAAAAATAATAATTAACTAATTAAAAACTTGTTCATAGGAATATACAGAGTCTTTATTTAACACAGATCAAGAAATGGAATCGAGCATGAAAAAACTATTTAATCAATTTGGGTATAATCTATAAAATGAAAAGTCTTTGTTGGAAATTGAATTGTTAGTTGATAAATAATGAACTCACCAACAAAGAAGTGGAGTCATTTTGTTTGTTGTGCATCATTATTTTTGGATCCAGGGGTTTATTATTTTTTGATTTATATTCTCCGATAGTGGTTGAAGAACATGCCTCTCAATGGTCCCAAGGTTATGCATCAATCCCTAGAAAATTACAATAAGATCTTATTTAAATGGAATTTTGTTTAGTTTAATTTATTTATATAAATAAATTTAATTATTTATTTAACTAAACAGACCCCCCACTAATTCATTTATCTAAACATCCCTTGGATACCTATTTTAGGATACACCTAGGATAAACCTTGTGTTCCGAATTGAATGGTGGTCTCATATTTTCGATTCATGATTCCGTTTAGGAGTTATCCGTTTTTTATCAAACCTTGATTTTGTAATAAAAATATATATAATATTTTTATTAAATTAATTCTGGAAGCACCGGGCCTCAAAATCGCATGTGGTCTCCATGCCTTACTGAAAAAATATATTTTTAAATGTTCTAAAGTCTTACAAGGGAAAATAATTTCTCTAAATTATTCCCCCCATTCAGTCATTTCATTCCTAAAAGAATAAATAAATAAAAAGATCCAGATATTGAGCCTGTGTTTGGATCTCCCACTACTAAGAGCTCTCTTGAATGATCTCATACTATCATAGCACATGAACTAATGGAATGGAATAACCATGAAGGGTCATCTCCTACCGAACTATAATCTCCATTAGGTGTTATACCAAAGCGGATCAATCCTTAGTGTCTATCTCATCACATTCAATAACATACATAGTTCCATGAACATATCACCTTAGTTGTGACACATAAAATACATAATTTACCCGCTCCAACTATAGAGTTAGGTAGATGTGGTAAAAAAACCTCCCCAACCCTCTAAAAGATATCAAATGGCATGATAAATCTTAGGTATAATTTACCTCCCTAGATAAATCTATTCAATCCCATCCGTGAGGATACTGTCAGGAATATTTGAACACCCAGATCAAAGTAGGATGGCCTATGATGTTGATCTTTTTAATATTTATATCTTCTATGAGATGTCCTCATCCGATCATGGATGGCATGTATATTCTCCATTGTCACCTGCACCATCACTAGACACACGAGAGAATCCCCACTTATCTATATCCAACTAAAATGTGACCTAAATGGGCTCCCTTAAAGGTAATAAGAGGTTTCATGTCGATTGTTGAGTAGATGATATTATTGTACATAAAATATACCAATAAAAAGTGATCTTCCCAACTCTAGACAATGTCTAACACACATGACCTCAAAAAATATTACAATAATGGGATAGTGTGTTCATTCTGCCCAATTTTATGGGTGTGAATGGTTGCACAAATCCTCATCTTGGTCATGAATTCCCCATGTGGGTCTATAAACTGTCATGATGTAAACCTCACATCAGGGTTGATTACAATGGTCATGGGAACCACAATAAGTTGAACAATGTCTCATACGTAAAACTACCCTAAACTCTCCAATAAACTCAGCTCCCTAATTGAAAGGATGTGTGCCAGCATTTTGTGTCTTTCAACTATCACCCAGATTAGGTCATCGCCTCTCACAATCCATGTAAGGCCTTCAAAAAATTCCATGTATATTCCATTTCATTTACACTCTGGTATCTCAAGGGTCCACAACAAACCTTCCAGAACCTGGTGCTCAGCCTTCACCTACTGATAGGTATGGAAACATGAGATGAACTCATCTTTTCATTATCTCATATTAGCCCACCCAAATTGTTAGTGATGGTCTCAATACATCTAACCTAAAATTGTATTTATACCTAAAGTATATGTGTGAAACTATATCATCACCACCTCTTGCATCCTCACTGGGACCACTGTCTATCCCTATAATATGATGATGTGATTCCCTCCATCATAAAATGCACCGGATTAATCATCTAGGTATATCCAATCATGCAATACCTCACACTCATGTCTCTCAATTAGGACTCTCTCACATGCTAGAGGTGCATATGATTCATTGTCATCTACTGATGAAATGTTGCACCCTACTGCTCAACCAGGGTCAGTTGAAAGGAATCCAACAGATTAGATGCCTCATACACCAAATGATATTGGGAATTCCTACTAAGGGAATCTTCAACTATCTTTCTCCTCTCATGAGTGTAGACTATCTCCAATTCAATGTCATGTAGGAACTGCAACCAGTGTCTCTAAATTAGGTTAAAGTATCTTTGTATGAAAAAATTTATCAGACTCTGATTGTCTAATTAATAGAATAAAGTGTTATCCCAGAAGATTGTGCCTCTATATACTAAAAGGGAAGACCACCACCACCTATTATAGGTCATGAGTCACATATTTTTTCTCAGGGGGTATAAACTTCCTTGACCCATATTATATAACTATATTTCTATGCATGAACACATAGACCAACCCATCTATTGATGAATCACAATACACTACATACTCCACACCCTCCTCTAGTTGTCCCAAAAATAGGATCACCCATGAGCCGTATCCATAACTCCTCGAAGGACATCTGGAACTACTGAGTCGAGGTAAATAAATAATCTTTTTCTTCAAGGTGGTTAAAGGTTCTAGAATCCAAGAAACTTATGCCACAAATCTCCAGTAGTACCCTTTCAAGACATGAATGTTATGTGGCTATGACATGATATCAGGTAGATCCAAAATATGCACTAAATCTATCTTTTCCAAATCCATGGATAAATCATTCTCAGAAATGAAATTCCCTAGGAGTTGAACCACATGAATCCATAACTGTAACATTGAGATCTTATTAAATTGACGATGCTCCTAGATAATATCTAGGACATCCTCATGTTCTCTAAAATATGATCCACAATTGTATAGTATGTGATTTTTTTAATTATTAATAAAACCAAAAAAAATGTCCCATTTATGGATGGAATATCCAGTTCTTCAATGAAGTAAAGATAGTGGGGGAATTTGTCACACCAATGGGAATCACCAAGAACTCATAGTGTCTGTAGGGACATTGGAATGCGAGCTCTGAAATATCAAACCCAAAAAATCTCAAATGGTTATAGTTGAACCAGAGATCAATCTTTGGAAACCATTTCATTCCTTGTAAATGTTAAAAAAAATTATTCAATCCTTGTAAAGGGGTACTCGATATTTTTTGGATCCTACTTTACATTATGATAATATACACAATTTTGTAAGTACTATCCATATATTTTCAGGAAAAACAACAGAACTGCATATGGAGACACCCTAGGCCTGATAAAACCCTTCTTCTAAATGCCTTACACTGGAAACTACATCTCCCAGAGCTTTTTAAATACCATCCAATATGAAGTAGATGATATCGTACTGGTCCCAAGATTCAATTTGGTATAAATCTCAATATTCTACCGTGGAAGTAATCCTAGAACATCCTTAGGGATGAAATCTAAAAAATCCTCCATCATTGAAGGAATCCAGATTCTAGAGGAGCTTGTTGCACCCAGGGATACACTCTACAATTTATGGGTAATGGGATTCAACTTCCTAGTCAAAAAACCCACTTGTCCCACCATGAGATCTCTCTCTCCCACAAAGGATAATCTCAACCCATCAATGTGAAGTAATTTGACACATCTACATTAAAAGAAAATATCGGATTGTACCATGAACAACCTGTCCATACCCATATGTCACAGTGTAAAATCATGAAAACCAAATGGTCTCATGATAACCACTCTCGAAAATAAAATAAGTTAAACCACTAGAAGAGAAAAGACATTGAGGAAGTTTTCCACGTAGGAACCTCAAGAAAAAACTGATGGGATAACACCTCAATTGGGAGCTCTAACTCTTAAACATGGTGAAAAGAGGTGAAGGAATGACTCAGAGAAAATTAAACTAATTTCAAAATATATTTTGATCAACCTTGAATTTATAATTTACTATATTTTAATTAATTGATTACCATAGTTTCAGTTTTAAAAAAAAAATTATTTTTGTTACACCCATTGGGAAATAAAGATGCACCACCCCTCAGCATGTAGGGTTAAGAAATCACACACCACATGACCTAGACTGTATCATGAAATGCACCACCCCTCTTTGGTCTCCCATGTTTCTTTGTGCTTCCATTGACCATGTTCCTAATCATGATCCTAAGAAAAAATCTTGTGCTAAGATCCTCTTGATTAGTGTATTCTAATTTTTGCAGATAAATCTGCTCTTAAATGCCCAATTTCATCTCCAGCTTCCTGGAATCCATATGAAAGGAATCACTCCATCACCATAACCTTCTCTAATACCCAACATAGGTTGTAATGAACAAGGGTAACACACTAGCATGAATATCTCTATGGGGTCACTACACAAACATTGTGCTAAAATGTTTTGATCATAGATCATATTAAGGAAGTACCGTATATTTTCTATTAACCTCACAACATACATAGTAACTATCATACCTCCTTATTACAGCTACAAAAGATCATGAATCCAAACTAATCAGAAGTAGGGGGTAGTACTTCTCACAAATATTGGCAGTTTTTCCATGAGAGTGTCGAATCCTCATGCATATATATGTATCAAGACCCCATCAATTCCTATATACTCCATGGAGAAGCCTAGTGCTAGCACAACAACATGATCAATAAGTGTTAAAATAATCCTAAAGACATTGATCCCTAACTCTAGACAATCCTATAGCACCTGGGGATCTATCTCATTGTGGAACATTAGAGAAATCTGGTGCTAGAACTCGTGATGTCTATTAACCCTCTACCTATCCTCAGACTACTCTCCTAGTATGATCTGCTACTCAATAGGTTTGGTGATGCTAACTATCCTCCTAGAGGAATAATCTCATTGGAAGGACCATGAATTGAGTCCACATCACTCATCATATCATCATCACAATCTATAACCACTAGATTATCTAGTTTTTATTACAGTGGCATCCTAATAATTAAATCAACACATACCATGGATGGAAAAACTTATACATGAGTACAATTCTAAAATTTTATGAAGATGTCTTGGTAATTTTTACTCGTACTATTTTTCCATTTTTTTTACTTTTGGTTTTGGTTTTATCTTAGGTTCATTTGGGACAAAAATTGAGAATTTTACAAGTAAAATTAGGTGCTCATAGTTGGTTCACAACTTCCCCAAACAGTGTTCCCAGACATACAAACCCTGAAAACCCAAACATGGCGGATTCACAAGATTGGCGCATGGTTTTCCAAACTATTGTCTCTCATAAGAGTAACCGTACGACATTTCTATGTGATATTCATGGATATGGATCACAGATTGTGTAAAGCATCCACCCTGTACAGGAAACCAAGCATGTGGTATTGTAAACCCCCAAACATTAGACTAAAAATACATGAACCCCCATAAATCACCCTAAATTGACCATAAATTATACCTAAATTACTTCTCTTATTTTTAGTCTCTCCCATAAGAATTCCAAGCCCTTATGACCAATATAATTATTGATTTGAATCTCGGTTTGAAGATCTTCACCTCTCTAGGTAAGTGGTTTCTTCCAGATTAGTACTCACAATCTCCCACAACTCTTTACAGATAAAAGATTATATTTTTATCCATTATAGGGGAAGTTTTAGATATAGTTTTAATACAACTTTATTTTTTTCATGGGACTATTTTTAAGATCTAGATCTAATTCTTCATCGCATTATTGATCATTCTACTAAATAGGGGAATTCCATGGGTGTTCTATTACCAGTGATCTTGAGGTAGGTGGTATAAATTCAATTCACAAAGTCAAAATTTACAATTGTGTGTATGTGTTGTAAAATTTCAATAGGAAAAATTGACGTTTGGATGTTGAATTGTGTAAATTAATTGGTTAATTAATTTATGGAAGCATGGAATTGTTTTAAAGTAATTCCCATGGGAATATGATTTCAGTCAAATTTGGGACACTGGAATTGGATGATTTTGATTGATTTTGATTTTTTAAATTGTGAATTAATTAATAGAAATTAATGGGACTATGAAATTTGAATTGGACAAAATAATTGGAGAATTTGTTAATGGGATATTGGGATTGTGTAGTTAGATAAAATAATTGTCGAATTAATTAATATATTTTGGTGATTATGGAATTGATTGATTAAATAAATGTTGAATTCAGTAATTAAATAGGATTGTGTGTAATGGTTCAATTAATTTAATTTTTAATTAATTGAAAATGTAATTTATGATATTTTTTACTAGACTATTAATTATTTAATGTGTTATATGATTAAATAACAATAAATGGTTTAATGGTGATTTTTCATATTATTCTATGTGAATTAAAATACTGAATAATGATTATTTGATTACTTGAAATGGTGAACCTTAATAAGAATGATTGATAAGAGGGTTAATATTGATTAACCTTGATTGATGTGACATATTTTATATTATAATATATGTGATAAACATGTGTGGGGAATGGACTGGTTTTTCAAAAGCTTTTAGTGATAAATATTGTTATTCTTGTGTGGGACATGGTATGCTGCATCAAAAGCCCCTAATGTTAAATGAGTGTGGGACACAAACTTCTGCTTCAAAATCCCACTTGTTTGATTGTTTGATAAATTATTTTTGGGTCACAAGATGTTTCTTCAAATACCCACAGGGTCGTAGGCAAGTCAATCTTTGCCCAAAATGTTTTCATTGGACTATAGTTCCAATTGGCCATACTAATGATTTAAAATAAAATGTATAATGGAATCAAATACGTGTTAATGAATTGTGTAGTGAATATGTGATATGGTTCATCCTTCGGAATGGTCAAAAGTACCTTTTGATTGGTTTGGGTTTCCTCATGAACATAGGGGTTTATGTGGTTAATTAAAGAATAATAGAAAATGTGCTAACTATTTACTTATTCATTGTACTTTATTATTTATAAAACTACATACACTATTGTTGACTGTATATTGTTTTGATTCCATTTGTGGTGTCGTATTGAGTTGTAATCACATGCTACTTAGGATGGATAATCAATACCAGAATAGAATTTATGTTTTCAGGGTAAGATATAGGCATGTGACTAGCGTTAGATGACTGTGTCGCGATTGAGCATAGATGAGGGAACCTGGCATTATGTTGGGACCAACTTGGAATTTTTTTAGAGGAATTTTTTATTTTGGTTTTTTCATTTTGACACTAGATAGGTATTTATAATTAACTATATACTACTTTAGTTTTGTGTAATGTATTTATATTTTTCTCATCATGTGATAAAGGTTTGGTTTGGGTGTTGGTTATATAATTTGATTATTCCAATTTATTTATGTTGTTGTTCTAATTTGATAAAGGGGGTATAGTCTCCCCATGATTGATATTAGACCCTCATTACTAGAAAATAGCCTCTGGCATATGTGAAGGAAAGCTTGAGTTCATGCGACAGACCGTCTCGGGGAACAGGTGTGTGTGACTATGGTGAGGATTTTATAAAGTGGTATCTAAGGATTTTTATTTTCCTTAATTATGTATAACTATTTATAAAATGTAGACAAGATACTATGAATAATTGGGTCTTGGAAATGATCTCATGAATCGTAGTAGCTGACATATGTATAATGGAAAACCCAAGTTCCTAGTGCAGGATTATAGTTACTGATGGTGGTTGTTAAATGTGGATGTTATTTCACCTTGGGTGATGCACTTTTTGTGTCGTAGGGTTATTGTTTCTTGAATTTTTTGATATTTTACTCATGTACTAGTAATTCATGAGATTTGAGTATGCTTGAATCAATATAAGAAATCATGATTATTCTGTGACGTACATAATTTTTAGGCATTCACAAAAAAATAAGGTTTTGAGTATACTGTTGTAATTGAAATGTTTTTCCTCTCTAGTGTATTTTAAATGAAAAGTGTTCCTAATATAAACATAAAATTTTTATGATAATGAAAAATGTGAATAAATAGGGATATAAGGATAAATTAAAAATTAGAATGTCTTTACCCATTGTTAACCAAGACCTAGTCGTAGGATGGTTAACGGTTGTGATAACACCTCAGTTTTGACCGTATGGTGAGGTATGGGGAAATGACTTGTTATGGAATTATGTGAATTTCTGTAAATATTATGAAGTTATTTTACATGTACTGAGATGTGTCTCTTGAATTGTAGAGATATTCCTCCATGAAAATTCTTGTTGAGGGAATGACATGAGATTATGGATAGAAATGATCCTCCACTAATGGAACATAAGGCTCGGATAGTGCCTAGTGTGGAAGTCAGAGAGATGATTCAAGGGAACTGTAATTAATTCATATAGTTTATCGAGAATGAATAACAGTGGGTTGTAAAGAGTATGTCTGACCTTACTCAGGTGATTTATTTACAGCACCCTGTGACTTTCATCAGAGTGGGTAGTCCTAAGAAAGATGAGTTATAGATTGAATCTATCTAGAATATACCTGACCATGTTGAGAATCCTACTGAGAAGTGATTAAAACTATATACATACATGTTTCTGGGTCAAGTGAAGTGACAGAGGGACATCTGGACATAAGATGGATAGTTAGAGAATATTGAGTGGAAGTACTTTCAAGAGAAGTTCCTAGAGAAGTTTTATCTTGATACATTGAGGAAGGAGATAGAATATGAGTTCAGGAGATTGAATCAAGGTAATATTTCTATGATGTAATTTATCGTATACTTTTTATATTTTTGGTGATTTGTTCCATAATTGGCATGAGATGAGTCTAGTATGTAAAATTGATTTCAGGATGGACGTGAATTTGAAATTAAGTCTTGAGTGAATGTCTTTAGGCTGTAGACGTTTTCAGAAGTGGTAAATAATGTTCTTGTTTCTTAGGGGAACTTGAAGGAGGATTCTAGTGGAGGAAAGGTGGGTTTTATTTTTTGTTCGGGAGGTATGAATTTCGAGAGTAGAAAGGGTTGTTATGAAAATGTTACCCAGAGAAGTAGAAATCAGAGTATCAAAACTGAGGTGTCAGTTACTCAAGACCTCACTTGATTTAGTCACCAGTGCGGTAGGTCAAGACACATTCATAGATAGTGATCCCATCCACCAGTAGAGTGATTATCCTGTAGTAGGATGGTTAATCTATAGTGGTTCTATATGAACCTAAGACAAAATAGAGTTTATGGAGCTTTTAGGAAGAACTAGAGTATGAGTAGGGGTTCTTCCACCCCATACCAAACAGGAAGTTATAGTTTTATTGTACATTGAGGTAAATTTAGTAGACGAGATGCTTCTGGGAAATAGATCATGTATCGGTAGATTGATGTAGCTCAGGGGACTCTTCCATTATCATAGGGAATAGGTTTTGGATAGTTTCATTACATTTATCTTAAATTAGTGGATAGCAAGGTTGGATCGTCGATAGTTAAAGGTTCTTTTCCTTTAACTCTTTTGATAGTTGGTGCCCATTTTTTTTCTAGTTCGTCTAATAGTTTCTTATTTGCATAACTTGTGAATATATTGAGCCTAATGATGGAGTTAATGAGTAGGGTAACTATGATAGATACACCTTTGGGAGTATGATTGAGAAACATCTTTTTGTGAAAGGGGTGTTCTCTTGAGGATTGGGGCTATGATTTCTTTTGTGATCATTACATTATGTAAATTTCAATCTTTGAACTAATTCTAATAATGGAATTTTTAGTAATATACCAAGACCACAAAGGTTTTTACCACATGAGACAGAATTTTATGTTTCATAAGGGTGATAATTATATACATAGTGGAGAGTCGGATATACAGGAGGGTCAAGAAAGGCCAATTCATTAGCAACTATGGGATTTGACAACCTAGGTATTGAGTCTATTTGTAGATGGTGGGGAGTAAAAAAGGATATATTTGTAACCGTAGTCGAAACTTTTTAGATTGTGTTTCCTAAGGACATCTGCGGGCTGAAACCACAGATATATTTAGAATTTAATATTGATCTCATGTCGGGGGCTGATCCAGTTTCTATTCCACCATATATAATCATAAGTACTGAGATTCGATATCTTGAGAGCCAACTGGAGGAGTTGGAGGATAAGGGATTTATCATCTCTAGTATACCACATTGGGGTCCACCTATCTTGTTTTCAGAAAAGGATGATGGCAATCTGCACATGTGTGATGCTTACCGAAAGTTGAATCAGATTACTATGAAGAACCAGTATCCTATTTAGCATATTGATGACTTATTTTACACATTGTGGGTAGAATTTTTTTAATCAAAGATGGAGTTGTGATTAGGGTATCATCATTTTAATGTTTTACATTCTGATATACCAAGTACTACTTTCAAAATAAGGTATAGAGTATATAATTCCTTTCTGGTGTCATTTGTTTTAAAGAATTAACTAAAAGTTTTTATGGCCATGGTGAACCAAATCATCCATCTATACCAGGATCAATTTTTTGTTGTGTCTGTGGATGACATCTTATTGTGCATAAAGACTCATAATGATAATACCCAACATCTTAACAATATCCTAAGTACACTGAGAGATCATTGTATATAAAAAAAAATATCTATGTGTCTATTTTGGATTTATCAGGTACACTACATAGGTCACATAGTCATTGTGGAAGGTGTGTTAGTTAACCCCTATAAAGTTCATGCAGTTGTATATTGTCAGCATCCAAAGAATGGTTTTTATATCTATAGATTTTTGAGGTTATCAAGATAATATCGGAGGCTTATCCAGTACATTTTACATTTTACTACACCACTTCAGGCTTTTCCTAGAAAGGTTTAAAATTTTATTATTATAAAGCATGTGATAATGATTTCATGAAATTGAAGAAGAACATGAAAATGGACCCAATCTTGTTCCTACCCAATCCATGTGAGGAGTACATAGTGTTTTGTGACACTTCTGGGATAGGGTTCAAGATTTTTTCTATAAATGTAGATTTATTTGTGGTGTATGGGTCTTAAATCTTCTGTCCATGTGAAGGAAATTATCAAACACGAGACTTTGAATTAGTTGTGTTGGTTTATGATTTGAATTTTTCATATCATTTTATGTTGGTTGAATAGTTTACTTTGTATACTGATCAAAAGAGTTTATTGTACATCTTTTTGTATTGATATTTGAATCATGATTAGTAGAGATGGGTTGAGTATGTTAATTCATTTGACATTAATCGAGAATATATGATTGGTAAGGGAAACAATGTTTTTGACACCCTAATAAGGAAAACATAAACAAATATAGTTCCAAAGTCTAGTTATTAGGGGAAGATGATGACTTTACTGGCTGAGGTTAGTTTTCTGGTTATAGAGATCCTAGAGTAGATGACTTTTGAATCAGTTTTAGTGAAGTCTTTAATTTTACGAAGGATCATATATTGTAAGTACTAGGATAAAAAATGTTTGGCCTTGAGGGAACGACTTGAAGTTGGGGAGACAAATTTAAGTTAGTACCTAGATGAGGATGAGATAATTTATTTTTCGAATCGATATTTTGTGCCTATGAGCATGATGGGGGAGCTGATGCGTGAATTTCATGCCTCAAGGTTGGTGGTGCATCCTGGTTTGATAAAATTGAAATGTGACTTACAATAATAGTTTTGGTGGTCAGGCATGAAAAAGGAGATAGAGGGGTTCATGAAATGATGGTGCCCCTTTATTTAGGTTAAGGGAAAGAATCAATGACATAGTGGATTTGTATGGTAGTTTCATATTTCAGAATGAATCTGGGGTGACATTACTATGCATTTTTTCTTCGATCTCCTAAAGATTCCTTGAATGAATGATGTTATTTGGGTGATTGTGGATTGTTTTAGAAATAAAAACATTACTTGATGGAATAGAATAATTTTTTAGTGGAATAGTTGGGGGACTTATGCATTTAGTATATTTTCCATCTACATAGATATCCATCGAGTATAACATCAAATTGTGATAGTAGTTTTAATTAATTCTTATATAAGGGATAGCATAAGGTATTTGGTACACATTTTTTACAAAGTATGGAATTCCAACCACAAATACATGGGTAATTATAGCATCCTCGCCTTTTCTTACTTTACTATTACATCATTTAAAAGATAAAAAACATAATAGTATTATACATAAGGGATCAAAAGGTTTAGTGTCTTGGGAAAACTAGGACCATACATAACAAATACAACATCAAGAATAAACATTTATTTAATTTCATCTTCTCTATCTTTTTATTGGATTTTTTCCTCTCCTTAATACATGTAGCCACCTGAGGATATACATCAAATGGGGTGAGCTAGAAGCCCAGTTATTGGATAGATTAGGACAATATAGCATGGGGTGAGTACAATAATGACATAGGAAAGTGATCTTGAACATGAGATGAGCATAAATAAAAGACTTGAAATGTGGCAATGCATAAAAAATGAAACATCATGTCTTAGTGGTTAAATACCACACGTACTTCTGAACCTAGCTAGCATCTTGTTCAATCATCATTTCTCATTTACTCAAGATATTTATCAGTTTACCCAATGCTTTGGAGCGCTGTATTTTTTGGGGTGCACCCATCACATTCAAACATTCATATTGTGTTATATAATTCCAGGTGCACCCATCACATCATAACATTACCATTATCATGCATTCCACATAGAACATATATCCAATGTGAACATAAATAAACCATGTTAAGTAATGGGTTTCATCTCATAAGAATACATTCATAATCTTTGGGTTCCCAAAAGAAATATGGAACAACATACTTGATACAAGAACCATCAACCATGATTGAGAGGTAAAAGTTGAGTTTTTAAAGAAGAGTTCTTTTGGAAAACATTTTGATTGACATAAACTTCATGAGAAAACATGTATATCCCAGAAAATTTAATATAATTATGAAAAAATTATTTTTAATAAGTGACCATACCAAATTGGAGTGAAAGAGGGAGAACCCGAAGAAAGAAAATTGGGTTCGAGATTTTCCCCTTCTCTTGTATTTGAATGCTTCCTTCCCTTTAATGTCTTGTATAATTACCTTATATTCATTAATTTTAAATAAAAAACCTTGTTTAAATAAATATGGTTCATTATGGTTTCATTAAGTTATTTTATGTGCCTTTGTATGAGTTATAGATTTTAAAAACAATATTCAGGAATGTTTGTTTTTATGGTTTTCTTGAGTGGTTCACTTGTATTCTTAAATTCAAGTTCATGTAGAACATGGGTAAACATACATAACTAATATTACATGTTATTAATGAAATTCCCGATTTTAAAATGATCTTATAATGAGAAATATTATATACCATGAGGATGAATCGTTGTATAAAAATTAAATGAACATTGTTTGGGGTTAATTTGGGCGGTTTTTGGATCACAATGAACTTTTTTTAATTTATCACTTAGAAATATGGCCATAATTTAGTTTCAGAACACTAAATAAGTGAAAATACATATAAAATATTCTGGTTCAGCCAGAAAAATGGTTTCATGACCAGATATGAAGGTAGAAATGGAAGAAGAAGACATGTCATTCTTGAAGGTGATAAATTAACACCTCACCAACAACCTTCTCTTAAATGAAATAAAAGGAATAGAGGAAGGGGGTGGATGATATAATATCCTATTAGCACCATAAAATTACATTAAATGTATAATACTGGAGTTACAATACCATTGGGATGAAGATAGGTGGGGAGAGATCCTGAAATGAACATGAACTGGAAAGAAAAAAAGGAGAAGGGGGAGAGAAATTACCTCTTAAATCCTCCTCTTGAGATCCTCATTACGGAAGCTAGGATTGGTCTTTTTATGAGACCAGTAGCTCCTAGACGTTGGGTAGGGGCTAGGGAAGGTGTTTGGATAGAGTTTAGAGATGTATTGGAGCTTGAGAGGTGTGAGGAAATGAGGGTGTGAAGGGTGGATTTTATAGTGGAGGGGAGAGGGGTTTCCTTAATATAAAATTCATTAGATTATTAATTACCCCTAAGACAAGGAATAGTGAGTATTGAATGACCATGAATAGTAATTTTATCATATGATCCAAAACCATGTGGGCTTACATCAGCAGAACATCACACATGACTCTATAATTAGCTTATTTAGCTTTTTTTTTGTAAATTACGGTGTTTCACTATTCATCAAAAATTCAGATATTTCAGAAAAATCCCAAAAATTTACTCCTACCATTTCACGATGTGTAGAATCCATAAATGAATTCCATTTTTCAAAAATAATTTTATAATTATTATTAATTTGAAATCTAATTAAAATAATAATTTACTTTAAAAATAGTGTTTAAAAGTTAAAACTAATTTTATACTGCTTTCAAAAATTACATTGTGTCTTATAAAATTATCTAAAACCTATAAGACATCATTTCGCTAATTTATGGAAAAAATTTAGGAAAATAAATTTTATTTTAAATTAATTATTTAATTTTATTTATTTATTTATGACTTACAAAATACCAAAATGTTTATTAAGGTTGAATTGTCACTTTCTAAGATGACTAAATTTTATTTAATTGATCACGGGTAAGGTTACTATTATTTTGGATGATTAACTATTCATAAGGGTTATATTACTATTCATAAGGGTGTGTTACTATTCATAATGGTAGGATACAATTAACCAAAAATTATTTTTGTTTTATTAGACTCCAAAAAACATCTTGAACAAAACCCTGTATGTCAGAATTTCAAAATTCCAAACACAGAAGGGACCAACATTTGTTTAAAGGTCACTTATCACATAGTAGTTCATTATGTTGTGTTTTCATGTTATTTTATGACATCATTATAAGAAGTAAATTTCCATTGAAAAACTTTGGGTCGTTACATTCTTCCCCCCTTAAGAAATTTCGCCCCCAAAATTTCACTTTACCCAAACAGGTGAGGGTACTTCTCCTTCATTGCCTCTTCTAGTTCCCAAGTTGCTTCCTCAATCTTATGGTTCCTCCAAAACACTTTGAAAATATGGGTTTTCTTGTTGTGTATAGCCTTATCTCTCCGATCCATAATCTTTACTGGCTGCTCCTCATAGGAGAGATCATCTTCTAGCTGCACCACCTATGACTTTAGTACATGTGAGGGGTATGGTATGTGCTTCCTTAGTAGTGATACATGAAACACATCATAAACATGAGCCATATTTGGTGGAAGTGCAAGATGATAGTCCACAACTCCTATGTGGTCAACGATCTCGAAGGGGACAATATACCTTGGGCTTAGCTTCCCTTTCTTCCCGAATCACATGACTCACTTCCATGGAGATATTCGAAGGAAGACTTTATCTCCAACTTCATACTCTAAGTCCCATCGACGGTTGTTAGTATAGCTCTTTTTCCGAATTTGAGAAACATTGATGTGTTTCTAGATGACATGAACCTTCTTTGTCATCTCTTGAACAAGATCAGGTCCAAGTAGCTTTCTCTCTACCACTTTATCCCAACAGGTTGGATTTCTACATCGATTCCCATAAAGAGCTTAATAACGATCCATCTGAATACTCGAGTGGAAGCTATTGTTCTATGAGAACTCAACCAATGGGAGATGCTGATCCCATCAACCTTTTATTTCTACAGATCAGGATCTTAGCATATCTTCAAGTGTCTGTATAGTTCTTTTAGACTGGCCATCAGTTTGGGGGTGATAGGTCGTGCTGAAATTTTATTCAATATTCAAAGAATGTTGAAGGATCCTCCATAAATTAGATGTGAACATTGTATCACGGTCAGAGACAATTGAGAGTGGAATGTTGTGCAGTCTCACCACATCCTTCACATATATCATTACAAGTTTTTCAAGTGAAAGGTCTTCCTGAATAGAGATAAAATGGGTAGTCATGGTGAGTCAGTCCACGACAACCCATATTTCATTATTTCCCTTTGACTTCTTCGGGAGACTTGTGAAAAAGTCTATAGTAACATTTTTCCCATTTCCACTTGGCTATAGGTAATGGCTCCATCATACCTTTGGGCATTTGTCACTCAGATTTAACTTTCTAACATACCAAGCACCTTGATATATATTCTGCAATCTCGTTCTTCATGTTATCCAACCAAAAAGTGTTCTTGGATATCACGGTACATTTTGGTATTCCTAGGGTGGATAGAGAATATTTAGTTATCTACATTATCCAATAACTCCTTCTTTATCCCAGGTGATGAAGGCACAGAAATATATGTTCCAAACCAAATCACACCATCATCGTCGATATGGAACTCTTGCAGCTTCCCTTCATTTACTGTATTTACCCTCTTATGTATCTCCACATCATCCCTTTGTGCTTCCTTAATATTCTCCTGGATGGATGGTTGCGCAATCATTTGGGAAAGGTAGGATGTATCCCTTGCCCTTATGATTTCCAAATCCATTCTTTTCATATCCAAGAAGATAGGGTATTTCCCAATCCGCAGCATGGATAGAGTAGTAGGTTCTTTTCTACTTAGAGCACTGGCTACCTTGTTCACCTTTCTAGGATGATAGTGAATTGAGAAATCGTAATCCTTGATTAGCTCTAACCATCTCCTTTGATGCATGTCGAGCTCCTTTTGTGTGAATATATACTTTAGGTTCTTGTAGTCAGTGTATATATCACACTTCTCTCCATAAAGGTAGTGCCACCAGATCATCAAGGCAAAATTCATGGCTGCCATCTCTAGATCATGTGTCAGGTAGTTCTGCTCATTGATCTTCAACTATCGTGACACGTAAGCTATCACATTATCATATTTCTTGAGTATACAACCCAAGCCTTTCTTTTAGGAATCACTGTATATCACAAAACTTTATCCAATTTTCGGTAGTGTGAGTACAGGTGTAGTGATCATCCTTCTCTTTATCTCCATGAAGCTTCCCTAACATTCATCCTTCCAGACATATATTACCCCTTTCATTGTTTTCTTAGTTAGTGGGCTTGACAATCGTGAAACGTTTCTCACAAAAAATCGGTAGTACTGAGCTAATCCACGAAAACTACAGATATCTATGACACTAGAGGGCATGGGCCCTTCCTCAATCACATTTGTTTTTGAAAGATCCAAAGAAATTCCCTCACTTGTGATCACATGTCCCATAGCGTGACTTGTTTCATCCAAAAGTCACACTTTCTGAACATGGTGTACTACTTCTTCTTTCTTAATGTCTCCAACACAAGTCTTAGATGCTCTTTATGTTTTTCATTTCTCTTGGAGTAGATGATTATATAATTGATAAACACTACCAGAAATATGTCAAGGTAATGTCTAAAGACTATATTCATCAAATTAATGAAGAATTTATGGGAATTAGTAAGTCCAAAGGGCATCACAAAAACTCATAGTTCCCATACCTTGTTTGGAAG
This sequence comes from Viscum album, assembly GCA_963277665.1. Taxonomy (NCBI): domain Eukaryota; kingdom Viridiplantae; phylum Streptophyta; class Magnoliopsida; order Santalales; family Viscaceae; genus Viscum; species Viscum album. The sequence goes on along the minus strand of OY728152.1, from coordinate 48,746,977 downwards.
GTAGTCTTCTGAATAACTTCCTTCTTCGCCCTTACCTGATGATATCAAAAATTATGATCCACCTTTGAGAAGTATAGAGCACCTATTAAATGGTTGAACGAGTCATCAATACTTGAGAGATGATAGTTGTTCTTTATGGTGATCTTGTTGAGTTCCTAATAGTCTTTACAAAGCCACATTGTAACATCCTTCTTTTTCACAAAGAACACTGGTGCACCCCAAGGTAATGCACTAGGGCGTATGAACCCATTGTCCAGATTCTCTTGTGGCTACTTATTTAACTCATCCTGTTCGATAGGATCCATCCTATAATCACACTTAGAGATTGGATTAGCTCCATGTATGAGTTCAATTGAGAACTATATCTCACGATCCGAGGGAATTCCTGATAAATCTTTAGGAAATACGTAGTCGTATTCCCTCATGATGGTTATTTCCTCATGGTTGGAACATTCCTTCGACTCAACCATTTGGGCGAGGTATTCTTCTTCACAGGGAATCAACACCCACACCATTGATGGATTTTTCAAACGAGATTCATGACCTTCCTTTAATTTGTAGAGAATCATTGGATAGTTTGGAATATGAAAAGATATTTCCTTTTCCCGATAGTTGATATGTGATCTATATAACAAGAGTCAATCCATTCTCATTATAGCATCAAATTCCACCAAGGAAGTATTACGATATTTTCTAGAAGAATCTTCCCACATACAACAACATGATAAGAGTCAAACACTTGGGTTGCAATGATTTCTCCACTTGGTGTTTTTACAAATATCTCTACTTTAAGGTTTTTCGGATTCGATTCTATAGTTCTAGAAAACTTTCAAGATATAATGGAATGCGTAGAACCAGAATCAAATAAGAATTTTTCCATTCTTGAATGAATAGGAAGTTTACCTTTTACGACTTCATTATCATGATCCACCTCTCCAGTAGTGATGGAATAATCATTCCCTTGTTCCATTGGATTTGGTGGTTTCTGATGCTGATTACCCTCAAGAACTCGAGGTTTAGTTCCATAGTTTTCATAGTGCCCTAGCTCCCTGCAGTTGTATCATTGATCCATGAGTGGTTCTCTCCATTCATCAGCTACATTCTCCTTATTTTCCATGTATTTTTTACTCTAACGGGCATGAAGTCCTTCTTTCCCAAACATGAAGCATTTTCCCGTCCCTTTGAGGCAGTTCCCATGGTGCAACTTCCCACATTTTTTGCATGTGTGTCGTGGAGTTTTCTTTCAACTTTTTTCATTAGATCCTCTAGCATGAAACTCCGTCTTTGGATTCTTATCTCTATTTCCATGGGACCATTCACAAAACTCCATATCCACTTTGAGAGCAGATCGAACAAATTCTTTATAACTTAAAAAGTCTTTAATTTCAATAGCCTTTCGAAGGTGTGGTTTTAATCCACTAAAGAATCTATCAATTTTTCTATCATTGTTGATAACAAACCCCTAAGCATACCATGAAAGCCTTGTGAAATTTTCTTCCTAGGTTGTGATAGATTCTCCTTCTTTTTTCTTGAGCTCTATGAATTCTCTCTCCATATTCTTACGATAAGTTCGTGAGAAATAATTATTAAGAAACATTATCTTAAATCCTTCCCATTCCATCTCTTTAATTTCCAACCCTGGATTGGTGTTCTTAATCAAATCCCACCATAGATCGTATTCTCTATCTAGATGATAAACGGCTAGGGTAACCTTCCCCATCTCAGAACAGTGAAGCATGGAAAATATCTTCTCTATGGAGTTGACCCATTGTTCCAAAACTAGTGGATCGGAGGATCCACTAAACGTCTGTGATCGTTGCCGCATAAAATTTTCGATAGCCATTTGCTCCCTATTTGGTGAAGGAGTACGTTCCCCATTATTATGGTTATTGTTCATAACCTGAGATAATTGGGTAAGAATCACTATGAAGTTTTGAACTCCCCCTCCCAAATCATTGGGGATGTCATTCGGGCAATCATTGCATTATCCCTCGCATGAGTTGTTGGCCTTATTTCTCCTAGTTCCCCCCATTTTTTAAAATAGAAAAGGTTAGAATAAAAAATAAGTAAAAAAGTCATGAATAACTTATTCATTTAAGAAATATATCCCAAAACATAACATATGGGATCCCTATGTAAATATTCTTGTGTCAAAATTTGTACTTAGTCTCATGCTATAGGTTTCCTCTAGGGTTCACTAATCCTAATTCCCAGATTAACTAAACCTTTCCTATGATACCAACTATAGCATCCTGGCCTTTTCTTACTTTTCTATTACATCATTTTAAAGATAAACAACATAATAGTATTACACATAGAGGATCCAAAGGTTTAGTTTCTTGGGAATACTAGGACCATACATAACAAATATAACATCAAGCATAAATATTTATTTAATTTCATCTTCTCTAGCTTCTTATTGGTACTTGTACTCTCTTTAGTACATATAGGCACCTGAGGATATACATCAAAAAGGGTGAGATAGAAGCCCAGTAAAAGGATAGATAGGAAAAATATTGCATGGGGTGAGCATAATGATGACATAGGAAAACGATCTTGAACATGAGAAGAGCATAAAAAAAAGACTTGAAATGTGGAAATGCATAAAAAATGAAACTTCATGTCTTAGTGGTTAACTACCACACAAACTTTTGAACCAAGATATACTCTTGTTCACATATTATTTCACATTTACTCATGATATTTATCACATTACCCAATGCATTAGAGTGCTGTATAATTCCTAGCGCACCCGTCACATCATAACGTTATCATTATCATGCTTGCCTCATGGAACATAAATAAAAAGTGAACATAACTAAACCATGGTAAGGAATTTGTTTCATCTCATAATAATTCATTCATAAGCATTGGGTTCCCAAAATAAAGAGGGAACAACATACCTGATACAAGAACCATCAACCATGAATGAGAGGTAAAAGTTTAGTTCTTAATAGAAGAGTTCTTTTGGAAAACATTTGGATTGACATAAACTTCATTAATAACATTTATATGCCATAAAAGTTAATATAATGATAAAAAAATTATTTATAAGAATTGACCAGACCAAATTCGAGTGAAAGAGGGAGAACCCGAAGAATGAATATTGGGTTTGAGATTTTCCTATTACCTTGTATCTGAACACTTCATTCTCTTTAATGTCTGGTATAATTACATTATATTCATTAATCAGAAATACAGAACCATGTGTACATTAATATGGTTTGTTATGGTTTCATTAATTGATTTTATGTTCCGTTTGATGATTTATAGAGTTTAAAAACATTATTCAGGAATATTTGTTTTTATGGTTTTATTGAGTGGTTTATATGTATTCTTAATTTGAAGTTCGGGTAGAACATGGGTAAACATCCAGAACTAATATTACATGTTATTAATGAAATTAAATAATTTAAAATGATCTTATAATGACATATATTATATACCATGTGGATGAATCATTAGATAAAAATTAAATGAAGATTGTTTGGGTTAATTAGGGTGGTTTTTGGATCACAATGAATATGTTTTAATTTATCACTTAGAAATATGACCATAAGTTAGTTCTAGAAAATTAAATATGATATAATACATATAAAATATTCTGGTTCAACCATAAAAATGGTTTCAGGACTAGATTTGAAGGTAGAAGTGGAAGAAGAAGGCATGTCGTTCTTGAAGGTGATAAATCAACACTTCGTGAAAAATGTTCTCTTTAATAAAATAAAAGGAGGGGGAAAGGGGGTTGGATTATATAATATCCTATTAGAATCCTAAAATTACATTAAATTAACAATAATGGAATTAAAATAACATTTGGATGAATATAGGTGGGTAGATATCAAGAAATGAACATGAACTTGAAAGAAAAAAAGGGAGAAGAGGGAGAGAAATTACCTCTTAAATCCTCCTCTTGAGATCCTCATTAAGGAAGCTACGATTGGTCTTTTGATGAGACCATCAGCTCTTGGATGTGGGGGAGGGGATAGAGAAGGTTTTTGGGTAGAGTTTAATGAATTCTTGGTGCTTGAGTGGGGTGAGGAAATGAGGGTGTGAAGGGTGGCTTTTATTGAGGAGGGGAGAGGGATTTCCTTAATATAAAATTAATTAGTTTATTAATTTCCCAAAAGACAAAGAATAGTGAGTCTTGAATGACCAAGAATAGTAATTTTATCATGTGATCCCAAACCAAGTGGGATTACATCAGCATAACATCACACATGACTATTTAATTATCTTATTTGGCTAATTGTTGTAAATTGTGGTATTTCACTATTCATCAAAAATTCCAGTATTTCTGAAAAATCCCAAAAGAATACACTACCATTATTCGACATGTATAATCCAAAAATTCAGTCCATTTTTCAAAAGTAATTTTATAAATATTATTAATTTGATATTTAATTAAAATCAAAATTTACTTAAAAACGGTTTTTAAAAGTTAAAACAGATTTTATAATGCTTTCAAAAATTCCATAGGGTCTTATAAAATTATCTAAAAACTATAAGACATTGTTTAGAAACTTTATGAACAAATTTTGGGAAAATAAAATTTCTTTTATGTTAATTAATTAATTATAATTATTTATTTATGAATTACAAAATACCAAAATGTTTACTAAGGTCGAATTGTCAATTTCTACGATGACTAAATTTTATTGTACTGTTCACGGGTAAGGTTAATGTTATGTTTGATGATATACTATTCATAAGGGTCATATTACTATTAATAAGGGTATGTTAGTATTAATAAGGGTAGGTTACTATTCACCAATAATTATTTTTGTTTTATTAGTCTCCAAAAAAATCCTGAACAAAATCGTGTATGTCAGATTTTCAAAATTCCAAACACAGAAGTGACCAACTTATGTTTAAAGGTCACTTATCACTTATTAGTTCATTATGTTGTGTTTTAATGTTATTTTATGACAAAATTATAAGAAGGGAATTTCCATTGAAAAACTTTGGGTCGTTACAGTAGGTATAGCATACTAAATAGTTTCTTGGTGATATTTTAAGAGTAGATGTTGTATAAATTGGTTGTTCTTAGGGGAAACACCTAGAATTGGTGGATTTATCTGATATAAATAGTTATTCAGAGATAATACATAAAGAACTATATGAGTCTATTTATGGTAGGCCATATAGATAACCTCTATTCTAGATTGATGCTGGTGATTCATAGCTATTTGGATCGAGTCTCATGCATGATATGTCAGAACAAGTTCATATGATTTGGGAATGTATGGATATTTCTTGCACTAGACAGAATTCATTTCAATATAGATGTTGATGAAACCTATTGTTTAGAAAGGGTGATCAATCATTCCTTTTTGTGTCGTCTGGATTGGGTCACCATAAGACACTGAGATAGGGAAAGGTAGTTCCCATGTCTAATGAACTGTTTGTGGATATAAATAGAATTTGGTATGTGGCATACTCATTAGATCTCCCACAGAGGTATAATGGTACTCTTTACATGTTTCAAGTGTCGCAACTTTGGTTGTATCACCCCAACTTTTTTTGTGTGTTTGATTTGGATGATGTTGAGCTTGATACTGATGCATTTTTTAAGATGCATCTGATACAAGTGGGGGATCATAGTGATAAACTGTTTTAGGGAAAGTACCTATTGAAATTTCATGCATTATGGAATCATGGGAATGTGTAGAATGAATATTGCAAGATATAAGTGGATATGTAGGATTAGTGGCCTAATAATTTTGGCTTTGAATCATAGATATGATTGGGAGTATAGTTTGAGGATGACCTTTTATAAGGTAAGAAGATTATAAGATCTTGGCCTTGTCTATAGATGTCTTGATCTCATTTATCGAAACTCTTTTTCATTTTATTGAGATATTTTCTTGTTTTATCTCATGGGAATATTGGAGAAATTTTTTAAAAAAATTAAAGGAAGGGTAGATGTGCATAGTTGGACACGATTCTCTAAAACCATGAAATCCATGTGAGAGGGTATTCATAGAGTAGGCACACGGTTTTCAAAACCATATGAACTATTATGAGTAAGGGGGTTATTCCCTTATGTGAGGAACATGATTAGGGAACACGATTAGGGGAAACTATTCACCTTATACAGAAACCCATATGTATTGGATTTTAAACCCCTAAAATTTAGATTAAAAATAATTGAACCCCTGTAAATTTTCGTAAATCGACCCAAACTCGAACCTAAATGATTTATATCATTTTTGGAGGCTCCTATATGGATTAGAATCCCACCATACCTCCATTATTAATTATTCATATCTAATATAGAGGATATGTACCTCTCTGGGGCAGTGGTTTCTTCCTAATTAGGTCTCTCTCTCAGTACTCTTTCAGGATAAAAGAGGTATCTTTTATCTGCTACTTGAAAAAATAATTATTCTACGTTTAATAAATCATGTTTGATTTGATTTTGGATCTAGTTTTTTTTATATTGATATCATTAAATGTCATATACTTTTTCATTCCTATTTATTAGGGGATTCATTTGGTGAGAGTTTACTAATGAACTTGCGTTTAGTGGCTTAAATTCAATTCATATAGTCTCAAATTCAAATTGTGTGTATGCTGTAAAATTTCAATTGGAATGATTGAAAATTGAATCTTTAAGTGAGTAAAATAATTTTTTATTTAATTACTAGAAAAATGAAATAATTTTAAATTGATTTCCATGTGAATATGAGTTGAAATAAATTAGAGACAATGGAATTTTTAGAATTGTAATGATTTTGATTAATTAATTTGTGAATTAATTAATGGAACTTTTTGGGATTATGAAATTAGAATTGGATTAATTAATCAGTGAATTAATTAATGGTATATTGGGATTGTGGAATGGGATTAATTAATTTTTTTATTAATTAAAATATTTTTTTGTGATTTTGGAATTGACTAATTAATTTATTATTGATTTGATTAATTAATTAGTTTTTTTTAAATTGGTCCATTAATGTAATTATAAATTAATGAAAATGGAATTTATGAGATTTTTCAATTGACTATTACTTTTTGAACGTGTTATATGATCAAATAATGCTAAATAGTTTAACAGTGATTTCTCATATTATTCAATGTGAATTAATGTTTTGAACAGTGATTTCTTGATTAATTGAAATGGTACCCATTAATGATAATGTTTTGTAATAGAGTTAATAATTAATAACCTTGATATTAGTGATATATGTGACATTGTGATATATGTGATATATGTGTTTAGGACATAGACTATTGTTTCAAAATCATGTAGTGATAAATTTTGATATTTGTGTATAGGACATGGTCTGCTCCATCAAAGTTTATTAGTGATATATTAGTGTGGGACATGGACTACTACTTCAAAATCTCACTTGTGTGATTGTTTGTTAAATGATTTGTGGGTCACAGACTTTTGCATCAAATATCCACAGGTTCTAAGTCATGGAAATAAAGGCCCAAAATGTTGGCATTGGACAATGGTTCTAATTGCCCATTATAATTATTTTAAATGAAGATTATAATGATATATCGTGTGATATAATGAATTTTTAAATGAATATGTGAAATGGTTCATACTATGACATGGGATGGAACATGTATTTATTGGTTTGGGTTTTCTTCAGAACCTGGGAAGTTTATATTATTAATTAAAGAATAATTAAAAATGTGATAACTGTTTTCTTAGGCATTGTACATTATTATTTATAAAAATTCATACATTTTTATTGACTATATTTATTTAAAAAATTCCATTAGGGTTTCCTAATTAGTTTTACCCCCAACCTACATGTGCTACATGATTGGTACCCAAATACACAACATGATTATAGGATATCATAATGGAAATAGCCTTAAGTTAGATAGTTGATTCAGGATGGAGCATATTTGAGAGAACCTAGTTTGGGGTCGGGACACTCTTGGGATTTTTCATTATCTTTGATTAGTTTGGGTTTTCCATTTTTAAACATGACATGTATTTTGAATGAGAAATATAATTCTTTAGTATTGTATATTGTACTTATGTTATGTTCATCATGTGATATTATTTTGGTTTGGTTATAGGTTATATCATTTGGGTATTCTTATTTATTTTTTATTTTGGGTTAATTTGATCAAGAAGGTATAGTCTCTCCATGATTTGATATTAGACCCTCACTATTATTTGACAGCCTCTGTGATATAGGGAGGTGCACTTGAGGTCATATGACTATCTGGATTGGGGCACTGATGTGTGGAACCTAGATTAGGATGTTACAAAGTGGTATCAAAGGAGTTTTCTTTTATTTTCTTTTGTCTTACTAATTGGGAAAGGTTGATAGAAGACATGGAAGTTTTGGGAATTGTAAATGAGCTCACTCATGGGAGTAGATAACCCATTTATGGGAGAAAACACAGGTACCCAGTGTATTATTTCAGTTACTGATGTTTGTTGTTATAGTTTGATGTTATTTCACCTTGGGTGATTTACTTATTGTGTGATGTGATTATTGCTTCTGATAATTTAGAAAATTTGAATTATGGCCCGGTAAGGAAAGATAGTTGAGTATGCATAGATCATTCTAGGCACTCAAAATTACTTTTCATCATGCATCATTTTTAGGCACACAAAGGAAAAGAAGGTATTGGGTAATTTGTTGAAATTAATATTTTTCTCCTTTCTTTTGTAATTAAAATGAAAATTGTTACTAATGTGAACATAATAGTTGTAAAATGATTAAAGGTGTGATTAAATGGGTGTCTAAAGATAAAATGGAAATGGTAATGTTCCTACCCATTGTTAACAATTTCCTAGATGTAGGGTGGTTAAGGGTAGTGATAGTGCCTTGGTATTGACCATATGGTGAGGTTTGCGGAAATGACTTGTTATGAATTTATTTCATTTCTTATAAATGGGATGAATTTGAATTCTATATCCTGAGATTTTTTTTTCATTGTAGAGATATGACTCTATGAAGATGCTTGTTGATGGAATTACATGATCTTATGGTTGGAAATGATCCTCCAGAAGTGGAACCTGGTGAACTAATATTATCTGGTGAGGAAGTTTGAGAGAAGTTCCAAGATTACTTTTCTCTGTTCAAGAATTTTCTAGAGAGATACCCATATTGGGTTGTGAAGAGTATGTAAAACTTACATGGGATTATTAATTTAATCACCCTCTTACATTCACCAAAGAGTGCGAATATGGGGCAATTGAGTTCTATATTGATAATATCAATAATTTACTTGACCACTTAGAGAATTCTACTAATAAGAGAATCAAATTGGTAACATACATGTTACATGGTCAATTTAAGTGAAGGTGGTAAATATATACTCAGGATTGATAGTATTATATCATGGAGTGGAAGGACTTTCAAGATATATTCATAGAGGACGTTAATCTATAGATGTTGAGGTAGGAGAGAGAAGCTAAGTTCATAAGATTTAATAAGGGGAATGTGTCTATGATGGAATATGATAGATTCTTTATAGATTTGAATCACTCGTTCCAATATTGAAAGTAGATGAGGGTACTATGGAAAATGTTTTTTGGATGGGATTAAATGTGAAATTAAGTCCCATGTGAGTATCTTCAGGATGAATAAGTTATCAGAACTGGTGAAACAAGAACTCATATCTAAAGGGAACGTAAAAGAGTATTCCAGTAAAGGATAGGTGATTTCTACTGGATAGTCAGGAGGTATGAATCTTGAGAAAAGGATATGTTTTTATGCTATATTTTCTAGGTATTTGGATAGAAGAGTGGATAGATAGAGGGTTTAGTTACTCAGAACCATACATGTGTGATCTTTCACCCATGCGGTAGGTCAGGACACTTCTATAGATAGTTCCCTCGAACACCGGTAGAGTCCCAATCCTATAGTAGGATGGTTCATCTATAGGGATTTTGTAGGTACCCATAATATTTTGGTGTTTATGGAGTATCTGGGCAGAACTAGAGTATGATAAGGTGACCTTATACACCATAAAAGTCTAGATTTTATAGTTATACTGGCCATGGTGGTTGAGTCAATGGATTTTGTTCTTATGGAAAAGAGTACCCATATCAACAGAGTGGTTCATCCCAGGGGACTCTGGAATTATCACAGTGGATAAGTGTAGGAAGGTTGTGTGTCGTTTATCCTACACTCATGAATATAGAGGATGTAACATTGACAATTAGTGGTATTGTTCTTGTATCTTCTATTCTAGAAAGTACATTATTTTATACTGATACCTATCATTCTTTTATATCTCTAAAACCTTTGAATGGTTTTCCCTTGGCAGTGGATTTTATGATCTGGGTGATGATGATAGATACACCATTGGGTGTATGATCGAGATACTTCTATTTGAGAAAAGGGAGATCTCTTTATGTTGAGGAGTATTGTTTTGTTTTGGATCTTTGCATTCTAGATGTGTCATGATTTTACCTAATTCTAGATATGGACTGGAAAGTAGCAAACCAAAACAACATTGATTATTAGCACATGAGAGGGTGTTTTATGTCTGTAAAGGGCTAAAATTATATACACCATGGAGATTGGGATATCTAGGGGGCACGGAAGTCCAGTTCATCAGCAACTGGGGGAGATGACCACCCAGGTTTCTAGTTAGTTGTTGGATGATGGAGTGTAAAGTAGGATTTCTTTTCATCCATAGAGGATATATTTCAAGATGTGTATCCTAAGGAATTATTAGGGATACCACCCAAGAGGGATGTGTACTTTGCAATTAAGAACATTTCGGTGGTGGAGCGAGCTTCTATTCCACCATACAGAATGACCCCTATAAATTTCCAATAGCATAAGACTCAACTCGAGGAGTTGGAGGATAAGTGATTTATCTGTCTGAGTATATCTCTTTGGGGTTCACTAGTCTTGTTTTCTAAGAAGGATGATGGGAATCTACACCGGTGTTTTTATTACCAAAAGTTGAACTATATGAATGTGAATCACTTGTATCCTCTTCCTTGTATCAGTGACCTATTTAACCAGTTGAGGGGATCTTGTGTCATCTCAAATATTGACTTCAGATCAGAGTGTCATTAGTTGATATTTTGACATTATAATATACCAAGGAATGCATTTAGAAGCAGGTATAGCCTATATGAGTATATCATGATGTTTTTTTGGTTGATGAATAAACCATCAGTTTTTATGACCTTGATGAACCAAATATCCCATCTATACCAAGATTGTTTTTTTCTTTTGATTGTGGAAGAAATCTTGTTGTACTCCAAGAATCATGAATATTGTAGACCCCCGAAGCTTGACGTACATGGACTTTACATTACTTTTGTGGAATACTTAGTACATAACAAAAACACACACACAAGGATCGTAATAGGTTAGTGTCTTTGGAAACTTAGAATATAATCTTCTAATCGTGGTGAAAGATCTTCAACATCTCCCATAAAGATCTTCCCTTTTTACCGAAAACCTTTCTTTATATCTTGGGAAAATGAAAACATAAAAGGGTGATCTCAAATGCTCAGTAAGGGTAAACAAAAGAAATATCAATCACATCATTTTCATAAGAACATAACATTTTGGAAATCTTAAACTGCAAAAGAGATCATAATTTCATAACATGGGATAAATCATAGTAGTGAAATGAAATCCCAATAATCATAACTTAAAACATGAAACTTTGTGACATACACACATTATCATATAGAATCATATCTTATTAGTCAAGACTCATTGCCAAGACTATCTTAGTGGACAAAGTCCATTTCTGAACCGAGTCACCCTCGTTTCAGTCCTGTTTCACTGAACTGGTATAACCTACCATTCCAGCCATGTCTATCTCATGAGATATAAAATCTTTACCCAATGCATTGGAATGAGATATAGGTCCCACCCATCTCATAATGATACCATTATTATGTGTGCCGCAAAATCATAAATCATACATCATTGCATAACCCATGTAATAAAAATAGAATTCTTAAACATCGTGGCATCACAAAACGATTCATATAAGATAAATGAATTCATAAAAATAATTACATCACAACATTATAATATCAATATAATTATAGGGATAAAATCATAACCCTATATTATCTTAGATGGAAAATAATATTGATAAAACACTTGAACTCCATTCTTGAGAAAAATATCCGTTCTGCTTCAAAAACACTTTTCCTTTCTTAACATGTCGTACAATTCTAAAATAAAAGAATTTGATTAAAAATAAACTTGAAAACATGTAAAGGAAGATTCTTGGAAATAATGTTTTAAAAATCCATTCATGCCATATAAGTTAAAAAAACATTCTTCTCGTACTTTTGTCGAAAAAGTCAAAAAGTACCTCGTTCGAAAAACGACAAAAGATTCTTTTCATATCTTTTACTAAAAACTCACCGAAGGGTAAAATTGTATATAAAATATTTTATAAGGATATAAATATTACATATTGGGGAAACATGGATGTGGATGATAAAATACACCCCAGAAAATACCAAAGTATAAACAATCTCGGATAAAAATGAGATTGTGATATTTCCCTTACCATTGGTCCGATATGCTTGGTACATGTCCAAACCTCCTGTATAATGATTTAAATAATGTTATTTACTTATTACAGAATAATACTTATTTTTATGATATCATATATGGTCATATTCTTAGCGCATTATTAGTAATATTTCATTACTACTTGTTATTCAGGTGTTTATTACTTTTTGTTCTTATGCGTGTTTTGTCGAATAAATTCTTATTCTTCTCTTTAGGTTATAGATAACTCATTTCCAGAATGTTATTAGTGTAATATATATCATATTCATTCATTCAATTCATTTATATAATCATTATGAAATGAATATCATGTATAACGAGTCGCATCACATCGTGGAGATGGTATTCCGTACGTACGCACGAGTGATGATATCATTCCTATGACCGTGGAATTGTATTGGAGTGTTTGTATACTATTTCAGAATCAATATCACTTTATATTAGTCATATACAGTCATTATTTACACCATTATACCCATCCAAGTAAGGTGGTGGTGGAATATAGATTACACCACGGCGTGGAGACGGTATTCCGTACGTACGCACGCGCGGTGATTTCTTTTTCTGTAGGATGGATAGATGGTGAAATAGGGTTGTTTCATAATTATAATAACATATCATTAAATTAGTTATACTGATGTTATTACTTCATAATGAAACAACTAAAGAAGAAGAAGTGGAAGAAGAAATAAAGATGAAAGAATCGGTAACGGACATTACCTCTTCTTTGAAGTGCTTCTTTGAGACCTCCTTTTAGGTAACTAAAATAGGTCTTTGAAGAAGACCAGAACCTCTAGGATGTTTCTAGGGAAGTGGAGAGAAGAAATTTCCAGGGGTTGGCCGAGCTTGAAGGATCATAGTGGGGTGAGGAAGAGGGGGAGGAGGTGCCCTTTTATAAGGGAGGAGTGGGGTACCTTTGGAATAACTAAAACTATTATTTTATTATATAGTCGAATTCGGTTTTAAATAGAACCAAAATTATTTATTTCGTAGCTAAGGTGGGGAGGGGTCGAAATCCACTCATCCAATAGAATTTAGACAAGTTTATGTTCCTATATTAACCTTATCTTTTAGTTTTAACTCTTAGTTAATTAGATTGACATTTACCATGTCACTTTGTATTTCTATATTATATAGTTGATAAAATTACCATATTCATCCAAGAGACCCCCAAGTTGTGTTTTATAAATATATATAACCTTATCTAAGTCATTTAGCCGATCCTTAGATTTTTAGGAATAAAATAACAATTAATAATATAATATTTTTTAAAAAAACTATTTTATGTCAATTTTGACACTATTCAATAGTTGATTTTTTTGAAACTCATAACAGAATTATTACTTCGACCAAAGTTAATTAACATAATCCTAACATGTCATATTAACCTAGAAAATTAGTTTAATTCATAAAAAGTCTCAAATTATACTTATTTAGGTATTTATAATATCAATTATGTCAGTATTTCATTAATAAGATAATTACTGCATCATCTTTATCTTATAAATTAATGAAATTATTTAATGTCTAAAAAATTACAAATAAAATAAAATTATGTAGGAAATCTTTTTAGCTTTCTAATAAATATTTATAGTCTAATTTATCCTATTTATAACCCCATATTAAAAATGATTTACTTATTAAACTTTGATTTTAACTATTTTAACCCTTCTTTAAATAAATTAATAATAAATGTCCTAATCTAATCCAAGTGGGCCTAAATGGTCATATTTTATTGCTAAGGTTGTTTTTAGTCGAATTACACTTATCCAATAGAATTAGGACATGTGTTAGGGTAATAATAATATCATTTTTACCCTTAATTACCCTATTTACTTTTAACCGTGGTCAAAATAAGTAAGAAGTTACTATTCACCAAAAATTATTTTCATCTCATTGAACCAAATTTTACTTACTGACATCAACCGTGTCTCTAGGATTTTTGAAATTCCACTCACAGAAGCGGTAAAATTAAGTTTTATGAAAAATTCAGTTTTTTTAACTACAACTTAGAGGCTTCACTATTCATCAAAAAATGAAAGTTTCCAGAAAAATACCAAAAATTAGACCTAAGTTATATTTGATATTATGAATTCAAAAATGATGTCTATTTTACCAAATTCAGAACATATCAGTTGCATTAATAAATTTAAAAATTAGTTCCTGTTATCAAAACAAATAGCGTGTTTTTAAGAGATAATAACTATCAAAACATTGACACTTGTTTATAACTGGTTTAAATGTGAAATTACATCCAATGACCAAAATTGTATTAAATTGTAAAAATATATTCTAAATATACTTTAAAATCACTCAAATTAATAATTTATCACTATTAATTATTTTTATTAAAAAATTTGTTTTTAATTATAATTTAGTAATTTTCACTATTCATCAGAATATGAAAGTTATCCGAAAAGTACCAAAATTTCACCCTAATCTAATTTCGATATTCCAAATCCAAAAATGAATTCCATTTTGAAAAATAAAATTTACAAAATTTCAAATAGTGGTTATTACTATTCATAATGGCTAGTTTAATAACATTTTAATAGTATATTGTTGTTTAGTGAAACTCGTTATTGCGTACTACACATGCTATCGAGGAAGGTCATGATTGCGTGTAATGTAAGGAAAGTCAAGGATGCGTTTTGTGCAAGCACCTTTTGGTGTAGCGTACAACACAAGACATTAATCAAATTAAAAAGAATATTTTTCATAAAATCTCGGGCTGTTACATTCTACCCCCCTTAAAATGAATTTCGCCCCCGAAATTCGTCGGGGTTATAAATGGTTTACTACTCAAAAGTTTCTTTAATAGAATACCACATCGTAAAAAGGAATACCAATACTTTTCTTTAAAAAATAAACTATGAAATGTAACGATTACCCAAATAAACTAATCACTGGGTTTCCACGTAGGTGAAAATATGGACATGGAAGAGAAATCTAACCATCATGTTCTGATGGAGAGTGGTAGAGAACATGGCTATAAAAAAGCCAACAATCACAAAGCCATAAATTTGTGATGATCTAGGGTACCATATGGTTCATCAGATATAAGAGCACTAGGACAACATTTTTGGTTTTTAAGATCATTTCCCTAAAGTTGATGAAATTGGAATTAGAAGAAATACTTTCGTGATTTTGGTAGAGTCTCACCATTTTTCATTCTTTGGAAAATTTCCACTTCATCTCTTAAAGAAATGAAGTTTAATTTGACATTCGTGATGTGTTAGCAGATCATGTGATAGAATGATGGGTCATTCCATCTGTCTCAAACAAAAGGTTAGAAAAGTTATCAAAAAATACATAAGTCCATCTATAGTGAGATTAATCATATATAGCTCCTAAAATGGACTTATACTTCATATATCATACTGCTTAATAAAATAAAACTAGTTTCTACTTAACAGGGACTTCCTGTAGGCCAGTGGTAGGCGATAAAGGTCAGTCTCACTTCGGTTGTGGGTTTGATTCCCACAGCCTTGTCCGACGCGATGGGATGTCGCCCGTCCTGCAGGTTGTCCTTTTTCTAAAACTACATTACTATAAAATCACATAAATAATATCAAAAAATTTCTATCCTTAAACAATAATAACTTATGGTTAACATAATCCATTCTAATCTTTAGTCTTATCTAAAATACTTCGGTCCAAGCTCATAGTATAAAGAAAACGATAGCTTGAAATGTCGTCAACCAAGCATGTGAATACCATCATTTATCCCCCATATATCTTGTTGGTCACATTCCAATCATGTGAATACCTTAATGATGTATTCTCTTGAAAATGAATACCAATTAAACCTTAGTGAATACATGAATGCAGTTAAAAGTTAACACTTTCCACATACCAAAATCCTCAAAATTCTATATACTCAAACCATGATATCACTTAGTCCTTATATCAATCATGAGCTCATGAATATTATCAAACATATTAGATTCCATTTATCCCTTCATTATGTGCATATCATCTGCTTTCCAAAAATATTTCAATCACTTTTCATGGTTACCGATGCCATAAAATTACTGAAAACCAAAACATAAATATTCCAATATTCCATGATACTATATACAACATTATTCTGGAATCCCAATACATAAACACTTAATCATTCCACCACATCATTTACATATTCAACATCCCCAATGGTGATCGCATGTGACTTCCCTTTGTCCTTTGCCTTAAGTGGTTGCTCACGTCGATCATCACTAACCCTTGGATTAGGGCATTTATTATCATAATGCCCCATTTCCTTGCACTTGAAGCATTGAAGTGCAGTAGGTTCATTTTGTGTATCCCTTCCTTTGTTTTCATCATTAGGAATCTTCTTCTGATCATTGCAGCATTCAAATGCCCGATGACCTTCCTTTCCACATTTGAAGCATTTACTTGTCCCTTTAAGACAATCTCCACCATGCTTCATTCCACACTTTGAGCATAAGGAAACATTCATCTTCTTTTGACCATTATTCGGAGATTTCTCCATCTTTCGTTTCTTGTCAAAACTATGAAATGGATAAGTAACACCAACTTCCATATCTACCTTGACAGTACAACACACAATTTCTTCATATCTACTGATGTCTCTTATAGCTAATGCCCTTCGAAGATTTGGTTTGGAGCCACTAAAGAATCGATCAACATTACTTTCAGGTTGAATGATAAATCCAGATGAATACCTTGAAAGCCTTGTAAAATTCGCTTCGTATATACCAACAGATTCATCATCCTTTTGCTTTAGTTCAAGAAACTCCTTCTCCATCTTTGTTTGAAGAATACTAGGGAAGTACTTATTGAAAAATAAGTTCATGAACTCGTCCCATTCCATGGACTCAATTTCATCTCTTTGCCTCGTATTCTTGATAAGATTCCACCATTGATCAGCTTCACCTTCCAAACGATATACTACTAAGATGACTTTATCATGTTCAGAACATTGAAGAACTGAAAATATCTTTTCAGTAGTACTGATCCATTGTTCAGCAACAAGTGGATCAGAAGACCCACTGAAAGAAGGTGGACGTTGCCTCATGAAGGACTCAATAGAATATTGTTCCCTTCTCTGCTCATTTGGAAGTCCAGAATGATTTATAGCTTGTGTAAGTATAGAAATAATATTTTTCACTCCATCTCCCATAACATTTGTTTGTTCATGAGGATAATCATTGTATTGTCCATTGCGTTGATCAACATGGTTCCTTCGGGTTCCAGCCATCGTCTAAAACCCAAAAAGAATAGTGTGAGAGGAAAAAATCATGCTAGGGAAAACAACATAATAAAGGGGGAGTACCTTCAATATCTAACATCTTAGGTTTAATTATATGATCGTTAGCATAATTCTAGGACTATAACCTATGCGTATACTTAACCTTAGGGAAATCCCTCGACATACCACAGAAATATCTCTAGGGATCTCACTAAAGTTCTCGCATCCTAGTTCCCAAAGGTTGACTAAACTTTTACTCTAATACCAACTATAGAGACCCGAAACATGATGTACATGGACTTTACATTACTTTTTTGGAATACTTAGTACATAAAAAAACACACACACAAGGATCGTAATAGTTTAGTGTCTTTGGAAACTCGTAATATAATCTTCTAATCGTGGTGAAAGATCTTCAACATATCCCATAAAGATCTTCCTTTTTTACCTAAAACCTTTATTTATATCATGGGTAAAAGAAAACATAAAAAGGTGAGCTCAAATGCTCAGTAAGGGTAAACAAAAGAAATATCAATCACATCATTTTCATAAGAACATAACATTTTGGAAATCTTAACCTGCAAAAGAGAGCATAATTTCATAACATGGGATAAATCATAGTAGTGAAATGAAATCCCAATAATCATAACATAAAACATGAAACTTTTTTGCATACACACATAATCATAGCGAATAATATCTTATTAGTCAAGACTCATTTCCAATACTATCTTAGTGGACAAAGTCCATTTCTGAACCGAGTCACCCTCGTTTTAGTCCTGTTTCACTGAACCGGTATAACATACCATTCAAGCCATGTCTATCTCATGAGATATAAAATCTTTACCCAATGTATTTGAGGGAGATATAGGTCCCACCCACCTCATAATGATACCATTCTTATGTGTGCCACAAAATCATAAATCATACATCATTGCATAACCCATGTAATAAAAATGGAATTCTTAAACATCGTGACATCACAAAACGATTCATATAAGATAAATGAATTCATAAAAATAATTCCATCACAACATAATCCTATCAATATAATGATATGGATAAAATCAGAACCCTATATTATCTTAGATGGAAAATAATTTTGATAAAACACTTGAACTCCATTCTTGAGGAAAATATATGTTCTGCTTCAAAAACACTATTCCTTTCTTAACATGTTGTACAATTCTAAACTAAAAGAATTTGATTAAAAATAAACTTGAAAACATGTAAAGGAAGCCTCTTGGAAATAATTTTTTAAAAATCCTTTCATGTCGTATAAGTTAAAAAAACATTCATCTCGTACTTTTGTCGAAAAAGGCAAAAAGTACCTCGTTCGAAAGACGACAAAAGATTCCTTTCATATCTTTTACTAAAAACTCACCGAAGGGTGAAATTGGATATAAACTATTGTAGAAGGATACAAATATTACATATTGTGAAAACATGGATGTGGATGATAAAATACACCCTAGTAAATACCTAAGTATAAACAATCTCGGATAAAAATGAGATTGTGATATTTCCCTTACCTTTGGTCTGATATGCTTTGTACGTGTCCGAACCTCCTGTATAATGATTTAAATAATGTTATTGACTTATTAAAGAATCGTAATTATTTTTATGATATCATATATGGTCATATTATTAGCTTATTATTAGTAATATTTCATTACTACTTGTTATTCGGGTGTTTATTACTTTTTGTTCTTACGCGTGTTTTGTCGTATATATTCTTATTCTTCTATTTAGGTTATAGATACCTCATTTCCAGAATTTTATTAGTGTAATATATATCATATTCATTAATTCAATTCATTTATATAATCATTATGAAATGAAGATCATGTAGAACGAGTCGCATCACATCGTGGAGATGGTATTCCGTACGTACGCACGAGTGATGATATCGTTCCTATGATCATGGAATTGTATTGGAGTGTATGTATACTATTTAAGAATCAATATCACTTTATAATAGTCATATATAGTCATTATTTACACCATTATACCCATCCAAGTAAGGTGGTGGTTGAAAATAGATTACACCACGGCGTGGAGACGGTATTTCGTACGTACGCACGCGCGGTGATTTCTTTTTCCGTAGGATGGATAGATGGTGAAATAGGGTTGTTTCATAATTATAATAAAATATCAGTATATGAGTGATACTGATGTTATTACTTCATAATGAAACAACTAATGAAGAATAAGTGGAAGAAGAAATAAAAATGAAAGAATCGGTAACAGACATTACCTCTTCTTTGAAGTGCTTCTTTGAGACCTCCTTTTAGGGAACTAAAATAGGTCTTTGAAGAAGACCAGAACCTCTAGGATGTTCCTAGGGAAGTGGAGAGAAGAAATTTTCAGGGTTTGGCCAAGCTGTAAGTCTCAAAGTGGTGTGAGGAAGAGGGGGAAGAGGTGCCCTTTTATAAGGGAGGAGAGGGGTACCTTTGGAATAACTAAAACTATTATTTTATTATAAAGTCAAATTCGGTTTTTAATAGCTCCAAATTGATTTATTTCTAAGCTAAGGTAGGGATGGGTCGAAATCCTCTCATCCAATAGAATTTAGACAAGTTTAGGTTCTGATATTAACCTTATCTTTTAGTTTTAACTCTTAGTTAATTAGATTGACATTTACCATGTCACTTTGTATTTTTATATTATATAGTTAATAAACTTACCATATACATCCAAGCGACCCCCAAGTTTTGTTTTATTAATATATATAACCTTATCTAAGTAATTTGGCCGAACCTTAGAGTTTTAGGAAAAAAATAACAATTAATAATATAATATGTTTAAAAAAAATTATTTTATGTCAATTTTGACACTATTCAATAGTTGATTTTTTTGAAACTCATAAAAAAATTATTACTTCAACCAAAGTTAATTAAATTAATCCTAACATGTCATATTAACCTATAAAATTATTTTAATTCATAAAAAGTCTCAAATTATACTTATTTATGTATTTATAATATCAATTATGTCAGTATTTCATTAATAAGATAATTACTGCATCATCTTTGTGTTATAAATAAATTAAATTATTTAATGTCTAAAAAATTACAAATAAAATACCATTATGTAGGAAATATTTTTTTCTTTCTAATAAATATTTATAGTCGAATTTATCTTATGTATTACCCCATATTAAAAATGATTTACTTATTAAACTTTAATTTTAGCTATTTTAACCCTTCTTTAAATAAATTAATAATAAATGTCCCAATCTAATCCAAGTGGTCCTAAATGGTCATATTTTATTCCTAAGGTTGTTTTTGGTAGAATTAAAATAATCCAATAGAATTAGGACATGTTTTAGGGTAATAATAATATCATTTTTACCCTTAATTACCCTATTTACTTTTAACCGTGGTAAAAAAAAGTAAAAAGTTACTATTCACCAAAAATTATTTTCATCTCATTGAACCACATTTTACTTAATAAAATCAACCGTGTCTCTCGGATTTTTGAAATTCCACTCACAGAAGCGGTAAAATTATGTTTTTTGAAAAATTCAGTTTTTTTTAACTACCACTTAGTGGTTTCACTATTCATCAAAAAATGAAAATTTCCAGAAAAATACCAAAAATTAGACCTAAGTTATATTTGATATTATGAATTCAAAAATGATGTCTATTTTACCAAATTCATAACATATCAGTTTCATTAATAAATTTAAAAATTAGTTCCCGTCGTCAAAACAAATAGCGTGTTTTTAAGAGATAATAACTATCAAAAGATTGACACTTGTTTATAACTGGTTTAAATGTGAAATTACTTCCAATGACCAACATTTTATTAAATTGTAAAAATATATTCTAAATATACTTTAAAACCACTCAAATTAATAATTTATCACTATTAATTATTTTGATTAAAAAAGTTGTTTTTAATTATAATTTAGTAATTTTCTCTATTCATCAGAATATGAATGTTATCCGAAAAGTACAAAAATTTCACCCTAAGCTAATTTCGATATTCTGAATCCAAAAATGAATTCCATTTTGAAAAATAAAATTTATAAAATTTCAAAAACTGGTTATTACTATTCATAATGGCTAGTTTTAATAATATTTTAATAGCATATTATTGTTTAGTGAAACTCGTTATTGCGTACTACACACGCTATCGAGGAAGGTCGTGATTGCGTGTAATGCAAGGAAAGTCAAGGATGTGTGTTGTGCAAGCTCCTTTTGGTGTAGCGTACAACACAAGACATTAATGAAATTAAAAAGAATATTTTTCATAAAATCTCGGGCTGTTACAAATATCATTCCCAGTATCTTAACATCATCTTAAGTACACTGAGAGAGAATCACCTAAATGTAAATCTTTCTAAGTGTCGATTTTCTATTTATCTGGTACACTAAAAATGTCACATCATCTTAGAGGAAGGTGTTCTAGTGGGACCATATAATTTTTAGGCATTTGTATCTTGGGAGCAGCCTAAGAATATTCTTGATATCCATAGATTTATGGGGTTACTAGTATATTATCATAGCTTCATCTCAGACTTTTCCCATTTAGGATAACCACTTTTGGGATTGAAAAAAAGGGATTAATGAGATAATGGTTTGTTTCATAAGATAATTCCTTCCATGAGTTGAAGAATCTGTTGACAATGGAAACAATGTTGATCCTACTCGGGCCTGGTAAGTACTACACATTTTTTTTTATGCTTCTGGGATTGGTCTTGGTGCAGTGTTGATTCTATGAGATCGATTTTTGGTGTTTGGGTCTAAAAAACTGAGGACACATGAACAAAATTACACAACACAAGACCTCAAATTAGCTAGACTAGTTTATTCTTTAAAGTTTTCGTGGTAATGTCTATTGGGAGAAATGTTTACAATGTATACTAATTAGAATAGTTTAAAGTACATAATTTTATAGTGATATTTGACTCTATGATAGTGAATACGGGTTGAGTATATACATTCATTTGAATTTGATCTATCATTTTATCTTGGGAAGGGAAACCATATTTCTAACACACTAATCATGAAAAATCAGACTCTATATGTTCATGAGTCGAGTGCATAGTTGAAAATGATAACTTTACCTACTGAGAACTATTTTGTGGTTCAGTGGATCCATGAGAAGATGAAATTCAAGTGATAGGGTATACATGGAATTCCCATTCAAACCATGGTATCTCCCATGTGATTGGTCTTTCTTGTGTATCCAAGTTGTGTCTATGTACATTACCCCATGTTCATGTACTTTAGTACACAATGTGCCTCTTCACACAGGGTGTCACCTGTATGCTCTGGTCATGCCCATGTACTTAAGAACATTGCAATTGTTCAGTCGTGTGCTCTATCACAAGTCCCATCCACATGGGGAAGTTGGTTCATAGCATGTGTGAGAGATACATTTTCTTCCAACCTCATAATTTTCTAAAACCCTAACTGCTACATCCAAGGGGAACACGCCGTTTTTTATCTTGGTACATGGAATGTAGTCAAATTTTTCACATATTTTCATTTTTTCCATAACCATACCGTATTTAGTCTTTTCCTTCTATTTCATATTTGATTTAATTTTTGATTTTTGGATCTATTTTTGGGTGATGGATTCTAGCCCTCCAAAGGCAAGAAATCCAATTTCTCGAAGTCCCACACATATCGCCTCTCAAAGTACACATCTTGATTCACTATATCGAAAAATATCTGACTACTGATCACCCAAATTATCATCCATGGAAAAACATGTCCTAGATATATTATTATTGAACCTATTCATTACTTTTTCTTCATTTATTTATGATTGCAGTGGTCTTATCAGGTTCAGTTCCACCTACGATTGTAAAACTGGGACCATGGGGTCTTAACTTTGAAGGGTGAAAAGAAATTGGGAGTGAAATTCACAACAACATATGTTTACATGTTTTTTTCCAAGACATATTGTCCAATTATTAGGTACTAACATATCTGAGTTATAAAACAATGAATAAAAAATATAATTAGTATTTGGGAGCATGCTCAAGACACAATTGGTGAAAATCAATGAAAGAGGGTTGATCTAATAAATCAATTTAATCATGGAGGTAGTAAACCAAAAATTAATGATTCCCACATAGATATTGAATCATTATTCCCAAATGACCACACATGACAAAGATCTAATTAATTTGTGTCATTCATTACATCCCAATATTCTCTAAACCAACATTTCGTCATCATCTGAAATTATTCACCAATGGAAGGAGGTGAAGAAGCTCTAGAAATTTCTAATGGTTTATGTGGCTTTACATGGAGTATTTTTATAGGGAAGTATTGTTATAGATATTTCAATTTGATTAATTTAATAAATTAATTAAATTAATTAATTAATGTATCCACTGAAGATACCTCCAATGGGGGAGATATCCAAATACCCTTTGTCGACTTATTTTAGGTAACTAATAGGGTAAAAATCATGTGAAGAAATCAACTGTGGTATCATATTTAATATATAAGATACCATTTAAGATTTATCCAACTATATTAAAGAAACTATACATTTATAATATAAAATATTTTTAATATTTTTGAAAAATTGTTTTCATTCCAACTGGGCATCAAAATTGTACATCATCTCATTTCCATGATCTCGAAATATATATATAAATATTTCACGGTATTACAAGTGAAATATTGGATCTCTACATCATTCCCTCCTATATTATTTTCATCCTTGAAAATTAAAAACAAGCAAGAAAATTCGGAAACTGAGCCAGCATCTCATTGTCCCATTCCTAAGAACTTTCTTATAGGTTTCTGTGCAACCACATCATGCGAACTAAGGGGGTGATCCATCCATGCAGGGTCTTATCCTATTTATCATCAAACATAAATAGGTGCTTTGTAATTTTGAATTCATTTTGAATGTCTAAATCAATCCATTCAATGATAATCATGGGGTCATGCATTTAACTCATCATTTGAGACAGGTGGAAGACATCGTGCAGCTTCTCCAGTTGTGGGGGTAGGGAGAGGTGGCAAGAAAACCTTCCAACCCTATGAATAATATTGAATGGAATGATTAACCACAAGGAAATCTTTACTCCTTGAACAAACATCTTAAATCCTCATTGTGGAGAGTCTCTCAGGAAAATGGTGTCTCTCAGATCGAAGTCCAAGGGCCTAAAAAGGTGATCTATTTAATAGTTCTAAGCCCACAGGGGTTGTCTCACTATTCTATGTTGAGCACAAGGGTGGCCTTTATTTTCTTCCAATTAGGGACTCAAAAGGTTTTATGACAATTATAGAGTGGTAGATGTTGTTTTATGCAAGCTCCACCAAGGGAAAGTGATCCTTCTAGCTCTGGATGAAGTCCAACATTTAATCTATCAACATATCCTCAATACCTGTATTGTGCGCTTGGTCTACCCATCAATCTAGTGGATGACAGATTGTATGGATCCACATTTAGGTCCTAAATTCCTCCTCTAGGACTTTCCATAATAGTGACATAATCCTTTCATAATGATCAAAGACAATATTCAAGTGAATCCCTTGATGGATAACAATATCTCATCCATTCAACTTCCCCAACACTCCTCCAAACTCTTCTCCTAGATATTATGGAAGTGTTCTGACTTCATTAGTTGGTTAACTATCACTCAGATGGCTTCATTTCCCTCCACTATTAATGGAATCCCTCTAAAAAACTCCAAGTATATGCCACCCCACTACCAGTCCAAGATCTCAATGGGCTGCAACAAACCATTTTGAACCTAGTTCTCATCCTTTTCCTATTGACATGTAAGGCACCGGGACACAATATCAGCTTGGATCTACATCATGTTGAACCAAAAAAACTTATACTAAAGGTATTTTTACATCATCACCACAATGATATTTATAGCTAGAGAAGAATTGTGGAACTCTCGCATCACCTCAACTCCTCAAAGGTCATCTAGTATCATTATGACAAGGCAAATAGTTTCACTTTCCTTATCAGGATAGCCAAAGGGGCTTCAATACTATAGAATTCTTCTATAAATCTCATGCAGTACCTCTCCCATCCAAGAATTTTATACACCTATGAAAAAATATTGGTTGGAAACCAATAAATATATACATAAATCATTATTGAGTCAACAACTAAAAAATACTTTGAAATTACATTCCCTCAAAAGTGAACCTCATGAATCGAGAACTAGAACATTGGGAGTTTCCCATAAGTCTTCTTCTATCAAATAAATTCTAGGACCATCCTTAAGTTATTTTCATATAACTCCTTTGATGGAGAGTAGAAAATAATTTTTTCTTTTAAGAAAACCAAATCCCGGTCCATGTATGACTAGAATACTGGGTTTATCCAAGCCATACACATAATAGAGTAATTCATCACAAAAAATGGCATCACTATGAACTTATAGAGTATATAGAGACATTTGAATGCCTTTATTGGAATATAAACCTCACAAACCCTTAACTAGTAGTAGATGGACCTGAGATAGAATTTTCAAAACATCTCTCACCTCAAAACTAGTCAAAGAGGTCATAAAATCTTAGCATAGGGTAATTTTTCTTTATCATTTCTTGGTTTAGGTGATGATGATCCACATAAAGCTCCAAGATCCCATCTTCCTTTTTCACAAACAGTAATAGAGATGCTTAAGGGGGCACACTGGGCCTGATTGAACCCATCTCTCAAAGGTCCTTCGCTACCACCACAGCTACCAGAGCTCTATAGGGGTCATAAAAAAAGCTAAAGAAGATATTAGAGGAGTATCGAGATGAAAGTTGATGAAAAACACTATCTCCCACTTTAGAGGTAGTCATGAAACATCCTTGAGGAATATTTTCATTAAATCCTACACCATTAAAGGAATCAAGATGCATGAATAGCATATTATGCCAAGTTCTATACCCACCAACTGATGAGTAATAGGATACAACCTCATTATCATAGAACGCACTCATCCATCCATGAGATCTCTCTCAATAAATAAGGATAATCATGTGCCATCAGTATATAGGCATCTAACACTTCTTTGGTGACAATTAGTTTGGGATTGGACCATATACAACTAATACATACCCAATATGATGTCATAGGGTTCCTTTGTGATGAACAAGAGGTCCCATGTGAAAATATCTCCTCCAATAGATGTCTATCATTATTGGTAGAAAAAAGATATTGAAGATTTGTTCCTTGTAGGAACCTCGAGGAGAAGCTTCTAGGCTATCACATCAACTAAGACCTCCAACTCTCCTACCCAAATTATAGATATTATGGAATTACTAGATCCTGTGTCTAATAATATTGACAAATGATTATAATAAACATAGATCATACCTATAATCATATAATGTGTTTTGGGATCATTGGCCACCAAATCATGCAGTTGTTTGTAGCCTTGAAAACTAGTTCCCAGATCCTAATGTGGTCCATTTAATGGAAGTGGTGGAAGGACTTCATAGTGTCATCTACCATCACTATATCCTCTTGATATACATGATTAAACTCCCAAGGTACTACCTTTCCCTCAATTTCTTGATCCCTAATCACAGCGCAACCTCTAGTGTGGTAGTTTGTCTGTTATCTTTCTCTGATCCTCAGCATGTATGGTTAAGCAGTAACTTTTAATTTGACATTTCTGATCTTAAACATAGCACCAACCTTCCATGGGCTACACTAGTGCACTTATTTTTTCCTATACCACATGACCACACACCTGAGTCTAATCATGGGGGTATCTTGTGTCGATATCATGTCGTTTGGTGTCTAATAGTTGCTACAGATGACTCAGCTCTAAGAAGCTCACATCCACCTCCTACTATTTTTCATCCATCTGATAGAAATTTATTTTTCACCAGTTCATGCTCCCACGCTCTGGAATAGGTCTGGAGGAACAAGGTATTCATGCTGGCATTGATGTCTCTACAAGGTCCCGACTCAAACATTCAAACTCGGAAATTTCCATTGAGGATACTATCATAGTGATACCTTGTATGGTCTGAGATCCTTAATTCATACTAAGCCATAGTTAGCCCTATCTAATTCTACTCAAGAAGATATTGAATCAAAATTTAGTTCAAATATGAGGTTTAGTACTCCTCATGGAATAGATGGGGGAGGTTTCCCCATGAGAGTGTTGATTCATCAAGCATTTACGAAATAATACTCCACTATTGCCCAGATACCCCATAGAAAAGGAAAGCTTATGGAGAAACCTTATAATCCTTTGGTGTCTTGATGAACCTTAAGATGTAGACCACAAACACTATCTAATCCCCTACTTTATGAGGATTTGGTGTTTTATGGAACATCAACAACCTCTAGAGCTGGATCTCCTAGAGAATTCGTAGATTGCGTAAATCCTCGTCCGACTATACTGGGATGATCTGTTTCTCAATAGGTATAAGGGATGCTACCAGCCCACCTGGAGGAAGAAGCTCAGGGGATGGACCCTGAACTGAGGCACCATTGATCATCATATCATCATCATGATATGGAAATGGTATCTTTTATAGATGTTATCGTGGAAAAATCATGGAAGTAATCATGAAGTACTATGGTCAGATGATGATATATATATATATATAATGGGGAACTCACTAAAGAAGGAAAATCAAATAATAAATCATATATTATGTGTGTAACATTGATCACAGAAACCAATGTCTCTATATGCCAAGTCAAAAATTAGGTAGTCAAGGTCCTGGTGAATGGATACATCAGTCGCCCACACTATAACTGGATTCCCTGGACTAATAGCCTCACTCAAGAAACTTTGAAAATATTTCCCTAATCCCAAAAAAATAATCATAAGGGGACTACTCCAAACACCATCCCATAGATCGAACCACAATTGATACAAATCTATCATGACCCAACACAAGACTAGGCTTAAGCCATAACTACCCCAATACCACCACCAAAGTCTATGGGCTGTTGAAAAGTGATAAATTAATAACTAACACGGTGAGGCCTTTTCCTATGTACATGTATGTACACAGATAAAAACCTCGATTCATATGTGAATATGGAGTAGAATTAAAAGATTTAAAAATCTAGGGATACACCCATTCATGTAAAACCAATAGATAATCCATGAGTATGGTTGTGTAAATTATAATGTAAAGAGGAAAAATACAAACCCAACCATAAAGACGTCCCAACCTAAAAAATTGTAAATGTAAAATACTAATATATCTCATATATTAATCCCCATGATTTGACCATCATACATAGTCCAATGTACCAAGTATCCCTAAGCTCCTCTGAAGTCACCATCGACCAATTTTTCACCATCAAGATATATGAAACGTGTGGGAAAATCTCATGGAGGTGTGAGTATATACAAACCTAGCTAGGTTCCCCAAAAGTAGAATGGGGGTAGTAAGAGAAACAATAGGAATATAAAGATAGTGGATAGTAAATTGCTTTCAAGATACGGTAAAATAGAAAAATTAAATCCAAGCTAAGAGACACTAACCTCATCTAAACATAGGGCTAAACATGGTGTGTTTATATGAACAACCCATTGAGTGTTTTCCACCAATATAAGGAGAGTATACGTGTCCAACCACGAGAAGATAAACATGGAAACCATGTGGTATACCCCACGTGTCTTTTCAACAGATGGAAGTAGAGTAACGAAATGAAATGGTGTGGATATAGATGTATATATATATATATATATATGATCATTAGAAAGAATCCCAATCGATACTAAAATGTGATCTCTATGGCTTCCATCCTTTTTATAACATAACATTTCATTACATTTTACAAAAACATGATCATTAATGTTTAGTGTCTTTGATATATGGTACATAATTCATGAAAAAATAAGTAATTATTATAATCCAATTTTAAGGTTTCATAATAGGTTCATCCTATGTAAAATAAAGGCATCTCATAAACTGGGGACATACATCAAAGGAAACGGTGAGTAGAAGTCCCTGTAAGGGGAAACAAGTGAAACAGTTTACATGTGAACTTGAGGGATATCAATAAGAACATGAGGAATATCATAATGGAATGAGAAATAAGTATATAATAAAAATAATAACATGAATAATAACTTTAAAATGTGTATAAAACATTAAATTTATACATTCATAAGAATATCCCCAAGGTCCATCCCCACGGTGTTATAAAAATTACGAAAGATATTCACCATGGTATCGTAAAACTTGTTATATCTAGAGATTAATTTCTTTACATAATGAATTGGAACAGTATCAGGGTGCATCATCAATATTTATTTCATTTCATGTGATCCAAATATATCATAATGAAACATTTCATGAATAACACAAATAGAATAAAATAAATGGGTTTCATATCAAAATCATGGTGTTTTTCAAAAAAAATATTCAAAAACATGATCATTATGTCATTTATAAACCACATAAAGAGAATGATGGTTTTATGAATTTAAATTATACAATAAAATATATCATTATTATTTCTTTAAAATACCACTAGAAATAAAATAGGTTTGATTATTCACATAAAGGAAATAATATTATTTCTTGAAAAAAAGATAGCTATTTTGAGATGACGATTCAACAGCATAACTATTATGCGACATGGTTTTACAAAACATTAAAATAAGAGAGAATAGGGATCAACCATTCAGAAAAGACTCATAATGAATTATAGGTATGTAATAAAAAGAAAATATTAACATGTTATCTAAATTTTAAATGCATACCCCATAAAAGAGAAATTGAAAGGAAAAAAGGAATTTGGGAATTCCCTCACCTGGAAGAGTAACTTCTAAAACACTATGATTGGAACCTTGAGGGAATGAAGACACTTGGGGAGGATTCCATGGGAGTTATAACTATATTAAAATCATAGAGGATGAATTTTTTATTTATATATATGATGAAATTGGTTTGTATTTATCGTAAACGATAGGGAGTTTTTTTATTAATTTCAAAGGACACATCATTAGTGGTATTTGAAAAAACCATGAACTTGAATTTAGTATTTTCCCATTATATTAGATACATGGGACACATAATATCATATTATATTCCTCAAGAGCCTACCAGAATTATTACATCATTAGTACATCACTAATGATGTCATTAAACATACTGAAAACTCAAAACTCTATTTTTATTGTTCATTGAAAAAAGTATTTTATAAAAATATCATAAATTCATGGTAACTTAATATCATATTTTGGAATATAAAAATGAAATTTATTTTATCTTGATAAATTTATAAATATGATAAATTTAACATTTAATTATAAAAATACATTATTATTAAAAATAACATCGGACAGAAAATGCAAAGTTATATGGATAGTAAAATTTTAATCACTTAAAAAAATTATTTTCCAATTTTTAAATAAAAAGGACTAATTTAATAAAACTATTTTGTTTTAATAAACGTTATAAATAATCACATATAGTAATAAAATTAAAATTTAATCCTGAAAAATCATTTATCAAATTACAGCATAATTTTTAAGCAAAACTATTCTTAAAATAGATATGGTGGAATAACAATTTTATTAAAACATTGAGATTATTGTTTAAGTAACTAAGGCCTTGAAACATAACCCTTTAAAACACCCTCATATGAACTAAGGGTAAGGTGTGTGATGGTGATCGACTCTTGGGGTGTCTCGGATAACATCTTCCCAATGGTAATCTCGTTAAGTTGAACTTCTCCCGTATGAGATTCTGTTCAATCATAACGTGTTGAAGCATCTCTTGGGCATGGTCCCAAGAAAAACCTAGTGATTCTAAATACATTAAAATATCTTAAAAATGGGCATCATATAGCCCAAGTCTACTAGATGAGGCCATCAATACTTCTATTTTAATTAATTATCCATTATCATTTTATTTAAAAACAATAATAAAAATGTTAAGAGTATAGTTTCCAACATTCATATAGAGCAATAGTCATAATTATCCAATGGGTATATAACAGTTAAATGCCAAATGTATCATTTAAATTATAATCACATCATTAATAAAATGATATAGTTTATTTATTGAAAAATAAAATGACACAAAAATTTAGGAAAAAATATTATTCAAAAGTTTGGGTCGTTACATTCTCCCCCCTTAAGAAATTTTACCCCTAAAATTTCAACTAATGCCCTGAAAAGAGAAAAGGATCGGGTACTTCTATATCATAGTCTCCTCTGGTTTCCATGGGGATTCTTCATTTGTTGTGGTTCCTCCACAAAATTTTGATTAGGTGGTTAGTCTTATTGTCTAGAAACTTGAATCTACAATCCAATATCTCCACCGGTTTCCCCAAATAAGTGAGGTCATGGTTCAATAGTACCACCTCTAGATTTATTACTTATGAAGTGATAGGTATGTACATCCTCTATAGGGATAGGTGGAAAACATCATGAAAATGATCTCGATTTGGATTAAGTGCATGTTGATAGGCCAATGATCCCATGTAATCATGGATTTCATAGGGGAAATGTACCTAGGGCTGAGGTTCCCTTTGTTCCCAAACCATATGACTCTCTTCCAAAGAAAAAAATCTAAGGAAGACCTTATTAACAACATAAAACTTCAATTCCCTTTGGCGGTTGTTGGAATAACTCTTCTACTGACTCTGAGCACCCTTTATGTGTTTTTGATCCCATCCACCTTTAAATTCCATTGATCTTGTTCTAAGCATGTCCTCGAGTATTTGAATAGTATTTTTAGACTGGCTATCAGTTTGGAGATGATAGGCCATACTGAGATTCAATTCAGTACTCAATTTATGTTGAAGACTTCTCCATAATTTTTATGTGAACCTCAGATAACGATCAGCTATGATAGAGAGTGGTACTCCATGCAGCCTTACCAATTCCTTCATGTAAATCCTGGCACGTTGATCAAGAGAAAAATATCCCCAAATAGAGATATAATGGGCAGTCTGGGTGAGACGGTCCACTATATCCCATGACTCATTGTATTCTTTGGAAGGTCTCGAGATACCACTGAAAAATTCTATAGTGATATTTTCCCAATTCCATAGTGGTATGGATAGTTATTGTAATACCCTTATATGAATTTATCACTCTCGCTCACTTAATGACACACTAAGAAACTTTTAGTGTAGTTAATAATATCCCTTTTCATGTTATCCCACCAATAATGATCACGAAGTTCTCAATACTTTTTTTCCTTCTAGGATGTGTAGAGAATGTAGAGTAATGATCTTTATCCATTATCTCCTTATTTATTTCTAGAATATATAGAACACAGAGTCTTGTATGAAATTTTAGTACACCTTAGTGTTTAATATTGATCTCTAGAAACTTCCCATCCTTCATAGACTCAAACATATTTAGTAACAAAGGATCTTATTTCTATGATTTTATGATCTTCTCTAGTAATGACTGTTCAAAAATCATTTGGGATAGGCTTGATGATGTACCTTCCCTTGTGATTCCCATGTCCAATTTTACTAGATCATTGATCAAGGGATCTCCATGAATCCTCATCATTTCTAGAGCAATATGATCCTTCCTAATTAATTCATCAATGACTTAGTTTTCTCTTCCGAGATGATAATGAATTGAAGAATCATATTCATTAAGAAGTTACAACCATCTCGTTTTTCTCATGTTCATTTCATTTTTTTAAATATACTTCAAACAATTATGGTCTGTGTATATATCAAAATACTACCCATAATGATAATGACATCATATCTTCAGAGAAAAACCCACCACAACTAGATTCAGATCATGTGTATGATAGTTATGCTCATGAGACTTAAACTTTCAAGATGCATAAGCAATCACCATTTTTTTCATGAGGATTTACAAAATCCATTTCAGATATTCATCACTAAAAATGAAAAATCCTTCTCTACTTGATGAATGATTTAATATAGGTGTAGTAACAAATGCCTTCATCGGCTCTCAGAATCTTTACTCACGCTTCTTTTTTTAGATAAACATAGCCCCTTTTTGAGTTAACTTTGTTAGTGGATTGGAATATTGAGAATTAATTATACAAAACTCATATATTATCCCACTAATCCAATTAAACTACAAATCTCAATTATTTTTGTAGGCTACAACCACTCCTCTAAAACCATTTTCATTGTAGGGTCAACTGATATTCCTTCCTTGTTTATAATATTCCCCACCAAAGAAACTTTTTGTAACCAAAATTCACATCTATTAAACATTCAAAAATGCCTCTCCTTATATATAGTTTTTAATATAACTCTTATACAGTTCTCATGATCCTCGCGAATTTTAGAATATATCACAATATAATCAATATAAACGACCACAAAGTTATCAAGGTAGTCCTTAAAGAATCTATTCATCAAATCCATAAAAACATCCGGAGTATTATTCAAGATGATGGGAATAAAAACCAACTCATAATTCCCATATCCTGATCGGGAGGTGATTTTTTTAATATCTTATTTATTTGCCCTCAAATTATGATAACTCGATCGAAGATCAATCATATAGAAGAATTGAGCCCCACAAAGTTGGTCAAATATGTCATCAATTCTTCAAAGAGGGCATTTGTTCTTTATTGTGATCATTTCAATACTCTATAATCAATGCATAACTGCATTGATCTATATTTCTTCTTTAGAGAGAGAATAGGTTCTCCCCATGGAGACACACTTGGTTGGATAAAAACCTTCTCCAAAAGATATTAGAGTTGTTTCTTTAATTAATCAATATCCATTATTTCTATCCTATATGGTGTGTTTGATACCAAATGAGACCTGGTATGAGTACAGTGGATAACTCAACCTCTATTTATATGGGAGGTCAGGGTAACTCCTCATGAAATACGTCAATATATTCCTTGATGATGGGGATATTTTCTATCCTTATTATCTTATTTACTTCTTCATCTTCATCAATCAACTCCATAAACAAGGTTATAGGTACTGCTTCTATACAAATCTCTAGTAGAGAAATATCTCTTTGGAAGATAACTGTAGGCTTCCCATTCAATACTACTAAGATTTCATTTCATCTGCATTTTATCATTGAATTATACTTTGAGTTTCATCCCATCCCATGTATAATATCAAATTCCTACTTAGAAATTTCTACTATATTTAAGATAATATTGTTCTCACTAAAGTAAATTCTAGAGTTTACAAAAAATTGTTGATGCTTGGATAATTCTACCTAGAGTCTTGACTGATAACTCTACTTTCAGAAATTTATGAATTGATTCTATATTATTTTCAAACATGTAGGTAATAAATGAATGTATAGAACTAGAATCAAACAAATTACTTGATATCTTTGATAGAACAACAAGAGTACCTACCCCCACATCCTTTGTAGCATCAACTTCATTTTTTGTGATTGGAAAAATCCCAATCTTACTCCCTTATCCTTTGATGATGCTGGTGGTGATTCCATTCCACTAACCTTGGATTTGGACAGTGATTTTAAAAGTTCCCTATCTATACACACATGAATAAATGGACTTTAGGTAGGAATCGCACCATATTCCCTCAGTCATTAGTGTCTGGAAGTTGAGGCTTTACCTCAATGTGACAATTCTGAGCGATATGTCCATATCTTCCACACATGTAACACTTCTCGATCCTAAGTAGGAAATTCCTCAAATGTTTCTTCCCACATATATTAAAAATAGGAAATTTCACTTATATTACACCTCTTCCCAGATCAAACCTCCTCCCCACATATGGATCCATTTATCTCTTCTTTTCATTCTATTTATGAGACCACAACGTCTCACTAAACTATAGTTCAACCTTCATAGCAATCTGTATGATTTACTCATATTCTTCATAGTCTCGATTGGATAAATTCTTCAATTTATGAGGCCTTATTTAGAAAAATAATAAATCAACCTTCCCATTAGGATCCATGAAAAAACTAGAAGTGTAATGTTAAAGCCTTGTAAAGTTCATATCATAGCTTCCCATAGATTCATTCTCCTTCTACTTTATCTAAATAAATTACTTCTTCATTTTAATTCCCATTGAATGAGGGAAATATATATTGAAGAAGATTATAATGAACTCTTACCACTCCAAAGAATCAATATCCCCACTTAGCCTCTAGTTTTTAATTAGTTTCTCACCACTGATCATCTACTCCATCTAAACGGTAAACATACATGGTGAATTTCTATTGTTCCGAACAATAGAGTATAAAGAAGATCTTTTGTATGGAGCTTATCCACAGTTTAGAAATCAATAGGTAGGTAGATCAAATAAATTTTGGTTGTCATTAATGTATAAAGGACTCAAAAGAAATTTGTTCCATGTGTAGTGAAACTGGTCTCTCAACTTGATTCAATTTATTTCCCTTATCTGAAGTTTATTGATTCACTATTCTCATGAATGTTTCCATTCCAACTTCCTTCAGAGGGTCATCAGCATATGGTTCATTACGTTCACCATTTTCATGGTTCCTCTTATTTCGCACCGTTTACTAAAATAACAAAACCTTAGTGAAAATATTATTTCATTAAAGAATATTATAAATCTAAATGATTTTTATGTCTTAAAAAATCATGCTTAAACAGATTATTCTTTTAAAAAAATTCAATGTTTCAATAAATCCTTCATAATGATTTATAATAAGCTTGTGATTGACCAAAAATATCCCCTAATAGTGTCAACCCCATAGTGCATCAAGTCCTGTCGTCATGCACCGATTCTCGTTTGAGTCTAAATCAAAGAGGTGTTATTAGGTTTTACCCCTACATACAACTTTACTAGAGCCACATCTAGTTGTTTATATCCAGATATGGATTTATTTCTTTGGAAACCACTTACTTAATATTTTACCAAATACCTAGATGTTTTCCAATATTTAAATTTTTCTATAGGGTTCTTCCTAAATATTTAATTTCTAAATTTCCATAAATAACTAAACTATCCTTTGATACCAACTTTTCCATCCCTCATTTTATTACATAACATTACATATCATTATACAAACAGAGGATATTTTAATGTTTATTTTCCTAGATATTAGGAACTTAATACATGAATAACACAAAGCATTGTTCTAATACACTTTTAAGGCTTCATCATTGGTTCATTCTAAGTAAAATTACTAAATATCATTCCCTGGGGACATACATCATAGAAAAGGGTGAGAAGAAGGCCCAGCAAGGGAACATAAATTTTAACTCTAAAATCATTCTATGACATTTAATTTATAAATTTATAT
The DNA here is from genome assembly GCA_963277665.1 of Viscum album. Classification (NCBI taxonomy): domain Eukaryota; kingdom Viridiplantae; phylum Streptophyta; class Magnoliopsida; order Santalales; family Viscaceae; genus Viscum; species Viscum album. The sequence goes on along the minus strand of OY728152.1, from coordinate 48,710,127 downwards.
TCTTATCACCAATATCAACCCCAATGTTTCATTAACACTACCCTGTATATTCACCATGGTTTTCTAAAACTTATCGTCTCTAGAGATTAATTTCTTTACCCAATGAATTAGAGTGTTATCAGGGTGAACCCTTGATATGTAATTGTTTTTATATGATCCTCATATATAATAATGAAATATTTCATAAATACCCAAAAGAGAATAGAGTAAATGGGTTTCATAACAAAATCATTGTGTTTTTTTATGTGCTCAAAAGCTGGATCATTATTTCATTTATGACCTGCGAAAATAGTATGAGGAATTTATGTTGGTACACTACAGAATAAAATATTTCGTTTTTATGTATTTATGAATACCCTTAGAAATTAAATTGTTTTTGGTATTCAAATATATAAAATAAAATAATTTCTTGATAAAAAATAGAGATTTTGAGACGATAGTTCTACAGCATAATGGTTATGCGACATAGTTTTAGAAAACATTAAAATGATAGGGGAAAGGGATAAACCATTCATAAAATAATAATAATTCCTCATAGGGATCGAATATAATGAAAATATGAAAATGGTATAGAAATTTCAAATACATACAACATAAAAGGGAACTTGAAAGGAGAAGAGAGGTTGGGAATTCCCTTACTTTGAACAGTAATTCTAAAACTCTATGATCGGAACCTTGATGGCATGAGGAAGCCTTGGGAGGACTCCTTGGAATGTATAACTAGCAGAAAATTGTATAGGATAAATTTTTAATGAAGGGAAATTCAGTAATTGGTTGGTATTTATAGTAAAATAGAGGTAGTTATTTATTAATTACAAAGGACACCTAATTAGTGGTATTTGCCAAACCATGGGCTTAACCATGGTATTTTACGAATATATTGGCCATTTAGTACATCTAATATCATGTTTTATTACTCATGATTTTATCAGCATTATTATGTCATGAATACATCACTAATGCTTTCATTAAACAAACTAGAAACACATAACCATATTTTTACTATTCACAGAGAAACATAGTATTTTATAAAAATATCATAAATTAACCATAACCTAATATCAATGTTATGAATTCAAAAAATGAAATTTATTTTCTCTTAAAAAATTTCTACATATGATAAATTTAACTTTTAACTATAAAAATACTTAATCATTAAAATTAATAATGGATAGAAAATTCTTAGAGACATGCATAGTAAAATTTTCAACACTTAAAAAATTGAAAATTATTTTATCATTTCTAAATAAAAAAGACATTTTTTATAACACTATTTAATTATAATTAAAATTATTAATAAATACTTATTTTAATCAAAGTAAAAAAATCACCTGATAAATCAATTATAAAATTCCATCATAATTTTTAAGAAAAATTATTCTTATAATGGAAATGATAAAATAAACTTTTTATTAAAATAGTAGAATTACATTTGAAGTAACTAGGTCCCTAAAAAATAACCCCTTAAAACACCCTCATATGAAATAAGGGTATGTTGTGTGATGGTTATGGACTCTTGGGATGGCGTACATAATATCACCTGATTGGTAATCTCCACTCACTTGAACATCTCATGTAAGCAATTTTGTTCAAGCTTAACATGTTGAAGCTCGGTTTTGGATTCTTCCAAATAAAATCCTAGTAATGTTACCACAGTACCAAGATCTAAAATATGGGCTTCGTATGGCTGATTCTACTCGCTAAGGCCATCAACTCTTCTTTCTACATTAATTATCCACTGTAATTTTATTTATAAACTATAATCATAACATTAAGAGTATTGTTTCCAATGATCATATTTACCAACAATCATAATTAACCAATGGTTATATAATGGTCAAAATCCAAAGGCCTCATTCCAGTAATACTCACTTCATTAATAAAAGGATATTGTTTTGTTGAGTACAAAAAAATAACACACAAATTCAGGAATCAAATATTATTCAATATTTTGGGTCGTTACAATGATCACCTCAAAGATTAGACAAAGAAGTATAGTTTATAATAGATCTAAATGTCCATCAATGATTCCCTACATCTAAATTTTTTTCCACGAAGAAACTGTTCTAGCCTTGTCAGGCCTCCTCACTTTACCGCACAGTCTAAGGGCCACAAACTCCATGTTCATGACTCATTCCAAATGTAATAGGGGGTTCTGCTCTTTTTTATGAGGACCCATACCCTATACAGAAAGAAGATACACTAGGAAGGTAGATTACCTATGACCATACAGATAGGGGTTCCAATCTATAGGCTGACAACCCATGCCCTAGTGTGATAGGGGAGTTACACTCTAGTCATTGAGGACCCACACCCTATTTGCTAGGGGGTTAACTATTATCGTAGAGGACTCATGCCCATAATAATGGGGTGTTCCATTCTAAAGGTCAAGTACCCACATCCTAATGAGACAGGGGGTTCTACAGTTGTCATAAAGGAATCAAACCACATCTGATTGGGGTTCCACTCAGAAAGTATAAGAACTAGGACCAAAAAAATGGGGGTGGTTCCACTATGTAGGTTGAGGACCCACTATATGGTGTGATAGGGGGATCCACAATGGTCATCGAGGACTCACTACCTATCTAGTAGTGGGTTCCACTTTCAAGGAAGATGACACATGCTCATATTGATGAGGGTTCCACTCTATAGGTTCAGGATATGTGCCTTGGTTTGATAGGGGGAGAAAATCTAGTCATCTAGGACTTGCAACATATTTGATAGGGGGGTCCATTCTAAAGGTAGTGGAACTATTACTAGGATTGTGGGGGGGGGGTTCCACTCTATAGGAACCTTTTGGTTATCCTGCCTAATCATTATCATCATCAAGCGTCACCTAAAATAAGTTCCATTCCTAGAACAATATATAAAGTATTTTGAAATCCATAATGTATGGAACCATCACATTCTACACAAAAGAACACATGATAGGCTTATCATGGGACATAATATGAGTTCAAATGAATGAGATATGTCATATTAAAGTTTCCTCAAATGGAACCAAGGTGTACACATCATGTGAGGGGACCCACGTGGCATGTGGTCCCACTCCCTCATATAATTGTGTCCCTGAAGGTACATGACTCACCAACCATGTAGGAGTACACAACATGTGAGGGTTATAAATGGTGTTCCAATGCCGCCCAAGGTCCCACCCGTGTGCTTGGTTGTAATTGTGTAACCAAGTTGTGTATGTGTACTTTACCTTGTGTTTGTGTACATTGGTAAACAACATGAATCTTCACATAGGAGCCACCCATGTGCTCTGGCCCTACATATGTAATTGGGAACATGGAATGGGCCTAGCCATGTTGTCCATCACATGGCTCGTCCACTTGTTGAAGGTGTTACATGGCGTGTAGGATGGATACATGTCGTTACATCCTTATAATTTTCCCAAACCATAGCCACCAAATCCATGGGGATACATTCCATCTTTTTATCATTGTACATGTAATATAGTCAGGTATCTAAGAGATTTTTAGATTCTTTATCTGCATGCCAGTTCAGATCTTTCCATTAATTCTGACATAGATTCCACCTATGCTTTGTTGATATTTCATTATGTGATGGATTTCGGCCCTCATATGGTCAGAAACCCAATTTCACAAAGCCATGTACCTGTCTTCTCACACCGCACAAGTCCCTAGTCACTCTGTCGATAGATATTTTGATAACCATTATCTAAATGATCATACAAGACCATAAAATGTCCCATATTTATCCTTAGTCTTTCGATCCATGCCTTGTTCTTCATTTCATCATGATTCTAGAGGTCCAATCAGGCTCGGTACCTCCCAAAAACTTTGAACAGGGACAAAGTATTCCTACTATTGAAGAATGAAAACAATTGAGGTAGAAATGCAAATATTCGTGTTATAAAACAATGAAAAAACAATTTAATTGGTACACAAGAACATTCTTATGCCACAATTGGCTCATATCAATAGAAGAAGACTGATTTTCTCAATCAATTTAATCAAAGTGGGCATAAACCAAAAATTTATTATTCCTAACTTGTTGTTGGATCATTATTCACTGATGAACAATCTCTCCAATGATTGAAGGAAATAATTATGTTTGCAGTATCATGGTCTAGTCTAATCCAACATTTTATCAACATCCAAATTGATTATCCAATGCAATGAGGGGAAGAATCTCTAGAACCCTCCCATGATTTATGTGACTGAACATGGAGTATTTTCTTTGGAAGTATACCAATATATTTTTCACCTAGGTTAAATAAGTCAATTTGTCAAATTTATTCATTCATCTATCCACTGAACAAACCACTAATGGGTGAGATACCAAAACACCCTATGCTGACATATTCTAGGTCATACTTTGGGCAAACATCACTTTCTGGACTCAACTGTGGTCTCATATTTTTTATCTTAGCTTTTGTTTAATATTTATGTGATTTTATTAATAAACTATGTGATTTTAATATAAAATATATTTAATATTTTTATAAAATTAATTTTGGGAACATCGGGCCTCAGAATCTCACTTCATCTCAGCACCTAGCTCTAGAAATATAAATATATATTACAAGGAAAAAACCTAGAATCTACAATCAATTCTAGAGGTTTTGAATCTAATATTCATAGACCCGAGCCAAGATACCATAGGAGGGAGCCACTCGAATAGCATATAGAGGACCCAAATCCTACCCATTATGAGGGTCCAACTCTCTTTGTCGAGGACCCATACCGTGACTTTGCAGGAGGAAGCCACTTCATGGATAGGTAGAGGACGCATATCATATCCTTGTAAGATGGAACCAGTCAAATAGTTGATATAGAACCCATTCCCAGCCTATCCATAGGGTGACACCCTAATTGTTGATCGAGGACCCATGCCCTACCCAGCAGGATGGTTCCACTTTGATCTCTCTGATGATCATGCCTAATCCCTATCATCGTCGAGAATCGCCTAAATAATCATCACACTTAGAAAATATCAAATCATATCTCAAAATCCACTTTGAACACCACCATAATGTTCTATGTGGAAAAAACACTCTATATAGGCTACTCGTAGGCTAAAATATGAGTCTAAATGAAGGAGATACAAGAGGTTGATGTTTCTTAAAATTTTAATAAGGGGAACTTGATGTGTCAAGGGACTGACACATTATGTGGTCCCATAACACTTCTAGGTTGTTTCCCTTCCAGTACATGGATCACTATCCATGTATCCCAACATGACATGTAAGGGGACTACATAGCATGTCTTGGCCACTCTAGGACCTACTTGGGTTCCATTTCTTTTTTTTGGTGTGTCTATCCATGTGTCTGTACATCAGTACATGGTGTGTTCTTCTGCATGGGGTTTTGATTGTGTTATCCAGCACACCTCTGGTATACCTGAGAATGGATACACAACATGTGGCCAAGCCACATGGTTTTTCATATTTAACTTTTCCAATTACTTAGTGTCATAGCTAAAGTGTTACTACATGGTATGTGTGCTACACAATACATGTTGTGATGTTGAGTTTTTAATAGAAATTAATATCTGCTTCTATCATTCAAAATTCATCCCAGCCTCGCCAAATCACACCTCTATTCCTCTTTAAATTAGTAAAAGGCCAGGTTTCTTCATTTCTAGCCATCTAGTGGCTAGAAAGTGGATTCCAAATGGTTCTCTTTAACTCCCACACGAACCGAGCACATCTCTTGTTTCCCACAATGCCTCCTTGTTATTCTGATCATTGTTTTGGCACCCATATCTATAAAATAATATGAATACAACCCTGATTCATCTTTCTATTCATCTCATGTAAATTCTACATGAATTTGGGGGTCCAATCGGTCTCGGCCCTACCCAAAAATGTTGAAATGAGACCCCACAGTCCAATTAGAAAGGAGCATGAAGAATAATTGGGAAGAAATCACCAAAACGAAGGAGTACAATTATTGGCCAAGAGTTCTTTTCCATTGAAAAAAATTGGGATATCCAGGGTGAGAAACAAATTAATAAAGAAATTAAAAATTGGTGCATTTTCATATGAAAAGACTTGATTTAATGCATATCAAGAAATAGAATGGATCATTTTCAAAGAGTCTAATCAATTAGGGAAGAATCCATGAATTGAAGAGTCTTACCTAAAAAATTTATCATTAATGAATTAATAATGTGATCCCTAGTGAAGAATAATATTAATTGCCTTCACTACTCATCACTATACCTGGATCTATAGTGTCATCATCATCGGATTCCGATTCATAAGTGGAGGTGGAAGAACACTCATCTCAACGGTCCTAGGGTTATGCAGCTAACCCTATAAAACATCCAAAATATCATATTTAAGGGGAATTATGTTTAGGTTAATTAAATTAAATAAATAATTTTAATTATGTATTTATCTAAATGCACTCTCCCACAACCTCTTTTATCCAAACTCAATGTGTTGAACTATTTTAGGTCACACCTAGGGTAAACATCGCATTCAAAATTCAATCATGGTATCAAATTTTCAGTTTGAAATTCCATTTAATATTCATCCCATTTTCATTAATAAATCATGCTTGCATTATATAAAATATATTTAATGTCTTTATAAAATTAATATTGATCACATAGGGCCTCATAATCACACACGATATCAGCGGATGGATCTAAAAATATATCTATAAATATTCCAAATTATTTGAAGGAAAAAATATGGTATATACACTAGGACATTTTTTATAGTTGGCAGCCTTTTCTATCTTAGGGACACTTTATGACATTTATTGAATCATCTTGGGATGCTGGTTTCGTGGCATCCAGGTAGGAGCGTTATACATGAGTTAGTTTTAAGAGGGGTATACCTTTGGTTATGGATATAATGTTATGGAAAACTCTAGTGTGATCCCATAGATTAGTTATAAATCATTTCATATATAAAAAAATTTATATCCATGTTATATGTAACCATATAGAAGACAAGTGGGATTGCCTATTTTATAGAAGGGTACTACATAACATGTTCCCACACACACTCTACTAGTTCAGGTGGAAATAACACTTCATGCATGAGTATTCCACCTAGTGAATTTCTTAGTTGAGAAGTCACTAGAACTATAGTTGACTATGATCAAGTCTTTTAGCTCAAATATCCTCCATTTTTTCAAGGCACTGGAGGCCCTCAGGATGTTTATTATTGGATTCATATTTTCTATAGTATATTTGACCTAGTAATGACCTCAAAGGATCATAAGGTTGAGCTTTCAATTTTTATGATTCTAGGAACTTCTATATATTTGGGGTATGTTATTCTCCATTATGGAAGGTGCGAGGGTCTCACATGGGTGAATTTCAATGACCTCTTATTTGGGAATGATTATGCCAGACTGAGAACATGAGTTCATAGAGCAATGTTAGGGAACGATGAAAGTGTCTATTTACTCAAAAAAATTCACATATATTCTTCACATATCCTCCCTCTTGGATGAAGATGGGGAGCATAAATCCATTAACATTGTAATTTATCTTAAACCAGAGTTGAGATAATTGGTGTGGAACATTAAACAAATGACTTACACATAGGTTCTCTACAATTCCCTGACGACAGAGAATGTTCTGGAAGAGGATCATGTACCTGGTTTCCTTCGACACTTTATTACATAGACTTGTGGGCCTCATAAAAATGGGATAGTTTTAACCTCTTATGGTAGGAATAGAATGGTGAGGGATATTCATTTGGATAGTAGAACAGAGGTCAAGGAGAGTATAGTTACATCACCCCCCATGTGAAGTTATATAGTGATTTAATTTTTGTAATGTTCAAACACTATCATAAGTTATTTACAACAGCTTATTCCATGTTTCCTTAGTACGAAATGCTGGGAAATCTAATGTAGGTTATCCATAATAATTTAATGTGGAAGATATATAGAGGTGTATGAAATATATGATCTTCTTCTTTGGGTTCTATGTGGGATCCTCAAAAGATAACTTCGGCGATGACTCAAACTGGTCTTACATCTCATGGATTGGTTCATGGATTTGAGGAAGAACCTATCTATAGTATACCATATTCCAATAGATGCTGGTGAGGGGCCATCCATTATTTGATATTTGGTTTTGGTCATATCAAAATTATCTTCTACCTTTTTTATGTTGGTGCTTCCAATTCCTATATATTTGTACTAGTAGTCATGAAACATGACTTACTAGTCTAGTTATCCACTTATTAACTTTCAATTTATACAAGGTTGGTCATGAATGTATATTATCTTCAGAAATTCCAAAACATTCGTATATTCATCATTCGTTATGGAAATATTTTGGAATTATGATAATCAAAATAATAATCTATAATGTGACTCATCGCATGGAATAAATGAATAAATTTTGATCAAACATTGATTTCTATGCAATATGTGTATCTTTTACTTCACCAAATGGAGAGATGTATGTGATTAATGGATAATGGGGTCTAGAAGTACGAAGATTTTTTCATTAAGTCATATTAGGATGGTCATATCATATATGGAAATATTTTTTCTTTTGGAAAGATTAATTGTATCCCCTTTGACATTTCCTCCAGTTGTGGATCTCTATCAATATGCCTTACTTATTAAATCACAAGACTTAATCTTGATAGATAATTTGACATTGAAAAATAGTTCAACTAAGGTGTAAATACCATTCCGATTCCCCCATATCTTACATCACCATTTGAGTTAAATGAGCTTAAGGTACAACTTGAGGACTTGGAATAGAAGGGCATTATTAGGTCGATTAGTTCATAGTGGGGTGCACCTGTCTTGTTTCCCAAGAAGGAAAACTATATTTTCTTACTATGTTTCAATTATAGGAAGGTTAACCAAGTGAATATGAGGAACATATATCCTTTTAAAAATTTCAACGATCATTTATATTAGTTATAGGGATTCCAATGGATCAATAATATTCATATTATAACCAGATGTAGGTTAAAGATGAGGAAACCCTAAAGATGGAATTTCATGGAAGGTATGATAAATATGAGTAGTTAGTGATGTTGATCGGACTGATAAATGCACAAATTGTGATCAGCTCTCACATAACCAATATATTCCAACATTACCCAGACTTTTTCATCATGGTTTTCATTGATGACATCCTCAACTACTCAATGACAATGGAGTAGAAAAACAGACATCATGACATAGTCCTAATATGCTTCAATCGCATCATATTCACACAAAATTGTAAAAGTGTAACTTTTGGATTTAGGAGGTTAATGTATTGTGGCATATAGTTTTTTGGGTAGGAATATCTATGTATCCAAAGAACGTGGAGGCAATTATGTCCTAGAAATGTCCCTAGATTTTGCTCAAGATCAATAGATTTTTTGGGATTGGTAGGATATTATGAATGTTTTATCAAGGACTTATACTGATTATTAATAACTATGAATAAAGTTATGAATAATTGAGTAAGGTTACAATGGTTGGACTAGTGTGGAGATTAATTCCTTGAGTAAAGGACGATGCTGACTATAGATTCATTACTAATTCTTCTTGAGTCATCAATATGATATACAATTTATTTTTATGCATCAATAATGGGTATGGGAGTTTTATTAAGGTTGATAGGGAAAGTATTAGTATATGTTCATTAAATTTGTGATCCCATGAGTATAATTTACTAACTGACAACATAGAGATGGTAGTCATGGTCCCTAATAAAACCCATTGGAGACACTATATCTTCTGTGAGAGGTTTTTTTCTACACTAACCATAAGACCCTCAATTAAATATTTACATAGTTGGGAATAAGAATAAGGAAGGGTAAATAAGAGGAATATCATTAAAAAATTTCTTTCAGATGTTGTATACTCCATGGAAATGTAACATTATAGTAGAAAAAGGGACATTGATATCCCATGTTGAGTTCAAACCAATAAATATCCCTAGTTGAGTTCACATAAAAAATAGATATTAGGATTCAATATAGATGTAACCCTACACAACTCTTATCAAGATGCTATAACATTCACCACTTTGTTGGTATGAGGACGGTGAGGTAGTAAATGTGGGGGGATAATTTGGTTTAGGTGACCATCGAGAGAGTGAAACTGATTCAGAAGAGGTTGATCCCCAAAAATGTAGGAATAATACTTATAGAGGTCAAAGAAAGTGACCTTGGGAGTTTTCTGTTGGTGATCATGATTTGTTTAGAGTGACTCCCCATTTATTCTATAAATGTTGGGGGAAGAAAGTCCAGCTAGCCCCATGTTATGTTATAAACTTCGATATCACTAAGCAGGTTGGGATAAGACCATACTTTCTGGATCATCCATCATGATACTAAAGTACATATGATGTGATTCATGTGTCTAGGATACAGAGGTCCATATCCTATTTTTTGCATGTTATCGACTATAAGGATGTTAAACTATACCCTGACGCATCATATGAGGAGTGTTTTTTGTATATTTCATACCAGAGTGGGAAATTCCTTTGTCATATGATGGTACCACTCTTCTGGGTTATATGGAATTATAGATATATCAAAAAGGTTATGTGGGATTTTTATTTAGATTCTTGATCTTTGTGACATGAGTTGTTCGAAAAAGATCTCTATACACACATATCATATATATTAATCCTTTATAGGGATAGAATTATAACATCTTAATCCTTAAATGTTCTTAAAACCCTTCATTTCTAAAATATTATTATCCTCTTGTGTGAAAAATTAAAATTATTACCCTTAAAAGGGACATATGTTTTTTGAAATGTTAACTTATTCTTTTTAAAGGCTATGAAAGGGTAGAAAGGAGTTCTAATTATTTCATAATGTTAATCTAGAGTTTCTATTCTTTGTGAAACTATAACTCATGGATCCTAAAGGATGTGTAAAGGTAACCATTATGTGAGTAAGGGTACCATAGTTATTGTATAAGGGTCAGCTAGGAATCCTTTTTCTCTATTAATGGAAATTTGGTGATCTTATGCATAGAATAAGTTTAAAAACTTTTTCTAATGGTTGCACAAGGGTAGTTTTAGAGATTTTAAGGGAATAAACTACATTTTAATGGTTGTGTAAGGTTATTCCTAGAGTTATGTAATGGTATCTTCTAATATCTAAAGGTTGTGTAGTGGTGGGTCTAGGTGTATGTCCTATATAATGAAAAACAATTTCCCTTTATGTGAAACATATGATATATTTAAGTGTAAAACCATGTTAACCTTATTCTCCCCCAATTTCGGAAAAAAATATTTTAAATATCCCTATTTTCGATGCTTCTTCCCCAATATGTTCCTATAACACATTACTAGATGATTACAAAAACAACAAATTATGGGAATGAATTCATTCGATTTTTTGAATATCTTGATGAATATTATGGAATAATTTAAACACATATCAATTATGAATCACATAAAATATAAACCAAATGAGGAATAATAATGGTGGATTTTAATGTTGTGGATATATCTAAGGATTAATTTTTTTTAATTATACAACCTTTACATCCCTTTATTTTTGGGGGTTCCTTTTGAGTCATAAAAATATAGAAATTCCCTTATTCATGTTTTGTGTATCCTTGTAAAAATAGTATGATTTCATCATCTGATTTCTATGTGTGATAAAACCTCACTCTCTCTCCCATATTCTACATTGTTTCATTTTAAAAAGATATAATACAATTAATATTTCCCTAAAATCATTTCATAGTCAATTTTAAAATTTATCCTTACAAGTCTTTATGAAAGAATTATAAATATTTCTTAAAATGATAACAACCCTGAATTATGGAAGTGAATACTAAGATTTATTCTTATTAATCTTAGACTATTTTGGAGAGATAGAATTATTAATTTATGTTTTTATAATTTTCATTATGGAATAAATGGTTAACACATGTTTTGGATTAAATTTATAATTTTGAATTTTTCTAGAAAATAGAATTTATTATCACATGTTGTAATTTATTTCTTTTGGAAATAAAACAATATAATCAGTTTTTGGAATCTTTGGAAAGAAGTTTGTGCTAATATAAACATGTACACCATTTGAGAGACAATTACTTGATGAACCATGAAATTTACGTAAAAACCCATGAGGTATGAAGTTATTTACACTTTTGGGCTCTCAAATATGCTTGTTTCCATGGTATGATTTATGTTTAATCATGTTTTATGTTCTCTATTGATTATAATTTATAATTGATGTGTGTATGTATCAAGGAGAATAATAGAAGTAGATAGACTATAACTAAATATTTTCATCGTTGGATTTCCATAACAAAATTATCTCTAATGAAATGAAATCTAATAAAAAGATGGGTATCATGTGAGAATTTATTTAAGAATAGAAATTAACACAAATAATTATATCATTATATTTGAATACACATTTGAAAATTCATCTTCATTGGTTACCGTTACTTGAAGGAATTATGGTATGTTCCCTCTAGATCATTAGAAATCCCTTAAAAAGTTTATAAGAATGTTGATCAGCAATATTCTGGTGCTACAGTGGAGGTTATATAAAGCCTTTGATGTACCAAAGATCTCCAATATATTGTTCCAACGATCTATGAAGAATATATGTGCTCAATTACTTGTAATGAGCATTTATCTCTCTAGTCTGTGTTTAGGAGGAGAGAGGAGTTCACAAATTATAGTGGATTTAAAGTCTCTTAAAAACTATATCCCTCTTGAATATATTGTGGAGATTTAACACCCATAAAGGGATCCTTGGATCCTGAATAAATAATTCCTACAAAATAATCTATAAATGACACGTTATGACAGACTAATTGTGTCATAAACATTATTTACATTATTAGAAGTTCTAATATATAATAAATATATTACATGATAAAAGAAAGTCATTAACATGACATGTAATTAACTAAAATATTAAATAAACCTTGAGTCATAAAATAATATATTTTTTCACTAGATATTTTCCCATGTATTCACTTAAACACTAGTAAATCTATTAAATAAATAAATTTAACTCTTGTTATTCTAGACTAAAAAATGAATTTATTTATTAGTCGGAAATAATTTATTTTCAAAAATATATCATAGCTTATTGAGGAGACCCCCATGTACTATACGTCAACCCTTTAGAATATATTAGACCTCTAAATATGGTAGGTTTTTGGAACTCTAGAGACTTAACTTGATAGTAGTGAATAATTTTCACAAAATAAGATTAGAATCCAGAAAATTATAAAGTCTACTAATGACATAAGGAAAATTCATAGTAACAAAAAAAATTCCTAATAAAAAAACAATTTAATATAATCTATTGGTCATATGACATATCATAGAGGACACATAGTTTGGGTCATCATCATTTATTTATTTACTATTTGTTGACCTAGCTGGATGGACTTACTTCCTTCTACCATAACCTAAGATTTTGTGAAGATACTTCCATACTGGTGAACTAGTATTGAGAAATTTCTTCCCTTGGAAAGAGAAAAATTATTTCTTGATCATTCAATAGCACACCCAAATCAAACTGCCTTACCATGACATAAATTTCATGGTTTTCATCTTTCATAAAAGTAGCTACTAAAATACTATGCATTGATATAATCTCAATTTAGGAGGCCATTACATGTGTTTATAGATAGGAACTAACAATGAAACCTGAAATTTGTGGGGTTTATATTGGTGATTCAATCCTCATGGTCTCATTTTCTTCATATCACTAATTCCAAAACATCATGAGAAGAATTATTAAGGCTTATGATCCCCCAACACCTGATAGTCACACACAATCTATGCCTCGATAGCATGATGTATCTAGACCATAGGCCATATTTTTAATATTAAATGTCGGGGTATCTCTTGGTTCTCAGTATAACCCAGTAATTTATATAACCTTTTCATATGATAAGTAATATTATGATGTTACAGTATAAATATATTGGATTTAGAAGTATAAACATAGTTATGGTAAGATAAACACATGTATAATTCAAACTATAAATGTCTAGTGGTCATGAAAATATATATGTGAGTTGGGTCTAGGATACCAACTCTCAAAACTCACACTTTCACAAGATCTAACAACTAACTTGTCTCAACTCACTAACTCTCACATGAAAATCATTCTTCTTTTAATATATTGATTTATTCATGGGCTCTTCCACATTATCTTGTATGGATATTATGATAATTATGACTTCACCTCTCTAAGTAAAATTTCTCAATAGATAAAACATATAAAGTTTATGTTTTGTCATCTAGTGTTATATGGGATCCTTGGAAAACACTACTAATGCATTATTATCATAATAAATTGGAAATGTGGATTCAATACTAGGAACAACACCAATTTATAAAATTAATCCACATATCCCCAATTCCTCTTTAGTTGCATAAGAATCCACTATATACTCATAGAATATTGTAGAGTCGATGACCATAGGTTTCTTTGATACTTTCTATCTCATTACACCAGTATTTAGGTAAAATACATAGCTTTACTGTGATTTTGGATCATCATGATCTATCAGGAAACAAAAATCATTATATACCCTCACTACTAGTTTATCATATCCTCCACCACTAATAAAATATACTTGGTACATCTCAAGTACTTTGTGATTGTTTTTACAGCTGTCCAGTGCTACCCACCTAGAAAATCTTGATATCTACCCACCTTGATTAAGTAAAATGTAACATCAAACCTTGTACATAACATGACATACATAATAGATCCAATTACTAATGAAAAAGGGATTCTAATCATTTTTCCAATCTCCTTTTATGTTTGTGGTCATATTTTATTAGAGAGATTGATATCATGTGAGAATGAAAACAATCCTCTATTGGATGGTTCCATATTGTACCTTTTGAGTACCTTTTCAAGATATAAAATTTTACTTATCCCAAGAAGCCTCTAAGATCCATCTTGAAAGATCTAAATGTCTAGAATATTTCATTCTTTACTAAAGTCTTTCTTAGGGAATAATTCATTAAAAAATTTCTTGACTAGCTATAATAATTGAACATTGTTTCCTATAATTAATATGTCGTGAACATGTAATATTATGAGAACTATTGAATTCCCACTAGCATTATTATATATACAAGAATCTATTTCATTCTTTTTAAAATTAAATTCTCTTTTGGCCTCATCATAATGAACATTACTATATCATAATACCTAAATTAAAAAAATTGTGGATCTCTACAAATTTCATAATTTATTGGAACTATTTTTCTTAATGAACCCTTTGGGTTGGTTCTTGTAGTCATCTTTAACTGACATCCCTTTTAAAACTAGTTTTGATATCCATTTTCAAAATTTCTTAATCATGGACAGCTACTATTTCAAGTAATATTCTAATGTATTTCGTTATTGAAATAGGAGAGATGGTTTTATCATAGTCTTTTCCCAAAAATTACCTCAATACCTTTACTAACATTCATGCCTTATTGGAATTTACATTACCATTATGTATAGTTTTTTCTTTAAAACCCATTTACACCAAATGGGATTTACATCAATTGTAAATTTTACCAAAATCTAAACATTGTTTTGATATGGGGAATATGTCTCAAAATTCAAGTCTTCATTACATTTTTCTATGTAAATATTGTTTACTAAATCCTTATTGGTTAGTTTTTAATCATTATCTAATATTAATGTATCACCAAACTCAGTGATAAGAAAACCATATTTTTATGGTTCTCAAACCTCTTGAGTATACCTATTTAGTACTTATATATTGGGAACATCTTCATCTTCCTCTATATCTTATGGGGATTATTCTCATACCAAATCATGCTCATTTTTAGTATCAATTTCATCAAATTCAATATTTTTTCCACTTTTTTTATTAGATATGTGTTCCCTCTATATAAACATGGCATGTTTTTGCACAATCACTTTTATATCTAAATGGTTCTATAGATAATATTTATTAGTTAATTTAGGATCACATACAATGATATATTTCATCCTCTAGGATGATAATTTTTCAATATGTATTTTCTTGAAAAAATACTCACATCTCCACACTTGTTTTTTTGATAGACTAGGTTTCACTCCATACAAAAAATCATATGAAATCTCATTTGTTACATTTTTTGGTACTCGGTTAAGAGCACATGCCACTATCTATAATTTTTATCCCAAAAAATATATTGGAAGATCATTTAGGATCATCATTAATCTGACCATGTTTAACAAGGTTTAATTCCTCCTTTCACTACCATGGTTCTATTGAGGTGTATAAGAAGGAGTGATTTTAGATAATATCTCACACTCCTCTAAATTATTAATGAATTCTTAGTTTTTATATTGTCTACCTCGATCTAGTCGGAGTTCCTTAATCAACTTACCAAGATGGTTTTCTACTTTTTGTTGTTATTACATAATCTTTATAAAGTAATATGACTTATACCTTATTAATTAGATATAACTATACATATTATATTCATTGGTAAAATTAATGAAGTGAAAAAAAACCTCACCCCGTTTTCATATTGAACATGGACCACATACATTTGTATGTATCATTTCTACTAATTTATGGACCCTTACTCTATTCCTAGTAAAGTGTGCTTTATTCATTCTCCCTTGTAAACAATAATTGAATATATACAATGAATTTAACTCAGTAGATTCTAAATACCCTACTTGATTTAATTTATAAAAACACTTTTCATTTACATGACTAAGATTGAACTATCATAGGCATATGTTATATGAGACATTTTTTGTTGTTTTTTAATTAATTCCCATTACATGGTTATACAGTTCAAGAATATGCAATCCATTATTAAGACACACCATACCATAACATATGGTATCCTTAGAAGAGGGAAAAAATTTATTTCTAAACTTGAAATAAAATTCCAAGGAGTTCAAAAATGACACTATAATTATGTTATTAGGAATCGTAACCTTGATTACCCCAACACATTGCCTCTATGTTGATAGTAAGATGTCTATGGATACTTATTTTATTCATGTTTCAGTTATGTTAACCCATCAATCCCATAAAAAGACATTTTTATTAGGAGTAAACATCTACTGGGGTTGAGGATCACCTCATACATCTGGATTTTTTCAAATTATAGATATTTAATACATTATGAATTTATATTTCCTAGAGGGTTTTTAATATTACTTTATGAATGAATTGCTTTTTGAATTTTCTATATTCATACTGTGGGATCTCAATAAAAATTAGACTATTCATTAAATAAAAAATATTCATCACATCTGTATTTTTTTTAAACTATGAATTTTAGTTTATTGTTTTATATTATCACGTAAACCAACATATCCATAGAAATAATAATTAATTATTAATTTTAATAAACTTCCTGAATTATTTTGAACAATTACTATTAGAAGATTGATTAATTATTAATGGATATACCAGGACCCCAGGGGTTAAATACCTAAGTCATTTTTGACTCATATTGTAGCTCTCACCACATTCGAATGTATCTTTGAATCATCTAGAATACCTCCTTATATCAAAATTCTCCACATCTTGTAAAATCATCAACAATATATATATTCACTTGGGAATGTGAAAAACACACGAAGAGATTTATTGATAGATGTGAAGACCCTTATACATATTAAGTGGGGAATGACGACATGAATACCATCAAAATAAATTAATTGTTATATATATTACATGTAACTGAAATAAATAATTAATTAAATATAATCATAGACATGCATTGGTCGGTTGATGATCAATATCCTTCATTACAGAATATACATATGATATTCAATTAATATTGTAAAAAAATATGACGCAAAAATACGTGAATAAAAATAATTTTAACTTATTTTAATTCATAAAATAATAATCCCACAGTCCCAAAAAAAATGCAAACATCTAAAAATAATTATGTGGTTTTTAAATTTTTTTTAAATAATATTCATGGGTCACAGGTGGCCCTGGAACCCCATAAAAGTGGTTATGGTACATTTATAGACCCGTAAGGTGGAAGGAAGGACAGGAAGGGCCTATCTACACCCAGTTATACCTTTATGGAATCCAATGGTTCTACCTCTTGTGTCACGCCGGGCTTGGGTGAGATGGGTTTGGTGGCATTATTCCTCCAACATAAGAAAGAAAAATAAAACCTATGCCATAAGGGCATGGGTTTTCTTCACTGCTCACCCCTTTATGTGGGGTATAAATGTTAAACAAATAGGGTGCCCATGTCTACCCCACCAATTGTTTTTTTAGGGTTGTTAGCTGGTAGTTTCCCCCTTCCCCCAACCATTTTTTTTTCTTTTTCTTCCACTGGAAGGGCCCCCTTTCTATTTTTTATATATTTTTTATTTTAATTATTTCCTCCCCTTTCAGTTCTCCATTTATTTCATTCTTATATTTTCAAATCCAATTATATAATAATTTTGAAAAACAATGTTTTATAATGTAATTCCACAATTAGTGGAATTATACTGACATTTCATAACTATTTTGGCCACTAGAATCCATCCAGAATTAATCCCAAAAATGAAGGTTCATTAGAAATTCCCACCGACCACAAAAATTGGGTAAAATTAATAAATATATAAACATTTGTTCTTCAAATTATTAATTCCACAAAATTAGTTTTTATCCGAGATAAAATTTCAAATCACCAAAACATAGTCATCTGAGATCGGTTTGAACCTCTATTTAGTGAAATGGGACCATTGTTTAAACCACGACATGAATTTAAAAAAAATCATTAACATAAACATTCATGTGATCTCTGGGATACAAATTGTAGGTACCATGGTGTGCAACGGAAAATGATGGTCATGGGATTTAAAATTTGCATCACTAGATCAACATAACAATGGATTTTTTAGGAAGATAAACCCTAATAAAAGGTTAAAGTTATTTAAAGAATTGATTTATGTATAAAAATTAAAATGAATAATTACCTCATATAATTTAAAGATGCATTTTAAAATTGCTCATCATCAAAGAGGTTTTTTGAATCAACAGAGTTCAAATACCTATAGATTATCCGCAATCACTTAAAAAGCCAATGGGAATTTAGATCATCAATATATTGGGCTATCATGGAGGTCTGATGAATCATTCTATGTCTCAATGATTACCAGTATACCATTTATTCGACCCATGAAGGATAGCTTGGATCAAATTCTTAGAATGGGAACTTATCTCTACATGATATGGGAGGGAAGATAAAATATATCTCAAATTTTGGTGGAAAAATATTCCCATAGAAAAGATCTCCATCTTACTTAAATAGTAAATATTAATCACTTGAAAAGGGAACCTTGTCCCCCAAATAAATATTTCCCACTAAATAATCCATTAATAACCTATTATGACTAACTAATTGTGTCATAAACATCGTTTACATTTTTATCACTTGCCTGTAACATAAAATTAAGTACATTATGTGATGAAAGTGATTCATTAACTCAACTTTTAATTGTAGAAAATATTAAATGAACATTGAATTTTAAAATAATATTTGTTCATTAAATTTTTTCTAATTTATTCACTCAAATATTAGAAAATTCATTAAATAAATAAATTAAACTCCAACTATTCTATTCTATAATAATAATGATTTTATTTATTCATTGGAATTAATTTATTCTGAAACAAATATTATGCCTCTTAGTGGGGCCCACCATACCCTATACTCTACTCTTTAGAATAGCCTAGACATTTGAATATTTTATGTGTGTGTCCCTTTATGCCCTTATCTCCGTATTAATAAATAATATTCATATACTATGTGTGGAATCTAAAAACCCATCATAGAAACTAAGGAGTGAAGGAGATTTAATAGCAATGAAAACATTTCCTACAAAAGCACATCATGTAATATAATCACTTATTCATACAATATCTCATAAATTAGTACACACTTTTTTGTTTATAATCTTTTCTTACTTTTTAACTAATTGACCAAACTAAATGGACTTACCACCTTTTAGCATGTCCTTGTATTTAGTGAAGGTACTACCATACGGATTAACTAGGCCCAAGATATCAATTCTTTTTAAAAGAAATAACTCTATCTTGATCATTCAATTAGTTTTATCTCGCTAATGGATCACCCAAACCAAGCTACCTCTTTAGGACATAAATTTCTGGGTTTTAATCTTGCATCAAAGTATATAATAAAATTGTTTGTACATATAATATTCACAATTTAGTATACCATTATACATTTACAAAAATAGGAACTACCAATGAAACCTGACACATGTGGTGTTACTATAGGTGACTCCATCCTCATGATCTCATCTACTCGAGATCACCAAGAGTGAACTTTCTGAGAATGGGTATCAATGCATATCATCCCCTAGCACCTAATAGTGACACACCATCTATGTTCAGTTTGTATGTTTTATGTATACTATAGGATATAGGTTTAATATTACCATATAAATATAGTGTATGAAGAAGTTTTATCACTATTATGGTAATATAAACACATTTTTTATCAAACTATATACATGTAATGGTAATCAAAGAACATAAATGAGTTGGGTCTAGGGAACCCACTCTTAGTAGTGTATACTATTTTTATACCAACATACAACCATTTTCCATGTGAATTTTTAAAGTAGATTGATGTCAGATTTTTTATTCACATATTTATTTATAGTTCTATTATATATCTCATGATGTTGTACTATTATTCATTGTAATGTTATGCCTTTTTGCCTATTATCTTGAATCCAAAGGCCTAGTGCTTGGTTCCCATGATAGGTGGTTGACATGGTCTGATGACCCCTTATAGGGATAGTTCACATGATGTGTGAATTTAGTGACCTCTAACCATGATCAACTTGTGTTCTAGTCTCAAGCTTTATTCACCTTGTGGATATCTAGTAACATTTGGAAAATCGATGAACCCTGTTTATACATAGTTTCAAGTTGATAAATCGATGCATCTTGTGGATACTAAGTAAAATATTGATAGTCATTACACCCTATGGATACTGAGTAGCATTCCAATATCTCGATGCACTTTTTGATACCATGTTTTTGGTTAATAACCTTGTGGTCAGATTTGATGTTTTCTAACATCCTTTTTATCATTCTGTTAGGGATCCAAGGATGGTACGGTTGAGGGTTTGTAGAGTTTGATTAGAAAATGACAAATAGGTATGTGATTGTTTAAAAATTATATGTATTAAACACTTATTAATATCATTTAATGCACTTCTAATAAATGTGTACATTTTTAAGGTTGTGTTGGTGGTGTCGTACAAGTTTTTATTCCGCATAAATTGTCAGGGAATTTTTATGTGCATGTAAACATCGTGAATTGGGATCCGAGCAAGGGAAATGGGCCCTGAAAATAAATTTTAGGTGAGGAGCATAGAGGTGGGAGCGGTATTGGGAATGAATCTAGATGATTACTATAGTGTAATTTATTATTATTTTTATACACTTTAAAAAAATGATTTGTTTTTCTACTTTGGGAGCTTGACTATATTTTATTTTATGGCATGTATGCCATTGGAAATTTTGGCTATTTACTTTTACTCATATTTACTATGATTATTTATTTATTTATTTATATTTTGTTATATTAGTATTTTTCCTAAGGCATGATACCGAGGATATAATATCCCCACTAATGAACTTACACCGTCACTTATAGTTGGTACACTCTTGCTTATGGGGAGGCATGTATGATGTCATATCACACTCCAGTATGGACTTGGCAGTACTGTTCAAGTTGTTACAATATCCATATTATTTATTCTCGCAAATTTTTTCTTACCCTATTTTAGATATTTAAAAAAATTATTATTTTTTGTGATCTTTATATTACACTACCCATTTATGATGAAATTTATCAACCTTTTTTATGATTTGCGATTAAAATAATTTATTTTTAAAAAGGATAAAATGTTTGTTCCTTTATAGATCATATATTTTATCTTACACTCAACATTTCCAATAAAACAATGTTTTTATATTTTTCAAAAATAAATTATTGAGATTCCATTCCAAACAATGTTTTAAAAAAAATTCATGCAAAATTCTAGAAAACATTTCAAAGTTCCTGTAACTTTTTCGTTTTATGATAATTTTAAAATGGTTTGTGAAATATATTTTCATGATTTCACCTAAATTTTCCAATTTATCTCAAAAATACCTATCTCCTATGGAAAAATGTTTCATGAATCACTCTCTAAATTCCCTTGTAAAATTCTCATTTTGGGTGATTCAATTGTGGGTATCAATGGACCTAACTTTTGAATTCATGTCATTTGATACCATTTAAAAATATTATGAAGACCATTTTATTTTCATGAGTTATTCATGATATGATATGTGACTAATTTTGGGTGGCACAAATGAGTATATTTTATAATTATTGGACAAGTGGGTTCCTAAATATCCCTCTAATGTATTGGTAATGTTTATATTTTAGGTTCTCCAAATGGTGCACGATACGTTATCCAAAAGGTACTAGTGGATGGTTTTTAAAACCCATCACCAAGGATGAACAGATGATAATACATAGCCCATGTGTACATGTGTGGTAGGCCCAAGCTTAATAAGGTACAGGGGTGGTTATCCCAATCCAACAAATGTTATGCATGTATCATTTTTCATTTTAACACATCTATAATTACATGATTACCTACACTAATTTTTATACCACATATCTATGTTATATTCTTATGTTATACACCAATGATCATGATTACTATGTAATTTATCCAAACTATTATTCCATGGTATATGGTTGATCATTTTTTATTCTATGTCCTTATATTATACGGAAAAATTTTATTGGTTCATGTTTTTCTTAATTAAATTTTTATATCATTCTCATGTTTCTCATTTACATTTGATCTAACCTCCTTAATGAATCATTTATAATAGTTTCCCTTACATCCCATTTTATCTCAACCCTTTAATATGTTTCCAATTATCCAATTTATAATCTACTATGATGTATTTATTATTATGTTTTATGATGTAGTATATAAGTATAAAGGTAAGAAAACTCGATAATAAAATAACCATGGACATCCTAGGTTAATCTGGTTCAGTTATAGGATTAACCAAATATATCATAACTGAAAAAAAATATCATAGGATGAAATTTCTGTGTTATAGGAGAATACATCATAATATTGAGTCTTCATTTTCATATGGTCATTTACACTAGTATTATTGGGTATTATAACCATTTTGATTTTAATATTTTGTTTGAAATCAGATCATAAAAATAATGTTCTGGATGGTTTGTATCTATAAATATTTAGTCTTATAGATATACATATGGATGTATATTCTGAACAAATTGGTGAGAATCTAAATAAATACCAATTTTAAAAAAATATGATTATATTCTCACCCAAAACAATGATTTTATTATTTTATCTTGAGTTTTGTATATCATTGATAAAACAAAATTATTAGGAAAATTTTATTTATAATAAATAAATAAATTTCCTCACATTGTGTTAAATATGTTTATTTATAAAATATTTGGTATTATATCATTCATTTGATAATTTGATTAAAATTCTGGTTTTACCCTCTTAAAATTTGTTGTAGTATTTTAAATGTAAATAATTTTAATTTAATTACTTGAATATAATATTTTGAAATTTTTTTCCTAACATAATTTTTGACAAATCTTATTCAGGAATTCTAAGTTAGAATATACATTTGTTTGTTGAAAATTTTCAATGAAGTCAAAGATATGCTGGACTCACCAGATTGAACATCAGTTCTATATTTAGGACATAACTTTTTCATCCATTCTTGTATTAGACCCAAATTTTGATTAGATATCTAGAACTCATTTTCTCATAAATCATTTTCTATAAGGATATCTGGTTCACACATTTTTGTGTTCAGACATGCGGTGAAATTTTTGTTAAATTATTTGGATGAATTTCCCCATTAAAACTTGAATCATCTTTAAACATAGCCTCGCCTCCACTCTATAAATTGGTATTTTTTACTTTTGTAGGGGTTATGACATGAATTATGAGATTGAAGGAAGATTATAATTTGTTTCACTCAAATTATCCAACCATTCTAAGAGAGGTATCTCTTGAAGCAAGGACCCCTCATCAAAGCCTTTTTCTTCTTCTTCATATTGTATAGATTTCATTTACATAATAAACTTATTTGTTCTTAAATTATTTCTTCTATTTTATCCTGTTTTGTTAAAATTTATTCTTATATTAATCTTCTTATTTGGGATAGAATCAATAGTAGAAATTATATTGGGTTCTACCCTTTATAAACCATTTCACATGAAAAATGTCTCTACAATGACTACACCAGCCATGGAAGAGTAGTTCTTTCTAGAAATCGATCTACCTTTAAAATCAATAATTAATTTATTTTGAATCAATGAGAAAATTTAATTGACATAATATTATCTATGAATTGAGTTTTTTATTTAATTTAAACTAATCAATAAATTTATTGATTCATACAAAAACACGTGATGTTGAGAATTGTGTGAATCGTGAGAGCGCAAACTTAATCGGTAATTCAAAACCACACAGTATAAATTTGTAGAGTTCAAATATAAAACCTAAACTCAATTATTACTCATTTCTATTATGGATATGTGACTTAAATTTTAACTAAACATAATATATCCATAGAACATCTATCAAATCAGGGTGATGCGATTACAAGTTTCAAAGATAGCTTGGGCTTTAATTCTCTTTATCTTTGTGGTAAAGTTAATTATCGTAAGGTTTAGAGGTTAAAAAATTAAGAAATAATAATTAAGTGGCGGTTAATTTAAATGATAGTCATTAATGAGTAAGTTAAGTGGTAGAGTTAGATAAACTACTCCTTTTAAAATATTTTCCAAAAAAACATCTTCGTGTTGCGTCTTTTTCATTGAACTTCATTTCAAAAATAAAAACAAAAAGAAGGCAATATTCTTCCATAAAAACATCTTCTAGATTTACAAAATATAAACAACCCCCCCATCCATTAAAGTAGTGTGTTTGAATTATTTAATTTTATTTTCAAAATACCACAATAAATTTGTTTTAATTAATTCTTCTTTGAGAGACGACCTGGGTGAGCCACCCTACTATACCTAAATAACACCGAAATGAACATCATTTGAGAGCACCCAGAATAGTGACTTTCAAATTGGTGTTGTTTCCATCGATTCAAGTAATTATTTCAATATTTTAGAGTTATTCCTTTTATTTTTCATTTTATTACCTTCTTCTATTCTTTCTTCCTTCTTTACCCAATCTGAATTTTTATTCTTATTTTGTTTTCTTCTAATTATTATTTTTAGACCATCAACTCAAAATTCTCATTTTTATTTTATTACGGTCCACTTTTATTCTTTTAATTTTTATTTAATCTATTATAATAAATAATACTGAAGATCTCTTATATCTTGACCCTTAGATTGAACACAGCCTTAGGGCTTGAATCCGATAATCTCAGTTTATGGGATGTTTCAAAATTCCACTAGTTGGAGAATTCCACCATTCTAGTAACATTGAAATGCTAATAAATTAAAATAAAAACAAAAAACAGTAACCAACGGTAGAAAACAATAACAATGAACTTAATATAACCATTCTATAATTGGCCACACAAGATATTAACTATCAATTAGTTTTTTTTTCCGTACCCAAATATCGAATCGTACTTCGAATTGAAATTTGGGTTAATTCATCATCTTCCAAAGTTTCATGGCTTATCTAGTGAGGATAAAATCAAGAATCTTAAATAATTTAATGTCCGTTCCCAACCCTTAAACCATGAAATAAATATGAAGATCAAATCAAACTTAGGGAATTCTAATTTCCACTGGATGGAGCTACAAATGATTTGATGTATTATTTAAAACCTGAAGATATAACATGTTGGAGTGATTTGAAATGTATTTTCTTGAAGATATTTTTCCAGCATCAATGACCACTTCCATTTGTAAGGACATCTCAAAGATCAAACCATCACAAGGGGATTTAAGGTATGGGTATTATAAAGCATTTAAGAAGTTTTGTGCATGATGCACACATCACCGAATTAATGAGAAACTCCTCATCCAATACTTCTATAAAAGACGCACACCTAAGGAGATAAGCGTAGTGGATGCCATATATAGGGGGTGTTGGTCAAAAAAACACTAGCATCTGCAAGTGAGTTGATTGACAAGATGACACAAAACTCCCAACAATTTAGAGATTGAGGTACACCACATGTTAGAGGAGTACATCAGGTAAGTACTTCCTCTCTTGAAAGTCATTTGATTGATATTACAATTGAATAATTGACAACTATGGTGAGGTAGATTACTTTGGCTCAAAAGACATCCCAACCCACTCCTATTAGTTCACGTGGAATTTTCACTGAAACGGACCACCTAACTGATGGTTTCCCCAAATTACAAGAGTTAGAGGATTGTGTATCAGTATTCCTTGGGAGACCATATTAGAGGAAACAACATCCACATTCCCAAAAGAAGTATTATTCCTTTGCACCAACATACAACCAACGGTGGAAGGGTCAATTGTACATGCGGTATGGCTCTAGACAACAACAAATTCCCCCATTTCAACAAAACTTCTAACTGCCTCTACCTTACCAATAGGGTTTCCAATAACCCCAAAAAAGATTTAAAGCTCAACCATCAACAAGTCAACAACAAGGTACTTCTCAACCTACTCAAAATACCTAGGGTAATGTTATTGCAATCATATAGAGAAGTGGTAAGCAAATGAATGATACATATGTACCTACCATTCTATAGGGATTCACCTCAACTCTTGAAAAGCACTATTCCACACCAATTCTTGAGCAACCCAAGGAGAAAGATAAAGGTATGAAAAATATTGATGATATTCCTACTAAACCCCTTCCTATTTCAAATAGATTTGGTCAAACCAAAAATATTGATGAATAGGTGACTAAAAAATAATTTTTGGATACAATCAAGAATGTGGAGATCAACATCCATTTACTTGAATCTATTAAACGAATACCAATGCATTACAAATTCATAAAAAATATTTTTACCAATCGAAGAGGGATCATGGAAAATGAGAGGATTGATCTTGTAAGTAATGTGTTATCCCTCATTACACCAAATTTAATAATTCAAACAAAGAGTAAGGATCCAAGGAAATTCACCATCCCATGCACTATAGGGGAGTGAATCTTTTTTAACAATTTATGTGATTTTGGAGCATCCATAAATGTAATTCCTCAATCTATTTTTTATTCTTTATAGGATGGTGATTTGAATCTGAGAAGGGTAGTGGTGTAGTTGGCGAATAGATCTACTGCATATTTAGTAGGATCCCTTGATGATATACTTGTTTTGGTAAGAGTCATTATATTTCCACCCAATTTCTACAATCTTACCATGAAGGATGATTAGGTAAGTTATCATGATCCCATTATCATCGGAAGTAACATCCTAAAAATAGAAAACACTATCATAAATGTTCAAGATAGTACACTTTCCATGAATTTTGGACATGAAGTTGTGATATTTAATGTTATGGACTCCATGAAGTACCCCTCAGAGGACCATTCTGCTTTTGTTATCTCTCATTTTGAACCACCAAATAAAAACACCATGAAATTTAATTGTCCTAATATTATGGAGATTATGAGTATTGGTTATAGTTTGATGCCTAAGAGAACTTCCACACAAGTTTATAATGAAAAAACCTCTCTTATATTTTATTTTGAAATGGATTCATATTCTGATTTTGATCATGTGAACTCTGGTTAAGACATGTCTATTGATTGCGCTGATGGGTTTGATGCTTTATTCTATAGTTTTGATGATTTATATTCTAATATTGAGGTTCATTGTGCACATATTTCAGTTCCTTCAATTTCCCCATCCATACATCACCCACCTACATTGGAACTCAAGCCATTTCTACCTAATCTCAAATACTCATTATTGTTCAGTGGTGATAAATTTCCTATTATCATTGCTAACAATATCCCTTTTAAACATGAAGAAAACTTTTGAATATTTTGAGGGAGAAAATTAGGGAAATCAGGTGGACCTTGGCTGACATATCAAGTATTAGCCCCTTTATTTTCATGCATATGAATTTTTTAGAGTATGGTGATAAACCATTAAGGCAACCAAAAAGGAGTCTAAATCCAACTCTTCTAGAATTTGTAAAAAAGATGTTGGAAAATTTCTTGAGGCAAGTATAGTTTATACCATTTCAAATTCCCATTGGGTGAGTCATATTCAAGTTGTGCCTAAGAAAAGTGGTGTTAATTTTGATAAAAATGATAGAGTAGTTAGCTTCAATAAGGGCGAAAAATAGTTGGTGTGTGTGTATTGATTACGGGGAAATAAATCAATCCACTTTAAGAGACCATTTCTCCATCCAATTTATTGATAAGATGATTGATAGACTAGCTAGGAAATCACACTATTGTTTCATGGATGGATTTTCTGGATATTTTCTGGTTCCTATTACTCTGGAGGATCAGGATAAGACAACATTCACATTTCCATTCAGAACGTTTTCCTACGAGAGGATACAATTTAGACATTTTAATGACCAGGTACCTTCCAAAGATGTATGGTAAGTATTTTTTCTGATTATCATGAGACTATCATAGTGGTACTGATGAATGATTTTACATTGAATGGGTCTTCATTTGATGATTGTATCTCTAGTTTGGAAAAGGTTTTGAATCATTTTATCAAGAATAATTTGGTCCTGAACATTTAGAAGTGTCATTTTGTGGTAGATAATGGAATTTTCTTAGGTAATGTAGTGTCAAAACATAGGATAGAGGTTGATAGATCTTAGGTAGATATTATTTCATCATTACCATATCCTTCATGTGTGCATGATGTTAGAAATTTCCTAGGGAACGAAGGATTTAATCAGTGCTTCATCAAATATTTTAGTATGGTTTCTCTTCCTTTTTCATGAATACATCAGAAGGAATTAAATTTTGTGTTTGATGATTCTTAATGGAATTCCTTTGACGAGCTAAAATAGCATCTGACCACACCACCTATCATACAGCCTCCACGGTGGGAGATTCATTTTGAGCTTATGTGTGACGTATCTAACATTGTAGTTGGGGATGTCTTTTCTAATAGGGTGGAGAGACATTCACATGTGATCTTCTATGCTTTGAGAATGTTTCATTATGCCAAATAAAAATACATAACTACAAAAAAGAAGTTTCTTTCCATTATATTTTCTTTAGATAAATTTCGTTCATATTTATTTGGTCCTAAATTAGTTTTTTATGACCATGCAGCTCTGAAGTGCCTCTTGAAGATGCCAGATGCAAAGCCTAGGATAATCTGATGGATTCTCCTTCTTCATAAGTTTAATATTGAGATAAATGATAAGAAGGGTTCGTAAAACCTGATGGAAGACGACATGAGTAGTATTACTAACACACTAGAGGCTATAAACCTTGGACCATGTAACACTTCGGGATACATTCCTCGATGACCATATTTATTCCATCTCAGGTACACATCCATCGTATATTGATTTAGTGAACTACCTTATTACATCTGAAAGTCCTATAAATTTAAATAAACATCATATCCAAAAATTAAAAAGTGGGTCTCGATATTATGTGAGGGATGATCCCTACCTTTGGTGCAAGGGTAGTGATCATGTCATTAAGAGGTGTGTCCCAGATCATGTGTTTGAATCTATTCTATATTTATACCATTCAATCTCATGTGGAGGGAAATTTGGACCCCAAAAATAGTTATTAAATTCTTAGACTCTATATTATATTTTCCTAGATAATTACATGATGCTCATGGGTTTTGTAAGTCATGCTCACAGTTCCAACACATAGGTAACATTTCTAGGAAACAGAAGATGCCATAAAAACCAATATTTTTCTGTGAGAGTTTAGACGTATGGGGAATTGGTTTTGTGGTTCATTTTCCAAGTTCTTTTACTATCTTGTACATTTTTTTTGATATTGATTATGTCAGAAAATGGGTGGAGGCTAAGACAACCAGGAATGATGATTCTCATGTTGTAGTGGACTTTTCCAAGACATAGATTTTTTGTCGGTTTTGAGTACAAAAGCCATCATCAGGGACTAAGGGAAACACATCTGCAATAAAATTTTGGATTCCCTACTATGTAAGTATGTGGTGACCCACACAATATCAACACTATACCACCCCCAAATAAATAGTCAGGTTGAGGATTCAAATCACAATTTGAAACAAATTTTGGAGAAATCTGTGTAACTGAATAGGAAGGATTTGAATAAGCACATGGATGATGTGATATGGGCTTATAAGACAGCATACAATACAACCTAGGTATGTCCCCATTTCAGATGGATTTTGGTAAATCTTATCATCTACCCATGGAGGTCGATCATCAGGATTGTTGGGCTATAATGAAATGAAACATGGATTTGGCCCATGATGGAATTCAATGAAAGATGGAAATTCAAGAGCTTGAGGAGATTCAATTATCATCATATGAGAACTCAATTCTATAAAAGGAAGGATCAAATGAAGGTCATGAAAAAATGATCATGAAAAAATAATTTCGAGTTGGAGAGAATTTCTTTCTAAATAGTTCACGACTAAAGATCAAGCTTGGTAAGTTACGCTCCAGGTGGTTAGGTCCTTTTATTGTGAATAATTCTTTTCTTTATGGTGTAGTGGATATCACACAAGTGGAAAAAAGAATTATCTTTATAGTTAATGGGAAATTTAGGAAGAAATACATTGAGGTTATTCCTATAGATGCAATGGATTTCATCACACTGTAGGACCCCATCATCAGTTGAGCATATCAAGCTGCTCTTAAACCTTTAACTTTTATATTATTTTTCCTATTTAATTTTCTTCATTTCAGGTGCACATATCATTTCATGTTTTCAAAATCAGGATAGTGAAATATTTTATGTGTTGGGGAGGGAACCATTTAGTTTAGTAATTTCAATTGTTTTTCTATTTTTCAAAGAAAAAATTGTGTGTTTTTTTATTTTATTGTGTTTCTAAAACTTTTGTGCTAAAATTATTCTCATCACAATTTTGAAATCTATATCAATAAGTGAAACAATTTATCCCATTAAACTGATCTTAAATGAATGTTGAAAATTACTTTCTTTCATGTTCAAATATTTAGAAATTTCATTAAAAGTACTATGAATTTTGAATCCTATGCCACATATCACTATATGTATATTTGAAATCACTTTCCTATGATTCTTATGAACCATTATTATCATATTATTTACATTTAAATGACCTATTTAGAGAACCAAACCATGATTGATTTGACAGGAATTTTATTTATTACAATCTAGACTGGAGGGCTTGAGGTACATGTGTTTAAAATGATTAGGGAATTTGTTTGGTATTGAAGCCCCTATTTCAAATAATAATTTTTATAGTGGCCTACCTTGTACATTTAATCCTTGTATACTTTATAATATATGAAAATAAAACAATTTTTGCCATATTAAAAGATAGTTTTCCCTATCTAACCAACTGCTGAAGTGAAATTGCATAATCTTGTTGAACTTAAGTGTGGGGGAAGCTACCTTGTGTTGTACTTCAACAATCGGTGATACTTTTTTTGAAAAATTAAATTCTTAAGAGATTTTTTTGCTACTGAATATTTTTTATTGAAATCTGTTCCATTCTAGAACATTCATGAAAAAAGATGTAGTTCTTTCTTGAGCATCAAATGAAGAAATAAAGTTGTGTTTATCTAGATATTTCATGAAAAATTATGTTTGAGAATATTGAAATTTTTTACTGAAATGATTAATTTTGTAAACCTTCCATGAATTTTCAGGATTATAGATCTAAATTGATACAAAGGGGTATGAGGGGATGCCCATATTTAAGTGAAAACTAGAATAATGAAATTTTTCTTCATAAATAGTTAAGCCCTCCTTATTCTACCTCAGAATGTTTCACATCAAAATCCTAACAACCGAAAGCAACAAAACAACCTTGAAAAGTTCTCATGATAAAAATATATTGTCGACTCACATCAGGTAGAAATTTAGGAATTTATAAATCTTATGGTAACACTTTTATGTGTTTGGATGAGAAAGAAATTGCTGAAAAATTGACATTTATGGGGTAAGAGAAAATTCAAGAGAGGTAGGTGTTTTTTGTTCTTGGGAGGAGGAATAAAGTGTAAATATATTGTGTGATATAAATAGAGAACTTGAAATAATTTGTTTTTATGATGCATGATATCTTTTGTTTCTTGGTGTGGAATTGTTGGATCTCAACAATATGTGTTTTATATATGGTTTTTATTTGATATTAATGTGTACTTGTCACAATTTTTTTGAAATACATGATATTAGTTTTTTCCTATGAGTGCAAAAGAGTATGTATGGGGAAGTTGATAAAACAAAACTTTGTTTCATATTTTATTGATAATAAAAGATTAAAAATCCTCACATTATGTTATATATGTTTATTTATAAAATATTTGGGATTAGATCGTTCATTAAAAATTTTATGGAAATTCTAGTTTTACCCTTTAAAAATTAATTGATGTATTTCAAACATAAATAATTTTATTTGAATTATTGGAACTTAATATTTTTTAAATCTGTTCTTAACTTAATTTTCTACAAATTTTATTCAGTAATGATGAGTTAAATCATTCATTTGGTTTGTAAAAATGAGACCTAAAGTCAAATTTATACTATACTCGCCATATTGGATATCTCTTATGTACTTGAGCCATAACATCTTCATATGTTCTTGGATTATGCCCAAATATTGAGCAGATCTCGAGGACTCATTTTCTCAAAAACCATCCTTTTGGAAAAATAGTTGGTTTATGCGTTTTGTGGTCAAACTGGCGATGAAATTTGGATTAATTAATTTGACCAAATTTCCCCATTCAAACTTGAAACCTCTTTAATCCAAGTCTCCCCTCTACTCTATAAATTTGTATTTTTATCATTTGGAGGGTTTGGGACGTGAATTAGGAGATATAAATAAGATTATAATTGGTTAAAGTTAAATAATCCAACCTTTGTAATAGCGGTATCTCTGAAGCAAGGATCCCCTCAACGAAGCCTTCTTCTTCTTCTACATGTTGTAATGTTTGCATTTGTGTAATAAAAATCTTTGTTCCTCATTTATTTATTTTCTTTTATATGATTTTGTTCAAATTTATTCTTATATTAATCATCCTAATTGGTTTTTAATCAAGAGGATAAATGATATTGGATTATACCCATTCTAAACCTTTGCACATGAAAAACATTTCTACGATGACTACACTGACCATGGAAGAGTAGTTCTTTTTAGTAATTGATCTAACTATAAAATTATTAATTCATTTATTTTCAATAAATGATCTAATTTAATTCAATTAATATGATCTATTTATTTAGTTTTTAATTTAATTGATACTAATAAATCAATTTAAGGATTCATGGAAAAACAAGCGAGGTTGAGAATTGTGTAAAACATGAGACCGCGAATTTAATTGGTAATTCAAAACCACATAGGGCCAATTTGTTCAGTTTAAAAAAAATCTCTAAACTCAATTACTTCTCATTTCCAGAATTGATATTTGCATTAATTTGCCACTAACCATAAGATGTCCTTAGAACATCAATCAAAGAAGGGTGTTGTGATTGGATATTCCGAAGATAGCCTAGGGTTTAATTCTCTTCTTCTTTGAGGTAAAGTTAATTATCTTAGGGTTCGGGGGTTAAAAAATTAGGGGATCATAATTACGTGGATATTAATTTAAATGATAATGATTAATGATTAATTTAATAGGTATAGTTATTTTGATTATTCCTCTTAAAATATTTTCTAAAAAAACATCTTCTAGTTCTGTCTTTTTAATCAAACTTCATTTCAAAAATAAAAACAAAAAATATATAATCTTCTCCTAGAAAAATTATTCTAGATATATGAAATATAAACAACCTCATCCCGCAATCTATTAAAGTAGTTTTTTTTATTTAGTAAAGATAATTTTCAGAATAACTTTATAATTTTTTTTAATTACTACATCTTTGAGAGTCAATATAGGTCAGCCACCCTACTGCTCCTAAATAACCCCAAACCGACCATCATTTGAGAGATCCCATGATAGTACATTTAAATCTTATAGATACCATTAT
The DNA here is from genome assembly GCA_963277665.1 of Viscum album. NCBI lineage: Eukaryota > Viridiplantae > Streptophyta > Magnoliopsida > Santalales > Viscaceae > Viscum > Viscum album. Next base: position 48,676,066 of record OY728152.1, on the reverse strand, counting down.
ATAGTTTCATTAGTGCATGATAATTAAAGATGAAATGAAGAAATTTGTTTAATGATGTGGAATGTAACACTAGGAGATTTTTATGAATGTTATTATTTAAGTAAATATTATGTTTAATAGATTATAGTTTATGAAACACTAAAATAAATGAATGAAATGTTATTTATAAATTAATAAAACTATTTATACACTATGATAATAAAATGTAAAATAGAATTAAGAAAATTACAAAATGTGTAAATCCTCAATAAAAAAGTGATAAATTTTAATTCATTACATAATAATTCTTAGGGAATAATTTTATTTAATTAAATATGAATTAATGGAATAAATTTAATGGATATAAGATAATTTTTTATGTTCCATTGGATGTGATAAGAAAAAAAAAATTCCTTAAAAGGCCTATTTTTCATTAAATTGTGATTGCTTTATATTATGTATTTTTTAAAAAAAATTATAAATTATTAAATTATTATTCTAATAATTTATTCCAAAGTAAAAAAATATATATTAATACTTATTTATTTTATAATTGATATGAAATAATATCAAGAACACATATGGTTTTCAAAATTCATTTTCTTATAAAAATGGTTTTACAATATATTTTATATTCACATTTAAAATTGATATTTATAAAGAAAATTAGCATTTGAATTTGATATTTAAAAGTAATTTATTTCGACATAAATCCTGTCAAAATTATCTGAATGTGAATTTCTATGATTTTTCAAAAAATGATAATCTTCTGGTGAATAATGAAATCTACTATTTTTACAAATATTATCAGTTTTATGAAATCATATTGGTATAAAAATTAAATAAAATATTATTAAACAATTTTATAAAGACTAAATTTAGTTTTCTGTATAAATATAAGACATTTAAAAATATAATGTCGAATTTAGAAACCTATGTTTGACATTTTAAATCCTAAGTGACGTTTTATTGTAAAAAAGAACTATTTTTATCCATTTCATTAATTAAGTATATACAAGGATACATTCAAATTTGCAATAGTTTTAAATTCAAATAATTCTCATTTCTTATTCTTAAAATAATAAATATCATCGTAATCAACACTTTTCGTGATTTTGATGTAAATTCACATTTAAGAAAAAATGATTTTGTTTTCTAAAAAATATTTTTTATCGTGTTAAGCACAATTTTATTAAAATTAATTTTTACCACCTTCATAAATTGAATATGAGAAAAAAATATATGTATTTGGAATAAAAATATAAAAATTATATTATAAGTGAAATTATATTATTCATGAAAATAATTTACCAAGATAATAAATAATTTACCTCGGTAAAAGTAAATGAAGAACCTCTGAAATAAATTTTGTTAAAAATGTTTTTAATTTCTATAAACTAAACTCTTTATAAAATAATAGGTTTTTTATTTATGAATAAAACACATATCCATCATAGTAGAGATTCATCAGACTCATAGTATCATATTCATCTGCATCGGTTTCATATCATCATATACAAAAGATTCAAAGGAAGAAAATGTTGTTTGCTGGAAGATTTCCTTTTCAGTAATCCGAGAAAGAAATAAATTTATATATTAGAAAGTTAGAATATACTGTTTGAAGAAGTCATAATGATACTAACATGTTTTTGAGAGAGTACAATAGATTCAAGAGTTTGAAATTTTTCCTAATTTCTAAAAAAAATCATACAATGTTTTTCTAGTCCAAAATTTCTCACTAGTCATGAAAAATATCATGATATAATTTTTTGAAGATATGGTGGAGAGGTTTGAAGAATTTCATATTTGAGGTTTGGAGATTCAATCATAATTTTAATTTCATTATAATGGTAAAATCCAACGTAACGACAATTCCATCATTTTGACGATTCCATAGAGGTGAAGCTAAAGGAATATCATAATGAGCTGATAAGTAAAGGAGGATCATAATTAGATAAGAAGGAAATGTTTATCATAATGAGATTAGAATGATACAAAATTTGTAATGATCTAATATGGAAACAAAAATCCTAATGAGTTGAGAAAGAAACAGAAATCGTAATGAGCTGAGAAGGATACAAAATTCATAATCACTAATAAGGATAAAAAATTGAAATCACTGAGAAGGATATAGAATTTTTAATTACTGAGAAGGGTAAAAAATCCTCAATCACTATGAAGGAAATAGAATTAATAATGTGATGGGAAGGAAAGATAATTCGTAAGGAATTGAGAAGGAAAAATATTCATAATGAGTTGATTATGAAGAAGATTCAAAAAGAAAATTCCATAAGTTTTGTGATGATTTTTAGTTTTCAAATTGAAATTCAATTTTTATTAAATCTAAGATAAATCTAAGGAGGATTGAAGAATTCAAATATGAAGTTTAAATGTGAGATAATTTATGAGGATTTCAAATTGAGGTCGTGGAAAAAATTATACATTTTCACACTTTTTTATTCTGAGTTGCCGATAAATACTTTCTAGGGTTATTCATTCAATGTTATATTTTCCATGAGTGAAAAATTTAGATAGATGAATAAATAAAGAGAAAATCATTTCGACCTATAGATTTCTTGAGTAAGATCATACCATTGAATGTTTTTTTTCGAATCAAGAAATACAGTATTGAGAAGATCATATTGAGTTGATCAAACAGAGAAATATAGTTTTGAGAATTTGAGCAAAATTTGAGTAAAGCTGATATAGTATGAATTTATCATACTGAGTTCATCAGATCCCATATCATCATATTGAGTTAATTAGATCTCGAATCAATGGATTGAAAAAATAAGATTCATCAAAATTTGATTGAGTATTCGAACTGAGAAATTGTGTAGCAATTTCAAAAAATTCTTAATTATTTTGTTTGGATCAATTATTTTAGAAGAAAAAAATGTAAACTAGTAGGAGTTAGTATAATCTTCCATATCAGGAGATAGAAGGTTTTTAGATGTATTTGGAATATATTTTATTCACTTATTCATAATATTATATTTCTATAGACCTAAGGGAGTGGCTATGGAAATGATGTAGGTTCTCACTCTATGGTTGAATATTGTAAATTTTGTGATCTTCACTTGCTTTCCTACATTTTTATCCATGTGTATTTACTAATATTTGAAAATTAAATAATTATTAATAGGTTTCTTGGTTAGAGTTTCAAAATGATTTGAAAGTTATAAAAATTGATCAACTGATTCAACCCCCCCCCCCTCTCAGTTGTTATTCAATCCTTTGGAACTTTAGATAATTATGATAAAAATAAAAATCAAGGGAAAGGCCTAAAATATCTCAAACCATTCATCTCATTTATTTTTATGAGAGTTTAATTGAGTAAGGTTTACCTCCTATATAGTATTTTAAACTTTTTAGGTAACTTTATTTTTGATGTGAAATGTCTTTAACATTAAGTAATATATATTCAAAAAAGTGTCACCACTTTTACTTATTAAAGCATCCATTCACCACCCTACTAATCCACACACCATATGAATTTAAAATCAACCAAATTATGACCAACCCTATCCCAACCCTATACACTAATTTCTATAGGTTCTGGTCTCACCATATAACAATTCTATGGAGGTTGTTGGATGTGTTCTGAGGATTAAGGTAAAAACTCTTAATCACATCTTTATCATTTATATTATTTTGTTTCTTCGTTTACTTACTCTGAATTTATTATATAAATAAAAAAAATATTAGTATATAGGTATACTAAATCATTATTATGAAAATGTAATAATAATTGTTTAGCTTCTTCACAAAAACTCCAAAAATGAAAACATTTCTTGTGCATACGTGCCGACTACCTCACCTATAAACAATGTATATTGTTTTTAATCACTACATCAGATGGAGGGCCATATTGATGTATTTAGTGACTAGATATTATATTTATGAAATAATTATAATTATTTAAGGATAAATCATAATCTATCACCCTTCCCTACCATTTACTAGAAAAATATAAACATCACTCGTGCGTACACGCAGGCTTCTGCCATAATAGATGACATGTTTTGTTTTTAAAAATATCATTTCATGGATGATTATAAATATATTCAAAAAAATTATATTTTATTAAGGATTAAAATATATCATTAATATTTTTCTTAATTTAAGACTCTAAAATTAAGGATAATTATAATTTAATCCATCAATATCAGAAAATTACAAGAAAAACTATTGTCCTGGATTTCATCTTCAAGAATCATAACTGAAAATTTCAAAGATTCATAATTTAAATTAATAAATAATTATAGAAATTCTATTATAGTAACGTGAATAATTTTTATCTTTTTAAATTTTATTCAACTAATTAGGTTTTATGCCACAATTAAAAAATATGTATGAAACGGCCGTAATTACTAATATCTGATTATGAAAATAAGCCTTAACTAGTAAGTAAATTAATAATGAATTATTATAATTAAATATTAAAAAAGGAAATATCTATGAATAATGTTATTAAATAGATTAATAATATGGTTATTTTTCATATCTAAGATTTTAAGCCACTTTTTTGGAATCCAATATTTTAGGTAAGTCTTTTTATTCTCAGTGTATATTCTTTGAGACATATATCATATTCAACACTTTTTTATATTTTTTCATGTATATACTTAAATATAGATGAATTTATAATATTTATATAAAATTTATTGGATTTCAAAAATAATCAAAAAAATTACCTTCCATGGGCATTCAATTCACGAGATACCAATGTTGTTAGATATTTTCATAACTTAAACCCTCTTTATTTCAATTATTATTTATCACCTTGAAGTTATTTATACTATATTTGGTTTAATTCACAATAATATTTTATTATATGATAATTTATCTTTATAACTATTGAATTTTATGTTGTTAATTAAAATCCTCTTAATTTATGAATTTCTTTCGCATAAAATCATAAATTTTTTAATAATAATTCTCATCCTTTTAATGACTAATTTTACTTTCCTGATGAAACTTTTTATCTTCTACTCTACATTTCCAATTGAAAAAATTTACGACTTTATAAAAGATATATTATTTATATTCCATTATAAATATTGTCTTATATTTTTTTATGACATGTTATTGAATGAAACTTTTGAAAATAACCAACAACTTAGATATTTTTTGATGATGTTAAAAATGTTTTATGAATTATAATTTTAGGATCTTGTTTCCCTTTTACTATTTACATGTGAAATATCTAAATCCATTGGAGTATTTTTATTGAGTTATCGTATAAATTCCATTTTTAAATAACCCATTTGGGTGATTTAATTAAGGGCATCAATTAATCAATCTCTTGAAATCGGGTAATGTTATTCCATTTAGAAATGTTATGAAACTCATTTTACTTCTACGTGTTCTTCATAATATGATTTGTTTGTGATTTTTTATGGTACACATTTTTATAGATTATCATTATGATATTAGTGGTTTTTTATATATCCGTACAAATCATTGGAAAATTTTATTTCTCATGAGATCAAAAGGGTACATAGGAGGTTTATCCCATGCCCAAGGGTACATTGGTGGTAAGACCAAGCACAAGTCCAAGTGTACATGGGAGGCAATTCAAAGCACAAGGGTGAACTAATGGTAGTATGAAGAAAAATAAGGTTCAAAAGTTTTTAGACTATGCCTAATGATTTTATAAATGGGTAACTTCACATTTGAAAACATCTATAATGTCATGATTACTTATTGTTATACTTATACAACATTTTGCTGCTATATTCGAATGTTATGCTCTATATCACATGATTGTTCTCCCATGTTTCCACACTAATATGTTATGGTATATGTTTAATAATTTTAGATTATATGTACTTCAATTTTATTGAAATATATTATTGATTCATGTTTTTTAAATAATATTTTTCTCTCATTCTCTTGTTTCCAATATTCTATTCATCAACCCCTTTTAAGGAATCATTTAAAACTTTTTCCCTTAATTGGAATTTGAGCTCACCCCTTTAATTTTTTTTCCATTTCCCAGGTTATGAACCATTATAAATTATTTTTTAAGGTATTTTATGACTTAATATATAAATACTAAGTATAGATAACTTAATGGGAAAATTAGTTTCTCATATCTAGGTTAAAATAAAGGTGTTATAGGTTAAAACAATAAAATAAAAATTGAATCAAAAGTATAATACTATAAAATAAAGGTTTAATTGGAGAATAAATATTAATATTGATTTAAAAAATTAATATGTTCATTTACACTGACTTTATTGGATATTATCATAACCATCTTTGATTTAATATTTGGTTGGAAACATGATTCTACAAATGAAGTGGTGAAAGTTTTGTCTAAAGAAACCACTACCGGTTAACCAGTCTATATCCACGTTTCTATACCCAAGGTTTAGAGAAACAATTGGTAAATATTATTTACCCAAGCCTATACCCACAATTTTTAAAACCATTAGTATAGGTTGATCTATACCGATAATTGTTTTAAAAAAATGGGTATAGATCTTTAGTTAGGATTCCTCGCTCGGGCTCCTCCTTCCCCTGCTCATTTAATCCCTACAACTCCCCTCTCTCCCCTTATCAAGAGAGCTTTATTATCCCCACATTTCCACATATGGAGATCTTCATCATCCTATCCTTCCCTCCTTTGGATGTCTTTTGTGTCCCTACTCCCCTACCTTAATTCACCTCTCATCTAAACGAGATTCCACACAATTGAGTGGTAACCTCCATTATACTCCGGATATCTCCTCTATTTAATCATATTTTGAATTTAATCTTATCAAATCTAACATAATTGAGTTCTGCATATTTGGGGTATTATTATTAGTATTGTTTTCATTTTCATCTATGTAATCATGTGATTGATATTAGAAGATATATATTTTTGTATGAGTTAAATATAGAATTATTGATTTTTGTTCATGTTTTTAAATTTTAGAATTTATGAGTTTTCATTAATGAAAATAAGTAAACATTTCAAACTCTATAAAATATTTATGGATGTGGTTTGAATTTCTTTTTTTCTTGACTTTTGATGGTTTCCCTAAATTTATATAGCATGGTAGATTTTTTTATAGCATCACATCATGGGGGTGTGGTTGTTTGATTAAATTTATGTTTCTTGGTCTATTTTTTATTTTTTTTGGGAGTTTGGTTGGAAGTTTTTTATCTTTATTTCAGTTATGTTTCTCATTAAACCCTAGAAATTGATTTATTGCATTACTAATTTACTAAATATAGTATACCTCTTTATTTTTTTGGTGTTTTTATGAATATATATCTAAAAAATAATTTAAAAATATTTTTATAAGATATGGTTTATTATAAATTATATTTTGATTAAAATTCATCTACTATGTGTTTGATGAAATGTTAATATTGGGTTATCATCAAAGAATAAATAATGTATTAATCTAATGATTTAATAATAATTATAAAAAATATTACAATTGTTTAATAAATGATTTCTAATTATATCAATCTATTTTAATTATTCCAAGAGAGTTTTAATTTCATGATTCGCATCCTTCATATTTTTCCCCTTTAATGATATGATTTTTCATGATACCAAACAGTTTCATACAAACTAACTATTGTTATATTTAAATAAGAAAATTGGTTATTTAATTGAAAGGTTATTAGAGATGAGGTGAGTGGTTTTTACATATTTTGATTTTATTTATTTCTGAATCTATTTAGAAAACATTTTTTAAGAAGCTACTATACTCTAGGGGGTTCCAGACATAAGTACACTTTTGAGGTTAAGTTACACATTACCTATGTTTTCCATAGATTTAATTATTATCATGCTATGATAAACTTGTTATGGATTATTTGTTGGATAATAACTTTTTCAATACCCTCACAAGTTTATATTATACACTAGATAGTCACTTAACCACTTTTTGAGGATCATGATTTGGTTGGAGGGATACATTTATTTTATTTATTAACCAAAACGATCATTTAAATCATTTCCATAGACCTATGGTTAATCTCTAATGATTTCTAGGAATAAATTAAGTAATAGAATTATTTAATTTATAAATGTGTTTATGTTAATATGCATTTTGAGTGAACAAAATTTATATGTGATTTTATGTTGTTTATTTTATTTCATATAATTAAATGGTCAATTTGGTTATACGAATTTCAAAAAAGAATATCATATTTTTATCCAAAAGGTTTTTCATAAACAATTTGGTGAAATCATAAAGGGAATCAATTATGAAAAACATTATACCCAATTTTTGGGTATATATATGTGGTCTCATTTTATGAATGAATGAAAAATATCTACCTTGACATAATGGGTATTATAAGTATTTTTCATGATTGAAAGAGATAATAGATGTGATATGCATATTTTCCACATAGATATAGGTAAAAATACTTTTTTTATATTCTACTTGATATTTTTTTAACATTTTTAGGTTTTTATACTCTTAGTCTTCAAATACCCTTTTCCTTTTTTTTGTATGTTTTATATGATAGTTGGATATAATTAAAAGATAGTCATTATGTTTATATTTGATGTCTGTATGGTTTATAATAAATTTAATATTTTATTATGTTATTATTATATGTTTGAATTTAATTTTTTCAAAAATATTTATTTCAAATATATTAATGAAAAACATATTATTTTTTCATCCTACGTTCAAAGATTGAATTTTTTTAGTTTCATTTCTATTTAGGTGAAATTATTTTCATTAAGAAAGTTGATGTCCTTGAAACTTATTACTAGACCATGTTCATCAGGAATGAAATTTAAGCCTTGTGGTAGCCTAGATCAAATATAGGGATAGATAGATAGGGTTGGTTGATTAAAACATAAGTGAGTATAAGGGAATAATGTAGATTGTAGTGTCAAAGTTATTCAATTTATCTATCATGATAGTGAATTCATACATATCAAGGATACCCACCTTGGTTTGTTATTTTCATTCATCGCTTATAGAATATGTTATTTATGTAATTATTTGTTCTACTAGCTACTGGTATGTTTTTATGACATTTATAATAAAATTGGTTGTAATGAATTATTTAATTATTATTCATATTGTTTATTGGAACTGAAATATTTTACCTATAATAGAATGGTTAGAAGATGGATGTATCATTCCAATCAGACATAAAATGAGTTTCAAAATAATTTGCAATTTTCATTAGATTTTTCATTTAACAATGCTTCTCTTCAAGGTTGTATACGTTGTCTATGCTATAATTTTGTTGTAAGATCATTGTTAAGCCAAAAATAAGTTAGATGGCATATAAAAAAATAAGTATGTCAAGAAAACTATTATGTTTGGTATCACCATGTAGAGATGAGACAATCTTATACTATTCAAGAATGAAAATAATGAAGTGGTATGGAGAATTTGATATTTTATTGGTTTTCATTTGTGCATCATCATTATAGAAATATTATATCAGTGAAAGAAGGAAATGTAATAATTACACTTGTGTAAAATATTGAAGAGGATTATGTTGAGAGAGTGAAAATTTAATTAATGATTCCAAAACTCCAGTACAGTAGGAATGTACTAAAATGACCAAGTTATAATTTTTAATGTAGTTATATCATGTAAAACCCTTGTATGGAATTTATAATACATCCCTCGATGATATTATTACAATTTTATAATAATTTCTTCCTAATGGTTTATATATTACCTCACATCATTATAATTCATGGAAGTAAATTAAGCACCTAGGATTTTCAACTAATATAGTTCATGCTTGTCTGAAATATTGTAGTTTATTTTGGGAGAAAACACCTAACCATATTGACTATAAATAATGTGGTACATTTCGATGGCAGTAAAATATATTTGGAACCCCATCTCATGTGCCACATAAATTCATGAAAAACATTATAGTGATTCCTAGGGTTTAAAATCGATTCATATATGCAGAAATGTCATTCAATAATTAATGGAATGGTGATAAAATAATTAAAGGTAATGATTAGTCATTTAGTCCTGATGGTGGATTATAATGGTTGGTATTTGATGCACAAAAACTTGTTTTTGTAGCTGATGTGCATAATTTCAGGTTGGGACAATCCTATGATGGTTTTAATGAGTTTGATAATATGCTTACTTCTCATTTCATGTAACCAGTTTTTATTCACATTTATAATCTTCCTCTATGGATGTTTAGGGAATAACCTTCCAATTTCTCGATTATACTAATATATGGACCGTATGATCATGGAAATGATATATATCTCTACTTTAAACCTTTAATAATAGAGTTGAAGCATCTTTTGGATATGGGTGTGTGCACATTAAATAATTTTTCATAAGATATATTTTAGATGCGTGTTTAACTTCTATAAACTCTTCATGATTTCCCTTATTATGCAATGATTTCTAGTTTGAGAATGAAGGTAAAACTATCATGTCCAAATTTAATTAATAATACATGATCCATATGGATTAAATATGATGGTAGTTTTAGTTTCATGTGGAATCAACATTTCATTCCAATGGATCGTCAACATAGAAATAATCATGAGAAGTTCGATTATGTTGATGGCACTGAACAACCCCATCAATGCATGTGAAGAACTAATGTTCATAATGAATTTATATATTTATTTCATTATTAGTTAAAGGTTATATGAAATCTAAAAAGATGAAAAATATTGACACTGAAGCCAATTAAAATTGGAAAAAGAGAACTATATTATTTGAGTATCCATATTAGTGTACAAATTTTTTATGTAATTGTTAGACATAATGAATATTGAGTAGAATATATGTGAAATATTAATTTCAATTTTTCTAAATAAATATGGAAATATCAAATATTACTTCTGATCTTATCAGAACTTGATGGATTGGGGTATTAGACCAAAACAACACCCTTTGTGTATCAGTGAAAACAAATGGAATGTTCCTTGTGCTTATTATGTGATTAAATAGTTAGAGAAAACTGATTTTCTATATGTAATGGATAAAATCAAGGTTCCTAATGGTTATTCCATTAATATATCTAAACTATTCAAGAGAAGATATTTGAAATTAAAATCCCTAAAAAGTCACAATTATCACATCCTTCTTCATGAATTTATTCCAATAGCAATTTGGAATTTTTTATCCAATTATGTATGGGTGATAATGATTCTCATGTGCCATTTTTTAGATACAATTATGATAAACGGTTATCAAATTATTCTTTCTAAAAATTCATATAGAGGTTCCATTAATTTTGTGTGAGTTGGAAAAAAATTCCTCCATCATTTTCACCAATAATCTTCATTTAAAATTACATCATCCAACTAAAACACTTCTTGGGGGAATCATAAATTTTTTGGTGGATGTTCATAATTAAATCTTATGTCGGAAAAAAATAATTATCCATAAGGATCAATTTTGAGAGGTTATTTTCCATAAGAATGTATATATTTTTGTTCTATGTGTTTTTATTTTGTGATCACAAGACATAACTACACAATGACAAATGAAGATGAGAAGTATAGCAAAATTAATCCCTTGTTTCCATATTTTTTGTAAATAGGAGGAATTCTTGGGTAATATACATTGGTTACATTGATCCTTAAAGAGAGGGATATGCAACATCACATGGTCTTGTTTAATTTTTGGTTTTTCAATGATTATATCAAGTAATTAATTTTAATATTTATATATTATCTCATAATTTTTCATTTCACAGATACCATATAATTTTATTATCAATTTATGTAGGAAAAAAATTATATATAGAGTTCATTGATATTTTACCTTTGATATTTTACCTTTGATATGGAGAGAATATTTTCATAGCGAAGAGTTTCCTATTTGGTTGAAATCAACGGTATGACCATTACATTAATTAACATAAAATATATACATCAATTTAACTGTATTATTCATATATACTTCCGATAAAGAGTTTACCTGTTGATTGTTTTTCTTATGAATTACTATCATTGGATTTTGGTCCCAATTCCTTGGTTCGTGATTGAAAATATTTAATAATCAATGGGCATAAATTTTTTAAAACAAATCATTTGGTGAAAATAAGTACACAACATTATGGAATTATGTTAACTTCTAAAATAGACTTTTATGCTAGTACCTCAAATAGTCGGCCCTAATATGATGTTCTGTATTATTATGGACATGTTCCGAAAATATTTTTATTTGTTTACAACTATCAAGGCCGATACAAAATGATTAAATGTAAAAGGTTTTAAAAAATTTTGTTATAGGGAAAATTTATTCATGATTATAGATTTAGAGTTTTTGAAATGAGTCGATTCCTAGATACCAATGAACCATACATATTGGAATCAATGGAAAAAACATAACTATGTTATGTGAAATATCATATAAGACCTGATTACAATGTCATTAATGAACTAATCCCAATACATATTTCCCATGATTATGGGGATGGAATTGACCCTATTGACACCTTCATTAGTGTTCACCAAACTATTTCAATTGATGACTCAAATTGTCCCATTTTGAGAGATGATGTTGAACCAGATGTAGGGGATGGTATTATATAGAAGCAACCATATATGTTCACTATTCATTCAGTTTACCTTGAAATGAGTTTGTCAGTTTGGTATTACTATAATTCCAAAAATTTAGTTTTAGTTATGAATGATATGTATTTTTCAGTATTGTTTGGTTTCGTTACATTTAATTAGATTTATTTAAATTCAAAATCCCGATTTTAAAACTAGTTTTTAAAAAATGTATAACTTGGTTTCAAATGGTTGTTACTAAAATATGTTATGAAATTGTTTGACTTATAAGTTGAATTCATGATTTAAATAAATCTAAAAATTTTAAATTTCCTTCTTATGAAAATTATGAAATAAGTTTGAAGGAAGTGATTATTTGATTCTGATTTAAATATGAACGATTGTGGGTTAGATCCTCTACTTCTCTTAGTGACTATAATAGTTTTAATATTTTACTTATGAATTACATATAATGTTATGTTTATATTCATTATAATAAATTTCTAGGTATATTCAATTACACCAGATTTGACACCTCATCCTACTGTCATGGGTCCGAGTGGTGATGCTCCTAGACCAAGATGGAGCACCCATTTTACACATTCCCACCCTAAACCACCAGTGAAAACCTGATATACCACACCTTTCTAACCTCCACTAGAGCCTCTAGGTATGTTTCCATAGATGAATTTATCATCATATCATTTAGCCTCTTATTCCCATACCATGTCTACATCACCTATTGGGATCTTTCTACCAATTCTTTCATTATCATCTCATTTAGCCTATTCTTCCCATACAATATCAACATTTCTTAAAGGGATTTTCCTACCCATGCCTTCATCATCATCTCATCTGGCCTCATCTTACCATACCATGTCTACAACACCTACAGGGATGGTTCCACCTATACCATTTCAATATCTTTTGATGTATACCAAACCCTACTACCCATATCCTATCAGGTCTATGTTTCCTACTTTTCCTTCATTCCATATAGGATCTAAAAATTTTGATCCTTTAGCTCCCACTCACATGAATGCAGATCACTCAAATAATGCATTAGAATACAAACATCATTCCAAGGATACTCACATAGGACATCCCATGGATCTATTAGAGCCTATTGACTAGCCTCCATGAGGTTTTTTTATTATAACTATGTTAAATTATATAACACAATTTTTTCTTTTTCCACCGGGTCATAATTATTTTTTTTATCCAATTTCTCTAATTTAGTGGGATCTTCTATAATTTGACGTGGGCTCACCTAAATTCATGAATCTTAGAATATCCAAACATAAATAATGGAGGATTACAATGAATAAAATCATACGATAGGTAAAAATGTTAGGTAGTGTAGAAGTTTCAGGGCCACATTATCCAAGTACCATGATATCATTCTGATGGAAAAGTTCTCCTAGAGAAATATCAATAATGACATCAAGGAAAAATTGTTGGAATAGATATGGGTAACAAAATTTTATATATTTATGTCTATATTTTTGTTTTATTTATATGAATTAACATGTTCATTGCAAAGTCGGTTTAACTTTTCCAATAATGAATCTGCTAAAGTTGAAAGGTTTATGAATCATAGGGAGTTATAGATATCATACAATCTTGGGATATATAATGGTTGGAGGAATAAATTTGGTTCTAATTTAGAGGATATACCCATATTCCTCAACTATCCAAAAACTCAATATCAAAAAATGATCACATATTAGAAGAAAAATGATTTTAAGGTATTCCCAGTATTTAAATGTTTTCATGTAGAATTTAATTGTTATTAATTATATTAAATTTTTGTTTTCAGGATGTTTAAAAAAACAAAAATAACAAAGATTAAATGGTGTATCTACACAAATTGGGGCACCCTATAATTCTCAAGTATGAGAAGTTCTAGGTAATTTAATAAAAATAAAAATAATAAATTCATTTATATTGTTCCTTATTTAGATATGCATATTTTCATATCTTATTTTTTTATTCATCATTAATTTTTTATATTGGAAATCACTAAATTATGTATTAAATAATTATAATATACCATAAAAATGTTAATTTATAACATGAAACAATGTATCTTTACATCAACAACTGAACAATAAAATAGTTATTTTTTTAAAACGTGATATAAAAAGATATTTTATTATGAAACATCCCCCTTGGAAATGTGATATATTCTCCATATCTTAGATTAATTAGGAGACACCTTCCATTATCTAATAAATTTGTTGGTAATCAACATTATACTTAATTATGATCTAAATTCATTTTTATTCTTTAAAATTCATGTTTTTATAAAAAAAATTATTATGTTAAGAGCACTTTTATTAAATTAATTTTTTTGTACTATAGAAATTGACTCTAGTAAAATGGTTTTAAAAATTTTAATCAATATATCAAGATTATATAATAATCAATATTTTATTTTTTAAAATTAAAATAATTTAACAAGGTAAAATAAATTAGTTATAGTGGAAAAAGTGAATTAGGGTAAAAGTCGAATCAAGGGGAAAATGAAAAAAAAATCTCAAGAAATAACCTTTATTTGTGTCTATATGAGTTTAATATATAAAATTTTAACACTAATTATTCATTTTACACTTTTGGATCCACTTTACTTTGAAATTAATAAGTATTTAGCATAATTTTTTGGGTACTTGTAGAAGTTCCACCCCTTTCACTTATAAAAGGATCTCTTCACCACCTACTTATCCAAAACAAAAAGGATTTTATATCAACCAAATTCATCCCCAAACCAATAAAACATATCTCTACAATCAGCCAAATTTTTTATTCTCCAAAATATCCGATTCTATTAATGATCAAGTATTTTTCACGGTGGGTATGGTAAAAACCCATAATCACTCCTTTTCCATTTCTATTCCATTAATTATTATTCTAATTACTCTAAATATATTCAATACATGATCAGATAATTACAATAGTATAATAAATTTAACAAAATGTTATTATTTTATTTTAATAATCATTTTACAGCTTCATCACAACTATTTGAAATATAAAAATGTCGCTCGCACGTATGTACGGATTGTAGCCTTGATGAGTGATGTATTTCATTTTTCATCAAAGACTCACATGGATAATTAAAATAATGTATTAAATGAATATATAAAATATTTGCAACATAATTATTAATTCTTAAAAATAAATAATATCTAACCATCCTTCCCTCTCTTACAATTTAAAAAAAAGGAAAACATTTCTTGTGCATATATACAGATTACCACATCCTTGGACGATGTTTTCTATTTATCATCATCATATTATATTTAAAATTAAAAAAAATTGATAAATTTATTTTATATTAAAGATTAAAATATTTTATGAATATTTTTCATAAATTATTACACAAAAAATGTCATTATAAATTAATATGTTAATATCAGTAATTAAATGAATTAAGCTCGTCATAATTTCATCTTCATAAATCATAACTAAGAATAAAATTTAATGATAATGGAAAGTTAAAAATAATTAATGAATTATATTATATCCAATTTAATATTATTTTAATGATTATATTTTATTAAAATAGTGGGTTTTCATATCTCTATTACAAAACTTGAACAAAATATTCAAAATTAATAACATTCAATTATGATAACAAGAATTAAATAACTAATGAATTTATAATGGATTATTATAATTAAATATTATAAAAGTATATAAATAATAATATTATTATAAAAAAGGTTATTAAGAATGTAATTTTTATTATATAGGTGGTTGAATTTATTTTTTGGAAGTAGAGAGTTTAGGTAATGGTTTCTCATCTAAATTTTGTTTCTCTGATATATGACATATTCAAAACAGTTTTTATATTTTTGGAATATATACATAAATATGGATGTTTTATCTTAATTTAATATAATTTAATGTATTTAAAAATTCATAAAATGTTATATATTTAATGTGATTTTTGTTTAAGTGATCCCAATATTATAAGAGACGTTTTTGACAAAAACCTCATTTCATTAAGTTAAATTTATCTCTGTGAACTTATTTCTTTTATGTTTGATTTCATCCACCATAGGATTTTATTAAATGATAATTTCTCTTCATATGTGATGAAATTTATTTTTTTATTCCAAACCCTTCACTAGATGAATATATTTCTCATAAAAGTATAATTTTTTAAAAAACTCCCTCATCCTTTTTAATGATTATTTTTCAATAATGTCCAAATTATTTCATTTCAATAATGTTATCCTTCCCTATTTAGAAATGTTAAAAATATATTATTTCATATGACCTTTATATCATAATTTATAACTTTTATTATGAAATTTGATTAACAATTTTTATGATTTGGGATTTAATGAAGTATTTTTTTTCTAATGTTCAAAAGTTTTTTTCTTTCCAGATCAAATATTTAATCTTATACTCTAAAATTTAACATAAAAACCATTATGTAATTTTCACGTATTGATTACTTATATTCCTTTCCAGATATTGTTATCAAAATGTTTTTCATGTTAACTTATCAAATTAAACCTTTGAAGTTAACTCAAAACTTAATCTTTCTCAAATAATATAATAAATGTTTAAAGAAATATATTTCAATGATTTTCCTTCCATTTTCATATTTTTCTCAAAAATATCTATCTCATTTATAGTATAGTTATAAGAGTAACCATATAAATTCCTTTTTTAAATAATACTTTTGGGTGATTTAATTTTTGGTATCACCTGATCTAACTCTTAAAGTCATCTCATGTGATTTCATTTGGAAATGTTCTAAAATTTATTTTTAATCTATGGGTTATTCATGATATGATATATGATTGGATTTTTAAAAAAAAATCGATGCATTTTATAATTATGGGATATATGGGTTAATATATATCCCTCTAATTAATTGGTAAATTTTAATTCTCTTCATCTCAAAAAATTACATGGGATGTTATCCCAAGAACAAGGGTACACGGCTGGTAATCCCAAGCCGAATAAGGAACACGGGTGGTCAAGCCAATAATTATAATGATATATGTGGATCCATTCATATTTTAAATTGTCAATGATTTAATTATTACCTTTTTTATTCTTTTTTCACATTTCTATGTTATATGCCTTTGTTATTAACCATGTAACATGATTATTTTATCACGTTTATATACACTTATTTCATGGTATATGTTTGATCATTTGAGATTTAATTTCCTTATTTTATATGGACAAATATTTTTCTTTATTTATTTTTTAATACAATATTTATCACATGCTAATGTTTCTCGTATTCTTATCATCTAACCACTTTGATGACTCATTGATATATTTTTATATTTCTAAATATTTTAGTTCACAACATTCTTATCTTTTTAAATCCTCATGTTATAAATATGATTATAACCTAGGATAAATATAGAAGGGGTCTGGTTGGGTGTGAATATGGGAATTATAATCAAGTGTTGTAAAATAGGTATTTTATGTAACTAATCTCCAAAGACACAAAACCTATAGTTTCATAGGATTGTATGAGTTTATTATTAAATTTAATATTAAGGCCATGCATTTTTATCATATAACATGTAACTTGGTATCAAATCTAGTTTATAAATAATATTTTTATCAACAAAACTGGGAGTGTTGGTCTGGGGTGTCTCAAAACAACTCTAGGAAAATCTTGAAAAAGGATTCATACACCCCAGTGTGTCACCATGGAGTGAATATATTCCTTTTTTTAAGAATATATGTGGTTCAATATGTATTTTAATTGATTATCAAGAACATAACAATATCATGATCAAGAAAAAATAATCTATCATGTATTGATTAGTTGTTTGATCGACTATGATAATATCAATACTTCATGAAGATTCACCTATAATCATGAAATTATCTATTAAGTTTCAAAATTGAGTATATACCCAGTACTATCATATGTATGATGTATAGGCACTATGAAATTATATTTATTCCGTTTGGACCTTAAAATGACATTGTTATATTAAAATATCTAATGAATATAGTCTTTAGAAATTACCTTGATTAGTTCATAGTAGTATTTATAGACAATATTACCATATATTCCAAAATAAAATAAGAGAGTGAATATAATTTGTGGATTATTTTGAAGACATTACAATATTATAATTTATTTTCTAAATTTATAGTTTTAATTGTTTCTATATAAAGTAGCATTCAGGGGTCAAGTGATTACAATTGATTATATATTGGGGGATCCTTAAAAAATTAAAGCTATTAAATAATAGATCATGCTGATAAATGTGATTTAGATATATAGTTTTCTTGGAAATTCTAGAGAATATTGGTTATTTTTTTGAAATTTATCATATATATAAAATCCATTAACTATTGTTATATAGAAGGGATCCAAGATCCATTGGGTGGATGCATGTAATGAAAATTTCAATGAGCTAAACAAATGTATGGCCAATAAAATTTTTCATACACTACTCTATAGTGTAAAAGGATCAGTGATATAATGTTATGAAAGAAATAAGGGACTAGTATTTTTACTCATTCATAATTACATGGTAGTAGAATATTTCTCTGACCAATTAATGGTTCATGAGAAAAAATGCTTGAATTGTGATTTAGAACTAGAATTGGTACATGTTTCCTTGAAAGATGAAACATGTAATATATATACTGATCTTAAAAAAACATGATGTATATATTTATTGAGAAATTTTTGAATATACATCAAATTATATGGTTGTATTTGATTAAATGTTATCATTGATCAGTACATTACCACCCGAGGAAGGAAAATAAGGAGGACGATGCTCTAAATTGGAAGGATCGTGTTAGCCTGTCTATAATTACGATTGAAAAAGATATAGTAATTGTATATTTGAAGGTAATAGACCCTAAAATTCTAATTTAAGGGGATAAATCCCCTATTTATCAAATAAACATTCAATTATCCTTCCATGTGATCATTAAAGAATAACAAATTGATGAATTTGAGTTGTAAAAGGAGGTAAGGACTATTCTAAAATTCAATCTTGACCATAATGGAATGATAAGAATTAGAAAAACTCTATTTTCCCCTTTATTATAATAATTATAGAAGGAAATATTAGATAAGTCATATAGATCATCTATTCTTATACATCCTATAAGCATAAAGAAATATAGAGATTGGAAGGAAAAATTATGGTTGGGAAAATTTAAAGGTACATAGTAGAGTATTGACCTCTATTCATGGTATGCCAGAAATTTAAGGAAGGAATTTATAATTATTAGCGGATGATTCAACCAATACCCATATCTATATGAAAATTGAAAAAATCACCATTTATTTCATCATAGGACTCCCCAAAACATCTTACTCCCATAATTCAGTTTGGGTTTTAATATATCACCTTAAGAATTCAGTGTATTTCATTATTATTAGAGAATATTATCCTCTTGACCAACTTTCTAGGATATACATTAGGGAAGTGGTATGGTTGCATACAGTTTCTATATAGATTGTATCAAATAAAGATCTATGGTTTAACTCAAAGGTCAAGATAATTATAAACCATTATTTGAATAAGGATTTTAATTTCAATATATCTTATCACCCCTAAATTGATATATAATCTTAAATAACTAACCAAACACTTTAATTTAAGTTGAGATCTTTCTATATCAATTTTAATGGTGTTTAGGATAAAAAACATCCACTAGTATATATTTTTTACAATAATTCCTTTCACTTCAGAATACAGATAACCGCTTATAAAGACATGTATATAAAGAATTATAGAACTCCAACATAATGGTATGAAGTTAAGAAAAAAAGATATTAGGACATGATATAGCTGAAAAAATAGAAAACAAGGTTATAGAAATTCAGTAGCGCATGAGCTAATCTCAAAATATAAAAGAAAATTTATACTGATAATAGTTGGAAAGTTATACAGTTTGATGTTGTTGATATAGTATTCCTTTTAATATCTTCTTTGAATATTTATATGAGATTAATAAATAAGGGGAAGTTAATACCTATATATATCTATCCCTTTGAGATTTATAATAATATGTAGAAGGTTTATTATTAATTGTTACATCCAATAAAACAATCCCAAACTCATGATATGTACCATGCATATCTTATATTGAAGTACATACTTGATCTTTTACATGTTATAACATAGATTTTATACTTCTATAACATGATCATTATTAAGAGGACAAACTGGTGAAGATTCTAGAATGACGAAATAAATATCTTTGGAACAAGACTACCAATAAATTCAAAAAAATTATGGTGAAACCATAGTTTTGAGGAATCTAAGTAAGAACCTGAGGATTTAATGAGGTACAATTATTCTTATTTTTCATCTGAGTAATGGAATTTCTTAAAAAATCATATAGTGTTCAATATCTTATATTTCACACAACACCATTCTTATGTGAATAATGATTTACTACAATGAAATATTAATCAATTATTAAATTGTAAAATAATATTTATAAATCAGTTACATTGTAAAATAAAAGGTGTAAAAATTACATAAGAAAAAATAATTGACTCTAAAGGGACTGTTTCAAATAATTTATTGGAATTATGAATTTTGGTTTAATTTAATACTTTTGGGGAATTATATAAATTAAATATATTGAAAACATTTAATTAATAACTAATAAAATCAATTTAGTACATCTATGAAATGGTTAAGTAATGATAAGGAATATTATTATTATATTTCATGCTTAAATAGAAATGTTCCATTTACTAGAATTTTTATATTATATATTATTTATTTCAAAATTAAAATTTATCTTATGTAGAGAATTAATTTTTTGTCAAATTATTTTTTAGAAATTTATAAAAGTGAATGACAATTCAAAAATTGATTCTTAATTTTTTATAAATGAAGATAAAATTTCCAAAAGGTAAAACAAGAAAGTTTTTAACTGTTTTTATTATGTGAAAAGAATTTTATCTTAATAAATAAAATAAAAAAATATTTAATAATTATTTTAATGAAATTAATATATAATATTTTCAATAAAATTAATTTACATGCACCTAATGGTAGTTTCTAGGTAAATTATAAGAATAAATTTATTAAATGCCCTAAAATCTAATTTTTCTCAAAATGGTTTTTACTCATTTTATGAGAGAATATTTTAATTAATTACCTCTATATTTTTAAATTGATTATAATAAAAGGGATTCCATATTTGGAGAATCTTGTAAAAAAATTATAAAATCAATTTCAATTTTTCATAAAAAATAAGTAATCATTGTAAATGGTAAGTCATCCAGTAAATAGATAAAATGGGGAAAATGATTTAAATTAAGGGATAATGCTTAAAAAATACAGAAATATTATATTTATTTGATTTTTTTAGTTTAGATATACATAATCTCAAATTATCTTAGAAATTGGGCTTATTTGGTTACATCTTCACTTGAAAATAACTTTATATTATTTTTAATATAAGGGTATTTACAAGGGTGTAACTCCTCTCACTTTTAGAAGAGAACCCACTATCCTCACTTAAGAGCTCAATTTGAGCATATTATCTTTACAAAATCTACCCAAATCACTTATCAACTCTCCATCCCACATCCTATAGTTTTTGGTCTAACAAAAAGATCAACCCAAGAAGGATTAAGGATATATCCACAGGGGGATTCCCAAGGAAGAGGTACTTGACATAACAGAGTTCTTACAAAGTTCATTCATATTAATCATCTTCAAAATATTCTGTTAAAACCTCAACATGAAGCCATTATTATCATTTTTATAATTAAGTTTTAGTATGTTCATGTAAAATACATTATCTTCCTCCTTTCGATCTATTACAAAATGAAACGTCTCCCTTGTGTATGTGTTGACTACTATATCTATGAAGTGATGTATTTCATTTTTTTTATCACCACTATTTCAACCTAAGTGAGGGAATCCTATAATTTAGTTTTTTAGTGGAGGATAATCACTACAGAATCCAAACATAGGGTCACTACTCTTATCACAAATAGTTTATTATGGGGTTTATTCATGGAACTTGATACATCAAATAATTCCCACATCTGTATCGAGCTATGGGACTTCTTTCAAAAGGTAGGTGGTTATTGATATTTCTTACCAATGATTCTTAAGAACTCACATTGACTGAGAGGATGGTATTTCATTCATATTAAACTATTTTGGGAGGAAATATTTCCAACTCTAAAAGACTCTTATATATTTAAGATATGTTAGTGAATCTTTCTTATATCATGATATGGGACTAGTTACCATAACATTTATAACATGTTAATGAGCCATTATTTATTAGTGATGTTTTTATAGGGGTTTCAATATTTTAAATCCATATGTTGGGGAATTTTATATATTATTACAATCTGGGAAATTTGTAGGTGTTTATAGCATTGATATTAGGCCCATGAAGGTGCTTCCCACATATTCCCAAGAGGGAAATTAGAATCAACAAAGATCGATTCCAATTAATGTAACACATCATAAATTTTAAGTCAATGGGATGAAGATAAATCCATATAGTTTGACATCATTTAGTAAGGAATACTATCCAAATAGTACCTGCAAATGATTATTGTTGAACTCATGTATCATTAGCCCTTTCTGAATAATACTCAAAAGAAGTACAATCAAAAGAGGAAAAATTTGTTTCTCATGTAGTATGGAATTATAAATATAATACCCAGAGTGAAAATTGTCTTCTGGGAAGATTTTTATAGGAATTAGGAGTATACATATCAACCTTGCTTTTTCTTAAATAACTATTACATCATTTTCAAGAAAGACTACATAATAGAGATATAAATCATGGATCAAAAGGTTTTGTGTCATGGGAAGATTATGTTCATTCGTAACATGAACATAATAATACATAAAAATTCATGTAAATATTTTTTATTTTTCCTTATAAAATGTTGTGTTATCATTATTACATGTAATCACTTGAGAATATATATAGAAGAATGGGGTGATCCAAAATACTAGTAAGGGGATGGAAATAGGATATGAATCTATATAAAATTGGTTACAATAATAATATTTAATATATCATAATAATAGTATTATAATCAAAATCATGATGGAAAAATTGATAAATTCATGGAATGTGGAAGTTAAGAAAAATGAATCATTATGTCTTATTGATCAAATACCACACATAGTTATGAATGAATCTAGCATCAGGTCTATGCAAATAATATGTGCATAATAATAAAATAATCATTACAAAAAAAATAGAGAATAATTTACACATATTAAAAATTATCTCACGAGATACATCAAATTACCCAATTAATTAGAGGGCTATATAATTTCAAGCCCACCAGTAACATCATAATTTTTAAAAAATCATTCTTTCTACAGAGAATGAATTACAATCATAATCATGAATTAACCGATAAAAAAGAATTGGTTTCATAAGGATTTAATCATTTATTATTTCATTAATAATGAACGGGTACAAAAATGGAAAATGGAAGAACATATTTTCAATAAGAATCATAATTCATGTAGGAAGATGAAACAACTTAAGAGGAGTTAAAGATGTATTTAGTAAAGAAGAACTCTTTTAGAAATAAATTCTATTTTTCATAAAATCAAGTAAAAAAAATTTGTCACCAAAAATAAATGAGAATAAAAATGAAATTCTATTTAAAGAACATTAGAGGATAAATCATACAAAAATTTTTTTGAAAGAGGGTTAACCCAAAGAAAAGGAGTTGGTTTCAAGAATCTGCTTACCATTATTCCAGATTTATTTCATCACATTGTGCCTCTAGAATAATAAAAATATATTTAATTAAAAATTTATATATGAGTTAATTATTGTAATTTTTACCACAATTCTAAATTATAGATTTTTAATTGTATTTATTAATTTATATGGTTATAAGGTTGTCATTTTGATATAATGTTTTAATTAAAACTTTCATGTTTGTCCCTCATTTTACTATTTTGTTAAATATAAATTTTACATTAGTATAATTAATTACAGAAGCTAATAATACATTTAATTAAAAATCTATATATTATATATGATTATTTATTAACATCAATTAATTTTTTTATAATCATTTACATAAAAATGTCTTAATATTTGGTTATCCTACCATTGATAGGACTTTGTCCGGAGTGCGAGAAAGGGAATTTTGAAATTTATATATATAGTAAATGTTATTACTATAGTATGTTGACATAATTAATAAAATATTAAATTAAATCCTAATTAATATTATAAGTTTCATGTGACATATAGGTGATGAAAAAAATAAAGAATAAGAAAAAATAAAAATAAAAAGAGAAGAGTTGATCGGAACATACTTAATCATCAGTGTAACTTCTCTTGTAAAATAATAAAACGCCCATAGTGATTGGAGTCAGATTACTCAAAAAAATACCTAATAATTTTAAGGGGATTTATTTGAAAGATTTAGGAATATATTATTATTCTTAATTCTTGGAATGAATGGTTATAGAATGGTAGAGAGAGGGGTTTTTCATACATGAGGAGAGTGGTATTTTTAGAATAAAATATTATATCAAAGGTTAAACAAGTAATAGTGAATAGTTTTCAATATAAATAATATAAAAATATAATATAATGGGTTTAATACATTCAATCCCCATTATAAATCTAATTAATTGGTTTATTAAAAATGAAAGTGGAAAAAATAAGAAATTTTGATTTTAAAAATTCAATTTTGACTTTAGGTTTTGGAAAGTTCTTTTTTGGTTAGGAAAGAATTTTTTTTCAATGTCAATTATTCATTCATGAAATAAAATTTATAATGTCTTAACCCAAATTTCTACAATGGATTGCGTCATTACTACATAATTAATGATTCAGTTTAATATTCATCGGTTATGTGAAAACTGTAATTTACTATTCACCCAAAAATTGATGTATTTCAAGAAATTTTCAAAAAAAATAAGCCTTATAAAATTTCAACAAGATGATTTCAAAAATGATATACATTTTATCGAAATAAATTTCTAACATTGGTAGTTTTAATTTTTAATAAATAAATTGTTAATTTTACAAAATACGTTAAAATACAACTTATTAAAAATGTGCTTATATTTTGTTTTTAGTTTTTTAACCATGGAATTTATTTTTTTGGAACTATAATTTTCAAATTTAATTAAATTATAAATAATAAATATTATTTATATCCAAATTTATTATTTTGAGGTGAAACTACTATTCTAACGGTTATGAGACTATTCGAGTTGGTATGGTTACTATTCCCAATAGTTAGGTTATCATTCCAACAGTCACATTACTATTCCAATGGTCACATTGCCTCTTTAAAATACCTATACTTTAATTTATTAAATATTAAACTCAATTCCTATAAAAGTTCTATATTTCTCATTTCTGTAATGCTTTATGGTTCACTAATATTTTTTCTCTATACTGTTGGTAGTAGGGGTGATGATTCTAGTAGATTGGGGAAATCCATATTTTCCCATTTTGGCTTTTCTATTTTATATTTTTTGTCCAATTTTAATTTTTGTAATTTTAATTAGTTTCATTGTAAATTTATATAATAGTTTTTATTAATGATGTAATTTTTTTTGTTTCCCAATATTTTTTATGATTATAATATTATATAATATTATACAACACACATTTATTTAGGAAACAAATATTACTAATAAAAATTGGGTCATTACATTCTTCCCTATTTTAGAAATTTTTTCCTTGAAATTTCAACTCATATTATTCGATTTATAATATATGAGGGTACATATATTTCCTTGTTTCCTCAAGTTCCTAATTTAATTCTTTATACATGTGGTTCTTCCACTATAATTTGACAATGTTTGTTGTATTATTGCATAGAAATTTTTTTTATGGGTTATGATCTTCATCGGATGGTCATCATATGAGATCTTATTCTCCAATTTTTTAACCTTTGGATTCAGCGCATGTGAGGGGTCATGTATATAATTTCTCAGGATTGAAACATGGAACGCGTCATGAACTTGATCAATATTTTGTGTATGTTGAAGTTGGTAAGCCACTTAAATTATATGTACAATGATCTAAAATGGGGTAATGAATCTTGTTATATGCTAACCTTTATTTTCTAACAACATGAATCTCTTCCATGGTGATATTTGAATGAAAAATTTGTGTCTAGTATCTAAATCTAGGTCCCTATGATGGTTTTCAGTATAGCTCTATAACTGACTCTAGGGAGATTTTACATATTTTTGAATGGATCTAACATTCTTTGACATATCTTGTACATTTTAGGTCCACGTAGACAAATTAGAGTTCTACATCGCTTCCCATACAGAGCTACGTATGGATCCATTTGAAAACTTGAGTGGAAGATTTTGTTATATGAGAAGTCAACCAATGAGATATTTATATCCCTTAAACCTTTTAATTACATTAAATATGATATTATCATGTCCTAAAGTATAAGAATAGTCCATTCATATGGGTCAACATTTTGGGGGTGATAGTCTATATTGAAATTCAAGTAGTTACTTAACGAATTTAGAATACTTATCCATAATTTAGATGGGAACCATGAATCATGATAATATATTATCAAAAGTGGAACCCCATCAGCCTCACCAAATCCATCACGTATATATTGTAATGTTTTTCAAGTGATAAATCTTCCCTCATAGAAATAAATATGGACGTCTTGGTGTGTTGATACACCACATACCATATCAAATTGTTACCTTTGGGTGTCTTTGGGAGGTGAGTGAAAGATTATATAGTGACACTATCCCATTTTCATGTAGGTATAGGAGATGATTTAATCATCCCTTTGGACTTATTTCACTCTGCTTTAAAGTGCTGACATACTAAACACCTTTAGATATGCTCTGCAATCTCTTTATTTATTTTTTCCTTCTATAAGTGTTCTCCGATATCATAGAGTAGCTTGTTAATTTTAGGATGGTTAGATAAAGATGAGATAGGTGAATTATCCAAAAGCTCCTTCTACATCTCAGATAAAAAAGGCACACAAAAACTCTTTCCAAACTAAATCCCACCATAATCATCGATGTAGAACTCATATAGTTTCCCATCCTTTACTTCAATCACCTTTTATTATATCTCTAGATAACCCCTTTGTAAATCCTTTATCTTATCTTGGATATATGGTTAGGAAATAATTTGTTCAATGTAGGACATATTCCCTACCATTAGGACTTCACATTTCATCCTTTGCATATCCATGAAGATAGGGTCTTTCTCAATTCCCATCATGGATAGAGTAGTAATTTATTTTCATCAAAATGAATTAGTTACCTTATTCTCATTTCTTGAATAGTAGTGAATATGTAAACTATAGTCATTTATTATCTCTTAATATCTTCATTCAAACAATTTGAGCACTATTTGTGTTAACAAATACTTTAGAGTATATTGATCATTACATATATCACACTTTTCACCATAGAGGTAGTTCCACCTAATATTCAGAGAAAAAATCATATCTTCTAACTTCATATCATCTGTTTGGTAATTTCTCTCATGGATATTCAACTAATGTGAAGTATATAATAAAAATTTATCATTCTACATGATTTCACTACCCAAATCTTTCATCAAATAATTTTTTCATATTACAAAACCTTTTACAATTTATGTCAGTGAGAGTACATGTGAAATAATTATACTCTAGTTCATATTCTTAAATATTTCTCCACATTATTCTGTCTATACATAATTTACCCCTTTCCATGTTAACAGAGTTAGTGACCTAGAAATCATGATAAATTTATCACAGTGTCATTAGTACATAGTTATTCCAAATAAACTATGGATTTCATGGACACTAGTGGGTCTAAACCATTCCTCAATTACTTTGGAATTTTAAGGGTCAAAATAAATTCCCTCAATTATGATTATGTGATCCTATAATGTGACATTATATATCCAAAAGTCGCACTTGTTGAACCCAGTATACATTTTCTCCTTCCTAAATGTCTCCATCACAATCCTCATATGCTCTTCAGGTTCCTCAATACTCTTAGAGTAAATTATAAAATCATCAATTAACACTAAATAAAATATATCTAGTTAGTAATTAAATACTCCATTTATAAACTCCATAAATATTTCATGGAAATGTTTATGTCTACAGGGCATTAAAATGAACTCATAGTGTCGAGATCTTATATGGAAGATTGTCTAATAAATTTCTTCCATCATCACCTTTATATCATGATATCTATAATTAAGATCTTCCTTTGATAATTACTTAGATCCTTATAGGTTATCAAATAAGTCATAATTATTTGGAAGAGGATATTTATTCTTTATGGAAATCTTGTTGATCTCTTGGTAATCTATACACAGCTATGTTGATCCATCCTTTTTCATTACGAAGAGTACTTCCATACCCCAAGACGATACAGTGTGGAATATAAACCTATTTTCAAATTCTTTTATAGATACTTATTTAACTATTTTATGTTGATTTGGGAATCTTGTAGTAGAATTTGAAGAGACTAGTGGCACCAGGTTTAAGTTCAATTGAGAACTCTACCTTATAATCTAGGAAAATCTAGGTAACTCTTTGGGAAATATATTAGTTTATTAGATAAAAGTGGGTTTTCCCTTTAAGTTGATACCTTAAATTAATTAAACCATTTTGGAATGGTATGATTATTTATAGGTTATCAACACCCACATAATTGATCAATTTTCCAAATTAGATTCATGATCTTCCTTATATTTTTAGAGGATCTTTGGATAGGTCAAAATATGATAAGATTTTTCTTTTTCAAAAAAATTGATGTGTGATATATATAATAATATCCAATATATACCTAGTATATCATTTAATTCCAATAAGGTATATATTAAAAGATTCATTAGAAGAATTTTAACCCCCCAATATTTTGTTAAATATTTTCGTTCTTGAGTTGAAATAATTTTCTGATATTATTCAATTCACACAATACTAAATTTAGATTTTGTTATACAAAAAACACTATGTTTAGATTTCATCATATTAAACACCAATATAAGAATGTTCTACATGCAACATCATCTTAACTTGAGATATACACAACTCTATGCTTGTATTTTTTTACACAGAATGTCGAGTTCCTTTGATAGATTCTGTTACATGAATTACTTTGTTTTGCAAAAAAATAGTATATTATTAGAATATGATTATTCAGTATATAGTAATATATAAACAAGAAATTTAATTATAGGTTATGATTAGTGTTAATTAAATTATGAAAATATAAGATTCATAATATAAATCCATTGGTAACTAATTAATTAGAAATGAAAATATATACTATCTGCTTATAAAGGAAATAGATTTATTTTTAATGCTCTCAAAATCATTTTGTATTAATAAAAAAAATTAATTATAATTTTTGAATGATATTAATGAAAAATATATATGATATATTTAAGTAAATATTTTTTATTTTCATATAGTATATTTTATGGTCATAATATAAGACCAAACCAAATCTTATGCATAAAAACCTATATTTTTCAAAAGGGTAATTTTATTTCCTTTTATTGGAGATCCAATTTTTAAATTAATTTTTTACACTTATAATTTTTATATGATAAAACAAAACTATAATTTGAAATTGGTGTTACAAAATTTCTTTTGTTTTAGTTTTTGGTATTTTTTATAAGATTCATTTTTTGATAAATAGTGAAAGTACTGAATTTTAATTGAAAATAGTTTTTTATAGAAATAATTTATAGTGATTAATTATATTTTTCATTGGTTTTAATGTAATATTATTTAAATTTTTATTCCTTTAACATTATTTAGTTCATTTTAATCATTATTAAATTGAATTTAGATATAAAAATTTTTCAATCTTTTGCATGTTTTACCTTTAATGACAAATTTTCCCACCCCATCAATGAGAATAATTTAAAATTAATTTCTGTCAATTCTATGTTTTGAATATGGAAAAATAGATTCCATAATTTTAAACGGAAGGTAAATTTTTTTAAATATGTACCTTTTATTTTTTGATATTATGAATAATAAATTTCGTATTATTTTTTACCCCAGTTAAGGCTATATGGGGTAATTAAAGGTAAAAATAATATTATAACTAATATAAAATTACAATGAAACTTTTACTAATTCCATTTCATTAGAATTTTTTGTCTGAAATATTCCTTGGGTGGATTATATGTTGGTTTGGAGTACTTTAACACTTTTATAGTATTATATTCAAAGGAAACACAATTTTGTCACACTTTTGTTTTTAACAAGAGAAATATTTTAAATATATTGTTATATAATGGATTTTTTAAACTATAAATTGCCTTTGGAAAAATAATTTTTTGAAAATATTATGTTGATTTATTTATAATTTTTAAGAGATAAATAATTAAATTAAATAGTGACACAATGTTGATGTTGTAATTGATTAATTAATGTGAGAATCAAATAAATGATATAAAAAATTAAAATAAATATAATTTGATATAATTAATTATATCAAATAATTTTTTGGAATAATTTTACTTGTTAGGGAAAATTTAAATGAGTTTTTTTAATATATCATTTTGTTGTGATATTTTTAAAAAGTCATGTAATGAATGGTATCAAAATAGACATTGTTGATGTTTTGAAATAAATTATATTTTATACAATGATATAAAATATATAAAAATATAAGATTTTAAAAAAAACTGGGATAAGTAAAAAAATATCATAAATGACTCATTTTAAGTTATTTTGGTATTTTATAGTAACTAATTTAACTAATAAGTAGTAAAAATAAATTTTGTCAGAGTAAGAGTTGAAGAGATTAATTAAAGGTTAAATCCAAATGATAAGGGTAATAATATGACCTTAATATGTCTAAAAATTATTCATTGAAAGGATTTATATCATTAACAATCTTATCTCCATCATAAATCACTTTTGATCCATCTAGAATAAAAAATTAATTTATATTAATTTATTATTTTAGGATATTCCAAGAGTACCCCTCCCCTCTCTTTTAAAAAGGCACTTATCCTTATATTTTATTAAAACCAATAAATACATTTTAATAATACAACATGTACCCATGTATCCTCCCATATTCCTTCCCTTAATCCCAGAATCATTACTTTGGTCAAAATCCAAACAATATAGTCCTCTTGTGAAAATTAAAAGGAGATACCCAAAGAATAGGTAATGCTCATCAACAAACATTATTATCTTATTTCTTCATTGGAATCCTTATATAATTATTATTTAATGTTTGTATAATAAAAAATATATCCTCAATTTATTGGGATTATTTTATAATAATGGTTTGACCTACACTCACACACACTTACATATAATGCGTAACGGACCTACCATTCTAGTGCACGGCGAACTACAACCTCACGAAATGTGGTTGTTCTTTTTTCCTTTACTACCTCTCATGGTTGGGAATTATGATGGAAGCTATATATTTTGTTATATATATATATATATGATATTTATGATATAATTACACATTTTGATTTATAATATCATGACTACCTTTTTACCATCTAATATTTTTAGAAAATGATAACATCGCTCGTGTGTTTGTATAGCTTAGCATCTCTGCATTATGATGTGATTTTTTATTCACTTATATTTCATGGATGGTAATAATAATAACATTTTTAACAATAAATATTCTATATGATATAAAAATTATTTTGTAATGATGATATATCATACAATTTCCTTTCTTTTAACTTGATAAGAAAATGAAAATAACATTCTTGTGTCTGTACGGTCTACTATCTCTATGAATGGGGTATTCCATTTCATATACTGATATTTTATAATATTATTATAAATGTTTATATATAGAATATATATGATATATAAGTCATTTTTTTCATTCTGTAAATAAGTAAATCATGATTTAAGTGAGAGGATCAAGAATGAAAATTCAAAAAATGTATGATAAACAAAGTGATTGTTACCCGAAAACGTTACTTTAACAAGGGAATTATTAATAAACGAGTAACAGAAGGTCATAAGAAAATAATATATGGTATATAAATATATATGAATATTATTATTTGGTATATGTATAATAAACATGTATTTATTTTACATGATGTTTTAACATGTTCAATAAAATTCAGTGCTTAGGGTAAGGGAGTTTCATCTCCCTTTTTAATTTCGTAACACACATTCCACAATCACCACTAAAATTTTTTTTGTGATGTATATATTGACATATGAAATATTATATAATTAATTTCATTTATTTAACAAAATTAAAATACTTAGTTTATGTTATTATTTCATGGTGTTTTTGATTCTAAAGTTACTCATGTAGTTTGAGATTTTTGTCTCACTTTTATTTTTGTGGGACACATGCCTTATACACTACTTTTTCTTTGTAAGTTGTGTATATACTTCCCATAAATTTTTTTCCTGAGTTTATCCAGAATATTAGAGTATTTTCACATCCATAATATATTATTTATTTCAGGGTTAATATGATTCTATTTATTTGAATGTGTTGAGTATTTATTCCCCAATCTCATCAATATTTGGTATTGTTTTGTCTTAAATATCTATTGGGTAATATTTATATTCCACTTCCATGATTTCTAAAAATGTTTTGAAAATACTATTTATAAATATCCAATGAATATTTAAAGATATTTTTACACATGTTTTAATTTTAACTATATCTTTTGAAAGGAATAATTTTTATTCATCTTTTGACCAAGGTACTTCCTTTGACATTTCCGACAAATGTATGAGTAGAATATTTTTTAAAACTAATATGGAATGGATGTTTTTTTACAATTTCATGATTTTTTAATGAAAATATTCCATTAAAATCTTACAAAATTATTTTCAAAGAAAATGTTCTATTATAAATTTTCATGGTATTTTATGTAAAAAAAAATTTCAATGAAAGGATATTTTCCCCAAAAATTATTCGCAATTCATTTCTCAAATGTTACATGTGTTTTAATGGAGATATATTTTTCAAGGATGATATATATATTATTTCTCTGGTTTTTTATTTTTATAATGGAATGATATTTATGAATCCCATTTCTTTTCATCGGTTATGTTATGATTGAATGTTTTTTATGAAACCCATTTCTTTTCATGGGATCTAATATGATGAATTATTTATGTTTTCAGGGAAAACATTTATGGTTTTATTTATGTGATTGGTGCTACCTATATATTACTCAAATTAATTGAGTAATGATAAATGTCTTATGATCTAAAAGTGTACATTGGAGGGAACCCCAAGCCTAAAACAAGAGGGTACAAAAAAAGGGCATCCCAATGCCGAAACGAGAGGGTACATGGGAGGGAATACCAATCCTGTAGTAGGAACACATGATTTTATCAAAATCATAACATGTAACAAATTTTATGGAATTGATCCTTGGGATAGTGTTTCTATGCTATGTATATGCCGAAATTCCATGTCTTATTCAAATAAAAAAATTTCAAGGATTATGCTCTAGATTTCCTTATGATTCATGTCTTATGAACTCCAAATCATTATGTCATGATTCATGTTTACAATATTTTATATAGAGGGTATTCTCTACTAATGATCACTATAACATTATCATATCATTATGTTCATGATATTCTTATGAATTTTCTTTATTAAACCTTATTGAGAATTTGAGCTCACCCCTTTCTTATGTTTTCCTTCCTCGGGTTATGAAGGAAGGTTTTCATGTGGAATTACTAGTGGGGACATTTTTTTGGAAAACATTGAATATATTTTAATAAGTTAGAATATTTGTTTCCATGTTTTCAAAGTCAATAAACTAAAAAAATCATAGGGAAAATATTTTTTTATTGATTTAAGCATTCCACAAAATTGATGTAATGTCTATATACATAAAGCCTGGGTTTTTATAGTCAGTATCAGAACAAATGTTTATTCAATCATTCGAAAATAAGATAATAAAACCTTAGTGAGATCCCCTAGGAGATTTTAAATCATATTTTTATGGATTTCTCTAAATATAATTTTATGTATGAGGAAAAATATAGGGAAATAACGTAGATTTTTTGTAAATGATAGAGTGAGTGGTTTCCTAGTATTGAATCCAAGTCTGGTTACTACAAATAGATGCAGATTTGG
The DNA here is from genome assembly GCA_963277665.1 of Viscum album. Taxonomy (NCBI): domain Eukaryota; kingdom Viridiplantae; phylum Streptophyta; class Magnoliopsida; order Santalales; family Viscaceae; genus Viscum; species Viscum album. Next base: position 48,641,539 of record OY728152.1, on the reverse strand, counting down.
AACAGATGTACCTAGGGGTAAAAAATAAAATCATGTTTGTTGGACATGACTCTATCATAACTCGGTACACCACAATGGGCCTTAATATACACCCGGTTCTATACTCTCTGAGTATATTCTTTATGAATTCACAAAATCTTTTTGAACCATCATGAAGGATTTAAAAATATGTTCTCTATTAATAACATAATATAAACCTATAGTGTCCTAGATTGATGAAGGATTAATAGTTTGGACATACTATATGTAATTTTTTATGATTATGTATTTCTTTCACTATGATAAGTGTTTCTCAAATTTTTTATTTCTGGTTTTAGTCAATGGAGGGAATCAGAAGGAACTCAGTTATCATTTAATTTGAGGAAAAATTTGATGATAATCAATAAAATGGGATGATCACTAGATAGAAATATATTATCATTATGTCAAATCCTCTATCATGATATATTATTAACAATGTTAGCTTTGGTGACTTAAAAACATGTCAAATAAGATGGATATGGAGATTTATAAATTTTCACATTTTTAGGAAGATATAAGAAATAATACTTGGTTTCATACATGTCAAGAATAAGGTAAGAATATCCCTAAATAATAACCTAAATGTATGGGAATATGTTATCTCTAAAGGAAAAAGGTTCATAGATTTTGGAATTTTCATGCAGTTCAATGTCTCGTCTATAGAAAAAATTGGCATTACGCGGCACAATTCCCTAACCTAAAAATTGACTTCTAAACTAAAAAAGGACATATTCCATGCCAATAATTTAATTGTATTGATTGAAGTCATAATGTAATTGGATTATATAATTTTGAATTCTGAATTGTATAAGGATTGTTCACCTTTTGTTTTTTACTAAGGATTTTCAAAAATATGATGAATAGTATTGATGAATAGGAAAATTGATTTAATGTAAAATTGATATTATTGGTAAAAAATATTAAGTCAAATATAACACTTAATGTGTAACTACTGTTATGATAATGATGTTTGGATTAGAGACATGTTAGAAATCAATATTGTTTTGGACGGTACTGATTACCTTTTAACTGATAAATGATTTCTTGAAAAATAATTATTATGCTACCATGGATAGAGTTTATAAAATTTTTTGGATTCAAGGAATATATCTAACAAACATTGGAAAAAGGAAATAATCATTCTTTGAATAATTATGTATGGTAATTCTCATTATTAACATGATTCAAGATAATACATGATGAATGTATTCGCATTTTTGGAATGCGAAAACCAAGAACTACTTTGTGTTATATGGTAGATCAATGTTAAGATAATTCCATGACCTTATTTATAATGTTTTGGATTTTCATATTTCAGAAGTGTTATATGGTTAACCATTTAACTAATGTTTATGTTAAACTTATGATGAAGTTTGTGATATTAAAGTATTATCTCACCACTTGGGGATTTATTCATATTGGATAACATGTGGTGACAACTTTATTTTGGTTGTAACTGAAGACATATGGGATATATTATCATGGACCTCATGATCAAATAGTGCTTTAGGAATGAAAAATCACCTTACTTTTTGGAGAAATAAGTGAGATAGAATTGATTAAGGCATGACAAAGGGTGAGATTGTATTGAATCAAGTAAGTATATGTTCTAATGAAAAAATTTCAACCCTATTGAATAGATTATGAAACCAAAAAGGTTATCCTAGTACCTTCTTTTCTGATAAATCAAATGTCCCTCTTAGATCATCATAGATTTAAGTCTTTATGGTTGCTAACACTCTCCTGACCTTATTTTTTATCACTCTCCATTGTAACATGATGGTTTGATTTTGCTTTTATGTCCATGTTTTCACTTTACATCTATGTTATCTTATGGGAAACATAGTTTTGAGTTAACTATGGGTTACTGTTTTGTTTATAAATTTCCTTCTTAAAATGATGTTTTAGTAATCATTTTTATGATGTGGGTTTTAATGAAAAAAAATCATGTATTTATCCTATGATAAATCAAATGTATTTAGAGTGATAAATTAATTTTAAGGTGGGAAGAATGTAACACCTTGAGATTTTGTTAAATATTGTTTTCAAATTAATTTAATCTTTTCGATATTTTTCATTTCACAGAATAGATAGTATAGCTTTTATTTTGAGAAAAACAGTATGTTTGTCTTAAATTTTATGCCCCACCAAGATATGATTGTTCTACCAACAACACCAGATTAGCATATAGTATGCAAAACATTATTCTTGGATTCAATTATACACAATTTAAAGTTCCTTAGATATCTTCAGTTAGACACAAGACCAGGTTTTACAGAACAATAGTACATTATAAGAATATAACTATTTAATATATATTAAGATATAACCTAACTATTAAATTATAAGATATGAATAATATTAAATATCTTAGGAAAATATAAGGATTATAATATAAATTCATCGGTTACCAATTAATTATAAATGAAAATATATACCAATTGATTATAAAGGAAATAGTTTTATTTTTAATGCTCGGAAAGTCATGTTTTCTTAATAAATTAAATTATTTACAATTTTTGAATGATAGTAATGAAACATATAAGTTATATATTTAGTCTAATACTATTTATTTTTGTCTAATATAATTTATAGGCATAAGATAATATAAACCTTAATCTTATGCATAAAGACCTTGTATTTTCAAACGGGTAATTCTTTCACCTTTTAATGGAGAACCCATTTTAAATTTAATTTTTTACAATTTAAATTTGTTAAATGAAAAAATAAACATATTATATGAAATATAATTATAAAAATTTTCTTTGTTTTAATTTATGATATTTTTCTGATAAGATTCACTTTTTGATAAGTAGTGATAAATAATCATTTGTAATTGAAAATAGCTATTTCGTGGAATTTATTTTTTATAGAATAATAATTGTTTTTGGTTTTAAATTTTAGTTATTTAAAAAATTAGCATTTAACTTTATTTAGGTCATTTCAATAAATTTTACAGTGAATTTAGATATAGAAACGACCCAATATTTTTCATATTTTAGCTTTAATAACTCGTTTTCTCAACACGCCAACATGATAAATTTTAAATTAATTTCTTCAAATAATATATTTTTAATATGTTAAAATGGATTCCATATTTGGAATCAAATATTCAGAATTATTTAAATACCTCCTTTTATTTTAGGTCATTATGAATAGTAACTTTAGTAATATTTTTTATTACCACTATTAAGGGTAAATCATGTAATTAAGGTTAGAAATTTTGTAATAATTAATATAAAATTAGGCTAACACTTATCCTAATATCATTTTTTGTGTTTTATTCGACCAAAATATTCTTTGGGGCCATTTTATGATCAGTTGGATCCACTTAGAGGACTTTAACACTTTTATAGTATTATATTCAAGGGAAAGACAATTTTATCACACTTAAGTTTTTATGAAGTGACATATTTTTGATATGGTGTTATATAAGGAATATATTCATATATAAATATTATATGGAAAGATAAAAAAATTATACATCACGGTAATTCATTTATAATTTTTATGACATAAATAATATAATTAAATGGTGATAAAATGAAGATGTAATAATTGTTTAATTAAAGGGATAATCAAATAAATGATATGAAAAAACTAAAATAAATATAATTTGATATAATTAATTTCATACACTAATTTTATGGATTAATTTTACATTTTAGGGATCATTAAAGTAAATTTTGTTGAATATATCTTATTTTTATGATATTTTAAAAATATCAAGTATTAAATAGTGTCAAAATTGACATTTTTGATATATTAAAATAAATAATATTTTATTAAATGATATAAAATTTATAAAAATATAATATTCATCCAAATAATTAGGTTAAGTCCTAAAATTTAATAAATGACTCATCTAGGGTTATTTTGGAATTTTATAGTGACAATATTAAACCATAAGTAGTTAAAACACATTTTGACATGATCAGAGTTAAATAGATGAATTAAGGGTTAAATCTAAAAGATAAGGGTAATAATATGACCTAAACATATCTAAAAATTATTAGTTGATATTATTTAGATATATCCTCTTATTATATTATACATTACTCATTTTGGTTCTTTTTTTAATTAAATAATAATTTATATTGATTCTATATTTTAGGATATTCCAAGAGTTCCCTCCTAACTCTTATAAAATGGAACCTATCCTATCCTTTATTCACACATATAAATCCATTTTTATCAAAAAAAATCTATGCAAGGAACCTCCAAAAATTTTTACCATAATCCTAGAAGCATTAATTGGTTCATAAGTCAAACCAATGTATTCCTTTTTTGCAAATCAAAAGGAGATGCCCAAAGAATTGGTAATGTTCATCAACGAATGATTTTATTTTATTTATTCATTTAACTCCACCAATTATTTTTATTTAATGATTGTATAATAACCTCATTATTATAAATATAATTTAATATTTTTATATTTAGGGTTATACATACACTCACACACACTTCCATATAACAGGTAATGAACTTACCATTCTTGGGTACGTTGAACTATCTCCTCATGAAATGCTTTTGTTCGTTTTTCCTTTACTAACTTCATGGTTATGAATTATGATAGAAGATCTATTTTTATGTGATATTTATTATATTTATGGTATTATTAAAATTATTTAATTATTATATCATTCATACCTTTTTACCATCAATTAAATTGTGAAAATGATTACATCGCTTATGCGTATGTAAGGCTTAACATATTCACGTTGTGATTTAATTTTTTATTCACCCATAATTCATGGATGATAATAAAATTGAATATTTATTAATATATATGTTTTATATGAAATAAAAATTATTCTCTAATGATAATATATCATATTATTTATTTTCTTTTAATTCAAAAAAAATGGAAACATCGTTCAGGCGTACTTATGGCCTACTCTCTACATGAACAGTGTATTCCATTTCATATATCTATATTTTATAATATTATTAAAAATGTTTATATACTGAATATATATGTGATATAAAATCCATTTTTACATTTTTTAAATAAGTACATAATAATATTTTTAATAGGATCAATAATGTCAAGTCAAAACATCTAAGATGAACAATGGGGTTATTACTTGAAAACATTACTTTAACAAGGGAATTGTTAATAAACGGATAATATAAGGTCATAAAGAATTAATATTTGGCATATATATATATATTAATATGATTTTTTATATATGTATAATAATATTATATTTATTAGACAGGAGGTTTTAACATGTTTTATGGATGTCAGGACTAAAGCTAATAGAGATTCAACTCACTTTTTATTATTATTCGATGCAAGCCATATTTACCACTCGCTTTATTATTATGGTGTATATACTGACCTATAACATGTTATATCTTTAATTTAATTTATTTAATGATATTAAAATCATTATTTAATTTTATTAATTCATTGTATTAATTATTCTAAAGTTACTCAAGTAGTAAGGTATTTATGTCTCACTTTTAGTTTTGAGTGACACTAGCATTATACATTATTGGTTCCTTCTACCCAAGGTATATACAACCCATGAATGTCTTTGATTTGTCTTATCTACAAGAAAATTTTATTTTTATACCCGAATAATTTTCTTTCTTTTTTGAGGCATATGATTTTGCTGACTATAAAGTGATGATTATTTATTTCCCAATATCATAAATATTTGGGATTGCTACTTTTTGAATCTTCGTTAGAGTCTATATATCTTCTGCTTCCATATTTTATAAAAATGTCTTCAAAAAAGTTTTTATCATTATACTCTTAATATTTAAATATAATTTTATCCTTTTTAACTATTTACTAAGTGTTTTGAAAGGAATATTTGATTGTCATTTTCTAAATAAGGTACTCTTTTTTACTTTATGATAAAAAGTATGAGAATAATCTTTTTTTAAAATTATACAGAATTAATATATTTTTAATATTTCATGACACTATAACACATTGAATATTACCTTTCAATATTAAAAGGATATTTTCAAATAAAATGTTTCCTTATAAAATTTCATGTCATTTTATGAAAATAAAACATTTTCAATGAAATAATATTTTCCTCAAGAACTATTTACAATCCATATCTCAAATGTTACATCTGTTTCATGGGAGGTGTTTTTTCCAAGGTTGAAATACTTATTATTCATATGGTTGTTTTATGTTTATGATGTAATAATATTAATGAAACCCATCTCTTTCCATGGGTTATGTTCTGATTCAATTATGTTTCTGAAACATTTTTTTATTTGTGGGATCTGATATGATGAAACATTTATGTTTTTTTGGAACACAATTATATGGTTTTTAATATGTGATGGGAGGGAAATATACCTTTATCCAGTGCATTAGGTAATTATAAATGTTTTATGAGCTCAAAGGTTATATGGGAGGGAATCCCAAGCCTGAAATAAGAGGGTACACGGTAGGGAATACCAATCTTAAAACAAGTGGGTACACTAGAGGGAATACCAAGCCCGAAGCAGGTACAATGGTGGTTATCCCAAGACAGACATGTTATTATGATCATTGAAGGCATCCTCCAAATAATTTTTTTATATGATTATGTGTATTCCATAATTTCAAGTCTTATTCTAATGTTATTCTTTCTCGGACTATGCTCTTGAAGTCCTTATGATTCATGTCTTATGAGTTACAAATCATTGTTCCATGATTCATGTTTAAGCTCTTTGAAATTAACAATATGATATTGTAATGATCATGATCACATTCTCATACCCTTATTTTCATGATATGCTTACGCATTTCCTTTACATACACTTATCGAGCATTTGAGCTGACTCCTTATGTTTTCCTTCTCTAGGACACCAAAGAAGTATTTTAAGATGAATTTCAAATGGGGAAGATATTTTTGGGAAACATTGAATATATTTCACTGAGTTAGAATATATTTCTTTCTACGTTCCAAAAGAAACTAAACTAATATGATCTTTGGGTGCCTTTTTTAAAATAACTATGTATTGCACAAAAGTGATAAAATTCCATTGTATGTCAAGTGTGGTTTTTTATAAGAATATTCCCACAAAAAAACTACAGGATAAGTTTCCAACACATGGGTTCCAATTATTTCATTAATAAGTATTTTTATATAAATATTTACTTTGAGGTATCGGGGCTTCGATTCAAAAAATTTGGAAAATTTATAGGATATATAGGAATTTGTAGAACTAGAATCAAATGAAACTTTTTTCATTCTTGAGTAAATAGGAAGTGTACATTGTGTGATTTCATTTTCTCACTCAACATTAGCCGTATTGAGGGCATCATATTTTCCATTATTCTTTGTCATTTGTGGATATTGATGCTGATTATCCTCAAGGAACCTTAGTTTAGAACATTGTCCTTAATAGTTCCCTTTCTCCCTAAAGTTAGATCATTGAACCATGGGAAGTGATTTTCTTTCCTCCATCACATTGGATCGATTATCCATGTCTCTTCAACATACATGTTCATGGTGTCCTTCTCTCCCACACTTGAAGCATTTCCCCATCCATTTTAGGCAATTCCAATGATGTTTCTTCCCCAATTTTTAACATATGGGTATTTAGATCCTCTTTTATTCTTTTTCATTTACACACTATCTTAAAACCCTATTCTTATCTTCATATCTCCCTAACCATGGGACTAGTCTCAAAACATGGTCCCAAATTTAAGATAACTTCAAACCACTTCTTCATAACTACCAATGTCTTGGATAGCCAAATACATTATAAGGTGTACTTTTAATGTAGTAATCAATATATATATTTTTCTATAAATTTTTATAACCAAAATTGATGTGTATATTGCAATCCATGTGATTTTTTCCCAAGAATATATGGCATATTCCCCTTACTTTTATTCAACTAAACGAATTCTCAGTCCATATTTGTTTTAAGAGTTTGATAAAATTAATTGTTAATAAATATATTATTAAATACTACCCACAATATATCATCTATTTCATCATTAAACTTTGTGTTCTTAATCAATTACCACTATTTATTGGAATCTCCATTAAGATGATAGATATCTAGAGTCACCTTATTTTTACCTTAACAATGGATCATAGAAAATTACATCTACATTAACATAACATATTGTTACTCAACAGGTGCATTAGATGTTCCACTAAACATCGGTGGGAATTTCCATATAATGGAATCAATGGCTACTTTCACTTTTTTGGGTGAGGATGGTCATTACATGTGGTTTAGGTTATTGTTCATAGCCTACTAATGTAAGGTAAGGATTTTTATAAATTTTTTAACACCACATCCCACACCATTGGGGATGTCATTTGGAAAATAATTACATTGTCATCACATATGGTTTTTACCTAGTTTATACTAGTTAACAGTGTTTTATAAAATATAAATGGTTTGAAATACATTTAAGCCAACAAGACATGAATAACTTATTCTTTTATCAATTAATACTAACACCATATATAATGGGATATTTATGTTTAACATTTTATAAAAATATTATCTAGGTATTTTTTACCTATATATATGTTTAACATTATGGTTTTCACTATTGTTTTATAATAATACTTCAAATATTAAATAAAATATTCTCTGATATCAACTATAGTGACCCTATTTTTCTTACATAACTATTACATCATTACCAATATAAACAACATAATAGAGATAAAAATCCATGATCAAAAGGCTTAATATCTTGGGAAATTATGCTCATACATAACATTTATATAATAAAACAAAAAAATTTGTTTAAATAATTCTTCTTTATCAATATTAAATCTTTCATTCTCATTAATACATGTCATCACATGAGGAAGTACAATAAAGGGGTGAGTTAGAAGCCCAGTAAAATGATGAATATGGGACATGAATCATTATAAAATAGGAGATAATAATAATCTTCATAATAACATAAATATAGTATCATCATCAATATTAGGAGGGAAACTAGTGATAAATTTGGTGCATGCAAAAATGAAAAAAAAAAGAAACATCATGTCATATTGGTCAAATATCACACATAGTTGTGAACAAAGATAACCTCATGCTCACACATAAATATGTGTACAATCATATCACCATTATGGAAAAAATATTTCTTCATTTTCACACATATTACACATTATCTCCTAAGATACATCACATTACCTGATGCATTTTAGGTCTATATAGTTCTATTTCTACCCGTCACAACAAAATATTTTAATAAGCATGCATGCCACATAGAATGAATTACTATTATATTCATGAATTAACTCATTGAAATGGATGGGTTTCATTAGGATTTCATAAATAATTACTTCATGAATAGACATGGGATACCAAAATGAAAAATAGAAGAACATAATTTTTTTAGGTTTCATCATTCTCGCATGAATAATAAATAACTCAGGAGGAGTTAAATATGTGTTTTTGAAAGAAGTTTTCATTTAGAAAATATCTTTATTTTTCATAAAATCAAGTATGAAACTTGTATATCCACTAAAATAAAGTGAAAAATAAGTAAATGATTATTTAGAAACATTATATGTGTGTTCATAACAAAGATATTTTGAAATAGGTACTACCCAAAGAAAAGGAGTTAGGTTTTAGAATCCCCTTTACCATTATTCCAGCATTATTACATCACTTTTGTTCTTCCTAATTAATAAACATAAATATATTAAAAAATAATTATATAAGTAAATTATTATAATTTCTACCAATATTTATTACTAATAGTAATTTTATTATGTTTAAAAGTTTCCTTTGTTATTGGGTATTCATTTTGATATCATATTTTACATTAAAAAAATTTCCTAAGATTTCTCTATTTTGTTAAATGTAATATATAAATTAGTATAATTAATTCATAAAGCATATAATACATGTAATTAAATATTTATATTTTATATATACTTAAAATTTCCCATACATTAATGTGGTTTCAATAATTGACATTGCAATGTCTTTATAGGTGGTTTACTAACCATTGAGTAGACATTCTCGAGAGAGAAAGAAAGGGAAGTTTGAAATTAATATATATTAAATATTACACTTAATGTAGATTTAAATCATTAATGTTATTTTAACATACTTTATAATCAATATTATATGGTTTTTTTGTGTACTTTTAGGTGAACACAAAGATAAGGAGAAAAGTAAATAAAAAACTAAGATATGAGTGGATGAGAACTTAATCCTTGTTGTAGCTTCTCTTGAATAAAATATTATGTCAATGGTAAAATATGTAATAGTTAATTTTTGAAGACATGAATCATATATAAATATATTTTAATTGTTTTAAGACCTTAATTCCAATTTATAATTTGAATTCAACTGTTTATTATAAATGAAAATGGGAAAAAATAAAAATTCTTATTTTAAGGAATCACTTTTCACTTTAGGTTCTGGAAAGTTCCATTTAAGTTTGGAAATTAATTTTGTTCATTTTTAATGAATAATATATTTAATAAAGTTTATCATGGCTGAAACTCATGTTCTATAAAGTATTATATCATTATTACATCTTCAATTATGTAATTTCAGATACACTGATTATGTGAAAAACATTATTTTTACTATTCAACAAAAAATAAAGCATCTTAAAAACATAAGAAAAATCACCATTATAAATTTTATACATGATGATTTTAAAAATCATATTCATTTTTTGAAAACAAATTTATAACACATATTTTAAATTTTTAATATAAAATCTTTTATTTTTAGGAAATACATAAAAATAAATCTTATTAAAAATGAGCTTGTATTTTATTTGAGCCTTTTAATCATGAAATTTATTTCTTGATATTATAATATCTATATTTAATTTAATTAATCATGATAAATATTATTTATATAAAAATTTATTTTTTGTTGTAAAATTGTTATTCTAGTGGTCATGTTATTTTTCCCAACAGTCTTGTTAATATTCCAACAGTTACATTACTATTCATAGGGTTAAATTATCTCCTATAAATAACAATGTTTTAATTTCTTAATTATCCAACTCAAATCCTCTTAAGGTTATATATATCCATTTTCTATAATTTTTATTAGTTTACAAATATTTGTTTCTTCTCTATTGTGTTGGTAGTGGGGTGATGATTCTAATATATTGGGGAATTCAATATTTTTCCATTTTATTATTTCTATTTTATATTTTTTGTCCAATTTCATTGATTGAATTTTTAATTGGTTACCTTTCTGATTAATGAAATAGTATTTATTATTGAAAAAATGTTTTTATTGGTTTCTCTCTCTTTTGTATGTGTATAGTATTATATAATATAATAAAACTCACAATTATTCAAGAAACAAATATTACTAATAAAAACTAGGTGGTTATAGTATGGACCTCTAGTAGTTAGTCATGACTCTATCAAGAGTTTGTCTTGACAGATGATGGTCGGTGGGGAATATGACCCTCATAGATGGGATGTTTGGACTTGGAAGAGTATAGTAGGGAAACGAAAATGAGTAAATGATCTCATGAAGGATATGGTGTAATGAGGATGGTGATTAAGGTTAATGATGTTGGTTTTGAGCCTTATTGAGGCCTCCTACAAATCCCATTGATATGGTAATAAAATCCAACGTCGTTCAAGTGACACATTTGAGATTGTATGGAAGGATCGTACCATTCTTTTTAATGTCATAAAGTAAGTACATATGTGGGTAAATTTGAATATTGGATATAGGGGATCAAATTTTAAATATATATTCATATATCACATAAAAATGGGAATCATAACCGATATAGTTATAATTTTATGGGTGTTTTTGTTATCAAAGTTTAAATAACCATGGTTTTAACAGGGATTATGCATATGTGGATACCTTGAGATTCTTCTTTGGGAATATACACATTTGGAGGAAAAATAAATATTGTAAAGATATACATCTTATAAGGATTTACATAATGGAGGGATGATGTTTATTCTAATGGTATGATGGTTGTAAATCCCTAATCCCATGTGATTCAAGATCAGTGTGAGAAAAAAAAGAGATGGAGGGAGATCAAACACATTCCATTAGGGAATTGGGACAGAACACTATGGTTATCCTATGGAAAATATGATTATGAATCTCTAGGAGGATATAGATCAATGAGAGATGTTGTGAGCTTTCACAAGGAGTTTTAAAATATGAAAAACTATATGGTGGTATCATGGTCTTAATGGGTAATATGGTTGTGTGAATGGATTAAAAGAAACATATTCAATATGGGGGTCTGGACATAAGAATGAATCCTACTTATTCTGATTATTGTTATAATTTGTGTCTTTTAGTACCCATACACATTTCCTGCTGATTGGGGATGAATGTAATAATAAAATTATAATGATATATCTCATGGGATTAGGAATATTGGAGTATTTGGGACTTACACCAATGGGGATTCATGTGTGAGAGAAGGAAAAAATATAGACTCAGGAGGGATTGAATTAAACTCTTGGGGAGTTGGGTAGTTAAATGAGGGTCATGGTGTTATGAAATTGCAAAATATAAGTTTGTTCATGTGATCACATAATAGTTAACGTATCATATGATTTCATAACCAGTATATGTTTTGGTGATCATGTCATAATGATTCATGACTGAGGGATCATTGTGTGGTCATTTGATGGATAAGTCATCATGTGATCTAATTTTTAAGGGGTCATCTTTTGATGTATCTAATTACTACATAAATGGTTCATTCACCTTTGAAATTGTTTCCCATTCTAGTAAGTCCCAATCCTTCGAGGTTACTCAACAATTTTTTCAAGCGAGAGGATTTGAAATCTCCGGATTCTCTTTATCTCTCCTATAATTATTCATATCCAAAATTCTATGCTCGAATAATCCTTATCATAATTATTTAAAATTGATTTTTATAGAGTTAAACCCCCAATATATTTTGCACTTTAAAAGGTGGTACGGGAACATATATGGGCATATGTTAGTGAAAAATTTCAGCATTAGTCGATGACATCTCATGCATTGTCCATGACCCAATGGTATATCATAGATGGAGTCTCCCCAGTACATCATGTGACAAACAATTACAGTGATATAGTCCCATCCATAAAATCCTCAACCTGTATTTCATCCCATAGTCCATTTTTTATGGGGTGAACACATGACTCTCAAAAGTGATGTGAAAATAATAGAGACCATATTATTCTCCCATCATAGGAAACTTATGTTGCATTAAGATCAGTAACCAGGTGATTTTTTTTTCATGGATAAAACCCCTTAAATTTTCTTCAAGGAATTTTATGAATATATTTGGCTTCATTTAATATTTTCTCCCTTTGAGTTTTATGTGTTTTAATAACTGGATCAAAGGCCCATTAATTGGGTATGTAATCTGGGAAAAAATCATTCCTCACCTTCTAAATGCATTTGAACCAAATTGGTAGTTATGGTTTAGTTATTTTCCCCACTTAATTTTTATATAAGTAATCAACATGTTCCCCCCAACAAAATGATTTCTAGAATAATAAGGAAGGACTCAGTTATCAGGAAGAAAATATCTACCTGAGTCTCTTTAGATTTAATATATCTTTTGGTATTATGGGGGACTTTTGGTATTCCACAAATCATCCAAAAATAAGTGGGTGAGGGGTAGTTCATTCCATATATAAATCAAGATTCAAAATATCTAATTTTTCATTTTTCTAGACTCTATTCTAAACAGTTTTACCTGAACACCTCATATGATTAGATCATTTAACAACACTATGATAGCTCCATCATGTAATCCATGTCATGAAACCAAACCACATAACTAATCCAAGGTAACACTCATAACGTGAACCATGTTTCATGTATCTTCATCATGATTATATGATTCACATGATCACTTAGGAATTACATGATCCTATAATGTTTCTAGGGTTATGAAAATTTTATGACCCTATTATGGCCACATGATCATGTGACTTTATATAGGTCATAGGATTTATTTGTGGCTTTCCAACTTGTTTGATTTTTTTATTCAAAAATATTTTCAAATTAAAAATATACAATTGTTATTGTTAAAACTAATTTCTATTTATCCTAATGTAAATGCATTCATTAAAGGATAATGAAGTGGTTCTATATTTCTGGTATTTCATGGTCCTCAATAGTGAATAAAACTATTGTATAATCATTCAGACCACTCATAATCATCTTATGCTTTTATGGAGAATAATGAGATAGAGTATCCACTATTTGATTGGTTTCCTCATATGGATTTAGTCACAAAAATAGTTGCCTAATTTCTCCACATCATGTGGGGATCATAACTTCCACTTGGATACTCTTGAATTACAATACATTCTAGGAAATCATATTACATTTGGTTCATTACGTCTCTAGATATAATAACTCTAACGGATATATTCTAAAGCCTGTGAAAATAGATATTTAAGTGATTTTTCATTTTTTCATTCCTTACACCATTTTTTTAGATTAATCATTAAAAATTTCATATCAAATCATAATTTTGTGTGGTTATCAATCTTTGATATTTGATTTGGTTGAAGCTTTAGAATAGACTGAGGATAACTCTTCTAGTTGAAGCAAACTACTATAGAGTCTTTATCTGAGTTGAAGTATATAGTTTTTTATAAAGATGTGGGGGTTTCCAAATACATTTATAATTGAAATAAAGGTTGGATGGAATAATTTGTTATCTGATGAATCTCAGACATGAAAATATTATATCTGCTACACAGTGATGTTTTTATTTGTCTCTATGATGTCAAGAAGATTTGTGGCATGATGATTTTGGGAGATATATATAATTAGTTCCTTACTCCCTCATCTTCCTAATAATATTTAAAAATGGACTACTCCCATTACTAAGGATCTTATCATCCTGGCTATGATGGTCCCTCGGAAGGACCTATATCTAATGGTTGATATACCCTACATAACGTCTGTCCAAATGTTCCTAAAGATGACTCAACATGATCCCTTATCTATGAATCCCTAGATCTTACCATCATAATAATCTCATGGGGAAGAAGTTTTAAGTTTTCCAATTATCAAAGAAGGAAAATTCAATGACTGGGGGTGGCATTAACTTCCCTTACCAACTAACTTTTTCAACTAGCCAGTTCCCTAGAAATGTACTGGAGTGGATACTTATTTCTGATCTAGTATAATCGTGGAATGAGAATCTATACCTTTATAATGGTGAAATGGTATAATTTGGTAGACATATTTTATTCGATATCCCCAAACTAGAAAAATTATACACCAAACATCACCACCTCTATAGGGGAAAGGCCCCGTATAGGATCTATTTCCCCTTCTTGTTACTACGAGGATATATGGGATCCCATATGGGAAATTATGAGTTCCATGGTGTTTATAATAATCATGGAGCCAATTTTAGACCATTTATTCATAACATAAGTGGGGTTAGGCCAACTTCCCTAAATAATTGGTAGATAAAGAGCATTATGAACTGTTGTGACCAGTTTGTCTTAACAGTGTATAGGATACTGACATGTGTGATCACAAAAATTATCAAGGGTGATTACTAGGATCAATATTATGTAATATCCATCTCTGATGGAACCCTATACACTCATATAAATGGAAATATACCATATGAGTGGTATTTACCCTTCTGGATTAGGTGGCTTCTTTGGTGTGTTTAGACAAGATACCACATTCCTCCCAATATCCATTCAGAAATACATTTGATGGTGGATTGAAAATTCTAGATCATGATTACCAAGGATGAGGATCAAGATTGGGTTACCTTCCCCTTGGATGGTGTGAAAGATTTTTCTCTATAAATCTTATGTTGATTCCTATGTCCAATCAGGCCCGAATAAGTAATCGGTAGCATTGGTGATGAAGGTGAAAAGGCTATAAATAGTGAATTACAATGAGGTTATAGAGGATTTGGTTGAATTAAAAAAATATGAGGCCTACTGAGAATACATATTCTACTACATTTAAACTCTAAAGATTCCCAGAAATAAAATTATCCATTTAGAGTTTTCTCCATCATTGAAAAAAAATTCCAAAGGATTCATGGACAGTGGGTGGAGTTACTACAGACCACATTCAGGCCAACTAGGTGTCAGCTATATTAATTTTATCATTTCCAACTGTGTTCCAGTAATTGGATGACTGGATAAAGGATACATTAGTTACCAAGTCCTGGTGGGTTTTGTTCTAGGTAAAGGTGGAGTTGGAGGGTTTTGGGAATTTCGTCTCTCTTAAGGGAATTTCCTTTAAAAAATGGCCCACTGAAGTTGAAGCATTCTTATAGGACCTCAACATAGTGATCTATTATATCTAGGTCCAAGTCCACTATGTTCCCTATGTAAGATGTGTAATTATTCCCAACACAATAAAAATATCATCATCGATGCACTTGGGCTAGTACATTCAAAATTGTTGATGAATCGCTTGGTCAAAATGTGTGAGACTATACCCTAATATTAGAGTGGGGAGAAAATACCCTCATATTAGAGTGGAACATCAGATAGATAAAAAATAAATAAATTGATAAATCATATATAACAGATCTAATAAATAACTTTAGAAGAGTAATAAACCATGAAAATACAATAATATCAAAGGACAACAAGAATTTTATCATAAATGATGAAATGGCATACTGAAATAAAAAACAGGGAAACAGTGGAAATGCATATACAACATTCTATACATAAAATACAAAAAATAAAAATGGATGCTCCAATGGAATCTTGAGCATATGATCTGTCCTATACTTCCATTCTTCATACCATAAGTAAATCATATCAAGAATCTATAGTTGGTAACTTTCACTTATCCATACCTACAGAAAAGTAATCAATTCAGGTACTAAGGGAGGCCTGAGTGGGGAGTGAGATAAAATCCCAATAGGCCACCACCAATGATGTCTAGAATTAGTCCAATAATTGTTCAAAGAAATTGTAGTGTGAAAGTAATAATAATAATAATAAATGATGATAAAATGAAAACCAGCCATCTCTAGTTCCTAAAAGACACTTGGAAGAACTACCTACTTTGGCATAGTCCAGAATGACCATCTAAACAACAACCACACACACACATATATATATATATACGTCTAGAGTATAGTTGTATATTTTATCCACCAATTTGAACAAATTACGTGAGGATTAAAGTAAGAATATACGTGGATACAAGGTTTTGGCTAGACCAAGGAATAACTCAGGCATCCATAAGTATTTAAAAGAGCCTATAAGCACACAAAAAGGGTACATTCCCTTAATGTCATAGTGAGTGCAATTTTTCATGCTCAATACTCAAGATAGGGTGCGTGAGATGTCTTTTTAAAACCCCTAAATAGAATAATATAGAACTTCATTCCTATCACACAGATAATAGTATAACAGTGAGAGATATCTTGCAAAAAACATGATGTAATCTAGAGTGAAAAACTGTTCTCAAAAAGCCCTTATCCATAAATCAATATCCAATATCAATGGAGTAATCATTATAATATAATATCATGTGGCATGACCACCCTTTTATTATAATAAACTGTCCCCATATATATACAACATGCATCAATAAGAGTGTATATAACAACCTTTCTATTCATTTCAATTTATCCCTTTTAATCCTTGTAAGAAAAGAAAAACATTCTGAATATAATATGTTAAAATATATATACCATTCAATTAATCAAGGAAATGAAGTTCAATTTCAAGGTTCAACCATGAATTTAGAGGGTAATAATATCAATTCATCAATTGCCTACAAGGGGAAATTCCCTTTTAAATCTAGTATGAATGCTTAGATGGAGTTCCTAACATTTAATAAAATAATTATATATGGTAATTATAAGAGAGCACACCCAAGGGGTGTCTATGGTTGTGGTATACATGCTATAAATACTTAGAACGTCTCAACGAGAGTATAACATTGTGCATAAATCAATATTGAATGAAGAAACCCATTTTAAGGAAACACACGACAATTGTCAGTGTGCGGCATAATGGAACATCTATGAACATAATATAAATTTGATGGAAAATAACTAGACCACCTACCTTATGTCTATTCATGACTCCCCATCCAATATAGACTTCAGATTCAATGCATATTGTAAGAAAAACAAAGAATATTCCAATGACTTGAAAATAGGGAAAATCTTCTCAAAACCAATAGTGAAAGAGATGTAGTGATAACCAATAGGATAAAGGAATAGGATTGGGTATCTTACCATTTTTAATCCAATGTGACTGAAAATGAAGAGATCGGAGCTCCGATGGAAGAATAGTCAAATATCCTAGGTTGAGTGTGGTGGATGCCTCCTAGTTATGCCTCTAGCTATGTGTGGGGGAGATATGATCCCCTACACTAGAATATTGTCTTTGCCTCCGTACTTTTTTTAATGATATGGTAATTTATAATATGTTCACATTTTTTTCATGTCGTCTAAATCTCATGTTCTTTCATCTGGGAAAACCCCTTTTTCATGTTGAGATAGGTAGATTTTCGTCCATTACTCATCGGGTAATCCAATTACACAGCTTTTAATTGGTCCACAAACGGCCTTCATCACCCTTATCCTTTATTTCCCAAAAAAAACTACTAGTCTAATGTCCTGATCTCTAGGGTCTAATCCAAAATGAAAAATGATTAATTTTTGACCAAATTAAAAAGAAATTGATTCTTACCACTCTAAATGGCTAGGTCATTACACCTAGAGATCTTTAAATAGTTGTTCCACTTTCAAGGATTGATCCAGAGACCAATTAATGAAAGAGTTATATGTGAGGAATTGAATAAAACATCAAAATAAATTTACACATAGTGTCATAATATACACATTTTATTAATTATCAGGATAGAATTTAATTTCCTAGATTTGACGAATCTTGATGTTTTTAAAAGATTTAAGACATGGGACCCACACATGATCACTTTTTGAATATAAATTATTGATTTTAATGTTTTAAGAGTCCATATAGATCCTATAAATAGATTAATATCCCATTACTATTGGAGATATCCTAGATACCAAATCTTGGAAATAGAAGTTTTCTTGTGTACGGCCCTCCCCAGTTTCATCAGTGCTTTCATTTTGATTTCATTTAAATTTCTCCTTCCCTATTATCCTCTCATAATAAGGATAAAGGGGTAAACCTGCATTATTCTAGGGTTATGTAATAAAAGTGAGAGGTTTTTGTATAAATTTCATTTTATTTACTCATTTATTTGGATTACTTCTATCCTTTAATCACATTCCAATGGATTTATTCTAATTTTGACATGAGCATTGATAATTGAATCTAAAAGGAATCTTATATTTGATAAACTAACAACCCTAAAAGGATTCATGGCCATTGTAAATTTTATGGTGAATTTGGTTTAAATAAGGAATCGATGAAAACTTGATTTGGTGAAACCCTAAATTATCCGAAGAAGGGAAATATGGAATTATCTCTTCAAGGAGGGGATACCATGACAGTTGGATCTTCCTAATCTATACCTCAAGGAAAACCATTAATTAATCATCCTATTTTCCAAAATCTAATTTTTCCTAAACCCTAAAATTAGAGAACCTAGGAACACATTTAAAATCTATTTTCAAACCAATCAACTAATCTTCTTCATTTCAATTCTTCTTTCTCATAATCAATAAAACCTATATTTTTTATCTCTTTCTTACAATATAATTAAATCAAATCCTTTGAAAACATACTTAAAATAATTTTACCAACTCTGTGGATTGACCTCGACCTGCTAATTTAGTAAATTTTTATTACTTCAGTAGCATATTTTATGTTTTATACATTTTTTATTTTGGTTACACCCTTTAGGAAATAACGATTCCCTATGAGGACACAATAGTTCATCCCCTATCTGCATGTTCTCCTCATCATGTCGGGTTACAAAATCACAATCCATATGAACATACCTATAAGATGCATATATCCTCCCATATTTGGGATTCCTTGGACAATTGTGCTTCCCTTGACCCTGTTTCTATGCCTAATCCTAGTAAGAACTCATGTGTCAAGGTCCGCCCAACAAGCTTCTGCAAGCTGCTGTAGACGACTCAGATTTTAATGTGCAATGTTAGCTCTAGCTACCTAAAACCCCTCTAAAAGGAATCTCTCAATCACTATAACCTTATCCAAAACTTCACGTAGGATGGAATAAATAAGGGTACCACACTAGTAAAAATATCTCAATGGATCCACTGCTCAAACTCGTGTGCTCAGAAGCTTCCATAGGGGATCATCTCTAGGGAGTAACTTATAAGGACTATGAACCTAACAACATACTCTACAATTATCATCCCTCCCTACTATAGATCTAGGATCTCTTGAATATGAACTAATCATAAGTAAGAGGTATATTACACCTCACAAAATATCTTATGGAAGTTTTTCTATGAGAGTGTGAACTCTTCATGCATCTTTGTAACAAGACTCCCCCAGCACCCAACTAATTCGTGGAAATGATATCTACTAGAAAAACAAACTAATTAGTCAGTTTTAGGGTAATCCTGATGACACATATCCCAATCTCAAGCTAATCCTATGCTACCTATGGATAGGGATCGCTAAATAACCTCAGAAGCTACTGGTTCTAGAAATTGCGGAGTGTGCTAAGCCGGCATGCATCCTCATCCTACTCTACTGGTATGATTTTCTATTCATCATGTGGTAATTCCACTAATAGTCCACCTAGTTGAATGATATCATGGGATGGTCTCTAAATTGAGGCCTCATCACTCTTCATATCATCATAAATATCGGGAACTAGAAACCTGGTTGTTTATTGTCACTGAGGCATCCTGAAAATTTAATCAAGACATACCATGGTCGAATGATCATATATATATAATGGGGATCAGACTCAAGAAAGAAATCCAAATGACTCAATCATATATTATGCATATATCATTGATCCATGCTACCAATTTCATGTTATTTCATGTTGGAATGATGGTTTTCACTGTCCTTGTGAATGGATATATCAGTCGCTACACCAATAATAGGCTCCCCATCCAGAAAGACACACTCGAAACACATTGAAATTGTGGTCATATATCATAACCAAATTATTATAAATGGACTACTCCAAAAACTTTCCCAAGGCTCAAACCACCTCTAATACCAATCTATCATGACCCATCCTAATGGGGCCTAAGCCACAACTTCCCCAAGCCCGCCTCCATAGGCCAAAGGCTGATGAAAATCATCGAAAGGAATCAAACATAAGAGATACATTTACATAATGTACTTATATAGATACACCTATCCATATTAATGAAAAAGCTCATAATAATAAAAGAAAAATAAGTAACATTTAGGAAAATAACCTTGCAAATATAACCTCTAAGTAATAAAAAGTGTAATGTAGTGTAAACTAGAAAGTAAAGGGGGGAAATTTACACCTAATAAAAAAGATGTCCCAACCTAAAAAATTGAAAATGTAAAATGATGAGAGAGACTATCTCTTGATTTACAATTTCTGACCATCGTACATGGTCTAATTCATTAGGTATGCCTATTCTCATTTATAGTCACTAATGAAATTTCCATCATATTCATAATACATGACATGTGCGGGGGAATCCCCTAAAAAGGTGGGTATATACATACCCGATGGGATTACCTAAAAGTAGGAGGGGTAGTAGTTAGAGACATGACACGAATAGACAGACGGCTCTACACAAATTAAGAGAGTAAAAAATCTAATGACATGGATATAGATATATATATATATATATATTGTTCAGTGTGTGTGTTCTCAATCCAAAGAAGCTTGGACGATAGAGAATGGGGACCCCATAACACATCCTAGAACAATAAATAGTTCCAATAGTTCCAAAAGGTCCATCTATAATTCTTAGCATCTCATGAGTCTGGTCAAGGAAACATCCAAGCTAAGACACACCACTCTACTATGTCTTATTGTCAAGGGCCACAATATCTATCTAGATGACCCATTAATGGGTACAATTGGAGAGATCTTCCAAGTAGATATTTAGAGGAACCACTCTTTATCCTAGAAGGGTGGTTCTACTCAAGTAATCGATAGGGGGCCCATGCCCATCCCAGCTGGAGGGTTCCACTCCTGTGTCAAGTAGAGGACTCATGTCCAGTCCTATCATGATGCGACCTAATCTGCGACTTGATCTACAACTATCCCAAGACCAACTCTATAGAAAATGGGTTGGTGACCAGCATTAAAGTTATAAATAACACAGGGTGGTCTATTATTATGTACTTTTATGCACACACATATCCATCTTGATACAGAACTATATAGGGAGTAAAAGTAACATATGAAAAACACTAGGGATACAAGAATGAAAATAAAACCACTACAGGATCCAATGTACCGGGTATCCCTAAGTTCCCCTAAATTCATCATTAACCTTTATGTCGCCTTCATAATCCACAATATGTGTGGGAAAATACCATGTAGGGTTGAGTATATACATACCCAATAGGATGCCCCAAAATTTGAAGAGGGGGCAGTAATAGATAGAATAGGAATAAAAAGACAGTATATAGTACACAGGATGCAAGATATAGTGAAAGAGAATAGTTCAATGAAAATCAAGAGATTTTAACCTTTCCCAAACACAAGGGTCTCAACACGGTGATTATTTTACACCTATATTTGGAGAGTAGGCTTTTCCAACCATGAGAAGATGAACATAGAATGAAAAAGGCACACCTTGTGTGTCTTTGTAGAGCATAGAAGGAGAGTAACCAAATACAGTGGTATGGATACAAAAGAATATATATATATATATATATATATATATTAATTAAAAATAAGACCAATCAATAGGGAATGGGGATATCCATCTCCTAGATCAACTTAAGAAGAGGAGTTTCCAAGAGTTCCCAATTCCATAAATGTTGCCCATAATCCCACATGTCTACCATGAAGCAATCGTCCTTGTCAAGCCATGCCCCATCACTCTGTCTCAAAGTCGAGGGAACACAAACTCAGAGTTGAGTACCCACACCCATGGGTATAGGGGTTCCACTCTAGTGTCACAAGGACCCCTCTCTATCTGATAGGGGATTCCACTTGATAGTAGAGGACTCAAACCCATATTAATAGGGGGGGTCCACTCTATAGGTCGAGGACTCGTTCCCTAATGTGATAAGGGTTTCTAATATGGTTATTGAGAACCCAATCCCTATCTGATAGGGGGAATCTCTCTGAGGGTATAATACCTACACCCATACTGATGGGGGTTTACTCTATAGGTAGAGGACCTGCCCTGGGGTGTGATAGGGGGATCCAATTTGATCATCGAGGACACACACCCAATCTGATAGGGGGTTCCAATTGGAAGGTAGAGGACCAATATCCATACTTATGGGGGGTTCCACTCTATATGTCAAGTAAAAATACCATAGTGTGATAAGGGGGTTCCAAAATGGTAATTTAGGACTCTTTACCTATCCGTTAGTGGGGTTCCACTTTAACAGTAGAGGACTCATGACCATACTGACAGTTGTTCCACTCTATAGGTTGATGATCTTCACCCTTGTGTAAAAGGGGGGGTCCCACTCTGGTCATCAAGAACCTATTCCCAATCTATTTGGGGGCTCTACTCTAATGGTGGAGGACCCATGCCCAGGATGATGAGGGTTAGAATATATAAGAAGCCTTTTTTGTTCCTTCCTGATCACTAACATCATTGAGCATCACCCCAATTAAGCATCATTACCAGAAAATTCCATATCATATCTCAAAATCCATAATAGATTGAACCATTTTTTTTATGTGGGAAAAAACTTAGGATAAGATACTCATGGGACAAAATATGAGTTCAAATGAAGTAGATATGGGAGATTTATGTTTCCCCAAAAGGAACCAAGAGGTACATGGAATGTGAGTGGACCCACATGGTGTGTGGTCCCACAACCTCACATGGTCATGTCTCAGAAGGTACACAACTCACCAAACATGTAGGAGTACACAATTTGTGAAGGGTAAAAATTCTTTTCCTTTGCCACCCAAGGTCCTTCCCATGTGTTTGGACATGAATTTGTATCATAGTAATGTTTGTGTACTTTAACCCATGTCTATGTACTTTATTACATGATGTGCCGCTTCCAAGAGGGTTTTGTCTATATGCTCTAGTTATGCCCATGTACCTGGGCACATGGTGTGTAACTAGCCAGGTGCTCCGTTTCATGGCCTATCCATATGGGTAAAGTGGTACATGGCCTATAGGAGGTCTACAGGTCATGTCATATTATAATATTCTGAAATCTTATTTCTCATATCTAAGTGGCTAAATGCTTGGTGTTCATCAAAACAAAAGATGTATAGTCAGGTTTTTCATAGATTTTTAGATCCTCAATCTGTGTACCAAATATGATCTTACCCATCAATTCGATATTAGATTGTACCTATTATTTTTTGGATATATCATCCTATGATGGATTTCATTCCTATGATGTATAGAAACCCAATATCCCTAATCACTGCATGTGTCGCCTCACACCGTGCATATTCTGATTCAATCCATTAGTAAATATTCAGTTATAGATCATCCAAATGATCTTCCATGACACAAAAATGTACTATATTTTTTCTTATACAACCAATCCATGCCTCTAACATTGCTTCAATATATTTCTATGGGTCTGATCGAGCTCAGTACCACCTGACAACACTGAATCGGGACCATAAGGTCCTACCATTGGAGGATGTGAATCAATTGAGGGAGAAATTCACAAGAACACAGGTTTAAATGATCATTTAAAATTTTTATTTTCGAAATATCAATAATAGTGATATACAAGTTATAAAATATTTAATAAAAAATTTATTTGGTACATGGGCGCATGCTCAGGCCACAATTGGCACAGATCAATAAAAGGGGATTGATATGCTCAATCAATTTTATCAAAGAGGGCATAAAACAATTGAAGTTTGCTACCTAAATATTGAATAATTATTCATATAATAATTTTATTTCCAATTATCAATTGATGTCATTGTGTTCAACACATCTCAATCTTCTCTAATACAATGTTTCATCATTGTCTAACCCAATTTTCCAATGAATGGAGGGGTAGAACTCTTGAATTTTTCAGGGGTTTATACAGATAGACATAGAGAATTTTACATAGTACTATACATATCAATATTTTAGTTGGGTTAAATAAATAAATTTAATAAATCCATTCATTCATTTATCCACTGAATGTACCTCCAATGGGTAAGACATATGAACACCCATTGTAAACTTATTTTAGGTTATGCCTAGGGGAAACATTGATTTCGAGACTCAACCATAGTATTAGATTTTTTATCCAAGTATTTTTCTAATATTTATCCCAATTTATTTAAGAAACTTCTCATGTATATTATAAAATATATTTAATAATTTAATAAAATTTATTCTAAGCACACCAGGCCTCGGAATCGTATGATGTCTTAGCGCCTAGCATTGGAAATATATGTAGAAATATTTTAATGTATTGCAAGTAAAAAACACTCCAATGCATCATTACCTACATCAATATTTTTTTCATTAAATATTAAACCTATGAAAAAACATAGGATACTAAGATTGCATCTAGCTCTCCCACTCCTCGGAACTCTCATGCATGTTTCTACGCTACCACATCATACAAACCAAGGGAATGATCAATCCACATAGGGTCTTATCATGTCAATCCTTAATCTCCATCAAGTAATCCATAATGACATATTTATCCTAGATGAACATCTCACTCCATTCGATGATGTGTGTGGGTTTATGAACATATATCTTCATTTGTGACATGCGGAATATGTCATGTACCTGATGAATTTGTGGCAGTCGGGTGAGGTGGTAGTAAACTTCACCAATCCTCTTCATGATCTTGAATATCCTGATGAACCCCATGGATATATTACATCCATGAATGAACTGCCAAAATCCCCATCATGGGGAGACTCCCAGGAGAAGGTAGTATCCCTGATCAAACTCCAAGGGCCTATGATGGTGATCTATGTAATATTTCTTTCTGCTCTGGGATGTCATCATCTGCTCAAGAATGACCCAGACCTTCTCCATTGTTTCTTGAACAATCTTTGGGCCCATAATTGATGTCTCACTAATCTCTTTCCCTCAAAATAGTGACCTAAAATTTCTCCTATATAGGGCTTCAAAAGGATTCATATCAATGTAAGAGTGGTAGATATTATTATACACCTAATTAAACAAGGGAATTTTATCCTCTCATCTCCCGCTGAAGTCCAACATGCAAGCCCTCAGCATACCCTTCAACACATAGATAGTGTGATCTGTATTCCCATATTTCTAGGAGTGAAAGGTTGTCATCATCAACATTTGTGTCTCAAAATTCCTCTTTTATCACCAAAATCATGAAATATACCATACTTCATGATCATAGAAGATCATCGAGGGCACCCTATGAAGGAAAATGATCTCCCTTATGTACAAAGACTCTAAAATCTCTACTAAAATATTCTCCTTAACGGAATAGAAGTGTACCGAATTCGTGAGACGATCAAATATCACCCAGATGGCATCATGGATAATCTGTTTTCACAGAATCCCTTTGAAAAAGTCCATGTATATGTCATCCCACTTCTACTCTAGGATCTCTAGGGGATGCGACAGACCTGTCAAAACCTAGTGCTCATCCTTCACCCACTGACATGTGAGGAACTAAGATATAAACATAGATATGATCTATCTATTGTTAAATCACCATAACTACTACTTAAGGTGTCCATACATCTTTGCCTCACTGGTTCGTACAACTAGAAGATATATTTTGAACTCTCACATCACCTCCTCCTACATTGTGAGTGGAACCACTATTTATCCCGAGAAAAGGATGGAATGATTCCCTTATTCAAAATATAAATTTGGTGATTATAATATATATACCTAGTCAAATAAGACCTCACATTTAATGTCTCCCAGCTGGGACTCTCTCACACACTTGAGAAGCGGAGTTGTGAACACCATCGACTAAAGAAAAGATGTACCATCCTGCTCTACCGGGGTTGGTTTCAAGGAAACCAACTACTTAGAATCCACCTTTACCAAGCGAGCCTGAGACATCATACTAAAGTAATCTACTGCTATTTCTTCCTTACCCTAAGTACAAACTATCTTAAATTCATAGTAATTCAAGATCTCTAACCAGCATCATTGCTTCACGTTCAAGTCCCTCTAGGTGAAGACGTTCCCTAGACTATGATGGTTGGAGTAAACCACAAAGAACTCTCCCAAAATTTAGATCAACCACATTATTGGGGAAAACACTATTGGTTATAGATATAGGTCATGATTCATGTATTTCTACTCATGGGGTCTCAACTACCTCAACCTATAAGCGACAACTACATGGAACTGCATCAACATAAAGCTGAGCCTAACTCATAAGGCATCATAATACACTATGTATTCTAGGAACTCCTATGGTAGTCTCAACACTATATCACTCTACATCCATAGACTCAACTCCTTGATGGACCTCTAGCACTTCTCAGACCAGGTAAATGGTTTTCCTTTCTGCATTAAGGAGGTCACAGACGATATAATCTTGAATATGATTTCCATAATCCTCTTGTAATACCCTATAAATCCCAAAAATATTTTCAACTATGACATTCCCTTTGATGGATCCTAACAAAGAATTGAATTGATCATCACTGATACCATGGATAAACCATTCTCGTAAATGACATTACTTAGAAAGTGAACATTGTGAATTCAGAACTAGAACTTTGAGAGTTTCTT
Source organism: Viscum album (assembly GCA_963277665.1). NCBI lineage: Eukaryota > Viridiplantae > Streptophyta > Magnoliopsida > Santalales > Viscaceae > Viscum > Viscum album. Next base: position 48,613,815 of record OY728152.1, on the reverse strand, counting down.
ATAAAACAGGTGCTCCAGAATAAAGTCTTGAACCCTCCTTAAGTGACTTTATATTTTTCTTATGATTCATAGTATATGATTATCTCATAAATTAATAAAACCAAGAAATGGTCCAAGAATGCCTAGAAGACCTAGTTCATGAAATTCAAAAATAGGGTGGGGGAATTCATTACACCAAAGGGCATCACCAAGAACTCATGATTTCTAGAGTGACATCGGAATGATATCTTTTGAATATAAGCCTTGTGAACCCTAAAATGGTGGTATTTGGACTTGAGATAGATATCCAATAACCATATCACACCTCACAAATGGTCAAATAGGATTTCAATTCTTGGTAAGGGTTACTTTTTCTTTATAGTGGTATGGTTCAGTTGACGATAATCCATGAAAAGTTGCAAAATCTCATCCCCCATTTCCATGAACAACACTAGAGATGGCCAGGGGACACACTAGGACTAATTAAACACTTCTCTTGATTGTCCTCTAACTACAATTGTAGCTCCGGGATCTCGATAGGTTCCATATGATAATCCTCAAATGATATTGGAGTAGTATTAGGATAAAATTCGATGCAAAACTTCATATCCCACCTCAGAGGTAGTCCCATAACATCCTCAAGGAATAATTCCATAAAATCCTCTACCAATGAAGGAATCTAGAAGCCTGAGGAGCCTCTGACACAAAGGGATATACTAACCAAAAATATGTGATAGGATGAAGCCCCCGGGCCATAGAACCCACTCATCCCACCATGATATCTCTCTCTCTCTAGAAAAAGATAATCGTGTCCCATTAGTGCATAGCTATATGACTCATCTACGATGATAGTCAATCTGGTCTTAGACTATGTAAAAACAATCCATGCCCAATATGACATCATAGGGTTCCATTGTGATAATCAAAAGGTCCCACATCACCTTCTCTCCGGAAAGTGATATCTCACATGTTTGGATGATAAAATATAAAGAAGAATATTTCCATAAAGGAACCTCGAGATGATGTCGATAGGCTCGAACCGCAATGGGGATCCCTAGCTCTCATACCAGGAGTATAGAGATAAAGGATTGATCTTAACTTTATGTTTACTAATATTGAATAAATAGTAGAATAAATATAGATCAAACCTCTAATCATCTCAGGCATTGGAGGGTCATAAGCCTTCAAATCCAATAGTTGTCTATGGCCATGACCGCAAACTCCCTAAGACTAACGTGGGTTTCATGGTGGTGGTGGTGGAAGAATTGAATATCATCATCCACCACAAATATCTCCCCCCATTCTCTACCATCTCTGCCTCCCTGGGGGCTACCCTTCCCTCTCTAGGGAGATCACTTATCATGATGCCACCTCTTCTATGGTGTTTTGTCAGCTATCTTTTTACGATCCTTGGAACATCTAGTCAGGTAGTCACATTCTATATTATCTTTACAATCACAATAAAAGAATTTATCCCCTCTAGGATTCTGTGGTTCTCTGTATTTTCCCAATACCACATGACCATGTTCATGAGTTGAATCATGGGGATGTCTCCTATATCGAGATCTGATCATTTAGAATCTACTAGATGCTATAGATGACTCAACTCAATGACGCACCCTTCTAGATCTAGTTTTCTAGAGAGCCTCTACTTAGAATGTCTCTTTCACCAGTGCTCACTCCAACACCCTGGTATAGGAGGGGATTCACAAGGGCACCACGATGGTACAGATATCTCGGTGGAGTCCCTACATAAACTTTCATTATCAAAAGTAGAAATAATGGATAATTTCAAGGGACAACCATGTAAGGTCTATGATCATTTTTTTCAAACTCATACACAACAATTCATACCTACTATACCTCCAGATGCTCCCAAATCTGAATTGGTCAAAATTATGGGAGTGGTATTACTCCCCAAAGACGAGATTCTAAAAGTCGGACCAAGAGAGTGTCGAATAATCATGTAAATGAGGAACAAGAATCCACAGGTTCCCATATTTCCCATGGAAATGCTATCTTCTAGTTCAACCACCAGATCTTTTAGTGTACAGATGGTCCTTGAGACACAGACTGCCCAATCTAGCCAATACTCTACTACTGGAGGATCTAACTTGCCGTAGAACCTTAGTTGCCTCTGGAATTGGAACTCATAGTGCACAATAAGAATGAAAAAATCCTCATCCTACCCTACTTGGATGATCCTATACTCAAAATTTTTATGAGAAGGTACCTACCCTCCTGGAGGAAGAAGCTTACTGGATGAACCCTAAAATAAGGCCTCGTCACTCATCAGATAATTATCACAATTCATAACGAGTGTCCTAGTTGGTTGTAGTCATAGAGATACCCTAAAATTTATCAAGGCAATCCATAGTTAGATGAGCATATTTATATACAACAATAATGGGGTGCTTACTCAAGAAGGATAGTCAAATACTCAATCCTTTGGGATGTATGTACCATTGATCCTTGAAACAAATTTCATAGTATGTTGAGTCGAAAATAATGTATTCAAGGTCCTTTTGAATGGATATATCAGTCATCCACACCATCCCGGGATTCCCAAGTGTAACACCCCGAGATTGCATAGTATGTTATCTCTTTAAAGTAATTAAATAGCTTGTGTTACACGCAACACCGAGTTCAAACGCATCACAACCTATCAAAATAGACGTTTAAAACATGGTTATGAATAGTATTAATCACAATTTTAATTATGTATATAATATATAATTTTATCATTCATCTTTTGTGTTTCTTATACATAATATAAGGACAAATTCAATTTTTTAGATAAAAGAAGAATTTTTTAAAAATTGTTGTTTTTCCACCATTTAATGCTGAACAATTTTTACATCAAATATTTGATACTTTTATAAATTAAATTTAAGGAAATTAAATTATTATATAGAATCTGGACATAAAAATTTATTTTGAATAAATTTTTGGTACTTTTCTTATAACATTAACATTTTGATGATTAGTGATAAATAGTAAATTTTACATAAAAACTACTTTTATAACCATAATAATTTATAGTGTTAAATTATTTATTTGAGTGGTTTTAAAGTATCATAAGATTATATTTATATAATTTAATATAATTTAGGTTATTGGATGTAATTTCACATTTAAATTGTACATAAACACATGTCAATCTTTTGATAGTTTTTACTTCTTAAAAACCGGCTTTTTGGTTTTGACAAAGGGAATTAATTTTAAATTAAATAATGAAAATTATATGTTTTGAATTTGATAAAACTGAAATAATTTTTGAATTGTTAATATCCAAATTCTCTTTTGGTGAATTATTGGTATTTTTTTCCAAACCATACAATTTTTGATGAATAGTGAAAAACACTACGTTGTAGATAAAAATGAACTTTTTCTTTTAAATAATTATTTTGAATTTAAAATTTATCTTAATGTTAAAATAGATACAAAATAAATATCTTAATACAATGTAATTCATTGGGGTAATTTTATAATAAGATTAGACATATAAAATTTTATTGAACTTTTTTAACGACTTTTACCCTCCTTCTAGGCATATTTGCAAATTTGTATTAACTGTAATTTTACCGCTTTTGTGAATTTAATTTCAAAAATAAAAGAGGCAAGGTTGAAATTAGTAAGTAAAATATGGTTTAATATGATAAAAATAATATTTTTTTGAATAGTGACTTTTGATTTTTATTTACTGCAGTTAAAAGTAAATAATGTAATTAAATATAACAATAATATTCAAATTACCCCAAAACATGTCATAATTCTATTGGATAATTTTTTTCGACCAAAATAAACCTTAGTACAAAAATAAGATCCTTTGGATCCATTTGGGTTAGATTAGAACATTTATTATATTTTATTTAAAGAAGAGTTAAAATTGTTAAATTCAAAGTTTAATAAATAAATCGTTTTTGAATATATAGTTACACATAAGATAAATTATACTATAAAAATTAATTAGAAAGATAAAAGTATTTCCAATATCATGGTATTTTATTTATAATTTTTAGACATTAAATAATTAAATTTATTTATGACACAATGATGATGTAGTAGTGACATTATTAATGAATGATTAAAATAATTGATGATAGAAATATTAAAATAAATGTAAATTGAAACTTTTGATTCCACATAAGAATTTTCTAGGTTAATATGAAATTTTAGGGTTAATTAAATGTGGTTTATCCTAAAAAATAAAGTTTTTATGAATTTAACCAAAACCATATACTAAATAGTATTAAAATTGACATAAATGATTTTTTAAAACAAATACTATATTATTAAATATTATAATATTTCTCCAAATATAATATTAGTAAAAAGGACTTATATAATGTTTTATATTTCATTAAAGAACCACTTGATGTTCTCCTAGCTTTTTAAAGTAATTTAATTAACCATATAATATAGATATACATGGAGACATGGTAAATATTAAACAGTTTAACTAAGGGTTAAATCTAAAAGATAAGTTTGATATGGTAACCTAAACTTGTATGAAACCTATTAGTTGTGAGTATTTCTACCCATACCTACCTTATCCTTTAAATAAATCCATTTGTTGCTATTATAAACCTAAAATTATTTTATTATAAAATAATATTTCAAGCATTTCCTAAAGCGCCCATCACCGCTCTTATAAAAGGGCACTACCCTAATCTTAATTTCACACCTCCAAATACATTTATCTCAGACAAACAATGCTCAAATCTCCTCAAAACCACCCTCAATTAATTGTATAGGCATTACTTTTATCATAAATCCAACATAATGAGCCCTTTTTTTCAGATCAAAACGATGAACCTGAAGAAGAGATAATTATTTCATCACCTCATTCAAAGTTCTTTTCTTATTCAACTTCCTCTTTCTTTGTTGTTTCCTTACCAAAATAATAACTCCAGTAACTTATACATACTTAGATGCTATTATAAATATGGTACTATCATATTCATTATTCTATCCATCTTATAAATGACAAAGTCATCATATGTGCGTACGTACGACTTACAATCTCCACATCGTGGTGTAGTTTTTTATTCAACACTTCATTATCTGGATGGGTATAATAATGAGTATAATTGATTTAAATAATAAATATTAAATTTTAATGATTCTGTATATATAATATATCATCCAATTACAAATTATTTCACCATAAAAAGAATGATATCATCGCTCGTGCGTACGTACGGCTTACCATCTCCAAGACGCGATGAAATTCTTTTCCCCCATCACCATTCAACGATGAGGATAAAAATATATATTATTAATAAGTATTGAATATATGACATAATAATGCTACTAGAAATATATATATGTACATATATATATATGTATGTATGTATATTTATTTATTTACATATATCTCAATCACTTACTTTCATTCAATGCGATATGAAAATGGAAATGGAGTTTCTGTATACGTACGGCCTACCGTCTCCATAAACGGTATTTTCCATTTCATATATCTATCTATTATATATATTTATATTCTGAATATATACGATACATAAAAAAAATTATATTTTGGAAACAATTAAATCATGATATAAGTGATATGATCAAGAATAACAAGTTAAAACACATATAATAAAGAAAGTGATTGTTACCAGAAATGTTATTTTAACATAGAAATTATTATTTAATGGGTAGTATAAATCCATTAAAGAATCATGTATTATATCATAAATATGAATATTGTTGTGGTATGATTTAATAACAAACTAGGGTCATTATAAAGGAGGTTAAACGTACCCTCGGCCAAAGGAAATTACAAGGTAAGGGTAAATTCCTCAATCTCATTTTTATTTGAAATTGTTTATGTGTAAGTTTTTAAGGGGAAATATTTATTATAAATGTCCATGTTTCATTAAATAGTTTTCTAAAGGATTATTTTTAAGGTAATCTTTAACTAAAAAATCATTTTAAATGGTTTAAATATTTATTATTCTAAAACATTCTCAATAATGTGAATGTTTTCAAAACTGTTTTAAGCATTTATTTATATGGAAATGAATGTATTAAAATTATTGGTCAAAATGGATACTCAAGAGGGGGTTAATTGAGTTCCAATTAAAATTTCTGTTTAAAATATTTTTGTTAATACCCCCTATACATAAAACAAGTTAAACTGTAGTGAATTTACAAAGATTGGAAATGTTCAATTAGTTTCTCCAAGATTGATTAATTCTTAGTTAAATTAATCAAAAGATTAAGTTAGCTTTTGAAACTTACTTACTGATTCATAATGAGTAAAAAACTTACTAGTTCAACAATCAGAGTTAATCAAAAACAGATTTATATTTAAAGTATGTAGCAGTGGAAAATTTAAAGTAGTTTTAAAAAAGATAAAATGAACAGCATTTTAAAACAAGACGTTCATTCTCAAGATGAGAATTAGTACTCTCAAACAGTTTGTATAAACGATGATCTACCCCCAGGATCGTGGGTTTTACAATAGTACGTAAACTGTTCAGTTCCTCAGACCTCTACCACAGTTCTATGTGGGAAGACTAAACAACATCACACAGGCTGTCCAGGTCACACTTGACCTCTTCCACAATTCACAGTGGGATACAATAAGGTTTAAATAGTTTGATGTGAGGATTTAGTATCCTCCAGTTCACCATAGAAGTCAGTGTGTGTCTAAATAGACAGATGCACACACACTGCTCAAAAATTAAAGAAAAGTTCACAACAGAGAAAATAATTGGATAATGATTTTAGAATGCTCTGAGTGATTGAAAATGTGCTCTGGACTCATTTGGATGTTGTGAATGTTATTTGATTCTATTCTGGTGAGGATGACACAAAACAGAGTGTCCTTGTTCTTCTCAGCTACAGTTATTCAGCCTTGTGCATATGATATTTAGTGGGCACAACAACTTGGCTTTTGTGTTTCTTCCAGGTCAATGATCTTCTTGAAGAACTCTGGTTTTTCACAGGTGTTCTTCGAGTTATTTGGTTTGTTTCATGGTTCTTCATACACACATACGCCCTCAAATTATTATTATTTTTAATCTGTGTCTATTTTTTGTGTCGTGTCATCTATTTTCACTACAGATAGATCTTCCTTTTTATTCCTTGAGATCTAGAAAAAAGAATGATTGCTTTTTTGCAGGTACAAGGTACAGTTCCCTGACATCCAAGACCCAAAATTAATTAATAGTAGGTGCATTAAATTAATAAAATATAACTGTTGGAATTAAATTACAGATAATATAAATTCAAACAGATTTCATGACTTCCGGTGAGTCATGAGATAAGTAGGTCATTTGAGTTTGCATCGGTATCGGTAGGTCATCTGATCAGCATTGGATTTGGTAGATCATTTGACCATCATCGGCTTCATTAGATCATTTTATCAGTATCATTATTGGTAGATCATTTTATCATCATCGATTTTTGTAGATCATTTGATCAGCATCGGCTTCGGTAGATCATTTGATCAGTATCGATTTCGGTAGAACATTTGATCAGCATCGGTGCGAACGTTCTCATCGGTGCGACCGTTGTCATCGGTGCGACCGTTGTCATCAGTGCGACCGTTTTCATCGGTGTGACTGTTGTCATCGGTGCCTCATTCCTTTAATTATTAGTGACCCAAGATAATAACTAACGGTGAGTCAAAAATATAACTAACGGTGAGTCAAAAATATAAAAATCACACAGAGTGTCTGTATTAACTAGAATACTTCATGGTCAATAATAGACCATAAACAATCATAGATAATCATATGTAGACTTGATTAGACTTATATAAACACATTTAGAACAAATTGAATAAATAAATAAATTGGCATGCATAAAACAATGATTTGTGATTATTAAAATAACTATTTCACAGAGAGTTCAACAATCTCCCCCTTTTAGATAATCACAAATTTGTGGAATAAAAGAAGAGGAAAAGTGATATAACATTCATTATGATCCCCCTATGTAAAAACAATATATAAATGATATCACGAAATTAGAGCTTAAATCTCATTTAGAGCTTATATAAAGTTCTCCCCTTGATCATATAAACAATATTCCCCCTTAGATATATACTTATATGTGTCTCCCCATTTGGGATTTTAAAAAAGAAAAGGTGAAAAAAGAGGATCCAAAACAAGAAGGTTCTAGTAAGATAACATCTGAAGAAGGTACAAGAAACAGATAAAAGAAAATGATACAAGGAAAATTCACCATATCAAAAACAACAGACATGGCTATTTCTTGGGGTGCAGAGGATATTTCCCTTTGGAAGAGGGAGGAATGGATGGTCTAGAAGGTGGTTTGGTGGAAGGTTGATCTGGATGGATGGAGAGAGGAGGTAGCACATCTCGGTCTGGTAGCATAGTGGGTGATAAGGTCACTTGTTTTTGAGTAGAAGATCTTCTAGAAGACGATTGCTGAATAATTGGCCAAATATTGGATAGTGCTTTGGAGACTGATATATGACAAGGAGAAATACTGGATGGACTGAGATGCTCTGCAGTAGGAAGAACAATTGTCTTTTCTTGCACATGAAGATATGGTTTGATCAGATTGATAGCATCCTGAATTAGTTCACCACCATATTTCATTGCCTTCTCAGAGCCATCATTGTTTTTCATGAAACTCACCAGAGTGGGAGTAAAATCCTTAAACTATTGGACTTGATCCTTAAAGGCATGAGTGTCTAGAGGAAGCCTTAAATTTTCATCTAATACATTAAACTGATGGTTCAACTCATGATTGGTATAAATTTTAGAAAAATAGTGATCGACTTTTTCTTTGTTCTCTTTCTGAGCCTTAGTAGCATCAGTCGAATATAGCTTCACCATCTTGTGATTATGGTCACTATTTTCTTTCATCTTTTTCAAAGATTCCAAGTCCAGAATTTGTCCATAACCTACCAATTCTTATTTTATAACATCTTTTAAGGCATTAATCTGAAGACCAGTGGTCTTGGTCACTTTGGAGGAGCTAGCCTGAGCAACAATCTGAGTTATCTCAGCTTTCAATTTTCTCAAATCAGATTTCGGCAGGTGTTCTATCAAATTTCTCAAAACTACCATCATACCAGTGATGTTTGATCTAAATTCACCTGATATAGATACTAAGACACTGCTCAAATCCTTGATTACTTGATTCAGAGAGGTAACATGTCTATCAATCATCTCACAAGTATTTGATAGGTCCGGATTAATAATACTTACCACTCTTTGAGATAAAGCGTCCATAGAAGCCTCAAATAGATTCACAAGAGCAGGATCATGATCATAAGTTAATTCATCTCCCATTGTATCTCTAACTATGTGGAGCAACTCATCTTTAAATCACTCAAAATCATATCGTGATACTGAAGGACCAGGTCTTTCTGCTATCCCTTGTACATTCTCAGAAACTGGTCTAGCCTTAACTGGATGCCTTATTCTTGCGATATTCACTTATTCTTCCTCTTCCTTTTAATAATCCAAATATAGAACTGCAAAACGTGGGTGTTCCTCCCATGCATCTTTATAAAAGATATACTGAGGCTTTACAAAATCAGTTTTCAATAATTTTCATGTGAGTCTTCCCCACTTACATCAATCACTCTCTGCATTGTCCTTTCAGCTTCAAGAACTATTTCTTTCTCATCTAATTGAGGTTTTGGATCATCTTGGATTAAATTTTGACCATCCACTGGTCGAGAACTTGCATCATCATCATCATCACCATCATCACCAGTATCACCATCATCACCATTATCACCATCATCACTATTTCCAATTCCATTATTGTTTATTGAAGTTTCATCAGTACTGTCTTTGCTACTGGATTCATACTACTCAGAATTTGATACTTCAGTGTCAGCGTCTTCTTCATCACATAGAAGGGGTTTTGACTCAAGTAACTTAAGATGTGGACTTACTATTCCAAATTCCATTCTTCGTTTCTTAGGACTTACTGTATCATGGTCACTTCTGTCATCAAAAGATGACTCAAGTTCCTTTTCAGTATCCACATCATCATCAGCTTCAGCCACCCATATTTCCTTCTTGATGTGCTCTTCAATGTCCTTAGGGGATTTAGTCTCTTCTTCCTCATCAAAATAAACACCTTCCTCATCAGGTTTTAAACTGGGATCTCTCATCCCATTTGGTCTCTTAGAATGGTCAGAAGGATTAAAGGAGTCATGCAACCTATCTTTATCGGCAACCCATGAATTTTTCCATGGATTCTAGTTGATTTTCATTCTTTTGCAGATATCCTTGTTAATAAAAAACAACTAATAGATGAGATACACTCATCTCCATATTCAACACAGCCCAAAAAATTTAGCATGGCATAGATTTTCTTAGAATAGAACAAGGTTGTAGCATTCTAGGATGGATTTACCATCTTAGCAATATGAACTACAATGTATCTACACAAGTTGATCTTCTCACCATTCAGAAATAAAAATAACAAGAAAACATCTTGATACTTTACTGCAGGAAAATCACCTTTTCTATGATAGATTTGGTGCTGAATAAACTTAAACAAGATTCTACTTTCTCCATCAAACATAGTAGCTATTATTCTTCTGGATTCAGACATGCCATTCAACATATCCAGAGAAAAATTATAGGAAAAATATTCAGTGGTAGGAGGAATGTTACCAGTGTAATTCTCATATCTACCATTATTTGGTACCCCCAAACATTCAACCAATTACTTCAATGAAAAATTTATCTTCTTCCCTTTGATCACTAAAGATAATCTTGCAGCTTCTGCTCCATCCAATACAATATTTATGTTCAAATAAGACTCATGCACTAGCTTTGGGTAGTAGACTCATTTATTATCACAGAACCATTATTTCAATCCATCCATCTTAAACACTTTCAAAAGTGCAGACTTGTTGGATGACACCGATTCGGAATTCACTTCCTTTTCTACGGTGACCACCCGTGTTTCCAAATCCGATTTCTGAAACCGTTGAGTCATGCTGGTTGATTTTCCTCGATCACGTTTCACAGGAGAGGAACCTTTATATTCTTTTTTTGTCGCTTTTTCTTCACCATTTGGTGGTAAGAGAGGTTTGAGAGGTTAGAAAGGTTCAAAATGTATGGGATTTAGAAAAAAGTATAGTTCAGTAGGAGAAGGAAGGTCAATAGTTTTAAGAAAATGAAATAGTTGTGGGTAACAAGTTTTATCATTTAGGGTTACAATAATAAATAAAAATAATGATTAATTAAAACAATGTCATTTTGACAAACACTAACGGTTTCATATACTTTATAACTCAAATGGTAGAAAATATCGATTTCACTGATCGATTACATAGATAGGTTTCACTGATCAGTTTCACAGATCAGTTTCACAGATTGGTTTTATAGATCGGTTTCACAGATCGGTTTCACATATCCGTTTCACAGATCAGTTTCACATATCGATTTCACTGATCGGTTTCATAGATCGGTTTCACAGATCTGTTTAACTGATCAGTTTCACAGATCGATCATACCTTACTCTTGTTTAATAAAATCTATCCTTTCTGAGCTTAATGGTTTGGTGGAAATATCATCTAATTGATGTTCAGAGTCAATAAATTCTAGATAAATATCACCCTTTTGATAATGATCTCTAAAAAAGTGATGTCTGACATCAATGTGCTTAGTCCTAGAGTGAGACACAGGATTCTTGGAGATGTTAATTGTACTAGTTTTATCACAATTTATAGACATATTTCTAAAATGATATACATAGTCCAACAAAGTGTGTTTCATCCACAAAATCTGTGCACAAAAACTTCTAGCAGTAATTCATTCTGCTTCAGTAGTAGACAATGCAACGGAGTTTTGTTTCTTACTACACCAAGATACCAAGTACTTTCCCAAAAGATTACATGTTCATAATTTGCTCTTCCTTTCTAACTTGAAACCAGAAAAGTTAGCATCGGAATAACTCATTATGTCAATGGATTGTCCTTTTGGATAAAACAAACCTAAATTGGTAGTATGTTTAAGATATTTGAAAATACATTCAACAGTAAGTAAATGAGATTCTTTAGGATTAGCTTGAAATCTTGCACACATGAATACACTAAACATGATATCTGGTCAACTATCAGTAAGGTAATGTAAGCTTCCAATCATACCTCTATAATTTGTTTGATCAACTGGTTTTCAAGTTTCATCATCAACCAACTTACAGGTGGTAACCATAGATGTGTCACTTCTCTTATTACTATCCAAACAAAAAAAGTTTTAAAAGATCCCTTTTATATTTTCATTGATTTAAAATAATACCATCTTTCTTTTGACAAATTTGAAAATCAAGAAAATACTAGAGATCTCCCATTAAACTCATTTCAAATTCATTTTTCATAATTGTTGAAAAATCAGTACATAAAAATTTTTAGAATATCCAAAGATAATATCATCAACATAGATTTTTTCAATCAAAATATCTTTAGAAATTATTTTAATAAAAAGAGTGGGATTTGAAATTCCTTTAGTAAAACATTTAGAGATAAGGAAATTTGTTAGTCTATCATACCATGCTCTTGGAGCCTATTTTAAACAATATAATGCTTTATAAAGTTTAAAAACATGATTTTGAAAATGAATATTTGTAAATCCAAGTGGTTGTTCAACAAAAACATCTTCAATTATAAAACCATTTGGAAATGCACTTTTGACATCCATTTGATATAACTTTAAATTCATATGAGATGCATAAGAAAGTGTGATCTTAATGGCTTCTAATCTAGCTACAGGTGAAAAGGTTTCTTCATAGTCTATTCCTTCTTCTTTATTGTAACCTTGTGCAAATAATATAGCTTTTTTTCTAATGATGTTTCCAGTTTCATCAAATTTATTTCTGAATACCTATTTAGTACCTATGGTCAAGGTTTCCTTAGGTCTTTCTACTAATTCCCGGACTTTGTTTCTTTCAAATCGATTTAACTCTTCTTGCATACCCATTACATAAAATTCATCATTGATTGCATCATTGATATTTTTAGGTTCTAGCTGTGAAAGAAAGGCTTGATGTTCAACCTAATTTCTTAGAGAAGCTCTAGTTTGAGTTACTCTATCCAGGTTACCTACAATTGTATCTAGAGGATGGTTCTTTAGAATTCTAGTTGATCTAGTAAAGGTGGGACTAGAAATTTCAGGTTCTTCTCTACGTTCGGATTCACCAGAAGCAGATTCTGGAATATTTCCAAAACTAGTTGTCGTGACAACAGGGTCACTATTTTTGTCATTAATATTTGGAATTGACAAATCTTCTTCAAGAATTCAAAGAGGGGTCTTAGGTTCATGTGGATCAGTTTCATCAAATTTGATGTGAACAAATTCGTCCATACATTTGGTTCTCTTAATAAAAACACTATAGGATTTTCTAGTAATTGAATATCCTAAAAAGATTCCTACGTCAGTCTTGGATTAAAATTTATCTAGATTATCTTTAGTGTTTAGAATATAGACTTTTCAACCAATGACTTTGAAGTAACAATGTTTAGGTTTTCTATTATTCCATAATTCATAAGGGGTCTTCTTAAGAACATGTCTAATCAAGACTCTATTTATAATATAACATGTTGTATTCACAGCTTCAACCCGAAAATAAATAGGTAAATCATATTCCTTGAGCATCGTTCATGCAATTTCTTAAAGGGTTCTATTTCTTCTTTCTACTACACTATTCTGTTGAGGTGTCCTAGGGGTATAAAAGTTGTGACTATAGCCATTGTGTGAGCATTAAGATTCAAACTCATGATTTTCAGACTCACGACCATGGTCACTTCTCAAGGTCTTAATTTTAAGTTCACTTAAGTTTTCTACAGACTTGGAATATTTCATAAAGTAAGAGAAAGCTTAAGGTTTTTGATCAAGAAAGTATACCCAAGTATGTCTAGAAAATTCATCTACTTAGACATAGACATAGTGATTCCCATTTAAACTAGAAACTCTGGAAGGTCCAAACAATTCCATGTGAACAAACTTGAGAGGCTGAGAAGTTAAAACTTCTTTCTCTGATTTGAATGAAACTTTATATTGCTTTCCCTTTTGATAGGGAGTAAAAAATTTGTCTAATGGGAATTTTAGTTGATGTAGGTCTCTAACTAAATTTTTCTTAGTCAGTTTCTTAAGTGAATGAACATTGCAATGTCCCAATATTTTGTGCCAAAGACAAGACTCTTTATGAAAATCATTTAAACAAGTAATGTTCTGCTTAGCTAAAGAATTCAAATCTATAACGTATACATTTCAATTTCTTAAGGCAGAAAACATTAAAATATTTTCAGAATTAAAAACATTACAAGAATCAATTTCAAACATATCATTGAAACCATCATCACACAACTGATAAATGCTAAACAGATTATATTTTAGTCCATCAACATGAAAAACCTTAGAAATTAAAATTGAATCAGTGTTACCAATTTGTCTTATGCTGATGATTTTTCCTTTTGAATTATCACCAAAGGTGACATGTCGTATATTAACATTGACTAAGCTCTTAAAACATGAAAAGTCTCATTTCATATGTCTTGAACATCAACTATCCAAGTGCCATATCTTTCTATATGAACTCTTTAAGCAGGTTTCCTACATAACAAGTTTAAAAAGAGAATGATTTTGGAACGAAGAATTTAAAGGAGTATCCAATGTTACCTCAGGTGTGTTTGTCATGAAACACATATTAGATTTTTGGGATTTTTCATCCTAAGTGGAGTCAGAATCACTTGAACTGTCTTCTAATGAATTATAGGTTGCTTTCATTGCATTCTTATATTTTTTGTCCTTGTACTCATATTTCTTCTTGAATTTTAACTTTGTACAGTCAGATTTCTCATGTCCTTTCATCTTGCATTCGTATCAGACTATATCATCACTTTTATCAGTTCTTTCTAATCTTTCATCCAATGACCTTTGTTGTCATACTTTCCCTTATAGTTTGATTTTCTAAAAAATTTCTTCTTCCTATAAAACTTCTTAAATAGTCTGGCGATCTAATCCATCTCAGCATCACTGTCTGATGCACTTTCCTCACAGCTTGAGCTATCACTTTCACTTTGAAGTTTCCCTTTGTCCTTAAGTTTTGAAGTAGATGTTTTGAAAGCTACAGACTTCTTCCTTGGTTCATCATCTTCTTCCTTGTTTACTTTTAGTTCTTCATTATACATAATTAGCTTACCAATATGTTCCTTGACAGGCAGAGCACCAATGTCACAAGATTCTCTAATTGAAACTGATGTGCCTCTCCATCTGTCTGCCAGACATCTAAGTATTCTCATAATTTTCTCCTTTGCTAGAACATTCTTTCCAAGTGATCTCATTGTATTAACTATATAATTGAACCAGAGATACATGTCAGAGATAGGTTCATTAGGATTCAATTTAAAATTATTATACTTAATATTGTAGGTATTTAATCTCATTTCTTTAACATTAGTTGTTCCCTCATGGGAAATAGCTAAAGTATCCCTGATATCATAAGAAGTTTTACAAGCAGATATTTGATTAAATTATTCAACTCCTAACGCACAATATAGGGAATTCATTGCTTTATAATTGTTATTGTAAGAAACATTATTAGGTTCATCCCAAGTAGTTATTTCAGTTTCAGGAATCTTATATTAAATCTCTATAGTTGTCCAGATGTCAAATCCCATAATTTCAAAATGAATGTTCATTTTCAGCTTCCATTGGGAATAATTAACACCATTAAAGAAAGGTTCCATGTTGGTAGCTGAACCTTCTAGTCTATTATCCAAATTAGATTTAAGAAAATATTTTTAAAGAGATAAAATTTATAACTACCCGAAATTTTGAGATCTTTAAGATACAACTAAAATAACAGTTGAAACATAGAGTGTTTCGAAGTACTTTATTAAGAAAAACCTCTAATACCAAATTTTGGTTGAAGTGTATACACAAGAGGGGGGTGAATTGAGTTCCAATTAAAAAATCTGTTTAACAGATTTGTGTTAAAATCCCCCTATACATAAAAAAGTTAAACTGTAGTGAATTTATAAAGATTGTAAATGATCAATTAGTTTCTACAAGATTGATTACTTCTCAGTTATCTTAATCAGAAGAATAAGATAGATTTTGAAACAAACTTACTAATTCACAATGAGTAAAAACACTTTCTAGTTCGACAATCATAGTTACTCTAAAATAGATTAATATTTAAAGTATGCAGCACTGGAAAATTCAAAGTATTTTTAACAAAGATAAAATGAACAAAAGTTTGAAACAAGAGGTTCAATCTCAAGATGAGACTTATTCCTCTCAAAAAGTTTGTATAAACTATGATCCACACCATAGAATGAGGGCTTTACAATAGTACACCGACTATTCAGGTCCTCATACCACTACCACAGTTCTACATGGGAAAACTAAACAATAGCACACAGGCTTTCCAGGTCACTCTTAACCTCTTCCACAATTCACAGTGGGTTACAATAAGGTGTAAATAGTTTGATGTTAGGATTTAGTGTCCTCCAGTTCACCCTAGGAGTCAGTGTGTGTCTAAATAGACAGATGCACACACACTACTCAAAAGATAAACAAAAGATCACAATAGAGAAAACAAATGGATAATGAGTTTAGAATGCTTTCAGTAATTATTAATGTCCTCTGGACTCATTTGGATGTTGTGGATGTTATTTGAGTCCGTTCTGGTGAGAATGACACAAAAAAGAGTGGTGTTGTTCTTCTCAGGTACATTTATTCATCCTTGTGCATATGATATTCAGTAGGCACAACAACTTGGCTTGTGTGTTTGTTCCAGTTGAAAGATCTTCTTGAATCTCTCTAGTTTTCGAAGGTGTTCTTCGAGTTCTTATTTTTCTTTTGTGGTTCTTTATACACATTCATGCCCTCATCTTCTTATGTGTTTCTATCTGTGTATTTTTTTTGTCATGTCATCTATTTTCACTACAGATAGATCTTCCTTTTTATTCCTTGAGATCTGGAAAAAAGAATGGTTTCTTTTTGACAGGTACTAGGTACAGTTCCTTAACATCCAAAAACCAACATTAATTAATAGCAGGCGCATTAAATTAAGAAAATATGACTGTTGGAATTAAATAAAAGCAAATAGAAACTCAACCAGATTTCATGACTGTCGTTGAGTCATGAGACCGGTAGGTCATTTGAATTTTCATCAGTATCAGTAGGTCATGTGATCAGCACCGGCTTCAGTAGATCGTTTGATCAGCATCAGCTTTGGTAGATCATTTGATCAGCATCAGTATCAGTAGGTCATTTGATCAGCATCGATTTCGGTAGATCATTTGATCAGCATCGGCATCGGCATATCATTTTATTAGCATCAATTTCGGTAGATCATTTGATCAGCATCGGTTCCACCTTTCTCATCGGTGTGACCGTTGTCATCGGTGTTACCATTGTCATCGGTGTGACCGTTGTCATCGGTGTGACTGTTCACATCGGTGAGACTGTTCTCATGGGTGCGACTGTTGTCATTGGTGTGACCGTTGTCAATGATGTCTCATTCCTTTAACTATCGATGACTCAATAAAATAACTAACGGTGAGTCAAAAATATAACTAATGGTGAGTCAAAAAAATATAACTAACGGTGAGTCAAAAATATAAATAACGATGAGTCAAAAATATAAAAATCACACAGAATGTCTGTATAAACCAGAATACATCTAGGTCAATAGTAGACCATAAACAATCATAGATAATCATATGTAGACATGATTAGACATATATAAACACATTTAGGAAAAATTGAATAAATGACTAAATTTAAATACATAAAAAAATGATTTGTGATTATTAAAATAACTATTGCACGGTGAGTTCAACAAAAATGTTAATTCCTTTTAAAAGATTCAATGTGGCATGGGACACTTTGATTCAAAAATGTATTTTAAATGTCTCACTTTCTTAATAGTGTGACTTTTAAATGATTTAATGAAAAAATGATATTTCTCTCAAAATATTTTTATTTATTATTTTCAACTATGTCAACATCCTTTATTGGATATTATTATTAATTGAGGTTGATTTACTATAATACAATCTTCCATATTGTATTGAATGAGTTATGATATGTTTGACTTTGGATGTTCTATTTTTATACCAATCATGGTTTATGGTTAAAGTATTGACATTTTACATTCAATATTTAGTAAAAATGTTTATGTTATGTTTCACCATTTTCAAATGAGAAATGCATTGGACATAGTAAGTGACGGGTGTGGTCGGGCATCGCCCCTTGATGTATCGGTAGGTCTTATGAGACAAATTAGTGTTGTGGAAGAAGTCCTTGACAAAAATTTTATTTGTAATTTTGGCATGAGGCCTTGACTATGTGGTTAAGATGTCTGGAATTATGCATTACCTCATTATGAAATTAGTTATTATATATGATTATTCAACTAGTAGAATATCCATGTGCATGTTTTTGTGGTAATGTTTGATTTATTTTTTCCATGTCATGTTCAAGTTTATGTTTAAAAGTTTGTTATTTTTATTACACATCTTTCCTTAAAATTTTAGAGCTTCCGCTAAATTAGTTACACTTACTATGCATCTGATCTCACCCCTTTCTTATGTTTTGTTTTCCTAGGATTCCAAAAAGTGTATTATGATTGATATATTGGGTTGAACGAGGTAAAAAATGGAATTATCAAAGGATTATTTTTTTTGTGTTTTATGTTTGAATGTGTAATGTTACGTTCAGGTGTGTAATCTATTTTCCAATACTTCTAAATTGATCGGTCCTTTGGGGTTTGATTCCTTGTAATAATTACAATGTATTAAAATAATGCTCTGGCTCTAGGATTTTGATGTTAGAGTGTTACACCTATCCTAAGAGCCATATTTTGGACACTTTGACATTGTTTCCCTAATCACAACCAAATACTTGTAAGGGGATTAATCCAACAGCATCCCAAGGATCAAACCACCTTAGATAAAAATCTGTCATGACCCAACCTAAGCTAGGGCTCATGCCATAACTACCCCATGCCCACCACCAGAGGTCAGGGGTTGCTGACATGTGCTAAAGGAATAACTAACACATTAAGGCATTCTTCATGTACCTTTATGCACACAAATATCCATCATAATATAGAAGTACATAGGGAGTAAATGTAAAATATTCAAGACACTAGGAATATATTCATGCATGTAAAACCTATAGACAGCACAAGAGTATGGTAGTGTAGACTGAATAGTAAAGGGGGACAATAAACACCCAAACTGAAATATTTCCCAACCTAAATAAAATGGAAAATAAACTTCTGAGAGAGATCATCTTCTTTTCTCGGATATGTAACCATTGTTTGTAGTCTAGTTATCAGGTTCCCCTAAGCTCCTCTGAAGTCATCATCGACCATTCAATCTCCAATATAAGACATGAAACATTTGCTAAAATCCCATACAAGGGTTAGTATATACATACTCAATAGGACACCTAGAAAGATAAAGGGGGTGTAGTAAGAGATACAAGATGGATTGAAAGTTAATAGATAATACACCTGATGTAAGACACAATGAAAGAGAAAATCTCAAACCAAACCAAGAGATAGTAACCTCACACAAACTCAAAGAGCTCAAAAAAATGTGTAGATGAACTAAACATAATTTATTTTCAACTTATATAAGGATATTAGACTTAACCAAACATGAGAAGCTGAACACAAAAACCATGCAGCATACCCCACGTGTCCTCACATCCCATCGAAGGAGAGTAAAAAAACATAAAGGTATGGATACATATGTATGTATATATATTTTCATTAAAAATAATTCTAATAGATAGTTAAATGGGTTCTCCATATTATAGATCATCCTAAGATGAAGAGTTACCAACAGCTCCAAAAGTCCCTCAATGATGCCCAATATCTCATGTGTCTACCCCAATGTAACTGTCCAAGTCAAGCCATAAATCATCACTGTGTCGCATAGTTGAGGGGTGAAAACTCCAATTAGAGGACCCAAGTCCAAGATAAAAGGTGGATCCACTCTAGTTCCATAAGTACATTTTCCCTATCCAATAAGGGTTCTCCTCGGTAGGCAGAGGAATTGCACCCATACTGAGGGGAGATTCCACTCTATAGGTCGAGGACCCATTCCCTGGTGTGATTGTGGGTTTCCACTCTGGTCATCAAAGAACTGCCACCTATCCAATAGGGGGTTCCACTCAGTAGTTATAAGACCCATGTCCATACTGATGAGGGGATCCACTCTATTTATATATGAATTGTTCCTTGGTGTGATAGGGGTTTTAGAACTGGTTCTAGAGGTATCATGCCCTATATGATAGGTGGGTTCCAATTAGAAGGCATAGGACCCATTCCCATGCTGATGGGGGGTTCCAATCTATAGGGAGATGACTCATGCCTACGTTCAATATGGGGTTACACTATTTTCATTGAGAACTCATTCCCTATCTAATATGGGGGTTCCAATAAAAAGGTAGAGGACCCAAGACTATACTATTGGGGGGTTACACTCTACAGGATGAGGTTATGAACCCTAGTGTGGCAAGGGGGTTCCACTCCGGTCATTTCTGACAAACACCCTTTTATATAAGGTGTTCCACTTTGACTTAATAGGATACATTCCCATGATGATGGGGGGTTCCACTTTATAGGATGCCTTCTGTTATCTCGCCAAATAACATTCGTCATCTTTCCCTACCTCAAATAAGCATCATGCCCAAATCATTTCACATCATATCTCAAAATCAATAACGTATGGATCCATCATGTTCTATAAGAAAAACAAAACTCATGATAGACTACTCATATGATAAAAACCATGTTCAAACAAAGGAGATGTGGAAGAATAAATTTTCCTAAAAAGGAACCTAGTGGTACATGTCATGTGAATAGACACACATGGCATGTGGTCCCACCACCTCATATGTTTTTGTCCCTGAAGGTACACAAGTCACCATCTATGTTAGAGTACATGGCATGTAAATTCAAATTAGGCCCCCCACCCATGCGTTTGGCCATGCCCATATATCCATGTCATGTTTGTGTACTTTACCCCATGCCTATTTAATTTATTACTTCGTGTGCCTCTTCACACAAGGTGTCACTCATGTGTTATGCTCATGACTGTGTACTCAGGCACATGGAATGTTCCAAGCTATGTGATCCATCACATGGATCATTCACATCGGGATGTTGGTACATGGTGAGTGGTAGGATTTCACATCATACCATCCTTATAATTTTTTAGAACCCCAACATTCCCATCCAAGGGGTTACAGGCTGTGTGTTTATCATGGTACAAGGAATGTAGATGGGTTTTTCCTGGTTTTTTAGATCCACAGTATTTGTGCTATATTTTATCTTTACCTTTAATTATATTTCTGATTCTACCCATAATTTTTGAATCTAACATCAACTGAAGGATTTTGACCACCCGATGGTCTGAAACCCAAATTCTCAAAGCCCCACATCTGTCACCTCACACCATGTACATCTCGATTAACTCTAAAGAAAATATTAATCTTCTAATCTTATAAAAATTCATAAAAAATAAAAAAACCATAGATATATCCTTATTCCATCAAATAATGCATCATTCATTATTTAATCAAGATTTCTGGTGTCTGGTAAGGATCTCTACCACCCGACAACGTCAAACTAGCACTGCAGGGTCCTACCAGTGAAGGACGTGAAGAAATTGAGGGAGAAATTGAAAATGAAATATGTTTAAAAAATATTTTCCCAACATTAATTCTAAATGATCAATAATAGGGATATCTAGGTTAGAAAAAATAATAAACAATTTAATTGGTACACGGGCGCATGCTCATACCACAATTGGAACAGATCTGTTTAAGGGGATTGATCTGCTCAAAAAAATTAATAAAAGAGAGTGTAAACCAAAAATGGACGAGTCTTACTAGGATATTAGATTATTCATCATTAAGGAACACTCTCTATAATTTCGATGTAATTGATTATGTTTTATATATCCTGATCTTCTCTGATCCATCATTTCTTTGTCATATTTCACGATTTTCCAACAAAAGGAGCACAATAAGCCCTAGAATCCTAAAAGGGTTTATTCATCTAAACCTGGAGTATTATCATTAGAATTACACATATAGATATTTTATTTAATTTAAATAAATCAATTATTTAATTATTTAAATATTGTATCCAATGAATGTACCACCAGTGGGAGAGATCTAAACACCCTGTGTCGGCCTATTTTAGGTCATTCCTAGGGGAAAACCTTATTCTAAACCCATCCATTATCTCCGAATTTTTTTCTGAGCTTCCTTTTAATATTAATCCCTCTTTTGAAAATTCATTCTCATAATATAAAATATATTTATTATTTTTATAAAATTAATTCTGGGCACATCAGACCTCATAATCACAAGTCATCTCAATTCTTATCTGAAGAAATATATATAGAAAATTTTCAAGATATTACAAGGAAAAAACCAAGACTCGATAATTCTAGCTAGAAGGTTTCACTCTAATATTCAAGGTCCCATCCCCTAAAATTATATGAGGGTTCCACTTAGATAACATATAGAAGACCCATATGATTCCATGTAGGAGGGTTCAACTCTCATAGTCAAGGAACCATACCCCGACTTCAAAAGAGGGTGCCACTCAATGGATAGGTAAACGTCTCATGCCCTATCTCAGTAATATGGTTCCACTCTAATAGTTGATATAGAACTTGTACCAATTCTAGCTAGAGTATTCCTCCCAAATAGTTGATTGATGACCCATTCCCTTCCTAGTAGTAGGGGGACACTTTGATCTCTCTGATGATCATGCCAAATCATATTCATCATCTAACATATCCTAAATAAGAATCACACCAATAAAATCACTCATCATATCTCAAAATCCAATATGGATGACACCGTCATATTCTACAGGGAAAAACACCCAGGATAGTCTCCTCGCTGGCCAAAATCTGAGTCCAATAGAAGGAGATGCGTGATGTTGAAGTTTCCTAAAATTAGAAAAAGTCATGCAAGGCCTGTCAGGGGACCCCCTGGGTGTGTAGTCCCACACTGCAGCATGGATGTGTCCATGTATTTATATATATCACTTCCCCTTTACCTCTACATAGAATATAAGTGGACTACCCAGTGTGTATAATACACTTAGGGTCCAACCAATGCTCCAGATCGTGTCTGAATAATTCTACATGTGTCTATGTACTTTCGTACACAATGTGTCCTTCTACATGGGTTCTGATAATGCGATCATACAAACATTGTTTCTACCCAGTAAGGGATATGTATAATGTGTACTATCCACATTTTGTTGCATACTTAAACATTTCTATAACCCTAGATCTATAGCTAAAGGGTTACTACACTATGTGTGTTTGTCAGAGTATGTTCCATATAGTTGGGTGTTTTTAATGAAAGTTATATTTTCTTTAGATGTTTAGAATCCATATTTCCTCCTTATATATCATATATAGGTCTCCCTAAATTGGTGAAAAATTCATCTGTTATTCATTTCCATCAATCTGGTGGCCATAAATCAGATTCCAAAGGATTTTCTCAACTCCTCCACGCACTGAGTGCAACTCCCATCACCTACAAAAACCCACTGGTATTCCAATATTCATTGTAATCGTCCATATCATGAAAATAATCTGAATCCAACCTTTATTATATGTTATGTTCATCTCATTTGAATCCTCTGTGAATTCGGGGGTCTAATTGTTCTTAGTCCCACCCGACAATGTCGAACTGAGACCCCCTAGTCCAATCAGCAAAGATCGTGCAGAATCATTGTAAGAAAAGAACAAAAAAAATGTTTAAATTTTTTTCCAAGTGTTCTTGTCCAAAAAATTAAATCAGGGATATTCATTTTGATGTATAAATTAATAAAATAATTAAAAACTTGTGCATCGGCACATGAAAAGCATTGATTTAATGTAGATCAAGAAATAGAATCGATTATGCTCAAACTATTTAATCAATTTGGGAAAATTCTAAATATTGATGACTAGTACATATAAATTGGTTCATTCATTGATTAAGAATTCACTCACTAACAATGAAGAGGATTCTTTATGTTCACTACACATTGATCAACCCGGATCTAGAGGTTTATCATCATCCGATTATGATTCACCAACGGAGGTGGAAGAACACTCCTCTAGAGTATCCAAGTGTTATGAGGATAACCCTATAAAATAACCATAAAGGTATATTTAAATTTAATTATATTTAGGTAAGTTAAATTAAATAATTAGATTTAATTATTTATTTAACAAATGAACCCTCCCATGTGTGTGTAATATAAAATATATTTAATATCTTTATAAAATTATTTCATGGAACATCGAGACTAGGAATCGCATGTCATCTCATCTCGTGGACTTGAAAATATATCTAGAAATATTCAAAATTCATACAATGAAAAAATTGGGTCTCTACACTATGAACTTTCTTCTAGTTCAAAGACTTTGGCATATATGGATGCGCTCTTGAGTCCTTGGAGTGAATTTTATTGGGACACTAGTTTAGTGTAATCCAAGTAAGGGAGTTACATGTAGGTGAGTTGAATGTGGGATATACCTTTGGTTATGGACAAACTTCTAGGAATTATTCTTGTGTGATCCCATAGATTACTTAGGAATCACTTAAAATGTAAAAAATGTTATCTTCACATTACAAAAGATTCCACCATATATAAGAATGGTGGTACTTCCTACTATACCAAATGGTACTGCATTGTATATTCTCATATGCACTCCAGTAGTTTTAGTGGAAATTCCACTTCATCTAGGATTATTTAACCCAGTGATTTTCGAAGGATGGGGGTCACAAGGACTATGGTCTACTAGGCTCAAATCCCTTTTTTCCATTTTCTGAATAAACCACTTTAAGTGTGGGTAGGAACCTCACAATACAAGATCCAAATTTCATCTCTACTATTCTCTATTTTTCTATGTCACTAGAGGCCCTCAGGATGGTGATGAATCGATTCAAATTATTTATAGGATCTTAGACCTAGTAAATACCTTATAGAATTAGAAGATGAATTTTGTGGCCATTATGCCACATGGAACTACTAGATATCAATGGGATGTTATGCTCCATAATTTAAGGTGAGAGTGTCTCTCATGGGTTACTATTAACAAAATTTTCATTGGGAATGTTGAATATAGATTGATCATAGGGATTCATGGGGATTTCTTAGGGAGAAATGGTATTTTATGTTTACTCGACATAGTTCATGGAGTTTCTTCACTTTTACCTTCTCTTGGATGGAGATGAGACATAGAAATATAGGAATTTTGATATTGGTCTTCAACTTGAGTTGAGATGATAGGTCATGAAATTCAATCTAATGACTTATAAATAGGTTATCTACAAGTCCCTAAAGATAGACAATGCTTTCGAAGAGGATCAAGCAGTCGGTTTCCTTTCACCCTTCATTAAATTAACTGGGGGACCTCCTACTTATAGGATGAATTCCACCTATGTTGGTAGGAAGATAAAGGTTAGGGATAAGAATTAAGCTAGTGGAACAAAGGTCAAAAAGAGTATGGATTAAAAATCCCCTCATGTGTAGTTACATAGTGATTTAAGTGTTAAAAGGTCAGACACTATCATATATTCTGTTCAAAACCTTAGAGCACATGTTGTTAGTACGGAAATCCTGGACATCTCAACTAATTTTTCTTCATGACATCATTTCCAAATTTTTACAGAGGTGGATTAAAAACAAAATCATTAACTGAGGTTTCTGACCAATCTCCTCAGAATCTAACTCAAGTGATGAATCAAATTGGTCTTACATCTTATGGATATAGTCATGGAGCAAAGGAAAATCATTTCTATAGTGGACCACATTCCAATAGATGGTGTTGAGGGACCATCAATTGTTTAAGGTATTATTTTGATCATATCAACATTATATTATTCAATGTTTGACCCTAGTTCTTCCCATTCCTATATATCTACACAAGTAGTCTCTTAAGTTTACTTACTATTCAATTTACCAACCAATTTACGTTCAATTGATACACCGATGGGCATGAATTTAGTCTATCTTCTGAAATGCCAAACATTTACAATATGCATCACTATTTATGGAAATATTTGAGATTCATCATAGAAAAAATAGTGATCTTTGATGTGATTCATGGAATGTCATATAATGATCCAGATTTACCTAAACCATTCCTTTTTTAAAATCCAATGCATGTGGTGTTCTTGGGGGTCATAGTAGTTTGTTTCAGGAGTTTTCTGAAAATATTGTTTCACCAAACGGTTTCACCAAACTAATGGCACCATTATGGTGGATCACTGAGATGGTGGAATAGAAACTACAGAACAAAAAAATAGTGGAACTCTAAAGGTGGAACTGTGATAGTGGCACACTGAAATAGTGTCTCACCTTTTACCAAATTTCTAGCATCTCAAGTTTTTCTAGTTTTTCCCCTCTTAAGTATTATTTGACATAAACTAATTTTAAAGCCTTATTTGGGAATTTTTAAGGGTGTTTAAAAATCTATTTATCTCTAATATCCTATTGAGCTGGGGTCTTTGATATATTCAACCCATGTGATCTTGACCATGATCCCATGTTGATGAAATTTGAAATTGTTCTTCCATTAATATAGGATCTAGATCTTAAAAGTTGGGATCTTCCCTTCCCAGTGTGTATTATGTTCTCTCTTGGTGCACCTAAAGTATTCCTCTACAGAATAATTATACAGGTCTTCTAGAGGCACCACCAGCTCAATTTTCTTGGAGTTTCCTACTATTCGCATGAACCCCAATTTTGGCGCAAAGAGGGGTTTTGGTCGCCTGTTGTTCTAATTTGGGATTCATATGCCTCTCATTATTTGTGTATCATGCAAGTGGGTGTAGTAGTGTTTCCTTGTGAGAACCACTAAATCCAAATTTAATAATGATGATGAGAAGAAATAAATGGGGGTGGGGGATTTTGATACTCTTTAGATTGTTTTAATCATTATCTTTGTTGAGGATGTGATCTTTTTTAGGCTATAAGGCCGTATGAAAATCAGGGTTTTTGGTGGAATTTTATTACGTACTAGTGATGTTATGTTTTTGTTGTGATGCTCAGTTTAATGTATGTATCATAAAATAGGTTTAATCATGTATACATGGATAAATAAATGGATGCCCAAATATCAAACATGTTCTTTGATCACTGCTATAATTAAAAGGGGAATTAAAGAAACCCTCTTGATAAATCTGAATATTTTTGTCTTAATGTTGTTGTTGTGTGATATTTTTGGTTGGGTTTTTTACTTTTGGGGGGGGGGGGGTTGTGTGAAGTTGTTGTTGGTAACCTTGTCATAGGTATAGGGGTGAACATAGGGGATATTATAGTGTTAGGGGCGTTGTGTGATCTGAAGTGGGCATACTATTTTAATGGTTCTCGTTGTGTTTTAGAGTATGGGGTGGTACTAGAGGTGTGACAGAATATCAGTTCAATTGATTGATCGACTGTGGAATAGATGAACTTGTAGGGTGTGGGACTACCTTTTTTTGTGTTGTGGATGTCGAGCATTGTTGGGTAGAGATACTATAATGTGGGGGGACTTGTTATGTAGTGGGACTGCATCTGGGTAGTGGTTGAGTAGGGGGGATTCCAGGTTCTAGTTGGGAGAGAATGATTGAGTGGGATCACATTGAAGAATGACATTTGGCAGTGTTTGAACATGTGTCTATGAAGAAAGGGGTGTGCAGTGGGACTGTAGGTTGGTTGTTCTCTACTGTTTTTATGAATGGGTGTTAAAATGGAAATGCATTATCTTGTTCCCTCTTTCTTTGATCAATGTTGGCAGTACCGAAGAACAAAGTGGGTTGGTTGTTCTGTGTTTAGTTAATCAAGCTCTTCTCCTTCTAATATGGTTGTAGATGTTGTGCTTGGTAGTTTCCCCATGTAGTGCTAGAATAAATTAAAGTGAACCCCTTAATTAATCAATATAAAATGGTTAAATGAAAAAGGGTTAGGCTTGAGTTTTATTTTGTCTATTTTTCTGGTTGTGCATATAGGGGTAGTATCAAATGTGGTTCTGAATGGGCTAGTTTCTTGTTTGGAAACCCATTGGTTATGGTGATTATTTGTTTACCTATATGTATAAACTTTTTGCTCCCTGTGATTTTCAATATGCACCCTACCCTTGTTGAGTACTACATTCAGGACGCCCCCATTTCATGGGGAAGGGTGTCTTTCACAACATATCAGTGTGAGGATGGATCTCTAGTTAAATAATTTCTTCCTCACACCCTCAACCAGGTTCTTACCACTAGAGCATATCTGGGAAGGTTGTAATGACTTGAGGCTTACCATCATCCATGATCCTTCAAGAAGGATTTTTGTGGACGAGGGTCATAGGTGTTTGTGGTCCAATATTTATTTCCCAAGTGTCTTTGGGATGATTCCCATGTGCCTTTAGGCAAGAGGTGTGTGGTTTTGGATCGAGTTTTTTCGGCCGGGATTTGTGTGTATTTTGAGGCCTCGGTGTGTGCGAGCGGGTTGTGGTGGTGGGACTATGTTTTGGAAGAGTGGTAGAATCAAGACGTTAGCTTTTAGGAATGTGATTCTAGCCAATGGGAAAGTGGGGTGAGGTACCCAAATATCGATGTGTTTATACTACTACTTTACTTGAGTTGTGTTATTTGGTTAGTATGCTTTGGTGAGGTTGGGCTGGTTAGTACTCCTAGGTAGGTGCTGTGAGGTACAACTGTTTTCTATTATGAGGGAATTAGTATGTTCCCAAAATTGTGCACAAGTAGATTTAGTTTTCCTATTGGGTATAGTTTTATACTCACCCTACATTTATAAAACTATTTTCGGGTTTCTAGGAGGACTTTGAGGACTATTATAGACCTTACTAGCTCTAGCGTTGGGATAGTTTTAGTGCAGCCGGATAGTCTCTATATTTAAGTACATCATTTGGTAATTTGGTTGTAATTTTGTCACATTTTACATTTAAACCATGCATGGGTCAGATTTTCGTTTCCTTTATATGAATTTTTGGGGTTTTATGGGATGTTAACTGTCTTATCTCTCGATCTATTTTTCATTAAAAATGACAATTCCTTCAATTTTGTGTGAGATTTTATACCCTTGGTTCTAGTCGCCACTCGGATTCTTATTGATGTTGGGACTCAGGGTTCATTATTTCTCTTTCATCTTGAAGAAGGAAGGGTATGGGACTTTTTTTTCCCATACCTCATCTTGAAGAAGGCAGGTCATGATATAATGGAATCAAAGGTAGGTTTATGATTGAGATATAGGTAGGTATTTGGAGTTAAGAACAATGAGGATTTCATTAAATGGTATGCAAATTGTGTTAGGAAATCTTGGGGCATGAAATAGTCCAGGGAATACCATCTAGGACACAAGATCCCCCCCCATGATTTGATGCATGAACTCTGGACCTACTGAATGAGCAAGTGATTCTACCCTAATTACAAGGTAGTGACCATAAGAAAGGTACTAGATTCATAATGACTTTTTTTCTTGTGTGTCCTGTGAGTTTTTTGAAAATAATTTAAATAAAGAGTAAAAAGAAATCCAAAATGAAAATTTCATACTACTCAGGCATAGGATTTCCTTGTTTACCTTTTCAGCTATGGAACTTAAACTTCACCCTTGTGTTTTATGAGATTTTGAGGCCCAAAAAGCTGACTTGGTTGATCAATAGAGGACCGACTGAGAGGAGGAAGATGACTGGTGTAAAAGGACCCTTCATCCTTTCTAGTGGAAACCCCTGGGGAAGTACGAAAGAAACTTTTCCGACATAGAGATGGAGTTCTCGATTAAGAAGATAGAAATCACCTTCACTTAGATTCATACTCTAAGGGAGTATTGAATTCCTCTGCTGGTGATCCAGACGTGAGGAGTGTCATGTCTTCTGTGGAAACATTACCATAGGGAGAGGAAAGAGACCAATGTCTCAAGGGATGACTATGAGGAGTTTTGGGAGAATTTTCATTCCTCAATGATGAAGGATGAGAATTGGAAGGAGATAATCTCTCTCTAGTAGGGGAGTATTTTGGTGAGGGAACTAGAGATAAATTTCTAGTATCTTCTATTCCTTTCTCCAGATCTCTTTCTAGAAGAGGATTCATGGGTGAGACGGTTGGAGGAGGCACTCCGGCCTTCTCTTCAATATGTTTTCACTCCATTTACCCTACTAACATACATATAAGTTCATAAGAAGGCCAAAGTAGTCGATAGGATACACTCATTGGGATGTGGACTATGATAGGGGATCCATACAAGTTCATTTAATGGGAAGGCAGTCAGCAACAGGTCTCTAGTGTTAAGGCCTTCAAGTTTTCAGCCAGTGGGAAGTTGGCATCAGCAATTCCAATTCTGATCTCCTGGTCCTTACCCCATCACTATGGGCCCAGGACTAGGGTTCTTTGTCTATAGATTCTATGGAAACCTTTGGAACCAATTCCCAGTTTGAGTTTAGTACGGAGGGGTGGTTAGGTTTAGTGGACACCTCAGCAGCAGCAGTTGCTAGCCATACCTTTCCAGCAGTAGAGGCAATGAGCTCCTGCTCCACTGAGGGTAGACGGTGCTAGACGAGGCTGACCTTAGGTTTCTCCTCCTGGACCTCAACCAGGGCATGGTTGTGGAGGTTGTCGTTAGTAGAGGGGTAGAGGACCTGGTCTTGTGTAGTTTCATGACATCGTGGCATTAGTTTTAGCAGTCCTGGAGGTTGTTCGAGGTATGATTAGTCTATTTATTAATATTGATTTTACTTTGTTTTTTTCAAAATCTTCTCAATCCTTTGTTTCACCGATTCTATACCATTCCTTGGGACTATACATAGAGTGACTTTTTGTGGCCTTGTTGTTGAGCATGCTAGATAGAGGTCAGACAAGTCTGTTTAATGTTTTCCATGGATGTAGAATAATGTTGGGGAAGCATCAGTCCAGTGGGGATCTTCTTCTACTATAGATATGACCCTACGATTTCATACTATGCATCAAATGGTTTTTTTTTCATGCTGGTATTGACTACTTCTGGATAAGAGCCTTGTTTTTTATATGAATTTCTAGTGTGTAGTTTTTATTGGTGAGAGGGGTAGTCAGGTGGGAAGTCTATTTGTGGAGAATCTTCTCTCCTTGTCAGTCGATCTATCAATGGGATCCATAGACACAGAGATGGTAGAGGTTCTGGGAGTTGTCAGGGAGTTCCTGGAAATTCTCCCCGAAGAGGTTGTGACTCTAACCCCTTGACGTTAGGTTGAGTTCAAAATAAACTTGAAACTCAATGCCCATCTGATTTCAATGGGTCCCTTCAAGATGTTTCCTTTTAAGTTATAGGAGTTGTGCATTCATGTTTACAACCTAATGAAAAAGGGTTTTATCCTTCCATGTGTTTCAAAGTGGTGAGTTCCGGTCATTTTCATGATGACGATAGATGGCAGGCTGAGGATATGCATAGACTACTGAAGACTGAATCAGGTGACAGTCATGAACCATTACCCCTTCGGAGGATTGAAGATCTTTTCTAATAGCTGAGGGGATCATGTTGGTTATCCTAAATCGATATGTGGTATTGATATCACTAGATAAGTTTGAAGGTGGGTGAAATACCAAAAACTACTTTCAGGTGCTGGTACGGGAACTTCAAGTTCATATTCATTCTCTTTAGCATTATGAATGCACCAGCTATGTTCATGGGGATCCTGGACTCTATTTTATTTTTGAATTCATGGACTGGTTTATCATCATGTTCATCTACGACATCCTAATCTACTCAAGGTAATAATAGGATCATGAAAAACACCTTAATACAGTCTTTGAGGTCCTTCATCGCAACCAACTCTATGGTAATTTATCCAAGTGTAAGTTCTGGGCATGAGATGTGTACTTCTATGGGCATTTTGTTTCTCATAAAGGAATAACATTGGAACCATAAAAGGTAAAAGTAGTTATATCTTGGGTAGCACCCAAGAAGTTTGTAGAGGTCCGCATCTTCCTGGGTCTACTGGGATATTACCAGAGGTTCGTACCTGAATTCTCTGAAGTTGTGGCTCCATTGGCACATTTGACTAGAAAAGACCAGACCTTAATTTGGAGTGAGGAATTTCATATATCTTCCAGCTACATGAAGGGGTAGCTGGTCAGTGCTCTAGTACTTATGTTTCTAGAGGATGGGGTAATATTAGAAGTGTTCTATGACACATTCGGCTGAGGTTTGGGGTGTATGCTAATGCAGTAGTGAGTAGTTATATCTTATGGGTCTCAGAAGTCATATCCCTATGAATGTAACTATATGACCCATGATTTGGATATTGTAGAGGTCATCTGTGTGATGAAGTTTTGGAGCCATTATCTTATCAGGGAGCACATTGTGGTCTTCACTGATCACAAGATCTTGAAGTATATCTACTCCCAGCAAGACCTAAACTTGTGGAAGTGAAGGTGGATGGTGTCTCTCTAAGATTAAGACTTAAAGATCTCTTACACCTTAGGAAAGGGGAACGTGGTGGTCAATTTCTTAAGCATGATCTCACAGAAGGAGTTTTTTTCAGAAACCATAGATTCTTTGAAGGAAATTGATGAGTTGACATCTTTGTATGTGGATGTGAGAGTGGATGGAGGCAGAGGCTATTTGTTTCATATGAGAGTACAGTCTTCCTTGGTGTTGTAGGTGGGGGAGTCTTAGTGGGGAGACTCAGAGACTGAAGTGATGCGTTATCGCACTATCCAATGTGATTCTCTCGAGGGATGGTCAGATGATAGTCAGAATCAGATGTTGATCCATGGGAATCTATTTTTCCTATTTGTAAGGCACAAGGTAGTTCTTTGTGAGTTCCATATCTCACCCCTAGTAGTGCATCCAGGTGTTTCTAAGATGTACTGAGGTTTGAGGGAATAGTTTTTGTGTCTCAGGGTGAAGCGGAAAGTGGTAGAGTTAGTGGTAAGATTCCTAGTGTGTCAGAAGGTGAAGGATAAACACTGTGTTCCTAGTGTTCGGTTTCATCCCTGAGACATTCCTGAGTGGAAGTGGGATGAAATCTCAATGTATTTTGTCCCAGTATTACCTAGAACTTAGGGATGATGGGATTATATTTGGTTAGTAGTGTATTGATTGAATAAATCAGCTCACTTCTTAGTGATCAAGGAGTTGAGTGAAGTGCTTTCCTTAGCATAGAGTTATATGGATAAGGTGTTACAGCTGCATGGAGTTCCAAGAACCATTGTCTTAGATCGAGAGTTCATGTTTTACGTCATGAGTATAGAAAGGATTAAATAATTCCTTTGGAACTCAATTACACCTCATCACTACATTCCACCCTCATATGGATGAAAAAATAGAGAGGATCATCTAGACGTTGGAGGACTTGTTATGGGAATTAGTTTTGGACTTTGTGGGTTTCAAGTGCAACATTTTCCCTTGGTAGAGTTTACTTACAATAATAGCTATCACTCTTCCATTGGTATGCCTCTGTTCTAAGATTTATACAGGAGGTCATGTTTTTCACCCTTATGTTGGATAAAAGTTGGGGAGGAAACCATTCTTGGATTGGACATTGTGAAAATTGTGACAGGTAAGGTGAATCTTGTTTGTAGAGGATGAAGGTAGAAAAGGACCCATCAAAGTCGTATTCCTATCTTAGGAGGAGGCCTTTGGAATTTTAGGTTGGGGCTATGTGTTCTTGAAGTTTTCC
This sequence comes from Viscum album, assembly GCA_963277665.1. Lineage (NCBI taxonomy): Eukaryota > Viridiplantae > Streptophyta > Magnoliopsida > Santalales > Viscaceae > Viscum > Viscum album. The sequence continues at coordinate 48,580,193 of OY728152.1, read as the reverse complement.
CCTTGACGTTGGTAGTCGTGTTATGGCATAGAGAGAAAGCTTTCCCCTAGGATCATCAGACCTTTTCAAGGTGTTGAGATGAGTTGGAAAGGTGGAATATCAACCAGAATTTCAACTATAGTTGGAGAGGATCCACGTTGTCTTCCAGGTCCCTCAACTCCATCGGTATCTACACAATGACTCCCACATCATTGACTGGGGACATTTGGATATCGACGAGGACTTGTCATTCATGGAGAAACCAGTAAGAATAAAGGATCATGAGGAGATGGTGATTTATGGATGGATCATTCTATTGGATTGTGTGTTATGGAGGCATCGTGGTCTTAAGGAGAGTACATAGGTGTGGGAGCCACATATATATTCCAATTACCGAAAGTTGTTCTGATATTTTCTATTCTATGTTACTATGTACTTTTCTTATGATGTAATTCACGAACTTGTTGCAGTGAGATTATTTTCTTCAATGTTCCTTAATGTGTGTCAAAATACATAACTATGGGGAGGGGAGTATCGGATCCCTAATCAAGATGCATTAATGCCGATACGATTAAACTCGTGCTCTTGAGTTTGTCTCGCCCAAATCGGATAGTATCTTGTCATGGATTAAGGGATTCCCTAATCCATATATCTAGTCATTGGGGCCTTAGTGTTTGTATATTTGATTAGGAGATATATGTTAAGGAGGTGTTCTTGGATGTTTGTGTTTCCTCTCTCGTTTTTAAACAATGCAATGTGGTTTGTCCCTGAGAGGTATCTTTCGTGGTGATTGTTTAGACCCCTATTTTTCTCTTGGTTTGGTTTTAAATTCACATGGGTGAGAATAGTTTGAGAGGTATCTAATTTAATGACCAGAATTTCCTCGGTCCATTACATTTTAAAAATCCAGTTCTTGTGGTGTTCTTGGGGGTTATAGTGGTTTGTTTCGGGAGTTTTCCAAAAATCTTATTTCACCAAAATGGTTTCACCAAAACAATGGCACAGTGACGGTGGCAAATTGTGATTGTGGCACTATAACGATGGCACTGTAACGATGGAACTGAAATGGTTGCACACCGAAATGGTGTTATCAAAACAGTGGCACACTGATATGGGGGAACTATAATGGTGTCACCATGATGGGGGATCATCGAAATAGTGTCCCACCCATTTCTAAATTTTTAACTTCCTGAGTTTTTCCTTTTCCTCCCCTCTAATTTATTATTTAATGTAAACTGAGATTAAATCTTTGTTTGGATGTTTTTAAGGGTGTTTCTAAGGATATTTACTATATATTTAATATCCTAAAATTATGGAATCTTTTGGATATTCAAACCGTGTGATATTGACTATGATCCCACGTTGATGACTTTTGAAAACGTTCCTCCTTAAATATAGGATCTATATCTTCAAATCCAAGATATTCCATTTCCATTATTTTCTTCATTCCCTATTAGTGCACTTAAAATAATCTTCTCTATAAGAGTTGTGTGCCTACGCTAGATCCCCCTCTAACTCTGTTTTCATAGAGTTTCTTACTTCTCGCGCAATCCCTTATTTTGGCACAAAGAGGCATTTTGGTCACCTGTTGTTTCAAATAGGGATTCTCCTACCTATATTTATTTGTGTATCATCCAGGTGTGTGTAGTAATTTTTCATTGTGTGAATGGTTGAATCCAAATTTTTCAAAGACAATGAGAATTAATAAATGGGGGAAGGGGGAGATTTTAATATTCTGTAGTTTGTTTTAATCATTACCTTTGTTGAGCATGTGATCAGTTGTGGGCTGTCTGGACTTCTGAAAATCATGTTCATTTGTGGTATTTTCTTACATACTAGTGATGTTCTATTTTAATTATGATCTGCTATTAAATGGTTGAATCACAAAATTGGTTTAATCACTTATACTTGGTTAAATAAATTGATGCCCTAAGATCAAACCAGATTTGTGATCACCCCTCATATATAAATGGGAATTAAAGAAACCCTATTGATAATATAAATATGTATAGCATAATTATGTGGTTGTGGGATGTGTTTTCTCAGGTTTTTTACTTAGTGAGGTGTGGCATTATGTGAAGTTGATGTTGGTAACCATTTCATGGCTACAGGGGTGGACATACAGGATGGTCCATTGTTAGGCGCATGGTTAGCTTGTATAGTAGGGAGGCAATTTTAATTGTGCTCATTGTGGTTTTGTGTTTTGGGTGGTACAAGAGGTGTCATGGTATATCAGTTGTTGATATTGATTGATTTTGGAATGGATGAAGTTGTAGGAAGTGGGATAGTCTTTATTTCTGTTTTGGTCATCGAGAAATGTTGGGCAATGATACTACAATGTCGGTGGATTTTTTATGCTATGGGACTGAATCTGGTCAGTGGTTGGGTAGTGGGGATACTGGGTTCTTGTTGTGAGATGATGAATTAGGGGGATCACTTTTAAGAATGAAAGTTGGTATTGGTTGAATGGGTTTCTAGGAAGAAGGTTGTGTGCAATGGGATTACAGGTTGGTAATTCTTTGTTGTTTTTAAGAACGGGTGTTAAAATGGAAATTCTTTACCTTGGTCCCTATTCACTTATTCAGTGTTGGGAATTTCGAAGAACAAAGTGGGTTAGTAGTTGTGTGTTTAGTTAATCAAGTTCTTCACCATCTGAGACTATTACGGATGTTATGCTTGGTAGTTTCCTCGGGAATAGATGGAATAAATTAAAGTGAACCCCTTAATTAAAGAATGTAAAGTGGATAAATTAAAAGTGGTATTCTCGTGTTTTATTGTCTTTGTTTGTGTGGCTCTAAATAAAGGGTTAAAAAATGTGGTTATGTGTGGGCTGAATTCTTGTTTGTAAACCCAGAGGATAGGTTGAGTGTTTGTTAACCTATAGGTATAAACTTGTAGATCCTTGTGATTTTCAATACATACCCCACCGATGATGAGAACTACTTTCTGAACACTACATGCCAAAAACCCTCATTTATGGGGAAGGGCGTATTTCCCAACATCCTAGTTGGAGGACGGACAGTTGGTTACTGAATTTCTTCTCCACACCCTCTTCTGGGTTCTCACCACTTGAGCATATCTATGAAGGCTGTAATGGCCTCAGGCTTACCATAGTCCAAGATCCTTCATGAAGGTTTATTGTGGATGAGGGGGATAGGTGTTTTCATAACAGGATTGTCTTCCCAAGTGTCTTTGGGATTATTCCCAGGTGTCTTTAGGAAAGAGGTGAGTGTTTATGGCTCAGGTGTCTACGGGTAGGATTTATGGGTGTTTTGAGGCCCAGGTGTGTGTGGGTGGTTTGTGTTAGTGGGGCTGAGTTTTGGAAAAGAGGTAGTGTCAAGATTTTAGCCATTAGGAATGAGAAGATAACTAGTGGGAAAGTGGTGTGGGGAACCTAAATTTCAATTCAATTATATTACTACTTTACTTTACTTGGGTTATTTGGTGAGTTTTCCAAGATGAGGTTGGGCTAGTTAGTACTCCTTGGTTGTTGATTTGAGGTTCTACTATTTTCTCTCATGGGGGAATTAGTATTTTCCCCCACATATGCATGGGTAACTTTATTTTTCCTACTGGGTATACTTGTATACTCACCATACATTTGTAAAACTATTTTTACGTTTCTTGGTGGACTTTTAGGACCATCTTGGACCTTACTATCTTGGGCGCTGGGATAGTTGATTTTTAATGCTTAGCCTCTTTATTTGTATACATTCTTTTTTACGATGGATGTACTTTTGTTTTATTTTAAATTTAAAACAAGCATCGGTTGGATTAGGATATCCTTTATATAAATGTTTTGTATTGTATGGGATTTTTACCATATTATCTCCTGGTCCTATTTTCATTAAAAGGGTTAATGCCTTCTATTTTGTGTGAGATTATATAACTTTAATGTCATTCACCACTCGGATTCTTATTGAAGGAGGGACTCAGGGGTTATTATCTCTTCTTGATATTAAATAAGTAAGGTCATGAAAAATTTTTGTCCCTTACCACATCTTGATTAAGGGAGGTTATGACATGGAATGACTAAACAGATTCCGAATATACATGGATTTTTATCCAGTATGGGTATATTTTATTTCACTAAAGGGAGGGAGGTTTGGGATGAATAGATAATGGGAACTGTTATTAGGAAGAGTTGGTCTAAAAGTCATATTATTATGGCCATGGAACAAATGGAAGAATTGGCTCTTTTGGTAGGATCAGTTGTAGCCCCCCTGGACTTTTCCCCCAGTTGTGGTTCTCTATCAAGATGTCTTCCTTGATGAATTCCCAAGACTCCCTCATGATATAGGAGTTAACATTGAGATAATGTTTATGTCAGGTGTGCATTTAATTTTGATTCCCCTATATCTTATGGTGTTATCTGAGTTGATGGTGGTTAAGGTACAACTTGAGGACTTAGATCAGAAGGGATTTATTAGGTTTAGTACATCATCATGGGGTGTAGCTATATTATTTCCAAATAAGGTAGACTATATTTTTTGAATTTTTACCAATTACCAAAAGGTTAACCAAGTGATAAAGAAGAATAGATATCCTTATATTATAATTTGAATCTATCATAGGGATCTTAATGGACATTAGATATCGATCATTGATTTGGATATAACCAGATGTGGGTTAAAGAGTAGGACATCCTAAATATGTAATTTCAAAGTAGGTTTGAGCTATATTAGTAATTAGTGATTCTTTCTGGACTGATAAATTCACCTCTCGTGACCATTTCTCTCTTAACAATAATCTTCCACCCTTACCTGGACATGTTCATGATGGTGTTCATTGATGAAATCCCCAACTACTCACCAACACCAGAGTAGAATACCAAAATTTTTTACATAGTCTAATGTATGCTTCAAGCATGTCATCATTACACCAAACTATAAAAGTATCACTTTTTTATTTATGAGGTAAAATTATTGGTCATATAGTTTCATAGGTAGGTATATATATGGATCTGTTAGAGGAAGTGATGTCATGGAAACATCCCTAGATTATGCTCGAGATAATGAGATTTTTCAGTTTTTCATGACATTAATAATGTTTTATCCATGAATTGTCCTGATTATTAGTACCAATGACTATTCTAATGTGGAAGGGAGTAAAGTTACAATGGGTATACAAGTGTGAGGAGGCATTCCTTGAGTTGAAGAATAGGTTGACTAGATCATTGGTACTAATATATTCTGATCATGGGATAGGATGTACAATATATTTTGATACATCAATCATTAGTTTTGGAGTTTTATGAATGTATATAAATAAATTATTAGTGATTGGTTCTTTACTGCTGCAATCCCATGAGAGGAACTTCCCCACTCATAACATGGAGCTGGCAGTCATGGTTCAGGATATGAAGCACTAGAGACATTATATCTTTGGTCGGAAATATTTTTTCCAACACTAACCACAAGATCCTCCATTTCATATTTATATATTGGTGCGTAAACATGAGTAAGATTCACTGGGTGGAGTATCTTTGACATTTTACTTTCTGATGTTGTATGCACTGATGAAGGGTAAATTTGTAGTTGATAATCATATCCATAAGATGTAAGTTTCTCAAGATCTTGGTGTTTGGAATTCAGAGGATAAGTGGTGCCTGGTGATTTTTTTGGATGACTAGAGGATGGATTCTTATTATGATAAAGTATTTATGATTTTCACTCCATTTTCGGTAACATCTACTTCAGTGGATGATTTAAAGGTGAGATAGAATACTGACCCTGGGATTTTTGTGATGTGGAAATAGCAAGCTAGAGGTGACCCAATACATGGGTAGTCATTAGGTGATGACGATGTTATCCTTATTCATAGGATATTATTTTTCCCTACCTCTATAAAAAAAATATGATTACAGACATTCATAGCTCTAGATGGGTGTAGAATTTGGGGGTGAAAAATATATACCACAACTTAAGGTGACTGCTCTAGTTTCTAGGGATGAAAAAGGAAATTTTTGGGTTAGATTTTAAATTACTTTCCTAATAATAGGAAAAGGTCAATAATTCGCATCCTAGTGTGGTACTCCAACCCCTTATAATGAACATATAAAAGTGGTAGGATGTTAGGTGGTACTTTTTTATAGGGTGTCCCAATATGTGGAGTCATGAGGTTTTTTGGGTGATTGTCTATCAGCTTGAAAATGTTACTTACTTCTTACCAATCCAAGAGACTCACTTAGTGGATGAGCTGGGAAAGTTGTATGTCCATGATATTGTATGCATACATGGTTTTACCTTGATAATTTTATCTAACATAGATTCATGATTTCCATTATTTTTTTTGGAAGGGCATGCAAAATGCCCTAAGGATATATTTGAGACTGAGCATAGTATACCAACCTCATACAAACAAACATTCTATGTAAAAAAATTGACATACTAGAGTATATACTCTAATAATATGTTCTACACTTCAATGGATCTTGATATAATCACATATCCTAGGTTGAGTTCACATACCACAATAGTTATCGGGCTTCAATACATATGGATGCCTACGTTTCTCTTAATGAGATATCATTTCATTCGCCACTCTGTTTGTATAAGGTAGGTCGGGTAGTGGATGAGGGTCCAAATTTGGTTCAAGAGCCCTTCAATAGAGTGAAACGGATTTAGAATAGTTTGATCACTACACAAAATAGGTATTTGTCATTTGTCGACCATAGGAGGAGACCATTGGATTTCGTTGTTGGCCAACACGATTACTTTAGAGTGACTCCTCGTTTATTCCTAATATTTTTTGGGAAGAAAGTTAAGATATAACAATGTTACGTTAGAACTATTGATATCACTAAGTAGGTTGGGATAGAGGCATGTTGTCTGAAAGATCCTTCAGGATATTGAGGTATGTATGATGTGTGTCATGTGTCTTAGCTACAGAGGTGCATACCCAGTTTAAATAATTTTATAAAATATATGGATATTGATAAATATATTACTACATCATACGAGGAGTTATTGGATCAAATTGTATTCTAGAGAAAGATATTACTTTGAGGGAATATGGTACAACTCATCTAAATCCTATGAAATTATGGATGGGTCCAAAAGTATGTTTTGGGTTGGGATTTAGATGTTTGATCTCAGTGGACTTCATTGTTTTACAAATATCACTATAACACATATCAAGTATGAGAATTCAATATATGGGGATAATTATGAAATTTTTAAAATTTAAATTTTCTTAAAACACCTATCTTTTTACATTTTATAAGCCAGTTCTGTGAAAAATTGAAATTTTAAATTTAATTTGGACCCTTACATAGGAACATAATTTTTCATAATGGTAACATGTTTCTTTTAAAGGCTATGTAAGGGTATATAGAAGTTTCTATTTTAATATAATGGTAATCTAGAGTTTCTAATATTTTTGAAAGGTTAAATCCTGGGTCCTAAAGGATGGGTAAAGGTAACCCTTAGGTGGGTAAGTGTACCAAATTTGTTGTGTAATGTTCATTTAGGAAACCTTAAGCTCACATAAAGGTAATTTGGTGAACTTATGCCCTATGTAAGGGTTAACCCTTATTTATAAAGGTATCACAATGGGATTTTTAACGATGTGTAAGTGGGTATCCTTATTTCGAAAGGTTGTGTAAGGGTTATTTTATAGCTATGTAAGGGTTTCTCCATCTCTCCATAGGTAGTGTCTGGGTACATCTAGGATGGTAACCTACATAATGGAAAAATAATTTCCTTTATAAGAAAAAGATAAACTACATAAGGGAAAAACCATGTTAACCTTATTATGTTACCATTTTGGAGGAAATATTTTAAAAATACAAGTTTTTAATCCTTCTCCTCCAACATGTTTTTGGAACATATTCTTGGTTGATTTGAAAACCTAAAATTATGGAAATTAATTCATTGACTTGTTTAATGATCATGAATCATATTATCAAATAATTTAAACACCTTGATATTAATAATCACATAAAATAATTATCAAATGATGTATAATATTATTGGGTTTTAATGTTTTGAATCTATATCAAGATTAATTTTTTTAAATATCCATACTTTACTACCATTAATTCTTTGGTGATCTTTTTGAGTCTGAGAACTGTGTTAATTCCCTTATTCATGATTATTGAAACCCTCTATAGACAATATAAGTACTTGATCTGATTTATAAGTGTGATAGTACCATACCATAACACCAATATTATTAGTTGTTGTGTTTTAAAAATATTCAACCCAGTTAACATTTCCTTAAAAACATTTCATATTCAATTTTCAAATTTATCTCAATAATGATTTATTGAAAAATGATAAATATTTCTTAAAATGATAATGACCCAAAATTATGGAAGATAAAAATAATGATTATTATTTTCAATATTGTATTATTTTGGAGAGAGAAAATAATTATCATATAAGGATTTATAATTTTATCTATAGAATAAATGGTTCATGATTTTTTTGGAATAAATTTATGATCTGTAAATTTTCAAGGACATTGAATCTATTATCAAATATAATGTTTTATTTCCTTTTGAAATAAAATTAAAGAATTGGTTTTAGGTTTCCTTGTTGAGTAGTTTGAGCCAATGAACACATATACATGATTTGGTTGAAAATTCATTGATGAACCATGATGTTGGCATAGACAATCGTGATTTAGAAAGCTCTTTACCATTTGGGGATCTCATATATACTTGTTTACAACATATGATTGAAGTGTTAGAATGGTTTCTTTTCTTTATTTATGGATATTTCTTATCAATGTGTGTAGGTATTGGGGTACAAAACGGAAGAAGATAGATTAGGAATTTAAAATTTTCATTACTAGATATGTGTAACAACATCATCTCTAAGTAAATAATCCCCAATTAAATGAAAAAAAATCTTGTCAAAATTTATTTAAGGGAAAAATTAAAATGAATATTTACATTATTCGATTTGAAGATGTGCTCAACCACTACTCATCACTAATGACTGCTCCTTGAAGGAACTTAGTTTTGATCACTCTAGATCATCCTAAATCACTTCAAAAGTTTATATGAATGTCATTCATTGATATTTAGGTTATATAGTAGAGATTCTATAAAGACTTTGATGTCCTAATGATCACCACTATGTTTTTCCTTCGATCCAAAAAGGAGATATGGGAAAAATACTCGGAATAAGAATTTATCTCTTTATGATGTGGGACGGAGGAGATAGGAGTTCTCAAATTCAAGTGGTTGAACAGTCCCTCAATAAAGAGCTCCCTATTGAATATATAGTAGAGATTTAGGACCCCTAAAGGGATCCTCAGATCTCATATAAATAATTATCACTAAATAAGAAATAAATGACATGTTATGACCAACTAATTAGGTTGTAAACATCATTTATATTTTTATCACATGTAATGTATAATAAATAAATTACACGATAAAAGAAATTAAATAATTCAACTCATAATTCCCACAAATATTAAATAAACATTGAAACAAAAAAATATCTATTCATTAAATATTTTCCTAGATATTCACTTAAACAATAGTAAATGTATTAAATAAATAAATTCAACTCTTATTATTCTATACTCAAATATTAGTTTTTTATTTATTCATTGGAAATAATTTATTCTCAAACATGTCTCATACCCTATGGTGGGTCCCACTATGTACTATACTCCTACACTTTAGAATATACCAACCTTTTGAATATTCTTGTTCTGTGGCACTTTAGGACCTTTTCCTGATAGAAGTGAATACTTTTCACAGAACATTAGTGGAATATAGAAACCCATCAAGACACCTAAGGAGATAAGGAAATGTCATAGCAACGAATGCATTTCCTAAGAGCACACATTGTGTAATATAATATCTTTTTCAAATGATATCTCAAAAATAGGGACACACACACTATGCCATCTTCCATTATTTATATAATATTCATTGAGCTAACTAGATAGACATACCTACTTATACCATGACAATGGATTTTTTAAAGGTACTACCATCTTGATCAACTAGGCCTGAGATATCACTACCTTTAGGAAGAAACAAAATCTATGTTGATTGTTTAATCAATTTCCTACCATAAATGGAACACGGAAATAAAGATAACTTTTACTTGAAATAAATGTCATGGTTTTCAAATTGAATGAAAGTGCATAATCAAATAGTATGAACTGATATAATCTCATGTAAGGAAACATTACATGTGTTTATAGATAATAACTAACAATTACACCAAAAATATGTGGTGTCACTATTAGTGGGTCTATAATTATGGTCTCTTTTACTCAAGAACACCAATCCAAAAATTCAAGAGAATAATTCTAGATTCTTATGATCCCCCATCACTAGATAGTCACACACCATCTATATCTTGATAACATGATGTATCTCGAATGAAGGATATATGTTTATGATTATTTTAATGGTATCTCTAGGTTGTCATTATAGAATGTGAATTTCTATAACCTTTTAATATGATAAGTAATATATGGAAATTTCTGTATAAATATAGTTGTTGTGCAAGTATAAACACTGGTATGGTAAGATAAACACTTTTACATATCAGACTATATACATGTATTGGTAATAAAAGTATATACATGAGTTGGGTCTACAGAACCCACTATCAACACTCACACTTTCACTAGATACAACAACTAACTAGTCACAACCCCCTAACTCTCACATGAGAATCATGAATCTGCTAATATATGAATTTAGTCGAGGGGTATTCTATATTATCCATTATGGTTAATATGATAATTATCGATTCACCTCCATAGGTAAAATATATCAATACATGAATATAATGAAGTATATTTTTCCCCCTAGTCTGACATGGTATCTGTTGAAAGAACCACCACAACATTATTAAAAAAATAAATTGGGGCAGGGTCTGAACTACTAGGAACAACACTAGTATATAATCTAAAGCCACATATCGAAACATCCTCCATAGTTGTGTTGAGTCAATAAGGTTTCCATTTTTCTTTTCCATATCATTTGAAAATAAAAAACACCTTTTCTTAAAGAAAAATTATTTTTTTATAAGGATTATTTTCATATAGAAAATTTCCCTTTTCTAAGAAAAGTATTATCCTTAACATGGATTTAAATATCATATTTTTATGTCTTCTCCATGTCTATTTTATTACTAAGTAAAAAAATTAGGATCCTTATCAAAATACATGTAATCATATAGTTCCTGGGATATAGAGCCTTTCTATACTCAGACTCTGAATTCTAGGAAATTCAGATTAATAATTCTCTGAAATTCAGACTCTATACTCTCTAATATTCAGATTCCAAATTCTTTGAAATTGAGATTCTGAATTCTCTAAAATTCAGACTGTGAATTCTCTGAAATTTAGTTTTTTAATTCTATAAAATTTACATTCTTAATTATCTGATATTCAGACTCCAAATAATCTAAAATTTAGATTCCGAATTCTCTGAAATTCAGACTCCGAATTCTCTAAAATTCATATTCGAAATTCTATGAAATTAAGATTCTGAATTCTTGGAAATTCAGACTCTGAATTCTTTGAAATTGAGACTCAAAATTCTCTAAAATTTAGATTCCAAATTCTCTAAAATTCAGAATCTAAATTCTCTAAAATTCAGACTCTGAATTCCTCAAAATTCAAACTTCAAATTCCTAAAAAATCAGACTATGAATTCCTTAGAATTCAAACGCTTAATTCATCATAATTTAGACTCTGAATTCCTCCGAATTAGGACTCTGAATTCCCTATAATTTAGATGCCAAATTCTCTGTAAAAGATAATCCAAATATCCATATTTGTATAATCTTATTTTTTATATGTTTAGACTCTGAATTCTATTTTTTCCTAGATTCTGGATATTAAGATTTACTTAAGCTACTTTGTTATTCTTACACATGTTTTTATTATAAAATGATGTCGTACAATATTTTTCTAACTAATTTTTGGTAAGTGACATGTTTATTGGTCCCTCTGAAATTCTAGGAAAAATGCGACTGTTGGAGGGATCCAACCATTGATGTTTTTCCTATAAATAGAATCTCATTTAAACAATCTTAGTATCAATCTAGATATTACATATTGTGATGTTGTGAAGTAATTTCTAGAGAGAGTCTCTCTTGCTTTATGTGTTTAAGGAACATCTTTTCCAGTCGTGAACAACTTGTTTTGCTTGCTTCATGTGACTCCAATTGTTTCAAAGTACAATTGAGGGCTTCTAGGGATAGGAAGACAGAGGTTCCAACTACCTTATTGTTTGAGGTCTTATGGGGATAGAAAGACAAATTCCGATATTGGTATTACCTAGGTGTTGGTATGATAGAATTTCTAGAAATTATAAATCAAGGGACCTTTATCCAATGTTTTTGGATACCCTACTATTGGGGTAAAAATATTTTCTACGTGTTACTTGTTTTTGTTTCAAGATTTATTTCCACAATATTTTGTAAAAGAAAGAAAGTATAACCCTCTTATACTTTCTTGTATTTTTTACTTATAATGATAATTAAGATTATATATGCTTTAAGGTAGTGTCATTATCTAATAAATGTTTCCTTAAGTTTCTTTTCCGGATTCATATTTTTGAATCCTAAGAATGTTTATTTCATAGTTAAGAACTAAAACAGTCTTGGTGAATTTATCATGTTTAACGTTGATCAACATAGTTTTCCTTAAGATTAAAAATGAATGTTTTTAAACGTACAATTCACCCCCCCCCCCTATTGTATTTGAGAATCTATATACACTATTTTGATCCTAAAATTCGTATCAGAGGACGGTCACTGAAATACATATACTCACATATATGTTTTGTTTTTCAAGTTTTCCATGTTCTAAATTTTCCTGCTTAAGCTTTCTGGTTCAATTTTTTCTTAAAAATTTTTATCTTTGATTATAGAACTTTTACTAATAACAGGCCTTCTGGAAAAGTATTTTCTTATAGAATGGAAGGAATGAAATTCGGTTTCATTGATAACCTTAATACTACAAGACCATTAATCCTTGATGGTAGTTATTATAAGTATTGAGGAGATAGAATTAAGACTTTTGTAATTAACACTAGAGAAGACAATTTTGTAATTCTCAATGGAGACTATAAATTCAAGCTTAGGACGTCAGAACCTTCACCAACCAAGAAAAACAATAATATCAACTAAATTAAAAGGTACACAATACTTTGTTTTATTCTATGACCAGGAATATATATAATCAAATATCTTCCTGTGAAGTGGCCAACTACAATTGGAATAAACTTGAAGTTATCTGTTTTGGACTTCTAAAGTGATAGAAACTAAAAGAGCTATGTTAAGAGGTGAATATCATGGATTTCTATTTCCTTATGGAAAACCTGATTTCAATGTACTACAAATATTTATGACCATTGTCAACAATCTTCAATCTATGGAAGAGAAAGGTATTGATGATGAATTTATTCTGGATAAGATAATTGATATCATTCTTAATGAGTGGGAATAAAAAAGGATAGACATTGATGAGAATAGAGAAGTATCTAACATTACTATTGATGACAATTTTGTAACTCTTCTTCAATAGAAATCAAGAATGAAGACGGATGTTGATTCCAAAAAAAGAAGAATGGTAATGGAAGTGTATCTTTCACCAGCACATCTAAATCCAAGACCCCTAAAAGGGTAACTAGGTCTAAAACTAAGAAATATTTTATTATAACATAATAATGTGATAGTGATCATTCTAAGAAGGAATTAGCTAATATTCCTGAATGGATGAACATGATTATGGGAAAGAAATATTTTTTGTGCATATATAAAAATAAAGATAGAAGGGAAAAGAAAGATTCTAAATTAACATGTTAAGAATGAAAAAGTGTTGGACATATTAAACCTGATTGTCCCATTCTTAAGAGAAAAGAGAGGAAGGAAAAGGATTCTAAGAGAAACAGAAAGAAGCATTACAAATCTAAGGCTAGGAAAGTATTGAAAGAGAATGACACCTGGAGTTCTAGTGGTGGTGACTCTTCACAAGAATCATCATATTATGAATATTCTAGTTAGAATAATATTAATAATATAGCCATAGTACCCATTTAAAATCATTGACTTATGAATAAGGTAAAAACTGTTGAATCCTAAACCAATATTTCTTTAAATGAAAATTTTCCTAATGAAAAATATTATGAATATTCAAATGATGAATCTTCCTCATCAAAAGATAATACCTTACCTTCATTTGAATAAGTTTCTATATTTTCTAAACATCTTGAAAATGAAAATTTTAAGATAGAAAAGAAGTTTGAGAAAGTAAATGTAGGAATTTCTATTGTAACTAAAGAAGTATCAGATCTTTCTGAAGATCTTGAACATAAAACTTTTGACTTTGAATGTTTTTCTAAAAACATCATGGTAGTTAATTTTGAAAAGGAAAACTTTCTAAATATATTGAAAATGTTATATTTAAGAAAAATCTTTAAGAGAATAACTCTAGTCCTAAAACAAATAACTTTAAGGATAATAGTTTAGTCATTAGGATAAAATCCATTTTTCCATAAATAAAAATTTATAAAAAAATTCTTCAAGAAGAAAAGAATTTGATAAAATGTATTCATAACCATGTCCTCTTAGAAATTGTTCTGGATTTTGGTATACTCTTTCGAAACCTGTTTTAAGTAATAATTATTGTGTTCCCCAAAGTGATCCATTTTTCACAAAATGTAAATGTGGGGGACATTGGGAGAAACAAAATTCTCTAAATAAAGCCTAATATTTAGGTTTTCATAATGATTATTTTTCTAAGAAAATTTGGATTCCAAAAATTTTACATTCTAAAATTTCTAGATCCAAGAAATTTTGTATTCTGAAATAAAAACTCTATTTTTTCATGAAAGTAAAGAAAGTAAAAAAATTACGTGGTACATGGATAGTGGATGTTCCTGGGATATGAAGCGTAACAAAATATTCTTTTAAAATATTATCAAGATGAAAGGAGGAAATGTAACTTACGGAGATAATGCTTAGGGAGAAAATGTTGGTATATGTAACATTATTCTTCTTGGAAAAACATTTATTTAAAATGTGTTATTTGTTAAATGTATTAGGAACAACGTTGTTATATTAATCCAATAATTTGATGAAGGTTACCTATTGAATTTTAGGAATATTAAATTCTTATTACACAATTCTAAGGAAGAGTTTATTCTTTATTCCCATAGGCATGAGAATGTGTATACACTAAACATAGAAGACCTTAGGAGACAAGTCCTACCTTGCCTTAG
This sequence comes from Viscum album, assembly GCA_963277665.1. NCBI lineage: Eukaryota > Viridiplantae > Streptophyta > Magnoliopsida > Santalales > Viscaceae > Viscum > Viscum album. The sequence goes on along the minus strand of OY728152.1, from coordinate 48,565,000 downwards.
TGCAATGGAAGATCAACCTTGGTTACGGAATAGAAGGTTTGTGAATTGTAATCTTAGGAACCATTGAAAACTCTCGAAGAAGATACTTGTGAAGGATCTACCAGAGCGTAGATTTGATTCATAAAGATTTTATGATCCTTGTCAATATGGTAAGAAATATAAATCAAGTTCTAAATAAATCGGTGAAATATCCACATTAGATGCATTATAGTTAGTGCATATGGGTTTTTTTGGTCCAACACAAACTGGAAGTCTTGGAGGAAAATATTATGTATTTTTCATAGTTGATGATTACACTAGATTTAAGTGGGTCTATTTTCTAGAAAATAAATCTGATACTTTTTTTATGTAAAAAATTGTTAGAGCCCAAGTAAAAAATGGGGAAAAAAGTCCATTTATAACTATTCATAGTGATCATGGAGGATAATTTCAAAATTCATATTTTGAAACGTTTTGTAGTATGAAAGGCATTAATAAAAACTTCTCTCCTCTAAGAAATCTTCAACAGAATAGTTTTTTTAAAAGAAGAAATAAAATTAGTTGAGGGATAAATAGAACCTTGTATAGTGAATATTCAATAGCTAAACACTTTTGGGTTGAAGCTGTTAGTACTTCTTGTTATACTATAAATCATGTCTTAATCAGAACGTTTCTTAACAAAACACCTTAAAAATTATGGAATGGTCGAAAACCTAGAATTTCTTACTTAAAAGTATTTGGATGCCAAGTATTCTTTCTAAATACAATATATTACATACATAATTGTTACCTCAAATATGATGAAAGAATTTTCTTAGGCTATTCCACTACTTCTAATTCCTATAGAGTTTTTAACAAAAATACTTGTACTGTTGACAAAATAGTGCCTGTTAAATTTGATGAAATTGATCCTTTTTTTAATCAACATCAACCTACATCCTTGAATGTGTTTTAAAAAACTTATTATAAACCATTAATAAGAATATTTTTCCAATAAGGACACTAGTAAAAATCCCACCAATACCAAAATGATATTCCCAATGGTTTAAAAAAATTGTTGGGTAAAGGATATTATACCAATGGTTATATAGAACTATTGGTATATTATTTTTTTCCAAACAGTTTAAGGAAATCATTGGGTATAAGTGTATTTTTTATCATTTTGAACAAACCTTTAGGTATAGTTCTGAAGATATTTTTCCTAATTGTTGTAAACCATTGGGATAACATTACTTTCCCAATGGTTTTTTAAAACCATTAGGAAAGAAAATCACAAAGTATGGATGCCTCCAGGGATATAGAATTCCAGAGATCTCGAAATTTTTCCCCTAAATGAGAGCTTGACACACTATATCGAATATTTTTTCATTATGCCTAGACCATCTTGAATATTTTTCCCTAAATCTCGATGTGAACCCTACTTCCCAATATAACAGATCCAGTTTCCCAATGATTTGTTTTCCCATTTTAAATATGTACGTGTGAGTTCATTTATTTTATGTTTTTTCATTCTATTTTTCTGTAATGCAGTGTGTATTATGATCCCCTTACTATGATATGTCATATATCATTTTAGGTTGCGGTTGGAACCCTACTTCCCAACCTGTTCTCGTGGGTGCTAACTCTAATTTCAAACTAGGAATCTGTCATTGATTAAAGTAATTTTTTTTCATTTTAAATTGGTTTGTGTACCTTCATTTATTTTGGATTTTTTTTCAATCCATTTTTCTGGAATGTACTATGTATTATGATCCCCTTATGAACACAATCATTATATAATTTTAGGTTGCAGGGTTTTTGTGATTTTTCTGTATAGAATAATTTTCATGGATATTGAAGTGGTCAATATGATCCTGAGTTATTTAACCTGGGATTATTTTATATTTAAGTTATATTGACATGATTTTATTGGTTAGACAAAATACAGTTACAAAATTTTTTTTCCAAAGAGGAACGATAAGATTCTCGTGCATTATGAATGTACCCCTAAAAGTTGTCTTTGAAATATCACACTCTAACTTTAAGATGATGATACCCACACTATAAGTCATTCAATGAAATGGAACTTCCACCTGAACCGCTAGAGTGGGTTTGGGGTCATTTTCATGTATGAAAGGTTATAAACCAAATATTTACTCTATTACATGACCATTTATTCCTCCTCTATCCAGCGGTTGGGTCATACACGTGTAATATTTTTTGAAATTAAAAATTTGTGTTAGGAATTCATGTCCCAATTTTATTAGGTAGATATAAAGAATTATTAAGGTATTTATATCATTTTCTATCCTATGAAGGCACCCTTAATAAAGAAGTATAACCATCATAGAACTCACAAATTTTGTTCACGCCTATACATTATTTACTCTCTGGTATATATCTCATGAAACAAAATAGCATGGTCATGTGCATGTAATTATTCACCACTTGTTGATAGTATTGGAAGTCTATGGAGGTTCACTTGAGGTGTTGTTGTACACTTTCTTGGATTATATTATTTTTCTTTTATTATGGGAAACAAGAATCAATATAAGAGTGTATTATTATTCTCCATATTTGTGGACAATTATATAGTGATAGGTTCTTGTTGGACAGGTGACTCATGATCCCATCTCCAGTGGTAATTATAGGTTAATAGGGTTATGAAATTTCACTTCTTATTTATCAATGTAACCAGGACACGCCCCCCCCCCCCCCCCACCCCCACCCCCCCGAACACCCCCTCCCACCTTGGACAACACCCACAACCCCCTAGACAGTCCCCACCCCCCTAGATAGCCCCCACCCCCCAAGACAGCCCCAACCCGCTGGACACCACCCACCCCCCCCCCCCACCCCACCCTGGAAATCCCCCCAGACACCCCCTACCCCCTTGGACAGCCACCCCAACCCATTGGATAGCCCCCCCCCCCCCCCCCCCCCAAGCCCCCAGAAACCCCCACCCCCTGGACACCACCCCACCCTCATGGACAGCCCCCCAACCCCCTTGACAGCCCCACCCCTAGACACCATCCCACCCCTTGGACAACCCTACCCCCTGAAAAGCCTCGCCACATCTGTGCACAGCCCCACCACCCCAGTATATAGCCCCCCATTATGGATAGTCCACCCACCCCCTGCACACCCCTAACCCCCTAGACTGCCCCGACACCCCCGTGGATAGCCCACCGACCACCTTGGACACCCCCTACACCCCTGGAAAGCACCCACCAACCCCCCCCCCCCCACCGAAGACATCTACCCCCTGGATAGCCCAGCCACCCCTGTGGACACACCCAACCCCTGGATAGCCCCACCACTCCAATAGACATCCCACCCATCCCATGGACACCCATCACCCACGTGGACAGCTCACCCACCCCTGTGGATAACCTCACAATCTCTATGGACACCCCTACTCCCTAGATAGCCTTTCCACCACTGTGGATAGCCTACCAACCCCCCTAGACACCCTGTACCCCCTAGACTGCCCTTCCACCCCCATGGATAGCCCACCCACCCCCCTGGACACCTTGTACCCCGCTGGACATCCCCCACCACTAGAGATCCCCCACCTGCACCCCCTAGACACCCATAACCCCCTAGACAACCCTGCCACCCCCATGGACAACCTAACCACCCCCTGGACACCCCCAACCCCCGTGGGTAGCCCCCCACCCCCCACCCCCCCAGGATATCCCCCCACCCCCTGGACACCCCCCACCCCCTGGACACCCCCACCCCCTTGGGCAGTGTAGGTGATCAATCAAATAATCTACTAAAATGTAAAATTTATTCGATCTAAAATTTACTCAACTCCTAAATAATTATCCTCCACAAGTGTAGATGATCTTTTACACTCATGTATCTTCATAGATATTTTTTTTAAATATAGTATTTTTTTTCTTTTATATTATGATTCTCATATAGAGTATTTTCTCAGTTATGGTTTCATATAAAGTGAACAATTCTCATTTACATAAATATATTTTTTATGAAACTTCAATCTTGTTGAATTTCTTTTGATGAAATGAATTAAAATAATTTTTTTTAAAGAATGGATAGAAGTTGGATGTATGAAACTTTTCAGATCTCAAGCAATTTTCAAAACAAATTTGATAGATTTTTAGATTTTTCATTTCGCAATGCTTCAGATAGTGGTCAAATACACTTCCCCTATTACAACTATGTTGGAAGGCCCTGGTTGAGCTGTCAAGAAGTCTTCAACTACATAACCAAAAATGGTTTTCACACAAACTACTCTGTGTGGTATCACAATGGGGAGAAAATGAAATCTCAAATTGTTGACGATCTAAATGAGATGACTGGATTTCAGAATGTTTTATAAAACGAGTGTCTATTTATTCATCATCCTGAAAAAGAAAGGATTTCAACCCAAGAAGATTTCGATATGAACACACTTGATGCGTCTAATGAAAATGATGATGTTGTCAGGGTGAAAAAATGGAATGATGTTTCCACGACTCCAGTATATTGACAGTGTGGAAAATTGAAAAATATGGAATTTTTAATCTGACTGATTCACGGGAAAACTATATATGGGATTTCTAACACTACCATCAATTATATTCTTATCATATATAAGGACTTACATACAGATGATGTAGATATTCCCTCCAAACACTATATGGCATAGAAGTTAGTTGAGGAACATGGATTTTCAAGAAATAAATTTCATGCTTGCAGAAAGATTGCAGTTTATTCTAGGAGGAAACTTCTAAAGAAAATGACTGTCTAAAATGTGATGCATCCCGCTGAAAGTCAAAAGCTGATGGAACACCATCCCATGTGCCATAGAAAGTAATGTGGAACTTTCAATTGATCCCTAGACTCAAGAATCTTATTATGAATGATGAAATATCAATAAAAATGTGATGGCATGATACCAAGATAAAGAAGACTAATTATAAGTTGGTTCACCCTACATATGGAGTTTCATTACAGAGATTTGGGGCACAATAACCTAATTTTGTAGCTGACGTGCATAATGTAAGGTTGGGTATTTCATGTGATAGTTTTAATCTATTTGGGAAGATGCTTACGTCGCAAATCACATGTCCAGTTTTTATATGCATTTATAATCATCCCCCATGGTGGTGTATGAAAAAACATTTCTCTTTCAAGAGTATACTCATATCTGACCCTTCTGATCCTATTAATGATATAGATGTATATACGAAACCATTAATAGAATATTTGAAACTTCTTTGGGATGTGTGTGTGCACACATACAATGCATAATCGAAAGAAATATTTCATATGAGTGCATTGCTTATGTGGACAATCAATGATTTTCCAAATTATGCAATGATGCCGGGATGGAGTACGAAGGGAAAATTATCATGTCTTGTTTTTATGAAGAATACATGATTTAGAAGACTGAAACATCATTTTAGTTTCAGTTTTATGATCCATTGACAATTCTTTCCAATGGACCATCCATATAGAAAGAATCATCAAAGATTTGACAATACCATGGAGAAAATGTTCCACCTCAATGTATGTCTAGAGCTGATGTGCTTAATGAATTGAAAGATTTCGGTTTTTTATTTGGGAAGGGTCCAATGAAACCTAGAATGAGAAAAAATGTTTCCACTGAAACCTATTAAAATTCAAAGAAAATATGAATCTTCTTTGATTTGGCTTATTTTTTAACCATTTTTTTATGTCATTGCTTATACATAATTCATATTGGAAAAAATATATTTGAAATGTTGCTTTCAATTCTTCTAAATGATAAGGGAATGAAAAAAGATGATTTAAGATCTCAATGTGACTTGGTGGACTGGGGCATCAGACTAGAATTGCATCTTGTGTGTATCAGTGAAAATAAATAGAATGTTCCATGTGCTTCTTATGTGATGATACCTACAAAAAAGTAATTATTGGTAGTACTAGAGACTATTAAAGTTCCTAATGGCTATTTAACCAACATATATAAATGGGTCAATAAAAGGGAGTTCAAGCTAAAATATTTGAAGACTCATGATTGTCGCATCCTTATACATGAGTTGATTCCAATAGAAATTCTCCATATTTTGTCAAATAATGTAAGGGTGGTTGTTATTCTGTTGTGACATTTGTTTAGAGATCATTGTGCTAAGATGTTTTCTAAGTCTTTATTGCAAAAATTGTTGGCAGATGCCCCATTAATTTTGTGTGTGTTAGAGAAAATATCTCCTCTATCATTTTTCATAGGTATGTTGCATCTGACTATCCATATTCCAACTGAAATACTTCTTGAAGGACCTATTTATTTTCGTTGGATGTATCCAACTGAACGAAATTTGTAAAAATTAAATTCTTATGACCATAATAGGAATCATCCTGAAGGTTCTATCATGAATGGTTACTTGGATCAAGAATGTATGGATTTATGCTCTCTGTATTTGTCTGATCTTACTACAAGAATGAACAGACCAATGAGAAATGAAGAATAATAGTATAAGAAAATTGAACCCAGTTTTCCAACACTTCCTCAAACAAGAGGAATTCATGGATCATATACATTGACGACATTAAGCCTTGAAGAGTGGGAGATGGAACATCGCATAGGTTTGCTCAACTGTTATTTTTTCGATGAATACATCTTATAAGTAAATTTAATATCTATATCTTATATATATATGTTAAACTATTCCTATTTTTATCTACAGGGAACATAAAGCTATGATAAATAGAAAGTATAATTCTTTATCTTTGAGAAGGAGGGATACTTTTCATAGTAAATAGTTTTTTACATTGTTAAAATTAAAGGTAATAATATTACTATTTAAAATAACTAAAACAATATTTAGTTATGTTTAATATTCATTTATATTTCAGGTATTGAGTTTTCCTACTGACTCTGTCAATGAGGAAATAAGTGAATTGACTTTTGGTCCTAATACCATGGTTCGTGACTATAAATCAGTTTTTATAAATGGGTACAGATTTATTATCATTGAATGAGAAAAGAACATGAGGACACAACATGATGGTGCTATGGTTACTGCCACAATAGATAGCTATTCTAGTGCATTAGATAGTAGACCACGATTTCAAAATATAGGTTATTATGGAGTCATTGAAAAAAAATATTGGATTGTTATTCCCATGGATGAGTCATTATGATGAAATTCTAGTGGTTTGATTCTATGAAGAGGTAGGGAATATTAATTGACGATTTTGGATTTTGATTAATTGAAATTTCTCACACTCTTGCTACTGATGAACCATATATATTGGCATCAATGTAAAAAAAAGTTTTTTATATCAAAGACCATCTTGGACCTGAATTTGATGTCATTATTGAAATAATTCCAATACATATTTTTGAAGATGGTGATGATGAAATTGAGACCATCCCTAATGCCATTGGAAACAATCCATTTATTACTTTTTATGACTCCAATAGCTCAATTTTCAGAGTTGACTGTGAACCTGAAGTTGTGGTGGGAAATATATAAAATCATTCATTCATGTTCTCAATTCTTTTGGGTTACCTTCACTTGGGTTGTTAAGGCTGGTACTAATCAAATTTATTTAATATTTATTACAAATATTTTTTATCCAACTTGACTATTATTTGAATTTTCAATGTTTGTTGGCTAAAATTTTATTTGAATTTAATTTTATAATTTTAAATTGAACTGTATTCAAACCAACGAATCCAACATTTCTAACTTGGTTAACATTTCAATGCTTCGACGATGATTTGTATAAAATTAGTATAACTCTAAGACCTCTCTTTAACATTTTACCAGGTAATGAACATGATGGGTTGTATTCTTCTACAAAACAAGTATAGAAACTAGCATCATCTACCTGGGCTAAAGAAATTAAAATTTATTTTAATTTTGAAAACAACATTACCCCTTATGAATCATGTAGAATCAATGTTCCATGATTTTAATAGACTAGTGACACTTAGTAAATAACCATCCTACTAAAAATTAAATTTATTTATTATATCTTGTGTGATTTATGGACTTCATTATATATCTGTTAAGGCTCACCTAAAACAATGGATAGTTAAATTATCCATGAATCCCCATATTCCCTCTCTCTTTTTTGTGTTACACATTACTTATCCTTTTCTAATTACTTCAATATTTGTTTTCAAATGCAGGAAATGCAACCAATTAAAGAGAGGTGACATACACAGATTATGGACAACAATCGTTGCATGACTGAGATGGGCATTCCAGCACTACTTCTTGTACTGAGTATTTTATTTCAAATATATATATTAAAATAATATATAATGTCATGTGATTAATTTTATTTTCATAATTTTTTCAGGATCCATCTATTAGGAAACATTTGTTTGATGAGAATCCTAGTAGTGGTCCCAGTACTCAGGTAGTTCGTACAAGGGGGTGGTACCAAAGCTAAACAATCTGGTCGGTGTACCCGATTAGAACCTACCCCTCCCACTAACATACCATCCATCCCACATTCTGATCCCCCTGTGTCATTAGGGAAACACCGGACATTTAGGTCTCCCATGTATTCACCACCTTTTATATATGAGCCTCCTCAACCGTCTGTACCATATCAGATGATGATTCCCACTCCCCATCTAGCATTCTGCCATCCATCCCTATAATCTTCTTTTTCTTAGGCTTCCTTCTCTATGGACTTTTAAATTACATCTTCTTCAACTCCTACTCCACCAGAGTTTATCCCTAGAAAAAAAAATTGGGACCCACTCCATCTATACAGGGTGTTCCTTCAGTTTCTGTGGATCCAGTGGCACCCATTGATCAAACTATAGAAGGTATACTTATACAACCCTAACAAATTTTTACACTATTATTTATTTTCATTATAACATGTATTGATAAAAAAAATTCTTTCATAATATATACATCTACTAATAGGAGGTTGGGGAAGGGGTGTACATGCGTGCTTGTGGTGTGGAACCACCACATGCAGTTGATGGAAGACTACAATGAAGATAGTGAAATGATTGAAAAATCATTGTAGTAATGTCAGATTTTTTTTGTGACACTTTTCAAATACTCTAACATCATTCCTGTCAGGCCACTCTCATGGAGGTAGTTTCCAAATTAAGTCAAGGATAATGTTTGGGCAATGATATGGGAAAAAAATCTATTGTATTTAATGAAAAATATTATTTTCTGTATTTATATGAATTAATATATTGGTGTCATCTTCGGTTTAATTTCCCCGATGGTGAGGGTGCACAATCAGCACGTCTAAATAATTTAGGTGATCTTTAGAGAGCTTATAAGAATGAGTTGTATATTGGTTGTCATGATAGAGTTGGAACCTAATTTGGGGAGGTCCCTGTTGTGGATTATTTTCCATTATAATAGTATCGACAGATGATTACTCATTAAATGACTAGATAGTTTAAGGTATTAATCAAATTAGTGGTATTTAAATGAAAATTTTCCTGTTTTTTGTTAATACAAATAATTAAATTTTATTTAGGAATCATCCAGACAAAATAAAGAAAATATTAATGCTAAAAAATACCTCCACACATTGGGATGTACTACGATGGAAAATCATGAGAGGCAACAGGTATGACAGTTTATAATTTTTCATTAGGAATTTCACTTTCTAATACTTCCTCCATAATTTTTATGATTGATAAAATTGTTATATAATTTTAGTTATTCATTTAATTATTGGTATCATAATTTTATTTATGGTTTCCTACGTTCAATTTCATTATAGAGGCATAAATTTAATATAGAAGAACTTGTGCCTCGAGAATTTTTTTTTTGCTCGAGTAGAAGGAAGAAAGATGGAAATGCGGTTAATAAACCGACTCAACAGTAGATTGTAAGTTTTACTTTGTAGATTTAAAATATTAATAAATATTTTTAACTAAATAATATATTTATATTTGTAACATTTTTCTTTAGATTCCCTTTATGCCCAAAAACCAGAAAATTTTGTGCCAAATGGTCACTTACATCAGGTGTTGGGAGATGAGCACCCTGGTTGAGTATGTTGCTGACCTGGCAATAGTATAGTTCTAATGAGGTATTGGAAATCCTCAGGTACCATTTGTAGTGCCATAGAATTCCAACATGTTAATTCACTAGTAGAATAGGCTGAGAAAAGGGCCAGAGAGATGGTAGAATAGTCTGCTAGGGAAAACACTACATTTATGAAACTGATAGAATTTTTTCATCCAACACTTTAACCAGAGGCCATCACAGCTTGTGATGAATATATGTCATCGATACGTTCTATATAAGGTGAACCGGGTGGTAGTTCTATTGGTGGTTGAGACAATGAAGAGGAGTAGGCCGAGGCGGAGGAGGAGGAGGGTGAGGAAGAAGCTGAGGCGGAGTAGGTGGCTGAGGAGGAGGTCGAGGCAGAGGAGGAGGGAAATGGGGAGGCTGAGGCTGAGTACGAGGGCAAGGAGGAGGGCATTGAGGAGGGCAGGGATGATGATGGGGATGATGATGAGGATGAGAGTAAGGCTAATAATGATAGTGATGATAGTGATGGGAATGAGGGACAGATTGATTTGTTTCATTTTTTTACTGATATTACTACCTTAGATGTTTATTGATTTTTAGTGCCTAAATATATGTGTGGTTAGGTAGGTATCATTATATTTTCTTTTTATCTATAAATAATAAAACTTGACTTGATGATTTTTTGTGACTGATTAACCCCTCCCATGAACAGCCTCCCTGGGGACAGCCCCCACCCCCCTGGACACCCCCGCCACCCCTGTGGACCTCCCGCCCACCCTAGACAACCCCTACCCCCTGGACAGCCCCGCCACCTCTGTGGAGAGCCCTCCCACACCTGTTGACAGCCCTCCCACCCCCCCCCCCTAGACTCCCTCTAACCCCCTCAACAGCCCTTCCACCCCCTCGACAGCTCACCAACCCCCTGGACACCCCATGACAGCCCCACCACCCCCATGGACAGCCCACCCCCACCCTAGGACACCTCGTACCCCCATGGAAATCCTCGCCCACCCCTAGGACACCTCATACCCTCTTAACACCCCCCCCCCCCCCCGCCAACCCTATGGACAGCTTACCCACCCATGGACAGCCCTACCACCCCTATAGACAGGCTGCCCACCCGCTGGACAGCCCCTTCTACTGTGGATTGCCCCTCAACCAATGTAGAGAGCCCCCCCCCCCCGGACAACCCATACCCCCCTAGACAGCCTCGCCACCCCCATATATAGCCCTTCCACCCCCTTGGGCACTTTGTACCCCTGTACAACCCTACCCACACCCTAGACCGCCCACCCATCCCGAGGATACCTCGTACACCCTTAGAAACCCGCCGCCCCCACCCCCAGGCATAGCCTGCCCACACCCCCACCCCACCCCCCACCCCCACCCCCCAGACACCCACTACCCCCCTGAGTATCCTTGTCACCCCAGTGGACAGCCTGACCACCCTCCTAGAGAGACCCACCCACCCCCCTAGACACCCCGTACCGCCTGGCCAGCCCTTCCCTCCCCTTTGGACAGCCCTCCCACCACTCTGGACACCTCGTACCCCTTAGCCAGCCCCCCCCCCCCACTGTTTGGAAAATCCCCCCCCCCCCACACCCAAATGGACACCCTAACCCCCCTGGATAGCCCAGCCACCCCCGTGGATAGTTCGCCCGCACCTTTGGACAGCCCCTCCCCCCGTGGATACCTCCCCACCCCCCGGACACCCCCTACCCCTGGATAGCTCTTCCACCCTTGTGGACAGCCTGCACACCCCCCTGGACACCCCGTACCTCCTGGACAGCCCCACCCACCCCCATGGACACCCTGTACCCCCTGCATGGCCCCCTATCCCATTGACAGCCCACCCATCCCCTTGGACACCCCGTACCCCCTAGACATCCCCACCACCCTTGTGGATAGCCCACCCACCCCCAAGACACCCCCCACAAATGTGGACAGCCCGCCCACCCCTGTGGATATCCCACCCACCCCCTTGGACACACCCTCCCCCTGTGGACACCCCCCCCCCCCCACCCCCACCCTGTGTATATCCCACCCTACCCCCTAAACACCCCCACCCCCCATGGAGAGCCCCGCCACCCTTGTGGACAACCCGCCCACCCCCAGGACACCTCATACCCTCCTAGACATCCCCACCCACCCCTTACACACCATGTACCACCTGGACATCCACCCCCCCCCCCCGGATAGCCCCCCCCCCCCCACCCTCACCCCCATGGATTATATGGTTTCTAACAACTCAAATATCCCATTAATCATAGCTACCCAATTTGATTCCTCCTGGGAACCTTGGTCGCCAATAAAAAATAATGGATACTATTTTAGAAACTCCCATGCATAATCAACAATATGAGAAGTACAAGGATATTCCACTTCCACGGCAGTTTGAGTAGACAACAAGACTAGGAAGACTATGACTGGATCACAAGAATGACTACATGAGATATCCCCTTATTGACTTTTTAATTCCATTATAGTGGTAGCATTCTAAAGAGTAATAAAAAACAGAACCTTTAGTAAAATAATATGATGTTCTAAAATAAGGGACACAAAATCACAAATCCGATAAAGATACATCATAAATAATTATTCATAAAACCATTTCAAAATCACATAATATAGGCTTATTTCTATTTAAAACTCCCTAATTGTTTCTAAAAATCCCGTTTAAGGTTCCATTTCAAAAATCATATTGTATTATTTTCCCACAATAAAAATGTAATCCATTTCCTAATAACCAAATCCCCCTTCCAACCATATACACTAAAAGCACTCATTTTTTTCTAAAGAAACACATACTATGGAATTTAAAACTGTTCGAAAACCCATTTTAAAAATGCCAATGATCTTAAAATCAATGAAATTAATTCCATTAAAACCATTACAGCCCCCCCCCACCCCCTAGACACCCCCTACCAACTAGACAGCCCTGCCACCCACATGGACACCCCCCCCCCCCCAACCCCTGGACAGCCACCCCACCCCCGTGGATAGTCCACCCACCACCAACACCCTAAGGACAACCCAAACCCCCCATGGACACCCCCAATCCCCTAGGGACACCCCCAACCCCCCCCCCCCCCCTCCCCCTTCCCTGTGGACATCCCGCCCTCCCCCATGGATAGCCCACCCACCCACCCGCCCCCCTAGACACCCCCTACCCTTGAATAGCCTTGCCAACCTCGTGGACAGCCCACCCACCCCCCTTAGACACCACGTACCCCCTGGACAGCACTCACCCCCATGGATAGCCTACCCACCCCCTGGACACCCCCCACCACCAGCACCACACGGAAACTCCTCCCCACATCCCCCTAGACACCCAAACCCACCTGAACATCCCCTCAAACCCCCGAACATCCCCCACCCCCTGGACACCCCCCCCCCCTACACCCTCGTGGACACCCCCCACCCCCGTGGATAGCCCGCCCCCCCCCCCCAGACACCCTTACCACCCAAGACATCCCACCCCCTCCCCCACCCCAACCCCCTGGATGACCCCCAACCCCTGGACACCTCTCCACCACAAGGACACCCCCCAGGACACCCCCACTCACATGGATAGCCCCCCACCCCCATGGACAGCTCCCCCCAACCCCCTAGACATCCCCCCACCCACCACCCCTATACACCACCCCACCTCCTGGACACCCCCTCAACCCCCTGGGCACCCCCAATCCAATGTACAGCCCCCTACACCCTAGACAGCCCCCAAACACCCGAGATGGCCCCCACCCCTCCTAGACACCACCCCACCACCTGAACACCCCCACCCCCATGGACAGACCCCCACCCCCTAGACACCCCCACCCCCCTTGGATAGCCCCTACCCCCTAGACATCCCCCAAACCCCCTGGATAGCCCCCACCCCTCATAGACACCTCCCTGCCACCTAGACCCCCCCCCCCCACACACACACACCCTGGATACCCCAACCCCCATGGACAGCCCCCCACCCACCTGGATTGCCCCCCCAACCTCTTGGACACCACCCCAGCCCCCTTGGGCAGCCCCCAACCCCCTGGACCACCCCCACCCCTGGACCCCCCCCCCCCATACACCCAACCCCCCTGGACACCCCTACCCCCTAGACACCCCCTACCAGCCTTGGAATTCCCCCCCCCCCCAACCCCCCCCCCCCCCCAAAACCCCTTGGACACAACCCCACCCCGTAGACACCCCCCCCCCCACCACCACCACCCTAGACACCCCCCTCCAGAATCCCCCATCCCCCCGGACACCCCACCCCCCACCTCGGACAGCCCTACCCCCTTGGACAACCACCCAACCCCCTAAACAGCCCCTTAACACCATCAATTCTGAATTGAATTCTTTATGTATTTAATTAACTTATGAATTATGTGTTAATGGTGTATGGGTATACTTTTTGTATGGGTATACTTGTTGTATGTGTATACTTGCTATAATAACCTTATGAATTATGTGTTAATTATGTATGTCTGTAGAGGGTAATTAAATACATAATTGGTGGTATTCAGAATTCTATATGAATTATGTGTTGTATGTATTCTGTAGGTATTGTGAATTGGGAAGGTATTTAGAATTGTGTATGAATTGTGTATGAATTGTGTATGAATTGAGTATGAATTGTGTATGGATTGTGTATGAATTGTGTATGAATTCTGCAGGTATTCAGAATTGTGCAGGAATTCTATATGGAATAACCCCCCCCCCCCCCAACCCAATGTATGGATTTTGTAGGTATTCAGAATTGTGTATGAATTGTGTATGAATTCTGCAGGCCTACTGGTCGTAGATGTTGGAATTGCTGTAGGTGCACATGGGGAGGTTGGATTGATACTGTAGGTATATAAAGGCTTTTCCAACAGTTTACAACTGATGGCATATTTGTAAAAACAGAACTCATACCAATGGCTTTATGTAAATTGTTAGTAAAAGTATATACCAACAGTTTTCAAACCATTGGTATAGGTAGTTTTACTTAATATTTACTGAAGGTTTGTGGGGAATCATTGGTAAACGGTTATACCAACGGTTTGTGAACAGTTTCAATAGAGATGATTTTTGATATTACCAATGGTTTTAAACCAATGGTAAACATTTATACCAACTGTTTCAATGAACCACTGGTATATACTCAATTTTTCAGACATATCCCAATGGTTCTCATAGAACCTTTGGGATATGTATATCCCCATGGCTCAACACCCAACGTTTTGGACAATAGTTGGTATAGTTCATATCAATGGTTTTCTAGCCTTTACCAATAGTTTTAAACCATTTGTAAAGATGAAATTTCCAATAGTGGGAAAATACTCAAAATACTTTTTCTAATGTATTTACCCAGGAGGATTTGCTGTCATATGTTGATGAATAAGTATTAAAAAATCCAAATTAGTTGTTTCTTAAGAGTCATCCAAGTGATAGAATCATTGGTGATGTAAATCAACCTGTAAGGACTGGAAGTTCCATATAAAATAAATATAAAATCTCACCTTCCTTTCTTAATTAGAACCAGAAATCATTGATGATGCTATAGGTGATGATGATTGAATTAAATCCATGAAATATGAGATAAAGGAATTTGAAAGGAAGAAAGTTTGGACCATGGTTGAATGACCTAAGGAAACATCTTTAATTGGAGTAAAATGAGTCTTCCGAAGTAAATGTGATGTGAATGGATTCATAGTAAGAAATAAAGCTAGATTATTTTCTAAAGGATATAATCAACAATATGGAATATAATATAAAGAAACTTATGCTTCAATAGCTAGACTTGAGTCTATTCATATAATACTATCATTTGTTGCATTCCTTAATTTCTATAATTTTCCAATGGATATGAAGTGTGCTTTCCTTAACAGATATTTTCAAGAGGAAGTTTATGTTGAACAACCACCAGGATTTGAAGACACAAATCATCCTTAACTTGTTTTCAAACTAACCAAATATTTATATGGACTTAAACAATCCCCTAGAGCCCAGTATGATAGACTTATAGGATTTTTGTTAGAAAACAATTATGTTAAGGGAACTACTGATCCAACTCTTTTTATAAAAAAAGACAAGAAAATTTTTTTGATTGTTCAAATATATGTTGATGACGTTATATTTGGAAAAAATCATTAATATTTAACTGATTCATTTTTGAATCTAATGAAATCTGATTTTGAGATGAGTATGACGGGTGAGTTAACATTTTTTCTAGGTTTTCAAATTTCGCAAAAAATGGAAGGAGCTTATATATCACAACATGAGTGTATTAAGGATCTTCTTAAAAAGTATAGATATGAAAACAATAAAATTATAATCACTCCAATCGGTGCCTCAAATTCTCTTGATCTTGATGAAGTTGGGAAAGAAGTAGATTAAACATCTCTTTGAGGTATGATAGGAAGTTTACTATACTTGATAGCTAGTCATCCAGACATAATGTTTTCAGTATTATTATGTGCAATATATCAATCTAATCCAAAATAATCTCATTTAAAAGGAGTGAAATGAATTTTCCACTATTTAAAAGGAACAATGGATTTATGACTTATCTATAATTCCAGAAATGATTTTGTTATAAAAAAAATCAGATACTAACATTGGTGGATGCATAATGGATAGAAAAATTACAACTGGAACTTTTCATTTCATAGGAGATTCGTTATTTTCTTCATCTTGCAATAAGTAACACTCAGTAGCACTATCCACTGCTGAAACTGAATATATAGTAGTTAGAAGTTGTTGTGCTCAAGTGTTGCAGATGCAACACACACTCATAGACTATATCATGAGTTTTAATAATACACATATATTGTGTAATAATATAAGTGTAATTTACCTAGAAAAAACCATGCACATAACTTCCGTGAAAAACATATAGATATTAGGAATCACTTTCTTAGGGATCGCACACTTAAAGAATATATCATTCTTCGATTTTTCAGAATGCCAAAACAACATACTGATATTTTTACAGAATCTTTACCCACTGAGAGATTTGAATACATTTAAAAAGTTATGAATGATAATAGTAAGGTAATATTCCATATTAACTTTTTGTTGAAACCAATCTCCTAACATTAAATAAATCCTTTTCATAGGGGGGTACATTTTTTTTTTACAAAAAAAATTAGTAATCAAATTTTTTGTGACAATTTTTTTTTCTTAATCAAAATTTTTCATAACTGAATTTTTTTTTTTAATCAAATTTTAAAAAACCTATATTTTTTTCTTAATAAATTTTTTTCTAACAAAAAAAATTTAATAAAATTTTTCATAACAAATATATTTTTCTTAATCAAATATTTTTTAATAAATATTTTTAATCGAATTTTTCTTAATCAAATTTTTTAATCAAATTTTTTGTAACGAAAATTTTTAATCAAATTTTTCATAATAAAAATTTTTAATAAAATTTTTCGTAACTAACATTTTTAATCAAATTTTTAATAACCAACATTTTCTAAATAAAATTTCTCATAAGAAAAATTTATTTAATAAAATTTTTTATAATCAAAATTATTAATCAAATGTTTCATATCAAAAAAATTTAATCAAATTTTTCATAGTCAACATTTTTAATAAAATTTTTCATAACAAAATTTTTCCCTCTTTCCATTTTGTTCAGAACTCAAATTTTCAGAATCTAAAATTTCCATTCCTTAATCAACTTTTTAGGAATCTAAGTTGTTCAAGAAAAATCCTATCTATACTGACAATCATACTAAGCAGTGAAGAAGGTATGTTTCCTTACCTAAATTTTGGTAATTGAATTCATTACGTATTGGTAATTTAATCTTGTTTTAATAAAAATCTATCGGGTTTACTTTCCTTAAAAATAATTTTCCCTTAAAACCTCAAAATATCATAATCTACCAAATTCTTAATTGGAAATGATCTCAATCGTCATATTAGATCTTGCTTATTTCAATCATTAGATCATTTTGGGAATTTGAACAGTTTCTTTGATGCCTATATAAAGTCTCCCTATTATTTTTACCACATTGGTTTTCATGAATTTTTGTGTCGAAGCTCTGCTCCTCTTCAAATAGATCATTCTATTTTTCTTTGTTTTCTTAGACTCCGAATGTCACTGGAATCTCCCCCAAAGAAATATATGTCTTTCATCAAAGAAATTAAGGATTTTAAAATATAAATGGAAAGGTTACTTGACCCAAAATTATTTTCTATGTATAATTCATTGATTACAAAAAATATCAAGCTGAATGGATGGGAGAGTTTTTGTGTTGCTAATCCAATGAGTCCAGATCTAGTTTACCCTGACTTACTTATAGAGTTTTATGATATAGTATGTTTTATAAGGAAGGTGTAATGGAGAATGTTTCATTAAAAACCTATGGGAAAACTTATTCTTTATATTTTAATATGGAATCAAATATGTAGTGAGTTCCATATGAGGGTGATGTAATTTTTTGCAATCACAAGTTTCAGAATCAGTAAGGAGTTTTTGAAAAGGAAAACGCAATTTATTGACCTAGAATCAGAGGACTAAAGTCACATAAGATCAACCGCCTTTCATTAAATTTTAGGATGTTAGATTTGTGGGTATAGGGTTTCCTCATAACTAAAAAGGGATATAAGGACTCTTTAAGGAATAGTTATATCTTCATTCTGGATTTTCTAATTAACCTCAAAAAGGTAAATTTCTTTAAGTGCATCCTTCGGAAAATAACAAATATTAATAATGGATCTATAAAGTCTCAGGTTTTCATGAATCCAGCCATTTTTTAAAGATCATATATCTTTTATTAGAATTATTCAAAATTCCATACAGTGCTAAACCCAGAAACTTCAATATATTTTTTCTAAGTGACAACACCTTGAGGAGAATGAATGTTGGTTTCAACCAAAAATCATATGAATTTTATGATCATTATATAAGTTATATTGATGCTTTAGCTAAGAAAACGGAATTAGGATAAACTTCTAATAAATCCTAGAAGAAGAGAAAGAAAAAATAACTGCAAACCAAAGACAAATCTACAGTTCTAGAAAGTTAGTCAGGACCACCAGATCCCAAAAAGAAAACAAATACCTTATTAATTCGTTACAATGTGGAGGGAAGAGAAGAATAACAAGAAATAAGGATATCAATGTTTTTTCCTAGACCCTACTAAGGAAAATTCTCTGATAATTAAAGATGCTAAATAAATTCAAAGATAAGAAATATAGAAGAATCTAAGGAAGAAAATGTCAGAAACTAAAATTATCCAAGCCTTACTCAAAGATATAGAGAAATCCTTTAAACAGATTCAGGTACCGAAATCCTTTCTCTAAGAATTAGTATAAGCAGAGACTCTAGAAAAAGACAATTACAATTTCATAACCTTTTGGGAAGGAATATATAGTCCAAGAAGAAGAATAATAATAAGAACAACAAGAAGAAGAAGATAAGAGTGATGATGTGATAATCAAAGTATATGAATATCATAAGAACGATAGTCCTTTAGAAAATATTTCAATCTTGACTTCCCAAGTTGAGTCAAAAAAATATTTCTCAATGGAGAGAGGATGATGGACATGAAGATGTTGATAAACCTACTTATGATGAGATTATCGACCATGATTTTATTCAACCTGATGATGGTAAGGAAGATGACAATAAAGAATAGGTTAATAAAGATAAGATAGTTCAACTATGTGATAGTGAGCATGTAAATCCAAGGGATGAGAAGGTTATTTCCAAAGTCCATAATGGAAAATAGGCGGTTGATGATACAAATAAAAAGATTGTGGTAGTATAAGAGAATAAGGATTTTAGTGGTTCATCCAAGAGGAAATATGAAGAGCTAGACAAAGAGTCCTCTCCTACAAGGGAATCAGATTCTAAATCATCATCTTCAACAGGTCAGGATTTTTTTGTTAAGTCCTTGAAAAAGTTAGTGGACAAAATACCCCTAATTCCTAGTATTGATTTGTGGTTCCAGTTTCTTCAACATTCATTCAATCAGAAGTCAAATTCACTAAGTATAGTGATGGAAAATTTTATCAAGCTTGAAGAAGATTTCAAAACATTTAATATCGGTTATGATGCTCATAAGTGATCATTCAAGAAAATAAAAATATTTTACAAAAGAACTATTGAATACATGATAATTTTTTATGAATTTAAAGATTAATTGAAATATTATTTTGATAATTCATATGATTGGATCAAAAACCATACTAAATTATTTACCAAGAAACTGAATCTTGAGAATGTAGCCCAGAAGAAGGAGGATAAGGACCTGAATGGGAAGTTAAATTCAGTTTCATTAAATTTGAAGTGAGAAAAGGATCTCATGGAAGAGTTTCAAGAAAATTTCAATCAGAAAGAAGATGTAGTGAAGTCTTAGGAATAAATCCAAAAGTCTCCAGATGAAAAAATAAAGTCTCTAGAAAATATGAATTAGGATTAATAATAGTTGGTCAAATAGTTTGAGGAAGATCATAAGGAGCTCAAGAAGTTAAAGGATACTTTGGGGAAGATCATGATGATGGAAAATAAGGATGAAAATTTTTTCCTTTCAATTCTGATCTTTTGTTGTATTTTTACCATCTTTCAATTTTTCCTATCATAATAAAAAATTGCAATCCGTTATTTGTTTTGTTTTGTATAGTTCTAATCTTTCATGTACCATGTTTTTATTCTCTCAATTCCTCTTTGAAAATCACAAAGGGGGAGAAAAAATGATCAAAAGAATACTAATTATAATGAAGAGAACACCCTAAGTAAGGGGGAGTTTATGTAAGGGTTAGTATAGTTTAAGAAGACTTTCTTATACAAGAAAAAGTAACTTCTCTAAGGAAGTTAATAATAAAATTCTTAAAGATTTAAAAACCTAAGGTGGAGTTAGGTGTATTCATCATTGTTCATAAGTAAAGGGAGATAATATTTTTTCCTTTTAAATTCCAAAAATAAAAATATTTATCCCATATATTCATTTCCGAAAGGATGTTTGTGCTTTACAAAAAGGAGGATATTTTTGAATGAATATGGTTTCCTTATGAATTTTATATTCCTCAGTGTTTATAAAATCACAAAAACCTTATTTTAAGGAAAATTATTTTCCTCTATGGATTATTTTCTTAAGTAAAATATTTATTCTCTAAGAGAAGTTTTATTCTTACCTTGGTTTTCAGTATCTTATTTTTATGTCTTCTCAGAACCAAGTACATTTTATTACTAAGTCAAAAATTTGGATCCTTGTATAAATCCTTGGAATATTATAGTTCCTTGAATATTGAGTCTTTTTGTATTCAAACTCAAAAATCTCTGAAATTCACTATCCAAATTATTTGAAATTCAGACTCTGAATTCTTTCAAATTTAGATTCTAAATTTTCTAAAATTCAGATTTTGAATTCTCTAAAATTCAGACATCAAATTCACTGAAATTCATATTCCAAATTCTATGAAATTCAAATTCAAAATTCTTTGATATTTAGACTCTGAATTTGTTAAAATTAAGATTTTTATTTCACTAAAATTCAGAATCTGAATTATCTAAAATTCAAATTCCAAATTATTTGAAATTTAGATTCCAAATTCTGTGAAATTCATACTCTAAATTCTATGAAATTCTGATTTCGAATTCTCTGAAATTCAGATTCTGAATTCTTTGAAATTATGACTCTGAGTTCTCTAAAATTCAGACTCAAAATTTCTCTGAATTGAGATTCTGAATTCCTTAGAATTCAGACTCTGAATTCAATGTAAAATAGAATACGAATATCGATATTTCTATAATCTACTTTTTTTTATATGTCTAGACTCTGAATTCAATTTTTCACTATATTCTGGATATTCATATTTACTAAAGCTACTTCATTTTCCATAAAAATGTTTTTATTTTGAATTGATGTCGTACAATTTGTTTCTAACTAACCGCGGGTTGAGTGAAACATGTACAGGTCCCTCCAAAATTCAAAGAAAAATATTATCATTGGAGAAGGGATCCAATCATTGAATTTATTCCTATAAATAGGATCTCAATTGAATGAGCATATAATTGATCTAGAGATTACATGTTGTGAAAATTTGAAGTGATTTCTAGATAGGTACTCTCTTACTTTTTTCGATTAATGAACATCTTGTTTAGCTGTGAACATATTTTTCAGCTTGTTTCGTGTGACTCTGATTATTTCTAAGTTCAATTGAAGTCTTATAGGGATAAGAAGATAGAGGTTCCAACTACCTTAAAGTTTGAAGGCTTGTGGGGATAGCAATATAGATTCCAATATACTTCTTCAGGGCTTACCCTGGGGCGGGGTAAGATAGACTTTATTGAACGTATAAATCAAGGGACCTTTATCCAAGGTTGTTGGATAACATACTATTTGGATTAAAATATTTCCTACATGTTACTTGTTATTGTTTCATGTTTTATTTCCACAGTATTTTGTTAAAGATAAAAGTATAAATTTATTATACTTTCTTTTATTTTTACTTACCTTGATTATTAAGATTCTATATGCTTTATGGTAGAATCTTTCTCTATGAAACTTTTCCTTATTTTTCATTTCTGGATTCATATTTCTGGATCCAAAGAATGTTTATCTCATAGTTAAAAACTAATAGAGGCTTTGTGAATTTACCTTGTTTCACTTTGTTAAAAATATTTTTCCTTAATGTTAAAAATGAAAGTTTTTTATCTTATAATTCACCCCCCCCCCCCCCTCATTTTATTTGAGCATCAACATACACTATTTAGATTCTACAAGTTTCATTAGAATACACTACATACTCATATTCCTTTTTAGATTCAATGAGCATAGGTTTTGAGATCTTCTATTTCATTACACCACCATTCTGGTAAAATACATAGCTTGACTATGATTTCATATCATCATGATCCATCTAGAAACTAACATCAGTGTATCCCCTCATAAGAGGTTTCTCATCTTCTCCAAACATCGGGAATATATCCTTTATATGTCTCAAGTACTTTATGATAGTTTTTATAGCTATATATTGCATCCCTCCTAGAAAATCTTGATATATTCCCACCATGATTAAATTAAAGGAAACATAAAACATTGTACAAAACATGACAAACAGGATAGATCCCACTGCAAAATAATAAGAAATTCTAATCATTCTTTGAATATCCACCTATGTTTGTGTATGCATTTTCACGGATAGATTGATATCATTTAGCATTAGAAACAACCATATCATTTATTGTTCTATATTTTACCTTTTTAGTACCTTGTTATCATATATACTGTTCCTTTTCCCAAGGATCCCATGAGATCAATCTTGATAGATCTTAATTCTTCGAATATGGTCTTCTTTACCTAAGTATTTCTAGGAAAATCATTCATTTAACAATGTCTTGACTGGCGGTAATACTTTCAGTTTGTTTCCAATAATTATATGTCATCAACATATAATATAAGGTAAATTATGGAGTTCCCACTAAATTTATTATATATACATGGATCACTTTCATTCTTATTGAAATCAAATTCTCATGGCCTCATCTGAACAAACATTCTATGATCTAAATTAATACTTTAAACTATTAATGGATCTCTACAACATTCATACATTATTAGAACTCTTTTACAAAATGAACCATTTGGGTTGATTCATGTATACTTCTTCAACCAACTTCCCATTGTATATTCAGTTTTTACATTCATTTTCCAAATTTCATAATCACGAAATGTTGTTATTATGGGTATTATTCTGATAGATTTCATCATCATAACTTCTGAAAATGTTTAATCACAGTCTATTCCTTATTGTTTCCCCAAACCCTTTAATACTAGTCCTTCTTTATAAGTATTTACATTACCTTTATTTATATATTTGTCTTGAATACCCATTTACACCCAATGGGCATTACATCAGTTAATGGTTTTACCAAATTCCAAACATGGTTATGATACATGGACTCCATCTCATAATGCATGTATTCTTTCTATTTAGATATATCTACACTGTCTACTACTTATTTATTGGTTAGAGGAGAGGAATTCAATAATATTAATGTGAAGCCTAACTCTATGATAAGAAAATCATTTTTTTTGTTCTCTAATAACTTGTGTATACCAATGTAGTAATTGTGTTTGGGGACCATCTTCATCTCACAATATTTCTTGGAGATATTATTATGGTACAAACTATTATGAATTTATAGTATCAACTTCATCAAAGTCAACATTTTTTTCCACTATTTCAATTGTAAATATTCTCCCTCTATATAAATATGTAATTTTTCTCCACAATAATATTTATATATGAAGAATAGTATGGATACTATACATTAGTTTCTTAAGTATCACCTTTAAATATACAATTAATTCTACAAAATGATAATTTATCACTAGGTATTGTATTTAAAATAACATCATATCTCTACACATGTATGTGTGATGGACTAGGATTCATTCTTTATCACAACTCATATAGAATACCACCAGTTTATTTAGTTGGTACTCGGTTAAGGGCATATGCCACTATCTAGAACATTTATCCCCAAAAGGGAAATGGAAGTGATTTTGAGATCATTATTGATCTTACCACGTCTAACAAGGTATGATTCATCGTTTCACTAACAAAATTCTATTGAGGTTTATATAGAGGATTTTTTTGAGATACTATCTCAAAATCCATTAAGTGATAAAAGAATTCTTATTTTATATACTCTTTTCCTTGATCTAGATGATTGCATGAATATTCAAAACAATATGGTTTTCTAGTTAATGTTTTTATTCCATAAAAATCATAAAGGAGTATGAATTATACCTCGTTAAGTATATATAACCATACCTACTATGCACATTATTAAAATTAAATAAGTGAAAATCCCCACCCTTATCCTCTTCTGGAAATGGACCACATACATTAGTATGAAAAAATTCTTGTAATTTAGTGTCCCCTATTCCTTTCGAAGTAAATAGTGCTTTAATCATTTTACCATGTAAAAAATTATGAAATATATCCAAGGGATTTAACTCAATACATTCTAAATACCCTAATTCATGTAATTTATGTAATCACTTCTCATTTATAATTATAAAACTAAAGTGCCATAGGCAGATGTTATATGATTCATTTTCATAGATTTTTTCATTGATTTCAATTACAAGGTAGTTGAGTTCAATCATATATGATACATTGTTTAGATTCGCCATCTTATAACATATATTACCCTTAAAAATAGAAGGCATTTATTTCAAAACTTGGAATAACATTCCATGGTGGCCAAAATGGACACTCTGATTATGTTTCTTGTAACTCAAGGAATATAATAATAGTTGTTTAATACATGTACCAAACCACTAGAAAAATTAAAATGATAATCTCCCAACACTAATACTACTAGTATTTCACCATTTTTGTCCAGGATATCCACATCTCCCTTTGGAATATTCCAGAATATACTAGGTTCGGTTAGGTGTATTCAAATTTGTGAACCACATGTAATATCAAATACCCAACTTGTAGATAAATTTAAATTGAAATCAATGAAAAAATACATAATATAGAAACTTCACTTTACATATATTTTTTAGACATGAAACTCTTATTGTAGTGGTTATTCATTCGACATAAAAGTGAACAACCTCAATCTCATTTTCTTCCGAATAAATATTTGGTTTCTTAAATGGAAGTGGTATCGGTATCTTTATCTTGGGTCTATCCTTAGACCCCTTATACTTTTACTTCCTCCTATATTTCACCACATGGATTAAAGAGATAGTGTTGTTTATAACCTTATCATCTTGGATTAATAAATCTAATTGATCTCAGAGAAACTTTTACATGTTATTCATGATTTAATAAACATTAAAAGTCAATAATCCGGTGATTGAAGAGGAAATAATTAGATCAGTCACTTGTTCTCAGTTCGGTTTAAACTCATAGGATACATGTCTATTGATGTACACAATCATCATGAGTACAAGAGGTATTATTTAATTCCCATTTCCTAGATTTCATATATACATTGAACTTAATATCTCATATCCTTATTTCTTTTAACTCACCTAATATAACTCCTAGAGATGAGATAGCATCTTATAGGAATTTACATCTTCATGTATTTTCTACAGTTGACTGGACGTTAATGAAAACATGATGCACTATACTTTTAGAAAATAATCTAAATCCTCCTTATATTTTTCTATATATGCTTTACTTGATCCCTGAGGATTCCTATGAATAATTAAGGACTCAAAAAAATAAATATTACCCTCTTGTAAAATTACTATGCACACTTTCTTGTACAACTTCTCAAATAGTTTCAAGATGGAACTAGACATACCAACCACATTGACTCATGGCTCATTGAACTATTTTATTATGTCCCAGCTTATAGGAATTCTATACTTGATTACCTCAACAATTTTCCTCAAAATTTACAGTAAGATATCTGGGGTTTATTATTTTCTTTCAACTTCATCTAAGTTGACCCATCACTCTCATAAGAACTCCCCTGTATTAGGAGGCACCCTCAACTATGGCTGATGAGCACCTCATACACGTAGTTTTTTTCAAGTGTATGAGATTTAAGACATTACAAATTGATAATTACTTGAGTGTATTTATTTTTAATTTATGAATGAATTATTTTTTGATTTGATATATTTTTATTATGTGATCTCAAAAAAATTGAATGATGAATTAAATAAAAAGATTTCATTACAACTTTATTTGATTTTAATATGTGAATTTTAGTTTATTATTTTATATTATTTTATAATAATACATATCCATAAAAATAATAATCCATGAATAAATTAAATAAATTATCTAAAAGATTTTGAAATTTTCATATTGGAAGATCCATAAAGTATTAATAGATCAACCATAGCCCTAGGGGAAAAATACCTAAGTCATCTAAGACTCATATTAAATCTCACACTTCATTCCAATATATCTAAGTCTAATATATAATACCACATCATTACTACATGGAAAACATAATATAAAATCCTCAACATAATATATAAACACATGGGAATGGGAAAAACACATGAAGACTTATGTAGAAGGATGTGCAAGAACCTTATACATATTAAAAGATGAAAGATGATGTACAGACCATCAGAATAAATTAATTATTATATACATCACATGAAATTGAAATAATTAATTAAATAAATATAATCATATGCATACATTGGTTGATTGATGCTCAATATCTATCAGTAGGTAATATACTTGTTATATAAAAATATGTTTTCAATAAATTATACATGAGGTAAAATTAAATGAATTAAAATATATTTATCTAATATTAATTCATAAAATAAAAATCTCTCATTCCCAGGATATTTTTTTAAACATTTCAAAAAAATTATAATGTTTTATAAATTTCTTAAAAAAAATTGGGGGTCACAGGTGGCCCGTGAACCCCATAAAAGGGTTTTGGTCCATTTCTAGACCTGGAAGGGGGCAGGAAGTTCGAGAAGTGGCTGAATTTACCCAGCTATAAAAGTATGGTATATAGTGTTTTTCTCTTTGTGTGTCACTTGGCACTTGGGTGAGATGGGTTTGGAGGCACGACTCCTCCCACACATGAAAAAAACATCACAAGTATGACATGGGAGTGGGTTTTTGTCACCAACTTCCCCTTTATATGGGGTGGGAAATTTGAAAAATGGGGGTTTCCCAGTCACCATTCCATTTTATTGGGTTTTTAAATAGAAGCTTCTCCCTTCCCCAAAAAAATTTTCCACTTTCTTGGTCTTTTGAGGGAAATTCCGTCTTTATCTTATTATTATTATTTTTGTATTTTATTTCGACATTATGCCTCCACTTTTAGTGCCCCTTTTTTCTTTCCCATATTTTTTAAAATACCATTATATTGGCCTTTTGAAAAAAATATGTAATTTCCCAATCAGTGGAATTATACCCAATGTTCAGAACTATTTAGACCTTAAGAATCCAGTGAGAACCTATCCAAAAAATGAGTGGTCACTAGAAATTTTCACCATCCACTACCTATAGGTAAAATTAACAGATATAAAAATATATATTCTTAAAATTAGTAAATCCAAAAAAATATTTTTGATCTGATGTAAAACATCAAATGAACAAAACATAGTCGTATGATATCTGATTGAAGCTTGGTTTATTGAAATGGGCCTATTGTGAAACCCTCAATTTAAATTTAAAACAAATAAAATTTTCATTTACTTAAAAATTCATATGATCCCTAGGATACCAATTTTAGGTATTGAGGTACATAACAGAAATATATAGGATATTGATTTAAAATTTTCATCCCCGAATCAATGTTATAATTTCTTTTTCAATGATATGAACCCTGGTAAAAGGTCAGGGATATCATAAGAATTTTTTTGCATAAAAATTAAAATTAACAATTACCTCATTAGATTTGAATATGTATTTGAAAACTGATCGTCTCCATATTTTTTTCATTAAATAAATAATTTTTGATCCCTCTTGATCAACAACACACAATTAAAAATTATATGGGAATAAATATCACTGAAATATAGGGATAGCATGGATATACAATTAAGCCTTCAATGTCTCAATTATCACCACTACATTTTTCCTTCGATCCATGAAGGAGATCTGAGGTTGTCTTCTTGGAATGGGAACTCCTCACTCTAGTATATATGATGGAATATATTAGAGCTGTCAAATTTGGTTGGATAAATATTACCTTAGAAAAGATCTCCCTCTTACTTTAATAGTGGATATAAAACACACAAAAATGGATCCTCAGTCCCTGTATGTATATTTCCCACTATATAATACAGAAATCCCATGTTATGACCTAATACCTTCGTCATAAACATAATTTTCATTTTGTCACATATCTTTAACATAAAATAAAAAACATTATGTGGTAAAAGTGATTTGTTAACATAAATCATAATTCTAGAAAATATTAAATGATCCTTTAATATTAAAATAATATTCTATTGTTAAATATTTTCTCATGTATTCAGTCAAAGACTAGTAAGTTCATTAACTAAATAAATTGAATGGTAATTATTATATACTCTAATAATATTGAATTTTTTTCCTCATTAGAAATAATTTATTCTCAAACATCTCTTAGGACTCATGGTGGGGCCCACCACATCCTATACTAATACTCTATAAAATAGGAAAAACTATTGAATACGCTAATTGTGTGACCCTCTAATACATTATCTCAGTAGTTGTGAATTATATTCACATACTGAGATATGAATCTATAATCCCATCATGGCCCATAAGGACACAAAAAAATATAAATGAAATCATTTTCTAAAAAGACACATTGTGTAATATAAACTCTTTTTAATATGATATCTTGTAAAGTAGTAAACATGATTTTTGTCATATTTATTTCTTGATTTATTGTGTGTTGACTTAACTAGATAGACTTACCTCCTTAAACCGTGGCAATTGATCTAGTGGAGGTTATACAATCCTAATAAACTGAGCCTAATATATCAATTCATTTTAAAAGAAAAAATTATATCTTAATCATTGAATTAATTTCATACCACTAATGGAGATCCCAAAGCACGATACCTATGGGACATAAATTTCATGGTTTTTATCCTGTATCAAAGTACATAATAAAATTTTATATACTGATAATAATCTAAATTTTGGATACAATTACAAATTTTCAAAGATAGGAACTACCAATGAAACCTAAAACATCTGGTGTTCCTATTTGTGAGCCTATCCTCATGATATAATCTACATGAGATCCCCAAGTGTGAACATCCAAAGAAGGGGTCTCAATGCATATGATCCTCAGGCCCCTAATAGGTGTGCATCATCTGAGTCCTGAAAGTATGATATATCTAGACCATAGGATATATGTTTAATATTACCATATAAATAGAGTGGATAAATAAGTATTAGCACTAATATGGTAATATAAACACATGTTTATATCATACTATATACATGTAATGGTAATCAAATAACATAAATGATTTGGGACTAGAGAACCCACTCTCAATAGTGTTTATATTGTTGTGATACCCATATATAACCATTTTTTCATGTGAATTATCAAAATATATTGATATTATGCTTTTTCTTATTAATATATGGATTTATGGTTCAATTATATAGCTCGCAATGTTAAGTTATTTTTCTCTATCATGTTATACATTTTTCCAATCATATATAATTTAGATGATTTTTTCTTGGTACATGTAATAGTTGGTAGACAAGGTATGATGACACCTTAGAGAGGGTGTGTGAATGATGTGTTAAAATAATGATGATCGATCATAATAGCATTGTGGTTAGGCTTCAAACTCGATGCACCTTGAGGTATCGAGTAACGTTCTGATACTTGATGCAACTTTTGGATACTGAGTTTCATGTTAATAACTAGATTGATCATATAGATACCATGTTGCATGTTTATAGTTAATACACCTTGTGCATATGGATTAGAATTTTAATATCATGATGAACCTTATGATACCAAGTTTCAGGTCAACATCCCTATGTCTACTACTGATCTTTGCTGACAAATATTTTTTTTATTCTAGCATAAATCCAAATCAGGTACGGTTAGGGGATTGTGGAATCTTTGTTATCACACAACCACTAAGCATGTGATTGTTTAAATTTTATACTTATTATTCATTTATTATTTACATGGAATAGACTTTTTATAAATATTTACATTTTTTAAGGATGTTTTGGTGGTTTCCTAAAATTTTTTATAACTCATGCATTGTTTGGTAATTTCGAGGCACATGGAGACTTCATGCATAGGGATCTGATTATAGGAAAGGGGAACATGGAAGACAGTAGATCTGAGGATCATGGAGAAAGAAGTAGTATTGGGATAGCCATCATATGATTTACATAGTTTAATTTATTATTATGTTTATACACTTTAAATAATCTAGTTTGTTTAGGTACTTTGCGAGCCTAACTATTTATTATTGTATGACATGTATTCCCTCATAAGTTTTGGCTATTTAATTTTTATTTCATGTTTAATCTGATTATTTATTTATTTATTTATATTATCTTATCTTATTATTTTTCCTATGATATAATACTAAGGGTAAAATCTCTCCACTAATGTACGAAGACCCTCACTTCTATTTGGAAGCCTCTTTCATATGGAGAGGCACACATGATGTCTTGTTAAACTTCGGTACAGACCCAGTGGTTTAGGTCAACGTGTTACAATACCTATATTATTTATTCTCACCAATGTTATCCTTCCCTATTTTAAAATATAAAAACAATTATTATTTTTTTGATCTTAATATTACACTTTACCCATTTTAAGTGAAATATTTTAATCTCTGTTATGATTTTAGATTCAAATAAGGTATTTTTAAAAAAATGTCGAAAAGGTTTTTCCTTTCTTGATATATATTATCTTCCACAACACATTTATTATAAATATCCATTATATATTTTTTAATTAACCATTATTTATATTCCTTTCAAATAGTGTTTTAAAAAATCATGTCAACTTATCAAAAACCCTTTTTTAAGTAACATGTTGCATATTCATTTTATGAATATGTTGAAAATGTTTTATGAAATCTATTTTCATTATTTTACTAACATTTTCTTAAGTATCTCAAAAATATATATCTCCTTTTGAATAATTTTTCATCAATCACTCTCTAAATCCCCTTGTAAAATACTCCTTTTGGTGATTGAATTCTGGATATCAATCAATCATACTATTGAAGACATCTCATGTGATACCATTTAAAAATGTCTTGAAGACCATTTAATTTCCATGATTTATTCATGGTATGATATGTGATTGATTTTGGGAGGTAGACATATTTATATCTTATAATTATGGGACAAGTGTGGTCCTCTATATCACTCTAATGCATTGGTAAAGATTGTATCTTATCAGTTCAAAATGGTACATGTGAGTTTATCTCAAGGTTGAGGGTGTATGGTTTTCTAAACCCAAGACCAAGGGTAAATTGGTGATAATCCATAGCTCAAGGGTATGTGGGTGGTATTCCCAAGATCAATAAGGTACATGGGTGGTTATCCCAATCCTATAAATTTTATACATCTATCATTTTTCATTTGAATTCATCTACAATTTCATGATTACCAATGCCTATATTTGTGCCACATTTCTATGTTATATTCCTATTTTATATAATAAGTATCATGATTAGTATGTCATGTTTCCAAGCTATTATTCCATTGTATATGTTTGTTAATTTGGGATTCTATGTCCTTATATTATATAGAGAACAATTATTGTTTCATGTTTTTTTAATTAAATTCTTATCACATTCTCATGTTTCTTATATGCTTATGATATAACCTTTTTAATGAATCGCTGATAATTGTTTACCTTAATGTGTATCTGAGGTCACTTATTTCTTATGTTTTCCATTCCCTAAATTATAAACTACTATGAAGTATTTTTTTATTGAATTTGATGATGTAATATAAAATTTTATAGGTAATGTAGAGACCTAAGACCTTAATATATTTTTATTTTAGAATAAATTTTAATTTTTTTATATCTTATAATACAAACAACAATGGGTTAGATTTTTTTACATGTTGTTTGGTGGT
Source organism: Viscum album (assembly GCA_963277665.1). Classification (NCBI taxonomy): domain Eukaryota; kingdom Viridiplantae; phylum Streptophyta; class Magnoliopsida; order Santalales; family Viscaceae; genus Viscum; species Viscum album. The sequence goes on along the minus strand of OY728152.1, from coordinate 48,532,556 downwards.
TTGAATTACACATAAGACCGAGTTTTACCAAACAAAAATATATTATTAATATAATACATAACATTATTCTTTCCATTTTTTGGGAATACAACAACATCCTTTGTGGACATGTCGACTACCACTTTCTCAAAGTGATGGGATTATTTCATGTTATACATGGAATATATTAAGGATGATTTTAATAAAAATATATATAATATATGACATAAATATGATTTTTTAATTATAATATACATATATATCATATAATTTTCATTATTTTAATATGATAAATAAATGGAAGTAGCGTTTATTTGTACGTACGGCCTACCGTCTCCACGGACAGTGCCTTTCATTTCCAATCTCCAAATTTTATAGATTATTATAAATACATATATAATTAATATATATCATATTTAAATAATGGTTTAATTTTGGAAAATGATGAAATAATTATCTTATTAATAGGAACAACAAGTAACAAGTCAAATCCTATTCGATAAATGAGGCAATTAACACCTGAAATTCTGAAAATAATGAAATAATGTTACCAAAAGGTAATAAGATATTATAATAATTTAATATATTAAATTAAAAATATGATAATTTTTATGGTATAATTTAATAAAACTCATAAAATAATTAAAAATTAAATTAAAGGATGGTCACCTAAAAGTAAATGCAAGGTAAGGGATTTTGTCTCAATTTATATTCCATTGAGAATTATTTATAGTAATGCACCAATTCACCTTAATGTGGTTTATATACTAGAAATTTGTTTTTAATATAATTATTCACTCATAATTCATTTTTTATTTTCAATTTGAATTATATCACCCAAGGGGTTTAGCTTGAAAATTACCAAGTGGTAAAAGTTATCTTTGCAATCCCAATTTCTTTTATGATTTTTAACTTTCTCATGAAACAGTCACTTTATTACAATCTTTCTTCACTGAAAATTTCCCTAAATATACATATTATTGGGACTTAGATAATATTATTTTCTAAACCATACACCATTTTAACATACAGTGACTTCTTTTACAATTATTTGATTATCATAGAAAATATTAATAAATATGTAATCTTTTGACAATACTGATATTTGATAAGAATAATTATGTATTAATTAAATAAATTACTAAGGATGGGGAGTAATTTAGACTGGAAGTGACAAGTGCGGCCTGGACTTTATGTATCTCTTTGATGCATTGATAGGTTCTCATGATACGTATCAATTATCCAAATTAAATGGGTTTCTACTTGTAGTTTTAAACCGTCCTGAGGGTAACGGATTTCATGTGGCATAGACATAATGTCCAATAATAAATCATTTAATTCATAGATATTTCAGTTATTATTATTATTTTCCATGATATTCTCATATGATAAAATCTATGGATTTATTTCATTCTCATTTTATTGATTAAATGGTGCGTGTTTCAGTTATTTACCTTTCAATATTGATTATGCCTTATCTATTTATTTAAATGGAATGTGTTATTAATTATTTACTTTTACATGTTGATTTATACATATATATTCCTTATTTATTCCACTTTACTTACCCTTGATGATCATTTGAGTTTACCCTTATTACGTTTCCTTTCCACAGTTTATAAAGAGGAGTCCATTGAATGAGTTTTAAAGATACTAATATTTTACTTATGTTATGATTTATTTTATTTTCCCAATGTATTATGTGTATCATGTATGTAATCTAGTTTTCAAAGAATTCTAAATTGTTCGGTATTTCTTGAATTGATTCCTTTTAATTTTTCAAATGTAATAAAGTAATTCACCGGCTCAGAGCTTTTGGGGTCTGGGTGTTATAGGTAAGAAAATGAAATATGAAAATGACAATGGAAAGACTAGGTTCAACGGATAGATTTATTGAATTATACAATTATATTATAATTGAAACAAAATTATCATTGTTTAGAATGAATTTTTAATAGGATAATACATATTAGGATTGACTTTTCATATTTATATAGTCATTTTCACTGGTATAATGGGGTATTATCATAACCATTTTGATTTTAATATTTTTTTCTGAAATAGAATCATGAAAATAATTTATTGAAAGATATGTATCTAGAAACCTGTAAAAATTATAGATATATAAGGAGCTATATTTGGAACAAATAGTTGAGAATATAAATAAATACCTCTTATAAAGGGAAATATAAGTTCTATATTCTTACCCACTATAGTGATTTTGATATCTTGAGTCACTTATTTCTTATAGATATTATAATATATTTTCCTTAGATAATTATAATTAAAAATGCAAGTAATCAATTTATTTGATAGTGTGGAATGTAAATCCCAAATATTTTTATATGTGTTATTATTTAAAAAAAATTATATTCAATATCTTATTGTACATGTAACACAAAACTAAAATGGAAGAAAGTTTATTTAAGAAAATATGATAAATATTGATACACTAAGAGAATAAAATGTAAAATAGAATTAATACAATTACAAAATGAGTAAAGCCTTGAGAAAAATAATAATTAAAAAGATAAATTTTAATTATTTAAATATTTTTTTGGAATAATTATATGTATTTTAACATGAATTAATTTAAAAAGATTAACATATATAATATAAATTACAAAATTCAATTGGATGTTTTAAAAACAACTTAGTGTTAAATGGTCTATTTTTCATTGAATTATGTTTTTCTGTACATTATATTTTTATTTTATTTTAAAAAAAATAAATTGGAAATTTTAAAAATATAATTATAATGAGAAATTATATATAAAATATATATTAACACTTCATTGATTTAAAATTTATATGAAATAAGAACGATAATTCATAAGATTTTAAAAAATCATTTTCCAATAGAAACAATTTTTAAGTATATTTTATATTTCTATTTAAAAGTTAAATGAAAAAATTTTAGAATTTGAATTTGAAAAAAAATGTCTTTATTTCTAGATTAATCTTGTCAAAATTATCTTAAGGTGAATTGTTGGGATTTTTTATTTAAAAGAAAAATTTTATGGTGAATAGTTATGAATATTATTTTTACAAATGTTGTCAATTTCATGACATCATCATGATATAAAAATTCCATAAAATATTATTAAAAAAATTATAGAAAAAAATTATGTTTTAGTGTAAAACTAAAACATTTAAAAATATTATGTTTAATTTATAAACATATGTTCGACACTTTAAAACCTAAGTAGTGTTTTACTCTAAAAAAGGAACTATTTTTTATCATTTTCCCTAATTAATTATTTACAAGAATACATTAAAATTTGGATTAGTTTAAAAGTAAAATAAATCTCATTTTTTATCCTTAAACCAATAAATATCATGGATTCAACATTATGAATGATTTTTTTGTAAATTCATTTTTATGTATAAAAATTATTTTTTTGAATAGTTTTTGTTGCATTAAGCACAAATTTATTACAGTTATTTTTTACCACCTCTTGAAATTGAATCTGATAAACGTTTATCTATATTAGTAATTAAAATATCAAAATTTTCTTATAAAAGTAATTTTATTTTATTTCATTAAAATAAGTTACCGAGCTAAAAAATAATTTACCTCGGTAAAAGTAAATTAGGATTAAAATTAAAGTCAAGGTAAAGGCATAAAATAAATCAATACATGTTGCATATTTTTATGTATGATAGATTTATTTACTAATGGTTTCCCCTATCCATTATTTTCTTGTTTTTGGGACACTTTCTTTTGAAATTGGAATGTATTTAATAAAAAGTTATTGGTATTTATCGAAGTGTCACCCGTTTTACTTATAAAAGGATCTTGTCACCACTCTACTTAACCACACACCACCAGAGTTTTAACTCATCCATGTTTTGACCAATACACTTCACAACTCTTTTCCCCACTTTATATAGTTTCTGGTAACACCAAAAGATGATTTTTATGAAGGCTTACAAAAACTTCTTGAGGAGAAAGCTAAAAGCTCATAATCACTCATTTTAAATTTATATAATTTTATTTCATCTCGTAAGGCCAATAAATTTATTATATACATAATAAAATAGATATATTATTACTTAATTATACATAAATTTTATTATGTTGACGTATTAATAAATTTTTACCTTCTTTACAACCATTCCAAAAATGAAAACATTGCTCATACATACATACAGACTACCTCCTCCATGAAAAATGTATTTTTTTAATCACTACCTTACATAGATGGTTATAATTATGAATTTAATAAATATTAATTATATTAATTAAATAATTAAGATAATGTATAGATAAATCATAAAATACCATCCTTCTATAAAATTCACGTGAAAATAGAAAACATCACTTGTACGTACACGCAGACAACTGCCTCAATGGATGAAATGTTTTGTTTTTAATCATCTAATTTCATGGATTATTATAAAAATATATTCTAAAATTTTATGTGATACTATTTATTATCATATATCATGATTATGGTTCTTAAATTATGACACAAAAAATAGGGATCATTATAATTTTATATGTTGGTGTGAGTAAATTACTGGAAACAAGCTTGTCCTTAATTTCATCTTCATGAATCATAGCTCACACATTCATAGAATGATAATTGAATTTATGAATTCATGGGGAAATTATAATAAAATATCATGAAGAATTGTGAATTGGTTAACATTTATTCAAATAATGAGGTTTGATGTCACAATTACAGAACAGGTTTGAGAAAATCATAATTACTAACATCTAATGATGAAAATGAACATTAAATAGTACATAAACGAATAATTAATTATTATAATTAAATATTATAAAAATGCGATATATAATAATAAGGTTATGAAATAGTTTATTAATATGGTTATTTTTCTTATATATGAGGTTAAATCATTTTTTTGAATCCAAAATTCATGTTAGGCTTTATAGTCTAAATTTTTATTCTTTGAGATATATATCATATTCAAAACATGTTTTATATTGTTTTATATCTATACTTAACTATATATTTTTTTACATATTTTTTAATAATTAAAAGGATTTAAAAACCCATCTCAATTTTCATCTTTCGTGGGATATTGATACATGATTTACTGATGTTTTAAGATATTTTCTTAACTCAAACCACCATTCATTCAATTAAAATATGTTGCATTGAACATATTTCTTATATAAATTTTTTAATTCAATATAATTTTTTTATATGATACAATATATTTCTATATATATAATTTAAATTTTTATAATTCTAAGCCTCCTCCTTGATGAATTTATTTCTCATTAATGTATAAAGTTGTTAAGAATAATTCACATACTTTTAATGACTACTTTTCCATTCCTAATCATACATTTTGTCTTCCACTGTTTATTTCATTTGGAAAAAATTTATGAATTTTTCAAGGATATATTATTGATAATACTTTATAAATATTATCTTAAAATGTTTTTCATGCCATCTTATTGAAATAAACATTAGATAATAAACCATAACTTTGACATTTTATGATAATGTTAAAGATTTTTTATGAAATTTCTTTTGAAGATCTTTCTTTAATTTTCCTATTTATCTATAAGATATCTACATCCATTGCATTAATTTTTCATGAATAACCCTCTAAATTACCATGATAAATAATCTATTTGTGTTTTTTATTGGAATCAATTAATCAAACTATTGAAATTGGCTCATGTGATACCATTTTTAAATGTTATGATACTCAATTTCATTCAATAGGTTATTTGTAATATTATATAAGATTGATTTTTTGTGGTCCACATTTTAACAGTTTAACATTATGAGATCAGTCGGCTATTATACATCCCTTTTAATTGTTGATAAAATTTATATCTGATGAGATCAAAAGTGTACATAAAAGGTTATCCATAGCCGAAGGGCACATAATTGGTAAGACCAAGCCCAATCCCAAGTTCTATGTCTAATCCCAAGGGTACACAAGTAGTAAGACCAAGACGAATAAGCTTTAAAAGTGGTTATGATATTCCTACTGATGTTATAAATGGATCAATTCACATTTGAGAACATCCATAATTTCATGATTACTTATTCTTATACTTATTCCACATTCTTATGTTATATGCCTTTGTTATGCTTTATATCAAATGATTATTCTCCCAAGCTTCCACATTCATATTCTATGGAATATTTTTTATAATTTTCGATTATATGTCCTTATATTTTCTATATATATCTTTTCGTTTCATGTTTTTAAAAAGATATTTCTTGTATTCTTTTATTTCCCATATTCTATTAATCTAACCCTTTTGAGGACTCGTTAATATGTTTTTTCCATACTTATCATTTGAACTCACCCCCCCCCCTCCCCTTTTTTCCATTCCCCATCTCATGAACCATTATAAATTATTTTTTATGTAATATTATGATTTGATACATATGTAATGAGGATAAATAATTTAATAGGAAAATTATTTTCTCTTATCTAGGTTAAACTAAATCTATTATAGGTTAAACCAATTATATGATAATTTAATTAATACTATCATAGGTTGAAATGAAGAATCCATTAGAGAATAAATATTAGGATTTATTTAAAAAAATTATGTGTATGATTACACTAATTTTATTGGATTTTATCTTAAACATTTTGGTTTTAAAATTTATATGAAAACAAGATCCTAATAATGATGTTGTGAAAGGTTTGTATCTAGAAACATATGATATTTATAGATATGTAAGGTTAAATTTTTGAAAAAAATGGCTAAGAATCTCAATATATTCTATTTATAAGAAAATATAAGTTCTATAGTCGTACCCACTAGAGTGAGTTAGAAATTCTAACTTGAATCACTTTTAATTTATAGATACCTTTATTTATTTATTTAGTGAATGATAATTAAAATTACAAGGACATAATTTATTTAAATGGGGAGAACGTAACACCCAATGATTTTAGTAAGATTTATTATTTAAATAAATACTATATTGAACAGTTTGTATGAAATATAATAACTGAACTAAAAAAACTATATTTTATTTTAGAATGTAAGATAAAACTTAATAAATCATGGGAATAAAATGAAAAGTACTGTTAAGAAAATTAAAAAAAGGGTAAAACCTTGATTAAATAAAATTATAGTTAAAAAGAATAATTTTATTTATGTAAATATTTTTATTATTGTTTTAAATATTAATATGATTTTTTTAATATCAATTAATTAGAAAAAATTAACAATAAAGATATAAATAATTAACTTCTGTTGGATGTGATGAAAATAATTTTGTGTTAATAAAAGCATTTTTTTAGATTTGTATTTTTTCGGTATATTGTGTATTTTTATCTTACAAAAATTAATTTAAAATTTTTAAAATATTATTATAATATATTTTTTCAAATTATAAAAAAAATTAATTAACACATAATTAATAATTGATATGAAATAAGAGTAAGAACACTTATGTTTTAAAATTTTCATTTTTCTAAAAAAACAATTTTTCATTATATATTATGTTTTCATTTAAAAGGTAAATTACTAAATTTTAAAATATTAATATAAATAAAAAAATAATTATTTTATTAAAAGTTTGAAAATTAATTTCTTTTGAATTTCTGTAATTTTTCTAAAACGGAATAATTTTTAGATGTATAGTGAAAAATTCAGTTTTTACAAATTTTGATACTTTTATGACATCATCAAGATAAAATAATTACATATGATTTTATAAAATGTTTTTTATAAATAAAATATTCTGTTAAGGGTTAAAATAAAACATTTAAAATTATTATGTTTATTTTATAAACCTTTGTTTTACATTTTAAAACCTAAGTGATGTTTTATTCTAATAAATGAACTATTTTTTATCCTTGTAATTAATTAAGTATTTACAAAGTTACATTCAGGATTTAATTAGTATTAAAGTCAAAAAACTATATCCCTTTTACCCATTAATTAATAAATGTGATGGTAATCGAAACTATACTTTTTTGTGATGTAAATTACAGTTAACACTTAAAAGGCATATTTCTCAAAAAAAAAAATGTGTTAAGTGCACTTTAATTAAAATTATTTTATAACGCCTATAGAAATTGATTATGATAAAATGGTTTAAATTTTTTAAATCAACATATCTAAATTATCTAATAATGGAAATTTTATTTTTCGACATGAAAATTAGTTACCAAGGTAAAAAAATAACTTACCAAGGTAAAACTAAATTAGGGTAAATTTTCAAATAAATGGTAAAATACTAAAAATATCTCAAAAAATCACTTTATTTATTGGTATGTGAGTTTAATATACCAAAGTTTACCCCCTCTCAATTATTTTTCACTTCTGGAGCCACTTTCCTTGGAAATTGACAAATATTTTAGCACAATGTTATCGGTGATTAAAGAAGTGCCTCCCCTTTAACTTATAAAAGGATTACATCACCAACCTACTTGTACACATAAAAAAGACATGAATCTATACAATATTCTTACAAAAAAAATTAAAAAATATCGCTCCAATATTCTAATGTTTTTATTCTTCTAAAAAAACCATTCTAAGAAAGATCAAGGATTTGTACCGGTGAGTATAGTAAAAACTATTTATCATTCCTTTTCCATTTATATTCGATTAATTATTCTTATAATTACATATAATCTAATTTATAAATGATAAAATAATTAAATTAATATAATAAAATTACTTACTTTTTATATTTTAATTTAATAATCATTTTAAACCTTCCTCACAACCATTTGAAAAATAAAAACACTACTCGGGCATACGTACTGATTATAGCCTTGATGATTTATGTACTTCATTTTTTATCACTGGAACAAATGGATAATTAAAATAATATATTTAATGAATATATATGATATTTATAAAATAATTCATAATTCATAATTATAAATTATCATCAACCTTCATTCCCTTCCTTTCAGTAGAAAAAAGGAAAGCATTGTTGGTGCGTATGTACGGACTACCGCCTCCATGAATGATCTGTTCCATTTTTCATCATCACATTTCTAGGGAATTTATAAAAATTTAATTGATAAATTTAATTTATATTGTGTATTAATATATTTTATGAATATTTTCATTAAATTATGAAACAAAAATTACAATCATTATAAATTAATCTTTAAATGTTAGTTAATTACCTGAAATAAGATCAACGTGATTTCTTCTTTGTAAATCATAACTAAGAAAAACATGGAAAGATAATAGAAACAAATAAATCCTTCATGAACTTATATTATATTAAATTTAATAATCTCGTAACGATTAAATTTTATTAAAATGGTGAGTTTCCATATCTCAATTACCAATATTGTAAAAAAACAATCATAATTACTTATATCCTATTATGATAATAAACATTAACTAGCTGATGAATTTATAATGGATGATTATAATTAAATATTATAAAATAAAATAAATATCAATAATTTTATAAAATAACTTATTATGAAGGTTATGTTTTTATATTTTATGTTAAATTTCTTTTTTGGAAGTTGAGAGTTTTATTAAGGGTTTCACATATCTATTTTTATTCCTTAATACATATGACATATTCCTTAATTAATTATATTTTTTATATATATACTAAAATATGGATGTGTTGATCATAAAGTCATGAAATTAAATGGATTTTAAAATCCATATAAAGTTCTATATTTATTGGGCTTTTTATTTAAGTGATCATAATGTTATAATGGATTGTGTTAACTAAAACCTCAATTCATTAAGTTATAATTAATCAACTTGAACTTATTTTTTCTATTTTTTATTTCAAATTTATTAATATTTTAATATATAATTATTTAAATTTTCCTATGATTAAATTGATTTTTTTAATTCTGATCCTCTACCATGATGAATTTATTTCTCATAAAACTAGAATGTCTATAAATATAATCCCCATCCTTCTTAATGATTATTTTTCCTCCATTTCCAAATTATTTCATTAAAATAATATTATCCTTCCCTATTTCGAATTGTTAAAAATTTATTAATTCTTTGGACCATTATATCAGTCTTTAACTCTTTATGATAAAATTTATTTGACCATTTTAACAATTACAGATTCAATGAAGGTGTTTTTTCAATGTTCAAAAGGTTTTTTCTTTCCGGAATATATATTTTACTATTTAATCCACATTTACTCTAGAAAATATCTATGTATTTTTCAAGGATTTTTTATTTATCTTCCTTTCCAAATAGTGTTATAAAAAAAATCAGGTTAACTTATTGAATGAAACTTTTGAAATTAAGTCGTAACTTCAGATTTCTACAATAATTTTTAAAATGATTTAATAAATCACTTTTCATCATTTTTCTTCCATTTTTCTATTTGTCTCCAAAATATCTAACTAATTTGGGGTAATTTTTCATGAAAACCCATATAAATTTCTTTATGAACTAATCCTTTTGGATGATTTAATTTTGGGAATCAACTTATCTAACTCTTAATGTCATCTCATGTGATTTCATTTTGAAATGTCGTAAAACTTATCTTTATTCTATGGGTTATTAATGATATGATATATAAATGGTTTTTTGTAGAAAATGAATATATTTTATCATTATGAGATGTGTGGGTTAACATATATCCCTCTAATTAATTGGTAAATTTTCAATCTCATTAGCACAAAAGGGTATAGAGAAGGTTATCCCAAGAAAAAGGGTATACAGGTGGTAGGCCCAATACTAATATGGTACAAGGTTGATTAACCCAAAAATTATAATTTTATATGTGGATCAATTTATATTTTAATATATCAATGATTTTATTATTACCTATGTCTATGATGTTTCCACATTTCTATATTATATAAATTTATTATTCTCCATGTCACATGATTATAGTCTCATGTTTTTTAAATCTTATGCCATTATATTTGTTTGATCATTTGAGATTTCATTTCCTTCTATTATATGCACAATTCTTTTAGGTTTATATTTTTTTAATACAATATTTATCCCATTCTAATGTTTCTCATAATCATATGATCTAACCACTTTGATTAAACATTAATAATATTTTCTCTTTATAAACATTTGAGTTCACCACTTTCTTATCTTTTTCTTTCCCTGGGTTATATAGATGAGTATAAACTGGGATAAATCTTTAATTGGATCTCATAAGGTGTGAATATAGATAACTTTTCAAAAGTTTTGTAAAATATTTTTTTTTTGTAACTGATCTCTAAACAGACACCAAACCTAAAGGTTATAAGGATTTTGTGAGATTATTAAAATATGTAACATTAATGTGATGAAATTTTTCTTGGACCATCTAACATGGTATCAAATCTATTTTATCAAGTATGTGTTTTTAACATCAAACCAAAAAGTTTAGGTTTGCGGTGTTTCAAATCAACTCTTGTAGAAACTTTAATAGGGATTAATACACCCCATTATGTCACCATAAAGTGAATAAATTCTTTTTTTAAGAATAATGTTGGTTCAATGTCTATTTTAATTGATTATCAAGAACATTACAAGATAATGATCAATAACAAGTATCTTATACCATGTGTTGATGAATTATTTGATCAAATATGAGAATATCAATACTTATCAAAGATTGACCTATGATCATGATATATTATGGTTCAAAAGGTAGGATATACCCAAGACAACCTTATGTATAGGTTTTAGTCATTATAAATTAATATTGATTCCACATAGAATTACCAATGGCGTTGTTATCTTCATTAATCCAATGAATAGATTCTTTAAAAATTACCTTGATTAGTATTTGGTATTATTTATAGATGATACTATAATATATTCTAAGTGAAAGGAAGATCAAGAAGAAAAAATATAGATTGTATTTTAAACCTTATGGAATGAAATTTTATATTCAAAATTTCGAAAGAGTGATTTTTTATACAGAATATATCATTCATGGGTCATGTAATTACATTTCATGGTATATTGGTGGATTCTTCAAAGATGAATTTTATTAAATAGAAGATAATACCAAACAATATGACTGGAATACATAGTTTTCTTGGATTATTAGGAAACTATAAATGATTTTTGAGAAATTTATCATAGATATCAAATCAATTAACAATTTTTGTATATAAGGGATCCAATTTCCTTTCGTAAAATAAATGTAATAAATTTTAATGGAAATGAAAAAACATTTGGCCAATTAAATTTTTCTTACAATACTCTATAGTGGAAAAGGGTCAGTGATAAAAATTGGTTCATTAAACAAGGGATTTGGATGTGTTCTCATGCAAAATTATGTAGTAGAAGAATATGTCTCATGAAAATTGAAGGTTCGTGAAATAAATTTCATGAAACTTGATTTATAACCGTTAGCGATAATTTTTTCTTTGAAAAGTGAAATATGGGATATATATATATATATATATATATTGATCATAAAAACATGACGTACATATTCATAGATAAATATTTTAATTTACACCAAAGGATATAGTTTTAGTTGATTCAATATTATAATTGATCAATATATTACCACCTTAAGAAAGAAAAAAATGGGTATGATGCACTAAATAAGAAGGTTTGTGTTAGCCTGTCTATGATGAGGATTGAAAAATATCCAATACTTTTGTATTTTTAGAAAATGGACCCTTAAATTATAATTTAAATAGATAAATCTTGTATTTATCAAATACACATTCAACTATCCATCCATGTAAACATTAAAGAAGTAAAAAAAGGTTAATTTTGAGTTGTAAAAGGAGGTAATGATTTTTCTAAAACCAAATATTGACCATGATGGAATTATAAGATTTAGGAAAAGGATATGTGTCTCTTCAATACCATCATGAAAGAATAAACTATTGAAAAAACACAAGGATCGTCATTTTTTATTCATCCTATAAGAATAAAAAAAATATAGTGATCTCAAGGTGTATTTCTAGTGGGGAAAAATGAAAAGGAATATTGTAAAGTATTTATCTCTATTCTTGGTATGTCAGATAGTTAAGGAGGAACATTATACATATAAGTAGATGATGAAACCATTACCCATAACTATATGGAAATATAAAAAATCACTAGGGATTTCATCACAAGACACCCCAAGACATATCAAGTCCATAATTCCATTTTGGTTGTAGTGGATAACCTTCATAATATAATGTATTTCATTACTATTAGAGAATATTTCTTGCTTGATCAACTTTATAGGATATATATTTGGGAATTGGTAAGGTTTCAAAGAGTTCTAATATCAATTGTATTTAATCAATATCATAGTTTTACTCCAAAGGTCTATAAAACTATTATACATTCATTGAATATAGATTTTAATTTTATATATACTATTACCCGTAAAATAATGGATAATATTAAATAACTAACCAAACACTTGAAGATCTATTGAGATATTTCTCTATAGATTTCAAAGTTGGTCATTATTAACACCTCACACTAGTCTAATTTTCGTACAATAATATCTTTCACTTGAAAAATTAAATAACTACTTATGAAGACCTCTATGGAGAGAAGAATATAACTACAATATACTAGGATGATGTTATAGGACATAAGTTATTGTGACTTTTGCTATATAAAGAAATAGATAAGATGTTTAGATCCATTCAACTACACCTTTTATAATTTCAGAGTCCAAAGAAAAGTTCTACTCATAATATTTGGTAAGATATAGAGTTTGATGTTGTAGCTTAGGTATTACTTTGAATGTCTTCTTAGAATATAGTTATAATATTTATAAATAAGGGGATTTTAATCCCTAGAATATTTATCCTTTGTATATTCTTGATCATATTGGGATAGTTCCTTATAGTTTAACGCATCCAATTATCAAATCCCAATTTCATGATATATTACATACACGTCTTCTATTGAAGTACATACCTAATCATCTTAATGGTCTAAACATAGAGTTTGTACTTCTTTCACATGATCTTACTTATGAGGAGTGACCAGTGGAGATTCTGGATTGATGATATAAAGTGTTACTAAATAAGACAAACCACCTAGTCAAAGTTTTATAGTGAAAAAATAAGATTGAGGGACCTAAGTACAAAACTGAGGATTTAATAAGGTAAAGTTATTCTTGTTTTCTCATTAGATTATTGGAATTTTTAGGGGAAAATGTTATAAGGTTGGTATAATGTAGCACCCTCTATTTTTAGAATATATTTTACTTTATAATAAATTCATTGTGTTCAATAGCTTATATTACATGAAACACAATTTATTAGTGGATAATGATCTACTACCATGAAAAATGGAATAAATTAACAATAGTAAAATAATATTGATAAATAATTACATTGTAAATTAAAAGGGGTCAAAATTACATAAGATAATACAATTGGATCTAAAGAGACTATTTTAAACTATTTAAAAGTATTATAAATTTGGGTTAAAATTAAGAGTTTTGGGAAATTATGTCAATAAAATATATTAATAACATTAAATAAATAATTAATAAAACCAATTATGTACATCCATGAAATGTTTATGTTTATAGAAGGAATGTTATTCTAATAATTAGTGGTTCAACAGAAATGTTTTGCTTACTAACATTGTTATATTATATATGTCTTATTTAAAAGTTAATTTCTATTATTTAGAGTATTACAATTTTGTAGAACTTTTTTATTCATTTATAAAAAGAAATTATAATTTAAAAATGTTATTAATGTTTTATAAATGAAGATAAAATCATTTGAAGGTAAAATAAGATATTTTTCAAAAAAATATTTTTATAATGTTTAATGTATTTTATCTTAATAAATTATATTAAAAACTATTTATGAATGATTTTAATGAAATTTCAGAATAATATATTCAATAATATAAATTAACATTCAAATAATAATTATTTATAGGTAAGGAATAATAATAAATTTATTTTATTCTTCAAAATTAAATTTTTTCTAAAAATGGATTTTATGAATTTGTTACATGGATGTTAAAACTAATAAACTCATCCTATAGAAATTTATTATATTAAAATGGATTAAATATTGGGAATCATTATGAAATTTTTTTTATAAAATCAATTTCATTTTTACATAAAAAATATGTTATCAGGGTAAAAGTTAAGTCATCTAGGGAATTTTTAAAATGGGATAAAAGGTTTTAATTAAGGTATATATATTAAAATATCATAAACATATTATTTTTAGTTGATTTTTTGAGGTTATTTATATTTACTATAAATTATCTTAAAAATTGGGATTATTTTGTGCCACATACCCATGAAAATTAATTTATATTATTCTAAAGTTAATGGTATTTGCAAGGGTGTCACTCCTCTCACTTATAAAAGGGAACCTCCTCTCCTAACACATCATCAATCTTTTTGAATGTTATCTTGAAAAAACTCTAGACAAATCACTTCTCAACTCTCCTCCCCACATCCTAGATTTTATGGTCTCATTGAAATATCCACCCAATAATGATTAAGAAGAGATCCAATGGTGGATTACCAAGGGAGAGGTCATTGACATAACCAAGTTATTTCAAGGTTCTTTCTTATTATACCTCGTATAAATATTCTATAACAAAAATAACATAATATAATTATTATCATTGTTATAATTATTTTTTAATTTATTCATTTGAAAATAAATATCTACCTTTTTTAGTTCTATTATAAAATGAAACATCATTCTTGTGTACATGTGGACCACCATCTCTATGAAGTGATGTGTTTTATTTTTCACCCCCACTATTTTGGTTGGGGATAGGGAATCCTATAATTTTATTTAATGTATGGGAATCACTACACAATCTTAACATCAGTTCAATACACTTATCTCATATGGTTTCCAATGGGTTTTATTCATGGAACCAGAATCATCCAAGAGTTCCCACATTCATATCGAGCAACAATTTTACATTCCAAAGGTAAAAATTAATTGATATTTCATACCAATTATTATTAAGAACTCACATTGGTTTATAGGTTGGTATTTTGGGCTCAAAATTCCCTTTCTAGAGGAAATATTTCCTGCTCCAAAACTATCTTATATATTTAATATATGTTTCTAAATCATTCCTAAATTATGATGTGGCATTAGTTACCATAACATCTATCAACAATTACTAACCCATTATTTTTTTTATGTTGTTATTGAAGCTTCTATATTATAAAGAAGATATTTTTGGTAATTATATAGTTTACTAAAATCGGGGAAAGCGATGGGTGTTTATAGCATTAAGATTAGGCCCGTAAAGGGGCGTCCTATATATTCATAAGAGGAAAATTATAACTGGTGTAGTTCAGTGCCAATTAATAGGACACATTATAAGCATTAATTACATTTGATTAGGATAAATATTTATTGTTTAAAAAAATTCAGTAGGTAATACTAGTGAAATTATACCTGAAAATGATTGGTGTGCATGTTATGCATGAGAAATCCTTTCCGGTTAAGACTTAAAAGAAGTATGGCCTAAAGAGGATGCATTGGAGTCTCAAGTAGTATGGAATTATGAAGATAATACCCATTTGTAATATGTACTAGTAATTATTATTTTATAGTAAACATAAGAATCATGTATAGTGACCCTATATTTTTTTACATAAATATTACATCAATTTCAAGATAAACTACATAATAGAGATACAAATTGGGGATTAGAAGGTTTTGTGTCATTGAAAAATTAGTCTCTTCCATAACTTATACAAAATAAAACATAAAAAGTTATTTTGATACTTATTATGTATCCTTATAAAATCTTGATTTCTCCTTTATAAATGTAATCACCTGAGCATATACATCAAATAAAGGGGTTATTTAAAATCCCAGTAAGAGGATAAATATGGGACCTGAATCAATGTGACATAGGTGAGATTAATCATCATTATTATATCATAAAAATAGGATCATCATAAATATATTTATGCAACTAAGTGATAAATTCATGGAGTGTGGTAATGCATAACAAATTTAAACGTTATGTAATAGTGGTCAAATAGCATACATAGTTGTGAACAAACATAGCATCATGGTAACACATAAAATATGTGCATAATCTTGAATACATCATTTTAAACAAGTATAGCATCATGTGTGATAATATAATACATTAGGTCATGAGACGCAACACATTACCCAATTCATTAGAGGAATATATAATTTTGGGCCCACCTGTCACGTCACAATATTTACATAATCATGCATGCCACATAGAATATATTATAATCATAGTCATGAATTAACCAATGGAAATGAACTGGTGTTGTAGGGATTTTATCAATCATGATTTCATGAATCAACATGATGTTCTCAAATTAAAATGGAAAAAGGTATTTTGTATAATATTAATCATTCTTGTGTGAAAAAGAAACTACTAAATATGGGTAAAATATGTGTTTTAGAAAGAAGAGTTATTTTGAAAAATATTTGTATTTGTCATAAAATTTGGAAAAACATGTATGCCTCCAAAAAAATATGTAATTGTAATAAAATGATTATTATGTAAAATTATAGAAGTACCCATTAAAAATATGTTGTGAAAGAGGGACAACCCAAAGAAAATGAGTTGTTTTTTAGAATCCCCTTACCTATATTCCATCTTTATTTCATCTCTTTTGTGCCTCCTGAATAATAAACTTATATTTAATATAACATTTATCGATAATTGAATTATTTTAATTTTTAACACTATTTGTAAATAATATAAATTTCATTATATTTCTTAATTTCACTGGTTGTAAGGTTGTCATTTTCATATCGTGTTTTAATTAAAAACATCCAATTTTTTCTTGATTATGCACTTTGGTTAAATGTAATTTATATATAAATATAATTAATTCCAAGAAAATATAATAAATTTTGTTACATATTTATATATTATATATAATTAATATTAACCATTCATGAAGTTTTTTATAATAATTGACTTGGAAATGTCTCCATAATTTTTTAACCAACCTTTGATGGTACATTATCGGGAGTGTGTGAAAGGGGATTTTGAAATATATCTATATATAGTAAAAATTATTATTATAATAGGTTAACATAATTAATATAATTTTAACATAATTTATAATTAATATTATAAGGTTATTTTGTGAAATGGGTGGTATAGAATGGAAGAAGAAGAAGAAATAAAAAGAGGTAAGAGTAGATGAGAACTTCTTTAATCATCAATGTAGCTTCTCTAGTAAGACATTAAAACTCCCTTGGTGTTGGGAGTTGGATTACTCTAAACCATCCCTAAGGTTTATAAGGGTATTCGTAGTAAATATTATGGAAGATATTAGGCTTTTTAAAGTGGGTAATGAGTGGTTTCCCAAGGGGAGGTATAGGGGTTATTTATACCAGAGGAGTGGGGTATTTTAGAATAAAATATTGAATAAAATATTATATAATTGGAAAAAGATGTAATAATTAATTTTTAATAATATAAATCATATCAATATAATATAATTTTTTAATACTTTAAATCCACTTTTTAATTCAAATCCATTATTTATTAAAAAGGAAAGTGGAAAAAAGAGAAATTGTTATTTTAAGGAATCACTTTTCACTTTAGGTTTTGGAATGTTTTTTTAGGTCTGGAAATTTTGTTTTTTGTATTATAATGACTCAATTATGAAATTAAATATATAATTGAGGAACATCATGTTCTATAAAGTATTATTTCATTATTACATCATTAATGATGTCATTTAAGATACACTAATTATGTGTAAAATGTATTATTACTATTCACCCAAAAATTGAAGTATTTCATTAAATTACCAAAAAATCAGCCTTGAAAAATTTCAGGGTGATGATTTAAAAAATTATATCCATTTTATCAAAATAAATTTATAACATACATAATTTTCATTTTTAATATAAAAATTATTATTTTTATAAAATCTTTTGAAATGCAATTTTTTAAAGCGTTCTTATATTTTCTTTTATATTTTTATTCATGGAATTTATTTGTTGGAAATATAATATAAATATTTAATTAAATTAATATTGAAAAATATTATTTATATCAACATTTATTTATTTTTGTTTACAATTACTATTCCAGTGTTCAGGAGACTATTCTCAACGGTCATGTTACTATTCCCAATGGTCAGGTTACTATTACAATAGTCACATTACTATTCCAATGGTAACATTACCTCCTATAAATACCTCTACTTTTATTTATTTATTATTCACCTAAATTCCTCTCAATGTTCTATCTTTCCATTTTCTATAATGTTTCATGGTTTACTAATTTTTTTTTTTCTCTATAGTATCATCGGTGGGGGTGATGATTCTAGAAGATTAGGGAGATACAAATTTTCCCATTTTATATTTTCTATTTTATATTTATTTCGGGTAATAATGTTTAGAATTTTAATTATTTAAGTTCTGGTTTATATGATAGATTTATTAATTAAATAATTGTTTTCTTTCGTTATATTTTTTATGGGTATAATATTATATAATATATTACAACACACATTTATTTAGGAAGAAAATATTATTATTAAACACAATTTCATTGCATTAATACCCGAATTATAAATTTTTTCCCTAAAATTTCAACTCATAGCTTTAGTTTAGAATAGATGACGGTACTTTGGTTTCATTGTTTCCTATGGCTCCCAATTCACCTCTTCATATATATGGTTCCTCCATAACACATTGACAATGTTAGAAGTCTTCTTCCATTAATATTTGTCTATATGGTCTAAGATCTTCATCGTCTACTCTTCATATGAATGGTTATTCTCTAATTTTACCACCTCTTGATTCAATACAAGTGAGGGATCAGGTATGTACATTCTCTGGATGGGTATATGGAACATGTCATAAACTTGATCCACACTTGGTGGAATTTCAAGTTGATAGGCCACTTCTCTTATATGTTCAATGATTTAAAAGGGCCCAACGTACTTTTGGATAAAATTTCCTTTTCAAATCACATGACTCTCTTCCATGGTGATATTCAAAGTAAAAATTCTATCTCTAACATCGAACTCCAAGTCCCTTTGATGGATGATATCCTATCTCTTTAATCGAATTGAGGATTATTTTATATGTTTTTGGATGGCTTGAACCTTATTTTTCATCTCTCTACAATTTCATGTTTCAGTGTCTTTGATTATCCACCTTCAACCCGAAAATTTGGAGTTATATTTCGATTCCCATACAGATCATCCTATGGATTCATTTGAATACTTTAGTAGAAGCTATTTTTATATGAGAACTCAAACAATAGGGGATATTGATCCCATATACCTTTGAATTACATTGACTGGATCTTAAATTGTACTTAATTTTTTTAATTGTCCTTTCAGATTGGGCATCATTTTGGGGGTGATAGGTCATGTTGATATTCAATTCAATACTCAAAGAAAGTTTAGTACTTCCCCCAAAATTAGATGTGAACCTTGGATCATGATCAGTTATGGTAGAAAGTGTAACCCTATTAAAACTCACTACATAATTCACATATATCTAGGACATTTTTTCATATGAGAAATCTTTGAAAAAAGAAATTAGGTTTGCAGTATTGGAGATTCAATCGCCATAACCCATGTCGTATTGTTCCCTTTGGATGTTTTTGGGAGACTAGTGACAAAGTCTACCGTGAAATTCTCCCATTTCTAGGTGGTTATAGGAAATTTTTGCATCATCCATTAGGGCTTCTATCAATCTAATTTAAGTTACTGATATAATGAACATCTTGAGCTATACTCTAGAATCAACTTCTTTATTTTTTCCCACTATAAGTGTTCTTGAAGATCATGGTACATCGTGGTAATTCTATTATGGTTATAGAAGGTTTATCTATGTGAATTACCCCAAATATCATTCTTTATATCAGGTGATTAATTCACACAAGGCCTCATTCCAAACTAAATCACATTATCCCTTACATCTTTCACCTTCTTTTTAGTTCTCATTCATCCCTTTGTGCCTCCTTGATATCCTCTTAGATTGATGGTTGGGAAATCATTGGCCAATTTAGGATGTTTTCCATACTGTTATTATTTTAAGATCCATCCTTTTTATATACAAGAAGATAAGGTCTTTCTCAATCTATAACATAGATATTTTAGTAGTTTCATTTATGAAAAGGGAATCATCTACCTTTTTTGTATTTCCTGGATGGTAGTGAATAGAGAAATCATAGTCCTTTATTTGTTTTGACCATCTTTTTTGACACTTGTTGATCTCCTTCTATGTGAATAAATACTTTAGACTCTTTTTATTAGTATATATATCACACTTTTCGCCATAGAGGTTTTGATTCCAAATATTTATAGCAAATATCACAAATAATAACTCTTGGTAATGAGTTGGGTAGTTTTTATCCTACATCTTCAACTTTTTTTAGGCATATTCTATCACATTATCTTTCATCATGAGTTTAGTACCCAATAATTTCTTCAAAACATCATTTTATATAACAAAACCTTCTCCAATTATTCGTAAAGTGGGTATAATCATAGTGATTATACTTTTCTTGAGATCCTAAAATAATTCCTCACGTTATTATTTACAAAAATACTTTACCCTTTTCTATGTTAACATAGTTAGAAGGAAAGATAATCATGATAAATTCCTCATAAAATTTCATCAACACCTAGATAAACTAAGAAAACTATTGATTTCCATCATAATAGTGGGTCTGGGCCATTCCTTGATTTCATTTATCTTTAAAGGGACCTAAAAATTCCCTCACTTCTAATCATGTTCCCAAAGAATGTGACTCACTGTATCCAAAAGTCACACTTGCTGAACTTAGCATACATTTTCTTTATATTTAATTTCACCATCACAATCCTCCTATTCTCTTCACGTTTTTCCTTAATCTTGGAGTAAATGAGAATATCATCAAAAACACTATGAAAAATCTATCAAGGTAGTCAATAAAGATTATATTCATCAAATCCATGAATATTTCAGGGAAATTAGTAAGTCTGGAGGGAATAACTATAAACTTATAATGGAAATAACTTTTATATAAGGCTATCATCTAAATATCTTCCTTCATCACATTTAGTTGATGAAATATACAATGAATATCTACATTTTAGAATCACTAAGCACCTTATATTTGATTGAATAATTCATCAATCCTTGGAAGATGATACTTTTTCATTATGGTGATCTTATTTATCTCTGAGTAATCGATACACAGCGACGTTGATCCATCCCTTTTCTTTACAAAGAGAATCGGTGCACCCTTAGGTGATTCACCAGCGTATAGAAACCCTTTTTTCCAAATGCTCTTGTAGATACTTCTTTAACTCTTCTAGTTCTATCGGGGCCATCCTATAGGGTAATTTTGGAGATTAGAGTGGAATCGGGTATAAGTTATATTTATAACTCTACCTTATAGTCTAGGGGAATTCTAGGTAACTCTTTGGGAAATACATTAGGTTATTCTATAAAAATGGTTATTTCCTCCAGTGTGATACCTTACTTTGACTCAACCATTTGGTAAAGGTATGCTTATTCATAGGGTATCAACACCCACACTATTATTATATTTTCCGAAGGAGTTCATGATCTTCCTTACAATTGTAGAGTATCTTTGGATTGTTCAGAATATGAAAAGGTATTTCCTTTTCCCAACAATTTGATGTGTTCTCTATATAATTAGAGCCAATCCACACCCAGTATAGCATCTAATTACACCAAGTAGAGTATTATGAGATTCACTTGAAGAATATTCCCATAGACACTTATAGGATAAGTGTCCAACACTTGGGTTTTAGTTATTTCACCGCTTGTTATTTTTACTGAAATCTCTACTTTAGGGTATTTGGTATTCAATTCAACATTTTTAAAAAACTATAATGATATAATGGAATTCATATAACCATAATAAAATAAAACATTTTTCATCATTTAGTGAATAGTAAATTTACCTTGAAAGACTTCATTTTCACACTCCACTTCAGTAGTAATGGTGGCATTAGATTTCCCTTTCTTATTTGGATTTGGTGGATTTTGATGCTAATTACCCTTAAGAACCCCTGTTTTATTACATTATCTTTCATAGTTCCATTTCTATATATAGTTGGATTATTGAACCATGAGTAGTGATTTCTTTACCTCTATCACATTGGTTATATTCATCAAGTCTCTTTGAAAATAATGAGATTAGTGTCCTTCTCTCCCACACTTAAAGATTTTCCCCTTCCCTTTTTGATAATTCCCATGATTTTTATTCTATCATTTTTCACATATAGTTATATTGATCATTTTACCCATATTTAATTTGTACCACCATATTGAAAATTTATTCTCCTATTCCTTTCTCTGGAACCATGGAACCAATATCCAAACACCATCTCAATATTGATAGCACATTAGACCACTTCTTCATAACTCTTGAAATATGGAATATCCAAAGTATGTTGAAGGTGTGGTTTTATATAACTAAAGAATGTATCTATTTTTCTATCATTCTTTATTACAGAAAATGAGGTGTATATTGAAATAAATGTTATGTTTTCCTCATAATCCATAATAGATTCACCTTCCTTTTACTTCATCTCTAGGAATTATTTATCCATCATTATTTGAATAGTTAGAGGGAAATACTTGTTTAGAAATATTTTCTTAATTTCTTCTCACTACATATCATCGATTTAATCATTTGACTTGGTGTTCTTTATTATTAACTAATATTTATTGGCCTCTCTATCTAAATGATAAATTTTCAGAGTCACCTTCACCTTCTCAAAAAAATAGATCATAGAAACGAACTTCTCCATTAATTTTACCCATTGTTCATCAACAAGTGGCTTAGAAGTTCCACTAAACTTCAGTGCTCAGTTCCACATAAAGGAATCAATGGTTTGTTTCTCCTTCTTGGGTGAGTAAAATTTATTCATTTTTTTGAGATTATTGTTCATATCCGGATAAAGTTGGGTAAGAATCTCCAAAAAAAAATTAACTTCACCTCCCAAAAAATTGGGAATGTAATTCACATAATCATTTCATTCTCCCTCACATAGGTTGTTTGGCTGGTTTCTCCTAATTCCAAATATTTTTTAAAAAATAAAATGTTTGAAAAAAATATAAGTCCAAAAATCATGAATAACTTATTCTTTTACATAATTAACACTAAAGTCACATATTATAGGATCCCTATATGTATTAGTTTTTAAAAATATTTTCTAGTATTTTTTACCTATATATAGGTTTATAATTATTGTTTTCACTATTTTTCTCTAATCCAAACTCTCATATTAAATAAAATATTATCTGATACCAACTATAGTGGCCTTGCTTTTTCTTACATAACTATTTCATCATTTTACAGATAAACAACATAATAGTAATTGAAATGCTAGATCAAAAGGTTTAGGGTCTTGGAAAAATTAGGCTCATACATAACTTGTACATAACAAATAATAAAATTTTATTTAAATATTTATTATTTATCATTATAAAATATCTTGTTCTCTTAGTATAAGTAATCACCTGAGGGTATACATTAAATAAAGAGGATACCTAAAATCCTAGTAAGGGGGTGAATATGGGACATGAATCAATATAACATGGGTGATCATAATCATCAGAATCATATCATAAGAATAGGATAATCATAAAAATCATGAGGGTAAAAAGTTATAAATTCATGGAATGTGGTAATGCATAAAAATGAAACATCATGACATAGTGTCCAAATACTACACATAGTTTTGAATAATGATAAAATCATGTTCACGCAAAAAATATTTTCATAATAATAACATTGATATTGTGAAAACATTCTAGCATAAGTTTCACACATATTACACATTATATCATGAGATACATCACAATGACCAATGAATTGGATGGAAATATAATTTTGATTCCCCCAGTCAGATCATAATATTTACATAGTCAAGAATGCCACATATAATGCATTACAGTCATAGGAATGAATTAACCCATGGAAAATAATGGGTTTCATAAGTATAAGATTAATAATGATGTAATTAATAAACTTGGAGTTTCCAAATGAGAAAATTAAAAACATATTTGGTTCAAGAATCATCATTCTTATATAAAAAAACAATTATAGAGGAATCAAAGATGTCATTTCTAAGGAACAGTTCTTTTGGAAAATCATTTTATTTATCATAAAATCAAGTATAAAACATATATATATGAGAAAAGAAAAGGGAATAAAAATGAAATGATATTTAAAGATGATTATAGGATTATTCGTACCAATGATTTTGAAAAATAGGGATATCCCAAAGAAAATGATTTGGGATTGAGAATACCCATACCGTTATTCCCGCATTATTTCTTTACTTTTGTAGCTCCTGAATGATAAAAATTGATTTATTAAAAAATTGATATATAAATGAGTTATTTTAATTTTTACCATTATTAATTAATGATATTCATTTGATTATATTTCAAGATTCCCTTGGGTATAAGGTAGTCATTTTTATATTAGGTTTTACTTACTGAATGGCCCGAAGGCCTTCACTTTTATTGATTTTGATAACCCCCCTTTCAAGGGATGAGGGGGAACCCTTACAAGGCCCATAGGCTCAGAGATTACATGGACCGTAGGATTTAGGATATTACATGACCGGAAGGTCTTAGGGAATTAAACCAGACTATCTACCAGGAATTGCCCCTTCCCTAAATCTGCATCCTGATAGTAGCTCTCCACCTTCTCATGAATTTCTGGCTAGGCTTCCCATGCAAGCACAGGCTAGTACCGATGGCATAGTCATACCCTCTCATTCTGAAAATCCATTAGGCTCTTCTCTGGTGAGTGCACCTCCTCTGAATCCTCTTCTAGGGCTGCTTCTTGTTTTTAGTGTTTATGGGGCCTGCATTCAGTGGCTTGAATCCCTTAGCGTGGCCCTAAGGCCGTAAGGTGGCCCGAAGGCCTTGAGAATCAACTGGCTCGAAGTCATTGGGTGGCCTGAAATCCTTGCAGGACCCGAGGACCAAACCGGTGGCCCGGAGGCCCAGATGGATGAATAGTTATGGCTGCTACAGTATCGAATAGTGCCTGCTAAAGTACCTTCTACAGTACAACTACAGTACTACTACAATACCTGGAAAATATGCCTCCACCCGGATTTTATCTCAGGTCTCTTGGATGCACCTAACGAGTCCTCACCAACTAGGCTGAGACTCATGTGCTATCATTTTTTACTTATAATTTTCTAATTTTTCCATGATTTCACTATTTTTCTAAATGTGATCTATAAATTAGTATAATTAATTACAGAGGAAAAAAATTCATGTAATTAAACTTTTATATATTATATATATTTAATATTTTCATTCCATTAATTTTTTTATAAGAATTTACTTGGGAATGTCTCTATACATGGTTAACTGACCTTTAATGGGACAATGTCAGGATAACGGGAAAGGGAAGTTTAAAATTTATAAATATAGTAAAAATAATTCTAAAAGTTGGTTAAAATAATTTATATAAATTTAATTTTCATCATAATTAATATTATAAGGTTTGGTTGTGAAATGTTAGATGAAAAAAGAAAATAATAATAAATAAAATCAAAGAGAAGATTTGATAGGAACTTACTTAATTATTATCATAGCTTATCTTGTACAACACTAAAAATCCCTTGATTCTTGGAGTTGAATTACTCCAAAACGTCCCTAAGGATTATAAGGGTATTTAAAGTAATTATATTAGTATAGATTAAGATTTTTCAAGTGTAAATGATTGGTTTTCCAAGGGGAGGGAGAGAATATATTTATATTTGAGGAGAGGAGTATTTTTAGGATAAAATATTGAATAAAATATTATAACAAAAGTAAAACATGTAATGGTGAATTTTTTAGAAAATAAATCAAATATAAATATTATATAATTGATTAATTACTTTAATTCCCATTAATTATTACAATTAATTAGTTAATTAAAAAAATAAATTAGATAAAAATAGAAATTATTTTTTTATGGAATCACTTTTGACTTTGGGTTTTGGAAAGTTCATTTTAGGTATAGAAATTAATTTTATTGTATTTTAATGAAAAACTTAAGAAATAAATTATATCATGTCTAAACATCATGTTCTAAAAACTATTATTCCATTATTACATCATGAATTATGTTATTTAAGATATATCAGTTACATAAAAACTATATTTTTACAATTCACTTAAAAATTAAAGTACTTCAGAAAATTAGAAAAAATCACCATTATAAAATTTCTATATGATGATTTCAAAAATTATATTCATTTTATCAAAATAAATTTATAAAATAGATAATTTTAATTTTTAATATAAAAATTATGATTTTTATGAAAAACATTAAAATATAGTTTATTAAAAATCTGTTTATACATTCTTTGAATTTTTTAATCATGAAATTTCATTTTTAGAATTAAATACTCATATTTAATTAAATTAATCATGATAAATAATATTTATATAAACATTTACTATTTTGAGGTAATATTGATTTTTCAACAGTCATGTTACTATTATCAATAGTAAAGTCATTATTCCAATGGTTACATTACCTCCTATAAATGCATTTTCTTTCATTTATTCATTATTCAACTCAATTCCTCTCAAAGTTCTATATTTTCATTTTCTATAATGTTTCTTGATTTAGTAACATTTTTTTCTTCTCTATATTCTCAGAATTGGGGGTGATGATTCTAGTAGATTGAGGTAATCCATAATTTCCCATTTTATATTTTATATTTTATATTTTTTTTCAAATTTTAATGTTTGGAATTTTAATTGGTTTCATTACTGATTAATGTAACATAATTTATTAATGAAATAAAGTTTTTATGGTTTCCCTATATTTTTTATTTGTATAATATTATATAATATAATACAACACATATTTATTCAGGAAAAATATTGCTAATAAACATTATGTTGTTACAATATGTCCTTATGGCTACAGTGCATGACTCTATGAAGAGTATGGCCTGATAGACGATGGTTTGTGGGGTAAAATGGCCCTAATGGATGGAATGTCCAGACTCGCATAAGTATACCAGAGAATGCAAAGGGTGTAAATGATATCATGAGAGATATTTCCTAATGAGTATAAGGATTAAAGGTTAATGATGTTGTGTTTGATCCTCAGGGAGGCATCCTACAAATCCCATCGAGATAGGGAAAAAATCAATGTAGTTTGAGTGACATGTTTGAGGTTGAATGAAAGGATCATACCATAAAATTTCATTTCATTTAGTAAATTTTTATGTTGTTATATTTTAATATCATATGTAGGGGGTCAAGCCTTGGAGAGGCATCCTACGTATCCTACGAAAATGGGAATCATATCCCATGTTGTTACAATGTTATGGTTGTTTGAGTTGTAAAAGTTTTAAAAATTGAGGTTTTAATGGGGCTTACACATATTTGGTACCCTAAGATGCTTCATTAGGAATATATCTTATTTGAGGAAAAGGAAATATATTCATGATGTACACCTAAATATAATTCCCATAATGGGTATATATTGGTTATTCAAATGGTATGATTGTTTTAAATCCTTAATCCCATGTAATTTACAATCGGTGTAAGAAACAGGATATGGAAGGAGATTAAACACATTGCATTAGGGCTTGGGATTAGACACTAAAGTTATCCTAATGGAAATATGGTTATTATTCTCATGGATGATATAGATCGATGACAGAGTTCGTGATCATTCACAAGGATTTTTAAAATATGAAAAACTACATGAGGGTATTATTGCCTTCTTGGGGGATATGGTAATGTAAATAGACTAATGGAAACATATTCGATATAGGTATCGAGACTTAAGAATTAATCTTATGTATCCTGATTATTGTAATAATTAGAGTCTTTATAGTTCCTATACACTTTTCCTGCTGATTGGGGAGGAAAGGAAGGCTAAACATATAAGTATATATCATAAGATCTTACGAATGTTAGAATATTGGTGGCTTACACCATGTTGGATGCACATGTGAGATAAGGAAACAATATAGTCTCATAAGGGATTGAATGAAACTCTTTGGGGGTTGGGTGGTCACATATGTGTCATGGGGTTATGTTATTGCATAAGGGAATTGGGTTCATGTGATTGTATGATACTTAAGGGCTCACATGATAGCATAACCATCATTGGGTTAGGAGATCATGACACATTGTCACATAAATAAGGGATCACTATTTGATCAAATTACTAATAGTTCGTCATATTATTTCATGATTGAGGTATCATCTAACGAGGTATCCAGTTCCTTTATAAATGGTTCATGCACATTGAAAATAGTTTCTTATCCTATTCATCCCCAATACATTGAGGCTACTCACCTAATTTTTCAAGTTTTAGGATTTGAAATCACATGATTCTCCTTATCTCTCCTATAATTCTTCATCTCAAAAATTATATGTTCCAATAATCCTTATCAAAATTATTTCAAGGGTATTTTTAAGAGAGTTAAACCCCTTATATATGTGTCACTTTACAAGGTGGTAAGGCCACATATATAAACATAAGTAGTGAAATATTTTCACATTAGTTGAAGTTGTCTCATGAATTATGTAGGACCCAACTTCATTTCACTGATGAAATCTCCCTAGTACATCAGGTGACAAGAAATAATCATGATATATTCCCATCACGAAAAAACTCACCATGGAGTTGATCGCATGATCCGTTTTCCATGGTGTGAATACATGACTCTTAAGGTTGTCATGTTAATATTTGAGACCATATGATTCCCCCAAATCTGAAACTTATGTTGCATGAATACACTAACATCATGGAGGTTTCATAATGGATAACCACCCTTCACTTGTCTTCAAGGAGTCACATGAATATCTTGGGATCATGTTATTTGGTCTCCCTTTTATGGTTATGTGATCGCATAACTGGATCACATGACAATTAATTGGTTATGCGATTTGGGAATAAATCATTCCTTACATTCTAAATTCATTTTCACAAAAGTATTAGTTTTTGTTTGGCTATTTTCCCCACTTAATTTTTCCAAATATTTTCCAGAAGGAATAAAAAATCCCCATTGAAATGAAGTCTCTAATAAAAAAGAAGTAATTAATTATGAGAAATTAAATGTCTACCATAGTCTCTTATAATTTCATATATCCCTTTCCCTTTTAGTTGAGTTTTGGTAATCCAAAAAAATATCCTATAAATAAGTGGGTGTGGTTTAGGTCATTCCATATACAACTCAATATTCCAAAGATCTCATTTATTTAATTTTATGTGAACTCCGTAGTAAACACTTTCACATGAACACCTCATAAGATTAGATCATGTAAACACATTGTGTAAGCTCAATCATGTAATCCATATCAAGAAAATGAACCACATAACTAATCAATGGTAACTCTATTTAATTGAATCATGAACCATGTATCTTCCGCATTACTAGGTGATTTACATGATCACTTATGTGTTATGTGATTGCAAAATTTTTCTAGGTTTATACGATTTGTATGACCCGATTATGCACAAGTGGTCTAGTGACATTATATTGTTCAAAGGCTTCATGGGACACTTTACAAGTCATTTTATTTTTTTATTCAAGACTATTTTCATATAAAAACTCTTATGATATTATTCTTAAATTATATTTCCTTTTTATCCAAATGTATATGTCTTCAAGAAAGGATATTGAAGTGGTTAAACCTTCCTGGAATTCCACGGTTTGAAGTGTTGAAGCTAACCAGTGTTTAATCAATTATAACACACACATTAATCATGTGATTTTATGGGGAATAATCTGTTATAGTATCCACTATCTAATTGGTTTTTCTGGTATGGGTTTAGTGTCCATAAAAATTTCCTAATTTTCCCACGTTATGTGGGGGTCGTTCCTCCATCTTAGATCCTCATTTCTCATAATATATTCAAGGAAAAAATTTCATATGTGGTTCATTGAGTCTCTAATGATGATTGATATTATAGCTATATTAAAACGCCTCATCTAATTGATGTTTATGGGGTTTTCATGAGTTCTATCCTAAAACCAATTTTTATAGATTAATCATGAAAAATTTCATATAGAATCACATGTTTGTGTGGTTATCCATCTTAGATATTTGATCCGGAGCAATCTTAAGAATATACTGGAGCTATCCCTTCTAGGTGTAGAGTACTACTGTAGATTATTTATCTGAGATGAAGTAGATAGGTTTGTATGAAGCTAGGTGGTTTTCTCAAAACCTTTCCTATTGCAATAAGGATGGATGGAATACGTGGTTAGCTGATAGATCTCATACATGAAAACATTTCATATTCTATATGAGTGGGTTGGAATTAGTCTCTAGGATGTCCAGAATATTTGTGGAATTCTGATTTTTGGATATATATATATATATATATATATATACAATGAGTTCCTTCCTCCATAATTTTCCCTAGAAGATTCAGAACAGAATCCTCTCATCATGAAGGATCATATCGTCCTATCTAAGATAGTCCTTGGGAAGGACCTATATTTGGTGTTTGATATCCCCTACAAGAATTTGGTCAAACTATTCATCAAGAAGACTTTACATGATCCCACAAACTGGAATCACAATGCATGACCATCAATATAGTCCCAAAGTGAAGAAGGGATCTAATTGTTTATTTTTAAAGAAGGACTATTCAATGAATGTGGGTGGACATTCACTTCATAGTCCAACTAACATATTCAACAAACTAGATTCTTGGAAATATACCTAAGAGGTAACATATTACTAATCTCGGATAAGGTCGGGTATGAATCTATAACATTATAATGGAGTAAGGATAGAATTTCGTAGAAATATTTTTTGAGATATCCCCACACTAGCCAAACTATATTTCCAACTTCTCCACCTTATAGGGGAAATCCTCGTATATGTTATTTTTCCCATTTTTGGTCTTATGAGTCTATATGGGGGAAATATGTGAAATTATGAGTTCCTTGGTGTTCAAACCTTTCCTAGATCCTAGTTTAGACCATTTATTCATAACATTAGTGGGGTTAGGCTGACCTCCTTGAAAATTTCATAGATAATGAGCATAATGAACTTTCATGAACAGTTTTTCATCACAATATATAGTACGGGAACATTGTGATCATCACAATGTCAAAGGTCATCTAAAGGATCAATATTATCTAATATATATCCCTGGGAAAACCCTATTCATACATATAAATTGAAATCCCCTTGTGAGTGGTATGTATCCATCTGGTTTGGGAGACATCTTTGGTGTGGTTAGACAAGTTACATCATTCCTCCCCACATCTGATTAGAAAGGAATTTGATGGTAGATTTCCAATTCTAGATGATGTTCACTAGGGATGATGCTCATGTTTAATTAAAATTACCCTTTGATGGTGTGAGTGTTTTCTTCTTTAAATATTACTCTAATGCGTAGGTCTGATTATAATCGAATAGGTAATCATCTATATTGGTGATGAAGATGAAAATTTTGTAAATAATGGATGATGGTGAGGTTATAGTGGCTTTAGGTGCATCAAAAAATAGGATTCCTAGTAAGAATCCATATTCTATAATATATTCATCTCTAGAGATTCCAAAAATTAAAAACATACATTTATAGTCATATCCATCATTGATAAAAGATCCAAAAGATTCGTAGATAGTGGGAAGAGTGCCTACAAACAAATTTCTAGCCAGCTGGGTTCCTACTCCATCTATTTCATCATTTCCTATTGTGTTCTAGAAAATTGGATAACAAGGTAATGGAAACATAATTCACTAAGTTCTAGTGGGAGTTGTTCTAGGGGAAGGTGGAGTTGGAGGGTTTTGGGAATTTAATCACTCCTAAGGGAATTTCTTTCAAACAATGGCCCACTGAAGCCAAGGAATTCCTTTAGAAAATCAATTTACTGATTCATTACATATATGTCCAAGTCCACTACAATTCTTAGGTATAATTAATAATTATTCCCAACACAATAGTGGATGGTGAGGATAATGGAAACTAGCACGACTCTAATGAATAGGTAAAATCAATTTTATCATTACCCATATGTTTTTTGATTATTATCAACACTATGCCAAAATTTCCTTTCTCCCTATGATATTTCATGAAGATATTGAGATATGGTCACCACTCTCATCATCAGAATATTATTCTAGGGGAATGGGGGTTATAGATGACTCATACATTAGCTAGGAGGTCAATGGTGAGGGATCTTCTATTTAGATGGAGCTTGTAAAGGTAGTGGTTTCTAATCTAGAAGTAACAAAAATTCATGCCTTTGTTTGTTCCACATCTATATCCTCATGTATCAGTCATTTATAGAGTAACTTCTTTGGATAATACTTGGAAGAGGAAGTGGGTAAGCTCATCATTCATGTAACCTCTTCCAAAATCAAGTAAGTGTTTTAGTTTTCTGACATATCTTTTTTAATAACATTTATAGATTATTCTAGTTTTTTAACATTATAAGTACTCATTAGGTACTTTAAAGGAAAATTTTGTCTTTTTATAAAGGATATTCACGTTCCATTCCTCCAGTAGGACCCCATTCATTGGATAGTGTTCATGGATAAGAGCAGGCAGTCGGTGAACAAGTAGGGTCGCAATCGGTGTCTAAGGTCGATGAACTAGAACTCATTCCCTTTGACTCGATATGATAGAGTGTACTCTAATAATGTCTGGGTGTAGAAATATATTATTCTACAAACCAATCCATGATAAGGCATCATAGTTTGAGGGTAATATTTTCTTCTGAAATTTAATAGACCATCGGGTTTGTGTCATGTTTTTTAACATCTTTTCATGCTTGTAGATCTTGAAGGTGGTATCCTTAGCATTCACCCTGAGGAGAATAACATAGTAGAAGGGATTCCATCCACACCTCAGGGTAATATTCCATAGAAATATACAACTATATCCCCTCAAGTTAATGTTTATGATATAGAGGTATCCACATACATTGCTGAAAATGGTATACTATTAGTGATTAATTTCCAATGATTTAACAACATCATTTATGATTTTCAAATAATGATTATTATATGATTTATCATAGAATATCCATATTATAGTTCATTGATCCTAGATCATTCCTATTTAGGGTCTCTCCCCATTAGAATAACCTAAACAAAATACATTCCTATACCAATATCACCAAGGCATGTAGGTAGAAGTCCCTCATGTAGTAATATGGTCTAGAATTACATCTTTGATCTTGAACTAATAATGAGTTGAGACTTGAAGTACTCATATTTTAATTAGAATATGAGGTGAAAAGTTTGGTGGGATGATTGGAGTTTGGTCATGGAGGGACCCTTATAATAGTAAAAGGACCAATCATGCCACCTATAATACATGTTCACAACCCATGTTTATAGATGGTTTGACTATCAAGATCATAATGCTATGGTGAAGGTGGTGGTTTACATGAGAGATTAGAAGACGGACCTTCATCTAATAGAATCTATGGTATAGGCCTTATATTTGTAAAATCAGTATATAAATGATTCCTTAAGAGATGCCTCCCATCATACAATAGAAATAGTGTCTCACCAGGATTTGTTCAATGCTATGAATGATTATATTGAAAGGATCCAAATGCAGTTTTCCCATCTATACTATGTGCTTAATGTTGTGGGAAAGAAGGTGAAAAATATTAGAGACTCACTGACATCACATAATATTAAAAACTTGATGATGTTAATAGGGAGGACATTCTATGATCGGTTTTTATAGTGGAGACTACATCAGTATATCAGTTTCACCAGTCAATAGTCTCCCTAGAGTATAAGATTAGGGAGCTCTATGGGCCTTTTGAGAAGATTATGTCACTATTTTTTACTTTTTAGAGCCTCCTTATATTTGAGGTATTATGAGAGATAGTGTGGGATATAGAGATTCCTCCCCTTATCGAACATACCCAAAAAAACTTTTTCTCTTCTTGTAATTAATTTATGATTTATTCCTCTTGTTATCCGCATTATTTTATGACTTAGTATCATAAAAATTATCAAGACATGTTGGCTTCTCCAAAATATTAAGTCAATAAACTCAAACTCAAACACTTGAGCCATAATATATTCATCTTGTACATAACTTGTAGTTGGATATCGATATAAACATCATCATAAATGCACTATGTCCAGTACATTTAAAATAGGTGATGAATTTCATAATATAATGTTGTTACTTGGGTGAGTATTTGATAGAGAGAGAGAGTTCTTTTCCCTTTTCTTTTCCAAGGTCCTAACAATCATAGTTTGACAATTACTAGGGCCATATGGTGGTCCTCAAAATCTTTATGTGTTTTTTCATTAATTTCCCTTACTTTTTCCTAGTATTGTTTTGTGGAGGGACTAGTAGGAAGGGACTTGGATTTTTTTAGGCCACCCTTTACGGGTTTTCGAACTAACAATTTTTGTGTCTTTTTTTCTATATTTTTTTAATTATCAATTTTTCTTATATCACACAAGGTTCAGGTCTATAAATCATATAATTGAATTCTTATCAAACCACCATTTGTGTGTTTTTTGGACTAGTGAACATTATGTCTATCTAATTGGGTAGTTTATGGTCCCAAAATTAGGACCAAGGAATTTTTAATGTTTTTGGTTGAACAATTTTATCCAAAAAATACTGAGGATTAAGTTCAAATTTCTGGTAATGTATGTTTTTATAGTTTAAGATCATATATCTTGGACCATATGTAATTTTAGATTATAGTTGTATATATTGGACTACATATTAAGAGAAAAATACCATGTATTGAATGATCAACCCATATAAAATGGGAATCATTTCTCAAAGATCTAGAATTACGGTGATGAAATGGGATAGACATGTTGCGGATGTTCACAAACCACTCTGGGATGATGAGTTATTATATGATTTTGTTTCTTCTTGTAGGGTTTGGAGGAAATTTTTTAAATAATAATAAGACTTTAGTTGAAAGGTTGAGGGATGATGTGTAGGAGCTAGTGGTATATATGCATAGTCATGTATAGGGTTCCTTGAATCCAAATATACTCTTTTCTAGGGGCCATAGAAGAACTTGTGGGGTAGATTTAGATGCTCAATACATGAAGTGGGTCATAGAGGATGAATATTCAAGAAGGATTCTGGCACATGTAATCCCTTCTTCAAGAATGGGTATGGTATATTGTGACATAACATTGGTGATGTTAAATTGACTAGGAGAGTAAGATTGTGGGCCATGTAAATCAGGCCTAAGAAGTTTTTGATAATGATAGTGATATGGGATAAACATTTTAGGTATGCTTGAAAATAAATTTTGGGTGATGATCTTCTCTTTAATGTAGTCAGAGATCATAAGGATCATAGGTCCTTTTTTAGGGAAGATACACCGCTAGTTGATAGGCTAGATTCTCGTATGTAGATCCAACTCATGCATAGTCATTCCAAGGTGTCCCACGAAGCTGGATTCACTCTCCACTATTGGATATGAAAGATTTATTAATATTTAAACAATTTATCAATGAAGTATAATATTTAGAAAAGTAAATTCAATGAGGGTTCTATCACCTTGGAGATAGATTATGGACTACCTCGGTAAAGGGATGATTCTTTTTATAATCATGAAAATCAGACCGTATATCATCCTACACAGGGTCACATGATGAGGACCACCAAATGGTTCAATAAAGAGGTACCACATCACCTTATTGTAATTGGGTATGTTATATGGTAACGTAACATTGATTATATCGAATATACTTGGATAGTTGGATTATCACCTATGTAATTTATGCCCAAGAAGTTTGAATTGAGGATGCTAAAATGGGAAAGCATGTCAAGGATTATTATAAATCACCCTAGGTATGTGAGTTCCTATATAATGTTTTTAGGGATCACAAGTATTAGAGGTCAATTTGGAATGGAAAATATGCCTCTAGGGATCATATGTAGGTGCTAAAGGCAGACATGGATAGTCAGATAGAGAGTCCCTTAAATCCAGGTACACTCTTTTCACAGGGTCATGAAAGGTTTTCAAATATTCAAACAGTTGAGAAATAAAGTGGTTTATGGAAAAATGTCAATAAAAGGAGTGTTCTGGCACCCTAAAACTTTTGCCTCCATGTACTAAACACGTTATTAAGAAGAAGGTATGAGATAATTCATTGATCTGCCTTTTTTCAGGATCAGAAGGGGTTCAATGAGTTTGCCTTAGATATTACTAGTGTCATGGGATAAACCCTAAAATCTCTACAACTCTTTCATTTATTCTCTAAATTTTTTCTAAGCTCTTTAAGAGTAAATCTTAGAAAGTGGAGACTTGAATTTCTCACCATTTTCGGATTTCATCCTAGAAATTTTTATGTCTCTTCCACTAGTAATTCAACATATCTTGATTTGGACCATACAAGGATAATTTATATGGTTATGAAACTTTGAAAAAAGTTCATATAGTTTAAGGTAATGATGTGTGGAATGACTATGAGGTAGATGTGTGAAAAAATAACCTAATTGGGGACCCTAAGGTTGAAAACACTATAATACCACTTTTAATGGGGGGGATTAAACATTTTAAATTCATACATCAGTTTCATGCATTCTTTTTAGTATAAAAATACATAAATTATATGAATTGTTGATTAATTATTTCCCACATATTAAATGGAATATTTTATATTTGGTATGATATAATTTTTTTGGTTAATTAGAAAAGGGGAAAATATTTTCAATTTCTATAAAAATGGGGCCTACCATAATAATTAATTATCATCAAAGATCCTTGGGTGTCAGAACTAATGACTCTAGTTACACAACTATTATGAGGCTGGAAAGCATTATTTACAGTATGAATACACTATTTATGATGTAATAGTTGTTGTATGGAAGGTGTAAACTCATGGAATGAAGAGAAAAATCACCCCATGATAAGAAGACATATGTCATTAGATGAAACAAAGGCTCCATTCCATGGCTCACCCTTAAAAAGTTCAATAAGTATTTTTATGGTGTGAAATGACTTGAAAGAAGTTGGTCCATGAATTCATAGGGCATAAAAACAAAATTCACCATTCCAAAATCTCTAATGGTGAATAAAATGGGTAGGTTTAATAAGAAACAGATTGGAGATTCCCATTTATGAGACAAAATGGCTTGAAACCAACATTAAGGTTAGGATAATCCTTTTTTGTGAATTTATTGTTATTTTAACTACAAATCATGTATCCCTATTGTAATATCTCAACCCAAGATCCACTTAACCCATGACCCAAGTCAATGGGTCATATGGCCTCAAGCATGCCTCCCCTTATGCCAGAGGTTTCCAACTTGCAACGAAGGTCTAAGGTGTTACAGTTGGGAGAATATATCCTCGTGTTAAAGTAACATAGTGGATATATAAATAAAAAACAACAATGGAAGCATATACAATAGGTATAATAAATAACTGCAAAATTTTAATTAATCCAGAAACTATAATAGTATAAAAGGCTAAGAGGTAGTGTTATATACATGATGTCATGGAATGCTGAAATACAAAAAGGGGAAATAGGAAAAAGTAATATACAATTTGAAATAAAAAAACAAAAAAAACAAAAGGATTATCCACTAGTATCTTGATAAAATTCTTGGTCCTCTGCCCCCATGATTCATACCATAAGTGAAGCATATCAAGAATCTATAATAGGGTGCTTTCCCTTATCCATATATACAGACAAGAAATACACTCGGGTACTAAGGGTGTCATAGGTAAGGTGTGGGATAAAATGCCAATATGCCACTGCCAATGGAGTTTAGAAGTTGGCTAAGTAGTGTACGTATAAATAGTAGATTGCATCTAATAAGAAAAAATTCTACTAACTTAATAACCAACCATCATAGGTTCCTAAAGGACACCTGGCGGCTTTACCTGCTTCGGCATAGGTTTTAATGAGAAACTGAACAGCAACCTTATAAATATAGATATATAGTATAGTTATATATCATATCCACCTATATTAACTAATTAGAAGATGACATAAATAGGAATATTCTTGGATACTAACAGCTGGTAGGACCAGTTGGTAACTAATGCATCCATAACCAGTCTAAATTAGCCTATTATCTCAATAAAAATGGTACATTCGATGAATCTCATAGGGAGTGTGAGTATTCATGCTCAAAAATTGAGATAGGTGGGGTGAGACATAATTACCAACACCCTTAATAGAGGAACATGGAACATCATTCCCACCACCCAGATAATAGTATCATGGTCAGAGACATCATGCTCAACACACAATGTGAGGGAGAGTGAAACACCATGATCAACATGTCCTTTTACCATCATTCCATGATGAATAAAAATGTCACAATTATTATAATATATTTTCATTTTGGATAACCACCATTAAATAATAATAAACAAAACCCATATATATATAACGTTCATCAATAGGTGGAAATTCCATTTAAAATCTAAGTTGAATACTTATAAGGTATTTTGGGAATTTAATAAATTAATTAAAAAGGGTAATTTAAAGTTAGAACGCCCAAGTGGTTACTAAGTTGAGTTCAACATCCTCTATATAATAATAAAGGCTCAATGATAGTATAACATCATGTGTATATTACTTTAGATTGAATAAATCCATCTTAAGGAAGCATATGGAAATGGTTGATGTGCGGCACAATGACAAGACTTTTAAATCACTATAACTTTGATGGAAAACAACTAGACCACCTACCATAAGGTCATTGACAGCTTCTCATCCAATATATTCTTTAGATTCAAAGTATATGGGAAGAAAAAATAATTATGGTTTAATTACCTAAAAATAGGGAAAATTAACTTGCACCGAAATAGCATAAGAGATATAAAGATAATTAATGAAACAAAGAAAGAGATTAGCTTGCATTCCATTGTGGATCCATCATGACTAGTGGCAAAGATATTTGAGTTTAGATGGAGGAATAGATGAAGATCCTAGGATGAGCATGAAGGATGTATCCTAGGTGCGCCTCCTACTGTGTGTAGGGATATAGGATCCCCTTACATAAATTAGAGCCTCTACCTCAATATTTTTGAAAAAAATACCTCAGGAATTTACACAATGTGTAATTGTTTTATACATCGTGTAATGCTCAGAGTCATTCCACTAGAAAAAAAACCTTTACAAGATGTGATAGGGAAAAAACACTGAGTTATAGTTTAAAACTAAATTTGTATTTAAATAATTATTTATTGTATTTAAATATAATTAAGGTCATAATATATACATAATACCTATATAATTTCAATGTAATTAATTGGAGTTAGTTTGGAATAATTTTAGATATATAAAAATTTTATTGAACTTTTCACCGTCTTTTACCCACCTCGTAGGAGAATTTGGAAATTCACATAAAACATAATTTTACCGCTTCTGTGAGTGTACTTTATAAAATACAAGAGACACGGTTAATATCAAGGAGTAAAATTTGGTTCAATGAGATTAAAATAATATTTGTTGAATAGTATCTTTTTACTTTTATTTACCACGGTTAAAAGTAAATAGGGTAATTAAGGGTAAAAATGATATTAATATTACCCTAACACATGTCCTAATTCTATTGTACCAGTGTATCTAGACCAAAACCAACCTTAGGAATAAAATATTATCATTTAGGTCCACTTGGATTAGATTAGGACATTTATTATTATTAAATTCATAGAAGAGTTAAAAGAGATAAAATCAAAGTTTAATAACTAAAACATTTTTAATATAGGGTTATACATAAAATAAATTAGATTATAAATATTCATTAGAAATATCAAAAGCTTCCCTACATAATGGTATTTTATTTATAATTTTTAGAAACTAAAAAATTTAATTTAATTTATGACACAATGGTGATGCAGTAATTACATAATTAATGAAATATTAAAATAATTGATATTATAAAAATAAAAATAAATGTAATTTGAGACATTTTAAAAATTACACTAATTTTTTAGGTTAATATGACATATCAGGGTTGGATATTTAAAATTTGTTCAAATTAATAATGTTGTTATGAAATTATCAAGCACAAAATACCCAATAGTGTCAAAATTGACATAAAGGAGTTTTTAAAACAAATATTATATTATTAATTTATATTATATTCCTAAAAATATAATTTTTGGCCAAAGGACTTATATAATGATAGTTGTATCATTAATGGACCATTTGGTGGTCTCTTGGAGGTATATAGTAAGTTTATTAACTATATAAAATAAAAATACAAACAGACATGGTAAATGTCAAACTATTTAACTAAGAGTTAAATATAAATTATAAGGTTAATATAGTGACACAAAAAAATATAAAATCTATTGGTTGAAATTATTTAGACCCATACCCACCTTAAACTTTAAATAATCTACTTTGGAGCCATTTGAAACCAAATATGAATTTATTATAAAATAATATTTCTATCTTTTCCAAAGGTGCCCCTCACCCATCTTATAAAATGGTACTCCCCCTTATCTCTAATTTACACCTTCAAAGCCTTTTGGCTCGCCAAAACCCTACCAAAATATTCTCTCAACTTCCATTACTTCAACCTAGAGGCCTTTGTTTGATCAGAAAGCCATCCTAAGGAGCCCTTTTGATCAAATCAAAAGGAAGAACCCAAAGAAGAGGTAATGTTTTCACAACCCTCTTTCAAGTTCCTTTCTTCTTCAACTTCTTCATTCTTCGTTATTTCCATTATAAAATAATAACTCTAGTATATTTTATAAACTGTGATATTATTATAAATATGGTACAACCATATTCATTATTATATCCATCCTTTGAATGACATGTCACCATACGTGTGTATGTACGGCCTACCGTGTCCACATCGTGGTGTAATTGTTATTCAATACATTATTATTTGGATGGGTATAATAATGATGTGTAATTCTTGTAAAGAATAAGTATAACATGATAATGA
Source organism: Viscum album (assembly GCA_963277665.1). NCBI lineage: Eukaryota > Viridiplantae > Streptophyta > Magnoliopsida > Santalales > Viscaceae > Viscum > Viscum album. The sequence continues at coordinate 48,490,858 of OY728152.1, read as the reverse complement.
ATCTATATATATGATATACCATCCAATTATATATGATTTTAATATCAATAGAATGATCTCGTGCGTACGTACGGACTATTGTCTCCACGAACGCGATAAGATTCATTCGCCATCATATCCATACAAGTCTAATTCTCATTTTATGATTAAAAATAATGTTTAAGGACTTGATATCATTCGGTATATGAATAACATACAACCTATCCATAACAAACACTACGTATGTAACAAAAAATATAAAGAAAACGAATAAGTTAACACCCGAAACGACGATAATACTAAGATATTATTAACAAAGAAATGTAAAAAGATCATATATGATAAAATATTAATGTATATGATTATTTTATAGTTCAATAACAATTATTTCACCATTATACAGGTGGATAACCTACCCTCGTCCAAGGAAAAAGTACAATGTAAGGGGTTTCTTATCTCACTTTTAATTCCATGAGATTTCCATTGTTCACCACTTATTTATTGCATGTGGTGTGTGTACTGACCATGATTATATTAATTGTGTAATATAATTCAATTTAAGGATATTTAAATCATCATTGTATGATCCTTAATTCATGGGTGTTATTTTATTATGTTACCAAATCGTTAAGGGAATTTGAAATTTCAATTTCCACTCATTTGCCATTACGTATACTTCATTGATTATTTTACTCCAAGATTATCTGTGGAATCACTATTAAATTTCTTATGTCATAATTTACACTCCCCTTTATGTGTATATACTTTTAATACATATAATCACTCCATTGTTAAATTCTCAAGTCATCGATATGAACTTGATAAGAGTAATTTCAACTCAATCTCTATTTGTTGAGTTAAATATCCAATTCATTGGTGTTGTCTTTATAAGAATAAGTGTGAACTTCCTATGATTGATTTACACTGAATATCCAATCATATTGAGGGTATTTATATTTTTCACATGTAATTATGACATTGATTTATCCTTAACCTATGAATACGATCTTTATAAAAGATTTCGTCTCAATTTACATTCCATTGAGACTTCTTTGTTGTTATACACCAAGTCACTTTTATATGGTGTATATAATGTACTTTGACATAGTATATCATGAATAAATTTATTATCATGATATTACATAGTTTTTATTACCTCAATTATGTGTATTCAAGTGTCTCTCTTTTTGTTAGGAACTCTAACTAAAATATCATTTTAAAATGTTTTAAAGATTTATTATTCTAAATATTTCTCATTAGTGTCCATGTTTTAAAAATGGTTTTAAGGATTTATTTGTATGGACATTAAAGTTTTCAAATAAAAATTCCTTTTAAATGTTTCAATGTGGTATGGGACACTTTGATTCAAAAATCTATTTTAAATGGCTTATTGACAAATAGTGTGACTTTTAAATGTTTTCAAGAAAAAGGTGGATATTTCTCTCAATAGTTTTATGATTATTTTAATCTATGTCAATATCCTTCATTATTCTCGATTGAGGTTAATATGATATAATAAAATCTTCCAGATTGTATTGAATGAGTTATGTTTGATTTTGGATGTGTTATTTTTATACCATTCATGGTTTGTGGTTAAAGTATCAATATTTCGTATGCTAGTTTTAATACGAATGTTTATGTTATGTTTAAAACTTTTCATATGGGGAATGCATTGGACTTAGTAAGTGATGGGTGGAGCCTACTATATCTCCTCGATGCATCAGTAGGTCTCATGAGACAAACTAGTGTCGTGTAAAAAGGCCTTGAAAAAATCTTATTTGTAGTCTTTGCACGAGACGTTGACTATGTGGTTATGATAGTCTGGCAGTATACATTCCATCATTATGAAATTGGTTATTTATATTGCATGTGGTTATTCGACTAGTAGAATATCCATGTGAATAAGTAAATGTAATTATTTCATTTTATGTTTTCTATATTATGTTGAAGTTAAAGTTTAAAATGCTTTTGTTTTAGTTCTACATTTCCTTAAATGTTTATGCTTATTTATGAATGTTTCTCCTATATTGTTATCCTTACTGAGAATCTGAGCTCACCCGTTTCAATGTTTTATTTTTCCCAGGGTGTGAAGAAGTAATTTCTGAATGACCTGCAGGGATAGTATAATGGTATATGAAGATAAGATTTTGTTGTAGTTTTTCTTTACTTTATGATGTAATGTAAACATTATGAATGTATCTAGTGATTCCAAGATTACTAAACTAATAGGTATTTCGAGACTTGATCTTTTTTTATCATTCCAATGTTATGTAACAATGCGCCGACTCGGGGTAATTGGGGTTAGGGCATTACAGTTTGTATCAGTGGATGTTTAGTACAAACCTTGGAAACTAGATTTAGATAAACTCTGATTAGAGCACATAGACTCGTTATTGACTTTGAGGATTAGTATAGAAGAACTTCCTAGAATTTTGGTATTGTAGAGATTTTGTGAGTTTTCTGACCAATACATCCCTGTCTGGATATGCGCAGGTAGAGGTGGCTCTGGCACAGATGTACTTAGGGGTAAAACCCAAAAACACCGCTTTGAGCTAGACTTGAATGGGAACTAGTGCACAACAATGGGCCTTGCTGCACTCTTGGTTACGGCAGTCCCGGGGGATATGCTTAGGATAATTTACATTTTCTTTACAAACCAATTTGAATTATTTTAATATAAGATGAGAATAAATGACCTTGGTTAATCCTAAGGTGTTTCAAATTGAGAATATGGTGTCATGATATTCTCTAAATGATTTTATGACTACTGTTACTCACACAATGGTTTCTGGTTTTAGTCAATGGCTGGAGTCCAAGGATGTCATAGTAACTTTGAGAATGATATACAAGGTGGGAACAGTGGTTGAAATGAGTAACAAAATTGAATGTTGATAGGCGTAAAAGATATCGTGTTCATGCCAAATCAGGATTCCAAAAATATAATCAACAACATATATATTAACCAACTCCCAAACTCAAAAAAAGAAGAGAAATGTGATGAATGATAAGAGCTCCAGTAGTGCAGACCATGGAGAAAAGAATCCTAAATTTCTATCATGCAGGAAATGTGGAAGGAGACACCCAGAAAAGTGTCTCAACGGAACAAAGAAATGCTTCACATGCGGAAAAGAAGGACATAAAGTGAAAAATTACTGAGGAAAAATGAAGAGTACTGTGGAATAAAATAAAAATGGTCCCAAAAATCCATTTACAGTCATTTTCCATAAATTTAGGGGACCTATCCATTATCCGAGTGAATTCCCTATTCTATAGGATACTTTCTTGGTCAAGGAATAAGTAATGTGGAAATAAATAGTTGGAGAAATGTTTAAATGTATTAGTTATCCTTGTTGATGGGATTACTTTGGAATAATTTTCTCTTGTATTTTTAACCCCACAGTTTTACATGTGAGAATGATATTTGAGGAAGACCTATCTTTTCCATTGTGGATATAGTTATAAATAACCATTTGGTTTTATATGATCATTGGGTTTGAGGAAATTACAAGTTATTATATTTTGGGATGAAAATGAAAGGTATGAAATAACATTTCTAGTTAAAATTATGTTATGGTTATTTTGAGTAATTTATCTCATTATAGTAATGTTATAAAATATAGTTTTTGAAAAAGTACAACATGTAGACCATGTGATAACCCGTCGCATCAGACAAAGCTATGGGAATAGAACCCACAAACAAAGTGCGACTGGGATTTATTGCCTACCATTGGAATACATGAAGTCCATGGTTAGTGTGACTAATTATTTTTAGTTAAATGATTTAATTGATAAATAATAAGATTATTTGGGTTCTTATGTCTTATAATGTTAATACCCTTAGTATAAGAAAATGATTTGGTGATTAAATGATAAATGTTATTTTGAAACATGTCCGCTTTGTTGGGAACACTATATGCCCAAGGAAACTAGAATACTATGGGATTTCATTTGAGAAGTAATGGTGGATTTTTATCTACGTTTTTATTGTGTATTTATAGTGATTTGGGTTATTTATGGAAATGATTAACCTATAATATAGAATATGTGATTGGGTTAATTACTTCTAAGTATGTGACTTTAAGAGTTGTTGATATCATTTGGAGATACAATTTAACGTGGAAGACTACATAACCAAATTCTTCTATGTTTTGGGTTTCAATATTAGTTTGGATTATATTGAAGGATTTTAAGGACAATTGTTTATTTAATGGTATTTATTTAACTTTGGGGTATTTTTGGTTTAATTTTATAAATTAAGATTAGTGTTTCTTTCTCTAATGGAATATCCTTTGGGGGATCATCAGATCATGTACTAACCATTTTGGTTTTGATTAATCTCTTAAGATAATATAAATATATAGTTTATCATTTGTGGATCATGTGATTCTATAGAAGTTTATTCTATCTCTTCTAGTGTGGCCAAGTCTTCTCAAAAACTCATCATTTAAAAAAATGAGTTTGTGGTGGAAATTTATTAAAAAATGAAACTATACATAAAAATAAAGTATACCTCTTTTTTTCTTAGTCAATATCAAAAATGAATTTCTCATCTTTATGTAATGTAACTTAAAAAAATGGTGTTCGTATACTTTTCCTACTGGGAAACTAAAGACCATTTGTCCCATCAAAAGTTTTTGGATTTCTTGTTGTTAACTTTCTCCCGATCATGTTTTTGTCCCTCTCCATCAGAACATGACTCTTAGTTTATCTTCCATATATATGTTTTTCTTATATGGAATTCTAGTATGATTTATCTTGGGTGACCTTTGTACTCCTCTTTCTTTCTTTTAAATTGATAGTTGTATTGAATCATTTTCTGATGTGGGACTTTCCATTATATTCCCAAGCCCAGTTTTAAAACATTCTAGGATGAAATTATTTTGAGGGGAGAATTTAACACCCCAATCTTCCACGGTATGCTTCTCTTTGAATAATACAATAGCGTGTGTTGTATGCAACTTCGAGTTCTAACACACACCACAACCAATCAAACTAGTCGTTATGAATAATAATATACATTTTTTAAATTCTATAAATTTTATCATTCAAAATGGACTTCATTTTTGGATTCGGAATATCGAAATTATCATAGGGTGAATTTTTTTATTTTTCTAAAAACATTCAATTTTTGATGAATAGTGAAAAAACACTAAGTTATAGTTTAAAACCAAATTTTTATGTAAATAATTATTTATTTTATTTAAATTTAATTAAAGTCATAATACATACATAATACCTATATAATTTCAATTTAATTCATTGGAGTTTGTTTAGAATAATTTTAAAAATATAAAAAATTTATTGAACTTTTCACGGTCTTTTACCCACCTCGTAGGAGAATTTGGAAATTAACATAAAACATAATTTTACCACTTCTGTGAGTGGAATTTCAAAAATCAGAGAGACATGGTTAATATCAAGGGTTAAAATTTGGTTCAATGAGATAAAAATAATTTTTGGTGAATAGTAACTTTTTACTTTTATTTACCACGGTTAAAAGTAAATAGGGTAATTTAGGGTAAAAATGATAATAATATCACCATAACACATGTCCTAATTATATTGAACAAGTTTATCTCAACCAAAAACAACCTTAGGAATAAAATATTATCATTTAGGTCCACTTGGATTTGATTAGGACATTTATTATTATTTAATTCATAGAAGAGTTAAAAGAGATAAAATCAACGTTTCATAACTAAAACATTTTTAATATAGGGTTATACATAAGATAAATTCGATTATAAATATTAATTATAAATATAAAAATATTTCCTAAATAACTGAATTTTATTTATAATTATTAAAAAATAAATAATTAAATTTATTTATGACACAATGGTGATGCAGTAATTACCTAATTAATGAAATATTAAAATAATTAATATTATAAATATCAAAATAAATGTAATTTTAGACTTTATATGAATTCCACTAATTTTCTAGGTTCATATGACATATTATTATCGGTTATATAAATTTTTTTCTAATTAATAATGTTGTTATGAAATTATCAAAAACAATATACCCAATAGTGTCAAAACTGACATAAAAGAGTTTTTAAAAAAAATATTAAATTATTAATTGATATTCTATTCCTAAAAATCTAAGGTTCGTCCAAAGGACTTATATAATGATATTTTTATCATTAATGGACCACATGGGGGTCTATTGGAGGTATATATAAATTTTATTAACTATATAATATAAAAATACAAAGAGACATGGTAAATGTCACACTATTTAACAAAGAGTTAAATATAAATGATAAGGATAATATAGTGACCCAAACCTGTCTAAAATCTATTGGTTGAAAGGATTTCAACCCATCCCTACCTTAACCGTTAAATAATCTACTTTGGAGTGATTAGAAACTGAATATTAATTTATTATAAAATAATATTTCTAGCTTTTCCAGAGGTTCCCCTCACCCCTCTTATAAATGGGTACTCCCCCTTCTCTCTAATTTACACCTTCAAATCCATTTTGCTAAGACAAACCCTACCCAAATATTCTCTCAACTTCCCTAACTTCAACCTTGAGGCTTTAGTTTGATCAGAAAGCCAACCTAAGGATCCCTTTTGATCAAATCAAAAGGAAGAACCCGAAGAAGAGTTAATGTTTTCACAACACTCTTTCAAGTTCCTTTCTTCATAAACTTCTTATTTCTTTGTTATTTCCATTATAAAATAATAAATCCCATAACTTTTATATACTTTGACATTATTATAAATATTTTACTACCATATTCAGTATTCTATCCATCCTTTGAATGACATGTCACCATACGTGTGTACGTACGGCCTACCGTCTCCACGTCGTGGTGTAACTGTTATTCAATACATTATTATTTGGATGGGTATAATAATGATGTGTAATTCATGTAAATAATAAGTATAAAATGATAATTATTCTGTATATATGATATATCATCCAATTATATATGATTTTAATATCAAAATAATGATCTCATGCAAACGTACAGACTACTGTCTCCACGAATGCGATGAGATTCATTCCCCATCCTATCCATACAAGTATAATTCTCATTTTATGATTAAAAATAATTTTTAAGGGCTTGATATCATTATGTATATGAATAATATACAAACTATCAATAACAAACACTACTTATTTAACAAAACATATAAATAAAATGAATAAGTTAACACCCGAAACGACGATAATACTAAGATATTATTAACAAAGCAATGTTAAAAGATCATATATGGTATCATATTAATGTATATGATTATTTTATAATTAAATAACAATTATTTAACCATTATACAGGAGGCTAACAAACCCTAGACCAAGGAAAATGTACAATGTAAGTGGTTTCTTATCTCACTTTTAATTCTGTTAGATTTCCATTGTTCACCACTTATTTATTGCATGTGTTGTGTGTACTGCCCAAGATTGTATTCATTGTGTAATATACTTTAATTTAAGGATATTTTCATCCTCATTTTATGATCCTTATTTCATGGGTGTATGTTTCATAAGTTACAAAATCGTTAAGGGAATTTGAAATCTCAATTTCCACTCATTCGGCTTTACGTATACTTCATTCATTATTTTACTCCAAGATTATGTGTGGATTCACTATTAATTTTCTTATGTCATAATTTACACTCCCCTTTCTGTGGATATAATTTTGATACACATAATCACTCCATTGATAAATTCTCAAGTCATCTATATGAACTTGATAAGAGTAATTTTAACTCAATCTCCATTTTTTGAGTTAAATATCCAATTCATTGGTGTTGTTTTTACAAGAATATGTGTGAATGTCCTCTGATTGATTTACACTGAATATCCACTCATATTGAGAGTATATATATTGGTCACACATAATTATGTCGTTGATTTATCTGTAACCTAAGGATACGATCTTTATAAGAGATTTCATCTCAATTTACATTCCATTGAGACTTCTTTGTTGTTATACACCAAATAACTTTTATATGGTGTAGATAATGTACTTTGACATAGTATATCATGAATCCCTTTATTCTCATGATATTAAAAAGTTTTTATTACCGCAATTATTTGTATTCAAGTGTCTCTCTTTTGGTTAGCAACTCTAACTAAAATATCATTTTAAAATGTTTTAAAGATTTATTATTAAAAATCCTTCTCTTTATTGTCCATGTTATAAAAATGGTTTTAAGGATTTATTTATATGGACATTAAAGTTTTCAAATCAAAATTCCTTTTAAATGTTTCAATGTGGTATGGGACACTTTGATTCAAAAATATATTTTAAATGGCTTCTTGACGAATAGTGTGACTTTTAAATTTTTTCAAGAAAAAGGTGGATATTTCTCTCAATAGTTTTATGATTATTTTAATCTATGTTAATATCCATCATTATTCTCAATTGAGGTTAATCTGATATAATACAATATTATATATTGTATCGAATGAGTTATCTTTGACTGTGGATGTGCTATTTTTATACCATTCATGGGTTGTGGTTAAATTATTGACATTTTGTAGCCTAGTTTTAATATGAATGTTTATGTTATGTTTCAAACTTTTCATATGAGGAATGCATTGGACTTAGTAAGTGATGGGTGGAGCCTGTTATAGCTCCTCAAAGCATAGGTAGGTCCCATGATACAAACTAGTGTCTTTGCACAAGGCCTTGACAGAATCTTATTTGTATTTTTGGCATGAGGCCTTAACTATGTGGTTATGATAGTCTGGCATTATGAATTCCATCATTATAAAATTGGTTATTGATATTGCATGTGGTTACTCAACTAGTAGAATATCCATATGAGTAAGTAAATGGAATTATTTTATTTTACCTTTGCCATAATATGATAATGTTCAATTTTAAAATGATTTTGTTTTAGTTATACATAGCCTTAAATGTTTATGCTTATTTAGGAAAGTTTCCGCTATATTGTTATCCTTACTAACCATCTGAGATCACCCCTTTCAATGTTTTATTTTTCCCAGGGTGTGAAGAATTAATTTATGAATGACTTGTAGGGATAGTATAAGGGTATATGAAGACAAGATGTTGTTGTAGTTTATTTCTTTATCATGTAATGTAAACTTTATGAATGTATCTAGTGATTCCAAGGCAACAAAACTAATCGGTCTTTCGAGAATTGATCTTTTATGATCATGCCAATGTTATGTAATAATGCACCGACTCTGGGTAATTGGGGTCGGGGGGTTACAGTTGGTATCAGAGGAAGTTTAGTACAAACCATGGAAACTAGATTTAGATAATGTCTGATTAAAGAACATAGACCTAATATGGACTTTGAGGATTAGTATAGAAGAACTTCATAGAATTTTGGTATCGTAGAGATTTTTTGAGTTTTCCGAGAAATACATCCCTGTTTGGATATGAGTAGGTAGAGGTGGCTCTGGCACAGATGTACCTAGGGGTAAAACCCGAAAACACCGCTTTGAGCTAGACTTGAATGGGAACTGGTGCACAAAAACGGGCCTTGCGACACTCTTGGTTACAACAGTCCTGGGGGATATGATTAGGATTATTTACATTTTCTTTACAAACCAATTTGAAGTATTTTAATATAATATGAGAATAAATGACCTTGGTTAATCCTAAGGTGTTTAAAATTGAGAATATGGTGTCATGATATTCTCTAAATGATTTTATGACTACTGTTACTCACACAATGCTTAATGGTTTTAGTCAATGGTTGGAGTCCAAGGAAGTCATAGTAACTTCGAGAATGATGTACAAGGTGGGAACGGTGGTGAAAATGAGCAACAAAATTGAATGTTGATAGGTGTAAAAGATATCTTGTTCATGCCAAATCACTTTTTGAAAAATATAATCAATAACATATATATTAACCAACTCCCAAACTCAAAAAAGAATAGAAATGTGATGAATAATAAGAGCTCCAGCAGTGGAGACCATGGAGAAAACAATACAAAATTTCTATCATGCAGGAAATGTGGAAGAAGACACCTAGGAAAGTGTCTCAACGGAACAAAGAAATGCTTTACATGTGGGAAAGAAGGACATAAATGGAATAATTACTGAGGAAAAATGAAGAGTACTATGGAAGAAAATAAAAATGGTCCCGAAAATACATTTACAGTCATTTTCTGTAAATGTAGGGGACCTGTCCATTATCCCAGTGAATGCCCTATTCTATAGGATATTTTCTTGGTCAAGGAAGAATCTATGTGGAAATAAATTGTTGGAGAAATGTTAAAATGTATTAGTTCTCCTTGTTGATGGTATTACTTTGGAATAATTTTCTCTTGTATTTGTAACCCCACAGTTTTCCATGTGATAATGATATTTGAGGAAGACATAACTTTTCCCTTGTGGATATAGTTATAAATAACCATTTGGTTTTATATGATCATTGGGTTTGAGGCAGTTACAAGTTATTATATTTTGGGATGAAAATTCAAGGTATGAGATAACATTTCTGGTTAAATTTATGTTATGGTTATTTTGAAGAATTTATCTCATTTTGGTAATGTTATAAAATATGATTTTTGAAAAACGACAACACGCAAACCGTGTGACAACCCATCGCGTCAGACAAAGCTGTGGGAATTGAACCCACAACCAAAGTGCGATTGGGATTTATCGCCTACCACTGGAATAGGTGAAGTCCCTGGTTAGTGTGACTAATTATTTTTTGTTAAATGATTTTATTGATCAATAATAAGTTGATTTGGGATATTATGTCTTATCAAATGAAGACCCTTAGTATAGAAAAATGATTTGTTGATTAAGTGATAAATGTTATTCTGGAAGATGTTCTCTTTGTTGGGAACACTATATGCCCCAGGAAACTAGAATACTATTGGATTTCATTTACAGATTAATGGTGGATTTTTATCTACGTTTTTTGTGGATTTATAGTGATTTGGGTTATTTAGGGAAATGATTAACCTATAATAGAGAATATGTGATTAGGTTAATTACTTTTAAGAATGTGACTTTAAGACTAATTGATGTCATTTGCAGATACAATTTAACGTGGAAGACTACATAACCAAATTCTTCTATTTTTTGGGTTTCAATATTAGTTTGGATTATATTGATGGATTTTAAGGAAAATTTTTTATTGAATGGTATCTATTTAACTTTTTGGTATTGTTGGTTTAATTTTATAAATGAAGATTAGTGTTTATTTCTCTAAAGGAATATCCTTTTGGGGGATCATCAGATCTTTTACTAACCTATTTGTTTTGATTAATCTCTAAAGACAAGCTAAATATATATTTTATCCTTAGTGGATCATGTGATTCTATAAAAGTTTATTCTAGAACTTCTAGTGTGACCAAGTCTTCTTGAATACTCATCATTTAAAAAAATGAGTTTGTGGTGGAAATTTATTAAATAATGAAACTATACTTAAAAAGTAAGTATATCTCTTTATTTTCTTAGTCAATCTCTCAAATAAATTTCTCATCTTTATGTAATGTAACTTAAAAAAAATGTTGTCTGTATACATTTCCTACTGGGAAACTAATGACCGTTTGTCCTATCACAATTTATTGGCTTTCTTGTTGTTAACTTTCTCCAGATCATGTTTTATATCCCTCTCCATCAGAACATGACACTTAGTTTATCTTCAATATAAATTTTTTCTTACATGGAATCCAAGTATGATTTATCTTGGGTGACCTTTGTACTCCTCTTTCTTTCTTTTAAATTGGTAGTTTTATTGAATCTTTTTCCGATGTGGGACTTTCCATTATATTCCCAAGCCCAATTTTAAAAATTTTGAAGACAAAATTATTTGAAGGAGTGGAGAATTTAACACCCCAAGCTTCTATGGTATGTTTCTCTTTGAATAATACATTAGTGTGTGTTGTACGCAACTTCGAGTTCTAACAAACACCACAACCAATAAAACTAGCCATTATTAATAGTAATACCCACTTTTTGAAATTTTATAAATTTTATCTTTCAAAATGGACTTCATTTTTGGATTCGGAATATCGAATTTATCTTAGGGTGAATTTTTGGTATTTTTCTAAAAACATTCAATTTTTGATGAATAGTGAAAAAACACTAAGTTATAGTTTAAAACAAAATTTTTATTTAAATAATTATTTATTTTATTTAAATTTAATTAAGGTAATAATAGATAAATAATACCTATATAAGTTCAATTTAATTTATTGGAAGTAGTTTAGAATAATTTTAGATATATAAAAATTTTATTGAACTTTTCACCGTCTTTTACACACCTCGTAGGAGAATTTATAAATTCACATAGAACTTAATTTTACCGCTTATATGAGTGTAATTTCAAAAATCAGAGAGACACGGTTAATATCAAGGAGTAAAATGTGGTTCAATGAGATGAAAATAATTATTGGAGAATAGTAACTTTTTAACTTTTATTTACCACGGTTAAAAGTAAATAGGATAATTAAGGGAAAAAATGATATTAATATTACCCTAACACATGTCCTAATTCTATTGTACAAGTGTATCTCTACCAAAAACAACCTTAGGAATAAAATATTATCATTTAGGTCCACTTGGATTAGATTAGGACATTTTTTGTTATTTAATTCATAGAATAGTTAAAAGAGATAGAATCAAAGTTTAATAACTAAAATATTTATAATATAGAGTTATTCATAAGATAAATTCAATTATTAAGATTCATTAGAAATATAAAACGATTTCCTACATAATGGTATTTTATTTATAATTTTTTCAAAGTAAATAATTTAATTTACTTATGACATAATGGTGATGCAATAATTACCTAATTAATGAAATGTTAAAATAATTGAAATTATAAATATAAACAAAAATGTAATTTTAGACTTTTTTTGAATTATACTAATTTTCTAGGTTAATATGACTTATTAGTATTGGTTATATAAAACTTTTTCGAAGTAATAATGCTGTTATGAAATTATCAAAAACACAATACCCAATAGTGTCAAAATTGACATAAAAGAGTTTTTAAAACAAATATAATATTATTAATTGATATTCTATTCATAAAAATCTAAGGTTCTGCAAAAGGACTTATATAATGATAGTTGTATCATTAATGGACCACTTGGGGGTCTCTTGGAGGTATATAGTAAGTTACTAACTATATAATATAAAAATACAAAGAGACATGGTAAATGTCAAAGTATTTAACTAAGAGATAAATATAAATGATAAGGTTAATATAGTGACCCAAACCTGTCTAAAATCTATTTGTTCAAAGGATTTAGATTCATCCCCACCTTAACCATTAAATAATATACTTTTCAGCCATTATAAACCGAATATGAATTTATTGTAAAATAATATTTCTAGCTTTTCCAAAGGTGCCCCTCACCCCTCTTATAAAAGGGTACTCCACCTTCTCTCTAATTTACACCTTCAATGAATTTTTTTCTCGGCCAACCCCTACCCAAATATTCTCTAAGCTTCCCTAACTTCAACCTAGAGGCCTTAGTTTGTTCAAAAATACAACCTATGGAGCCCTTTTGATCAAATCAAATGGAAGAACCTCAAGAAGAGGTAATGCTTTCACAATCCTCTTTCAAGTTCCTTTCTTCTTCAACTTCTTCTTTATTTTTTATTTCGATTATAAAATTATAACTATGGTATATTTGATATACTGTGATATTATTATAAATATGGTAAAACTATATTCAGTATTCTATCCATCCTTTGAATGACATGTCACCATACATGTGTACGTACAGCATACCGTCTCCACGCCATGGTGTAATTGTTATTCAATACATTATTATTTGGATGGGTATAATAATGATGTGTAATTAATGTAAATAATAATTATAAAAGGTTAATTATTTTGTATATATGATATAAAATCCAATTATATAGGATTTTAATATCAAAAAAAATGATCTTGTGTGTACGTACGGACTACCGTCTCCACGAACGCGATGAGATTCATTCCCCATCATATCCATACAAGTATAATTCTAATTTTATGATTAAAAATAATTTTTAAGGACTTTATATTATTATTTATATGAATAAGATACAACCTATCCATAAAAAACATGACTTATGTAACAAAACATATAAATAAAATGAATAACTTAACACCAGAAACGACGATAGTACTAAGATATTATTAGCAAAGAAATGTTAAAAGATCATATATGATATTATATTAAGATATATGATTCTTGTATAATTAAATAAATATTATTTCACCATTATATAGGAGGATAAACTACCCTCAACCAAGGAAAAAGTACAATGTAAGGGGTTTCTTATATCACTTTTAATTCTGTGAGATTTCCATTGTTCACCACTTATTTACTGCATGTGGTGTGTGTACTGCCCATTAATGTATTCATTGTGTAATATACTTTAATTTAATGATATTTACATCATCATTGTATGATTCTTATTTCATGGGTGTATGTTTCGTAAGTTACTAAGTCATTAAGGGAATTTCAAATTTCAATTTCTACTCATTCGGCTTTACGTATACATCATTCATTATTTTACTCCAAGATTATGTATGGAATCACTATTCTTTTTCTTATGTCATAATTTACACTCCCTTTTCTGTGGATATACTTTTGATACACATAGTCACTCCATTGATAAATTCTCAAGTCATCGATATGAACTTCATAAGAGTAATTTTAACTCAATCTCCATTTGTTGAGTTAAATATCCAATTCAATGGTGTTGTTTTTACAAGAATATGTGTGAATGTCTTCTGATTGATTTATACTTAATATCAAATAATATTGACTGTATTAATAATTTTCCCATGTAATTATGTCATTGATTTATCCTTAACCTAAGGATACGATCTTTATAAGAGATTTCATCTCAATTTACATTCCATTGAGACTCTATTATTGTTACACAACAAATCACTTTTATATGGTATATATAAAGTACTTTGACATATTATATCTTGAATCCCTTTAGTATCATGATATTACAATGGTTTTATTACCACAATTATTTGTATTCAAGTGTCTCTCTTTTGGTTAGGAACTCTAACTAAAATATCATTTTAAAAAGTTTTAAAGATTTATTATTCTAAATATTTCTCATTAATGTCCATGTTTTAAAAATGGTTTTAAGGATTTATTTATATGGTAATTATAGTTTTCAAATCAAAATTCCTTTTAAAAGTTTTAATACGGTATGAGACACTTTTATTCAAAAATATATTTTAAATGGCTTGTTGACAAATAGTGTGACTTTTAAATGTTTTCAAGAAAAAGGTGGATATTTCTCTCAATAGTTTGATGATTATTTTAATTTATATCAATATCCTTCATTATTCTCGATTGAGGTTAATCTGATATAATACAATCTTCCATATTTTATCGAATGAGTTATGTTTGACTGTGGATGTGCTATTTTTATACCATTCATGGTTTGTGGTTAAAGTATTGAGATTTCGTATGCCAGTTTTAATACGAATGTTTATGTTATGTTTCAAAATTTTCATGTGAGGAATGCATTAGACTTACTAAGTGATGGGTGGAGCCCTTTATAGCTTCTCTATGCATCGGTAGGCCTCATGAGACAACCTACTGTCTTGGTACAAGGCCTTGAAAAAATCTAATTTGTAGTCTTGACACGGGGACTTGACTATGTGGTTATGATAGTCTGGCATTATGCATTCCATCATTATGAAATTGGTTATTGATATTGCATGTGGTTATTCTACTAGTTGAATATCTATGTGAAAAAGTAAATGGCATTATTTAATTTTATCTTAGCCATATTATATTGAAGTTCAAGTTTAGAATGCTTTTGTTGTCGTTATACATTGCCTTAAATGTTTATGCTTATTTATGAAGGTTTCTGCTATATTGTTATCCTTACTCATCATCTGTTCTCACCCATTTCAATGTTTAATTTTTCCCAGGGTGTGAAGAATTAATTTATGAATGACCTATAGGGATAGTATAAGAATATATAAAGATAATATGTTGTTGTAGTTTTTTTAAATTATGATGTAATGTAAACATTATGAATGTCTCTAGTGATTCCAAGGCTACTAAACTATTTGGTCTTTTGAGACTTGATCTTTTGTGATCATGCCAATGTTATGAAATAATGCACCGACTCTGGGTAATTGGGGTCGGGGCGTTACAGTTGTTATCATAGGAAGTTTAGTACAAACCTTGGAAACTAGATTTAGAAAAACTCTGATTAGAGCACATAGAACTAAGATGTAATTTGAGGATTAGTATAGAATAACATCCTATAATTTTGGTATTGTAGAGATTTTGTGAGTTTTTCGAGCAATACATCCCAGTCTGGATACGAGCAGGTAGAGGCGGCTCTGGCATAGCTGTACCTAGGGGTAAAACCCAAAAACACCGCTTTGATCTAGACTCGAATGGGAACTGGTGCATGACAACGGGCCTTGCTGTACTCTTGGTTACCACACTCCAGGGGGATATTCTTAGGATAATTTACATTTTCTTTAAAAACCAATCTGAAGTATTTTAATATAAGATGAGAATAAATGACCTTGGTTAATACTAAGGCATTTCAAATTGAGAATATGGTGTCATGATATTCTCTAAAGGATTTTATGACTACTGTTACTCACCCAATACTTTTTGGTTTTAGTCAATGGTTGGAGTCCAAGGAAGCCATAGTAACTTTGAGAATTATGTAAAAGGTGGAACGGTGGTGGAAATGAGAAACAAAATTGAATGTTTATAGGAATAAAAGATATCGTGTCCATGCCAAATCAGTTTTCCAAAAATATGATCGACATTATATATATTAACCAACTCCCAGACTCAACAAAGAAGATAAAGGTGATGAATGATAAGAGCTCCAGTAGTGGAGACCATGGAGAAAAGAATCCTAAATTTACATCATGCAGGAAATGTGGAAGGGGATGCCACGGAAAGTGTCTCAATGGAACAAATAAATGCTTTACGTGTGGGAAAGAAGGACATAAAGTGAAGAATTGCCGAGGAAAAATGAAGAGTACTATGTAAGAAAATAAAAATGGTCCCAAAAATCCATTTACAGTGATTTTCCGTAAATTTAGTGGACCTATCCATTATCCGAGTGAATTTCATATTCTATAGGTTATTTTCTTGGTCAAGGAACCAGCTATGTGGAAATAAATGGTTGGAGAAATGCTTAAATGTTTTAGTGCTCCTTATTGATGGGATTACTTTGTAATAATTTTCTCTTGTATTTGTAGCCCCATATTTTTCCATGTGAGAATGGTATTTGAAGAAGACTTATCATTTCCTTTGTGGATATAGTTATAAATGACCATTTGGTATTATATGATCATTAGGTTTTAGAAAATTACAAGTTATTATATTTTGGGATGAAAATGCATGGTATGAGATAACATATCTGGTTAAAATTATGTTATGGTTATTTTGAATAATTTATCTCATATTGGTAATAATATAAAATATATTTTTTGAAAAAGGACAACACGCAGACCGTGTGACAATCCGTCACATCGGACAAAGCTGTGGAAATCAAACCCACAACCAAAGTGAGATTGGGATTTATCGCCTACCACTGGAATACGTGAAGTCCCTGGTTAGTGTGACTAATTATTTTTAGTTAAATTATTTTATTGATCAATAATAAGTTGATTTGGGTTCTTATTTCTTATCAAATGAATACCCTTAGTATAGGAAAATGATTTGGTGATTAAGTGATAAATGTTATTTTGGAAGATGTTCGCTTTTTTAGGAACACTATATGCCCAAGGAAACTAGAATACTATGGGATTTCATTTGGAGTGTAATGGTGGATTTTTATCTATGTTTTTATTGTGGATTTATAGTGATTTGGGTAATTTATGAAAATGATTAACCAATAATAGAGAATATGTTATTAGGTTAATTACATTTAAGTATGTGACATTAAGAGTAGTTGATGTAATTTGGAGATACAATTTAACGTGGAAGACTAAAAAATCAAATTATTCTAAGTATTGGGTTTCAATATTAGTTTATATTATATTGAAGGATTTTAAGGACAATTGTTTATTGAGTGGTATTTATTTAACTTTGGTGTATTTTTTGTTTAATTTTAGAAATTATGATTAGTTTGCCTTTCTCTAAAGGAATATCCTTTTGGGGGATCCTCGGATCTTGTACTAACCGTTTTGGTTTTGATTAATCTCTAAAAAAATGTAAATATATATTTTATCCATTGTGGATCATGTGATTCTGTAGAAGTCTATTCTAGCACTTCCAGTGTGACCAAGTCTTCATGAATACTCATCGTTTAAAAAATGACTTTGTGGTGTAAATTTGTTAAAGAATGAAACACTCCTTAAAAAGTAAGTATATCTCTTTTATTTCTTTGTCAATATTGTAAATGAATTTCTCATCTTTATGTAATGTAACTTAAAAAAATATTGTTCGTATACTTTTCCTACTAAAAAACTAATGACCGTTTTTTCCCATCACAAGTTTTTGGGTTTCTCATTTTTAACTTTCTCCTGATCATGTTTTCTGTCCCTCTCTATCGGAACTTGACACTTAGTTTATCTTCCATATCCATGTTTTCCTACATGGAATCCTAGTATGATTTATCATGGGTGACCTTTGTACTCCACTTTCATTCTTTTAAGGTGGTAGTTTTATTGAATCTTTTTCCGATGTGGGAATTTCCATTATATTACCAAGCCCAATTTTAAAAATTCCTAGGATGAAATTATTTAATGGAGGGGAGAATATAACACCCCAAGCTTCCACGGTATGCTTCTCTTTGAATAATATAGTAGCATGTGTTGACCGCAACTTTGAGTTCTAACACACACCACAACCAATCAAACTAGACATTATGAATAGTAATACCCACTTTTCTAAATTTTATAAATTTTATCTTTCAAAATGTACTTAATTTTTGTATTTTTGATATCGAAATTATCTTTGGGTAAAGTTTTGGTATTTTTCTAAAAACATTCAATTTTTGATGAATAGTGAAAAAACACTAAGTTATAGTTTAAAACAGAATTTTAATTTAAATAATTATTTATTTTGTTTATATTTAATTAAGGTCATAATAGATACATAATACCTATATCAGTTCAATGTAATTCATTTGAGTTAGTTTAGAATAATTTGAGATATATAAAAATTTTATTGAACTTTTCACCTTCTATTACCCACCTCATAGGAGAATATGGAAATTCACATAAAACATAATTTTACCACTTCTCTTAGGGGAATTTCGAAATTCCGAGAGACGCGGTTAATATCAAGGAGGAAAATTTGGTTCAATGAGATGAAACTAATTTTGGGTGAATAGTAACTTTTTACTTTTATTTACCACGGTTAAAAGTAAATTGGGTAATTAAGGGTAAAAATGATATTAATATTACCCTAACACATGTAATAATTCTATTGGAAAAGTGTATCTCGACCAAAAACAACCTCATGAATAAAATAGTATCATTTTGGTCCACTTGGATTTGATTAGGACATTTATTATTATTTAATTCATAGAAGAGTTAAAAGAGATAAAATCAATGTTTAATAACTAAAACATTTTTAATATAGGGTTATACATAATATAATTTCGATTATAAATATTAATTATAAAGATAAGAATATTTCCTAAATAATGGTATTTTATTTATAATTTTTAAAAATTATATAATTTAATTTATTTATGACACAATGGTGATGCAGTAATTGCCTAATTAATGAAATATTAAAATAATTGATATTATAAAATATCAAAATAAATGTAATTTGAGACTATTTAGGAATTACACAAATTTTTTGGGTTAATATGAAATATTATTATTGGTTATATAAATTTTTTTCGAAGTAATAATGCTTTTATGAAATTATCAAAAACAAAATACCCAATAGTGTAAAAATTGACAAAAAAGAGTTTTGAAAACAAATATTATATTATTAATTGATATTATATTCTTAATAATCTTAGATTCATCCAAAGGACTTATATAATTATATTTGTATCATTAATGGACCACTTGGGGGTCTCTTGAAGGTATATAGTATGTTTATTAACTGTATAATAAAAAATACAAAGAGACATGGTAAATGTCAAACTATTTAACTAAGAGTTAAATATAAATGATAAGGTTAATATAGTGACCCAAACCTGTCTAAAATATATTGGTTGAAAGTATTTCAACCCGTCCCCATCTTAAACTTAAAATAATATACTTTTTAGCCATTAGAAACCGAATATGAATTTATTAAAAAATAATATTTCTAGCTTTTCCAAAGGTGTCCCTCACCACTCTTATAAAAGGGTAATCCCCCTTCTCTCTAATTTACACCATCAAAGCCTTTTGGATCGGCCAAAACCTTCCCAAATATTCTCTCAACTTCCCTAAATTCAACCTAGAGGCCTTAGTTTGATCAGAAATCCAACCTAAGGAGCCCTTTTGATCAAATCAAAATGAATAACCTGAAGAAGAGGTAATGTTTTCACAACCATCTTACAGGTTCCTTTCTTCTTCAACTTCTTCTTTCTTTGTTATTTCCATTATAAAATAATAACTCTAGTATCTTTTATGTATTGTGATATTATTATAAATATGGTACAACCATATTCAGTATTCTATCCATCCTTTGAATGACATGTCACCATACGAGTGTACGTACGGCCTACCGTCTCCACGTCGTGGTGTAATTGTTATTCAATACATTATTGTTTGTATGGGTATAATAATGATGTTTAATTCATGTAAATAATTAGTATAACATTATAATGATTCTATATATATGATATATCATCCAATTATATATGATTTTAATATCAAAAGAATGATCTCGTGCGTACGTACGAACTACCGTCTCCACGAACGCGATTAGATTCATTCCCCATCATATCTATACAAGTTTAATTCTCATTTTATGATTAAAAATAATTTTTAAGGACTTTATATGATTTTTTATATAAATAAGATACAACCTATCCATAACAAACATGACTTATGTAACAAAACATATAAAGAAAATGAATAAGTTAACACCTAAAACGAAGATAATACTAAGATATTATTAACAAAGAAATGTTAAAAGATCATATATGATATCATACTAAATGTATATGATTATTTTATAATTCAATAACAATTATTTCACCATTATACAGAAGTATAACCTACCCTCGACCAAGGAAAAGTACAATGTAAGGGGTTTCTTATCTCACTTTTAATTCTGTGAGATTTCCATTGTTCACCACTTATTTATTGCAAGTGGTGTGTGTACTGCCCACGATTGTATTCATTGTGTAATAAACTTTAATTTAAGGATATTTACATCTTAATTGTTTGATCCTTTTTTCAAGGGTGTATGTTTCGTATGTTACCAAATCGTTAAGAAAATTTAAAATTTCAATTTCCACTCATTCAGCTTTACGTATACTTCATTGATTATTTTACTCCAAGATTATGTGTGGAATCACTATTAATTTGCTTATGTCATAATTTACACTCCCATTTCTGTTGATGTACTTTTGATACACATAATCACTCCATTGATAAATTCTCAAGTCATCGATATGAACTTGATAAGAGTAATTTTAACTCAATCTTCATTTGTTGAGTTAAATATCCAATTCATTGGTGTTCTTTGTACAAGAATATATGTGAATGTCCTCTGATTGATTTACACTAAATATACAATCATATTGAGTGTATTTTTATTTCTCACATGTAATTATGTCGTTGATTTATCCATAACCTAAGGATGCGATCTTTATAAGAGATTGCATCTCAATTTACACTCCATTGAGACTTATTTGTTGTTATACAACAAATCACTTTTATATGGTGTATATAATGTACATTGACATAGTATATCATGAATCCCTTTATTCTCATGATATTACAATGTTTTTATTACCTCAATTATTTGTATTCAAGTGTCTCTCTTCGGATTAGAACTCTAACTAAAATATCATTTTAAAATTTTTAAAAGATTTATTATTCTAAATCTTTGTCATTAATGTTTGTGTTTTAAAAATGGTTTTAAGGATTTATTTATAAGGACATTAAAGTTTTCAAACCAAAATTCCTTTTAAAAGATTCAATGTGGTATGGGACACTTTAATTCAAAAATATATTTTAAATGGGTTCTTGACAAATAGTGTGACTTTTAAATGTTTTCATGAAAAAGGTGGATATTTCTCTCAACAGTTTGATTATTATTTTAATCTATGTCAATGTCCTTCATTATTCTCGATTGAGGTTAATATTATATAATACAATCTTCCATATTGTATCGAATGAGTTATGTTTGACTGTGGATGTGCTATTTTTATACCATTCATGGTTTGTGGTTAAATTATTAACATTTCGTATGCTAGTTTTAATACGAATGTTTATGATATGTTTCAAAATTTTCATATAAGGAATGCGTTGGACTTAGTAAGTGACGGGTGGAGCCTGCTATTGCTCCTCGATGTATCGGTAGGTATCAGGAGACAAACTAGTGTCTTGTCACATGGCCTTGACAAAATCTTATTTGTAGTCTTGGCACGAGGCCTTGACTGTGTGGTTATGATAGTCTGGCATTATCCATTCCACCATTATGAAATTGGTTATTGATATTGCATGTGGTTATTCAACTAGTATAATTTCCATGTGAATAATTAAATGGAATTATTTCATTTTATCTTTGCCATATTATGTTGAAGTTCAAGTTTAAAAGGCTTTTGTTTTTGTTATACGTTGACTTAAATGTTTATGCTTATTTATGAAAGTTTCCTCTATATTGTTATCCTTACTGAGCATCTGAGATCACCCATCTCAATGTTTTATTTTTCCCAGGGTGTGAAGAAGTAATTTATGAATGATCTGTAGGGATAGTATAAGGGTATATGAAGACAAGATGTTTTAGTAGTTTTTTTTACTTTATGATGTAATGTAAACCTTATGAATGTATCTAGTGATTCTAAGGCTACTAAACTGATCGGTCTTTCGAGACTTTATCTTTTGTGATCATGCCAATGTTATGTAATAATGCACCGACTTTGGGTAATTGGGGTGGGGGCATTACATTTGTACCTCTTTAGAAGGTCGAGCCACTGAAACCTTTCCTCCTTAACGAAACTTGTCCCTGAACTAACCTTCTTAGGGTAAAATGATATTTTCTCAGAAATGATCTGTCCAATGGCCTCATACATCAGCCTCCCAATCCCATGTCTCATCTTGAACTCGGTCATGCTCCCATAGAACACATACTAAAGGAACAAACCTTCCTCAGAGTGTCTTTGTACTCGAATCCATGATAAGAAATGGATATTACTCTAAGGAAGAATAAATATATAACTCAAACTCATCAAGTGGGAAACATGTGATGGTTCCAAATGATACTAGTGCAGTTTTTATATTTTAAATACATCATGCATAGACAGGTATCTCTTAGGAAGTTCTATCTAGTAATCCATTTGTCTGATCCCCTTCAGGATCTCAAAGGGACTAATAAATCTAGGTGAGATCTTACCTTTTTTCTCAATATGTATATGGACCAACCTGGGAATAACTCTCAAGAAAACTTGGTCTCTAACCTCAAACTCAAGTGCACATCAACTTCAATTTGGATATGACTATTGTCTAGACTTAGCTATCATCATGAAATTCATAATCAATTGGACCTACTCTGTAGTCTCCTAAATGAGACATGGTTCAATAAAAGCTTCCTCCCCTATGTCTAGGAAGAACATAGGGGATCAGCATGGCCTACCATATATGGATTTATAAGTATCCATCTCAATAGTAGTGTGAAATAAGTTGTTATAAAAAAACTAAAAAAAGAGTATGTGTTTCTCCCAATAACCCCAAAAATCATAGAACACACATAGAAATTTTCCTTAGTAACTTAAATCATACACTCCATCTATCCATAAATATGAGGGTGATAGGTCATGCTCAAAAGAACTTGTATACCAAAGGCCTTCTACAATCGCTACCAGAACCATGACATAAAGTGAGTTTCTCTATTAGATATGATAGATCATGGAGATCCCTGAAGACCTGTGACCTCATTAATGTATATCCTCACTATATTTTCTTTTGATAAGGTCTCTCAAACTGATAAAGAATATACAACCTTATTCAAATGATCAATGACTACCCACACTATATCATTTCCATGAGGTGATCTAGGTAAACCAGACACAAAATCCATAAATAAATCATCCCATTTCCACTCAAGAATGGAACAAAACTATAAAAGTGTTTCCAGTCACTAATGTTCCACCTTCACCTATTGAAATTTGAGACACTTAGTGATAAAACTAGTTATATCCCATTTCATGGTGGGCCACTAATACTTGTGATATAAGTCGTGATGCATCTTGGTGACACCGGGACACACTCCCAAACCAAGGTATTAAATTCCCACACCATCTCATTTATGATGTATATTGTGACCCATACACACCCTTTAAATCATAAGGTATCAACCTCATCCATTGTCCTACTAGATGATAAATCATCATATGTTATAATCTCCCTCAGTACAAGGCCCATGGGATTAGATAGTTGTCTCATTCTTACCCATTCCCGAATGTTATAGGTCACTAATAAATATGAGAGGATAGTAAATCCATGGTCCTTCTAAACCTCAATGTATATCTCTGAAAACATGGCCATGAGTCTCTACTCACCACTAGACTCCTCAATAACTTTTGTTAATGTCTTATACCTTAGATCATCAGCCACTACATTGCCTTTTTCAAATGAATAAGCAAACTCAATATCAAATTATTGTAGGTATTCAACCCATATATGCTTCCTAAGTTTCAAATCATGTAGTGTAAAGATATACTTGAGAATTTTTTGATCATTTTATTCCACAAAACACTCTCCAAGTAGATAATTTCCCTAATAGCATAGATCATGTACAACAAAATCTAGATCAAGGTCATGCATAGTGTAATTCCCCTTCTGATGCCTTAATTAATAAGACTTGTATGATAAGACTCACACTTCCAGCAACAAAACTTCTCACAACCAAATACCTAATGTGTCACAGTATACATTATAGATCCTACCTAGCCTTAAAATAATAAGTATCAGTACTGAATTCAATCTTCCCTTCAACTTATGAAAGGATTCTTCACAAGCTTGGGACCACATGAGATTCACACCCTTATTTATCAAGATCATAAGCAGTGCTACAAGGCATTAGATAT
The DNA here is from genome assembly GCA_963277665.1 of Viscum album. NCBI lineage: Eukaryota > Viridiplantae > Streptophyta > Magnoliopsida > Santalales > Viscaceae > Viscum > Viscum album. The sequence continues at coordinate 48,465,753 of OY728152.1, read as the reverse complement.
ACTAGATGAAGCATTTATAGTAACATACTAGCCACAGGAAACTCTGTATATCAAATACATTATTGGGATAATCCAATAAAACAACATATCCCACTTTATTTCAGTCAAATGAAACTCCAAACTCTGAAATGATATAACCCTTGAAGTTCTCTTCATTGATCAAAAAGTTGTATTTTATGAGCTTAGAATAAATTCGATGCTCTCTTAGTCTATTTAGCATGATCTCAAATAGTTATAATGGTCATGTTGAGAGTGAGAATAAATTATGATTTCCTCAAAAAACACTACCATTAATGAATCTAGTGATGGCTGTAAAACTCAATTCATAAAATCCATGAAGACCAAAGGTGCATTTATGAGACTGAAGGGCATGCACATGAGCCTCAACCCAGTTGGTGAGGTCTCTATAAGTGCATCCATGAGGCCCATGTTCAAAACTAGGTAGAGGAATAACTATGGGGGTACTATAGTAGTACTGTAGCTGGTACTGTGGAAGGTACTATAGCATTATTGTGCAGGTACTGTGGAAGGTACTATAGCATTATTGTGCAGGTACTGTAGTAGGTATTGTTCGATACTTAAGAAGCTGTAACTATTCACCTTCGGCCACTGGTTTGGGATTTGAGTCCTTAAGGCATTTGGGCCACCCAGGCCTTTGGGTCAGCAAGGCCTTCTAGCCACCTTTATGTTATTCATGTCACCTCAAGGACTTAGGGCCACATGATCAAGGTTGTTTCCCCAGACATACTCTATAAAAAATGAGCTACCCTAGAGGAGGATTCATAGAAAATGCACTCACCAAAGCAGAACAAATAGATTTGGAAGAATGATAGGATATAGAAACGCCATCAGGACCAGCCTATTCTTTCATAGGAAGCTTATTCATATGGCCACGTGATGTTGGATGGATACCATCATGATACAGATTCTGGGGAGGGTAAGTTCTTATAGTTATAGTCTACTTGGATTCCCTAGGACCTTGGAGTCATGTAATGTCCCTTAAGCCCCCAGGTCATATAATCTCTTAATCCCACAGGCCTTCTAATGGTTCTCCCTCATCCCTTGAAAGGGGGGTTATCAAAAATTCAATAAAAAACATAGGAATTTGGGCCATTCAGGTAGGGTGAGACCGAAGGCCATTACTACATACTCTAAAATTCCATACCTTCTCCTAAAAGTTATGTGAGTTATGTTTGAAGGCCTTATATGAACCTAATGACAGCCCAACCAAAAATCAATATTTCAAAACACTCTTTCTCATTTGAGATAGTCAATGAGCTCATCTATTTGACATAGTGGATATCAGTTCTTAACTATAATTTGGTTCAACTGATGGTAATTCACACAATGCCTGAAGGTACCACCCCCATTTTTAGAAAAAATGGTCGGTGAACACCGTAGAGAAGTGATGAGGCATATAAATCCATTTTCTTACAGATCCTAAAACTATTTCTTGATCTCCATAATATCTATAAGTGTCATCCAATAATAATTAGTGGACCCTGGGGATTCTCCTAGCACTATCTCAAGGGTAAATTCTACCTCTTTCATTGAAGGTAGCCCAGAAATGTCGTCAGGAAAATTTTCCCTTAAAATATTGACTACAAGAGGGAAAATAAAAGGTTATAGACCCTATTCATACAATAATAGACTCAAGATCTACATTGTCACACTACCCAACCTTAATTCTTAGGTCTAGATCAAGTCAAAAGAACACACCATTATCCCTTATAAAAATACCTACTGCCCCTAGTGGTGTAAACATCTCCTTCTGGTTATAGTAGTAAATATGGCCTTGATATGGAACTATCCAATATGTCCTAATGATTACATATAATTCTATCATGTTAAGGAAGAAAAGATCCCTTATTAAGAGATATCTTCCTATATCAAGGGGAGAGTCCATAAAATGACGAACGCTCTAAGACTGGATTCTTAATAAGATATAAAGCATCATCTGCCAACAAAAGTGTTCGATCATGAGGACCACACTATCCCTGATTTCATAAAATATAAAAGAGTTATTCGTTCCTATGTTAAATTAAGTTGACACTAAAGTGGAGGATACTAGAATTGCATCTCGAATAGTATAACATTCAACACTCTACTCCTCTAGCATAGGTTTCACTGTATGTAACTAGACCATACCCTGAGTCACATCCTGACTTCCCTAAGTAAGCCTACTCTACTAGCATTGAGAATCACGAGTTTGACTACCTCTAGATTTACCATCACCTCAGCTTGATCGGTAGGTGGTATTCCAGTTGTCTAGCTGATGAGATACTATTGGAACCTCACCTAAATCTAGAGTAGGTGTAGATCCCCACTCGCTTTGAACTGATGAAAAGTCCAATATAAGAGTTGGATATGACACATCCTTCCATATCCTCTTCATTCCACTGGATTCCTTAAACACTGAGGTTTCCAAAGTCCTAGATTCCTGCACTACTGGCATATCAAGAATCAATCAGTATGAGCTGGATGACTACTTCTACCCCTGCGAGAAACCTCAAAATGTTACTTTATCTCTCTAGAAGAAACACTAATAGATCTAGGTGTTGAACCTACCTAAATCACACAATCATCTTCCCTTAGATTTCACTCAATAATAATGTATTGGTTGACCATCTCTAAAAATATTGGTAAGCCTAAAAACATTGACCTGCAACTAGATGAAGTATACCATCCCATCCTAGAATTGTTCGATGTTCATGAGATCATCACCCACTAGAGTCGATGTGTACTTCTATAACATAGTAAACCAAGAAAAATAATCTATGAAAGACATATCTCCCTACTATAGTTTTATAAACTATATATCCCTATAATCCCTCAGAGTCTGTGGAAATAAATAATCCTATAAGATTATTTAGAAGTCTTCCCAAACCATATCTATATACTGATATTTTTGGATAAAAACATCCCATCATCTCTTAGTGTAATCGCAAATAATATATTCATCAATATTGACCCTCCACTATAGAAGAATCTCTAGATACAGAAATATTGAAAACATATCTTTCATCCATGACTCATTAGATTTTGGCTCGCAATCCCCAGAAAAATTTGGGGGATACTAATTCTATAACTCCTAAGTCAACTCTGTCATATTAGGGGCGGGATGAGGAACATCATTCATAGGATGTAACATATGGAAAATTCCCCCTTGGAATTGGGAATCGGTGCCCATATAAGGAATATGAATATTTTAAATTAGAGGAACTATAAGAGGGGTCACTGGAGACTCCAGGCCCACCACCATAGGTGTATGGTTTTCACCACCTTTAGGGCATACAAATGGAGGAATTCATGGAGTAATGGAGTTACAATTCCAAAAATCAAACATTAGAATAGATTCTTAATAATTGAATATAATTCAGATATATATTTAGGATAAGTACACAAACTTCCTATTAAAATATTACACATCTTTTATTACTCTAAAAATTTGTTTATGTGAGTAAAAAAGATCATAGTTGGATATAATAATGTAGAGGCACACGAAATACCCACTGATAAGTTTGGGTTCAGGTCTAGGTCCCATATCAAATGTATAATATCACCATTTCATTTCAAAATTAATATTCCCTTTTAAATTTAATACTCATTTATGTATGTACATCTCGTTAAATGGTTTAACTTGATGGATAACCATTTCCAATTTACATGGGCCGATACTCCTTATAAATTGGGATATATAGACCACTTAATCCTAAAAATAACATGTTCCAACCCATGAAACAAATGGTCCTCAGTTTAACATGCCATAACTGACTAATTAAGGTGTCTGATTTAACTTATACTATAAAAAATTATTAGGTTTAGGCAGGCACTTTATGTTTCAATCATGTTTACTCCATCCTACAAGGAATTTTGGCATATTTCCATATAATAATCAAGGCACTAATAATATACCATAAGAAAATACACACTAAAAATAGACAATGTATGGAAAGATATAGGGAACATATGTCATATCGTGACTATAATGGTTCCAGAAATACAATACCCTATTAGTCATATCATTTTAGTTTCACCAATAATAATAACATCACAAGACATTTGTGTCACCCAAAGGTGAATTCGTATCAAGAATAATAGGCATAATCAATAATTGCAACAAACCATCCTAGGAAATTTCATTTTTCCCTATGTTTGGTTTAACTACACCCAGGAAAATGCTCATTTCCAAATCCCAATAACTCATAGTCCCCAGTCAAATGCCAAAATAGTAAGACAAACAAAAAAAGTTCCCTTTGATACCACTTTGTAACATCCCAAACTAGAATCCAATTAAGTCATTCCCTAATCCTATGGGACACAAGGCCTCAACCATGCCTCTCTAGATACCAGAGTCTAATGACTAACAGTGAGGCTCTAAGGTGGTATATTTGGGAGAATATACACGTATATCATTGTGGAACAGCGGATTGATAAACAAATAAACAACAATAAAATCATATAAAATAGATAAAATAAAAATATTAAAGCAAAATTAACCAAGAAACTATAATAATATCAAATTCCAATAACTGGTGTCACATACATGATTTCATGGAATGAGGTAAACCAAAAGGGGAAACATTGAAAATTCATATACAAAATGTTATACATAAAATAAAAAATACAAAAGGTTCCTCCATTAGAATATTGATCATATTTATTCATTTTCTCTCATACTACATACCAAAATTAAATCATGTAAAGAGTATATAATAGACTACTTTCCCTTTTCCATACCTATATATATGTAATAATCTCAGGTTCAAATTGTGGCTCGTGTAGTGTGTGTGATAAAATCAAAGTTTTCCACCACTAATGGTGTATAGAAGTAATCTCAATAGTGGGAAAAACAAAAAAAGTGTATGGATGATAAGAATAATAAAAAATACTGATAAAATAATAACGCACAAGATAAGGATCCTAAAGGAAACCATGTGGTTGTAACTGCTTTGGAATAAGCCTGAATGGGCATCTGAATAGAAACCGTTTATATATAAAATAATAATATGTAAGTATATATGCATATAGTATATTTATATATCATATCCTCCAATATACACTATGTATGTGAGGATTTAAGTTGGAATATACCATGATACTGGATTCTGGATAGACCGGGTCATAACTCAGACATCTACAAGTAGTCTAAATGAGTTTATAAGTACATGTAAAAGGTTATATTATTTGAATCTCATAGTGAATGCAATTATTCATGATCAACACTAAAGAAAAGTGGGGTGATATTTCCTTTTGAAAACCCTAAATATAGGAACATGGAACATCATTCTCATCACCCAGATAAGATTTTAACTGTAAGAGATGTATTGAATAGCACACAGTGTAAGGGAGAATGAAACACCATGCTCAAAAAGTCCCCCATTTATCACTATAAATATAATAAAACGGTACAATAATTATAATATAACTTCATATGGGATCACCAACATTTCATAATAATCAAAAAACACCATATATATATATATAACATGCATTAATAGGTGTGGCTTTAACACCCTTTTTTATTCATTTCAATTTATCCATCTTAATCCGTGTAGGAAGATAAAAACATCATAAATATTAGATTATCAATATATATAGACCATTCAATTAATCAAGTTAATGAAATTAAATTTCATGGTTCAACCAAGCATTTTGGAGGTGCTACTATCAATTAGGAAATTACCTGCAAGGGTGAATTCCATTTCAAATCTAATCTGAATGCTTATAAGGCATTCACGACATTTAATCAATTAATTATAAATAGTAATTTGAAGATGGAGCACCCAAGGGGGTATATGTTTGAGTTCTATATCCTCTATATACTTATAAATTATCAACACAAGTATAAAATTGTGCATATATCAATTTATAACCACTAAACCCATTTTAAGGAAATGCATGGTAATAGTTGGTGTGTGGCATAGTAACGTGGCTATGGATTAACTATAACTTTGAGGGAAAACAACTGTACCACCTACATAAAGTCAATTTATGAATCCTCATCCAATATTGGCTACTGATTCAAATTATATAATATGAAAAATAAAGAATAGTCAAAATCCCTAAAAATAGGTTAAATCATCTTGCACCAAAATAGCACAAGATACAGGGATATAAACAATAGAAGGAAGGAAGTTGATTGTGGAGCTTACCATTATAGATTCAATGTGATTGATAGTGAATATATTAGAGCTCAAATGTTGGAATGGTCTAATATCCTAGGTTGAGCATAGAGGAGGTCTCAAAGGTGCTCCTCCTACTGTGTGTGGGGATGATATAATCCCCTGCCATAAAATAGAGGCTTTGCCTCCCTATTTTATTTAAAGTAATCTATGAATTTACATGAGATGTAATTGATTTACATACTATTTAAATATCAGGGTCTTTCCCATGGGAAAACCCCTTTACATGATGTGATGGGGAGGAGGCCAACCATTACATGTCATTTAATCCAATTACATAGCATGTAATTGGATTGAGGCCTACCTCCAACACCCTACTCCTTTCATTCCAAAAAAAAAACAACCATACTAAGGTACTGATATCCAAGGTATAATCTAAAACTAAAACCCATTAAATTTCGACCTAATTAAAAATAATTAGATTAGTACTCTCTGAAGGATTGGGTCATTACACCTAGAGATATATAAATTGGGAGTTTTTATGCTAGATCCAAAGATCGATCTGGAGACCAAATATTGGGTTGTTTTGTTTCGATGTGTAGGGCCCTCCACTATTATTAATCTATGATTTTCATTCCTAATTTATTTTCATTTTATCCTTCTCCCTTACTCACTCATCAATTGGATAAGGGGTAACTCCCTCCATGTGATAAGGTGATCTTGAAAAAGGCGGAATTTGTGTTGTATTTTATTTCCTTATTTTTTTCATGTATATTGGTTCTTATAGTTTTTAATTAAAATACCAAAATCTTTATTTTTTTAAATTAATGACCATTTATTTTTTAATATAAAATAAAAATAATAATTACACAAAAAACTCCCCTAAACTACATAATGACCATTGGATAGACTATGAAAATTAGTTTTAAATATGATATCTGGAAAAACATAGTGCATTAAAATAATAAATTACAAGAATAAAGGAAATATGGTATTTTTTTACTAAGGAGGGGATTACCTCGCCACCAAATCCTACACATCCTAAATATGACACCAATAATAAACAATCAATTTTATTTATTATAAAATTTTACATAAATGATAAAATCTAAAAATCCTAGCACACATTTCAAACCTAATTTTCAAAAACCAAAACTGATTTTGATTTTATTTCTTACACATTCTAAAACTATTTTAAAAACCATTATATTTATTATCCCATCTTCAAATCAACTTTATTATTTTCTTTTAAAATTCATAAAATAAATAATCGTGTTGTCTCATTTGTTCAACCTTAACACACTGTGTACTATGTTTTAATTAATTAATTGAACTTGTTGTGTTATAAAAAAATTGTCTTCGGTTATCCATATATTGAATTATAAATGCCTCGTCTATGGGAAAAACTAGCATCGTTTTTAGGAATAGTTGAATTTTTTTAGGTTTTTAATTTTTAATATTTTATTTTGTTGGTTTTATTTTAATTTCCTATATTTTAAACTAGTTTTTTGTGTAAATTTTTTTTGATAATTAATTTTTTTTATTCACACCCACTGTACTTCGGAAAAAGATAATGAAATTTTTGAGTTCATTAATGAACTGTAAAAAATCCTAATAATGAAAGGAATGGAAACAGTGGATAGCACATAGCAAAATAAACATCTTTCCTCTGGAGAACTTCAACCAAGGGGTCTTGGATTACATGCACTGGTGGGCTATAGTAGTCCTTCAAGCATTGTAACTTATCTAGGAATACTCATATTTATAGTAACCACTATATAGTAAAAAATAAAACCAGAAATAATTTAGATGATTTAAAATGTGGCACACTTTTCATGCCTCTTTTTGCAAAGACCCGAACATGTGAATGGGTAGATTTCTCATGCTTTATGAAACCTTAAAATTTTCTAATGTCTCAAGTGAAATAATAAGTCTTTTAATTTTTATATTTTATTTATAAGAGAGATATTGTGAGTGTATTCAAAATATTTCCTACTCATTCCATCACTAAATGGGATGATATGGAAGATAGTGTCTCACCCACTTCATTCCTCCACCAAATATATGTAAACCCTTGTAAATATTCTAAAATTGAATCAATCTGATGATGAATCACTATAAAATGAATGGAAACATTTTAAAGATATAATTATAAAATTCCCCCTTCATGACATAGAAACCTAGCTTCAAATACAAACTTTTTATAAAGGTACTTCACATGGAAATAAGTCGATTTTAGATTCCATAGCTAGAGGATCATTGATGAATAAGTCACCACAGGAGAGGTACATTATAAAAGATGATATGGAAAGAAATATATTCCAACGGTAGAATGAAGGTACACAATTAAGAGTCATATATATGGTTGACAACAATAGTTGGGTTATGGAAAAAATGGAATCATTGAAGAAGAATATTTATATGATAATTTGCCAGTAACAACAACCCCATGGTATGTTTGTAGAAGAATTAAATTATAATGATTATAATCAGGGTAATATTTTTCAATGTTAGTGGACACAAAAAAAGGAAAGGTTATTAGTAGAGAGTTCCAGGTTTTCAAGTGTATTAAGGACCATTTCTACATATCTAAGCCCACACACTAGAGAAGATATTGGATATATTCATGATATCCACCGGGGATACTATCAAGGAATTTATTCTCTAATAAAAAGATAAAATTTTATTTATAAATTATCTCAAGGATGACTCAAGATAATAGAAATAAACAACCTGTAACCTCAACTCCTAAGTACGAAAAAACATTGAGTAACTTAAAGGGAGACACCGAGGAGTATAACTATAATTTCTTGAAGTACATCCACATAAAGATTTGAAATTCATTACTCTGAGAAGTGGTAAAGTCATTAAAGACTATTATAAATCAAGTAATACAGAAAAATAATAATAATATGAAAGTTTATCTTAAAAAAATTTTGTCTCAGCTAAATAATAAAATGAAGAACCACCATATTAAGAGCTAACATTGTCATTTCTAGAATTACTAGCACAAGAGAAAATTAATTTGAGAAAAGGTAAGTTTCTCTAAAATTTTAAAAAAATGTTATTAACATCTATTTTGTATACTATATCACCAAAATTCCATCATATTCAGATTTTAAGAATGGTAAGGTAGCCAAAAATGAAATTTGGAGGGAATTGGAACTATTCCAATCACACGGTAGTGTTCTGTGGTCGTGTAAAAAGACCTACCTAAGAAACAAATAGAATGAGATTGTTTCACAATTTCTATATTTATTGGGATAATAAATTTGGCAAAGATTTATGTGACATAGGTTCAGGTTTAAACATCATTTCATACACTACGTTTAAGTGCTTGGGACTAGAAGAAATGAATCCCAAAAAAGTTACACTTCTGTTAGAAGATTCAAAAGTTAAAATTACTATAAGTAATTACTGAAGAAATTATAATAAACATTGAAAATTTTTAACTCCCTATTTAATTCTTATTACTATATATGGAAGAGGATAAGACACCCCTCATTCTTAGAAGACCATTTTGGGATACCGGGCATGATCTTATAAATGTAAAATGTGGAGAAATCTTTCTGAGATTTGGTAGTAAAAAATTAAGATTAAATAACTACTATTGAATTAAGAATAGTTATATAAAAGATGATGTTGAGTTGGGAGAAGAATAAATAATCAAAGTTGAGAGGATTACTGAGGTTGATGAAGTACATATGGTATCTTTTATTATGAAAATGGATACTCAAATTAAGAGTATAATAAATAATAAATGGAAGATGAAGGGTCAGACCACTGGTACTGGAAGAGAAACCAACTCCACATAGTTTTAAATTCCCCACCATATATGTATGGCCCACAATCCTCTATTTAGTTCTTATTGATTAAAAAACACTAGTGGATCGGTCCAATGGAAATCAGTAAATTTTTTCTGATAGGGAGAGTAAAGGTGTTTAAAGATGAACGATAGACACCAACCTATGTGGAAAGGTCACAATTGAGACCATTTATAGACCCCAACCAGTTAAAATATTTTCAATCAAATTTCATAAGAGTAGAAGCTAAAATAGGTAAGGTCAAGAAAATTATGTTAAGAAATGGTTCTTTCAAGAGGATACCAAATTTTTTAGGACTTTTCTTTATTTATTTATAGGCACATGTACCCTCACTAAATCATTCATATTTCATTTTCAATGGCTTTTACTTTCACTTATGTGTATTCATTTTTTAAGACCATAAATACATTGTAATGTAGCATAAAAAGGAGTAGTAGGGATAATACTCATCATAAATAGGGTTTAGGAATAACTTATACATCTTGAGATTAAATCATAATTATAAAGGGGAGTAAGAGTTTCAATTCAGTAAATTTCTATTTTATTACCCATGTTTGGTTTTTTTTAGAGTTTGAACAACCAATTTTATATATACCTTGATTATTTACTTAATAAAATGAATTTGGAGGTGTAAAATACTTGGGATAACTTTCATGTTATGATTTTAAATTTTTTTGCTCATAAATTTGAATGAGAAAAAAGGGGAAAATAATTAATAGAGACAATCATTTGGTTTTGAATTTATCAAATCATGATTTAGGGAGATCAGTTGATTCTTGTAAATGAAATTTTTCTATGATTTTCCCATGCTTTGAATTTATTATATTTAGATTAATTTATTTGAAAATTAATATTAATTTACATGTGTTATTATCCTAATCATTTGTATCATTCACAAGGCATTTTTAAACCAATGTTTCTCATTCTTTATATTGTTTATTTCTTAAGAGACTAAAGCATGTTCTATTCAAGAACTTGCGTGGAATATTATAAAATATATGACTAAAAATAATCACGTAAAATATGATTTAGGAATATTTTTTTAACCCTTTATTCTTTAACCCACTTAATATTAATCATTTTTAATCTCATAGAATCCATTAATAGACTTAATGGGAAATAATCGTAGTTATAAGACTATTTTATCTATTTATACCCTACACAAAAAATGTATAATTATATTTAAAAAATGTGGGGGAGATATTTTCCATAGTATATAGGGAAATACATAATTGAGAATATGTTTCCATGTATTTTCATGTTTTTTAGGGAGCGGCCCTGAATTTTTTATATTAATTTACTATTCACCACTCATGAAAAAAATGGAATATGTCTAAGGATGAACAAAAATAACCATTTCAAGACCGATGATATTTTGATTGTTCATGGTTATATTATAGATTTGAGATTTTTAGTAACCACATATTTTATAAAAATGAAAATAAATCATGAGAGAGTGTGATTCATTCATTTTTTTAACATCTATCAAGATCCAACTTTGAGATTTCAGGGGGAAGATAGAAATGATATCAGTAAATAAGAGTTTTCATTGAGTTTATATTTTTATATCATGCACTATGTTTTAAATTAAAAAACCTTCAATTTTTTCATTACCTATACATCATTTACTTACTTTCCATAAACCCTAGATTCATTTCAACCTTATTATATATACCTCATGATTATTTTTGATTTTGTCACTATGCGGTGAAGATTCTAAATTTCTTGAAAGTCTATGGTAAGTGGAAAAAAATTAGGTATGTGAGAACACTATTTACAGTTATACCCCAATAATGATTGTATAAATTAAATTGAGCTAAATTGAAAATGGAATTCATATTAATAATTAATTTAATAATAGAAATGGAAAATGAATATTCTTGGTTGTTTCAAAAGGAGAAAAGTAAAATACTTTGATGCTTTGTTTCTTTGAAAAGTTTGGTGTTGATGAGTTTTATGGTGTGATACTCAAAATATTTAATTACCCATTTTATCAATTGATTATATTTAAACTAAATTCATGTAATGGTATGGTGAACATCCTTTATAGTATATTGATATTCCATCCTTGAGGAAAAGTCTAAATTCAATTGTAGGGAATTTGATACGTCCATTACATGCATAATTCTTAGTATAAAAATACATTAATTTTATGAATTATATGATTGTTTTTTGGATATTTAATGTAATATTTAATATTCTTTAGGATACAACAATTTGAGGAAAATTAGAAAAGTGGGAAAAAAAAGAATTGATACTTCCATCAAAAGAGGGATTTCCATAGCAAAGGATCGTCATATGAGCTCCTGAGATTGTATTCAAGGATAAAAAAAGGTTATAGGGGTTATAAATCATCATTTACATCATTAATGTACTATTTAAAACATTTTATTTGTGTGATCCAAGTCATAAAGGAATGACATGAAGGGAAAAACACCATAGTAGAGGAATACATGTGTCACCTCATGAGACAACGGCGCCACATCGTGACGCACCATGAAAACATTCATAACAATTTTTATGGTGAAAATAAACTTTTAGTATGTTGTTACATGAATTTTTATGTCTTAAAAATATTATTCATGTCATGAAAATCTCTAATGAGGCCTAAAATGGAAAGTTTCAACAAGAAATAGCAAGGATATCCCCATTTCTGACCCAAAATAGACTGAGAAGACCATTAATGACATGATAATAAATTTGATGCATTTTTAAAATATTTAAATGAAGTCCAATAATCCCTAGAGATATATAAATTGGTATTTTTGTGCCACTACAAATGATGGATCTGAAGAAAAAATAAGGGGGGGGGGGGGTTTAGCTATGCTAAGTAGGGACCTCCACCATTATTCACCTCTGGTTTTATTTCATGATTTCTATTTGTTCTCTCCTTCTACCCTACTCCCACAGTAGTGGATGTTGGGGTAAATCATACAATTTTATAGGGTAATGTAGAATAATGGTGATGTTTTATTCAATTGTATTTATTTATTTTATTCTTGTATTTTGTTTCATTCACTTTTCAATTAAAATTATAGTCTCTAGCTATTTATTAAATTCCTGACCATAAATCTATGAATATGAAATAACAAATTTAATTGAACAACTAATTACCCTAAACTATACCATGACCATTTTATATTATAAGGAAATTAGGGTTAAATATTTTCTCATGATAAACTTAGTGTGTGAAAACCCCTAAATTACAAGACTAAGGAAAATATGGTAATTTTTCACTGGGGGTACTGTAACCATTCGATCCTTATCATCCTAAATCCAACACCAATACTGATCAATCAATTTAATTTCTTATCCAATTTCACATAAACCATAGAATATAAAAATCCCTTTTATTCCTTTCAAACCAGATTTTTAGAACCCAAAAAAAAATATTTTCTTTTTCACTCTCTCACATTCTAAAACAATTTCAAAACCCAATATGATTCTCACCCCATTCATTAAATAAACTTAATTGTTTTATATTTAAAAACATTAAATAAAAAACTATGTTTTTATTTTGGGTTCAACCTCAACTTATTTCATACTATGTTTTAATTAATTAATTTCACTTGTTAGTTTTTATACAATTTTTATTTTGGTTATCCTCAAAGGGAATTAACAACACCCCATGGGAAATCAAAGCTTGCGTCATTTCCGAGGATGGTTGTCTTTTAATTTTTAAGTTTTAAAATTTTAATGTTTTATTTTATTGATTTTAATTTAGTTTTCTCTCTATTATGTTGGGTGCATCATGCTAAATTTTTTAGACTTTTAATTTTTATACACACTAATTACACTGAAGAAAAATATGAGGAAATTATCGAGATTGATCTTAAACCAGAGTAGGTCCTTAGAAATAAAATAGTTTTGACCACGGATAACATAGAGAAAAAATCAAAATCATACTACTATTGGTTTTAAAAAATGGATTCTATATTACCAGCACCAGTGGACTATGAAATGCCTTTGAATATTGGAACTTATCAAAGCATACTTGGGCCACCAGTCACTTCTACACACTCCAAGATTAAACTGAAAATAATTTATTTGATTTCAAATGTGGTCAAATCTCCCAGTCTCCCTCATGAATTCCTAAACATCAAACTAGGTAGTTATCTCAATCTCTGTGGCACCTTCAAGATTTATAATGTCTTTAGTGTAATGGTAAAGCTTCACCTTTTTATATTTTCTTTATAAGAGTGATATCAGGAGTGGACTAAAAGTTTTCATTATCATTCTATTACTACATGGGATGATTTAGAAAGGCATTTTCTCATCCCTTTCTTACCACTATAAAAATCTATATAATTGTGATTAAATATTCTAAACATTAATCAATCTAAGGATGAATCGCTATACAGTGCATGGGAGTGTTTAAAAATATTGTTAGAAAATTACCACATCATGGCATAAAGATCTGGCAACTAATTCAATATTTTTATAATGGTCTTACGATGGGTAACATGTTAATTTTAGATGTTGAAACTGAAGGATCATTGATGAATAAGTCACTGTAGGAGACATACAATCTACTAGATGATATCAAAAGAAATATATTCCAATGGAAAATTGAAGGTTTGTAATGAAGTTGGGTCCACATGGTCAACAACCGTAATTGGATGGTTCCACAAATGGAATCACTGATGAATAGGATAGACACATTTATGGGTTAGCAATAATAATTTCAAGGTACAAATATTGAAGAAGTAAATTGTTCCCATTATAAACTACAACATAAATTGACTTTAGATGCAGTTTTGTAGCGGTGGTTCACAAAACTGCCGCTAAACCTTTTTGTAGAATGGTTTCGCAGTGGTTTATAATAAACCGCCATGAAACCATCTCTTTTTTTACACTCCTGACCCTTCCCCCATGACCCCGACACTAATTCTCCCACCGACCCCCATGAACCAGTCACCCCCTTCTCCCTAAAACCCCCGGCGACCCCCCTTCTCCTGGTGACCCCCCATGACCCCAATTCTCTCAGTGACCCCCCTTCTCCCGGTGACCATCCTTCTACCCTACGACCCCCTGCAACCCCGCGACCCTACGACCCCCCTTTTCTTGGTGACCCCATGACCCCCCTTCTCCCGGTGAGTTTACTATGAGAAATTATTGTTTAGGATAATTTTTCATGTGTACATTGAATTCATAATTTTTTGTTTTATTTATGAATAAAAAGTATCAGTTCAATTTATCTTAGGTATATATAGATTAGTTTAGGTAGATCTAGTTTTGTTTAGATCAATTTGGATTGGTCTATTTTGTTTTTTTCAAATTAGAGTTATTTAGTTTTTTAGTTAAAGAAGTGTTTGTAAATATTGAATATATTTTATTTGGTTCATTTAAATTCAATTTTCTACATTTTTTTCATTTTATTCCGTCAAATTTGGTGTAGTTAAATGAAATAAAATAAGATTTATATTATTTTCATAACTATTATTAAACTTTAATTCATTTAAGGTTTCATTGTATTCAGTTTGATTCAATTTAATTTTACTATCAATAGGTTGGCTCATAAATTTTATGGCTTGTTTGATTGCTTTTTCTTTAACATGAAAATTTTTGATACATTATAAAGTAGTGATTTTCAATATTAGTTTTTATAAGATATAAAATTAGAAAATTTAAATGTTTTATAATGGTTTTTTTAATTTTATATGAGGTTTTAGTTTTTAAAATTGAATGATTCAAGTGTAATGATTTAGTTTAAACACATCCAATGAAATATTTTTTAATATAAAATGATTTTTGAATTTTTAACTTGTTGGAATAAATTTATTCAATCAATTTATATGAGTGGAGATTTAATGGTCTTAAAATTAGTAGTTTTAGTAAATACCCTTGTAATTGATTGGTTAGACCATGAAATGATCTTACAAGAAATGGGTTTCTAAATTTTTGATTTCAAATGGTTTGAAATAAATGTGTACATGTTATAAATAGTTTTTTTAGAAATTGGGTGAAGGTTAGGGTTAGTTGGTTTTAATTTTTTTTAGATCAATTTATTACAAATATTTCATATTTATTTCCTTTTTTTGGACATGTAATTGTATTTTAGTTTAGTAAAGTAGGTCTGAGGAGACACCAAATATTGAATACTTAGATTTAGATCTATTTTTTTGGATCAATACATGTCATTCTAGGTTTTTGTGTTTCATTTTGACTAAATTAATTTTGATTTGGTTTTGTTAGGTTTAGTTTTTTATGGTTCAATTGTGTTCACTTCCATTAAATTCAATTAAATTTTAATTGTTTTTTTCAATTCGAATTATGTTGGATTTGGAATGATAAATATAGTTCGACTCATTTCTTTTGCATCTATTTTTATCCAGTCTTGTATTATTTAGATATATTCAATGAGTCTTACATATCTTCAGTTCTATATTATTTTTTTCATTTAGATTTGGTTCATTTCAATATAGTTTAATTAAATTCATTTTCAAGAATTTTAAATCTAATCGATGTAGAAAAAATTGTATTGTAAGATTATATGATAGAAACAAGAGTGTGGGGGTGAATTTCAATTTAAAAAACTAAACTAACATAAAACCCAAACAACATTTGTTAAAGTAATCAGACTTAGAGATTGTCTAATGATTAGAATATAGGTATCAGACTTATAAGTCATCCAATAAATAATAGTTACAAAACATACTTACAAAAAATTGGATTAAAAAAATATTTAAAATTTAGAAACATAAAATATATAATATAAATTTCACATAGGAATATAAAACTTGTTAAAACGAGTAATATGAAACCTATACATAATGATTCTATTAATTCAAGTTGGTAATGATCAGGTTGGTTATGGAAATAATTATTTGGGGCTAGGTGAGTCTATTCTTGGTTTCTAAATGATTTTATCAATTGTTTATGACTGTAGTATCCCCTTGTGTTTCCAATGATAAAAATACTTTTGATTCTATATATGTGTTCTCTAGGGTGCCAGAGGAATTTTAATATTGATGTCTAGCGTTTTGATGGAAAAAAAGTAGAGGATGGTGATTGTTAAGAGAGGGGATCTCTTTTTTCCATTTATTGTCATATGGTTAATAGGAATATATGACTCAGGTTGAGAGTTATGTTATCATGTTTATTGGGTTATTGTGTGACGCTTTTTGATGGCTTGTTTATGTTTCAAATTAGAGATGGGTATTCAATATTTCTTATTCATTGTCAAATGATTTGATTTATTTTAATTAAATGGGTGATTGTTTTGGTTCCCAACTACTTTTTGTAGTTTCTCTATTCCCTATTGAGTGTATCACATTGTGGTAGCTTTTGATTGATCATTGAATACCATTATTATGAAATTGATAATGTAATTGACATTGAACTCATCAGATGAGTACTGATGTTGGTTTATGGGATAATGGAAACTATGGGAAGATTAGATTAACTCTCAGAGGATCATTTCATGGAAATCTAAGAATTATAATGGAAAATAAAAAATCCAGCTAGATCTAATGAACTAAATTGATTAAATAAGAATTTTTATTGAATTTAAAAAATAAGTGGATAGTAATATCTCTTTACTATGTCAAAAATTTTAATGGGGATGAATCATGATACTTATGTTCATGCATTGAATCTAGTCTCTACCTGTATAGTAAAAAATTAAATGGATACCAAGAAACCTCAATAAAAAGTTAATAGGCAACAGAAAATTACATCCACACAAACCTGATTTCATGTAAGGCCTACTCTACTAGAACAAAATACACACCAAGCATAGTTTGGAAGTGCATGTCAAACATTATAGGCCCAATAATGACCTTACTATACTTAATCCTAAGAATCTAAGATCTAATATACCTCCAACATGTGCAGTTCCTCATGTGGGCACATCAAAAATAGTATAGATTTCACTACAACATAGCACATAAACTTGAGAATATTCTCCTCAAATAAGTATAATTATATTATGCATAATTTATGATCAATGTATCATCTTTATTATATTATGTTTCTGTAATATTACACTATTGTATATATGAATCTCTGTCTATATTTAGTAGTAACTATGTGTTTTAATTTTTTTTAATATTTTGTAGGCACATTGTGATATACATGGATAAAAGCTGGATCACATTACAGAGGAACAAACCTCATTATGTTAAGGTCTTGAAGGAGTTTTTAGATTTTTCGATTTCTAATCGATCCGTTGAAGGGAGAATAAGATGTCCATGTACTAAATGTAAATTTATAAGATGGTTGTAGATAGATGAATTTTATGAACATTTAATACTGAAAAAATTCCCTGATCAATATTTGTGTTGGATTTGGCATGGAGAATCGAATGTTACAGAATGATTGAGCACATATTTTAATCCAGAGAATGAGGTACCAACTTCATCGACAATGGAAAATGAAATATAAAACCTCATAAATGATGCATTCGGCACTTCAAGACCCCACTATCACATCAAAACATAATAGAACAACCAGATGAGGGTGCTACAAATTGAAATGTGACATGTGATGTTTTTGAGACTGTAACACAACCAGATCAAGATTGTAACATATCATTGGATCCTACTCTTGATTAAATGGAGCCAAATGTTAGAGAAAACATCACTGGGGAAAATGAATTTCATGATTTAGTTGAAGATGGAAATAAATAGTTTTATAGTGGGTGTTTGAAATATTCAAATCATTATTTTCTGCTGAAGTTGTACCATATCAAATGTCTATGTGGAATTACAAATAAGGAATTGTCCATGATATTAGAATTGATTCGTGATGCATTTCATGAAGCAAAAATCCCCGAGTCTTTTTATGATATGAAAAAAGTTGTTAATTGGATTGGTCTGAATTATACAAAAATACATGTGTGTCCTAATGATTGTATGCTTTATTGGGGAGAGCATTCAAGTATACAGAATTGAAAAAAAATTCTTATTCTAGATGGCAGTCAAAGGGTGATGTTGGAAGTCCGAATCAAAATAATATCATGGAGAATAAGAAAAGGAACACACCAACAAAGATTTTGCATTAATTTCCTTTGAAGCCTTGATTGCAAAGATTATTCATGTCATCGAAAATCGCCGAACACATGAAGTGGAATTCTGTAGATAATAACAATGATGGGTTAATGAGACATCCACACGAATTACAATCATGGAAGACATTTGATTCATTACAACCATTTTTCTCAACTGATCCTAGGAATGTTCGATTAGGATTGGCTTCCGATGGATTCAACCCATTTGGGACTTTGAGTACTAGTTATAGCATTTGGCTGGTTGTTTTGATCCCTTATAATCTTCCTTCGTGGATGTGTATGCAACAAACATCTTTTATCATTTAGATGATTATTCCTAGAAAACAAATTCTTGGAAATTATATTGATGTATACTTGTAGCATTTGATTGATGAATTGCAGGATTAATGGAGAAACAGTGTTTAGAAATTTGATGCTTAATCTAAAACAATGTTCAAAATGCATGCTGCTTTAATGTGGACCATTAGTGACTTCCCTGGGCTTGGGAATTTATCTAGTTGGAACACTTACACAGGTTTGTCTTTTCCCGTTTGTAACTTTGATTTTGATCCCAAATGGATACCTCATAGTAGAAAATGGTGCTTCTTGTGCCATCGAAGATTTCTTGATGCATCTCATAGATTTCAGATGAATAGATCAAAATTTAATGGTTTTATCGATCGTAGACCACATCTAAAGTTGCTAACTGGTTCTGAAATATTGAAACAACTTGAAAATGTTGAAACAGAATTTGGGAAGGTTCATCATCTGAATGATAGTGGGAAACAGGTCTGATGTGCATCGTTAAGTGAAATCAGAATGCAATATTGGAAGAAAAAAGTATATTCTTCAAACGTCCATATTGGGAATTTAATTTTTTGTGGAATAATCTTGATGTGATTCATTTTGATAATAATGTCTATGAAAATTTGATTTTCACATTACATAATGAGTATGGTAATAATATTTTCTATCATTGGTGTGGGAGGCAGGGATACATGGGGAGACTGTGTGATAGTAATCAAGTTGAGTGTCAATATTGCTGTAGGATGAGCCTTCTACAGGATTTTTATAGATCTTTTCCTATATTGAATGAGTGTGTGCAATAATTCCACATTTAGTAGTGGGGAAATTGGCTTCATGTTAGTAAGGGAGATATTTTTTTCCAATCAATCAGTCTGAAGCGGTGGTCATGGTCAAAGCATCCAAACACAAGACTTACATCACTAGCATAGAGGTCCTGCTCAAGGTATCTAGGTTATATATTAGGGCCACAGATCCTTATAATTGTACAAAGTGAGAAAAATATGTGAGAAACCGAGTGTTGGACCTTCTATAGTGAGTGGTCCTATTTTGGTAGCTTCTACTTTATTATCTAATTTTTTTGATATAGGTGATTCTCATTCCATCATATTTATGCATGTTGTAGAGATACTTGGGCTCGACATTAAGTTTTCCTATGAAGTGATGAAACTCAAAACTATGTTGGGGATTTGATTAGAGAATTTATGTTAGTGTAGGGAGTGTACCTTGATATAAGTGGGTGTCACCATGCATGGGACCTCGTTTTCCTCGAGATGGTGGTTTTCACATCATTCTTGGGATGGAATGGTTGTTCCCCTACTATGCTTACATTGATTCTTATCACCAAAGGGTGTCATTCACATCACCATGGGGTGGGTTTTTTATTCACAAGGGTAAAGAGGATGTACAAGAATAATGAGATGAACTCGAGCATCATGGGTTGGGTGTGATGATAGACTGAATTACTTGATTATATCTGGAGTATAATTAAGGCATTGGAAATATTTGCATGCCAACAAGGCTCACAGAATCTAAACCCTGTCATGGGAATCCCTGATGTAGAGTTACCAAACAATTCATTTCCTATTTTCTCATAATAGAGGTAGAGGAAAGATGATATTGAATAATTAATGATGATACAATCACACAAAACTAACTTTGTAACATTAGTGCATACATGAATTTATGTTTGTAGTTTATCTTTGTGAATTTTTGATTTATATTACTAAAGGATTCCCTTTCTTCTTATACATGGAATCTATTTTTATTCTCTATATATATTACTAATTTTATTTTTTCCAATATACATATTCATATATGTGCTTATTTTCTAGCATACATAAATAGTTTTCACTTATATAGAATTAATTGTGACATGACTATTGTATGCACTATTTTTTCACTATGCATTACTAGTACTCACTTTAATAGAATATAAGTCCATTCTTGTTTGCACATATTTTCAAAAATTAATTCTGGAAAAATTCAAATTATTTTTTTGTGAACGTGTATTTGATTGATCGTTTCATGTTAATTCACAGGTTGGGTAGTAGTTCATTATAACCTAGTGGTTAGGGAAACAAAAGAATGTGTCAAATCAGATGTTCATTAAGGGTAAACGTGATAGATATCAATTGATAATAATATAAAAGCATAAGATAAGAATAGTGATATGAGATAATGACCATAAATTATGAATATCATAAACAATTCATCATATATTACAAGTGGGATATATGTTGATAAGAATTGTTATGTCCGGATTGGAACTAGTATGGATGGAATAGGTTGAACCTAGGCTTGGCACTGTTTTCAGGAAATATGACATAAATTATTGTTTATAATTTTTTTTACAGTTCTAATGGCCATGTGATATGTTTATTTGCATTCCTTGAATGAAATATGCATTTGATTGTGCTTAGTTAATCATCTCTTTTCATATTGACAAGTATGTATTCTATTTGACTATTCGGATTCCTGGAATGGTTTGTTTTTCTGGGCACTGGTGCAAGGGATATAGAGATGCTATTTTTTCCCTAGATTAGCTTTTAGCGGTGGTTAAAACTGCTGCTAAATATAGATATTTTCCTCGTAGTGGCGGTTTTAACCGCCGCTATAGTGTCCCACCATCCACGTGTATTTCGCGGTGGTTTTTATTGTTTCAGCGGCACTTTTCCGGTGACGGGGTGTTTTTTATTCACGCAGGTTATAACCACTGCAAATAAAAGAGATCCACTGGCCATAAAACCACAGTGAAAAAAACTAGAACTGCCGTGAAATGAGTTAACTATGATTATTCATTTAAACTACCATGAAATAGATATAATCGCCTCTAATAGCTTCCTGATGTGCAACTTAACAGTGGTTCCCTAAAAGCACCACTATATGCAAAAAAACCACCACTAGTAGGTTATTTTCCTGTAGTGATTAGGGTAATAATTTTTAGTTATGGTAGCTGCAACAACAATAATGGAAAGGTTAATAGCAAAGATGGATGTGTTTCGTAGCGTAGTAAGGAGCATTGTTGTAAATCCAAGTCCACACACTAGAGAAGACACTGTCTATATTCATGACATCCATTCGAGATGCTATCAAAGAATTTATAGACCGATAAAAATATAAAAGTTCGTTAATAGAGGATTTAAATTATGAATCAAGATGTTAGAAATCCACACTCTAAAACCCCTATTGAAAAGTAGGAAAAATAATTGATAAACTAGAGAGATAAACAGATTAGTACTATTAAGATGCCTCGAAGTACGCCAACATACATATTTGAAATTAATTTATATGAGAATTGGAAAATTCATCAATGGTGAATTTGAATCAAGTATGTGATTCTAATAATAAAAATCTAAAAAAGATAGATTATAAGAAATAATTCACTTCTGAAGAAGAAAAGGAGGAAATTGTATAGTATAAGTAGGGATTACCATTTCTAGAATGACTTGAGAAAATGAAAATTGATGTGTGTAATGGTTATTTTCTAAAAAAATTAAAACAAGTTGTATATTAACATCCCTTTTTCAGAGGATTTTTCCAATTTTTTGATGTTCAAGAAAATTATTAAATACACTACACTGCAATCAATAATGTCAACTGACAAAGTGGTGGCCAAATGCCTCTCCACTTGCCACATCGCAGGTACTTTCCACTACCATACATGTTTTTATTCTACCTCCCCTTTAACTCAAACTCAGGAAATCAATAATATTATCCCACCAAGGAGAATTGAATGTAATAGTGGGCCAATAGCTCAGTGTTACTCATAATAAACCTCCGTAGGCTATTATACCAAAGGTCATGAGTTTGTGTTACGGGGGAGGAAGAATAAAACCCCATATGGAAGGGGACAATACCTGTGACATGGAAAGTGGAGAGGCTTTTGGAATCCTCTTCGATAGTTGAAATGGCCAATTGTGGTGTTTTATATGGCTTTCCAAGGATCATTACATAAAAAATATTATGACCAACAAACTAAACGTGGAGGAAATTGGCACCATTACACTCACACAGGACTTCTTGGTGGTTGCAACACACCTAGATTTTTATGAGAAAGAATTTTTTTAATTTATTTGATTTATTTTTTTGTACAACACACTAAGATAATCTTGTGTTATATGAAACATTGTCTTATCTTGTGGCATATGCAACACTATGCTTGGATTTGGTTACACATAATTTCAAGTTCTTTAGAAAAAATTCATTTCTTGTAAGATTGAGTTTAAGAGAAAAACTAAATATTATGATGTTACCTTATAACCTAATAATTATAATATTGAGTACAGTCTGTATTAACAAAATTATGAAATAATTATTCATTATTTAGTAATCGATTAAAATTCTCCTTTTTAAATAAAATGGATTTCTTTTCTAATTAACTATTTAAATGCAAATAATTGGGTTTATTAAATAAAAAAATCACTATTGGTGGATTTTATTAATAAAATATATATTTAATATATTCAAAATAAGGTTTAAAATTTATATTATATGTTTTCCATACATGATATAAGAACAGATTCAATTTTTTCAGATAAAATGAGTATTTTTCAAAAAAGGAATTTTTAATGCCTTTTGATGGAGAACTAATTTTAAATATAGTTTTTGAAACCTTTATAAGTTATATTTGGTGAAATGAAATTATTTTTTGGAATTGGGACATCAAAATTTAGTTTGGATAAATTTTTGGTATTTTTCTAATAACTTTTATAATTTAATGAATAGCGGAAATACTTCATTTTAATTCAAAATTGATTTTTAATCTAATTTATTTATATCGTTAGATTATACTTTTTATTTGTTTTAAATTATAATTAGATTTATTTATTTATAATTTAATCCAATTTTGGTCATTGGAAGTAATTTCACAATGAAATTTGATATAAACACAAGTCAAACATTGGATGATTTTTACTTTTTTAAATCATGTTTTCACATTTCCTCAATGAGATTAATTTTAGTTTAATTACTACAACATCTATTTTAAAAAATTTGAAAATTTGATTCCATATTTTTAATAAGTGG
Source organism: Viscum album (assembly GCA_963277665.1). Lineage (NCBI taxonomy): Eukaryota > Viridiplantae > Streptophyta > Magnoliopsida > Santalales > Viscaceae > Viscum > Viscum album. The sequence goes on along the minus strand of OY728152.1, from coordinate 48,441,484 downwards.
GTATAATGTATATTAATATGTTACATTTAATTTTTTGGATATTATGTTATTAACTACGATAATTTTTATTTAACACTTTTAAAGGTAAAAGAGGTAATTTAGGTAATAAATTAATATGATGAGGACAATACAATTACCCTAAGACATTCCAAAATCTTATTGGATGAGTAAAAATAGACCCTTAACAACAAATAATAGGAATTGACACATTAATTGACTTTCCCCTAATGAAAGGATATAAATATTATAAAAATATAAAAGAGTGACATGAAAGTGAAAAAATTTAACCCTTTTATTTATTATAAGTATAATAATATTAATATAGTGATAAACATGATAAAAATTAGATAATAAATTTTTACCATAAATATAATGAATTTATATACATCATGGTAATTTATTTGGAATTTTTAGAGATTAAATAATTACCTAATGGCTTATACAATAATCATGTATAAATTATTTAATTGATGAAAAATCAAAAAACATTATTTTAATTGAAAAGATAATAACCATTAACAGAAAAAAAACACTTGAAAAATATACTTTTTTAGTATATATCAACCATAATAATATAAATATTGAGTTATTGAGACTTTGGAGTATTATATAAGAGATTATGAAACTTATATTATTTTATTTAAAGGGATGTTAAGCTTGTCACATTCAAGTTTTCATAAGTATAACATTTTAAATGATGGATTTTATAAAAAATATATTCGACTAAAAGTATTATTATGATATATATTATATTTATATTCATAATTTTATTTTATTTTAATTTTTTATTCAAAAAATAATTGTATTAAATAATTACCCAAAAGTGATGTTAAAATTATTTTATTAATGGAAATATCAAATTAATGTTATTAAAAATATGAAAATAAATATAATTTTGGATAATTAGTATATCCATTTAATTTTATAGATTAAATTGACCACATAGTGATATAATGAAATATTGTTTTATTGGATAACATATTATCTTGATATTTTTAAAAATAAAAGAATTGAATGTTTTCAAAATTGATATTATTGTAGTTTTGTCCAAATAATGTTTAATTAAATTATCTAAATACCATAATACATTATTATAAATATAGAATAAATATTATATGGTATAAATATTATAAATTATTTTTTTATGATTTAATTAACATCAAATAATTAAATATTTCACCCTTTTAATATTGAAATATTTGTTACCCTAGTTAAAATGAAATATAATAACTAAGTAAAAAATTTAAATTATAAGGTTTAAATGGATTGAAAAACATGTATACAATTTATTGGTTGATGATATTTCAACCTTATATCATATAATATTCTAAATTAGTATATTTTTTGAGTTTTTTTATGCAGTTTTATTTTATTATAAATTAGTACTTTTGGAGATTCCAAAAGTGCCCCACATCTCAATTCTAAAAGGGAATATCCTACCTCACATCCTCACTTCACTTTAATCCTTAAATATCTCCCATACCCCATAAATTTACCTTATTAAATTCCATACTCAAATTCTAGAGGTGCTGGTCTTCTCAAAAGACCATCTCTAGTTCTTTTAAGAGGAGATTTAGAGGGAGAACGTCAAAGAAGAGGTAATCACTTCTAAAAATTCTTTCAAATTATTTCTTCTTAAACTTCCTATTAATGACTTGTTTTTAGTATAAAGTAATTAATAAAGTATAAATTATATGATTATATTTTATTATGGTTATGGAACAAACATATTCCACCTTCTATCTATCCTACGAAAAACTAAATCACCATACGTGTATACGTACGGCTTATTGTATCCACACCGTGGTGTAATCTATTTTTCACCACCATATTACTTGGATATATATAATTAAGGAAATAATATATATATATATATGATTATTATAAAATTATATGGATTTTGGTACAAAATATCTATCATCCACTTCTATACCATTTCACAATTATGGAAATAATGTCGTCGTGTGTGCGTACATACATCCTATCGTCTCCACAATATAATGAGATTCATTATACTTGATCTTAAATAAAACTTGATTATATAAATGAATTAAATTAATAAATATGATATATATTATACTAATATCATTCTATTAACTATATAAATATATCCTAATAAGATGAACTTATCCCAAAAAAACATGCATAAGAAAATAAAGAAGTTAGTACCCAATGGACGAGCAATAATGTTACTAACAAATATGTGATAATATGATAATATATAAGTACTATGACTCAACAATAATAAAATTAAATAATTTAAATCATTATGTAGTATGTTTGGATATATAAACAAAGTATAGTGTTTTTAAGGTAAGGTATTTTTCTCACATTTATTTCTATGGGACATATGCCTTATACACCACCAGTTTTTTTGAGTGTTGTTTATGTTTCCCATTAATGTTTTTATGATTAGTATTATTAAGGTTATAAGATGAATATAATTTTATTTATTTTATGATTCATATAATTCTACTGATTATAAATTGGTAAGGGATAATTTCATAATCTCATTATTATCTAAGATTGTTTATACGTAAGTATTTACAGGGGTATATTTAACATCAATGTCCATATTTCCCAATTATTTATTCCAAAATATTCTTTCAATTATTCAAAAAATATTTATAGTCAATTTTATCAATTGGTGAATTTTTATTAAATGGTATGAAAGGAATCTTTTTCCTTTTTGATATGAGGTAATTTTTTACTTTTCTAGCAAAAGTATAAGGGTACTATTTTTTTAATTTATACAACATGAATGGATTTTTATATTTTCATAACACCTTATTTCCATGAAGCTTAATTTAAATGATTTCAATTTTATTTTCAAATAAATTATTTTTTTTTAAAATTTTATGGCATTTTTAGAATAGAAATTTTTTTGAAGAATAAAGGATGTTTCCCTCAAAAATGAATTTCATGTGTTATATCAAAATTATTTTCCTCTAAGATGGAATTATCTAATATGGTTATGTTTCAATTATAATTTCCTTATTATTACTATGTTTTTGTTATGTTTATTATGGAATTCTATTTCTGAAATCCATTTGTTTTATATGGATCATGTTATAATGGAATGATATTTAAAGAAATCCATTTTATTCGTTGGGTTATGCTATGGTAAATGATTTATGCTTTTTTGGCACATGTAATAATGATTAAATTATGATATTGGTGGGACCTATATCTACCTCTAATTAATTGGGTAAAGATTTATATCTCATGAGATATAAATGACTGGAATGGAATGTAAATCTTGTTTAGTAATACAGGACTGGAATGACATATAAATCTAGTTCATTTGTATAGAGACGGAACAAAGAGTGAACTCAGTTCAGTATAGGACATTTTCCATTATAATGGCCTTGGAAATGATCATTGGATAATATGGAAATGATTTTCTATTCTTATTTTTTTCCCAAAATTCCATGTTTTATTAAAAATTTATTTTCTCATGGCTCATGTTCCTTTATGATTTATGTCTTATGGACTACCATTATTTATTGCATGACTCACGATTTTGATATACAAGGTATGAATCTCAAAAGTTATGGTCAATTTTTTAAATTTTTATGTTTATCTTCTGTTAGATAATTTATATTCTTACCCTTACTGAGCATTTGAGATCACCCTTTTTATATGTTTTCTTTTCCATAGGATATAATGAAATTTTTTAGGTACGAAAAATAAATGGTAAGATCTTTGTGGGAGATTTGGAAGATCTTTCACAAAATTATAAGAGTGTGTTCAAAGTTTTTAAAGTCACTAAACTAATATGGTCTTTGGGAATATATTTTTGTAATGTATTAAGTATTCTGAAAAAGTGGTGTAATGTCCATCTACATCAATCTAGGAGATTTAATGATGGTATCATATTTTAGTTTTAGTTAAGCTTTGGAAACTAGGATGTGAAAACTTTAGTGAGGTCAATAAATATATTGGTATAGATATGTCTTAGGATGACCTAAGGATAAGTTTAATTACAGGTTACAGTCCTATAATTTTGGTAACATTCATGAATAAATTTAGATTAAACATAATATATCCTAGATTGAAATATTATATGTAATTTCCATTGGTTATATAATTTTAATCAATCATAATTATTTCTCAAACAATCATTTATAGTCTTAGTCAATAGATAGAAGTAGATAGAACATTGTTATCCTTGAATGTTTCAGATGGAAATATTATAGGAATTATTAAAACTAATTTCCTACGTGGAAATCTCAAAAACAGAATCACGAAGGTTGTATGAGTATTGATTATACTACTGCGGATAAAGAGATTATAAATTAAATGTGAAAGGTATGGGATATTCTAGTATTATTATTTACTTTAAACCTAAGAATATTGGTTACATTAAAGTTGAGGAACCTTAAGACAGTATTCATATTTTAGGAAAGACTAAGATGATGGATCCTGAGTGATGTTTTAAGAATAATGTTTGGTGATTGAGGTTTATATGTTTCATATTTCAAGGAATATGTTATAAGATTCATGAAATATATAATTATTTTGAGTATAAGTTTTTCATTGAGGATTTTAAAGGATATGATGAATGGTGACGATGACAAATAAAAGTTTTTTAAGGGTAAGGTAATATTTTTTAAGAACACATAATTAAGGGAAATATAACCCTTAATATATCCCTTATGTTAAGATAATGATGTTTAGATTAAGATATGTTGGATATGAATAAGTAAATTAGATGTTACCACTTTCTTGGGAACAAATTATAGAGTTGATTTTAAGAGGGCTATGATATCATGGATGAATTATACTACTTTTTAGAACTTAAGGAATATATACAATAAGATTTGGAATAAAGAAACATTCATGTTTTCAATAATAATATATATTAATTCAGGTTATTACCATGACTCAAGAGAATACATGATGAAGGTCTTCATAAGTTTTTAATGTGACCAATAATAGATACCTTATGATATATGGTGTATAAGTGTTAAGTAAATTTAGTGAAACTCTTTCTAATGTCTTGGAATTTCATATTTCAGAAGGATTGTAATCTTATCCATTTATGGAGAGTGTAATTTAAACTCCAGATGATGTTTGTTATATTAAAGTCTTATCCCACTATAGGTGGACTTATGCATATTTAATAACTTGTGTTAACTTTTTTCTGATAATCATAGATGGAATGAGCCAACATTCTCATGTTCTACTAATGATTTAGGAATGAAAAATTCAAATTCATTTCATGGAATAAGAGATGAAGTGTAAAATTGTTCGAGGCATGACCAATAGTGAGATTGTACTGAAATCAAGTAAGTGTATCTTCTCATGTAAATTCTTCAACATTAAGAAAAGTTATTGTAATGTAAAATGGTGTATTATTATCATAATTTTTTGGATATCAATGAACAATTTCATATTTATTTATTTTATGGTTTTGTGATTTTAAAATTTTTCTAGATCACCCACTTTCTAATGATTTGTGATCTTTATCAATCTCTTTGATTATTTCTTCTTTTCCTCCTTGTTCATATCTTCACATATGTTCTCATACATAGAGACCTAGTTATGATTTACTTTGTGTAACTACTATTTTTTGAAATATTCCGTTCTAAATGTAAGTTTTAGACTTTTTTACCCTATGGGTTTCTAAGAAAGGAACCTTCATGTATTAATCCCTTTATAACCCAAATGAATTTCGAGGTCCAAACTCATTTTAGGGGGGATATAATGTAACACCATGATATTTTCATGAGATATATTTTTTTTATTTCTTTGATGTCTTGGGTTGTATGATACATGAAGATAAGCTTGGGCTATATGAAACACTTTCTTATCTTGTGGTATATACAACACAATGCTTGGCTTGTGTTACACACAATTTCATGTTCTTTTGATAAAATTCATTCCATGGAAGACCGAGTTTAAGAGAACAACTAGATATTATTGTTTTACCTTATAAACTATTCATTATAATGTTGGGAATGAATATTATTAACTGAATTAAAAAATATTCTTAATTCATTAGTATAGAACATTTTTTAAATTAAATAAAATTAAATGTTTTTCTGAAAAAACTATTTAAGTTAAAATAATTGATTTTATTCAATAATAAAATCACAATTAATTGATTTTATTAATAAAATATACATGTAATATATTAAATATAATGTTTAAAATTCATCTTATATGTTTTTTATTCATGATATAAGAACAAATTCATTTTTTCATATAAAAGGATAATTTTTCAAAAAAGGTATTTTTACCGCCATTTGATGGAGGACCAATTTTAAATATTTTTTTGGAACTTTTATAAGTTCAATTTGAGAAAATTAAATTCTTATTTGTAATTGGGACATCAAAATTTAGTTTAGATATATTTTTGTTATTTTTCTAATAACTATCATAATTTAGTGAAAGGTGAAAAATACTACATTATAATTCAGAACTACATTTTCATCTAATTTATTTATATTATTAGATTATAATTTTAATTTGTTTTAAAGTATAATTATATTATGTTTTTATTATTTTATACAATTTTTTTCATTAAAAGTAGTTTCACACTGAAATTTGATATAAACACATGTCAATATTTTGATGGTTTTTTATTTTTAAAAACTCATTTTATCTTTTCCTCAACAGGATTAATTTTTTTTAAATTATTGCAACATATGTGTTTAAAATTTTGAAAAAATGATTAAATATTTGGAATCAGTGGGTCCAAATTTTGTTAATAGGTTACTTTTATTTTTTGTATGTTATGAATAGTAAGTGTGGTATTTTTAATAACACAGTTAAAGGTAAATGGGGTGATTTAGATATCATATTAATTTTTTAAATACAATACAATTACCCTAACACCTTCCAAAATCCTTTTGGATGTGTAAAAATTTACCCTTCACACCTAAGGATAGTAATTGAATCATTTAAAATAATTTTTTTAATTAAATTAAATAAATATTTTTAAAATTAAAGAGAGTGACACGAAAGTGATAAAATGTCACCCTCTTATTTTGTGTAAGTATAATAATTTTAATATTTTTATAAACATGAAAAAACATAAAAAATAAATTTTGAACAGAATTCTAATGAATGTATTTAAATCATGGTAATTTATTTGTAATTTTTAGAGATTAAATAATTACCTTAATGGGTTATACAATGATGATGCAAAAATTATTTAATTGATGAAAAATCAATAAAATAATTTTAATTAAAAAGATAATAACAATTAGAAGATACAAACATTTTTAAAAAATATAATTGATCGAATATATCTTAACCACAATAATTCAAGGGTCAAGTTATTGACTATTTGGAGCCTTATAGAAGATATTATAATACTTATATTATTTTATAAAAAGTGATTATCAACTTTTCACATTCAAGTTTTAATAAGAAACAATTTTTAATGTTATATTTTCCAAAAGATATATTCTACTAAGAGTGTTATAATTAAATCTAGTAGATTTAACTTTATCGTAGTATTTTATTTTTATTTTTTATTCAACAAATAGGTGTATTAAAGAATTACAAAAAACTGATGTAATAATTATTTTATTAATGAAAATATAAAATTAATGTTATTAAAAATATTAAAAAAATATAATTTTGGATATATAATATATAAAATTAATTTTCAAGATTACCTTGACCCCATATATATATAATAAAATATTTTTTGGAGGATAACATCTAATCTTGATATTTTAAAAAATATATGAATTTAATATTTTCAAAATTGACACTATTGTTGTTTTGTAAAAATAGTGTTTTATTAAATTATTTAAAAATAAAAAAACATTTTTAAAAATATATAATAAATATTATATGTTCTAAAATGTTCTAAATTATTTATTTATGATTTAATTGAAATAAAATCTGTAAATATTTCACTCTTTCAATATTGAAATATTTATTACCCTAGTTAAAATTAAATAGAATAACTAAGTGATAAATTAAAATTATAAGGCCCAAATGTATATCATTACTTGTCTAAAAATTATTATTTGATGAGATTAAAACCTTATCTCATATCATATTATTAATTAGGAAATTTTTTGGGTTTTTTTATGTGGTTTTATTTTGTTATAAATTAACAATTTTGGAGATTCTAAAAGTGATCCACACCTCAATTATAAAAGGTCACCTCCTCACTCACCTATTATCTTTGTATTGAGTCCTAAATATCTGGAATACCCTTCCAATTTCCTATGACAACCCTGATCTTTTATTACACAATTAAACATAATTTATTACATAAACTTCACTTGATACAACATAGAATATTGAGAGGTCTAGTGTCTTTGGGGCTTAGGATCATTGCATAACCACTTAAAACATGAATAAATAACATCTTTATTGAAAACTTCTTTTACATGACCACTACATTCCCTCGTACTTAGCATTGCATGGGATAACCTGAGGACATTCATAAAAAAAGGGTGATCTATAAAGCCCAGTAAGGGAATAATCATGGAATAACATGAGAATACAATACATGTTACACAATGGGAATATATATATATCACAATAGAAGCATAAACATAAAGGAATGATAAATCATGATAATCATAACATAGAAATGTGGCAACAACACTTAACATGGAATTAGCATGAGCCAAGGCTCATTGCACATGGAGCATGAGTAAATCCACATTGCACATGAAGCACGAGTAAAACCACATTACACTTGAATTATAAAGATTCAAAACCCATTACGCGTGAAGTATCATGACACTATACTTTACCCAATGCATTGGAGCGCTGTAAGGGTGCACCCTTCTTAAACCTTTCATTTCATGCATAAGTGTGTCACATGGATAATAAAACATGGATTCATAAAACGTCATAATTTATTCCACGATAAAGGAATGTGTAATTAATACATGAAACTTTATAATCAATAATTAAATGTGCCTAAAGGTGAATACCCTTGATAGATAAATGGGCATGGTATCCACTACACAATGGCATTGGCTGGGAAAATCGGTGCAATTTCGGTAGCGTAACTGTGTGACGTAAGAATTCATAAAAATGGTTGATGAGAGAAAAAGGAGTGCATCATCATATTTAAATGAAATGTATAGTAATAGTGTCATATAGATACATTTCCCAACAATTTTAATGGAAATTAGATTCATGATACAAAAATAATTTCATGAATGTAAAAGAGTAGAGAGAAATTCCTTTCAGAATTTCTGAATAGTAACGGGTGTACATGAAAGGCATTTAATGAGAGATAAATGGGTCTCCCATCATTCAAACATAAATATGGAAGTATGGGGGAGGTTCTAAACCATACCCCAACATTTATAATTGAAATGAAAAGGGAATAACATTTTAAAGAATATTGGACAAAAATGAGAAAGGAAGAAAACCCCTTACTTGGAAGTATGTTCCAAAGGCTTGAGAGAGGATTCCTGAGAGATTGGGGAACATTGGGAGTATTCTAGAGAGAGTAGGGTAGAGTTTGGATGAAATAAAATGGATTTGATTGAGGAGGAAGTGGGTGCTTGGGTGGGTTTATATAGGAAAGGTGAGGGAATTATTTATTATTTAGGTTCGGGACCCTCACATTAAACTAATCAAAACCATAAACCCGCCCATGGTTTTTTCCCATGGTTTTTTGGAAAAAGGAAGTGGAAAAAAATATTTTATAAGTCCAAAGTCTGAACTTCTTAAAATAATGGGGTTGCTTATGTGGAGGTGAGTCACACACCCAAGGAAAACAATTTAAAAAGACAAAATGTTTAATAAGTCTTGAAGGGTTCACTAAAGCTTTGTAAAATAAATCAAACCAAACCAAAATCACATTATTTAAATGGTAAAACATATATTGGCCTAAAATAAGGTTTATATCATTTTATTACATCACTATTGGGTCATTATGATGTCATAAAACACATTATATATTTAAACAGTATTTAATTTTTACCCAAATGTTGGATTATCTCAGAAAATTATGAAAAATTCACCGTTGGATAATTTCGATGTCCTGATACCAAAAATAATATTCATTTTATCTAAATAATTATCTAAATAAGTTAATTTTCACATTTAAAATAAAAACCTACATTTATCAAAAATTCATGGGTTTCGACAAAAATGGCTTTCAAACCATAATAAAAATTACAATTGCATTAATAAAATTATATGATCATTTATATTTAATAAAAATTAATTTAATAAAACTAATTATATTTTATTAAATTATTATTTAAATCAAAAATTCATTAATTCATCAAAATATATTTCTTAGTTGAACATCAACTAAAAATACTATTTATGCTTTAAAAAACTATTTACAAGGTAACAATAATAAAATGAAAGTATATTCATCATTATATACAAAAATAATGTACATAACCATAGTGATAAGGTCTTGTTACATAACCCCTTATAACACCTGCATAAGACCTAAGAGTAAGGTTTTCAATGGTGATAGACTCTTGGGGTGTCTTGGATAACATTGCTCAGGTGGTAATCTCTATCAACTTCCACTTCTCTCATAGTCAGTCCCGCTCAAGATTAACATATTCAATCTTACTTGGGCTTGGTCAAGAGAAAAGCCCAAACATGCAACCTTTTTTCCAAGCTCTGAAAGATGGACTTTGTAGGGAGAAATTATATTGTATGAGGCCAACACTTCCTTTGTCTGAGTAAATTTGTATTTGTTAAAACCCTATATTTATACTAATCATGTGATCACTGTTCAACAGCTATATTACCAACGGTCACAATTCTTAAAATAAAACCAAAGAAGTTGACATTTTATATAAGAATTTTACATAAAGAGATGTTTAATTAGAGAAAGAGGTATTTCCATTAATGAATGTTTGGGCCATTACATTTCCCATATAAACTTCACTAGTTACATTATATATATTCTCTTCTTCTCTAAATACCAACTCTACTGCCTATAAGAGGATATTTAGAGGGTGCATCTCGAAGAAGAGGTAATCCCCTCTACCGATTATTTTAAATTATTAATTCTTATACTTAATATTCATGAGGTATTTAAAATTAAGTAATAAATAAAACATAAATTATATGATTATATATATTTATTTTTATGTAACAACCATATTCCACCGTCTATCCATCCTACAAAAAAGGAAAACACCACGCGTGCATACGTATGGCTTGTCGTAACCACATCCTTGTGTAATATGTGCTTCAGCACCATAATAATTGTATGGATATAATTATGGAAATAATATCTATATATGATTATTATAATATGATATTTATTCTGTAAAAAAATATATATCGTCCATTCCTATACCATTTCACAATTATGGAAATGATATCGTCGCTCATGCGTACATACAGTATATCGTCTCCACGATGTGATGTGATTCATTCTATATGATCATAATTAAAGCATGATTATATAAATGAATTTCAATAACAAATATGATATATATTATAATAATATAATTATTTAAATTATATAACTACAACATAATAATATGAACTTATCCAAAAAAACATGCGTAAAAAAATAACGAAGTTAATACCCAATGGATGAACAATAATGTTAATAATAAAAGGGTGATAATATTATCATATATTTTGGACTCATCATGTATTAATCATGTTTTAATGATCACAAATCTCATTAATGATCCCAAATCTTATTAATAATCACAAATCTCATTAATGATCACATATCTTATTCAACCTAGTTAAATACTATAAAATATATCCAATCATGTGTATTTATGTTTCAAGTTATCTCATGCTTTATAATGGTTAAGATCAATAAATTTCATAAAAATTATTGTTTAAGTCTGAATACAGTCATTTTCCTCAGTATAAGACACAGTAATCCAAACACAGTTAGCCTAACACAGTAAGCCTGACACCGTGAGCAAGACACCGTGAAGACAAGACACCGTGAACAAGACACTGTGAAACTCAGTGTAACACCCCAAGATTTTATAAAAAATATTCTTTTTAATTTCATTAATGTCTTGTGTTTTACGCTACACCAAAATAAGCTTTCACAACATGCATCCTTGACTTGTCTTGCATTACACGCAATCGCGACCTTCCTCGATAGTGTGTGTTGTGCGCAATACTGTGTTTTACTAAACAATGATATATTATTTAAATATTATTAAAACTAGCCGTTATAAATAGTGTTAACTAAATTTTGAATTTTATTACATTATTATTCATCTTACACATTTCTAGAACATGGTATAAGAACAAAATAAATTTTTCGGGTAAAATAAGTATTTTTCAAAAAATGCAGTTTTGCGGCCTTTTGATGGTACACCCAATTTTAATATATTTTTTGAAATGTTTATAAGTTCAATTTGACAAAATAAAATTCTTCTTTTGAATCATGATATAAAAATTTACATTAGATAAATTTTTGATATTTTTCCGATAACTTTCATATTTTAATGAATAGTAAAAACACGCTATATTTTAATTAAAAACAACTTTTTTCATCGTAATATCTTATGTGGTTAAATTATAATATTTAATTGTTTTAAAGTATAAATAGAATATATTTTTACCATTTAATATAATGTATGTCATTAGCATTGATTTTACCTTGAATTCGTAGGTTAAATCAATTCAATCTTTTGCAATGTTTTAAAGAAAAACCCGTTTTCTTTCGACAATGGGATTAATTTTAATTTAATTTTTGCAACTTTTGTGTATTGAATTTGGAAAAATGGATTCCATATTTGGAATCAGTGGATCAAAATTATGTTAATAAGCTACTTTTTATTTTTGGGAATTATGAATAGTAACTACGGTAAATTTTATTTACCATAGTTAAAGGTAAATCGGGTAATTAAGGATAAATATAATATTACCCTAACACTTGGAAAAATCCTATTGGATGGATAAAAGTAGACCCATATAACCTAAGGGTAGGATTAGATTCATTTTATGGACTTTCTTCCATGAAAATAATTTAATTATTATTAAAACCAAAGAATGTGACAACATGTCACTTTCTTAAATATTATATGTATAATAATTTTAATTTAGTGATAAACTTCATGAAACATCGAACATGAATAGTCTCAAGAAATATAATACAATTATCTACATCATAGGAATTTATTTATAATTTTTAGGGATTAAATAATTATCATTTATTATGACACAAAGATGATGGAGTAATTGTCTTATTAATAAAATATTTACATAATTGATGTTATAAATGCCCAAATAAATGTAATTTGAGACTTTTTATGACTTACACTAATTTTCTATAATACTATGACATGTTATTGTTGATTTAAGTTACATGGTTCGAACTTATCATTCTGTTATGAATTTCATAAAAATCATGTACCAAATAGTGTCAAAATTGACATAAATTAGTTTTTAAAACAAATATTATATTATTAATTGTTATTTTATTCCTAAAAAATATAAGGTTCGGCAAAATGACTTATATAAGGTTATATATATTAATAATAAACAACTTGTGGTTAGTTTGTCTTGATATAGTATGTTTATTAACCATATAGTGTAAGAAAACAAAAAGACACAGTAAAAGATAAATTATTTAACTTAGAGTTAAATCTAATTGATAAGGTTAAAATAATAACATAAACTTGTCTAAATCCTATTGGATGAGAGTATTGCGACCTATACCCACTTTAGCTTCGAAATAAGACCCTTTGTAACCATTATAAACCTAATTTGACCTTAATATAAAATAATATTTTGAGATTTTCCTAAGGTGCCCCTCTCCTCCCTTCTAAAAGGGCACCTCCTCCCTCTCCTCCTCACACCAATTTGAGCATTTAAGCTAGTCCAACCCCTGAAAAACTCTCTTCTCCACTTCCCTAGTATCATCCTATAGGTCCTTGTCTTCTTCAAAGACCATCCTTAGTTACTTAATTGGAGGTTAAGTGAAGGCGCGTCAAAAAGAGGTAATATCCATTACCGATCTTTTTCAATTTCTTTCTTCTTCAACATCTTATTATTTAGTTGTTTAATGATAATTTAACAACATCAGTCTTTCTTATATACTGATATGTTATTATAAATATGAAACAATTCTAATTAACCTTCTATCCATCCTACGGAAAAAGTAAATCACCGCGCGTGCATACGTACGGAATATCGTCTCCACGCCGTGGTGTAATCTATTTTCCGCCACCACATTAATTGGATGGGTATAATGGTGTAATGAGTTACTATATATGATTATTATAAAGTGATATTGATACTAAAATATTATGCATACACTTCAACACAATTCCACGACCATGGGAATGATATCATCGCTCGTGCGTACGTACGGACTACCGTCTCCATGACGCGATGAGATTCATTCTCCACGTTAACCATTCATGAATGATTATAAAGTATATATAATCAGTAATAATGAAATATATGACTTAATAATGATTATGGATTTATTTTTATATATATGTATGTCATCTACTTAATTCCATTCAACTCAATAAGGAAAAATAAACAGCGTTCATGCGTACGTACGGCCTACCATCTCCATGAACGGTGTATTTCTTTCCATTTACTGATTTATTATATATATGTATATTCTGAATATATATTATATATAAACCATGTTTTATATTCTGGAATTAAGTAATCATGATCTATGTAATCATATGAATAATTACAAGTCAAAACACGGACGACAAATGAAATAATTTTACCCAAAATGCTTCTTTAACATGGAATTTACAAAAGAACGGGTAATATAAAGCCATAAGTGAACCATATATGATATCATAACAATGATTATGATTCTGGAATAAGTCAATTACATTATTTAAATCATTATACAGGAGGTCCGGACACATATGAAGCAAATCGGACCTAAGGTAAGGGAAAATATCACAATCTCATTTTTATCCGAGATTGTTTATACTTTGGTATTTACGGGGGTGTATTTTATCATCCACATCCATTTTTCCTAAATATGTAATATTTATATCCTTATACAATAGTTTATATCCAATTTTAACCTTCGATGAGTTTTTAGTAAAAGATATGAAAGGAATCTTTTGTCATTTTTCGTACGAGGTACTTTTTGACTTTTCCGACAAAAGTACGAAGAATGTTTTTTTTAACTTATACGGCATGAATGGATTTTTAAAACATTATTTCCAAGAATATTCCTATAAAAGTTTTCAAGTTTATTTTTAATCAAATTATTTTAGTTTAATATTTGTACGGCATGTTAAGAAAGGAAAAGTTTTTTTGAAGCAGAAAGGATATTTTCCTCAAGAATGGAGTTCAAGTGTTTTATCAAAATTATTTTCCATCTAAGATAATAAAGGGTTCTGTTTTTATCACTATTATTACATTTATTTGATTATTTTGTGATTAAATTATATTTTTATGAATTCCTTTATCTTATATGAATTGTTTTATGATGTCACAATGTTTAAGATTCCCATTTTTATTACATGGGTTATGATATGATGTATGGTTTTTCTGATTTTGTGGCACACATAAGAATGGTATCATTATGAGATGGGTGGGACCTATATCTCCCTCAAATGAATTGGGTAAAGATTTTATATCTCATGAGATAGACATGGCTGGAATGGTAGGTTATACCGGTTCAGTGAAACAGGACTGAAACGAGGAGTGAACTCGGTTCAGAAAGGGACTTTGTCCACTAAGATAGTCTTGACAATGAGTCTTGACTAATAAGAAATTATTCTCTATGATTATGTGTGTATGACACAAAGTTTCATGTTTTAAGTTATGATTATTGGGATTACATTTCACTACTATGATTTATGCCATGTTATGAAATTATGATCTCTTTTGCAGGTTAAGATTTCCAAAATGTGATGTTCTTATGAATATGATGTGATTGATATTTCTTTTATTTACCCTTACTGAGCATTTGAGCTCACCCTTTTATGTTTTCTTTTCCCCAGGATATAAAGAAAGGTTTTAGGTAAAAAAGGGAAGATCTTTATGGGAGATGTTGAAGATCTTTCACCACGATTAGAAGATTTTATTCCGAGTTTCCAAAGACACTAAACTATTATGATCCTTGTGTGTGTGTTTTTGTTATGTACTAAGTATTCCGAAAAAGTAGTGTAATGTCCATGTACTTCAGGCTTCAGGTCTCTACAGTTGGTATCAGAGGAAAGGTTTAGTCAACCTTTGGAAACTAGGATGCGAAAACGTTAGTGAGATCCCTAGAGATATTACTAAGGTATGTCTAGGGATGTCCCTAAGGATAAGCATACGTATAGGATATAGTCCTAGAACTACAGTAATGATCTTAGAATTTAACCTAAGATGTTAGATATTAAGGGTACTCCCCCTTTACTATGTTGTTTTCCCTAGCATTATTTTTGCCTCTCACTCTATTCTTTTTGGGTTTTAGACGATGGTTGGAACCCGAAGGAACCGTGTTGATCACTGTAATGGACAATGCAATGATTTTCCTCCTGAACAAACAAGTGTTATGGGAGATGGAGTGCAAAATCTTATTTCTATACTTACACAAGCTATGAATCATTCTGGACTTCCAAATTAGCAGAGAAGGGAACAATATTCTATTGAGTCCTTCATGAGGCAACGTCCACCTTCTTTCAGTGGGTCTTCCGATCCACTTGTTGCTGAACAAGGGATCAGTACCACTGAAAAGATATTTTCTGTTCTTCAATGTTCTGAACATGATAAAGTCATCTTAGCAGTATATCGTTTGGAAGGTGAAGCTGATCAATGGTGGAATCTTATCAAGAATACGAGGCCAAGAGATGAAATTGAGTCCATGGAATGGGACGAGTTCAAGAACTTGTTTTTCAGAAAGTACTTCCCTCGTATTCTTAGAACAAAGATGGAAAAGGAGTTTCTTGAGCTGAAGTAGAAGGATGATGAATCTGTTGGTATATACGAAGCGAATTTTATAAGACTTGCAAGGTATGCATCTGGCATTATCCTCCAACCTGAAAGTAAAGTTGATCGATTTTTCAGTGGCTTAAAACCAAGTCTTTGAAGGGAATTAACTATAAGAGACTTCAGTAGCTATGAAGAAATTGTGCTTTGTGCTATTAAGGTAGAAATGGAAGTTGGTGTTACTTATCCATCTCATAGTTTTGACAAGAAACGAAAGATGGAGTTCAAGGAGATATCTCAGAATAATGGTGAAAAGAAGATGAATGTTTCCTTATGCACAAAGAGTGGAAAGAAGCATGGTGGAGATTGTCTTAAAGGGACTAGAAAATGTTTTATGTGTTGAAAAGAAGGTCATCAAGCAGCTGAGTGTCGAAGTAATGGAAAAGGGGTTTCTAATGATGTGAATAAAGCAAAGAATGCAGAGAATGCACCACCAACACTTCAATGCTTCAAGTGCAAGGAAATGGGGCATTATGCTAATAAATTCCCTAATCCAAGGGTTAGTGATGATCGACATGAGCAACCGCTTATGGCAAAGGACAAAGGGAATTCACATGCGATCACTATTGGTGATGTTGAATATGACAACGATGTGGTGGAATGATTAAGTGTTTATGTAATGGGATTCCAAAATAATGTTGTATCATGGAGTATTGGAATATTTATCCATTGGTCTAATGTGGTATTCAAAGTGATTGAGATATTTTTGGAAATAAGATGATATGCGCATAATGAAGGGAAAACGATAAAATGAAATGTTTAACAGTATTCATGAGCTCATGATTGATATAAGGACTAAGTGATATCATGGTTTGAGTATATATAATTTTGACGATTTTGGTATGTGGAAAGTGTTAACTTTTAACTGCATTCAAGTGTTCACTATGGTTCAATGGGTATTCATTTTTTCTAGAAAATACATGATTAAGGTATTCACATGATTGGAAGGTGACCAACAATATATATATATGGGGGATAAATGATGGTATTCACATGCTTGGTTGATGACATTTCAAGTAATTGTTTTCTTTATACTATGAGTGTGGACCGAAGTATTTTAGATAAGCCCAAATATTGGAATGGATTATGTTGGATATATGCTAAGTATTGTTTAAGGATAGAACTTTTTTTTTGATATTACTGAGGGGATTTTATAGTAATGTGGTTTTAGAAAAAGGACAACCTGCAGGACGGGCGACAACCCATCGCGTCGGACAATGCTGTGGGAATCGAACCCACAACCGAAGTGTGACTGGCCTTTATCGCCTACCACTGGCCTATAGGAAGTCCCTGTTTAGTAGAAACTAGTTTTATTATATTAAGCAGTATGATATATGAATTATAACTCCATTTTAGGAACCATATATCATTAATCTCACTATAGATGGACTTATGTATTTTTTGATAACTTTTCTAACCTTTTATTTGAGACAGATGGAATGACCCATCATTCTATCACATGATCTTCTAACATGTCATGAATGACAAATTCAACTTCATTTATTTAAGAGATGAAGTGTAAATTGTCCAAAGAACGACCAACGGTGAGACTATACCGAAATCACGAAAGTATTTCTTCTAATTTTCAATTTCATCAACTTTAAGGAAACGATCTTGAAAACCAAAAATGTTGTCCTAGTGCTCTTATATCTGATGAATCAGATGGTACCTTAGATCATCACAAATTTATGGCTTTGTGATTGCTGGCTTTTCCAAAGCCATGTTCTCTACCACTCTCCATCGGAACATGATGGTTAGATTTCTCTTCCATATACATATTTTCACCTATGTGGAGACCCAGTGATTAGTTTATTTGGGTAACCGTTACGTTTCAAACTTTTGTTTTCAAATATTGGTTTTGGTAATCCTTTTTACGATGTGGGTTTCTATTAAAGAAACTTTTGAATAGTAAACCATTTATAACCCCGACGAATTTCGAGGGCGAAATTCCTTTTAAGGGGGGTAGAATGTAACACCCCGAGATTTTATGAAAAATATTCTTTTTAATTTCATTAATGTCTTGTGTTGTACGCTACACCAAAATAATCTTACACAACATTCATCCTTGACTTGCCTTTCATTACACGCAATCGCGACCTTCCTCGATAGTGTGTGTTGTACGCAATACTGTGTTTTACTAAACAACGATATATTATTAAAATATTATTAAAACAAGCTGTTATGAATAGTGTTAACTAAATTTTTAATTTTATAACATTATTATTCATCTTACACATTTCTAGAACATGGTATAAGAACAAAATAAATTTTTCAGGTAAAATAAGTATTTTTCAAAAAATGCAGTTTTGCCTCCTTTTGATGGCGCACCCACTTTAAATCTAGTTTTTGACATGTTTATAAGTCCAATTTGACAAAATAAAATTCTTCTTTTGAATCAGGATATAAAAATTTACATTAGATAAATTTTTGATATTTTTCTGATAACTTTCATATTTTAATTAATAGTAAAAACACGCTATATTTTAATTAAAAACAACTTTTTTCATCGTAATATCTTATGTGGTTAAATTATAATATTGAATGGTTTTAAAGTATAAATATAATATATGTTTACCATTTAATATAATGTATGTCATTAGCATTGATTTTACCTTGAATTCGTAGGTTAAATCAATTCAATCTTTTGCAATGTTTTAAAGAAAAACCTGTTTTCTTTCGACAACGGGATTAATTTTAATTTAATTTCTGCAACTTTTGTGTATTGAATTTGGAAAAATGGAATCCATATTTGGAATCAGTGGATCCAAATTATGTTAATAAGCTACTTTTTATTTTTGGGAATTATGAATAGTAACTACGGTAAATTTTATTTACCATAGTTAAAGGTAAATCAGGTAATTAAGGGTAAATATAATATTACACTAACACTTAGAAAAATCCTATTGTATGGCTAAAAGTAGACCCATATAACCTAAGGGTCAGATTAGATTCATTTTATTTACTTTTTTCCATGAAAATAATTTAATTATTATTAAAACCAAAGAATGTGACAACATGTCACTTTCTTAAATATTATAAGTATAATAATTTTAATTTGGTGATACAATTCATGAAACTTAGAACATTAATAGTATCCAGAAATCTAATACAATTATCTACATCATAGGAATTTATTTATAATTTTTAGAGATTAAATAATTATCATTTATTATGACACAAAGATAGTGCAGTAATTGTCTTATTAATAAAATATTGACATAATTGATCTTATAAATGCCCAAATAAATGTAATTTGAGACTTTTTATGACTTAAACTAATTTTCTAGGTTAATATGACATGTTATTGTTGATTTACGTAACTTGGTTCTTACTTATCATTCTGTTATAAATTTCATAAAAATCATGTACCAAATAGTGTCAAAATTGACATATATTAGTTTTTAAAACAAATATTATATTATTAATTGTTATTTTATTCCTAAAAATATAAGGTTCGGCCAAATTACTTATATAAGGTTATATATATTAATAATAAACAACTTGGGGTTCGTTTGGCTTGATATAGTATGTTTATTAACCATATAGTGTAAGAAAACAAAAAGACACGATAAAAGTTAAATTATTTAACTTAGAGTTAAATCTAATTGATAAGGTTAAAATAATAACCTCAACTTGTCTAAATCCTATTGGATGAGAGTATTGTGACCCATACCCACTTTAGCTTCGAAATAAGACCCTTTGGAACCATTATAAAAAGAATTTGACCTTAATATAAAATAATATTTTGAGATTTTCCTAAGGTGCCCCTCTCCTCCCTTATAAAAGGGCACCTCCTCCCTCTCCTCCTCACACCAATTTGAGCATTCAAGCTCGGCCAACCCCTGCAAAAATCTCTTATCCACTTCCCTAGTATCATCCTAGAGGTCCTGGTCTTCTTCAAATACCATCCTTAGTTCTTTAAGTGGAGGTTAAGTGAAGGCGCATCAAAAAGACGTAATATCCATTACCAATCTTTTTCAATTTCTTTCTTCTTCAACTTCTTCTTCTTTAGTTGTTTCATGATAACGTTATAACATAAGTATTTATTATATAATTATATGTTATTATAAATATTAAACAACTCTAATTAACCTTCTATCCATCCTACGGAAAAAGGAAATCATCGCGTGTGCGTACGTACGAAATACCATCTCCACGCCGTGGTGTAATCTATTTTCCGCCACCACCTTAATTGGATGGGTATAATGGTGTAATGAGTAACTATATATGATTATTATAAAGTTATATTTATACTAAAATAGTATACATACACTTAGACACAATTCCACGACCATGGGAATGATATCATCGCTCGTGCGTACGTACGGACTACCGTCGCCACGACGCGATGAGATTCACTCTCCATGTAAACCATTCATGAATGATTATAAAGTATATATAATAAGTAATAATGAAATATATGACATAATAATGATTCTGGATTTATGTGTATATATATGTATGTCATCTACTTAATTCCATTCAACTCAATAAGGAATAGAAAACAGCGTTCATGTGTATGTACGGCCTACCGTCTCCATGAACGGTGTATTTCTTTCCATTTACTGATTTATTATATATATGTATATTCTGAATATATATTATATATAAACCATGTTTTATATTTTGTAATTAATTAATCATGATCTAAGTAATCATATGAATAATTACCAGTCAAAACACGGACGACAAATGAAACAATTTTTCCCAAAACGCTTCTTTAACATGGAATTTACAAAAGAACGGGTAATATAAATCCATAAGTTAACCATATATGATATCATAAAAATGAGTATGATTCTGGAATAAATAAATGACATTATTTAAATCATTATAGAGGAGGTTCGGACACATATGAAGTAAATCGGACCTAAGGTAAGGGAAAATATCACAATCTCATTTTTATCCGAGATTGTTTATACTTTGGTATTTACTGGGGTGTATTTTATCATCCACATCCATGTTTCCTCAATATGTAATATTTATATCCTTATACAATATTTTATATCCAATTTTACCCTTCTATGAGTTTTTATTAAAAGATATGAAATGAATCTTTTTTCGTTTTTCGTACGAGGTACTTTTTGACTTTTCTGACAAAAGTACGAAGAATGTTTTTTTAACTTATATGGCATGAATGGATTTTTAAAACATTATTTCCAAGAATATTCCTTTAAAATTTTTCAAGTTTATTTTTAATCAACTTATTTTAGTTTAATATTTGTACGACATGTTAAGAAAGGAAAAGTGTTTTTGAAGCAGAAAGGATATTTTCCTCAAGAATGGAGTTCAAGGGTTTTATCAAAATTATTTTCCATCTAAGATAATAAAGGGTTCTGTTTTTATCTCTATTATTACATTGATTTGATAATGTTATGATGGAATTATATTTTTATGAATTCCTTTATCTTATATGAATTGTTTTATGATGTCACGATGTTTAAGATTCCCATTTTTATTACATGGGTTATGCTATGATGTATGGTTTTCTGATTTTATGGAACACATAAGAATGGTATCATTATGAGATGGGTGGGACCTATATCTCCCTCGAATGCATTGGGTAAAGATTTTATATCTCATGAGATAGACATGGCTGGAATGGTAGGTTATACCGGTTCAGTGAAACGGGACTGAAACGAGGAGTGAACTCAGTTTAGAAAGGGACTTTGTCCACTAAGATAGTCTTGACAATGAGTCTTGACTAATAAGAAATGATTCTCTATGATTATGTGTGTATGCCACAAATTTTCATGTTTTAAGTTATGATTATTGGGATTACATTTCACTACTATGATTTATCCCATGTTATGAAATTATGATCTCTTTTGCAGGTTAAGATTTCCAAAATGTGATGTTCCTATGAATATGATGTGATTGATATTTCTTTTGTTTACCCTTACTGAGAATTTGAGCTCACCCTTTTATGTTTTCTTTTCCCCAGGATATTAAGAAAGGTTTTAGGTAAAAAAAAGGGAAGATCTTTATGGGAGATGTTGAAGATCTTTCACCACGATTAGAAGATTTTATTCCGAGTTTCCAAAGACACTAAACTATTACGATCCTTGTGTGTGTGTTTTTGTTATGTACTAAGTATTCCGCAAAAGTAATGTAATGTCCATGTACGTCAGGCTTCAGATCTCTACACTCAGACTGTGAAGCTCATAACGTGACACTTAGACCATGACACTCATACATCGTGTGAAGGAGACACTGTTTTCATAACATACTGTGACGTCGTTTCATAAACTATTTTTTCATCTTTCAATTTAATTCTTAACAGTCATATTTGATGCCTTTAATGCACTGAAATAATTAATGTTTCTTTGTAGACATAGTACAAGGTATGAGGTACAAAACACATGGAACCTGTCGGCTAAAACACATGCATTCGAAAATAAAGAGTGGAGAGTGCCCAACAACCACACAGCATGACACTGAACTGAAAACAAGTGTGTGAGCACGACCACGAAGAACACTATGCAAGATTTTAAAAGAAATCATTTTGCACATGCATGCAATTCGACTCTGCTAAAGAACATATGAAGTACACTGGAATCCAGATAACACATTCACATTATCAAATCTTGTGGAGAACACAATCTGAATTGCGATACTCTATTTTTCAAGACAAAACCAGAGAAGGACTCAGAAGAATTTCTTCTTAATCAAAGGAGTCCAGAGCTGCAATTCAAATCACTAGAGCCTTGTAACCTCATATCTACTCTCTCTTATTGATTTTTTTACATACTTTTTGAGCAATGTGTGTACTCTGAATATTTTATACACACACTGACTACTGTTCTAAACTGAAGGATTTATAAATCCTTACACCAAACCCCTTATACTATTTTTTACCCATGGAAATGGTGGAAGATGTCCTTGTGTGTCCTGGTTATTGTTTTTTTCTACCCATGAAAACTGTAGAAGAGGTCCCTGTGTGACCTGGACAGTATTTCTACTATTTTTTACCCCAATCCAGGGTGTGGATCAAATTTTATTTATATAAACTTCTTGGTGGAAGTTGATCACCAAGTGGAGTGGATTAGGTCTCAACATGAGACTGAACCACTTGTTTTATATCCGCTGTGCTATTTAAATTTAGTCTTCTATATTTTACTACTTTATTGCATAATCCAAAAAACTCTAATTTCACTTTGATTGTTAGTCTTGTAAATAAGTTATAACTGATTTCTCTTTGTAGGATAACTTCAAAAGTAATATTAATAACACATATTAAGATTACCGAGAATTAATCAATCATCTAAGAAGTTTTTTAAATAGTCAAACTCTTATAACAGTATAACCTTGATTAACTGGGCTATTTCTATTTTTGGGGAAAACCAATTCTTTTAAAATAATATTTTTGTAACAAAAAATTTTATAGTTACTCAATTCACCCCTCCCCTCTTGGGAGAACTACTCTGACCAACATTTGGTATTAGAAGTTTCTTTATTAGGACTTTGTGTACTCTTACTCAACTGTGATTGTAGTTGTACTTTAAAGATCTATAAATTTCTATTAATTCTAAATTTCTAGATCTTTTAAAGTAATTTGTTAGTATGGATAATATATTGGAAGTTATTGTAACTAACAGACCACCATTCATTAATGGAACCAATTATTCTCAATGGAAAATTAAAATGAAAATGCATTTAGAAAGTATAAGCTTTGAAATTTGTTCATCAATTGTTGATGAATACAAACTTCATGTGACTGATTGGACTACATGGGACGAACCTACCAAACTTTCTTATAATAAAAATTGTAAATCCATGAATGCTTTATATTTTTCCTTAGGAGATGAAGAATTTAATAGGATTTCGGCTTGTAAAACTGCCCATGAAATTTGGGATACCTTGTGTGTCTCACATGAATGCACATATTGTGTAAAGGAAATGAGACTTAACACTTATACTATAAAATATGATAATTTTAAGATGAAAACTAAGGAGCCTATTTCTGACATGTATCATAGGTTTAATGAGATTGTTAACACAATTATTTCTCTTGGAAGAGAAGTCACTACCAAAGAACAGATCATGAGAATCCTTAGATGTCTATCTGACAGATGAAGGGGATCCTTTGTCTCAATTAGGGAATCATGGGTCATCAGCAAGCTACCAATAAAAGAACTCATTGGGAAATTGTTGATGTATGAGGAAGATCTTAAAGTCAATAAAGAGGAGGAGGATGAACCAGAGGGGAAATATGTAGCATTCAAGACCACCTTCTCAATGCACAAAGACAAAGGGAAACTGGAATCTCCTGTAGAAAGTTCCACCACTGAAAAATCATCACCTGACAGTGATGAGGAGATGTTTCAACTGGACATAAGATTAAAATGTTTTTACAAAAAGAAGAACATTTTCAGAAATCCTAACTTCAAGGGAATGAATGATCAAAAAGGAAACTGGAAAAAGGACTAGAAAATAAGTGACAAAACTGATGAAATTGTATGCTATGAATGTAAGTGCAAAGGACATATAAAGGCTGACTGTCAAAAGCTTAAGTATAAAAAGAATTATTAGGACAAGGATAAGAAGTAAAAAAAGGCAATGAAGGCAACTTGGAGTGCCTATGAGGATAGTTCAAGCGACTTAGAGAAATCACATGATGCACAAGCTAACAAAGATGATATGTGTTTTATAACAAACACATCTGAGGTAACACTGAACTCTTCTGTACATAATTCATACTACTCTGAAGAGGAAAGTGACTCTGAAAATATGACTAATGATGAAATGTTTGAATACTACAACATTCTTGAAGATACATGAAATGAATTAAAAGATAAATATAAATCATTGAAGAAACAGCATTCTCTCACTTTAAATGATAAATATAAACTTACTACAAAAAATGAAAAAAATGCTCAACTGCTCAAAGGAAACAATGAATTAAAAATGTCTAATGAGAAATTAAAATGTGACTTAGAAATGTTTATTAATGGGAAAAATACCCTTACCCAAATGCTAGGAAAACAAATTTACCCTAAATATAATACTGGCATTGGTTATCAACCTGGTAAAAGAAACCTTGGTAGAATGAATTTTATTTCCAAATCTAGGACATATAGTTTTGTTCCAAGTTCTGGACACAACTCAACTAGCTCAAGTCATGATACATACTATACTGTTTCAAGATTTTGTGGACCAAATACAGTTTATTTTTCAAAAACATTACATAATACTTATAGGAAACCTATGAGACAAATATGGGTTCCTAAAGAACTTATTATTAATTTTACTGGACCAAAACTTGTATGGGTACCAAAATCTGTCTTTGCTTGATCATGTTATAGGAAAGATACTTAAAGAGCTCCTGCAAGAATCTATGGTACTTGGACAGTGGGTGTTCAATGCACATGACAGGAGACTACTCATTCTTCAACAATCTGATAAAAGTATATGGAGGACATGTCACATTTGGTGACAACGCCAAAGGGAAAATCATTGGATTAGGCCAAATTGGTAACTCTGATTCGATTTTAATTTCTAAATTACTATTTGTTAATGGATTAAAATATAATCTACTTAGTATCTCACAATTATGTGATGATGGATATCATGTTAAATTTGAAAATGATGCATATAATTTCTTTAATTCTAAAGATGAATTAGTATTTTCTGCATCAAGGAATGGGAACATTTATTCTGTTAATTTATATTCCTTAGCCTCTCAAAATGCTTCATGTTTAAGTGTATTTCATAAATAATCTCAACTCTGGCATAGGAGACTAGGAAACTATAATGTTCACTCCCTTATAAAGATAACTAGAAAATGCCTAGTTAAAGACTTACCCAAACTTGAGTTTCCAGATGAAAAAGTGTGTAATCCTTATTAAAAGGGAAAATAACACAAAATCTATTTCAATCCAAAGAAAGAAGTTTCTTCTTCTCAACCTCTCGAATTGGTTCACATGGATTTTTTTGGACCATCTAGAGTTCCTAGTTAAAATGGGAAGCACAATGTTTATGTTCTGGTAGATGATTTTTCTAGATATACCTGGACCTTATTCATGGCTCACAAAAGTGAAGCCTTCTCTTATTTTACTAAGTATTCCAAGTCTGTAGAAAATCATAGTGTCCTAAAAATTAAATCATTAAGAAGTGATCATGGACATGAGTTTGAAAATCAAGAGTATGAATCCTTTTTCTCACAAAATGGTTATATTCACAATTTCTCTGTCCCTAGAACACCTAAGCAGAATGGTGTTGTAGAAAGAAGAAATAAAACCCTACAAAAAATTTCTAGAACAATGCTTAGTGAATATAAATTACCTATTTACTTTTGGGCTGAAGCTGTTAATACAACATGATACATAATAAATAGATTCTTGATTAGAACAATTCTCAAAAAGACCCCATATGAACTCTAGAACAATTGGAAGCCTAAGGTTAATTACTTTAGAGTTTTTGGTTGCAAAGTCTTTATACTCAATACTAAGGACAATCTTGAAAAATTTGCATCCAAAAGTGATAACGTAATTTTCCTAGGTTACTCAATATTATGTAAATCTTATAGAGTATTCAATTAGAGAACTAAATGTGTGGAGTAATATGTTCATATCATTTTTTATGAAACAGATCCACATGATCCTAGAACCATCCTAGAAAATCTAGAGGATGATGTATCAAATCTGAACATCAACTCAAAATCTTAAAATTCTTCTGTGAAAGAATCTGTGAAAACTTCCAATTCTGGAAATTCTCTACAATTGAGTCATAATGAACCAGAATCTATTAATGAACCTAAAATCACAAGTCCCTCTTTTTCTAGAAAGGTTATAACCCTTAAAAACCATCCCTTTGATGCTGTTGTAGGATACTTAGAGAAAGGAATGCACACTAGAGATTTTATTAGAAATCAGGTTGAACATCAAGCCTTCTTGTCACAACTTGAACCTAAAAAAATCAATGATTCCATCAATGAGGAATTTTGGGTAATGGCTATGAAAGAAGAACTTAATCAGTTTGAAATAAATAAAGTTTGGAAACTTGTTGAAAGACCCAAGGACACTTTCATCATAGGCACTAAATGGGTGTTTAAAAATATGGTAGATGAAGCTGGAAATATAGTTAGGAATAAGGATAGATTAGTTGCACAAGGCTACAGTCAAGAAAAAGTAATTGACTATGAGGAGACCTTTTCTCCAGTAACCAGACTTGCAGCCATCAGAATCTTACTTTCTTATGTTGCACATCTAAATTTCAAACTATATCAAATGGATGTTAAGAGTGCATTCTTAAATGGGAATATAGTTGAGGATTTATTTGTTGAAAAACCCCCTGGATTTACAAATCCTCATTTTCTCAATCATAATTTCAAACTATCAAATGCTTTATATGGTTTAAAACTTGCTCTAAGATCTTGGTATGACAGATTGAGTACTTTTCTTATTTCCAAAGGTTTTAAAAAAGGAATATTTGATCCTACCCTCTTTATAAAATGAATTTCTAATGATTTTTTAGTTGTTAAAATCTATATAGGTGATATTATTTTTGGATCTTCAAAAAATTCATAATGTATTGATTTTCCTAAAATGATGCAAAACGAATTTGAAATGAGTTTAATGGGTGAACTAAAATTATTTCTTGGATTTAAAATCTTTTAAAATAATGATGGAATTGTTTTAACTCGATGTAAATACACTAGAGATCTTCTGAAACATTTTGGATTGGATCAGACTAAAAGTATTGACACTCCCATGAGTACCACCTGTAAGTTGGATCTTGATGAAGATGGAAAATATGTTGATCAAAACACTTATAGAGGAATGATTGGAAGTTTACCTTACTTAACTTCTAGTCGTCCAAACATTAGGTTTAGTGTGTGTATTTGTGCTCATTTTCAAGCAAATCCTAAAGAATCTCATTTAAATGTTGTAAACAAAATTTTCAAATACCTCACGCATACACCCAATCTAGGACTATTCTATACTAAAATACAATAATTTGAACTAGTTAGTTATTCTGATGCTGACTTCGGTGGTTGTAAGTTAGATATAAAGAGCACCTCTGGAAAATGTCACCTTTTAGACAAGTTACTAGTATCATGGTGTAGTAAGAAACAAAATCATGTCGCATTATCTACTGCAGAAACTGAATACATAGCAGTTGGAAGTTTTTGTGCACAAATTTAGTGGACGAAACACACATTACTAGGTTATGGATATCAATTCAGACATGTAACAATAAATTGTGACAACATAAGTGCTATTAACATCTAAAAAAGTCTTGTTTCACATTCAAGGACAAAACATATTGATGTAAGACATCACTTTTTGAGAGATCATTATCAAAAAGGTGATATCACCTTAGAATTCATTAGTACTGAATATCAACTTGCTGATATATTCACTAACCCATTAAATTCTGAGAGAAAAGACTACATCATACATGATCTTGGCATGATAAATCTCAAATAGATATCTTACTTGTTTTACTATTTGACATTTTACTATGTTTTACTTTACTGTTTCATGATTATGGTTTCTCAGTTACTATCTCTCATGATTACAGTCTCACCGTTAGAACTTTGTACTCACGGACTGACATTTATTGTCTCAACATAATGCTCATTGACTTTCACATACTATCTTACCAAAATGATCGCTTACTATCTCACTGTGACGACTGATCACTATCTCACCCTGAAGACCGATCACTGTCTCATCGTAATAATCATTCACGGTCTCACCAAGAAAATTCTTTCTGATTTTCTTTAAAACCGTATCGTGATAATTATTATTTCACCTCTTTTACTTTCCCTTGTTTTTTACTTTTGTGACGTTTGACATTCCCAAATGATAAAACTAAGAGTTTCACTGGGTTCTTCACCCGGACTTTCTCCTACTCACTTGTTTCGAACCATTTAAACCTTGCAACTCTATTTCTCTCTCTCAACCTTCGATGAATTCCAATAATGAAGCAACCGTCTTTATCCACACCTAATAAGCGTAGCTCAAAGAAAAAGAAGATATCACCCAAGCTGACGCCTACAGGACCGTTGAATTCGAACCTAGTAAATCGCTGTGTTGTTCTTGAGAAAGAAATTTGCCCCGAATGGCTTTTGTTTAGAAAATATCTAGTCCTGAAAGTGTTAAGAGAACAAGGCTGGTTAGAATGGTTCTCAAGGGAGAACAGACCTATTTATCCGAGGTTAGTAGCTCAGTTCTACCAGTATGTATGGTTTTCTTTTGACTCTGGTGAAAGCAATGTTGTGAGGAGCATGATTAATGGCCAAAGATGCACCTTATCATCTAGGTTATGGGCTTCATGCCCTAGGATACCCCATGAATGAATTTGTGATGATTATCAAATAGAACCTCAACCTACAAAATATTTATTTGACCTTGAAGATGCTCTGAAAACCCTAACCAGAAATGGAAACCAAGAGAAGGGTCAGAGCTGCTGAACTTGATAGGGAAACAAGGTTGCGGTTTAAGTTTGTTCAAAATATGGTTAGTCCAAGGAAAGGTGAATTTTCTGTATTAAAGTATCAAGATGTGTTCTTGATTAATCTTATAATGAATGGATACAAAATTACCCTATGCAAGTACATCATTCACCACATGTGTGAATTGATCAAGGTTACATCCAAATCCACCTCTCTGTTCTACTCTCGGCTGATTTCAGCCATGCTTGTTGCAAAAGGAGTAGTTGGACCTAATGAATAATCGCTTATGGACTATGAGTATAGTCTCTCTAAACCCATCATCAAGAGAATGAAGATAAACTAGAATCCTTGTAAAAAGGAGTGTGTGGAAGACAACGATAAGATTTATGAAAATTTTAATCATGTATATTATCCATCAAGGCCGAAGGACATTTCTGATCCTGGTTTGGAACCAGATGAACTTGGTGAGTTTTCAGAAGAAGTGTAAGAAGAAGCTAAAGTACCTCATAGGGAAGAAGTTTTTGTTGAGGAAGAAAGGATTGTTGTTCCTCATGTTGTTCTTGAAGAAGAACCTCCTATCCCTAGAGATGATGTTAATCTAGAAATCCAACCCGAGGATAAAAAAGAATTAGTGGTCCCATAATCTGGGAAGTAAGCCATGGAAGATCCTATTGTGGAAGAAGACCCTAGTGTACATGAGATAAATCTAGAATAACTCCCTATTATGCAAGAAGAAAATATGGAATAACTCCCTGAGGAATGACCTGTTCCCGAAATAATACCCCCTACTAAAGAGAGGATGGAGATATCCTTTTAGTTGGCTGGGAAAGTGATGATTGAGAGACTTAGACATGAACCTATAGATTTTGACCAAGCTCTTGAGCCTCTGAATCCGGAAAAGGAAGCACCTGTTGAGGGGGATGAAAACCAAAATTTTAAGACTGATGAATCATCACATCCATATGAGTCCAGCCCTATGGCCACTTAGTACAAATTCCCTAGATTCTATGATGTGAGTGAGTCTCCGCAGGTTACTGCAACTAGGATTGATCTCTCCTCACTATTTCAGTTGAATTCAGTTTCTAACTTTTCCCCTGAGAAAGAACCAGAACCTGAACCTTCCCTGTACCAACTTCTGCACCTAAACATTTACCTGAACAGTTGTCCTTTTCCAATAAGGATGATTTGAAGGATTTTGGAGATACTATTATATCTGTAGTTGAGAAGCTTATGAACTCCCAACCTCGTGATGTGACAAATATGAGTGAGAGAGATGACTCACTAATTTTAAAGAAGATCATTTGGCAGATACAACCCAAAATGCTCCAAGAAATTCAAGAAGTTCGAGTTGAAAATAAGTTTCTGAGTAATGAAGTCACAACCCTGAGAAGCTTGGTTGAATATATACAGAAAGAGCTGCATTCCAGATCAGAACCTGTTGCTACTTCTCTAGAACCTAGTGTTTCTCAAATTTCTTGAGATGTTGTGTCTCTGATTCACCCTTACCTGTTATCCTTTTATTAAAAGATTTCATAAAGGTACAAATAGTTGTTGAAGGAAATGAGAGAGCATGTGGTGAACCAGAATAAACTCACCGATGAGTACATTGGTTGTCTTCAAAAGGTAATGAATCAGCTCAAATCTCTGACCACTGTTGTCAAAGCTACTAATACCTCTAGTGAATCCTCTACACCTTCTGTGGACAGTACTTTGCTCAGATCTATAGTCACAGAAGAGCTTCAAACTACTTTTAGTGGCATCAATGTGACTTCTTTATCTGAAGTAGTCAAGAACAGTAATAGAGTTCTTGACCCTGTGCAAATTCATTCCAATATTGAAAATGATGCCCAATAGGAGATCTCTAAGAAAGTGTACTACTATTTCAACCAAATTTTCTCCATGAATAATATGACCACCCACTTAAAATATCATTTACATAATCTACAGATTCCTCCTGTAACTCAAGCCTTCAAAAACCAAGTCCAGAAGCTAACCGAGTTTACCAGATTGTTGTACAAGTTCATGGAAAAAATAAATGACTTTGAAAAATCCATGCAGTATGGAGGAAAAATTATTGGAGACTTCATCAAACTCCTGAGACCTTATCTTCATGTCTCGAGTACAGCAATTGTTGCTCCAGCAGCTGCTCCTCTCAGACCTGGATTACCTACATTCACCTCTGCCTTAGCCTCAACTTCCATGTCTGTTGGCCAAGCTCCCAGTTAGATCTGGCCTTTCATTCTTGATCAGAAACTGCCTCAATCTTCTACTACTCCTACCTTGGCTCCCTCAGTCTTTGAATGTCTCCCTTTACCCTCACTATCTACAATGTATCTTCCTTCTTCTACATCAGCCACTTCCCCTATGGCTTCCTCTTCTGCTGCTGATAAAGGCAAAGAGAAGTCAAATCCCTGAAGAAGACCAGGGCTTACTATATTTTGATGGGGATGTCATTGCTTTTTGTGTTTCTAATTAATGTTGTACTATTATTACTTTTAATGACATCTACACTGTTTAACCTCTATTATTTTAAATTTTTGATAATCCCAAAAGGGGGAGAATTTATATATTTGTTGTCTTCTATATGTTATTTTATCTATAGTTGCATCTAATTTACAGTTTTACTATACATGATTTGTGATAATCAATAGGGGAGATTATTGGTCTCCTAATGTATTAATCATGTTTTAATGATCACAAATCTCATTAATGATCCCAAATATTATTAATAATCACAAATCTCATTAATGACCACAGATCTTATTCAACCTAGTTAAATCCTATAAAATATATCCAATCATGTGTATTTATGTTTCAAGTTATCTCATGCTTTATAATGGTTAAGCTCAATCCATTTCATACACATTACTGTTTAAGTCTGAATACAGTCTTTTGCCTTAGTAAGGACACAGTAAGCTAGACACAGTTTTCCTGACACAGTAAGACTGACACCGTGAGCAAGACACTGTGAAGATCTGACACCGTGAACAAGACACCATAAAGATCAGACACCGTGAAGATCAGGCACCGTGAAGATCAGGCACCATGAGCAAGACACTGTGAAGAGAAGACACTATGAACAAGACACTGTGACACTCAGAATCTGACCCTTAGACCGTGACACTCATATCGTGACACTCAGACACCCTGTGAAAGAGACATTGTTTTCATAACATACTATGACACCATTTCTTAAACTATTTTGTCGTCTTTCAATTTAATTCTTAACGGTCATATTTGATGCCTTTAATGCACGGAAATAATTAAAGTTTATTTGTAGACATAGTACAAGGTACAAGGTACGAAACACATGGAACCTGTCGGCTAAAACACATATATTCAAAGATAAAGAGTAGAGAGTTCCCAACAACCACACAACGCGATACTGAATAGAAAACAAGCGTCTGAGCACGACCACTAAGAACACTTTTCAAGATTTTCAAAGAAATCATTTTTCACATGAAAGAAATCTGAATTTGCTGAAGAACATATGAAGTAAACTAGAATACAGAGAACATCTTAACATTATCAAAGCTCATGGAGAACACAAGCTGAATCGCAACACTCTGTTTTTCAAGAAAAAAACCAGAGAAGGACTCAAAAGAGTTTCTGCTTATTCAATGGAGTCCAGATCTACACTTAAAATTACTAGAGCTTTCTAAACTCATATCTACTCTCTATTAGTGATTCTTTTACTTACCTTTCGAGTAGTGTGTGTACTCTGTATATTTCACACACACACTGACTCATGTGCTAAACTGAAGGATTTCTAAATCCTTACACCAAACACCTTATACATTTGTTTACCCACGAAAACTATGTAAGAGGTCCTTGTGTGTCCAAGTTATTGTTTTTTTCTACCCATGAAAACTGTGGAATAGGTCCTTGTGTGACCTGGACAGTCTGTGTACTATTTTTTACCCTGATCCAGGGTGTGGATCAAAGTTTATTTATATAAACTGGTTGGTGGAAGGTGATCACCAAGTGGAGTGGATTAGGTCTTGGATTGAGACTGAACCACTTGTTTTATATCATCTGTGATATTTAAATTTATTCTTCTCTATTTTACTGCTTTATTGCATGATCCAGAAAAGTCTAATTTCAATTTGATAGTTAGTCTGGGAAAGAAGTTATAACTGATTTGTCTTAATAGGATAACTTCAAAAGTAATATTAATAACCATATTAAGATTACTGAGAATTAATCAATCTTCTAAGAATTTGTTTAAACAGTAAAAATCTTATAACAGTATATCATTGATTAACTGGGATGTATCTATTTTTTGGGAAAACCAATTCTTTTAAAATAATATTTTTGAAACAGAAATTTTCATAGTTACTCAATTCACCCCTCCCCTCTTGAGTGAACTACTCCAACCAACAATATATGATCACTAAGACTCTATAATAAGTCAATTACCTCATTTAAAACATTATATAAAAGGATTGGATACATAAAAAATATATCAGACCCAATGTAAGGGATTATTTTTTCACTTTTATTTATGTGAGACGTATGCCTTATACACCACATATTTATTTTGAGTGGTGTTTATGCTTCCCATGAATGTTTTGATGATTCTTATTATAAAGTCGATAATATTAATATAATTTTATTTATTTTATGAGTCATATGATTTTACTTATTATAAAATGGTAAGGGATAATTTTTTTAATCTCTTTATTATCCGATATTGTTTATACGTAAGTATTTACTGGGGTATATTTACCATCCATGTCCATATTTCCAAATTATGTATTCCAAAATTTTATTTATATTATTCTAAATTATTTATATTCAATTTTACCCATTGGTTCATTTTTATTAAATGGTACTTAATGAATCTTTTTTTGTTTTTTTTTTCTGAGGTACTTTAGGACTTTTTTTAAAAAAAAGTTGGTGTATAATTATTTTTAACTTATACAGCATGAAAAGATTTTTATGTTTTCATAACACATTATTTCCATGAAGATTCCTTTAAAAAAATTCAAATCTATTTTCAATTAAATTATTTTCTGTTAAACATTCATGGAATTTTAAGAAAATAATTCTTTTTGGAATAACACAGGATGTTTTCCTCAAGAAAAAATTTCAGGGGTTATATTAAAATAATTTTCCATCAAAGATGGAATTCTCTAATTGGGTTATGTTTTAAGTATAATACCCTAATAGTTCCAATGGTTTGATAATGTTTATGATGGAATTATATTTATGAAATCCATTTGTTTTACATGGATTTTTTATGGTGGAATGATGTTTAAAGAAACCAATTTTATTCATTGGGTTATGCTATGATGAATGATTTATGTTTTTATGGTATTTGTATGAATGATTTCATTATGATATGGTTGGGACCTATATCTCCCTCCAATTAATTGGGTATAGATTTATATATCATGATATAGATATGATTGGTATAAAAAGTAAATATATTTTATTAATACAGGGCTGTAACAACAAGTAAATATGGTTCAACAAAACAGGGTTGGAATGAATAGTGAACTCGGTTATGTATAAGACATTGTCCACTGTGATAGTCTTGGAAATGATCCATGGATAATATGGAAATAATTTTATATTATTATTCTTTTTCCAAAATTCCATGATTTATGCCAAAGTTATTTTCTCATGGAACATGTTCCATTATGATTTATGAATTATGAACTTCCATGATTTATTCCATGAATATAGATTTTTATATACATGGTATGATTTTAGAAATTCATGTTCATGTTTTTACATTAGTATGTTTATGTTTTGTTTAATATTTTTATGTTTACCCTTACGGAGTATTTGATCTCACCCTTTTTATGTGTTTTCTTTTCCCCAGGATATAAAGAAAGGTTTTATGTAGGAAAACTAAAGGGTAAAATCTTTATGGGGGATGTTGAACATCTTTCAAAAAATTTGAGTATTAGAAGTTTCTAAAGGCACTAAACTAATGTATTCTTTGTGATTCTCTTTGTGTAATGAATTAAGTATTCCTAAAAATTGTTATAATTCCCATTTACATCAACCTAGGGTATTTACAGTGGTGGTATCAAAGGACCTACCAAATAAGCAACATGAAATGGGTTGTTTATTAATTATTATATTTATTAGTTCTAATAAATTTGGAAAAGCTTTATGTGACTAATTTTTTATTGTAAACATCATTTCGTACTCTACTATCAAGATACTAGGACTAGATGGTTTGAATCCCACAAGAGTGTCACTTCAATTAGAAGATTCAATGGTAAAATTCCCATGAGGACTAATCGAATACATTCTAATAAAATTATAAAAATTCTAATTCTTCATTGGATTCTTAATGTTTTATATGGAATATGAGAGGATAACTCTCATTTTTAGAAGAATGTTTTGGGATTTTGGTCACACTTTAGTAGAAGTGAAACATAGAGGACTCTATCTAAGAGTCGATAGAGATCAAGTAAGTTTCAATATCCATGAAATAATGAATAATTGTGATATAAGAGACGACAATTAAATGGAAGAAAATAAAATAATAAAATTTGACGGTATTTAATCGATTGAAGGAGTTTATAAGGTACCTATTGTGTAAGAGGATACTCAATGTAAAAATAATGAAAATAATAAAGGTAATTTAAAGGGTCAAACCACTAATACTGAAATAGAAACCTACTCTACCAAGTTTGAAAAAGGATAGTAGTAATGGATGGTTCACAACCTTCAATTCTTTTCTGTATTAAAAAATCATTAGTGGATCTGTGTGATGGAAATTGAGTAAGGGGTTCTAGAAGGAAGTGTTATATTGTTTAAATAGGAAGGAAATAGATCAACCAATGTGGATGGGTCACATTTGTGACCATTTATAGACCATGACTAGGTAAAATCATTTCAATAATTTATCATGTGAGCTGAATCTAAAATAGGAATGGTCAAGCTAATGACTTTAAACAAAATTACTTCCCGGAATAAACCTTAATTTTTAGGATTTATTATTTATTTTTAGGCACATTCAATCTCCCCTAAATCCTTCCAATTTCATTTATAATATATTGTACTTTCACTTCTAGGTTTTTGTTTTTCAATTCAATCAAGACACTGGAAGGAAGCATGATAAGGAGAAATATGGAAAATAAATGTCATGAACTGAGTGTTAGAAAAACCTACACATCCCGAGTTTGAAGCATTATCCAAAAGGGGAGGTAGCATTTCAATTTGGTAAATTTTTACTATATTCTTAACAATAATTTTTTCATTTTGAACATCAAATTGGAATCCTTACTTGATTTTTGGATTAATAAACTAAAGTAGGTTATAAAAACTTCTTAGGATAATTTATATTCCATTATTTTAAATTTCTTTTTTAATAAATTTTAATGAGAAAAATGAGTAAATAATTACTAAAGAAAGGTGTGTGGTTTTGGATTTAGAAAATCCTAATTTAGGGAGACTGGTTGACTTTACAAAATGAAATTTTTCGATTATTTTTCTATGATTTTAATTTTGGATATTTACATTAATTGGTTTAATTATTCATATGTATTTCCAAAAGTGATTATCCCAACAATTAATTTAATTCTTAAGACATTTTATAAACCAATATTTTTATTTAAATAATTATTTATTTTATTTAAATTTATTTTAGGTCAAAATAGATACATAATACCTATATAAGTTCAATGTAATTCATTGGAGTGAATTTATATTAATTTTATATAAAAAAAAGTTTATAGAACTTTTCACCGTCTTTTACTCACCTCCTTCGAAAATTTGCGAATTCACATAAAACTTAATTTTACCGCTTATGTGAGCATAATATCAAAAATACAGGAGAATGTTGATATTATTAAGTAAAATGTGGTTCAATAAGATAAAAATAATTTTTTTAACTTTTATTTACCACGGATAAATGTAAATAGGGTAATTATGGGTAAAAATTATATTATTATTACCCTAACACATGTCCTAATTCTGTTGGATAAGTTTAACTCGAACAAAAACAACCATAGGAATAAAATATTATCCTTTAGGACCACTTGGATTAGATTATTACATTTATTATTATTTTATTTAAAGAAGAGTTAAAAGATTTAAAATCAATGTTCAATAACTAAACCATTTTTAATATAGGGTTATACATAAGATAAATTTGACTATATATATTAATTAGAAAGGTAAAATTATTTCCTAAATAATGGTATTTTATTTATAATTTTTAGAGATTAAATAATTAAATTTATTAATGACACCATGATGATGCAGTAATTACCTTATTAATGAAAGAATCAAAAAATGGTATTATAAATATTAAAATAAATATAATTTCAAAGTTTTTATGACATCCATGAATTTTCTAGGTGAATATGACATTTTAGTAATGATTAATTTTTTTTTTTGAATTTATCATGTTTTTATTATTTTTAACAAAAAACAAATACCAAATAGTGTCAAAATTGACATAAAATAGTTTTTAAAAAATATATAATATTATTAATTGATATAATAGTCCTAAAAATCTAAGGTTCTGCCAAAAGACTTATATAATAATATATATGATATTAATAAATTAATTGGGGTTCTATTGGCAGTATAGAGTATGTTTATTAACCATATAGTGTATGAATACAAGAAGACACGGTAAAAGTTAAATTATTTAACTTAGAGTTAAATCTAAATGATAAGGTTAAAATGGTAACCTAAACTTGTCTAAAACCTATTGGTTGAGATTATTTAGACCCATCCCTACACTAGACTCAAAATAAGTCACTTTTGAGCCCTTATAAACTGAATATGAATTTATTATAAAATAATATTTTAAGTTTTTTCAAAGGTGCCCCTCACCCCTCTTATAAAAGGGCACTTCCCCTTATCTAAAATTCACACCTCTAAAGCCATTTAGCTCGCCAAACCCCTACCCAAATATCCTCCCAACTATCCTAAATTTATTATAGAGGCCTTACTTTGGTTAGAAAGCTAGCCTAAGGATCCCCTTTGATCAAATCAAAAGGAAGAACTGAAAGAAGAGGTAATGATTTCACCACCCTCTTTCAGGTTCTCTTATTCTTCCACTTACTCTTTCTTTGTTGTTTCCATTATAAAATAATAAATCCAGTATCTTATATATATTGTGTTGTTATTATAAATATGTAACAACTATATTCATTATTCTATCTATCTTATGAATGATAATGTCACCATGTGTGAGTATGTACGGCTTACCGTCTCCATGTCATGGTGTAATTTTTTATTCAAAACTATGTTATTTGGATTGATATAATGACGAGTAATATGTATATAAATAAGGAAAATAACATGATAATGTCTCTATAAAATTAATATACCATCCAATTCCACACATTTAAGGAAATTATATTGTCGCTCGTGCATGCGTACGAATTATCATCTCCACGACGCGATGAGATTTATTTCCACGTTCACCAATCATCGAAGATTTTAAAAATATATATTACTAATAAGTATGTAATATATGACATAATAATGATATTGGAGATATATATATATATATTTATATATTTATATATACTTACATATATCTTATTCAATTAGTTA
Source organism: Viscum album (assembly GCA_963277665.1). Taxonomy (NCBI): domain Eukaryota; kingdom Viridiplantae; phylum Streptophyta; class Magnoliopsida; order Santalales; family Viscaceae; genus Viscum; species Viscum album. The sequence continues at coordinate 48,401,685 of OY728152.1, read as the reverse complement.
TGTTCAATACGATATGAAAACAGAAACAACGTTTATGCGTACGTACGGACTACTATCTCCATAAACGGTGTTCTTCATTTCATATATATATCTATTATACATATTTAGTTTCTAAATGTATATGATATATAAATCATGTTTTATATTCTGGATGTATTTAAATCTTTATCTATGTGATACAATCAAGATTAACAAGTTAAAACACATAGGATATAGAATGTGATTATTACCCAAAATGTAAATTTAACATAGAAATTATTTTTAAATGGGCAGTATAAATTCATAAATGAATCATGTATGATATCATAAATATTAATATGGTTCTGGTATAATTTAATAACATACTAAAATATTCATATAGGAGGTTAAACGTACCCTCGACTACTGGAATGTTAAAGGAAAGGGTTAATTCCTCAATCTCATTATTATCCGAGATTGTTTATGTGTTAGTATTTATTGGGACATTTTTATCATCCTTGTCCATTTTTCAAAAAAAAATGATTTCAAAATGAATATTTTAAGGATTTTTTAAAGTTACTCTTTATCAAGATCATAATTTTAAATGTTTTAGAGATTTATCTTTCTAAATCTTTTTAATTAATGTCCATGTTTTCAAAATAATTTTAAGGATTTATTTTTATGGACATGAATGTTTTGAAGTGATAATTATTTTCAAAAATTTAAAAGTGGTATGGGACACTTTGATTCAAAAATATCTTTTAAATTACTTCCTTTATAAATGTGTGACTTCTAAATTATTTTACAAAAAATATATTTCTCTCAAAAAGTTTTACTCGTCATTTTCAACTATGTCAGCATCCTTTACTGGATATTATTTTTGATTGAGGTTGACTTATTATAAAACGAACTTCCATATTGTATTGAATGAGTTATGATATCTTTGTCTATGGATGTTCTATTTTTATACCATTCATGGTTTATGGTTGATGTACTAACATTTCGTATGCTAGTTTTAATTTTAATGTTTATGTTATGTTTCAACTATTCATATGAGGAATGCAGTGGAATTAGTATGTGACGGGTGGAGCCTGCTATAGCTCCTTGATGCATCAGTAGGTATCATGAGACAAACTAGTGTCTTGGCACAAGGCCTTGACAAAAAATTTATTTGTTGTATTGGCGTGAGTCATTGACTATGTGGTAATGATGTTCGGCGTTAGGCATTCCCTTATTATGAAATTAGTTATTACATGTGATTACTCAACTAGTAGAATATCCATGTTCATGTTTAAATGGTAATGTTTGATTTATTTTTTCCATATTATGTTAAAGCTTATGTTTAAAAAGGCTTTTGTTTTTATCACACATCATTCCTTAAAAGTTTATAGCTTCCGCTAAATTATTTTCCCTTATTGATCATCTGATCTCACCCCTTTATTATGTTTTATTTTCCCAGGATTCCAAGATGTGTATTATGACTGATAAGTAGTGTTAATCTTGCGGATTAATGGCATTCTCAATGGATCATTTATGTTGTTTTTTATTTTCTAATGTGTAATGTAACGTTAATGTTTTTAATCTATTTTCCAAGAATGCTAAAGTGATCAGTCCTTCGGGACATGATTTCTTGTAATCATGCCAATGTATTAAAAAATTGCACCAACTATGGGTAACTGGGGTCGGGGCGTTACAAATATGTTTCTTACACAATGTAAGACTTTAGTTTAACATCATGTACTGAGTACGTTTTCATGTATCATAACATCATATGACTAGGATGTTAGGCTAAGAAGTTTTACATCCTGAATCTCAAATTTGGTACGGACTGACACCTTGGGGGACCATTACTAGGTAGGAGAAAAGGATCTGACACTAGGTATCTCTGCGAGGAAATGTGGGTAGTTTCCATTTCAGATTCCACCTTTTTGGGTCTTATACACCTACTTCACATGCACCTATGGGTGTTGAATGGTTTAAAAATTTTCATGGTGATGTGTAATATAGGGATCCTGATGTTATCATGCTAATTATTAAGATAATAATGTGATAAAAAATTTTCTAGACATTTTTGAGGCAAAGTGGCCAGACATAAGGGTTGATGATACAAGTCACACAGTTGATAGAATCATGGAGGAAGCTGGTTGGAGTAGGTGCAAGTAACTTAAGAACCCAACTTGTGCACAATTGTATTTGGCGGGAGGAAAAGGATCAGGGACCCATAGGTTATTGTGTGAAACTCTATTGTTGTGTTTATAAAAGGGTTTTGATGAAACATAGGCTTAATGTAAGATACAGACCTTTTCTAGAGTTTATATAGTCTTGAATTCAGGTACTCTTTTGTCCTTATTTGAGTAATTTTTTTTGGTTTATGACTTTGGGGTGTTTGGGTAGAATTTTGAGAAAACTAGAAATTATAGGGATGTGCATGGTTGGTGCATGGTTTGACTTAACTGTGTGCCCCAACCTAGCTTATCTTTCAAACCAAGGTGGAGGGGATTCGCATAGTTGGAGGATGTTATGAAAAAAATTTCACCCTCTTAGGTGTAATTTTTCACCCCTAAAATAATAGTCACGTGTTTTAGGTACTTGGTAAGGAAAAACTGTGCACCACTTCCCAATAGATCGTGCTTGATTTTAAATGTCATCTGATTTTATTTTATTTAAAACCCTTGAGCCCCTAAAGCTCACCTATTCTGACCCTCATTCTACCCTAGGAGGTATTTCACATTTTTCAATCTCTCTAGATGAATTCCAATACCTCCTAACCTCCTTTATTCACAATTCAAATATCGGATCAAAGGTCTACTTCTCTCCCGATAAGTGAATCTTATCCCGGTTCTTCTCTTATTTTACTCCCATTCTTCTTCCTTTCTTTCAGCGATTTGAAATTTTGTTATGGAATGATCTAAATCTATTTTTGATATATAGATCTATGATTCTAGATTTAGATCTATATTTACAGGATCTTTATTTTCTTTAATCTAGATTATTGTTTTAAGATTTGGATATAGATCTATGTAATTAGGATGATCAATTTTTTTGGAATTTTGTTGGGTGAATATTCTTCAAAAATTTGAGGTAGTTGGTAAAGTATTAAATTACAATAGTTTTTAGTTTTATAAATGTATGGAAACTATAAAATTTATTGCATTATTTAGCAATTTTAATCCTAGAATTCGGTTAATTAATGTTCCCGATAGATTAATTGAAGTATTGCTAAAATAGATAATTAATTTTGGAATTAATTATGAGTTCTAGGGGTTCTTTCATTAGATCATTAATTGTGGGATTAATTATGAGATTTAGGTGTTGTGATTTAGAAAATTAATTGTGAAATTAATTATGAGATATTAAAATTTTTGAATTGATATAATTAATTGTGGGATTAATTATGTGATAATGATATCATACATTAAAGTAATTAAAGGTGGAATTAATTATGAATAATTGATATTCGCAATGAGATAATTAATTATGAAAATTAATTATGGAATCATGATCTGCGAATATTGGTTAATTAGTTGTTAAATTAATTAATGGGTTTTATGGTTGAATTAATTGTTGAATTAATTAAGTGTAATTATATGATAAACTAATTGATTAATTAGTAATGAAATAGGTTCTATTAATTAATTTTTTAATTAAATAATGTTATAAATCTGATTATTTAATTTTTTAACTAACTAATAAGATTGTTGTGTTTAGCTTATTTTTGAATTTTTAATGGAATTTATGTGGATAATTAATTGTTGAATTAATTAGGTGTTTATGAATGGTAACATGGTCATTGAGGTATGAATTAAATAATGGGAACACAGTCATTGTAATGTGTTTTTATGAATGGTAACATGGTCAGTTGAGTATAAATTAGATAATGGTAACATGATTATTCTAACGTGCGATATATAGATGGTAACATGGTTATTCATGTATGAATTAAATAATGGGAACATGGTCATTCTATTGAAAGTAGTATGAATGGTAACATGGGAATTACAGTATTAATTAAAGAATGATAACAAAGGTACTACAAGATATGACCTCACTAGGGAATAATTCAAGCTCCAGCATGAGCCGAAGTAGGTATTGAGATCTAATATCAACTTGGAAAAATGTTGGGATTTAACATGAGATGAGGCATGTATTAAGATATGATATTATCTGGGAGCACTTTGGGCTCAGTCATGAGACGAAGCAGTTGTTAAGATATAGATGTCCTTAAGAACCCTAGATTTAATGTGGTGAAGTAAATAATAAAAGATAATGTGATAACTATTTATATATGCATTTTACTTATTTATTTATACAACTGTATACACTATTTGATTGGATTTTTTTAGACACTTTTGGTTGTGGCCTACTGATTTGTACTCATACCTGACTTAGACTACCTGATATGTACCTGAATAGACATTATTATTTGTCGAAAGGTTAGGAGAAAAGGCCCTGTGTAATATGGAATATTTGGTTTGGATATTTGATGAGGGAACCAAATGTGGTTCGGGAGCCACTTGGTATTATTCAGTGTCTTTATTTTCAATTTACAATTTAGAAACTGTACATGTACATTATAATGGCATGTTTTCTGCTTTAGTTGTATATTATATTTTCCTGCTTTTATTATCTTGAGATATTTGTATTATTCATGATATATATTCTTCCTCTATTGTTTATTATTTCTGATAGTGTATTATGTTAATAATAGATGGTATAGTCTCCCCATGATCAACTTATTAGACCCCCACTACTAGTCAGTAACCTATGATGTATGGGGAGGTGCGCTTCAATTCATGTGACCGACCGACTTGGGGTACCAGTGTGTGTCACACGAGTCGAGATGCTATAAAGTGGTATTAGAGGACATTTTTTCATTTTTTTTTGTCTTACAATTTTGGAAAAGGTAGAAAGGATACAAGTAAGAGTCAATTCTTGAATATGATCTCATGAATGGGAATTAAAAACCCATGTTTGGGGGGGAACCCAAGTACTTATTATGGGATTGTTGTTATTGTTGTTTTTTGTTACAGTTAAATATTATTTCACCTTAGATGACGCACTTTTTGTGTGATGTGGAAAAACAATTTGAGATTTTTTGAGAATTGAATCAGGGAATATAATGGCATGAGAGTTGAGTCTTAATGAATCATTCTAGGCACCTATAATTATTTTTTGACATGTATCATTCTAGTCATTTAGGGGAAAATGGGTTTTTATTAAGTTGTTGAACTTAGACTATTTTTCCTTGCTTGTGAAATTGAACTAAAAGACCGTGTCTAATGTGAATTGAGAAGAGAAAAATGATTAAAAATGTGAATAAATGGGAGTATAATGGAATTTTAATAAAGGGAATGAGAATACCCTTTAATAACCAATACCTAGGTGTAAGATGGTCAAGTGGACTGTTAACACATTGGTTTTGAGCCCATGGAGAGACGTGTGGAAAATACTTGTTGTAACTTGTTATGATTTCTATATTATGTAAATGTGTTATGGTTGTGTTATGGGTCACAATACATGAATTTTTAATTTTATAGATTTACCTTTATGATGATGCTTTTTGATAAGACGATAATAGGATATGGACGGTAATGCTCTACTAGTAGTGGAAGTTGAGGGACCAATAGTGTTGAGAGAAGAATAAGGGGGGAAGTTCTTAGTTAACCATTATAACTTTATTCAATTCATGGGAATACACCCAAGGTAGGTTGGGAAAATAATTTTTGACCTGAAGAGGGGGTTTTAGTAGCAGCACCCTCTGACTTTTACTGGATACGATGTATGTGTGGGATTTGAGTTCTGGGTTGATTCAATCGAAATGATACTTGAAAATTTAGAGACTCCTACTAATATGTGGTTCAAGTTGGATATTTATATGCTATGATGATCAATGAAGTTCTGATGATACATTCATGCATGGACTAGATAAACTATTGGTATGTTATCGAAGGACTTTAGGGAGAGGTTATTAGATCCCTTTTATCTAGAGACGTTGAGGCAAGAGAGAGAAGTGTAGTTCATGCGGATGAATCAGAGGAGGAATTCCTTGATAGATTATACTATAATCCTTACATATTAGTAGTTCTTTACTACAAATTTGGTGGTAGATGAGATAGAAATGGTGAGAAACATTCAGAATGGAATTAAGAGTGAGATTAAGTCTCAAGTTAACCTCTCTCAATTAAAGAGGTTTGTTGTGATAGTGGATCAAGTTCTAATAGATGAGGTGAACACGAAGGAGGATTCCAGTTCTAGATAGATAGTTGTTACTAGATAACCAGGAGGAGTGACTTTTGAGAATAGGAATCACTAGTATAAGAACATTATCTAGGGAAATGGGAAGCGGGGTGCACAGACTGATGGATCAGCTACAGAGGACCTTTCAGGAGTGGTCTATCCCCAGTGTAGTATGCTGAAAATTTATCGTAATAACTAGTCCCAACCACCATTAGATTTCTAATCTTTAGGGAAGATGGGAAATCTACATAAGTTTTTTAGGACACAGTGACATATGGTCAAGGATGGAGGATATAGACAGAACTAGGGTGTGGGAAGGGGGATATTCTTCACTATATTATCCTGGCAGCTAGAGTTCTACAGGCTGAGGTGGTAGAGGCGGTGGATTTGGGGTTTTTAGGAAAGATATCCCATATCAGCGGAGTGGTGCAACTCAGGGGAGTCAGACTGTATCACCAGGAAAAGGGTCAGGACAACTATATACAGTTCAACCAACACCTGTGGATAGCAAGGTTGGACCATTGATAGTGAGAGTTATTATTATTGTAGCTTCTATATTTTCTTGTTCCTTATTTGATATGGGTTCCTCTTATTCCTTTGTATCTACAAAACTTGTTAATGGTTTGATCCAAGAGGTCGAGTTTTTGAGTGGAACAATGATGATAGATACAACATTGTATGTATAGTCTAGAGACATCTTCTTTTATAGAGGATGTCCTCTCAGGATCAGGGAGTACCATTTTATGTGGGATCCCTACATCCTTGACATGTTAGTCTTCAACCTAATTATGGGTATGGACTACATAGTCGCATATCAATCCCGCATTGATTGTTACTAGAGGATAGTGTCATATATGTCTCATAAGGGTGACAATTATATCAACTGTGGTGAGTGGGATATTCAGGTAGGCTAAGAAGGACCAATCACACAGCAACTGGGAGAGTTTACAGCCCAAGTTTCTAGTCCTTTGTTGGATGATGGAGGTGTTAAACTAGATGTTTTCTACCAGCAGTGGAACTATTTTAGGATGTGTTTCTGAATACTTCTTAGGTTTTCCACTTGATAGAAATGTGGAATTCACAATTTATCTCATGTTAGGGGATAATCCATTTTCTATTCCATCGTACATAATGGAACCAACAGAACTTAAAGAACTCAAGTCTCAGATGAAGGAGTTGGAGGATAATGGATTTATCTATCTAAGTATGTCACCTTGGGTTTATCTAGTGTTGTTTTCCAATAAAGTTGGATGGACTCTATTCTTGTGTTTTGATTACCATAGTTTAAACAATGTGATTGTAAATAAATGGTATCCTATTCCATTTATCAATGATCTATTTGACTAGTTGAGAGGAGTTTGTGTGTTCTCGAAGATAGACTTAAGATCAGGGTATCATTAATTGAGAGTTTTGAATTATGATATACCAAGGACTTCTTTCAGAAGTTTATATGGCCTATATTTGTTCTTCGTAATTTCATTTGGGTTGAAAAATGCACCAGAAATATTTATGGCCTTGATCAATAGAATATTCCATATATATCTGGATCAGTTTATGGTAGTGTTGATATATGATATATTGGTATACTCCAAGACTCTTGATGATCACTCCTAACACCTTGACATTTTCCTGAGTAAATAGAGAGAGCATCAGATATAAACCAATCTATCTTTGTGTCGGTTTTGGTTTGATTAGGTACACTTCTTGGGACACATCACCTCATAGGAAGGTGTGTCTGTGGACCTAGAGAATTTATTGTTATTTGTTTCTTGGGAAAATCTTAGGAACATATACAATAACTATATATTTCAAGGGTTATCTGGATATTATTGGAGATTCATCCAAGAGTTTTCTTGATTATTATCACCACATTCAAGATTGATCATAAAGGGAATATAGTTTGATTGTTTATATTAATGTGAGAAGGCCTTCTAGGATTTAAATATGTGTTTGAAATCGACACAGATCTTGATCCTACCAAAGTTAGGTGAAGAGTACATGGTGTATTGTGATGCTACTAGGTTCAGACTCAGAGTTGTGTTGATGTAGGTAGATTGTATTGTTGTGTATAGGAATCGGCAGTTGATGCCACATGAACAGAACTACCATGCGGATAACCTCGATCTAGTAGGCGTGGTTTATTAATTGATGTTTTGGCATAATTATCTACTGGGTGAGGAGTTTACAGTATTTAACGATCATAATATCTTAAGGTATATCTTCATGAAGAGATATTTGTATATCTAATAGCAGAGATGGGTTGAGTATATGATGTTATTTAATTTTGAGCTATCATATACTCCTAGAAAGTGAAATAGTGTAGCTAGCACTTTGAGTAGGAAAACGTAGACTCACCTGGTTTAGGATTTTTGTGTCAAGTGGAAGATTATGACCTTACTGGTTGAGATTTATGTCGTGGTTTTGGGATATTAGGGAGAAAATAAATCACATATCAGTTTCAGTGGAGTATATTCCTTTGATCCCAATAAGTGATAGATAGTATAAGGATCTGAAATTTCTTACCTTGTGGGAAATCCTTGAAGGTTAGGATTCACCTTCATATTGGAGCATAGATGAGGATGATATCATCTATGTCAACAATTGGGTTGATGTGTCTACAATTATGTGGGAGGAGTTGATGTAGGAATTTCATGCCTCTAAGTGGGAAGTAAATCGAGGTGAAACCAAAATGTATTGTGACCTATGATGATATTTTTGGTGGTCCAGCTTTAAACTCGAGATAGTAGGGTTCATGACACAATGATACACATGTCATTTGGTGAAGAGCAACAAAAACCTTGAGGTTTGATACATCCATTTCTCAATCTAAAATGGAAGTGGGGTGACATGACAGTGGATTTTTTGGCAGAAATTCCAAATATATCAAGGAATAATGAAACTATATAGGTTATCGTGGATTTAATGATGAAATTAGTGCATTTCTTACCTATACAAGAGACTTTCTTAGTATATAAGCTATGAGACTTTTATGTTGGAGAGACGGTCCATCTGCATAGGGTACCATGGAATATAGTCCCATATCATGATTAACACTTCACATAAAACATCGGTAAGGGATTGAACAATTTTCTGGGTATATATGTGTTATTTTGTATGGATATTCACCCACGGATAGATGAGAAGTTAGAACATACTATAAAACTACTTGAGGATATGTTGTGGGTGTTTTTTCTTAACTTCGGTGGGTCTTGGGAGAAACACTTGGATTTAGTGGAGTTTTCCTATAACAATTGTTATAAGAAACTATACAGATGAAACCATGTGAGGATTCTTATGGTATACCATATTGATCACCACTATGCTGGATGTCGGTAGGTGAGTCAGAATATTTGGGACTGAGTCTCATGCAGGAGATGTTGGAATAGGTGCTTCTAATTTAGAAACGTCTGGCTATAACTCAGAGAAGAAATAACTTGTATGTTGATAGATGTCAATGAACCCTAAAGTTTATTGAGGGTGATTGTGTATTATTTTGGGTATCGGATAGATTGGGTCATCATAGGTACAGAGTTAGGGAAAGTTGGAACCTAGGTTCATCGGACCATTTTGAGAATCAGGCCAGTGGCAAACTGATTGGATCTTCCACAAAAATATAGTGATATGCCTAATATTTTCCATATATCACAACTTCGGAAGTATCCCCACAAACCTTATCATGTTATCGTTGTGGGAGAAGTTGATATTGAGGTAGATGTGTCCTTTGAGATGCATCCAACACGTGTGCTGGATCATAGTGAGAATGTTTTGCAGGGAAAGACCAAGTTGATAGTTAATGTGTTGTTCCAACATGGGTATGTATAAGAGGATACATTGGAAAGGGAAGCAGATATGTATGCTCGGTGGCCCAATATTTTTGGCTCAGAATCTTAGGGAAGCTATGGAGTGCAGCTCGAGGATGATCTATTATAAGGTGGGGATATTGTATGATCCTGACCATTTCTAGAGTTAACTCAAGCTTAAATTCAAGAACTCCTTTGTCCTTATTTGAGTACTTTTTGTTTGGGTCAGGACTTGGGGTGTGTTTGGGTGGAATTTTGAGAATAATGGTAATTATAGGGTTTTCACTATTAGTGAATGGTTTTCCCTAACCGTGCACCCAAACCCATCTAACTGTGCAAACCTAGGGAGAGGGGATTCGCATGACTGGTGCACGGTTTGGAAGAATGTGCACCTTCTTAGGAGTAACCATGAACCCCTAAAATAATAGGTGCATGGTTTACACACATGGTTAATGAAAACTATGGGCCTTTACCTAGAAAACAGTGCATGATTTTAAATGTCAACCAATTTAATTTTTTAAAAATCCCTCGACCCCCCAAACTCACTGATTTTTACCCAAATTAGACCCTAATAGTTATTTCGCATTTTTAAATCTCTCTGGATGAATTCCAATCCATCCCACCCTTTGTTCAACATGATTCGAAGCCCAAATAGAAGTTCCAATCCTCTCCTAGTAAGTGAATCCTATCCAGGTTCTTCTCTAATTCTTCTCCCATTCTTATCACTTTATTTCAGTGGTGTAATATTCTGTTATGAACAGATCTAAATCTATTTATGAGATATAAATAAATAATTCCTGAACAAGATCTATATTTATAAGATATTGATTTTCATTAATATTTATTTTGGGTTTTGAGATTCCTATCTAGATTTAGGTCATTGTGCAGCTCAATTTTTGTAGATTTCCATTGGGAAATTATTATTTGAAGATTTTAGGTATGTGGTCTAATATTCAATTCCAATAGATGTGATTTTGATAAATCTATGAAAATTATATAATTTCTATCATTATTTTTCAATTGAAATTCCAAAATTAGGTTAATTAATGTTTCAAACTAATTAATTAAAGTATTGTTGAAATTGATAATTAATTTTGGAATTAATTACGATATTTAGGGATGTCAAATTAGATAAATAATTGGGGGACGAATTATGAGTTTTAGGGATTTTTTTTAAATGATTAATTGGGTAATTAATTATGATATATTGAAATTTTTTAATTAATATAATTAATTTTGGTATTAATTATATGATATTGATATCATAGATTGAGGTAATTAATATTGGAATTAATTATGAAGAATTGACATTGTGAATGAGATAATTACTTTTAGAAATTAATTACAGAATCTTGAAATGTGAATATTGATTAATTATTTGTTAAATTAATTAATGGTTTTGATGACTTAATTATTTGGTTAATTAATTAATGGTAATTATTTGATAAACTAATTTCTGAATTAGTGATGAAATAGTTTTTATTAATTAATTTTTGAATTAATTATTATTATTAATTTTATTAGTTGATGTTTGATTAATCTAATGGGATTGTTTCTTGAATTGGTTGTTGAATTAGTGATGGGGTTTATATGGATAATTAATTGGTGAATTAATTTAGTTTTTATTAATGGTAATATGGTCATTCAAGTATGAATTAATGAATAGGAACATGGTCATTATAATGTGGGATTATGAATAGTAATATGGTAATTCAAATATGAATTCTAGAATGGGAACATAATCATTCTAATGTTTGATGTATGGATGGTAGAATGGTCATTCAAGTATGAATTAAATAATGGGTACATGGTCATTCTATTGTGTTTAGCATGAATGGTAACATGGGCATTCAAGTATGAAATAAAGATCATAAAAAAAACTCTGAAATATGACCTCACTTGAGAATACTTTAGGATCTGGTATAAGCTAAATAAGGTATTGATATGTGATATCACCTCTGAAAACTTTGGTCTCTAGCATTATTCAAGGCAGGTATTAAGATATGATATTACCTGGGAACACTTCAGGCTCAGGTATGAGCTCAAGCAGGCGCTGAGGTACGGGTGTCCTCGGGAACTCAAAAGTTAATGTGGTCAAGTAAATAATAAATGATAATGTGATAAGTGTTTATTTTTTAATTGTACTTATTTCTTTATACAAATGTATACATTGTTTTAATGTATTTTCTTAGACACCTTTGGTGGTGGCCTATGGAGTTGTACTCACACCCTACTAAGGATACCTAATCAGTACCTAAATAGACTTTATTGTTGTATGATAGGTAAATTTAAAATGACTTATTTTATATAGATGATTTGGGAAGGAGCTTGGATGAGGGAACAGGTTATGGTTTGGGAACTTCTTGGGAGTTGTTCGTGTTTTTTTTTAGTTTTCATTTTAGACATTTGACTGGTAAATTAGCATGAAATTTTTTCTTCTTTAGTTGGATGTTGTATTTTTTTCCTTTGTTATCTTGAGATATTGGTATTTTTATGATTATATATGTTTACCCTATTGTTTATTATTTTTTCTAGTGTATTAATCTGATCGAAGAGGGAATATCCTCCCTATGATCAACTTATCAGACCCTCACTGCTAGTTGATAGCCTCTGGCGTATGGTGATGTGTGCTTGAGTTCATCTGACTGACTATCTCAGGGCACCAATGTGTGGAACCTGGTCTGGGATTTTACACTCAAACAAAATTCCACTACATGAACCATGCAGTTATTTTTTCACATAACTTCTAGAGTTGTGCGAAACTTTGTATTACACATCAGCAAATTCTCTTCCATGAAACTAGTTATCCTTTTAGGGAAGTTGTCCGATGACACCTCAAACACAAATGGCGCAAAGTGCAGACCCATAAAAGATCTGTCATGAAATTTCTATATCGTTGGAAATCCATGGAAGTTCATAGTTGTGTGATGTATCAGAATATGGGTTTTTGTAAGTGAGAGCTTAAAATTTGACTTTTAAAGATCTTTTCCCAAATTGGGGTTGATGCTCTATTTATAACTGAAATAGGGGGACCCTTATACATAAATCTCCCAATGTCATGAAAATAGGTTGTGCTCTATCCATTCATTTTCCATCGAGACATGTTTGTGTAAGAAATTGGTTTAATGCTTCCTTTCCCATGAAATAATTCTATGTTCTTATGTTCTAAGTTGTGTGCATAACCGCAAGATTGTGTGCTTAAACCTTTTAAAAATTTGATCCCTTCAAGGGATACCTCAAATTTTTGTCTCTCGAACATCACCTTTCACATATATGTTAGTTTCATGATGAAACAAAGATTTTTTCACAATAACCATAATTTGTATTCTTATACACCCTTAGCTCAAAAATGATTCATTGGGAGGGTTTGTCTTTGTTTTGGAGAAAAACTCTCATTCCAGAGTTGATATATTATTTCAGCACCAAAAACTACCTTACATGGATAGTTATAAAAGTGTATATAATGAATAAATATGATATTTATGAAATGATTAATATTTTGAAGATAATTAAACAATGAACCAGGTTTATGGACCAAAATAGTAAAATCAAAACATTCATGGAAATAGATAACACCCAAATATTGATTTTAACAAATAAATATTGATAAAAGGGTGATAATAAATTATAATTGGACAGTTTTGAGTAATATATATTTAAATATGTTTTTATTATATATTTATTATAAATCTAAATCAATTATATAGGATTTTAGAGCTTGTGTGAAGCACATTGGGACTTAATGTAAGAGTTTCATGTTACAATCTCACTTTTTATCAGGATTGTTTATGTTTCAATTTACATTAGGGTGATTGTCTATTATTTCTATCTTAAAACTCAAAAATTGTATTCTACTATGGTTATTTATAAATATTTCAATTATTATTACCATTTACCCTCTTTGGTACTCAAAAATATCAAAATAAACTTTTTAAGAAAAATCTAGTATATTTCTCATTTTTTGTCAGAAATGTTTCTCCTCCATATCCAGATCCTTAAAATTTATTTTAGGGAAGTTATTATATAATTTTAAATGATTTAAAAAAGTTTTTTATATTATATATGACTTTATTTACAAAATAATTTTATGAATATTCTTTTAATTTTCTAAAAGGGTCATTTTTTACTTTCTTTACAAAAGTGTAAAAAATGTTTTTTGAAAATTTATGAAATGAATGGATTTTATAATCATCATAAAATTTATTCATCATAAATATTCAATTATAATTTTCTATTGTTTTTTAAAGAAAATCATATTCCCATTATTCATTGAATTTTAAGTTTAAAAAGTTACCCAACGAAAAGGTTGTTCTTCCATGTCTTCCAAAGAATATTTTCAATTATTTTAAAAATGTGTTTTTCATCTATTTCAATATAATTTAAGGAATCCTATTATTTACTATGGATATGATATAATGATTCCATCCACTTTCCTTATCTAGATGGCTTATGATGATGATCTTCTAAAGAATTTTTCATGTAACTTGTTTCTTTCCAATAAGTTAATTAAGATATGATAAAATAAACATTGTTTTTGTAATATTTTGGAACACATATGTATGAATTTAATTATGTGAAAGGTGAAATTGGAATTATATATCCCTCTAACTTGGAATTATATATCTTTCCAATTTTATGCTCTTCCTTGATTTAACTTGTGTTCTTGTAAATTAAATTTTTTATTTCTAAAATTAATTGATTAGAAATATATGAGGGTTATTATATGAAATTACAACTTGGGTGTATTATGAAATGGTTTTTAAAGGGGTTATTATTTAAAACAATTTCCCCACACCATGTTCTTGATGTGATGCATCAAAATGGTATTGACACAAAAATGGATTCTTAAGCATGGGAGTTGTGATGTTTCACTTATGAAAAATTTATTTGAAATTTTGAGATTTCTTATTGAATTTTTTGTGGAAACATAGAACATGGGAAAATTTTGGGAACCTTAGGTGAGGATATAGGAAAACCTTAGTGAGTGTATCACCACTAGAGGGTATAATTGTTATACTAATACATTGTAGAAGGACTCGGTATCATAGGATTCATATTTCTATTGCATTAGTGTTCCTTTCATGTCTTAGTTATGTATTGCCACAGGCTATATCCTAATTATTCTTTGTTATCTTGGTTTCATTTATGTTTCATGTTTTAAATTATCACTTGGTTATCTTCAGAGTTATGAATGATTTTATTATTTCCCTCTGTATTATCATTCATGTTGATTTCCATATTCTCTAATTGAATATGAAATTTTTTGAAAGGAAAAAATCAAAGGGTGTTTTATGTAAAGTGTTTTCAAATGAAATATATTTATAAACTTGTTTTTTAAAATTTAGAACTAATTGTTTCATGGTGATACTCATTATATAGATTTAAGGTGGTATCCTACCCGGTGTTTGTCTCAATCCTCACATATTCCATTGGGAATATAAAGATTAAGGTTTTTTAGTATTTAGTTCAATGGAATGGAATCATGTATCTTTATAAATTCTCTCATTTTTTACTACCTTAATATTGGTTTGGGAAAATGTTGAAAAATGGTCACATAGATATGGGGTTTTTGGATTTAATCTTGACTATGTTTTTTTTTTTGAGTTTATCCTTTTTCTTGGTTTTGTATATCTCATGTGTGTGTAACTTTTATTCCATTATTTACTCTAATTTTCTATCTATTATATATTATAAATTATTCAACTTTTGGTTCTTATATTTATACCCACCATGTGGTGATTCATTTTGGGTGACGTGTCATATCGACCCAGGTTGCTTCATTACAAAATGGTATCAAATGGAATACCCATCCATAATTTTGATTAAACTACCTAGTTTTGGTTTGGGGTTTATGGTAGATAGGAGTTTGGACTGTCAAAATTAAAGTGTTATGTATGGATGGGTACTTATACAGTGTACTTTTATAGCTAACTCTCATTACCATGGTTGGTCATCAATTTTTTCTTAAGATTTAAGCTTTATTTTGGGTTATTTAGATAAACCTGATTTCTATGTTTTATTTTGGTGAACCTTGTCTTATATTATTTTCCACTCTTGAATTTATTTATACCCTACATTATTAACCATTAAGAAATTTTATAAATATAATTGAGTTTTTCTCTAATTAGGTGTTATATTGTGTGCATGATAGATAATGCCTCTTAAAATTTATCTTCCAAGTCTTGGAGAGAAAAATATGAGATAGGTTCCACAAGAGAACCCTCCGGTGGAATCTTCACTGATGGAAGTAGTTCTCCACACAATCTAGACCCTAGGTTAGATGGGTGTTTGAAACTAAGGATGGATGGTGGATCATGGTTCATAATTTACTAAGTAGAATCACCATATCTTTCATGGTGAAAAGGGACCCCAAGATTATGAAGAATGGATTTAATATATTGAGAGGATATTCCATATATTAAATACTTTAGAGGATTCAATGGTGGAATTCACCACTTATATGTTTGAAGGGTCGAAAATAAAATTATGGGACTCCATTGGAAAGATATATATCATAGGGATCCTACTTATACCACATTCAAGATGGTATTTAATCAATAGTATTATCCTAAAATGTTGAAAATAGTGAAGAAATAGAAATTTTTTACCATAGAGAAAGGGGATTGTTCAGTTTTGGAGTGTGGTACTCCTTTCACAAAGTTATTTCACTTATGACCTGATCATAAATCTAATGAATACCTTAAATCTTGGATATTCAATAAGGGTTTGAGGATTGATATTCATTCAATCCTATTATTCCTTTTGACCTTTTCTAATGTGGTTGAAAAACTAGTTATGGTTAAAAAAACACTTAACTGGGAAGGAACATTTACGTGGAGCTAATTTTTCAGTAGGGGTATCCAGAGTGTGGCATATGGCCAAAAAAGGAAGCATAGTAAAAGTACTCAATTTAAATTAGGAGTAATTCTAGAGGATTCCTCAATATAGTACTTCGTGGTTTTCTATCAGTGTTGGAGACCTTTCCATATGAGTCCTGACTATATGGTGGCACCCTGGATTTTCAATCATTATAGTCAATCTGGTTATCATTAGTGTTTTTCAGAAGAGTATCCACATGTATTAGTTCTAGGTCCACTCCTACTAAAGGATATCAGAGTCATTAAAACATATTAATGGGTGGTTGATCTCATTAAATTACAATGTGGGGTACTCATATAATGAAAAATGCTCAGGGATGAGTAAATGTATAATTTATTTATATAGTGGAGTATGTAGCTGTAACACCCTCAAATGATAAAGGGTTAAATAACTAAATGATATGACTCATGTCAACAAAGTGCACCTTCCTTTTCAGGAGCCTGTCTAATTAGAACTCCACAGTTAAGCGTGCTTGGCTTGGAGTAGTGGTCAGGATGGGTGACCTTCTGGGAAGTTTCTCAGGGTGTGTGTGAGTGAGGAAAAAGCACACTGGAAAGGACATGTGTTGGCATGTGGGGACTTTCATTAGTTAGATGACCCGTTCAGGCATGTGGGTGGACCCTTGGGTGGGCCCCACAAGTCTGCGGGGCAACTGGGGGTACCTGGTGGGCCAGCACCCGACGACAATGTTAAGGCGGGGTGTATGTGCTGTCATTGGGACCCGGTTGTCACATTTGGTATCAGAGGAGGAACCCAGCCTTAAGTGCGGCGCACTGCCTGGGTTGAAATGTAGGGCCCACAACGGGGGTGTTGTGCTCTAAAGGGGGGTGATTGTAACACCCTCAAATGATAAAGGTTTAATTGACTAAATGATATTACTCATGTCAAAAAGGTACATCTTCCTTTTTAGGAGCCTTTCTGATTAGAACTCTATAGTTTAGCGTGCCTGGCTTGGAGTAGTGGTCAGGATGGGTGACCTTCTAGGAAGTTTCCCAGGGTGTGTGTGAGTGAGGACAAAGCACACTGGAAAGGACATGTGTTGGCCTGTGGGGACTATCATTAGTCAGATGACCCATTCAGGCATGTGGGTGGACCCTTGGGTGGGCCCCACATGTCTGCGGGGTAGCTGGGGGTACCTGGTGCGCCAGGACCCGACGGCCATGTTAAGGCGGGGTGTCTGTGCTGTCACTGGGACCTGGTTGTCACAGTAGCATAGGAATTTGGAGTAAGTACATATACTCTAAGAGGATTGGTGTTTATTTCATACTCTATAGTCCAAGATTTATTTGATACTAGTGTTTCTCATTGATTTATATCACTAAATTTTTTTAAATTGATGATATTATTCTTGGATATTATTCCATTCATTAGGAATCTTTACATTCCCATAGGAATCAAGAATGAACAAGGATACAAATGTTCTATGTTCCTATTCATTATCAATGACCACTAGGTCATGTGAGTTCTCTAATTCTTAGTCTTTATATCATTTTCCTGATCATCAGTATATACTGGATAGTTATATTTAAATCCTAGATCAATTTTTATTTTTGTTGGGTTTAGTTCCTATCTTTAGATGGGTTTACTCACATATTTCAAGGTGATTGGGATCCAAGATCTAAAAGAGTGGGGATTTTTGTTAATGAGGAAATAATGATCTCATTCCAATTATTAGAGATTTTTCTTGAAACCATCAATTAGTTTTTTAGTAGTTCACTTACAACAATAGTGTTTATGATCCATAAGGTTTTTCCTATTGATTTTTATGGGTTGTCTCCCTGAAGGTAAGTTTATTTTTCTATAAATATTCTTCTAAAGAGTAATATTATATCTATGACTCATACCTCATGGAATATTTATAATTAAAGGATCTTAAAGTTTAGAAGAAATATCTTAAGGTCAAAGGGTTTATTCATCCTAGCATGTCACCTAAGGCTTCCCTAGTTCTCTTCGAAAATAATTCAAACAAAAATCTCCATATTTTTGTCTATTTATGAAATATTAATTAGGTGACTATTAAGAAATATTATCATTATCCTATGAATAATGGAATGTTTGATTAACTTAGGGGATCCATATGGATTTCAAATATAGATATTTATTCAAAGTACCAATATTTAATGGTCTGAGAGGAGGATATTCCTAAAATAGCCTTCAAGATAAGGTTTAGAAATTATAAGTATTTGGTTATGACATTTGGTATCATTAACACTCCTATGGTGTTTATGGATTTTATGAATTATATATATCATCAAATCTTGTGAAAATTTTTGGATGTTTTTATGGATGAAAGTTTGGTGTAATTCAAGTCAAATGGGGAATAAAAATATCATCTTGATATCTTCCTTAGTATTATGAAAGATCGTTGTCTATATGGAATGATTTAAAAGTTTATGTTTTTTATTGAAGATATAAATTTTATGGGACATGTAATATTTAAGTGGGGCATATCAATGCAATGAAAAAATATCCAAGCAGTGATGTCTTGGGAACAACCCAAAAATGCATCTAAAATTCTTTACTTCTTAGGATTAATTGGATATTAAAAAATATATTAATTATTTCTCCAAGTTTTCATCTTTAATGAAAGAGTTAACTCATAAAGGTTTCAATTTAAAATGTAATGAAAAGTTTCAAATAGTATTTGAGTAACTAAAGGTGAGATGGACTTTGTATCAAATTCTAATTCATCTGATACTAGGTTTAATCTAGGATGTTTTCTATATTTTCTCAAGTATGGGATTAGGATGCACTTTGATGTAGGCCAAACAGTTAGTGTCCTGTATCTCTCAACAAATATGTCCTCATGGGAATAATTATCCTCCCCATGATCTCAATTTGGATATATTGATGAATTATATCAAGACATGGTGTCGCTATCTCTTATGCAATCAATTCACTTTATAGTCATATCATAAGAGTAAAAAGTATATTTTCACCCAAATAGACATGAACTTGTGACAGAGATGTTGGTTTGAGTATATTTAGACTTTTGATTTTGATATTTAATCTACACCGAGGAAATGTAATGTTTTCTTCAATGTTTTAATTGTAAAATTATCAAAAAATCCTTGAAGGAATCATAAAAGGAATTGACTTTGATGAGTTTGTTTATTTAGATGAGATTTTATGCAGAGGAGGCTAATATGTAGGTGTTTTCATATTGTGTGAAATTTGAATCATCACTTGATGATTGGATTAATCTTTAGGATAGAAACAACATTGATTATGATCATTTTAGTAAATCCATTAACGGTTGGGTGGCCTTAGGTGTTCGGTCTCGGTCTCCTAATGGCACTCTTTGTTTCTAAGGTAGATTAGTTGTTTTAATATCTCTAAGATATACTTTATGTATAGTGGAAATCATTATATTTGGTCCATGAAACCTAGGACTACCAAGATGTATTATGATTTGACATTTCAATATTAGGAGATGTGGATGATGTGGGCGATTGCATACTTCATGTCATGATGCCTTACTTGTCAGAAGATTAAGGTGGAGCACCAAAGACCGAATGGGTTATTGAATCCTATACCAATTATAGCGTGTAAGTGGTATGAGATATATATACACTTCACTATTATTTTTCCTTGGAATCCAAGTGGGAGAGATTAAATTTGGGTGATCATTGATCAACACACAAAATTGGTTCATTTCCTTCCTATTAAGGAGATACAAACGTTGATGATCTCAAGAACATGTATGTCTGAGAGATCATAAATCTACATAGAGAGATTGTTGATACTATTTAGGATAGATAACCATGGTCTATATCTCAGTTTTTGAGATTTTTTCTAAATTTTATGGGAACAAAATTAATGTTGATAATGACATATCACCCATAGACAGATGGGAAGACTTAGAGAGCCATTCAGATTCTTGAGGATATGATATGGGCATGCGTGATTGATTTTTGTGGTTCTTGGTAAGAGAATCTACCTTTTGATGAATTATTATATAAAAATATATGTCAATATTTGATTAAAATTTCCCCCTTTGAAGGGTTTTATGAGCACCTATATCGATATCCTTTGGGTTTGGTAGAGTTGGGAGAATAGTCTTTAGTTGGATAGAGTATTATTCAATAGATGATAGAAAAGGTGTAGTTAATCTTAAAGATTCTAGAGATATATTAAAGTATCTATAATTCTTATTTAGACCATCATAATCACCCATTTTATTTTAAGGTTGTTTATCATGTTTTTCTTAGATTTTCACCTCACTTGGCACATTTTCATTTGGGTAAGCATGGTATGTTGTCAATAAAGTTTGTTATCCCTTTAAATATCCTCAAATAAATGTGAAAGGTGGATTATTGATTGGAAGTCTCATATCACTTAAAATTGAATAATTAAATGTATCATATTTTCTAATTGAGGATGTATCAACTAAATCATTCCCATGTGATTGTGTGGGAGGATATTGATCTTGAACCTAAAACCTTGGTGGTTGAGTATCAAGTTTATATTATAGATTACAAGGATAAGGATTTTTTGGGGTAAATAAATTCCCTTAGTATATGTATTGTAGCAATTCTAGTGGTATATCCATGATATGTGTTATAAATAATTATTGATGATGTAAAATATTCCTCTTTTTGTGAGTTTTGAATCTTGAACACTTTCTGGTCGCATTAATTTTCATGGAGGGGAAAATTGTGATGACCTTGGGATCAAAAGCATGTTTTTATATTAGTTTACCTATATTTAGGTTTGAAAGGATTTTGAGATTTAGGGGTGAAAATTTATAGATTTATTAGAAATAGTTCAAGCACATGGGTTAGCCACACGTTTTTTCTAATCATGCAACTACTCTTTGGTAACAACAAGATGTGAAATTGTTGGTTCTAGTGGAATTTTACATGGCTTGAGCATGGTTTTCCTAACTATGTAAGTCACTAGAAAACTTTTTTTATTATTGGGTTTGTAAATAGGTTATCACATATTTTTTAAAATTGTTCTACAACTCCAATGTAATTGTGCATTGGGGTTTTGAACAGAAAGTAGCAACCATTCAGTTTTTACAACCGTTTGACATGATCTGAAATTCATAAAATGGAAAATTACCCAGTTTCCATTTGTATTTTTTAAGTAAAATCGCATATTAATATCTCAAAACTAAAACCAACCCATCTATGAAACACTACATAACTCTTCCTTGATTCCTTTGTGATTATTAATCATTCTGGGTGGATCTATTAGAAGTATGTTCTAACTTCCACCTAATATCTTCTCCTATTTCTAGATTTATTCTTGATATGTATTCCCCTTGGCTAATTTTAACACTATTAGGATATGATTTCCATGTCTATATGGATTTAGGGTTAATTAATGGTGTTTTTTATAAATCTAGACTCATTAGGCACTAATATCTGTGATTCCAATCTCTATTTTTGAAGGAGATAAGGTTTTACCTTTTTGGAAAGGTAAGTGTCTCTATAGAATGGTTTTATCCCTTGATTTTACTTTTTTCTTATAAATTATGTTGTTTTTATTTTTTAAATTCATTAATTTTAAATATATAAGGTTTATTTTCAGAAATTATAGTTTGTTTGTCCTATAAAACAATTTTTAAAAGGGATTTTCTTTAAAAATAGTTTTTTTACACCATGTGCTCAATGAAATGCCTCAAATATGTTTTTCACTAAAAATTGGATTCTTAAGAATGAGATTGATGATGCTTCACTAATGAAATTATTTTTCAAAATTTTGTGTAAGTTTTATTGAATTTCAATAAAAAATAGAACATTGGAACTTTAAGGGAACCTTGGGTGAGGATATATACAAAACATAATGAGTGTGTCCCCACTAGGGGATATAGTTATGATACATAAATACTATGGTAGGACTCAATATTATTGGGTTCACATTTATGTCAAATTAATGTTAATTTTGTGTCATAGTTATATAATCATGTTAGCTAGAGCATAATTAGGTTTCATTTTCTTAATTTCATTTATGTATCATTTTTTAAATACCTACTTGGTTATAATATGACTTATAAATTCTTTAATTGTTTCCCTCTATATTATCATTCATTTTGATTTCTATATTACAGTGTGGAATATGAAATTTTCTGAAAAGAAAAACCCAAAGGATGTTTTATGTGAAGTGTTTGAAACTGAAATATATTTATAAACATGGTTTTCTAAATCTATAACTAATAGTTTCATAGTGATGGAAATTTTATATATTAATGGTGGTATCATACTTAGAATTTTCCATGTACCATGTGTATGACTTTATGATATGCATATTTGGCTTTTTAGGATGTAGGTAATGGTAATGGCATCATATATCTCCCCATTTTCCATTATTTTTTGTTTCTTTAATACTGGGTTGGGATTATGGCAATAGATGGTCATAGGGAGATGTTATTTTGGGATTTGGTCTTGGCTATGTTTTGATTCTAAATTTAGCCTTTTGGATCGGTATGTATGACTCATGATTGTGTAAATATTCTTCCATGTTGTACTTTAATATTTGATCTATTTTCTATTATTCATAAATCATGTTTTGTTTCTAGTATTGAACTATACCTTTTATAAATCCATTTTTATTTATGTGTGAAGTTGACCTAGGATGATTCTATACATCCAATGAATTGGGTAACGCTTTATATCTCATGATGTAATATGAAAGGTAATGTGATCTACTATGGGACTCTATCCACTATGTTATGATGGTTTGGGATGTTTTCCTTGACTAATGAAATTATTTTATATTCATATGTGTGTTATGAAAACTTTTTATTATGCTTATTATATTCTCTTATAGCTCGTGATTGATTATTTATGATTATGAACTCTTCTGACTCATAACTTTATTATGACAATGAATTTATCATGACTCGTGATTTATGGTCTATTATTATTTGGGTATATAATAATAAGTTATGATCATGTTCTCATGCCTTTGTGATTATCATATAATCACTTATGATCTTATATTTATATCCTCTATGTTTACCCTTACTGAAAATCATGGCTACGCCTTTCTTATATTTCCATTTACTAAGGTTAAGAAGAATGGTATTAAGTATGATAAGTCTATAAGGGTACCATTTATAAATAATTATAGTGAAAAATGTTAAATATTGTTTATAAATAAGTTTATTATGTATCTAGTCTCAAAATACACTAAACCTTTATGGTTATGAAACATGAATTATTGTGAGATATATAAATTTTTCATCTAAAATTACGGAACATGTATGTATGGTATACTCTGGTTGCCTTAAGAGGAAAAAATCCCAAAGAAAAAATAGGGATAATAACCAAGGAAAATAACCACTGGCTGAAGTAGAGCCACTTACTCTAGAAAACCAAACATCACTATGATCATTCATCATTACGACTAGAAGACAACACTAAAAAATTAAGGAATATTCACTACCATAGCCTTTATATTTTATATTTTTTCATATGTATCCCCTTTTTTCATTTATTTCTCAAAATATTCTTATGGTGACACTATAAAACATGCACTTATAGTACAAATATGTTTTTCTATATGCCTGAATTACAGTAAATTTAGTTTTTCATCGAATAAAGTAGTTGATGATTCTTATGTATAAACTAAATAAAAAATAGAGGAAAAAATCTATCTGTTGATATGTATTTCTACTTATAAGTAGAAAAAAATTATATTATTTCATACTTATAAATTATTCTCATAGTTTTCATTTATTTTCATCTACTATGTCTCCATTTTATTCACATGATCCTCCTTTCATATCACGTGAAATGGGATGAAGGTGTCTCGAGATTTCAACTCATAAATCTAATTATATAAAAAGGAAAAATATTGTTTTATTATTTCATATCATATAAAAATGTTACTATAAATTTAAAATACATTAAAAAATTTATTCAAGTGAAGCATACCCTCATCCTTTAGGGTAGGGTTACATTGGTTTTGATGCATATTGTTTTTTTCTACACTACATTGATTTTTCAAAAGGTAAAATTTTTTGAATAAAATTTATTAATAAAAAATAATTTCTAATAAAATAATACCAATTACAATGTGTATTAAATTATTCCACTATAGGTAGCTAATGAAATTATCTTAGGATTCTTGGTTTATAATGTTTGTATATATAGTTGATGGGTGGGGTTTTAATTTTTTCTGATATGATATTTTGTAATAAGTGTCTAAAGTTTAGTACAATCCTTTTTAGTGACTATAAGTAAAAATTTTAATCTGATAATTGTCTAATATAAATGTAATTTATAATGGATAATGAATAGTAAATAAATATTTAATTATTTTTTCTCTATAAAATAGATAAATTATACCAAAATTTAACCCTAATTTATTCCAAAAATATTTTCTTTAATGAAAGCATAATATTGTGCCACAAATCTATATCAATAGGTACATTCATTCAAGTATTAACCTAATGCAACCAATTTATATAGGCATGTTGGGATTAATAGGTTAACATTGTGCATTTTATCCATCTCAAATTTTAACAATTACTTCTCACATTAATAATATTTACAAACACTAACATGTTACATCACTTCTATATTTTTTATAAAATATCACTTTATCTTGATTTTTAACATTCAGGTTGTTTCTTACCCTCATAATATTTTTCACCTTCTACCATTTTCTCAATTTAAACATCCCCATTATGTTATTCCTTCATATTGGTAGCATAAGTCGGTGTAAAATCTAATATCTACATGACTAGTTAAACAATTGGTATAAAAAATATTTTGTTAACGGTGGTTATGTAGTGGTGGTTTTTGAAACCATATCTAAATAGTTAAATATATAATTTACAGAAATTATTTTTAATAGTATCCTTAAATTATATATATAGTGGTTATTTTACTTAAAATTATTTCTAATTATTATATATTAATGGATTTTATTGAAGCTGCTACTAATTATTCTTAAAAAACAATCATCCTTCTTTATTTACCCCTTAACCTTGGATTGATCCCTAGTCTTTCACACTTCCTCTATAGCTAACCTCTCAGCATCCCCCACTCAAAAATCAATTCCCTTACCTTAACAAACTCTATTTAATTTATGTCATAGTGTCTAACTTCCCCTTTAATTGTCAATATAAGGTCAGAACACCCATTTTCCATTTCTTTTATGTTCATGGTCAACCAATTCAACACAGACACCCACTATGGATTTTCCATTACCAGAAATTCATTCACCTCTCACACTAGTGACCTAACCATGGTTTACTCTTCTTTAAAGACTCAATCCCTCACAATACATATTGGTCAACTCCACTGAACATTTTTTCTCCATAACTTGTAAGAAATACTCCAAATCATCAGGGTTTTATGTGTAGTGTCAAAGGACGGGTGGTGAAGAATGAATGTACATCATTGATCACTGTTTGGATTTCATTAATTTTTTGGAAACATTTTCATTTCTTTTTGTAATAATTTGAAAAAAATATTATATAGTTAATTAAGTTATAAAATATGAATATTTTACTAATATGTGGACTAGGGGTCCACTGTGCATTGATTTCACCCCTTTGGTGGTAATTTCTATTCCATGATATTGTGTAGGGATTTTTTCTATGATAAGGTTAATTATGAGGTGTTTTATGGGTTTTTTCAATAATTTATTACTTGGATAAATTGGTGGTTCGCTATTTAATTGAGTTCTTATGTTCCATGTTATAGCCTATATGGATGGACTAACATAAGGAATTGAACTATTTTTATAGAACAAAATTTTTTGGACATTAAAATGGAATTTTAATGGAATGAATGATTATATAATGATATTTCAGAATAAAATAATTTTTTTTATATGAATGTTTTTTAAATATGATTTTAAAGAAAAAAATAAATGGTTTGAAATGGTTTTCACAAGATTTTAGGCCAGGGTCCACGGTTAAGTAAAATTATATGAGATATCATTATTATGGGATATATAAGAAACATTTTTTTCATATTTTTAAAAAATATAAGGGGCGTGTTTTGATAAATTGTTTGGTCCATTTTGCGTGGTGTGTTTAGTGTCCTATTTTGAAATAATGAGTTTTCATTTATTCTCTCTTTTTTGTAAAGACTTGTGGTATATAGTCAAAACATTTGCCACTTATTTTATATTGTGATTTTTATAGTAAAAATCATTACCCTAAAAAAATATCATTTAGGGATGGATTTTTTGGGTGTTATATTTATGGTTGTCTTGTCATTTTAACTAAAATTTGTTATTTTATTATTATATTTTTATATAACTATATATTTATTTAAATATTTTTTTATAGGAATTACCCACTCCAAGAGGTGGTCGATATGATTTATTATCCATAGACATTATAAAAAATAGAAAGTAAATGAATATATTATTATTAAAAACATTTTTAGTAATTTATTGACACATATATATTAATTTCATAGATATAAGAGAAGGTTCTCAAGTTCGAGGCTAAGGAAAATAGAGGGAATTTGTTGATAATAATCAGTAAAAATCATATAAAGTATATCATTATATATCACTACATTAATATAATTTTCTTAATTAAATTTAAATCTTTATTTATATGTAATTATTTTAGCTATTTTTTATGATAAATGTAACTATTTGTGAGAAGCAACTAATTCCTCACATAGCTAGGGTGAAAATTTCACTAGTAAATGAGATATCATTGTAAAATTTAAATTTATATATATATATACATATTACTTAAAGTAATATAGTTTTTTTAAATATTAGTTATGTACTTTCTGATACAAGATAAGGAGGTATTACATCCTATTATATGGATATAGATGTGGTTTCATGTCCAAAAATGATATAAGATATGTGAATAAATAAGTATAAAACCTTAGGGAAAGCAACATTAATTATTGTTTGGTGTTATTAAATTACATTAAAATTTAAAAATGTTATTTTATTTTCATATAAATCTCAAAGAAATGTGGGACTAAAACACTTACATCTCATCTTCAATATCCTAATAGGATCCTATGGATTTAGTTTTAAGAAAAAAACATTATGGTCATTTGAGGGGGATATGTTGTGGACTATCTCTATTGTGGGTCGTTGGCAGGTCACATACATCTTTATCGTCAACATCATTTTTAGCAAGAGTTATATGCATTGGTGATCTTAAAAACACTATTATTCATTAAGAGTTACTTATTAAGATGTATTGTGATCAAGTGTCTACATTGGAGAGTTTATTATCAACTATGTTTTATAAGACAAAATTCAATATTTTTTAAAAAATAGAAACCCTAATAAGTGATTCATAACTGGTAAACTTTATCAATTCACTCATATTTTCATCATTTTTTTTATTAAATTCTTTTAATAGCGTACCCTCATTCACCATACACATGAAAACTTCATAAATTAATACTTTTATTCTATATTATATTTAATTTGGATAGGTTTTATATTGTTCTATTCTAAACTATTTGTGTCAATTACATTGAAATAATTTTGGGTTAATTCATTTTTTTATAATCTTATATGGGTTTGGTGGTTTTTATATAATTGTATTTAGTTCAATTAGTTTTTCTTTAGTTTAGTATGGTTTTATTTGATTATGTATTTTTGAGGTCATGTGGGATCGGTTAGGTTGGTTTAGATTTATTTTGTTTATATTTTTGTATTCTAATTATATTTAATTGTATTTTTTCAATTTATATGAATTTGGATTAGTATATTTAGTTTTATATTACTTTGATTTAGTTTGGTGTATTTTGTTCTTATTTAGGAGAATTTTCTTCTTTTCTATTTGGTTTCATTTTGTATTTTTATTATTTTCACTTATATTTGGGTAAGTTTTTCTTGGATTTGTTTAGTGAAATTTAGTTATATTCATTTAAAATATTTTTTTGTCGATTTGGGTGTGATTGTTAAATTTTAGTATAGTTTGGTTCAAATTATTTTGAATCATTTTTTGTTTCAATTTTTTGGATTTATTTTGTTTAGTTTAGTTCATTTAGAATTGAAAACATTTGGGTATCTTGGTGTTATCTCATTTTGATCAATATAATTCAATTTTATAGTGTTTTTATTATTTTGTGTTGCTTAGAATTAGTATTGGAAAGATCAATTTAGTTTTTAATAGTTATTATTGGTTCTATTTAATTTGTTGTGGTTTAGTTGAGGTTGGATCATTTTAGTTTATTTTAATTTAATTTCATTATATTTAATTCAATTTTAGTTTTTTTATTTGGATTGACCTAGTTTAGCACAAATCAATTGTTTTTTATTAAATTTAGGTTTATTATTATCAATATAGTGTAGTTTATTTTGATTTAGTTCAATTGAATTTAGTCTATTCTAATTCAGTTAAATTCACTATAGTTTAAGTTGGTTGGTTTTGTTTTGGATTGATTAATTTTTTTTGTTTGTTTTAGGGAAGATAAGGTCAATTTGTGTCAGTTTGATTCGGTTTTAGATGGTTTATTTTTTGGGTTATTTTAATTTAATTTTAATTGGAATATTGTTCTATTGGTTGGTTTTTTTTTGCTATTAAGTGCCTTATGGACAGTTCATTTCAATTTATTTTATTTTGGTGTGCATCCATTTAAGTTAGTTATATTATTTTTAGTTTGGTTTCATATTAGTTAATTTAGTTTTATTCAATTTGGTTTCTTAGGGATTGGTTTTTTGGGATAAATTAATTTCTTCTTCGTTTAATTTAGTTATGTTTATTTTAAGTTACTTTTGTTTGTTTTATTTCAATTAAATTAATTTATATATAATTTATTTAGAGTATTATAGTTAGGGTTGTGTTCGTCTGGGACAAGTTGGGTCAGTTTGGATCTATTAATTTTGGATTAATTTCATTTGAATGGGTTTAGCTAAGCTCTATTATGTTTTATTGATGTGGTTAAGTTTGTTTTAATTCATATATTTTATAATTTTGTTTTTTTATGTTGGTTTATTGTAGTTTCAATTAGTTTGGGTTGATTCAATTTGTTTAGATACATTACAATACATTTTCATTTAAAACAAGTTTGGTGGGGTCAATTTAGGTCTGATTAGTTTATTTTCATTTGGGTCATTTTATTTTGGTTCAGGGCATGTTAAATAGGTTCATTTTTATTCAATTTTGCAAAATTATAGTCAATTTAATTACTTTTGGATTCATTTAGGTCTGTTTCATTAGGATAATTTTCATTAGTTCAATTTAATTTTACTCATATTGGTTTTGATTGGTTTGAGTCATTTTAGATTCATTTTGTTTAGTTTGATTTAGTTTTATCTGGTTTAATTCTATTTTATATGGTTCTATTCTACTCAATTTGGTTTGATTTAGTTCAATTTAGACCTAGTTATATTATCATTATTTTTGTTAGTACAGTTCTATTTACTAGATTTTTTTTAAAGATGATAAAATTTATAATTTTAGTTTTAAAATATGTAACTTCATTATTTAAATTAGGAATCCAAGTATTAAAATTCATAAATAAATAATTAAAATTATAAACATAACTGTTAAATTGATTTTGAGACAATGTATTTATTCAATTATTTTTAAAAATTTTTATATACATTATCATATTTCCAAATTCATGGAGTGTAAAAATATGAATATTAACTATTAAAAAAAGGTTTAACACTTCACTTCTAGATTTTAATTCTAATGATTGATATTTTAACTCTTCACTTCCTATGATGGGGTTCATGATAACTCATTTTAAGTCTTTTTTTCCTTTATTTTAGATATGAATTTGTGGGTTTTCAAACATTATCTTGTTACCTTATGTTATTCTTGATGTTTTTGGATTATTTTTATTACTAATATATATTTATCTATGTTAAATAATGGAATTTGAGGTAGGTAGTTGACATGTATTTTTTGAGCTACATGTCCCATCTAGAAAAATTGAAGGTGAGGGGGGTAATTTTTATAAATAAAAACTAAAATGTTTTTTCATTGATTAAATATAAATGTTTTTAATTTTAATATTCTTAATTATTTTAGATAAATTGTATGGTATTTTGATATCTAAGAATTATTTTTACTATTATGCCTTACTGGCTAGATAGTTTGTTTTTTATTTGTTTTTTTTATGGGTGGAGTGTATCAGGGTTGTCTTGGAAATTTTGTTTTTCTACTATACCATATTTAGTCATGATTTTATCTACTGATAAGAATTTTGATGTGTTTTTGAATTCCACTAAATAATTATATGTGTAAAACCCCATTGTTAAATATGGTGTGAAATTATTTAAATGTTCCATATTTAGAAGAAGTTTTATAAATTGTACCTAAATATATATTTCTTCAGTGGTGATTTTGTTACGCACCCCTAAATATGCTACATTGGTGGAAACTTTATTAACGTCTTTTTAAACCACTTGTAACACCCCGGTTCGGTTGTCACTCTATAGTACCTCAACCTAGGTTCCAAAAGACCTCTATTTCTCCTCCCTATTCATCAAAGGCTTCTTAGCATAATGAGGTCCTAAAACATGAGTTGGGGATACTATTCCCTCAAATCATAAAATAATAAAACAAAACTAAAAAATAAATGATCAATCATCCATCATGTGAAAGTAATAATACACAATAAATTTTTTGTTTTAATCACACAAAACATGTAACTGATCACCCACAGGGATAATCACATAAAAAACAATTTCCCTACTACCATACCCAAGACTCAAATCATCCCAGTCTCCAAAAATAATTGAGCTGCTCCAAACCGATCAATTAAAACTCTTGTGATCTGATCCAAAACAATATATAAGGACTGTACATGCATCGAGGTGCATGTGTAGAGTGTGAGAAATATATATCAATGGGATATCACTAGTTTCCACCAATAAACACCATTATATGTGTTTATATATGAGGAAAATAATTAACTACAATAAATATTCTCACACAAGCGCGTCAAATTTTGTCTACTAACTAGGCCACCATGACACCTGATCAAAGATACATAGGCTTAAACAAAATCTAGTTGCTTCATTCTATTATACCAAAAATCCAGACCCTACCTAAAGAATCGAGGTAGGGTGTCACTAATTCTTGACCACTACCTGAAGATATAGGGTAGGGTATTGCGTTCAAGTCCTAGAATCACCTTGTAACTTAAGGAAGTCTTTTCAGCACCTTCTTACTCAATATGAGGCCAACACCCAATCTTGGACACCACCATCTCACTTAGGTTTGGGCCCATACAATGTTCTTATACCATCCCCTCTCTCTTAGGTAGATGAAATTGATAATATTTTAATAATTTTTTTTATGTATTTAAATTATATAAACCCTATAAATTTTTCAATTTGATCTTATTTACAACAATTTTGGATTAATGGTGTGTTTTTAGCTAAAATTTAAACATTTGTTAATTTTGAAATTTTGATAGATTTTTATCATAAAGTTATTTTTGGAATAACTATTAAAATATTTATCCAATTTGAGTGATTATTTTTTTATGATTATTCGGTTTATTTTATTCAAATTTTTATTCAATACCAGAAGACGATTTGAATGACATGAGACCTGAATAAAATCAATCAATTTGAACAATTGTTTGGGAAAAAATCATAGACCCCACCTCCATAACAGAATCATTGGATGGGTCACACAACTCAAATTGATATTATTCCACCTTGATATGAAATAGGACTTATATTATCATTCTAAAAATAAATAAAATGGAGTTATCCAAAAATTAAGGTGGCCAATGGACGTTATAGATTTAAGGAAGAATTTTTCTATTCTCGACCAAAAAAAGTAAATCTCGGTATTTATTCTATAAATCCATCTTCTAGTGGAAAATGATGCTGAACGTTTGAGAAAAAAATAAAGATACGTTATGAAAAAACTTCCATGAGGATACTTATTCCCAATTCCACCATTTTATGAGGGTTCTACGTGAAAAAAAATTTAAGATAGATTCTATTACAAAAATTTCAACTATTAAAGACCCATTAAGACTCCTAAGTGATTAATGGTCCATTATGGTACCCCAAGTCCGCTTACATGAATATAAATAATATTATAATGGTGGATTGAAAATAATATCATTTAGAGTGGTGATCTTGGATGATACCCATGCTTTAGGATTTTTTTTCTTCTTTTCTTTTTACTTTAGTTTTATTTTCTCATGTAATGCATAAAACTTTTTTAATTAAAGTTTTTCAATTTATTATTTAAAATATATTTCTCTTACAACACTAATATAATTTTATATTTATTTCTCATTCCACTACTACCTCATACCATCAAAAATGTGGGGCTATCCTGAGACTTGGATTGGGGGAGTTATGTGGCAATTTCATTTATTCTGCGCTTAAATTCTTACGTTTTATTAAGTTTGTGATGAGAAATAGTGATGTGCATAGTTATGTCAATAATCCACCATGAAATTGATCTCAAAATCATTTATATTATTTTATTAAATCTTTTCCCTCCCTATTACTGGTTAAAATCTCTTAATGTGATGGAGTTGAGCCATTAAGTGGATGAAATGGCATATAATGGAGCTAGGTATTGGAAGATTTCACACTCTCAATTAAGGTGTGCCATCAACTTTGATTATAAGAGGAGGTTTAATTGAGTTTTTAAAGGCTTGAAATATTTCACACAACTAAATAAATGAATATAAATTCGTGATAGAGATCTCAAAATTTAATTATCAAAATTAATTTAAACACCAATAAGGAGAATAATGGAACACAGAAACCAAACCACAAAGGCTAAGTTATTTTTTTACTAATTTCATTTTGTCATTTCATGTTATTATATGTTTTAAAAAATAATTTATCTTATAAATTTAATTTCATTCATAGAATAAATAAAAACAACAAAAGGAAGTATTTTAGGTGATATAGAGTAAGTATTTGAAAAACTAAAAATGCTCCTCTTGTGAGATGACCCTGTTCTGCCTTTGTGCTACATTAGGAGAATAGATATGATTTTTAAATTCCCTACAATAGGATTGTGTCATTAGATCTCTCATCACACATCCAAACTATCCTCTCTCACTTAGGTTGGTTTCACATCATATCCCCTTCCTTGTCACTAAGGATGGGGTCATAGCCTTACCACTCCCCTCACTAAGGGTAAGCCTCACAAGCATAGGTGGACCAATACCCTCTCACCCATGGAATTCCTTACCGATATCTTCTCAATAAGGATATTTTTGTATATCACAACCACTTCTCTCTCACGTGTGGTGGGTTTACTCTATACCCCATCATTCTCCCACTCTAGGCAGGGCCACAATTTTTACAAATATGCAATAGAAAATAGGGCGTGTGGCCTATCCCACAAGCTCTCTAGCTCACCACCCAGATGATAGTCACTCATGACCTATCTCTACACCTCAGAATAACTCATTTCAGATCTATCCCTTCATGCTCGGATCCTTGAGACCATCTCATTCACATACTAGGGTTTTACAAACCAATCTCAAACTATACTCACTATTTCCAAACCATCTGAGTCACCCAAAATGAATCATTGGGTCATAGGCTCCATATAAACCCAAACTCAAAAGGTAGGTTTATATACTCTTCCAATATTTCCTCACAAACTAGTCTCACTACCAAGGGGTCATCCCTAGATAAATCACTATAAAACCCTTAGCATCCATATTTCAAGTTTTCAATGCATTCCCTCAACCCTTACTCTAGTCTCATCCCATATATCCTAATGTAGATCTCCAAACCCACCACTCAGAGGAAAATCATCCCCATTACACAAATTCAATCCCAAAGGACTTCTCCTACTCATGTTCCACAACAACAATCCATCAACTCTCTTAAGGGTGTCACTCACCAGGTATGATATGTGTATTCATATCACCTATAATCACTAGGCCTAATCCCCTTATACCTACCCAACTAGACCTAGGAACCAACCTAGTCTTCTTGGATATCAACTTGAATCCATAGACCTACTCATAGTTTCTCATAAACTCAACTGAAACCTATTTACTTTAGAAATATAGTAATAAAGAGATCTGAAATCACCCAATTACTAAAGAAATATTATTCTAACATAAGGATTTCTAATTCCCCTCCCTCCCATCTTCTAGGGATCTTTGATACCCTATTCATTTTACTCAATTCCTTGAAACAAGTGTACAGGCATAAAACATGCGTAAATGTGAATATGATTTTTTATTATAAAGACCACCTATCTTCATATAGGAGTTACCACCCAAACCATGCTCTTATTTAGGACCATCTATGCCTTGTCTAAGATCTATCGAAATCATATGCATCTATCATGGGCCACTCATCACTAATAATTAATTAAAACAATTATATAATTAATTATTTAGTTTAACCAAATAGGAATAACCACCTAAATACTTATAGATCCATCTTTTAATACCAAAATTGTAATTAATCTCACTTAGAAGGTCCATCATGCACCCCTGAAACAATCACCATAAAAATCCATGTCATCTGGCACATGGTTAAAATACAATTTTAACCAATTTATGAAAAAATACATATTAAATTCATCAAGAAATATATATCTATCAAAATGGAAAGAAATTAAATTTTTTCACCCTCCAGATATGTTATTTATCCATCACATAATAAATTTCAATTATCCTCACACAAATCCATTAATATTTTATAGAAATGTCACTAATTTCTAGCGTAGATTTGAAAAGTGATTAAGTTCTAGAAAAGGGGAAAAAATATAAGATGGAAGAGGATAAATGTTCTTATAATCACCATCAAAATGACATGAAATCACCCCTATTAAAGGGTTATTTTAATGGGTAAGAGAGAGAGAGGATATTTCTAAATGAACCTACCAATGTACACTTACTGTCCAAAATATTAAGGGGGTTTTCCCCAAAAATATGGATCTACCCCTATTTAAAAAAACCACCCAGGCATTGGTCAAGGTGCGACCATAGGGGACCATGGAGCATAAATCCCTACCACCTAACAAGGTTGAGGTGAAACTAAGGGGGGTAACATCATGGCCAACCAAGTTAAGGTCTTGGTCATCAACCTATCTCTATCATGGTGTGGCCTCTCTTGGTCATGGAACAACCACTCCAAGGTAGATGACCCCCAACCCCTTGGCCAACACCAATATGGCATGACATCTATGTGTTGTAATGAGAAGACCACTATGGAATAATAACCCTCAAGGCATTAAACCTTTAGGGTTCATCCCTAATGTCCCTCGCAATGTAACAACTCAAGGCAGGCCATCATAATGTGACCTATGGGTCATGGTATGACCAGCTTCAGCAATAGAATTTCAGGCCTCTAAGTACTTCTATGGTGCCTTCCCAAGCAACCAAAACATCACTTAGGTTTCTATACACATCCAAAAACATCTTCATAATATCTTTCAACACTCATATACTCAATACGAATCCCCATTTCTAAAACATCCCCAATCCCTGGACTAAGAATTGAAATTTTTTCAAATAAAATGACTCAAAAATTTAAGGTCATTAAAAACTCCCAACCATAACACTTATCATCATTTAGTGGCCTCCCTTGGTCCTCCAACCACAAATTCCAACTTACTTAAATTGTAAATTTGTCATCAACTAGTCACATTCTAGCTCTGAATTACAAAGGAACTTACACTGTGAAACACATAGCACTGAAGCACATTATTTACTAGAATTCATGCCACCTTCTCACCACCAATGATAACATCAAGATGGATAACACCACACACGTCTATCTTGAGACACCATGGGGACTTAAAAAAATTATATGATCTTATGGTTCTCCCCACCATATTATTCTACTAACAGAGGTTTATTTCAAGCTATAGTTCTCCCCACCATAGGAAACACATATTAAAATTCACTTTTAATGGTCGAAATACACACTCAATATGGATTCCACCTCACCGAACCTGATCCCATAAAAAAACTTGTTGGTCCTCCTCTGTATTTCCTCTCCCAAAAACATTTACCTAAACCACCGATGCATTTTTTACCACCCAATCATGATTTCTTCAATCCCTAAGGCTTCATGAAATCATCCAATCATCCACAATAAATTCCAAACCCAACCCTTAGTGTAATTACATGGTTGGATCACCAACCACTTACTCTATCTATCATGCTTTCACCCTAAGATTTGTTTCACCACAAATCCACTCACTCTTGAATCATTCCAACTCTATCTCTAGCCCAATGTCAATGCACCAACACTAACCAACACCATATCTAAATCCAAACTCTATTATTTACTAAATCACTAGATCACATCAAATCATCCAACACATTGTCATCATAGTGTAACCTTGACCTTCTACTAACTAATCTCACTCCACCCATAACCCATAAAACATGAATGATGTTCCACCACAACAGATATTATTCTCCCCAATATAGGAGTATTTTTTTCATCATCTTACTAAACCAGACACCCAATGTGGAAGACCTACTCACACTTTAATGTTAGTGTGACACACCAACCTCTATCCTTTCCTGAATCACCAAAAACATCATCCTCAACATCTATGAAAATTCACTTAAAATGATGTTTACACCCTCTTATAGCCAATGGAATGATCCCCACCATATGGAT
This sequence comes from Viscum album, assembly GCA_963277665.1. Taxonomy (NCBI): domain Eukaryota; kingdom Viridiplantae; phylum Streptophyta; class Magnoliopsida; order Santalales; family Viscaceae; genus Viscum; species Viscum album. The sequence continues at coordinate 48,364,309 of OY728152.1, read as the reverse complement.
TCCTTTACACTACTACCCAAGTAATTAACCAACCAAGTACCAATATTTCATGTGTAAAACTTTTCTTGGGACATGCTCTCTAATCATATAGACGTATAAATCATGTTGTTCTCATCAAGACCACGGTCCTCCATGTCTATAGGTACTTTAATAACCTTCAATTCCTCATCCCACACATGGACTCTCATTGATCAATAACTCAATTGGCATTATGTACACCCATTGTGAACTTTCCCTCACATGCCAAGGATTTTTCCTCAAAATCCTTTCCAATCCCACTCTCTTTAACAAAGATATAGTGGACCACCAAGAACCTTTCTTAACCACGATCCTACTCAATCTCATCCAAACCCAATAGATGTATAATACCTATTCACATAACCTGAATCACGATCCCATTATTCACACATCATTGAACCATGAATCATATGCCTAAAAAACTATCCATGCCACCCTAGCATGTTACTCCCATCTACCTAGGGAACCAATGATGCTCCTTCCCAACAAACCAAAGGAACCTCACTCATGTTAGGACCCACCACATGAGAATCCACTACACATGCACCATTATAATACCATGATCATGTCCTTATGATCCATCCATCCTATATTAAAACATATAGGACCTCAATCCACTATTATAATCCAATAGGTCCACGCATCCAACTGATCATTTACTTAAAAATCCAACTTCGATACCAAAATCTCTTAAATCTCTCTGCACCTCAATCCCAATGAATTTTAAATACCTTTACCCAATCCATCGTGGTATCCTCATATACACATACACAACATTATTGACCTATGAAATTCCATATTAAAGAAATCATAGACACTTTTCTTGGTTAAGTATAATACCACCATGAAATTATATTGAAAACACTACATAGGTTGTTATTGAAACAATAAGTAACTAAACCCACCTCTTTAAATCATCTACTGGGAATACCCCACCATTATCGAGTCACTTTCATGACATCAATTACATTACCATCCCATCAATAATTTTCTATACATCCCCTAGGGTATTGTATAACCATAAATAGGGACCACATACTATAGATCTACATGACATGTCATCAAAAAAATCCATGATCCAGCTGAGTAGAATTCCACCAAAAAGTTATCTAATAAAAACAATTTAAATTATTTTTAACACTTTAACTAAAAAACACCAATCACCAATAAAATAAATCACATGAAATTTGTAGATCATGTGAATCTTACATGCCAAATATGATTCATGTACAAAACCTCTTGAATTTATGATCCAAGAGCCGAAACCATTGTACATTCATAAATAAACACATTATAATTGAATCAATATTCGAACAATAGCATTGAAATCCCAAAAAAATTATCATGTCACCCTATTAACCAATAATTCCCATCAAAAAATGTATTTATGACACAACAATGTGAGGTTCATCACAAGCTCCAACATGTTTTTATATCCTCTATCTACCATATCCTCAAATATAAAAACAATAAAAACATTTGATAGCACCTTATAACACCTCAGCCTTGTGGACACTCTATAGTGCCCTGAACTAAGTGCCACAAGACCTCAAGATTGCCTCCCCATATACCATAGGCTATAAACTCATAGTGAGGTACTAAAATAATAATTGGGATAATATTTCCTTATATAAAAGTACAATATAGTGGAAATAAAAAATAAATATCCAAACACCCACCACATTAGAGTACATATAATAAAAAACATATAAAATAATTATTATAATGTTTTCATGAAAAACATAAAACTTGTATCCTGCTATACTAATAATATATAAAAAAATAAAAAATGGAATAAAATTCATGAGGGACTTACTATCATACCCATGCATCAACTCATCCATTTCTCTGATTCCCGTTGAGTTTCTTTATCCCGATCCACTACACCTCTCTTTCTCTAAACTTAATCCATATATAAGGTCTGTACACACACTGGGATTCTCGTTCATAGTGTAATTAATATATATCAGTAGGACCTCACATAGTGATCAAAATATAATCTATTATATACATCTAATCATGTGTAAAATAAATAAAAAAAATAAACATTCACACATAAGTGTGTGAGATGTTTTGTGGTAACCAGACACCCATGACTCCAGGAATATTGATCCATCATGTGTTAACCACACTAATATGACACCCAATCATGCCTTCTTTGACTTAAGTTGGAATCTAGTATCGTTATACTGTTGTACCATAAACACAACACATACATGAAGACTCGTTGTAGGCTGTCACTAAGTCTTGAAAACTAACCAAAGATAATAGTTTGTGTTATGTTTCCCTATTCTAGACTCTCCTTCTCACTTGACATTATCCTATCAGAACCTTTTAACTCAAGGTGAAGCAAACACTTAATCTTGAACACCACCCTATCACTTAGGGTGGGGAAAAACCAAGTACCTAAACCATCCCCTCTTTCTTGAGAAGGTCTCTCATCACATGTTCAGACCGGCCCCTCTCAATTGAGTAGGTTGCACATTAAATACACCACCCTCTCAATAAGGATGGAGTCATAGCCTAACCATCTCTACTCCCCCAGGGTGGACCTCATAAGTATAGGTGGACCAGTAACCTCTCACTCAGGGAGATCCCCACCAATACCCACTCACTAAAGGAAAGTATTTACATCATAACCACTTCCCTCTCACTCAATTTGGGTCTATCATATCCTTCACCACCTACTAACTCATGATGGGGCCACAACTAACTCATGCATGAAACACAAAAAATGAAATGTGACATGTCTCATAAACTCTTCGACTTTCCACTTCGGTTATAGTAAATTGAGACTTATCCATGAACGTTGATATACCTCATCATCCATCAAGACCCTTGTGATGAGCTCCATAAGACCATTTCCAACACATAAGTACATGTGTCATCTTCCTCTAGAATTCTCATATCACCAGTCAAGGTATCAATTAATTTCCTCCAAACTCATCTCATTGTATTATTACCGATATCAATGCATCCCAATAACCCCATAGTGACCCCAATACAACATTATCCCTCTAAACCCAACCTCGAAAGATAGGTTATCATCCTCTTCTAATACCACATCACAACTTGATCCCGGTACCAAGGGACCATCTCAAGATAACTCACTTCAAAACCCTTTGAATACTGATTCTAATTTTTGAGCCCATTCCCTCAACCCATAATCTGGTCCCATATCATATCTCCAAAGTGATATATCTCAACCCATCACTCATAGTTAAAGACACTTTTTCACACCTCATCTTATCCTAATGGACTCCTCCCGCATATAGTGTTGACAAGTACTCCATCAATCTTTAGGAGGGTATCACTCACTGGGCATGAGATGTAATGTCATATCACTCATCATCATCATTAGGATTAAGCCTCTTGTACCTACAAAACTATAAATATGAACAAACCATGGATACCTATCTCTCAACTCATATCTTGAGACCTTCTTGAGGTCTCTCATCAACCCAACTAGCACTTTCACCCCTTGGTGATGTAGTCTTTGGATGATCTTGATTCACCCAAGTATTGAAGAGAATATATTCTAACCTAAGGAGGTTTAATTATTCCCTCAATATCTTACTCAATGATTCTCTTGGTGCCTATACATTATACCTGGTCCCATGAAACATGCATGAAATAATGAATTTATGTATAAATAGTAATATGAGCTTGTATTACAAAGACCACCTACCTCCATAAAAATGTTACCACCAAATCCATGCTCTCATCCAAGACCATCCATGACACATATAATATCCATCAACATCCCAAGATCCTATCTCGAGCCACACATCACCAATAATAAATTATAAATATTATTTATTTATTTATTTAATTTCACCAAAAAAACTAATATTCAAAATACTCCACGATCTATCTCATCACACTAAAACCATGACTAATTGCTACTAGAAGGAGCATGGATCACAAATGACACCACTATGGGAAATATTTATATCATATATCACTCATTAAATATCCAATTTTTTCTAATTTATGGAAAAACATAAATAAATTCATCGGGTTGCATACCTCCAATAAAATGACTTGAAACAACATGTGGTCACCCTCCTAATACATCCTTTGTCCCTTGAACATGAAATACCCATCATCCTTTCTAGAGTCTACCATTATCTAAGTTAATCATCACCAAACCCTAGCCTAAATTTTACCCAAGATTAAGGGATAGAAAATGGAACCAAAATAGAGCAAGGGTAAAAATTTATGTAAAATTACTTTTGAAATTCCATAAAACATCCCCTCTTAAAGGGGGTTTTTTATGGGTGATAATGGGGGGAAGCCGACCAAATTTACGTTCCCACATGCACCACTCAACCTAGAAATATATATGAGAGACCCCAAAAATTATTTTATCCCTGTTTTAAAAAAACACCCATGAAACGGTTAGGGAACAATAAGGGGATTCACGACGCGACACACTATATTTCCTGACATAGTCACGGAATGACCAAGGGGTTTCTCACTGTGTCTGCCTATGAATATGTACCAAACCTATCATGGTGTGATTACTCAAAAGAAGGGGACCCCAACCCCCCCCCCCCCCTAGCTAACACCATCAGAAGTGATCTCTATGTTTTATGGAACCACACCCCTATAGTACAACGACCAGTAAGGCCTTCAGCCTTCACAGAACATCCTTTTCACCCCTCATGGTGTGATGCCCAAGTGCAAACCACTATATAATTACCTTCAGCTCATGTTATGCTCTTTAGTAATAGAATCATTTAATCAAGTCCATTGGGCCTTACTCCGATGCCCACCAAGGCACCGAAAACAACACTCGAGTGTCAATGCACATCAAAAAAAATCTTCCTAATATGTTTGAATTTTAGGATTCTTAGTATGAATCCCAATTAACAAAAAAATCCCTTTATTTGGTACCAAAAATTCAAATTTTCTTAGAAAAACAATGACCAAAAAAATTTGGGTTTTTACACAGATGATAAATAAGAAAAACATCACAATTGTTTTCAATGTTAAATTATAAAAACACTGCAAATAAATCACCAATGTACAACACAGTAGTAGTAGTTAGAAACCTTTATGAAATGCTTTTTTAGTGGTTTTAACCACTACAAAACTAAAAACCCACCATCTACATTCACTACGGGAAAAATCACTATTTGCGATGGGTTATTTGTGACGGGGAGAGTTGCCCATCGCAAATAACCAATTATTTGCGACGGGATTTCGTCTCACGTCACAAATAGTTTGGCACAACTTGCGCGCCAAACCGCCCGGCTTGCGCGCCAAACTGCGCAGGAGTATTTGCGATGGGTCCCGTCGCAAATACCCAGCAGCGGTCAATACCTTTTTGCGATGGGATGTTGTCCCGTCGCAAAAAGACAGTCGGTAGGTACTATTTGCGACGGGACCCGTCGCAAATAACCTTTTAACCGCCGACTGTATTTAATGCCGGCGAGGGTAATTGCGACGGGCCCCATCGCAAATACCACCATTTGCGACTGGAAGCCCGTCGCTAATAATTCCGTCACAACTAATCTAACCTATATATACCCCCATTTGTTTTTTCCCAAATTATTCAGATCTTGCTCTCTCTCTCTCTCTCTCTTCATTCTTCAGTTTCAAAGAGAAATCTTCTTTTAGTTGATGTTTTTTATACGAGAGCAATCGGAGGGTGTCAATATCTTCAGAATATCAAAGTTTAAGGTATTTATATTTTATTTTTTTTATATTTATTTTATTTTTTTATGTTAATTTTAATTGTTGTTTATTAGTTCTAATTTAATTAGATTTCAATTGATTTTTATTTATATTTAGTTTTACTAAGAAATTGATATTGTTAGTAATAATTATAAATAATTAGTTATAATTGATATTAATTAGATATAATTAGGATTAAATAGATATAATTAGCAATAAATAGTTATAATTAGCAATAAATAGATAAAATTAGCAATAAGTACATATAATTAGGAATAAATAGATATAATGAGGAATAAATAGATATAATTAGGAATAAACAGATATAATTAGGAACAATTAGATATAATTAGGAATAAATATATATAATTAGGAATAAATAGATATAATTAGGAATAATTAATAATAATTATGTATAATTAGTAATAATTAGATATAATTAGTAATAATTTTGTATAATTAGTAATAATTAGATATAATTAGTAATAATTAGCTATAATTAGTAATAATTAGCTATAATTAGTAAAAATTAGATATAATTAGTAATAATTAGATATAATTAGTAATAATTAGATATAATTTGTAATAATTAGTAATAATTAGATATAATTAGGAATAATTAGGAATAATTAGTAATAATTAGATAAAATTAGTAATAATTAGTAATAATTAGTAATAATTAGGAATAATTAGTAATAATTAGTAATAATTAGGAATAATTAGTAATAATTAGCTATAATTAGGAATAATTAGATATAAGTAGGAATAATTAGGAATAATTAGGAATAATTAGTAATAATTAGGAATAATTAGTAATAATTAGGAATAATTAGTAATAATTAGGAATAATTAGGAATAATTAGAAATAATTAGGTATAATTAGGAATAATTAGTAATAATTAGTAATAATTAGGAATAATTAGGAATAATTGGGAAGAATTAGTAATAATTAGCTACAATTAGTAATAATTAGCTACAGTTAGTAATAATTAGCTAGAATTAATAATAATTAGCTACAATTAGGAATAATTAGCTACAATTAGAAATAATTATAATTTGCTATAATTAGCTATAATTTGCTATAATTAGTAATAATTAGCTATAATTAGGAATAATTATCTATAATTAGTAATAATTAGCTATAATTAGGAATAATTAGCAATAATTAGGAACAATTATCTATAATTAAGAATAATTAGATATAATTAGGAATAATTAGATGTAATTAGCAATAATTAGAAATAATTAGGAATAATTAGGAATAATTAGCAATAATTAGCAATAATTAGCAATAATTATCTATAATTAGCAATAATTAGCTATAATTAGTAATAATTAGGAATAATTAGTAATAAATAGCTATAATTAGTAATAATTAGGAATAATTAGCTATAATTAGCTATAATTAGGAATAATTAGAAATAAATAGCTATAATTAGCTATAATTAGCTATAATTAGCTATAAATATCTATAATTAGTAATAATTAGCTATAATTAGTAATAATTATCTATATTTAGTAATAATTAGCTATAATTAGTAATAATTAGCTATAATTTGGAATAATGAGCTATAATTAGGAATAATAGATATAATTAGTAATAATTAGGAATAATTAGGAATAATTAGATATAATTAGTAATAATTAGTAATAATTTGTAATACTTAGTAATAATTAGTAATAATTAGAAATAATTAGTAATAATTAGATATAATTAGACATAATTAGATATAATTAGTAATAATTAGCAATAATTAGAAATAATTAGTAATAAAAAAATTATATTATCAATATTTATGAAAAAAAAATATTAATATTATTAAAATAATAAAAAAAATTATAAAATATTAAAATTATCAAAATTTACAACAAGCTTTGCTCTATTATTAACATGTTCAAATCTCAAAGCGTCGCCAATTATCAGGTCATGTGAAATAAAAAAGTATGTGCCTGCCATGTCCAATGTAAACTCTATAATTATCCTTCCATGGTTGATCACCCCGCAAGTAGTGTTGCAATCGGACAAACCAAGTCATTCCCTTCTTATCTATAAGAATTATCTCACATGAACCTTTACATTGACCATTCATCCTTTAAAATTTAAGGGAAAAATAATGATATCCCCTCAAATTTTTAAGGAAGAATGATCTATGTAAAGTGTCATGTGAGATGATTCTTAGAGATGAGAACGTCATTACTTTGATCATCCTATTGCAACACTACTTGCTATGTGATCAACCATGCAAGTACAATTCTAGAGTTTACATTGGACATGATTGATATAAAATTTTTAGTGTGCACGACTTGACAATTGACGACCCTTTGAGATTTGAACATGTTAAGAACAGAACAAAGTCTGTTGTGAATATTTATAATTTTGATATTTTATAAAAATTTTATTATTTTAATAATATTAATATTTTTTTTCATAAATATTGATAATATAATTTTTTTATTACAAATAATTAGTAAACAAAATCTTCTTGGATAATAAAGGGAAAATTTGTAATCATCTCCACAACGATGATTACCAAATTTCCTTTCATTATTCAACTAGTTTTCCTTTTGCTAAGTATTTCTAAGTATTTCTAAATTAGTAATAAATAGTAATAATTAGTAATAATTAGTAATAAATTGTAATAATTAGTAATAAATTGTAATAATTAGTAATAATTAGTAATAATTTGTAACAATTAGAAATAATTTGTAATAATTTGTAATAATTAGAAATAATTAAAAATAATTATGAATAATTAGCAATAATTAGCAATAATTAGCAATAATAAGTGTGAGAAAGATGTAATTAAATGAGTTGTCGGACAAAAGAGTAGCCGTCAATCCACTGGAAATTGTGTCGCCCATAATTAATGATAATTATTTAGTAGTTGTAATTATTTATCTTCTTTTTCAGATAGTTTTTTTATAATTTCAAACTATTCAAAAATAGTGACGATTTTATATTTTATGTAGAAAAATATGGAACAAGGAAGTCGACCACAGTCATTATTAGATGATCGAGCTTGGATAAATCAGTGCATAAATCCAAATAGTTTTTGTTTAAATCCTGTATATATTGTGGGTGTTGAAGCTTTCTTAGCATTTGCGTCATCAAAACAAGAATATGTTTTAGAAGGCACAATTTTTTGTCCTTGTAAAAAATGTGCTCTGAGAATGTTCGACACATTTGACAAGGTTGGGGGACATCTCTTGTAGTTTGGTTTTCAACCAGATTATGTTTTTTGGTATCAAAATAGTGAACGCAGTTCCAGAGAAGATCATAATAACTTGATTCTAGATCCATCACAATTTTAAAATTTAGTACATGATGTTGGAGGTCCATCTGTGCAAAAAACTAAAACTCAAGATGATATTGATTTAACTCTTGAGTTGGATCCATCTGAATTTTATGAGAAGAACTGTTTTGATAATTTATTTCATGCAGTTTTGGATACACCAGGTAAGACCAAAGATACAGAGATGTCGCCCAAATTTGCAGGCAACCAGAACTTGAATTATTTGAAAATGTCAGATCACAGAGGTTAATGAAGCCAAAATCAGTTTATACACTGTCCAAAGAGAGTCGCTTATTATTTTGTCAGTGGATTGTAGATTTGAGACTTCCAGATGGCTATGCTTCCAATTTGGGCAGATGTGTTAAGAATGGTTATATTACTGGATTAAAAAGTCATGATTGTCATGTTATAATGGAAAGACATATGCCAATTGGATTCAGAGGTTTGTTGAATTTTATTATTTGGGATTCGATAACAGACATATCATATTTTTTTCGAGACATTTGTGCAGCAACAATAGACTACAATGCGCTAAGAAAACCGACAGAAGATGTTGCTGTAATTATATGTAAACTGGAAAAAATATTTCTGTAGGCTTTATTTGACTCAATAGAACATCTGATATTACATTTACCACATGAATCTAAATGTGGAGGTCCAGTACAGTTTCGATGGATTTACCCATTCGAGAGATGCATGTAGAAATTGAAGAAAAAAATATGTAACAAAGCATCAGTTGAAGGCTCTATTGCTGAAGCTTATTTTCAAGAGGAAATTGATTTTTTCTGCTCTCGTTATTTTGAATCTCAATATCCCTCAAAACAGAATCGCATGGGGAGAAACGAGGGGAATGTTAATGAAGAAATGGACAATCAATTAATAGTTTTTAATCATCTAAATCTTGGATTCGGTGGAGTTCATGAATGATTGCTTTCAGATGATGAACATCACAGAGCTCATACATACATTCTTCTCAACTGTGAAGAAATGACATCATTTTTCCTGTGAGTGCTTCTATCACTTATTCTATAATTTATGTTATAGTATTTAAAATTATTTTATTTTTAGGTTATATGATAATCAAATCAAGAAACAACTTCCATAAACTACAGCATCTGCTCTGGAAGAACGCAGAAAAAAAATTCTCAATGGTTTCAAAAACTGGTAACATAAATTATTGATGTTTTAATATCAATTACTTTTATTATTTATTATATTGATAATTGTTTTAAAAAAAAATCAGGTGTCTCAATATGCTGATAAAATTGATAAGCGATTGTGTATATTGAGTAACCCACCATCCAAAATGGTTAAATCTTATAATGTATATGTGGTAAATGGTTTTCGATTTCATACACATGCATATGGGGAATCAAAAAAACAATGAACAGTAGAGTTTTCTTGAGAGGATCACATCATAGAGAAATTGAAGTTGACTTTTATGGCATTTTGGATGAAATTATTGAGCTGTGTAATCTAGAACAGAATTACATAACAATGATTAAATGTCGGTGGTTGGATACTGAGAGAGGTTTGTGTGTTCATCCGACTCATGGAATCGTCGATATTAAATATAAAAGTATTCTTGCAGTAAATGAACAATTCATACTGGCTCAACAGACACATCAAATTTATTATGCAAAGTACTGTGCTATTCCAAGAGACTAGATCAATTGGTGGAGCATAATAAAAATTAAATCTCAGGAAAATCAGTTTACTCAAACTGAATATGGTTTCGCTGAAGTGTAAGGAATTGGAATTTTTCAAGAGACGGCTCAAAATCAATCTGATTCACAAAAAGACGTGAATATCAATGATGACACCCCATAATTAAGGATCGATGTTGATGAAGATGTTGATGATGTTACAAATTAATTTGAAATGACAAGAGATGCTGAAACTGAAACTCATATGGATATTGATGATGCTGAGGAAGAAGATAAAGACATTGACATTGACAGCTATGGAGAAGAGGATGAAGATGAACATTTACAGAGTTAAATGTTGGTTATAATCATAACTAATATATATCTATATATAATAGTTATTTTCAAATATCTGCTAACAACAATCATTTTTTGTTTCAGATGGACTCTGATCTATTGTGTGATTTAGAGGAGGTTGAGCTACCTTTGGATGATGAGGATGTTGGATCAGCTGACCCTCAGCCTACTGGTCGTTCAGGAGGTACGCAGAGGGGGCGCAGTCTTGCACGAATGATGATTCCTGACACTATCCCAAAGTGACGTCCACATAATAGTTTCGATCTATGCACATAGAGGTATGGTAACCTGTATATTTTAGTTAGATTTCATTAATTTATTTATATATATACTTATTGTTTGATTATTTATTCCTTTTTCACAGTTTTCATCATGTAGCTATTAGACAGGGGAGCTCTATATTGCGCAATTATTTTTCTCAGCCACGGATCACATGGGAACAGATTCCCGTTGATGTGAGACGCGTCAGGTTCCAGCATTGGATGGTATGTAAATAAATAATATTTATTTTGAAATTTATTTTATTTAAAACTTGATATTATAAATTATTTGTAGGGTCTATGCATTCCTATCGATGATAGCATGCGCGACGTTATCCATGCGACGTGGTAGGTTTCTATGTGTGACCGTTTCCGCTAGTTTTTGCACAATTTGATAAGGAAATCCATTAAGAAAGTAGGGGTGATAGAATTTGATTAGTCCTGTAGAGCCCACCAACAAGAGTACATGTCATCTCATGTTTGGGATGGATTATGTTTACACTGGTTGGGTGGTGGATTTCGGAGGAGATATTCAGTGGGACGACAGAACCAGGGGAGACAGGAGGTGATGCATCGAGCTGGTAGCCATATATTCAGTTCCCATAGAGAGAATCTGGTAAGTATATTTTTTAAATATTTTATATAACTTTAAATATAAACAGTTTATTTTATATTTCTGTAGGTAGTCGAGTGTCCAGATATTACGGAGTTCGACGTTTATCGGAGGATGTACAATGATCCAGCTACTGGAGAGATTAGAGGTGGTCACTAGCGTCAGATTGTGGTTAGTATTATTTTTTCAGTTTAACAATTAACTGTATATAATATTTTGACAATTTTAATTTTAAATTGGAATTGAAGGAGTCATATGAGGCTGCGACCTCTCAGACACAGGCTGAGGGTCAGGACAAGACGACTGAGTAGACTAGTGCTCACCATTTCGATGAGGCGGCACGGATGCAGGTGACTCAGTATGGCTTTGAGAAGGGCATAGTTGTTGGAATCGGCTCTCATTTGACTCCAGGTACTTATTATGGTATAGTTGTGATATCGGCGTCCATCTCAAGAGGAGCTCGTGGAGAGGCATCATCGTCTGGCTCACAGTATCAGGAGCAGTTGCGAGCTCAGGCTGAGCATATAAAGACTTTGCAGAAGCAGTAAGAAGAGATGTGTTGGCGACAGTAGCAGCAGGAGGAGCATTACGACGAGCAGAAGTGTCGATGGCAGCAGCAGCATCACAAGAAGATGGAGTACATGCGTCGTCTGACTTGTAGTTTAGCGATGGAGTTTCCTCCACCAGCTCCTCCACCTCCTCCAGAAGATGACCCCCCGGTGATTTTTTTATGTTACAAACATTTGAATATAACATTGTAATATGAATTATTTACATTTTCTATCTTTTATATCGGTGCAAATATTACATAATTTAATTTTTAATATTTTTTATTTTTTTATATTTTTTTGTGAATATTGAGAATTTTAATATTTTTTATTTTTTTTATTGTTTTAATAATAGTGATATTATTTTTTCATTAATTGTAATTTTATTAAATTTTATTTTTTAAAAAATTAATTTATTATTTGCGAAGGGACCATTTGCGATGGGGTCCCGTCGCAAATAGTCTAACTAAATATTTTTAAAAACATACTTGTGACGGTACTACTTGACTGTCGCAAATAATTTGTTGCGACGGGCCCATCGCAGAAAGTGTTATATATACATATATATATATATATTGTGACAGGACAAGAGCCCGTCGCAAATAGTTTTTTTGATGAGCCCGTCGCGAAAACGTTTATATATATATAATACATATAATCAGAAGCTTATTTGTGACGGTGATGTTTCCATCACAAATAACATTTTTTGCGATGGGTCTGTCACAAATACTTGTATTTGTGAAAGTGTTTTTTGCAATGGGCTATTTGGGATGGGGCCCCGTCGCTAAATCCTATTTGCAATGGTATCTCGTCGCAAATATGCAATCGTAATTATTAAGAATTCCAGTAGTGATTGTTCCCATAGTGAAATGATTTTTCCCCTCTATGAAGTATCAAAAACCCCTCCTCACAGTCCCCTCAAACATGAAATTCATAGTCTACATTGGGACTATTGTGAAATGATTTTGATGTATAATGGAATGTTCATCCTCAATATAATTCTAATTTAACCTTGATATTTTTTTTGTTGACAATAGAACATTTGACTAATTTATGTTTTCAGGGTATTAGGAATAAAATACTTATACTAACTATGGTAACAATAAAAATGGTTTATTTGTGTACTATTCATTATTAAAACTCACTTTCATGAATCAATATTCATCAATTTTAACTTCAATACTCTTATAAACCCAGTTTCATCAAAAAAAATCTCCACTTGGAATTATGTATAATCCAACTACTATATTTTTTCAATGATTCCAAAGTATGAAATTTTCACATAAATTGAATTTATATCATTGGTATAAAATACATGAATCACTTCAAATTTTCCCTTATAAAGAAAGTATAACTATTAAGTATATAATTATTGTAAGATAATTCATGTACAGTTGGTCATATGGCTAGCCATCAAAGCAATTATGAAATTAAATTTAAATTTGTACATAACTCCTTAAAATATGGTCTCTAAGAAATCTTATAAACTATTTATTATGTATATATGATTTCCAAATTATATCCCTTGATAGATTTAAATACCTAATAATTATTAGTATTTTGATTCAATATATCGAATAACCTATATAATTTTATGTAAATGTGATTTAAATATTTCTTCATAATGGTAATTACAACAACACCTATTTTGGAAATTCCTTTACACATAATGTTCCTGATATAACAATATTTTTGAGAGACAAGTACATGCCACATCAGATTGTAAGTTGGTATAAAATTCAATGGCTTACTCAAAAATATATCACCCTATAATAAAACCTTTACATTAACCTAGATTTTTAACATTCCCTTTAAAATTTATTTTATAACATTAAATGTGGTACATCCATGTGTAATTTATATGACCACATAGTTCAATATATCTAACAAAGTGAATCATTATATCAAATAAATATGATCGTTAGATCATCTCTAATTCACTTAATATGATAGTAATTTCCTTTTCTATATTTGGGAACTTCCTTAGGACTATATATTTATGACATATATCTTTAAAAAATAATACTAACCTTTTCAATGTGTGTTGGGATTTTTAGGTAAAATTGAATATAAATCCATAGGTATTAAATAGATCATAAAAACATGATATCCATGTGATTTTAAGACCTTAGAATTCATATAAACCATCGATATTTTTTATATTTGAAGAATAACCCTCTCGAACCATTACACTATTATGGAAGTTGAAAATTTTCTCTCTTTCTTGGAAAGAGTGTAAGCCAATTGGGGAAGAAAAGTGTAGATTTCACCCTACACTGGTTCCAACTCTTCCTTTATCCCCATATAAATCATGTCCAACCTATCCTTAATTACATAATTTATTTTTATGGGTGCATTTAGTAATATTCCAATGGAAATGTCACATACGTTTTTTTATGTGAAATATATAAATAAAATTTCTAACATACAAAAAATTCCAATATAGTAATTACAAAAAAAATGATCTCTTTTTGAAACCATTTTCATAAGTTTTATCAAAAACGTTTTTACCAAAAATTGTGATAATTTCATTTAATTTATCAAATAATTCATAAAATATTAACGGATAAGGTTTTGTATCTTATTTTGAATTCCCATGGAATGATTTTTTCCTATATTAGTATATGTTCCATTCATGTGAAAATTTATGATCTCCTAGAAACACTACCTTCAAGTAATGTTTCAAATAAATTGAGTGTCTACCTTATTCATAAATTGTACACCCTTTCATTGATTTAATTGTATATCTATACAAATTTCAATAAGTAGTAAAGTCACCTATCATCCAAAACATCATGGATATCAATGTGTACTATCCATTTATATGAGAATCATACAATTTAACATCTGAATCCAACATAAGTTTCATTTATTTGATCAATAAATAAAAAAAATATCATTATAATTATGAGGTAGTTTAAGTCCTCATTTAAGAAAATACAATATAATTTACTTTTAATTCATGCATCACCAAAGTAAAAAAGTTACAATTTACCAAAATAATCATCTATGTACTATGAGTTCTACACATAATCAATTTTCTTCCACTAAAGAGATTATTTTAAGTGATAAATTCTTCTATAATGAATTATTTTATCTTTATTAATGTTAATTTCCTTATAGTATTCTCACTTTCATATAGTCATTTAATACTAAAAAATACTGAAAGTTACCATGAAACTTTCAAAGGACTTGATTCATCTTTATTATATAAAGTTTCACCACACCTAGGGAATTTTTTAGGTGATTCATAGTCCTTGTAAAAAAATATAAAGTCATTTGGACAGGCAAGTATTCTTTCATATATCATTCCCACTGAGCTTAAAATTAATTTATAATAATATGTTTGATATGGAAGGTTATTATATTCTAGTAACATATCATTTAGAGGATAAAGTAGTTCTGTAATGATGGTTTTACTCAATATGTTTATAGATTTAAAATTATATAACATTAGTACAAATAACAATGATTTATATTTAGTACAACCAATATACAATATAATATTTTTAAAACACTTTAACTTCTTAAACAGCATTGTAAAATTGTGAAGTTTTGGAGTTATAGAACCTACTTCTTTATACATTATGATTATTGATATTCATTTTTTTTAATATTAATAAATATATTATCACATCATGCTTATTCTTCTTCATAACAAAGTATGTGATGATTTCTTAAGTATAATCATTGTTCTAAAACTTCATAGTAGATACCCATAATGATGGGAACCTAAAAGTACACTAAAAATATTATTAAAAAATTCTATATCTAAATGATGTCATTTTATAAGACACAAATGATACAGGTCATTAGGGTGGATATTGAAAAGAACGTGATACACTTTCTAATTGTTTATAGCCTTGGTAATTTTCAATGAATGAGATTATATGAACATGGAATTCTATATGTAAATCAAAATTTATATGTATCATTGGATATTCATATCTATGGATGTGTTTAATGATCCTTAGAATTTAATTTTACTATTAATTCATATCATCAGTCACGTACTTTGATGTGTTGATGAAAAATGTGTTGACATGTGCTCACAGTGACGTACGATACATTGGGTGTGTCATTAGTGGTATTACTTTAATTAATAATGTGGGAAATATATCACCCTTTCTACTATTAAATGAAATTTAATATTGCAGTTACTTTGATGAGAGGTGAATATCCTGATTGTTCTCATGGCTATGATACTCGGTGGGAGGGTTTTTTTTCTAGAAAGTCCTAGAAAAATACATTGATCACATAGGTTGATGACCCTAGCATGAAACCATCTTGATAATAGATATCAATGTAAAGGAATTATTTTACATAGTGATTGTTAGTCTGAGGTTATATATTGTTGTGATTTTAACATCTTTCTCTATAGGTTCCTTGGAATATTGTTCGGAACAAACCTTAGACTTTATGTGGTTTCGTCTAATACTAGTGAGAAAGGGGCCTATAGGTTTATACGCTGTGTGTGTCTAGAATCTCAGTTAAATTATATATGAATTTAACATGTTTGATAAATATTAATCCTATATATGTTTTAATAATTGTTCATTTTAGATTGATCACATATATTCAGTCAATGGTTATTTGAGATAATATTTCTAAGGTAAATATTTAATAAAAATTTATTTACTATTTTAGTGAATACAATATTTATTTATTTATTAGAAAATAATTTGGTGATATTTATTTATTAACTAAATATTAATTATACTAAGGCTGATAAATATTGATGAAGATTGGCATACTCAGATTAATAATCTAAAAATAAATGAAATATTAAATAATATTTGAGTAAATATTAAATTTGGTATTCAATAAAATTAATATTTATTTTATTTGTCAGTTCAGTGAATTTACAGTAAATAATAATAATAATATTATTATTATTATTATTATTATTATTATTATTATTATTGAGGCATGGGGTTCATCAGGGATTAATAAAAATAATAAGTCACCTTGTTCAATTATTATTTTCTAAACCTATCTCTATTTAAACCTAGTTAAAACATTCTATGAACCCTTATCCATTCTAATCATTGTGCACAAAAAATTATAGAGAATACTCTAAATCCCTATATAGATACTCTTATATAATTCTATCAAGAATAAAGATATATCATCCTCCTCCACCCTTTTGATTCAATAGAGAACAAGGAGAGTCCTTCCACCGGATCTAATTTTAGTGGCGATTAATGATGAACGACCCAAGCATTAGGATCTTCTATGCTAGCACCCAGATATTTCTATGATGATACTCATAGGTTCATTTTAAACTTGAGGTCCAACCCTAGATAGAATATATACTTTATTCATGTGATGTAATGAAGGTATGATATAATGATTTTGTCATATTCAACAACAAAGAGAGAATTTCAAAATAAGGTTATTATTTATCTAAATAAATAAATTATAGTTTATGTGTG
This sequence comes from Viscum album, assembly GCA_963277665.1. Classification (NCBI taxonomy): domain Eukaryota; kingdom Viridiplantae; phylum Streptophyta; class Magnoliopsida; order Santalales; family Viscaceae; genus Viscum; species Viscum album. Next base: position 48,346,457 of record OY728152.1, on the reverse strand, counting down.
ATGATCCTTCCATCTTAATTCCATCATAATATTCAATTAAGTTTAAATTTAATTTCATATTTCATGATATTATTTATCATGTACATATATAATTATTTGTTTATTACAACAAAAATCTATGTTTTCTATTACTATTTAGCACTTTTGTTGTTCCTAAAACATTCAAGTGGTATTATAGTGGTAACATAATTAATTTATAATTATTTATTAATCAATGATCTAAAATATACATTTATTTTTTTTTTTTCTATATTATTTTTTCTTAAACTCAAGCATCAAAATATTTTCATACCTTTATTATTTATTTCTTATATAAGCAATAAAATTTTAAATTAACATAAAGAACATTAAAATACTCCTTCAAGTGGTTCCAAGGGTTCTAGTTAGATAACACATGACTACATAGTATGTTGGTCGTTAGTACACACTATGTATCCAAATTAAATTTACCTAGATGAATATTTAATTAGTTTAAATAATCATGCATAGATTGAATGCGAAGGGTTTTAAATGAATACAACATGTTGAATTGTCTAGGGTATCACACAGTTTTATGAACTACACATTATGTAGCTCGCTTACATTATGTGTAGACTACGTGTTTTCAGGGTAGAAAACATTGGATCCAAGTTGTTTCATACATTTTTTACATAACATGAGGACTGAAAACCAATTAACATCGAGGTCACACAAGATGTATCTAGAATATATTCCATGTACTTCATACACATCCATGTCAAAAAAAATCTCATCGTCCCTATGTGTGTGTTGCGTAAATGATGAGTAAACATAAATTTCAAGTATCCCAAGTACACATAATTAAATCTACTATTCCATTTGTGATTAATATGATGTATTTATAAAAGTTTATTATATAATTAAAACTAATAAACATTTGTTTTCTCATAATTAATTGATAATAAAAGAAATGTGATTGGATTATTAATTATATATTAAATTAATTTCAGCATTAAATTCTAAACTAAAATCTTGGTATGGTCTTTAATTATAGGGTACTCCACTTTCATTAATAGAAATACATGACATATAATTCACATATGATCGTGCATCATTTATTGAAAATTTGTACCTTGTAATTATGTGTCATGCCATTTATATTGGATCTCAAGGGAGTACACTACACAAAGATCAAGTCACGTAGTTTGGATGGGTATATGTCATTTACAGAAAGTGAACATGTGTTATTTAATAATTTTAAATATATTTAGTTTGTTTAATTTATTTAAAATTATAGATGATGTAAATTTTCAAGTATGGTTTGGATATATTTAAGAAAAATTTAATTAATTGATTAATTAGTTAATTAATTGGGTTATTTCAAGACATTATATCTTAATTAATGAAAAAATTAAAGTGAAGGATAGATATATTTTAAATGTATATTCATATATTTTGTGTGGGTGATGATAAACATAGAACAGACCAATGTATTTGATTGGTTTCCTTTTAAATTATTATTTCTATTAAATTAAATTGATAGATAACATGTCATCACCTCTCATTATGTAAAGGCCTATATGACCATGTTATCTTTTATGTAGACCCATTTACCAAAATTTTATTTCCCATCACTTTTATATGAATAAATCTTATATAATGGATAGAGCTCAAAGGTGAGTGGAGATGGTTCATGTTTGGATCTATGGTGAAACCAATCAGAGAGAAACATAGGAGTATATGTGAAATGTTGTATCATGAACCAAGTTACAGTTCAAGGTATTTTCACCTATGGTTGAGGGTTATTATATCATCCATTAGATAAGAATCCATTAGAAAATTTCATGATTATATCATTTTTATTATTTTATTTATATAAATTTTAACGGTTAATTTATTTAAGTATTCTTAGTCATGATCACATAAATTAATGAATTAACAACCAAGAAATATGGAACTATGATAAATTAGAATATGTGTAATTCTATAAAGACATGTTTAATCATTTAATTAAATACACTTAATATTAACAAACATGCAATAAAGATAAAAATGGGTAATTTACACATAAATAAGAAATACATCAAATAAATATTAAGTTATTATATCCTTGCACTACTTAATTAAAAGTCAAAACATAGTTCAAATTTCTTGATCATCCAAATACTAGGTTCTTTCAATTATCGGGTAATTTTATCTTGATTTTTGTGTTGACTTAACTTACTTAAAATAAATGGTTGACTTCCCAAGTAGGACTTGGTGTAACTAGAAGGAAAGTTTTGAGGAAGTCCTTATCTATTATTTTAGGATTATGTAATCCTCTAGACATAACATGGAGTTGTGAGTTAATTCATTTGGAGATTTATTACTACCATAGACCATTCAAATAACTTATACGGTCCAAATCATGGTTATGAGAAGGGAAATATATATCATTTTCACTATAATATCTACTCAATAGGAAATTATAAAACTAATGGTAATGGCTATTGGGTTTTTGAAAAAATATATGAATACTAATAAATTTAAAATTTATTAACTAAATTTTTTAATCCATCTAATGCACTAAGATTACGATATTGTTTATTATATAAATGGAAGGCCACACAACTTTGAATATATCATTGTAATCCATAGTATATAAGGATAAACTTCTCACGTTATTGAATTTCAAGGAATGGTACAGGATCTTGTGCATCATACTATGCTATGAATGAAAATGATATATAATGGAAATCTCATTACAAAGTTTATTGCTAAAGAGGCTAATAAGGATGAAGTATCTCTCTTCTTTAAATAAGTATATGATACCAAAAATTGGAAATGTTTAGTGTTATCATCCATGTCTATTTAATTCATGAATAAACAAAAATAAATAGAATCATATTGAATGATGTCTCACCTTTGTGTTATTTATTAAGATAAGGAAAAAAATATAAATATGAGATCTCCATTGCACTATTTACATGAAATCTTAGGTATTTGATGCTAGTTGGGCCTCATATAAGAAATTGTATTAGCTATATTTAGTGCTTGGACATATTGGTATTTGCAATGCATGATGATCAGTACATAGATCTTATTTTACCCTCACTACCTAAATCCCTCTCCAGTTTCACTAGGGATTATAATATGATTTCTCGTAAGAAGACTCTTTTATAAATTCTTACTATTATTCTCAAAATTGATAACAAATTTGGGTATAAAAACTATGTTCATTATGTTTAATAATAAAATGAATAATAAATAAAAGTTCCCTAAGTCTCATTCCTTGTTTAAGGCTCCAGAGTGTCGTCCTTGTTAGAAGAAGAAGATCTAGTGGCAAGAAAAGTGTTGAGTACACTTTGTGTGAGTTCTATTTGTTTTCAAGGAATGATTTTCAAAATATTTCAACATGATGAGAAGAATAATCTTGTTAAATATGAAGTGAACCCAAGAAAATGATTCAAGATTTTTAAATATCATTTTTGATGAATTTTATTATCATTATTATAATTAAAAAATACAAGATGAATTCTTTGATATTTTCTGGAAATATAATTTAAATAAAAGGTTATTTGAAAAGTATGATATCCATAGATAATGAAATTTATAATTAAGTCATAAATATACCACTATTATTAAGGAGTTTAAAGAAGGTTTTCTATCTATGTTGTTTATGAAAATTAAAAACATATAAGGATAAATTTTATGGCTTTTGGAGAATACTTTGTAAAGTGTGGTCACATGGTCACTTAACTGACATCATAAAGAAAAGATAACCATCCCCATGAATAAAATAGAACCTACAATATGATGGAATGAAAACATACCTCATAAAGAAAAGATAACTGACCATATAAATTGTAGAGACCCGAAGCCTGAGGTACATGGACATTACATTACTTTTGCAGAATACTTAGTACATAACAAAAACACACACACAAGGACCATAATAGTTTAGTGTCTTTAGAAACTCCGAATATAATCTTCTAATCGTGGTGAAAGATCTTCAACATATCCCATAAAGATATTCTTTTTTTTAAACCGAAATCCTCTCTTTATGTCCTGGGGAAAAGAAAACATAAAATGGTGAGCTCAAATGATCAGTAAGGGTAAACAAAAGAAATATCAATCACGTCATATTCATAAGAACATATCTTTTAGAAATCTTAACCTGCAAAAGAGATCATAATTTCATAACATGGGATAAATCATAGTAGTGAAATGTAATCCCAATAATCATAACTTAAAACATGAAACTTTGTGGCATACACACATAATCATAGAAAATCATTTCTTATTAGTCAAGACTCATTTCCAAGACTATCATAGTGGACAAAGTCCCTTTCTGAACAGAGTTCACTCCTCGTTTCAGTCCTGTTTCACTGAACCGGTATAACCTACCGTTCCAGCCATGTCTATCTAATGAGATATAAAATCTTTACCGAATGCATTAGAGGGAGATATAGGTCCCAACCATCTCATAATGATACCATTCTTATGTGTGCCACAAAATCATAAATCATACATCATTGCATAACCCATCTAGTAAAAATTGGATTCTTAAACAACATGACATCATAAAACAATTCATATAAGATAAAGGAATTCATAAAAATAATTCCATCACAACATAATCAAATCAATGTAATGATAGGGATAGAAACATAACCCAATATTATCTTATATTGAAAATAATTTTGATAAAACACTTGAACTCCATTCTTGAGGAAAATATCCTTTCTACTTCAAAAACACTTTTCCTTTATTAACATGTCATAAAATTATAAACTAAAAGAAGTTGATTAAAAATAAACTTGAAAACTTTTAAAGGAAGCTTCTTTGAAATAATGTTTTAAAATTACATTCATGCCGTATAAGTTTAAAAAAAACATTCTTCGCGTACTTTTGTCGGAAAAGTCAAAAAGTACCTCGTACGAAAAACGACAAAAGATTTCTTTCATATCTTTTACTAAAAACTCATAAAAGGGTAAAATAGGTTTTAAACAATTGTAGGTGGATGGAAATAATATTACATATTAAGGAAACATGGATTTGGATGATAAAATACACCCCAGTAAATACCAAAGTATAAACAATCTCGGATAAAAATGAGATTGTGATATTTGCCTTACCTTAGGTCTGATTTGCTTCATAAGTGTCCGAACCTCCTGTATAATGGTTTAAATAATGTCATTGACTTAGTCCAGAATCATACTCATTGTTATGATATCATATATGGTTCACTTATGACTTTATATTACCCGTTCTTATGTAAATTCCATGTTAAAGAGCGTTTTGGGTAAAATTGTTTCATTTGTCATCCGTGTTTTGACTTGTAATTATTCATATGATTACTTAGATCATGATTACTTAATTCCAGAATATAAAACTTTATTTATATATAATATATATTCAGAATATACATATATATAATAAATCAGTAAATGGAAATAAATACATTGTTCGTGGAGATGGTAGGTCGTACGTACGCATGAACGTTGTTTTCGTTTCCTTATTGAGTTGAATGGAATTAAGTAGATGACATACATATATATACACATAAATAAAGTATCATTATTATGTCATATATTTCATGATTACTTATTATATGTACTTTATAATCATTCATGAATGGTTAAAGTGTAGAATGAATCTCATCGCGTCGTGGAGACGGTAGTCCGTACGTACGCACGAGCGATGATATCGTTATCATGATTGTGGGACAGTATTGGAGTGTATGTATACTATTTCAGAATCTATATCACTTTAAAATAATAATATATAGTTATTATGTGCACCATTATACCCATCCAAGTAAGGTGGTGGTGGAAAATAGATTACACCACGGCGTGGAGACGGTATTCCGTACGTACGCACGCGCGGTGATTTCATTTTCCGTAGGATGGATAGATGGTGAAATAAGGTTGTTTTATAATTATAATAACATATTAGTTTATAAGTGATACTGATGTTATTACTTCACAATGAAACAACCTAAGAAGAATAAGTGGAAGAAGAAATAGAGATGAAAGAATCGGTAACGGACATTATCTCTTCTTTGAAGCGCCTCTTTGAGATCTCCTTTTAGGGCACTAAAATTGGTCTTTGAGGAAGACCAGAACCTCTAGTATGTTTCTAGGAAAGTGGAGAAGGAAATTTGGCAGGGTTTGGCCGTGATTGAAGGATCAAAGTGGTGTGAGGAAGAGAGGTAGGAGGTTCCCTTTTATAAGGGAGGAGAGGGGCACCTTTGAAATAACAAAAACTATTATTTTATTATAAAGTCAAATTAGGTTTTAAATAGATCCAAATTGATTAATTTCGAAGATAATGTGGGTATGGGTCGAAATCCTATCATCCAATAGAATTTAGACAAGTTTAGGTTCCAATTTTAACATTATCATTTATATTTAACATTAAGTAAAATAATTTTACTTTTACCGTGTCTTCTTGTGTTCTTATACTATAAGGTTGATAAACTTACTATAAGAAGACAAAAGAACCCCAAGTTGTTTATTATTAATATATATAACCTTATCTAAGTCATTTGGCATAACCTTAGATTTTTAGGAATAAAATAACAATTAATAATATAATATTTTTTTAAAAACTATTTTATGTCAATTTTGACACTATTTTGTAATTGATTTTTTGTGAAAATCATAACCGAATGATTAGTTAGAAAAAAGTAAATTATATCAATAATAACATGTCATATTATCCTAGAAAATTATTTTATTTCGTAAAAATTCTGAAATTACATTTATTTGGGTATTTATAACATCAATTATGTCAATATTTCATTAATAAAATAATTATTGCATCATCATTGTGTCATAAATAAATTAAATTATTTAATGTTTAAAAATTAAAAATAAAATATAATTATGTATGAAATCTTTTGAGCTTTCTAATGACTATTTATAGACGAATTTATCTTAGGTATAACCCTATATTAAAAATGATTTACTTATTAAACTTTGATTTTAACTATTTTAACCCTTCTTTAAATAAATTAATAATAAATGTCCTAATCAAATCCAAGTGGGCCTAAATGGTCATATTTTATTCCTAATGTTGTTTCTGGTCGAATTACACTTATCCAATAGAATTAGGACCTGTTTTAGGATAATAATAATATCATTTTTACCCTTAATTACCCTATTTACTTTTAACCGTGGTAAAAAAAAATAAAGTTACTATTCACCAAAAATTATTTTCATCTCATTGAACCACATTTTACTTACTGAAATCAACCGTGTCTCTCGGATTTTTGAAATTCCACTCACAGAAGCGGTAAAATTAAGTTTTATGAAAAATTCATTTTTCTTAACTACCACTTAGTGGTTTCACTATTCATCAAAAAATGAAAGTTTCCAGAAAAATACCAAAAATGAGGCCTAAGATATATTTGATATTATGAACTCAAAAATGATGTCTATTTTACCAAATTCAAAACATATCAGTTGCATTAATTAATTTAAAAATTAATTCCCGTCGTCAAAACAAATAGCGTGTTCTTAAGAGATAATAACTATCAAAAGATTGACACTTGTTTATGTCTGGTTTAAATGTGAAATTACATCCAATGAACAACATTGTATTAAATTGTAAAAATATATTCTAAATATACTTTAAAACCACTCAAATTAATAATTTATCACTATTAATTATTTCGATTAAAAAGGTTGTTTTTAATTAAAATTTAGTAATTTTCACTATTCATCAGAAAATGAAAGTTATCCGAAAAGTACCAAAATTTCACCCTAAGCTAATTTCGATATTACAAATCCAAAAATGAATTCCATTTTGAAAAATAAAATTTACAAAATTTCAAAAAGTGGTTATTACTATTCATAACGGCTAGTTTTAATAATATTTTAATACCATATTGTTGTTTAGTGAAACTCGTTATTGCGTACTACACACGCTATTGAGGAAGGTCACGATTGCGTGTAATGCAAGGCAAGTCAAGGATGCGTGTTTTGAAAGATCCTTTTAGTGTAGCGTAAAACACAATACATTGATGAAATTAAAAAGAATATTTTTCATAAAATCTCGGGTTGTTACATAAAGAATTCATATCAACTACAAAAAGAAAATAGAACATACTGCATGAAGGAATGTAAACCTACTACGTAAAGAAATACAGAACTACTACAAGAAGGATTTATTATCTCAGGCATGGTAGTTCAAGTGAACATAAAACCACATGGTAGGTTTTGTGGCCAATAATCACACCATAGGCTGATCAACAACAAGATCAACCACCTAGAAGCTCAGGTAGTAGGTGATATTATTTCTCTTTAAAGTTAGTATGCAGATACTGATACAAAATTCTCAATGTATTATATAAACAATGATTAGAAGAAGGATATCATTACGATTTAGTTGATGTAAAGTGAAATTTTCTTCAGTTACTGATATATCATGATAACAATTATCATTATGATTAGAAAATAGTGAAGGAAAATAATATATGTTTCATTAAAAACTACATTGATGATGATGATTAACTTAAGGATCATAAGAATCCATAAAATAATCATGCTTTAAGAACTATCGATAATTTTTGAACTATAAATCCAAGATATTCCAGGTAATATAAAATTTTTTGGAATAATATTCATGAGTATTTGGTTTAAAATTTGATTTGGGAAGATGAAAATATCAAATAAATGTATGATCGGTTTCTAATGCGTCAATCAGGAGAAGTACCATGAGATTTGTGTCATGATGAAGGTTCCACAACTGTAGTAGTTTCATGAATGTATTTATAGGAAAATAAATATGAATCATATTTTATGAAATGAAGAAAGAAAATTTTATACGGATTATTTGATTTCGTGAATGAATGAAGCTAGGAATACATCCTTATTTATTTCATATGTTGGTGTATTTAGGGTGAGAATAAATTCATATATATTTATTATGGTGAGATAAAGAAAGAGAATACAAGAAATAAGGAAGAATAGATTATAAGGGTTGTTCCAAAAATGAAGAACGATCCATAAATTCATTTTCTATATAATCAATCATATTAAAATGTTTTTAAAATTCCTAAAAATTATCATGTATTAAAGGATCAATTTTAAATAATGATTAAGCCACATAATTTACTATACATTAACATACATTTATCATGTGTGATTAATAAAAGTGAAGTTGTGTGATAGTTTTTATTGTTTTGGGGTCTTTTAATGATATGTATTTGGTCATTTTAAATGAGAATAAGATATGTAAAAAGAGTGTGGATCTAGTGGATGATGATAAAGGCCAATATCTAAGGGTTTTGAATTACTGATGGTATTGGTAATTCAAAATATCACATTCACATGGTATATTGAATGTAGATGGAAGAGAATGACATGGGAATAAATAACTAATTATACAACTTTTTATTATCATATATATTCTTATAGGTTGGAAAATAAGGTTGTAATAGAGGTTTGAAACAATTGTTCAAGATAGAATTATTATTTATGCTAAGGTGAAAAAGAGACTCAACACTATTCTTTCCTGGAAAATTATTGTGTGTTTAATAAGAAGAGAAGATAAGAGTATTGTATATCTTGGATTCATAGGAAGAAAAAGAATAATTGTCCATGTTGGCCAATAATTTCAAAAAAATAAAGAGGTTGAGTAGTTCCTATTGAATTAAAATAACATAATAAAGAAGAATCACTCAAAATTATTAGTATGGAGAGTGTGTGTGTTATTATACATAGAGAATAATAATTTTTTCTTTCATGTTACAGTGTAAGTAAGATATGAAGGATAATAACTAGGTAGCACACCAATAATCATCATAAGGTGTAGGAGGCACCTTTTTTCTAAGAATTATTAACGAAATATCAAAGATACTATTGTGGAACACAAGTTTCAAGTATATTCCCAACCAGTTTGAAACTCAAGGGTTTTTTTAGTGGTTTCTGTAGTTCAACATTATTTTCTAATTTCACCTTTTAATAATAAATGATAATACTTTTTGAAAATTGGTATCATAGGTTGGTTCACAAATATTGGAATCCCTATTTAAAAATTATTCAATTTTAAAATATTTTATTTTTCTTCACTGTATTAAAAATTAGGTGTAGTTTTGATGAATAACTATCTATTTCATATCAGAATTTATTTTTTCTAACACCATGATAAATCGAAGAAAGAACGGGAAAATGAGGTTGAAGAATTTTTCCCTCTTGAGTAAAGAAGAATAAATTTTAGTCCCTTTGAGAAATGAATAAGACATATATACTTTTAATGGAGATGAATTGGTGGTTATTTCAAAATCCAAATACATGTAAAATACTTCTACCTCAAAATTATCAAGGAGTATAAGTGAACTTGAGGTTTGTAAATGTTCTTATGAAAAATATCCATGAGATATGAGACAATTTAAAGTGATATTATTTCAACAGATTTTTATATTCTTGTATTAAATGACATAATGCATTATTTTCACAAATAATTATTTTCTATAATTTTTGGAATCATTGAAAGTATTATGGTTGAAATCAATTTTCTTGAGGGTGAGTTTTAAGAAATGAAGAATTTCTTGAAGAAAAAGTTCAACAAGTGTGAAGAGACCTCTAGACAAGTTGGATTCATTGAAATAGATAATTTAGAGTTTTAAGAGAAATTATCTATGATTCAAGGTAAATGTATCAAAGAAGTTAAATCGAAATATAGAATTAATAAGAATCTTTAAGGGAAGAACCATTAATTAGAAGAAAACCTGAAAAATAGTATTGGTGTCAAAAAATATAACTAGAGATAAATCAAATAAAATCAATGATCATGACACATTTTTACTAGAGAGGGTAAAATTACATGGAGAGAAAACTGAAAGGATGAGTAATAATTGTGAATATATATTGTAATTCATTAAAAATTATAATAATTCTCTCAATATGATATTTATTGAATTAGAAATTAAATTTTCTAACATTGAGATGATACATATTAGACTTCACAAAACAAGAAAAAATATACTACTACCATTCAATGTACTATATAGGATCCTACTAAAAAAATACCTCTATTATATGGAAATAAAATCATTTCATAATCTAATAATATATCATAAATGGGTATGCTAATAGAGGTGTTATCCATATATATTTGTAAAAATATTCAAAAATAAGTTTTTTTGGCTGAGTGTAGGATTTAAATAAAAATATATACAAGTATGGATGAAGAAAAGTGGTGAGAATCCAACCACCAAGTAAAGGGTGGGTAAAAGAGGTAGAATAGAAGTTGGTTACCCAATTTTAGCCCAACCAATGATAAACAAAGTCCAAAAATGGTATGATCACAAATCTAGAGAGTATGTAGTCAAACTAAAAAGGGATCAAGATTTTTATGGCCTCATTGGTGTTGTAATAGATTCATGCATTGTGAGTTGGATTTTTGGTACGTACCTATAAATTATAAATCAAAAAATAAATCCAATATCAAGGTGGATAAATCAAGAGATTAAGAAGAAACATCTATAGATTAAGAAAAATGTGTATGCTATAAATAGATTTGGGGTGCTTGAAAATATCTATGATGTATGAAATAATAGTGATCAGAAGATTGGTACATGCTCATACAAACATATATAAAAAGTTTTTTGGAAGTTAAAATACAAAAAAAAATCTAATATAAAATAAGTATGCTTGGTAAAAGGAACAGAATAAATGCAATGACCAGAGATTTTGGACCCTTTAAATTAATATTATCTTTAATAGCTTGATTCATACACAACACAAAAATAATGCAAAACCCGACTAAAATAAACCAATAAATATTAAAATTTCATGAAGAATTTAATAATTAAAATATAAAATATAATTATCAATTTAAATAATTACATATTATTATTTTTTTCATTGATTAATATTATAAAAATGATGCAATTAGAAAAACTTTTTAAATAAAATGGGGTATTGTATTTTTCATTAATAAATTATATTAACCATAGTTTAATGATTATTAAATTAAGTAATATTTAAATTTATAAAATAATATTTCATTGGTTAATTAATTATAAATTTATATAAAATAAGATTAAATGCACTTGAAGTTTAAAAAGTCAATTTCTCAATAAAAGCAGCTTTCCTTTTTATTTTTTATATTTATTTAAAAGGTAAACTTATAAATTTTAGAATATTGATTTTGGAAAATGAACTTAATTTTTAATTAATAATTTTAATATTATCTTAGGATAATGTTTTGATATTTTCCAAAAAAAATTAATTTTTAGGTGAATGGTGAAAAATATATCGATTTTGCTAATAGTGTAATTTTTATGACATTGGAGTTTTTTAAAACATTTTTTCATATGAAATATATTTATAAAGTAGAATAAATAATTTCAAAACACTATTTTTAATTCATAAAACTCATGTTAAACATTTTTTTAAACTTAAGTAATATTTTACTCTAAAAACTATTTTTATTCCCTCATATTAAAAATTATTTTCCATCACTTATTGAAATTAAACCTATAAATGTGGATTTAATATTTTAAATAGAAATTATAATAATATTTAATAATTTAAATATAATTTTTAGGCATCAAAATTATAATTAATAAGATTAATTTTAATGACCTGATAATGGTGTGAGGGTTATTTTCAAATAATGGTTTTATTAATTTTGTGTTATTTTTATCCAAAATATTGAATTGATATATTTTATATAATTAAATTTATTTGAGTTTTACACATAAATATAAAAATTTATTATCACTTATTGAATTAATAATCAATACTAAATAATATTAAGGACACTTAATGGTAAAAACAACATTTTTCTATAAAATAGTTTTTCTATATATTAAATGATCTAATTTAAAAGATAATTTTCTATTTTTTATAAATTTAATTATACTATATAAATCATAAATTTTGGTTTATAACATAAAAATATGGTTATAAGGGTCACCTTAAATTTTTAATAAAATGTAAACTACTGGGGTAAAAACCAGTAACCAATGTAAAAAACCAAAATACTAAAATTTAAGAAAAAACAAGTGTCAAAAGGAATGAAACATATTTAAAACTTATGTTAAAATAGGTTTATGAGTCTTTATATACCTTATATCACCTAAAAACCAATTATTTTTCACTTTTATAACTTTTGACCTCTAAATAATTTCATTTCATTTTTGAAAACTAATGGGTATTCGTAAAAGTGCCATTTTCTTCACTTATAAAAGGGGTTCACTTAAACCCTCTAAAATTTACACATCCCCATAAAACTTTACTAATAAACCTTCTAAATTTTCCTCTATTATAAGTATATTACACATAATAAATCCCATGGTCACCATAATTTAGCTTAAATCCTTCATTTCCTATGATACTTTCAAGAGAAAGTTCATGGTACCGAAGTGAGAATTACTTAATACTAATCCTTTTTTTCATAATCTATATCTTCCAAAAATACCCTAAACATAGTAATATAATGGTATTAGTATCATTGGTATACTAATTTTTTATTGTTTTAGTGTAACAAAACTTATTTATTCCTTCCCATCCACTAAGAAAAACATGAGAGTGATGATAGTGCATTTGTGCAGACAACCACCTACACAAAGTGGTGTGAATTTTTTTCCATCATCACAAAACATGGATGAAATTAAATAATTATTTATTGTAAAAAATGATTTTCATAACACTATTAATATTATATAAAGATAATATTGGACATTATATAAGTTATATTAACAATAAATGGTCATATTAATCTTGACCAGCAAAAATTAATATATCAGAGCATATTTATTAATCTGAGTTAATTTTATAATAAAATATTCATAACTTTATAAATTTTTAAGATAATATAGTAATAAATGTAGCATCCTAGACCTAGTTTTCTTCTCAGTAACCAAACTTGGTCAGCCACATGGACTTAAGAATGCCTCCCCATATGCCAAAGGCTTTTGACTTGTAGCGATGGAATGGGGTGTGTTTGTGGGGACACTATGACCTCTAGTCAGAGTGTAGAATAATAAAGAGTAAAAGATAAATTGGTGGAAGAAGTGTAATAATAATGTGAATTAGTGGAATCAGAATAAACCATCCAAATAAATACCATTAGATTCATATGGAAAATGATGATCATGTCCAGATACTATAAAAAAGGGGAAATGCATGGGATACATAGAAACTAGCATATAAAAAATGTTATACAAAATAAGAAGAAAAATTCTTGAGAGAACTCCGATATCATCATGGTCATAATCTCTGTTCTTTTCTCTTGTACTCCATCCCATGTTGAAAATCAGGCATCCATAGTCAGACCCTTTCAATTATCCCAACTTGTAACCAATACATTTGTATAGGTACCAATCATAATCCCAAATAGGGTGTGATATATACTCAATAGGCCACCACCAATAGGGTTTAGTATGATCTAGAACGTTTATATAAAATTTTGGTGTGTAGATATAATAATGTAAAGTAGAAATGAAAACTGTAAATGAGTCAACTCTCTTTCCTAATAGACACCAAGTTGACACTACCAACTTCGACCTAGGCCAAAATACCTCTAAAATTTTCACCTTATATATATCAGTATACATATGTGTGTTTGTGTGTTTTTGTGTGTATAAAATATATATATAGTGAAATATATATCCATATATGTAAACTAAACTATCTTGGACCCGAGGTGTAACTCAAAAATCTATGTATAGTTAAACAGTCTCATGTTGTAATAGTGTATTATCCCAAGCATTTGATCAGGTATGTAGATGTCATAATATTTGTCCAATTGATAATAATAGCGAAACATTATGTCAAAAAAACTCTAGGTTAATTTGAAACATCATTTCCACCATTCAATAAATGATGTGAGATGTCATGCCCAACATCACAAATCAATGAAACATGAAGCATCATATCCAACACTTGCCTTAACCGTGTCTTGACATCCATTACATATGGTTAAGAATAATAATAATCATCATGATGTATGTAATGATTTAACTCAATTCATGTATTGGTTTATAATCATTTAACATTTCATTTAATCAAGTAACAATTCATTGTTCATGTAAAAGTCAATTAACATGGTCATACCACTCACTTTCCATTTAATTACAATAATAAATTCAATTAAGTTTAAAACTAACATTTCTTAGGAGGTGTATTTTCCACATTAACAACTGTGAAGTTGGGAAAATTTATTAAATACATCCAAATGGGTTGGAATTTGTTGAAATGAGATACCTCCAACAATAATAAGAGTATAAAGGGAATTTCTTGCATGACTACCAATATATATTTAGGAAATTTATAGTATTAAGGAATTTTATAAAATTTATATAATTAACTCATCAAAAATAATGGTCTATAGAAAAAAAATACTTAGAGATAAAAACTATACCACTAACCTCATGCTTAGGATTCTTCACTCATCCATTATTAGCCTTTGATTTAAGTTGAATCGAGAGAAAATGGAAGAATAGACAAACACCATGAAAATATTGATTATGAAATCACATTAAAATATCATTAAATATGTATAAAGAAACAAATAAAGGATTAAAGAGGGGTCATATAATCACTTAGGGGATTCCAAAATAATAGGTGATGATTGATTTTGAGCTCGGATGGAGGAAGACCGAGGAAGCCTGGGAGGCGAGGAGGGAGCTCGGGCAGCCTCTAGTGTATGGGAGAAAGTGGGAGTAAAGAGGATGAAAAACACTTAAAGATGATATAGGTATAATGATAATTTCGCACCTTTTAATTAGGCACATGGTTTTGTTTCGTGGTTTGGAAAAACCATACACCAACTGTGTGCACCTGCTGCCCAATGGCACTAAGTGTGTGGGCTAGGAGCATGGTTTCACAAACCATGCATAGCTTGTACATTATCCATATTATTTTACTATATAAATACCACATGGTTGTGTTCCATAATTTTAGGGGTTAAAAAATCATGTCACTCCCTCTAGGAACCTCCTAGTTAACATGCATAGTTATCACTAATAATGCACTAATTGTACGCCTCTAATCGTATTTCTAAAAGTTAGGCTTTCAATTATCAACACTCCTGAAAGTCAATGGAACACCTGATACATATATTGTACCTTAAAACCCATATAATAACAACACTTTTAATTGTTTCAATGCACATAATTTCATTACAAATCATATATTAACATTTTCCCACCTACTAAATGAAATTTCAAATTCCATTGGGAAATTCCAACCGGTCAAAACATAGGACAATATAATCTTGTCACCATAGAACTTCTCATCCTATAGAATCCTTATGGAATAATAAAAATAACCCAACCTACTAGGGTTTTGTAAATTCCTATTGAAATATCCATGTTGTGTTTTAAATAAACAATATGCTTGCAATATTTCTTCTGACTGTATGATATATAATCCATTGAAACTCTATCTAGCACTTATACCCAAAACCAAAACATAGAGATGGTAGTCACCTGATCCTGTATAAATTGAGACATTATCATGTAATTATATCTCTCCTCAACTGGCCTACGGTGCTTTCCACCATGGGTCCTGGATTCCTTATAGAAAATTTCATGTCATGGTGCTTCAACCACTAAGTTTTTCTATTTAAGAACTCCCTTAATATCCTAGCCACACTCCCATAATTTTTATAACTCTAAAATAGAATTTAAATTCCAATTGACCCTACTTAATCTATTAAAACTATCTCTTCATTGAAAATACAAATCTAAACCATTAAGATTCACTCATCCCATCCTGATGTAATGACAGAAACAATTCCCCATAGTCCATATAAAATAAAATGAGAGAAAAGCTAGTCGACCCACTATTATTTGACTATTTTCGAAAACAATTGGATTTAACAACTAATGAATCTAAAAAATTATTATGTTTCTTTTAGTTCAAGGAATACTGAGTTCATTTTGAGCACACTCACCAAATCCAATAACTAGCTTCCAATGAATCCCTTAACCAAAACATTCATCTAAGTCTTTATGAAACAAAAAAAATAGAGGTGTATACCATTCAAGCACCCTTATATTATCACACTATCACCATCTCAACAAAGCACAACCATAAGTCTGATCTAACCTTAGAATAAACTACTATAGTATGAGGATCTTATCTAATATAGTATATTCTCTAGATATTATAACTGATATGTCAGGTCATAGCTTAGATTATCAAGAACACTAACTGATCCCAACAACAGTATCCCACCTAGTTAATGATTCAAATAATTGGTCAATGTTCATGAGTCCATTTTATCAAAAAAATGTTCATGAGTCCATAAAATTCCTTCCTAAATGGTAATCCTAGTATTACTCAGGATATTCCATACCTCTATGATCATCAACACCTCCAGAGTGCAACTTTGAAAGAGTTGACTTATCGATCTAATGAGGTGTTTCATTCACTCATTAGCTCAACGCACAACTAACACTATCTTGGTATACTCTGGATGATGTCAAGATAAGGGGAGTTATCATCACTAAGACACAAGTACACTAAGACGAGATCAGTGATTTGATATAGGACCTAATACACTCCCATTATATCCATGATGAAGAACCTAGCATAATTCCAAAATGACTATATCAAACTATATATAATAGGATCAGTTCAACCATCTATGTCTGACTTCCTTTGAAGAGATTTGATTCACCAGACAACATATTTTCATTAATCGACCTTGATGACCTCAATATTAATGTATTATGTGATTTTTTTAAAACACCCATTTTATTCTGACCTTGAATCAAGTTTTCCTCAAATTTTTCATAAATGTTGAACAATTTATTGGTATGTTTCCTTCCAAGCACCAACATGTATCAGAATTGTTTCATTCTTGGGTTGCTTAGACAACCTGAGTTTGAATCTAGTGTATAGAATTGATCCAAACCCATAACTAGGATTTATCTCGAGTATCATTTCAAGGTCAAGAAAATAAAACTTACTAACCTCATGGGTATCCATCATTTATTTTGTCCATGTCCAAATAACCTTTTCAGTTTCTCTCCCTCTACTAGGAAAGACATGACAAAACACATTAGATGAAAATCTACCCAACTTAGGATTTTCCTTGTCATCATTTATTGATAATGAGGACTCATTCCGTGGAAAAAACTCCATCTACCATCAAACATGGGTTATAGATATGGCCAACACTCCTTTACCCAGCGCCAAATCGAAAAGAGATGAAAACAAGTTACTTAGAATTATGATAGTTCATATTTACTCAGTACAAATACATGAATCTCTCCTGATCCCTGACTATGAACTTAATTAAAATTAATCATATACTTTAATACTAAACTAAGATCTAGTGTTATTATAATGACCCCCTCCCTCCAAAGATTCCCCTCCTAAGCTAAAAATGGATAAAGAGAGATAATGACCCCCAAGTCCCACCTCTAGTAGGCCATGAGGTGGTGACCAGCACCAAGGGTTTAAAAATCTCACAAAATAAGAGGAATTACCCATTTTATAATAACCAAAATCAGGAGATAAGATATATCAAACTCAAAACAACTCCAATACATATATATATAAAAGAATCCAAAATCTTCCCACATTCATGTTTAAAGTAAAACTACTAGAAATACCATGAAAACCTTCAAAGTAAATAAAAAAAGAACATATCTAAGAAGTGAAATCGCAACTATCCCAAAATCTAACAAATAAATGCCCACCATAGTCCCCGTAGTCCTCTTGGAAACCGAAAAAATAGTTTTTATATATGTAGGGTGAGTATACAAGTATACTGAGTAGGGAAAACCAACGTATCTCATGCATAAGTGTAGAAGCATACTAATTCCCCCATGAGAAACAGTATAAACCAAAAGCACCTAACAAGGTATACTAGGCACCCCAACCTCACCAAGGGCATGTTCACAAAATAACACAAGTCAAGTCAAGTAATATAGTAAGAACATCGATTATAAGGTACCCAGCACCACTTTCCTACTGATTAGCCACTCTAACACCCTAATAGAAAATGCCCTGGTCCTTCCACCTCTTCCTAAAGAACCATATCACAACCCACCCACACCCTCTTGGGACACATACCACATTACATCATGATCTCACACACCTAGGACTCCCAACTACATCTCATCCCACCAGTAGACATCTAGGAAACAGACCACACCACATCCCTAAGACACCTGGGTACCACGACACATCTCATCCTAAAGACACCTGGGAAGCACAAATCACCTGCACACATCGGGTCCTCAAAAACAAAAACCTTCTTGAAGATTATTAGGCTATCACCACCTGGAAGATGGAGTAGTGAAGAGTGGGTGTTCAACCATCCATCCTCCCACCGAGATGTTTGTGAAAGACACTCTCCCTCATAATAATTGTGTTTTTGGAAATAGTTCTCAACATGGGTGGGGTGCGTATATAATCAAAAGAAAGTACAAGTATATATATAGGTACAAAACACTAATCCCAACATATGAGTTCTTATGTAAAAAACACCCCATAACACTACCACCATTGAGGCTACCTCTAAATGCACATATCAAAATGAATGATAGTCACTTCTGAATTTGATTAGAGAAATACTCTTAACACCCAATCATTTTGACATTATTAAGCATTTACCAGTTATTCAAACCCTAACCAAGAAACTAACAACCACAGAACACAACCAACCTCACAAGAAATCCAAAAAAAGAAGAAAACTTTGATAAAATTCCCCACTTAACACTTCCTTCCAACTTAGTACCCAAGAAACCCACTTCCATTGTCATTCATCAAATCCATGATGCCTCATCCTTTATCTCAATAATAAAACCCCCAACTTACATCCAATCCCTGAAACATACCTTTTTACAACCATATTTGGTTTCCCTACTACATAAAAACACCATAACCAGAAACAAAAACACATCACAACCCTAATCTATAGCTTCGCTGCTCAACCACCGCCGATCCATTTCATAATCAATAAATATCTAAACCTAATATTCCATTACACCCTTAAACCATACACACACACCATCATTATCCCAATAAAAAAACCACAGAGCCTGTACAGAGTAGAAGATAGAAGATATCCACACATGGAATGTGGCCACACCAAACCAGGGATAGTGTATTCAGATTTAACACACTCGTTCTCTAATTCCACTTTGATAAATCCGGGCTTATCACATAACAAGTTTGATCCTGGGGAATCTATTTATTTAACTAGGTATACTTGGTTAATCAAATTTTTAATTCCAGAGTTCAACAGAGGATCCATAACAAGTGTAAAGCATCATCTCTTTCCAAGTAAAGACCACCAAAAACCATGATTTTTAGAAGGCATACACCTCACAACATGGATCAAAGATAAAAGATAAAACAAATGATCATCATCTCCCCCACCCCTCATTTATTACTAATGTAAAAAACCCATTATAGTAATAGGTTTGATTATATTTAAAATAGGTTATATTATCTTCTTTAAATCCTTAATTAAAAATTAGGATTCAACCATAATATCAAAGGGATATTATCTTACCCACCCTACATGATACTCAAAAAAAGAAAGTCTAAGGGATCCCTACTTTGAAGAACATATGATCATCAACCCCTCCTTATGCCAAAAGATGGGGTGTGAGAGCAGCAGGAAAGACTCTAAGGAAAAATAGATATGAATGCCATAGAACAACACACAACTCCACAGGGAAGAATAGATTTTTTTCATACCAAGAGAAAATGGAAACACTCAAGGAATAGAATATCTCATCTTAGAAGAGCCCAATCTTATAGCAATGGAAGGAAACAGTTTCAAGGGCCATTAAAGTCAAATCATGGTCAACACCACATGTCTTCACCATTTCAAAGTATATAGGGAGTTAGTATATTAAATATATAATTAATATCCTTTGAAACACCTTTATAAATGATCAGAAAAGTTTTTAAACTTGATTTATTAAAATAAATTGTTAAAGGGGTGAAACTGGAAAACCTGAGAGAACTAGAAATTTTGGAAGACTATAAAAATGAGTCATTGATGGCTGATGTACTGACACCGATATACCAAATCTGAGATAGTAATGTTGATCCACCAATGTTGAGCTACTGACCTAAGATATTGGTGTTGTTCCACCGATGGTGAGTCACTGATGTGACTCTCTGATGCAACCCACCGACAGTAAGCCACCGACACGAACTAGAAAAACTAAGCTACCAACTCGAGGTATTGATGTCAGGTTTCGATACCACCTACCGATGAAACCTACCAATATGACCCACTAACAAAACTTACTAACAGAACATACAGACATGACCTACCAATGCCACTCACCGACGTCACTCGCCAATTCCACTCACCGACACCACTCACCAATGCCTGACCAATTGATGCTTGATCTACTGACACCTCACCTGCTAACACCTAACCTATCGTTGGAAGACTAGATTTTTTGAAATCTCATGAAATTATCCACCATTGTCTCCCAAAGGACCCCAAACATTGGATTCTGAAAAATTTATGGATGGAAGGGGTTATTTCCATTACATCAGATGCCTCTCAAACTATCATTTCCCAAAAGAATTTAAAATCAAACCTAGAAGAAAGAAGTGTACGAAAAAACACCTTGTAAGATACCTCTCAAGGTTCTTGTTGCACTTGAAACATCACTATTTTTGTCAAATTTAAAATATAAACCACCTTGTGTTGTTTGAAAGGTGGAGTGAAACCTTGATATCCAAGAACACCTCCTCTAATATCTACTACCCCCGACAAACCAGAAGACATGCCTCACAAGCACTAAAACAACACTATACAAACATAAGAATCAGGGAACTCCTTCCTCCGTATCGAGTTACTATATACT
This sequence comes from Viscum album, assembly GCA_963277665.1. Taxonomy (NCBI): domain Eukaryota; kingdom Viridiplantae; phylum Streptophyta; class Magnoliopsida; order Santalales; family Viscaceae; genus Viscum; species Viscum album. The sequence continues at coordinate 48,324,703 of OY728152.1, read as the reverse complement.
CTGGGAGGAAATGACTCACCCATATGGGTTTAATAGAATTTCAATTAATTCATCTCAATTAGGAATCAGGTCTTCCTCTCCTCATGGTCAGGAATCTATAACACATCACAGAACAAGGAAATAACTCATCTTATAGAAAATAAGGTTCAAGAATTACATTACAAATCAAAACACACAATTAATTCTCAAAAAAAAACTCTAGTTACTAGGAATGCATATATTCTTATTTCATCCAAGTACTCTCCTCCAGGCCATTGTGCCACCACAACATGCAAAACAAAGGAATGGTTTCTCCACGTAGAATATTCTCCCAATGATCCTGGATCTCCACTAGTTTCTCTAGGAATGTTGGGTCATCCTTGATATCCAAATCTCCCCATTCAATGACATCATAGTCATTATAAAGATACCAATAAAGTTTGGAGACATGAATGATGTTGTTAATCCTCTCCAACTATGGTGGTAATGCTAACTGGTATGACACTTTTCCAACTTTCTCCAACACCTTGAAGGGTTCGATGAACCTGGGAGAAAGCATGCCCCCTATACCAAACCTCTACTACCCACATCGATGGAAAACCTTCAACAACACATGGTATCCAACCTAAAACTCCAAGGTCCTCCACATAATATAGAAAAATGACTTCTTCTGGTCATGTGCTGCCTTTATCCTCCCATAGATAAGCTTCACCTTCTCAGTCATACTATGCACCACGTCCTGACTATGAATAGTTGCATCCCCAACTTCTATCTAGCACAAATTTTAATGGAATGGTATTCCATACAAATATTAGAACAAATCCATACCAATTTAATAGTGATATCTATTATTGTAGGAAAACTCTACCAAGGCCAAGTGTCATACCCAAGACCCACCAAACTCCAAGATGCAAGCTTGTAGCATGCCCTCCAATATTTGGAAGCTCTTCTCTATCTACCCATTTTTCTAAGGTTGGATGGTAGTTCTAAGTTGAAACTAAGTGAAACAAAACATGTTGTAAACCCCTCCAGACTCGCGAGGTAAAACATGTGTCTCTATCTAAGATTATTAATCTTGAAACCCCATTCAGTCGCACCACCTCATCCACATAACTTCCCACCATGGAATCCACTGTGCTTGACTCCTTAATTGCTAAGACGTGATCCAATTTAATTAGTTGGTCCACCACTATCCAAATATCATCACATCCTCTTGGAGCCCTGGGTATCCATGTGATGAAATCCATCGTTATTTCATCCCACTTACACTCGAGTACATCTAGGGCTGCAAAAAATCACTGGGAACATGGTGCTCATCCTTCACTAGATGGAACCCTAGGCATCTTTCCACAAACTCTGACACTTACTGCTTCATCTCAGGCCACCAAAACTATTCCCTCAGGACATGGTACAACTTGGAAACCCTCAGGTGTACCTCTAGGTATGATCTATGAAACTCACAAAGAACTCCCTCACGCATTACCACTAGGAAAAAGAGATTCCAATGGAACAACATTTGATTTTTACCATCCTCTGACCACCCCTTCAGAGCATCCCCCTAGTCAATGAGATCACACATCACCTCCACCTTCGAGTCTCCCCACTGAGACTTTTCCACATGCTGCCTCAAAGATGACTGTGTTTTCATTTGAAATAGATATCATCTTCCTCCATCCATTCTTACATCTAAGTACAAGGAGGAAAACTCCTCCATCACCATCCAAACATCCAAAAATTCCCAAAAAACCTCCTTATGTGATTTCCTTCTCAAATAATTGGCCAAAAAATTTCACATCCCTAAGGAGTAAGAGATCTTGAAATCATAATCTTGAAGAAAATCCATCCACATCCACTATCACAAGTTCAGATCTCACAGGGAAAAGATAAACCTCAAACTCTTATAATCTTTTAAGATAATAAAGAGCTTCCCAATGAGCTAATGTCGCTACAAATTGAGCACAAACATGACCATTGCAGCTCCAGATCATGGGTGGCATAGTTATGTTCATGGGAATGTAACTTCTTAGACCCATAAGAGATCACTCCCCATTGCTACATCATCTCCCACCCCAATCCAAGACATGTAGCATTGAAAAATACCTCGAACATATTCCCTTACTCTGGAAAATGAATCACTGGAGCATTGACCAACTTTTCATTTAGATATCTAAACACTTCCTGACACTACTCACACTACACAAAAACATAGTCTTTTCTAGTCAGGCTAGTCAATGTAGAAGCTACTCAAGAGAAATAAGGTAAAAATCCCCAGTAATATCCAACTAGACTGATAAAACTATGAACCTCTACAACATTCTGAGGTTCTACCCAAGAAACAACTACTTATTCTTTCGATGAGTCCACTACTACACCCTGATACAACACAACATATCCAAGGAAATTCATCTCTCACATCCAGAACTTACACTTGGATATCTTTTTGTAGAGCTGGTGGTGTCAAAGGAACTCTAGGATAGTCCTTAGATGGTCATTATGCTCCTCCTCAGACTTTGAGTAGATAAGAATGTCATTGATGAATATGATAATGAACTGATCGAGGAACTCATGATAGAAGGAGTTCATAAGTCCTATGAACATGTCTAGTGTGTTCATAATGCCGAATGGGATAACCACAAACTTAAAGTACCCATACCAACAACTGAATGTGGTCTTTGGGATGTCACCCTTCTTCACCCTCAACTGGTGATACATAGACTATAGATTGTTCATAGAAAACCAACTTTCTCTCCTCAACTAGTTGAACTGATCATCCATCCTTGGGAGAGGGTAACGGTTCTTGACCATCACCAGATTCAACCTTTGGTAGTCTATACATAGCCTCATACCACCATATTGTTTCTTTGAAAAAAATATTGGAGCACCCCATGGAGATACACTGGTCAAGATAAATCCCTTCTTTGTCAAGTTTTCAATCTGAATATGTAGCTCCCACAACTCAGAATGTATCATCCGATAAGGATCCATCGAAATCATAGAAGAACTGGGTGGCAAGTCTATCCCGAACTCAACATCACTTCAAGGGGTAGAGTTAGAAAATCCTTAGGGAAGACATCAAAGAATTTCCCAACAATGCTGGTAGCCTCCACCATCTCATCATCCACTAATTCCACTAACATCTTGGCCAACAAGGAAATAATAGGCTCCACACTCTGACTATCCATCACACAAATTCACTCACCAACGAATATCACACATTGTCCATCTATATCTAAAAACACAACTCCTCTCCAGATTCAGTTGATAAAAACATGGATAGAGTATAACCATTTGATTATAAGGATGAAATCATACAATTACATCTACAATAGGAAGAGAACCATGTAGGACTGATGTGGACCCATCATCAGTCTGTATCTCCAGCACAAATCAAACAAGATAGCCTGATCTCTGACTGGTGTACTCAACACTAGGGGCACAGAAAGTCTCTCTATATCTTGTCCCATATATTGATCTAGATTGGGTGTAATAAAGGTGTCTGAATATCATGAATCAAAAAAGGTTCAAGAAAGAGTACTAAACAATCTGATCATACCTTGAATGATCTATGGCCCTACTGTAATTACTGCCTCTATGGCACGAAACTGACCACACCCATATCCTTAGCCCCTTTGTAGATGGGTGCATCCCCAACCATATCTGATTCAAGGTCCCTATATAACCCCCTAATTTCAGCCTCCACCTTCTTCTTCTCCCCTCAGTGGAGTAAGATCTTGTTGTCCCTGGTACTGAAACAGCCTAGTAGGAAACTTCTGTTGAGGTAGGTGTTGAACCTACCCACCTCCACCATACCGAGCTCAAACGGGCATCAAGAACTCCCTATCAAGGTTCCCATGAACTCCATAGATAAAACACAACATCCAAAATCCTTCAAGATATACATTAGGACCAGATGTTTGAAATAAAAACTACTGAGGTCCACAACCTGATGGTTGAAACCTCAAAAGCCTTGGTTCCTGAGACCTGTCACTCATAGACTTTCCCTTCAAAGAACCCTTATGAATCCCCTATCATGGTAGACCTACTCATGAGTGCATTATCTCAACTACCTCTGCCTTATTTTGAACCTCTAGGTATGCTGGAAAGGTGAAGGGAGTAACTGCATACTAGAGAGAAAGACAAATTTTTCCAGATTCCCGGTGTAAATTTTTTATCAAATTCACTTCCTCATTTCCAAATTTTTGTAGGGGCATACTAATGGGAGTAAAAAATCATTGTATTTTATATAATTAATTATGATCCCCTAAAGTGGGTGGTTGTATGGGTTTTCGTGACCTTAGACTGTTTAGTGACACTCTTTTGGCTAAGCAGGGCTAGCGCCTTTTGACCCAACCATCATCTCCCTGTGCGCAGATTCTCCGTGAAAAATATTTTCCTCACTCTAATTTTTAGAACACCTATCTTGGCCCCCAACCCAGATTCCTTTGGATAAGTATTTCAGGATATTGAAAATTACTTGACAGCGGAATTTTCTAGAAGATTGGGGATGGAATGAAAGTCAAAATTTGGAATGACCCTACGTTTATTGATAGAGACAACATGTAGGATACTTCCCCATCCATTCCTATATCTGAGGATGCCATTGTTCAATTCATATTTGATGATTCTAGTACTGAATGGTTCTTAGATAAAATTAACTCTTGGTTCAATGAAAGGGGTAAAAGGATTATTCTTAGCATTACATATGTGATGGATGCAGGGCAGGACTATCTCTTTTTGAGAAATGATATATCCGGAGCCTATTCAGTTAAATTAGGATATATACTTACTTTGGAAGCCCACATTGAGGATATGAATGGGATCTAGAAAAATAATTGACACTAAGACATCCCCCCAAATATCTACTACTTCTGGTGGCATATTTGTATTGGTATTATATAGACCCTGAATTTTCTCTCCTTCTGCCATGTTACGAACAACCAGATATGCCCCTTTTTTAAGATGGTATGGAATCCCCTATGCATTCTATCATCCACTGCCCAGGGGAGATGGAGGTTTGGAGTGCATGGGGATTTTTTACAGTGCTTATACCAGATGCAGTGCTAGATCTTCCATAACTACTGCTGATGTGGTCTTCCAGATTCACTGATGATAAGTTTTCCTCACTCTGTGTTGTGGCATGTATCATTTGGGTTAGAGGAAATGAATTCATCTTTAATCAAACCTCAAAACCCAGTGGTTTCTGGATCGAATGATCAACCTTCTGGATTGAGGGATGGAATCAAGACCCAGACCATAATAGTTTCTCCAAGTATTAAGAAGATGAAGCTAGATGGAATACCCCTCCGAAAGGGGCCATAAATATCAATTTATATTCTTCTTTACCCCCATATGGATTTGTTTCAATTGGATTGATGGTTTGGAACCATTGTGGTAAGATCAGCGCTGTGAAATATGAATTGGACCACACATTTTGGGAACCGTCTATTATTGAATCCCACATTATCCTTACAGCTCTGAATTATTTCAATGATCTTGGTTAGAATGCTATACATATTGAATATGATTGTCTCAATATCAACAACATTATCAACACAAATGAGCACAGACTTCAGTCTTATGCCTTTATCTTTAGGAAAATCCAGTCTCTCGGTCACATCTTTTCGGTGTGCTCTTTCTATTTAATCAAAAGGGGGAAATGGAACAATGCATCATCTAGGGTCTCATTGTTTTTATAGATAGAATTATTACTAGCTTTAAGGCTTCCCATCATGGATGTTTGATCTTGTTTCCCATGTTCTTCATGATTAATTTATCTTACTTTATTTTTCAAAAAAAATTGCCTCCTCTGAGAATCTCGCCGGAGACTTCTCATCCAAAAAGAGATCCATAGTGAAGCAAAAGAGATCCTTGAACAAGATCATCAACTCCCATACCGACAAACTCCCCTTATATAGGGAGAGTACCTCTTGTTTATTCTCATCCTTCATGGTCAAATAAAGGAATTATTCCCAGAACTCCTTCTCAAAATCATCTCATATAATATCAGCATCCTTTCTCTCCCATGGGTAGAGTGTCCACCACTGACACACATCTCCCCTCATCTGACTATCTACCAATGGAACCCATTACTCTATTAGAGCCCTGATCAGGCTGAATGTGATCTCAAACTCCTCAATTTAGCTCTTTATCTCCATTTACGAGACACTACCCTTGTACTTTCCAAAGGTCTACCACTGGAAAGCATGTAACATTCTCTTCAACTAGTCTTCCTCCTCCTCTAGATCAACCCTCCTCCAATCAACCAGATCAACCTACAGAGCCTCTACTTCCTAAGCCACCTGTTGACGATGACTGGGTGCAATAGATGAAAAGTAAACAAGGAACTTCTAAGCCCATGTTTTATGGAATTTTGTTTAAGATTTATTTTTAACTCATTTAACTCATTTCAAATTTCCCGTAAGACACCAGTTCAAACAAGAACACAAGTCGTTATGATGCATGTACCTTTCCAAGGGTCTATACTCTGAAAATTTTATACCCTCAATTGGTCATTCGGTAGGCTCAAAGTCCTTGCATCGGATCACAGGGGACCCTAAAATCTTGTGTCCAATATGATCTTCCTTGGCCTATGTCACGCACCAAGATCACCTGACACTATTTCCTGACCAACTCATGCAATACTCACTATGCCTAACTCCAAACATCATCATATCTCTTTACCATCACCTCTGATACCATTCTGTCATGACCCCCTCCCTCCAAAGATACCCCTCCAGAGCTGATAATGGAGAAAGGGAGATAATGACCCCTGATTCCCACCTCCAGTAGGCCCTAGGGTAGTGACCACCACCAAGGGTATACAAATATCACAAAAATAGGAGGAATTAACCTTTTATAGTAACCTAGATCAGAAGATAAGATGTATAAAACTAAAAAAAACTCCAAGAAATATATATAAAAGAATTCAAAATCCATCCCATATGCTTGTTTAAAGTAAAACTACTAGAAATACAATGAAAATATCAAAAGTAAATACCAAAAGAACAAATCTAAGAAGCGACATAGAAACTATCCCAACGTCCAATCTAGTAATTCCTAGAACAGCCCACATAGTCCTCCTAGATACCTGAAAATAGTTTTTATATACGTAGGGTGAGAATACAAGTACACTCTGTAGAGAAAACCAATGTCTCTTGTGCACAAGTGGAGAAGCATACTAATTCCCATATGAGAAATAGTAGAAGAAAAGCACCTAACAAGGTATACTAGCCACCCCAACCTCACCAAGGACACGCTCACCAAATAACATAAGTCAAGTAAAGTAATATAGTAAGCACATCGATGATAGGGTGCCCCTTACCACTTTCCAACCGATTAGCCACTCTCACACCGTAACGGAAAATGTCATGGTGCTCCCACCTCTTCTAAAAGAACCACATAACAACCCACCCACATACACCTGGGTCACATGCCATATCACATCCCGCCTGCACACACCTGGGCCTTGCAACTGTATCTAATCTTTCCCATAGACACCTGGGCCACAAACCACACCACATCCCAAAGACACGTGGGACCCACAACATATCTCATCCTGAAGAGACCAAGAAAGAACAAATCACTCACACACACCTGAGACTCACAAAAAACAACCTCCAAAATATTCTTGGGCTATCACCACATGGAAGTGGGAGCAGGGAAGAGTGGGTGGCCATCCATCCATCCCCCCACTGGGATATTTGGGGAAGACACCCTCCCCTGTAATAATGGGGGTGTCAGCATGTAGTGATCAACTATGGTGGAGTGTGTATATAATCACAAGAAATTACACACACACACACATATATATATAGGTACCAAACACTCATCCCATCTTATGGGTTCTTAGGTAAACAACAACCCCATAACACTTCCACCATTGATGATACCTCTAAATGCACGTATCAGAATAAATGGAAGTCACTTCTGAATTCAATAAGAGAAATCTACTTAACACCCAGTCATTTTAACTATATTAAGAATTTACCAGTTTTTCTATCCCTACTCGAGCAACTAACAACCACAACAGACAACTTGCCTCACAACCAAGCCAGAAAAGGGAACAAAACAATGATAAAACACCCCACTTCACACTTCCTTCCCACTTATAACCCTATACAACCACTTCCATTATCATTCTTCAAATTCATGTCACCCTTTCCTTTCTCTCAAGAAGAAAACCCCAAACTTACATCCAAAATCCACAAAAAAAACATCATCGCAACCATACATAGAATCCAAGCTACATAACAACACCACACCCAATAATATAAACTTTGAACATCCCAAATCTATAGCCCCACTTCCCTACCACTTCCCATCCATTATATAATCAATTAATCTCTCAACCTAAGATTCCATTACACCCTTAAACCATCCAAACACATTGTTGTTCTCTCAAAGGAAATACCATGAAACTTGTAAAAAGTACAATATAGAAATATCCACACAAAGCACATAGCCACACCAAAGAAGGAAAAGTGTATTCATATTTAACAAACTCATTATTTAATTCCACTTTGATAAGTTAGGGGTTATCATAGATAAATTTTGATCTTGGGGTATCCATTAATTTAACCAGGTATATGTGGTTAATCAATTTCATAATTCTAGAGTTCAATAGGGAATCCATAACAAGTGTAAAGAATCACCCATGTGAAAGAAAATACCACTAATGACCAAGATTTTCAGAAGGAATACACCTCACAATATTTATTAAAGATAATAGGTAAAACAAACATTCATTCTCATTAACTTCCCCACCACTCATTTATTACTAATGTAACCAAATCTATTATAGTAACAGGTCTATTTATCTTTACAACATGTTATATTATCTTTATAATAGCCTTGATTAAAATTTGGGATTCAACCCTAATCACAATAGGACATTAGATTAACCACCCTACATGATACTAAAATAAATAAAGACTAAGTGATCCCAACTTTGAAGAACAAATGATCAATAACTCCTCCTTGCACCAAAACAGGGGGTGCGTGAGCAGTAAGAAAGACTCTAAGGAAAACTAGATCTGAATTCCACAGTACAACGCAGGAATCCATGGTTAAGAAAGGCTCTAGGATTAATAAGAGAAAATGGTAACATGCAGGGAAGAGAATTTCTCATCTCAGAAGATCCAAATCCTATATCGATGGAAGGAAATGGTTTCAAGTGTCATTAAAGTCGAATCGTGGTCAAGACCATAGGGCATGTCTATTTGAAAGTATCAGGGGCATTAGTATATAAAATATATAATTAATAACCTTTGAAAATACTTTAGAAATGCTCAAACAAGGATTAAATATTTATTTAAATCAAATAAAATGTCAAAGGTGTGAAACTGGAAAAACATGAGAGAACTAGAAATTTTAGAAAACAATCATAATGAGTCACTAATGGATAAGCCACCGACACTGAGCAATCGATTTTAATCAATTGATGTTGATAAATCGACATTAAGCTAATGACACAAGCTACTGATGCTGAACCACTGATGGTGAGTCACTGAGGCCACTCACCAATGCCACTCACTGACACCACTCACTGATGCCCAACGTATCGATGCCTGATCTACTAACACCTGACCTACCGATTCCTGACCTACTATTGGAAAGCTAGATGTTGTTAAAACCCATGAAATGAGATTTTTTTACTTCCTAGAACTCCCCAAACACTGTATTTTAACAATGTAATGGACTGAAGGGGTCCAGGCCATTATAGTTACAACACTCGGTCCTTTTTCAACATCATCCCAACTACTATGACCAATCATATTCCTCTAAAACCTAGGTCACTCTACTCTATATATGATCTGAAAATGTAGTGTAATAGATTTAGGTTTAAACAATTTCCACCAAAATCATATAGTTCACTACATTATTTTAACAAATTGACAAGTATCGTGTGTATCAATGTGTGCTACCCGGGTTTTAATAAACACAACGTCACGTAATTTTATAGTACCTAGTGGCATATCAGAACTATGAATCCCAGTATCTAATGGATCCTGAGAAAAAATTAGTCTATATTTGTATTATCTCATACATCTATTAATCTTGATAACAACCTCTTGACATTTCCATCACTAAAGAATAATACGGTTTTCATGACCTAATAAGCAGTTAACCATTCTATAGGCATGTCTGATCCGCGAAATCAGAGAATTACATAATGATCACATCTCCAATAAGGGTCCATCTATCATGAAACTAACCATCTAACTTGGGTGTTGTTTTAACAACTAAGATTCCTATTAGATTCAAACAACAACTGAACAGAACCTCTCACCCGAAATGCTATACAAACATTTACCGACATTTTAATTTCTAAGGGAGTTACCTAAACAAGGTTATTCCATTACTAAGAAAATAAATCATATAAATAAGTCACACCAAAAAGGTAACTTGGATTATCATACAAATATCTAAGCTCACTGTAAAAGAAAAAGGATCAACAAAGACCCCCAAGGTAATATGCCCATTCTCATCTAAGTAAAAACTTTGGGATAAATTTAAACCACCTTTAAATAGGGGTCAAAACTAATAAAACCACATTAATGTTTCATTTAATCCATTACATCAATTCACATTTTATTTTTATACATTTCAAAGACTCAGCCTTAAGAAAATCAATTAAAAGTTATAAATCAAAAATTATTGATACTTCACTTAGCTAACACCATTAGGAAAACATAGGAATGTGATATCAAACTTCCTTTCAAACATTATTTACTTATCTAAAATCATATCCCAATTTTAGGAAATTTATCTTATAATTTTCTTTTATACATTTTATTTATCCCTAAAGTTATCAAAGTTGGACTTAGTTAAAGAAAATTTTAGTTACAAATGATAGATAAAAATACCATTTAGGTTATAATTGGTATTTTATCTAACTAACACCTCATATAGTTATAGTTCAAAAATAGAGAATAGGTATTTTATCGATTTAAAAGGAATCGGTTTAGTATGATTCCTCCATACATTTATACATAACACCATATAAGTGGTTAATGGCACCTTAAATAACCATTCCATATAGCATGTGTATACCCCCATGGGGTTAATCACTAAGGCATATCAAAACAATGGTGTACTATGAGGTCCCCTTCATACCATCTTGGGTCCATCAAAATATAACCCAAGAGTAGTTTAATTATTAAATATTTATCACACCCTTAGTGGGTTTATCGAATAAAAAACATGTCCCAACTGACCTACTTGGGTATAGTTATGGATTTAGGTATTTAGTCATATAGTTTTTTATACCCAAGTCATAGAGATACAAGCCTTTATAATTACATATGACAATTAATTTTGCAATAACCATTTTTTCATAATAATTAAATTTCTATATACATATATAAGAATCATGGTTCAACCAGATGAATTATTATTCCCAAGTTATAAAGGTACTTTCCTTTAAAAGATACAATTGTAATTCATGTATCTACAACCAGGTTTTTCACCTTCGATCACATAATATATCATGTTCATATACAATGGTTTTATTATATAGTTACCCTTACAAATTTATAAAGTCCCATATTCTTTATAAATTATTATTGGTACCCATTTAATCAAAACCATTCATGTTTCAGCCCATGAAAATAATGGTCCATGGATCATACATGTCATGATTAGTTAGTTAAGGTTCCACCATCAAGCTATATGGAAAAACACCATTTAGGTTGATAGATAAAATTTAATAACCATTAATATATTTTAATTTTAATAAGGCATGGCATTAAATAGTCATAATGAATATATACATATATATATAGGCAACCACATAATCCTGGTATATAAGAAAGCATGCTATATAATAACCTAAATATGTTATAAAAATAAGCATGCAGCTAAATTACACAAGTCATGTCCAGCATGTATTAGGAATTGAATAAATGCAATCTACATGGAATAGAATATTAAAGGAATGTGAATCTATATTTTACTATAATTATTCATGTAACAATACTTCCTTTCCTTACAGGGTTGTGGGTAAAATACCATAATTCTCATAAATCAGTAAGTAATAGAAACTACATCATTCAATCAAGGTCAAATAATAATCAATTATAATAATGAACATCATGAACTATAGTCTCATCCCTATCCAATTGGTATTTTCCCCATGTATGAGTTGATCACTCCCAAACACGGCTATTTACCAAGTGCCAACACATTCTTAGTCTCCTATCTACTAGCCCGAAATAGTAATACAAAGGAATATAAACCTATGATACCACAGTGTCCAATGAAATAGACATACAACATGTAACACATAATAAATACAAAATTAAAGGAAAAAATCCCCAAAGGATATCTCCTGGAGCATATTGAAACCCATATTAGTACTATACTCCTAACATCCCATGTAAAAGAGTAATTGCACAAGCATAATCCATGATCCTTAACTTATAACCATGATGTTTGTTTGGGTACCAATCAGTGGCCTGAATAGGGTCTGAGATATACTCAGTAGGACAACAATAATGGTGTTAAATTTAGTGTATTTTATGAAAATAAAATACAATAGTGTTCAAGTATAAAAAATAATTAAATTAATAAAAAAAATTAATCAAGTGAGGTTCGGTTCCTTATGGACACCCGACTGACCATACTGGCTTCGACCTAGGCCAGAATACCTCTGAACATGTTACCATATATATATATATAAGTACATATATATAGATATATATGTGTGTGTGTATTTATACAAATGAACTATATATGTGGTGACATATTTGGCCATATATTTATATCTAAACTAGCCAATACCTTAGGTGTAACTCAGGAATTCATGTATAGTCAAAACGTCTCATGATGTAATAGGGTACTAGCCTAAGAATTTGTTCGGGGATACATATTTCATCATATCCAACAACCTAATGATAGAAGTGATACATCATTTACAATAAACATTAGGTATATTTGAAACATTATGTCCACAATTCAATTGAATATGTGAGACATCATTCCCAACATCACATGTCAATAGAGTATGAAGTGACATGTCCAAAACCATAATTAACCATGTTTCAATGTCCATTATACTCAAGATATAATAATAAAAATAACAATCACGTATGTAATGATTTATCACAAGAAATGGATTGGTTTAAAATTATTTAACATTCCATTTAATCAATACATAATCCATTATTCTGGTAAATGTCACATGATGTGCTCATACCACTCACTTTCCAATTAATAACAATAATATTTTCAATTATGTGGAAAACTAGCATCACTTAGGAGTTGGTTTGTTAACATTAACATCTCATAAAAAAGTAAATTTAATAATTTCACACCCAAATGGGTTTTCATTTTTCTAGGTGGGTGACCTTCTACAATGACAAGATGGTAAGTGTAATTTATAGCATGAATAACAATATAGATTTAAGTAATTTATAGTTTTAAGGAATTGTGTGGAATGTTTTTAATTTTCACCTCCGAATTCATGGTATATATCAACAAAACCTTAGGTATTAATTCTATAACACCTACCTCATGCTTAGTATGCCTCACTCATCCATTATCAAGCTTTGATTTGGTTCGGATTGAGAGAAAATGGAAGAATAGAAAGACATCCTAAAAATAGGGAATACAATATCACATTGAAATAGAATTAAATATGGATAAAAAACTGATAAAGGGGGAAGGAGGAGTTATAGACTCACATGGGGGATTCCAATGAGACAGAAAGTGACTAATTATAAGCTTGTATGGAGGGGAACTATAGAATCATAAGAGGAGGAGAGACAGCTCAAATCACCTCCTGGGCATGGGAAAACAGGGACGAAAAGTATGAAAACACTTAAAGAGGATAAGTGAGGAATATTAATTTCACCTATCTTAATTAGTTGTGTGGTTTGGCCAAATCGTGTGCCAACTGTGTGCACTTTCTACCTAAATGGCACTAAACATGTAGGCTAAGCACATAGTCTGAAAATATATGTACATACCATGCATTATACTTTTTATTTTTTTTTACACATCCCACATGGTCGTGTGGCTTGGGAACATGGTTAAAAAAATGTGTGACACCATCCAGACCCATCATGGTTGAGGGGTATGGAAAGATCAAATTTTTCACTAACTATGTGACTCCGTTCGGCTTTCTGAAAACTCATATTTTGAATCCCAACCCTCTCAAAATTAAATAGAACAATTGAAACATCTCTTGGTCCTTAAACCCCATCTAAATACAACACTTTTAAGTTTTTCAACACTTAAAACTCCATTATGAAGCTTAACTTAGCATTTGGTCCACCTACCAATTGAAATTTCAAATTCCTTTGGAAAATTACAATAGGTAAAAACATGGGAAGCTATAATAAAGTGCATAAAGCTCTATAATTTTGGATATTATGACTTTATTCTATAACACCTTTAACCATGGAAAATATACAAAAAGAGTTGCATAAAAATATACTAAACTACCTCAAATAACCAATATAAGAAAAAGATATATTATAAATATTATATAATATGATCACAAATTTACTATATTAAAAGAAATATAGATGAATAAGGTTAATAAGAAGTTATATAATAAACTTAATATTATTATTCAGTAAATTGGGTGCATGTGTAGAACAAATCAATAATATGTTAAGGGTTTCTTATCTTAAGATGTCACCCCTTGAGACATAATTTATATTATACACTGTGTTTTCTTTAGAATGGTGTATCTAATACCCATTTAAAAAAATAATCATTATCCTCCCATTCTTTTTGGTATTTAATGTTTCATTTGAAAACAAAATCTTCAATGGATTTTGATTCCAATGTTACTAACATGGTAAGGGTATCATCAACTAAATTTCTGATTCATTGGATCAGGTTATTTCATACTTGAATATATATTTTCAAATTTCATTAATCTTTTATTTCCCTTGTTTTATGTTGTATTTTCTCTTATTATCTAGGGAAATTAATTCTAATTATCAATAACCCCATATTTTATAAAATATTTTCCAAAATAAAAATCTAACCTTTGTAAGAATAACTCTCATTTGTATCAATGAATATTCTCTTCCATGTCTATGTTTCTTCTATCAAGAATGTTTCATTAATAAAATCCAAATGTTTTGTATTTTATATTCATTATATTTTCCATTAAATATTTTATGAAAAGAAATTATTTCAACATTTATTCGATGTGATTCTTTTAAAAAAATAAAAAATTAATAAGGACATTTTGTTTCACTATTTACCACATAGAATTTATTAGATTTATTTTTCTTTTCAAGGGTTATTTTTTTGGAACTCTTTATAATACTTTTTTCAAAATTATTCTATTTTCTTTAATAAAAAAAATTGAAAGTAATTTTCTCTTCATATTTTACAATAATTTTTAAAATGTTGTGTGAATAATTTTGTATTTTTACTTCTATTTTTCCTCCAAGTTTTATCTCACATGAAGTGATGTTTTGGATGACCTCTATATTTTATTATGATATGATTACTTTGGTGATTTAAATTTTTGATATCCTATGATTTTTTAAGTTCGTGTTATATGATGTTTTTTAAATTTTTTGGAAACCAATTATTTTTAAATGGGTTCTTTAAGATATGATGAATATTTATTTTATGTGGAATATGTATGTTTGGATAGTGATGGTTGGGTTACTATATCACCCTCTAATACATTGGTTTAAGTTTATATTTCATGTGATATTCAGGCATGGACATAATAAGTTTGTTCGCATGGGTGTGTGAATAAAGAGTTTGCTAACATTTTTAGGCATGGATATAATGAGTTTATTCACATAGCTAGGGGCATAATGAGTTTACTCATAAGGTTTTTCTATTCTATAGTTTGTGTCATAATTTTATACTTATTCTTATTACTATGTTATTCTACAATGGATCATGTTTATTAACTCATTATTTTGCACTCTCTTGATTCATTTCTTATTTTATATTTCATATTCCACGACTCGGGTTTTATGATATTTATTTGTTGTTAATTATTTTATTATATATATTTATTATACCTGTATTTTTATAATATAATTATTTTTTATTTTTTATTTTTATTTCTTATATTTACCCTTACTAATAATCTGAGATCACCCCTTTATTATATTTCCATTTCCCTAGGTTATAAAGAAAAGAAATTTGTATTGTGTGACTAGAAGATTGTCTTTTGTGGATAATTTGTGGGAGATTTTAAATATTTATTTTCGATTAAATAGTTTCTTATATAGTGGGTAAAATTTCCCTTAAATGAAAAAGACGTAAGTTTTTTTAGTTATTTTCTTAACTTAATTCCCTTAATCTAAAAAACTAATAGATCATGTTAATGTATTGTAACACAATATTTTATTTAATTCATGTAATTGAAATGGTCTCATCTAAATGGGGTTATAATAAATTTGATTTTTCAAACTAGAATAATACAATAAAAGTGTCAAATAAGAAAAGTGATATTCCCTTTGAAAACAAATTAGTGAAAGTTAGAATCAAAAATAAGTAAAAATAAAGCATAACAATATCCTAAATAGTGAAAATACTATAAGAGATTATGTGAATAAAATGTCTCATAAATAAACATTTAGAAACTAAAACTAGGCTTTAAACATACCCATAGATTTACTTGTAATATGTCCATCAGATTTGGAAATATAAAATAAGCCCAAATAATCATAATAAAATGCTAGTGAAAAGGGAAAATAGAAGATACTATATGAGGATTTTGAATTTCATGATTATATTTCAATAAAAGGAAACTCTTATGTTAAATAATTATTGTGTGTAAGGTGTAACATAGCTATACACACTCCTAGAGATTAATTTACAATAATTCCCACATAAGAAGATTTTATAATTAATATGAAAATGACACCAAGTGATATATGTGCCTTAAAGGCTCTCAAGAAGAGAAAATTCTCACACAAAGAAATTGAATATGTGATGATTACTACACTACCTGGAAAAAGATCATATTTTAATAATAGATATGGAATCATGAAATCTAAATCTAATACATAAAATTGGTTTAAAAACCCTCAAAAAAATTATATTCACGTTAATTAATAGGAATATCCACCTTATTCCCCATTATATATGTATTTTATTTGTATAGAAAATGTTGGGAATTAAAGGTGAAGAAATTTCTAATTGGAAGAACTTGAGAAAGAATTGATATGTTCTCAATGCTAAATAGATACAAATAAATATTCATCTTAGTTTGATTCCTAAAATAGTATTATAAAAAATTGATTGAAGCATCATATTTAATGAAGTTAAAGAAATTGTTTTTGTCAACACTTAATAACAAAGTGAAGTAAATACCATATTGGTTTGATATTAAATTTGGAATTATATATAATATTAATTAAATAATATCACCCTTGACGATGATGTGGAGGTTTTCAAATATGTACATCCACATAAATAATTCCATTTTGTTATTCTCTTAACATGATAATCCTGAAGCAAATCTAGTGAAGAGATTCATCATTATAAGGTGTGTATCCTTGATGTGGATATAATTAAAGTATAAACAACATGCTTCTCTAATTATTTATCTCATATACATATTATTATTCTAGAAATTTCTTTGAAGAGCATTCCATTTAAAAGGTATGTATTTATAAATCTATCATCCTTGGAAACATACAATAAAATTATTATATAAATTCAAATAAATTTATTCAAAATAAATTGAATTTAAAGTTTTTTTAAATTATATTAAAATATATTTCTTAACACTTCAATCCTTATTTGTACTTGAATGTTTTTTACCTATTTTTTGAAGTGATTATAGGAGTTTTAGGTTGATTTATTCTATAACAGATTTGTATCAAAACTTTAATCAACCTAGAAAATAGTTGGATGTTTTTTAAGAAATGTGAAGATTTCTTATTTCATTTTTTATTAAGTTCATTTTATAATATAAAACCTTGTTTTCTATATCAATCCCTCTTATTTTATACATCAAGAATCATTTTTTTATCTTAGAGTGGAATTTTTTATGGAAAATCACTTGAATATGAATTGATTCCACCTTCCCAAGTACTTTTTATTTCTTGAAAATAAGGAGGATAGAAAATAAATTTAACGTTTGATGAGAAATGGATACAATAGGAATGAATACATCACAAATTGACAGATCATTTATAAGGTTTCTCCAACCAATACATGGGGGATATTATTGATCCCACTTTGTGTGAGTTTTATTTGTTTTTATAGGAGAATTTACAAAAGATGTAAATATAATTTGAGGAAGAAACTTTTTGAAGATGAATAGAACTTAAGAAGATGGTTCATGATTATTGAAAGATTTTATTTAAAGAAGATTCTTGTTAGTATTCTAATGAATAAATACAATAGGAATTCTTGGATTTTAGATTGGAAATATATTTTAGGGAAAAGGTTGTTTGAATAGTTTGAGTTCCATAGAGAATGATGTTTATAATAAATAAATTTATATATCTATATGATGAAGGATTTTATGAAAGGTTTTTCAACCATCTTATTTATGATAATTAAAAGTATATATGGTTAATGTATGGAACGGTTGAAGAAGAGTTCGTAAAGTTTTTTATCATAGTCACTTAAGTGATTGTATTATGAAAATAGAATATTCCATGTAAAGTAAGTAGAACATACCACATGAAGCAATGTGAGCTTTCTATCTGAATAAAAGAGAACCTACCGCATGAATAAATGTGAACCTACCACATGAAGAAAAGAGAACATACTACATCAAAGAATGTGAACCTACCACATGAAGAAATGTGGACCTACTGCATAAAGGATTTCATATCCCTTGAATGGTAGGTAAAGTGAATGTAGACCCACATATTAATTTGAGTGACCTGGACTCACATGGTAGGTTGATCGACCACACAGTCAACCACATGTAAGGTTAGGTAGTGTAAGATATGATTTATCTCTAAGATCAATATTAAGACAACTACATACAATTTTCACTATATTATCTGGATGAATATAAGGAGAAGGAGATCGATCTAATTCATTCAATGAAAAGTGATTATTTCTTAATTGGTGAATATATCATGAAAATAATTATTATAATTTTTGAAAAATATATAATTAAAAGAATATAAGTTCCATTTGAAGCTGTAAGAATGAAGATGATCAATGTAAGGATCATAAAAATTAATAAATTCATCATGCTTGCAGAACTATAGAGAATTTGTGCACCACAAATCCAGGATATTCCAAGTAAGATGACATTAATAGAAATTATAATGATGAGGCTATGGTTTAATCCATGATTTAGGAATATATAAAGAATATAGGGATTTATGATTTGTTTCTCATGCCTGAATTAGGATTAGTACCACAATATTTGTGTCATGATAAAGGTTCCATGACCCCACCAGTTTTATGTTTTCATCCATGTATTTACAAGCCAATAAATATGAAGCATATTTATTATAATAAAGAGTAAAAAATATACAGGGATTATTTGGTGTTGTGAATGAATGAATGAATCCATAAACATGTTGTTGCCTAATCCCTATATTGGTGTATTCATGGTGATATTAAATCCATGTATATTAATAATAGAGAGATAAAGAATGAGAATATGAGGAATGAGGAATAAGAGAGTGTGAGGATTATTGTTCAAATGATGAAGGATCCATGAAAAAATTTTCTAGAGAATAATTATATTCATTTGTGTTTTAAATTCCTACACATTATTTTGGATTGAAGGGGAAATTTTGAATAATGATGAAGTTGTGCCAGTTAATATATATTATCATAAAATTATCTTGTGTGGTAATTATAGGTAAAGTTTTATGATAATTTTTAATATCATGGTATTGGTTAATACCGAATCTTTATGTAATTTAAATGAGAAGAATATACGGATAAAGATTATAATTCTATTGGAAGGATATGAAGTCCAAGATTCAAGGGTTTTGAATTAATGATTATATTAGAAATTCAAAATATTGCATTCATGGGGTATCTTGAATGCAGATGGAAGATAATAACCTATGAAAAAGTAACTAATACCGTTACTATTTATTATCATATATTTTTTTTAGGTCAATAAATAAGTGTGTAAGAGTGGTTTGACATAATATTTAAAGATATAATAATTATTTTTACTAAGGAGAATAAGTGACCCAACACCATTCTTTCTTGAATAATTGTTATGTGTAAAAGAAGGAATATAATTAAGGAGTGATGTAATGCTTTGTTTCATTGGAGGAATAATAATATAGATTATATGAGTTTTCTATGATGTTTATAAGAAAAAATAGATTGTATATTTCCTTTTTTGTAGAAATAATAGAATAAAAGAGGAGCACTCAGACTTTCTACTATGAAGAGTTTGTGTACTATTATTCCAAAATAAGAAGAAGTGTTTCCTACATGATGGTGTTCAAGTAATAGAAGAAGGATAAGACTCAGGCAGTACTCTAAAAATCATCATAAAGTATAGGATGCATTTATATGAAAAGAAGCATAGAAGCACTGTCAAAGAAACTATAGTTCTGCATAAGTTTCAAGGATATACCTTACCTATTTGTAACACACTAACTAATTATAGGGGTATTTTGGCCATAGTTCATTTCTATATTACACCAAAGACTAGCATTTCATATTGAAATGTGAACCTTGTAAATCTATTGTCACTTTTTGTGTATACTAACAAATATTTTAGATGAAATGGAATAATAGAATCTAAATCATAACCTATAAAAATTATAAAGGTATAAAAAGATGAATATTGATATAAAACTACCCTAACAATGATTCACCCACCTCTCCCCTTGATGTTGATTATATCCCAAGTGGATCTAACAAAAAGGAACAAAATGTGTTATATTTGGAATGTGGAAAGAAATTCCACTAGAAGAAAAATGGAACCTTGTTAAATAAGTTAGGGGAAGATCAATGCGTGTTCATTATTGAGTGAATCATTTATTCTTATATACATTGGGTATTATATATAGATTGTGGTTATAACATCTTTATATAAATATAGTAACCAGGTAGATTATGGAATATTTTCAAAGGAGAGGTATATTTTTTAGTATTCAATATAGTGTGACATGCTACATTCTCTATAAGAGACTAACACTTTCTATTGCTAATAGGGATGATCTTGGTTTTGAAATATTGTTATTATGTTCCTACTACTAACAAAAACATTTTCTATTCATCCTTCCTGGATATAGATGGTCTTATTTCAAATTTTAGAAATAAAATATATTTATTTTACAAATTGATCATGTTTTATAGTAGATGTATTTAAATAATGGAGTTTATGTATTGGATTATGAAAACCAAGTATTAACAATTTAAAAAGAATCAAATTCACGTGAACTATTTATCACTCAATTGTGGCATTGCTATTTTTTTCATGTAAATGAGAATCATCTTAAAAAATCTATCAATATGGTTATTTATATTATTTTTATCTTAAACCCCTTGAAATATGTCATTCTTGTTTACAAGGAAATATGACAAAAACCACCATTTAGTGGATATGGTGAAAGAGACATGGAGATTCTATAATTGGTATAAACTAATGTGGGTGGACCTTTTCCAAGAGAATCTAGAGGTAGATATTCTGACTTCATAACTTTTAATGATGACTTTAGTAGATATGGATATGTCTACTTGATGAGGTATAAGTTTGAGTCCTTTGATAAATTCAAAGAGATCAATAATGTAGTAAATAATCAATATAGTAAGAAGATAAATAATATTGATCTGATCAAGGTGGTGAATATATAACCATGACTTTATCAACTCTATATCAGAGTTTGGTATTCTATCTTAACTCATCCACCTTATAAACCATAATTAAATGGTGTTAGTGAATGTAAGATTCATACCTTTCCTGACATGGTAAGATTGATGATGAATCTTGAAAAAATTTCATTACATTTTGGGGGTATACATTACACACTATAGAATACACATAGAACTATGTACAAACTTGAGTGAAAATGGTATTCACTTAAAGTTATAGAGTGGAAAGAGACTTGTTTTATCACATACTCCTATATGAGGTTGTGATGATTTTTCTAATGAAATTTTAGGAAACAAAATATCACTCTCAAGAATAAAGTTTCATTTATAGGGAATCTAAAGGAAATAAGGGGATACTATCTATACAACCCATCAGACAAGGAGATGATCATCACAAGAGAATCCATTTTTCTTGAGAGTTGGGATATCCTTAAAGAGGATAGTGGGAGAAACATTTAAATCAATGAAATTTATGATAAATATTCACAATAATAGGTATAGTAACACACTCTATAATTCCTCATTAAAGATCATGTTGGGACCAAGTAGGTAATAATTTGATTGAGGAAGCTGGAAGGAGTTTGTGCTGAAAGTGTTGTCTTTTTTTTGCAAGGAAAAATAAATCACCTCAATTTTTAGTTTTTGGTGAGTATAATCATCATAGTAAAAAGAATATCAAACATAAAATTCTCAACAAATTCCATCATATTATGAATATGTTTTCAAGATGAAAAGGTTCATCGGACTCCCCTTCAGTCCAACATGGATTTTTTTTATCATGATGAAGAAGTGTATAAGAGTATAAATAGATCGGATGTAAACTTGATAGTGATTTTATAATCTTGGAGTTCTCATAAATCATAATTTGTTTGGGAAAGCTTGTGATTCAAGCCTTATGAAGTAAAGGGGTAAAAACCTTTCTCCAACGGGATTGAAGTTTGGTTAGAAGGAAAGAAGATGGTAAAAGTAGGGGAAGTTATAATACTTTCTATTTTTAGTCATATGATTCTATGTCGATCTTAAATATTCTCAAAATCATAAGGAATTTATTATTACAAGCAGGATTTTGTGGAAGAAGAGAGTAAAAGTTTTTTGTCTCAGTTAATCAGTGTGAGAACACCGAATGAATAATTGTTTGAAGGATGAGAACATTCTGTTTGAAATGTGAGAAGAATAAGGTGGTAGTTTTCAGTCAGACCAATAAGACATAAGATACAAATCATTCAAGAAACATTTTGGTAAAGAAAGGATTTTTTTCTACACATGATTTTCCCCTAATCATTAGAGTAATACTGACATCGATCTTCAAATGTAGTGATGGTTGAAAAATGAAATTAGAGGTAGAAAATTTTTTTTAATAAGATCAATAAGTAAATATTGTTGATAAAAACGAGAAAGTATAAGTTTTGGGATTGAAAAAAAAATGGTATCATAAATCATTCAAAAATATAGTCAACCATTTTCATCAGCTTGAATTGTTTTTATTTCAATAGGTGCAAAATATAATAAATATATTATATTTTTCATCAATTAGGTCAACAGACATCAAAAAACATGAAATACAGACTATTGGATTGGAGGTGGCATCAATCCATTAGAGGAGGACTCTGACTGATTCATCACATCAATGGTGAAAATGATACTTAATTGGATTTGGGATCATCGGTATGAGGAAAATAAAAAAAGGAGAATTATTCGAATTACATTAAAAAATATGGTCAAAATTATTTTCAAGGTCATTTAAATCTAGTTTTGAAATTTTTTTAAGGAAGTACAAAAATCTTTAGAAGTTGCGACTATGTTTATGGAAAATTAATTGCAACTAAAATATAATTAAGTAGCAGAAATGTTTATGGTATAATGGTTTTAATGATTACCTGTTTTTATCATAATGATAAGTCTTAAATTTTGATATATTTTAAAGTGGGTCAAGAAAATCAGAGTGACATATGTCTTCATCATAATGAAGAAATTGGCATAAAATCACAATTAGACTGAAGAATGGTTAGACAATCTAAAGTGAGATAAAGTTGTGAGAAGATTAAAGAAAGTTCAATAAGAATCAAGAAGAGTTTAGAAGCACCAAATAAGTCAAAGTTTTATTCAAAATTAAGGAGAATTTAGTGTTTTTGGAAATTTGGTTAAGCAAGAAAACTTTTCAGATTCCCGTCTGAACAACTTTTTGTGAACCTATAAAAGGAGGAGAGAACTTTGTACTTTCAGATGGATGTGTAAATTGTTCCCATGAATAGAAATATATATAAGTTATAATGTTTTAGTGTGATGAATATTCTGAATATATTCTTCTTGAGGAATATTCCCAAATATAAGTAGAAGAATAAGAAGGAAGATCATATTTAGTGGTTATTAGATTGGACCAAGCAATATGAATAGGATTTCTAGAATGAGAAAAATGTATTTTAGAATTGTTTTATCTATATTATAGAATAATTTCATTTCTGTATTGAACAATTAGATTGAGGAATCAGAGTGGGGTATTGCACTGAGTATCATTATGAATACCAAATAATTTCTTACCTACTAATGGGTAGGAAAGTGATGAATAGTTTTGAAGATTATATTTGTGGAATTTGAAAAGGAATCATAGTAACATGTCTTGAAGAAATCGGTAAACTTTTATTAGCTTGTTACACAACTAGTATTACACTATATCTTGTAAATTGAATCACATACATTATTGTATTAAAAAAATTATAACACAAGTTTAAGGGTATGTCTTACTTATTTTATCCACCCAAAAGAATTTTTTTTCTAGTGGATTGTGTGATATTAGATTGTTTTCAAACCATACCAAGGATGTAGCAACTTTTTTTGAGTAGTTAACCTTATAAATACTTTTGTTCCCATGGATGTGTGATTTTTTGGTTTTTAGCAAGGTGACAACTCTTTAATAGGAGGATAAGGTTATTTCAAAAGGAAGGAAACTTAAAAGAAAAAGATATCACTAATTCACCCCCTCCCCTTATCATTGACCCATTGATCCTAGATGGGAAATGTCAAGTGGTATCAGAGTGAAGGTTCCCTTTGTTTACTCATTGCTTAATTTTTTGAAGAGAATCTATCATGGAGAATATAAATTGTGTGAACAGTAAGTTGATTCTTATCTTCAATGTTAATAATTATCATATCTATAAATATAGAATGTTTCCCTATCTTATGTCTCTTAGGTATAATTTACTTGAAGATACAATAGATGTATTTTCTCTTATAGATGGAAAATTTCCTCTTATATCTATTGACAAAAAGAATCTAGAAAATTATGGAATAGATAAGAATGCTTTACTATCATCACTTTTTGAAATTGAGTTTCAAATATTGAAGGGTGTTTCTACTACCAAACGTATCTAGGACAAGATAAATAACATTTATGAAGGAAATAAAAAAGCTAAGAAGGAAAAGTTACAAATATGGAGGCTGGAGTAAGTGGGTATGAATCTGTTGGAGACTTTTTTACTAGGGTGAATGACATTATTATCACAATTATATGTCTTCGTGAAAATTTGTAATATTCTACTGTAGTTGAAGTGATATTGAGAATTATTCCTGAAAATTTCGATGCCAAAGATTTCTATTTGGAAGATAGATATCTAAAACAATTATCTGTGGATGATCTTATTATCACCCTACTTACTTATAAAATGAGAATTGAGAAAGTTATGGAGAGAGAAAAACATTAATTGTGAATTGTCTTTCAAGGATTCCAAGAAAGAAAAGCCTAAGAAGATTCTTGAATAATAAGCTGGAGATTTTGATTCTGAAAATGAGTTATGTCAAAATCTTGTTGAATTTTAATTCTTTTTTTCTAAAAAATTGAAAATATGTATAGGTAAATATAATGGGAAACTTCCCTTAAAGTGTTTTGAAATTAGATTCAATGGTAACTTTGTGACTAATTATCCTTTATGAAAGAAATAATAGGATAATGGTATAGATTAAATTAGACTAAGAAGATCGTGGAAGAAATAGGGTGATAAGGATAAATATTATTCCAAATAGAAAGAAAAAAAAGTTCTCCAAAATCCAAAAGGATAAGGTTTTTGTCTAAATATGATGAAAAATAAGATAGGGAAACTGAATCCAAAATATTTACTAAGAATATAGGAGAGATTAAATTTACTACAACAGTTAATAATAAAGAGTTCAAAAGCAATAGTTCTAAAGAAAAAGAAGAAACTCATATATAATTTCATCTAAAATAATAATTTAAATAATGTTTGAGAAATATTTGACGTCTTAAAAATAGATTAGGAAATTGAAAAATGAATGTTCCTCAATAAACAATCAATATTTTTTTCTTGTTGAAAAATTTAAGCTGCTATAAGATATTTATGATTTGAAGAAATACATTGAGAAATAAAATAATATGAATGAACATTTGGAAGTAAATTTGAAGGCTAATGAATAATATTTGGAACTTGTCCAATAAAAACTTTCTAAAGCTGAATAGAGGGTTACAAGTTTCAATAACTCTATTTTTGAAGTTGGTGAAAGTTAGGAAAAGGGTGAACCTAAAAAGGATCAAAATTTACCTTCAAATGTTGAAAATAAATCTGAAAATTTTTCTCAGAAAAAGAAGGATTGGAAATATATTTTTGTGTCTAAAACCAACAAAGTGGTGAATTCATAAGTTTCTAAAAATTATGAGCCTGAAAATGTTTCTTTTACTTCTCATTCTGCTAAGGTTAGAAAGAAATTTGAGTTAAAAAACAATATTTTGGTTGATAGTAGAAAATTTTATGGTCAACACAACTCTCATGAGAGATAAAAGAAGACTATTGAGATACATGCTCACAAATTTGGATGATATGGAAGTTATAGAGGAAAATATTCTTTCTATGGGTACTATTGGTATTGTGGTGGATTTGGGAATACGTAAAATATGTGTTGGTTTAATCAACAACGTTACTATTATTCAATTAATTACAGAAGGAAAAGTTTGAGGGGGTGTTAATCCTCTCAAAGGAAAAATTCTAAGAAGGATGTTTTAATGAAATATGAGAAGGTTGGTGTAAAATTTGAAAAATAGTTCCAACATCTAGAAACTATTTATAAATTATGTGAACAACCAGGAAATCTTGAAAAAGGATCTCACATTTTATTATTGGCATAACAAAAAAAATTTATCGATTATCATAAGGTTAATGATAAGAAAGATAAAGGGAAAGGAAAATATATTCTTATAGAAACCACTCTCAAAGATAAAAAAGTAAAATAACCTTGGATCTTGGATAATGGGTGTTCTTATCATATGATAGGATACTTAAAATTGTTGAATAATGTAAATGACTTAAAATAATTAATAGATACATTTGGAAATGATGAATTCCTTAGAATCAAATGTGTTGGATCTGCTATTATTGTTGAAGAAAATTTTTAAGTCTAAGAAATATTTTTTTCTTGATGGGAAGAAACAAAACTTACTAAGTTCTTCGCAACTTTTTTATGCAGGAAAAAAATTATTTTTAGAAAATATGGGTTTGTTGTGAAAATAGTGGAAGATGGAAATATAGTAATAAGATGCCAACAAATAAAGGGGAACTTATTTCAAGTTAATGAGGTATAAAACTCTTGTTACATAGGTATTGTGGAAGAGAATCGGGTATGGAATAAAATTTTGGGGCACGTATTTTAGAGAACCATGAGTGAGTTATCAAAGAGAGATTGTTTTTGGTATTCATGATATGTCAAGAATAAGATATTGGTGTACCATAATTTTTCAAAAAGGAAAGATTACAAACTCTACGCATAAAAAAAGTTAACATTAGTTCAAAACGACCCATGGAACTAATTCATTATGATATCTATGGTCCAATTAGAAAAAAATAAACTCATACAGATAAGTACTTAATTACTTTCATTGATGACTTTACTCTCATTACTTATGTTATGTATATGAAACATAAGTCAGATTCTCTAAAAATGTTTAAAACTTTTAGGAGGAAAAATGATAAGGAATGTGAGTATTTAGTAAATAAGTTGAGAACATAAAATTGAGGTGAATAAAAAAATAAAGAGTTTGGAAGTTATCTTGAGAAGCATAGAATTTAGTATGATTTTAGTAAACCATACACTCCTAAACAAAATGTTGCTTTTGAAAGGAAAAATAGGCATTTGGTTGAAATGGGGTGAAATATGTTACCTGAACATGGTTTCTCTCATAAATTTTGGAGGTAATCTATGATAATTTCTATTTATATTCAAAACTGGTGTTTCTATAACAAAAGTTTAGATATAACTCAATATGAAATTTTTTATGAAAAAAACTCCATGTTTTAAACACTTTAGAGTTTTTGGAAGTCTGTGAATCATAAAGAAGAAATGTTAAAACATTGGAATGTTTGAGCAGAGAGGTAAAGATGGAATTTTTATTGGCTATTCTCTAGAAGGGAGAGGATATAGATGCTTTAACAATGAGATAGGAAGATTCATTGACTTTATTGATGTGAAATTTATTGAAAAGTTTGAGTAAGATGCTAAAAACTCAAGAAGATAAGGAAGATGAACTTCATGAAATAATATTTGTTACGGTTTCTAATAAGGATGCAAAAAAATTGTAATCCTAATGTAGAAGAATAATCTGACTCACCTATTTATAGTGATGAGTAATAATATGAAAAATATAATCCCAGTCTAAGGAATCATATGAAATCTCAAAAAATAATTGGTGATCAACATAAAAGGGTTGAAATAAGAAGAAAATCAAAAGATATTACACAAACTTTTTTATAATCAAAAATTGAGCAGAAAGATGTGAATGAAGATTTTAAGAATCTAGAATAGATTCAAGTGATGAATTAAGTGTTGGATCATATTAAAAGGAATGATACTTGGGAACTCATATTGAATCCAAGTAGAAAAAATATTTTTACAAAGTGGGTTTTCCAAAAAAAAGTTGAATGAAAATGGTGAAGTGATAAGAAACAAATCAATATTATTGTGAAAAGGTTACTCATAGATTGAATTCATTTATTTTGATGAGAATTTTTATCACTTTTAAAGGTTAAAAACAATTACAATCTTTCTTAAAATTGCATCAAAATGAAGTTACAAAATATTTCAGATGGATGTGAAGTACGTAATTCTGAAAAGGGATATTAATGAAGAAGTACATATTCAACAGCAATTTGGATTTTTTATTAGAAATGATGAAATTTATGTGTGAAAGTTGAATAAATCCTTTAATGGGATAAAATGGGATCTAATGGAATGGTATTCCAAAAAGGATACTTTCTTAAGAAAGTATAATTTCAAGAAAGGAATAGTTTATAGTAATCTATACATCAAAGAAAGTCAATATATTTCCCTCATTTTAATTGTTTATATAGATGATATTATATTTGTTGGGAATGATGAAAAAAATTGTGAAAGGTTTGCAGAATAAATGAATTTTTTTTTGAAATTTACATGCTAAGTCAGATGAAATAATTTCTTGTGTTAAAAATATAAAAAAAAGAAACAAATATTTCTTTCTCAATAAAATTATGAGGATGAACTTCTTAAAAAGTTTCGCATGGAAAATTCAAAAACCATTTTCCTCACCAATTTCAGTGGGAACTAAGTTAACTAAAGATGGATAAGGCCAGGATGTTGACTATAATTAATTTTAAAAGATGATTGGAAGTTTTTGTATATAATCTCCTTAAGAATAGAAATTGTTTATGTTATTACCTTATGTGATTTTTTTCCTTTCTCATCTAGTATTTGGATAGTGTTGGAAAGGGGGATAATTTTTTTATAAATATATACATTAATATGTGCTAAAAATTTTAAAGAATTGTGTATGGAGGGGGAGTTGTGGGTATGCTGTGAACTCAGCATGTAAGAATGTGAACTATTCTTACAGTTTTTTGGAGTGGTTATAGGAAAATTTTGTTTATAGGTAAGTGTAATATGTGAAGAAAGATGTGAAGAAAGGATAAAAAAGTTTCATGAGTCACTACTTTCGGAAAACATGGTTATTCTATCAAAAATTATTATTAACTATAATGACTTAGATCACATAGAATCAGAATTTTTGATAAGTTATCCATCGCTTGATATTACAAAGTTCAGTTATTTATGAACCTTAGTTGAAAACAATATCCAATGGAGTAGATTGTTGTGATAAGGAAGGTAAGAAGTTGTTTGAGAAATCTGGAAATAGTTTGTGCTGAAATTTTTATTTTTCTCTTCAAATAAAAAGAAATTGCCTCACTTTTTAATTTTCAGTGATAAAAATGATCATCATAATCAAAATATCATACTAAAAATTCTTAATAACTTCTATAAGGTTGTGAAGATGTATTCTAGAATAAAAGGCTCATCAAACTCACCTTGTTTCTAGAATGAAAAGTTGAAATCATAATTAGGAAGTGTATCTGAGTCTAAATGGATCTGATAAAAACTTTTTGATGCTTTCCTGATATTTCAGTTCTCATAAATCATATGTTTTTTGGGAAGACTTGTGAGGAAATCCCTATGAATGAAAGGGGTATAACAAGTTCTTACAATCATATTAAAGTTTCGTTGGAAGGAAATAAGATGCTGGAAGGATGGGAAGTTATAATAATTTCGATTTTTAGTCAAAATATGATATTCTAATCCTAAATGTTCTCACAATCATGATGAATTCATGATTACAAGTAGGATTTTTTGGGTGAAGAAATTCAAATTTTTCCAGTCTCAATTCATTGGTGCGGGAACACCGAATGCAGAGTTGTTTTAATATGGGGAAGTTTTTATTCAAAACATGAGGAGCAGAAGATGTTGGTTTTTATTCAGCCCAATAATCCCCAAGATAAAAATATTCAGAGAAATATTTTGATACAAAAATAAGTCATTAATGAAACCATTTTAGGGGATGTGGTGGGCCACCAATCATCAGAGCAATACTAACACCGCCCCTCAGATATGATGATGGTTTCAAAAGGAAATAGATGGTAGAAAAGTTTGATGAATAAGATCGTTAAGTAGTAATTTTTGAGAATGAATATAACGTAGAAGATTTTGGGATAGATTAAAAATGGGATCAAATATTAAAAAACAATATAATCAACCATTTTCATCCAATTTAATTGTTTTTGTTTCAATTTGGAAAAAAGATAAGAATGGTCTGATTTTTTTTCATCAATTAGTTCAAGAGACATCAAAAAAATATGTGATACCAACTATCATACTAGAAGTGACATTGATCCATAAGAGGAAGATAGAGACAGATTCATCATATGCATGATGACATTGATACTGAATTGAACATGGGATCATCAGTCTAGGGAAAAGAATAAAAGGACATTTGTTTGTAGAAGTTGTAAAAATATGAAAAAAAGTATTGTCAAAGAAGTTTGAAGATGGTGATAAAATTTTGTTGAGGAAGTGTAGAAATATTTAGAAGTTGTGACTATGTTTATAGAAAAATATAGACAACTAATTTCTAATGAAGTAAAAAAATGTTTATGGAAAAATGGTCTCAATGTTTACAAGTGGTTATCATAATGATAATTATTTGGTTATGATATATTTGAAAGTGGGTCAAGAAAATATGATTGAATATATGTCTTCATAATAATTAATAAATAGGCATGAAAATATAAATCTTACTAAAGAATGGTTATAAAATATAAAGTGATCTAAAGTTTTGATAAGATTCAATAAGTTTTCGAAGAATCAAGAAGAGTTTTGAAGCACTAAAGAAGACAAAGTTGTATTTGAAGTGAAGGATAATTTTAAGTTTTGGGAGTTTTGTTTAAGTGGTAAAACTTTTCAGATTACCACCTAAACCACTTTTAGTGCACCTATAAAAGTATGATAGTAATTTTTACTTTATGTGGGATGAGAATATTATTCACATGCAGAGCAAGAGAGGTATGTTTTGATGTTTTTGTGAGAATAAGTTTCCAAATAGAGTTTTCCTGAGGAATATTTCTGGAAAGAAAAATAAGAAGGAAGATCAAATTCAATGGTTTAACAGGTCAGACTGATCAATTAGATTGGGATTTCTAGACTGAGACAAAAGTAATTTAGAATTTTTTCAATGGTATTCTGGTAAAATTACATTTCCAGACTGAACAATCAGACTAAGGAATTGGACTAGGGTATTAGACTAAATATCATTACAAAGCACAGATAAGTTATAACCTACTTATATATAATAAATTTAATACTTTTTGTTGAATATTATATGTATATATGTTTAAAAATTAGTACATTAACATGTTTTGAAGCAATTGGTCAAAGTTTATTAACTTATTACAAAACTTATATTATATTATTTCATGATACTTGAAGAACATGTATTATTGTATTGAACATAGTTCTAAAAGGTATAAGTGTGTATCCTACTTTTTGTTTCCACCTAAAAAGATTTTTTTCTGGTGGATTTTATGGTATTGGATTGTTTCCAAACCATACTAAGGATGGAGAAACTCTTGATGAGTAATGAACCTTGTAAATTCTTGTGTTCTTGTGGATTTGTGATTGTTTTGTTTTCATCAAGGTGATAACTCTTTAATAGGAGGTGAAGGTTATTTCAAATGGAAGTAAACTTAAAAGAAAAAGACACCATTGATTCACCTCATCCCCCACTGAGTGATACATTGATCTTGTCTGGGAAACATCAGGTCATATTCCAAAAAAGACAAGTATTATGTAGGAGCACCAAAGTGGTTATAGAACCCATTAGTTATGGTTTTCTAGGCATCAATGATGGTGACTCATTATTAGTTGACAATAATAATCATATTTCCCATAAGTATGGAGTAGAGATATTAGAATTTATAATATATAAATATACCCTAAATTCTAATAGGTATTCCATCAATCAGAATCATGTTTGGGTTTTGGTTGATCTATTAGTTATGTAAAGTCTATAGATTAAAAATGGGTATTAAAGAGAAAATTGTACATGGAAGGTAAAGTGATCACCTATAAATCATATATAGTTGCTAAAAGGTTTAAAAAGTTTCAATTCATAAACTGTGATGAAATAGTTTCTCTAGTACATATGTTTAAATCCATCACAAATCTACTTTATATAGAATCTTTCCATGACTATGATATTTGTCATAAGTATTTCAAAACAACTATTCAAAAAAGGAACCTTCAAGAAGATGAATATCTGACACAACCAGAAGGTTTTTTGACTCTAGGTAATTGAAAAATTGTATGAAAGATATAGAGATCCATTTATGGATTGAAGAAAGCATCTAGTTTATGTAACTTTCAGTTCAATAAATCTATAAAAAAATTCATTAATAATTAATGTGAGACATGTGTTTAAAAGTGGTTTAGTTTGAGTGTGGTTTTTATCCTAGTAGTATATATTGATGAAATATTACTTATTGGAAATTATATACCAGTATTATAGTTAGTTAAGGAATGGTTGTAAAAATTCTTCTTCATAAAGGACTTAGGTGAAGAAACCCACATCCTTGGCAATAAGATCATTCATGAAAGATTAAAATGGATACTTGGGCTAATTTGAGGTACATGAATTGTCCAAATACTAAATATATTTAGTATGGAACAATACAAGAGGTCATTGGTTCCATTTTCACATGGTATACATCTATCTAAGAAACTATGTCCTAAGACACAACAAGAAAATTAGAGAATGTGTAATATCTCATTGGTCCCAAAGGAATGCATTAGAGGGGGTGAATTGATATTCTAATAAAAAATTATTTTAAATAATTATAACTTTTAAATACATAAATATAAAAAACACATCTTAGTTCTCAAATATAATACATATAAATAATTTGGTTCATTGAAATAGTTTATCAAAAGGTTGATTGAAACCCAGTTTAAATAATTTGAAATCAATTTAACTTTTGATACAATTTTACTCACACCAAACACCATATAAATGTCACTTATAAATGAAAACTATGAAAGTATATTTTACATTCATTATTTTTAAAACACATATTAAAAATGAAAATATTTTTTAGTTAATATAAAATAAGTGGTGAAAATCAAATAAAAACACAAAGTGGAATTAAAAAATTGGTTATATCTAAACTAGATCATAGACCTCTCCACTTGATAGTAATACACTGCCAATATTGTTTATTAAATATTAATAAACAATCCATAACATGGATCATTTTTTACAAAAACAACTACAGACAATGTATTCCTAGCTATACCTATCCTCTTCAATAGTTTTACTTGGGGTAACATATGTAAAGAAAATATAGAAGTATCAAAGTACTCCACATTATAGTATAGAGGATGTTTTAAGTAAATATCTATAAAAACTCAACCATAAATAAAAATGTATGAGAAAGAAGAGAGAGTTAAGAAATCATGGTAAGTTCGATGTTTCTTAACCTCTGATTGAGTTTTGGTTGATCATCAAGTTTCTCCTCTTGTATGATTATCTAGGAGGATCAAAAATGTAAGATATAATTATTTTTTGCCTTATTATATTTTTTCAATGTCACATAGAAAATAGAGTAGTATAGTGCTGGTGAATGAAATTTATAGAGTAATCCAAGCACCATCACCCCTTTTTATGCATGATAGAGGCATCCTTATAATTGATGAGGCTTATTTACAAAGTAGAAAATGATAAATACTCATTCCTAGACTGATAGGTCATAACTACTCTGACAAGACTCAATGAATACCAAAACTAGTTATTTGGATTTTGAAATTTATCCATGTTATCTTTGTCACTCTTGATTGACGAAGACTCATCTTAATGTAGCTTCACCCTTAGTAAAGTTTTTTAGAGTTTGGTCTGGTTGTGTGGTTGATTAGATAGACACATCTTCTTGAACTATGCGATTGATGTGAGTCTCTTTCTGAAATTGGTCTAATTTTATCTTGTGGTCGCTTTAGTCTTTGAAATGTGGTCACTAGACTTTGTTTATGCAGTCGCATGAAAATTCAACATGTGGTCGATTGAAATTTCAATGTGTGGTCACTTAAATACTATGAAATATTTAATTTATCCCTCACAGTTGATTTAAATCCTTCTTGTAGTTAATCCATGTCTACATGTGGTTGATCTAAAATTTATATAAATTTCATCATAGTTAACCCATTAGTACATGTGTTAGATCTAAATAATGTGTGGTCACTTCCAAACTCCGCAAATCTTCATAGTTTTTCCAAAAAAATATTTTACTACCATGAAATATATAAATCATTAAAAACATAACTAACATGATTTTGGATCATTAAAATAATTAATTGTTGGACTAAGACAATAATATCCTTCTTCTTGATGATCATGGATCATGACAGGATATAATTTCATTGTAAATCGAAAAAATTCAAAACATGAATATTTTCCAGTTTTTTTTTGTAACACCCCGAGATTTTATGAAAAATATTATTTTACTTTCATAGATGTCTTCTATTATACACCACACTAAGTTCAGCTTGTACTATATGCAACACCGTATTAGCTTGCAGTATACGCAACGCTATTCTTGGATCGTGTTACTGTAACAGCCCAAGATTTTATGAAAAATATTCTTTTTAATTTCACTAATGTCTTGTGTTGTACGCTACACCAAAAGGAGCTTGCACAACACGCATCCTTGACTTGCCTTGCATTACACGCAATCGCGACCTTCCTCGATAGCGTGTGTACTACGCAATAACGAGTTTCACTAAACAACAATATGCTATTAAAATATTATTAAAACTAGCCATTATGAATAGTAATAACCACTTTTTGAAATTTTTTAAA
Organism: Viscum album; assembly: GCA_963277665.1. Lineage (NCBI taxonomy): Eukaryota > Viridiplantae > Streptophyta > Magnoliopsida > Santalales > Viscaceae > Viscum > Viscum album. The sequence continues at coordinate 48,289,266 of OY728152.1, read as the reverse complement.
TTTTATTTTTCAAAATGGAATTTATTTTTGGATTCGGAATATCGAAATTAGCCTAGGGTGATATTTTGGTATTTTTCTGAAAACTTTCAATTTTTGATGAATAGTGAAACCACTAAGTGGTAGTTAAAAAACTGAATTTTTCATAAAACTTAATTTTATAGCTTCTGTGAGTGGAATTTCGAAAATCCGAGAGACACGGTTAATATCAAGGACTAAAATGTGGTTCAATGAGATGAAAATAATTTTTGGTGAATAGTAACTTTTTACTTTTTTTTACCACGGTAAAAAGTAAATAGGGTAATTAAGGGTAGAAATGATATTATTATTACCCTAACACATGTCCTAATTCTATTGGACAAGTGTAATGCGACCAAAAACAAACATAGGAATAAAATATGACCATTTAGGCCCACTTGGATTAGATTAGGACATTTATTATTAATTTATTTTAAGAAGGGTTAAAAGAGGTAAAATCAAAGTTTATTTACTAAAACATTTTTAATATGGGGTTATACATATGATAAATTCGACTATAAATATTCATTAGAAATATAAAAAGATTTCCTAAATAATGGTATTTTATTTGTAATTTTTAGACATTAAATAATTTAATTTATTTATGACACAACGATGATGCAGTAATTATCTTATTAATGAAATATTTACATAATTGATGTTATAAATACCCAAATAAATATAATTTGAGACTTTTTATGAATTACACTAATTTTCTAGGTTAATATTACATGTTAGTATTGATTTAATTAACTTTGTTAAAACTTATCATTCTGTTATGATTTTCACAAAAATAAATTACTAAATAGTGTCAAAATTGACATAAAATAGTTTTTAAAACAAATATTATATTATTAATTGTTATTTTATTCCTAAAAATCTAAGGTTCTGCCAAATGACATAGATAATGTTATATATATTAATAATAAACAACTTGGGATTCGTTTTTCTTCTTATATTAAGTTTATTAACCTTATAGTGTAAGAACACAAGAAGACACGGTAAAAGTACAATTATTTAACTCAATGTTAAATCTAAATGATAAGTTTAAAATAGGAACCTAAACTTGTCTAAATTCTATTGGATGAGAGTATTTCGACCCATACCCACCTTAGCCTCTAAATAAATCAATTTTTAGCTATTTAAAACCGAACTTGACTTTATAATAAAATAATAGTTTTAGTCATTCCAAAGGTGCCCCTCTCCTCCCTTATAAAAGGGCACCTCCTCCCCCTCTTCCTCACACCACATGGAGCCTTCAAGCTCAGCAAACCCCTGCCACTTTATCCTCTCCACTTCCCTAGAGACATCCTATAGGTTCTGGTCTTCTTCAAAGACCAATTTTAGTGCCCTAAAAGAAGGTCTCAAAGAAGCACTTCAAAGAAGAGGTAATGTCCGTTACCGATTCTTTCATCTTTATTTCTTATTCCACTTCTTCTTCTTTAGTTGTTTCATTATTAAGTAATAACATAAGTATCACTCATATACTAATATGTTATTATAAGTATGAAACAACCCTATTTCACCATCTATCCATCCTACGGAAAAAGAAATCACCGCGCGTGCGAATGTACGGAATACCGTCTCCACGCCGTGGTGTAATCTATTTTCCACCACCACCTTACTTGGATGGGTATAATGGTGTCAATAATGACTATATATGACTATTATAAAGTGATATTGATTCTGAAATAGTATACATATACTCCAATACAATTCCACGATCATAGGAACGATATCATCACTCGTGCGTACGTACGGAATACCGTCTCCACGATGTGATGCGACTCGTTCTACAAGATCTTCATTTCATAATGATTATATAAATGAATTGAATTGAATTAATATGATATATATTACACTAATAACATTCTGGAAATGAGGTATCTATAACCTAAAGAAAAGAATAAGAATTTATTCGACAAAACACGCATAAGAACAAAAAATTATAACCACCCGAATAACAAGTAGCAATGAAATATTACTACTAAGAAGCTAAGAATATGACCATATATGACATCATAAAAATAAGTATGATTCTGGAATAATTCAACAACATTATTTAAATCATTATACAGGAGGTTCGGACACTTACAAAGCAAGTCGGACCTAAGGTAAGGGAAATATCACAATCTCACTTTTATCCGAGATTGTTTTTACTTTGGTAATTACTGGGGTGTATTTTATCATCCACATCCATGTTCCCTCAATATGTAATATTATTTCCATCCTTATACAATAGTTTATATCCAATTTTACCCTTCGGTAAGTTTTTTGTAAAAGATATGAAAGGAATCTTTTGTCGTTTTTCGTACTAGGTACTTTTTGACTTTTCTGACAAAAGTACGAAGAATGTTTTTTTAACTTATACGGCGTGAATGGATTTTTAAAACATTATTTCCAAGAAACTTCCTTTACAAGTTTTCGAGTTTATTTTTAATCTAATTCTTTTAGTTTATAACTGTATGACATGTTAAGAAAGGAAAAGTGTTTTTGAATCAGAAATTATATTTTTCTCAAGAATGGGGTTCAAGTGTTTTATCAAAATTATTTTCCATATAAGATAATAAAGGGTTCTGTTTTTATCCCAATTATTACATTGATTTGATTATGTTGTGATGGAATTATATTTTTATGAATTCTTTTATCTTATATGAATTTTTTTTATGATGTCACGATGTTTAAGATTCCCATTTTTATTACATGGGTTATGCTATGATGTATGGTTTATGATTTTGTGGCACACATAAGAATGGTATCATTATGAGATGGGTGGGACCTATATCTCCCTCCAATTCATTGGGTAAAGATTTTATATCTCATGAGATAGACATGGATGGAACGGTAGATTATACCGGTTCAGTGAAACAGGACTGAAACGAGGGTGACTCGGTTCAGAAAGGGACTTTGTCCACTAAGATAGTCTTGGCAATGAGTCTTGACTAACAAGAAATGATTCTCTATGATTATGTGTGAATGCCACAAATTTTCATGTTTTAAGTTATGATTATTGTGATTATATTTCACTGCCATGATTTACCCCATGTTATGAAATTATGATCTCTTTTTCAGGTTAAGATTTCCAAAAGTTATGTGCTTATGTATATGATGTGATTGATATTTCTTTTCTTTACCCTTAATGAGCATTTGAGCTCACCCTTTTATGTTTTCTTTTCCCCAGGATATAAAGAAAGATTTTAGGTAAAAAAAAGGAAGATCTTTATGGGAGATTTTGAAGATCTTTCACCACGATTAGAAGATTATATTCCGAGTTTCCAAAGACACTAAACTATTACGGTCCATGTGTGTGTGTTTTTGTTATGTACTAAGTATTCCACAAATGTAATGTAATGTCAATGTACGTCAAGATACGGGTCTCTACAGTTGGTATCAGAGTAAAGGTTTATTCAACCTTTGGAAACTAGGATGCGAAAATGTTAGTGAGATCCCTAGAGATATTTCTAAGGTATGTCTAGGGATGTCTCTAAGGTTAAGTATACGTATAGGTTATAGTCCTAGAATTGTGCTAACGATCTTAGAATTTAACCTAAGATGTTAGATATTGAGGGTACTCCCCCTTTATTATGTTGTTTTCCCTAGCATGATTTTTTCCTCTCACGCTATTCTTTTTGGGTTTTAGACGATGGCTGGAACCCGAAGGAACCGTGTTGATCAATGAAATGGACAATGCAGTGATTGTCCTCTTGAACAAACAAATGTTATGGGAGATGGAGTGAAAAATCTTATTTCTATACTTACACAAGCTATGAATCATTCTAGACTTCCAAATGAGCAGAGAAGGGAACAATATTCTATTGAGTCCTTCATGAGGCAACGTCCACCTTCATTTAGTGGGTCTTCTGATCCACTTGTTGCTGAACAATGGATCAGTACCACTGAAAAGATATTTTCAGTTCTTCAATGTTCTAAGCATGATAAACTCATATTAGCAGTATATCGTTTGGAAGGTGAAGCTGATCAATGGTGGAATCTTATCAAGAATACGAGGCCAAGAGATGAAATTGAGTCCATGGAATGGGGCGAGTTCAAGAACTTGTTTTTTAGTAAGTAATTCCCTCGTATTCTTCAAACAAAGATGGAAAAGGAGTTTCTTGAGCTGCAGCAGAATGATGATGAATCTGTTGGTATATACGAAGCGAATTTTACAAGACTTTCAAGGTATGAATCTGGCATTATCATCCAACCTGAAAGTAAAGTTGATCGATTTCTCAGTGGCTTAAAATCAAGTCTTCAAAGGGAATTATCTATAAGAGACTTCAGTAGCTATGAAGAAATTGTGTGTTGTGCTATCAAGGTAGAAATGGAAGTTGGTGTTACTTATCCATCTCATAGTTTTGACAAGAAATGAAAGATGGAGTTCAAGGAGAAATCTCAAAATAATGGTGAAAAGAAGATGAATGTTTCCATATGCACAAAGTGTGGAAAGAAGCATGGTGGATATTGTCTTAAAGGGACTAGAAAATGTTTTAAGTGTGGAAAATAAGGTCATCGAGCAGCTGAGTGTCGAAGTAATGGAAAAAGGGTTTCTAATGATGTGAATAAAGCAAACACTGCAGAGAACGCACCACCAACACTTCAATGCTTCAAGTGCAAGGAAATGGGGAATTATGCTAATAAATGCCCTAATCCAAGGGTTAGTGATGATCAACATGAGCAACCACTTAAGGAAAAGGACAAAGGGAAGTCACATGCGATCACTATTGGCGATGTTGAATATGACAACGATGTGGTGGAATGATTAAGTGTTTATGTAATGGGATTCCAAAATAATCTTGTATCATAAAGTATTGGAATATTTATGTGTTGGTATAATGTGGTATTCAAAGTCATTGAGATATTTTTGGAAATAAGATGATATGCGCATAATGAAGGGAAAACGAGAAAATGAAATGTTTAACAGTATTCATGAGCTCATGATTGATATAAGGACTAAGTGATATCATGGTTTGAGTATATAGAATTTTGAGGATTTTGGTATGTGAAAAGTGTTAACTTTTAACTGCATTCAAGTTTTCCCTATGGCTCAATGGGTATTCAAGAGAATACATTATTAAGGCCTTTGAATGTTTGGAATGTGACCAACAAGACATATCTTATGATATATGGGGATCAACAATGGTATTAAATCTCTGGTAATCGTTTTCACTATATTATGAGAGTGGACTGAAGTATTATGGATAAGCCTAAAGATTGTAATGGAAGTATTATGGATAAGCCTAAAGATTGTAATGGATTATGTTGGACATAAGTTAGTATTGTTTAAGGATAAAAGTTTTTTTTCGATATTATTGATGGGATGTTATAGTAATATAGTTTTAGAAAAAGGACAACCTGCATGACGGGTGACAGCCCATCGCGTCGGACAAGGCTGTGGAAATCGAACCCACAACCGAACTGCGACTGGCCTTTATCGCCTACTACTGGCCTACAGAAAGTCCCTGTTTAGTAGAAACTAGTTTTATTATAATAAGCAGTATGATATGTGAAGTATAAGTCCATTTTAGGAACCATATATGATTAATCTCACTATAGAATGACTTATGTATATTTAATAACTTTTGCTAACCTTTTGTTTGAGACAGATGGAATGACCCGTCATTCTATCACATGATCTGCTAACACTTCACGAATAACAAATTCAACTTCATTTATTTAAGAGATTAAGTAGAAATTGTTCAAGGCACGAACAACAGTGAGATTGTACCAAAATAAAGTAAGTATTTATTCTAATTCAAATTCTTAAACTTTAGGGAAATGATCTTGAAAACCAAAAATGTTGTCCTAGTGCTCTTATATCTGATTAATCAGATGATACCTTAGATCGTCACAAATTTATGGATTTTTGATTGTTGGCTTTTCCATAGCCATGTTCTCTACCACTCTCCATCAGAACATGATGGTCAGATTTTTCTTCCATATCCATATTTTCACCTATGTGGAAACCCAGTGATTAGTTTATTTGGGTAACCGTTACGTTTCATACTTTAGTTTTTAAATATTGGTTTTGGTATTCCTTTTTACGATGTGGGTTTCTATTAAAGAAACTTTCGAATAGTAAACCATTTATAACCCCGATGAATTTCGAGGGCGAAATTCATTTTAAGGGGGGTAGAATGTAACAGCCCAAGATTTTATGAAAAATATTCTTTTTAATTTCACTAATGTCTTGTGTTGTACGCTACACCAAAAGGATCTTGCACAACATGCATCCTTGACTTGCCTTGCATTACATGCAATCGCGACCTTCCTCGATAGCGTGTGTAGTACGCAATAACGAGTTTCACTAAACAACAATATGCTATTAAAATATTATTAAAACTAGCCGTTATGAATAGTAATAACCACTTTTTGAAATTTTTTAATTTTATTTTTCAAAATGGAATTCATTTTTGGATTCGGAATATCGAAATTAGCCTAGGGTGAAATTTTGGTATTTTTCTGAAAACTTTCAATTTTTGATGAATAGTGAAACCACTAAGTGGTAGTTAAAAAACTAAATTTTTCATAAAACTTAATTTTACCGCTTCTGTGAGTGGAATTTCAAAAATCCGAGAGACACGGTTAATATCAAGGACTAAAATGTGGTTCAATGAGATGAAAATAATTTTTGGTGAATAGTAACTGTTTACTTTTTTTACCATGGTAAAAAGTAAATAGGGTAATTAAGGATAGAAATGATATTATTATTACCCTAAAACATGTCCTAATTCTATTGGACAAGTTTAATTCGACCTAAAACAAACATAGGAATAATATATGACCATTTAGGCCCACTTGGATTAGATTAGGACATTTATTATTAATTTATTTAAAGAAGGGTTAAAAGAGGTAAAATAAACGTTTATTTAATAAAACATTTTTAATATGGGGTTATACATAAGATAAATTCGACTATAAATATTCATTAGAAAGATAAAAAGATTTACTACATAATGGTATTTTATTTTTAATTTTTAGACATTAAAGAATGTAATTTATTTATGACACAACGATGATGCAGTAATTATCTTATTAATGAAATATTGACATAATTGATGTTATAAATACCCCAATAAATATAATTTGAGACTTTTTATGAATTCAAATAATTTTCTAGGTTAATATGACATGTTAGTATTGATTTAATTAACTTTTTTATAACTTATCATTCTTTTATGATTTTCACAAAAATCAATTACTAAATTGTGTCAAAATTGACATAAAATAGTTTTTAAAACAAATATTATATTATTAATTTTTATTTTATTCCTAAAAATCTAAGGTTCGGAAAAATGACTTAGATAAGGTTATATATATTAATAATAAACAACTTGGGGTTCGTTTGGCTTCTTATAGTAAGTTTATTAACCTTATAGTGTAAGAACACAAGAAGACACGGTAAAAGTACAACTATTTAACTCAATGTTAAATCTAAATGATAAGGTTAAAATAGGAACCTAAACTAGTATAAATTCTATTGGATGAGAGGATTTCGACCAATCCCCACATTAGCCTCTAAATAAATCAATTTGGAGCTATTTAAAACCGAACTTGACTTTATAATAAAATAATATTTTTAGTTATTCCAAAGGTGCCCCTCTCCTCCCTTATAAAAGGGCACCTCCTCCCCCTCTTCCTCACACCACTTGGAGCCTTCAAGATCGGCCAAACCCTCCAAATTTATCCTCTCCACTTCCCTAGAGACATCCTAGAGGTTCTGGTCTTCTTCAAAGACCAATTTTAGTGCCCTAAAAGAAGGTCTCAAAGAAGCACTTCAAAGAAGAGGTAATGTCTGTTACCGATTCTTTCATCTTTATTTCTTCTTCCACTTCTTCTCCTTTAGTTGTTTCATTATTAAGTAATAAAATCAGTATCACTCATATACTGATATGTTATTATAAGTATGAAACAACCCTATTTCACCATCTATCCATCCTACGGAAAAAGAAATCATCGCGCGTGCGTACGTACGGAATACCGTCTCCACGCCGTGGTGTAATCTATTTTCCACCACCACCTTACTTGGATGGGTATAATGGTGTAAATAATGACTATATATGACTATTATAAAGTGATATTGATTCTGAAATAGTATACATATACTCCAATACAATTCCACGATCATAGGAACGATATCATCACTCGTGCGTACGTACGGAATACCATCTCCACGATGTGATGCGACTCGTTCTACATGATCTTCATTTCATAATAATTATATAAATGAATTGAATTGAATTAATATGATATATATTACACTAATACCATTCTGGAAATGAGGTATCTATAACCTAATGAAAAGAATAAGAATTTATTCGACAAAACACGCATAAGAACAAAAAATTATAAGCACCCAAATAACATGTAGCAATGAAATATTACTACTAAGAAGCTAAGAATATGACCATATATGATATCATAAAAATAATTATGATTCTGGAATAAGTCAATAACATTATTTAAATCGTTATACAGGAGGTTTGGACACTTACAAAGCAAGTCGGGCCTAAGGTAAGGGAAATATCACAATCTCACTTTTATCCGAGATTGTTTTTACTTTGGTAATTACTGGGGTGTATTTTATCATCCACATCCATGTTCCCTCAATATGTAATATTATTTCCATACTTATACAATAGTTTATATCCAATTTTACCCTTCGGTAAGTTTTTTTTAAAAGATATGAAAGGAATATTTTGTCGTTTTTCATACGAGGTACTTTTTGACTTTTCCGACAAAAGTACGAAGAATGTTTTTTTAACTTATACGGCATGAATGGATTTTTAAAACATTATTTCCAAGAAACTTCCTTTACAAGTTTTCAAGTTTATTTTTAATCGACTTCTTTTAGTTTATAATTGTACGACATGTTAAGAAAGGAAAAGTGTTTTTGAAGCAGAAATGATATTTTTCTCAAGAATGGAGTTCAAGTGTTTTATCAAAATTATTTTCCATCTAAGATAATAAAGGGTTCTGATTTTATCCCTATTATTACATTGATTTTATTATGTTGTGATGTAATTATATTTTTATGAATTCTTTTATCTTATATGAATTTTTTTTATGATGTCACAATGTTTAAGATTCCCATTTTTATTACATGGGTTATGGTATGATGTATGGTTTATGATTTTGTGGCACACATAAGAATGGTATCATTATGAGATGGGTGGGACCTATATCTCCCTCCAATGCATTGGGTAAAGATTTTATATCTCATGAGATAGACATGGCCGGAACGGTAGGTTATACCGGTTCAGTGAAACCGGACTGAAACGAGGGTGACTCGGTTCAGAAAGGGACTTTGTCCACTAAGATAGTCTTGGCAATGAGTCTTGACTAACAGGAAATGATTCTCTATGATTATGTGTGAATGCCACAAAGTTTCATGTTTTAAGTTATGATTATTGTGATTACATTTCACTGCCATGATTTACCCCATGTTATGAAATTATGATCTCTTTTGCAGGTTAAGATTTCCAAAAGTTATGTGCTTATGTATATGATGTGATTGATGTTTCTTTTGTTTACCCTTACTAAGAATTTGAGCTCACCATTTTATGTTTTCTTTTCCCCAGGATATAAAGAAAGGTTTTAGGTAAAAAAAGGAAGATCTTTATGGGAGATTTTGAAGATCTTTCACCACGATTAGAAGATTATATTCCGAGTTTCCAAAGACACTAAACTATTACGGTCCTTGTGTGTGTGTTTTTGTTATGTACTAAGTATTCCGCAAATGTAATGTAATGTCAATGTACGTCAAGATACGGGTCTCTACAGTTACACACAATTTAATGTTCGTTTTATAATATTCATTCTACGCAACGTTGAGTGTGTGTGTGTGTGTGTGTGTATATATATATATATATTCAATGTATAAATGAAATATGGTTGGATTCTGTTACACGAAACAATGAAGGATTCTTTTACAACACGCAACCCTGACTTGGCTTGCATTACATGCAATCGCGACCTTCCCTGCTAGCGTGTGTTGTACGCAATACCAGGTTTTACTAAACAATAATATATTATTATAATATTGTTATGAACTAGCCGTTATGAATAGTATTAACTAAATTTTTAATTTTATAACATTATTATTCATCTTACACATTTTCTAGAACATGGTATAAGAACAAAATAAATTTTTCGGGTAAAATAAGTATTTTTCATAAAAATACAGTTTTGTCGCCTTTTGATGGTGCACCCACTTTAAATCTAGTTTTTGAAATGTTTATAAGATCCATTTGAAAAAATAAAATTATTCTTTGGAATCAAGAAATAAAAATTTACTTTGGATAAATTTTTCATTTTATTCTGATAACTTTCATATTTTAATGAATAGTAAAAACACGCTATATTTTAATTAAAAGCAACGTTTTTCATCGTAATATCTTATGTGGTTAAATTATAATATTTAATGGTTTTAAAGTATAAATAGAAAATCTTTTTACCATTTAATATAATGTATGTCATTAGAATTGATTTTACCTTGAATTCGTAGGTTAAATCAATTCAATCTTTTGCAATGTTTTTAAGAAAAACCCGTTTTCTTTCGACAATGGGATTAATTTTAATTTAATTTCTGAAACTTATGCATATTGAATTTGGAAAAATGGATTCGATATTTGGAATCAGTGGGTCCAAATTATATTAATAGACTACTTTTTATTTTTGGGCTTTATGAATAGTAACAACGTAAATTTTATTTACCATAGTTAAAGGTAAATCGGGTAATTAAGGGTAAATATAATATTATAAAATTACCCTAACACATGCCAAAATTCTATGGGATGGCTAAAAGTCGACCCATATCACCTAAGGGTCGTATTAGATTCATTTTATGGAATTTTAACCATGAAAATAATTTAATTATCATTAAAACCAAAGAAAGTGACAACATGTCACTCTCTTAAATCTTATAAGTATAATAATTTCAATTTAGTGATAAACATCATAAAACATCGAACATGAATAGTCTCCAGAAAGCTAATAAAATTATCTATATCATGATAATTTATTTAGAATTTTTAGGGATTAAATAAATGTCATTAATGGTGATACATTAATGATGCAGAAATTATTTATTTAGTGAAAAATCAATAATATAGTTTTTGTTGAAATATGAATACATATCAAAAGGCCCAAAAATCTGCTAAAAACTTATTATTAGTGTATATATAAACACTAATAATCCACTGGACGAATTTTGGACCATTTTAATCTTTATTAAGATGATTATGACACTTATATTATTTTATTTTAAATGATGCCAAAGTTTTCACCTTCATAACTTAATAAATATAATAATTTAAATATTCTGATTTATAGATGATAAATTAGATTAAAAGTTTTATTGTGAAAGGTAAAAGGTTTAGATTAATCATAGAATTTTATTTTTAATTTTTATGCAACATATAAGTATATTAAATAATTATACAAAAATGATGTAGTAATTGTTTTATTAAGAGATAAACCAAATAAATGGTTTTAAAAATAATAAAATAAATATTATATGAACTATTTAATGTGATCCACTACTTTTCTAGATACTTATGACCTTTTATGAATCTATTAAAGCTTTTATTTAGAACATATATTTTGTATATAATTTATTTAAATTCAAATAAATGAATAGTGTCAAATTTGACACTATAGTTATTTTATAAAAAAAACATATTATAATATTGTTTAAAAATCACAAAAATATTTAAAAATTATAAATTTAAATTTATATGGTATAAAATGTTATAAATTATCCAATTATGGAAAATTCACAACAAATAAGTAATTATTTGTTTTAATTTAAAATTTATAATTTTATTACCACAAATAAACTTAAATAGATTAAATAAGGATAAATAAAAATGATAAGGTTTAAAATAAGATACAAACATGTCTAAATTTGATTGGTTGATGAGATTACAACCCTATATCATCTAATATTCGAATATGAGTCATTTTTGGAGGTTTTTAAGTGGGGTTAGATTTATTATAAATTAATATTTCCATAGGTGCCCCTCTCCTCCCTTATAAAAGGGCACCTCCTCCCTCTCTTCCTCACCCCACTTTGAGCCTTCAAGCTCGGAAAAAACCTTCCAAATTCTCTTATCCACTTCCCTATAAACATCCTAGAGGTCCTGGTCTACTTAAAAGACCAATCTTAGTTCCCTAAGAGGAGGTTTCAAAGAGGCGTATCGAAGAAGAGGTAATTTCTTCTACCGATTCTTTCAAAATTCTTTCTTCTTCAACTTCTTCTTATTTAGTTATTTCATTATAAAGTAATAACATCAGTATCACTAATATATTGATATGTTATTATAAATATTAAACAACCACATTTCACCTTCTATCCATCATACGGAAAACAAAATCACTGCGCGTGCGTACGTACGGAATACCGTCTCCACGCCGTGGTGTAATCAATTTTTCCACCAACACCTAACATGGATGTGTATTATGGTGTATATAATAACAATACATAGTTATTATAAAATCATAATGATTCTGATATATTGTATCATCCACTCCAATTCAATTCAATAATTATGGAAATGATATCATCGCTCGTGCGTACGTACGGACTACCGTCTCCACGACGCGATGAGATTCATTCTCCATGTTAAACATTTAAGAATGATTATAAAGTATATATAAGCAATAATAATTAAATATATGACATTATAAAGCTACTGGATTTATGTATATATATATATATATATGTATGTCATCTACTTAATTCCATTCAACTCAATAAGGAAACGAAAACTGCGTTCATACGTACGTACGGCCTACCGCCTCCATGAACGGTGTATTTATTTCCATTTATCGATCTATTATATATGTGTATATTCTGAATATATATTATATATAAATCATGTTTTATATTCTAGAATTAATTAATCATGATCTAAGTAATCATATGAATAATTACAAGTCAAAACACGGACGGCAAATGAAACGATTTTACCCAAAACACTCTTTAACATAGAATTTACAAAAGAACGGGTAATATAAAGTCATAAGTGAACCATATATGATATAATAAAAATGAATATGATTCTATAATAAGTAAATGATATTATTTAAATCATTATAAAGGATGTTTGGATACATACGAAGCATATCGGACCTAAGGTAAGGGATAATTTTGCAAATCTCATTTTTATCCGAGATTGCTTATTCGTAAGTATTTACTCGGGGTATTTCTATCATCCATGTCCATGTTTTATAAAAGCTTTTTCATGTATGTTTAATGTCCTTTTTACCTATTTTTGAATTTTACTACTTGGTATGTAAGGAATCTTTCTTTTGTTTACATTACGAGGTAGTTTTTTGACTTTTCCGGCAAAAGTACGAAAAGAATGATTTTTTTAACTTATACGGTACGAACGGGGTTTTTTTACGGTTTTATAAAGCCTTATTTTCATGAAGCTTCCTCAAAAATATTTCATGACTATTTTAAACAAAATCTTTTTCTTTTAAAATTTCATGACGTTTTATGAAAAGAAATTGATTTTTAAGAAGAAATGATATTTTCCTCAAGAATTCATTTCAAGTATTTTATCGAAACCATTTTCCATCTAAGATGACATTATTTCATATGTGTATGGTTCAAGTATAAAGTCTCTATGATTTACATGGTTTCACTTTCCTTATTATGAAAATGATATCCATTTCTTTTATATGGATTATGTGATGATGGGATGATGTTTATGAAACCCATTTTATTTATTGGGTTATTATGAATGATGTATGTTAATTTTGTGGCACAAGTAAGAATGATTTCATTATGAGATGGGTGGGACCTATATCTCCCTCCAATGCATTGGGTAAAGATTTATATCTCATGAGATAGACATGGATGGAATGGTAAGTTAATCCGGTTCAGTGTTACAGGACTGAAACGAGGAGTGAACTCGATTCAGAAAGGGACTTTGTCCACCAAGATGGTCTTGGCAGCAATGTCTTGGCTACTATGGAAATCATGACATGTGCTGAATGGTTTCCACAATTACATGTCTTATTCCAATGCTATTTTATCATTCTTAATGTTTCTTTATGATCTATGCCTTACGTACTTCCATGTTTTATATCATTGCTCAAGCTTTTGTTGTTTAAACATTATGTTCATATTTTTAAGTACAAATGTATATGGTATGTTTCATTTTATCCATGCTTACCCTTACTGATCATTTGAGCTCACCATTTTTATGTTTTCTTTTCCCTAGGATATAAAGAAAGGTTTTAGGTAAGAAAAAAAAGGGGAAGATCTTTATGGGAGATGTTGAAGATCTTTCACCACGATTAGAAGATTAAGTTCCAAGTTTTCAAAGACACTAAACTATTACGGTCCTTGTGTGTCTGTTTTTGTTATGTATTAAGTATTCCGCAAATGTAATGTAATTTCCATGTATATCAATCTTCGAGTCTCTACAGTTGGTATTAGAGGAAAGTTTTAGTCAACCTTTGAAAACTAGGATGTGAAAACATTAGTGACATCCCTAGAGATATTTCTAAGTTATGTCTAGGGATGTCTCTAAGGTTAAGTAAACGTATAGGTTATAGTCCTAGAATTGCGCTAACGATCTTAGAATTTAACCTAAGATGTTAGATATTGAGGTTACTCACCCTTCACTATGTTTTTTTCCCTAGCATGATTTTTGCCTCTCACACTATTCTTTTTGGGTTTTAGAAAATGGCAGGAAACAGGAAGATTCACGATAAAGGAGGATATAACAGACAATGGAATGATATTCTTCATGAGCTACCAAATGAAATGGGATTTGGAAGTCCAAAAATCATTATTATGCCGAATCAGCAATATCATTATATGATCAACAAACTCAAATTTGGTAAGTTTCCTGACTCAGCTAATAAGAGAAAGATGGAGTTTCATGATGATCATAGAGGAAACAAAGTTCAATTTCCCCTATGTAAATCATGTGGGAAGAGGCATCCAGGAGAATGTTTCAAAGGAACTGGAAGATGCTTTGGGTGTGGAAAAGAAGGATATAAAGCCAGTAAGTATAAAGGAAAAGGTTCAGTTAACACCATGGATGAGAATAATGGTATTGCTACGACATCAACAATGGTTAAATGTTTTAAATGTGGAATGTACGGGCATTATACAAACAATTCCCTAAGGGAAAGTCTCATGAAGAGAATCAGTATGGTTATATGGGTAATATTTATGTTGAAGATGATGAAGAGACTACAAATGATATGTGAGATAAAAGAATTGTTGAAGCTCCGTCAATGGTTTAATAAGGTAGTGGAATGATTACATGTTTATTAAGTGTAATGTTGTATAAGTAATCTCATGGTACTATGGAATAAAGATACATCTAAGGATTGTTACACTGTTGTCTTTCCTTAAGTTTTGAAAGTGTGTGATGAATGGTACCAGTATTTTTGGAAAGTAGATGATATGCGCATAATGAAGGGATAAGAAGATAATGAGATTGTATTCATGAGCTCATAACTGATATAAGGACTAAGTGATATTATGGTTTTATTATATAGAAATATTGAGATTTTGGTATGTGGAAAGAATTAACATTTGAAAGCATTAATTTTTTTCACTAAGGTTAAATGGGTATTCATTTTTCAAGAGAATACTTGATTAAGTTATTCACATGTTTGTAATTTGACCAACAAGATATATCTTATAATATATGGGGGATAAATGATGGCATTCACATGATTGTTATGTGACATTTCAAGTAATCATTTTCTTTATACTATGAGCTTGGACCGAAGTATTTTAGATAAGCCTAAAGATTGGAATGGATTATGTTGTACATAAGTTATTATTGTTTAAGGATAGAACTTTTTTTGATATTATTGAGGAGATGTTATAGTAGTGTATTTTTAGAAAAAGGACAACCTGCAGGACGGGCGACAGCCCATCGCGTCGGACAAGGCTGTGGGAATCGCACCCACAACCGAAGTGTGACTGGCCTTTATCGCATACCACTGGACTACAGGAAGTCCATGATTAGTAGAAACTAGTTTTATTATATTAAGCAGTATGATATATGAAGTATAAGTCCATTTTAGGAAACATATATGATTAATCTCACTATAGATCGACTTATGTATATTTAATAACTTTTAATAACCTTTTGTTTGAGACAGATGGAATGACCCGTCATTCTATCACATGATCTACTAACACTTCACGAATAACAAATTCAACTTCATTTCTTTAAGAGATGAAGTGGAAATTGTTCAAGGCACGAACAACAGTGAGATTGTAGCAAAATAAAGTAAGTATTTATTCTAATTCAAATTCTTCAACTTTAGGGAAATGATCTTGAAAACCAAAAATGTTGTCCTAGTGCCCTTATATCCGATGAATCAGATGGTACCCTAGATCATCACAAATTTATGGCTTTGTGATTGTTGGCTTTTTCATAGCCATGTCCCCTACCACTCTCCATCAGAACATGATGGTTAGATTTTTCTTCCATATCCATATTTTCACCTATGTTCTCCTATATGGAAACCCAATGATGAGTTACTTTGGGTAATCATTGCATTTCATACTTTGGTTTTTAAAATTAAGTTTTAGTATTCCTTTTTACGATGTGGGTTTCTATGAATAGTAAACGATTTATAACCCCGACGAATTTCGAGGGAGAAATTCATTTTAAGGGGGGTAGAATGTAACACCATTATATTTTATGAAAAATATTATTTTACTTTCATTGATGTCTTCTATTATACAGAACACTAAGTTTATCTTGTACTATACGCAACACCATATTAGCTTGCAGTATACTCAACGCCTTGGCTACTATGGACTGAAACGAGGAGTGAACTCAATTCAGAAAGGGACATTGTCCACCAAGATGGTCTTGGCAGCAATGCCTTGGCTACTATGTAAATCATGACATGTGATGAATGGTTGCCACAATTACATGTTTTATTCCCATGCTATTTTATCATTCTTAATGTTTCTTTTTGATCTATGCCTTACGTACTTCCATGTTTTATGTCATTACTCAAGCTTTTGATGTTTAAACATTATGTTCATATTTTTAAGTTCAAATGTATATGGTATGTTTCATTTTATCCATTCTTACCCTTACTGAGAATTTGAGCTCACCCTTTTTATGTTTTCTTTTCCCCAGGATATAAATAAAGGTTTTAGGTAAGAAAAAAAAGGGGAAGATCTTTATGGGAGATGTTGAAGATCTTTCACCACGATTAGAATATTAAGTTCCAAGTTTCCAAAGACACTAAACTATTACGGTCCTTGTGTGTCTGTTTTTGTTATGTATTAAGTATTTCGCAAATGTAATGTAATGTCCATGTACGTCAAGCTTCGGGTCTCTACATTTATAAATGAAATCATAGTTCTCCCCTTATTAGGATAATCAAGTTAAGAATAAATATAATCAAGATAAGAACAAATATAATATAGATACGAACAAATATAATTAACATAATATTAAATATAATCAAGACAAGGAAAAATATTATAAATATATAAGAATTTTGATACAAAATAAAGGTTCCCTATTAGATAACCTAATCAGAATCCCACTCTCTAGGGTATATAAGATCAATAGGAGATTTTCATTTCTCCTGATAGGGAGGAGAGGTATTATGAGTAGAAGGTTGTGTCTGATAAGAGGAAGGTCTAAGAATGAAAACACATCTAGAAATTAGTCTGAAATGCTGAGCTATTTGTATAATATTAAATAAAAAATGGGGCACAAAGATGTTTGTTGAGGCAGATGTTGAAGATGCCAAGGTTGAAGCTCCAGTATAGTAATTCAAGGCTAAAGGTGAAATTAGGTAGTGTGAGGGCTATAAGGGTAAGGCTCCATCAGCTGAGTGAAGTTCTTTAGGACCAAAGATCCATGCTCCGTAATTTTTAAAAAGGTTTCCTCCTCTATAATAAATAATTACAAAATAGGTGTTGTCACATTAAATTTGTAAAATTGATATTTGAAATCTTGATTCAGTAGGGGAATTTTAAGATCCCACGATAGGGATCTAAACATGGTCTTTAAATACATTTTAGTGATGTTTCTAGATAGGTAATGATCAATAGATCTTTTTATCACTTATTTATCTCTTCTATCTTGTTGATCATAATATTATACTATCTAGAGGTTTTTATTTTTATGAGTTTGAAAACTACAACGAACTATTTTACTTTTCTTATAAAAATCATCAAAAAAAATCTTCATCTCATATCTTACAATCTCTTTAATCAAATTCACATCAAAGGAAAACTAACTAGAGGAGCATAGGTTACAGCAGGAAGAGGATTTTCACTAGAAGATAAGGCTTGAACCATAGAATTAAACTATCCTTGATCAAGATTTAACATCATTATATATAAGTCCACTTTCATAGGTCCCACTTGTCCTCATAAACTCTGAATATCTTAATTCATATGGCCAACCTTCTTAAACAGATTAGGTTGTATATGAGAAACAATAAGAGAAATAATATAAGAAATTTTTATTTTCTAGAAGGATCAAATAGAGCTCCAAATCCTAGAAATAATTATTTAAGGACATTCATCAAATGATCCTTGTATTTAATAAATTATATTTATTAATAAATGAAGGAGTAAGAGTGGGAGGAGAGGGTGATGTGAGTTTAGGAGGTGAGGTCACTTCATCCATTTCATCCCAAGGAGAGGTTGTCTCTCTAAAAGGATACACCCTACATACTTCCTTGATTCCTTATTTTTCAAAATCCACATCCCTTTGAATGATTTATAACTCAAAAAATTAAATAAATTTTGTTCCACTAGATTCAATTGGTTATTAGTTTCCACTTTAAAAAGTACTTTAGTTTTTTTCTGGAGTAGGGATGAACACTTTATCAAAAAAGTAATAAACTATTAGATTGATCTCACATTTAGGTGGTAATGGTCTAGGAGAACTGTGCTAAACCATATCTTCAAAATGTATCCAAGAAACAAGGTATCCCTTTAGGACTTTGGATAAATCAAATATGGAAACTTCACCATGTCCAGATGGATTTCATCCATCATGATCACCATTATTTTTTAAACTTGATTTCTCCCCCTTAAGATATTCTTCTCCTCACTCATCCTTGGGATTATTTCCTATAATAGGAATTAATTTCTATTCATTAGGTAATGGAGTAGAAGTTTCATTAAATTGATCTTATTAAATATCAATATCCATATCAATAAGATCATCCATAGATTTTTCAGAATCTTCAAATTCATCATCATCATCTAAATGTGGTTCCTCAAAATATAAAGACATAGAATATTCAAGATTAAAAAAAATATTCCATTAAGAGTATAGATTCTATCAAACATTGAATCATGATATACACTTTCTTATTCATGATCTCTTCAGGCTTCATCATCCAAATAGACAAAAAAAATTACCACTTTCATCCTTAAATTCTACCCAAAAATAATATTTTAATACTTTATCTTCATCCAAAAATAGATCTAATTTATCCTTGGGTCTTATAAAGTTTTTTATGGAACTTATCATATAATTTTTCATTATTAGAAATGAAATTTTTATTACATGGATTAAAATTTATCCTCAACCTTTTACAAATATTCTAGTCAAAGATTCCACTAAAAGATATTGAAATTTCCTCCCCCTGAGGTATAAGAATTTTGAAATCCGATAATGTTGAGATAAACATGAGATATGGAAATGAACTAAAACTAGAATAATATTTTCACAGTTATTCTATATATATCAATAAATATCTATAAAGGATAAATTATAACCTAGTCTTTACTATATAGAGAATTAATATATCCTAATGCCTTATGACACTGAAATCCCCTTTCCTTAGGTGGATTAAATGTTAGATATACTTTACTAATGTCTATCATTCACCATAAAGCTCTATAGTAGTAGGTATTTAAGGGTTTCTCTCTCCAATCATCTCCTCTAAGAATTTTTAATTCTCAAGATGAGCATGAACTACTGGATAATAACATTTGGAAATCCGCACAATTCTATTTATGAGGTATCTGCAAACACTATACCCAAATATTAGATGAAGAACTAATCTTATTCCATTGAAAAATGTCCTGATAACATCCTTCTTGTCACTAATTTCAAGTCCCATATTTAAATAAAAAATTATTACTAACCTTGGAAAATATAGCTTGTTGTTCTTACTAAACTATGAAACCCAAATTTTATTATGAATAAAATTTCAAACAAAATGCTTACTCATTATTAACCATTAAAATTTACTTCCTATTTGAGCATGGTTGATCGATTTGAAATATGGGGCTTAATAGGTTTGATAGGATCATTGTGTGAATCTTTTCTTCTCTTTCAAGGAGGTGAATCAATAGTAAAAGAAAATATAAGAGGATGTTTCATGATTACCATCTTCACTAATATTTTAAGATATAATTATAAGGCTTGGTTTCGAGAGAATATTGGGGGAGGAAGCTTCAAAAACATGAGAATTTCAGTGTTTTGAAATAGGGATTCAATTTCAAAATATATTTAAGTTATTTTAAATCATTTAGGTTATAAATAGTAATTTGTAAGAAACATGAAATATAATATAAAATAAAACTTTAATCATAAATAGAGACATAAAATAGATTGAACGTGACCCTTGTAGTAGCTTGAGATAGTAAAGTAGCATGGCCTACTATATGACTAACTATTCATCATGGTACCTTTTCCTATCACATGACCAAAACATTACAATAGATTTTCACTTTATTTCAACTAACTGGATAAACAATTTTCATAGAAACTCAATCCTTATGATATCTCTTAGACTTACAATCACTTGTGACTTTCAAAACTAAAAAATTACCAAATTATGATTCAAATATTAAAATAAAATATTAAGTAACAATGATTAGAATAATAAATTTAACTTATAATATCAAATCATAATTTAAGAATATTAAATAAATATAGAACATCAAAATATAATTTAAATAGTAAATAACAAAGACTAATTAATCATTAAGAATTAATGTTTGATATAATTAATTCTCTCAAGGCTCAAATTCTTTGTAAAAATATCATCTAGTTTGTGTTTAGTTCAGTTGAATTAAATAGTGATATCACCTTTTTGAAAATGATGTCTTGCAAATTGATGTCTTATATAAATATGTTTAGACTTGGAATGAGATATATGATTCTTATAAATATTTATAGCACTTGTATTATCATAATTTATAAGGAGATTTCAAATTTTATATCCACAACCTAGTAAAGTGTATTTCATTCAGAAAATTGTTCAAAACAAAATTCTACCTCTATATACTCAACTTATGTAGTAGATGGTGAAAAATGATTTTTCTTTTTAATTCACAAAGAAACTAGAGACTTTCCCAAAGAGTATCATGTACCATATGTATTTTTCTTTCTAAATTTCAACCCAAAAAACTGCATCATAGTAAATAACCAATTCAAATTCATGTCTTTTTTAGGGAAATAGTTCCAAAATTGGTTTTATTTTTTAGGTATTTGAAAATTATTTTATCTATATTTAAATTTGATTCTTTGGGTTTTTCTTAAATATGTTCACACATAAACACACTAAACATTATATCTGGTTGTATAACCATTATGTATAGTAAAATTCGCAGCATACCTCTATATGAATATAAATCAACTAGTTTCCTAGATTACTTGAAATCTAGTTTACAGATTTTACTTAATGGTGTTTTACTTCATTTTATACTATCTAGACCAAAACATTTCAATAAAAACATTTTGTATAAACTTTGGTTTAAACTAATTATATATTTTTTTTGAAATATCTAAATACTGAGAAAGAATTTTAATTCTCTTGTTAAATGCATTTCAAATTCATTTTGAATAACTTTATAAAATTCAATACACAAAGAGTTTTTAGATAAACCAAAAATAATATCATAAACATAAATTTTTACTATAAAAATCCTTTCAAATTCTATTTATAAATAAAGTAATATCAATATAACTTTTGAAAATATATTTAAAATAAGAAAATATTTCATCCAATGATACCAAGCACCAGGCACCTATTTTAAACCATAAAGTTATTTTGAATGTTTAAAAACACGAGTTGTTAAATGATGGTTTAAAAACTAAGAGGGTTTCAACAAAAATATCCCCAAGATATAACCATTTAAGAATGTACTCTCAAAATTCATTTGATACATTTTGAAATTGAGATGTGTTGCATAATCAAGTAGTATTATAATGGATTCCTATCATGATACTAGTGAAATGGTTTCTTCATAATAAAAACCTATCTATAACTATAAAATTATGCATCCAATATATCCTTATTTCTAGCTATAGTGAAAAATGACTCATCCTTGTTTCTATACACCCATTTAGTTCCAATATTCATGTAGTCTTTGGGTTTCTAAACTAGATTTTAGACATTGTTTCTTTCAAATTGATTCAATTTTTCTTGTATATCTATTACAAAATATTTATCATTGATTACTTCATTGATGTTATTTGGTTATATTTGAGAAAACAAGGCTTTATGTTGAACCTATTTTCTAAGATAATCTTAGGTTTGAGTTACCCTATCAAAATCACCTATAATAGTATCTAGAGTATGGTATTTATCACTCATAACTGTTAAAGGAATTGAAGTTCATAGTTCTTCCAAGTCTTCTTCAGGATCAAGAAGGTCAAGCTAGTATCTATTGGGAGATTTAAAAAATAAATCAGTAATGTGGTCAGAGGTATTAGAGGAATTATTGATGTTCATATTTGATATATCATCCTCATGGAATTCTATATAAGGTTTGGGTTCATGTGGATCTGTCTTATCAAAAGTGATATGTGTATATTTTTATGTAAACATAGATTTTTTGTTAAAGACTCTATGATCCTTGCTATAATTTTAATAGCCTAGTAAAATTATATAATAACTCTTTGGTTAAAGTTTTTAGAAACAATATTTTTTATTTAGAAAAAATACTTTACATCCAAAAACTCTAGAGAAATTTACCTTTGGTTTTTTAAAATTCCAAAGTTCATAGGGTGTCTTCTATAATATAGGTCTAATTAGAAACCTATTAATTATATAAAAAGTCTATTCTTAGCTTCAACCCAAAATTATATAGGTAAGTCATATTCACTAAGTATAGTTTAGGTAATTTCTTATACAATTATATTTCTCATTTAAATACCTCCATTTTGTTGAGGTATTTTAGGAGGAGAAAAATTATGTCTATATCCATGTTATGAACCTAAGGATTAAAATTATTAATTATAAAACTCATATTCATGATCACCTCTCAACAATTTTATGGTAAGTCCACTATGTTTTCTTATAATTTTTTTTAATTTTTCAAAATAATAAGTACCTTTGCTTTTGTGATCATGGAAAAATGATCAGGTGTATCTTGAATAATCATCAAAAATCACAAAGGAATAATGTTTTCCACCAATAATAGAAACTATAAAAGGTATAAAAAACACATATAAAAAAATTATAGTGGTGGAGAGGTTAACACCTATTTATTTTGTTTCAAAGAAATTTTTTACTACTTTTCCTTTTGAAATATATTATACACTTTGTATTTTGGTAATTATATTTTAAGTTGATCTTTACTAATAATTTAACAGTTAGATTACTATGATAGTTTATATTTCAGTTTCATGGACTTCTATCCAATATTCAAGATTAATTATTAAAGGCACATAATCAAGAAAAAAATTTATAAAACAAAGAATCAGACTTAATAACATAAAAAGTATCATCCCTTAATGCAGTAAACACTAAATAATTCTTTGAATCAACAAAATTACAAGTATTCTCTTTGAATTTATCATAATAACCATCATCACACAATTGATATATACTACGAAGGATATATTTTAAACCATAAATGGTTAATACATTAGAAATTAAAATAGTTTTAGGGTTACCAATTTTTCCTAGGTCTAATTATCTTTCCTTCCTCATTCTCATAAATAATGAAATATCCACCATACACTTTTACTAAACTCTTGAAGATTGAATAATATATAGTTGTGTATATAGAACATTCACTTTCCATCAATCATATACTTTTTCAGGATCACTTCAATCATTTAACTTATACAAAATAAATCAAGAAATAATTTTGGTACACACACTTTATTAGGTCCAAATAAGTGTAAAAATAGGGCTTCTGGGATCCAAATATATTTCAAATATTTTTTATCTATAAAATTTAAACATTTAGAGATAAATATATTATTAGTTAAAAAAGATTAAGGAATGATTCCAAATCCATAAGTTACTTTATACTTATATATTGTGGTGTTATTCTTTGACATTTAAATGAAGTAATTCTTATATGGTTTCCTTTGCAGTCTAGATTGGTATCCAGTAATAGTATTTTATTAGGGAGGTTTTTGACTTCCCAAAATAATATTTATATTATTAGTACAATTTTTAAACTATTCTAAATCCTTATTAAGTTTCTCATTATTTTCATTTTCAAAGGTAATATCTCTTTAATCATGAGAAAATAAAGCATGTAACTTTTTTAGATTCTTGTACTTATCTTTAAGCTCATTCATAGAGCCTTATAATATAGATAAGTATTCAAATTGTACATTATTAGTTCTTTAAGTTTCATTTACAAGACCATTTTCATAAAAACTAGAAATAACAGCAGTATATTTTTCCTCAGATACACGATCCATGAATCCCAAATTAGATTTTTCAATAGAATTCTCTTTGTTATAGTCAGAGTAATAGGATTTATACTCAGATACACTCTAGTTTTCCTTTATTTATTTCTTTGGTTTCCCTTATCCATCATTATACTTCTTCTTATACTTCATCTTAGGTCAAAAAGCATCAATATGGACTTTCCTCTTGTACTAAAAGTTGGTAATTTCTTAAGAAGCATCATCCTTTCTCTAGTATTTATTCCAATTTCCTATTCTATTTAACTTTAATTTGTAATTTAACTTTCTGATGAATTTATTCTTTTTTTAGAACTTTTTGAATATCTTGGAATGATGAGGCATCTCCTCATAAAACTTGGAATCAGATTCATTTCCACTTGAGTTATCTTCGTTGATAATTTATTTTGATTTTGAATCAAATGTTTTAAAGGATATGGTTTTCTTCTTAAGTTCATAATCATCATAGGAAGATTTTAATTCATATTCTTATATAATCATCTTAATAATATATTCTTTGACTAGTATCTTTCTAATTCTATAGGATTATCTAATCAAAATAATAGTTCTTCTCCACCTATCAAGCCAGCATATGATTAATCTTATAACTTGTTTCTTTTCATCTATAGGTTGTCTAATTGACTTCATGGTGTAAAATATCTCATTAAATCTATAATAAATTTCAGAAATTTACTCATCAGGTTTCATCTTAAAATTATCATACTTCATGGTATATGTATTCAATAACATTTCTTTAATATTATAATTTCTTTGATTAAAAATAGCTAAAGTGTCCTAAATTTTATAAGTAGTAGCACTTCTATTAAACTCATATTTAGCTAAAGCACAAAAATAATGAATTCATAGATTTATATCTACAATCATAAGAATTATTAATTGGAGCATCTCATCCTTTTTAAGAGTATTAGGTTTTTTTTATTTATCCTCTATTATTCCCCAAATATAAAATACCATTATTTCTAAATAGATTTTCATTTTAATTTTCCATTGGATATTGTTTTTTTAAAATAAATTGGTTTAATGGTATCATAACTTTCATGTTTACCATCCATAATCACATACTATTAATTATAAAAAATAGATATTTCCCTCATGACCTGATTGAGGTAAAAATTAAAGTAAAGAAAGAAAAAGTAGTGCCTAGAAATAAATTATTTTTCTCTGATACCAAATTTTTAATTGGGGTGAATTGATATTACAATAAAAAATCTATTTTTGAGAATTATAAATTTTAAATCACCCAATTTATGAAGAAATCCTAGTTCATAAATATAGTAGACATAAATTATTTGGTACTTTGAAATAGTGTCACAAAGGATTGATTAAAACCTAGTTAAAATGATTTAAAATTAACTATTGAAATGATTTTACTCACACAAGTACAATATAAATTTTACTTATAAATGAAAACTATTATAGTATATTTTATATTTATATTTTTTTAAATGATTATTAAAAATAAAAATATTTTTTAGTTAATTTAAAACAAGTAGTGAAAATAAAATAAAATCACAAAGTTGAATTAATCAAGAGGTTGGATCTAAATTATATCTTAGTCCTCTCCACTTGATAGTAATCCACTTCCAAAATCATTTATTAAATCTTAATAAATAATCTACAACCTGGATTAGGTTTTACAAAAACAACTAGACACATGGAAATTTTTGTTATACCAAGCCTCTTTCATTGTTCTACGTGATATAACATATGTAAAGGAAAGAGAAAATGAGTATCAACATACTCTTCTATGTAATACATGAAATTTTTTAGGTAAATATATAGAAAAACTAAAGAACAACTCGATGTATTAGAGAAAGTAGAGAGAGAAGAAGAAGAAGAAGAATAACAATAAGAAGAAGAATAAATTGTGGGAAGTTTGATGTTTAGAAATATCTAATTGAATTTAGGTTGATCAGTATAGTTATCCACCTTATCTGGTTATCAAATAGTCTTAGAATTGTAAGATGTACTTAGTTTTGGCCTTCTCCTAAATTTTTGACATATCTTCCTTAAAACAAAGTATCTTAGTGAAGTTTTATGAAAGTTCAAGAGTAAAAATAGAACCAATAATCCTTTTTTATAAATGATCGGGGATTAATTATATTCTAAGAGGATTATTCACAAAGTAGTCATTGAGAAATATTCATTATGAAACTGATAAGTTTTAAATTCTTTTACAAGTCTCATAAAATGAAAAACTAGTCATTTTGATATTAAACATTATCCATGATATATTTTTCACTCATGGTTAATATAGAATCACTTTAAAGTAGTTTCACCGTTAGGTAATCTTAATGTATCTCAGGTTAGTCATTCAGCTGATTGGATAGACACAATCACTTGAACTACGTGGTTGACGTGTGTCCCCTCATGGGTTTAGTCAAATTTAGTTTTCTGGTCACTTCATTCTTCAATATGTGGTTTCTTGAATTAATTCATTTTGTCACATGAAAATTCAATGTGTTTTCTATTGAAATTTCAATGAGTGGTCACTTTAATACTCTGAAATATTTTAGTTTTCTAGAACGATCTATTGAAATACTTCTTGTGGTCGATCCATTTCTTTATGCAGTTGATCTAAAAAAAGATAAACTTCATCACAATCACTTCATTTTTCATGTGGTTTATCCATTAGTACATTTATTCAATCTATATAATGTGTGTTCACTTATATACATAGAAAATTTTCATAGTTTTTCCAAAAAAAGGTTACTACCATAAAACACATAAATCATTAGAAACATAAGAAACATAATTTTGGATCATTAAAATAAAGATCTACTGAAAATGATAATAGATCATATACATTTTTTTATAGGATTAATCATGTATATCATGTTATGTAATAGGCTTGATGTTATTAATGACTTGATCATGGTGGGTAGATATCAAGATAATCCAACTGAACAACATTGGTCTCCTGTTATGGATATCATTAAGTATCTAAGGTGAAATAAGGATATGTTCCTTGTATATAGAGGAGATTAGGATCTATTCATAAAGGGTTATACAGAAGATAGATTTTAAATAGATCAAAAGGAACTAAATTCTTAGTTAGTATATATATTTAGTCTCGACAGAGGAGTTGTGAGCAAGAAGAGTTCAAAGCATCCATTTTTCATTGATACTACAGCAGATTCTGAGTACATAAAAGATTATGAAGCTACCAAATAAGATATTGGGATATAAAAGTTTGACCAATATCTAGTTTTGCTTCCTATAAATAAATAACCTATCACATTATATTCTGATAATATTATAGTGATGGCTCTTGAAAAGGATTCAAGGTCACACCAACAGACAAAGAATATACTTAAAAAGTATTACCTATTGAGGTATTTTACTCATAGGGGTATAATTATAGTTTAAATATTTTCCATGGAGAAAATTTTGTTGTACCCACTTTATAAAGTTACCTAGTCGGGATCCAAGTATCACTAAGAGGGGGGTTGAATCTATTATATCTTTTTCTTTTTTGTTTTCCCTTTTTTGAAACAACCTTCGCCTTCTATTAAAGAGTTTTTTCCCTGTTAAACACACACAACAACTGGAACGCAAGATTTACAAGGTTCACTACTCAAAAATAGTAGCTACATCCTTGGTATTGTAGAAAAATAATCAAGTACCACACAATACACTAGAAAAAAATCATTTTACAAGGAATAAAATGAGTAGGATATGCCCTTTCACTCATTTAGTACTTAGGAGATAATCCTCAAGTATGTGTGCACCCTCTTAGAACAAATAGGGTAATGAAATATCTTTGTTCCTCTTAAAAAACATTCTCAAATATGATCATTGAAAACAACTCTTCTCTTTCCTATCAAGAATCTGGTTGGAACTACCTAGAAATTATAATAATACATAGTCTTATATCCCAGTTATATCTTGATCCACTTGAAAGTACTTCTTACTTAATGTAAAGACCCGTAAAATTCAAGGGAAATTTTTTCTTAATTTTCTTTAGAATTTTACAAGAGCGCAGTTTCAGACGGCACCTGATTCCGAGGCCCGGAGTGCCCGGAATTAAATTCCGAAGTTTGGCTCGGGTACGTTCAGTGAACGAACGAGCGGGAATTCCTAACTTTTGATCCGGTGCTCGGAATTGAAATCCGAGGGCACCGATGAACTCGCAGTGCCGATTTTCGCTTAAAGAGACCCTTTCGGGAGTTGCGTATGTTGCGGGTTGAAAGTTAGTTTTGGGGATTAAAAGATAAGTAAAATAAAATTGTGTGTGAATTTTATTTTATTCTAGGTGGTTAGACTCTCTCATGGGAAGTTGTTGGTGGGGCCCGCAACCACCCAACTTCCCATGTGTGGTTATGAGGGAGGTGGGGCCCACACGAACCCCCCACCTTTTCAAATTCCCTAACCCCTCTAAACCCCCTCTTTAATTTGTGACTCTCCCCTACATTAAAACTTGCCAACTTATCTTTCCATTTAATTTCTTGACAACTCAAGATTTTAATTAATGTAATAAATTCAACTTTTGAATTTTTGAAAGGTGGGCAAAGTGAAAATAAAATAAGGGTAGCTTATTTTATTTTGGGGGTTGCTGTGTTGTGTGGGATTTGAGAGAGGAAGAGTTCTACGCTTTGAAGAACTTCTTTTTCCTCCTTGAAGAACGCGAAGAACCTTCGAACATCGACGAAGAACGCCACGTACTCGGGAATCGTCTTTCGCGACGCCATACCCGCGACACCGACGACGTCTTCTTCCGCGTCATCTTTTCCCGCGACGAAATCGTCGTCAAAGAACTTCGAATCCTCGCTTCACGACATCGACGTCCTTCTTCCGTGACGCCGACCACCGCGACGCGTCTTCCGCGGGTCGTTGACGATCTTCGTTCTTGAAACCAGAGGTAGGGGATGATCTTTATTGATTATTTTTATTCCTTTCTTGAATCGTGGATTTTAGCGTGTCTTAACGTGTGACTTATTTTATTTAAGTTCCGTTTTTATTTCTTTAACGTGAGGGGGACCGGACCGCACGAACACGGCCGAATCCCCCTCCATCGTTCATGTTGTTCATGCTGGAGGAAACAATTAACGTGGTGCCGTCGCACCACGCGGATGAACGTTCAGATATTTTCCGCAACGCCGTCGCGCTTCGCCGAGGAGAGATTTCAAGAACGCGACGCCGTCGCGCCGCGTTGGGAGGATTCTTGGCACGGAGAAAGGGGCGCGGTGCCGTCGCACCGCGCCGGACGACGAACACCGCGGCCGGTTCCGGGCCGCGGTGAGACGAGGAGACCGCGGCCGGTTCCGGGCCGCGGCGGAAGGAAAGACCGGCGGCCGTGCCGCCGGCGTCGGAAATCTAGGACGGGACCGGAATTTCCGGTCCCGTTGGTAAAAACCGGCCGGCCAGCGGGCCGGCCGGATGTCATAAAAACCGGGGGATTAAACCCCCGGCCGGTCCATCAAGACCCCCCTCTTAATGAGGGGGGGCGGTTCATTTAAGGAGGGGGGGGCAAAGCCCCCCGGTTTTATTCAGCCGGCCCCCATTTGCGGGGGCCGTTTTTTGGCAAAGGCACGGCTTAAAGCCGTGCCGCCCTCACAAAGCAGGGGGGGCTTGATTGCCCCCCCGCGTGACCCACGTGCGGCGCCCAGCGCCGCCGCCGCGGCCCGCCGCCGCCACGCGGCCCGCCGCCGCCACGCGGCCCGCCGTCGCCAGCCGCCGCGCCGCCACCCGCCGCGCCACGCGGCCGCCGCCGCCACGCGGCCCGCCGCCGCCACGTGGCCCGCCGCCGCCGTCCGCCGCCGCCGGCCGCCGCCGCCGGCCGCCGCGCCACCCAAGGGGGGGGGTCGGGCCGGGTCGTTCCGGACCCGGACCCCCCGTTTCGGACCAGATTCGGTTTTTGGCTCATAACTTGAGCCTCGGACCTCCGAATGACGAACCGTCTGCGGCAACGCGATCCTTGGATCGAGACGGTCGTTTCGGTTTATCGCACTCAAGGTTTCGGTTTACTTTGAGTTCGGCCGGGTTGGTTCGTTCACGAAACCAACCGGGCCTTCGGAGCGGAAACGCTCATATCTTGAGCTACGGACGTCCGATTGACGTGCCGTCAGTCACGTAGTGTTCCTCTTAGTGAGACGGATCTTTTGACATACTCCGCCCGAGGTTTGGACGCAGGTGGAGTACGGTCGGGTTGGTTTTGCCTTAAAAACTAACCGGGCCCCGGAGACGAAAATGCCATTAACTCTCGGACCGGGCGTCCGATCGACGCGCCGTCTGTTGCGTTGAGTTCCTTTTGTCGATACGGAACTTTTGGATACATCAACTTCGGTCTTCGTGACAATTGATGTATCAGCCTCTCGGCTCGTGGAGCGGACCCTCCGTACGAGCTTGCTGTGTGCGGGAACCCTAGTGCTGGCTGCGACTGTTCTACTGCTACGACTGCTACTGTGACTGCGACGACGACAGTACAGAGATCCTGTGTGGATTCGACGACGACAGTACAGAGATCCTGTGTGGATTCGACGACGACGACTACAGCACTCAGCGATCCTACGTAGATCAGTGCTTCAGGTTCTGTGTGAGCCCGATCCTGTGTGGGTCCTTGCGCTCAGCGGTTCTGTGTGAGCCAGCGCCTACAGGTTCTGTGTGAGCCCGATCCTGTGTGGGTCTTCTGCGGGGGTTAGTTACCTATCGATCCTTCGTGGGTCCGACGACTTAGATGGATCAGTGATCATCTTTATCGTCCTTGAAGAAGTATACCTGTGTGAGCTGAATCCTGTTACTTTCCTTTGTGGAATACGTATACTTTCCTGCGTGGACTGAGTTATACTTGGGCTCGGAGGTTGGAGCGTATTTGAATTGATGACTTAGGTATATGTATGGGCATATACCTAAGCAGTGTTGGTTGTTACTTCGTGATTGTACTTTGCTTCGTGGTTTATCCTTTGTGGATTTTGAGAGACCTTCAGGGGTCTCGGGGACCCTACTGAGTAGCTTATACTCACCCCTGCACGGGCTTCGCCCGCACTACGTTGTGTTGGTTGCAGACGACGGACAGCGTTGACCTTAGCTGAGGTTTGCGGAGCGGGACGGTACCCGGAGGTGGACCACTGGGCGGAACGAGCACGGAGCGGACGGTGGGACCCGTGGAGCAGAGGAGCTATCTGTACCCACCCTTCAGGTGGGATTTTCCAGTGGACAGCACGGAGTAGCGGCCTTTACTTTACAGTTGCTGTTTTTCCCTTTTTGAGTTGTACTTTACTTTCAGTTTGGGTTTGTATTCTGGCCCATTTACTTTTCCGCACTTCAGTTGTACTCTGCTTGCTTAGTGTTTACTTTCCGCTTGTTTACTCTGTGGTGTGTGTTTACCTTTTCAAAGGCAATGCCTTCCCAATTTGCTGGGATCTACGCCTTGGTGCTAGTCGCCAGCCCCTGGCCTATGGAAGGCGGGCTTGGGGTAGTCACGGCACGGACCCCGAGGGCGGGTCGTGACAAATTGGTATCAGAGGAGTTCGGTTCTACCGCGAACTCTGATCTTTTCTATGTGAAGCAATAATGTTTAGCGTATTGAGTGTGGTTATCAGTCCAGGGAGTCCAGTGTTGGTGCGGCGGCCGACGTATCCATACACCAGGACCCTGACTTCTGATTTCCGACTTAATGCACGAAAACATTGATTGCGTGTGTGTTTCAAAGTTTTCTTTGTGATTACTTATATATCAGCTCACCAGGTATACTGTTCTGACCGTGGCGCACCTGTTTTCTTTTCAGGATGCCCCCACGACGACAGCCAGCTAGGGTTCCGATGG
This sequence comes from Viscum album, assembly GCA_963277665.1. Taxonomy (NCBI): domain Eukaryota; kingdom Viridiplantae; phylum Streptophyta; class Magnoliopsida; order Santalales; family Viscaceae; genus Viscum; species Viscum album. The sequence continues at coordinate 48,256,828 of OY728152.1, read as the reverse complement.
TCGAGCGAGACGACAGCCCACCGAGCGACGAGGCCTCGGTGCAGGGCCCTTTTCCAGTAGTGGCACCGGCGGTAGCTTTACCCGCCGAGCCCCCGATGCTTCCAGCAGCAGCCGCTGACGATGCACGTCGCCTCAGCGCACTGCATGAGTTTCAGCGACAGCGACCGCCCAGGTTTCGCGGGGAGACGGATCCCCAGGCAGCAGAGGACTGGCTGGAGGCAGTGGTTCGAGTGTTTAGGCTAGTGAGGACACCAGCAGACCTCATGGTGATCCTCGCTGCGAGCCTACTACACGCAGCAGCAGGACGATGGTGGAGCTTGATGCTCCAGGTGCACGACGAGGCATCTCTACTCTGGACGGACTTTGAGAGCCTCTTCCGCTCTGAGTTCGTTCCGGCCACCCTTCGAGCGGTGCGCATCCAGGAGCTTCTACAGCTGCGGCAGGGCAGCATGACGGTCGCCCAGTACTCGGCGAGATTTACCGATCTCTCGCGCTACTCGACCGACATGGTACGGGACCCATTCTTCCGGGCCCGTACCTTCGAGCAGGGTTTGAGACACGAGATCAGGGCATCGCTGATCTCCCTCAGCATACCGACTCAGACAGGAGTACTGGAGCGGGCTCTTCTGATCGAGAGCTTCCTTGCTGAGTCTACACCAGCACAGCGACCCACCGCAGGGCGGCACGTGGCAGAGTCATCTGCAGCAGGCAGTCGACGGATGACTCAGGGGTCCAGACAGACCAGACCTTCAGGCAGACGATCTCAGGGCACTGGCTCAGCAGTGCGGGGCACACAGCGCGGAGCCAGTCTTCCGAGAGGCAGGCAGTGCTACTCGTGCGGCGGACAGGGCCACATGGCTCGTGACTGCCCGACCCGCCGTGCCGAGGAGCAGCAGTCAGTAGATGGACCACCGAGGCAGAGGCAGAGGGTCGACCGTGGCGGTCCGCAGGGAGGAGGCGGACGAGGCAGAGGAGCTGGACGAGCAGCTGGTGGTGGCCGACGCTTTGAGGCTTTACCACCACCACCACCAGGAGGTCCACCCCGACCACAGGGAGCTGGCGGGCAGCGACAGGCACAGCTCCAGGCAGCAGAGGCCTACGACCACGGCGCACCCGAGATGATTCGAGGTACTATCTGTGTCTATTCCACCCTTGCTGCAGTTCTTATAGACACAGGAGCGAGTCATTCTTTCATAGCCGCTGCCCTTGTTCGGAGCTCGGAGATTCCGACAGAGCCGTTGACTCGATCCTTACGGCTAGAGACTCCTACGGGAGCAGACTCGACGATCACGCACTGGTGCCGGCAGTGTGAGCTTACTCTAGGAGGCGAGAGCTTCGGCTGGGATCTTCTTGTAGCAGCGTCGAGGCCTTACGACGTCATCTTGGGCATGGATTGGCTGTCTACGGTCCATGCTCAGATTGACTGTTTTAGGCGCAAGGTGCGATGTGTACGCACCAACGGGAGCAGGTTCACCTTCACCGGCGAGAAGGGAGCCTTAGCAGCACAGGATGGACTTCCGCGGAGGAGAGGACAGCCCATCACTCATCAGTTGGCTAGCCTTATCCTTGGAGCAGTTGACGTGCGGAGTCCTGGTTTTCCTGCAGTGGTGGATCAGTATGCGGACGTTTTTCCCGACGATGTTCCAGGGCTACCTCCTCGCAGAGAGGTAGACTTTTATATTGACTTGTACCCCGGGACAGCCCCGATATCCACTCCAGCATATCGGATGGCCCCCGCCGAGCTTCGAGAGCTACGGGTACAGTTGGAGGACTTGCAGGGCAAGGGATTCATCCGACCCAGTGTTTCACCCTGGGCTTCCCCGATATTGTTCGCCAAGAAGGCGGACGGAAGCTTGCGACTTTGTGTTGACTATCGTCGCCTGAACCAGGTGACAGTGAGGAACAAGTATCCGCTACCGAGGATTGATGACCTCTTTGATCAGCTCAAGGGAGCACGGTGGTTCTCGAAGATAGACCTCAGGTCAGGCTATCATCAGCTCAGAGTCAGAGACGAGGATGTGCAGAAGACGGCCTTCAGATGTCGGTATGGCCACTATGAGTTCTTGGTTATGCCTTTCGGTGTAACCAATGCTCCAGCAGTGTTCATGGCTCTCATGAACAGGATCTTTCAGCCATACCTCGATCGGTTTGTCGTGGTCTTCATCGACGACATTCTGATTTACTCTACGACAGAGGAGGAACACGCCTATCACTTGCGAGTTGTTCTTGACACACTCCGAGAGCACCAGCTTTATGGTAAGCTCTCGAAGTGCCAGTTCTGGATACGTGAGGTCCACTTTTTGGGACACGTTATCTCTGAGGCGGGAGTTGCAGTGGATCCCGCGAAGATTGAGGCTGTGTTAGCATGGGAGCCACCCAGGAGCGTGACTGAGGTTCGGAGTTTCTTGGGACTAGCTGGATACTATCGGAGATTTGTGCCGAACTTCTCCAGAGTTGCGGCATCACTCACAGCGTTGACGAAGAAGGGGAAACCCTTCGTGTGGTCAGACAGTTGTCAGCAGAGCTTCCAGGAGCTGAGGCAGAGATTGACTAGCGCACCTATCTTGAGGTTGCCTGAGGAGGGAGTAGGGTACGTAGTCTACTGCGATGCATCAGGGACCGGACTCGGATGTGTTCTGATGCAGGAGCGGGCCGTGATCGCCTATGGATCACGTCAGTTGAGGCCGCATGAGCAGAACTACGCTACCCATGACCTAGAGTTAGCAGCAGTGGTCTTCGCTCTGAAGACATGGCGACACTATCTGATGGGCGAGCGCTTTACGGTCTTTTCCGATCATCAGAGTCTCAAGTATATCTTCTCGCAGAAGGACCTGAACCTGAGACAGCGACGATGGCTCGAGTTCCTCCAGGACTATGACTTTGAGATAGTCTATACTCCTGGGAAGGGGAACGTAGTAGCTGATGCCCTCAGCAGGAGGACGGGCATTCAACTACTTGAGGAGGCGACGGAGCAGCTAGCCTCTTTGCAGATATCCTTCGTGGATAGAGATGGAGCAGCCTTTCTACAGTCTCTCACAGTCACTCCTCCACTACTGCAGCGAGTCAGGGAGGCACAGCATGGGGACGCTGACTGTGAGACACGGCGTGCACAGATATCCTCGGGACAGACACCTGATGGTTTCTCCCTTGGAGCAGAGCACGACATCCTTTTCAGAGGACGTACCATGGTACCAGTCGCTTTGCGAGAGGAAGTGTTGAGGGAGTTTCACACTTCACCTTTAGCGGTACATCCTGGAGTGGCGAAGATGTACCAGGACCTCAGACGACAGCATTGGTGGCCGGGCATGAAGAAGGCTGTAGCAGAGTTCGTTTCTCGATGCCTTACCTGTCAGCAGGTGAAGGCAGAGCACCAGGTACCAGCAGGCTTGGTACAGCCCTTGGAGGTTCCGGAGTGGAAGTGGGACGGCATATCTATGGACTTCGTGACTGGACTTCCACACACTTCCAGAGGTCACGACTCCATCTGGGTGATTGTTGACCGACTCACCAAGTCGGCACACTTCTTACCCATCAGAGAGCAGGGCTCGGTGGAGAGCTTGGGACGTCTCTACGTTCAGGAGATTGTGCGGCTCCACGGCGTGCCATCATCTATCGTTTCCGATCGTGATGCCCGCTTTACTTCCCGGCTTTGGAAGGGGTTGCAGGAGGCGTTCGGGACGCAGCTACGTCTTAGCACAGCTTTTCACCCTCAGACGGATGGTCAGACGGAGAGGACCATTCAGACTCTCGAGGACATGCTCCGTGCATGTGTCCTTGACTTTGGTCGTAGCTGGGAGGACCACCTACCTTTGGTGGAATTCGCATACAACAACAGCTACCACTCCACCATCGGGATGGCACCGTACGAGGCGTTGTACGGCCGACCATGTAGATCTCCTTTGTGCTGGACAGACCCAGGGGAGTCAGCACTAGTGGGACCGGAGATGGTCCAGGCCACGACAGAGAAGGTCCAGGTCATCCAGGAGCGGATGAGGACAGCTCAGAGCCGGCAGAAGTCATACGCTGACAGGAGGCGGAGGCCACTGGAGTTCGAGGATGGCGACCACGTCTTCTTGCGGGTCTCGCCTCGACGTGGTATTCGGAGATTTGGCCGAGGCGGCAAGTTATCTCCGCGCTTCATCGGACCTTTCCAGATTCTCAGCAGGATTGGCGAGGTGGCTTATCGCCTGGCTCTACCACCTCAGTTGCACCGGGTGCACGACGTCTTTCACGTATCCCAGCTGAGAAGATACGTGCACGACCCGACGCACATCATTGACCATGGGGAGCTTGACGTTGACGATGGGGCGACTTTTACGGAGGTCCCGGTGGAGATAGAGGATCGACAGGAGCGGGTCCTACGTGGGCGATCGATTCCTCTTGTGCGCATCAGATGGCAGCACGGGAATCTCCAGGAGAGCACTTGGGAGCGGGAGGCTCAGATGCGTGCTCAGTACCCTCATTTGTTTCCCTAGTTTTGATGTATCTTTACGGGGACGTAAAGCCCTGAGGTGGGAGTAATGTAAAGACCCGTAAAATTCAAGGGAAATTTTTTCTTAATTTTCTTTAGAATTTTACAAGAGCGCAGTTTCAGACGGCACCTGATTCCGAGGCCCGGAGTGCCCGGAATTAAATTCCGAAGTTTGGCTCGGGTACGTTCAGTGAACGAACGAGCGGGAATTCCTAACTTTTGATCCGGTGCTCGGAATTGAAATCCGAGGGCACCGATGAACTCGCAGTGCCGATTTTCGCTTAAAGAGACCCTTTCGGGAGTTGCGTATGTTGCGGGTTGAAAGTTAGTTTTGGGGATTAAAAGATAAGTAAAATAAAATTGTGTGTGAATTTTATTTTATTCTAGGTGGTTAGACTCTCTCATGGGAAGTTGTTGGTGGGGCCCGCAACCACCCAACTTCCCATGTGTGGTTATGAGGGAGGTGGGGCCCACACGAACCCCCCACCTTTTCAAATTCCCTAACCCCTCTAAACCCCCTCTTTAATTTGTGACTCTCCCCTACATTAAAACTTGCCAACTTATCTTTCCATTTAATTTCTTGACAACTCAAGATTTTAATTAATGTAATAAATTCAACTTTTGAATTTTTGAAAGGTGGGCAAAGTGAAAATAAAATAAGGGTAGCTTATTTTATTTTGGGGGTTGCTGTGTTGTGTGGGATTTGAGAGAGGAAGAGTTCTACGCTTTGAAGAACTTCTTTTTCCTCCTTGAAGAACGCGAAGAACCTTCGAACATCGACGAAGAACGCCACGTACTCGGGAATCGTCTTTCGCGACGCCATACCCGCGACACCGACGACGTCTTCTTCCGCGTCATCTTTTCCCGCGACGAAATCGTCGTCAAAGAACTTCGAATCCTCGCTTCACGACATCGACGTCCTTCTTCCGTGACGCCGACCACCGCGACGCGTCTTCCGCGGGTCGTTGACGATCTTCGTTCTTGAAACCAGAGGTAGGGGATGATCTTTATTGATTATTTTTATTCCTTTCTTGAATCGTGGATTTTAGCGTGTCTTAACGTGTGACTTATTTTATTTAAGTTCCGTTTTTATTTCTTTAACGTGAGGGGGACCGGACCGCACGAACACGGCCGAATCCCCCTCCATCGTTCATGTTGTTCATGCTGGAGGAAACAATTAACGTGGTGCCGTCGCACCACGCGGATGAACGTTCAGATATTTTCCGCAACGCCGTCGCGCTTCGCCGAGGAGAGATTTCAAGAACGCGACGCCGTCGCGCCGCGTTGGGAGGATTCTTGGCACGGAGAAAGGGGCGCGGTGCCGTCGCACCGCGCCGGACGACGAACACCGCGGCCGGTTCCGGGCCGCGGTGAGACGAGGAGACCGCGGCCGGTTCCGGGCCGCGGCGGAAGGAAAGACCGGCGGCCGTGCCGCCGGCGTCGGAAATCTAGGACGGGACCGGAATTTCCGGTCCCGTTGGTAAAAACCGGCCGGCCAGCGGGCCGGCCGGATGTCATAAAAACCGGGGGATTAAACCCCCGGCCGGTCCATCAAGACCCCCCTCTTAATGAGGGGGGGCGGTTCATTTAAGGAGGGGGGGGCAAAGCCCCCCGGTTTTATTCAGCCGGCCCCCATTTGCGGGGGCCGTTTTTTGGCAAAGGCACGGCTTAAAGCCGTGCCGCCCTCACAAAGCAGGGGGGGCTTGATTGCCCCCCCGCGTGACCCACGTGCGGCGCCCAGCGCCGCCGCCGCGGCCCGCCGCCGCCACGCGGCCCGCCGCCCGCCGCCGCCACGCGGCCCGCCGCCGCCACGCGGCCCGCCGCCGCCACGCGGCCCGCCGTCGCCAGCCGCCGCGCCGCCACCCGCCGCGCCACGCGGCCGCCGCCGCCACGCGGCCCGCCGCCGCCACGTGGCCCGCCGCCGCCGTCCGCCGCCGCCGGCCGCCGCCGCCGGCCGCCGCGCCACCCAAGGGGGGGGGTCGGGCCGGGTCGTTCCGGACCCGGACCCCCCGTTTCGGACCAGATTCGGTTTTTGGCTCATAACTTGAGCCTCGGACCTCCGAATGACGAACCGTCTGCGGCAACGCGATCCTTGGATCGAGACGGTCGTTTCGGTTTATCGCACTCAAGGTTTCGGTTTACTTTGAGTTCGGCCGGGTTGGTTCGTTCACGAAACCAACCGGGCCTTCGGAGCGGAAACGCTCATATCTTGAGCTACGGACGTCCGATTGACGTGCCGTCAGTCACGTAGTGTTCCTCTTAGTGAGACGGATCTTTTGACATACTCCGCCCGAGGTTTGGACGCAGGTGGAGTACGGTCGGGTTGGTTTTGCCTTAAAAACTAACCGGGCCCCGGAGACGAAAATGCCATTAACTCTCGGACCGGGCGTCCGATCGACGCGCCGTCTGTTGCGTTGAGTTCCTTTTGTCGATACGGAACTTTTGGATACATCAACTTCGGTCTTCGTGACAATTGATGTATCAGCCTCTCGGCTCGTGGAGCGGACCCTCCGTACGAGCTTGCTGTGTGCGGGAACCCTAGTGCTGGCTGCGACTGTTCTACTGCTACGACTGCTACTGTGACTGCGACGACGACAGTACAGAGATCCTGTGTGGATTCGACGACGACAGTACAGAGATCCTGTGTGGATTCGACGACGACGACTACAGCACTCAGCGATCCTACGTAGATCAGTGCTTCAGGTTCTGTGTGAGCCCGATCCTGTGTGGGTCCTTGCGCTCAGCGGTTCTGTGTGAGCCAGCGCCTACAGGTTCTGTGTGAGCCCGATCCTGTGTGGGTCTTCTGCGGGGGTTAGTTACCTATCGATCCTTCGTGGGTCCGACGACTTAGATGGATCAGTGATCATCTTTATCGTCCTTGAAGAAGTATACCTGTGTGAGCTGAATCCTGTTACTTTCCTTTGTGGAATACGTATACTTTCCTGCGTGGACTGAGTTATACTTGGGCTCGGAGGTTGGAGCGTATTTGAATTGATGACTTAGGTATATGTATGGGCATATACCTAAGCAGTGTTGGTTGTTACTTCGTGATTGTACTTTGCTTCGTGGTTTATCCTTTGTGGATTTTGAGAGACCTTCAGGGGTCTCGGGGACCCTACTGAGTAGCTTATACTCACCCCTGCACGGGCTTCGCCCGCACTACGTTGTGTTGGTTGCAGACGACGGACAGCGTTGACCTTAGCTGAGGTTTGCGGAGCGGGACGGTACCCGGAGGTGGACCACTGGGCGGAACGAGCACGGAGCGGACGGTGGGACCCGTGGAGCAGAGGAGCTATCTGTACCCACCCTTCAGGTGGGATTTTCCAGTGGACAGCACGGAGTAGCGGCCTTTACTTTACAGTTGATGTTTTTCCCTTTTTGAGTTGTACTTTACTTTCAGTTTGGGTTTGTATTCTGGCCCATTTACTTTTCCGCACTTCAGTTGTACTCTGCTTGCTTAGTGTTTACTTTCCGCTTGTTTACTCTGTGGTGTGTGTTTACCTTTTCAAAGGCAATGCCTTCCCAATTTGCTGGGATCTACGCCTTGGTGCTAGTCGCCAGCCCCTGGCCTATGGAAGGCGGGCTTGGGGTAGTCACGGCACGGACCCCGAGGGCGGGTCGTGACACTTAATTTGGGTATTCAAATCTTCAGCTCGCAGAGCTCCTTTGCGTAGATCCTTCACGAAGCTCCCAGCTTCGCAGAACACTCTATTTCGCAAATCTCTCTAGTTCACAAATCTCACTAGATCATAGAGCTCACTATTTCAGGAAGCACAAATTGGTATTTACAAAGTTCACTTCTTTCACAAAGCTCAATGGATCATCATGAAGCTCCTTTCCTTAATAGAGCTCACTACCTTCGCAGAGCTCATTTTCTCTTTGAACCGTATTTGCAATTTGAGAGCTCTAACATTATCATTAAGTATCACTACATCTCTAGAAGGAGTAGGGGCCTATTTATAGTATTTTCCCACCAACTCTAGAACCTTCCAACCACCTCAGCACCATGTCAGCATCAAATTGCAGAGCTTCATAATTTCTTTTGAAATTCACTCTCTCTCATGAAGCACCATGGCTATTTTCTAAATTCCCAAAGCTTGTCCTAATCATGAAGTGTTCCATCAAATCCTTTGTGCCACCACAATACTCCTTATTCCTTAATTTTTCCACGATTCTCCTTCCTTTGGGCTGCCTTGAAGCTTCTTCTTCCTTTGAACCATAAAGCTTACTTGTAAAGTTCTTCACCTCTACCATTCATGAAGCTCATCGTAATCACAAAAAACACTATCAATATTCTTCTTGTATTCATGAAATCTACTCCATAAATTCTATCTCCATGAAATTCATGCCTTTTCCATATTTTGATGAGATATTCAAGGAAATCCAATTTTCTCAATGCTATCCCAACTCCAAATTTTGGACCCCAAAAATTTAGAAAACACTAGGAAACAGTGCCACCTTAGACACCTGCTTCTGCAAGACCAACCATTCTGATTGAATGTATCTTTTCTCCCCATTTCCTTTATAATTATTTAATCATAATTTCTCTAACCAACTTATGATATATGTAAAGTATATACCAAAAAATAATCATCATATTTACCATGGAAAGTATTTATTTTCCTATATTTCTTCACCCACTTATACAAAGTGAAGTGATTTCTTTTCTTCTCAAACCTTCTTGACAAAAAAATACAATACTTCATGTATCCAAAAACTTCTTCAGACAACTTGGTCCCAAAAATATCCCCTTCAGATTTTTTTTTCAACCAAGATTTATAAATCACTAAACTTTGAAACATCAGTCAATGGGTCACATATCTACAATTATAAGACTACGTGTGCTAACTCATTATAAGAAATAAGAATTACTGATAGAAAGACCATGCTATCCAAAAGTAGTGACTATGAAACCACATAGCATCATCTTTCCTCCCCACCCTTCTTCATGTCATCAATATTCCTGAAATAATAATGAAAATGCTTCCTGAAACCACTCTATAACCATTCTGCAATCATTCTACAACCATTCCAACAAATAATTAGAATATTTCACACACTTACATGCTGAATTCATATCTTACCCAAAACTCTCCCTTTATGCATGCTTCCATAAGGATAGATTTATGAAAAAAATTCTCCCCCTTGACAACACTATCCAAAGTTAATAAGAGAGTTAGGATAGAGAAATGTACCTCAACCTTGATGTGAATGAGGTTGGACATCCATGGTAAACCTCAATATAGCAAATGGTTTCTTCAGTAAAGGATTTTTGAATATGTCAGCAACTTGTTTCGATATAGGAACATGATCTAAACTCAATTAATTATTCTCCACTTTCTCTTTGATGTAGTAGTACTTTAAGTCAATAGGTTTTGAATAATAATGTTATACCAGATTTCTTATGAGATTGATTGCTCTCTAATTATCATAACCCAAGAGCAAGGGAAATTTTACTTTAACAAGTAGATCTTCTAGTTGAGTCTTCATCCACATGATTTGGGTAGAATCTTGAGTAGAAGCAATATACTCATATTTAGTTTGGCTAAGACATACTGAATTCTATTTCTTCCTATTCCAATTAACACAACTTTTCCCTAGAAAGAAATCTTCACTAGATTTGGATCTTCTTTCATCAATATCTCCTATGCAATTAGCATCTAAATATCTGAATAGATCAATATTTTTTGAGCCATCATACCTGATCACAAAAAAAATTGTGCCATTGATATATCTGAGAATTTTTTTCAGCAATCAAATGTGATTCTTTAAAAGTGCTCTAAAATCATGCACACATGGTAAAATCATAGACGATGTAGGTTCTTTAGGTAGTCAAGTATAACAGACTTATAATCAGCTTTCAAAACTCTTTCTGATCAACTTCCTTACCATCTCTATCTTTAGAAAACTTGGTTCCCATTGAGATTGGTGTGGAAATTGGTTTCTAATTTTCCATCCCAAACTTCTTTATAAGTTCCTTTGCATTCTTTTCTTGATAAATAAATATATGGTTCTTATTTTGTAGAATCTATAACCCGAGAAAGTACCTAATTTCTCCTATCATGGACATTTCAAACAACTTCTTCATCTCCTCCGAAAATCTTTCACAAGATCATTCATCATTTCCATCAAATATAATGTCATCAATATAGAAAATTACCGCCAACGAGAACTCCTGATATTCCTTTATGTAAATATTGATGCCAACTCTACCTTTCTTGAAATTCATCTTCCACAAGCAAGTATCTAATTTAGAATACCATTCCCTAGGAGACTGTTTTAGCCCATACAAAGCATTATTAAACCTCCACACATAACTTTCATCCTTCCCAATAACAAATCCACTAGGTTGATCAATGTAAACTTCCTCATTAAGATCATCATTCAAGAATGTGGATTTTACATCCATTTGAAAGATTTTGTAACCTCATTGTGCAGCAATAGCAAGAAAGATTATTATTGTTTCTAACCTTGCCATCCGAGAAAAGGTTTCATCAAAATAAATGTCTTCACTTTGTGAATACTCTTTTCAAATCAATCTTCCTTTGTTTCTTATCACTTCACCTTCTTCATTTAGCTTGTTCTGGAAAACCCACTTTGAAACAATAATGTTCTTGTGGTCCTACTTGGGTACAAGTTCCCAATAATCATTCTTCTCTATCTGATTAAGCTCTTAATTCATAGCTTGAACCCATTATATATTCTTAAATGCTTCATTTACATCATTCAGTTCAACTTTTGAATAGAGATAAGTTTCTGTAATAGCATTTGTTGTTATTCTTATTTAAACCTTATGATGTTGATCTCTAATGATGTTCTGAGCCACCACTTATTTCCTCAACCTAGGATGAGATGGTTGAATTTCATCCTCATCACTTGATATTACTAAGTCTGATTCCTCTTCTTGAGTAGGATTAACCTAGAATAAATCATTATCCAAAATTTTAACAAATTCATCACTATCCTACTCAACTTCCACACCATCATTTGACTATTTTTCTTTCTCAAAAATTTCTACAACCTTCACGTCTATCGAATCAATAATTCTGATTGTTTCTTTATTGAGACATCTATATACTCTTCCTTTTGTAACATAACTAAAAAAAATCCATCATATCCTCTATGCTCAAACTTTACAAGGTTTCCACCTTTCTTCTTTATGATGCATGGACTCCCAAAAACTCTTAAATGTTTCAGACATGGAATTTTATCATAGAACATTTTGTATGGAGTCTTATCTAAATTTGGCCATTAGAAACATAATTTTTGTATATAAATAGTAGTCCTCAGGTCTTGCCTCCAAAATTAATGAGAAAGGCCATGTTCACGTAACATAGTTCTCCCCATTTCTACCAGAATTCTATTCTTACTTTTAGAAACCCCATTTTGTTGAGGAGTGTATGGTGAACTTAACTCATGCCTAATTCTATGTTTCTTAAGATAGTTTGGAAATTATTCATTCTTATACTCACTGATATTTTCAGTTCTCAACTTCATTACTTCATAATCACATTCCTTATCTTCTTTCATCCTGAAACTCTTTAACATTTTTAGAGAATCTGATTTATGTGTCATGTACATAACACAAGTAATGTGAGTAAAGTTATAAATAAAAGAGAGGAAATACTTATCTACATTTTGACTACTTTCTCATTGGAACAAAAATATTAGAATGAATAAGTTCCAAGAGTCGTTTTGAACTAATGTTAACTCCATTATGCATAGAGTTTGTAATATTTCCTTTCTCACAAATAGTGCAGTACCAATCTCTTTTTCTTGATAAATCAGGAATATCTTGAACATTGTCTCACGTTGATAATTTTCACATGTTTCTCTGACACATGTGCCCTAGCATTTTATGTCATAGCTAATTTTCATCCACCATACCCATGTAACAAGAGTTTTGTAATTCTCCAACATGAAATAAGTTACCTTTTGTATGTTGTCCTCTTGTAATCACCTTTCCATTTTATGCACTTTTCAAAACAAACCCAACCTTCTTGATGATAACTTTGTTACCCTCATCACAGAGTTGTGAAACACTCAACAGATTGTGTTTCATCCCACCAACATATAATGTTTTTCTTGATTTCATTTTTTCTTTCCCAATGATGGCTGATCCAACACCTTTAATCCTCAAAGACTCATGTTTACCAAATTTCAATGTTCCTTATTTGAATTATTTTACATTATTTAGTAGCTTTAAGTCTCATTTCCTATGAGAGGAACACTCACTATAAATAATCCACGGATGTTCTCCTTTTGAAGCTTTCAAAGTGGTTTTGACAACAAGAGCTTTTTGTTCTTCCTTTTCTTCCACTTTTTGTGGTGCTTCCTCTAATTTCCTATCCAATTCAATGTGTTATAGCCAGAAAATGAAGAAATCTTTCTTTCTAGACATAGTAGATCTTTCCCTTTTAGCTTTTAAAAACTCCATATTTTGATAATTATTTAGAAACATTGGTTGCTCTAGTAACATAATAAGGCATCCCTTATCAAGGTTTCCAGGTCAATCGCATCTTTCACAAATGTTTTCCAATGGTTGGAACATATTCTCAACATTCACACCAACCTTATTAGATTCCTTCTAAACTTTCTTTAGAGGTTTTTTCATTGGAAAGGATTTAATCCCCCTCAATAATTTTCTTTCAAAACTTGTGGAATAGTATTAATGTTGTTGGTTGAACCAAAACAGATTTTCCATATGACTAAATCCACCACAATACTAGTTGTATCCACATAATGAATATTTTCATCAGAAACTTCCATACTGACTAGAGTTGTGAACATGCTTCTCAACAATATTCTTACCAGAATTATGATAACAATTAACATTCATATTCTCAATTTTAACTTTCTTAATTAGCTCATACTTTTTCAGTCTTACCTGAACCATAAGTGGTAGAAATATTTCTAGAATCAGGATTTTTATATGCTTTTAATTTTTTAGTATTGATAACTTTGACCATATAGGTAGCCTTTCCAGTATTGTTTTTATCAGAACAAGATCCATATTTATTTTCAACCATTGAAGGTAACTTTTATTGATCCTTATAAGGTTCATTATTAGTATAACTTTCACCAACTTCTGTGAAAGATTTTTTGATCCTTGTGTTACTTTCCGTAAAATTTATAAAGTTTGTTTCGGATAAGTTCCAACTTATCTTCTTTTGCCTTCAAATTTACTTCTAGATGATCATTGTGATTCTTTTCTCTCGCAAGAGAATTTTTTATATCATCAATCTCCCTTTAATATTTTTCTTTATTATCAAGAAAACATTCTTGGTAATTTGATGAAGAGTTTTCATTTTTAAATTTATTTTTTTCTTTCTCAATCCTTATAATATTTCTCAAACATTCCTTTAATTCTTCTTTAAGATACTATTCAAGTTTAGTTTCCTCTTCTTCAGTACTACTACTCTCATAATATTCATTATTCACTATTGGAAAATAGGTACTCTCTCTAGCTTTTTCAGCAACATATTTTTTTAGATTTAGTCTCTCTATCATCATCTTCTTCATTTTTTGACAAAAAAAATCTCCTTTTTTATTTGAAGAACTTTTTATCCTTACCTCTGCCCAAGTATTTTTCTCTTCCACCCTGTTTCTTCCATGACCTTCTTGTTCTTCTATATTCTTCATCATTGTCTTCTTCTTTCCCTTTTTAAGGGAAACTATCCGCAAAGTGTCCAACAACTCCACATTAAAAAAAATTCAAAGGGAGTTTCCCTTTGTTGTTATTTGTGCCTCTTTTCACATTTTTTGAAAACAATGATAAAATTTCCTCAAAATTTTTACATACCTCGTTTTCAGAGATAGATTCACCATCTTCATCTTCAATAAGAATTTTTCTTGACTTATCTTTCTTTGAAGCCTTTACATACATTTCCCTATCGTCTATTTCTTTTCTCTCCATAGTCTTCTCCCTTATAATTTCATAAGTGATGAGAGTGATGTGTAAATCATCCATAGATAATATTTTAGGGTATGTGTCTTCCGGTGATGAAACTTTAGCATCAAATTTTTCAGGAATAATTCTAAAGTTCTTTTCTACAACTTTAGAATCTTACAACTTTCCACAAAGACATATAATTTTACAAAAAAAGTCGGTTATCCTAGTAAATGATTCCCCAACTGATTCATGATCACCCATATTTATGTCTTCATACTTCAGCCTCCATATTTTATGTTTTTTCTTATTTACAATTGTATTTACATCATACATGTTTTTCTATTTGTCCCAGATTTCATTGGTTGTAGCGACACCTTTCACTCTTAAAAATTCACTCTTATAAAGAGATGAGCGTAATGAAATTTAACTCTTCCATAATTCTCAAGATTCTTCTTATCAGTAAGAGTAAGAGTAACCTTGCCATCAATAGCAGGAAATCCATCTGTTGTGGTTTTAAGGAATCATTATATCTTTCAAAATATGATAATTATTACCATAAAATATTGGAATCCCCTTACTGGTCATGCAATTCAGATTCTCCCTCAAAATTTCTCTTCAAATCTTCAGCAAAGAAAAAAGGGAACCTATCCCTCTGATACCAATTGAAGTTACCCAGTCAGGATCCAAGTATCACTGAGAGGGGGAGGGGGTGAATAAGTGATATCTTTTTCTTTTATGTTTCCCCTTTTTTGAAATAACCTTTTCCTCCTATTAAAGATTTCTTTCCCTACTGAACACACCCAACCACATGAATACAAGATTTACAAGGTTCACTACTCAACAAGAGTAGCTACATCCTTGGTATGGTATGAAAATAATCCAGTACCACACATTCCAGTAAAAATAAAATCCTTTGATGTGGAGTAAAATCAGTAGGATATTCTATTTCACTCATGTAGTACTTGGGAGATAATCCTCAAGTATGTGTGAGCCCTCTTAGCACAAATAGGGAAACGAAATATCTTTGTGCTTCTTGACAAACATTCTCAAATATGATCATTAAAAATAACTCTTCTATTTCCTATCCAGAAGCTGAAACGAACTACCCAAACTTCATAATAATACATAGTTATATACCACCATCATATCTTGATCCACTTGAAAGTACTTCTTGCTTAATTTGGGTATTCAAATCTTCAAGTCCCAGAGCTCCTTCGTGAAGCTCCTAGCTTCGCCAAGCACCCTAGTTCAAATACCTCTCTAGTTTGAAAATATCACTAGATCCCAGACCTCAATATTTTGTAAATAAAAAATTGTTCTTTTATAAGTTCACTTCTTTCACAAATCTTAATGGCTCTCCACAAAGCTCCTTTGTTTCATGGAGCTCACTGCCTTCACAGATCTCATTTTCTCCGTGAACCTTCTTTCCAATTTGAGAGATCTAACATTCTTGTTAAGTCTTTATAATTATATTGAGGGGGTAGGGGAATATTTATAGGCTTTTCCCACCATCTCTAGAATATTCCATCCACCTTAGTTCTACGTCAACATCAAAAAATGGAGATCCATAATTTCTGCCGAAATTCACTCTGTTTCGCTAAGCACTATAACTATTTTTTGGATTCGCAAAGCTCGTCGTAATCGTGAAGTGTTCCATAAAATCCTTTGTTCCATCTCAATGATCCTTATTCCTTTGTGCCCCCACTATTCTCCTTCTTCCTTTGGCTGTCGTGAAGCTTATTCTTCCTTTGCGCTTCAAATCTTACTTAAAAATCTCTTCACCTCTACCATTCATGGAGCTTATTGTAATCTCAAAGAACACCATAAATATTCTCCATTGCATAGTGAAATATACTTCATGAAGCACATCTTCACGAAATTCATGGATTTTCCATTTTTATGAGATATTCAAGGAAATAAGATTTTCGCAATGTTATACCAACTCCAAATTTTGGACCCCAAAATTTTGGAAAACACTAGGAAATTGGGCCACCATAGACCCCTGCTTCTGCAAGACCAAACATTATAATTGGATGTATCTTTTCTCCCCCTTTCCTTCATAATTATTTCATCATAAGTTCTCCAACCAACTTATTATCTTTGTGAAATATAGATAATCAAAGCATTGTCATATTTACTGTGGAAATTATTAACTTTCCTATCTTTCCTCACCCACTTATACAAAGTGAAGTGATATCATTTCTTATTAAACTTTCTTGAAAATAAAATACAATACTTCATTCATCCAAAAACATCTTCAAAAAACTTGGTCCCAACACTTTACAAAATCCATGTCTTAGTAGAGTCATGAAAATCATGGGAGTGCTAGAGGAATAGATGTTGTTAGTAGTTGGATCTTGTGTAAGTGGGAGCATGTTGGAGTTAGTACCCTAGATTCAACTTTTATGTATATTATGATTACCAATATTCATTATTTTTAATATTAATGAAGTTATTATCATGTCATGATTGTTCTTCTATGTGACATAATAGGTGATAATGTCTTAAGGATGATCGTCACACAAAAAGGGGATAGTAGTTCACCTTTTTTATGGGAACCTAGAAGTTTCATGATGGTATTATTAAAATATGTTTTATAGCAAAATTATGTCATTTTATAAAATGAAAATCATAAAATATATCTAGGTGGAGACTAGTAATACTTTGATACACTTTATCATGGTGTATTCCCTATGTAATTTTAAGATTATAAGATTATGAAAACATAACCCACCAATAGGAAATCCACATTTATTAGTGTCATTGGATGTTCTTATATGTGTACATGTGTAATGATCCTTAGACTATAAAATTATTATTAATTCATATCATGTGGTGTTTTCTCTAATGACTTGATGAAAATTGATATGAGATATGCTCATAGTGAAGTAGGATATGTTGGGTGTGTCACTAGTGATAATTTTTTAATGAATATCACGATAAAGTATTTTTCTCTTCAATTATTAAATGAAAGTTGACATCTTGATCCCTTTTATGGGAATGGAATAGCCTAATTAAATCCATTGAAATAGTGTTGTGTGGGTGGGTTCAGTTTCAAAAAGTTAGAGAAAGAGACATTGAGTGCATAGGTTGATAACACTAGCATGCAACCTAGTTGATTAGAGATATATGGATATATGGATTGTGTTACATAGTGAGTATTAATATGAGGTTTTATTTCACTACGACATGAACTAATTTCTCTATGGGTTTATTAGCATGTTTTTAGATACTAACCTTGTACTTTATGTGTTTCTACTTAATGTCACTAAGAATGGGACCTAGAGGGTCACACACTAAGTGTATCCAAAACCCCAATTAAATTTTATATGAATTTAACATATTGGATAAATATTATTCATGTATGTGGTTTAATAATTGTTCATGTTAGTTTAAACTCATATATTCAATCACCAGTTATTCGAGATAATATTTTTGAATTATATATTTAATAAATATTTATTTGATATTTTATAAAATATAATATTTACTTATTTTCTCGTGATAATGAAGGTTTATTTATTTATTAAATAAATAGTGATTATTCAGGATCTGGTAAATATTAAGGAGAATTGGTGGACCGATTTTAATGGTATGGTGAGAAACGGAATATTAAATAGTATTAAAATAAATATTAAATCATTTATTCATGAAAAATAATTATAATTTTATCCATGAGTTTAAAACATGTCAAGTAAATAATATTATTATTATTATTTTTATTATGACATGGAGTTCATTAGGATTAAGAAAAATAATAAGGATATATTTGAAATGATTATTTTCTAACCCAAGCTCTACTTAAACTCAGTTTCTTTGAATACCTAGCCATTCTAATCATTATGAAAAATGCATTATAGAGAATACTATCAATCCCTAGAGATATCTTCTCCTTGAACACTCTTAAGAATGGAGAGCGATCCTCCTACTCCACCATTTCTGTTCAAGAGGGAAAAAGGATATTTCTTCCTCCCAAAGTGATTTTGATGGTGATCAACAATGAAAAATACAAGTATTAAGATCTTCCACACTCATACCTAAATATTTATAAGGCATCGATCAAAGGTTTGTGATGAATATCTAGATCGCTACTAGAGGGAATCTATATTTTATTCCTATGATGCAATCAAGGCCAATGTAAAGACATCATCAAATTAATCAATGAAGACAGAATTTCAACACAAGGTAATTCTTTATATAAATAAATTACTTATAAATTATATGTGATGATCTTTACTTCTTAGTTCTAGTGTTATAGTTAATTAATCATTGATTTTATTTTTTTGATCATGACATTATACATCATGTACATCTTAGATTATTCATTGATTTTAACAAATTATAGAGTTGGATATTTCTAATAGTGACTTCCACTATCCTTGAGAACTTTATAAAGGTCATATTAAACTTTCACTATCATTTATTTAATATGATCATCATCATCTTTTATAGTTGTACTCTTGTCAAATGATCCTTAAACCGTAGTGTTATCATAGACACTTGATACACTCAGTTCCTTCCTGGGTTTAGTCTAATAATTATAAATTTGATTTATTCCATGAAAAACAAGTGTTCCTCTAACTTTTTTAGACAAATTCATCTTGATTAATGACAAAGTAAATATGGGAAAATGTTTTTTGATTGGCCATTTCCATGTTTTGAGCCAACTTCCTTAAATTTTTAACCTCATCCTAATACTCTTTACATACAATTGGAATATATCAATTTTCTATTCATATTCACACTATTTTATTAAAAAATATTCATATTTAATAATAAATAAATAGATACACATAAGGTAGGAATATAATGTATCATTTTTTACATGTGTAAAATATATAAAGTAGAAAATTAAAAAAATATAATATAAATTTTAATACATAAAATTATAAATTATATAAATGAATAGATATAAATTTTTTATTATTAATATATAGAGTTTTTATATATCTAGTAAATATATAATCATAAAGTAAATTTAACAATTTCACTTTCCAAAAAACTATATTTTAATTCACACATGACATGTTCTATATGTTAAATTGAAATCAATTTAAAACATAATTCACATTTTATAAAGGATTTTTTGTTTATTCTAAAATAAATTATCATAATTACAAACAAATAACATATATTTAATTACTACAAGAAAAAATCATGTTTTATTATTCAATTAAAATAAATTTAATAAATTAAATGGTAAAACATTTCATAGAAAAAATGTTCTATGGTGAAAATTTTACATTTCACAGTTTAAAATACAAATTATTTGAGTAAAAAATACATTATAATCAGTTATGTGTAATTTTAAACTCATTTCACAATATAAAAAATCATTTCACAAAGAAAACGTTTAACTCTTCAAAACTATAAATACAAACTCATAACATTATATATATATATGTATATATTTATATATATATATGTGTGTGTGTGTGTGTGTGTGTGTATGTATATATACATAAATACACACACACATTCAAAAACATATAATTGGTATGGTAATCTATTCATATATATGTGTGTGTGTCTACATTAATATATAAATTGATATGGGAATCTATTTATGCACACACACACATATACATATATAGAGTAGGGTGGTAGTAGGAAGGTTTGACAAGGATGAATGGAATTTCGAACATCAATGTATCTATGAAGAAAAATACAAATTTGTTAACAAATATAATATATCAACCAATAAAAAAAACATTCAGTTTTTTCAAAAAATCAATCAGACCTTCCTTAAAAAAACAAGGACTCATTTGGTGAGGATATGAAATAATCATCAAAAAAACAAATAAATACATGATCAATTAATAAATTATTAAAAAAAAAAGAATAACATACCTTTCATTTTTACTTAAAAAATAATATATATATATTGATCAATAAGGATTGGTTTTCATGAAGTCTTGATAAATATATTGATCAATGATGTGGCTAGGGTTATTTTAAAAAGAATGTGAATATCTTATCACCACTTACTAAAAGTGATGAAAAAACATGTCATTATCAATGCTAAAACAAAATATGTTGATGAAGGAATAATCTATAATTGATATAAATAATATTTTCATTATTTTTAATACGTGTTTCAATGATTTCATCCATTCTAATTAACCAATTTGATATTATTTGGAACATTTTAATATTTTTGGTGAATTTTGGGATTAATTGTGAAAATTGTTTAATTCTGGAAATTTTATAGTTTTATGGATCTTATGTATTTCAGGAATATCATTTACAATTTTGATCCAAATTGAGTGATTAAATTTTTTTAGGAATCATTTATTCATGGGATTCAAGTTTTTCTTCTAGACCTTTACCCAATTTGACACACAATGGAAAAGAAAAATAAATCATGTGGAAAAAGTTTGATGGTTGGTATAATGGACTCCATATCAGTTATTGAAGCATATATCAACCTAAATAACTCCATATTAAGTTATTCTAGTTGTATTGGAAAGTTAAATCTGAGACTCATCTTCAAAGTAAATTTTAGGAATAAATTTGGTCATTAGGGAATCCATTGAATGATCCAAAGTGTAGGTAGTTGTGAAGTATCATTAGGAAGAAAAATTATTCATCATTAATTCGAGAATAAATATTTGTACACTTTTCCAAATCTGCTGATATTTTTTTGGTTCATGAAAAAGAGAGGGGGGAAGTCTTATGCATAAACCTTCTTGAGAATCAGAAATTTATGACGTGAACTAGACTCAAACTCTTAGAGTATTGAATCTATATAGAAATTTTTCAACTACTCAAGCCTATAAATATGAGTGTTCACTTACATTAAAAGTTATTCAAGAAGGTGCAAGAGGGCTTGTGTTGGAGGATTGAAATATTTAAGCGGTTTTTATTTTCTCTTTTCTTTTTCCTTAGTTTCATTATTATACCTTCTTCCCCTTTCTACTCTCTTACCCTTCACATGGAGGGATAAATCCTTTTAGTGATCAAGGAAGGGAGAGTTTCACTTTTGTAATGTCTGATTCTTATACTTAAATATAAAAATATTTTATTATATTAAATAATTTCTATTTTAGTTATTCCAAATTTTATTAATGAGGTCATGTTTTGGGTTTTGGGTGTATTAATTGTTAATATATTTGGTTTAAGAACTTTAAACTCCTTATGTCTAACGCAATTTGTCTCGATCGAGCAGATTATGTTAAGTGGTGAGTGTCTAGAGATCATTGGAATGTGTGTGTAACTAGTGTATCATTTCTAGATTTCTAAGGATAAAAAATTCCAGATTGGGAATTTCCTTAGTTGTTTGGGAATGTTTAATGAACTTTCAAGCACATAGGAGTGGTTTCAATTGATTCCTTCAAGAAAGGGTGATTGAAAACTTGATTGAGGAGTCGTTTATTTATCATTCAATGGGAAGAGAGGGGAAATGATTTTCATGGCCATGATGACATTGAAAAAGGTGATCCTATACTGACCTCTTCAATCTCTTCATCCATTAGTGTTCTAAATTTATTTTCATTTCTTTCTTTAATTTCAAAAATAAACAATTTCAAAAACAAACAATTTCAAAAATAGTCTCACTTCTTTCTCAAATTTTAAGGTGACAGCTTGATTGTTGTGCACTCCTCTCTAGAAATATCCTATTTCAACCACTTTACTACATTTTAACTTAGGAAATATTTGTTTCTATCACACCCCACAATAGGTATGTTTCAATAATCACTAATTTTGGTGATGATAAAAGCCAACATTTATCGGTGTAAAAATTAGCATGGATAAAAAGTGATACTCCTTACACATCATTTATTTAATCTCACACAACCTTAAGAAAATATGCATAAGGAGTATCATTTTTCTATCAATTCTAATTTTAGTACTCATAAATGGTGATAGTTATTTATGCTAAAATTAGTGCTCATACGAGGGAACTCCTTATGTTGGTTTTATTTAATCTCACACAACCTTCAGAAAACTAGAATTAATATTACTTAGTTTGGAGCTTTATTAGTGCTATTATTAGTACTGATTAATCCCATATAATATAAAAAAATAAATTATAAGTGAAATATTTCAATATTATTAATTATAAAAAACATTAATAATTATTAATTATATTTCAATATGATTAATTACATTGAAAGATTATTATTAACTATATAAATTTCTAAAAAAATAAAATATATTATTGAATATATAATTCCATATTTATACATAAAAATATTAATAATTACATTTAAATATAAAAAATATTTGCAATAAATTAAAAATAATATTAATTTTATAAATAATATATTAATAATTATTGATTGTGTCTAATATTTTTACTAATAGCTAAAAACTTTCAACAAATATAAATGAATAAATATTTAATATTATAAAAATGTATAATTAATACTAAATTATTATTATATGAAAATTTATATAGGTCACATAAATAATAGTATAATATTTTATTATCAATTACATGAAGAATATAAATGTTTTACTTTTTTTACAATATATTATTAATTATAACTTTAAAATTAAAAGTAAACATATAAATAACTATATTTAAATAGATTTACAATTTATAATATATAGATACATCATTATTAATAATGGATATATATATATATATATATTATAAATATATATTTTAATAATAATAATAATAACAATAATAATAATTTATTTAAGGTCTTGAAGGTTATAGGAAATGAAATAGTACACACATATGGACCAGAAAAAACATATCATACCCCCCCCCCCCTCTAAGGTTTGACTCACTTCATAGCTATCTCATTACATTTTTTAAAGCATGAAGGCCACCAATTTTGATAGCTCAAAATCCCCTTCATTCTGCCTTGAAGGCCCACTACCCACATCATGTGTTGTGACAACATTACCTGGGTCTAAACCCATTTTAGGTTTCACAACCACTATGATCGGCCATAAATGGCCCAGAAATCTCCCCCAAGGAAGGGTGTAAGGATTTGAACCCTGGAAAAATGCATAATTATGGGGTGACTTTACCACTTAGCCAAGCCCTCAATTGTAATATATCATATTGATTATATATATATATAAATATAATTAATTATTATCTACATTTAAAAAATATTAATTATAATTAAAAATATTATTTTTTATATAAAAGAATAGTTTTTTTAAAATATATCATTAATTATATAAGTTTATAATTATATTCAAACATAATTATATGTATAAATACAGAAATATAATTCCCAAAGATAAAAAACTATATAAGATTAATTAAACTACGTATATATTATTAATTATATAAAAATGATAATTTTTATTAGTTATATTTCAAGGTTACTGGTTTTATTTAGGTATAGGGGATTACAAACCACAAATACATATTATTTTTACTATATATGATTAATTATATATATGTATAAATAAATATTAGCATATTGAAAATTACATCTAAGTACAAAAGATTTACAATATAATAACTAATTATAATAATGTATATAATATTAATAATATATGTAATATAAATAATTTTAATTGTATTTAAATGTTTTTAATAATATAAAAAAACTTTTATTAGTTATAAAAATAGATAAACATTTAATACTTTATAAAAATGTTTACTAATAATTATATTTTAATTTACATGGGATTATTTATAATAAATTACTAATTAAATATTAATATTAAATTCACTATCAACTCTATTTAAAATAATAAAAATAATTATTTTAAAAAAATATGAATTACATATGTCACGATCCCCTCTCACCAAAGATACTGCATTGAAGGAAGAGATATAATGACACTCGAGTCCCGCCACCAATAGGCCCGAGGTTGGTGACTAGCATCGAGGGTATAAAAATCTCATAAATAAGAGGCATTTCCCACTATAATAATATAGGATTCATAGATAGGATGAATCAACCACAAGAAACTCTAGGTCATAATATTAAAACAGAACCAAAATCATCCCAAAATTCATGTATAAATAAAATTGATACATATAAAAGTATCCCAGTATAAATACCAAAAAGTAAAAGTTAAGACAGCAACACAATAACTGTCCAAAAGTCTAAGCTAGTAATTTCCATCATGGTCTATGTAATCCACCTGAAAACCTAAAAAACATTTTATATACGAAGGGTGAGTATACAAGTATACTCAATAGAAAAAACAAATTCTCTCATACACATGTAATAGAATCATACTAATGCACCCATGAGCAAAAAAAATAACCAACAACACCTAAACAAGTCAACTATCCAAACTCATCCACACCAAGTCACAATCACCAAGTAATTCAATCCAAGTATAATAACATAATTAGAATAATATTGATAAAGGGTACCCTACACCACTTTTCCACTAATTTTCCACTCTCACAACCTAATGTTGTGCGTCCTACCACTTCCATCTATTTTGTATAACATATACCACAACCCCATAATATGGTCACATCACATCATGGCCACCAACACTTGGTACACTATCCCATAGCGTAGTCACATCACATCTTTCTCGTAGTCACCTAGACCACCACCCTATAGCATAATCACATCACATCATGCCCACAGAAACCTGGTCCATCGCCTATTGCACTATTATACCTTTGGCTATCACAACTTGTGTAAATCTACTCACCTAGAAGAGAAATAGGGAAATATTGGGTATCCATCCATTAATCCTCACCACTGAGATGTGGGGAAAAAGTCCCCCTATATATATTTGAGTTCTAACACATAGTTCTCTATACAGGTGGGGTTCATATAGAAATCACAACAAACATACAGATATGTACATATAATACAAATACATTCCCAATTTAGGGTTCTCGAAAAAGTACCAACCAACTCACAATATCCCCACTTTCACTACCACCTCTAAATAGACAAAACCACATAACAATAATAATCCACAAGACACTTCCCACTTTTTAGTAAAATACAATCCAATTTCATTTAAACATCCCATTCCATTCATTAATTATCAACAACACGATTTAACCACACAACACATTATTAATTTGTTCATTACCCATTTCCATCCCATTAACTAAACCAGAGCAATCCATTTAAAACATTATTAACCAGTTATTTAATCACTACCCAAGCATCTGGCACAACACAACCATTCTCATCTCATCCACCACATAACACAACCAGATATGTCACCCCGTAGAATGGCCTCATGCTAACTACATGTTACCCAAACATCACCACGCTGCATCACAACCACACATCTCTACCCCACAGCACAGCCTCACCAACCAATCATATCACCATCCCATAGAACATCCTCACCAACCCATCATCACCATATGTAATAATAGCACATTGTATCTCACAGCATGGCAACAAAAACCCATCACTTCACCAACCCACTGCACGACCTCACCAACCCATCAGCCCCACATTCCACAACCACACATCACTTCCCCACAACAAGGTCACACATCAAAAAATATTTTATAGATTAAGAAAGGGGATTTTTATCAATTTTAATTATTTATTTTAGGGTAATTATCACACATTCAATAAATCCTAGGGAAACCATTTTATTAAGAAAATATAAATTTTTATCGGATTTCCATTTTTGGGTGATATCACAATAACACACAATAATGTTTCCATATCACAATAACTACAGCACAAGTAAAGGCTCCTAAGATCCATGATTTTCATTGGGCCATCAATCTCATCAATTCAAAATATCAAGATAATAATATCAAATATTTAAAAACATGTGAATCAAACCCCTTCCCTTCAATTCAATCAACAAAATTAATTTATCTTGATTAGGCTATTGAAAACTATCTTCCTAAATATAATAAAATTAAACCCATCCTAAAAGAATCACAATAATGATAAATTATGGATTTCCTACCTCAAATAATCTTTTTCAACTTTCTATGCACCGTAGGGTGAAGAGAAAATTTCTAAAAACCATAACCACATGAAAAACCCATGAATTAACATACACCACACCCAAGGATTATAAAAACATATCCCAAATAACACCCAAACCAAATCTGCACCACCACAGTAGATCTATGAGAGAAGAATAAGATAAATCCACCAAGAAAAGAAGAATAACTTACAACCAATCACCAACATGCATCCATCGGAACTAAAGGATCAAGGTGAGGGAAGGAGGGTTGAAAGTTCCTTCAAAATCACCTCAGGTTCCTCAAAAAATGAGAGAAAGGGGAAGGATATGGCCGAATTAAAAGGATCATCACAATAAAAAGGATTTGAAACCCGGATCCTACCACTTTCACATAGTGAACTCAATTCACAGTGTAAATTCAATAGGAATTTCCCAAAATTCCAACATCTTCTAAATTTCATGTCACCTCTAATTGAATTGATTACACATCGTGAATCACTTTCATGATGTGAATTAGTTTCATAAACGCCCCCTTATACTTTATACAATCCATGAATCTAGCTAGCTACATAATATGTGAAACATCAATTCATTATGTGAACCCAGTTCACATCATGAACCACCACCTGTAGCACTCCTACAGCTCCAGCCCCATCGAGCCATCTAAAACCCATATGAATGCCTCTAACTACCTAATAAACAAAGTAACGGGTTGGGAAGGCATGGTTCATTACATAAAAAACCTATCAATTGATTATCAGCCTCAAGAATCAAAACTAAACCCAATGAAAAGAAAAGGGATATAAACAATCACCCCGCGAGAAACCTCTCAAGGGTCTTTTCATACATCAAACACCACTACTATCTAAAATCTCTAACCAAAACACCCACAAAATGCACATGAAATTGCATCACCGCACAACCAAACTACCAACTCTCACTAGGAACAACACAAAAACATCTCATACAATCCACAAACCACCTACTTTCACACAACTACACCACCATTTTCATAACCATGTCAACCTCCACATAGCCCAAACAAAAAACCACTATGTCCAAAAAACCACACTACCCCAAACATAATAGTCAGGTAATTCCATACTCAATTTAAAGATGCTATCTGATCTTGGAATTAATAACCCACCCACACAAATTTAATCACATCACAATATAATGTGTCTCAATTAGGAATCAGTTCCTCCCCTTTTCATTTGTTGGAACTTTATCACACATCACACAATAAGAAAACAACACATCAAAGAAACAATGCCACTTATAAAATATCAAGATCCAAACATCACATCATCTAGGAAAAAACATACAAAATAAGGAAAACTCAAAATAGATCCAGGTAATAGGAACGCATTTGCGTATTTATCTCCCAAGTACTCTTCTCCAGGCCACCATACCTCCATAGCACACAAACCAATGGAATGTTTTATCCACATAGAACCCTAAATTGATGATCCTAGATATTTAATGGCTGCTCAAAAAATTCCATGTCATCCTCAATATCCAACTCTCTCTATTCGATGATGTGGGAGTCATCATGAAGATACTGACAAAGATGGGATGTATGGAAGATAATGTGGATCTTCTCCATCTATGATGGAAATTCCAATTGATAGGCCACTTATGTCGGTCCAATGTTGTTATCATCCTCTCTTGAACAAGATGAAGCATCTCTGTCATGCTCTGAACCACATAAAGACCAAGAATTGTTGCCTCCCTAACCTCTATCTAACATAATGGTGAATAAAATGTCTACATGTACAAATCCTTAAATGGTTTCATACCAATAGATGATTGATAGTCATTGTTATAGGAAAACTAAAAAAAATCAAGTGACTTACCCATCATATTCTAAATCCCAAGATACACATACAGAACATATCCTCCAGTGTCTAGGTAGTCCACTCTATCTATCCATTCCTATGAGGGTGGAAAATAATATTGAGGTGTAAATAAATTCTGAAATCATGCTTCAATGCCCTCTAGACTCGTGTGGTAAAATTTTAATCTTGTTCTGAGACAATGGACCATAAAAACTCCTAGAAACCATAACACTTCATCCATATACTACTTTTTTAATGAATCCATGTCACCTAACTCCATAATCTCTAGGAAGTGGACAGATTTCATAAACCAATACCTGATTACCCTGATAGTATCACAACCTCCCTAATCCTGGGGTAACCCTATGAAAAAATTCATTGATATATCAACGCATTTCAACTTGGTAACATTTAGAGGCTGTAAGAAACCATTGGGAATACAATGCTCATAATTTACCTACTGGAAAAACAAATGCCTTACCACAAACTCTACCACTTCCCTTTTCATCCTAAGTCACCAAAAATGCATCCTTGGGCCACGATTCATCTTGGATACTCTCGGTTGTACCTCCAAAGGTGGTCTATGGAACTCATAAATGACTCCATTGTAAATTAATACTATAAAAAAAATTCCAATGAAACATAATGTAGTTTTGACCATCCTATGACCATCCATTTAGAGCATCACCATGGACAACATGTTTGTGCATCAGCTCTACCATTGAGTCTCCCCATTGAGAATCATCCATCTGCTGTATCAAAGGAAACTTCACTATCATATGCAACAAGAATCCTCTAACATAAACCACCCTTGAATATAATTGTAAGTATTTAAACTCCTACATCACTTTCCAAATATCCCTCGACTCCTGAACAATGTCCTTCTACAACATCCTGCTCAAAGAATCATCCACAAAATTTCCCTTTCCGGAGGTGTAGAAGATTATAAAATCATAATCCTGAAGAAACTTCATCCACCACCACTACCAAATATTTATATTTCACTAATAAAAGATATACCTCAAGCTCTTGTGGTTGGTAAATACCACAAAGAACTCCCCAATGAGGTAATACCACCACAACTTTAGTGAAAACACAAATGATTCTAGCTCTATATCATGGGTGAAATAGTTAGACTCATGGGGATGTAAATTACTAGACCCATAAGAGATCATTACCTTCTACTATATAAAGAAACATAACATTCCTAGATAGGAAGCATTACAAAACACCTTAAACGTCTCCCCCAGCTCTAGAAAATGAAGCACTAGAGTGATGACCAACTTCCTCTTCAGGTAACCAAAATCTATCTAGCACTGATCATTCCACACAAAATACTGGTCCTTCTTTGTCAACACTATTATTAGGGTTGAAAATTGGTAGAAATCAGGTAAAAACCTCCTATAATAACTTGTGAGGCCAAAGAAACTATGAACCTCTACCAAATTATTGGTTACTTCATAAGAAACAACCAACCTGGCCTTTAATGATTCTACTACTACACCCTTTTCAAGCACCACATTCATAAGGAAATGAACCTATCACATCCAAAACATAAAATTGGAAAACTTCCCATAAATTTGGTGTCATCAAAGAACCTATAATAAAACTCTAAGATGATTAACATGATCCTCCTCTAACCTTGAGTAAATCAATATACTATCGATGAACATGACTATGAACTAGTCCATGAATTCATAGAACATGTAATTCAAGATCCCATGAACACAACTAGTGAAATATTAAAAATGAACAGAATGACCATGAAATCGAAATTCCTATACTTTCATATGAAGGAAGTGTTCAGGATATCTCTCTCCTCCATCCTCAATTGCTGATACCCAAACCACAAATCGATCTTAAAAAACCAACATGCTCCACTAAGAATTTTGAAAATATCATTTTTCTGTGGAAGAGGGTAATGATTCTTGACTATTACCCAATTCATTCTCTAATAGTCTATAAACATCCTTAAACTACCATCATCCTTTTTGGAGAATAACACTAGAGAACCCCATGGTGACACATTGGGTAGAATGAAACCCTTCTACAATAGATCATCCATTTTCATTATCAACTCCTATGGCTCAAAAAGTTTCATTCAATAAGGAGACATCAAAATCATATAATCACTAGGATGAAATTATATCCCTAACTCTACATCACTTTAAGGGGGTAGTTTCACAACCTCATTGGTAAAAACATCAAGAAACTCCCCCAACAGCCATGGGAACCTCCACCATCATACTGCTAACTAATTCCCTAGAAAACTCATCCATGAATGAAAGAAGGGTATTTTCACATTGACTACCCGCCTGATAGATCTTCTCTCTAATGAAAACCACACATTGTCCATCCACATTAGAAAACATGACTCCCCTACAGAATCAGTCGATCATGACATGAATAGAATAAAACTATTCAATGTCATGGATGACATCGTACAACTACATCAGAATAATGAAAAGATCATTGTGGGACTAATGTGGCCCCATCTTTAGTCTACACCCCCAGCATACATCAAAAAATATATTTTGGCCTCTGAATTACATAGTCAACACCAGGGGAATGGGAAGCCTATCTACATCTAATACTAGAGAATGGAAAAAAGTGGGTACAAAAAAAGGATTGTGAAACTCCTGAGTCAAACAAGGAACAAAAAAAGAGTATATGAAAAGTTGAGCATGCCTTAAATTATATTTAGCCCCTCTCATGCTGCTACCTCTACTACTTGAAATTGACCACATTCATCTCATAAACCTATCATCTGATAGAAACCTCCAAGTCCATGATTAGGTTGGGATCCTTGAACATGAGGAACATCTGTAGTTTGAACTCTACCTACTCTATCTCCACTCATTGGAGCATAAACCTACTAACGTTGCTACTAAAACAAACTCACTATCAAATTCTAATGTGGTCAACAATGAACTTGACCATGTCCACTAAACTAATCTAATAGATCCACTGGGAACGTGTTCTGGAAATGGAAGTGAACCCATAGAAAAAACATACTAGCCTAAACTACCATAGAAAATAATGAAAAATACTAGCCTGAGAAGGCTGAAAAGGAAGTAGTTGGGGTGGAATCCCCACTAGTCAAACTCATTAAGGTCCTAGCACCTCATATATTCCATTGATAACTCTACTTCTTGAATAACCCTTCTTGATCCCCTCTCATGGTAAATCTCCTCATGATTGAATATACTCAATCTCCTCCACCATTTTTATAACCTATAGATATTTTGGAAATGTAAAGGGAGTAACTACATACTAGATAGAAGGATAGAGTGCCTCCTCAAGAATTCCCACATGAGACTCATCTAGAAAAAGATATGGGGAATACTCAGAAGGTCCTTGAACAATATTACCAAATCCCACACAGACAAACTCTCCTAATAAATAGAAATAATCTATTTCCTCTACAATAACTTCATGGTTGATTAATGGAACTATGATAAGAACTCTTTCTAAAAGTTAACCCCAAAAATATCTACCTCCTCCTGCTCACCCAGAAATAGTTTCCACTATTGATGCACAGCTCGCCGTATTTGAATAAATTATAAAGGGACTGAGTACTCTATTGAGGCATGTATTAGACTAAAATAGATCCCAATATCCTCCAACCAAATCTCTATCTCTATAATAAAAATGCTTCCCTCATATTTCCCCAAATCCTACCACTGGAAAGTACGTAAATTCCTCTTCCACTGATCATTCTCCCCATCCGAATCAACCTTTCGGTGATTGATTAGGTTAGCCACCAGAACACCCACTACCTAAACCACATATAGATGATGACCAGTATACATAACTAAAATAGATACAAATATTTCCTAAGACCAGGTAATATGGAATTATATTAAGAATCATTTAATTTAGTTTACTTACTTTTATATTATTTTAACTTCCCAGAACCACCCAATTCAAACAAGAATGTAATTCATCGTGATTCTTGTACCTCCCCTAGACCTTTACCTTGCAAATAGGTCCACCTAACTTGGATGTTAAATAAGCTTAGATTTCATTCACTACATCATGAGGGGGCCTAAAATCTCAATTTTTTGCTAGTCTCCCTGGCTTATGTCACATACAAAAGTCAACTAGAACCATTTACATAACACCCAATTCAAACCACATAGTTAATAACTCTAAACTATATCATATAAATCAACCATAACATTGGATATTACTCTGTCATGAACCCCTCCCACCAAAGATACTAAAATTAAGGGAGAGAGATAATGACCCTCTAGTCCAGCCTCTGGTGGACCCCAGGTTGGTGACTAGCACCAATGGTATAAAAATTTCATAAATGTGAGGAATTTCCCTCTATAATAATATAGGATTGGGAGATAGGATGAATCAACCTCAATAAAATCCATAGAATAATAGAAAAATGAAAAAAAAATCATCCCACAATGCATGTAAAAATTAAACTGATATAGATAAAAATATCCCAATGTAAATACCCAAAAGTAAAATCTAATGGAGAAACACAGAAATTGTTCATAAGTTTGAGCTAGTAATGTCTAGCATGGTCAACTTAATCCTCATAGAAACTTGAAAATCGGTTTATATATGTATGGTGAACATAAAATTATACTCAGTATGAAAACTGAAATCTCTCATGCGCATGTTAAAGAAGTATACAAATTCACCCATGATAAAATAGTAGAACCAACACAAACTAAACAGGTCAACTATACAAACTCATCCTCACCAAGGTACGCTCACCATATAATTCAATCCAAATATAATGACATAATACGATTCATTTCAATAAAGGGTACCCCACACCACTTTCCCACATATTTTCCACTCTCACACCCCAACATCATACAGACTAGGTCCCCCATCTCTTTCATATAACATATACCATCTCCATACAGCACAGTCACAACATATCACAGTCATAGACACCTGGTCCACCGCACCACATAGCACCATCACATCATGCCTACTGACACCTCAACCACTGCCCCACAACACGATCACATCACATCATGATCGCAGACACCTCGAACATCACCAAGTGCACTATCCTTCCCTCATCCATTATATCTTGTGCATATTTACTCACATGGAAGAGAGAGGAAGAAATAGGGGGCTACTATCCATCCATCCTCACTACCGGTATATTGAGAAAAGACCCCCATATATATATATATATATGAGTGTCGATAGGTAGTGCTTTATGTGGGTGGGGTGAATATAGAAATAACAAAAAAAATGTATAGATATATACATATAATCCACACACATTCCCAATTTAGGGTTCAAAAAAAGTACCAACCAACTCACAACATCTTCACTCTCGCTGCCACCTCTAAATACAGAAAACCACATAACAACCACAAGCCAAAATCCAATTCCCACAATTAATTATAAGATTATAAAATTTCATTTAAACATACCATTCCTTTCATTAATTATAAACAACCACATTTAACCACTTATCCCATTATTAATTCATTCATTAACCATTTAATTCCCATTCAACAAACTAATCTAAGCCATTTAAAACATTATTTGACAGTTATTCCATCACTACACAGGCATCTATCACAACACAACCATTCTCATCTCATCCACCACATATCCCAACCACACATCACCACCCCATAGCACAGCCTCATGCTAACCACATGTCACCCACACATCTCCATCCTATATCCCAACCACACATCACCTCCCCATAGTACAGCCTCACAAACCCATCACATTTCCACCCCACAGTATGGACTCACCAACCCATTAGCCCCACATTCCACAATAATACATCAACACCCCATAGCATGGCCAAACAAACCCATCACATCATCACCCCACAATACAACCTCACCAACCCATTAGTCCCACATTCCACAACCCCACAACACCACCTCACAGCACGACTACAAATCACAACAAATCACTAAACGATTTACAAATTTATGAAGGTTATTTTTATTAATTTCACTTCTTTATTTTAGGGTCTTTATCACAAAAACCACAAATCTCAAGGGTACCATTTTATTAACAAAATATAAGTGGTTATCCAATTTCCATTTTTGGGGTGATATCATAAAAACATGCAACATGGTTTTCGTGTCACAACAACTACAATGTAAAAAAATGTTCTCAACTACCATGACTTTCAATTTGGCATCAATCCCATCAATTCACAACATTAAGATAATAATATCAAAGTTATAAAAACATGAAAATCAAACTCCTTTCCACTTCAATTCAATTAACTGATTAATATATCTTGATTGGGTTGGTGAAAACAATCTTATGAAAGATAAAAAAATAAAACCCCTCCCGCATGTTACAAAATAAAGAGGAATTAGGGATTTCCTACCTCAAAGAAGCTTTACCAACTCATTGTACACTAAAAGGCAAAGAATAAATTCCCACAAACCGCAAATGCATGAAAAACACATTGATCAACCCACATCACACCCAAGGATCATCAAAACACCTCCAAACTCACACCCCAAATCAAAACTACACCACCGTGGTGAATCTCTAAGAGAAGAACAAGATAAAACCACCAAAAAAAGGAGAATAACTTACCACTGATTGCCAATAGGCATCTATTGAAACCAACAAATCAAGGAGAGGGAAGGAGGGATGGAATATCATATAAAATCGTATAGGGTTCCTCCAAAAATGAGAGGGAGGGAGGGATATAGTCAAATGAAAATGATCATCCGAATAAAAATGATTTAAAACCTATATCATGCAATTTCTATATTGTGAACTCAATTAATGATTTCAATTTCACAAGAATTCCCAAAAATTCTAACTTCTTCCGAATTTGATGTCACCTCAACTCAAATTAATTACATATCATGAATCACTTCCACAACATGAATTAATTTCATGAACTCCCCCTTAGCCTATATAAAAGTTGTGAATCCAGCCTACTACACAAGTTTCGAAACATAAATTCACAACGTGAACCCGATTCACATCATGAACCACCACCTATAGCACTTTTGTAGCTCTAGCCCCATCAAACCCTCTACACCTCCTCTGAACATATCCAACTACCCAAAGGGAAAAGTAACAGTCCATGAAGTCATAAGACATTACAACATGTTTAATAATATAATATTTTTTATCAATTGCATGAAAATTTTAAATGCATATACGTTTTCAAAAATATATTATTAATTATAAAAATTAAAATTAAAAGTAATTTTTTTAATAATTATATTTAAATATATATATATATATAGTTTCCAATGTATAGATATATATATTATTAATTATATATATATTTAATAAAACTATTTATTAATTACAATTTAAAATTAATAATCATATTTAAAAATAAAATTAATTATATAAATGAATTAATATTTTCCAAATTATATGTAATTAATTGTATAAATTTATAATTATATTCAAAAATAATTATATATATATATAACAATTTAAAATATATATCATTAATTATTTAATATAATTATTAATTAAATTTATAATAAAATGCATTCAAAAAAATATACTATTCATTATAATTTATATTTAATAATTATTTATATTTTAAATTTTTTTCAACTATATATGTAAGATAAATTAATATTATAATTATATGAATAATATTTCATATTTTAAAAATATACCACTAATTACATACAGTATATAAAAAATATAAAATTAATTATGATAGAATTTATATATAGAATAATATTAATTAAATTTGAATAACATATAAAAAATTAATTATATGAAATTTAGCTAAAACTCTAAATATAAGTTCTTTTTATAAATACATTTAACTGAATTGAATTTTCAATTATTGATTTATATATATGATCATATATGTGTGTGTGTGTGTTTGCATGTCTAAAATTCAAGAACATGTGTAACATTATGATTTTTTGATGTTCTAAAAACCCCTTTTAGTTTTAATATGTAAGTTCTTTTGTATAAATTTAATAATTTTAAAGTTTATTTTTACCCTTACTTGTTTCATAGGGCTTGTGTAAAACTAAAAAATATTATACCCTTATTCAAGTTAGTTTTTGGTAGTTTCATAAGGGTAACTCCTTAATTATATAAGTTGCATAAGGGTAAAATAGTTGTTTCCTAAGGGTAAGGGGAATTTCCAACTACTACATAAAGGTATCTCTCTATTTCCATATGTTTTGCAAGGGTATGTTAGAAATTATATAGTCTGTATAAGGGTAGTTTCCTCATTGTGTAAGGGTAACTTCAATTTCCTAAAGGATTTATAAGGGTAAATAAGAATTATGTAAGTCTAGTTAATATGTTGCGTTAGGGTAACACTTAAATTCTAAGGGATACATAAGGGTAACCTAGAGTTTACACAAGTTTGCTAAGGGTAAACCCATACCCTCACATGATATCTAGTATATGCGTATGGGCAAAACCATATTACCCTTACACAATTCAATTTTTTAGAAAAATATATTTTAAAACCTTATTTTTAGTTCTTCTCCCACCAACTTGATCTTATAACACATTTTCGATGACTTTAAAAGCCTATAATCATGGAAATAAATTATTTGACTCATTTAAAGTTTTTTACTCATAATATGGATGAATTTAAACATGTTTCAATTAAAAATAACTTAATAGACAAATTAATCTTTGAAATTAAGTTTTGGGTTTTAATGTTGTGAATCTGTACAGGGATTTCTTTCTTAAAAATATCAAACCATTACTTCCTTTTGTTTTTGGGTGATCCTTTTGAGTTCTATAAGCCTATAAATTCCCTTGTTCAAATTTCGTGAAATATTCTATAAATGATATGAGTTCTCTATCCATTTTCCAAGCATGTAAAAAACCTCACCCTCTCTCCTCTATTATAGGGTGTTGTGTTTTCAAAAGATAATACCAGGAATCTTTAGTGATCAGTTTTAGGTGAAGAACATGTATATGTGGTTTGAGTTAAGATTCCTTGATGAACATTTACATTTACATCAAAAACCTTGAGGTTGTAATTTCCTTACCATGTAGAGTCCATGTATATGATCTTTATCATGATATGATGATGTCTGTTGATGTTCTTTAGACATGTTGTGTAACAGCCCGAGATTTTATGAAAAATTTTCTTTTTAATTTCACTAATGTCTTGTGTTGTACGCTACACCGAAAGGAGCTTGCACAACACACATCCTTGACTTTCCTTGCATTACACGCAATCACGACCTTCCTCGATAGCGTGTGTAGTACGCAATAACGAGTTTCACTAAACAACAATATGCTATTAAAATATTATTAAAACTAGCCATTATGAATAGTAATAACCACTTTTTGAAATTTTGTAAATTTTATTTTTCAAAATGGAATTCATTTTTGGATTCGGAATATTGAAATTAGCTTAGGGTGAAATTTTGGTACTTTTCGGATAACTTTCATATTCTGGTGAATAGTGAAAATTACTAAATTATAATTAAAAACAACTTTTTTAATCGAAATAATTAATAGTGATAAATTATTAATTTGAGTGGTTTTAAAGTACATTTAGAATATATTTTTACAATTTAATACAATGTTGTTCATTGGATGTAATTTCACATTTAAACGAGTTATAAACAAGTGTCAATCTTTTGAAAGTTATTATCTCTTAAAAACACGCTATTTGTTTTGACGACGGGAACTAATTTTTAAATTTATTAATGCAACTGATATGTTCTGAATTTGTTAAAATAGACATAATTTTTGAATTCATAATATCAAATATAACTTAGGTCTAATTTTTGGTATTTTTCTGGAAACTTTCATTTTTTGATGAATAGTGAAACCACTAAGTGGTAGTTAAAAAAAACTGAATTTTTCATAAAACTTAATTTCACCACTTCTGTGAGTGGAATTTCAAAAATCCGAGAGACACGGTTGATGTTAGTAAGTTAAATTTGGTTCAATGAGATGAAAATAATTTTTGTTGAATAGTAACGTTTTACTTTTTTTTACCACGGTTAAAAGTAAATATGGTAATTAAGGGTAAAAATGATATTATTATTACCCTAAAACATGTCCTAATTCTATTGCATAAGTGTAATTCGACCAAAAACAACCTTAGGAATAAAATATGACCATTTAGGCCCACTTGGATTAGATTAGGACATTTATTATTAATTTATTTAAAGAAGGGTTAAAATAGTTAAAATCAAAGTTTAATAAGTAAATAATTTTTAATATGGGGTTATACATAAGATAAATTCGACTATAAATATTTATTAGAAATCTAAAAATATTTCCTACATAATGGTATTTTATTTGTAATTTTTTAGACATTAAATAATTTAATTTATTTATAACACAAAGATGATGCAGTAATTATCTTATTAATGAAATACTGACATAATTGATATTATAAATACCTAAATAAGTATAATTTGAGACTTTTTATGAATTTAAACTAATTTTATAGGTTAATATGACATGTTAGGATTAAGTTAATTAACTTTTGTCTAAGTAATAATTCTGTTATGAGTTTCAAAAAAATCAACTATTGAATAGTGTCAAAATTGACATAAAATAGTTTTTAAAACAAATATTATATTGTTAATTGTTATTTTATTCCTAAAAATCTAAGTTTCGGCCAAATGATTTAGATAAGGTTATATATATTAATAAAACACAACTGGGGGGTCGCTTGGATGTATATGGTAAGTTTATTAACTATATAATATTAAAATACAAAGTTACATGGAAAATGTCAATCTAATTAACTAAGAGTTAAAACTAAAAGATAAGGTTAATATAATGACCTAAACTTGTCTAACTTCTATTGGATGAGAGGATTTCGACCCATACCCACCTTATCTTCGAAATAACTCAATTTGGAGCTATTTAAAACCGAACTTGACTTTATAATAAAATAATATTTTTAGTTATTCCAAAGGTGCCCCTCTCCTCCCTTATAAAAGGGCACATCCTCCCCCTCTTCCTCACACCACTTTGAGACTTAAATATCGTCCAACCCCTGAAAATTTCTTCTCTCCACTTCCCTAGAAACATCCTAGAGGTTCTGGTCTTCTTCAAAGACCTATTTTAGTTCCCTAAAAGGAGGTCTCAAAGAAGCACTTCAAAGAAGAGGTAATGTCCGTTACCGATTCTTTCATCTTTATATCTTCTTCCACTTATTATTATTTAGTTGTTTCATTATGAAGTAATAAAATCAGTATCACTCATATACTGATATGTAATTATAATTATGAAACAACCCTATTTCACCATCTATCCATCCTACAGAAAAATAAATCACCGCGCGTGCGTACGTATGGAATATCGTCTCCACGTCGTGGTGTAATCTATTTTCCACCACCACCTTACTTGGATGGGTATAATGGTGTAAATAATGACTATATATGACTATTATAAAGTGATATTGATTCTGAAATAGTATACATACACTCCAACACAATTCCACGATCATAGGAATGATATCATCATTCGTGCGTATGTACGGAATACCGTCACCACGATGTGATGCGACTCGTTCTACATGATCTTCATTTCATAATGATTATATAAATGAATTGAATGAATGAATATGATATATATTACACTAATACCATTCTGGAAATGAGGTATCTATAACCTAAAGAGAAGAATAAGAATTTATTCGACAAAACACGCATAAGAACAAAAAGTAATAAACACCCGAATAACAAGTAGTAATGAAATATTACTAATAATAAACTAATAATATGACCATATATGATATCATAAAAATAAGTATGATTCTTTAATAAGTCAATAACATTATTTAAATCATTATACAGGAGGTTCGGACACGTACAAAGCATATCAGACCAAAGGTAAGTGAAATATCACAATCTCATTTTTATCCGAGATTGTTTATACTTTGGTATTTACTGAGGTGTATTTTATCATCCACATCCATGTTTCCCCAATATGTAATATTTATATCCTTATAAAATATTTTATATCCAATTTTACCCTTCGGTGAGTTTTTAGTAAAAGATATGTAAGGAATCTTTTGTCGTTTTTCGAACGAGGTACTTTTTGACTTTTTCGACAAAAGTACGAGAACAATGTTTTTTTAACTTATACGGCATGAATGGATTTTTAAAACATTATTTCCAAGAATCTTCCTTCAAAAGTTTTCAAGTTTATTTTTAATCAAATTCTTTTAGTTTAGAATTGTACGACATGTTAAGAAAGGAAAAGTGTTTTTGAAGCAGAAAGGATATTTTCCTCAAGAATGGAGTTCAAGTGTTTTATCAAAATTATTTTCCATATAAGATAATATAGGGTTCTGATTTTATCCCTATCATTATATTGATATGATTATTTTGTGATGGAATTATTTTTATGAATTCATTTATCTTATATGAATCTTTTTGTGATGTCCATGTACGTCAAGCTTCGGGTCTCTACAGTTGGTATCAGAGGAAAAGTTTAGTCAACCTTTGGAAACTAGGATGCGAGAACTTTAGTGAGATCCCTAGAGATATTTCTAAGGTATGTCTAGGGATGTCCCTAAGGTTAAGAATACGTATAGGTTATAGTCCTAGAATTACGCTAACGATAATATAATTAAACCTATGATGTTAGATATTGAAGGTACTCCCCCTTTATTATGTTGTTTTCCCTAGCATGACTTTTGCCTCTCACACTATTCTTTTTGGGTTTTAGACGATGGCTGGAACCCGAAGGAACCGTGTTGATCAATGCAATGGACAATGCAATGATTGTCCTCCTGAACAAACAAATGTTATGGGAGATGGAGTGAAAAATCTTATTGCTATACTTACACAAGCTATGAATCATTCTGGACTTCCAAATGAGCAGAGAAGGGAACAATATTCTATTGAGTGCTTCATGAGGCAACATCCACCTTCTTTCAGTGGGTCTTCTGATCCACTTGTTGCTGAAAAATGGATTAGTACTACTGAAAAGATATTTTTAGTTCTTCAATGTTCTGAACATGATAAAGTCGTCTTAGCAGTATATCGTTTGGAAGGTGAAGCTGATCAATGGTGGAATATTATCAAGAATACGAGGCAAAGAGATGAAATTGAGTCCATGGAATGGGACGAGTTCAAGAACTTATTTTTCAATAAGTACTTCCCTCGTATTCTTCAAACAAAGATGGAGAAGGAGTTTCTTGAACTAAAGAAAAAGGATTATGAATCTGTTGGTATATATGAAGCGAATTTTACAAGGCTTGCAAGGTATGCATCTGGATTTATCATTCAACCTGAAAGTAAAGTTGATTGATTCTTCAGTGGCTTAAAACCAAATCTTCGAAGGGCATTAGCTATAAGAGACTTCAGTAGCTATGAAGAAATTGTGCGTTGTGCTGTCAAGGTAGAAATGGAAGTTGGTGTTACTTATCCATCTCATATTTTTGACAAGAAACGAAAGATGGAGAAATCTCAGAATAATGGTTAAAAGAAGATGAATGTTTTCTTATGCTCAAAGTGTGGAAAGAAGCATGGTGGAGATTGTCTTAAAGGGACAAGTAAATGTTTCAAATGTGGAAAGGAAGGTCATCGGGCATTTGAATGCCGCAATGATAGGAAGAAGATGCCTAATGATGTAAACAAAGGAAGGGATACACAGAATGAACCTACTGCACTTCAATGCTTCAAGTGCAAGGAAATGGGGAATTATGCTAATAAATGCCCTAATCCAAGGGTTAGTGATGATCGATGTGAGCAACCACTTAAGGCAAAGGAAAAAGGGAAGTCACATGTGATCACCATTGGTGATGTTGAATATGACAACGATGTGGTGGAATGATTAATTGTTTATGTAATGGGATTCCAGAATAATGTTGTATATAGTATCATGGAATATTTGAATATTTATGTTTTGGTTTTCAGTAATTTTATGGCATCGGTAACCATGAAAAGTGGTTGAAATATTTTTGGAAAGTAGATGATATGCACATAATGAAGGGATAAAGAGAATCCAATATGTTTGATAGTATTCATGAGCTCATGATTGATATAAGGACTAAGTGATATCATGGTTTGAGTATATAGAATTTTGAGGATTTTGGTATGTGGAAAGTGTTAACTTTTAACTGCATTCATGTCTTTACTAAGGTTTAATGGGTATTCATTTTTCAAGAGAATACATCATTAAGGAATTCACATTATTGGAATGTGACCAACAAGATATATGGGGGGAAAATGATGGTATTCACATGCTTGGTTGATGACATTTCAAGCTATCGTTTTCTTTATACTATGAGCTTGGACTGAAGTATTTTAGATAAGCCTAAAGATTGGAATGGATTATGTTAACCATAAGTTAGTATTGTTTAAGGATAGAACTATTTTGATATTATTTATGTGATGTTATTGTAATGTAGTTTTAGAAAAAGGATAACCTACAGGACGGGTGACAGCCCATCGCGTCGGACAAGGCTGTGGGAATCAAACCCACAACCGAAGTGCGATTGGACTTTATCGCCTACCACTGGCCTACAGGAAGTCCCTGTTTAGTAGAAACTAGTTTTATTATATTAAGCAGTATGATATATGAAGTATAAGTCCATTTTAGGAACTTTATACGATTAATCTCACTATAGATGGACTTCTGTATTTTTTGATAACTTTTCTAACCTTTTGTTTGAGACAGATGGAATGACCCATCATTCTATCACATGATCTGCTAACACATCACGAATGACAAATTCAACTTCATTTATTTAAGAGATGAAGTGGAAATTGTCCAAAGAATGACAAACAGTGAGACTATACCAAAATCACAAAAGTATTTCTTCTAATTCCAATTTCATCAACTTTAAGGAAATGATCTTAAAAACCAAAAATGTTGTCCTAGTGCTCTTATATCTGATGAACCATATGGTACCCTAGATCATCACAAATTTATGGCCTTGTGATTGCTGGCTTTTCCATAGCCATTTTCTCTACCACTCTCCATCAGAACATTATGGTTAGATTTCTCTTCCATATCTATATTTTAACCTATGTGGAAACCGAGTGATTAGTTTATTTTGGTAATCGTTACATTTCATACTTTAGTTTTTAAAGCCAAGTTTTGGTATTCCTTTTAACGATGTGGGATTCTATTAAAGAAACTTTCGAGTAGTAAACCATTTATAACCCCGACGAATTTCGAGGGCGAAATTCATTTTAAGGGGGGTAGAATGTAACAGCTCGAGATTTTTTGAAAAATATTCTTTTTAATTTCATTAATGTCTTGTGTTGTACGCTACACCAAAAGGAGCTTGCACAACACGCATCCTTGACTTGCCTTGCATTACACGCAGTCACGACCTTCCTCGATAGCGTGTGCAGTACGCAATAACGAGTTTCACTAAACAACAATATGCTATTAAAATATTATTAAAACTAGCCATTATGAATAATAATAACCACTTTTTGAAATTTTGTAAATTTTATTTTTCAAAATGGAATTCATTTTTGGATTTGGAATATCTAAATTAGCTTAGGGTGAAATTTTGGTACTTTTCGGATAACTTTCATATTCTGATGAATAGTGAAAATTACTAAATTATAATTAAAAACAACTTTTTTAATCGAAATAATTAATAGTGATAAATTATTAATTTGAGTGGTTTAAAGTATATTTATAATATATTTTTACAATTTAATACAATGTTGGTCATTGGATGTAATTTCACATTTAAACCAGTTATAAACAGTTGTCAATCTTTTGATAGTTATTATCTCTTAAAAACAGGCTATTTTTTTTGACGACGGGAACTAATTTTTAAATTTATTAATGCAACTGATATGTTCTGAATTTGGTAAAATAGACATCATTTTTGATTTCATAATATCAAATATAACTTAGGTCTAATTTTTGGTATTTTTCTGGAAACTTTCATTTTTTGATGAATAGTGAAACCACTAAGTGGTAGTTAAAAAAAACTGAATTTTTCATAAAACTTAATTTTACCGCTTATGTGAGTGGAATTTCAAAAATCCGAGAGACACAGTTGATTCCAGTAAGTAAAATGTGGTTTAATGAGATGAAAATAATTTTTGGTGAATAGTAACTTTTTACTTTTTTTGACCACGGTTAAAAGTAAATAGGGTAATTAAGGGTAAAAATGATATTATTATTACCCTAACACATGTCCTAATTCTATTGGATAAGTGTAATTCAACCAAAAACAACCTTAGAAATAAAATATGACCATTTAGGCCCACTTGGATTAGATTAGGACATTTATTATTAATTTATTTAAAGAAGGGTTAAAATAGTTAAAATCAAAGTTTAATAAGTAAATAATTTTTAATATGGGGTTTTACATAAGATAAATTCGACTATAAATATTTATTAGAAATATAAAAATATTTCCTACATAATGGTATTTTATTTTTAATTTTTTAGACATTAAATAATTTAATTTATTTATAACACAAAGATGATGCAGTA
Organism: Viscum album; assembly: GCA_963277665.1. Classification (NCBI taxonomy): domain Eukaryota; kingdom Viridiplantae; phylum Streptophyta; class Magnoliopsida; order Santalales; family Viscaceae; genus Viscum; species Viscum album. Next base: position 48,212,409 of record OY728152.1, on the reverse strand, counting down.
ATTATCTTATTAATGAAATACTGACATAATTGATATTATAAATACCTAAATAAGTATAATTTTAGACTTTTTATGAATTAAACTAATTTTCTAGGTTAATATGACATGTTAGGATTAATTTAATTAACTTCGGTCGAAGTAATAATTCTGTTATGAGTTTCAAAAAAATCAACTATTGAATAGTGTCAAAATTGACATAAAATAGTTTTTAAAACAAATATTATATTATTAATTGTTATTTTATTCCTAAAAATATAAGGTTCGGCCAAATGACTTAGATAAAGTTATATATATTAATAAAACACAACTTGGGGGTCTCTTGGATGTATATGGTAAGTTTATTAACTATATAATATAAAAATACAAAGTGACATGGTAAATGTCGATCTAATTAACTAAGAGTTAAAACTAAAAGATAAGGTTAATATAATGACCTAAACTTGTCTAAATTCTATTGGATGAGAGGATTTCGACCCATACCCACCTTATCTTCGAAATAACTCAATTTGGAGCAATTTAAAACCGAACGTGACTTTATAATAAAATAATATTTTTAGTTATTCCAAAGGTGCCCCTCTCTTCCCTTATAAAAGGGCACATCCTCTCCCTCTTCCTCACACCACTTTGAGCCTTCAATCTCGACCAACCCCTGACAATTTCTTCTCTCCACTTCCCTAGAAACATCCTAGAGGTTCTGGTATTATTCAAAGACCTATTTTAGTTCCCTAAATGGAGGTCTCAAAGAAGCACTTCAAAGAAGAGGTAATGTCCGTTACTGATTCTTTCATCTTTATTTCTTCTTCCACTTCTTCTTCATTAGTTGTTTCATTATGAAGTAATAACATAAGTATCACTCATATACTGATATGTTATTATAATTATGAAACAACCCTATTTCACCATCTATCCATCCTATGGAAATAGAAATCACCGCGCATGCGTACGTACGGAATACCGTCTCCACACCGTGGTGTAATCTATTTTCCACCACCACCTTAATTGGATGGGTATAATGGTGTAAATAATGACTATATATGAATATTATAAAGTGATATTGATTCTGAAATAGTATACATACACTCCAATACAATTCCACGATCCTAGGAACGATATCATCACTCGTGCGTACGTACGGAATACCGTCTCCACGATGTGATGCGACTCGTTCTACACGATATTCATTTCATAATGATTATATAAATGAATTGAGTGAATTAATATGATATATATTACACTAATACCATTCTGGAAATGAGGTATCTATAACCTAAAGATAAGAATAAGAATTCATTCGACAAAACACGTATAAGAACAAAAAGTAATAAACACCCGAATAACAAGTAGTAATGAAATATTACTAATAATAAGCTAAGAATATGACCATATATGATATCATAAAAATAAGTATGATTCTGTAATAAGTCAATAACATTATTTAAATCATTATACAGGAGGTTCGGACACGTACAAAGCATATCGGACCAAAGGTAAGGGAAATATCACAATCTCATTTTTATCCGAGATTGTTTATACTTTGGTATTTACTGGGGTGTTTTTTATCATCCACATCCATGTTTCCCCAATATGTAATATTTATATCCTTCTACAATAGTTTATATCCAATTTTACCCTTCGGTGAGTTTTTATTAAATGATATGAAAGGAATCTTTTGTCGTTTTTCGAACGAGGTACTTTTTGACTTTTTCGACAAAAGTACGAGAAGAATGTTTTTTTAACTTATACGGCATGAATGGATTTTTAAAACATTATTCCCAAGAAGCTTCCTTTACAAGTTTTAAAGTTTATTTTTAATCAAATTCTTTTAGATTAGAATTGTACGACATGTTAAGAAAGGAAAAGTGTTTTTGAAGCAGAAAGGATATTTTCCTCAAGAATGGAGTTCAAGTGTTTTATCAAAATTATTTTCCATCTAAGATAATATAGGGTTCTTATTTTATCCCTATAATTATATTGATATGATTATGTTGTGATGGAATTATTTTTATGAATTCATTTATCTTATATGAATCGTTTTGTGATGTCACGATGTTTAAGAATTCCATTTTTATTACATGGGTTATGCAATGATGTATGATTTATGATTTTGTGGCACACATAAGAATGGAATCATTATGAGATGGGTGGGACCTATATCTACCTCCAATGCATTGGGTAAAGATTTTTTATCTCATGATATAGACATGGCTGGAATGGTAGGTTATACCAGTTCAGTGAAACAGGACTGAAACGAGGGTGACTCGGTTCAGAAATGGACTTTGTCCAGTAAGATAGTCTTGGCAATGAGTCTTGACTAATAAGATATGATTCTCTATGATTATGTGTGTATGACACAATGTTTCATGTTTTAAGTTATGATTATTGGCATTTCATTTCACTACAATGATTTATCCCATGTTATGAAATTATTCTCTCTTTTGTAGGTTAAGATATCCAAAATGTTATGTTCTTATGAAAATGATGTGATTGATATTTCTTTTGTTTACCCTTACTGAGCATTTGAGCTCACCCTTTTATGTTTTCTTTTCCCTAGGATATAAATAATGGTTTTAGGTAAAAAAAAGGAAGATCTTTATGGGAGATGTTGAAGATCTTTCACCACTATTAGAAGATTATATTCTGAGTTTCCAAAGACACTAAACTATTACGATCCTTGTGTGTGTGTTTTTGTTATGTACTAAGTATTCCACAAAAGTAATGTAAAGTCCATGTACGTCAAGCTTCGGGTCTCTACTTGTTGAGTTTGTTCACATGTGTTCAAGTTTTATATTTTTTTCACACTCATAATATTCTATACGTGACTTTATATGATACCGTGGTTTCATTATGTTATATTTTGGTATATGGTATGTTGTTATTGTTTTATGCATGGTAATAAAGTGAAAGGTTGCCCCAGCATGGCTCAGTATCCCTAGAGGGGTACAGTGTTTAGATGTTTCATGTGACTTGATGATAAGACTAAGACAGATGGGGGAAGATGGATTTGTGTGGCTTGACCTAGGGGCATGACGATCATATATGACTGGACCTATGATATGATATCAAGGCATGATGGTCTATGTTACCTAACTAGTATGCAGATAATAGGGCATGATGATCTATGTGACCTCACCTATGTGGTGGAAGTGGGGAATGATGGCCTTTATAACCTGACCTGGGAGATAGTGATAGGGTATAGTGCATTATTGTGGTTTAAACTAGAGTCTTATGGATGTTATGTATATTGATAAGCTTTGAGGATAGATCCTTTTTTTTATTTATCCACAACCATTCTGATATCTTCCAATAAGTAGCCAAAATAGGTACAACTGGGGTTTGTGGTGGCTTGGTTAGCACATGGAAGATTGGTATCATTTTTTACTTGTGTGTACATTTATTTATTATCATTTAATACACTATTATTCATGTGAACTCATGTTAAGGATACATTGATGGTGTCCTATTGTGGGTCAATACTCACACCCTCCATGGGCATCTCGATGTATATACAAATTTCATGAATATGGATCTAAGCAAGGGAAAGGGACAAATGGTAGATGGTTGATCCATAGAGCATAGAGCTATAGGTGGGACCGAGATAGATTTTTGGGGTTATCATAGTTTTATTATTTTAATTAATTTCTATAATATTATAATTTAGTTTGGCTTTCCACTTTGGAACATACTTATTATTTTATGACATGTATGTCATCTATTAGTTATTCATGATTACTCTGATTATTTATTATATTATTTGTTATTTGTTATTTGTTATTTGTTATTTGTTCTATGATATGATAATGAGGGTATAGTATCTCTATTTATGGACTTATACTCTCAGTACTAGTCGGTGGCCTCTTAAATACTAGGAGGCATACATGAGGTCATGTGTCGCTCTGGTTTGGGCCCGGTGGTTTGGTCTGGGTGTTAAAAATAGTATCAGAGGATATTTTTATACTTTCCTTTTGGAAAAACCTGGGACGTGGTATAAAAGAGATAGATGTGTGGAAAACATGTAGGATATTTTACATGTTCTTGGACAACACATGTGTAAAGAACCTCAAAGTTAACATGGAGTGGTGAATTGGCATGATGAAGTCCTATATTGGGTACCGGAAACCCTTAAACTGGCCTTTAGAAAATGAAGAAAAATGATTTGTAGTCAAACATGGATAGGATTTTTGTTACTATTTTTATTGGATTTCGAGTGAGCTTGTGCATCATGATTAGGCATGTCTATTCACATTCCATATATATACTAATTTATAGGATATGTATTATTTATTTAATTAAATTCCATAAATTGTGTTTTCTATTTGGGATATAATTGAATTATTTGTTGGGTGATATATCTATTATTCATGATGTTATGATATATATGTTTTGGCATTAATGATTAGAACTTGTTCATGCTATTTTTTTGTATATATATTGATATAACTAACATGTTGGGATAAAGACCTTAGTCAGTGCTATGATGGATATACCTTGGGTTGAGGAGAGACTCCCAGGAAAACCTTTGTGTGATCTCATAGACTGGTTATGATCACTCTTAAATGTTTTAAGTGTTTTATTCACTTTATAGATTCTACCTCAGAGAAGTTTAATTGGACTGCCACCATAGGTATCCTAGGATACTCTCATTCTAGTACTATTGGTGCTGGAGGGTGTACCATGGCATTATTCTTTATCGGCATAAGTGATTCAGGCTAAAAATCCAATTTAAGAAGGTCTCTTTTCGATTATTCTTATCTAAGGTAGAACTATTTAGAAGACCATGATTGATCATGCTCAGGATTTCTAGCTCTAGTATCTCCCATTATTCTAGGGTACCGGTGTCATATAGGATATAGAGGACTAGATGGAAATTATCAAGAGACTTTTCAAGATGTTCTAGACTCTGAAGGGGGGGTATGTGATTCTAGTGACCTTCAGGTTCTAATGACCTACCATGAGTTAGTGGACCTCCTTGATTCAAACTAAGAGACAAAAGGGTCTTACTTGGGAGACCTTCAAGGAGCTATTTCTCAAGAAATAATTTTCTGACATGATGAATTTGTACCATGACCATGATTCCATGGAGTTATAGTAGGGTTTTATGACTATCTCTACATATTCTCTCTTTTTATGGAGTTACTTCATTTTACTCCTTTGTTTGGTTAGGAATGAGACATAGAAGCCTAGGGATTTTGGGATAGGACTCTGATTGAAGCTTGGGTATCAAGTTAGGAGATTTTATCTAAGGATGTACACATGGGTTCTCTTCAAGTTCCTATCCTTTGATAAGGGTATAGAGGAGGATAGGACAATAGGTTTACTTTTTGACCATAGAAGGCTAGTGATTGAGCTTTCTTCAACTACTATGGGAGTTTCTTATAGTAGTAGGAAGATGAAGGTTTACCGAGAACAGTAGGGTAGTAGACAGTCAAATTTGAGTAGAATCTCTTCAACACATTCTTCTAGGGAAAGGGGTCCTTAGTGTTATAACTGCGGAAAATGGGGGTTATATTACCTCATTCCCTATACTTGATATCAAGTTCCATTGTTGTAGCAAGATCAGGGATCTACAGTGTTTCTTCTCAAAGGATTCATGAATGATGTCTCACAGGGGTTCAAGAAAGATGTAAGAATCGATCCATGGGGTAGTTTAGGGTCCCCAACAGTAGGCCCAAATGATGAAGAATTAGAAAAGTCATGTTTATTGGGGACAAGGTCATGGAGCTGAGGTATTTCATGTATATATAGTGTATTAGACTATTATTGATGATAGAGGGGGATTTTCAACTATATGATTTACGATATTGATCATATCAACCTTATCTACTACCTTGTTTGATATTAGTGATTCTCATTCCTTCATATCTTCACAAGTAGTTTCTATACTTGACATTATAGTAAAGTTATCCTCTGAGTTAATTTCCCATGATACATCGTTAATAATAAAAGAGAACCATCAACATTAATTCCCATAGTGTCCTATAGTAATTTCTAGTTATATAAATCTATGGGACTTCATGATTTTGGAGATGAATAGATTCGATTTGACTGTCTGTATAGAATAGCTGAAACAAAATTCGAGATCACATTGATTTCTATTAGATAAATTTTTTGTTCACTTCTCTAAAGGTAGATAATTTCATGATGACTATAGAGTGGTAAATAGGGGTAAGTAGATTTATTCTATACTTTTTTCAGCTTGGGATGATCACACAGTAGATAGTGAGATTAGATATTTTAGCAGGATCTATGGTATACCCCTCAACGTTTCTTCTAGTTGTGGATCTCTATTAGGATTTATTTCTAGATGAATTCATAGGACTTATTCTTAATAGAGGAGTTTACTTTGATATTGATCTCATGTTGTGTGTACATCCCATTTTGATACCCCCTTATCATATATCTCAAACTAAGCTGGAGGAGCTCAAGGTGCATCTTGATGACTTGGAGTAGAATGGATTTATTAGGCTGAGTATTTAACCATGGGGTGCACCGATATTATTATACAAGAAAAAGGATGGTATTATTTGACTCTATATTGATTACTAAAAGTTTAACCTGATGATAATGAATAAAATATGTCCTTTTCCCAGGATCGATGATCTTTTTAATCAGTTATGGGGAACACAGTGATTATCCAAGATTGATCCTCAATTAGGTTATCACCAGCTATGGGTTAGAGAATATAAAACCCCAAAGATATTATTTTAGAGAAGTTATGGGATATACGAGTACTTGGTTATGTTTTTTGGATTGATGAATGTACTGGTAGTGTTCATGGAACTCATGAAAAAGATCTCACACCCTTACCTAGACTTATTTATCATGGTTCTCATTGAAAATTTCCTCATTTAATCACCAACACTGAAAAAACATGCTAGAAATATTGAGATAGTTTTGAGTATTCTTTTGGCACATTAGATTTACCCCAAGTTTTCAAATTGTAACTTCTTGATTTATGAGGTGAATTTTTTGGTGCATGTGTTGTCTTAGATAGGAATATCCATGGACCTAAAGAAAGTGGAGGCAATGATGTCCTAGACACATCCCCATAATTGTTAGACTAATAACAATGATCCAACATATCCCATGTACTTTAGGATTTGATGATATCAAATACCCTTTATACAATATAGATGAACTTGTTTTCTAAGTGTGTTTATTGGGTTTTATTAAATTACTATGTTTTTTGGTTAATTTCCTTAAATATGGATTCTGAATTATTTTGGATGGAATCCTAGTAAGTATGGAAAAATCATTTATGTAGAATTTTTGCTACATGATAAAAACATATACATTGATCAATTTCCTATGTAAATGAAATAGATACTTCAATCGATAACATTATGAAATCACCTATGTGGAAATTTCCTACTTAGAAAAGATAACCTACAAGATAAATTGACTACATGATCAATTAAATACAAAAAATGGTTACATGGAGTAATCATATATATGGGAAATCTCTTACATGATTATTTATCCATGTAAATTTGTTATGTACAGAAATCGGTTATGTGAATCATCTACATGGTGAAATCAGCTATGTTACTTTAATCAGCTACATCGGTTTTAATGAACCATCAATTAGAAAAAAATGGATACATAATTTCAATAGGCTATGTCAGATTCAGGTATGTGAATGAAAATACTATGTGATTCAATTTGGATACATGCAGTAAAATCAGCTACATTTATTCAATTCTGTAAATTGGATTCATTGTGATGCAAGTTGGTATTTATTACCATTGATTTAATCGAATGAGAATTTTAATATTTTGGTACAATCCATAAATGTTTGATTTCCTATTTAAGATAAAATAAAATATAATAAAATAAAAATACCAAGATAGAATACAAGGACGATATATTTTATTTTTTTGTTGCTGTTATTGAGGTATTTTTCATGGAGAATGATGTGTCATTGATCCCTATTTTTATATAGAAATTTATATTGAATTTAAATAAGAATTAGTCCATGTATTTCAAATAAATTTATGTGATAATGAACCTTTTCATGATAAGTTAAGTGAAAACGTGAATATAGATAATTCTTTCTCAAAGATCTCCAAAAACAACACCCTATTTTTCTACACAAATAAGGAAGAAGAAGCCTCATTTCAGAAATTGTGATTTTTAACAATTTTTACTAAGTTCATAAGACTCTCCTTGAGATTATTATTATTTATATCATTTATCTTAGAGATATTTCTTTTTCTATCAACTGTATCTTACAGCTATGAAAAAAATATGTAAAAATATTCATTTTTTATCTTTCATTTTAAAGGTTATCAGTAAAATAACCTTTAAAGGTTATTTCTTATAAAGATTTTCTAGAGCCCGATTGAAATATCTTATTCTTTTACTAAGTTTCGACTACTTTTACTCACTCATGTTGACCCTAGAAGAAGGATTGGTTTAGTGAAAATCATCACACTCACGAAGAAGAGTGGTGGTGGAGTGGACTAGGGGACTTTTATTCCCGGAACTACTATAAATATCTCTTTATCAGTTAATATTCTTTATGATTTTATTTCCACTGCATGATTTGTTAAAGGGATGAATATAAATTAGTCATAAAAAATATTTTTTGGTTTTTTAAAATGGATAAAATTTTAAAGAACTCAATCCCCAATATTGCGTCTTAATACGATCATTCTCTGACAACATTTAGTATCAGAGGTAGTTATTCTTGAGTTCTCAACTATAAAATTTTAAATATAAATATCTTTTAAAAAATGGATGCTATTAATAAAAATAGATAATGAATTTCTATGGTCAGAGAAACTTATTTCAATGGTGAGAATTATGGTTTTTGGAAGGCATAGATGATCATATATATAAAGAAACTTGTTTTGAAGTTTTATCTTAAAGTCTTGAAGCAATATGAAATTAAAAAGACAAAACCAAAAACTTGGGATGTAGAAACTGAAGAAAATTGTGATCTTAATTCTAAAGCTATGAATGATATAATCTTTGGACTAGGTCTGGATGAGTTCAAAAAAGTTTCTCAATGTCAAACAGCTCATGAAATGTGGAATACAATTCGGGTTTCTTATGGAGTAATAGATAATGTGTGGGCTCTTAGATATAATAATTCCAAACTAATGTTTGATACTTTTATAATAATGGATGGTAAAAGAATCATAAATTTTAATAGAAGACTTATATAAGTTGTAAATAATGTATCAAATTTAGGGACACCTATTATTGAACCATATATGGCCTTGAAAGATCTCATAATACTACCACCAAGGTGAAGTGGTATTTAGGATACTATTAGATAATCAAGAGAGGTAAAAAAACATCAAAATAAAATATATTATTGGTACATTGATGATGTATGAGGAAAATATAGAAGATGAGCCTGGATAAAATATGTTAGTTAAGAAGGATAATGTTTATTTAAATTTAACAACTTTAATGGATGAAAATAATTGTAAAGAATTTTAGATAACTGACTCATCGGATGAAAATTCTTCAATTAGTTTTATTATAAACAGTGAGCTTGCTCACTTTTCTAAAAAATTGAAGAATTTCTATAAAAAAAGTGGTTTTAATAAACCTTTAAATAAATAAAATAATAAAAATAGAAATTATTGGGAAGTAAGATGTTATGAGTGAAAAAAGCTTAGACACATCAAACCTGATTCTCTACAAATTCAAGTTGAAAAAAATCTAGAAAATAAATACTTCAATAAATTTGGTTACAATAATAAGTCCAATAAATAAACAAAAGAAACATAGAATTCTTAATAGGATTCTAGTGATGTTTTATCTTCAGAATCAAAAGCTGATAATTCTAATCTGAAATCAAACATGTGTTATAAGGAACATACTGATGAGGTACATTCTTTATATTCTTCTGAGCAAGAAACTAAATCAAAAAATGAAGATTTATCTTTTCAGGAACTAGATGAATATTTTTTCATGTCATAAGATAAATATGAATATTTAAAAAAATAAAAATAAAACTCTCAATAAATATTATGAAGTGATTGTTAATTAAATGGAAGACTTAACTAAAAAAATTCTAAATTTATAACCCAAACTAGAAAATCCTATTGCATCATATATTGAACATGGAAATAAAATTGAAAATTTACCCAAAGAATTTTAAGAATATAAATATACTTCTAGTGTATTATAAAAAGGAGAAAACTATTTATATAAAATTATTAGTAATAATAAAACTCACAAAAATATATTTGGAATAGGATTTCTAGGTGAAAACCCAAAGTTTTACAAGAACTATTTTTACTTGGTTCTAAGAATTAAAATCTTCCAAAAATTACTTATTTTAATTATGGTGATCTTTGAAACTATGAAAATTATTTTAGTTTTAGAAACTCACAGTTTTGTGGAGTTAAAAATTGTAACACTCCAAGATTTTAAAAATAAATTTAAATGAATGAAACACTGTGTCTCTACATAATTAAACTTTTTTTAAGGAGATAGTTATAAACTAGTCGTTAAACATAATTTATCCACTTCTGTGTTTAGAATTTCAAAAAAGGGACATACATGGTTGCTATTAGTAAATTATTTGGAGTATGATATGACCAACATAATTTTTGGTGAATAATAACATACCTTTTATGAATATTAACATACCCTTATGAATAGTAATATAACCCTTATGAATAGTAAATCTTCCAAATATATAGCAACCTTAACCATTAATTTATAATAATAAGCGAATCTTATAAGTTAAAATATGATCATTATATAAGTGTTGGTATTTTTAAAGTCATAAATATTTAATTAGAATTTTATGATTAATTAAATAATTTAAATGAAATTTTATTTTCATAAAATGTAATCATAAATTATTATTTTATTTTCTTATGGTTATAAGATAATTTTATGAGACCCTAATTAATTTTTCAAGGTGTTATAAAATGGGTAATCGTTTTAATTTATTATTTTTAGAATAAATTAGGATTTTATTTAAAAATTAAATTTATCATATTTAGAAAATTATTTTGATAAAATTGGGTTCATTTTTTAATTATAAAAGTATAAAAATGGTTAGGGTTAATTTTTGGGATTTTTCTGAAATACTTGAATTTTTTGGTGAATAGTGAAATTTGATAATTTAGTAAATTTTCTAAATAAATGAACTTCTGCATCATGCTTGAGTCATGTATGTTGTAAATGGAAATTATCTCAAACTTACACGAAATTATTACTATATTTTTTCATTTAATAATCACTACTTTTCTTGTGGAAAAAATAACAAAATGATGAATAAAATAATGGAAAACTCCTCCTCTCCTCCACTATAAATACCACCCTCACCCCCCCCCCCCCCCCTCTTCCTCTCACACCTATAAAGATATGATAATTGTTCAAATTATTCCCAAAACCCTTCCCAAGTCTATTTCCCACATCCAAGACCTACTGGTATCACCAAAAGGCCAAAACCAAAGGCCTTAAGTAGGATCTCAATGAGAAGAGACCAAGAGGTAAAGATCCTCTTTCATTTTCTTATGTTTTCTTTTCAATTATTTATTTTCTTATACTCTATTATCCTAATATTATCCAAGAGGCCTGAAAGATAAATTATTATATATATTATGTATTTTTATTATGTTTTTGTAATAATTCATCATCATACATCTTCTCTTCTTCCTCTTATTTTAAGAATAAAAACATCATTTATGATGTGTCGATTTACCAAAATCGTGGACAATGTGTTTTCAATTTCAATTACTTCCTTCAAAACTGGTTATAAAACCATTATAATGGTTGAAATATATTTTAAATTGTATGATATATACTCTTTAATGTTCTATAGTTAACATATATACATAATATTATGTTTTATAATGAAACTTGTTTGTGATTATCAAAGAACCATCAAAATGATCTAAACAGATATCACTAAAGATTTATCTAATGATTCATCCACATACCATATAAAAAAATGTTTTAAAGAATAATTTAATATTATGGAAACATATTAATATAATTTAATTCCAATTCTATATTTTCATTTCCATACGATAACAAATAGACCATGAAAATCATGTAAAGAATGCACCTGAAACAATGCAAGGAACAAAATGCTAATAATTACAGGGTGAAATAATGTTATGAAATGATCATATAAGGTGTTATAAACATAAATATTTTTTCAATAAGATATTAATAACACTTTTTAAACCATTATAAATTAGTTTTAATCACGTTTTAAGTAAGAATAACCCAAGGTAAAGGAATTCATAACCCAATTTCCATTCTTGGGGTTAACCTTATACTTTATTCATTATGTGGTATTAAGATTATTTGTGTGATGAATTTTTGTTTATATTATGTTTTATAATATTTATTTACAGTTTATACACATATCCATTCCATTATATTTATTCTCACTCCAATTATATTTGCAAAGGTCATTCCTTTTAAAGTTCTTGTAAAAGTCTCATTAATGAAATTCAAAACGATTGTTTTTTATATATATGGAATTGGTTATTTATCCTAATTTAATAATTATTTATTACAAATATATGTTCCATGGACATATTTATGTTGGTTTGATCCCATTATAGCTCAATATATGTAGTATTAAGCCCATTATAGATCAAGATATATTGGGCTGATCCCATTATAGCTCAAGATATGTTGGGTTAATCCCATTATAGCTCAAGATATGATGGGTGAGCCCCATTATAGATCTCCAATGCATTGGGTACTATGAATATGGAAGTTAATCATATGGTTATTCCATGTGTAAGCGTGATTGTAAGGGTGATATGATAAATATGTTCTGAGGAAACTATATGATGTTTCAATGCATGCTAATGAGTTTTATATAATGGGTTTATTCATTTTTATGTTATCACTTGACTAACAATTTCTTTATTTATATCCCTTACTGAGATTTTGGTGTTCATACCAAGTTTTTTTTAAAAAAAAATCATACGTTATAAGCATGTGTAAGATAAATAAGTAATTCAAGTTAATTTTTATAAATATTTTTCAAAGAAATCATGTTTTATTTAAAAAGTTTTATATTTTAGAAGAAATGGATACTGTTTTAGTGGTATCCTCATGTATGATTCTCAGATGTTATGTATGTTTTTTTTCATAATTATCGAAAACTCTAAACCTTAAAAGATCATTAATGTCTAATAATTTATTTTCTTATCTAAAACTCAAGAATATGTAATGTTTTAAGTTGGATCCTTATAGTTGGTATCATAGGATGGTTTAGATAATATTAGGTGTTAGGAAGGTGTTAATAGAATACCATAAATGATTTTTAATTTATGATTGATTTGAAATGATATAGCATTTAAATATTACCATGTTTTTTCATCTAAGATATTTCTGTTCAGAATGGTTTCTATAGAAGAAATAGGGAATCTGAAGTTAGAAGGCACAAAGAGGCTAATATCTATCTGAATATGCAGCCTAGAATAGTGGGAATTGGAACTGAGAATTTTGTGACAACAATGGTTCAGTTGACTCAAGTAATAAATGGTAGTGGTATCCAAGATAGAGAGGAACATGACCTACCACAAAGAAACATGTCTTTTGTGGAGCATTTTATGAGGAAACATCCCCCATCATTAAGTGGAACTGCAGATCTAGTGATATCCGAAGGATTGATCAATGCTCTAGAAAAGATATTTGATGTTATGGGATATTAATAATGTCAAAAGTTAACACTATCCATTTATCATTTTTAAGGTGAAACTGATCGATGATGGTCTATGGTTAATAATATGAGAGAAAGATATGATCTTGAAAGTCTGGAATGGGATGATTTTAAGAGTGTTTTCCTAGAAAAATATTTTCCTAAAATTATTTGACTAAGAATGGAGAAACAATTCTTGGAATTGAAGAAGAAATATGATGATTCTATGCCAACATATGAAGCCAATTTTACAAGACTTTCTAGGTACATAACATATTTTACTCAGGATTTTGATAGTAAGATTAATAGATTTTACTCTGGTTTGAAACCATTTTTACAAAAAGATTTGGCTTCACAAGAGTTTAAAATCTATGAGGAACCTTTTCATTGTGCTAAAAAATTTGAGATGGAGTTTCTGAAACATATGTTCCTTGTGATGACAAGAATAAGAAGCGTTTAGTTTGGAATACATTGAGGAATAATTCATCAAATAAATCTGGAGGTAAGAAAATAAATTTCCCTTCTTGTGAAAAGTGTAGTAAAAAGAATCCTGGTGAATGTCTTGTAAATTCTGGGAAATTCTACTAATGTGAAATGTTTGGACACATGTCTAATGAGTGCAGGGAAAATAATCCAAAAATTAATGAGAAGTTGATGGTGAGATTCTTTAACTATAAGGAATTGGGCCATTTTGATAATGTGTGTCTGAAGCAAGTCACTAAGGTAGTAAATGAACAATATTGGAAGAAGAACGGTGTGCTAAAATCCTTAGAAACCACTCTAGAAGATATATAGAAATAAAATGAGGTGGTATCAGGTATATTTCCTATTTTTAAAGATTTTGTAAATGTTTTTTTTGATTCAGGGTCTACACATTCATTCATTTATGATAAATTTTCTGTAAAATTGAGAATTCAACCACATGAAATGAAACTACAACTCATGGTAAAAACAACTAGAAGAAATATTGTGGCAAAATTAAATTATAAGAATCTACCTATATTTGTCTGTGCAAAGAGTTTACCTAAAAACCTAGTTGTATTGCCTCTAGAGGAGTTTGATGTTATTCTGGGTATCAACTGGCATTCTTTTTATCATGGTCAGATAGTTTATAGAGAAAAAGAAGTTTTTTTTTATAAATAGTTTCAATTTGTGTACAGGAATGAACCTATACCATTGATAACATATCAGGAAGCTAAGAAACTGATTAAATATGGAAAGGAATGTTATATTTCTCATATTTTTGAAAATAAAGGAACTATCCAAATTATATGTTAGTGGTAATTGAATACCTATATGTTTTTACTGATGATTCTCTTGGTTTTATTCTTGATTGAGATGTTGAGTTTACTATTAACTTAGTTCTTGATGCTAAGAAAATTTTTAAACCCCCTTATCGAATTGATCAAATGGAACTTCTGGAATTAAAAAATTAGTTGTATGAATTATTAGATAAATGATTCATTAGACCTAGCACTTCACCATGGGGTACTCCTATCTTGTTTGTTAAAAAGAAATATAGTTCCATAAGACTTTTCATTGATTACAGATCCTTGAATAACATCACTGTTAAAAACAAGTATCCATGTGTTTGATCAACTCTAGGGAGCGTAGTATTTTTCAATGGTTGACTTGAGGTTGGAATACCATCACTTGAAAGTAAAGGATGAAGACAACCCAAAGATTGTGTTTAATACTAGATATGATCATTATGAATTTTTAGTTATGCCATTTGAGTTAACTAATGCACCGGTTGTGTTCATGGGTCTTATGAATAAAATATTTCATGAGTTATTATATAAGTTTATGGTTGTGTTTATTAATGAAGTTATGGTATATTCTAAAATTAAATAGAATCATGAAAAAAAATCTAAGGGATGTTTCTAAAACCGTAAAAATAAAATAAACTGTTTGGAAAATTCAGAAAGTGTGAATTTTGGTTGCAAAAATTTTCTTTCCTTGGTCGCATTGTTTCTAAAGATGGCATAATTGTTGATCCTTCTAAAACAAAAGTTTTTGAAGAATGGCCAAGACCCAAAAATATAACCTAGATTCTTAGTTTTATTGGTTTTTTAGGATATTTTATGAGGTTTTTTGAAAATATTAAATGGTTATCTAGCCCACTGACTAAGTTAACTCAAAAAGGAGTTAAATTCATCTGGATAAAATAATGTGATGATTGTTTTCCCTAATTGAAAATAATATTGGTGAACGCTCTAGTTCTGAGTCTACCTTATAGAAGTGGTGAATTCTTCATCTACAGTGATGCTTCATTGAAGGGACTTGGTTTTGTTCTGATGTAGAATGATTAGATAATTTATTATTCCTCACATCAGTTGAAACCTCATGAGTTAAATTACCCTACACATGATTTGGAATTAGCTGATGTTTTTTTTTCATTAAAAATTTGGAGGCATCATCTATATGGAGTAAAATTTGAAATATATACTGAACATAAAATTTTAAAATATATATTTACTAATAAGGAATTAAGCATAATACAAAGAAGATGGCTAGAACTAATCAAGGATTATGATTGCATGATTCATTACCATCTTGGAAAAGCAAACACAGTGGTCGATGCATTGAGTCGAAAAATTAATGCTACATTAACCATGATATATTTAGAATGTGACCCTTTGGTGAATCATATGATAAAATTTGGATTGGAATTTTTTGGTGAAAGAAATTCCTCTATTTTGTTTTAGGTTTTAGTGCAGTCATCTCTATCAGATAGAATTAAGAAAGCGTAGAAAGAAGACGAAAAGTTACAGAAAAAGGTAGAATTGGTTAAAATGGGGTAAGTTACCAGAATTTAACCTTTATAAAGATTTTGTTTTGAGGTTTGTGAAGATATTATTTGTTCCTTGTTATTCTCAGTTGAAGAAAGAATTGTTATGTGAAGCTCATAGTTCTCCATTTTCAGTTTATCCTGGAAGCACAAAGATGTTGAGAGATCTTTGAGAGTATTACTGGTGGGATGGAATGAAAAGATATATTGTTGTTTTTACAGTCAAATGTTTGACATGTAAACATGTAAAATTAGATCAGCAGTTACTAAAGGGGATGCTTCAACTATTACAAGTTCTAGAGTGGAAATGGGAAAATATATCCATGGACTTCTTTGTGGGACTAATGAAGACATCTCGAGGTAACAATTTAATCTAGGTTATTGTTGATCGTCTGACTAAATCTGTACATTTCTTTCCAATTCAAGATACTATGTATTTGGATTATCTTTCTCAACTATACCTCAAAGAGATTTTTATGTTTCATGGAGTTCTTATTTCTATTGTATTTAACTGTGATCCCAAGTCCACTTCTATCTTTTAGAAATGCCTTTAAAAGTTTTTGGGCATATAATTAAATTTAAACACTTATTTTCATTCTCAATATAATGGATAGACTGATAAAACAATTAAAACATTAAATGATATGTTACATCATGTTCAATAGACTACCAGGGAAGTTGGGATCAAAATCTATCTTTAGTTCAGCTTTCTTATAATAACAGTTTTCAATCCAGTATACAGATGGAGCCTTTTGAGGCATTGTATGGAAAGTGGTGTCAAACTCCATTATTTTGGGATGAAGTTAGGGAAAGGAAGTTTATGGGACCAGAATTGGTATAGGAAGTGGTAGAAAGGGTTCATATGGTTCAGTGACACATGAGAATTGCTCGGAGCAGGTGGACAAGTTATGCAGATAATAGGAGGAAAGACATTTCTTTTGAGGTATGTGATCATGTTTTCCTTAAAATATTTCCTTGGAAAAGTGTTAATAATTTTGATAAAAAAGGAAATATAAGTCCATGATTCATTGAAATATATAAAATCCTAGAGAAAGTTGGACCAGTTTCCTATTGAGTAGCTTTTCCTCTGAGTTTATCTTAGGTACGCAATATTATTCATGTTTCAATGTTGAAACTTTATGTGCCAGATTCATCTCATGTATTGAGCCTAGAAGTAGTTCAACTATAAAAGAACCTTTCTTATAGAGAGTGACCTCCTCATATTCTTTATCATGGAGGGAAATTATTGTGGAACAAGGTAATCTACCAGGTGAAGGTTTTGTGGAGAAACCACACAGTTGAAGAAGCAACATGGTAATCTGAAAATTCTATGAGGGAAAAGTTCCCTCACTTGTTTCATAAGTAAATAAAAATTTTGAGGATGCAATTTCTAGATGGTGGGGAGAATGTAACACCCCAATGTTTTAAAAATAAATTTAAATGAATGAAACACTAAGTTTCTACATAATGACGCCATTTTTAAGGAGATAGTTATAAACTAGCCGTTAAACATAATTTTGTCACTTTTGTGTTTGGAATTTCGAAAAACAGATATACACAGTTGCGATCAGTAAGTTATTTGGAGTCTAATAGGACCAACTCAATTTTTGGGGAATAGTAACATATCCTTATGAATAGTAACATACCCTTATGAATAGTAATATTACCCTTATTAATAGTAAATCTTCCAAATGTATAGTAACCTCACCCATGAATTTATAATAAAAAGGGAATCTTATAAGTGATAATATGATCATTATATAAGTGTTGGTATTTTTTAAGTCATAAATATTTAATTAAAATTATATGATTAATTAAATAATTTAAATGAAAATTTATTTTCATAAAATGTAATCATAAATTTTTATTTTATTTTCTTATGGTTATAAGATAATTTTATGAGACCTTTATTAATTTTTGAAGGTGTTATAAAATGAGTTATAGTTTTAAATTATTATTTTTCAAATAAATTTGGAATTCAATTAAAAATTAAATGTTTCATATTTATTAAATTATTTTGACAAAATGGGGTTTATTTTTTAATTCTACATGTTGAAAAATGGTTGGGGTGAATTTTCTGGGATTTTTCTGAAATACTTGAATTTTTTGTGAATAGTAAAATTCAATAATTTAAAAAATGTACTAAATAAATGAATTTATGCATCATGCTTGAGTAATGTCTAATTTAAATGGAAATTATATATAATTAACATGCACTTGTTACTGTATCTAGTGATGGAATAATCATTATTTCTTATCTTGTGGCAAAAAACTAAAATAATGGAAAACCCCTTCTCTCCACTATAAATACCACCCTTACCCCCCTCTTCCTCTCACACCTCAAAAGCTTTGAGAATTTTTCAAATTATACCCAATGCACTTCCCAAGGATCTTTTACATGTCCAAGGCTTTCAGTTCTCATCAAAAGTACAAAACTAAAGTCCTTAAGGAGGATCTCAATGAGAAGAGATCAAGAGGTAAATATCCTCTTTCATTTTCTTAGGTTTTCTTTTCAATTCTTTCTTTTTTTATACTCTCTTCTCATAACCTTATCCAAGAGGAATTAAATATATGGTATTAATTATATTATATATTTTTATCATGTTTATATAACAATTAATCATAATACTTCATCTCATCTTCCTCTTATTCTAAAAATAAAAACATCATCTGTGATGTGCCGATTTACCAAAATCGTGGATAGTGTGTTTTCAATTTCCATTACTTCCTTCAAAACTAGTTTTAAAACCATTTGAATGGTTTAAAAATATTTTAAACTCTATTATATATCATCTTTAATTTTATGGAGTCAATTTATATACATAATATTATGTTATATAATGAAACTAGTTCATGATTATCAAAGAACCGTCAAAATGATCTAAACGGGTATCACTAAAGATTTATCTAATGATTTATCATCATATAATATAACCAAAATGATTTATGGAATAATTTAATATTTTGGAAACATATTAATACCATTTCATTCCACTTTTGTAATTTCATTTCCATATGACAAGAAAATCAAATACAAACTGACCATGGAAATCATGTAAAGAATGCACCTGAAACAATGGAAGGAACGAAATACTAATAATTAAAGGGTGAAATAATGTTAAGAAATGATCATATAAGGTGTTATAAACATTAATATGTTTCTTTAAGATATTAAAAACACTATTTTAACCATTATAAAGTAATTTTTATCTCGTTTTATGTAATAAGAACCTGAGGTAAGGAAATTCTTAACCCAATTTCCATTCCTTGGGTTAACCTTCTACTTTATTCATTATGTGGTATTAAGATTCTTTGTGTGATGAATTTTTGTTTATATTGTGTTTTATTATGTGTATTTATAGTTTATACACATATCCATTCTATTCTATTGATTCTCACTCCAATTATATTTGTAATGTACTTTCATTTTAAAATTCTTTTAAAAGTATCTTTAATGAAATTCAAAAAGATTGTTATATATATATATATGGAATGAGTGATTTCTCCTGATTTCATGATGATTTATTATAATGATAAGTTCCTTGGACATATTTAAGTTACTTTAATCCCATTATAGATCAATATATGTTGGATTGATCCCGTTATAGCTCAAGATATGTTGGGTTGAGCCCATTATTGCTCAAGATGTGTTGGGTTAAGCCCATTATAACTCAAGATATAATGGGTGAACCCCATTATATATCTCCATTGAATCGGGTACTCTAGAGATAGAAGTTTACTGAATGGTTATTCCATGTGTAAGGGTGATTTAAATATTGAAATGGAAAAATATTTCCCAAGGCAACAACATGATGTTTATATGCATGATAATGAGTTTTATGAAATATGTTTTATTGGTTTTTATGTCATAACTTGACTAAATATTTATTTCTTTATAGCCCTTACTAAGATTTTTCTCCTCATACCATGTTTTTTTTAAAAATCACAGGTTATAAGTATTTATAATATAAATAAGGAATTTAAGTTAATTGTTATGAATATTTTTCAAAGAAATCATGTTTTATTTTAAAAAATTATATTTTAGAAGAAATGGATATTGTTTTAGTGGTATACTCATTTCTGATTCTGGGATGTTATTTATGTTTTATGTCCTAATTCTCTAAAACTCTAAACCTTAAAGAATCCTAAATGTGTAAGAATATATGTTTTTGTCTAAAACTCAAGAATATGTAATGTTTTAAGACTGGGTCCTTATAAAAAATCTTTTTTCACAAAATGTATTTCAGAGTTCAATGATGAAGGTTTAGACAGCCCAAATATATTTGGGTTCCTATATCCTTAATTTATAACCTTGATGGATCCAAGAAAATATGTGTACCAAAGAAATTTATTTTTTAATTATTTTTTATAGATACAAAGGAACAAGAGAACCAATTAAAGATGGTATATGGACAATTAATTCCCAGGGAATGTGAGTGGAAATTTCTCTAACTTTCACTCCCTATCAAAGATAGATGGAGGTCATATCACTTTTGGGGACAATTCTAAAGGAAAAAAATTAAGGGAGTTTGATCTATTATAAATCTGAACTCTATCATTGTCAATAAAGTTTTCTATATCAGAGGATTAAATAAAAATTTGATAAGTATCTCTCAAAATTGTGATGAATATTGTTTTGCTGATTTTTCAAATAATGCATGTTCTATTTTTAATGATAAAGTTCATAAATTTAAGGCACCATAACCAAATAATATCTATACTCTAAATATTAATTCTTTTAGTATATAAAATTTGAATTAATAAAATTATAAAACAAATGAGTTGTGGATACGGCCTAGAATATTGGGATATTATAATGTTTATTCTTTGGTAAATTTGTCCAAAAAGAATTTATTTTCAGATTTACCTCAACTTAAATTGAATAAAAATAATTTATGTGATCGATACCAAATGGGAAAGGAACATAAGTAATATTTAAAAACAATTAAATATTTTTAAACTTCTATACCCCTATAATATATTCATATAAATTTTTATGGCCCATATAGAGTTTCAAGCCTAAGAGGATAAACTTTTTTTATGTTTTAGTTGATGATTTTTTTATAGATTTACCTAGGTTTTATTTTTAAGTGTTAAAAGTGATTCTTGTTCTATTTTTATATGTTTTTTTAAACTAGTTCAAAAAGAGAAAAATTCCAAAATTATTTATTTAAGAAGTGTCCATGGAGGATAATTTAAAAACCCTAATTTCAATTCCTATTTCTCATAACAATGTATCAAGCATAACTTTTTTCCCTCTAGTACACCTCAACAGAATGGTGTTGTTGAAAGGAGGAATAGGACTTTATAATAAAATTCTAAGACATTTTTATGTGAATATAACCTGTCTACTCATTTATACACTGAATATATGAAAACAATGTTATTTTATAAATAGATTTCTAATTAGATAAATTTTAAAGAGTACACCCTATGAGCAATGGAATAATTGAAAGCAAGAAGTTGGATATTTTATGGTTTTTGGATGTGAAGTTTATATTCTAAACACTAAAGATAATCTTGGTAAGTTTTATCCAAAGGTTAATGAAAGAATATTCCTAGGCTATTATAGTACTTTAAAATCATATATATTTTTCAATAAATGATCAAATATTGTTGAAGAATCAACGCATGTAAAATTTGATGAAAGTGGTCCTTTTTATCACATAGTATCTCAAATTGATGAACTAAGTTATTATTTTGAAAACACGATATCTAAAACTATTTTGATAACGAAAATGATGAATAATTGGAACTTTACATTTTAGAACCAAATCCTAAAAGTTTGTATGCTAGTGAACCAAAAATTGCACTACCTAGATAGCCTAGAACTCTTAATAACTATCCTTTAAAGACTGTTATAATAATTTTAGATGGAGGAATTAGAACTAGAAAGAGTACAGTAAACCTTGTAGAGTTTTTTTCTTTTTTATCTCAGTTAGAACCTAAGTCTATATAAGAAGCCTAAGTATATGAAAGTTGGGTTATAGCTATGCAAGATGAATTAAACCAATTCAAGAGGAAAATGTTTGGGAATTAGTTGATAGACCCTATAACCATCATATTATAGGAACAAAATGTATTTTTAAGAATAAGCAGGATGATCATGGTGTGATAACTATGAATAAGGATATATTAGGGGCTAAAGGGTATAATTAGGTAGAAGGTGTATACTATGAGGAGACCTTTTCAACATTAGCTAGATTTGAATCCATTAGTATTATTTTAGATTATGAATCATATATGAATTTTAAATTATATTATATTGATGTAAAATCTTCTTTTCTAAATGGTTTTTTAATTGAGTAAGTTTATATGGAACAGCTTCCCAGTTTTAAAAATCCCTATTTTCCAAATTCAATTTTTTAAATTACAAAATCTCTTTATAGACTTAAAGAAGAACCTAATGCTTTGTATGATCATTTAAGTTCTTCTCTTTTATCAAATGGTTTTTAAATAAGTAGGGTAGATGATACTTTAGTTAAGAAACCTCATCTTCGGATAATTTATTAGTTCAAAAATTGTGCTATGAATTTTCAAAACTCATGTCAAAAGAATTTGAAATGAGAACTATGGGTGTGTTAAATTATTTTCTAGGTTTAGAAATTTATCAAAATGACTTTGGGGATGTGTGTCACAACCCATCCCCTGGGGACCATGTCGTGACTACCCCAATCTCGCCTTCCTTAGGCTAGGGGCTGGTGACTAGCACCGAAAGTGTATTCCCTAAAATTGGGAAGGTATTTCCTTTATAAACTGTAAGCACACGTAACCAAGTATACAGCAAGATAGGATCATAAGTAAACCAAAATGTAAATAGAGTGAGTGCAGTAAGTAAAAGGGGCTAGAATACAAGACCAACTAGAAAGTACAAGTACAAATATGATACAATACAACTTAAGAAAAGGGAAAGTTACCTATTGGGTCATCCTCCGAGGTTCCTACCTGAAGGGTAGGTACAGAACACCTCCTCAGCACTCCACATCCAACCGTCTCCTCTGCATACCGACATGTCGTATGGTCCACCTCCAGGTACCGTCTAGTCTTGGTACTCTCAGTCTCAGTCAATGTTGTTTGTCATCTGCATCCAACACAACATGGTGCGGGCATAGCCCGTGCAGGGGTGAGTATAAAGATACTCAGTAGGGACCCCGAGACCCTCTAGGTCTCACAAAATCCATCAAGGATAAATAAAAAGGTATTAAATCAACATATAACCTTACGTAGGTATATGCCCATACATATACATAAGTTATCAAGTAATCCATCTCAATCATGAGGAAAACATAGAGGTACTGACTCAGCTCACACTAGGATTTATTCTAGGGGTATTATCAAGTGACATTCTCTGTCACAATGTCGAACACCTCGGCTGTCAGATAAATCCTCCTCTATCGAATACAGTGGGCCTTCCGCATTGCACAGAGGCACTTCCCACTAACCTTGGACTGCTGAGGTACTCCTCCTGTCAAGTACCGTGGGTCTTCCGCATCACACAGAGGCACTCCCCACCTTGGGTTTGCCACATCACATAGAGGTGCTCCCCCTCATGTCCAGTTGAGGTACTCCTCCTATCGAGTACCTCGGGCCTTCCGCATCACCAAGGCACTCCCCACCATGGTTATGCCACGTCACCGAGGTGCTCCCCACTGGTCCTGTCAAATCACTCTGAGTTGAAACGGTCTGCAGTCGTCAAGTCTCATCCAGCCACTGGGTTCTCATACTATTCTCTCTCGTCTCTGATAGGATCCCCTCCACAAGCTACCGTTTGATACTCCAACTACCATGAAGTCCCACATAGAAGTATCTCAAAGTTATTCCACATCATAGGGGTCTCAAAGTACGTGATGTCATATCAATCAGATGCTCGTTCTGTGAGTTATTAGCCTTTTAGTCCCAAGGGCCCGGTTGGATTCGTGCTCGATCTAACCTGATCATTCCCCATCTTAATCCAAAACACAGTGGGGTATCACTCAAAGTGGCAGACTCGCTCCAAGGTTCCCAACACCACTTATGATTCGTCTAATGGACGTCCAGTTCAAAAGTTATGGCCAAAAGAAAATAATTGGGTCGTAGTGGGCCCGGGTCCAGTCCGACCCGGTCGGACCGACTCAGCCCGACCCAGTTCAAGTCAACTTGACCTGACCTACTGGGTCTAGCCCATTAATTTAGGTAGGCCACGAGGGTCGTAGTAGCCACGAGGCGGCTTAGCTCGTCCATGGGGGGAGGGAGCTGTTTGGCTACGGGGTGGTGGTGGTCCAGCTGCGGGGCGGCAGTCTAGGCGTGGGAGGGCGGTTCGGCCATGGGGTGGCGGTCTAGCTGCAGGGAGGTGGTCTGGCCATGGGGTGGCGGTCTGGCCACGAGGCGGCATTTCAGCCATGGGTCGGCGGTCTAGCCGCAGGACGGTGCCTCAACCACGGGGTGGCGCCTTGGCCGTAGGGCGGTGTGGAGTCGCGGATGGTGGCGGTGGCCACGGTAGGCGTGGAGGCCACGGGGTGTCGGCGATGGCCATAGAGTGGCACCGTTGCGCCTTCGCCTTCATCATGGCCGGCATTGGTGTCGGCCTCCATTCTCATGCCCCAACCATGAATGGTTGTCATCCTCCTCTATCACGAAGAACACCACAAGATTTGTGAAAGGGTCAATCCATGTTTGTTTGGACCGCACCCTCCACGTTAGGGTGGTAGTAAGCGGCTCATCATAAAATAATTCAATGTGAGAGTAAATTGACATTGATCAATTTTTAAACACACCCCTACAAGCTTCCACAATTTAATCATTCCTAATCCCACAAAAGAAAAACATTCGCAGATCAATCTAAAAAAGAGAGTTGATCCACTTTAATTGTTTTAGAAAGGAAGAATATGGGAATATAAAATCACTTATAAATAAAACCCTGGCATGGATGGTTTGTTGAAATCGATGAGGAGGGAAGAAGGTGAAGTTTTCGACGTTCGTCTCATCTTCCACACACCTCCAATCCCAGGCCCATGCATCGGTTCATTGAAGTCAAAGATGTTCTTCCTTGAAGGGTTTCCTGTGGAAGAAGTCAAAGTCGGCATTCTTCATCAGTGAGCGTTCTTCATTGGAGACCTTTCTCCCAAGTTCCTCCTCTCCCCAATTCCACCAAAAAGAATATGTCGCCCAAAATAATATATTATGAGATCTATTATGTTTGTTGGCATAAATTCAAATAGTTTAATTAATTGATTGATGTGTTGGCTCAATTAATTAAAGGGTAGGGTTGTCATAATTAATGTGGAGGAAGTCTAGAGGCTCCTCCACATTAATGAAGGAGTTGAAGAGGTTTAGGCCTCAAGTGGTCCCCACCACCATAACCTCTCATGGGAGGTTAAGGTCTGGTGGTCCCCACTTCCCAACTTCCACATAGAGGTTTTAACAAATAAAATGTTGTAAAATTTTATTTTTATTCTATTATTTAATGAAAAATCCAAAAACTAACTTCCACCCTCGACCAACTATCGTCGAGGTTAAAGTCTCTTTAAGCAAATACCAGCGTTGCGAGTTCAACTATGCCCTCAGATTTCAATTCTATGCACCGGTACAAAAGTTATAAAAACCCACTCGCACATTTACTGAATGCACCTGAAATAAAGTTCAGAAATTCATTCTGGGCACTCCGGGCCTCAGAATCACGCGCCGTTAATTTTTGTGGACTTGTAAAATTCCCATTTATTTTACAAAAAAAATTACATGGAAAATCTAGATCTTTACATTCTCCCCACCTTAAGGCTCTACGCCCCCATAAGCCACAACTCAAACTAGGTAAACAAGTGGGGGTACTAAGCATGCCTCGGAGCCTCCCACTCTCATGTGCTCTCCTAGAGGTTCTCATGCTGCTAGAAAACATGCACCAGAGGTATTGACCATCCACGAAGGACCCACTCCTATCAATCCTCAATCTCTACTGGAACCTTCGTAAAAGTATCCCCATCATCAACTTCCAACTCACCATGGTTGATGATGTGATAAGGTTCATGCATGTATCTCCTCAGCTGGGACACGTGGAAGACATCATGCACCTGGTGCAACTGAGGTGGAAGAGTTAAGAGGTATGCCACCTTGCCAACTCTATTGAGGACCTGAAAAGTTCTGATGAATCTTGGAGATAACATGTCGCCTCGGCCAAATCTCTATAAACCTCGTCGAGTGAGACCCGTAGAAAGATGTGGTCGCCATCCTCGAACTTCAGAGGTCTCCATCTTCTGTTAGCATATAACTTCTGCCTGCTCTGTGTAGTCTTCATCTACTCCTGTATTATTTTCACCTTCTCTATGGTATCCTATACCATCTATGGTCCCATTAGTGCTGACTCCCCAGGGTCAGTCCAGTACAAGGGTGATCTATAAGGTTTCCCATACAACGCCTCAAAAGGTGTCATCCCAATGGTGGAGTGATAGTTGTTATTGTATGAAAAATCCACCAAAGTTAAGTGATCTACCCAGCTGCGACCAAAGTCATGGAGACAAGCACGCATCATGTCCTCGAGGGTCTGAATGGTTCGCTCAGTCTGACCATCTGTCTGGGGATGGAAGGTGGTGCTCAAAAGAAGTTGTGTCCCAAAGGCCTCCTAAAACCCCTTCCATAGCCAGGAATTAAATATTGCATCACGATTGGAGACAATCATTGAGGGTACTCCATGTAACCTCACAATCTCCTGCACATAGAGGAATAAAAAGCTCTATATTGAACCCTGCTCTCTGATCGGTAGGAAGTGGGATGACTTGGTGAGTCGGTCGATGATCACCCAAATCGAGTCATGTCCCCTAGATGTATGTGGAATTTCTATCACAATGTCCATGGATATCCCATCTCACTTCCACTCTGGGACCTCTAAAGGCTAAACCAAGCTTGTTGGTACCTGATGATCCACCTTCACTTGCTGAAAAGTGAGGCATAGAGAGACAAACTCTACTACTACTTTCTTCATTCCCGTCCACCAGTGCTATCGTCGAAGGTCATGATACATATTCACCACTCCTAGATGTACCGCTAGAGGGGATGTGTGGAACTCCCTCAACACTTCCTCCTGAAGAGACACCGGTACCGTGGAACATCCTCTGAAGAGGATGACATGCTTCCCACCTTCATAAAATCCATCAGGTGCCTGCCTTGTGGATATCTGAGCACGTCGTGCCTCGTAGTCAGCATCCCCACATTGTGCCTCCCTGACTCATTGAAGAAGTGGGGGAGTGACTATAAGATACTGTAGAAAAGTTGCTCCGTCTTTATCCATAAAGGATATCTGTAAATTGGGCAGCAGCTCTGTCGCCTCACCTAGAAGCCGTATACCAGACCTCCTGCAGAGTGAATCTGCTACAACACTCCCCTTACCAGGAGTATAGACTATCTTGAGGTCATAGTCCTGGAGGAACTCAAGCCATCATCATTGTCTCAGGTTCAGGTCCTTCTGAGAGAAGATATACCTGAGACTCTTGTGATCAGAGTACACTGTAAATCGCTCGCCCATCAGATAGTGTCGCCACATCTTCAAGGCAAAGACCGCTGCTACTAACTCCAAGTCATGGGTTGCATAGTTCTTCTCATGCTATCTCAGCTGTCGAGAACCATATGTGATCACTACTCACTCATGCATCAGGACACATCTGAGTCTGGTCCCTGATTTGTCACAGTAGACTACGTACCTTACGCCCTCCTCTGGAAGCCTCAAGATGGGGGCACTAGTCATCCTCTGCCTTAGCTCCTGAAAACTCGGTTGCAATCTCTCCGACCAAATGAAGGGTTTCCCCTTCTTTTCCAAGGATGATAGTGGTGCTGAAACTCTAGAGAAATATGGCACAAACCACTGGTAATATCCAGACAAACCCAGGAAACTCCGTACCTCTGTCACACTCCTCGGTGGCTCCCAAGAAAGTACCCCCTCAATCTTCACTGGATCTACTGCAACTCCAGCCTCTAATATGACATGTCCCAGAAAGTGAACCTCTCGAATCTAGAACTAGCACTACAAAAGCTTACCATAAAGCCGATTCTCTCAGAGTGTGTCCAGTACTACCTGCAAATGATAGACATGCTCCTCCTCAGTAGTCGAGTAGATCAGAATGTCGTTAATGAAGACCACTACAAAGTGATCAAGTTATGGCTTAAATATCCTATTCATGAGTCCCATGAACACTACTAGAGCATTGGTCACATCGAATGGAATAACCAATAACTCGTAATGTCCATACTAACACCTGAAGTCCATCTTTAGCACATCCTCATCTCGCACTCTGAGCTGGTGATAGCCTGATCTAAGGTCTATCTTCGAGAACCATTGTGCTCCCTTCAGGTGATCAAAGAGGTCATCAATACTCAAGAGTGGGTACTTGTTCGTCATGGTCACTTGGTTCAGGTGCCGATAGTCAACACGAAGCCTCAAGCTCCCATACGCCTTCTTGGCGAACAAATCCGGGGCTTCCCAAGGAGAAACATTGGTCCAGGTGAATCACTTCCCTTGAAAGTCCTCTAACTATACCCACAACTCACGAAGCTCCACAAGAGCCATCCAATATGCTGGCATAGATATTGGTGTCATCCCATGGTAAAATTCAATTTAAAAGTCCACATATCTGTGAGTAGGTAGACTCAGAACATAATCAGGTAAAACATCTGCATATTATTCTACCACTACAGGATAGCTCGGACTCTCCACATCAATAGCTCCAAGGGTAAGGCTAGCCAACTGATGAGTGATCGACTGCACTCTCCTCTGGGTAAGTCCATCCTGCACTGCAAAGGCTCCCTTCTCGCCGGTGAAGGTAAACCTGGTCTCATCCATGTAGACGCACTGCACTTTGCACCTAATATAGTCAATCTGAGCATGGACTGTAGATAACCAGTCCATACCCAAAATGACGTCATAAGGCCTCGAAGCCGCTACTAGGAGATCCCAGCCGAAGTTCTCGCCTCCTAGAGTAAGCTCACACTGCTGTCACCAGTATGTAATCATCTAATCTGCTCTCATAGCAGTCTCTATCCATAAAGATAGAGCCAATGGCTCCATCGGAATCTCTAAGCTCTGAATGAGGGAAGTGGAAATAAAATAATGACTGGAACCTATGTCTATAAGTACTGAAGCTATAGTGGAGTAGACACAGATCATACCTCGTATCATCACTGGAGTTTCGTGACCATAGGCCTTAGCTTCCTGTAGCTGAGCTCTCCATTTTCCACCTGCTCCCTACGGTCGGGGTAGACCTCCTGGTGATGGTGGCGGTAACATCTCAAATCATTGCCCACCGCCAGCTGTATGGCCAACTCCCCTACCATGTCTGCATGATCCCTTCAGACCTCATCATTCAAAACTCTGTCTCTGCCTGGGTAGTCCTTCGACCATCTGTTGATCATCTGTACAACGGGTCGGACAGTCACGAGCCATGTGACCCTGCCCACCGCATGTGAAACACTGCCCACTCATGGTATGATTGGTTCTGTCTTGGGTTCCCTACACAACCAATCCCGAGTCATGCGGTTATCCACCTGTAGGTCTTCTCCTATTGGACCTTTGTGACTTCTGTCTACTGCAAACTGACGAAGACTCCACTACATGATGACTGGTAGTGGGTATCGCTACTGTTGAATGATCAGCAAGGAAACTCTCCACCAAGAGGGCTCTCTCTAACACCCCCACCTGCATCGGAATACCGAGTGAGATCACTGAATCCCTGATCTCCAACCTAATCCCCTGGTCGAAGGTTCGGGCCTTGAAGAATGGGTCCCACACCATATCATGGGATAACGTGAGAGGTTAGTAAACCTCGCTGAGTACTGAGCCACAGTCATACTACCCTACTGCAGATGAAGTAGCTCCTGTATGCACACTACATGAAGTGTCTCTGGGACAAACTCTGCCCAAAATAGGATCTCGAAGTCTGCCCAGAGAAGCGTCACCTCATCATGAACCTCGAGCATCAAGCTCCACCATCTTCTTGCTACTGCCCATAGAAGGCTGGTGTCAAGGATCACTGTGAGATTGGTTGGTGTCCCTATGAGTCGGAAGACTCTCACCATAGCCTCCATCCAATCCCCAGCCGCCTATGGGTCCATATCTCCCCTGAACCTGGGTGGCCTCTAGCACTGGAACTCGTGCAATGTGATAAGGTGGCGTGCACCTTCTACTGCTGGGGCAGGTAGAATTGGTGACCCAACGGGGACTGGTACCACGGGTGCCTCTACTGGAAAAGGGCCCTGCACCGAGGCCTCATCGCTCGGTGGGATATCAGTGCATATAACTCCCAGAACTCTAGTTGAATGTCTGCATGGAGGCATCCTAAAAAGAAATAGGTGTGCCATAGTTAATTGGTTATACCTAGTGAGATAAAAGTTATACCTGGTGAGCTGACTCAAAAGACCACAAATAAAACTTTTGAAAACACACACACAATCAGTGTTTTTATGCACTGAGTCGAAAATCAGAAGTTAGGGTCCTAGTGTATGGATACGTCAGTCGCCACACCAACACTGGTTTCCCTAAATTGATAATCAAACTCACAACACTTAACACAATTGCCATTAAAAAAATACTAGAGTCCTAAGTTATGTGGTAAAACTGACTCCTTTGATACCAATTTGTCACGAACTGTCCCTTGGGGCCTATTTCGTGACTACCCCAAGCCTGCCTTCCATAATCCAGGGGCTGGAGACTAGCACCAAAGGCGCACTCCCTAAAACTGGGAAGTCATTGCCTTTATAACCTGTAAGCACACATAACCAAGTACACAACAAGATAGGATCACAATTAAACCGAACTATAAACATAGTGAGTGAAATAAGTAAAAGGGGCTAGAATACAAGACCAACTGGAAAGTACAAGTACAACTGTGATACAATACAACTGAAGAAAATGGAAAGTCAACTGTTGGCTCATCCTCTGAGATTCCTACCTAAAAGGTAGGTACAGATCACCTCCTCAGCACTCCATGTCCACCCATATCCTCAGCATACTGACACGCTGTATGGTCCACCTCCTGGTACTGTCCAGTCCAGGTACTGTCAGCCTCAGTCAGCGTTGTCCATCATCTGCATCCAACACAACAAGGTGCGGGCACATCCCATGTAGGGGTGAGTATATTGATACTCAGTAGGGACCCTGAGACCCTCTAGTTCTCACAAAATCCATCAAGGATAAATCCTAAAGTATGAAATCATCAGATAACATTACTTAGGTATATTCTCATACATATACCGGAGTTATTTAGTAATCCATATCAATCATGAGGAAAACATAGAGGTACTGACTAAGCTCACACTAGGATTTATTCCAGGGTTAGTATCAAGTAACATTCCCAGTCACAATGTCGAACACCTCAGCTACTAGATAACTCCTCATCTATCGAGTACAGTGGGCCTACCGCATCACACAGAGGCGCTTCCCACTAACCATGGACTGCTGAGGTACTCCTCCTATCGAGTATCGTGGGTCTGCCACGTCACACAGAGGTACTCCCCACTGTGGGTCTACCGCGTCACATAGAGGCACTCCCCCTCGTGGCTTGCTAAGGTACTCCTCCAATCGAGTATCGTGGATCTACTACATCACCAAGACATTCCCCACTATGGGTCTACCGCATCACCAAGGCACTCCCAACTGGGCCTGTCAAGTCACTCCGAGTCGAAACGGTCAATATTCATCAAGTATCATCCAGCCACTGGGTTCTCGTACTATGCTCACTCGTCTCCAGGAGTATCCGCTCCACAAGCTACTGGTTGATACTCCAACGTCCACTAAATCCCACGTAGAAGTATCTCAAAGGTCCGCAACGTCGTAGGGGTCTCAATGTAATAGAAGGTGCATTAATCGGATGCCCGGTTTGTGAGTTATTAGCCTTTTAGTCCTGAGGGCCTGGTTGGATTCATGCTCGATCCAACCTGACTGTTCCCCATCTTAATCTAAAACATAGTGGGGTATCACTCAAAGGGACTTACTTGCTCTAAGGTTCCAAACACTATTGACGGTTTATCTAACTGATGTCTGGGGCCAAAGTTATGGCCAAAAGAAAATAATTGGATCATAGTGGGCCCGGGTCTGGTCTGACCCGGTCGGACCGACTCAGCCCGACCCAGCCTAGGCCGACCCGGTTTGGGTCACCCAACTTGACCCACTAGGTTCGGCCCATTGGGTTCGATAGGCCGTGAGGGCGGAGGTAGCGGTGAGGCGGCTTGGCTCGGCTACAAAGGCTACAGGGGGTGTCCGGCTGTGGGTCGGCGGTCCAGCAGTGGGTCAGCGGTCTGACCACAGGTCGGTGGTCCGGCCATGGGGCGGGGCCGCAGTCGCGGGGCGGTGCAGAGCTGCGGTCGGCGGTGGTGGCCGCAGTCAGCACAGAGGCCAAAGGGCGGCACCGTCGCCTTCTTCGTGGCCAGCGGTGGTGTCGGCCACCATTCTCGTGAACCAAACAAGGATGGTTTTCATCCTCCTCCATCACGAAGAACACCAAAAGATTTGGGGAAGGGTCGGGCCATGTTTTTCTGGCCCGCACCCTCCCTGTTAGGGTAGTAGCAAGAGGATCATCATAAAATGATTCAATGTGAGAGGAAATTGACATTGATAAATTTTTAAACACATCCCTACAGGCTTCCGCAATTTAATCATTCTCAACCCTGCAAAAGAAAAACATTCGCGGATCAATCTAAAATAGAGAGTTGATCTGTGTTCGTTGTTTTAGAAAACAAAAACATGGGAATATAAAATCACTTATAAATAAACTCCTACCTTGGATGGTTTATTGATTTCGACAAGGAGGGAAGAAGGTGAAGTTGTCGATGTTCGTCTCATCCGCCACACACCTCTAATCTTGGGCTCCTGCGTTAGTTCGTCAAAGTCGAAGACATTCCTCCTTGAAGGGTGTCCCATGGAAGATGTCAAAGTTGGCGTTCTTCGTCGGTGGAGCATTCTTTTTTAGAGAGCTTTCTCCCAAGTTCCTCCCCAACCCAATTCCACCAAAAATAATTTGTAGCACAAAATAATAGATTATGTGTTTTATTATGTTTATTGGCATAAATTAAAATAGTTTAATTAATTACTTGATGTGTTGGCTCAATTAATTAAAGGGGAGGGTTGTCATAATTAATGTGAAGGATGTCAAGAGGCTTCTCCACATTAATGAGGGAGTTGAAGAGGTTTAGTCCTCAGGTGGTTCCCACCACCATAACCTCTCATGGGAGGTTAATTTCTGGTGGTCCTCACTTCCCAACTTCCACATGGAGGTTTTAACAAATAAAATAAAAATAAAATTTTATAAAATTTTATTTTTATTCTATTCTTTCATGAAAACCCCAAAAACTAACTTCCACCCTTGACCAACTACTATCGAGGTGAAAGTCTCTTTAAGTGAATACCAACGTTGCGAGTTCAACGGTGCCATCGGATTTCAATTCCAAGCACCAGTTCAAAAGTTAGAAAAACCTGCTCTAATGTTTAATGAACGTACCCTAAATAAAGTTCAAAAAATCATTCTGGGCACTCCAGGCCTTGGAATCATGCGCCATCAATTTTCACGGACTCGCAAAACTCCCATTTGTTTTAAAAAAATACATGTAAATTATGGCTCTTTACAATGTGATAAATCAAATAGAATACAAACTAGACCTTATTAAAAGGTTTATAATTAAAAGTGGAAAATTAAAAACAACTCCTATGAGTTATAATGAAAAAATTGACTTGGATGAAGCTGGGAAACAAGTTAAAAACAATATTTATAGAGGAATAATTCAAATTTAATTGTATTTGACTTCTAGTATACTAGGTATTATGTTTGCAGTATGTATTTGTGAACTATTTCAATATAATCCTAAAGAATCTCATTTAAAAGATTCTAAAATAATTTTAAGATATTGAAAAGGAATAATTTGTCTTTCTTTTATTTTTTCAAAAACATTTGATTTTAATTTAATATCATAATTAGATGCCAACTTTGGTGTTTTTAGATTGGATTAGAAGAGTACGTCATGAATATCCATTTTCTAAGTAAATCTCTAGTATCCTGGCCTAGTAATAAGCAATACACTATTTCATTATATACTACAAAAGAAAAATATATTACTATTGGTAGTTTTTATGAACAAGTGTTGTGGATGAAATACACCTTAATGGACTTTGGATTCAATTATAATCAAGAATCAATTAAATGTGATAACACTAGTGCTATAAAAATTTATAAGAATCCAAAAAATCATTCAAGAACAAAGCATATAGAATTAAGGAATAATTTCAAGGTTGTGATTTTTCATTTGATGAGAAGAAGTTGGGTTTTTTAAGGAATGAGTTAATGAGTTATTGATGAATACCGAGTTTCAATTTAATCAAACAAAATATGTAATTTTCTAAATGTTAAAGGAAATACAGTGGTAGTTTATTCTATTAAAATGGATGATATCTTTAATTTTCCCTGTGAGATGGAGCTTTCTTTTAGTCAAAATATTATTAGTACAATATCAGTAGGTCTAAAAAAAGTGTTCAAGTTTTTTTTTGGAACTTTTTTTTGTTAGGACCAGGTTGACTGAAGTTTTTTATAGAAGTAGGAAGAAGTTTGTTTTGTTGTCAAGAAAATAAAATCACCTTACATTGTAAGTTTTTTTTATCAAATGATATGGATGAAATGATTTGTTATAATAATAAAATTATACTTACTTTTGATAAGAGAGTTCAGCAGTTTTAGTTTTTCTATTCTAAAGTATTTTTGTTGAAGAAGTTTTTTTTCAGACTCATCTTATGTATAGAAAGAAAGTTTCAATCGTAATGAGGATTTTTATTAGATTCATAATGTCTCTGTACAAAATCTGATGATGCTTTTCAGTTTTTTATTTCTAAAATATCATAAGTCACCTAAGAAACTTGTGATACAATCTTTGTAAAGGAATGGAAGAAATGGTGTCCAATTTTTGGAAATCGGATTGAGGTTTGGAAGGAAAGTAATAAAAACATTCCAATCTAAGTCCAATGAAGTTATGGAAATCTTAATTGTTCTCAAAGTCATGATGATGTCATGATTACAAGTAGTTGTTTTTGGAAGAATAAATTTTTTGAAGTCAAAATTTTCTAGTCTCAGATATTAGTGCGAGATCATCGGATGTAGAATTATTTGAAGGTTGGGAATTTTTTTTGTAAAATGTGTGAAGATGAAGATGCTGGTTTTAATTCAGAACAATAATACACAAGATACAAATATTTAAAGAAATAAGTGGGTTTGTTTTGTAATCAAAAAAGGAAAGAAGTTTCTAATACTGGTCAATTGAACGTGTTGTGCCACCAATCCATCGAAGGTAGAATTGTTTTTAAGTAGATTTGTTGGGACCAATCAATCGAATGAAGATCAAAAATGTAGTCAACTATTTTCATTATATTCAATTTTTTCAATTGGTTCATGAAATAAACAAGAACTCTAATATGTTTTTAATTGGTTCAAGAGTCATCATACATGAGGTGGTACTAACACATCGGATTGGCACTGACATTGATCCATCAGAGTAAAGTAGAGATCAGTCCATCAGATGCATAATGACACCAATACAACATCAGATGTAGGATCCTAGGTTAGAGGAATTTTTTTGAAGAAAGAGTTATTTGTTTTGAAGTTGTTATTGGATGTGTTTTACAAGGAGTGTTTGTTGCCAACACTATGGGAAAAGGTTTTTTTACGATGGGCTATATGCCATGGGTCTATAGCTAATCACAAAATAGTCCCTTATAAAATACTATTTGTGATGAGATTCATTTCATGTCCCAAATAGTTATTAAAAACATTATTTTCAATGGGAATGTTTTCCTATCACAAATACCTTTAGCACACACTACATGCCAAACCCCAGGAAGACTATTTGAGACAGAAATATACCCCCATCGCAAATACCCTCCCATCATTTTTGTTATTTACAAAGGTATTTAACTCCTTTCACAAATAAAATATCGACAGGAAAGTATTTGAGATGACTCCCATCATAAATTATTTCTATCATTATTTATCATTTTTGGTGGAATTATCTCCCATTGCAAATAAACTGTCAGTATAGGGTATGTTTAATGGGTCTCATCACAAATACTATTTTTACCACCGTCATAATTAATACACTACTGGAAATCCAGCATTTCCCAACGGTTTAGAACCGTTGGGAAAGGCTGCAGAACCGTTGGTATATGTTATACCAACGGTTCTGAAAGCCGTAGGGAAGTAAGCCGTTGGGAAAGGCTTTTCCCAACGGTTTACAGAGAACCATTGGGATAGGTTAGAAAAAATCAACCTATCCCAACGGTTCTACCAAACTGTTGGGAAATCATCAGAGAATTTTCTTTCCCAACGGTTTACAAATCGTTGGGAAAGGTTTTTACCAACGGTTCTATGAATCGTTGGTAAAAACAACCTTACAACAGGATATCCCAATGGTTTCAAACCGTTGTGATAGGGTGTTTTTACCAACGGTTCCTTGAACCATTGGTAAAAACAGCTCCATAGACCCTATGCCAACGGTTTGAAAACCGTTGGCATAGGCTTTGCTATGCAAATTACACAGCAGCCTGCAATTTGCATAGCAGGTCTGGTTTTTGGGCATTTTCAATTCAATTTTCAATCCAATTATGCCCGCGTTTTCAATTCATTTTCCAATCCAATTATTGTACCTGTAACACATATAATGCATACATATAGAGAACAAACCAACACATACAAATAATGAAAACCAACCGACCAACACATATAATGCATCCTGAAAATATACACATCCATAATTAAAGTAGAATTCATAACATAATTATAAACATACATAATTCATTTAGAATTCATTTTAAAATTTAGATGACAATTATATGTGGAATCTGAAATTCAATTCATAATTTGATCGGTTTTTTCTATACCATATATTTTTACCTCAAATGATGTCCATTTTAAACAAAATACATACACCTGAAGTGATACCGGCCACACCGTACCTCAGATTGAGGCGGGGTTGACTCGTACACGTCACATTTGACCCATGGATCGTTGTGCTAAAGTATCGACACAATCCGAATACGTTTGGTCGGTTTTTCGTATTCCAGTTGATGTTTTTCACTTAAAATGACGTCCTTTTGAAACAAAAGATGGACACTATGAGTGGTGCCGACCACACCACGTCTCCAATTGAGGCGGGGTTGATTCGTACACGTCACATATGACCCATGGATCGTTCTCCTAAAGTTTAAATGGAAACCGAATGCGTTTGGTCGGTTTTCCGTATGTACTTAAAATGTTGTCCATTTTAAACAAAAGAGTGACACTTAGACTAATCCTGACCACACCGCGACTCAGATTCATCCCGGGTTGGCTCGTACATGTCAAATATGACCCATGGATTGTTGTGATAAATTATCAAAATATTACGAATGTGTTTGGTCGATTTTTCGTATGCCAGTTGTTCTTTTCATTTATAATCATGTCCATTTTAAACAAAAGAGACAGAGTTAGAGCGGTGTCGGCCACACCGCGTCTCGGATTAAGATGGGGTTAAATTTTACACGTCACATATGACTCATGGATATTTGTGCTAAAGTATCGATAGAATCCGAATGCGTTTGGTCGTTCTTCCGTATGTCAGTTGATGCCTTTCACTTAAAATGACGTCCTTTTGAAACAAAAGACGGACACTTTGAGTGGTGTCAGCCGCACCTCATGTCGGATTGAAGCGGGGATGATTCTTACACGTCACATAAGACCCATGGATCGTTCTTCTAAAGT
The DNA here is from genome assembly GCA_963277665.1 of Viscum album. Taxonomy (NCBI): domain Eukaryota; kingdom Viridiplantae; phylum Streptophyta; class Magnoliopsida; order Santalales; family Viscaceae; genus Viscum; species Viscum album. The sequence goes on along the minus strand of OY728152.1, from coordinate 48,174,254 downwards.
TTCAACAGAAACCGAATCCGTTTGGTCATTTTTCCGTATGTACTTAAAATGGTGTCCATTTTAAACAAAAGAGAGTCACTTAGACTTATCCTGGCCACACCGCGACTCAGATTCATCCCGGGTTGGCTCGTACACATCACATATTACCCATGGATTGTTGGGATAAATTATCAACAGATTCGGAATGCGTTTGGTCGGTTTTCCGTATGTCAGTTGATGCTTTTCACTTAAAATGATATCCTTTTGAAACAAAAGATGGACACTTTAAGTGGTGTCGGCCACACCACGTCTCCGGATTGAGCTGAAACCACCGTGCAACATTCTAATTATTATTCGTGACGTGTACGCACAGATGGCACATCAATCAGACGTGCGGTTTGCACGGTACAACTCAATATTCGTGTTTTAAGTGATGCGCGCGCTTCGTAAACGCGCGTGAGGGGGGTCCAAACAGGCCGAACGAAGTCGGAATGGGCTGAAATCAGACGAAAAATACGGGAGAGTGATTTATGAAGTGATCGAGCATACGTCACATCAATCGGACGTGTCGTGTGCCCGCGGTGACCGACAACGCAGTTCTGGTGTCATAAACGGCCAAAACGGGCGTCCAACAGTCAAATTCATAGCGGACGACCTCAGATTGAGCTGAAACCATTGTGAAACATTCTAATTATTATTCGTGATGTGTACGCGTAGACGGCACGTCAATCGGATGTGCGGTTTGCGTGGTACGGCTCAATATTCGTGTTTTAAGTGATGCGCGCGCTTCGTAAACGCGCGTGAGGGGGGTCCAAACAGGCCGAACGAAGTCGGAATGGCCTGAAATCAGACGAAAAATACGGGAGAGTGATTTATGAAGTGATCAAGCATACGTCACGTCAATCGGACGTGTCGTGTGCCCGCGGTGACCGACAACGCAGTTCTGGTGTCATAAACGGCCAAAACGGGCGTCCAACAGTCAAATTCATAGTGGACGACCTCAGATTGAGCTGAAACCACTGTGAAACATTCTAATTATTATTCGTGATGTGTACGCACAGACGGCACGTCAATCGGATGTGCGGTTTGCGTGGTACGGCTCAATATTCGTGTTTTAAGTGATGTGCGCGCTTCGTAAACGCGCGTGAGGGGGGTCCAAACGGGCCGAACGAAGTCGGACTGAACTGAAATCAGACGACAAATACGGGACAGTGATTTCTGAAGTGGTCGAGCAGACGGAACGTCAATGGGACGTGTCATGTGCCCGCGGTGACCGACAACGCAGTTCTGGTGTCATAAACGGCCAAAACGGGCGTCCAACGGTCAAATTCATAGAGGACGACCTCATATTGAGCTGAAACTACCGTGCAACATTATAATTATTATTCGTGATGTGTACGCACAGACGGCACGTCAATCGGACGTGCGGTTTGCGCGGTACGGCTCAATATTCGTGTTTTAAGTGATGTGCGCGCTTCGTAAACGCGCGTGAGGGGGGTCCAAACGGGCCGAACGAAGTCGGAATGGAATGAAATCAGACGAAAAATACGGGACAGTGATTTCTGAAGTGGTCGAGCAGACGGCACGTCAATCGGACGTGTCGTGTGCCCGCTGTGACCGACAACGCAGTTCTGGTGTCATAAACGGCCAAAACGGGTGTCAAACGGTCAAATTCATAGCGGATGACCTCATATTGAGCTGAAACCACCGTTCAACATTCTAATTATTATTCGTGACGTGTACGCGCAGACGGCACGTCAATCGGACGTGCGGTTTGCGCGGTACAGCTCAATATTCGTGTTTTAAGTGATGCGCGTGTTTCGTAAACGCGGGTGAGGGGGGTCCAAACGAGCTGAACAAAGTCGGAATGGACTGAAATCAGACAAATAATACGGGACAGTGATTTCTGAAGTGATCGAGCAGACGGCACGTCAATCGGACGTGCCGCGTGCCCGCGGTGACCGACAACGCAATTCTGGTGTCATAAACGGCCAAAACGGGCGTCAAACGGTCAAATTCATAGCGGACGACCTCAGATTGAGCGGAAACCACCGTGAAACATTCTAATTATTATTCTTGATGTGTACGTGCAGACGGCACGTCAATCGGGCGTGTGGTTTTCGCGGTACGGCTCAATATTCGTGTTTTAAGTGATGTGCGCGCTTCGTAAACGCGCGTGAGGGGGGTCCAAACAGGCCGAACGAAGTCAGAATAGACTGAAATCAGACGACAAATACGGGACAGTGATTTCTAAAGTGGTCGAGCAGAGGGCACGTCAATCAGACGTGCCGTGTGCCCGCGGTGACCGAAAACGCAGTTCTGGTGTCACAAACGGCCAAAACGGGCGTCAAACGGTCAAATTCATAGCAGACGACCTCAGATTGAGCTGAAACCACCGTGAAACATTCTAATTATTATTCGTGATGTGTACGCGCAGACGGCACGTCAATCGGACGTGCGGTTTGCACGGTACGACTCAATATTCGTGTTTTAAGTGATGCGCGCGCTTCGTAAACACGCGTGAGGGGGGTCCAAACGGGCCGAACGAAGTCGGAATGGCCTGAAATCAGACGACAAATACGGGAGAGTGATTTATGAATTGGTCGAGCAGACGGCACGTCAATCGGACGTGCCGTGTGCCCGTGGTGACCGACAACGCAGTTCTAGTGTCATAAACGGCCAAAACGGGCGTCCAACGGTCAAATTCATAGCGGACGACCTCAGATTGAGCTGAAACCACCGTGAAACATTCTAATTATTATTTGTGACGTGTAAGCGCAGACAGAACGTCAATCGGACGTGCGGTTTGCACGGTACGGCTCAATATTCGTGTTTTAAGTGATGTGCGCGCTTCGTAAACGCGCGTGAGGGGGGTCCAAACGGGCCGAACGAAGTCGGAATGGACTGAAATCAGACGAAAAATACGGGACATTGATTTTTGAAGTGATCGAGCAGACGGCACGCCAATCGGACGTGTCGTGTGCCCGCGGTGACCGACAACGCAGTTCTGGTGTCATAAACGGCCAAAACGGGCGTCAAACGGTCAAATTCATAGCGGATGACCTCAGATTGAGCTGAAACCACTGTGAAACATTCGAATTATTATTCGTGACGTGTACGCGTAGATGGCACGTCAATCGGACGTGCGGTTTGCGCGGTACGGCTCAATATTCGTGTTTTAAGTGATGCGCGCACTTCGTAAACGCGAGTGAGGGGGGTCCAAACGGGCCGAACGAAGTCGGAATGGACTGAAATCAGAAGACAAATATGGGAGAGTGATTTCTGAAGTGTTCGAGCAGACGGCACCTCAATCGGACGTGCTGTGTGCCCGCGGTGACCGACAACGCAGTTCTGGTGTCATAAACGGCCAAAACGGGCGTCCAACGGTCAAATTCATAGCGGACGACCTCAGATTGAGCTGAAACCACCGTGCAACATTCTAATTATTATTCGTGACGTGTACACGCAGATGGCACGTCAATCGGACGTGTGGTTTGCGCGGTACGGCTCAATATTCGTGCTTTAAGTGATGCGCGCGCTTCGTAAACGCGCGTGAGGGGGGTTCAAACAGGCCGAACGAAGTCAGAATGGACTGAAATTAGACGAAAAATACGGGACAGTGATTTCTGAAGTGATCGAGCAGACGGCACATCAATCGGACGTGCCGTGTGCCCGCGGTGATCGACAACGCAGTTCTGGTGTCATAAACGGCCAAAACGGGCGTCAAATGGTCAAATTCATATCGGACGACCTGAGATTGAGCTGAAACCACCGTGCAACATTCTAATTATTATTCGTGACGTGTACGTGCAGACGGCACGTCAATTGGACGTGCGGTTTGCGCGGTACGGCTCAATATTCGTGTTTTAAGTGATGCGCGCGCTTCGTAAACGCGCGTGAGGGGGGTCCAAACGGGCCGAACGAAGTCAGACTGGACTGAAATTAGACGAAAAATAGGAGAGAGTGATTTCTGAAGTGGTCAAGCAGACGACACGTCAATCGGACGTGCCGTGTGCCCGCGGTGACCGACAACGCAGTTCTGGTGTCATAAACGGCCAAAACGGGCGTCCAACGGTCAAATTCATAGCAGACGACCTCAGATTGAGCTGAAACTACCGTGCAACATTCTAATTATTATTCGTGACGTGTACGCGCAGACGGAACGTCAATCGGACGTGTGGTTTGCGCGGTACGGCTCAATATTCGTGTTTTAAGTGATGCGCGCGCTTCGTAAACGCGCGTGAGGGGGGTCCAAACGGGCCGAACGAAGTCAGAATGGACTGAAATCAGACGAAAAATATGGGACAGTGATTTCTGAAGTGGTCTAGCAGACGGCACGTCAATCGGACGTGCCGTGTGCCCGCGGTGACCGACAACGCAGTTCTGGTGTCATAAACGTCCAAAACAGACGTCAAACGGTCAAATTCATAGCGGACGACCTCAGATTGAGCTGAAACCACCGTGAAACATTCTAATTATTATTCGTGACGTGTACGCGTAGACGGAACGTCAATCGGACGTGCGGTTTGCGCGGTACGGCTCAATATTCGTGTTTTAAGTGATGTGCGCGCTTTGTAAACGCGCGTGAGTGGGGTCCAAACGGGCCGAATGAAGTCGGAATGGACTGAAATTAGACGAAAAATACGGGACAGTGATTTCTGAAGTGTTCGAGTAGACGGCACGTCAATCGGACATGCCGTGTGCCCGCGGTGACCGACAATGCAGTTCTGGTGTCATAAACGGCCAAAACGGGCGTCAAATGGTCAAATTCATAGCGGACGACCTCAGATTGAGCTGAAACCACCGTGCAACATTCTAATTATTATTCGTGATGTGTACGCACAGACGGCACGTCAATCGGACATGCGGTTTGCAAGGTACGGCTCAATATTCGTGTTTTAAGTGATGTGCGCGCTTCGTAAACGCGCGTGAGGGGGGTCCAAACGGGCCGAACGAAGTCGGACTGAACTAAAATCAGACGAAAAATACGGGATAGTAATTTCTGAAGTGGTCGAGCAGACGGCACGTCAATCGGACGTGTCGTGTGCCCGCGGTGACCGACAACGCAGTTCTGGTGTCATAAACGGCCAAAACCGGCGTCAAACGGTCAAATTCATAGCGGACGACCTCATATTGAGCTGAAACCACCGTGCAACATTCTAATTATAATTCGTGACGTGTACGCGCAGACGGAACGTCAATCAGACGTGCTGTTTGCGCGGTACGACTCAATATTCGTGTTTTAAGTGATGCGCGCGCTTCGTAAACGCGCGTGAGGGGGGTCCAAACGGGCCAAACGAAGTCAGAATGGCCTTAAATCAGACGACAAATATGGGAGAGTGATTTATGAAGTGTCGAGCAGACGGCACATCAATCGGACGTGTCATGTGCCCGCGGTGACCGACAACGCAGTTCTGGTGTCACAAACGGCCAAAACGGGCGTCCAACGGTCAAATTCATAGCGGACGACCTCAAATTGAGCTAAAACCACCGTGCAACATTCTAATTATTATTCTTGACGTGTACGCGCAGACGGCACGTCAATCGGACGTGCGGTTTGCGCGGTACGGCTCAATATTCGTGTTTTAAGTGATGCGCGTGCTTCGTAAACGCGCGTGAGGGGGGTCCAAACGGGCCGAACGAAGTCGGAATGGCCTGAAATCAGACGACAAATACGGGAGAGTGATTTATGAAGTGGTCGAGCAGACGGCACATCAATCGGACGTGCCGTGTGCCCGCGGTGACCGACAACGCAGTTCTGGTGTCATAAACGGCCAAAACGGGCGTCCAACTGTCAAATTCATAGCGGACGACCTCATATTGAGCTGAAACCACCATGAAACATTCTAATTATTATTCGTGACCCGTACACACAGACGGCACATCAATCGGACATGCGGTTTGCGCGGTACGGCTCAATATTTGTGTTTTAAGTGATGCGAGCGCTTCGTAAACGCGCGTGAGGGGGGTCCAAACGGGCCGAACGATGTCGGACTGGACTGAAATCAGATGAAAAATACGGGACAGTGATTTCTGAAGTGGTTGAGTAGATGGCACATCAATTGGACGTGCCATGTGCCCGCGGTGACCGACAACGCAGTTCTGGTGTCATAAACGGCCAAAACGGGCGTCAAACGGTCAAATTCATAGCGGACGACCTTGGATTGAGCTGAAACCACCGTGAAACATTCTCATTATTATTTGTGATGTGTACGCGCAGACGACACGTCAATCGGACGTGCGGTTTGCGCGGTACGGCTCAATATTCGTGTTTTAAGTGATGCGCGCGCTTCGTAAATGCGCGTGAGGGTGGTCCAAACGGGCCGAACGATTTCGGAATGGCCTGAAATCAGACGACAAATACGGGTGAGTGATTTATGAAGTGGTCAAGCAGATGGCACGTCAATCGGATGCGCCGTGTGCCTGCGGTGACCGACAACGCAGTTCTGGTGTCATAAACGGCCAAAACGGGCGTCCAACACATTTCGAATGCGTTTGGTCAGTTTTTCGTATTTCACTTTTTGTTTTCACTTAAAATCTTATGGAAATTCATATAGAATATTTTTATATCATATTTAGTATGGATTAGATTTTAGTTGATCGTGCTATGAAATATTTCAGGGCTAATGAAATTAAGGAAGGTGGAGGGGCTGTCCGGGGGGGCTGTCCGGTGGGTGTCCGGGGGGCTGTCCGGGGACCAAGGAGGAGGGTGGGGGGCTGTGCGGGGTCTGTCCGGGGGGTGTTTGGGGGTTGTTCAGGGGGTTGTCTGGGGTTGTTGAGGGGGTTGTCCGGGGGTTGTTCAGGGGGTTGTTCAGGGGTTGTTCAGGGGTTGTTCAGGGGTTGTTCAGGGGGTTCTCCGGGGGGTTGTCCGGGGTGTTGTCCGGGGACCAAGGAGGAGGGTGGGGGGGCTGTGCGGGGTCTGTCCGGGGGGTGTTTGGGGGTTGTTCAGGGGGTTGTCCGGGGTTGTTCAGGGGGCTGTCCGGGGGTTGTTCAGGGGGTTGTTCAGGGGTTGTTCAGGAGTTGTTCATGGGTTGTTCAGGGGGTTGTCCGGGGTTGTTCAGGGGGCTATCCGGGGGGTGTTTGGGGGGTTGTCCGGGGTCCAAGGGGGAGGGTGGGAGGGTTGTCCGGGGGGCTGTCCGGGGACCAAGGAGGAGGGTGGGGGGGGTTGTGCGGGGTCTGTCCGAGGGGTGTTTGGGGGTTCTTCAGGGGGTTGTCCGGGGTTGTTCAGGGGGCTGTCCGGGGGTTGTTCAGGGGGTTGTTCAGGGGTTGTTCAGGGGTTGTTCAGGAGTTGTTCAGGGGTTGTTCAGGGGGTTGTCCGGGGGTTGTTCAGGGGGTTGTTTAGGGGTTGTTCAGGGGTTGTTCAGGGGGTTGTCCGGGGTTGTTCAGGGGGTTGTCTGGGGGGTGTTTGGGGGGGGTTGTCCGGGGTCCAAGGGGGAGGGTGGGGGGGTTGTCCGAGGGGCTGTCCGGGGGGCTATCCGGGGTCCAGGGTGGAGGGTTGGGGGCTGTACAGGGGCTGTCCGCGGGGCTGTCCGCAGGGTGTTTGGGGGGTGTTAGGGGTCCAAGGGGGAGGGGGGGTTGTCCAGGGTCCAAGAATGAGGGGGGTTGTCCAGGGAGTTCACAAACCCACAACCACTAAAAGACAACAACATCCATAAAAACAGACAATATATAAAAATAACTCAACTCCAATACTATATTACGAGTCTAGATAAAACCAACAACTAGAATAGATTAAACATCAAATCTCAGTAATATAAGTCAAAAATGTAACGGATCAATATGTCCCACATCAGCATCACCATCACCATCATCATCATCATCATCACCCTCGTCATCGTCCTCCTCATCGTCCTCACCCTCCACAGCGCCTTCCTCCTCACCTTCGCCCTCCTCCTCGCCCTCCTCATCTCCCTCCTCTTCCACATCAGACTCCTCGCCATCATCATCTTCAAGCTGGACATCAGCCTGACCACCACTGGAACTGCCACCTGGTGCACCATATATAGAATGTATCGACGAAATGTATTCATCAATCGCTGGGCTGGCCTCTGCTAGAAGTGTTGGACGTAGAACTTCAATAAATTTCATAAATGCACTGTTTTCCCTAGCAGACTGTTCTGCCGTCTCTGTGGCCCTTTTCTCAGCCTGTTCTGCATGTGCCCTAACTTGCTGCAGCTCGGTGGCACTACAACTCGTACCTGAGGCAGGCCAATACCTCGTCAGGGCTATCCTAGGTCGGCAGCGTACTCTGCCAGAATGATCCTCTCCCAACACCTGATGTAAGTGATCAGATGGCCCAAAATTGTCTGCTTCTTGGGCATCGAGGGCCTCTAAAGCATCCTGTTACAAATATAAATATATTATTAAGTTACGAAATAGATATTAAAATATAAAATCAACAGATTAAAACTTACAATCTGTTGCTGAGTCGCTTCGTTGACAGCACTTCCATCCTTTTTTCTTCTACTCGAGCAAAACAGTTTTGATCGAGGCACACGTCCTTCAATATTTTGTACTTGTCTCTACAATGACATTGAAAACAAAAGTTATATAAAAACGTTAGCAAATTATTAAATAATTGAGGAAACAAAAGAAAATGTAAGTCGTAAAGAAAACTTATAAACAATTGTCATACATGCTTCCTCTCATGATCTGGCATCGTCGTGCGTCCTAGTGTATGGAGGTATTTTTTTGCATCAATGTTTTTTTTATTTTTTCCAGATGATTCCTAAATAAAATTCGATAATGCAAAGGATAATATTAATGCAAAACTTGAAAGTTATTATTTAAATACCTCAAATGTAATTCATACCTTAAACTGGGTACTCGTCCAATGAGTAATCATCTGACGATACTGCTCTATTGGACAATCATCCACGACTGGTACCGCCTCTAACTCAGTGCCAACTCTAGCACGCCATCCAATATACAGCTCATGCTTGTAGGCTCTCTAAAGTTCGCCTAAATCCTTTAGACGTTCCAGTCGTGCACCCTCACCTTCAGGAAAATTAAATCGAAGATGAAATCAAAATATTAATTCATATAAATACAAAAATAATTCATGGCATTAAATACAAAAGATTTTTTTACCCATATCTCTGCCCAAGCTCTATCTTTGACCTCATGTGGCAAATGTCTCCACGACAGCGGGCTGACGGGAATGATGTCGGAGTATTTGGCAAGCGTCGCCAGAAAACTCCGACATTGCTTCCCTGTTTTCTCAACCATCTGATTGTCTTCATTATATTCCACCATAACCTGTGTGCGACGGTTCCACACCGAACGCATGCGTGTACGGCCCCGCCCCCGCCTCCTGTCAGTATATGTATCTGTCATGAAAGAAAAACAAATATTTTATCAAAACATGTTATAATGAAAATAAATATTGCTATAAAAATTTGTTAGGGTTTTATAAATATACATGCGCTAGTCTGATCAATGAGTGGCGCCGGATCCACAGAACCTGATGGAACACCCTCTGTTGGAACAAGAGTCGAAGACGATGGAATATAAAATCTCGGAGAGACAGAAGTAGAAGGAAAAGAAGATGGAACAGCTGTATGACCTGATGCTGACTGGGGAGTGGGAATCATCATGGGATGTGAAAACGATGGGGCAGAAGATGCAGAAGGTAGCGAAAACATGGGAGGCCTAAATACCTTGTGTGTCCCTAACGACACACCGGGATCAGAATGTGGGAAGGCTGAAATGTCAGTGGGAGGGGCAGGGTCTAGTCGGGCACGCGCAGCTCTACGTCCACCTCTGGTACGAACCCTCCTCGTACCACCGGCCTGAGTACTAGGACCAGTACTAGGCTCCTCGTCGAATACCCGTCGACGTAATGGTGGATCCTACAAAAAAGTTTACAAAAAAAATTAATCACATGACATTATATATTCTGTAAATATATATATATATATATATATATATGTATATATATATATATATTTGAAATAAAGTACTCACTGTAGGCACTAATGGTGGAATGCCCATCTCCTCCATCCGACGATTGTTCTCCGCCATTTTTTTTCTCTGTCTCTCTTCAATTGGATGCATTTCCTGCATTTGAAAACAAATATGTAATTAATTAGAAAAAGAAAATTAATGTGTAAACCAAAAAACTAAATATATGATGGAATGAGGGGATTTATTGGTAATTTTGCTATCAATTTTTTTAGAAGAGCTTGAATGAATTTAATAAAACATACAAGTTGTAATGTTCACCAAGTTAGAAATATTGTTTGATTTGGTTTGAATACAGTTCAATTCCAAATTAGAAAATGCAATTAAAATAAAACAGCAACCAATAAACATTGAAAATTCACATAACGGTCAAGTCAGCTAAAACATATTTGTGATCAATACTAAATAAATATGAATATTACCAACCTTAACAACCCAACTCGAGGTAAACCAAAAGAATTGAGAACATGGATGAATGATTCTATATATTTCCAACCACAACTTCAGGTTCACAATCAACTCTGACAATTGAGCTATTGGAGTCATCAAAAGAAATAAATGGATTGGTTCCAATGGCAATAGGGACAGTGTCAATTCCATCATCAGCATCATCAAAAATATGTCTTGGAATTACTTCAACTATGACACCAAATTCAGGTTGAAGTTGATCTTTGACATAAAAAACTTGTTTAGCCATTGATGCCAACACATATGGTTCTTCGGTTGCAAGAGTGCGGGTCATATTAATTACTCGAAATCCACAATCATCAATAAATGTGCCATGTCTCGTCATCGAATCAAACTAATGGAATTTCATCATTGTGACTCATCCATGAGAGTAATAATCCAATATTATTATTTTCTCAACGACTCCATAATAACCCACATTTTCAAGTCGCGGTCTACTATCTGATGCACTGGCATAACAATCTGTTGTGGCAGTAACCATAATACCATCATGTTGTGTTCTCATGTTTTTGGCTCGTTCAATGACAATAAATCTGTACCCATTGATAACAATTGATTTACAGTCACGAACCACGGTATTAGGACCAAAAGCCAAAGATCTTATTTCCTCAGAGATAGAGTCAGCAGACAAACTCAATACCTATAATATAAATGATAGTTAAACTTAAGTAAATATTGAAATAATTAATTTAAACTGTAATATTTTTACCTTCAATTTTAACCAAGCAGAAAACTCTTTTCTATGCAAAGTCTCTCTCCTTCTCAAAGATAAAGAACGATGCTTCCTATTTATCATTGTTTTATGTTCCCTATAGATAAAAAAATATGAATAGTTTAACAGATATATATGTAAGATATACATATTCAATTTTGTTACCTGATATAGTCATCGAACAAATTACAGTTGAACAAAACTGTGCGATGTGCCATCTCCCGCTCTTCAAGGCTTAATATCTTCAATGTATATGATCCAGGAATTCCTCCTGTTTGAGGAAGTGGTGGAAAACTGGGTTCAATTTTCTCATATTGTTCTTCTTCATTTCTCATTGGTCTGTTCATTCTTGTAGTAAGATCAGATAAATACATTGAACAGAAATCCATACATTCTTGAGCTAAGTAACCGTTCACGATAGACCCTTCAGGATGATTCTTGTTTCGAACATAAGAATTTAATGTGAACATATTTCTTTCAGTTGGATACATCCAACGAAAAGAAACAGGTCCTCCGAGAAGTATTTCAGTTGGAATATGGACAGTCAGATGCAGCATGCATGTGAAATATGATGGGGGAAATATTTTCTCCAACTCACACAAAATTAATGGGGCATCTGTCAACATTTTTTGCAAGAAAGACTTGGACAACTTCTTAGCACAAAGATATCTAAACAAATGGCACAACCGAATAACACCCACCCTTACATTATTGGACAAAATATGAAGGATTGCTATTGGAAGCAACTCATGCAGTAGAACGTGATAATCATGAGTCTTCAAAGATTTTAGCTTCAACTCTCTTCTGTTGACCCGTTTAGATATGTTGCTTGAATAGCCATCAGGAACTCTAATAGTCTCTAATACTTCCAAAAATTGTTTTTTTTTTCAGTAGGTGTCATCACATAAGAAGCACATGGAAGTTTCCATTTATTTTCACTGATACGCACAGGATGCAATTCTGGTCTGATTCCCCAATCCACCAAGTCACGTCGAGATCGTAAATCATCTTTTGTCTTCCCCTTGACATTTAGAAGAACTGAAAGCAACATTTCACATATATTCTTTTCAATATGCATTACGTCTAAGCAATGACGTAGCAAATTGGTTGACCAATAAGGCAAATCAAAAAAGATACTCCTCTTCCTCCAATTGTAACAGGTTTCTGTGGAAACATTCTTTCTCTTTCCAGATTTCATTTGACCCTTCCCGAATGAAAAACCGAAATCTTTCAATTCATTAATCACATCAGTTCCAGACATACGCTGAGGTGGATCATCAGTCTCTATAGTATTATCAAATCTTCGACGATTCATTCTATATGGATGATCCTTTGGCAAAAATCGTCGATGTCCCATAAAACTGAAACTACAACGATGTTTCAGTCTTCTGGATCGTGTATTCTTCATACAAACTGGACATGACAGTTTTCCCTTCGTGCTCCATCCAGACATCATTGCATAAGCCAGAAAATCATTGATCGTCCACATAAGCGCAGCACGCATCTGAAATATGTCTTTCAAACATGCATCGTATGTGCGCACACCCACATCCCAAAGAAGTTTCAACTCTTTTATTAAAGGTTGCATGTATACATCAATATCAATGTCGGGATCAGAAGGACCAGATATGAGTATACTCATGAAAGTGAAAGATTTTTTCATACACAACCATGGGGGAAGATTATAAATGTGTATAAAAACTGGCCATGTGCTGTGCGAAGTAAGCATCTACCCAAACGGATTAAAATCGTCGCATGAAAGACCCAGCCTCACATTACGCACGTCAGCTGCAAAATCAGGATGTCAAGCATCAAATCTCTGCCATGCAAATCCATCTGCAGGATGAACCAACTCATCATTAGTCTTCTTTCTCTCGGTATCATGCCATCTCATTTTTATTGATATGTCATCAGACATAAAAAGATTCTAGAGTCTGAGGATCAATGGAAAGTGCCACATTACTTTCTGTGGAACGCAGGATGGTGTTCCATCAGATTTTGACTTCCAGCGGGATGTACCACATTTTATACATTCATTTCGTTCAGTGGTTTCTTCCCAGAATAAACTGCAATCTTTCGGGCAAGCATGAATTTTGTTTCTGGAAAATCCAAGTTCTTCAACTAACTTCCATGCCATATAGTGGTTTGAGGGAATATCTGCATCATCTGGAAGTAAATCCTTCAAGAGAGTAAGAATGTAATCGATTGCTGTATTAGAAATCCCATACATAGTTTTTCCATGAAACAATCGGATTAAAAATTCCTGCTTTTTCATTTTATTGCATTGTCGATATACTGGAGTCGTCGCAGCATCATTCAATTTTTTCACCCTATCAATATCATCATTTTCACTAGATGCATCAGTTGTCCTCATATCGACGTCTTCCTGAGTCGAAATCCTTTCTTTTTCATGATGACGAATAAACGGAAACCGATCATCTAACAAATTCCCCATTCCAGTCCTTTCATTTCGATCATCACCAATTTGAGATTTCATTTTCTCCCCATTGTTATACCACACAAAGTAGTTTTCTTGAAAACCATTTTTGGTTATGTGGTAGCTGACTTCTTCATGACTCAACCAAGGTCTACCAACACAATTGGAACATGGGCAGTGTATGCGACCACTATCTGAAGCATTGTGAAATGAAAAATCTATAAAGCTCTCCAAATTGTTTTGAAAATCGCTTGAGATACGATCGGTTTCATACATCCAACTTCTGTCCATTCTGTAAAAAAATTCATATAAGTAATTTTGTCATAAACAATTCAATAGGATTGAACTTTAATAGAAAATACATTTAAGTAAACGATAAAGGAAGAAAATAATCATGGTATCAACTACACATGTGAAAAAAACATACTAATGTGTTATTGAAAAAATGTAAAACCAACAAGAACTTAATGTGTTATCACATCAGATCATGCCTCATCCCATAACCATATTAGTAGGGTATCCTCATATGCGATTTACCTTTTTGAATTAATATGCACTTCCTCACCAGGTACCTGAGTAGATTTCATAGATATAATCATCTCACATCCTGTAAGGCTTCCATTATGTATGATCTGCAGAATAATTTGAGTGATCATGAATCATGCATGGGATCTTCCCATGATCACTATAGATTATGAGAAGGAATTATGATAGGTCACGTGAAGAACATCAAACATATATTTTAGATAATTTGAGACATAATATAATAAAATAATGTATAAATCTATGGAATTTGGGATAAAAGGTGGGTTGTCCACGGGGGTCGATGATGTTCGGACGGGGGGTTCGCGAGAGCACGGCCACCCCCTGTGGCCAGCCCACCCACCCCCCCTGGAGAGCCCGCCCACCCCTCCTTGACAGCCCGGCAACCCCCGTGGACAGCCCGTCCACCCTTGTGGACAGCCCGCCCACCCCCGTACCCCCTAGACACCCCATACCCCCCCCCCGGGATAGCCTCGTCCACCCTCCCAAACAGCCCACACCCCCCTCCCCTGCAACCCCACCACCACCACCTAGACATACCAACCCCCCTGGACACCCCACACACCCCTCCCCCACCAGGACACCCCACCCAGACCCCCAGGACAGCCCACACCCCCTGGACAGCCCCGCCCACCCCCATGGACAGCCTTTCCCACCCCCGTGGACAGCCCCGCCCACCCCCGTGGACAACCCACCCATCCCCGTGGACGCCCCCTACCCCCTAGACAGCCCAACCACCCCCGTGGACAGCCCACCCACCCCCCTCGACACCCCTTCTCCCTATGGACAGCCCCCCACCCCCTTGGATAGCCCGCCCACCCCCCTGGACACCCCTACCCCCTGTGGCCAGCCCACCCACCCCCCTGGACAGCCCGCCCACCCCTCCTTGACAGCCCGACCACCCCCGTGGACAGCCCGTCCACCCTTGTGGACAAACCGCCCACCCCCGTACCCCCCTGGGCACCCCGTACCCCCCCTGGATAGCCCCGCCCACCCTCCCAAACAGCCCACACCCCCCTCCCCTGCAACCCCACCACCACCACCTAGACATACCACCCCCCCTAGACACCCCACACACCCCTCCCCCACCAGGACACCCCACCCAGACCCCCAGGACAGCCCACACCCCCTCGACAGCCCCGCCCACCCCCTCGACAGCCCCGCCCACCCCCGTGGACAGCCTTTCCCACCCCCGTGAACACCCCCGCCTACCCCCGTGGACAACCCACCCACCCCGTGGACACCCCCTACCCCCACAATCCATTATCCAAAACATATCAAATTGGTTTGAACACAATCCATAATTCCCACAATCCATTATCCAAAACATGTAAACGTTCACGATAGCCTCCCCCAACTCTGATTTACATGTTTTGAACACTCTCCTTCCAAACATAGAATACAAAAACATTAAATAAGTCTTCACAAACACAAACAATATCCTATTTAGATATTAATTTCAATAATCAATTAAACCACCAACACCTGGAAAAAATCTATCCATTAAAACAACTACAACAATATGGTTGAGATCAAATTTTACCTATTCGTATGGGGGTGTACCTGTTGGGATGTGGGGTGCTGGTGTTCAGATTCGCGAGAGAAGTGGAGTCGGATGGGGTTCGGGAGAGCAGCGGAGCGAATAGATTAGGGCTCTGTTCGAATGGGGAGAGGTGATCCCGATCTGGAATTTGGGGGAAACCTTTGCCAACGGTTTATAAAAACCGTTGGCAAAGGCACACATTTCCCAACGGTTCCAGTGAACCGTTGGGAAAAGTGTGACTTTAGAACCCCTTTCCCAACGGTTCACTGGAACCATTGGGAAAGGTGTGAGTTTTCCCAACGGTTCCACTGAACCGTTGGGAAAGGTGTAAGTATAGCACCCCTTTCCCAACGGTTCACTGAACCGTTGGCAAAGGCTCCCTATACCAACGGTTTAAGTAAACTTGGTATACTACCGTTGGGAAAAACCTAAATTCTAGTAGTGATAATTTTGTTTATATTTTCAATGGGTCTAATCACAAATTATTTAACCTATATATACCCCCCTTGAATTTTTTTCATTCATTTCTTCTCTGAACTCTTCTCTCCTTCTATTCTCTCATATTCTCCTGTTTAAAGTTTTTAATGTTTTAAAATTTACAGGGGGAAAACTTACAGGCTTTGTATCTCATGAAATATTCAGTTTTATGGTATATATTTAATGTTTTAAATTTTTATTTACTTTATTTTATTTTATATTAGTAATAATTAGTGGTAATTAATAATAATTAGTGGCAATTAGTAATAATTAGGGGTAATTAGTAATAATTAGTGGTAATTAGTAATAATTAGTGGTAATTAGTAATAATTAGTTGTAATTAGCAATAGTTAGTGTTAATTAGTAACAAATTGTTATAAAATAATAAAATATATTAATAATTGGTTGTAATTAGTGGTGATTAGTAATAAAAATTGAAATAATTTACAATAAATTGATATAAAATAGTATAAATTAATATAAATTATAATAATTTAATAACATTTTTATAAATTCATAAAAAAATAAACATATAGAATTTGTATAAATTAATAAAAATATTTTACACTAGTATAATTTATTATAAATTACTATGAAATAATATAAATTATTATAAATTACTAGAAAACTAAAAACAAAATAGGTAGTCAATTTTCAGGTGATGAGGAATGCCAAATTTGGGGCAGGTTGGCATAAATTGGTTTCATCACCTGAAGATTGTAAAATATATGATTTAAACATTTTTAGTAATTTATAATATATTTTATTAATTTACACTACTAGAAAAACAGGTATTTGCGAAGGGCTATTTGCGACGGGATCCCGTCGCAAATAGCCCGTTGCTGAAAACGCCGTCGCAACTACACTTATTTGCGATGGGCCCGTCGCTAAAGCCTTTTTTTGCGACGGACATTCTCCCCGTCGCAAATAGTATTCCGTATTTTTGTAAAAAACTTTTAAAATAGTTTTTGCAACGGGACCCGTCGCAAATACCTTTTGCGACGGGACCCGTCGCAAATCTCTTTTGCGACGGTTCCGTCACAAAAACTATTTTTTAAAAAAAATAAAAAAAATTAATAATAATAGTATTTGCGACGGGAATAGTATCCCGTCGCAAATACTATTTTTTTAAAAAAATAAAAAACTATTAATAATACTAGTATTTGCGACGGGCATAGTATCCCGTCGCAAATACTATAAAAAAATTATTAATAAATTTTTTTTAATTAATATAATAATAGAATTATAATTTAAAAATGAAAATAATAAATTATTTTAATTACTATAATAATAGTAGAATTATAATTCAAAAATAAAAAATAATAGAATATTAATAAATGATTTAATTAATATAATAATATTACAATTATAATTCATAAATAAAAAAAATATTAATAAGTTATTTTAATTAATATAAAAATAATAGAATTATTTTACATTCAAATATTAAAATAATTCAAGTATTACAAAAAAAATAATTAAATTTTAATATTATAAAATTTTAATATATATATATAATTTTAATATATATATAAAATTTAATATTATAAAATATAAATAATATTATTATTCATATTAATATTGTTATTTAAAAATATAATATTATTAATATTTTATAATGAGACAGAAACTACGAATAGAAAAAAAATATTTTGATTTCACAAATTTTATAACAGAAATACAAACTCTAATCTGAAGGAGGGGGGGAGGGGGAGGAGGTGGGGGATCTGCAGATGGTGGTGGAGGAAACTTCATCCCTAAAGCATGAGTGAGTCGGCGCATGTACTCCATCTGCTCCTGATGCTGCTGCTACCACCGACTCGCCTGCTCCTCGTACAGCTGCTGCTGGCGTCGACGCTCCTCCTCATGCTGCTGACGCATCTGCTCCTGCTCCTGTCGGAGACTCTCTATCTGTGCAGTCTAAGATCGCAACTGATCCTCATACTGTGTAGAAGAAGATGCACGAGCTCCTCTCGAGCTGGACGCCGACATCGCAGCACTGCCATAATAATCTCCGGGAGTCAGTCGAGAGCCGATACCAACTACCCGGCCCTTCTCGAAGGCATACTGGGTGGCTTGCATCCATGCCGCCTCATCAAACTGACGGGCAGTGGTCTGATCTGATGACTCGGCCTGACTCTCAGGTTGGGCCTGTGCCGCTGCGGCCTCATATGACTCCTATAGTTGCAATTTAAAATTAAAATTGTGAATATATTATATGCAGTTAATTTTTAAACTTGAAAACAAATAATACTAACCACGATGTGATGCTGACGATCACCTCTGAGCTCCCTAGTAGCATGATCACTATACATCCTCCGATATACGTCATACTCTGTAATATCGGGGTGCTCGACAGCCTATAAGAATAAAAAATAAACTGTTAATATTTATAGTTATATAAAATATTTATAAATAATGTACGTACCAGATGCTATCTATGAGTACTGAAAGAACGACTCCCAGCTCGATGAGTCACCTCCTGTCTCCCCCGATTCTGCCTCCCCACCGATGATCTCCTCTGAAAGGCACCACTCAACCAGTGCGCACATAATCCATCCCATACATGAGATGAAATATACTCTGGTCGGTGTGCTCTACATGACTCCTCAAAATCTGACACTCCTGCTTTCTTCATCGCAGCTTTTCTTAAATTGTGCAAAAACTGATGAAGGCGATCACGCATGGCCACCTCCCATGCCTCGTGGATGGCGTCACGCATGGTATCCTCGATCGGATACCATAAACCCTACAAATAAATCAAATTATCAAGTTAGAAATGAAATAATTTTCAAAATAAAAATTATTTATTTACGTACGTACCAACCAATGGCCGAACATGGCCTGCTGCACATCAATGGGAATCTGCTCTCATGTGGTCCACGGCTGAGAGAAATAGTTGCACAAAATAGCGCTGCCCTGTCCGACTGCTATATGCGGAAAACTGAAAAAATAATAAACATTTATTATGTGAATAGATTAATGAAATCTTAGTCAAATCCACAGGTTATCACACAGGTTATCACACCTCCGTGTGCGTGGATCAAACCCAAGACGTGGACGTCGCTCGGGGACGGGGTCAGGAATCATCAATCGTGCAAGACCGCGCCCCCTCCGCGTACTCCCTGGAGCGCCTGCAGGCTGAGGGTCATCTGTCAGCAACTCATCCGCATCAAAAGTCAGGTCAGCATCCGCCAACGCACGAAATGTGGCGTCGTCCATCTGAAACAGAAAATGTTAATGTTAGCAAATAATTGATAATTACTATTATATATACATATATACATATTATGATTGTATATAAATACCATGAAATGCTATCAGTGTTCATCTTCATCATCATCTTCATATATGTCAATGTCATCTTCATATTCCTCCTCAACATCATCGATATCCATTCGAGTTACAGTTGCTTCATCTCTTACCGTTTCAAATTCATATGTGACATCATTAACATCATCGTCATCACCGACTCTTAAATGTGGGGTGTCGTCATCGATACTCATGTCTCTTTGTAAAAAAGATTGATTTTGAGTACTCTTTTGAAAAACTTCAATTCTTTGCACATCAGTGAAAGCACATTCACTTTGACTAAACTGATTGTCTCGAATTTTGATTTTTATTACACTCCACCAATCAGTCAAGTCTCTTGATGTTGCACAGTACTTTGCATAATAAACTTGATATGCCTGTTGAGCCAATAAGAATGGTTCATTTACTGCGAGAACACTTTTACATTTAATATCGATGATTACATGAGTCGGATGAACACGCACGCCTCTCTCTGTATCCAACCACCGACATTTGAACATGGTTATGTAATGTTGTCCAAGATAACAGAGTTCAATGATTTCATTAAGTATTCCATAAAAGTCAACTTCATTTTCTCGATGATGAGATCCTCTCAAGCTAACTCCACTGTTCATTGTTTTTTTCAATTCCCCATATGCATGTGTGTGGAATCGAAATCCATTCACCACATATGCATTATAAGTTTTAACAAGTTTGGAAGGTGGGTTACTCAGTACACAAAGCCGTTTTTCAATTTTATCAGCATGTCGAGACACCTGAAAATTTTTGAAATAATTATCAATATAGTAAACTATACATTGAATGAGTTGCTAAAAGATAAAGAATTTATGTTACCAGTTTTTGAAACCACTGAGAGAAATTTTTCAGTCGACGTTCTTCGAGAGCAGCTGCTGTAATTTGTGGAATTTGTTTCTTGATATGATTATCATACAACCTATAAAAACCAAAGTTATTTATTGTAACATAAATGATAGAATAAGTGATATAAACACTTACAGTACAACTGATGTCATCTCTTCACAGTTGAGCAGATCATACGTATGAGCTCTCTGATGTTCATCATCTGAAAGCCAGCGTTCATAAACTCCACCAAAACCAAGCTCTGACTAGTTGAAAATAGATAATTGATTGTCGATTTCATCAATATTCCTCTCGTTCTGTCCCATTCGGTTGTGTTTTGAAGGATACTCAGATTCAAAATAATGGGAGCAGAAAAAAGATATTTCCTCTTGCAAATAAGCTTCTGCAATAGATCCTTCAACAGATGCTTTGTTACGTTCTTTTCTTTTCAATTTTTGCATGCATCTTTCAAATGGGTACATCCATCGAAACTGTACCGGACCTCCACATTTGGCTTTATATAGCAAATGTAACATCAAATGTTCCATTGAGTCGAAGAAAGACGGTGGAAATATTTTTTCCAGTTTACATATAATTACAACAACATCTTTTTCAAGTTTTCCTAGAGCATCATAATCTGCCGTAGCCGCACAAATTTCCCGAAAAAAATGAGACATGTCTGTTATGGAATCCCAAATCATAGAATTCAACAGACCTCTTAATCCAATGGGTAGAAGTCTCTCCATTATAACATGACAATCATGACTTTTTAATCCAGTAATATGAACATTCTTTACACATCTACCCAAATTGGAAGCACAGCCATCTGGAAGTCTCAAATCTGCAATCCACTGACAAAATAATAAACGGTTTTCTTTAGACAGTGTATAAGCTACTTTTGGTTTCAGTAACCTTTCTGTTCTGACATTCTCAAATAGTTCCAATTCTGGACGCCTGCAAATTTGGGCAAGATCTAACCATGTGTACTCCAGCCAGATAACATCCCATAAGCCGGGAAGTCACTTATTGTCCACATCAATGCTGCTCTCAGTATGAAATTCTGTTTCGTTGCAACATCATATGTACTGACACCAGTACTCCACAATAAATTTAATTCATCAATCAATGGATTCAAATAAACATCAATATTTTTCTTCGGATGTCCTGGAATTAGTAAAGTCAAAAAGATATATGGCTCTTTCATCAACATCCATGGAGGTAAATTGTACGGAGTTAAAAAAATAGGCCAACATGAATATTGACTACCATAAGATCCAAATGGACATAAACCATCAGTGGAAAGGCCCAGTCGAACATTTCTAGCTTCTAAAGCAAAGGATGGATGCACTCTATCAAAATGTTTCCATGAATCACCATCGGCTGGATGATTCAAGCTTTTATCGGTTGAAATATTCTCTTTATGCCATGACATCATTGTCGCTGTATTCTTAGACATGAATAAACGCTGAAGTATGGATGTAAGCGGAAAATATCTCAACTGTTTTACAGGAATCAAACCAGACTTCCCGTGTTGTCCTTCTTTATATCTAAGTTGCCCACATGTGGGACAACTATCCAACGACTCATTTTCCCCAGAATATAAAATGCAGTCATTTGAACATGCATGAATCTTCTGACAAGTAAGTCCCAAATTTTGAACCAACCTCTTACTTTCATAGTAATTTGCAGGTAAAACATTTCCTTTGGGTAACAGTGTTTTCAGCAAAGAAAATATCTGGTCAAAACAGGTGTTTGACATTCCGTTATATGATTTGATAGCCATAAATTTTGCAACTGCTTCTAATTTTCTCATCTTGCAGCCAGGATATAATGCATCCTCAGCAGACTTCAACAACTCATAAAATTCAGACGGTCCCAACTCAGGATTTGAAGCTATATCAGCCGGAGTTTCTGTATGTTGAACAGATGAACCTGCAACATCATGTACTAAATCTTGAAACTGGGATGGATCCGGAATCAAGTTGGTATCACCTGCTCTGGAACTGCGTTCACCGTGTTGATACCAAAAAACATAATCTGCTTGAAAACCAAAACGCAAGAGATGTTCCCCCACTTTGTCAAATGTGTCAAACGTTCTCAATGCACATTTTCTACAAGGGCATTTTATTTTTCCTTCTGAAACAAATTCTGGATTTGATGCCGCAAATGATAAAAAAATCTCCACACCCTCTATATATACTGGATTTAAACCAGAACCATTTGGATTTCTACGTTGATTTATCCATATGCGGTCATCTAATAATGACTGTCGACGACCTCTTTGTTCCATATTTTTCTATAAAATATAAAAGCATTACTGGTTTTGAATAATTTGTTAGAAAAAACACTCAAGCAAGGATTGAATATATTGAGAATAAAGCAAAACCTGTTACAAATATTGATAATTTCAATATTATATTGATTTTTTATTTTTTTTAATAATACTAATATAATTTTTTTCATAAATATTAATTATATAATAATAACATCATTACATTATTAGTATATTTTATTATTAATATTAAAATAATATAATTTTTTATATTATATACAATTCTCCTTTAATCTGTGTGTTTAACATTCTGTCTCCACATGTAATATTGGCATTCACTTTCACCTCTCCATTGGCGAGTAGGTTGATAATTTTGAAAAAGAATGCCAATATTACGTGTGGAGACAGAAAACACACAGAAAAAAAAAAGAATTGTATATAATATAGAAAATTATATTATTTTAATATTAATAATAAAATATACAAATAATGTAATGATGTTATTACTAATTATTGCTAATTATTGGTAATTATTGCTAATTATTGGTAATTATTGGTAATTATTGGTAATTATTGCTAATTATTGGTAATTATTCCTAATTATTCCTAATTATTCCTAATTATTCCTAATTATTCCTAATTATTCCTAATTATTACTAATTATAAATAATTATAAATAATTATTCCTAATTATTCCTAATTATTACTAATTATTCCTAATTATTCCTAATTATTACTAATTATTCCTAATTATTACTAATTATTCCTAATTATTCCTAATTATTCCTAATTATTACTAATTATAAATAATTATAAATAATTATTCCTAATTATTCCTAATTATTCCTAATTATTACTAATTATTCCTAATTATTCCTAATTATTACTAATTATTCCTAATTATTACTAATTATTCCTAATTATTCCTAATTATTCCTAATTATTCCTAATTATTCCTAATTATTACTAATTATTACTAATTATTGCTAATTATTAGTAATTATTGCTAATTATTACTAATTATTGCTAATTATTATTAATTATTTCTAATTATTAGTAATTATTGCTAATTATTAGTAATTATTGATAATTATTAGTAATTATTACTAATTATTGGTAATTATTACTAATTATTGGTAATTATTACTAATTATTGGTAATTATTACTAATTATTGGTAATTATTACTAATTATTGGTAATTATTACTAATTATTCGTAATTATTACTATTTATTCGTAATTATTACTAATTATTCATAATTATTACTAATTATTCGTAATTATTACTAATTATTGGTAATTATTGGCAATTATTGGTAATTATTGGCAATTATTGGTAATTATTGGTAAGTATTGTTGATTATTACTAAATATTGGTAATTATTGGTAATTATTACTAATTATTGTTAATTATTACTAATTATTGTTAATTATTGGTAATTATTAATAATTATTGGTAATTATTCCTAATTATTACTAATTATAGGTAATTATTACTAATTATTGGTAATTAATACTAATTATTGGTAATTAATACTAATTATTGGTAATTATTACTAATTATTGATAATTTTTCCTAATTATTGGTAATTTTTCCTAATTTTTCCTAATTTTTCCTAATTTTTCCTAATTTTTCCTAATTTTTTCTAATTTTTCTTAATTTTAGGTATTTATTACTAATTATTACTAATTATTGCAAATTATTACTAATTATTGCAAATTATTACTAATTATTGCTAATTATTGGTAATTATTGCTAATTATTGGTAATTATTGCTAATTATTGCTAATTATTGGTAATTATTGCTAATTATTGCTAATTATTGGTAATTATTCCTAATTATTCCTAATTATTCCTAATTATTCCTAATTATTCCTAATTATTCCTAATTATTCCTAATTATTCCTAATTATTACTAATTATTACTAATTATAAATAATTATCAATAATTATAAATAATTATAAATAATTATTGCTAATTATTGCTAATTATTACTAATTATTCCTAATTATTCCTAACTATTCCTAATTATTCCTAACTATTCCTAACTATTCCTAATTATTCCTAATTATTCCTAATTATTCCTAATTATTCCTAATTATTCCTAATTATTCCTAATTATTCCTAATTATTCCTAATTATTGG
This sequence comes from Viscum album, assembly GCA_963277665.1. NCBI lineage: Eukaryota > Viridiplantae > Streptophyta > Magnoliopsida > Santalales > Viscaceae > Viscum > Viscum album. The sequence continues at coordinate 48,149,561 of OY728152.1, read as the reverse complement.
TAATTATTGGTAATTATTGGTAATTATTGATAATTATTGGTAATTATTGGTAATTATTACTAATTATTACTAATTATTGGTAATTATTGGTAATTATTACAAATTATTACAAATTATTGTTAATTATTGGTAATTATTCCAAATTATTGGTAAGTATTACTTATTCCTAATTATTACTAATTATTCCTAATTATTCCTAATTATTACTAATTATTCCTAATTATTCCTAATTATTACTAATTATTCCTAATTATTCCTAATTATTCCTAATTATTACTAACTATTACTAACTATTACTAACTATTACTAACTATTACTAACTATTACTAACTATTACTAATTATTACTAATTATTACTAATTATTACTAATTATTCCTAATTATTCCTAAGTATTCCTAATTATTCCTAATTATTCCTAATTATTTCTAATTATTTCAAATTATTCCTAATTATTGGTAATTATTGGAAATTATTGGTAATTATTGGTAATTATTGGTAATTATTACTAATTATTGGTAATTATTGGTAATTATTACTAATTATTACTAATTATTACTAATTATTGTTAATTATTGGTAATTATTCCAAATTATTGGTAATTATTACTACTTATTGGTAATTATTACTACTTATTGATAATTATTACTAATTATTACTAATTATTGATAATTATTACTAATTATTACTAATTATTACTAATTATTACTAATTATTACTAATTATTGGTAATTATTACTAATTATTACTAATTATTCTTAATTATTAATAATTATTGATAATTGTTCCTAATTATTAGTAATTAAATGAATAATTACCAATAATTAGGAATAATTACCAATAATTACAAATAATAACATTATTAATATATTTTATTATTAATATTAAAATAATATAATTTTCTGATTTATATACAATTCTCCTTTCATCTGTGCGTTTTCTATCTCCACATACAAATAATACATGTGAATACAGTAAACACACAGATGAAAAGAGAATTGTATATATATATAAAATTATATTATTTTAATATTAATAATAAAATATACTAATAATGTAATAATGTTATTATTCATAATTATTGGTATTTATTACTAATTATTAATATTTATTCTTAATTATTAAAAATTATTACTAATTATTCCTAATTACCATTAACTATGAACAATACTAATAATTTAAATTTATTAAGTAAAAAAAATGTAAACATAATTAAATTACAACTAATTAAGAATAATTGAAACTAATAAAAAATTAAAAATAAATATTAAATTAAAATGAACATAAATACCTTGAAAATTGATCTGCTCTGATCGTTCTTCAAAACTGTAATATCAGCTCCGGAGAAAAAAATTAAACTGAAGAAAAACTCAACTTTAGAAACAAAAGTTTGAGAGCAGGAGAAGATAGAGAATGAGAATGATTTGAAAAAAACGGATGGGGGTATTTATAGGTTAGATTATTTGCGACGGGTCCATTTGCGACGGGATTCCCGTCGCAAATAGTGTTATTTGCGACGGGACCCGTCGCAAATACCTTAGCCAACATTTATTACGGTCAACGGTTAAATAGTTATTTGCGACGGGTCCCGTCGCAAATAACCACCTGCCGACATACGATTTGCGACGGGGAAATATTCCCCTCGCAAATACCTTTTACCGCCGCCGATTATTTGCGACGGGAATATTTTCCCGTCGCAAATAGTTTTCCCGCGATTTGACGCGCATCGCGGGAAAACTATTTGCGATGGGGAAAGCAATCCCGTCGCAAAAGCCTAATTATTTGTGACGGGAAGATACCCCCGTCGCAAATAAGTTTTTAACGGGACTATTTGCGACGGGATTTATTCCTGTCGCAAATAACCCGTCGCAAATACCCATTTTTCCCGTAGTGTTATATTAAATTATACTCAAAATTAGTGGTAATTAGTGGTTATTATTTCAAATTACCACTAATTATTGCAAATTTTTAGTATAATTTAATATAAAGTAATAAAATAAATTATAAAATACTAAAAAGGTGTAAATCATAGAATTTTCAATATTTAGGTTATGAGAAATGACTAATGTGTTCCAACCATGTCAAAATTTTTCATTAGGTCGATAGAATCGGGGTAGGCAGGATATGACGTGTCAATGGCAACAGCAGCCGTAGAAGGAGGAGACATGTTTATGGTAAGGGCAGCAGCACGAGAAAATGATGGAGTACATACAATAGTTATTAAAAATTATAAATACTTAGTTTTAATTAGCAGTAATTTTTTAAATTAAAAAAATAGTTTTTGTAGAGGCCCAAATCTTGACGTACATAGACATTACATTACTTTTTCAGAATATCTAATACATAAAAAAACAGACACCAAAGGACTGTAATAGTTTAGTGTCTTTGGAAACATGGAACATAATCTTCTAATCATGGTGAAAGATCTTCAACATCTCCCATAAATATCTTCCCCTTTTGTTTTCTTACCTAAAAACTTTCTTTATATCCTGGGGAAAAGAAAAAATAAAAAGGGTGACCTCAAATGCTCAGTAAGGGTAAACATATATAAAATAAAACAATCCATAAACATTTGAATGCAAAAACTTGAACATAAAATATAAACATCAAAATCTTGAGCAAAGACATAAATCTTGGAAGTACGTAAGGCATATATCATAATGGAACATCAATCCTGATAAAATATCCTGGGAAGAAAACATGAAATTGTGGAAAACCATTAAGCACTTGATATGTGTTCCATAGTAGCCAAGGCATTGCTGCCAAGACCATCTTAGTGGATAAAGTCCATTATTGAACCGAGTTCACTCCTCGTTCTAGTCCTATATTACTGAAACGGATTAACTTACCATTCCAGCCATGTCTATCTCATGAGATATAAATCTTTACCCAATGCATTGGAGGGAGATATAGGTCTCACCCATCTCATAATGAAATCATTATTAAGTGTTCCACAACATAAACATAAATCATTCACCATAACCCAAGAATAAAATAGGTTTCATAAACATCATCCCATCATAACATAATCCATATAAAATGCCACACAATTCTTAAGGAAAATATCCTTTCTTCTTCAAAATCATTTTCTTTTCACAAAATGCCACACAATTTTAAAAGAAAAGGATTTTATTGAAAATAACAATGAAATTTTGTAGAGGAATCTTCATTAAAATAAGTCATTATGAAACTATAAAAATCCATTCATGTCGTATAAGTTAAAACAATATTCTCCTCGTACTTTTGTCAGAAAAGTCAAAGAGTTCCTCGTATGGTAAACAAAAGAAAGATTCCTTCCATAACACAAAGTAAAAGTCAAATAGGGGTAAACATGAAATTAAACATACATGGAAGAATATTAAACACTTTATGAAAAACATTTTATGGGCATGGATGAAAAATATAACCCTAGTAAATACTTACGTATAAGCAATCTCGGATAAAAATGAGATTTGGAAAATTATCCCTTACCTTAGGTCTGATATGCTTCATATGTATCTGAATCTCTTGTATAATGATTTAAATAATGTCATTGACTTATTGAATAATCATATTCATTGTTATGATATCATATATGGTTCACTTATGACTTTATATTACCCGTTCATTTGTAAGTTCCATGTTAAAGCAGCATTTTGGGTAAAATCGGTTTATTTATCGTACGTGTTTAGACTTGTTGTTCCTGATATTATTATTACTTTTATCTTAATTTACTTACTTCCGGAATGTAAATAATGATTTATATATCATATATATATTCAGTATATATATATATATAATAGATATATAAATGAAATGAAATACACCATTCATGGAGACGGTAGGCCGTACGTACGCATGAACGCCGTTTTCCTTTCCTTATTGACATGAATGGAAGTAAGTATATGAAATATATATATACATAAATCCATTAGCTTTATCATGTCATATATTTCATTAATATTCATTATATATACTTTATAATCATTCTTGAATGGTTAACATAGAGAATGAATCTCATCGCGTCGTGGAGACGGTAATCCGTACGTACGCACGAGCGATGATATCGTTCCCATAATTATTGAATTGAATTGGAGTGGATGATATAATATTAGAGAATCAGTATGATGTTATAATAACTATATATAGTTATTATTTACACCATTATACCCATCCAAGTAAGGTGGTGGTGGAAAAACATATTACACCACTGTGTGGAGACGGTATTCTGTACGTACGCACGCGCAGTGATTTCATTTTCCGTAGGATGGATAGAATGTGAAATAGGGTTGTTTCATATTTATAATAACATATCAGTATATTCTTGATACTGATGTTATTATTTTATAATGAAACAACAAAAGAAGAAGAAGTTCAAGAAGAAAGAAAACTTGAAAGAATCGGTAGAAGAGATTACCTCTTCTTCGATGCACCTATTTTAAACTTCTTCTTAGGGAACTAGAGTTGGTCTTTTGAGAGGACAAGATCCTATATGATATAACTGGAGAGGTTGATAAGAGGAATTTTCAGGGTTTTTCTGAGCTTCAAGGGTCAAAAGGGTGTGAAGAGAAGAGGGAAGGGGTGCCCTTTTTATAAGGGAGGAGAGAGGCACCTTAAGAAAAACTTAAAATATTATTTTATAATATAGTCATATTCGGTTTTTAATAGCTCCAAATTGATTTATTTTTAAGATAATGTGGGTATGGGTCAAAATACTCTCATCCAACAGGTTTTAGACAAGTTTAGGTTACTATTTTAACATTATCATTTAGATTTAACTCTAAGGTAAATAATTTAACTTTTACCGTGTCTTCTTGTTTTCTTACACTATATGGTCAATAAACTTACTATAACAATCCAAAAGAACCCCAAGTGGTTAATTATTAATATATATTACCTTATCTAAGTCATTTTTCTGAACCTTATATTTTTAGGAATATAATAACAAATATTAATATAATATTTGGTTCAAAAACCATTTTATGTCAATTTTGACACTATTTGGTAATTGATATTTTTGAAAATCATAACAACATGATTAGTTTGAAAAAAGTTGATTTAATCAATAATAACATGTCATGTTAACCTATAAAATTAGTTTAATTCATAACAAGTCTCAAATTACATTTATTTGGGTATTTATAACATCAATTATGTTAATATTTCATTAATAAGGTAATTACTGCATCATCATTGTGTCATTAATAAATTAAATTATTTAATGTATAAAAATTATAAATAAAATACCATTATGTAGGAAATATTTTTATATTTCTAATGAATATTTATGGTAGAATTTATCTTATGTATAACACTATATTAAAAAAAATTAGTTATTAAACTTTGATTTTAACTATTTTAACTCTTCTTTATATAAAATAATAATAAATGTCCTAATCTCATCCAAGTGGACCTAAAGGGAAATATTTTATTCCTAAGGTTTTTTTGTCGAATTACACTTATCCAGTAGAATTAGGACATGTTTTAAGGTAATAGTAATATCATTTTTACCCTTAATTACCCTATTTACTTTTAACCGTGGTAAATAAAAGTAAAAAGTTATTATTCACCAAAAATTATTTTTTTCTTATTGGACCAAATTTTACTCCTTGATATTAATCGTGTCTCTCATATTTTCTAAATTCCACTCAGAGAAGTGGTAAAATTAAGTTTTATGTAAATTTGCAAATTCTCCTTGGAGGTGGGTAAAAGACAGTGAAAAGTTCAATAAAATTTTTATATATCTAAAATTATTATAAAATGACTCCAATTAATTACATTGAACTTATATAGGTGTTATGTATCAATTTAGACCCAAAATAAATTTAAATAAAATAAATAATTATTTAAATAAAAAGTCAGTTTTTAAATAGTAACCCAGTGTTTTCACTATTCATCAAAAATTGAAAGTTTTCAGAAAAAGACCAAAAATTCACCCTAGGATAATTTCGATATTCTAAATCCAAAAATTAAGTTCATTTAGAAAGATAAAATTTATAAAATTTTAAAAAGTGGGTATTACTATTCATAACGGCCAGTTTATATAACATATCGTTGTTTAGTGAAACTCGGTATTGCGTACAACACACGCTATCGTGGAAGGTTGCGATTGCGTGTAATGCATGTCAAGTCAGGGATGCGTGTAGTGAAAGATCCTTTTGGTGTATCGTACAACACAAGACATCAATGAAATTAAAAAAAATTATTTTTCATAAAATCTCGGGGTGTTATATTCTACCCCCCTTAAAATGAATTTCGCCCTCAAAATTTGTCAGGGTTATAAATGGTTTACTACTCGAAAGTTTCTTTAATAGAAACCCACGTCGTAAAAAGGAATACCAAAACTTATCTTTAAAAACTAAAGTATGAAACGTAACGATTACCCAAATTAACTAATCAATGGGTTTCTACATAGGAGAACATAGGTGAAAATATGGATATAGAAGAGAAATCTAACCATCATGTTCTAATGGAGAGTGGTATATAACATGGCTATGAAAAATCCAACAATCACAAAGTCATAAATTTTTTATGATCTAAGGTACCATCTGATTCATCAGATATAAGGGCACTAGGACAACTTTTTTGGTTTTCAAGATCATTTCCCTAAAGTTGAAGAATTTGAATTAGAAGAAATACTTACTTAATTTCGGTATAATCTCACTGTTGTTTGTACCTTGAATAATTTACACTTCATATCTTAAAGAAATTAAGATGAATTTTTCATTCGTGAGGTGTTAGAAAATCATGTGATATAATTATGGGTCATTCCATGTGTCTCAAACAAAAGGTTAGAAAAAGTTATCAAATATACATAAGTCCGTCTATGGTGAGGTTAATCGTATATGATTCCAAAAATAGACTTATAATTCATCTATCATACCGCATAATAAAACTAGTTTCTACTAACAAGGGAATTCCAGTAGGCCAGTGGTAGTCTATAAAGGCCTGTTGCACTTCGGTTGTGGGTTTTATTCCCACAGCCTTGTCTGACGCGACGGGTTGTCACTCATCCTATGGGTTGTCCTTTTTCTAAAACTACATTATTATAACATTCCATCAATAATATCGAAAATAATTATAGCCTTAAACAATACTAACTTATTTCCAACATAATCCATTCCAATCTTTAGGCTTATCCAAAATACGTCTGTCCAAGCTCATAGTATAAAGAAAACAATTAATAGAAATGTCATATTCTGAGCATGTGAATACCATCATTTATCCCCCATATATCATATGATATATCTTGTTGGTCAAATTAAAAACATGTGAATACCTTAATCATGTATTCTCTTGAAAAATAAAAACCCATTGAACCTTAGTGAAAACATGAATGTTGTCAAAAGTTAACTCTTTCCACATACCGAAATCCCAAAAATTCTATATACTCAAACCATAATATCACTTAGTCCTTATTTCATTCATGATCTTATGAATACTATTAAACATTTCATTTTCTCCTTATCATATCATCTGCTTTCCAAAATATTTTAATTACTTTTCATGGTTACAAGTACCATATAATTATTTAAAACCTTAATAAACCAATACATAGAAATTCAAATATTCCACAGTACTATAAATTAGATTACACAATATTATTTTGGAATCTCGTTACATAAACACATAACCATTACACTACATCATTTTCATACTCAACATCGCCAATAGTGATCGCATGTGACTTCCCTTTGTCCTTTTCCTTAAGAGGTTTCTCATGTCGAACATCATTAACCCTTGGATTAGGGCATTGGTTACCATAATGCCTCATTTCCTTGCACTTGAAGCATTGAAGTGTTGGTGGAGCATTCTCTATAGTCTTTGCTCTATTCACATCATTAGAAACATTTTTTCCATTACTTCAACAGTCGGCTACTTTATGACCTTCTTTTCCAAACTTGAAACATTTTCTAGTACCTTTTAGATAATCTCCACCATGCTTCTTTCCACACTATGAGCATAAAGAAACATTCACCGTATTTTCACCATTGTTCTGAAGTTTTTCCTTGAACTCCATCTTTCATTTCTTGTCAAAACCATGAGATGGATATGTCACACCAACTTCCAGTTCTACCATGATAGCACAATGCACAATTTCTTCATAGCTACTAAAATCTCTTATAGCAAATGCCCTTCAAATACTTGGTTTTAAGCCACTAAAAAATCGATTAACTTTACTTTCAGGTTGGATGATAAAACCAGATTCATACCTTGAATGTCTTGTAAAATTCGCTTTGTATATACCAACAGATTCATCATCCTTCTGTTTAAGATTAAGGAACTCCTTTTCCATCTTTGTTCGATGAATATGAGGGAAGTACTTACTGAAAAATAAGTTCTTGAACTCATCCCATTCCATGGATTCAATTTCATCTTGGGGACTTGTATTCTTAATTAGAGTCCACCACTGGTCTGCTTTGCCTTCTAAATGGTAAACAGCTAGAATGAATTTATCATGTTCCGAAAAGCGAAGTATGGAAAATATATTTTCAATGGTACTGATCAATTGTCCAGCAACAAGTGGATCAGAAGACCCATTGAAAGAAGGTGGACGTTGCCTCATGAAGGACTCAATAGAATATTGTTCCCTTCTCTGATCATTTGGAAATCCACAATGATTCATAGATTGTGTAAGTATAGCAATAAGATTTTTCACTCCATATCCCATCACATTTGGTTGTTTAGGAGGACAATCATTGTATTGTCCATTACATTTATCAACACGGTTCCTTCAGGTTCCAGCCATCGTCTAAAACCCAAAAAGAATAGTGTGAGAGGCAAAAATCATGCTAGGGAAAACAACATAATAAAGGGAGAGTACTGTAACACCCCGAGATTTTATGAAAAATATTCTTTTTAATTTCACTAATGTCTTGTGTTGTACGCTACATCAAAAGGAGCTTGCACAACACGTATCCTTGATTTTCCTTGCATTACACGCAATCGCGACCTTCCTCGATAGCGTGTGTAGTACGCAATAACAAGTTTCACTAAACAACAATATGCTATTAAAATATTATTAAAACTAGCCGTTATGAATAGTAATAACCACTTTTTGAAATTTTGTAATTTTATTTTTCAAAATGGAATTCATTTTTGGATTCGTAATATCAAAATTAGCTTAGGGTGAAATTTTGGTGATTTTCGGATAACTTTCATATTTTGATGAATAGTGAAAATTACTAAATTTTAATTAAAAACAACTTTTTCAATCGAAATAATTAATAGTGATAAATTATTAATTTGAGTATTTTTAAAGTATATTTAGAATATATTTTTACAATTTAATACAATGATGGTCATTGGATGTAATTTCACATTTAAACCAGACATAAACAAGTGTCAATCTTTTGATAGTTATTATCTCTTAAGAACACGCCATTTGTTTTGAAGACGGGAATTAATTTTTAAATTAATTAATGCAACATATATGTTTTGAATTTGGTAAAATAGAAATCATTTTTCAGTTCATAATATCAAATATAGCTTAGGCCTAATTTTTGGTATTTTTCTGAAAACTTTCAATTTTTGATGAATAGTGAAACCACTAAGTGGTAGTTAAAAAAACTGAATTGTTCATAAAACTTAATTTTACCACTTCTGTGAGTGGAATTTCAAAAATACGAGAGACACGGTTGATGTCAGTAAGTAAAATGTGGTTCAATGAGATGAAAATAATTTTTTGGTGAATAGTAACTTTTTACTTTTTTTACCACGGTTAAAAGTAAATAGGGTAATTAAGGGTAGAAATGATATTATTATTACCCTAACACATGTCCTAATTGTATTTGAAAAGTGTAATTCGACCAAAAACAAACTTAGGAATAAAATATGACCATTTAGGCCCACTTGGATTAGATTAGGACATTTATTATTAATTTATTTAAAGAAGGGTTAAAAGCGTTAAAATCAAAGTTTATTTACTAAAACATTTTTAATATGGGGTTCTACATAAGATAAATTAGACTATAAATATTCATTAGAAAGATAATAAGATTTCCTACATAATTGTATTTTATTTGTAATTTTTAGACATTAAATAATTTAATTTATTTATGACACAACAATGATACAGTAATTATCTTATTAATAAAATATTGACATAATTGATGTTATAAATACCCAAACAAATATAATTTGAGACTTTTTATGAATTAAAATAATTTTATAGGTTAATATGACATGTTAGTATTAATTTAATTAACTTTTTTCTAACTTATCATTCTGTTATGATTTTCAAAAAAAACAATTACTAAATAGTGTCAAAATTGACATAAAATAGTTTTTAAAACAAATATTATATTATTAATTGTTATTTTATTCTTAAAAATATAATGTTCGGCCAAATGACTTAGATAAGGTTATATATATTAATAATAAACAATTTGGGGTTCGTTTGGCTTCTTATAGTAAGTTTATTAACCTTATATTGTAAGAACACAAGAAGACACGGTAAAAGTAAAATTATTTAACTTAATGTTAAATCTAAATGATAAGGTTAAAATAGGAACCTAAACATGTCTAAATTCTATTGGATGAGAGTATTTCTACCCATCCCCACCTTAGTCTCGAAATAAATCAATTTGGATCTATTTAAAACCGATCTTGACTTTATAATAAAATAATATTTTTAGTTATTCCAAAGGTGCCCCTCTCCTCCCTTATAAAAGGGCACCTCCTCCCTCTCCTCCTCACACCAATTTGAGCATTCAAGCTCGGCCAAAACCTGCCAAAATCTCTTCTCCACTTCCCTAGTATCATCCTAGAGGTAATGGTCTTCTTCAAAGACCATCCTTAGTTCTTTAAGTGGAGGTTAAGAAAAGGCGCGTCAAAAAGAGGTAATATCCATTACCGATCTTTTTCAATTTCTTTCTTCTTCAACTTCTTATTCTTTAGTTATTTCATGATAAATTAATAACATCAGTATTTATTATATACTGATATGTTATTATAAATATGAAACAACTCTAATTAACCTTCTATCCATCCTACAGAAAAAGGAAATCACCGCGCGTGCGTACGTACGGAATATCGTCTCCACGCCGTGGTGTAATCTATTTTCCGCCACCACCTTAATTGGATGGGTATAATGGTGTAATGAGTAACTATATATGATTATTATAAATTGATATTGATACTGAAATAGTATACATACACTTCAACACAAGTTCGCGATCATGAGAATGATATCATCGCTCGTGCGTACGTACGGACTACCGTCTCCACGACGCGATGAGATTCATTATCCACATTAACCATTCATGAATGATTATAAAGTATATATATAATGAATAATAATGAAATATATGACATGTTAAATCTACTGGATTTATGTATATATGTATATATATATCTACTTACTTCCATTCAAGACAATAAGGAAAGGAAAGCAGCGTTCATGCGTACGTACAGACTACCGTCTCCATGAACGGTGTGTTTCATTTCATTTATCTATATTATATATATATATACTGAATATATATGATATATAAATCATGTTTTATATTCTGGAAGTAAGTAAATCATGATATAAGTAATAATAATGTCAAGAACAACAAGTCCAAACACCTACGATAAATGAAACGATTTTACCCAAAACGCTTCTTTAACATGGAATTTACAAAAGAACGGGTAATATAAAGTCATAAGTAAACCATATATGATATCATAACAATGAGTATGATTCTTGAATAAGTCAATAACATTAATTAAATCATTATACAGGAGGTTCAGACACTTACGAAGAAAATCGAACCTAAGGTAAGGGAAATATCACAATCTCATTTTTATCCGAGATTGTTTATACTTTGAAATTTACTGGGGTGTATTTTATCATCCACATCCATGTTTCCTCAATATTTAATGTTATTTCCATCCACCTAAAATTTTTTAAATCCAATTTTACCCTTCGGTGAGTTTTTATTAAAGGATATGAAAGGAATCTTTTGTCTTTTTTCGTACGAGGTACTTTTTGACTTTTCCGACAAAAGTACGAAGAATGTTTTTTTTAACTTATATGGCATGAATGGATTTTTAAAACATTATTTACAAGAAGCTTCCTTTAAAAGTTTTCAAGTTTATTTTTAATCAACTTCTTTTAGTTTAAAGTTTTATGACATGTTAAGAAAGGAAAAATGTTTTTAAAGAAGAAAGGATATTTTCCTCAAGAATTCATTTCAAGTGTTTTTTTTCAAAACTATTTTCCATCTAAGATGACGTTATTTGATATGTATGTTTAAAGTAAAATGTCTCTATGATTTAAATGGTTTCAATTTTCTTATGATGAAATGATATCAATTGTTTATGGATTATGATGGCATGATGTTTAAGATTCCCATTTTTATTACATGGGTTATGCAATGATGTATGATTTATGATTTTGTGGCACACATAAGAATGGTATCATTATGAGATGGGTGGGACCTATATCTCCCTCCAATGCATTGGGTAAAGATTTTATATCTCATGAGATAGACATGGCTGGAATGGTAAGTTATACCGGTTCAGTGAAACAGGACTGAAACGAGGGTGACTCGGTTCAGAAAGGGACTTTGTCCACTAAGATAGTCTTGGCAATGAGTCTTGACTAACAAGAAATGATTCTCTATGATTATGTGTGTATGCCACAAAGTTTCATGTTTTATGTTATGATTATTGTGATTACATTTCAATGCCATTATTTTTCCCATGTTATGAAATTATGCTCTCTTTTGCAGGTTAAGATTTCAAAAATGTTATGTTCTTATGAATATGATGTGATTGATATTTCTTTTGTTTACCCTTACTGAGAATTTGAGCTCACCCTTTTATGTTTTCTTTTCCCCAGGATATGAAGAAAGGTTTTATGTAAAAAAAAGGAAGATCTTTATGGGAGATGTTGAAGATCTTTCACCACGATTAGAAGATTATATTTTGAGTTTCCAAAGACACTAAACTATTACGATCCTTGTGTGTGTGTTTTTGTTATGTACTAAGTATTCCGAAAAAGTAATGTAATGTCAATGTACGTCAAGCTTCGGGTCTCTACAGTTGGTATCAGAGGAAAGGTTTAGTCAACCTTTGGAAACTAGGATGCGAAAACGTTAGTGAGATCCCTAGAGACATTTCTAAGGTATGTCTAGGGATGTCCCTAAGGATAAGTATACGTATAGGATATAGTCCTAGAACTATGGTAACGATATTAGATTAAACCAAAGATGTTAGATATTGAATTTACTCCCCCTTTATTATGATTTTTGCCTCTCACACTATTCTTTTTGGGTTTTAGAAAATGGCTGGAAACAAGATGATTCACGATAATGGAGGATATGATGGACAATGGAATGATATTCTTCATGAGAAACCAAATGAAATGGGATTTGGAAGTCCAAACATCATTATTATGCCGAATCAGCAATCTCATAATTGATCAATAAAGTAAAATTTGGTAAGTTTCCTGACTCATCTAATAAGAGAAAGATGGAGTTTCATGATGATCATAGAGGAAAGAAAGTTAAATTTCCCCTATGTAAATCATGTGGGAAGAGGCATCAAGGAGAATGTTCCAAAGGAACTGGAAGATGCTTTGGGTGTGGAAAAGAAGGACACAAAGCCAGTAAGTACAAAGGAAAATGTTCAGTTAACACCAGGGATGAGGATAATGGTATTGCTACGACATCAACAATGGTTAAATGTTTTAAATGTGGAATGTACGGGCATTATGCAAACCAATTCCCTAAGGAAAAGTCTCATGAAGAGAATCAGTATGGTCGTATGGGTAGTATTTATGTGGATGATGATGAAGAGACTACAAATGATATGTGAGATAAAAGAATTGTTGAAGCTCGGTCAACGGTTTAAGAATGTTGTGGAATTATTACATGTTTATCATGTGTAATGTTGTATAAGTAATCTCATGGTACTATGGAATAAAGAGACATCTAAGGATTGTTACACTGTTGTCTTTCCTTGAGTTTTGAAAGTGTATGATTAATGCTACGAGTATCCATTAAAGGTTATTCAGATATTTTTGGAATGTAGATGATATGCGCATAATGAAGGGAAAACAAGAAAATGAAATGTTTGACAGTATTCAAGAGCTCATATAAGGACTAAGTGATATCATGGTTTGAGTATATAGAATTTTGAGGATTTTGGTATGTGGAAAGTGTTAACTTTTAACTGCATTCATGTTTTCACTAAGTTTCAATGGGTATTCAAGAGAATACATGATTAAGGACTTTGAATATTTGGAATGTGACCAACAAAACATATCTTATGATATATGGGGATCAACGATGGTATTAAATCTCTGGTAATCGTTTTCACTATGTTATGAGAGTAGACTGCAGTATTATGGATAAGCCTAAAGATTGGAATGGATTATGTTGGACATAAGTTAGTATTGTTTAAGGATAGAAGTTTTTTTGATATTATTGATGGGATGTTATAGTAATATAGTTTTAGAAAAAGGACAATCTGCAGGACGGGCGACATCCCATCGCGTCGGACAAGGCTGTGGGAATCGAACCCACAACCGAAGTGCGACTGGCCTTTTTCGCCTACCACTGACCTAAAGGAAGTCTCTGTTTAGTAGAAACTAGTTTTATTATATTAATCAGTATGATATATGAAGTATAAGTCCATTTTAGGAACCATATATGATTAATCTCACTATAGAATGACTTATGTATATTTAATAACTTTTACTAACCTTTTGTTTGAGACAGATGGAATGACCCGTCATTCTATCACATGATCTGTTAACACTTCACGAATAATAAATTCAACTTCATTTATTTAAGAGATGAAGTTGAAATTGTCCAAAGAACGACCAACATTGAGACTATACCGAAATCACGAAAGTATTTCCTCTAATTCCAATTTCATCAACTTTAGGGAAACGATCTTGAGAACCAAAAATGTTGTCCTAGTGCTCTTATATCTGATTAATCATATGGTACCTTAGATCATCACAAATTTATGGATTTGTGATTGTTGGATTTTCCATAGTCATGTTCTCTACCACTCTCCATCAGAACATGATGGTTATATTTTTCTTCCATATCCATATTTTCACTTATGTGGAAACCCAGTGATTAGTTTATTTGGGTAACCGTTACATTTCATACTTTTGTTTTTAAAGATTGGTTTTGGTATTCCTTTTTACGATGTGGGTTTCTATTAAAGAAACTTTCAAGTAGTAAACCATTTATAACCCGGACGAATTTTGAGGGCGAAATTCATTTTAAGGGGGGTAGAATGTAACACCCCGAGATTTTATGAAAAATATTCTTTTTAATTTCACTAATGTCTTGTGTTGTACGCTACATCAAAAGGATCTTGCACAACATGCATCTTTGATTTGCCTTGCATTACACGCAATCGCGACCTTCCTCGATAGCGTGTGTAGTACGCAATAACGAGTTTCACTAAACAACAATATGCTATTAAAATATTATTAAAACTAGCCATTATGAATAGTAATAACCACTTTTTGAAATTTTGTAATTTTATTTTTCAAAATGGAATTCATTTTTGGATTCGTAATATCGAAATTAGCTTAGGGTGAAATTTTGGTGATTTTCGGATAACTTTCATATTTTGATGAATAGTGAAAATTACTAAATTTTAATTAAAAACAACTTTTTCAATCGAAATAATTAATAGTGATAAATTATTAATTTGAGTGGTTTTAAAGTATATTTAGAATATATTTTTACAATTTAATACAATGATGGTCATTGGATGTAATTTCACATTTAAACCAGACATAAACAAGTGTCAATCTTTTGATAGTTATTATCTCTTAAGAACACGCCATTTGTTTTGACGACGGGAATTAATTTTTAAATTAATTAATGCAACTGATATGTTTTGAATTTGGTAAAATAGAAATCATTTTTGAGTTCATAATATCAAATATATCTTAGGCCTAATTTTTGGTATTTTTCTGAAAACTTTCAATTTTTGATGAATAGTGAAACCACTAAGTGGTAGTTAAAAAAAACTGAATTGTTCATAAAACTTAATTTTACCGCTTCTGTGAGTGGAATTTCAAAAATTCGAGAGACATGGTTGATTTCAGTAAGTAAAATGTGGTTCAATGAGATGAAAATAATTTTTTGGTGAATAGTAACTTTTTACTTCTTTTACCACGGTTAAAAGTAAATAGGGTAATTAAGGGTAGAAATGATATTATTATTACCCTAACACATGTCCTAATTGTATTGGACAAGTGTAATTCGACCAAAAACAAACTTAGGAATAACATATGACCATTTAGGCCCACTTGGATTAGATTAGGACATTTATTATTAATTTATTTAAAGAAGGGTTAAAAGAGTTAAAATCAAAGTTTATTTACTAAAACATTTTTAATATAGGGTTATACATAAGATAAATTAGACTATAAATATTAATTAGAAAGATAATAAGATTTCCTACATAATGGTATTTTATTTGTAATTTTTAGACATTAGATAATTTAATTTATTTTTGACACAACGATGATGCAGTAATTATCTTATTAATAAAATATTGACATAATTGATGTTATAAATACCCAAACAAATATAATTTGAGACTTTTTATTAATTCCACTAATTTTATAGGTTAATATGACATGTTATTATTGATTTAATTAACTTTGTTCGAACTTATCATTCTGTTATGATTTTCACAAAAAACAATTACTAAATAGTGTCAAAATTGACATAAAATAGTTTTTAAAACAAATATTATATTATTAATTGTTATTTTATTCTTAAAAATCTAAGGTTCGGCCAAATGACTTAGATAAGGTTATATATATTAATAATAAATAATTTGGGGTTCGTTTGACTTCTTATAGTAAGTTTATTAACCTTATAGTGTAAGAACACAAGAAGACACGATAAAAGTAAAATTATTTAACTTAATGTTAAATCTAAATGATAAGGTTAAAATCGGAACCTAAACTTGTCTAAATTCTATTGGATGAGATTATTGCGACCCATCCCCACCTTATCCTCGAAATAAATCAATTTGGAGCTATTTAAAACCGATCTTGACTTTATAATAAAATAATATTTTTAGTTATTCCAAAGGTGCCCCTCTCCTCCCTTATAAAAGGGCACCTCCTCCCTCTCCTCTCACACCAATTTGAGCATTCAAGCTCGGACAACCCCTGAAAAAATCTCTTCTCCACTTCCCTAGTATAATCCTAGAGGTCATGGTCTTCTTCAAAGACCATCCTTAGTTCTTTAAGTGGAGGTTAAGAAAAGGCGCGTCAAAAAGAGGTAATATCCATTACTGATCTTTTTCAATTTCTTTCTTCTTCAACTTCTTATTCTTTAGTTGTTTCATAATAAAGTAATAACATCAGTATTTATTATATACTGATATGTTATTATAAATATGAAACAACTCTAATTAACCTTCTATCCATCCTACGGAAAAAGGAAATCACCGCGCGTGCGTACGTACGGAATACCGTCTCCACGCCGTGGTGTAATCTATTTTCCGCCACCACCTTAATTAGATGAGTATAATGGTGTAATGAGTAACTATATATGATTATTATAAAGTGATATTGATACTGAAATAGTATACATACACTTCAACACAAGTTCACGATCATGAGAACGATATCATCGCTCGTGCGTACGTACGGACTACCGTCTCCACGACGCGATGAGATTCATTCTCCACATTAACCATTCATGAATGATTATAAAGTATATATATAATGAATAATAATGAAATATATGACATGTTAAATCTACTGGATTTATGTATATATGTATATATATATCTACTTACTTCCATTCAAGACAATAAGGAAAGGAAAGCAGCGTTCATGCGTACGTACGGACTACCGTCTCCATGAACGGTGTGTTTCATTTCATTTATCTATATTATATATATATATACTGAATATATATGATATATAAATCATGTTTTATATTCTTGAAGTATGTAAATCATGATATAAGTAATAATAATGTCAATAACAACAAGTCCAAACACCTACGATAAATGAAACGATTTTACCCAAAACGCTTCTTTAACATGGAATTTACAAAAGAACGGGTAATATAAAGTCATAATTAAACCATATATGATATCATAACAATTAGTATGATTCTGGAATAAGTCAATAACATTATTTAAATCATTATACAGGAGGTTCAGACACTTACGAAGCAAATCGGACCTAAGGTAAGGGAAATATCACAATCTCATTTTTATCCGAGATTGTTTATACTTTGAAATTTACTGGGGTGTATTTTATCATCCACATCCATTTTTCCTCAATATGTAATGTTATTTCCATCCACCTAAAATTGTTTAAATCCAATTTTACCCTTCAGTGAGTTTTTATTAAAGGATATGAAAGGAATCTTTTGTCATTTTTCGTACGAGGTACGTTTTGACTTTTCTGACAAAAGTACGAAGAATGTTTTTTTTAACTTATACGGCATGAATGGATTTTTAAAACATTATTTCCAAGAAGCTTCCTTTACAAGTTTTCAAGTTTATTTTTAATCAACTTCTTTTAGTTTAAAGTTTTATGACATGTTAAGAAAGGAAAAATGTTTTTAAAGAAGAAAGGATATTTTCCTCAAGAATTCATTTCAAGTGTTTTTTTTCAAAACTATTTTCCATATAAGGTGACGTTATTTGATATGTATGTTTCAAGTAAAATGTCTATATGATTTAAATGGTTTCAATTTTCTTATGATGAAATGATATCAATTGTTTATGGATTATGATGGCATGATGTTTAAGATTCCCATTTTTATTACATGGGTTATGCAATGATGTATGATTTATGATTTTGTGGCACACATAAGAATGGTATCATTATGAGATGGGTGGGACCTATATCTCCCTCCAATGCATTGGGTAAAGAATTTATATCTCATGAGATAGACATGGCTGGAACGGTAGGTTATACCGGTTCAGTGAAACAGGACTGAAACGAGGGTGACTCGGTTCAGAAAGGGACTTTGTCCACTAAGATAGTCTTGGCAATGAGTCTTGACTAACAAGAAATGATTCTCTATGATTATGTGTGTATGCCACAAAGTTTCATGTTTTATGTTATGATTATTGTGATTACATTTCAATGCCATGATTTATCCCATGTTATGAAATTATGCTCTCTTTTGCAGGTTAAGATTTCCAAAATGTTATATTCTTATGAATATGATGTGATTGATATTTCTTTTGTTTACCCTTACTGAGCATTTGAGCTCATCCTTTTATGTTTTCTTTTCCCCAGGATATAAAGAAATGTTTTAGGTAAAAAAAAGGAAGATCTTTATGGGAGATGTTGAAGATCTTTCACCACGATTAGAAGATTATATTCCGAGTTTCCAAAGACACTAAACTATTACGATCCTTGTGTGTGTGTTTTTGTTATGTACTAAGTATTCCTCAAAAGTAATGTAATGTCAATGTACCTCAAGCTTCGGGTCTCTACAAGTACCTTAAAAATATAACATCTTAGGGTTAATTATAATAATGTTACCATAATTCTAGGACTATAACCTATACTTATACTTAACCTTACGGACATCGCTAGATATACCTTAGAAATATCTCTAGGGATATCACTAAATTTTTCGCATCCTAGTTTCCAAAGGTTAACTAAACCTTTCCTCTGATACCAACTATAGAGGCCCAAATCTTTACGTACATAGAAATTACATTACTTTTGTGGAATATCTAATACATAACAAAAACAGACACCAAAGGACTGTAATAGTTTAGTGTCTTTGGAAACTTGGAACATAATCTTCTAATCATGGTGAAAGATCTTTAACATCTCCCATAAAGATCTTCCCCTTTTGTTTCCTTACCTGAAACCTTTCTTTATATCATGGGGAAAATAAAACATAAAAAGGGTGAGCTCAAATTCTCAGTAAGGGTAAACATAGAGAACATAAAACAATCCATAAACATTTGAATGCAAAAACTTGAACATAAAATCTAAACATAAAAATCTTGAGTAAAGACATAAATATTGGAAGTACATAAGGCATATATCATAATGGAACATAAATCCTGATAAAATATCATGGAAAGAAAACATGTAATTGTGGAAAGCCATTAAGCCCTTGATATGATTTCTATAGTATCCAAGGTATTGCTACCAAGACCATCTTAGTGGACAAAGTCCATTATTGAACCGAGTTCACTCCTCATTCCAATCCTATATTACTGAACTGGATTAACTTTTCGTTCCAGCCATGTCTATCTCATGAGATATAAATCTTTACCCAATGCATTGGAGGGAGATATAGGTCTCACCCATCTCATAATGAAATCATTCTTAAGTGTTCCACAACATAAACATAAATCATTCATCATAACCCAAGAATATAATGGGTTTCATAAACATCATCCCATCATAACATAATCCATAAAAAACAAATGGATATCATTTCATCATAAGAAAAGTGAAACCACGTAAATAATAGAGACATTATACTTGAAACATACACATATGAAATAATGTCATCTTATATGGAAATGGTTTTGATAAAACACTTGAAATGAAATCTTGAGGAAAATATCCTTTCTTCTTCAAAATCATTTTCTTTTCACAAAATGCTTCACAATTTTAAAAGAAAAGGATTTTTTTGAAAATAACCATGAAATTTTGTAGAGGAATATTCATTGAAATAATTCGTTATGAAACTGTAAAAATCCATTAACGCCATATAAGTTAGAAAAACATTCTCCTCATACTTTTGTCAGAAAAGTCAAAGAGTTCCTCGTATGGTAAACAAAAGAAATATTCCTTCCATAACACAAAGTAAAAGTCAAAGTGGGTTAAAAATGACATTAAACATACATGTAAGAATAGTAAACACTTTATGAAAAACATTTTATGGGCATGTATGAAAAATATAACCCCAGTAAATGCTTACGTATAAGCAATCTCGAATAAAAATGAGATTTGCAAAATTATCCCTTACCTTAGGTCTGATATGCTTCGTACATATCCGAACCTCCTGTATAATGATTTAAATAATTTCATTGACTTATTACAGAATCATATTCATTATTATGATATCATATATGGTTCACTTATGACTTTATATTACCCGTTCTTTTGTAAGTTCCATGTTAAAGCAGTGTTTTGGGTAAAATCGTTTTATTTATCGTATGTGTTTGGACTTGTTGTTCTTGATATTATTATTACTTATATCTTGATTTACTTACTTCCAGAATTTAAATCATGATTTATATATCATATATATATTCATTATATATATATATAATAGATATATAAATGAAATGAAATACACCATTCATGGAGACGGTAGGCCGTACGTACGCATGAACGTTGTTTTTCTTTCCTTATTAACTTGAATGGAAGTAAGTAGATGAAATATATATATACATAAATCCAGTAGCTTTATCATGTCATATATTTCATTAATATTCATTATATATACTTTATAATCATTCTTTAATGGTTAACATGGAGAATGAATCTCATCGCGTCGTGGAGACGGTAATCCGTACGTACACACGAGCGATGATATCGTTCACATAATTATTGAATTGAATTGGAGTGGATGATATAATATCACAGAATCATTATGATGTTATAATAACTATATATAGTTATTCTTTACACCATTATACCCATCCAAGTAAGGTGGTGGTGGAAAAATAGATCACACCATGGCGTGGAGATGGTATTCCGTACGTACGCACGCGCGGTGATTTCATTTTCCGTAGGATGGATAGAAGGTCAAATGGGGTTGTTTCATATTTATAATAACATATAAGTATATTATTGATACTGATGTTATTACTTTATAATGAAACAACTAAAGAATAATAAGTTGAAGAAGAAATAAAACTTGAAAGAATCGGTAGAAGAGATTACCTCTTCTTCGACGCACCTCTTTTAAACTTCTTCTTAAGGCACTAGAGTTGGTCTTCTTAGAAGACCAAAACCTCTATGATATAACTGGAGAGGTTGAGAAGAGGAATTTTCAGATTTTTTCCATGCTTCAAGGCTCAAAATGGTGTGAAGAGAAGAGGGAAGGGGTGCCCTTTTTATAAGGGAGGTGAGGGGCACCTTAGGAAAAACTTAAAATATTATTTTATAATAAAGTCATATTAAGTTTTTAATAGATCCAAATTGATTTATTTAGAAGTTAAGGTGGGTATGGGTCGAAATCCTCTCAACAAATAGGTTTTAGACAAGTTTAGGTTGCTATTTTAACCTTATCATTTAGATTTAACTCTAAGTTAAATAATTTAACTTTTACCGTGTCTTCTTGTTTTCTAACACTATATGGTTAATAAAATTACTATAACAAGCCAAAATAACTTCAAGTGGTTCATTATTAATATATATATCATTATTTAAGTCATTTTTTCGAACATTAGATTTTTATTAATATAATAACAATTAATAATATAATATTTATTTCAAAAACAATTTTATGTCAATTTTGACACTATTTGGTAATTGATTTTTGTGAAAATAATAAAAACATGATTAGTTCTAAAAAAGTTAATTGAGTCAATAATAACATGTCATATTAACCTATATAAGTATTGTAATTCATAAAAAGTCTCAAATTACATTTATTTGGGTATTTATAACATCAATTATGTTAATATTTCATTAATAAGGTAACAACTGCATCATCATTGTGTCATTACTAAATTAAATTATTTAAAGTCTAAAAATTATAAATAAAATACCATTATGTAGGAAATATTTTTATCTTTCTAATGAATATTTATAGTCCAATTTATCTTATGTATAACCCTATATTAAAAATGTTTTAGTTATTAAACTTTGATTTTAACTATTTTAACTCTTCTTTAAATAAAATAATAATAAATGTCCTAATCTAATCCAAGTGGACCTAAAGGGTAATATTTTATTCCTAAGGTTGTTTTTGGTCGAATTAAAATTATCCAATATAATTAGTACATATGTTAGGGTAATATTAATATCATTTTTACCGTTAATTACCCTATTTACTTTTAACCGTGGTAAATAAAAGTAAAAAGTTACTATTCACAAAAAATTAGTTTTATCTTATTGAACCAAATTTTTCTCCTTAATATTAACCGTGTCTCTAGGATTTTTTAAATTCCACTCACAGAAGTGGTAAAATTATGTTTTATGTAAATTTGCAAATTCTCCTAGGAGGTGGGTAAAAGACGGTGAAAAGTTCAATAAAATTTTTATATATCTAAAATTATTATAAAATGAATCCAATGAATTACATTGAACTTATATAGGTATTATATGTAAATTTTGTACAAAAATAAATTTAAATAAAATAAATAATTATTTAAATAAAAATTTGTTTTTTAAATAGTAACCCAGTGTTTTCATTATTCATCAAAAATTGAAAGTTTTCAGAAAAATACCAAAAATTCACCCTATGCTAATTTTGATATTCTGAATCCAAAAACGAAGTCCATTTCGAAAGATAAAATTTATAAAATTTGAAAATGTGGGTATTACTATTCATAATGGCTAGTTTATATAACATATCGTTGTTTAGTGAAACTCGGTATTGCGTACAACACACACTATCGTGGAAGGTCGTGATTGCGTATAATGCAAGACAAGTCAGGGATGCGTGTAGTGAAAGCTCCTTTTGATGTAGAGTACAACACAAGACATAAATGAAATTAAAAAAAATATTTTTCATAAAATATCGGGGTGTTATATTTTTAATTTTCAATAATTTTTTTTAATTATCAATAAGTGGGTTTTATTAAGAAAAATTACATATAATTGATAAATAAATAGTATTAATTAATAGAACTTTGTAATAATGTATAGATCTTAGTAATAAGTAATAATAATTTATAGTATTTCTTAATAAATAATAGTAATTAGTTAGAATGAATTTTAAACAACTATAATTAGTAAAAATTAACAGCGATTAGTAAAAATCATCAGTAAATCACTATAATTTTTAAAAATTAACATTATTGGTAAAAATTGGCTGCAATTTGTAAATATTAACAGTAAATAGCTATAATTTTTAGAAAATGGTACTTAGTAAAAATTAGTGGTGATTAATAAAAATTAGTAAAAATTAGTGGAAATGGCTAAAAATTGGTAATAATTAATGACAATGAATAAAAATTAGTAAAATTTAGTAATAATTAGCAAATATTAGTGGTAAACAAGTATAATTAGTAAAAATTAGTAGAAATTAGTAAAAATTAACGATAAATCACTATAATTAATAAAAATTTCCATAAAGTATGGGGATCTTATAGAGACCATGTGTATGGAGTAAGAAAAGATTCATCGACAATAGCTGCCACAAAAGGAGGAGATACATTGATGGTTGGAGCAACAACACAAGCAGACGATGGAGTACAAGTAACGTCTGACTTAGGGTTTAGGTATGGAGTTCGCTCCACCACCTCATCCAGATGACTCCCCTAAATTTATGAATTTTTTTTCATATTTATTTTGATAAATATTTGAATGTACATATTTTTTGCAATATTTTTATTAATTTATATATAAAGTTATATATAGTACGTTTTTTATATTATTACAAATATTTTTTATTTTAATTATTTTTTAATTTTTTATTTTTTATTTTTTTTACTTTTTTGTGATGGGAAGATTCATTCATTGCAAATACTTTTTGCAATAGGTGAATCTTCTCATCACAAAATACATTTTTTTATATCAGAAAAGATTATTTGTGATGAGATACCTACCCATTGCAAATAATCTTTTTTGAGAAAACCTGATGCAAACAAAAAATATTTACAATGTTGTTTTCTATAATGGGTAATTTTTTACAGGATCCCATCCCAAATGACCCATCACAAATGATTTGTTTTCCAATTGTGTAAAGGGTTGTCAAAGGGGGAGCTGATATCTATAAAATTTGTGATGATGTTTATGGAATAATGTTTCCAAAGTTTTATGTCTAATGATTGATATAGAGCTTCGAGATAAGTAGTTTGTTTTCAGTCATTATAGATCATTGTAATGAGAAGTCATTTTCTTTTCATGTGATCAGTTGGTATGGAGCCTTAGAGTATTTTATGTATTTTAGTTGGTACAAAGCAATGTAATGACGAGCATGTTTCCTTTCATATGTTTTCATTATAATGAGGATCTTTAGTTCTGATATTTCATCGTCATAATGAAAAAATCAGAAAGAAAATTGGAATTAGACTAAAGAATTATTAGAAAAATTGAAGTCTATTGAAGTTGTGAGAAGATTCGAGAAGTTTTGAGAAGAATTGAGAAATGTTGAGAAGCACTGAAGAAGTCAAATATGGAGTTGAAATGAAGGAAAAATTCAAGTTTCCAGAAATTTGGTTAAGCACGAAAACGTTTTCAGATTCCCACCCAAACCAATTTTAACGCACTTATAAATATTAGAAATTACATTGTAATTTATGAAACTTGTATTTTTCATGGGTGAAGAGAGAAAGAGAAAGTGCTGAGAGTTTTTAGAGAGAGGAGGTTTCGAAATTGATCATTCCTAAGGAAGTCTACCAGATAGAAGAGGCGAATGGTGGGATAGTAATCCAGAGTTTTCGGATCAGACCGAGAAATCAAAATAAGATTTCTAGACTAAGATAGAAGCAATTCAAAATTGTTTTAGGGGTATTCTGGTAGAGTTATATTTTCCAGACTGAGCAATCGGACTGAGGAGTTAGACTTGTCCATCAGACTGAGTGTCATTATGAAGTCTAGAGAAGCTATTACCTATAGATGGGTAAAAAAGTGAAGAATTTTTTTGAATGTCATCAAAAGTGAAAGTTGATAAGGCAGCACAACAACATTTTTTGAAGCAAATGATGAAGCTTTCATTACTTTTTACATAAACTTGTATTACATCATTTGTTCAAGAAGAAGCACATGCAGATTTGTATTTATCATAGTGCTACACAAGTGTAAAGGTATATCCTACTTAAGTGTATCCACACAAAAAGATTGTTTTCTAGTGGATTCTGTGGTGTTGGATTGTTTCCAAACCATTCCAAGCACTTGGATACTCTTGTTGCATAGTGATCATTGTAAATACTTGTCACTATGGGAAAAATGACCATTTGCGACGAGTTATTTGCGACGGGAATAGATCTTGTCACAAATAGTCCTTCGAAGAAGTTATTTGTGATGGGGAACTTATCCCGTTGCAAATACCCGACAGCGGTAAATACTATTTGCGACGGGGATATGCCCCTGTCGCAAATAGTGTGTCAGCAGGTCACTATTTGCGACGGGTCCCATCGCAAATACCCTTTTAACGGCTGACAATAATTAATGCGATCGAAGGTATTTGCAATGGGACCTTTCGCAAATAATCTAACCTATATATACCCCCCCATCTATTTTTTTCATTCTTCCTCTCAATTTCTACTTTCTCTCTCTCTCTGAACTCTAATTTTAGAGTTAAAATTTCTCTGAGTTAAATTTTTTTTACGAACAAGTTTTGAAGTTGTCTACACTTATAAAAGCTCAAGTTTAAAGGTATTTATGCTTTATTTAATTTAGTATTTATTTCACTTTTTTATATAAATTTTAATTATTGTTAATTAGTGGTGATTAAATTAGATTTAGAATGTTTTGTCATCAGTATTTATTTGTAATAATAAATTGAAATTATAAGTATTAGTTAATTGTAATTTGTAGTAATTAATAATTATTAATGATAATTGGTAATTAATATAAATAATCAGTAGTAATTAGTAATTAGTAGCTGTAATTTGCAGAAATTAATAGTAATTAACGCTACATAGTAATAATTAATGGTAAATAGTAATAATTAGCGGAAAATAGTAATAATTAGGAAAAAATAGTAATAATTAGTAAAAAATAGTAATAAATACTAATAAATAGTAATAAATATTTACAATTAGTAATAAATACTAATAATTAGAAATAAATACTAATAATTAGTAATAATTAGTAATAAATAGTAATAAATACTAATAATTAATAATAATTAATAACAATTAGTAATAATTAGTAATAAATACTAATAAATACTAATAATTAGTAATAAATTAGTAATAAATTAGTTATAAATTTTTAATAAATATTAATAAATTAGTAATAAATAATAATAAATTAGTAATAAATTAGTAATAAATAGTAATAAATAGTAATAAACAGTAATAAATAGTAATAATTAGTAATAATTAGTAATAATTAGTAATAATTAGTAATAATTAGTAATAATTATAAATAATTAGGAATAATTAGCAATAATTTGCAACAATTAGCAATAATTAGAAATAATTAGCAATAATTAGGAATAATTAGGAATAATTAGGAATAATTAGGAATAATTAGGAATAATTTGAAATAATTAGCAATAATTATCAATAATTAGCAATAATTAGCAATAATTCGCAATAATTAGCGATAATTGGCAATAATTAGCAATAATTGGTAATTATTAGCAATAATTAGCAATAGTTAGCAATAATTAGCAATAATTAGCAATAATTAGCAATAATTAGAAATAATTAGAAATAATTTGCAATAAATAGCAATAAATAGCAATAAATAGAAATAAATAGAAATAAATTGCAAGAAATAGGAATAAATAGCAATAAATAGCAATAAATAGGAATAATTTTCAATAAATAGAAATAATTAGAAATAATTAGTAATGATTAGTAATAATTAGTAATAATTAGTAATAATTGGTAATAATTAGTAATAATTTGTAATAATTAAGAATAATTAGTAATAATTAGAAATAATTAGCAATAATTAGCAATAATTAGCAATAATTACCAATAATTAGAAATAATTAGCAATAATTAGCAATAATTAGACATAATTAGAAATAATTAGCAATAATTAGAAATAATTAGAAATAATTAGAAATAATTAGAAATAATTAGCAATAATTTTCAATAATTTGCAATAATTAGCAATAATTTGCAATAATTAGAAACAATTAGCAATAATTAGCAATAATTAGTAATAATTAGTAATAATTAGTAACAATTAGTAATAAAAAATAGTAATAATTAGTAATAATTAGTAATAATTAGTAATAATTAGTAATAATTAGTAATTAATAGTAATAAATAGTAATAATTAGTAATAAATAGTAATAATTAGTAATAATTAGTAATAAATAGTAATAAATAGTAATAAATATGAATAATTAGTAATAATTGGTAAAAATTAG
The DNA here is from genome assembly GCA_963277665.1 of Viscum album. NCBI lineage: Eukaryota > Viridiplantae > Streptophyta > Magnoliopsida > Santalales > Viscaceae > Viscum > Viscum album. The sequence continues at coordinate 48,121,427 of OY728152.1, read as the reverse complement.
GAATAATTAGTAATAGATAAGAATAATTAGGAATAATTATAAATAATTTGGAATAATTAGGATTAATTAGGAATAATTCGAGATAATTAGGAATAATTAGCAATAATTAGGAATAATTAGCAAAAATTATGAATAATTAGGAATAATTAGGAACAATTAGCAATAATTAGAAATAATTAGTTGTAATTAGGAATAATCAGCAATAATTAGCAATAATTAGCAATAATTGGGAATAATTTGAAATAATTAGGAATAATTGGAATAAATTGTAATAAATTGTAATAACTTGGCACAATTTCCAGTGGATTGGTGGCACTCCTTTTACTCGATGAGTCTTTTCCTTTTAACTCTCACCTACTCAGACATTATGAAAAATATGCTTCTACGAGTGCATATCCAATCTCATATGCATGAGTTTGGATATGAATTCATAGGACCATATTTTTTATAATGGTTTCATGCACTGACGGTTGTAAGAAGATGATTTATCAATGAAAAGGGGGTTCTTTTATCTGATGGCTCATTTACTTTCATCTTTATCACACTAAAATCGCAATGAAGAATCGTTTCAGGGGTACGCTTTTACATTCTCATATGCACGATAATGGATATGAATACCTTTGAGTATATTCTTCATTATGATTTTAGTGTGATAATGTTGCAAGTAAATGAGTCGTTGGACAAAAGAGTATCCCCCAATCCACTAGAAATTGTGTTGGCCATAATTAATGGAAATTAATAAGAAGTAGTTGTAATTATTAATATTATTTTTTTGGATAGGGTTTTCCTTATTTCAAATTATTCAAAAACATTAATGATTTTATATTTTATAGAAATATAGAACAAGGAAGTCGACAATAGTCATTATTATATTATTACGCTTGGATAAATCAATGCAGAAATCCAAATAGTTTTGGTTTAAATCCTATATATATTGAGGGTGTTGAAGCTTTCTTATCATTTGCATCATCAAAACCAGAATTTGTTTTAGAAGTCACAATTAAGTGTCCTTGTAAAAAATGTGCTCTGAGAATGTTTGAAACATTTGACTACATTGGGGGACATCTATTGTGTTTTGGATTTCAACTAGATTATGATTTTTGGTATCAACATGGTGAACATAGTTCTAGGGATGATACTAATAATTTGATTCTGGATCCATCACTGTTTCAAAATTTAGTACATTATGTAATAGGTCTATCTCTTCAACAAATTGAAACTCAGGATGATATTGATTTAACTGCTGATTTGGAACCATCTAAATTTTATGAGTTGTTGGGGTATATTAAGGATTCATTATATCCTAGTTGCAAGATAAGAAAATTAGAACTGGTTTCAAAATTTATGTCTTTTAAATTAGATAATGGAATGTCAAAAAACTATTTTGATCAGATATTTTCTTTGGTTAAAACACTTTTACCTGAAGTAAGTGTGTTGTCTATAAATTACTATAAGAGAAAGAGGTTGGTTCTTAATATGGGCCTTAATTATTAGAAGATTTATGCATGTGAAAATGATTTCATCTTATATTCTGGTGAAAATGAGTTTTTGGATAGTTGTCCCACATGCGGATAATTAAGGTATAAAGAAGCTCAACTAGGGAAGTCTGGATTGATTCCTATAAAAAATTTGAGATATTTCCTGCTTACACATAGGTTACAGTGTTTATTTATGTCTCATAACACAATGTCAAGGATGTCATGGCACAAAACCAATATTTCAATTGGTAAAATCTTGAATCATCCATATAATGGTGATTCATGGAAACATTTTGACCAAGTGCATCCATATTTTACTTCAGAAGATCAGAACGTGCGATTGGGTCTTTCTACTATTGGTTTCTATCTGTTTGGTTCTTATGGTAGTCAGTATTCATGTCGGTCTGTCTTTATAACTTTGTATAATTTTCCTCCATGGATGTTGAGAAAGGATCCCTATATCTTTTTGACCTTATTAACCCCAGGACTTCCAAAAAAGAAAATTGGTGTTTATTTGAAACCATTGATTGATGAGTTAAATTCATTATGGAGTAATGGTATTAGTACATATGATGTTTCTGCCAAACAAAATTTCCTAATAAAAGATGCATTGATGTGAAAAATTATTGACTTCCTAACATATGGAATGTAATCTGGATGAAGTACACATGGTCTGAAATCATTTCCTTACTATATGAAATACAATAAAGAATTTATTCTCATCAATTGAAAAAACCTTGTTATTTTTATTGTCATTACATATTTCTTCCAACCGATCATCATTTTCAGAGGAATAAATCTCATTTCAGAAAAGGCACAATTTAAGGGATGGACCTCAAAAAATGATCTTAGGTAAAGAGTTAAAATCAGTTGTATTTTCATTAACTCCCATCACATTTGAACTAATAATAAACCAATAGAAAATTTATGGCTTTGGAAAAGAACACAACTGGATAAAATGGAACATTTTTTTGGATCTACCATATTGGTCTAATTTTTTGGTCTGACACATGTTGGATTTATGAATATTGATAAGAACTATTTTGATAATTTATTTCATACTATTTTGGATACACCAGGTAAGGCTAAAGATAATGTAAAGGCACGATTAGATCTTTCTCAAAATTTCAGGTGACCTGAACTTGAACTATTTAAAAATGTCATATCATAGAGTTTAATGAAACTAAAAGAAACTTATACATTGTCCAAAGAGAGTCACTTATTATTTTTTCAGTGGGTTGAATATTTAAGAATTTCAAATGGCTATGCTTCCAAATTAGGCGGATGTGTTAGAATGGTCATATTACTGGATTAAAAATTCATGATTGTCAGGTTATAATGGAAATAGTTATGCTAATAGGTTTCAGAGGTTTATTTAATTATATGATTTGGGATTCAATAACAGACATATCATATTTTTTCAAGACATTTGGGCAGTGACAATAGACTACGATTCACTAAAAAAATTAGAAAAAGATGTTGTTGTAATTATATGTAAACTGGAAAGAATCTTTCCACTAGATTTCTTTGACTAAATAGAACATTTGATATTACATTTTCCACATGAAGCGAAATTTGGTGGTCTAGTACAGTTTTTATGGATGTATCCATTTGAGAGATGCATGTAGAAATTGAAGAAAAAAGTACTTAACAAAGCATCAGTTGAATTCTCAATTGTTGAAGCTTATTTGAAAGAGGAAATTTCTTTTTTCTACTCTCATTATTTTGAATCTGAATATCCCTTAAAACACAACTGCATGGTATGGAATGAGGGTAATGTTGATGATGAAATGGAAAATCAATAATCAATTTTTAATCATCCAGATCTTGGCTTCAGTGGAGTTTATGAATGATAGATTTCATATGATAAACATCACAGAGCTCATACATATGTTTTGATCAACTATAAAGAAATGACATCATTTTTACTTTGAGTTCTTCTATAACTTATTCTATAATTTATGTTATAGTAAGTAATCTTATTTTATTTTTAGGTTATATGATAATCATATCAAGAAACAGTTTCCAAAAATTACAGCATATTCTCTTGAAGAAGGTCGAAAAAAACAATTTCTCAATGGTTTCAAAAACTATTAACATAAATTATTGATGGTTTAACATATCAATTCAATTTATTATTTATTATATTGATAATGTTTTTAAAAAAAATTCTAGTGTCTCAACATGCTGATAAAATTGAGAAGCGACTGTGTATATTGAGTAACCCACCATCCAAAATGGTTAAATATTATAATTCATATGTGGTGAATGGTTTTTTATTTCATACACGTGTATATGGGGAATCAAAAAAACAATGAAAAATGGATTTTTCTTAAGAAAATTGCATCATAGAGAATTTGAAGTTGATTTTTACAGCATGCTGGATGAAATTATTGAATTGTATAATCTAGGAAAAAATTACATAATGATGTTTAAATGTAGATGGTTGGATACTGAGAGAGGATTTAATGTTCATCTGACTCATGGAATTGTTGATATTAAATATAAAATTCTTCTTGAAGTAAATAAACCATTTTTACTAGCTCAACAAACACTTCAAATTTATTACGCAAAGTACTATGTTACTTCAAGAGACCTGAGTGATTGGTGGAGCATAATAAAAATGAAATATTAGAAAAATCAGTTTAGTAAAACATAATGTGGTTCTACTGAAGAGAAAGGAATTGAAATTTTTCAAGAGACTATTCAAAATCCATATTCTTTACAAAGATACGTGAATATTGATGATGACACCCCACAGTTACAGGTCGATGGTAACGATGATGTTAATGATGTTATAAATGAATTTGAAATGGAAAGAGATGATGAAACTAAAACTCATATAGATATTGATGATGCCAAGGAGTAATATGAAGAAATTGACATTATCAAATATGAAGATGATGATGAAGGTGAAAATTGACACAATTAAATACTGGTTATAATCATAACTAATATATATCTATATATAATAGTTATTTTCAAATATTTGTTAACCTTCATCCCACTGGCAGTTTAGGGGGTACGCGAAGGGGGTGCGGTCTTACACGACTGATGATTCATGACCCTATCCCCGAGCGACATTCACATCTTAACTTTGAACCACGTACACATAGGTATGATAACCTGGGTATTTTAGTTACCATTTATTAATTTACTTATATACTAATTGTTTTATTATTTGTTCTTTTTTCATAGATTTGTGCATATAGCTGTTGGACAAGGGAGCGCTATCTTGCACAATTATTTTTCTCAGCCATGGATCACATGGGAACAGATTCCTATTGATGTGTAGCTTGGAATATTCAATCATTGGCTGGTACATAAATAAATAATATTTATTTTGAAATTTATTTCATTAATAACTTGATATTATAAATTATTTGTAGGGTTTATGGTATCCCATCGATGATAGTATGTGTGACGCTATCCAAGCGGCTTGGGAGGTGTCTATGCATGACCGTTTCCATCAGTTTTTGCACAATTTGAGGACGGCCATGAAGAAAGATAGAGTGGTGGTATTTGATGAGTCATGTAGAGTCCACCGACCAGAGTACATTTCATCTCATGATTGGGATGGACTATGTTCACACTGGTTGGGTGGTGGATTTCAGAGGAGATCTTCATTAGGCTGACAGAATTGGGGGAGACAGGTGGTGACACATTGAGTCGGTATCTGTACATTTAGTATGCATAGAGAGCATCTAGTAAGTACTTTTTTTTTAAATATTTTATATAACTTTAAATATAAATAGTTTATTTTATATTCATATAGGTAGTCGAGCAGCCCGATATTATGGAGTATGGCGTTTATCATAGGGTGTACAGTGATCTAACCACTGGAGATATTAGAGGTCACCGCCAATGTCAGATTGTGGTCAGTATTATTTCTTTTTCAGTTTGAAAATTAACTATATATAATATTTTCACTATTTTAATTTCAAATTGGAACTAAAGGAGTCATATGAGGTTGCGACCTCTTAAACACAGGCTGAGAGTCAGGCCGAGACAGCTGATCAGACTAGTGTCAACCATTTTGGTGAGGTAACATGGATGTAGGTGACCCAGTATGGTTTCAAGAAGGGATGAGTAGTTGGTATCGGCTCTCATTTGACCCCTAGGACTTATTATGGTACATTTATAATGTCGGCGTCCAACTCGAGAGGAGCTCGTGGAGAGGCATCATCTTTTTGCTAGTAGGGTCAAGAGCAGCTGAAAGCTTAGAATGATCTTATAGAGGGCTTGTGTAAGTAACATGAAGAGATTCTTTAGCAGTAGCAGCAGTAGTAGCAGCAGCAGCAGCAGTATGAGGAGGAGACACGTCAATGGCAGCAGCAGCATCACGAGCAGACGGAGTACATACGTCGTCTGACTCGTAGTTTAGGGATGGAGTTTCCTCCACCATCTCATCCAGCTCCTCCACCTCCTCCAGAAGACTACCCCCCTCCTTAGTGAATTTTTTTAATGTTAAAAAATTTTGAATTTAAAGTTTGTTGTAATATTAACTATTTACAGTTTTTTTCTTTTATATTGGTGTGAATATTGCATCATTTAAATTTTTTTATTATTTTATTATTTATTATTAGTATTATATTTTTTAATGTTTTTTTATTTTTCTAATAATAATAATAATTTTTTTTTGTGAATATTGAGAAATTTAATATTTTATAATTTTTTTATTATTTTAATCATATTGATATTACTTTTTCATAAATATTAATAATAATAATATTATTATTATATTATTAGTATTGTTTTTTATTAATATTATAATAATATAATTTTTTTATATTATTAATATTATTATTATTATATTATAATATTTTATTTATATTAACAGTATTAATATTATTATTATTTTATAATATTAATTTATCATTATTTTATTGAATGTTTTTTTATTAAGTATTTGTGACGGGTCCTTTTGCGACAGGACCCCATCGTAAATAGTTTATATATTTTTTAAATAAGTATTTGCGATAGGAAAACTGGCCTGTCGCAAATACTTCTTTACGATGGGCTCGTCGAAACAGGTTTTTATATATATAATCTATATAAATAGGTAATTATTTCTGATGGGATGATTTTCCATTGAAAATAGTATTTTTTTACGACAGCCCATCACAAAAAAAAATATTTGCGACGTTGTTTTCAACAGCAAGCTATTTGCGATGGGACCCCATCGCAAAAGCTCATTTGCAACGAGATCCCATTGCAAATAGCCCATTGAAAATACCTCAAATTTCAGTAGTGTATGTTCCTATGGATTTGTGGTTGTTTTTTTAGCAAATTGATAAATCATTAATAAGAGGAGAAGTTTGTTTTAAAAGAAAGGAAACTTAAAAATAAAAAGATATCACTAATTCAACCCCTCCCCCTCTCAGTGATACATTGATCCTGGTTGGGAAATATCAGCCAGTATCAGATCCAAGGTTACCTTTGTTTACTCTTTGGTAAAGTTTTTGAAGAGGAATTATTATAGATAATATGAATTGTTTGAAAAGTAAGGTAGTTCTGGTCTTCAATGATAAGAACTATGATATATGGAAATATAGAATGTTGTCTTATCTTATGTCTCTTGGGTATGATGTTCTGGAAGTAGCTACAGATGGATTTCCCCCTATTGATGAAAAATTTCCACTCATATCTATGGATAAGAAGAATCTTTAGAGTGATGGAAGATCTAAGAATTCATTACTCTCGTCAGTTTTTGAAAGTAAGTTTCTAAGAGTGAAGGGAGTTACTATTATTAATGGTATATAGGAAAAGTGAAAAAACATTTATAGAGTCAATACAAAGGTGAGGAAAGAAAACTTACAAATATGAAGGCTGAAGTATGAAGATCTGAAAATTGGTGAGTATGAATCAATTGGTGACTTCTTTACAAGGTTGAATGATATGGTAAGCACCATTAGATTTCTTGGTGAGAAGTTGGAAGACTCAACTTTTGTTAAAAGGATCTTAATAATTCTACTTGATAATTTTGATGCCAAAGATTTATCTTTGTAAGATAGTGATCATAAACTCTCTCTCTGTATGATCTTCATAGTAATCTCATTACTTATGAAATGAGGGGGAAGAAAGTTATGAAAGGAAAAAACAAAATTAGATCAGGAATTTTCCTTCAATACTACAAAGTAAGGAAAATCTAATAAGGCTTTTGAAGAAGAATAAGTAACTGACTCTGAATTCAAAAATGTGGTATGTAACAATCTTGATGATTTTTTATCCTAGTTTTCTAAAAATGTGAAAATAATTCTAGGAAATTATAAGGTGAAACTTCCCTTAAACTTTTTTTAATGTGGATCTATTGGTTACTTTACTATGAATTTCCCCCAAAGAAAAAATGACGAAAATAGTGATGAAGATGATAGAATTCAAAGAAGGTCTTGGAAGAAACAAGGTCATAATTATAAATCTTTTTCAAAGGGAAAGGATAAAAAGTTCTTCAAATCCAAAAGAAGAATCTTTTTGTTTAAAGATGATGAAAATGAAGATAGTGAAGCTAAATATGAAAAGTTTACTGAATTGACTGGAGAAAATAATTTTATTGAACATATTAATGATAAAGTGTTTATAAATTATAATTATGGATAATAAGTGACTAATCTTGAATTTCATCTAAAGATAGAGTTGAAATAATGTCTAATAAGTATTGTTAAACTTGGAAAAGAAATCAAGAAGTTAAATAAGAAAATTTATACAAAAAATAATCAAGAGTATTCTTCTAAAGAGAAAGATATGTTACTTGAAGATATTGAGTATGTTAAGAAGTATCTTGATAATGAAAATAATTTGACTGAATATCTTGAAGTTAAGTTTAAGGAAAAGGAAAAATATTTGTAACTTATTCAACAAAAACTTTCTAAATCTGAGCAGAGAGTTACAAGTTTTAATAACTCTATCTCTGAATTTGATAAATGTTCTAGAAAGGGTGAACTTGAGAAGGATCAAAAGTTAACTTCAAATTTTGAGAAGAAATTTTAAATTGTTTCTAAGAAGAAAAAGTTATGGAAAGTCATGTATGTGTCTAAAACCAACAAAGTGGTGAAGTTAGAAGTTTTTAAAAATTCTATGTCTAAAAAACTCTCTACCTTTTCTGATTCTGATAAGGCTGGAAAGAAATACAAGTTGAAAAATAATATTTTGGGTGATAATAGAAATTTTTGTGGTCAACAAAGTTATGATAATAAAGATAAAAAGTTTATTGAGAAATATGTTCACAATTCCAAACATTATGGAAGTTATAGAGGACATTATTCTTTCTATGGATACTGTTAGTATTGTGGGGGATTTGCGAATATAGAAAATATGTGTTGGTTTAATCAATAACATTACAACTATTACACAAATTACAAAAGGAAAAATTTTAGGGGGAGTCAATATTATCAAAAGGAAGAAATCAGATAAGGTTGTTTTGAAGAAAATAGATAAGGATGTCCTAGAAGTTGAAAATAGATGCCAACCTTTGGAAACTATTTGTGAAGGATGTGAACAGCCTGAACATATTTCAAAAGTGTGTCTTGTTTTGTTACTAGCACAATAAAAGTTTTATAACAACTTTTAGAAGCTGGATATGAAGAATGATAAATGGAAATAAAAGGCTCTTGTTATATAAACTACTCTTAAAGCTACAAATGGTGAAGAAAATTAGATCATGGATAGTGGATGTTCTTCTCATATAATATGAGACTTAAAATTTTTAAATAATGTGAAAGGCTTTAAAGAAGGAATTGTGACATTTGGAAATGATGAATCCCTCATAATCAAAGGATTTGGATCCTCTATTATTTGGGAATAGAAGATTAAATATAATAAATATTTGTTTGTTAATGATTTAAAACAAAAAAAAATAAGTGTTTCACAACTTTTTGATAAATTTATTAAATTTTTCTTCAGTAAATGTGGGTTTTTTGTAAAAATATAGGGAGATGGAAAATTTGTTACAAGATCCCAATGGAAAAAAAGAAAAAAATTCAAGTTGGTGAAGTTAAAAACTTATGTTACTTAATCATGATGGAATAAAATAAGTTGTGGTATAAAATTTTGGTACATATGTGTCATAGAAACATGAGAGAGTTATCAAAGTGAGAAATTTTCCATGGTATTCCTGATATGTCAATAAGAAGAGATTGGTGTTCCCCAATTCTTCAGAAAGGGAATATTACAGACTCTATGCATAATAAAGTTGGTATTTGTTCAAGAAAACCCATGAAACTTATTCATTATGATATTTGTGGGACAATTAAAAAACAATAAACTCTTATAGATAAGTACTTCATTACTTTTATTGATGATTTTACTCACATTACTTGTGTTATGTATTTGTAACATAAGTAGATGCTCTAAATATGTTTAAAAGTTTCAAGATAAAATATGAGAAGGAATGTGTGTATTATGTGAATAAGTTGAGAATGGATAATGGTTTTTAATATAATAAATAAGTGTTCAAAATTTATCTTAAGAAACATTGAATTTGGTATGAGTTAAGTACACCATACACACCACTACAAAATAGTATTGTTGAAAGGAAGGATAAAAGTTTGGTTGAAATGGGGAGAACTATGTTACTTGAACATGGTCTCTCTTATTACATTTGGAGGAAATCTATGAGAATTATTATTTATATTTAGAACCAATATTTATATAATCCAAGTTCTGATATAACTCCCTATGAAATTTTTTATAACAAAACTTCAAGTTTGAAACATTTAAGATTTTTTGGGAGTCCTTGAATCATAAAGGACAAAGATAGAAACCTTGTAAAGGTTGATCAGAGAGTTGAAGATGGGTTCTTTATTTAATATTATATGGAATTAAGAGAGTATAGATGTTTCAACAAAGAGACGAGAATATTATTCGAATCTATTGATGTGAAATTCATCAAAAAATCTAAGGAATATGCTAAACAAACTCATGCAGGTAAAGAAGATGAACAAGATGAAAGAATTCTTATTGATAGTTCTGATAAGGATGCAAAAAATTGTAATCCTACACAAGAAGAAGAATCAGACTTAGTTATTTTTGGTGATGAAGAATAATCTCAAACAACTCATCCTAGGCTGAGGAGGTAAGTGGAAGATCAAAACATAACTGGCAATCAACATCAAAAGGTTCAAACATGGATAGCATAAAATGTTATTTCACATACTTCTTTATATTCAAATGTTGATCCAAAAGATGTTAATGAATCTTTTGATCATCCAAAATTGATTTTGTCTATGAATTAAGAGTTAGATCATATTGAGAAGAATGATACTTGGGAAATTGTGCCTAAGAAAATGATAAAAATTTTATTAGTAAAAAACGGGTGTTCTAGAACAAGTTGAATGAATATGGTGAAGTGATAAGAAATAAAGAAATTTGAGTGAGAATATTTTACTCACAGATAGAGAGCATTGAATTTGATGATACTTTTTCTCTGGTGTAAAGGTTAGAAAAAATTTGAATATTTCTTACTATTGCTACACAACAAAGTTACAAAATATTTCATATGGGTGTGAAGTCATAATTTGTTAATGGAGAACTTTATGAAGAAGTTTATATTGAACAACCATGTGGATTTTTTGTTGGGAAGGGTGAAATTTATGTGTGAAAGTTGAAGAAATCCTTGTATCGGATAAATCAAGCTTTGAGGGCATGGTATTCCAAATTGGATACTTTCTTAAGGAAGTTTAATTTCAATAAAGGAAGTGTTGATCATAATATATACAAAAAATAAAGTCAATATATTTCCCTAATTATAATTTTTTATGTTTATGATATTATATTTTATGGAAATAGTGAAGGAACTTGTGAAATATTTTCTAAAGAGATGAAAAAGTTATTTGAAATGTCCATGCTGGGTGAAATGAAATATTTTCTTAGGTTAAAAATATCACAAAAGAAGAAACACGTATTTTTTTCTCAATAAAATTATGTTAAAGAACTTCTTAAGAAGTTTGGAATGGAAATTTTGAAACTAGTTTCCATGCCAATTTTAGTGGTAACCAAGTTCACTAAAGATGTAGAAGGTAAGGAAGTTGACTCTAAAGAGTTTCAAAAATTGATTGGAAGTTTGTTGTATCTAACTACCTCAAGACTAGGAATTTTTTATGTCGTTACCTTATGTGAAAGATTAAAAAGTACTCCAAAATAATCACATATATTGGTTGGGAAACTAATTCTCATATATATTCACAACTAATTTCAGAATCAGGTATTACAGCTCAGAAAGTATTATCTAGTTTGGGTATTGGGGTATTGATTGGGCAAGAAATGTGGATGACGGAAGATCCACATATGGTATAGTTTCCTTTCTGGGAAAAATTTGTGCCATTTGGCATAAAAATAAACAAAATTCAGTAACTCTTATAATGGATGAAGCTTAGTATGTTGCTTCCACCGATGCTACTACCCAACTTATGTGGATGAAGACTCATTTAAAGGACTAACTTGTTGAAGTGATGTTACCTCTACTATTGGGTTGTGATAATAAAAGTGAAATCAAACTTACAAGAAACCCATTATAAAATTATCATTCAAAACATATTTATATCAAATATCATTTCATTAAATATCATGTTGAAAATAATGAACTCAATCTGTAGTATGTTACTACATCGGAAAAAATTGCTGACTTATTCTCAAAAACATTTCCAAAGGAATAATTTTTCAAGATAAGGTTGAACATGCGTGTCCAAACAATTTCTCTCCAAGTTTGAGGTATGTGTTTCTATATCCTCTCTCATATTTTATTTGTATGATGTTTTCTAGGGTGATAATGTTTCATAAATCTATCCATTGATATGTGCTAAACCTTTTAAGAAAGCATGTATATAGGGGGAGTTGTTGGTAAGATGTAAACTCAGCATGTATGTGTGTAAACTATTCTAATAGTTTTTTAGGGTGGTTATATGAAACTTTTGTTTATGGGTAAGTGGAATAAGTAAATAAATAAGTGAATAAAGATGTGAATTAATGTTGGAAAGATGAAGAAATTTCATGAGTAACTACTTTTGAGCCACATGGTTTTTTTTAAGGATTCTTGTTTCCTACATTGAGTTAGCTCGCATATAGTGAATTTTTTTGAAAATTAATCCATTTATTGAGGTTAAAATTTTCAGTGATTTATGAACCTTTCTTGATAACAACATCTAAATGGGATATTGTTAGTACCAAGATGACTGAAGTTATTTTTAGTAGTTGAAATAAGTTCATTTTGATTGTGTTATATTTTGTTTTCAAGAAAATAAAATCACATTACTTTGTAATTTTTAGTGATCAGACAATATGGATTAAAGGATATATTTTAATCATAAAATCGGATGTAATTTTGATAAGTAAGTTCATCAGTTTTTTTTTGTTTTGAATTAGTTTTATTTAAGAAGTTCTTTTTCAAACTCAACTTCTATCGTGAAAGAAAGTTTCAATCACAATGAGGATTTGTACCAAATTCTGAATGTCTCCATACAAAATCTGATGATGCTTTTCTATTTTTTAATTATCAAATATCATAATTCTCTTAAGAAACTTGTGTTTTAGTCCTTAGGAAGTAATGGTAGAAAAGGTGTCTGATTTTTGGAAATCTGATTGAGGTTTGAAAGGAAAGTAATAGAAAATTTCCAATGTAAGTCATACGATACTATACTGATATTAATTATTCTCAAAATCACGATGAATTCATGATTACAAGTTGGTATTTTTTTAATAATAATGTGTTTGAAGTCAAAGTTTTTTTGTCCCACTTATCTGTGTGAGATCATCAACTAAAGAATTATTTGAAGGTTGGAAAGTTTTGTTTGAAATATGAGAAGATGAAGATGTTAGTTTTTAGTCAGACCAATAATCAACAAGATAAAAATATTCATAGAAAGAAGTTTTCTTATTTTTTAATCAAAAAAGGAAATAAGTTTCTAAACTAGAAGTTGCTAATATTGTTCAATCGGATGTGGTGTGACACTGATCCATCTAAGAAAAAATTGTTTTTAAGTAGACTTTTTCGGACTAATCAATTAGATAAAGATCAACAATTTAGTCAACCATTTTCAATAGATTGAATTTTTTTTCCATTAGGTCATGAATTAAAGGAGAACTTTGATATGTTTTTAATTAGGTTAAGATTCATCAGACATGAAATGGTACTGACTCATCAGACAGGCACTGACACTGATCCATCAGAGTGAAGCATAGACCAATCCATCAAATGCATGCTGACACCGATACTTCATCAGATGTAGGATTATAGGTCTAAGGAATTATTTTAAAGAAAGAGTGATTTTTTTGAAGCTGATGTTGGATGTGTTGTCAAAGGAGTGTTTATTTCCAAAGCATTGTTGAAGGGGGAATTGATATATTTATAAGTTTTAATGATTTTTATGGTAGAGTGTTTTAAAAATTTTATGTATAATGATTGATATAGAGCTTCCGGATGAGCAGTTTTTTCAGCCATTACTGAGCATCATAATGAGAAGTCATTTTCTTTTCATATGATCAGTTGGTATGAAACTTTTGATTTTTTTTATGTCTTTCATTTGGTACTGAGAAAAATAATGAGGAGCCTATTGCCTTTCATATTTTTTAATCATAATGAGGATCTTCGGTTATGATATTTCTTTATCATAATGAAAAAATTAGAATGAAAATTGGAATCATATTGAAGAATGATTAGAAAACTTGAATCCTGCTAAAGTTTTGAGAAGATTCAATAATTTTTTAGAAGAATTGATAAAAGTTGAGAAGCACTGAAGAAGTCAAATATGGAGTTGAAATGAAGGAGAAATTAAAGTTTTGGGAAATTTTGTTAAGAAGAAAAACATTTTTAGATTCCCACCCAAACCATGTTTGGTGCACCTATAAATAGTAGGAAGTACAATGTAATAATTGACTTTTTACTATTCATGGGTGAAGTGACAAGGTGAAAGTGCTTAAATTTTTTAGAGAGAAGTGGTTCCCATATTGATCATTCATGCGGAATTCTACCAAATAGAAGAGGTGAAAGGTGGTATGTTAATCAAGAGTTTATGGATCAAATTAAGCAATTAGATTGAGATTTATATACTGAGATAGAAGAAGTTCAGAATTTTTTTGCAGTATTACGGAAGAGTTATATTTTCCAAACTGAGTAATTAGACTGAGGAATCAGATTGGGCCATTAGACTGAGTATCATTATGTAGTATAGATAATTTCATACCTATTGTTGGGTAGTAAAGTGAAGAATAATTTCGAATGTCATTAAATGTGAAAGTTGATAAGGCAGCATAGTAACATGTTTTGAACCAACTAGTTAAGGTTTAATTAATTATTAAATAAACTTGTATTACATCATTTGTGCTAGAAGAAAAACATACATGGTTTTATTGATCATGTTTCTACACAAGTGTAAGGGTATATCCTACTTATTTGTATCCACATAAATGTATTGTTTTCTAGTGCATTGTGTGGTGTTGGATCATTTCCAAACCATGCCAAGGACATAACTACTCTTATTGAGTAGTGAACCTTGTAAATACTTTTATTCCTATTGATGTGTGGTTTTTTTATAAAAGTGATAAATATTGAATAGGATACAAATTTTATTTCAAAACAAAGGAAACTTAAAAGAAAAAGATATAACTGATTCACACCTCCCCCTCTCAGTGATACATTCATCCTAGCCAGGAAATATCACTATTTTTTAAATGAAACCTGCAGAAGATTTATTTGATGAATGAAATTTTTTATGTAATTTTGTGCATATGGGTATAACAAAAAGATCAGGATATATAGGGAAATTTATTTTTCAATATATATATTTGATGTATGTCTTCATAAATAATGTAAAGTTGTGGTTTTCAAGATAAATGGTGAGATTCATGTGTCATTATTACGAAGGAAGAGGGAAGTTAAACTATTATTATTATGGTATATTAATTTCATTAGTTTTGAAAAAGAAATAATTATAATTAAATAAAATTTATTTTGTGAAATTTCATAAAATTAATAACCTATCATCATTTCTCTTGAAGAAAATTGGATATTCCTAGGATTCTACTTATAATTATTTAAAGACAGTTTGTTAGAAAAGTGTGACTTTGGGGGGATTCAGCTCAAAAATCACTACCTAGTGATGAAAAACCTATTGATATAGTGTATTCTAGGGTATTAGAGGAGACAACATCAATAATAACTAAGTCTTCAGGTTCATTTATCAGTCCTGTAGTTGGTGAGCCTATCCAGATTCAAGAAGATATGGCTTCTTGGAATCAAGATACTTGTGAAGTTGATGTGTTTGTTAAGGAAGATTGGAATTTAGAGAAAGTTATTAAGACAGCTATTGATTTCTCTAAATATAGGCCAGCTAATACAGGGTCTGTGGTTTTTGAAGTTTAGATAATTTGAGAGTTAGAAATAGTTCATGAAGGAGATAATCCAATTCTTCTTGGATCACCTATTTGTAGAAGAATGGAAGCAGATGTGGTTATGAAATCTGAAAAGTGTTCCCGTACACCATTGGTTCCATATTCACCTTCAACTAATCATGAAGTACCTCATTTAGTAAACAAGAGTTTTGAAATATTATAAAAGGAAGTGTTTGATAATGAAGTAATGATAGATCTTGACAATCTAAAAGTATATTATTTTCATTTAAATTTGGGGATAGTTTTTTTTAAATATGATATTAGAGAACTTAAATAGTCCTTTGTCTCCAATATAGAATTTAATAAGTTATTTTGGATGGTGGATACCCAATCATATTTGATCATTAGTCTTCAAATAGATCCACCTATGCCATAATCTAATTCTAATATAAGTTCTAAGGAACTTGAGGAAATGAAAGCCTTTGTGAGTAGTTTGAATGATTTTTTCCATAAAAATGTTGAGTTTGATGATATTGGTTATTTGGTTTCATCTCAAAAGAATGTGTCTCAGAATCCTTCAACAATGTAGTTAGATTCATCTCAAGAATTTATTTATTAAATCAAAGCCTTTCGACCTGAAATTAAAGAGGATTTTCACACTTTTAAAAGTTTTGTGTTAAGTCTGTTTGATTTTATAAATAAATCTCAACCCTATACTATTTCTCCTTCAGTTTCTCCAGTTATTCCGAATTTCCAAAATGGAGTTAGTCAGATAATGTTAGAATTGGGTTATATTTCTTCTCAGATTCGGTGTCTCCAAGCTGATATGATTTATCCAATGTTATTAGATGAGACGAAAAAGGATATTTTTTTCAATTTCACAATTAT
Organism: Viscum album; assembly: GCA_963277665.1. Lineage (NCBI taxonomy): Eukaryota > Viridiplantae > Streptophyta > Magnoliopsida > Santalales > Viscaceae > Viscum > Viscum album. Next base: position 48,104,742 of record OY728152.1, on the reverse strand, counting down.
TAGGAAGCTATTAATAATCTTAGTGTTGGGTCAAATATGTGCATGAATGACCACCACATTGGTCATATTTAGAAATCTCTTGAAGATATGGTAGAAAAAAAATATGGGTGTTTCAAAGGAAACAAGATATTTAATTAAAGGTTACATTAAATCTCTCGATCAAAACACTCAACTATTTTTCAAATAGTAGAAATAAATATTTTCAAAGGTTGTGGCTATGTATTCTATGGAAAAAAAGATTAAAATTCATAATAATCATGAGAAAAATCTTTAGAAGAGTCAATTCCAGTTACTGGTATGGAGTTTTCTGTTTACAAATCTCCTGTAGTTTCAAGTTTAGTTGAACAACAACTAGTTATTAGTGCTTATTTTTTTAAATCTTGTCTTAATTATGTTAAAGAAGTTGTTAAAAGATTTATAGTGTAAGTGAATAGCATAGATCCGAAATTTCAGTCACCGACTGGTAGGCTAATATATGTACAAATAGCAGTGAATCTAATTATTAAGAAGGTTATTGTGGATATGAATTCTAGTATTTAAGCTGTAGAAATTTCCCCTCTACTTTTCCCTCCAAATTTCAGTGAGTCTACAAATTTCACTTTAGGGAAAGTATAGCATCTTTTGAAGTTTATCAATAATTCCTTATCATCTATTTCTCAAATGTATAAGAAATGATCTCTCTTGATTCTTAAATTTTTTAAGTCTAATGATTTTATGAGGATTGAAAAATGGGTGGAATACTTTTTTCAGGTGTGAATAAGAATACCTCTTGGTCCTGATCCTTCTAGAACCTCTCAGTAAAACAAGAAGAGAATAAAATGTGTTTATGATCCTTCTACACTATCAATGTCAACACCATTTACCTCTAGAACCATTCCAACCTTAAAACCAACTTCACCCAAACCAAAATGGGTTCCTTTACTGATATTTTGTAACTTTATTTAATAGATTTATATTTTTATTTAAACTTAATTAATGAAATAATTTAATATTTATTTGTTTCCAATGTTTTTCTTAGTGATTATTTTCATTTGATGTTATTGATACCTTTTTTTTATTTTATGAAAATCAATCTTTCCATAATTCCATATTTAGTTTTCACATTACATTTAAATAGTTCATAACTCTAAATTGTTACATTGACATGTGTTTTATATCTCTTCCCTTCATTTTTAATGACATAAAAAGGGGGAGAATATTTCAAACTTACCAAAATAGGGGAGAATTTTTTTACCTTCTATCTTTTAACAAAAAAGGAGGGAGAAGTATTTTAAAAAGTGTAAGTTTCTACCTTTCAAAAAGGAAATAAGTAACTAAAGTGGAGAAACACTACATCTTAAACTCTATAATATCTTCAAAATCAAATTTCTGTTAAACCCATTTAAAAATTTCATGTTTCTACTATAATATCTAATGGGTTTTATGGGTTTTGTGATCATCAAAAAGGGGGATATTATTGGAATAATTAGTTCGATCCAATATATCCCATGTACTTTAGATATTAATGATCTCAAATACACTTCATAATTTAATAGTGATCTTGTTTTATAAGTGTGTTTATTAGGTTTTATTCTATTTCTATGTTTTTGGTGGTTAATTTCATAAATAAGGATTCTGGATAATTTTTGCTAGAATCTGCCTTACATCTAGAAAATAAACTACACAATGTTTTTGTATATGTGATGAAAATAGATATATAGATCAATCTCTTATCTAAAAAAATGGATATGTTAATCAACTACATTGTGAAACCACCTACGTGGAAATTACCTACGCCAACAAGATCGCTTAAATGAGAAATTACCTACGTGATCAATAGGCTATGTAAAACTATTATGTGGAGTAATTATATATGTGATCAATCACCTATGTGATTATTCAGCTATGTAAATATACTATGTGAAGCAATCTGTTACATGAATCATCTACACAGTGAAATTAGCTATGTTTCTTCAATCGTCTATGTTATTTTCAGTGAATCGTCTACTTGATGAAAATGTATATATAATTTCAATCAGCTACATCAAATTCAGCTACATGAATGAAAATCCATCATGATTCAATTTGGATACATAAAGAAAAATCAACAATGTGGATTAAATTTTTCAAATTGGATACATCATGTTGTAAGTTGGTATTCATTACCATTAAATCAGTTGAGTGTGCATTTTAAAGATGTTGTACAATCCTTAAATGATTGATTTCATCTTTAAGATAAAATCAAATATAATAAGATCCAAGTATTGATACAAAAGACAAGGATGATATATTTTCTTTATCTCTACTATTGCGGTGGTATTTTTAATGGATAAGGACATGTCATTGATCCTTTTTTTCTATGGATCCTGTGATATGAATTTAAATAAGAAGTAGTGCTTGTATTTTAAATAGAGGTGTGTGGTCATGGAAATTTTCATGAGAAGTGAAGTGAACAAAAGAATATATATAACTCTTTCTCAAATATATCCAAAAATGAAACTCTTTTTTTCTGCATAAATAAGGAAGAAAATGTCTTGTTTTATTAGTTTTGATTATCAAAAATTATTTTTGAGTTCATAAGGATCTCCTTGAGCTACTTCTTCTTCAATTCATTTCTCTTAGAGATCCTTCTTTGTCAGTCATATGTATCTTAAAAATGCGAGCCTAAATCTAAAAAAAAATTATCTTTCATTGTAAAGGTTCCCATTAAAAGAACATTTGAAGGATGTTACTTATTAAGACTTTATGGATTCTAGTTGAAAGATATTGTGATTTTACCAAGTGCTAATTACTTTCACTCAATTTTGAAGCCCCTAAAAAATTAATGGTTTAGTGAAAATCATCACACTCATAGAGAATAGTAGTGGTAGAGTGGACTAGAGGAATTTGATTCCCTAAACCACTATAAATCTCTCTTTTCCTATTACTCTTATTTATTTTTTCATTTATGCTACATGATTTTTTAAAGAATATAAATTAGTCATAAAAATAGGTGGTGTTTTCTCTAAGTGAAGAAAAAATTAAATAACTCAATTCACCCCCCCCCCCTCTTGAGTCTTAATATAGTCAGTATCTGACAACAAGAACGTGTTCAATATTAGGATATTTCTAGGATTATTTGGATATTATAGATATTTTATCCATATCTTCTCCTATTTATGAACACTTATGACTATGCTGATGAACAAGGAATTAAAGTATAGTGGTTAAACTGGTGTGAAGGGGAATTTATTGAGTTTAAGAGAAGGTTAACTATAGCTAAAAAATTGGTACTTCCTAATCATGAAATTAGATATATAGTATATTTTGATACATCAAGCATTGGTTTGGGAGAGATACTAATGCAGAGAGACTGGGTAATAGCTTATAGGTTATGACTTTTGCAACCCCATGAGAGGAACTACCTTACTCACAAGATGGTTCTGGAAACATAGGTTTGTTCTATGAACTATCAGTGACACTATCTCTTTGGTGAGAGGTTTTTTGTCTACATTGACCATAAGAGCCTGAATTATATCTTCACATAGTAATACCTAAACTTGAGGCAAAGGCACTAAGTTGAGTATTACATAAATTTGATTTTTATATGGTGTATTCACCTAGGAAATGTAACATTGTAGTTGATTCTCTTAGTCATAAGATATAAGTAGCTGAGGATCTTGGTGAGTGGCCTTCTGAGGATCAGTGGTGCTTGATGATCTAGTTGGTTAACTGGAGGATGGGTACTTATGAGGATTGAGGTTTGATGGATTTTCCCCCTTTTTTATATTTTCTCAAAGGGAATCCCTAGGAGTGGCCTTTTCTAACCCTCCACCCTAAGAAACCCCCCACACCAAAAAGAGATCAATCTAGAGAGAGCCCCAGTCAGGAAGGAGTTGTTTCCAAATGAGATGGAAGATTGTCCCATAGGGTAACAGCCCAATCAATGATGGTTCAACACAAAAATCCATCATCTAGGTGGTCTGCACCCTTCTTCCCACCCAATTAGACATCGGGTGACCCGACAAGGAGAGTGGACCAGGGGAGGTGGAAATTCATCCAAGAGAGGGCCCCTAGGAATCGAACCTCGTACCTCCAATGAACGTTGTTGTTATGACCCTCGACCCTTTACCACTATGCCACCACCAAAGTGGCATTGTTACCATTTTTTGATCACATATTCTATTGTATAATGGTTTAATTCTAGTTATTATTTTGATCTAGAGTGTGTTATGATGCATGAATGGATAGTAGGAGGTGACCTTATACCTAGGTAGTCAATGGATGGTGACGATGTGATCATGGTACATGGGAGAGTAGTAGCCCTTGTTTTCATTAGGGAATATTCGCTGAGAGGATTCCATACCTCTATATGGGTGGTACATATTAGTGGAATAAAAATGTACCATGGCCTCATATTATGGTTCTGGTGGCCTGGGATAAAGAGAGACATCACTGGTTTTGTTTCTTATTTCCTTACTTATCAAATGGTAAAGGTTGAGCACTAGCATCCTTGTGCTTTTCTCTAGCCACTTACAATGCCCATGTGAAAGTGGGAGGACATCATGATATACTTTTTAATGAGATTACCCAGGACACTAAAGATTTAGGATGTTTTCTAGGTTATTATAAATCAGATGATGATGCTTTCTCACTTATAGATTTGAGGAACTCACTTAGTGAACAAATTGGTAAAGCCTAATTTCTATGAGTTAATATGATTACATATTGTTCTATCGATCATTACTTATAATAGGGATTCATGTTTCATGTTTCTCTTTTGGCAGGTCTTGCAAAATCACTAAGGATTTGGCTGAGATTGAGAAGAGCATACTATCCTCATACAAACGGACAATCGGAGTGAATGATTCTCAAACTAGAGTTTATGATCCATGCTTGTGATCTAGAATTTGGTGGAACTTGGGAAGACCACCTAGACTTAGTGGATTTTTCTTACAAAAATAGTTTCCAGGAATATATATATATATATATAGTTCTATTTGAGACTCTTTATGGACTATCATTCTACTCACCACTATATTGGCATGAGGTGGGTGAAACAATAATTGTTAGGCCTAGTGTGGTACATGAGACCTCAAAAAGGGTATCGTTGATTAGGAAGTGATTGGTGATCACTCAAAATAGGTATTGATCATATACATACCAGAGGAGATAGCCTTTGGAGTTCACTATTAGTGACCAAGTTTTCTTGTGAGTGTCACCTTGGTTGGGACATCATAATTTGTGGAAATAAGGGAAAATGTAATCATGGTTTTTTGGACCCTTTGAGATCAACAAACGAGTTGGTATATTAGTGTACTATATGGTCCTTTCTCCATGTTATCAAGGCATGCATGATGTGTTCAATGTTTCTCAGCTTCTAAGTTACATGCTTGATCCTACGCATGTTATAGACTATGAGGATGTTGATTTGGATCCAGATGCATCTTATGAAGAGTTCCCTATGAGGACCATTGATAGGAGTGAGAAAGTCCTTCAAGTAAAGGGAATACCACTTTTCTCAATCCTATGGAAGCATGGGAGGATCTAGGAGGAGACATGAGAGTGGGAGTCTGTTTTTTGAGATCAATAGCCTAAGTTATATGAGAAATATTGCTAGAGATACTTTTTGTGGATGAGAAGTTGTTAGAGGGGGAGAATTATAAAATTATAATCTTTTAATGTTCTAAAAATTGATTTTTATTTTAATATATAAGTTATTTCATCATAAATTTAATAATATTCAAGTTTATTTTTACCCTTACCTATGGAATAAGGCCTATGTAAATGTAAAAAGTATTTTACCATTACACAGGCTAGTTTTTGGGAGTTAAATAAGGGTAACTTCTTAATTATATGAGTTGTGTAAGGGTAAACCAGTTGTTTCATATGGGTAATGGGAATTTCCATCCACTACATAAAGTTATCTCTCTATTTCTATATGTTTCATAAGGATATGTTGGAAATTCTATAGGTCATGTACAGGTAGTTTCCTTATTGTGAAAGGGTAACTTAAATTTCATAAATGATGTGTAAGGGTAAAGAAGATCTGCATAATGGTAGTTACTATACCTCATAAGGGTAACACCTAAATTATAAGGGCAGTGTAAGGGTAACCTAGAGTTTACATAGGGTGTGTAAGGGTAACTCCTTACCCTCATGTGACAGTTATGAGATTCAAAAGGGTAAAACCATGTTACCCTTATGTAGTTCTATTTTTGGAAAAAATAAATTTTAAAACCCTTTTTCACTATTTCTCCCCCAACATGATCCTGAAACACAATTTTGAGTATTTTAAAATACTATAATCATATAAATCAATTCTTTGACTCTTTGAAAGTTCATGACTCATATTATGTAGGAATTTAAATGCATCAAAATTAAGAATAACTTAAAAGACAAATTAAAATGATAAATTTAATGTTTGGGTTTTAATTTTGTGAATCTGTATGTGGATTGTTTTCTTTTAAATATTTGAACTCTTTTACTTTTCTTTTTTGGGTGATCCTTTTGAGACTTAGAAACCTAGAAATTTACTTATTCAATTTTGGTGAAACCTTCTATGAATAATAAATTTATTTGTCTATATTCCAATAAAGGAATAACCTCTCCCTCACTCCTCTATTCTTGGGTGTTTTGTTTTCAAAATATAAAACCCAAGAATCCTTGGTGAGAAGTTTGAGTTGGGGAACATGTAGACATGGTTCGATTAAAGATTCCTTGATGAACCTTGACATTAACAAAGATAACCTTGAGGTAGGAAGTTCCTTACCATGAAGAGACCTTGTATATTATCATTATCATGATATGATGATGTGTATTGATGTGCTTTAGAACATGTTGAGTTTTTTCACATGTGTACATGTTTGGAAAAAATCCCTCAAGGTAACATTGCAACATTTTTGGGTTGATTGTGTTTGTTAACAAAGCAGGTTTCAATGGTGAATTGTCCAGTTCCAGAGAAGTTGTTGACAATCCATGTTGACAAAGAACAATGACAAAGGAATGGACGATCTGGAGGTGGTACAAAAGAGCAGTACCAGGTGGTGCCGTTTTCCAGTATTTGCCAAATTTTTGGGGTCCAAAATTTGGATTTTGGTGAGCATCAAGAAAAGTGGATATCCTTTAATATCTCATCAAAATATGGAAAAGGCATGAATTTCATGAAGATATGCTTCATGGATTGGATTTCGTGAAGACCAGAAAAATGATAGCGGTGATTCTTCATGATTACGTCAAGCTTCGCGATTGGCAAAATTGAAGCGCATCGCGGCGGTGAAGGGTTTTGTAAGGGAGCTTCGTGTAGAAGGCATGAATGGATTGATGGTGATTCTCTGTGATTATGTCAATCTCCATAATCAGAAAATTATCATGGTGCTTCGCGATTTTGAGAGAATTTTGGCAGGAACTTCAGAGCATCACGATTTGAGATGATGTGGCATTGACTTCACGTGGAAAGTTTGAGGGTCGATGGAATCACCTATAAATAGGCTTCGACCCCGTCAAGAGAATTAGAGAAGATAATAGAGAGTTTTCAGAGAAAATATTTAGCTCTCGGTTCATTAAGGAAGTTCATGAAGGCAGTGTGCTTCGCGAAAGAAGAGCTTTGTGGAGGCAAATCTAGCTCCGCGAAAGTTGCGAGTTACGCGTTGTCCCGGTGACCTTCACGAGGGAAGTCACTCTATGATGACTTGATTTTCACGAGAGTGCTTCGCAAGAGTGCTTCTCGAAAAAGAAGGAGCTTTGTGAAGGCTTGCTTTAGCTTTGTGAAATTGGGAGCCTCGTGAAGTAGGGTGCTTTGCAAAGGTTTTTCCAACGGAATTTCCCAGGGTTTAGGGGAAAAGGAGTATTCATCAGTGGATGAAAGTTGAGCATTAATAAAGCATCTATCAATAGTTGAGGATTCATGTATTCATGCAAATGAAGAGACCTACAGGTCTATAAACTGTGAGTGGATCCCTTCCAAGTGCAGTGAGCAAAGGAAGAGGAAGAAGGTAATCCTTTCTACCGGTAGTGAGCCAGTGAGAGAGAAACATGGAGTGACCCTTGAAAAAGTAGTGAACTGACCCTAAACATTTTAAAGGCAGTGTGCCTAGGCATAGAAGTGATCTAGCCTGAACATTATTGGCAGTTAGCCTTAATTGATTTGGTAGAGCGGCACATCATTGTTGTATGCTCCTTGGACGTAGCCCAGTGAGGGTGAACCAAGTAAAAATCTTTGTGTCCGCATGCCTACTTCCCTACATTGCATTCAAAGCATCATCATCAGATAAAGAAGAAAATAAGTGACCATAATAAACACACAAGTGAAAAAAAAAAGTGACCCTTGTAATAAAGAGGTCAAGATCCAGTGGGGTAGGAAGAATTTTGAAAAAGAATATCCATACCCTAATTCACCCCCCCCCTCAGGATATATAGGCCCCTATTGGACCTAACAATTGGTATCAGAGGAATAGGTTTCTTTTATCATGTTTGTTTTCTCTGACTTGGTTCAGTCAATTGCTCAAGTTAAAGATCCAGTCTACTCTTGTCATATTGTGCCATGGAAAAGGGAAGAACTTAAAATAAGAAGCAGAAGTCTGGTGAAATTACCCACTGTGGAAGTGTCAATTGAAAGAGTGTGATTTAGTTAAAGGAATCATGTAGTGAACAGAAGAATGGTTTGGAAGAATCATACTATGAAAATACTTACTCATTCAATGATGTTGAAGGAATGAGTGAAGAACCTGATATTTCAAGTGATGTTGGAACCACTGATGATGAAGAAACACCAAGAAGTCAAAAAGTGGAAGTTGTCTACAAGGCAAAGGAATTGGATTAGAAATTGGATGAAGAGATATAATCTAAAGAAATTAGGATCCAAGTAATGGAAATTAAGGTTAACAAGCTAAGAGGATTAAATAAAAGGCTTATTGATGTGGCCATTGATCTAAGGGAGAAGAAGATTCTCAAGCTGAAGAACTGCAAAATATGTCTATCAAGAGAGAAAAACTCAAAACTAATGTTAAGGGAATGAATCTAGACACATATGAAATTCAGAATTCAAAATCCAGAAATGATAATCTTGCTACACAGCTATCTAAGCTAGTTTAGAAGAATCAAAGGCTACAACAAGAGAATGCATCTGTCTCTGAATCTGTTGCTCATGAAAAATTGAAAGTAAAGGAGCAAGGTGGCATGGTGGATAAGACGACACGTGAATTGGAAGATGGGATGAGTAGAGGGAAGATTATTAAGAAAGGAATTGATTCCCAACTTGAATCAAGGGATATGAAGATTAATACCAATGGAAGGTCTAAAATGAAGGATGTCTTGCACTAGCTATTTGATTATCCATCAACAAGTGATGAAAAAATGAAGAAGAAATATGCTATTTCTGAAGAGAAACAACAACATATTTTCTCATCTCAAAGACCATATAGTTTGGTAAAATCTGGCATTAGATTTGATGAATCCCTTCCCGTGCATGATAGAATGCAAGCTGTGAATAGTTAGTGGAGTGTAGAAAAATTTGTAGGTGCTGGAGATAGGCCTAAGAGGATAGTTTCAAAAAGAAGTGATGACATGTGCTATTTCTGTTGGATTCATGGCCACACATCAAGCTTCTGTTCAGAGGAACTAGAATACATTTCAGGCTATGAAAATAGAAACTTTTATAAATCTGAGAATAAGAAGAAGCGTCATGAGAAATAAGAGAGAAGAGTCTCTTAGAGGAAAGCCTTCATTAGATGCTATTACTGTGGAAGAATGGGACACACCAAGAATATGTGTCAGGAAGTTCAGGAGATCAATGTCAGAGGAAGAACTCAAGCTGCATCAACATCTCGGTTGAGAGATGATGAAATGAGGTATGCCTTTAATGGAAGATGTTTCATATGTTCTAATCATGGGAATTTGGAAATATATTGCAGCATGAAGAATGTGAGAAAGGAAAAGGAGCCCATAAAGAGATTCTTGAATCCAGTGATGTATAATGTGAAATCTTACATTGGGAGATAAAGTGGTAAGTTGTATAATAGGCTTAGAGCCTCAGGAGAATCACATGAAGCTGAATGGATGTTGTATCAGTCACACTCACAACTGCCCTCTAAGAAAGAACATAAAAAAATATGGAAGAAAAATGGAGGAAATGCTACAGTAATGAGTAAGAAGAATGTACGTTCAGTGGAGGACCTACCACCAATGAAAAATAGTGTGGTGAATCAGAAATATGATAAAAGAAAAATAAACAAATAATTCATTGAAAAATTTGCAAGTCATCTGCCACAACAAGAATTAAAGGAAAGAGGAAGATCCCTACAATGAAGGAAGGAGCCATGGAAGATGAAAAGAATAGATATTCCTAATCAGATAAGGAATCAAGGGAAATGTAATTTTGGTGGGACATCAAAGGCAGAAATGTGTACTAGTGGGTTTAAACCCTAAATGGTGAGAAAGGTCGGGCCTGCAGAATCTTCATATCAGAAAAAGGATCAGCATTCAGGAGATGAATTCTTAGTCATATGGCCAGAGCAGTTGAAGTTGGCTAGGAAGCTAGAAGAATCCAGGAATGAGTGTGATGCTCTTCAAGAAAGAATAAAATGGTTGACCCATCAGGATCAACCACAATCATCATGATAAGGATTCCAGAAGGGCCTCACCTCCCCCTATGTATATAAATGTTGTTAACTGATGATTCATGTGTGTCATGTTTTAGGTAGATATGGTCCAAGGGGAAGTGGAATCTAATGATCCAAAGTAGATAAGGGATATACCTCAGAGTTTCGATTGACTCAAATCAGGTACCAAACTTAAAGAAGAAAGGGAGCAATAGAGCACAATAGGAAGTGATTTTGTTATTAACTTTATATCTTGTTTCCTACACCCAGTTTCAACTCAGTAGGCTTATAGATTCTGTTAATGGCTCAATTATGAGTGGAAGATGAGAATAAATGATGCAGGAGAAGATGGATGTTTATGGGTATAAACAGTGGGCCTAATCCTGGGAAGTGTTTCATAACATTGGGAGAGAATTCAATAACAAAATTAGATGAAAGAGCCATCAAAGAAACAATTGTATGACCCAGATCCGGTGTTGACTATCGAGAGAAGACATATTTCCAGAGAAGAAGCAATAATAATGCATCTCATGCTTATCTATTTTTTTTACAATGTGGTATCAGATAAATGTTTTCAGGATACCAAGAAGCTATGAGAGAAAATCAAAGGTGCTTCAACAAAAATCTGAGAAAGTTAGTTGAAATAAATGACGTCATTGAACAATAAAACAGTGAAAATTTTTCTGTTGAGAGTGAGGAAGTGGTAAGAAACACAAGGGGAGAAGAAGAGGTTGATGCTGATTCAAAAGATAACCATACATGGGAGATTTTTTTGAGGCCAATTGATAAGAATTTCATCAGGGCTAAATGGATCTTTTGTAAGAAGTTGAATGAATATGGAACAATGATTCAAAAAAAATCATGATTAGTGTTCAAAGGATACTCCTAGATAGAGGAAACTGATGTCGATAAGACATTTGAAAAGAATGCAAGACTGGACACAGTTAGATTATTCCTAGCCATTACGGTGCAATGGAAGTGAAATGTTTTCCAGATGGATCGCAAATGAATTTTTGAATGGGGTTCTGGATGAAGAATTTTATATTGAGAATCCAGATGTTTTTCTCATTCATGAGGATGAGAAAAGGGTTTTCAGACTGAAGAAGGCGTTGTATGGGCTGAAACAAGCACCAAGATCATGGTACTCAAGGCTTGATCAGTACTTGAAGAAGATTGGTTTCTAGTGTGGGGGAGTTGATTACAATATCTATTTCAACAACAACAGTAATCAAAGGATGGTTGTCTTGGTTTATGTCGATAACATAATATTTGGCGGATTAGATGAAGCTCAGTGTAGACTGTTTTCTAAATTCATGAAATGTGAGTTTGAAATGTCAATGATTGGAGAGCTAACATTTTTCCTTGGTCTATAGGTGACGCAAGGAAGGAATGGAACATTCATTTTACAATCCAAATATTCCAAGGAGGTTTTGAAAAGACTTGGAATGGAAAATTCCAAGGAGATGAAGATTCTGGTAGCTACCCGGATGAAATTGTCCAAAGATGAGGATGGCAAGGTAGTTAATATCACAGAATATAGGCAAATAATTGGAAGTTTTCTATACTTGACTGCAACAAAGCCTGACATTGTATTCGCCACATGCCAAGCAGCGAGATATCAAAGTAATCCCAAGGAAATCCACATGCTTGCAGTGAAAATAATACTTCAGTATATCACGGGCATAGTGGATTTTGGCTTGATGTATAATGGAAAATCTCAGATCGAGTTATTGGGATATACTGATGCATATTGGGTCGGTTCAGCAGATGATAGAAAATCAACATTAGGAGGTGCATTCTATCTCATTGGACTATATATTTCTTGGCTAAGTAAGAAGCAATATTTCATCTCATTAAGCACCGCAGAGGCTATGTATATTGCGGCCACTCAAGCATGCACACAGTTATTGTTGATGAAGTAGCAGCTTGAAGATATGGGAGTTGAAGTGAAGTCTCCAATCGGAATCCAGTGTGATAACTCAAGTGCTATCAATCTTAGAAAAAATCTAGTTCATCACTCAAGGAAAAATCACATTGAGATCAAATATCATTTCATCAAGTAGAAGGTGGAGCAAGGGCATGTGAAGTTGGAGTATGTGCCTACCGAGCTACAGGTTGCAGATATTCTGATAAAGGCCTTACCCAAGGAAGTGTTTGAAAGGAATCGACTGGCTCTGGGAGTTCAGTTGATTCCCATCACTTAAAAGAGTGTGGAGGTGGAACCCCCCCACCCCCTCTCCCCAAGATATTGCGTGTTTTTCTCTAATGTGCAAATCTGTGTTCTTTCCAATGTTGCAGCCGCAAAGGGGTTCCCTTTGGGTTCGTTGACAAATGGGGATAAATAGTGACTCTTAAAGGGGGAGAAATTGTGGCTAAGAAAGGTAGAAATGTCTTAGTAAAAGACACGGGGAGAAGCTGACAGGTGGAGCAGTGAGATAGGGGGAGAGCAATGAGAAAGGGGGAGAGTATTAAATCTGACAATTCTAGAAGTGATTGATCAAAGCATAGACATCACGACAGCTAAGGATCATGATAAAATCTGAACAGTGATGTTGGAAAGGGTTGAGAAGGATTCCAGCTATCACCAATTGGTATCAGTGTGGTTCAACAATTGGTATCAATTTAGTAATTGGTATCATTTTGGAATCAAAAATTGGTTTTTTACATGAAGTGATTCATTGATGAACTTTTCATACTACTCTTGTTTCTCACACTGAGCATTGCCCATGTGGTCTTAGAGTACGTGTTAAGTGATTCCTTGAACGCTATCAGAATCTCAAGAGTTGAATGGTGGTAGAAGCTGTAAGGAGCTTCATAGAGGTATCAAAGTGTAGAGAATCATTCTGAGAAGAGTTGTCAACAAACCCAAAGGGGGAGATTGTTGGGAAAAAATCCCTCAAGGTAACATTGCATCATTTTTTGGTTGATTATGTTTGTTGAAAAAGTGGGTTTCAATGGTTAATTTTCCAGTTCCAGATAAGTTTTTGACAATCCATGTTGATAAATAAAAATGACAAAGGAACGGACAATCTGGAGGCGGTACAAAAGAGTAGTACAAGGTGTCGTCGTTTTCTAGTGTTTTCCAAATTTTTGGGGTCCAAAATTTGGAGTTTGGTGAGCATCGCAAAAATTGGATATCCTTGAAGATCTCATCAAAATATGGAAAAGGCATGAATTTTGTGAAGATATGCTTCATGGATTAGATTTTGTGAAGACCAGAAAAATGATGGTGGTGATTCTTCGTGATTATGTCAAGCTTCATGAACGAAAGAATTGAAGAACATCACGGAAGTGAAGGGCTTTGCGAGGGAGCTTCGTGGAGAAGGCATGAAGGGATTTATGGTGATTCTCCACTATTACGTCAAGCTCTGTGATCAGAAAATTTCTATGGTGCTTCGCGATTTTGAGAGAATTTTGACAGGAACTTCAGAGCTTCGCGATTTGAGATGACGTGGCGTTGAATTCACGCGAAAAGTTGGAGGGTTGGTGGAATCACCTATAAATAGGCATCAACCCCTTCAAGAGAAGTGGATAATAGAAGAGAGAGTTTTTAGAGAAAATATTTATCTCTCGGTTCGTGAAGGTAGTTCACGAAGTCAGTGTGCTTCACAAAAGAAGAGCTTCGCGGTGGCTAATCTAGCTCCGCGAAAGTTGCGAGCTCCGCGTTGGCTTAGTGAGCTTCGTGAGGGAAGTCACTCTGCGATGACTTGAGCTTCGCGAGAGTGCTTCGCGAAAAGGAAGGATCTTCGCGAAGGATTTTTTGAGCTTTGCGAAATTGGAAGCCTTGCGAAGTAGGGTTCTTTGTGAAGGATTTTCCAAAGGAATTACACAGTGTTCAGGGGAAAAGGAGTGTTCATCAGTGCATGAAAGTTGAACGTTAACAGAGCATCTATCAATAGTTTAGGATGCATGTATTCATGAAAATTAAGAGACCTACAGTTCTATAAACTGTGAGTGGATCCCTTCCAAGTGCAGTGAGCAAAGGAAGAGGAAGAAGGTAATCCTTTCTACCGGCAGTGACCCAGTGAGAGAGAAACAGGGAGTGACCCTTGGGAAAGTAGTGATCTGGCCCTAAACATTGTAAAGGTAGTGTTCTTGGTCATATAATTGATCTATCCCAAACATTATTGGCAGTGAGCCTTAGTTGATTTGGTACAGCGGCACATCGTCGTTGTATTCTCCTTGGACGTAGCCTAGTGAGGGTGAACCAAGTAAAAATCTTTGTGCCTGCCTGTCTGCTTCCCTACATTTCATTCAAAGCATCATCATCAGATAAAGAAGAAAATAAGTGACCATAATAAACACACAATTGAAAACAAAGTGACCCTTGTAATAAAGAGGTTAAGATCCAGTGGGGCAGGAAGAATTTTTAAAAAGAATATTCATACCCTGATTCACCCCCCCCCCCTCTCAGGATATATAGGCCCCTATTGGTCCTAACAGTGCATGTTTTAGATTTTGTTCACAATCATGATATATTATGGTTCCTTGATATGATACCATTTTTTTCTTATATTATATTTTGGTATATTCTATGTTTTTGTTATTCTATGCAAGGTACCAAAGTGACAGGTGGACCCATCATGGCTTAGTAGCCCTTGAGGGGGAGCATGTTCAAATATTTCATGTGACTTGATGATAAGACTGAGATAGATGATGGGGCATGATGTCCTTGTGTGGCCTGACCTAGGGGCATAAAGGTCATATGTGATCGAACTTGTGAGATGATTGTGGGGAATAATGGTCTACACAACCTAACCTATGTGAAAGTAGTGGGGTGTGATAGTCTATGTGACTTGACCTCTATGGAAGTAGTAGGGCCTGATGGTCTATGTGACCTAACCTGAGAGATAACAACATGGTATGATGGCCTATTATGGTTTGACCTAGAGTCTTGGGGCTTGTATGGATATTGATTAGCTTTAAGGATGACTCCTTCATTTGTGATGTATCTATAGTCATTATGATATCTTATGGAAATGAGCTAAAATAGGTACAACTGGGGTTTATGGTAGCTGAGTTAGTTCACGGACGCTTGATATGATTTGATACTTGTATGAGAATTTATTTATTATCATTTCATAAACTCTTATACATCTAAACTCATGTTAAGGTTGTGTTGGTGGTTTCATGCTAGGTTTTATTAATCACACCCTACACAGGCATCTTGATGCGCCTTAAAATTTCATGTATAGGGATCTGAGAAAGGGAGAGGGGTATGTGGAAGATGGTTGAGCCATGGATAATTGTAACATACCGCCCCATCCCATTGACTTGAGAGGGTGGGGGAATGATAATTAGAATTAATCAATGTTCCTAAGGTGCCATAGGTTGGAAATAAATTTCGAGGGCTTTGAGAACAAATTGGGGAACGATTTTCCCTTAATACAAAACCAACCAAACAATCCACTAACAAAGACTATATGATGCATGTCAATAAAACATTCAAGCATGTATTACCAAATGACAACCAAGTTGTTCCACAATACAACCCAAAACAAATAAAACTCAACACAATATCAGAGTACTATGTAGAATACTAAACAAGAGGCCCCAAAATAAACCAAGACACACTACACAGCTCCACACCA
Organism: Viscum album; assembly: GCA_963277665.1. Taxonomy (NCBI): domain Eukaryota; kingdom Viridiplantae; phylum Streptophyta; class Magnoliopsida; order Santalales; family Viscaceae; genus Viscum; species Viscum album. The sequence goes on along the minus strand of OY728152.1, from coordinate 48,088,595 downwards.
AGCTCCATGCTCCAAGCACCAACACATCTCCTTATCATCACCACAATCCACTAGCAATGAGATTCTTTACCTTTACATGTGTCCCAGAATATGATATCTACAAAAGCACCCAAGTGAAAAAGCAGGGGGTGAGTACTAATACTCAGTAGGTTTTCCCCAAATGACTTCCCTATATACACCATTAGGATAAAACTATTAACAAATTTATATAAAGAAATTTATATAAAAATAATCATAAGTGAAACCATTACCATAAGCCAAACACACCCTTACCAAGTCACCTCACCCAAACCAAGCAACCAAGGGAAATCCAAACAAACATGTCACAAGCCATTTCATCATTTACACATTAGCACAACAATTTCCATCTTGAAAAGCAATGCACAACAAGGCAACCAAAATGGTGGAACTTCCATCCAACCCATTCACCCATTTCTACTAGTGGTACTTCCCACCCACTTATCCTTTGATGGTGGCCATTACATCCACTAACCATCCCCTTATTATAGTGGTACTTCCCGCCCACTTCCACACAACATTTCAAACAAGATATAACCAATCATATGACCCACCAAGGCCACAACAACATTCAATCAACCATTTCCATTACATGTCAATCCACTTCAATAAATCCTACATTTATTGAAAACACCCTTCAACCATTTTACATTCCAAATTATAATTTCAATAAAACAAACCCTTTAGTGAAAAACCATTTTCATCCACCATTTTCACAAATCAATCCAAGAAACTATTTAAAAACCTCCTTTTTAAAATTCACAATAAGAGCATTTCACCATAAAACTCCCTTTTTCCCAAAAATCCCCAAAACATCACCAAAGGGATTTCCAACCAAATTCGTACATCAAAACACAATTAATTTTAATGATAAAAAAATTAATTGTAACCAAGCCTCAAGTTCTAGGAAAGTGGAGTCTAGAGGTAAGCCACCTACCTTTAGGGTTCTGACGAAATCGACCTACAAGAAATAGCACCTTAAATTCAGAAAACGTACCACCAAAACATCTCTAGATCCCCTTCCCTAACATCCCCAAGCCTTAGAATCAACACCCAAGGCAACTCCAACCCTGGATCTACATACAATGGATGTAGATCTAGAAAACTGAGAGAGAGGGAGATGTAGATCTAGAGGAACCCACAAAGAACCACAAGAGAAGACTTACCCAAGAAGAATCGCCTTCAATACACCAAGAAACCCCTTTGATTTTCTTCCAAAATGAGTGTGAGAGAACCTTCAACCTTTGAGAAACCAAAATTCTAAGTGAGGCTCGAATGGGAGAATAATTGGAGTGAAATAGGTTAAGCCCGAGGGAGCCCAAATTTATAAAAAAACTTCCTTTAAGTGGCTGCATGATTAGTCCATACGGTTTGGAAAACTGTGCGCTAACAGTGCACATGCCAATGTCTCGAGGGGAGGGTTCCACACAGTTTCCTCACACGGTTTGGAAAACCGTTCATAGGCCATACGAAGCCTATTTTCTCCCCCAGCACAGTTTCTTAGAGAACCCACATGGTTTCCCCTAACCGTGCTCAAATTTTTCTCCCTTGGAAAATCCTCCAATCTTATTCAAAACCATTCCAAACACTCCCAAACACTTCCCAAATCATCACATGAACTTTAAACGCATAAAAAAGAATAAACAAAGGCTACATAACTCAAACCAAGGGTGCTACATTCTCCCCACCATTGGACTTTCTGTCTGCAGAAAGTAGGGAACCATTGCTTTGTCGAAAGAGCTCGAGCCATTGTTCGTCCATCTCTTTCTCTCGTTCCCAAGTCGCCTCTTGAACCTGACCATGATACCACAAAACACAAACTAAACTGATGATTTTACCATTAAATACTTTCTTCTGTCTATCCACATTACTCACTGGCACGTGCACTAAAGAAGTATATGGTTCTATCTCAACATGATCCCAACGAATCACATGGTCACAATCTAGATGATACTTTTTCAACTGAGATGCATGAAACACATTGTGCACCACACTAAACCATGGTGTCAAATCCAAATGATAATCCACCTCTTTAATATGCTCATGTATCTCAAAAGGCCCAATATACCTCAGAGATAACTTACCCTACTTCCAAACCAATGATGTCCCAACCAAGGAGATATTCTCAAAAAAACATGATCACCTACCTCGAAAGACAACAGTCATTGATGATGGTCTATATACAATTTTTGACAACTTTGATCCATCTCCATCCTCTTCTAGATCAACTTTATTTCTCCATAGTCTCTTGAACAAGGCTTGGTCCAATCATCGAAGTCTCGCCTGTTTCCACCCAACATAGTGGAGAACAACACAGATGCCCATATAAAGCCTCAAATGGAGCCATATGTATCTAAGCCTAATAATTTTTATTATAGGAGAATTCCACCAATGGTAATTGATCCTCCCATGAACTAGAAAATTCTATCACACAATCCCATAACATATCCTCCAAAGTTTCTATCGTCCTCTCGGATTGTCCATCCATCCGAGGATGATATGTCATGCTCATAGTCAACTATGTCCCAAGGTCTTGCTGCAATTATTTCCAAAAATGAGATGTGAACCTTGGATCTCTATCTGATACAATTGAAAATGGAACACCATTCCTCTTTACCAGCTCCCATATATAGATTTTGGACAGATCCTCCACCGTATGAGATTCACAAATCAAGATGAAATGGGATGACTTTGTGATCTGGTCCACTATCACCAATATGGAATCGTGCTTCCTAACCATTCTTGGGAGACTCATCAAAAAATAAATTACTATCTACTCCCATTTCCACATTAGGATAGGTAAAGACTGCAACATGTCTGATGGCCGCTGATGCTCTATCTTGACTTGTTGACAAGTCAAGTGTAACATCCTTGACCTAGAATCCACTAAATCGGTGCTCTGAGCAGGGTGGTTACATGACCTTAAGCGTTCCTCTCCATATTCCAAAGGTATCTGACTAGCAGTGGGGGTCTGACTAGTCAATTAAGGATACTATACCCCCTTTTATCAGAGTAATCCACAAAAGAAGATAAAAAATAGCATAATAACAATCAATAATACAAGAGCATGCATAAACAACCATTACCCAAAATTGGGTACAACCATGTCCAACAGTAAAATGTCATTCCATGCTACAAGTGAAAAAGTGAACAAAACCCAAAATAAAGACAAACTGAAAAATCTCCAAAATGTCCCAACACCAAGTCTGGGTCCTCCTCTACATACACTCGTTCCAACCCAACTGTCTTGCAAGATCCCTTTCCCTTGTCCTGACCTGCAAGCATGAAGTATGCTCGGGTACCCAATGGTAGCCCGAGCAGGGTGTGAGTACAACTCAGTACTCCACCACTAACAGTGTCTACAAAATATATGAAATAAATAATTGTGCATGAAAAAGGGAAATGAATAATAATTGAAAAGGAAAAGATTAAGTTCCCTTATCCATTTTAGGTCTATTACCAACATTTATTACCATTTCCTTAACTTAACATATCATCCTATTTCCCATTACTTACCATTTCCAACACATTTATAATGGGTTCATCCCACAAAAAGTTACACTGGCTCAAAGTACACAATCATATATATGAGGAAAACACATAGTTGTCCTATCTCACTAGGACCAACTTCCCCATGTCAACCATAACATCACCTCGAAGCATCAGTTCGGGTGGATGTCAACCATGTCCTCATCTCAAAGCATCAGTCCGGGTGGATGCAACCGATAGGGAAATAGAGCATCAGTCATATACCTACCCCATTCATTAGGGAAGGAGTTTAGAGCATTAGTCCAACTCGACCCATGGGCATAGAACCTCTGTCAATACCCCACACTATCAAGCTATGTGAACATGCTATACATATATATAACCAATACCCATTTACACAACATCACAATCATTGCCCAAGGAAAACATAAACCATAACAATAACATGAGGGTTAACACCATGCCTTAACCCATTAACACATTTACCACACTTCGCATCATTTATCCATTTAACCCAATTCCATTTCATTATGTTTTTCTCACTTAGCATTCATTTGTTGTTCCTATCTCACTAGGCTTTGTTTGTTATGCCTAACTCACTAGGCTTCATTAACATGCTCATGAATCATTCCATTGTGGTATTTAATCACTTCCACATATTAACCTAATATCCCTTAGGTTATTATCAAGATTAGGTGCACCACCTAGCTTCTAACCCAACACACTCAATCACATAAACATGTTTATCAAGGGCTCTACATAAATACTTAACAATCTCACTTGTTCTTCACAAATACCTAGGTACGGGAAAGTCGGGTCACCCCATGGGTGGCCCTAGTTTAGTCTCATTGACCTCAAAATATCCCATGGGGATCGTGAAGGTTCCCCTATACCTTTTTAATAGCCATTTTACTAAAAAATTCCATGGGTAATTAAAACATACCAAGATACACCCAAGAACAAAACCACACATGCACAAATCCTCAATAAACCATGGGATATAACTTGTAGACCACCTACCTCAATTACATGGTTGAACACACTCTTAATCAATCCCTTAGATTCCAATTCAACAAAACTTTGAAGCTTCAACCTAAATCCCACCCTAAGAGTAGGGTTTTATAGCTTCGGAAGAAGAGGAGAAGAAGATACAAACCCTAAACTCAAAAGAGAAGCAAGGATGGGATTAGCCTTACCCGGAGCTTTGATCTGTAACCAATGACACCAAAAATGCCTTAGAAATGAGGGAGATTGATCTCTTGGAGATATTGAGAGATTTGTTTCATCCCTAGGGTGAAGAGAGGAGAAATGAGAGGAATTCCTGATTTGGGGTTAAAAATACTGGGGTGGAAAAATTATAATTTTTTAGAAGTTTCTGGGTCGTACGGTTTACCCACATGGTTCCCCAAACCATGCAAAAACTATGTAGATTCTTATATCTAAAGAAGCCCCCTCATATAGTTTACCTGCATGGTTTTCCAAACCATGTGAAAATTGTGTGAAGGATATTGTCTGAAAAACTTCCTCTTGCACGGTTTACCTAGGCTATCCGCATGGTTAACACTAACCATGCATAGACTGTGCGACCTACCTAGAAAACCCCTATTTCTACAATTTTCATATCACGAACCCTAGGAACACCCCTGATCCTCCTCTAGGACTTGGGTTAGAACTTAATTAGCCAAAATAAGGGATTAAAACCAAAACTTAAATGAGAAAATACCTTTCCAAGATCTGGGATCTTACAACCTCCCCACCTTATAACAGCTCATCATCGAGCCAAGCTCCCAATATTCATTTCACTTCTAAGGAAAAGAGATAAGGCCACTGAGCCTGCATATCTAATTCCCACTCCCATGTTTCTTCTTGAACATTTCCATGCTTCCATAGTACTTGCACCAATGTCACGAACTTTCCCTGCAAGACTTTCTCACTACGATCCACAAAACGAACTGGATACTCATCAAAGGACACATTATCCTCAAGATCAACATCCACAACATCCACCATGTGAGTTGGGTTAGGGTGATACTGTCAAATTTAAAACACATGAAAAACATCATGCATCCCGCTATACCACTATGGAAGATCCAATCGGTATGCCACCGGATTGATTTTCTCTACTATCTCAAACGGCCCCACATACCTGGGTACCAAATTTATCTTCTTCTAAATCCATTAGTGACTCAACCTTGGTGACACCTGAAGTAACACACTATCACCCACCTCAAAGTCAAGAGTTCTACACCTCTGATCTACATATGACTTCTTCCTACTCTGAGTTGTTTCCATCCATTTCCAAATCATCTCAACCTTCTCTGATGCATATTGCACGAGACTCAGTCCCAACATCTCAATTTCACCGGCCTCCAACCAACACAAAAGAGATCTATATGGCCTCCCATAGAGAGCCTCAAACAGTGCAATCTGAACTGTATCTTGAAAATTGTTGTTGTAGGAAAATTCAACAAGTGACAGGTGCTTCAACTAGGAACCACCAAAATCCAAGACACAAGTCCTCAACATATCTTCCAACACTTGGATTGTACACTCTGACTGCCCATCCCTCTGTGGGTGGAAAGTCATACTCAAAATCACATGGGTACCAAGTGCCTTTTACAACCCTTGCTATAAGAGTGATGTGAAATGAGGATCAAGATCTGAAACTATAGTATGTGGTACACCATGCAACCATACTATTTCTCGAACATACAACTCACCCAATTGAACAATTGTATAAGTATCCTGAATCCCTAAGAAATGAGCCACTTTATCCGATCCACAACCACCAATATTGAATCACTCTTCCAAGTCATCCTCAGAAGAACCACCACAAAATCCATTGTCACATCGTCCAACTTCCATTCTGGAATAAGCAATGGATGTAAGAGTCCACCTAGGCATTAATGCTCGGCCTTCACCTACTGACAGGTAAGGCACCATGCCACAAATCCCTCAAGTTCCTTTTTTATTCTTGGCTGCCAAAACTGTCTACAGAGATCATGATACATCTTGGTCAAACCAGGATGAACTTCCCAATTTGATGCATGGAACTCACACATCAACTCTTCCCACATGCACACCTGCACAACCCCACGATCATGAAAACAAACAACCCCATCCACACTGACGGTCCAACCTGAAGGTGGATCCCCACCACTAAGTCTTTCCTTTATGGACAAACATTCATGATCATCAAGCTAATTTCCATTAACATGGATCAAAAGCATCAATTCAACAACCACGGAAGCAAGAGTCACCTGACCATTTTCTTCCCGCACCTCTAGGAGCATCTCCATGAACAAGGCCATCACCTTCCACTCGGTACTGGATTCTTGAACCACCTAGTTCTAGGTCTTCCTGCTCAAAGCATAAACAACATTTTCCCTTTTCCCATTGTATATACCATCTCAAAGTCGAAATACTAGAGATACTCAACCCACCTTCACTTTCGAATATTCAAATCCCGTTGTGAAAAGATATACTTTAAATTCTTATGGTCGGTATACACCATGAACGGTTCCCCTAACAAGTAGTGCCTCCATCACATTAAGGAATACACTACTGCAGCCAATTCAAGATCATGAGTGGGATAATTCCACTCATGGGGTATCAATTGACTCATCCCATAAGCCACAACCCACTCATCTTGCATCAACATAACCCCAATCCTGATATTGGATACATCACAAAATAGGACATACTTCCTACCTGGCTCGAGTAAGATCAAGATCGGTTCAGTCATAAATCACTTTTTTAAACTCTTAAAAGGCACTCTCACAAGACTCCGACTAGTCAAACCTGATTCCCTTCTTGGTCAAGCTCGGTAGTGGTTCTACCAAATGAGAGAAATCCCGAATGAACCTCTAGTAATATCCGGCCAAACCTAGAAAACTCTGAACTTCTGAAACACTCTTGGTTTTCTCCCAAGATACAACTGCCTTCAATTTCTATGGATCCACTGACACACCATCCTCAGAGATGATGTGACCTAGAAAATGCACTTCTCCAATCTAGAACTGACACTTTGACAACATGGCGTAAAGTTGATGCTCTCTTAGTGTACTCAAGACAATGTCAAGATGTCAGGCATGATCGTCATGAGTTTTTGAGTACACAAAGATGTCTTCCACAAAGAAAAAAACAAACTGATCTAGATAAGGATGAAATAATCAGTTTATCAAATCCATTAACATTGTTAGTGCATTGGTCAAGCTGAAAGGCATAACCACAAACTCAAACAACTCGTACCAACTCCTGAAGGCAGTCAGCGGTAAGTCAGAAGGCCTCACCCTCAAATGGTTATAACCTGATCTCATATTAATCTTAGAGAACACCGATGCACCCCTCAACTGGTCAAACAGGTCATCAATTCTAGAAAGAGGGTACTGATTTTTCACTGTCATCTAATTTAACTTCTGATAACAACACACAGCCTTAATGACCCATCAGTCTTCTTTGAAAAAAGCACAAGAGATCCCCAAGGATATGGACTAGGATGTATGAACCCATTATGTTCCAAATCCTCAAGCTAAACCTTTAACTCCTATAGTTCTACTGGTTCCATTCAACATGGAGGAATAGAAACTGGCTCTACTCCTGGCAGCAACTTGATTGAGAACTCAACATCCCTCTCGGGTGGCAACACTAAGAAATACTCAGGAAACACATCTTGAAACTGATCCAATAATGGAGGGAAGAAATATATTTTCCCTCTTTTATCATCAAGCACAAGACAAGATACTTAATTCGTGATCTTATCCAACTGTCAATAGAACGGTCCCGCTTGACCTGCTCGAACATCCCACTCTCCACGATGGACATAAGTGTCACCCTCAAGTGACCTGAATGATACCCTGTGATGGTAACAGTCTATGAGTTCCTGATACTACACTAATAAATCCATACCCAAGATCAGGTCAAACCCCAACATCTTCAGAAGGAACAAGTCCCATAGGAAACGATACCCACTGACTTCCAAGGCACGTCCCATGTACTGCCTGATTTCCTCATTTCACACCCCCAACGGAGTGTCAATCAACAAAATCCCACACACATTCTCTACATGAAAACCCAACACTACCACAAGCTTAGTAGAAAAAATGTGTGTGGCACCGGTGTCAAACAACACACTAGAAAGTGTAGAAGCTACAAGAATTGTACCTTGAATAGTTGATGGCCCAACCACGCCATCACCAGGTGCATACTGAACTGCATGAAGTTAATCAGCCCCTCTACCCTGGACTCCAACCTATGTACCCTGTACTACACTTCCCTATTGAAAACTTCCAAAACGACACTTCTAAACCATGGAAGATGCACCACTTGTATGCCCAGCTGGCATGATAATCCCACTACCTGAAACTCTCTTAAGATTCCCTTATGATATCAAATCTTGATCCACTGCCTCTATAAACCTCTTCAAATGAAAGATATTCACCTCAGACCTGATCTCTCATACCATCCTGGAAACGCCTCAAAACTGCTGCATCATCTTCCATCAATGATGGAACAAAGCATCGCAGGTCAGTGAAGCATCCAGCATACTCTACCACCAACATTGACCCCCCGAGTTAGGCTCATGAACCCTATAGCCTACTCTTGCCTCAAAGTATCTGGGTAAAAATGCTCCAAAAAAATTCCTAGAAATCTTTCCACAATATCACCTCATCCTTCTCAGTCTGAGCCAGAAGATCCCACCAACACTTTTCCTAGCCCCACAATATATAGGCTTCCAAATTAACCCGCTTCACATCGGGAGTCTCCAAATGATCAAGTATTGTCTGGACAAACTCTATCTAGAACAACACTACCTCTAGCCCACCCTCTCCGATAAAGCTCGGAGGGTACTACAGCTGAAACTATCTGGTCAGCTCAAACATACTCGGTGAAACCCTCCCAGGGTCCTAATCCATCATCTGCATAAAATGAGCCAAGTTCTCTTAGAACCGCTCTTCCCAACTTTTCTGGATCACCACATTCTCTTGCCCCTCTACTAGAGGAGTGTTTTCAGCAACATCCTCTTGTATCCAAACCAACAATCAATGTCATGGGGGAATTTATCTACATTTCCAAACACGGAGTTTAGAACACATGCCAAATAACATTCACAATTTCACAACAAAAAGGATCTTCACCATCCACAACAACCCACTGTACATGCATCATCCAAATAATAATTAATATTTTGAAAACATCACCCCGACCATCCCTATCATAGGCCTTGGTCCTCAAGGGGTAAACAACCATAAACCACCACAAATCTCACACAATATGTTACAAAAAAAAATTCAATTCATTATAATCCTTAACTACACATATTTCATTTGTCATCACTTATGATTCGTTTATCTTAACCCACTTTCATTGTTTTGTTTTCCACATTTCCCATTTTCAATTATCAAAATGAAGGGTGCATTCTATCTTTCATTCCTCACACACCCAACCCGTGTGTGCCTACCATGATGCATGTCACCTACCTCTCTAGGTGCCTACAATGATTCATGAATGCACAACCTCATTCCATTGAGTCCACGAGCCAAATATCATAAAACAATCACATCACATAACATGTGCATCACCCAATGGTGAAATATCAACAACTATAACATCACACAATCAAGAAAAACAATTCCCACCCCGAGAGACTTATGTTTTCCCTCGTACATGGGTTAGCTACTCCCAAGAACGAGCTCATTACCAAGACCTGACACATCCTAACTCCCAAATGCAATCCCAAATAACAATATTTCAGAGAAGGAGAAGAAAAACCTACCTATAATACCACTTTGTAACATCCCCAACCCGAAATCCACTAAACTAGTGCTCTGAGCTGGGTGGTTACGAGACCTTAAGTGTGCCACCCCGTATGTCAATGGTTTCCGACTAGCAATGGGGGTCTAAATAGTCAATTGGGGAGACTATACCCCCCCCCCTTATCAGAGTAATCCACAAAAGAAGATAGACAAAATAGCGTAATAACAATCAATAATACAAGAGCATGCATAAACAACCATTCCCCAAAATGGGTTATAACCATGTCCAAAAGTAAATATGTCATGCCATGCTATAAGTGAAAAAGTGAACAAAACCCAAAATAAAGACAAACTACAAAATCCCTAAAATGGACCAACACCAAGTACAGGTCCTCCTCCACGTACACTCGTTCCAACCCAAAAATATTGAAAGATCCCTTGCCCTTGTCCTGACCTGCATGCATGAAGTCTTCTTGGGTACCCAATAGTGGCCCAATCAGGGAGCGAGTACAACTCAATAGGTCACCACCAACAGTGTCTACAAAATATCTGGTATAAAAAATTGTTCATGTAAAAGGGAAATGAATAATAAATGAAAAGGAAAAGACTAAGTTCCCTTAGCCAGTTTAGGTCCATTACCAACATTTATTACCATTTCTATAACTTACCATATCATCCAATTTCCCATTACTTACCTTTTATAACACATTTATCATGGGTTCATCCCACAACAAGTTACATGGGATCAAAGTACACAATCACATACAAGAGGAAAACACATAGTTGTCCTATCTCACTAGGACCAACTTACCCATGTCAACCATAACCTCACCTCGAAGCATCAGTTCACGTGGATTTCAACCATGTCATCACCTCAAAGCATCAGTCCAGGTGGATGCAACCGATAAGGAAATAGAGCATCAGTCCTATCCCTACCCCGTGCATTAGGGGAGGAATTTAGAGCCTTAGTCCAACTCGACCCATGGGAATAGAACCTCAGTCAATACCCCACACTACCAAGCTATGTGAACATGCTATACATATATATAACCAATACCCATTTACACAACATCACAACCATTTCCCAAGGAAAACATAAACCATAATAATAACATGAGGTTTAACACCATTCCTTAACCCATTAACACATTTACCACACTTCACACCATTTATCCATTTAACCCAATTCCATTTCTTTATGATTTTTCTCACTAAGCATTCATTTGTTGTGCCTATCTCACTAGACTTCGTTTGTTATGCCTAACTCACTAGGCTTCATTACCATGCTGATGAACTATTCCATTACGGTCTTTAATCACTTCCACATCTTAACCCAATATCCTTTAGGTTATTATCAAGATTAGGTGCACCACCTAGCTTCTAACCCAACACACTCAATCACACAAACATGTTTATCAATGGTTCTACATAAATACACAACAATCTCACTTGTTCTTCACAAATCCCTAGGTCTGAGAAAGTCAGATCACCCCATGGGTGGCCCTAGTTTAGTATCATCACCCTCAACATATCCCATGGGTATTGTGAGGGTTCCCCTTTACCTTTTTAATAACCATTTTACCAAAACATTCCATGGGTAATCAAAACATACCAAGAGACACCCAAGAACAAAACCACACATGCAGAAATCATCAAATAGACCATGGGATATAACTTGTAGACCACCTACCTTGATTCTGCGGTTGAATGCACTCTTAATAAATCCCTTATATTCAACTTCAACCAAACTTTGAATATTTAAACTAAATCTCACCCAAAGAGTGGGATTTTAGAGCTTCGGAAGGAGAGGAGAAGAAGATACAAACCCTGAACTCAAAAGAGAATCATGGATGGGGTTAGCTTTACCTAGAGCTTCGATCCACAACCAACGGCACCAAAAACGCCTTAGAAATGAGGGAGATTGATCTCTTAGAGATATTGGGATATTTGGTTCGTACTTATGGTGAAGAGAGGAGACATTGGAGGAATTCCCTAGTTAGGGTTAAAAATCCTGGGTAGGAAAAATTGTAATTTTTTAGAAGTTTCTAGTCCGCACAGTTTACCCACACAGTTTCCCAAACCATGCACAAACCAAGCAGATGTTTCCATCCAAAGGAGCCCCCTCACATGGTTTACCCGCATGGTTTTCTAAACCGTGCGCAAACTATGCAGAGGCTACTGTCTGAAAAGCTTCCTCTTGCATGGTTTACCTGGGTTTTCCACACAGTTAGCACTAACCGTGCGCAGACCGTGCGACCAACCCAGAAAATCCCTATTTCTCCACTTTTAATGTCCTAAACCCTCAGAACACCCCCGAGCCTCCTCTAGGACTTGGGTAAGAACTTAATTAACCAAAACAAGGGATTCAAACCAAAACTTAAATGAGAACATACCTTTCTAAGATCCGGGATCTTACAACCTCCCCACCTTATAACGGATCATCCTTGAGTCGAGCTCCCAAACTTCATTTCACTTACAAGGAAAAGAGATCGGGACACTAAGCCTGCATATCTAATTCTCACTCCCAAGTTTCTTCCTGAACATTTCCATGCTTCCATAGTACTCACACCAATGTCACAACATTTCCCCGCAAGACTTTCTCACTACGATCCATGACATGAACCGGATGCTCCTCAAAGGATGCATCAGCCTCAAGATCAACATTCTCAACATCCACCACGTGAGTTGGGTTAGGGTGATACCATCAAATTTGTGACACATGAAAAACATCATGCATCCCGATATACCATTGTGGAAGAGCCAATCGGTACGCCACCGGACTGATCCTATCCACTATCTCAAACGGTCCCACATACCTGGGTTCCAAATTTCCCTAATTTTGAATCCATCAATGACCCAACCTTGGAGACACCCTAAGTAACAAAATATCACCCACCTCAAACTCAAGAGGTCTACACCTCCAATCTACATATGACTTCTGCCTACTCTGAGCTGTTTCCATCTGTTTCCAAATCAACTCAACCTTCTCTGATGTCTCCTACATGAGACTCGGTCCCAATATCTTGGTTTCACCAACTTCCAACCAACACAATAGAGATCTACACAACCTCCCATATAGAGCCTCAAATGGTGTAATCTGAACCGTTTCTTGAAAACTATTGTTGTAGGAAAATTCAACAAGAGACGGGTGCTTATCCTAGGAAACACTGAAATCTAACACACAAGACCTCAACATGTCTTCCAACACTTGGATTGTATGCTCTAACCGCCCATCCCTCTGTGGGTGGAAAGTAGTACTCAAAAGTAACTAGGTACCAAGTGCCTTCTGCAACCCTTGCTAGAAGAGTGATGTGAAACGAGGATCAAGATCTGAAACTATAGTCTGTGGTACACCATGAAACCATACTCTCTCCCAAACATACAACTCACCCAATTGACCAATTGTATAAGTATCATGAATCAGTAAGAAATGAGCCACTTTATCTAATCCACAACCACCGAGATTGCATCACTCTTCCAAGGCATCCTCAGAAGAACCACCACAAAATCCATTGTCGCATCGTCTAACTTCCATTCCAGAATTGGCAATGGATGTAAGAGTCCACCTGGGCATTAATTCCCGGCCTTCACCTACTGACAGGTAAGGCACCATGCCACAAATCCCTCAACTTCTGTTTTCATTCTTGGCCACAAAAAATGTCTACGAAGATCACGATACATCTTGGTCAAACTAGAATACACTTCCCATTTTGATTCATGGAACCCATTCATCAACTCTTCCCACATGCACACCGGCACAACCACACAATCATGAACACAAACAACCTCGTCCACACTAATGGCCCAACCTGAAGGTGGGTCCCCACCATTAAGTCTTTACTTCATGGACAAATATTTAGGATCATCAGGCTGATTTCCCTTAACATGGATCAAAAGCATCGATTCAACAACCACGGAAGTAAGATTCACCTGACCATTTTCCTCCCACACCTCCAGGTGCATCTCCATAAACAAGTCCATCACCTTCCACTCAGTGATGGATTCCTAAACCACCTGGTTCTAAGATTTCCTTCTCAAAGAATCAGCAACATTGTTCCCTTTTCCCGTTGTATATACCATCTCAAAGTCAAAATACTGGAGATAATCAACCCACCTTCACTACCGAATATTCAAATCCCATTGGGAAAAGATATACTTTAAACTCTTATGGTTGGTATACACAGTGAACAGTTCCCCCAATAAGTAGTGCCACCATCACTTTAAGGAATAAACTGTTGTAGCCAACTCAAGACCATGAGTGGGATAATTCAACTCATGGGGTCTCAATTGACTCGACCCATAAGCCACAACCCACTCATCTTTCATCAACATAACCCCAATCCCAATACTGGATGCATCACAAAATAGGACATACTTCCTACCTGGCTTGGGTAAGATCAAGATCGGTGCGGTCATCAATCACTTTTTTCAACTCTTGAAAGGCACTCTCACAAGCATCTGACTAGTCAAACCTAATTCACTTCTTGTTCATGACCGACAGTGGTTCTACCAAATGAGAGAAATCCTAAATGAACCTCCAGTAATATCCGGCCAAACCCATAAAACTGTGAACATTTTAAACACTCTTGGGCTACACCCAAGACACAACTGCCTTCAATTTCTATAGATCCACTGACAAACCTACCTTAGAGATGATGTGACCTAGAAAATTCACTTCTCCAATCTAGAACTGACACTTTGACAGCTTGGCATAAAGCTGATTCTCTCTTAGTGTACTCAAGATGATGTCAAGATATTGGGAATGGTCATCATGAGTTTTCGAAAACACAAAGATTTCATCCACAAACAAAAAAACAAGTTGATATAGATAAGGATGAAAGACTCAGTTCATCAAATCCAGGAAAATTGTTAGTGCATTGGTCAAGCCGAAAGGCATCACCACAAACTCTAACAAACCGTACTGAATCCTGAAAGCTGTCAGCGGTACGTCAGAAGGCCTCACCCTCAACTGGTGATAACCTGATCTCAGATCAATCTTAGAGAACACTGATTCACCCCTCAACTAGTCAAATAGGTCATCAATTCTAGAAAGAGGGTACTAATTTTTCACCATCATCTGATTTAAATTCCGATAATCAACACACAACCTTAATAACCCATCAGCCTTCTTTGCAAAAAGCACAATAGATCCCCAAGGAGACATACTAGGACGTATGAACCCTTTGTGTTACAAATCCTCAAGATGAAACTTTAACTCCTAGAGTTCTACTAGTTCCATTCAGTATGGCGGAATAGAAACAGGATCCCCTCCTGGAAGCAACTCGATTGAGAACTCAACATCCCTCTCGGGTGGAAACCCTGATAAATACTCAAGAAACACATATTGAAACTGATCCACTATTGGAGGGAATACATATTTTTCCCCTCTTTCATCATCAAGCACAAGAAAATATACTTGAGCCGTGAGCCTATCCAAATGCCGACAGAATTGTCTCGCATGACCTGCTCGAACATCCCACTCTCCGCGATGGACATAAGTGTCACTCTCAAGTGACCTGAACGATACCCTGCGATGGTAACAGTTTATGAGTACCTGATACTACACTAACCAATCTATATCCCAGATTAGTTCAAACCCCGAAATATTGAGAATGAACTAGTCCCATAGGAAAAGATACCCACCGACTTCTAGGGCTTATTCCTTGCACTGCCAAATTTCCTCATTTTTCACCCCCAATAGAGTGTCAATCGACATAACCCCACACACATTCTCCACATGAAAACCCAACACTACCACAAGCTTAGTTGAAAAAAAAAGAGTGTGTGGCACCGATGTCAAACAACACACTAGAAAGTGCAGAAGCTACAAGGATCGTACCTCAAACAATTGATGGCCCAACCTCTCCATCACCAGGTGTAGACTAAACTGCATGAAGCTAATTGGCCCCTCTACCCTGGGCTCTAACCTGTGTGACCTGCACTGCACTTCCCTACTGAAAACTTCCAAAACGACAATTCTAACCCATGGAAGATGCACCACTTGTCTGCCCAACTGGAATGACAATCCCACTACCTGAAACTCTCTTTAGGTTCCCTTATGATATCAAATCTTGATCCACTACCTATGTAAACCTCTTCAAGATAAAGATATTCACCTGAGACCTGATCTCATGTCTCATACCATCCTGGAAATGCCTCTAAACTGCTGCCTCATCCCCTGTCAACACTGGAACAAAGCATCGCAAGTCGGTGAAGCGGCCAGCATACTCCATCACCGACATCGTCCCCTAAGTCAGGCTCATGAACTTTGAAACCTGCTCTTGCCTCAAATTATCTGGGTAAAAATTCTCCCAAAAAATTCTTGGAAATCTTTCCACAACATCCCCTCTACAATCTTGGTTTGAGCCAGGATGTCCCACCAATGATTTGCCTGGACCTGCAACATATAGGCTGCCAACTTATCCTGATTCACATAGGAAGTCTTCAAATGATCAAGTATTGTCTGGACAGACACTATCCAGAACTCCGCTGCCTCTGGCCCACCCTCTCTGGTAAAGGTCGGAGGGTGATGCAGCTGAAACTTTCTGGTTGACTCAAACATACTCTTTGCAACCCTCCCTGGGTCTTGATCCATCATCTGCATAAAATGAGCCAAGTTCTCTCAGAACTGCTCTTCCCCACTTTCCTGGATCACCACATTCTCTTTCCCCTCTACTAGAGGAGTGTTTTCCACAACATCCTCTTGTATCCCAACCAGCACTCGACATCATGGTGGAATTTCTATACATTTCCAAACACGAGGTTTATAACACATGCCAAAGAAAATTCACAATTTCACAACAAAAAAGCCTCTTCACAAGCCACAACAACCCGCCATAAATGCACCATCCCAATAAACCTTAATATTCTGAAAACATCACCTCATCCATCCCTATCATGGGCCTTGGTCCTCAAGGGGTAAACAACCATCAACCACCATAAATCTCACAAAACATGTTACAACAACATTTTCAATTCATTACAACCCTTAACTACACATATTTCATTTGTCATTACTTGTCATTCATTTATCTTAACCCGCTTTCATTGTTTCATTTTCCACATTTTCCCTTTTCAATTATCAAAATGCAAGGTGAATTCTATCTTTCATGCCTCACACACCCAACCCGTGTGTGCCTACCATGATGCATGTCACCTACCTCTCTAGGTTCCTAAAATTATGCATGAATGCAAAACCTCATTCCATTGATTCCACGTGCCAAATATCATAAAACAATCACATCACACAACATGTGCATCACCCAATGGTGAAATATCATCAACTATAACATCTCACAATCAAGAACAACAATTCCTACCTTGGGAGACTTGGGTTTTCCCTCATACATGGGTTAGCTACTCCCAAGAACAAGCTCATTACCATGGCCTAACACATCCTAACTCCCATCTACCATCCCAAATAACAATATTTCAGAGAAGGAGAAGAAAAACTTACCTCTGATGCCACTTTGTAACATCCCCAACCCAGAAGCCACTAAACTGGTGCTCTGATTCGGGTGGTTACACGACCTTAAGTGTGCCTCCCCGTACGCCAATGGTTGCCAACTATCAATGGGGGTTTGAATAGTTAATTGGGGAGACTATACCCCCTTTTATCAGAGTAATCCACAACAGAATAAAAACAAAATAGCGGAATAACAGTTAATAATACAAGATCATGCATAAACAAACATTCCCAAAAATTGGGTACAACCATGTCCAATAGTAAATATGTTATGCCATGCTATAAGTTCAAAAGTGAACAAACCCCAAAAAAAAGATAAACTACAAAATCCCCAAAATGGACCAACACCAAGTCTGGTTCCTCCTCCGTGTATACTCGTGCCAACCCAACTATATAGCAAGATCCATTTCCCTTGTCCTGACCTACAATCATGAAGGCTTATTGGGTACCCAACAGCGACCCGAGCAGAGAGTGAGTACAACTCAATAGGCCACCAACAATAGTGTCTACAAAATATCTGGTATAAAAAATTCTTCATGAAAAATGGAAATGAATAATAAATGGAAAGGAAAAGATTATGTTCTCGTAGCCAGTTTAGGTCCATTACCAACATTTATTTCCATTTCTATAACATACCATTTCATCCCATTTCCCATTACTTACCATTTATAAAACATTTATCATGGGTTCATCCCACAACAAGTTACACAGGCTCAAAGTACACAATCACATACAAGAGGAAAACACACGGTTGTCCTATCACACTAGGACCAACTTCCCCATATCAACCATAACCTCACCTTGAAGCATTAGTTCAGGTGGATGTCAACCATGTCCTCACCTTGAAGCATTAGTCTAGGTGGATTCAACCGATAGGGAAACAGAGCATCAGTCCTATCCCTACCATGTGCATTAGGGGAGGAGTTTAGATCCTTAGTCCAAATCGACCCATGGGCGTAGAACCTCAGTCAATACCCCACACTACCAAGAAATGTGCACATGTTATACATAAATATAACCAATACCCATTTACACAACATCACAACCATTGCCCAAGGAAAAAATAAACCATAACAATAACATGATGGTTAAAACCATGCCTTAACCCATTAACACATTTACCACACTTCACATCATTTAGCCATTTAACCCAATTCCATTTCATTATGCTTTTCTCACTATGAATTCATTTGTTGTTCCTATCTCACTAGGCTTTGTTCGTTATGACTAACTCACTAGGCTTCATTACCATGCTCATGAACTGTTCCATTATGTTCTTTAATCACTTCCACATCTTAACCCAATATCCCTTAGGTTATTATCAAGATTAGGTGCACCACCTAGATTCTAACCCAACACACGCAATAACATAAACATTTTTATCAAGGGATCTACATAAATACTCAATAATATCACTTGTTCTTCACAAATCCTTAGGTCTGGGAAAGTCAGTTCACCCCATGGGTGGCCCTAGTTTAGTCTCATCACCCTCAACGCATCCCATAGGTATTGTGGGGGTTCCCCTTTACTTTTTTAATAACCATTTTACCAAAAAAAAATCATGGGTAATCAAAACATACTAGGAGACACCCAAGAACAAAACCATACATGCACAAATCCTCAAATAAACAATGGGATATAACTTATAGACCACCTACCTTGATTTCGTAGTTGAACGCACTCTTAATCAAGACCTTATATTCCACTTAAACTAACCTTTGAAGATTCAACCTAAATCTCACTCAAAGAGTAGGGTTTTAGAGCTTCAAAAGGAGAGGAGAAGAAGATACAAACCCTAAAATCAAAAGAGAAGTAAGGATGGGATTAGCTTTACCTGAAGCTTTGATCCACAACAAACAGCACCAAAAATGCCTTAGAAACGAGGGAGATTGATCTCTTGGAGATCTTGTGAGATTTGGTTCGTCCCTAGGGTGAAGAGAGGAGAAATGGGAGGAATTTCCAAGTTGTGGTTAAAAATCCCAGGGTGGAAAATTTGTGATTTTGTAGAAGTTTCTAGGCCGCAGGGTTTACCCACACAGTTTCCCAAACCATGCACAAACCATGCAGATGCTTCTATCCAAAGGAGCCCCCTCTCATGGTTTACACACATGGTTTACCAAACCATGTGCAAACCATGTGGAGGCTACTCTCTGAAAAACTTCCTCTTGCACGGTTTACCTGGGTTGTCCGCACAGTTAGCAATAATTGTGCGTAGATCGTGTGACCTACCTAGAAAACCCATATTTCTCCACTTTTCATGTCCTAAACCCTAAAAACACCCCCAAGCCTACTCTAGGACTTGGGTAAGCACCTAATTAACCAAAAAAAAGGATTAAAACCAAAACATAATTGATAACATACCTTTCTAAGATTCGAGTTCTTACAACCTCCCCACCTTATAATGGCTCGTTCTCGAGTTGAGCTCCCAAGATTAATTTCACTTCCAAGGAAAAGAGATCGAGCCACTAAGCTCGCATATCTGATTCCCACTCCCAAGTTTCTTCCTGAACATTTCCATGCTTACATAGTACTCACAAAAATGTCACAACCTTGCCCCGTAAGTCTTTCTCACTATGATCCACAACACGAACTGGATGCTCCTCAAAGGACGCATCAGCCTCAAGATCAACATCCTCAACATCCACCACGTGAGTTGGGTCAGGGTGATACCATCGAAGTTGCGACACATGAAAAACATCATGCATCCCGCTATACCACTTTGGAAGAGCCAATCAGTATGCCACTGGCCTGATCCCCTCCACTATCTCAAACGACCCCATATACCTGGGCACAAACTTTCTCTGCTTCTGAATCCATCGGTGACCCCACCTTGGAGACACCCAAAGGAACACACTATCACCCACCTCGAACTCAAGAGGTCTACACCTCTGATCCGCATAAGAATTTTTCCCACTCTGAGTTGTTTTCATCTATTTCCAAATTAACTCAACCATATCTGATGTCTCCTAAATGAGACTCAGTCCCAACAGCTCGGTTTCACCGGCCTCCGACCAACACAGTTGAGATCTACATGGCCTCCCATAGAGAGCCTCAAACAGTTCCATATGAACCATATCTTGAAAACTGTTGTTGTAGGAAAATTCAACAACTAACAGGTTCTTATCCTATGAACCACCGAAATCAAAGACACAAGTCCTCAACATGTCTTCCAACACTTCGATTGTATGCTCCGACTACCCTTAGGTCTGTGGGTGAAAATCCATACTCAAAAGCACCTGGGTACCAAGAGCCTTTGGAAACCCTTTCCAGAAGCGTGATGTGAAATGAGGATCATGATCGGAAACCATAGTCTGCAGTACACCATGAAACTGTACTATTTCCTGAACATAAAACTCACCCAACTGATCAACTATATAAGCATATTTAATCGGCAAGAAATGAGCCACTTTCGTTTGCTGATCCACAACCACTCAGATTACATCACTCTTCTGAGGAATCCTCAAAAGACCCACTACAAAATCCATTGTCACGTCATCCCATTTCCATTCCAAAATGGGAAATGGATGTAACAGTCCACCTGGGCGTTGATGCTCGGCCTTCACCTGCTGACAGGTAAGGCACCATGCCACAAATCCCGCAACTTCCTTTTTCATTCCTAGCCACCAAAATTGTCTATGGAGATCACGATACATCTTGGTAAAACCAGGATGCACTACCCATTTTGATGCATGTAACTCACGCATCAACTCTTCCTACATGCACATCGGCACAACCACACGATCATGAACACAAAAAACCTTGTCCACACCGACGACCCTACCTCAAGGTGGCTCCCCACCATTAAGTATTTCCTTCATGTCCAAACATTCAGGATCATCAAGATGATTTCCCTCAACATGGATCAAAAGTATCGATTCAACAACCACAGAAGCAAAAGTCACCTGACCATTTTCCCCCCACACCTCCAGGTGAATCTCTGTGAACAAGGTCTTCAGCATCCACTCGGTGCTGGATTCCTGAACCACCTAGTTCTGAGCCTTCCTACTCCAAGCATCAGCAACACTATTCCCTTTTCCTAGTGTATATACCATCTCAAAGTTGAAAGACTGGAGATAATCAACCCACATTTGCTGCCGAAGATTCAAATCCTATTGTGAAAATATATACTTTAAACTCTTATGGTTGGTATACACCGTGAATTGTTCCCCCAACAAGTAGTGCCTCCAGCACTTTAAGGCATACACTACTGCAGCCAACTCAAGATCATGAGTGGGATAAATCCACTCATGGGGTCTCAATTACCTTGACCCATAAGCCACAACCTGCTCATCTTACATCAACACAACCCCAAGCCTGATATCAGATGCATCACAAATTAAAACATACTTACCACCTTTCTCGGGTAAGATCAAGATCAGTGTCATCGTCAATCTCTTTTTCAACTCTTGAAAGGCACTCTCACAAGACTCTAACCACTCAAACTTGATTCCCTTCTTGGTCAAGCCAGATAGTGGTGCTACCAAATGAGATAAATCATGAATGAACCTCCGGTAATATCCGACCAAACCCAGAAAACTCCGAACGTCTAAAACACTCTTGGGCTGCTCCCAAGACACAACCGCCTGCACTTTATCTGGATCCATTGACACACATTACTCAAAGATGATGTGACCTATAAAATTCACTTCCCCAATCTAGAACTGACACTTCTATATCTTTTCATAAAGCTGATGCTCTCTTAGTGTACTCAAGAAGATGTCAAGATGTTGGTCATGATCCTCATGAGTTTTCAAGTACACCAAGATGTCTTCTACAAAGACAAACACAAACTGATATAGATAAGGATGAAAGACTCGGTTTATCAAATCCATGAACACTATCATTTTATTGATCAAGCCAAAAGGAATAACCACAAACTCAAATAACCTGTACCGACTCCTGAAAGTTTTTAGCAGTACGTCAAAAGGCCTCACCCTCAACTGGTGATAACCCGATCTCAGATCAATCTTAGAGAACATCGATGCACCCCTCAACTGGTCAAACAGGTCATAAATTCTAGGAAGAGGGTACCTATATTTCATCTTCATCTGATTTAACTTTCGATAATCAGCACACAATCGTAATGACACATTAGCCTTGTTTTAAAAAAGCACAGGATATCTTCAAGGAGATGTACTATGACGTATGAACCCCTTGCATTCTAACTCCTCAAGCTAAACCTTTAACTCCTAGAGTTTTGCTG
Source organism: Viscum album (assembly GCA_963277665.1). Lineage (NCBI taxonomy): Eukaryota > Viridiplantae > Streptophyta > Magnoliopsida > Santalales > Viscaceae > Viscum > Viscum album. The sequence goes on along the minus strand of OY728152.1, from coordinate 48,065,665 downwards.
GTTCCATTCAGTTTGGAGGAATAGAAATTGGCTCCACTCCTAGAAGCAACTCGATCGAGAACTCGACATCCCTCTTGGGTGGAAACCCTGAGAAATACTCAGGAAACACATATTTAAACTAATCCACAACTGGAGGGAAGACAGATTGTTCCCCTCTTTCATCATCAAGCACAAGACAATATACTTAAGCTGTGATCCTACCCAACTGCCGACAGAACAATCCCGCACAACCTGCGCGAACATCCCACTCTTTGTGATAAAAATAATCATCACCATCAAGTGACCTGAACAATACCATGTGATGGTAACAGTCTATGTGAGCCCAATAAAACACTAACCAATCCATACCCAAGATCGGATCAAACCCAAAAATCTCAAGAATGAACAAGTCCCATAGGAAACGATACCCACTGAATTCCTGAGCACATTCCTTGCACTACCTTATTTCCTCATTTTGCAACCCCAATGGAGTATTAATTGACATAACCCCACACACATTCTCCACAGCCAAACCCAACACTACCACAAGCTAAGAAGAAACAAAATAGTGTGTGGAACCAGTGTCAAACAATGCACTAGAAAGTGTATAAGCTACAAGGATCGTACCTAGAATAGTTGATGGCCCAGCCTCACCATCACTAGGTGCAAACTAAACTGCATGAAGCTGAATCGATCCTCTACCCTGGGCTACAACATGCGTGCCTTTCACTACACTGCCCTACTGAAAACTTCCAAAATGATTCTTCTAACCCTCATAAGTTTCACCACTTGTCTGCCCAGCTAGCATGACAAGCCCACAACCTGAAACTCTCTTCAGTTTCCCTTATGAGATAAAATCTTGATACAATACCTCTTTAAACCTCTTCAAGTGAAATATATTCACCTGAGACCTAATATTGTGTCTCATCCCATTCTAGAAACTCCTCAAAACTTCTACCTCATCCCCCACCAATGTCGGAACAAAGCATTGCAGGTCAGTGAAGCGGCCAACATACTCCATCACCGACATCAACCCCTGAGTCAGGATCATGAACTCTATAACCCACTCTTGCCTCAAAGTATCTGGGTAAAAATGCACCAAAAAATTCTCCTGGAAATCTTTCCACAACACCCCCTCATCCTGCTAGGTCTAATCTAGGATGTCCCACCAATGATTTTCCTGGCCACACAATATATAGGCTTCCAACATAACCTGCTTCACATCGAGAGTCTCCAAATGATCAATTATCATCTAGACATACTCTATCCAGAACTCTGCTGCCTCTGGACCACCCTCTCCAGTAACTATCGGAGGGTGTTGCACCTAAAACTCTCTGATCAGATCAAACATACTCGGTGCAACCTGCCCTAGGTCTCGATCCATCATCTGCATAAAACAACCAAGTTCTCTCGAAACTGCTCTTCCCCACTTTCCTATATCACCACATTCTCTTGCCCCTCTACTTGAGGAGTGTTTTCAGTAACATCCCCTTGTTTCCCAACTGGCACTCAACATCATGGGTGCATTTCTCTACATTTCCAAACACAAGGTTTAGAACACATTCCAAAGAACATTCACAATTTCTCAACAAAAATCCTCTTCACTAGCCACAACAACCCACCGTACATGCACCATCCCAATAAACCTTAGTATTCTGAAAACATCACCCTGACCATCCCTATCGCGGGCCTTGGTCCTCAAGGGGTAAACAACCATACACCACCACAAAGCTCACACAACATGTTACAACAACATTTTCAATTCATTACAACCCTTAACAACACATATTTCATTTGTCATCACTTATCATTTTTTTATCTTAACCCACTTTCATTGATTCTTTTACCACATTTTCCCTTTTCAAATATCAAAATGCAAGGTGTGTTCTATCTTTCATGCCTCACACACCCAACCCGTGTGTGCCTACCATGATGCATGTCACCTACCTCTCTAGGTGCCTATAATGATGCATGAATGCACAACCTCATTCGATTGAGTCCACATGCCAAATATCATAAAACAATCACATCACACAACATGTGCATCACCCAATGGTGAAATATCATCAACTGTAATATCGCACAATCAAGAACAACAATTCCCACCCTGGGTGACTTGGGTTTTCCCTCGTACATGAGTTAGCTACTCCCAAACACGAACTCATTACCAAGGCCTGACACATCCTAACTCCCATATACCATCCTAAATAACAATATTTCAGAGAAGGAGATGAAAAACATGCCTCTGATGACACTTTGTAATGTCCCTGACCCGGAAGCCACTAAACTGGTGCACTGATCCAGGTGGTTACATGACATTAAGCTCCCCTACCCATATTCCAAAGATTTCCAACTAGAATTGGGGGTCTGAATAGTCAATTGGGGAGACTATACCCCATTTTATCAGAGTAATCCAAAACATGAGATAAAAAAATAGCATAATAATAATCAAAAATACAAGAGAATTCATAAACAACCATTCCCCAAAACGGGGTACAACCATGTCCAACAGTAAATATGTCATTCTATGCTACAAGTGAAAAAGTGAAAAAAACCCAAAATAAAGACAAACAACAAAATCCAAAAATGGCCTGACACCAAGCCCGGGTCCTCCTCCACGTACACTCGTGCTAACCCAACTATCTACCATGTTCCCCTACCCTTGTCCTAACCTACAAGAATGAAGTCTTCTTGGGTACCCAATGGCAGCCCAAGCAGGGTGTGAGTACAACTAAGTAGGCCACCACCAACAGTGTCTACAAAATATCTGGTATAAACAATTGTGCATGAAAAAGGGAAATGAATAATAAATGACAAGGAAAAGATTAAGTGCCCTTAGCCATTTTAGGTCTATTAAAAACATTTATTACTATTTCCATAACTTACCATATCATCCCATCCCATTACTTACCATTTCCAACACATTTATCATGGGTTCATCCCACAACAAGTTACATGAGCTCAAAGTACACAATCGCATACATGAGGAAAACACACAGTTGTCCTATCTCACTAGGACCAACTTCCCCATGTCAACCATAACCTCACCTCAAAGAATTAGTTCTGGTGAATGTCAACCATGTCCTCACCTTGAAGCATTAGTCTGGGTGGATGAAACTAATAGGTAAACAGATCATCATTCATATACCTACCATGTGAATTAGGTGAGGATTTTAGAGCCTCAGTCCAACTCAACACTTTGGCATAGAACCTCAGTCAATACCCCACACTACCAAGCTATGTGCACATGTTATACATATATGTAACCATTAACCATTTACACAACATCACAACCATTTCCCAAGGAAAACATAAACCATAACAATAATATGAGGGTTAACACCATGACTTAACCCATTAACACATTTACCATACTTCACATCATTTATCCATTTAACACAATTCCATTTCATTATGCTTATCTCACTAAGAATTCATTCATTATGCCTATCTCACTAGGTTTTTTTTGTTATGTCTATCTCACTAGGCTTCATTACTATGCTCATTACCCATTCCAATATGGTCTTTAATCACTTCCACATCTTAACCTAATATCCCTTAGGTTATTATCAAGCTTAGGTGAACTTTTTAGCTTCTAACTAAACATACGCAATCACATAAACATTTTTATCAAGGGATCTACATAAATACTCAACAATCTCACTTGTTCTTCACAAATCCATAGGTACGTGAAAGTCGGCTCACCCCATGGGTGGCCCTAGTTTAGTCTCATCACCCTTAACACATCCAATGGGAATCATGATAGTTACCCTTTACTATTTTAATAACCATTTTACCAAAACATGCCATGGGTAATCAAAACATACCAAGAGACACCCAAGAACAAAACCACACATGCACAAATCCTCAAATAAACCATGGTATATAAATTTTAGACCACCTAAATCGATTCCATAGTTGAACGCACTCTTAATCAAACCCTTATATTCCACTTCAACCAACCTTTGAAGCTTCAACCTAAATCTCACCCAAAAAGTAGGGTTTTAGAGATTCAAAAGGAGAGGAAAAGAAGATACAAACCCTAAACTCAAAAGAGAAGCAAGGATGTAGTTAGCCTTACCTGAAGCTTCGATCCATAACCAACGGCACCAAAAATGCCTTATAAATGTGGGATATTGATCTTTTGGAGCTCTTGGAGATTTGGTTCATCCCTAGGGTGAAGAGAGTATAATTGGGAGGAATTCTCGAGTTGGGGTTAAAAATCCCGAGGTAGAAAATTGTAATTTTTTAGAAGTTTCTAGGCCACATGGTTTACCCGCATGGTTTCCCAAACCATGTGAAAATTGTGTGGATGATTATGTCCAAAGGATCCCCTCACACTATTTACCTGCATGGTTTTCCAAACCATGTGCAAACCGTGCGAATACTACTCTCCAAAAAACTTCCTCTTGGACAGTTTACCTGGGTTGTCCGCATGGTTAGAAATAACCATGCGTACACTGTTCGACCTTCCCATAAAACCCCTATTTCTCCCCTTTTCATGTCCTGGACCCTCGGATTACCCTCGATCCTCCTCTAGGACTTGGGTAAGCGCTTAATTAACCAAAAAAAGAGATTCATACTAAAACTTAAACAAGAACATATATTTCCAAGATCTGGGATCTTACAACAAGCATCTCAAAACAAACTCCAACACATCCCTTTTCATACCTAACCACCAAAACTACCCCTTCGACACATTTTACATTTTCTAAATTCTAGTATGGATATCCCACCAGTAATGACGATAAGCCCTGAGAATTTTCTCCTTACAATCCACTGGTACCACCATCCGATTCTGAAAACAGAATACTGAATTCCCATTCAGTTCCCAGTTCTCAATGGTCTCCCCACCATTGAGTTTTGAACTCATCTCCATACACTCGGAATCAGATGCCCATTCCTCTTTAACCAAACCGGTCATGTTAGGAACCAAAAAAACCATAAGGAAGACCACTCTGTCACCCCGGTCCTCACATTCCAGCCAAACGTCGGTTATGACCGACATCAACTGCCACTGATCCAATACCTACTTCACCACTTGAGCATATGATTTTCTACTTAATGCCTCCACCACTAAATCTCCCTTACCCGGTGTGTACATTAAGTTGAAATCAAACATCTAGAGATATTCCATCCATCTCCTTTGCCTCATGTTCAAATCTCTTTGTGAGAAGATATGATTTAAGCTCTTATGGTCAGTAAAAACTGTAAATTTCTCACCGAAGAGATAATGATGCCAAATTTTTAAAGCATGAACCACTACTGCCAACTCCAAATCATGTGTTGGGTAGTTCTTCTCATGAAAACTCAACTGTCGTGATCCATATGCAACCACATAATCCCCTTTCATGAGAACACACCCCAACCCTAATCTCGGTGTGTCACAACACATCACGTACCCTTTCCCTAGTTTTAGAAAACCCAAGATTGGTGCTGATATAAGGAGACCCTTTATCTCTTAAAAATTTTGACACTGCTCATCCCATTGAAATGGGACATTTCTCCTTATAAAAGCTATCATTGGTGAATCCAATCATGAAAAATCATGAACAAAATGTCGATAATACCCATCTAGAACAAGGAAGATCTGTATCTCAAAAACATTCTTTGGAAGTTGCCATGAGATAATAGCCTCTATATTTTCTAGATCAACTGAAAAAACCCTCTCAGAAATAACATGTCCAAGGAAACAAACCTCCTATATCCAAAAGTCACACTTTGACAATTTGGAATACAACCGATGATCCCTCAAGATCCCCAATATGATCACCAAGTTCTGCTCATGCTCTACCCTTGTCCTCAAATACACCAGTACATCATCAGAAAATACCACCACAAAACAATATAGATATCTCTGAAATATCTGATTCATCAATGCCATGAACATCATTGGTGCTTTTGTTAGACCAAAGGGAATAACCACATAGTCGTAATGGCCATATCTACTTCTGAAATCTGTTTTTTAAATATCCTTCTTACTCACCTATAATTGGTGATATCCTAACCTCAATAAATCTTGGAGAACCACTAAGCTCCCCTCAATTGGTCAAACAAATCATCAATGCGTGGAAGTGGATATCAGTTCTTTATCGTAACCTGATTAAGTATATAATAATCATCACAGAGCCGCAAGGTTCCATACACCTTTTTAACAAACAAAACCGGTGCTACCCATGGAGACGTGCTAGGCCGAATGAACCCTTTGTTTTCTAACTCTTCTAACTACACCTTTAATTCCCGCAATTCTAATGGTTCCATTCAGTAATATGGAAGTGAGATAGGACTGGTCCCCAAAAGGAGATCAATCATAAACTCCACTTCAATCATGAGTGTAAACCCTGAGAATTCTTTAGGAAATACATCCATAAACTGATCCACAACTGTTGGAAGAACACTCTTTTCAACACCTTCCACCGATGCCAATGACAAGGTCTTTAACTGATATGAGATCATGCTAACAATTCTGTTTCACCCAGATTTGTAATCTTCTCACCTTTAAAGAGATCTCTAACACCATCCTCCATCACAAAACTAACCATTCGCGCATAGAAATCAATGCGGACCTGGAACATTATCAACCAATCCATTCCCAGGATTATATCATGAGCATCCATCTCAAGCACTAAGAATTCTCACATCAATTCAATGCCCTCTACAACTAAACAACATCATCAACATAGGAAGGATCGACACTCTCTTTGACCTAGAGGAGTTTTTAGTTTCAAAACAAAAGGCATCATTTCCACATGTAAACCCAAAAAAACAGCGATGTAAGAAGCAAGAAAAGAATGAGAATCACCTGTATCAAACAAAGCTTGCATCAACATGGAATTTAAAAGAACCATACCTCGCACTGTGGATGGTCATGAATGATCATCCACCACAACCCACTCAGCTCCAAACAACTGTTTTCTTGCCACACTCTACTTTTTATTGCCCTGCTGAGGCGTCATGGTATTTCGAGAATCACCATGACCCACTTTACTCTGCTACCGAGAGGTATGATATTTCCCCCTTCATGTTGAGCCATAAGACCCCTACGACCCCTGAGGAGGGTCATAGACACATGAACTTGGAGCATTATGAAAATAACACTACAGATTCCCCGTCTGCTTATAATTATGACATCCTTGATTTTGTGTCATACAATCCCACTTGATTTGGCTTGTATAAGTAGACTAAAAACATCCAGGTTTACTCTAAGGATTTGGAGGAAGATTCATCGATCCTATAGTTAGATTTTGAGTCATACTCCCACCCTGGAAATAAGTTTCCCTCTTCCTCTTGAACCCAGAATTCGAGTTACCACTATTCCCCACGGGTACTAATACACTTCCTCCACTCACAGCCCCCAAGAGATCCCTTTCGTCCACTGAGGCTCTATTCACCATCTCTGTATAATCATGTATGCACAGCACCTCTATCTTGGAATGAATTTCCTACCTCAAACCAACATCAAAGATATGAGCTTTCAATGATGTACTACCCTCCACCTTGGGTGAAAACCTTGCTAAGTTCATAAACTTAGCTGCATACTCTGTTACCGAAAGGTTCTCATATTTCAAATAGAAGAAATTTGTTGTGCACTGAATTCTGAATGTATGAGGGTAGAATTGTTTGTTAAATAATTCTTCAAATTTGTCCCATGTCATACCTTGGTATGTTCTAACTTGTACCTCCAACTCCCACCACTGAAGGGAAATATCTTCCAACATATACATGGACAACTTCACTTTCAACTCTTCCGGTGTTCCCAAGAATTCAAAGATCTTGTTCATTCTATTCAACCATGCTTCTACCCTCTTTAGCTATGAATCACCCCTAAAGATTGGTGGATTCTTCCTTTAAAACTGAACTACATGATCCACATTCCTTGGTTAATCCTCTTTATTCACACTTCCTACTACTTGGAAAACTTTCACTATACTCTACACTAGCTGCTGGTTCACCTGGGGCTCAGGTGTAACCACATTTTCCGTAGCCTCCTCCAGTTGGTCTCTATTACACCTACCCAGTGTCATTTCTATCAATACAAAAACAACCATAAGTCCTTATATTTTAGCAACACATGATTCACAAATTCCAGTTCAATTACACTACAACTATCACAACTAGTCTTTCCACAAGTTCACATTTCCCATATTGCAGTAATTTGAAAAATCCACCATGTTTTGAAAATAAACCCATTTTCAAAATACCACGAGTTTCCATGTTTCAAATCATTCTGTTTCGAAACCCAATACAAATTTTCAAAATCAACACATTCATATCACACCATAATTCATTATACCCCAATGAAATATGCATCCTATTGGGAAGTCATTTCAACCATGCATGTCATGCTCATCTCATTGGCGACACCCACGATAATGAGGTTTCCAATGCTTATAAGTGTCTCCAAACACTTATGTACCCAACTACCTGGTAACTTGAAGTTCAGCATAAAATGGTTAGCTACGTCCTTTTATGATATAAGTTCCAAGTTCCAACAATCTTATGCCTTGCTACCATCCCAACTCAAAGAATAGACCAAGAATGAATGTCAACACCAAGACCAACAATCAACACCAAAAGATTGAACAACTATTCTCAATTGAAATCCAAGGACTGAACAAACCGATACCACTTGTAATATCCCTCCCATCCCATTGGCTTGAGAGGGTAGGGAAATGCTACTTGGCCTTAAGTGACGTTCCCAAGGTTCCAAAAGCTAGTAATAAATGTCGAGGGATTCGAGAACAAATCAGGGAATGATTTTCCCTTAAGAAAAAACCAACCAAACAATCCACTAACAAAGACTGTATGATGCATGTCAATAAAACATTCAAGAATGTATTACCAAAAACAACCAATTTGTTCCACAATACAACCCAAAACCAATACAACCCAACACAATATCAGAGAACTATGAGGAATACTAAATAAGAGACCCCAAAATAAACCAAGATGCACTCCATAGCTCCACACTAAGCTCCATGCTCCAAGCACCAATACATCTCCCGAGCATCACCACCAACCACTAGCAATGGGATTTTTTACCTTTACTTGTGTCCTGAAATATGACATCTGCAAAATCACCCAAGTTCCAAAGTAGGGGGTGAGTAATAATACTCGATAGGTTTTCCCCAAATGAATTCCCTACATGTGCCAATAGGATAAAACCGTTAGAAAATTTATATAAAGCAGTTTATATAAAAATAATCACAAGTGCAACCATTACCATAAGCCAAACACACCCTTACCAAGCCATCTCACCCAAACCAAGCAACCAAGGGAAAGCCAAACAAACATGCCACAATCTATTTCATCATTTACACATTAGCACAATAATTTCCATCTTTCAAATCAATGCACAACATGAAACTAAAAAAGTGGAGCTTCCATCCAACCCATTCACCCATTCCAACTAGTGGTACTTCCCGCCCACTTATCCTTTGATGGTGTCCCTTCCATCCACTAACCATCCCCTTATTATAGTGGTATTTCCCGCCCACTTCCGCACAACATTTCAAAAAATCCATAACCAATCATATGACCCACCAAGGCCACAACAACATGAAATCAATCATTTCCATTACATCTCAATCCACTTCAATAAATCCAACATTTATTGAAAACACCCTCCAACCATTTTACATGCCAAATTCTCATTAAAATAAAACAAAACCTTTAGTGAAAAACCATTTTCATCAACCATTTTCATAAATCAATCCTAACAGCCCATTTAAAAATCTCCTTTTTCAAATTCACAACAAGTGCATTTCACCACAAAACCACCTTTTTCCCATAAAACCCCAAAACATCACCAAAGGGATTTCCAACCAAATTTGCACATCAAAACACAATTAATTTTAAGCACAAAAAATTAATTGTAACCAAGATTCATGTTCTAGAAAATTGGAGTCAAGAGGGAATCCACCTACCTTTAGGGTTCTAACGAAATCGACCCACAGGCAATCGCACGTCAAATCCGACGAATGCACCACTGAAACCACTCTAGATCCCCTTACCTAACATCCACAAGCCTTAAAATCAACACCCAAGGCAACCCCATCCCTAGATCTACATACAATGGATGTAGATATAGAAAACCAAGAGAGAGAGAGATGTAGATCTAGAGGAAACCACAATGAACCACGAGAGAAGACTTACCCGAGAAGAACTGCCTTCAATACACCAAGAAACCCCTTCGATTTACTTCCAAAATGAGTGGGAGAGCACCTTCAACCATTGAGAACCCAAAATCATGAGTGAGGCTCGAGTGGGAAAATAATTGGAGTGAAATAGGTTAAGCCTGAGGGATCCCGAATTAAAAAAAACATTCCTTTAAGTGGCTGCATGGTTTGGAAAATCGTGCACTAACCGTGCACATGCCACTGTCTTAAGAGGAGGGGTGATCACGGTTTCCTCGCATGGTTTGGAAAACCGTGTGTAGGCCGTGCGAATCCTATTGTCTCCCCTTGCACAGTTTTCTAGAGAACCCACATGGTTTCCCCTAACCATTCTCAAACTTGGAAAAGCCTCCAAACTTATTCAAAACAATTCCAAACACTCACAACCTCTTCCCAACTCATCCCATGCACTTTAAACACATAAAAAGGAATAAAAAATACTACATACCTCAAATTGGGGGTGCTGCAAGCATGGATCTTGAGGTGGGACTGGGATAGATTTTAGGGGTTATCGTAGTTTTATTTATTTGTTTATCTTCTACACTTTTATACTTTGGTTTAGATTTCCACTTTGTGAGTCTCTTATTATTGTATGACATGTATGTCATATATTAGTTTTGTATGATTACTCTTATTGTTTATTATATTATATATTATTTGTTATTTGTTCTATGATATTATATTGAAGGTATAGTCTCCCCATTGATGGAATTAAACCCCCACTGCTAATCGGTAGCCTCTTGTGTACATGAAGGCGTGCATGAGGTTATATGGCACTCCAGTTAGGACCTGGTAGTTCGAATTGAGACATTACAACATGTGTGTGTTTTTGTAATCATGAACCTACACACACATGAGTATATCAAACTATAATAGGTTGATTACATCCACTATCATGGAACACGACATAATGAAAAAAACTACAGTAAACTTGTTGGCTTGAGAAGTTGACCTTGTGACCCGCCCCTCACCCTTACCACCCCACAACCAATGGTTTGGCACGTATACCAAACTACATACATTAGGTGATGGGGTTACAATTAAATTTAAAGAAACACACACACACACGCGTACTCAGAGAGTAACCCAGTCCATACCCCCCCCCCCAAGGATAGACTAGATAACTCCCCTCTTTATTTATCCAGATATTATATATATATATATATATATATATTCAAACACACTCCACCATGGGTTGAATCCCTTTAAGATCATGGGATGCGGCCCCTGTACATCACTTCTTATGATTCACCCCACCGGAATACTTCCCTACCAATCAGTGTCATTGGCCTCGCATGTCGCCTACCATGCATCACCCTGCCACAAGACTACCCTACTACAACATCATCACCAATGCCGCACGCTCTGCCACCCACCACGGACCCTACCAAAGATCCTTTTTGTGCTACAGATAGAGTGACGAGTCCTGGCTGAACCCGCCTCTGCCTTCCACTGTAATGTCTGGGAAATTCCGTATAATTTTTTTTAATTATATGGAATTATTACGAGACCGCGAAATCTGACGGCACGCGATTCTGAGGCCCGGAGCGCCTGGAATGATCCGTTGAAGTTTTGTTACACTTTAATTAGCACTCGCAAGCAATTTTCCTGAAGAAGTGGAATAACTCTTAAATGGTAACTCAGATTATAAATCTGAGGGCACTGTTTCATTCAGAATGGTGGTTTTACCCTAGGCGCGACTTAAGTTTGGTCGATGCGGGCCTCCTGTGAGAAAATCCAAAAAATGGCATAATCGTAAATAAAATAATTAAATAAATTATTTTATCTTTCAAATGCTTATAACTCACAAGCAGTAGCTCGGATTGAAAATCTGAAACCATTGATGAACTCGTGTGGGCATGATTTATTTAATAAGATACTAACATTGGCTGGTGCGGGCCACCAGTGAAAGTTAGTTTTTGGCCGTAAATAAAATAATTAAGTGACGATTATTTTATTGTAAAATCCATAAATTTTAAATGGTAACTCGGATTAGAAATCCAAGAGTACCAATGGGTTCATTGGGGCGTGTTTCACTTGGGTAGAGCCTAACCTCGACCGGTGCGGGTCGAGAGTGATTTTTAATAATTTTCCGAACTTTTTTTCGAGTACGTTCAAGAAACGCGCGAGCGGCATTTTGTAACTTTTGAACCAATGCTCGGAATTGAAATATGAAGACACTATTGAACTTGTTGCGCCGATATTCACTTAAGGAGACTTTCACCTTGACCATAGTGGGTCGAGGGTGGAAGTTAGTTTTTCAGATTTCTTTGGGAGAGTTAAAAGAATAAAAATAAAAGAAAAGAACAACTTTTATTTTATTTTTAAAACCTCCCATTTGATGTTTAGTGGTAGGTACCACCTGAAGTAAAAACCCCCAATTTAAATTCAATGTTGGGGACCACTCAACCCTTGAAATCCACCTTTAATTGGAGATAACTCTTGGTTTTCCTCCCATCGATGTGCCAACTCAATTAGTTTATTTAATAAACTTATTTGGCACTTCACCATTTGGTTGAAGGATTGTTGGGAAAAAGGAGAGCTCTGGAGAACTTAGAAGGAGATTCTTCAATGAAGAACATCCACTGCAACGAAGAGAGACTTCCAGAATTGAAGAATGAGGAATCGACTTGGAGCGTCTTACGGGAGTGACGAATGTCGAAGTCCACTTCAACGACTTTGTCTTCTTCCCCGCGTTGTCTCCAAGAAATGAGGTAGGGGTTTTTATATATGTTTGAATTTGTTTTATTGAATCTTCATACCCTAAATTCATGACAACAATGGCCAAATGAACATGTCCATCATCCCGCACATAAACCATGCTCCTCTTTCTTTTTATTAATCACGCATGTAAAGACCCGAAAAATTCAAGGAAATTTTTTTCTTAATTTTCTTTGGATTTTTACAAGAACGCAGTTTCTGAAGGCACCTGATTCCGAGGCTCGGTGTGCCCAGAATCATTTTCCGAAGTTTGACTCGGGTACGTTCAGTGAACGGGCGAGCGGGTTTTTCTAACTTTTGAACCAGTGCTCGGAATCGAATTCTGAGGGCACCGATGGAATCGCAACACCGGTATTTGCTTAGAAACGCCTCTTCCGAAGTTGCGTTTGCTCGGGTGTGGTTTTTAATTTTTGGGGTTAAAGTTAAGAAATAAAATAATTGGTACGACAAACTTTATTTTATTTCACTTAAAGCCACTTAAAAGCCACTTTAAGCTGCTTAAGCTGAGTTAAAGCGGATAGGGTAGAACCCGAAATATCCTACCCTCCTGGTAGGATATTTGTGAGGTGGGGCCCGCACAATCCCCACCGTTTCTTTTCCGCTAAGTAACGCACCCACGAAAACCCGTCATTATGAAAGTCAACTGACGCGTTTTCTTAATTTCTTAACGCACCAATTAATTGGGCGGTTTTATTCGTTGAATTAATTCTATGAATTAATTTAATCGTTTCTTAACCTGTTTACAATCCGTTGGCGTAATAATAAAATAAGACCAACGCACGACATCTTGAGGATTGCTCGTTGAGAGGCTTTTGACAGAAATCTTGTGCCTTCATCCTCCTTCGCGAAGAACGCGAAGAACGCGAAGAACGCTGTCACCCTCGGAGATCGACGACGCTTCTTCCGAGTCGTTCTTCCCCGTAACGATCTCCGATCACCAACTGCTTGAGGTAGGAGATTTTGGGTTTCTTCTTTTAAATCTCTTTGTGGGTTATAACAACATCATGGATTTAATTAATATAATTAAATCTACTTGTTCTTGAACCTCGGAGTTCGTCGACGCGACACCCCTTCCGCGACGACGCGACGCCCTTCCACGACGCGACGATCGCCTCCTTCCGCGACGATCAATTCCGCGAAGAACGCGCGTGCAACGACTTGACGAGGTAGGGGTTTGTTTGTGAAATAATTTATATTCCCGTGATTGTTTCTTTTAAAACAAAGAACCCGGATCAAGTTCAATTTTAATTCTATTAAAATTGTGCCTTGCTTGTTATTCATGTGTTGAATATTTCTTCCCGATTGTTATCACCTAACGCGGAGGGTGCAGGCCAAACAAACACGGCCCGACAACCCTCTGCACTTCTTCGTTGATATGAGGATTGGCGGGCGACAACAAAACATGCCGCAGAGGTGATTCGTTATTTCCGCAGTGAAGTACAGGACCCGGGAGGAGCTACGGCGCAGACGGAAATGAAATCGGACCACCGAAGCAACTCTGGTGGCCCACAGAACCCACCGGTGGCCGGAGGCGGCGGCGCCCCAGTGCGCCGCCAGACAGGGCCGCCGCGGCTGAAGCCGCGGTGACGGCGGCCAGCGGACCCGCGGCCGCGCGGGTCCGGCACACACGGGACGCGGCTTTGCCGTGTCCGCTGATCCAGCATGGCTCCACGTGGGGCCGCGGCACCTTCATCCCACGGGGGCAGCGCCCCGTGGCTCCCTCGCTCGGTCGGGCCGAACCGGGTCGGGTCGGTCCGGGCCCAGATCCCCCATCTTCAGACCGTTTTTGGTCTTTTGCCCGTAACTTGAGCTACGGGCCTCCGAACGATGCGTCGTCAGCGGCGATGCAATCCTTGGATTGAGACGGTCGTTTCGGTATATCGCACTCAAGGTTTCGGAATACTTTGGGTTCGACCGGGTTGGTTCGTACACGAAACCAACCGGGCCCTCAGAGCGGAAACGCTCATATCTTGAGCTTCGGACGTCCGATTGACATGCCGTAGACTTCAGTGAGTTCCACTAAGTGAGATGGATCTTTTGGAATACTATGCCCGAGGTTTGGACGCAGGTGGAGTACGGTCGGGTTGGTTTTGCCTTAAAAACCAACCGGGCCCCTGGGACGAAAAAGCCAATAACTCTCAGACCAGGCGTCCGATTGACGCGCTGTCTGCGACGATGAGTTCCTGTTGACGATACGGAACTTTTGGATACATCAACTCTGGACTATGTGTCAGTTGATGTATCAGCCTCTCGGCTTGTGGAGCGGACCCTCCCAAACGATCTTGTTGTGTGCGGGAACCCTAGAGCTGGCTGCGACTGCTACTGTGACTGCGACGACGACTGTGCAGAGATCCTCAGTGTATTCGACGACGACGACTACAACACTCAGCGATATTGTGTGGATCAATGCTACCGATCCTGTGTGGGTCTGATCCTGTGTGGGTCAGCGCTCAGCAGTTCTGTGTGAGCCAGCGCCTACAGGTCCTGTGTGGCTCCGATCCTGTGTGGGTCTTTGCGGGGGTTAGTTACCTATCGATCCTTTGTGTGTCAGATCCTTTGTGGGTCATTGCGGGGGTTAGTACCTATCGATCCTTTGTGGGTCTGACGACTTAGATGGATCAGTGATCATCTCTATTGTCATTTGATGAAGTATTCCTGTGTGAGCTGAAACTCTGTTTTACTTTCCTTTGTGGATTGTGTTGTGCTATCCTGTGTGGATTTACATTTTACTTTCCATTGTGGATTGTGTTGAGCTATCCTGTGTGGATTTACGTTTTACTTTCCGTTGTGGATTGTGTTGAGCTATCCTGTGTGGATTTTACATTTTGCTTTCCTGTGTGGACTGGGTTGTACTTGATCTCGGATGTTGGAGCCGAGCGAGAATTGATGACTTAGGTATATGTATGGGCATATACCTAAGCAGTGTCAGATGTTTCTTCGTGATTGTATCTTTCCTTTGTGGTTTATCCTTTATGGATTTTCGGAGACCTTCGGGGGTCTCGGGGTCCCTACTGAGTAGCTTATACTCACCCCTGCACGGGCTATGCCCGCACTACGTTGTGTTGGTTGCAGACGACGGACAGCGCTGATCGTGGTGGAGGCTTGCGGAGCAGGACGGTACCTGGAGGTGGACCACTGGGCGGGGTGTACTCAGAGCGGTAGGCTGGACCCGAGGAGCAGTGGAGGCTTTCTGTACTCACGCTTGAGGTGGGACTTCCAGTGGACGGATCAACGTTGTGGCTTTACTTTTCAGTTTCTGTTTTTTCCCCTTTCAGTTGTACTTTACAGTTGGGCTTGTATTTCCGGCCCCCTTTACTTTTCTGCACTTACTGTTGTACCAGCTTTTACTTAGTGTTTACTTCTTCCGCTTGCTTACTCTGTGGTGCTTGTTTACTTTACAAAGGCAATGCCTTCCCTTTTTACCGGGATTTACGCCTTGGTGCTAGTCGTCAGCCCCTGGCCTATGGAAGGCGGGCTTGGGGTAGTCACGGCACGGGCCCCGAGGACGGGTCGTGACAATGCATTCTTCTTGTTTTCTTCAATGCCTAATATTTATTGGCGCTGGAAACATGGAATTTTTCTGAGCGTGATATATGGATGTGAAGCACTCGACGCAAGGATCGCAAATATGCGATCGTTTAATTTTTCAGGCTTGGAATGAAGCTGCAACGGCTCGTGGAAGGAGGCGGTCAAATATTTATTGGTGTTGGAAACGCAATATTCTGTTGAGTGCGACATATAGATGCGAAGCCCTCTACCTGAGGATCGCGAATATGCCATCATTATATTTTTTGGGTTTAGAACGAAGATGCGGCGGCCCACGGATGGTGCGACGTGGCGGTGTGATTTCTAGTGTGTGTTCAGGGCGCGGCTCTGGGCGAGGTAGACGGTGCGACATGTGGTGGCGGAGGACAGCCGGGTGGCAGTGTCTAGGCGGTACGATAGTCTGGTGCTGTCGTGGCTCGGGTAACTGGAGGTGGTGAAGACGATCTGGTCGTGCGGAAGAAGGAAAATCGTGTATGAAGAAAGGGGGATTGGAGAGAGAAAAACTAAAATACAATAATGTTAAAATAATAAAATAAGAAAATAATAAATTGTTGTGTTTGTTTTTGGCGCACGTGTGGATTGATTTATGGAGTTAAGGAGAATTAATTAAATAAGTAATTAATAATAATAATAATAAAATGTTGTTATTATTACTTTTGATGGTAAAACACCTTTTTGTCTGCAACTTCTCTGTGCGACCTCGGTTTGACGAACCGTCTACGGTAGTGTGACCCTAACTTTGAGACAGACATTCCAAGTCCAATATTGGATGTATTATTTGGGTTTTCAGATTGGGTACCTGAAACGCTCGTGAATTAAAAGATTTAATATTATTATTAAATCTTCGACCCGCCATAACTCCTGCGTGCGACGTCCGATTGGCTTGCTATTAGTGGCGACGTGATCCTGTCATTAATATGGTTGATTCAAGTCTAATGTTGGATACTAAATTCTGGTTATTGGCTCAGGTCCACGAAACACCCAATAATATTATTATTATTATTATTACGGGATCTTGTATCTGTCATATCTCCCTCATTCGGTGTCAAAATGATGAACCGTCTGTGACGTTGCAACCCTGAAATTCATACGGATGTTTCAAGACAAATTTTGAATATTTAAGTCGAGGTCAAGGCGTGGGCCCCATGAGGCCAGGTTCACGCGTGTTGCGGTGAAATGAAACTTTTCCCCGGGTATCCGTTTTGGACAAATGGGTGGTCCAACTTGTGTGTTTTTCCGTGTGAATCATAATGGTGTGACCCGTTTGGTTATCTAGTGTTGTTTGAAGTACGATCGGGTTAGATCAAACATGAATCTAACCGATCCCTCAGCACTAAAATGCCTATAGCTTATAGACCGGGTGTCTGTTTGAAAAACCACCAGCGGTGATGAAAACCTTGGAGTGAGATGGTCCCTTTGGTTTACCCCACTAGAGATTTGGATAACGTTGGTAAATGTTCGGGTTGGATCGAGCACGAATCCAACCGGGCCCCCGAGACTAAAAGGCTAATAACTCACAGACCGGGCGTCTGATTGACGCACCGTCTATTGCGTTGAGACCCCTATGATGTGGCGGTTCTTTGAGATACTTCTTTAGGGGACATCGTGGAAGTTAGAGAATCAATCAGTGGCTTGGGGAGAAGACTCTCCTGGAGATCAGCAAGCCTAGTGTGGAAACCTCGTAGTTGGTTGTGATGAGAAGAGTGCTCTCCTAACAATCTGGTGTGGGTCATCTCCAAGCAATCCTATGTGGGTCAGCTCTAGCGATCCTATGTGGGTCAGCTCCTAGCGATCCAGTGTGGGTCAGCTCCTAGTGATCTTGTGTGGGTCAGCACCAGCGACCATGTGTGGGTCAGCTCCTAGAGATCATGTGTGGGTCAGCTCCTAGCGATCCTGTGTGGGTCAGCTCTAGCGATCCTATGTGGGTCAGCTCCTAATGATCCTGTGTGGGTCAGCTCCTAGAGATCCTGTGTGGGTCAGCTCTAGTGATCCTATGTGGGTCAGCTCCTGGGGATCCTGTGTGGGTCAGCTCCTGGGGATCCTGTGTGGGTCAGCTCCTCGCGATCCTATGTGGGTCAGCTCCTCAAGATCCTGTGTGGGTCAGATCCTAGCGATCTTGTGTGGGTCAACTCCTAGAAATCCTATGTGAGTCAGATCCTAGCGATCTTGTGTGGGTCAGCTCCTAGTGCTCCTCTGTGGGTCATCTCCAGCAATCCTGTGTGGGTTAGCTCCTAGCGATTCTGTGATGGTCAGCAGCAGAGCCTCTTAACGGAATAAAATGATTCAGTATTTACAACTAATCATCTCTACTATTGTACCTAAAGATATACCTGGTGTGAGCTGATTCAGAACCTCTGTTTTTTCCTCATGATTGAGATGGATTACTTGAAAACTCGGGTATATGTATGGGAATATACCTAAGTAGGGTTATTTGTTGATATCTTACCTTGTGTTTTATCCTTGGTAGATTTTGTGAGACCTTGAGGGTATCGAGTCCCTATTAAGTATCGTTATACTCACCCCTTCACAAGTTGTGCCCAAACCTTGTAGTGTTGAATGCAGACGACGGATAGCACTGACTGAGGATGAGGGTACCAAGACTGGACGGTGCTTGGAGGTGGACCATACGGCGTGTCGGTTCGCAGAGGAGATGGGTGGATGTGGAGTGTTGAGGAGACGATCTGTACCTAACCTTCATGAAGGAATCGAGGTGGACAATCCAGGAGCTACTTTTCACATATTAGTCATCTTGTACTTTCCATTTTTCCTTGTACTTTCCAATTGGGCTTGTATTCAAGCCCCTTTTTCTTACTGTACGCACTCTGTTTACTATTCAGTTTACTTGAGTTCGTATCTTGTTGTGTTCTTGGTTGTGTTTTTACAGGTTATAAAGGCAATTCCTTCCCAGTTCTAGGGAATTACGCCTTTGGTGCTAGTCGTCATCCCCTGGCCTAAGGAAGGCAGGCCTGGGGTAGTCACGGCACGGGCCCTGGGGGATAGGTCATGACATCCGCCCTCTCATATGAGACTCTCCCACATTGCCCAATCATCAAAGACCCACTCTCTTTGTTCATCACTGATGTTGCGTCTGAGTCACCCCTACACTACTCATTACCAGATCTTTCCACCTTATACACCACACATAGTGTTGATGGACTGAAGTCACCACAGAAATCCAGCAACCCAAGAAAAATTGAAACCACCCAAATTTGATCCTGGTTTGATGTAGGTTTATGGGGCACCTCTACCAACTAGGATGGACCCCAACTACTATATCAAACTATATACAAGCCATATAATATTAGTTTTATTATAATTTTTATATATGATAATATTAATTACATTAGAATAAAACTACCTCATGGGGTAAAATTCAGTGGTTACACCCCTGCTATACCTATGGTTGTGAGGGGGAGACTTATTTTCGAGTCTTCTCTAGCATGTGTGTGGGTGTTTTTCATTGTATTTATCTTTCCTTGATTGTTTGTAATTATATTAGAATAAAACTAATTATTATTATATATATGTGACATAGTAAATATAAAAAATCATAAGAAATTTTTTAAATGTTTAAAAATTTAATTAATTCCTTTAAACATTAAAGTTACATATTTTTCATTGTAATTAAAATATATAAACATATAAATTTAAAAATATTTTATGAGTGAAATTACTAACATTGATAAAATACAATTTTATCAGTGTTAACTAAAATACAGAAAAAGGTGTTACCTTTATCAACACTAATATAATTACTTATAAAAGTCTACTTTTATTAGATCTAAAATAAGTGCTAAAAAATTTGACTTTCACCAACTCCTTTTTTAGCACTCATAAAAATTGGATTTTATAAATTTTTATAAGAAGCACCGATAGAATTCATCACATTTTTTTGTGATTATATAGGTTTAAATTCTGTAGGGGTGATGGTGGATCCTCCTATATGTTATATTTTTGTGGTGTGTAGTGAGGATAAAATTACACATTGCTTCTCCAACAATGCACTTAAACCAAAATTGTTGTATGTTTAATTAATAATGTGCTTAAATTTTTATAATTGTTTTTTCTTGATTTTTTTATGTTTTTTATTGACCATCAAATTTTTATATTTTTCTGAATTATGTGGCTTTTTATATGGAAAAAAACAACATATTCAATATCCTGATTTTTTGTTTTTTAAATTATCACATTGAATAGTCGTGATTTAAAACATTGCTAAATTAATAGTGGTGATTTAAACCATCTATATCTGCTGAAAACTTGTCTTCCTTAGTTGAAAACTCGTAACCTTTTAATTAGCAGTATTTGTAACCATCATTAATTTATATAGAAAATATCATTTTACAGACCGACACTCTATGGAATATAGTGGTTTAAAAACTATTGTCAACTACTAATTCATATTAGTATTAAATGACCAATGCATGTTTAAAAAAATTGTCACTAATTAATAATTGATTCATAATCCATGATGGTTTTTAAAACCATCATCGATTAAATAATGATGGTTTTAGCCATTGTTAATTTCCTTGTAGTGCGTAAGAGTAGGGATACATGTAAGAAGTATTTTATACTCATATAAATCTCCATATAATTATTTTCTTTTCTTTTTTGTGAAGCCTTTTCTTCATTGATTAGATCCATTTGAGTTTATTTGTTCTCTTTTATCAATTTATAGTTATATTATCTCTTTGGGGTTTCTTGTAAATTATGTGTAGTCTTATTAACTATTTTCTATGCATGTGTGATTCCAAGTCAATAACACAATTAGGTATTCTAAGGTTCCAGCTACTAAGGTTAGAAAAGAAGGCCCATCAGATTTTTCGAGGTTCCCTCTCCACTTTATGTGTGATGCCAAGTCAATGGAACCATTAGATTTTATGAGGTACCCTCGCCCCTTTATAGTTTAGAATTGAAATCCCACCATATTTTTTGAGATTCCCTCCCCCCCATTATGTGTGATTCCAAGTCAATATCACCATTGGATTCTCCATGGTTCCCTCCCCACTTTATATTTTAGAATTGAATGACTACATCGTAACCACATGGTAGGGTTATTGGTGTGGACATATCCATCAAAAACAAAAACAAGAAAAAACATATTGGATTTTCAGAGGTTCCCCCTCCCCTTTATAGGTCATAATTGAAGTCCCTCACCGTAACCATGCGTTAGGGTTATTTTTTAGGACATCTCCTTCAAAAAAAACTCACATCTGATTTTCATGAGGTTCCACATTCCCTTTATAGGTTGGAATTGAACACCCTCGTCATAACCCCATGTTAGGTTTATTGGTGTGGACTTATCCTTCAAAAATGAAAAAAAAACAAAAAAAAACAAAATCCCACATTGAATTTCCCGAGGTTCCCCCTCTCCTATATAGATCACATGAAATTCAGCACTAGCCTTTATCAGCACTAGCTAAAAGTGATGATAAATAGAGTGTCTTTATCATCGCTAGCTAAAATTAATGATAAATGCAACATTTATCAATGCGAAAATAAAATTATGGATAAAGGTAGCCTTTAGTAGTGTTTTTTAGCACTGATAAATGCTCTATTTATCAGTTTTTTAGCGCTGATAAAAGTTATTTTTCATAAAAAAATATATATCATTAAAAAACATATATTAATATATAAATATATTTATAATGATATAAATATAATATATTTTATTAAATATGATTTATACAAGACTAATTATGCATTTACACTTAATATATAAGATATTTAGTGAAAAATAGCTTATAAAATAATTAAAAAATATATTAATCAATAATTTTTTGATTATTATTAAATAATAGTCATTTAATAACAATTTTATGACATAAAAATTTAATAAATTAACAAATGATATAAGATAAGTTGAAAACATGACTTGAACTTAAAATGGTCATAACTTTTGATTCGAGTGTTCTTTTGGGCTCTACCACATATCAAACCAAATCCCGTGAAAAGATCTACAGCATATTAATTAGGGAGGACCCTGATTAATGTTTTTTATAGGTCAAAAAGACCCATAAGGCCTCCAAAACCGTGTTTTTAATTGAGATACCATGATTTTTTAATATTCTATGATATTTCAGTTTCATTTAAGACGACCTTATTGTCTTTTTGTTGTAATAGTGGGTTCCCTAGACCCAACTAAACAACACTATTGTTGGTGATGAGAAATGGAAAGGTGTGCTTCTATTTGAATGGGTTACACATTCAATTTTAATTTATATGCTCAGTTTATTCACATGAGATCATCAGATCGTATCAGGGCTTGGATCAATATGGACGACAAGTTCCATCACTGCGGTGATAATAAATTGTAAATCCTTGGCCCACCAGCTTTCGTTTCTCACCCCGGTACCATCACATTTTTAGTGAATAATGAATTTATTCTCAAGGCTTACATTCATATAGATATTATGGTTTAGAAATTTTATCTTTTTCATATTGTAATTTTATTTATAATTAAATATATGCATATTTGATTATATTTTCGTATAATAAATCAATTTTACAAATAAATATTTAAAAATATTTATATAAAATGTATTTTTAAATATATAACCATGTGGAAATAAATATTTCTTATTCATTTTATTTAAAATATAGAAACATCCATTTTATTTACCTTATAAAAATTCATTAATATATATATCTACACACCTATACAAGTAATGTTTATATATAAATATGTGTGTGTCAATAAGTAAATATATATTTATGTGTATATTCTAATATATATAAATAAATACATATATTTAAATATTTGTGTGTGTATGTTTGAAATATAAATGTGTACATGTGTGTGTAAATATATGCATGTGTGTGTGTCAATATTGTGTAAATACAACATATATAAATGTACGTTTATAAACATATCATTATCATTAAATATAGTCTATAAACATATTTACAGTAAATATTTATAAATACATTAGAAAAAATATGTATCTAAATATAAAATTATATGTAAATATGTATAAATATATATGTAAATATATAGACATATAAATATATATGTAATGTATAAAATTTATACATATTTTAAAAATATATTTAAAAATAATTATATAAATGATATACAATTAATTATTATCCATTTTGTTTTAAAAAATATCTAAGAATTTTCTTACATTATAAAAATATATGAATATATATATTCCTAAACAAATGTATATATAATGTTTATATATACATGTGTATATTAATAAATAGATATATATTTATATTTATATTCTAATATATGTAAATGAATATTAATATATAATATATTTAAATAAATATAAGTATATATATATATCAAACACACACACAAACATATATTTATAAATGTAAATAATTAGCAATAATCTCTCACACTCATGAGAGTTTTCTCTTAGGGTTATCCTAGGATTGGCTTTTCCTAGGTTTTTCCTAGGTTTTGCGTTTCTTCAGAGGTGATTCTTTTTCTGTGTATTTCTTTTGGGGCTACCACTCATCGACTTGGATTTTCCAATTTTGTTGTGGTCACAATGGTCGATGATGATCCTCCTCCGTTGATGAGTTTATGTAAACCTCGGGATGCTCGGCACGATCACATTTTCTTATGATGATATTTTTTCTTCTTAATTGATTATAGTCCCACAACAATTGTGTGTCCTACTTACTGTAGAGTTTATCTGCTGCTTTACTCGAGGTGTGTCTCTATGGGGTCATATCTTATTAAAAATTGGAAAAACCTTTCAATTATGGATAAAGAGAGAGTGACCGTCACGATCAAGAAGGATGAGGATGAATTTCTATTGCATTGAATGGAACTCTTGATCATTGGAAAATTTATTGTTGAAGGTCCCTTTAATATGTGTGCTCAAAAAAATACTTTACAGAACATATGGTGTTTAGAAAATGGTGTTTACATTAGAGATGTTGGAAAGGGATTCTTAATCTTTGAATTTTTTAATGAAAGTGACAAAAATAAAGTGGTCAAAGGAATGTGGTTAGATGAGAAATGGGAATCATGGCAGATGATCACAGCCCTTTAGGAGATTCTCCCTAGACCACTCCTTATAGGGGTGATTTCAATGAGATTTTGTTCCATAGTGAGAAGAACAAGGGTACGCGTAGACCTTGTACTCCTATGTGAGATTTCCATTAGGTAACAAAACTATAAGGGCTTTCTGATTTGGGATATTCGAGTAACTCTTTTACATGGTTTCATGGTAATTCTAAACAAACTCACATTTCTAAAAGGTTGGATAGATTTTTTGGGTCGGCTAACTGAATCAGACTTTTCAATTCTTTCCAAGTGTCTCATCTCACCCCTGCAACATCAGACCACTACTTGATCCTTATTGACACCTCGCTTGGGTCCAAGAAAACTATGCATGAAAGGATTTTCAGATTTGAGAGATTTTAAGTGGAGGATAAGGAGTGCAAAGATTTTGTCCACTCATGTTGGAAGAATGGGGAACCATACAATGGAAAAAACATCCATTGAGAGGATTCCATGTTGAAATGTTTGAGTGATAGAAAATTTCTAAAACCTAATTCATAATGCGATGCTATCAAAATAAGGTTGAATGTCTTGTATTCTCATTCCCCTACAGATTCTATTTTATCTTCCATTTCAATTTTGGAAGTGGAACTTTATTCCATGCTTATAATTAAAGAAATTTATTGGGCTATACACACCCATGAGTCCCACATCAAAAAGAGAAACTCGAATACCCTCTTTTTTATCAGAAGGCTTCTATGAGGAGATAAAGGAACGCCATCTCATGACTTACTGATTCTGAGGGTAGATTTTTTTCGTACATAAAGAGGATCCATGATCTTATGAATCACTTTTATCGGGATCTCTTTATAGCAGGGGATTTTTTCTTTCCCCTAGATATTGGGGCATGCATTGACCCATTGATTATAGAAATGATGAATATACAGCTTATTCAATATTTTTTTGATGCTGAGATTTTGTTGGTGCTGAAGAAATTTCACTCAACCAAAATGCCTAGGCTGGTTGGGTTCCATGCCTTGTTCTTTAAGAAATATTGGCACATATTTGGACTTGACATTGAGGAACTCATAAAATATATCTGGATGGGAAAATCCAATTTTCGTGCTCTTAATGAAACCATTTTTGCACTCATTCTGAAAATCAAAAAATCCACCTTGGTCTCGGACTTTAGGCCAATCAGTCTATGCAATGTGTCCTATAAAATCTTTTTTAAAAAAAGGTCAATCGTCATCGGCCGCTGCTTCCTTCCATTATCTTTGAAAACCAAAGTGATTTTGTCCACATGAGACTTATCTCTGATAATTCCATTATTGCACATGAGGTGTTTCATTCCATCAAAACTAGATCAGTCTCTGAAAAAGGTATTATGTCCTGGAAGATTGACATGATTAAGGCATATGACAGAGTTGAATGCTTATTTCTCAAAGTGGTCATGTGAAAATTAGGTTTCTACTCCAAATGGGTTGATTTCATCATGTTATGTGTTTCTTCAATTTCCTTCAGGATTAAGATCAATGGTAGCCTCTCTCAAAGCTTTTCCCCTAATACGGGCCTTCGGTAGGGTGACCCTCTCCCCCCCCTTTCTTTTTATTATGGTTGTTGGTATTTTTTACAAGCTTTTATTATTGGCATCTAGGGATAATCTGGTGCATGGGGTGAAGGTCTATCGACAGTGCCATCCTATTACCCACCTTTTCCTTACAGATGATAGCTTACTTTTTTCAAGAGCTACTTTGGAAGAATTCGGTGTTATCCTCCATATTATTCATAAATATGAGATGGCTTCTGGGAATCGATTAACACTACTAAATATGAGATCTCCTTTAGCTTTGGCATTCCTCTGAGCATGAAGGATGAAATCCACAACATTTTTTGGATCCTGGTGGTTGATAAACACCAAAAATATCTTGGGTTGCCTACTGCCTTTGGGCGCTCAAAAAAAGATATTTTTTCTAGTATTATGGATAGGGTTGCAAAGAAGATTCAAGGGTGGGACAGTAAAAGGGTCTCTAAGGTAGGAAATGAGATCCTAATCAAGTCAGTGGCTCAGGATATCCCCAACTATGTGATGTCCCTCTTCAAGCTACCTGGTTATTTTATTGACCAATTGCATGCCAAACTGAAAAACTTCTAGTGGGGTATGAACAATGGATGGAATAAGACTTACTGGATGTCATGGGCTAAGCTATGTCTCTCTAAGGTAGTAGGGGCATGGGGTTTCATGACTTGTGCCTTTTTAGTGATGCCATGCTTGCTAAGCAGGGATGGAAGCTTCTAGAGCATCCATTCTCGCTCTACACTTAGGTCCCTCGAGCCAAATATTTTTCACACTCGGACTTCAGAGGTTTCAGTCTTAGGCCACGCTCGAGCTTCCTGTGGAGGAGTTTGTGGGGGTCCTGTGATCTTCTTATTAAAGGCTTGTACTGGAGGATTGGCGACGGTGCTAGTGTGGATATTTGGGCCATGACTGGTGGGTGGTGGTGGATCTATGGCAATGCCATTGGTTTTCTCAGGTACGAAAAATACAAAGGTGCATTATTTGTTTAATGATAATGGAAGTAGCTGGAGCACTGAAATCATGAACGATTGGTTTAATGATGAGACCAAAACGTCATTTTGAGTATTCCAGTGGCAAGGGAGATGGGAGCTGATCAGCTCTACTGGAGCAAAATCTCCTCGGGAGCATATTCAGGGGAGTCTGGTTATTCCATGGCAATTGATACCTTGGAGTCGGATTTAGTGGCGACATGGAAAAATCTCCGGTGTCTTTCAATTCCTCCCAAGGATCGATACATTTGGTGGAAAGCATGCACCGACATCCTCCTTGTTATGGCGTTCCTCACTACTCGACATGCTTCTGATGACCTATACTACTCAATCTATAGGGTGATGTCGGAGATTGCTTTTTTCACGCTATTTTTGAATGTGTGGGAGTCTTGTGCATTATGACGTGGATTTTTGGGTTCAGAGAAATGACTTTGTTTTTAATAATCTAATCAGACCAAACTCTTTTTGGGCCGAGTGTGCCATCTCTTGGTTGTCCAGTTAGAATCATCGTGATTCTCAAGCAGCTGGCAATGATCTGAAGTTTAGATCTTCTTCTTAGCAGCCACCCCCGATCGAGATGACGAAGATTAATATTGATGCATCGGTCGTTGATGGACCCTTCTCAAGCGTTGGAGTGATCGTTAGAGATTCTTCTAGTTCAACCATTGATGCATGTCACATGTCTTTCTACGCAAGGTGGAGTCCACCCGTTGCTGAATCTCAAGCGATCATTGATGTGATGGAATTTTCTTTGTTCCATCATCATGGAGTCGGAGTGTCTAACGATTCTCAATGCCATTTTCATCCTTGGAGATTGGCCTTCAATTGTTTGGTGTGCTAGAGGGTAAGATTCATCCTTTATACCATTTTTTCTCATTTTGCTCCTTATTCATCAAAATAGAAGGTAATGGGGTGGCTCACCGCTTGGTGACCCGTGGTCTTTCAGGCGAATCATTTGTTTGGTTGCTTGATTTCCCTTTGTGACTAAACTCTATTACGTTGTCGGATCGTCGATCATCTTCTTAATGAATAATTTTCCTTCAATATATATGTGTGTGTGCGAATAAAAAAGATTTACGTAAATATATATAAATAAAAAGAAATATCGTAAAATATAAAATAAAACAACATTGAGATGGTGATAAAGGGGTTTGAATTGCACAAGAGAGATCACATGATCGAGTACGGTGTGTGCGGGGGTGGACAGGTGGGCATTGAAAAATCATTGATAAAGGAGCCTTGTGAGCATTAAGAAAAGATAGTGCATGTGAGAGGGGTTTAGCTTACAAAAACTGGAGTGTGGTTAAAAAATAATTATTTTTTAAAAAAATTATCAACGCTAAAAATAAATGATGATAAAAATCCACTTTATCAGCACTAAAACAAAAATATTGATAAAGAGTGCATTTATCTTTGTTAAAAAAACGTTGATAAATGGAGTTTTTATCAGCGCTAAAACAAAAATGCTGATAAAGGTAGTCTTTATCATCACTTTTGTTTTAGTGATGATAAATGTACCATTTTATCAGTATTTTTTTAACATTGATAAAATTTGCGGCTTTTAACAGCGGTTAGACTGTCATTACATTTTAGTGGTGACAAGAGTCATTTCTAACGCTTTTAAAAGTGTGATCTGTAGAAGTAATTGAAGTACTTCACCCTAACCTCGTGTTAGCGTTATTGATGTGAACTTCTCCAAAAAAACAAAAACCCGATTCAGATTTGCCGAAGTTCCCCTCCCTTTATAGGTTAGAAGTGATGACCCTCATCCTAACATGCGTCATAGTTATTGGTGTGGAGTTCTCAAAAAAAAAAAGAAAAAAGCCAATAGCACCATGTCACGGTATTGATGTTTTGATCTCTCGCCGTCCATGGATAAAATTATTCTTAACGGTATAATGGATACGTATAACGATAATATTATGTTAAAAATAGTATAATGAATGTATGTGGGATGGCGCGTGTTGCGTTGTCTGCACTCTCCTTATCTTGGCTGACCAAGCCAAAAGAGCGAAAACTTGGAGCATCCACTCATTGATTCAAGCTTGAACTACCGCCACCTGCTTTCAATATAGCTGGAAACCCGCGTGATGAACAGGAGATCTGATGGAGCTACCACTATCCCTTTTTCTCTCAATAGATAAATAAATCATTCCCGACCTTTTACTATGCAAATCATTTTATTAACCTAACCCCTACTTGCCTTTTTCTTTTCTTTCTTCCATCTTAATGAGTAGATTTACAGTTTTTTTCTTTATAAAATAGTTTGTGGACTGATAGGTCAAACTATACGTTTTACAAGCAAACCATTACCTTAGGCTAATGGTGTTGTTTTTTTTTTTTAGGTACCTGGCATCAATCGGTTTGACACTCGGCCTACCCACCGCCAGAGGGTCGAGTTTTTTTTATGTATTTTTCGGATTTTTTTAAAATGTGTGCAGGTTAAAAATATTTTGAAAAATAGGTGTGAAAGGCGGTGCGCGCTGCCGCCTTTCGATTAAGCTGAAAGGCTGCACCACCGTTGCCGTCTCACTTAAAAAGATTTACTAATTTAAATGTTTTTTTATATATTTAATATTTTTATTTTTATTTTGTTTTGTTTATATATATATATATATAATAAAAAATTTCCGCAAAATTTATCTGCTATTTAATATCTAGCAGTGCTTCCCTTACAACAGTCTAAATTCTTATAAAAACCTTCACTCAGGACTCTCTTTTATAAGATGACTTACCTTAAAAATTATTATATATTTCCAATTTGAGATTCAGTTTCTCCCTTTCCTGCGCAGAACATTCTGTATTTTCGATATGAGATTCAGAAATGTTTCAAGTACGCGGCTTTAAAAGAATATACAATATAAACTATAAGACCAATATAAATAAAACATAAAATATAGATTAAACATATAAGAAATAGTTGAAAATACAAAGAATTTCATAACAAATGTTGATGAAAAATAATTTATAAGTTTTCAAAGCCACCTACTTGAAACCTCAAAATGTTTCAAGTACATGACTTTGAAATGCTATAAATTATAAACTATAAGACCAATATAAATGACACTTAAAGCATGAATTAAACATATAAGAAATAGTTGAAAATTAAAAGAATTTCGTAAAAAATGTTAATGAAAAATAATTTATAAGTTTTCAAAGCCACCAACTTGAAACTTAAAATGTTTCAAGTATGTGACTTTGAAAACCTATAAAATATAAATTATAAGACCAATATAAATGAAAA
Source organism: Viscum album (assembly GCA_963277665.1). Taxonomy (NCBI): domain Eukaryota; kingdom Viridiplantae; phylum Streptophyta; class Magnoliopsida; order Santalales; family Viscaceae; genus Viscum; species Viscum album. Next base: position 48,035,466 of record OY728152.1, on the reverse strand, counting down.
TTAAAATATGGATTAAAAATATAAAAAATAGTTGAAAATAAAAGGAATTTCGTAAAAAATGTTGATGAAAAATAATTCATAAGCTTTCAAATCCACATACTTGAAACTTAAAAATGTTTCAAATATGTGGCTTTGAAAGACTATAAAATATAAACTATAAAACGAATATAAATGGAACTTAAAACAAGTATTAAACATAAAAGAAATAGTTAATAACTAATTAGTTAATTAATAATATAATTATTAATTATATAATTATTATTTATATAATAATTAATTATTAATTAGTAATATAATTAGTAATAATATAATTAATTAGTTAATTAGTAACATCATTATTAATTATATAATAATTAATTCATAATATAATTATTAATTATATAATTATTATTTATATAATAATTAATTAGTTAATTAGTAATATAATTATTAATTATATAATAATCAATTAGTAAATTAGTAACATAATTATTAATTATATAACAGTTAATTAGTAATATAATTAGTAATTATTAATTAGTAATTATTAATAATTAATTAGTTAATTAGTAACATGATTATTAATTATTCAATAATTAATTATATAATTAGTAATATAATTATTCATTATTGTGTATTTTTATATTAAAATATATATTTATTGTGTATTTTTATATTACAATGTTAATTAATTAATGAATAATTAATAATTATATTACTAATTATATAATTAATTAATTAATAATTAATAATCAAAAAATAAAAAATATAATTATTTTTGAATAATTAATAATTATATTACTAATTATATAATTAATTAATTAATAATTAATAATTATATTACTAATTATATAATTAATTATTATATATAATGATTAATTATAATTAATAATTATATTACTAATTAACTAATTAACTATTATATAATTAATAATTATATTACTAATTAACTAATTAACTAATTAATGAATAATTATATTACTAATTATATAATTAATTAATTAATAATTAATAATTATATTAATTATTCAAAAGAAATGAATAATTAATAATTATATTACTAATTATATAATTAATTAATGAATACTTAATAATTATATTACTAATTAACTAATTAATTATTATATAATTAATTATTAATAATTAATAATTAATAATTACTAATTAATAATTATACTGAATAATTACTAATTATTAATTATAATGAATAATTATAATGAATAATTATATTACTAATTAACTAATTAACTATTATATAATTAATAATCATATTACTAATTAACTAATTAATTATTATATAATTAATAATTATGTTACTAATTAACTAATTAATTATTATATAAATAATAATTATATTATGAATTAATTATTTTATAATTAATAATGATATTGCTAATTAACTAATTAATTATATAATTAATAATTATATTACTAATTAACTAATTTATTATTATATAATTAATAATTATATTACTAATCAACTAATTAATTATTAACTATTTCTTATATGTTTAATCCATGTTTTATGTTCCATTTATATTCGTCTTATAGTTTATATTTTATAATCTTTCGAAGCCACATACTTAGAAACATTTTTAAGTTTCATATAGGTGGTTTTGAAAGCTTATAAATTATTTTTCATTAAAATTTTTTACATTTTTTTTTGTTTTCAACTATTTCTTATATTTTTAATCCATGTTTTAATTTTTCATCTATATTGGTCTTATAGTTTATATTTTATAGGCTTTCAAAGTCACATACTTAAAACATTTTTAAGTTTCAAGTTGGTGAATTTGAAAGCTTATAAATTATTTTTCATCAACATTTCTTACGAAATACTTTTTATTTTCGACTTTTTCTTATATGTTTAATCCATGTTTTAAGTTTTATTTATATTGGTCTTATAGTTTATAATTTATAGTCTTTCAAAGCCACATACTTGAAACATTTTTAAGTTTCAAGTAGGTGGTTTTGGAAGCTTATAAATTATTTTTCATCAACATTTGTTACGAAATTCTTTTTATTTTGGACTATTTCTTATATGCTTAATCCATGTTTTAATTTTTATTTATATTGGTCTTATATTTTATATTTTATATTCTTTCAAAGCCACATACTTGAAACATTTTTGAATCACACATCGGAAATGCAGAATGTTTTACACAGGAAAATGAGAACATGAATCTCACATCGGAAATACAAAATGATTTTCAGGGTAAGATCTCTTATAAAAGGGAGCCCTGAGTGATGGTTTCTATCAGAATCCAAACTGCTGTAATGACAGTACTACTGGATATTAAATAAAAGATAAATTCTTCTGAAATTCTTTGTTATATATATATATAAACAAAAAAAATATTTAAATATATAAAAAATATTTAAATTATTAATTTTTTTAGGCGAAAGGCGGCAGCACGCCTTCCGCCTTTCACACCTATTTTTCAAAATACTTTTGACCTACACACATTTTAAAAAAATCTGAAAAACACAAATAAAAAACCCCAGAGCATCAAACCTTTTGGGGCAGCGGGAGTCACAAACAACAAAATGCACACAAACAAAAATTAAAAACAAGAACACAAGTGATTTACGTGGTTCGACAATGTGGGTACTCTATGGGAGAAAGGGGTCATACTTATTTATCTTCTCTGGATAAATCGTTGAAGGATTACAATTTACATTTTATAGGAAGGAGATGCGATTTTTAAAGATGAAAAATCGCACTAGTCAAAGGTTAGTTCGTTGAACACTACTACATATGAAGCCTTTAACATCACTAGAAAAGGGATCTGTTGGCACAAAAATGCGCTAACAATCTAAGTGATGTTAAAAGCGTGCAGCTTTTATCAGCACTTTTGTTAGCATTCACAATGGTCATGTAGCTGCTGCAAAGCTGCATCAACCCTATAACACCAAACCTAGTAAAAAAACCAATCAAATATAAATATAAATATACATAAAATCAGATTGAAATACAAATATAGAATTGCACTATCATTTCAATTCAAAAATTACATACAAAATATTTACATTGATGTGATATTTACAATTAGTCAACAAAATTACAACCAATACACAAAATCGTAACTCTTATAGCATGGTTTCTCAAAAAATCAACCTTCGTACAAAAGATTATCCTTATAATAAAACCAATATTGATTTTAGTAGCATTAATTAAAAAAAATAAACAAATTATAATTTTAATGTTATATAATCCACATTTGATAAATTATCTTGTTAATTACTATATATATTAATGATATTATTAATTAATCATGTATCAAATTGAAGTGCGGTCAATTTTCATATGTCACAAATGAATTATGTATCATTGTCCTCAAATTTGAAAACAAATCTGAGCTTGTTTGCTCAGTTTTGGCTATGTGTAACACGTTTTAAACTAAGATGACACTTTTATATTGAAAACACGCACTTGAAGTCATACTAATCACATCATGTGTCAGATTGACACGCGGTTGACTCCTACACATCACAAATGAATTATGGATCATTGTTATAAAGTTTGAAAACAATCCAAACTCGTTTTCCTGGTTTTGGCTATGTGACACATGTTTTAAACTAAAATGAACCTTTTATATTGAAAACATGCACTTCGAGTCATACCAACCACATCATGTGTTGGATTTATGTGGGGTTGATTTCTACATTACAAAAATGAATTATGAATCATTGTCCTAATGTTTCAAAACAATATCGGCTCATTTGCATGTTTTTTGGCTAGTGACACATGTTTTAAACTAAAATGATACTTTTATATTGAAAACATATACTCTGATTCATACCGACCAAATCATGCATCAAATTGACGTGCGGTCAATTCCTACACATCACAAATGAATTATGTGTCTTTTTCCTAAAGATTGAAAACAATCCAAACTTTTTTTCTTGGATTTGGCTATGTGATGCACGTTTTAAACTGAAATTGAACTTTTATATTGAAAACATGCACTTCGATTCATATCGGCCATATCATGTGTTAGATTGACATGTGATCAATTACTACACATCAAAAATGAATTACGGAACATTTTTATAAAGTTTGAAAATAATATGAGTTGGTTTTCTCAATTTTGGCTAATGACACACACTTTAAACTAAAATGACACTTTTATATTGAAAACACGCACTATGAGTCATATTGAACACATCGTGCATCAGATTGACGTGCAATAGATTCCTACACGTCACAAATGAATTATGGATTTTTTACCTAATGTTCGAAATCAATTTGAGCTCATTTTCTTGGTTTTGGCCATGTGATGTGCATTTTAATCTAAAATGACACTTTTATATTGAAAACATGCAATTAGAGTCATACCGACCACATCATGTGTCAGATTGATGTGTGGTCGATTCCTACACTTTACAAATAAATTATGGATCATTTTTCTAAATTTTGAAAATAATCTAAGCTCATTTAATCAGTTTTGGCCATGTGATGCACATTTTAAACCAAAAGGACTCTTTTTTATTGAAAACACGCACTTCGAGCCATTCCGACCACATCACTTGTCGGATTGACATGCAGCCGGTTTATACACATCACAAATAAATTATGGACTATTTTCCTAATGTTTGAAAACAATATGAGCTCATTTTCTTGGTTTTGGATATGTGACCAACATTTTAAACTAAAATGACACTTTTATATTGAAAACACGAACTTTAAGTCATACTTGCCACATCGTCTGTTGGAATAATGTACGACTAATTCTTACACATCGAAAATGAATTATGGATCATTTTATTAATGTTTTAAAATGATACGATATCGTTTTCCCAGTTTTGGCTATGTGACATGTTTTAAACTAAAATTACACTTTTATATTAAAAACACGCACTTCGAATCATACCAGCCACATCGTGTGTTGGATTTACATGCAGTCGATTCATACACAACAAAAATAAATTATGTATTTTTCCCTAATCTTTGAATATAATCAGAGCTCGTTTTCTTAGTTTTTGATATGTGACATGCGTTTTAAACTTAAATAACACTTTTATATTGAAAACACACACTTCGAGTCCTACTAGCCACACCATGTTTCATATTGATGTACGACTGATTCCAACATATCACAAATGAATTATGAATAATTTTCCTATTTTATCAAAATAATACAATTTTTTTTCTCAGATTTGGGTATGTGATGTGTGTTTTGAACTAAAATGACAATTTTAAACTAAAAACACACATTCCAAGTTATATTGATCACACCATGTATCAGATTGAGGTACAACTGATTCCTATACATCAAAAATGACTTATGGATCATTTTTATAAAGTATCAAAAACAATTTGAATGTGTTTTCTTGGTTTTGAGTTTGACATGTGTGTTTTGAACTAAAATGCCATTTTTAAACTAAAAACATTCAGTTTGAGTCATATTGGGCACATGTTTATCAGATTGAGGTGCGGTTGATTCCTACACATCACAAATGACTTATGGATCCTTTTCCTAAATTATCGAAACAATATGAATGGGTTTTCTTGATTTTGAGTATATGATGTGTGTTCTGAACTAAAATATCAATTTTAAACTAAAAAATACACTTCGAGTCATACGGGTACACCATATATCAGATTAATGTGTGGCTAATTATTACACATCCCAAATGACTAATGGATTGTTTTCATAAAGTATAAAAATAATCTAAACATGTTTGTTTAGTTTTGAGTATGTGGCATGTGTTTTGAACTAAAGTGTCAATTTTAAACTAAAAACATATACTTTGAGTCATACCAGACACACTGTGTATCAGATTGAGGTACAATTGATTCCTATACATCACACCATTTCTTATTGTTCTGAAAAGAATATTATCTTGAATTGGATCACATCCTTGAGGATAAGAAACTCTCACCATATATGTGAGCCAATTCAAGAGAACATACTTTTGAGAACAACAAGCCTTTAACTATCACACCATTTCTTGTTCACCTTCAAGCACTATCTCTATAAAAACTAACCAAATAATTATGAGATAAAAATAATAAATAAATTAACTAAAAAATAGTAGATAAAATGATGAGAAAATTAACTAAATAAATAGAAGGAAGTCACATTTTCATGATGTGTATATACATTCTTGACCCATTTACCTATCACCATTATCTCAGTTGATGCCTTGAAGTCTAATCACCCACAAGAATAGACAGCTTTAGACTTGTTATGTAGAGACCCAAAGCTTGATGTACATGGACATTACATTACTTTTGAGGAAAACTTAATACATGACACAAACAGACACCCAAAGACTGTGTTAGTTTAGTGACTTTGGAAACTCGAAACATAATCTTCTAATCATGGTGAAAGATCTTCAACATCTCCCATAAAGATCTTCCCCTTTTATTTTCTTACCTAAAACCTTTCTTTATATCCTGGGGAAAATAAAACATATAAAGGGTGAGCTCAAATTCTCAGTAAGGGGAAACATGGAGAACATAAAAATAATCCATAAACATTTGAACGTAAAAACATGAACATAAAACATCAAAATCTTGAGAAATGACATAAATCTTGGCAGTACATAAGAATAGATCATAAAGAAACATTAATCATGATAAAATGGCATGGGAATAAAACATGTAATTGTGGAAAACCATTAAGCACATGATATGATTTCCATAGTAGCCAAGGAATTACTTCCAAGACCATCATAGTGGACAAAGTCCATTACTGAATCGGGTTTATTTGCCGTTCCAGCCCTGTATTACTGAACCAGATTTACTTGCCATTCCAGCCATGTCTATCTCATGAGATATAAATCTTTACCCAATTCATTGGAGGGAGATATAGGTCCCACCCATCTCATAATTAAACCATTCTTATGTGTGCCACAAAATCATAAATCACACATCATAGCATAACCCATGTAAAAAAAATGGAATTCTTAAACATCATGCCATCATAAGATAATCCATATAAGATAAAGGACTTCATAAAAATAATTTCATCATAACATAATCAAATCAATGTAATAATAGGGATAGAAACCTAACCCTATATCATCTTAGATGGAAAATAATTTTGATAAAACACTTGAACTCAGTTCTTGAGGAAAGTATCCTTTCTTCTTCAAAATAATTTTCTTTTCTCAAAATGACATAAAATTTTAAAAGAAATGAATTTTTTTTTGAAAATAATCATGAAATATTGCATAGGAAGCTTCATGGAAATAAGGCATTATGAAACCGTAAAAATCCGTTCATGCCGTATATGTTAAAAAAACATTCTTCTCGTACTTTTGCTGGAAAAGTCAAAAAGTTCCTCGTATGGTAAACAAAAGAAAGGTTCCTTACATACCATGTAGTAAAAGTCAAAAAATGGGTAAAAATTTCTTTAAACATACATGAATTTTTTTATAAAACATGGACATGGATGATAAATATAACCCCAGTAAATACTTACGAATAAACAATCTCGGTTAAGAACGAGATTGGAATAATTATCCCTTACCTTAGGTCCGATATGCTTGTATGTATCCGAACCTCATGTATAATGATTTAAATAATATCATTGACTTATTCCAAAATCATATTAATTGTTATAATATCATATATGATTATATTATTATCTTCTTATTAGTAATATTTCATTGCTACTTGTTATTCGGGTGTTCATTTCTTTATGTTCTTATGCGTGTTTTGTCGAATAAATTATTATTCCTATTTTTTGGTTATAGATAAATCATTTACATAATGGTATTAGTGTAATATATATCATATTTATTCATTAAATTCATTTATATAATCCTTATTCAATGAAGATCATGTAGAACGAGTCACATTACATCGTAGAGACGGTAAGCCGTACGTACGCACGAGCGATGATATCATTCCCATGATTGGGGAATTGTATTGAAGTGTATGGTGTATAATATTTTAGAATAAATATCACTTTACAATAATCATATATATTTATTTCCTCCATCCTTATACACATCCAATTATCTTAGTGCTGAAATAAAAGATTACACCAAGGCGTGGAGACGATAAGTCGTATGTACGCACGCGTGGTGATTTCATTTTTTCATAGGATGGATAGAATATAGAATATGGTTGTTTCATATTCATAATAACATATCATCATACAAGTGATACTGTATTTATTACTTAATAATGAAACAACTCATATAGAGGAAGTAGAAGAAGAAATAAGTCTGAAAGAATCGGTAAAGGATATTACCTCTTCTTCAACGCGCCTCTTCTTAACCTCCTCTTTGGGCACTGAATTTGGTCTTTGAAGAATACCAGGACCTCTAGTAGGTTTCTAGGGAAGTGGAAAAGAGAAATGGATAGGGTTTTTTAAAGCTTGAAGGCTCAAAATGTTGTGAAGAGGAGAGGGAGGAGGTGCCTTTTTATAAGGGAGGAGAGGGGAACTTTTGGAAACCTCTAAAATATTAATTTATAATAAACTCAAACCCCACTTAAAAACCTAAAAAAATGACTCAAATATGAATATTAGATGATATAGAGTCGTAATATCATCAACCAATAAAATTTATACATGTTGGGATTTTATTTTAAACCTTATCAACTTGATTTATCCTTATTTAATCTATTTAATTTTATTTGTGGTAATAATATTCTAAATTTTAAATTGTTATAAATAATTACTTATGTGTTGTGAATTGTCCATAATTGGATACTTTATGACATTTTAGACCATATAAATTTCAATTTATAACTTTTAAATATTTTTGTGATTTTTAAACAATTTAATAATATGTCATATTTATAAAATAACAATAGTGTCAATTTTGACACTATTCATTTATTTGAATTTAAATAAAATACAAACAGAGAATATATTCGAAACAAAATATTTAATAGGTTTTTAACATGTCATATTAATCTATAAAATTCGTGGAGAATATTAATTTGTTCATATTATATTTATTTTAATATTTTTAAAACCATTTATTTGATATTTCTCTTAATAAAATAATTACTACAACATTTTTGTCTAATTATTTAATATAAAAATTTGTTGCATAAAAATTCAAAATAAAATATTATGATGAATATAAATCTAATAGATTTCATAAGAATACTTTTAATCGAATTTATCTTCTAAAACACCCATCTTTTAAAATGTTATGTTTATTAAATTATGAAGGTGACAACTTTGACATCATTTAAAATTAAATAATATAAGTGTCATAATCACTTTTATATGGCTCCAAATGGTAAAAAATTAGACCTTTGGATGCTTATGGTTTATATTTACATGACCAATAAGTTTTTATCAGTTATTTGAGCCTTTTATCGGTATTATTAGATTAATAAAAAATATATTATTGATTTTTCACTAAATAAATAATTTCTGCATCATTAATGTATAAGCTATTAAGGTAATTATATATTTCTTAAAAATTACAAATAAATTACCATGATAAAGAAAAAAAATTTATATTTCAAATGAGTATTTATAACCAAATTTATATTCTGTATAACCTTATATTAAAAATAATTCAATTATTAATGTTTGAGTGAGACATACTTCACCTTAATTTAAAATAAATAAATTAAAGGTATTAATCACATACAAGTGGGTTCTAATAGATAATATTTCAACCCAAGTATATTTTAGGACTAACTATAATAATCCAATTATATTAAGACATGTTTTAGGGTAATTTTATAATATTATTTTTACCCTTAATTACCTATTTTACCTTTAACTGTGGTAAATAAAATTTACCGTAGTTACTATTCATAATGTATAAAAAATAAAAGTAGCCTATTAACATAATTTGGACCTAATGATTCTAAATATGGAATCCATTTTTCCAAATTCAAGACACAGAAGTTGTAGTATTTAATTTAAAATTAATCCCGCTGTTGAGAAAACGAGTTTTAAAAGTTAAAACATTGCAAAAGATTAAAATGTTTTTACCTATGAATTAAATGTAAAATTAATGATAATGACTTACATTATATTAAATGGTAAAAATATATTCTATTTATACTTTAAAACCATTCAATATTATAATTTAACCATATAAATTATCTTGAAGAAAAAAGTTGTTTTTAATTAAAATTTAGCATATTTTTACTATTCATCAAAATATGAACGTTATCAGAAAAATATAAAAACTTTATCCAACATAAATTTTTATATCCTGATTCACAAGAATAAGTTTATTTTTTAAAATTTAACTTATAAACTTATTAAAAATTAGATTTAAAATGGGTGCACCATCAAAAGGCGGCAAAACTGCATTTTTTGGAAAATACTTATTTTACCCGAAAATTTTATTTTGTTCTCATACCATGATCTAGAAAATGTTTAAGATAAATTATAATGTTATAAAATTTAAAATGTAGTTAATACTATTCATAATGGATAGTTCATAATAATATTATAATAATATCTCGTTTAGTGAAACTTGATATTGCGTACAACACACGCTATTGAGGAAGGTCGCTCTTGCGTGTAATGCAAGCCAAGTCTGGGTTGCGTGTAGTGAAAGATTTCTTTGGTGTTGCATATAACATAATCAAAACTTATTTCATTTATACATTTAACAAAATCTATACTCAATGTTGCGTAGAATAATTTCTACCAAAAGAACTTGAAATTGTGTGTAACACGAGCCAAGAATATTGTTGCGTATACTGCAAACTAATATGGTGTTGCATATAGCGCAAGATAATCTTGGTGTAGCGTACAACAGAAGATATCAAAGAAATTAAAAAGAATATATCTCATAAAATCTCAGGGTGTTACATTCTACCCCCCTTAAAATGAATTTCACCCTCGAAATTCCTCAGGGTTATAAATGGTTTACTACTTGATAATTTCTTTCATCGAAACCCACATCGTAAAAAGGAATACTAAAACTTCATTTTAAAAAGGAAAGTTAGAATCATAACGGTCACCCAAAGTAACTAAGCACTGGGTTTCCACATAGGACAACATAGGTAAAAACATGGTTATGGAAGAGAAATCTAACCATCAACTTCTGATGAAGAGTGGTAGAGGACATGACTATGAAAAAGACAACAACCACAAAGCCATAAACTTGTGATGATCTAAGGTACATTCTGATTCATCAGATATGAGGGTACTAGGACAAAATTTTTGGTTTTCAAGATCATTTCCCTAATGTTGATGAATTTTTACATAAGGATAAATACTTACTTGATTTCAGTGTAAAATCATCGTTGGTCATTCCATGAACAATTTCCACTTCATCTCTTATTTAAAGAAATGAAGTTGAATTTGTCATTCTTGAAGTATTAGCATATCATGCGATAGAATGATAGGACATTCCATCTGTCTCTATCACAAAAAAGGTTAGCATAAGATATTAAATATACATAAGTCCATCTATGGTGAGGTTAATCGTATATGGTTCCAAAAATGGAATTATACTTCATCTATCATACCACATAATAAAATAAAACTAATTTCTACAAACCAGAGACTTCCTGAAGGCCAGTGGTAGGCAGTAAAGGCCTATCACACTTCGATTGTGGGTTCGATTCCCACAGTCTTGTCTGACGCGACGGGTTGTCGCCCGTCCTATGGGTTGTCCTTTTTCTAAAACTATAACATTATAACATTTCAGAAATAATATCAAAAAGTTCTAGCCTTAAACAATACTATCTAATGTCTAACTTAATCCATTCCAATCTTTAGGCTTTTCCAAAATATTTATGTGCTATCTCATAGTATAAAGAAAAAGATTACTAGAGAGGTCATCTACCAAGCATGTGAATACCATCATTTATCACCCATATATCATAAGATATATCTTGTTGAACACATTCCAAACATGTGAATACCTTAATCTTGTATTCTATTGCAACATGAATTACCATAGAACCTTATTGAAAACATGAATGTTGTCAAAATTTAACTCTTTCCACATACCAAAATCCCAAAAATTATTTATACTCAAACCATGATGTCACTTTGTCCTTATATCATTCATGAGATCATTAATAATATCAAACATATTATTTTCTCCTTATCCCTTCATTATGCGCATATCATCTGCTTTCAAAAAATATTTCAATCACTTTTCATGGTTACCGGTACCAAAAAATTATTGAAAACCACAATAAACCAATACATAGATATTCCAATATTCCACGATACTATAAATGAGATTCCACAACATTATTTTGGAATCTCGTTACATAAACACTTAATCATTCCACCACTTCGTTATCATACTCAACATAGCCAATAGTGATTGCATGCGACTTCCCTTTTCCCTTTGCCTTAAGAGGTTGTTGATGTCGATCATCATTAACCCTTGCATTAGGGCATTGGTTAGCATAATTCCCCATTTCCTTGCACTTGTAGCATTGAAGTGTTGGCGGTGCATTCTCTGTAGTATTTTCTCTATTCACATCATTAGTTACCCTTTTTCCATTAATTTGACACTTAGCTACTCGATGACCTTCTTTTCCACACTTAAAACATTTTCTAGTCCCTTTAAGACAATCTCCACCATGCTTCTTTCCACACATTGAGCATAAAGAAACATTCATCTTCTTTTCACCATTGTTTTTAGATTTTTCCTTGAACTCCATATTTCGTTTCTTGTCAAAACAATGAGATGGATATGTAACACCAACCTCCAGTTCTACCTTGATAGCACAACGCACAATTTCTTCATAGCTACTGAAGTCTCTTATAGTTAACGCCCTTCAAAGACTTGGTTTTAAGCCACTGAAGAATCGATCAACTTTACTTTCAGGTTGGATGATAAAGCCAGATGCATACCTTGCAAGCCTTGTAAAATTTTCTTCATATATACCAACAGATTCATCATCCTTTTTCTTAAGCTCAAGGTACTCCTTTTCCATATTTTTTTGAAGAATACGAAGGAAATACTTATTGAAAAACAAGATCTTAAACTCATCCCATTCCATGGATTCAATTTCATCTTGGGGACTTGTATTCTTAATTAGATTCCACCACTGGTCTGCTTCACTTTCTAAATAGTAAACAACCAAAATGAATTTTTCATGTTCTGAACAGAAAAGTGTGGAAAATATATTTTCAATGGTACTGATCCATTGTTCAGCAATAAGTGGATCAGAAGACCCATTGAAAGAAGGTGGATGTTGCCTCATGAAGGACTCAATAGAATATTGTTCCCTTCTCTACTCATTTGGAAGTCCAAAATGATTCATAGCTTGTGTAAGTATAGAAATAATATTTTTCACTCCATCTCCCATAACATTGGTTTGTTCAGGAGGACAATCATTGCATTGTCCATTACATTGATCAACACAGTTTCTTCAGGTTCTAGCCATCATCTAAAACCCAAAAATAATAGCGTGAGAGACAAAAATCATGCTAGGAAAACAACATAATAAAGGGGGATTACCTTCAATATCTAACATCTTAGGTTTAATTATATGATCGTTACCATAATTCTAGGACTATAACCTATACTTATACTTAACCTTAGGGATATCCCTAGACATACCTTAAAAATATATCTAGGGATCTCACTAAAGTTTTTGCATACTAGTTTCCAAAGGTTAACTAAACCTTCGCTCTGATACCAACTATAGAGACCCGAATCTTGACGTACATGGACATTACATTACTTTTGTATAAAACTTAATACATGACACAAACAGACTTCCAAAGACCGTGTTAGTTTAGTGTCTTTGGAAACTCAGAATTTAATCTTCTAATCATGGTGAAAGATCTTCAACATCTCCCGTAAAGATCTTCCCCTTTTGTTTTATTACCTAAAACCTTTCTTTATATCATGGGGAAAAGAAAACATATAAAGGGTGAGGTCAAATGCTCAGAAAGGGTAAACATGGAGAACATAAAAATAATCCATAAACATTTGAACGTAAAAACATGAACATAAAACATCAAAATCTTGAGCAATGACATAAATCTTGGCAGTACATAAGACATAGATCATAAAGGAACATTAATCATGATAAAATGGCATGGGAATAAAACATGGAATTGTGTAAAACCATTAATCACATGATATTATTTCCATAGTAGCCAAAGAATTACTTCAAAGACCATCATAATGGACAAAGTCCATTACTGAACTGGGTTTATTTGCCGTTCTAGCCCTGTATTACTGAACCAGATTTACTTGTCGTTTTAGCCATGTCTATCTCATGAGATATAAATCTTTACCCAATGCATTGGAGGGAGATATAGGTCCCACCCATCTCATAATGAAACCATTCTTATGTGTGTCACAAAATCATAAATCATACATCATAGCATAACCCATGTAAAAAAATGTAATTCTTAAATATCATGCCATCATAAAATAATCTATATAAGATAAAGGACTTCATAAAATTAATTCAATCATAAAATAATCAAATAAATATAATAATAGGGATATAAACCTAACCCTATATCATCTAAGGTGGAAAATAATTTTGATAAAACACTTGAACTCAGTTCTTGAGGAAAATATCCTTTCTTCTTCAAAATAATTTTCTTTTCTCAAAATGACATAAAATTTTAAAAGAAATGAATTTTTGTTGAAAATAAACACGAAATATTTCAGAGGAATCTTCATGGAAATAAGGCATTATGAAACCATAAAAATCCATTCATGCCGTATATGTTAAAAAACATTCTTCTCATACTTTTGCTGGAAAAGTCAAAAAGTTCATCGTATGGTAAAAAAAAGAAAGATTCCTTACATACCATGTAGTAAAAGTCAAAAATGGGTAAAAATGACTTTAAACATACATGAAAACATTTTTAGAAAACATGGACATGGATGATAAATATAACCCCAGTAAATACTTACGAATAAACAATCTCGATTAAGAACGAGATTGAAATAATTATCCCTTACCTTAGGTCTGATATGCTTTGTACGTATCCGAACCTCCTGTATAATGATTTAAATAATGTCATTGACTTATTCTAGAATCATATTCATTGTTATGATATCATATATGGTCATATTCTTATCTTCTTATTAGTAATATTTCATTGCTACTTGTTATTCGGGTGTTCATTGCTTTATGTTTTTATGCGTGTTTTGTAGAATAAATTCTTATTCCTATTTTTAGGTTATAGATACATCATTTACAAAATGGTATTAGTGTAATATATATCATATTTATTCATTAAATTCATTTATATAATCCTTATTCAATGAAGATCATGTAGAACGAGTCACATCACATCATGGAGACGGTAGGCCGTACGTACGCACGAGCGATGATATCATTCCCATGATTGTGGAATTGTATTGAAGTGTATGGTGTATAATATTTCAGAATAAATATCACTTTAAAATAATAATATATAGTTATTTATTCCATCCTTATACCCATCCAAGTATGTTAGTGATGAAATAAAAGATTACACCACGACATGGAGACAGTAAGCCGTACATACGCACGCGTGGTGATTTCATTTTTTTATAGGATGGATAGAAGATATAATATGGTTGTTTCATATTAATAATAACATATTAGTATACAAGTGACACTTGAGTGATTACTTAATAATGAAACAACTCATATAGAGGAAGTAGAAGACGAAATAAGTTTGAAATAATCGGTAAAGGATATTACCTCTTCTTCGATGCGCCTCTTCTTAACCTCCTCTTAGGGCGCTAAAGTTGGTCTTTGAAGAATACCCGGGCCTCTAGTAGGTTTCTAGGGAAGTGGAGAAGAGAAATGGATAAAGTTTTACTGAGATTTAAGGCTCAAAATGTTGTTAATAGGAGAGGGAGGAGGTTCCTTTTTATAAGGGAGGAGAGGGGCACTTTTGGAAACCTCTAAAATATTAATTTATAATAAACTCAAACACCACTTAAAAAAAATCCAAAAATGACTCAAATAAAAATATTAGATGAGATGGGGTTGTAATATCATAAAACAATAAAATTTAGACATTTTGGGATTTTATTTTAAGCCTTATCAACTTAATTTATTCTTATTTAATCTATTTAATTTTATTTCTGGTAATAATATTCTAAATTTTAAATTGTTATAAACAATTACTTATGTGTTGTGAATTTTCCATAATTGGATAATTTATGAAATTTTAGACCATATAAATTTCAATTTATAATTTTTAATATTTTTGTGATTTTTAAAAAATTTAATAATATGTCATTTTTATAAAATAACAATAGTGTCAATTTTGACACTATTCATTTATTTGAATTTAAATAAAATACACACATAGAATATATTCAAACCAAAATATTTAATAGGTTCCTAACATGTCATATTCATCTATAAAATTCATTGATAATATTAATTAGTTCATATAATATTTATTTTAATATTTGTAAAACCATTTATTTGATATTTCTCTTAATAAAATAATTACTACAACATTTTTGTCCAATTATTTAATATAATAATTTGTTGCATAAAAATTAAAAATAAAATATTATGATGAAGATAAATCTAATAGATTTCATAATAATACTTTTAATCGAATTTATCTTCTAAAACACCCAACTTTTAAAATGTTATGTTTATTAACTTATGACAGTGACAACTTTGAAATCATTTAAAATTAAATAATATAAGTGTCATAATCACTTTTATAAGGCTCCAAATGGTCAAGAATTAGACCTTTGGATGCTTATGGTTTATATTTATACGAAAAATAAGTTTTTTTCAGGTATGTTTGTAACGTCCCGGACCCGGGTGCCACGCAACGGGTGCCCCGAGCCCGGTTCGCCACGTGACCTCAAGCGCATTTCACCAAACGCTAGAGGTTTCCAACTAGCAGCGAGGGCCCAGGTCTAATAGTGGGGAAACTATGCCCTCATTTGTCAAAGTGTAGCGCAGCAGAATTTAAATAAATCATACAACGACAGCAGAAGCAGTAAACATACACAACTGAAATAAACTACAACAATGGATATAACCAACAATATATAAATGATGATGCTACATGTTTCAAGTTCTAAGAAAGCATCCAGAACATGTTATACATTAATACAGTACAGTAAACAACAGAGTACATCAAAACAAAGCAAACAGCTGGCAGCGGCATCACGATCCTAGGATCGGTCTCATGCCCTCCTACTCCACAACAACAGTCAAGTACCTGTATAGGGACTCTTGCCCCTATCCACACCTGCGGAAATGTAATCTGTTTGGGCCGAAAAGCATGACCCAAACAGGGTGTGAGAAATATATATCAGTAGGCACCCACCAAAGTCCCGTGCCCAACTGCGTGTAAGCATGCAACAACAGTGTGTAGTAGTAAAATGCAATAAAGTAAGCAGTACTCAAAAGTAACTAACTACCAGTTATATTGCCATTTTATTACTCATTTAATCATTTAACTTAGTAACATTCTGTGCTCAACAACACCAAGCCCTCAGGCCAACCAGTATCTCACCCTCAGGCTAATATAGTGAACCACGCCCTCAGGCTATACATAATCTCGCCCTCAGGCATTGTAATAGAATTCTCGCCCTCAGGCATACGAAGTGTCTCCCTCAGGCACAGAAGTCAAGCCCTCAGGAATGAAAGGTTTCCCTCAGGAGAAATAGGATGTTTCCCTCAGGATAATACATTCACGCCCTCAGGCTAATACATTCACGCCCTCAGGCTAATCACAATCACACCCTCAGGCTAAATGAAACAACGCCCTCAGGCTAAACAGGTAACCAGGCCATGCCCAACAGGTAAACAAGCAGTAACAAACAATTCCTCTCAAGTAAATTTTACAATTACTACTTTAAAGGCATACCCTCGGGTATCCTGGCCAAACGGTTAAACAGTGAAACACACCCCTGTGGTGGTTCCAGATCCAAACAACGATCCCAACCAGCATTTTACTATCACATTTAAATACCTAATCAATTATAGGCATTAAATATAGAAACTACCTCAGCCACACGACACCCCAACATGGGTTCGTGGCACAAAAACGCACAAAAACGCATGATAGTTGGAAAATAAACACAAATCCACGTACCTTATACGCCAACAAATGTTATACTCGAACACCGACTCCAGAAACGCCCAAGAACGGCGTAGATCTGATGAAGAACAAAACCCATTCAAATATAAATAACTTACGTTAGGAGAATAATTGGTAAGAACGGTACCAGGAGAGGAGAGGGCTTACCCGTGCGGTTCCAACGAGATCGTCCGAATCCGAATTGGATTCCAGACGAACACCCGACGAATCTTCAAGGGGTTGGTTGTCCTCCTTGGCTTCAAATCGGCTCAAGTGTCTCCTCTGCCAAATGAGGAGGCTACTTCCTGTTTTAAGCCGAAAAAACAAATTACACAGCATGTACTTCTGAGTACACGGTGTGTACTTCTTTCATTTAAATGTTCATTTGGTGGCACCACCACATTGTTCATCCGTCGACATGAGTACACGACATGTACTCCCAAGTACACGGTGTGTACTGTCGCCCAAATGGCGGTGACTCCACCGCCTTACTATTCAAGTCTGCCGACTGACTACACGGTGTGTAAGTACCACTACACGGCTTATAGTCGGTTCCTACACCCTTCGTCGCCGGCATGGCTACACGCCTCGTGTACTCATCCCAACACGGCCAAAAGTACACAGCGCGTGGATAAAGTACACGGTGTGTAGTTCCAAAATTTAGTCTTTTTTCCCATTTTCCATATTTTTTCTCAAAAACACTTAAGGAAAAGGAAAAACAAGAAGCTCGTACCTCAAAAATAAGAACCAGGTTCTTAAAAACTTCCCCCTTATAGCAATTCGTCCTTGAATTTCCCTTCCAAGGGTGATGAAGATAAATATCATAACAGCTCTATCCACTGAGCACGTACATCGGCCTCTCGCTCCCAGGTCTCATCCTGCACTCGGCCATACTGCCATAGCACCCGTACGAGAGGAACTGACCGGCCTGAGAGAACCTTCGTGCTCCTGTCAATAATACGGATCAGATGCTCCTCAAAGGATGCATCATACTGAAGCTCAAACTCCTCTAGATGAAAGGTGTGAGATGGGTCTGAATGGTAGTGAGGCAACTGAGACACGTGGAAGATGTCATGCATGGCTCAGTATCACTGCGGTAACTGTAACCGATAGGCAACCAGCCCGACTTGCTCCAGAATCTCAAATGGTTCCACATACCTCGATGAAAGCTTACCCTGTCTCTTGATCCGTTTGTGTCCCAGCCTCGGCGAAACACGCAAGAAAACCTGATCCCCGACCACGAACTCCAAAGGTCGTCTACGATGATCAGCATAAGACTTCTGACGAGACTGTGCGGTAGCCATCCGCTTCCGAATCAATTGGACCTGCTCATATGTCTCTTGCACGAGCTGTGGCCCCAGTAAAACTGCCTCACCTACCTCTAACCAGCACAAGGGTGATCTGCATGACCTACCATATAAAGCCTCGTATAGTGCCATCTTAATAGTTGCCTGAAAACTATTGTTATAGGAAAACTAGACTAAGGGTATATGCTTCTCCCACGAGCCCCCAAAGTCTAGGACGCATGCGCGCAGCATGTCCTCTAGCACCTGTATTGTCCGCTCTGACTGGCCATCTGTCTGAGGGTGGTATGCTGTGCTCAGAAGCACCTGTGTACCCAGCACCCTCTGAAAACTTTGCTAGAAACGAGACGTAAAGCGGGCGTCCCTATCTGAAACGATAGAACGAGGGACCCCATGAAGACGTACGATCTCTCAGATATACAGCCTTCCAAGCTCGTCCACACTGAAGGTCTCCTTGATCGGTAAGAAGTGAGCTACCTTCATGAGTCTGTCCACAGAAACCCACACAGAATCATTTCCTCGATGTGACCTCAGAAAACCCATCACGAAATCCATCACGACATCATCCCATTTCCACTCTGGAATGGGTAACTACTGTAATAGTCCAGCTGGCCTCTGATGCTTTGCCTTCATCTGCTGACAGGTGGAACATCTCGTAACAAACCCAGCTATCTCTCTCTTCATACCCGGCCACCAGTACTGACATCTCAAGTCTCAGTACATCTTGGTAACCTAGGGATGAACTTCCCAAGCTGAAGCATGAAACTCCCGCATCATCTCCTCGCGTATATCCCCTGGTACCCATACTCCTCCATGGAAATGAAAAACCTTATCATCGCCTATTGTCCAACTGGGAGGAGGGTCCCCACTTTCCACTGACTCCCGTAGAATTAGGCCTTCTAAATCAGATAACTATCTCATCCTCACTCTACCCAGGAGGGTAGATGTCACAGCTAAAGAGGAAAGATAAGCCTTCCCCTGACTATCGTGCACCTCCAGATGTATCTCAGAGAACAAATCCATAAGCTCCCACTCACCACTGGCCTCTTGCACTGCATGTTTCTGAGTCTTCCTGCTCAGTGCATCAGCTACTACATTACCTTTACCAGGTGTATAGGCAAGCTCAAAATCGAAGGACTGTAGGTACTCAACCCACCTTCTCTGCCTCTGATTCAGGTCATGCTGAGTAAAAATATACTTGAGGCTTTTGTGGTCGGTGAAAACCACAAAATTATCTCCCAACAGATAGTGTCTCCAACAGCGCAACGCATGAACAACTGCAGCCAACTCAAGATCATGCGTCGGGTAATTCCTCTCATGTGGCCTCAACTTCCAGGACCCGTACGCAACAACTCAATCGCCTTGCATCAAAACGGACCCCAACCCAATCTCTGATGCGTCACAGTAAACTGTATTTCCCTTCCCCTTCTCTGGGAGTATCAGGATCGGTGCTGATGTCAACCTTCCCTTCAGGTCCCAAAAAGCTGCCTCGCAAGCTTCCGACCAAATGAACTTCACACCCTTCTTAGTCAGACCTGTCAACGGTGCTGCTAAGCGGGAGAAGTCTTGTATGAAGCGCCTGTAGTAACCAACCGGCCCTAAGAAACTCCGTATCTCAAACACGTTCTTAGTCTTCTCCCAGGAAACTACTGCTCTCACCTTCTCTGGGTCTACTGTAACTCCTTCCTCTGAGATAATATGACCCAGGAAGTGAATCTAGTCCATCCAAAAGTGGCACTTCAAGAGCGTAGTATATAGTCGATGCTCCCTTAGTGTACTCAATACAATCTCAAGATGGGTGGCATGGTCGTGTCGAGTGTGAGAGTACACCAAGATGTCGTCCACGAATACTACCACAAAATAATCAAGATACGGATGGAACACATGATTCATCAGAGACATGAAAACTGCTGGCGTGTTCGTGAGTCCGAACGGCATAAACGTATACTCATATAGACCATACCTACTCCTGAAAGCTGTGAGAGTTATATTAGATGGTCTAACGTGTAGCTGATGATATCCAGATCTCAAGTCGATCTTTGAGAACACTCGTTCTCCATGAAGCTGATCAAACAGATCATCTATCCTCGGCAAGGGATATCGGTTCTTAACCGTCAATTGGTCCAGCTTTCGATAATCCACGCAAAGTATGAAGGTACCATCCGCCTTCTTCGCAAAAAGGACCGGAGAACCCCAAGGAGAAGTACTGGGCTGAATAAAGACCTTTGCCTGTAACTCCTCTAACTACCTCTTGAGCTCTTGAAACTTAGGCGTGGCCATCCTATAAGGAGGGATGGACACTGGTGCTGCTCTTGGCACTAGCTCGATAGAGAAATCCAGCTCACGCACCAGAGGTAGACCTAAAAAGTAATCCAGGAAGACATCCCTGAAATGATCGACAACTAGAGGGAAATCCATCTGACAAGTCCCCTGATCATCCAGATATAAGCTCGCAATCTGGGCTGTGACTCCACCTCGCCCATGATGCTCTGGTCCAGCTCGACTCACCTGAACATCCCATTCACCCTTGTATAGAAACTCTCCGCCCTCTGATGATGTGAAACGCACCCTACAGCGATAGAAGTCTACAAAAGATCGATAGGTAACCAACCAGTCCATCCCGAGAATGACGTCATAACTCGTCATCTCCAAGACATAGAGGTCCCAAAGGAAGTGACACCCACCAACCTCAAGGGGGCACTCCTTACACTGACGTACACCAGCCATTCTAGTCCCCAACGGAGTGTCTAGCGTCATGATATCAGAAGAAGAAGAAACACCGAGCCCAAGGCTCTCCACAACGGGTACAGATATAAAACTATGCATAGCACCCGTATCAAAAAGTACTGAATACAAGATAGAAGCTACTAGAATAGTACCTCTGACTGTAGAAGGTCCAAGATCCTGCTCCTGCTGGGTCTGTTGCACTGCATATGCCTGCCCAGTGCCGTGGCCCTACGACACAGCCTGGCTACCCTGAGCTGTCCCGCCCTGCTGCCTCTAAGATCCTGGTGTCTGGATACCATGGCTGCGACCACCATCTCTGCCTACACGCCCTGATGTATTCCAGTTCCCTGACTGGTAAGAATCCACTGGTCCTGCTCCTGAACGCGGAGTCTGCACAGAACCCCTCTCACTAGCCACTGGTAGAAACTCCCTACAAAAGCGCTGCAGATGACCCATCTTGCCGCAAGCTCGACACTCCACTGGTTCTCGTGGACACTGCGGTCTCTTGTGTCCCTCTCTGCCACACTGGTAGCACCTGATCGGAACACCTGAAGAGACTACCTGGCTGGTACTGCCACCCTGAGAGAAGTCCATCTGTCTCTTCCTCTTGCCAGTAGAAATAGTACTAGTAACTGGTGCTGAACCGCCCTAGCACACACCACTAGATTCCCGTAGGTTCCTCTCTGTAATCAGCACCTGATTCACAATCGCGTGTACAGTAGGCAAACATAAAACATTCACCAGCACTCGGATGTCATACCGAATACCATACTCAAAACGTCTGGCTCTCAATGTCTCATCACCCACCAGCATGGGTGAAAAGCGCTGAAGCTCCGTAAAACGAGCATAATAGTCCATCACCGACATAGCACCCTACTGCAGATTCATGAACTCTCTATATCTATCTGCCCTCAGCGTCTCGGGAAAGAAGAAGTCATAGAAGACTACCTGAAAATCTTCCCACACCATGTCCCTGTGATGCTATGTCTGGGTGGTAACATCCCACCACCTCTTGGTGGAATCACACAGCATGTAAGTCGCGAGCTTGACCCTCCACCCTGGAGGCGTCTCAAGATGCTCGAAAATAGTCTTCATCAATCCTAGCCAAGACTCCGCAGCCTGTGGTCCTCCATCCCATGAAAACGTAAGTGGATGCTGCTGCTGAAAGATATGCATCATCTCGGCCATAGATGTGGCAGCCTGCGGTGCTCCCTGAAAGGTCTGCATGAACCACAATAAGCCTTCACGGAACTGCGCCTCCGCGCCTGTGTCTGGTATAACAGTTGGGTCCACATCTGGATCTGCTGGAGGATCAACTGGTAGCCAATGACCCACTATCTCTGGAGTATAATCGTCGCCGCTCTCCTGGAAAACAACTCGCGGTCGTCTAGGCGGCATGATACTACAAGGTCAAAAGCACGCCTCAGATTCAAGATTATTAAGACCTAAAAGCGAAGGAACCACAAGGGAAGCAAGAGGAAGAAGGCATTCAAAACTTGAAAAACAAGACTACACGGTGTGTACAATGACTACACGGCGTGTACTTGACTTCCCTCCCAATGCCTGGGTCCTTCTACACGGCTAAGCCACACGACTTCCGTTCAACAAAACTACACGGCGTGTATAATATCTACACGGCGTGTACGGTGTTATTTTCCAACTGCCCGTGTCGTCTGTGACACGACCGACTACTCGGCTTTACTCTACACGGTGTGTTACACCCGCACACGGCGTGTACACCACCCTGTTTCCCAGCCACACTGCTAACTCCATACGGTATGTCCTCGGACAAGACTACATGGCGTGTCCCACAGGTACACGGCGTGTTCAGGGAGAGGTGACACCGACCCGTGTTGTTAGCTACACGGCTGAGTCCCCAGGTCATACTACACGGCGTGTCCAGCATTGACACGACGTGGTCTGTACAGGAGTTCACTGACCCGTGTTGTTAGTTACATGAACAGACTCCGGGTCACACTACACGACGTGTCCATTCGGTACACGACGTGTCCATTTGGTACACGGCGTGTCCATTTGGTACAAAGCGTGTTTTACCCAAGTCTTTCCCTACCTCGTGTCTCCACCCACATGGTTTGTGACACGTAAAGAGACTACATGGCGCGTACTTAGGGTACACGGCGTGTACTCAAAAAGTTCATTCCTATTCCCAAATAGAAGAGTATACACGACGTGTATAAAAATACTACATGGCGTGTATACTGGGTTTCCAGACAGTATGCCTCAGAAACTTCTTCGGAACCCAGAAAATACCGTAAAACAGCACCTAAGTGTCAAATTCTGACCCGTAGGGGCCCATACTCCCCACGAATCAAATTTTGACATCTTATATGTGTTATAACCAACAAACAGTCAATGATCCACAAAATTATGGTCAATGGGGGCCCATACTCCCCAAAAACCAAAGTTTGGCATCCATTCTATAAACAAGCTCAAACAAAAATACCATATCACAAGGCAGGTATTTATCAAGCAGCTATCACAACAACATGATTTTCTAGCACAACAACTATCACCACAACATGCGAATTTCTAATGCACCTACATGGCATGGAAACTATACATGGCATGTGATATCTAGAATGTGCCTATATGATGCATGAGATGGCATACCCTCATCTCATCGGGTTGCAACTAAATAGAACCCACAGATAAAATATAAACATCACAATCCAAGTGATCCACCCAACGGTGAAATCATATCAACCGTAAAATTGAAAAATCAAAAGAATGAAAAATACAAGGTAGACTGGCTTTTCCCTGTACACGGGTTAGCTATGCCCGAGCACAACTTATTACCAACTACCATTCCGTCCTATCCCTGACTATGGCTCCAAATAGTAAGTCAAATAAAAGAACCCCTTTGATACCACTTTGTAACGTCCCGGACCCGGGTGCCACGCAACGGGTGCCCCGAGCCCGGTTCTCCACATGACCTAAAGCGCATTTCCCCAAACGCCAGAGGCTGCCGACTAGCAGCGAGGGCCCAAGTCTGATAGTGGGGAAACTATGCCCTCATTTGTCAAAGTGTATCACAACAGAATTTAAATAAATCATACAACGACAGCGGAAGCAGTAAACATACACAACTGAAATAAACTATAGCAGTGGATATAATAAACAGTATATAAATGATGATGCTACATGTTTCAAGTTCTAAGAAAGCAGCCAGAACATGTTATACATCAATACAGTATAGTAAACAATAGAGTGCAGCAAAACAAGGCAAACAGCTGATAACGGCATCGCGAGCCTAGGCTCGGTCCCATGCCCTCCTACTCCACAGCAACAGTCAAGTACCTGTATAGGGACTCTTGCCCCTATCCACACCTGCAGAAACGTAATCTGTTTGGGCCGAAAAGCATGACCCAAACAGGGTGTGAGAAATATATCTCAGTAGGCACCCACCAAAGGCCCGTGCCCAACTGCGTGTAAGCATGCAACAACAATGTGCAGTAGTAAAATGCAATAAAGTAAGAAGTACTCAAAAGTAACTAACTACCAGTTATATTGCCATTTTATTATTCATTTACTCATTTAACTTAGTAACATTTTGTGCTCAACAACACCAAGCCCTCAGGCCAACCAGTATCTCGTCCTCAGGCTAATATAGTGAACCACGCCCTCAGGCTATACAGAATCTCACCCTTAGGCATTGTAACAGGATTCTCACCCTCAGGCATACGAAGTGTCTCCCTCAGGAACAGAAGTCAAGCCCTCAGGCATGAAAGGTTTCCCTCAGGCGAAATAGGATGTTGCCCTTAGGCTAATACATTCACAACCTCAGGCTAATACATTCACGCCCTCAGGCTAATCACAATCACGCCCTCAGGAAAAACGCAACAACGCCCTCAGGCTAAACAGGTAACCGGGCCATGCCCAACAGGTAAACAAGCAGTAACAAACAATTCCTCTCAAGGCAATTCTACAATTAATACTTTAAAGGAATACCCTCAGGTATCCTGGCCAAACGGCTAAACAGTGAAACACACCCCTAGGGTGGTTCCGAATCCAAACAATGATCCCAACCAGAATTTTACTATCACATTTAAATACCTAATCAATTCTAGGCATTAAATATAGCAACGACCTCAGCCACACGACACCCCAACATGGGTTCGTGGCACAAAAACGCACAAAAACGCACGACAGTTGGAAAATAAACACAAAGCACCTACCTTATACGCCAACGAATGTTATACTCGAACGCCGACTCCAGAAACGCCCAAGAACAACGTAGATCTGACAAAGAAAAAAACCCATTCAAACGTAAATAACTTACATTAGGAGAAGAATTGGTAAGAACGGTACCAGAAGAGGAGAGGGCTTACCCGTGCGGTTCCAACGAGATCGTCCGAAGCCGAATTGGATTCCAGAGGAACACCCGGCGGATCTTCAAGGGGTTGGCCATCCTCCTTGGCTCCAAATCGGCTCAAGTGTCTCCTCTGCCAAATGAGGAGGCTACTGCCTGTTTTAAGCTGAAAAAACGAAGTACACGACATGTACTTCTGAGTACACAGCGTGTACTTATTTCATTTAACTGTTCATTTGGCGGCACCGCCACACTGTTTATCCGTCGACATGAGTACAAAACATGTACTCCCAAGTACACGACGTGTACTGTCGCCCAACTGGCGACAACTCCACTGCCTTACTATTCAAGCCTGCCGACTGACTACATGGCGTGTAAGTACCATTACATGGCGTGTAGTCAGTTCCTACACCCTTCGTCGTTGGCATGGCTACACTCCCCATGTACTCATCCCAACACGGCCAAATATACATGGCGTGTGGATAAAGTACACGGCGTGTAGTTCCAAAATTTAGGATTTTCCCCCATTTTCCATATTTTCTAAAAAACACTTAAGTAAAAGGAAAAAGAAGAAGCCCGTACCTCAAAAATAAGAACCGGGTTCTTACAATGTTGGCCTTTTATGGGTATTATTAGTTTAATAAAAACTATATTATTGATTTTTTACTAAATAAATAATTTCTGCATCATTAATGTATAAGATATTAGGGTAATTATATATTTCTTAAAAATTAAAAATAAATTTCCATGATAAAGAAAAACATTTTATTTTTCAAATGAGTATTTATAACCAAATTTATATTCTGTATAACCTTATATTAAAAATAATTTAATTATTAAAGTTTGAGTGAGACATACTTCACTTTCATTTAAAAAAAATAAATTAAAGGTATTAATCACATACAAGTGGGTTCTAATAGATACCATTTCGACCCAAGTATATTTTAGGACTAAATATAATCATCCAATTATATTAATACATGTGTTAGGGTAATTTTATAATATTATTTTTACCTTAATTAGCTAATTTACCTTTAACTGTGGTAAATAAAATTTACTGTGGTTACTATTCATAATGTCTAAAAAATAAAAGTAGACTATTAGCATAATTTGGACCAACTGATTCCAAATAAATAATCCATTTTTCCAAATTCAAGACACAGAAATTGTAGTATTTAATTTAAAATTAATCCCGCTGTTGAGAAAATGGGTTTTAAAAGTTAAAACATTGCAAAAGATTGAAATGTTTTTACCTATGAATTCAATTTAAATTAATGATAATGACTTGAATTATATTAAATGGTAAAAATATATTCTATTTATACTTTAAAACCATTCAATATTATAATTTAACCATATAAATTATCTTGAAGAAAAAAGTTGTTTTTAATTAAAATTTAGCGTATTTTTACTATTCATCAAAATATGAACGTTATCAGAAAAATATCAAAACTTTATCCAACATAAATTTTTATATCCTGATTCACAAGAATAAGTTTATTTTTTTAAAATTGAACTTATAAGCTTGTTAAAAACTAGATTTAAAATGGGTGTGCCATCAAAAGGTGGAAAAACTGCATTATTTGGAAAATACTTATTTTACAAGAAATATTTATTTTGTTCTCATACCATGATCTAGAAAATTTGTAAGATAAATGATAATGTTATAAAATTCAAAATTTAGTTAATAATATTCATAATGGCTAGTTCATAATAATATTATAATAATATCTCGTTTAGTGAAACTCGGTATTCCGTACAACACACGCTATTGAGGAAGGTCGCTCTTGTGTGTAATGCAAGCCAAGTCAGCATTGCGTGTAGTGAAAGCTTCCTTTTGTGTTTCATATAACATAATCAAAACTTATTTCATTTATACATTCAACAAAATCTGTACTCAATGTTGCGTAGAATAATTTCTACTAAAAGAAGTTGAAATTGTGTGTAACACGAGCCAAGAATATTGTTGTGTATACTGCAAACTAATACGGTGTTGCATATAGTGCAAGATAATCTTGGTGTAGCGTACTCCAGAAGATATAAAAGAAATTAAAAAGAATATATCTCATAAAATCTTGGGGTGTTACATGTTACTAGCTTTACCATAATCCATAGAGTGTAACCCCCCATTATAATTCTCCTTAAGAAATTGGGCAAAATAATATATAAGCATTACGATACTAATGCATCACATCCCAAATATATATCTAAGGTCATAGACCATACTAGGTCACAAAAATAATAGGTATTCACCTAAATTTTATATCAAAAAACATTCAGACACCATGTACTCTTCCCACTCATATCTAAAAAATTTACATCTTTTTTTGAGTACATAGATTGTTGGAAATTTTGGTAGTACTAAGAAAATATACAAAAATAAAAGATTAAAAAATATTTTTAATAAAATCATAATTACCTTAAAAAATTACATGTTTGAGAATGCTAGTATTTTGATGATATATGACATCATTCATAAAATGTTAACCGTAATATCCATAATCGTTGTTGTTATTTTTCTTCAGACACTAAAAAAACATTAACCAAAATAAGAAAATTGTTTGGAAATATGTTTTGTGTAAGAACTCGGACCTTTGTTTGAGGTATGTTTTTCCTTTTTCTGGTGTTTTTGAAAAAAGAGGAGTTTCTGGAAATTTTTTAAGTACACGCCGTGTACTTTATAAGTACACGCCGTGTACATCGAAGCCGTGCGAGGCCGTGTGCTGGCCGTGTCCGGGCCACACACACGGTCGTGTGGGGTGATGTGGACGCTGCTTAAAGTGGAGTACAGAAAATCCTAGTACATGCCGTGTACTACAAATGTACACGCTGTGTACTTTTTTTTCATTAAACGGACCAGGCTCGCGTCTGACCACCAGAATCGTCTGCTTCTAGGTCCCGTTCGACTGAGAGAAGTTGTACGACGCCAGAACTTCTCCGAGCCCCCGTTCCTCCGTCCGTTCTCTGAATCGACCTCCATCGATTGCATTAGAACCGTAGTGGTAAGCTCTTCCTTTTTCAAGATCATCGTTTTCCAATTCCTCCTCTTTTGCAAGTTATCATGGGTTGAACATTTTGTGTGTTTTTGTAGATCTATGACGTTCTAAGGAGATTCAAGCCTCGTGTTTCAAGTATATTGATCTCCTAGCATCAAGGTAGGTGGTTTTTGCCTTTCTATTCAAAGTCTTTGAGTATTATGTGAAAATTCCACCAATACCCTTGAATAGGGTATTGCGTGTTTACTGTTTTGCCCCTATTGTTTTCCTACCTTGCTTGTATTCTTGTGTAGAGTTAATTTGGATATGTATAAGGATAATTTCTATGCTTAGATATTTTGTCTATGCCTTGTTCTATTTACGACCTTTTGGACTTGTTTATCCTTTGGTTGTTATACATGTTTCCCATGCCTTGTGACCGTAGGATGGAGTGCTGTTCCCTAACATACTTGTTATGTTGTAGACTGGTTAGCCAATTAGCTCTATAGGTTTACTTTGTCCATATAGAATTATTATTCACTGACTTGCACGGGGCCGTGAGAACCTGGTGCTATAGACTATAAGGGGATAGACCGAGTGAGCTTCCTCAGAGAGTCTTGGACATTATAGACTATAGGGGATAGACCGAGTGAGCTTCACAGAGAGTCTTGGATATTATAGAACACATGAGGATAGACCGAGTGAGCTTCCTCAGAGAGTCTTGAGCTTTATAGACTATACGGGGATAAACCAAGTGATCTTCCTCGGAGAGTCTTTGTTTTGTTTGAATTTCCTTAAACCATTCTAGGCTATAGGAGGAATTGACCGAGTGATCTTCCTCAGAGAGTCTGTGATTGACCTGAGGCTATAAGAGGAATTGACCGAGTGAGCTTCCTCAGAGAGTCTCTATAACTTGGGGCTGTAAGGGGAATTGACCGCGTGATCTTCCTCAGAGAGTCCCTGACTACCTTAGACTATAAGGGGAATTGACTGAGCATGCTTTCTCAGAGAGTCTTATATTTTTGTATGATCAAACCAGAGGGGTTAGGCTGAGTGTACTGCCCATAGGGTTGTTGGTACTTATTGGATAGGATCAGAGGGGATGGTTGTGAGTACTTACCAGAGGGATTCCTGTTTGTGGTTAGCTATTTCCTTCACTGCTGCTTATTGATCTATGGATTGGTTACTGTTGTGTATCATCCTGTTTACTGGTTACTGTTTACTGCTTACTGTACTATTACCTGCCATGTGATCACTAACTGTTAGGAATAGATCTTCAGGTGGTTTCCTACTGGGATTTAGTCTCACACCCTATTTGGGTCAATCTTTTGGGATCAAACAGATTATATTGCTACAGGTATAGACATGGGCAAGTTCCCTTCGACTTCAGGTACTTGATTTTATTGGAGTAGGAGAGAATGGGACCAAGCCGAGGCTTGCGATGCTAAGGAGTTGCTTATCTATTTTTTGTTTGAACTTTGGTTTAGTATTGTATTCATCATTGTGACCTGTTTGGATGATTTCCTAGACATATGTATCATGCATCATTCATATATATGTGTGCTCCAGTTGTTTATTGTTTTATTCTTACTCTGTTTACTGTTGTTGGATATTTATTGCTTCCGCTATTGTATGTGTTTTTTTACTTCCACTATGTACTCTACCAATTAGGGCATAGTTTCCCCACTAACACACCTAAGTCCCTCACTGCTAGTCGGTAACCTCTGGCGTTCAGGTAAATGCACTTAAGGCCATGTGACCAACTGGGTACGTGGCGCCTCTGGGTGGCTTCCGGAACCGGGACGTTACAAAGTGGTATCAGAGGATTCTTTTCTCTTGACTTACTATTTGGATCCTATAGATAGGGATAGGATGGAACAAGTACTTGGTAATAAGCTGTGCTCGGGAGTAGCTAACCCGTGTATAGGGAAAAGCCAATCTACCTTGTTTATTGCAATTTCTTTGGGTTTTGAAATTTTTATAGTTGATATGATTTCACCGTTGGGTGATTCACATGCTTTATATTGTTACCATTATTGTTATTGCGGTTCTATTTCTGTCGCAACCCTGTGAGATGAGGGTATGCCATCTCATGCATCATATAGGAACTTGTTAGAAATCACATGCCATGCATTCTTGCCATGCCATCTAGTATGCATTTGCGATTTCATGTTGTTGTGATAAACGTTGTATAGATTATTCATGCTGTTGTGATAGATGCTTTGATAGAATCTATGCTGTTTGATAGAGAATTTATCTGAATAGTAATTCGCTTAGATGGATGCCAAACATTGGTTCTTAAGGTGTTATGGGCCCTCATGGACCATAATTTGGTGGATCATTTCCTGGTTTCCTTATTATAACTTGTATAAGATGCCAAGCTCTGATTCATGGGGAGTATGGGCCCTCACAGATCGGAATTTGGCACCTTAACTCTTGTTTTCTATTTTTTCTGGGCTTTGGAGAATTTTTTGAGCTACTGCCCAGAAAAACCCAGAATACACGATGTGTACTTTATTAATACACGCCGTGTAGTTTTTAAACCATGTCACTGACTGTGTGGGCAGAAACACGGGGTTGTGAATTTTTTTTTGGAACACGCCGTGTACGGTAAGTACACACCGTGTTTTATTGACCGTGTGTCTACCCGTGTGACTAACGACACAGATGGATGAAACTTCAACTATACACGTCGTTTCCTCTTATCACATTTCGTGACATGTAACCTAAGTACCTGGCCGTTTCACGAACAACACGGGTCGGGGAAACCTTCAAGTACACGCCATGTCCTCAGGGAGCATGCCGTGTAGAGTGAACTATGTATCCGACCGTGTAACTAACAAAATGGGTCGTTGAAACCTTGTCTAGTATACGTCGTGTCCTTCATGAACACGCTGTGTAGTCTAGGATTAAGAGGACTGTGTGGGTTAGCCATGTAAGGAGACTCAGGCAGGGGAATAGAGTTCAAGTACACACTGTGTGCGGGGAGAACATGCTGTGTGGTTGTGGAGTTACACAACCAGTTGTGGCAGAAGTACATGCCCATGTGAATGGCTTAAAAGAACACACCATGTAGTTTTTATATACGCCGTGTAGTCATGTTTTGTAAAACTTGAATGTTTCTTCTCCTATTCCCCTCTTGTACTATTTTGTTCTCAGTATTTGATAATCTTGATCTAAGGTGTGCTTTTGACCTTTCAGAGTTATGCCACTAAGACGTCCTCCGGTTGTATGTCAAATGCCAGATGGTGATCAGACACCAGATATGGCCAATCAGGGACCTCCTGTAGATCCTCCTGCTATGCCAGCCTTGGCACCAGCAATAATACCAGTTGAAGGTGCTGATGCAAAGTTTAGGGAAGAATTTATGAGGATGATACATACCTTCTAGGGAGTGCCGCCTCCTACCCTGTCGATGGAAGAGTTGACGTGGGTTTTCCAACAGCAGTATCCTCCTACTTTCTCAGGGGATAGAGGACCTCTGGCTGTAGAGTTGCGGCTAGAGGCCACACTGACAATTTTCGAGCATCTGGAGATACCTCCAGAGAAGAGGGTGAAGCTCGCTACCTATATGCTCTGAGACTCCACCAAGAGGTGGTGGTAGGTGATCTCATAGTCAGGGCGCCAACAGAGTATGACTTGGGATGAGTTTTGGCACATCTTCTACGATTACTTCTACCTGGAGACCTTGAGGGCCAATCGAGCCCGGGAGTTTATGAGTCTAAAGCAGGGTACTCTTTCTGTTATGGAGTACTTGTATTTCTTTACCGAGCTGCATCGTTTCATTCCTAATACAGAAGGTGATGAGTTGTTCCTTGCACGGAAGTTTGAGGATGTTCTGAGGCATGACATCCACTCGTAGGTGAACATCTTTAGGTTGACTTCGATATCATCTATCGTCAACCAGGCACTGATCATGGAGCACAATCTGAGGGATTCTGGAGTAGGGAGCCGAGGCGGTTCGACATCCAGAGTCAGTGTTCCTCCTACTGATAGAAGGAAACACCGCAGGGAGTCTGCTCGAGGAGATCAGAGTAGGCGGAATGTATCATCGGGCAGCCAGGTAGTATGCTACCAGTGCAGGAGGAGTGGGCATACTAGGCCTCAGTGCCCGAGAGATCGATGGAGTGCCGATCTTGCAACAAGATATGCCATATTTATCATTTTTGTCAGATCTTCACATCTACAGCTGGTGGTAGGCGTTCTTCTATGACCCTGTGTTCAGGAGATGCATCTCCAGTTTCTCACCAGTCTGGGAACTGGAGTTCTTTCGGCCATGCGGGCCGAGGTGGAGGTCGCGGCCGTGGTGGTCAGTCACCAGGTTACCAGTGACAGCAGAATGGATCAACTCAGAGTGGTTAGAAAGGGTCACGAGGCCATAGTACAAGCTAGAATTTTGCAATGGAGCAGACCCATCAGGAGAAGGATCCCGACCCTTCTACAGTTTGAGGTACAATCTTAGTAGCCTCAGTTTTATCTTCAGCACTTTTCGATACTGGTTCTATGTATAGCTTTATCTCCATTGCTATTGTGGAGAGCCTTGGGATCTGCATCTTTTCCTTTGCCGATACTTTGATGCTAGACACACCGTTGGGGACTAGAGTGGTTAGTGTACATCAGTGTAGAGAGTTCCCTCTTTGGGTTGTAGGGTGTCACTTCTTATGGTACCACTATGTCATAGAGATGACGAGCTGTGATGTCATTCTCGGAAAGGATTGTCTAGTTCCCTTCCAGGCAGTCGTCGACTATTATCACCGCAGGGTGAGTTTCGTATCACTATAGGGTGGATCCTTTCTTCATAGAGGTGAGTGGGATGTCTAGTCAAGAAGAGCCGGTCCAGAGAATCATGGGTTGGGAGGAGTTATAGCCCAAATCACTAGTCTTTATCTGGATGACTAGGGAACTTCACAGTTAGACTTTCCTCCAGTGGTGGATCGTTTCAGGGATGTCTTTCCAGAGGAATTTTTAGGTTTTCCTCTGGAGCGTGAGGTAGACTTTTCTATTGATCTCATGCCAGGAATGGCACTGGTGTCCATTCCTCCTTATAGGATGGATACACCTGAGTTGTAGGGGCTCAAGAAGCAGTTGGAGGAGTTGCAGGTAAAGGGTTTCATATGACCCAATACTGCTCCTTGGGGTTCGCCTGTCCTGTTTGCGAAGAAGGCAGATGGTACCCTTAGGCTTTGTGTGAACTATCGGAAGTTGAACCAGTTGACGGTCAAGAACCGATATCCTTTGACAAGGATTAATGACCTATTTGATCAGCTTCGAGGAGCTTGGGTGTTCTTGAAGATCAATTTGAGATTCGGTTATCATCAGTAGCACGTTAGACCATCTGATATACCTCTTACAGCATTCCTGAGCAGGTATGGTATATACGAGTATATGGTTATGCCGTTCGGTCTCACGAACATTCCTGCAGTTTTCATGGAACTGATGAACTGAGTGTTCCATACATACTTAGATTCCTTCATGGTGGTTTTCGTGGACGACAGCTTGGTGTACTCTCACACTCGACACGACCATGCTACCCATCTTGAGATCTTCTTGAGTAAACTAAGAGAGAATCATCTTTATGATAAACTCTCAAAGTGCCACTTTTGGATGGATCAGATTCACTTCTTGGGTCATGTTATCTCAGAGGTAGGAGTATCAGTAGACCAAGAGAAAGTGAGAGAAGTAGTTTCCTGGGAGCAGTTAAAGAATGTCTTTGAGGTGTGGAGTTTTCTAGGGCTGGCTGGATACTACAGGCGTTTCATACAGGACTTTTCACGCCTAGAAGCACCACTGACAGGTCTGACCAAGAAAGGGGCAATGTTCTTATGGTCATATTCTTGCGATTCAACCTTTTAGAAGCTGAAAGGGAGGTTGAATTCAGCACCGATCCTAGTCTTGCAATAGCTGGTCAAGTGTTATACCGTTTATTGTGATGCATCAGGTATCGGGCTGGGAGCTGTGCTTATGCAGGGAGATGGAGTCATTGCTTATGTGTCTCGAAAGTTGAGGCCACACGAGAGGATTTACCCAACGCACGATCTGGAGTTGGTATCTGTTGTTCATGCCTTATGCTATTGGAGACATTATCTTCTGGGAGAGCACTTTGTGGTGTTTACCGACCACAAGAGTATCAAGTACATCTTCACTCAGCATGATCTGAATTTGAGACATCACAGGTGGGTCGAGTATCTTCAGTCCCTTGACTTTGAGCTTGCCTATACGTCGGGAAAGGGCAACGTAGTGGCTGATGTGTTGAGTAGGAGAACTCAGATATAGGCAGTTCAGGAGGCTAGAAGTGAGTGGCAGCTTATGGCTCTGTTCTCTGAGATGTATTTGGAGGTTCATGATAGAAAGGGGCAGAATTTTCTATCTTCTGTAGCTATTAACTCTACTCTTCTTAATTAGGTATGAATGAGGCAGTTATCAGACTCGAAAGGCCGAGTCCTGTGGGAGAGTGTGTCAGGAGGGGGCCTGCTTCCTGGATGGGCAGTAATAAAGGATGAGATATTTTGTTTCTAGGGATGCGTATGGGTGCCAGTAGACATACACGAGAAGCTGACGTAGGAATTTCATTCCTCAGTTTGGGCAGTTCATCCTGGCGTCCCCAAGATGTATCGTGATCTACACCGCCAGTATTGGTGGCCAGGTATGAAGAGAGAAGTTTCTGGTTTTTTCATGAGGTGTTCCACTTGTCAGCAGGTGAAAGTGGAGCATCAGCGAATAGAAAGTCTTTTACAGCAGTTACCCATTCTAGAGTGGAAGTGGAATGATGTCGCGATGGACTTCGTGACTGGTTTTCGGAGGTCACCTAGAGGGAATGATGCTTTTTGGGTTTCCATAGACAAGCTTACGAAGGTTGCTCACTTCTTGCCGATCAAGGAGACCTTCAGTGTTGATGAGCTGGGCAGTTGTACATCTGATAGATTGTACATATGCATGGAGTTCCGCACTCTATTGTTTCAGACAGGGATGGGCGTTTTACTTCTCAGTTCTAGCAGGGGCTTCAAAAGGCTTTGGGAACATAGGTACTTTTGAGTACAGCTTACCATCCCCAGATAGATGGCCAGTCCGACCATACGATCCAGGTGCTTGAGGATATGCTCTGAGCTTGCATTCTGGACTTTGGAGGTTCTTGGGAGAAGCATATCCATCTTGTGGATTTTGCCTACAATAATAGTTTTCAAGCCATTATTCAGATGGCACCTTATGAGGCTTTGTACGGTAGGCCCTGCTGATCACCTTTATGCTGGATGGAGGCAGGAGAGTCGGCTTTACTGGGACCTCATCTTGTTTAGGAGAACTCAGAGAAGATAGAGTTGATTCAGAAGAGGATGACTATGGCATAGTCTCGACAGAAGTCTTATGCTGATCAGCGGAGATGACCTCTGGAGTTCGAGGTCGGGGATCAGGTTTTCCTGTGTGTCGCACCGAGGTTGGGACACAAGAGGATTCAGAGATAGGGTAAGCTTTCACCAAGGTACATCAGGCTGTTTGAGGTGTTGGAGAGAGTTGGGCCAGTTGCCTATCGGTTGTAGTTACCTCAGAGGTACCGGACTATGCACGACATCTTCCACGTTTCCCAGATCTGACGTTACTTTTCATACCCGTCTCATGTCTTTCAACCTGAGGAGGTTGAGCTCGAAGTGGATGCATCGTTTGAGGAGCATCCTATCCAGATTATCGATCGCAGTACGAAGGTTCTCTGTGGCTGGTCTGTTCCTCTAGTACGAGTGCTATGGCAACATGGGTGAGTACAGGACGAGACTTGGGAGAGGGATGCCGATGTACGATCATAGTGGCTAGAGCTATTCAGGGTTTCTTCTTCCACGACTCGCTGGGGAAATTCGGGGACAAATTTCTTTAAGGGGGGAAGTTTGTGAGAACTCGGAAATTCGTTTCAGGTATGTTTTTCCTTTTTCTAGAGTTTTTGAGAAAAGAGGAGTTTCTGGGAATTTTTGAAGTACACGCCATGTACTTTATAAGTACACGCCGTGTACTTCAGTGTTGCGCGAGGCCGTGTGCTGGCTGTGTCCAGGCCACACACACGGTCATGTGGGGTGTTGTGGAGGCCGCTTAAAGCGGAGTACGGAAAATCCTAGTACACGCCGTGTACTAAAAAAGTACACGCTATGTAATTTTTTTCATTAAATGGACCGGGCTTACGTCTGACCGCCAGAA
Source organism: Viscum album (assembly GCA_963277665.1). Classification (NCBI taxonomy): domain Eukaryota; kingdom Viridiplantae; phylum Streptophyta; class Magnoliopsida; order Santalales; family Viscaceae; genus Viscum; species Viscum album. Next base: position 47,998,037 of record OY728152.1, on the reverse strand, counting down.
TTGTCTTCTTCTAGGTCCCGTTCGACCGAGAGAAGCTGTATGGTGCCAGAACTTCTCCGAGTCCCCATGCCTCTGTCTATTCTCCGAATAGACCATCTTCAATTGCATTGGAACCGAAGCGGTAAGCTCTTCCTTCTTCTAGAGCATCATTTTACAATTCCTCCTCTTTTATAAGTTATCGTGGGTTGAACGTTTTGTGAGTTTTCATAGATCTACGATGTTCTAAGGATATTCAATCCTTGTGGTTCAAGTATATTGATCTCCTAGAATCAAGGTAGGTGGTTTGTGCCTTTCCGTTCAAAGTCTCTGAGTATTATGTGCAAATTCCACCAATACCCTTGAATGGGGTATTGCGTGTTTACTGTTTTTCCCCTGTTGTTTTCCTGCCTTGCTTGTATGCTTGTGTAGAGGTAATTTGGCTATGTATAAGGATAATTTCTATGATTGGATGTTTTTACCATTCCTTGTTCTATTTATTACCTTTTTGTCTTTTTTATCCTTTGGCAGTTATACCTATTTCCCTTTCCTTGTAACCGTAGGATGGAGTGTTGTTCCCTAACATGCTTGTTATGCTGTAGAATGGTTACCCAAGTAGCTATGTAGGTTTAATTTGTCCATATAGAATTATTATGCACTGAATTGTACGTGGCCGTGAGAACCTGGTGCTATAGACTGTAAGGGGATAGACCGAGTGAGCTTCCTCAGAGAGTCTTGGACATTATAGACTATAGGGGATAGACCGAGTGAGCTTCCCAGAGAGTCTTGGACATTATAGACCACATGAGGATAGACCGAGTGATCTTCCTCAGAGAGTCTTGATCTTTATATATTATACGGGGATATACCAAGTGAGCTTCCTTGGAGAGTCTTTGTTTTGTTTGAATTTCCTTAAACCATTCCAGGATATAAGAGGAATTGAATGAGTGAGCTTCCTCAGAGAGTTTGTGATTGACCTGAGGATATAAGAGGAATTGACCGAGTGAGCTTCCTTAGAGATTATATAGACCTTAGTGCTATAAGGGGAATTGACCGCATGATCTTCCTTAAAGAGTCCCTGACTACCTTAGACTATAATGGGAATTGACTGAGCGTGCTTCCTCAGAGAGTCTTATATTTTCGTATGACCCAAACTGAGGGGTTAGGATGAGTGTACTACCCAGAGGGTTGTTGGTACTTATTGGATAAGACCATAGGGGATGGATGTGAGTACTTACCAGAGGGATTTCTGTTTGTGGTTAGTTGTTTTCTTCACTGCTGCGTGTTGATCTGTGGATTTGTTACTGTTGTGTATCATCCTGTTTACTGGTTACTGTTTACTACTTACTATACTATTACATTCCATATGCTCACTGGCTGTTAGGCACAAATCTTCAAGTGGTTGCCTTCTGGGATTTAATCTCACACCCTGTTTGGGTTATGCTTTTGGTCCCAAACAGATTATATTGCTACAGGTATAGACAAGGGCAAGCACCCTTCGACTTCAGGTACTTGATTGAATTGGAGCAGGAGAGCATGGGACAAAGCCGAGGCTTGCAATGCTGAGGAGTTGCTTATCTGTTTTTCGTTTTTACTTTAGTTTAGTATTGTATTCAGCATTGTGGCTTGTTTGGATACTTTCCTAGACATATGTATCATGCATCATCCATATATATATGTGTGCTCCAGTTGTTTATTGTTTTAGTCTTCTGCTGTTTACTGTTGTTGGATATTTACTGCTTCTGCTATTGTATGTGTTGTTTACTTCCGCTGTGTACTCTGCCAATGAGGGCATAGTTTTCTTAATAACACACCCAAGGCCCTCGCTACTAGTCGGTAGCCTCTATGGTTCAGGGAAATGCACTTGAGGCCATATGACCAACCGGGTACGGGGTGCCTCTGGGCGGATTCCATAACTGGGATGTTACATTTTAATTGTTAAATATTACTATATATACCATAATCCATTTCAATTTCAAGAAATAAATTTGCTTCCTATTTCCATTCACTAACCTCATACCATGTTTTAGCCTATATTTATAGATCACCCCATCATAACAAAATTGTCATTAAAACAAAAACTGAAACATATAATTCTGAGTTTATTTGTAAAATATTGATTGTAGTGCATTAAAAATTCATAATAGACATCATGTGTGGTCTATTTTATGGAAATACATGTATTGGTCCATAAAATAAGCATTATGGGTATCCAGATTGATTGCGATGAGCACCCATTGATTCCTAAAAAAAACAAAAAATTAATGAAAAAAAGAAAAATATATTTCATATGATTAGATTGTATATTTTTACCACTAAATTTTAGGAATCAGGAAGAGTCTGTCATCTATTATTTTCTTCACAAACATCTCACTTAGTGATTTTTTTTCTTTTCAATATATTTCAATTCCAAATAAATTTCATGTGTAGAAATGAAAGAGGGATTAATGAGTCCAAATCGTGTCTCACTGGTTTTTCCCTTTATATAGTGGTAATATATATACCTATAAAAAATATGAAAAGTTATTAACTATAATTATGAGTTTATCTATAAAATTTTGATTGCAGAGAATTACAAATTCATAATAGACATCATGTGTGGTCGGTTTTATGGAAATCCATGCATTGGATCCAAAAAATAAACATTTTTGGGTATCCAAATTAATTGTGATGAGCATCTAGTGATTCCTAAAAAAAATAAGTAATGAAAAAAATATATATTTTTTATATGATTATATTATAGATTCAACACCCCTATATTTTTTGAATTATTATTTTTCAAATTAATTTAACCTTTGTGGTATTTTTCATTTCACGTTACATTGAAAATAGTTTATTTTATATTAAAGAACTGTGTTTGGGTTGTGTTATACACAACACTAAGTTAATCATGCAAAAAAAAAACATAAATTTTAGATTGAATACATGGAACACTAATATTTCTTGCGATTGGGAATACGTTACACACAACACAGATTTGGTGTAAGCAACATGCAACACCGACTTGGCGTACGTTACACACAACACTGAGTTTCTACGAAACATCTTTTTATTGTTACAATTATTTAAATGATATAATTATAATATAGCCATTTAACTTAGTAATTTGAATATTCATAACCACTTTTTAAATATTTTTTATAATGACATTGATAATGAAAGATATAATTTTTGGTAAAGTCCTTATTTGTTTAAAAATACTATTTTCTCAAATGAACTGCTTGTAATGTCCTTCTGTAAAAAATAATAAAATTAATTTTAGACATATTTATAAATTTAATTTGATAAAATAAACTTCATTTTTGAATTTAGAATGTCAAAATTATCATAGGGTGAATTTTTGGTATTTTTCTGAGAAACTTCATTTTTGAATGAATAGTGAAAAATACCAGATTTTAATTCAACACTGATGTTTCATCTAATTTATTTATATGGTTAAACTATATTTTAATTTTTTTAAAAAGTTTAATTAGATTATATTTTTATCATTTAATACAATGTTTGTAATTTGAACAAATTTCACATTGAAATCAAATATAAAAACTTAGCAAACTTTTGATCATTTTTACTTTAAAAACTCACATTATCAACCTGACTATGGGATTAATTTTAAATTAATTTCTCCCACTTATGTAATTGAGATTTAGAAAAATGGATTCCATATTTGGAATCGTCATAATTTATAATTTCTAATAAGGTCAATTTAGTTTTTGAAAAAAAAAATTAGTGAAAGTGATTAAAATCGATTACATCGATTAAGGTTAAATTAAGCTTAATAAGAGACTAAAACATAACCTTAAGGCCCAAAAAAACCTATAAACTTTTCCAAAATCCATTTTATGTACATATTTTGATCCTATCCTCCCTTGTATTTATTGTGGATCATTATTGGATCCACTTGCTGTAACGCCCCAAACTTAATTATAACTGTAATAATAATATTTTTAGTTATTATTATTATTATTTTAATGTGAATTGATGTGTTTTATTTCAAATACACTAAAGAAAAAGAGAAAATTTTTATTCAAATAAATACTGAAATAATACATTAATACAAGAGGTTACAACTACTTAATAAAACTCATCGCAAGACCCAATAGAATAAATGGGAGACTACCAAGCATGAAAATAAGACCGATAGTGTAGTTGACAACCCTTGGATCGGCCGTAACAAAAAAAATAGTATGACAAGAAGTATAGAAAAATTTTTAAGAGTCAAATAAATATAGATCACCATTATTTTGAAGAAAGAAATGAACTTTGATATTTTGAATACCTTGAACGAGTATTTATACGGCTTAAAATGACCGTTATAAATAGTCGTTGGGTTTCAAGGTGACCATTGATGTTTTATAACCATTGGTTATTTTGAGTGTTTTAAATTTAAAATGATTAAAATGTTTGAAAATAAAAGTTTCGGTTAAATGAAATTATGGGTTTTAATTATGGATTAATATTTAATTTTTGGATTTTAAAATTTAAAACATGGGTATTCATGATTTTTAATGCATTTTTGTTTTAATGGATGGAGTTTTAAAAACATAAGATGAATTTACATTTAATAAAATATAATGTTTTTATTAATAATATGACCAAATAGAGTAACAATAATGAAAAAATAATATATACATATAAGAAAATAAATAATTTATTTTGTGTGTTAAACATGTATATTTTATTATGTAACATATATTTTTGTTGTATGTAATAAATTTTACAAAAAATTAGCTAAACACCCATAGTTGAGGGAATCCTTATTGCCCAAGCCCTCAAGGCCTAGTGGGTGCTTAGCATAGGTGCACTTGAGCAGCACTGGAGTGAACCCTAGCGGGCATAGGGTGAGACAGGTCATGAAACGGTGCATGGTAGGGGGGTATATAAGGGGTGGGATAAGGTCCATAGGTTGGGTCCCGTGTATAAGGACCCCTTGTTGCGTGTTGTGTCATCAAAGTGAGGCGTGACACGTTGAACCTTATAAGGTAGCCCTGAAACCTGCTCGGTTTCGATGTGGTATGAGCCTTTTTTTGGGGAGCGCAATCTCAGCCACATGATCTCTCCACGCGAGATCCTGGACGTCCGCACCGGTTCCGCACTCAAACCCCCACCAATTCATTTCATCACCACATTTTTATCAACCATCTGATCTGGCTTCACTTGATCTGGACCGTCAAACCCTTTTTAAAACCATGTGATCACCATATTCATCTGATCCTACCCAATCTAATCTTAGTTATCCATCATTTTAAAATGCGCTAATCAGTCCTAGACCATTTTATCAACTCCACGTCCTCATCTAGGTCATCCATTCCTTAGCCGTATAACTCCTCTACTAAAAAAACTAGGGCTATTTCTAACCCTTAGATCTGATCAAGATTGATCTGATGCATCCTTTCTTTGTCCCTTCTTATTTCTCATTGAGCCATACCAATCCCCATTGCACCTTGTATCCACCGACCCCTCTTCATCCCCACTTTCTTGTGATTCCATATTTCTATTCTCATCATGGTTCCTTTAATTTCAGTCCCTTATTTTATCTTTAAATAGGGTGTTATTTTAAACTGAACATATCTATCCCAGGCTCAGATCTTCCCCTTTGTTTTATTTTTATATTTTAGGGTGTCAATTAACCATACTGCACGTTGAATTTTCACTAATGAAAATTTTTGTTTGATTATATTTAGTCTATTAATATTAACAATTGAAACTTTGTTTTTTTAAACCTCATTTTTCACACCCAAGTGCTACTCGAAAAATTTCCTCTGTCAAGCTCTCCCTCTCTCTGTTGGTTCCAAAAAACCCTTAGCTCTCTCCAGATCTGAATCGAGTAAGGGATTTTATTATTTTCGTTTGATTTTGTAAACACACACACACACACACACACATATATATATATATTTAAAACCATGTCTTTCTAATCCAAGTTACATATATTACGAGTCTTCTGGATTTAAATGATTTTACCTAAAATATTATAGTTTCAAGGGTATGATTTTGATTATCAGGTAATGATTTTTAAACAAAGAACTACATATGTGTATATACACATATATATACACATATATGGCCCAATATTTTCAATATTCATATATATAAACTTGATAGGGGTTCTTTTTTTCTTGAACCAAATTTTTAAAAAACTTGTGTAAATTCAGGATAATCTTGGTTTGTTGTTATAAGGGTGATGTATATACAAATATAAACATAGTGTATATAAGGGTATTTGTGCGTTCCTTCATGAAAATGATTGCATATACATTTGTTAATCAATCCTTTTGGTGTAATTCATATAAGAGGGTTCTTGTTTTAAAATTGTGAATGACTTTTATAGATCCAAATCACATACACGAATACATATATGAGTATATGTATGTATATAGTTAGATACATATATATACATATATATGAATTTAAGTACAATCAACTTAAGTATAGTTATTGTTTCTCATTTTTAGGGGTTATAAATGGTATATAACACCCAAAAAACATATGTTTAAAACCTATGTATGTTTAAAATCCATCATTCACCCTGTTTACACATTTCATGAGATAAATCTTATCATTTTATGTGAAAAACGTTATTATTTTATGTGTGAACATGAAACTACATCTCCTAACATGTCATACATACATATATATGGCCATCATCTAGCTCATTTGTGACATTCCAAGCATTATGTGATCTTGCACGCACTTAAACCCTTATTTCATACAATTAAAGGTTTCTAATAATAATGGTTTCTTTCCAAGCATAGGATTCTCCATAAAATGATTTTAAAAAACCTTTTGAGTAAATTGTGATGGAATGAGAAGGATTGTTTTTGTTTTAAGAAAATAATATTATGTAAGTATTTTGGAAATGATTTTGGGTAAGAAATAATAAAGGCAGGTCCATGGGAAAATGTTTTCAAAATTGGCACTGGTGAGTTATGTGACCTTATGGGGAGTGAACCCATAAGTCTTAGTGAAGACTAGTGGAATTATTTATAGATTTTAATAATGGTATGACAATTATTATTAATGGCCCACAGAAACTTAATATTTTTAAAGGATAATTCCCAATGGCTTTTCAAACATAATTATTTTGTGAAATACTATTTTTCTATATATATTCAAGTATTTGTGAAAATCTATTTTAAGTATGTATATTTATTTAAAGAAATATTTTAAGGAATTTATTGGTTGTTTTGAAACCCCTTACTGGGAATTTTATTCTCTCCCTACGTATTATAATCACTTTTACGGGTTTAGCAAACTTCCCATGATGAAATTCTGTTGTGGATGTTGTACACTGAAGTATCATTGTTTAATTAATTTTCAATTTGTACAGTTTGTTGAATGGTAAGTCATGTATCTAATTTTTTAGAACCTAGACCGGTAAAAGGTCCTCTATTGTAATAAATGTTTTTTATTTTTTAATGTTTCTTTTATAAAAAAAATTACAAAGAATTTGTAAAGGGATGAACCTGGGTTTCGGGTCTGGGTCTTTACAGTTGGTATCAGAGGAACAATTTAGTTAATTTTGGAAAATTATAAAAAACTACTAATTTAAGTATGTTTTACTCAGTAAAATTCCATTCTAAAACTTTCAGTTGGAAGACAAGGGTTCACCAACTAACCTCTTGTCACTTCCTAGTGATCTAATTAAGTCCATAATTGTCAAAACCTATTCAAACACATATCGACCTTTCACAAACCAACTTTTATCCTGCAAACACCTCTATAAGGTGTCAAACAACCCAAACGTCCTCTGATTCTCCCAAGGAATGAATCATGTATATCCATTTATGTCATATACACAACTTTCATATTATATGAATAAAGGAAATTACAATTAAGGTTTATTATTGTCTTTCACCCTATCAGAGAATTATCTGGCTTTGGAAAAATTCTGAGAAGCTGTAGAGGAGGGTGACCTCCGTGCAGCCTACCTATTCTAAGTTTTGAGATTTAGCAAATATGGGGTACTCTATGATATAAGACCTTTTAAAAATGAAATAGTTCGATAGGTCTATAAGGATCGAGTCCTCTCTAATATCTATGAGATCTACACCTTCCATGACTCTCTTTGGAAACCCAGTTGTTTCATGCACGAGTTTGATCCAAGCTACTAAAGGTGTATTTGGGCTAAAGAAGTTGAGGAACTTAAAACTAACTTGGGAATTAAATTGATTTCATCAGTGGAATATCCATAGTGGTGGACCTGGTGAAGGTATAAATTAATTTCCATTCAATTTTTTTTATTAATAATAATTAATATGTTTTTGTAAGATATCAATAAGGGTTTTAGAAGGTCTTTTTCTGGTGGGTTTGTGCGAGTAAGAAAATTATGATGATGCAATTACATTAATAGGGGATAATGTAGTTCCCCAAACTTAATTATAACTATAATAATAATATTTTTAGTTATTATTATTATTCTTGTTTTAATGAGAATTAGTGTGTTTTATTTCAAGTACACTAAGGACAAAGAGAAACATTTTATTCAAAGAAACACTGAAATATTACATTAATACAAGAGATTAAAACTACTCAAGAAAACTCATCACAAGACCTAATAGAATGAACGAGATACTACCAAGTCTGGCAATAAGGTCGATGATGTAGTTAACATCCCTTGGATCAGTCATAACAAAAAAAAAACAGTATGATGAGCAGTATAGAAGAAATTCCAAGATTCAAAGAAATATAGAGAACCATTATTTTGAAGCAAGAAATGATCTTTGATCTTTTTCATACCTTGAATGAGTATTTATAAGGATTAAAATGACTGTTATAAATAGTCGTTGGGTTTCAAGGTGGCCGTTGATGTTTTATAACCGTTGGGTATTTTGAGTGTTTTAAATTTAAAATACTTTAAATGTTTTAAAATAACATTTTTGATTAAATGAAATTATGGGTTTTAATTATGGATTAATATTTCATGTTTGGATTTTAAAATTTAAAAAATGGGTATTCATTATTTTTATAGAATTGGTATTTTAATGGTGGGAGTTTTAAAAATCTTGGATGAATTTACATTTACTAACATCCAATGTTTTATTAACAATATGACCAAATAGAGTAACAATAATGAAAAAACTAATATAAACATATAAGAAAATAAATAAATTATTTTGTGTGTTAAACATGTATATTTTATTTTGTAACACATATTTTTATTTTATGTAATAAATTTTACAAAAAATTAGCTAAACACCCACAACTGAGGGAAGACTTATTGGCCAAGCCCTTAAGGCCCAATGGGTGCTTAGCACAGGTATGCTTGAGCAGTGCTGGAGTGAACCCGAGCATGCATAGGGTGAGCTAGGTTGCACACCAGTGCATGGGAGGGGGGGTATTCAAAGGGTGGGCCAAGTCCCACAGGCGACGTCCCGTGTATAAGGGACCCTTGGTGTGTGTTGTGTCATCGAAGTGAGGCACGATATGTTGAGCCTTATAAGGAAGACCCAAAACCTACTTGGTTTCGATGTGGGGCGAGCCTTTTTCTATGGGGTGCAATCTCAGCCGCCCAATCTCACAACATACGATCTTGGACGTCCACACTGATTCCGCGCTCGAACCCCCACCACCGCATTTCATCGCTACATTTCTTATCAACCGCCTGATCTGGATTCACCTGATATGGACTGTCAAACCATTTTTAAAACCATGTGATCTCCATATCTATCTGATCCTACTCGATATAATCATAGTCATCCATCATTTTAAAATGTGCAGATCAATCTTAGACCATTCAATCAACCCCGCGACCTCATCCATGTCATCCATTCCTTAGCCGCACAACTCCTTTGATAAAAAATGGGGTTATTTCTAACCCTTGGATCATATCACGATTGATTTGATACATCCATTATTCTTCCCTTCTTCTTCCTTGTTGAGCCATACCAGTCCCCATTTCACCTTGTAACCGTTGTCCCCTCTTCATCCCCACTTTCCCATGATTCCATCTTTCTATTCTTGTCGTAGTTCCTTTAATTTTGTCCCCTTATTTTATCCCTAAAGAGGGTGTTATTTTAAACCTTACATCTCTATCCCTGACCCAGATCTTCCCCTTTGTTTTATTTTTATATTTTTAGGGTATCAATTAACCCTATTTCATGTTGAATTTACACTAATAAATATTTTTGTTTGATTAGATTTAGTTTATTTGGATCAACAATTGGAACTATAGTTTTTTAACCCTCACTTTATACACCCAAGCGATACTTGAAAAATTTCCTCTGTCAAGCTCTCTCTCTCCCTTTCTGTTCCAAAAAACCCTCATCTATAACGTCTTAGTTCCTGGTGCCACCCAAAGGTGCCCCGTACCCGGTTGGTCACATGACCTCAAGTTCATTTCCCTGAACGTCGTAGGATGCTGACTAGCAACAAGTATCTTGGGTGTGATAGTGGGGAAACTATGCCCTCATTGGCAGAGTATTCACAATGGAATAACAAATAATAAACAAAAGTAGAAGAAATAATACCATACAACAAGTAAACAGTGGAATAATGAAAGTAAATAAACAACTAGATCACATATATAAATGATGCATGTTACATATGTTTAGGAAAACAACTAAACAAGTCACAATGCTAGAAATACAGTACTAAACCCAAGAAAAAAATAAAACAAATAAACTCCAATAGCATCTCAAGCCTCAACTTTGTCCCATGTTCTCCATCTCTACAATAATCAAGTACCTGATGATGAAGGGTGCTTTCCCTTATCTATACCTACAACCATATAATCTGTTTGGGTCCAAAAGTATGACCCAAATAGGGTGTGAGAAAACTCCTAGTAGGAAACCACAACAAGATATGTGCCTAACTGTCAGTGAGTATATATATAAGGTAATAATAAAAATTCAGAAATGAAAACTAAGAGTACACAAAGGTAACCAGTCCTACAGTTTATATTTATATTCATTAGCATTTAATGTTCAACATTAAATCAAGTAAGTATCACAACAGGTATCTCAGAAGACCATCTAATAGGACTAAATCCAAGCTTGTGCTTTGTCTTGGCAGATGCTTCAAAAACATTCAATAATTACATTAACCCTCTGGGTAGCTCACACAGTCTAACCCCTCTTCCCATAAATGAAATAAAAGGAAAAGACACTCTGAGGAAACACTCACCGTCAACTCCCCCTATGGTCTTTCCAGAATAACTATAGACTCTCTGGGGAAGCAATAAATGTCAATTCCCCCTGTGGTATCGTAACTTAAACTATATACACTTTGAGTGAGAACTCACCGTCAATCCCCCCTATAGTCTCGTAGCGAAATATAACAGACACTCTAAGGAAGCACTCAATATCAATTCCCCATTTGGTCTAACTACACCAGGTTCTCACAGCCCTGTGCAACTCAATCATGCATAAACGATATCAAAAAGCCCAAAGTAATCTCAACTACTACATGACTAAATAGTTCTAATGCATATCACAAGTATTTAACAAGCAGAAAAAGTCAAACAGTTCCATCCTACCAAGCAAGGCAAGGAAGCATGGTATGCCTCATAGGAAACCTAGACCAATTGATCCTAAACATTAAAACAAGGAAACACACCCTTGGGGTGTTCCTTAAACATGAAATTTCACATAATTCTACAACAAAAAACCCTTAGTATAATAATAAATCTATGGAAGATAAAACAGAGTTCAATTTCTTTAGCCTGAAATACCCAAAACATGGGTAATCATTACTTTGGCATATAAAACTCAAATACAACCAATGAAAGGCAACAAACCACCTACCTCGACGTCGCACAAAGAACACTCTTGAACGTTGGCCCCTGAATTGGCCTAGAACATCGTAGATCTAAAAAAATGTCAAAAACTTTCAACCTTGAATAACTCGAGAGAGAGGAGAAATCAAGAGGAGAAGATATGTAAGAAGAAAGAACTCACCAAGGGGATTCCAACGCACCTGCTAGAGATCGAATCGGACCTTGGATGGAGAGACGGTGGCTCAGAGAAGATTATTCTCTCTCAGTCACTCATGGATGAAAAAATTCTAGAAGAATATGAATATGGGGATTAAACACGACCCTGGTCATATTAAACAAATAAAAATAAAAGTACACGGCATGTACTATTAATGAACATGCTGTGTATTTGCCTCAACTAGCCCCCAACATTAGCGGTTTTCCATGTCACCCCACATGGTCATGTCTCGGCCGTTACACGCCCAAAACTTGACTGTACGCAGTAACATGGTACACATAGTGTACTCCTAAGTACACAACATGTACTTATAAAATTTTCAAAACCTCCCATTTTTCTCAAAAACACCCAAAATCAAGATCCATACTTGAAATGAAGATCTGGGTTCTTATAAACTTCCCCCTTAAATAAATTCATCCTCAAATTTCCCTAACAAGGTGGAGAAGAATAATCCTTGAACAACTCTGTCCATTGCGATCATACATCGGTCTCCTTCTCCCAAGTCTTATCCTACACTCGGTCGTGCTGCCACAACACCCACACCAGAGGAATAGACTGGCCATAGAGAACCTTCACACTGCGATCAATGATCTTGATAGGATGCTCCTTGAACAATGTTCCCACCTCCAACTCAACCTCCTCGAGTTAAAAAACACTAGATGAGTATGATAAGTAACGCCGTAGCTGAGAAGCATGGAAGACGTCGTGCATAGCCTGGTACCTCTGAGGTAACTACAACCGATATGAAACTGGCCTGACTCCCTCCAAAACCTCAAACAGCCTACCGTATCTCAATGAAAGCTTCCCTTGTCTCCTAAACCTCCTGTGTCCCAACCTCGGTGTGGCACATAAGAAAGCATGATCTCGGACCTTGAACTCCATAGTCCATCTCTGTCGATAAGCATACGATTTTTGGTGAGACTGTTCAATATCCATCCTATTCCGAATCAACTCCACCTACTCAGTGGTCTATTAGACAAGATGAGGTCCCATAATAGCTGCATCTATTACCTCCATCCAACATAGGGGTGATTGGAATGGCCTACCGTACAAAGCCTCATAAGGTTCCATCTGAATTGTTTCCCGAAAACTGTTATTGTAGGAAAACTCCACTAGAGGTATGTTCTTCTCCCAAGAACCTCCAAAATCTAGGATGCATGCTCAAATCATGTCCTCCAACACATGAATTGTGTGCTCTGATTGGACATTTGTCCCGGGATGGTAAGCTATACTCATAAGTACTTGTGTACCCAAAGCCTTCTGTAGTCCTTTCCAGAAATGTGAAGTAAAACATGAACCTCTGTCTGAAATGATAGAGTGCGGAACCCCATGAAAATGTACAATATCTCGGATGTAAAACCTTCCAATATCATCAGCACTAAAGGTCTCCTTGATTGGTAAAAAGTGTGCAAACATCGTGAGCCTGTCGATAACAACCCAAACCACATAATTCCCTCAATGCTATCTCGGTAACCCTGTCATGAAATCCATCGCAACATCATTCCACTTCCACTCGGAAATGGGTAACTACTGTAAAATTCCTACTGGTCACTGATTCTCTTCCTTCACCTACTGTCATGTGGAACATCTCATAACAAAACCAAAAACATCCCTCTTCATAACCGACCACCAATACTGATGGTGTAAATCTTGATACATATTGGTGACACCAGGATGAACTACCCAATCTGAAGTATGAAATTCTTGCATCAACTCCTTACATATGTCTATTGACACCCATACACATCCATGAAATCACAAGACCTCATCCTCTCCTATGGTCCACCCAGGAGTAGGTTCCTCTCCTGAAACACCCTCCTGTAGGACTTGGCCTTCAAGACCTGATAGCTGCCTTATTATCACTCGATCAAGTAGAGTAGAGGTAACCGCTATAGAAGAAAGAAAAGTCTACCCCTTTCCATCATGCACCTACAAATTCATCTCAAAGAACAGATCCATAAGCTTCCACTCACTGTGGGCCTCCTGAAATTCCTGTATCTGATCCATCCTGCTCAACACATCAGCCAATGAGTTTCCTTTTCTAGGCTTATAGGCAATATCAAAGTCAAAATACTAAAGGTACTCAACCCACCTTCACTGTATGAAATTCAGATCATACTGGGTAAAGATATACTTGAGACTTTTGTGTTCAGTGTACACCACAAAATGATCTCCCAGAAGATAATGTCTTCAACAATGCAAGACATGAACAACTACAACCAACTTGAGATCATGAATTGGGTAATTCCTCCCATGTGGCCTTAACTACCAAGACCCATATACAATGACTCCTTCCCACTGCATAAGCACTACTCCCAACCTGATACCTGATGCATCACAATATACAATTTAACTCTTGCCCAGCTCTGGTAGAACTAGTATTAATGCTGAAGTCAATCTCCCTTTCAGCTCTTGAATGGTTGAATCACAAGAATCTGTCCACAAGTACTTTTCCCCCTTCTTAGTCAGGCCCATCAGTGGTGCTTCCAAGCGTGAAAAGTCCTGTATAAAATGCCTCTAGTAACGAACCTTCCCTAGAAAACTTTGTACCTCAAAGTCGTTCTTCGGCTTCTCCTAGTAAACTACTGGTGTCACTTTCTCTGGGACTATTGAAACTTCTATCTCTGAGATAACATGACCCAAGAAGTGAATCTAGTCCATACAAAAGTTTCATTTTAAGTGCTTAGTATACACCTGATTCTCCCTTAGTGTACTCAAAAAGATCTCAAGATGTTTGGCATGGTCGTGTCGAGTGTGAGAGTACACCAAGATATCGTCCATGAAAACAACCACAATAGAGTCCAAGTATTGATGGAAAAATTAGTTTATCAGTTCCATAAAAACTGTAGGCGTGTTCATGACACCGAACGACATAAATACATACTCATATAGGACATACCTACTCTGAAAGGCTGTAAGAGGTATATCTAATGGTCTAATGTTCAATTGATGATAAAATAATCTCAAGTAAATCTTTAAGAACACTCGGGATCCTCAAAGTTGATCAAAGAGATCATCAATCCTCAGTAAGGGATATTGGTTCTTAACAGTCAACTGGTTCAGCTTCCGATAATCTACAAAAAGTCTGAGGGTACCGTCTTCCTTCTTTGAAAACTAGACAGGAAAACCCCCAGGAGAAGTATTGGGTCGGATGAAACCCTTTGCCTATAACTCCTCTAACTTATTCTTGATTTCATGTAACTCTAGAGTAGCCATCTTATTTGGAGGAATGGACATCGATGCTTCCCCTGGCATAAGATCAATAAAAAAGTCTACCTCTCCCTCTAGAGGAAAACCTGAAAAGTCATCTGGAAAAACATCAGGAAAAGATCTACCAATGGAGGAAAATATTTATAAGAAGTCCCCTGGTCATCAAGATATAGACTAGAAATCTGGACTGTAACACCACTCAACCCATGATTCTTGGGTCCAGCTCTGCTCACCTGAACAACCCATTCTCCCTTATATAGAAACAATATGCCCTCTGGTGATGTGAAACTCAACCTATGACGATAGCAATGACAATATATTGGAAGAGAGATAACCACTCCATTCTGAGAATGACATCATAGCCCATCATCTCTAAGGCATAAAGGTCCCATCGGAATTGACACCCACCAACCTCAAGAGGGAAATCCTTGCACTGACATACACTAGCCGTTCTTGTCCCCAACAGAGTGTCCAGCGTCATGATATCTACATAAGTAAAGATATAGAGCCCAAGGCTCTCCACAACTAGCACAAATATAAAGCTATGGGAAGAACCTATATTGAAAAGAGCAGAAGCTAAAACTAAGGAAACCAAAATCATACCTCTCACTATAGAGGGTCCGAGATCCTACTCCTGCTAGATCTTCTCTAGCGCAAAAGCCTGCCCTATGCCGAAGCCCTGTAAAGCTATCTGAGATCCTTGACCCAATCTAACTAGTAGCTGTCAAAAAACCTACGTCTAGCCACTATATCCATGACCATCACCTCATCCTAAATGTCCTGAAGAACTCCAACCCCCATTCTGATGTGGAACTGGTGGTCCTACTCTGGTACGAGAACTCAAGACAGATCCTCCCTCACTAGATTCTGGAAGGAGGGCTTTGTAGAAATGATGAAGATGTACCATCCTACCACAATAGAAGCACTCAACTGGGTCTCCTGGGTAGTGAGGTTTCTTATGTCATCTCTTTCTGCACTGGTAGCACACCACCTGGCTACCTGAAGGAAAATCCCGCCTACTCGGATCTCCACACGTAGACTTCCTATAGTGCTTCCTACTATTAGTCGGAAGGGTACCAACTCTGGATGCTGAACTTCCCTATCCTATAGCTCCAGAATCCATCAGTTTGTTCTTGGTGATCAGTTCTAGGTTAACTATAAAAGATATGGAAATCAACCTGAAGATGTTCACCTGGGATCAAATTTTATACCTGAGACCATACTCAAAATTCATCACTAGAAATAACTCATCACCCCCCAGAATGGGTGTGAAGAACTACAAATCTGTTAAGCGAGAAGAATAATCCATGACTGAGAGTGTACCCTTCTCCGAAATCATGAAATCTCGGACTGAGTTGGCCCTCAAGGTCTCCAAGTATAAGTATTCATAAAATGTACATTGTAACACATCCCAAGACATAACTCGTTGGCATCCCACCCATGAGATAACATCCCACCATCTCTTGGAGGAATCATGTAGCATGTAGGTTGTGAGCTTCACCCTCATATCAGGAGGTGTCTCGAGATGCTCAAAGATAGACAACATGGCTTCTAACCATGATTATATAGCCCGAGGTCCTCCATCCCCTAAGAAAGTGGGAGGATGCTGCTGCTGAAAAACTCGCGTCAATTCTACCATAGACGGGACAAGATGCGGTGCTCCTTAAAATATCTACATCATCCTCATGAATCCCTCTCGAAACTATGCATCATCACCTATATCCATAATGATGGATGGTTCCATGAATGGCACGATGATAGGGTCTACTGGTAGTCCTTGGTCTACAGTTTCCATTGTCTAATCATCGCCCTGAACCTAGCGTACAACAGGAGGACGACTCAGTGGAATGAATCTACAAGATCAAGTGCACACCTCAGTTCAAGATTATCAAGTACTGAAATTTAGAAGTTCAAGAAATGAGTAGGAGAATAAAACAATCAAGTTTTACAAAACATGGGGTAAATGGCGTGTATAACCCCTACACAACGTGTTCCTTTAGGATTTTAACATGGTGTGTACCTATGACAAACCAAGACGTGTAACACCCATACACACAACATGTTCTCTTTGAGACACAACATGTACTTGAATGTTCCCTCCTACCCAAGTACTCCTACATGACTCGAACTACATGATTCTATTAGAATAAAACTACACGACGTGCATATTCCAGACATAGTGTGTACTGGAAGGATTTCAACGACCCGTGTCATTGTTCACATGGATGGATACACAGATCATGAAAAAACAGCATGTATTCCTAGTACATGGTGTGTTCAAGAGAATATTTTTCCAACCCATTTCTCTGTCCACACAGTCATTATCTACACGATGTGTAGTAAAAGTACATGGTGTGTACTTAAGAAAAACATTTTCTACCCAAAAGGAAGGATAAAAAGCATGCATTCATCATCACACACCATGTATTATGGGTTTTTTCATACATTAATCCTTAGAAACTACTCCAGAACCCCATAAAAACACTGAAACAAGCATTAAAGTGCCAAATTCTAATCCGTGGGGGCCCATACTCCTTGCGAATCAAAGCTTGGCATCATATTCATGTCATATCATAGCATAATTCAGTTAAAGTTCAATATGATCCACAAAATTCCGATCCAAGAGGTACCATAACACCTTAGGGACCAAAGATTGGCACCCATTCAAATGAAACTTTAAATTTCCCAATACCCTATCAAAATAGTAGGTATTCTATCACGTCATCTATCATAACAACATGCATATCTAGCACAACATTTATCCCAACAACATGCAATTATTAATTCACCCTAAATGGTATGATAAAATGCATGACATGTGATCTCTAAAAAGTCCCTATATGATGCATGAGATGACATAACCTCAACTCATCGGGTTTCAACAGAAATAGAACATCAATGATATAAATCATAATAGCAGAAATCTTGTGAATCACCCAATCGTGAAATCAAATCAACTATAGTAATTGAAAACTAGAAAAATTTAAATAATCGAGGTAAATTGTCTTTTCCATGTACACAGGTTAGCTACTCCCAGGCATATCTTATTAAAAACTACCAATTCCTTCCTATACCTGTCAATAAAATCCAAATAGTAAGACAAAGCAAAAAAGAACCTCCTCTAATACCACTTTTTCATGTCCAAGTTCAGAGTGCCACTGAAAGGTTCCCCATACCCGATTGGTCACATGGACTCAAGCGCATTTCCCCAAATGATAGAGGTTTCCGACTAGCAGTGAGGGCCTTGGGTGTGATAGTGGGGAAACTATGCCCTCATTGGCAGAGTATGCATAGCCGAATAACAAATAATAAATAGAAGCGGAAGAAATAACACCATACAACAAGTAAACATTGGAAGAATGAAAGTAAATAGACAACTGGAGCACATATATAAATTATTCATGTTACATATGTTTAGGAAAACATTCAAACAAGTCACAATGTTGGAAATATAGTATGAAACCCAAGTACAAAAGAAAACAAATAAACTCCAACAACTTTGCAAGCCTCAGTTTGGTCCCATGATCTCAGGCTCTACAATAATAAAGTATCTGATGACAAAGGGTGCTTTCCCTTATCTACACCTGCAACTATATAATATTTTTGGGTCCAAAATCATGACCCAAACAGGGTGTGAGATGAATCCTAGCAGGAAACCACCACAATATTTGTGCCTACCTATCAATGAGTATATATAGTAGGTAATAATGGAAATTCAGTAAAGAAAACTAAGAGTACACGAATGTAACCAATCCTACAGTTTCCATTTACATTCATTAGCATTTAATGTTCAACATTAAATCAAGTAAGTATCACAACAAGTATCTCAGAAGAATACCTACTAGGACCGAATGCAAGCTTCTGATTTGGATTAGTAGATGCGTCACAAACATTCAATAATTACATTAACCCTTTAGGTAGCTCAAATAGCCTAACCCCTCTGGCCATCAATGCAATAAAAGGTAAAGACACTCTGAGGAAGCACTCACTGTGAATTCCCCCTATGGTCTTTACAAAATAACTACAAACTCCTTGGGGAAAAACTCAATGTCAATTCCCCCTATGGTCTCATAACGTAAACTATAAACACTCTGAGGGAGAACTCACTGTCAATCCCCCATGAGGTCTTGTAGTGAAATATAATAGACTCTTCATGGAAGCACTCAATGTCAACTCCCCATTTGGTCTAACTACACCAATTTCGCACAGCCATGTATAACTCAATCATGCATAAATGATATCAGGAAACCCAAAGTAATCTCAACTACTACATGGATAAACAGTTCCAATGCATATCAAAAGTATTTAACAAGAAGGAAAATTCAAATAGTTCCATCCTATCAAGCAAGGAAAGGAAGCAAGGTATGCCTCATAGGCAACCTGGACCAAATAGACCTAAACATTCAAACAAGTAAACACACCCATAGGGTGTTCCTTAAACATGAAATTTCACATAATTCCACAAAAAAACCCTTAGTCCAAAAATTAATCTAAGGTAGAAAAAATAGGGTTCAATTTCTTTAACATGAAATTCTCGAAACATGGGTAATCAACACTTTGGCATATAAAACTCAAAGACAACCAACTAAAGGAAACAAATCACCTACCTCATCACAAAAAGAACAATATCTAATTTCAGCTCTTGAATCATCCTAGAATGTCGTAGATCTACAAAAAAGGTCAAAAATGTTCAACCTTGAATAACTCGAGAGACAGGAGAAATCATGAGGAGAGGCTATAGAAGAAGGGAGAACTCACTGAGGGGATTCCAACACACCCACTGGAGATCAAATTGGACCTTGGACCAAGAGATGATGGATCCGAGAATATTTTTTGCTCTCGGTCACTCCTGGATGAAACGAGGCCAGAAGAAGATGAATCTGGGGATTAGACGCGACCCAAATCCGATTAAACAAATAAAAAAATTACACAGTGTGTACTGTAAATGAACATGATGTGTATTTGTCTCAACCAACCCCCGACATTAGAAGTCTACCACATCACTCCACACGGCCATGTATCGGCCGTTACACGCCCAAGACACAACTGTACGCGGTAACATGGTACACGATGTGTACTTCTAAGTACACAGTGTGTACTTAGAAAATATCCAAAACCTCAACTTTTTTCTAAAAAACACCTAAAATCAAGATCCATACCTGAAATGAAGATCCAGGTTATTACAAACTTACACCCTTAAAGAAAATCATCCCCAAATTTCCCTAATAAGGAAGTGATGAAGAATCCTGGAACCGCTCCAGCCATTATGATCTCACATCGGTCTCCCTCTCCCAAGTCTCATCCTACACTTGGTCGTGCTTCCACAACACCCGTTTCAAAGGAACAGACTGGCCACAGAGAACCTTCACACTGCGATTAATGATCCGGATAAGATGCTCCTTGAACGATGCATCCACCTCCAACTTAACCTCCTTGGGTTGAAAAACATGAGGCAGGTTTGAGAAGTAACACCGTAGCTGAGAAATGTGGAAGACCTCATGCATAGCTCGGTACCTCTGAGGTAACTACAACCGATTGGAAACTGGACCGACTCTCTCCAAAACCTCAAATGGCCCGATGTATCTCGATGAAAGTTTCCCTTTTCTCCTAAAAATCCTGTGTCCCAACCTTGATGTGACACATAAAAAAACCTTATCTCCGACCTCGAACTCCAGAGGTCATCTCCATCGATAAGAATACGATTTCTGGTGAGACTGTGTAGTATCCATCCTCTTCTGAATCAACTCCACCTACTCAGTGGTCTCCTAGAAAAAATGAGGTATAGCTTCCTCTCCTTCCTCCAACCAACATAGGGGTGACCGACATGGCCTACCATACAAAGCCTCATAAGGTGCCATATGAATTGTCGCCTGAAAACTTTTATTCTAAGAAAAATCCACTAGAGGAACGTGCTTCTCCCAAGAACCTCCAAAATATAGGATGCATGCTCGAAGCATATCCTCCAACACCTGAATCATACGCTTTGACTGGCCATCTATCTGGGGATGGTAAGCTGTACTCATAAGTACTTATGTACCCAAATCCTTCTATAGCCATTGATAGAAACATGAAGTAAAATGGACATCTCTATCTGAAATGATAGAGTATGGAACCCCATGAAAATGTACAATCTCTTAGATGTACAACCTTCCAAGATCATCAACACTTAAGGTATCCTTGATTAGTAAAAAGTGTGCAAAGTTCATGATCCTGTCAATAACAACCCAAACCACATTATTCCTTCAAGGCGATCTTAGTAACCCTATCATGAAATCCATCACGACATCATTACACTTCCACTCAGGAATGAGTAACTATTATAAAAGCCCCACTAGTCGCTAATGCTCTGCCTTCACCTACTGACATATGGAACATCTCATAACAAAACCAGCAACATCCCTCTTCATTTCTGGACACCAATATTGATAGTGTAAATATCGATACATCTTGGTGACACTAGGATGAAATACCCAAGTTAAAGTATGAATGTCTCGCATCAGCTCCTCATGTATCTCTACTGACACCCATATGTGTCCATGAAAGCGCAAGACCTCATCCTCGCCTATGGTTCACCCAGGAGTAGGGTCCTCTCCTAACACACCCTCCCATAGGACTAGTCCTTCAGGATATGATAGCTACCTCATTCTCACTCGATCAAGTATAGTAGAGGTAACAACTACAGAAGAAAGAAACGTCTGCCCCTATCTGTCATGCACCTCCAAATGCATCGAGAATAGAGAGATATGCCACCACTCACTGCTAGCCTCCTGAACTGCTTGTATCTGATCCCTCATTCTCAATGCATCAGCCACTGCATTGTCTTTCCCAAGCATATAGGCAAGCTCAAAGTCAAAAGACTGAAGGTACTCAACCCACCTTCGCTGTCTCAAATTCAGATCACATTGGGTAAAGATATACTTGATACTTTTGTGTTCAGTGTACACCAAAAAATGCTCTCACAGAAGATAATGTCTCCAACAGTGCAAGGAATGAACAACTTTAGCGAACTCAAGATCATGCATTGGGTAATTCCTCCCATGTGGCCTTAACTACCGAGACCCATATGCCATGAATCCTTCCCCCTACATAAGAACTGCTCCCAACCTAATACCTGATGCATCGCAGTATATTGTGTAACTCTTTACTGGATCTGGAAGAACTAGAATATGTGCTGAAGTCAATCTCCCTTTTAGCTCCTGAAATAATGAATCGCAAGAGTATGTCCACATGTACTTTCCCCCGTTCTTAGTCATTCCTGTTAGTGGCACTAAAAATCATGAAAATTTCGGTATAAAATGCTTGTAGTAACCATCCATCCTTATAAAACTCCGTACCTCAAAGATGTTCTTTGGATTCTCCTAGAAAACTACTAGTCTCACTTTCTTTGGGTCTACTGAAACTCCTATATCTGAGATATCATGATCCAAGAAGTGAATTTGGTCCATCCAAAAGTGGCATTTTGAGAGATTATCATACAACTAATGCTCCCTCAGTGTACTCAAAATAGTCTCAAGATGGTCGGTATGGTCGTTTTGAGTGTGGGAGTACACCAAGATATCATCCATTAAAACCACCAAAAAGGAGTCCAAGTATGGATAGAACACTCGGTTCATCAGTACCATAAAAACTGTAGGCACGTTTGTGAGATCGAACGACATAACCACATACTCGTAAAGATCATACCTATTCTGAAATGCTGTAAGAGGTATATCTGATGGTCTAACGCACAAATGATGATAACTAGATATCAAGTCAATATTCGAGAACACTCGGGCTCCTCTAAGCTAATCAAAGAGATCATAAATCCTCAGTAAGGGATATCGGTTCTTAATAGTCAACTAGTTTAGCTTCTGATAATCCATGCAAAGTATGAGGGTACTGTCTGCCTTCTTCACAAACATGATAGGAAAACCCCAAGGAGAAGTACTAGGTTAGATAAAACCCTTTGCCTGTAGCACCTCTAAATGATTCTTGAGCTCCTTTAACTCTGGTGTAGCCATACTATAAGGAGGAATGGACACCAGTGCTTCCCCTGGAACAAGATCAATAGAAAAGTATACCTCTCGCTCCAAAGGAAAACCTGAAAAATTGTCTAGAAAAACATCCAGAAAATTATCAACCACTGGAGGAAAATATTTCCAGGAAGTCCCCTAATCATCAAGATACAAACTAGAAATATGGGTTGTAACACCTCTCAACTTGTGATGCTCGCATCCAGCTCTGCTCGCCTGGACATACCATTCACCCTTATATAGAAACAATCCGCCCTCTGGTGATGTGAAACTCACCCTACGACGATAGCAGTCAACAAAATATTAGAAGAAAACTAACCAGTCTATTCCGAGAATGACGTCATAACCCATCATCTCTAAGAAATAAATGTCCCATAAGAAGTGACACCCACCAAAGTCAAGAGGGAACTCCTTGCACTGACATACACTAGTCATTATAGTCCCCAACAGAGTGTCCAATGTCATGATATCAGCATAAGTAAAGATACAGAGCCCAAGGATCTCTACAACCAGCACAAATATAAATCTATGGGAAGCCCCAGTATCGAAAAGAGCATAAGCTAAAACTGAGGCAACCAAAATTTTACCTCTAACTGTAGATAATTTGTGATCCTTCTCCTACTAGATCTTCTCTAGCGCACAAGATTGACCTGCTCCGTGACCCTGTGAAGCTATATGAGATCCCTGAGTTGATCCACCCTATGGATATCGAAAACCCTGTGTCTGGAAACTGAAACCACGACCACCAGCTTAGCATGAATGGCCTGAAGAACTCCAGCCCCTGATCTGATGTGGAACTGTTGGTCCTGCTCCGGTACGAGGATTCGAGATAGATCCTACATCACTAGCTATTGGAAGGAGGGTGTTGCAGAAATGATGAAGATGTATCATCTTTCTGCAAGATCAGCACTCATCTGGGTCTCTCGGGCATTGAGATTTCTTATGTTCACCATTTCCGCACTAGTATCACACCACCTGGCTACCTGAAGGAAAATCCTAACTACTTGGATCTCCATGTGTAGACTCCCTGCAGTGCTTCTTGTTATTAGTCGGAAGGGTACCAACTCTGGATGTTGAAATGCCCTGACCCATAGCTCCAGAATCCCTTAGGTTATGCTCGATGATACATTCTTGTTTGACTATATAAGATATGGAATTCAACCTCAAGATGTTCACCTAGGATCAGATGTCATGCCTAAGACCATCCTCAAAATTCCTCACCAGAAATAACTCGTCACCCCCCATAATGGGTGTGAAGCATTGCAACTCTGTGAAGAGAGAAGAATACTCCGTGACTGAGAGAGTAATCTGCTCCAAACTCATGAACTCTCAGGCTCGGTCAGCCCTCAAGGTATTTGGGTAGATATAGTCACAGAAGGTACATTGGAACTCATCCCAAAACATAACTCACAGACATCCTGCCTATGAGATAACATCCCACCATCTCTTGGAGGAATCACGTAGCATGTAGGTTGCGAGCTTCAACCTCCTCTCAAGAGGAATCTCGAGATGATTTAAGATAGACAACATGGCTTCTAACCATGAATTTGCATCCTGAGGTCCTCCATCCCATAAGAAAGTGGGAGGATGCTGCTTCTGAAAAACCCACGTCAATTCTACCATAGACGAGGCAGTAAGAAGTGCTCCCTATAATGTATGCATCATCCTCATGAAGCCTTCTCGGAAATATGCATCAACACCTGTATTCAGAATGATAGCTGGGGACATGAAGGGCACAATGATAGGGTCTACTGGTAGTCCTTGTTCTGTAGTTTTCAATGTCTGATCATCACCCCAAACCTGGCGTATAACTAGAGGACGTCTTGGTGGCATGAATCTACAAGGTCAAGTGTACACCTCATTTCAAGAGTATCAAGTAATGAAACTTATAAGTTCAATAAATGAGCAGTATAAGAAAAAAATCAAGTTTTACAAAACAAGGGGTACACAGCGTGTATAACCCCTAAATGGTGTGTTCCCTTAGGCCTTTAACATGGTGTGTACCTATACCAAACCTGGTCATGTAACACCCATACACACAATGTGTTCTCTTTGAGACATGATGTGTACTTGAATGCTTTCTCCTTCCCAATTACTCCTACACGGTTCTAACTACATGGTTCTATTAGAATAAAACTACATGGCATGCATATTCCAAACACATAATGTAATGGAAGGATTTCACTGACCCATGTTGTTGGTTACACGACTAGATACACAGATCACCAAAACATATCTTGTACTGCTAGTACATGGAATGTTCAAGAAAAGATTTTTCCAACCCATGTCTCTATCCACACTATTAGTCACACGGTCATTATCTACATGACATGTAGAAAAAGTACACAGTGTGTACTTAAGAAAAACATTTTTTTCCTGAAACGAAGGATACATGGCATGTATTCATCATCACACACCATGTATTCTGGGTTTTCCCAGATAGTAAGACTCAGAAACTACTCCAGAACTGCATAAAAAACACCAAAAAAAGCATTAAAGTTCCAAATTTTGATCTGTGGGGCCCATACTCTCCGTGAATCAAATCTTGGCATCATATTCATGTCATATCATAGAATAATTCAGTTAAAGTTCAATATGATCCACCAAATTCCGATCCAAGAGGGCCCATAACACCTAAGGGACCAAAGTTTGGCACCCATTCAAATGAAAATTTAAATTTTCCAATACCCTATAAAAATAGCAGGTATTCTATCATGAAATCTACCAAAACAACATGCATATCTTGCAAAATATCTATCACAATACCATGAAATCAGTAATGAACCCTAAATGGAATGACAAAATGCATGACATGTGATCTCTAGTAAGTGCCTATATGATGCATGAGATGGAATACCCTCATTTCATCGGGTTTCAACATAAATAAAACCTTAATGATATAAATCATAATAATAAAAATCATGTGAATCACCCAATGGTGAAATTAGATCAACTATAACAATTGAAAAACCAAAAAAATTGTAATAATCAAGGTAAATTGGCTTTTACCTATACACAAGTTATCTACTCTCAGACACAACTTATTACTAACTACCCATTCCTTCCTATCCCTGTCTATAGGCTCTAAACAATAAGAAAAAGAATAAAAGAACCTCCTCTGATACCAATTTGTAACGTCCCAGTTCCGGGTGCCACCAAAAGGTTCCCCGTACCCGGTTGATCATATGGACTCAAGCGCATTTCCCCAAACGCCAGAGGTTTCCGACTAGCAGTGAGGCTCTTGAGTGAGATAGTGGAGAAACTATGCCCTCATTGGCAGAGTTTGTAAAGACCCGTAAATTTCAAGGAAATTTTTTTTTCTTAATTTTCTTTGGAATTTTACAAGAACGCAGTTTCTGACGGCACCTGAATCCGAGGCCCGGTGTGCCCGGAATCATTTTCCGAAGTTTTGGCTCGGGTACGTTCAGTGAACGGACAAGCGGGTTTTTCTAACTTTTGAACCGGTGCCCGGAATCGAATTCTGAGGGCACCGATGAAATCGCAGCGCCGGTATTCGCTTAGAAACGCCTCTTCCAGAGTTGCGTTTGCTCGGGTGTGGTTTTTAATTTTCGGGCTTAAGGTTAAGAAATAAAATAATTTTGCGACAACTTTATTTTATTTCGCTTAAGCCACTTGGAAGCCACTTGAAGCCACTTAAAGGCGGCTTGAACTGAGTTGAACTGGATAGGATGCTATCCAGAAATATCCTACCCCTTGGTAGGATATTTGTGAGGTGGGGCCCGCACGAGCCCCGCCGATTCTTTCCGTTAAGAAACGCATCCGTGAAAACCCGTCTTAATGAAAGTCAACCGACGCGTTTTCTAAATTCTTAACAGACCATTTAATTGGGCGGTTTATTTCGTGAATTAAATGGGCTGTTTCTTTCATGAATTAAATGGGTCGTTTCTTTCGTTGAATTAATTCAACGAATTGATGGATCGTTTCTTAATCTTTTTTTTCAAATTCATTGGCGTATTAATAAAATAAGACCAACGCTTAACCTCTGGTTATTATGCGCTTGAGAGCTTTTGGGATATTTTCTTCTTCTTCTTCAACCTTGACGAAGAACCTTCGAAGAACGAAGAACGCGAAGAACGTCGTTCTTCAACGAAGAACTTCTCCGCCGAAGAACACGATCCATCCACGACGTGACGTTCTTTTTCCGCATCATCTTTTCCGCGACGGTTTTCCGCGACGAACGCCATCGACAACGACTCTTCCTCCGACGTCAAAGGAATCGACACCGATATTCCACGACTCCGTCAACGTGCGACTATCGAGGTAAGGGTTCTTGAGTTCGTTGTTTCCTTTTTATTTGACTTTCCTCAAGACTTGACGTAGAACGCTCAAGTTCCGACGAAGAACGCCGCTCCGCTCTTCTTCGTCTTCGGTGTCAACGAGAGAGAACACCGCACCTTCCTCCTCGGGCTTTCTTCGTCGGCAAACGAAGATCCGCCAACGACGTGTCTCTTCGGGCATATCTCTTCGTCAACGGTTCTGACGAACGACGACCGCGACGCCCGACCTCCGCGACGCCGTCTTCCACGGAGCGTAGACGAATCTTCAATCTTAAACCCGAGGTAGGGGTTGTTGATTTCATTTTGATTTCCTTGTTTCCTTTCTTGCTCGTGGATCGCATGTCTACGTGAGGCATTTAAATATTTTATTTAAGTGTTATAGTTAACGCGAGGGGGGCCGGACCGCACGAACACGGCCGAACCCCCCCTCCATCGTTCATGTTTATTCATGCGGGTGGAAGCAAGTGGCGTGGTGCCGTCGCACCACGCGGATGATCGTGCTTATAATTTGCGCAACGCCGTCGCGTTACGTCAAGGAAAAATCTTCAAGAACGCGACGCCGTCGCGCCGCGTTGAAAAGAATCATGGCATGGCGGAAGGGGCGCGGTGTCGTCGCACCGCGCCGGACGACGAACACCGCGGCCGGTTCCGGGCCGCGGCGGGACGAGAAGACCGCGGCCGGTTCCGGGCCGCGGCAGAAGGGGAGACAGGCGGCCGGGCCGCCGGCGTCGGAAGTCGAGGGCGGGACCGGAATTTCCGGTCCCGTTGGTAAAAACCAGCCGGCCAGCTGGCCGGCCGGATGT
Source organism: Viscum album (assembly GCA_963277665.1). NCBI lineage: Eukaryota > Viridiplantae > Streptophyta > Magnoliopsida > Santalales > Viscaceae > Viscum > Viscum album. Next base: position 47,969,808 of record OY728152.1, on the reverse strand, counting down.
CATAAAAACCGGGGGAATAAATCCCCCGGCCGGTTCAACAAACCCCCCTCTTAATGAGGGGGGCGGTTCATTAAAGGAAGGGGGGCAACAGCCCCCCGGTTCATCCAGCCGGCCCCCACTTGCGGGGGCCGTTTTTTTGCAAAGGCACGGCACAAGGCCGTGCCGCCTTGACAAAAACAGCGGGGGCCTTGCCCCCCGCGTGCCACCCGCGTGCGCCGCGGCCCGCCGCGGCCGCCACCGCGGCCCGCCGCCGCCGCCGCCCCCGCGGCCCGCCGCCGCCGCCGCACCGCCGCGCCGCCGCGCCGCCGCCGCCACGCCGCCGTCGCCGCCGCCGCCGGCCGCCGCGCCGCCGCCGCGCCGCCCCGGGGGGGGGGGGGGGGGGGGTCGGGCCGGGTCGGCCCGGACCCGGACCCCCCCGTTTCGGACCAGTTTTGGTTTTTCGCTCATAACTTGAGCCTCGGACCTCCGATCGACGAACCGTCAGCGGCAACGCGATCCTTGGATCGAGACGGTCGTTTCGGTATATCGCACTCAAGGTTTTGGGTTACTTTGAGTTCGGTCGGGTTGGTTCGTTCACGAAACCAACCGGACCTTCGGAGCGGAAACGCTCATATCTTGAGCTACGGACGTCCGATTGACGTGCCGTCAGTCGCGTAGTGTTCCTCTTAGTGAGACGGATCTTTTGGCATACTCCACCCGAGGTTTGGACGCAGGTGGAGTACGGTCGGGTTGGTTTTGCCTTAAAAACCAACCGGGCCCCGGAGACGAAAATGCCAATAACTCTCAGACCGGGCGTCCGATCGACGCGCCGTCTGTTGCGTTGAGTTCCTGTTGACGATACGGAACTTTTGGATACATCAACTCTGGTCGTTGTGACAGTTGATGTATCAGCCTCTCGGCTCGTGGAGCGGACCCTCCGAACGAGCTTGCTTTGTGCGGGAACCCTAGTGCTGGCTGCGACTGTTCTACTGCTACGACGGCTACTGTGACTTCGACGACGACAGTACAGAGATCCTGTGTGGATTCGACGACGACGACTACAACACTCAGCGATCCTACGCGAGCAGTGCTACCGAACCTGTGTGAGCTGAATCTTCTGTTTACCTTGGGCGATGGAGCGCTTGGGTGTAGCGGCGGACCCGTGGTACTTGACAGTGGTGGTGCGCTTGGATGCAGCAGCAGACCCTTGGCGGAGGAGCGCTTGGTTGTAGCGGCGGACCCGCGATACTCTATGGAGTGTGTGCGCTTGGTTGTAGCGACAGACCCGCGACGGTGGAGACGTGCGTGCGGAGTACGGAGACCGTGTAGCCGGCTGAGACCTGACGACTGCTCGACCGACTCGACTTGGAGTGAGTCGACTAGCCCAGTGGACGGAGCGCCCGGTATTTGGCGGCAGACCCACGGCGGACGGAGCGCCTGGGAGTTGGCAGCAAACCCGCGGTACTCGACAGGAGGAGTACCTCAGTAGGCTATTTGGGTGAGCGCCCGGTATTTGGCGACAGACCCTCAGCGGACGGAGCGCCCGGTAGTTGGCCGCAAACCCGCAGTACTCGACAGGAGGAGTACCTCAGCAGTCTTAGGTTAGTGAGCGGCGGCCTCGGAGTCGTGACAGGACCACTGTACACTCTAGAGACGGAGCTCTTCAGCAGTTACGGTTTCGTTAATGAAAATCCTGGTTTGAGCTGAGTCAATGATCTTTGTGTTTCCTCATGATTGAGATGGGTCGCTTGATAACTTAGGTATATGTATGGGCATATACCTGGGTAATAGTTATCCGTTGATTTCATAAACTTGTTATAAACTGTGTGAACTTGTACTGTTATCCTGTGTGGATTTACTGTTTACTCTTCTATGTGGATTGGGTTGTTCTTGGGCTCGGTGTTGGAGCCGAACGGAAATTGATGACTTAGGTATATGTATGGGCATATACCTAAGCAGTGTCAGTTGTTACTTCGTGATTGTTACCTTTTCTTCGTGGTTTATCCTTTGTGGATTTGAGAGACCTTCAGGGGTCTCGGGGTCCCTACTGAGTAGCTTATACTCACCCCTTCACGGGCTTCGCCCGCACTACGTTGTGTTGGTTGCAGACGACGGACAGCGTTGACTTAGCTGAGGCTTGTAGAGCGGGACGGTACCCGGAGGTGGACCACTGGGCGGGACGTGCACGGAGCAGACGGCGGGACCCGTGGAGCAGAGGAGCTATATGTACTCACCCTTCAGGTGGGATTTCCAGTGGACAGCTCGGAGTAGCGGCTTTACTTTTCAGTTGCTGTTTTTCCCTTTTCGAGTTGTACTTTACTTTCAGTTTGGGTTTGTATTCTGGCCCATTTACTTTTCTGCACTTGTAGTTACTTTCCTCTTGCTGACTCTGTGGTGGTTGTTACTTATAAAGGCAATGCCTTCCCTGTTTACTGAGATTTTACGCCTTGGTGCTAGTCGCCAGCCCCTGGCCTATGGGAGGCGGGCTTGGGGTAGTCACGGCACGGGCCCCGAGGGCGGGTCGTGACAAATTGGTATCAGAGGAGTTCGGTTCTACCGCAGAACTTATAACTCTGATCTTTCTTTCTGTGAAGCAATAGTGTTAAGGGTACCGAGTGTGGTTTTCAGTTCAGGGAGTCCAGTGTTGGTGCGGGCGGCCGACGTATCCATACACCAGGACCCTGACAACTGATTTCCGACTTTGTGCACGAAAACACTGGTTGCGTGTGTGTTTACAAAAGTTTTTCCCCTTAAAACAGCTCAAACCAGGTCAGCTCACCAGGTATAATCGTTTGATCGTGTTACGTTGTTTCTTTCAGGATGTCTTTTCTCAGACGACCAGCTAGAGCCCGGAGGGATGAGCGTGCTGACAGTCTGTCGAGCGACGAGGCTTCGGTACAGGGCCCTCTTGCAGTTGAGGCACCAGCGGAGGCACCAGCGGTACTACCATACGTTGGGCCACCGATGCCACCAGCCCCAGCAGTAGGCGATGCACGACGCTTGAGCGCGCTGCACGAGTTCCAGCGCCAGAGGCCACCCAGGTTCCAGGGAGAGACGGACCCGCAGGCGGCTGAGTTTTGGCTGGAGGCTGTGGTGAGAGTCTTCAGGCTAGTGGGGACGCCGGCAGACTTCATGGTGATCTTTGCTACCAGCCTCCTTCAGGCAGCAGCAGGTAGGTGGTGGAGCCACTTGTTTCAGTTTTTCGATGAGATGGACTTCGCATGGGAAGACTTCGAGACCTTCTTCAGGGTGGAGTTTGTGCCAGTATCTCTACACCCCGAGCGTGTACAGGAGTTTCTGCCTTTGCCGCGTGTTTTTCGATCAGAAGCCGAGTCATCTGTGGGCAGTAGACAGATGATGCAGAGGTCCAGGGGGACCAGACCAGCAGATGGGCGATCTCGGGTTTTAGGACCGGTGGTGCAGGGCACCCGGAGTGGGAACAGAGCTAGCCGTGCAAGGAGCAGGTTGTGTTACTCATGCCGCGGAAAGGGTCACCTGGCACGTGACTGTCCGACTCCTCGATCCGCAGGCTTGGAGGGAGCCACCGAGGTTGAGGCAGCGACAAATGCTGGAGCTCTGGGAGCAGGTGGACAGGGGAGGAACTAGTGAATACGTCTTTTGTACTTCTAGTTCCATGTTGATGTTGCATTTGTGTAGCGTCTTGTATTATGAGCTGCAATAATAAAAGACGCAAACCTTTGTGATGTTTTCTTTCCTGTCCTCTTTTGTGATGTTACTAAGAGGTTCCAGTTGACTGTTGACTTGACCCTCACTTGTGAGACATCTACTGGAGGAGACCAGTTACCACACACTGATGCCGACAGTGTGACTCAACCCTTGGAGGCGAGAGTAACGGTTGGATCTCTTAGTAGTAGCGTCGAGGCCTTACGACGTCATCCTTGGTATGGATTAGTATCATCCATGTTAAGATTGACTGTTTTAGGCAAAGAATGTGGTTCATCCTGGGGATGAGACCAGGTTTCTCTTATCGGCAAAGAAGAAATCTTGCAGCTCTTGTGGGACCAGAAATGGTCCGGGCCACGTCAGAGGAGGTCCATATCATCCAGGAGCGGATGAGGACAACACAGAGCCGGCAGAAGTCATACGCTGACAGGAGGCGGGGGCCACTAGAGTTCGAGGATGGTGACCACGTCTTCTTGCGGGTCACACCTCGACGTGGTATTCGGAGATTTGGCCGAGGCGGCAAGTTGTCTCCCCGCTTCATCGGGCCTTTCCAGGTCCTCAGCAGGGTTGGCGAGGTGGCTTATCGCCTGGCTCTGCCACCTCAATTGCACCGGGTGCACGACGTCTTCCACGTATCCCAGCTGAGGAGATACGTGCTCGACCCCCTTCGCATATCATCGACCATGAGGAGCTAGACGGTGGCGATGAGTGTCTTATACGGAGGTTCCTGTGGGGATCGAGGATCGACAGGAACGGATCCTAGGAGGATGGTCGATTCCTCTTGTGCACTTTCTTTGGCAGCGCGGGAAACTCCAGGTGAGCACATGGGAGCGGAAGGCTCAGATGCGTGCTCAGTACCGCTTTATTTCCCTAAGTTTGTGGTGAAGCATTACGGGGACGTAAAGCCCTGTGGTGGGAGTAATGTAAAGACCCGTAAATTTCAAGGAAATTTTTTTTTCTTAATTTTCTTTGGAATTTAACAAGAACGCAGTTTCTGACGGCACCTGATTCCGAGGCCCGGTGTGCCCGGAATCATTTTCCGAAGTTTTGGCTCGGGTACGTTTAGTGAACGGACGAGCGGGTTTTTCTAACTTTTGAACCGGTGCCTGGAATCGAATTCTGAGGGCACCGATGAAATCGCAGCGCCGGTATTCGCTTAGAAACGCCTCTTCCGGAGTTGCGTTTGCTCGGGTGTGGTTTTTAATTTTCGGGCTTAAGGTTAAGAAATAAAATAATTTTGCGACAACTTTATTTTATTTCGCTTAAGCCACTTGGAAGCCACTTGAAGCCACTTAAAGGTGGCTTGAACTGAGTTGAACTGGATAGGATGCTATCCAGAAATATCCTACCCCTTGGTAGGATATTTGTGAGGTGGGGCCCGCACGAGCCCCGCCGATTCTTTCCGTTAAGAAATGCATCCGTGAAAACCCGTCTTAATGAAAGTCAACCGACGCGTTTTCTAAATTCTTAACAGACCATTTAATTGGGCGGTTTATTTTGTGAATTAAATGGGCTGTTTCTTTCGTGAATTAAATGGGTCGTTTCTTTCGTTGAATTAATTCAACGAATTGATGGATCGTTTCTTAATCTTTTTTTTCAAATTCGTTGGCGTATTAATAAAATAAGACCAACGCTTAACCTCTGGTTATTATGCGCTTGAGAGCTTTTGGGAGATTTTCTTCTTCTTCTTCAACCTTGACGAAGAACCTTCGAAGAACGAAGAACGCGAAGAACGTCGTTCTTCAACGAAGAACTTCTCCGCCGAAGAACACGATCCATCCACGACGTGACGTTCTTTTTCCGCATCATCTTTTCCGCGACGGTTTTCCGCGACGAACGCCATCGACAACGACTCTTCCTCCGACGTCAAAGGAATCGACACCGATATTCCACGACTCCGTCAACGTGCGACTATCGAGGTAAGGGTTCTTGAGTTCGTTGTTTCCTTTTTATTTGACTTTCCTCAAGACTTGACGTAGAACGCTCAAGTTCCGACGAAGAACGCCGCTCTGCTCTTCTTCGTCTCCGGTGTCAACGAGAGAGAACACCGCACCTTCCTCCTCGGGCTTTCTTCGTCGGCAAACGAAGATCCGCCAACGACGTGTCTCTTCGGGCATATCTCTTCGTCAACGGTTCTGACGAACGACGACCGCGACGCCCGACCTCCGCGACGCCGTCTTCCGCGGAGCGTAGACGAATCTTCAATCTTAAACCCGAGGTAGGGGTTGTTGATTTCATTTTGATTTCCTTGTTTCCTTTCTTGCTCGTGGATCGCATGTCTACGTGAGGCATTTAAATATTTTATTTAAGTGTTATAGTTAACGCGAGGGGGGCCGGACCGCACGAACACGGCCGAACCCCCCCCCTCCATCGTTCATGTTTATTCATGCGGGTGGAAGCAAGTGGCGTGGTGCCGTCGCACCACGCAGATGATCGTGCTTATAATTTGCGCAACGCCGTCGCATTACGTCAAGGAAAAATCTTCAAGAACGCGACGCCGTCGCGCCGCGTTGAAAAGAATCATGGCATGGCGGAAGGGGCGCGGTGCCGTCGCACCGCGCCGGACGACGAACACCGCGGCCGGTTCCGGGCCGCGGCGGGACGAGAAGACCGCGGCCGGTTCCGGGCCGCGGCAGAAGGGGAGACCGGCGGCCGGGCCGCCGGCGTCGGAAGTCGAGGGCGGGACCGGAATTTCCGGTCCCGTTGGTAAAAACCGGCCGGCCAGCTGGCCGGCCGGATGTCATAAAAACCGGGGGAATAAATCCCCCGGCCGGTTCAACAAACCCCCCTCTTAATGAGGGGGGCGGTTCATTAAAGGAGGGGGGGCAACAGCCCCCCGGTTCGTCCAGCCGGCCCCCACTTGCGGGGGCCGTTTTTTTGCAAAGGCACGACACAAGGCCGTGCCGCCTTGACAAAAACAGCGGGGGCCTTGCCCCCCGCGTGCCACCCGCGTGCGCCGCGGCCCGCCGCCGCCACCGCGGCCCGCCGCCGCCGCCGCCACCGCGGCCCGCCGCCGCTGCCGCACCGCCGCGCCGCCGCGCCGCCGCCGCCGCCCCGGGGGGGGGGGGGGGGTCGGGCCGGGTCGGCCCGGACCCGGACCCCCCCGTTTCGGACCAGTTTTGGTTTTTCGCTCATAACTTGAGCCTCGGACCTCCGATCGATGAACCGTCAGCGGCAACGCGATCCTTGGATCGAGATGGTCGTTTCGGTATATCGCACTCAAGGTTTCGGGTTACTTTGAGTTCGGCCGGGTTGGTTCGTTCACGAAACCAACCGGACCTTCGGAGCGGAAACGCTCATATCTTGAGCTACGGACGTCCGATTGACGTGCCGTCAGTCGCGTAGTGTTCCTCTTAGTGAGACGGATCTTTTGGCATACTCCGCCCGAGGGTTGGACGCAGGTGGAGTACGGTCGGGTTGGTTTTGCCTTAAATACCAACCGGGCCCCGGAGACGAAAATGCCAATAACTCTCAGACCGGGCGTCCGATCGACGCGCCGTCTGTTGCGTTGAGTTCCTGTTGACGATACGGAACTTTTGGATACATCAACTCTAGTCGTTGTGACAGTTGATGTATCAGCCTCTCGGCTCGTGGAGCGGACCCTCCGAACGAGCTTGCTTTGTGCGGGAACCCTAGTGCTGGCTGCGACTGTTCTACTGCTACGACGGCTACTGTGACTTCGACGACGACAGTACAGAGATCCTGTGTGGATTCGACGACGACGACTACAACACTCAGCGATCCTACGCGAGCAGTGCTACCGAACCTGTGTGAGCTGAATCTTCTGTTTACCTTGGGCGATGGAGCGCTTGGGTGTAGCGGCGGACCCGTGGTACTTGACAGTGGTGGTGCGCTTGGATGCAGCAGCAGACCCTTGGCGGAGGAGCGCTTGGTTGTAGAGGCGGACCCGCGATACTCTACGGAGTGTGTGCGCTTGGTTGTAGCGACAGACCCGCGACGGTGGAGACGTGCGTGCGGAGTACGGAGACCGTGTAGCCGGCTGAGACCTGACGACTGCACGACCGACTCGACTTGGAGTGAGTCGACTAGCCCAGTGGACGGAGCGCCCGGTATTTGGCGGCAGACCCACGGCGGACGGAGCGCCTGGTAGTTGGCAGCAAACCCGCGGTACTCGACAGGAGGAGTACCTCAGTAGGCTATTTGGGTGAGCGCCCGGTATTTGGCGACAGACCCTCAGCGGACGGAGCGCCCGGTAGTTGGCCGCAAACCCGCAGTACTCGACAGGAGGAGTACCTCAGCAGTCTTAGGTTAGTGAGCGGCGGCCTCGGAGTCGTGACAGGACCACTGTACACTCTAGAGACGGAGCTCTTCAGCAGTTACGGTTTCGTTAATGAAAATCCTGGTTTGAGCTGAGTCAATGATCTTTGTGTTTCCTCATGATTGAGATGGGTCGCTTGATAACTTAGGTATATGTATGGGCATATACCTGGGTAATAGTTATCCGTTGATTTCATAAACTTGTTATAAACTGTGTGAACTTGTACTGTTATCCTGTGTGGATTTACTGTTTACTCTTCTTTGTGGATTGGGTTGTTCTTGGGCTCGGTGTTGGAGCCGAACGGAAATTGATGACTTAGGTATATGTATGGGCATATACCTAAGCAGTGTCAGTTGTTACTTCGTGATTGTTACCTTTTCTTCGTGGTTTATCCTTTGTGGATTTGAGAGACCTTCAGGGGTCTCGGGGTCCCTACTGAGTAGCTTATACTCACCCCTGCACGGGCTTCGCCCGCACTACGTTGTGTTGGTTGCAGACGACGAACTGCGTTGACTTAGCTGAGGCTTGTAGAGCGAGACGGTACCCGGAGGTGGACCACTGGGCGGGACGTGCACGGAGCGGACGGCGGGACCCGTGGAGCAGAGGAGCTATCTGTACTCACCCTTCAGGTGGGATTTCCAGTGGACAGCTCGGAGCAGCGGCTTTACTTTTCAGTTGCTGTTTTTCCCTTTTCGAGTTGTACTTTACTTTCAGTTTGGGTTTGTATTCTGGCCCATTTACTTTTCTGCACTTGTAGTTACTTTCCGCTTGCTGACTCTGTGGTGGTTGTTACTTATAAAGGCAATGCCTTCCCTGTTTACTGGGATTTTACGCCTTGGTGCTAGTCGCCAGCCCCTGGCCTATGGGAGGCGGGCTTGGGGTAGTCACGGCACGGGCCCCGAGGGCGGGTCGTGACAGAGTTTTCACAGTGGAATAACAAATAATAAACAATAGTATAAGAAATAATACCACACAACAAGTAAATAGTGGAAGACTAAAATTAAATAAACAACTAGAGCACATATATAAATGATGCATGTTACATATGTTTAGGAAAATAGCCAAACAAGTCACAATGATGGAAATACAGTACTAAACTCAAGTACAAAAGAAAACATATAAACTCCAACAGCATCGCAAGCCTCAGCTTGGTCCCATGCTCTTCAGATCTATAGTAATCAAGTACATAATGATGAATAAAACTTCCACTTATCTATACCAACAACCATATAATCTTCTTGGGTCCAAAATCATGAACCAAACAGGGTGAGAGACAAATCCCAGTAGGAAACCATCACAATATCTATGCCTAACTGTCAGTGAGTATAAATAGTAGGTAATAATGGAAATGCAGCAAAGAAAACTAGGAGTACACAAAGGTAACCAATCGTATAGTTTCCATTTACATTCATTATCATTTAATGTTCAACAATCAATCAAGTAAGTATCACAATAGGTATCTTAGAAGACTATATAATAGAACAGAATCCAATCTTGTGACTTGGATTTGCAGATGCATCACAAACATTCAATAATTATATTAAGCCTTTGGCTAGCTCACACAGTCTAACCCCTCTGGCTAAAAATGAAATAAAAGGCCAAGACACTCTGAGGAAGCACCCACTGTCAATTCCTCCTTTGGTCTTTCCAGAATAACTACAGACTCTCTGGGGAAGCACTCAACATCAATTCCCCCTATGGTCTCGTAACGTAAACTATAGACACTCTGAGGGAGCAATCACCATCAATCCCCCCCTGTGGCCTCGTAGAGAAATATAATAGACACTCTAAGGAAGTACTCAATGTCAATTCCCCCTTTGGTCTAACTACACAAGGTTCTCATAGCCCTGTGAAATTTAATCGTGCATAAACGATATAAAGTATCCCAAAGTAATTTCAACAACTACATGGATAAATTGTTCCAATGATTATCAAAAGTATTTAACAAGTATAAAAATTCAAACAGTTCCATCCTATCAAGCAAGGAAAGGAAACAAGGTATGCCTCATAGGCAACCTAGACCAAATGAACCTAAACATTCAAACAAGGAAACACACCAATGGGGTGTTTCGTAAACTTGAAATTTCACATAATTCCACAAAAAAACCCTTATTCAAACAATAAATCTAAGGCATATAAAACATGGTTCAATTTCTCTAACCTGAAATACCTGAAACATGGGTAATCTTCACTTTGGCATATAAAACTCAAAGGTAACCAACGAAATTCACAAACCACCTACCTCGACGTCACATGAAGAACACTCTCAAACATCGGCCCTTGAATTGTCCTAGAACGTCATAGATCTACAAAAGGTCAAAAGCATGCAACCTTAAATAACTCGAGAGAGAGGAGAAATTAGGAGGAGAGGCTCTAGAAGAAAGAAGAAATCACCAAGGGGATTCCAACGCACCCACTAGAGATCGAATCAGACCTTGGACAGAGAGATGGTGGCTCAGAGAAGAATTTTCGCTCTTGGTCACTCTTGGATGAAACAAGGCAAGAATAAGATAAATCTAGGGATTAGACGTGACCTCGTTCTGATTAAACAAATAAAAATAAAAGTACACAATGTATAATGTTAATGAATATACTGTGTATTTTCCTCAACCGGCCCCCAACATTAGCGGTCTTCCACGTCACCCCACACGACCATGTCTCAACCATTACACACCCAAGACACAACTGTACATGGTAACATGGTACACGACGTGTACTCCTAAGTACATGATGTGTAATTATAAAATTTCCAAAACCTCCCCTTTTTATCAAAAACACCCGAAATCAAGATCCATACCTGAAATGAAGATCCAGGTTCTTACATCATCCCTCTCCTGATCTGAATCAAGTAAGGTATTTTATTATTTTCATTTGATTTTACAAACACATATATATATAGTTATATATATATATATATATTTATGAAAACCATATCTTTCTAATACAAGTTACATATATGATGAGTCTTCTGGTTTTAAATGATTTCCCCCTAAAATCTTATAGTTGCAAGGGTATGATTTTGATTATCAGGTAATGATTTTTAAACAAATAATTACATATGTGTATATACATACGTATATACACATATATGTCCCAATATTTTCAGTATTCATAAATATAAACTTGATAAGGGTTCTTTTGGTCTTGAATCAATTTTTAAAAAACTTATATAAATTCGGGATAATATTGGTTTATTGTTATAAGGGTGATGTATATACATATATAAACATATAAGTGTATATATTGGTATTTGTGTGTTCCTGCAAGAAAAAGAACACATATACATTTATTAATCAATCATTTTGGTGTAATTCATATAAGAGGGTTCTTAATTTAAAATTCTGAATGTGTTTTATTAATCCAAACCACATACACGAATACATATATGAGTATATGTATGTATATAGTTATATATATAAAAACATATATATGAATTTAAGTACAAAAAAGTTAAGTATAGTTATTATTTATCATTTTTAGGGGTTATAAATGGTATATAAAACCCAAAAAACTTGTGTTTAAAATCTATGTATGTTTAAAATCCTTCATTCACCCTATTTACACTTTGAATGAGATAAATATTATTATTTTATGTGAAACAAGTTATTATTTTATGTATGAACATGAAACTGAATCTCCTAACATGTCGTGCATAGATAGATGTGGCCATCATCTAGATTATGTGTGACATTCCAAGCATTATGTGATCTTGCATGCACTTAAATCCTTGTTTCATACAATTACATTTTTCTAATAATAATGGGTTCTTTCCAAGCATGGTATTCTCCCTAAAATGATTAAAAAAAACCTTATGAGGAAATTTTGATGGCATGAGAAGGATTGCTTTATTTGGAAGGAAATAATATTATGTAAGTATTTTGGAAATTATTTTGGGTAAGAAATAAGAAAGTCCTGTCCATGGGAAAATGTATTCAAAATTGGCACTGGTTAGTTATGTGACCTTATGGGGAGTGAACTCATCAGTCTTAGTGAAGACTAGCGGCTGTATGTATGGATTTTAATAATGTTCTTCCAAGTATTATTAAATACCAACAAAAACTTAAAATTTTCAAAGGAGAATTTCCAATGTCTTTTCAAACATAATTATTTTGTGAAATTATGTTTATATATATATTCAAGTATTTTTGAAAATATTTTTTAAGTATATATATTTATGTAAAGGGATGTTTTAAGGAATTTATTGGTTGTTTTGAAACCCCTTATTTGTAATTTTATGCTTACTCTATGTATTATAATCATTTTTATGGGTTTAGAAAAATCTACATGATGAATTTCTGTTGTGGATGTTGTGCACTGAAGAATCACTATTTAATTAATTTTCAATTTTTATATTTTGTTGAATTGTAAGTCATGTATCTAATTTTCCAGAACCAAGATCGGTAAAAGGTCCTTTGTTGTAATAAATGTTGTGTATTTTTTCAAGTTTCTTTTATAAAAAAATTACACAGCATTTGTAAAGGTCTTAACCCGGGTTTTGTGTTCGGGTCTTTACACTTGAAACTTGAAAAACATGGGTGAAATTATCTCCTCAAATATTTAAAAGAGTGAAAATACTAATTACCTATAAAAATCCACCAACTTTCCCTCTTATTCACACCTCTCAAACCACTTAGGTTCGACAATATTTTCCCAATCCACTTCCCAACATCCCTCCCTTCATCCATGAAGCATCCATTTGGGTAGAAAGTCTTCCAAGGAAGCCCTTTGTCCCAAACCAAAAGGAGTTACCTGATTAATAGGTATCTCTTTCTCTCAAGATCCTTTCTTTTTTACTTTCCTTATCCACCCCCTACACTCTCTTTATTCCTTGCTTGTATAACAAAACCAGTATCCTCAATATACTAGTATGTTTTTATGTTAAGGGTTCAACCTACACTTATACACACCTCCATTTAATAGGTAATGAACATACTATTTATGTGTATGGAGAACTACTACCTTACTAAACTATGATTGTTCATTTTTCCTTTACCACCTCTCATGGTGTACATTATGATGGACACTCTCTAACACACGAAGATTTTTTGAATTATTTTTTTTTCAAATTAATTTATCTTTTCGATATTTTTCATTTCACATGACACTGGAAATAGTTCTTTATATATATATATATATATTAAAAGACTAATTAAAACATTCATTTAAAATAAAATACCAACTTATCTCACACTACATGAAATACCAATTTGGCTTGCGCTACTAGTAACACCGACTTGGCGTACGATGCACACAACACTGAGTTTCTATAAAACATCTTTATATATATATATATAATTAATTAAATTATATAATTATAAAATAAACATTAAAAATATTTATAGGAATATTAATAACTAATTTAAAAATATTTTTTATAATTTTTTTATATAAATAAAATATATTGATAATGAAAGATGAGATTTTTGGTAAAGTCCTTTTATGTTAAAAATACTGCTTTCTTAAATGGACCAATTTTTAATAATAAAATATATTTTATAAAAATTTAGAAATTTAATTTTATAAAATAGACTTCATTTTTGAATTTAGAACATCAAAATTATCCTAGGGTGAATTTATGTCATTTTTCTAAGAAATTTTATTTTTTTATTAATAGTGAAAAATAATTCTTTTTAGTTAAAAACTGCCTTTTTGTCTAATCAATTATTAATGATAAATGATATTATAAATATGTTTTAAGGTAAAATTAGATAAATATTACATTTATTAATACAATTTAATTCATTATAATCAACTTCACTTTGAAATTTAATATAAAATCTTAATAAATTTTTGAACTTTTTCCTACTTTAAAACCCTGTTATTTCGTCTCGTCTATGGGATTAACACTAATCTTAATTTTTCCACTTCTGTGAATTTAATTTAAAAAATATTACATAAAACATTATATTTAGTTTAATATTTAGAGACTAATATTACCATGTTAATTTTTGAAAAAAATATTATTAAAAGTGATTAAAATTAGTTACAACAGTTAGGGCCAAATTAAGCTTAATTAGGGACTATACCTTAAAATTAAGGGCCCAAATGATGTAGAAACTTGTAAAAAATCCATTGGATGTCCATAGTTTTTTCATAAACTTTCTATTATTTAGTTTTTCTTGGTTTTTTATGACTTTTTTCGGGTATGATCAGGTGCACACCTAACTTGTTTCTAGAAATTCCAAATGAGTCCTTTTCCTTCCCTATAAAAGGCCACCACCTCTACCCATTCCTCTCACCTATCAAAAATTTTAAGTTCTTACAAGATATACCCAATTATTCTCCCAAAAATCCTCTCTTTTACCATGAATCCTACCTTTATGTATAAATCTTCTCAAGGAATCCTTTTGGCACAAGCCAAAAGGATTTACTCGGCGAAGTGGTAACGTCTTCTCTCAATCTCCTTTCCTTTATTTCACTTCTTCAACCCCTAAATTATCTTTAGTCAATTATTGTTTGAAAAAAAATAGTATAATACATATACTAGTATGTTTTTATGAAAAGTTACTGACCTAAACTTACACACACCTCCATCTAATGGATGTTGAACATACTGTTTCTGTGTACAGTGAACTACTGCCTCATGAAACGATGATTGTTCATTTCTCCTTTACCACCAATCATGGTGGAAATTATGATGGAAAATATGTTTATATATTTAATATATTATATTTAATATGTATTTAATCTTATTTATTCCTTTTATAACACACATATCTTTACTTTCCATTTGGTGTTAATACAATAATCCCATTTGGGGAAGTGTGGACTACCGCTCCCTCAAAGCGATGTGATTCGTTCACACACTACATGGAATGTATTAAGGATGAGTTTAATGAACTTATATAATATATATTATATATTAATTCTACTTTAATAATTATATATATATATAAATACATATATATACATATATTTAATTTATATACTTTCTTTCAATACGACAATAAAGATGAAAACAACGTTCATGTGTACGCACGACTTACCATCTCCATGAACGGTGTATTCCATTTCATAATCCTATATTTTACAGATTATTATAATAGAAATATAATTTATATAACTTATATTTATATCATGGTTTACATTATGGAATCATGATATAAGTATAAGGACCAAATATGTAACAAATTAAGACACATGTGAAGAACAAAGTGAATTTTACTCGAAGTGAAACTTTAACATAGGATTGTTAAAAAGTGGGTAATATAAGGTCATAATCAAAACATATATGGTATTATGTATAATAATATTATTCTGTAGAAGATTTATAATAAACTTATATTTATTATACACAAATCTTGTATGAGTACAAAGAGATTCAAGACACAAGGTAATGGGATTTCATCTCACTTTTAATTTTTGTGAGATATAAGCTATGTCCACCACTCTTTACTTTTGTGTGGTGTATTTAATTAACATGATTGCATTATATTTATATTGTAAATAAATTTATATGTTTTCACATATCCATTTGATTATCCTTCTTTCATGGGGTTTAACTTTCAAATGTTACCAAATTGGTAAAAAAAATTGCCTCAATTTTCCTTCTTTGTGACTCATGTTTTGTTACACACCTAAACTCTTTTTTTTATGGTGCATATATTTCCATTTTTATTGAAATATAATTAATATAAATATTTTAATGATATTATATGCTTCATTTATTTTACTTTCCTTACATGGATAGTATGAACCCAAGATACCAAGTTATAAGAGTTTATTGAGAATATCTCATTGCTTTTAGAGGTTGTTTATATTTACACTTAATTTGGTGAAATATTATGATCCATACCTCAAGAATATTTATAAGTTTAATTTTTCTATATTATTCAATTATATAATCATGTATTGGTACCATATTTTATTCTTTGGTACATAATATAGTTAAGAAAATGTTTTTAGGAAAGTCCGACTTTACCCTTTATTCGGTTGAAAATATATGTTTTCTAAAAAGTGTTTCCAAGAATATTATACCATTATACAATAAGATTTAAAATAAATTTTTATAATTTTTTTTATTTTACCAATCTATTCAATGGAATCATCTTGTAGCTTTTTGAACAATGTACTTTTCTAACTTTTTTACCGTGCAAAAGGAATGTTCTTTTGACCTCGTACAATATGTACGAATTTACCCACCGTCATTTCTTCAAAGCACAGTTTCAATTTTTAAAATGTTAATATTCAAGAAATTGTTTTTAAAAGATATTTTCAAAGAAAATGGTTTTAAATTTTTTTCCAAGCTTGTTTTATAAGTTTTCAAGGAAAATGGTTTTCAAAATGCTTTCAAGCTTCTTCTATAAGTTTTCAAGAAAAATGGTATTCAAAATGTTTTCAAAATTATTTTATAAGTTTAAAAAAAAAGGTTTTAAAAATGTTTTCAAGATTCTTTTATACGTTTTCCAGGAAAATAGCTTTTAAAAAATGTTTTCAAGCTCTATTTATAAGTTTTAAAATTATTTTCAACGAAATGGGTTTCAAAACATTTTCAATATTTATTTATATGTTTTCAAAGTGTTTACGAAGAAAATAGTTTTTAAAATGTTTTGAATCTTATTTTATAAGTTTTCATGGAAAAAAGTTTTCAATATGATTTAATTAGTATTCAAGGTATTTTATAAGAAAATGATTTTCAAATGGTTTTATCTATGAAAAACCCCTTTTCAAAGAAGAAAAGATATTTTTTCTCAAGAAACATTTTTATAGGATATTTCAAAATTATTTTCTATATAAGATGGAATCTATTGACATTACTCATGCCTTTATAAGAAATGATATAAATGTTCCATTCATATCCTTTATATGAATGAGTTATTCTTAATGTCATGGTCTTTATGAAACCCATTTCTCCTTCATGGGTTATACGTATATGAAATCCATTTCTCTTTTATTGGTTATGATTTTGATGAAATGATTATGAGAACTATAACTTTTTCAATAGGTTATGATATGTTTACATTCTTATGATACCCATTTAATTTCATGGGTTATGATATGTTTATTTATGATCTTTTGGAATATGTATATATGATTTCATTATGTTATGAGTGGAACATATATCTGCCTCCAATGTATTGGGTAAAGTTTTATATCTCATGAGATAAAATAAGATGGTATTGGGAGTGAACCTTGACTACTATGATGTCCATTGGAGTGAACCATGACTACTGAGATGGTATGAGGAGTGAAATCATGCTACTATGATGGTCATGGGAGAGAACCATGACTACTATGATGGTATGGGGAGTGAACCCACACTACTAAGATGGTATTGTCAGTGATTCCTTGGCTACTATGGAAATAATTATATGCTTATGTATTTGTCACAATTCCATATCTTACTCCTATGTTATTCTTTCACAGCTTATGTCCTTTAATTAATTTTTATTCATGTCTTATGAACTTCCAAGATTTATGCCATGATTCATGTATTCGATCTTTGATATATAGGGTATGATCATATATTTTCATGATCAAATTCTCATATCCTTATTCTCATGTTTACACTTACATGTCACCCTTGTTTACCCTTATTGAGCATTTGATCTCACCCCTTTTTATGTTTCCTTCCCCATATTGTGAAGATATGTATTATGTTTGATGTGTATAAGAAGGATTCTAGTCAAGAAGAACCTATTAGGAGATAATGTAGCTCACATATGTATCAGTGTTTATGTTTCCATATTTACAAAGGCACTATACCAACTATGGTCTTTGGGCGTCTGTTTGTATAATGTTTAAGTATTCGACAAAAGTTATGTAATGTTAATGTTTAAAAAGAGAGGGTCACTATAGTTGGTATCAGAGAAAAGGTATATTTAACCTTTAAAAACTAGGATGGGAAAACTTTAGTGAGATCAATAGGTATATTTATAAGGATATGTCTAGGGGTGTCTCTAAGGATACGTATAAGGATGAGTTAACATTTACAAAAATATCCTAGAATTTTGGTAAATGATAGAGTGAGTGGTTTACAAGAAATACATCCTTGTCTCGATACTATAAGTGTATTTGTATCTGGAACATATGTAACTATGAGTAACAACTCTGACAAGATATTTCGGGCTTAACTCGGGGTAATCTGGTACACGATAACAGGCCTTGCTACACACTTGGTTTTAAAATCCGAAGGGATATGATTTTGAAATTCACAAACTCTTTACAAACCATCATGAAGGATTTAGATATAAGTTAGATATGAATAACCTATGGTAAAACCAAGTTGTCATAGATTATGGAAGGTTTCATGATTTAGAAACCCTATAAGAAATTGTTTTCATGGTTATATGGTTTTCTTATATTACAAGTAATACTCACACTATGATTATGGTTTTAGTCAATGGAGGGAACCAGAAGGAACTAAATTAATGTTGAATATGTTGGAGGATTTTTTAATGAGTAGTCAAGTGGGATGATTACTAGAGAAAAAGATGTCATGATCATGCCTAATCAGTTTTCCTGAAACATGATTAACAATGTTTACCTTAACCAACTCTTGAACTCACTAAGGAATAGAAAGAAGGAGTTAACTGAGAGTTCAAGTAATGGAGATCATGGAGGAAATAAGATTCAGTTTCATTTATGTCAAGAATGTGGAAAGAATCACCTAAGTGAATGCCTTAGAGGAAAAATAGGGTGTTTTGACTATGGAAAAAAAGGACACAAAGCAAGTGAATGCAAGGGAAAATGAAGATCTTGGTTAAAAACATGGATGGGAATTTTGGCCTCCCTATGTTGTCATAGAAGATTAAGTGTTTTAAGTGTGGGGAAAATGGTCATTATGCAACCCAATGTCCCTAGAGAAAATTTCTTAAAGAGAACCTATTGTGTCAATAAGGTTTCCATATGACTTTTCCATTCCTTCATGTTTAGGAAGATTGTTGAGTCAATAAGGTTTCCTTATGAATTTACCATTTCTTCATGTTTTGAAAATCACAAACACCTTATCTTAAGGCAAATTTCATTTACCCTATGTTTTACTTTCATAAGGAAAATTTTCCTTCCCCAATGAAATTTATCCTTACCATGTTTTTCATTCTTTATTTTATCTCTAAGTATAAAATTCTGTTTCATATCTAAAAAGCCCAGAATTTTATAATACTTAGATATAGAGAATTCTGTTTTCAGGATCCGAATTCAGATTCTGAACCTTCTGAGTTCTGACTCCGAGTTCTCTGAATTCAGACTCCGAACTCTTCTAAGTTCTGACTCCGAGTTCTCTGAATTCATACTATAAACTTTTGTATTTTCAGGTTCCAAATTCTAATGAATTCAGACTCCAAACTTTCTAAGTTCAGACTCTGAATTCTTATGAATTTAGACTCTGAACCTTCTAAGTTCAGGTTCTGAATTCTTGTGATTTCAGATTCCGAATTTCCTTGAAATTTAGACTCTATAATTATTTAGAATTCAGGTTCCTAATTATTTTGAAAAAAGAATCATAATATTTTTATATTATAGACACCGAATGTGTTAGAATCTGAAATTGCATTTTTCCTTACACTCCGAAAAATGTTTTTGGTTAAGTAACCATATTTTTGCTTACTCATGTTTTGGTTACAAAACGATGTCATACATTCAGTTACTAACTAACCATTTTTAAGTGACACGTGTATAGGTCCCTCCGAAATTCAAGGAAAAATATGACCATTGGAGGAGGGAGCCGACCGTTGAAGCCGTACCTATAAATAGAAGCTCATTTTAAAGAGATCAGAACTTTTGAAAGTTGTTCTATGACTCTAGAGATTAAATGATGCTGAAGTGATTTATAGAGAGAGACTTTTCATGCATTGTGCATACTGAAAATCTTGTTCAAATTTTCTTCATGCGACTCTGAATGTCACTGAGTACATTCAAGGTCTTCTGGGGATAAGAAGATAGAGGTGCTGACTACCTTAAAGCTTGAGGACTTCCTTACTGAGGAAGACAGAGGTTCCGGCTACCATGAAGTTGAGGTCTTGTGAGGATAGCAAGACATACTCCTATCTTTGTATTGATGGCTTACCCTGGTGTGGGTAAGACATAATTTCTTGAAATTATAAATCAAGGTACCTTTATCCAAGGTTTTTGGATACCCTTCTCTTTGGGTTAAAAGATATACTACTTGTTACTTGTTTGTTTCAAGATTTCCGCTGCATTTTGATTGTTGAGGAAAGTATAAATATCTTATATTTTCTTATACTCATATACTCTGATTTAATAAGATTCTATACGCTTTAAGGTAGAATCTTTATCTTTGTAAACTTTTGTTAAGTTTCATTTCCAGATTCACTTTTCCGGAATTACATTCTCGGAATCGTATTTCCGGAATCAAGCAAGTGTGTAGAACTAACATGTTTTGTAAATTAACTTGTTTAACCTTGTTAAACAATAGAATGTTTTTTAAGCAACTTTAAAAGTTCTGAAGAATTTTTAAAGTATACAATTCACCCCCCCTCTTGTATATTGAGCATCATAAAATACTACAATCAGTATCTTCATTCATTATTTCGATCCTACAGAACCAACAAGGTGGTGTGAGTAATGGTTACATTGTTGTTTATGAAGAGACTATAGATGAAATGTGAAAGTAAAGAGGTATTATGTAATAGGATTATGTAGCATTTTTAATGGATTAAGGATTGAGTAATAAAATTATTTAGGTGTTTGGATTCAAAATTTATGAATCAAGAAATAAACAAAGATTGTTATACTTATGTTTTCGCTCAATATTTACAATTTTATGTTGTATTGGTGAAGTGATTTAATGACAAGGTGATATTTTGACTATGTGAAGGTAACCCTTAATATTTTATTTATGATAAGATAATATTGTATGTATAAAGATATGTGGGATATGAATAAGTAAATTTGATGGTATTGATTACCTTATAAATAAGTAAGGATTTGTTGATAGGTGGTTTATGCTATCACTGATGAAGTTTATAGTATTTTTTTTGGATTTATGGAATATATCCAATACACTTTGTAATGAGGAATCATGCACATTTTCCAAAAGGATTTATGGTAATTCAGGTTGTTACCATGTTTCAAGAGAATATATGATGAGGGTATTCACATGTTTGGAATGCGAAAATGAATAGATACTTTTTGATATTTAGGGGAATCAATGTTAAGATAATTTCATGAATATATTTATAATTTTTTTGTATTTTCACCTTTGAGAATGGTTATAAGGTTAACCATTCATGAAAAGTTTAAGTTAAACTTCAGAGGAAGTATTCGTGCACTGAGTTTGTGTTGAAAACCATGGTTAAAAGGATAATCAGTGATTAAACTTATTTAAAGGATGTCCATATTATATAATATATTATCGTTTTTTTTATAAAAGGACATCATGCATGTCAGGTGATAACCAATCAAGTCTGGCAAGGCCACAGGTCTCAAACCCATGATCAAACGAGGATAAGGGCTTCATGCCTACCACTAGCCTAGGCGATTTCCTGGTTAACGTATAATTATTATTTTTGAATAAATATTTATGATGAACCAGTAGTGTTAGTTGTTATTTTTATAGATTAATGCATGTTAATTTTTTTAAGAGACAAATAGTTAGACTTTTCATTCTTTTATGGGCCTTAAGATCCGTTAATAGTGTATTTTACTTATTTATTCATAAAAGTTAATTTTTGGACATTCATTACATGGGGTAAAGGATGTATTAGAAATTTTTTAAAGAATAAACCAATAATTAAATTTTGTTTATTTAAATTTATCAATAATTACTCAACGTTCTGGAAGTGATCAATTTTTTTGTCTTAATACCTTAATTTTTATTGAACTGATGACCTTTTAAATCATCACAAATTTATGACTTTGATGCCCTCATATTTACTTTTATCATTCAATTGATTGTGATTTTTGACCTCAATCACTCCCTATAAATGTTTATGATTTTCCTCTATGTCCAATCTTCACTCCCAACCAATGTTCTCCTATGTGGAAATCAAATTATATGTTACTTTGGGTAACTATTATGGTTTCAAATTTCCCTTTTTAATGGAAGTTTTAGTATCCATTTTTATGATGTGGGTTTCTATGAATGAAACTTTCAAGTATTAAACCTTTGATAACCTAAAATAATTTCAAGGGTGCAATTAATTTTAAGGATTTTAGAATGTAAGACCCTGAGATTTTTTGAATTATTATTTTTAGAATTAATTTATCTTTTCTATATTTTTGATTTCATGTGAAACTAAAAATAGTTATTATATATATATATATATATTAAAACACTAATTAAAACATTCCTTTCACCCACAATACCGACTTGGCTTGCGTTACACACAATACTAACTTGGCTTGCCATACAGGAAACACTGACTTGGCGTACCATGCATGCAACAATGAGTTTCTATGAAGCATATTTATATATAAATATAATTAATTAAATTATATAATTATAACCTAACTGTTAAAAATATTTATAGTAATAGTAATAAATACGAACCAAATATTTTTTATAATTGTTTTATATAAATAAAACATATTGATAATGAAATATTGTATTTTTGGTAAAGTCCTTTTATGTTAAAAATAACGATTTCTTGAATAGAGTGATTTTTAATAATAAAATTAATTTTAGGCACATTTAGAAATTTAATTTGATAAAATAAACTTAATTTTTGAATTCATAATATCAAAATTATCCTAGGGTGAATTTTTGGGATTTTTCTAAGAAACTTCATTTTTTTGATGAATAGCGAAAAATACTGCTTTTTAGTTAAAAACTGCCTTTTTTTCTAATTAATTTTTAATTATAAATGATATTATAAATATTTTTAAGGTAAAATTATATAAATATTACATTTATTAATAAAATTTAATTCATTATAATCAATTTCACTTGAAAAATGAATATAAAATCTTAACATATTTTTGAAATTTTTCTTACTTTAAAACCCTGTTATTTCTTCCCGTTTGTGAGATTAACACTAATCTTAATTTTACCACTTCTGTTAATTTAAAGTCAAAAATCATACATACAACATTTTATTTAGTATAATATTTAGATTCTAATAATACCATGTTAATTTTTGACCAAAATGATTAGTAAAAGTGATAAAAATTAATCACAATAGTTAAGGACAAATTAAGTTTAATTAGGGACTAAACCTTAAAATTAAGCACCCAAACGAACTATAAACTTGAAAAAACCCATTTTATGTACATATTTAGTACATAAACCTTCCAATATTTTTATTATTTGGTTTGGTATGACTTTTTTTAGGTAAGAGCATGTGTACACCAAACTTCTTTCTAGAAATCCCAAATGAGTCCTTTTCCTTCCTTATAAAAGGCCACCACTCTACCCATTCCTCACACCTCCAAAAACTTTTAAGTTCATAAAATATATACCCAATTATCCTCAAAAAAATACTCCCTTTGAACATGAATCCACCCTTTAGGCATAAATCTTCTCAAGGAATCTTTTTGGCACAAACCAAAAGGAGTTACCCGACAAAGAGGTAACATCTTCTCTCAAGTTCCTTTCCTTTATTTCCCTTATTCACCCGTACAATATATTTATTACATTATTGTGTGACAAAAAATTATCGTACATATTATAGGATATTTTTATGAAATTTTATGACTTAAAATTACACACACCTTTATCTAATGGATGTTGAACATACTGTTTCTGTGTAAGGTGAACCACTGCCTCACGAAACGATGATTGTTCATTTCTCCTTTACCACCAATCATGGTCATCATTATGATGGATAATATATTTATATATGTCATATATTATATTTAATATGTATTTAATATTCTTTATTCCTTTCAAAACACACATCTCTTTAATTTCCATGAGGTGTTAACATGATAATCTCGTTTGAGGAAGTGTGGACTACCGCCCCTTCAAAGTGATGTGATTATTTCACACACTATATGGAATGTATTAAGGATGGTATTAATAAAATTATATTATATATATGATATATTAATGATAATGAAATAACTATATATATATACATATATATATATATATATGTGTGTGTGTGTTTCATTTACATACTTTTTT
This sequence comes from Viscum album, assembly GCA_963277665.1. Taxonomy (NCBI): domain Eukaryota; kingdom Viridiplantae; phylum Streptophyta; class Magnoliopsida; order Santalales; family Viscaceae; genus Viscum; species Viscum album. Next base: position 47,945,839 of record OY728152.1, on the reverse strand, counting down.
TCAATACGATAATAAAGACGGAAACAACGTTCATGCGTATGTACGACTTACCGTATCCAGGAACAATATATTCCATTTCATAATTCTATATTATATAGATTATTATAATACACATATAATGTATATACCTGATATTTATATCATTTTTTACATTCTATAATCATTATATAAGTATAAGGACCAAAGATGTAACAAATTAATACACATGCGAAGAACAAAGAAAAATTTACCCGAAGTGAAACTTTAACCACTACTGGAATTTTACACTTTACCAATGGTTCACAACCATTGGTAAAGGTCTGGAAACCAATGGTATATAGTATACCAATGGTTCCCTCAACCGTGGCCAAGTAAGCTATGACAATAGGCCTATACCAACAGTTCTGTGAAAACTGTTGGTATAGGTGTCAAAATAGAAGGTATACCAACAGTTTGCTACAAAACGTTGGCATATGTGTGTTAAAGTATAACATATACCAACGGTTTCACAACCGTTGGTATATGTGTGTTAAACTTATATCAACGGTTGTAAACCACTGGTATAGAGGGGATATGGCAATCCATAAGGCTATACCAACGGTTTTGTTATAACCGTTGGTATAAACCTATACCAACAGTTATAACAAAACCGTTGGTATAGTTATATTATAGAATCTATACCAATGGTTTTGAAAACCATTGGTATACATTTTCTCAACTCCACAGTAGCAGGCACCTCTCCCCTCTCCAGACCTACAACAACACAACTCCACATCAACACAACAATACACCTCCCCCTCTCCAGACCTGCAACAACACCAATTCAAAATCCCCATCCAAAGTATTCAAAAATTAGAATTCATTCCAAAATTTAGAAATTTAGAAATTTATAAATTCAAATGCAATAACACCCATAAGATAAAAATCATACATGTTATAGGAAATTCAATAACACCCATAAGAGTATTCCAAATTTAGAATTCATTCCTCACTCAAACCACAAAACCAACACACATAAGAGTATTCAAAATTTAGAATTCATTACTCAATCAAACCACAACACCAATACACACAAGGGAAAAAACATATATGTTATAGGAAGCACATGGGATGTTTAGTCATGGTCTTAGGTGAAGTATCTTAAAACCAACAGAAAAACTTGGGTAGAGTGGACAAGGATCATGATACCCATAAGATAGACAATGGTAGTGGTCATGTGCTTAGACATAGGATGGGTTATAGGAAGCACATGGGATGTTTATATTCCTATAATGATTATGTATCCATGTATAAATGGTTCCTGACGTGTTAGTGGGAAAAATTGGCCAATCTCGACTTATGATATGGGTTACCGGAATAGCCTACATGTTTTTCATAGACTTTTCAATTAGAATAAGGGGGTATGTGGCTAATTGTAATTTTCTCTCCTGGGTGTGATGTGAGATGAATCCCTATATTTGATAGTGGGTATGAATATTCAATTAAGTCTTTGGTATTGGGTTCCCAAAGGGACTTTGGTTTGGTCCTATATCCCACTTTTTGAGGATGGGATTGAGGTGATCCTTGGGGCTATGGTGTCACCATATGTATTCCTCACCATTGGGGTATTTTTATGAGACTTTGAAACTTATTTTTCAAGAATCTATGTGTAGCCTTGTTGACCAATTTGTTATACGATATTCTTGAGTGTTTATAGGTTTCATATGAAATCACTATATGATATTTATTTGTTGTTTGTTATTGTATAGAATAAATGACCCGTGATTGAGAATTAGAACACGAGTGTTGGTGTATGTTCATGATGGGATGTCGAGACTCATTCCTAATATAATTCATATTTTCTATATATACTATGACCCATTGTGTTTCAATCTATTCCTTGTGAATATTTTCTTCTAATAATGTATGAACAATAGACCATATTTTATTTTTTATCCCTTAATTTCAAGAATCTATGTGTAGCCTTGTGAAGATTTTCTGTATGCCAGTCGTTGTTTTCACTTAAAATGTTGTCCATTTCAAAAAAAAGTGAGACACTTTGAGTGATACTAGTCACACCGTGCCTCAGATTGAGGTGGGATTGACTCGTACCCGTCACAAATGATCCATGGATCGTTGTGCTAAAGTATCAACACAATCCAAATGTGTTTGATCAGTTCTTTGTATGCCAATTGTTGTTTTCACTTAAAATCCTGTCCATTTCAAACAAAAGTCAGACACTTTGAGTGGTACCCATCACACCGTGCCTTGGATTGAGGTAGGGTTGACTCGTACACATCAAAAATGACCTATAGATCGTTTTCCTAATGTATTAACACAATCCGAATGCGTTTGATCAGTTTTCCGTATGCTAGTTGTTGATTTCACTTAAAATGCTGTCCATTTCAAATAAAAGAGAGACACTTTGAGTGATATCAGTCACATCGTGCCTCGGATTGAGGCAGGGTTGACTCGTACACATCAAAAAATACCCATGGATCATTGTGATAAAGTATCAACACAATTAGAATATGTTTGGTTAGTTTTCCGTATGCAAGTTATTGTTTTCACTTAAAATCCTGTCCATTTCAAATAAAAGTGAGACATTTTGTGTGGTACTGGACACACCGTGCCGCGATATGATTCAATAACTACATAAAAGGAGTAGATATGATGAATTCAAATCAAGTTGATTCATATAATCATGACACCTGAATTATATAATGAAAATAGAAAACAAATCAAACTGCAATTATTGGGTATGTCATACCACACACGACACCACCTGGTTGAAGTCAAATCAAAAGAGAAACAAACAATAATAGATGAAAAATATTAAAACTAATTTAAGCCTTACCAATTTGGAGTGTAGAACTAAAAAATTGATTGACTTCAGATGGATCTATAGGGAGGAAGGATTTCTCAGCCTCGGTAAAGAGAGAGGGATCTAGTTTAGACCAAATCAAAACAGAAAATAAAAAAATAGATGAATAACATTAGGACTTACATATTAGAACTAAATAATTGAGTGGGGGGCTGTCCGGGGGGTGGGGGGCTATCCAGGTGGTGCGTGGGGTTGTCTGGGGGGTGGGTGGGCTGTCCGGGTGGTGCGGGGGGCTGTCTGGGGGGTGGGGGGGGGGCTGTCTGGGGTGTGTGGGGGGCTGTCTGGTGGGGGGGGGGTGGGGGGGATGTCTGGGTGGTGGGGGCTGTCCGGGGTAAGGGGGGCAGTCCGGGGTGTTGGGGGGGGGGGGATGTCGGGGGTGGGGCATTCGGGGTGGGGGGGGGGGGTGCTGTTTACTGGGGGGCTGTTCGGGGTGGGGGGGGCATCCCTGGGGTGCGGGGGACTATCCGGGTTGAGGGGGGCTATCTGGGGGGGGGATGTACGGAGTGAATTTTCAGCCACCACAGTCACACAACACCTCTGATTGACATGTCGTCTGGCTGACCATTTCACAATAAACCCACTCTTTGTTGTCGTCTGATTTCACGGTATTCCGAGGTCGTTCGACCTATTATGACCACCCCACACACGCTTTTCAAGCACACCAAACACCTAAAAAACACATATTCTACCATGCCATGAAAACCGTGCATCTGAATGACATGTCGTATTTTCTTACACCTCACGAATAATAATTAGGGTGTTTTTGTGTTATTTCAAGTCATTCTGATATCGTTCGGTATGTATTTGACCGTAAAACGCATGTTTTGGTCATTTACGACACACAGAGTGTGCTTTCGGCCACCACAGTCACACGACACCTCCAATTGACGTGTTTTCTACCCAACCATTTCAAAATTCATCCACCCTTTGTTTTCTTCCGATTTCATGGCATTCTGAGGTTGTTCGGCTGGTTTTGACCACCCCACGCACGCTTTTCAAGCACACCAAACACCTAAAAAATATATATTCAGCCGTGTTGTGAAAATCACATGTCCGAATGATGTGTTGTCTACTCATACACCTCATGAATAATAATTAGGGTGTTTTCGTGTGATTTCAAGTCATTCTGATGTCGTTCGGTATGAATTTGACCGTTAAACGCATGTTTTGGCCATTTACGACACGCAAAGTGCATTTTTGGCCACCATGGTCACACGACACCTCCGATTGATGTTTTGTATGGAATAATATTTTAAAATTAACCCACCCTTTATTGTCGTATGATTTTATGGCATTCCGAGGTCATTCGGCCGATTTTGACCACCCCACGCATGCTTTTTAAGCGCGTCAAACACCTAAAAAACACATATTCAGTCATGCCGCACAAACCGCACGTCTGAATGGTGTTCCGTCTCCTCATACACCTCAAGAATAAAAATTAGGGTGTTTTTGTGTGGTTTCAAGTCATTCCGATGTTGTTCGGTATGAATTTGACAGTTAAACGCATGTTTTGGCCATTTACGATACCCAAAGTGCGTTTTCAGCCATCACGGTCACACAAAACCTCTGATTGATGTGCTGTCTGGTCAACCATTTCACAGTTCACCCACACTTTGTTTTTGTCCGACTTCATGGAATTCCGAGGTCGTACAGCTGGTTTTGACCACTCCACACACGCTTTTCACCAAACACCTAAAAAAACATATTCAGTCGGGTTGTGCAAACCGTGCATCTGAATGATGTGTCGTCTTTTCGTACACCTCACGAATAATAATTAGGGTGTTTTCGTGTGATTTCAAGTCATTCTGATGTCGTTGGGTATGTATTTGACCGTAAAACACATGTTTTGGCCATTTATGACACGCATAGTGCGTTTTCAGCCACCGTAGTCACACGACACCTCCTATTGACAGGTCGTTTGGCCAACCACTTCAAAATTCACCCACCCTTTATTGTCGTCTGATTTCATGGAATTCTGAGGTCGTTCGGCCAGTTTTGACCACCCCCCACACTTTTTAAGCAAGCTAAACACCTAAAAAACACATATTCAGTCGTGCCATGAAAACCGCGCATTCGAATGACGTGATGTCTCCTCGTACACCCCACGAATAAAAATTAGGGTGTTTTGTGTGATTTCAAGTCATTCTAATGTCGTTCGGTATGCATTTGACCATTAAACGCATGTTTTGGCCATTTACGACACGCAGAGTGTGTTTTTGGCCATTGCGATCACACGACACCTCTGATTGACATGTCGTCTAGACAACCATTTCACAGTTCACCCACCCTTTGTTTTCGTCCGATTTCATGGCATTCCGAGGTCGTTCGACTTGTTTTGACCACCCCACGCATGCTTTTCAAGCGCTCCAAACACCTAAAAAACACATATTTAGTCGTGCCGCGCAAACCGTGCATCCGAATTATGTGTCATCTTTTCTTACACCTCATGAATAATAATTAGGGTTTTTTCGTGTGATTTCAAGCCATTTCGATGTCGTTGTGTATGTATTTGACTGTAAAACACATGTTTTGACCATTTACGACACGCACAGTGCATTTTCGGCCACCACGGTCACACGACACCTCTAATTGACGTGTCGTATGTCTGACCATTTCAGAATTCACCCACCCTTTATTGTCGTCTGATTTCATGGCATTCTGAGATTGTTCGGCCAGTTTGGATCACCCCACGCACGCTTTTCAAGCGCGCCAAACACCTAAAAAACACATATTCTGTCGTTTCACGCAAACCACATGTCTGAATGACATTCTGTATCCTCTTACACCTCAAGAATAAAAATTAGGGTGTTTTTTTGTGATTTCAAGTCATTCGGATGTTGTTCGGAATGCATTTGACTGTTAAACACATGTTTTGGCCATTTATGACATGCGGAGTGCATTTTCGGCCATCGCGATCACACGACACCTCTGATTGACGTGCCGTCTTTCCGACCATTTCACAGTTCACCCACCCTTTGTTTTTTTCCAATTTCATTCCATTCCAAGGTCGTTCGTCTGGTTTTGACCACCCCACGAAAGCTTTTCAAGCGCACCAAACACCTAAAAACACATATTCAGTCATACCGCACAAACGGTGCATCTGAATGACGTGTCTTCCTTTTGTACACATCAAGAATAATAATTAGTGTGTTTTAGTGTGATTTCAAGTCATTCTGATGTCATTGGGTATGTATTTGACCATAAAACACATGTTTTGGCCATTTACGACACGCAGAGTGCGTTTTTGGCCACCGCGGCCACATGACACCTCCGATCGACGTGATATCTAGCCGACCATTTCAAAATTCACCCACCATTTGTTTTTGTCGGATTCCATGGAATTATGAGGTTGTTAGTCAGGTTTTGACCACCCCATGCACGCATTTCATGCGCACCAAACACCTAAAAAACACATATTCAGCTGTGTCGCGCAAACTACATGTCTGAATGACGTTTCATCTCCTCATACACCTCATTAATAATAATTAGGGTGTTTTGGTGTGATTTAAAGTCATTCTGATGTTCTTCGGTATGCATTTGACCGTTAAACGCGTGTTTTGGCCATTTATGACATGCAGAGTGAATTTTTGGCCACTTCGGTCACACAACACCTCCGATTGACATGTCATATGGATGACCATTTTACAATTCACCCACCCTTTATTGTCGTCTGATTTCATGGCATTCCGAGGTCGTTCGGCTGGTTTTGACCACCCCATGCACGCTTTTCAAGTGCGCCAAACACGTAAAAAACACATATTCAGTCGTGCCGTGAAAACTGCGTGTCCGAATGACGTTCTGTTTCCTCATACACCTCATGAATAGAAATTAGGGTGTTTTTGTGTGATTTCAAGTCATTCCGATGTCATTCGGTATGCATTTGACTGTTAAACGCATGTTTTGGCCATTTATGACACGCGGAGTGCGTATTCGGCCATCACGGTCACACGACACCTCTGATTGACGTGTCGTCTGCCCGACCATTTCACATTTCACCCACCCTTTGTTTTTGTATGATTTTATGGAATTCCGATGTCGTTCGGCCAGTTTTGACCACCCCACACACGCTTTTCATGCGCGCCAAACACCTAAAAAACACATATTCAGTCGTGCCGCACAGACCGCACATACGAATGACGTGTCGTATTCTTTTACACCTCACGAATAATAATTTGGGTGTTTTTGTGTGATTTCAAGTCATTCTGATGTCGTTGGGTATGTATTTGACTGTAAAACACATGTTTTGTCCATTTACGACACACAGAGTGCGGTTTCAGCCACCTCGGTCACACAACACCTCCGATTGACGTGCCATCTAGACAACCATTTAAAAATTCACTCACCCTTTATTTTATTCCTATTTCATGGCATTATGAGGTCGTTCGGCTGGTTTTGAACCCCCCCCCCCCCCCACGCATGCTTTTCAAGCGCACCAAACACCTAAAAAACACATATTCAGCCGTATCGTGTAAATCACGCATCTGAATGACGTGTCGTCTCCTCGTACACCTCACAAATAATAATTATGGTGTTTTCATGTGATTTAAATTTATTATGATGTTGTTCAGTATGCATTTGACCGTTAAACGCAAGTTTTGGCCATTTAGGACATGCGTAGTGCTTTTTCATCCACCGCGGTCACACGATACCTCTGATTGACGTGTCGTATGGACGACCATTTCATAATTCACCCACCCTTTATTGTCGTGTGATTTCATGGCATTATGGAATCATTCGATCGGTTTTGACTACCCCACGCATGCTTTTCAAGCACGCCAAACACCTAAAAAACACATATTCATTCATGCCGCGCACACCGCACTTCCTAATGACGTGTTGTCTCCTCATACACCTCAATAATAAAAATTAGGGTGTTTTTGTGTGATTTTAAGTCATTATGATGTCGTTCGGTATGCATTTGACCGTTAAACGCGTGTTTTGGCCATTTACGACATGCGGAGTGCGTTTTTGGCCATCACGGTCACACGACACCTCTGATTGACGTGTCGTCTAGCTGACCATTTCACAGTTCACGTACCCTTTGTTTTCGTCTGATTTAATGGAATACCAAGGTCATTCGGCTGGTTTTGACCACCCCACGCACGCTTTTCAAGCGCACCAAACACCTAAAAACACATATTCAGTCGTTCCATGTAAACCGCACATCCAAATGAAATGTCGTCTTTTCTTACACCTCACGAATAATAATTAGGGTGTTTTCGTGTGATCTCAAGTCATTCTGATTTATTTGGGTTTGTATTTGACGGTAAATCACATGTTTTGGCCATTTACGACACGCAGAGTGCATTTTAGGCCACCACGGCCACACAACACCTCCGATTGACATGCCGTTTGGCCGACCATTTCACAATTCACCCACCCTTTGTTGTCATCTGATTTTAGGGAATTCTAAGGTCATTCGGCTAGTTTTGACCACCCCACGCACGCTTTTCAAGCACGCCAAACACCTAAAAAACACATATTCAGCTGATGTCGTTCGACATACATTTGACCGTTAAATGTATGTTTTTTCCATTTATGACATGCAGAGTGCGTTTTCGGCCACCGTGGTCACACGACACCTCTGATTGACATGACGCCTAGCTGACCATTTCACAATTCACCCACCCTTTGTTGTCGTCCGATTTCATGGAATTACGAGGTCGTTCGGCCGGTTTTGACCACTCCACGCACGCTTTTCAAGCGCATCAAACACCTAAAAAACACATATTCAGCTGTTCCACACAAAACGCGCATCTGAATGATGTGTCGTCTCCTTTTACACCTTACAAATGACCCATAGATTGTTGTGTTAATGTATCAAGACAATCTGAATATGTTTGGTTGGTTTTCCATATGCGAGTTGTTTTTACTTAAAATGGTGTCCATTTTAAACAAAAGAGAGATATTTAGAGTGATACCTACCACAACATGCCTTGGATTGAGGCGGGGATATCCTTTAAACGTCTCAAATGACCATTGGATCATTTTCATAAAGTATCAACACAATACAAATACATTTGGTCTGTTTTTCATATGTCAGTTGTTGTTTTCACTTAAAATGTTGTCCATTTCAAACCAAAGTGAGACACATTGAGTGATACCGGCCACACCGTGTCTTGGATTGAGGCGGAGTTGACTCGTACTCGTCAAAAATGACCAATGTATTGTTGTCCTAAAGTATCAACACAATCCAAATGCGTTTGATCGGTTTTCCATATGTCAGTTGTTGTTTTCACTTAAAATCTAGTCCATTTCCAATAAAAGTGAGACACTTTGAGTGGTACCGGCCACACCATGCCTTAGAAAACATCCCACCCCCTCACCCCTGACAGCCCCCCACCCCTCACCCTTGACATCCCACCACTCACCCCTGACAGCAACCCCACCTTCCGGATAGCTCCCCCTCACCCCGGACAACCCCACCCCCCGGAACGCCCCCCTCACCTCAGACAACCCCCACCCCCCAGACAGCCCCCACCCCCCAGACAGCCCCCCTCACCCCGGAAAGCCCCCAACCCCCAGACATCCCCCCACCCCCCGGATATCCCCCATCTCGGATAGCCCCTACCCCCGGAAAGACCCCCCACCCCCCAAACAGCCCCCCGCACCACCCAAACACCCCCCCCCCCGCACCACCCGGACAGCCCAACCACCCCCCGGACATCCCCCCCTCAACCCAGACTGCCCCCACCCCCCGAACATGCCCCCAACCCCCCAGAAATCCCCCACCATGACATCCCCCAAACACCCCGGACAACCCCCCACCCCCAGCCGGACAGCCCCCCACCCCGGACAGCCCCCGCCCGCCCAGACAGCCCCCACCCCCCGTACAGCCCCCCGCACCACCCGGATGGCCCCCCACCCCTCGGACAGACCCCCCTCACCCCAGACAGCCCCCAACCCCCCAGAAACCCCCTCACCCCGAACAACCCCCCCACCCCGGACAACCCCCCAACCCCCGGACAACCCCCCGGATAATCCCCCACTGCCCGTACATCCCCCCGCACCACCCAGATAGCCTCCCCACCCCCCGGACAGCCCCCTCCTCACCCCGGACAGCCCCCAACCCCCCCAAACAGCCCCCACCCCTGACAACCCCCCTGTCCCCCTCACCTCGGACAACCCCCCCAACCCCCCAGACAGCTCCCCACCTCAGACAACCCCCACCCCCCAGACAGCCCCCTTCACCCCCCGGACAGCCCCCCTCACTCCCCTAATTCCAAGAGGGTTCATTTTCATTTCACAAATTCAATCATTTGAAACTACTTAGAAAACATTAAATAGTTCTACTCATTTCGTTCAAATCAAGTTATTTCATTCTTTGAATAAAAAACTAAGAAAAATTCTCAATTTCATGAATTCATTCTTTAAATATTCTTTGAAAATAAATCTAAACAGTCATGGAACTGAATAATTCATAAAAAGTTGAAAGATGTCAAAATTATAGTCATCAAATTCATGACTTGTTCAATTCAATGAGAATAGGATTAACTAATATTTCACAAGGAATTTCAAGGAAAACATTCATAGAAACTTTATTAAAAATTAATAAACACATATAAATGAATTACCAAGTAACAATTAATTACAAGATGAAGAAAAATCATAAAAACACATACTTAGAAAATATGGAATCCAACCACAACGAATCTAAGATGTTTCACCTCCGAGGGAGGGTTAAAGATTTAATTAATTAAATGGATCTGATGGGATGGAGAAAATCTAGGTTAAATCAAAATAGAAAAAAAATACACATAAAAATCAAAACACAAAACTAAAATATTAGATGAATAACAATAATAATAAGGTAACACTTAAAGATTTTAAGTGTAGAAAGAAGAAAATACCTGATTTGAGAGATGGATCTGATGGAGATTTAGCAGTTCGGATGGGGAAAGTCGAGCGAGGTTGGCCTGCTGTTGCACATTCAGTTCTGTTCGTGAATGAGGAGGGGCTGCTAATTGGGAAAAAATTTTCCCAATGGTTTTTAAAAACCGTTGGGAAAGAGTGCCTATCCCAACTGTTTATATAGAACCATTGGTAAAATCTCCTAAAAAACAAGCTTTTACCAATGGTTCTATAGAACCGTTGGTAAAGCCTCCTACAATAAAGCTTTTCCCAATGGTTCTCTAGAACCTTTGGTAAAGGCTTCTACAAACAGGCCTATACCAACGGTTTTTTTAAACCATTGGGATAAAAGCGTTGGGAAAACATCCATTTCTAGTATTGTACATATGATCATTAACAAGTGGGTAATATAAGGTAATAATAAAACCATAGATGGTATTGTGTATAATAATATACTTCTGTAAAATATTTATAATAAAATTATATTTATTATATAGGAATCTTGTTCGAGTACGGAGAGAGTCAAGACACAAGGTAAGGGGATTTCATCTCACTTTTAATTTCTATGAGATACAAGCTATGTTCTCAAATCTTTCATTTTGTGTGGTGTATATACTGAACATGATTTTATTCTATGTATCTTGTACTTAAATTTATTGGGATTCACATAACCATTCTATGATCCTTATTTCATGGGGTTTAACTTTCAAATGTTACCAAATTGGTAAAACAGTTTTGTCTCAATTTTCCTTCTTTGAGACTCATGTTTTGTTACGAACCTAAATCTTTTTTGAGGTGACTATATTCTTATTTTTCATGAAATATCATGAATATAAATATTTTCATGATATTATATGATTCATGTATTTTAATTTCCTTTCATGGAGAGTATGAACCAAACATAGCAAGTTATATGAGTTGATCAAGAAAATATCATTGATTTTCAAGGTTGTTTATATTTATGCTTCATTTGATGAAATATTATGATAAATCTATCAAAAATATTCATAATTTTACTTATAATCTTTTATTTCATGATATAATAATGTATTGGTACCATATTTTACTCTTTGGTACATAAGATAGTTAAGAATGTGTTTTTAGGAAAACCTGACTTTATACTTTATTTTGTTGGAAATATTTGTTTTCTGAAAAGGTATTCCAAGAATATTATACCATTATAAAATAATATTTAAAAGACATTTTTACCCTTTTTTCTTTTACCAATATCTTCAAGGGAATATTCTTGTCGCTTTCTGAACAATGCACTTTTCTAACCTTTTTACCGTGTAAAAGGAATGTTCTTTTGACCTCATACTCCATGTACGGATTTACCCACCGTTATTTCTTCGAATCTCCCTTTTCATTTTTAAAAGGTTAATATTGAATAAAATGTTTTTAAAATATATTTTCAAAGAACATGGCTTTAATTTTTTTTTCAAACTTCCTTTATATGTTTTTAATAAAAATGGTTTTCAAAATGTTTTTAAGATTCTTTTATATGTTTTAAAGAAAAATTGTTTTCAAAATGTTTTCAAGATTCTTTTATAGGCTTTCAAGAAAAATGGTTTTCAAAATGTTTTCAAGATTTTTTTATAAGTTTTCAAGAAAAATGGTTTTCAAAACGTTTTCAAGATTATTTTATATGTTTTCAAGGAAAATGGTTTTTAAAAAACGTTTTCAAGCTCTATTTATAAGTTTTCAAAGTATTTTCCAAGAAATGGTTTTAAAAACGTTTTCAAGATTTCTTTATATGTTTTCAAAGTGTTTTTGAAGAAAATGGTTGTTAAAATGTTTTAAATCTTATTTTATAAGTTTTCAAGTAAAATTATTTTCAAAATTATTTCATAAGTTTTCAAGGTATTTTCTAAGAAAATGATTTTAAAATGGTTTTATATATTAAAAAGGATTTTTCAAACAATAAAGGATATTTTCTTCAAGAAAGATTTTTATAGGATATTTCAAAATTATTTTCCATCTAAGATGACATCTATTGATGCTACTCATGCCTTTATAGGAAATTATTTAAAGGTTCCATTCATATCCTTTCTATAAATGAGTTATGATTAATGCCATTGTCTTTATGAAAACCATTTCTCCTTCATGTGTTATACGTATATGAAATTAATTTCTCTTTTACGAGTTATGATTTTTATGAAATGATTATGAAACCTGTAAGTTTTTCCACAGGTTATGATATGTTTACATTCTTATGATACCCATTTCATTTCATGGCTTATGATATGTTTATTTATAATCTTTTGGAACATGTATATATGATTTCATTATGTGACGGGCGGGACCTATATATCCCTCCAATGAATTGGGTAAAGTTTTATATCTCATGATATAAACTAAGATGGTCTTGGAAGTGAACCTTGACTATTATGATGGCCATGGGAGTGAACCATGACTACTAAGATGATATGAGGAGTGAAATCATGCTACTATGATGTCCATGGGAGGGAACCATGACTACTATGATGATATGAGGAGTGAAAGCACACTACTAAGATAGTATTAGCAATGATGCCTTGGATACTATGGAAATCATTATATGCTGATGTGTTTGCCACAATTTCATGTCTTACTCCTATGTTATTCTTTCATGGCTTATGTCCTTTACTTCCTTTTTATTCATGTCTTATTAACTACCAAGATTTATGCCATGATTCATGTATATGATCTTTGATATGCAGGGTATGATCTTATATTTTTGTGATCACAATATCATACCCTTATGCTCATGTTTAAGCTTAAATGTCTCCCTTTTTTACACTTACTGAGTATTTGAGCTCACCAATTTTTATGTTTCCTTCCCCAGTTTGTGAAGATATGTATTATGTTTGATGTGTTTAAGAAAAGTTCTAGTCAAGAAGAACTAAGTGGGAGATAATGTATCTTCTATATGTATCATTTTTTATGTTTCCATGTTTCCAAAGGAACTATACCAACTATGATCTTTGGGCGTTTGTTTGTATAATGTTTAAGTATTCCGAAAAAGTTATGTAATGTTAATTTTTGAAAAGAGGGGATCACTATACACTCTATTTATATATGTTATATGTTATATTTATTATGTATTTAATATTATGTATTCCTTTTACAAAACATTACTTTTTTACTTTCCATTTGGTGAAAATATGATAATTTTGTTTGAGGAAGTGTGGACTACCACCCCCTCAAAGCGATGTGATTCGTTCACACATTATATGAAATGTATAAAGGATGAGTTTAGTGAACTTATATGATATATATATAAAATTATAATTATAATTTAATTATATTATATACATATATAAATATAGGTAATTTTATTTATTTCTTCCAATACGATAATAAAAATAGAAACAATGTTTATACGTACGTACACCTTACTGTCTCCATAAATGGTGTATTCCATTTTGTTCTTATATATTATATATATTATTATAATACGCATATAATTAATATAAATTTTATTTATATCATGTTTTACATTCTATAATCATGATATAAGTACAAGGACCAAAGATATAACAAATTGAGATACATACGAAGAACAGAGAGAATATTACCCGAAGTGAAACCTTAACATTGGATTGTTAATAGGAGGATAATATAAGGTAATGATAAAACCATATATGGTATTACATATAATTATATGGTTATTTAAAATATTTATAATAAATTTATATTTATTATATAGGTGGTTTTAATGAGTATGATGAGAGTCAATATACAAGGTAATGAAAATTTCATCTCACTTTATTTCTTTGAAATATGTGCCTTATTAACCACTCACTTATTTTGTATGGTTTATGTACTTACCATGATTGTATTATATGTAACTTATACTTAAATTTATGTTATTTACATAACCATTTTATGAAATTTCATTCATGGGGTTTAAGTTTCAAAAGTTACCAAAATGGTAAGATAGTTTTGTCTCAATTTTCCATCTTTGAGACTCATGTTTTGTTATGCAACTAAATTATTTTTTGAGGTGTGTATACTTAAATTTTAAATGTTATATCATGAATTTAATTATTTTAATGACAATTTATGCTTCATGTAATTTCATTTTCTTACATGGAGAGTGCGATCCCAAGTTACCAAGTAGTAAGAGTTTATTGAAACAATCTCATCATTTTTGACATTATTAATGATTATGCTTCCTTTGATGAAATATTATAATACATATCCCAAGTCATTCATGAATTTTATCCTCCTATGTATATTAATTCTATATTCTTGCATTAGTACCATTTTTCTACTCTTTGAGGCATAATATAGTTAAGAAAGTGTTTTTTAAGAAATACCTACTTTACCCTCTCTTGGTTTGGAACTATTTGTTCCTTAAATACCATGTTTTCTAAAAAGGGTTTCCAAGAATATCATAAAATTACACTATAATAATTTAAAGAATTTTTTTCCATTTTTTTATTTTACCATTTTTTTCAAAGTAATATTATTGTCGTTTTCCAAACAAGGTATTTTTTAACCTTTTACGTGCAAAAGGAATGTTCTTATTACCTCTATGACATGTATGGATTTACCTGCCATCAATTATGTGAAGCTTAATTTGCATGTTTAAAATGTTTTTTAAAAAATAAATTTCAAAGAGATTATTTTAAAATTATTTTCAGGATTTCTTTATAAATTTTTAAAGTATTTTTCAAGGAAAATGATTTTCAAAATGTTTTCAAACTTCATTTATAAGTTTTAAAGGGAAATAGTTTTTAAAAAAAATTCAAGATTATTTCATATGTTTTCAAGTAAAAATATTTTCAAAACATTTTAAATATTTCTTTATAAGTTTTCAAATTTATTTTCAAAGAAATGGTTTTCAAAAAAAATTCAAGATTTCTTTTAAAATTTTTAAAGTGTTTTCAAAGAAAAATGTTTTAAAACATTTTAAAGATTATTCTATAAGTTTTCAAGGAAAACGTTTTTCAAAATGAATTAAAATATTATTTATATGTTTTCAAGGTATTTTTAAGAAAATTATTTTCAAATGTTTTTATGCATTAAAAATCACTTTTCAAATGAAAATGCATATTTTCCTTAAGATTTTTTTAAAAAGATATTTCAAAATTATTTTTCATCTCAGACCACATCTGTTGATATTAATCATGATTTTATAGTAAATGATCTAAATGTTCAATTAGTATTATTTATATGAATGGTTATTCTTAATGTCATTGTCTTTATGAAACCCATTTCTATTTCACAGGTTATATTTTTGAGAAACCCGTTTCTCTTTCATGGGTTATATGCTTTTGAAACCTACTTCTTTTCATGGGTTATGTTTATGATAAAATGATTATGAAACCTGTATCTTTCCACAGGTTCTGATATGATTACATGTTTATAGTAACCATTTCATTTCATGGGTTATGATATAGTTATTAATGATCTTGTGGCACATGTATATATGATTTCACTATAAGATGGCTAGGACCCATATCTCCCTCCAATGCATTGGGTAAAGATTTGTATCTCATTAGATAGTATTGGGTGTAATGGGAAATTAAATAGGTTAAGTATTACGTGGATAGAATAGGAAATGAACTTGATTCAGTATTATAGGGTTGTAATGGGGAGTGAACTATGTTCAGTAATACAGGGCAAGAACAGGGTGTGAACCTGATTCAGTAAAGGACTTTGTCCACTAAGATGGCCTCAACAACAATGCCTTGACTACTAAGGAAATCATATTATATGCTTATGTGTTTTCCAAAATTCAATGTTTTATTCCTATGTATGCTTTCATGGATTATGTTATTTATTTTCTTTTGATTCATATCTTATGAACTACCAAGTTTTATTCCATGCTTCATGTTTATGATCTTTGATATACAAGGTATGATCTTCTAATGTTTTGATAATGATATCGTACCCCTATGATCATGTTTATACTTACATTTCTACCTTATTTACCCTTACTGATCATATGAGATCACCCCTTTTTATGTTTCCTTCCCCAGGTTACAAAGATATGTATTAAGTATGATGTGTCTAAGAAGGGTACTAGTTGTGAAGAACATAGTGGGAGATAATGTAGCTCACTTATGTACCGGTGTTTATGTTTCCATGTTTCCAAAGACACTAAACTAATATAGTATTTAGGTGTCTATTTTTATAATGTTTTAAGTATTCCAAAAATGTTATGTAATGTTAATGTATGAAAAGTGAGGTTCTCTATAGTAGTTTTTTACTCTTGCATTGTAGGCATCAAGAAGAGTCTATAGTCTGTTATTTTCTTCAAAAACACCTCGCTTAGTGTTTTTTTTCTTTTCAATTTCATTAAATTTGAAAGAAAGTTTAGGCATATAAATGATACAAGGATTAATGAGTCCAAATCATATTTCACTAGGTTTTACCTTTATATAGTTGTACAAAATATGAATAGTTTTCTCTCAATAGATAAATAAATCATTCTGACCCTTTTACTACATAAATCATTTGATTAACCAAACCCATTATTTATTTTTTACTTTTATTTCTTCCATCTTAATGAGTATATTTATAGTTTTTTTCTTTATAAAATAGTTTGTGGGATTCTAAGTCAAACTATACATTTTAAAAGAAAACCATTACCTTATGATAAAATTATTATTATTGAATAACTTAATAAATATTAATTTTTTTGAATATATCATATATAATTATTAATATTCTATAATAGAGATAAGAAAAATTGTAAATATGTTATTTAGACAATCTGTTAAGTGATCAAAGGTTTCCCTATGGGTGGAAAAATTCTTGATTTAGGTTTTTTAATTAAATGGGTGTTGATTGATTTATTTATTTAGGGATCTTGCATAAATCAATTTGAAACTCGGCCTACCCATGACCATAACATCATATCTTTTGGGGGAACATAAGTCACAAACAACAAAATGAACATGAATAGAAATTAAAAATAAGAACACGAGAGATTTACCTGATTTGACGATGTGGCTAATATATGGGAGAAATTGGGTAAGACTTATTTACCTTCTCTGGATAAATCATTGAAGTATTACAAGTTAAATTTTATAGTAGGGAGATGAGATATTTAAAGATGAAAATCAAAATAGTCAAAGGTTGGTTCATTGAAAAATACTACATATGAGGCCTTTAATAATGCTAGAAAAGGGATTTGTCGGTGGAAAAAACATTGACAATCTAAGCGATGTTAAAATAATGAAGCCTTTATCAGTACTAGGAAAAGTTATGATAAATACCCCATTTATCATCACTTTTGGTAGTGCTCAAAAAGGACAAGTTGCTACTATAAAGTTACAACATCCTTGTAGCAACCTAACCCAATCAGAAAACCAAAAAAATAGAAATATAAATATACAAAAAAATTGTATTTAAAGAAAAATATAACATTTAATTATCATTTAAATTAAAAAATTACATCCAAAATATTTACATTGATGTGATATCTACAATTAATAAAAAAAATTACAATAATTATAAAAAATAACGACACTTATAGAAGGATTTCTCCAAAATTCAACCTTCATACAAAATATTTTCCTTATAATAAACCCAATGTTGATTTAGCAACAATAATTAAAAAAATAAATAAATTATATTTTAATCTTATATAATCCACATATGATAAATTATATTGTTTATTACTATATATATTAATGATATTATCAGTTAATCATGTATAATATTGATGTATGGTCAATTTCTGCATGTCAAAAATGAATTATGAATCGTTTTCCTAAATTTTGAAAAAAGTGCGTGCTTTTTTTCTTGGTTTGGGACACGCGATACACGTTTTAAACTAAAATGACACCTTTATATTTAAAACATGCACTTTGAGTCATATTGACCATATCATGTGTCATATTGACACACAGTTGACTCCTATACATCATAAATGAATTATTGATCATTGCCCTAAATTTTGAAAATAATAAGAACTCATTTTCTTGGTTTTGGCTATGTGACATGCATTTTAAACTAAAATGACCACTTTATATTAAAAATAGGAACTTCGATTCATATCAAACACATCATATTTTGTATTGTTGTGGGGTCAATTCCAACATTTTAAAAATGATTTATGGATTATTTTCCTAAAGTTTGAAAAGAATCTAGGATCTTTTTCTCATGTTTTGTCCAGTTAAATGCATTTTAAACTAAAATGATATTTTTATATTGAAAACACATAATTTGAGTCATACCAGCCACATCATGCATCAGATTGATGTGAGGTAGATTCCTACATGTCAAAAATGAACTGTGTATCATTATACAAAAAGTTTAAAACAATAAAAGATTATTTTCTTTGGTTTTTATATGTGATTCACATTTTAAACTGAAATGGAACTTTTATATTGAGAACATTCACTTCGAGTCATATTGGTCACATCATGTCATATTTATGTATGGTCAATTCCTACATGTCAAATATTAATTATGGATCATTTTACTAAAGTTTTAAAACAATAAGATCTTGTTTGATATTTTTTGGATAGTGACATGTGTTTTAAACTAAAATAACACTTTTATATTGAAAACATGAAATAAAAATCATACTGACTACATCATGCATTAGATTGACGTGCAATAAATTCCTACACATAAAAAATAAATTATGGATCATTTTACAATTTTTTGAAAATAATACGACCTTGTTTTCTTGGTTTTAGATATGCGATGTTTGTTTTAATCTAAAATGAAACTTTTATATTGAAAACATGTACTTTGAGTCATACCAACCACATAATGTATCATATTGATGTGTGGTCAATTAATATACATAAAAAAATAATTATGTATCATTTTACCAAATTTTAAAAATAATATAATATTGTTTTCTAATTTTTGGTTATGCGATGCACATTTTAAAATAAAATGACACTTTTATATTGAAAATACGCACTTCAAGCCATACTGACCACATCGTTTGTTAGATTTATGTGAAACTGATTTTTATAAATCAAAAAAAAATTATGGATTTTGTTCAAAACATTTGAAAACAATTTGAGATAATTTTCTTGGTTTTGGCTATGTGACATTCATTTTAAAATAAAATGACACTTCTATGTTGAAAACACGCACTTTGAGTCATACCTGCCAAGTTTTATATTGGATTGATGTATGATAAATTATTACACATCAAAAATTAATTATGGACTATTTTATTAAATTTTTAAAATAATATGAGTTTGTTTTCTTAGGTTTTTCTATGTGACACATTTTAAACTAAAATGACACTTTTATATTGAAAACACATACTTTGAGTCTTACCGGCCATATCATGTGTTAGATTTATATGTGGTTGATTACTACACATCACAAATTAATTATGGAATGTTATCCTAAAGCTTGAAAATAATCCATGATCATTTTCTCAGTTTTAGATATGTGATTCACATTTTAAACTTAAATGATACTTTTATATTAAAAACACACACTTCGAGTCCCACAGGACATATAGTGTGTCATATTGATGTGTAATCAATTCTCAAACTTCACAAATGACTTATGGATATTTTTACTATTGTATCAAAAAAATTTGAATATTTTTTCTCATATTTTAGTGTGTGATGTGTTTTTAACTAAAATTTCAATTTTAAACAAAAAACAAATATTTCAAGTTATATCGGTCACATTGTGTATCATATTGAGGTAAAAATAATAAAAACATGTCAAAAATGAATTATGGATAATTTTAACAAAGTATCAAAACAATTTGAATTCATTTTCTTAGTTTTGAGTATGACATGTGTGTTTTGAACTAAAATGTCAATTTTAAACTAAAAACATTCACTTTGAGTCATATTGGGAACAACATATATCACATTGTGGTGAAATTGATTCCTACATGTCACAAATTACTTATGGGTCATTTTTATAAAGTATAAAAATTATATGAATGGGTTATATCACTTTTGATTATGTGATGTGTGTTTTTATCTAAAATATAAAATTTAAACTAAAAACATACACTTCGAGTCATACCAGGTACATAATATATCTAATTAAGGTTTGGTTGATTATTATATGTCACAAATTACTTATGGATTGTCTTTATAAAGTATAAAAGTAATATAAATCTGTTTTCTTGGTTTTGAGTGTGTGAAATGTGTTTCAAACAAAAGTTTCACTTTTAAACTAAAAATACATACTTCAAGTCATACCGGGAACACTGTGTATCAAATTGAGGTACAGATGATTCCTACATGTCATACCATTTCTTATTTTTCTCAAAATAAGGTACTCTTGAATTGGACCACATCCGTGATGATAAGAAACTCTCACCATGGATGTGATCCATTTTAAGAGAACATACTTTTGATAACAACACACCTTCAACCCTCACACCATTTATTTTCATATTAAAGTATTATATCTATAAAAATTAACTAAATGAGTATAAAAACTATAGAAATTAACTAAAGAATAATATATAAAATGATGAGAAAATTAACTAAATAAATAGTATAAAGTTACCTTTTCATGAGGTTTGTATAAATTATTGACCCATTTACCTATCACCATTATCTCAGTTGCATCCTAGAAGTCTAATATCTCCTGATCAAAAGCAGTTCCAAACATGTTACTAGCTCTACCAGAATCCATAGAGCATAACCCTCTATTATACTTCTCCTTGAGAAACAAGTTAAAAATAATATATAAGAATTACGATACTAATGATTCACATCCCAAATGTATCTATAAGGTCATAGACCATAATAGATCACAAACATAATAGGTAATAACCTAAATTTGATGCTGAAAAAATTATGACCCCATGCACTCTTCCCACTCATATATAAATAAATTTACATCTTCTTTTGAGTATACAGATTGTTGGAAATCTTGGGAGTATTGAGAAAATATATAAAAATAAATGATTAAAAACATTTTTAATGAAATTTTAATTACCTTTGTAAATTACATGTTTGGGGATGCCGGTATTTTGATGATATATGATGTCTTTCATAAATTTTCAACCACAATATCTACAATTTTTGTTGTTATTTTGCTTTAAACACTACAGAAACATTTACTGAAATAAGTAAATTGTTTTGATAGTTACATATTACTATATATACCTTAATATTTTTCTATTTGAATAAATTCATAAGCTTCCTATGTTTAGTACCCTAATTCATACCATGATTTAGATTATATTTATTTATCATCCTATCATAACAAAATTATCATTAAAATAAAAATTAAAACATACAATTATGAGTTTATCTATAAAATTTTGATTATAGTTCATTAAAAATTCAAAATAGACATCATGTGTGGTTGGTTTTATGGAAATCCATGAATTATATCCAAAAAATAAACATTTGGGGTATCCAAATTGATTGTAATTATAATCCAATGATTCCTACAAAAAAAATAATGAAAAAAAATAAAAATATATTTTATATGATTAGATTGTATATTTTTACCTTTGAATTATAGGCATAAATAAGAGTTCGTAATCTATTATTTTCTTCACAAATTCCTCATGTAACGATCTGACCCAAGATCCACTAAACCGGTGCCCCAATATGGTGGGTCACATGGCCTCACGCATGCCTCCATGTATGCGAGAGGCTACCAACTAGTAGTGAGAGTACAAGGTGGTATAGTGGGAAGAATATACCCTCATATCTAAGTGGAACAACAAATATAATAAATAAGAATACAACAATGGAAGCATATATAAATAGACACTATAACAATAGGACCAGTAACCCACCATAGTGGAAGCATGATACAACCGAATGGAACAAGAGAAACAAATATGATAAACCATGGAAGCGCAAATAACCAAGAAACGGTAATAATATCGAAATCCAAAGGTTGAGTCATATACACAATGATGTCGTGGAATGTTGATATACAAAAAGGGGAAACATGGAACATGCATATACAACATTCTATACAAAAACAAAAAAAAATCCAATAGAATGCTCCACTAGAATCTCGATCATAGGCTCAATCCACTAATCTTGTAATCTTTACTATAATAAAAATTAATCAAGTATTTGTAGTAAGGTGCTTTCCCTTATCCATACCTGGAGACATGTAATCTACTCGGGTACCAAAAGTGTCTTGAATAAGGTGTGAGATCAAATCATAGTAGGCCACCACCAAGGGTGTCTAGAAGTAATCTATCATGTGTACATAGAAACTATAGTGTGTAGGTATAGAATAATAAAAAAAAGATGAATAAATAAATACCAGCCAACTCAGGTTCCTACAGGACACCTGGCTGGCTCAACCTACTTTGGAATAGGCCGATAGAAAATTCCAATTAGTAACCATACATATATATAGTAATAATATATATATATATATATCTTATAGTTATATAATGTATACACCTTTATGCATTAAGTACTTGAGGATGTAAGTAGGAACATACATGGATACTAGGTGCTAGATAGACCTGGGACGTAACTCAAGCATCCACAACTAGTCTAATAAGTTATAGGATCAAGAGAAGGGAACATTACCTGAATCTCATAATGAATGTGAGTCATCATGATATAAAATCGAGATAGGTGGGTCAAGACTTCATCCCCAACACCTGATATAGAGGAACATGGAACATCATTCCCATCACCCAAAGCAAGTATTACGGTGAGAGATGTCATGCTCAACACCTGATGTAAGGGAGAATGAAATGTCATGATCAACAAGTCCATTAACCATCATTCCATAACCAATATAAATGTAATACTCATAATAATAATAATAACATGAGGTAACACCTCTAATGAACTTATAATCAGTAATCCCAATATAACCAAGGTATCGTTGTTCATAGAAAGTATATAACATAACATGCATCACATTCCATGCCCTTTACACCCATTTTTATTCATTATAATTAATAAATTTAATTAATTTAAGCATGAAAACCCATCTCTATGTTAAGATGTTCAATTATAAGGAAATAAAATTCCATTTCAATATAATCAAATCACTTAGAAGGTGATTTGGTCAACTAAACAACCATATAAAGGGGGAAAATTATATTTACTATCCAAGATAAACACTTATAAAGTGTTCTAATCCATTAAAATTCAATGTAAAATAGGGAATTACACTTAGAACACCCAAAGTCGTAGCTATGGTTGAGGTTTAAATCCTCTAACTACATGGTAAGGGTCCATGAGAGTATAAAATCACGCATATAATTATTTAGAAACAAAGAGCACAATTTAAGGCAATACACAATAAAGGACAATGTGCGGCATGAAAATGTAGATATGAAAACAAATCAACTTTTAGGGAAAAAAATGGACCAACAACCTTAGGGATATAAATGAATCCTCATACAATATCGACTTCAGATTTGAAGTAGATTAGAATAAAAATGAATAAAGGTCCAACACCTGAAAAATAGTGTGAATGAGATCACACAAAAATAACACAAGAGATGGGATGGGAAACTAAAATATAAAGTAATTGGATTCTATATCTTACCAATAGGAATCCAATTATTTTAATGTTGAATGATTTGAAGTCCATATTTGATATCCCATAGGGCATTGTTAATTCCTATATGGTTACCAAATTTAGAAATTTAAAAATACGAAACAAATAAACCACTAAACTATATGGTGGTATGGGAATTGCAAGTTTGAGGTATAACCAAAATATATAGGGTTATAGAAAATATTAATTAAATAAAATATACTAAAACTAATTATGATTTGAAAAAAATAAATCTAAACTATTGAGGATGTGATTTGTGGTGAAAATGGGAGAATAAAATATAAAATGGGTGTTTGGTAGCAATGAATCTAGGTTTATGGTATGAAAAGGTCTAAAATAATTAATTAACAAGTATATAGTTTTCAGAATCAGGTTCTAGTGAGTCCAATGGTCATGGTAAAATCCCTCCATCCTAGGTTCTCCTTTTCTCATGGACAGGTAATTTAGATTGCAAAGAATGGGTAACCCAAAACCTAATTTAAACATAAGGAAAGGAAAAACCCAATTTTCATTGTGGAAGTATAAACAATAGATCACACATTAGATAAATTCATTCAATCAACTTAGGTAATGTACATGATCAAAGAAAGAAAGAAATTAAACCCTTTTCCTAACTCCACTCACAATGGCCATGTAAAAAGAATCAGGGAAGAGATAGAATTGAATAATGCATTTAAAATCACAATATATATTGAAATAAAAAATAAAATACCTCATAAAATCAATTTCTTTTCATCATTCACAACAAAACAAAAATAAATAACCCCTCATTCTATCCATGAGAGGGTATAGAAAAATAATAAAGAAAATCATACATAAAAGCTATAGTAGATGGGATCTGTGGTGATTCACATCTCCAGAAGGTTTTCTTGTGCCTCTACCAGTTCTGGATCTCTCACCTAAGCATGACCGAGGGTGATTTTATAAGGGTTTTGGTCCAACCTACAACCACCTACATTAAAAATAATATCTTTAATAACTTATTTTTTCTATTTCTCGAAAGTGTCATGAAGTGTAAGTTTACATGATGTGTAATCCATGTCAGAAGTGGGTTTTTAATATCTATCATGTCCCAAACTTTCATGAGGTGTATCTGTGTACACGATGTGTAATTTATTTTCATATCATGTAACAAATTCACAACTTTCATTGGAGATGAAATTTCTATCTGAAATATCACATCTTGTAATGAGTTACATGATGTGTAAATGCATTCTTCCTCTTCCACAGCTCTGCTGCATCCTCAAAAATCTCGTGTCATGCCACTTCACTTCCCTTATGATGTGAAGTGTCATTACGCTCTAAACTTCACATCTTTTTTTCCCTTTTTCATGACTCTTTGTATCCTTCCAAAAACCATAAAACAAGTAAAACATATTAAAAAAATGGAAAGAATAATCAATTAAATATAGAAGTCAATACATTAAAATAAAATAAAATATATTTTCATGAAATATAGATATCAACATTGAAGAGTTATCAACAAGACTAGGTTAGGATTTGGGAGAAATCATGGGAGAGGGAGGAGAAGCCATACACTGGAAATGTGATAAATAAATAGAGGGGCAAGGTAATACATTTATTAAGGGTAAAAGGGTTGTTTTACCCAAAATCCTTAGGTCACACAGTTTGGCTGCATGGTTGGCCAAACTGTGTTCCAACCATGCACCCCACCACTTCTTAAGGAAGTATCCCACATGGGATAAGTGCACGGTTTGGCTAACCATGTTCAAGGCACTATCACAAAAATCTCTAAAACTCACATGGACATGTTTCTAGGCTTGCGCGATTGTAAAAAAAACCATTCGGCCTCCTTAAGTACACCAATTTCCCCACACTGTTACCCCACACATTTAGTACTAACCATGTGCTAACCATGCAACCCACTATGTTTTTTCAATTCTCGGAGCTCCAAGATCCGAACAAGCCCCAAACGCTCCTGAAACCTTCCTTAGGATGTATTGAATGTTTATCAAGATAGTAAAAAGTATTTAAATTGAAAAAAACACAATCTATACTATTTTTTGGAGTAGAATCTCAAGAGGGGAGGGGGAGTGAATTGTGTTCCTACTTAAACTTTATGCTAAAAAATTTATGGAAAATATCCCCCAATTTTGAAATGGTTGGGTTAATTAAGGAAGTAGAGATATAAATGATTAGTTGGTCAACAGGTTTATCAAATGGTGATTAGTAGTTAGTTGAATTAGTGTAAAACACTTCTTAAACTTTTGAAACAAGTTTACTGAATTAAACACATACACACACTAACCAAAACTAACTATCAAATTCAATGAAAAATAGTTTTCTTTTTCAGCAATTATAAGAAGTGGAAAATAGACAAAACAGAGTATAACAAAAAATATAGTGCACAATGGAGTTAAAAAAGAGGTTTAGTCTCAAGCCGAGACTTAATCCTCTCCACTTGGTGATCACCTTACACCAAGCAGTTTATATAAATGATAAACTTGATACACAAACTGTATTGGGCTTTATAACAGTTTTCACAAACTGTCTAGGGTTCGCACCCTCTACCAAAGTTCTTCATGAAAAAAAAACAATAAAGACCACACATGGTATCTTCCACAATTATACATGGGAAACAAAATTTAAGAGAAGTTTCATGTGAGGATTTTCAGTATCCTCCAATTCAAGAACATGAGACAGTGTGTGTAACAGAAAAACACACACTTCTCAGAAATGTAAAATAAAAGAATATAGTAGATCTAATATTATGATATTGAATTTAGAAATATCTATGTTTTTTCAGTTCAACTCTTGACTCCTTGGAGTGAAGAAATTACAGTTTGAGTCTTCTCTAGAAGTTGTCCTCAAAATATAGTGTCACAAATCAAGGTTCTAGCTTCTTAAGAACCAGTATAATTAAGACTCTACTGATAATGTAACAAGCTGTATTAATAGCTTCAACCCAAAAATAGATAGGTAGATTGTACTCATTTAGCATAGTTCAGAAAATCTCTTGAAGTGTCCTATTTCTTCTTTCTACAACTCCATTTTATTGAGGTGTTCTAGGAGTATAGAAATCATTATTATAGCCATTTTGTGAGAAAAAATATTCAAATTCCTGATTTTCAAACTCACGACCATGATCACTTCTCAAGGTCTTAATTCTAAGTCCACTAAGATTTTCTACAGACTTGGAATATTTAATGAAGTAAGAACATGCTTCAATTTTGTGAGATAGAAAGTATACCCAAGTATATCTAGAAAAATCATCTACAAGAACATAAACATAGTGCTTCCCATTTAAAATTGAAACTCTATATGGTCCAAAAAAATCAATGTGAACCAACTCAAGCAGTTGAGAAGTAAAAACTTATTTATTTGGTTTAAAAGAGACTTTGTTCTGTTTTCCCTTTTGACAAGGATTACAAACTTTGTTATGTGGGAATTCTAGTTTAGTTAAGTCTCTAACTAAACATTTCCGAGTTAGTTTCCTAAGTGAGTGCACATTGCAGTGTCCTAATCTTCTGTGCCATAACCAGGATTCCTTATGAAAAGCATTTAAACAAGAAACATTTTTCTTAGCTAAATAATTTAAATCAACAAAATAAACATTTTCATTTCTAAGAGCAGTGAATATTAAATCATTTTTAGAATTAAACACATTGCCTGCATCATTTTCAAACATAACATTAAAACCATCATCAAACAACTGAGATATAATAATTAAACTGTATTTTAACCCATCAAGAAAAAGTACTTTTGAAATTAATACAGTATTAGGGTTACCAATTTTGCCTAAGCCGACGATCTTCCCTTTAACATTATCAACGAATGTGACATTTCCACCTTCAAATTTAATTTGTCTCTTGAAGAATGAATATTATCTTGTCATATGTCTTGAAAATCCACTTTCCAAGTACCATAGAGTTTTACAAGATCTCTTTAAACAACATTCCTGCAAAACAAATTAAGTATAGGGTAACTTTGGTACCCAGATTTTCTTGGGTCCAGAGAGGTTTGAAACTAAAACTTTGGGAACCAATACTTGTCTCACATGTTCCCTATAATCTGCAGATATGTTTTGAGACATGAATACTTTGTTATGTACTTTAGAGAAATATTTTTCAAAAGATGGTATAGAATTTGAACTAGCAGTGAACTTTCCAGATTTTGGAACAAGTTTATTTTTAATAATCCTTCATTGTCCTGGTTGATATCCTATAACAGTTGTGTATTTTGGAGCAATCTGTTTCCCTAGAAACTGAGTCAAGGTATCTCTACCTGTAGTAAAATTCTCAAGATCCCATTTTAATTGATCATTTGATAATTTAAGTTTAGTATTTTCTTTTAATAGTTGAGCACATTTTTATTTTTCAATATCCAGATCAAACTTATAATTTTCTTTTAAAGCATGTTGTCTTTTCAATAATTTATATTTATCCTTGAGTTCATTACAGTTTTCCTCAATAATTCCACAATATTAAAATAGTTCATCCTTGTTCATATTCTCATCATTATTTGATTCAATTTCATTCCCAGAATAATAAGCATTAGGTATAGGGGAATTGGGTGTTACCTTGGATGTTTTTTTCATGAAACACAGGTTTGCATGTTTTTTCTTTTCAATATTAGAAGCATCAGATCCACTGGAGATATCTTCTGAAGCACTCCAAGTATCTTTCATAGACTTTTTATATCCCTTTCCCTTGTCTTTTTATTTTTTCTTAAATTTTAGCTTGGGGCATACAACATTCACATGGCCTTTTTGTTTACACTCATAACAGACTATCTCATTTGTGTTGTCATTCCATTTTCTATTCTTTTTTCCACTGTAATTTATTATCATACCTTCCATTATAGTTTGAATTTATAAAGAAATTTGTCTTTCAGTAGAACTTTTTGAATCTTCTAGAAAGATGATCCATATCATCATCACTGTCAGAGTTCGAGACTTCACTGGTGGAAGTGTCTACATGAGCTTGAACTTTTTCTTTGTCTTTTATATTTAAGGTAGCAGTCTTGAATGCTACATATTTTTTATAGGTTCTTCATTTGCTTCTTGATTTACCTTAAGCTCTTCTTCGTACGTCATAGGTTTTACAATTAGTTCCTTCACTGGTAACTTTCCTATGTCACAAGATTCTTAGATAGAAACAGAAGTTCCTCTCCACCTGTCAGGTAGGCATCGAAGCAATATCAAAATCTAATCCTTACTGTCCACTGGTTTCCCAAGTAGTCTCATTGTATTAACTATTTCATTGAACCTGAGATACATTTCAGATATAAGTTCATCAGGATTCATTTTAAAATTATCATATTTAATAGTATAAGTATTTAATCACATTTTTTTTAAAATTGCTTGTTCCCTCCGGAGAAATAACCAAAGTATCACAAATTTCATAAGAAGTTTTACAGGAAGATATTCTATTGAATTATTCATAACCTAAAGAACAATAAAATTCATTCATGACTTTATAGTTATTGTTATATGTAGCTTTAGTCAACCAAGACCATGTGTCCCTAGCATTAAGAGGCAATGAATGTTGTTCTTCAATTGTGTCCCATATTTCAGGACCCATGCTCTCTAGATACATTTTCATTTTTAATTTCCACTGAGCATAGTTATTTCCATTAAAAAAAGGTGGCCTCTTAGTAGCAGCACCCTAAACTCTGTTATCCATAGTTACTTAGAATTTTAAAGAACTGAAAATTTAGATATGACTGAAATTTTAAGATCATTAAGATACAACTAAAATCATAGTTGAAAATAATTTGAAAACTTGCACAATAGTTCAGATAGTAGAAATAAAAATATTCCCTTTGATACCAAATTTTGGTTGGAGTGGAATCTTGAGAGGGGGGTGAATTGAGTTCCTACTTAAAATTTCTATTAAAAACATTAAGATAAAGATTCCCCAATTTTGAAATGTCCTAGTTAATTAATGTGGTAGAGATATTAATGCTTAGTTGGTCAAAATGTTTCTCAAATGGTGATTAGTCCTCAGTTGAATTAGTGTAAAACACTTCTTCAACCTTTGAAATTTTTTTACTAAATTAAACAGACACACACACACTAACCAAAACTAACTATCAAAGTCAATGCAAAATAGTTTTCTTTTTTAGAAATTATAATCAGTAGAAAATAGAAAAAACAGAGTATAAAAACATATAGTGAATAGTGGAGTTGAACGAGAGGTTCAGTCTCAAGCTGAGACTTAATCCTCTCCACTTGGTGATCACCTACCACCAAGAAGTTTATATAAATGATAAACTTGATACACAACCTGTATCAGACTTTATAATAGTTTTCACAAACTATCCAGGGTTCTCACCCTTTACCACAATTCTTAATTTAAAAAACAAACAATACAACCCACACACTATATCTTCCACAATTATATATGGGAAACAAAATGTAAGAGGAGTTTGATGTTAGGATTTTCAGTATCCTCCAGTTCAAGCACATGAGACATTGTGTGTAACAGACAAACACACACTTCCCAAAAATGTAAAATAAAAGAACATAGTAGAGATAATATTATGAGATTGAGTTTAGAAAGATATATGTGTTTTCAGTTCAACTCTTGACTCCTTGGAGTGAAGAAATTGCAGTTTGAGTCTTTCTCTAGAAGTTGTCCTCAAAATAGAGTGTTGCAACTCTAGGTTCTATCTTCTAGGAACTGATTATTCTTCTTCTTATGTTGATCGAGAGTTGATGAAGCAAAAAAGGCAGCCTTGAAATTTTTCTCCTGAAATGATCTTTTTGAGACTCTTGGGTTTATAGTGTCAGTGCTGGATGGTTCTTCCTTGTTCACTTTGATCTAGCGAGTAAGTTATTTCTCATGCATTCCTCTGTTGTTTCTCACTTCTTCTATTATCTCTACTAGTTTCTTCCTCAGTCTTCTCTTTTATATTTGAGGTCCGACAATAGGAATAAGTAAACCACGTGCGATCCTCCTCGTACCTCATACTATCCCCCAATACGGTTTCTGGATATGTCTACAATCAGTACTAATTAATGTTAGATGCATTAAATTTACCAAATATGACCTTTAGAATAATATTAATAATTTGACAAAGTAAGGAAGGGTAAGCATTGGTAGACTGGTAATGGTAGCCTTCACAACGGTAGACTTCTAGAGTAGTGTGCATCGGTAGCCTTCAACGGTATCCTTGCATCGGTGACCTTCTCAACTATAGCTTTCTGTGGTAACCTTGCATCATTGACCTTTTCATTAGTGACCTTTGCATCGGTGACCTTTGCATCGGTAACCTTTGCAATGGTGACCTTTGCATCGGTGACCTTAGCATCGGTGGCCTTTGTACCAGTGACCTTTGCATCAGATACCTTTGCATCGGTGACCTTTGCATCAGTAACCTTTTCATTAGTGACCTTTTCATCGATAACCTATGAATCAGTAACCTTTACATCAGTGACCTTTACTTAGATAAATTTTGTACTGTAAGCCTAAAAATAGAATAATGAGATTAAAGATACATAGGTATTATTGGAACATGATTATCACATTAATGAAACATGATTATTCTATAGTATAAACATGATAATATCATTAATGAAATCTGATTATTCTATAGTAAAAACATGATTATCACATAAATGAATCATGATGGGATTATCAAAACAGGTGAGTCCAACAGTCTCCCCCTTTTTGATAATCACAAATTATTTTAGTATTCTCTCAATCAGGGTTAGGAACATTAGCTAATATCTTCAAAGATTTTTATATTTAAAACTGAACCATGGTTATGGTGGAAAATAAAAATAGTGTATATATGAAAAACATCTAGGTAACTTAAAAACTTCTCCCTCTTTTGGTAAATTTGGGGAACTTAAGACTTCTCCCCAAAATAGATAGCATATACATGCAAAGATTCATGCAACTTAAAACTTCTCCCCCTTTGTGATTAACAAAAAGAATGTAAGATAAAAAGTGACAAAAGGGGATTTTATTTTTAATGAAGCAATAATACAAGATACAAAAAGTTTACAAAATATCCCTATCAATTAAGACATCCCATAGTAAATCCACAACAGAAATATCCAAGGGAGCTTTAGATTTTGAAGTTGAGGAGTCAGGGTCTAAAGATGGAGGGATATGCCTAGGTATGGCAGTCAGTAGGGTTGGAGGAGCTACTACAGAGGCATCAACATACCTATAGTGAGTAGATATCTAAGGAATCATAGGGGTAAAGCTTTAGATGTCCTATGTAGGAGTCATCATTGGCGCAGTACTGGTTGATCCTGAAGCAACTGAGGAAGAAGGTAAGGCTGGAGGAACAATAATGGGAGTGTAGTCTACTTGGAGGAAAGGAAAAAGAAGATTTCTGAAATCCAAAATAATGCTTCTTCCTCTTTCCATGGCTGAGATGAAGTCATCCTTATTCTCCATGAATCTTTATAAGGCAGGATTCATATCTCTAAGCCTTCTAACTTGATCCTTAAAATCCTAAGTGACAGGTGGGATCCTCAAGTTCTCCAACAGTAGCTTAAAGTGACCATCAATCTAATGCTTAGTGCACACCCTTTTGTAATAGAAATAAACTTGATATTTAATGGCCTTCTTATCTTGAGAAGATTCTCTTAGATAATCTCCCACAAGCTTATGAATTTCCCTAGTAGTGAAAATGACTTGAGTCATAGACTGAGGGTCTGAGGTACTTGCACCAGATAAATTCTCTACTTCTTATCTAACAACTGAACTGAAGGCTTCTAGATCAACTACAGAAGAGGCTGAAGAGGAAGCAGATGCACTCAAAGGTGCCAAGGTTAAAGACACTGTCTCCTTAAAAGATTTTTTCAGCCCACTGATCATCCTTTTCACATCATCATCTTGGCCACTCACATGTGTCTCCACAGAATTCTTAAAGTCGTCACACACAATGACCATCTATTGAAACACACTCTTAACATATCTAAGATCTCTTTCAACTTGAACCCTTGAAGACATATAAGAATCTAATCTGGAAATTGACTGTTTCACAGATTCCATAGATTCTTCTAAGGTTCTAATCTGATTATAACAATCCTTCACTTCATGTAGCATATTTGAGTGAGAGGTAGAAATAACTCTCTCGAAGTTAGATGATACAACTTGTTGATTTAGGGCCAAAGTTCTCTCTATCTCAACAGATTTCTCATCGAAAAGTATTTTCAAATATAACTTCAGATATTCCAAATCATCCTTCTTCACATAGTCTCAAGGTAAAAGTACTACTGGCTGCATAATGGTAGTCTCTGTAACTGAAGTAATTGGAAAACTTTTGATAGGATGGTCATCATCTGATTCTCCATAATCTAATCCTAAGACCACAAATCTAGGGTCTTCTGACCAATCCTCTATTCCATGAGCAACAACAACTGAAACTGTTTAAACTGGTTCATCACCCTCACTTGGAGCATTTTCCTGAGCAACTACATCCATCTCATCTATACCTCTTTGATCAACAGTATCAACAGGAGAGTCCACTGCCACTTCCTCTACAGAATCTTCAACTACTTACATTGAAATTACAGCTTCAATTGAATCAGAAACCTCTTCATTCACACTTTCTACCATTTTTTTATGTCATATTAGAGGACTGATACTTAGAAATTCCTCTTCACTTTAACCAGTAGCTGTCTCAAAGTCATCATGACTAGATTCAATTTCATCTCCCTCCTCCGAGGTTTCTCTAATGTCTCTTAAGACATTTTAATCTCCTTCTTCTTCACTGGTTTCCTCATCATCATTGTCTCTTATAAAAATCTCTCTTCTAGGAAGTCTTTTTAGTGGGATAAGCTCACCAAAAGATACAATATTAGTCCGAGGAAGGTCCAGATCACTCCTATCATATATAGAAGACTACTCTCTAACTTTCATAACAGCAACCTCTTCTTCATCATCTGAGTATGCGGGATCCACTTAATTAGACTTTAGACCAGGGTCCCTCTTATCCTTAGGCCTATTAGGATGAGTAACTGGGTTGAATTACTCATATATCTTAGCCTCATCATTTACCCATATTTTTTTCTAGGGGTTCTAGATTATCTTTTTAAACTTGAAAATTATCTTGGTGATGTAGAAATTGTCTCTCACAACAATTGTTTCCTCCTTATGTCCAGCAACTCCATTTACTTTCAACATTAAGGATATCAATTTGGCATGAAATAAGGCATTGGACTTGGCGATGGGCTTTGTTATATCCTCTAATTTAATCATTATCAATATACACAAATTTACCTTTTGTCCATGCTTCAACAGATATAAAAGAAATGCATCCTGATAATTCAAGGTAGAAAAGTCCCCTCTCCTGGGACTCAAGACATGCTGAACAAACTTAAACATCAACCTGTCTTCTCCTTCTATTTTAGAAGCAATTACTTTCCTAGGGATCCTATTCCCTGTCAGTTTATCTAAGGATTCTTCATTGCAGAAGAAATCACTAGTGGGAGGCACCACTCCCAAGTAGTAATCAAAAATCCCTTTATGTGGAATTCTCAAACACTCAACCCATTCAAGAGAGTAAAAACTCACACTTAATCCATTTACCATTGAAGACATTCTATTATCATCCTCAGACTGTTCGAATCTCATAAATTCATAAAATTCTTTCACTAACTTTGGGTAGTAAAGTCTATTATTGTATGCAAAGCATTTAACCCAGACCTGAGCTTCAAGTGCCTTTAGAACCAAATACCTTCTTGACATCAGCCATTCTGAGATCAGTTCCTTCTCAACCATGATTTACCTCTTCGAAAAATGAGGGTTGATTAGATTTTCCACTACTTGGATTCCACTACTCAACTCAGCTCAAGGTCTCTTAGGATTTGGCACATCTCCTTCATCACTTACCAACGGTTGCTTCAACCTTTCCATTTGAAACTAGAGTGGTTTAAGGGTTTTGACAGAAGGAGAGGTTATAAGGTTAGGGAGAAAGAGGTTCGAGAGAGGTTTTAAGTGGATCAAAATGTGGTGTGTTCTTTATTTTTATCATTTAGGGATCAAAAAATAAATAAAGGAAAAAAGTAATAAGTAATACAAAAAATATTTTAGATTCTAGAAGAGAAAGAACTAAGTCCCAAAAACATCGACTATTGGTAAGGTAACAACGGTGAGGTTCTAATGGTGAGGTTCCAACAGTGAGGTTCCTAACGGTGAGGTTCCAATGGTGAGGTTCCAACGGTGAGGTTCCTAAAGGTGAGGTCCAACGGTGAGGTTCCTAACAGTGAGGTCCAAAGGTGAGGTTCCTAACGGTGAGGTCCAATGGTGAGGTTCCAAATGGTGAGGTCCAATGGTGAGGTTCCTAATAGTGAGGTCCAACATTGAGGTTCCAAACGGTGAGGTCTCTAACGGTGAGGTTTCTAATATTGAGGTTCTGAACTTAAAAGTTTATCATACCTAACTCATGTTTGATGTAACTTAACCTCTCAGAACTCAAAGGATTTGTGAATATATCAGTCAATTGGTGTTCAGTGCCAATGAATTCAAGAGTGATATCACCTCTTTGATAATGATCTCTCAAGAAGTGATGTCTCACATCAATGTGCTTTGTCCTAGCATGAGATACTGGATTTTTAGAGATGTTAATAGCACTTGTATTATCACAGTTTATAGAGACATATTTGATTTGAAATCCATAGTCTATTAAAGTGTGTTTTATCCACAAAATTTGAGCACAATAACTACCAGAAACTATATATTCAGCTTCGGTAGTAGATAAAGCAACAAAATTATGTTTCTTACTACACCATGATACCAGTGACATATCCAAAAAGTGACATGTTCTAGAGGTGCTATTTCTATCCAAATTTCAACCAATAAAGTTATCATCCGAATAACTTATTATGTCAAATGATTATCCTCTTAGAATAGTCAAAAGTTTGTAGTATACTTGAGATATTTAAAAATCCTTTAACAGTAGTTAAGTGAGACTCTTTGGGATTTTCTTGAAAATGAGCACATATGCATAAACTGAACATAATATCAGGTCTGTTAGAAGTAAGATAGAGCATACTCCTGATCATAACTCTATAATTGGTTTGATCCACTAGTTTACCAGTTTCATCAGCATCCAATTTACTGGTGGTACTCAGAGGAGCATCACTACCTTTATTACAGTCCAAACCAAAACGTTTCCAAAGATATTTAGTATATTTACTTTGATTTAGAATAATACCATTTTTATTTTGAAAATTTTGAAATCCAAGGAAAATTTTAAGTTCCCCCATTAAACTCATTTCAAATTCATCGTGCATCATTTTTTAAAAATCAGTACATAAATAATTTTTAGAGGATCCAAAAATAATTTCATCTACATAAATTTTTACTGTTAAAAAATCTTTATAAATCCTTTTAATAAATAGATTAGGATCCACTATTCCTTTAGTAAAATCTTTTAAAATAATAAAAGAACTAAGTTTGTCATACCAAACTCTTGGAGCTCGTTTTAGACCATATAGAGATTTAGAAAGTTTGAAAACATGATTTGAAAGATGGGGATTTTTAAAACCAGGGGGTTGTTAAACAAATACATTCTCAACTATATACCCATTTAGAAATGCACTTTTGACATCCATTTGATAAATTTTGAAATTCAGATAAGCTGTATAGGTAAGTAGTATCCTAATGGATTCTAGTCTAGCTATAGGTGTGAAGGTTTCCTCATAGTCTATTCCTTCTTCTTGACTATATCCTTGAGCAACTATTCTATCTTTGTTTCTAACTATGTTTCTAGATTCATAAACTTTATTTATAAACACCCATTTATTGCCTATGGTAAAAGTGTTATTAGGTCTTTCTACTAATTCCCAAACATTTTTTCTTTCAAACTAATTTAATTATTGTTGCATAGATATCACCTAGAATTCATCATTGATCGCATCATCAATATTTTTAGGTTCAAGTTGTGAAATAAAAGCTTGATGTTCAACCTGGTTTCTCAGAGAATCTCTAGTTTGTGTTCCTCTATTTAGATCACCTACCACAACATCTAAAGGATGATTCTTGAGAGTTCTAATACCTCTAGAAAGAGTTTAACTAGACTCCTCATGGTTGTCTATGGGTTCAGATTCACCATGCACATATTCTGAAAAATTTCCATAACTAGTTGTTTTCACTGAGGGTTCACTGTCTTTATCATTAAGGTACATAATTGACATATCTTCCTCAAGATGTTCAATAGAGGTTTGGGTTCATGTGGATCAGTCTCATTGAATTTGACATGATCTGATTCTTCCACACATTTGGTTCTCTTATTGAATACTCTATAAGCTTTACTATAGATTGAGTAATGTAGGAAAATTCCTTCATCACTCTTAGAAGCGAATTTTTCAAGATTATCCTTGGTGTTAAGGATAAAGAATTTGCAACCAAAAAATCTAAAGTAATTAACCTTATGATTCCTATTATTCTATATCTCATAAGGGGTCTTCTAAAGAACCAGTCTAATTAAGACTCTACTGATAATGTAACAAGCTGTATTACCAGCTTCAACCCAAAAATAGATAGGTAGATTGTACTCATTTAACATAGTTCAAGAAATCTCTTGAAGTGTCCTATTTCTTCTTTCTACAACTCCATTTTGTTGAGGTGTTCTAGGAGTAGAGAAATCGTTATTATAGCCATTTTGTGAGAAAAAAGATTCAGATTCCTGATTTTCAAACTCATGACCATGATCACCTCTCAAGGTCTTAATTCTAAGTCCACTAATATTTTCTACAGACTTGGAATATTTAATGAAGTAAGAACATGCTTCAATTTTTTGAGCTAGAAAGTATACCCAAGTATATCTAGAAAAATCATCTACAAGAACATAAACATAGTGCTTCCCATTTAAAATTGAAACTCTAGATGGTCCAAAAAAATCCTTGTGAACCAACTCAAGCAGTTGAGAAGTAAAAACTTATTTATTTGGTTTGAAAGAGACTTTGTGTTGTTTTCCCTTTTGAAAAGGATTAAAAACTTTGTTATGTGGGAATTCTAGTTTAGGTAAGTCTCTAACTAAACCTTTCTCAGTTAGTTTTCTAAGTGAGTGCACATTGTAGTGTCCTAATCTTCTATGCCATAACCAGGATTCCTTATAAAAAGCATTTAAACAAGAAACATTTTTCTTAGATAAATAATTTAAATCAACAACATAAAAATTTTCATTTCTAAGAGCAGTGAATATTAAATCATTTTTAGAATTAAACACATTTCCTGCATCATTTTCAAACATTACATTAAAACCATTATCACACAACTGAGATATACTAAGTAAACTATATTTTAACCCATCAACAAAAAGTACTTTTGAAATTAATACAGTATTAGGGTTACCAATTTGGCCTAAGCCGATGATCTTCCGTTTAGCATTATCAACGAATGTGACATGTCCACCATAAACTTTAATTAGGCTCTTGAAGCATGAATAGTCTCTTGTCATATGTCTTGAAAATCCACTTTCCAAGTACCATAGAGTTTTACAAGAGCTCTTTAAACAACATTCCTGCAAAACAAATTAAGTATAGGGTAACTTTGGTACCCATATTTTCTTGGGACCCGAGAGGTTTGCAACTAAAACTTTGGGAACCAATACTTGTCTCACATGTTCCCTATAATATTCAGATATTTTTTGATACATAAATACTTTGTTAGGTCCTTTAGAGAAACGTTTTTTCAAAAGATGGTCTAGAATTTGAACTAGCAGTGAACTGTCCAGATTTTGGAACAAATTTATTTTTAATAATCCTTCATTGTCCTAGTTGATATCCTATAACAGTTGTGTATTTTGGAGCAATCTGTTTCCCTAGAAACTGAGTCAAGGTATCTCTAACTATGTTAACATTCTCAAGATCCCATTTTAATTGATCATTTGATAATTTAAGTTCAATATTTTATTTTAATATTTGATAACATTTTTATTTTTCAATATCCAGATCAGACTTATAATTTTATTTTAAATCATGTTGTCTTTTAAATAATTTATATTTATCCTTGAGTTCATTAAAGGTTTCCTCAATAATTCCACAATATTCAAATAGTTCATCCTTATTCATATTCTCATCATTATTTGATTCAATTTCATTCCCAGAATAATAAGCATTAGTTATAGGGTAATTGGGTGTTACCTCAGATGTTTTTGTCATGAAACACAGGTTTGCATGTTTTTTCTTTTCAATATTAGAAGCATCAGATCCACTGGAGCTATCTTCTGAAGCACTCCAAGTATCTTTAATATAATTTTTATATCCCTTGCCCTTGTCTTTGTATTTCTTCTTAAATTTTAGCTTGGGACAATTAGAATTCACATGGCCTTTTCGTTTACACTCATAGTAGACTATCTCATTTGTGTTTTCATTTAATTTTCTATTATTTTTCCATTGTACTTTATTATCATACATTCCATTATGGTTTTAATTTCTAAAGAACTTCTTCTTACAGTAGAAATTTTTGAATCTTCTAGAAAGATGAGCCATATCATCATCACTGTCAGAGTTCGAGTCTTCACTGGTGGAAGTGTCTACAGGAGCTCAAACTTTTTCTTTGTCTTTTATCTTTGAGGTAGCAGTCTTGAATGCTACATATTTTTTTATAGGTTCTTCATCTGCTTCTTGATTTACCTTAATCTCTTCTTCATACATCATAAGTTTTACAATTAGTTCCTTCACTGGTAGCTTGCCTATGTCACAAGATTCTCAGATAGAAACAAAAGTTCCTATCCACCTGTCAGGTAGGTATCGAAGCAATCTCATAATCTAATCCTTACTGTCTACTGGTTTCCCAAGTAGACTCATGGTATTCACTATTTCATTGAACCTGAGAAACATTTTAGATATAAGTTCATCAGGATTCATTTTAAAATTATCATATTTAATAGTATAATTATTTAATCACATTTCTTTAACATTGGTTGTTCCCTCCAGAGAAATAACCAAAGTATCCCAAATTTCATAAGAATTTTTATAGGAAGATATTATATTGAATTCTTCATAACCTAGAGAATAATAAAATTCATTCATGGATTTATAGTTATTGTTATATGTATCTTTAGTCAACCGAAACCATGTGTCCCTCACATTAAGAGGCAATGCATGTTGTTCTTCAATTGTGTCCCATATTTCAGGACCCATGCTCTCTAGATACATTTTCATTTTTAATTTCCACTGAGCATAGTTATTGCCATTAAAAAAAGGCGTCCTCTTAGTAGCAGCACCCTCAACTCTGTTATCCATAGTTATTTAGAATTTTAAAGAACTGAAAATTTAGATATGACAGAAATTTTAAGATCTTTAAGATACAACTAAAATCACAGTTGAAAATAATTTGACAACTTGCACAATAGGTCAGATAGTAGCAATAAAAATAGACCCTCTGATACCAAATTTTGGTTGGAGTGGAATGTTGAGAGGGGGGTGAATTGAGTTCCTACTTAAAATTTATATTAAAAACGTTATGATAAAGATCTTCCAATTTTGAAATGGACTTTTTAATTAATGTAGTAGAGATATAAATTCTTAGTTGGACAACATTCTTCTCAAATGGTGAGTAGTCCTCAGTTGAATTAGTGTAAAACACTTCTTCAACCTTTGAAACAAATTTGCTAAATTAAACAGATACACACTCTAACCAAAACTAACTATCAAAGTCAATGAAAAATAGTTTTCTTTTTTAGAAATTATAAGCAGTGGAAAATAGACAAAACAGAGTATAAAAAAAATATAGTGCATAGTGGAGTTAA
Source organism: Viscum album (assembly GCA_963277665.1). Lineage (NCBI taxonomy): Eukaryota > Viridiplantae > Streptophyta > Magnoliopsida > Santalales > Viscaceae > Viscum > Viscum album. Next base: position 47,905,017 of record OY728152.1, on the reverse strand, counting down.
ATGAGAGGTTCAGTCTCAAGCTAAGACTTAATCCTCTCCACTTGGTGATCACCTTCCACCAAGAAGTTTATATAAATGATAAACTTGATACACAACCTGTATCAGACTTTACAATAGTTTTCACAAACTATCCAGGGTTCTCACCCTCTACCACAGTTCTTCATGTAGAAAACAAAAAATACAACCCACACACTATCTCTTCCACAATTATACATGGGAAACAAAATGTAAGAGAAGTTTGATGTGGGGATTTTCAGTATCCTCCAGTTCAAGCACATGAGACATTGTGTGTAACAGACAAACACACACTTCCAAAAAATGTAAAATAAAAGAACACAATATAGATAATATTATGATATTGAGTTTAGAAAGATATATGTGTTTTCAGTTCAACTCTTGACTCCTTGGAGTGAAGAAATTGCAGTTTGAGTCTTTCTCGGGAAGTTGTACTCAAAAGAGAGTGTTTCAAATATAGGTTCTAGCTTCCAGGAACTGAGTATTCTTCTTCTTATATTGATCGAGAGTTGATAAATCACAAAAGGAAACCTTGAAATTGTTCTTCCAAAATGATCTTTTTGAGACTCTTGGGTTCATAGTGTCAGTGCTGGATGGTTCTTCCTTGTTCTATTTGATCTAGTGAGGAAGTTATTTCTCTTTCATTCCTCTATTGTTTCTCACTTCTTATGTTATCTATACTAATTTCTTCCTCGGTCTTCTCTTTTATATTTGAGGCCCGACAATAGGAATAAGTAAACCATGTGCGATCCTCCTCGTACCTCGTACTATCCCCAGATAGGGTTTCTTGATATGTCTACAATCAGCATTAATTAATGTCAAACTCATTAAATTTACCAAATATGACCGTTAGAATAATCTTAAGAATTTGACAAAGTATGGAAGGGTGAGCATCAATAGACTGGTAACGGTAGCCTTCACAAGGGTAGGCTTCTACAGTAGTGTGCATCGGTAGCCTTCATCGGTCACTTTCAGCAGTAGTCTTGCATCAATGACCTTCTCAATGGTAGATTTCAACGGTAATCTTGCATCGGTGACCTTTTCACCAGTGACCTTTGCATCGGTGACCTTTTCATTGGTGACCTTTACATCAGTGACCTTTTCATCAGTGACCTTTGCATCAGCGACCTTTGCATCAGTGACCTTTGAATCGGTAACCTTTTCATTAGTGACCTTTGTATCAGTAACCTTTGCAGCAATGAACTTTGCATCGGTAACCTATGCATCAGTAAACTTTACATCGGTGACCTTTACATAGATAAATTTTGTACTGTAAGGTTAAACAACAGAACAATTATATTAAAGATACATAGGTATTACTGGAACATGATTATCACATTAATGAAATATGTTTATTTTATAGTAGAAACATGATTATCTAATTAATGAAACATGATTATTATAGAGTAGAAACATTATTATCACATAAATGAAACATGATTTTGGATTATCAAAACAGGTGAGTCCAACACATACCTTTGAGAAAAGTAATGTCTTTACAAACTCCCCTCCTTAAAGTAACTTGTTCTTGAGTTGGCCTTCTGATGTTAAAGAAATATAATCTGAGAAAAATATTTGGCCAATGAGCTCATATATCAGTTTCCCACTCCCATTTCTCATCCTATACTCATTTGTGCTTCTATAGCACCCATATCGGAAGAACTGACCTGCCTCATAATGTCTTCACACTTCAATCCACAATACTCACTTGGTACTCCTCAAAAGAATCATCCATACCTAACTCAAACTCGTTGGGTTGGAATACATGAAATGGTTCTGGATAATACCGGTGAAGCTGAGATTCTTGAAATGCATCATTCTTAGTCTGGTACCTCTAAAGAAGTGTTATCTAGTACGCCACTGATCTGATTCATTTCAAAAACTCAAAGGGTCCAATGAACCATGGTGAGATATTTCCCTAACTTTAAATTTGTCGATGTCCCAACCTAGGTGAAACTCTCAAGAAAACTTGATCTCTAGCCTCGAACTCAAGAGGTTGTCGATTTCGGTTAGTATATTACTATTTTCTGGACTGAGTTTTCAACACGTGCTTTCTGATCAATTGGTCATGCTCTGAAGTCTCTTAATTGAGACATGGTCCAAGAAAATCTGCCTGCCCGACATCTAGCTAGTATATTGGTGATTGGAAAGGTATAAAATATAAGGATTCATAAGGATCCATTTGAATTGTATCCTGAAATATTTTATTATAAGGTAACTAAAAAGGGGGTATACATTTCTCTCAGGAACCTCCAAAATCAAGAAAACGTGCATAGAGCATGTCCTCTAACACTAGAATCGTGTGCTCTATCTTTCCATCAGTTTATGGGTGATAGGCCATGCTTAGAAGTTCCTATGTACCCAAGTCCCTTTGAAACCCCTTCCATAACCATAACATAATGTGAGAATCTCTATCAAATATAATAGAATGTGAATCTCCCTGAATATGTATGATCTAACTGACATATATACTCCCTAGATCATCTACTAAAAAGGTGTATTGAACATGTATGAAATGTGTGACCTTCATCAAATGATAAAAAACTACCCATACGATATCACTATCATGAGGTGATTTGGGTAAACTAGTCACAAAATCTATATAAAAATCATCCCCTCTCCACTTGGGAATATAAAATGGATAAAAAATTCTTACCAGCCACTGATGTTCTACCTTCACCTACTAATAGGTGGAACACCGAGTGATAAAAATAGCTATCTCCCATTTCATAGAAGGCCACCAATACTGGTGATGTAAGTCTTGATACATCTTGGTGAAATTGGGATGAACTACCCAATATGAGGCATGAAATTCCCACATAAGATCCTCTCTGATGTTTACTGGGACCCAAACATTCCCATGAAAGAATAGGGTATCAACCTCATCCATGGTCCAACCAGAAGATGAATCATCACATGAGATACTTTAACTCAGGTCTAAGCCATCAGGATCAGACAATTTTCTCATTCTCACATGTTTCATAAGTGTATAGGTCACTGCTAAAGATGATAGGATAGTCTGACCCTGATCCACCTAAACCTCAACATGTATTTCTAAAAATAAGTCCATGAGATTCCCCTAACCACTGAACTCATTAACTGCTTTTGTCTAATTCTTCTGGCTCAGAGCATCAGATACTTAATTACATTTCATAGGTGTCTAGGAAAGATCAAAGGGATTTCAGGTATTCAACCCATATGTGTTTTTTGATATTCAGATCACACTATGTAAAGATATACTTGAGGCTTTTGTGGTCTGTGAATAAAAATAGAATGATCTCCATCTAAGTAGTGTCTCTAACAATGTATAGAATGGACAACAACAACTAGCTTGAGGTCCTGTACTGGGTAATTCTACTCATCAGGCCTCAACTGATGAGACCCATATGTGATAACTCACTCATCCTATATCAGAATATCTCCCAACCTGATACTTGACGCATCATAGTAAATGGTATAGCTCCTTCAAGGATTCAACAAAATAAATATCAACATTGAAGTTAATCTTCCGTTCCATTCCTTAAAGGATAATTCACAAGATTCCAACCATTTGAATTTCACACCCTTCTTAGTCAAGTCCATAAGAGGTGTTGAAAGGAATAAGAAATCTTGGATGAAGCATCTATAATATCTAGATATCCCCAAGAAACTCTATATATCAAAGATATTCTTGGAATGTTCCTAGGAAACTAAATCTCTCACCTTCTCCAGGTCCACTGAAACTCCTAATTATAAGATAATATAACTATGGAAGTAAATGTTTTCAATCCAAAAGTGACATTTATTGAGGTTATCATAAAGATGATGCTCTCTTAGTGTACTCATCATGATCTCAAGATGATTGTAATTTTTTTGAGAGTGTGAATACACTAAGATGTCATCCAAAAAGTCTACCATGAATGAATCCATATATAGGTGTAAAAAAAATTCCTTAAATCCATAAAAATAGTATGTGAATTTGTGATACGAACACCATGAATAGGTAATCATATAGACCATACCTTCTCTTGAAAGTTGTGTGAGGTATGTTCAATGATCTGACACACACCTGGTGATGGACTGACCTCAAATAAATCCTTGAAAACACCCTCTCTCCTTGTAGATAATCAAATTGGTCGTCTATTCAAGGTAGTGAATATCAGTTCTTTATCGTGAGCTGATTCAATCGGCAGTAATCCACACAAATCCTGAGGGTACCATCCACCTTCTTGAAAAAAAAGACCAATGAACCCCAAGGAGAAGTGATGGGGCATATAAAGTCTTCAGACTTCATATCTTCTAACTATTTCTTGAGCTCCATAAGTTCCATACTATAAGTAAGAATGTAAACTAGTTCCACTCTTAGAACTATATCAATAGTAAATTCCACCTCTATCATTGGAGGTAGCCTAGAAAATTCATCCTGGAAGACATCCCTAAAATGATCCACCACAGGAGGGAAAATAGTGGGTCATAACCCTTGATAATTCAAGAAGTGGTAGGAAATCTGAGTTATCACACTACCCAACCCCTGATGCTCATGTCTTGATTGTATAGCATGGATATCTCATTCTCCCTTATACACGTTCCTACTACCCTCTGGTAATGTAAAAATCACCCAATAATGAGAGAAGCCGATAAGATCTTGATAGGGAACTAACCAATACATACCAATAATTACTTCAAATCCTATCATGTAGAGGATGAAAAGATTTCACACAAAAAGATATTCGCCTATATCAAGGGTAAAATCCTTACAATGATGAATGCTCTTAGATCTGATACCTAACGTGGTATCGAGCATCATCACGCCATAGAAGCATTCGATATTGAGGACTAGACTCTCCATGATTTCCTTCAATACAAAATAGTGTGATGTGCCTATTTCAAATAAAGAAGACACTAAATTATAGACTACTAGAATAGTACCTTGAAATGTAGAAGGTTTGGTGCTCTGTTCCTCCGACATAGGATCCACTGCATGTATCTAGCCTATACCATGACCCTGAGTCATAGCCTAACTACCCTAAGAAAGCCCAATCTTCTGGCACTAAGAATCATGAGTTATACTACCTCTTCCTCAACCACCACCTATGTCTAAATGGCTGGTGGAACTCTAGCTACTTTTCAGATGAGATACTACTAGCCCTGCTCTGGAATGTGGAGTTGGTGTAGATCCCCACTCTCTAGGAACTGGTGGAAAAGTCATGTATAATCACTGGATATTTCCCATACCTCCATAGCCTCAACATTCCACTGGATCCCATAAACACTACAGTTTTTTATGTCATGGCTTCCCACATCGGTGACAGATAAAAAAGCTGTCATTTTGAGATTACTGGATTCTATTACCCCCATGAGAAACCTCGAAGCGACGCTTGCATCTTCTAGAAGAACCCCTAGTAGTTATAGCTGCTGAAATTACATGGTTCCCACCATCAGATTCCCTAATATTCCTCTCAGTGATGAGGTCCTGGTTAACTATCTCATAAATAGTTATTGGCCTGAAAACACTCCCTTCTGATCAGATGGTGTATACCATCCCATCCCCTAATTTCTTGGAAGTCATGAGATCGTCACTAGAAAGAGTAAGAAAGAAATTATGAAGCTATATAAAATGAGAAAAATATTCTATAAAAAACATGGCTTCTTACTAGAGGTTTATAAATTCCTTGGTATGGTCATCCCTCAGAGGTTTTGGAAAGAAGTAGTCATAAAAGATCATTTCTAAGTCTACCCAGACCATATCATGATGTTGGCTTTCCTAGGTAATAACATCCCACCATTGTTTGACAGAATCATATAAAATTTAGGTAGTGAGCTTGAACCTCCACCCTAGAGGCATCTCTAGATGATTGAAAATATAAAGCATGGACTCTATCCATGACACCATATCATGTGGTCCACTATCCCCCAAAAAGGTGGGAAGATGATGCTGCTGAAAATTCTAAGTCAACTCTTCCATAGTTAGGGAAGGTCAAGTAACACCTTGCATATTTTTCATCATAAATATGAAACCCTCTTAGAACTGCACATCTGTTCCCATATTAGGAACAACAGGTGGTTCCATAGGTGGAACTAGAGGAGGTATCACTAGCGGCTTAGGGCCTTCCACCTCCATGGCATGGTCATCACCTTCTTTAGGGTGTACAACTTGAGGCAGTCATGGCAGCATGATTCTAAAATTCCAAATGCACACCTCATAAAATAATTTAACAATCAAGAGATTACAGATAGATAACAAGGATAGATGCATAATAATCCTATATAAAAGATCATACCTATCTTCCTGCTCCAAAATCTAGGTCTAGGTGAAATGAAAAGGCCATATTAGGCCTTAAGAACATAAGATACAACCCAATATACTCACTACTAAGGCCGGGTCTAGGTATTATATCTAACAATATGGGTTTCAATATATGAATTTTCAATTTCATGGTATATATTAAAACACCATTTACTTTATAATTGATATCCCATTTAGAGGTAACTATTTTCCTTTCAAGATTTAATTTCATTTGAGTTTGTAATATTATATATATATATTGTCTGTATCACAGTCTAGAACCCATAGGTCTAGAACCCAAACTATGGTATAATTGGATAATTAATGTGTCATCACCAATTTATTCGTTAAAACACCATTTAGATTGATATAGGCACTTTAACGAATCCAATTATATTCTCCCTGCAAGATATTTTAATACATTCCAATACATAATAATCAGAGAGTAACAATATGCAATACGAAAATACACACTGAAAGTAAACATGTCAAGGAAAATTCATGGAATATTAGTCCTAATTTTCCTATAATGATGCATGTAATGAACACCCTCACATCCTCATTACCAAATTCCTAGGTAACAGTGAAGTCATATCAACCATAATAGTCATAATCAATAACTACAACATCCCATCCTAGGTAATTTGGGTTTCCCTGTGTGTGGGTTATCTATGCCCAATCACAACCTCATTACCAAATTCCTTTATGTTTTAGTCTCCTATATAGTACCCAAATAATAAGGTAAAAGGGAAAAACTCTTCTAATACCACTTTGTAATGTACCAACCCAGGATCCACTCAACCAGTGCCCTGAACCACTGGGTCACATAGCCTCAAGTGCACCTCCGTATAAACCATAGGCTGTTGACTAGTAGCAAGGGTCCAATGTGGTATAGTGAGAGATTATACCCACATATCAGTGTGGAACAACTGATATAAAAAACAGGAAGACAATGGTGGAATCATATATAAACACACACTATAACAAGAGTAGGAGTAACCCACTATATCAGAAGCATGAAACCACATAATGGCACACAAAAATAAATATGATAAATTGAGGAAGCATAAATAACCAAGAAACTATAATAATATTAAAATATAAAGGATGATTCATATACATGATGATGTCATGGCATGAAAATATACAAAAAAGGGGAAAATTGGAGCAGGAGTATACAACATGCTGTACAAAACAAAAAAAAAAGGCCAAAATATTTCTCCACTAGAATCTTGAGTATAGGCTCAATCCTTTGCTCCCATGCTCCATACTATAAGTAAAATAAATCAAGCATTTGTATCAAGGTTCTTTCCCTTATCCATACCTTCAGACATGTAATCTACTTGGGTACCAAAAGTGGTCTAAGTAGGGTGTGATATAAAATCCCAATAGGCCACCACCAACGGTGTCTAGAAGTAATCCAATATGTGTACATAAAAACAAAAGTGTGAAAGTATATAATAATAAGAAAATATTAATAAATAAATATCAGCCAGCTTAGGTTCCTATAGGACACTTGATTGGATCTACCTTCTTCAACATAGGCTGATAAAAGAGTCTGGTCAATAGCCATACATATATATAGTAATAATAATATATAAAGTATAGTTATATACTGTATACACATATATTCACTAATTATGTGAGGACATAAGTAGTAATATACATGAATACTAGGTGGTAGCTGGATCTAGAGCATAACTCAAGAATACATAACCAGTCTAACGTGTTATAGGCTCAAGAAAAGGGTAGATACCCTGAATGTCATAATGAATGTGAGTTACCATGCTCCACACTTGATATAGGTGGGGTGAGGCCTCATGAAATACACTTGATATGGGAGAACATGGAATGTCATGCCCATCATCTAAGACATGTATAACAGTGAGAGACGTCATGATCAACACTCGATGTAAGGGAGAGTGAAACATCATTCTCAAAAAGTCACATAACCATTGTTCCACAACCAATCTTAATGGAATAATCATAATAATAATAATAATAACATGAGGTATCACCTCTAATGCACTTATAATTAGTAATACCAATATAACCAAGGCAACACAGTTCATATAAAGCATATAACATAACATGCATCACATGGAATGGACTTGCTACCCATTATCATTCATTATAATTAATCCATTTAATTAATTTAAGTAAGGAAAACCTTTTTAAGATAAGTTATTCAATTAAAAGGCAATAAAATTCCATTTCAATATAATCCAACCACTTAGGAGGCGTTTTGGTCAACTAAACAACTATATAAAAGGGATAAATTCCATTTACAAGCCAAGATAAACACTTAGAAAGTGTTTCATTGCATTAAAAAATTATATAAAAGAGGGAATTACACTCGACACAACAAAGGGGTAGCTATTGTTGAGGTTATAATCCTCTAACTACATGGTAAGGGCCCATATGAGTAAAATATAATGCGTATAATTATTTATAAATGAAGAACACAATTTAATGCCATGCGTGGAAAAGGTCGACATGCATCACAACATCGAAGTTATGAAAAAAACTAAAATTTGTGTGAAAAAAACTATACCACCTACATTAGAGCTGTAGAGGGCTCTTCATCCAATATCAACTTCATATTTGATGTATATTGGAAGAAAAATGAAGAACGATCCAACACCCTAAAAAATGGGCGAATGAGCTCACTCCAAAATAGCACAAGAGATGTGAAGTGAAACTAAAATAGGAAGATAGAGGATTTTATATTGTATAAATATGAATCAAATGCTTCTAACAATGAATTATTTTGAGTCCATATCAAAGATTTATTAAGAAGACTATGTTAGGCTTTGGGAGAACTCATAGGATAGGGAGGAGAAGCCATACTCTATAAATGAGAGAAAGAAAGAGAGGGTTGAGGTAATAAATTCATTAAGGGAAAAGGTTAATTTTACCCAAAATACTTTGGTCACATGTTTTGGCTACATAGTTTTCCAAACCATGTTCCAACCATTTTCCACACCACTTCTTAATGAAGGACCCCGCATGGGCTAGGCTTGCGGTTTGGCTAACCGTACGCAATCCATGTGCAAGAAACAATCAAAAAACTCTCTAAAATTAACATGGGAATGTTTGAAGTCCCACACAGTTGTAGAAAAACTATGTGGACTCCTTCATTTCACTGAATTCCTTGCATGGTTACCCCACACGAGTTTTACTAACCATGTGCTAGCTGTACGACCTACTCTGTTTGCCCAATTCTTAGAGCTTCGGGCTCTGAACAAGCCCCGAACTCTCCTGAAATCTTAATTAGGCCTTATTTAACATTTAATAAGATAGAAAAAAGTATTTAAATCAAAAAACAAATAATACATACCTTTGAGAAATTTTGGGTTGTTACACCTCACTTAGTGCATTTTATATTCTTTTCAATTCCTTCCAATTCGAAAGAAAGTTCATGCATAGAAATGATACATGGATTAATGAGTCCAAATAATGTTTCATAGGGTATTACCTCTATATATTAGTAATATATATTCTTTTAGAATAAATTAATACTTATTAATTTTAATTAATATAATAGATATTTTCTTGAATGGACTGATTATAAAAATACACCTCATGTATGTATTCACAAGTGAGACTCCCAACCATTCAAAATTAATAATATCATTTATACTCTCCATACCAACCATTGGTGTATTGAAATCTGAAAATATTTCTTCTTCATATTGAATTTAGGAATTTTTTACATCTTTTAATGTTATGTCTACATGAACTTGTAATGTTAATATATGAAATAGTGGAACTGGTGGGGAGAAGGAACTCCTGAAAGTTCATTTTGATTTATTAGTTGATTCAATGGATTTTCTTGATCTGAACATCCATTTACCCATAATTTTATCCATTTATAATACCAAAACTCATTTAAGACCTTTTTTCATTAATTTTTAAATTTTTTTAATTGAAAAAAATTGTTAAGGCTACACCTCATGTATCTTTATAATATTAGGTAGCCATGTTATGAAAGTTCCAACAACATTATCAACTATAGTAACATCCAGATCATCAAGTGAAAAATGAAACTCAGTGATGACTCATGAGATACTTAAATCCCTACTTTCCTATGATATTTTGGGAGTTTTTTATTTTGTATCATATCACATATGATATTATACACCACACCCCTTACAATAAGGCAATGTGTGGGTGTTGATAGATATAAATCACATACAACTTTACCCTACATAATTTTAGATATATAAAGTTATCAAAAGTTGTTTAATTCACATTTAGGATAAGGAGTAATGAATAAACTGATTACCTTAGGTCAGGTAAGAGGTTTAGGGGAATGGAAAGCCTCAATACTAATAGGGTCATTTGGGTCTTCATATACTAATATTTGTTCCACTTCCAATTTTCTTTGATCCTTTTACATATATTGGTCTGCAAAACCAGACCAGACAATAATATATTTCAAAGAATCTACCTATTATTGCAGTAATTTCATTGTCTCATATGTATATCCTTGTGTATTTGTCTTCTTGAAATATGTTTGAGGTTAAATTCCAAAACCTACACCTCTAACATGACCATGTTGTTATGGTCACTTCAAATCTAATAAAAGAAGTTTTTTTTCAGGTACATTCAATACTAATTTTTGTGACTAAATAATATAAAAAATATATGATCATAAATAAATTTTTTTTATATAATACTATTATAAAGCATACAAAATTATTATGTCATACTTACGCATGATTCCCTTACTTATTGTGTGTTTTCATCAACTAGTTTACCTTATTTATTTACGCAGACCTCCTTCCAATACAAAAGATGTGGGATAGAATTAGAATGATATTTTGATTAATAAATCTATATATAAACAAAGGAACATTTTTTGTTTCATATCACATAAAACCTTTATTATAGATTTAAAATACATACCATTTTCTTTTCAAGTGAAGAATACCCCATCCTTGTTATATGGTAGGGGTACATTGGTTTTGTGGCATGTTGTTTATTTTCAACACTCCCTTAATTTTCATAAATATTTTTTTTAAATCAAAGTGTATAGAATAAATAATGTCAAATAAAATAGTATCAACTACATTGAACCTGAAATTATTTCTCATCGTGATGAATAATGAAATATTTCTATGTGTCAAATTTTATAATGTGTGTATACAAAACTGGTGGGTGGGGGTTTAATTCCCCGTCAGTATCCCTAAGATGATGCTTCTTAAGAAGTTTATATAAGCCTTGATGTGATTTTATAGTGAGCATTAGGAAATATTTCTTATTTAAATAAATAAAAATAAATGAACACAAAAAGGGATAATGAAAAGTAAATGAATGTTTCATCATATAATTTTTTGTGTAAAACAGATAAAGTATGTACCATAATATCTTCTGAAAGGGTTTCATTAAATATAGGTAACACATGGTTCCATGTATCAATATCAATTGTCACATACATTCTCATTGTGAGCCCAACACAACTAATTAACATTGAATTTTTGGGGTTAATAGGTTGGATGCATTGATTCTAGCCAACCCCAAATTTTATACCATTTCTTCTTTCCTTGAAAATTTTATTTAACATTGTGATTATTCATTCTTGTTTTTTATCAACATGTTGTTGATCTTCAAATAATTCTTCAGTTTCAACATAAATCATGTGTTCTTACTTGGGATTGGTAAAGTCATCATGTGCAGAAGTCATTATCCACATGATTAGTCAAAAATTTAATTTAGACTGTGTAAATGAATTATAAAACACATAATATTTTGAGGAAAATCATAGTATATTTAAAAACACTTTAATCTTTTCACTAAACACTCTTTTTTCCTTAAATGTTGAAGGGATTTGGATCCTCTATCGAGTATCCAAATCCCTTATTTTTGGTCCCTTACAACATAAAAGGAATTATCTACAATTGTACCATTATGAAATGATTGTGATCTCCCTATGTAAGGGTCATCTTCAATTGTATTTTCATCTAACTGTGTAGTTATTTTAGTCGCCAATAGGAAAATTGACCAATTCCTATTGGATGTATCTGAGATATAAAATACATTTAATTCTTATAGTGCCATTATGAATGGACAATATGTGTAACTTTACACACTAAAATTCACTTTCACAAATCCAAATTCATTGAAATTCACTTCACTCCTATTTTGAACCCATTTCATTGGAAAATCATCACTCGAAATGTTATTTAGTCTAACTTGGATATCTATTCAATGATGCTAAAATATGACATATTCTCATAAGTTGGATTTATATCCTTGAAACCAGATACATGCATCACATCCACCACAAGTGTAACTCTAATATTTTTCATCATACTATGTTCATATTATTACTTTTTATAGAAAATATAACCATTAATTATAAAACTAGTGTAATAAATAACATTTACATTTGGTCCCTTGGATAGCCATAAAATTTTGGTATATAATTGAATTTATTTTTTTAGATAAATCCTTATAAATATGGTCTAATAACCATCCTATATATTTTTAATTATGTGTATTTGGTATCCAAACTTAATTCCTTGATGGATTCAAATGTATAAGAATTACTTTGTGGGCTTCAACGTATGGAGAAACTTCTGCACTATTATGTAAAATGTAAAGGTGATATTTATACCACTCTATGATTATAATTGTAACAACATATCTTCTTGAAATACCTTCTCCCATAATCTTTATATTATGATGAGACTTTGAGAAACTTATGCTATCAATATCTGATAGGCAATTGTTTGAAAATTAAATAGCTTCTTAAAAAATATAGCATTCTCCAATACAACCTCTAGATGACATTGATTCTTATCAGACCCTTTAAAAATCTTAATATATCATTCCTTAGAGGTACATCCATCTATAATGGATAGTACCACATATTTTAACCTCTCTATCTAATAGAACCATCTTGTGGACCATTATATCAAATAATGATGGTTGTGAAAACATCTCTAATTCACATAATATGACTGCAATCTCTTTATTCATGATTAGTAATTTCACTAGGTCTATAAATTTACTTCATATGGATTTGAAAAAGAAGTAGTGTTTGGTTAATTTATATCATAATATTTTAGGTAGAATGCAAAATAAAGTAATGAGAATCAGATATTTCATCAAAACATAACGATCATGTGATTTTAGGCCCTATAAATTTAAATTATTCATTGACATGAAATTATTGATATTTTAAGAATACCCCTATATAAATTTTACACTATTAAGGAAATAGAAATTTTGTAATTTTTATTATATGGATATATTGTAAGCTACTTGTGAAGGAAATGTTATCCTTTCACACTTCACCGGTGCCAAATATTCCCATATCTCCATGTCAATCATGTCCAACCTAGCCTTGATTCCATCCTTTTTTCATTAATATTTAGTAACATTCCAATAACACTATCAAATAAATTTTTTTTCTAAAATCATTACACCAAGAAAATTTCTGATGTACAAACAATTAAATTACAGTAATTCAAAGAATATTCATCTCCTTTTCCAACTCGATTTCATAAGGTTTTTCAAAAAAGGTTTACCAAAAATAGTTTTAATATATTTTACATTATCAAAAAATTTATCACCCATTAATGGAGACCGTGTTTTACCTTTTTTTGTATTTACATTGAATGATGTTATCCAGGATCGGTATTTATGTCATCAAGGTAAAAATTTGTGATTTCCTAAAAAAAATCTTTTAGGAATGTTTTAAGAAAACCGAGTGTGTGTATTATTCACAAATGAGACACCCCGAAATTACATTTATGCTATATCCTAACAAATTTCCTTAAGCATGAAATTAATTTATCATCTTATACAATATGTATGTCAATGTGAATTCTTCAATTCTATGAGCATCATACAATGTAACACCCGTATCCCTAATTAATTTTTGATCATTAATAAATGGATACAAATAAACATCAATATCATTACTAGGTTGTTTTGGTCTAGATATAAGCATAGGAAACATAACATATTTTTTCTTCTTGCATAACCATGGTGGGAATTTATAGTTTACCCACATAACTGACCATGTACTATGATTAATAGTTTGTGCACCAAAAGGATATATTCTATATGTATATAATGCAAGATATAGGTTTCTCAACTCATTTCCAAATTTTGGATACTCATAATCAATTTTCTTCCACTGAGGAGAGGTTTATAGGTGACAAAGTTTCCCATCTTCAATTATTGTATCTGCATGCCATGTCAATTGTCTAGTAGTTTCCTAAAATCCATATAGTCATCTGTACCATATAATGATAGGAAAGTACCTTACAACTTTTGAAGGACTTGATCCATCTTTCTTGTATCGATTCTTTCCACACTTAGGGTATTTTTTGAGTGATTCATAGTCCATGAGAAACAATATAAACATGCATGTATTTTTTGAAAGATCATTCCCATTTAATGAAAAATTCATTTAACATAATATGTTTGACCAAGAATCCCATTTTTTTCTGGTGTCATATCATTTAGGAGACTAAGTAGTTCTTTAAAGATGGTTTCATTCCTTATGTTTCTACCTTTCAAATTATATAGCTTCAATACAACTAAAAATATTTTATATTTAGTATAACTAGTATACAATGGTCTCTTAGAACAACTATTTAATTTCTCAAACAACATTTGATAATCATGAATATCATCTTAAATTTCCATTATCATTTATTTCATACGATCTTTATCAACATTTACACCAGCATTCATATCAAATAATCCATAAACCATAGTATCATCCCAATCTGTATGTATATTCAATTCCTCCCCACTTTTAGTCTAACATTATTTGATCTTATCTACTCCATGATAAATCAATTGTTCTTCCAAATCTTACAAACCAATTTTTCTTTAATAGTAACAATGTAAACATATACAAAGGATTTGAGAAGGGTCGTATACATGTTCCATTGAATAATTGATGAACAATTTAACTCCATCCTCATACTCTTTTGTCATATGATTTGTGCCCATCTATTTTCAATTCATAGTCATCCTATTAGGTTCATAAAATATTCATTTTGTAAAGTAAATAAATAAATACACATAAGGTATTCATAATCGAAGGATAAAGTTATAGATACTTTTAATAAGGAGAACCCAACATTTGAATATTATTGGTGATGATTCCTAACAAGTTATAATTTCATACAAGGGTGACATGAAAAAGAACCAACCTAGAGAAAATATGTGTTTGTTGGTCTAGGTTCTCATATTTATGTTTTTGGGGAAAAGGAGGCAATTATAGGATAGTTTCTATAACTTTTCTAGGTGGGAGTCTAAAAATAGGGAGGAGCTGATGTTATTTATTAACTTGTTAGGTGGTGGGACAAGTAGTGTTTCAGTGACATGGTTCTTAGTAAAATATTATGATGATATTTAGTCAGATAAAGAAACAATCACCTTCAAAAAAAGTTAA
This sequence comes from Viscum album, assembly GCA_963277665.1. NCBI lineage: Eukaryota > Viridiplantae > Streptophyta > Magnoliopsida > Santalales > Viscaceae > Viscum > Viscum album. Next base: position 47,889,313 of record OY728152.1, on the reverse strand, counting down.
ATAAGTGTCCCAGTGGGATCAATAGAAACCTCATCTCAAACTAATGATTGGATTATAAACTCAACTACCCAGGATCACCTGAAAACAAAAATAAACCTCAGTGGAACCAAAAAAGAGAATAAAATATGAGAAAATGTTACATTGGAAACTGAGAGTGAGGTTTAAACAATATAAAAGAAGATATGGATGTTTTTAATTAGGTCAGTAGGGGAATCAACTGCTATGAGTGAAAATTTATTGAACCGGCAAACTAAAAATGGAAAGGTAGGTGAATTAACCTACTTAATAATGATATGAAGCTTTATATTGTGTAAAATCACTTTTTTTATTATTATTACAAGAAGTAATTTTTTAATTGAAGATGAGGTTAGTGGTTTGTATTTCAAAATTCTTATCGTAGATGTTCATGACAATTAAAATATTAAAAGGATTTAGTTTATTTTTCTTATTAATTTAAACAAATAGGAAGAATTGTTTGATTTTAATCCATGAGAGATGGAAGGATACCTGGTACTTGGTTTATTCTCCCTCATGAATAAAGTTTGATCCAATACCTCACTCCACAATTACCTCAAGATGTGAAAGGAGTGGGAAATTCTGGGTGACCAACACCTGTCAATATCCAAATGTCACATATAATTAATTCAAAACACCACATATGATTAGATATACAAGATCCTAAAAAATTAGTGAGAAATTGAAATCATAAATGTCATTTGGACACATACAAGTATTAGTCACCCAAACTTGAAATCAAAATAAAACAACATGGTTGAGAAGAATTGAATAGACCAGTAGAAGCATGCATTTGGTGGTGATCTTGGTGATAGCCCCACTTGATAAGGATTTTTTGGGTCTGTAATATGTAGTGTGTGATATTGGTTCCACATCAGGTATGCACGAGGGAGGTGATGCACATTGAAGACAATACCATAAGGATAAATACACTCATAAAGGAGAACATGTGATGTTGAAAAAAAGATACATTTTAAAATAAAGTATATAAATCAATATAAATCAATTTACATGAAGTTATAAAAAATCTAATAATAAAATATTCACAAATGGAATTACTATAAATTAGTAAAATATAATATCTTAAAATATTTTTTAGTAATATGGTATTTTAAAAAAAATTATTTAAATTATAAAATAATATCATAAACATCTTCTTATAAAATTAATCAACATGATTTTATAAAATAATATTCATCATATTTAAAGGCTCATTCTATATAAATTAAAAAAAATCCAATTTAAAAATAGTTTTTATAATGTTTGATGGGGTAATCAATAAATATTTTTACCAGTATAAATTAAATCAATATGATAAATTTAATTTTCGAATATATTTACAAACATGACTAATATTATATATGTTCTTATACAATTGTTTAATTTTTTTTCTAAATATATCAATAGTTAAAGTATATAGTAACATAATAAAGAAACTAAAATAAGTTCCAAATTTTAAGGTGGATTCATACAGAGCAGTGGATCAAGATGAAGGGTATAGGGGATTATAGATCAAGGAGGCAGCATATACAATCCTATGAGAAGGAGAGGTGTAGGTATATAGAGGGAAAATAAATGTGAGGGGGGGGGGAGTGAGGGTGAAACAAAAATGGATCAAGGTTAGGGGAATTGGGTGGAGAATCAGGGAGGTAGACCATGTAACATCTCGAACTGACTGACCACTAAACAAGTAGCTGGGCTAGTCGCCACATGGCTTCAAGCGTGCCTCCGTGTATGCTAGAGGCTGTCGACTAGTAGTGAGGGTCAAATGGTGGTACGGTGGTAAGACTATACCCTCATGTTTAGAGTCTCACAATGATATAACATATGTCAATCAACAAAAATGATAGTGGAAGTAGTAATAAAGAAATGAAAACATAGCAAAAGAATAATATAACAACTGAGTGAAATTGTACAAGTCCAACCATACAATGATGCATTCATGTCCACAATGAAATTGCAAGTACAACCAGAAGTAAAATACAATAAGCGGGTATAAAAAAATAAGAGAAAAAATCCCAAATGCTAGATCTATGAGAATCCTGAGTACTAACTCATTCCTATGCTCCTACTCTCGAGTATGAGCATGAAAACACAAGAAAATAACCAAGGATCCTGATCCTACAACCAAGGATGTTTGTCTGGGTACTATAGTGGAATGGAATCCCGAACAAGGTGTGAGATGGAATCTTATTAGGTTTCCATGTATGGTATGTAGGCCAATCCATTTCATGAAATATAAAATAAATAGTATGGAATAATAATTAAATGCATAACATAAATAAATAATTAAACACCTTGTAATGGGTTCTACTTGGACACCCATCTGATTTACCTTTTTTAGCCAAGGATGATGAGTCCAAACAAAAATAACCCTTCAAGAGTAAAGTGGGAGGTATAAAGTGAATGAATGTGTACTGTCCCCAAGCTTTTGATTGCGCTTAGAAGACCTTTCCCTACGTCTCTAAAACCAAGGGATCATTTCTCATTTTGAAAACATTCATTTCAATTTTTTAATTCAATTTGAAAACCACTTTACAAAATATAGTGAGACACCCGATCCCATCCAAGACGATCTAGAAGGACTTTCCATGTATCACTTGAGAGGTTAGTTTATAACCACTTCTATAGAGTCTGTACATGGTGACCCAAGGATGAATTAACATATGTCAATCCAAGCATGTTATGAATAATCAAGTACTATCCTCTGAGTCCGTACCTAGTATCACACGTAGGGGCCTGAGTTTCACTCGAGGCATGGTACAACCAGTGTGCCTTCGATCTCATCCAAGGGATCTCCCCTAGGGAACTGGTTTCACTCATCTGAAGGTAAAATAGATAATTATTGATGAGACACTTCTAGGAATATCTGGAGTCACCCCCTACATGTTTACAAATACTATAAATTTAAAAAATAAGGCATGAGAGTCTATCCAAGGGGTCCTTAAGTCAAAGCCCCTTTTCTCACCCTCTGAACTAAGTTAAATCATTAAAAAATAAATTCATTTATAACAAGTCAAGTAAGAGGGACCAAATTAATAAGTTCAATCATTTAAATCCAAGTGACCCAATTATGGAATAAGTGGAAAGTACACGATATTATACAAGCTCAAGGCATAAGGGTAAGAAAAGGCACATGGAATGAATCATATGAATTCGAAAACTTTAATATGAAATTAAATATATGGTATGTGATATCTAAGGTGAAGCATCAATCCCATACATTTAAATATAAGATATTAGGCATAAGGCTTAAAGACCTATCTCACGGCCAACCATTCATTCCAATTCAATTTAAATGTTTATGAAATTAACAAGGGAGTAGAAATCACATGATATTTAACCATTAATGGAATGAGAATTAGTCCATTCAAGGTGGGACCACCCAAAGGGGTGGCCAACAGCCAAGAGAATGACCCAAAAATGGGTTTCACCATAAATATAGGTTACATAGGTCATGAAGGCAATTTTAATAAATTTATTAAATAATAACGAAGCTTTGTTAGAAGGGTCCAGTGAGAGGCACAATAGTGAGTCATTTAAAAAGTGGTTTAATGATAGTAAATAGTCTATACCACCGACTTTATACCATGGATGACCCACAATTCTAATATGAAGCTTTGATTTGGTCTGGTTTGAGATAAATTAAAGAAACCATCCAACACCCAGAAAATAGGGCGAATTAGGTCACACAAAAATAGAGAAACAGAGGGAGGAAGAACCTTGAAATAGAAAAGTTTGGAAAGAAGAGATTTCCAAGGGATTTCCATTTCCTTCAATAGTTAAGGATTCAAACACTTATGGAGGAAGGTATCATGAAACCTAAGAAGGAGGAGAATATGGAACTCCATGCATGAGGGAGAAGAAAAAATCTACTTTAAAGAAGAGGGAAGGAAAGAAAATAGGTTTAAAAGGAAAAAAAGGATAAATTCACCCTCAAAACTGGGAAGTATGTTTTCGCCACATTTTTTTGCGAAGCAGTGTGCCACCCATATGACTCCTACTGCTTAGGAACCCCACCTCGTATGGTTATTCCACATGGTTTGACCAAAACATGCACCAACCATGTTATGAATAGTGAAAGGTTACTGCCTAAGTGGCACTAACTGTGGAGGTTGGGAACCCCATTTGGGTAAACCATGCACATCATGTGTGACACCTGTTTTACCTTTGGTTTAGGCCACATGGTTTACTACTGGGGGACACATGGTTTTAGAAAAACCATATGCCCTTTTCAAACCACCCAAAATTGATATTTTCGAGGCTAAACAATCCCAAAACTCAACAAGACACCCAAAGAACCCATTAAACCTTTACCCAAGTCCAAAAAAAACAATTTGATGCGTTTTAGCTCTCTGAATTCAAATTTTATGCTCGGTTTACTAAACATACTATCCACTAAATGAAAAAAAATTCAAATTCCCTTTTAATTTCATCCAGTACAAAAACAAGGCATGCTATAATCTCCCCACCTAAAAACTTCTCATCCCTGAGAAGCCTTAGGGAAATGAAGGGAACATCATTTGACATAATCAAGTCACGAAGACTTATTCAAATGATTGTATTATGTTTCCAAATTCACACACAACTCCGACCATTAACTTAACAAATGAAACATAAACTTTAGACACTAAAGCCACTGCTTTCTTTTCTGAACTTAAACACCAAGATAAAGCTTTCCTGAGACTGTCCAACCAGAGATATGATCATGATGTCATCTATTCACCCAAATGTCCCATGTAATTTCCACCATAGGTTCATTAATTTAAGGTACATATCTAAATCATGGTATCTCTACCATCATATTTTTTTACCAAAATGCGCCTGTAGTGTTTCAACGATGATCAGAATATGAGACACGATTTTATTAAAGGGTCGAACTCGAACTGACCCCATTTAAACTTATCATGATCACCTTCCCATGAATATTTGTGATCAAAATCGACTTTTCATCCATCTTACTTGACAATTTCAAGAAGTGGTTCCTCACCGACTGCATATGGTAAGAGAGAGGGATATCAATTAAGACCATCCCTGGTTGACTACTCTTGAGGAATATACCTTAGATAACTAATGCATTTCAAAAACAATAAATGATGCCTCTAGATGAAGGCACCTTAATACTTCTTCGAGCATGATCACTAAAGCATTCAACCTTTTTTTGGTGATGCCTATAGCCAAAATTACCATTTAAACTATCGTGCCCTAGCACGAACATGGGTGTAATCCAGAACCAGCAGACAAAGACCCTTACTCTATTTAGAAATCTAATCTGAGTCTAAATGAAGTTTGAGGTAACCTCATAATCATAAATTGGAGTCCAAAGATATTATCTAAGGAAAAACCCCGAACAATGTTTACAAAAGAGATGTCAGTACCAAGCCTATCATCCTCACAAGATGAAAATCAACTGAGTCCAAAGTAGAAAACTACCTATAAATCTAGTCGAAGAAGAAAATATATCATTCCCAAGTCCTTCCAAGTAATTCCTAATTTGGAACCCAAGTATCACTCAACACTAACATGGATTTAAGAACAACCATGATTCCAGAGTGAAACTCAGATCGAAACCACCAAAACAAACCCAATGTATTTAAAAACATCAGCATGGAATATTACCGATGCTCTCTTAGTATACCCAGATGATGTCAAGATAGGGTACATGATCATCATTCAAACCAGGTACTCAGAAAGGATAAGAAGAATAACTAAAAGACCAGAGACACCACCTTCCTAACCAAGACGAGGTGCTTAGTATGGTTTCAAAACAACCACACTAGAACACATGTTTAAAAAGGTCATCCAGACATCTCATGTTGACTCCCACTAGAGGGTATCAGCTTCACCTACTGATATACTACCATTAAATAATCACCAGTCCTATACCACACAAGGAATCCCATGATCACTCCTACTTAACCACTGAAGTCCATCCCTGACCAACTGTGTCTTCACAGTTTGTGTGTACAACCAACCACATAATCATAGTGCTCTCAAGAAAACACATAATTGAATGAAGGGTTACCAGCCATAGGGTATTTGAGCAAGTTTTACCATTTTGAAAAGTTCCTCTAGGTTGTTCTCCGTCTACTCAGAAGGGCACATTTAACTAGAGTAGAAGTGATTCTCCCCACCTTAAGAGTATCCTTAACATCATATTTAATAGATAAAGGGATATAATTCCATGGCACACATCCCATAGACAATTTATCACATTTGCAGAGGTGGAAATCACGATTTAACAAGTGTTTAATAGAAGATATAGAGATAAATAGCTTCTCAAGAGTGTTATATCAGATTTACTTTTAGACCTACACGTAACTCCCATACTGAGTTATGTCTACACATGACATAACATTAGGTGTAAAAAATGAAATGAATAACTAGCGTGTCAAACACCCAATCCACTTAGAATGTCATCTTGAGCATTGGGATGAGTTTTATTTCACTATACACTCAGGTCAATCTACTCTGGAGATGAATGACATTCAAAGTTTAACAAATCCATATTTAACAACTAACAATGAACTCAAATGGTTAAATGTAACACTTAACAAGATGGAAGGTACTTCATATATCAATTCATACTACCCTGAGGTTTCAGAAGTAGAATGACACATATGTGACACTATCAATAGGTTCAAATGGCCATATGAATTCAAGTATCTATTGACATGAAAAATATTGAACCTGAAGTCACACTACTCCTTATTACTATTAACTTGACTCATGATGTATCAAGTAATACATCACTGGATATGAGTAAGAATGTAACGCCCTGACCCCAGTTACCCAGAGTTGGTGCATTATTACATAACACTGGCATGATCACAAAAGATCAAGTCTTGAAAGACCGATTAGTTTAGTAGCCTTGGAATCACTAGATACATTCATAAAGTTTACATTACATAATAAAGTAAAAACAACTACAAAAACATCTTGTCTTCATATCCCCTCATATATTCCCTGTAGTCCATTCATAAAATACTTCTTCACATCCTAGGAAAAATTAAAACATTGAAAGGAGTGAGCTCAGATGCTCAGTAAGGATAACAATATAGCAGAAACTTTCATAAATAAACATAAACATTTAGGGCAATGTATAACAAAAAAAAAGCCTTTAAAACTTAAAATTCAGCATAATATGGAAAAGATAAAATGAAATAATTCCATTTACTTATTCACATGGATATTCTACTAGACTAATAATCACATTCAATATCAGTAACCACTTTCATAATGATGGAATGCATAATGCCAGACTATCATAACCATGTAGCCAAGGCCTCGTGCCAAGACTACAAATAATATTTTTTCAAGCCTCGTGATAAGACACTAGTTTGTCTCATGAGACCTACCGATGCATCGAGGAGCTATAGAGGGCTCCACCCGTCACTTACTAAGTCCAATTCATTCCTCATATGAACAGGTTTAAACATAACATAAACATTCGTATTAAAACTAGCATATGAAATGTAAATACTTTCTCCATAAACCATTAATGGTATAAAAGAATAACACATCCATAGTCAAACATATCACAAAACCTTAAATACAATATGGAAGTTTTGTATCATAATAAATCAACTTCAAATAATCTTAAAATCCATCAAAGGATATTGACATAGATGAAATCAAAACTATTTGAGAGAAATATATCCTTTTTTGAAATCACTAAAAAGCCACATAATTAAAACATTTCCTTTGAAAATATTATTATAATCTTGTAAGGGAAGATTCAACGATTTTATAACGGCGAAAAATAGCCTCACCCGCCATATAAGTTAAAAAAAGACATTCTTACCTTAATTCTGCCGAAAAGGTTAAAAAGGACCTTGTTTGGAAAACGACGGAAAAATTCCTTTATAAACTTATTATAAAAATTCAAACAAGGGTATAAATGAATTTAACCCATATTCTGTAAAATAGTAATAATGTTTTGAAATACATTTTTAAGATACATGGATGTGGATGATAAAGAGGCCCCAGTAGATAATTACGTATAGACAACCTCAGATAATGAAGAGATTGTGAAATAAACCCTTACCTTGTACTTTTCCTTGGTTGAGGGTAGGTTAACCTCCTGTATAATGGTGAAATAATTGTTATTAAATTATACAAGAATCATATACATTAATATGATATCATATATGATCTTTTAACATTGATTTTTTAATAATATCTTAGTATTATCATCATTTCGGGTGTTAATTTACTCGTTTTCTTTTATATGTTTTGTTACATAAGACATGTTTGTTATGGATAGGTTGTATCTTATTCATATCCAGAATGATATCAAGTCCTTAAACATTATTTTTAATCATCAAATGAGAATTGTACTTGAATGGATATGATGGGGAATGAATCTCATCACGTTTGTGGAGACGGTAGTTCGTACGTACGCACGAGCGGCGATATCATTATTTTGATATTAAAATAATATATAATTGGATGGTATATCAATTATAAAGAATCATTATCATGTTATATTTTTTTTACATCAATTACACATCATTATCATACCCATCCAAATAATAATGTTTTGAATAACAATTACACCACGACGTGGAGACGGTAAGCCGTACGTACGCACGTATGGTGACATGTCATTAAAAGGATGGATAGAATACTGAATATGGTTGTACCATATTTATAATAAAATCAAAGTATATATAAGATAATGGATTTATTATTTTATAATGGAAATAACAAATAAAGAATAAGTTGCATAAGAAAGGAACTTGAAAGAGGGTGGTGAAAACATTACCTCTTCTTCGGGTTCTTCCTTTTGATTTGATCAAAAGGGATCCTTAGGTTGGATTTTTGGTCAAAATAAGGCTTCTAGGTTTAAGTGAGGGAAGTTGAGAGACTATTTTATCAGGGTTTGGCCGAACCAAAAGGCTTTGAAGGTTTGAAGAATTGGTTAGAAGTGGTGTCCTTTTATAAGGGGGAGGAGGGGCTCTTTAGGAAAAACTCAAAGTATTAAATTATAATAAATTCATATTCAGTTTCTAATATCTATAAAGTAAATTATTCAATGTCTAAAGTGGGGATGGGTCGAGAAAAAGCCAACAAATATATTTTAGATAGGTTTTGGTCACCATAGTAACCTTATCGTTTATATTTAACTCTTAGTTAAATAGTTTGACATTTATCATGTCTCTTTGTATTTTTATATTATATAGTTAATAAACTTACTATATACTTCCAAGAAACCCCCAAGTGGTCCATTAATGATACTACTATAATTATATAAGTCCTTTTCCCTAAATTTAGATTTTTAGGAATATAATATCAATTAATAATATAATATTATTTTTAAAAACTCTTTTATATCAATTTTGATACTATTGGGTATTTTGTTTTTGATAAATTCATAACAGCATTATTACTTCAAATAAAATTAATATAACCAATAATAATATGTCATATTAACCTAGAAAATTATTTTAATTCATAAAAAGTCTCAAATTACATTTATTTGGATATTTATAATATCAATTATTTTAATATTTCATTAATTAGGTAATTACTACATCACCATTGTGTCATAAATAAATTAAATTATTTAATGTCTAAAAATTATAAATAAAATACCATCATGTAGGAAATAGTTTTATATTTCTAATTAATATTTATAATCTAATTTATCTTTTTTATAACCCTATATTAAAAATGTTTTAGTTATTAAACATTGATTTTAACTCTTTTAACTCTTCTTTGAATTAAATAATAATAAATGTCCTAATCTAATCCAAGTGGACCAAAGAGGTTAATATTTTATTACTAAGGTTGTTTTTGGTCGAATTATACTTATCCAATAGAATTAGGATATGTGTTAGGGTAATAATAATTTCATTTTTACCCTTAATTACCCTATTTACTTTTTACCGTGGTAAATAAAAGTAAAAAGTTATTATTCACAAAAAATTATTTCTATCTTATTGAACCACATTTTTCTCCTTGATATTAACTGTGTCTCTTGTATTTTCTAAATTTCACTCATAGAAGCGGTAAAATTAAGTTTTATGTGAATTTTCAAATTCTCCTAGGAGATGGGTAAAAGACGGTGAAAAGTTCAATAAAATTTTTATATGTCTAAAATTATTATAAACTGACTCCAATGAATTATATTTAACTTATATAGGTATTACATATATATTTTTACCTAAAATAAATTTAAATAAAATAAATAATTATTTAAATAAAAAGTCGGGTTTAACCAATAACTCAGTGTTTTTCACTATTCATTAAAAATTGAAAGTTTTCAGAAAAATACCAAAAATTCACCCTTGGCTAATTTCGATATTCCAAATCCAAAAATGAAGTCCATTTTGAAAGATAAAATTTATAAAATTTCAAAAAGTGGGTATTACTATTCATAACGGCTAGTTTGATTGGTCATGGTGTGTTAGAATCTCGAAATTGCGTACAATGCAAGCAATTGCATTATTCAAAGGGAAACATACCATAGAAGCTTGGGGTGTTACATTCTCCCCTCCTTCAAATAATTTCATCCTCAAAATTTCTAGAATATTATTTCTTAAAAAGACTTAGGTGGTTCTTCATCATAAGTTCCTCGGGTTCCCACGTTGCCTCTTATGGTTTCTCTATAAAACCTTTACCAGACGAGTCGTCCGGTTTCTCAGCACTTGTTCTCTTGTATCAAGAATCCTGATGGGCTCTTCGCAATAAGATAGATCAGTTTTCAGTTCTAATTCCTCGTAAGTGAGTACATGCGCTGGGTCAGGCATGTATTTTCTCAACAAAGATACGTGGAACACATCGTGAACTTTGGAGAGACTTGGCAGCATTTCCAAATATATATGGCATGGCATATGCCTGGCATGTGAATTCCGAAGTTCATATCATGATGTATGTAATTATTACTCCTTGATGTACCAGGCCAATGGGGAATACCATAATTCTTATAAATCAGTAAGAAAAGGAATGTACTCCAATCACTCAAGGTGAAATCATAATAAATTTTAATTTCAAATAACATGAATAACAATCCCAACCCTGGAAACTTGGAATTTTTCCCCATATGTGGGTTGATCACTCCCAGACATGGTTATTTACCAAGCACCGACATATTCCTAGTCTCTGGTCTACGAGCCCAAAATAGTTATAAAAAAGGAAAAGAACCTCTGATACCACTTTCAAACATCCTTGCCAGACTGACCACTAAACCAGAAGCTGGTTCAGTCACCACATGGCCTCAAGCGCACCTCTCTATATGCCAGAGGCTTTCAAATAGAATCAAGGGTCCAATGGTGGTATAATGGGGATACTATACCTTCATTTTTAGAGTCAAACAATGGTATAACATGTTTCAATCAATAAACAATGATAGGTGAAGCAGTAATAAAGAAATGAAAATGTAGCGGAAGAATAATATAACAACTAAGTAAATGTGGCCAAGGTCAACCATACAATGATGTATGCATGTCGACAATGATACTAAAAGTACAAAAAGAAGGAAAATACAATAGGCATGTATAAAACAATAATATAATTAAATCCTAAAGAATAACTCCATGAGCATTCCAAGTACCCACTTGGTCACGTGCTCCTAATCTGGGGTATAAGCATTAAAGTGCAATAAAATAACCAAGGATCCTAATCTTATAACCAATTAGGTCTGTTTGTGTACCCCCATGCAATGGCAGCCTGAACAGGGTGTGAGATGAAATCTCAATAGGCTGCCACCCACGATGTGTAGTCCAATCCATTTCATGAAATATAAAATAAATAGTATACCATAAGAATTAAATTTATAAAAAATAAATAATTAAACACCTTGGACTCGGTTCCACTTGGACACCCATCCAATTTACCTACTTCGGCCTAGTCCAGTGTGTCTGAACTAAAGGAAACCTGCAAGAGTAAAGTGAGAGGTATAAAGTGCAAGAAAGTAGACTGCCCCCAAGCTTTTGATTGGTCTTATAGGATATTCCCCTATGTCTCTAAAACCAAAGGATCATTTATCATTTTGAAAACTTTCATTTACCTTTTCTTTGATTCAATTTAAAAACCACTTTATAAAATATAGTGAGACACCTTGAGCCCATCCATGAAGATCCATAAGGACTTTCCATATATCGATCAATAGTCCTGGTTTATAGCCACTTCCAAGGAGTCTATTCATGGTGACCCAAGGATTTAATCCCACATGTCACTCCAAGCATGGTATGAATAATCAAGTACTAGCCTCCGAGCCCATACCTAGTATTGCATGTAGGGGCTCGAGTCTCACTCGAGGCATGGTACAACCATACTTCTTTTGATATTGTCCAAGGGGTCTCCCCTAGGGAACCAGTGTCCCTTGTATAGAGGTAAAATAAATAACACTCAGTGAGACCATCCCAAGCATAGCTGGTGTCTCCCCCAATGTGTTTACAAAACACTAACAATTTCAACAAGAAGTAACAAGATTCTATCCAAAGGGTCATTATGTTAGAACCCCTTGTTTCACCCTTAACAATAAGGTAAAGAATTAAACAAGGAATTCATTAATAACAAGTCAAGAAAGAGGGACCGAATTCATAAATTCAAGCATTTAAATCCAAGTCACCTAATTATGGAATAAGTGAAAAGAACATGGAATTACATAATCTCAAGTAATAAGGCTAAGAAAAGGCACATGGAATGAAGAATAGGAATTCAAAAACTTACATTAGAAATTAAATATATGGTATTTTATATCTAAGGTAAAGCATCGAACCTTGACATTTAAATATTAGATGTGAGGCATAAGGCTTAAGGACCTATCTAACGACCAACCATTCATTCCAATTTAATTTAATGGTTTATGACATTAACAAGGGAGTATAAATCACATGGTATTTAAACATTAAAGGCATGTGCATTAGGAAATTCAAGGCCGACATACCCAAATGGGTGTCCAATGCCCATGGATGGGTTTCTCTATTAGGAGAGGTCATGTAGGTCATAGAAAACCATTTTAATAAATTTATTAAACAAGAACGAAGTTTCATTGAAAGGGTACAATGAGAGGAACAAAGAAACATCATTTAAAAAGTGTTTAAATGATGGTAAAGATCTTAGAACACCTACCATATACCAAAGATGACCCACATGTCTGATATGAAGATTTTGTTTAGTTTGATTTTAGATAAATTGAAGAAACTGTCCAATGCCTTGAAAATTGGGGGAATTAGGTCACACAAAAATAGGGAAACAGAGGGAGGAGGAACCTTGAAATAGTATATGCAGAAGGAAGATCTTACTGAGGGATTTCTGTTTCTTCTAATGATGAAGGATTTAGACACCAGTGGAGGAATGCAGCACAGAACCTAAAGAGGATGAGAAGATGGAGCTCCATGTATGGGGGAGAATGAAAACCCCACTGGAAAGAAGTGGGGAGGAAAGAAAATTGTTTTGAAACATTCATTAAGGGAAAAGGGTAAATTAACCCTCAAAATCAGGCCATATGTTTTGGTCACATGGTTTTCCCAAACCGTGAGCCACCTATGTGGCTCCTGCTACCTGGGAAACCTACCTCGTAAGGTTGTGCCACATGGTTTTTCCTAACTATGCACCAACCGTGTGATAAATAGTGTGAGGTTACTACCTAAGTTTCACTAACCGTTTTGGTTGGGTGCACAATTTGGGTAAACTATGCGCATCCTGTGCGACACCTGTTGCACCCCTGGTTTAGGCCGCATAGTTTGCTGTTGGGGGCTGCATAATTTCAGACAAACCATGCACCCTTTATAGACCACCCAAACTTGATATTTTTTGGTTTCAGTGCTCCTGAAACTCAACAAGACACCAGAATAACCCCTCATTCCTTTAACCAAGTCCAAAAAAAACTTTGAAGTGTTCTAAATCTCGGAATTAAAATCCAAAGCTCAGTTTTCAAAACAGACCATCCACTAAATGAATAATTCAAATTCCTTTATAATTTCATCCCCTCCAAAAACACAGGACACTACAGATCGAGGTAAAATAAGATTTCTCATGCTTTTCAAATCCTTCATGAAAATTATAAACAACCAAATAATAACTTAAAATTATTAAATAATGAAAGAGCTTGGACAAAGAATCAAAAGTCACATTCCGTGGGTTTGGAAATTATCAATTCGTCTGAGGAGTTCAAGGGAGAGCGACAACGAAATTTCAGTTCTGAAATAGCTTGAACAACATGAGTAATGGGGACCTCTATTAGGGTTCTATTTAAAATATCATAAACGTTTTATCATCACATTTTAAAAAACCACTGATAAACACCCATATTTATCAGTGCTAAAATAGAAAGCGCATAAAACCACTATTTATCAGCTCTACCTCTTATCACTAATAAGGATGAGTCTTTATCATCGCTTTCTATTTTAGTACGGAAAAAAACATATATTTATCAGTGCTCTTTGGAAAGTGCTGATAAAAACTATATAAAATAAATTTAAAAAATATTAAACGAATATATATTAATAATTATTATAATAAAAATGTAAAAAATAATTGTCATTATTAAAAAATAGATAATCTTAAATGCATGAATGATATAAATGAATGAATTTTAATAACTAAAAATGAATATACTTAAAAAATATTAAAAAAATTAATGAGTTTTATTAATTATATAAATTATTAAAAAAATAAAAATGAATATATATTAAAATGAAATGAATACATATTAAATATATACATTACAACCATATTAAACCTTAAATGTTAATGAATAAATATGTATTAATAAATATTAAAAATGAATAAATTAAAAAAAAATATTAATAGAATAAATATTAATAATGAATAAATTATAAAGAAAAGTAAAAAATAAGCAACATTATTAGTCAATAAATAATAATAATTAATATTAAATGGATGAATTTTAAAAAATAGTGAAATTTAATACTGAAAAAATCACTAGATTGAAAAAATATTACAAAAATGAACAAGTGTTATTAATTATATGGATTATTAAAAACAGTAAAAATAAATATATGTTAAAATGAAAATAAATAGCTATTTATTATAAAAATTACAACCATATGAAAAATATTAAATGTTAGTGAATAAACTTGTATAAATAAATATTAAAAATGTATAAAATTACAGGAATATTAAACAATGTAGAATTGAAAATGAATAAATTACAAAAATATTAAAAAATAAATATTATTAATGAATGAAAAATATTAAAAATGAATAAATTTAAACAAATAATAAAAAGTAATAAATAAATTATATTGAATAAAAATATAAAAAATTAATAAAATTTACTAATTCAAAAACATAATATATATTAAATATATTATGTTAGTAAATATAATTCTAAAATGAATATTAAAAATTGAACAAATTATAGAAATATTATGTTTGTGTACATTCTATATAAAAATAAATTAATTATGAATATTTATTTGTGTAATTAATGTAACACATGTTTGATATATGTAAAAGTTAAAAAATGAAATTTAATTAAATGTCCATTACTTGATATATTTAGTCAATATTTTTCATTAATATTAATTTTTAATTATAAACCATTCTTTACTAAATATATGTATTATTTAAGGTAAATATAAATATTTTTTATTATATTAATCATATTTAAGGAAATATTATATATATTGATATATATATATATGAATATATTTCTATATTAAAAATATTAAATATTTTAATGAATTGTAATGTACAAAAAATATTAAGAATGAATTAATTAGAACAAATACTAAATGAATAAATATTAAAATCTATAAAGTATAATTCAAAAAAAAAACTTAACAATATTAATGAATAAATAATATGTAATGAATTCATATCAAAAAATGAGTAAAATTTAATTAAAATATGAATAAATTGAAAAAATGTTAACAAAATGAATACGAATTTAGTTATATAAATTTTTAAAAAATAAAAATGAATATATATTCAAATAAAAATGAATATATATCAATCATGTAAATTATAACTATACTAAAAAAATTAAATATTAATTAATAAATATAAATAAATATTAAAAATGAATAAAACTTAAAAAATATTAAACAAAAAAATCTTAAAAATAAATAATCTAAGAAATATTATAACATTTATTGATGAAATAATTATTAATAAAAATGAATAAATTTAATAAATATATTAATTTTAAATAGTAATAAATTGTATATATTAAATATAAATATAGAAAATTAATAAAAAATAATAATTAAAAACATATTATATTAAATATTAATAAATTAATATATATAATGATAATATTAATAATTTATATCATTTTTGTATGATTATCTCTATAAAATTAAATTTATTTTTTATATATATACATGTGAAATTATTTTATAAAGTATTAAGTGTAACATATTTAGTAATTTTTAAATTTATAATTAAATATATATGATTTGATATATATGTCAAATTGAAAAAACAAATGTCATTGATAAAAAAATGCCTTAATTATTAAATATTTTTTAATTAATATTAAATTGTCTTAATTAAATTAATAAACCATTTTCACTTAATATATGGTATATAAATTTATATGAATTATAATACATTTTTTTGAATTTTATAAATTATATTTAAAAAAATTATATATACATATATTGACCTTTTTAACTAAATATATTATATATCACGTGAAAATGTTTATTTAATCATATATAAATCATATTTAATAAAATATGTTATATTTTTATCAATATAAACATATTTATATATTAATATATGATAATCCATTATATAATTTTTAATGGAATATACCCTTTATTAGTGCTAAAATGCACTGTTAAAGACCACCATTTGACAACATTTTTTAGTGTTGATAAATGATACATATATAAGTAATTTTATCTAGTGTTGATAAAGGCTACCATAGTTTATTATGGGTTTTGTAGTAGTGGAATCTATCCACCATCATTATTTTAAACATCCAAATTCATTATTGACAGATATATTAACATTATCAATAGATTAATTACTCTAGTAATGGTCTCTCCAAAATTTTTGAGTGGACCCCACAAATCTCCCCCTCATGACCAACTTAGGGTAGAAGCTAGACCTACAATCTCTATACAGGGTTCTATCTTCTTTTGGTAATGTATTTTCATAATATCTACCCCATTATTATTGGTGTGAATTTTCTCAATTTTCAACAATTTCACTTCCAACACATTGCAGATCTAGTGATATTGGATGTTGATGTGTTTGGACATGAAAATAAGTATTGGGTTTTTTATGAGATGAATCATGCAATTTGATTGTGATAACAGAGAATGTAATTCTGTTAATTTAAAAACTTCTTCACCTAAAATATCACCTTGAAACCTTCTGTTATTGTGATATACTCTATTTTAATGGTAGATAGTGCAACACAATTTTCAAGTCATGATTGACATGAGACTTACCCCCTATAAATGATATTAGGTATCTAGATATAAATTTCATCCTTTCTATATCTCTATCCATATCTTCATCTATATATCCTTGTCAAATGGCTTTATCATTCCTAAAATATAAACAATGGCTGGATGTTCCACAAACATACCTTAATATATAATTAACCATTGTCTAATTATCCTTTCATGTAATTTATAAGAACCTAATCATAATGCTAACAACATGAACAATATCTAGTTAGCATATACGAGACTACCAACTACTCACTGATAAAGAAAATTTTCCATCTCATCTTTCTCCACTTTGGTTACTGGACTATGGATTATCGTGATCCTAAAATGACTTACAAGTGGAGTACTAATTAGTTTCTCCTTTCCCATGTTTAATATTTCAAAAAACTTCTAAATATATCATTCTTGATATAGATAAACCTCATTATCCATTATGTTATGAGTAATATTCATACTAGAATTTGAGTAGCCTCTCATAAGTTTTACATTTCAAAACACTTTTTCAACTCCTACTTTTAACATGTTATTCTTGGTGATATATCTAATAATACTCAACACATCATCAAAATAAATCAAAATAATATTTAAATCATTGATATAAAATCATTTTATAAAAACATATCAATGAAAATTCATTATTCTATACTCATTTTACTCCACAAATGAGTTAAACTTCTTGTACCATTGTCTCAGTGCCTATTTTAGACCATATAAACTTTCCATAAGTTTACATACCATGTTTTCATTACATTTCACCTAAAAACATTCAGGCCACTCCACATAAATCTCACCATCAATATCATCATGTAAGAATGCAATATTTACATCCATTTTTCATACCTCAAGGATGATACTAGCCACCAATCCAAGAACAACTCTAATAAAAGACATTTTTTCATTGGAAAAAATTCATTAAATCCAATACCTTTATTTTTTTGAATCTATTCACAAATTTCATAGATTTATATAATCGTTTTTTGCTACTATATTCTCCCTTAATTATATTCAACCACTTATTCTTGAATTAATTTTTCCATATGGTAACTATACCATATAAAATTTGTAGTTCTTATATATGAATCACATTTTCTCTTTCATGGAATTTTTTTTATTCCACCTTCCTCTAGCTTCTGATTTCATTTTCATGACTTTCTGGATCTCCCCCCATCAGTTAGAATCACATACTCATGTGGTGAGTATCTATGACTTAATTTTAATTCTATGGTATATCTCCTCAACTTTGATTCAGAAGGAATCTCTTCTATAATTTCAGATGATGGAGAAATATCAGTAGATAGAGACATATTACATGGTGGTGATGTATCACCAGTGTCGCTAATCTATCTTGTACTATATGGATCTGATGGTGCAGATACTAGTTCCATATAGACTATAATTTCCTTAGACTATAACTTCTCTACATTTCTTAGATTATAAAAATCTTCAACCATTCGATCTAAAAGTAATACTACATCACTACATTTAATGATCCTACTACTAATAGGATCATAGAATTAGTATTCAAAATATTCATGAGTATATCCCAAAAAGATACACTACTTTACTTTTCTATTAAGCTTATCCCTATTGAATTTTGGGATGTGTGAAAATTCCTTACATCCAAATACTCTCATGTATTTGTATGAATTATCTTTACCTATCCAAACCCTTTCTAGTAAATTGAATTTTAGTAGAGCTAATGGATAAAGTTTTTGTATATAAATCAGGGCCCTCATTTCCACCCCCAAAAGGTATTTTATATCTTTTCATTCAATAGAATACACCCAACTCTCTCACATATAGTTTTATTCATCTTCTAAGAAAAACCATTTTGTTGAGGCATCTGTGTTACTAATTTTTCCAACCTGATACCAAAACTCTTTTAATATTCCTAAAATGTACTATAATACTCTCCTCCATTTTTATAACACACAAACTTAAATAATATTATTATTTATATTTTCATATTCACTTGATACTTCTTACAAAAATCATGTACTTGATCATAAGTTTTTGATGAAAAAGTAAAAAAAAAATATAGTGACCATCTATAAAAGTCACAAAATAAATAGAACTTCCTAGTGTCCTGGTGCTTATCATGTATACATTAGTGGGTATAAAATCTAAAATATTTTATTTTCTACATAGTAAATAACCATTAAATGATAATCATTGTTTTTTCCCCATGATTCATTCAACACAAGTATCTAAATGTGTACATTTGATTCCTGGAAGGTATTATTTTTTAGAGATAATTATAATTTCTCTCAAATTCATGTATCTAAACCATCTATGACACACTTATAAAATAACCCCCTTTCTATATGCATTGAATTCTCCTTCAAATAGTCTATTATCTATGAGGTAGAGAGAAATATTTTTCTTACTTTTATCAATTACCATTTTAATATTGGTAATATTCCATTTCCCATCATCGAAGGAACTGACATATCGATCATCCTTAAGTATTACATTGTATGTAATATTGAGGTGAATATCAGGAAAATTCCTCACATAATTCAATTGTAACCTAAATCCAATATTAGTCTCTATTAAAATATAACATATACTAGTAAGTTTGGATGCACTATCATTTTTCATCTTCAAATGACTGAAACTCCCTAATGTTTAACATAAGAAGAAATGTTTTTTGAACATTACATGGTAGGGGGTTCCTAAATTAATCTCCCATATAGAATGTTGGATTATAAGGTTGACATCCCCTTCTTGAACAGTAAAAATCCCATAATTTTCAATTATAGCATCATCATTTTTTGTTTTACCTTCTCGATTTCTCGAATCTTTATTTAACTTTTGATACTCTCGAATGATGTGTCCAAGATTTCCCTAATGGAGGCACTTCATATTATATCTAAATAGAGATTTTGACCAATTATTACATTATTTATTTTTATCATGGGGTTATTTTCCTCTGATTCATCCCTATCATTTCTCCATACATTTTATTTCACTGAAAAGAACCTCTGGTTCTAGGGTATATCCCTCATCCTTCCTTCTAGACTCTTCATCCAACATTCTATATTTCAAAATTTCTATGGTGATATTTCTATCTAGAGAGAAATTTTAGACTGAAATAACAACTATGTACCACATATTTAGTAAGGATCTCATCATCAACAGTTCCTATAAATCATCATCAACCATCATTTTCATAAAATTAATTTGACCAACAATTCCTTGGAACTCACTCATGTATTTTGATACATTGTTCCTATCCTTGTAATTTAGGTTAAAAATTCTATGTATTAAGTTTTATTTATTATGTGTGGTTTTCCTTACATATATATTTTCTAAATTTTACCACAGAATAAAGTCATAAAGTTTTTTGGAAATTTTTTGGAAGATACTCTTGTCAATCCAATGCTTGATTGGAGCTGCACACTTCTTATTGAGCATAGCCCAGTCTGTATCAACTGGATAGGTATTGGAAGATGTATTCCCACTAGATTTACCACTATATATATGATTCTATTATGTCTCTTCAATGGGATTAACATTCTCTACTATGGTCTTCCATAGATCTTTTATATACCAAAGATCTTCCATTTTGGGTTTCTAGATGGCATAATTAAATGCGGCAAGCTTAATCACGTTACTAGTATTTTCCAATATTAATGAAATCTGAATTTAAAAAATCTAACTACACCCATGTGTTTATAATGGTTGAAATAGTAGTAATCAACTCTTGGATTCCTAAAAATAGACTAATTGACCAAGATATGTCCAAAAATGTCAATGGTTGAGATTGACTATGGATATGGAATTGACATGGATAATTGGAGATGTTTCTAGAAAATTCATCAAAAAATTCAATTCCCACATGAACAATGTCACCTTCTCTTGAAATGGGGTATTTTAGAACCTTATTCTTGATCCAAACTTCGACTGGTCTAAAGGAGCTTGTTTTAGCTTCATTAATGATGATATTTTCACTGTTAGAACATTCTAGATAAGTTCTTCACAAATCCTTCTTCAATAGTTTCTTCCAACCTCCTTGAATTTTTTGATCACTAGAAAAAATTAACTACTCATTTTGGTTTTGACCATCCTTTCTCTAATACTAATTTTGTGGGGTAGTAGAAGTAACAAAAAAAATCACACATGATCATAAAATAAAAACAATAAAAACGAAATATATTTATAAGGTTCAATGATGTGCCTACTCTATGAGAGAAAATGGGCTAGAATTTTTTTTCTATTCTCTAGATAAATCATTAGAGGATTGAAAGTTACATTTTATATGATATTGATTCAATATTCAAAGATGAAAAATCATAGTATTCAATGGTTTTTCCTTAAACCTGTCCACTTTCATTATTGATAACATCCAAATTCATTGTCAATGGATGAATTACCATTTTTAAAAAATTGATTAATCCAGTAATGGACTCCCCAAAATTTTGGAGTTCCTCCCACAAAAACATATAACACTCTTTTTTCTAGGTGAAGGGATTCAAATTATTTGACGCTCTTCATCTTCCAATCAGACTACGAGTGTCAAACCAGTTGAAACCCTTTTTTTAAAGGAAGAATGATAAGAATAAAATGTATTACCACTCATGTTGGGATAACAATAAAAGATAAACCCCCTGATTTCTCACTTCCAATCCCTTACATCCCCTCTCATTCCCACTCTCAAGCAAAAAAAAGACTCATTTGGTGCTTCATTCTTTCTGATCTTCAAAATTTTGAGGCATTTCTCTTTTATTTTAGGTGTTATTTATTTAGTCATAAAATGTTTTATTTAATTTTAGTTATTTATTTGTATAATATTTTAGTTTGAATTATTTAAAATAAAATTATATTAATTTGGATTTCATGATTAGTAAATTAAATGTCTAATATTAATTTTTTCGTTCATTATGTTGTTTTAATTATTAGAAATATTGTTAAATTGAATTTTTAAAATTTATTTATGATAATAAATTATTTAAACATAATTTTAATAGTTATTATAATTAATTGTTAGGAATATTATTAAATTACATGTTTAATATTAAATTTCATGATTAGTATTAATTAGTATTGTTAAATTGCATGTCTAATAAAATTGGATGTTTAGTTATTAATATAATGTTGTAATTATGAGTTTAATATTTTAATAATTAAGAGATATGTGTTTCTTATAATTAGGAATATTAAATTTATTATTTAATAAATTTGGATGTTTAATTATTAGAATAATTTTGTAATTATCAATATAATTTTTTTATTATTTGTAATGGTTTAATTATTAGAAATATTATTAATATAAAAACAAGGTTTAATTATTTATGGAAATGATTACTATAAATAATTAGTGAAAGACTTAGTGATACATATACATATAGGAAAAAATACTAAAATTTTGTCAAATAGTGTGTGGATTCCTAGCAATGACATCTCTGTCAGGAAACAAACAAGTGGATACATGTTCTAGGTCAGATTCACCTAGGGGTAATAAACCTAAAAAAGGTTGGTTAAATATAAACATGATATTCAATCAATGAATAATTAATGGGTCTAACTATACACTTATTTTGACACTATGTATATGTGATTAGTTTTACTAATTTTCTATTTATGAACCATTAGTTAGAAGACCCATAGTTAAAATTAAATGTTAAAATATTTTAAAATTTTATTGTAATGATATGAAAATTTTGACCAATTATTTCATTGGAATTCAGGTGATGGTGGTGTTAAGGAGAATTTATGTGTTATTTGAGGAGTTTATGGTGGATTTTTAGTTTAAATTTCAGCTATGAAGGATTTTTCAGCATGGAGGATTATGTTGTGCCATAAAGGGGGTTTTTGCAACATAGAGAGATCAGTTGTAGTGTGGATCCTTGAGGAGTGGGGTTTTTGTGGTTCTACCTTTTTTAGAATAGATATATCATAGCTTCTAGGATACATCATGGAGTCTTTGAGGAATGATTTTTGTGGTTCTATCAATTTTGGGGTAATTATACCATAGGGATGGGTTGTAGTGTGGCATTCTTCTTGGCTATTGAATTCTGTGGTGTGTTGGTTTTTCTTACAGCATGATACTCCTCCTAGTTTATTATATCTATGGCGTAGACCTCGCTATATTTCTTGGATATTGTTTTGAATAGCCCCATTCCAATGTGTTCCCTTCCTTTACACTTTAGTTTCATCTTGTTCCAGTTTCTTTGTGCTATAGTGAAGGGTGTTGTGCTGTGGTCTTCTAATTTCCATTTTTCCTATATATTCTTGAATCCTGTTGAACCTTATATTCCTATAATATTTTATCTTTTTTATTTTATGGATCATAGATAATTTTATGAGGACTTTCACCCACTTTTTTTGGTTCTTAACCTTCTATATTTAGGGATTAATCATTACTGATTCTAAGTGAGTTTCCTCATTTTACCATCTTATTCCCTTCTCTATTCTTCCTTATGAGGAGGATGTGGCTGAGGAGATGGATGGTTTTGTAGTTTTATATATTTATATTGATGGGGATACAATTTTATAGGATGATTAGTGTTCTTCCTTATATTATGGTGCTTGGAGGCTGTCTACCTCTTTTTTTATCCTTGCATAGCATTTTGGAAAAATTTGTTCGAGGTAGGGGATTCATGATATCTTTCTTTTATGTACATATATGAGATTAAAATGTTTTTTATTTCTGTTGGGTGATTATTTTGAATTGTAATGATAAAGATAATAGAACAAACTTACGTGATTTATAGTTGACCGTGTGATTCACATGTGATTACTAGTTTTCTTGATACTGCTGATGTTGATTTGTGCTAAATATTTATCATGGGATTATTATTTATAGAAATGACCTAATTTAAGAATACCCCTTAAATGATATAATAATTAAATCTACTAAATGTAAAGATTAAATTTTTATTATTCTTTTATGCTTGACTTTTTTTTTGTGGAACGATGTTCTTGGTTGTGTGTGTATTGGTGGCCTTGGTGGTATGTGGCTTAGTGGCCTTGGTTTTTTAGGACTTGGTGGCCATGGTTGTTATATATAGGTTACATGTGATGGTTTCTTGATAGTGATTTAGTATCAATGGAATAATATTTTATATATATGAAAATGTGGTTATGGATAAAGAAATTATTAATATTAATTTAAAATAATAACTAAATGAATAAATCTTGGTGCCCAATTAGTTATATAAATTAATGGGAAATGAAACCCGATTTTTTTCTATTTTCATGATGTTATGGTTGGTTGTACTATATGAGAGGTAGCTTTTGGTGGTGTGATATTATTAGTGACCTGAAAATTATTGTGGTGGGTTTTCTTGTGTAAACCTATTAGTGCGGGATTGTGTGAGACTACTATATAATTGTATTCTTTTATAAATTCTCTTCTAAAGCCACCCAAGTCGGGTAACATGAATGAAACCTAGAGACTCTGGGGGGTGTTTTCAGTAATTTCTTGGATGAGGAGGATACAAATGGTTGACTACCCCCTATTCCCTACCCTCTTTTCATTAGTTTCTTCTCATGATAAAAGTTTTTTATGATGAGACATGTGGTTGGGGTCATTTGTGGTAGGAGGAAATGAGTTTGATGTAATATATGTTCATGATGCACTACTTCCACGGTTACCCGATGTAATATATATTTGTTTCTTCATGACTTGATATGTGGTTGGTTTCACAAGGCATGACATATGGTTGGTGTTGTTATTAGTGTATATAGAAGGGATGAGAGAAAATGATGTCTTCTCATTGAGTGATAGTAGAAAATAAGTGGGGAATTAGTTGGGTGGAACCATTGTCTACTTTCTTATGATTTTAATTTCTACTTTCATAAGCATTGTTTGGTGAGTAAACCTTTGTGATTTTGGGGGAATAGTTGACCTGCGTAGGTGTTGGTTAGTTCTATTATTTTTTCACCAGGGCATTAATATGCTCTTTTCACATTTTCATGAGATATCTGGGGTATGATCTTATTTATTATATGTTTTATTCTCATCATATGTATATATAAATAGTTTTCAGGTTTGTAGGAGGTATTTGGTGATCAATATAGATAGTACCAAATCATATATTATGTTATTGTAGTTTTTTCGATATTATTTTACTATCTTTTAGTATTTTTTTATCTTTGGATACATTTGTACCTATTTTATCTTCATTCATATGGGATATTTATTTTATAGGGTTTTTTTATTTTGTCCTAACATAATGGATTGGTTGGTGATTTTATGTTATAATCCATGGATATTGAGGGTAATGCCTCCCATATTGAGTGTTTTATACCCTCAACAATAGTTTCCAATATGGGACCTATCAGATGTGGGACTCAATGGTTTCTCATTTTCTTTTCTAGTAGCCCAAGAGGGGTACTAGTGGAGGGGGGAGGAGGAGGTCATAAAAGAGAGGCATCAAAGGTGTTGGTTAAAAGATAGATTTGAGTTTTGATTTAGACACTGGTGATGATTTCTTGGGTTGGTAAGACAATAGTATTAATTAAACATAGCATGTGATGATAATTGGGGAGAGTAGATAGGATATTAGATTTTAGGGCCCCATATGATCCAACATAATGAACTTAATGTAAAGACCTGAAATTTCCATGTATTTTTTTAAATATATGGGAATTTTAGGAGTCCGCAAAAATTGATGGCGCGTGATTATGAGGCCCAGAGTGCCCAGAATGAATTTCTGAACATTTTTTCGGGTACATTTAGTAAATGTGCGAGCAGGTTTTTCTAAATTTTGAACCGGTGCTCAGAATTGAAATTCGAGGGCACTGTTAAACTCGTAACACCAGTATTCTCTTAAAGAGACTTTCACCTCGACGGTAGTGGGTCGAGAGTGAAAGATAGTTTTTGGGTTTTTCGTGTAAGAATAAAATAAAAATAAAAGCGTGTGACATTTTTATTTTTATGTCCAACAACCATGTGGGTGTTGGGAGGTGGGGTCCACCAAAACTAAACCTCCATGTGGAAGTTGGAAGTGGGGACCACCAGACCTTAACCTCCCATGAGAGGTTATGGTGGTAGGGACCACCCAAACCATAACCTCCCATTAGAGGTTATAGTGGTGGGGACCACTGGGGATTAAACCCCCTTGAAACCCCCCTTTAATTGAGAGAAACTCTCAACCCCCTCATTAATGTGGAGGAGCCTCTTGACTTCCTCCACATTAATTGTGCCAACACACATACCTTTAATTGTGCCAAATTAGTTAATTGGTTTACCCCCCTTTTTAATTTAAGTAACAACGTCATTGGAATTTAGAAGGTTCCTAATAAATGAACCGTCATAAATTCCACGATCGTTACCTACCTTGCCCCCTCTTCTATTTACATGGAGCTTGGGAGGAGGATTTGGGATGGCTTCACCAAGTGACGAAGCACTGGTAAAGTGATGTGATGCCCAACACATGGAGGATTACGCTCTCCAATGAATAATGTGTTCTCCAATAAAGAATGTTCTCCCCAACAATGAATGCCGACCTCCTTCAACTTTCTTCCTTGGGACTTATTCCGAAGTGGGACGTCCTCATCTACGACAAACCGATGCACGAGCTCCGGATTGGAGGTGTGTGGCGGACGCGACGAACGAAGACAACTTCGTCTTCTTCCCCACAACTCTGTCGACAAATCAACTTGAGGTAGGGGATTTATTTTGTGTCATAATACTTTCCTTGTTTTCTTTTGAGATTTTGGTAAGAATTGTTGCGGAGGTTGTAAAAATTTGAAGTTCATCGTTCTTGTTTCTTGTTAAGCCAAATGCTACCACCGTAATTGCAGAGGGTGCGTGCCAAACCAACATGGCCTGACCCCTCCGTCGTTCTTCTTTGTGGTGTTCTTCCCAATAATGGAAGGCAAAAAAGGTGAAAAAGGCAACGACACTGGCACCTGCGGCCACCGTGACCCGCGTAGTCCCCGCGGCGCTCCGGCCTCCTGGCCGAGCCGGCCGCACACCATTTCTGCACCACGCCGCCCCCCGACCGCACTCCCTCACTGCGTCACGCCGTCCCAGGCCGACCCAGTCCGCGCCCCGGCTCGCACCACCTCCCAGCCGCGCCGCCCCTGTAGGCCCCACCGCCCTCGCTGGTTGTGCCACCCCTGCCGCACTGCCTGCCGGTCGAGCCACCCCGGCCGCGCCGCCCACCGGCCGGTCCCCCCCGGCCGCACCGCCCACCGGCCCCCCCCCCCCGGCCACACAGTCCGCCGGCCGCACCACCCTCGTCGGCCGTGCCCCCTGCCGGCCACGCTGCCCGCCAGCCTTCGGAGCCGCCCTGACTTGCTCTTCCCATGGCCCTTCGAGCCGCCCCATGGCCTCGTGCCCTCACGACACCCTTCGCTGTTGAGCCGCCCTCGCGGCTCTCTGCGGCCCCTCGCGGCCTGCTGGGCTAGACCCCGCGGGCCGGTCCAGACCCAACAGGTCCATCCAGGTTGACTTGAACCGGGTCAGTCCGATCGGGTCAGACCGGACCCGGGACCACTACACCCTTTTACTTTCTTTTGGCCATATCTTTAGAACCGAAAGTCCGTTTGATGAATTGTCAGCGACGTTATGAATCTTGGAGTGAGACAGTCCCTTTGAGTATATTCCATAGAGTTTTGGTTTGAGATGTGAAACGGTCAGGTTGGATCAAGCAAGAATCCAACCGGGCCCCCGTGACTAAGAGGATAATAACTCACAGACCTGGCGTCCGATTGGCGCATCGTCTGTTACATTGAGACCTCTATGACATAGAAGACCTTTGAGATACTTCTTTGTGGGACTTAGTGATATATGGAGTGTTGACCAGTATCTCGTTGAGCAGATCCTCCCAGAGACGAACGAGCATAGCGTGGAGACCTAATAGCTAGCTGAGACCTGACGACTGCTAACCATTTTGACTCGGAGTGACTCTACTAGCCCAGTGGGGAGTGCCTGGGTGTCGCGGCAGACCCATAGTGGGGAGAACCTTGGTGTCGCGGCAGACCCACGGTACTCGACAGGAGGAGTACCTCAGCAGGCTACGAGGGGGAGCGCGCTTGGTGACGTGGCAGACCCATAGCGGGGAGCGCGCTTGGTGACACGGCAGATCCACGGTACTCAATAGGAGGAGTATCTCAGTGGTCCATGGCTAGTAGGAAGCATGCTTGGTGTTGCAGCATGCCCACTGTACTCGATAGAGGAGGAGTTCTCCAGCAGCTGAGGTTTCAACAATGTGACTGGGGATGTTACTTAATAATACCCCTAGAATAAAATCATGGTTTGAGATAAGTCAGTTTTTCTATGTTTTCCTCATGATTGATATGGATCACCTGATAAATTAGGTATATTTATGGTCATATACCTAAGTAGGGATATCTGTTGATTTCATTCTTTGTGGTTTATCCTTGGTGGATTTTGTGACACCTTGACAGTCTCATGGTCACTACTGAGTATCTTTATACTCACACCTACACGGGCTATGCCCACACCTTGTTGTATTGGATGTAGACAATGGACAACGCTGACTGAGGCTGAGAGTACCAGGACTGGACGGTACTCGGAGGTGGTCCATTCGGCGTGTTGGTACATGGAGGAGACGAACGGACATGGAGTGCTAAGGAGACGATCTGTACCTACCCTTCAGGTAGGAACCTCGGTGGATGACCCAATAACTATTTTTCCTTTTTCCTCAGTTGTACTTGTACTTTCAATTTCTTGTACTTTCCAGTTGGGCTTGTATTCTGGACCCTTTTACTTTCAGTACTCTTTTGTTATACAATTTACTTGGTGTTTAGTCTAGCTGTGTGCTTTCTTGTGTGTGTGTTTACAGGTTATAAAGGAAATTCCTTCCCACTTTTAGGTAATTACACCTTTGGTGCTAGTCTCCAGCCCCTGGCTTATGGAAGGTGGGATTGGGGTAGTCACTACACAGGCCCCAGGGGATGGGTCATGACAAATTGGCATCAGAGGAGTTGGTTCTACTGCAGAACTTCGGACTCTGATATTTTCTATGAAGCAATGGTGTTAAAGGTAATGAGTGTGATTTTTTACTTTAGGGATTCCAGTGTTGGTGCGGAGGCCGAGGTATCAATAAACCAGGACCCTGACTTTTGATTTCCGACTCAGTGCACGAAAACACTCATTGCATGTGTGTTTTCAAAAGTGTTATTTAAGTCAGATCACCATGTATAAATTTTAACCTTAGCGCACCTGTTTCTTTCAGGATCCCTCTACGCAGAGAGCCAACTAGAGTTCTGAGAGTTGTACGCACTGATATCCCCCCGAACGATGATACCTCGGTGTAGGGCCCTTTTCAAGAAGAGGCACCAGCGGTACCACTCCCCGTTGGGCCATCGATACCACCAGACCCAGCAGTATATGGTGCATGCCACTTGAGCATGTTTCACGAGTTCCAGCGCCAGAGGTCACCCAGGTTTTGGGGAGAGATAGACCCACAGGCGGCTGAGGATTGGCTGGAGGCTATGGTGAGAGTCTTCCGAGTAGTAGGGACACTAGCAGACCTCATGGTGATTCTTTCTGCCAGCCTTCTACATGCAGCAGCAGGCAGATGGTGGATCTTGATGCTCCAGGTCCATGATGAGGTGATTCTTCTATGGACAGACTTTGAGTGCCTGTTTCGGGTGGATTTTGTTCCAAAAACTCTTCGCACAGTGCACATACATAAGATACTTCATCTGCAGCAGGGTAGCATGACTGTAGCTCAGTACTCAACGAGGTTCACATACCTCTCACACTACTCCACCGATATGGTGTGGGACCCATTCTTCAGGGATCGGACCTTCGAGCAGGGACTCAGGTGGGTGATTAGGGCTTCGGTGATCTCACTCAGCATCCCGACGCAGGCGGGGGTGTTAGAGAGAGCCCTATTGGTGGAGAGTTTCCTTGCTGAGTAGACACCAGCAGCAGGACCCACTACCAGTCATCACATAGCGGGGTCTTCTCCAGCTGGTAGCAGACAGATGTCACAGAGGTCCAAGGGGACCAGACTTACAGGTGGATGACTGCATGACTCATGATCGTTTGTGAGGGGCACTTGAAGCGGAGACAGACATGCCAGGAGCGGGCAGTGTTACGCTTGTGGCGGGCAGGGTCACATGGCTCGTGACTATCCGACCCACTATTCGGATGATCAGTAGATAGTTGAAGGACCGCTAAGGTAGAGACCTAGATTTGATTGAGGTGGTCTGCAGGGAGTAGGCAGACATGGAGAAGGAGCTGGTCGTGAAAATGGCGGTGAGAAATGATTCGAGATATTACCGCCACCACCACAAGGAGGTCCACCCCGACCACATGGAGATGGTGGATAGGGGAGAGTTCAGCTCTAGGAAACTAAGGCCTATGATCACGGAGCTCTGGAGATGATACGAGGTATGGTCTATGTCTACTCCACCATAGTTGCAGTACTTATAGACATAGGTTTCAGCAATTCTTTTATTGAAACTTCCCTCGTTTGGAGCTCGGAGATTATGAAGGAGCTATTGGCTCGATCCTTATGGCTAGAGACTCCTACGGGAGTAGATTCGATGATTATGAACCGATGTCGGTAGTGTGAGATTACTCTAGGAGGCGAGAGCTTCGACTAGGATCTTTTAGTAGCGGCGTCGAGGACTTATGATGTCATCTTGGTTATGGACTGGTTATCTACAACCCTTGCTCAGATTGACTATATTAGGCACAAGGTGCAGTGTGTCCACATGGATGGGAACGGGTTTACCTTCACCGGTGAGAAGGGAGGATTTGTAGTGCAGGATGGACTTACCCGGAGGAGGGTGCAGCCGATTACTCATCAGTTGGATAGCCTTACCCTCGGAGCTATTGATGTGGAGAGCCCGAGCTATCCTTTAGTGGTAGACTAGTATGCAGATGTCTTCTCTAATGATGTTTCAGGTCTACCTCCTCGCAGAGAGGTTGAATTTTACATTGACTTGTACCCTGAGATGACACCGATATCTACACAACATATCAGATGGCTCCCGCAGAGATTCGTGAGCTACATATACATCTTGAGAACTTATAGGTAAGGGATTCATCCAGCCCAGTGTTTCTCCCTGGGTAGCCCCGATTCTGTTCGCCAAGAAGGCAGATGGGAGCTTGAGGCTTTATGTTGACTATCGGTGCCTGAACCAGGTGATCGTGAAGAACAAGTACCCACTCCTGAGGATTGACGACCTCTTTGATCAACAGAAGGGATAACGGTGGTTCTCGGAGATAGACCTCAGATCATGCTATCACCAACTCAGAGTACGAGATAAGGATGTGCAGAAGACAACCTTCAAGTGTCGTTATGACCATTATGAGTTCCTCTTTATTCCATTCGGTGTAACCAACTCTCCATCAGTGTTCATGGGGCTCATGAAGAGGATCTTTCATCCATACCTTGATCGCTTTGTCATAGTCTTTATCGATGACATTCTCATTTACTCGACTATTGAGGAGGAGCATGCCTATCATTTGTGGGTAGTACTAGATACACTCTGAGAGCACCAGCTTTATGGTAAACTCTCTAAGTGATAGTTTTGGATCTGAGATGTTCACTTTCTAGGATATGTCATAGCGGAGGCTGGAGTTGCAGTAGATCCAGCAAAGATTGAGGCGGTACTTGCTTGGGAGCCACCCAGGAGTGTGACGGAGGTATGGAGTTTTTTGTGTTTGACTAGATACTACCGGAGATTTGTTACAGATTTCTCCAGAGTTGCAGCACCAATATCAGCCTTGATGAAGAAGGGGAAACCCTTCTTGTGGTCGGAGAGATGACAACAGATATTTCATAAGCTGAGGCAGAGGCTGACTAGTGCCCCCATCTTGAGGCTTCCAGAGGAGGGTATAAGGTACGTAGTCTATTGCGAAGCATCAGGGACCGTGCTCAGATGTGTCCTAATGAAGGATCGAGCAGTGA
Source organism: Viscum album (assembly GCA_963277665.1). Lineage (NCBI taxonomy): Eukaryota > Viridiplantae > Streptophyta > Magnoliopsida > Santalales > Viscaceae > Viscum > Viscum album. The sequence goes on along the minus strand of OY728152.1, from coordinate 47,857,065 downwards.
TCAAATATGGTTCTCGACAGTTGGGACAACATGAGCAGAACAACGCAAACTATGACCCGGAGTTAGCAGCAGTGGTCTTCTCCTTGAAGATGTTGCAGCATTATATGATGGGCGAGAATTTTACCATGTACTCTGATCACAAGAATATCAGGTATATCTTCTCCCAGAAGAACCTGAACCTGAGACAATGACATTGGATTGAGTTCTTCCAGGACTATGACTTCGAGATAGTATATACTCCTAGAAAGGGGAATGTTGTTGTAGATGCACTCAGTAGGAGATCTGTTATACAACTGCTAGGTGAGGCGACAGAGCAGCTGGCTGCTTTGCAGATATCCTTTGTGGATAGAGACAGAGCATCCTTTCTTCAGTCTCTTACAGTCACTCCCCCACTCCTTCAGCGAGTCAGGGAGGCGCAACATGGGGACGCTGACTGTGAGACATGACGTGCTCAGATATCCACAGGACAAGCACCTGATGGATTTTCTAAAGGTTGGGAGCACGTCGTCCTCTTTAGAGGACGTACTATGGTACCAACGTCACTTCACAAGGAAGGGTTGAGGGATTTCCACAAATCCCCTCTAGAGGTACATCCAGGAGTGGAGAAGATGCATCAGGATCTCCGACGACAGTATTGGTGGTCGGGAATGAAGAAATCAGTTGCAAATTTTGTCTCTCGATGCCTCACTTGTCAGCAAGTGAAGGCAGAGCATCAGGTACCAGCAGGATTGGTTCAACCTTTAGAGGTCCCAGAGTGGAAGTGGGATGGGATATCCATGGAATTTGTGACAGGACTTCCATGTACATCCAGGGGGAATGACTTGATTTGGGTGATCGTCAACCGACTCACCAAGTCGGCCCACTTCCTACTGATTAGAGAGCAGGGTTCAGTAGAGAGATTCAGACACCTCTATGTGCAAGATATTATGCGGCTACATGGAGTACCCATGAAGATTGTCTCCGATCGTGATGCATGATTTACTTCTTGGCTATGGAAGGGGTTGTATGAGGCTTTCTGAACACAACTTCATTTGAGCACCGCCTTCCATCCTCAGACGGATGGCCAAACTGAGCGGACCATTCAGACCCTCGAGGAAATGCTCCATGCTTGTGTCATCGACTTCAGTCGTGGCTAGGAGGATCACTTACCTTTGGTGGAGTTTTCATACAACAACAGTTATCACTCCACCATTGGGATCGCACCTTTCGAGACGTTGTACATGCGACCTTGCAGATCACCCTTGTGCTGGACTAACCCAGGGGAGTCAGCACTAGTGGGACCAGAGATGGTACGGGCTACCACAGAGAGGGTGCAGATCATCCAGGAGCAGATGAAGACTGCACAAAGCAGGAATAATTCGTATGATGACAGGATACGGAGACCTCTAGAGTTTGAGGATGGAGACCACGTCTTTCTACGGGTCTCACATCGATGAGGTTTGTGGATATTTGGCCAAGGCTGAAAGTTGTCTCTAAGATTCATTGGAACATTTCAGGTCCTCAGAAGAGTTGGCGAGGTGGCATACCACCTAGATCTTCCTCCTCAGTTGCTCCAGGTGCATGACGTCTTCCATGAATCCCAGCTGATGAGATATGTGAATGACCCTTCTCACATCATCGACCATGGCGAGCTGAACGTCGATGATGGGGTTACTTTTACAGATGTTCTAGAAGAGATTGAGGATCAACAAGAGTGGATCCTTCATGGATGGTCGATACCTTTGGTGTGTGTTAGCTAGTAGCATGGGAACCTCCAGGAGAGCACATGGGAGCGGGAGGCTCAGATGCGTGCTCAGTACCCCCACTTGTTCCCATAGTTTGAGTTGTGGCTTACGGGGATGTAAATCCTGAGGTGGGGATAATGTAAAGACCCAAAATTTCCATTTTTTTAAATATATGGGAATTTTAAGAGTCCATGAAAATTGACGGCGCGTGATTCCGAGGCCCAGAGTGCCCGGAATGAATTTCAGAACTTTTGTTTGGGTACGTTCAGTAAACGTGCGAGAAGGTTTTTATAACTTTTGAGCCAGTTCTTGGAATTGAAATCTGATGGCACTGTTGAACTCGCAGCACCGATATTCACTTAAAGATACTTTCACCTTGATGGCAGTGGGTCGAGAGTGAAAGATAGTTTTTGGGTTTTTTGTGTAAGAATAAAATAAAAATAAAAGTGTGTGACATTTTTATTTTTATTTGAAACACCCATGCGGGTTTTGGGAGGTGGGGACCACTAGAACTAAACCTCCATGTGAAAGTTGGAAGTAGGGACCACCAGACCTTAACCTCCCATGAGAGGTGATGGTGGTGGGGACCACCTGAACCATAACCTCCCATGAGAGGTCATAGTGGTGGGGACCACCCGGGATTAAACCCCCTTAAAACCCCCCTTTAATTGAGAGAAACTCTCAATCCCCCTCATTAATGTGGAGGAGCCTCTTGAATTCCTCCATTTTAATTTTTCCAACACACATACCTTTAATTGTTCCAACTTAGTTAATTGGATGACACCCCCTTTTTAATTTAAGTAACAGCGTCGTTGGAATTTAGGAAGGTTCCTAATAAATGAACCCTCATAAATTCCATGATTGTTACCTACCTTCCCCCCTCTCCTATTTATAAGGAACTTGGGAGGAGGATTTGAGATGGATTCATCAAGCAATGAAGCGGTGGCAAAATGACGTGATACCTAACACTTGGAGGATTACTCTCTCCAATAAAGAATTCATTCTCCAACAAAGAACGTGCTCCCCAACGAAGAACACTGAACTCCTTTGACTTTATTACTCGAGACTTCTTCCGACGTGGGACATCCTCATCTACGACGAACCGACGCACGAGCTCGGGATTGGAGGTTTGTGGTTGATGTGATGAATGACGACAACTTCATCTTCTTCCCCACGACTCTGTCGACATATCAACCTGAGGTAGGGGGTTTATTTTGCGTGATAATACTTTCCTTGTTTTCTTTTGAGGTTTGGGAAATAATTGTTGCGGAGGTTGTAAAAATTTTAAGTTCATCATTCTTCTTTATTATTGAGATAAATGCTACCACCCTAAATGCGGAGGGTGTGGGACAAACCAACATAGCCTGACCCCTCCACCGTTCTTCTTTGTGGTGTTCTTCGGAGTAATGGAAGGAGAAAAAGACGACGAAGGAAACGACGCCACCACTCACGGCCACCGCTACCCGTGCCGCCCCTGCGGTGCTCTGTCCTCCCGACCGAGCCGGTCGTGCACCCTCGTCGTGCTGCGCCGCCCCCCAGCCATGCTCCCTTGCTGCACTGCACCACCCCAGGCTGAACCCGCCCCACGCCCCGGCTCGCGTCGCCCACCGGCCGCGTCGCCCCCTGGCCATGCCGCCCTCGCTGGCTGCGCCAACCCGGTCTTTCCGTCCACCGGCCGAGCCACCCTGGTCGTGCCTCCCGCCGGCCGCACCCCCCCGCCGGCCGCACCGCCTGCCGGCCACGCTGCCCGCCGGCCCCGCCCCCTGCCGATCACGCCGCCCACCGGCTATGCCGCCCTCACTAGTCACATCGCCCACTGGCCGACCCACCCCGTCCGCACCTCCCACCGGCCGCGCCGCCCTCACCAGCCACACCCCCCGCCGGCTGCGCCGCCCTCCGGCCGCGTCGCCCGTGGCTCTTCGAGCTACCCCGGATCGTGCCGCCTGCAACCCTCCCAGCTGCCCCGCAGCCTCGTGCCCTCATGGCACCCTCCGCAGTAGAGCCGCACTCGCGGCTCTCTGCGGCCTCTCACGGCTCTCCGTGGCCCCTCGCGGCCTGCTGGGCCGGGCCAGACCCAGCGGGTCAGGCCGGGTCGACCCAAACCAGTTTGGTCCAGGCCAGGTCGGGCCAGGTCGGACCGTACCCAGGCCCACTACGCCCCTTTACTTTCTTTTGGCAATATCATTAGCACCAGACGTCCATTTGACGAACCGTCAGCGTCATTGGTAATCTTGGAGCAAGATGGTACCTTTGAGTATATTCCGTAGAGTTTTGGATTGTGATGGGAAACATTCAGTTTGGATCAAGCACGAATCTAACTGGGCCTCCAGGACTAAAATGCTAATAACTCCCATACCGGGAATTCGATTGACCTGCCATATTTTATGTTGAGACCTCTATGATGTGGCAGACCTTTGAGATACTTATTTGTGGGACTTCATGACAGTTGGAGTATCGACCAGTAACTCGTGGAGTGGATCCTCCCCGGGGACGAGCGAGCGTAGTGCGGAGACCTAGTAGCTGGATGAGACCTGACGACTACTGACTGTTTTGACTTGGAGTGACTCTACTAGCCCAGTGGGGTGTGCCTTGGTGTCATGGCAGACCCACAGTGGGGAGCGCCTTGGTATCGCCGTAGACCCATGATACTCGAAAAGAGGAGTACCTTAGTAGGCTACTGGGGGAGCGCGCTTGGTGATGCAGAAGATCCACGGTAATCGACAAGAGGAGTACCTCAGCAGTCCAAGGTTAGTGGGAAGCGTGGTTGGTGTCACCGTAGGCCCACTGTACTCGATAGAGGAGGAGTTATCCAGCAGCCGAGGTTTCGACAATGTGACTGGGGATGTTACTTGATACTACCCCTAGAATAAAATCCTAGTTTGAGCTGAGTCATTTTTTCTGTGTTTTCCTCATGATTGAGATGGATCACTTGATAACTTAGGTATCTGTGTGGGCATATACCTAAGTAGGGGTATCTGTTAATTTCATTCTTTTTGGTTTATCCTTGGTGGATTTTGTGAGACCTTGAGGGTCTCGGGGTCTCTACTGAGTATCGTTATACTCACCCCTGCATAGGCTATGCCCGCACCTTGTTGTGTTGGATGCAGACGATGGACATCGCTGACTGAGGCTGAGAGTACTAGGACTAGATGGTACCCGGAGGTGGACCATTCGACATGTCGGTACACGGAGGAGATGGACAGATGTGGAGTGATGAGGAGGAGATCTGTACCTACCCTTCAGGTAGGAACCTCAGTGGATGACCCATTAGCTATTTTTCCTTTTTCCTCAGTTGTACTTGTACTTTCAGTTTCTTGTACTTTCCAGTTGAGCTTGTATTCTAGCCCCTTTTTCTTTCAACACTCTTTTGTTATACAGTTTACTTGGTGTTTCGTCCAGCTGTGTGCTTGCTTTTGTGTGTGTTTACAGGTTATAAAGGAAATTCCTTCCCAATTTTAGGGAATTACGCCTTTGGTGCTAGTCGCCAGCCCCTGGCCTATGGAAGGTGGGCTTGGGGTAGTCACGGCATGGGCCCTGGGGGACGGGTCATGACACTTAAGCTCTTCAAATGTACTATGTAAAGTGACACTACTTTTGGGGTTGATACCTAGTAGAGGTACATTCATAATATTTTCTTGGGTTTTGTTTTTAACGAAGAAATTCAATGATGAATAAATAAATGAACTAATTAAATGAATTAAATAAATCCATTGATAGCATAAATGAGTGTTTTTCATTTCCTCATAGGGATTCCATTTGGTCACTACCTGTATGTGGTTTTAGTTGGAGAGGTTCAACAGGTTTTCCCTATAGAACTTTAGATATTCAGTCCTAATTAGGAGGACGGGAAACAACAATGAACATTATGTACCTTTCAACTTTAGATCCTGGAAAAGTATGAGTTTAAGAATCTATGATTTAGATATGGAGAACTGATTAGAGGAGTTGGATATTGGTTTCATCTTGATTTGGTCTCGATATGATTACTAATTTCCCCTAATAATTAACTAGTTCAGAGGAACAACACATTAGTGGTGGATGCTATATCTTGAGTAGAATAAGGAGACCGATGTTTTTGTGATCAAATTTATAATAGGAGTTTAGGGATGAGTTATTATCAACGATGATAAAGGAAAAGAAGTGGTAGGAGTTGATATCTCTTAAATATGGGAGTATGAGTCACTAGTGCAGAAAACATTTTTTACGTCGGTTATTTTTCATTATTTACGTCGGTTTTTAGGCGACGTTAATACGGACGACGTTATAAATAACGTTTTTTACGTCGGTTATTTAAAACCCGACGTAACATCCCTAACATCACGGTGTTTATCACGTCGGTTCATTAATAACCGACGTGATAAATATGCGCGGGGGGGGGGGGGGGGAGGGGGGGGGGGGGGGTTTATCACGTCGGTTATTTTCTAAACCGACGTGATAAAACGCTTGGGATATCGTTTATCACGTCGGTTATGACATAACCGACGTGATTAACCCTTCCCCGGGCCTATTATCACGTCAGTTTCTTAAATAACCGACGTGATAAAAAGGCCTGGGAAACGTTCTAGCACGTCGGTTATCCAATAACCGACGTGGTAAATCGATTCCCAGGCCTTTTAGCACGTCGGTTATATTAAGAACCGACGTGATAAAAGGCCTGGGAACGGTTTATCACATCGGTTCTCGAAACAACCGACGTGATAAACCCCTACCGATTTATTTACCACATCGGTTATAAAATAACCGACGTGAAAGCGATATATTTTTTTAAATAATTGCACTTCTCTCACCAAAAAGCAACCAGAAACCAAACAAAAATAACCATGCCAGCCCTCCCCCAAGCCCCAACTGAACCCCACCCTCATCTATACCCACCTAACAACCTGGCCAGCCCTCCCCCACCACATTGGAGCCCCACCACAACCCTTGGACACCCCCACCCCTTGGACAGCCCCCCACCCTCATTTACACCCCCACGACCCCTAGTACAGCCTCAAACACCCATTGGACACCCCTCCCATATCCCTTGGACACCCCCACCCCTTGGACAGCCCCACCCCTTGGACAGCCCCCCCCACCCTCATTTACACCCCCAAGACCCCTAGTACAGCCTCAAACACCCATTGGACACCCCCCCACACCTTGACAGCCCTCCCAGACCCCTTGGACACCCCCCCGACCCCTGGACACCCCCCGAGCCCTTGGACAGCCCCAAACACCCCTTGGACACCCCTCCCATATCCCTTGGACACCCCCACCCCTTGGGCACCCCCCACCCCTTGGACAGCCCCCCCACCCTCATTTACACCCAACCGGCCCCTTGGACAGAACTCCCAGACACCTTGGACACCACTCCCATATCCCTTGGACACCCCCACCCCTTGGACACCCCCACCCCTTCGACACCCCCCCACCCTCATTTACACCCCCCGAACACTAGGACAGCCCCAAACACCCCTTGGACACCCCTCCCATATCCCTTGGACACCCCCCACCCCTTGGACACCCCCACCCCTTGGACAGCCCCCCCACCCCCTGGACACCCCCGACCCCTTGGAAACCCCCTACCCCTTGGAAACCCCCCCCCCATCCCCTTGGATAGCCCCAAACACCCCTTGGACACTCCTCCTATATCCCTTGGACACCCCCACCACTTGGACACCCCCCCACCCCTTGGACAGCCCCCCCCCCCCCCACCCTCATTTACACCCAACTGACTCCTTGGACAGCCCCAAACACACCTTGGACACCCCTCCCATATCCCTTGGACACCCCCCAAACACCCACCCACCCCCTTGGAACCTCTCCCCCCATACCAAAATCCAGACCAGAAAAAACCATCAACAGTAGACCAAAACAAGAAGTAGAGAAAAATTAAACATTCACTTCTATAACATTCAAAACTTACACTGTCAACTTCAAAAAAAAACTAAATCCAACCTAAACGACTACGAAATACACAATTACATTGACAATATTCAAAATTACATTTTACATTACAAACAACTAAAAGTCAATCAAACCTGTAAAATAATTTGACCACTCCACTTGTAAGTGTTTGATATCTTCAGCAGTAAAGGGTTGAGGGTCATCAAAAATCTACAAAGGAAAAGGATAGTAGTAAACGTGTATAATGAATAAATAAAATTGAAATATTATGAGAAAGAGGAAATCTTACCAGGTCAAAACTCAGAACTGTCCCAGTTGTTATTATTTCATACATAAATCTTAACATGTAATATCCACATTCGATGATTCCTTGTTGCTCATGACATTTCTGTTTGAATGAGTGTAAATTCAATATATTATTTTTATGTAATAAATCAAAATGTACAAATTATAAATGGATATTTACCTTCGCATGTACATATTTGATCTTGAAATTCCTTTTCTTTGCGCTTTTTCGAAAGTGGACACATGCCCTGTTAGAAAATAATATGAATGGGTTAAATTTAAAATTCATTATAATATATAAAACTATTGTGAAATTGAAACTTACGTTTCCAATATATTCTTAAAACTTTCTCGCACATGATCATGGAGAGAGCATATCCAATAAAGTGTTTTCTCCCTAGGGCAAAAAACCCCTAACATCCAATGATCCCTGATAAAAGGAAATTTAACGTTAGTGGTTTTTTATGTTAAAAGATAATTAACTCTTTGAGAGGGATGTGTTTCATACCTCTCACAAAAAGGCATCATCCAACACTGTGTGATTACATTCTTTTCAAATATATCAGCAATATAAAGCATTCTTTGTTCCTCATCCAATGCACATGCTTCAGGGGAAATCAATTGTGGGTCCACGAATCCATATACATCTGTCAGCTCATTCCTCTCACAAATTTTATACAGATACCTAATACAAAGCAGACATAAGTATACATTTTTAATAAATATAACGCAAGGAAAAGGTGTTAAGACTTACATGATAAAAATTTGCACCACGTTGATGCCCAACTTATCTCCAGTGACAAACTCCATGATATCAGTTTTCATAATCCCCACACTTAGTTCACATCCACAGACATGAGCTTCCATTGTAAAGTCATAATGATCCGCCAACAAATTTGAATATCTTGAAAATTTGTCAAGACTGCTAGTATCTTCATCTGATGTCATAACTATCTGTCTTTGTTGTTGTCTATACAGTATTTCTTTACCTTTGAAGTATTCCTGTAAAAATAAATTGAAAAATATATTAGTTTTCAAATGATAAAACATTAATAAAAATATAAAATTAAAGATATAACATCCATACCTCTATGGTAATGAGTCGAAGAAGTATGGATGGCCAAAGTAAAAAATGGCCGATACTATGTCCAACTGTCGTCACCTCATCTGTAGGTAATGGTATCCGAGCTGATCTATCTATAATATCCTGTACAGTGACCCTCTGATTCTCTACCTCTAACTGTTGATGATGAACTGTATCTCCTATACAATATACCATCCCATATGCAACTATATGATGTTGAGGATCATCAACATACAACTCACAATAAGTAGGTAGCTGCGGCGGAGGAGGAGCATCAAAAATGGGGTCCGCAGGCTGAGGTGGGGGAGTGGGAGCTACTGGGAGAGGTGGAGTGGGAGCTGCACCCTGAAATTGTCTTTGCAAGTCTGCAAACATAAACTGCACCGATGCTCTAATCTTGTCCTCCATTGTCGCATTAATATTATGGACTTCAGCCTCCAAGGATTCTATTTTTTTTATAAACTCCCTCAACGTTAGAAGTTGAGGAACGTGGCAACACTTTTCTTACCGATACACCTGCCGGATATCCCCTTACACGGCCAGGATGTTCGGGCTTTCCCAATGCCACAGATAAAATATCTTCCCTCCCAGATGGTGTAAATGTCCCCTGTGAACTCTGCTCCTCAAGAGAGTCCTGTAATAATTAATTGAACATTTCTATAATGATTGGAAATATATGAAGAAAATAGTAAACTTAAATAAATAAAATAGATATCTTACAATCCTCTCAACTACGAGTCTCGATTCTTCCGAAAGATATTGTCCTTTTTTGCCCTTCCGAGCTCTTTTCCATTTCTCATGTCTAGATGGAGGGGATGGAGGGGCCACCTCTCCAGAGCTTGAAGACTCAACTCTTAGTTGTTGAAATTTTTCTGCCATCATTTGTTCTTCCAATAATGCATACCCTCCCCGAGATAAACTATGAGTGTATACATTTTTAGATTGGATATCTTGATGAGCTTTCCTTGTTTGCTGTAAATTAAGAATAAGTAATCATTAACAAAACAATAATAAGATCATTTATATAAGAAAGCTTATAAAAGTTTATATTGCCCTTACCAAAAATGATTCTTTTCTTCTACTTTCAAAAAATTGTCTCCATGTGTCTTCATCTATAAAAGGATATATACGACATGGATTCTCACGACTCCTATGACCATAAATGAAATCAGATGAGAGGGTTGATTTGAAATCCCTCTATCTCCTAGCAGTCAACGATACGCATTTCTTCCTGACTCCTCCAGTGTCAGGAATATCAAATGTCATCTGATAAAAAAGAGGTTAAAAATATTATATATACTAGAAACATTTAAAGAACAGTCAAACAATAGCAAAAGATCTTACCAAAATGGTCTCCCACAGCTGAGAAATTATCGCCTTATCCACACTTCTCCAATCATCATAGAGAATGCTTACTTTGCTCTTAGCCTGAGTTGCTACAAAACCCTTAAAATCTTTAGCATTTGGACCTCTAGGAAGATCATCATCATCAAACTCCACGACTATCCTCTCCTCCTTCGTACGGGCAAGTGATAATTTTGGTAAACGTGTGCACCCACGCTTACCAACCTTTGAACTCTTTTTCGTAATAGGAGCATGTGAATGTTCCTCCCCAGATGTATGACCAATATGCTCATCTCCAGAATCATGTGGCTGATCAACTAATTGATCTGTCATTTTCCTTCAAATCAAAAAAACAAACATTAGTTCACAAATATACAAATTCAAATATTGTAATACTACTTAATCAGAAAATAGAAAAGTGTACTAAATTACATAATAGTAAACATTGGTAATATGGTAAGCATGTTAAACAATGATAAACATGGTAAACACAGGCAAAAGGTTGCCAAGGAGTTGGCCCAAGAAAGCTGAAAAGTGGACTCACTGAGTCCACCGGTCCGCCGGTGTGAGCTCACCGGCCAGCCGGAGGACCCAGGCAGTAGACTTGCCCACTGCCTGGTGCCACCGGCCGGCCGCTGGCTCACCACCGGCCGGCCGGTGGACCAGAGAGCCTTCCTGTCTGGACCACCGGCCTGCCGCTGGATCACCACCGGCCGACCGGTGGACCAGACAGAGAGCCTTCCTCTCTGTCTGGACCACCATCCGGCCGCTGGCTCATCGCCGGCCGGCCGGTGGACCAGACAGAGCTTTGCTCTGGACCACCGGCCAACCGGTGATCCACCACCGGCCAGCCGGTGTGCCCAGGACTTCTCCTCTTTACGGTTTTTATTGTTTTATCGTTTTGGTTTGATACATGTTTTAATAAGTAAAAAATTTACAATATCTAACATTATATGAAAAAACTAAATGTAAACAAGAAATAAACATGTGTTACCTGTAATTTTAGGAATGTACAGTTGTATTGTTTTCCCAAATTCCTTCGTCGTGATCGTTCCTTATGGAACAAACCATGTCTTCAACATACTCATCATTATGTTCTGTTAATCTTTCCATGGAAGTAGGGACCTCACATAAATCAGCATCTTCATCAAATTCATCCTCACCAACATATTGTTTTTTCCCTTGTAAAACAACAGCCCACTGCATATCTGATTGATCTACTACATATAAAATTTGTTTGGCATGTGTTTCCATTATAAAAGAATCAGCTGTGTCTTCCAATCTATTCAGATTAACAAGTGTCATTCCAAATTCATCGTGTCTGACACTGTTGTTACCGTTAAACCATTTACAGTTAAAAACAGGAACTTTAATTTTAAAGTAATCAGCCTCCCATATGTCTTCAATCACTCCATAATATGCACTTGATGCCGAAATTGGGTTTCTGTCCTTAGCACTCGAAAAATGCATTGCTTCTGCAAACACCAATACACCACTATTCTGAACTGCACTTCTATTGTCCTGAGCTTTCGTATGAAATGTATAGCCATTAATGTCATAAGCGGACCATGTTATCACATTTAAAGATGGACCACCCACTATCCATTTTAATGTCTCTGATACATCTGATCTACCAAGCAAGGTCTTTTTAAACCATGGCAAAAAAGTTTTGTTGTGCTCATTCAAAATCCACATTTCTTTCTTCTTTGGATGACATTGTTTCAACTCATTAATATTCAATGTGATATACAGTTGAACATCAGCTATGTTATTCAAGATGTATGATTCTAACTTTTTCATATGTTCAGCTGACAGTGATTTGACTTTCAAGCCACGAATCCCCTTTCCCTCATTATTAACCCGTTCATGGCGAGATGGAGGCAAACCTATGTGTTGCGCCGTAGCCAAGTAGCTCGTACAAAACTCTGCTACCTCCTCAGAAATATACTTTTCAATAATGGAGGCTTCAGGTCGATATGGATTTTTAACATATCCCTTTAATATTTTCATATACCTTTCAAAAGGATACATCCAACGAAGATATACAGGTCCACAAAGCTTTATTTCTCGAACCAGATGAATCATTAAATGCACCATCATATCAAAAAAAGTTGGAGGAAAATACATTTCCAAATGAAAAAGTATAAAAATTGCATCCTTTTCCAAAATGTTCAAAGCATTCACATCAATCTCCTTGTTACAAATTGAATTGAAAAAATAACACAACCTCATTATAGTCTTTCTCACACGGATGGGCAATATTCCACGCAATGCAACTGGTAGAATTTGTTGCATCATGACGTGACAATCATGTGATTTCATACCTATCAACTTCAAGTCTTTCAATGAGACAAAATTTTTTACATTTGAAGAATAACCTTGAGGCACTTTGATATCATGAAGACACTGACAGAAGCTACTTTTCTCCCTCTTCGATAATGTATGACAAGCCGGGGGAAGAAATGTTCATCTTCCTTTAGGAGTGGGAGCTAACTCCAAACGTATTCCCATTGATAGTAGGTCTAACCTTGCATTCAACCCATCTTTTGTCTTTCCTTTAATATCTAGCAATGTTCCGATCAAAGAATCACAGATATTCTTCTCCACGTGCATGACATCAATATTATGTTTGACTTCATGATACCTCCAATATGGTAGCTCAAAAAATATTGACCTTTTCTTCCAAATATGTCTATCATTACCAGATTTCTGTGTCTTTCCCAATGTCACATCAAGGTTTTTCACCCTCTCAAAATACAAATCTGGGGATAAAGGTTTTGGAGCAGTATCAAATTCTTGTGAGCCATTGAATGCCTTTTTTAGTCTTCTATAAGGGTGATCCATAGGCAAAAACTTTCGATGACCCATGTACACTGTTTTCCTCCCATGATGCAATTGACAATATGACGTCTCTTGTTCGCAAATTGGACATGCTTTATTCCCTTTAACACTGTATCCAGACAAATTTCCATATGCTGGGAAGTCATTTATAGTGAATAGAAGCACTGCATGCAGTTGAAAATATTCCATTTTATAAGAATCATACACCCTAATACCATCAGCCCATAACAGTTTCAAATCATCAATCAGCGGTGACAAGTATACATCAATATCATTGCCGGGTTGCTTTGGACCAGAGATCATGATACTCAACATGACATATTTGCGCTTCATACAAACTTCAGGAGAGAGCTTGTAAATTACCAATAAAACAGGCCATGAACTATGTGTGCTACTGAGGGTTCGGTATGGATTCATTCCATCTGTGCACAAGCCTAGTCTCAGATTTCTAATTTCATTTCCAAATGTAGGGTACTGGGCATCAATTTTCTTCCATTGTGGACAATCAGCTGGATGATGTATTTTTCCATCACATACCCGCTCATCAGCATGCCATCTTAACCTTTTTTCATCATGTGAATTAGCAAATAAACGTTTGAAACGAGGAATTATAGAAAGATACCAAAATACTTTTGAAGGGAGCTTTGTAATCTCTACATCAGCTTGTGATTTTTCTTTCACCTTATACCGTGATGTCCCACATTTAGGACACTCTTTCAGAAATTCATATTCCTTCCTATATATAATGCAGTCATTCGGACAGGCATGTATTTTCCTGTATCCCAATCCCATCGGGCATAATATTTTTTTGGCCTTATAATGTGAATCTGGAAGATCGTTATCTTTTGGAAGAATGTCTTTCATCAATTGTAGCAGCTCTGTAAAACTTCTGTCACTCCATCCATGTTTCGCCTTTAGGTTAATCAATCTTAATACCGCCGACAAAACCGTAAAATCTGTACAACCAGGATATAATGGTTTTTCGGAATCACCATATAGACGTGCAACTGTCGGTTCTATCTCAACTTGTTCTGCTACAATATCACGAATCATTTCTTCAATTCTATCGGAGTTACCATCTTGCGATTCATTATCATCAGTGACATTCTGTCCAGTTTCTCCATGCCAAATCCAAGGGTTGTAACTCGGATTGAAACCATGACAAATCAGATGATCTTTTATCTCTCTACTTATCAACTTCTTCATATTCAGACATTTCAGGCATGGACAGAAAAAAATGTCACTACTTGGAACATTTCATTTAGCAAATTCCAAAAAGGCATCAACACCTTCCTCATATTCATTGCTCATTCGATGTGCCGTAATCCAACTTCTACTCATTATTACCTATAACAAATAGCAAAAATATATATATTTTTTAGATAAGACAAATATATGTTTATATGAAAAAAATCATAATTTGAATGTAAACAATTTTGAAATATAAAACAAATCAATGTGTATTTAAAAAAATATGCTTGAATATTATTTTTTAAACAAAATATAGTAAGATATAACACCCCCCCTGGACACCACCCCCACCCCCTACCCCCTTGGACACCCCCCTGGACACCCCCCAACACCCACCCACACCCTTGGACAGCCCCCCACACCCACCCACCCCCTTGTAAACCCCCCTGGACACCCCCCGACCCCTCCGGACAGCCCCCCGCCCCTCCTGGACACCACCCCCCACCCCCTACCCCCTTGGACACCCCCCTGGACATCCCCCAACCCTCTGGATAGCCCCCCACCCACTCGGACAACCCCAAATACCCTCTGGAGAGGCCGCCACCCACTTGGACAACCCCCCACACCCATCCAACCCCTTGGACACCCCCCTGGACACCCCACCGACCCCTCTGGACAGGCCGCCACCCCCTTGCACAGCCCCCCACACCCACCCATCCCCTTGGACACCACCCTGGACACCCCCCCGACCCCTCTGGATAGCCCCCGACCCCTCTAGAAAGCACCCCCACCCCTCCTGGACACAACCCCCCACCCCCAACCTGCTTGGACACCCCCCTGGACACCCCCCAACCCTCTGGACAGCCCCCACCCCTCCTAAACACCACCCCCACCACCTACCCCCCTTGGACACCCCCCTAGACACCCCCCAACACCCACCCACACCCTTGGACAGCCCCCCACACCCACCCACCCCCTTGTAAACCCCCCTGGACACCCCCCGACCCCTCTGGACAGCCCCCCGCCCCTCCTGGACACCACCCCCCACCCCCTACCCCCTTGGACACCCCCCTGGACATCCCCCAACCCTCTGGACAGCCCCCCACCCACCCGGACAACCCCAAATACCCTCTGGAGAGGCTGCCACCCACTTGGACAGCCCCCCACACCCATCCAACCCCTTGGACACCCCCCTGGACACCCCACCGACCCCTCTGGACATGCCGCCACCCCCTTGGACAACCCCCCACACCCACCCATCCCCTTGGACACCACCCTGGACACCCCCCGACCCCTCGGGACAGCCCCCGACCCCTCTAGAAAGCACCCCCACCCCTCCTGGACACAACCCCCCACCCCCGACCTGCTTGGACACCCCCCTGGACACCCCCCAACCCTCTGGACAGCCCCCCCACCCCTCCTAAACACCACCCCCCACCCCCTACCCCCCTTGGACACCCCCCTGGACACCCCCCAACACCCACCCACACCCTTGGACAGCCCCCCACACCCACCCACCCCCTTGTAAACCCCCCTGGACACCCCCCGACCCCTCTGGACAGCCCCCTGCCCCTCCTGGACACCACCCCCACCCCCTACCCCCTTGGAAACCCCCCTGGACATCCCCCAACCCTCTGGACAGCCCCCCACCCACCCGGACAACCCCAAATACCCTCTGGAGAGGCCGCCACCCACTTGGACAGCCCCCCACACCCATCCAACCCCTTGGACACCCCCCCTGGACACCCCACCGACCCCTCTGGACAGGCCGCCACCCCCTTGGACAACCCCCCACACCCACCCATCCCCTTGGACACCATCCTGGACACCCCCTGACCCCTCTGGACAGCCCCCGACCCCTCTAGAAAGCACCCCCACCCCTCCTGGACACAACCCCCCACCCCCGACCTGCTTGGACACCCCCCTGGACACCCCCAACCCTCTGGACAGCCCCCCCCCACCCCTCCTAAACACCACCTCCCACCCCCTACCCCCCTTGGACACCCCCTGGACACCCCCCAACACCCACCCACACCCTTGGACAGCCCCCCACACCCACCCACCCCCTTGTAAACCCCCCTGGACACGCCCCAACCCTCTCGGGGATTTATAGAAAACGATGAAAAATTAGTGAAATCATAAAATTAGTCAATATTTCAAGTCGAACTAATAGATCTAGGGATGATAAATAAGATTATGGTGCCAAAACGAGTTAAAAGGGTTCGCAATCGAAGAATCTTAGCTAGTTTCAACAAAAAAATCACAACACATATATATATACAATCCGCGAAAAAAAACGAACGAGTGGGAGGATTACCTGAGTGCTGCGAGTTTAGATGATTGATCCGAGGAGATTAAATATGAGAAACGATGATCGCAAAACGAATCTAAACCCACGAAATGGACGAGCCGATTCGGGTTTACGCGCGAGAGAGACGAGTCGCGACTGTCAAAGGTAAACTCGCGAATGACAATCCACGGGTCTGGGTAAATTTTTAAATGAGTTATCACGTTGGTTATTAAATAACCGACGTTATAATTTTTTTAAAAACATTTATAACGTCGATTATTCAATAACCGACGTAAAAACCTTCCTCCGATTCTTTTTTTACGTCGGTTATTTTATAACCGACGTTATAAAGGGCTCAAAATCCGCGTTTTATTACGTCGGTTATTCCATAACCAACGTCAAAAACATCTGCGGATTCTTTTTTTACGTCGGTTATTTTATAAACGACGTAAAAAGGCCTTCAAAAACCGCGTTTTTTACGTCGGTTATTGAATAACCGACGTAAAAAACGCCCCTCGCTTTTGTTTTTTACGGCGGTTAATGTATAACCAACGTAAAAAACGAAGCCGCGCGATTAATAACGCCGGTTATAAAAATAACCGACGTTAAAGGTGTACTAAAAACAGGTTTTTACGTCGGTTATTAAATAACCGACGTAAAAAACCTCGTTTTACATATTATGACGTCGGTTTTATATAACCGACGTAAAAAATGGTGACGTAAAAAACGTTTTCTGCACTAGTGAGTATTTTGGAGCTATGGATTAAGATTAATGACCATCCATGATTTTACCTTGACTACTTTCTGGATGAGGAGTCCCGAGCACAATTCTTAGAAGAGGCATTACAAGAAATCCTTTATTTTGTAGTCACACCATTTATGTTGAATATGTATTTGGAGGTGTGTAAGAAGGAATAGGATCTATCCAAGGCTAGATGCATGTAATAGAGGTTCCATTACTAGAGGGGATGGAGGTTGTTTGGAGGTATGATTAGTTTATCACCTACCCTGGTTTCTGTTTTGTTTGATTTTGGAGAATCTCACTCTTTGTTCACCCACCGTGGTCTGTTCACTGTGACTAGATGTGGACAGGCTTTCCAATCCCCTAGTGTTATCCTTTCCAATTAGAGTCCATGATAGTTTTTTTGATGTGTTCATAGGATGTGGGCTGCTAATGGGGAAAAATCAGTCATTGGTATATTTATTTTTTCTATAGATATGACCATATGATTTCATTCTTGACATGGATTGGTTGTATTACATTCACATATTGGTTGATTGATTCTATAGGAGAGTTTATTTTTCGGATGTGGAATGGGTGATGTGTGTTGATTTTCGATGAGAAAGATTTATGGATTTGTTTTAGGTGACAAGAGACCCTTATTTCCTTAATGTCCGAGTAACCAATGGATCTAGTAAGGTATCAATCATTAGAGATCCCCAAATAGCAGTTGGAGAGTTTATGGATGTTTTCCTTGAGGAGGTTGTGACACTACCCCCTTGAAGAAATGTTGATTTTTGAAAAGATTTATAGCTAGGTGATACAATGATTTCAATGGATCCTTATCAGATGGAACCCTCAGAGTTGCAGGATTTGAGGATCTATATTGAAGACCTAATACATGTAGTTCCCAGTCAGGATCCAAGTATCACTGAGAGGGGGAGGGGGTGAATCGGTGATATCAATTTTCTTTTTATGTTTCCTTATTTTTGAAACAACCTTCTCCCCATGTTAAAGAGTTTCTTCCTTGCTGAACACACACCCCCATAGGAACACAATATTTAAAAGGTTCACTACTCAACAAGAGTAGTTACGTCCTTGGTATGGTACAAAAACAATCCAGTACCACACAATCCACTAGAAAACAGTCCTTCTATGTGGAATACAATGAGTAGGATATTCCCTTACACATGTGTAGAACTTTTAAAATAATCAAATAGTGCGGGTGCTACCCCTTATCACAACTAGGGTAATGTATTGATTATGTGCTTATTAATGAACTTTCACAAACAAAATCTTTCAAAACAATTCTTCACTTTCCTACCCAAAAGATGGTAGGAACCTCCTGGTGAAAACAGCTTGTGTGCCACTCCCTGCTTGCACGCCTCCCTTATTGTGCGCTACTCTACTTGCGCACCTCCCTACTTGTGCGCCTCTGCTTGTGTGCCGCCCTACTTGTGCGCCTTCCTACTTGCACACCAAAAACTACTTATGCACCACTATTGTGCACAACTCACAACTTTTGAGAAACCTTTGGCTTATACACAATACACTTCTTGAACACAACTCGCTAGTTACATGCCTCTTACAACTTGCACGCCACCTCTTCTTGTGTGACACTCTGCTTGCGTTCCACTCAGCTTGCGCACCTTATAAATAACTCATGACTTGCATAACACTTCATCTTGTGCGCCACTTTCCACTACTTGTGCGATCAGAGCTCAAATTTTATCTTAATAGTTGAGCATAGAAAAATCAGGAGGCTAGTCATCTATTTATAGGCTTTTTGGTGACTTTCTCACCACATACACTTGTGCGCAATTCCTACTTGCATGCTGCTCTATCACTTGTGTTCCACTCCATCACTTGCGCACTGCTCCATCACTTGTGTGCCACTTTCTTTCCTTTGTCATATTTTAATGCGATGATGTTGAAATATTACTTGAGTGAAACATACACATGTGTGCCATTTATACTTGCGCGCCACACTTGCACGCCACTCTTTGACTTGTATGCCTCTTTCTTTCCTTTTCCCAAAAAACTTCTCTACTCCCCCTATCCTTCATAAGGCTTGCATCACAAGTTCTCAAAACTTATGATATTTGTGAAATACAAATCATCAAATCATCTTCATTTTTTTCCAAGTCTTTTACAAATTGAATTGATTTATCCTATTTGACAATAAAAGATAACACTCTGCAAAAGAAAACTCTTCAAACTTCCTTCTCCATACAACTTGGTCCAAAAAATCTCCCCCTCTGGATTTTTTTGTCAACCAAGATTCATAAATCATTGAAATTTTTAATATCAAGTAATTGATTACTTATCAACAATTCTATGCCTATGTGAGCTAACTCATTGTAGGAAACTAGAATTATTGACAGCCCAAACCAAGCTGTCTAAAAGAAGTGACTATGGAATTTCATGATCATATCTCCTTATCCTTCTTCAAAACATCTTCCAAGCATCTACCTCAGCATTCTTCACTTCTTCAATTTTCCTGGAATACAAAAACATTGTTTCTTACAACCTCTCTAACAAACGATTAGAATAGTTCACACACATAAATTCTGAACTCAGAGCTTACCCACAACTCCCCCTTTATACATGCTTCCATATGGATAGATTTATGAAACAATTATCCCCCTTGAAAAAATATCCAAAGGTAATATGAGAGAGGGGATAGACACATGTACCTAAAAATTATTGAGAAGGAGGTTGGACACCCATGTTCAACCTCAATTTAGAAAATGGTTCCTTCGGTATAGGTTTTGTAAATATGCCATCAACTTTTTCCAATGTATGAATGTACTCTAGCTTCAATTCATTCATCTCCACCTGCTCTTTGATGAAGTGGTACTTTATGTCAATGTGTTTTGAACAAGAATGTTTTACCATATTCCTTGTAAGATTGATTTCACTCTGATTATCACATCCCAAGAGTAAGGTTAGCTTCCCCTCAATAAGTAGATCTTCCAATTGAGTCTTTATCCACACAAGTTGGGAAGAATCTTGAGTGGTAGCAATATAATCAGCTTCAACCATTCTAAGAGTTACTGAATTATGTTTCTTTGTATTCCAACTAACACAACTTTTCCCCAAAAAGAAAACTCCACCACATGTGGATCTTCTATCATCAACATTTCCTACCCAATCAGCATCTGAATACCCGAACAAATCAATATTTTCTACACCATCATACCTGATTCCAAAATTTTTTGTGACTTTGATATATCTAAGAATACTCTTTCTAGTAATTAAATTAGATTCTATAGGATCACTCTAAAACCTTTCAAATAAGGTAAAAAAATAGACAATGTCGGGTCTTGAGGCAGTCAAATATAATAAACTTCCAATCATATTTCAGAATTCTTTATGATCAAATTCCTTGCCTTCTCCATCTTTAGAAAACTTAGTTCCCACTGAAATTGGTGTGGAAACTGGTTTCAAAATTTCCATTCCAAACTTCTTTAGAAGTTCCTTAGCATAATTTTCTTGAGAAATAAAAATGTGGTTCTTCTTCTGTAAGATTTATAACCCAAGAAAGTATTTCATTTCTCCCTGCATGGACATCTCAAACAACTTCTTCATCTCTTCAGAAAATCTTTCACAAGATCCTTCACCATTTTTAGTAAAGATAATTTCATCAACATAAACAATTACAATGAGGGAAGACCCCTGACATTCCTTGATGTAAATATTTATGTCAACTATTCTTTTCTTGAAACTCATCTTCCTTTAGAAAGTATCCAGTTTGGAATACCACGCCCTTGGAGCTTGTTTTAGCCCATACAGGATATTCTTCAATTTACACACATAAATTTCATCTTTCCTAACAACAAATCCACATGGTTGTTCAATGTAAACTTCTTCATCAGGATTTCCATTAAAAATGCGAACATCAAATCCATTTGAAAAATTTTGTAACCTCATTGTGCAACAATAAAAAAAATATTCTGATTGTTTCTAATCTAGCCACTAAAGAAAAAGTCTCATCAAAATAAACACCTTCAATTTGTGATTATCCTTTGAAAACAAGTATTTCTTTGTTACTTATCACTTATCCTTCTTCATTCATCTTGTTTCGGAAATCCCATTTTGTACCATTAACATTTTTATCATCCAGCTTGGGTACAAGTTCCCAAGTATCATTCTTTTCAACCTAGTCAAGCTCTTTATTCATAGCTTGAATCCATTCTGGATGCTCAAAAGCTTCATTCACATCATTTGGATGTAATTTTGAATAAAATGATGTTTGTGTAACAATTTTTTTTTGTTATTCTTGTTTGAACCCTCTGATGTTGATCACCAATAATGTTCTAATCCTCCACTTGCTTCCTCATCCTAGGATGGGTTGTTCTAATTTCATCCTCATCACTTGAAATTGCTGAGTCCGATTCTTCTACTTGAGTAGGGTTACCACTATTGGTATCATTATCATAATCATTAACAAGACTTTCCTTATCCTTCTCAACTTCTATATTGGAAAAAGTTTTCTTTTATGTCTCAACATTTTCAATAAATATCACATCATAAGAATATACGATTATTCATATTTCTTTGTTGAAACATCTATATCCTCTTCCTTCTGGAGCATAGCCAAGAAAAATTCCATCATCTACTCTTTTTTCAAACTTTCCAAGGTTTAAACTATTTTTCTTTATGATTCATGGACTCCCAAAAAATATTAAGTGTTTCAAACATGGATTTTTTTCATAAAACATTTCATATGGAGTCATATCTGAATGTGGCCTATAGAAACATCAGTTCTGAATATACACTCCAATACTAACGGCTTGTATCCAATAATAATGAGAGAGACCATGTTAAAGTAGCATAGTTCGTCCCATTTCAACCAGACTTCTATTCTTCCTTTCAGCAACCCCATTTTGTTGAGGTTTGTATGGTGAACTGAACTCATTCCAAATTCCATGTTTCTCAAGGTAACTTTCAAAATCATCACTCTTATACTCACTACCATTATCAGTTCTCAAATTATTCACTGAATACTCACATTCCGTCTCTGATTTCCTCCTGAAACTCTTAAACATTTTCAGAGCATCTGCCTTATGTCTCATGTACATAACACAAGTAATGGGAGTAAAGTAATCAATGAAAGTAATGAAGTACTTATCTCCATTTTTGTATTTCTTTATCATTGTTCCAAATATATTAAAATGTATAAGATCCAAGGGTTGTTTTGAACGAATGTCAACTCTCTTATGCATAGAGTTTGTAATCTTCCCTTTGTCACAAATAGTGAAACACTAATATCTTCTTCTTGATAAATCAAGAATATCTCAGACATTGTCTCACATTGATAACTTGGAAATGTTTCTCTAACACATATGTCCTAGACTTTTATGAAATAACTGATTTTCAACCACCATACCCATGTAACAAGAGTTCTATACTTCATCAACTTGGAATAAGTTCCCTTTTGTACATTGGCCTCTTATAACTACCTTTCCATCATTTTCACTTTTCACAAAAAACCCATCTTTTAGGAAGATAACTTTGTTTCCCTTATCACAGAGTTATAAAAAACTTAGAATATTATGTTTCAACCCATAAACATATAATGTTTTCCTATATTTAATTTTTTCTTTTCCAATGATGGTTGATCCAATGCCTTTGATACTTAGAGATTCATAATTTCTAAATGTAATTGTTTCTTTTTTTAATCATTCCCATTATTTAGAAAATTTAAGTCTCCTGTCATATGAGAAGAACACCCACTCTCAATAATCCATGGACCTTATCCTTTTGTATATTTCAAGGTAGTTTCAACAGTAAGTGATTTTTGTTCTTCCTTTTCATTCTTCACCTACAACTTCTGAGATTTGTTAAGAACCTTTTGTTGTACTGGAAACAAAACAATACACCCCTTAGCAAGTTTCCAGGCTGTTCACATATTTTAAAAATAATTTCCAATGGTTGGAACCTATTTTCAACTTTCACACTAGCCTTCTCAGATTTCTTTTAACTTCCTTCTCGTAATTCCCTTTTTGAGAGGATTGACTCCCCCTCAAACCTTGTCTTCCATAACTTGTGGAAAAGTAGTAATGTTTTTTATTGAACTAACACATGTTTGTAGTGTTTCCAAATCCCCCACTATACCACCAGTAACCATAAAATGAATATTTCCCTCTGAAACTTCTATACTTACCGGAGTTGTGAACATGCTTCTCAACAACCTTCTTAATAGAACTATGCTAACCATCAACCTTTCTATTTTCAATCATAAATTTCTTTTTTAGCTGAGATTTTTATTCATACTTATCAGTACCATAAGTATTAGAAATCTTTATGGACTTAGGATTTTTATGTACTTCTGTTTTTTCCGCATTGCTAACTTTGGACACATACATAGTGTTTCCATCTTTGTTCATATCAGACCCAGTTCTGTCTTTCCTATAAACCTTTGAAGGAAACTTTTGTGGATCCTTATTTGGTTCATTTTTACTTGAACTTTCATGAACTTCTGAGATAGATTGTTTGAATCTGATATTTATTTCTTTATCTTTAGAAAGTTTTTGTTGGATAAGTTCCAACTCTTATTCTTTTTCCTTTATCTTTACTTCAAGATGATTGTTAATATTCTTTTCATTATCAAGATAATTCTTTAGATCATCAATCTACTTTTCCATCTTGATTTTCTCATCAGGAAAACATTCTTGATTGTTTAATGTGGAATTTTCATTTATCAAGTTCTTGTTTTCCTTCTCAAGCCTTCTGATCTTCCTCAAACATTATTTCAACTATTCTTTTAGATTATATTCAAGTTGAGTTTCTTCTTCTTCAGAACTGTTGCTCACATAATCTTCATTATTCACTACAATAATAATGGTATTCTCTCTAGTTTTTTCAAAAAATGATTTCTCAGATTCATCTTCACTATCTTCTGCATCTACTATTTAGATAAAAAGCTTCTTCTTCTTGATTTGAAGAACTTTTTATCCTCCCCCTTTGAAAAATATTTATTTTTGTTAGCTTGTTTTTTCCATGAACTTCTTGTCCTTCTTTCATCATAATCATTGTTTTCTTATTTATTCTTTTGAGGATAGTTAGCTACAAAGTGGCCAATGGATCCACACTCAAAAAAATTCAAGGGAAGTTTACCCTTGTATTTCCTTGTACCTCTTTTCACATTCTTTGGAAATGAGGATAAAATTTCATCAAAATTTTTACATACCTCATCTTTATAATCAGATTCACCTGCATCATCTTCAATAAGAGTCTTCTTTGACTTCTCTCTCTTTGCAGCCTTGAATAACATTTCTCTATCAGCTTTTTTTATCTTCATAGTCTTCTCCCTTCTCATTTCATAAGTAATGAGAGTGATATGCAAATCATCTAGAGACAATGTTTCAGGGTATCTATCTTCTAATGAAGACACTTTATCATCAAACTTGTCAGGCATAATTCCCAAGATGTTTTTAAAAACTGTAGAATCCTCCAATGTTTCACCAAGACATGTGATTGTACTGACAATGTCATTTATCCTAGTAAATAAGTCCCCAAAAGATTTAGATTCTCCCATTTTTAAGTCTTCATACTTCAGCCTATATATTTGTAGTTTTTCCTTATTCACTTTTGTATTTCCTTTATAGATGTTCTTAAACTTATCCCAGATGCCTTTAGTTGTATCGATAACTTTCAGTCTTAAAAACACACTCTCAAAGATACATGAGAGTAATTCATTTTTAGCTCTTCCATCATTCTCAAGATTCTTCTTAACGGTAGGTGTAAGAGGAACCCTATCATCAATAGGATGAAATCCATCAGTTGTAGTTTCAAGAACTTCATACCCAAGAGAGATAAGATAATACATCATTCTATCTTTCCAGATATGATTATTATTTCCATCAAATATTGAAATCCCTTTACTGTTCATGTAATTCAGATTTTCCATCACAACTTCTCTTCAAAACTTTAGAAAAGAACAAATGAAGGTAACCTGGCTCTGATACCAATTGTAATTCCCAGTCAGGATCCAAGTATCATTGAGAGGGGGAGGGGGTGAATCAGTGATATCAATTTTATTTTTATATTTCATTCTTTTTTAAACAACCTTCACCTCCTATTAATGATTTTATTCCCTGATGAACACACACCACAACAAGAACACCAAATTTACAAGGTTCACTACTCAACAAAAGTATTTACGTCCTTAGTATGGTATGGAAACAATCCAATACCACACAATCCATTAGAAAACTATCCTTTGATGTGAAATACAATGAATAGGATATGCCCTTACACTTGTGTAGCACTTTGAAAACAATCCAATAGTGTGTGTGCTCTCTCTTATCACAAATAGGGTAATTTAATTATTCTGTGATTCTTAATGAACTTTTACAAATCAAATCTTTCAAAACAATTCTTTACTTTCCTACCTAGAAGCTAGTAAGAACCTTTTGATGAAAACAGCTTGTGTGCCACTCCCTTCTTGGGCGCCTCCCTGCTTGCACGCCACTCTGGTTGCGCGACTCCCTGCTTGCACGCCACTCTGCTTGCGCACCTCCCTACATGCGCGCCTCTACTTTCGCGATTCCCTACTTGCATGCCAAAAACTACTTGCATGCCACTATTGTGCACAAATCACAACTTGCGCACTACCTTTGGCTTATACACAACACACTTCTTGAAAAAAACTCCCTGCTTATACACCTTTTACAACTTGTGTGACACTTCTGCTTGTGCACCACTCTACTTACACGCCACTCAACTTGTGTTCCTTATAAATAAATCATGAATTGTGTGACACTTCAGATTGAACACCACTTTCTACTACTTGCACGATCAAATCTAATTTTTTTTCTTAAGTGTTGAGCATAGAAAAATGAGGAGGCTAGTAATATGTTTATAGGCATTTTGGTGACATGCTCTCCACATACACTTGCACATCGTTCCTACTTGTGCGATACTCTATCACTTGTGTGCCGATCCATCACTTGTGCATCGCTCTATCACTTGTGCGCCACATTATTTCCTTTGTCATATTTTTATGTGATGATGTAGAAAAATGACTTGAGCACAACATAAACTTGTGCGCCTCTTATACTTGTGCTTCACACTTGTGCGCCACTCTTTGACTTGTGCACCACTTTCTTTACTTTTTCCAAAAACCATTCTTTACTCCCCCTATCCTTCATAAGTCTTTCATCACAAGTTCTCTAAACTTATTATATTTGTGAAATACAAATCAGAAAATCATATTCATAGTTTTACAAGTCTTTTACAAAGTTAATTTATTTATCCTATTTGACAAAAAAACAACACTCTACAAAAGAAAACTCTTCAAACTTCATTCTCCATACAACTTGGCCCCAACAATACAAAAAAGATTTATCAATCCTAGTGTGTCACTATGAGGAGCTCCAATTTTGTTTTTCAAGAAGGAAAATGATGCTTTTAGGTTGTTCATAGACTATTGGTGGTGGAATCAGGTGACGATCAAGAATCATTACCCTTTTCTGAGTATTGATGATCTACTTGACTAGTAGATATGATATAGTTAGTATTCTAAGATTGATCTGCGATCTGAGTATCATCGACTAAGGGTGAAGGAGTAAGATGTCCCAAATAATTCCTCCATATGCGGGTATTGTCACTTCAAGTTTGTTGTCATGTCGTTTGGTGTCACAAACATAGAAAATGTGTTCATGGGACTCATGAACTTCATATTTTACAAGTTGCTAGAATATTTCTTAGTTGTGTTCATTTAGTACATACTTATATGCTAAAGATTGTAATAGGAGTATTCCAATAACCTAATTATCATTTTGTATACTCTTATATGCCACAAGTTATTGGAAAATTATTTAAGTGTAAGTTATATATGAAATAGGTGAATTTACTTAGACATTTGGTGTCCTAACAGTGAATATCAGAGGATCTGAAAAAGGTAGATATGGTTTTTTCTTGGGTATCACCCAATTTTACGGTATAGTTTCATAACTATCTTGGTATTATAGGTTATTATGTTAGGTTATTATCTAATTTATCTTGGATTGCAGTACTGTTGACCTAAATCACTAGGATGAACCTTGATTTTCTTTAAATTGACAATTTATAAGTAGCATTCAACTACCTAAAGGGGAAATTGATCAGTGCCTCGGTTCTTTCGTTTATGAGGAGGCTGATGGAGGAGTTAGCAGCCTTATATCTTGGAGGAGAAGATTTTGATGGCTAAATATAACTATTATATATGATGGTATAGACCATTTTTTTACAATGGGTGTAGGACTCTAAATTTGGAGACTTATATCTAAAGGAGATGCATGACCATATTTTTCATGGTGATTCCCCTATGGAATGGTCATAGGATTGTTAACATCATGTTATATTCTAGGGACAAATGTTTTTATTTATGGTGATGTGTGAGGAAGTACTCTGTGAGTTTCATAGATCACATATGGAAGTGCATCCTAGAATACGTAAGATTTACCATGGATTTAATAAGCAATTATGGTGGATGGTAATCAAGTAGTTAGTAGTGGAGTTCATGGCGTGATGTCTGGTCTGTTAGCAGGTAAAAGTCAAAAATCATTACCTCGGTAGTTTTTTGCAGCCCTTGGATATCCCTAAGTGTAAGTGGGAGGATGTCTTGATGGATTTTTTCACTGGTTTACCCTAAGATAACTGTTTATATGATGTTTTAAGGGTGATCATGGATTGAATTACAATGTTATCTCACTTTCTAGGAATCTTTGAGTGGAGCATTGTGAATGAGATGACAAGGTAGCACACAGATGATATGGTGAGGCTTCATGGAGCTTTGAGGATAATAATTTTCAAAAAATAACCTTGGTTTACTTTATGATTATATATGGGATTTCAGTATTCCTTTGGCTCTAAATTATGACTTAAAACTTCTTTCCACCCCTAAATGGATGGGCATATGAAGCTTACCATACAGATTCAGGAGGATATGTTACATGCATGCGTCTTAGATTTTGGTGGATCCAAGGTATGAAACCAACCATTGGTTGTGTTTACTTATAAAAATATCTACCAATAATCCAAAATTATAGCCCCCTTTGAGGTAGTGTACAAGTAACCATGTTGATCTCTATTATGATTGACTGAGATCAGAGAGGTAATAGTTCTTGGTCCTCACATGGTGCAAAGCATGATAGAGAATATCCAAGTAGTTCATGAAAGGAATAAGAAAATATAGGACTATCAAAAGGCTTATGCTAATTAGTGGATGATGCCTTTAGAGTTTGGGGTTGGAGAACATATTTTCATGAAGCTTTACCCTTAGTGAAAATAATTGAGGTTTGGTTGGGGAATCAAGCCCTCACCCAAATTTTTTAGACCCTTAAAGTTGTTAGAGCACATTGGTGAGGTGAACTGTCAATCGGAACTTCCCCTATAGTTGGAAAAGATCTACAATTTATTACACATGTCCCAAATTTCTCAATATCTTCATGATGACTCCCACATCATTGATTAAGGAAAGTTGGATATCAAGGATAACATGACGTTCATGGAGTGACCGATCGAGATCCAAGACCAATAGGAGAAGGTTTTATGAGGGTGTGCCACCATATTGGTTCGAGTTATATGGAGGAAAAATGGTTTGAAAGGGAGCACTTGGGAGTGAAATATATAGATTTGTTCCCAATAACCTAATCTGTTTTGATTTTTTTTGAATTTTCATGATTTTTTTCTTTCATAACGTAATACTTGAAAAGTTTTTGATTTATAAGATGTGAATTTTCCCCTGATAGTGGTGTGTATTATGGATTTAATCATATGAATAGGGAGTAAACCGCTTCCTAGTCGAGATGCGTTATATTTATGAAACATTTTAAAATCATGCGAGTGAGTCGGTGCCTCCCAAAGCAAACAATTGATTGATATGGAGGGTGGGTTTTCTTGATTTTTGTGCTCAAGGTAATATTGTGAGAAGGTTGTGGTAGTTATTATATTATGCTATATAAATGTAGAAATAGTGGTGCAAATGGTTATGTGGAGGAGAGGTGGCTTATGGATTGATATTATTTACCAGTGGTAGATTTTCTATTATAATGATATCCCTAAGAGGTATCTCGTGGGGTGGTTGTTCATGCCCCTTGTTTTTTTAACTCTTTGGAGTTTGGTTTTGATTCTCAATGATGAAAATTGTATGAGAGGTATCTAATATAACACTATAAACATCATGAACCATTAATTTGTGGGAATTTAGGGGATATTGGGGTTTGAAAGAAGTTTTGAAGGAGTTGATGAGTTGATTGTGGAGTTTTAGATGGAATTTTAGATGGGAAGGATTTTGTGATGTGAAGGATTATGGTGTCACATAAAGTGGGTGTTTTCAGTTTGGTGAGATCAACTACATGGATCCTTGGAGAGTAGGGATTTGGTAGTTATTCCTTTTTTAGCATTACTATAACATATCTTCTTGGTTACAACATGGAGTCTTGGAGGAAGGATTTTTGTTGTTCGGTTGATTTTAGGGTATCTATGCTATATGGTGGAGCTATGGAGTGTCCTTCATAGAGATTTAATTATATGCCAAATTATTTTTTCTTACACTATGGTCCTCTTTATAGTTTATCATATATATAATGTGAACTATGTAATTTTTCTTATATGTGGTTTTGACCAGCCCCATTATGGTGTGGTCCCTTCCTTTACATCATAGTTCTATCATGTGTTATAATCTTTTTGTCTTAGTGAAGGTTGTTGTAACATGGTCTTCTAATTTCTATCTTACCTATAAATTCCTAAATCCTTTCAAACCCTATATTCCTCTAGCCTTTTTCTCTATTTTTGGGTGGATACTTGGTGATTTTAGGAGGCCTTTAAGCCTATCCTTTTGGGCCTTAACCTTTGACATCAAAGGATCAAATATTAGTGATTCCAAGTGAGTTTCCTCTTTTTTAGACCTTAATACCTTCCTTGTTATTTGTTTTGAGAGGTTTTGGATGAGGATATGGATGGGTTTGTTAGAGTTATGGAGGCTAATTGATGGGGCTGACATTTTCTAGGTTGATTGTGTTATTTCCTTACATTGTTGTTCTTGGTGGTTGTATCCTTCTTATTCCATCCTTGTACAACATTTTGAAAATATTTTTTTGACGTAGAGGATTCAAGTTATTTATATTTTATATGCATCAATGAGATTATCATTATTTTACTTTCCATTTGGTGAGTAGTATGAATTAGCGTGATAAAGATAATAAACTATACTAATGAAATTTAAATGGGATAACATGATGCACATGTGATTGCTAATTTTATTAATATTTTTTATGTTATTTCAAGCTAAATTCTTATTATGAGATTATACCTTGTAGTGATATCCTAAATTTAGAATACTCCTTGAATGTTTAAATACTTAAAGATGGTAAATGAAAACACTAAATTGATATGTTTGTTTTATTCGTGGTATGTTGTTTGTGGATTGATGGCCTTGGTTTTCATGAATCAAATTTGGTCACCATTAAAACTAGAACCCTACCTGGTCTATGGAAAGACCAAAATGGAATTCCCTATACCCATGGTATGACAAAAGTTCCTAAGTATCATAAATATTGGTTTGGGAATTATTTACCCTAGTATGGATACATAAAACAACCAGAACAATCAATAAACTGAATCTGAAAATTACCAACCAAATAATCCTTAAATAAAATTCATCACTGAAAACATGGTATTAAACATGAAACAAAAGGTACAAAGATATATAAAATTAGTATAAAAACTTCTCAAGGAACACCACACGATAAGGGGTCATCACCCATGAGCTGTCTCCACAACATCTCACCATAAAAGGAAACTAACAACTCAGACCGCCATCACCCAAGGCCTTGCCTTTACCTGTCTTAAACATGATCAAGTGTTCTTACACAAAAAGGAGTAAGTAGGGTATAATAATAAGACCAATATTATTCCACCCAAATATTCCTTATCATAATCAATACAAGATAAAAAACATGCAAGTTTTAATAAACAAAAAATGATGGCAATAATTTCTAAAGAATGAAACTTTTAAAAGTAAACTATTTTCAAAGGTTGATTTCAAAGGATGATTACATTTAAAAAAAACATGTAAGATAATTAATTTTCCATCCAAACACACCAAAATCCAGTTATCAATACAAAATAGTTCATGATCACTAATCGTGGGAACATCCCTAGGCACTATTTAGTTTCAGGCCCCATGTACCTCGTATCTCGGTGTAAAGAAACCATAAAAATATCAATTCTCATCTAAAATACACTTGTATAGAACATAACCATAACCAAGTGGTCCCTAATAATCATCATTATAGTTTTTTAGTGTTTTCAATTCCCAACTTTCTAAATGATACAGGGGAAAAACCACTCTGGATCACTAGAATACTAGTACATGTCCACCCACCAAGATACCTGGGTTTTCCCCTTTCTGCTAAAACAATTTCCACATGTTACCAAATTAAATTTTCATATAAAAACACCATTTATGTTTATACACACTCAAAATAGTAGCTACAAATTCTTTGAA
Organism: Viscum album; assembly: GCA_963277665.1. Taxonomy (NCBI): domain Eukaryota; kingdom Viridiplantae; phylum Streptophyta; class Magnoliopsida; order Santalales; family Viscaceae; genus Viscum; species Viscum album. The sequence goes on along the minus strand of OY728152.1, from coordinate 47,825,199 downwards.
CCATTCATATAACTCCATAAACCATTTAGAATTTCCAAAAAAACATTTTCAAGGAATATAACCAAACTTTCGCTCAAAATCCATATAAAAGACCTCTTGGAAAACAAAATGCTCACCAATATTACAAAAAACTAGAATTGTAAGCATAAAATAATTTTAATAAGACCCTTCTATGAATTATAAAGTAGCCTCAAGTGGTACAGCATCAAGCACACATATAAAACACCCATTTCACACAAAAATGGAATTTAAAAATCAATTTTTTAACAAATTACACCAAAAATAATTTTTTCGGCAATCAATATGAAGTGGTATTCTAAAAATAGATATCAAGAAAGTCTAACTCATTTATTAGTTCTTACACACAGAATCACCTACCACAAGTGTCAAAAATACCAAATCCTTGGGCAAAAGTTCAACCACACCACCGTCGCATCACAAGGGCGCTAAATAAAACCTAAAAACACAATATTAGACCAATAAAACCATGATAAAACCCTAGGTTCGAAGCCCTAATTTCTGGAAATTAGGAACTTCAAGAAAAATGGAAGAAACTCTAAGAAAATGGGAGGAGGAAGGAAACCCACTTACTTGAGAGATCTTGAATAAATTGCCCCAAATACACCAATATGTGAATCTCCAAGCATCCAAAACTGATATGGAGGTTTTAATAAGTCTGAGGAGGTCAAGTGGGAACTCAAATGGGGGAAAATAGTAAAAAATGAAATAGTTATGAAAGAAATAATTTACCCTTTCAAATCTGGACAGTTTGAGAAATCATGAGAAATTTTTCCCTCATCCGCGATGAATATGAGCTCCAAATAGGGATAAACGAACATAGGGGAATGTATAGGGATGTTGGGATCGTTTGATATTTAAAATAACATAAAAAAATTAAAAATTTATGAGATATGAAATAAATAATTTTTTTAAAACTGGAAATGGGATCACAGGTTGGCCCAAAGCCTGAATAAATAACCCAAATCCACCATGATTTTTGATTCCTAAGGGGTCCAAATAGATATGGTGGTTTGAATATGTCAGGGTAGTCCAATTGGGAAGTGTAATGGATGAAAAAAATTTAAAGATGAAGGAGTTATAAAATAAAAAAAATTTATTTGTAAATCTGAAAATGGGCTCATGGTTTGGCCCAAATCTTGAAAACCCACCCTTTCCTCAAAAAAGTCATGGGAAACCCCCAAAACAAAGAAATAATGGAAATTACATGGAAAATACCTTTAAAATAAGTCATGTATGTGACAATTCTCCCCACCATGAGATACTTTATGCCTCGAAAAGCCAACTCGAATCTTGATCAAAAAATAAGAATGGGTAATCTTTCTCAACCCACAAATTCTGCTCCTAAGTTTTGTGGAAATCGTTCCCATGCTGCCAAAGGACCTGAACCAGTGGAATAGACTTTCCCCAATGCACCTTCTCTTGGGAATCAACTGTTCACACTGGATTCTCAAAAACAAAAAAATCAGGCTCTATATCCAACTCCTCCCTATTCAGCACATGGGATGAATCTGGGTTGTACTTCTTCAATTGAGAGACATAGAAGATGTCATGGATAGATTTCAACTGAGAAGGAAAATCTAACATATATTCCACCTTTCCAATCCACTCAGTAATCTCAAAAGGTCTGACATATCTCAGTGTTATATTTCCTTTCTTTCCCAAGTGATGATGACCCAGAAGAGGGGACACTTTCAAGAATACCTGATCACCCACTGAAAACTCTAGGTCTCGATGCCTCTTATCATTTTATGATTTCTGGTGACTCTGAACTATCAATAAATGATGCCTGATCAACTTTACCTTCTCAGATGTCTCTTGAACAAGGAATGGCCCCAACAGTGAAGTCTCATCTATCTCAACCCAATATAGGGGGGACCGACAAGGATGACCATAGATCAACTAAAAAGGATCCATTCGAATTGAGGATTTGTAATTGTTATTATAGGAAAATTCAACCAATCCCAAATGGATATCCCAAGAACCTCTGAAGTCTAAAACACATGTATGGAGTGTGCCCTCTAGTATCTGATTCTCTCACTCTATCTGACCATCCGTTTGAGGTTGGTATTCCATGCTCATCTTAATCTATAGGCCAAGGCCTTCTAAAGGACTTCCCAAAACCAAGAAGAAAAATAGGAGTATCTATCTAAGACAACTGTTGATGGCACACCATGAATCATTACCACCTCCTGAAGATACAAATGGCCCAACTCATCCACTTTAGTTGTATCTTTGATCATAAAGAAGTGGGATGATTTGGTTAGATGATCAATCACTACCCATATGGAATTCTTACCCCACGGTGTACAAGTAATGACAATAATGAAGTCCATGGTGACCTCTTCCCACATCCAATTAAGAAATGGTAATGTCTAGAGCAAACCGAAGGGCCTTTGGTGCTATGCTTTCACCTGCTGACATATGTAGCATCTCGACACAAAGTCGGATATGTCTCATCTCATACCTAGCCACTAGAACTTTCGATGCACATTATAATACATTTTGGTGGAACTAGGATGAACATCCCACTGAGACTAGTGGCTATCCTACATAACTACCTTTCATAGAGATGAAGGAACTACTGATCGACCCTTGAAGCACAATATTCCCTCGGGAGATGGTGACCAATCAGAATATGTCTCCCCCCAAGAATAAATTACCTCGACCACTGAAAAATCTCATCAATTCTTGTGGAATCAACTATAAGAGAGGATTCAATTGAATGCTCATCAATAATGCACCACTACTGTGCTCCTTAGTCTCCACATGCATATGGGAAAAGAGACCCATAAGAGTCCACTCATCACTAAACTTCCTCATGGCTTGAACTAGTACTTTTCTACTCAAATCACCCCCACCACATTTCCCTTTCACGGGGTATAGACAATGTCAAAGTTATACCCCTGTAAGTACTCGATCCAGCGGCGCTGCCTTAGATTGAGATCCTTTTGTGAGAATATGTAGGCCAAGATTTTGTGATCAGAATAGATGAAAAACTTATCCCGAAAGAGGTAGTGACACCATGTTTTCAAAGAATGAATCACAACTACTAGCTCCAAGTCATGGGTCCGGTAATTATTTTTGTGTGGTTGGAGTTGGTAGGGGCCATATGCCACCACATGATCATCCAGCATAAGCACGCACCCAAGACCCAAACCTGAAGTGTAAAAATACAACACATATCCCTTTAAAGATTCTATAAAGATCAACATGGGGGCTGTAGTCAACCACCACTTCATCTCATCAAAGTATACCTGACATTCTGAGCCCCAAACCAACTTCACCCCTTTATGGGTGAGCGTGGTCATGAGAGAATCAATCCAAGAGAAATCCTAAAAAAAATCACCTATAGAATCCTACCATGCTAAGGAAAGTCCTAATCTCAAATAAATTCTTAGGATTATCTCATGACATCACTACATTGATCTTCTCAGGATCCATCAAAAATAATTTCTCCAAGATCACATGCCCCAAAAACTTCAACTCCATGATCCAGAAGGTGCACTTGGACATCTTTTCATAAGGTGGTGATCCTGAAAAGTTCCCAACATGATCCAAAAATGATGATCATCCTATTCCTTAGATCCAGAGTAAACCAGGATGTCATCCATGAATACCATAATGAAAGAGTTGAGATATTGGTGGAAGAACCTATTCATGAGTTTCATAAAGACCGCTGGAGCATTGGACAATCCTAAGGGCATGAACAAGTATTGAAAGTGGTCAAACCTACTTCAAAAGGATGTCTTTGGGATATCTGACTCTTTCACCCTGAGTTGATGGTAACCCGAACACAAATATATTTTAGAAAAACACTTTTCCCCTTAAAATGGTCAGACAAGTCATCTATTTGGGGCAAATGATATTTGTTCTTGATGGTTATCCTGTTTAGATTCTGGTGATCAATACAAAACCGGAGGGACCCGTTGGCCTTATTTGCAAAGAGAACAGAAGTGGACCAAGGAGAGACACTCGAGTGAATGAATACATTAGATTATAAATCATACAACTGAATCTTTAATTACCTGAATTTGGTGGGGGCCATATTATATGAGGGAAGAGATATCAGTTGTGTTTCTGATGCCAAATTGATTGAGAACTCCACGTCCCGCTTCAGGGGTAAGCCTAAAAAATTATCTGGGAATACCTCCCAGAACTTGTCCATTACATGAGGTAACCCACCCTTAGGAGCACAAACATCATCCTCTAGCATCAGAGATGATAACTAGAAGATAATATTCCCTAAATCTGGGAGTGGAGATCCCACACGACCCAACCGAGGATCCCATTTTCCACTAAAAACCTGCTGACTGCCATCATGTGTCGTGAAACTCACCTGCCGCCTATAGCAATTGATGTGCGCCTAAAAGTGTACCATCCAATCCATTACAATTATCACATCAAATATATCCATATCTAAGACTAGGAGGTCCCACTCCATCTCAACCCCTAACACAGAAAGAGTACACGATGGGCTCTTAAGACCCAACTCCTTCTTCTTTCCTAGTGGCATCACCAAATACATTGAAAAATTAAAAGGCTCAGTTGGAAAATTCAGTGTGTTAAAAATATGGGAAGAGATGAATAAAATAGAAGCACCAGTATCAAAAAGAGCAGCAACTATAGAAGAGGAAATCAAAATGGTACCTCAAACTATTGACGGGCCTGCTCTGATCACGTTGGTGGTTGATCCACCACATGAAGATGCCTAGTCTCTTACTAAGAATAAATGATTTCCTAGGGATCTGACCAAAACTGGATCTTACCAGAAGATGATCCGGCCCTGCTGCCATGGCCACCAAACTGAGATCCCCCCATCCTCGACAGCTCCAACTGAACTAGAACTCCCCTCGAATCCACTGATTCTGCCCCACTCTGGAGTGAGCATACCATCCTTCAAAAATGATACAAGTGTCCCATACCTCCACACTAATAATAGGGCTTTCTAGGATACATTCATGCTGGTCAGATGTGCCCTGGACTCCCACACTAGTGTCACACAACAGACCTCACATATGAAGCCACAAAAGAAAACTCCCTAGAAGGTTGGCCAGAGCTGCCACCTCTCTTCTTTCCCTTATCCTCCCACTTCGTTTTCTTCTCAGAAGTGTTGTCAATTACCATTACTGACACTGTCCTAGAGAAACCAGTCCTCCCCTTATAGTTTATATCCACCATACAATCTATATCAACCACTTTAGCATAGGTTTTTAGTTTGAATAAGAAGACTTGGGAATAGATATCTGGATGCAAACCCTTCTCGAACTTCTGGGCCTTCATCTGCTCAATAGAGACCATTTCCAGAGTATACCGGACCAACTCAGCAAAATGGTTGGCATACTCCATCAATGAAATATCCCAATGAACAAGTTCCATAAACTCTCAAGATCAAGAATATACCAAAACTTTAGGGAAGTACTGGTCATTGAAGATAACCTTGAAGTCCTTCTATCTCATCTGCTCATGCTTCCCAACTTGAAGCACTGATTCCCACCACCTTCAACTGGGACCCTCTAACAGGAAAGAGGCATATTTCACCCTGACCACCTCAAGTGTTTCTAGGAACTCAAACATGTGCTCAATCTTTTCGAGCCACTTCTCCACTTCCTGGGGTTCTATACTACCTAGGAAAGTAGGAGGCTTGTTTTTCAGAAACTCATAGGCTTTATCCTTCCTAGGACTGATCTCATATTCTCTAACAGGAGTTAGAATGTGCATTGTTCCTTATCCTAGAGCTTGGAAAGCCTGAACCACAGCCTCTCCAAGCCTTTTATCAAGTGGTGAATGAGAAATCTCTCAGACTTCCTCATGTGGGTGCATGGGCGCTTTTTGGGAATACATGTTGGTACAAACAGCAACAGTCACAAAATAAATCATAAGTACAAAAATTATGAAAAACTTCAACAATTAAATCAAATATAAATAAGTCGAACACATCACAACAATGAAATAAACAACCACTTCACTCCCACCTGATGTATACGTGCAGTCTGTAGCCTGCACGTCCCACCTGGAAGAGAAGTCAAACATACAATTACAAAATCCCATGGAGACTCAAGGTTTGTCATGAGAGGTTCTGTCCAAGCACCCTACTAATAACCATAACTCTGAGCCCTGACAATCCTAGCTCCTGTCTAACCAGACTCATCCTAAAATAATAATATTACCCAAAAAGATAAACCTCCTCTGATACCATTTTGTCACGAACCGAATCTGGTCGCCATTAAAACCGGCACCCAACCCAGTTTGTGGAAAGTCACAAAGGGAATTACCAATCCCCAAAGTCTAGATAAAGTTCCTAAGTATCATAAATATTATTTTGTGAACAATTTACCCAAGTATGGATACATAAAACAACAAAAACAATCAATAAATTGAATCTGAAAATTACCAACCAAACAAACCTTAAATAAAATAAAGAATAGAAAATAAGGTCTTAAACATGACACAATATGTCCAAATATATATAAAAGTAGCATCAAAACATCCCAAGTAACCCTACATGACAAGGGGTCATCACCCATGATCCGTCTCCACAACACCGCACCATGGTAGGAAACTAACAACCGGAACTGCCATCACCCAAGGCCTTGCCTCTACATGGGCCGAACATGATCAATTATACTTACCCCCAAATGTGTAATTAGGGTGTGATACTAATTAAAATATGATTCTACCAAAATATTCCATATAGTAAGCAATAAAAGATAAAAATAATGCAAGTTTTGATAAACAAGAAATGGTGGAAATAATCTCTAAAAATGAAAATTTTAAAAGTAAACCGTTTTCAAAGGATGATTTAAAATGATGAATACATTTCAATAAAACATGTAAGATACTGAATTTTCCATCCAAACACACTACAAGAAAATTATCAATACAAAATAGTTAATGAGAACTAATCTTTGGAACATCCCTAGGCACTAGTTAGTTCCGGGCCCCATGTACGTCGTATCTCGGTGTAAAGAAACCATAACAATATCCATTCTTTTGAATGATCCCCTTGTAGAGAAAATATATATAACCCAGTGGTACCAAAAAATCATAATTATAGTTTTTTTTATTGATTTCAATGTCCAAATTTCTCAGTGATATAGGGACAAAATCACTCCGGATCACTAGCATACTGGTACACGTCCGCCCACCTAGATACCCAGGTTTCCCCCTTTGTGGTCAAATAATTTCAACGTGTTACAAAATTAAATTTGCATATAAAACACCATTTATAGTTATAAACACTCAAAAAAGTATCTAAAAATTATTTTCACCATTTATATAACTCCATAAACCATTTATAATTTCCATACAAAAATTTCAACGAATATAACCCAACTTTGCACTTAAAATCCATCTAAAAACCTATTTGAAAACAAAATTCACACCAATATTACCCCAAACTATAATTTTAAGCATAATTTTTTTAATAACACCCTTCCATTAATTATAAAATAGCCCCAAGTGGTACAACATTGAACACACATGTAAAACACCCATTTTCACTCAAAAATGGCATTTAAAAATCAATTGTTTAACAAATTCCACCAAAAATAATTATATCAGCAATCAAAATGGAGGAGTTTTCTAAAAATATAAATCAATCAATTCTAACTCATATATTATTGCTTACACATGTAATCGCCTACCACAAGTGTCAAAAATACCAAATCCTTGTGCGAAAGTTCAACCGCACCAATGCTGCACCACAAGGGGGATAAATCAAACCTAAAACCACAATATTAGACCAAGAAAACCATTATCAAACCCAAGGTTCAAATAACTACTTTCTGGACATTAGGAAATTCAAGAAATATGGAAGAAACCCTAAGTAAATGGGAGGAGGAAGCAAGGAAAACCACTTAATTGAGAGATCTTGAAGAACTCACCCCTAATACTCCAGTAGGTGAATCTCCAGGAATCCAAAACTAATATGAAGGTTTTAATAAGTAATAGAAGGTCAAATGGGAACTAAAATGGGGAAAAAATAGTAAAAAAATTAAGAAGTTATGAAAGAAACAAATTACCTTTTCAAATCTGGACGGTTTGAGAAATCCTGAGAAATTTTTCCCTCGTATTTGATGAATATTATCTCCAAAGAGGGAGAAACAAACATTGGAGAACTCCTAGGGATGTTGGGATCAGGTGAGAGGTGGAATCACTGAGAAAAATTAAAAAATCAATGATATATGAAAGAAAGAATTTAAAAAAAAACAGGATATGGGCTCATTGGTTGGACCAAATCCTAAATAAATCACCAAAATCCACCATTATTATGGATTAATAAGGGATCCAAATGGATATTTTGGTTTATATAGGTCAGGGGAGGCCAATTGGGAAGTGTAATAGATGAAAAAAGATGAAAAATTAAGGATTTATAAAAGAAACAAAATTTGTTTTTAAATCTGGAAATGGGCTCACAGTTTGGCCCAAATCTTGAAAACCCACCCTTTCCTAAAAAAGTGCATGTGAAACCACCAAAACAAAGAAAAAATGGAAATTACATGAAAAATACCTTTAAAATAATTCTTTTATGTGACATTGGTTGTGTGTAACTTAGTTCCATTAGTGGCATGTGTCTTGGTGGCCTTGGTTGTATGCGACTTGGTGGCCTTGGTTATGATGTGATAGTTTGATGTATTGCTTAATTGATAATGATTAATTAGAAATGTAATAATCTTTTAAATGTATATAAAGGTGGTTATGACTAAAGAACTCATTGGTGTGAATTTGAACCAACAACTAAATGAATAAATCTTCATGGATAATTTGTTAAATAAATTAATGATAAATTAAACTCGGGTTGTGGCCCTTTGCATGATGTTAAATTGTGTTTCTCTATATTAGAGGAAATTCAAAGTGGAATGATATCAGTAATGACCTACTAATGATTGTGGTGTCATTAATTTTATGAAACCATAGGTTTCATCTTGTGTGATACTACTATATACTTGTATTCTTTAATTAATTCATTACTCACATCACCCAAGTCAAGTAACCTTAACAACACCCATATACTCTGGGGGCTGTTTTCCCTAACATCTAGGATATGGATGATATGGATGGTTGAATACCTCCTCTCACCAACTCTCCCTTTAGTAGTGTATTCTAGTGATATAATTGGTGAATGGTGTGATATTTTATGGAGATTATGTGTAGTGGGAGGAGGACACGAGGTTGATTTATTACACATTCATGATACCAAAATACCCTAGTTACCCAATGTGATATATGTGGTTGGTATCATGAGACTTAATATGTGGTTGGTTCCATGATACATGTAATACTGTTGGTGCCGTAATTGGTGGATATAGAATGTATGTTAGAGAAGGATGTATTATCATTGTTAAAGAGTGAAAAATAAATGGAGAAGTTGCTAAGAGGTTCTTTTTTCTACTTTATTATGATATTACATTTTAATATTGTATGCATTATTTGGTGAGTGAACCTCAGTGAGTTTGGGGGAGTAGTTGACCCATGTAGGTGCTAGTTTGTTCTTCTATTTTTTCACCAGGGCAATTTTATTCTCTTTTCACATTTTCATGAGATATATTGGGTATGATCCTACTGAGTATATGTTTTTTCCTCACCCAATGTATATATAAACTTTTTTAATGTTTCCAGGAGTGCTTTAGTTATGGATATGGATAGTACCTGCTCAGATATTGGGTTGTTGTGGTTAATTCCACAAGAATTGACTTTATTTTGGTGTTGTATTATATTTTTAGATATCTTTACCAATTTTATATTCATGATATAGGATCTATATTTTATGGTATATTAGTTTATTTATTTAAATAATGGTAGATTAGTTGGTGGTTTTATGTTATGATCATGATATACTATGGGAAATGTATCCCATTTGAGTGTTTTACACACTCAGTACTGGTCAGAAACTCAGGGCCTACTAGATTTGGGACTCGGGGGTCACTCCTCTTCTCTATAAACCTAGGAAGGGTACCAATTGAGGGGTGGGGGTCATGACACTTATTATGTTTCTTTGATCAGATATAAATAATAACTAAGAATTATTATAGATAAAAATATATCTTCATATATTTATTAAAATGGTAAAATAATTGACAATGAAAAGGGATTTAGTTATAGTATAAAAACAAAACAAGTTGTAATTATTGGGGATTGTACAAATTTGGAATCGATTCAGATAAAAATTCATCAATAGTTAAAACTCTTGGTTAACCAAATGATACACTCCATAATATATAGACTTATACAATTGAATGATAAGTTTTTGTAATATAACATATCCAATTATTTATGTTGAGGACTGAAAATATATATATTTTCATGGTGGGAAATTTTTAGGATGATGAAAATTCAGAAAAATAATAAGATGTTTAGGATACGGAATAATAAGAAAATATCGAAGAACATTATAATCTGATCCATGTGATGTCACACTATCCCTCTAATCATATATCATCATTGACATAAAGGATGGAAGAATGTATGACACACTTACTAGAATTTGAATGGTCAATTATTACTCCCAATATATAATTTATTGGAATTACTAACGGCATGGATCAACGGTCAGATGAAAGTGTTCTATATATTGGGAAAGATTTTTATAGTAAGAAATCTATGAATATTTCGATAAAACAATATCACATGGAGTGAAATTAATGTTATATATTGGAATAATCTAAGAGATATCATTATATAATTTAGTGTGAAATGTTTGATTCAAATTATCAGATGCATCTTGGAGCTATACATGATAAAAATTTCAATTGTTGGTGACTCTCAAGATTTACTCCACACACATGTGCGAACCTGATCTTATCATTGGGTCACACTTATATATATGCTAAATTCATTTGAACTATTACTATTGAAATAATAAAGCATGATAAGACGTTCCATTAATTCTGGTGGTGGTGAAAATAAAGCAACTTTATGGTTATCATATTTCTTACTGGAAGTTATGGAACACACAAAAAATAACCATCATGAAAGTGTACAGAGACTGGGATGTCTCATTTAGATTTTTTAAAAAGATTATAGAGAATTTGTTTCACAAAAATCATGTTGTCTACAGGTTACATGTAGTTGAATATGTTAGCCAATAGAGCCAAGTTGATCGATCTAATGTGGTGTTTGATAGATTATTTTGGACATTCATACCTTATGTGGATAATTTCAGACACTGTAATTAGTTTATCTAGATTTATAGAAAATTTATATACATTAAGTATGTTGGAACACTATTGATTTACACCACACATGATAGAAATATTCCCTCTATTCCATTGGCATTTTCTATTGTTTAGAAGGAGAAATTATCACCTTGGAGTGGTTTCTTTCCTATCCTTTGAGAGTTTGCAATGAAATTTGGAGGAATTTTTATAATTTCTAATTGACATAGAGTGACCAAGGGAGTTTTATTGTCTCAAAAATATTATATGGAGACCACTATATTCTTATCATTGATACTATATTTTACACATTGAAAGCAACATACAAAAGAAGGTCAAGGATGATTCTAAGAAGAAAACCATCATCACACTTAGAATGTATATCTTTTCTTGTTGAAAAAAACCATATGGCAGAGAGTAAAAGGTCATATGTCTTCTTATTATTTATTTTTTGTTTTAGTATATGAACCTCAATAGTATAGGATAGATAATAATTTCTAATGAATTGATTGAACTAATATAGAATTATATGACTACATTATGAAAATTCCAAAGGATAAATGGTCACTAGGATATGAGTATAGGAGGGGATATGGAATCATTATAAGAAACATTGTGGAATGCATTAATGGAGTCTTAAATCGAGATTGGAATCTACCAATAATAGGTAATTAGGAATATTAAACTATAAGTTAATTAGGAATATTAAAATATATGTTAATTAGGAATATATATGGTCATTTTAATTAATGATTTATTTATTTTTATTTAGTGTGGTAACTTTTGGTAATATAGAATCACTTTCGACATATTCCATGGAAATATGGTGGATTTTACAAAACTAAAACCAAAATTATGTCCAGTGTTTACTCCACCAGAATCACAGCAAGTAATATCTTTAGATACTGATAATTAAAATACTAACAATTTAAATAAAATTTAAATATAAAATTTTGAAATTAAATTACAAGTCTAGTGAAAGAAACATTATATCACATAATGAAATATTTTTTAGAAAGAGGTAAATAGGCTGAAGAGGGGATGAATAAGGGGATGCAATATGGGTACCATTTTCAGCATGATATTTATAGGATTATTCTAGATGCTTCCACATTTTGTGTCCTTTCATTTGACCATACTGAGAATAGATTTCAGGTCACTAAGTTCCATGATCCTTTGACTAGAAGAAACTATCAAGTGTTTATTATTTTACTAGAGAAGTGTTATTGTGATTGAGGTAACTTCAAAGAATTATGGTATCCTTGTTCATATGTGATCATAGTGTTTGATTATATGTGATTATCTTATGATAAATTCATTGATCCCGTGTATCAACTTTAGAGTATTAGTGATTTCTACAGTTCTCCATTGATGAATATAGGTGAATATCATAAATTTAGCTTGTCCATTGATTCCCATATACTTCTAATGACCATGAATATGTTCTGATCGAGGGGGAGGATAAAGTCAACCTATATTCATAATGATATAGATTAGACCAATGAGGGGACATAATCATAGAGGTGTGTGTTATGTAACCAAGATGGTCACACCCACACAGATTTCCCTATACTTATAGGGTAGTCATCGAAAAATCTACAGGATTGATCTTTCATTGTAGTTGTTAATGTCATAGTATTTGAAAAATATTATTTGAATTTTCTTATAAGTAAAAAAATTATTTTCTTTTAAATTAGTTACAAAATCATTTGATCATGTGAATAACTTAATTTTATAGTCATAATATAATATTATTAAAATTAAATGATGTTATCTACAAAATGTCTTACAAATAATTATGAAAATGTAATATATTTAGATGGAGTAGGCTCTTTTACCTACCCAACTGTCTCATGTCTCATTTGAGGGGGTGTCATGATGACCTTATTGAAATATTTTCATTTACATATTTTATTATTTCCTACATGTTTCACCTTTGGCACTCATTTTTCCATACCTTCAATGTGATGGATTTTATGGAGTCTCCATGAGAGACTTCAAGACCATTGACCGTTATTTTATTACTTCATTGGTTGAGATATAATGACCAAATAAAGACACATCTTATCTTCTTGAGGTGGATATGATAGTTAATTTATAGGATTTGTAGTACATACTAGGCCTACCAATACCTGGAGTGGTGGTTATAGGTGCAACTATGAGAAACTGGTGTGAGGTCATACATTTTTTAACAGGCATTGATGTCGTCGGCCTACCACATTCCTTTTAGGGTTACATATTTTATCCCCCAAAACTAAAATTTAAGTACTTTATGATTACTTATATTCAATTTTTATAATATTAATAAATTTAGTATCACATAATAATAATTATTCTGCATGAAATAGTATGTGGTAATGACTTAAGAGTAACTGTCACACTGAAAGGTCATAGTAGTTCCCTGCAATGATGAGACACTAGAAGTGTCATGATAATATTATAGAATATATTTTTTTATAGTTGGAAGATATAATTTAATGGTATATAAATGATACAATCTATCTATAGGATCTTATGTTTTATACTAGATGGAATTTCTAATGGAATTTAAATTTTTCCTGTTTGGTGGATAGTATGAATCATAATAAGAGATTAAAATTGGATGTCCAAGTGTTGGAATGCATAAAATCATTTTTTAGATGAGTTTTAAGGACCTATAGGTGTCTTGGGTATTTAGTTGGGTTTCAAAAGTGTTAGGATTTGAAAAATAGGTTTTTGTAAAGGTAAATGGGGTAAAACGGTTAGTGAAAACCATGCACCCAAACCATGTGGCCCTATGAAGGTTCCACATGATTATTTAAACCATGAAATGAGGTTCTAAAATATATGAGAAACCAATGAAGTAAATTGAATAGGTGAACACATGGGATAGGCACACAGTTAGACAAAATGTGTGCATCCCGTGCAGGGTGAGAATATTGGATAGTATGAGCCACACGGTTGGTGCATGCTTAGACGAACTGTGAGGCATAACCATAAAACTAATTTAAAAGAAAGATTATTGGTTTTACCCATTGAAAATTAAAGGGTTTTTACCTTTTTTATCATTTTATTCATCCATAAGGCTCTTCTATGGGCCTCTCCTCCTCTTCCCCCTTCCATGGTGGGTTTTTCTTTGTTCTTGGGCTGATTCAAGAACCCTCAGGTGATTTGGAAGAGTAAAGACGAGTCTATAACTCCTCATAACTCTTTTGTTAGTTTCTATTCTCTCCATTGGATTGATCTTTGTGAAATACCATTCTCCCTATTTTCGGTCTGTTTTTTAATTATTTTGTTTTCTCTCATCCCATATTGAATCAAATCCTGAAAATGGATTAGTGAAGTGTCCTAAGCATAAGGTAAGGTGGTATAGTTTTTCCCCATAAATTTTCATCATTTATAAATTATTTTCATTGTGTTGTATGATGGAGTTTCCATGTGTTACACCTAAAACATGAAATACCTTAAATTGAATTATTTAGGCTACAACCTTGTATACTTGGACCCCTTAATAGGGTGGGAGGTCAATGAAATCAACCTAGATCACCACATAAGGTGAGTTCATTTAAGTTGTTTATAATGTTTTTTTGTCCATTATATTAAATCACTATTATGGTGTATTGTGCATGACCCCCATTCTTGTGCGATACCCTATTAAATTAAATGGGTTGGATATACCAATAATCTTTGATTGTGTACCTTTTGATTGATTATGAAAATTGGATTAAAAGAATTAATTTTTTAATGAATGGTATCACTATAAATTTTTTTGAGGCATGGGTGCTTATCAAGGCCTTTTTGAATGGTATAAATGATTTTTTTAATTATATAGTTGAACTGATTATGGAATGGATGTATTCATGGCCTATTTTAAGTTTAAAATGGAATATACTAATGAAATTACACTACTCCTTAAGAGAACCTTGTTTTACCAAGTAGGAATCCCTTAGATAGGCTCATAAGCAGTTTGTAGCTAAAATAATCATGGGTGATATCTAGTTCCCTACTAGATTACCATGGAAAAGTTAGAATGGAAATGTTATTATACCATGCCATGAGTGATAACTAGTTCCCTATATAGTATAATATGGATGGGATCATAGGGAAATGCCTTTATACCATTCCATGAGTGATACCTAGAATCCTGACACAAACTACTAGGGATGGTCTCATAGGTTCAATGAAATTATAATGCCCATTGATTTATATTGGGTTCTTGATATACGATTCCCTAGATGGTCTCATTGGTTTTTTGATGTGATATATGACTTGAGGGATACTTGAAATCCAAATACAAACTATCATGGATGGGATCATAGGTTCAATGAGATTATGACATGACTTGGCCGATACTTGGGTTCCTGATAAAAAATTCCTTGGATGGGCGTACTGGTCAAATGAACTATAGCACACCTGATTGCTAATTAGATTACCCAAGTATCTAAGTCCTTGATACCGAAAACAATTCAAACTCTATATGATTATCATTACACATGGATGTGAAGGATTATAGTCATGGGGCCTAAATTTTCCACTTAAAGTTCTTATGTTTAGATTCATGGGATCGTACCCATATTTACCTAATGAGAAACTTACGATATTATTATGATTATGCATGGATGCCTGATTTACACATCAGTTCCTAGCTTATACCACATATCTACATATATTTCTATATTTTTTATTACATATATAGTGAATATATGTACATACATACTCATATATACATATACCAATATGCATGGTGACATATATACAAAGGTATTTTGGCTTAGGCCAATGTATTTATGGCTGACCAGGTGCCCTTGAGGAACCTAGGTTTGAGTTTATTTCATTTATATTTATGGAACTATTTTACTTTTGATATACCTACACAATTATTTATTTTTTATTCATAGTATAGATTGCATTAGACACCATTGGTGGTGGCTTATTAAGTATATCTCACACCCTATTCAGGCTGTGTTTTGGAACCTAAATAGACCTCATGGTTACATGTTTAGGATTATGGATTATGATATGTATTGATACTCATGTACATGAGAGTGTAGGAGCACAAGACTAAGCTAGTGCTTAGGATGCTCATGGAGATAACATTGAGACTTTTTTTCTTTTAATTATGCCTATTCATGTATTATATACCATAAGTCTATTTATATACATTGTAGTATGTTCATTCATGATCATGTATTAATTTATTATTGATTTTTAGTTATTATTATCTTTTTTTCTCTGTTATTCATCCATACCCACTGCTAATTTATTATATATACCATTGTTCCAGTCTGATCATGAGGGTATAGTCTCTCCATTATACAAATATTAGAGCCTTTACACTGTCAGAAAACTTTTGTGTACGGGGAGGCATGCTTGAGGCTATGTGGAAAACTATCTCGGGGCACTCTTTTAATGGGTCTTAGGTCAGGATGTTAGAAAGTGGTATTAGAGCACTATTTTTCTTTTTGTATTACTATTTTGTGATGGTATAAAGGAGACTATAAATGTGTTTTCATTTGGTAAATAGCTTGTTTCTGGGTCCATCAAACCCATGCATGAGGGAAAGATCAATTATCCCAGGATGGGAATGGTGTTTATGCAATTATATATTACAATTTATTATTATTTCACCTTGAGTGATTGGTGTATTTTTACTTCTTACTAATTTATAGATTTTTACCCTTGGCCCAATATGTTAAGTAATTATCACTACATGCATCATCTTAGTCATGTAGAGATTCACATGTCATGCATATTCCATACCATGTAGGTTTCATTTATTGAATGATTGATTATGTACCATTTTTATTTGTACACCTTCTTAGGTAATTATTTAGCATGATTTACTTTATAACATTCTTGTGTGATCTATCAGCATGATTATCTCTTTAATATGCCTTAGTGATTATTTCACATGCTTAGTTATATATCATACTTTTTGGTTGCCTATATAGGTGCTTGTTTTTCTTGTTCAGTTCCAGCATGCCTTAATATACTTATGATATATATATAAATATATAAATGGTCATTAAAGTGTTTTCATCAAAATAAATAGTGTTTTACAATATAGCTTGATGGTGGAACCTTAATTAAACAATCATGATATTTTTGAGCCTTAAACCATTGGTTTCATGGGATGAAACAGAATGTTTATGATTATATGGTGAAAAATACAATTTATAAAGAATATGGGCCCTTATAAATTGGAAAGTGTGACCCATATAATTGAACCATTACACATGGACCTATTATATTTTGAGACTAAAGGTAAAAATCACATTGCAATTACATGAATTTCAGTTATAACTTATAAATTATTATACCTTTATGACATAGGGACAATAATCCATCTAAAAAAAACCATGATATATGTTGGGTTTGAAATTCTTTCTTACAAAAAATGGTTACCTTTATGAAGGTTTGTACCACTATAAATTGAGCATGATGACCCATATAACTAAATTCCTAAATGCACAACTGAACCCAAGTAGGTTAGTTGGGGAATGTTTCTTATGAGATAAACCTACTAAGGGTGTAATTAATCTTGAATAAAATGATAGGACCCTCATAGTTTGACTTTTTTATTTTCATGATTTGGCACTTAACCCATGGGTATATGTTTATTCCAATAGGATGTTCATTTAAAATGTCTACAACCGCTTTTATGGTGTTACATATAAGCGTATTGTGTCATATTACTTAGTCAATACCATTAACTAAATAAAATCCTATTGCCTTTTATTTTGAACTTTATTATTATGAGGTGTCAATTAGTTCAAATTCCAATTACAACATAGAGGGTGTTTTCCTCTATAGCTTGGAATTGATATTTTATTCAACTAAGACTGATATGAGAACCTTTATGGATAAATAGTGTATAAAATGAATTTATAAGATAAATTTTGTAACGCCCCGACCCCAGCTACCCAGAGCCGGTGCATTACTTCGTAACATTGGCATGATCCCAAAAGATCAAGTCTCGAAAGACCGATTAGTTTAGTAGCCTTGGAAACACTAGATACATTCATAAGTCTTTCATTACATCAAAATTAAACAAACTACAAAAAACATGGTCTTCATAGTCCACACTCATATCTTCACTGATTATTCTTGCAAGTCAGTCATAAAATACTTCTTCACAACCTGGAAAATTTTTAAACATTGAAAGGGGTGAGCTCAAATGCTCAGTAAGGATAACAATAATGCGGAAGCTTTCATAAATAAACATTAACATTTAAGGCAATGTATAACTAAAACAAAAGCCTCTTAAACATGAACTTCAACATAATATGGCAAAAGTAAAATGAGATAATGCCATTTACTTCTTCACATGGATATTCTACTGGTCGAATAATCACATGTAATATCAATAACCACTTTCATAATGAGGGAATGTATAATGCCGGACATTCTGAAACATTTTGTCAAGGCCTCGGCCAAGACATCTAAAATGATTAAGGCCTCGGCCAAAACCATAAATCAAATTGGGAAAGGGCCTCGGCCAATTCCACGTCTAGTTGTCTCATGAGACCTACCGATGCATCTAGGAGCTATAGCGGGCTCCACCCGTCACTTATTAAGTCCAATACATTCCTCATATGAATAGGCTTAAACATATCATAAACCATAACATAATCGTATCACATAAAACATGCATAAAGGAAACATAACATTTCCACATTTCAATCACAAGATATCAATACAACACCTTGATATAATAAAAACGCTTTCAAAAACCATTTTCAATACCAAAATAAAAGAAAGTTAAAACTTTGTATTTATTTTTCATTAAAAAAAATGATGGCTTGTAGAGGAAGCCGAAACTCAAATAATGGTCACAGCGGCGGAGAAGTCGTTGTCACCGCATAAGTATGAAAAGAAAAACATTCCCTTTTTTCGTTTAGAAAAACGCTTCGTATAATAAGATTCCTTTTGAATAAACGTAAAAGTCAAAGGGTTTATACACCGTATAAAAGAATGTTGTGTATAAAACCATATATGCCTCAATGAAAGGGGATTGAGACGAAGTCCTTAAAAAGATCATTTTTTTATAAAGTAGGTATATTATGTGTATTAACTATAATTACACATAAATAATGTAAAAATACAAGATAGGACATAATAATATCATGACATAATTTTAAAGTAGGAGATTAACCCAAAGAATGGAAGTTGGGTTATGAAATTCCCTTACAAATATAATTTAAATAAAATATATCTATTATGTGTATTCACTATAATTACACATAAAGAAAGTACAAATACAAGATATGACATAACAATATCATGACATAATTTGAAAGTAGGAGATTAACCCAAAGAATAGAAATTGGGTTAAGAAGTTCCCTTACAAATAAAATAGATCTATTATGTGTATTAACTATAGATACTCATAAAGAAAGTACAAATACAAGATAGGACATAACAATATCATGACGTAATTTGAAAGTAGGAGATTAACCCAAAGAATTGAAGTTGGGTTAAGAAGTTCCCTTACAAATAAAATAGATCTATTATGTGTATTAACTATAGATACTCATAAAGAAAGTACAAATACAAGATAGGACATAACAATATCATGACGTAATTTGAAAGTAGGAGATTAACCCAAAGAATTGAAGTTGGGTTAAGAAGTTCCCTTACCTCGTGTCTGACTTGACTCAACCGTTCTTTAATCTCCTGAATAATAAACTAGAGTTAATATCTACATTATTAAGAACCATTTTAAATTTCATTATCCTTATTATATCACTTATTACAATGATATGAACATTATGTAATTATTTAAGTTAATAATGTTCATTTTGTCGGTATTTGGTTCTTAAGTCAAAAATAGGCTTCTTACACTTACATGTTGTTAATTTGGTCAAAGGTTCATTATATCCAGAATGGTATTCATGATGTAGATATCATATATGTCATATATATCCAGTACATACATTCATTTATAATATTACATCACATTTAGAGGTAAGAAATGAAATGCACCGTTCATGGAGACGGTAAGCCGTACGTACGCATGAACGCTACTTCCATTTCTATTTCATATTTTCTGGAATGGAATCATAATGATATGAGAGTATATTATAATTCCAGTATAATAACATATATAATATCATTAACTTTATCCTTCACACATCCCACATATGGTATTAACGAATCAAATCACTTTCAGGGGGCGGTAGTCCGCGCTTCCTAAAATGAAGATATCGTGTTTTACCCATAATGGAAACCATAAAGGTATGCCCAAAATGAAAAAAACAGAAGCTTAAGGAAAACATAAACATATTATATATCATATATAAAAATAGTGACATCATAATGGCCACCTTTGAAGGTGTTAAATGAGTGTTGAACAATCATCGTTTCGGGAGGCAGAATTTCGCCATCCACGGAAACCTTATGTTCTTTAACCATTTGATGTAGTTGTGTGGAAGTGTAGCTCAAATAAATCTTATAACAACATCCTAGTATATTTAAGATACTGGTGTTGTTACAACAGAAGTAAATAAAAAGAGTTTAGGGGGTTGGAGAAGCAAAATAAAACAAAAGAACATGAGAGAATGAATTACCTTAAAAAGTGTAACTCCTTTTGAGTTGAGCCTAAAGGCTTCCTTTGAAAGGATTCTGCCCAAAGGGAATCCTCTAGGATGAGGAGAGGGATGTGGAGAGAGCAAATGGGCAGGGGTTGGCCGAGCCAATGGCTTGAAGAGTGTGTGAAATGAGGTAGAGGTGGGGGCCTTTTATAAGAGGAGAGGAGGGGCACTTTTGGAAAGTAAAGGAACATTACATTATTTGAAAATGTGTTTCGGTTTTAAAAGGTCCCACATTGATATAATTCGTGGATAAGGTGATAAGGCATCGAAATCCACTCATCCAATTGGTTTTGGCCATGTGTAGTTCATAGATTTTATATTATCTTTCCATTTTATTTAAATCGTCAAATAATGATGTCATCGCTGCATCATTATTATGTCATAAATAATTAAATTTATTTAATGTCTAAAAATTATAAAAAAAATACTATGATATAGGAAATCTTTTTATCTTTCCAATGACTATTTATAATCAAAATTTGGACTTGTGTAACCCTACTTAAAAATTGTTTTAGTAAAACAATTTATGTTAGTGTCATTTTCACTTTAACATTAAATAGAAAGTAATTTATGTTATTTCCCAACAAAAGTGGATCCATGGGGTCCCCAAGTTAGGCCATGGCTTGTCTTGGTCGGCCATGACTCAACCAATGAGGTTGGGACATGTTTCTAGGTCATTTCATATTATTAATGTATTATTTATACCTTAAACTACACTAATTACCACTAATCGCGATTAAGAACTTAAAAGTTACTATTCACCAAAAAAATTATTTTGATCTCATTGAACCACATTTTACTTCTTAATGACAACCATGTATGTCGGATTTTTGAAAATCAAATCACAGAAGTTGTAATATTTCATTTAAACGAAAAATCAGTTATTTAACAACCACTTAGTGGTTTCACTATTCATCAAAAATTGAAGTTTTTCAGAATAAGGCCAAAATTTCACCCTAAGCTATAATTGATATTCCGAATTGAAAAATGATGTCTATTTTACAAAATTCCAAACATATTAGTTGCATTAATTAATTTTATAATTAATTCCCGCTGTCACAACAAATAGCGTGTTTTTAAGAAACAATTTATATCAAAAGTTTGGCAATTGTTTATGTCCAATTTCAATGTTAAATTAATTCTAATGACCACCATTGGATAAAATGGTAAAAATATTTTCTAATTATACCTTAAAACCACTAAATAGTATAATTTATCTGTATAAATTATTTTGATTAAAAAAGTTGTTTTTATGTATTTTTCACTATTCATAAAAAATTAGAAGTTCTCAGAAAAATACCAAAAATTCAACATAGGCTAATTTCGATATTACGAATACAAAAATGAAGTCCATTTTGAAATATAAAATTTCTATAATTTTAAAAAGTGGTTATTACTATTCATAACGGCTACTTTGATTAGTCGCAGTGTTTTAGAACTCGAACTTGCGTACAATGCAAGCTATTGCATTATTGAAAGAGAGGCGTATCATGGAAGCTCGGGGTGTTACAAATTTTCTAATTTGTTATAGGATTTCAGTTAAATAAATAATTCTTGAAATGAAGTTTAATATAACATCCTGGGATACCTAACCACTAAACTGGTAGCCAAATTGGTTTCCACATGACCTCAAGTGCACCTCCCTATACATAAGAGTCTGAAAACTAGTTGTGAGGTTCTATTGATGGTATAGTGGGGATACTATACTCTCTAGATCAAAGTCACACAATGGTATAATAATATTAAAACAAAAAATAGTAGAAAAAATCATAATACTAAATAAATAATAACAGTGAAGGAATAACATAAAAGATGAAATAAAAGTAAAATGGAAAGAACCAGACACATATAATGATTCAAGTAATATCATACATTACTACAAGGTACAAGAAGTACAATATAAAAAAATAAAAGAAAAACCCAACTGTTAAATCCCTAAGAATCCTGAGTACTAGCTCAGTCATGTGGTCCCTAGTTCCCAAGTATGCATCACATCATAAGAAATAAATCCAAATTACTACAAGAATTTTTGAGTTATCAAGTACCTCAATGAAATGGCAGCTCAATTAGGGTGTGAGATATATATTTTAGTAGGCCGACACCCATGGTGTCTAGGACAATTAATCTCATTCAATATAAATTAGGTGGTTTTCCATAAATAACAAACATGAAATGATAAAAAATTAAATAACAGCAACTTGGTATGGGTTCTTAAACGGACACATATCCCATACCACCTACTTTGGCCTAAGTCAGGTTTTTGAAAGAGTACTAGTGTAAGGAAAAATATGTATACAAGGCTCAAGATAAATAATGCAAACCCAGAAGGAATACTCCCAAGCTTGTGCTTCATCTTGGGGTCTAATCCACATGTCATCAATAAAGTATGATAGTAATGTAAAGGAGAAATATCATAAGTGCACAAACCAGCTCATGAAAATAATAATACATGCATCTCATATAATTTAGGAAATTCAAAAAAGTTCATCAAATCTAGTGGTGGAGTCCGTGCCCATCCCTGGAGATCTAAAAAAATCATAGGTATCTCTACAGTACTTCCAATATAAACCAATACCACCGAGTACGTCCAGGGAGATCCATACAGAATCCCAAGTATCCCTCAAGGCATGGTAACTTTGATTCCATCCCAAGTATCTCATGTAGGGGAGTGAGTATCACCCAAGGCATGGCGTAGCCATTTTTCCAATGGGTCTATCCACAATTGCTCCCTTATAGAATCAGTATCACTTAGGAGTATAATAACCGCCCAGGATTCCCTCTAATAGAAATCCATAGCAGCTCCCACAGCTTGTTAGGTCATAACTCATCAATCACAGAGAGTCTATTCATGAGTCCTTAATATAGAACCCAAATTCTCTCCCTGACCTGTAACAAGTGAACCAAACTAGAAAGGCACATATTGAAGAAATTAATAAATATACAATTGAATTCCAACAAAGAAGAATCTCAATATCACATGCATACCATTAAATCCAGTTGTGTAATTTAAGCTAATAAAAAATGGAACAATTTATATAGAAAGGAAAGAAAGAACAAGGTATAACATTTAAACAATTTCATATTATCACATAAAATTCAAAATCATAAGATAACAAGCATACCAAAAAATTTAATACAGTTCAAGCCATTTAAATTTCTTAAACAAAGAGCACTAGACAAAAAAAGGCTCTCGATATAATATAAAGTGAGAAATTGCACATGGTATAAATTAAAAGGAAGCACTAATGCAAAATGGACAAGGAAGAAATAAATCCCAAATCCTTACTTTTTAACTTAGAAGATATCACACCTCCATTGGAGGGCTTTTTTACAAAAATCGTGAAATTATTCATCAACAATTTATTTATGCATATTTAAACATTTATTCTAGAATCATCATTCAACACTAGTTAAATGAAAAAAATTTAATATAAGCACATAACATTGGAAATGAGGTAATAAATATTATATGGAAATGTGTTAAGGTTTAAAACAAAATTTGATAAGTAATGGTCACCACGAACACTGAAAAGAAACCTGAACAATTTAATATGTGATAACAAGCTTCGCTTGAAAGTTCTAATGAGCAGCACAATGACATGATGTCAAATAAGCGACAAAACAACATGAAAAAGGCATAGGCATCCTAATACAAGGCAGTTCACATATCATTTTTCAATTGAAGGTAGTGAACCTCATCAAGGGGTTTTATTATAAATCGTGACATTTTATTACAATAGTTAATTTCGTTAAATTTAAAGAGTTTAATTCATCTTAGGGCATAAGGTGTATAACATATGACACAAGTAAGAGTGCTAAGTGAGTCTTAAAAGTAAGGCGGAACATGCATTAATAATTTAACAACTTGGAAAAAAATATGGTAGACGATTTAAGGAATATTTTAAAAAGAAGAATAAATGGAATGGAATAGGCAAGGAATCCTACCACAAAGAGAAGACCAATCCAAGATGAATACTTTGGCACTTGATGTTCTAACTCAAAGATGATCCAAAATTGCATGCACATACATTAATATATATATATATACATACCCCTTAATCAAATGTACATATTCCTCTCTCCATGAGGGAATATGTACAAGGAATATATATATACACACACACACACACACACACAGACCTATGTACATGAGTGCAAGCCTTCAAGGAGTCACCAAACGCTCTAAAAAATTACTAGGGGCATAGAAACAATTAATGAACCCAAATAAATTGGATGGAACCAAACAATAGATGTATAAAATTACCTCAGATAGTGTCAGAAAACCAAATTGACCCGAAACACATCGCATTCAGTGGAGAACATCGAAAAAATCTTGAAGGGGTCCTGAGAGTCACACCGCATGCCCTATCACCAGAAGAAACAACAAAAATCTGGTTATCCCTATCCCTAGGTTTTGGCTGAATGAAAATCCAGAGATGGGGAGAAGAAAAACTACCAACCAAGGGAGGATAATATGAGAGAAATTCATACCTCGATGATTCATACAATAAATCCCAAGAAATGTTGATGGATTGATGAACAAGAAGGAGTCCGTGATGGAGGGGTGTGTGGAACACCATGGGGGTTCGACCAAGGGGGCACATGTGAGAGGTGAGGGGAGAAGGGGATATGCGTGTGGATTTGGGTAAGGGGAAAACCATTAGGTTTTTCTAAAAATCTAACCAAATATTATTATTACTATTATTATTATTATTAAAACTTTTAATTATTTTTATTTCCCCCATTATTTTCATTTTAATGTTAATTTAATAAATTTAATTTATTTAACTAAAACACAACACTCAAAGGTGTTCCAACTCTCAGAATTAAGTTTCAAAGATTGGTTTTAAAAATGGCCCCTCCAGTAAACACAAAAATTCAAATTCTTTTGGATTTTAATCTGGTTAAAAAATATAGGTCGTTACAACCTTCCCAACTTAGAACTTCCCATCCCCAAGAAGACTTTGGGAATAACAAAACCATTATCTGACCTACAAGGGCTGTGAATATTCCTTCAAATGGTCACATTTCATTTCCAAATTCCCAATGCCCCTTCTATAATTTCTTAATCATATAGTGCTTAAGCCATTTAAACTCGATCCAATGCTCGCTTTCCAAACAAAACATTGAAGTGATGCTTACCAAATCCTGTTTAACTGTAGACACAATCACTTCGTTTTCTAGTTAAACATTTAACTGAAAGTACACTATAACTTAGGATTTAACATTATAAAGGGGTAAATTATGATCCAAAGTACATACACTATTGGAATTGCATCACAAAGTACGCCTCTTAGCATTCTAGTGACAATCCTCACATGATTTTGGAAATAGTAAAATGGTCAATTCCACACTGACCTCACTAAGATAGGTCGAGCTGAATTTTCATGAAAGGACCAAGCCGACACATAAAGAAATTTTATTCACCTGATGACATGATTTAAAATGGTTCTTCAGTAACCATCTTCATTAAACAAGGGAAAACACGAGCCAAGCCACCTCCAACTGACCATCTCACAACACTCAGCTTAGATGGCCAACGTATTACAAAGAAAACTAAAATGGATTCTTCCAAGTAACCTTGTGTTTATGACAGACACATTCAAATAAGGTCAAATATGACCTCTGGTGAATTTCCTTGGTCAAACCATTAGCTGACCGTTTAATCAATCTGCCTCACCATGAACAAGGGGATAACCCAGACCCAACCCATTGGAATTGTTACCCTGTATAAACATTTCCTTCGATCCCAAAACAAGTCCGTGATAAACTCTTCTTCAATAATTTTTAGTCGATGGAACCATAAAAAGTATTCCATATTCCAATATTCAAGTGATACGTTGGTAAAAATACAAGACGTCAACATTAGAACACTGAATGATCCCGGAGTGCCATATGCCTGGCAGTCAAGTCAGAGAATAAAAACTGGTTTTCTAGATTCCATCCAATTCATTCCTATAAGGGAACCCCATGATTAATAAATACTTACCAAGACTCACTAAGAACCATGCGTCTGTGGGAAACACAGAGAAAACCGCCCAGACAAGTCCAATAACTTTAAAATAATTAGCGTGGTGTAAGACTGACACTCTCTTATTACATCAAGGGAGAAGTCAAGATAGGGGAATTTCCCATCGCTAAGCCAGAGAACACTAATAGGATTTGAATGGTTTCAAGTCAATCATACCCAATTAATGGAAAAATGAAAAGTCAAACCACAACCGATCGACTTTGAAGAAGAAGATCGACTTCACCTACCGACACACCATGTAACACCCCAAGCTTCCATGGTACACTTCTCTTTGAATAATACAGTAGCGTGTGTTGTACGCAACTTCGAGTTCTAACACACACCATAACCAATCAAAGTAGCCGTTATGAATAGTAATACCTAATTTTTGAAATATTGTAAATTTTATCTTGCCAAATGGACTTCTTTTTTGGATTCGGAATATCGAAATTGGCCTATGTTGAATTTTTTGTATTTTTCTGAGAACTTCCAAATTTCTTTGAATAGTGAAAATTACTTAAAAACAACTTTTTTAATAAAAATAATTTATAGTGATAAATTATAATATTGAGTGGTTTTAAAGAATAATTAGAATATATTTTTACCATTTTATCCAATGGTGTTCATTATAATTAATTTCACTTTGAAATTAGACATAAACAATTGTCAATCTTTTGATATATATTGTTTCTTAAAAACACGCTATTTGTTATAACACTGGGAATTAATTATAAAATTAATTAATGAAACTTATATGTTTGTAATTTTGTAAAATAGGCATAATTTTTGAATTCGGAATATCAATTATAGCTTAGGGTGAAATTTTGGCATTGTTCTGAAAAACTTCAATTTTTGATGAATATAGTGAATACACATAATAGATATATTTTATTTAAAAATTATCTTTTTAAGGGACTTCGTCTCAATCTCCATTCATTGAGGCATATTTTGTTTTATACACAAATTTCTTTTATACGGTGTATAAACCCCTTTGACTTCTACGTTTATTCAAAAGGAATATTGTTATAAGAATCATTTTACTAAAGGACAAAAGGAATGTTTTTCTTGTCGTACGTATGCGGCGATAATGACTTCTCCGCCGCCGTGACCATTATTTGAGTTTTGGCTTCCCCTACAAGCCATAATTTTTTTTAAATGAAAAATAAAAACCAAGTTTTAACTTTCAATTATTTTGGTATTGAAAATGGTTTTGATAAGGTTTTTATTATATCAATGTGTTGTATTGATATCTTGTTATTGAAATGTGGAAATTTTATGTTTCCTTTATGCATGTTTTATGTGATACAATTATGTTATGGTTTATGATATGTTTAAAACTGTTCATATGAGGAATGCATTGGACTTAATAAGTGACGGGTGGAGCCCGCTACAGCTCATCGATGCATCGGTAGGTCTCATGAGACAAACTAGTGTCTTGGCATGAGGCCTTGACAAAATCTTATTTTCTGTCTTGGCATGAGGCCTTGGCTACGTGGTTATGATAGTCTAGCATTATGCATTCCATCATTATGAAAGTGGTTATTGATATTTCATGTGATTATTCGACTAGTAGAATATCCATGTGAGTAAGTAAATGGCATTATTTCATTTTACTTTTGCCATATTATGCTAAAGTTCAAGTTTAAAAGGCTTTTGTTTTAGTTATACATTGCCTTAAATGTTAATGTTTATTTATGAAAGCTTCCGCTATATTGTTATCCTTACTGAGCATCTAAGATCACCCCTTTAAATGTTTTAATATTTTCTAGGATTTGAAGAAGTATTTTATGAATGAACTACAGGGATAGTCCGAAGAGGATAGAAGTGTGGACTATGGAGACTTTTTTATTGTAGTTTTTCACTTTATGATGTAATGTAACATTTATGAATGTATCTAGTGTTTCCAAGGCTACTAAACTAACCAGTCTTTCAAGACTTGATCTTTTGTGATCATGCCAATGTTACGAAGTAATGCACCAACTTTGGGTATCTGGGGTCAGAGCGTTACAGTTAGTATCAGAGGCAGTTTAGTACTAACCTTGGAAGCTAGATTTAGATAAACTCTGATTAGAGCACATATCCCAAAGATAGACTTTGAGGATTAGTATAGAAGAATTTCCTAGAATTTTGTTATTATAGAGATTTTGTGAGTTTTCCAAACAATACATCCCTGTCTGGATACAAGCAGATAGAGGTGGCTCTGACACAGATGTACCTAGAGGTAAAACCCGAAAACACCACTTTGAGCTAGACTCAAACGGGAATTGGTGCATGACAACGGGCCTTGATGCACTCTTGGTTACGACACTCCTGGGGGATATGCTTAGGATAATTATCATTTTCCTTATAAACCACTATGAAGGGTTATGAGTATATACTTCCTCAAAGAAAACATTTTTATGATTATAGATTATATCCATAAATAGTTCAATTTATGTTAAGTATTTTACAAGTATGGAATTATGTATTTTGATTCATAAACTAATCTAGTTTATGCCATTGTTTAGAAATGGCACCTAGTGGAAGGAATGGAAACCGTATCAATGCACGCACTCCGTGTAGGGATTTCCCTCCTACTCAAGATAATTATTGTGGATCTGGAGACACAACTGGTGCTGATCAACTTATTACCTTACTGGGACAACTCACTCAGGTTATGAATAATAACCTTACTCGTATGGAGCACACTGATCCGCAACATGGAGGATCAATTTTAGACCGCTTCATGAGGTAACAACCACCAACATTTAATGGGGGTACAAATCCATTAGTAGATGAGAAATGGATAAACTCCTTAGAGAAAATATTCCACGCCTTGGGGAGTAGTGAAAGGGAAAAGGTTATCATGGCAGTTTACCGCCTCACTGGAGATACTGATCAATGGTGGTCATTGATTCAAAACACAAAGGAAGATGAAGAAGTATCAAATATGGAATGGAGAGAGTTCAAAGATATTTTCTTAGAAAAATACTTTCCACATGACCATCGAGCAGATATGGAAAGGCAATTTTTGAGCCTGAGACAAAAGGAGGATGAGAATGTTGCAAAGTATGAGTCCAACTTTACATGGTTAGCGAGGCATGCTGAAAATTATATACGTAACCCAAGAAGTAAGATCGATCGTTTATTTGATGGGTTAAAACCGTTTCTCCATCGATCATTAGTATCACAATCTTTCTCAACGTACGAAGATATAGTCTCGTGTTCTATCAAGACAGAAAAGAAATTCTCTAAGTCTTATGACAATAAAGTAAAGCAAGAGAAGAAGAGAACGATGGAATAAGAGACAGATAAAGGGAAAAAGGGAAAGAAGGATTTTCCATTATGCGATAATTGTGGGAAGAATCACCCTGGTACTTGCCTAAAAGGAATGGGAGTTTGTTATAAATGTGGGGAAAAAGGTCACCAGGCGCGTGATTGCAAGGGAAAGAAAGAGGCTATCAATGTTGAATGCTACAATTGTAGGGAAATGGGGCATTATGCAAATGAATGTCCTAAGCGTCAGGGAAACTTATCTCAAAAAAGGCCAAGGGATTAAGGAAAATCTTATGTTGTTACTACAGTTGAAGCGGAATAATTAATGTATTGGTGCTTTTGGACTCAAGGATTATATTCTGGTTATAAGGTTAATGTGATTGTACTGCATTACTTGTTGTTTTCATTAAGGATTTAATATGATGAAGGTAATAATATTTTTAGTATGTGACAATAAGATAAAGGTTGGGATGGATTAAGTTGATCTTTGGATAGTGTTGTTTAAGGTAAAAACATTTCTGAAGGTTATTTTTGGAATATTATAATACTATAGTTTTAGGAAAAGGACAACCTGCAGGGTAGGGCATAACCTGTCGCGTCGGACAATGCTGCAGGAATCGAACCCACAACCATAGTGCGACAGGCCTTTATTACCTACCACTAGCCTACAGGAAGTCCCTGGTTATTACAAAATATTTTTCCTAATCTAAATGGTATGTGGTAATATTTTGAACCTTATACAATTAGGATAAATAGAATATTTTTTAGTTCTGTTACCATTTGGAGTGAAAGATGGGTTCATGGTAAAAATTTATTAAAGAATGAAAGCCTACATGACAAGTAAATATATTTCCTTACATTCTTAGAAAATCTCTTAAATAAATTCCTCAACTTTATAAAAGGTAACTTAAAACAAAAATATTGTTGGTTAACTTTTCCAACTGGGGAATCAATGATCGTTTAACCAATCACAAGTTTGTGATTTTCTTATAGTTAACTTTCTCCTAATCATGTTTTCTACAACTCTTCATCAGACCTTGATGGTTTGTTTCTCCTCCATATCCATATTTTCATAGAATACTAGTATGGGCTATCTCGGGTGACCTTTGTACTTCTCTTTCTTTCTTTTAATGTTATATTCTTATTAAACCTATTTCCGATGTGGGTTTTCCACAAAGGTATTTTCTATTTTCAACCTTTTATTTTCGAAGAAAATTTTCAAATTGCGAGGACGCAATTTATTGAAGGAGGGGAGAATGTAACACCCCAAGCTTCCACGGTACACTTCTCTTTGAATAATACAGTAGCGTGTGTTGTACGCAACTTCGAGTTCTAACACACCCCACAATCAATCAAAGTAGCCGTTATGAATAGTAATACCTAATTTTTGAAATATTATAAATTTTATCTTGCCAAATGGACTTCATTTTTGGATTCGGAATATCGAAATTAGCCTATGTTGAATTTTTGGTATTTTTCTGAGAACTTCCAATTTTCTTTGAATAGTGAAAATTACTTTAAAACAACTTTTTTAATCAAAATAATTTATAGTGATAAATTATACTATTGAGTGGTTTTAAAGTATAATTAGAATATATTTTTACCATTTTATCCAATGGTGTTCATTATAATTAATTTCACTTTGAAATTAGAAATAATCAATTGTCAATCTTTTGATATATATTGTTTCTTAAAAACACACTATTTGTTGTAACAGTGGGAATTAATAATAAAATTAATTAATGCAACTGATATGTTTGTAATTTTTTAAAATAGACATCATTTTTGAATTCAGAATATCAATTATATCTTAGGGTGAAATTTTGGCATTGTTCTGAAAAACTTCAATTTTTGATGAATAGTGAAACCACTAAGTGGTAGTTAAATAACTGATTTTTCATTTAAATGAAATATTACCACTTCTATGATTTGATTTTCAAAAATCTGACATACATGGTTTTCATTAGGAAGTAAAATGTGGTTCAATGGGATTAAAATAATTTTTTGGCGAATAGTAACTTTTAAGTTTAATTAATCACGATTAAAGGTAATTAGTGAAATTTAAGGTAAAAATGGTATTATAAAAATATGAAATGACCTTTACACTTCTCCTACCCCTATTGGCTGTGTCATGGCCGACCAATAAAATCCATGGGTCAACTTGGGGACCCCATGGAGCCACTTTGGTAGGAAAATGACATAAATAACTTTTTATTTAATGTTAAAATAAAAATGTCACAAACAAGAGTTGTTTTACTAAAACAATTTTTAAATGGGGTTATAAAAGTCATATTTTTGACTATAAATATTAATTATAAAGTTAAAAAGATTTCATGCATCATTATATTTTGTTTATAATTTTTATACATTATATAAATTAAATTATTCATGACACCATGATGATGCAGCGATTACCTCATTAATTAACGATTTAAATAAAATCAAAAGATAATGTAAAATCCAAGGTGTAAACTTGTCAAAAACCTATTGGATAAGTAGATTTAGAACCCTTATCACCTTATCCTCTAATTATATAAGTGTGGGAACTTTAAAATCTGAAACTCATTATATAATAAAGTAACATTTCATTACTTTCCAAGAGTGCCCCTCCTCTCCACTTATAAAAGGCCCCCCACCACTACCTCCTTACTCACACTTTCAAAGCCTTTTGGCTCGGCCAACCTCTTCCCAAATACTCTCACAACTTCCCTATATTACTCCTAGATGCCTCAATTTGGTAAGAATTATTCCCAAGGAAGCCTTTGGCTCAAATCAAAAAAGAGTTACCCGATTTTAAGGTAATGTGTTCTCTTATGTTATTTTGTTTTAATTTGCTTCTCCAACCCCCTAAACTATTTTTATTCATTTATTTTGTAACAACAACAGTATAATAAATATACTAGGATGTTTTTATAATAATTATTCTAGCTACACTTACACACACCTACATCTAATGGTTAAAGAACATACTGTTTCTGTGGATGGTGAATTTCTGCCTCACGAAATGATGATTGTTTTACACTCATATAACACCTTCAAAGGTGGCCATTAAGATGTCACTATATTTATATATATGATATATAATATTTTTATGTTTTACTTAATGTTCTGTATTTTTCATTTATGGCATACCTTTATTGTTTCCATTATGGGTAAACACGATATTTTCATTTTAGGAAGTGCAGACTACCGCCCCCTCAAAGTGATTTGAATCGTTATTCCCATATGTGGGATGTATAAAGGATGGATTAAATGATATTATATATGATATTATAATGGAATTATAATATACCTTTATATAATTATTATTTCATTAAATACGAAATAGAAATGAAAGTAGCGTTCATGCGTACGTACGACTTACCGTCTCCATGAACGGTGCATTTCATTTCTTACCTCTAAACGTTATGGAATATTATAAATGCATGTATATACTGGATATATATGAGATATATGATATCTATATCATGAATATAATTCTGGATATAATTGATATATCACCACATGAACAACTTGTAATTATAAGAAGTTTATTTTTGACTCAAGTACCAAAGATCGACAAAATGACCGTTATTAACTTAAATAATTACATAATGTTCATAACATGGTAATAAGTGATATAAAAGGAATAAAAAACTTGAAAAAGGTTCTTAATAAATTATAAATTAACTCTATTTTATTATTCATGAGGTTAAAGAATGGTCGAGTCAAGACAGGACGCAAGGTAAGGGAATTTCTTAACCCAATTTCCATTCTTTGGGTTAATCTCCTACTTTCAAATTATGTCATGATATTATTATGTCCTATCTTGTATTTATACTTTATTTATGTGTACATATAGTGAATACACATAATAGATATATTTTATTTAAAAATTATCTTTTTAAGGGACTTCGTCTCAATCTCCATTCATTGAGGCATATTTTGTTTTATACACAAATTTCTTTTATACGGTGTATAAACCCCTTTGACTTTTACGTTTATTCAAAAGGAATCTTGTTATACGAAACATTTTAATAAAGGACAAAAGGAATGTTTTTCTTGTCGTACGTATGCAGCGACAATGACTTCTCCGTCGCCGTGACCATTATTTGAGTTTCGGCTTCCCCTACAAGCCATAATTTTTTTTACATGAAAAATAAAAACCAAGTTTTAACTTTCAATTATTTTGGTATTGAAAATGGTTTTGATAAGGTTTATATTATATCAATGTGTTGTATTGATATCTTTTGATTGAAATGTGGAAATTTTATGTTTCCTTTATGCATGTTTTATGTGATACGATTATGTTATGGTTTATGATATGTTTAAACCTGTTCATATGAGGAATGCATTGGACTTAATAAGTGACGGGTGGAGCCCGCTACAGCTCCTCGATGCATCGGTAGGTCTCATGAGACAAACTAGTGTCTTGGCACGAGGCCTTGACAAAATCTTATTTGCGATCTTGGCACGAGGCCTTGTCTACGTGGTTATGATAGTCTGGCATTATGCATTCCATCATTATGAAAGTGGTTATTGATATTTCATGTGATTATTCGACTAGTATAATATCCATGTGAGTAAGTAAATGGCATTATTTCATTTTATGTTTGTCTTATTATTCTAAAGTTCAAGTTTAAAAGGCTTTTGTTTTAGTTATACATTGACTTAAATGGTAATGTTTATTTATGAAAGCTTCCGCTATATTGTTATCCTTAATGAGCATCTGAGCTCACCCCTTTCAATGTTTTAATATTTTCAGGACGTGAAGAAGTATTTTATGAATGACCTGCAGGGATAGTCCGAATAGGATAGAAGTGTGGACTATAGAGACTTTGTTATTTTAGTTTTTCACTTTATGATGTAATGTAACATTTATGAATGTATCTAGTGTTTCAAAGGCTACTAAAATAATCGGTCTTCTGAGACTTGATCTTTTGTGATCATGTCAATGTTACGAAGTAATGCACCAACTCTGGGTAGCTGGGGTCAGGGCGTTACACACCATCACCCAAACCATGATGCCTTTGTCACCTTAGGAATCCCATGTTTATTCAAGACTTACCACTAAAGTACATAAAAAACCAATAATGTTTCACATCGGTTTCATAAACATCCAGCATCACCGACATTGTGTTATCGAGAAAGCACATACTTGTATTTAAAACATTCAATCTTCAAAGGCATCCACGCAAGATCGACCATTCCCAAATGGTTCTCTTTGGGTTTGTTCCTTATACTAGGAATGGAACATTTAAATAGAACTGACATGATGGTAACCACCTTAGGAGTGTCCTTATCATCAAAAGAAGATATGTACCATCCTCTTATAAGTGCGCTAGAATGAAAACCACCTTAAACATAAACTCAAGGCATTTGGAATGAAAACCAAAATGAACTGACTAATGTGTCAAAACACCTGAGTCTCCAAAAATTCATCTTGAGTTTGGGACAAACTTGATTACATAGTTCACTCAACTCTGAAGATAACCAGAGACCACACTCAACAGCACAAGGCTTAATGATTCTACAAAAATCAACCAGTTCGTTATAACATTTTAAACTTGATGGCCACCACATATGTGAACACATAATACCCCAAGGTTTCAGGAGAAATAAACACATCCTAAATACTATCCATATGATATCATTCCTATGTATTCAAGTATTAGATGGCCCATACAAGAGATGTAGCCCAGAGTCTCATTTCTCTATACGACCTTTATCCTGGATGATGACACACCATTTCGTCAATCACTAAGGTTTAAGAAAGGTTCAAGAGACCTTTTAAGTGGATGATCATGATTGAGGAATGTGTAACCAGCTGAAACCAAGCATTAATCAATGCTCACACCCAAAAAGGCCAAATACACCCTAACCACCCTTCAAACAAGGGCGTTATTTATAAGAAAAGGGTCCTACTAGGGATATCCACACCCAAATGACACCAATCATCAGAAAACTAACATTATTAGCATGTCATTAAACTATATGGGTGATGACTACTATAAGATATCCCCTCATGAGAGCATAAAGCATTGAACCATAATGGGTTCACGCCTATGAATGTCACTAGGTGAAAGATATGATCATCTAAGCCTTTGATAAAAAGAAAAAGGCCTACGAAAAACTCTCTTGTTTATGTTCCGGGGATACTAAAAAGTAAAATCTCAAGCTACCCTTACATGACTGTTTAAATGAAGGATACCTTTGAGGTTTTATTTTAAGGTCAAAACTTTATTGATTTATATCAAACTTTAAAAATTTTAAGATTTAAAACAAAACATCACATACCCATTTTAAAACAAAATTACTTGGTAAATTGATTTAATTATTAGATCAAAGAAGAAATAGGAAAGACTTATAAAAATTACCTTTTAAGCATTTAACATTTACTGAAATCCCATCATAAGTTAAGAAATTTATCATATTAATTCCTTTTCAGTTGTATAAGGTAAGGAGACCCACGAAGGTCCTGGTAAGTCAACCTGGGTTTATCAAAATGAAACCCAAAAGTAGTTGCTTATTAATTCATGTTTCATTACACCCATAGAGGGTCATCACATAAGAAACATTCCCCAACTGACCTACTTGTGTCCATTTTTGCATTTTAGAATTTGACCATCTCATTTCAGAATAAAATTAAATATCATTTTTACATTTATAACCATTTCAAAATATAAAATGCTCATATATAGTGATTCAATAATATGGGTGTCCACCTAACAATCGACAAAGAACCCATACACTTTAGAGTTTGTAATTTGGATCTAATTAATTAAAAACAATTTCACTTAAACATTTAACTTCATCAACCTTTTCATTTTTTTGACAAAGGTCTTTAAATACACATAGGGTTTTAGAGATAGTTTGAGTATATGGGTTGCCTCTTCCCAACTATAAGGTTCCTATAAACCTTATAATTAAAAAATGGGTCTTGTTTTATTGTAACCCATATATTTATCCTATGAAAACATTTACATAAAATAAAGCACAACAAGTCACCATAAAAAGTCAACACAAAAGCATGTTATAAACACAGAAGCATGGAATATTATCAAGAGAGGATAAACAAGAAGGAATCATGGTGTGTTATCACCCCAGGCATGATAATAAATACCTAAACAGGAAATGAATAACATGCTAAATAAACAACAATCATGTTATACAATCAAGCATGCTAAAAAACCAGAACATGGAGTGACACTAAAGGTACACAATAATACTTAGTAGGCAACCTACTAGTGAAAATACATGTCATGGAACATGTATGAAAAGTTAATATATATTTTTCAAATATGATGCATGAAATG
Organism: Viscum album; assembly: GCA_963277665.1. Classification (NCBI taxonomy): domain Eukaryota; kingdom Viridiplantae; phylum Streptophyta; class Magnoliopsida; order Santalales; family Viscaceae; genus Viscum; species Viscum album. The sequence continues at coordinate 47,787,893 of OY728152.1, read as the reverse complement.
CCTCATCCTTTCTATACTAGGATAAGAGAAAAAATTACATAAAATTCCATAAATCATCAATAGTGAAAAATACACCATTCACTCAAGGTGAAATCATATCAACTGTAATTACAAACAAAATGAACAAAAATCCAAGGCTGGACCACTTGGTTATTTCCCCATACATGGGGTGATCAGTCCTAGGAATAACTATTTACTAAGCACCAAAACATTCCTATTTTTCTTTCTACTAACCCAAAATAGTAAGAAAAAGGAAAAAATTATCTCTAATACCACTTTGCAATGTCTCAGGCTGGATGACCACTAAATCGGTAGCTTGAATGGTCACCACATGACCTGAATCACACCTCCCCCTATTCTAGAGGACGTTGACAAGTATTTAGGTTCTATTGATGATATGGTGGGGAGAGTATACCCTCTATATCAGAGTCTCACAATGGTATAATAAAATTAAAACAACAAACGTTGGTAGAAGTGGTAATACTAACTAAATAATAACAAATTAAGAATAATATAATAGCTAAAATAAAAGTAAAACAGAAAATTCCAATTCCATATAATGATGTATGTAATTTCAGTTGTTACTACAAGGTACAAGCAATACAATATAAAAAAAATAAAATAAAAACCCAATGGTCAACTCCATGAGCATCCTGAGTACTAGCTTAATCATGTGTTCCTTAGATCCCAAGTGTGAAACACAACATAAGAGATCAATTCAAATACCAGCAAGCATGTAGGACTGCTCAGGTACCCTAGTGGAATGGTGGCCTGACCAGGGTGTGAGATATAAATCTCAGCTGGACAACACCCATGGTGTCTAGGACAATTCATCTTGTGTAATATAAATTAGGTGGTGTTCCATATATAACATACAAAAAAATGATAACAAATTAAATATTAGAATCTTTTTATGAGTTCTGAAACAGACACTCATCCCATACAACCTTCTTCGGCCTAATCTGAGTGTCTGAAAGAGTATATGTGCAAAGAAAAACATGTCTATAAGGCCTAAGGTAAACATGGAAAATCCAAAAGGCATACCCCCAAGCTTGTTCTTTGTATTAGGGTCTAATCCACATGTCATCACTCAATTATGATAGTAATGTAAATGAGAAACATAAAAAGTTCACAAGACTACTCATTGTAATAATAAAAGATGCATCTCATATAATTAAATTAATTTAAAAAAGTCCACAAAATCCAGTGGTTGAGTCCAAGCCCATCACTGGAGATCTAAAAAGAATCCCTGGTATTTCTATGGTACTTTCAATATAAACCAATACCACCAAGTATTTCCAAGGTAAACCATACAGAATCTCAAGCATCACTCAAGGCATGGTGGCTCTGAGTTTGTACCAAGTATCCCACCTAGGGGAATGAGTATCACTTGAGGCACAATGTAGCCATCTTTCCAACGAGACCTTCCACAATTTCTCCCATATAGAACTGGTATCACTCAGGAGTATAATAACCACCCGGGAAGCCCTCACCTGGAAAGACAAAGCACTTCCCTCAGTGCATCGAGTCTAAACTCATCGAGCACAGAGATTAATGAGTCCTTAATATGGAACCCACATTCTCTCCTCGACCTATAACAAGCCAACCAAACAAGAAATTCACATTTTAAGTAAATGTATAAATATATAATTACATGCCAGAAAAGAAGTATCTTAATATCACATGCTTACCATTTAATATAGCTTTTCAATTTAAGACAATAGACAATGGAACAATTTATATAGAATGGAAATAAGCAACAAGTCACAGACATTAAACAATTTCATTTCATCACATGCAATTAAATAGCGCAAGCTAACAATCAAACCAAAACATTTAATACAGTTCTTACCATTTAAACAGCTCAAGCAAATAACACTAAACCAAACAAGGCTGTCAAAATAATATAAAGTGATCAATTGTACATGGTATAAATCATAAGGAAAAAGTAATTCAAAATGTCCAAGAAAGCATTAAATCGCCAATCCTTACTTTTTATCTTAGAAGACAACGCACCTCCATTGGAGGGGTTTTGTTACAAAATTGTGACATTATTAATCAGAAATTTTTTTATGCATATTTAAACATTTATTCCAGAATCATAATTCATCACTAATTAAATCCAAGGCATTTAATATAGGCACATGACATTGGAAATAAGGTAAGAAACATTATATATGAAGGTGGGAAGGTGTAAAACCAACATTCATAATCATTTAAATGTAAGGAATTTTTCATTAAAAATGAAACACCAAGCATGTGAAAAGAATTTAACAAATTGCATCAGAAATTATAATTAGGTCATGAAATATAGAATACGATTGAACATTAGCTAATGGAAAGAACCAATATCATAAAGTGAAATTAAAGGCACAAAGAATTTCATATAGGCTAAAAAATAAGAATTAGGTATATGAATTGTCATGGGGACCCAATTCATGGCTAAATTCTTATTTTGAATCAAGTTATCAATTTAAGATATTAAGACAAAGTGAAAACACAGTAACAATATAAGGAAATTTCGTCCAAAATGGATGAAACACCTAAAGGGGTGTCCCAAATCCAAGGAGAAAACCATAAACATGGGTTTCTCTATAAGTAATGGTCACTACAGACATTGGAAAGAATCCAGAAAAATTTAATATGTGATAACAAGCTTCCCTGGAAGGTTCCGATGAGCAGCACAACAACGAGATGTCAAATAACCGATGAAGCGATGGGAAAAAGGCCTAGGCACCCTAATATAGGGTAGTTTACATATAATTTTTCAATTTAAGGAAATACACCTCATCAATGGGTTTTATTATAAAATTTTACATTTTATTACAACAATTCATTTCATTAAATTTAAAGAGTTCAATTCATGTTAGGGATAATGGTGTATAGCGTACGACACAAGTAAGGGTGCTAAGCGAGTCATAAAAGCAAGACAGAACATGCATAAATAGTTTCACAACTTGTAAAAACTATATCGAATATTATTTAAAGAATAATTTTAAAAGAGGTATAAATAGAAGGAATAAGCAAGGAATCCTACCACAAAGGGAAGACCAAGACAAGTCGAACACTTTGGCACTTGACGTTCTAACTCGAAGCTGCTAAACACTTTCACACACATATATTACTATATATATACATACCCCTTAATACAATTTGCATATTCCTCTCACCACAATGGAATATGTACAAGGAAGATATATATATACACACTTACCTATGTACATGAGTGAAATCCTTCAAGGAGTCACCAAAAGCATTGCAAAAATTACTAGGGACTTTAAAACACATAAAGACCCTAAATAAATTGGACAGAACCAAAAAACAGATGTAAAACCTTATCCCAAATGGTGGTGGAAAACCAAATCGACCTAAAACACATCGTCTTCAGTGGATAACATCAAAACAAGCACGAAGGGGTCCCAAGAGACAGATTTCATGCACTAACACTAGAAGAAACAACAAAAATTCTATTATCCCCAACTTTAGGGATTGGATGATTGGAAACTATTCGATGGGGAGAATAGGAGGGAATTTATTACCTTAATGATTCAGACAAGAAAGCCCAATAAATCTAGATAGATTAAAAAATGAGGAGGAGTCCATGAGGGAGTAGTGCATCATGCACCTTGGGGGTTCAACCGAGGGGGATCACATGATAGGTATGGGGGGAGGGGGAGATGGGTGTGGATTTGGGTTAGGGGTAAAACCATTAGGTTTTTCTAAAAAACCTAACCAAATAATAATAACAATAATAATAATCACAATAATAATAATCACAATAATAATAATATTATTATTATTAAAACTTTTCTTTATTTTTATCTCCCCTTTTTTCTTTTAATTTAATAAATTTAATTTCTTTAACAAAAACACGACTCTCAAAGGTGTTCCAACTCTCAAAATTAAGTTCCAAAGCTTGATTTTAAAAAAATCATGTCCAGTAAACAAAAAAAATCAAATTCATTTGGATTTTCATTGGGTTCAAAAATATGGGTTGTTACATTTGATATAACTTTCCTATGTTTCCTTGTGGAGTTAGCTAAATAAAGTACTTGGTATCATTGTTTTTCATAACTATTACTTTGAGTTTCTTAAATTTAGCCTCTTTAATGTTTATAATGCATGTGAATAGATGAAAATGGATTTAATTAAACCTTGATGTGGTGTTCTTTGTTTGGAATCTTGTGTAAGGCTAGTCTAAATGTTGTCTTGAGTGATTACTTAAACAAGATCATAATAATTTCTCATAGATCTTAGTTGGCTTCATCACCACTCTTACAAGAACCTAATTAATAGGTTGTAGGGCCTATAAATCTTTTTAGTTTGAATCTAGTTTAAAAATTTATGATATATGTTTCATTAAGGGGGATATCCTGGTGTAGGTAGTTCCTTATGAATTAAAAATATTACTAAATTCTAATGAAGAGTTTTAAAAAGGATGTTCTATTTGGGCATCATTTATCTCATGTAGGAATCTTAGTTTATAAAATGACACCCGAGTTTGATGGGTGGTCATGTGATTAATTGACCCTGGTTTGGGATGTTAGAATTGTGAAATTCTTGGATTCAATGCGTTAGACATTCCTAGGGTATGGTCGACTGCTTAGTAATTCATGAGGCCATTCTTCTTTAGTGATGGAAGACTCAAGAGGCTGTCAACCGGGTTAACAGTCATATGGAATAATACAAATCAAGGATAAATCTTTTTTATGGTCCATCATATATGGCCATACATCAGGATGTTAGGCCAATGGATAGTATCAAATGATGTGTTGTTATGTTGATGAAATATTAGGGTAGTACACATTCATATATGTGGTACTCGTTGAGTAGTTAAGATGGTACAATGAACCAGATGAGATCAGATGAAATTGTTAAAGCCTTGAGCTATTATTCTATGTTCTCTAATCATCTTAGGAGTAGAGTGACCCAGTAATTAGAGGAAACTGAGTTATTACAGTGCTCATTATGGTGTTATAAAAAGGATCAGTTTTTGTAACACTACCAATTGGTTTGTTTTTTCTTTTATCCATGACGCTAATAATGTGATTAAGCATGTCTTGGGAGAGCATCATGCATATGTCTTGATTAAATTTGATCTTTATCACTTTTAAGAAGATCTTTTTCCTCTGTTTTAATTTTGGATCACTATAAAAGCGTGTTGACCACATTCGTAAACCGTGTTTAGTGGTGAATGGAGTGTGTGCCATGGGATGAGTTCCCACTCTCAGTAAATGAAGACTAGGGAACTCCTAAGGTGGGGAGTGTCATGTCAAATGTATTTTAAGTGGGTCCTTCCAAGTAGAAGGAATGTGATCATAAATACCATTTGGGAATTTTCATTATTGGTCAAAGGGCGGTGGGACTGTTAAATTTTAGTTTTCTAGTTTAGGAGGCAATGCTCCCTATATAAACAAGGTTATTGTTTTGGATTGAATTTTGATGATATATTATGACTTGGGGTGCAAGAGTGACCCAGGGAAGGTAACACATTTGAGGTATGCCAGTGCTTGCAAGGCAGAACGATGATGAAATGATTAGTTGTGTATGCAACTTTTGAGGACATTGTGAGTCAAGGATGGACTATGATGAAGGGTTTTTGAAATAATAAGAAAATTATTCAAAAATTATAGTCAATACTTTTATAAAGTATTCAACCAAATATGGTTCTACTGTTCTTTAATATGCATAGTTGGATATGGTTGGTTGGAAACCATGTAGGGAACTTTGTCGTGGATGTGATGGGAGTGTCTCGAGTCTTATTAGTGATCATGATGTCCTCTTAGTGTAATCTTTTATTTGTGATGATAATGAAACATATCTTGAAATTGTCTAGGGTACTCGATAGAGTGTCAGTTATACAAAATAAATAAATAATTAAGTTTAATGCCTTATTTGATTGATAAATAGAATCTCTTTGAGTTTCTATTTGGAATCATGGTTGATTGTAGAGATGTAGGTTTTCTTAATTGATACTGGGATTCCCAGGTAGGAATGAGTTGGATGGAATCATGGATACTAGCTGATTTCTTTAACTCAATCCATTGGGCGCAATTATTTTTCTTGATATATAGACAACTCAGCTCTATACTAATGACTCACTTGTATACTCCTAAGAATAGAATACCTTAGATGAGCTCCTTGGAATACAGTAGTTGATCTTGAGGTTACCCAAAACTTTAATTTGGACTTAGTTAATAGAAATTTCAATGTTATGGTCTAAGGGTACTAGATTGAGTATGCACCTTTGGTTTTGTTGTGTCACAATGACAGAAATGTTCAGTTCGGACAATGACATCACTGGAATCCAATTACAGGATATAATGAACATGATTGAAGTGATATCGATGTACCTTAGTTTAAAGGTGATGGGATTGAGTTTTCAGATGTATTTTATGTTAGCCTATAATTTTAGAAATAGTGTACTAATAGTATCTTGACTTGATTCCTTTTTTTAGTTTATGGAGGTTAGTGAGGAATCACTTCTGGAACGTAATCTAGATGAGGTGAGTGCATTAAAATGTTCAGTTGAGGATTTTCATGTAAAATATGGCTCAAAAAGTTTCAATAAGGCTGATTGGTAATTTACCATTTGATTACATCCATGAAATGTGCTGAAGTGCATCATTTGAATTCCAAGGGAATCCTTAAGTAGGAAAATTTTTATTGTGGGAGCACCACAACTCGGAACAAGCCATTATAGCTTGAACATTTAGTGGGGAACTCCATAGGATGGTTGGTAAAAGATATGATGAAGTGATCATATATCAAGTTATTTGATCTTGGGTAAGTTCTTTCTTGATGTTCATTTTTTAATACAAGTGTTATCTTCGGTTTTAACAACTTATAAGATGTATTCTTAGAGTGATGTTTGGAGGTTTGTTGAGCATTGCGAAATAAAACACGATCATTTGAATGAAATTTCATGACATGAGTAGGCCATGAGTTTTATTAATTATTTCCTTAATTATTTTCAACGATTATCAGTTCTAATATAGGGAGATTGTAAGATCCCATGTTTTGGACCAGATGTAATTTACAACAGAATTTTAATTTTTCCCATTTGGTGGAATTTTTTAATAATAATATGAGATTATAAGTGGAGATACAAGACTTTTATTGTTTAAAAGTGTTGTTTCTAGATGGGTTTTAAGGCCTGAGAGGTATCTTGGGTGTTTTTTTAGGTTTTAGTAGCATCGGTCTTCAAAAAATGAGTATTTGGAACGGAAAATGGGGGCACACGATTTTCATATGGTTAGTGAAAACTATGCACCCAAACCATGCGGCCATGTGAAGGTGCCCCATGGTGAGTTAAAACATGTGGGGAGGGACACATGACTATGAAAAACCTCTACAGTAAATTGTAGAGGTGACCACATAATATGCACGTGCTTTTTCTAACATTGTTCTTATCCCGTGCAGGGTAAGGATCTGGGATAGTAGGATCCACACATTTGGCACCTGATTATCCAAATAGTGTAGCCCAATCGTGTGACACATTTAAAGGGAAAAAATTACTAACTTTTTACTATGACCCTTAAAGTGTTTTCACCCATTTTATCCTCCCATTCATCCAAAAGGCTCTCCTGTTCACCTCTCCACCTCTCCCTCCTTCCATGGTGGGTTCTCTTTCATTATCAGTCTGATTCAAGCACCGTCAGGTGCATTAGAAGCATAATGTTGAGTATATGACTCACATTGTCTCTTTTTTTTAGTTTCTATTTTCACTTTTGGTGTGATAATTATATGAGATCATTTTCTCTATTTTTAGGGTGTCTATAGATTATTTTATTTTCTATCCTTTTGGATCGAATCCAAGCCCAATAATGAAAGAGTGAAACATCCTAAGTATAATTTAGGTGTTCTAGTGTCTTTTCCCTTAATTTTTTTTATCATTTATAGATTATTATTATTGTACCACACACCAGACTTTTCAAATTATTCTCCTAAAACATAAAATACCTAAAATTAAATTTTTAGACCACAAGCTTGTGTCCTTGAACTCCATAGCATGTTTGGAGGTCAATGACCTCAACCTTAACCACCACGTAAGGTGAGTTCATTTAAAAAATTTATAATGTTTTTGTTTTCCATTTTATTAAACCACCCTTACGGGTGTGTTGAACATGAACCCCAATTTTTGTGATATTCCCAAGTAAATAAAATGGTATGGATTAACCTTTAATCTTTGATTGTGTAACTTTTTCTTAATGATGAAAAATAGATTAACATAATTAACTATTTAATGAATTTTATCCTTATAAATGGTGTTTAGGAACAAGTGATTCTCATGTACTTTTTGTATTTTATAAATGAAATGGTTTAATTGTATAGATGAACTAATTGTGGTGTGGATGTAATCATGGTATATTTTAAGTTTTAATTGGAATATAATAATAAAAGTACACTATACCTTGGGTAAACCTTGGTTTCCCATGTATTAATTCTTTTGATGGGCTCAAATGGAAATATTATTATACCATGCCATAAGTAATAGCTGGTTCCCTATGTGGTATAATATGGACAATATTAGCGGTTTATGAATTTATACCATTCCATAAGAGATACTTTTACTCCTGATACATACTTCCAAGGATGGGATCATAGGTTCAATGAATTTATGACACACCTTTAGTGATACTATGTTCGTAATACAGAATTCCCTGTACTAACTCATAGGTTTATTGACATTATATATGCCTTAAATGATAATTTGACTCCTGATATGGACTTATAGGTATGGGATCATAGGTTCAATGAGACTATGACATGAATTGGGTGATACTTGTGTTCCTAAAATGGAATGCCTTGGATGGGCTCATAGGTGAAATGATATATATCACACCTAATTTCAAATTGGATTACCCATGTTACGAAGTCCTTGATATTAGAAATAATTAAAAATTTATATGATTATAATTAAACATGGACACAAGGTCTTATAGACATAGTTCCAAAATTTTCCACTCACTATTCTTATGTTTAAATTCATGATCTTGTACCCATATTTACCTAATGCGACCCTTATGATATTATTTTGATTATGTATGGATACCTGAGTTATTCCTCAGGTCCCAAATAGTACCATGTATTTATATATATGTATATATATATTATTACATATATAGTTCATATATATACATACATAATGATATATAAATATACCTATATACACGGTGACATATATCCAAATGTATTTCAACATTGGATGAAGTCAATATAGTTGGTTAGGTTTCCTTGAGGAACCTGGTTCTGAATAGATATCATGGTTATTGGTTTAGTATTATGGATTATTTTATGTGATGATACTCATGTACATGGAAGATTAGGATAATAGGACTAAGCTGATTCTCAGGATGATCATGGATATAACCTTGCGTCTTTTGTTCTATTCATTATGACTATTTATGCATTATCTATTGTATTTATATTTCTATACATTGTATTATATTCATGCATGATTATTTATTCATTTATCATTGATTTTATGTTATTATTATATTCCAGTTCTCTGTTATTCATCTTATCCTGGTATTTTTTTTATGGTATATACCATTGTGACACTCAGATCATAAGGGTATAGTCTCCCCATTGTACCACCATTAGAACCTCACTACTAGTTGTCTGCCTCTGGCATATAGAGAGGTGCGCTTGAGGCCATTTGGTGAACTAGATCAGGGAACTATTTTAGTGGATCTTGGGTTAGGATGTTACACTATCAGGGGTGGATACTCATATAAATTTGAGATATTATCCCATGGTGTACATCCTTTGTAATATTCAGAGTAATATAATAAGTGAACATAATCCTCCAATAAGAAATCCACATTTATATGTGTCAATGGATATTCCTATCTCCATACATGTGTATTTTTCATTATATTTTATTATTATTAATAATTAATTTTATAATTCATGTACTTTGATGCAATAACCAAAACTATAATGTTATATGTTTTTTGAGAAATAGGGTATGTTGGGTGCATTATGAGTGATATTACATTAATGAATAATGAAAGAAAGGAATTTAATCTTATTTTATTCAACATGAGTTGATATATCAATCCATTTGATGGGAAAAGATAAACCTAATTGCATCCATGGTCTTGGTGTTCTATGGGAAGGTTCATTTTTTGAAAGAAAAAAAGAGACATAAAACACCTAGGTTTATGACACTAGAATGAAACCTATTTGATTATATATATAAGGATAAAGGGATTATATTACACAGTGAGCATTCATTTGAGGTTTTATGTCATTGTGACATTAAGTTATTTATACATGGGTGTCTTTGTATGTTTTTAGACAATAACCATGTACTTTAGGTGGTTTCCAAATGATTTGGAGAAAGATACGTAGAGGTTCGCACACTATATGTATCCAGAATATCAATTAAATTCTTTTTTGAATTTAATAATTTAGAATAAATATTATTCCTACTTTGTAGTTTAATAATTATTTGGGGTTGGTTGATTTCTAAGATTTATTCATGAGTGATTCAAAAAAATAAATATGTGAATTAAATAAAAATAAATATTTATTCACAATATTTAGTTAATGTAATATTTATTATATTTGTTGGTGAATAATGTAGTGATATTTATTTGTTAGTTGAATAGTCATTATTATAAGTTCAATAAATAATTATGGGGATAAATAGACTAAGTTTAATTTTCCGTATATAAATTATATTTTAAATTTAATTTAAATAAATAAATAACAAATGATATTTCTTTATCCATAGATATTGTGCATCTTAAGAAAATAATATTATTATTTACATTGTTATTAGACATGAGGTGTAACTTTCTGTTACTTTCTTATAGGTAGTTCTTGACCCTTATTTTGATAGTTTTTGGGTTGGGATGTGATTTGGGGTCATATAGGGAGATTTTGAAAAAATTTAGAATCCCTTGGGGTTGTGCATGGTTGGAACGTGACTAGGGAAAACTGTGTGGTTTGAACCTGGAAACCATGCGACTAAGAATGGTCTACTCGAAGGGGGCTCATAGTTTTTCCAAATCGTGTGTACACCCCTCCAAATCATGAACCACTAGGTATAAGGATCATTCATGGTTTTTTCTTTGTTAATGTAATCATTCATCCAAACCATGCTCCCAAAACAAGAGATCATAATCGTGCAACCTCCCTAGAAAACCGTGTGTGCAGTTTTTAATACCCTTAAATTTTGTTTTAAAAACCATGTGACCCCATTTTAACCTATAAAACCCCCATAATATAATTTTTTCAAGACCTAATTATTTTTCAACAATATATAGGCTTCTCTATTTGGATTCGAGATAGGTTTCCTTCATTCTTGACAGATTATCTCAAGATATGTTGCCTTTTTATCTAGTTTTTCCTTTTCTTACTAGATCCTCATTAGATATCTTCTCCTATAGAATTTTTGGAACCCAAAGGGGATGAGTATTCAAAATCTAATGGGTTTTACAAAGGATTTATGTGCTTCTTGTGGATGTAGGATCATGAGTAACCCATCTACACTTCCATAGTGTCTGTTGTCGAAGGAGAATAATTATACCTCAGTTCTTGAGGTAGGTGTTTCTATAAAATTGTGTTAATTCAATGAATTGATTATTATTATCACAAAATTACTTTAAATTATTAATTAAACTGAATTTATTTTTTTGGTTTCAAGGGATTTCATGGATATATACATGTTTTAAAGGATTTTTTCTTTAAAAATGGGGTTTTTACACCAAGTGTTTTATTAAATGCATGAATAGTTGGTTTGATTCATAAATGGGTTTTCAAACACCTAAGTGGATTATATTAGCTATTAAAATGTTTTAAAAATTATGATCATGGTTTTCAAATAAATTTTGACATACTTGGCACATTAGGAACCTTGGGTGCATTGGGAATAGACATGTAACTCATATTGTGTGTAATTCAACTAGAGTTTTTTTTATTGACATATTGTGGTAGGGATTGATATTGTTTGGTACCAATATATACCTATATTAGAAATCTTTTGTGTGTAGTAAATATTCCCATATCATATGTCCTAATAAAATGTTGTTTTTTCATTTATAATTTGTTTATCGCATTATGGATTTTTTCATGGATTTTTGCTCACATGTTTTCACATGAGGTTGTATCAAATGGTTTCACATGATGGATTATTTTATAGATATTTGTTTATTTTATTACCTTATGGTGTATGAATATGAATTCCTATTTTATCAATTATAATTTTCATATTCCTAGATTTGCAAATATGAAAGGATTTTATGAAAACCAATGGAAATGATTTACAAATGGGTTTGAATTTATGAAAATTATTTGTAAAACTATTTTCATTTTAAAATCTAGAACTACTGAATTCTTTTTGTGATACCTTGTATAGACTCTATGGTGGAATCAATCTAGGATTTTTTTCTCAATCCCTAATTTTTCCTTTTGGAAAATGTAGATGTTTTATTACATGATCCAGGTAAATGGAAGGGCATCATATAGCATGTTGGTTTCTTTTTTCTCCATAACCGTCATAGTGGGATTTTATAGTGGTGATAATTGGTCACATGGAGACTTTTTTGTTTTTTCTAGTTATAATTTTCTAGTTTATCATGTTTTATTGGATTTTATGGGTCTTTTTGTATCAATTTATTCCAAATTATTATCCATTTGTATGTATTATTTTAGTTATATTCAAGACTTGTTTTCTTTATCTTTATTATACCTCACCATGTGATGGACGACTTGGGTGGATAGTTTAGTTGAACAAGGTTCGTTCATTTCAATTTGGTATCATAGGAAAGGCTCATCCTAAAGTGTGTTTACATTTCCTGAGTGTGGTTTTATGTATTGTGTAGATAAGAGTTTAAACCCTCAGAATTCGAGTAGTAAGTGAAGGAGGGTGACTGGACAACTCACTTTTGTTTATGAACTCAAGTTACTATGGGTGGTCAGAAAATAGTTTTTTTACCAGGTTTAAAACTTGTTGTTTGAGGTCATTTGAATGAACTAGATGAGGGTTTTTTTTAAATAGACATGTTCCTTCTTAAAGTGTTGTATTTTGATTATATAATTCATGTTTGCTTTAAATTATTTATGTCTTAAGGCATTGACATGAATTAGCAAAGTTAGTATTAGGATTTTGGAATATACTCTAAAGTTGATGTCATTGTATTGTTCTTAATAGAAAATGTCTCCAAGAAGAGCTCTTCCAAATTCAAAATAGGAATCTGTGAGATAGGATCCATAGTTAAATCTACCATTGGGCCCTTCTTTGATTAAAGCTTTAATCCATAGAATTTTGACTCTAGATCAAGTGGGTGTTAGGAACCCAAGACATGTGGTGGATCGTGGATTTTAATTCACTATTAAGCATCCACTTATATTTTGTGGTGATAGGGGACCCTAAGAATACAAGGATTGGATTGAGAGGATCTTTAATTTTTTAAAGATACCTGAAGAATCTAAGGTGTTTTTTACCATGTATATTATCGATGGTCCATGAAGGATATAGTGGGAATATATCATGAAAGCTATGTTTCATGAGGAATTTTCCTAAACTTATTTCAAAAAAAATATTTAATCATTACTTTTACCTTAATAAATTACACATGGTGAAGACCTGGGAGATTCTGACTATGGAGAAAGGGAATCATACCGTTATGGTGTATTCCACCCATTTTTTTGAGGTGGTGCATTTAGCATCGGAGCATGTCACTAATGAGTACCAAATGGATAAAAGTTTTGAGTTGGTATTGAGGTCAGATATTCAATCGATGGTTATTCCTATATTTATTTCAACCTTAATGAAGGTAGATGACTAATTATATTTGTTTGAGGTAGAAATAGATGAAAAGACAGGTTTGGGTGGGGCTTCGGTTGGGGTTGTTGTTATCTAGGGTGTATTTTAAGACCATAAAAATTTATAAAGGGTGGTCAGTTTCCTTCAGGACCATTTTTAAGGGATTTTTTAGGGTAGAATAAAGTTATCTGGTACCAGTGTGGAAGGCATGGTCATACCAATCCTAGCTATGTGGTGGATCCTAAGACTTTTCATCATTGTGGACATCCTGGTCACCTAATGCATTTTTTTGAAAGGATACCCTAGGGGAATAAATAATGGCCCACATTCACTAAGGGTTCATAGGTTTGTATTAATGCTTCCAAGGGTGGTGGGTCTAATCATTAGTCCAAGGGGGATTTTCATGTGGCTAATATTGGATGATTTTTCGCAAAAAAATTCTCTATAGGAATCTAAAGCAGGGTCAACTACTATTAGATGCATGGTGTTTATTTCATATTATATGGTGTTATATTTTTTTGATACAGGTGTAACTCACTCTTTTATATGAGAAAATTTTATTTTATATGTTGGGATTATGTTTGGAACTTATGAAACACTTTTTTGATATTTCCACACCTTTGGGAAAGAATTTCAAATAAGGTTTCAAGTGTCCCACATGTTGGGTGAGGATAATCGGCCATGAGGTGATATGGAACTTTTTAGTTCTCAATATTGACATCTTCAACTAGATACTTGGCCTGGATTGGATGATAAATGTTAAGGAATAGATAGAATATTATCCTTATTAGGTTCATTTTTTATATTCCAATGGGGTCACTCATGTTTTGCAGGGTGAGTGGGACTTTGGATCGAGAAGGGTGGGGAATATTGTTCATTATTTTGGGGTAATATCATTGTATTTGTCATAGATGTTTATCTATTTCATTGTCCCTTGTTTGGGTAGTCAAATTCCTACTATGGTGTGTGGATACCCCAAGTTTTTTCCATATGATTTTTTTGGTTTACCACTACAGAGAGAGGTCAAATTTACCATTGAATTACTCTCTGGTATGATACTCATTTCTATGCCATCTTATCACTTGGAAGCTTTTGAGTTGATGGAAGTTAAATTTAAGCTTTCAGAACTCAAGGATAAAGGATTTATTCATCATAGCATGTCACTATGGTATTTTCATGTGCTCTTTGCTAAGAAGGCATATGGAAGTCTCATAATTTGTGTGGATTACCAAAATTTAAGTCGGTGGACTGTTAAGAAAGAATATATTTTTCCTAGGATTGATGATATTTTTTTACAACTTATAGGGGAATATTAGTTTTCAAAGATTTAATTTTATTCAGGGTACCTCTAGTTGAGAGTATGAGAAGAGGATATAACTAATGAATCATTTAGGAGATAGTATGGGAATTTCAAGTTTCTAGTTATTTCATTTGATCTCACTAATTATCCTTCAGTATTTATGGCTCCAAGGAATAAAATATTTCATCAGTTCTTGGAATCTTCCACTTTTTTATTCATTTATGATATTTTGGTTTACTTCAAGACATTAGAGGAGTATATGGACCATTTGGATACCATTCTTTGAACCTTGAAGGAAAATTTTCTATATGGTAAGCTTTCCAAAACTGAGTTTTGTATTAGGGAAGTCAAATTTTTAGGGAAAATGATATCTAATAGTGGATTATTAGTGTATCCTAAAAAAATACATATAGTTATGTCCAAGAAAAATCCTAGAAATGTGTTTAAAATTCATAGATTCTTGTATTTGGCTAGTTAATATAGGCAGTTTCTTCATGATTTCTCCAAGATCACATCTTTGATGACAAATTTAACTCATAAGGGTGTAAAGTATGAATGGAATGAAAAAAATTAGAGATAATTTGAGGAACTGAAGGAAAGGTTAACTTCATCACCAATTTTTATTCTTCAGGAATCGGTTTTAGGTTATGATGTTTTCTTTCATGCTTCTAGTACAGGTTTGGGATGTGTCTTGATGTATGGGAAACATGTGGTGGCCTTTGGATTTTTACAGTTTTCCATTATAAAAATAAATACCCTACCCACACTCTTAATTTGGTAGTAGTTATTCATTTACTCAAAATGTGGCATCACTATTTCTATGGGGAGCAGTTTATAGTGTATTGTGATCATAAGAACTTGAAATATATTTTAGCTCAGATGGATCTAAACTCGCAATAGAAACCTTAGGCAATGTATCTTTAAAAGTTTTATTTTGATACTTCATACAATCATGGGAAAGGTAATATGGTTTACAATGCGTTTATTAGAAAATTACCAACCCAAGATGTGAAGGAATCAATTGAGGAGTGTTCTATGGTGATTTTGTTTTCCAAGACGGGCTTGGGAGTGGAAAAGGTTAGTGGAAAGTTCTTCTTGTAATCAATGAAATATAACTCATTTTTTATGAGGTAGTTCATCTTAAAAAGGTGATAGACATCGATTTTTAACTCTTTGTTAAAGCCTTTTATAGTGGTGATACCTTGGGTGAGTGGTCTCAGTCTCCCAGTGGAGCTTTGTGCTTTCATAGTAAGTTTGTTTTTCTGTTTTTTATAAGTAAGGAGTTAATGAAAAGTGGAAACTATTATTGTTGGTCCATACAACCTAGGTCTACCAAGGTGTATCATGATTTTAGATATTGGTTTTGGTGGTTGGGGATGAGGTGGTTGATTAAAGATTTTGTTCCACAATGTATCACTTGTCAGAAACTTAAAGTGGAACACCAGAGGGCTGGTGGTTTGTTACAACCTTTACCAATTCTACTATGTAATTGGGATAAAATTTTCATGGACTCCATCATTGGTTTTATAAAAACTCTTAGTGGGAAAGATTTGAGTTGGTTGATCATTGATCAAATCATGAAATCTACTCATTTCTTACCTATTAATGAGATGAATAAAGTGTAATAACTTGGTGGCTTGTATGATCGATAAATTGTGAGACTTCATGGGGTTACCGATGTGATTGCATCTCATAGGTATCCAAGGTTTACATCCATGTTTTTAAAGTTTTTCAAGAGGAGATGGATTCCTGGTTGAAATTGAGAATGGATTATCATCCTAAGATAGATGGATATACAGAGAGAGCTAACTAGGTTCTTGAGGATATGCTCTAGGCTTGCGTGCTTGATGTTGGAGGATTTTGGGAAGATAATTTGACTATGTTAAAATGTTCCTAGAATAATAGTTATCAAGATTTTATAATTATGGAACCCTTTAAAGCATTGTATGGGTAGCCTTGTAAATATCCCTTATGTTGGGCAGAGTTGGGAGAGTCATCCATGTTTGTGCCAAGTCATGTTTTGGAGATGATAGAAAAGGTTTAGTTGATCTAGAATAGGTTGGGCCCAACACAAATCCATTATAACTATTACAAGGAAAGTATTTATTGGGAACTAGATTTTTAAGTTTATGATTGGTCTTTTGTCATAGTTTCACCTTGATTTGGACATTGTCAGTTGGGTAAGTAGGTTAATATGGCACTGAGGTTTGTTTTCCCCTTTGAGATCATAGTGCGACTCAAAAATGTGGTGTATCAGTTGGACTTACTATCTCATTTAGATCTGATCCACAATGTGTATCATTTTTACCAGTTTAGGAGGTATCACCGGGATCTTTCCCATGTGATTTAATGGCAGGATGTTGATCTGGAGTCTAATACCACCGTTATTGAGAAACTATTTCAGATTATGGATCATCAGGATAAGGAATTTCATGTTAAGGTGATTCCCTTGGCCTGGTTACTATGGAAGTGCAGGAGAGATAACACTAATATGTGGGATAAATAATTATTGATTAGGAAGTAGTGGACTTCTATTTTTTTATTCTAGAATCTTGAGTACTCTATGGGGACATAAATTATTTATGGGGGGGGGGATATTTTACCATTATATTAATTTCTTACAGGTACTTATTTACCCTTGTTTTGATATTTATTTGGTTGGGTCTTGAATTAGATTCATTTTTTTAGTTTTCAGAAAATTTCGGAAGCACTTGGGGATGTAAAAATTTGGCATGTGATTAGGGAAACTGTGTGTTTTGGACCAATCAAACCATGAAACCAAGCATGGTCTGCTGAAAGGGGGAGCACATTTTTTTCCAAACAATGAAACCACCCCTCTAAATCATACAACCCTAGGAAGAGGGGCTATTCATGGTTGTCTCATGGTTAATGTAACCATGTAGCTAACCCATGAACCCCAATAGGATCTCTTTATATGGTGTACAGTTAAGGTGCATAGTTACTCCTAACCATGTAGACTCCCAGGAAAATCATGCACACAATTTTTAAAAAACCAAAATTTTGTTTTAAAAATCCCTAAGACCCTGATTTAACCACTAATAACCCCCAAATATCATATTTTATTGACCTAATCCTTACCTAGTGGTCTATAGGCTTCTCTATTGATACTCTAGGAGTATTTCCTTCATTCTTGATGGATTATCTCAAGGTATGTTGCATTTTTTATCGGATTTTGAACTTTCTTCTTATATCATAATTAGATCTTATCTCATATTGTCTCATTGGAACCTAAATGGGATATCTATGAAATATAAAAGAGATTTTATAGTATATTGACGTGTTTCTTATGGATCTAGGATTACGGGGACCTGATATACTCTTCACCAATCTCTATTGTTGAAGGAAAATAATTCTACCTCTGTTCTTGAGGTAGGTTCTTCTATACAAAGGGTTAATTCTTTTAATTGATTTTTATTGATTTTTTTTTATTTTATTCATTTCATTTATTTTATTTTTTATTTTAGGTTATTTCATGTAAATATATGTGTTTTTAAAGTGTTTTTTCTTTAAAAATAGGTTTTTTCAAACCAAGTGTTTTATTAAATTCTTGAATGGTGGTTTTGATTCAGAAATGGGTTTTCAAACCCTAAAATGGATTAAATTGGATTCTAAAATGTTATATATATTGTGATAATGGTTTTGAAATGTATTTTTACAAACATGGAGAATTGGGAACCTTGTGAGCATCAGGAACATACATGTCACTTGTAGTGTGCATAATTCCACTAGAGGTTTTGTGATATCGAAAAACTCTGGTAGGACTTGATATCGGTTAGTACCAACATATGATTAGTTTAGGATTATTTTATATATAGTATATAGGATATTTTCAAATATGGTGTGATTTTTTATTTTTTATTTTTATTGCCTGATGTATTTTTTTATGGATTATTTCTCACATGTTTTTATATGAGGTTGTATCAAATGGTTTCACATGATGGATTATTTCATAGATATGTGTTTAATTGATTAAATTATTTTGTATGAAAATGTATTATTATTTTATCACTTACACTTGTCATATTATTATATTTTTTAATATGAAATCCTTTTATAAAAACCAAAGGAAATGATTAAAAAATGGGTTTGGATTTATGAAAATGGGTTGTAAAACTATTTTCATTTTAAAATCTAGAACTATTTTATTATTATTATTATACCTTGTATGGAATGTGGTGGTATCCTACTAATATTTTATATCAAACACTACTTTTTTATTTTGGAATTTTTAGATTTTTTATTACAGGATTTAGGTTATGGAAATAGCATCTTGTAGCATGTAAGTTCCTCTCATTGTCACGACCTTCATAATGGTAATGTTTTTTGGTGATGATTTTCCACATGGAGACTTGTTGGCTTAGTTTGGTTATAATTTTATATTTTATCCTATTTGGTTTGGGTTTTTTTGGATCTTGTTGTATCTATTTCTTTTATGTTTTTCTCTAATTTTATGTATGGTTTTGGTTATATTCAAGACTTTTTTTTGTTATCTTTGTTATACCTCACCATATGACAACCAACTTAGGTGGATTTTTTAGTTAACCTAGGTTATTTATTTACATGAGGTTTACTAAGGAATATGTAATTGGATAAGGTAATATGTGAAATTATCAACTCTAACCCAGATCTATTAATACCAGGTTATATCACTTTTTAGGGTTATCCACTTGTTGTGCACAAAAAACCTAAAGAGAATTATCTCAAGACTAAAAAATAAACCTCTAAAGTACTTGATAATTGATACTCATCCAATAAATCAAGCCTTAATGAGAATCCAATTAATTTTTTTCCAGGAATATATTCTTGATTCTATAAAAAATTGATGATACAAGTGGTCAAGATCGACTGTACTAGCATAGAATGATTCAATAAATATTTTCCTAGATTTTGGATCATTCATGGGTCCCCACTATAGGGATTATACCCTCGGATCCTATGATGCATTGAAAATATGATAAAAAAAGTTGAACACGTCATCAATAAATAAAGAAGTACAAGAAATGATAATTTTAAATCTATTTATAAATTAATTATAAATTATATTTAATGATCCAATCTTCTTGGTTTCAATGTTCATAGGTAAATTAATCTTTTATTTAATTATATTGGTCATGATGTTATTTGTCGTGTACATCCTGGATTATTCATAAATTATAATAAAATGTTGTGTTAGCTTTTCCCAATAGGTGATTCTGTTATGCTTAGAACCTTTAAGTGGTATCAGAGGGATTACATAATTAATTTATAATTATTTGTTAATCATTGATTGATGATATGAATTTTCTATTAGTTTTTATTTCTAAATTATTCATTCTTTAAATCTGAACATCAAATTATTCTCTTTTATTTCTTCATTCTCACACATATAACCAAGAAAAGGTTAAATAAACACATAGAGAATTCAAATACTCCACCATGATATTCAAAGAGTTCTATCTAGATAACATAAGACTACATGGTGTGTAGCCCATTAGTACATGTTTTGTACCCATGTTAATTACATCAGGTCACATTGTGTACCTCGGTTAATTATAGTTCATGTTTTTTTCATGGAAGTAAACACAATTTACAATTCATATAATACATCTATAACATGACATGGGGAAATAAAATTCATGAAACATCGAGGTCACAAGATGTGTCACTGGTGTGCATGTTGAACACCTCATACATGTTCATGACCGACAAACATGTACAATCCCTAGGTGGATATCATAGACATGGAAAGAAGAAGTTACATAATCTATACCCCGAGTACA
Source organism: Viscum album (assembly GCA_963277665.1). NCBI lineage: Eukaryota > Viridiplantae > Streptophyta > Magnoliopsida > Santalales > Viscaceae > Viscum > Viscum album. The sequence goes on along the minus strand of OY728152.1, from coordinate 47,767,033 downwards.
CATCTTGTAACCTATTGTACCTCATGTAATTAATTTAAGGGGAAGAGAAAAAAGGAATCATATAATTAAACCTATTTACATTTGTTTCATGCTTCATTTATTTGATAGTACCATGTGGTAGGATTATTAATTATATATTAAATTATTTTTTTATTAGCCAATAAAAATACATATTTTAATTAAATTTTAATGGTATTAAATGTTAATTTTTTATCTTATGGGCCTGAGTTAGTGGATTTTAATTTTGAACATCCATTATTATCATTTGTGCACTTCATGCCTAATATACACCAATTTAGGCCCAATGATTCATCTCATTTTAAGGACTGTAATTATCCATATTTTAATTTGATATTTTGTGAACTATATCTAAAATTAAATGTGAATATTTTTTATTCAGAGATCAATGGAGGATTCATAAAATATGATGGAGATATTTGGCGATGAAAGGAAAGAATTCTGGAGAAGGCAGATTGGACATCATCCCACAGATAAGAATGTGGGACCCACAATACAAACAAAATGTAGCCCAAATTTCGTGGAATGATAGAATACATATATCTAAAAAAATAATTATGCAGTATCTAGTGCTAATTCGGCTTCCATGATGGAAATTAAGGTGGTCCAAATAGAATATCAAAATCTGGGCCAGAATCTGTTGCCCAGAATATTATCCCACTAAATCAAACATAATTCCCGATTCACAACTCCAAATGGGCCCAAAGTTTATAGGAGGTTAGGAGAAATCCGGCTCTCCATTTTATTTTTATATGGACAACTCTAATTCGGCCATCTATAAGGTCATTTAAACGTGTTTGTTCGGTGGTTTCAAGCTGGCTGCCACCTAGGGTCAAGAGTGGAAAATTCCAAGTTTCACAAGCTTTCCACCACCCTAGGCCTACCATAATGAAGTGGGATATTTTGTAATGTTGTGAGCTCTACCCAAGGCTCCCAAAATACCTATATAAGGAAGTGGTGGTGTAGGAGTTTATATCTTTTGATCTTTCTTTCATTGTAATGTTATGCTGCGATTTTGTTATCTCAAGTTTTTCTTCCACATGTAAGTTGCTTTAATTCATCCGTGTTTCTTAATAAAAGTTCTTCTTCTCATATTATTCTATTATTCTCCATCTCACTTTGATACTGTTTCCTCAAGTTGTGAATTTATTCACACCCAAAATTGGGAAATTATTCACACAACGGTGGAGTGATCATTTTATTTTTATAGTTTTCTTTACTTCTTCAATTCCTCCCTCATGAGCCTACTTCCCGCTTCTATTGAAACCACAGAATCAATGGAGGGATAACACACTTATGGTTTGATCCAAGGAAGTATAAAGGACTTGGATTGGATTTTATTTATCACCCCATTAATGTCTAATCACTTCTTTAATTGAGATTTTTATTTTATGATTTTTAAACTCCATCGTCCTTGTTGAATTTAAGGTCATACACTCTAAGTGCTAATACGAACCTTTACCTTGAAGTGCTCAAAACATTGATACTTCAAGGGTATAGGTGATTAGTATTAAAGGTTGTAGGTATTAAAACAGTAAGTGCTGATGTTGTTTGATCTTATTTAATGAACCCATCTCAAATATAAGAAATTGAAATCATTAAAAAAGGAATTCATCCAATCAACCCCAAGAGATAACCTAGGATCAACTATTTATCTTAATTTTAATTATCATAAATCTATTAGTGATACCTTAAACCCATATAAAATCAACCCATGTTTTCCACTTCATATCCAAAAACAATCCATAGAATGTACGTGTCTATAGATTACTTCTTAGGTCTCTGAAGATTCGATAACCCAAGCTAAACTACAAGGATCGTTCTACCTTCATCTCTTGGGTAAATTTGAGCGTGAATCGAATTTTGGCACCGTTATCAGGGACCCAAGTAAGTAATCTCAACACCCATTCTATTCTCCCCCATTTCTTCTATTCTCACCCAAGATCTCTTATCTTTTCCCTTTCTTGTTTTTTTCCTTTTGGCGCACGTCCTCCTACACTCATGATCAATCAAACCATTTAGGTTGGGTGTATAGTCCTAGGTTTAAGGAGTAAAGTACACCAAGGGAACTCTTTAAATTATACCCTAATCTTCCTAATACTCCAGAGTACAAAATTGATCCCATTTCAATGGAATTTCTTCAAAGAAACCAACTCATAAACCCGGGTGGAAACCAAAATGGAAATCCAAATGAGCCAGCCCCAAACTTGGGGAATGCAGTCGATCAAACCATGAATGACTACGTCACACCTGCCTGGACCAATGCCCCCTCATGCATTAGACACAACTCCCTAGGAGATTCTAACTACATATTTAAACCCCATGTCCTAAACCATCTTCCCACATTCCATGGAATGGAGTCCGAGATACCCTACCTTCACATTAAGTAGTTCAATGACATTGTGGAAACAATGTGTCCCCAACATCAAATAGAATCAGCTAAGATGAGGCTATTTCCTTTTTCTTTAAAGTATCGAGCTAAAAATTTTATAGAAAATTTAAGACCATCATCCATCAACTCTTGGGACTAACTACAAAGAGAATTCTATAAAAAATACCTTCCCCACCACAAAACAATTGCACTTAAAAAGATCATCCAATTTTTTTTTTGAAATAGATGGAGATTAATTCTATGAAACATGGGAGAGGTTTATGGACACTCTAAACATGGTTCCACACCATGGTTTTTCTATTCCTAAATAAGTGAGAATTTTCTATGAAGGGTTGGGTACAGGGAACAAACAATTCATTGACATGATGTGTAATGAAACCTTTAAAAACAAAGCCACAAATGATGCTTACGAGTATCTAGAAAGCCTTTCTGAACAAAACCAAACATGGGGAACTTCACCTTATTCTGAAAATCCACAAAGAAATACTGGAATTCATACACTTAGATAATAGGAAAGCCTTAGGGATAAACTCGCAGCACTCTCTAGGAAGGTTAAAGAGATAGACCTTAGGAAAGACCATGAAATCCAAACTGCAGACCCTGTTTGCACAATTTCTGACAAACATGACCATAAGAAAGACACTTTCCCAACCATTCCATCCATCAAGGATGTTCTTTTAGGAGGACCCCCAATGGAAGTAAATTCTTTGAACCTTAAAAAGCCTCAATACCAAAACACCTTCAACCCAAGGTATAATGACCACCCAGGATTTTGCTGGAAAGATAACCAGCAATCGAGCCAACCACATGGACAAAATACTTACCCCCATCAGAACTACCAAACCCATAACCAGTTCCAAACCCAACCTATCCAATACCAACAGCCACCGATCCATTTTCAACAAACCATCCCACATCCAAAATATCCCCCTGGGATAAAACAATCTACTCAAGCACCAACCCAATCTGTTCCATAAAGCCTACTAGAACAGTTGTGCAAACAAATGGAAAGGATGAACTCAGAAGTCTCTTCCCTTAAACAAGAACTTCAAACCATAAAAAATGGAAAGGCACCCATGCCTACTCAGGTGGTACCATCCTCAACTTCAAGGGGAGAGTCAAGTTTTACTCATACAACTCAGGAACAACTAAATGCTGTGAAGGTTTTAAGAAGTGGGAAATCGGTTGAGAAACTATAAAAAATAAGTCAGAAACCATGTGAATCTTCAACATCTAATGAAAATTTAAATGAACCACAAGATCAAAATGAGGAAACTAATAACAATGTGAAAGAAACAACTCTTCAACAAAAAACCCCACAACCTGCACCATTTCCTCTACGCATGAGGGGGAAAACCAAGCCTGAATTGAGTGAAACATTAAGGGAAATCTTCTCACAAGTCAAGTTGAACATTCCCCTTATCGATGAAATCCAAACCATACCTACCTACTCAAAGTAAATTAAGGACTTGTTCACTTTTAAAAGAAAATTTTCACATAAAAACCAATTCCTTTTAACAGCTAATGTGAGTACCACCATTCAAGGGACCATTCCTCCTAAGTTGAAAGACCAGGGTTGCCCTTACATCAATATTGAACTAGGAGAAAGCAAAGTTGTCAAGGCCTTATGTGACCTAGTTTCTAGTGTCAATATCATCCCCTATGCTATGTACTGCCAGTTAGGCCTAGAAGAACTCCAACCCACATCTGTCACACTTCAATTTGCTGATCGTAGCATTAGAGTTCCAAATGTGATTTTAAATGATGTTCTAGTAAAGGTGGAAAACTTCATCTACCCTGCTGACTTCATTGTCCTTGACAACCATCCAAACTTAGGAAATAAGGAGCAAACCCCAATCATCCTTGGTCATCCTTTCCTTGAAACAATCAACTCTGTTATCTAAGTTCAAAATGGGAACATGACCATTACCTTTGGAAACATGAGTTTAGACTTGAACATATATAATGAAAGTTCACAAATAGGGGATGATGAGGACATTCATGAAGTAAACATGATAGGAAGAATTGATAATGAATCCATAGAACATCAAGGAATATTTGATGGATGTTTAAGTCAGGATGAGATTGATTTCCTTTGTTCACATGAAGGAATTTTATCTCCTTGGCTTGAATCATTTTCAAAATTTCTCTTATGATGAAGTCTTAGGTCCAACAATCAGTGAAACCTTTCAAGAAACCAGTTTCATGGGGACCACTCCAACTTCATTCTCTAAATATGACCAAGCCAATATAGTAGCTGAAACTTCCACATGTGTGGATTCAATCCTATCTAAAACTCTAGGAAAAAAATTGAACTTGATCCAATGTCCCAATCTTCTGCTGAAATTCCAGACCAACCTGATCTTTAATTGAAGGAACTTCCCAATACACTCAAGTATGCCTTCCTAGGGGATAATCAAACACATCATATTGTCATTTCTTTTTCTCTTTAAGACAATCATGAGAGGATGCTTCTAGATGTCCTTAGGAAATATAAGAAATCCATTGGTTGGACCTTGTCTGAAATTCCTGAGATTAGCCCACTTATTGGGACTCATAGGATTATTCTAGAATCTGATTCAAAGCCATGTTGTCAACCTCAACGGTGACTCAATCCTAATCTCATGGAAGTAGTGAGAAAAGAACTTCTGAAATAGTTAAAAGTTGGTATCATATATCCCATAGATGAGAGTGAGTGGGTCAGCCCAATAAAAGTGGTTCCCAAGAAGGCATGAATCACAGTGATAACCAATAAGGATGGAGAGATTCTTCCAACTAGGGTAAGTAGTGGATGGAGGGTCTACATTGACTATAGGAAGCTAAACTCATTCACCAAGAAGGACCATTTCCCCTTACCATTCATTGACCAAGTCCTTGAGAGAGTGGTAGGTCATGCCTTTTACTGTTTCTTAGATGGGTACTCGGGGTATAATCCAATTGAGGTCTCCCTAGAGGATCAAGGGAAGACTACATTCACATTTCCATTCGTCACCTTTGCCTTCAAACGCATGACCTTCGGGTTATGCAATTCCCATAGAACCTTCCAGTGGTGCATGATGGGAATATTATCAAAAATGGTAGGGGATTTTCTTGAGGTATTCATGGATGACTTCTCTGTGTTTGAGGATACATTTGAGGGATGTCTGAGGAATGTGGAGAGAGACTTGTCAAGATGTGAAGAAAATAATCTATCCCTAAACTAGGAAAAATTCCATTTCATGGTTAAAGAGGGACTAGTCCTAGGCCATCTAGTCTCAAGTAGGAAGATTTAAGTGGATAAAGCAAAGGTTGACATAATTCATCACCTTCCATCACTAAAAATTGTCAAGGAAGTGAGGTCTTTCTTAGGAAATGTTGGTTTCTATAGAAGATTCATCAATGAATTTAGTTCAATCTCTTGTCCCTTTTGTGATATCTTAGTAAAGGATGCTCCATTTGTTTGGACAGAAAGCTGTGAGAGTTCATTCTCAACCCTCAAATCCTCTCTCACCTCTCCTCCCATTATTAAATCTCCAAATTGGAACCTTCCTTTCAAACTTATGTGTGATGCCAATGACTTTGTTGTAGGATCTGTGTTAGGAAAACATTGTGATAAAACTCTTTATGTCATTTCTTATGCAAAAAAATCCTTAAATGATGCCCAAATAAACTACACCACCACTAAAAAGGAGTTACTTTCTATTGTGTTTTCCTTAGATAAGTTTAGGTCCTACCTCTTAGGATCCAAAATCACTGTGTTCATTGACCATTGCACACTAAAATACCTCTTCCAAAAAGAAGATTCTAAGGCTAGACTGATTAGGTGGGTCCTTCTCTTAGAAGAATTTGACCTCACAATCTATAATAAAAAGGGCATTGAAAATGTTGTAGCTGATCACCTATCGAGGATGGAATTCAAACACAACTCAAATCACCTTTCTATGTATGATTCATTTCCTAATGAACACTTATACTCTGTGAATGACTGCCCTTGGTATGCTGACATAGCCAATTTCTTAGTTATAGGAGTCATTCCAAAAATTTTAGGGACTCAAGCTTGAAGGAAATTTCTTTCTGATGTTAGACACTATGTATTTGATGATCCATACCTCTATAAGTTCTTCCCTAACTAAGTCATTAGGAGCTGTGTCCCAGAATCTGAACAAGGGTCCATCCTTAAATTCTATCATAGTGAGGCATGTGGATGTCACTTTTCCTATAAGAAAACATCTACTAATATTCTTCAGTGTGGTCTCTTCTAGCCCACCCTCTCAAGGGACTCCTACACATTTTTTCAAATTTTCCCTAAGTGTAAAAAAGTAGGGTCAATCATAGAAAGGAATCAATTTCCACTCACTCTCATCTTAGTGATTGAAATATTTGACTGCTGGCGAATCGATTTCATGGGTCCCTTCCCAAACTCTAGGGGATACCTCTACATCCTCTTAGCTATTGATGATATCTCAAAATGGGTTAAAGACATTCCCACCAAGTCTAATGACCATCATGTTGTGATCCAATTTCTGAAAGAGCACATATTTTGTCAATTCAGAATTCCTAGGGCTATAATCAGTGATCAAGGAAGCCATTTCTGCAACCTTACATTCTCTTCACTCATGTCTAAGTATGGGATTTCCCACAAGGTTTCCACTACGTACCATACTCAAACCAATGGTCAAGCTGAGTTAGCAAATAGAGAGATTAAGAATATTCTTGAAAAAACTGTCAATCCTTCTAGGAAATATTGGTCTAAGAAACTCTTGGATGCTCTTTGGGCATATCGTACAGCATACAAAGCCATCCTAAGAATGTCACCATATAGGTTGGTTTATGGAAAATCATGTCATTTACCTGTTGAAATTGAGCATAAGGATTTTTGGGCAATTAAGAAAATAAATTATGACCTCTCATTGGCCAGAACAAAAAGGAAATTAGATCTCAATGAACTTGAGGAACTAAGGATGGAGGCTTATGAAAATTCAAGGATCAATAAAGCTAGAGTTCAAGCCTACCAATCTAGGAATATCAAAGTCAAACATTTTGAACTGGGAAAATTCATGCTCTTGTATAGTTCAAAACTTCATTTACACCCAAGAATGTTAAGGTCTAGATGGTCAGGTCCTTTCATAGTGCATCATGTGTACCCCCATGGGGCGGTAGAGGTTCAAGATCCCACAAGGGGTTACATTTTCAAGGTCAATATTCATAGGTTAAAACCTTTCATTGAATCATTCAATAAATAGGAAATAGAGGTTGAGTTAACTGAGCAAACCTATGAACCAGGAAAAAATAGATATATTTAGGATCCATGTCGGGCTAATGACATTAAACAAAAGCGCTGCATGGGAGGCAACTCGTGGTTTTCAAGTTTCCAATCTTTTTGGAATCATCATTTTTTTCAAATAGGATTAATTAATCATTTTGATATTTAAAAATAATAATAAAAAATAGATTGTTGACCTGTTCTTCTATTATGAGTATGGATGGGTATGAAAGGGGAGTGCCATATTCATCTGTGTCACGTGACATGATCCTTGAGTAATATCTTACCCAGAAATTTAAAAATAAGATAATGTATCATCAGTTAGTTTTATTTTTATGTGTTTTTATTTTAATATAATAAAAAAATATAAATAAAAAAGGGGACACATTATAGGTCATCGGTCAAAACCCGTCACAACCGGCGAAGCCACGGGGAATTGAACCTGGGACCAAAGGGAGATAGGGGCGCATGCTTACCACTGAACTACGGATTTTTGTGCTTCCTTATTGTATAATTTTTATATATATACTTATATTTTACTTTCTTTATTATATAAATATAACTATATATATTGTTTTTTTGTTTTTTTTTGTTTTTTTGTTTGTTTTTGTTTGTTTTTCTCCACTAAGTAATTATCAGTGTGACATCGAGATCAAGGGATTAAAAGGGAGCAGTAAGAATTTTAACTTCAACCACCAGGTGACTTCATTCCATGATCCTCATTTTCAATTTCCTTTTTGAATTCTCATTCTCTACCTCTACCCCCTTATAAATTTTCTTTTCTTTAAACATTGGGGACAAGGTTATTTTAAGTTGGGTGGTGATAAAATAAAAAATTATTTTGTGTAAAAAAATGAATGATTTGAAAAAAATGTGTTTAAATGGAAGGAAATATTCCTTTAACTTTGAACATGGTAATACACATTTCACAATTTGAAACTGAATATCAAATAATTTAGCATGCCCTGATTCTGATTTTAATCCTTGTATAATTTCATGAGCATTGATTTTGGAAAGTGTGGATGTCCAATGTGATATTTCATCGTTTATATTTTCATCCCAAAAAAAAGATCACAATGCACATCCTTTGGATAGTGGGGTATTAGTTTGAGTTCATGGGGTCCCCCTAATAAATATCATATTTTTGGTGATCCTTTTATTTTTAATAAGATTATTCAATAAAAAAATTAAAAAAACAATAAATTTGCGCGTAAAGAAATAAAATGACCTAATGTGTGGATTTTGACACTTAGGGATCGTGAATCCACAGTTGTCTGGCCCAGAGTTAGTAATTGTATCTCTATTTTTGGTAATTTTAATTTTTTATAGACTCAGTTAACTTGATATGATGCCTGAGTATGTGGGATTCACTTGGTTCCCTAAGGTCTTTGAGCCTGGGAGTCATCGGAAAAGTCTCGCTACAGGGGTTGACTCTTTTGAGTGCAATTTCAATTACCATGGAAAAATTGAAAAAAAAAACAAATAAAAATATTACAATAAAAAAATTTGAATACTCATCTTAATATTGAAATGTGATTCCACATAGCGCTTTCATCATTTCCCTCCTGAATAAAGATGAACCCCCATGTCTAATGCGATGCACAACACATCATCACTCTTAATTGATATTGGATGAAATATGGTGATGAATTTGAACAAATGAATGGTATTGGGATTGGGATATACTTATGAAACTATATTGTATTAAAATATTTTGATGGGTTTCATGATTGTTTGGTATAAGGGTTTTTGGTGATCATTGTGTTTTAAAATGTTTTTGAAAAAGGGAATTCGAATTTCATATTGTTGAGATACATTTTTCTCGGGAATAGAAAATCTCAAGTTTGGGGTGTGATTAGCCAATAAAAATACATATTTTAATTTCATTTTAATGGAATTAAATGTTAATTTTTTATCTTATGGTCCTAATTTAGTGGATTTTAATTTTGAACATAGATTCTTATCATTTGTGCACTTTATGCCTAATGTACACCAATTTAGGCCCAATGATTCATCTGATTTTAAGGATTGTAATTATCCATATTTTAATTTTATATTTTTGGAACTATATCTACACTTAAATATGAACATTTTATATTAAGAGATAAATGGAGGATTCATAATTGATGATGGAGATATTTGGCGATGAAAGGAAAGAATTCTAGAGATGGAAGATTGGACACCAGCCCGCTGATGAGAATGTGGGACCCACAATACAAACCCAATGAAGCCCAAATTTCATGGGATGATATAATACATATTGGGTAACAAATAATTATTCTGGATCTAGTGCTGATTTTGCCTCCATGATGGAAATTAAGGCGGCCTAAATAGAATATCAAAATCTGGGCCAGAATCTGCAGCCAAGAATATTATGCCACTAAATCAGAAATAATTACTTATTTACAACTCCAAATGGGCCTGAATATTAAATAATGTTAGGATACATCTCTGTCTACATTTTCTTCTTCTATTTCCCACTCTAATTCGGCCATCTAGAAGGTCATTTCAATGCGTATGTTCGGTGGTTGCAAGCTGGCTGCCACCTCGGGTCAAGAGTGGAAAAGTCTAAGTTCCACATGCTTTCCACCACCCTAGGCCTACCATAATCAAGTGGGATCCTTTTTACTGTTGGTATATCGACCCAAGCCTCCCAAAATTCCTATTTAAGGCATTGGTGGTGGATTATTTTATATCTTTTGAGCATTCTTTCATTGTAATGGTATGCTGCGATTTTGTTGTCTCAAGTTTGTCTTCCACATGTAAGTTGCTTTAATTCATCCTTGTTTCTTAATAAAAGTTCTTCTTCTCTTGTTATTCTGTTCTTATCAATATCACTTTGATACTGTTTCCTCAATGTGTGAATTTATTCACAGCAAACCTTGTGAAATTATTCACACAACGGTGGAGTGATCATTTTCTTTTTATTGTTTTCTTTACTTATTCAATTCCTCCCTCATGAGCCTATTCCTACTTCCATTGAAACCATATAATCAATAGAGGGATATCCCACTTATGGGTTGATATAAGGGAGTATCAAGGGGCTGTATTTGATGTTATTTATCACCCCATTAATGTCTAATCACTTCTTTAATTGAGATTTTTATTTGATGATTTTTAAACTCCATCGTCCCTGTTGAATTTAAGGCCACACATTTCAAGTGCTAATACGAACCTTTACCTTGAAGTGCTCAAAACTTTGATCCTTCAAATTTATAGGTGATTAGTATTAAAGGGTTTAGGTTTTAAACTAGTAAGTTCTGATGTTTTTTGATCTTCTTAAATAAACCAATCTCAAATATATGAAATTGAAATCATTAAAAAATGAATTCATCCAATCCACCCCAAGAGATAACCTAGGATCAACTCATTCTATTAATTTTAATTAACTTAAATCTGTTAGTGATACCTTAAACCCATCTAAAATCAACCCATGTTTGCCACTTCATAGCCAAAAACAATCCATAAAATGTATGTGTCTGTAGATTACTTCTTAGGTCTCTAAGGATTTGATAACCCAAGCTAAACAACAAGGACTGTTCTACCTTAATCTCTTGGGTAAATTTGAGCGTGAATCATTTTTCATTTTAAATGATGAACTAAATGAAATTTTTGGTCTTTAATTATAGTGCAATTCGTTTTCATTAATAGCAATCTATTCCATGTAATTTATATATGATCATTCATCATTGTTTGATAATTTACACCTTGTAATTGCATCCATAAAAATGCATGTTGGATTCCATTTGAATACACAGTACAAGGACTATGTTGAGTATTTTGTATGGTTACCTGTCTTTAACTCCAAGTACACATGTTTAATTTATTAATTTTACATATAATTAATTTTTTTAATTAGTTTAAAATTATGTACAATGGAAATTTCCCTGACAGTTTGGATGGAATTAAGATAAATTGAATTAAGTAATAAATTAGATAATTAATTGGATTAATTTTAGGTGTTTGATATTATTTAAATAATGAATTGAAGTGAATTCTAGATAGATTACATATTCATATTTGTTTCATGTGTGTGGATGGTCATTAGCTGAGACCAAACCTATGTATGTTATTAGTGTCCTTTTAATTTATTATTATTATTAAATTAAATTGATGGTCTATATTTCATCCCCTACTCTCAATATGTACAGTTCTATGTGACCATGATTCCTTTGATTCCCCTCACAGGAATATGAGTAAATATTAAGTAATTAATAGAGTTCCTAGGTGAGTTGAGGTAGTTCATGTTTAGATCCAAGAAGAATCAAATCCAAGAATCTCATAGGAGGGTAGGTGTAATGTTATAGCATAAACCATGTTTTGATTCAAAGTTTTTCCCCATAGGGTTGAGGGTTAGTTTATCATATTCTAGATAAACTAACCATTATAATATAATGATCATACCAATTTTATTATTTTGTTTTTATCAAGTTGGATGGTTAATTTTTTTATGTATTTTTTTTGTGATTGTATAAATTAAATTAATTAATAAGAATGAAAGAGGTAATTAAAAAAAATATTAGATCATGCTTAAATTTTATATAAGAAAAGGTTAATCACTTAATTAAAATTTAATTAATATTGACAAGGATGTAATAAGATAAAACAATCAATTTACATATAAATATTAAAATCTCTCAAATTAAAACATTAATTTAGTATAGCTTTCTATTAATTAATTTAGAATGGAACCAATAGATCACATTGTTTGATCAAAACCTTTACAATACACTACCATTTAACAGGGAGTTCTAAATATGGTTTTGAGTTGACTTAACCAATTTTACCTCAAGATGAGTATCCTTCAATAGAATTGGTGTAAATTTGGAGTAAAGTTGTAACATCCCTCGATCTGGAACTCTCTCGCATGGCCAAAAAGGGTTGGTTATGAGACCTCAAGCGCAGCTCCCCATACACCAGAGGCTTTTGACTAGCATTGGGGTGTGATATGTATAGTTAGGACACTATAACCCCTAGTATGAAGTGTCATTATAGTATAAATAATCTGTATAACAAATGAAATCAGAAAAATAGACATATCAGAAACCATATAACACAAATGGGTAAATAAAGGAGAAACCAATATACTAATAATAAGGAATAAATGTAATGTTAGGATGATATGTATCTAATGTCAAACTTAAAATAATATATACAAAATACATGATGATATTAATAAACTAAGAAAATACCCTTGTCCCAAACCCCATGTTGGTCCCATATCCAAACTCCATCCCATCCTGAAATCACCAATCAGCTACAAGGTCCCTTACCCTTGTCTATAACTGTGTCCATGTAATATGCTCAGGTAACAAATGAAGGCCCAAATAGGGTGTGAGTAAAACTTAGTAGGCTGAAACCACTATGTATAAACAAACCAGTTTGAAAAGAAGTGAATGTAATAATTCAATAAATATGTGTTTTAATTAATTCAACAATTAATTATATAAAATAACAATGTGCTTTGGCAACCTTCCCGAATGTCTATGGGAATGTAGAACAACCATGCCATCCATAACCATATACCCATGGAATAAAAAATCACTAGGCCAAGCCCTCTATATAAGCATATATGCATATGTCAGGGCCTAGCTTCGTATATAAGAATCTCAGCACGTGCTAGGGCATAACCCAATATATAAGTATCTCAATATGTGTCAGGGCCTAGCCTGGTATATAAGAATATTATTATTTTATATGGAATAGCCCGATATATATGAATCTCAACATGTGTCAGGGCATAGTTATGTATATAAGTATCTCAATATGTTTCAGGGCATAACATGATATATAAGCATCTCATCATGTGTCATGAGTGCATATCACAACAAAACGAATATCAAAATATGACCTTATAAGACTAAATGGTTAATTATTATAATTACCATTTGTCTTTCAATTAAACATTTATCCAATTAATTAAATAATCTATTTTCCAAGGTGAATATATAACAAGTAATCACCTTATTCACATGTCTTGATAAAATCATATATAATCCATTTCCAATTAATTATTTTCAAATGTTCTCTCACCCAACAGGTATCCATAAGCTAGGCCACATCATCAGTTGAATCCAAATGGATCCAATGGAGAATCCTTCATAGGGTCATCATCATTCTGTTTGATTAATTAATTATTGTGCACATGCATTAGTGAAATAAAAATATTTCATATACTTGTAAATTGAAATTAGACTATCGGGTTAGGATTTAGACACCCTACCTTTAATTGTATATTAACGTAACACTTACTACGGGATTATCTAATAAGAATGATGGTGTAGATGATAATAAGAAGGATCCTAGATCACAACTAATCAAGATCAAAACCAACAATGAAAATGGTCAAAATATTACACCTCAATGACTGGAGAACCAAGGTAGAGAAGGTAAAACCTAAAAAAACTAATCAACATGGATTGATTTCTCAAATGGGATATCTAAAAGTGATGAAAAGTCTCCAAAATTACCTAGGAAATACCCTAGGGTTGATAGGAGAAAAGATACACATCAGTGAAAAGAAAATCAGCCACATAACACCTTGAAAATTGATGATCAGAAAATTACATAGCATTTAGTCCCTTTATACATCATGTATTTATTTTTAGAGTGACACACTGAATGAACTATCACCTCATATTATTTTTAACCCTCTTCGACTTTTACACGATGTGTAATGGATACACGATATGTATTCATTTCACACCATGAACTTTGTTCATGGGTTATGCCCAGAAACAGTTACAGATCATGTAACAAGTTCATGGAATGTAAGTTCCATGTAGATAGTTTTCATCTAATTATATATAGAAATACATGAACCCCCTCCAAATCCTTACAATGCATGGAAAACCCTCATAAACTCATTTAACACATTTATACCCAGAATCCATTAATTCAGACTAACTTAGATAACTAAACATTATGTTAGTTTCCCCAATAAAGGTTCTTCATCTACGAAAAAGACTCAACCACTAAGGTCCAATGATAAAGGGAAAACCAATGAAAACATTTAATAAAAAAATTAAAAGAGATACATGCCTTTAAAGATTCAGGATCTTACAACCTCCCTACCATATAACAGCTATTCCCCAAGATACTCCAAGTATCACTGTTGGGTTTCAGTGAACAATTTTTTACACTATGCTCACATATTAGACTCCCTCTCATAGGTCTCCTCCTGAACTATACCTTGATTAAACTTCACTAAAACTAGAGGTATAGTTCTACCCCATAGAGACTTATCACTATGATCCACAATCTGCATTATATTCTCCTCAAAGGACACATCAACTCTAAGATCAATATCCTCGATTTATACCATTTGGTAAAGGTCAGGATAATAACTTTGAAGCTGCGAAACATGAAATAATTTCATAATGGAAGTGTAATGTTGTGGAAGGGATAATAGGTACACAACTAGACCGACTCTATCCACTATCTCAAATGGCTTGAAAAACATGGGTGATATCTTTCTCTATTTCTTGATAGAGTGTTTCCCCATCCTAGGAGACACTCATAAGAAAACATGATAACCAACCTAAAACTCTAGAGGTAATTTTTAATGGTCATCATAAGATTTCTTCCTACTATATGTGATCACCAACCAACTCCTGATCAAATGAACCTGATCAGATATCTCCTCTTTGTGACTAGGTCCAACAGGAGCGGACTCACCTGCTTCCAACCAATAAAGAGGTGAATGACACAAACTTCAATACAAAGACTCAAAAGGTTCCATTTGGATCAATTCCTAGAATCTATTATTATATTAAAACTCTATTATTTCTATATACTACTTGCACAAACCACTAAAATCCAAAACACAAGCTTGTAACATATCTTATAGAACCTAAATAGTCCACTCATATATATCGTCAGTATGGGGATCATAGGATATGATCAAAATAAAATTCAATACTAGATCCTTATAGAGACCGTTCTAGAAATGAAATGTGAGATAAGGATCTCTATTATAAATGATACTCCTCTGAACAACATGCAATTGAACTATCTCACACATGTAAAGACTACACAAATCATCGATTGTGAAGGTTTACTTGATAGGTGAGAAGTGGGCTACCTATGTTAGTCAATCCATGATCACCCATACTAAATCATTCGTATAGGTTTTATTGGGTAATCCTATCAAAAAAACTATAGTGACATAATCCCATTTCCACTCAGGAATGGGAAAAGGCAAAAAATGCCCAGCTGGCCTCTAATGCTCAACTTTCACCTGATAAAAAGTGAAACATCTATCCAAAAGTATTTCTACCTACTTCTTCATTCCTCTCAAATCATACTTTCTACATAGATAAAGATATATATTTATCAAAATAGGATGCACCACCCATTTATAAGCATGAATCTCCCTCATCTGCTCCTCATGTAAGCTCATAGAAACCCATACTCGAACACATAAAAGAAGAGAATTTACACTACCAAGAGAGCCTTCTAATGGTTTCTTCCCACCAAATAAGTTTTATCTCATAACAAGACCCTATGTATCAGATAACTTCTCAATGTTGATCCAGTCCAAAAGCATAGGTATAATAGAGGTTGAAGTCAGAGCTACTCGTCCATGCGACTCCTAAACATCTAGATGCATGACTGAAAAGAGTGACATCATCCACCACTCATTGTAGGACTAACATACTACCTATGTCTTCATATTTTAGCTTAAATAATTGGAAAATATGTCTCCTTTTCCCAATGTGTGATCCAACTCAAATTTTAAAGACTACAGATACTCATCCCACCATCTCTACTGAAGGTTCTATTCCCTCTGATAGAATATATACCAAAGGCTCTTGTGGCATGTGTATAACACAAGACCCTCACCCATAAGTTAATTTCTCCAACATCTCGTGTAATGTACCTTTTGTTATAACACTATATAATGAGTTAGGTAATTCCTCTCATGTATTATTAGGTGTCTAGATCCACAAGAAACCACTCAGTCCTCCTGCATCATAACTTCTCTAAGTATAACTCTAGATGCATCCTAGTACACAATATATTATTTAACTACCATAGATAAAGTGAGTAAATGTTTTGAGGAAATAATTATCTTCATCACCTAGAAATATCTTTCATAAGTTTTTGACCAATCAAACATCACTCCCTTCTTGGTTAGTCCTGGAATTGGTGCTTCCATACGAGAGAAGTACTGGATAAAGCACTAATAATAATCTTCCAGTCCAAGAAAAATATGTATATCAAAGAAATTCGTGTGTCACTCCCAATATCCCACAACTAAAAACGTATTTGGGTCTATTGAAACTCTTGTCTCATAGATTAAATTGCCCAAAAATTCCACTTTATAAATCCCAAAACTACATTTATAAAGCATGGCATAAAACTGATGCTATCTCAATTTACTCAAGATGATTTCAGGATATTGGGAATTTTCTTCTGTTGACTAAGAGTACACTAAGATTTTATCAATGAAAACTACCACTACCCGATCTAGAAAAGGGTGAAAGATACTATCCATGAAATCCATGAATAACACTGGTTCATTGGTCCAACCAAACAGGGTAACAATGAACTCGTACTAGATATACCTAATATTATAATCAATATGAGGTATGCCTAATGGTCTCACCCTCAACTGGTGGTATCCAAATATAAAATAGAACTTGTAGAAGACCTTAGCACCTCTCAGTTGTTCGAAGAGATCATCAATGTACAAAAGAGGATACTAGTTCTTGAACATCATCTGGTTTAATCACTAATAATCCACACATAAGTACAAGGTACCATTATCCATTTTAGTAAAGAGAAATAGAGAATCCCAAGGATATGTACTTGGCCATATGAAACCCTTAGCTTCCAAATCTTCCAACATAACTTTTAACTAATGAAACTTTAATGGTGCCATCCTGTAAGGAGGAATAGGAACTTTCTCTACTCGAAGCACCAACATGATCATGAACTCAATCTCCCACATGTGAAATAAGCTATATAACTCATCATAAAAATCCTAAAAATGATCTATAATACAAGGAAAATAATCCTACTAAATTATACCATTATCTAGAGAAGGACCATATATATGATCCGTGATACAATCCAATATGCACTAAAAGTTTCCTACAAGACCAGCCAGAAGATCCCACTCACCTTGGTGAGAATATTTTTCTCCTTCTAAAGATAAAAAGGTATATCTCCTATGTTAATAGTTGATATGAGCCTACTATATAACTAGCTAATCCATACCAAAAATCAAATAAAATACTATTATTTCCAGCATAAATGGTTCCCAAAAGAATGGAAACCACCAATATCTAAATAACATGTCCTGTAATGTTTTGAATTCACTTACCGCACTCCCAATGGTGTATGAAATATTTCCATAACCAATCTCATACCATTTGTGAAAATAGAATATTAAAAGGAATGTAATTCCCCTGTAACAAAAAATCACAAGCTTAGTTATATGATATAAGGATCATACCTCCAAAAATAGAAGGTCCTTTATCCATAATATCCAGAGTAGTCTGTATAATGTGAGACTAACTTTACCCTATTCTCTAGGCTCTAGTTTGACTCCCCTTTTTTATTTTCTCTGCCTAGTACTGCTACTCCAACACTGGGGTACCACATCCCCTACCTTGACCTGAAAATCCAATGGAACTATAGCTACCAGCCTATTGAGGGGTAGTTGAGCCCCTTCTAGATTTATGTAATTGTCCTGATCCCCCACCACTACTCTACTGCAGAAATTTCCCCCAAACTTTTAGAGATGACCCATTCTTCCATAGACCCAATACTCAACTACGTGTTAAGGAAACTATGGGCACTTATGGACAAACATTACACACTGATAAAAGTGAAATGAAACAAGGTATTGGGATGTATTTACACTTACTTGGATGCTCTTCCTCCTACTACCTTATCAAAAACTATCATAGCGACATTTATTAATTCCTTAAGAAGAGCTCCCAGTTCTCATTGCTGAAACAGTGTGACCGCTGCTCAAGGCCTCTCTTAGATTCCCTTCTTTTATGTGTTCATGATTCATCACTTTATGAAAAATGATCAATAGAAAAACATTCACCTATGACCTGATCTCATAGAAAATCACATCCTAAAAAGGACTCACCCTAGAGATCCCATCAGTTTCTATAGATGGAGAAAAATGTTTTAGGTTGGTGAAATATCCAGCATAGTCCAGCACTGACATTACCTCCTATGGTAGATGCATGAACTCATTATCCTTTTCACTAATAAAAATATTAGGGTAAAATTGGATAATGAACTTCATCTTGAATTCCTTCCAAGAAAACTTCTCTTACTATCTAGATTTTTCAAAAATGTCCCACCAATGCTTGGAAGGCCCCGGAATCTTATATGCATCAAGATTCAACTTCCTATATGAAGATGTGTCAAGGTTCTTGAAGATCATATGGACTGACTCAATTCATAACTCGGCTACTTGGGGCCTTTATCCCCAGTGAACATATGAAAATGTTGCAGTTGAAACTCCTTTGTTAGCTCAAACATCAAGGGAACAGTACAAACAGTCTCCCTTTACATGGATTGCATAACCCTCAAGAAGCTGTCTCGAAGCTAAACATCCATCTGATCCTTAGGATCTATAGAAATATTTAGCTTATCTACATTGTTAGGGTTATTATTTCCACTCTCATGACACTCAATTCGAATATGATGAAGAGAAATTTTCTCTATAACACAAACACACACCTTAGAGCACTGGGTAACAAAAAAATCAACCTCAACAGATGACAATGACAGAGAACCACCGGTTCTTATTTACTATAAATATGGATTAACATGTTTTTTATCATGACATAATAGTTCTTTAATTTTTCATATATCATGTATAATAGATATCTCATATCATGGTCTACATAGGGAATATATTACATGTGTATAAATATGTCCCTATCATGAACAATGCATGTTGATATATATCCCTATGTACCTATAATTATGAATGAATATTAATCTAATTCCATACAAGTCCATGAGTATAAATCTCAAGAATAAATAACATCACACAACATGTAAATCACCCAAGGTGAAATAACGTCAAATCGTAACAAGCGAACATCATGAACAAAAATACCATCCTTGGGAACTTGGATTTCCCCCTGTACATGGGTTATTTAATCCCATATATAAGTTCATTAACAAGTCCTGAAACATCCTAGTATCCTATATACATTTAATAAATAGTAAATAAATAGAAAATAAAAACATACTCCATTGATACCACTTGGAAACATCTCTCGATTTGGGACTCTATCATGTGGCCAAAAAGGGTTGTTTACAAGACCTCAAGTGCACCTCCCCATACACCAGAGGTTGTTGACTAGTAGCATAGGTGTGATATGTATAATGGGGAGACTATAACCCCTGGTAGGAAGTATCATGGAAGCTGAAATACTCCATATAACAAATTAAATCAAAGCAATAAACATATTAGAAACCATATAACAGAATTGGTAAAATAAAGAAGAAACCAATATACCAATAATAAGGAATCAATGTAATATCAATATGATATGAATATAATTTCAAACTAAAAAATATATAGATAAAAACATGATGATACTGATAAAATAAAAAAGACCTCAGTCCCAAACCCCATGTCAGTCTCGTTGCCAAACTCCAGCCCATCTAACAGTCAACAATTAGATACAAGGTCCCTTAAACTTGTCTATACTTTCACCTATGTAATCTTCTTAGGTACCAAATGGTGGCCTGAATAGGGTGTGAGTAAAACATAACAGGCCAACACCACCATGTATAAAAAAACCAGCATGATAATAAGTTCAGGTAATAATGCGATAAATAAGTGTGTTAATTGATTCAACAATTAATAAAATACAACAACGACCTGCTTCAATATCCTACCAGAATATCTCTCAGCATGTATAATAACCATTCCAACCACAACCATATACCCATAGTATAATAAAACATTGGTCCAAGCCCTCTATAGAAGAATATCATCATGTGTTAGGGCCTAGCATGATATACAAGCATCTCAACATGTGCTAGGGTGTAGCCCAATATATAATCATCTCAACATGTGTCAGTTCCTAGCCCGGTATATAAAGATGTTAGTATGTTCCAGGGAATATCCCAATATATATGAATCAAAGCATGTGTTAAGGCATAACCAGAGACATAAGTATCTCAAAATGTGTCAGGTAATAGCCCAATATGTAATCATCTCTACATGTGTCACAAGTGCATATCATAACATCAAACAAATCACAATATGACCACATAATACCAAATGGTTAATTCTACTAATTACCATTTGTATTTTAGTTACCCATTTATAAAATTAATCAAATAATCCATTTTCCTAGGTGAATCTATTATAATAAATCAATTGATTCACATGTCATGCTAATATCAGATGTATTCCATTTCCAATTAAATAGTTTCAAATATTTTCTCACTAAACTTGTTTCCATAAGCTAGGTCATATCATCAATTTAATCTAAAGGGGCTAAACAAAGAATTTGTTATAAGATAGTCATCATTCTATTCATTTAATTAATTAGTATGCACATGAATTAGGGAGATCCCCATATTTAATATACTTATAAATTGAAATTAGACTATAGGGTTGGGATTTATACACCCTAACTTTATTTGGAAATTAACAAAATGCTTCCAACAAGTTTCACCAATAAGAACAAAGGGGTATATGATTTCAAGAAGGATCCTAGATCATAACTAATCAAGATAAAATCCAACAATGAACATGGTCTAAATATTGAATCACAATGGTCAGAGAACAAAGGGAGATAATAGAAAACCTAAAAAACCACAAACTAGGGATTGATTTTACAAACAATACATATTAAGAGGATAGAAAGGATCAAAAATTACCAAGTAAATTCCCTTAGGTTGAGAGGTGGAAGGATACATGTGGGTAAAAATTCAATCATCCACACAAAATCTTTAAAACTATTGATCATGAAATTACAAGGCGTGTAATCCCTTTACACATCATGTATTTCTTTTTAGATAGATACACTAAAAAACCAATCTAATTGAATTATTTTTAACTCTAATTGAATTTTAAATGTTGTGTAATGGATACTCAGTGTGTATTAATTTCACATCATGAACCTGGTTTATATATTATTCTTTGAAACAATTACATGTCGTGTAATAAGTACATGGTGTGTAAGTTCCCTGTAGAAAATTTAAATTTCATTATCTATAAAAGGACCCTAACCAACTCTAAATCCTTCCATGTCATGGAAACACTATTAAACCAATTTAACACATTTATACCCAAACTCCATTAATTAAAAAAATCTTACATCCATAAAATTTAGGTCATTTTTTCCAAAAAAGGCTTTCTATCTCCAAACAATTCTTGGCCACCATGGTCCAACAACCAACAGAAACCCTGAGAAAATCATTTAACACAAAAATTAAAATATGGATGTACCTAAAAAAATATGGGATCTTACAAAAGTGTTGAGGAAATCCTTATATAGTATCTCAGGATTGGGGATTCCACTCAATGGATCAAGGAGTTATTATTTAATGTAGTAATAAAGCTGCACCTACCTAAATACTTTCATGCAACTAACTAAGACCCCACTTTGGTTAATAAAATGGGTATAAGGATCCTTACCTCTAAGAATATCCATGCGATGGGATAGTTAAAACCCAATGAATATGGCTATTAGGTTTTGATAAAATAGTGGGGGATTAATAAATTTAAAATTTATTATCTAATTTTATAATCCAGATAAACTACTAATTTTTTTATTTTATTTTATTATAGAAATGGAAAACCACATGACTTCGAAAATATCACCACAATCCATACAAAATAAGGATAAACTTCTCACTGGCCTGAATTTCCTAGAATGGTATAGGTTCTTGCGGGTTATACTACACCATGAATAGAAATTATACATGTTTTAAACCTCAATTATTGAGTCACTTGATAAAGAGGCTAGTGAGGAAGAAGTGTCTCTCTACCTAAAACACATCGACGATTCCACAGATGTACAATGCTTCCTTATATCATCCATGTATAGTGACATTCTTAAGAAAAATGAGGATATAGATGTGTATAACATCATCCCTCAACTTCACATTCTTTATTAAGAGAAGGTTAGATAATAGATATATGAGATCACTAAGGTCGTATTCATGTGAAAGCTTAGAGAGTCAGTGTTGGTTGGGCCTCATGTAGTTAATATGATTAGATACATGGATATCTTAGATATATCAGTCTTTATAATCCCTCTTAAGTTTCACAAAAATATCATTATTTCATCACAACCCAATATCTCATCTTGTTTTATTGTAAACTATAAAATAAGAGGTGGTGGTATGACTCTCTCAAAACTTCTTACTTCAATTTTTCAGGTTGACAAGGAAATGGGGTGTAAAAAATATTTATTATTTATAGTGAATAAAAAATTAGAAGAAGTAAAAGATCTCTAATACTCATTCCAAGTATAAAGACCTTGAGTAACATCCTTCCAATAAGAATAAGATCCAATGAAAAAAAAGGAAAAAAATGTGATATGTTCTTTAGGTGGTAAGATATGACACTGTAAGAAGAATCAAACCCAGTTGAAGAAAAAAGGGGAATCTTTAGGTGTATTAATTATCAATTAAAATCTTTCTATATCTATATATTGGGTATTAGATATATATTTTTGTGATCAAATCTATATAAAAATGTAAGAACCATGTAGATTAAAGAATATTTATAGAAGAGAGGTGGATCTAAACAGCCAATGGATCATGAATTTCTTATTTGTCTATAAGAGACCACCACATTGCATTTCTAATAGGAGTAATATTATTTTTGAAGGATTTTTATTATATACCAATTTTTACCAAGAATATTATTTCTATATCTTAATTAGATACATATTGTTTAATTTTCCATTTTATAAATTAGTGTTATATGTTTTACAAAGACAACACGGTATTATGGAATAAAAAACCAAGTATTGAAAATTGATAATGAATCAAGTTTTAAAAAATCATTTCACACCCAGTTGTTCCATCATAGTCTTGATCTTGCAAATGATATTCATCTAACAAATCTCTATCAATATAGTTATTTAGACCCTTTTAATCTAAAAAACATTAAATATGTATGCTTGTTTACAAGGTAATATGACTAAACCATCATTTGGTAGATAGAGTGAAAGATCCAATGATCTTCTTGAATTAGTACACATTCATATGTGTAGAACTTTTCTAGTAGAAGATAGATGTGGGTATTCTTACTTCATAATGTTTATAAATGAATTTAGTGGATATGGTTAGGTATACTTGATGAGGTACAAGTCTGAGTCCTTCTAGAAGTTCAAAGTTCAAGAATCAAATAGAGAATTAACTTGGTATGAAGATAAAGAAGTTTCGATCTGATCAAGGTGGTGAATATCTTAATAAAGACTTTATAAAATTTGTATAGGATTATGAGATTCTACTCAACTCATGCCACCTTCTACACCATAGAGGAATGGTGTTAGTAAATTTAGGGGTGTACCTTTCTAGACATGGTAAGGTAAATGATGAGTCATTCAGTTATTCCTTTATCCTCTGGGGATATGTATAACATAATAAAACATATACACTAAACCAAGTACCAACTAAAGAGGAAAATGGAATACCATATGAGTTAATGTATAGAGGGAAATTTGTGTAGTCGAACATACATGTATGGGTATGTGATGAATTTTTAATGCCACCTTTGGAAATAAACTATCACCTTTGGGAATGAAGTGTGTATTTAGAGGATATTTGAAAAAAGCAATGAGATACCATCTATATAACCCCTCATACAAGAAAGTAACCATCACAAGACATGCTATATTTATTGAAAGGGAGAACATAATAAAAAAAGATAGTATGGGAATGATTTAATTTAATGAAATGAATGCTTAAGAAGCACAAGAGTTATTATAGGAACATATTCCATAGGTCCCAAAAGAATATTTTTTTCTAAAATACAGGTACTGCATATGATCACTAGAGTTTTTCAAGAATAAAAAAGACATGGGTTTCTATTAATTGGGTATAGTGACTCATTATTGGTGGGTAATAATGATCCTATTTATTACAAGGAGGTAGTAGATAGATCCAAAGCTACAATATGTAAATATACAAAGAATTATGAGATTGATTCCATGTATTGGAACCAAGTTTGGGTTCTGATCGATCCTCTAGTTGATGTAAATACTATTGGGTAAAAATGGGTATTCAAAAGAAAAATGGACATGGAATGTAAAGTGAATACCTATAAAACACGACTACTACCAAAAGGGTTTAAACATCATAATGATATTGACTATGATGTAACCTTTTCTCTTGTATCAATGTTTAATTTCATCAGAATTATACTTGTTATAGTATCTTTCCATGATTTTGAGATTTTAAATATGGATCTCAAAATATATTTACTTAATGAAAATATTTAGGAAGATGTCTATATGACACAACCAAAAAGGTTTATGACTTAGGGTAATGCAAAACTTGTATTAAAGTTGAAAAGATACATTTATGGATTTAAGTAAGTATCCAAGTCATGGAACATTTGATTCGATTAAGTTATAAAAGAATTTGGTTTCATAAATAATTATTGTGTTCCATGTGTTTACAAGTGGACCAATTGGAATGCGGTTTTAATCCAAGTATTATATGTTAATGACATATTACTTATTGAGAACAATATACTAATATTACATTTAGATAAGGACTGGTTAAAAAAGTGCTTCACCATGAAGGACTTAGGTGAAGCAACCAAAATTATAGGGATCAATATCATTCGTGATATAAACCATAGGATTATTAGACTAAGTCAAAGTGAATAAATTAACTAGGTAATAAAGATATTTAGTATGGAATAATACAAGAGGGGATTAGTTCCAATATCACAGGGTATACATATTTCCATGAAAATGAATCCTTAGAAATAACTAGAAAGAGACAAAATGTGTTTGATCCCATACAATTCTACGATTGGATGAGTCATGTATGACATGTTACATATAGGTATTGATATTTCCTATTCTTTAATAATGGTATAAAGGTGTCAAGATAATAAAAGTGAGCAACACTAGTTGGTTGGTAAGGAAGTTCTTAAGTATCTGAGGTGTACAAAGGATCTATTCATGGTACATGGAGTGGATAAGTATCTAGTCATTAGTGGTTTTACTTACATTAGATTTCATATAGATACAAAAAATTGAAATTATATTTAGGATATGTCTTCAGTATTAATGGAGAGGCTGTGAGCTAGAAGAGTTTAAAGCTGTTAATTTTTGATGATTTTATACTCGAGTTTGAGTATATAGAGGCTTCCAATAAAACCAAATAATATTTTTGAATACATAACTTTATCCAAAAACTTGACAAGGTTTTTATAAATAAATACTCTATCACATTATATTATGATAATACTATAATTACCACTCTTTTAAAGGAGCCAATGTCACACCAATGGATAAAGAATATACTCTAGAAGTATCAAATCTTGAGGGATTTTTCTCATAGGTGTGAAATTATGGTAATAAATTTTCCATGGAAGAGATCATAGTGGGAACCTTGGCTAAATATTTATCTCAGAAGAAGCCTGAATATCATGTGAGAGCTAGTGAACTGTAGGTTGTTAGCAGTTGGCTCTAGGGAAAGTGAGACTCTATGAGAGTTGGTGCCATATAACCAAATTATATATACTTTTTGATTACTTGTATTCATTTTTTTGAATATTAAAAAACTTATTATTATTTCCAGATTTTTCTTCTGCATGACATAATATGTGATAATTTTCTAAGAGTAACCATTACATTGAAAGTACACATCAGTTCCCTACTATTAAGAGAACCTAGAAGTTTCATAAAAATATTCTTAAATATATGTTCTACTGTTGAATGATATCATTTTATGGGTTGAAAATGATATAAGCTATCATGGGTGGAGACTCATAAAACTTTGAAAAAACTATATCATGGTGCACACCCTTGTAAATTCTCTGAGTAAGAGATTATGTGAATATGAACCACTAGTTGAAAATCCACACTTATATGTGTCATTAGATGTTACTATATATGGAAATTTATATTGGTCCTTATAATTTATGATTATTATTAATTCATACAATGAATCATGTACTTTTATGTACTAACCAACATCTTAAAGTTATATGTTTGTGGGAAGTAGGGTATGATGGGTACATCACAAGTGATATTACATTAATAAATAATATGAGAAAGAATGTTAACCTTAAGTTCTTTAATAGAAGTTAATATATTAAGAACTTTGATGGTAATGGAACCAAATAATTAAGTCTATGTATGTAGTGTTTTGTGGGAAAGTTTATTTCCAAAAATCTAAAGAAAGAAGAATCGAACACATAGGTTGATAACACTAGTATGCAACCTAATTGATTAGAGATATTATGATAAAGAGATTATGTTACATGGTTATTGTTCATATGAGGTTTTATGTTGTTACAATATTAATGTATTTCTCTATGGATGCCTTAGTGTGTTTCTAGATGATAAACTTATAATTTAGGTAGTTCTGCCAAATTTTGCTGAGAATGAGGCATAGAGGGTCACACCCTAAGTGTATCCATAATATCTGTTGAATTACATTATGAATTTAAAATGTTATAATAAGTATTATTCTTGGTTTATGGTTTAATAACTATTTGGGGTGGGTTTATCACCAATATTTAATCATAAGTTATTCAGAAGAATAAACATGTCAATTAAATAACAATAAATATTTATTATTAATATTTAGTTAATATAATATTTTTTATATTTATTGGTGAATAATGTAATAATATTTATTTATTAAATACATATTCATTATTTCTGGTTCAGTAAATACCAAGGATGATAAACAAACCGATTTTAATGGTCTAATTGGAAATGATATATTAAATATCATTTAAATAAATATTAATTTACTTATTTAATAAATGAAATTTATTTATCTGTAGGTATCATGCATGTCAAGATAATATAATATTATTTATATTATTATTAGACATGAGTTTTGATAAGGAATAAGGAATTGGAGAAGGTATTGTGTGCAATTAAAATCCCTAACCTTGCTCTATTAATGCTTGATTATATCACTTTATAGGGTTTTCCACTTATTGTGCACAACAAACCGAGATAAAATTTTCTTAATACCAAGAGAGAAACTTCTCAATAATGTGCTCAAGAAAAAGAGTTTTGATCCTCACTCAAACTATAAATACTTTTATAGAACCTAAAGAATCATTCGTCCAAGAATATATTATTGTTACAATAAACAACTGATGATGTAGGTGATCTTCATTGGCCGCGCTAGCACCCAATGATTCTACAATGATGTTATGAGATTTTGGAGTATGTGTGAATCAACGCTAAATGGATTTTAGCCTTGGATCCTACAATGAAATGATGATATGCTAAGAGTATTCAACAATATCATCAAAAAAGAAATAATTACAAGAAAAGTTAATTCTAAATCTATTTATAAATTAATTATAAGTTATATGTGATTATCATACGCTCTTGGGTCAGGTTTCTATAAGTCAATTAATATTATATTTAATTCCACAGGTCATTATGTTCTTCATCATGTACATCTTGGATTATTCATCAATTATTACAAAAAATTGAGTTGGCTATGCCTAATAGTCTCTTCAACTATGCTCAAAACTTTCACTAATTGCACATGGTATGACTTAATGAACACTTCTCAGTTATTCTTGATGATGCTGATGATTTGATGTTTATTAAAAACACATGTGCATATATTATTTGGATGATCATAGGTACACTATGTGTAGAATAATCTATTACTAGGGTACACATGATTTACTTACAATTACTTGATAATTTAGGCAAGAATGATTCCTACAATTGATGATATATTGTATTAGAATATCTATATAGATAAATCTATTCAACATGTCGAGAACAGTAGAACTAGATCATAGGATTTTATATTTTTATACATATATAGGCATCCTAGCATTTTCCATGCATCTCTTCTAGAGGCATCACCCTACTTCCCTATAACTTTTTAAAGGACTGTCCTTAGGGGTTCCGGTATATTTACATCATTAATTTGAGTTTTTTAAAATGTTATTAATATTATTTTTATAAACTAACTATATATTACTTTTTTACTAGGTGGATTTAGGCTTAAAATTATGTATATACCTTGAGGTACAAAGTTCATAGTTTTAAAATAATTTATGATGCTTTACGACCAAATGATGAAAGTTAAAAATTAATTTTTTTATTAATTTTATATTATATTATAATGAAAACATAGTTATATTGTTTTCCAAATTTATAATTAATTTTCAAGTTTCTATTTTAGGTTTCATGGATCCTTTATACTAAGTTAGTATTTGGGTTTCTTCCAACATACTGCTTAGCTTTGGTTAGAGACTCTGGAGTAGTGATGACACTCATTAATTTCCACATCATTGAGTGGAACTAGCCAGACCATGCAATGTGAAAATTTGGGTTCAAGAAGAACATACCTAGTGCACCACACTAAATTTATTCATTGTACACTATTACATTCATAGCAAGGTAGATGACTAATTTTCTATGTTATCATTCTTTGTACATTGATTCTTGGGACATGCATTCCTACTATAATATATTTCAATACAAAAAAACCATAATACCACTATAGATGTTAGATCAAGGGGGTATTTCTATTGGTACTAATATCAAAGTATCATATACTTTATATTCCACGGTATAAACCTTTACTAGTTAGTATGTTTACTCTCAATTTTAGATTTTTTATTTAAAAGTTTTAATTAAATTAAATGTTATTTGTTTTATATTTAGATGGGTTTGAGTGTTTTATAAATATATTTGATCCTATATAGGATGAATTTTTCAATTGGGATATATTTTATAAAGTTTTGGCCACTCTCAAAGATCCTATTGTTTCCTTATATGAGAGTGTCTATGATGAGGATCCATTGGAATATCCTGATTCACATGCTCTCACAATAGAAACTAGGGATGCTGATGTGCCTGATGATCTCACTGGGGATGATGAACAAACACCACCACTACTACCATTGGATGGAGGAAAAATATGAGGGCATAGTTGAGGAAATAAATGAAGATATATGTCAGGATATAGATGAGGATAGATCTAATGATGCTCGAGAGAGGCTCCTACACATGCTTTTGCACACCGAATAGAGGGTCCTGCACAACAGGAAGAGAACACTACATCATATATGTTTACTCATGCATATAATATACCATCTTTTTCACATAAATGCCTTATGCTTGACATCGCTGGAGCTATTGAGTGGTGGTACTTTGCTTTGGTATCATAGTTTCTGTATCACTTGGGTGACACTCTCTCATATGGGGACCTCTTTTATGTGTTCCCATTATCATCATTTTCAAGGGATCCTATGAGGAACCCATACTTATTTCCATACTCCTCTATATATTATGTTTTATATTCCATTAAATGTTATATTGGATAATTATATACTCAACATAATGATGAAACACCAGCAACACATCTTATTGAGGTGTAAGCGGTAGCATCAACAAAGTAGAATATGGAGGCACCAACATCGCAAGTGTATGTGCACCCTATTGAGGTATTTGTAGTGCATAAAGATGGACCCAATCTTACAGATAGAACACCAAAGCGGCATATATTTTGTAGCTTAAGTGGGTGTGATGTTCATAGGCTAAGTTTTGAAATAGAGAGGTGAAAGCGTTGGTTTTTTCTAATTTATCGCATTCTAATTAATCCATAACTTTAAACATGTTAATATATAAAAATATATAATTTCTAGATGTATTAAATGTTTTTTTAGAATAAAAATATCTATATATATTTTTAAAATAAATTAAAAACTATAATTTTAATTACCTCATAAATTTAAATAGGTCTTCATATAAATATATGTAATTTATAAAAAAAATAGAGTAAAATATTATCATCATAGAATCCACCAATTTATCCATTATATTATTATCAACACATATACTCATTATTAATAAAATGAAATGAAAAAAATGACAAAATGATCACAAATAATAGAACCCTTCAACAATTTAATCACTACCTCATAATTTTTATTAGGTAATCAGTGTTCTTCCATAAATTTATAGGGAAATTTTATATCTATAGTTAGTTTTGATATCCTATTTAATATATTATGTTATAGAGTATTACTTCCCTACCTACACAATATTGTTCGTACTGGAAATATCATCCCCAAAACATATATAATGGAACTTTTACATGTATATTATCTATTTTTACCCCACATGATTTAATTAAATTACTGGGAGAAACACTTTAATCTCACCTATGATAGTCTATGGGGTAATGATTATCATCAAGGGTATAATCATGAAAATGAGAGGATTTTTCATAAAATTGGATAGTAAAAAAACCATCAACATAATATAAAATCCAAAATGTCTATATCCTTGAATAAAATTATGAATCAATATTTAAAGAAACTACATGAATGTCACACATTCATAGAAACACAAAGTGATAAGTATAAAAATAAGAAAATTTACACAATACAACTCACACTACTCCAAGATAACACATAAAAAAATATACTAGGTAATTAATTAGAAAAGGTAATGTATCCTATAAATAAAATTAAAAGGGATAAAAATGGAACATAAATATGTGTATATGTATGCTCATTTAACTCTTCCATGATGGGTCAATATTATGATCATTGTGATAAATTCATATAGATGTGTAACATGTAATGATATAAACCAATAAAAATAATATGATCATTTCAATGTATCATATACTATACTTAGATATTCCCATAGATCACCAAAATTACACTCATAATACACACACACACACATATACATACATATATATAACTTTAATTTGAAAAGTTTAATAATAAAAAAGGTGATCACATAATGATATTCTTATAATTTTTTCTTTATTATTCCCAGCATCAAAAATCTTAGATCAAACATGAATCACGTTATTCGGTTAGGGGATCTTAAGAAAATTGATTGGGTATCCAATATACCACTACATAAATAGATACTTGGAAACACCCAAAAATGTATCTTAGGTTGTTGAAATATAGAAAATGATCATTTGATACCACCAGTTAAAATAATAATACTTATAAAATATACTCACATAACCTAACTTTTATTAACTCTACTAAATATTTTTATTATATTAAGCACTACCATTCAACCCTTTATCAGTGGTAAAAAAACCCTAATAGAGTGAGTACTTTTATCAATTTTAGCTAAAAAACTAATAAAAGGTACCTTTATGAGTGCTACATAAAGTGATGATAAAAGGTAGCCTTTACAAGTGCTGATAAATGTCGCCCTATATTAGTGATTTTTTCAGTGCTCATAAAGGTTTTCCCTTTATAATCCCTAAATCACTTGTTTTTAGCATGTATAAAAATATATCTTCATAAAAAAATATTATAAAAACTCATATTTTAATATATAAATATATTTTTATTGATATATAGATAAATAATATTTTTTAAAATATTATTTATATAATAAAAAACATGTATCGACACTTAATATACAATATACTTATTGAAAATTTGTTTGTAAAGTAATTAAATAATTTTTATTAATTAATAATTTTCTAATTAGTATCAATTAATAGACATTTAACAACAATTTGATGATAGAAAACGTTAATAAATCAATTAATAACTTTAGATAAATTGAAACAAAGGCTTGAACTACAAACAACCATAAATTTTTATTTGGGATCCCATTTTGGCTCCATGAGTTATTAAATCAAAGACCAAGAAGAGATTTATACCAAGTAATCTTTGGGAGAGTGAGTCACTATTTCTTGTAAAGACCATGATTCCAGTAGGGCTGTGAGAGTTGTAACTTTATTAAATTGGAAATAGATACAAGGAATCAAGTCCTAAAGAACCAGATAGTTTATTAGTCTTGGTAAACTAGATACATACTTGAATTTCATAATAAAATTAAAAACATAAAATACAACATGGAATATTATTTTAGTACACCATTATTCCCTTTAGAATATCCCTACATATCAAACACAAAACACTTACCGATATCCTGGGAAAAATGAAACAAAATAAAGTGGTGAACTCAGATTCTTAGTAAGGGTAAGTGTACAATGTAATATATCTTTAATAAATAGGTCATAATAAATATGGAAAGGTAAATATCTAAAGACACATGCCATTTAATTAATAACTTGAACAAGAAGAGTAATATGATAGGAATAAATGATGACTATATAATTCCACATAAATAATCATATGATATTGAAAGTTATACATGTATATCCTAGCTATTTTAATAATCACATGGACATTAATGACTAATTTTATAATTATGGAATGCATAATTCTAAACATCTAAAACTTACCGTCTAGGCCTCATGCAAAGACATATTACATAAATGGGTAAGGCCTAAACCATCACCCATGATAGTTCATCTCATGAGATCTACCGATTAACAGAGGGGATATAATGGGAACCATCAATTACTTACTAAGTCCAATGCATTTCCTGTATGAATAAAAAATATAACTGAATATACATGACTTAACAAAATCAATAACTGTCTGTATTGGAAGAACTAGTCATACAGAATATCAATGCTTTCCCCAATAAAACTAATCAAAAACCATACAAAGAAATATAATAAATGGTATAATTAGAGTAAATACTCAATATAAGATTCAAAATAGTATTTTTTTCAAATATGAATATACTTTAAAGATATTACTAGAATTGTTTTTGAGAAAAATACCCTTTTTACTTTGAAATAATTTTTAAAATCATAAAACTTCACATGTAATGAACAAATAATTTTATTTCAAAATAACCTTATGAATTTTTAAATGAAGCTTCAAACAATTTATTCATTATGATGGTAGGAAATATCATTCAGGTCATGTAAGTTAAACAATTTTCTTATAAAAAATTTGTAAGAAAAGACAAAAAGTACCGCATTCGGAAACAATAAAAAGATTCCTTTTAAAACACTTTGTAAAAAGTAAAACATTGTTAAAAATGAATTTAAAAAATAATTAGAGAACAATAAAAACATTTTTTTTAAAAAAATTATAAAACATGTACATGGAATAGAAATATTCCTTAGTTGATAATAAATAATAAATAATCCCGAATAATGATGAGATTATGAAATTAACCCTTACCACTTGGGTTTCTTTTGAATCATAAGATCCATGAATGAAATAAATTAAAGTTAAGAATTAAATACCATGAATACAAATATATTCATGATATAATATATCAAAGGGTCCGTATATACACCACAAAAAATAAATAAGTGGTGAATATGACATATCGCTCACAGAAGTAAAAGTGAGACGAGAAACCCTTACCTCATGTTCAAATTATTTCAAATGTGTTTGAAAATTATATATAATAAATATAGATTTATTATAAATTTATTACAGGAACATAATAATATTTATTATACCATATATAATATTTTATCATCTATTTATAAACAACTCTATGTTAAAATCATTATTTCAGGTGATAATCACTTCATTTTTCATGAATGTTTTGATTTGGTACTTATGGTCTCTATACTTTTGTTATAGTACCATCATATACATAATATTATTAATGGTATAAATATAATATGATATATGTATATATATATATTAAATATATTTATAATTATATTAATCTATAAAAGATAGATATAGTAAAATGAATTACATCGCTCATGGAGAATGAAGGTCTTACGTATACATAAACATTGTTTTTATTTTTTGATGGATGGAACAAAAGAATGGTAAAGAATAATTAAACTTTTAAAAATAATTATTATGTCATATATATCATATATATTCATTAGTTCTATATTTATAATCATCCAGGTACATTAGTGATGTAAAATAAATTACACCACTACGTGGAGATGGTAAGCCCTGCATATGCACGAGCGATATTTTCACTTTTCATAGGATAGAAGAGTGATGGAATATGGTTTTCCCATTATTATAATAATATTTACATATAATAATGATACTGGGTTTATTATTATATGAATATTAAAACACATGATGAGGAAGTAGAAGAAGAAATGAACTTAAAAGAGTCGGTAAAGACGATTACCTCTTCTTCGGGGGGCTCCTTTTAGATTACTTCTTAAGGGACATTGGGTTGCTATTTTGGATGAAAAAAAACTTGGATAAGGATGTTTATAAAATAAATTAACAAGGATTTGTTTTGAGTTATATGGCTCAATGTTTGAATAAGTGAGGGAGGAGGTTCCCTTTTATAATTGAGGTGAGAGAAACTTTTGGAATTTCACAAAAAAAATAATTATAAAAAATTAATTATCATGTATAATTCCTAAAAAATGAAATTTATTAGAAGATAAGGTGCTATGGGTTTTTAATCCCATAAAAAACATAATTTATACAAGTTCTAGTTTTAATTTTAAACCCTATAATTTTGATTAACCCTTAGTTAATAAATTTTAATTTTAACTATGGTAATATGGTTTTTCCATATTAAAGAGTTGTAATTTTTATTTATAAAGTTAAAATTGGAACATAATGAAAAAATTATGAAATCTTAGACAATATCATACACACCTTGTATTATTTCAATATTTTACCATTTTTAAATAATTTAATAAAATATTATTTTGATAAAATATCATTTTTGATAACTTTGACACTACTCATTTAATTTGACTTCAAATACATCAATAAAAAGGAGGAAAGAGAATATTATTCATTATAAAATCTATAATTTTTCATATATATATATATAATTCATTATACACATTAACCCATTCAAATTATTTCAAAATTAATATTTTAAAAATCATTTATTTTATTTTTTTGTTTATTAAAAAAATATTGTATTAGCATTTCAAAAGCATTTAGGAAAATTATATAATTTATAAAAATTAAAAATAAGTTTCTAAAATAAAAATAATTTCATTATTCTCAAAAATGACATTTATTTTCATTTATATATTTCTTTTATCGATATGTGGACACATAGAATATATTAAAAACAAAGAGAGTAATATTTTCTAACTATCTTTGATTTAAATAATATACAACTAATT
The DNA here is from genome assembly GCA_963277665.1 of Viscum album. NCBI lineage: Eukaryota > Viridiplantae > Streptophyta > Magnoliopsida > Santalales > Viscaceae > Viscum > Viscum album. Next base: position 47,731,253 of record OY728152.1, on the reverse strand, counting down.
TCCAAGGAGAAGTGTTAATTAAACAAGTAAAATTATATAATATAGTTATAATATTATAATAATATTTATAAAATAAAATTTTTATAAGTTTTGGATATTTTTTCACCATTATCTTCTAGTTTTAACCCCCTGTTAACTTTTTGACAATTACCACACTATTAAAATTTTATACTCTCTAATGGTTAATAATGACACTATAAAATTAAATATGATCCAAAAATGGGAAAATATATATGAAATTAACCATATCCAATTAATTTCTCTAAATATAGTACTTTTAGAAAATTTATATCATTTAATAAAATATTATTTATTATAAAATATCAATATTTTCAATTTTTAGAACAACTCTTTACTTTGACTTCAATAATATTATGAAAATACTTATAATTAAAACAAAATATTTTATTATATCCCTAAAATATCACCATCAGAATTATCACTAGTTCAACTATTTTAACTAGTCGGCCCAGTCCACTAGAACAGGCCAGGTTCCTGTGGAACTTGCACTGTTCCACTGGAACGTGGCCTGTTCCAGTGGACTTGACCGATCAGTACAAGTAGTGGAAACAAAGACCATAATTTAAAAACATAGCATGGTAATATAGAAATTTTTTATATAAAATTATTTATTTCAAATTATATTAACTTTTATATTTTAAATATCATTTATTTGATTTTTTTCATTAGTTGAATATTTACTATGTAAGCATTATGTATGCATTTAAAGTAATAATTTCTTCACTAAAAATTATAAATAAATTACCAAGATTAATATATATATTTTAGAATTAAAAATAATATTGATATTATATTATATCCTCTTTATGACTGCGTATTAAAAATATTCTATTTATTAGAAACAAAAGTGTGACATATTTGACTTTTCTTGAAAAAAATACTATAAAGGTCACAATCTCATCTATATAGACATATAATTCCATATAATAGAATATTGGATGATTATAGAAAAAATATAATCATAAAATAATATTAATGAAAGTTTTAGCATCATTTTATAGTCCTTATCATTTTATTTTTAACTTTAATTACCCGATTTACCCTTTACTCTGGTAATAAAAATTACTAAGGTTACTATTCATGTTGAAAAAAAATAAAAGGGGCCTCCTTACTAAATTTGAAAAAATTAAATCCAAATATTGATACCATTTTAAAAATTTAAAACCCATATGTTTAACAATTTAATTTAAAATTAAACCAACAAAACGCAATTAAATATATATTTTTTTTTCAGAAAAAGGCCCTTTTTGAGTATAAAAATATTTTTATTCCAAATTCAATCATGAAATTGATTATAGTTAAAATAATTATATTATTAATAATTTAATATAAATATTTCACTTTTAAATAATTTTAAAATAAAATTTATCTTTAAAAATTGTCGAAATAAAAATACGATTTTCAATAAAAATCGGAATTTTCAGTATTTACTGGAATATAAATATATTCATAAAAATATAAAAATTTCAACCTAATATAATTTTTATATTAAGATTTAAAAAATGATATTATTTTTTATAAAATAAAATTTATATACGTTCCATAATTTAATTATAAAATTTTCTCATAAAAAATAATAAAAAAATTAAAAAATGTATTTCTGAAGCATAAAATAACTTTACTAAAATTTGAGTACTTATTTTATAAGAATTAATAAATTAATTTTTATTTAGTATATCCTTTACGTATATTTCATAATTTGGGTAATATTATTCATACCTACCGATTCAAATAATAATATTTCATGATTCATTTAAGCTCAGTGTTGTGTGTCGTATACGTTATCTAACATAGTGTTATTTTAAAATCTCAGGGTGTTACATTCTCTTCCACCTTTAAATAAATTTCATCCTAAAAATTTAATTTTTTTTTGGTAATAAAGGGTTTGAAATTTGAAATTTCATTTTTGGAAATGCCACATCGTAAAAAGGTTTAATAAAACTTCCTCTTACAGTGAGGGAAAGATAAATGAAAATCTCACCACAAAACTAGGTTTCTGAATAGGAGAACATTAGGGGGAGTGAAATAATGGATATGGAATAAAAAATAATGATTAAGTATTATTATAGAGTTATATATAACATGGTCATGAGAAATTTAACCATAAAAAACCATAAATATATGATGGGTTAAAAGGACATTGATTTCTTGGTAAGAATGATAATGAGATAATGTTTTTATTTCAAGGTCCCTTTCCTAAATTCAAGGAATTACTTTATCATTTAGACTAAGAACATAAGTAAATATAGTGACTTGATATATTTATATTTTATAGGCATATTTTTATCCTTTTATGTGATTCTATCAATTCATACTTCATCTCTTACTAAAAGAAATGAATATCAAATAAGAATTTTTATACCTAAAGCACTAAAAATAACATTTAACAAATCATTATATCAATAAAATAATGAAAATAAATTCATTATATATCTATATATTTTCCAATACCAAAATTGTTAATACAAGTTATCCAACAACACCCAAATTTAAACTTAATCCATTCCATAAATGGTTAACCTTAAGAATCATCAAAAATACGACTTCCCAAATTCAAAGTCCAAAAATTTAGAAGAAAGTTCACTAAATTTTCAAAATAAACTTAACATTAGATTCAAAAAATATTATAATTTAGATCTTAATTTTACATAATAAATATGTTAATACCTTGATCACATTAAAAACATAATGAAAACATGCATGTTTCTAAAAATAAAATCTCATGTTGTTGAATATATTACTTAAATCCAAACATGTAGTAAACTATAGCAAAGATAACATTAACAATAATATCACTAACCAATTTCATGGTCACCAATATTATCCCATAAACATCTATTTATCATTATTATCTCAAAAATAAAGCACATATTATGATTTATCTTCCATCAATCATGTGTTTTCCAGAAAGACCAACTTGCCACTGAATCACTTTTCCTAGTCATCATTACCATTCAACATATGCTCTCAAATACATAAAGAAATTGTACTGAATTACAATACTTATACATTTAATTATTATTATAACCATAATTTTATTACTAAAATACTCCTGTAACATAATTTTTAAATCCAAACACAATCACATTAATCCTTCCACTTCATTCTTAAACCATTAATTAGGATTCATCATCTTATTCTTTAATTCCTCATTCATTTCATATGTCATTTTTAGTCTCTTTACCATTAACAATATAATCATTACTCATACAACCTTTAAGATTCTCATCACGAGATTTCCCCCAGGAACATAAATTTTCATAATTCCCATTTTTTATAAATTTAAAACATTCTACCATCGATAATACCAGAGGGATGCCATTATTATTATACATTACATTAAGAGAACTTTTCATTTTTCCTAAGCAATTACATGATTTATGTCATTCATTTCAACACACAAATAATTTTCATGTTCCATTGATACACTCTCCTGGCTGTCTCCTTCCACATTTCTGGCATGAAATAAATCAAACCTTCTTTCCTTCAAGGCCTCCACTTTTTAAGCTCTTGGTGGTGTCCATCCTTCCCTTCTTTGGTGTGTCCAATAGTTGGTCAAGGTGAAATTTTTTAATCTTATATCATGTTAACTTATTCATAATAATCAAAATATCCTTCACCCTAGTCATAATCCCATTTAGTTTCTCATAAAAACATTGTTTATTGTATTCAACATTAACATGTTTCCTTTTGTTTCCATCCATTCACTAAAACCAAAAAATCATAGTGTGAGATAGACTAATCATAACAAGAAATAACATAGTCATGACGAATAATTTATAGGAAGTCTAAATTGGGAAAAATTACTTTAAATATACACCACTATAGGTTTAACCAAGTTTATTCATATTTATCATCTATTTAAATCCTTTATGATGATTTTTAAAGAAAATGAGAGTTAACAAAAGCATATCCCTCAAAAGTGTCAGACCAGGTGCATAGTAAGGCTTATTGTTGTATTCCAGGTAACACTTGAGTCAAGAATGACATGTTTTTTTTAAATTTATTACCCCTAGGTACATCTATGGAAAAACCACATCCACTTGTAGTATCCCGATAGTGATGTATTACTAGAAAAAACCACACAATATCTTTCTTACCAAAACTTTAGGTTATTATTATATACTTATACTCAATACCAATCATAGGGTTATATTCCCAAATATATGTCTTCCAAAATCTAGTTCCCAATGTTTCTACTAAACTTCCTATGATACCAACTATAAAAACCTCAACCATAGTATCCCAGAGTCATTTTAAACTTTATTAAGTTTTTACTAGATACAATAAATCATATCCCGAATGACTGAATAGTTCAGTAGTCTTGTAAACTATATAAATACTTTAATTTCTCATTAAAATTAAAATAATAAAATAAAAAATAGTATATGATTTGAGTACACCATTTTTCCATTTATCATATCCCTACATATCAATCAAAAATCACTTCTTGGTATCCTTTAAAAAAATGAAACATAAGAAAGAGGCGAGCTCAGATACAGCGATCCTAGATTCTCATACATGGATATTATATTTTTTAGAAGAATATTCATTAGATTATACAAACACACACCTGACAACCATAATAGTTTATTCCTTTTAAAAACTTAGAACATAATATTCTTAATTTTGGGAAATATCCTCAATGACTCCCATAAAGATCATACCCATTAGTACTCTTCACATACATATCCTACATAAACATTTTTTCAGAACCTAGGGAAAGTAAACATAAGAAATGGTGATATTAGATGCTCAATAAGTTAAAAAATGGGAGATATATAAGAATAACATGAACATAAGTGTGTGATAACAAAATAATAACATTTAAAAACAATACCCTACATATCAAAGATAATCATCATGAGTCATGGAATAAATATGGGAAATTCATAAAACATGAATCATATTGAAATCAAATATCACGAGGCATTAGAACCTGACATTAGAATGATGCATGGAATTTGTAATATACACATCAGCTTATAACACTGCGAATATGTATAAATAGAAATAGGTTCACTCATTAAGTTAAATACATGAAATCAGGCCCTCTCATAAACTTATGGAAATGAAACCAGGTCCATGCATATAATTTTGAATCATGTATCCAGGTTCATGAATAAAATTGTGAACAAGTAATCAGGCTCACCCAAAACATTGTGAACATGTAATGATGTTCATTCATAACATTTTGTACATGTTACCGGGTTCATGCATAATATCATAATAGTAAAGGTTCACTCCCAAAACCATCATACTATACAAAGTACTTTACTATACTGAGTTTACTTCACATTCCAGCCATGTCTTACTACACTAGGTTAAATCCTCGTTCCAACCATGTCTTACTATATCTGGTTCACTCCTTGTTCTATCCATGTCAATATCATGAGATATATGAGTTTTACCCAATGTATTGGAGCATTATCTGGGTGCACCCATCATGTATGATATAACAGTGTCACCTAATGCTATTTAGTCCACCCTATAATATAAGTAGTAATGGGCTTACCTGGTGCTATCTATGCCTCCCCATCGTATGAGTAACTTATAATAACCACAACATGACTAAAGTACAACGATATTTCATTTCATTATAAAACCAATCATTATTCCCTTTATAACTTGATTAACCCATGTAAAATAAATGGGTTTCATGTTAATATATTTTAAACATGATTGAACCATGGAAACGAAATGAGTTCTATAACAATCTCTTTGAAACATGATTAACCAGTTTTAGATAAAAGGGTTTTATAACAATCTATTTGAAATAATCTTATTCCATTCAGAGAAATAATGAGAATGGAGTTTTAAAAATCATTTAATATTTTTAAGGAAAACATCCTTTTCATTTGAAAAACACTTTTTTAATACATAAAATTTTTTGAAAACGTTTTTTCTAAAAATATATTTCAAAAATTATAAATTAATATTTTAAAATCAATTATTTTTTAAATAAAACATTGTTTTAAATCTATTTATTTGAAAATGAACTTAAAATATCATTTAAAAAAATGAAAAACATTTTTAGAAAACATGGTTTTGTAAGAAAATAGATTTATGATGAATGGAATAAATAAATTAATATTTTAATATATGTGATTTATATACACCTTGTTAAATAATGTAGTTTCATAACATTATGTATGTCTCAAAGAAGGCAAATTGAGGCAAAACCCGTTTATTATTTTGGTAAGTTTTGAACCGTAAACCCCGTGAAAGAGTGATCCTCAAATGGATTTTTTTTAATACCATTAATTTTAAGTAGAATAATTATAAAATATATTCATGGACAGTATATAAACCCCATATAAGAAATTGGAGTTGAATATAGAATGTGAATTAGAAAATTAAAAAGTGAGATGGAAATCCCTTACCTTAAGTCTTGATTTTCACTATACTTGTTCAACCTACTGTATAATAAATATAAGTTTATTATACATATATTACAGAACCATATTAATATATATCATACCATATATTATTTTATTATAACTCTTTTAATACCTATTTATTAACAATTTTATATTAAAGTTGTATTTCATGTAATAACCACTTTGCTTTTCATATATGTTTTAACTTGTAATTTATGGTCCTCTTACTTTGATCATTATTTAATAAATTTGAAAATGTAAGAATGATATAAATTTATTATATATCTAGTATATATTTATTTATATTAATTCATAAAAATTAGTGATATAAATGAAGTACACCATTCAAGGAGATGGTAGGTTGTACATACGCATGGACGTTGTTTCCATTTTCTTATCGTATTGAAAGAAAGAAAGGTAAATGCTATATATATGTATATATATATATATATTATCATTATGGTTTCATTTTTATGTCATATATATTCCATATGTTTATTAAACTAATCCTTAATACATTTCATGTAAAGCGTAAATGAATTACATCGCTTCGCGAGATGGTAGTTCATTGTACATGCAGACGACATTATCGTATTCTCATAAAATCAAAATAATGAATTTATGTGTGATATAAAAATTAAAAAAATCATAATATAATAATAAATGTCATATATATTACATATACTCTATAAATATATCATTATTATCAACTTTTAAAGGTATTAATGGAAAAAACGAACTACATCAGTTCGTGAGGCGGTAGTCCACCATACCCACAAATGATGATTTCGTAACCCATTTGATGGAAGTGTGTGAAGTTTTAGGTCATACCCTTAACATAAAAACATTTAAATATATTTAATAAAATTACTTTATTATATTATCATTTCATTATAATAATTTAATGAGGTGGAGGAAGATATAAAATAAAAACGCTCATTGAAGATAGTTACCTCTTCTTCAAGTATCATCCTTAGGTTTGGAATAAAGCCTTGATTGGTTGGATTTATGTCAAAAAAGGATCCTATGATGAGTTTATGGAAGTTGGGAAGTTATTTTTATAGTGTTTGGTTGATCAAAATTTATTTAGAGGTGCGAAGAAGGAAGGAGAGTGAGTGCCCTTATATAATTGAGGAGGAGTGACATTCTTATAAATACCCAAAAGTATTCATTATTGGGTGGTCTCCCTTACCTAATGTCCCTCAAAAATTAAAAAAATAATGGTTTTTAGAGTTTATTTGGTCTATAAAAACCTCCACTACACAAAATAAACACATTTTTCAAGTTATTCCTTAGTCTTTAAGTTTACTCAATTTTATCCTTATAGTTTTTACCAAGGTAACTTGTATATTTGCATTTACCTAGGTAATTTATCCTTTAATATTATAATTAAAATGAAAACTAATAGTAAATTTATACCTTATTATTATAAATATAAATAAAAATTCATTAAATAAAAATCCCATCTGCATGTAAAATTTATTTTAATGCAAACATATGTAATGCACAAAACCTCGTTTTAACCTTAATCGTGTTAATTAATTTTAACTGCTTTCACTAATAATTATGGTAAAAAATTAAGTTAACCTTATTAGATAATATAAATTATTCTGATTAAAAATATGGAATCCATTTTTCCAAATTACATCCAAATAATTGGATGAATTTATTTTAAAATTAGTCCTGCAGACACAACGAGAAAGCGGGTTTTTATAGAAAAATTGATAACAAGTTTACAAAGTTTTTATATCCAATTTCAATATGAAAATTATTCCAATTAACTAAATTGGATTAATATATGTATAATTGAACTAATTATACTTTAAAAACAATTTAAAATATAATTTAACATTGTAAATAATTTAGGTGAAAAGATAGATTTTTTATTTAAATTCAGTATTTTTCACTATTCCTTGAAAAATGAAAATTTTTAGAAAAATCCCAAAAAACAATCATAATTTAATAATGTTATTCATATTTTTTAAAAAAATATTTTATGAAATTAGTTCTATAAAATTTTTGAAATTTATTTTCAAAATAAGTGGGCCATAAAAAGGAAACAAAACTACTTTTAAAAAAAATGGGCTATAAGAGTAAATTGGATTTATTATTATCTCTTGTCTAGAAAGAATATAATATGAATTTTAAATATTTTATTTAATATATGATATATAAATTTTATTAAAGTCATTAACTAGAAGTTATCTAGTTAATTTATTGATATAAAACAAACTTGTGCGTATAAAAATAGTTTTTCAGAGAATGTTTTCCTTTTATTTTGAAAAGGGGTTTTATTTTTATTTTTAATTAATTGGAAACAAAATAATTATTTTTATATACTTATGTAAACCATATTTTTATAATATATTTAATCTTTTTTATAACCAATATTCCAATAGTTGGTGATAACTATCATATTAAATAATAATATTTTAATAATATGTCACATTTCATTTAAACTTATTGTTGCTTATAATGCAGTCTAAGCTTGGTGTTGCATATAATTCAATCTAAAATAAATGTTTTATGTAACTCAATATAAAAATATTGTTTCTTGTAAAGAAAAATATCAAAAGTATTAAATTAATTTTGAAAAAAAAATATTCCACAAAATCTCAGGGTGTTACATTAGATACCCAATAAGGGTATTTAGAGAGTGGAAGATATCATAAATAAATAAGGCATAATAAATATGGAAAGGGAAATAAATAAAATCACTTACCATTTAATCAATAACCTGAACATTAAGAATAATATGGAAGGAATAAATGATGATAAAATAATTCTATATAAATAATCACATGAGGTTGAATCTTATCCATGGATGTTCTAACTAATAAATTAATCCCATGGACATAAACAAATAATTTAGAAATTATGTAATGCATAATTTGCATATTTGAAATATATTGTTGAGGCCTCATGCTAAGTCATCTTACATAAATGGGTAAGTCGTCATCCAAGACCAGAGCTAGTTTGTCCCATGAGACCTTCCGATGCATCGAGGGGATATAGAGGTCTCTTCCCATCACTTAATAAGTCCAATTAATTATTCATATGAATAAATAATACAACTAAATCAAAATTCCTTAAAAAATAAATAAATTTCTATATTGGATGAACTATTCATACAGAATATCAATACTTTTCCTAGTCAAACTGGCCATAAACCATCCAAAAAATATGATTAATTGTATCATTAGAGTAAATCCTCAACATAATATTCAAAAAATTATGTCTTCATATATGAAAATACTTTAAAGATAATAATGGAATATTTCTTCAGGAAAATACCCTTTTTACATTGAAAATAATTTTTAAAATATAAAAATTGTGTACATAATAAAGAAATAATTTTATTTTAAAATAACCTTGTATACGTGAAAATGAAGCTTCTAATAATTGAGGCATAATTATGGTGGGAAATTTTATTCATTCCATTTAAGTTAAAACATATTCCTTTCACACTTTTGTATAAAAAGTCAAAAATAACCTCATTCGGAAAATTACATGAAGATTCCTTCTAATTTTTTTTTTAAAAATTAAAAAATGGGTAAAAATGAATTTAAATGATCATTGGAGAATATTTAAAAAATAAAAAAAATTATAAAACATGTGAATTGAATAGAAATATTCGTCAACTGAGACTTAAAAATAAGCAATCCTGAATAATGATGAGACTGTGAAATCAAACCTTACCACTTGGGTTTCTTTTGAATCGTAAGACCCATGAAATAAATCACTTCAAATTAAACTTTAAATAACATGAGTAAAAAAATATTCATGATATAATATATCAAATAAGAATTATATACACTGAATAAAATAAATAAGCGGTGATGTCTCACGAAAGTAAAAGTGAGATGAGAAATACTTACCTTGGGTTTGACTTCCTTAAAATATGTTCAAACCTCCTATATAATAAATAAATATTTATTATAAATTTATTAAAGTACCTTACTCATATGTATAAATCCATATAAAATATTTTATCATCTATTTATTAACATTTCTTTGTTAAAATTGTTGTTCCATGTGATAATTGTTTCATTTTTCATGTATTTTTTGATTTGGTAGTTCTGTTACTTGTAATTTTATCATGGATCCATAATCTAAAAAATATTATTAATGTTATAAATATTATATATATTTAATATATAGATAATTATATTCATTCATAAAACATAGGGATATAAAAATGAATTACATTGTTCATGAAGATGGTAGGTGGTATGTATGCATGAAGGCTATTTTCATTTTTTGATGGATGGAATGAAATAAAGTTATAGAATAATAAACCTTTTAAAAATAATTATTATATCATATATATCATATATATTCATTAATTCCATATTTATAATCATCAAAATTAAAGTGGTGATGAAAAACGAATTACATCACTACGTGGGCACAATAAGTCGTAAGTACACTTGATCAATGTTTTGTCTTTTATTAGGATGGAAAAGAGATGGAATATGGTTTTATTATAATTATAATAAATTCTCTATATATTGATTATACTAGAGTTTTTATTTTAGGATGATTACAACACATGAAATAGAAGTGGAAGAAGAAATAAACTTGATAGAGTGGGTAAAGATGATTATCTATTCTTCGGTGGATCCCCTTTAGATATTTTATTAAGGGACTTAGGGTTGATATTTTGGAGGATAAAAAACCTAAAAAACTAAGATAAGGATGTTAAAAAAATAAATGGACAAGGATTGGTCGATCTAGATAGATTAATGTGGTGCGAAGAAGTGAGGAAGGTAGTACCTTTTTTGTAATTGAGGTGAAGGAAATTTTTAGAATTTCTCAAAAGATTAAATTAAAATAAATTAATACTCATGTAAAATGATTCAAAATGGGAATGGATTCGAATATAAGGTTGGATGGTGTTGTAATCTAGTCAACTAATAGAATTTATACAAGTTTTTATGTGATTTTAAACCTTATCATTTTGATTAACCCTTAGTTAAAGGTCAAGTCCACTCCGAAGCAGGAAAGGTCCAAGGCAGCAATGTTAATTGTCACGTCCCATCCCTCGAGGCCCATGTCATGACTATCCCAATCCCACCTTCCATAGGCCAGGGCCTGGTGACTAGTACCGAAAGGTGTATTCCCTAAAATTGGGAAGTCATTTCCTTTATAACCTGAAACTCACACAACTAAGCACAAAGCAGGATACAAGTACAACGTAAAACTGTATAGTAAACAGGATGTGTACAGAAAGAAAAAGGGGCTAGAATACAAGCCCAACTGAAAATTATAAATAAACTGAAAAGTACAAGTAAAACTGAAAATAGCTCCTCTGAACACCCGACTCGGCTCGCTGGGTCCGGCCCGGCCCGCCGACGCGTCCTGACTCACGATGGGTGGCCCACGCTGGGTGGGCCGCTGGCCTGCACTGGCTTGCTGTTGGGTGGCCCTGTGGTGGGTTCCTCCCTAGTCGCCACTCAAGGAGGAGGCACCCCTTGGGTACCCCGAACGGCTGGGCCGTTCGGGTTGGGAAGCTGACCGGCCGGTGCCACGTGGTGCCGGAAGCTGGTACGTAGGACCCCTGGCCCCACTCGGCTCCCCGAATGTCCAGACACCCAGACCACTCACGTGGTGAGATCACGCACCGCGCTGCCATCGGTGGCCGACAGTGAGTCGGCTTCCCTCCTTCACCGTTGTGGCCTCGTGTCGCGGCCACTGCACTCTCGGCGTTGCGGACGTGCACCGCCACCGCCCTTTCTCTGATGCGGCCAACGGGCCACGACCCTTCTCTGGCAGCATGGTCATGCCGCCTCCATTATCACGGTTGGCCAGAGTGCGGACTGCAACTCCCGTTCCCTTCCGACGACATTCCTCGAGTCACCGGGCGCGCCCTGGTGGCCCGTTCTTCATTCCATAGACTCCCACACTTATCTTGAGACGTTTCCATCTATTCAAGACCACCACAGTTGGAAATATCTCAACCCAAAAACAAGATGTGATGAACAACAAAATCCATAAGGGTTGCAGAGAGGTCGAGCTGTGTTTGTTTGGCAAGCACTCTCCGCGATAGAACGGTAGCAATCGACATTGGTGTTCTTAATTCAAGAAGAACGACAAGAACGGGGTAATGGGTATACAAAACAACAATCCCTTCCACAATTGGTCGTTGACATCGGTGAAGAGAGGATAGGACGGACTTCGGTTCATCATCATTGAAGACGTTCCTCGTTGGGGATCCTTTGACAGAGTTCTTCGTTAGAGAAAGTGTTCTTCATTGGAGAGATTGTTTCTCCACAATTCAACCAAGATCTCCTTTGCCAACAAATCCTCCAACCAAGAGGTGAAATGCCAAATTAATAAGTTTAAGTTTATTAACTAAACTAATTGATTTGGCACATCAATGTGTGGGGAAGCCAGGAGTTACCTCCCATTAAAGGGGGAGTTCAAGAGTCGGGTGGTCCCCCCCATTGAATTCAAATTTGGAGTTCTCAAGATCGGGTGGTCCCCACCACCAAAAATCAAATTAGGAGGATTAAATTCCATAAATAAAATAAAACTAATTTATTTTATTTTCTCCCATGAAAAGCACAAAAACTAAATTTCACCCTCGACCTACTGCAGTCGAGGTAAAGGTCTCCTTAAGAGAATATCGGCATTGCGATTTCAACGGTGACCTCAAATTTAAATTCTGATCACCTGTTGAAAATTTAAAAAAACCTGCTCACACATTTACTGAACGTACTTAAAAAAAGTTCAAAAATTCATTCCAGGCACACCGGGTCTCGGAATCATGCGCCGTCAATTTTTGCAGACTTGTAATATTCCCATATAATTAAAAATAATTACATGGGAAATCTGGGTCTTTAAATTATCCCCACCTTAGGGATTTGCATCCCCGAAAGCCACGTCACAAAAACTAGGAAAACAAGTGGGGGTACTGAGCACGAATCTAAGCCTCCCACTCCCACATACTCTCCTAGAGGTTCCCATGCTGCCAACATACACGCACTAAATGTATCGGCCACCCACAAAGGACTCACTTCTGTCACTCCTTAATCTCTACTGGAACCTCCGTAAATGTCACCCCATCGTCGATGTCTAGCTCACCATGGTCGATGACGTGAGATGGATCATGCACATATCTCCTCAGCTAGGATACAAGGAAAACGTCATGCACCCGGTGCAATTGAGAGGGAAGTGATAGGCGGTAATCCACCTCGTCAACTCTACTGAGGACCTGAAAGGGTCTGATGAACCTCGTAGGTAACTTGCCACCCCGGTCAAATCTCCGCAAACCTTATCGAGGTGAGACCCATAGAAATACATGGTCACCATCCTTGAAATCCAGAGGTCTCCATCTCCTGTCGGCATAAGACTTCTTCCTGCTCTGTGTAGTCATCATCTGCTACTGGATAATCTGTACCTTCTATGTGGTAGCCCGTACCATCTCTTGTCCCATGAGTGATGACCCCCCTGGGTCAGTCCAGCATAAAGGCGATCTGCAAGGTCAGTCGTACAGAGCCTTGAAAGGTGTCATCCACCGGAATGGACTGAATGCCTTCTTTTTTATTTTATTATAGATAATATCGCTTTTAAGGATTGAAGGGGAATCCGTACATGACCCATAGGCCTAAGGCACAAGGCCTGATATGACTTGCAAATACATGACCTGAAGGCCCAGAGGCATACCATGCCCAATATATGACCCGTAGGCCCAAACCAATAGAACTGGACCTCCCCAACTTCTGCAACATTGATTGCCAAGCTCCCTACCTTTCATTTCTTGATCGACTAGCATTGCCCCGTACAAAGCTGTACAGTTCCTAGTCCCGATGCCGGTTTCCATACCCTCTCATTCTTCCAATCCGGTTAGCTCTGCATATGGTGGTTGTTATTATTGTTGCTCTGATCCTCTTATGGGGCCTGCTCTGCATGAATTAGGATACTCCATGGTCTCAATGGCCCTGTGGCCCAAAGGCCTTTGATGGCCTAAAGGCCCTTGAGACCCGTAGGCCCAAACCGGTGGCCTGAAGGCCCTGTGGCCCGAAAGGTTACATCCTAATGGTGGAGTGATAGTTGTTGTTGTATGAAAACTCCACCAAGGTCAAGTGATCCTCCCATATGTGACCAAAGTTGAGGATGAAAGAACGTAGCATGTCCTCAAGGGTCGAAATGGTCCGCTCAGTCTGGCCATCCGTCTGAGGAGGGAAGGCGGTGCTCAAATGAAGTTTCATCCTGAAAGCCTCCTCCAACCCCTTATATTTCCGGGGAGTGAAACATGCATCATTATTGGAGACAACAGTAATGGTTACTCCATGTATCCAACAATATCTAGCACATAGAGGCTTCCCAAGCTCTCTACTGAACCCTGCTCTCTGATCGTTAGGAAGTGGGCCGACTTGGTGAGTCGGTCGACGATCACCTAGATAGAATCATGACCCCTGGATGTACGTGGAAGTCCTGTCATGATGTCCATGGATATCCCATCCCACTTACACTCTGGGACCTCTAAAGGCTGAACTAAGCCTACTGGTACTTGATGCTCTGCCTTCACTTGCTAACAAGTCGGGCACCGAGAGACAAACTCTGATACTGATATCTTTATTCCCAGCCACCACTGCTGTCGTCGGAGGTCCCGATACATCTTCGCCACTCCTGGATGTACTGTGAGAGGGGATGTGTGGAACCTCCTGAACACTTCCTCCCGATGCGACACTGGTACCACGGTACATCCTCTGAAAAGGACGACGTGCTCCCCACCTTTAAAAAATCCATCAGGTGCTTGTCCTGTAGATATCTGAACATGTCGAGCCTTGCAATCAGCGTCCCCATGCTTCACCTCCCTGACTCGCTGAAGAATTGGGGGAGTAACTATAAGAGACTGAAGAAATGATGCTTCATCTCATTCCATAAAGGTTATCTCTAAAGCGTTCAGCTGCTCCGTCGCCTCACCCAGCAGTTGTATACCAGATCTCCTACTGAGTGCATCTACTAGAACATTCCTTTTCCCAAGAGTATATACTATCTCAAAGTCATAGTCCTGGAGGAACTCAAGCCAATGTAATTGTCTCAGGTTCAAGTTATTTTGAGTGAAGATATATCTAAGACTCTGGTGATCATAGTAGACCGTAAAATGCTCACCCATCAGATAGTGTTTCCAACTCCTCATAGCGAAGACAACTAATACTAACTCAAGGTCATGGGTAGCGTAGTTCTGCTCATGCTGTCTCAGATATCAAGAACCATATACAATAACTACTCTCTCCTATATCAGGACACATCTGAGCTCGGTCCCAGATGTGTAGTAGTAGACTACGTACCCAACACCCTCCTCTAGAATCCTCAAGATGGGGGCACTAGTCAACCTCTGCCTCAGCTCTTAAAAACTCCTCTGGCATCTCTTCATCCACACGAAGGGTTACCCCCTCTTCATCATCACTGATAAAGGTGATGTAACTCTGGAGAAGCCTAGGAAAAATATTCGGTAGTATCTGGCCAAACCCAGGAAACTGCGTACCTCTGTCACACTCTTGGGTGGCTCCCAAGAAAGTACCACCTCAATCTTCGCTGGATCCACTGCAACTCCAGCCTCCAAGATGACAAGTCCCAAAAAGTGAACCTCTTGGATCCAGAACTATCACTTTTAAATCTTACCATAATTTTGGTGCTCTCAGAGTCTGTCCAGAACTATTTTCAAATGATAGGCATGATCCTCCTCAGTAACTAAGTAGATCAGAATGCCATCAATGACTACCACCACAAAGCGACCAAGATATGGATAAAAGATCTTGTTCATGAGTCCCATGAACACTACTGGAGCATTGGTCACTACAAATGGCATGGACAAAAACTCATAATGGAAGTACCGACATCTGAAAGCTATCTTCTACACATCCTCCTCTCGTACTCTGAGCTGGTGATAGCCTGATCTGAGGTCTATCTTCGAGAACTACTGTGCTCCCTTTAGCTGATCAAAGAGGTCATCAATCCTTGGGAGTGGGTACTTGTTCTTCACGGTCACGTGGTTCAAGCGCCAATAGTCAACACAAAGTCTCAAGCTCCCATCCACCTTCTTGGAAAACAAAATCGAGGCTGCCCAAGGAGAAACACTGGGCCGAATGAACCCCTTCCCCTGTAAGTCCTCCAGCTATACCTGTAGCTCACAAAGCTCTGTGGGAGCCATCCGATGCACTGGTGTAGATATCAGCGTCATCCCAAGGTACAATTAAATGTAAAATTCCACCTCTCTATGAGGAGATAGACACGAGACATCATCATGGAAGACATCCGCGTACTGGTCCACCACTATAGGATAGGTCACACTCTCCACATCAACCACTCAGAGGGTAAGGCTAGCCAACTGATGAGTGATCGGCTGCACTCTCCTCTAGGTAATTCTGTCATGTGATGTAAAGGCTCCCTTCTCACCAGTGAAGGTAAACCTAGTCCCATCCGTGTGGACACACCACACTTTGTGATTAATACAGTCAATCTGAGCATGGACTGTAGATAACCAGTCCATACCCAAGATGACGTCGTAAGGCCTCGACGCCGCTACTAAGAGATCCCAGCCGAAGCTCTCGCCTCCTAGAGTAATCTCACACTGTCGGCACCAGTGTATAATTGTCTAATCCCCTCCCATAGGAGTCTCTAACCATAAGGATCGAGCCAATGACTCCATCGGAATCTCCGAGCTCCGAATGAGGGTAGTGGAAATAAAATAATGATTGGAACCTATGTCTATAAGTACTGTTACAAAGTTGGAGTATACACAGATCGTACCTCATATCATCTTCAGAGCGTCGTGGTCATAGGCCTCAGCTTCCTGTAGCTGATCTCCCCCTATCCACCTACTCCTTGTGGTCGGGGTGGACCACCTGGTGGTGGTGGCGGTAACACCTCGAATCGTCGCCCACTTCCAACTACACGACCAGCTCCTCTGCCACGTCTGACTGCTCCCTGCGGACCTCCTCTATCGAACCTCTATATCTTCTTGGGAGGTCCTTTGACCGGCTTCTGATCATCTATACGGTGGGTCTGGCAGTCACGATCCATGTGACTATACCTGTCGCATGTGTAACACTGCCTACTCCTCGCATGACTGGATCTGTATCGGGTGCCCCACACAACCGACCCCGAATCCTGTGATCATCCACCTATAGGTCTGGTCCTCTTGAACCTCTATGTCATCTATCTGTTTCCAGCTGCATAAGATTCTGCTATATGACACCTGGTGGTGGTTCTTGTTGTTGGTGACTTCTCAATAAGAAAACTCTCTACTAAGAGGTCTTTCTCTAACACCCCCACCTATGTCAGGATGCTGAGAGAAATAATTGAATCCCTGATCTCCCGCGTGAGTCCCTACTCAAAGGTCTGAGCCCTAAAGAATGGGTACCGCACCATATCATTGGAGTAGCGCGAGAGTTCAATGAACCTCACTGAGTACTAAGACACATTCATGTTGCCCTGTTACAAATGAAGAAGCTCCTGTACGCGCACTACATGAAGGGTCACTAGGAAAAACTATGCCTGAAACAGGCTCTCAAAGTCAACATAGAGAAGTGTCACCTTGTCGTGAACCTTGAGCATCAAGCTCCTCCATCTTCCAGCTTCTGCCTATAGAAAACTGGCAGCAAGGATCACCATGAGATCAGCTGGTGTCCCTACTAGTTGAAAGACTCTCACCACGGCCTCCACCCAATCCTCGTCCAAATGTGGGTCCATCTTACCCCTGAACCTTTGTGGCCTCTAGCACTGGAACTCGTGCAATGCGCTCAAGCGGCGTGCACTCTTCGCTGTTGGGGCTGGTGGCATCAGTGGCCTAATGGGTAATGATACCACTGGTGCCTCCGCTAGTGCCTCTACTGAAAGAGGGCCCTACACCGAGGCCTCTTCTCTTGGTGGGATATCATCGTGTACTATACCCAGAACCCTAGCTGGCTGGCTGCGTGGAGGCATCCTGAAAGAAACAGGTGTGCCACAGTCAATAAGTTGTACCTGGTGATCTGAATCAAAGAGATCACAAAGAAAACTTTTCAAAACACACATGCAATCAATTTTTTCATTAATTGAGTCGGAAATCAGAATTTAGGGTCCTGATATATGGATATGTCGGTCACCGCACCAACACTGGATTCCCTAAACTGATAACCACACTAATAACACATAACATTATTGTCGTTAAAAGATTAGAGTCCAATGTTATATCATATAACTGACTCCTCTGATACCAATTTGTCACAAACCTTCCCCTAGCACCCATGCCGTGACAACCCCAAGCCCGCCCTCCATAGGCTAGGGGCTGGCCACTAGCATCGAAAGGCGTATTCCCTAAAACTGGGAAGACACTGCCTTTCTAACCTGAAACACACAAAACTAAGCACAAATAAGGATACAAGCACAATATAAAACTATATAGTAAACATGGTGTGTACAGAAAGAAAAAGGGGCCATAATACAAGCCCAACTAAAAAGTACAAGTAAACTGAAAAGTACAAGTAAACTGAAAAGTACAAGTAAAATTGAAAACATCTCATGTGAACACCCACCAATGATCCTACCTAAAGGGTAGGTACAACTCTCAAACGATAGTATCTGTGGTATTCCTCGTCTATGTCCACCTCCGAGCTACC
Source organism: Viscum album (assembly GCA_963277665.1). Lineage (NCBI taxonomy): Eukaryota > Viridiplantae > Streptophyta > Magnoliopsida > Santalales > Viscaceae > Viscum > Viscum album. The sequence goes on along the minus strand of OY728152.1, from coordinate 47,712,241 downwards.
TCCAGTCCTGGTACCCTCTCCCTCAGTCAGCGATGTTCGTCATCTGCACCAAACACAACAAGGTGCGGGCATGGCCCATGCAGGGGTGAGTATAACGATACTTATTAGGGGCCCCGAGACCCTCGAAGGTCTCAAAAAATTCACAAAGGATAAACCACAAATCATGAAAACAACTGATAACCCTAGTTAGGTATATGCCCATACAGATACCTAAGTTATCAAATATTCCCATCTCATTCATGAGGAAACACAAGGCTCAACTCTTTAGCAAAAATCTCATCTATTCTATAGAGGAAGGAATACCATGAAGGTAACACCACAAAGGTAAGTACCAAAAAGGTAACACCACATAGAAAAATACCCCAAAGGTATCACTAGGAAGGTAAGTACCACAAAGGTAATGCCACATCGAAGAATACCACAAAGGTAAGTACCAAAAAGGTAAAGACTCAGCTCACACCAGGTATAACTTTGGTACCTTAGTAAAGATGGTTAGATGTAACTACTGAATCATCTTACTCTATTAAGAGGAAAACCCACATAGGATCCTAAATCATCATACCCAAATAGGATCCAAGTACAGCAGACCCACGTAGGATCCTAGAGTAGTCCCACGTGGATACCTAGAGTGGATCCAAGTGGAATACTAGAACACAGACCCATGTAAGATCCCAAAGCACAGACCCACATAGGATCCCTTTCTCATGTTACACCCAACTACAGGGTTCCCGCACTAAGCTCGCTTGATTCAGGGAGGTTCTGCTCCTCAATACATGGTTCAATACTCCAACTTCCATGAATTCCCACGAAGAAGTATCCCAAAGGACTGACATGTAAAAAGGGTCTCAATGCAACAGACAGTGCGTCAATCGGATTCCCGGTCTGTAAGTTATTGGCCTTTTAGTCCTGAGGTCCCAGTTGGATTCTTGTTCGTTCCAACCAGGATATACCCCAACTTTATCCAAAACTAAATTGTGGAATTCCAAAAGAAACATCTTGATCCCAGGTTTCTGGTTCCGTAGAAGGTTCTTCAAACGAATGCCCATAGCTCAAGTTATAGTTGAAAGAGTGGAAAGGGGCCAAAACTGGTCCGGGTCCGGTCAGACCCGGTTGGACCGACCCGGCCCGACACGGGTCTGGACCTGGGTCCGACCCAGCTCGCTGGGTTTGGTTCTGCCCGCTGGGTCCGGTCTGGCCCTCCGGCACGGCCCATGATGGTTGGCCCAAGCTGGGTGGCCCACGCTAGAAGGCTCGCTGCCCACGCTGGCCCGTGGCTGGGTATCCCCGCAGTGGGGTCCGCCCTAGCCACCACCCAAGGGGGAGGTTCCCCTTGGGTACCCCAAACAGCTGGGCCATTCGGGTTGGGAGGCCGACCGGCCAGCGCCACATGGCACCGGCAGCTGGCATGCAGGAACTCGGGTCCCGCTTGGCTCCCCAGATGGCCGGACGACCAGCCCACCCGCACGGTGCGGTCACGCACTGCACCACCACCAGTAACCGGAAGTGAGCCGACCACCCACCTTCACTGTCGCGACCTCGTGTCGTGGCCCCTGCACGCCTGGCAGCGCGGACGCGCGTCGCCGCCCCCCTTGCACGGTCGGCCATGCGTCAGCCACCGCCCTTGTTCCACCGCGACCCTTCTCTGGTGGCATGGCCACACCGCCGCCACCATCACGGCCGACCAGAGTTTCGGCAACCACTCTCGTGCCCTTCCAGCGACGTTCCTCGGGTCACTAGGCGCGCCCCGGTGGCCCGTTCTTCATTCCGTAGACTCTCGTACTCTTCTCAGGATGTCTCCATCGATTCAAGGCCACCACAGTTGGAAATAGATCAACCGGAAAACAATCCATGAGGAAAAAAAAATCCACAAGGGTTGCGGAGAGGTCGGTCCGTGTTCGTTTGGCCCGCACTCTCTGCGTTAGAATGGTAGCAATCGACATAAGTGTTCTTAATTCAAGAAGAATGATAAGAACGAGGTAAGGGGTATACAAAACAACAATCCCTACCTCTATTGTTTTTTTACGTTGGTGAGGAGAGGAAAGGACGGATGTTGGTTCGTCGTCATTGAAGACATTCCTCGTTGGGGATACTTTGACAGAGTTCTTTGTTAGAGAAAGTTTTCTTCGTTGGAGAGATTGTTTCTCCACAATTCTCGTAAGCTCTCCTTTTCCAACAAATCCTCTAACCAATAGGTGAAATTCCAAATTAATAAGTTTAACTTTATTAATTAAACGAATTGAGTTGGCACATCAATGTGAGGGGAAACCAAGAGTTACCTTCCATTAAAGGGGGAGTTCAAGAGTCGGGTGGTCCCTATAATTGAATTAAAATTTGGATTTCTCAAGCTCAAGTTTTCCCCACCACCAAAAATCAAATTGGGAGGATTAAATTTCATAAATAAAATAAAGCTACTTTATTTTATTTTCTCCCATGAAAAGCACAAAAACTAACTTTCACCCTCGACCTACTGCGATCGAGGTGAAGGTCTCCTTAAGAGAATATCAGCCCTATGAGTTCAACAGTACCCTCGAATTTCAATTCTGATCACCGGTTCAAAAGTTACAAAAACCCTCTCACATGTTTACTGGACGTACTTAAAAAAGTTCAAAAATTCATTCTGGGCACACCGGGTCTCGGAATCACGTGCCGTCAATTTTCACGGACTCGTAATATTCCCATATAATTAAAAAAATTAAATTGAAAATCCGGTTCTTTACATTAATGATTATCAATAAGGCTCTCTCATAGTCAGAATGGGAAACTGCTAATGATTCTGATTATGGATATGGAAATTAACTTTCATTTTATGATTCTTAAACTGGTTTTCTATACGAGGGCTTATCTCTTTGTTTGACCTCGTCTGATCTAGTGTTATTTTTTCTTTTATTTAATAAAAGGTAAAGATCTTTGCTTCTATCTATATCTTTTTCATAAATATAATATTTTCTCACAAAAAGAAATAAAAAACCATTTTTGAATAAAAAAATATTTTTGAAGTATAAAATTACTTTACTAAAAATTTTGTACTTATTTCATAAGCATTGATCGATGAGTTTGTATTGAGTAGGTCCTTTACAAATATTTCATAATTTGGTTAATACTATTTTTACTCACCAATTTAAATAATAATATTTTTTGATTCATTTAATCCTAGTGTTGTGTGTCATATACACTATCGAACATAGTTTTTTTTAAATATTTGGGTGTTATAATTTTTTATCTCAAAAAAGGCCCTATAGGCCTAAAAACATTAAGTTTTTAGTTGAGATAACCTAATTTTATAATATTTTATGGGATTTGAACTTCGTTTAAGAAGGTTTCTTGTCCTTTTTTAGTGAAAACTGAATTTATTCTTAGTACTTACACTCATATGAATATTATGGTGTTGAAATTTTACCCTTTTCATATTTTATAGTTTTTTATACATAAATATATGCATATATATATAATAATTTCACTATATAAATAAATATTTAAACATATTTACATGTAAAATGTATTTTTTAACATATAAAGCATATGGAGATAACTATTATCTATTTTATTTTAAAATATATATATATACATTTTAATTACCTTATAAAAGTTTATGGATATGTTTATACCAATATAAATGTATATATTATTATATATAAATATATATGTGTGTGCTTGTGTGTGTGTTAATAAACAGATATATATATGTAAAATATATGAATATATATATATTAAAATAAGTATATATTTCAAAATATATACACACATATATAGATATATATATGTATCAATATATGACAAGTAAAATCTATTGGATTAGTGGTTAGGGTATTTTTTGAGATTACAATGGGTTGGGGTTAAAATACCACAACTTACAAATTAATTCTAGATTTAAGGGGGTGGGGTCACATGAGTGTGGTGGGGATAATAAGTTGTGATCACATAAGTGTGGGTTCCCAGATGGGGTGGTGTCACACGTGTGGTGTGGGTAGTCAAAATATTTTTTCCATATTTTAAAAAAATATTTCAAAAAGATTATTTTTTAAAAATATATTTCGAATTTTTTTCCATGCTAGAAAAATATCACTCATAAAAGATCCTTTTATGAGAACTAGTTTGTAGCTCTAATAAAATCCCCCTTTTATTAGAATTTTTTTAGTACTGATAAAAGAAAACAGGTTTTAAGGATGCTTACAACATCAATAATTTTTTTTAGCACTAATAAACATGAATTCTAACACTGATAAAAGTCTAACATGTAGTAGTGTAACATCCAATTATATTATCAATCATGAAATAAACTCCATATTTAATTTACAATAAAGATAATGTTTTTATACTCTTGAATTAATTATCTCAATGCTTATCCATTCAAGAAGATATAAGATGATATATATACATTAATAATATTATAGAAATAAAATGCCTATAAAATTCTTAGAGAAAGGAATAATTTTATTTGAGATACCATCATTGAGTGTAATATAATAACATTTGTAAACTTATTTTTTATAGTAAATATAAATGTTTTCATAGAAAATAACATTAAATTAGACTCAATTGTAGGATGAGAGAAGTATATATGGTTTAACCACACCACCAATTAAAATTAATTCATATTAATAAATCATTTGATGATACGTTTACATCCATACCCTCCTTACCATCCTCATTTCCATATAAAATTATTATTTTAATGTTATTATTACATATTTTTGGAAAATACACTATAGGAAAATAGGAATTTTGTGGTGGTTTTCAAAACCATTGCTAAATGTTTCGTAAACACTTTTTTAGTGGCATTTTTTGCGAAGACGCTACTAAAATTTATTTTTTTTCAAAAGAAAATTAGGGGTGGTTTTAAAAAAGATGTCACTAATTCAATATGGTTTTTATGAAACCATCACTAAATTATAGATAAAAAATATAGAATATAGAATATTTAATTGTTATTTAATAATAATTATTATTATTATTATTTATTAATAATAATTTTTATTTATTAATAAAATTATTTATTTAATAATAATACTTGTTCTTTATTTTTTATTTTTTATTAAATATTATGTGTTTATAAATAATTAATAATTATTTTAAACTTTAATTAATAGTAAGTGAAGTTTAAAATCGGACTACAACATCAAATGATCACAATTTTTTATCTATATGTCTATTTAAGCTCCATGACCAGTGAAATTGAAACTTATAAAAAGAAATAAAATGAAATTAAATAATAATTTAGCAATATTTAATGAAAAATTATTAATGTTTTAATAGAAGGTGAAAAATCAAACTTCAACTTCAAACACCCATAACTTTTAGTCTGAGTATCTATTTGGGCTTTTTGACTTATCAAATTCAAAACTTACAACAAGCTTTATTCAATGTTAATTAAAAAAGGCCCCATTTACTATTTTTTTTCAAGGCCAAAAATGGTCTGGAAGGCCTCAAAAACTGAGTTTTTAGTTGATATACCCTAATTTTTAAACATTCCATAGAATTTCATCTTCATTTAAGAAGACCTTCATATGATTTTTCTGTCGTATATTATTTTATTCCATGGGATTGCATTCTTATTGATATTACGGTGTTTCATTTGCAGCGGTCTTCCCTATTTTAGTGATTTTTTTATTTATTATTTACATTAAGAATATATATAAATTTATATATATTTATTTATATGTATTTATAATGTATTAATATTTATCTATACTAATATAAATATAAATATATATAATTATAGATATTTATATGTATTTATGTATATTTGTGTATAAATATAAATATTTATATGTATTTATATTGATATTTATATATAATATTTGGGTATATATATATATATTTCTACGTATTTATATTTATATTTATATTTATTTATATGTATTTATATAAATTTTAATTATTTATATTTATTTATGTTTATATGTATTTATTTATATTATGTGGGAATGTGTGTACATCTATGTATATATATATTTAAGTATGTATTTATGTATGTATGTATGTATGTATGTATGTATGTATGTATGTATGTATGTATGTATGTATGTATGTATGTATGTATGTATGTATGTATGTATGTATGTATGTATGTTTGTTTGTATGTATGTATATGTATATGTATGAAAGTATTATTAATTATATATATGAATTTATATATGTGTTTATATTTATATAAAATTATAATTATATATATTATATATTTATATATTTATGTATGTATGTATGTTGGTATTTTATTTATTATTTATTTATTGCATAATGATATATTATTTATTATTTATTTATTATTTATTTGTTATTTATTTATTTATTTATTTATTTTTTATTTTTAACTTATTTAATATATAATGATTTATTATTTATTATTTCATATTTATTTAATATTTATTTTTTATTTTTTATATAATATATAATATATATTATATATTATATATTATATATTATATGTAGATGGGGTGTTGGTTGAGTGGTAAACCAACCCCATCATGCATCCATACTGAATGATTTTTAAACCAAACTGCATCAATTTCATGCCCCAATTAAATTGGGGGGTGGCTATGTAGACTGGAGTCAGAAATGATGCTAGTATGATTTCCATATGGACAACGTATAGGTGAGAATGACCATTTTTTATCGGTGGAGACGGTGAGGAGTGACCCACGCTACGGATCGGGTAGTGCAAGGATGATCCCATGCCCAAATGGTGGGGTTGGTGGTGATATTCGGTCGGCTGACAGCCGATGTGATAGTGTGAATGAGAAGAGTAAGTTGTTGGGTGGCTAACAATAGTATTGTAGTGACGATATAGGGTCATTCGACTTATGACAGTGCGCAGTTTTGGATGAGTACGTTAGGGGATGAAGTGCGGCTACGACTGTTGACGATTGGCTGACGATGGGCGATGTTGTTCGAGGGGCATGATAGAGGCTACTGCGTGTGGGTTGGTGACGACTGACTTACACGATGAGGATGGGGCCTGATAGTAGGGAAGGTATGGTGTGATGACTGCAGAATGAGATCGGTGAACGCCTAATCGAGAGTGGCGGTAGTGGTCTGACGTTCATGTATGTTAATGTGAAACGATGACCGGCACGATGATGGTAGGTAGGTTATCCATCATTGATTTGTAGGGGAGGCTCATTCAGTGGTGAAAACATCTATGGTAGTGTTCAGGTAATCCAGGATGGCCATGGTAGTTTGGGCCTTTTATAGCATGATTTGTAGGGATCTTTGGACCAATATAGTAAGGGGTCTACGGGTCTATATAATATATGAATAAAGTGGCCTTGATTGGTGGGTTATCCCTTGGGGGGGCTATGACCTGTCCATTGCCCCATGTGGGTGAGATGCGCATGTGTGTGTGTTTCTCTGTAATTATAGCCCTAAAGCATGTATAAAATAATATATTATATATTATATATTATATATTAATTATTGACTTATTATTTATTATTAAATTCTTAGTTATTATCTGTTATTTATTTACTACTCATTATTTATCATTTACTTATCATTTATTATTTACCTATTGCCTATTTATTATTTATTTATTATTATTTTTTTATTATTTTCATTTATTTATAATTAATTATTTATTTATTAATTTTTAATTTTTAATTATTTATTTTTTATTTATTTTTTATTTTTTATTTTTTATTTTTTATTTTTTATATTTAATATTTATTTATGTATTTGTATTTTTATATACTTATATGTATATATATAAGTATATTAATGTCTCTTTACTCAACACATGAAGAATTTTCTATAGTGATAAATTTTTTATGCAATAACCAAGAGGTGAGGGGTTTAAATCTCACCCTACACATATATATGCTCAATTTCTACATGACATGATAAATATATATGTAAATAATAAATAAATAAATAATACTAAAATATTTTAAACAATTTAAAAACCGTCGTGAAGTCATTTCACATCACTTTTTTGAAAACTGCTGTAAAATGTTTTATGACACCACTATTCGCATTGGTTTCTCAAAACCATCACAAAATGACCACTACTATAGATATGGTATTTATGAGCACTATAAATAGCCTTCTTTAGTGTGTAAAATTGTACTGATATAGTAAGTTCCTTTAAAAATCAATGGCTTTTATCAATGCTAAAAATTGGCTGATAAAGGGGGTCTTTTATTAGTGCACTTTTAGCACTGATGAAGAGCCCATTTATCAGTGCTATAAATAGCACTGATAAAATCCATGTTTTAGTAGTGTGAGGCTTAAATTACTGGTGTAAAGACCCGGAATTCCCATGGAATTTTTTTTAAAAAAAATACATGGGAATTTTACGAGTCCGCGAAAATTTATGGCGCATGATTCCAAGGCCCGGTGTGCCCGGAATCAATTTCTGAAGTTTTGTTCAGGTACGTTCAGTAAACATATGAGCGGGATTTTATAAATTTTTAACTGGTGCTCAGAATTGAAATCTGAGGGCACCGTTGAACACGCAGTGCCGGTAATCTCTTAAGAAGACTTTCACCTCAACGGCAGTTGATTGAGAATGAAAGATAGTATTTGGGTTTTTATGAATAAATTAAATAAAAATAAATTTGTAGCTTTATTTTTATTATTAGGTGGTTAAAACCTCCAAGAGGAGGTTGGAGGTGGGGGCCACCACACCTTAACCTCCCATGAGAGGTTATGGTGGTGGGGCCCACCTAAGGTCTAAAACCCCTCTTCATGTGGGGTTAATGTGGTGGGGACCACCGGAGACCACTTAAACTCTTGAACTCCCCATTAAGTGGGGAGAAACCTCTTGAGCTCCCCACTTAATGGTGCCACCATTCTCCACATTTATTAAGTGGGGCTAGCCTAATTAATTCTTTAATTTGAATCTTTTTGATATGTGTGCCAACAACTAAATAATAAGATAAATCTATTATTTTGTTGAGGGAATCATTTTATTTTTGGTGGAACTTGGAAAGAGGGGAGAATTTAGGAGAAACTTTTTCTCTCCAACGCAGAACGGTCCTCCCAACGAAGGAATACTTCTGCCAATGAAGAACAACTTCTCCTTTGATCTCCAACCAGAACAAGGGAGGAAGCGTCGTCCTTGTAGAACGCCGATGACATCGTCCCCGACTTCTTCATCTTCCTTTCCGACGTAAACGAATCCGAGGTAGGGGTTCAAACTTTGTTTTTTTCCTCGTTCTTCATTTCTCATCGTGGTTTAGAATTTGAAGTCACTTGATATCACCCTAACGCAGAGGGTGCGGGCTGAACAATCACGGCTCGACCCCTCCGCATTCTTTGTGAAAATTGACGCTAAATGCGGCTTGAGATCGGAATGACTGACTATTGTCAACGATGTTTTGCGGATCGAAGCAAATGTCATGAGGAGTGTGCGGATTCTATCGGAATGAGAAATGAGCCATTGGAACTCATCTAGTGACCCGCAGAAAGATCACTGGCAGATGAAATCGATGAGCGTCATCGCGTAGTGGAGGTGGTGCAACCGCACCGTAGGAAGAGTAGCCACGACCCCTCGCCGCGACGGTGTAGTGGCGGCCAGCGCAAGACTAGCCTCAAAAGAGACTGGTGGCTCGAGCCGCTGGGTTGCCGAGGAGGCCACGGCGCAACCACGCAGCACGGTGGACTGAAAAGAGGGCCGCGGCCCCTGGCCGCGGCGGAGCAGCGGCGGCCGGCGCATGGCCGGCCGCAAGGAAGACTAGCGGCCCGAGCTGTTGGGCCACCGGAAGAGGCGTGGCGCAACTAGTGCCGCAAGAGGATTCGACTGGCCACTCGGCAATCCGGAAACAGCGGGACCCCATTGGGTCCCGCGGGACACACCAGTGCCAGCCTGGCACCGGTTCCAGCCACCCAAACGGCTAAGTCATTCGGGAACCCGAGGCGGCCTCCCGCCTGGTCGCGGCTAGGGCGAACCCACGCGGGCCGCCAGGCTGCCGGGCCACCGGGCCAGACCCAGCACAGGCCAGACCTAGTGCGGGATGGGCCACCGGCGCGGTCCAGACCACCTTCGTGGGTCTGGATGCCCCCACGGGCCGGGTCGGATCGGACCCAGACCTGTTCGATCCGTTTTCACCTTTTCACCCATAACTTGGGCTATTGGTGTCTGATTGATGAACCGTCTGCGGTGACAAAAAGCATGAGGAGATTTAGATCTTTTGTAATAAACCACTTGAGGTTTGGATGAAATTGGGGTAGGGTCAGTTTGGATTGAACCTAAATCCAACTAGGCCCTCGGAACGGAAATGCCAATAACTCTCAGACTGGGCGTCTGATTGACGCATCGTCTATCACATTGAATTTATTATGGGAAGATGGATATTTTGGATACATAAATTTGGGAATTCATTATATTTGATGTATCGACACTTGTCTTGAGTATCAGACCCTTCCGGAATCAAGCGTGCTTTATAGAAACCCTGTGGCTGGCTGTACTCTGACGACTGTTCCTGGATCATGTGTTGGTCTGACAGTTCTGACTTCTATTCCTGGATCATGTGTTGGGCTGACAGAATAGTTGGTCCTAGATCATGTGTTGGTCCAACAACTCTGAAAACTATTCCTAGATCATGTGTTGGTCCGACAGTTCTGACTTCTGTTCCTGGATCATGTGTTGGTCCGACAGAATAGCTAGTCCTGGATCCTGTGTGGGTCTGACAGCTCCAACTACTATTCCTGGATCCTGTGTGGGTCCGAAAATTCTAAATGCTGGTCCTGGATCCTATGTGCGTCTGACAGATAGATGATTCAGTGGCTATATCTGATCATCTCTATCCCTCTACATAAGTTGTATACCTATGTGAGCTGAGTTAGTGACTTCTGTGTTTTACTCATGATTGAGATGTGTTACTTGATAACTTAGGTATATATATGGGCAGATACCTAAGTAATGGCTATCCGTTGATCTCATACTCGGTGGTTTATCCTTGGTGGATTTTGAGATACCTTGGTGGTCTCAGGGTCCCTACTGAGTATCGTTATACTCACCCCTACACAGGCTATGGACGCACCTCGTTGTGTTGGTTGCAGACGACGGACAGTGTTGACTGAGGATCAGAGTAGCATGACTGGACGGTAACTTGAGGTGGACCTTATGACGAGTCGGTACCCAGAGGAGACCGACGAACGTGGAGTGATGTGGAGGCTATCTATACCTACCCTTCAGGTAGGACCCATGGTGGACGATCTAGGAGCTTCTCTTCACCTTTCAGCTATTTTTCCTTTTTTAGTTGTACTTTTACTTTACAGTTGGGCTTGTATTTTCAATCCCTTTTACTTTTAAGTACTATTCTGTTATGCAGTTTTACTTAGTGTTTTACTTCCATCTTGTACTCTGTTGTGTGTGTTTATAGTTATGAAGGCAATGCCTTCCCTGTTTTAGGGATTTACGCCTTTGGTGCCAGTCACCAGCCCCTGGCCTATGGAAGGCGGGCTTGGGGTAGTCATGGAACGGGCCCCGGGGAATGGGTCATGAAAACAGCACACCACACCAGCAAATAAAAAATTTAATTGAAATTAAACCTACATCACAAATACAAGGAAAAACACTATATTACATACATTTAAAACATTGTTTTATACAATTACATTGCTACATATAATTTATTACAAACATCAAAATATTCAAAAACATCAATGTTCTGTTGTCTTTGGCCCTCGCCCCCTCTCAAAAGATCCTAATCATGATACTAGTTAAAAAAACCACCTCATATCAATAAAAAGAGTGAACCTATATAGAAAACAATTCTTATATTGGTAATACTATAAAGAAATAAATAAAACATAAATGTGTCACAATACATTAACAGAATGTCTCTTTTAAACTGAAAACATACAATTCAAATTATATCGGGCACACCATGTGTCAGATTAATGTGTGGTTAATTTCTATACATCATAAATGATTTATGGATCATTTTCCTAAATTATCAATACGATCCTAGCACATTTTATTATTTTTAAGTATGATATGTGTGTTTTGATCTAAAGTGTCAATTTTAAATTAAAAACATACACTTCAAGTCATAATGGGAACACTATGTATCATATTAATGTGTGTTTGATTCCTACGCATCATAAATGATCTTAAGATCATTTTTCAAAATTATCAGAACAATCAGAGTGAATTTTCTTAGTTTTAAGTATGTGACATGTGTTTTAAACTGAAATGAAAATTTTAAATAAAAACACACTTTGAGTCATATCGGTCACACCATGTGTTGGAATGACCTGTGAGTGATTCCTACACATCAAAAATGACTTAAGGAACATTTTCCTAAAGTATAATGATAATCAGAGTGTGTTTTCTAGTTTTTTAGGGAGTGTATTTTTAACTATAAATCCATTGTTAAACTAAAAAGACACACTGAGTTTCAAACAATCACACCATGTTTTGGATTGACATGCGGATGATTCTTACACATTACAAATGACTTGTGGATCATTTTCCTCAAGTATCAAGATAATCCAAGTGTGTTTTATTTGTTTTTAGTGAGTGGTAGATGTTTTTAATAAAAATTTCAATTTTAAATTGAAAATAGAAATTTTGAATCATACTGGTCACACCTTATATTAGATTGAGTTACAACCGATTACTACACATCACAAATGACTTGTGGATCATTATCCAAAAATATAAAAACAATATGAATGTTCTTAATAATTTTTTAGTATGTAATGCATATTTTCAACTAAAATGACAATTTTAAACTAAAACCTTACATTTTGATTCATATTGGTCACACAGTGTATCTAATTGAGGTGCATATAATTCTTATACATCAACAATGAATTAGGAAATTTTTTTCAAAGTATAACAACAATATGAATGTTTTTTTCTCAATTTTGAGAATATTGTAATTCTTTTGAACTAAAATATAAATTTTAAATAAAAATACAAACTTTGAATCATACTGGTCACACCGTGGGTTATATTAATGTTCATTTGATTACTATATGTCACAAATGACTTAATTATCATTTTCCTAAAGTATTAATGTGATGGCCTGACCCAAGACGGGGCTTGATCCAGAACTACCCCAAGACCACCTCTATAGGCTAGGGGGTGGAGACCAGCACCGAAGGCATGTCTAACATTGGGAGGCCTCTACCTAGGTACTTGTATGTACACACATATCAATCATGATGTAGAAGTGAATAGGGAAAGAGTAAAAGATTTAACAAATCTAGAAAGTGAACTAAGCATGAATAACATCTAAGGTGTACAAGAGTACGACGGTGAAAACTAAAAAGTAAAGGGAAAAAATACAGGCCCAACCAGAAATGTATACCAACATGACAAAACTAGAAAAGTAAAATGTTGAGAGAACCCAGCTCATGATCTCCAAGATTCGACCGCCATATAAGGTCTAAAGTACCAGGTATCACTAAGCTCATTTGTAGTCACTGTTAACCTGTCCGTCATCTATATAAGACATGGAATGTGAAAGAAAATTCCATGTAGGGGTGTGTATATACATACCTAGTAGGATTCCCTAAAAGATAAAGGGGGGCGAAATAAGAGATACAATTGGAATAGAAAGACAGTATATGAAAGATATAGTCAAAGAGAAGATATCAACCCAAACCAAGAGTATAAGTAACCTTGTCCAAGAAAAAGGGGCTCAACACTATGATTATATAAACTACACATTGATTCTTATCCACCTATAGTAAGATAGTAGACTCATACAACCACATGAAGATAAAAACAGAAAGCACATGGAATACCTCATGCATCTTTACCTCTCATGGAATGAGAGTAACCAAATCCAAAGGTGTGGAAACAAAATAATATATATGTGTGTGATCATTCAAAGAATCCCAAATAAGAGAGAAAGGGGATCTATATCTCATAGCTCAGTCCAAGAAGAAGAGTCTCCAAGAGTTCCAAAAGTCTATCAATGATGCCCATCATCTCACACATCTTTCCAGAAGAAACTATACAAGTCAAACCACACCTTGTCATTGTGTCTCACAATTGAGTGGGAATGAACTTGAAGTAGAGGACCCATGCCCTAGTGCGTCGGGTGGGAGGGATCCACTTTGTAAGAATCATAGAGGACTCATTCCCCTGATGATGGTGGGTTCCACAATATGTTTCACGAGGACCCACACCCTATCCCATTGGGGTTCCTCTCAGTGGGTAGGGGACCTTCACCCAAGTTGATGGGAGGTTCCACTCTATATTTTGAGGACCCAAGTCCTAGTGCAACAAGGGTATTCCACTATAGTCATCAAAGACCCATGACCTATCTGATAGGGGGTTCCACTCGGAAGTTGGGGATCAATGCCCTGGTACAGTAGAGGGTTCCACTCTGATCATTGAGGACCCACACCCTAGTACCATAGTGTGGTTACACTCGAAAGGTATCTATAGAGCACTAGTTCCCATGTTGATGGGGGTTCTAACCTAGTGTAAGAGTACCTGCACACTCGTACCAATGGTGGTTCCACTTTGATCATATAAGACTCATACCATAATGTTTCAAGTGGGTTCCACTTAGAAGAATCCTATGGTGATCCTTGTAGTGAACCAAACCTATAAACCTAGAATTGGTGTCTTCTATAAATTAAATTGGCATGACTACAAGGAATCAAGCCCATGAAGACTGAAGAGTTTAGTAGTCTTGGTAAACCAGATATATAAATGAGTCTTGTATTAAAAATTAATACACTAATTTTGGAATAGTTTTTTTTCTTCTATATAACTTTTAGGATAACTCTAATCCATCCATTAAATCCATGCATATATTTCGTAGAATGCTTCTTGGATTCCTGGGGATAGAAACAGAATAAGGGTGAGCTCAAATTCTCTGTATGTGAAAAATATAGCAGACGGAATAATGAATCAATGAGAATAGTCAATATGGAAATGTAAATAAATGAACACACATTCCATGTAAACAATAAACTGAATGGAAGTGCAAAAACAATATGGAAAGTTAATAAATAGAAACACTTTCCATTAAAATAAATATATAAGGAAAAATCAATATGGAATGTTAATAAACTAAAACACATTTCATTTAGTTAATGAACTAAAAAATTACTATATACGTAAAAATGTCGATGAAAAATCTCATGGATGAATAACAACTCAGACTAAATGAAGTAAATTCTTTCATAATGGATGTCATGTTTGAGGCGCATGAAAACCTATACGGTCAAGACCTTTCACAAGACGGTTTAAAATAATGGATAGAAACCAATTTAATTTTACATAACTAGTTTGTCTTATAAGAACCTATCAATGCATCGAGGAGGTATATAATGTTTGCGATCCACCCGTCATTTCCTATCCAAAACATTCCTCATATAGAATAACCAAAATAAATAATACACATTATCAAGTATCCATATTAAATAAATAATATGTAATTATCAATTTTTACCCAAATAATCATATAATTGTCAACGTAGACATCATATGTAAAATAGTATATGGTTTAGGCAATAGTAATATTGATGATATATGAAATGGATAATTTAGGGGAAATTCAATGTTCAATGATAATAGGAGATTGAATATTTCATGGGTAATGAAAAATAAATCAAGGAAGTGAATGTGAATACTATCCTAGGAAAAATAAACCATAAACTATCCAGAGGAATAATAATCATGGTATCAATAAAATATATCCTAAGTGGAGTAAAATAAATGGTTGTTTCAATTGATGGATTGAAATAAAAAGATCTTTTAAAAACATTATTGTGGAAAATATCCTTTGTTTAGAAAAAACTTTTGAAAAACCTTTTCTTGGAAAATTACTTTTTAAAACATTTTCTTTAAAAATTAAACTTGTAAACATGAAAAGAAAACTTCAAATAAATGATGGTGAGTAAATCCGTACTTGACATACGACGTAAAAAGAACATTCCTTTTATATGGTAAAAAGTAAAAATGCTACTATTAATTAATAAAGGTCATGAATAACCTGAGGAGAATAAAATTAATGTTTTTATTATACAATGATCAAATAATTTACTCTGATGGAAATTCAAGTGTAAACAATCCCAAACAAAATGATATTGTAAAGTAAAGCCTTGAAAAGATTGTAATGTTGGAGTGAGAATCAATCATTTCATAGATTATATGTATCAAATTAAGATCCACACATAGAATAGGAAATACATCAATAGATAGTCAGAGTCATTGTACATATAATCATAGAATATTAACGACAATGAAGAAGTAATATAACCCAATGAAAAGAAATTGGGCTATAAAATTCTTTTCCACTTGGTAACTTTTAACTCAAATCCCCTTATATGAAATAATTCAAATTGAAACAAAAATATCAAGAAGAATTAATGAATTGTGATATTATATATAGTATTTTCACCATATTAAATAAATTAGTTGTGCAAAAATAAATTGATTGTTTCAAGTGAAAGTTAAAAAACACAAAAGTAAGTGATATTTTAAAGATAATCATTAAAAAACTTCTTGAGGAGAATAATATTTAAACATTCAAAAGTGTCTCATACCACTTTTAAACATTTGAATCATAATATCCAGTAAGGAATAATATTAAATGAAACTTAGGATATCATTATAATAAATAGTTTCAAGATATAACATTTCAAATGGCGGTATATACACCATATAAAATAAACTAGGTTCATAACAACAAATAAGTCTCACTGGAATATAAATTGAGACGAAATACCTTACCTTTTATCTGATTTCTCTCATGTGTCTTTATATTCCTAAATAAAAAAATTATGTTAATTATTTCATTAATTTATAAAAATTTTCATTTTTATCATTTTATTTCACTTTTTACTATGTTTTATACAACTACTTAAATAATTATGTTTATGTCAGGTGTTTTGAGAAAATTTGGTTGATGTGTTAAAACCAAATTTGGGTGGTCAACTATAGTCAATGGGATCATTATATAAAATCTCAAAAATAATAATAATGACATAATTATCCTATTTATACATAAAAATAATTTTAAAACCAATCATTAAATTAGGTAATGAAAAATGAATCAACGTTACAATCATGGAGACGGTAGATCGTACGTATGCATGAGTAATGTTCCCATTTTTCAGCGATCATTATGGAAAGAAGGAAAGTAACACCATATAATTATATAATGTCCATTATATCATAAATAACATTTTATTTAATCATATATATTTATATATTTAATTATTTTTATGAAAAAGGAATCACATCATGTTGAGGAGGTGATAGTCCACAAGTTCATGAACGATGTTATCACTTTTTAAGTTTGTGAAAGGGTAATAAATAAAATGATATATATATATATATTACAGAAAGGTAATTATGTAATTAATGTTATATAGTGTTTTTTATGTCACATATTATTAATTAAAACCCTCCTTTACATGTTCCATTTATAGTGTACATGAATCACATTGCTTTGAGGAGGTGGTAGTCCACACTTCCACAGACGATGTTATCATATTTATACAAAATGGAAAGTATAAGGGTATGTGTTATAAAAGAATTAAAGAGGAATAAATACATAATAAATATAATATATAAATATATTTTTCATCATAATATCAACCATGAGATCTAGTAAAGGAAAAAAATAACAATCATCATTTCGTGAGGCAGTAGTTTGTCATACATAGAAACTGTATGTTCATTACACATTAGATTGATGTGTGTGTAAGTGTAGGTTGAACCATTAATAAAAAAAATAGTATGTTGAGGATACTTATTTATAATATATTAATTATGTAAAAATAATTTAAGGGTCATAGGAGTATATGAAATAAAATAGATTGTTGGGAAAGTTATCTTAAAAACTAGGTAACTCCTTTTGGTTTATACCAAAGGGATTCCTTGGAAGGATTTCTACCCAAATGGAGGATTCATGGTTGAGGGGAGGGATTTTTTTTAATATATTTGATCAGATATTTTCCTAACCTAAATGGTTTTAGAGGTGTGAGTAATGAGGAAAAGTGGTGGCCTTTTATAGTGGAGGAGGAGTGGCACTCTTGTAATATTTTTACAAAGGAATTCCTACCACATTTTTCATGTTGAAAGTGGATCCAATAATGGTAAACTTTTGATCCAAGAGATTATTGGGTATAAATATGTCCATTAAATAGCTATTTTACAAGTTTATTGGTCATTTTTGGTCTTAAGGTTATGTTTTAGTACCATATTAATCTTAATTTAACCATAATCGTTATAATTATTTTTAATCACTTTCACTAATATTTTTAGTCAAAAAAAAAGTTGGTATTATTATAAATAATAAATTTTTCTTATTAAAAATATGGAATAAATTTTTCTAAATTAAAATAATATGAGTCGCAGAAATAGATTTAAATTTAATCTTGTAGGTGGGATGACAATGCGGGTTTTTAAAGTAAAAAATGTCTGAAATTTTTCTTTGTTTTTATAATAAATTTCAAAGATAAATTGATTCCAATTACATAAAATGTATTAATTGAAAAATATATTATCTAATTAAACTTTTAAAAAATTATAATTATAACTTAACCTTATAAATAAATTATCTGAAAAAGAAATTTTTGAATTAAAATTCAGTATTTTTAACTATTCATTAATAAAATGTTATGCTCCCAAAAAATATCAAAAATTCACACAAAAATAATATTTATGTTTTTATTTAAAATATACAGTTTATTTTGACATATTAAATCAATTATCAAAATTAATATTTAAAATGGGTTCATCATTAAAAGATGGCAAATTTTATTTTATAAAAATATTTGTTTTTTGTGTGAAATAGGGTTTGTTCTTATCTTATGCATATGAAACCTAAAGGATTAACATAAAAAATATTTTATTGAATAAAAAATATATATATTTCATTAAAATCATTAAATAATTGTAATTAATTATGTTTATTAAGAAAAAACTCCATTAGAAGCATTGAAATAATAATATTTTTTTGTATCCAATTGGTTATTATTTTTGTTTCACATTAATTGGTAAACAATGAATTCATTTTATATTTGTATAAACCATAAATATTTATAATTTATTTAATATTATTCATAAATTATAATTTAATGGCTTTTTTTATTATATCTTATTATATTAAATATTAATATTTTAATTATATAATGTCTTTCGGTAAAACTTAGTATTGTGTGTAACACAAGCCATCGAAGAAACTTGTTGTTGCATGTGTCACATGATAACTCAATATCATATGCATTGAAAGATACATTATAGATTTAATTTATTCATAATAGTAAATATATTATAAATTCTTAGGATATTATGTTCCCTTAAGTGCTTGGTGTTGCGTATCATACATGTTATCGAATCAAATGTTCTTACTTTATATTTTCAGGGTGTCACATTATCCCCAAATTAATTAAATTTTGTCCTCAAAATTTAAACCCAATCTTGGTGATATATTGTTTGATATTTCCTATGTTAAAAATCACACATTTTGAGAATGGTTCATAAATCATCATATAGAAAAGATAGAATGGTAAGTACAAAGGTCACATGGACTACCATGTAACTAGGTCTCTATATTGGAGAATATTAGTGGCAAGTAGATATGCATAATTGTAAGAAAAAATTAAATATTTATAGGGAGTGAATGATTTAATCAATCACAAACAAGTTAATGGAAAATATAAAGTTTTGGACCTAAAATCCATAAATATTTGATGCATTAAGATACCATTGGTTCAACAGAGATTATGGTATTACGACAAAATTTTCTTTAGATGTCATTTTACTAATGTTGGGTAATTATTTTACTAACAAAGAATATAGGGAAATATTCTCACATGATAGGTTTCAATTTCATATAAAAAATCATGAAATTTGGTTGTTCTTCGATCAAATTCAAATTCCTAACTTTACTCCTAGAAATTAATTATCAATAATGAATTTTTTATACCTGAAGCACAAAAAGAAAATTTTAAAGGATCGTAAGGCCTATACCAGAGTGACAAGTATAACTATTTGTCTCTAAATATATTCCAAAACCAATATGGTTAATATATTAATCTCTAATCCTCAAAAGTGATATTACTTGTTCACCATTAACATTTATTCGTCAAATTTTTTAAATAAAAACAATAAAAAATTAACTAGGAAATTGAGTAGGTTAGTGGTTGGCATGAAACCCTTATGGTAATTTGGTTATGGGTTCAATAATCATGACCTTTCCTGACTTGATAGGTTTCCACACTGCATTCATCTTGTCCTTTTCTAAAACCATAATAATATAATTTCCAAAATAAATCTAGTGGAAATCTTTGAAATAAGTTTAATTACTAAATTTCCTTTTAACTAAAGTTTTAAAATCAATCATAATACATAAATACTTCATCCATTTATTTACACAAAGGTCTTTCCTTGGTCTATATTTTTTCCATAATATCATATGTAGGATTTATAAATCATGACACCTTATTTTCAATCTAAAACACCTTAGTTTTAACTTAGGATATTCATTTTCAATATCTATTCAAATCATTCATAATGGTTTGTAAATAAAATGTGAATTATCCTAAGAATATCCCCTAGGAGTGTTAAACTAGGTGTGTAGTAAGTCCCATTGTCATGTAACAAGTTACATTGAGTCAGGCCTAACACAGCTTGTAAGAGTTGTTACACCTAGGTACATCTATGACATAACCACGTCTACTTGTATTATTCATACATGGATTTATTTCTAGGAAGACCTGCATAATCTATACCTTACCAAAATTAGGTTATTATATACTTATCCTCAAATTCTTCCTTAGGGTTATGTTCTCTAACCTCTATTTTAATAAATCTAGTTCCCAAGGTTGTTACTAAACTTCCTTTGATACCAACTATAGTGACCTGACCCCAAAATCCTAGATCTGGTGTCTTCTATCAATTACATCGACATGATTACAAGGAATCAAGACCTGAAGGACCGAAAATTTTAATAGTCTTTGTAAACCAGATACATAAATGAGTTTTTTATTACAAATGAATACATTAATTACAACATATTATTTTCATCTAAATAAATTAGAGGATAATTATAATCCATATAGTAAATCCCTAGATATCTTTTATAGCACACTTCTTGGATTCCTAGGGAAAGAAACATAATAAGGTTGATCTCAAATGATTAGTAAGGGAAAAATATTGTGGAACAAATAATGAATTAATGAGAATAGTCAATATGGAAAGAAAATAAACAGAAACACATTCCATTTAAATAAGGAAAAATCAATATGTAAAGGTAATGAACTAAAACACATTCCATTTATTCAATTAAATGAAAATTTATTGTATCTATAGATATTTCAATGTAAAATATCATGGATGAATAATAACTGAAACTAAATGAAGGTAATGCTTACTTAATGGATGTCAGGTCTCAAGCACATGAAAACCTATACAGTCAGGACCTTTCACAAGATAGTTTAAAACTATGGATAGAAACGTGTTATAACTATTTTTCCTCAAGAGAACATACTGATGCATCAAGGATCTAAATAAATTCTAGGCTCCACCCATAATTTCCTGTCAAAAGCATTCCTCATATCAAATAACCAAAATAAATAATATTCCTTATCAAGTATCTATATTAAATAAAGAATATGGAATTATCAATTTTTACCCAATTAGTCAAATAACTATCAAAGTAGACATTGTATGTAAAATGGTATATTGTTTAAGAAATAGTAATTTACATGATAAATGAAATGGATAATTTAGGTGAAATTGAATTTTCAATGATCATAAGAGATTGAATATTTCAAGGGGAACGACAAATTAATCAAGGAAGAAAATTTTAATACTATCTTTGGCCAAATAAATCATTAACCATATAGAGGAATAATGAGGATGGTATTTATAAAATATATCCCATGTGGAGTAAAATAAATTTTTGTTATCATTGATGAATAGAAATAAAAATATCTTTTAAAAATAGTCTAGTGGAAAATATCATTTGTTTTGAAAAAACTTTTGAAAAAACTTTTCATTGAAAATCACTTTTTAAAACATTTTATTTAAAAATTAACCATTTAAACATGTAAAAAACTTTATATAAATGAGGGAGAGTAAATTCGTACTTGTCATATGAGGTAAAAGAAACATTCCTTTTACATGGTAAAAAGGTTAGAAATATTCCTTTTTTGGAAAGTGATAAGAAGATTCCTTTGAAAACATTAGTAAAATACAAAAAGGGTAAAAATGTATTTACTAAATCATTTTAAAATCATTTTTGAAAACCTTTTTAGAAAACAGGTTTTTTAGAAGAAAACTGGTTCTCTGACTAAATAGAGAAATGAAGTCGGGTTTTTTTAAAAACATTTTCTAAAATATTTTGATTACCAAATAGTGGGAAAATGGTATTATTACTTAATAAAGGTCATGAATTAGAATAGGAGAATAAAATTTAAATATTTATTATATAATGATCAAATAATTTATTCTGATGTAAATTTAAGTGTAAACAATCCTGAACAAAATGATATTGTAAAGTAAACATTTTAAAAGATTATAATGTTGGACTGAGAATCAATCATTGAGTAGATTATGTGTATCAACTATAAATACACATATAAAAGTGGAAATACATAAATGGATATTAAAATTCATTATTCACATAATCAAATAATATTAATGAAATCATGGAAGTAATATAACCCAATGAAAATAAATTGTTTTATGAAATTCATTTCCACTAGGTAACTTTTAACTCAAATCCCATTATATGAAATAATTCAAATTGAAACTAAAATATCATGAATAATGAATGAATTATGATATTATATGACAAAGTGGTAGTTTTTTAACCATATATAATAAATTATGTGCACAAAAATAAAGTTATTATTTCATGATAAAGTTAACAATCATAGAAATATGTGATATTACAAATATAATCATTAAAAATGTTATTGAAGAGAATAATCTTTAAGCATTCCATAGTGTCCCATACCACTTTGAAACATTTGAATCATAATATACATAAAGGAATAACATTAAATGAATCTTAGGATATCATGATAATAAATAGTTTCATGATATAAAATTCCAAATGGTAGTATATACACCATATAAAATAAACTAGGTGCATAACAATAAATAAGTCTCAATGGAATGTAAATTGATATGAAATCCCTTACCTTGTGTCTGATATATCTCATATATCTTTATATTACTAAAAAACAAAATTATGTTAATTATTTACTTTCTTGAGAATTTTTTTAATATTTATCATTTTATTTCAATTTTTACAATTTTGTATAGAATTACTTAAAAAATTATGTTTAAGTTGGGTGTTTTGACCAAATTCAGTTCATGTGTTAAAAACAACATTGGTTAGTCAACTATGGTCAAAGGGGTCATTATATAACATCTCCAAAATAATAATAATGAATTAATTATACTATTTATACACCAAAAAAACTTTTAAATCCAATCATTAAATATGGTAATGAAAAATGAATCAACGTTACAATCACGGAGATGGTAGGTCGTACATATGCATGAGTAACGTTCCCATTTTTCAATGATCGTTATGGAATGATGGTTAGTAACACCATATCTTTATAGAATGACCATTATATCATAAATACCATGTTATTTATTCATATATATTTATATATAGAATTATTTTTATACAAAAGTTATCACATCGTTTCGAGGATTCGATAGTCTACACATCCACGAACAACGTTATCACTTTTTAAGTGTGTTAAAGGGTAATAAAGAAGATGATATATATGTGTGTGTGTGCGTGTGTATATACATATATATATTATTTACAGAAAGTTAATTATTTCATGAATATAATATAGAGGTTTTTTTATTTCATATATGTTTAATTAAAATTATCCTTTATATGTTCCATGTATAATGTGAACGGATCATATCGCTTTGAGGAGTCGGTAGTCTACACTTCCACAAAAGATGTTATCGTATTTATAAAAAATGAGTATAAGGGTATGTGTTATAAAATAATTAAATAATAATAAAGACATAATAAATATCATATATATAACATACATAAACATATTTTCCATTATAATGTCCACCATGAGAGGTAACAAAGGAAAAATGAACAATCATCGTTTCGTGAGGTAGTAGTTTTCCGTATACAGAAATAGTATGTTTGTTGCCCATTAGATGGATGTGTATGTAAGTGTAGTTTTAAACATTAATAAAAAACATCAAATTATATTTAGTTAATGGCTTCATCATATAAGCATGATGTAAAAATAATTTTAGGGGTGGAGGAGTAAATGAAAGAAAATAGATTATTGGAAAACATTACCTTAAAAATTGGGTAACTCCTTTTTGTTTATACCAAAGGGATTCCGTGGAAGGATTTATTACAAAAGGGAGGCTTAAAGGTTTAGGGGAGGGATTTTGGAAATCTATTTTGGAATATATTTTCCAAACCTTAGTGTTTTGAGAGGTGTGAGTAATGGGGAGAAGTGGTGGCCGTTTATAGTGGAGGAGTGACTGTCTTTTAAAATTTTGAAAAAAAAACCTACCACGTTTTTCATGTTTCAAGTGGATACAATAATGGTAATTTTTAGAGAAAATAGATTATAGGGTATAAATATGTCAATATAGTAGATCTTGGACAATTTTATAGGTCCTTTTGGGCCTTAAGGTCAAGGTTTAGTCCCTTATTAATCTTAATTTAACCTTAATCATTGTAATTAATTTTAATAACTTTCACTAATATTTTTGTTAAAAAAAATTTGGTCTTATTAAACATCATAAATTATTATTATTCCAAATATGTAATCCATTTTTTCAAATTCCAATCATATAATTGGCATAAATTGATTTAAATTTAATCTCATAGGCGGGACGATAATGCGGGTTTTAAAAGTAAAAACGTCAGAAAGTTAGGTATGTTTTTATAATCAATTTAAAAGTGAAATTGAATAAAATGAAATAAATTGTATTAATTGATAAAAATATGATATAATTATCTTTAAAACCAATTAAAATTATAATTTAACCTTATAAATAAATTATATGAAAAAATAGTTTTAAACTAAAATTCAGTATTTTAACTATTCATTAAAAAATGATACGTTCCCGAAAAATATTAAAAATTCACCCAAACCTAATTTTTGTGTTTATATTTAAAATATAAAGTTAATTTCACATATTAAATATATTAAATTTTCAAAATTCATATTTTAAATGGGTTCGTCATTAAAAGCCGATAAAATTGTCTTTATAAAAATATAGGTTTTTAGGTGTGAGATTGTCTTTGTTCTTATATTATGCATATAAAACCTAAAGGGTGAATATCAAAAAAATATTTGATGGAATATATAAAATATATATTTCATTAAAATCATTAAATATTTGTAATTATTTATTTTTATTAAGAAAAAACTCCTTTGGAAACATAAAAATAATAATATTTTTTTTATATTCGATTAGTTCTTATTTTTGTTTCTCATTAATTGGTAACCAATTAATTTATTTTATATTTATATACCCCATAAATTTTCATAATTTAGTTAATACTATTAATAAATACTAATTTAATGACTTGGTTTATTATATCTTATTATAATAAATAAAAATATTTTAATTATATACTGTTTTTCAGTAAAACTCATTCTTGTGTGTAACACAATCCATTGAAGAAAATTGTTGTTGCATGTATTACAAGATAACTTTGTATCGTGTTCATTTAAAGATAAATTATAGATTTAATTTATTTATAATATTAAATTTATTATAATTTCTTAGTATATTATGTTCCCTTACGTGCTTGGTGTTGCGTGTCATACATGATATCAAATATAATGTTCTTACTTTAGATTTTCAAGGCGTCACAGTCCCACCTAATCACTAACGTCATTGGGAATCTCTTCAATTATTTTCATGACTAGAACATTTCACATCATATCATGAAAACCAAAACTTAGAGAACCATTGTGTTATATGTGAAAAAAACACTCAGGATAGGATTCTCACTGGGAAAAATTCGAGTTCAAACAAAGGAGATATTGAACCTTTAAGTTTCCTAAAAAGTAACCAAGGGGTACATGGCATGTGAGGGGACCCATACAACATTTCACCCTACTCCACCACCTGGAAGTTTCCATGGACGACACATGTCTCCCAACCCATGTAGTATAACATGCTATGTTGGTGGACTACATGGCGTGTCGAGACTAACTGGGACTCGGTTGTGTCTTTCTAGCCGTGTCCATGTACATGACCCAGTGTCAGTGTACTCAGGTACATGACCATGTGCCTGGACATGTAATTACACACAAGATCCCTCCCTTGTGATCTATCACATGGGTTTTCCATCTTGGTAATGGGTACATGGAATGTACGAGGGATACACATTATGCCATCCTTACAATTTCACGAAACCCTAACTGCCACACTTAAGGAACTACATGCCATGTGTGCAACCTTGTACACAACGTGTAGTCAGGTTTTTTTTTCAGAAACTGAGATATATGACCCTCACATGGATTCAAGCCTCATATCTTCAAATCTCACCCTATCTCAGGCCTAAAATAGTGGATCTAGACATAGATTGTGGTTTTCATCCATATTTCTCCAGAAATCGGTCATCGTTGTTCGTTGGAGTTCAGTTGTAAAATATGATTGTCATCAATCCTTCATTCAAAAATTATTTGATCACCAATAATCAAAATGACCATCCTCACCTCACAACAAACCCAAAAAAATCTTCATTTCATCAACATTTTCCTCTCTCATCAATCTTTCACGATTCAGGGGGTCTTATCAGGCTCAATGCCGCCCAAAAATGTCATACTGGGACCGTGGGGTCCTACCGATGAAGAACATGAAGAACATTGCGGAGAAATTCACCATAACAATGGTTTAATAATCATTGTCCTAGTGTTCCTATAAAACGATCAAGGACGATGATATCATTTTTAGAAACAAATTGAGATCACTCAATTTAAACTGATACTTAGGTGCATGATTAGGCCACAATTGGTGCAGATCAAGAGAAGGGATTGATCTGCTCAATAATTTTAATAAACAAGGAATTAAACAAAAAATTTAAGATTCATACCTGGAGTTTGGATCATTATTAATTGAAGAAAATTATCACCAACTATTTAAGAAAGGTTTTGCGTTCGCTGCATCTCGATGTGTTTCGATCCAGCATTTTGTCATCATCTGATGTGATCTTCCAATAGAAGGAGGAAGGGGAGATCTATAATTCTCCTAGGGTTTATGTGGATTACCCTAGATAATTCTCCATGTAAGTATATATATAGACATTTTTTTCATTAAAATGAATGAATGAATGAATTAAATAATTAATTAATCCACTGAATGTACCACCAATGACTAAGGTGTCTGAATGCCCATTCTGACCCACTTTAGTTCACACCTAGGTTAAAAACCACATTTTAGACTCAATTGTGGTATCATATTTCTAATCTGAGCTTCCATTTAAGATATATCCCATTTATTTAAGAACTTTCATGCGTGTGATGTAAAACATCTTTAATATTTTTATAAAATTAATTCCTATCACACCAGGCCTTGGAATCGCACATTGTCTCAACACCTATCTTTGTAAATATATATAGAAATATTTCAAAGTATTAAGAGGAAAAAATAGGGTCTCTACATAATTTATTTCTTTAATATTTTTAAACCCAAAAAAGAAAACAAAAACAAACAACTTGGGATACTGAGCTCGTACTTGGTTCTCCCACTCCTAGAAACTCTCGTGCACATTCCCCTACTGCCACAACATGCAAACCAACTAGATGATCCATCCATGTTGGTTCTTCTCTTACTGATCCTCAATCACTATCAAGTTATCTTTAAAGGTGGATTCATCCTCTATGTCCATCTCTCCCCAGTTAATGACGTGTGTAGGGTCATGCATGTATCTCCTCATTTGTGACACATGGAAGACATTATGTACCCACTCCAGTTGTGTGGGTAGGGTGAAGTGGTAAGAAACCTCACTAACCCTCTACATGATCTTAAATGGCCCAATGAACCTCAAGGATAGCTTTCCTCCCTAACCAAAACTTAAAAATTCTCATCATGGGAAGCCTCTTAGGAAAACATAGTCTCCCTACTCGAACTCCAAGGGCCTAATATAGAAATCTGCATAATATTTCTATCTTTTTTGGTCTATCCTCATCTACTCATGGATGACCTAGACTTTCTCTGTCATCACCTGCACCATCTTTGGGACCATAAGAGATGTCTCGCCGATCTAGGTCCAGTATAAGGGTGACCAGTAGGGTCTCCTATATAGGGACTCAAAAGGTTCCATGCTGATGGTTGAGTGGTTTCTATTGTTGCACGCAAACTATACCAAGGTAAATCAATCCTCATAGCTTCGTCCAAAGTCTAACATGAAGTCCCTGACCATATCCTTTAACACATGGATAGTGCGCTCGGTCTACCCATCTTTTTGGGGGTGAAACGATGTAATAATATTCCAATGGGTCTTGAATACCTCTTATAGGCCTATCCAAAATTGTGATATAAACCAAAAATCATGATCACAGATAATCACTGAGGGAGCCCCGTGAAGGAGAATGATCTATCATACATAAAACTGCCCCAAAAACTCCACCGAGATCTACTCCTAGATAGTAAGGAAGTGTGATGACTTCATAATCCTATCAACTATCACTAAGATGGTTTCATGGACTTTCATTATGCATAAAATCCCTATCAAAAATTCCATGGATATGTCATCCCATTTCCACTCCAGGTTCTCAAGGGGATGCAAAAACCTGTTGGAACTTGGTGCTCATCCTTCACCTACTGATAGGTGAGATGAGATATGAACTCAGCTATGATTCGTCTAATTCCAGACCACCAAAAATTCCACAGAAGGTCTTTGTACATCTTTCCCACACCTAGATGTAAAACTAGGGGAGAAGTGTGGAAATCTTGAATCACCTCCACCCACATCACTATTGGAACAATCATTTGTCCCTAAAAAAATATTACATGATTCCCTCACTCAAAATATCCATATGATGGATCTCTTGTGGATATATGGTCACACAAGACCTGACAGACGATGTCTCCCAGCTGGGACTCTCTTACATTCTCAAGAAGTGGAGGAGTAAACCCCATCTACTAAAGAAAAAATGTACCCTCTAGCTTCACCAAAGTCAGTTGTAAGGAGGCCAACTTCTCTAAATACTCCTACACTAAGCGAGCATAGGAATTCCTGATAAAGGAATCCATTAACATGTTTCCCTTCCCTAGATTATTGACTATCAAAAATTCATAACCCTATAAAAACTCCAACCAATGTCATTGTATCATGTTCAAGTCTCTCTATGTGAAGACGTACCTCATAATATGATGGTCCGATTAAACCAAAAAGTGCTCCCCTAGAAATTAGTGCCTCTACATCCTCATAGTGAAGACTACCACTTCTAGATCTAGGTCATGATTCACTTAGTTTTTCTTATGGGGAATCAAATTCCTCGATCCATATGAGATAACTTCTTATTGATGAATCAATGTGTAGCCAATCCCAGCTTCTGAGGAATCATAATACACTAAAAACTTCACACCCTCCTCTGGTAGTCTCAACACAGAAGCACCTATCAGCCTCAACCTCAACTCCTCAAAGGCCCTCTGACAATAATCTGACTCAGTAAATAGTTTCCCTTTCCATGTCACGGTGGTCAAAGGGGCTGTAATTATAGAGAATTTTACCACAAACATCCTGTATTACCCCATAAAAATGAGAAATATCCACACCCATTATAGGCTCTTGGGTGTCTCCCAGACAATTATTTCATCGATCTTCACTGGGTGCATGGATAAACCATGTTCAGAAATGACATTCCCTAGAATGTGAACCTCATGAATCTAGAATTGAGACTTTTGAGATCTTTCTATAAATATGGTGCTCTTGAAGAAAATCAAGAACCATCCTCAAGTGCTATGCATGTTCCTACTCCAAGGAAAAGTAGATAAGTATGTCATTGATGAAGATGACCAAAAACTAGTCTAAGTACATCTGGAATACCTAGTTCAACAAATCCATCAAAATTGTGGGGGTATTTATCACATCAAAGAGAATCTCTAGTAAGTCATAGTGTCTGTAGTGAAATCAGAATGCCAGTTTTAGAATATCATCCTTGTGAACCCTCAATTGGTGGTATTCAGATCTAAGATTGATATTTGGGAACCATCTCACACCTCAAAACTATTTGAATAGGTTTCCAATCCTTGAAAATGGGTAATTGTTCTTTATTGTGGACTAGTTCAAGTGACAATAATCTATGCAAAGCCACAAGATCCCATCCACATTTTTTATGAACAGCACTGGATCCACCCATGGATACACACTAGGTCTGATGAAACCCTTCTCTTGAAGGTCCTCCAGCTACAAACATAGATCCTAGATCTTGATAGGGGCCATCTGATATGTTTCAGAAGATATCAGAGCAGTTTTGGAATGTAAGTCGATGAAAAACTACATCTACCACCTTAGAGATAGTCTCTGGACGTCCTTGGGGAATATGTCCATATAATCCTCCATGAATGAAGGAATATAGATGCCTAAAGAGCCTAATTCTCCAAGGGATATACTCTCCAATAGATGGGTTATGGGATACAACCTCCTGTATGTAGAGCCCATTCATTCCACTATGAGATCTCTCTCTCTAGAAAAGAATAATCACATCCAATCAGTGTGTAGACATATGAATTTTTTATGGTGATAGAAAATCTAGGCTCATAACAAGGAAAACCAATCCATACCCAAGATGGTGTAATAGGTTTCCATCATGATGACCAAAAGGTCCCACATGAACCTCTATCTACTTAGTGATAGATTGCACTTCTAGAAGATAAATGATACAGAAGAAGTGTTCCATGTATAAATTTCAAGATAATTATTTTGGGTCAGTGCCCCAAATGGGATCTCCAACTCTTGCACCAGGAGTATAGATATAAAGTAATGATTGGTACCTATTTCTACTAATAATGAAGAAAGAGTATAATAAACACAAATCATACCTATAATCATCTCATGCATTGTAGGATCACAAACCACCAAAGCCTGCAGCTATCCATAGCCCTAGACTCCATCTCCCTGAGTCGGACATAGGTCATTTTGTAGTGGTGTTGGAAGGATCTCATAGCATCATCCTCCACCCACAGCTCCTCCCACTCCTCTTCCAGCTTCACCTCCCCAGGTAATACCCTTTCCTCACCTAGGAGATACTTGATCATGGCGATGCCTCTACCATGGAGGTCCATCCACTATCTATATGTGATAATCAACATGTCTGGTAGGGGATTCACACTCCATGTGACCTTACCCATCACCAGTGAAGAACCAAACCTCTTCGGGCTACCTTGGTACTCTACATTTCCCCTAACCATGTGCCTTAGTCTAATTATAGGTAGTTCTCTTGCATTGAGATCCTGGAACCTAGCGTCTTCTAGCTACTAAAAATGACTCTATCCTATGACTCCCACTTCCATATCTAGCTATCTGTAATCCCTTTGATAGAAATCTCTCTACCACTAGTGCTCGCACCAGCACCCCGACATAGGTCTGAATGCACAAGGGAACAAAACTTGATTATACCTATCTACGGAGTCCCTACTCATACTTACATGCTCAGAAGTAGCCATCTCGGATCATATTAAGGTAGTACTGTGTAAGGTCTATGAACCTTTTTGCATACTTGACCACCATCATCCCTCCTTTTTGTAGATCCTATAGTTCTTGAATTCAGACCTAATTCAAATAGTAGGTGTAGTACTCCTCATGGAATAGTTACTGGACATCAGTCCAAAAGAGTGTCAAGCCATCATGAATCTATGTAACAAGGTTCCACCAGTGCCTAGATGCTCCGTGGAAGATTCTAGATACTATTGAAACCACTTTATCCATCTATTTACAAATGATCCTGAAAATTCAGACCACCAAGTCTAGCCAATCCTCTGCTTCTTGAGGATCTGTCTTGCTTCAGATCCTCAGCAACCTCTAGTGTTGGAACTCGCGGAGTCCACTAAGCCTAACCACATCCTCTTTCTACTCTATTGGGATGATATACTAATCTATAAGTGTAGTTGTTTCTACCTACACGCATGGAGGAAGAAGCTCGCGGGATGGACCCTAAACTAACGCCTCATCACTCATTGGATCTTTGTCACAATCCGGAATTGGTATCTTAGCTGGCTGTCCTTGCGGAGGCATCCTGAAAGTTATCATGACGTACCATGGTTAGATGAGATATATATATATATATATATATATATATATATATATATATAACAATGGGGAGGTGACTCAAGAAGTAAAATCAAATACCCAATCCTATATGATTCATGTACCATTTAAACCCTACAACCAATGTCTCAGTATGTCGAGTCAACAAAAAGGTAGCTAAGGTCTTGGTGAATGGATGTGTCGGCCACCTACAACATCATTGGATTTTCTGGATTGAGAGCTTCACTCGAGACACTTTCACATTGTTTCCTAAAATTCAACCAAATACTCATAAGGGGAATACTCCAAACATAGTAAAAAGGACTGAACCACCTCTGATATCAATCTTTCATGACCTGATCCAAGCCAGGGCTGGAGTCGCAACTACCCTAAGCCCACCACCATAGTCCAGGGGTGAAAACCAGTTTCAAAGGCCTATATAACATGGGGAGTCCTTTGGATAAGTACCTATATTCATGCACACAACCATTGCGATTTACAAGTGCAGAGGTAAAGAGTAAAATATGGAACATAATTAGAAAGTGAACTAAGCATGCATAACCTCTAAGGTGTACCAGAGTACAATAGTGAAAACTGAAATGTAAACGGGAAAAATACATACCCAACCAAAAATATGTCCCAAAATGAAAAAAAAATAGAAAAATAAACTACTAGAGAACCCATATCCTAATCTCTAATATGGAACCACCATATGTGGTAGAAACTACCAGGTATTCCTAAGATCATATGTAGTCACCGCTGACCTATCCGTCATCTGCATAAGACATGACACGTGTGGGAAAATCTCATGTAGGGGTGAGTATATACATACCCAGAAGGACACCCTAAAATTTGAAGTATGATCAATAAGAGATAAAATAGGAATAAAAATACAATAGATGCAAGATACAGTCAAAGAGAATAGATCAATCCAAACCAAGATTAGAAGTAACCGATTACAAGCACAAGGGGATTGACATGGTGAGTATATAAAATAAACATAAAGTCTTATCCACTTATAGAAGGATTTTAGACTCATACAACCACAATAATATAAACACATAAAGCATGCGCCATTCCCTTCATGTCTTCTCCACTCTTGGAAAGAGAGTTACCAAATCAAAATGTGTGGGTAAAGAATAATATATATGTGTGTGTGTGTTTAGTTCAAGAATCCCAAATGAGAGAGAAAGGGTATCTACATATCATATCTCATCCCAAGAAGAAGATTCACCAATAGTTCTAAAAGTCCATCAATGATGCCCAACATCTCACGCATCTACCCAAAAGAATCTGTGCAAAACAAGACATGGATCATCATAGTTCCACACAGTCAAGCACAAAATCGAAGTAAAGGACTCTCTCCCTAGCACATTGGGGGTAGGTCCACTCTATAAGTACTCATTGGGGAG
The DNA here is from genome assembly GCA_963277665.1 of Viscum album. NCBI lineage: Eukaryota > Viridiplantae > Streptophyta > Magnoliopsida > Santalales > Viscaceae > Viscum > Viscum album. Next base: position 47,678,682 of record OY728152.1, on the reverse strand, counting down.
CCACACCAATGTTTATGGGGGGGTTCCACTCTATGTGTCATGAGGACCAACTTGTTATCCCATCAGGGGGTCCACTCGGTGGGTAGATGACCCGTGTCCAAGATGATGGGGGTTTCACTCTATAGGTCAATGACCTTTACCCCGGTGAGACAGGGGGGTTCCAATCTATTATTCAAGGACCCACACCCTATTGATAGGGGGTTCCACTCAGAAGTCGGGGATCCACTCCAAGGTACAATAGGGGACTCTACTCTGATCATCGACGACCCACGCCCTAGTACATTAGTGGGAGTCCACTTGAAAGGTTACTATATAGGACCTATGCCCATGTCGATGGGGGTTACACTATAGTGGTCAAGGAACCACTCTCTACTACCATAGGGGGGTTCCACTCTGATCATCGAGGACCCATTACCTAATGCGTCAAGGGGGTTCCACTTGGAAAAAGCCTCTGGCGATCCTGCCTGATCACTATCATCGTTGGGAGTCTCCTCAATAAGCACTATACTGATAAAATTTCACATATTATCTCAAAATTCAAAACTAAGGAAACCATCTTGTTCTATTCACAAAAACACTCAGGATATGTTGCTCACAGTCCAAAATATGAGTTCAAATGAAGGAGATTTGTAACCTTGAAGTTTCCTAAAACAGAACCAAGGGGTACACAGTGTTTGAGGGGAACCACAAAACATGTGGTCCCTCTCCAACACCTTTATTTGTCCCTATTTGGAACATGTATTCCAATCCATGTATTTTTACACACCGTGTAGGTGGACTACACGGTGTGTCAAGACTTACTGGGATCGGGTTGTGTCCTGCTGGTCGTGTCCGTGTACATAACCTTGTGTCTGTGTACTCGGGTACATGACCATCTACCTAGACATATACTTACACATTGGATCCCACCCATGTGATCCATCACACAAGTTTCCCATTCAGGGAAGGTGTACATAACATGTAGGAGGGACACACATCATGTCATCCTTACAATTTAACAAAACCCTAGTTGCCACACTTATGGGGCAACAGGAAGTGTATTCATACTTGTACATGAAGTGTAGTCATGTTTTTCATAGAAATGGAGATACATGATATGTTCCTTGATTCAAGCATTTCCTCTTCAAATATGGCTCTATCTCCAGTCAAAAATATTGGATTTGTCCATGGATATTGTCTCTCAGTCATCATTTTCTAGAAATCAGTCATTGTTGTTCTTCATAGGTTTATATCACATTTTTCACGCCACTATGCCTTCATTAAACAATGATTTAATCACTGATTATCAAATAAATGATCCTCATCTCACAAGAAACCCTGATCTAGCCTCGTTTCATTGACCCATGTCTAGATTATCGACTCATCATGATTCTAGGGGTCTGATTGGGCTTGGTACTACCCGATAATGTCAACTAGTACCACGAGGTCCTACTGGTGAAGAACATGAAGCAAATTTTGGAAAAATGCACCATAAAAAAGGTTTTTCTATAATTTTACAAATGTTATTGTACAATGATCAAGAACAATGATACTGGGGTTAGAAACCAATTTAAATAGCTCAATTTAGACTGGTATATAGGTTCATGCTTAGGCCAAAATTGGAGAAGATTGATATAAGGGATCGATATGCCCAATAAATTTAATCAAAAAGGTTATAAACAAAAAATTTAAAAGTATTACAAAGTGTTTGGATCATTTTTTGTTTAAGAACACACTCGCCAATGATTTAAAGAAGTCATTGCATTCACAGCGTCCCAATCTACTCTGATTTGGCATTTATTTTTCATCTAATGTGATCTACAATTGGAAGAAGGAAGGGATTCTCTGGAATTATCTTAGGTTTTATGCAGATAACCCTAAAAAATTATCCATGTAAGTCTAGATATAGACATTTCATCGTGTTAAAATTAATGAATGAATTAATTAAATGATTTATTAATCCCCTGAACATACCGCCAATGAGAGAGGTGTCTGAATGGGAAACATGTGTGATGGATCACATGAGCGGGATCCCATGTGGATGTACATGGCTAGGTACATGGATGTGTACCTGAGTATATGGACATAGGGTCATATACATGAACATGGACCACAAAAAATAGCTTGTTCTGGTTAGTCTAGACACATCATGTAGTCCACCTACAAGTCATGTACTACTATATGGGTTGGAATCCATGTGTAAGATAGGGACACGAATAGGTAGTGGAGTGGGACCACTTGTCGTGTGGGTCCCCCTATACATCGTGTACCCCTTGTTTCCTTTTTACAAAACTTCATGGTTTTGTATCTCCTTCATTTGAACTTGGATTTCAGCCCGTGAGAAGCCTATCCTGAGAGTTTTTTAACATAAAACATGACGGTACCCTCAGTTGTGAATTTTTAGATACGATGTGAAATTTTATAGGAAATACACTTATTTAGGTGATGCCTGATGATGGCAGTTATCAGGAAACATCACCACAGGCTTCTTCTAATTGTAACCCCTTAACGCATTAGGGTGTGGGTCCTTAATGATCAAAGTTTAACCCCATTTTGGTACCAGGGTGTGGGTCCTCGACCACTAGAGTGGAAACCCCCATCATCATGGGTGCAGGTCCTCAGTAGCTACCTTCAGAGTGGAATCCCCCTGACATACTAGGGCACAGGTCCTCAATGATTAGAGTGGAATCCCCTTGTTGTTTTAGGTCATGGTTCCTAGACTTCCAAGTGGAACCCCCTATTACACCAGGGCACAGGTCCTCGATCTATAGAGTGGACCCCCCCCCCCCATTTTCTTGTACGTGGGTTCTCTACCCATTAAGTGGAACCCCCTATGGGATAGGGTGTGGATCCTCATGACACATAGAGTGGAACATCCCATCATCCTAGGAACAGGTCCTCTATGGGTACTTATAGAGTGGAACCCCCCCCCCCCCACCCCTGATGCACTAGGGCGCAGGTCCTCTACTTTGAGTTTATGCCTACTCGATTGTGCAACACAGAGAATATTTATGGCTTGACTTTCAAAGTTTCTTATGGGAATATATATGAGATGTTGGGAAACATTGATGGAATTTTGGTAATATAGGAGACTCTTCTTCTTGGGATGATCTTTGATATGCATATCCCCTTTCTCTCTAATTTGGTCTCCTTTGAACAAGCATATATATATTCTTCTGTATCCACACCTTTAGATTTGGTTACCCTCTTTTCATGAGATGTGAAGATGTGTGGGGTATGCCACATGATTTTCGTGTTCATATTCTCGTGGTTGGATGAGTCTACTATCACGATATATGTGAAAAAGACTCAACATGTAGTTCATATACTCACTATGTAGAGCCCCTTGTGCTTAGACGATGTTACTTCTACTCTTGGTTTTAGTTGGTCTATTCTATTTGAGTGTATCTTGAATCTAATATCTTTATATTGATGTGTTATCTCTTACTACTCCCCCTTCATCTTTCAATGCATCCTACTTGGTATGTATATACTCACCCATACATGGGCTTTGCTTGCACATGTTATGTCTTATGCAGACAAAAAACAGGTCAGCGGTGACTATAGAGGAGTTTACGGAAACTTGGTACTTTGGACTACATATGGTGGTTATAGTTTGGAGATCAGAAGTTAGATTTTTCCAGTAGTTTAATTTTATAGTTTTTTCATGTTGGGACATATTTCTTGTTGGGCATGTATTTTTTCCCTTTAATTTTTAGTTTGAATTGTCATACTTTTATACACCTTAGAGGTTATGCATGCTTGGTTCACTTTCTATCTATGTTACATCTTTTACTCTTACCTTCTTCACTTCTGTATTGATATGTATGTGTGTATGTGTGAATACATGTACTTAAGCAAAGGCTTGCAAATGTTAGATATGTCGTCAGTGCTGGTTTCTACCCCCTGGCCTATGGAGGTAGGCTTGGGGTAGTTGTGTCTTGATCCCTAGGGTAAAAAATGTGTTTTGGACTCAACTTTGGTCTCAATTTTCTTATCTGAGCTTCCTTATAAGAGATATCATGTTTTTCTATGAACATGCATGCATGCAATATAAAATATCTTTAATACTTTTATAAAATTAATTCCTAGAATACCGGGACTCAGAATCACACGCCATCTAAGCACTTATCTCATTAAATATATATATAAATATTTCAAATCATGACAAGGAAAAAACCAGGTCAAAAAAATCAAGAAAATCCAAGTGTGATTTCCAGGTTTTCAATGAGTGGCACATGTTTTTAACTAAAATATCATTTTTAAATTGAAAACACGCAATTTGAGTCATACTGATCACATATTGTGTTATATTGATATGATTATGATTCCAACATGTTAAAAATAACTTATGGATCATTTTCCTAAAGTATCAACAAAATAAAAGTATATTTCCCTAGTTTTTAGTGAGTGATAGATGTTTTTAACTAAAATGTCATTTTTAAACTGAAAACACGCATTTTGAGTCATATTGGCCACACTATGTATTATATTATTGTATAAATGATTCCAATATATCAAAAATGACTTATGGGTCATTTTTTTAAAGTCCCAAAATAATTCAAAATTTTTTTACTCTGTTTTGATTATGCCACATGGATATTTTTTAAATGTTATTTTTAAACTGAAACCAGACATTTTGAGCCATGATCGTCACACCATATATTATATTAATGTATAGATAATTCCTACATGTTTAAAATTAATTATGAATCATTTTCCTAAAGTATCAAAACAATATGAATGTGTTTTCCTAGTTTTGAGTATGTCACATATCTTTTGTACTAAAATGTCAATTTTAAATAAAAACACACACTTTGAGTCATACTGGTCACACTGTGTATCATATTAATGTGTAGTTGTTTCCAACATGTCCCAAATGACAGAAGGATCATTTTCCTAAATTATCATGAAAATATGAGTGTATTTCATAGGTTTTCAATAGGTGAAACTCATTTTTAACTAAAATGTAATTTTTAAACTAAAAACAGACACTTTGAGTCATATTGGTCACACCATGCGTTAGATTGACATGTACCCAATTCTGAAACATCACAAATGAATTATGAATCATTTTCATAAAGTATTAAGGCAATATGAGTGAGTTTTCTGGGTTTTCATAGAGGGCAATGCATTTTTAACTAAAATTTCATTTTAAACTAAAAACATCCATTTCAGGTCATATTGGTCACATTGTGTATCAGATTGAGGTAAATATGATTCATACATGTCACAAGTAAATTATGAATTATTTTACTAAATTATCAAAAAAATATGAATATGTTTTCTTGATTTGGTGTTTGTCATATATCTTTTTAAATAAAATAATATTTTTTAAATATAAAACATGCATTACAAATCATACCAGGAACACTATGTATCATATTGAGGTATGGATGATTGATGCACATTAAAAATTACTTATATATCATTTTCATAAAGTATAAAAATAATATGAGTATGTTTTATTGGTTTTGAGTATATGTCGTGTGTTTTGATCTAAAATGTCAATTTTAAATAAAAACACACACTTTGAGTTAGACTGTTCATACAGTGCATTGGACTGATGTGTGGTTGTGTCAGAAATCACTCAAGGATCATTTTATTAAATTATAAATATAATATAAGTTTATTTTATAGGTTTTATGTGATTGAAACATGATTTTAACTAAAATTTCATTTTTAAACTGAAAACATGCACTTTGAGTCATATCGATCACACCATGATTCATCTTTTAGTGAGGATGACTCCTACATGTCACAAATGACTTATGGGTTTTTCTAATAAATTATCAAGAAAATAAAAGTGAATTTTCTTAATTTTCACTGAGCAACACATGTTTTTTACTAAAATGTCATTTTTAAACCGAAATCACACATTTTGATTAATATCAGTCACACTGTATATCATATTGTGATACAGATGATTCCTACACATAAAAAGTGAATTATATTTATCATTTCACTAAATTATCAAAAAAATATGAATTTGACTTCTTGGTTTTAGGAATATCATAGGTCTTTTTAACTAAAAATTAATTTTTAAACTAAAAACATGCACCTTGAGTCATACTAGTCACACTGTGTGTCATATTTAAGTAAGAATTATTCCTAAACATAAAAAATTACTTATAGATTGTTTTACTAAATTATAAAAATAATATGAATGTATTTTCTCAGTTTTGAGTATGTCACACGTCTTTTTAACTGAAATGTAATTTTAAACTAAAAAGACACGGTCATGTCATACATCAGAATGATGTGAGGTTTTATCCTACATGTTAAAAAATTAATGAAGCATCATTTTCCAAAAGTATTAAGATAAAATAAGTTTTTTTTTCTTGGTTTTAAGTGATTGACACATCTTTTAACTAAAATTTAATTTTAAAACTAAAAACACTAAATTCGATTCATACCAATCACGTCATTTATTAGACTAAGGTATGACTAATTCATATGCATCACAAATGACTTATAGATCATTCTCTTAAAGTGTATAAAATATTAATTTTTTTACTTGGTTTTAACTTTGTCACACATCTTTTTAACTCAAATGTAAATTTAAAATGAAAATAATGCACTTTGATTCATTTTTTATCTTAAAATATACACTATTGAACATAAATAGGTCAAAAAAACAAGTAGCTCTATAAAGAACACAAAATTGTCGAAGAAAAAAAATATTGATTAAGTCATTTCTTTGTGAACTTTGTGAAAATTAACTAAATAAGTATTATATAAATATGATAAGGAAATTAAAAAAATAAATAGTATATAAAATGGTGATAAAATTAAATAAATAAGCAGTAAGAAGTCACGTCTTCATGATGTATACATAAATTCTGAAATCATGTATTCTAAACATTCATTTTTAAACGAAATTATTTCCTTTTTTGAATATGTGGACTATTGAGATTCCTAGTTGCACTGGAAAAATATAAATAAACAAAGGATTAATAAATTTTTTAAATCAAATTATAATTATCAACAAAAATACCTCTTTGAGGATGATATCTTATTGATGTAATACAATATCTTTCATAAATTTTCAAACATAGTAACCATAATCTTTGAAATTATTATTTTTTCAAATATTGAAGAAACATTGAGAAAAATAAGTAATTTCTTTCGATATATGTTTTTATAATAAAATACTATTATATATACCTTAATACATACCCACTAGTAGATGTTGACAGTCTTATTGTGCTATTGGATTTTCCTCATGCCATGATTTTGATTATATTTAAACACCGCCCTATCATAAAAAATAATTCATTAAAATAGAATATAAAATGTATAACTTGAAGTTTATTTGTAAAATTTTTCATGTAGTGTATTAAATTCTGATAAACATTATCATGTGTAGTCAATTGTTTTGGTATCCATGAATTGAATCCAAAAAAATATATTTCGAGTATCCAAATTGATTTTAATGAGAAACCAATGCCCCAAAAAAACAAAAAGGATTAATTAATGAAAGGAATGAAAATATATTTGGTATGATTATATTATAGAGTTTTACCCTTGTATCATGGGTATTAAAAGGAGTGTGTAATTTTTTTTTGGAACATTTTTTCTTGTTTTCCCACTATTATTGAATATTAATCTTCTAATAATGACCTTATATATATAGAGGTTATGTGAGGACTAATGAGTACAAATTTTTCTTCATAGGGCTTTCCCTTAAAATAGTATTGATATATACACCTAAAAAATATTAATAGTATTTAAATATAATTAACATATAAGATAATATATTGGAAAAAAATTACAATGAAAGCCTAATGTATAAATTTACAATTGAGACTCCTAAACATCCATGTTTGAGGATTGAATATATATTCTCAAGTACAATAAAGTATGTAATGGCCTCTCTATATATTTTTTCTTCAAAATAAATGATGGTTGTATCACCATTTTTTTAATGTTGTATCCACATGAACTTTTAATATTATTAAATTCATAAGTTAAAATGGTAGGGGTACTTTTTGAAGGTATTTTCAATTGATTGGTTAATCCTTAAAATTATTTTGATTTGACCTTCTATTTCCCATTCCCTTTCTCTACCTATAATAACATTCAACGGATCATGCCTTTTCATTAATTGTTAAAGGTTTTTGATGAAAAAATAAATTTGAAAGGAATACCTCCTTATCGAAATTTATTTTTACAAGATCAAATGGACATGTTATGAAGGTTCCAAAATAAGTTCAACAGTTTTTAACATCCATATCATCAAGGTTAATTAGTAGCTTGATTATTATCTCATGATTTAAATGAATTCCCACTATCACGTGACATTTTAGATTTTTTTTTATTGTGTAGAATATCTTCATGTATATTGAACATTGTACCCCTAATAATAAGGTGATGGGTGGGTGATAATAGATAAAAATCACAATCATTTTCCCCATGTATAATATCAATATAGGAAAGGTATCAGTGTTTACCTGATTCACATTTCATAGAAATAGTTATGCTAAAATTGATTAAATCTAGTAAGGTAGACCTTTAAGGGGAATGGATTACCTCAGAGCTAAAGGGGGGTCTTCATGTAGTGGTTTTTTGTGTTGTTTCTTCTCTTTTATGCCTTCCCATAACATTCTCTAATAACTCATACTTATAATTAATTTTTTATTATCAATTAGCTATTCATGTCTGCATCTCCTCTATTTTCTTATCTTTATACCCCTATGCATTTATTTTCTCAAAAAAAATTTAGGGAGGCACTCCAAAACCCACATCTCTAATTCAACCATATTAATCTAACTACTTCAGGGCCACTAAAAGTAGTCATTTATTGGGTACAAATGATGATTATTCTTATGTCTAACTGGATAAAAAATTTAGAAAAATAATTAATCATTATTATGTAATATTAATTTAAATTATAAAAAAATTATTATGTCATACTTACACATTCTTACCATATTTTTTATATGTTTTCATCTATTAGTATTTCGTATTTATTTACACAAGACACCTTCCATATAACATGACATGGGATGGAACTGTATTTGGATTTTGATTCATCAACATGCATATAAACAAAGAAACATAATTATGTTTTTGTTTCATTTCACATAAAAGTATTACACTAGATTTAAACTATGTACCATTTTTCAATTTAAGCACACCCCATCCTTGATTTACGATACAGGCATGTTGGTTTTTCTGCATGCTATTTATTTTCAACACTCAGTTTCTATTTTATTAATCAAAAATTCATAATCAAAGTGATTAGTACATATATTTTCAATTAATGTATTACCAATCACAATGTACCTAAAAATATACCTCCTCACAATGACCAATAAACACATTTCATATTGTTTGGTTTATCATGTGTGTATATATCTATGGTGGGTGTAGGCTTACTTTCCCTTTAGCATCCCTAAGATAATTCTATATAAGAATTGTATTAAATAATCTATAATAATTTTTAGTGACTTTTAATACAAATTTCATTTGGTATTAATCTAGTATAAATGCACTTCGTAATGGATAATGAAGTGTGAATCAACATTCCCTTATTTTTATTTTTCATAAAATAATAAAATTATATCATATATTTACCCTAATCTATTCCCAAATTAGTGTCTTAACCACTATAAGAACATTTTTCCACATATATATATATCAATTATCATATTCATTTTAGTGGTGATCCCAATGCAACTAATGAAAATGGACTTTTGGGGTTAACATTTTGGTCATGTACATTCCATTGAACCTTGAATTTGATTCCTATTCTTCTCACCTTAATAATTTTTGTTAACAACATCATGTTATGAAGATCCTATTTTTATGAGAAAATGTTTTTTCACCTTCTACCATCTACTCATCTTCAACATCATCAATTTATTATTCCTTGGTATTAGTAGCATCATCATGTGGAAAAACATGTTTTTCCTCTGTATTGGGAGCATCGTCATGTTGAGAAACTTATTGTTTCCATGGATTGGGAACATTAAAACGAGAAGAATACATTATCATTATAATTGGTTGAACATTTAATTGAGATTATGTAAATATAGTAGTGAACATATAATAATATAAGGTAACTTGATGAATATTAAAAAATATATAACCTAATTATTTAACTCTCTCTTTTTTTCTTTAGGGGTTGAAGAGTTTTTACCCCTCTATCGAGTATATAAATTCCATCATTATGGTATCCTCTAACATAAAAGACCCCATCTATATTGGTACCGATTTGAAATTATTTCTATGTCCCTATTAAAGGGCCATCCTCAATAGAATTGGCATCTAGACCTTCAATGGTTTTGGTCGATAACAGAATAATTAAACACTTTTTATTTACAAGATCTGGAATATAAAATACATATAATTCCTATGATTACATTATAAATGGTGCATATGTATTCCCTTCCTTATTAAAATCCACTTTCAATAATCCCAATTCATTGATTTTAATTTCATTCCTATTATCTACCCACTTTCATTACAAAATCGGTACTTTGAATGTTGTATAACCCCACTCCCATATTTTTTTGATGATTCAAAATTATGAAATATTCACATAAATTTAATTTATCTCCTTAGTACTAGATACAAGAATCACTTGAGGTATAAGTTCAACACCACTATTTTAATGGTACTGTTTTCATCATGTTATTTTGTATAGAATGTATAACCATTAATTACATAACCATTATAAGATAATACATGCACAATTGGTCCTATGGCTAGACATTGAAGTAATTCCAAAATTGAATTTGGATTTTCAGTTGAATCCTTGAAAATATATTCTGAAAACCATCCTATAGAATGTTGATTATGTATATTTTTTTCCAACTTTAATCACTTGATGGATTCAAATGCCTAAAAATTATTTGTGGGTTTCAATATATGGCGCAACCTCTAAAATATTATGTAAAATGTAAACATGATCCTACTACCACTATGTTATTGTGATTTTGACAATATATGTAACAAAAATTCCATCACTAATAAGATGCTCAGTGGGATGAGATAATGGTAGACCAATTATTTCCACATGAGATAGGTTGTCAGTACAGAATTCAAATGATTCCCCAAAAATAAATCGCTCTATAATAAAAAATTCTATTTGACTTTGATTTTTGACATACCCTTTCAAAATATTAATATTCCTTTAAATGGAGTACATCCATCTATAATATATAGGACCAAATAGCTAGATATCTGTAACCAAGTGAACTATAAAGTGAACCATCATATCAAAGAATGGTAGTGGGAATAATATCTCCATTTCACATAATATGAAAGTAGATTATTTTTCCATAATTAACAATTTTATAAGGTATATAACTTTAGTTCATATATATTTGAAAAAGAAACAAGGATTGGTTAAAGTATTATATACATTCTTAGGCAAAATGCAATGTAAAACTGCATACATTAGATCTTTCATCAAAATATGATAGTCATGTGATTTCAGGGCCTTTAACTTTAAATCAGTCATTGAAATGATATTATCTATATTTTATGATTATACCTATGGAATATTTACATCATTCAGGAAGTTGGAAAACTAATATCTCTCTTTCCTAGAAATAGTGTAATAAGATGGAGGAATAAAATTACGTCTTTCTCCCTTCACTAGTGTTAACTCTTCCTACATCCCCATGTCAATCATATCCAACCCAACCTTAATACCTCCTTTGTTTTTTTGGTTAATTTAGTAACATTATAATAACACTATCACATAAAGTTATTTTCTATATGCATGACATCAAGAAAATTTCTAATGTACAAACAATTCCAGTACGGGAATTCAAAAAAAACTAATCTCTTTTTCTAACCAACGTTTTTAAGGTTTTTCAAAGAAGTTTTACCAAAATTGGTTTCCATATATATTAATTTATCAAACATTTGACCACTTATTAGTGGATATGGTGTTGTACCTTTTTCTGAATTCCCATCAAATGATGTTTTCCAAGATCATTATTTATGTCATCGAGGTAGAAATCATTGATGAATGATTCAACCTAACTGAGTGTGTACCTTGTTCACAAATGGTACACCCTTGAGTTACTTTAATTCTATATAAAAAAATACATAAGTAGTAAATTCATTTATCATACCACAAAAAATGTATCTCAACATGAAATATTCATTTATATAAGTTTCATACAACATAACACCTAAAAATCACATTAGTTTAAAATCATCGATCAATGGAGACAAATAAACATCAATGTCATTACCTAGTTGTTTTGGTCCTAATATAAGCAGAGACAACCTAATGTATATTCAATTAATTCATAACCACAGATGTAAGTTATAATTTACCAACATAACTAACAATATATTTTACATGATGCTTTATAAACCAAAAGGATTCACTCCATATATAGATAGTGCTAGTTGATGGTTTCTCGGATCATTTCCAAATTTAGGTTACTCATGATCAAATTTCTTCAAATGCGGAGAGTCTACTGGGTGATGAAGTTTCCCAGATTTATTTATTGTTTCTTCAAGACATTTCAATTACCTTACAGCCTCATCACTTATATATATGTTCCTAAACCATTGAATCATTGGAAAGTACTATAAAAATTTTGAAGGACTTGATTCAAATTTCTTGTATTGAGATACACCACACTTTGGGAATTTTTTAAATGATTTGTGGTCCTTAAAAAAGTATACAGTCATTATAGTCCTGAATTATTTCATAGATCATGAATATTTAATGTAACATCTATTTAAAGTCATATGTTCAAAAAAATAAACTCATTATCTTCTGGTGGCATATCATTCAAGATAAAAAGTAGTTTAGAAAAGATGGTTCCACTCCCTCCATTACTAGATTTTATATTATATAGATTCAGTATGGTTGAAAATTCCATATATTTAGTATAACCAATATAAAATGGCATATTTTCACAAATCTTTAACATCAGAAACAATTTTGGACAGTCATGAAGTTCATCTTCAACTATCATTTTCATTTTCTCAATATGATCTTCATAATCATTCACAATTGTAATCATATTCCGGATAGAGTCTTCATCATTTTCCACACTTGTAATCATATCAGATGATCCATAAAACGTACTGTTATTCCAGTAACTAGATAAATTATGTTCTTCCCTACATTTACTCTAACATTTGTTGCTATGATCTATTTCGTGACAGATCAAGTGTTCTTCCAACTTCTTTAAACCAATTATTATTGAATAAAAACATCGTAAACATGAAAAAAGGATTTGAGAAAGGTTATATGCATGACATTTTGAAAACTTGTTGAAATATTTCACTCCATACTCATACACTTTTTTCATACGATTGTAATACATTCATTTTTATTTATATCCATCCTATTTGATTCAATAATGTTCATATTTAACCAAATAAATAAATACATAAAAAGTATGATCTTAGAACCCTACAAGGGTATTCTTTATATATACACACATATAGTTATCATATTTGATATAAATTTTCTTTGCATCACTATCTTGTTAGAGTATATAAAGTCCAATAATTATATGAATTTAAAGTATTATAACTGTGACTTTTTTATTACAATAAGTCACATATCATAAATCTTTATTTTTATTTGAAATAGATTCATCAAGGGAGATAATTCACTCCATATCATTATCAATATTCCTAAGAACCCTATGTATTTCTAAAAATAGATAAGTATTAGGGTATATATAATAAAATTTCAATATCAAAACAAATTACTTATTGATGTATATATTATATTCACTTGAATTCTTGGAGGATGATAGTAGAAAATATGATATCACATCATGTCATAAATAAGAAGCTTTTCTATCTCAAAAACAAGAGATGATACAAGGCTTGAGAAGTGAAGTGAAATTATTAAAGTCTAAATCTTGAATAAATTCTACATATTTTGTATATTTGGAAGAATATAAGAGAATGTTGATGAAAGAAAATATGGATTCAAAGGATACCATTTCAAGAATGAATAAGAAAGTAAAGAAACAGTGTGATATAATTGAATAACATTTTCATGAGATGAATTTTGGAATGGAAATGGAAAAATCCATGAAGCCTCAGTGTCTATCATAATAGAGTAGTGTAAATAATAGGTAATGATTAAACACAAGGGATAGAATTCTCCCCTATAGAATTTAGATGGTCAAATGAAGGAGAAGGATTTGAGGATTGAGAATCATGAAGGATATATTCTTATTTTAAAGTAAAATTAAAATTCTAAAGATTCTAACATGGAGACATAATTATATAGTAAGAATTATAAAAATATGGATTTAGAAAAAAGAAAGATTAGTCATGCTAAAACCAAGGGATATGGATCATGAATGCATGGGAAAAGGAATTCATAAGAGGGCTAAACCCAAAGGCAGTATGGAGTGATACTGATCGAGTGGTGGAAGCGTATTACCATAATAATAAAGGAGTAACCCTATAAACTTCAGAATTGATATGAAGCATTATGGAAATAAGATAAATTGGGATGGGTATAGATCTTGAAGTGGTAAAAATTTTTGGTGGCCAAAAAACCGTGTATTCTCAAAACCTATGGGGAATAAACCACTTGTGTGTGACCAATACTATATGATAAGGCATTATAAGGCCACATGTTAGGATGTATCAAAATCTTACAATTTTTATGTTGGTAATTTAATTATCATATATTTTATAGAAAAAATTATCAATACTGTTGTGTGAATGGTTCTAGTATTTCAATGGGATTTCATTTACAATCCATTGAATCCAACTTGTAGGATTTCATTCTAAAATCCATAGAGGAAAAAAGTGAACATATTCATGGTTGGAACCATATATATAATAAATCTTAACTTAGTTATAATTATGATAGATAACCTAAATATGGGAAATTTTTTACTATAGATCATGTACTTGTTGAGTCAAAAGCCAAATATTTCATTGTATAAGAAATTGTTCTTATTTCATTATTATTAATTATTTATTTTTTTATATTGGTGCTTCCAAAAATTTTCTTTCAGGAAAAGTAGTGGATCAATTAAATTGACTAACATATTCTATACCTTAAATATTTGATACCTACACTCATTTTGGGAGGAATAAATAAAGAGGAATTAAATGTCCCACATGAGTTGTAATGATCCCAAATTTCAAAATTTTATGTAACTTTCTTATCCTTAAAAAAGATACAGTTTCCTTTATTTTGGTAATAGAATAGAAGATATAATTTAAATCTTGCATTGAATACTATAAAAAAAGAGTGTATTTTTTTCACCTAAAGGAAGTTCTACCTATTTCTATGTGAATGGAATCTACAGTCAGATTGTGTTAAAACCAAAAAATGTGTTAGGCACCATGTGGCCTAGGTACGCAAGCATATGGAAAGAAGCTATAGGAAAAATAAGATCAGTGGGGAAGCAGAGACTAAGATGTGTGTGGGGGAACATTACCAATTATAGGGGATACTCAAACTTATAAAACAATTTTGGAATATCATACCTACAGTTTTGAGGATTGATTTGTCCAAAATGGTCGACTTTGGCTATAGTAGACCTCTGGTTTCATGAGAACTTGAGTGTGGTGCAAGGAAGACCTGATATTAGGGTTCTTTTATAAATAAAGAGAATGGTTTTATCAGTACTTACCGAAAAGCACTGATAAAAGCATGTTTTACCAATGCTAAAAACATAAGTTCTGAGAAATACTACTTTTATTAGTGCTAATAAAAGCTATGATTTATCAATGCTAATAAAGTGCTGGAAAAAGTAATATTAGTCAGTGCTTATGTTTTAGCACTGATAAATACTAATTTTTTCAGAACTTTCTAAGATATGATAAATCATAAATTTCATCAGTGCTAAAAGAGCACTGTCAAAAGTAAAAAATGATAAAATGAATAAAAATGATTAAAAAAGAATAAAAATTATATAAATAATAAAATTATTAAAAATGAAGTATATTAACTATTTCATTAAAGATGGAAAGACCCTCAACCTGTTTAAAAAAATATAAATTATAAACATATTGAAAATATTTAAACTTAATAAATAGATATGAATAAATAAATATTAAAAATGAAAAAATTAAAAAATATTAAAAATTAATAAATAATATTGAATGAAAGAATATTAAAAATAATAAATAGATTTGAATAAATTACAAAAATATTTAAAAAAATTAAATTCATAGCATTAATTACATAACTAACAAAAACATAAAAAATGAATAAATAACTAATATTAATTATAAAAATAAAAAAATATTAAAAATAAATAATATTAATTATTTAAATAAAAAAATATTAAAAAATTTACTTAAATAAATTAATTATATAAATTTCAATCATATTAAAAATGTTAAAACTTAATGAACAAAAATGGGTAGATATTGTTCATATAAATTACAAACATATTGAAAATATTAAAACATAGTAAATAAATATGTATAAATAAATATTAGAAAATGATTAAATTATAAAAACAATAAAAAATGATAAATATTAAAAATGAATAAATAAAATTTAATAGATAACAAAACTATTTAAAAAATGAATTTTTATGATTAATTAAATGAATTGTAATCATGTATAAAAATGAAGAAAATATTAAAAAATGTATTTAAATAAATTATTATATAAATTTTAATCATTTTAAAATTATTATAAATTAATAAATAATCGCATAAATATTAATCATATTAATTAAAAACATATTAAAAATATTAAAAACTAGTAAAGAATTATGTATAAATAAATATTAAAAAATCAATAAATTCCAGAAAATTTTTAATAATTTGTAAATATTAAAAATGAATAGATGATATTAAATGAAAGAACATTAAAATTGAAAAAATTAAATTTCAATAAATTAAAAAAATATTTAAAAAAATTAATTTGTAACATTAATTAAATAAATTGTAGACACGTTAAAAATGAATAAAAATGAATAAATAGATAATATTAATTATATAAGTGATAAAATTATTAAAATATATATATATTATAGAAAAATATTAAAATTAAAATGAATATATAGGAATCAATTATAGAAATTTCAAACATATTACAAATATTAAAGATTAATAAATAAATATTAATAAATATTAATTATATAAATTAAAACTTGTTGAAAATATTAAAACATGGTAAATAAATATGTATTATTTTTAAAAAATGAATAAAATATAAAAATATTATAAATATCAAAAAAAATATTAAATGAAATAATATTAAAAATGAATAAATAAGATTTAAAAAAATTAAAAAAAAGTTAATTCAAAACATTAATTACATGAATTAAAAACACATAAAAAATAATAAAAATGAATAAATAATTATAATAATAATAATTATTATTATTATTATTGATGTATGCACTGTATTGATTGTATATAAAAAATATAAATAATTATTAACCTTTAGAATTGATGATAATAATTAAAAATATTATTATCTAATTAAATGTATAAATATTTAAAAATGTATAAATAACTATCAAAATTGAATATATTATAAATATATTAACTGAATATATATTTGAAATAAATAAATATTAAAAACTAATAAATTATAGAAAATACTAAAAATGGGAAATATTAAAAATGAATAAATAATATTAAATCAATAAACCGACATACACTTACACACAAACATGTGCATGAACATACAGGTGAAAATACGCACATGTACATATACACATATATGCATAAACATACACATACACATAATTACACACATGCACATACACATACACAAATACACATACGCATGTATATGTAGGTGCATACACATACATGTATGTATAAACATACACATACATATACGTATTACATAAAATTACATATACATACACTTTCACTATACATACGCATAGACATACATGTACACATACATGCACATACTCATACCCCCCCCCCCACACACACACACTTACACATACACACATACATATGCATAGACATGCATATGTACACATACACGTATGTATAAACATACACATGCATACAATTTCATACATGTGTATGCATATACAAACACATAGATACATATGCATACATACACATACAACATGAGCATACATACACATACATACACACATACATATGCATATACATACCTACACACATATATACACATACACATACACATACACATACACGTATGAATATACATACACATACACGTATGTATACGCGTACACATACATACATTTTCATACATGTGCATGCACATACAAACACATATATACATATGCATACATACACATACTACATAAACATACATACACATACACATACACATACACATACACACATATGTATGCATAGACATACCTATACACATACGCACACATACACATACACATATGCATACACATACACATACACATACACATACACATACACATACACATACACATACACATACACATACACATACACATACACATACACATACACATACACATACACATACACATACACATACACATACACATACACATACACATACACATACACATACACATACACATACACATACACATACACATACACTTACACATACACATACACATACACATACACATTTATACACATGCATACAAATACATGTACGCATATTTGAAATTATTTAATATGAATATAAATATATAAATTCAAATATGAATCACATATTCAAATAAATATATTCATTCATATATTTATATAACTATTTAAATAAAATAACAATATATCATATTTATATTAATTATATTCACATTTTTTAATTAATGCAAATAATATACTATTAAACATTTTTATTGATTAATATAAATTAGTACCCCACCCATGAAATTGCATGGGACATGATAGCAAGTAAATCAATGAAAATGAAATAAGTACATTTAAATACAATGATGATAAATGTGATCGTAGTATATTTTTTTGGAAAAAAACCAAGGAGTTTATTATGTACAACTGAAATACATTAAACAAAAAAAGAAGCTAAATATTTATAAAATTAACAACTTGATAACATGAAATTAATGAAAAAATGATAAGAAGTAAGTTAGAATATCAAAGGATCTTATTGATAGTAAAAAAAATTACCATGACCATGTAATATCATGTTTAAAGTTCATAAAAAATCAATGTAATTTCATTTTAGAGTAATCAAAGGAAAATAAATGCATTATTATGTCTGGTATGCCAAACATTTAAACGAAACAATGAAAACAAATATTTAAAACCACTAACCATCGTGGGTTCGAACATATAACCAAAAAATTGAAGAAGTTTCTACATAAGAAGTGATGAACATTATAAAACAAAAAAAAGGTGAATAGTTTTATGAAAGTAATCTATAAATAACTCAAATTCAAAATTATAGTACAAAATGGTCTATATTTATAGGAATGAAATGTACAATGAATAAAGCTCTAATTATTTCCCATTCAACATTTTTATTATACACATAGGATCACTGAACCCCTAAATAATTACCCTTCAACCATATTTTAATTATAAACATAGGATTATTGAAACCATAAAAAATATTCACCCCATCATCTATGAATCACCCATATCTATCTCTCACGCTGCTATAAATGCACACTAAGAAATAAAAACCATTCCATCTGTATATAAATTTTACATAATGATAACATAAAATCATACCACTTAATATCAAAATTGAACTCTTAATGCATATAATAAAAATTCACACTAATACATATGCTTCAAATGCAGGCTAATAAAAAATGAACACTAATAATGAACTCCTAATACATATATTTTAAATTCATGCTGCTAAAAATGTATTATTTCTTTTTATAAACTACTAAAAATTCACAATTCAAGATGGTAAATAAAAACCCTACCTTAATACTTTTCATTCCATACTAATAATATCGATGTAATTATATAGAATTAAGTATTATCTAGTCATCATGGATAAAAAAACTAAGGTTTTTGGGAAATAATCTCATGGAAACATTTCTATCCTCTAGAAGAAATAATAATACATAATAATATATAATTTTAATAAAAAATACAAGAAAATACAATACAGAAGGAGAAATTAGTGCTAGAATACATAATAAATAAATAAAATGTATAAGATAGAAAAAATAGATAATGTATAGAAGAAAACATACCTAAAATGGTTTTTTTTCTTTCATTCCATTTAGTATTACTCAGAATTTTTTCATCTAAAATGAAAACTTTTTTACTTCTAGAATTGCTTTCTCAGCATGGAAGAGAGCATGTAGGTTATGAAGCTACACAAAACCATAAATAATAAGATCAATAAAATACAATAATAATTTATAATATAAATAATCCAAAAAACTCATAGGATATAGAGATATGTTTTAACATCTTTCCCATAACTTATTGTCCTATAAGAGAGCCAATGCTTGGTTGATTTTCATTCTTAGTATAGAGGAACACTGAAGGATAAGATATTATGTAATATAAACTTATAGAATGTGATGGGGAGGTTTTTTTGTGAAGAGTTTATCATGTTGAGTCAATAAAGATATCTTATGACTTCTCCATTCCTTATGGTTTTATGTTTTGAAAATCATAAACACTTTTTATAAGTTCTGGATTTTTTTTAGGTTCTGTATTTTTTTAAGATCTGTAATTGTCATTCTTTTATGCTTATAGATATATCATTACGTTTTTCCATTCTTTTAGACTTACAGATTTTTCATTCTGATTTTCCATTCTGTTATACTTACAGATCTGTCATTCCGATTTTCCATTCTGTTATAATTACAAATCTATCATTACGATTTGTTATTAAGTTTTATGATTCTGAATCCGGTGTATATATGATTCAGTTTTATGATTCCGAATCTGGTGTATATGTGATTCATTTTTTATAATTCTGAATCTAGTGTATATATGATTCAGTTTTTATAATTCTGAATCCTGTGTATATGTGATTCTGATTTTATGATTCTGATTCCGGAACAAATGAGATACCTATTTCACAATCTGATTTACATTTCCTTATGAATAAATTTTCTTGATAATGTTATTCTTAAGAATCTATTTTCTTAATCTCTTATGATTACGTATTCTTGATAATGTTAGAATTGTTTAAATGTATCATTCCAACAATATTGGATTCTAAGTTTTTCTTATACTTAACATTTATCTTTAACTTAACATTGTTTATGTTACCTGAAACGATGTCCTAAAATATATTATAAACGAACCATTTTATGTTTGACACATGTCCAGGTCCCTCCGAAATTTAAGTAAAATATGACCGTTGGAGAGGAGCCGACCATTGGGAAGTTTTTCCAATAAATACATGCCCATTTGAATGAGAAAAGAACATCAACTTCGACAACTGACTTTGACGAGAAAAAGATGTGAAGTGATTTCTAGAGAGAGAGGCTCTTACAACTCTTATTTCTTCATGCGGATTTCATGAACAACTTTTTTAGGCGTGAACAATTTGTTCAGACTTGCTTTGTGCAGACTCTAATCATGCTGATCGTGGGCTTCCGGGTTTGGAAGATAGAGGTTCCGATTTTCTTCTAAATCGATAGATTTTGGGGATATCAAGACAAATACCAATATTCGAATTGAGGGATTACCTGGGTTTGGGTAAGATAGACTTTATTGAAAGTATAAATCAAGGAACCTTTATCCAAGGTTGTTGGATACCCTTCTCTTTGGGTAAAAAGAATCTTATTGTTACTTGTTTACTATTACAAGTTGTTTTAATTCCACTGTTGTATGTTAGCTTTGAGAGTATAACCTTCTTATACTTTTTTATTTCGTTACTATGATTATATTATAGATTCTATACGCTTTAAGGTAGACTCTTTCTTTTAAGAAAATAGAAAAGGTTTCTTTAAGAGGTCTTGTGAATGTTTGTTTAACCTTGTTAAACTTAACTTTAAAGGTTCCAAAGGAATTTTTAAAGTATACAATTCATATCCCCCCTCTTGTATTTGGGCATCTCATTTTTACATATTCGATCCTACAATTGGTATCATAGGTTGGATACCTCATACTCTAAACCAATCTCACAATTGGTATCAGAGCAAGTTTCTGAAATACTTATATCCACATATAAGTTTTCTTGCTCAATTTTTCATTTTCTTAAGTTCTTCATATTTGTTTTTAAACTTTTACTACTAATAAGTTTTGTGGAAAGAAATATATTTTTAGTATGGAAAGAATTCATGTTGGATCCCTATATAATATCAATCTTAATAGACCACTGATCATCGATGGAAATGACTATGAGTACTGGAGAGATAGAATGAAGACCTTTGTGATAAACACAGGTGTAGACAACTACATTGTGTTAACTAGAGATTATAAGATTCCTGATAAGAAACTTAGAACCTTTACTAATCCAAAAAAGGTGGAATATCATATGAACTTTAAGGTATGTAATACTTTGCTATGTTTCATGACTAGAAATATTTATAGCCAGATTTCATCCTGTGAAGTTGCAAATAGTATTTGGAAGAAGTTTGAAGTAACTCACTTTGGAACTTCCAAAGTCATTGAAACTAGAAGAGCAATGCTCAGGGCTGAGTATCATGGTTTTTGCTTCCCTTATGGAGAACCTGTATGTAAGGTAAAACAAAGATTCATGACTATTGTCAATATCTTACAATCCATGGGTGAGAAAGGTTTAGATGATGAATCTCTTGTAGAAAAGATTATTGACATCATGCCTAACGAATGGGAATCAAAGAGAACTGCTATAGATGAGAATAGGAAAGTTACTCAGATTTCTCTTGATGAACTGTTTGGAACTCTTATTCAACATGAAACCAGAATGAAGAGAGTTGTTGATAAAATTAAGAAGAAGAATGGAAATGGAGGTGTTGCTTTTACAACTACTTCAAATCAAATGAAAGCCAAGACTCCTGAGATAATTACAATATCTAAAGCTAAGTAGGTTGTTGTTCAATCTGAATCTATTGAAAGTGAAACTTCAGAAAATGAGTTAGCCAATCTTGATCGAAGGATAAACAAGATTGTTGGGGAGAAGAACTTTCAATATAGATACAATAAGAAAGATGAAAAAGATAAGAAATATGGAGAAGTGATTTTCTATGAATGTAGAAGAACTGGTCATATCAGACCTTATTTTCCCTCGCTTAAGAAGAGATACAAGATATACATGAATTCTAAAAGAAACAAGAAGAAGTTCTACAGATTGAAGCATAAGAAAGTCTTGAAATCCAATGACACTTGGAGTGCCAGTGGTGGAGATTCTTCTGATTAATCTTCAAAATATGAATCTTCTGGGAAAAAGAATATTGCTCTAATAGCCAGAGCTCCATTTCAAAATTATTGTCTTATGGCTAAGGTATGAACTGCTAAATCCTTAACCAATATGTCTTTAAGTGAAAATTTTCCAGATAGAGGTTTTTCTGTAGATGAAGAATCTTCTTCATAAGATAATGATAATGATTTACCTTCCTATGAGGAAGTTTCTAGATTTTCCAAGTTGTTAGAAAAGAGAAATTGTAAAGTTTCTAAGAAACTCGATAAAGAAAACTATAGAGAATCAATTTTAACAAAAGAAATTTTAGATATTTCCAAATATATTGATGAGAAAAATGTTGTTTTAAAAAATATTTCTAAGAAACATGAGGAAGTTAATAATGAGAAGGATAAACTTTCTAAGGATCTTAAAAATCTATTTTTAGAAAAAGATGCTTTAAAGGATAAAATTTATGCTAAATCTATTTTTCCTGAGGACAAGGATTTAGTCCTGAAACTAAAATTTTAAATATTTTTCTTGAAGAAACTTCTTGCAAATTTTACTTCTGGTAAATAAAATTTTGACAAGATTTATTCTCAGATCCAACCTCATGGTAATAATCAGGGATTAGGTTATTCTCATGAAAAACCTATTTTTAAAAATAATTATTTTGTTTCTTCTAGAACCCCTTTTTGTACCAAATTCCAAAGTTTTAGGCATTGTACGAAAAAAAATTCTTTAAATAAATTTTAATCCCTTGGGTTTTATAAATATTATTTTTTAAAATAAATATAGTTACCCAATATTTTATTATCTAATAGTACCAGATCCAAAAAAATTTGGATTCTGAAAGCCTAAATCTTTCTTTTTCAGTAAAATAAAGGAAGTACCAACAATCTATGGTACATTGATAGTGGATATTCCTGGTACAAGACTGGTAACAAAGAATATTTCAAGAAGATTTTAAAACCAAAAGGTGGAAAGGTAACTTTTGGTGGTAACACTCAGGGAGAAATTGTCGGTATATGTAACATTATTCTTCTTGGTAAAGATGTTATTTCAAATGTTCTTTTTGTAGAAGGCCTTAGGAACAACCTCATAATCATAATCCAATTATGTGATTAAGGTTACCTTGTGAATTTTATAAATGATAAATGTTTAGTTCATGATTCCAATTAGGTGATGAAGGTTACCTTTGGAATAGGAGACTAGGACACTGTAACTTAAGGAATCTTAGTAATCTTTCTAAGAAAGAACTTGTTCAAGATCTACCGAAACTTAAGTTTGATTCTTTGAAGTTCTGTGATCCTTGTCAATGTGTAAAGAAACAAAAATCTAGCTTTAAATCTATAAGTGAAGTTACAAATTCTAATGCCTTATAGTTAGTGCACATGGATTTATTTGGTCCAACACAAACTGGAAGTATTGGAGGCAAATACTATGTGTTTGTCCTAATTGATGACTACACTAGATTTACTTGGGTTTATTTTCTTGCAAAGAAATTTGAAGCTTTTTCTTATTTCAAAATATTTATAGCTCAAGTTAAAAATGAAAAAAACCTACCGTTGATAATTATTCATAGTGATCATGGTGGAGAATTTGAAAATTCTGATTTTGAAACTTTTTGTAGTAAAAAAGTTATTACTCACAACTTCTCAGCTCCAAGAACTCCTCAACAAAATGGTGTTGTCGAAATAAGAAATCGCATTCTTCAAGAGATGACAAGAATGATGTTGAGTGAATATTATATAGATAATAATTTTTGGGATGAAGTTGTAAGTACTACTTTTTATACTATAAATCGAGTTTTAATAAGACCGTTTCTTAATAAAACACCTTATGAGTTGTGGACTGGACGAAAACCAAGAGTTTCTTACTTCAAAGTTTTTGGTTGCAAAGTATTTATCTTGAATACCAAGGATAACTTACATAAATTTTCACCCAAATCTGATGAAGGAATTTTCTTAGGTTACTCTACTAACTCTAAGTCATATAGAGTTTTTAATAAAAACACTTGCACTGTGGAAGTAACATTACATGTTAATTTTGATGAAAATGATCCTTTAGTTTTCAAACAACCTAAATATTTTCCTGGTATATTTTCTAAAATTGATCACCAACCTTTGATAGAGGTTCTTTCAGACAAGGATAATGTTCAAGAAAATGTTTCTGAAACATTTACTCTTGAAGATTTTCTACCTTATGTTGATGAACAAGTTTTTCAAAATCCAAATCAGTTGTTACTTAGGAATCATCCCAGTGATAATATCATTGGAAATTTTAATCAACCAGTAAGAACTAGAAGTTCATTAAGAAATGAAGTTGAACATATTGAATTTCTTTCTCAATTTAAACCAAAGACTCCTGAAGAAGCCTTGGGTGATGAAGATTGAATAAAATATATGCAAGATGAACTCAATGAATTCTTAAGAAATCAAGTTTTGACCTTGGTTGAGAAACCTAAGGAAACTTCTATTATTCGAGTAAAATGGGTTTTTAGAAACAAATGCGATGAAAATGGATTTATTGTTAGAAATAAAGCAAGATTGGTTGAAAAATTATGTAACCAACAAGAAGTCATAGACTATGAAGAAACCTATTCTCCTGTAGCAAGACTTGAAGCTATTCGTATTCTCCTATCCTTTGCAGCATTCTTTAATTTTAAACTCTATCAAATGGATGTTAATTGTACTTTTCTTAATGGTTATGTACAGGAGGAAGTCTATATAGATCAACCCCTTGTCTTTGAAGATACAAAATATCCTAATCACGTTTATAAACTTACCAAAGATTTATATGGACTTAAACAAGCCCCTAGAGCTTGGTATGATATACTTTCAGGAATGTTTCTTCAAAATAACTATTTTAAGGGAACTGCTGATCTAACCATTTTCATTAAGAAAAATAATAGAGATGTTTTGATTATTAAAATTTATGTTGATTACATCATCTTCGGATCAACTCAGAAATCCTTAACTGATTCCTTTGCAAATCTTATGAAATCTGAGTTTCAAATGAGTATGATGGGTGAGTTAACATTTTTTATTGGTTTTCAAATTTCACAAAAACTAGAGGGAACTTACATATCTCAACATAAGTATATCAAAGATCTTATAAAGAATTTCTGGTATGACAACACTAAGAGTATAAGTAATCCTATTGGAACCTCTAATACTCTTGATATTGATGAATTAGGGAAACTTGTAGATCAAACATCTTATAGAGGGATGATAGGAAGCTTACTTTACATAATAGCTAGTTGACCTGACTTAATGTTCTTAGTATGCTTATCTGCAATATTTCAAGAAAATACTAAATAATCCCATTTAAAAGATGTAGAAATAATTTTCCGGTATTTAAAGGTAACTTTAGATTTGGGACTATTTTATTCCTCTGGAAATGATTTTGAACTTAAAAGTTTTTCGGATGCTAACTTTGGTGGTTGTAAAATAGATAGAAAAAGTACATCCAGAACTTGTCATTTCTTAGGATATTTCTTAGTTTCTTGGTCTTGCAAGAAACAACATTCTGTAGCACTTTCCACTACTGAAGCTGAATATGTAGCAGCTGGAAGTTGTTGTGCCAAGTGTTGTGGATGCAACACACACTCAGAGACTATGGTATGAGTTTTACTAAGACTCAAATTATGTGTGATAACATAAGTTTCATTTCCCTAAGTAAGAACTATGCACATCACTCTCATACAAAGAACATAGATACTAGACATCACTTTCTTAGGGATTACATGCTTAAAGTAGATATTATTCTTCAATTCATCAGAATGCAACAACAACTTTCTGATATTTTTACAAAACCTCTACCTACCGATAGATTTGAATACATTAAATAGAAGATAGGAATGATTTATGTAAGGTGGTCATTCATATCTACTTCTTGTTTAAATCATTTCCTAACATTAAAATACTTCTTATTTCAGGGGGAGTACATATGTTTGATTTTTTTTTTCTTTCAACTCTTTTTCTTTCCTTAGAAAATTTCGGATTTGAAAATTTCAGATTTGAAAATTTCCTATTTGAAAATTTTGAATTTGAAAATTTCAGATTTGAAATTTTTTGGATTTAAACATTTCGGATTTGAAAATTTCAGATTTGAAAATTTGGGATTTGAAAATTTCATATTTGAAAATTTCGGATTTTAAAATTTTGAATTTTAAAACTCCCAAGAAAAATTCTTATAATACCAATAAATCTCTCAGAGTATTCCAAAAGGTAATATTTCTTACTCTTTATTTTCTTTATCTTAATCTTTAGTTGTTGGTATTTCAAAATTTCTTAAATTCTGGTTTACTTTACTTAAAAATATCGGAATTCATATTTTCTATATCCATTCTCTACCATCATATTAGATCATATTTTTATCAGCCGTCTGATTATCTTATGGAAGTTGAAAATTCATAGCTATAGCTATATAAGGGGTTAATCATTTTCAAGTATTGCACCATCCTTACTGATCTCAGTGCCAAAGTTCTATTGTCGTCAAAGCTTTCGTTCCGAAGTTCTCTATCACCCTGAATGACTCTAGAATCCTCAGAAGATCAGATGTCGGTTAGCAAGGAGATTAAGGACTGGTCAATCATTAGGGAAAGGTTAGTGTGCCCTAATTTCTTTGAAAAATATGACTCCCTTATTTCTAAGGTGATAAGATCTAATGGATGGGAAATTGTCTGTATGTATAAGG
Source organism: Viscum album (assembly GCA_963277665.1). Taxonomy (NCBI): domain Eukaryota; kingdom Viridiplantae; phylum Streptophyta; class Magnoliopsida; order Santalales; family Viscaceae; genus Viscum; species Viscum album. The sequence continues at coordinate 47,650,823 of OY728152.1, read as the reverse complement.
AGAAATCAAAGGATTCGGTTTATCCTGACCTCCTTATTCAATTTTTTGAATCTGTTACATTCTTCTAAAAGAATGGTAAGGATCTGTTTAAGTTCAAATGCTATGATAAATCATATACAGTCCCCTAAAAGAAGGTAGCAAATGTTCTTAACATATCGTATGAAGGGGAGGCTATTCTTTGTTCTCAAAAACTCCCTAAGAAAGAAGGATCTTTCAAAAAAGTCAAAGATTTGGATTTTCTTGGTCTTAAGTATGTTAAGAATCCGAAGATTATGAATATTTCAATGAACCACAAGATGGTGGCTCTCTGGATGCAAGGATTTCTTATTCCAAGAAAGGGAGATAAGGATTATCTAATGATATGTAACATCTTTGTGTTAGAATTTCTTGTCAACCTAAGGAAGATCAACTTGGTGAAGTAAATCTTTCTCACCATTCAAGAAATAAAAGCCAGAACCATCAGATCTCATATCCTTATGTATCCAGCAACTATTTCCAGGATAATTGTTATGTGTCTTCAAGAACTGAATGTTCCATGCTGATTAGTCTCGAATCCTTTCAAGATTTTGTTGCTAAGTGATGACACTCTAAGGAGAATGAAAGAAGAGTTTATTCCAGAATCGAAAAACTTTTAAGAAATGGTTGTCTAGAACAAGGGTGATGTCCCAGAATCTTCAAATTCAGTTCCTAAGAAAAAGGAAACTTGATGAACCGAGCTTTCCAATACCAATTCCCACTCTTCCAGTTTCTGCACCTCCTCCTTCAAAGAAACCAAAATCTTATTCAGATGAAACAATTGCAAAGTGGAGATAAATGGAAGCTACTAAAAAGGAAGGAGACACTTCTTTTGGTCTAAATCGTGCATAGGCAAAGGCTCTAAAAATCAAGAAATCTGAAAATCTTGAGAAAGAGAAAAAGGAGAAGAAGTTAAAGAAGAAATATTTGGAAGAGAAAGTTTGTCAGTCTATTCTAAAAGCAGTAGAAAATAAATCTCAGGAAGTACCTAAATCTCAAGATGTTCATAAGAAACCGGTGGTCACTCCGGAAATCCAAAAAGCTAAGAAAGTGATAGCCCTATCAAAATCAATTCAAGTAATAGAAGATCATATAATCCAAGATGATGATGATGATGTTTTAAGGGAAGTGGAAGATTATTTCAGAACTCATTCAAGTTCAGTTTCTATATATGTTTCAGTAGAACAAGTCGAAGAACTAGTTGAAGAAGAACTTGAGGAAGAAATAGAAGTTGAGGAAGAAGTTGAAGTTGAAGATGAAGAAGAATTAGATAAAGAAAAGGTTGAACAACAAGGTGAAGAAGAGGAATAATTTCAAGAAGAAGAGGGACAAGGAGGATCTCAACATCATGAGTTTGAAAATGAAGAAGATGAATAGGGAGATCTAAATGTTTTTCAAGTTTCAGATGAAAAATCTCCAATTCGATACCCTGTTAAAGGCAAGGATGTTTTGGTTTCTTCATCTGATAAGGAAACACCTCAGAAGTCCTCTAAGAGAATAGAGAGACAAGCTTCCTTAAATCCAATAGGATTTGAGAAAGGAAAAGATGTTTTAGGATCTGAGTCCTCTTCATCTGTCGAAAATGATTTTGTTAATCTATCTTTAATAAATTTGGTTAGCACCATTCTGGTTCTTGAAAACATAGATTCCAAGAGTCAAATGATGCAAGAAACCCTGAATCAAAAGATAGAATCGACCAATATGATTATGGAAATGGTTCTCAAGAAAGAATCAGACTTTAGTAACCTCTTGATTGATTACAAATCTTAGAAGGTGACTTGTAAGAAAGTCTTTAATTATACCAAAACTATCAATGAAGAGATAAGATGGTTCAGTGACTTCATGGATTCAACAAAAGGATCTTTTAATACTTGTGAAAGTAAGTTCAACAAGGTCAATTCATCAATCTCTAAGAAAGCTAGTCAACTCAATTCTATTGCTCGATCTGTTAGCAGTGAAAAGAAAGTAAGAGCCGAATTAGAAAGAAAGGTGGCTGCTCAGGAAGAAAGAATCTTGTATTTAGAGAAGAAGAATCAGGATTAGGATATCCTGTTGAAAAAGTTTGAAGAATATCATAAGGAAGTGAAGAAACTCAAAGTCCTGATAAAGAAGATGTTGTCTGAGCAGAAGAAGAATGGGTGAGTTTTCTTTACATTCCGATGTTTTTTTGTAATATAAACCTTATTTCTAAAATTTTCTTAAGAAATTTCTTGCATACCTTTCTTTTGTTTTTGAATGTATTCTTTCTTAACCGTACAGGTACATCTTATACTTATCCATTCCTTTCTCTCTTTTGAAAATCACAAAGGGGGAGAATTTATTTAAAGGAAGAATTTAATCTCTGATAAGGAGAATATATTAAGGGGGAGTATGACAAGAAAGGATAATGTCTAAGTAAGGGGGAGTTTTTCTTTTAAGAAGAAATTTTTATCTAAGGGGGAGATATTCCCCTAAGAAAACCTGACTTCAAAGATCAAGAATACGATCCTTGGGAAACATAACCTATGGGGGAGTTAGTCGTATTCATCCAAAATCTTATTCAAAAGTGGAGATAAGTTTTCTATACTTGTTTATCTAAGTCAATATATTCTTCTTTAGAAAAGTTTTTTGTGATTTCCAAAAGGGGGGAGATTGTTGAGTCAATAAAGATATCTTATGACTTCTCCATTCCTTATGGTTTTATGTTTTGAAAATCACAAACACTTTTTCTAAGTTCTGAATTTTTTTTAGGTTCTATATTTTTCTTAAGATCTGTAATCGTAATTATTTTATGCTTATAGATATATCATTACGTTTTTCCATTCTTTTAGACTTACAAATCTGTCATTCTGACTTTCCATTCTGTTAGACTTACTGATCTTTCATTCCGATTTTCCATTCTGTTATACTTACAAATCTATCATTACGATTTGTCATTCAGTTTTATGATTCTGAATCCAGTGTATATATGATTAAGTTTTATGATTCTGAATCCAGTGTATATGTGATTTAGTTTTTATGATTCCAAATCTGGTGTATATGTGATTTAGTTTTTATGATTCTGAATCTAGTGTATATGTGATTCCGATTTTATGATTCCGATTAAGGAACAAATGAGATACCTATTTCACAATCCAATTTACTTTTCCTTATGAATCTGTTTTCTTGATAATGTTATTCTTAAGATTATGTTTTCTTAATCTCTTATGATTACGTTTTCTTAATAATGTTAGAGTTGTTTAAATTTATCATTCCAATAATATCATATTCTAAGTTTTTATTATACTTAACATTTATCTTTAACTTAACATTGTTTCTGTTACTTGAAATGATGTCATACAATCTGTTATAAACTAACCATTGTATGTTTGACATGTGTCCAGGTCCCTCTGAAATTTAAGGAAAATAAGACCGTTGGAGAGGAGCCGACCGTTGGGAAGTTTTTCCTATAAATACAAGCCCATTTGAATGAGCAAAGAACATCAACTTCAACAATTGACTTTGACTAGAAAAAGTTGTGAAGTGATTTCTAGAGTGAGAGGCTCTTACAACTCTCATTTCTTCCTGCGGATGTCGTGAACAACTTGTTTATGAATTAACAACTTGTTCAGACTTGCTTTGTGTATAGTCTGATCGTGCTGATCATGGGCTTGCAGGTTTGGAAGACAGAGGTTCTGATTTCCTTTTAAATTGAGGGCTTACAGGGATAGAAAGACAGATACCAATCTTCGAATTTAGGTCTTACCTGGGTTTGGGTAAGATATAATTTCTTGAAAGTATAAATCAAGGAACCTTTATCCAAGGTTGTTGGATACCCTTCTCTTTGGGTTAAAAAAATCTTATTGTTACTTGTTTACTATTACAAGTTTTTTTAATTCTGCTATTGTATGTTAACTTTGAGAGTATAACCTTCTTATACTTTGTAATTCTGTTACTCTAATAATATTACAGATTTTATACGCTTTAAGGTAGAATCTCTCTTTTAAGAATATAGAAAAGGTTTCTTTAAGAGGTCTTGTGAATGTTTGTTTAACCTTGTTAAACTTAACTTTAAGGGTTCCAAAGGAATTTTTAAAGTATACAATTCACCCCCCCCCCCTTGTATTTGAGCATCTCATTTTTACAAATTTGATCCTACATATCATGGGATCAAAAAAATAATAGTACAAGAGAAACCATCAAGTAATGGTAAATCAAGGTGAGTAACTAGTATTCCACTAATTCAATCCAAGCCCACATGGTTTTCTTAAATCCAAGATCCCACTAGAATTTTTATTATTCTTCCATAGGAATATATCAATAGTTTTCCTATTTTCAAGGAGAAATAATGAAATAGAAAAAAATCACTAAAAAAATTGGACATGAATGATAAAAAAGGAAACATGGGATAAAAATAATCAATTAAAATTTTAAAAACATTTTTCTATGATATTGATTACATAAGGAGTGGGAGAGAATAATAGATTTGAAATCAGATGGAATTTCTATCCATTTAGAAAATCATAAACCACAATTGTATAAATCATACAACAAAATCTTAAAAGTAAACAGAAATTGAATAACTAGAAACATAATATTGTTCCAAAATGTATATACTGTCATCATGTACATAAAAAAATTAATATATAATAATCTAAACATGGATTTGGTATAATAATTCATATGGTGTCAGCATATAGTAAATAGAAATGATTATATAATAGGGGTAGTTTCCTGATTTTTTTCAATATTAATATTCTTAAATTAATTTTCATTAATAAACTTATCTCTATCAAATAATGATTGACTGAAAACCTCTTTAGAAAGATAATTTCTCATAAGAGTTTTATATTTAGAAAAAATTGCACAGATAACTCAAATTGAATGATTATATAATTAGTTTTTAATGATGGTGTATGTAGGAAAGTATACTCATCAATGCTACATAGTATGGGACTAAAACACTTAAATTTGAAACATATTACATATTAACATTACCAGGACACTATGAAATAGAGGAACATAATATTGTAAATACAAAATACATGGAATATAAATAAAATAATATGATTTTATTACATTTACCAAGATTAATATTAAAACCATGTAGACAAAAAATTCCCAACATATAACATATAACATTTAAAGTAATACAAAATCACATAATATGGTAGTAAAAAATAGTAAAAACCTTCATGAATAATATATTGTATAGGAGGGAATGCGTCATAGCATATGTATAGTTCAAGTAATATAAATAAAATGATCTTGTATTACTTTAGTTATAAATATTAATATTACAAATATATAGGAAAAAAATTATCAATATATATATATATATATATATATTAAAGGAAAATAAGATCGCATAAGATGGGTATAAACAATATAGCACAAATCATCAGGAATAATTTATTTTCAGTTTGTTATTATCTATGGACAAGTTATTATTGCTTGAATTTTTGTTTCCTTCAAAAGTTCATGTAAGATATTGAGTCAAGTAATAATTTTGAATCATGGTAGAATTATGAATGAATAGAATGGATTAAATTTTCTATTAAAATTTATTATATAATCATATAAACCACAAGCTAAAATTTAGGTGTATAATTATCAAATTGTGGATAAAAATATCATTTTTCATTAAAATCATAACGTAAAGGTATCATATTTCATTGCAAGAAAATTTTTTTAAAGTAAATAATAAGAAATATATTGGAAAGATAAAACACATATTATAGGAAAATAGAATGGGAAAAAATAAATCTCATAAAATTAATTACATGATATATTAAATGAAAATGGATGAATAAAATTTTGGCCAGTAAGAATTAAGTCTACAGTAAAAATGTAATTTTAAATTAATAAAATATTTTAGGTTTTTTATGGGCTCAATGAAAATTAAAAATATTGTATTTAGAAAGATAATGTACCTAAGGTATGGGTATTCGATATTAGGTGATGCCTCTTTGGAAAACTTGATTCCTTTGAAGTAAAAATCAGGTACGTAAAACCCTTATGTGAGTGGAGTTGATGAAATTCAAAAGGTTGAAAATGAAGTATCAAATCATTAAATGGGTGAAGAGGAAGATTATAGGTTCATTTATTGTATATTATGTGATGCGATGAAATATAGAAAGAAAAGGTACCTAAAGTCTGTGGATCTGGGATCAGGTGATGCCACTCTGAAAAACTTGATTCCTTCAAAGTCAAAATCAAGTATGAAAAAACCTAATGTAAGTGAAGGTAATGAAATTCAAAATGGTGAAAATAATATAAAATAACCTATAATAGGTTAGGAGTTTAATTAAAGGAACCATTTTTGTAGATTGGGATCAAATATTTGGTAGGTCTGAGTATCATAACCATATTAATGAAATTTCTAGACACCTAATGGGGTGAATCAATGTAGGATAAATTCTTTGATTGTACTGAAACCCTTTAAAGTAAAAACTAGGTAATCAAAACCCCAATATGAGTGAATATTTAGTTATTTAAAGTCTAATTAACTAAATTGAATAATAATAGGAAATATATTTCAAAGATAAAACATATAGTATAAGAAAATTTAATAGGAAAAAAATTAAATCTCAAAAAACTAATAATATGAAATATTAAATCGAAATGGATTACTAAAATTTTGGTTAGTAAGAATTAATTCAATAAAAAAATATAATTTGAAATGAAAAAAATATTATATTTTTTTATGTTTTTTGGATCCATGAAAATAAAAAATGTTGTATTCAGAAAGAAAAGGTACCTGAAGTATGAGGATGAAAGATTAGGTGATGTTGCTTCGAACAAATTGATGCCTTCAAATTCAAAATCAGGCATAAAAAACCCTTAAACGAGTGCAATTAATGAAAATAATATGGTTAAAATGAAGTATCAAATCCATAAATGGTTTAATAGGGAAATTATAGGAAAAATTATCATATATTAGGTGATGAAATAAAATGTAGAAAGAAAAAGTACCATAAGTTTGAGGATCTAGGATTAGGTGATACTGATTTGGACAACATGATTCCTTCAAAGTCAAAATTGAGGATGGAAAACCCTAATGCAAGTGAATGTAATGAAATTCATAATGGTTTCAAAATGAAGTATCAAATCCTCAAATAGGTGAATAGGGAAATTATAGAAGCAAATATTGTAGATTGGGATCATAGATTTGGTAGGTCTTAGCACTGTGACTATATAAATGGTGTTTCTTACCGCATAATGGGATGAATTAATATAGGTTTGCATATATGATTGTAATGAAACCCTTTGAAGTCAAAACTTTGAATGTATAACCCTAATAAAAGTTCATATTTAGTTATTGATAGTAAATTTAGTAATATAAATAATAATAGGAAATATTCTTGAAAGATAAAACACAGAGTATAGTAAAATACAATGGGAAAATATTAAATCTCAAAAAACAAATAAAATGACATATTAAATGAAAACATATGAAAAAAATTGATTAATGAGAATTAATTCTTCAAAAATAGTGAAATTTGAAATTTATAAAAAATTATAGGTGTTTTGTTTAGATTTTTTATGAAAATTTAGAATGTTATATTTAGAAAAAAAAAGGTAGTTGGTGTCTGAGGATATGGGATTAGGTGATCCTACTATGAACAATTTGATGCCTTCAAATAAAAAACTGGTAATGCAAAACACCAATGCAAGTGTAGGTAATGAAATTCAATATGGTTAAAATAGAGTATCAAACCCATAATTGTGTCAAGATAGAAATTATAGGAATTATTGTTGTATATCAGGTGATGCGGTTAAATTTAGAAATAAAAGTTACATGAAATCCTAGGATCTGTGATTAGGTGATGCCGCTTTATACAACTTGATGCCTTCAAAGTCAAAATTAGGAACAAAAAACCCAAATTTGAGTGCAGGTGATGAAATTATAAAGGTTAAAAATATAGTATAATACACTTAAATATGTAAATATACAAATTATAGAAATTGTTGTCTTGCATTAAGATTGCAGATTTGGTAGTTATGGGTGTCGTGACCATATCCATGGTGTTTCTAACCTTAAGTTCAATAACTTTCAATCCACTCCAGGATAAATTGGAGAACTTAATACTTCTCATTTTTTATACTTAAGGTTTAATGACCTTCCTTGTTTAAAACTACTTAACTTTAATCATGTTTAATGTATCCAAACCTTAATAGAATAAGGAAAAAATCATAATTTATAAGAATGTAAATAATATAGAAATATAATCACATGAAAATTCTATGACGTTTTGATATGTTTAGTTCCATAACATGTAATTTACAATATAACATAAGGTACTTAGGATTAAAAAATAGACAACAAAAAAATAAAGACAAATTAAGGAGGGAAATTTTTTTAGACATGCCACAAAATTTCATTTTTTAGACATGCTACATACTTTTATTGGGTTTCATAAAATTTTCACCCTTGTTTTATGAAAACCTATTAATGTATATATTATTTAAACATGTAGCACATTCTACATGTTATCCATCCAGAATTCATTTTCTTTATTTTTAAATGATACTTTTAAAGGGTAACTGTGAACCCTAACAACTTAAACCAATTAAAACCATAAAGGTAAAGTCATCCAAAATAGTGACTATAGGTACTTCGCCTCCCTAGATACTACCTCATTATGTCAATACTCCACCTTCACATGGCCGCTCATCTAGTTGTACCGTGTAGGGTTTCGCGGGCCTAGTACCAATGAAAAAATCCATACTCTCTCATTCTTCCAAATCCGGATGGCCAAACTCTACTGAATGCTTCCTGCTATAAATCCTCATCTAAAGTTGTTCCTTATAGAGTGTCTATATTCTTTCACATTCCAGAATCAAAACATCACCAAATACTAGCATGTTGTCACAAACTGTGAAGATCCATGAATGGTCAGGCTCTACCCAAAAAATACTTTAAATGAGCAAAATTAAAATTTAAAATTCAAAAATAGAAGGACCTCCATTTTTATCCTCGAGCCATGTGTCAACCTCATCGGAATACTTTGAATACATCTTAGAATATCTTTTGGATCCAATAGAGAAAAATATATCACAAGACAGTGGAGTTTTCTCGCCCTCACATTCTAAAGCACCATGTAGACCACCACTCGGATCCACCTCATAGAGAGTGGAAGGGTCCTAAAGAAAAAGAAGAGGAACAAGAGGTCAATTCCCTCAACAGAGCTCATCTCTACATCCCCCTAATTCTGACGGCCACTATTGTAATCAAATATGAATAATATAGAAGCCAAAAATACCAATTGCATCTCATCCAACCAGCATCAAATCACTCAACCTTTCATAAAAAAATCCCTACAAACTATCATGGAAGAAATAAATAACAAACCTAGAGAAAGCCTTCAAACCGGAGCTTGCTCGACTCATGTCATAGCGGGACACCGACAACCACCAATCCATGCCTCAAAAAACCTCAAATAAACTACCACAGTAGATCCGATTGGGAAATCCACCACAGAATAGAAAGGTAAGGGCGGGGATAGGTGACCAAAGTCATTGAACATTGGCAACAATGATGGGGAAAACACCTGTAGAGCCACCCGAAGCTTCACAGAGATCCAAGTAGAACGAAAAAAGAAAAGAACCACCATGATGTGAAAACATCGATGTCAAGGCGAATATGAGGAAGAAAAAGGCATGCATAATGGGAAGAAGGCAGGAACCCATCACACAGCATAGAGAAGCACCAAATGAAGGAGCAAAAGGAATGGGGAGACAACACTGAAGACAATTCTTAGGCCTCCCCCCTCTGGTTTGATGCTGAGGGAAAACTCAATAAAAAAATAAAGAAATAATAGAAATCATGCATTTTTAATCGCATCTCATAAATCATATTAAAAATCAAAAGGGTATAATAATTATTAAATAGAGCATCATTTTAAGAAATAAACAGATTCAAATTCTATTGAGTAGTTATTAATTATGAGTTCAATTTAAAATTTAAATAAGAAAATAAAATATTTAAATCTAAATTAGAAGGTAGTATGTATAAAAAGACATCAAAGGTGACCAATACCATGAAATTATGAGGTAACAATGATGTAAAAAATTCAATTATAAGGATCTCATTTTTTCCATAAGTCAATACCTTCAAGATGGTGGTTGTGGTGTTTGGAGACTTGGAATTATCAGGTACTTGGAAGACAAAATTATAAATATTTGAAAAAAATATTCATTTTTCCAGATCATATTTATCTATTACTTTATCGATCATGGTGGAGGGGAGGAGAATAAATAGAATAAATAATAAGGAATATATTGTGTTTAATCCATTAGGTAAAGGGGAGAGGATGAATATTAGAATGATGAGTGACTATACGGTTCTATGGAAGATGATTAACATGGTACCACCAATTGATAGAAGTGAAACAGTGAGACCTAAATTACTTATTAGATTTGAAAATGAAGAGAGACTAGTTGTATCATGACCCGTACCATGGGGCCCATACCGTGACTACCCCAAGTCTGCCTTCTATAGGCCAGGGGTTGGCAACTAGAACCGGAAAGGCATATCCCTAAAACGGGAAGGCATTACCTTTAAACCAGTACAAACACACAATCCATTAACACAATAAGAAGAAACCACAAATTAAACTGTTATAGTAAAAAGTGTACTAAAAGTAAAGGGTCTGGAATAAAATCCTAACTGGAAAGTACAAGGACAACTGAAAAGAGAAAAAAACTCCTAGATTGTCCACCGAGGATCCTACTTGAAGGGTAGGTAAAACTCACGATCAATAGTCATTGCAGCACATCACGTCAAATGGTCCACCTCTGAGCACCGTCCAGTCCTGGATCCCTTAGCCTCGATCAAAACTGTATGTTGTCTGCATAAGACACAGAAAGGTGTAGGTTTATCCCATGCAAGGGTGAGTATAACAATACTTAGTAGGGACCCCGAGACCCCTGAAGGTCTCCTAGAGTTCCATAATAGATAAACCACAAAGCAAGACCTCAAACACAAAGCATGAAGCAGTAATAAACTCTACTTAGGTATATTCCCATAAATATACCTAAGTTATCAAGATATACTCATCTCATACATGAGGAAACATAAGGCTCCAACTTTTAAGCCTTCATCACAACTGATCCACAAGGGAAGAATACCACAAAGGTAACACCACGAAGGTAACACGATGAAGGTAACACCACGAAGGTAAAAGTACCACAAAGGTAACACCACGAAGGTAACACCACGAAGGTAACACCATAAAGGTAAAATTAACACAAATTTAAAGATTCGTCTCACACCAGGTATATAACTCTAGTACAAAAGTACAGATGATTAGTCATAAATCTAGATCATCTTATTTTGTTGAGAGGCTCTACTGTTGACCCACATAGGATCGATAGATGCTGACCCACAAAGGATCGCTAGGCACTGACCCACACAGTATCGATAGATTCTTACCCACACAAGATCGCTATGCGCTGACCCACACAGGATCGATAGATGCTCACCCACATAGGATCGATGTTCTTTCTTCACGTTATAGTCAGCCATGAGATTCCCGCACTAATCATGCTTGATTCTGGGAGGATCTTCTACTCAATCCATCATTCATACCTCAACCACCACAAATTTTCCAAGAAGAGTCATCCCAAAGTACCTCCATGTCATAAAAGTTCTAACGCGACAGACGGTGCGTCAATAGGATGCCCGATCAGTGACTTATAAACATTTTAGTACCGAGGGCCCGGTTGGATTCGGGTTCGATCCAACCCAGCCATACTCCAACTTTCTCCAAAACTGAAGTGAAGTATACCAAAAGGACTGTCTCGCTCCAAGGATCCCATCTCCATAGATGATTTTTCAAATGGATGCTTGGTTCACAAGTTAACCCCAGCTCGGTCTGGGCCAGCCCATCCCGGTCTGGACCGACCCGCCCGGTCCGGGCCGCCCCGACCCGGTCCAAGTCTCACCCGGCCCAGTTAGGTTGGGCCGCTGTGGGCTCGGCCCACTGGGCCATAGACCAGCCCGGCCCACCTGGGTGGCATGGCCTGCTGGTCTGGCGCTGCTTGGCCCACGGAGGGGCGCAGCCTGCTGGGATCGTGTGGCCTGGCACGCGGAAGGCTTGGCCCGTGGAGGAGTGCAGCCCACTGGAGGTGCAGCTCGCTAGAGGAGGGCCCGCCCTAGCTGGCACGGGGGGAACGCCCCCCCCCAGTTTCCCTAACGGCCTTAGCCATTCGGTTTGTGTTCCAGCGCCACGGGTCGCCCGTGGGACCTGCAGGAAGCAGGTCCCGACCCTTCATCGCGACTTCTGAGCCACGACCGTCTTCAACGGTGCGTGACGACGCGTCGCTCACCTCCGTGTATGGATGAACGGTGTCGGCCTCCACTGTCCGTCATGGCCATATGTCACATCCCTCTATCAGGCAGTTCGGCATTGCGCACCGCTCCTCCTTCTGCGGTCGTCCCGACCCGACCGCCGTCTTCACCTGTCATGGCTACAGTCGCGACCTTCTTCGTCAGTGGCACACGACGGGGCGCCGCCCTCTCCTCTGCGGCTGGCTGGTGTCGGCCGCCGCCATCACCTCCTCTTTGGGCACTAGTTGCCGGCAGTCTTCTGCAGGTCCCCAGATGAGCTTCAGTGGCCCGTTTCTCCATCCGAATGTGCCAATGGACTCCTCAGGATGCCCTCTTCGTTGCTAAAACCATCGTTCTAGGTTTCGTTCAACCCGAATAAATCGCTCATGAAGAACATGCCAAATCTCAACAAAAGGCGAAGGGTCTGGGCCTTATTCATTTGGCATGTGCCCTCCATGTTAGCCTGATAGAAAGAGGGTAGTATAACGATTCAACAACTATTGAAATTATACAAGAAATAAACCCTACCTCAAGATCGTTGGAGAACGTTCATGTTTAAGGAAGAGTCGGTGTTTATCATTCGTGATTCAGTGGTGCTCATCACCACTTGCTAAAACTAGTCCCGTCCTCCATGTGGTTGGCGTCATGGTACTTTTCCAGATCTCCATCGCTTGGTGAAGTCGTTACAACACTTCTCCCCGAGCTTCATATAAATATGAGATGGGGAGGGTGAGTAACACATGTAGAATTAATGGGGTTCATTTAACTAAGGAACCTTCCTAATTCCAATGGTGTCGTTACAAGAATAAAGGGGAGTCAATCCATTTAATGGATTGACATGTCATTGGTCCCTCCACCGCTGGTTGTCCATTGGAGGAAAAGAAAACGAGAGAAATAAAATAACATTGTTATTTTATTATTCTTTTAAAAGTCCAAAATCTAACTTTTTCTTCTAACCTACTATGGTCAAAGTGAAGCCTCCTTTAAGTGAATCCCGGCACTATGGATTCAACGGTGCCCTTGGTTTTTTAATCCGAGCACTGGTTCAAAAGATAGAATACACTGCTTGTGCGTTTACTGAACTCACCTCAAAAAAAGTTCATAAATTCATTATGGGCACACCAGGCCTTGAAATCACGTGCCGTTAATTTTAGTAGACCCTTAAAAATTCCATATAATTTAAAAAAATAGATGGAAAATTTGGGTCTTTACAAGTTGGTGAGGTAATAAGTGAAAACATTCAAAAGATATCATAAATTGGGGTTTTGGTGACTATGGATATGAATATGAGGTGATAAAAATCATAGTGGATGGGGAAGGATTAGGGTTTAAAGGGAAATGATATAGGAGTGAATAAGAGGTGAAGATAACCGAAATAAGGATTTATATATGAGGTTGGAGAGATGGTAAGCTATATGTGATGGGGAGTATGAGGCGAAGAGGATGGGGGACAAGAGGCAAAGGTAGGGATAGAAAGCTATACTAGGGGATGTCGAGAGGAGTCATGAATGTGATGAGGGAGTGGAGGGTAAGAAGAATCAGGGGTTTCAGGAGGGAAGAAACTAAAAATGGAATTATTTAGTTGTGGAGGACATGACATGTAAAATAAGTGCTAAAAATGGTACACATTTATCATAATTTTTTTTAGATCTGATAAAATCCCCTCCTTATTAGTGCTTTTTGTTTAGTTCTGATAAAAGATAGTTCTAATTATTTCATGATCTACATTAATGGATTTATCAGTGTTTTAAATCACCACCAAATACTATTTTTCATGTAGTGATAATTTTCATTCAATTAAATATATCTTATCACATTTCTACTCATTTATTCATATTTTAGAATTTATATAACTACTAATAACAATAATCATATCACATTATTGTATTTTTGAATCAATGTATCATTCTTAAATTAATGACATAAAAGAAAAAAATTACATTTATAAAATCCTAATATATTTGGTTGATATTTTTTAAAATTAAAATAAAATATAAAATAAATAATATATGTATAAAACTATAAAATTTTAAAAAAAATAAATAAAATGATGAGTGTTGATCCATTTAACCCATTTCCCTAATTTTTAAAACTCTAAACTCATTTAATTAAAAAAAATAAAAAATTTCTCCCCTAAGGAGTGATATATCACTGATTATTCCACAAAAAATTTTAATACATGGGAAAACACTTGAATAGATGTGATTACCTTTAAATAATAGATATTTAAGCTTATAGTTAGTATCTTATGCACTCTAAATGTTTTATGAAATTACTAGGATGGTTTTCTATAAAAAATATGTGTTCATTGGGTTTTAAGGCAAATGTGATTTTCAAAGTGGGTTCCCCTTTTAGGTTTAAAGGGTGTCCATGTTTTAAAGGGTTTTTTGTTTAGTGAAATGAAATGATTATTCATTTGGGTCATGTTGGTTATGTTTTTTTATTAGTTATAATTCCCCTTGGATTTTTTTTGTCTTCCAGATGGTTTTGTAAAAGGTATTTCCAAATGTACATATTATATGTGATAAGTGAAAGGCCTGGTTGGCACTTTATGATGTGATGTTTGAGTTGACGGGTTTATTGTGACCTTGTTGACCCCCCTTTTTTTAATTGTTAGTGTTTATGTGTTTCTATGTGATGGATTCTTATGATGTCATTTATGATGTGCTTATGGGTTGGGGCCCTTTCTAAGAGAAATGTGGGTGGTGGGAAGAATGCTATTGTGATGTTAGGATTTGGTTTTTTTTTATTATCATGGGATGAAATTTACTTTGAAAGTGGATCACCTATTTTAGTTATTCCATCAGAAACCCTAGTATACTAAGTGGGAAGTCATTTGAAGTTACTAGGAAAGTTAAGATTATGCACTGGATAGTCACCCCTAGTTGTACGTAACACTTGGATAGTGGGAGGGTCATCAATGAGACTGGGTTTATAGTGACTCAATTAACATATGTGTAACTGTTAACTTGTTGATAGTCAGTCCACCTTTCATGTCTTATATTTTTATAATAAGTCTCTAAGGTTTTTCTTCATGACATGTATCCTTTGTTATTATTTTCATTATTTATTGGCATGTGTGTTGCTTGCTTCTTAGATTGAGTTGCTTTGATGTGCTGATCCTCTTATGGTTTAGTCTTGATATTGACTAGTGTTGTTCCACTTATTTATTGGATTTCTTTATGAACTTCTATGGTCTAGTTTTCATTATCATTTTCCCTTGTTCCTTGTTTACATTTGAGTTGGGTTTGTTAAATATTTTAAAAGAAAAAATGGGATGTTGTTTTCAAAGTGTTAGTCTTTATTAAAAATTCCTTTGAAATGTTTTTAAACCATGTGTGATCTGATTTCCAAAAGAGATAGTTTAAATGAAAAGGAAATGAAAACCTATTTGATTATGATATTTTTAAACTATAATTTTTGGTTTCTTTTATAAAAGTAATAAAACAGACTCATAGTGGAATCCTATTATCCTTTGGATCACACCCTACATAATCACATTGTTGGGTATGTAGTCTTCATGTCTTATGTAGGTTTCTTTAAGTCTTGAATTTTGGGTTTGATTTGATTTCATCTTCCTTGGGAAGTGGATGGTTGTTGAGATTCTTGTGGTGACTCGAGAGTCACATGGAGATAGTTTTTTGTCCTTCAATATCATGGAACTAGTTATCCCAAGTTATGTTTTGACCTCTTTGGACTTCTATTTTGTTTTTTAATTTTAGTTTGTATACTTGTAATCTTGTATTAAATGGCTATTTGATGTAAATCTTTTTTTGGAATTAATTATTGTTTCTCTATTTTTATTTCATGTTTGGATTTTTTTTGGTCTATTGAGGGTAAAACCATCCTCAATTGTTATGTTTGATATCCTTGACACTTCTCATTAGTCTGGGGGGATCGAGGACACCCCTCGAGTTAGTGGTGGGATGGATCGGGCGACGGTCCAGTTGGCACGCTGGGATGGTTCTTTATAAAGTTAATATATAAAAATATCTAATTTTTAAATTAGTTTAATGTTTTTTAGAGTATATATATATATATATATAATTTTTTTAAATCACTTAAACACTATAATTTTAATTACTTTATAAATTTAAATATTTCAGCATATAAATATATCTAATTTTTAAAAAACAATAGAAAAAAATACTATCACCTTATGGTCCACCCATTTATCCACTATGTTATTATCAACACATATGATCATTATGAATAAAATGAAATAAAATAAGGAAAATTGTTCACAAATAATAGAACCATTTAACAGTTTAATCACTCGTTTATAATGATTTGTAGGTAATTAGAGTTCTTTCATAAATTTTTAAGAGAGTTATATATCTATAGTTAGTTTCACTATCCTTCATATACTATATTATAGAGTATTAATTCCCTACCTACACAATATAGATTATAGATATTCTTACTCTAAATATCATCCCAAACCCAAATATAATAGAAATTTTACATGTCCCTTACCTATTAAAACCCCACATGATTTAATTAAATTACTATGGGAAACACTTAAATATCACCAATGATAGTATAGGGGGTAAATATTATTATTAAGGGTATAATCATGAAAATGAGAGTATGTTTACTAAAATTGGATATTAAAAAACCATATGCACAATATAAAATTACAAATATCTATGTTCTTGCATAAAAATATGAATCAATGTTTAAAAAACTAAAAGAATGTCACTCATTCATAGAAACACAAAGTTATAAGTACAAAAACAATAAAATTTCCACAATGAAACTCTCACAATTCCAAGATAACTTCCACACAAAAATCATACTATGTAATTAATTAAAAAAGGTAATATATCCTCTTAATAACATTAAAATGGATAAAAAGGGGACTTCAATATACTTATAAGTGGATGTGAATATACATGTTCAATCATCTCATCCATGATGGGTCAATATTATGATCATTATGATAAATTCATATAGATTTGTAACATGTAATGAAATAAACCAATAAAAATAATATTATTATCCCAATGTATCGTAAACTACACTTAGAGATTCCCATAGATCACCAAAATTACCCTCAAAAAATATATATATACACCCAGATATAGACACACACACATATGTATATATATATAATTGTAATGCTTTTAAATTTTTAATAGTAAAAAAAGTGATCACACAATGATATTCCTATAATTAGTTCATCATTATTCCTAGAATCAATCATCTTATATTCAACATGAATTAAGTTCTTGGGTGAGGGGATCCAAAGAAAATTGATTAGACATCCAGTATACCACCACCAAACTAGTTATTGGGTCACACCCAAAAATGTATCTTTGATTTTTGAAATATATAAAATGATCAACAGAAACCACCAATTAAACTAAAAACACTTACAATATATGTCACGACCCGTCCTCGGGGCCCGTGCCGTGACTACCCCAAGCCCGCCTTCCATAGGCCAGGGGCTGGCGACTAGCACCAAGGCGTAAATCCCGGTAAAAAGGGAAGGCATTTCCTTTGTAAAGTAAACAATCACCACAGAGTAAGCAAGCGGAAGAAGTAAACACTGAGTAAAAACAGGTACAACAGTAAGTGCGGAAAAGTAAGTGGGCCAGTATACAAACCCAAACTGAAAGTAAAGTACAACTCAAAAAGGGAAACCAGCAACTGAAAAGTAAAGCTGCAACGTCGAGTCGTCCACTAGAAGTCCCACCTGAAGGGTGGGTAGAGATAGCCTCCACTTCTCCTCGGGTCCAGCCAACCGCTCCGAGTACATCCCACCCAGTGGTCCACCTCTAGGTATCGTCCTCCTCCGCAAGCCTCCACCACGATCAGCGTTGTCCGTCGTTTGCAACCAACACAATGTAGTGTGGGCATAGCCCATGCAGGGGTGAGTATAAGCTACTCAGTAGGGACCCTGAGACCCCCCGAAGGTCTCCCAGAATCCACAAAGGATAATCCACAAAGGAAAGATACAATCACGAAGTAACATCCGACACTGCTTAGGTATATGCCCATACATATACCTAAGTCATCAATTCCCGTTCGGCTCCAACATCCGAGCCCAAGTATAACCCAGTCCACACAGGAAAGAAAAACATAAATCCACATAGGATAGCACAACACAATCTAAAAAGGAAAGAAAAATAGGGTTTCATCTCACACAGGTATACTTCTTCGAATGACGATAGAGATGATCACTGATCCATCTAAGTCGTCGGACCCACAAAGGATCGATAGGTACTAACCCTTCAATGACCCACAAAGGATCTGACCCACAAAGTATTGATAGGTAACTAACCCCCGAAAAGATACATCATAAGCTAGGGAAACAAATGTGGGTACTGAGCACGCATCTGAGCCTCCCGCTCCCAAGAGCTCTCCTGGAGGTTCCCGTGCTGCCATCTGATGCGCACTAGAGGAATAGACCATCCATGTAGGACCCTCTCCTGTCGATCCTCGATCTCCACCGGGACCTCCGAAAAAGTCTCCCCATCATCAACGTCTAGCTCCCCATGGTCAATGATGTGCTTCGGGTCGTGCACGTATCTCCTCAGTTGAGATACGTGGAAGACGTCGTGCACCCGGTGCAACTAAGGTGGTAGAGCCAGGCGATAAGCCACCACACCAATCCTGCTGAGGACCTGGAATGGTCCGATGAAGCATGGAGACAACTTCTCGCCTCGGCCAAATCTCCGTAATCCACGTCGAGGTGAGACACGCAAGAAGATGTGGTCACCATCCTCGAACTCTAGTGGCCTCCGCCTCCTGTCAGCATAAGACTTATGTCGGCTCTGAGCTATCCCCATCTGCTCCTGGATGACCTGGACCTTCTCTGTCATGGCCCGGACCATCTCTGGTCCCACAAGTGCTGACTCCCCAGGTTCTGTCCAGCACAAAGGAGATCTGCAAGGTCTGTCGTACAACACCTCATATGGTGCCATCCCGATGGTGGAGTGGTAGCTGTTGTTGTACGCAAACTCCACCAAGGGTAGGTGGTCCTCCCAGCTGCGACCAAAGTCGAGGACACATGCGCGGAGCATGTCCTAGAGAGTCTTAATGGTCCTCTCCGTCTAACCATCCGTCTGAGGGTGAAAGGCAGTGCTCAGACGTAGCCGCGTCCCGAACGCCTTCTGCAACCCCTTCTAAAGCCGGGAAGTAAAGCGAGCATCTCGATCGGAGACGATAGATGATGGCACACCGTGAAGTCGTATAATCTCCTGAACATAGAGACGCCCCAAGCTCTCCACTAAGCCGTGCTCTCTGATGGGTAAGAAGTGTGCCGACTTGGTGAGTCGGTCGACAATCACCCAAATGAAGTCATGACCTCTGGAAGTGCGTGGAAGTCCAGTCACGAAGTCCATAGATATCCCATCCCACTTCCACTCCGATACCTCCAAGGTCTGTACCAAGACTGCTGGTACCTGATGCTCTGCCTTCACCTGCTGGAAGGTGAGGCATCGCGAAACGAACTCTGCCACAGCCTTCTTCATGCCCGGCCACCAGTGCTGTCATCTGAGGTCCTGGTACACCTTCGCCACTCCAGGATGTATCGCCAAAGGAGAAGTTTGAAACTATCTTAGCACCTCCTCCCGTAAAGCAACTGGTACCAAGGAACGTCCTCTGAAAAGGACGGCGTGCTCTTCTCCAAAGGAGAAACCATCAGGTGCCTGACCTGAGGATATCTGTGCACACCGCGTCTCACAGTCAGCATCCCCACGTTGTGCCCCTCTAACCCACTGCAGTAGTGGAGGAGTGACTGTGAGTGACTGAAGGAAGGCTGCTCCATCCCTATCCATGAAGGATATCTGCAAAGCGGCTAGCTGCTCCGTCGCCTCCTCAAGCAGCTGAATGCCCGTCCTCCTGCTGAGAGCATCGGCTACCACGTTCCCCTTCACAGGAGTATAGACTATCTCAAATTCATAGTCCTGGAGGAACTCGAGTCATCGCCGTTGTCTCAGGTTTAGTTCCTTCTGAGAGAATATGTACCTAAGACTCTGATGGTCAGAAAAGACTGTAAAGCGCTCGCCCATCAGATAGTGTCGCCATGTCTTCAGTGCGAAGACCACTGCTGCTAACTCCAGGTCATGGGTAGCGTAGTTCTGCTCATGCGGCCTCAAATGACGTGATCCATAGGCAATCACTGCCCGCTCCTGCATCAGGACACATCTGAGTCCGGTCCCTCATGAATCGCAGTAGACTACGTACCCTACTTCCTCCTCAGGAAACCTTAAGATAGGGGCGCTGGTCAATCTCTGTCTCAGCTCCTGGAAGCTTTGATGACATCTGTATGACCACACAAAGGGTTTCCCCTTCTTCGTCAAAGTTGAGAGTGGTGTTGTAACTCTGGAGAAGTCTGGCACAAATCTCCGATAGTATCCACCTAGTCCCAAGAAACTCCACACCTTCGTCACGCTCTTGGGTGGCTCCCAAGCTATCACTGCCTCGATCTTCGCAGGATCCACTGCAACTCCCGCCTCAGAGATGACGTGCCCCAAGAAGTGGACCTCACGTTTCCAGAACTGAAACTTTGAGAGATTTCCATAAAGCTGTTTCTCTCAGAGTGTGTCATGTACAACTCGTAAGTGGTAGGTGTGCTCCTCCTCAGTCATCGAGTATATCAAAATGTCGTCGATGAAGACTACGACAAAACGATCGAGGTATGGCTGAAAGATCCTGTTCATGAGGCCCATGAACACTGCTGGAGCATTGGTTACGCTGAATGGCATAACCAAGAACTCATAGTGGCCATACCGACATCTGAAGGTCGTCTTCTGCACGTCCTCGTCCCGAACTCTGAGCTGATAATAGCCTGACCTGAGGTCTATCTTCGAGAACCACCGTGCTCCCTTGAGCTGATCGAAGAGGTAATCAATCCTCGGTAGCGGATACTTGTTCCTCACCGTCACCTGGTTCAAGCGATGATAGTCGACACAAAGTTGCAAGCTCCCGTCCACCTTCTTGGCGAACAATATCGGGGAAGCCCAGGGTGAAACACCAGGTCGGATGAATCCCTTGCCCTGCAAGTCCTCCAACTGTACCCGTAGCTCTCGAAGCTCAGCGGGGGCCATCCGATATGCTGGAGTCGATATCGGGGCTATCCCGGGGTACAGGTCAATATGAAAGTCTACCTCTCTACGAGGAGGTAGCCCTAGAACGTCGCCGGGAAAGATGTCCGCGTACTAATCCACCACTGCAGGAAAACTAGGACTTCGCACGTCAACTGCTCCTAGGAAGAGGCTAGCCAACTGATGAGTGATGGGCTGTCCTCTCCTCTGCGAAAGTCCATCATGTGCTGCGAAGGCTCCCTTCTCGCCGGTGAAGGTGAACCTGCTCTCGTCGGTGCGTACACATCGCACCTCGTGCCTAATACAGTCAATCTGTGCATGGACTGTAGATAACCAATCCATGCCCAATATGACGTCGTAAGGCCTCGACGCCGCTACAAGAAGATCTCAGTCGAAGCTCTCGCCTCCTAGAGTAAGCTCAAACTATCAGCACCAGTGCATAATCGTCGAGTCTACTCCCGTAGGAGTCTCTGGCCATAAGGATCAAGACAACATCTTTGTCGGAATCTCCGAGCTCCGAACAAGGGCAGCGACTATGAAAGAGTGACTCGCTCCTGTGTCTATAAGAACTGCAGCAAGGGTGGAATAGACACAGATAGTACCTCGAATCATCTCAGGCGCGCCGTGGTCATAGGCCTCCGCTGCCTGGAGTTGTGCCTGTCTCTGCCCGCCAACTCCCTGTGGTCGGGGTGGACCTCCTGGTGGTGGTGGTGGTAGAGCCTCAAAGCGTCGCCCACCACCTGCTGCTCGGCCAGCTCCTCTGTCTCGTCCACCTCCTCCCTACGGACCGCCACGGTCGACCCTCTGCCTCTGCCTGGGTGGCCCCTCAACTGTCTGCTGCTCCTCGGCATAGTGGGTTGGGCAGTCACGAGCCATGTGGCCCTACCCGCCGCATGTGTAGCACTGTCTGCCTCTCGAAAGACGGGCTCCACGCTGTGTTCCCCGCACTGCTGAGCCAGTGTCCTGAGGTCGTCTATGTGAGGGTCTGGTCTGCCTGGACCCCTGAGTCATCCGTCGGCTGCCTGCTGTGGTAGACT
Organism: Viscum album; assembly: GCA_963277665.1. Lineage (NCBI taxonomy): Eukaryota > Viridiplantae > Streptophyta > Magnoliopsida > Santalales > Viscaceae > Viscum > Viscum album. The sequence goes on along the minus strand of OY728152.1, from coordinate 47,628,426 downwards.
CTGCTACCTGCTTCCCTACGGTAGGTATCACTACTGATTAAGGCTCAGCAAGGAAGCTCTCGATCAAAAGGGCTTTCTCCAGTACTCTTGCCTGAGTCGGAATGATGAGGGAGATCAGCGATGCCCTGATCTCATGTCTCAAACCCTGCTCAAAGGTCCGGGCCCGGAAGAACGGGTCTCGTACCATGTCGGTCGAGTAGAGAGAGAGATCGGTAAATCTCACCGAGTACTGGGCGACCGTCAAGCTGCCCTTCTGCAGTTGTAGAAGCTCCTGGATGCGCACCGCACGGAGGGTGACTGGGACGAACTACGAGCGGAAGAGGCTCTCAAAGTCCGACCAGAGAAGAGATGCCTCATCGTGCACCTGGAGCATCAAGTTCCACCATCGGCCCGCTGCTGCGTGCAGTAGGCTCGCTGCGAGGATCACCATGAGGTCTGATGGTGTCCTCACTAACCGGAAAACTCGCACCACTGCCTCCAGCCAGTCCTCGCCTGCCTGGGGGTCCGTCTCCCTGCAGAACCTGGGCAGTCGCTGGTGCTGGAACTCATGCAGTGCACTGAGGGGACGTGCATCGTCAGCGACTAGTGTTGTAAGCATCGGTGGCTCGGCGGGTAAAGGTACCGCCGGTGCCTCAGCTGTCAAGGGGCCCTGCACCGAGGCCTCGTCGCTCGGCGGGCTGTCGTCACGCTCAAATCTCGGAACCCTAGCTGGCTGCCGTCGTGGGGCCATCCTAAAAAGGAAACAGGTGCACCACGGTCAGAACAGTATACCTGGTGAGCTGATACAAGTAATCACAAAGAAAACTTGAAACACACATGCAATCAATGTTTTCGTGCATTAAGTCAGAAATCAGAAGTCAGGGTCCTGGTGTACGGATACGTCGGTCGCCGCACCAACACTGGGCTCCCTGGACTGATAACCACACTCAATACGCTTAACACAATTGCTTCACATAGAAGAAAGATCAGAGTCTGCAGTAGAACCGAACTCCTTTGATACCAATTTGTCACGACCCGTCCTCGGGGCCCGTGCCGTGACTACCCCAAGCCCGCCTTCCATAGGTCAGGGGCTGGCGACTAGCACCAAGGTGTAAATCCCGGTAAAAAGGGAAGGCATTGCCTTTGTAAAGTAAACAAGCACCACAGAGTAAGCAAGCGGAAGAAGTAAACACTAAGTAAAAACTGGTACAACAGTAAGTGTGGAAAAGTAAGTGGGCCAGTATACAAACCCAAACTGAAAGTAAAGTACAACTCAAAACGGAAAAACAGCAACTGAAAAGTAAAGCCGCAACGTCGAGCCATCCACTGGAAGTCCCACCTGAAGGGTGGGTACAGATAGCCTCCACTGCTCCTCGGGTCCAGCCGACCGCTCCGAGTACGTCCCACCCAGTGGTCCACCTCCAGGTACCATCCTGCTCTGCAATCCTCCACCACGATCAGCGTTGTTTGTCGTCTGCAACCAACACAACGTAGTGCGGGCATAGCCCGTGCAGGGGTGAGTATAAGCTACTCAGTAGGGACCCCGAGACCCCCGAAGGTCTCCCAGAATCCACAAAGGATAATCCACAAAGGAAAGATACAATCACGAAGTAACATCCGACACTGCTTAGGTATATGCCCATACATAAACCTAAGTCATCAATTCCCGTTCGGCTCCAACATCCGAGACCAAGTACAACTCAGTCCACACAGGAAAGCAAAACGTAAATCCACACAGGATAGCACAACACAATCCACAAAGGAAAGAAAAACAGGGTTTCATCTCACACAAGTATACTTCTTCGAATGACGAAAGAGATGATCACTAATCCATCTAAGTCATCGGACCCACAAAGGATCGATAGGTACTAACCCCCGCAATGACCCACACAGGATCTGACCCACAAAGGATCGATAGGTAACTAACCCCCGTAAAGACCCACACAGGATCAGACCCACACGGGATCTGTAGGCGCTGGCCCACACAGGACCGCTGAGCACTGACCCACACAGGATCGGACCCACAAAGGATCGGTAGCACTGACCCACAAAGGATCGCTCAGTGTTGTAGTCGTCGCCGTCGAATCCACTAAGGATCTCTGTACAGTCGTCGTCGTTACAGTAGCAGTCGCAGCCAGCTCTAGGGTTCTCGCACACAGCAAGCTCGTTCAGGAGGGTCCGCTCCACGAGCCGAGAGGCTGATACATCAACTGACACATAGTCCAGAGTTGATGTATCCAAAAGTTCCGTATCGACAACAGGAACTCAACGCCGCAGACGGCGCGTCAATCGGACGCCCGGTCTGAGAGTTATTGGCTTTTTCGTCCCAGGGGCCCGGTTGGTTTTTAAGGAAAAAACAACCCGACCGTACTCCACCTACATCCAAACCTCGGGCGGAGTAATCCAAAAGATCTTTCTCACTAAGAGGAATCCATCAAAGTCGACGGTACGTCAATCAGACGTATGTAGCTCAAGATATGAGCGTTTCTGCTCCGAGGGCCCGATTGGTTTCGTGTACGAACCAACCCGGCCAAACCCAAAGTATTTCGAAACCTTGGGTGTAGTATACCGAAACTACCGTCTCGATCCAAGGATCACATCGCCACTGATGGTGCGTCGTTCGGAGGTCCGTAGCCCAAGATATGGGAAAAGTACCGAAAACGGTCCAAAAACGGGGGGTGTGGGCCCGGACCGACCCGGCCCAACCCCCCTGGGTCAGCCCGAACCGGGTCGACCCAACCCGGATACGGCTGAGCGACGTGAGGTGTGCTTCCCCCCCCCCCCCCCCCCCCCCCCCCCGCGTGAAGAAGAGTCGCGGCCCCACGTGGGGCCGCTCGATGTCACCGGACGCGGCTTAAGCCGCGTCCCTGCCTTCGGTTCCGCGCAGCCGCGGAACCGCATCCCACCGCCGCGGCTTCACCCATGGAGGCTCCATCCGGCGGCGCGTTAGGGCGCCGCCCATGGAGTCTGCGGGCCACCGGAGTTGCTCTGGTGGTCCGATTTCATTTCCGTCTGCGTCGTAGCTCATCCCGGGTCTCGTTCTTCATTGCGGAATCAACAAATCGTCTCTATGGCCCATTTTGTCGTCGTCCGCCGTTCCGCACAACAAGAACAAAAGGGTGGTGGGTTCGGACTTGTTCGTTGGTCCGCACCCACCGCGTTAGCGGTTTGAAACAACACCATAATTCCCAGAAATTGATAAACCTCAACCCGCAATAATAATCCGTGGACCAACTTGTTAATTGGTTGGTCCGCGTTCTTGCCTTGGAGGAAAACAACATGGGTATTATCATTTTCAAAACGACCCCTACCTCAACGTCGTCGTCGGACGCAAGCTCGTCGCGGAATTGACCATCGCGGAAGAAAAGGATCATCGCGTCACGGAAGGGCATCGCTGTCGTGCGGTACTCGGCGTCGCGTAGACAAACTCCTAGGATCAAGAACATACAGATTTAATTATAACAATTAAATCCATGTTGATGTTATAATCCACAAAGAATTAAAAAGGACCGCAATCCCCTACCTCAAGAAGACATGTGTTGGTCTTATTTCATTACATGCCAACAAACGAAAACAGGTTAAGAAACGAACAAATTAATTCATAGAATTAATTTCAACGAATTAACCGCCCAATTAATAGGAGCATTTAAGAGGTTAGAAAACTCGTCAGCTGACTTTCATTAAAAAGGGTTTTCGCGGGTGCGTTACTTAGCGGAAAAGAAATGGTGGGGCTCGTGCGGGCCCCACCTCACAAATATCCTACCAAGATGGTAGGATATTTTGAATTGCACCCTATCCTCTTTAACTCAGCTTAAGCAGCTTTAAGTGGCTTTTAAGTGAAATAAAAATAAAGTTGCCGCACTACTTTATTTTATTTCTTAACTTAACCCCAAAAAATTTAAAAACCATACCCGAGCAAACGCAACTCCGGAAGAGGCGTTTCTAAGAAAATACTGGTGTTCCGATTCCATCGGTGCCCTTGGAATTTGATTTCGAGCACCGGTTCAAAAGTTAGAAAAACTTGCTCGTTCGTTCACTGAACGTACCCGAGCCAAACTTCGGAACATGATTCCGGGCACACCGGGCCTCGGAATCATGTGCCGTCAGAAACCGCGTTCTTGTAAAATTCCAAAGAAAATTAAGAAAAAAAAAATTCCTTGAAATCTATGGGTCTTTACAATATATACTCACATAACTTAACTTTTAATAACATTGTTACATATTTCATTATATTAAGTTCCATTGCACTACACTTTATCAATTCTAAAAAAACATTAATAAAGGGGTAATTTTATTATAACTAGTTAAAATTACTAATAAAAGGTACCATTATCAGTACTAACAAAATGATGATAAAAGGTATCCTTTATTAAAATTGATAAATACCACCCTTTATCAATGCTTTTCTTATTGCTAATAAATGTGTTCCCTTTATTAGTGCTGATAAAAATTTCCCTTTATAAAAAAATTATATATTAAAAATATCATATTTTAATATATAAATATATTTATATTCGTATATATATATAATTTTCTTAAATATGATTTATAAATACTAAATTTGTATTCACACTTAACATATAATATATTTAGTGAAAATTGGTTTACAATATAATTAAAAATTAATGTTAATTAATAATTTTTTGATTAGTATCGAGTAATGGATATTTAAAAAACAATTAAGTGATATAAAAAATTAATAAATCAATTAATATCTTAATATAAGTTGAAAAAATGGATTGAACTTAAAACAACCATAACTTTTGATTTGGATTTCTATTTTGGATTCACAAGATGTAAAATTGAATCCTATGAAGAGATCTATACTGTGTTGACCTTGGGAGACTCATTAACTATTTTTTGAGATAAAAAATCCTTAGAATTCCTCCAAAACCGAGTTTTTAGTTGAGATACCATAATTTTTTAATATTTAATGGGATTTCAGCTTCATTTAAGAGGGTATTCTTATTTTTTTCAGTAGATACTAAATTTATTCCTAGGGAATACACTCATATGGATATTATGGTGTTGAAATTTTAACCTTTTTCTTATTATAATGTTATTTATACATAAATATATTCCTATATACATATAATATATATTTGTATATATTTACATATAAAAATTTAATTATATGAATAAATATTTAGACATATTTACATGTAAAATATATTTTTAAACATATAAACCATATGGAAAAAATCATTATCCATTTTATTTAAAAAATGATCTAACCATTTTATTTACCTCATAAAAATGTATGGATTTGTATATACATATATAAATGTATATATGTTTATATATAAATATATATGTTCATATATAAATATATATGTGTGTGCATGTATTAATAAGTATATATAAATATATATTAAAATAATTATATATTGAAATATATATATATATACATATATATATTTGTGTGTGTGTCGATATATAACAAGTAAAATCTTTTGGGTTAGTGGTAAGTGTACTTGTTGAGATATACATTTTCTCTTCAAATCCTCTTTAAACAAATTGTTTCACATCTTTATAGACATATATTGCTTGATTTTGGCCTCTTGAGGCTCAATCTATTGTTTTGGTGTTGAAAACAGGTGATTCGGGAGATCTGAGGGTTTTCCATTTAGGAAAACCAGGTTACATGGCATATGGTTCAGGGGAACACATTGTGTGTCCTTCCCGTTCGAGGAAGGTGAATTTTGGGGAGTACATGCTGTTTACAGGGGTGTACACCCCATGTATTATTACTCAGACATGTAGTTGAGTACCTGGGCACGACTACCCATGTAAGGGTACATGGACATGTAGAGTACACGGCCAGACCCCATGTGGGTATCACGCCATGTAAAATTACATGACTTGGCCAAGTAGATGGCCTAGTTGGCTGAGGGACACGGGAATGAACCCCATGTTGGGTACACACTATGTACCTAGGGATTTTACACACCCAAGCTGGCAGGAGTGCACTCCCATGTAATGATCTAAGGGTACACTCCATGTATGGTCTCTACTCATTGTGTACTCCTCTCTTGGTACCCTTTGAGGTTATTTTCCTATTTCATTCCCCAGTGTTAGTTTTGGACTTGTGATCAGTCCATTCTGAGTAGTTTTCCACGTAGATCACGATGGTGAAACCCATGGAGCATTTTGAGGAATCTTATTGGGTTTTTTGGGATTTTATCTAAACATAGAGGTCCTTACTCCAGTTATCAACTTCAGTTACCTCCTGAGAGTGATACTTGGCGTGAATGGTAGGTTGGGTGTTCAGAACAACCTAGTTGAGATATGTTCTGAGATAAACCATGGGCTATCTCTCATGAATTGTGCTTTAAGGATGTCTCCCTTGAGATATGTTCCTTTTTGTCCTATGAGGTCATGAGACCAGTTGTTATTAAAAATTCCCTATAGTATTCCTCTTCTTATGTTTCAACCTAGAGAATCCCATGTAAGTTTCATCCTTTTCCTTTACAGCTAAGGATCCCAAATATTATGACTTAACTTGTGTTTACCCAAACGATCCCAAGTTGGATGCGTCCCAGTGTTTGACTTAAGGGACCCAGTAGGTGCCCATTGCTTGATTGAACCTAATTTGTACATAGATTTTGGGTAGAGATGGTGTTCGGGTGTCACCTAGAACTCGTGTCTAATTGATACACCCATCGAGATATGGATGGAGTGTTGGGTTGGGATTTTGGTCCACCCTCACTCATTTTTTTATACCTGACTTGGTTTTTCTAATGCAGTGGTTTTTATGAGAGGTTCTTCTGGGTTGGTGGCTAATGAGCCTGACGCGAGGTGTTTTTCTTGATTTTTAGGATACCCAGATGTGTTTCCTTGGGATCCAGCTTCTGAGCCATGTTTTTTTTTATGTTTTATTGGTACCAATATGCAGTACCTATGACTTGGTTGTTGAGCCTTACATGTTTTCTTATACGCCTTGAGTGATACTTGAATCCCCATTTTAGGAATGCCTTGGACAAACTCATAGGCTAGATGTTTTTGGTGGGGATGATTATGATCTCCTCAACTTGTGATGTTTGGGTGGGTATACCCATGTCTTATGATGGAATGTGAAATGGTTTACATGAGTGGGTATACTAATGTGTGATGCTTTTTTCATTTGATAGATTCCATGGAATGCTTTCCATGTATTTGGAACATGGTAGTGGATTCCTTGGGTTGATTATTCCCCTTGGGTCTTGCTTCTATGGGATGCCTTGGGCCTTGCTACCTCGGGGATCCGACTTACTTGGGCTCATGTAGGACATGTTATTTTGACATGCTCCTAGGACCCCAAACAGTTCCTAGACCGAGTTTCCATTAGGACACCCATGGAACTCTATGTGTATTCCTTGGAAGAGTTCCTTGAATCTGACCCTTTATGGTATAGACTTATGATTTGGATGACTTGGATGAGTTTCTTAGATCCGGTCCTTCGTGGTCTACACTTTTCATAAGGATTCCTTGGATGAGTTCCTTGGATCCAGCCCTTTGTGGTCTGACACTTGTAGTATTACAATGTGACCACTGTGTTTGTGATATTTATAGGATCGACCTTCGATATATGATATCCTTGTTTGTGATTAGAGGAGAGTGCATGTGAACCCAAGTGTAGGAAGAGTATCCCCTTGTGGTGATGTATCTTGCTAAGATACTTTTCCAGCATTGGCCAAAGTAGGTATATGTTGATTGGGAGTATGGACCTAGAGATCAACTTGGTGATATATGGATTGAGTGGCACAACTTCCATCTTAATTCCCTTTCACAGGATGTCTATGAAATCGAGATTACAGGACCAAGGATCGATTTCTATTGGATTTTATGTTATTGGTTACACTTATTCATGAATGTAATATTTATGGTTGTTATTTGGATTTTATGTATGTATAGATATGGGACTATAAATGCATACACCTATATATATAAGGATATCCATGGTGGAACTCATCATCTGATAGGGACTACGGACCCTGGGTTTGACTATGGGCGCATGTTGGTTTTCTTACCTTTTTTGATGTGCTTCAACTAGGTTGAGTATGTTGTTTTTTCATACACTTTTAGCAGCACAGTTACAGGTTGCTCATTGGGGTGGCCTACTGAGATTATTTCTCACCCCTGAACATGGACCTCAGTGTATGTGTAGACCTTATGTATTCTTTTTTAGGTTGAGAATGAGTTTCATGGTAGATAGGGTTGAGACCCATATTTTCATGATCGATCAGAGCTGCTTGTGTGGTTCTTTTGATTAGGCTGGTGTAGTTTGAAAGTGTATGGAGACCAGGTGTGTGGTTTGGCTTGGATTTGGTAGTAGAGCCCTATAATTTTACATTCACTTTATTTTGTACTCCTATATCTATATGGTTGGCCCATTGGGTGACCAGTGTTTTATTTTATGACATAGTTGTTTGGGCTTTTACAACATTTCATTTATTATTACATCATGTTCTATTTTAGTTGTTTACTGCTTTTTCACTCTGTTTACTTTTTGTTTTATATGATACTTAGCTATTTTCCATTGTTTCTTACTCTGATAATAAGTCATATTATCCCCACTATCACACCCTAGGACCTCATTGCTATTCTGTAACCTCTGGCATACGGGGAGGCGCACTTGATACCTTGCAACCCACCAGCTCAGAACACCGGTTTAGTGGCATCCAATTTGGGACATTACAAAGTGGTTTTGGTGGTGTTTCCTTCTCCTGGTTTTTACTATTTGTCATATAGCGGAGAGGAGTATTAGTAATGTGTCATAATCTTTGATGAATATCAGACTAGTGCATCAAGAACACATGTTACAGTAGGAAGTCTTGGTTATCAGGTATGGGGTTGTTTTTTTAATCTGTGATGTCACAATTTTATATTATTTTTTCCTTGAGTGACGCACATGTTGTGTGGATTTTATGATTTAAAATGGATCTTTTCCTCTTTTCCATTGTTAAGATGCCATGGATTGTTTTTGAATCTTGGTCGGAAAAGGTAAGAGGCCTCATGTATCATTTTTTGGCACATAGGATTCACATCATATAGTCCTACTAGTGTGTGATTTTACCGATGATTGAGGAATTTGGGTCTGACTACATAGATATTTCACTCTGATGGAAGGTTATGTGGACCTATTTTGAGGAATTTTTTTGAGGATGATGACTCAGTCCTCATGCACGGGAGGTGCAGTGACCATAGTAGGTCGATATGGAATGCAATGAACTTTTTATGTGACCCTTTTTGGGTGTTTTTTCTCAGTTATATGGTTATCTAGTTAGATCACTGAGTACTATGTTGATAGATACCAAGACTTTTCTTGTGAACTAGACCTCCAGGGGGTATTGTCATATGTAGATGCCCTATGAGTGTCAGTTCAGTTTCTCTTCTACATTGGTTTTGTGACCTCCTATGAGTAGTTCCTTCTAAGGATGCTCTAAGAGGATCATGGGCCCTTATAGGCCATGTTTTTTATTTTTTAGCTTCACTGATCATTGTGATATTTACCTTTTTTTAGAGGTTTTTTATCTTTTGGGATAGGTGGTTGGACTTTGTGACCCAGTTGTGAGGATTTTTTATGTAGGGATAGGTGCTAGACGTAGACAACCTTAGCTCGACTTGAACCCTTGTAGGTCGACATATTTTTTGTTCAAGGGAAACCTACATGAGAGTTTGGACAGTGTTTTTATGGAGCCTTTTTTGTAGTGATCTTGGTTTTACACTTGTCTTGTGATCAAGGCACGATAGGTGCTCATGTTTGGATTATAGGAATGTTGATGCCTTTAGTTTTCATGAAGCACATGGAGTGCTTGTTTTTCGAGATTGGTGTCATAGGAATGACTATTCAGGTGTCTGGACTTAGTCAACCAGTGTTTCTATTATTTCTAATATATTCATAGCATGGGTAGATTCTCATGACTGGAACGATGTCATGTTTATGAGTCAGCTGATAAAGATACACTCTGGTTATTCATGGTATCATTGAATCTAAATCGGTGAGTGGCTAGGTGCTATCTGAGGACTGATTTTTAAGAATTTTCATGGGATTAGACCCCAAAGGTTGTGTTGGAATGTCCCTCTATAGTAGAGTTTACATCATGAAATTTTGGGGTACCATGAGACGGTTGACCCATGGATGAATCCTGGTTAGGTTTTGAGAGGATTTGAGCATGGTTTAGAGGTAGTTGTACATGCCTTTGGTGGAATCTTAGTGTAATCATGTTAGATAAAATCATGTGCTATCTTGATTCGTCTTGAGTGTGATAAGAGATCATCGGCCCTATGTCGAGCTCCTTTTCTTTTAAATGTTCTTCCATGTTGAGGAAGGGAACCTATTGAGGTTGCACTCGAGGAGTGGTGTAAGGTAAGACATATGGTGGGGATTGAACCATTGGCCATTTGAGGGTGGTGACCCTCATTTTCAGTTGAACTTCAACATTTTTCATGGGCTGTTGAGCTTGAATTTTGGTTTTGAGATGACGATAAGGGCAGTCTTATGGTGGGGAGTACCAGATCAGTCGTAGTTAAATTTTTTCTGTGTAGAAGGAAGTTTTTAATGCTATAATTCTAGTCATTGGACAGTCTAGATAGCTTGGTTATGTAGATGATCAGGTTTATAGCATGGATTTCGGTCTTTCACCATGATTCTCGGGGATGAGAAGGTTTATGGTGGGGAGTTTGTAAGAACATGTGTCTTTTCAAACTGCAGTTTTGAGAATAAATTTGAATTTTTACTATCCCACACTAAAAAAATGGGCAAAATGGTATTTTCCCCTTAGAATATGATTTCAGATAATTTTTCTGACTACTCTGATGGTCCCAGAATAGTGTTTTTACCCTAGGATAAGAGTTTGGTAGAAATACAAGCCGTTCGAATTTTGGCAGAATAATTAATATTTAATATTTATTAAATTAAATATAAACTTATTCATGCAATTTTTTTCTCACTTAACTTTTTAATGGAGCATCATATTGATATTTTTTCTCCTCTATTGAGTTTTGAATGGGTATTTTAGCCCAGGAGGGGCATAAACTTGAGTCGGGCACTAGGGTCAGCTTGGGCCCCTTTTTCTTCTTTTCCTTTTTCTTTTCCTTTTTCTTTTGCTTCTTTTCTCATTTATTTTCTTTCCTCCTCCTTCTCACACACTCTTCCCGTGTTTCTCCTCCTACACCACTTAACTGAAGGATAAAATGTAGAGGGAGAAATTAAGGGAGAGAAGAAGAGATGTAGTTGTCGTCATGAAGCTCTCAGCGAGCCAGATCGACGTGCGACAACTGTGGACCATCAAATCGACCCAAGCTTCGGTAGTTTCTACCCAAAGGTAGGAAAATTTATATTTTCACCAAAAATACCCTTTAAATGCATTTTTTAAGTCTTTATATCCATATATTTCGTTCTTATGGTCTAGTGAGGCTCGATCTGTTGTTTCGGGGGTGAAAACGGGTGATTCGAGCAATTCGAGGGTTTTCCATTTGGGAAAACTAGGTTACACCGCATGTGATTTAGGGGAACACGCTCTGTGTTATTCCCATTTAGGGAAGATGATGTTTTGGGAGCACACATCATGTATAGGGTTGTATAGACCGTGTATTGGTACTCGGCCATGTAGCCTAGTACCCGAGCATGGCTACCCGTGTAAGGGTACATGACCATGTGGAGTACACAGACAAATCCCATCTGGGTAGCACGCCGTGTAAAATTACATGGCTTAGAAAAGTAGACATCCATGATGGATAAGGGACATGAGCATGTACCCCATATTGGGTAAATTCCATGTACCTTCCTTACACTCCATGTATCTGGGTCTTTTATATTCCCAGGGCGGTAGGAGTACACATCCATGTGGCGATCTGAGGGTACACACCGTGTATGGTCTCTACATGCCTTTTACTCCTCTCTTGGTACCCTTTGAGGGTTTTTTCCTATTTCATACCCTGGTTTTAGTTTTGGACCTGTGAGTAGTCTATTCTAAGTAGTTTTCCACATAGATCACAATGGTGAAACCCATGGAACGTTCTAAGGACTCATAATTCATGTTTGGGGATTCTATATAAATAGAGAGGTCCTTCCTCTAGTTATCGACTTTGTTGTCTCTTGATAGTGATACCTGGAGTGAATGGTAGGTTGGGTGTTTGGACCAACCTAGTTGAGACCTATTATGAGATGATCCATGGGCTATCTCTCATGACATATGCTTTGAGGACATATCCTTTGAGAGATGTGCCTTTCTGGTCTATGAGGTTATGAGACCAATTTTTATTGAGGATCCCCTGTAGGATTAATCTACTTATTTTTCAACCTAGAGAATCTTATGTAGGATTTATCCTTTTCCTTTACATATAAGGATCCTGAGTAGGATGCCTTCCATTGTGTTTACCTGAAGGATCCCAAGTAGTATTCCTCCCAATGTTTGACTTGAGGGATCCAGTGGGTGCCCGTTGCTTGAACAACCCAAATTTGTACATCGGTTTGGGGTAGAGATGGTGATCGGGTGTCACCTAAAAACCCATGTAAAACTAATATAACCATGGGGATGTGGATAGAGTGTTGGGTTGGGTGTTTTGGCCACCCGCACTCATTTGTTTAAACCTGACTTGGTTTTGCTGATGTAGAAGTGTCTACCAGTGGTGCTTTCTGGTTGGTGGTTGTTGAGCCTAACGTAAGGAATTTTTCTTAATTTTTAGGATGCCCAGATATGCTTCCCTAGTATTTGGTTTTTGATCCATGTTTTTTATGATTTACTAGTACCTAAAGGTAGTACCTGTGACTTGTTTGTTGAGTCTTACATGTTTGTTTTTACTCCTTGGGTGATACTTGGATTCCCATTGTAGGAATTCCTTGTAAGAACTCATAGGCTAGATGTTTTTAGTGGGTATTATTACACTCTCCTTGACCTATGATGGTTGGGTGGGTATACCCCTTTATTATTATGGAATGTGAAATGGTTTACATGAGTAGGTTTACTCATGTGTGATGCTTGATTGGTTTGACTGATGCCATGGACTTCTCTCCATGGATCTGAAGCACGGTAGTGGATGCCTTGGATTGAGTATTCCCCTTGGGTCTTGATTTTGTGGGATGCCTTGGACCTTGCTACCCTATAGATCTGGATTTCTTGGGCTCACGTAGGACATGTGCTATTGACATGCTCCTAGGACCCCAAACAGTGCCTAGACTGAATTTCCACTGGGACGCCCATGGGACTCAATGTGGATGCCTTGGACGAGTTCCTTGGATCCCACCCTTCGTAGTCTATACTTATGATGTGGATTACTTGAACGATTTCTTTATATCTGGCCTTTCATGGTCCATAATTTTCAAGAGGATGCCTTGGAAAATTTACTTGGATCCAGACCTCCGGGGTCTAACAATTGCAGTATTACGTTGTGGCCATGGTGGTTGTGATCTTTACATGATTGACCATCAGTATACCATATCCTTTTTGGTGATTGGAGGTGTGTACATTTGAACCCATGTGTAGGATGAGTATCCCCCTATGGTGATGTAGCTTACTCAGATACTTTTCCAGCATTGGCTGAAGCAGGTATATGTCGATCTAGAGTATGGACCTAGAGATCGAGTCGATGATACATGACTTGAGTGGCACGACGTCCATCTCAATTCCCTTGAACAGGATGTCCAAGCGATCAGGATTATGGACCAACAGATCTAATTCTATGGGAATTTATGTTATTTGTTACACTAATGCATGAATTTCATATATATGTATGTATGTCTAGGTATGGTACTATACATGCATACACCTATAAATATGGACATCCATGGTGGAAATTTTCCAGCTGATAGGGATTATAGACCCTAGGTTTGATTGTGGTCTCATGTTAGTTGTTCTTACCTTTTTGGTTGTGCTTCATCTAGGATGAGCATATTGTTTTTTCATATACTTTTTGAAGCATAGTTATAGGTTTCTTGTCGGGTTGTCCTACTGAGATTCTTTCTCATCCCTACACGTGCACCTCAGTGTACATATAGACTTTATGTCTTCTTTTTAGGTTGATCATGAATTGCATGGTGGATAGGGTTGAGGCCGTGAATTTCATGATCAAGTAGAGCTACTCGTGTGGTTTTTCTGATCGAGATAGTGCGGTTCGACATTTTCTGGAGATTGGGTATGTGTTCTAGATCGAAGTTGGTAGTAGAGCTCTATACTTTTACTTTCAATTTCTTTTGTACTCCTATATTTGTATGGTCGGCCTAGTGGGTGACCAATGTTGTATTGTATGACATATTTGTTCCAGATTTTACAACATTTCATTTATTATTACAACATGTTCTATTTCAGTTATTTACTGCTTTCACACTCTGCTTACTTTCCACTATGTATGATACTTAGCTATTTTCCATTGTTTCTTACTCTGATATGAGAGCATAGTCTCTCCACTATCACATCCTAGGCCCTCACTGCTATTCGAAAGCCTATGGCATATGGGGAGGCATGTTTGAAGCCTTGTAACTCACTAGCTCAGAGTGTCGATTTAGTGGCATCTGTGTTGGGACATTACAGCTCTAAACCAAAATAATTAATATAATCCCTATTCACTACTTTCTCGTGGTCAAAAAGGCCCAAAGGGCCTTAAAAATTGACTTTTAGTTGAGATACCCTAATTTTTAGCATTTGATGGAATTTGAACTTCGTATATGATGATCTACATATGATTTTTCAGTGGGCTCTAATTTAATTTCATGGGTTACATTCCTATCAATATAATGTTGTTTCATCTACATCGACCTTCCCACTTTTAGTGATTTGTTATTTATTATTTATATTAATTTTATATATATGTGTGAATTTATATATATTTATGTATATGTATTTATAATTTATATATGTTTATATGTATTTATTTATAATTGTATATAATTATAGATATTTATAAGTATCATGTATATTTGTGTATAAATATAAATATTTATATGTATTTATATTTATATTTGTATGTATATTTAATATATAGGTGTATATATATATATTTAGATGTATTTGTATTTATATTTATATTTATATTTATATGTATTTATATGTATTTATATTTATTTTTATTATTTTTATTTATTTATTTTTAAATATATTTATTTATATTATGTGGGTATGTTTCTGTGGGTATATGTATATATATATTTATGTATGTATGTATGTATGTATGTATGTATGTATGTATGTGTGTGTGTGTATATATATTTATATGTGTTTATATATATATATATACAATTATATTTAACTATAAATATAAATATATTTATATTTATATTTACATACAATTATTATTAAGTATATATATGAATTTATATATGTGTTTATATTTATATACAATTATAATTATATATATTTATTTATATATATGTTTATGTATTATGTATGTATGCATTTTATTTGTTACCTATTTATTACATATTAATATATTATTTGTTATTAATTTATTATTAATTTATTACTTATTTATTAATTAATTATTATATATCGATTTATTATTTACTATTTAATATTTATTTAATATTTAGTTTATTATTTTTTTGTAATATAGAGTACATAATATATAATATATAATATATGATATATAATATACAATATATAATATATGATATATGATATATAATATATAATAAATATTATAGATATACAATAGAGGATGGGTCTTGGGAGTGCTCTCCACTGCGATTCTGATGGTGGTCACATGTTCTACAATTCGATTTCATTTTCTAAGAGGTAATGAAGTTGATATTCTAGATGGAGAGGATCTCCTTAATCCTCTGGTGAAGGTGGAGTTGGCTGATCCAAAGGCTTCTACCTCCTTTTCTTGTGGATTTGGATAGGGTGATGTAAAACACATCTTCATTTCGGGCAAAGAGAGTGTTTCTAAAAGAATTTTTAGATGTGTTAATTCATCTCAAATTCATTCCAATCAGTATTTGATTCTTTCCAGGTTCAAGATTTGTGAATTCTTGGTTATTTTAAGATTTATTTTACCTTTGGGAAAAAACATGGATAATCGAGGATCTAGAGTGACGCTTATCTATTGTTTGGGGATTTTGAGACTAGAAATTTATTCCCATCGATCATGGTCATTTCCACACCCTATTCCCCAAGGAAGAATTAAATTAGAAATCATGGGGGATTGGTATGATCTCTTTCAATATAGGTATGATTTTTTATCCTAGATTGGGATTCTCGTTTCAACCCCTTTTCAATCTAAAATCTGAGGACTCAATTTTGGGTTAATATTTATGGTTTAAATTGGATTTTTTGGAATCCAAAAATTTTATTTGACATTGCCTCGATAATTGGAACTCTAATAAAACTTGATAATGCAACATATCAAGCATGATTTTGCTATTTTTTACATTTCTAGGTGGTGGTGGATCTCAACTCAATAATCATCAACAATGTGGTCATGTCCTCTTCATATTTTAGTTTTGATTTAACCATGAAGTTTAAGAAATTTCCTCAATTTTTTATTGGTTTTCAATCTATTATACATGCAAAGGATAAATTTCTCAAATATATATGATTTTATTTCTATAAATTAAAAGGTAATGATGTAGCTACTTGTGGGTGGATGAGTTTTACAAAGTCTGAAAGTGCTGCAGGCATGGAGGTCTTTGTTACCTATTCTTTTGTTTTTATTGGAGCCTAAGGGGGGTGTATCTGGTATTATTCATCTAGCCTCTAAGGAGAAGGGGATGGGAGCGATGACATCTATTGATATAGGACCTTATAAAGTGATCCTAGATGTGAATAAGAAGGGAATATCATGGGATGATGTTAGAGAAGAGGGATCCATTTTAGTCTCCCCTAATGATGAGAATATTTATAAATAATTTTCTTATAATTGATTGGAACAACTCCATGGTAAGAATTATCTACCATCCTATATGGATATGATTATAAAACATGACAGGACATCTTATGGAACCCTCAATGGTCTTGGAATGAAGCATACCAAATATGTTGATCCTTTTCATACCGGATGGAGGATGGTGGATAGTTCTGGTTCTATCTCATAGTTTAGATCAGCTGATACCATGACTTCTGAACCTCTAATAGAGCTCATCTCAACTGATGTAAAAGATAGAACTAGATTGTCTAAAGTTAGTAGTGTTTATGTACCCATTATAGTCTCTGATCAGGGGCATGGTTGCAATGCTGAGCAGGAACTCGTTAGAAAAATAGATGTAATGGAAAATGTGAAATAGTCATATCCATCTTAATTTTCTAACCTTATTAAAAACCACTTATGATGATTTTAGAAAGGTCTCGGCTGAGGAATGTGAAACTACATGATAAAAAAATTTCAAAACTCCTTCGTAGGACTATGAGGGTGAAATTTGACCCAAGGGTCTCAAGGAAGAAACGAAAAGTGGTTTGATTTATATCTTGATGTTACTTTTTTCGAAATGGAATAAAACATTTTTGGAAATAGGGACTACCTCATGGTCAAAAAACTGTTATCACTACCACAAATCATGTATTATACAGCGTTTAATTTTATTAGTTCTAAACATAAAGCACTGGTAAAAGGGGTACTTTTATTAGTGCTAGCTAAAAGCATTGATAAAGGTAAATTTTATCAGTGGTGATAAAAGTATACCCTTTATTAGCTCATTTCTTAGCACTAATAAAGGTGTATATTTATCATCTCTTTTCTTATCACTAATTAAAAATAATAATAATAAAATTTATAAATGTATATAAAATTTTCATATTTATATTCAAAAAATAATGTTTACTTATATACATTAATTAAAAAATGCATGTATATAATTAATATAAATATGATATATTAAAATTTATTTTTTAATAATTCATACAATAATATAAATATAAATAATGTATTGTTAATATGTGATATTTTAACTTGTATATATATATATATATATCAATGACTATGTGCATATATGTGTATGCATTATGTTGTGTGTGTATGCTTTGTGTATGTGTATATATAGATGGTATACGCGTACAGATGTATGTATGTGTATGTATATGTGCACATGTACATGGGATGTACATATATTTATAACATGTGTACATGTGTGTTCATGGAATGTTCTTATTTAACATTTCATGTATATTTTTTTATCATTTTTTATATAATATTTTTGGAATTTAGTCATTTTTATACATATTTATATTTTAATAAGTATTATTCTTAATATGTTTTTTAATTTATATGATTATTATTTATTCAATTTTATTTATTAAGTTGTATTATTTTAAAAATGTTTTAAATTTATATAATTATGTTATTTAAATGCATTTTTTAATATTTTCTTCATTTTTATACATGTTTACAATTCATGTAGTCAATATTTTATGAATTCATTTTAATAAATAGTGTTATCTATTAAATTATATTTATTCCTTTTTAATATTGATTTCTTTTAATATTATTTATTAATTTTTAATATTTATTAATTTTTATATTTTTGGAAATTAATCATTTTGTAATATTTATTTATCCATATATTTATTTACTATACATGTAATATTTTAAATATGTTTGTAACTTATATGAATAATATTTTTTTTATTAAATTTTTACATTTAATATATGTTTTAAATTTATATAATTAATCTATTTAAATGATTTTTTTAATAATTCAGTAATTTAAATAGTTAATCATAAAATTTTAAATATATATAATTTTTTAAAAAGGTATTTATAAAATTAAAAATATATAAATATATATTTTAATAATTATAAAATTAGAATTATTATATTTTAATAATAAATATATTTATTATATTTATAATTATATATATTTATATATTGATAAATATATATAATTATATAAATATATATAAGTATATAAATGTATATAATTATATCAATATATATAATTATATAAATATATTTAAAATTATATACAAATATTTTTAAATATATTTATTTATAATTATAATTATAATTATATATATTTAAATAATTGTAAAATTATAATAAATATATTTAAATAATAAATATATTTATTATATTTATAATTTTATATGTTTATATATTAAAAATAATATATATAATTATATAAATATATTTATTTTTAGATATATTTATTTATAATTATAATTATAAATATATATATATATATATTTAAATATTTATAATATTATAATAAATATATTTATTATATTTATAATTATATATATTTATACCATGAACAACAAAAACCATGGGTTAAAACCCATGGTCCTAGAAAATTTATTATTAAGAAAGAAAGTATACAAGCAAAGAAGACGGGAGGTTGCAATTTTAAAAAGCGGCATAAATAATGCCACCAAAAACAAAAGATCCTTCAACAGTCTCCTTCTTTTATGTCTATCACCCCTTCCTCGGGAGGTACCCTGATTTCTCAGGTGGCTGCCTCTCTTCCACTGCTTAGGAGCCTACCAAGTGTCAACCTGATCATTCATACCTGATGCTTCATCTTCGTCATCATGTGGATCAATGTCTTGACCTCTATTGAAATCATTTTTTAATATCAAAATAGTGTCATCTTGACTTGAGCCATTACCTCATAGATCAGAGATGACCCTTTTCTTGACAATCTCAATGCTTGAGGATTTTCCCTCAACTTGAAAAGGTGCATGAACGTTGCTAAATTCCTCATAGAACACTTTAATTCTATTATATCTATTTAAAATATTAATAAATGTAAATCTATTTTTATTAGGACCAAAGTCCTATGGGATGATGGAAACCTCTTTAGTTTCCACCTTTCTTTCCAATGTACCATCTTCTTCATCTATTTCCCTATATTTCAGGTCAATTGATACCTCGACCTGGAGAGGGGGTAACCAACCCTCGTTCTCTATTACATCACATCTTTCCCTTATTAGGGAATAATTTAATTGAGGATCAATGTCTCCCATGGTATCCTTCCCAATCATCACTGCCTGAACATCTTTGGGGTCAGCGTTGAGCACCTTCTCTTATTCATGCACTTCAATCTGCACAGTTGAAGCTTTTCTAGGCACAATTGAAGAAGTCCTAGGTTTCCTATTAGTGACCAATTAAAATCCCTCTTCATCCACCACTTTATATTTTCCCTTCCTTTTAGAAGTAATTAGTAATTCTTTCCACATGCCATGATCAACCTCCCCTTGGGCAATAGCCTCACAGTCAGACTATTCAAAGGAAGCCTCATTTTACATTTTAACTTCAGTTCTCTTGCAAAGATAATATTCAAAAGAGATATTAGCATGAGCTACCTGCACCTAGGCCTCCTCTTTAGCTATAACATCATACCATGATGGATTCAGATCTGGTGTTGATTTGTAACCTTCCCCCTTTCCACCTTCAGTGCTAGGACCAATAGAAAACTCAATTAAAGAATTCCTACCAACATGAATCTACCCCAAGTCCATGTTTAGATCCTTAACTAGGGTATCCATCATAACATTAGTCTTCCCCATTCCTATTTTAAAATCCTCAACACTATCTAAGTAGCCAGACCCTCCGAGGGTAGAAAATTGTTTAAAGGAAGAAACATAAGAATTAACACCAGTGGTCCCTGTATTGGGATGATGAGTCCCATTCCCAACCCCATCATCATTCCCAACACCTTGTGTAGGATCAGATTGTGGTCTAGCTATAACGACCCAGAATTTTATCAATGGAATTTCCCTTCTTATGTCATAAAACACATACATCACATAGAGAACCTAATAAAACATTATTCTCATAAATGAATAAATAAAAATTAGTTGAAAAATAAACCAATAATAATACCAAATATTAAAGTGGAAAAATAAATATAAAATAAGATAATTAGAATGAGAACATTTGGATATGCTCAATCCACTAGAATGATCGCACTCATGAAAAAAACTGTAGAAATAAAACTTAATGTTAATAATATAATATTTATTTTGAATTTGAAAATATATAACCTCAATAGAAAGTAAAATTTAATGAATAATGAATGAAATAAGTGGTATTTATAGAAATTAAGGAAACTATATGACCATTATAAATCTGATAGTTGGAATAGTAATATAACCATTAGGAATTGTAATCTAGCCCTTAGAATGATAACCTCACCTATGAAAGTATAAAATAAAATTTAGGTATCTTATAAATAAAAAAATAATATATTTATATCATGGTATAAGTAAATAAATTTTTTTAAAAAAATAATAAATTAGGTGTTGGTATTCTTGTAAAATGTAAATGTTTATTTCCAATTTTTTAATTAAAATAATGATATAAAGGAAAATTTATTTTTATAAAATAGATTCATAAATTAATATTATGTTTTATTATAATTATAAAATAATTTTATGTGGCCTTGATAAATTTTTCAAAGGGTCAAAAAATCAATTATAATATTAAAATCAATATTTTTCGAATAAATGATGATTTTATTTCAAATTTAAAGTTATCATATATAGAAAATTATTTTCATAAAATGGATTAAATTTTTTAAATCTACATTTCAAAAATAATTAGGGTTAATTTTGTGGGATCTTTCTAAAATAGTTAATTTTTTAGTGAATAGTGAAATACAGTAATTTACCATATTTAACATTATAAGCCAAAAACGTGAATTTTTGAGTCGTGGATGATATAATAACCCATTGGTTCAAACTATATTAAACCATTTACTTTATTTAGTCATATTAATCAAAACTAAGGATATTCTTGAAGCAAAATAATAAACTAATGAATATAATAAAAAAACACCCCTCTCCCCTATAAATACCACCCCTCACCACCTCTTCTCCCCTCACCTTCTAAGACTTGTATCTTGTAAATATTCTTCCAAATTCCCTTAACAATACACTTTCCCAAATACAAGTTTTATTGGTCTCAACAAATTATCAATTCCAAGTTTCTTAAGGGGTTCATCAAGGAGATGATATTCAAGAGGTAATTTTCTCAAACCATCTCTTTTAATTTATTTTGTTCTTATACCTTATCCTGACCTCCTTAATACATAAAATAATAATAAAAAAGTATAATTTATATACTATAATTTTATATTTATAATTTAATATCTTATTTTCACCCTTTTCTCATCTCCTCTAATTCAAACAAATGAAATGTTTTCCAAATTATGGCGGTTTACCATCTCCATGGATAATGATTTTTAATTTTTCATTATCACCTTCAAGGCTGGTCATAAAACCATTATCATGGTTAAATAATATTTTAATATTTATATTAAAACTTATTTCATGTTTTTTATCTAATATATAAACATAATATTCAATAAAACAAAACTAGTTCATGATAGTCGGAAAAACCGCCAAAAATAAACTAAACAATTATGATTAACATTTCATCAAATGAAGCATCCTCATAGCAGAAAAAAATGATATATGTGACCATATAAATTTTTTTAAGTGCATTAATAATTTATAATTTCACTTCTATATAATTATTCCCATTTGAAAATAACTTCCATAATTTTACATAGGTGAACCGACCATGAAACTATGAAACGAATACTTCCAAAACAAAAAAAAATGAACTTTATAACTCATTTAAATGGTCATAAATGAACTTAATAAAATTATAATAAACAAAATAAATATATAATAGGTTCTTAATTAATTAATAAATTAATCTAATTTTATTATCTAGGAAATTATATGCAAGTGTAGAACACATTCAGATACAAGGTAAGGGATCTCTTTGAACCTCCATTTTTCCTTTGGGTTATGTTTCCTCTCTATTTACCCCAATGTATTTCTTCACTATTCTTATATACCTATACTATTTTTTTGTATATACCAAACATATTTATTTGTCTCAATTAATATTTCTTTGATGTTTAATTACATGTTTTATAAGGTTCCCATCTCAATTTCTCCTGATAAGAAGACCTGATTAATGGGAACTTCTCTGTTTCTTACCCATTTTCAAGTAAACTCCATAAAATATTTTAAACCTAAAATATTTTTATAAAATAAATCAATTAATCATAAAAAAAATTAGTTATTTTCTGGTTTTATGTAAAAAATTATTCCTTTGTCCTCTTTAAAGACTATGTTCTTTTCCCTTAAACCACACTTAAGTTGTACAATTCTAATGTTACCTAACCACTATTTTTCATATTTTCAATTAATTTGGACATAATTATTCATTATCTAGGCTTATATTTACTTTATAAATGTCTAAGTATTATTTAAACCCCTTATTTCATGGATAACATTGTTATATGCCCTTTGGTTATGCCTTATGACATGATTATGATACCCATTTCTTTCCACGGATAACCCTTATGTTTATTCCTTATGTTTGATTCTTTATGTGGCACAAATATTCATTAAAATTTTACGATGTGTGCACCCAGATATTTCTCTAATGAATTTGGTAATGTTTAGTCTCATGATATTTTATGTATGGGATTAGGGAGTAAACGTAATCCATTATAGGACTTCGTCCACCATGTGATATAATATTGGAAGTTAGATTTACCTCATGTTTATGTCATGTTATATGTGTCTTCCACATTCCAATATTTCCATGATAATATGATTCCATGTTCTATATGTTATGTTTCCATATGTTTATTCATGATCCATTCATTTTATTCTATCATGTTATGTCTTCTAACTCATGTGCAATGCCTTATTCCCAGGTTTATTCTCTTACTAGGATTTTTAGATCATGACTTTTTTATATGTATTTCCCCAGGTTATCCTATGTAGTTATGGGATCTCAAAGGGAGAAAGGATCTCATTATGGAGATTAATAAAATTATTTTTTATTCTAGTTTTATTTTTTTCTAATTGTGTAACTATTATTATAAATACACTATAATTTTTTATACTTAGATTTTATTTCAAGGATAAGTATGCTTAAAATCATGTAATAATATGTTTAAAAGGATTGGGATTATATAGTTGGTATCAAATCATGGTCTAATCATTTTTTGGGATCAGGACTATAAAAATTAAATAATAACCCTAAGCATAATTCTGTCACCCTGAATTAGCTATGTTGAAACTTAGAGAATCATTAGTTAGGATATAATTTTCATTTATAAGTTATTAACTCCAAGTTTATGATTGAATTTTTATATTGTCATTGGATAAGTATTAAAGTACCATAATTTTATTTTGTTTCTATTTGTTTATTTAATGGTAGTAAACAGGATAACCCGTGCTAAAAACCAATGTGATAAGAAATATGATGATTTCCCTAATAAAATGCCAAATTTGATGGGAATAGAAGCTCATAACTTCATAACAGTACTAGATCAACTAGATCAAGTTGTGAATAATAACTTGAATCATGTGGAACTCCCTCATTATCCTAATAAATATCAAGTTTTGGTTTAATCATTTATATGAAAAATACCTCCTATATTTAGCATATATTATGATTCTCTCATCATGGAATAGTGGATTAACTCCATTGAGTAGATATTCTCTGTTATCTAATGCTTAGAAAAAGAGAAAATCATATTGATGGTATATCGTTTTGATAGGGAAGTTGATCAGTGGTGGACACTGATCAAAACACAAAGTCTAAGGAGGAAATTTATTCCATGGATTGGGAAGGATTTAAGAAAATATGTTTCAATAAATATTTTCCCCAAACTCTCCATCTTAAGATAGAGAGGGAGCTCCTTAGACTGAAGAAAAAGGAAGATGAATCTATCTGGGTGTATAAGAAACAATTTACAATGCTTTCACGATATTCCTTCAGCTTTTTTATGAAAACTGAAAGTAATTTAGATCTCTTCTTTAGTAGATTAAATCCATGTCTATGAAAAGCCTTGGTGATTCAAGACTTTGGAAGCTATGAGAATATTTTTTAATGTTCCCTAAAGGTTGGGATGGATATTCATGACTCTTAGTGGTCTCATGGTAATAGATAAAAATAATAGTAAAATGGAGTTTAATATGGTAGGATCAATAGATAAATCTCATGAAGGAAAGAAAACTCAACATTCCACATGTTGAAAGTGTGGTAAGAAGCAACCTAAGAACTGTCTAAAGGTAACCAAGAAATGATTTAAATGTGGGAGAGAGGGGCATTAGAATAATTATTTCCAAATTTATTTGAAGAATCCCACTAAGGTGGAATAATAAAGGAAGGCTCAAATAAACACTCAGTCTATAATGCAGTGTTTCAACTTTAAGGAATAGGGTAATTATGTGAGCCAATGCCCTAAGCCAAGGGTTGTCGAAAACAATCAAAAATAAAAACTTCCCAGGAATCATGGAAGGCATATGATATAACTACTATTGAGGTGGATCCTGAAAATGATTTGGTGACAGGTATTCTTGTTATTCATTCGAGAATATCAAATATGATATTTGATTTTTTTATACATTCTTTTATATCTTACAATTTTAGTAGAACTATTCAAACACCACCTCAAAATATGAAGGTTGAGTTATCGGTGAGAACAGTGAATGGGGAAATTATTGTATATAACTCATTCCTAGTTAATGTTTGTGGACTAAACCTCCTAGAAAATATCATATTACTACCTTTGGTAGAGTTTGATGCAATATTGTACTTTAATTGGATATCTTTATACAAATACACCATCAACTATCAGGAAAGGGAGATTACTCTTTACATCCTGAGGCATCCCCCAATTCTGAACAAGTGTAAGGGGGAGGATGAATCTCCTTCATAATCATCATCTAAATTTTAGATATTATTTCCTTATGTTCTAGAATATATAGCTCAAATTATTTATACAAAAGAGAGTGTTATTCTCAAATACATACCTATTGTGAGGGACTACAATGATGTGTTCCTTGAATAATTGCATGGTCTTCCTCCTAACCAAGAGGTTGAGTTCTAAATTGATCTTATACCTGGATCTTTGCCTATATCAAGGACTCATTATAGTATGGACACCATTGAGTTATAGGAACTTAATAAGTATTTACAAGATAATATAGAAAAGGTTTTTATACGCATGAGTTCTTCATCATGGGGTGATACATTCCCCCTTATTAAGAAGAAGGGTGGATCAATGCACCTCTGAATTGATTATCGTGATCCCAAAAAACAATGATAAAGAACAAGTATCCCCTATCATGGATATATGAATTGTTTTATCAACTATATGGGACCAAGTATTTCACTAAGGTGGACCTTTGATCGGGTTATCACCAATTAAAGGTGAGGAAAAAAGATATTCGTAAGACTGCCTTTTGAATGAGCTATAGAGACTATGAGTTCATTGTGATTCCCTTTGGAATCACTAATGATATAGAAATTTTTATGTAAATAATGACTAGATTCTTTATATATTACCTCTAAATATATATGGTAGTATTTATAAATGATATTCTGATATACTCCATGAGAAATGAGGAACACAAGGAGAATTTGAATAATGTGTTAAAGACACTATTAAGGGAGAAACTATATGAAAAGTATAGTAAATGTGAGTTCTGGATAGAGAAAGTATCTTTATTGGGGAATGTTATCACCAAAAAATTAATATATGTGGACCCTTATAAAATGAAGGAAAATGAGAAGTGGAATAGACCAACATCTTTAATAGATATCCTTAGTTTCCTTGATCTATCTAGGTATTAAAAATGATTTTTGAGGAACATTTAACAATTATCAAACCCACTAACCAAGCTAAATTGGAAGGGAGTAAAAAAATTGGACTAGTGAATGAGAATTTTTCTTCAAAGAGTTGAAAAAAGGCTTATCACTGCACCAATACTCAGACTACCCACAAGTAGAGAAATCTTTGTGGTATACAGTGATTTATCAAAGGAGGTATTGGGATGTGTACTAATAAAAAATGATTATATAATATCCTATGACTCAAGGAAACTAAAATTTCATGAGAAAAATTATCCCACGTATGATTTGGAGTTGGTGGTTGTGATCTTTTCATTGAATGTTTGGAAAAATTATCTATATGGAGAGAAGTGTGAGATATATACTGAATATAAGGGCATTGAATACATATTCACATAGAAGCATATTAATAATCTCCAGTGAAGATGGTTAGAGATTATCAAGGATTATAACTACTGAATCCACTATCATCCTGGTAAAGAAAATAAATTAGCAGATGATCTAAGTAGAAAGGATCCTATAACTTTATTAATGTTGAAAATTGAGAAGGATCCAATATTCTTAAACTTGTAAAGGATGTGAACGGGAATCATAAAAGAATATACATCATTATTCATTTAAAAAATTATTATTAAATCATCCCTTTTAGAGAAGATAAAGGATTCTCAAAGATATAATGTCAAAATTCAGAAAAATGACGAAGCTATAAGAAAGGGGAAATCCCGAGAGTTCAAAATTTATGAGGAATGAGCTATAATATTTTGGTCATGACTATGTGTACCATCCAATATGGAGATAAATAAATATATTCTCAATGATAACTAGGGAGCATAAAGATGTATCTATATCTCCAAGATCACTGAGAAAATATAAAGAAGAAGATCACTGAATATACATAAAAGTGTCTAGTATTTCATCCAGTGAAGGATGAAAGGAAAAAGTCTAAGGGAATGATGAAACCATTACCCATGCATATATTGAAATGGGAAAACACTATGGAATTTTTCACTGGACTTTTGAAGACATATAGAGGAAATAATGCTATATGATTCATTTTGGATCATTTTATAAAGACTGCTCACTTTATTGTGATTCGTGAAGACTTATCACTTGACCATATTATACGGATATACATCACAGAAGTGTTGAGGATGCTTGGAGTACCATTATCGACTATATTTTATTTTGATATAAGATTTACCTCCAAGTTCTGGAAAATTTTCAAACATTCTCTAAATATTGAGTTGAAATTCGGTATGGATTATCACCCCTAAACTGATTTCCAATATGAGCAGACTACTCGGACACTGGAAGATATGTTAACAGCATGATCAATGAACTTTAAAAGAGGATGGGATCAAAATCTTACACTGGTAGAGTTATATTAAAATAATAGTTTCCACACAAGCATCCAAATGGCTCCATATGAAGGACTTTATGGGAAAAGAAAGAGAACACCTGCATACTGGGATGAAATTGGTGAACATAAGTTGCTGGAACCTGAAATGGTTAAGGAAATAGTAGAAAAATTGAAGACCATCCCGAACCATATTTGGGCTACCCAAATTCAATATAAGATCTATGTAGATAATCATCGACAAGACTTAGAGTTTGAGGTTGGTGACAAATTATTCCTCTATATATCTCCATGGAAGAGGGTTATGAGATTTGGGAAGAAAAGAAAGCTAAGTTATAGGTACATAGGATCATTAGAGATTCTTGATTGGGTCAGAGTTGTGGCCTATAGATTATCACTTCCACCAACTATGTCTCAAGTACATGATGTGTTCCACATATCCCTCTTAAGAAAGTATATACTAGATACCTAACATGTACTGAACTCAAAAGTCATACACCAGTAAAGTGATCTATCTTATAAGGAGTAGTTGGTAAAGATTTTAGACTATAGAGACAAGGTTCTACGTAACAAGACCACACTCATGGTCAAGGTACTATGGAGAAACCATAAGTATGAATAAGTGACATGGGAACTGAAGGAAGTGATAAATAAGAAATACCCTCACCTGTTTTTACCTTAGTATGTAAAAAATAAATTTTAAAAGTGAAATTTCATAAGGGGGGAAGAATGTAATAACCCATAATTTTATCAATGGAATTTACCTTATTATTTCATTAAACCCATACATCACATAGACGACCAAAAAAACATTATTAACATAAATGAAGAATGATATATTATTCAGCAAATAAACCAATAAGAATTCCAATATTAAAATGGGAAAATAAATAGAAAATAAGATAATAAGAATGGGAAAATTTGGAACTGATCGATCAACTAGAATAACTACACTCATGAACAAAGAAATAGAAATAAAAAATAATTTTAATAATATAATATTCATTTTGAAGATGAAAATATTAAACCTTGAGAGAAAGTAGAAGTGAATGAAGAATGAATGAAATAAGTGGTATTTATATAAATTAAGGAACCTATATGAATGTTATATATATGACTGCTGGAATATTAATATAATTGTTAGGTATAGTAATCTAGTCATTTAAATAGTAACCTCACCTAATAAAGTGTAAAATAAAATTTTGGTATCTTACAAATAAAAAATGATATATTCATATCATGGTATAAGTAAATAAATGTTTTAAAAAAATGACAAATTAGGTGTTGGAATTTTTGTAAAACGTAAATGTTTATTTAAAATTTTATAATTAATATAATGATTTAAAATAAAATTTATTTTCATAAATTGGATTCATAAATTAATATTATGCTTTATTATAATTATAATATAATTTTATTTAAACTTAATTAATTTTTCAAAGCGTCAAAAAATCATTTATAATATTAAAATCAATATTTTTTGAACAAATGATGATTTAATTTAATAATTAAATCTAGTAAATTTATATTTTTTTCATAAAATGGATTATATTTATGAAATGAGCACATCAAAAAATGGTTATGGTGAATTTTTTGGATTTTTCTAAAATAGTTTAATTTTTGTGAATAGTGAAATATGGTAATTTACAGTATTTAACATTATAAGTAAGATACATGATTTTTTTAGTCATGGATGATGTAAGAAACCATTGGTTAAAAATATACTGAACCATTTAATTTATTCAGTCATATGAATCAACACTATTGGAATTCTTGATCTAAAATAATAAACTAATTAATATAATAATAAAAAACACCCCTCTCCCACCTATAAATATCACCCCTCACCACCCCTTCTCCTCACAACTTCTAAGACTTTTATCTTGTCAATATTATTCCAAATTTACTTCCCAAGATTATTCTATATTTTCAAGAGCTATTGGTCTTAACAAAGGACTAATTCCAAGTTTCTTAAGGGATTCTTCAAGGAGGTGATATTCAAGAGGTAACTTTCTCAAACCATCTTTGTTAATTTATTTTCTTCTCCTACCTTCTCCTCACCTCCTTCATCCATTAAATCATAATAAAAATAGTATAATTTATATAATGGAATGTTATATTTCTAATTAAATATTATATTTTAACCATTTTCTCATCTCCTCTAATTCAAAGAAATGAAACAGTTGTCCAAATTATGGCGGTTTACCATCTCTGTGGATAATGATTTTTTTTCATAACGGCCTTCAAGGAAGGCTATAAAATTATTATTATGGTTAAATAAGATTTTAATATATATATTGTAACTTATTTCATGTTCTTTAACTAATATATGAACATAATATTCAATAAAGTGGAACTAGTTCATGATGGTCGAAAAAACTGCCAAATATTAACTAACCAATTATCATTAACATTTTATCAAATGAATAATACTCATATAAATATATATATATATATATGGGACCATTTGAAATTTTTTAGTGTGTTAATACTATATAATTTCACTTCTATATAATTATTCTCATTTGAGATGAACTTCCATAATTTTACATAAGGGAATCGACCATGAAACCCTAAAACGAACGCTTCCAGAACAAAAAAAAATGAAATTTATAACTAATTAAAATGGTCATAAATTGACTAAATAAAATTTTAATAAATTAAATAAATATATAATATGTTCTAAATTAAAAAATTAATTAATATAATGTGATTATACAGGACATTAAGTTTAAGTACAGAACATGTTCAGATATAAGGTAAGGGATCTCTCTGAACCTCCATTTTTCCTTTGGGTTACTGTAACACCCTAGAATGATAAAGGTTTAAATGACTAAATGATATGACTCATGTCAAAAAGTTTCACCTTTTTTTCGAGAGCCTACCTGATTAGAACTCCACAGTTAAGCATGTTTTTCCTTGAGTAGTGATTAGGATGGGTGACCTTCTAGAAAGTTTCACAGGGTGTGTGTGAGTGAGGAAAAAAGCACACTGGAAAGAAAATTTGTTGGAATATGGGGATAGTCATTAGTCAGATGACCTATTTGGGCATGTGGGTGGGCCCCAGGGTAGAGACCATGTGTCTGTGGGGCAACTAGTGGTACCTGGTGGTCCAGGACCCAACGGCCATGTTAAGGCGGGGTGTATGTGCTGTCATCGGGACCCAATTGTTACATTTGGTATCAGAGGTGGTACCTAGCCTTAAGTGCAGTGCACTACCTAGGTTGAGATATAGGGCCCACAACGAGGACATTGTGATATAAAGGAGGGTTTAATGTAACACCCCAAAATGATAAAGTTTTAAATGACTAAATGATATGACTCATGTCAACAAGGTGCATCTTCCTTTTCGAGAGCCTACTTGATTAGAACTATGCAGTTAAGCGTGCTTGTCCTAGATTAGTGGTCAGGATGGGTGGCCTTTTGAAAAGTTCCCCAGGGTGTGTTTGAGTAAGGACAAAGCACATTGGAAAGGATATGTGTTGGTATGTGGGGATAGTCATTAGTCAGATGACCTGTTTTGGCATGTGGGCGGTGGGCCAGGACCCAACGGCTATGTTAAGGTTGGGTGTTTGTTCTGTCATCGATACCCAGTTGTTACATTTGGTATCAGAGGTGGTACCCAACCTTAAGTGAAATGAACTACCTGGGTTTAGATATAGGTCCCACAACGAGGACATTGTGCTCTAAAGGGGGGTTGAATGTAACACCCCAGAATGATAAAGGTTTAAAAAACTGAATGATATGAATCATGTCAAAAAGGTGCATATTCCTTTTTAGGAGCCTACATGATTAGAACTATGCAGTTAAGCGTGATTTTCCTAGAGTAGTGATTGGGATGGGTGGCCTTTTGGGAAGTTTCCCATGGTGTGTTTGAGTGAGGAAAAAGCACAGTGGAAAGGACATGTGTTGGCATGTGGGGATAGTCATTAGTCAAATGACCTATTTGGGAACATGGGTGGTCCCTAGGGTGGGGACCATGTGTCTGTGGGGAAGTTGGTGGTACCTGGCGGGCCAGGACCCGATGGCCATGTTAAGGCGGGGTGTTTGTGTTGTCACTGGGGCCCAGTTGTTACAGTTATGCTTTCTCTCTATTTACCCCAATTTATTCCTTAATTATTTATATATAATTCCCCTATGTTATTTTTATATGTAATACACATATTTATGTATCTCAATTCAAAATTATTTGATTGGGAATTATATGTTTTATAAGGTTATATTCTCAATTCCTCCCGATAAGCAAACCTAATTAAAGGGAAATTCACCATTTCTTACCCATTTTCAAGTACACTCAATAAACTATTTTAAACTTCCAATATTTTTATAAAATCACCCAATTTATCATGAAAATTTATTTTAGTTCTTTCCTAGTTTTACGCAAAAAAAAAAATCATGCCTTTATCCTTTTAAAAGACTCTTTATTCTTTTCCCTAAAACCGCCCTTAAGTGGTACATTTCTATTGTTACCTAGCCACTATTTTTTATGTTTTCAATTCAGTTGGAAGTAATTATTCATGATATAATATTATTTTTTACTTTATGAATGTCCATGTATGATTTAAATCTCTTATTTCATGGATGCCATTGTTATATTCCCTATGGTTATGCCTTATGTCATGATTACGATACCCATTTCTTTTCTTGGGTAACACTTATGCTTATTCCTTATGATTGATTATTTATGTGGAACACATATTCATGAACATGTTATGATTGATTTTCCCATATTTCACTCCAATGCATTGGATAATGTTTAGTCTCATGAGATGTCATGTATGGGTTTAAGGAGTAAACCTAATCCATTGTGGTACTTTTTACACCATGTGATATAGTCTTGGTAGTTATCCTTGAATCATGTTTATTCCATGTTATATATTGCTTACACATTCCAATATTTCCATGATCATATTATTCCATGTTCTATATTTTATGTTTCTATATGTTTATTCATGATCCATTACTTTTATGTTATCATGTTATGCCATCTAACTCATGTGTTATTCCTTACTCCCATGTTTATTACCTTAATAGGATTTTTAGCTCATCCACTTTTTCAATGTATTCCACAAGTTATCTTATGTAGTTATAAGAGATCAAATGGAGTTAAGATCTCATTATGGAGATTAATAAAATGATTTTTTATTCTACTTTCATGTTTTCTAATTATGTACCTAGTCTTCCAAAGACACTAGACTTTTCAATAATTGGTTTTAATTTCGTGGATAATTATGATTAAAATCATGTAATAATATGTGCAAAAGTATTGGGTTGCTATAATAGCTAAAATGGAGGAGGTCCCTATAGCCAGACTAGGCCCATCCACATCCATGCGATCCTTTCTATCAGCAGCTGCATTTTTTACTCTAGGTTGAGATCTACAGTTACCACTAAGGTGACCAACCTTCTTATAGTAAGACCAATATAGGTTTTTCTAAAACTTCTCAAGAAAGTGTACAATGTACTTATAGGTTCTAAAAAATCTAATCATATCTCATATTCAATAGATATCTCATTTTTTTGTTCAGTAGAAATCATAATTATAGATTCGATCAAGGTAGCAGCTAATTCAACATTAACTAGGACCCTTCAAAAGAACCCATAGTGGGAATGCTCTCTATCCCTTTAAAAATTATTGGGAAAACAATAGTTGAATCAATTTCCCACAAAATTTCAGGATTCAATCATAACCAACTAAAACCACATATGAAAACCCAAGCTTGGGCTATTGATTTATTGATCTTCACAGGATAAAAAAGTTGATCACACTCCTATATTTTCAAAAAACCTGGTTTAAGAGGTACAAGGCCATGACCCAAATCCTTGGTCTTGAGATCTTTTGAGGGAAATACAACATGATAGAAACCTTTCCAAATAGAAATGATTTTCCATCCTTCGAAGCCCAAAATTTGAAGAGGTTCGGTCCACAAATATTCGAGATTCCACATATTTTCCTCCCATGAAATAATCAATAATGCATGGATAAAATACTTATATTAATAGATTTGAGATTTCAATACCTTTGGATTTGCTTCAACAACAATCAATGAACCACTGTGAGTGATTAGATTCTATGGAGAGTCATACTCCTGTTATGCTCCAAGAAGAAGTGATGGTGATCAAGCCCTTTTACCACATGGTTCAAGGGAAATGATGCCTTAGTCTTCTTTGAGGGGCTAATGAAAACATCAACTAGATTAAAGTAGCAATATAGATTGAAGATAATCATGATTGGAAGCCTTGGGCGCCATGGGATCTTAGAGACAGAAACTCTCGTGACATTACATCCCCCACCAATTATATATATTTATATATTAATAAATATATATATAATTAGGAGTTGGGGTGGAAGATGAGTGGTAAAACCCATACTCCTACATCCAAAATACCATGTTTCAAATCCTGGAAATCCCCTTGGGGGATGTATGATACAGGCGATGACACAGGCATGACGCCAGTAGGCGGTGACGCAAGCATGATGCAGTAAGGTGATGAATGTGAATCTGAAAACATGTTTGGGATAGTCTCGCTCAATGAATGTGAATCTGCAAGCATAGTGATTTCCAAAATCCCCCCAGTGGATTGCAAGGGTGAAATTATTCCTCGGGATTTAAATGATGATTTGTAAAAATGGTTTGACTTGAAACTTGAATAGACTTTTTCTATAATGGAACCGGACACCTTTTTCTATTGAGATTACCTCATAGTTCAGAAGTTGTTATTGAAAAATATTGAAGTTGGCTATCATGAAAACCCGAAGATGGATTTTAGGGAT
This sequence comes from Viscum album, assembly GCA_963277665.1. Classification (NCBI taxonomy): domain Eukaryota; kingdom Viridiplantae; phylum Streptophyta; class Magnoliopsida; order Santalales; family Viscaceae; genus Viscum; species Viscum album. The sequence goes on along the minus strand of OY728152.1, from coordinate 47,593,798 downwards.
CTCTCTTGGAAATTCATAAGGTGAATCATTCTTGGTGATACCTCTCTTTTTTCATCAGATGATGAGATGGATCTTCCTCAAAAGAACAAATCCTAGCAGTGAGGACGACACCCAAAGGGTAGAGGTCATCATTCTAGGAATATGGTATCTAGAGGGTGTGATAGGATTTGGTCTCTTATTTCATATGATTTGGCCATTTATGCTTTGTCACTCCCTATTTTCCTCTACATTTTCATGTTTTCTATTCTTCTTTTTTTTAATAATTTTTTGGGTATGGGTTGGATTTCCATCTCACACTCAGGCCTTTTTCATATTTTTTATTATATAAAAATATTTTTAAATATATTTATGTATAATTATAATTATAAATAAAAAAATAATTATTTAAATAATTATAAAATTAGAATAAATATATTTAAATAATAATAATAATATCTATTATATTTATAATTATATATATTAATATATTAATATATATATATATTAATATATTAATATATATATATATATATAATTATATATAATTATATATGTATATAAATATATATGTATATAAATATATATGTATATAAACATATATGTATATAAATATATATGTATATAAATATATATTTTTATAAATATATATAATTATATAATTATATTAATATATTTATAATTATATATAATTTTTTTAAATATATTTATTTATAAATATAAATAAAAAATATATAAATTTATTTAAATAATTATAAAATTATAATAATTATATTTATTATATTTAGAATTATATATATTTATATATTAATAAATATATATATAATTAACGGGGTTGGTGAACCCCTTCTCGACAATGGGGGTGGTGGTTTGGTGGTCATTTGTGGCGTCATTGTGACGTCCAATAAGATGATGGCATGAGGGGACTGTCCGTCATTGGTTTGTAGGGGAGGCTCATTCAGTTTTTATTCACGACGGCAATGTTATGGTTTGACGAAGGCAATGCAGCAAATCTACGGTGATGGAGGGTGTGCAAAAATGATGAAGGTAGGACACAGTGATGAAGGGTGATGCAGGGCATGGGACATAATATATAAATGGGCCTCTAGGTCTGATATGTATGGTGTCTAGAAGCCTTCTATATAGTTAATAAATAGGGGCTTGGTGGGTAGGTTATCCCTTAGGGGGCTATGACTTGTCCATTCTATCTGTGGGTGTGTGTAGCATGCCTGTGATTTGTTATAATTATTCCCCAATAACCTAGAATAATATATTTATAATTATATACAAATATTTATAAATAAATATATATGTGTATATTTTAAATAATTATAAAATTATAATAAATATATTTAAATAAAAAATAACCCTTGGTCTACAACGTTCTTCATATAATTATATATATTAATATATTAATATATTAATATATATAATTAAATAAATATGTAGAACACCTACATGTTGTGATGACATTGGTGAACGTAAGCTGCTGGGACCTAAAATGGTTGAGGAAATGGTAGAAAATGTGACGATCATCCAACAACATATCCATGATTCCCAAAGTTAGGAAAAGATATATGCAAATAATCGTCGATTAGACTTAGAGTTTGTGGTTTTTGACAAAGTATTCTTCTTTATGTCTCCATGGGAGAGGTTTATCAGATTTGGGAAGAAAGGAAAAGCTAAGTCCTAAGTACATCGGGCCCTTCGAGGTCCTTGATCGTGTCAGAGTTGTAGCTTATCAACTAAAACTTCTACCAACCATGTCTCAAGTACATTATGTATTCCACATATCCATATTGAGGAATTACATATCAGATCCCTCGCATGTACTGAACTCAGAATTAGTACAGTTGGAAAACGATCTCTCTTATGAGGAGTAGCTGGTGAAGATTTTTGGACTGTAGAGACAAGGTTCTTCGTAACTAGACCACTCACCTGGTCAAGGTACTGTGGAGAAACCATAAGTACGAAGAGGTGACATGGGAGCCAAAGGAAGTGATGAAGGAGAAATACCCTCACCTTTTTTCACCTTAGTATGTAAAATGAAATTTCCTAAGGGATGAATAATGTAATGATCCGGAATTTGATCAATGTAATTTCCCTTCTTATGTCATAAAACACTAACATCACATAGATAACCCAATAAAAACATTATTATCATAAATTAAGAATGATACATTAGTAAGAAAATAACCCAATAATAATTCCAAATATTATAGGGTAAAAATAAATAGAAAATAGGATAATAAGAATGGGAAATTTTGGATCTGCTTGATCCACTAGAGTGACTACACTCATGAATAAAGATGTAGAAATAAAATATAATGTTAATAAAATGATATTCATTTTGAAGATGAAAATATATAACCTTTAGATAAAGTATAAGTGGAAGAAGAATGAATGAAATAAGTGGTATTTATAGAAATTAAGGAACCTATATGACTATTATAAATCAAACTATTGTAATAGTAATCTGCTCGTTAGGAATAGTAATCTAGTTGTTCAAATAGTAACCTCACTTATGAAAGTATAAAATAAAATTAAGTTATATTATAGATAAAAAATGATATATTTATATCATGGTATAAGTAAATAAATGTTTTATAGGTAAGATTTGTGATTTGGGGGAGAATATTCTCATAGTGAAAATGGTGATTAGGGTTCCTTCATGACTCTCTCTCTTTTTCATGGTTTCGATTTACTGGATAGGGGATGTTGTCAGCTTTTTTGGATCCAAAGAAACCATATCTTCCTTATTTGGATGATTCTTAGAAGGGTGGACTTGAGAAGACCTCTTCTGCTACTAATAAGCATTTGAAAGTAGTCTGGTCAACCAATAGTTATATGAATGATCCCCAAAAAACAAGTAAGTTATCCTTCTTGAAGTTGGGATATCATTAACGCATTCTCAAAAAAGTAAATATAGATCAAATTTTTTGCAAACAAGGATGCAATTAATGTGATATTTTCCATCTGAAAGTTTTCCATTAACGCTTGTCTCGTGTTTTCCTCAGGTTTAGAACCCTAGAATAAAGTGAATCTAGTTGATCAGATTTTGATATCTAGGGTTCTAGGGATTTCAAATTTATCCTCATAGGTAGTGTATTTTTTCAATTAATTTTTGCTTTTGATAATTTTAAGAGGAAATATTAAGGTCTTGGACCAATCCTGTTGAATACTAGGATGTTATGTATTCAAGAGTGGGATGGTCGGTTCAGTTTGTTTGAAATATGAAACACTGAAACTTAGGTTTGGGTTCATGTATTTTTTCTGAATTGTATGCTTTGGAATCCCAAAATTCTCTTTGATATTGCTTTAGTAATCATAGTTCTTATCAAGCTTCATAAGGAAATGGAAGAGGCCATATTCAGTCATTATAATTGGTTCCTTGTGGAAATTTATTTTGGAACATCTTTTATTGAAAAATGTTTCTATCAAAAGAAGAATATGATTTCAATCATAAAATTGTTTATGAAATTCCATCTAATTTTTTCTATAATGGTCATATTATAGGTCATTCCATTGATAAATTTCATAAGAATATTGAATTCTCCATATGCTCTCTGAAGGGTAACTTTTATGAGAATTATAGTAGGAGGAAATTTCATAAAAAATGATTACAAATGATGGGAAGGACTCATCATTCCAAGTCCCTTTACTAATGAATATGGTCTATGCCTATCCTGTGAAAAATTCCACCTCAAATGGGTTTCTCAGGCATGGATTGGATGTTTTTGAAATCAATCTTCTAAATAATGTTTCTAGGGAGTGGGAAAAGTATATTGTAATTGTGAAATCCAAGGTACCTGGTAGTGGTGATGGGAGGTCTTCTTTTTAAGAAGTTCTTGTTGGCTCTTCTAATGCTAATTATAATGATAAAAATAATTTTTAATCTGATTGCGAGGCTGAAGTACAAGCTGAAATATATAATTTTCTATTACATGAAAGGAAATTGCTTGTTTTAGGAGACATAAAAGGAAAAAAAATAAACTCCATGAGGGCATTCCCCTTCTATCAAATAAGGGAAGCACTATGGGGATAATTCTTGCAAAGAATTTAAATCAATTCAATGTATACTGGGAATATTCATCTTGTAATTTTTCTGATGCTTATCCCCATTAGGTGTGTGGACTATTAAAGGCAATGAAAACTACTAATAAATGTTTTTCCCAATGCATTTTTTCATTGGTAGAAATTTTAGGGGGTGTTCGGGCTAGTTCAGAGGGTGTTTCCCATGACTAGACTCCTGATGTTGGGAAGGGAAGAACAATATATGTGATCCATGCTCAAAAATCACATGAATACACCGATCGTGTATAGGTTTATATGTAATGTACCTCATTTAAAGGTAAGAAAATAGTGGTGGATGCAGAGGGTTTCAAAATGGTTATCCCTCAGAAGTCCAAAATACATGAGCCTCAATTGCAGACTGCATAGTTTGTATCTTCTCTAATCCAAATGAAGGTCAACATAAGTAGGATTTGTGATGATTATGATATTGTAGAGTGGTCTTATCCACCCCACTTTACTAATCTTATGAAAAAATTCATATGTTTCTTTTGGAAAGTCCTCATATGAGGAATGTGTTATTGAATGAGAAAACAATTATAGTATCATAACTCTAGAGAACCATGAAGGTGAAAGACCCATTGTGGGCCTCAGCGAGAAAGTGGCAGAATGGTATTTCTCGCAACTCAAAGTTATTTTTTCTATAATGGAGCTGAGTGTATTTGGTTTCAATGACTATGTAGTAGTGCATAATTTTTTATCCATAAACCTTGATGATGGATTCTGATCCAATCAAGAAATGGAATTTCGGGATTTATCTTGGAAACTTAGGATCTGCTACACTCTAGGGGGTTCATCTGAATCATTATCAGATAAAGAATTTAAGGCTTCACAAAGGTTAAAGACATATAAAATAGGGATACATTAAAAGGAAAAGGAATATATCTTAGGAATTTGGGATCCAGAAGGGCTTGAATGACTTGTCTTCTTTATTAGGCTTCTTTTATTTTGATGCGGGATTTTTATTCCTTGTTTGACATGCTCTATTTTTTCATGTAAATTTTTATTTTATTAATGAACTTTGGGTTCATGGGTTTGGTTTCCAAATCCCTAGCTGATTAATTTGAATTAAATAAATGTTCTAAAAAATGATAAATTAAGTGTCGGTATTTTTGTAAAATTTAAATATTTATTTACAATTTTATAATTAATATAATGATTTAAAATAAAATTATTTTCATAAAATAGATTCATAAATTAATATTATGTTTTATTATAATTATAATATAATTTTATGTAACCTTAATTAATTTTTCAAAGGGTCAAAAAATTGATTATAATATTAAAATCGGAATTTTTAGAATAAATGATTATTTTATTTAAAATTTAGATTTCTCATATTTAGAAAATTATTTTCATAAAATTGATTATATTTTTTAATTCTACATATAAAAAAATGGATAGGGTGATTTTTTGGGATTTTTATAAAATAGTTGAATTTTTTTAGAATAGTTGAATATGGTAATTTATGGTATTTAACATTATAAGCCAAATACATGAATTTTTTAGTCATAGATGATGTAAGAACCAATTTTTACGAACTATCCTGAACCATTTAATATATTTAGTTATAGGAATAAACAGTATTGATATTTTTTATCCAATATTATAAACTAATGAATATAATAATCAAAAACACCCCTCTCCTCCGCCTATAAATACCACCCCTCACCACCCATTCTCATCATACCTTATAAGACCTTTATCTTGTCAATATTCTGAAGAATTACCTTCCCAAGCCTCTTTTCCATGTTTGAGAGATATTTTTCTCAACAAATTTTCAATTCCATGTTCCTTAAGGGGTCCTTCAAGGAGCTAATATTCAAGAGGTAACTTTATCAAACCATTTATTCAAATTTTTTATCTTCTTCTACCTTCTCCTCACCTAATACATCCATAAAAGGTTAAAAACTCCAGTATCATGTATATAATTTAATTTTATATATTTAATTAAATATCTTCTTTCCACCATTTTCTCATCTCCTTTTATTCAAATAAACAAAACTGTTGTCCAAATTATGGCGATTTACCGTCTCTGTGGATAATGATTTTTCATTTTCAATTAACACCTTCAAGGCTAGTCATAAAACCATTATTATGGTTAAATAAGATTTTAATATGTATATTATAACTTTTTTCATGTTATATAACTAATATATAAACATAATATTTAATAAAACAAAACTAGTTTGTGAAGGTTGGAAAAACGGCCAAAAATAAACTAAACAATTATCATTAACGTTTTATCACAATAATCATCCTAATAATAGAAAAAATTGATATATGGAACCATTTAAAATTTTTTAAGTTCATTAATACTATATAAGTTCACTTCTTTAAAGTTATTCCCATTATACAAGAATGTCCATAATTTTACACAAGTGAACCAACCATAAAACCATGAAACAAATGCTTCTGAAACGACAAAATTGAACTTTATAACTCATTAAAATGGTCATAAATGAATGTAATAAAATTATAATAAATAAAATACATGTATAATAATCTATAAATTAATTAATTAATTTATCTAATTTTATTATCTAGGATATTAAGTTCAATTTCATATTGCATTCATACATAAGGTAAGGGATCTCTCTGAACCACCATTTTTCCTTTGGGTTGCATTTTCTCTCTCGTTACCCCTAATGTATTCATTAATTATTATTATATAATTATCCTATGTTTTTTTATATGTACCACACATATTTATTTATCTCAATTCATATTTCTTTTATGGATAATTACATGTTTTATAAGGTTCCCTTCTCAATTCCTCCCAATAATCAAGCTTGATTAAAGGGAAATTCTCTATTTCTTACCCATTCTAAAGTACACTCCATAAACTATTTTAAACCTCCAATATTTTTATAAAATCACTCAATTTATCATGAAAAAATATTTTATTCCTTTTCTAGTTTTATGAAAACAATTATTATTTTATCCTCTTTAAAAACTCTTTATTCTTTTACCTAATACCACACTTAAGTGGTACATTTCTAATGTTACCTAACCACTCTTTTTCATGTTTTAAATTCATTTGGACATCATTATTCGTGATATTCACTTATTTTTCTTTTATTAATTTCCAATTATGATCTAAATCCCTTATTTCATGGATACCATTGTTATATTCCCTTTGGTTATGCCTTATGACATGATTACGATACCTATTTCTTTCTATGGTTAACTCGTATGTTTATTCCTTATATTTGATTATTTTTGTTGAACACATATTCATGAACATATTATAATGGTTGTTACAAAATATCTATCCAATTAATTGGGTAATTTTCAGTCCCATGATACATCATGTATGAGATTAGGGAGTAAACCTAATCCATTATAGGATTTTTTTCTACCATGTGAAATAGTCTTGGAAGTTAACCTTGACTCATGTTTATGTCATGTTATTTTTTTCTAACACATTCCAATATTATCATGATCATATTATTCCATGTTCTATATTTTATGTTTCCATATGTTTATTCATTATCCATTACTTTTATTTTATCATGTTATGCCTTATAAATCATTTGTTATGCCTTATTCCCATGTTTATTTCCTTACTAAGCTTTTTAACTCATCCATTTTGTCTATGTATTCCCCAGGTTATTCTATACAGTTATTGGAGATAAAAGGTATTTTTTATCTAATTATGGATATTAATAAAATTATGTTTTATTCTAGTTACATGTTTTTTAATTTTGTACCTAATCTTCCAAATACACTATACTTTTTGATCCTTGGTTTGTATTTCATGGATTATTATGATTAAAATTATATAATAATATGTATAAAATGAGTAGGTAAATATAATAGCCGCAACAGAGGAGTTCCTTTCAACCAGACTAGTCCCATCCACATCAATGTGATCCTTTCTATCCATATCAACATTGTTGACTCAAGGTTGAGATCTAAAATTACCACTGAGGTGACCAAAATTCCTACAATATGAGAAAGATAGGTTTTTCTGAAACTTATCAGGAAAGTTCCAAATTGAATTATAGGTTCTAAAAAACATTATAATCTTTTATATTCAATAGAGAGATCAAATAAATGTTTATAAACAATCAAAATTACAAATTTGGTCAAGGTATAATAGAATTCAACCTCAATTTGGACCCCTGCAAAGTGCCTATAGTAGGCACGTTTTGTCTCTCTGCCAAACTTGACTATAAAACCAACAGTTGAAGTAATGTGCCATGTAATTTTATGATTCCATAAGAACAAACTCAAACCACATATGTGAACCCAATATTGGAAAATTTATTTCTTGGCCTTCTTTGGATAAAAGAGGATCCCAGTCCTATATTTTCAAAAAACCTAGTTTAAGAGGGACAATGACACAACCCCAAGCCATAGCCTTGAGATCCTTCGAGGGGAAGATGATGTGTTAGAATAATTTCCCAATAGAAATGATGTTCCATCTGTTGAAGCTCCAAATTTTAATAAGTTGGGTCCAAAAATCTTTGAGATTCCATGGATTTTCATCCCATGAAATAACCAATCACACAAGGATCAAATAATTTCATTCACCAATTTGAGGTTCCAGGACCTTGGGATTCGCTTCAATGATAGCCAATGAACCATTGTGAGTTATTAGATTATGCGGAGAGGAATAATCCACCTAAGCTTTGATAAAAAGAGATAGTGATCAATCCTTTTCACTGTAACGCCTTTACCCTAGAAGCCCGGAGTTGGTGCATTATTTTATTACATTGGCATGATTACAAGGAATCAAATCCCAAAGTACCAATTAGTTTAGCAGTCTTAGAATACCAGATTACATTCTTAATACCCATAATATATTGGGAAAAGTAAATAAAACATGATACACTATAAAATAAAATAAATTTCATCCTTGAAATATTATTCAAAATTTTATTCTTTATAATATAAGTAAAGGAAACATAAGAAAGGGGTGAGATCGGATACTTAGTAAGGGTAAGTAATATATCATAATCATAAATAATAAAGCATGGTGAATTACTAAAGAACACTTTCCATTAAAACATCATATTGAGCATAATATGGAAGGAATAAAATCTAAATAAATAATTCCATAATAAAACATAACCTTGGATATTCTACTAGTCGAATAATCACATGGACTATCAATTACTAGTTTCATAATGAGGGAATGCATAATGCGGGACATCATAACCATAATGTAAAGGCTTTATGCCAAGACCATACATAAATAGGTAGAAACCCAAACTAGTTTATCTCATGAGACCTACCAATTCACTTAGGGGATATAGAGAGCCACACCCAACACTTACTAAGTACAATTCATTCCTCATATTAAAGGGTGAAACATAAACAACATAAACATTCTTATTGAAAACTAGTATACAAAATGTGAATACTTCAACCATAATATTTGAATGTTCTAAAATAGAACATATACAGTCAAATTGATCATAAAAAATTAAAAAAAATGGTTGATTGTATCATAATATATAAACCTAAATTAATTACAAGATTCAACAAAGGAATTCGACATAGATGGAGATACCATTGAAAAATTCTCAAGAAAATTAATCATTAAACATTACAAAGTGTCCCATAACACTTTGAAATATTCAAATAATAATACATTATAATATCATGAGAATAAAGAGACTCTTGATATTATATATAAAAGGGTGGTATATACCCCACAAACACAATAAATAAGTGTTGAACAAGGAATATATCTCATAGAAGTAAAAGTGAGGCGATAAAACCCCTTTTATTTTGAAAAAAAGAGTTCTTTTGGAAAATAATTTGTATTTTTTAAAAAACATAATATTTTAAACTTGTATATCCCATAAAATAAAAGGTAAGTAAATTGAAATTATATTTTATTCATAAATTATGTCCCACTAAAGTGAAATCATGTAAAAATAGTTTTTAATAAACTTTAGAAATAAAAAAATTTAGTGCGGTTTAAGGAAAATATTAAATAGATTTTAAAGATAAAAAGAATATTTGTATTCATAAAATAATAAATTAACAAATATTGTTTTTATGATAAATTTTGTGATTTTATAAAAATAATTATGGCTTAAAACATATTATATAGTGCACTTGAAAATGGGTAATAATTTGAGAAGTTCCCTTAAATCGAGCTTGTTTATCGAGAAAAATTGAGAAGGAAACCATATTAAAACATGTATTCTCCCATAAAAATGAAATGATCTATGTATATGAGTTTGGAACATATAAATAGAATATATAATAATTATATAAAAATAATGGAGAATTACATTGGGTTAGAGAGAGAGATAGCGTAACCCAAAAGAAAAATGGAGGTTTGGGAAGAAATCTTTACCACTTTGTAATCAATCAAATCATATATCCAAAAATTAATAATCATCCAATGAATAATTTAATACCATGAAGATAAATAGATGAATTATATTATATATCAAATTTCATTATACATACACCACATACAAGAAATAAGTGGCGAATAAGGGAAATCACACACAAATAGAAGTGAGATGAGAAACCTCTTACCTTATGTCTGAATGTGTTTTGCACTTGACCTTAATGTCCTAGATAATCAAATGTAATCTATTAATTAATTAATTAATTAATAACCTTTTATACATTTAATTGATCTCTTATAATTTTATTAAGTTCATTTATGGTCTTTTTGATGAGTTATAATATATAATTTTATCATTCAGGAGTATTCATTTCCTTGGTTTTAACGATCGGTATACTTGTATGAGTAATGGATTTTATGTGGAATGGGTATAATTATACAAAGTTGAATTTATATGATATTAATTAAAAACCATAATTTTAAATGGTTATATATATAATTTTTTTATATGTTATGAGGATGAACCATTAGATAATATATTTAGTGATAATCATTTACATTATTATGGTGGTTATTGATCATAACAAACTCCTTTTATTTTATCATTTATTATTAGGTAAATATGTTACTTATAGAATATAATAAAGTTTTTAATACATATATTATAGTCTATTTTAACCATAAAAATGGTTTCATTACTATCCTTCAAGTATAAATTGAAGAAGGAAAATTCGATGTCCACGAAGGTTGTAAATCGGCACCTCACATATGATGATTCTATTTTTAAAATAAAATAGAGATAGAAAGAAGTTTGATAAATGATATTCCATTAACATGATATAATTACAGTATATAGATGATAATTTATTTATTATGATCATTTGTATAGAGGATATTAGGATATAATAATAAAAGAAAGAACTTGAAAAGAAAATAAAATGAAAAGGGGGAGGAGTTTACCTCTTGAATACTACTCCTTGGGAATCTCTTTAAGATGATTTATTTTGGTATTTTAATGGGACCACGAGATTATGGAAGTTGGGTAGGATCTTTGTAAGATTATTTGGTAGAAATTTGACAAGGATCAAAACTTGTAAGGTGTGAGGAGAATAGGTGGTGAGGGGTAGTATTTATAGTATAGGAGAGTGGTGATTTCTCATTTTTTTATTCATTTTTTTATTATTTTTCTCAGGACAAGAAATAGTGTGGATTATTGTGAAAAAATATAGTAAAGTGTGAACATTATTTATAACTAATGGTTCTTACCTAATCCATACATCAATAACGACTCAAAAATTCATGTATTTAACATTTATCGTAAATTATTGTATTTTATTATTCACAAAAAAAAATCAAGTATTTCAGAAAAAATAATAAAAATTCACCATGAATTAATTTTGACATTTCAAATTCAAAAATGATTTTTATTTTACGAAAAATTATAATTATCATTATAAATATGTTTTATTTATGTGAAACTGTTATAAATAAAATTTAATAGTAGTTATTACTATTCAAATTACTATTTTAAATGTATAGGTTATAACTATCTTGTTTAAATAATTATAATAACAAAGTGTTTTTTTAAGAGACTAATTTTTTGGTGAATTAAATTCTATATTAAATTTATTTTTAAATCCTTGGGGTGTTACATTATCCCCTCCTTCAGTAAATTATGTCCTCACAATTTAAAATTCCACTTTGAAATTTAAAGGTTTATACTTGAAAATTATATTATAGGAAACCCACATTGGAAATAGGGTTAATAAAATATCCTCTTTATAATAGGGAAAGGGAAATTCATAGGTTACTACAAAACTACACATTCAAATAGGAAAAAAATAGTGTGAAGTGAAAATATGTATATAGAATAATAATCTGACAATCCTCTTCTGATAGAGAGTGATAGAAAACATTTTCATTAAAATTTTAACCATCACAAAGCCATAAATACTGTGATTGGATAAAATACCATTGATTTATCAAAAATAAAACTACTTAGATAAAGTTTTTGTTACAAAATATTTTTCATATAATTGAGGGATTCCTTTACTATCTAGATAATAACTTCAAAAATTAAACTTACTTGATTACTTTCTATGTCATAATAATAACATCACCCTTTGGTTGTTCTTTGATCTATTTTAACTTCATTCCTTATACCTGGAAATTAACATTCAAGATGAATTTTTCATTCTTGAAGAATTCAAATTAACTTCTATGGATCACAGATCCCACAAAATTATAATTATACATTACTCTTGTCTTTATACATTAACCAAATTCAAAATGGTTAGGATAAGATAAGACAATTCCCTGAAAATAATAAACCTTTATATGATAAAAAACAACTTTAATATCCAAAATTCAAATGTAAAACTCAAATTTAATCATAGATCATCTTTTAAAATAATTATCATTATTCAAAAATATATTTTAGACTATGACCCCAAAATTTGAAGGATTTATTCATATAGTCTTCCAAATGGAATCGATAACTCTTTAGGTAATATACAAAAAATTTAATTTCCCCTATCAAATAATCACCAAGATATTCTATCCATTTCTATAAATAACATAGATCACCATAAGTCCATAATAAAATCATATTTGACTCCAAAATACAAGTCAACGTTTATTCTTCAAAATATTCTATTTACCAAAATCATATAGGATTCCCAAAATTTCTAATTTCATTCAAATTAACATTAATCACTTAATCACCAAATAATTTTACAATCCCAAAGTTATATATTTGATAAAACAAAACGTCCCTAAAATAAAAATAACATTTATTCATTGGATGTTTTAACTAAAAAACCCATGATAAAAGGGACTTCACGTAGGCTAGTGTTAGGCGATGCACCCTTGTCACCCTTAAGTTGTGGGTTCAAACTTTGTATCCTTACTGAACACAGCAGGTTTTCACCTGGCATGTGGTTTGTCCTTTTTCTAAAACCATATAACTTACAAAATAAATATGATGAATTTCTTTGAAATAAGTTCAATTACTAAACATTATTTTAACTAGGATTTTCAATACAACCTCAATACATAAATACATCATACATTTATTCCCACATAGGGCCTTAGTCTAGAGGTTATTGTATAGAATAGTTCATTGACTCGGGTAATACCCAAGTCCCTTAAATTTAAGGAAAATAACTACAAATAGATTATTAGGATCAGTTTTATTTCTTTTAATTATACTCTTCATTTTTCTTTGGAAATTATTTTCTTTATGTCCTTATTCCCCATACATAAATAATTTCTATGTTCCTTTGAGACACTTTCCTGGGTTTCTCCTTCCAAATTTATTTCATAATGTAAATAAAGCTTTCTTTTCCCCATGGTATCCACCACTAGATCTCTTAGAAAACTCCATTATTCTCTTCTTTGGTGGGTTCAAGGGTTGGTTAAGGTATATGTTGTTAATAATATTTTAGGAAAACTGATAAGACATGAACACAATATCTTTCACTCCTATCAATGTCCCATTTGTTTTCTCATCACCACCACCTTTTCCAACATGTTCATTATTAACATGACTCCTTCAGGTTCCATCCATTGACTAATACCAGAAAAAATAGTGTGAGTAACAGTAGTCATAGTGAAAAAAACATATAATCATTTATAGAATATCATAACAACTTATTTTCAATATAAAACACTTTAGTTTTAACCTAAGTTATTCATTTTTATTATATATTCAAATACATATTAATGGTTTTAAAAAAATGTGAATTTCCCCAATAATATCCCCTGGGAGTGTCAAACTAGGTGCGCAGTAAGGTCTGTTGTTGTGTACTAGGTTACCTCAAGTCAGGATCAGGACACCTTGTCGAAGTTGTTACCCCTAGGTACATCTATTCCACAACCATGTCCAATTGTATTATCTAGATAGGGATATATTTCTAGGGATATCCACTTAATCTATACCTTACCAAAATTCTAGTATGTTCTTGTATGCTTATCCTCAAAATATATCTTATGGTTTTGTTCGCCAATATACATTTTCTATATCTAATTTCCAAGGTTTCTACTAAACTTCTTTTGATACCAACTGTAAAGCCCTGAACCCAAAATCCCAGAGTCGGTTCATTATTTTATTACTTTGGCATGATTACAAGGAATAAAATCTCAAAGGACCGATTAGTTTAGCAGTCTTGGAAGACCATATTACATTCTTAATACCCATAATACATTGGGAAAATTAAATAAAACATGATACAATATAAAATAAAATAAAATGTATCCTTGAAGGCTTGTTTGAATTTTTCTTATTTATAACCTAGGGAATGGAAACATAATAAATGGGTGAGCTCAGATATTGAGTAAGGGTAAGTAATATAGTGGAAGCATAAATAATAAGTCATGGTGAATAACTAAAGAACTCATGCCAATAAAACATAATCTTGAGCATAATATGGTAGGAATAAAAGATGAATAAATAATTCCATAATAAAACATAACCATGGATATTCGACTAGTCTAATAATGATATGGACTATCAATTAATAGTTTCATAATGAGGGAATGCATAATGCGGGACATCATAACCATAATGTCAAGTCCTTGTGCCAAGATCATACAAAAACGGGTAAAAACACAAACTAGTTTGTCTCATGAGACTTACCGATACACTGAGGGGATATAGAGGGCCCCACCCAACAATTACTAAGTCCAATTCATTCCTCATATGAAATTGTGAAACATAAACAACATAAACATTCTTATTGAAAAACTAATATACGAAATGTGAATACTTCAACCATAATATATGAATGGTATCAACTAGCACATCCACAGTCAAACTGATCATAAAAAATTCAACCAAATATTGTAGATGTTATAATAAGAGATAAACCTCAATGAATTAAAATATTCAACAAAGTAAGTCGACATAGATGGAGATACCATTGAAAAAATCTCATGGAAATTAATCTATAAACATTCCAAAGTGTCTCATGCCACTTTGAAACATTCAAATCATAATACCTTATAATATCATGAGAATAAAGAGAACCTTGATATGATATATCATAGGTTAGTACATACACCACACACATAAGTAATAATTGGTTAACATTGCATATATATCATAGAAGTAAAAGTGAGACGGGAAAAATGCTTTTTACTTTGGAAATAAGAGTTATTTTGGAAAATCATTTGTATTTGTCATAAAATCATATTGTAAATATGTATATACCATTAAATAAAAGGGAATTACATTGAAATTATATTTTAGGTATAAATGATGTCCCACTGAAGTGAAATCATGTAAAAATATTTTTTAAGAAACTTTAGAAATAAAACATTTTAGTATGGTTTAAGGAAAATATTAAAGAGATTTTATAGAAAAAAGGAATATTTTTATTCATAAAACCATAAATGAAAAACGATTATTTTTTTATGCTAAATTTTTTTATTTTATAAAAATAATTATGGCTTAAAATATATTATTCATTACACTTGAAAATAGGTAAGAATTCACAAATTTCCCTTGAATCAAGCTTGTTTATCGGGAAGAATTGAGAAGGGAACCATATTAAAACATGTATTATCACATAAAAAAAGATAAAATGATCTGGATATATGATTTTGGAACATATAAATAGAATATAGAACAATTATATAAAAATAATGGAGAATTAAATTTGGGTAAAGAGTGAGATAGCATAACCCGAATGAAAAATTGAGGTTCGGGAAGAAATCCTTACCACTTTGTAATCAACAAAATTTTATGTCAAAAATTAATAATCATCCAATAAATAATTTAATACCATGAATATAAATATATTCATGATATTATATATCAAATTTCATTATAAATACACCACATATAAAAAATAAGTGGCTAATAATGGAAATCTCATTAAATAAAAGTGAGATGAGAAACCCCTTACCTTATGTTTAATGTGTTCTACACTTGACCTTAATGTCCTGGATAATCAAATTGAATATATTAATTAATTAATTAAGAACCTTTTATACATGTAATTTATCTGGTATAATTTTATTAAGTTCATTTATGGTGTTTTTTTGAGTTATAAGATACAATTTTATCATTCAAGAGCATTCATTTCTGTGGTTTTCACGATTGGTATACTTGTATATGAGTAATGGAGTTTATGTGGAATGGGTATAATTCCCTAAAATTGAATTTATATGATATTAATGAACATAAAAAAGTGTAAATGGTTATATATATCATTTTTTATATGTTATGAGGATGAATTATTAGAAAAGGTATTTAATGATAATCGTTTGTATTATTACGGCGGTTATTGATTATAACAAACTCATTTTGTTTTATTATTTATTATTAGGTAAATATGTTACTACCAGTATATAAGAAAAGTTTTAATAAATATATTATAGTCTTTTTTAACCATAAAATGGTTTCATTACCATCATCGAAGGAGAAATTGAAGAAAGAAAATCCATCATCCACGAAGGTTTTAAATCGGCACCTCACGAACGATGATTTTGTTTTTAAAATAAAAGAGAGAGTGAAAGAAGTTTGAAAAAGGATATTCCATTAGCATGATATAATTAAATTATATATATGATACTTTAGATATCATGATCATTTGGATAGAGGAGGTTATGAGATAATAATAAAATAAAGAACTTGAAAAGAAAATAAAAGGAAAAGGAAGAGGATTTTACCTCTTGAATTCTACTCCTTGAGAATCTCCTTAAGGGGATTGGTTTTAGTATTTTGATGACACCAAGAGCTTATGGAAGTTGTGGAGGATATTTTTAAGAGGAATTGGCAGAAATTTTTTAAAGATATAATCTTGGAAGGTGTGAGAAGAAGAGGTGGTGAGGGTGGTATTTATAGTGGAGGAGAGGGGTGATTTCTCATTATTTTATTCATTATTTTATTATTTTTCTCAAGACAAGCAGTATTGTGGATTCTTGTGATTAAATACAGTAATTTTTTCATGTGATTTCTAAATAATGGTGCATACCTCAGTCTCACATCAACAATGACTCAAAAATTCATGTATTTAACATTTATCATAAATTATCGTATTTTACTATTCACAAAAAAAAATCAAGTATTTTAGAAAAATATAAAAATTTCACCCTAACCATTTTTTGAAATGTATAATTAAAAAATGAACTCAATTTTATGAAAATATTTTTCTAAATATGGAAAATTTAAGTTTCAATTAAAATCATCATTTAATTGAAAAATACATATTTTAAAATTATAACTAATTTCATAACACTTTGAAAAATTAAATAAGGTCACTTAAAATAATCCTAAAATCATATGATAATAAAATATTAATTTATGAATACATTTTATGAAAATAAATTTTCTTTTAAATCATTTTATTGATAAAAAACTTGTAATTAAATATTTATGACTTCCAAAAATACCAACAATTAATTATTAATTTTTAAAATATTCACTTACTTATACTATGATCTAATTATATCATACCATAATTTATAAGACACCTAAATTTTATTTATACACCCATGGGTGAGGTTACTATCCATTTGGCTAATTTACTATTCATAAGGTCGTATTACTATTCATAAGGGTAAATTACTATTCTAAAGGGTCGAGTTACTATTCAAAAAAAATTAATTTGATCCTATCAGACTCTAAATATCTTACTTATCAAAATCATGTATGTCCATTTTTCAAAATTTAATTCACAAAATCAGAAAAATTATGTTTAATGTTAATCCCTCAAGTGTGGTAAGAAGGCGGGTAAAAAGAACGTTCAAAAGTTCAATAAGTTTTTTATATCTAATTTGAATATAAAATTATTCTAATGACCTAAATTGGGTTAATATTTGTATAATTGATATATTTTGACATTAATAATCTTTATGTAATAATTATTTATACTAAAAACACAGTTTTTAACTACAATGTAGTATTTTTCACTATTCATTAAAAAATGAAACTTCTCTGAAAAAAATACTAAAAAATCACCCTAAATTAATTTTGACATTCCAAATTAAAAAATGATGTTTATTTTACCAAAAATTATACATTTCATTATAAATATTTTTTATTTATGTGAAATTTTTATAAATAAAATTGAATAGTATTTATTACTGTTTAAATTACTATGTTTAACATCTAGGTTATAATTATCTTGTTTAAATAATTATAATACAAAATTGTTGTTTCAAAGAGACTCAGTGTTGTGTGAATTACATTCTATATTAAATTTATTTTTAAATCCTTAGGGTGTTATATTCACCGCATAGTTCAAAGGCAATGATGCCTCAATCTTCTACGAAGGGCCAACAAAAACATCATCCAGATTGAAATAGAAATCTGGATTAAAGCTTATCATGATCAGAATCCCTAATTGCGTGACTCATCACCCCCAAAGGAGTGGCACCTTGGAATCTCAAATTCTTATTTCACCTAATATCAATTATCTAGGGATTCTCATATTGGTGGTGTGTCACTCTCAGTAGAGGTTTCTTACACTGTCTCTTTACTTCATAAGAGTCTAAGCTTCGAGCATGGAGCACTGAATCATTGTTCTTGAAGCTAGGATGGTTACATCTTCACGAATGGTCTCTAAACTTTAATATCTTGAGGTAAAGGAATGTTTCCCCCTGGGTTTGGATTTGTATTCATGGACTCAACTAGGTCATGTGCAACTTGAATATTCTTCGTGACATCACTAAAACAACAGAAACTATGATCCTACTTGATAGAGAAACTGAGCAGGTGCGGTTTGTTCATTCCTCCTAGATTCTTATGGAGATTGATCTCTATTACACCATAATTAAAGAGGTGACTCTTTCAACTCCTACTAATGATATAAATATTGATGTCGAATTAGAGAAAAAAACCATTGTTCTGTGATGTTTTTATGGTTGTGGGTCATATATTGGATACATGTTAGAGGAATTATTCATGTGGGAGGTGTTGGATTAAAGGAAATCCTTCTATAAAATGTTTTTGGGATGAAAATAGGAAGGTTTTTTCTACCACAAGGCCTCCACCTCAAGAGGATGTGCAGGTACCTGAGAAACTCAATTCACAGAAATCTGATTTAATGGATAAAAAGATGATGCTTTATGAGCTACCACCGACTGGAGAGAGAAATGACCCTTATAAAAATTAGGATGATCTTATCGAGGTGGATTTACTAATAGAGTAGGAACAAATTGATAGATTGAAATCCTCTCAATAGATGGGTTCTTAAACTGAATCAACTGTGGAGGCTCTTCATTCCCTCTCTTTCTAGGATTCTTTTGTTGGTAATGTGGAGGATAAAGAGCAATCTTCACCTCTTTATGATCTGGATGAGGTTGAAAGTGAGGTGAATGCCATAGTTTATCAATACTTATGGCTTGAAAAAAAAGGTTAACTCTAAGATCCATAGGTATAATAATAATATTTTGTTTGCTTTTGGAAGGGGCTCCAAATGAAATAAATCCTCTACTAATCAAAGGTTGGAGACCCTACCAACTTTGAAATTGATTTAGAGCTTCCCAAAGAAAGAAATAGTCTTTATTTTCATAATGTTATAGAGGAATCCAATTCTACTAGCCTCAACATCTCCTTTGGAAATCATGAAGTCTATGAATTTAATACAAATGAGATGCACAAGTTGGGTTGAAATAGAACCATCCTAGGCTATGAAAAGGGTGGGACATTTGAATCAAGGAGAAAATTTAAGAAAATCTTAGTGGATGAAGTTGTATTAAAACTAGTTTTTTTTCTAGAAACCCAAAATGCATGAATCTCAATCTCATGTGTATGCTGCATCTACTTTGATCCATTTGTAGGATGATTCTCAAGGGTGTCAAACTCCACAGGTTTCCCGCTGCAGTTTTAGCACCCAATTGGAAGGAGTACTGATGACTCTGAAAAGTTGGAGTGGTCATATCCACCCAATTTCAATAATCTAATGAAGAACACTTATGTATCATTTGGGAATACCTTAGATTAAGAATGTCAGACTGCATGGACACAAAACTTAAACATTATACCTCTATAGGATCAAGAAGTAGAAAGAACCATTACATACATCAGTAAGGAAGTACCATAGTGGTACTTCTCTCAACATAAAGTAACATTTTCATCAATGAAACTAGAGGTATATGGTTTCAATGAATATATAGTAGTGAAAAATATTTATCCATAAATTTTGAAGATGGACAGAGATCCAATCTAGATATGGAATTCTGGTATTTATCATGGAAATTTAGGATATGATCCATTCCAAAAATGCTCACCCGAATCGACATCATATGAAGAATGTGAAACCCCTCAAATGGTCAAGACATGGCATTGAGGCCGACACCCAAAAAGAATATAGAAATATCCTAGGAACCTGGGGTCTCGAAACACTTGAATTCCTTGTTCCTTTTTTTAACTTTTTTTTGGGTATGGTATACATTGTGGCCTACTTCTATCTTTCCTTGTATGCTTTTAATTTATAAATAAATTTTTGGGTCATGGGATTGGTGCTTCCAAGCCCATGGCTAAGCTATTTGAGTATAAATAAATAAATAAATATTTAAATAATTATAAAATTAGAATAAATATATATAAATAATAAATATATTCATTATATTTATAATTATATATAATTATATTTTACTTATAATAAGGTGAGGCTCAGAAGACCCTTTAATAAATATATATATATATATATATATATATAATGAATGGGATCGGTGAACCCCCAATCAAAGACTGGGGTGGTGGTCTGACGGTCATATGTGGCGCCACCATGACATCCAAATAGATGATGGAGGGAGGGGATTTTCAATCATTGGTTTGAAGGGGGGACTCATTCGGTGGTTCTTGGTGATGAAAATGTTGTGGGTTGATGAAGGTAACGCTGAAAATCTGTGGTGATGAAGGGTGTGCAACAATTACAAAGGTAGGGCATAGTGATGGTGAGTGTTGTGTGTCATGGGCCATAATATGTAAATGGACCTCTTAGTCTGATTATTATAGGGTTTTTTGGCCTTTTATATAGTTAATAAATAAGGTCTTGATGGGTAGGTTATCCCTAGGGGGGCTATGACCTGTCTATTCAGCATGTGGGTGTGTGTGGCGTGCGTGTGTTTCATTGTACTAGTACCCCAATCACCTAGAATAATATATTTATAATTATATATATATATATAATTATTTATATATTATATAAATATATTTATAATAATATATGAATATTTATAAATATATTTATTTATAATTATAATTTAAAAGGAGGAAGAGGGGAAGAATGCCTCAGGTGCTTCTTGCTTTAGGAATCCATGGTAACTAGGCTCTCGGATGGAAAAATCCTTCGATCCAAAATTTTTTTTCAATCCAAATGATTTCTTCATTAGTCTGACAAAGAAGGTTGAAGATAACCAAGGGTAGGATGTCTCGAATCCGGATTTGGATGAAACGATTGTGGAGAAATTGACTTCTCGCAGCGGGAAATATCTTCTCTCCTCTACCTGTGAGGGTCAAAAACGTTTATTCTATAATTTTAGGGATGATTTTGATGCTCCAAATGAATGGATTACATGAAATGGATCCCTTTATTTTGTTGAAGCGGGATTGAAGGTGCTTGAGGAGTTAATTGAGGAGTAAATTTTTTTATTCTCGCATGGCTTATTATTCCACTGAAGGAAACTCCCGAGAGCCTTGAAGGATTGAACAAGTGGTTAACTCATATCTGGGGTTTTGGTGGTTGGTGTATCACCTCAATTGGTAAGGGTTATTTTAAAATTGTTTTTTTGTTGAATGAATCTAAGTCCAATGCTTGGGGCTTCGGCAGAGTCTCACTGAAGCCAGAATTTATGAAAATCCAAGATTGGGATATTCTATTTGACTCAATGTTGGACAACAAGTCAATCACACAAACTTGAATCCGTATTTGTGATCTTATATGGTTTTTCTGGAATCCATAGATCTTATGCGATATTGCTTTATCCATTGGCATTCCTATCAAGTTTGATAGGGAGACCAAACGTGTGTGGTATGGACATTTCACCAGAATTATTATTGAGGTTGATATTTATTTTCTTATTATCAAGACTGTTATGTTATTCACTTATTAGTTTAGGCTTGAATTGATAATTGAGTATGAAAATTTTCTTGATCTCTTCTTGAGATTCAAATTTTTTGGGAATGTTGCGGAAAAATGTCATAGTAACTTGTTATGTTATTTATGCAATACATATGGCCATTCGGCTAATTTTTGTAGGTACAAATTGAAGGATAATTAACCCTCTTCTCAAGGTAACTCGATAACGGGAATTCATTTGACTCAGATTGAAATTATTGGAACAACATCTTTTTTTGTTTCCCTTATGTAGGGAAATGTGGATGGATGTATAAACTGCATGAAGTCTAAGCACGTTGTAGAGCAGTGTAAGATCAATATTACACTCAATAAATGGGATCAAGTTCATATGGCTGATTACTATGGAAAGAACCAAGATGACTGCCTACATGGTGAGTAGGAGGAACATCAGGCCACTAAATTTTTTAATGCATCATAGAACACCAATGAGGTGGGTATGGGTGATCAGTGCTCTATTGATGATGAAGTTTTGGACTCTTCTAATATTATGGATGCCTTCTTCATGAAGTTAGACAATATTGAGGGAAATAAACCTCTTCAGGAAGTATCCATTGTCTGAAAGAGTGGATTCAAAGTATATAGGACATTTGGATCTCCTACCAAGAAGAAGTTAGAGGGGAATTCATATCATTCTATCTTTGCTCGTTTGGGACTCAACATTGGGGGGAGATGTGTCTAGGGAGGGGCTGACAGCACCCCTGATGACACTGTGTCTCATTCCCTTGATGGCATAGTGGGAATGGATCAGCATATCACACCAATCAATGTTTTTCCTTCATCTGAGTTGGTGCAGACTACCCATAACATAATTTAGACTAGTGTAGTGGATCATATTGTTGGCCATGTATAAGACCAGGAAGTGATAGGAGATCGGGTAGCATCTCATTCCAATGAGTATCCCTTCCAATAGAAGGTTCATACCCTGAATAAAATTTTAATCATATCATACCGAAATGATGTTTTTCTTAAAGATTTTTGAAACACTAATATACATATTTGAGTTCATGGATAGATCTCAAACACTAAGAATGTCAATGAAACAAATAGTTCTGATTTGAAGGTTATATTAGAGGCCTTAGTCTCGACTAGGGAACAAGTTTCCTGGCCTCTTGTACCAGATATTGACTCTCGAGAGGATGATGAGAAGACATGGAAAATGTAAAAAATATGGAGGAGGGGCCATCACTCGAGAGGCAGGGCTGGTAGTCAATCTCTTTTCAATAAGTGAATAATCTCTTCACATTTCTTGGGTAGATTTTTGATTTGGCCTTATGGAGGTGTCTTGTCGCTATTATCTTCATTTCTTCTTCCCCTTCCCTTTTTACTTGTCTTTTTTTCAGTAAATTTCAGGATCATGGGTTTCAAGCCATGGTTCACACCTCTTTGAGTATAATTATATATGTATATATATATTTAAATATTTTTTTAAATATTTTTTTATAATTATATATATTTATATTTATTTATAATTATATACATTTAATTTTTTAAATTATTACAATAGTTCTAGGAGAGGGATTATAATGAAATAAAAAAACATATTGCTTCTACAAGTACTTGGGGAGACTTGATCCTAAGACCTCCCATGAGACCCATAAAGAAGCATACACTAGGCTTCACCCCTAAGGTGTAATTTTGTTTAATTATATTAATTATATTTTTAAATTAGGTCTTTATTAGCTCTTTTTTATCATTGATAAAGATCGGTTTTATCAGTGATTATTATTCTAGCACTGATAAAACCACTCTTTATCAATGCTTTTTTGAAAGCACTAATAAAACCTTTCCCAATATTTTAAATAGAACTCTAACCGAGTTCTTCTCGCTTGCACTATTCAAGCTCTCATGGAACTGGATCTCAGTTGTTTCCCTCCATTAATCATTTCAGATGAATCGACACCTTCAAAATCCAAGGTATGTGATCATTTTTTATCATTGCTTCCCCTTATAAATCTTTGTTTATTTTTAATTTTTTCAAATGTTTTGAACACAACAAGAATCCACAAGTCTTCTCCTTCGACAAATGCCCTAAGAAGGAGCCTCATGAATCCTAGGAACAAAGAGATAATTAAAATAAGCACCCAAATTAGATTAGGGTTCACCCTAGGTCATGTGAACTATAAGGGAGAAAAATAAAAAAAATGAAATAGGGTGAAAAGGAGGAGGATAGGAGGAGAAACTCACCAGAGGAGATTGCATCTGAAATCAGGAGTAAAATCGGTTCAATAGAGGGAGCAGAGGTGAGGTCCATCCTCCTTTGGTTTTTATTATGACTCATAGGGATGGGGAAGGGGAGTGGGAATTGAGCGTGGAAGAGGGGTGGGGGAGGATACCCCTTTGTGGTTTAATTATAATTTTGTGTTTATCATTATTATTATTATTATTATTTATTTTTTAATTTATTTTTTTAACTTGGTAAAGTCGCATGGTCTACCAGACCATGAACCTACCATGTGACACCTCTGTACAAGAGGGAGGGGAGGACACATGATTTTTAGGGCCTAGCGCACGGTCGTACGACTAACCATGCCACCATGATAGGCCCACTATCAAGGGCCCCATGGTTTGAAGAGGTTGGAGCATGGTTTCTACAAACTATGCGCTAACTATGTGTTGCCCCCTATCTAGCCCAAAAACCACCATTTTCCTTGGAAATGTCCTAGAAAATCCATAGAATAAAAACAAGACAAAAATAAATAAAATGCTAGATGAGTGTCTGGTCGGGGTGTGAAAGAGAAATTAGTAGAGGAGTGTTGTTTAAATTTCAAAGGGGGCAGGTATTATTGTCTAAAATATTGACTAACTTATTATCAAATATCAACAAAATGAATAGAATTCATTTTTAATAATTTTAATTGTGTTTGATTAAAAATAATATATTTTCATTTTAAATTTAATGGGATTAAAATTTTAATGGTTTCATTCAAATATGTTATTCATAGTAAAAATTAAAAAATTTATTTTATGAATATAAAATATATCTTAGGATTTGAAAATTGGCTAATAGGTTTAAAAAAGATCAAAATGTTTAAATAAAATATATTAAAAAATAATTTTTTTAAGTAATTAATAATTTTTGTTTAATTATTGAGTTAGCTTCACATCATTAGGGTCACATAAAACATAGGTTATAAATGAAAACTATACTTTTTACTATTCACATATATTTCAATTCATTAAAATAATACAAAAAATCCACCAAAAGGTATTTTCAATGTATTTATTCAAAAAATATGATCCATTTTAATGAAATAAAATTTTAAATTTTATAATTTTGATATTTAAATTATTTGATAAAATTTAATGTTTAGGTAATTATGTCAAAACATACATTATTAAAAATTATAATTACATAATATTCAATTTAAAAAAATACATAATATTTATTTTTTTAATATTTAATTTTATTTATATTATTTATTTTAAATAATATTTAATATGTATTTTACTACTCTCAGTGTTAGGTTACAATTCAAATAGTAAGATAATTATTACAGATCCTATAAAGAAGATAAATTTTATTGGGAATGCCTAATAAAACAACTAACTCATATTGTGATATTATTTTCATAACTCATAAACAACATTATTCATTACACATATTGTAACAAACCATACATCTAGGGCTCAACTTATTTCTATTTATGTTAATTTTATCTTCTTGCGTGATATACCTCCTCTCATATGAATATGACATCTCCATGTTAAATTTATTATTTATTTATTTATAGAAATATAATTTATCAATCACAACCCTTACTTCTTCCTTGTTAACACATTCTTCTTATAATTTACATATTTTTATTTCTTATATATTTATATATGAAACATAATTTTATAATTGTTTTTTTTATTATTGTTTTATAACAATTATTTATATATAATATTTTTTTAATATTATAATTATATTACAATGATCATATATATATATAATTCATGATGTTCATAGCTATTTCTCTACCCAATAATCCTTAGCTTGATCCATTGTTGGTTCACTCTTTCCCTCACCTTCAAATTCATTTTCACTCATTAATCATTATTTCTCACTCTGATTTCATAGAGCTCCTAGCTTTGTACTGCAAAACCCTACACTCTTATTATGTAAGGCAATGACTACAAATGATAATTAGTTAGAGTTTTTGTGGTACATAGATGGTAATAAGCTCCTAGTTACAAGTATCCCTTCTATTCACATGGATTAAAATCAAACAATTTTCCCATTTTCTTCAATTACCTAATATAGGAACCAATCATTTTAATATCTCTTGATTTGTTTTGAAATTTTTATAGGAATTATGAAATGATATTAATTTAGTTTTTATGATTTTTTCCAATTTTTATTTTTTAGCACTTGATAAAAATTATTTTAAAATACTTTTGATACATATATACATACTTTTTATTTACATGCTTTATTTTTTGTTTTATGTTTGTTCTTAATAATTTTATCTTTTTATGGAATTAATAAGTTTTTATAATTTTTTAATATTGTTTAATATTTTTTAACATCCTTATTATATATATATTTTTACGGATATTGATTTTTTATATGTTTTACACAAGTGATATGGAATGAACACATGGTTTATGTGCATGGATGAGGGATTCATAATGAACTATCAGGTATAAAAGAACTTGACGTTGTGATATAACCAGAACATGGGTGGAATAAAATGATTACATGTCATCAGAAGATTATATTATATCACAACCCAACACATCTTACATTACAACAAATGGAGTATGACTATATCGACACAAGATATGTCATTTCTCCAATTTCATTTCCTAAATGGCCCAAATGCCTTCTTTTTTATTGATTTTTGATAACCCCACTTTCAAGGGATGAGGGGGAACCCTTACAAGGCCTGTAGTCTCAGAGATTACATTTCACGTAGGCTTGGAGACATTACAGGACCTGTAGGTCTTAAGGAAATCATACAGACTATGACTACTTGAAACCGCCCCTCCCCAGCATCTACAACCTGATTAGATCTCCACCTTTCATGGTTGTTCAACTAGATGTCTTGTGCATAGATGCATATGCCCGATACCGATGAAAATGTCATACCCTCTCATTCTTCCAAATCAGTTATCCCTACTCTGGTGAATTCTCCTTCTCTTGAATCCTCCTCTAGAGTTGGTTCCTTATAGAATCTATCTGGGAATCTGCATATCATGTGGCCCTGAAGGCCTTGAGGTGGCCAAAAGGCCTTGAGGTGGCTCGAAGGCCTCAAAGGAGGCTCGAATTCCTTACTGACATGAAGCCCTAGATGGAACAAAGGCCTTAAGGACTCCAAGCCCAAACCGGTGGCCCAAGTTAAATAGTTCCAGCTGCTACAGAACCAAACAATACCTTCTATAGTAACTACTACAGTACCTACTACAGTACCCGCACACCACTACTACAGTACCTTCTACAGTGCTGCTACAGTACCCTAGAAATATGCCTCCTCCTGGTTTTGAACTTGGGTCTCATGAATGCACTTAGAGAGACCTCACCAACTGGGCTAAGGCTCATGTGCACTCCAATTCCATTGTAACTAACAAAATCAATCCAATATAATGATCATTATGATTCTCAACTCCTCCACCACTACAAAACAATTTGATTACCCATTATTCGACTCTTATTATCTTAGAAAAATGACTTCATGTAGCTTAAATGGTTATTTAATAATGGCCTTTTGTGGGTTACAAGATCATAATTTCTATGTATTTATTTATTTTGTTAAATATTAATATTATGGAATCAAATAGGATGGATATGAATCAAAAATGGATGGATTCCAATCATATGAAAAAGAGTACAATAATGGGGTGAAATAGTTCATCAAGTTTGAAAAATATCATGCATATGACCCTTATCAAATCCTTTATCCATGTTTACGTTTTTTTATTCAAGAATAATTAGTATAGAGGATATGGAAGAACACTTGATCTATCACAAAATAGATTGAAGTTATAAATGTTGGACTAAAAAACAGGAAAAAACTGAATGTAGCTTCTGATTGGGATAATACTACATTTTATGGATCATATGATATGATTATAAGTTTAGATAATGATGAATACTATATCAAGGATGTGATTACAAGTTTTAATGATGATAAATATTATATTGAGGAAATGAAAATGACTTTTGAAGATAAAATTCATGATTTTCCAAAATTGTTTGAGAAGATAAAGAGTTGTGCAAAGACATCATTGTATGCTAGTTATACTAAATATACAACATTTTCAGCCATATTAAAGCTATATAATTTAAAATATAGTAATAGATAGAGTGAAGTATGTTTTACTAAACTACTTTCTATCTTAAATGATATACTTCCAAAAGATAATGAGCTTCCTTGTCGAACATATTATGCTAAACGAATACTACGTTCAATGGGTATTGTGACGCCCCGAACATATTTATTATGTAATGACAATATTGTTAGGTTTTAATTATTTCCCATTCTATCCAAAATAGTACTTTCAAAAAAACATAAGAATTTATTTATTCAATGAACACTAAAATGGTTGCATTCCTTCAAGGATAAGAGAATCCAACTAACCAAAAATACCTACTAGGAGACCTATTATAATTATAGGGAGACCACCCAATACAAAAAAGAACCCAAGAAAATAGTAGGGGTCCTTCAGATCTGTCACAATGAGCATCAGTATAGCCAGAGCCACTGCAAGTGTATTGAGCATCAGAGGAATGACGAGCACCATTTTCACCAAGTTGTCTAAAATTTGAATCACACTAAACATATATTTATAAGGGGATTTTTGACCTTTGGAGATATATATGACCGTTATATTTCTTTTAGGGTGATTGGAGTTTAAAATAAGGTGACCTTTGGTATCTTTTTAAACTAAAATAATTTAAGTAAAAATTTAAGATATACTGTAGGAATTTTCATAAAACCTATATACCTACCTTAAGAATTTTAATTGTTTTGATATGTTTCACATATCTTAAGTTTTATCTTTAAAATCATGGTTTTAAATTTAAAATTGTATTTTATAAAACATAGTTTGATTTCAAATTTTGGTATGTATTTAAAATACTTTTCAAATGTTTCAAATGTTTTAAACATCCTAGTGTTATAATGATATTTTAAATATGTTTTAAATTAATGGTACTCGGTTTTATAAATTAATTTTATGTATAGTAATTTTAAATATTCTTCTTTTTAAACATAAAAAATGATGTTCTTAATAAGTGTTTTTAGGTATAAAAGCATCTTGAATGTCTTAAGTATTTGTGTACTTTAATCCTCCAAAGTGTAAAATAAGAAGGAATCATGTTTTAGAAAATTAAATATATTCTGTATTTAATTGTTTGTTTGTAATTTTTATTTTTATTTTCTATGGTTATATGTTTTATTTGAAAGTTGGTTTATAAAAAATAGAAACCATTTGGTTCATCAATCTAGCTGGGCCAAAGGAGGAAGCTCACGCTACTACAGGAGTAGGCGGTCGAGCCTAGGCCCTTCAGCCACAGCACAGCCCAGCCCATGGATGAGTGGGTGTGTGTGCGCGTGCCTGAGGCACGCACAAGGGAACCAGAGTGCACCACTGTCCGGGGTGACATGGAAGCATGGGTGGGCACAGAGCACGCCCACAAAACTTGGTACAGGGCGGTACCGAGAGGGTGGAGGGAGTAATCTGAGCAATGGCTGAGAGCTCTAGTCTTACAAATTTGGGCCCAAAGTTTCCTTGTTTCAATGTGGGATGAACATTTTCAGTGGGAATCGGATCTGGGTTGTCAGATCTCGTTGTGCGGAACCTGAGCTGTCCAATCAGTCCAGCCTTCGAACCCACGTGGCCACGGATTACCATCCGCGCTTTTATCAACCATTCAATCCTGATGGATCTAATCATGACCATTCAAATATTTTTAAAACATCGCGTCATTCACAACCGTTTGATCCAATCCACAACAAATCTCAATCGTTCATCCTTTTTAAAATATGTGGACACACCTCAGCCGCTGGATCCTCTTCATGGTTAATCCCAACCATCCGTTTTAATCCTCACCTAATCTTTGCCTTCTTCTTTCTTTTACCTCCCACATGCACTGCACCAGTAGCCCATGCTATTCTTTCTTTCTTTTTATTCCACACCCGTGACCCCGGGTGGCCCCTCATTTCACTCATTTTCCACAATACTGACACCCTCGGTCTTATTTTAAACCGAGGAGTCTCGGTTTTCCTTGAAAATTTCATTAAAAATATATTATATATAATTTATATATATAACTCAATTTGAACCCAACCCCTATGGTGTTCTCCACTCTCCAGCTCCTCCATCAAGCTTCTCTGGACTCCTTCTCCTCCTTTGAACCAGGTAAGGGACCTAGATTGTATTTCCTTGGTTCAGTTTGGATATATATATATATATATAGATGTATACACATATACATCTATAAATATAGTTGAGTATAAGACCCACTGACCTCTTTTATGATGGTGAATCTTTAGTCTTAAATGTGTTCTTAATCCTTTACCAAACAAGGGTTTGAGATATTATGTGTTTGATATATATATATATCGATGTATACTTAAGAATATATATATATATATATATGTTCCATAACTGAACCCTTTGTATTTTATGACACAATTTTAAATCAATGAACACCTGTAAAACTAATGTTCATCATATGTTCAAAACATGTAAGTGTCATTAAATGTTAGTGTAAGACCCTTATATACACCATGTATATTCAGTTATACATATAAATATGTATATATAAACTTGATTCCTAAATCTAATTTATATTTTCCAAATATTGTTGAGAATGAATGGAAATTGTTTTTTTTAATATGAAAAGATTTTATTTAAAAAAACAATTCTTTATATACACCCTTGTGTATAAACAGATTACACAACACTAAACCCTATATAATTTTGAATTTTTCAAATGTTATACTTTTGATGTGTTTGGTAATTATGGAGAATTCATGACTAAAATTTTTGGTGTTTTCCACTCCTATATACATATTTCTAAAGTGGGAAAAATGGGTTTTTTCATAAAAATATTTCGCAACTTGTTTCAAAGAAGAATTATCTTTAAGTTAAGAAAGTGGGTGTATATCTACCCACATGTGTTATGTGAAGATTCTTCTAATTATGAAAATTATGTATATTAATATATATATATATATATATATATATGTATGTATGTATGACATACTTATTTTCATAAATACTAAATGGTAAAAGTAGTGTTTTAGTAAGTGGTGTGGTTGATTGGCATGC
This sequence comes from Viscum album, assembly GCA_963277665.1. NCBI lineage: Eukaryota > Viridiplantae > Streptophyta > Magnoliopsida > Santalales > Viscaceae > Viscum > Viscum album. Next base: position 47,562,085 of record OY728152.1, on the reverse strand, counting down.
TTTTCAAGTTTTAACATTGTGATTAAATAATTGAGAAATACTCTTGTGATATGTTAATACATGAACATGTGAGTGTTGGGTGTTTAGAAAACTATGTGTTTAATACTTCAAATAAATATTTTGTTTACCCTAAATCAGTTATGTGTTCAATCCATGATGAATTTCCTTTATGAATTTTTTTTGGAACCTAAAATTTTTACTCTCATAATAAGAATTTTAGAATTTAAGGGTTATCATTTTATGTGAAAACCTATATTTTATGTACTTTATTTATCGTCATGTGGTATAATATTCTTATTATACTTTTTGTTTATTTCCATATCCATGCAGTTGTTAGTATTATTATTAACACTTATATGCATGACTCACTTTGTATATGTAAATGCTAAAGAATGTAATCAAACTCAATGGCCTTTTATGGAATAAATAATTTAAATTATTCAAAGTGGTATGGAACACATTGAATAATATGAAATGAGAAATTAAATTATTCAAAGTGGTATGGGACACTTTGAATAATATGAAATGAGAAATTAAGTAATATATGACACTTGGATTGTTAAGTGATGAATAATTTAATAAATCAAAGTGGTTTGATGCACTTTGATTTAATGAAATGAGGAGTGCATTGGAATTAGTATGTGATGGGTGGGACTTTCAATAGCCCCTCGATGCATCGTTAGGTCTCATGAGTCAACTAGATGTGGAATTGGTCGAGGAATTTTCCAAATTGATTTATGGTCTTGGCATGAGGCCTTGACAAAGAGTTTATGGTCTTGGAGTGAGGCCTTGATGCAGTCTGGTATATGCACTTCTCTTATTATGTTTATGAATTTTAATTAACCAAGTGAGTATTCAACTAGTAGAATATTCATGGTTAAAGAGATTTTACTTATGAGAATAAGAAGAATTAAATGTTTATGGCATAATTTTTATTCAGCATTTAGAGATTTATCAGCCAGTTTATGTTTTATAGTTAGTGTGGAAAGAAATTGAAGATATTATTTTATGTGAAACTATGATCCTGTATTACTCTCAGTTTTAAATTTTGTACTTACACTTTTTCATGTCACGCTTATTAGAATGACTCTTACTTTATATGATGCACACCCTATATTTTGTATGAGCATTCTTATGTTTGGAACATGTATCATTGTGACCCTGTTAGTAATCCTTGAAATGTTCACTTATAATTCTTGGACAAAATGTTATGTTATGGTTCATGTATTGCAGCTTTCCTTACAAAAATGTTTTATGGATAATTTTAAAGGAATGTTTTCAAGAGGTTTTAATTGAAATATTATTATATTTTAAAACCCCTTACTGGGAATTCGTATGCTCACCCTAATTTTTAAATTAAATTTTACAAGTTTAGTAGATTTGAGATACACTGTTTGGTGACAGCTTCGTGGAAATTCTTTTCCCTTCCAGTTTTGAAGGAATTGTAATAATTGTATCTGGTTCTCTAGGACCTAAACCAAAAATATCCCCTTTAGTGGAACATGATTTGTAATTCTCCAGCTTCTGTTTTATAAAAAAATACACACCATGTTTTATTTGAAGCCGCACCAGCTCCGGGGTAGTCTGGGATCGGGGCGTGATAGTTGGTATCAAAGAATTAGTTTAGACGACCTTGGAAAATTAGAAAAACATTAAAAAACTTGATTATTCCTTACTAAGTAGATGTTTTCTTAAAATTTTCAGATGTAAAATGAATCGTTCCTTCTTTCTCTTCCCACGAAAGTATTAGAAACTATATTAGGAAAATCATGTTTAGAAGGCTACAAGATTTGTAAAATCCTTTGTTTGTCATGAAAACACCTCTTCCTTATATACAATTATCCTCGTGTACTCCAACTTCACCGAGGAGGAGGTTTCAACAATTTTCTTATGATGAATTCTCAATTCCCATTCTATGCACGGTAAAGGAAATATTTTGAGGGTTTATTTAAATGGTTTACCCTAGGAAGGAATGATTCATCTCAATAGGACTTCCAAGAGGCTGCCCAGGAGGCTGACCTCCAAACCGCATACCTATGTCAAATCTTGACCTACGGTCTTCAAGGTCAAGTCATGGACTTTGAAATTCTTGAGGATAAGTCTTCCCATTCATTTTATCAAAGACAACTTCTTATGGATGTCTCTCAACTTGATACATGACATGATTCTCTCGCACTGAACTTTATATGTCCACATGTCGCTGATCCTAGTTGCCCGCGTTGTGTTTGGACCAATGAAATTAAAGAAGTTAGACCCAACTTAGGGATCTATTTAACTGGTAATTAGGGAAATCTCCAACATTGATGAGACTGGAGAAGATTCATCTTGGAGGGTGTTAGGAAATCCTTACCAGTGAGTTGAGAGGGAGCAAGTGGTCATGTAATACCATGAGTTTTATAAATAATGTTAAATGGATAATGTTGTATTTTTGTTTTTGACATTTTAATATTCTTTTATAAAACAACGTCTCTATTTTAAAATAGATTTTCCATACTGAAATATTATTTCTTAAAAAATTTCAAATAGAAGACAGGGGCTTACCAACAAACCTCTTATCACTCCCTACCAAACTGCTAGAGTCTGTGATCGTCAAGTCATGTTCAGAATACTATGAACCTTTTGAAGACTTATGCCTAACTTGGAAATGACTTTATAAAGTGTCCCTCATCTTGAATATCCTCCATTCCAACAAATGAGATCGCTATATTTATCATACTATTTCAAATTCTCAATTTGTAGAGTTTAGGAAAAGGGGAAAGTATTACGAAGGTATTTTATTATGTTTCACTTTATCCGAGAACTATCAAGCCTTGATGAAGTTTCAGGAAGCTGCTTTGGAGGGTGACCTTCGGGCGGTCTAAAAATTCCAAATTCTAAGTTTTACTATGTATGGAGTTCTCTATGACTTTGAAGTTTTCAAGCACGACGTAGTATGAGGGATTTATAGAGATCTAGTCCACTCTCAAATCTCTGATCTTCACACTTCTCGAGCCTTCCTCTGGAAACCTAAATGATTTATGTATAGGGGTGATCCTAGATGCTCTCAGTACTCTCAGTGTATTTGGGTTAAAGAAGTAATGGGACTCGAAACCAATCTAGGGATCCACTTGGGGGGTTTTGGAAGATTGTTCATGTTTGCCGACTTTGTGAGGAGATATTGGAAGTGATGGGTGTCTGCTTTTTGCTGGTGTTTGTGTATGAGTATTTTAGAATTGTGAGGATGCAATTATTTGAAGGGGGGATAATGTGATTCCCTAAACTTATTTCTTATGTAATAACAATATTTTTTTCTTTTACTTCTTTCCCATGTTGTCCAAAACAATACTTGAAAATAAACATAAGACTTTCTTTATTCAATGAACACTAAAATGGTTACATTGCTTCAAGTCTAAGAGAATCCAACTAACCAAAAATACATGCTAGGAGACCTATTAGAATTATAGGGAGACTATCCAATACAACAAAGAACCCAAAAAAATAGTAGGGGTCCTTCATATCTGTCACAATGAACATCAGTATAGTCAGAGCCACTGCAACCGTACTGAGCATCAAAGGAATGACGAGCACCATTTTCACCAAGTTTTCTAGAACTTGAATCACCCTAAACATGTATTTATAAGGTTCTTTTTGACCGTTGGATATATATATGACTGTTATATTCCTTTTAGGGCGATTAGAGTTTAAAATAAGGTGACAGTTGGTATATTGTTAAACTAAAATAATTTAATTAAAAATTTAAGATATATTGTAGGAATTTTCATAAAACATATATACCTACCTTAATCATTTTAATTATTTTGATATGTTTCAAATATCTTAAGTTTTATCTTTAACATCATGGTTTTAAATTTAAAAGCGTATTTTATAAAACTTAGTGTGATTTAAAATTTAGGTATGTATTTAAAATACTTTTCAAATGTTTCAAATGTTTTAAATATCCTAGTGTTATAATGATATTTTAAAGATGTTTTAAATTAATGGTACTCGGTTTTATAAATTAATTTTATGTATAGTAATTATAAATATTATTCTTTTTAAACATAACAAATGATGTTCTTACTAAGTGTTTTTAGGTATAAAAGCATCTTGAATGTCCTAAGTATTTGTGTACTTTAATCCTCCAAAGTGTAAATTAAGAAGGAATCGTGTTTTATGAAATTAAAGATATTCCTTGTTTAATTTCTTATTTGTAATTTAAATTTTTCTTTTCTATGGTTATATGTTTTATTTGAAAGTTGTTTTATAAAAAAATAGAAACCCTTTGGGCCAGCCATCTAGCTAGGCCAAAGGAGGCAGCTCACACTACTACAGGAGTAGACGGACGAGCCTAGGCCCTTCACCCACAGCACAGGCTAGCCCATGGGCAAGTGGGTGTGTGTGTGTGCATGCCTGAGGCATGCACATGGGAACCATAGTGCTCCACCATGCAGGGTGGCACAATGGAAGGGGTTGGCACAGAGCGTGCTCGTAGAACCCAGTACAGGGCAGTACCAGGAGGGGGGAGGTTATAATCTGAGTAATGGCTGAGAGCTCCCGTCTTATAAAGCCAAGCCCGAAGTTGCCTTGTTTTGATGTGGGACAAAAAAAATAGCGGGAATCGGATCTAGGCCATCAGATCTCACTGTGCAGAACCTGAGTCGTTTGATCAGTCCATCCATTGAACCCACACGACCAGAGATTACCCTATGCATTTTTATCAATCGTTCGATCACGATGGATCTAATCATGGTCGTTCAAATATTTTTAAAATGTTGCGTCACTCACAGTCATCTGATCCGATCCATATCAGATCTCAACTGTTCATCCTTTTTAAAATCCGCGAACACACCTAAGCTGCTAGATCCTCTTCGCGGTTAATCTCGACCATCTGTTTTAATCTTCCCCTAATCATCACCTTCTTCTTCTTCTACCTCCTGTGTGCGCTGCACCAGTAGCCCATGCTATTCTTCCTTTCTTTTTCTTCCACACCCGTGACCCTGGGTGGCCCCTCCTTTCCCTCGTTTTCCACAAGACCGACACCCTCAGTCTTATTTTAAACTAAGGAGTCTCAGTTTTCCTTTAAAATTGCATTAAAAATATATTATATATAATTTATATATATAACTCAATTTGCACCCAAACCCTAGTTCTCCACTCTCCAGCGCCTCCATTAAGCTTCTCCAGACTCCTTCTCCTCCTTCAAACCAGGTAAGGGACCTAGATTGTCTTTCCTTGATTCGGTTTGAATATTTATATATATATATATATACATAGATGTATACACATATACATCTATAAATACGGTTGAGTATAAGACCCACTCACCTCTTCTATGATGGTGAATCTTTAGTCTTAAATGTGTTCTCAATCCTTTACCAAACAAGGGTTTGAGATATTATGTTTATGATATATATATATGTATGTATGTATGTATGTATGTATGTATGTATGTATGTATGTATGTATGTATGTATGTATGTATGTATGTATGTATGTATGTATGTATGTATGTATGTATGTATGTATGTATGTAACGCCCCGACCCCAGCTACCCGGAGTCGGTGCATTACTTCGTAACATTGGCATGATCACAAAAGATCAAGTCTCGAAAGACCAATTAGTTTAGTAGCCTTGGAAACACTAGATACATTCATAAACGTTACATTACATCATAAAGTGAAAAACTACAATAACAAAGTCTCCATAGACCACACTCATATCCTCTTCTGAAAATCCCTGCAGGTCATTCATAAAATACTTCTTCACATCCGGGAAAATATTAAAACATTGAAAGGGTGAGCTCAGATGCTCAGTAAGGATATCAATATTGCGGAAGCTTTCATAAATAAACATTAACATTTAAGGCAATGTATAACTAAAACAAAAGCCTTTTAAACATGAACTTAAATATAATATGGAAAAAGTAAAATGAGATAATGTCGTTTACTTATTCACATGGATATTCTACTGGTCGAATAATCACATGCAATATCAATAACCACTTTCATAATGATGGAATGCATAATTCTAGACTATCATAACCACGTAGCCAAGGCCTCGTGCCAAGACCACAAATAATATTTTGTCAAGGCCTCGTGCCAAGACACTAGTTTGTCTCATGAGACCTACCGATGCATCGAGGAGCTATAGCGGGCTCCACCCGTCACTTATTAATTCCAATGCATTCCTCATATGAACAGGTTTAAACATATCATAAACCATAACATAATCACATAAAATATGCATAAAGGAAACATAACATTTCCACATTTCAATCACAAGATATCAATACAACACATTGATATAATAAAAACACTTTCAAAACTATTTTCAATACCAAAATAAAAGAAAATTAAAACATGATATTTATTTTTCATTTTTAAAAAATGGTAAGGCTTGTAGAGGAAGCCGAAACCCAAATAATGGCCTCGGCGGTGGAGAAGTCGTTGTCGCCGCATACGTACGACAAGAAAAACAGTCCTTTTTGTCGTTTAGTAAAACACTTCGTATAAAAAGATTCCTTTTGAGTAAACGTAAAAGTCAAAGGGGTTTATACACCGTATAAAAGAAAGTTGTGTATAAAACCAAATGTGCCTCAATGAAAGTAGATTGAGACGAAGTCCTTAAAAAGATCATTTTTAAAATAACATAGATCTATTACGTGTATTCACTATATTTACACATAAATAAAGTATAAATACGAGATAGGACATAATAATATCATGACATAATTTGAAAGTAGGAGATTAACCCAAAGAATGGAAATTGGGTTAAGAAGTTCCCTTACCTTGCGTCCTGTCCTGACTCGACCGTTCTTTAACCTCCTGAATAATAAACTAGAGTTAATTTCTATTTACTTAAGAACCTTTTTCATGTTCATTATTCCTTTTATACCACTTATTACCATGTTATGAACATTATGTAATTATTTAAGTTAATAATGGTCGTTTTGTCGATCTTTGGTACTTGAGTCAAAAATAAACTTCTTATAATTAAAAGTTGTTCATGTGGTGAAATATGCATTATATCCAGAATTATATTAATGATGTAGATATCATAAATATCATATATATACAGTATATACATTCATTTATAATATTACGTAACATTTAGAGGTAAGAAATGAAATGCACCGTTCATGGAGACGGTAAGCCGTACGTACGCATGAACGCTACTTTCATTTCTATTTCGTATTTAATGGAATGAAATCATAATTATATAAATGTATAATATAATTCCAGTATAATATCATATATAATATCATTTGCTCCATCCTTTATACATCCCACATGTGGCATTAACGATTCACATCACTTTGAGGGGGCGGTAGTCCGCACTTCCTAAAATGAAATTATCGCGTTTACCCATAATGGAAATCATAAAGTATGCCATAAATGAGAAATAAAGAAGCATAGTTAAAACATAAACATATTATATATCATATATAAATATAGTGACATATTAATGGCCACCTTTGAAGGTGTTATATGAGTGTTGAACAATCATCGTTTCGTGAGGCAGAAATCCGCCATCCACAGAAACCGTATGTTCTTTAACCATTAGATGTAGGTGTGTGTAATTGTAGCTCGAATACTTCTTATAACAACATCCTAGTATATTTAGGATACTGGTGTTGTTACGAAATAAATTAATAAAAAGATTTTAGGGGGTTGGAGAAGAAAAATAAAACAAAACAACATTAGAGAAGACATTACCTCAAAATCGGGTAACTCTTTTTGATTTGATCCAAAGGATTCCTTGGGAAGAGTTATTCCAAAATTGAGGCTTCTAGGAGTAAGAGGGTGAAGTTGGGAGAGTATTTGGTCAGAGTTTGGCCGAGCCAAATGGCTTGAAAGTGTGAATGAGGTGGAAGAGGTGGGGGCCTTTTATAAGAGGAGAGGAGGGGCACTCTTGGAAAGTAAAGAAATTTTACATTATTATACAATTCTTTTAGGATTATAAAGGTTCCACACTTATATAATTCGTGTATAAGGTGATAAGGGTTCGAAATCTACCCATCCAATAGTCTTTGGACAAGTTTAATCCTTGGATTGTACATTATCTTTTCATTTTATTAAAATCGTTAAATAATGAGGTCATCGCTGCATCATAATGATGTCATAAATAATTTAATTTATTTAATGTATAAAAATTATAAAAAAATACTATGATATAGGAAATATTTTTAGATTTCCAATGACTATTTATAGTCAAAAATATGACTTGTATAACCCCATGTAAAAATTGTTTTAGTAAAACATTTCATGTTTGTGTCATTTTTTACTTTAACATTAAATAAAAGGTATTTATGTCATTTTCCAACTAAAGTGGCTCCATGGGGTCCCCAAGTTGACCCATGGATTGTCTTGGTCTGCCATGACACATCCAATGAGGTTAGGACATGTGTCAAGCTCATCTCATATTATTAAAATATTATTTTTACCTTAAACTACACTAATTACCTCTAATCGCGATTAAGAACTTAAAAGTTACTATTCACCAAAAAATTATTTTAATCTCATTGAACCACATTTTACTTCTTAATGACAACCATGTATGTTGTATTTTTGAAAATAAAATCACAGAAGTGGTAATATTTCATTTAAATGAAAAATCAGTTATTTAACTACCACTTAGTGGTTTCACTATTCATCAAAAATTGAAGTTTTTCAGAACAATGCCAAAATTTTACCCTAAGCTATAATTGATATTCCGAATTCAAAAATGATGTCTATTTTACACAATTACAAACATATAAGTTGCATTAATTAATTTTATAATTAATTCCCGCTGTCACAACAAATAGCGTGTTTTTAAGAAACAATTTATATCAAAAGATTGACAATTGTTTATGTCCAATTTCAATGTTAAATTAATTTTAATGACCACCATTGGATAAAATGGTAAAAATATATTCTAATTATACTTTAAAACCACTAAATAGTATAATTTATCACTATAAATTATTTTGATTAAAAAGGTTGTTTTTAAGTATTTTTCACTATTCATAAAAAATTAGAAGTTCTCAGAAAAATACCAAAAATTCAACATAGGCTAATTTCGATATTCCAAATCCAAAAATGAAGTCCATTTTGAAATATAAAATTTTTATAATTTTAAAAAGTGGTTATTACTATTCATAATGGCTACTTTGATTAGTCGCGGTGTTTTAGAACTCGAAGTTGCGTACAATGCAAGCCATTGCATTATTGAATGAGAAGCGTATCGTGGAAGCTCGGGGTGTTACATTATCCCCTCCTTCAATAAATTGCGTCCTTGCAATTTGAAATTTTTTTCTTTGAAAATAAAAGGTTGAAAATAGAAAATACCTTTGTGGAAAACCCACATCAGAAATAAGATTAATAAAATTTAGCCCTAATAAGAGGGAAATGGAAATAAGAAAGTCACCACCAAATTATGATCTTGATAAGGAGAACATTGGTGGAAATTAGAGACATATAATTGGAGGAAAAACATAAATATTTGTAGGGAGTGATTGAGTTCATCAATCACAATCAACTGTCAAATTGAGGGCCTCAAATCCTTCAATCTATGTTGATTTAAAATATCATCAGTTCAACAAGACATAAGGTATTAGGATAACACATTTTTTTTTTGTTTTAGTATCCCTTTACTAAAGTTTAAGAATTAATTTATTCATTGAATAAGAGATAGGTATATATATATTTATGCTTGACAATTAGAGTTTCAACCTTCAACTCATCTTTCACTCAAAAAGATAATAGAAATCAAAAATATTATACTTATCCTAATTGTATAAGGTTTCAAATATTAACACATACCATTTAGATTAGTAAAATTATTTTGTAATAACCAGGGACTTCTTGTAGGCTAGTGGTAGGAAATAAAGGCTTGTCACACTATGGTTGTGGGTTCGATTCCTGCAGCTTTGTCCGACGCGACGGGTTATGCCCCACCCTGCAGGTTGTCCTTTTCCCAAAACTATAGTATTATAATATTCCAAAAATAATCTTCATAAATTTTTTAACCTTAAACAATACTATCCAAAGATCAACTTAATCCACACCAACCTTTATAGTTATCCAAAATACCTCTGTCTAGACTTTCTCTAAAAGGTCTCTTAATTCCAAAATCAATTTATCAGATTCTCCAAACAAAGTAAAGTTTCTCTTATTGTCACATACTAAAAATATGATTACCTTCATCATATTAAAACCTTACTGAAACAACAAGTACTATAGTACAATCCTTATATATATATCACATTATTCTAATAACTAGAATATAATCCATGAGTCCAAAAGCACCAATACATTAATTATTCCGCTTCAACTGTAGTAACAGTATATGATTGTCCTTGATCCCTTGGCATTTTCTGAGGTAAGTTTCCCTAACGCTTAGGACATTCATTTGCATAATGCCCCATTTCCCTACAATTGTAGCATTCAACATTGATAGCCTCTTTCTTTCCCTTGCAATCACGCGCCTGGTGACCTTTTTCTCCACATTTATAACAAACTCCCATTCCTTTTAGGCAAGTACCAGGGTGATTCTTCCCACAATTATCACATAATGGAAAATCCTTCTTTCCCTTTTTCCCTTTATCTATCTCTTGTTCCACCGTTCTCTTCTTCTCTTACTTTACTTTGTTGTCATAAGACTTAGAGAATTCCTTTTCTGTCTTGATATCACATGATACAATATCTTCGTATGTTGAGAAAGATTGTGATACTAAATCTCTACGGAGAAATGGTTTTAACCCATCAAAGAAACAGTCAATCTTACCTCTTGGGTTACGTATATAATATGCAGCATACCTCGCCAACCTTGTAAAGTTGGCCTCATACTTTGCGACATTCTCATCCTTCTTTTGTCTCAGACTCAGAAATTGTCTTTCCATATCTGCTCGATGGTCATGAGGAAAGTATTTTTCTAAGAAAAGCTCTTTGAACTCCCTCCATTCCATATTCGATACGTCGTCATCTTCCTTTGTATTTTGAATCAACGACCACCACTGATCGGCATCTCCAGTGAGGCAGTAAACTGCCATGACAACCTTCTCCCTTTCGCTACTCCCCAAGGCATGGAATATTTTCTCTAAGGAGTTTATCCATTGCTCAGCTACCAATGGATTTGTACCCCCATTAAATGTTGGCGGTTGTTGCCTCATGAAGCGGTCTAACATTGATCCTCCACGTTGCGGATCAGGGTGCTCCATACGAGTAAGGTTATTATTCATAACCTGAGTGAGTTGTCCCAGTATGGTAATAAGTTGATCAGCACCAGTTGTATCTCCAACTCCACAATAATTATCTTGAGCAGGAGGGAAATCCCTACACGGAGTGCGTGTATTGATACGGTTTCCATTCCTTCCACTAGGCGCCATTTCTAAACAAATGCATAAACTATATTAGTTTATGAATCAAAATAAATAATTCCATACTTGTAAGATACTTAACATAAATTGAACTATTTATGGATATAATCCATAAAAATGTTTTCTTTGAGGAAGTATATACTCATAACCCTTCATAGTGGTTTGTAAAGAAAATGAGAATTATCCTAAGCATATCCCCCGGGAGTGTCGTAACCAAGAGTGCAACAAGGCCCGTTGTCGTGCACCAGTTCCCGTTCGAGTCTATCTCAAAGCGGTGTTTTTGGGTTTTACCCCTAGGTACATCTGTGCCAGAGCCGCCTCTACCTGCTCATATCCAGACAGGGATGTATTGCTCGGAAAACTCACAACATCTCTACAATACCAAAATTCTAGGAAGTTCTTCTATACTAATCCTCAAAGTCTATCTTCGGTCTATGTGCTCTAATCAGATTTTATCTAAATCTAGCTTCCAAGGTTAGTACTAAACTGCCTCTGATACCAACTGTAACGCCCCGACCCCAGCTACCCGGATTCGGTGCATTACTTCGTAACATTGGCATGATCACAAAAGATCAAGTCTCGAAAGACCGATTAGTTTAGTAGCCTTAGAAACACTAGATACATTCATAAACGTTACATTACATCATAAAGTGAAAAACTACAATAACAAAGTCTCCATAGACCACACTCATATCCTCTTCTGAAAATCCCTACAGGTCATTCATAAAATACTTCTTCACATCCTGGAAAATATTAAAACATTGAAAGGGGTGAGCTCAGATGCTCAGTAAGGATATCAATATTGCGTAAGCTTTCATAAATAAACATTAACATTTAAGGCAATGTATAACTAAAACAAAAGCCTTTTAAACATGAACTTCAACATAATATGGCAAAAGTAAAATGAGATAATGTCATTTACTTATTCACATGGATATTCTACTGGTTGAATAATCACATGCAATATCAATAACCGCTTTCATAATGATGGAATGTATAATGTCAGACTATCATAACCACGTAGCCAAGGCCTTGTGCCAAGACCACAAATAAGATTTTGTCAAGGCCTCGTTCCAAGATACTAGTTTGTCTCATGAGACCTACCGATGCATCGAGGAGCTATAGCGGGCTCCACCCGTCACTTATTAAGTCCAATACATTCCTCATATGAACAGGTTTAAACATATCATAAACCATAACATAATCACATAAAATATGCGTAAAGGAAACATAACATTTCCACATTTCAATCACAAGATATCAATACAACACATTGATATAATAAAAACCCTTTCAAAACTATTTTCAATACCAAAATAAAAGAAAATTAAAACATGATATTTATTTTTCATTTTTAAAAAATGGTAAGGCTTGTAGAGGAAGCCGAAACCCAAATAATGGCCTTGGCGGCAGAGAAGTCGTTGTCGCCGCATACGTACGACAAGAAAAATAGTCCTTTTTGTCATTTAGTAAAACACTTCATATAAAAATATTCCTTTTGAGTAAATGTAAAAGTCAAAGGGGTTTATACACCGTATAAAAGAAAGTTGTGTATAAAACCAAATATGCCTCAATGAAAAGAGATTGAGACGAAGTCCTTAAAAAGATCATTTTTAAAATAACATAGATCTATTACATGTATTCACTATATGTACACATAAAGAAAGTATAAATACGAGATAGGAGATAATAATATCATGACATAATTTGAAAGTAGGAGATTAACCCAAAGAATGGAAATTGGGTTAAGAAGTTCCCTTACCTTGCGTCCTGTCCTGACTCGACCGTTCTTTAACCTCCTAAATAATAAACTAGAGTTAATTTATATTTACTTAAGATCCTTTTTCATGTTCATTATTCCTTTTATAGCACTTATTACCATATTATGAACATTACATAATTATTTAAGTTAATAACGGTCGTTTTGTCGATCTTTGGTACTTGAGTCAAAAATAAACTTCTTATAATTACAAGTTGTTCATGTGGTAAAATATCCATTATATCCAGAATTATATTAATTATGTAGATATCATAAATATAATATATATACAGTATATACATTCATTTATAATATTACGTAACATTTAGAGGTAAGAAATGAAATACACCGTTCATGGAGACGGTAAGCCGTACATACGCATGAACGCTACTTTCATTTCTATTTCATATTTAATGGAATGAAATCATAATGATATAAATGTATAATATAATTACAGTATAATATAATATATAATATCATTTAATCTATCCTTTATACATCCCACATGTGGCATTAACGATTCACATCACTTTGAGGGGGTGGTAGTCCGCACTTCCTAAAATGAAATTATCGCGTTTACCCATAATGGAAATCATAAAGTATGTCATAAATGAGAAATACAGAAGCATAATTAAAACATAAACATATTATATATAATATATAAATATAGTGACATCTTAATGGCCACCTTTGAAGGTGTTATATGAGTGTTGAACAATCATCGTTTCGTGAGGCAGAAATTCTCCATCCACAGAAACCGTATGTTCTTCAACCATTAGATGTAGGTGTGTGTAATTTTAGCTCGAATCCTTCTTATAACAACATCCTAGTATATTGAGGATACTGGTGTTGTTACAAAAGAAATTAATAAAAAGATTTTAGGGGGTTGGAGAATAAAAATAAAACAAAACAACATTAGAGAAGACATTACCTCAAAATCGGGTAACTCTTTTTGATTTGAGCCAAAGGCTTCCTTGGGAAGAGTTCTGCCCAAAGTGAGGCTTCTAGGAGTAATAGGGGGAATTTGGGAGAGTATTTTGGCAGAGGTTGGCCAAGCCAAATGGCTTGAAAGTGTGAATGAGGTGGTAGAGGTGGGGGCCTTTTATAAGAGGAGAGGAGGGGCACTCTTGGAAAGTAAGGAAATTTTACATTATTATACAATGCTTTTAGGATTCTAAAGGTCCCGCACTTATATAATTCGTGGATAAGGTGATAAGGGTTCTAAATATACCCATACAATAGTCTTTGGACAAGTGTAAGCCTTGGATTGTACATTATCTTTTCATTTTATTAAAATCGTTAAATAATGAGGTCATCACTGCATCATAATGATGTCATAAATAATTTAATTTATTTAATGTATAAAAATTATAAAACAAATACTATGATATAGGAAATCTTTTTAGATTTCCAATGACTATTTATAGTCAAAAATATGACTTGTATAACCCCATGTAAAAATTGTTTTAGTAAAACATTTCATGTTTGTGTCATTTTTTACTTTAACATTAAATAAAAGGTATTTATGTCATTTTCCAACTAAAGTGGCTCCATGGGGTCCCCAAGTTGACCCATGGATTGTCTTGGTCGGAAATGGAACATACAATGAGGGTAGGACATGTGTCAAGCTCATCTAATATTATTAAAACATTATTTTTACCTTAAACTACACTAATTACCTCTAATCGCGATTAAGAACTTAAAAGTTACTATTCACCAAAAAATTATTTTAATCTCATTGAACCACATTTTACTTCTTAATGACAACCATGTATGTAGGATTTTTGAAAATCAAATCACAGAAGTGGTAATATTTCATTTAAACGAAAAATCAGTTATTTAACTACCACTTAGTGGTTTCACTATTCATCAAAAATTGAAGTTTTTCATAACAATGCCAAAATTTCACCCTAAGCTATAATTGATATTCCGAATTCAAAAATGATGTATATTTTACAAAATTCCAAACATATAAGTTTCATTAATTAATTTTATAATTAATTCTCGCTGTCACAACAAATAACGTGTTTTTAAGAAACAATTTATATCAAAAGATTGGCAATTGTTTATGTCTAATTTCAATGTTAAATTAATTCTAATGAACACCATTGGATAAAATGGTAAAAATATATTCTAATTATACTTTAAAACCACTAAATAGTATAATTTATCACTATAAATTATTTTGATTAAAAAGGTTGTTTTTAAGTATTTTTCACTATTCATAAAAAATTAGAAGTTCTCAGAAAAATACCAAAAATTCAACATAGGCTAATTTCGATATTCCGAATCCAAAAATGAAGTCCATTTTGAAATATAAAATTTTTATAATTTTAAAAAGTGGTTATTACTATTCATAACGACTACTTTGATTAGTCGCAGTGTTTTAGAACTCGAAGTTGCGTACAATGCAAGCCATTGCATTATTGAATGAGAAGCGTATCGTGGAAACTCGGGATGTTACAATGTATGTATGTATGTATGTATTTATGTATGTATGTATGTATGTATGTATGTATGTATGTATTTATGTATGTATGTATGTATGTATGTATGTATGTAACGCCCCGACCCCAGCTACCCGGAGTCGGTGCATTACTTCGTAACATTGGCATGATCACAAAAGATCAAGTCTCGAAAGACCAATTAGTTTAGTAGCCTTGGAAACACTAGATACATTCATAAACGTTACATTACATCATAAAGTGAAAAACTACAATAACAAAGTCTCCATAGACCACACTCATATCCTCTTCTGAAAATCCCTGCAGGTCATTCATAAAATACTTCTTCACATCCGGGAAAATATTAAAACATTGAAAGGGTGAGCTCAGATGCTCAGTAAGGATATCAATATTGCGGAAGCTTTCATAAATAAACATTAACATTTAAGGCAATGTATAACTAAAACAAAAGCCTTTTAAACATGAACTTAAATATAATATGGAAAAAGTAAAATGAGATAATGTCGTTTACTTATTCACATGGATATTCTACTGGTCGAATAATCACATGCAATATCAATAACCACTTTCATAATGATGGAATGCATAATTCTAGACTATCATAACCACGTAGCCAAGGCCTCGTGCCAAGACCACAAATAATATTTTGTCAAGGCCTCGTGCCAAGACACTAGTTTGTCTCATGAGACCTACCGATGCATCGAGGAGCTATAGCGGGCTCCACCCGTCACTTATTAATTCCAATGCATTCCTCATATGAACAGGTTTAAACATATCATAAACCATAACATAATCACATAAAATATGCATAAAGGAAACATAACATTTCCACATTTCAATCACAAGATATCAATACAACACATTGATATAATAAAAACACTTTCAAAACTATTTTCAATACCAAAATAAAAGAAAATTAAAACATGATATTTATTTTTCATTTTTAAAAAATGGTAAGGCTTGTAGAGGAAGCCGAAACCCAAATAATGGCCTCGGCGGTGGAGAAGTCGTTGTCGCCGCATACGTACGACAAGAAAAACAGTCCTTTTTGTCGTTTAGTAAAACACTTCGTATAAAAAGATTCCTTTTGAGTAAACGTAAAAGTCAAAGGGGTTTATACACCGTATAAAAGAAAGTTGTGTATAAAACCAAATGTGCCTCAATGAAAGTAGATTGAGACGAAGTCCTTAAAAAGATCATTTTTAAAATAACATAGATCTATTACGTGTATTCACTATATTTACACATAAATAAAGTATAAATACGAGATAGGACATAATAATATCATGACATAATTTGAAAGTAGGAGATTAACCCAAAGAATGGAAATTGGGTTAAGAAGTTCCCTTACCTTGCGTCCTGTCCTGACTCGACCGTTCTTTAACCTCCTGAATAATAAACTAGAGTTAATTTCTATTTACTTAAGAACCTTTTTCATGTTCATTATTCCTTTTATACCACTTATTACCATGTTATGAACATTATGTAATTATTTAAGTTAATAATGGTCGTTTTGTCGATCTTTGGTACTTGAGTCAAAAATAAACTTCTTATAATTAAAAGTTGTTCATGTGGTGAAATATGCATTATATCCAGAATTATATTAATGATGTAGATATCATAAATATCATATATATACAGTATATACATTCATTTATAATATTACGTAACATTTAGAGGTAAGAAATGAAATGCACCGTTCATGGAGACGGTAAGCCGTACGTACGCATGAACGCTACTTTCATTTCTATTTCGTATTTAATGGAATGAAATCATAATTATATAAATGTATAATATAATTCCAGTATAATATCATATATAATATCATTTGCTCCATCCTTTATACATCCCACATGTGGCATTAACGATTCACATCACTTTGAGGGGGCGGTAGTCCGCACTTCCTAAAATGAAATTATCGCGTTTACCCATAATGGAAATCATAAAGTATGCCATAAATGAGAAATAAAGAAGCATAGTTAAAACATAAACATATTATATATCATATATAAATATAGTGACATATTAATGGCCACCTTTGAAGGTGTTATATGAGTGTTGAACAATCATCGTTTCGTGAGGCAGAAATCCGCCATCCACAGAAACCGTATGTTCTTTAACCATTAGATGTAGGTGTGTGTAATTGTAGCTCGAATACTTCTTATAACAACATCCTAGTATATTTAGGATACTGGTGTTGTTACGAAATAAATTAATAAAAAGATTTTAGGGGGTTGGAGAAGAAAAATAAAACAAAACAACATTAGAGAAGACATTACCTCAAAATCGGGTAACTCTTTTTGATTTGATCCAAAGGATTCCTTGGGAAGAGTTATTCCAAAATTGAGGCTTCTAGGAGTAAGAGGGTGAAGTTGGGAGAGTATTTGGTCAGAGTTTGGCCGAGCCAAATGGCTTGAAAGTGTGAATGAGGTGGAAGAGGTGGGGGCCTTTTATAAGAGGAGAGGAGGGGCACTCTTGGAAAGTAAAGAAATTTTACATTATTATACAATTCTTTTAGGATTATAAAGGTTCCACACTTATATAATTCGTGTATAAGGTGATAAGGGTTCGAAATCTACCCATCCAATAGTCTTTGGACAAGTTTAATCCTTGGATTGTACATTATCTTTTCATTTTATTAAAATCGTTAAATAATGAGGTCATCGCTGCATCATAATGATGTCATAAATAATTTAATTTATTTAATGTATAAAAATTATAAAAAAATACTATGATATAGGAAATATTTTTAGATTTCCAATGACTATTTATAGTCAAAAATATGACTTGTATAACCCCATGTAAAAATTGTTTTAGTAAAACATTTCATGTTTGTGTCATTTTTTACTTTAACATTAAATAAAAGGTATTTATGTCATTTTCCAACTAAAGTGGCTCCATGGGGTCCCCAAGTTGACCCATGGATTGTCTTGGTCTGCCATGACACATCCAATGAGGTTAGGACATGTGTCAAGCTCATCTCATATTATTAAAATATTATTTTTACCTTAAACTACACTAATTACCTCTAATCGCGATTAAGAACTTAAAAGTTACTATTCACCAAAAAATTATTTTAATCTCATTGAACCACATTTTACTTCTTAATGACAACCATGTATGTTGTATTTTTGAAAATAAAATCACAGAAGTGGTAATATTTCATTTAAATGAAAAATCAGTTATTTAACTACCACTTAGTGGTTTCACTATTCATCAAAAATTGAAGTTTTTCAGAACAATGCCAAAATTTTACCCTAAGCTATAATTGATATTCCGAATTCAAAAATGATGTCTATTTTACACAATTACAAACATATAAGTTGCATTAATTAATTTTATAATTAATTCCCGCTGTCACAACAAATAGCGTGTTTTTAAGAAACAATTTATATCAAAAGATTGACAATTGTTTATGTCCAATTTCAATGTTAAATTAATTTTAATGACCACCATTGGATAAAATGGTAAAAATATATTCTAATTATACTTTAAAACCACTAAATAGTATAATTTATCACTATAAATTATTTTGATTAAAAAGGTTGTTTTTAAGTATTTTTCACTATTCATAAAAAATTAGAAGTTCTCAGAAAAATACCAAAAATTCAACATAGGCTAATTTCGATATTCCAAATCCAAAAATGAAGTCCATTTTGAAATAGGCTAATTTCGATATGTATGTATGTATGTATGTATGTATGTATGTATGTATGTATGTATGTATGTATGTATGTATGTATGTATGTATGTATGTATGTATGTATGTATGTATGTATGTATGTATGTATGTATGTATGTATGTATGTATGTATGTATGTATGTATGTATGTATGTATGTATGTATGTATGTATGTATGTATGTATGTATGTATGTATGTATGTATGTATGTATGTATGTATGTATGTATGTATGTATGTATGTATGTATGTATGTATGTATGTATGTATGTATGTATGTATGTATGTATGTATGTATGTATGTATGTATGTATGTATGTATGTATGTATGTATGTATGTATGTATGTATGTATGTATGTATGTATGTATGTATGTATGTATGTATGTATGTATGTATGTATGTATGTATGTATGTATGTATGTATGTATGTATGTATGTATGTATGTATGTATGTATGTATGTATGTATGTATGTATGTATGTATGTATGTATGTATGTATGTATGTATGTATGTATGTATGTATGTATGTATGTATGTATGTATGTATGTATGTATGTATGTATGTATGTATGTATGTATGTATGTATGTATGTATGTATGTATGTATGTATGTATGTATGTATGTATGTATGTATGTATGTATGTATGTGTTCCATAACCAACCCCTTTATATCTTATGTCACGATTTGAAATCAATGAACCCCTATAAAACTAATGATCCTCATGAATTATCCATAATTACTAAACACATCAAAAGTATAACATTTGGAAAATCCAAAATTATCTAGGGTTTAGTGTTGTGTAATCTGTTTATACATAAGGGTGTATATAAATAATTGTGTTTTTAAATAAAATCTTTTCATATTTCAAAGACAACATTTTCCATTCATTCTTAAAAATAATTGGAAAATCTAAATTAGATTCCTCCTATAATTTTTGTGGTTTTCCACTCCTATATACATATGTCTAAAGTGGGAAAATGAGTTTTTTCATAAAAAGATTCATCAACTTGTTTCAAAGAAGAATTAACTTTATGTTAAGAAAGTGGGTGTATCTACCCACATGTGTTATGTCAAGATTCTTCTAATTATGAAAAAAAATTATATGAATATATATATATGTATGACATAATTATTTTCATAAATATTAAATGGTAAAAGTTATGTTTTAGTAAGTGGTGTGGTTGATTGACATGCTTTTCAATTTTTAACATTGTGATTAATTAATTGAGAAATACCCTTGTGGTATGTTAATACATGAACATGTGAGTATTGGGTGTTTAGAAAAATATGTGTTTAATACTTCAAATGAATATTTTTTTTACCCTAAATTATTTATGTATTCAATCCATGATGAATTTCCTTTATGCATTTTTTTAACCTAAAATTTTTACTCTCATAATAAGAATTTTAGAATTTAAGGGTTATAATTTTATGTGACAAACCTGTATTTTATGTGATTTAGTTATTGTCATGTGGTATAATCTTCTTATCATACTTTTCATTTATTTCCATAGCCATGAAATTGTTAGTATTGTTATTAACACTTATATGAATGACTCACTTTGTATATGTAAATGCTAAAGAATGTAATCAAACAAACTCAAATGTCATTTTATGGAATAAAGAATCTAAATTATTCAAAGTGGTATGGGACACTTTGAATAATATGAAATGAGAAATTAAATTATTCAAAGTGGTACGGGACACTTTGAATAATATGAAATGAGAAATTAAGTAATATGTGACACTTTGATTGTTAATTGATGATTAATTTAATAAATCAAAGTGGTTTGATGCAATTTGATTTAAATAAATGAGGAATGAATTGGACTTAGTATGTGATGGTTGGGGCCCGCTATAGCACCTCGATGCATCGGTAGGTCTCATTAGACAACTAGACGTGGAATTGGCTGAGGCCTTTCCCAAATTGATTTATAGTCTTGGCACGAGGCATTGATAGAGAGTTTATGGTCTTGGAATGAGGCCATGATGCAGTCCGGTGTATACACTTCCCTCATTATGTTTATGAAATTTAATTAACCATGTGAGTATTCAACTAGTAGAATATTCATGGTTAAAGATCTTGTACTTATGAGAATCAAAATAAGTAAATGCTTATGGTATAATTTTTATTCAGCATTCAGAGATTTTGTCACGACCCGTCCCGGTGGGGCCCGAGCCGCAACTCCCCAAGCCTGCCTCCAATAGGTCAGGGGCTGGTGACTAGCACCGCGTAGGCATGCTACTAACATGGGAGGCATTTCCTATAAACCTGTACACATGCACACACATCTCCAAGCCCACAAATCTGAAAAGTAAAAACTACTAAAGTTGGAAAAAGCATGCATACACTAAAAACCCAACCAATAGAGTATGAAAGGGAAGTAAAGTACAGTAAAGTAAAACCCTGGGCCAAAAGTAAAATCTCACCAAAAGAAAGTCTGTAAAAAAGTCCAACCTGTAGAGAAAGGTACTGGGACTGCAACCCGTCGCCAAAGGAACACACCTCAGTCTGTCTGATCTCACTGAGCACCGTCCGGTCCTGGTCCGCCTAGAATCCTGTCAAAAGCCCGCTTGTCTTCACAAGACACGACACGTGCGGGAAAAGCCCGTGCATGGGTGAGTATAACAATACCCAGTAGGACACCCCGAAAACCACAAAGGAAATACAACAAAGGAAAAATACCACAAATAATGGTACAGTCATCTCTACACATTATATGTCTAAGGAACATATAACAAGAATATCCAAATATACTCATACACAAACGACCATCACGAAACCACCACTAAGATCCAGCTTGAAGATTCCACTAAGCATACAACCGGGAGAATACACTCTTAGGTCTGAAGAGAGAGATACGGAGTACTCATTCCGGGAGAACACACTCCACGAGTACCTTGAGAACATGATGCTCGGGTGAGGATCACAACCAAGTTATGGTGTGATTCCGACAACTCAGTCGGAGCTAATCCACTAAGCATAGGATCGACGCCCGAGTAAAGTTGGTCACGTCGATACCAAGAACTCTACCTAGGGTTCTGGGAATGAATAGAGGATCCGACTCTAAGTCTCACAGAGGGGATTCCAACAACTCTATTCAGGAAGTCCTGCTGAAGGGATCATAATCCTGTATATTAGGAAATGATACCGGAAACCTTCAGGAGAAAGGCCAAGGGTACGGACCCTAAGATGGCTAGTCCAAGTCACAGAAGACAAGTGTCTCAAGCCATGAAGAAAAAGGTTACACGGCGTGTAGTATGGTTACACGCCGTATTCCTTGACCCTGGGTACTGCCCGTGTAAATGGCCCATGTCATTCATTCAATCCATGAAAAACCAAACTACACGGTGTGTAGAAAAGTACACACCGTGTTTCTTGACCCCAGGTACTGCCCGTGTAACCGGCCTGTGTTATTCGGCTTGTCGGATAGAAAGAAACTACACGGCGTGTAGAAGAATCACACGTCGTGTCCGAGCACCTGGGCTCACTCTGTGTAAGCTGGACATGTGCCCGTACACGGTCTCTGCCCGTGTCTGTGTCGCCTTCCCGTGTACCAGTACACGGGGTATACCGTGTATCTGGCCGGGTCTGGCTGGGGAGGGGTATACACGGTGTGTCCTTGTCCGTGTACCCTTCCCGTGTCCGTGTACTCCCGAAGTACACGCCAGGTCATTCACCGACGAACACACTCCGTGTAGCCCATACTACACGGCGTGTAGTCGGGATTTTTCCAGAAACGTCGTCTTCCTCCACACGCCTCGGCTGATCCTCCGGACTTCGATTCAGCCATCTGTTTTCCGTGAAACTCAAGATGCTGGATCGCCTCATCATCGTGATTCTGAATCCATGGGTTTTGGGCCTTTAATCGGCTACAAAATCCAATTCCGGTCACCCGTGTGGAAATCATTCGAAGAACGATTTCTTCCAATCCACTTTGATTCGTCCTTCGCCACTGCAGATGCACCTCCATAGGGTCGTACCGATGCCAGATCTTCAATTTGGGACCGTTGCATCACACAACGGGTGCGCAACGATCCTTCGTTCATATCCCCGTGAAGAACGCGTAGAACACGACGAAGAACGCGAGAATTTTGGGAAGAAGAACACAATAAATCGAGAGGGATGAACCTTGATCGATGTTCGTGTCGATCTTGGTTTGTCACCGTTATAAGGTTGAACGAAAACCAAACAATCTCAAGAATCAAATCCCACGTTTTCTGCAAATATCCCATCCCGCAAGAACGATCGATCTGTGGGCTAATCTGTTCATGGATTAGTCCGCGTTCATCGTTGAAATCAAAAATGGGGAAGAATAAAATCATAACGACAACCTACTTGGATCCCAACATTCATTGGCGAAGATCTGGTCGTCACGTCATCGTCGCCGACAAAATCCTTCAAGAATGTCGCCGCCGCGTTGGGGGTTTCCTCCAGAGCTTTCCCAGAGCCTCTAGGGGAAAATCAGGGTTATGGGGATTGTAACCCTGATCCCCTGTGTAATATCTATTTAAAAGACAAGATATATTTGACATAACAAGGTTTAAATAAAATATTTTAATTAAATATTTTATTATTATTGCGTCCAAAAACCAGATTTCACCACAGACCTGCGCCGGCCGATGTTAGGCCTCGCCTTAGCTAAAATCGATGTTCTGAACACAACGGTGCCCTTGGATTTTTGATCTGAGCACCCATTTGGGAGTTATTTCACTTTTTCAGAAAAACCTCATGTGTGTGTAATTTAATTATTAAATTAAATTCAAACATTTGTTCTGGGCTCACTGGGCCTCGGAACTGTATACCGTCTCAGATCCTGGTCTCAAATTAATTCCCATATAATATTAAAATAATACATGGAAAAATTTGGGACATTACATCACACCCACCTTAGGGATTTTACGTCCCCGAAAATCCAAAACAAGGGCTACTCAAAAATATGTGGGTACTGCACGCGAATATGAGCCCCCCGCTCCCATGTGCTCTCTTAGAGATTCTCGTGCTGTCACCAGACACGCACCAAGGGAATAGCTCATCCACGAAGGATCTTCTCCTACCGATCCTCGATCTCCACTAGGTACTCAGTAAAGGTCGCTCCATCGTTGATGTCTAGCTCTCCCCAGTCGATGACGTGCGATGGATCATGCACGTACCTCCGTAGTTGCGACACATGGAAGACGTTGTGTACCCAGTCCATCTGAGGAGGTAGAGCCAAGCGATACGCCACCTCTCCAACTCTACTTAGAATCTGAAAAGGGTCAATGAACCTCGGAGATAGCTTGCTGCCTCGGCCAAATCTCCATAATCCCCGTCGATGTGAGACCAGAAGGAACACATGGTCTCCTTCCTCAAACTCCAAGGGCCTCTGCCTCCTGTCAGCATAAGACTTTTTCCGACTTTGTGCAGTCTTCATTTGCTCCTGGATGACCTGCACCTTCTGTAAAGACCCGTAAAATTCAAGGAAATTTTTTTTTTCTCCAAAACCGGCCCCCACGTGGGGGCCGTTTTGTTGCAAAGGCGCGGCACAAAGGCCGCGCCGCCTTCAATCAGCGGGGGCTTAGCCCCCGCGTGCCGCCACCTTGCGGCGACAGGCCGCCGCGGCCCCCGCGGCCTCCGCGCCGCCGGACCGCCCCAGGGGGGGGTCGGGCCGGGTCGGCCCGGACCCGGACCCCCCGTTTCGAACCAGTTCCGGTCTTTTGGCCATATCTTGAGCCTCGGACCTCCGAATGACGAACCGTCTGCAGCAACGCGATCCTTGGATCGAGACGGTCGTTTTGGTATATCGCACTCAAGGTTTCGGTTTTCATTGAGTTCGGCCGGGTTGGTTCGTTCACGAAACCAACCGGGCCTTCGGAGCGGAAACGCTCATATCTTGAGCTACGGACGTCCGATTGACGTGCCGTCAGTCGCGTTGTGTTCCTCTTAGTGAGATGGATCTTTTGGCATACTCCGCTCGAGGTTTGAACGCAGGTGGAGTACGGTCGGGTTGGTTTTTCCTTAAAAACCAACCGGGCCCCGGGGACGAAAATGCCAATAACTCTCAGACCGGGCGTCTGATCGACGCGCCGTCTGTTGCGTTGAGTTCCTGTTGACGATAC
This sequence comes from Viscum album, assembly GCA_963277665.1. Classification (NCBI taxonomy): domain Eukaryota; kingdom Viridiplantae; phylum Streptophyta; class Magnoliopsida; order Santalales; family Viscaceae; genus Viscum; species Viscum album. The sequence continues at coordinate 47,536,738 of OY728152.1, read as the reverse complement.
GGAACTTTTGGATACATCAACTCTGGTCTTTGTGACAGTTGATGTATCAGCCTCTCGGCTCGTGGAGCGGACCCTCCGAACGAGCTTGCTATGTGCGGGAACCCTAGTGCTGGCTGCGACTGTTCTACTGCTACGACTACTACTGCTACTGTGACTGCGACGACGATAGTACAGAGATCCTGTGTGGATTCGACGACGACGACTTCAGCACTCAGCGATCCTACGTGGATCAGTGCTACAGGTCCTGTGTGGGCCCGATCCTGTGTGGGTCCTTGCGCTCAGCGGTTCTGTGTGAGCCAGCGCCTACAGGTCCTGTGTGGGCCCGATCCTGTGTGGGTCATAGCGGGGGTTAGTTACCTATCGATCCTTCGTGGGTCCAACGACTTAGATGGATCAGTGATCATCTTTATCGTCCTTGAAGAAGAATACCTGTGTGAGCTGAATCCTATTGCTTTCCTGTGGGGAATACGTTTACTTTCCTGTGTGGACTGAGTTGTACTTGGGCTTGGAGGTTAGAGCGTATTTGAATTGATGACTTAGGTATATGTATGGGAATATACCTAAGCAGAGTCGGTTATTACTTCGTGATTGTTACTTTTCTTCGTGGTTTATCCTTTGTGGATTTGAGAGACCTTCAGGGGTCTCGGGGTCCCTACTGAGTAGCTTATACTCACCCCTGCACGGGCTTTGCCCGCACTACGTTGTGTTGGTTGCAGACGACGACAGCGTTGACCTTAGCTGAGGCTTGCAGAGCGGGACGGTACCCGGAGGTGGACCACTGGGCGGGACGTGCACGGAGCGGACGGCGGGACCCGTGGAGCAGAGAAGCTATCTGTACCCACCCTTCAGGTGGGATTTCCAGTGGACAGCTCGGTGTAGCGGCTTTTACTTTTCAGTTGTTGTTTTCCCTTTAGAGTTGTACTTTACTTTTAGTTTGGGTTTTTATTCTGGCCCATTTACTTTTCCGCACTTTCAGTTGTACTCTGCTTTGTTTAGTGTTTACTTTCCGCTTGCTTACTCTGTGGTGTTTGTTACTTTTCAAAGGCAATGCCTTCCCTTTTTTTTACCGGGATTTACACCTTGGTGCTAGTCGCCAGCCCCTGGCCTATGGAAGGCGGGCTTGGGGTAGTCACGGCACGGACCCCGAGGGCGGGTCGTGACACCTTCTCTATAGCCGCTCTCACCATCTCTGGGCCCATGAGTGCTGACTCTCCCAGGTCAGTCCAGCAAAGTGGCGACCTGCAAGGTCGCCCGTATAGAGCCTCTAATGGTGCCATACCAAAATTGGAATGATAACTGTTGTTATAAGAAAATTCCACCAATGGTAGGTGATCCTCCCAGCTACGACCGAAGTCAAGTATGCAAGCTCATAACATATCCTCCAAGACTTGGATGGTCCGCTCTGTCTGACCATCAGTCTGGGGATGAAACATTGTGCTCAAGTGTAACTGAGTCCCAAAAGCTTCCTGAAATCCCTTCCACAACCAGGATGTGAAATGAGCATCACGATCTGAGACGATCATAGATGGTACTCCATGAAGTCGAACTATCTCCTGCACGTAGAGGCGTCCCAATCTCTCTATTGAACTCTGCTCCTGTATGGCTAGGAAGTGGGCCGACTTGGTGACTCGATCAACGATCACCCAGATGGCATCGTGTCCCCTGGATGTTCATGGTAAACCCATCATGAAGTCCATGGATATCCCATCCCACTTCCACTCTGGCACCTCAAGGGGCTGAGCCAAACCTGCTGGAACCTGGTGCTCAGACTTTACTTGCTGACAAGTAAGGCACTGAGAAACAAACTCTTCCACACTCTTCTTCATTCCTGGCCACCAGAACTGACGTCGGAGGTCTTGGTACATCTTTTCCACGCCTGGATGCACCTCCAAATGGGATGTATGGAACTCCCTCAGAACCTCCTCCCGCAACGTCATTGGTACTACCGTGCACCCTCTGAAAAGGACAACATGCTCCCCACCTTATGAATATCCATCAGCAGCATCACCTGTGGATATATGAGCACGTAGAGTCTCACAGATAGCATCCTCGCGTTGTGCTTCCCTGACTCGCTGTAAGAGTGGAGGGATAACAACCATCGACTGAAGGTAAGCTCCCTCATCTCCATCCACGAAGGACAACTGCAAAGAGGCCAACTGCCTTGTCACCTCATCCAACAACTGCGAACTGAATTTTCTACTAAGAGCATCTGCCACTACGTTCCCCTTCCCAGGAGTATAAACGATCTCAAAGTCATAATCCTAGAGGAACTCAAGCCATCTCCTCTGTCTCAAATTCAGATCCTTCTGAGAAAAGATATATCTTAGACTCTTGTGATCAGAGTAGACGGTAAACCACTTTCCCATAAAGTAGTGCCTCCACATCTTCAATGAAAAGACTACCACTTCCAACTCGAGATCATGGGTCGCATAGTTCTGCTCATGTGGTCTCAACTGACTTGATCCATAAGCAATCACTACTTGCCTCTGCATCAGGACACAACCAAGCTCGGTTCCTGATGTGTCGCAGAACACTACGTACTTGACACCCTCCTCCGGTAATCTCAAGATCAGGGTGCTCGTCAGACTCTGTCTCAACCGTTGGAAAGCCTGTTGGCACCTCTCGGTACACACGAAAGACTGTCCCTTTCAGGTCAAAGCTGTCATGGGTGCTGCAATCCTAGAGAAATCATGGATGAATCTCCGATAGTATCCTTCCAACCCAAGGAAACTCCGCACCTCCGTCACACTCCGGTGTGGCTCCCATGCTAACGCTGCCCCCACCTTTGCTGGGTCCACTGCTACACCATCCGTTGAGATAACGTGACCCAGAAAGTGGACCTCCTATAACTAGAATTGACACTTCGAGAGTTTCCCATACAACTGGTGCTCTCGAAGTGTGTCCAGAACCATCCTTAGGTGTCTCGTGTGCTCCTCCTCGGACGCAAATTACACAAGGATATCATCGATGAAGACCACTACAAACCGGTCTAAATAGGGATGAAAGATCCGGTTCATGAATCCCATGAACACTTCCAGGGCGTTCGTCACGCCGAAGGGCATCACCAAGTACTCATAGTGACCGTAGTGACATCTAAAAGCCATCTTCGGTATATCCTCCTCCCGTAATCGCAACTGGTGATAGCCTGATCGTAAATCAACCTTCGAGAACCACCGTTCCCCTCTCAACTGGTCGAAGAGGTCATCGATCCTCGGTAGTGGATACCGATTCTTCACGGTAACCTGATTTAAGCACCAGTAATCCACACACAGCCTCAAGCTCTCATCCGCCTTCTTGGAAAATAGCACTGGGTCCGCCCAGGGTGAAACGCTGAGTCTCACAAAGCCCTTCTTCTGCAAGTCGTCCAACTGGATCCTCAGCACACAAAGCTTTGTAGGATCCATCCGATAAGCTGATGCTGATATCGGGGTCGTCCCAGGTTGCAACTCAATGCAGAAATCTATCTCCCGATGGGGAGGTAGCCCGGGGACATCCTCCGGAAAGACGTCCTCATACTCATCCACCACTACTAGAAACTGGAAACTCGTAACATCTGTCGCGCCAAGGGCTAGGCTAGCCAAATGATGTGAAATCGGTTGTGCCCTCTTATGCACGAGTCCATCCTACGCTGCCTGGGTATCTCTTTCACTGACAAAAGAGAACCTCATCCCATCACTGCAGACACACTGCACCCTTCGCCTAAAAAAATCAATCTGGGCATGACCTGTGGATAGCTAATCCATACCAAGAATGACATCGTAAGGCCTCGACGCTACCACCAAGTGGTTCCAACCGAAACTATCACCTCCAAGGGTCGGGTCACACTGCCTGCAAAGGTGTGTGATCTCTGAATCTTCTCCAGTCGGTGTTTCTAAGCGTAAGGGTCGAGTCAATGGCTCAACTGGAATCTCAAGGTCTCAAACAAGATAAGCATCCAGAAAGGAATGACTAGCACCTGTGTCTATCAATACGGCAGCCAAAGTAGAAAAGACACAGATTGTACCTCTAATCATTCCGAGAGTACCTAGGTCATAAGCCTCTGCCGCCTGCAACTGTCCCTAACTCTGTCCACTAGCTCCCTGAGCCTGGGGTGGACCTCCTGGGGGTGGTGGTGGTAACAGGTCAAAACGTCGACCACCTCCAGCTGCTCTCCCAGCTCCTCTGCCACATCCACCGCCTCATGGATCTGCCTTCTCCACATGTTGCCTCTACCTCGGTGGTCCATCCACTTCTCCCGTGTCAGTAGTATGGTGAGTCGGACAATCTCGAGCGAGATGTCCCCTGCCGTCACATGAGTAACATCGCCTCTCTCGAGGCTAGTTGGATACACCCTGTGAACCCTATACGGCTGACCCCCTGCCCTAGGATCTCCTCTAAAAACGTCTCCCACGCCTGGGTCCCTGACGTCGGATCTCTGCCGTCGAGGTCTCTGCTCTAGCTTTCCCACTACTGACAATTGTCGGCTGTCCCTGCTCCGCCAGGAAGCTCTCGACCACCAAAGCCCGCTCGAGCACCCCAGCATAAGTAGGAATACTCATAGGGATGATTCTAGCTTGGATATCTCTGCGCAATCCCCACTCGAAATTCCAAGCTCTGAAGTACTAATCTCTGACCATATCCATCGAGTACCGTGAGAGGTCGGTAAACCTCGATGAATAGTCATCCATCGTCATGGTTCCCTGCTGGAGCTGAAGAAGATCCTGTATGTGTACTTCTCTCAGGGTAACTGGTGAAAACTCCTCTCTGAAGAGAGGCTCAAACTTCGACCATGCAAGTGTCACCTCGTCGTGAGTCTGGACAACTAAACTCCACCATCGTCCTGCCGAGCCCTACAGAAAGCTCACTGCCAGGATCACCATCTGGTCTACTGGTGTCCTGACCAAACGGAAGACTCTGGTCACTGCCTCAAGCCAGTCCTCTGCTGCCTGAGGGTCAGGATCACCTCAAAACCTGAGGGGTATCTGTCTTTGAAACTTGTGGAGTGCGCTCAGCCTGCGCTCCTCCTCCACTGGTACAGCAGGCGCTAAACACTGCCCCACAGGTGGTGGAATAACTGGCAGCCACCTGGTGGTAGAACTGGGGGATCTGGTCCCTGTATCGAAGCTTCATCACTGAGGGGGTCATCCTCGTGATCGAGCTGCTGGATCCTAGCAGGTGCGCGTCGCGGAGACATCCTGTTTAAGAAACAAGATGTATCATAGTCAATGAGTATATCTGGAGAGCTAAGTCAAGAAGGACATGGAATCAACAACCCATTCCTATATGATGCATGTACCATTATTTTCCCCCATGCAACTAGTTTTTTCATGTTCCGAGTTGAAAAACAAGTTATCAGAGTCCTGGTGTATGGATACATCGGCCGCCGCACCAACACTGGGGTCCCTGGCCTGAGAGACGAACTTGAAACACTTAACACTGTTGACCCAAACCAACTCACAGACTCTCGGTCCTAAGGTAGAACCGACCACCTCTGATACCACTCTGTCACGACCCATACCGGTGGGGCCTGAGCCGCAACTTCCCAATCCCACCTCCAATAGGCCAGGGGCTGGTGACTAAAACCGAGTAGGCATGCTACTAACATGGGAGGCATTGCCTATAAACCTGTACACACACACATACATATATAAACCCACAAAGATGAAAAGTAAAAACTACTAAAGATGGAAAAATCATGCATACACTAAAAACCCAACCAATAGAGTATGACAGGGAAGTAAAGTACAATAAAGTAAAACCCTGGGCCAAAATTACAATCCCACCAAAAGAAAGTCTGCAACAAAGTCCAACCTGTAGAGAAAGGTACTGGGACTGCAACCTGTCACCGAAGGAACACACCTCAGCCTGTCTGATCTCACTGAGCACTGTCCGGTCCTGGTTTTCCTAGAATCCTCTCAAAGGCTCGATCATCTGCACAAGACACGACACGTGCGGGAAAATCCCATGTAGGGGTGAGTATAACAATACCCAGTAGGACACCCCGAAAACCACAAAGGAAATACAACAAAGGAAAAATACCACAAATAAAGGTATAGTCATCTCTAAACAGTATATGTCTATGAAACATATAACAATAATATCCAGATATACTCATACACAGACGACCATCACGAAACCACCACTAAGATCCAGCTTGAAGATTCCACTAAGCATACAATCGGGAGAACACACTCCTAGGTCTAAAGAGAGAGATACAGAGTACTCGTTCCAGGAGAACACACTCCACAAGTACCTTGAGAACATGATGCTCAGGTGAGGATCACAACCAATTCATGGGGTGATTCCGACAACTCAGTCTGAGCTAATCCACTAAGAAGAGGATCGGTGCCCGAGTAAAGTTGGTCACGTCAATACCAAGAACTCTACCTAGGGTTCCAGGACTGAATAGAGGATCTAGCTCTAAGTCTCACAGAGGGTATTCCAACAACTCTATTCAGGAAGTCCTGCTGAAGGGATCATACTCCTGTATATTAGGAAATGATACTGGAAACCTTCAGGAGAAAGGTCAAGGGTACAGACCCTAAGAAGGCTAGTCCAAGTCATGGAAGACAAGTGGATCAATCCATGAAGAAAAAGGTTACACAGTGTGTAGTATGGTTATATGCCATTTTCCTTGACCCTGGGTACTGCCCGTGTAAACGGCCCGTGTCATTCGTTCAAGCCATGAACAACCAAACTACACGGCATATAGAAAAGTACACGCTGTGTTCCTTGACCCTGGGTACTGCCCGTGTAACTTTCCCATGTCATTAGGCTTGTCGGATAGAAAGAAACTACATGACGTGTAGAAGAATCACACATCGTGTCCGAGCACCTGGGCTCGCTCCGTGTACGCTGGCCATGTGCCCGTACACAGTCTATGCCTGTGTCTGTGTCCCCTTCCCGTGCACCAGTACACGGGGTATCCTGTGTATCTGGTCGGGTCTGGCCGGGGAGGGGTATACATGGGGTGTCCTTGTCCTTGTACCCTTCCCATGTCTGTGTACTCCCGGAGTACATGCCAGGTCGTTCGCCGACGAACACACGCCGTGTAGCCCATACTACACGGCGTGTAGTCAGGATTTTTCCAGAAACGCCGTCTTCCTCCACGCGCCTCGGCTGATCCTTCGGACTTCGATTCAGCCATATGTTTTCCATGAAACTCAAGATACAGGATCGCCTCGTCATCGTGATGCCGAATCCATGGGTTTCGGGCCTTCAATCGGCTCCAAAATCCGATTTCGGTCACCCGTGCGGAAATCGTTCGAAGAGAGATTTCTTCCAATCCGCTTTGATCCATCCGTCTCCACCGCAGCCGCACCTCCGTAGGGTCTTATAGATGCCATATCTTCAATTTGGGACCTTTTAATCGCACAACGGGTGCGCAAAGATCCGTCGTTCATATCCCTGTGAAGAACGCGTAGAACGCGACGAAGAATGCGAGAATTTTGGGAAGAAGAACACAATAAATCGAGAGGTAAAAACCTCGATCGATGTTCATGTCGATCTTGGTTCGTCGCCATTATAAGGTTGAACGAAAACCAAACAATCTCAAGAATCAAATCCCATTTTTTCCGCAAATATCCCATTCCACAAGAACGATCGATCCGTGGGCTAATTTGTTCATGGATTAGTCTGTGTTTGTCGTGGAAATAAAAAACAAGGAAGAATAAAATCATAACGACATCCTACTTGGATCCCGGTGTTCATTGTCAAAGATATGGTCGTCGCATCGTCGTCGCCGACGAAATCCATCAAGAATGTCGCCGCTGCGTTGGGGGTTTCCTCCCGAGATTTCCCAGAGCCTCCAGGGGAAAATCAGGGTTATGGGGATTGTAACCCTGATCTCCTGCGTAATCTCTATTTAAAAGATAAGAGATATTTGACGTAACAAGGTTTAAATAAAATGTTTTAATTAAATATTTTATTACTATTGCGTCCAAAAACCAGATTTCACCACCAACCTGCGCCGACCGATGTTAGGCCTCGCCTTAGGTAAAATCGATGTTCTGAACGCAATAGTGCCCTCTGATTTCTGATCCGAGCACCCGTTCGGGAGTTATTCCACTTTTTTAGGAAAACCACACGCGCGTGTAATTTAATTATTAAATTAAATTCAAGCATTTTTTATGGGATCACTGGGCCTCGGAATTGCACGTCGTCTCAGAGCCTGGTCTCGAATTAATTCTCATATAATATTAAAATAATACATGGAAAAATCCAGGACATTACAGATTTATCATCCAGATTATGTTTTATAGTTAGTGTGGAAATAAATTGAAGATATTATTTTATGCACAACTCTGATCATGTATTACTCTCAGTTGTAAATTTGGTACTTGCACTTTTGCATGTCACACTTATTAAAGTTAGAATGACTCTTGTTTTATATGATTCACACCCTATATTTTGTATGAGAATGCTTATGTTTCGAACATGTATCATTGTGACCCTATTAGTAATCCTTGAAATGTTCACTTATAATTCTTGGAAAAAATGTTATGTTATGGTTCATGTATTTTAGCTTTCCTTACAAAATTTTTTTATGGATAATTTTAAAGGAATGTTTTCAAGTGGTTCTAATTGAAATGTTATTTTATTTTAAAACCCCTTACAGGGCATTCGTATGCTCACCCTACATTTTAACTTAAATTTTACAGGTTTAGTATATTTGAGATACACTGTTTGGTGGAAGCTTCATGGAGATTATTTTCCCTTATAGTTTTGAAGGAATTGTAATAATTGTATCTGGTTCTCCAGGACCTAAACCAAAAAGATCTTATTTAGTGGAACATGATGTGTAATTCTCCAACTTATGTTTTATAAAAAAATTACACAACATGTTTTATTTGAAATTGCATCGGCTTCGGGGTAGTCTAGGGCTAGGGCGTGACAGGTATGATCTCTAAAATAATACATTCCTATCCAAATTATTGTATATTATTTTTTAAGGACCACAAATCACTTAAAATTTTCACAAATTGTGGTTCTTCTCAATAAAAAAATGAATTGGTTCCTACAAAAGTTTTATGGTATTATCCAATAATTATAAGGTTTAGAGGCTTGTATGGGAGTGAAGAGACTGTAAAAAAATTGACATGGAATACAGATACAATAAATAAATATGGGAAAAAATTTCACCTAGAAGACTCTCTTCAGTGGAAGAGAGTTGGTCATGAGTATCTTGAATTTGGAAATGAGCCGAGAAACCTTCATCTGGCATTATCTACAGATTGAGTGAATTCTTTTGGTTTTCAAAGTAGTAATCACAATACATGGCTGGTTATGTTGTTAAATTATAACTTTACACCATGGTTATGCATGAAAAGAAAATACAATATGTTATCTTTGATTATATGAGGATAAAAAACTGGGTAATAATATTGATGTTTATTTGGATCCATTGATCGAAGATTTGTATTTATTGTGGGATTCAAGTGTTACGTTGTATGATAATTACATAAATAAAGATTTCACATTTAGATACATTTTTTATGAGATGATATATTACTTTCCTACTTAATGGAATTTTTTAGGATATATAATTAAAGGAACTCAAGGGTGTCATATTTTTGAACATGGTACAAAGTCAATTAGATTGAAACATTTATCGAAGACTCTGTTTCTAAGGCATCGCATATTTCTACCCAAGATACATATGGACCAAAATTGGATGAAATAATTTTATGGGAGTTCAGAAGAACATACAACACCATCTACACTAACAGGTGATCAACTATTTGAGAAATTAAAAGATATGGACATTGATTTTGGTAAACATTTTTTGAAAAATGTAACAAAAACCATTTGTAAATAGTGATAAGTTTTTTTTTGAATTTCCATACTAGAATTTTTTGTACATAATTAATTTTCATGATGTTATGCATGTTGAAAAAATAAATGTGATAATGTCATTAGAACATTACTAAATGAACCTGACAAAAAAAGGATGGAATTAAAGCTAAGTTGGACATGATTTACATGAGAACACATGAAGAGTTGGTGCCAATAAAGAGTAAAAAATAGACTTTTCTTCCTCTAGCAACTTACACTCTTTCCAAGCAAGAGAGAGATGTAATTTTTGAAACTTCTTGAATGATATAAAGGATCTAGATGGGTATTTATCAAATATCAAGAATATTGTGTCAATAACTGATTTAAAGTTAAAGGTTGTGAAATCACATGACTGTCATGCTTTTATGCAAGATCTAATTTCTATAGTTTTACATTGAATTTTTCACAAGATTTTTTGTCATACATTAATCAAGATATATTTCTTTTTCAAAGCTATATATAATAAAGTTATAGACCTAGTGAAATTTCCAACAATGTAAAAGGAAATTATTATCATATTATGTGAATTTGAGATTTTTTTCCTACCGAAATTCTTTAATATAATGGTTAAATTTATGGTTAAATTGGTAAGAGGGATTCGACTATGTGGTCCTATACATTATAGATGAATGTACCCCATTTAATGATATATATATATATATATATATTTAAAGGTTGTGTCAAAAATACAAGTCACCTAGAAGGATGTATTGTAGAGTGATATATTGTTGATGAAGTTGTTGAATTTTTTACCAACTACCTGTTCGATGTGGAAAGAATTAGTTTTCTAAAATCTTGTCACACCTGGAATCTTATGGGTGAAGTAATTTCTAGAATATATTTTTTCACAATTACTATTACATATAAAGAGTAGGCCCACCTTTACATTTTTTATAATAGTTTAGAGGTTTCACCATATTTTGAAACCCACAAATTAATTATTTGACATTTTAATCCATTAAGGGTTGAAATATGGATATAAAATACACATAATCAATAGTTTATTGGATGGTTTTGAAACCATATTTTTAAGGTGTCAACTAAAAATTCAGATTCAATTTCAAAACAACTTTAATGGTGAGCCAAAGGACCAAGTGTGCATATATTATCTTATAATGATTGTGTAATTAATGGTTATAAATTCTATAAAAATGAACATTATGAACACAGTATCATGAAAAAATAGTGGAGTTACACTTATGGATGAAGCGATGCATATATCCAGTACCAAGGACATAAATCCAATTTATGTGAATATATCATACTTTGGCATCATCAAACAAATATGGGAGTTAGATTATAAAACATTCTAAGTGACTATTTCTTAATGAAAATGGATTGATAACTGGTGTGAAGTTAAAAAGATGAATTGGGATTTGTGAAAGTGGATTTTAGTAAGTAATGGAATAAAGATGGACCATTTATAAAGACATCACATACAGTACAAGTATTTTATATTCGAGATCCTACAAACTGAAAGTGGTCAATTATTCTATTATCGACCAAAAGCACTGAAGGGTCAGATATCAATTCAATAGAGGATGACCCTTTTATTGGGACATCACAATAATTTTTTAGCAGTCCCAATATAGATGGGGTCTTGTATGTTAGAGGAGGACATAATGAAGGGATTTGGATACTCGATAAAGGGGTAAAATTCCTTTAATATTTTAAAAAGAGAGATTTTAATAATAAGGTCATATTTTTTTTGTAATATACATTATGTTACCTCATATTATTATCTATTCACTACTAAATTTGTGTAATATAAGTTAAATGTTTGACCACTTCTGTAGATAAAAACTTATTCACATGTTGATGCTCCTAATCCTAAGGAATAAAAACATTCTCAACATGATGGTTCTCCTAATACAGATGAACAATAACCTTCTACGCATGCCAATGATACCAATCTAGAGTAAAAATATATTGAGGATGTTGAATCCAAGGAAATGGTAGATGATGATCAACCCATGTCCCAAAAAAAATAGGAGGGCCATAGCATGACAGTGTTAGCAAAAAATATTAAGTCAATAAACAAAGGCATCGATTTTAAGATTAGATGGAATGCATGCAGCTAACCTGTTAACCCCAACAAGGCCGTGTTCAGTTGTTTCATTGGGATAACCACTCACATGCGTGTACCGATTAATGTAGATTCATGGAACAATGTTGTACCCATTATTAATACACTAATTTTGGATAAGATTAGGGAAACATTATGACTTACTTTCTTTATTTTACTAAAAAATAATAATAAAGAACCGATTCACTCTTTATTATCCCTTGCAGAGTGTAATTATAGTAGATGAATCCCGAATGAAATTTGTATTACTTCTCACTCGAAAGGCTCGTATAGGATTTTAGACAATTATTACAAAGTATCATCTCAAATATAATGGAGGGAAAATAATCCCACACCCACCATAGATGTATGCACACCTTATTAACCAAAAAGTGTGGGATACATTTAGTGGTCGTTATGAGGAGACATCTTTTATGACTAGTAATAAATTTCTTGACAATACATGTATTAATCAATTTGATTAAGAATTTTTAATTTATGAAATAGTAATTGAGTGTGTAAAATAATAAACGAATAGAAAAACCAACATACCCATACCATAAAGCAAGGATGGGGTATGATTCACTTGAAAAAAAAGGTATTTATTTTAAATCTACAATAATAATTTTATGTGACATGAAATAACAACATAATTATGTTCCTTTGTTTATATGAATTTTGATGAATTGAAATTCAAAGCTGCTTCTATCCCACGTCATGTGTCATGGAAGGAGGCATGTGTAAATAAAGATGGGATACTAATAAAACATACAAAAAGTGTGTGAATCATGTGTAAGTATGAAATAATAATAAAAATTATTTAAATAGGAATTACATATTAATGATTAATTATTTTCCTATATTTTTTATTCAACTTAGACACAATAATCATCATTAGTTGTACCTAATGAACAGCTACCATCAGTGGACTTGAAGCGTCCATAATATTATGATTATGTCATAGGTGCGGGTTTTGGGGTATCACCTAGAACATATTTTGAGAAAATAAATTAACAGAGGGAAAAAGATAATAAAATGGAAGATTTTCATGCACGATTAGCTACTCTGGAAGAAAAAATTAATTGGAAGTTAGAGTTGTTATAAAATGTTATGGGAATGAATCAAATGGAAGAAACAACACAAGAACAACTACTACTTGAACCCCCCCCCCCACCCCCACCCCACCAGCTTTGAGGAGATCCATTCCCCTCAAAGAGTTGTATTATAATAGGTAATAAATATTGTCATAATTTTTTCTATGAAATGTGAATCAAGAAGAAACTGATACCTTTTATATATTGATAATCTACAAGTTGAAAATGGTTGTGATTTATATTTATCAATGCCCAACCATTACCTTGTTGTAAGTAGTACCATGTACAATATCCAAGAAGATATTCTACACAACTAAAAACTTCCAATGGGTCATGTGAGAGTTGGGATTCATATATCTCATGATCCGAGCACTCAGCTACCTATTCCACTTGATGATGTGTATATTCATATGATAAAGTAAACTATTTGAACTTTTATAGCATGGAGATTAAATCTTATAAAAACACATGTTGGTAAGGAGGTATTCATTTTCAATTTATTTTTTATACAAACCCTTCGTCAATTAATGAAAAAAATCATGATCCGATGAATGTAATTATAGACGGATTAAGGGAAGGGGTAAAATGGAAGGTCCAATTAAAATGATATAAAGGATTATACAAACAATCAAAATGATCTTCAAAAAGTACCTTTATCCTACCGATTTTCGCATTTACTAAAATTAAAGGTTCATACGGATACAATGTTAGCAAGTGTTGATATGACCATAATTGATTTTAAAGTACAGATATATAGAGATACCATTAAAGACTATATTGGTCTTGAGAATCTAAATGAAATCCTCAATCGTGAATAACTAGGAGTATCAGTTGTAAATGTATACATGAGGCATATTTTCTTGATTTTTTTGTCCCATAGTTGATCTACTATGTTAATTATTATTAAATACAAGTCATATTTTTTTCAGGCATATATATCAATACTATTTGAGGGCAAAACCCTATGAACATAAATTTGGACTCAATAGTCATCACATCGCTTCTACATAACTATTCTCATTGGAAACAAATAAAATTGAAGTAACATTGCAAAAACTGGCGACAATGTTAGAAAGAAAACTTACAGATGACAAACTCTTCTTAATACCCATGCTGTAGGGGTAAAAATATACAATTTAATCATATCAAATATATTTTCATTCATTTCATTACTTATTCTATTTTTCTTTTTTAGGATTCATTAGTTACTCATTGCAGTCAATTTGGATACTCCAAATATTTATTTTCTGGATTCAATGTATGGATACCCAAAAAACGGACCACATGTGATGGAATTTCTCAATTTTTAATACACTACATGAAACATTTTACAAATAAACTTCAAGTTATACATTTTATATTATGTTTTAATGAAAATTATATTATGATAGGGAGGGGTTTAAATATCATAAAAATCATAGGATGAGGACAATCCATGATAACAAAAATCCTATCGAATTATACAAATAGAGAAGTATTAGGGTATATAAAATTATATTATCAAAACATATATCAAAACAAATTACATATTTTTCTCAATGTTTCTGCAGTACCCCAAAAAACTAATGGTAAATATTTTGGTTATTATGTTTACAAATTTATGAAAGATTTCATATTCTATCAACAAAAAAGCATCCCCAAAGAGGTATTTACATGATAATTACAATTTTATTTAAAATATTTACAAACCCTTTATTTATTTATATTTTTTCGGCACTACCAAGACCATCGACAATCCTTGTATCCAAAATAGGAAACAGATTTGTTTTTTAAATGAATGGATAGAATACATGGTGTCAAAATGTATACAAACATCATGAAGAGGAGAATTAATACTACATATTTAGTGAATTTTCTCATCATTTTTTATACTCTTTTAAGTTAATTTCCTTATCATTTTTATTTGATACGTATTTTTCCAATTTTCATTGAGGTTGTGAAGAAGGATGATACACTCCTGATGCACTCATGTACTATGAATATGCACTCAACGAGGATGATGCACTCATGCTAATACGCTTTTCTTTTTATTCTAAAATTCATTCAAAATTTTAGGTTATCAAACAACAATATTTCTAACCCCAAATGTTGAATGCATAAAAGAATAAAAATACATGGTGTGATGTATGGGAATCAACTGCAACTCAATCTGATACACGATATGACCAATATGAATTAAAGTTTATGTTATTAGCTTAATATTGAAATTTTAGTTCAAACACACATTACATACTCAAAATAGAGCAAACATGTCCATATTGTTTTGATACTTTATGAAAATGATTCATAAGTCATTTTTGATATGTGGAATTCAGTCACACCTCAATCCGATACACGGTGTGCTTGATATAATAAAGTAAATAACATGTTTGAAGTTACTCATTCTTGTGTAGGAATCATTAAAACCTTAATCATCTACACCTCAATCTAATATATAGTGTACACAGTGTGACTCGAAGTGGATGTTTTTAGTTTATAATTTATATTTTGGTTCAAAACACACATCAAACACTCAAAATTGAGAAAACACATTCGTATTGTCTTGATACTTTAGGAAAATGATCCATAAGTCATTTTTGATATGTAGTAATCAACCACACCTCAATCTAATACACAGTGTATCCATCATGACTCAAAGTGCATGTTTTTAGTTTAAAATTGACATTTTAGTTCAAAACGCATGTCACATACTCAAAACAAATAAAACACATTCATATTGTTTTGATACTTTATTAAAACAATCCATAAGTCATTTTTAACATGTATGAATCAGCCTCACCTCAATATTATACATAGAGTTCCCGGTATGACTTAAATTCTCTGTTATCAGTTTAAAATTGACAATTTAGTTCAAAACGTATGTCACTCATTGAAAACCAAGAAAATGCACTCAGATTGTATTTATAATTTAGAAAAATGATTCATAAGTCATTTTTGACATGTAGGAATTAGTCTCACATAAAACTAACAAACGATGTGACCGGTATGACTCAAAGTATGTGTTTTCAGCTTAAATTGACATTTTAGTAAAAAAGATATGTGACGTGATCAAAACTAAGAAAATGAATTTTTATTATCTTGATACTTTATGAAAATTATCCATAAGTCATTTGTTATATGTAGGAATCAGTCGCACAACAATCTGACGCATGGTGTGATCGGTATGACTCAAAGTGTATCTTTTTATTTAAAATTGACATTTTTGTTCAAAACACACATCACATACTCAAAATCAAGAAAACACATTCATATTGTTTTGATACTTTATTAAAATAATCCATAAGTAATTTTTGACATGTATGAATCATCCACACCTTAATTCGATACACGGTGTGCTCAGTATGACTCAAAGTGTATGTTATCAGTTTAAAATTAATAATTTAGTTCAAAACATGTGTCACTTAATGAAAAATGATCAAACATGCTCGGATTGTATTTATAATTTATTATAATAATTCAAAAGTCATTTTTGGTGTGTAAGAATCATTATCATGTTAAACCAACACATTATGTGACCGGTATGACTCAAAGTGTGTGCTTTCAGTTTAAATTGATATTTTAGTAAAAAATAAATGTTACATATTCAAAACTGAGCAAAAAAGTTTGGATTATTTTGAAACTTTAGTATGGTGATATATAAGTCATTTTTTTGTGTAAGAATTAGCCGCACGTCAATATGACATATGATGTGACCAGTATGACTCCAAGTGTGTCTTTTTATTTAAAACTAACATTAGTTCAAAATGCATGACACATACTCAAAACCAAGAAAACACATTCAGTTTGTTTTTATAGATTATGAAAATGATACATGAGTTATTTTTTATTTGTAGGAATCATCATCACCTCAATATGATGCACGATGTGCCTAATATGACTCAAAGTGACCATTATTAGTTTAAAATTGACAATTTAGTTCAAAATAGGTTTCAATCACTGAAAACCAAGAAAACACACTCATATTGTCTTAATACTTTAATACAATGATTCATAAGTAATTTATGATGTATAGGAATCAGTCTCTTATCAAACTGACACATGATGTGACTAATATGACTCAAAGTTCATGTTTCAGTTTAAATTGACATTTTAGTAAAAAAGACACATAACATACTCAAAATCAAGAAAACACATTCATATTGTTTTGATGACTTATTAAAATTATCCTTAAGTCATTTTTGATGTGTAGGAATTAGTTTCATGTTACTCTGATGCACGGTGTGACTGATATGACTCCAAGTGTGTCTTTTTATTTAAAATTAACATTTTAGTTCAAAACACATGTCACATATTCAAAATTGACCAAACAAATTTGGATTGTTTTGATACTAAAAATTGTCCATAATTCATTTGTGATGTGTAGGAATCAAATGCACCTCAATCTGATATATAGTGTGTCTGGTACGACTCAAAGTGTCTGTTATCAGTTTAAAATTGACAATTTGGATCAAAACATGTGTCACTTGCTAAAAACTAAGAAAATGAAATCAGACTATCTTTATATTTTAGAAAAATGATTCATAATTCATTTTTGATGTGTAGGAGTCAGTCTCACATCAAACCGGCACATGATGTGACCAGTATGACTCAAAGTGCGTATTTTTAGTTTAAAATTTCATTTTAGTAAAAAAGATACATGTCCTACTCAAAACCAATAAAACACATTCAAACTATCTTGATAGTTTATTAAAATGATCCTTGAGTCATTTTTGATGTGTAGGAATCAACTGCATGTCAATTTGACACACGGTGTGATTGGAATGACTCAAAGTGTGTATTTTTATTTAAAGTTGATAATTTAGTTCAAAACACGAATCACATACTCAAAACCAAGAAAACACATTTGAATTGTTTTTATAATTTATGAAAATGATCCATAAGTCATTTGTAACGTGTATAAATCAGTCGCACCTCAATTTGATACACGGTGTACCCGGTATGACTCAAAGTGTCTGTTGATAGTTTAAAATTGACAATTTAGCTCAAAACGCATGTCACACATTGAAAATCGAGTAAACATGCTCGGATTGTCTTAATACTTTAGGAAAACGATTTTTAAGTCATTTGTGTTATGTAGGAATTGGTCTCACATCATGCCAACAGACGATGTGACTGGTATGACTCAAAGTGTTTGTTTTCAGTTTAAATTGGCATTTTAGTAAAAAAGACACGTGACATACTCAAAATCGAACAAACACATTCAAATTGTCTAGATACTTTAAGAAAATTATTCTTAAGTCATTTGAGAGGTGTAAGAATCATCTGCACATCAATTTGACGCATGGTGTGACTAGTATGACTCCAAGTGTGTCTTTTTATTTAAAATTGATATTTTAGTTCAAAACACACATCAAATACTCAACACCGAGAAAATGCATTCTGATTGTTTTGATACTTTAGAAAAATGATTTATAAGTCATTTGTGATGTGTAGGAATCAGCCACACCTCAATTTGATACATGTGTGTCTGATACGCCTTAAAGTGTCTGTTATCAATTTAAAATTGACAATTTAGTTCAAAATGTGTGTTACTCACTAAAAACTGAGGTGGCAGGTGACCAGGATGGATTCCAAGCCAATGAGTATCCCTTCTAATCGAAGGTACTCACTTCGATTGAGATTTTAAACCGATCCAACAATAGGGAGGTTTTTCTTGAGGAATTTGGCAACACTCATGAGAATATCTGAGTTGATGGACAATTCTAAAGCACTAATACAATCAATGCAACATGCAGTTCTTATTGAAAGATATTATCAGAGGCCTCAGGCCCAGTTGGGAAACAAGATCTTCGACCTCTTACGGATCCCACCCCATCGAATTACAATTGTGGCTCTCAAGCTGATGATGACATGACATGGAAAAGGCCTAAAACCTGGAGGAGGGGTCGTTATCCGAGGGGTAGAGGCAGTGGTCGATCAAATTTTAATAAATGAATAACCTGGAGGAGGGGTCGTTATCCGAGAGGTCAAGGGGACTTATCCCCAACACTTTGCCAAATTTTTTACAGTTTTATGAACAGTAAAAGATCGGTCTCACCGATCGATCTCACAGATCGGTCTCACAGATCGGTCTCAAAGATTGGTCTCACAGATCGGTCTCACAGATCGGTCTGACAGATCGGTCTCACAGATCGGTCTGACATATCGGTTTCACAGATCGGTCTGACAGATCGGTTTCACAGATCGGTCTCACAGATCGGTGTCACAGATCGGTCTCATAGATCGGTCTCAGAGATTGGTCTGACAGATCGGTCTCACAGATCGGTCTGACAGATCAGTTTCACAGATCGGTCTCACAGATCGGTTTCACAGATCGGTCTCACAGATCGGTTTCACAGATCGGTCTGACAGATCGGTCTCAAAGATCGGTCTGACAGATCGGTTTCACAGATCGGTCTCACAGATCGGTTTCACAGATCGGTCTCACAGATCGGTCTCACAGATCAGTTTCACAGATCGGTCTGACAGATCGGTTTCACAGATCGGTCTGACAGATCGGTTTCATAGATCGGCCTGACAGATCGGTTTCATGTACAGTAACGGTGGGTGGACAGTGTTTTCAGATTCCTACAATTTTTCCCCTTTTGACGTTTCCTTTGATGTAAAATACATTTAAAGCCTTACAGATCGGTCCATTACTTTGTGAAATTTTGGTGTTGGAGGTGTTCCGGGAGGTCAAGGGGACTTATCCCCAACACTTTGCCAATTTTTTTCCAGTTTTATGAACAGTAACAGATCGGTCTGACAGATCGGTCTCACAGATCGGTCTCACAGATCGGTCTCACAGATCAGTCTCACAGATCGGTCTGACAGATCGGTCTCACAGATTGGTCTGACAGATCGGTTTCACAGATCGGTCTGACAGATCAGTTTCACAGATCGGTCTCACAGATCGGTGTCACAGATCGGTCTCACAGATCGGTCTCACAGATCGGTCTGACAGATCGGTCTCACAGATCGGTCTGACAGATCATTTTTACAGATCGATCTCATAGATCTGTTTCACAGATCGGTCTCACAGATCGGTCTCACAGATCGGTTTCACAGATCGGTCTCACAGATCAGTTTCACAGATCGGTCTGACAGATCGGTTTCACAGATCGGTCTGACAGATCGGTTTCACAGATCGGTCTGACAGATCGGTTTCACAGATCGGTCTGATAGATCGGTTTCACAGATCAGTTTCATGTACAGTAACGGTGGGTGAACAGTGTTTCCAGATTCCTACAGTTTTTCCCCTTTTGACGTTTCCTTTGACGTAAAATACATTTAACGCCTTATTTTAAGGGCTCTTAAGGCCGTTTCAAATGTCATAAATCCTATATTAATTATTCCTAAGGCCGGGATGTATTTACTTGGTCAAACTACATGGGTTAATGTGATCTGTTTTTAATGGAGAATTAACCAGTTCTTAAACTGTCACCTCGTTAAATCTTCAAAAAGGTACGAGATATCATTCTCCCTTGTTCTTTCCCTTTATTCTCAGCTAAGATACGCTAGAACCTTTAAATCATTCCCGTAGGAGTTTCACAATCAATCTTTACTCCTAGGATTGGTTCTGCTCTATTTTGGATGCAAACGAACTATGTCGGTCAATATTCCCAATAAGGTATGTTTTATCGTCATTCCTTTGGGGATCATCTTCTCTTGTTTCTCCCTTCCATATTATAGCATGTAATCTCCATGCTTATAATGGTTTTTTCTTGGGGTTTGGTTGGTGTTGTCGTACCGTGGCATCTTTGGGTGGATGCAGTTGTCGCAAGAGGAGGATTGTGACCCGTTGTGTGGATAAAGGACGTCAAGAACTCTTCCAGGTAGGGGATTCATGGCTTCTCTAATTGTATATGTGCAATCGTAGAATTATCATGATTTAGTCCTTTGGATCACAATGAAATTGACCTAATTAAATACTTGAACTGGATTAAAATAATTGGTTGATCGCATGTTGTTGCTTTATACCGTGATAACGGTTTGCCTCATGTTTTTCTAGATAGAGTGATATCTATGATTTCTTTGATTTTTTGTTCGTTCATGATAGAAATTGATGATAAATGTAAAGCCATAATTAATTGTTAATTAATTGGCTAAAGATAAAGAGGCATGTAAATTAATCTGGTTTTTTCCGTTGTTGTAGTTGTTCTAATTTGAGGATAATCAAATTAGGGAAGTAAGCATGGTTATTTAATTGTGATAGCTTACTGATTAGGTATCCTGTAATTGGAACCTACATTACAAATCTGCTAATTCAATATGGATTAAAGAACAGATTGTGTGGAATTTCTAAAAGGGTTCTGAGTTACCCTCTTGTTTGTTAAAGGGTCAAGAGCCCATGGTTGTGACTGTTGTTTTCCTGCTGTTTGTGTTGTGATGTGAGCCTGGGTGGCAGTTGTGATATGTGGAGGCATGGAGGTCTTGTGGTTGTGGAAGCAGATGACGGCTAGAGTGCCAAGATGCATCAGTTTATGCATGTGGGTGTCGGGGAGGACACCAGGGGTGATGGAATGGGATGTATGTGGTTGTTGGATGCTTGTGGTTTTCTTTGAATGTTAATCTGCTTTGCTTTTCCCCACTGCTCAAGGCAGCTGGTCTTGCTACCCTTCTTCCGAAGGAGGCGAAGATGCGCAGGGTATGTCACGTGCTTTCCGTGTTTAGCCTCTCGAGGGAGAATGGGTCTATGCTCTTTCTATAGGCAGCAAAGACTCGACGGGTAGTATATCTACTCATCGTCTTGAGCCTCCTTTGTGTTTAGAAGCATAGGATGTTTTTCTAGAATGCCTGGGAATATGGAAAAGTAATTCTATAATGAATGTTTGATTAAATGATGAAAATCCATGGGGATGGAGATACTAGAATTTAAAAGGTGATGTGAATCTTAAAAAGGAGCAGTTGATTTTGAATGTGATGCCAATTCAGTTTAATGTGGAATTGTTCATGCTTAATTAATGTTTAAAGAATTAATTAATGTACAGTGGAACTGATAAAATGAGAATGGAGTAATCTAATAATTCTCTTCAAATGTTTGTGTGCTTATAGGATACCTAGTCTTAGAAGTAGTAGCCTGGAGTCTGAGAGACGTTAGTTGCAGTTGTATCTAAGACTAGTAATGCCCATAGTGTGGATGTGAGTTATATATATATTCTGTACTTTTTGTGTTTCTGTGCGCTACTCCACCCTGTCGATAAGGGAAACTGACACCCCAGGGATTCTGAGCCCTCGGGGGGGTTTTTTCCCCAACATTCTGATGGGAGGTTGAATGGCTGACTACCCCCTTTGACCCCGCTCTCTTCTCTTGGTAGATCTTTGTGCTGGTAGGCACACTGGTTAGTTTTACCCTTATATGTGTGTAGAGGGCTGTAATGGCTTGTGGTTATTTCACACACATATATTCTGGAAATAGTATCCTATGGACTACTATAGGTGTAACGTGTATAGGTTGTGATGGCTTGAGGATCCCTATTTGGTGTATGGGCTATAATGGCTTGAGGTACAATACTCGATGTATGATACACGTTATGCGGGCTGTGGTGGCTCCCGGAACATACTTGGTTACTGTTGGTTGTGAGGATGGTGTGGTGCTTCGCCCAGGTGTCTTCGGGCAAGCCTTTGTGGTGCATGAGGTGCAGATTGTGGAGCTTATCCCAGGTGTCTGTGGGCAAGCCTTTGGAGAGAGATGCACAGGACGTATGTCGTTGGGGCAAAGCGGAAAACCAGTGGGGAAGTAGTAGCGGGGTACCCTTGATATTATTTACTATATGCTATATTCTTGTATGCGTTACTTGGTGAGAGTAGCCATGGTGAGGTTGGGAACGTAGTATACCTGTTTAGGTGACGAGTTAGTTTCACTTGTTGTTCACTGGGCTTTAGCATGCTTTCTTTACTTTTGCACAAGAGGCTTGGGGAGGATCCTACTGAGTATACTGTTATACTCACCCTATGTATATATAAACTATTTTTCAGGTTACTTGGAGCAGGTTGGGGATCAAGTTGGTTACTAATAGCTTGTAGTTGGAGGAGGATGAGTTCGGGCCTGTGGTCGCTGGCATTTTACTTTCTTTTGGGTACTTTTAGTTTCCCCTTTCAGTTGTAGTAATTTTGCATGACATTTCATATATGTACTTGGATTTCTTTTATATTTCAGTTCTGAGTTGGAGTTGATTGGAGTCTATTCTATCTCTCTTCTGCATGTGTTCTCTTAGAGGGTAATTCCTCCCATTTGTATGTTTATTATACCCTCGGTTCTAGTCGCCAACCCGGGGCCTACTGGTGGCGGGACTCGTGGGTCATTATCTCTCTTCTCACATTGCCGGCCCAGGAGGGGTACACTTTGTGGGGAGGTGGTCGTGACAGAGTGGTATCAGAGGTCTGGTTGAGGGATAGGATGGAGCTTGGAGTTAGGCACAGTTGAGGATGCATGGGATGGTAGGGCAACAGTGTCATTCATGTTTATCAAGTGGGGTAAACACTAGAGACCGGCAGAGACATAGGTGTTTAGGGCCCCCTATGATCTGTTGCACGGACCTTTGAGTTTACGATGGCTACTAAACAAAGTGATACTGGTTGCAGGGTAGAGACCTAGGAAAGGATCATGCATCATTCTTCTTTGTGTCTGTGTTTGAATGGGTAGACCTTGGGATAGGTAACCTAAAAAAATTAATAAAACAAAACAATTAATTAATTAATGTTGAGTCTTACATATTCCAGGATTAGGAGCTCTAACAGTTGTTATTTTACAGGTATGGCTCCAGGTCGACATCCTCGTCAGGTTTGCGTAGAAGATGCCCAGCAAGTTGTTCCAGTAGATCGCCACCGGGTAGAGGTTGACGACGATGACACTTGGAGGAAGACACTCCGAGAGTTTCTGCACCATAGTCTACAGAAGTACGAGGGCTCCGTTTCAGATGCAGTCACAGAAGACTGGTTGGAGGAGGTCGAGATAGGCTTCAGTTCGATTCGTGCTCGGAAGGAACACTGGGTGTCCTTGGTTGTGACGATGCTGGGTGGAGCAGCGAGGCAGTGGTGGTTCTTGTTCCTCGGGGATCGTGAGGAGTCAGCGATCTCATGGGAGGAGTTTCGAGACAGGTTTAGAGTCGAGTTTCTTTCTTCGACTGTGAAGGCGTCCAGTCACCAGGAGCTTCTTACCCTTCGACATGGGACCTCCAGTGTTCGGGAGTTTGGAATCCGTTTCAGGAACCTTCTACAATATGCTTCAGACCTATTACCAGATGAGGAGGCCAGGGCGAGGCATTTCGAGGAGGCTTTGCATCCAGAGATCCAGCGCCAGGTCACCCCATTTATGCTGAAGACATATCTCGAGGTGCTGGCGAGGGTAGAGGTTGTTTAGAGGACCTTGGCCAGGACTGGATCGTCACGAGAGGGGAATCGTCATGATCCCTCACGAAGCAGAGATGTGGTCCGAGGTTCCCGGTTTTCAGGGAAGAAGAGTTTTCATTCACCTGGGGGTAGGTCCCAGCCCTTTCCATCTCGTTTCTCTGGAGGCAGCAACTCTCAGGCCTATGCCAAGGGATCATGCGCTTTTTTTCTTGTGGTGGTCGTGGTCATCAGTAGCGGGAGTGCCCGACTTTTCAGAGCAGTCATCGTGCAACGGGCGCTCCGCTCTAGGTTCCTCCGTTGAGGCAGTTCTAGCCGAGGCAGCAGCAGCAGCAGGTTGCACCAGCTTTAGATCACCCGAGGGTAGATGAAGTAGGCAGAGGACAGCCCCATGACGCTCCCCATCCTCAGAGAGTAGAGCACGGCCGTGGTGGTGGTCATCATCAGGGTCAGAGAGGCCATGGAGGAGGTCGTGGTCAGCTTCATGCTCTAGCGTTGCCAGCCCCAGGCGAGCTAGATGTCGTTCGAGGTACCCTTTGCTTGTTTTCTACCTTGGTGTATGCCTTGTTTGATTCAGGAGAAACACACTCCTTCATATCACCTACCCTTGTCCATGCTTTGGGACTTGAGGTAGAGAGGCTTCCAGTGCCCTTGACGTTGACTACACCAGTTGGAGGTCGAGCTGACTTGTTTGAAGTATGTAGAGACTGTGAGCTAGTGTTGGGGAAACACCGCTCTTGGGGAGATTTCCTATGTTTACGAATACAACCATATGATGTCATACTCGGCATGGATTGGTTGTATTTAGTGTAGGCTATTGTGGATTGCTACAGGAAGAAGGTTGTTTTCTTTGATGCAGATGGAGAGAAAGTGGCGTTTGTTGGTGAGAGAGATCCTTGGATGAGTCATAGACGAGTTCAATCCTTATCATCCATAATGGATGGGATGATGCTGAGTTCTTCAGAGGTTCAGCAGTTGGCGCTTCCTAGGGTCGTAGAGGAGTACCCTGATGTCTTTCCAGAAGAGGTTGTAGCGTTACCCCCTCGACGAGAGATCGAGTTTGGGATCGAGCTACAGCCAGGAGCGTCTCCTATCTCTATGTCTCCATATAGGATGGACCCTTTTGAGTTACGAGAGATACGTATACAGCTTGATGGTCTATTGCAGTGTGGTTTTGTTCGGCCAAGTGTGTCACCGTGGGGTGCACCAGTTTTGTTTGTGAAAAAGGCTGATGGCAGTTTGCGGTTGTGCGTCGATTATCGTCGATTAAACAAAGTGACAATAAAGAACCACTATCCTCTCCCGCGGATTGATGACTTATTCGATCAACTGAAGGGTGCAAGTTGGTTCTCAAAGATCGACTTGCGGTCAGGATATCATCAGATGCATGTAAAGGATGAGGATATCCCGAAGACTGCTTTCCATTGTCGTCATGGGCATTATGAGTTTGTTGTAATGCCATTCGGCGTGATGAATGCTCCAGCTATTTTCATGGGGTTGATGAATGCTGTGTTCCGTGAATTCCTGGACAAGTTTGTTGTGGTTTTCATCGACGACATCCTTGTATACTCCCCATCTGAGGAGGACCATGCAGAGCATCTACGAGGCGTTTTGGGAGTTCTTTGCCAACATCAGTTATTTGGGAAGTTGTCGAAGTGTGAGTTTTGGGCTCGAGAAGTTCGTTTCTTGGGTTATGTTGTGTCCCAACAGGGAGTAGCTGTGGATCCGTCGAAGATAGAAGCAGTGGTGTCTTGGGCAGCTCCCAAGACCGTGTCAGAGGTGCAAAGTTTCCTTGGTCTCGCAGGATATTATAGGAGGTTTGTAGCCAATTTCTCCTGAGTTGCGACTCCTCTGACAGCTTTGACCAGGAAGGATCAAGCGTTCATATGGACTGATCAGTGTCAGGCAGCTTTCGAGTATCTAAAGGAGAAGTTGGTAAGTGCTCCAGTCCTTTGTCTTCTAGCGGAGGGAGTCCAGTTTGATGTTTTCTGTGATGCTTCACATCTGGGGCTAGGATGTGTTCTCATGCAGCAGAGGTCAGTTGTTTCTTATGGGTCTTGGAAGTTGCGTCCCCATGAATGAAACTATTCCACCCATGATCTTGAGTTGGCAGCCGTGGTGTTTGCTCTGAAGTTGTGAAAAAATTACCTCATTGGTGAGAACTTTGTGGTTTTCATCGATCATAAGAGTTTGAGGTATGTTTTCTCCCAACGTGACTTGAACTTGAGGCAGCATAGGTAGATGGAGTTCTTGCAGGAATACGACTTTGAAATATCGTATACACCTGGAAAAAGGAATGTTGTAGCTAACGCACTAAGCCGAAAGTCACGTAATGATGTTGTGCGTGAATCTGGTGATTCCTGGAGAGTGATGGAAGAGCTATCAGCTTTGCATCTTGATATGGGAGAAGTTGGGGGTAGAGGTTGTCTTTTCCAGATGACGGTGCAGTCATCCCTGATGCAGAAGGTGGAAGAGTCTCAGTTGGGTGATCTAGAGGTGGAAGTTTGGAGAGACAGAGTTGTTTGTGGTGAGGCCCCTGATGGTTGGTCAGAGGATGAACAACACTGAGTGTTGTATCATGGCAGGCTTTTTGTTCCCTTGGCGATGCGCGAGACGGTTCTCCGAGAGTTCCATAGTTCGCCCTTGGCAGTACATCCTGGTGTGACAAAGATGTACCGATCCTTGAGGAGTCAGTTTTGGTGGTCGGGGCTGAAGCGTGCGGTTGCAGAGTGTGTGTCTCGATGTTTAGTCTGCCAGAAGGTGAAGGCTGAACATCGTGTTCCTGGTGGTCTTCTCCAGCAATTAGAGATTCCTCAGTGGAAGTGTGAGGACATATCAATGGACTTTGTTACAGGTTTACCTAGAGCTCCGGGAGTACATGATGCTATATGGGTGGTAGTGGATCGTTTAACAAAGTCGGACCACTTCATAGCGATCAAGGAGTCAAGCTCAGTGGAATTTTTGTCGAGGCAGTATCTAGAGGAGGTGGTGAGACTTCATGGAGTACCCAGGACGATCATTTCTGATCGAGATCCTCATTTTACCTCCAGGGTGTGGAGAGGTCTCCAGCATGCTTTTGGATCTCAATTATGCCTTAGCACTGCTTTTCATCCTCAAACGGATGGTCAGACAGAGCGAACCATCTAGACTCTTGAAGACATGTTGCGCTCTTGTGTTCTTGATTTCGGAGGTTCCTGGATGAAGCACTTACCCTTGGTAGAGTTCTCTTACAATAATATTTTTCACTCTACCATCGGTATGGTGCCGTTTAAAGCCTTGTATGGACGGTCATCCCGTTCTCCGTTGTGCTAGACTGGGGTCGGAGAGTTAGCAATTCTCGGACCAGAACTAGTGCAGAATACAACAGAGATGGTTCATGTGATTCGTGAGAGGATGAAGATAGCACAGGATCGTCAGAAATCATATGCTGATCAAAGAAGGAGACCCTTAGAGTTTAATGTTGGGGATCATGTGTTTTTGAAGGTGACTCCCCGTCGTGGGCAATGAAGGTTTGGTCGTGGAAGTAAGCTTTCTCCC
The DNA here is from genome assembly GCA_963277665.1 of Viscum album. Taxonomy (NCBI): domain Eukaryota; kingdom Viridiplantae; phylum Streptophyta; class Magnoliopsida; order Santalales; family Viscaceae; genus Viscum; species Viscum album. The sequence continues at coordinate 47,508,901 of OY728152.1, read as the reverse complement.
TGGTTTGTTGGGCCTTTCGAGGTGTTAGCTCGTGTTGGAGCTGTGGCGTATCGAGTAGCACTTCCCCCTCATATGAGTCGAATACATGATGTTTTCCATGTATCACAACTCCGTCGTTATCTTCATGATGAATCTCATGTTATCGATTGGGGAGAGATCGATATTGATGATGATGAAACCTTCGAGGAGCGACCTGTGGAGATCCAAGACCGCAAGGAGAAGGTGTTGCGTGGGTGTTCTATCCCCTTAGTTCGTGTCTTGTGGCGACATGGTGGCATGGAGGAGAGTACATGGGAGCGTGATTCACAGATACATGCTCAGTACCCAGAGTTGTTTAATGTTTAACTCCTTTCATGTAATGATGTTTCCTTTATGGTTAGACCCTTCATGTTTTATTTATGTACCTTTGATGTGATGTTATGATTGAATTGTTTGGATTTGGATTGTTTGTTCCCATACTATCGGATGTCGTAGTTTTGTTCCAGCTTTCGAACAAATCATGGTGGTTTTCCCCTGAGAGGTATCTTATCGGGTGGTTGTTCGGACCCCTCTTTTCTTCTGGGTTGGTTTTTAATTCTAGAGGACGAGAATGTTTTGAGAGGTATCTAATGTAATGGCCCGGACCTCTCTGGTCCATTACTTTGTGAAATTTTGGTGTTTGAGGTGTTCCGGGAGGTCAAGGGGACTTATCCCCAACACTTTGCCAATTTTTTCAAGTTTTATGAACAGTAACAGATCGGTCTCACTGATCGGTCTCACAGATCGGTCTGACAGATCGGTCTCACAGATCAGTCTCACAGATCGGTCTGACAGATCGGTCTCACAGATCGGTCTCACAGATCGGTCTCACAGATCGGTCTGACAGATCGGTTTCACAGATCAGTCTCACAGATCGGTGTCACAGATCGGTGTCACAGATCGGTCTCACAGATCGTTCTGACAGATCGGTCTCACAGATCAGTCTGACAGATCGATGTCACAGATCGGTCTCACAGATCGGTCTGACAGATCGGTTTCACAGATCGGTCTCACAGATCAGTTTCACGAATCGGTCTGACAGATCGGTTTCACAGATCGGTCTGACAGATCGGTTTCACAGATCGGTTTCATGTACAGTAACGGTGGGTGAACAGTGTTTCCAGATTCCTACAGTTTTGCCCCTTTTGACGTTTCCTTTGACATAAAATACATTTAAAGCCTTATTTTAAGGTCTCTTAAGGCCGTTTCAAATGTCATAAATCTTATATTAATTATTCCTAAGGTCGGGATGTATTTACTTGGTCAAACCGCTTGGGTTAATGCGATCCTCTTTTAATGGAGAATTAACTGGATCTTAAACCGTCACCTCGTTAAATCTTCAAAAAGGGACGAGATATGATTCTCCCTTGTTCTTTCCCTTTGTTCTCAACTAAGAGACGCTAGAACCTTTCAATCATTCCCATAGGAGTTTCACAATCAATCTTTACTCCTAGGATTGGTTCTGCTCTGTTTTGGATGCAACCGAACTATGTCGGTCAATCTTCCCAATAAGGTATGTTTTATCATCATTCCTTTGGGGATCATCTTCTCTTGTTTCTCCCTTCCATATTATAGCATGTAATCTCCATGCTTATAATGGGTTTTTCTTGGGGTTTGGTTGGTGTTGTCGTACCGTGGCATCTTTGGGTGGATGCAGTTGTCGCGAGAGGAGGATTGTGACCCGTTGTGTGGATAAAGGATGTCAAGAACTCTTCCAGGTAGGGGATTCATGGCTTCTCTAATTGTATATGTGCAATCGTAGAATTAGCATGATTTAGTCCTTTGGATCACAATGAAATTGACCTAATTAAATACTTGAACCGGATTAAAATAATTGATTGATCGCATGTTGTTGCTTTATACCGTGATAACAGTTTGCCTCATGTTTTTCTAGATAGAGTGATATCTATGATTTCTTTGATTTCTTGTTCATTCATGATAGAAATTGATGATGAACGTAAATCCAGAATTAATTGTTAATTAATTGGCTAAAGATAAAGAGGCATGTAAATTAATCTGGTTTTTGTCGTTGTTGTAGTTGTTCTAATTTGAGGAAAATCAAATTAGGGAAGTAAGCATGGTTATTTAATTGTGATAGCTTACTGATTAGGTATCCCGTAATTGGAACCTACATAACAAATCTGCTAATTCAATATGGATTAAAGAACAAATTGTGTGGAATTTCTTAAAGGGTTCTGAGTTACCCTCTTGTTTGTTAAAGGGTCAAGAGCCCATGGTTGTGACTGTTGTTTTCCTGCTGTTTGTGTTGTGATGTGAGCTTGGGTGGCTGTTGTGATATGTGGAGGCATGGAGGCCTTGTGGTTGTGGCAGCAGATGACGCCTAGAGTGGCGAGATGCATCAGTTTATGCATGTGGGTGTCGGGGAGGACACCAGGGGTGATGGAATGGGATGTATGTTGTTGTTGGATGCTTGTGGTTTTCTTTGAATGTTAATCTGCTTTGCTTTTCCCCACTGCTCAAGGCAGCTGGTCTTGCTACCCTTCTTCCGAAGGAGGTGAAGACGCGCGGGGTATGCCACGTGCTTTCCGTGTTTAGCCTCTCGAGGGAGAATGGGTCTATACTCTTTCTATAGGCGGCAAAGACTCGACGGGTAGTATATCTACTCACCGTGTTGAGCCTCCTTTGTGTTTAGAAGCATAGGATGTTTTTCTAGAATTCCTGGGAATATGGAAAAGTGATTCTGTAATGAATGTTTGATTAAATGATGAAAATCCATGGGGATGGAGATACTAGAAATTAAAAGGTGATGTGAATCTTAAAAAGGAGCAGTTGATTTTGAATGTGATGCCAATTAAGTTTAATGTGGAATTGTTCATGCTTAATTAATGTTTAAAGAATTAATTAATATACAGTGGAACTGATAAAATGAGAATGGAGTAATCTAATAATGCTCTTCAAATGTTTGTGTGCTTATAGGATACCTAGTCTTAGAAGTAGTAGCCTGGAGTCTGAGAGATGTTAGCTGCAGTTGTATCTAAGACTAGGTAATGCCCATAGTGTGGATGTGAGTTATATATATATTCTGTACTTTTTGTGTTTCTGTGCGCTACTCCACCCTGTCGGTAAGGGAAACTGACACCCCAGGGATTCTGAGCCCTGGGGGGGGGGGTGTTTTCCCCAACATTCTGATGGGAGGTTGAATGACTGACTACCCCCTTTGACCCCGCTCTCTTCTCTTGGTAGATCTTTGTGCTGGTAGGCACACTGGTTAGTTTTACCCATATATGTGTGTAGAGGGCTGTAATGGCTTGTGATTATTTCACACACATATATTCTGGATATAGTATCCTATGGACTACTATAGGTGTAACGTGTATAGGCTGTGATGGCTTGAGGATCCCTATTCAGTGTATGGGCTATAATGGCTTGAGGTACAATACCCGATGTACGATACACGTTATACGGGTTGTGGTGGCTCCCGGAACATACCTGGTTAATGTTGGTTGTGAGGATGGTGTGGTGCTTTGCCCAGGTGTCTGCGGGCAAGCCTTTGTGGTGCACGAGGTGCAGATTGTGGAGCTTAGCCCATGTGTCTGCGGGCAAGCCTTTGGAGAGAGATGCACAGGACGTATGTCGTTGGGGCAAAGCGGTAAACCAGTGGGGAAGTAGCAGCGGGGTACCCTTGATATTCTTTACTATATGCTATATTCTTGTATGCGTTACTTGGTGAGAGTAGCCATGGTGAGGTTGGGAACTTAGTATACCTGTTTAGGTGACGAGTTAGTTTCACTTGTTGTTCACTGGGCTTTAGCATGTTTTCTTTACTTTTGCATGAGAGGCTTGGGGAGGATCCTACTGAGTATACTGTTATACTCACCCTATGTATATATAAACTGTTTTTCAGGTCACTTGGAGCAGGTTGGGGATCAAGTTGGTTACTACTAGCTTGTGGTTGGAGGAGGAGCTGTTCGGGCTTGTGGTCGCTGCCGTTTTACTTTCTTTTGGGTACTTTTAGTTTTCCTCTTTCAGTTGTAGTACTTTTGCATGACATTTCATATATGTACTTGGATTTATTTTATATTTCGGTTCTGAGTTGGAGTTGATTGGAGTCTATTCTATCTCTTTTCTGCATGTGTTCTCTTAGAGGGTAATGTCTCCCATTTGTATGTTTATTATACCCTCGGTGCTAGTCGTCAACCCGGGGCCTACTAGAGGCGGGACTCGGGGGTCATTATCTCTCTTCTCACATTGCCGGCCCAGGAGGGGTACACTTTGTGGGGAGGGGGTCGTGACATAGTCATTTAACCCTTCATCATTTGGGGGTGTTACCAGATGTCTATTTTGATTCTTATGGTAGTGGTTTGTCGATGTTTTCCACATATCATCTTCCCCTGCTATTTGTACTTGTTTTATTTTCAATAAATTTCAAGATCATAGGTTTAACTCATGGTTTGCACTGTTTTGAGTATTGTATATTATATATTTATCATTTACTTATTATTTATTTATTATTAAATTCTTATTTCTTAATTATTATTTATTAACTATTCATTACTAATCTATTATTTACTATTCATTATTGTTTTTTTATCATTTATCTATTATATGTTATTTATATATTATTTATTTATTAAACACTTATTATTTATTTATTATTTATCTATTGTTAATTTATTAATATTTTATTATTTTTTGTCGTTTATTTATTATTAATTAATTATTTATTACTTATTATGTATTATATATTATTTGCGTATTATTTATTATTTATTTGTTTTGTATATATTATTTCTTATTTCTTATTTCTTATTTATTTATCTTATTATTATTTATTATTTATTATTTATATTTTATATTTTTTTAAGTTGGGGTTGAAATCTCTTTTTATTATGAAATCAAAGACCACTTTCTATCTGGGTAGAGGTATACTCATTACATAGCTTGTAGGTCCAATGTCAAGTGATCCAAATTTATTAGAGTGCGTCACACGTTAACAACAACAACCACAACACATTATTGTACTCTTGAATCAATGCATCAACCTTAAAAATTAATGACACAAAATCATCCAATTACATTTATAACATCCAAATATATTTGGTTGTTATTTTTCTGAATTAAAATAAAGTATAAAATAAATAATATCTTCATAAAACTATAACTCTTAAAAAAACCCAAAAAAAACAACAATTGACGAGACGCTTGGCTAACCAATTTCCCTAATTTTTAAAACCCTAGACTTATTTAATTAAAAAAACAAATCATAAATTTGGCCCCTATGGGGTGACCTATCACTGTTTATTCAACAAAAATTTTAATAGGAAAACACTTAAAAGGGAGGTCACCACTCTTAAAGACTGGAACTTTAAGCTTATGGTTTAGTTGGGTGTTCAAAGGAAACGCCAACGAATATCATTATTAAACAGACTCTTCAATATATGAGAAAACGCTTGAAGGAAAGACACCACCCTTAAAGAGTTGAACTTTAATCACCGGGTTAAATCGGGTTATACCATACCAACAACCCGACCTATTCATTTATGTTTTCTATCATATTGTACTTTACAACTTAAATTGCTCCCCGTGTTTCCCAATCATCTCTATGTGTAATTAATTTGGGCGGAGGCGACCCATTTATATCTTAAAAGTTATATCCTCTTATCCCCATTTATTTTGAATATTTCCATTAGTCAAACGATGGTCCCTTGTCTTCAAATTCAACGTGGGTGAAGCTTCTGCGGGGGCGGCATGCATATAAACAGGACTTTGATTTTGGGGGTGGGGGGACGAAGGGATACAGCTGGAGCGCGAGGGGGCAGCGACGGAGTATACTGAGAAAAAAAGTACAGTTGCATGGATTTGGGGTGCTGGCGGTTCGCAACTACGTGGAAGCCCCGTGGGTGGCTCTCCAGAACTCATGCCCACAGCTCATACTTTCCTATGTATCCCTGCTTTTAAGTTTGAACTCCCAATTATTATCCTCCACCTTCCCCCCACGCCAGCCCTATATAAACGCAGCTCAGTCGGGACGAGAAGTGGGCGTCTGCGCTTGCTATTAATGGAAGGGGAGGCGGGAGGCGAGGGACGGGTCAGGGCGGCGGCGGCGGCGGCGGCTTACCGGGGCGTGCGGATGCGGAAATGGGGAAAGTGGGTGTCGGAGATTCGAGAGCCCGGGAAGAAGAGCCGCATATGGCTGGGCAGCTACGAGGCGCCGGAGATGGCCGCCGCGGCTTACGACGTGGCGGCATTCCACCTGAAGGGCAGCGCCGCCCGCCTCAACTTCCCGGAGCTACTGCACAGCCTGCCCCGGCCCGCCAGCTCCAGCGCGGAGGACGTGCAGACGGCGGCCCAGGAGGCGGCGATGAGGTTCAAAGGTGGAGGAGGCGGCGGCGGTCGGGGAGATGGGTACTCGCCGCCGGTGACGGTGGAGCTGTCGCCGAGCGAGATTGAGGCGATCAACAATTCGCCGCTGGAGTCGCCCAAGATGTGGGTGGACTTAACCTTCGAGGAGTCAATGGCCGCCGCCCACCAGGAGTTTGTTGGGTTGAGTGACTGGGAAGACATGCAGCCGCAGGGTTCTATTTGGGATTTCTAGCCATATTAATTAAACTTTAGTAAATATAATCATTGGAGGCTAGTTTTATCGACGCCTCCTCATTGGGGAAAAAAAACGAGTGTGATTTTTTGTTTTTGGTTTTTTTTTTCTTGAAAGAATGTATTTTTTATACATTATTATGTGTGACTAAGTCTGACTATGAAAGTCATCTCTCATGGTCTTCTATTTCAATCATATAATATATAATGACTCGTGGGATGTATTTTATTTTTATTTCTTATGCTTGGATTTATTATTAAGTTTTTAAAAAAAAAAAATCAGAATAATGAATTGGAATATAATGAGGAGGTGGGGGTTTATGATTTGGATAGCTAGGTCAATATTTTCACGCGGAGTATGTCACCTATGATTCAGCGCCAACAACTTGATGGCACTAGGGATTGTTTGGAGTGTCTCCCAAAAAGTTTTTTTCAGGCCCCACTCGACAGCTCTTCATTTTAATATTAAATATATAAACTATCATTAAAACATTAGTTTTGAGTTAGATTGGAGAGCGCGTGGAAGATTTTACCATGATCATTTGAATTGTATCACCAACAGTTTCAATAGGTTGCTCATGGTGTTCAAAGATGAGAAATCACTGAGCCCTATTTTTAAATGCATTTACTATACATGCAATGCCATTGTTACAAAATCCACTCCTTTAAATCTGACAACAGTCCTAACAATTGACGTTTTTTGTGGTCATCCACTCCTACATATTTGCAGATTTTAAAATGAGTTTTATCAACGTAAATAAAGGTCACACACCTTTTATCATTGAATTTTATCAGCCCTAGTTTCTAGCACTTACAATAATATTTTTTTAAAAAATGGAATAAAAAAACCTCTCAGAACCACCATACATATGCGACCCCAAGGCCCACCAAGCACACACAACCTCATCCTGTAACATCTTGTTACTGTTTTCAGGTATTCCTAAACCCTTCTTTTTACCATATGCTTTGGTTGAATTTCATTTAAAGTTTCGGGTGAAATTTTCGAGAAATTTGGAAGTTTTTGGGTTGTGCACGGTTGGTGCACGGTTTGCCCAAACCGTGCACCATGCTAGTGCAAACCGAGATAGTGAGTGTTTGCACAGTTGACGCACCGTTTGACAAACCGTGCACCCACCTAGTAGAAATCGTACAACTGTGCAAAAGGGGGCGCACGGTTGGTGCACACAGTTTGTCTAACCGTGCACCTATAGCCAAGAAACCGTGTGTACAGGGATTTTTAATTAGGAAATTATTTTTTAAAATCTTGAAACCCTCTTTTTAGGTGTCCAACAAACATGTACGACCCCACACTGCTACAGATATGCCCTTTAACTGCGCGCAAAAAAGGCTTTTAATAAAGCTAAAAAAGCGTTGTTAATCTCAAGGGGGACCCCCTTATCAACGCTAAAAAAACACTGATAAAGGAGGTCCCTTATCAATGCTAAAAAAGCGCAAATAATGTTCCCCTTTATCAGCACTAGAAATAACGCTGATAAAGGCCTCATCTGGTACAGTGTGTTGTTTGTATAACAACACACTAGCAACCTCCTGTAACTTATAGACAAAATATATAATTTAACTGAAATAAATTTTATATCACAAATAAAAAAACACTACTATATACATTTCAAACAATGTTTTGTATAATTACATTTACAATTACTATCCACCAACAATTTAAAACATTCATATTTCATTGCCTTTGTCACCCATGATCCCCTCTAAAAAAGGTTCGTCCATGGTATCTATTACCGAACAAATCACCTCAACCCAAGTAAAAGCATCCACATATATAAGAAAACAAATCTTATATTAGTACTAGGTCAATTACATCCTCCACCGCAGAACACAACACAAAGAAGAAAACTGCAGAAATCACAAGTCTGGGGACTTGACCCCAAGACCTACCCCTCACCCCACCCAAAAAAACATGAAAAAATATATTAAAAAAAATATCAACTTTAAATAAAAAGACACACTTGGAGTTGTACCAGTCACACCGTGCGTTTTATTGAGGTGTAGTTGATTCCAACACGTCATAAATGGGATATGAATCATTGTCCTAAAGTATCAAAACAATTTGAATGTATTTGCTTAGTTTTGAGTATGTCACTTGTTCTTTTTAATGAAATTAATGTCAATTTTAAATAAAGACACATTTGAAGTTATATCGATCACACAGTGCATGAGATTGAGTTGCGGCTGATTCATATACGTCACAAATTACTTATGGATCGTTGTCCTAATGTATCAAAACAATCCGAATACATTTGCTCGATTTTCAGTATGTCACTTGTGTTTTTTTATTAAAATGTCATTTCAAATTGGAAACACGCACTTTGAGTCATACATGTCACATCGTGTGTCAGTTAGACGTGAGACTACTTCCTACATGTAACAAATGACTTATGAATTGCTTTCCTAAATCATCAAGAGAATCAGAGCACATTTGCTCTTCAATGAGGGACACACGTTTTGAACAAAAATGTCAATTTTAAACTGATAATGGACACTTTTAGTCATACCGATCACACCATGTGTAGGTTTGTGGTGCGAGTGATTCTTACATGTTAAAAATGACTCATGGAATGTTCCCCTAAAGTATCAAAACAATTCGAACGTGTTTTCTTGGTTTTCAGTATGTCACATGTTCCTTTTGCTAAAATTAATGTCAATTTAAAATAAAAAGACGCACTTAGAGTCATACTGATCATACCGTGCATCATATTGAGGTGCAATTGATTCCTACACATCAAAAATGACTTATGGATTGTTTCTCTATAGTATAAAAATAATCTAAATGCATTTTCTCAGTTTTGAACATGCCAGTTATCCATTTTACTAAATTTGATGTCAATTTTAAATAAAATGACACATTTTGAGTCATATTGGTCACATCGTGAGTCGGATTGAGGTGTGACTGATACCCACACATCTCAAATGACTAATGGATCATTTTCTTAAAGTATCAAAACAATCCGAATGTGTTTTCTTTGTTTTGAGTAGGTCAATTGTCATTTTTACAAAAAATGATGTCAATTTTAAATAAAAATACACACTTGGAGTCATACCGGTCACACCGTGCATCAGATTGATGTGCAATTGATTCCAACATGTCTCAAATGACTCATGAATCATTTTAATAAAGTATCAAAACAATCCAAATGTGTTTTCTCGGTTTTTAGTATGACACTCGTTCCTTTTGGTAAAATTAATGTCAATTTAAAATAAAAAGACACACTTCATATCAGTCACACATGTGTCGGATTGAAGTGAATTTGATTCATACACATCAAAAATGACTGATGGATCGTTTTCATAAAGTATCAAAATAAACTGAATGTGTTTGCTCGGTTTTGAGTTGGTCAATTGTCCTTTTTACTAAAATTGATGTCAATTTTAAATAAAAAGACTCACTTTGAGTCATACCGGTCACACTATGCGTCATATTGAGGTGAATTTGATTTCTACATGTCCCAAATAACTCATGGATCATTTTTTGAAAGTACCAAAATAATCAGAATGCATTTTCTCAGTTTTCAGTACGTCATTTGCTCCTTTTGCTAAAATTAATGTCAATTTAAAATAAAAAGACGCACTTGGAGTCATATCGGTCATACCGTGTGTCAGATTGAGGTGAAGTTGATACCTACACATCACAAATGACTCATGGATCGTTATCCTAAATTATCAAGACAATCCAAATGCCTTTTTTTGAGTAGGTCAGTTGTCTTTTTTACTAAAATTGATGTCAATTTTAAATAAAAAAGATGCACTTGGAGTCATACTAGTCACATTGTGCCTCACATTGAGGTGCAACTGATTCTTACACATCCCAAATTACTTTTGGATCATTGAAATAGAGTATCAAAATAATCCAAATGCATTTTCTCATTTTTTTCAGTATGTCACCTGTTCCTTTTTCTAAAACTGATGTAAATTTTAAATAAAAAGACGCATTTGGAGTCATATCAATCACACCATGCGTCAGATTAAGGTACAATTGATTCCTACACACCAAAAATGACTTATGGATCATTCTCCTAAAATATGAAAACAATATGAATGCATTTGCTTGGTTTTGAGTAGGTCAGTTGTCCTTTTTACTAAAACTGATGTCAATTTTAAATAAAAAAGGTGTACTTGGAGTCATACTAGTCACACCGTGCCTCAGATTGAGGTAAAAATAATTCATACACGTTCCAAATGACTCATGGATTGTTTAGCTAATGTATCAAAACAATATGAATGTGTTTGATTGGTTTTTAGTACATCACTTGTTCCTTCTTACTAAAATTGATGTCCATTTTAAATAAAAAGAAACACTTGGAATCATACCGGTCACACCATGTGTCTAATTAAGGTGTGACTGATTCCTACACATTACAAATGACTCGTGGATCATTTTTCTAATGTATCAAAATAATACGAATGCGTTTACTCAGTTTTGAGTAGGTTAGTTGTCCTTTTTACTAAAATTAATGTAAATTTTAAATAAAAAAGATGCACTTTGATTCATACCAATCACACCATGCTTCAGATTGAGGTATGAATAATTCCTACACTTCCCAAATGACTCATGGATCATTTAGCTAAAGTATAAAAACAATCTGAGTGCATTTTCTTGGTTTTCAGTACATCACTTGTTCCTTTTTACTAAAATTGATGTCAATATTAAATAAAAAGACGCACTTGTAGTCATACCAATCACACCATGCATTGGATTGAGGTGTGACTAATTCCTAAATTTCCCAAATAACTCATGAATAATTTTAATAAAGTATAAAAAAATTTGAATGAGTTTTCTCAGTTTTTAGTACATCACTTATCTTTTTTACTAAAATGTCATTTTAAATTGGAAACACACACTTTGACACATACCGGTCTTATCATGTATCGATTTGAAATGTGACCAATTATTATACATAAAAAATGATTTAGGAATCAATTTCATAAATTATTAATACAATCTGAGTGATTTTTATTAGTTTTTAGTGAGTGACACATTTTGAACAAAAATATCGATTTTAAACTAATAATGGACACTTTGAGTCATGCTGGTCACACCGTGCATCAGATTGAGGTGCGACAGATTTCTACACATTATAAATGACTTATGGATCATTTTACTAAAATATCAAAACAATATATGTCATTTGTCTATTTTTTTAAATATTATTTCCAATTTTAAATAATAAGATGCACCTGGAGTCATACCTGCCACATCGTGTGTCAGATTGAGGTGTTGTTGATTCCCACACATCCCAAAGTCTCAAAACATCCTAACTGAAAATGTTATCATGATTAACACTATATTTATTTATCAAACTTTCAACATTTCATATTGATTCGAGAAAGGTTTTTTATCTAAGAACTTCAAATCAATATGCAGTGTTGGCGGCTCTACAAAGAAAATCAATGGAAAACATGGTAATATTTGCAGAAAAGAACATGTTATCTCTTCTATGGCTTGTTGTAGATAGTTTAAATCAAAATATTACTTCCCAAAATATATATGAAAGCAACTAAATAAATATTATATAAATATGATAGGGAAAATAACTTACAAATAGTAGATAAAATGATGAAAAAATTAATTAAATAAGTAGTACGAATTCACCTTTTCATTGTGGCTGTGTACATTATTAACCCATAAATATTAAAGGAATCCAAATTTATAAGAAAACAATTCTTATGTTAGTAATAATAAAAAGAAATAAATTAAACATAAATATGAAACAATTCATTACTTCTATGAAAGTCACAGCTTCATGTTATTTGTGTACATTCTACGATCGGGTATGTTGCCCATTCATTTCAAAGCATCTATATCATCTTGTGAATATGATTTTTTAACAGTTATAATAGTACCAAAAAAATATAAATACACAAAGGATTAATAAATATTTTAAATGAAATAGTAATTATCTTCGAAAATACCTCCTTGGGAATGCTTATTTGTTGATGGAATATAATCTCTCTTATAAATTTATAAACATAATAACCACAATCTTTTCCATTTGTTTGTTTCAGAGACTATAGAAAAATTAAGGAAAATAAGTAATTTGTCTTGATATGTGTTTGGATAGTGAAATATTATTATATATACTCTGATACTTATCTAGTTGTAGAACTTGTCAGGGTCCTTGTGTGCAATTCTTTTCCTCATGCCATGATTTCTATGATATTTATATACCGCCCTTTCAAAACAGAATCATCATTAAAACATAATATAAATTATATAACCTGAAGTTTATTTCTAAAATGTTGTATATAGTGTATTAAACATTTACAAATGTCATCATGTGTGGTCGATTTGTTGGGAATCCATGCAGTGAATCTAGGAAATAAATATTTGGAGTATCCAAATTGACCGCAATGAGAATCCAATGTTTCCTAAAACACAAAAAGGAATAAGTAATAAAAGAAATGAAAATATATTTGATATTATTAAATTGCAGAGTTTTACCCCTGCATCGTTGGTATTAAGAAGAGCCTGTCATCCCCAAGTTTTCTTTCAATCAATTTGGCCAGGTTTTCCACTATTTCATCCATTTTTTGGATTCTATTTTTGTTTGTTCTATAGAGGTGGTGTGAGGACTAATCTGTCCAAATTTTTTTCATAGGGAAATCCCTTAAATTAGTATTGATATATACATCTTCAAAAAATATTAAATATATTTAGTCATAATTAACATAGTATATCAACTTTTGGAATATTAAATCATGAAAAAATACATCATGTATACATCTTGTAACGTCCCGACCCAACTTACCATCGAACTGGTAACCGGATCGATCACCACATAAACTCAAGCGCATTGCTTCATACACCATAGGCTTCCAACTAGTAGCGAGGGTCTATAGATAGTCATTGGGGAGACTATACCCTCATATTCATAGTGCACAATATAAACAGATAGTAACTCAGATAACAACGGAAGCATATATAAAAGAATAATCAACTGAATAAACAAAATGGCAAACTCTAGTTTATACAATGCATGCATGTCATGGTAATACATATGTGAAAGCAGTAAACAAAACAACATGCTTTAAATCTTAGTACATAAACAAGGAAAAGACTCAAATCCCCAAGGGTGATCTCTACGAGCATCCGAAGCTCCTTCTCGGTCCTTTTCTCCTAACTCCCAAGTATAAGAAAACATAAACAAGCAAAGTCCAAGGTCCTGCAAACAAGTAAAGTCTACTCAAGTACCCTAGTGCAATAACGGCCTGAATAAGGTGTGAGATATAAATCTCAGTAGACCGACACCCACCAGTATCTATCCTAAACTAGGCAGTGAATAGCATTTCAAAAGTGTACAGATATATTGAAGTAAAAATAGAACTGAATAAATAACCAATAACCTGTCCAGGTTCCTAAGGGACACTTAACGACGATACCTACTTCATCCCACAACTGGTATGTCTGATCTGTCAATTATGTATATATATATATAGTAACAATGTATATATATTTATATAAATAGATAGATATGCTTAGCCTCCTCCTATATGAACCAAGCGCATACCAACACCAAATGGACATATACCCTGGATACTATTTCTAGCTGGACCAAGATGTAATGCACAAATAGTCATTACCAGGGGAAGCACTCACGGTCTTGCCCCTGGTCCAAACTCCAAGAACTCTCATGGTCTCATGGAAATCAACATGGATACTCACGTGGTCTTCCTACCCCAGGCTCTCACGGTCCTTTGGAAAATGATGTTGGATGGATCGGGACATAACACACAGACATCCATCACCAAGATTAGCGCACACGATCTATCCTCTGGCTCAACTCCATGAGTTCTCACAGTCTCTGGAGGATCAGCACAAAAACTAACATATTCTTTCTCCCCAAGGGCTCTCACGGTCCCTTGGCTCCCCTTCCTATACAAGACGTAACCATTCACAACATATAATGCATGAAGCATTTAACCTCTCATGCATTTCATTAGCCCATTTCAATTACATATAAGCAAGCATATTCACATTTATACTTAAGTAAAACCATCTTAAGTATTTCAATTAAAAAATTAACATGGGATTCACATTCAACTCAAAAACACGAGGCAAAGGCCTCTCATTCATCTCATTGGCCATACTCAAATCCATTAGTTAACTCAACAATTAACTAGGTACATGAATCCCATTAATTAATTCATCAATTAATTAATCAACAACACAATTCATATCTCATAATTAATTTTCTATAATTAATTATCTCATTAAAAATCTCAACACTCTATAATAAATTCCATAATTAAATATCTAGATCATAAAATTAAAGGCACATAATTAATTTACAATTAATTATCTCAACTTAGCCAATTCAATATCTCATAATTAATCCCCAGATTAATTATCTATATTACAATATTAAAGCATATAATTAATTCACAATTAATTATCTCAGATTAACCGATTTAATATATATCATAATTAATCTCCCGATTAATTATCTCAATTAAAATTTTCAAAGCACAAAATTAATTCACAATTAATTATCTCAACTTATCCAATTTAATATCTCATAATTAATCCCCCGATTAATTATCTCAATTAAAATTCTCAAAGCACATAATTAATTCACAATTAATTATATCAATATATCCCACTCATTAATTCATAATTAATTATCTCAACTTACCCCACCCAATACTCATAATTACCACTTAACCCAAGTGAATCAACATGTAAGGGCGGTAATAGAAAAACACATATCAGCAAGCTAAACGAATATGTCAGTTTAATAATTATGTTTTAAGCTTGAAGGCAGTGCACCTCCGTTGGAGGAGTTTTATTAAAGAAACATGAGTTTGTAATTTAATAAATTATTTTATACCAATAAACAATTCATTTAGCATTTGAAGTCAAATTTCTCAATAACAGTAATTAAACAACTACTGCGTTTTATTAATTAAGAAAAGTTGAGGACCCTACCTCAAATAATTAGTTGAGATAATGATTTCTAACTCAAACTGTAATCTTCTCACATACCCACACTTCAAAAAATCACACACACACTTGGAATTTATCATCACACCATATAAAAAAAATTGGCACCCCAAAATAAGTGCGGCGAGGACCAACACATACTTGATTAATTAAACGCAACTCAAATAAACCATAAGCACCTAATTCAAGGGGTGTGAAACCAATTATCAAGTATATTGACTTACCTGAAAATGATGGAGGTGGACCGAATCGAGCTGAAACTCATCGCCTTTAGCGGCGGTCATCGGAATATGGACCAATGGGTCTTGAGACATCTTCCACACCACCTAAAATCAGAAGAAAAGAAGAAACCGAATTAAACCTAAATATAGGGCTTCATTCTAATGGAGACCAGGAAACGAAGATCCAAAACAGTCGATGTGAACAATGAAACGCATGGAGAAGGACTCACCTCACTGAGACATAAAACTTCTGTGAAGAAATCAGATGAAGATAGTCATGCAAAGAAGAGCTAGGAGGAGGGGTGGTGTGCCACCCATGGGTGATGCACCATGGGTATGTCACAAGCATCGGAGAGCCAAAACAGCCAATACGAACAACAAAATGCATGGATAAGGACTGACCTCACCGAGATGGACAACTTTTGTTAAGGAACTGGATGAATCCGGTGCGCGGAGAGAAGCTGGGAGATGGGGGTGGTGCGCCTGAACCATGGGTGAAAAAGGGGGCCACGCTTCACATAGGAGACGAATGGGGTGCACCTCCCTCATATCATCTCCCTCAAATAATAAATTAAATACCAAAATTTATTATAAGGATTAATATAATAATATTAATAATAATCACAATTCTATTATTATTATTATCAATTAATTAAGACACCTCTTAGATAAACCCCAACTCCCTATTTAAACACATTATTTATTACATCTCTTTGATAAACCCCAACTCCCCATTTAAACACATCATTTATTTCACCTCTTTGATAAACCCCAAACTCCCCATTAAACACCATTTAATTAAATTCTCCTCAACCAAATTTAATTAAATGAATTCTACAACTCATCATTATTTAATTAAAATATCTCAACATAATTTAATTAAATTAAAACCCCTAATTTAGCTCATTTAATTAAATTCCTTTCATCTAAATTTAATTAAATAAAATCCTCCATTTAAATATTAATTATTTAAATTACTTTTAACCTTGAATTTAATTAAAATAATTTCTCAATTTCAACGTCATTTAATTAAATTCTGTCAACCTCAATTTAATTAAATAAAACATATATTTCTCATTAATTAATTAAATTCATCTTAACCTTGAATTTAATTAGATAAAAACCCCATTTAACAACATTTAATTAATTCCCTCTCAACTTGGAATTTAATTAAATAATTTAACTCGTAACCGAAAACTGGGTAAGCCGTACGGTTTGAATCACACGGTCTGACATACCATGCACAGACCATACATCCATTACTAGACACCCATTTTAATATGCATGACTGACCCACACAGTTTTACTAACCATGCGTAGCCTGTGCAAACCCCTCTACCAGGCCTGGTGCTCCTGAAACCCATCCAACCATTCAAGAAACTCCTCGATCCTTTACCCAAGCCCAATATAAACATGTTTAAAAGATCCCAACTCACGAAACATCATCCTGAAGCTTGGTTTTTTAAACCGACCCGTGCACTAAATGAAAAAGATTAAAAACTTTCATATTTTAGCCTAGTTCAAAAACACGATACTCTACAATCCACCTACTTTAAAAACTTCCCATCCCCGGGAAGCCATTGAGAACTACTACAACATCAACCAACCCACCAAGGTCATGAAGTCTCGTCTAAATAGTTGGGTTACATTTCCAAACACCCAAAAAACCTTTCACACATCATAACTCCAACAGCTTAAACCTTTAAAACCCGAGCCAAATCTCTGAATCTAACCCCAAACATCGCAACGACACATAACCGATCCCACACAACTGGAGACATGATCCCATTGTTGTCTCCCAAACTACCAACTCATTGGTTCTTTCCACCAATGGTCTTAGCACTTAATGGTCAAACTACCAAACCACAACTCTTTCCTTGAAAGACATCGTCGACCCATAAACCCACACTCTCCCTTAAACTGACAACGTGACTTTAAAACGATTCCATCACTAACCGAAAGTACATCAAAAAACTTACACGACTTCTGGTGACCTTCCCAAGTCAATTCATCACTTGGATATTTTAAAACGGCCATGCCCGAGCACGAATAAGGCGTATCCCAAAGAACTATGCATCCCGCGTATAACCCAGATAACAACCACTCATCAAGCCCAACAACTTTTAAAACATTAGCATGACTTAAGAACGACATTATATTAGTGTCTCCAAGACGATTTCAAGATAGGGGACATGCTCGTCTCATTTGAAAGAGCACACTAAGAGTAAAACCAGGTCACCAAGAAGATTAATCAAACTTTTTCTGGTCGACTCTTTACGAAAATCTCAGCTTCACCTGCTGATGCATCACCAACCAAAACCTGATACCTATACCACCCAAGGCATCCTGCATTCTTTCAAATCTCACCACTAAAAATCTTCCAAAAACTACAAAGTTTATAAAGGTTTTTGCACACCGCCAACCTTATTGAAGTCGTGTTTCCAAACAAGCACCGACACGTATACCGGAACTAATGTGACACTACCCACCTTAGAAGTGTCCATGTCGTTGAAAGAAAAGACTAGCCGTTATCATGCACACTAGTTGAGAAACACCTTAAAATCATGTGTGACGTTCTAAGAACCACGATCACCATGTCAACATCTCGCATGAAATCCATAAGTTAAACCGACCGGTGTGTCAAAACATCTGAGTCCCTAAAAAAATTCCTCCTGACCAGTGGGATGAACTTACCTTAATGCCCCAAACGCTCCACTTCAGAGTTAACTCAAGGATGTCTTTAATAGATGACCATGCCCGAGGCATGTCTAACTTTCTAGACCAAGCATTCCTCAATGCTTATTACCACATAAATAGTCAAGATACAATGACTACCCATCTGAACAAGGGTGTATTTATTTGAAACCCAAAAGTCCTAATAGGGACAACACCACCCAAATGGTACCAAAGTCAAAATGATCACAACAAAAACAAGGAATATCATATCTAAGGGTTCTGCCTACCATGGAATACTCCCTTATGAAGCATACACGTCGACCCTATATCTTGGTCATAGAAAATAGAAAACATTAGGCTCAAAATACTTTTTAAATTTCAGCCATTTCATTAATTCATTTCAACCTTTTAAACATTTTAATGAATCTTTAACAAACCCACAATTACTATTTCACAACAAGGTACTTGTGTTTCAATCAAATCCCCATGGAAAAAACAGACGGGCTATAACAAACTTCCTATTTAAACATTTATCATTCAGTTTAATTTCATCTTAAATAGGAAATTTAGCATCTAAATTACTTTTAACTAAGAGGCGACCTCCAAGGGTCCCATTTATTCAATCTAGGTTCCTCAAAAAGCAATCCCACAATAGTTAATTTCACAAAACTCAACAGTTTTATATTTATAACCATTTTCAAATACACTATGGTTATACTAGGCTTAATCACATGGGTGTCCATCTACCAATCGATAAGGCACCCATACACCTTACCGTTGGCATTTAGCTCCCATTCATCACATCAAATTTCTATTTAACATTTTTAGCTTTAGAATCCATTTTCCAATTGTTTGAATACACGGGTTACCCTTTTCCCAGTTATAAGGTGCCCATACACCTTATAACTGAAACTGGCTCCCATCATAAATGCAACCAATCAATTTCCACACATGCATCCATTTACACATTAAAACATCTCTAGCATGTTATTATAAACAGTAACAAAACAACATGCTATACCACAGAATCATGAAATAACATCAAAACATGCTAATAACAGAGGCAACATGGCATATAATAATCCAAACATGTTATATAGATAGGCATGCTAAAGCAGATCAAACATGGCATCATACCCAAGGCACCCAATCAAAATTAGCAGGCATCATACTAATGCAACTACATGGCATGTCATATGCATGAAATGTGAATCTATAAATTCCAAAGATGATGCATGTAATGTAATTTCCTTGCCATATCATGCCAAATAAAAATTTTAAAATTATAAAAATTAATAATCAGAGGAAAATACATTAGTCACTCAAGGTGAAATCATATCAACTATAACCTTGAAATAGTATAATCATCATTTCCCATCCCTGACCACTTGGTCATTTCCCATACGTGGGGTGATTAGTCCCAAGCATGACTATTAACTGAGTGCCGACACTTTCTGAGTCTCCTATCTACCAACCCAAAATAGAAATACAAATGGAAAAGGAAAGAACACTGATGCTCTGATACCACTTTGTAACATCCTGACCCGGCTTACCATCAAACCGGTAGCCGGACCGGTCACCACATGACCTCAAGCACACCTCTCCATATGCTATAGGCTAATGAATAGAAGAAAGGGTCTATGAATAGTCAGTGGGGAGACTATACCCTTATATTCAGAGTGCACAATGGAAACAAGTAGTAACTTAGATAACAGTAGAAGAAAATATAAAACAATAATCAACTGAATAAATAAAATGGCCAATGCCAGTTTATACAATGCATGCATGTCATGGTAATACATATTTGAAAGAAGTAAACAAAACAACGTGCTTTACATATCAGTATAGAAATAAGGAAAATACTAAAAACGCCAAGGGCGATCTCCACGAGCATCCCGAGCTTCCACTTGGTCCTTTGCTCCTAACTCCCAAGTACAAGAAAACAGAAACAAGGAATGCCCACAGTCCTGCAAACAAGTAAATTCTACTCAGGTACCCCAGTGCAATGGTGACCCAAATAGGGTGTGAGATACAAATCTTAGTAGGCCGACACCCACTAGTATCTAGCCCAAACTAGGCAGTGAATAAAATTTCAATAGTGTGAAGATATATTGGAGTAATAACAGAATTGAATAAATAACAAACAACCCATCTAGGTTCCTAAGGGACACCTAACAGTGATACCTGCATTGTAATGACCCAAAATTTTGAATAAATCTTGTTTCCTAATTTTGTGTGTTATTTTATTTTTCATACTCAACAAAACTGCTTCATTTGATAACATTAGTATAATTAAAATGAGACTGTTGGGTTTTTACTATTATATGACCGTTGAAAACTAAATGTTGTGACTTTTGTCTCTAAATACAAGTGACCTTGGTTAATTAATTTAGAAAGGAGATTTGATGGCCTCATCCAGTAGTCTCGGGCCAATCGAAGCCCATCTAACGAAACATGGGAAGGAGGTAACACCACTGGGCTTTGCTCTGGACCAAACCCAATCCGAACATCATCATGTGAATCCAGAACAGAATCGCCTTCGTGATAAGTTCAAACTGATAGAAATTACTACTCGTGCGATGTTGGTCGAGCCTCCCTCAGATTCTCTCACCTTGGCACACCTTACACTTAGGTCCTATGCTGGTGTGATAAGGGGCTATGTAAGGAGACCACAACTGCCTTGTGTAATCCTTTGTTTTAAATAAAAATTTTGATTTCTTCTTATGATGAAGTTTATGAATTTTCAAATGTCTGAATAAATATAGTATGCATGTTTTTGATGAATTTTAGAGAAAGGATATTTTAAAAATGTTTATGTAAACCTTAAATAATTAAAAATCTGTAATGATTTTCAAAAAATGGTCTTCTAAAATTATGTTCAGTACGAAATTTAGAGTCTAATAAGATCAACTTAATTTTTGATGAATAGTAAATTATGAATAGTGATTTTATGCTTAGGATTAGTAATGTGACCAAATGGATTAGTAATCTCACTTAAATAAAGTATTAATATAATCTAGGCACCTTGATTAAGTAATGTGATTCAATAAAATGGGTAAATAATGGTTTCATAAATTATTAGTCAAGTATTAGTTTTTGCGGGTGAATAGTGTTTTTTAAATTAAAAATTAAATTAAAAATATTTAGAAAAGTATTTTTATAAAATGGATTTCATTTTTGAACTCAGAGCATCGATATTATGTTAAGGTAATTTTTGGGAATTTTTCTGAAAAGAATGAATTTTTAGTGAATAGTGTATTTATTTAAAAATTAAATTAAAAATATTTAGAAAATTATTATTATAAAATGGAGTTCATTTTTGAAATCAGAGCATCGATATTTGGTTAAGGTGAAATTTTGGAATTTTTCTGAGAAAGTTGAATTTTTGATGAATAGTGAAAATACAGTTTTAGGGTTTCAGTATGTTTAATGACATCATAACTGTGTCATGATGATGTCATGAGATATTTTAAGGGTTGGCCAACCAAAGGTGATGAATTATTGTATGGGGGGCCCCATGTGGCCTAACTCCATGGGAAATACCATGGGAGAGCCCATGGTTTTGAGAAAACCACTTATGAGGTGTCCCTTGGCCATTAATGCCTTGTCCCCTCACATTCCCTATAAATACCCACCCTTTCCTCCTTTAGTTTTCACTCCCAACTCTCCCCCAATGAAGCTCTGGTATCATTACCTCCCAAGGAGTCCTCTCAAGGTGCCCCCAAGCCCTCAAGGTCCCAACCTTTGAGTTTTAAGAGATACGTTTTAAGGTAAGGGATCCTACCTCTCTCTTTCTTTTCAAGTAATCTCTTTTATGTCATTTCTTTTATGCTTCATGCTCTTATGTTGGAGGATGTTATTTTATATTCCTCTTACTTCCCTTTTCATGTTCATATGATGAGATACCCCCTCTTGCTCTCATCATTTCATTTTAAGAATGTTAAAGTGGCGCCGTTAGGCTGCCAAATGTTTAAGGGATTCTTTCACCCTTCTCGTTTTCAAGTTCTATTTTCATGTCAAGTGTTTCAAGTTCCTTTTTATTATGTTGGGGTATGATCTATAAATATATCATACTGATATTTTATGTTCATATTATGAGAGACCCTATTTGATCTCTTCAATTCATTATTTTGAAGTTTTAAGTGGCTCTGTTAGGCTGCCGAATTTTTAAGGGATTCGTTCACCTTTCTCATTTTTCAAAGTTCTACTCTCATGTCAAGTCTTTAAATTTCCTTTTTATTATGTTGGGATATGATCTCTATATCTATCATACTGATATTTTTATGTTCATATGATTAGAGACTCTATTTGATCCCGTCAATTCATTTTTTTGAAGTTTAAGTGACGCTGTTAGGCTGCCGAATTTTCATAAGAGAAATCTTATTTTTGTCTTACTTTCATGTTATTCATTTCATATGGTATATCTTTCAAATTTCATTACCATGTTCTTAAATCCTTTATATTATTCCCCTCTACTGTTTTATGGATCATTTATGATTGGGTGACCCATGTCCCCTCTCTTTTCAATGTTTTCTAAAAACCTCGTAACATAGCCGTTATGCTGCAGAATTTCCGTCTCAAAATGTCTCTCTCTTATTCTCAAATTAATTTATTTTATTAAGTGAATACTCAAAGCTCTTTCTCCTAAAGGGACATAAAGATCATGTCTTTAAAGAAGTTTTTAAAACGTTATGATTATGAAATGAAACCCATTTCTTTTATGCTATATGAGTTGTTTATGAAATGATTGATGATGATATATGTGGATCACATGATAATAAAGGAAAATTTAAGGGTGCGCCCTGATAGCGCTCCAATGCATTGAGTAAAGACTTAATCTCTAGAGATGACCATTTAGACTGATACCTTGGTGAATAACCTTGGTAATTTTTATTGACACCTTGGGGATGGACCTTGGTGAAACGGAAATGATTGTCTTTGTTAAATGTTGTAACCACATATTCAAGTTATGAAATACGTTATTTTTATTATGATATTCCTCATGATTTCATTCTCATGACTTAAAGTTCTTTTCATGACTTTATTGATGTATCTCAAGTTCACATGTTAAATGTTTCCCTATTTTCCATTACTGGGCCTTCTGCTCACCCTTTCTTTTGATGTATGTACCCAGGTTATGAGATGCAGTAATTAACCTAGGATGAACATAAGGAGAAGCATTTCAAGTGTTTAAGAAGAATTTTTTTTGTTTCATGTATTATGTTCCTAGTTTCCAAGACACTAAACCTTAAAGATCCCCAGTTTTGTATAATGTAATGAAAGTTTATGTGACAAAAAGGCGGGATGCTATAGTTGGTATCAAAGGATGGTTCAGTTATTTGTGGAAATTAGGATATGAAAACTTTAGGAAGAACCCTATAGAAAAGTTTAAATAAAGAAAATCTTCCTAGTATTTTGGTGAGTATTGAGTAAGGGGTTTCCAAGCAAATACATCCCTGTCTGGATACGAGCAGGTAGAGGTGGCTCTGGCACAGATGTACATAGGGGTAAAATATGAAAACAACGCTTTGAGCTAGACTCGAACGAGAACTAGTACACGACAACGGGCCTTGCTACACTCTTGGTTACGACACTCCCGGGGGATATGCTTTGGTAAATTCATAAGCTTAGTATGAGCCATTATTAAAGGAACAAAGATAAAAAAAATAAAGATTCACATAAGAATATATGATCATGGATAACCTAGATTGGAACCTAGGGGATCACAAGTTAGGGTATACTTTTCTTCTACAAGTTATCCTTCTATGCTTTAAGTTACTTTTCATGATTATTGGATAAGTATTTAATCCCCTAATTGTACTTTCTTTTCTTAGTTAATGGCGGGAAATGGAAGAACATGCCCCAACAACCAATGTGATAGGAAATGTGACGATTTCTGTATTAATATGACATAGATGATCAGGGGATTAAAAGATGATTATTATTTTGGAAGACATTCACTATTTTGGGAACCCTATATGATCGAGGTAAATAGATTACTATGGTATTTTCTTTGAGGAATAAAGGTTGAATTATATTTTGAAGAATCGATAAATTTAAGGTGGACTTATAGTAATTTAGGTTACATATGAAATTGATTAACCTATCTTGGGTAAAATATGTTTAGGTTAGCAACTTTTTTTATAAGATGTTAGGAGTGGTTGATGTTGTTTGGAGATGAGCGATAAAATTTATCTTGGAAGACTATGTTATCAAATCCTTCTTGTATTTGGGTTTCAATCTTAGTTTGGTTTATTTTGAGGAATTTTAAGGATAGTTATTTATGGAATGGTCTATGATGAACTTTGGGTAGTACCGTGGAACTTTGAAGATTTAAAGTAGTTTCCCTTCCACTGGGGTTCTTTATTTTGGAAGAGTTGTTTTATCTTACCCTTTCTATTTTTGGGATAATGTTTAAAGATAGAAGAAATAGATAGTTAATCTTTTGTGGATTATGTGATTCTATATAAGATGATTCTTGTGCTTTGATGAGACCAAGTAGTTTTGAATGCTCATCGTTTGGATAAAATATTAGTTTTGGTAGAAACTTATTAAAGGATGAAACTCTACTTGAAGGTAGGTATATTTCCTTATGTTTTTATTCTATGTAGTAAATGAATTCCTCAAAACTATGAAAAGGAACGTAAAACAAAAACGTTGTCTGTTAACATTTCCTACTGTGTAATCAAAGACCGTTTACACACATCATAAGTTTGTGATTTTCTTATTGTTAACTTTCTCCTAATCATGATTTATATCACTCTCCCTTAGAACGTGACCCTTTGTTTTCTCCTCTATGTCCATGTTTTCCTACATGGAATCCTAGTATGGCTTAACTCGGCTGACCTTTGTACTTCCTTTTATTTCTTTTATAGTAATAGTGTTACTGAATCTTTTTCCGATGTGGGACCTTCAATGAAATTTCAAAACCCAATTTTTAAAAATTGCGAGGACTCAATTTCTTAAGGGGGGAAGATTGTAACGACCCGAAATTTTGAATAAATCTTGTTTCCAAATTTTGTGTGTTATTTTATTTTTCATACTCAACAAAACTATTTCATTTGATAACATGAGTATAATTAAAATGAGACTGTTGGGTTTTGACTATTATATGACCGCTAGTCAGTATGACCGTTGAAAACTGAATGTTGCAACTTTTGTCTCTAAATACAAGTGACATTGGTTAATTAATATAGAAAGGAGATTCGATGGCCTCATCCAGTAGTCTCGGGCCAATCGAAGCCCATCTAACGGAACATGGGAAGGAGGTAGCACCACTGGGCTTTGCTCTGGACCAAACCCAAGCCAAACTTCATCGTGTGAAGCTAGAACGGAATCGCCTTCGCGAGAAGTTCAAACTGATAGAAATTACTACTCGTGCGATGTTGGTCGAGCCTCCCTCAGATTCTCTCACCTTAGCACACCTTACACTTAGGTCCTATGCTGGTGTGATAAGGGGCTATGTAAGGAGACCGTAACTGCCTTGTGTAATCCTTTGTTTTAAATAAAAATTTTGATTTCTTCTTATGATGAAGTTTATGAATTTTCAAATGTCCAAATAAATATAGTATGCATATTTTTGATGAATTTTAGAGAAAGGATATTTTAAAAATGTTTATGTAAACCTTAAATAATTAAAAATGTGTAATGATTTTCAAAAAATGGTCTTATACAATTATGTTCAGTACGAAATTTAGAGTCTAATAAGATCAACTTAATTTTTGATGAATAGTAAATTATGAATAGTGATTTTATGCTTAGGATTAGTAATGTGACAAAATGGATCAGTAATCTCACTTAAAGAAAGTATTAATATAATCTAGGCACCTTGATTAAGTAATGTGATTCAATAAAATGGGTAAATAACGGTTTCATAAATTATTAGTCAAGTATTAGTTTTTTCAGGTGAATAGTGTTTTTTTAATTAAAAATTAAATTAAAAATATTTAGAAAAGTATTTTTATAAAATGTATTTCATTTTTGAACTCAGAGCATCGATATTATGTTAAGCTAATTTTTGGGGATTTTTCTGAAAAGAATGAATTTTCGGTGAATAGTGTATTTATTTAAAAATTAAATTAAAAGTATTTATAAAATTATTTTTATAAAATGGAGTTCATTTTTGAAATCAGATCATCGATATTTGGTTAAGGTGAAATTTTGGGATTTTTCTGAGAAAGTTGAATTTTCGATGAATAGTGAAAATACAGTTTTAGGGTTTCAGTATGTTTAATGACATCATAACTGTGTCATGATGATGTCATGAGATATTTTAAGGGTTGGCTGACCAAAGGTGATGAATTATTTTATGGGGGGCCCCATGTGGCCTAACTCCATGGGAAATACCATGGGAGAGCCCATGGTTTTGAGAAAACCACTTGTGAGGTGTCCCTTGGCCATTAATGCCTTATACCCTCATATTCCCTATAAATACCCACCCTTTCCTCCTTTAATTTTAACTCAAAACTCTCCCCCAACGATGCTCTGGTCTCATTATCTCCCAAGGAGTCCTGTCAAGGTACCCCCAAGCCCTCAAGGTCCCAACCTTTGAGTTTTAAGAGATACATTTTAAGGTAAGGGATCCTACCTCTCTCTTTCTTTTCAAGTAATCTCTTTTATGTCATTTCTTTTATGCTTCATGCTCTTATGTTGGAGGATGTTCTTTTATATTCCTCTTACTGCCCTTTTCATGTTCATATGATGAGAGACCCCCTCTTTCTCTCATCATTTCATTTTAAGAATGTTAAAGTGGCACCGTTAGGCTACCGAATTTTTAAGGGATTCTTTCACCCTTATCGTTTTCAAGTTCTATTTTCATGTCAAGTGTTTCAAGTTCATTTTTATTATTTTGGGGTATGATCTCTAAATCTATCATACTGATCTTTTATGTTCATATTATTATAGATCCTATTTTATCTCTTCAATTCAGTATTTTGAAGTTTTAAGTGGCGCCGTTAGGCTGCCAAATTTTTAAGGGATTCGTTCACCTTTCTCATTTTTCAAAGTTCTACTCTCATGTCAAATATTTCAAGTTCCTTTTTATTATGTTGGGGTATGATCTCTATATCTATCATACTGATATTTTATGTTCATATGATGATAGACCCTATTTGATCTCATCAATTCATTTTTTTGAAGTTTAAGTGATGTCGTTAGGCTGCTGAATTTTCATAAGAGAAATCTTATTTTTGTCTTCCTTTCATGTTCTTCATTTCATATGGTATATCTTTAAAATTTCATTACCATGTTCTTAAATACTTTATATTCTGTCCCCCTACTATTTTATGGATTATTTATGATTGGGTGACCCATGTCGCCTCTCTTTTCAATGTTTTCTAAAAACCTCGTAACATAGCCGTTATGCTGCAGAATTTCCATCTCAAAATGTCTCTCTCTTATTCTCAAATTAATTTATTTTATTAAGTGAATACTCAAAGCTCTTTCTCCTAAAGGGGTATTCAGATATATACCAAAATGTTCTATTTTAAATTCTGGGATTTACATACATGAGACCCGCTTTCCCTTTCTGTGGGTTTAAAGTGACATAAAGATCAAGTCTTTAAAGCAGTTTTTAAAACGTTATGATTATGAAATGAAACCCATTTATTTTATGCTATATGGGTTTTTTATGAAATGATTGATGATGATATATGTGGCTTACATGATAATAAAGGCAAATTTAAGGGTGCGCCTTGATAGCGCTCCAATGCATTGGGTAAAGACTTAATCTCTAGAGATGACTATTTAGACTGATACCTTGGTGAATAACCTCAGTAATTTTTATTGACACCTTGGGGATGGATCCTGGTGAAATGGAAATTATTGTCTTTATTAAATGTTGTATCCACATATTCAAGTTATGAAATACGTTATTTTTATTATGATATGCCTCATGATTTCATTCTCATGCCTTAAAGTTCTTTTCATGACTTTATTGATGTATCTCAAGTTCACATGTTAAATGTTTCCCTTGTTTCCCTTACTGGGCCTTCTGCTCACCCTTTCTTTTGATGTATGTACCCAGGTTATGAGATGCAGTAATGAACCTAGGATGAACTTAAGGAGAAGCCTTTCAAGTGTTTAAGAAGAATGTTTTTTTTGTTTCATGTATTAAGTTTCTGGTTTCCAAGACACTAAACCTTAAAGATCCTCAGTTTTGTATAATGTAATGAAAGTTTATGTGACAAAAAGGCGGGATGCTATATGCATCATCCCATGACTGGTATGTCTGATCTATCAATTATGTATATATATTTATATAAATATATAGATATTCTTAGCATCATCCTATATGAACCAAGCACGTACCAATGCCAAATGGACATATACCCTGGATACTATTTCTTGTCGAACCAAGACATAATGCATAGACATTCATTACCAAGGGAAGCACTCATGGTCTTTCCCCTAGTCAAAACTCCAAGAGCTCTCATGATCTCATAGAAATAAATATTTATTCTCACATGGTATTCCTACCCTAGGCTCTCAAAGGCTTTTGGAAAATGATGTTGGATGGACCAGGACATAACACACAGACATCCATCACCAAGAGTAGCGCACACGGTCTATCCCCTAGCTCAACTCCACGAGCTCTCACAGTCTCTGGAGGATTAGCACAAAAACTAACATATTCTTTTTCCCTAAGGTCTCTCATGGTCCCTTGGCTCCCCTTCCTGTATAATGAGTAACCATTCACAACATATAATGCATGAAGCATTTATCCTCTCATGCATTTCATTAGCCCATATAAATTACATATAAGCAAGCATATTCACATTTATACTTAAGTCAAACCATCTTAAGTATTTCAATTAAAACACTAACATGGGCTTCAAATTCAACTCAAAAACACGAGGCAAGGGCCTCTCATTCATCTCATTGGCCATACTTAAACCCATTAGTTAACTAAAAAATTAACTAGGGATATGAATCCCATTAATTAATTCATCAATTAATTAATAAACAACACAATTCAGATATCAAAATTAATTTTCCAGAATTAATTATCTCATTATAAATATCAATGATCTAGAATAAATTCCACAATTAAATATCTAGATCATAAAATAAAAGGCATATAATTAATTCATAATTAATTATCTCAAATTAGCGATTTCAATATCTCATAATTAATCCTCAAATTAATTATCTATATTATAATCTAAAAGCATATTATTAATTCACAATTAATTATCTCAACTTAACCTATTTAATATATATCATAATTAATCCCACGATTAATTATCTCAACTACAATTTTCAAAGAACAAAATTAATTCACAATTAATTATCTCAACTTATCCAATTTAATATCTCATAATTAATCCCTCTATTAATTATCTCAATTACAATTCTCAAAGTACATAATTAATTATCTCAACATATCCCACTCATTAATTCATAATTAATTTTCTAAACTTACCCCGCCCAATACTCGTAATTACCACTTAACCCAAGTGCGTCAACATGTAAGGGCAGTAATAGAAAAACACATATCAGAAATCTAAACAAACATATCAATCTAATCATTATGTTTTTAGCTTGAAGGAAGCGCACCTCCGTTTGAGGGATTTTATTACAAAAACGTGATTTTGTAATCTAATAAATTATTTTATACCAATAAACAATTCATTCAGCATTTGATGTCAAATTTCCCAACAATAGTAATTAATTAACTAGTACGTTTTATTAATTAAGAAAAATTTCGGACCCTACCTCAAGGAATTGGCCGAGCCAATGCTTTCTAACTCAAACCACAATCTACTCACATACTCACATTTCAACAAAAGTGCACGTGCACTTGGAATTTATCACCACACCTTATAACAATAATTGGTACCCAAAATAAGTGCGGCGAGGACCAACACATACTCAATTAATTAACCACAACTCAAATAAACCATAAACACCTAATTCAATGGGTGAAAATCCAATTATTAGGTATATATCCTTACCTGAAAATGATGGAGGTGAACCGAATCAAGCTGAACCGCTTTGCTTTCGGTGACGATCGTCATAATACGGACCAATGGCTCCTGAGACATGTTCCACACCAAATAGAACTGAAAGAAAAGAAGAAACCAAATTAAACTGAAATATAGGGTTTCGGCCTAACTAAGATCAAGAGATGGAGAGCCGAAAAAACTGATGCGAACAACGAAAAACATGGAGAATGACTCACCTCACCAGGACATACAACTTCCATGAAAAAACAAGATGGAGATAGCTATGCAAAGAGGAGTTGGGAGGAGGGGTGGTGCACCACCCATTGGTGTTGCACCATGGGTGGGTCACGGGTGATAGAGAGCTAAAATAGCCGATGAAAACAACAAAACTCATGGAGAATGACTCACCTCACCAAGATGGATAACTTTTATGAAGGAACTAGATGAATCCGGTGCATAGAGAGAAG
This sequence comes from Viscum album, assembly GCA_963277665.1. NCBI lineage: Eukaryota > Viridiplantae > Streptophyta > Magnoliopsida > Santalales > Viscaceae > Viscum > Viscum album. The sequence continues at coordinate 47,478,051 of OY728152.1, read as the reverse complement.
CCAGGAGATGGGGGTGGTGTGCCTTGACCATGAGAGAAAAAAAGGAGAGTCACGCTTCATGTAGGAGAATAATGGGGTGCGCCTTCCTTATCTCATCTCCCACAAATAATAAATTAAATACCTAAATTTATTATATGGATTAATATAATAATAATGATAATAATAATAATAATTCTATTATTATTATTATAAATTAATTAAGACACCTCTTAGATAAACCCAAACTCCCTATTTAAACATATCATTTATTACACCTCTTTGATAAACCCCAACTCCCCATTTAAACACATAATTTATTAAACCTCTTTGATAAAACCAAAACTCCCTATTAAACACCATTTAATTAAATTATCCTCAACAGAATTTAATTAAACTAATTCACCAACTCGTCATTATTTAATTAAAATCTCTCAATATAATTTAATTAAATTAAAACCCCCAATTCATCTCATTTAATTAAATTACTTTAATCTCAATTTAATTAAATAAAATCCTCCATTTAAACCTAAATTAATTAAATTACTTTTAAAATTTAATTTAATTAAAATAAATTCTCCATTTAAAAGTCATTTAATTAAATTTTGTAAACCTAAATTTAGTTAAATAAAACCCCTCTTTCACATAAATTAATTAAATTCATCTTAACCTTGAATTTAATTAGATAAAACCCCCATTTAAAAAAATCTAATTAATTCCCTCTCAGATTGGAATTTAATTAAATAATTTAACCCATAACCCAAAATTGGGTAAGCTACATGATTTGACTCGCACGGTCTGACAAACCGTGCGTAGACCGTACATTCGCTACCGAACACCCATTTTAACACGCATGAATGACCCATACAGTTTTACTAACCATGCACAACCCGTGAGAACACCTCTATTGGGATCGATGCTCCCGAAATCCATCCAGCCATCTGGAAAACTCTTCGAGCCTTTACCAAAGCCTGATATAAACATGTTTAAAAGATCTCAACTTGCAAAAAGTCATCCTAAAGCTTGGTTTTTTAAACCAACCCCTACACTAAATGAAAATGTTCAAAAACTTTCATATTTTAGCCCGGTTAAAAAACATGGGACTCTACACATTTATAACTGAGGCTCCTAGCCATTCATAGTTGAGGATTTAATTTATATTCTCAAAATAAATGTAGTCAATACTTTCCTCACTGTATATTTTTTCTTGAAAATCAACTATGTGACTACTTCCACATTGTAACTTTGTATCCGTATGAACCTTCAATGTTAGTAAATGAGGATATTCAATGGGTGGGGTAAAGGAACTTTTGAAAGATATTTTTGATCGGTTGGTTGATCATTTAGATGGTTTTGAGTCAACCATTCATTTCACCCCCTTCCCTTTTTCCCTTTGTAATAACATTCTTTTTTTTAGACCTTTTTTCATTAATTATTAAAGGTTTAGCATAAAAAATAAATTAGAAATGAATACCTCCTTGTCGACATCTATTTTTAAAATATATTTCGACCATACAATAAATGTTCCAATAGCTTGGTCGAACTTATGAATATCTTCTTCATCATGTGGAATAGGTAGCTCGGCTCTCAACTCATGATCTACGCTAATCACCACTCTCACATGAACTATTGGAAGTGGTTTTTTGTATAGCATGTCGTATTAGATATTGAACACCATAACCCTTGCTACAAGGAGATGGGTAGGTGTTGATAGATATAAATCACAATCATTTTCACCCTGTATAATATTAGTATAGGAAAGGTATCAATGTATGTCTAATTCACATTTTATAGAAATAATTATTAGAATATTTATTACCTCAACTAAGACAACTCTTTAAGGGGAATGACTCGCCTCAAATATGGTGGGGGTATCTTCAGGCAATGGTTGTTCTTGAGTTTTTTCTTCTAATTTATTCCCCCCATAACATTTTCTAACAACTTAGACTGCCAATGAAATTGTTCTTCAAGGTAAACTAATCTTACTTTCATATCTTCCACTTCTGTATCTTTATCATTCTGTTTTTTTCCTCAAAATATGTTCGGGGTGTCACCTCAAAACCTATACCTCTCACGTGGACATACTGTTCTAGCCGCTTTAAGGTCACCGATAGTAGGTGTTTATCTGATATAGGTGTTTATGATTCTTGTGACTATGTTGGATAGAAAATATAGAAAAATAAGTAATCATTATTATGTAATATTGATTTAAATAATTTTTTTTATTATTTCATACTTACACATGTTTCCCATACTTTTTGTGTGTTTCCATCTATTAGTATACCTTATTTATTTACACACACCTCCTTCCATAACACATGGCGTGAGATGAAAGTAGATTTTTATTTGGATTCATTAATCTTCATATAAATAGAGGAACATAATTATGTTGTTTTTCAATGTCACATAAAAGTTTTATGGTATATTTAAAATATGTACCAATTTTTTTTTCAAGTGAATCACACCTTATACTTTCTTTACGGTAGGGGTACATTGGTTTTTCCACCTGTTTCTTATTTTCAACATTTAGTTTTTGTTTCATAAATGAAAAATTCTCAATCAAAGTGATGAATACACATATTTTCAAACAATGTAGTATCCACCACAATATACCCGAAAAGATAGATCCCCATGATGGCTAGTGAATGTATCCCACACTTCTTGGGTTATCAGGTATGCATACATAAGTAGAGGGTGCGGGTTTATTTTCCCTTCAACATCTTTAAGATGATATCCCAATAGAATTGTGCAAAAGCCTTTGTGAATCCTTATAACAAGCATTAATACATATTTCTTTTGGGAGTTATCTACTAAAAATTCACTCTACAAGGGATGATGAAGAGTAAATCAATGTTTCATTTTTTATTTTTTACTAAAATAAAGAAATGATACCATAATGTTACCATAATCTCTTCCCACATCAGGGTCTTAAGTGTGGGAACAACATGGTGCCATAGATCTACATTAATCAATATGTGTTTCCAAGTGATGAGTCCAATGTAACTAATGAACATGGATTTGTTGGAGTTAACATGTTGGCCCCACACATTCTATCCAACCTCGAATTTGATTCCTTAGCTTTTTGCCTTAATGTTTTTTGCTAACACCATCAAACTACAATGTTCCTTTTTTTTCTGCATCATTGATCCTTCATCACCTATAATTTCCTTGGATTCAATATCATCAATATGTTGTTTTTCTAGATTGGTAGCATCAGCATGTGCAGAAGGTCATTGTACCTCTAAAATGGGAGCAGAAACAGGTTGAGAAAACTATTTTTTCTCTGGAGCGATAACATCAACATGTGAAAATGGTCATTATTCTTATTCATAGGGAGTAACAATAGCTTGAGAGGCATATTCCTCAGGATTGGGAGCACAAAAACATATAGAAGTAATTATCTATAGAAGTGGTTTAAAATTTAATTTAGATTACATAAATGCAGTAGTGAATAGATATTAATATGAAGTAATGGAATATATATTACAAAAAATATATAACTTGATTATTTAAATATATTTTTTTAAATGATGAATGGATTTGACCCCTCTATTGAGTATCCAAATCCATTTATTGTGGTCTCCTCTGACATAAAAAACCCCATCTATTTTGGGACTATTGTGAGATGATTGTGATGTACCAATGAAAGGGTCATCCTCAATTAAATTTTCATCTATCCCTTCAGTGGTTTTTTTCAATAACATAACAATTGAATACTTTCAGTTTGTGGGATCTAGAACATAAAATACATGTACTTCCTGTTATTTCATTATAAATGGTTCATCTTTCCACCCTTCCTTACTGAAATCCACTTTCAAGAATTCTAATTCATCGATTTTAACAACACTCGTGTTATCAACCCACTTGTATTGAAAAATTGTCACTTGGAATGTTGTATAATCCAACTCCCATATTTTTTTGATGACGCAAAAGTATGACATATTCGCATAAATTGGATTTCTATCTTTATTACTAGAAACATGAATCGCTTCAGCCACAAGTGTAACTCCACTATTTTTCATGGTACTGTCTTTATCATCTTCATTTGTATAGAACGTATAATCATTAATGACATAACCATTGTAAGATAACACATACAAACTTAGTCCTCTGGCTAGCCATCAAGATCATTATAAAATTGAATCCAATTTTTCATCCGAATCCTTAAAAGCATTGTCCCCAAACCATCCTATAAACTATTGATTAGGTGTATTTAATATCCACCTTTCATCCCTTGATGGATTCAAATTCCTAAAAATTTCTTTGTGGGTTTCAACATATGGGGAAACCTCCAAACTATTATGAAAAACGTAAAGGTGGGTCTGCTCCTATTCTGTAACATTGATTGTGACAACATCTCTTCTAGAAATCCCTTCACCCATAAGCTACCCAATGTGACGACATTTTGGTAGAACAATTCTTTCCAGATTAGATAGGTATTCGGTATATAATTCAACATCTTCCTCAATAATGTATCACTTTGTAATACAACCCTCTGTCTAACTTCAATTTTTTACATACCCTTTCAAAATATTCGTATACCATTCAATGGGGTACATCCATCTATAGTGTACAGTACCACATAGTTGAATCTCTCTCACAAAGTGAAACATCAAGTGAACCATCATATCAAATAATTTTGGAGGGAAAAACATTTCCAATTCACATAATATGATGAAAATTTTTCTTTCCATAGTCAGAAATTTTACCAGGTCTATAACTTTGCTGCATATAGCTTTAAATAAGAAACGATTCTTGGTTAATGTACGACAAATATTCTTAGAAAAAATTCAATGAAAATCTATAAGAATTAGATATTGCATCTGTAACACCCCAAGATTTTACGAAAAATATTCTTTTTAATTTCATTAATGTCTTGTGTTATACGCTACACCAAAAGGAGGCATCTCTGACCTGACTTGAATTACACGCAATCGCGACCTTCCACGATAGCGTGTGTTCTACGCAACACCTAGTTTCTCTAAACAATGATACGCTATTAAAATATTATTAAAACTAACCGTTATGAATAGTAATAACCACTTTTTGAAATTTTGTAAATTTTATTTTTCAAAATGGACTTCATTTTTGGATTTGGAATATCGAAATTAGCTTAGGGTGAAATTTTGGTAATTTTCGGATAACTTTCATATTTTGATGAATAGTGAAAATTACTAAATTTTAATTAAAAACAACTTTTTCAATCGAAATAATTAATAGTGATAAATTATTAATTTTAGTGGTTTTAAAGTATATTTAGAATATATTTTTACAATTTAATACAATGTTGTTCATTGGATGTAATTTCACATTTAAACCAGACATAAACAAGTGTCAATCTTTTGATAGTTATTATCTTTTAAAAACACGCTATTTGTTTTGACGACGGGAATTAATTTTTAAATTAATTAATGAAACTAATATGTTTTGAATTTGGTTAAATAGAAATCATTTTTGAGTTCATAATATCAAATATAGTTTTGGCCTAATTATTGGTATTTTTCTGGAAACTTTCATTTTTTTGATGAATAGTGAAACCACTAAGTGGTAGTTAAAAAAATGATTTTTTCATAAAACTTAATTTTACCGCTTCTGTGAATGGAATTTCAAAAATCCGAGAGACACGGTTGATGTCAGTAAGTAAAATGTGGTTCAATGAGATGAAAATAATTTTTGGTGAATAGTAACTTTTTCTTTTTTTTTACCACGGTTAAAAGTAAATAGGGTAATTAAGGGTAAAAATGTTATTATTATTACCCTAACACATGTACTAATTCTATTGGATAAGTGTAATTCGACCAAAAACAACCTTAGGAATAAAATATGACCATTTAGGCCCACTTGGATTAGATTAGGATATTTATTATTAATTTATTTAAAGAAGGGTTAAAATAGTTAAAATCAAAGTTTAATAAGTATATCATTTTTAATATAGGGTTATACATAAGATAAATTCGACTATAAATATTCATTAGAAATATAAAAATATTTCCTACATAATGGTATTTTATTTGTAATTTTTAGTCATTAAATAATTTAATTTATTTATAACACAAAGATGATGCAGTAATTATCTTATTAATGAAATATTGACATAATTGATGTTATAAATACCAAAATAAATGTAATTTGAGACTTTTTATGAATTACACTAATTTTATAGGTTAATATGACATGTTAGTATTTATTTAATTAACTTTTTTCGAACTAATCATTCTGTTATGATTTTTACAAAAATAAATTACTAAATAGTGTCAAAATTGACATAAAATAGTTTTTAAAACAAATATTATATTATTAATTGTTATTTTATTCCTAAAAATCTAAGGTTCGGCCAAATGACTTAGATAAGGTTATATATATTAATAATAAACAACATGGGGTTCGTTTGACTTCTTATAGTAAGTTTATTAACCTTATAGTGTAAGAACACAAAAAGACACGGTAAAAGTAAAATTATCTAACTTAAAGTTAAATATAAATGATAAGGTTAAAATATGAACCTAAACTTGTCTAAATTATATTGGATGAAAGTATTTCGACCCATCCCCACCTTAGCTTCTAAATAACTCAATTTGGAGCTATTTAAAACCGAATTTGGCTTTATAGTAAAATAATATTTTTAGTTTTTCCAAAGGAGCCCCTCTCCTCCCTTATAAAAGGGCACCTCCTCCCTCTCTTCCTCACACCACTTTGAGCCTTCAAGCTCAGACAACCCCTGAAAAATTCTCTCCTCCACTTCCCTAGAAACATCCTAGAGGTTCTGGTCTTCTTCAAAGACCAATTTTAGTGCCCTAAGAAGAGGACTCAAAGAGCCGCTTCAAAGAAGAGGTAATGTCCATTACCGATTCTTTCAACTTTATTTCTTCTTCCACTTCTTCTTCTTAGGTTGTTTCATTATGAATTAATAACATCAGTATCACTCATATACTGATATGTTATTATAAGTATGAAACAACCCTATTTCACCATCTATCCATCCTATGGAAACGAAATCACCGCGCGTGCGTACGTACGGAATACCGTCTCCACGCCGTGGTGTAATCTATTTTCCACCACCATATTACTTGGATGGGTATAATGGTGTAAATAATAACTATATATGATTATTTTAAAGTGATATTGATTCTGAAATAGTATACATACACTCCAATACAGTCCCACGATCATGAGAACGATATCATCGCTCGTGCGTACGTACGGACTACCGTCTCCACGACGCGATGAGATTCATTCTCCACGTTAACCATTAATGAATGATTATAAAGTATATATAATAAGTAATCATGAAATATATGACATAATAATGATACTGGATTTATGTATATATATATGTATGTCATCTACTTAATTCCATTCAACTCAATAAGGAAACGAAAACAGCGTTCATGCGTACGTACGGCCTACCGTCTCCATGAACGGTGTATTTATTTCCATTTACTGATTTATTATATATATGTATATTATGAATATATATTATATATAAATAATGTTTTATATTATGGAATTAATTAATCATGATCTAAGTAATCATATGAATAATTACAAGTCAAAACACGGACGACAAATGAAACAATTTTACCCAAAACGCTCTTTAACATGGAATTTACAAAAGAACGGGTAATATAAAGTCATAAGTGAACCATATATGATATCATAACAATAATTATGATTCTGGAATAAGTCAATAACATTATTTAAATCATTATACAGGAGGTTCGGACACTTACGAAGCAAATCAGACCTAAGGTAAGGGGAAATATCACAATCTCATTTTTATCCGAGATTGTTTATACTTTGGAATTTACTGGGGTGTATTTTATCATCCACATCCATGTTTCCTAAATATGTAATATTTATATCCTTCTACAATAGTTTATATCCAATTTTACCCTTCGGTGAGTTTTTAGTAAAAGATATGAAAGGAATCTTTTGTCGTTTTTCGTACGAGATACTTTTTGACTTTTCCGACAAAAGTACGAGAAGAATGTTTTTTTTAACTTATATGGCATGAATGGATTTAAAAAAAAATATTTCCAAGAATCTTCCTTTACAAGTTTTCAAGTTTATTTTTAATCAACTTCTTTTAGTTTAAAATTGTATGACATGTTAAGAAAGGAAAAATGTTTTTGAAGTAAAAAGGATATTTTCCTCAATAATGGAGTTCAAGAGTTTTATCAAAATCATTTTCCATCTAAGATAATAAAGGGTTCTGTCTCTATCCCTATTATTACATTGATTTGATTATGTTGTGATGGAAATATTTTTATGAAATACTTTATCTTATATGAATTGTTTTATGATGTCCTGATGTTTAAGATTCCCATTTTTATTACATGGGTTATGCAATGACGTATGATTTATGATTTTGTGGCACACATAAGAATGGTATCATTATGAGATGGGCGGGACCTATATCTCCCTCCAATGCATTGGGTAAAGATTTTATATCTCATGAGATAGACATGGCTGGAACGGTAGGTTATACCGGTTCAGTGAAACAGGACTGAAACGAGGAGTGAACTCGGTTCAGAAATGGACTTTGTCCACTAAGATAGTCTTGGCAATGAGTCTTGACTAATAAGAAATTATTCTCTATGATTATGTGTGCATGCCACAAAGTTTCATGTTTTATGTTATGATTATTGGGATTACATTTCACTACCATGATTTATCCCATGTTATGAAATTATGATCTCTTTTGCAGCGTAGGATTTCCAAATTGTTATGTTCTTATGAATATGATGTGATTGATATTTCTTTTGTTTATCCTTACTGAGCATTTGAGCTCACCATTTTATGTTTTCTTTTCCCCATGATATAAATAAAGGTTTTAGGTAAGGAAACAAAAAGTGGAAGATCTTTATGGGAGATTTTGAAGATCTTTCACCATGATTAGAAGATTACGTTCCAAGTTTCCAAAGACACTAAACTATTACGGTCCTTGTGTGTCTTCTTTTTGTTATGTATTAAGTATTCCACAAATGTAATGTAATGTCCATGTATGTTAAGCTTCGGGTCTCTACAGTTGGTATCAGAGGAAAGGTTTAGTCAACCTTTGTAAACTAGGATGCGAAAACGTTAGTGAGATCCCTAGAGATATTTCTAAGGTATGTCTAGGGATGTCCCTAAGGATAAGTATACGTATAGGATATAGTCCTAGAACTACGGTAACGATCTTAGAATTTAACCTAAGGTGTTAGATATTGAAGGTACTCCCCCTTTATTATATTGTTTTCCCTAGCGTGATTTTTACCTCTCACACTATTCTTTTTGGGTTTTAGACGATGACTGGAACCCGAAGGAACCGTGTTGATAAATGTAATGGACAATGCAATGATTGTCCTCCTGAACAAACAAATGTTATGGGAGATGGAGTGCAAAATCTTATTGCTATACTTACACAAGCTATGAATCATTCTAGACTTCCAAATGAGCATAGAAGGGAACAATATTCTATTGAGTCCTTCATGAGGCAACATCCACCTTCTTTCAGTGGGTATTCTGATCCACTTGTTGCTGAACAATGGATCGGTACTACTGAAAATATATTTTCAGTTCTTCAATGTTCTGAACATGATAAATTCATCTTAGAAGTATATCGTTTGGAAGGTGAAGCTGATCAATGGTGTAATTTTATCAAGAATACAAGGCCAAGAGATGAAATTGAGTCCATGGAATGGGACGAGTTCAAGAACTTATTTTTCAATAAGTACTTCCCTCATATTCTTCGAACAAAGATGGAGAAGAAGTTTCTTGAACTAAAGAAAAAGGATGATGAATCTATTGGTATATACGAAGCAAATTTTACAAGGCTTTCCAGGTATGCATCTGGATTTATCATCCAACCTGAAAGTAAAGTTGATCGATTCTTCAGTGGCTTAAAACCAAATCTTCGAAGGGAATTAGCTATAAGAGACTTCAGTAGCTATGAAGAAATTGTGCGTTGTGCTATCAAGGTATAAATGTAAGTTGGTGTTACTTATCCATCTCATAGTTTTGACAAGAAACGAAAGATGGAGTTCAAGGAGAATTCTCAGAATAATGGTGAAAAGAAGATGAATGTTTCCTTATGCTCAAAGTGTGGAAAGAAGCATGGTGGAGATTGTCTTAAAGGGACTAGAAAATGTTTTAAGTGTGGAAAAGAAGGTCATCGAGTAGCTGAGTGTCAAAGTAATGGAAAAAGGGTTTCTAATGATGGGAATAAAGAAAAGACTGCAGAGAACGCACCACCAACACTTCAATGCCTCAAGTGTAAGGAAATGGGGCATTATGCTAATAAATACCCTAATCCAAGGGTTAGTGATGATCGACATGAGCAACCACTTAAGGAAAAGTAAAAAGGGAAGTCACATGCGATCACTATTGGCAATGTTGAATATGATAACAATGTGGTGGAATGATTAAGTGTTTATGTAATGGGATTCCAAAATAATGTTGTATATAGTATCGTGGAATATTGGAATATTTATGTATTGGTATATTGTGGTTTTCAATGGTACCGGTAACCATGGAACGTGATTGAGATATTTTTGAAAAAAAAGATGATATGTGCATAATGAAAGGAAAATGAGAAAATGAAATGTTTGACCGTATTCACGAGCTCATGACTGATATAAGGAGAAGTTTATATCATGGTTTGAGTATATAGAATTTTTGGATTTTCGTATGTGGAAAGAGTTAGCTTTTGACTGCATTCATGTTTTCACTAAGGTTCAATGGGTATTCATTCTTCAAGAGAATACATGATTAAGGTATTCACATGTTTGTAATTTGACCAACAAGACATATCTTATGATATATGGGGATCAACGATGGTATTAAATATCTGGTAATCATTTTCACTATATTATGAGAGTGGACTGCAGTATTATGGATAAGCCTAAAGATTGGAATGGATTATGTTAGACATAAGTTAGTATTGTTTAAGGATAGAATTTTTTTCGATATTATTGATGGGATGTTATAGTAATATAGTTTTAGAAAAAGGACAACCTGCAGGACGGGTGACAGCCCATCGCGTCGGACAAGGCTGTGGGAATCGAACCCACAACCGAAATGCGACTGGCCTTTATCACCTACCACTAGCCTACATGAAGTCCCTGGTTAGTAGAAACTAGTTTTATTTTATTAAGCGGTATGATATATGAAGTATAAGTTCATTTTTGGAACCATATACTATTAATCTAACCATAAGACGGACTTATAACTTTTGCTAACCTTTTGTTTGAAAGAGATGGAATGACCCATCATTCTATCACATGATCTGCTAACAAATCACGAATAACAAATTCAACTTCATTTCTTTAAGGGATGAAGTGGAAATTGTTCAATTCACAAACAACAGTGAGATTGTACCAAAATCATGTAAGTATTTCTTTTAATTCATCAACTTTAGGGAAATGATCTTGAAAACCAAAAAAAAATGTTGTCCTAGTGCCCTAATATCCGATGAATCAGATGGTATCCTAGATCATCACAAATTTATGGCTTTGTGATTGCTGGCTTTTCCATAGCCATGTTCTCTACCACTCTCCATCAGAACACGATGGTTAGATTTCTCTTCCATATCCATATTTTAACCTATGTGGAAACCCAGTGAATAGTTTATTTGGGTAACTGTTACGTTTCATACTTTTGTTTTTAAAGATTGGTTTTGGTATTCCTTTTTACGATGTGGGTTTCTATTAAAGAAACTTTCTAATAGTAAACCATTTATAACCCCTATGAATTTCGAGGGCGAAATTCCTTTTAAGGGGGGTAGAATGTAACACCCCAAGATTTTACGAAAAATATTCTTTTTAATTTCATTAATGTCTTGTGTTATACGCTATACCAAAAGGAGCTTTCACAACACGCATCTCTGACCTGGCTTGAATTACACGCAATCGCGACCTTCCACGATAGCGTGTGTTGTACGCAACACCAAGTTTCGCTAAACAAAGATATTCTATTAAAATATTATTAAAACTAGCCGTTATGAATAGTAATAACCACTTTTTGAAATTTTTGAAATTTTATTTTTCAAAATGGACTTCATTTTTGGATTTGGAATATCAAAATTAGCTTAGGGTGAAATTTTGGTAATTTTCGGATAACTTTCATATTTTGATGAATAGTGAGAATTACTAAATTTTAATTAAAAACAACTTTTTCAATCGAAATAATTAATAGTGATAAATTATTAATTTGAGTGGTTTTAAAGTATATTTAGAATATATTTTTACAATTTAATACAATGTTGTTCATTAGATGTAATTTCACATTTAAACCAGACATAAACAAGTGTCAATCTTTTGATAGTTATTATCTTTTAAAAACACGCTATTTGTTTTGACGACGGGAATTAATTTTTAAATTAATTAATGCAACTGATATGTTTTGAATTTTTTTAAATAGAAATCATTTTTGAGTTCATAATATCTAATATATCTTAGTCCTAATTTTTGGTATTTTTCTGGAAACTTTCATTTTTTGATGAATAGTGAAACCACTAAGTGGTAGTTAAAAAAAATGAATTTTTCATAAAACTTAATTTTACCGCTTCTGTGAATGGAATTTCAAAAATCCGAGAGACACGGTTGATGTCAGTAAGTAAAATGTGGTTCAATGAGATGAAAATAATTTTTGGTGAATAGCAACTTTTTACTTTTTTTTACCACGGTTAAAAGTAAATAGGGTAATTAAGGGTAAAAATGTTATTATTATTACCCTAACACATGTCCTAATTCTATTGGATAAGTGTAATTTGACCAAAAAAAACCTTAGGAATAAAATATGACCATTTAGGCCCACTTATATTAGATTATGACATTTATTATTAATTTATTTAAAGAAGGGTTAAAATAGTTAAAATCAACGTTTAATAAGTATATCATTTTTAATATAGGGTTATACATAAGATAAATTCAACTATAAATATTCATTAGAAATATAAAAAGATTTCCTACATAATGGTATTTTATTTGTAATTTTTAGACATTAAATAATTTAATCTATTTATGACACACAGATGATGCAGTAATTATCTTATTAATGAAATATTGACATAATTGATGTTATAAATACCAAAATAAATGTAATTTTAGACTTTTTATAAATTAAACTAATTTTCTAGGTTAATATGACATGTTAGTATTTATTTAATTAACTTTTTTCGAACTAATCATTCTGTTATGATTTTTACAAAAATCAATTACTAAATAGTGTCAAAATTGACATAAAATAGTTTTTAAAACACATATTATATTATTAATTGTTATTTTATTCCTAAAAATCTAAGGCTCGGCCAAATGACTTAGATAAGGTTATATATATTAATAATAAATAACATGGGGTTCGTTTGTCTTCTTATAGTAAGTTTATTAACCTTATAGTGTAAGAACACAAAAAGACACGGTAAAAGTAAAATTATCTAACTTAAAGTTAAATATAAATGATAAGGTTAAAATAGGAACCTAAACTTGTCTAAATTCTATTGGATGAGAGTATTTAGACCCATACCCACCTTAGCTTCGAAATAACTCAATTTGGAGCTATTTAAAACCGAATTTGGCTTTATAATAAAATAATATTTTTAGTTTTTCCAAAGGAGCCCCTCTCCTCCCTTATAAAAGGGCACCTCCTCCCTCTCTTCCTCACACCACTTTGAGCCTTCAAGCTCGGCCAACCCCTGCCAAATTCTCTCCTCCACTTCCCTAGAAAAATCCTAGAGGTTCTGGTCTTCTTCAAAGACTAATTTTAGTTCCCTAAGAAGAGGACTCAAAGAGCCGCTTCAAAGAAGAGGTAATGTCCGTTACCGATTATTTCAACTTTATTTCTTCTTCCACTTCTTCTTATTAGGTTGTTTCATTATGAAGCAATAACATCAGTATCACTCATATACTGATATGTTATTATAAGAATGAAACAACCCTATTTCACCATCTATCCATCCTACGGAAAACAAAATCACCGCGCGTGCGTACGTACGGAATACCGTCTCCACGCCGTGGTGTAATCTATTTTCCACCACCACCTTACTTGGATGGGTATAATGGTGTAAATAATAACTATATATGATTATTTTAAAGTGATATTGATTCTGAAATAGTATACATACACTCCAATACAGTCCCACGATCATGAGAACGATATCATCGCTCGTGCGTACGCACGGACTACCGTCTCCATGACGCGATGAGAATCATTCTCCACGTTAACCATTCATGAATGATTATAAAGTATATATAATAAGTAATAATGAAATATATTACATAATAATGATACTGGATTTATGTGTATATATATGTATGTCATCTACTTAATTCCATTCAACTCAATAAGGAAACGAAAACAACGTTCATGCGTACGTACGACCTACCGTCTCCATGAACGGTGTAATTCTTTCCATTTACTGATTTATTATATATATGTATATTCTGAATATATATTATATATAAATCATGTTTTATATTCTGTAATTAAGTAATCATGATCTATGTAATCATATGAATAATTACAAGTCAAAACACGGACGACAAATGAAACAATTTTACCCAAAACGCTCTTTAACATGGAATTTACAAAAGAACGGGTAATATAAAGTCATAAGTGAACCATATATGATATCATAACAATAAGTATGATTCTGGAATAAGTCAATAACATTATTTAAATCATTATACAGGAGATTCGGACACTTACGAAGCAAATCGGACCTAAGGTAAGGGGAAATATCACAATCTCATTTTTATCCGAGATTGTTTATACTTTGGAATTTACTGGGGTGTATTTTATCATCCACATCCATGTTTCCTCAATATGTAATATTTATATCCTTATACAATAGTTTATATCCAATTTTACCCTTTGGTGAGTTTTTAGTAAAAGATATGAAAGGAATCTTTTGTCGTTTTTCGTACGAGGTACTTTTTGACTTTTCCGACAAAAGTACGAGAAATTTTTTTTTAACTTATACAGCATGAATGGATTTAAAAAAAAAATATATTTCCAAGAATCTTCCTTTACAAGTTTTCAGGTTTATTTTTAATCAACTTCTTTTAGTTTAAAATTGTATGACATGTTAAGAAAGGAAAAATGTTTTTGAAGTAAAAAAGATATTTTCCTCAAGAATGGAGTTCAAGAGTTTTATCAAAATCATTTTCCATCTAAGATAATAAAGGGTTATGTCTCTATCCCGATTATTACATTGATTTGATTATGTTGTTATGGAAATGTTTTTATGAAATCCTTTATCTTATATGAATTGTTTTATGATGTCCCGATGTTTAAGATTCCCATTTTTTTTACATGGGTTATGCAATGATGTATGATTTATGATTTTGTGGCACACATAAGAATGGTATCATTATGAGATGGGTGGGACCTATATCTCCCTCCAATGAATTGGGTAAAGATTTTATATCTCATGAGATAGACATGGCTGGAATGGTAGGTTATACCGGTTCAGTGAAACAGGACTGAAACGAGGAGTGAACTCAGTTCATAAATGGACTTTGTCCACTAAGATAGTCTTGGAAATGAGTCTTGACTAATAAGAAATGATTCTCTATGATTATGTGTGCATGCCACAAAGTTTCATGTTTTATGTTATGATTATTGGGATTACATTTCACTACCATGATTTATCCCATGTTATGAAATTATGATCTCTTTTGCAGGGTAAGATTTCCAAATTGTTATGTTCTTATGAATATGATGTGATTGATATTTCTTTTGTTTACCCTTACTGAGAATTTGAGCTCACCCTTTTATTTTTTCTTTTCCCCAGGATATAAATAAAGGTTTTAGGTAAGGAAACAAAAAGTGGAAGATCTTTATGGGAGATTTTGAAGATCTTTCACCACGATTAGAAGATTACGTTCCAAGTTTCCAAAGACACTAAACTATTACGGTCCTTGTGTGTCTGTTTTTGTTATGTATTAATTATTCCGCAAAAGTAATGTAATGTCCATGTACGTTAAGCTTCAGGTCTCTACAACATCAAAACTGGATAGCCATGTGATTTCAGAACATTTAACTTTAAATCAGTCATTGACACAATATTCTTGATATTCGATGAATACCCCTCTAGAACATTTATGTCATTAGAGAAGTTTCAAAACTGATATATCTCCTTCCTAAAAAGAGTGTAAGTAGCTGGAGGAAGAAAAGTTCATTTTTCAACCTTCACTGGCACAAACTCTTCTTATATTCCCATGTTAACCATGTTCAATCTAGCTTTAATTCCATCCTTTTTTTTCTGGGCGCATTTAACAACACGTCGATGACACTATCACATACATTTTTTTCAACATGCATAACATCAAGAAAATGTATGATGTATAGGAAATTCTAGTATGATAATTCAAAAAAAAGATGATCTATTTTTCCAACTAGTTTTCTTAAGGTTTTTCAAAAATGGTTTACCAAAAACAGTGTCCACATCTTTTACATTCTCAAAAAGTTGATCACTTATTAGTGGAGATGGTTCTATGTGTTCTTTTGAACTTACATCAAATGATATCACCCAAGATAGGTACTCATGACTTTGGCATAGAAATTTGTAATGTTTTAAAAACACATTATTTGATGAATGTTTCAACTTAACTGAATGTGTACCTTGTTTTCAAATGGGACACCCTTGAGTTCCTTTAATTCTATATCCTGAAAATTTTCTATAAGAAATAAATTCATTTATCATCCCTTACAACATGTCTCTCAACATTAAATCTTCATTCCTGAAATAATCATACAACATAACACCTGAATCACACAATAATTTCAAATCCTTAATCAATGGATCCAAATAAACTTCAATATCATTACTCAGTTGGTTTGGTCCTGATATAAGCATAGATAACATGATGTATTTTCATTTCACGCATAACCCTGGTGTAAAGTTATAATTTACCAACATAACCATCCATGTACTAAGAATGATTCTTTGAAAACAAAAATGATTCACTCCATATGTAGATAATGAAAGATAAAGGTTTCCTGTATCATTTCCAAATTTAAGATACTCATGATCAATTATTTTACACTGAGGATAGTCTATTGGGTGATGTAGTTTCCCATATTTATTTCTTATATCTTTGTACGATGCCAATTTCCTTGCAGTCTTCTCAATTACATATAGGCACCCAAACCTTGGAATGATTGGAAAGTACCATACAAATTTCATAGGACTAGATTCGTCTTTCTTGTATCAAGAAGAACCACACTTTAGGAATTTTGTAAGTGATTTGGGGTCCTTGAGAAATAGTATACAGTCATTCGGGCAAGAATGTATTCTTTTAGAGATCATACCCATAGAGCATAACAATTTTTTGGTGTTGTATGTTCGGATAAGGAGAAAATTATCTTCTGGGAGCATGTCATTCAAGAGAGCAAGTAGTTCCCTAAAACTGGTGTCACTCCATCTGTTGCCTGAATTCAAATTATACAGCTTCAGTATGCCTGACAATGCTATATATTTAGTGCAACCAACATACAATGGAATCTTTGTATAACTCTTTAACTTGTCAAACAATTTTGGGCAATCACAAAGTTCATATTCTAATATCTTATTCATTTCCTCAATACGATCTTCATTATCCTTCACATCTGTTATCACATCCTTGATATAGTCTTCTTTATTTTCCACACTTGTAATCATATCAGATGATCTATAAAACATAGTGTTATCCCATCCACCAGCTAAATTCACTTTTTTACCATGTTTATTCCAACATTTATAACTTTAATCTATTCTATGATAGATAAAGTGTTATTCCAACTCCTCTAAACTAATTAGTCTTGAATAAAAACAACATAAAAATGAAAAAAGTATTTGAGAAGGGTCATATGCGTGATCTTTTTCAAACTTGATGAACTCTTTCACTCCATATTCATACTCTTTTGTCATATGATTGACACCCACACATTATTTATTCATATAAATCCTATTTGATTCGGTAATATTAATATTTAAAAAAATAAATACACAAAATATGTTCAACTAGGGTTACCACATTTCTTACCCATTTTACCACATGTTCTCATCTTAGGGATTATTATAGGGAATCTATTTTTGGATTATATAGTAACAATTTCACTTACTTCACCCTTTGGGTTGAATCCTATAATTCCTCTCTCATTATTCTAAGGAATTCCTTTCTTAGTGTGTTAAAACTCTTTTACTAAGATATCAATTTTTTATTACATCCTAAAAATTCTAGTTTGAAATACATTTGAAAAATAAATATTTTCTATAAAGTTTTACCAAATAAGTAGTAGCACATAAAAGTGTGTTAAAACTATTTTTCTAATATTTTCATTAAATGAAAACAGTCACTTGGAAAATATTTTTCCTCGGCCAATACCTCTTGTCCAAATCACATTTTTAAAATCTGACTTTAAACTATTTTATAAACACCCATTTTTTAAATACACATTTCAAAACTCAAAGAGGTTTCCAACCATCATACATTTTTCTAAAACATGTTTCAAAACCAACCATTTCCATAAAACTAGGCATGGTGGCATAAAACCCCATTTTCAAAACTCGCACATTCTTGGAGTTTCAAATACAAACCATTCTAACTTTTATCACTTGAGAACACTTTTCAAACTCATTATTTAAATAGTTTGAAAACACTTCAAAATCATACTTTCCTTTTTTAATTATTTAAAAACCTTTCATAATCCCTTTTAAAAAAATCTAAAAATCAAACCATACAAAGAAGGAATAAAGAACACGATCAAGCACCACTATGTAAAGTCACACAACATGGGTAAAATGAGAAGAAAATATGTTCTAAACAATAATATAAATAGTAGGGGATACAATAGAATCATATAGATAAATCCCCTAAATAATCCCAAAAAGGATTATAGTGTCATGGGTATCATAAATCAGCTCTATTAATAAAAGGGATTGAGTTGGAGATAAGGAAACTAGGTTGTCACTACTAAACCTATCCACACCCCCAAAGTTCCATCAAACTACCCCAAGATAGTGTACCTAGAATTCCTTCTTCCATGGGATCAAGGATGGTGTTATCCCTAGAACATATAAAATTTGTTAATAATAAGCATCCCCCCATGAGATCACAAGCTACAACGGTCATATAAGAATCAAAGGGGCTTAATAAGGTATCAAACCTTTTATGAAAACTCATTTTTCATAAAATTTCAAATGGGACTTCTCTTTTTAAAACATAATTGGAATGCTAATACATTTTATCATTTATAAAAGCTATCTCAATCTACTATTGGGACCAATTTTATCAAAATACCTTTGAAACTCAAATGGGAATTCACACTACCCTTTAAATGGCCATTCAAAAACATTCAAAGACAAAGTAAGTTTCAAAATACAATCCACATGGGAAAACACACCCTTTTGGAATAATCTATCTCATTTTGAAATCTTAAACTATTTAAACACCCCAAAACATTGATATAAAAATTAACCAAGGATAAACAAGTGGTTTTAAATATAGATCATAAGGGTTAACTCACCACTTTAAAAATAAAACAACATTTTCCAACATTTTTAATACTTTAAAATCACCCAAAATCTTGGTTTGAAATCCAATTAACATAAGAATAATTTTTAAAACATCAAGTAGGTGAATACCAATGATTTTAAAACCAAAATAATTCTTAAAAAAAAATTCATTTAGGAATTTTTCCAAATACTTCTCATGGAATATCATTCCATAATAAGGGATAAAACCACTTGGAAAATCACCATTTATCCCTCACGAGCACTCATATAGGAATAAGTATAATAAAGAAACACTTTCAAAATAAAAATAATTTAAAGGCTCGTAATATTAAGTGACCATAAAGAAACACCACTAGCCCTATACATAACTATGAGGAACTAGAAGTGTGAACTAATCTAGTGTAGCATAAATAAATATTTCCCACATAATTATTCATGTAACAACCCAATGTTTTATCAATGGAAATTACCTTCTTATAATTATGTCATATAATTGCATGAAATCACAACATAATGAAATACTAAGAAGTATGTGACCTTTAAACATAATTTTGTCAATTCTGTGATTTGAATTTCGAAAATCTGACATACACAGTTGCGATCAGTAAGATGTTTGGAGTCCGATAAGACAAACTTAATTTTTGGTGAATAGTAACCTACCCTTATGAATAGTAACATACCCTTATGAATATTAATGAATAGTAATGAATAGTAAGTTGTCCAAAAAATATAAACTTCACCAATGAATGTATGAATACAATTTAGACATCTTATAAGTGAAAAAATGATCATAGTATAAGTATTGGTATTTTTGTATGTCATAAATATTTTAATTACAATTATTTGATTAATTTAATAATTTAAAATGGAAATTTATTTTCATAAAATGTAATCATAAATTTTTATTTTATTGTATTATGGTTATAAGATAATTTTATGGGACCTTGATTAATTTTTCAAGGTGTTATAAAATGAGTTATAGTTTTAAAGTTGTTTTTTTTGAATACATTATGATTTTATTTAAAAATTAAATTAATCATATTTATAAAATTATTTTAGAAAAATGGAGTTCATTTTTTGGATTCTAAATGTCAGAAAATTGTTAGGTTGATTTTTTGGGATTTTTCTAAAATACATGAATTTTTGATGAATAGTAAAATACGATAATTCACAATAAATGCTAAAAATTGAATTTCTACATCATGCTTGAGTAATGGATGATGTAAATGGACATTGGTGAGAACTCACATGAAATTATTACTATTTTTGGTCACAATTATCAAACAATAATCCTTTTCTTGAGTAAAATAATTAAATAATGAATTAAATATTCAAAATTCACTCCTCTCCTCCACTATAAAAACCACCCACACTCCCCTCTTCTCTGCACTCCTCTCAAGCCTTGTGCCTTGACTAAGTTCTGCCCAAATCACTCCCCAAGCTCCTCCCGCACACCCAAAAGACCTTAGTCTCCTAAAAAGACCAAATCCTCTCCCCTTAATATAATCTCAAAGGAGATAAACTCAAAAGGTCATTAATATCAAGGGGATAACACTATCAGACTTAAGGTAAGGGATCCTCTCTTTACCACATTTATTTAAGAATCTACTCTATGTTATTATATTTTATGTATAATTCCTAATAATGGGGTATGATTTATCACCTTACCCATACTACCCTCATGATGTATAAATGGTGAGAAATCCCTTTCTCTCTCATTAAGACATCTTAAGTACACCCGATACCATGCCGATATTCTGTAAGGGATTCTACCCGAACAACCTTTATTCCTTCAGGCTGCTATATATTTCTTTTTACACAAATGAAGTTGTATTTTATTTTTATGTAAAAATTATGTATACTGTTTATATTCTACAAACTCATGTTTCAAGATCCATCCCTCATTCCCTTTCGGGGATATACATGCTTTTAAGTGATTCCCTCCTCGATACTTCCCAATAAGAAAACTCATTTTAAGGGAACTTCCCAAATTTTTACCCAATTTCAAGTGAACTCTAACATTTTTTTAAGCCACATTTTTTGTTATAAAATCATTATTTTTATTATGAAAACCTTCTTGTTTCACTTTTGGTTTTATATAAAAGATTATTCCCTTTTTGATTTTAAATGCACTTTAATGTTTTCCTTAAAACCGCACTAAAATGTTTTAATGCTAATAATTTCCTAAATAATCTTCTTACATGTTTTAACTTCTTTTTTTAATCACTTACCATTATATATTCCTATTTCACCTTATTAATTTCCATATATGTTTTAATTCATTTCTCTCCTGGATACTTTTATGATACGCCCATTCATTATGCTTTATGACATGAATGTGATACCCATTTCTCTACACGGGTTCCCTTATGTTTATGTATGATTTATTATGTATGATTATTTATGTGGAAATCATATTAATGAACATGTTAATATGGGTGTTCCTAGATAGCACTATAATGCATTAGGTAAAGTTTAGTATCATGAGATGTTATGTGCAACGGTCTTGGCGGTTAGCCTTGAATCGTGCTACCATGTGCAATGGTCTTGGTGGTTAACCTTGACTTGTGATCCTATATGTATAAAGAGCCTAGACTCATGATAAATTCACGATTTATGTTTCTACCACAGTTCTATCACTCGAATGGCCCAAAGGCCTTCTTTTTTTATGAATTCACATTTATATGATCCCATGTTTATATGTTATGATTATATATGCCATTTTATATCATTATGTCATGATCTCTAACCCTTGTTCTAAAGTATTATTCTTATGTTTAATCCCTTTATGGTATTTTAGCTCTTCCCTTTGTTCATGTGATCCCTAGGGTACCCTATGCAGATGTAAGGGCTCAAAGGAAGTTAGGATCTCTTTATGGATATTAAATAAAGAAGTTTTTTAGTCCCATGTTTTATGTTTTAGGTACCTAGTCTTAAAAGACACTAGACTTAATGATAATTGGCTTGTACTATGATGTATAATTATGATTAAAATCATGTAATGATATATGTAAAAGGTTAGGGTCACTATAATTCAGGTTCCCATGAAATCATTTATAGGAGTCCAATTAACTATATAATAACTTGAAATCATTTATAAGACATTTCTTAAACACTATGCTTAAACCACCATTGAAATAAATTTATAAATTAGTCCACCTTTATAAAATCACTTGATTGATTAAAACATTGCCTTTATTGTATTATCTAATAAACCAAATGGGGTTAAAAATGTTAATCCTCACATTTTATTTTAAAGAAATATTGAAATATTTTATCAATGCTTGGAATTTCAAGTAATGATTGAAATAAAAATTAAAAATATTGTGCCTATTGAGAATTAACTTTTATGACCAAAACACATTCTAAAATATTATAATTTATTTATTAATATAATTTTTGGAATTTCTCAAACACATGGTGTGGATGGTTTATTAAAAAATATTTTTAACAAGTTCCACAATTGATAAGTCCTTGGAATTGAAATAAGAATCATATAAAACTTGATTTACCTTTCCAATAACACAAAAAAAACATTTAATGATATTTCTTGATATAAAAAACATGGTGTTAAACATCAAAACAATCATGGTTCTGAAATTCAATGGCAAACACATGGGGTAACCTATCAAAAATAAATGATGAATGGTTTGTAAGTTCAAATATAGGATTAAAAGAGCTCAAAAAATTATTAAAATGCTCTAGAAACAAAGGAATCACAAGAAAAAAAAGGATCAAACCATACCTTTGGGTTCGACCACAAAAGATCATGGTGATGGGGAAGAAAATTAGGGGTGAATCTAGTCCTAAGGCGAAGGAAAAGTGATGGCAGGGTGGTGAGGGTTCGATAGGGAGAAACTGTGGCGAGAGGGGTGGTGGAAAGAGGGGCGGTGAGAGCAGTGACGATGAGAGAGGAAGGTAGAGAGAGGTAGGTAAAGAATTTGTGGTGAGAAGAGGCAAGTAGAGTGGTAGTGGTGAGAAGGGCGACAAGAGCGGCGACATGACAGATGTAGGGTTCTACGAAAGCTTCAAGGTGTGCAAGAGAGAAGCCGACTGTTAGGGTTCTTTATAAAATCAGGTAACGTTTTTATCAGCACTACTTAAAAAGGGTTGATAAAGGTAAGTTTTATTAGTGCTAAAATATAAATCATTGATAAAATGGACCTTTATCCATGCTAATGAAGCCTTGATAACAATATAATTTTAATAATTTATTTATATTATATATATATATTTATTTATTTATAATTATAAATAAACATTTCACAAGTCATGAATACATAACATATGCTTGTGTCAACATAAGAATAGGTAATGTAACATTTATAACATATATAGAAACCCAATCATGTCCACAAATAAACTTATGATCATAGCTAGTGTATTCACATATATCAATATATAAACATAAACATATCCATGAATATTCTCATTATCTCATGATATATATATATATACTTAATTCATTAGAGACAAATATTTATTTAAATATATATATATTTATGATTATAATTATAACTAAATATATTTAAAATTATTTATATATATAATTAAAAATACAATAAATATATTTATTATTTTAAAAATTTATTATAATTTTATAATTATTTAAATATAAATATATTTGTTCATAATACTATAAATACCTTTTTTAAAAAATTATATATATTTTAATCATTAAAAAATATATATTAATATATCATATTTATAATAATTATAAACATGAGTTTTTTAATTAATGTATATAACTAAGAATTATTTTTGAATATAAATATAGTATTTTTTTATATATTAATAATATTTTTTATTAAAATATTTTATCAACATTAAAAATAGAGATGATAAATATAACCTTTATCAGCACCAAATAAAAACACTGATAAATGATACAAATTTATTAGCGATTTTTTTAGCACCAATAAATGTCACCTTTATTAGTGCTTTTAGATAGCGGTGATAAAGGTGAGGATTTTATCAGTGCTTTATGATTAGCACTGATAAGAGCCACCACTTTACTTAACCCAATATGTGGTCGTGTCATAACAATTTATTCTTCCTTTGAGGATCTCAATAGGTGATTTTGTCCCCTCTACACCCTTTCGGGAGAAAATCGAAGATAGGCGAACAATGTTCGATCTCTTCACGGTAAGATTCCACTTCCCATTCTCTTTCTCCCATTCTCTCCTCTTTCCTCCCTATGGTTTTTTAGATCTTCTTGTTGTTGGAGGATCTAATCCCTACTATTTTGGATCTTGAATCTAGGTTCAATTCTCAAATCCTTATTGCCAACATTCTTCATTGGAGTTTCCCATTTATGGCATTATGTTGTGAGATCATGTGATTCTAAGGTAGGTGGTTCCATTATGATGGTCAATTTTGATTAACCCTAAATTTCTTGATTTAAATTAAATTGTTTGATTTAAATTCAATTTATTGATTTTAATTAAATTTCTTTCAATTGGTTTATTTAAAAACCCAATTCCAATAGATTAGGGATTTGGATTTTTTTGGCACGAAATTGGGGAAACCCCCCAATTATAATGAATTGGGGTGTGCCTGTGAAATTAATGTAAAATTGAAAGATTTAAATTGTTGAATTTAAATTTGTGAAATTGATTTTATGTATTCTATTTCAAAGTTTTATTTGAGAAAAAATGGATTAAAATGGTTTTGATATAAACCTAGTGGTTTTATCTTGGAAAAAGCATTATTTGATTAAAAACCTGTGTGTTGGTTTTTAAAAGGAAATTGGCATATTTGAAATGGAATAATGAGATGAATTTTATTTTAAATATTTTTAAAATAAATTTACCATCATTAATTGTATTAGAGCACATGAAATATTAGATAGTTAGTGAGTTTTTCAGGACAACACTCTATTGAATATTTACAACACTAACAATACATATGCAGTAGGTCACATCCCTGATGGAATGGTGATGGGTTCCTCCTTGTCCAGTGTCAAGGGGATGTGTGTACATAGATTTTCATGATAACTATTTGAGTGTAAGTGTAATGGTCCGGACCTCTCTGGCCCATTCCTTTGTCAAAAAGAAGGTCATGAAGTGTTCTGGAGGGTAAAATGGACTTTTCCCACACTTTCCAGAATTTTGAAACTACACGCCGTGTAGTGTGAGTACACACCGTGTAACCCCTCTCCGGGTATACCCCATGTTGGAGCCGTGTCCTTGCCGCGTGAAATAAATGGGTACACGCCGTGTACCCCAAACTACACGCCGTGTAGTCCCTCCCCGCGTACGCGTTACGTTAAACCCATGTGTTGACCAGTCAATGGCCGTGTGCTATGTTGAGGCCGTGTCCTTGCCATGTGAAATAAATGGGTACACGCCGTGTACCCCAAACTACATGCCGTGTAGTCCCTCCCCGCGTATGCGTTACCCTCAAGCTGTGTGACGACAGCGTGCCGCGTTGAAGGCCGTGTTGGAAGCCGCGTGGTGACCGTGTGAAATGTCCGAGTACATGCCGTGTACCATAAAGTACACACCGTGTACTTTTGTTTTTCTCGCCTATAAAAGGAGGGGTCCCCTCCTTTTCAACTCACCCCTCTCCTCCCCTTTCCTCTGAGCAGAGCTCTCCCAAGAGACTCGAAGGCTCATTTTTCCTTCCATAACTTCTTCGTCCGAGCTCCGATTTACGATATGTCAGCGGCCACGGGATCGTAACGACGATGAGGAACTTCTGAGCTTGTATCCATTGTATTTCCTTCGTCCTTAACTTCCACCCGAGGAGGTTTTTTCGGTACTCTACAGAAGTGACGGACGTCGACGGACGTCTTCTAAAGTTGATCTGGGGGAGCATTGTGATGAGAACCTGTTGAGGTAGGGATATTACCTTCGTCTCTCTAAATTGTGCATCATGCGGGGTGGGTGTACTCTTGTTTATGTGAAACACATTTGAACCGGTTTAATAAAGATAATAAATGGCTTATATAATGGGGATGGGAAGTTTGCGAATGCGGTTACTTTATTTATATCCTGTGATATTATGTTGTGAATTGAATATACTTATGCCTACTGAAAATCACGGTCGTTGGGGGCCTTTTCTTGGGCAATTAAATGTTGCCATATCTTTCTAGACCATTTTTGTGAATGGAACCTTGTGGAAAGTGGAATTTGGTTAATCACGTAAAGTTGGATGATTTAAAATTTGGAACCCTTGTGTGATCACCCCGGTTGAACAAAATGGAATAATGAACATGTGGTTGTTGGCTTGGTTACGTGGTGTGTGAAAGGGGGGTGAATCTTGGGTTGTTATGAATAGAACGGGCAGCAGGGCTGCGGTAAATGATGTTAAAGGGGAGATGATGTGGCACAAACCTTGTTTTGTGGGTTGTTGTAGATTGGGTGAGAAGGAGGGCTGTGATAAATGGTATTAAAGGGATGATGATGTACGAGTTTCGATGTGTTTGTGGTTATGGTGGTTGGCAGCGGGGCTGCAGGGATGGGTTTGATGTGAACGAACTATGGGTTGTGAATAATAAATGAAAGTGGAAGAGTTAATGAATGGTGGGTCATGGTAATGGAACGAGATTAATAATCAATGGGTTGGTTAGTTAATAAGAAGGGACTTGTTGTGCTTCTTGTGTTTTCCTAACTTGATTTGTGGATGGAAGGGATATGTTTCACAAATGATTTATGTGGTTGGTTGTGGATAGTTACCCAGTAGTTAAGGAACTAATAAACTAATTCTGCTGAAACGTGAAAACCTAAATGGGGTTGGGGTTGTTTGTTGTGTGCATGCTTCGTAGTAGCAGTGCCGAGGCATGTGCTCAGTTTCTCTGTTTAGAAGACATAGGTTGGGCTGTGTGTTTGATATATATATATATATATATATATCTATATCTTTGTGTTTTATCGCACCCCACCCATGTTGAGCACTTAGTGTCGAACACTCCCATTTCATGGGAGAGGGTGTTTTCCCCTTAGTTATTAGATCCTTCATTCTCCTTCTTCCCTAGGTTGTGATGGCTTGAGGAGACCTTACACCCAAGATTCTTCGGGTAGGTTTTGATTGGGGTGGTTTATCCCAAGACTCTTCGGGCAGGCTTACTGTTTCCCAAGAATCGTCGGGATGATGCCCAGGTGTGTGCGGGCGAGATACGTGGTTGTGAGGCCCAGGTGTGTGCGGGCAAGATACGTGGTTGTGAGGCCCAGGTGTGTGCGGGCGGGATACGTGGTTGTGAGGCCCAGGTGTGTGCGGGAGGGATACGTGGTTGTGAGGCCTAGGTGTGTGCGGGCGGGATGTGTGGTTTGTGAGGCCTAGGTGTGTGCGGGCGGGGAGAGTGTGGGAACGTCAGGACGTTCACCGTTAGGAAGAGCAGCTAACTAGTGGGAAATGGTGCGGGGTACCCAATACTCTTGTTCTTATATACTACCACCTGTTGTGATTGTGTTTTGGTGAGTGTGTCTGGTGAGGTTGGGTGGATAGATTTCCTTGCTAGGTTTCTTCTATTGTTCTCACGGGACATTAGGATGTCTCCCCACTTGTGCATGAGAGCTTTAGGTTTCCCTACTGAGTATACTTGTATTCTCACCCTACGTTTACTTTCAGGTTTCCAGGAGGACTACCAGGGCCGTATGGGACCCTACTAGTCAGACAGTTGGAGTTGTTGCAGTTGCTGTACTCTTTTTTTCTTTTGGTATTTTACTTTGAGCTTTCTTGTACTTGCACCTTGTTATAAAATTGTTTAAACATGCATGTGGGATTGGTTTGGGTTTATTTCTGTACACTTGTTATTTTCCTTTTTGGTGGTTGACTTGTACTATTTCCCGATATTAAAATAACAAAAGGGTAATGCCTCCCATATTTGTGAAAACTCATACCCTTGGTGCTAGTCGCCACCCCGGGGCCTACTAGAGGCGGGACTCGGGGGTCATTATCTCCCTTTCACCATTTCCAGCTCAGGAGGGGCATCTTTGGTGGGAGGGGGTCATGACAGTAAGAGAGTCCCATATCTTGTAACTATCGTACCTTTTGGAAGATGACATTTTTCTCTTTGTTTGTATTTGAAATATATTCCATTTTTTGAAAACTATTTTACACATGCCTTATGAATTAAATATTAGCATCTTATTATGGAATCGTTGGTGAGACCTTACTGGGATTTTAGCTCACATGATGCCTATATCTTCGGGTGTTTATATATTATCTTCTTCTAGGTTTGAGAAAGGTCAAGGTGTTAGTTGGAGGAGGTAGTAGCTGTTGATCCTTTTTCTTGGAGATTTGTGTCTATTGGGACTGGGTTGTTATCCTAACTTCTTGTATCTTGAGTTTGCTACTTTGGGCTGTTATTTCATGTTTGACTTCTAGCATAGTTCTCTATGGGAAGTTTTTCTTGTATGCATACTGTCTTGTTTATCTTTCTTACATTGTGCTTGTGTAAAATTCATTCTCACTTTCATATTTCATGATGCCAGATGCTAGTATCCAAACTATGGGGATCAAGAATGCTCTTCAGGCTATGTCAAGACCAACTTAGTTATTAGGTTACCAGGGTATCTAGGTTAATTCTTGAAAAAGTGGAATCAGAGGTATAGGTTAAGCATCTTGCCTTGATGCCTGTATGCAGTTGTGAAATCTTTTCAGGAATTAGAAAGTAGTTGCGATTGAGTGCTTGGATAGCTCTCACCGCAATGAGCCTTAAATCACCAGGGGTGGTTTGGGAAAGATGACTTGATGATTAGTTCTATTATTTTCCCTAATTTTGATTTGGATAGGATGAAATATAAATCTTCTGTTCTTATCTATTGAGATTAATTTTCCCTTGTTGCTTTGTTTGACTGTTAATATAACGTCTTCAACGTTGTTTGTTGATGTTGTGAAGCATCATGCCTTTGAAAAGATGTGAAAATCATATCCAATAAGAAGCAACTGATAAACCAAAATGAGAAAATACTCTCATGGACTTGAGTTTGGTTGAGGTGATTGTGCATGCTATCCAAGCTCTTGGATAGGCCCCACCACTAGTTCCTGTTCAGGCTCCAACTGCGGAACCTCAGAGGGTTTTTTTCCTGAAATCATTCTCAAGAGTTCCTTCACTAGAAGCCACCAGTGTTGAAAGTCCCCAATTATCCTCCTGAGGTAGAGGAATGGTTGATTAGGATTGAGAATTTGTTTGAGTTCCTAGAGACACCTGATGAAATCAAGGTGAAGTGTTCCACCTTCTTGCTAGATGGGATGAGTAGGAGATAGAGGGACATGATGGTAACTGTGGAGAAACATAGGGTATTAGGGTGGAAAGAATTCAAAGCTATTATCACCAAATAGTTCTATCCCAATTCGATGGAGTTGTCCATGACTATTGAGTTTCTCAAACTCGAGCAGGTTTACAGGACTATGATAGAATATACAAACTGTTTTGTTGAGCTTGTACAGCTTTCACTTGAGATTGTATCTAATGAGAAGATAAAGACTCAATGGTTCGTTATGGGTATCTGATTGAATATTCACTATTAGATTTTCTTTCTGAAGCTACCCTCTTAGGCTGATGTTTTGGATAGAGCATTGATGTTTGAAATAAATAGGATGAAAATTTAAGGTTGTTGGGAGTTTCTTTTTCTCCTAGTGTCAGTGTGAGTTCCTTTAAAGTAAAGAGTAAGCATGATGATTATCATGGGGTTTCTTGAAAAAATGATTTTTTATTAACCTCATACAGTTTCTATAAGTTTCCCTTTGATTTATTATAAATGTGGAAAACCTAGGCACTCAAAGAGGGTTTGCACTGAGAAACCCAAGGTATGTGGTACTTTTAAATGCTCAGGCCACTTGAAAAAGTTATTCCATGTCTTTTCCACTCCATGTGGTGG
This sequence comes from Viscum album, assembly GCA_963277665.1. Taxonomy (NCBI): domain Eukaryota; kingdom Viridiplantae; phylum Streptophyta; class Magnoliopsida; order Santalales; family Viscaceae; genus Viscum; species Viscum album. The sequence continues at coordinate 47,447,772 of OY728152.1, read as the reverse complement.
CATCATATCATCTGTACCTTCTAAAACTTTGGTGAAACCAGATGCTTTAAGAACAAAGGGGTTCCATCCATAGGCATATGAAATGAAGATTCTTCATGTAGTGTAAGAGTCTCCAGAGGAAATGGATGTGGGTCTAGGAACTGTGAGAGATGCCATCACTATAGTTTCATCATTAGTGACTAATTTATTTGATACTGGTGCATCCCATTCATTTATTTCAACCCATTTTTTAAATCTACTCAATCTTCCTACGGATCTTTTATCTTATGTGATGGATATTACTACACCCCTTGGAATGAAGAGAGATTAGGGTCTCCTAGTCCTGCTTGTGGTTTCTCTTTATCAGATGTTGATATTTCTTGGGATTTTCTGGTTCTTGACTTGAAACCTATTTGTGTCATATTTTGGATGGATTGGATCATTTTCAATAAATCCTAGATTGATTGTTATCTTTGATGGGTCTCCATTACTATACCTGATGGGGTTTACCGTATTTTCAGGGAGAATGGGACCCGAGGTTGAGTAGAGCTGGACCCTAATATCTATATTTAGGGAATTTAAGGTCTATGCTTTCTTTTTATCCATAGTGGGTATCCTTGAGTGTTTATCTCCCTCCAATTATCATTGAGTTTCTCGATGTTTTTCCTTCCAACTTCTCTGGTTTTCCATGGATAAGGGTGGTAGAGTTTTATATCAAATCAATGCCTGGTACTCAACTATTATCTCTCCCTTCATAACATATAACACTAAATGAAATTATAGAGCTAAAGACTTAGTTGGATTATATTATATGAAAGGATTTATATTCTCGAGTGTTTCAACTTGGGCATCAAAAGTTCTCTTTTCTAAGAAATTTGATGGGTCACTTCTCCTTTGTGTTGATTATCAGAAACATAATTGAGTTACGATAAAGAAAAAGTATCCATTGAAATGGATTGATGATCTATTTGATCATTTGAAAGGGGTAAAGTGGTTCTCAAATATTTATCTTCACTTTGGTTACCATCGGTTGAGAATAAAAGAATATGACATTTATAAAATTGCCTTCTAGAGCAGGTATGATCATTATGAGTACCTTATCATGCCTTCTAGACTAACCAATGATAATATAGTCTTTATGGTTTAATTATTAGGATATTAAATGAGTATCTTGACACTTTCATGGTGGTATTTGTTGATGACATCTTTTTTTACTCTAAGTCTGAGGAGGACCATGTGCGTCGTTTGAGAGAAGTTATAGAATTGTTGAGAAATCACAAACTTTATGCTTAGATTTTGAAATGTAATTTATAGATTCAAGAATTAAAGTTCTTGGGACACATCATGTCAGAACAATGTATTTCAGTTAAACCTGAAAATGTGATTTTTATTATAACATGGGAACAACCAAAAAATGTTTTCGAGATTCAGAGCTTCTTGGGTTTTATCTATGTTTTGTAAATGACTTCTCAGAGTTGGCTTCTACAATGACATCTCTAACTCGAAAAGGAGGGAAGTTTTCTAGGGAGGAAAAATTTCAGAGTTATTTTTTTTGAAGTGTATATTGACTAATGTGCCAATTTTAACTCTTACAAAGGCCAAACAAGGCTATGTGGTCTTCTATGATGCATCAGGTTCAGGTTTGGGTTGCGTTCTTATACAGGGTGATCATGTTGTTTCTTATGTCTCTCATCATCTTAGGCCACTCAAGAAGAATTACACAACCCACGACTTTTAACTTACAGCTATGATGCATGCGCTTAAGAGTTGGTGGAATTATCTTTTTGTAGAAAGGTTTAACATGTTTTCTGACCACAATAGCTTTTGTTATATATTCTCACAAAAATATATAAATCTCCACTAGAGGTTTTGGGTGTAATAACTTCAATATTTATAATTTTACATCACTTATACCTTAGGGAAAGTGAATTTCATTGAAGATTCCTTGAGTAGGAATATTCTAACCCAACCCATGAAAGAATCATCCAAAGTGTGGAACTTGATGGATCTTTTTACAGAGTTTCATATTGGAGTCTGGGAATTAGGGGTGAGGTTTCCTTGTCCAGTGTTCAGTTTACATTTGGTTTGCTCAAGTTTATCCTTCAAGAACAAAAACATTATGATGAGTTCCATATCATTAGATAATATCTTTATGGTGGGTATACCATACCTGATTGGTCATTCTCCATAGAGGGAATTCTATTCTATTAGAATCGCCTTGTTATTTTGTTAGTAGTGAAGAAATATGTGATGGGTGATTTACATAATTCTTAGTGGGAAGTGATCCTAGGAACCAAAAAAAATTTATATGACATGCGACATAGATTATAGTGTCCATGTATGATATGTGGAATTTTTTATTTTGTCTCTCATTGTTATATATCCCAACAAGTCAAGGCTGAGCACCAGAAACATTTGGGTTTGCTTCATCCACTTCCAGTGCTGCCTTGGAAGTGGGATGAGATCTCAATGTATATTTTGGTTGGGTTTCCACATATCCATAGAAAGAATAATGCAATATGGGTTGTGATCGATAGGCCAACTAAGTTGTCCCACTTTATACCTATTCATGATACAACCAAAGTTGTGGAGTTGTGAAATCTCTATTTGAAAGAGATTATTTGTTTTCATGGATTTCCATAGTTATAGTCTCTGATAGAGATCCTAGGTTTACTTATCACTTTTAGAGAGGCCTTCAGGAGGCACTAGGATCTCAGATCCATTTGAGCATGGAATACCATCTGCAGTTAGAGGGACAAACATAAAGAGCTATACAAATTCTAAAGGATATGATATGTGCCTGCATTCTTAACTTTGATGTATCTTGGAATGACCATATATGGATAGTTTATATTTCTTATAACAATAGTTACTACTTTGAGATCAGAACGGATCCTTTTGAGGTCTTGTATGGTTGGCCTTACAAATATTTGTTGTGTTGGATGAAGATCAATGAAAGTTATTTGGTTAGGCTGAGCCTGGTTAAAAAGAAGAAAGAAAATATTTAGTTGATTCGTTAGAGAATGTTGATGAAATATAGTTTATATAAGTCTTATAATGATTATCATTGCATAGAATTGTAATTTTCATTTGGTAACCTGGTGTTCTTGAAAGTTTCACCCCGATTGGGTTGTTGACAGCTTGGGAGGAAAGGGAAACTTTCTCCTCATTTTGTGGGACCATTTAAGATTATTGATCAGGTGGGGAAAGTGGATTTCCATTTATAACTTACACCACAACTGATGTCAATACATAATATGTTTCTTGTTTCTTTGCTGTGAAAGTATCCTTCTGATCCATCTAATGTTTTGAGATGGAGTGATCTTGAGGTTGAACCTGATTTATCCATCACTGAGCATCTAGTTAGGATAGTTGATTCTAAAACCAAGGTAATTCATGGGAGGATGATAAATTTGGTTTGAGTGATATGGAAATAATGTTTTGATTATACTGATATGTAGGAGAGGGAGGCACTTATGAGAGAGAAGTGGCCTCATTTTTTGACATGGAAGTTTCTTAGTTGGCTTTCTATTGACAAAAAGTTTCTATGGTGGGGAGGTTATAACATCATGTTAATATTTTAAGGAATTACTAAACCCTTATTTTTACCATGATTTGGTTGGGTTTCATTTAAGGGAGCTTCAGGTGAAATTTTGGAGAATTTCAAAGTTCATGGGATGTGCATGGTTGGGGCACGATTTTCCCAAACCATTCACCCTGCTAGTGAAAACCCTAAAAACCAAGATTGCGAGGGTTTTCACGGTTGGTGCATAGTTTAAAAAAACATGTGACAACTAGTATAATATTTTCACCTAGGAAAAATGGGGTGCATGGTTGGGGCACACAGTTTGTCAAACAATATGTGGTTCTGCCCAGGAAATCGTGCGTATGATAATTTTTAATACGAAAATTATTTTTTAAAATCTTAAAACCCTCTATTTATGTTCTTGATGGGCTTTTATGACCCCATAACATTTTATTATTATTGGAGTCACCCAAGAGTTTATTTTTTCTCCTTTATACCCTTTTGAGAGCAAATAAAAGCTAAGAAAATGACATTCGATCTCTTCCTAATATAATTACACTTCTCATTCTCTTTCTCATACTCTATCATATTTCCTCCCTAGGGTTTTATAAGATATCTATGTTGTTGGAAGATCTAATACCTAATATTTTAGATCTAGAATCTAGGTTTGATTCTCAGATCCTCCTTTATGGCGTTCTTCATTGGAGTTTCCCATTTTGGGCTATGTGTTGAGAGATCCCCTGATCTCGAGGTAGGTGGTTCTGTTATGATATCCAATTTTGATTAACCCTAAATTTATTAATTTAAATTAATTTTTTTGATTTAAATTCACTTCCTTGATTTCAATTGGTTTATTAAAAAATCCAAATCTAGTGGATTAGGTATTTTGATTTGTTTTGGCATTAAATTGGGAAAACCCCCAATTCCAATGAATTGGGGTGTGTTTATGAAATTGATGGAAAATTGTGATATTTAAATTATTGAATTTAATTTTTTAAAATTGATTTTATAAAATTTATTTCAAAGTTATATTTGAGAAAAAAATGGCTTTAAATGGTTTTGATAGAAACCCAATGGGTTTAATTGGAAAAAGGAATTATTTGATTAAAAACCCATTTTCCAATTTTTAAAAGGAAATTTGAATATTTCAAATGGAAGAGTGGGATAAATTGTATTTTAAAAAGTTTAAAAATTAATTTCTGATCATTAGTTTTATTAAAGAACATGAAATCTTAGGTAGTTAGTGAGTTATTCAAGACAACACTCTATTGATGATTTACAAAACTAATAATACATATGTAGCGAGTCACATCCATAATGGGATAGTGACGAGTTCCTCCTTGTATAGTGTTGGCGGGATGTGTGTACACATATTTCCATGATAACCATTTGAGTGTGAGGGAGTCCCATATCCTGAAACTATCATAACTTTTGGAAGATGACCATGTTGCTTGTTGTTTGTATTTGATATATATGACATTGTTTGTAAACTATTTTACACATGCCTTCTGAATTTATATAATCTATCTTATAAAAAATATTTATTAATCCATTTGTTTAATGTATTTCCATCATTTTAAATGAAAAGAATGATTTTTAACCGTTATTTTGAACTTGCATGCCTATTTATTTAAAATTGAAAGATTTATTTGGTTAATTAAATGTTTTAATCTTATTATGGAATCCTTGGTGAGACCCTACTGGGATTTTAGATCACTTCCTATCTATGCCTTCAGGTGTTTGTAGATTATCTTATTCCAGGTTTGAGCAAGGGTCAGGCTCCACCTGGAGGTGGTAGTAGTTGTTGATCCTTGGTCTTGAAGAGTTGTTTCCATTAGGACTAGGATTGCTATCCTTATTTTTGGTATCCTGTGGTTGTAATTTGGGCCATTATTTTGTTTTGACTTATGGTATAGTTCTCCCTATGGATTTTTTCTTGTATGCATACTGACTTGTTTATCTTGATTTCATTGTGTTTTTGGAAAATTCAATCCCACTATCATATTTTATAATGTCAGGTGCTAGTCTCTAACCCATGGGGATTGGGAATGACCTTTAGGCTATGTCAGGAAAAACCCAGTTATTAGGTTAATAGGGTATCTTTGTTGGTTCATGACACATTCCTTCTAGCCCAACACACAAATGAGCCAAGGACACTATGAGACCCCACCCAACACACACAAGAGCGTGGCAGAAGTTCGTAGTTTCCTGGGGTTGGCAAGTTACTATCGGAGGTTCGTTTCGAACTTCTCTCGAGTTTCTGCTCCATTGACAGCTTTGACTAGGAAGAACCAAGTCTTCTTATGGAGTGAGCAGTTCTAGAAATCTTTCGACTACCTGAAGGAGAAGTTGGTCAGTGCTCCCGTACTCAGGTTTCCAGAGGAAGGGTTGTTATATGAGGTGTTTTGTGATGCTTCTGGCCTTGGTCTGGGGTGCAGGCTGATGCATAAGAAGGGAGTGATCTGTTATGGGTCTAGGCAGTTATGCCCTCACGAACATAACTATGCCACCCATGAACTAGATCTTGCAGTAGTAGTGTTCGCACTGAAGTTTTGGCCACATTACCTATTTGGGGAGCGCTTTGTGGTCTTCTCAGATCACAAGAGCTTGCGTTATATCTTCTCCCAGCATGACCTGAACTTACGACAGCGGAGATGGGTCTAGTTTCTCCAAGACTATGACTTTGAGATCTCTTACACTGATGGTAAGTGAAACGTTGTGGCTGATGCCCTGAGCATGAAGTCACATAAGGAAGTGGTTTGGGAATCCGCTGATGCTTGGAAAGCGATGGGAGATTTGGCTGCCTTGCACTTGGATTCCAGGGTCGAAGGTGTTAGAGGCTGTTTGTTTCAGATGACGATGCAGTCCTCCTTGTTGCAGCAAGTGGAAGAGTCTCAGTGGGGGGACTCCGAGGCAGAAGTGATGCAGGATCGTATCGATCATGGGAACGCTCTAGAAGGATGGTCAGAGGACAACCGACATCGGATGCTTTTTCATGGAAGGTTGTTTGTTCCGGAGACGATGCGTGAGGGAGTTCTCCGTGATTTCCATAGCTCAGCCTTGGCGGTACATCCAGGAGTTTCAAAAATGTACCGAGGCCTGAGGGAACAGTTTTGGTGGCTCGGGGTGAAACGGGAAGTGGCGGAGTTTGTGGCTAAGTGCCTAGTGTTTCAGCAAGTGAAGGTTGAACACCATGTTCCCAGTGGTTTGTTGCATCCTTTAGATGTCCCTGAGTGGAAGTGGGATGGCATCTCAATGGACTTCGTCACAGGACTACCCAGAACTCAGGGTGGTTATGATGCTATCTGGGTAGTGGTGGATCGACTGATGAAATCAGCTCACTTCTTAGCAATTAAGGAGTCGGGCCCAGTGAGTACCTTAGCACAAAGGTATGTAGATGAGGTTGTGCGGTTGCATGGATTTCCAAAGACTATCGTCTCAGATCAGGATACTCGGTTTACCTCACGAGTCTGGAGAGGGTTACATCATGCTTTTGGCACCTAGCTACGCCTTTGCACTGCTTTCCACACCCAGAATGATGGGCAGATAGAGTGGACTATCCAGACGTTGGAGGACATGCTGCGAGCATGCGTTCTGGATTTCAGAGGATCATGGGTACGACACTTGCCTTTAGTGGAGTTTGCCCACAACAACAGATTCCACTCTACTATTGTCATGGCGCCGTTTGAGGCTCTGTATGGAAGACCATGTCGTTCACCCATTTGCTAGGTAGAGGTTGGTGAGACAGGTGCTCTTGGGCCAGAGGTAGTACAAAGCACCATAGAGAAAGTTCAGCTTGTGCGTGAGAGGATGAAAGTGGCTCAGGACCGACAGAAGTCTTATGTTGATCGTTGGAGGAGGCCCTTGGAGTTCGAGGTGGGAGACCATGTGTTCTTGAAGGTTTCCCCTCGACGGGGGCAGCGGAGGTTCGGGAAGGGGAGTAAGCTCTCCCCTAGGTTCATCGGACCTTTTGAGGTGCTGAGGCGAGTCGGCGAGGTGGCATATCAGCTGGCCCTGCCACCTCAGTTGGAGAAGGTTCATGACGTCTTCCACGTCTCCCAGCTTCTTCAGTACTTACACGATGAATCTCACGTTATCGACTAGGGAGAGTTAGATATGGGAGACGACGCAACCTTTGAGGAACGACTAGTCAGAATCGCGGATCGTAAAGAGAAGGTGCTCCATGGACGAACCATTCTATTGGTTCATGTGTTGTGGAGGCATGGCAGCCTCGAGGAGAGCACTTGGGAGCGGGAGGCCCAGATGCACGCTCATTACCTGGAGTTGTTTTGACTTGTGTTTTTCCTTGTTCTTCTGAGCTTTTTGTTATACTATGTACCTTTGATATATGGAATTCTTGGCTTGTCGGTTATGAGACCTTTTGTTTCCTTGTTCTCTGGAAGTGTGTAACATGTCTGGATGTATGGGGAAAGGGAAAAACCTGATCCTTAATCGAGACACATTAATGCAGATGCGATTGAACCTGTGGAGGCGAGTCATTGCCGCCTAAAGCGGATAATATCTCGACATAGGAGAAGGAAATTCCCCAAACCACATGTTCGGGCAGTGTGTTGGTTGTGTGGTTTTGGGGGTAGTGCAAGTTGGAAAATCCTAATATATGGAAGTGGGAAGGCCCAATCCTTAATCGAGACGCATTAATGCGGATGCGATTAAACCCGTGCAGGCGAGTCAATGCCACCTAAAGCGGATAATATCTCGACATAGGAGAGGGAATTCCTAACACCTATGATTAGGGTTGTTGGTTGGGTCCCTGTTATAATGAGAGCCCTAAGAGGAATCTTTTTGGGATTCCTCTGGGTTGGTTTTTGAATTCTCGGGGATGAGAATGTTTTAAGAGGTATCTAATGTAATGGCCCGGACCTCTCCGGCCCATTCCTTTGTCAAAAAGAAGGTCACGAAGTGTTATGGAGGGTAAAATGGACTTTTCCCATACTTTCCAGAATTTTGAAACTACACGCCGTGTAGTGTGAGTACACGCCATGTGCCCCCTCGTCGGGTATACCCCGTGTTGGAGCCGTTTCCTTGCCACGTGAAATAAATTGGTACACGCTGTGTACCCCAAACTACACACCGTGTAGTCCCTCCCCGCGTACACGTTACGTTCAACCCGTGTGTTGACCAGTCAACGGCCATGTGCCGTGTTGAGGCTGTGTCCTTGCTGTGTGAAATAAATGGGTACACGCCGTGTACCCCAAACTACACGCCGTGTAGTCCCTCCCCGCGTATGCATTACCCTCAAGCCGTGTGACGACCGTGTGCCGCGTTGAAGGCCGTGTTGGAAGCTGTGTAGTGACCGTGTGAAATGGCCGAGTACACGCCATGTACTATAAAGTACACATCGTGTACTTTTATTTTTCTCACCTATAAAAGGAGGGGTCCCCTCCTCCTTTTCAACTCACCCCTCTCCTCCCCTTTCCTCTGAGTAGAGCTCTCCCAAGAGACTTGAAGGCTCCTTTTTCCTTCCATAACTTCTTCGTTCGAGCTACGATTTACGATCCGTCAGTGGCCATGGGATCATAACGACGAGGTGGAACTTCTGAGCTTGGATCCGTTGTCTTTACTTTGGCCTTTCTTTTCCAAATTCCACCCGAGGAGGTTTTTATGGGACTCGACAGAAGTGACGGATGCCGACATATGTCTTCTAAAGTTGATACGGGGGAGCGTTGTGATCAGAACCTGTTGAGGTAGGTATCTTACCTTCGTCTCTATAAATTGTGCATCATGTGGGGTGGGTGTCCTCTTGTTTATGTGAAACAAATTTGAACCAATTTAATAAAGATAATAAATGGCTTATATAACGGGGATGGGAAGTTTGTGAATGAGGTTACTTTATTTATATACCGTGATATTATGTTGTGAATTGAATAGGCTTATGCCTACTAAAAATAACGGTCATTGGGGGCCTTTTATTGTGCAATTAAATTCTTCCCTATCTTTCTAGACCGTTTTTGTGAATGGAACCTTGTGGAAAGTGGAATTTGGTTAATCACGTAAAGTTGGATGATTTAAAATCTGGAACCCTTGTGTGATCACCTCGGTTGAACAAAATGGAATAATGAACATGTGAGTGTTGGCTTGGTTACGTGGTGTGTGAAAGGGGGGTGAATCCTAGTTGTTACGAATAGAACGGGCAGTAGGGATGCGGTAAATGATGTTAAAGGGGGCGATGATGTGACACGAACCTTGTTTTGTGGGTTGTTGTGGATCGGGTGAGCAGCGGGGCTACAATAAATGGTATTAAAGGGATGATGATGTATGGGTTTCGGGGTGTTTGTGGTTATGGTGGTTGGCAGACGGGCTGTGGGGATGGGTTTGATGTGAACGAACTATGGGTTGTGAATAATAAATGAAAGTGGAAGAGTTAATGAATGGTGGGTCATGGTAATGGAACTGGATTAATAATAAATGGGTTGTTTGGTTAATAAGAAGGGACTTGTTTTGCTGCTTGTGTTTTCCTAACTTGATTTGTGGATGGCAGGGATATGTTTCATGAACGATTGATGTGGTTGGTTGTGGATAGTTTCCCAGTAGTTAAGGAACTAATAAACTAATTCTGCTGAAACGTGAAAACCTAAATGGGGTTGGGGTTGTTTGTTGTGTGCATGCTTTGTAGTAGCAGTGCCGAGGCACGTGCTCAGTTTCTCTATTTAGAAGCCATAGGTTGGGCTGTGTGTTTGATATATATATATATATATCTTTGTGTTTTATCGCACCCCACCCATGTTGAGCACTTAGTGTCGAACACTCCCATTTCACGGGAGAGGGTGGTTTCCCCTTAGTTACTAGTTCCTTCCTGCTCCTTCTTCCCTAGGCTATGATGGATTGAGGCGACTTTACACCCAAGATTCTTCAGGTAGGTTTCTATTGGGGTGGTTTAGCCCAAGACTCTTTGGGTAGGCTTACTGTTTCCCAAGAATCTTCGGGATGAGGCCCACGTGTGTGCGGGCGGGATATGTGGTTGTGAGGCCCAAGTGTGTGCGGGCGGGATACGTGGTTGTGAGGCCCAGGTGTGTGCGGGCGGGATACGTGGTTTTGAGGCCCACGTGTGTACGGGTGGGATACATGGTTGTGAGGCCCAGGTGTGTGCGGGCGGGATACGTGGTTGTGAGGCCCAGGTGTGTGCGGGCGGGATACATGGTTGTGAGGCCTAGGTGTGTGGGGGCAGGATGTGTGGTTTGTGAGGCCTAGGTGTGTGCGAACGGGGAGAGTGTGGCAGCGTCAGGATGTTCGCCATTAGGAAGAGCAGCTAACTAGTGGGAAATGGTGCGGGGTACCCAATACTCTTGTTCTTATATACTACTACCTATTGTGATTGTGTTTTGGTGAGTGTGGTTGGTGAGGTTGGGTGGATAGATTTTCTTGGTAGGTTTCTTCTGGTGTTCTCACGGGACATTAGGATGTATCCCCACTTGTGTAGGAGAGCTTTAGGTTTACCTACTGAGTATACTTGTATTCTCACCCTACGCTTACTTTCAGGTTTCCAGGAGGACTACCAAGGCCATGCGGGACCCTACTATTCAGACAGTTGGAGTTGTTTCAGTTGCTGTACTCTTGTTTTCTTTTGGTATTGTAATTTGAGCTTTCTTGTACTTGTGGCTTGTTATAAAATTGTTTAAACATGCATGTGGGATTTGTTTGGGTTTATTTCTATACACTTGTTCTTTTCCTTTTTGGTGGTTGACTTGTCCTATTTCTCGATCTTAAAATAACAAAAAGGGTAATGCCTCCCATATTTGTGAAAACTCATACCCTTGGTGCTTGTCGCCACCCCATGGCCTACTGGAGGCGGGACTCGGGGGTCATTATCTCCCTTTCACCATTGCCAGCTCCGGAGGGGCATATTTGGAGGGAGGGGGTTGTGACAGTAAGAGAGTCCCATATCTTGTAACTATCGTACCTTTTGGAAGATGACATTTTCCTCTTATGCTGATGTTTTGGATAGAGCATTGATGGTTGAAATAAATAGGATGAAAATTTAGGGTTGCTGGGAGTTTCTTTTTCTCCTAGTGTCAGTGTGAGTTCCTTTAAAGTAAAGAGTAAGCATGATGATTATCATGGTGTTTCTTGAAAAAATTATTTTTTATTAACCTCATAAAGTTTCAAGAAGTTGCCCTTTGATTTATTATAAATGTGAAAAACCTAGGCACTCAAAGAGGGTTTTCACTGAGAAAACCAAGGTATGTGGTACTTGTAAATGCTCAGGCCACTTGAAAAAGTTATTCCAAGTCTTTTCCACTCCATGTGGTGGAATCATATCATCTATACCTTCTAAAAATTTGGTGAAACCAGATGCTTCAAGAACAAAGGGGTTCCATCCATAGGCATATGAAATGAAGATTCTTCATGTAGTGTAAGAGTCTCCAGAGGAAATGGATGTGGGTCTAGGAACTTTGAGAGATACCATCACTATAGTTTCATCATTAGTGAATAATTTATTTGATACTGGTGCATCTCATTCATTTATTTCAACCCGTTTTTTAAATCTACTCAATCTTCTTACAGATCTTTTATCTTATGTGATGGATATTACTACACCCCTTGGAATGAAGAGAGATTAAGGTCTCCTAGTCCCGCTTTTGCTTTCTCTTTATCAGATGTTGATATTTCTTGGTATTTTCTGGTTCTTGACTTGAAACCTATTTGTGTCATATTTTGGATGGATTGGATCATTTCCAATAAATCCCAGATTGATTGTTATCTTTGATGGGTCTCCATTACTATACCTGATGGGGTTTACCGTATTTTCAGGGAGAATGGGACCTGAGGTTGAGTATAGCTGGACCTTAATATCTATATTTAGGGAATGTAAGGTCTATGTTTTCTTTTAATCCATAGTGGTAATCCTTGAGTGTTTATCTACCTCCAATTATCATTGAGTTTCTCAATGTTTTTCCTTCCAACTTCTCTGGTTTTCCATGGAAAAGGGTGGTAGATTTTTATATCAAATCAGTGCCTGGTACTCAACTATTATCTCTCCCTTCATACCATATAACACTAAATGAAATTATAGAGCTGAAGACTTATTTGGATTATCTTATATAAAAGGATTTATATGCTCGAGTGTTTCACCTTGGGCATCACAAGTTCTATTTTCTAAGAAATTTGATGGGTCACTTCTCCTTTGTGTTGATTATCAGAAACTTAATTGAGTTACGATAAAGAACAAGTATCCATTGAAATGGATTTATGATCTATTTGATCATTTGAAAGGGGTAAAGTGGTTTTCAAATATTTATCTTCACTTTGGTTACCATCGGTTGAGAATAAAAGAATATGACATTTATAAAATTGCCTTCTAGAGAAGGTATGATCATTATGAGTACCTTATCATGCCTTTTGGCCTAACCAATGATAATATAGTCTTTATGGTTTAATTATTAGGATATTAAATGAGTATCTTGACACTTTCATTGTGGTCTTTTTTGATGACATATTTTTTTACTCTAAGTCTGAGGAGGACCATGTGCGTCGTTTGAGAGCAGTTCTAGAATTGTTGAGAAATCACAAACTTTATGCTTAGATTTTGAAATGTAATTTATAGATTCAAGAAGTAAAGTTCTCATGACACATCATGTCAGAACAATGTATTTCAGTTGAACCTGAAAAGGTGAATGCTGTTATAACATGGGAACAACCAAAAAATGTCTTCAAGATTCAGATATTCTTGGGTTTAGCTGGGTTTTATCTCTGGTTTGTAAAGGACTTATCAGAGTTGGATTCTACAATGAATTCTCTAACTCGGAAAGGAGTGAAGTTTTCTTGGGAGGAAAAATTTCAGAGTTATTTTTTTTTGATTTGAAGTGTATATTGACTACTGTGCCAATTTTAACTCTTCCAAAGGCCAAACAAGGCTATGTGGTCTTATATGATGCATCAGGTTCAGGTTTGGGTTGCGTTCTTATACAGGGTGATCATGTTGTTTCTTATGACTCTCACCATCTTAGGCCACTCAAGAAGAATTACACAACCCACGACTTTTAACTTACAAATATGATGCATGCGCTTTAGAGTTGGTGGAATTATAGTTTTGGAGAAATGTTTAACATGTTTTCTGACCACAATAGCTTGTGTTATATATTCTCAAAAAAATATATAAATCTCCACCAGATGTTTTGGGTGTAATAACTTAAATATTTATAATTTTACATCACTTATACCTTAGGGAAAGGTAATTTCATTGAATATTCCTTGAGTAGGAATCTTCTAACCCAACCCATGAAAGAATAATCAAAAGTGTGGAACTTGATGGATCTTTTTACAGAGTTTCATATTGGAGTCTGGGAATTAGGGGTGAGGTTTCCTTGTCCAGTGTTCAGTTTACATTTGGTCTGCTCAAGTTTATCCTTCAAGAACAAAAACTTTATGATGAGTTCCATATCATTAGATAATCTCTTTATGGTGGGTAGACCATACCTGATTGGTCATTCTCCATAGAGGGAATTCTATGCTATTAGAATTGACTTGTTATTTTGTTAGTAGTAAAGAAATATGTGATGGGTGATTTACATAATTCTTAGTGGGAAGTGATCCTAGGAACAAAAAATTTTTTTATGACATGCGAAATAGATTCTATTGTCCAAGTATGATATGGGGAATTTTTTATTTTGTCTCTCATTGTTATATATCCCAACAAGTCAAGGATGAGCACCAGAAACCTTTGGGTTTGCTTACTCCACTTCCAATGCTGACTTGGAAGTGGGATGAGATCTCAATGGACATTGTGGTTGGGTTTCCACATATCCATAGAAAGAAGAATTCAATATGGGTTGTGACCGATAGGGTGACTATGTTGTCACACTTTATACCTATTCATGATACAACCAAAGTTGTGGAGTTGTGAAATCTCTATTTGAAAGAGATTGTTTGTTTTCACGGAGTTCCATAGTTGTAGTCTCTGATAGAGATCCTAGGTTTACTTATCACTTTTAGAGAGGCCTTCAGGAGGCACTAGGATCTCAGATCCATTTGATCATGGAATACCATCCGCATTCAGAGGGACAGACATAAAGAGCTATAAAAATTCTCTAGGATATGATATGTGCCTGCATTCTTAACTTTGGTTTATCTTGGAACGACCATATATGGATAGTTTAGATTTCTTATAACAATAGTTACTACTTTGAGATCAGAACAGATCCTTTTGAGGTCTTGTATGGTTGGCCTTACAAATATTTGTTGTGTTGGACGAAGATCAATGAAAGTTCCTCGGTTAGGCTGAGCCTGGTTAAAAAGAAGAAAGAAAATATTTAGTTGATTCATTAGAGAATGTTGATTGAAATATAGTTTATATAAGTCTTATGATGATTATCATTTCATAGAATTGTAATTTTCATTCGGTAACCAGGTGTTCTTGAAAGTTTCACCCCGATTGGGTTGTTGACAGCTTGGGAGGAAAGGGAAACTTTCTCCTCATTTTGTGGGATCATTTAAGATTATTGATCAGGTGGGGAAAGTGGATTTCCATTTAGAACTTACACCACAACTGATGTCAATACATAATATGTTTCTTGTTTCTTTGCTATGAAAGTATCCTTCTGATCCATCTCATGTTTTGAGCTGGAGTGATCTTGAGGTTGAACCTGATTTATCCATCACTGAGCATCTAGTTAGGATAGTTGATTCTAAAACCAAGGTAATTCATGGGAGGATGATACATTTGGTTTGAGTGATATGGAAGCAATGTTTTGATTATAATGATATGTAGGATAGGGAGGCACTGATGAGAGAGAAGTGGCCTCATTTTTTGACATATAAGTTTCTTAGTTGGCTTTCTATTGACAAAAAGTTTCTATGGTGGGGAGGTTATAACATCATGTTACTATTTTAAGGAATTAATAAACCCTTATTTTTACCATGATTTGGTTGGGTTTCATTTAAGGGATCTTCAGGTGAAATTTTGGAGAATTTTCAAAGTTCATGGGCTGTACATGGTTGGGTCACGATTTTCCCAAACCATTCACCCTGATAGTGAAAACCGTAAAAACCAAGATTGTGAGGGTTTTCACAGTTGGTGCATAGTTTAAAAAAACATGTGCCAAACTAGTATAAAATTTTCACCTAGGAAAAATGGGGTGCATGGTTGGGGCACACAGTTTGTCAAACAATATGTGGTTCTGCCCAGGAAATCGTGCGTATGAGAATTTTTAATACGAAAATTATTTTTTAAAATCTTAAAACCCTCTATTTATGTTCTTGATGGGCTTGTATGACCCCATAACATTTTATTATTCACTGGAGTCACCCAAGAGTTTATTTTTTCCCTTTATACCTTTTCAAGAGAAAATAAAAGCTAAGAAAATGACATTCGATCTCTTCCTAATAATATTACACTTCTCATTCTCTTTCTCATACTCTATCATATTTCCTCCCTAGGGTTTTATAGATATCTATGTTGTTGGAGGATCTAATACCTAATATTTTATATCTAGAATCTAGGTTTGATTCTCAGATCCTCCTTTATGACGTTCTTCATTGGAGTTTCCCATTTTGGGCTATGTGTTGAGAGATCCCGTGATCTCAAGGTAGGTGGTTCTGTTATGATATCCAATTTTGATTAACCCTAAATTTATTAATTTAAATTAATTTTTTTGATTTAAATTCAATTTCTTGATTTCAATTGGTTTATTAAAAAATCCAAATCTAATGGATTAGGTATTTTGATTTGTTTTGGCACGAAATTGGGAAAACCCCCAATTCCAATGAATTGGGGTGTGTTTGTGAAATTGATGGAAAATTGTGATATTTAAATTATTGAATTTAATTTTTTAAAATTGATTTTATAAAATTGATTTCAAATTTATATTTGAGAAAAAATGGCTTTAAATGGTTTTGATAGAAACCCAATTGGTTTACTTGGAAAAAGGCATTATTCGATTAAAAACCCATTTGCCAATTTTTAAAAGGAAATTTGAATATTTCAAATGGAAGAGTGGGATAAATTGTATTTAAAAAAGTTTTAAAATAAATTTCTGATCATTAGTTTTATTAAAGAACATGAAAGCTTAGGTAGTTAGTGAGTTATTCAAGACAACACTCTATTGATGATTTACAACACTAATAATACATATGTAGCAAGTCACATCCATAATGGGATAGTGATGAGTTCCTCCTTGTCTAGTGTTGGCGGGATGTGTGTACACGTATTTCCATGATAACCATTTGAGTGTGAGGGAGTCCCATAGCCTGAAACTATCATAACTTTTAGAATATGACCATGTTGCTTGTTATTTTTATTTGAAATATATGCGATTGTTTGTAAACTATTTTAAACATGCCTTCTGAATTTATATAATCTATCTTATAAAAAATATTTATTAATCCATTTGTTTAATGTATTTCCATCATTTTAAATGAAAAGAATGATTTTTTAACCGTTATTTTGAACTTCCATGCCTATTTATTTAAAATTGAAAGATTTATTTCGTTAATTAAATGTTTTAATCTTATTATGGAATCCTAGGTGAGACCCTACTGGGATTTTAGATCACTTCCTATCTATGCCTTTAGGTGTTTGTAGATTATCTTATTCCAGGTTTGAGCAAGGGTCAGGCTCCACCTGGATGTGGTAGTAGTTGTTGATCCTTGGGCTTGAAGAGTTGTTTCCATTAGGACTAGGGTTGTTATCCTGATTTTTGGTATCCCGTGGTTGTAATTTGGTCCGTTATTTTGTTTTGACTTATGGTATAGTTCTCTCTATGGATTTTTTCTTGTATTCATACTGACTTGTTTATCTTGCTTTCATTGTGTTTGTGGAAAATTCAATCCCACTATCATATTGTATAATGTCAGGTGCTAGTCTCTAACCCATGGGGATTGGGAATTCCCTTTAGGCTATGTCAGGAACAACCCAGTTATTAGGTTACTAGGGTATCTTTGTTGGTTCATGAAACATCCCTTCTAGCCCAACACACACATGAGCCAAGGACACTATGCGACCTCACCCATCCAGAATTAATTCAAAAAGGGTTGGATTCAAACCCATTAAATCCCGAATTAATTAAAAGAGAGTGATATTTGAACCATCACCCAACACCTTCTCAATAAGCATCCATACTATATATTAATATATATATATATATACTTTTTTATATATACTTATTTTCATATACATATATTAATATTTATTTACAAATATTAGAGTATATACATGAATACATATATGTTTATTAATATATTTATACTCACACACACACACACACATATATTTATAAATAAAATATATATATATATATATATATATTTATATATCACTACTAGAGAATTGAGTACTTGTATTGGGGGGAAGTGTGCGACCACCAAATGAAGATCATTAGGAAATTACAAAAATAAATCCCCATAATCCACCCCTTGCACCCCCATCTGAACCCTCCCCACCAAAATTCTCTACTCCCTACACCCTTTAGTTCTTCCATCTCCTAAATATTGACATCATCTCCTCCCTACCCTAGTGGTTTATCTTCACTTCCTTCTAGTTCGTATTTTTCCAAAAATTACGATTCCTAAAACCCTAACTACCCTCTATTCCAACCTCAAATTTCATCATCTCCCCTAAATACCTTACACCCTACTTTTGGTTTTTTAAGGTGGCTCCAATATCTATCCCCACCTCACTTTATCTTATACTCACATTATCCCAAGACTCAACCACATCGTCCCTGTAGAATTCTGTATCCAAAACACCATTTCTAGTGGTAGGACCATTTTCTCCTTAGAGGACACAAATTTAATATTCAGGATTCTCATGAATGTGCTTGATAAGGTGGTCAGTACCTTCACAAAATCTCGAAAATATCAATGGAGAGTTACCATTGGTCCTTTAATTTGACTTCCCTTAAGCATATTTTAAGTCAATTTTATTTTCGTTATTTTTTTAATATATCAAAAGTATGTTACATTAGTTTTCATTAAATATTTATTTTCATTATAGACCCTGTTTGATCAATTAGCATGTAAATTTTTGTACTGTAACTATATTACCTGTAAACAATTAATCCCCTTTCTTAACAATGAAATTTAGTCACCATTTAGAAAATTTATCTGGGAAAACTGAGATTAATGTTTTTTATTTTATTTCATTGCATACCATTTTTGAAAAGTTTGTTTATCTATACATTAAATCCAAAATGATGCATTGTTGTAAACTTTATTTGATTCCAAGGGCTCTAAAAATGGAGAAATAGAGAGTCTTGTTCTAGATTTATAATCATGAAATGGATTTTAATTTTTTTTTAATAATTTTGACCATATTTGTAACTTTAACGGTGTCACATGAATGTAATTAATGTGATATATTCACTATTTTTTTATATTATAATATATTTCATACTTTAATTTTGTAGGTCTTCCACATGCCTATTATCTATATCATTCTCCTCCACCCAATCCCATAATAGGAAATAGTTCATCCATTTTCCCATATCCTTCAAGGCATCCACATGTATCACCTGGGATTGTGCCTTCAAGAGCTGGTATTGTAAAAAAAATTAAGTATTAATTTAAGTGATATATCTAAGATAAAACTTCAAGTAGTGGTTCAAGTTGTTCCTAGATAAAAAGTGTAATTTAATCATGTTAAAAAAAGTTATCTATAGATAACACATTATTCAAGTATATTTATGTTCAAAGTTTTTTTTTCTTGATTGAATGATGTTTAGTAGAAACTGCACAAGCTATATTACCACATGATGAGAGTTTCCATTCAAGTTAAATTTTATATATTCTTTTTATTTAAATAATTTTTTCATGATCAAATATTAAATGAATTTTTTATTGTTGAAAATTTTTAGTATGAAAAATTCCATGTGAAACCCATGAGGCTTTATTTAATTCCTGTTGATTTTTTTTGAAATTATTTTAGAATATTAGTTTCATTTTTTTATGAATTCAATGTAATATTTTGTTAATGAGATTTTCCTTTATTTTAGTGGCATCTAATAGTTTTTATGGACTTTTATTATATCTTAATTTATGATATGCAATGTAATATTCATATCCATTATAATAGTTGTTAACATATTTTCCATAATTTGGATTGTAAAACATTAGGATTCAATTGTCCCATCACCTTACATGAATAAAAAATTGACTGATATTATTGTTTATATTTTAATAAAAATTTATCCCTAATAATATTTTTTAATTTTCATTTACTTTAACAAATCCATTTAAATTTAAATGTTATATATATTTTTATACACATTTATATCTTTATTGTTTAATTTTTTTGATAAAATATTTTATTTTACTTCTCACTCAGCCCACCCCGTGCATGATTTATGAAAAATAATGAATTTTAATTAATTTTATGTGGATTAAATTAGTGATTAATACCTTAAGTTAAATTTCATGTAATATTTTTGACCTATAGTTAAATTTTTGAGGTGAGAACATTGGGTATGTAATTTGAGTTAACTATTATAATACCTTATATTTTTTTTTCATACAATGCATATAAAAAGTATTAAATTATTTTTTACCCTTGAATAACAGAACATCACTTCTTATTTTGTTTGTATAATCAATTTTTTTTTCTAGGATGGTTATTTTTATCTTTCATTATTGATTTTATAAAACTGGATCTCCATGCTTCTGTTGAATTATTTTTTTATTGTATATTGTTGAGACACCACATTTTAGTTTTATGAGATTTCGAAGCTAGGAAAATTGGATTTAAGATTCAAAATACTGTTGTTAATTATTTAATTTATGATTTTGAAGGGATGAAAATTATTTTATAGGTTATATATAATGTATTAAGAGTGATGCATATTCATTTTTAGAGCTTTAACATATCTTCTCATTTTAAAATTTGAGGAATTTAAATTTCAACCTTGGATATATTGTTATTTATAACTAATAGGGGAATAAATAGACATATAATAAATCATTTAGTTTTCATTTTTTTCTTACCTGGTTATTCTTTCAACAAAAGTTAGATATTCCAATAGTAAGTGCCTACTAGAAATATGAATCGAATGAGGTTATTCTCCATTTACCCAGGGTTGTTATTTGAACTAACTGATTTTAATGTTCTTATTTTTTTGTTCAATAATTTTGGATAAATCTAGATCTAATGTCTTATTAAATGAAAATAATGAAAATCCAAGTCAATAAATTTCAATATAAACTTATATTATTTCATAATGTCATGAACCGTCCTTGGGGCTCGTGCCACGACCACCCCAAGCCCACCTTCCTTAGGCCAGGGGCTAGTGACTAGAACCAAAAGGAATATCCTAGAGAAAATGTAAGGCATTTCCTTTAAACCTACAACTCACATAGACTGTACACAACCAGAGATTACCACAAAGTACTAATATAGTAAAAGAGTGTTGAAAGTAAATGGGACAGTAGACAAACCCAAATGAAGTACAAGTACAGGAAAAGGGAAAACAGCTACTGGATCGTCCACCGAGGAATCCTACCTAAAGGGTAGGTATAAATCTTGATCAAGTCATCCCTGAGGTACGTCCCGTCTAAGTCCAGCTCCGAGCAACCTCCCGTCTGTCTCTCTCAGCCTCGATCACTGTTGTCCGTCGTCTACACATGACACGACAAGGTGCAGGCAAATCCCGTGCAAGGGTGAGTATAACAATACTTAGTAGGGACCCCGAGACCCCCGAAGGTCTCCTAGAATCCACTAAGGATAAACAACAGCAACAAGAATACAATCACAAAGTATCATCCAACCCTACTTAGGTATATGCCCATACATATACGTAAGTAATCAAATACAATCTGGCTCCAAATCTTGAGCCGAAGCACAACCCATTCCACAAAGGAAGAAAGATAACTTATTGATAACAACACTAAGGCAAGACTCAACTCACATAGGTATATAACTTATGTATAGATATAGAGATGATTAGATGTAGCCACTGAATCATCTACTCTGTCAAACCCACATAGGATCCTGTTACATTAATCAGAGTTGTCGAACACACGTTGGATCTTGGAACAGTAGTCATAGTTGTCAAACCCACATAGGATCCCAGAACAATATTTAGAGCTGTCATACCCATGTAGGATCCTGGAATAGTAGTCAGTCCACGTAGGATCCCTTTATCACAATGCATCCAGCCATAGGGTTCCTGCACAAAGCACGCTTGATTCTGGGAGGGTCCACACCTAAAGTCAAGTTTCAATACATAAACTGCCACGAAGACCCAAGTTGATGTATCCATAAGATCCGTCTTTTCATAAAGAACCCAATGCAACAGACGGCGCGTCAATCGAACTCCCGTCCTGAGAGTTATTGACATTTCTGTTCTGAGGGCCCAGTCAGATTTAATTTTGATCCAACCTGGATGTACCCCAACTATGTCCAAACCTCAAGTGGGGTATATCAAAAGAACCTTCTCGCTCCAAGGTTCCCGTATCTACAGACGGTTTGTCAATCAGATACCCATAGCTCAAGTTACAGGCAAAAGAGGGGAAACAGGTCAAAGTGGGTCCAGGTCCGGTCTAGTCGGACCGACCCGGCCCGACCCGGCCTGGGCCGACCCGAGTCCGGACCGAGGCCCAACCTAGTTCACGAATCCAACCCGGCCTGTGCTGACCCAAGTTTGGACTGAGGCTTGACCCAGTTCGTGAATTTGACCCGGCACGCGAGGGCGGCCTGACCAGCGCTGGGCTCGACCCGCGTGAGGTCGGCGGCTGGTGGCCCACGTGGTGTCCTCCCTAGCCGCGTCCAAGGGGGAGGCCACACTCCCCGGAATCTTGAATGACATACCCGTTTGGGAGGTATGGATCCGATGCGACGTGGTGCCGGTCCATGTCACGCGGGACCCCCGCGGTGGGTCCCGCTGTTCCTGGTTGGCCGAGAAGCCAGCTGCCTCCCACGCGGCGCGGTTGCACCGCGCCTCCTCCGGCGGCCGACCCTACCGGCCGCCCATCCTCTGTTGCCGCGGCCAAGGCCATGGCCCTTGCTCCTCCACGTGGCGCGCACTGCGCCTCGCCTTCCCCGACAACCCGACGGCCCGAGCCGTCAGTTCTCTTCGCGGACGACCTTGTGTTGGCCGCCACTGCACCGCCGCGGCCCATCGGCTGCGGCCCAATCCTCTGGTGGTGCAGTTTCACTTCCTCTATCCACGCGGCCGGACGGAGAGCCGTCCGCCCTTCCCTTCATTCTACTAGTGACGTTCGCTGGTTCCGTCCACCAGCAAACCTTCCGCGGTTCACCAGACAAGTTCCGGTGGCCCAATTCTCATTCTGGAAGTAGTCGCGCATTCCTTGAGACTTCGACTTTGATCCTCAATCATCATTGATGAATTTTTCTCAACTTGGACTCATTCCATGATTAGCGTCAAAATCCACAAAGCAAGGTGGAGGGGTCAGGCCGTGTTCGTTCGGCCCGCACCCTATGCGTTAGAGTGATAGCATGCGGCTTCGAATATTAATCCATGAAGGAAAATGAAGAACGAGAAACAATTGAAAAAGCTCGAACCCCTACCTTGGATTATTTGACGTCGGGGAAGAAGATGAAGAAGTCAAGGATGACTTCGTTGACGTTCTTCAAGGACTGTGCTTCCTCCCTTGTTCCGAAAGGAAATCAAAGAAGAAGAAGAAGTTCGTTCTTGGAGGAAGGAGAGTTCTTCCTCCAAGTATTTCGTCCAATAAGAAGTTTTCTCCATCCAAAGTACCAATTCCAGCAACTTTCAAAGGAGGGGAACAAACACTTTAATTTGAGGAGCCTCCCCCTAATCACTTCATTTAATGAAGGAGGGTGGTTGGTAAGAATTAAAGTGGGGGTTTAATTCTGGTGGACCCCACTTTAATTCAAAAAGGATTGAATAAAATAAAATTTATGTTTAACCAATTTTTATTTTATTCCACCTTTTCTTTATCCTCCATGAAATTTTAGAAAACAAAATTCTGTTCATGACCAAACATAGCTAAGGTGAAGGTCCCCCCTAAGAAATTATCGGCACTACGAGTTCAATGGTGCCCTCATATTTCAATTCCAAACACTGGTTCTAAAGTTACCAAAACCCGCTCTTAAATTCACTAAATGTACTCAGAAACTTCGGAAAAAAATTCTGGACACTCCAGGCCTCGGAATTATGTGCCGTCAGAAACCACAGACTCGGAATAATTCCATATAATTAAAAAAAATTACCTGGATTTTTGGGTCTTTACATTCTACCCACCTTAGGGCTTTGAATCCCCAAAAGCCAAAACTCAAAAACTAGGAAAACAAGTAGGGGTATTGTGCACGAATCTGAGCCTCCCGCTCCCATGTGCTCTCCTGGAGGTTCCTGTGCTGCTATCACACATGTACCAGAGGTATCGATCACCCACAAAGGACTCTCTCCTGTCGATCTGCGATCTCTACTAAAACCTCTGAAAAAGTCGCCCCATTTTCGATGTCAAGCTCGCTATAGTCTATGATGTGAGTAGGATCATGAATGAATCTCCTTATCTAGGATACATGAAAAACGTAATGCACTCGGTGCAACTGAGGGGGAAGTTCCAAGTAGTAAGCCACCTCACCTACTCTGCTGAGGACCTGGAATGGTCTGATGAACCTCAGAGATAACTTGCCGCCCTGGCCAAATCTCCGCAAACCCCATTGAGGTGAGACCCATAGGAAGATGTGGTCACTATTATCGAACTCCAGAGGTCTCTGTCTCCTATCAGCATAGGACTTATGCCTTCTCTATGCAGTCTTCATCTGCTCCTAGATGATTTGCACCTTCTCCATGGTAGCCAATACCATCTCTGGTCCCATGAGTGTTGACTATCCTGGGTCTGTCCAGCACAGTGGAGATCTGCAAGGTGGGCCATACAAGGCCTCAAAAGGTGCCACCCTGATGGTGGAGTGATAAATATTGTTTTATGCAAACTCCACCGAAGTAAAGTGGTCCTCCCAGCTGCGACCGAATTCAAGGACACATGCACAGAGCATGTCCTCGAGAGTCTGAATGGTCCTCTCAGTCTGGCCATCTGTCTAAGGATAGAAGGCAGTGCTTAAACGAATTTGCATATAGAAATCCTCCTACAACCCCTTCCATAGTCGGGAAGTGAAACGTGTATCTTGATCGGAGACAATCGTCAATAGCACTCCATGAAGCCGTACATTCTCCTGCACGTAGAGGCATCCCAACCTCTCTACTGAACCCTTCTCTCTGATCGGTAAGAAGTGGGCCGACTTGGTGAATCAGTCAACAATATCCCAGATGTAATCGTGACCCCTGGATGTACATGGGAGTCCTATCATGAAATCCATTGATATCCCATCCCACTTCCACTCTAGGACCTCTAAAGGTAGAACCAAGCCTGCTGGTACCTGGTTCTCCGTCTTCACTTGCTGACAAGCGAGGCATCAAGAGAAAAAATATGCTACTGCCTTCCTCATACCTAGACACCAGTGCTATCATCGAAGGTCCTAGTACATATTCACCACACCTGGATGTACCACTAGAGGTGATGTGTGGAACTCCCTTAACACTTCCTCCATAAGTAATGCTGGTACCATGGTACATCCTCTGAAGAGGATGACATGCTCCCCACCTACATAAAATCCATCAGGTGCCTGCCCTGTGGATATATGTGCATGTCGAGCCTCGTAGTCAGCATCCCCATGCTGCTCCTTCCCGACTCTCTGAAGGAGTGGGGGTGTGACTGTAAGAGACTGCTGGAAATCTTCTCCATCTCGGTCCACATAAGAAATCTGCAAAGCGGCCAGCAGCTCAGTCGCCTCTCCTAGCAGCTGAATACCTGATCTCCTACTGAGAGAATCTGCTATAACTTTCCCCTTCCCAGGAGTATAGACTATCTTGAAATCATATTCCTGGAGGAACTCAAGCCAACGCTGCTATCTCAGGTTCAGGTCCTTCCGTGAGAAGATATACCTGAGATTCTAGTGGTCAGAGTAGACTATGAAATGCTCGCCCATCAGATAGTGTCGCCACATCTTCAAGGTGAAGACCACTACTGCTAACTCCAGGTCATGGGTAGCATAGTTATTCTCATGTTGTATCATCTAACGAGAACCATAAGCTATCACTGCTCACTCCTGCATTAGGATGCATCCGAGCCCAGTCCCTGATGCATCGCTGTAGACCACGTACCCAATGCCCTCCTCCAGTAGCCTCAAGATGGGCACAGTAGTCATCCTCTACCTCAGCTTCTGAAAACTCCACTGGCACCTCTCTGACCATACAAATTGTTTTCCATTCTTTTTCAATGCTGATAAGGGTGCTGCAACTCTAGAGAAGTTTGGCACAAATCTCCAATAATAACTGTCCAGACCCAGGAAACTCCGTACCTACGTCACACTCCTGGGTGGATCCCAAGCTAGCACAACCTCAATCTTCACTGGATCCACAATAACTCCAACCTTTGAGATGACGTATCCCAGAAAGTGAACCTCTCAGATCCAGAACTGGCACTTCAAGAGCTTACCATAAAGTTGATGCTCTCGGAGTGTGTCCAATACTATCCGTAAATGATAGGCATGCTCCTCCTCAGTAGTCTAGAAGATCAGAATGTCATCGATGAAGACTACCACAAAGCGATCAAGGTATGGCTGGAAGATCCTGTTCATGAGTCCCATGAACACAGCTGGTGCGTTGGTTACGCCGAATGGAATAACCAAGAACTCATAGTGGCCTTACCGATATCTGAAAGCGGTCTTCTGCACATCCTTGTCCCGTACTCTGAGCTGGTGGTAGCCTGATCAGAGGTCTATCTTCAAGAACCAACATGCTCCATTCAGCTGATCGAAGAGGTCATTAATCCTTAGAAGTGGATACTTTTTCTTCACAGTCACCTAGTTCAGGTGCTGGTAATCCACACAGAGCCTCAAACTCCCATCCGCCTTCTTGGTGAACAAAATCGGGCTGCCCATGGTGAAACACTGGGTCTGATAAACCCATTTCCCTGCAAGTCCTCTAGCTATACTCGCAGCTCATGAAGCTCCACGGGAGCCATCCGATATGTTGGCGTAGATATCAGTGTCATCCCATGATACAAGTCAATGTAAAAGTCTACCTCTTTGTGAGGAGGTAGTCCTAACACCTTATTAGGAAAAAAATCCACGTAATGATCCACCAAAATAAGATAGCTCAGACTTTAGACATCAACCACTCCAAGGATAAGGATAGCCAACTGATGAGTGATTGGATGCCCCCTCCTCTAGGTAAGTCCATCCTATGCTGCAAAGGCTCCCTTATCTCCAGTGAAGGTAAACCTAGTCCCATCCTCGCGGACACACCACACTTTCTGCCTAATGTAGTCGATCTGAGCATGAACTGTGGATAACCAGTCCATACCCAAGATGACGCCGTAAGGCCTCGAAGCCACTACTAGAAGAACCCAGCCGAAGCTCTCACCTCCTAGAGTGAGCTCACACTTTTGGCACCAGTGTGTAATCATTGTATCCTCTCCCGTAGGAGTCTCTAGCCCTAAGGATCGAGCCAATGACTCCACCAGAATCTCCAAGATCTGCACGAGGGTAGTGGAAATAAAAGAATGACTCGCACCTATGTCTATAAGTACTGCATCTAGGGTGGAGTAGACACAGATTATACCTCGAATCATATCAGGAGCACCGTGGTCATAGGCCTCAGCTGCCTGGAGCTGAGCTCGCCCCTGTCCGCCTGCTCCCTGTGGTCTGGGTGGACCTCCTAGTGGTGGTGGTGGTAGGACCTTGAAACGTCATCCACCACCTACTGCTAGTCCAGCTCCTCTTCCACATCTTCCTTCTCCCTACATACCACCATAGTCAAACCTCTTCCTCTACCTAGGAGGTCCCTCAACTGTATACTGATCATCTGCAGGGTAGGTCAGGCAGTCATGAGCCATGTGACCCTGCCTGCCGTATGTGTAGCATTGCCTGCTCCTTGTATGACTGGTTCTGTCTCATGTTCCCCGCACAACCAAACCCATATCCTGAGGTCATCCACTGGATGGCCTAGTCTTCTTGGATATCTGTGACATCTGTCTGCTTCTATCTCTAGAAGAATCCGCTACGTGAAGCCCGGTGGTGGGTCTCACTGCTGGTGGCTGCTCAGCAAGGAAAATCTCCACTAAGAGGGCTCGTTCCAACACCTCTGCCTGCGTCAGGATGCTGAGGGAGATCATCGAAGCCCTGATCTATCGCCTGATCCCCTGTTCGAAGGTCTGAGCCCTGAAGAATGAGTCCTACACCATATCTGTGGAGTAGCGTGAGAGGTCGGTGAGCCTTGCTGAGTACTGTGCCACCATCATGCTGCCCTGATGCAGATGAAGTATCCCTTGTATCCGCACTGCATGTAGGGTGGCTGGGACAAACTCCGCTCGAAATAGGCTCTCAAAGTCTGCCTAGAAAAGTGTATTCTCGTCATGCACCTGGAGCATCAGGCTCGACCATCTTCCTACTGCTACCTGAAGGAGACTCTTGGAAAGAATCACCATAAGGTTGACTGGTGGCATCAGTGTATTCTCGCCATGCACCTGGAGCATCAGGCTCGACCATCTTCCTACTGCTACCAGTCTGAAGACTCTCACCACAGCCTCCAGCCAATCCTCAGCTGCCTGCGGGTCCGTATCACCCCTGATCCTGGGCAGCCTCTAGCATTGAACTCATACAATGTGCTTAGGTGACATGCACTCTCTGCTGCTGGGGCTGGTGGCATCAGTGGCCCAAAGGGTAGTGGTACCGCTGGTGCCTCTGCTGTGATTGGGCCCTACACTGAGGCCTTGTCGCTCGGTGGGCTGCCATCTCGTACAAAGCCTGGAACCCTGGCTGGCTGTCTGCGTGGGGCTATCCTGAAAAGAAAAAGGTGCGCCATGGTCAATAAGTTATACCTGGTGTGCAGACTCAAAGAAATCACAAAGAAAACTTTTCAAATGAAATACACACACAATCAGTGTTTTCGTGCACTGAGTCGGAAATCAGAAGTCAATGTCCTAGTGTATGGATACATCGACCGCCACACCAACACAAGTTTCCCTAAACTGATAACCACACCCAAAACACTTAACACTATTTCCGTTAAAAGATCAGAGTCCAATGTTATATGGTAGAACTGAATCCTCTGATACCAATTTGTCACGACCCATCCTCGGGGCCCATGCCGTGACTACCCCAAGCCCGCCTTCCTTAGGCCAGAGGCTGGCGACTAGCACCAAAAGCCATATCCCAGAAAAAGGGAAGGCATTTCCATTAAACCTGTAACTCACATAGACTGTACACAACTAGAGATTACCAAAAAGTACTAATATAGTAAAAGAGTGCTGAAATTAAATGGGCCAGTACACAAACCCAACTGAAGTACAAGTACAGGAAAAAGGAAAACAGCTTCTGGATCATACACTAGGGAATCCTACCTGAAGGGTAGGTACAAATCTTGATCAATTTTTCCCTGAGGTACATCCAGTCTAAGTCCAGCACCGAGCAGCCTCCCGTCCGTCTCTCTCAACCTCGATCACTACTGTCCGTCGTTTACACAGGACACAATAAGGTGCGGGCGAAGCACGTATAGGGGTGAGTATAAAAATACTCAGTAGGGACCCCGAGATCCCCAAAGGTCTCCCAGAATCCACTAAGGATAAACCACAGTAGTAAGTATACAATCACAAAGTATCATCCAACCCTACTTAGGTATATGCCCATACATATACATAAGTAAGCAAATAGAATTCGGATCCAACTCTTGAGCCCAAGCACAACCTGTTCCACGAAGGAAGAAAGATAACTCGTTGATAACAACACGAATTCAAGACTCAGCTCACACAGGTATACAACTTATGTAGATAGATAGAGATGATTAGATGTAGCTACTGAATTATCTACTCTTTAGAACCCACGTAGAATCCTGGTACAGTAATCAGAGTTGTCGAACCCACATAGGATCCTGGAACAGTAGTCGGAGCTGTCGAACCGACGCAGGATCCCAGAAGAGTAGTTAGAGCTGTCGTACCCATGTAGGATCCTGGAACAGTAGTCAGTCCATGTAGGATCCCTTTATCACAATGCATCCATCCACGGGGTTCCCGCACAAAGCACGCTTGATTATGGGAGGGTCCACTACTCAAGTCAAGTTTTGATACATCAATTTCCACTAAGTCCCTATTTGATGTATCCAGAAGATCCGTCTTGTCATAAGGAACCCAACATGATAGACGACACGTCAATTAGACGCCCGAACTGAGAGTTATTGGCATTTTTTTTCCGAGGGACCGATTGGATTTAAGTTCGATCCAACCTAGACATACCCTAAATGCATCCAAACTTCAAGTGGGGTATACGAAAATAACCTTCTTGATCCAAGTTTTCCATCTCCGTAGACGGTTCATCAATCAGACACCCGTAGCTCAAGTTACGGTCAAAAGAGTAAAAACAAGCCAAATCGGGTCTGGGTTTGGTCCAGTTGGACCAACACGGCCCGGCTCGGCCTGGGCCGACCTGAGTCCGGACCGGGGTTCAACCTGGTCTGCAGGTCCAACCTGGCCTACGAGGGCAGCCCGGCCCGTGAGGGCGGCCCAACCCACGCTAGGTCCGAACTGCACTGGGCTTGGCCCGCGCGAGGCCCGCGGCTGGCGGCCCGCATGGGGTCCACTATAGCCGCGTCCAGGGTAAAGGCCGCGCCCCTTGGAGTCCTGAATGGCATAAACGTTCAGGCGGTATGGATCCAGAACCACGTGGTGCCGATCTGTGTCATGAGGGACCCACGCGGCGGGTCCCGCTGTTCTCGGCTGGCCAAGCGGCCAACCGCCTCCCACACGGCGCGGTTGCGCCGCGCCTCCTCCGGTGACCGGCCCTTCCGGCCGCCCATCCTCCTTCGCCTCGGCCAAGGCTGTGGACCTTGCTCCTCTATACGACATGAATTACACCGCGCCTTCCCCAGAAACCCAGCGGCCTGAGCCGCCGGTTCTCTTCGCAGCCGGCCTTGCGCCGGCCGCCGCTGCACCGCCACGGCTCGTCGGTTGTGGCCCACTTTTCCAGCGGTGCGGTTGCGCCACCTCCATCCACGCGGCCAACTAGAGTGCCATCAATGCCTCCGGCCACCCTTCCCTTCGTTTTACAGGTGATATTCGCTGGTTCCGACCGCCAACGAACCTTTCGTGGGTCACCAGACGAGTTCCGGTGTCCCGATTCTCATTCCAGAAGTAGCCGCACACTCCTTGGGATGTCACCTTCAATTCGTGATCATCGTTGATGAAATTCTCTCAACTCGGACTCATTCCACTTTTTCTTTATCCTCCAGAAAAGGTTGGAAAAACAACTTCTGTTCACGACCAAACGCAGCTGAGGTGAAGGTCCATCTAAGCAATCACCAGCACTGCGAGTTCAACGGTGCCCTCAAATTTTAATTCCGAGCACCGGTTCTAAAGTTACCAAAACCCTCTATTAAGTTCACTAAACGTACTCAGAAACTTCAAAAAAACATCCCGGGCACTTTGGGCCTCGGAATTACGTTCTGTCAGAAACCACAGACTCATAATAATTCCATATAATTATAAAAAAAATTATATGGATTTCTGGGTCTTTACACATGGTATACAAGTTCCACAATAGAGGATCTTCTGGTATGATCAATATAATCAGGGAACAACCTCATGACTCATATTAAATTTCTATAATGATCTTACTATTTTAAAATGAAACTTATTTGGTTGCAACTCTTGTTAAATTTATGTAATGATCTTACTATTTTAAAATACAACTCTTTTGGTTGTAAATTGTACTACAATCTCAATACCTTTTTCTTGATGACATAAATACACTTTCATGTATTGATATGAGCATATAATGTTCAAACCACATTCTAACACCAGAATTGTGAGTATATGGTTTGTTTTTATAGATATATTTTATCTCATATATTTACTATGAATTTTTAATGCACCAATCCACTCAATAAACAAAGTCCACATTTCTAGAAAACCATGCCACCTCCAATTTTTACCAAAAAAGGTATGCATTTTTTCATCTATTTTCCAAAATTTGATGTCTCTTTCCAATAGGATTTTTTCAAAACAATAAATTCATTTTATTTGAAATGAATGAATGGCTATTAACTCACTTATCTGATCTATCTCTTTGTCCCCTCTGTAATTAAGTTTCCACATACTTTCTTCTTCCTATATTGTGAATCAATTTCACCATTAAAAGGTAAGTTGTTTTTATACATTCCTTTAGATTTTTGAGTTCCTCTAGTTTGGGTTTGTAATGTCTAACAATGAGTGATTTTAGTTAGACTCACACCAATGTTTGGTTAATTTAGGATTTTCTCAATTTTGTAATGCCCATATGTAGTAGTATACTATATATTATGTGTTTCTTGTCTTTTCTTAATACTCGATCACCAAAAGAGTTTAAATTTTTTCTTTTTTATCATAATCTAGATTATAATATCTTTTTCTATTTAGTTATTTTAATGTATATTATATTTATTTCTTTTTGTATCTCATTAAAATAATTTACCAAAAAATTAGCTTATAGTTCAAAATTATATTTGGGTGACTAAAATATTTCATACAAATGAGCATAATCTTTGAAAATAATGAAAGATCTTAATTCAGTATTTATAATTGGTATATTTTATTTTACATAAATTTTTTTCTATAGTGAGTAGCATGCTAGAAAATATTCATCCCTTGTTTAATGAATTAAATAATCACTATTCTATTTAAATTTTTTTACTTCATTTAATCTTAAAAATATTTCTTAGTTATCATTTTATGTAGATTTACTATATATTGATTTATAAAATGTAGGAACTAATGTCACATTAATATGAATTTATGGCTTCCCATGATGACCAAGAACACATTTTAGTGTTTTAAAACAATAATTTTTTCATATAAAAGTATAAAACATAGAAAAAAATATTATATTAACATGAAATCGTTTAAAAATATTTTTGAACTATTTTTGATGTATATGAGTGTACAAAACATCAATATGACATACATTTTTCTTAGAATTTCTGAATAAGAAATTTTTAAAGATTTTATATTCTCTAAAAACATGTGTGAGGGGGTAAAAACTAAGAAAACATACTCATATTGGTATGGAATCAAAGGAAAACAACCATAAATTTATTTTTGAAATGTATGAACTAACACCATGTTAATCTGAGTTTTCATTTTCTTTGGATGATCGAGAAATAATTTTTAGTTTTTTAAAATACTAAAATATGTGTGTAATGGTAAAAACCATAGAAAATGAAATGAAATTGATTTTAAATCATTTTAAATATATATTTGAATTATTTTTTATGTGTATAAGAAGACGACACATAAATATGACATGTATTATTCTCAAAATGACTAAATAAACATTTTTTAAAGATATCAAATTCTTTAAAAATGCATGAGAAGGGGTCAAAACCATGAAAATGACCTTATATTGCTATGAAATCATAATAAAACAACCATTGATTGATTTTTGAAATGTAGGAATATAATCCACATCAATATGAGCGGTCTCTTTCTTAGGATTTCCGAAAACACATTTTTAGTGTTTTAAAACACTAAATCTTGCATGTAATGGACAAAACCATAGAAATGAAATCATATTGGTGTGAAATCATAGAGAAATTGTATTTGAATTATTCATGATTCATATGAGTAGATGATGCATCAATATGACATGAAGTGTGTTCGGAATGACTGAATTAGCCATTTTAATGATTTAACAGTATTTAAAAATGCGTGTCAAAGGGTAAAAACCGAAAAAACAACCTAAGATTTTTTTAAATGATAATGAAACAACCATAAATTCAGTATTTACATGTAGTTACCGATTCCATGTTAATTTGAGTTGTGCTTTTATTAGAATGTCTAATTTTTTTTAGTGTTTTGAAACTTTAAAACACTCGTGTAACAACCAAACCATATAAAAAGGAGTTAGAATGTTGTTAAATATTAGGAAAAATATTTTTTAATTACTTATTATGGGTACAAATAGATAATTTGTAAATATGACATGCAGAGTGGTCAAAAAAATTAAATTAGAAAATTTTAAAGATATGAGTGTTTTTTAAAATGGGAACCCAATGTAAAAACCAAGAAAAAAACCTCATATTTCCATGAAATTATAAGGTAAAGACCATAGATTTATTTTTAAAGTATAGGAGCTGAAGCCACTTCAATTTGGTTTTTTTTGGTCTAGATGATTGTAAACACATTTTTAGTTTTTTAAAAGTACGAAAATGTGCATGTAATGGTCAAAAACATATAAAATTACCTCTAATAGATGTGAAAACATATAATTTTTTTTTTTGAATTATTTTTCATGTGTGTGAGTATTAAAAATTTCAATCATACATGCAGTGTGTTTGGACGATAAAATAAGCAGTTTTTAATGATTTTAATGTTTTTAAAAAAATACATCGGGGGGGGGGGATCAAAACCCAGAAAAAAAAGTTATACTACCATTAAATCATGGATCATAACCATAGATTTATTTTTAAAATGTAAGAACTAATTCCACATCAATTCAAGTTATGGTTTTCTTAGGATGACTAAAACCTTATTTTTAGTGTTTTAAAACTCTAAAACATTCATGTAATAATCAAAACCATATAAAATGGTCTATGAATGACATGAAATAATAGGAAACCTATATTTGAATAATTTTTAATGTGAAATAATATACAACATTTCAATATGACACATGGTGTGGTCAGACCAACTAAATTAGAAGTTTTTAAAGATATCAAAGTTTTTAAAAACACATGTCAGGGAGTCAAAACCAATAAAATATCCTCAAATTGATAGGAAATAATACTGAAACCCATATATTTATTTTTGAATTGAATAAAATAAATCCACATTAATTCAAGTTTTTTTTTTTGAGACGACCGAAAATCACTTTAAGTGTTTTAAAACACTAAAACATGTGTGTAACATCTAAAACCATTGAAAACAACCTCATATTGATGTGAAATCACAGGAAAAATGTCTTTTAATTAATTATGATGTGTAAGAGTAGACCGCACATCAATCTGACATGTGATGTGCTCAGAATGACTAAATAATCAGTTTTTAAATATTTGACAGTCTTTAAAACCATGTGTCAGGGGGTAAAAACCAAGTAAAAGACCTCCAATTACAATTAAATTATAGAAAAAAAAATCCATAGATTAATTTATGAAATTTTGGAATTGATGCCACGTCAATCCAAGTTGTGGTTTAGTTAGGATGACCAAAAATCATTTTTTGCATTTTAAACTC
Source organism: Viscum album (assembly GCA_963277665.1). NCBI lineage: Eukaryota > Viridiplantae > Streptophyta > Magnoliopsida > Santalales > Viscaceae > Viscum > Viscum album. Next base: position 47,413,079 of record OY728152.1, on the reverse strand, counting down.
TAAAATGCATATCTAATGGTCAAAAGCATATAAAATGACCTTGAAATGATGTTAAATCATAGGAAAAATATCTATTAATTATTTCTAACGTGTAAAAATATATGAAACATTAATCCTATGTGCACTATGGTTATACTGACTAGATAAGGAGTTTTAAGATTTGAGAGTCTAGAAACATGCATCCAAGGGTGAAAACCAAGAAAACGATCTCATATTTTTGTGAAATAATAAGAAAAAATGGACATTTATTTTTAAAATATAGTAATATAATCCAAAAAAATGTGAATTGTAATTTTCTCAAGATGAATGAAATGTATTTTTAGTGTTTTAAAACACTAAAATGTGTGTGTGCTAGTCAAAACCTCTGCAAACAACCTTCTATTTATGAGAAATAATAGGGAAACTATAGTTGAATTATTTTTGATTTTTATGATTACAATAAATTTGAATCTAATCCATAGTTCACTTGAAATTACTGAAAAAATAGTTTTCAAGGATTTGATAGTCTTTAAAAACATTCTTATGGGAATGAAAAACAATCAAACAATCTTAAATTGCCATGAAAATATAAGAAAACAACCATAAAATGATTTTTAAAATATAGGTACTGATTTCACATCAATATGAGATGGGGTTTTATCAGGATGAACAAAAACACATCTTTAGTGGTTTAAAATTCAAAATCATGCATGTAAGAGTCAAAATCCAAGCAAACAACCTCAGAATTACATGAAATCATATGTAATTTTTTTTTGATTTTTTTTGTGTATATGAGTATAAGATGTGGAAATACCACGTGTGGTGTTCTTTTATTAACTAAATAAGAAAATTTAGATTTAAAAATGATTAAAAACAAGAAATATGTTGGACAACAAATGACCAAATACTATTTGTTATACTAACATTTAATTTTAATATTTTAGTCTGTTCTAATTAATAGTTTTTTATTATTTTTTTACTATACTAGATTTTATTGTTAATATATTTGATATTCAGTTATTTTAGATGATGGGGGTGGAGCTTGGAAAATGATTTAACGAGATTATTTATTGGATTATTAAATTATATATGATGTATACATGTACTAAATTTCCGAATTATGATTGTTTTTTTTGTTTTTTTTAAATATCAGTTGTAGAGTATATTAGTTTTAATTTTTTTTAAAAAAATATTTACCTCCAGAGGCCACCATTTGGTCATCTCTATAGGATGCACTTGCATGGTATATGGTGACTTATTTTTAGTTATTTTTATAGGCTCCCATCATTGGTTGTTTCTATAGGCCCTCGATGCATGGCCTATAATGATTTACAATTGGTGATCATTGTAGCCAACGGAGACCAACCAAATGAGACTCCCATTTAGAGATCTCTAAAGTTCATTTTTTTCATTAATGTTTGTATGTATATATATATTCCTATATTTTTAAAAGTTAAATAAAATGAATAATTTTTTATTTATTTTAAATAAAATTGATAATAATTTTTTATTTTAATATAGTTTAGATATTTAAAAAGGCATTTTATGTTGTAAATATGTTTAAATCTTTATTTATGTAATTAAATTATATATATATATATATAAATATGTATATATATTTATATATTTATTTATAAATAACACTATAATATGAAAAATAATAAAATTTTACCAGCATAATATCCATATGGATGTAAGCCTAGGGAATAAATTTAGACTCCATTTGAAAAAGGAAACATGGACCTCTTAAATGAAGTTTAAATTCCATAAAATGCTAAAAAATTATGGTATTGAAAATAAAAACACAGTTTTAGATCCTTTATGTGCATTTTTTTATCAAGAAAAAAAGGATATATTGGGTTTCCCTTACATGAAATGTTGCAAATATTTTTGTAAGCATCTATTTGACAGCTCGTAGAACCCAAACATACACTTGAATAAAAAATTATGACCGTCTAAAGTTCAAGTATTGTTTTCAAATTATTTTAGGATATTAATTAATTAATTAATTTTTATATTACTAAATGGTTATTAAATTTGAATTAATTAATACTAATTATAATTTTTTAAGTAATATAAAATTTTAATTATTTTATAAACCATTTTATATAAATATATTATATATTAAGTGTAAATAAATATTTATTATTATAAAAATTATATTTAAGATAATATATTATATTTATATCAATATAAATATATTTATGTATTAAAATTTGATATTTAATAACATTTAGAGAGTTTTATGAAGGATTTGTTTTATCATTGCTAAAAAATGATAATGAAGGATACCATTTGTCAATGATAAAAAATGATGATAAAGGGTAACCTTTATCAACAATTTATTTCAATTATTATAAAATCTAATATTTTATCAATTCTAAATAAAGGTGTTGATATATTCACTCATTTATCAACCCTTTTGTTTATAATTTATAAAAGTGGAAGGTTTTTAAGGAATTATTAATGATTAATCCAAGCATTATAAACAGTTAGAAACCAAGTAACCCAATATCACTATTCCTTTGAAAGTAAAATCATAAAACTATATATGAATAATTTTTACCTTATATAAATGATCAATGTTTCCCTTTAAATCAATGCTTGATGAAGTTCATTGAGGAATAGTCATAAGGATCTTCCCTATGCGGGGTATCCATAGGTTGCACCGAATCACCCAAATGGTTTGGGAAGGACCTTCTAAACCTTCATGATATGCTACTATATTGCGGTACTAAGGAGGATGAAAGAAGTGATCTTTGAGGGATAGTGTTATCCAGAGTATTTCTCTAGGATTAAAAACACCAAACTCATGGCCTATACTCATTTATATAGGATACGAGGACACTCTCTGATCCCATGCATTTCATAAATGCTTACATAAATTACTTCAATTATATCTCCTGTAACCCTAAACCATTAACTCTCCCATGCGTTTCATTGATTGGTGACATGTATGAACTTTTAGTTTTTACTCATTAACACCCCACTACCTTAAATTAATCATAGTAGTGCAAATGTATCTAAGCATTTGATTCATGGAATTGTGATTCCTCTATGTTGTATAATATTACTATACAAGGGAGGATATAATATATATCTATATGATAAAATAAAATAAATCTAAAAGATGAAACATAATCAATTTTACTTATATCTATCATAATCTAAAGCATACCAAATCATAACATATTATAACACTTGGCTTAATTCACATTCCCTTCAATCTCCCACTTGCACTAAAGCCTAAAATACATTCCTTACCATTTCACCATATATAATTTCATATATGTTAACTTGTGAAACCATATCTAAAAATACTTTTGGATATATTCCATTTTTTGGAAATATATAATCAACCTCATAGTGTATCAAATCATATGTAATTTCTTAGGAATAAACATCCAAAACCACTTTTTGGATAAAATCCAAAGCATTTTGAGAGTATCTCTCAGAGTATCATAAACTCAATCCCCATTCATTCAACCATAAACTATAATCCCATGAGCCTTTGTATCATTTTTAACAAATATGAATCACTGGATCCATAAATGTAAGAAAAGAGTGGCCTTTAACAAAGCATTAATTCCACTCTAACTATAAAGGGATCTCATGTGATCTCTATCAAACACATGTATCTCTATACTTGTGGATATCAACTATATCATTTGAAAGAATGAATAATCATATAATCCATTTTTCCAAGATATCAAGTAATTATGGAACATATACCATGTCAACCCCATATATCTTCCTCATATATTCTTTTCTCTCTGAGTATAGACCGACCAGGTCAATGAACACATCAAAAATCATTCATCTTAGTGGATAAGCATATCTCATACCCCTCACCCTAGCAGATAAGCACATCATATGAAATATCTAAGTATGTACATATATTTCATCAATCTATCTCAATCGAGGGCCCAAATTTCATACTTGTTATATGATAGGAAAAATCCCATCTTGGTTAAGTTCTAACCGATGACATGATCAACAACATACCTAACCACCCCTGATTAGTTAATCCTCAAGGATTGTTTAAGAAATATATCAAATTATAAAGGTTCTTATGCTATGTATATCTCCAACCTTAGATATGTGGATTCAATATGAAACATGAATCCATATTATATCAAATACATAGTGTATGACACCCCATAAGGTATACTTTATGGGTCATCCAACTCATAAAACTTATTTTATGCCTCATGATCATATTTTTTATCTTTATATATGAATCATACTCAATATAAACTTAATGTTTCATCATAATTTATAATACTTCATGCTGAATATTGGTTAGGGATAACTCAATTCCATACTTTGAGAGGCCAATTATTATTACAAATGTATATCAATATATACATATATGAAACCTAAGTGAAAGAATGATAAAGTGGAGTTTCCTTTTGTATTACATGATACATTTTATATTATTATACTATCTAATAATATTTAACAAACCATACATAAGAACCTTTCTAAAATATCATATATGATAGACTACAAGATCATCCTTATGTTTAATATAATTTCAAGAGTTTTTTTAAAATCATTACATATCTATGTAATTCCTATCACATCATTATATGACCATCTGATAAAATGCTCCCAATAAAATATTTAGTGATTAATAGTTATGAAGTAATTTAGTTTGAATAATAGGGATACTTAGGAATCAAATTCCTGATATTAAACTCTTTAAACATATTTAAACTTATTATCTCCATAATAGAAAATGTTATGATGCTAATAATTTATTATTGTTTACTTAGAACTCTTTTTAAGAACATCATCATCATTATTGGAACCCTTTCCATCAAAGTTTTTCTTTTAAATATTTTGGTAACTAATTAAACTCTTTTCATGGTATCTTAACCAAGATATCCTAAAATCCTTTATGATATTAAGTGACATTCACTTTATTATGACTAGTATAATCCTTTACTTGTTAATTTTGAACTTATCTAAGTCCAAACATACTCTCACTAGTATCTTATACACTTTATCCTCTTTAAAATATAATTAAAATATTCAAAAACTCCATCGAGTTTAATAAATAACACTTATTCCCTCTTTTTAGTATTATTTAACAAATAAATTATTGTATCCATATCATATATGGTATTCTATGTGTTTGGATCACTTTATTGAAAAGAAGAAATTATTAAATATTTCACTATTAGAAGAATAATGATATTATTGTTGGTATTAGGGAGCCTCTTAAAAGATCTAGATTCAATTCATTGAAAGGTGGAAACATCAATGAGATGTCAATGATAACATGTCTAATTGGGAGGAACTTCTAATGGCTTTGTTAGTTTAATGGATGTTGGATCACTTAGTGAGGTCAGGTGTCTGGAAGATGGTGATACAATTGGTCGACTAGATTTATCCATTCATGATAGTGATTTATATAGGATATCATTAGTTATTATTGAAAATGGATGGAGGCCCACAAATATAGGAGTTCAGTGCAACCAGATGACTAGATGGACCCCACTTTATATATGGGATGAGAATACCTATTGATTTGTAATGTAATTACTTATTAAGAGTGATCCACAAGGTTGAAAAGTCACCAAGTTGTAATGTTTTTTACTTCTGGATAAATATAGATTTTCAGTGTTCACCTATGGATGCAGGATGAAAGTCTAAACCACATAAATCCAAAGTGTTATTTACTTTAACACATTTATTTTTCTTATTCATGTTATTGTGTATATTTTCTGAAAATACTTTTTGTGTGGTGATTTAGGGTAAATTCATGATTCCAATGTTCCAGAGCTCTTATTCTAGGAGGTTTGGAATGTCCAATGTGCCTAATTTATAGAGGTCTAATATTCAGTCGATTTAAGATCCTAGTTTGGGTGGTTTAACATGTAATATCCTGACATGAGATCTACTAAAATGGTGCCCTAAGTTGGTGGGTCACATGGCCTCAAGCACATCTCCATGTACACCATAGGCTACCAACTAGCAGCATAGGTCCATGGTGGTATGTTGGGAAGACTATACCCTCATACCAGAGTGGCACAATGGATATAGATAAGGATAATAAATAGAAATAGTGGAAGAATGATATAACAGATGGAACAATGGAAAAAATTATAATAAATAACTATGAAAACATAAAAAATCAAACAACATTAATAAATACCAAAATCCATAGGCTGATTCATATACAATGATGTCATGTCATGCTGAAATGAAAAAAGGGAAATAGGGGATACATGGGACAAGCATATACAACATGCTATACAAATATAAAAAAAGTCCAAAAGTCTAATCCACTAGCATCAATAGTATACTCTTATTCCTCTACTCCCATTCCCCTAGCTATAAGTAAAATAGATATAGCATTTATTATTAGGAACTTTCCCTTATCTATACATATAGTTTTAAGGTCTATTTGGGTAACATGGGTGGCTTGGGTAGGGTGTGAGGTAAACTCAGTAGGCCACCACCAATGGTGTCTAGAAATATTCCATCTTGTGTACATAATAATAGTAGTGTATTGGTAAAGAAAATATAAATAATTCTAAAGAATGAATATGAGCCAGCTCAGGTTCTTATAGGACACCTGGCTGGCTCTACCTGCTTTTGCGTAGGCTAGTGTATGTATGATTAGTAATGATATATATATATTAGTCACACACACACACACACATAATATGTATAAATTTATATTCAAACTATACTTGAGGACATTTAGAGCCATATACATGGATACTAGGTGTTAGCTGGACCCGCGACATAACTCAGGCATCCATAACTAGTAAGAAAAGACAATGGCTCTAGCAATGGTATAAGCCCATAATCTCATATTAATGTGAGACATATTTCCCGTCACTTGAGATGGTGGGGTGAGTCTTCATGCCCAACACCCAAAGCATAGGAATATGAAATTTCATTCCCATCACCCAAATAGAAGTGAACCAGCGTGAGATGTCATGCCCAAAACACAACATAAGGGAGCATGGAATTCCATGCTCAATAGACCATTATTCACTATCCAATATCAATGGCATAATAATAATAATAAACAAGAGGAATGACCTCCAATTCATTTTTAATCATTTAACACTATTTAACTAAAGGTTCACAATTCATATAATACACAATAATAAATATATGGAATGTGGTGCGACCTTTCCACACACTCTAATATAGTTAACATAATCCATTAATTTATTATGTTTGAAAAATCCATTTTAGATTCAATCCAAACACTTAGATGGTTCTTGGGTCACTAAAACATTTACACAAAGGCAGGTCTTTAATTAATCATACATAAAGGGATAGAAATCAATGAGGTTAGTATCCTATAAAAAATTAATAGGGGTATGTGGGAGTATTTATACATGGAATAATTATTAAAAAAGTTTTAAATAATTTTAGGCAATGTGTGGGAAATTATGATGTGAAAAATTATGGAAAAAGATATGAAAATACTTAAACCTTTGGGAAAAATTTCTAGACCACCCACCTTATGCCCATTGATGACTCCTAATCTGATATTGAATTCAAGTTTAAAGTAGAATGGAAGAAATCATAATAATATACCAATTACATGAAAATATAGAATATAATATTACACCAAAATAATGAAAGATATAGGAAGATAAACCATGATAAGAAGTAAGGGGATTGAAGAGTTTACCATTGTAGATCCAGTATGATAGATGACGGTCTGGTCAGAGACTGAATGAAGGAGAAACAGAGGAAATGAGTTTGAGACATGGATAAGGTATCCCATTCAACTCTTACTGTGTATGGGAGGAAAATAATATCTTTTGTCCAAAATACGGGGCTCCACCTATTATTTTTAAATGACCTATCATTTACATGATGTGTAATTTCTTTATACATTCTGTAGTGCTCACGGTATCCCACATGGGAAAAAACCTTTACACATCATGAACGGGTTTGGCCATCCAAATACACATCATGTATTTAATAAAAGTTGTGTATTTAAATACACACTGTGTATTTGGTCTACAGCCAGGTTTCATCCCCTCTGTAACCTTATTCCAAAAACAAAACTAACCCACCTTAAGGCTTGGTCTCTGGTTTAAGAGAAACTAAAAAGAAAGCATACCTCACTGAAAAGACAGGTCATTGCAACCTCCTCTCCTTTATATAACTCATCCTCAAGTTGGCCTTCTAAGGGTAAATAGAGATCACCTGAGAAAAAAACTGACCATTGGACACATATGTTGGCCTCCCACTCCTAAGTCTCATCCTGTACTTGGCCATGCTTCCATAGAACCCGTACTAAAGAAACTGACCTTCCCCAAGGAGTCTTCATGCTCCGATCCACAACACACACTAGATACTCATTGAAGGAAGCATCCACATCTAACTCAACCTCATCAGGATGTAGAACATGTGACAGTTCTAGATAATACTGACAAAGCTGAGATACATGTAAGACATTATGCATAGATTATTATCTCTAAGGAAGTGTATTTGATAAGCGACTGGTCCAATTCTTTCCATGACCTCAAAAGGACTGATAGATCTAAGTGATAGATTACCCTTACTCAAAATCCTTCGGTGGCCCAAAATGGATTAAACTCGTAGGAATACCTAATACCTAGCCTCAAACTCAAGAGGTCATTGACAATGAATGACATATGACTGTTTTCTAGACTGCGTTGTTATGATGTGCTTCCTAATCAATTGAACCCACTCTGAAGTCTCCTGAACGAGATTTGGTCCAAGCAGTGCTATCTCCCCTACCTCTAACCAGCACAAAGGTGATCATCAAGGAATACCATATAAGGTTTTTTAAGGATCCATATGGATGGTAGCCTAAAATATATTATTGTAAGAGAACTCAACTAGGGGTATGTGTTTCTCCCAATAACTCCCTAAGTCAAGGACACATGCATGGAGCATGTCCTATAACACCTAAATTTTATGCTCTGACTATCCTTTATTCTAAGGGTGATAGGCTGTGCTTATAAGAACTCGTGCACCTAGGGCCTTCTGCAGCCCCTTCCAAAACTGAGACATGGAGTGAGAATCCCTATCAAATATGAAAGAACGTGGATCTTCATAAAGATGTACAATCTTACTGATGTTTCCTTTATATTTCATCTCCCAATAAGGTCTCTTTAATAGGTAATAAGTGTGTGACCTTTGTTAATTTATCAATGACTACCCATACTATATCATTGTCTCTAGGTGATATAGGAAAAAATTTTATGATGTCCATGGAGACATCATCCCATTTCCACTCAGGAATGGACAATGGATGTAAAATTCCTTCCAATTGATGATGTTCCACCTTCACTTATAGACATGTGGAACACCATGTAATAAAGATGGCTATCTCTAGTTTCATACTAGGCCACAAATACTAGAAACATAAGTCTTGATATATCTTAGTGAAATTGGGATGAACCACCCAAACCGAGGAATGATATTCCCATATCAACTCCTCATAGATATCTGTTGGTACCCATAAATTCCTATGATAGTATAGGTTCCCATCCTCATCTATGTTCCAACCAGAAGATGAATCTTCAACCAAGAAACTCTCCCTTAGAACTAAGCCCTTGGTATTTGAGAGTTACCTCATTATCACCCATTCCAAAAGGGTATAGGTCACTATTAAGGTCTTGAGGGATTTATGACAATGATCCTCCTAAAACTCAATATGCATCTCTAAAAACAAGGCCATGAGCTACCAATCACCACTAAATCCTAAACTGCCTATGGCTGAATCTTATGGCATAGTGTGTCGGCTACAAAATTTCCTTTTCCAAGCATATAGGAAAGCTCAAAATCGAAGGACTTCAGATAATCAACCCATCTGTGCCACATGAGATTTAGATCACACTGTGTGAAGATATACTTGAGACTTTTTTGATCAGTGAACACCACAAAATGTTCCATAAGAAAATAATGTCTATAATAGTTTAAATCATGAATAAAAAAAATGCTAGATTGAGGTCATGTAATGGGAACTTTCACTTGTGTGACCTCAAATAATGGGAATCATATGATATGAATCACTCTTCCTACATAAGAACTTCCCCATCCCAATACATGATGTGTCTTATTAAACATTATATCACCTACCTAGCTCTCAAAAAGTGGGGAATGGTTTTGAAGTTAATATTCTCTTTAACTCCTGAAAGGTTTCTTCACAAGATTTTGACCACGTGAATTTCACACCCTTCTTATTCAAGTCCGTAAGAGGTACTACTATGCTTGAGAAATCCTAGATGAATCATATATAATACCCAGATAGCCCCAAGAAACTCCATATCTCAAAGAAATTCTTAGGATGCTCCTAGGAAACTAGAGCTCTCACCTTCTTTGGGTCTACTAATACTCATGTTTTCAAGATGACATGACTGAGAAAGTAGACCTTATTGTTCCTAAAGTGGAATTTTTTAATCTTAAAATATAGCTAATTCTCTCTCAGTGTTTTCAAAATGATCTCAAGATATTGGTTGTGGTCGTGTTGAGAATGAGAATAAACTAAAATTTCATCCACAAAGACTACCAATAATGAACCTTGATATGGGGATATGGGTTGAAAACATGATTCATCAAATCCATAAAAATAGATGGCATATTCATGTGACTGAACGAAATTACCAAGTACTCATAGAGACCATAAATGCTCTAGAATGCTGTATGAGGTATGTCTGATGACCTGACATGCACCTGATGATAGCCCAACCTCAAATCATTATTTGAAAACACCCACTCTCCTCATAGATGATCAAAGAGGTCATCTATTCGAGGTAGTGGATAACCGTTCTTTACTGTAATCTATTTCAAACGATAGTAATCCACACAAATCTGGAGGTTACTATCCTCCTTCTTGTAAAAAGGGGTTGGTGAACCCTAAGGATAATTTATGGGGCATATAAAAACCTTAGCCTCCAAGTCTTATATGTCACGACTTGACCCAAGCTGGGGCTCGAGTCGCAACTACCCCATGCTCACATCCATAGGCCAAGGGATGGTGACTAGTGATGAAAACATAACTAACACATGGAGGACTTTTCCTAAGTACCTATATGCACACACAAAACCTTCTTAATGAATAAATTCAGAGGAATAATATTAAAAGATGAAAAACACTAGGGAAACAACCTTGCTTGTAAAAAATCTAGACAATACAAGATTATGATAGTGTAAACTGAAAAGTAAAGAGGAAAAATACATACCCAACCAAAAATATGTCCCAAACTAAAGAAACTATAAATTAAAACACTGAAAGGGCCCAAATCCTAATCTATAAGCTGCGAACACCATACAAGATCTAAATTAATAGGTATCCCTAAGCTCCTATGAAGTCATTGCTGACCTGTCCACCATATACATAAGACATGAAATGTGCAGGAAAATCCCATGAATGGGTGAGTGTATACATACCTAGAAGGATACCCAGAAAGCTAAAGGGGGAGCAGTAAGAGATTCAATAGGAATAGAAAGACTGCAGATAACACATGAAGCAGAAAGAAGTGAAAAATAATAGCTCAACCCAAAATAAGAGAGAGAGAGTAACCTCATCTAAATATAAGGGGATCAACATAGTGTGTAGATGAACTACACATAGAGTATTTTCCACCTATAGAAGGAGAGTAGACTCATCCAACCATGAGAATCTAAACATAAAAATCAAGTGGCATACCCTGTGTGTCTTCACAACCCATGTTTTGAGAGTAAAATAATCTAAAGGTATGGATATAGATGTATATATATATGATTAGCCAAAAGAATACCAAATGAGAGAGTAAGGGGATCCCCATATCAAAAATCATCCTAGGAAGTAGAGTCACCATCATTTCCAAAAGTACATCAATGATTCCAAGCATCTCATCCATCTTCCTAGAAGTAACCATCCAAGTAAACACACACCTCATAACTATGTTATACATTCAAGGGGATACTATCTCTAGGTATAGGACCCATGCCCTGGTATACTAGGAGGGTTCTAATTAGTGGTAGAGAACCCATGCCCAGCCCAACTAGAGGGATCAAATCTAGAAGTCATCGAGGAACCATGCCCAGCCCATGCTATAGGGTTCCACTTGGGAGTTAGTAGAGGACCCATGACCTATTCCAACATGAGGGTTCCACTCTAGAAGTTGATAGAGGACCCATTCCTTACCTAGTAGGAGGGTTTTAATCTAAAAGTCAATAGATGACCCATGCCCTAACTAGCAGGAGGGTTTCACTCTAGAAGTTAACGGAGGACCCATGCCCTACCCAGCAGGAGGGTTTCACTCTTGTGGTAGAGGAACCATGCCCAGCCCAGGACAAAGGGTTCCACTCTAGTCACTGAGGACCCATGCCCAACCCAGCTAGAAGGTTCCACTCAAAATTCAATAGTGGACCCATGGAATGTGCCAATAGAAGGGTTCTACTCTAAGAGTCTATAGAGGACCCATGCCCAGGACAGCTGAAGGGTTCCACTGTAAAAGTCATCAAGGATCCATAGCTAGCCCAGCTAGAGGGTTCTACTCGAGATGCCTCTGGTGATCCTGCATGATCACCGCCATCATTGAGAATTGAAAACCAAGATTCATGCCCAGAACGTTCCACATTGTATCTCAAAATCCACAGCTGAGGGAACCATCATGTTCTAGGCGAAAAAAAATCAGTATAGGGTACTTGCGGGACAAAATATGATTCCAAATGAAGGAGATAAGAAATATTGAATTTTCCTTAAAAGGAGCCAAGGGGTACATGGTGTGTGAGGGGACCCACATAATATGTGGTCCCGCTCCACCACCTTCCATGTCCCTGGAGGCACCTGGATCGCCAATCATGTATGAGTATAAGGAATGCGAGGGATATACATGGTGTGCCCATGAAACTTGGGGTCCCACCCATGTGCTTGGCTGTGTTCGTGTATCCAAGCCATGTCCATGTACTTTACCCCATGTCCATGTACTTCAGTACATGACCATGTGACTAGCTATATAATCTCACATAGGGTCCCACCTGTGTGCTTCACCACATATTTCATCCACCTAGGGACAAAATACATGGCGTGTAAGAGGTCTACAAGCCGGGCCATCCTTATAGATTTTCAAAACCCTAGCCGATGTAGCCAGGGCGTAAAAATATGTGTGTTCTTCGAACTACATGATGTTTAGTTTGGATTTTTATAGAATTGAATATCTAATTTTCATGTGCCAAATTTGGTCCTGGCCATTAATTTCAGCCTCAATTCTATACATGATTTTTGGATCTAACATCGGCCCAAGAATTCTGTCCCTATAGTGGCTAGAAACTCAAATCCAGTTTGATTTCATGCAAACCAGTACCTACCATACTTCTCAATTCCTTATTCTGTTGATGAATCAGCTATTGATCATCCAAAAAATCATCCAAAACCCATATAAAACCTAGATATGTTTTTATTCCATCAATCCATACCTCATTTTTTGTTTTTTTGCTATTCTGGGGGTCCGATCGGGCTCAATACAACCCAAAAATATCGAACCAGAACCATGGGGTCCTACCATTGAAGGACGTAAATAAAAATAGGAAGAAAATCACAAGAATATATGTTTAACCATATTATTTCAAGATTTCTTGACCAATGATCAAGAATAGGAATATCCGAGGTTATAAAGCAAGAATAACCAATTTAATTGGTACATAAGAGCATGCCAAATATCTGAAATTGGAACAGATCAATAAATCAGGATTGATCTTCTCAATTTATTTAATAAAAATGGAATAATCCAAAAATTTAAGAGTCCTTCCTAGATATTGGATCATTTTCATCAAATAACTTTCTTTCTAATGATTCAAGGAATTCATTTCTGTACTGCATACTGATCTTCTTTGATCCAATGTTTCATCATCATTCATGGTGATTCACCAACAAAAGGAGGGAAAGAAGATTTGGAATCCTCCTAGGGTTCATGTAGCTAACCCTAGAGGATTTTCCATAGAGATATATTTTTATACATTTCATTTAGGTTAAAATTATCAATTAATTAAATTAATTTAATTAATTAACCAACTAAACATACCCCCAATGAGCGATATGTCTAAACGGCCCATGGAGACCTATTCTAGGATGTGCCTAGGGTAAAAACATGTTCTGGACTCAACCATTTTATTATATTTATGATATAAGCTTCTATTTAAGATTTATCTCATTTTCTTTGTGAAAATTCATGCAAGTAATATAAAATATATTTAATTTTTTTATAAAATTAATTCCGGTCACACTAGGCCTCAGAATCGCATGCCGTCTTAGCACCTAGCTCTAGAAATATTTATATAAATATTTCGAAGTCTTATATGGGAAAAAATTGGTCTCTAAATCATTCCCTCCAAGATTTTAATCCTCAAAAAGAAAAACTAAATAAAAAACTCAGGATTCTGATCCCTCACTTGTCTCTCACACTCCCAAGATATCTCTTGTTCATTCCCATGAAACCACAACATGAAAACCAAGGTGATGGTCCATCTATGTAGGATCCTCTCCTATCAATCCTCAATATCTTCTAGGTGCTCTGCAAAGGTGGATCCATCCTCGATGTCCAGCTCATCCTAGTCGATAACATGCATAGGGTCATGCACGTATCTCCTCAGTTATGACATGTGGAATATGTCGTTCACCAGCTCCAAATGTAGGGGTAGGTAAAGGTGGTAAGAAACCTTTCCAAACCTATGTATGATCTCAAACAGAATAAGGAACCTCAAGGATAGATTTCCTCCCTAGAATAACCTCCACAATCCTCATCATGGGGAGACTCTCTGAAAAATGTGGTCTCCATACTCGAACTCCAAGGGATCACGATGAAAATTTGCATAATATTTCTTCCTAGTTTGATCCATTCTCATCCACTCACAAATGACCTAGACCTTATCTATCTTCACCTGCCCCATCTATGGGCCCACAAGATATGTCTCACTGATCTCTATCCAGCACAAGGGTGACCTTAAGGTTCTCCCATATAGATCCTCAAAAGGTACCATGATGATAGTATAGTGGTATCTATTGTTGTATGAAAACTCTACCAATGGCATGTGATCCCCTAGATTCGACCAAAGTCTAACAATCAAGACTTTATCATGTACTCCAACACATGGATAGTGTGCTTGGTCTTCCCATCATTATAGGGGTTAAAGGATGAACTCATCCTCATTAAGGTCCTTAATTCCTTCTATAGGCCTCTCGACAACCATGACATAAACTGCACATCATGATCAAATAAAATCCTCAAGGTCACCCCATGAAGGCAAACGATCTTCCGTATGTACAACTACCCCAAACTTTCCATTTAAATACGATCCCTAATAGCAAGTAAGTGTATCAACTTCATGATTAATTCAACTATCACCCATATAGTGTCATGGAACTTCCCTATGCATAGAATTTCTGTCACAAATTCCATGAATATTTCATCCCACTTCCACTTTGGGATCTCAAGGGGCTACAATAGACCTGTTATAACTTGGTTCTCATCCTCAACTTATTGATAAGTGAGGCATTGAGAGATGAACTCAGCTATGATACATCTCATGTTAGACCAAAAAAACTACAAATGAAGGTCTATGTACATATTCCCCACACTAGGATGTACAGTTAGGGGATAAGTGTGGAACTACCGCATCACCTCCTCCCACAACGTGAGTGGAACCACCATCTGCCACTAGAAAAATATGTTGCAATTCCCTCATTAAGAATATTCATATGGTGAATCATGTTTTGATATCTAGTTCCATAAGACTGTACAGTCTATGTCTCCTATATGGGACTCTCTCACATTCTCAAGAAACGGAAAAGTGAACACCATCAACTAAAGAAAATATGTACCCTCCTGCTTTACTAGGGAAAGTTGTAGGGAGGAAAACTGATCCAAATACTCCTTCATCAAGTGAGCCTGAGACTTACTACTAATGGAATTTACAACTATGTTTCCATTTCTTGATGTATAGACTATCTCAAAGTCATAGTTCTGCAGGAACTCCTACCAGTGCCTCTATATCAGGTTCAAGTATCTTTATGTGAAGTTGTACCTACGACTCTTATGGTATAACTATACCATGAAGCACTCCCCCAGAATGTTGTGTCTCTACATACTTAGGGAGAAGAATACTGATACTATCTCTAGGTTGCAAGTCATGTAGTTATGCATGTGGGGTATCAACTGCCTCGAACCGTATGCAATAAATGTCTAACATTGCATTAAAACGTAGCCAAGCCCAACTCCTAAGGAATTGTAATACACTATATACTCCACAACCACATTTGGTAGTCTCAACATAGGAACACTCATTAACATCAACCTTAACTCCTCTAAGTCCCTTTGGAATTTCTTAGACTAGGTAAATAGCTAACCTTTCCAATTAAGGAAGGTTAAAGGTGCTGGAAGTCTAGAGAAGTCTACCACAAACCTCTTGTAGTACCCTTCCAAGCCAAGAAAGATCCAAAACTTTGAAATTATCTTGGGTGTATCCCATGAAATCACTACATAAAACTTCACTGGATCCATAACTAAACCATACTCAGAAATGACATTCCCTAGAAAGTGAACCTCATGAACCCAAAACTGGAACTTCAAGATTTTCTCATAAAGATGGTGCTCTGAAAAAAAATCTAGAACCATACTCAAGTGATCTACATTCTACTCCTATTATATAGAGTAGATGAGTATGTTTTTGATGAAGAAAACCACAAAATGGTCCAAGTATGGATAGAAGACCGGGTTCATCAAAGCCATAAACATGGCAGGGGAATTCGTCACACCAAAGGGAATCACTAGGAACTTATAGTGTCTGTAGCAACATCAGAATTCCATATTTAGAATATTAGCCATGTGAACCCTCAAATCATGGTAGATGGACCTGATATCAATCTTTGAGAACCATATTGTGCCTCAAAAATGGTCAAATAGGTCTTTAATTCTTACTAAGGGGTACTTGTTCTTTATTGTTGCCAGGTTTAGGTAAAGATAATCCACACAAAGCCACAAGCTCCCATTTGCCTATTTCATGAACAAAACTTAAGCTTACTATGGGGACATATTGGGCCTAATAAAAACCTTCTTTTAAAAGTCATCCAACTACAATAATAGCTCCTAGATCTTGGTAGGGTTCATCCTATATGCTTTAGGATATATCAGAGTGGTCCTGGGATGTGAGTTAATGAAAAACCCCATCTCCCACCTTGGAGGTAGTCCCAAAATTTCCTTAGGGAAGACATCCATATAATACTACACAACTAAAGGAATATAGATTCCAAAAGATCCCACTGCACTGAGGGATACACTCTCTAACTGATGGGTAATGGGATGCGAATTCTTGCTCGCAAAACCTATTCACCCTCCCATGATATCTCTCTCATCCATAAAGGTGAATCTCATGCCATCAATGTGAAGGCATATAACTCATATGTGGTGATTTTAGATCTGGGCTTGGATCATGGAAAATAATACATAACCAAGATGATGTTATATGGTTCCATTGTGATGACTAAAAGGTCCCATGTGAACCTCTATCCACCAAGAAATAGCTCACACTGATGTCAGATAAAAGATACCGAAGAAATGTTCCCTGCAAGAACCTCAAGACAAAGCTGCTGGGCTATCATGTCAACTAAGAGATCCATATATTTCACTAGGAGTATAGAGATGAAGGAATGACTAGAACCTATGTCTAATAATACTATATAATATTAGAATAAACAAAGATCATACCTCTAATCATCTCATGCACAGTGGGGTCATAAGTATTCAAAGCCTACAATTGTCCGCAACCCCAAACACCATCTCCCTAAAATTCATGTGGGCCAACTGAGGGTTGTGGTGGAAGGATCTCATAGCATCATACACCACCCATATCTACTCCTACTCCTCTACCAACCCCACCTCCCTGTGGACCACCCTTTCCTCACCTGGGAGATCCCTGATCACAATGCTACCCATGATGTGGCGGTCTACCAGCTACCTTCCCGCACTCCTCAGCATGTCTGGTTAGGTAGTCACACAGTATGTGACATTTCCTACCACAAGCATAACACTGACCCTCTACAGGCTTCCCTGGTACTCTGCACTATCCCTGTATCACATGAACACATGCTTGATTCTGATCGTGAAAGGATATCCTATTCCAAGATCCCACCGACCGGTGCCTACTAGGCATTGTAGACGACTCGGCTCTGCAATGACATTTTATATCTCCAACTATCTATAATCCCTATTATAGGAAACTCTCTATCACTAGTTCTCTCTCCATCACCCTGATATAGGTGGGGATACACAAGGGAACCACACTAGCATGAATATATCTTCGGAGTCCCTGCTCAAACTTGCGTTCTTAGAAGTAGCCATCATGGATCATGTCAACAAAGTACCAGGTAAGGTTTGTGAGCCTAGATGTGTAATAATACACTATAACCCCATTTCTATAGCTATAGAAGCTCTTGAATTTGAAATGAGCACAAATAGGAGGTGTATTACTCCTCACAGAAGAGATGCTAGAAGTCGGGCTATGAGAGTGTCGACTTATCATGCATCTGCATAAAAGGACTCCACCAGCGCCCAACTACTTCATGGAAAAGGATAGTTTCCAGTGTAACCACCTAATACATAAATAATCAGACGATCCTGAAAACACAGACCATCAAATTTATCTAATCCACTACTGCATGAGTATCTAGCTCACCGCAGAATCTCAGCAGCCTCTGGTGCTGGAACTCAAAAAGCAAACTAAGATTGTGTGCATCCTTAGCCTCCTCTATTGGGATAATTTATTTCTCAATGGGTGGAGTTTATACTACCTAGCATCTTGGAGGAATAATATCATGGGATGGACCCTGATTTGAGGCCTCATATCTCATCATATTGTCATCATAATCCAGAACTCATATCCTAGCTATCTATCATTATGGAGGCATCCTGAAAGATATCAAGATGTAACATGGTTATATGAACTTATATATATGTATAACATTGGAGAGATGGATCAATAAGGATAGTCAAAGACTCATTCCTATATGATGCATGCACCATTGATACCTATAACCAATTCCTTAGTATGCTATGTCCACAAGCAGGTAGTCAAGGTCCTAGTGAATAGACATGTCTGCCGCCCACACCATCACTAGATTCCATGGTCTGAGAGCCGCAATCAAGAAAATCTGACACTATTTCCCTAAATCAGAACCAAATCCTTGTAAGGGTACTAATCCAAACCCCATTCCAAGGATTGAAACACCTTTGATACCAATCTTTCATGACCCGACCCAAGCCGGGGCTCGAGCTGCAACTACCCCATGCTCACCTCCATAGACCAAGGGCTGGAAGCTAGCGCTGAAGGCATAACTAACACGGGGAGGACTTCTACTAAGTAAATAAACACACACACAACCATATCAAAGTATATGTACATAATAATAAGAGTAAAAGATGAAAAATACTAGGGAAACAACCATTCATGTTAAAACTCTAGATAGTACAAGATTACAGTAGTGTAAACTAAAAAGTAAAGGAAAAGGATACAAACCCAACCAGAAATATATACCAACCTAAAAAAACTAGAAAGTAAAATGCTGAGAGTTCCCATCTCCTGATCTATAATATGTGACCATCGTACACGGTCCAAAGTTCCAGGTATCCATAAGCTCCTCTGAAGTCACTACCGACCTATCCGTCATCTATATAAGACACGACACATGTGAAAAAAATCCATATAGGGGTGAGTATATACATACCATGTAAGATGCCCCAAAAGCTAAAGGGGGATAAGTAAGAGATATAATAGGAATAGAAATACTATAGATAACATGAGATACAGAAAACAGTTAAAAAGAGCAGCTCATCCCAAACCAAGAGAGAGAGAGATAGTAACCTCATCCAAACACAAGGGGCTCAATACGATGTGTAGATAAACTAAACATCGAGTCTTTTCTACCTATTTTAGTAGAGTAGACTCATCTAAACATGATAATCTAAAAACAGAAGGCACATGACATACCCTATGCATCTTCCCAACGCTTGGATGGAGAGTAACCAAATCCAAATTTATGGATATAGATGTATATATATATTCTCAGTCAAAAGAATACCAAACAAGAGAGTAAATATATCTCCATCTCAAAACTCATCACAAGAATAAGAGTATCCAATAGTTAAAAATTCCACCAAGGATACCCAACATCTTGCACATCTTCCCAGAAGTAACCGTCCAAGTCAATATATGCCTCATCACTATGCCATACAGTCAAGGGGTTACAATCTCTAGGTAGAGGATCCATTCCCAACCCACTTGGAGGGTTCCACTCTAGAATTCATTAAGGATCCATACCCAAGTCATGCCAGAGGGTTCCACTCAGCTGTCGGTAGAGGACCAATACCCTCTGATAATAAGAGGATTGCACTCTAGAATTCAATATAGGATCCATGCCCTACCTAGTAGGAGGGTTCCACTCTAGAAGTTGATAGAGGACCCATGCCATGGATAGCAGGAGGGTTCCACTCTAAAAGTCAATGGAGGAACCTTGACCTTCATAGTAAGAGGGTTCCACTCTAGTTGTAGAGGACCCTTGCCCAGCCCATTCCATAGGATTCCAATCTAGTCATCAAGGACCCATGACTAGACCAACATGAGGGTTCCACTCATAAGTTGATAGAGGACCCATGCATTGTGCCAAGATGATGGTTCCACTCTAAAAGTTTTTAGAGGACCCATGACTTTCCCATATAGAGGGTTTCACTCTAGAAGTCCTCAATAATGCATGACCAAACCATGCTAGAGGGTTATACTTAGGATTCGGTAGAGGAACCATGTGCTATGCCAACAAGAGGGTTCCACTCTCAAAGTCAATAGAGGACCCATTCTATTCCTAGTAGGAGGGTTCCACTTTAGAAGTCGATAGGGGACCTATGCCATACCTAGTATGAGGGTTCCACTCTAGAAATAAATGGAGGACCCATACCATGCTCAGTAGGAGGGTTCCACTCTGGCTGTAGAGGACCCATTCCCAGACCATGCTGAAGGGTAACACTCTAGTCATTGAGGGCCCATTCCTAGCCCAACTGGAGGGTTCCACTTAGAATTTGATAGAGAACCCATGCACTGGGCCAACATGAGAGTTAAACTCTAAGAGTCTGTAGAGGACCCATGCCCATCCCATATAGAGGGATCCAATTTAAAAGTCATCAAGGACCCATGCCCATCCCAATTGGAGGGTTCCACTTGGGATGCCTCTGGTGATCCTGCATGATCACTACCATCATCGAGCATTGCCTAACTAAGTGTCTTGCCCAAAATGTTCCACATCATGTATAAAAATACACAACCGAGGGATGAATCATGGTCATCATGAAAAAAACTTAGGATAGGCTACTCACAGGACATAATCCATTTCCAAAATAAGGAGATATAAAATCTTGAAGTTTTCTCAAAAGGAGCCAAG
Organism: Viscum album; assembly: GCA_963277665.1. Taxonomy (NCBI): domain Eukaryota; kingdom Viridiplantae; phylum Streptophyta; class Magnoliopsida; order Santalales; family Viscaceae; genus Viscum; species Viscum album. The sequence continues at coordinate 47,391,679 of OY728152.1, read as the reverse complement.
GGGTACATGACATGTGAGGGGACCCGCATGGTGTGTGGTCCTGCTCCATCACCTGGCCGTGTCCTTAGAGGTACATGGATCTCTAATTATATAGGAGTACACGATGTGTGAGGGATATACATGGAATTCATGTACCACTCGGGGTCCCTCCAGTGTGCTTGGTCGTGTACGTGTATCCAAGTCATGTCCGAGTACTTTACCCCAAGTTCGTGTGATTTGGTACACAACTATGTAACTGGATATGTACTATCACATGGGGTCCCTCCTATACGAATCTCCACATGTTTCATACACCAAAGTATGAGTTACACAACATGTAGTATTTCTACTTTTTGTGCCATCATTATAGATTTCCAAAACACTAGCCCAAGCAACTAGGGCCCGGCACACCGTAGGTTCTTCGAACTACATGATGGGTAGTGAAGATTTTTATATAATTGAAGATCTGATTTCTAGATGAAAATTTTGTTATTATCCTTCAATTTTGGCCTAAATTTTATGTGTGATTTTTGGATCTAGCATTGGACAGTGGATTTCGGCGCTTCGGTGGCCAGAAACTCAGATCCGGTTTGATTTCCTATGAACCAATATGCACCAAACATCCCAATTCCTTCTTCCATTGATGATTTGACTACCGATCATTAAAATGATCATCCAAAACCCAAGAAAATATCATATATATCATTATTCCATCAATAAATTCCTTTTTCTCCATTTTTTTGTGACTTAGGGGGTCCGATCAGGCTTGGTACCACTTGACAACGTCGAACCGGGACCGCAGGGTCCTACCAGTGAAGGATGCGAAGAAATTGAGGGTGAAAAGAAAAATAACAATTTTTTAACAATTGTTTTCCAAGAGTTATTTTCTAGTGATCAAGAACGAGGATATATGATTTTAGAAAATAAGAATAACCAATTTAATCGGTATATATAAGCATTCCAAGGACCTGTAATTTTCATAGATCAATAGAAATGGATTGATATACTAAATAAATTTGATCAAAATGGTTTAATCCAAAAATTTACAACTCTTACTGGGAGATTGTATTTTTCATCATCAAATAATGTGATCTCTAATGATTAAAGGAATTTTTTTCATCCACTACATCCCGATCTTCTCTGATCGAGAGTTTTATCTTCATCCGAGGTGATTTGTGAATGGAATGAGGGCAAGAAGATTTGGAATCCTCTTAGGTTTTATGCAGCTAACCCTAGAGGATTATCCATGGTGATTTATTTGAATAAATTTTATCATGTCAAAATAATCAATTAATTAATTTAATTTAATTAATTAAACAACTGAATGTACCGTCAACAGGCGAAAGATAACCTATTTTAGGTTGCGCCTAGGGTAAAAAATGAATTCAAGACTCAACCGTGGTCTCATAATTCTGATTTGAGATATTTTTTAATATTTATTCCATTTTATTTAAGAAAAAGAGTATACATAATATAAAATATGTTTAATATTTTTATAAAATTAATTTTGGGAACACTGGACCTTAGAATTGTATGCTGTCTCAGCCCATATATTTGGAAATATATATAGTAATATTTCAAAGTCTTAGAAGAAAAAACCAGGTCTCTACATTCTAACTATTTTTTGAGCTCCTAAAGCTCTGTAAATTCCATCCTATAAGGAGGAATAGACACTGGTGGTGCTTCTAACACTAAATCAATAGTGAATTATACCTCTCTCACTGGTGGTATCCCAAAAAATTAGTCAGGGAAGACGTCACTGAAATGATCCACCATAGGAGGGAGAATAGTGGGTCATAACCCCTGATTATCCAAGAAAAGACATTCAATCTATTCTTTAACTCTGCCTAGACCCTAATGCTCAGGTCAAGATACACGGACATCCTATTCCCCCTTATGGATATGTCTACCACACTATAGTGATATAAATATCACCCATCGGTGATAGCAGTCAATATGGGATTGATATGAAACTAACCAGTCAATTCTAATAATTACATCAAACCTTATCATGTCAAGGACAAAAAGATTCCATATGAAGAGATATATAGCTATCTCAAAGGGGAAATCTTTACATCATTGAACCCTCTCTGATTGGATACCCAACAGGGTGTCTAGTATCATGATTCCACATAAATACTCTATCTTGAGGCCTATACTCTCTTTAATTTCCTCATATATAAAAAATTTTCATGCACCTATGTAAAATAAAGCAGACACTAAAGTAGAGGAAACTATAATAGTAGAATGGATGGTGCTCTACCCCTATGGTATAGGTTGCATTATATGTAACTGTTCCATACCGGGGCCCGGAGACACAACCTTACTACCCTGAGCAGTCCCGCTCTACTAGTGCTACAAGTCCTAAGTTGGATTTCCTCTACCTAGACCACCACCTCGGTCTAACCGATTAGTGGTATTCCAGTTACCTTCATAGAGAGATACTATAGGGATTACACTAGAACATGGGGTAGGTATAGATCCTTTTTCACTAGGCGCTGGTGGAAAATTCTTGTAGAAGTGTTGGATATTCTCCATCCTACCACAACCTCTTATTTTAATTAGATCCTGGATACACTGGGGTTTTGTGTGTACCAACTTCCTACACTGATGACGTATAAGGAATCTATCAGTACGAGCCTTGTGATTTCTGTTACTCCCTAAGAAACCTTTAAAAACCACTTCCTTCCTCTATAAGAACCACTATAGGGTCTGGGTATTGAATCAATATAGTTCCCACCATCTTCTTTCCCCATATTCCAATCAATAATGAGGGCCTGGTTGAGTATCTCTGAAATAGTCTTCAGCTAAAATACATTGAACTGTGATTTGATGGTGTATACCAGCCCATCCTTAAATCACACAGAAGCCATAAAATCATCATTAGATAAAGTCAGTGCAAACCACTACAACATAGTAAAATGAAAAAAATACTCCATGAAAGACATGAATCCTTGATGAAGGTTCATAAACTCTCTAGCTTGGTTATCACTCAATGTATGTCGAAAGAAGTAATCATATAAGACTATGTGGAAATCCCTTTAGATCTTGTCTCTATTTTGGTCTTCCAGGGTAGTGACATCCCACCAACACATAACATATAGGTTGTGAGGTTGAACTTCCACTCTGAAGGCATCTCTAGATTCTCAAAAATAAAAAGCACAACTTCGAGCCTCGACTCTGCAGTATGTGGTCTGCCATTTCCTGAAAATGTGAAAGGATACTACTGTTAAGACTCCCTAGTCAACTCTACCATAGTTAAGTAAGGTCAAGAAACACCTTTCATAGATTCTTTCATATGGAAAAATCCCTCTCGAAACTGGGCATCAATTCCTATACCAGGAACAATAGGTAGTTCTAAAGGTTACACTTCAGAAGGTATCACTGGTGGCTCAGTGCACACCACCTCCTGAGTATGGTCATCACCACCTTCTTAGCATATGACTTGTGGTTGTCGTGGTAGAATGAATCTTTAATTCCAAATTCATGCCTCATAAGAGAACTTAGTAGTAAAAAATATTACGAATAGATAAAATGATAGGTACACAACCTTTCTATATAAAAGGTCACACCTCTATGCCTATTCCAAAATCTAGGTATAGGTGGTAATTAAAAATAATAACAGGCCATAAGAAAATAATAGATAGTCTCAACTACCCATTACTAAGGCTGGATTTGGGATAAGACCTCGTATAACATAGTAGAGGTTCTGATATATGGAATGTCAATTTCAAGTTATAGAGGAAAAAACCCTTTACTTTGCAATTAGAATCCCATTTAGCGGTAACCTTTCATTTAAAAGATTAAATTTTCATTTTAATTTATACTCCTTGTATATATATATATATCATGTTCTAGTTTGATGTGTCGACATTTCAAATTTATAAAATTCACACTCCTTATAAATTGAAACTGACATGTCATTTAACGGCACCTTGACCTTTACATCCAGTATCCGAATGTAAAATCTCATAAGAAAGGACTTTATTACATGAGTTACCTTCAATATTTATAGAAGTACTTGCTACATAAATTACCTTTGGAATTCAGGTAATCTAATCATCTAACATTTTTCTGATCTATGGAACCCATAAGTATATAACCCAAAACATGGTATAATTGTCCAATTAAGGTGTCATCACCACTGTTTAAATTGATGTAGGATCTTTAATTAACATAATTATATTATCCCTTCAAGAAATGTTAGTACATTTTAGTATATACGAATCAATATAATAAACTATATGCAATAAGAAAATGTACACATAAAGTATAAGTGGCATGGAAAAATGCATGACATATTAGTTCTAAAGTTCCTATAATGATGCATGGAATACTAACTCCTTACCATATCGGGCTAAGGAACAATGTATGTCTCAATAATATCAATAATAATAATATCACAAGGCATGTAATTCACCCAATGGAGAAATCAAATCATCTATAACAAGTGTAATACAATGATAATAATAACCCATCCTAGGTAATTTGGGTTTCCCCTCTATGTGGGTTAGATACTCCCAAGAACAATATAATCACCAAATTCCATTACATCCTAGTCTCAATTATAACATCCAAATAGTAAGTCAAAAGGGGAAATAAGGCTCCGATACAACTTTGTAACATCTCGACCCAAGATCCACTAAAATGGGGCCCTAATCTGGTGGGTCACATGGCCTCATGCATGCCTCCCCATATACCAGAGACTGCCGACTAGCAGTGAGGGTCCATGGTGGTACGATTAAGAGACTATACCCTCATATCAGAGTGGAAAAGTAGACATAAAAAGGATAATAAATAGAAATATCATAAGAATGATCTAACCAATGGAACAATGGAAACAAGTACAATAAATAACCATGTAGGCATAAACAACCAAGAAATATAAATAAATACCAAAATCCATAGGCTCATTCATATAAAATGATGTCATGTCATGCTGATTTACCAAAAGGAAAACATGGGATATAAGGGACATGCATATGAAACATTCAATAAAAAATATAGAAAGGTTAAAATTCTACTCTACTAGCATCATGAACACACACTCAGTCCTCTATTACCATTCTCTAAGCTATAAGTAAAATAGATCAAGCATCTATAGGAGGTAACTTTCTCTTATACATACATGAAGTCATATGGTATACTTGAGTACCAAGGGAGACCTGAGTAGGGTGTGAGATAAAACTATTAGGACACCACCAATGGTGTCTATAAATATTCCAGCCTGTGTATATTGAAATATTAGTGTGCAAGTAAAGAAAATACAAATAATGCTAAATAATTAATATCAACTGGCTCAAGTTCCTATAGGACCCCTGGCTGGCTCTACCTGCTTCTACATAGGCTGGTGTATGTCTGATTAGTAACCATATATATATATATATAGTATTAATATATATATATATATATAATATGTATACATGTATTTTCACACTATACATGAGGACATTTAGAGACATATACATGGATACTAGGTACTAGCTAGACCTGAGGCGTGACTCATGCGCCCATAACTAGTCTAATGAGACAATGGCTATAGGAAGGGTACAAGATCATAATCTCATATGAACACGATACATCATTACCATCACTTGAGATAGTGGAATGAGTTTTAATGCCCAACATTCAAATCATAGAAATTTGGAACATCATGACCATCACCCAAATAGAATTATAACAATGTGACATGTCATTCCCATCACCCAACATAATGGAGAATTAAACGCCTTGCTCAATAGAAACCTTAACTATTGTTCACCAGCCAATATCAATGGCATACTCATAATAATAATAAATAAGAGGAGTCACATCTAATGCATTTGTAATCATTTAACACAATTTAACCGAATGTTCAAAATTCATATAATCCATATCAATAAATATATGTCACGTGGTTTGTCATTTCCACCCACTCTCATATGTTTAAATTAATCCATTTAATTTATTAAGTTAGAAAAATCTATTTTAGAGTCAATCAAAACACTTAGATGTTGCACATGTCACTTAAAAATTTAGAAAAAGGTTGGTATTCAATTTAGAACATCCAAAGGAGTGGAATTAAATGAGGTAAACATCCTCTAATAAATCAATTAGGGTATATGGGAGTAGTTAGACATGGGATAATTATTAACATAGGTTTAACATATTTTATGTGACGTGTAGGAATGTCGAATGTGAAACACTATGGATAAAGGTATAAAAACACTTAAAACTTTGAAAAATATTTTTAGACCACCTAACGTTGGCTCATGTATGACTCCATATCTGATATTAGATTTAGTTTTGTAGTATAAAGGAATAAATAGGAAGAATAAACCAATACCCTAAAGATAAGGAATATATTCTTCCACCAAAATAGTGCAAGATGTAATAAGATAAACCATGATAGGAAGCAATAGGATTAAGCATCTTACCATTGTAGATTAAATGCAATAGACTTCAGTCTGGTCAGAGCTTGGATAGAGGATAAATAGAGGAACTTAGGTTGAGGCCTGGAGGAGGTCTTCCGTTAAGCTCCTATTGTGCATAGAAGGAAAACAAGACTCTCTTTCCAAAATATGAGGCTCTATATTTTTTTAAAAAATTGACCTGGTCATTTACATGATGTGTAAATTATTTACATGTCATGTAAAGCTCAGGGTATCCCCCTTGGGAAAAACCCTTTACATGTCATGAACAGATCTATCCATCCAAACACATGTCTTGTATTTAGTACATGCCGTGTATTTAAATAAATTCCATGTATTTGGTCTATAACCAGGTTTTATCCCCTCTCCAACCATGTTCCAAAAAAAAACTGACCCACCATAAAGTGTGATATCTATTTTAAGAGAAAATTAAAAGAAAACATACCTTTTTGAAAAGTTATATCATTTCATAACATCCGGTGATTTCATTTTTTTCTTGTCTTCCTATCCCCAAAAGTGGTATTAGATATTGGTTTAAGATATACTCATCATACTTATGTATCTTCATTTCAATTTTTACTTGACATTATTTGATTCAATGGTAGTTACTACATTAATTCACTTGATTTAGAAGATTAAAAGAACAATATTGATTAGTTTGATGGAAAGTATGATGGATTTTTGAGGATACATATAGAAGATTATGTAATCTATGATGAACTATATATTCTATTAACTAGAGTGAAACTGAATAAGTTGGATAAAAAGAATGATAATTTCTATATTATAAGGTACTTAAATTGATCAATATTTCATCAGAGAGTAATGTTTCTTTTCATTTTTGGGAAAAGAAACACAATAATAGAACTGATGATTGTCTCGAAAGAAATGTATGAAAAAATGACTTATTTAAATAGATTGTTTATGATGCATTGGTTGTTTGACATGAAATTTTTAGATGGAAGATCAGTTTTGAACTATTTTAATGATTTCAAAATTATCCAAAGTCATCCCAAGTTGATGAAAGGCACTTCTATGAATGATTTCTGGGCACATCTTTTTCTAGCTTCACTATCAGAGTGTTGGGAAGCGATGGTTATTATTGTTGATAAATATATTAGAAAAACTAAATTAGTGTTTGAGTATGTTAGGAACTTAATCTTGAATAAAGATATTAGTTGAAGGGAATTGCATGAACCTACCAAAAATTCATTGAACATAGAAGATAGATGACAATCACCCAAATAGAAAATGATTTAGAAGAAAGACAAGAAGTCTAAAGATGAGGGTAGGAGTAAATATACCATACCCACACCTATGTTCTATAACTACAGTAATAAGGGGTATCTCAATAAATATTTTAAATATGATAGAGTGAGAAATAATAAATTTTGAAGGTTCCATTTCGTTAAATTCTATTGAAGATAATAGAGTCTTGATATTAAGTGTCAATGTTCTAGTGGAATCATGGGTGGTTGATTATAGAGAATCATTCCATTTCACATCAGAGAAAGGGTTCATGGATATCTATTTATTCATAAGATTTTACAGGTCACACTTGGAATATATTGAGGCCAATGATTACAAAGAGGGTATTTATAGGGTGAGATCATAACATAAGAAAGACAATAAATAGAATCAAAAATTTAATTTACCATAATTGGGCTCATGCAAAGGGTAGATAAATCACAGATCAAAATCATATTAATAAAATCTATATTCAATAATTTAATAAAGGGAATTAACCACAATTTTATATCCCTACCTATATTATGGATCGATCAATATTTAAGAATGAATTTTACCATGTCAGGGAAGATCCATTGTGCTTGTTTTCTCTTGATCCAGCTCGATCCCGGTCATCATTCCTCGTTCGAATATTATCTACCAACGAAGAACACTCTCCTCCTACTCTTAGATAAAAAATGTTTTATGTGGGTAACCCTTGTAAAATCATCATAAGAGGGTATTTATAAAATATTTAATTAGGAATTTTAATTAAAAATTAAAAATTAATTATTATTTTTTAATTAAATTCACCCACCAACAACTCACTCAACCGGACATCCGACGCTGACCAGCCTTAGGTTGTGCCTATGGTAAACCCCATGCTATGTATTCAACCATATTCTAAGATTTTTGATTCGAGACTCCATTCATAATATATTTTATTATTTATGAAAAATTGAAAATTCATGATATTAATATATTTAATATATTTATAAAATTAATTTTAGGCTCACCAACTCTCATAATCTCACGCCGTCTCATCACTTGAGATCTAAAAATATTCCTCAATATATTTCAAAGTATTACAAGGAAAAACTAGAGTCTCTATAACTTTCTCATCACCAGTATAATCATTCGTTGTCTCATCAACAATGAACATAGTGGAGAAGGTTCCCATTGAAAAAATAATTAAGGATGAGGTTGTCTCTGTAACTAAAATTTATACATGAAGGGAAGAATATTTATGATGGAGTTTAAGTCCATCTAGTAAGGTGATGAAATTATAAAAAGGGATGATGATTAATGGTTATTTTGATTGAACCACCAAGAGGATTATGATATATCTTAGTTAATGGGAATCAAAACACACATAGTTAGAAAGGATTTTATATAATTTAAAACAATGTGACAAGGGAATGTCACTTATCATAAATAAATGAGACTTCAAATTTTAATCTGTTTCAAAATACATTTTATATCCATGTGAGTAGGGTAAAAAAATATCATTGAGAATCAAGTCTTTTAGTTTAAATCCATACAATTTAAGCGTACTTTGTAGTTTAATGTTTTTAAAAAAGAAAAAATGTGTAGCTCTATAGTTTAAATCAATATATCAAGTTCATAATGTTCATCATTGAAATGTGAACCTTGAATTTTAATGTCATACCAGAAAGACTATCATGAATTTTTTCTCACACTGGAAAGATTACACATACATTATATAGTTTAAAGTTGTGTTGCAAGGGTATTATGCTCATCCCTATGTAACAAGACTTTTAATTTTAATACATACAAGAATGCGTGACAATATCCCTAAAGAAGAATGTATTTTATTTTAAATTCATATAATAAGGGTGTGCCATGGATTTTTATATCATGTGGAATGGATAGTAAACTAACAAGTTTATGGTCACATGGAAAGAAAATTTACCATGTAGTTTTAGGTTATATAATAAAGAACATTTCTAGGACTTATAAAAGTTAAACCTAGATATTTTAACCTATAGATAAATTGGATGAATTTTGATAACATTAAAAAATAAAGACTCTAGAACAAAATTACTTTCATGAAAGCGGACCCTTTTTTTGGGTGTCCCTCTCAGAGAAGAAGACATTGGCTTGTGAAAGTGAAGGGTTGGAGAAGGTAAATATAATCATGAAACTACCTTTAAGGATTTAACACTTTTTTAAGATGGATCACAAGAGTTAGGGAATCCTTTTGATTAAAATGACCCTTTTTTAAGAAGGTAGGTAACCTGATAAAAATTTGAGGGTTTTACAATGATGTAAGAAAATTCTATAAAGTGATTTATACTTGGGGGGGGGTATGATGAATATGAGTCTCATGAAACTTGGTAGTGAATTAGTTATTCAATGAGACCTTTGTGAAAGTATGATAGGTTTAACCATTATAAAGTAGTCTCCAACAAAATCCTAAGTGATGGAACTCTTACAAAACTCATGTTTGAATGCCTTACCATAGGTTTTTATTCAAAAATCAGTTATGGGATATCATCAATTTGTTTATAATTTTTGTAATATGGATATTCACTAAACCTCGGGTTATCTCTTTATTTGAGCAGTGAATCTTTATATTTCTCCCTAAAGAAGGACTCTACCAAACTATTTATAATCAAAGGCTAGTTCTTAGATAAATTCATACCTTTACGTATTAAAATGATGGTTTGATAAATTTATAATTTAGAAAACATTGTATAGAGAATTCAAAATTCTCTAAGTTTATTCGCAATATTCTTACCAATGTATTATTTTTTCATTCATAGAAACATCATCCATATAAATGAGATATATTAAAAATGAAAAGGATATGATTTGGATGAAGAAAAAAAATTCTTTGGCATGTTTTTAAAAAATTTCATGTTAAAAGAAGGCGAGAATTCACTTATAAATTTATAAATAATGGGATAAACACACAGGGAGGACCATCAACTTTAATTTATTTTTGAATATTATGCTCTATCTATTACCTTAATTTTAGACTTAATGTATGATAATTTCATGTAACTATCCATATGAAACTTTAGTGAATGATGACTTCACTTTGGGACTACATGAATTTCCACTTCATGTATGGTTTTTGTAAAAAAACACTTCTTCTTTTTTATAATTTTTTATTTTACCTTGATTAAAAAATTTTAGTCATTAAAACATTTTAGAAAAATTATCTCAATATTTTAACTATCCACCAACTTATTCTTTTTAAAATATATTCTATAACTTTCTATTATATTTATATTGATGTAGATATTTTTTGATGTGAATAAATGGTCCATGATATCAAATGAAACAATATTTGTTATCTCATATCTCAAACTTATACTCTCACATCCAATTTTACTTAATCTCTCAATATTTACCCTATGTCTCGCAATTTTTACTATAACAATTTAGGTAATTAGGTGAAGTTACAATTCCTCCATTCAATTATAACATAATGGCCTGATATTTTAAAAGTGTAGTGAGGTATCTTGAGTTTTAACAACACATTTATTTGGAAATTTAACAAAGAGTAAGTAGTCAGGGTGTATCACTTCATGTATGATACAAAATTATGAATTTAAAATATTGGTTCCACATCATAGATCCTAAGTTCTAGAATTACTCATATATTCATTTCTTGCCTATTTCTGATAAATTATATGTGCAAAGAACCAACTGAGACCTAAACCTAGAGTATATTAAAATATTACTAGGCATGGGATTCATAGGTTTGATAGATTTAAACAAGGGTAAAATCCCAATTCAATGAATTTATGAATTATAAGGATTTCTAGGTCTAAAATCCAAATAAATTCAATTAATAAAAACCCTATAAAGAGTGTGTTGATGAATATATTTCATGTACTTCTCAGTGATGTTGGGTTGATCCACTAGGATGTATATAATTTCAACAACATCCCCATCCTAGGAGACATGTATAATGTGTTCCTTTACCTTAGTGACTATTAGGGATAATGAGAAGTAGATCACACTTTTGTTAAATATGTTGTTGATATAATCTTAAGAGAAAAAAATAAATAGCCTCTCACATGTACTAAAATTCCATTCAATACATTATTATCATTATTTTTTAAGCTAAACATGTTATATCTATGTTTGAATAGGATGTAGGAGATCCAAAGTTGTCACACTTTAGGTATTACAAGAAGTTATTGTACTTATATTAGGGACAACTGGTATGAATAATGATAGTGGTTTATTATCCATATAATTGATAAAATACTTGAACTAAAAGGGTTATAAACTATGTTTAGAAACAACTAACAATTACTGGCATGTGACTCACATAATATAGTGTGACCAATAATATTCATCATGGTGGTTTAACTGGAGTAGGTGAAGGTGATCAATTTGGTGGTGCCAATTTTGGTGAATATGTAATTCTTATTCCTACATGTTTATCAAGGATATGACTCATTTCATGTTTTAAGACCATTAAATTTTTTTTAGGGATGAGTTTATATTAATTGTAACTTGTATGAGTTCCAAAACCCCATTGTATATATCTTGGTTGATATTTGAACCATTACTTCATAGAATCTCTAGGTCCTGGTTAGTGTTGATGGACTAACAGGACATACTAAAGCCTCTATGAATGCACCCCAACTTCATCTTCTACCCATACACCAAAGTTCCAACCAGAGTGATAATCAAGAATATAGTTTATAGTTATGATGAATGATAATATAAGATGGAATTCTTGGATAGGGTGATCATAAAATGCATTTATAGATACTTCAAATGTGATCCCCATGCATAATATCACTACAATAATTAAATCTAATGCTTTTAGATATTTATCCTCATTACTACCAATAAAGTTCAAATAAAGAAACACCATATGTTAGAATGGAATTTATTGAAAATGATGATCAAGGAATAAAATAATTCCCAAATTAGATTACAATCAGTTGATACATAAGTTAGAATTCACCCGGGGTATGCAGAATCTTGGAACTGGTCATGAACAACTGTTCTATTGAATAAAATAGTGTTTTACATTAAATTCCCCATCGTCTCAGAAATGGAATAACAAAAATCTTAGAAAATTCTAAATTAGAAGTACTTTTTAGTAGTGGAGAAACCTATCAATAGTTAGAGGTGAAGAGACTCTTCTCTTCCTATCAAAATTAAAGAGGCATGGTTTGTAGAAGATGATAATATTAGAAAGTAGAGGTGTGGAGGCTAAAAATCCAAATTTTGTTAGAGGAAGAGAGACCAAGCCTATTCCAATAGAGAGTTTATTTTTCTCCCAATTCCAAAGTTGAATATTATTATATTTACAGTCCTATCAATGGCATATTTTTATAGGCTTAACATGTATGAGATACTTGGTTAATAGGGATGACATTGAATGAAATATGGTGATACCTATTATAACACTCATGTTTTTGAGTTTATTAAATGATGTAGGATTTAACATAATTTTTTTTATTAAGGTGTGTTTGATGTAGATATTTCATTAAAAAAATATTGTTTTTATTATATATTATTGATGATTAGACATTATCATGGGCGTTATAATATGAATTAGAGAATTAATTATGAATTATTAAATTAATGGATCTATATCATGACATTAGGTCTTTGTTTTATTTTTTAGTTTATAGAATTAATTTAGATAAATTTATTTAAGATAAATTATTTTTTATGTCATGTGCGAAATTTTATTGAAATTATAGAGTTCATATGAGTTTATGGAATTTATGATATTTAATTTAGAGATATTAGAGGATTTTGGGTAATTGACCAAGTTTAACAAATTTTTGGTCATGAAATTTTATTATGATGAAGATAGAGTATTTTGTGTGTTATGAAGGAGAAATAGAAAAGGGGGATTAAATGTGATGAATATAAATTCATATAATTTATTTGGTGAGTTACATGTAAATGAGAGTATTAATGAGAAAAGAATTGACTTATTAATTAATGTCTCCATGATGGATTTATGAGGGGTTATATGAGTGGGACTATAGTTTTGAGGGATGAGGATTTCATTCTTTTATTTTTGAAAGACCTCTTATGAAATTTTTGTGGTGGTGGAATTCAAAAAGTTTCATAGATAGAAGCTGATCAGAGGTTGAGATATTAGATGAGTAATTAAGTTATATAGAATATATTATTATTATATATATATATTATAAATTACTTAAAGTGTCTAAATATGTTTTTACGCCATAAATCCACTATATTTTATTTTCTCGCAAATAAGTTTTTGAAATATAGTTTTATGACATTTTACACGAGTCATGAAAAACCAAAACAAGGTCCATTTTATTCACTATAACTTTTTTCCTTTGTCTCTTCGCTATATACAGTTCATTTTTGAGAGTTTCATGTAGCAGTGCTAAGTGGAATGGAGCCTATGTAACTCACTGGGGGATGTTCACTCTTGGAAAAAGAGTTTCAAGGGGTTGTATCAAAATGGATTGGTATATTCCAAATGTTCATAAAATGAAAGTAAATTCTCTAGAAGGATCAATATAACCTATTTTTTATAAAGAGTGATTTTTAAATAATTATTTTGATAGAAATAATTGGTATAATTTTATTGGATCATCAATTTTTGAATTTGTAGAGAACTTATAAAACATTATCTTAGAAGGAAGATTTGATACTTTTTATGAGGATGGATAATTTATTTAATATTTTTTAATTTAATATGGTCATGAAATTATTTTATTATCTAGTTTTTATGATAAACCCTTAATATTTTGAAAAAATAAGATTTTTCTAAATTGAATTTATGATAATTCCCTAGGGAAGGGATTATTTTGTGAATAACTTAAATGAGTTTTATTTTTATTTCATGGTGTGTGTCTTTATGAAAATGGTTTTTGGTAAGAATCTAGTAATTAATTGAATTGAATTAATTGTATTCTTTTATGATCTGGAATAAATATATTTTTTTCTAAATAATTATTTTTAGTAACCATCACGAAGACAAGGATTTTTCAGTGAATCCAGGGAAATGATGATTTTTAGTGAGTATTAATAAAATTGGTATTTTTGGTGACTATGAAAATGGGGATTTTCATTGATTTTCAAGAAATGGTATGTTTTTAGTTTTTTAGATAATATATTATATTTTTATATTGAAATGATAATTTAGTAAGTCTTTCTAAAAAATATTTTTTTGAATAGAAAAATAGTTTTTAGAATGGATTTAAAATAAAGGTGTTCTTTTATGGAATTATTCTTTAAAAATGTGAACATTTACCAATAACTTTTGAAGTGTTTTTGGTAAATCAATATTTTGGAAAGAAATAATTTTATTTATCATTGTTTTGGTATTTAATTTATTCGATTTTTTTGGGCATGGTTATTTATCAATGTTATTAGGTTACAAAGTTAATACTCACCCCCATGTATGCACTTTGGTGGAAATTTAGACAAGATTGATCATGATATAGGAAAATATAATATCTCATAAATTTTTAGTAGAGAGTCATAGATCCACTATAGAGACATGGAAAGATAATTTGATGGATTTTTCTAGGATACAACTTTATTTTTTTGAGAGTTAGTATGTGTCTAGTACTATGACCTTGGATTTTTTGAACCTTATTTTATATTCAATCAATAATTTAAATTGTTTTAATAATAAAATTATTAATCCACATGCATTGTTATTATTTTTAGTTGATGTATTTTGAGGTAAAATAATACCCCAATATATTATATTATCCATTAGAACTAGTTTCTAATATATTGTGAAAATGGAAACAAACTTAAGTCTATGTGACTCTTCGAGTTGGATCTCTAAATTTGGGTCACCTGGTTGGAGTGTTAATAAAGGGTATTATATAACAGTTTTAAAATTTTGACTTTATATGACTACCAGACAAGTAAAATAGGATGGTTAAAAATCTAAATGTTCCTATAAAAATTTATTGTTAAAAATTTTTATAGTGAATTGCAAGTCGTAGGTAGTCTAGTGTAAATTTAAGGTTGATAATGAAATTGTATGATACTATTAATTATTCCATGATTAAACCATGATGGGGTGACATTGGAAAGATTTTATATATCATGAAATACATTGTAAGGGATTGAATCATATAACTATTATTTAAAAAAATGATTTTTCTTTCAATAAAGTGTATTTTCAATGACTCAATGATATTTGATATTTCAAAATATATTTTGAAAAAAAACACTGTAATGTACTTGCTGAATTATTGTGATAAATAAATGGGAAATGAATTTAATCAAAATAAATGGATAGTAATCCACCTATAAATAGTATGGAATACAATATTAATGATGATAATTTACTTAAGATATATGTGGGTTTGATTGATTGTTTTATATGTTATAGAATTACAATTCCTATAAAAGTTAATGTTTAACATGATAAAGGAGTAGTATATAATGATTTTTTGTATTCATAGTTAGTAACTATAATTGTGCAATCAATCCATTGTATCAGAAGTGATGATAATCAAGATAGTATAAATGAGGTAGATTGAGCCTTATAGTTTCTAAATAAATATATACCTTCGTTAAGCAGTGATTTTGGACCATAATAAGATGAAGAGTGGTGATACTTGGTGAATCATATTTTTTGAACATCATAGACCTTGAATATTGAATTTAGATCATACTTGTTGGATGAAACCAACTAGGAAGTAGTGGGAAGTAGTTAAAGAAGTTGGAAAATATAAAGATCTTTACTTGGAAGGATCATAGAATATTTTTAATGATTAATATTTCACAAATAAACTAACTTTATATAGAGAACAATATATTTTAGAATCAAAACAAGGAAATATTCCTCTTATGGATTATGGATAAAAAATTATTGAGATAATGACGTATGTGCTAGAGTTTGTGATAAATAAAAATCTAAGTCATGGATATCTGATACATGGTTGAGATTAAATATATAATTATGTATTATTCTTCTGAAATTTTTCATTTATGTAGAGGTGGCTGTAAAATCAGCTTCAAAAAAAGAAAATATTGTCGATACCTAAATGTCGAGTACCTTTCTTCCTTGTTAAAGTGGAGGAAAGTGTTATTTACATGTTAAAAAAATAAGTGGAATGGATTTCAATGGAATCCAGATGAATCATTTTCACTTTTTTATTAGAGCACATTGGAGTGTTTATAATGTAGTAAAGTGGGTCACCCAAAGTTAAAGTATCCAAACCCTCCTTGCACTTGTTTTTGGTACAAGAAATTAGGTCATCTAAATTTGTTTTATTACCATTCCTCGAGGGTAAGTAGTGGTGGAGCATCAAACCAAGTACACAGATCAGGGATGAAAGTTGATGGAATAAAACTAATAGAGTTGAGGTATCTTGGTAGTGTGTTAGGACCACATTAGTAATATAAGTAATTAATATAACAGATTCAAGGAAATATCTTTTTATATGAGTATGTATCAGGGGAGAAATAAACTAATACAATACCTATTACCATGTATGATACCATTATGATTTACTCTATAATTATTTATACATTTCTTGATGGAATGAGTCATTGGAGTCATTACCTCCAATGAATTTCCAAAGTTTAGAATTATTAATTTTTCTCTTTCCTCATCAAAATATTAATGCCTAAAACTCTGGAGTACAAGGTCAGTCCAATGGGGAAACACGTGTGATCCCCAATAGTTATATATATAAAATTGTTGTCAAAGTATATTTTTTATTAGAAATATTGGATCAAACTTATCTAAAATCAATTTATTGTGATTAGAAAAATTTACTATAAAAAGGGTATGGGATAAATTTCAAGGCATTGCCTCAGAGGATGTTACCTCTCTAACTCATGAATTAGTCTATTAAATGGATTTCAAAGTTATTCTAAAATTGTGAAATCCTTATAATCATATTTGATGATTCTACCTAGGTTAATAAAAATCTATTGATCAAAGAAGTGTACTACCCTAGGTGCATTAGGTTCTCTATTTCATGTAAGAGAAAAATACAAGCTACTTGCGACAATAAAATTTACTCAATTTCCTTAGGGTTCTCCCTCAACATGTTTTGTGGTTGAATACATGTGAATTAATATAATAAATTAAATTTTCCTAATAAATTCATACTGAAATTGACCTTTTAATGAATGATTTTAGTAAATAATTACACACATATCCTTCTACTATTAATCCCTCAACACTTAAGAAAGTCAGCCATACATGGTGGAAAAAAATCCCATCAGACTTAGGTGAATCATTCTTAGAACCAATATAGATATATATAGAATTAAATTATAAGAAATTAACAATTAAACACAAGAAACTTACTTGAATTAATAGTTGATATGTTGAATTTAAAGTACTATATTTGATATAAAATAACTTAATAAGACTTTAAAAGTTGGTGTAAGTGGAAAAAGTAACATAATTTATAAAATAACATAAACATTGAACAAAATTTGTATTTATAAACCCCCTAAAAGTCACAACACAATAGTAGGAATTGAAGTGTAAATAGGCATAGGTTACTAGAAAAAAAATTCTTATATAATCTCCCAAACTAGATCCACCATAGCATAGTGTGAACCGTCACAACAAGGCTGCTTTATCTACTCCATTCAAACTTTAAATATCCATAAGTTCATGATGTGACATCCCAATATATTAGACCAAATCTCATTATCATTCATCAACTCAAAATGAATCATGACATGAAGGGGGAATTGTTTGAAACATGATACCTTAGGACTTTCCTATCCCAGTTAGATTCATTAGCTTATGGTGTTATCCCTATTAGCAATCACATGGTCTCTTATGAGTTACTCCAAAGGATATTATACTTGAGATCCTATCATGGAGAAACTCTATACTTCATTTCATGATGGTAACCTTTTTTGGGATACTTTTTAGTTGAAAAGTGAATTACTAATATGTATTGTTATGCCACTTGATAATTTTATAAATTCTTGGTTGAGTTAACCTTTACAAATTCTAGTGATTTACGAATGAAATATTATGTATTACTAAATATATTGGAACCCTTACCCATTATGGATTCCATAGAGTAACCTTACACATTTCCTTTTTCAACTATGTACCCTTACACATCACATGAAGCTTAAATCCTTACTTTAATTAGAAAAGGAAATTTTTTTATACTTTATATGGAAACAATTATGTATCTCCCACTTCAACCATATCAATATATGAATATAACATAATGACATGGCATACCTATAATTCTAAAATTATCTAGTAACTCTCCAATTTCTATTTCCATCATAGATAATTCAAGAATCATATAAATTTCATAAGATTAGTAAATAATAAATCCATTAATCAGTAAAAACCATGTTGATAGTACATGAACATTTTAAAAGTATAAAATTATCCTAAAATTAAAAAATTTCTTGTACTCAAGAATAAATAATATCAATAAATATTCCAAAGGAAAAAAATTATCAACCAAATAAAAACAACACCAAGAATGTTAATAAAACAAGGGATTTACTTAAAATCATTAAACTTAAAAAACTCATTCCTCTTAGATATTTAATTAGGATTCATGATTAAAATAACACTCAAATTACTCTTATCTTATATTATTATTTCTCAAATATTTCTTATACATCCATTCACTTATTGTGATATACCACTTCAGAAAAATTTTCACTCAACACTCAAGAAAAATGTAAACATGAGTGATGATCAATCTCAAGTGAAAATGTTCTATCTATAAGCCTTCACAAAAGATAAATATATTCCTTATAGGAATCAGTCCACACTAATAAATAGTAAATTTCAATAATTTTATAATTATTCTGAAGCTAAAGATGGATACTTCATGGTTCAATAATAAAAATATTAGGTTTGAATAAGAAGACTCAATCCTTTTAGAAAAATTCACATTTTTCTATTTCATCTCAATGAAAAATAGACCCTTTTAACTCCTTTAAAATATATTAACTCCCATAAATTTAATCTTTTATTAATGATTCTCAATGTGAAAATGGAAAAAAATAATAGAATTTCACCTTCAATTTTTTCTTTCTATTTTTTAGTAGAAAATTCACATAGATAAAATCTCACACCTAACACACTACACTTATTTGATGTCCTCACAACACTAATTGTAATAGTTTTGATAATATAATTGGTTTATTAAGTGTGGTTATCAAACTATTTAGGATACAACCCATTTTTAAAACATTTATTTCAAAAATACTAGAGGAATTACATAAGCAGAATAAAAATCAAATTTAAATGGAACACTCACTTCTTAATGGAAACTTAACATATTTACTGACTTGAAATTCTCACATGTAAGTTCTATGTATCACCAATATCCATCATAAAACTAAATAGGAAAAAATGTAATCATACTAATAGAATTAGGTTAGGAAGGATAAATTGGATTGTAATATGGATTCTTATCAAGTTCATTCATGGATTATATGGGATTAAAAAAGTGTCAAAATTAAAGTTAGTCCAATGGTAAAGGGTTTAAAATCTAATATAATCAATCATATCAATGTGGTTTTTAGGATTTTTATGCTTTAATGATATTATAGTTCAATTCCCAGTACTGATGCTTGTTCTATGTTCTCTCAAGAATGAGGGTATGCGAAATAATATGAAAAAATGGAATAGAATACTTCTCATGAATGAGATTTCAAAATATTGGAAATCAGTCATGATTTTAATGTTAATTAATCATTAAATCAATAAAAACTTTAGAAAATTAAAATTAAATATAAAATTTAATTTAATAATCATTTTAGATTTAAAAAAAAAATTAATAAAGAGCTTATTTTAATGAATTCCACCAAAAAATATGCACATAATTTTATGGTTATTCTAAATTTATAAAGAAAAAATAAGGTTTCGAGTGAAAATTTTTTCATATAAAATTGATTCTAAGAAAGAGGTCAAGTTTTCAAAAATTAAACCACCATATTATTTTCAAATAGTGTCCCCACTATTTTAAATCAAGGTGATAAATAAGTGAAAAAAATATAATTAACACAACACATAATGGTTTTAAAGAAAGAATGTAGAAAATGATAACTTAGTTAATGAAAAAAGGGTGCCTTTTTATGTTTTTATGGGGTGTGAATGGATAATAAAATGTGTGTAGTTTGAAATCATTAAGTGGAAGTTGCAGGTAAAAATGTTTACTTGAAAGCAAGTTAGGTCTAAATAATTTTAGAAAATAAACTCATAAAGAAGTTCTAAAAAAATAAGGTTCCATGTATTATATCAAAATATCATTGTATAAATTGATATAAATCTTATAATAAAAAATTATATGGGATATAAAAAATATATAAATAAAAATATAAAGTAATGAAAGAAAATCAGTAAGGGAGATAATAAATCCTATGACTTTAGAACAACATCCCATTACTCCATTTTTGGGTCATCCTTTGATGGAGTAATTCATATATGACCTACTGTATCCACGTTGTTTTTAGTGCCTAGAAATGTGATGCTGAAAACTAAGTTTACAATTAGCTACCTCTTAATAAATTTTTGTCCTTGATAAACATTAATGTGGTCCAAGGCTATTAGGGAGATTTTTGGGGAGGTTTAGGTCAACTCTATATCTCTTAGAGAAAAAAAATATCTAAATGAGAGAAATCCTTTCTAATGAGTAGTTGGATCAATAAAAGGAACCTGAACTGTAGTATCATTATCAAGGACATTTACCTTCTACCGGGCCTCAATCTCAAATTATTGTTGGGCCTTTGGACCAATAAGGATGTCTAATATCTCTGGTAAAATATTTATAAGAACTAGAGACTACCTATAATATTTATTCCCCAAAGAAGCATAAGGTCATGTAGGATATCAAGTAGTGATTGGGTCTATCCTAAAAGGTTTATCCCTACCTGACTATTATATCATAAATTTAAGTGGTGTTTGAGCATGTGGGAACACTGATGGTACTGGAAATGGAATCCCCATAGGTTGTAACAGAATCCATTGATTTTCAACAACGAACTAGAGGGAAGATCCTTAATATTCACTGCACATGTCCCAATTAATGGAGGGTGGATATTTTTATTAGGTTTAGTGTCTTCTTATCTCTTATATGGTTCAAGGGATGATCTAGAGGTAGAAGAAACCTAATAAGTTCTCTCTATGTCCTCATCCTCATTTAAGATGTAGACATACTCATCATCCTACTCATACCATTTTACTTATTTCTTTAAGAGAACCATATTGAATAGAAATGGGAAATAAATCATTTTCCACATTCATAATAATGATAGGTATAATGAGTTATTAAAAAATTCAAGTGATTGGATAAGTGTGTAATAAAACTGACCCCCATAAATGTGCCCTTTTCTTTCTTCACCCGCTCTCCATAGTAGAGGCTAAATTACTGAGCCATTTTAATGAAATTAATTTTTATGAAATGGTAGAAATTATAACTATATATATATGGATCATATATACTTTGGATTTATCTCTTTCTATCTAATCATGGGAGAGGGATTTGTGTAAAATTCTCAGAAGGTCAATCATTACTTTGGTGATCTTTATCTTCTTTAGGCCATGCATAATTTCTGATTGGAAAGCTATGGTACTACACGACTAATGGGATATAGTCTAACTAGGATTAGTAATTATATCATTATACTCTAGTGTATGTATAAAATATGGGTTATAAATTCACAACCCCATTACAAAATCCTTGTGAGAAAGATTCCAAAATATACAGCCAATCCAGATGTTGACCTACTCTCTATAGGCCCATTCTCTAATGTGTAATATAAGTTTGAGATGAATTTCACTTAGATCATAAATTACCTCATCCTACATGTTAATATATTCTATTATGAAAATGTCATGTTTTTTATATGGATCACCTTCACTTATAGTGAGAAAAATTTCAATGAATTCTCTATCTTAGTGAACTATAACCAGTAATGTACATGATTTTGATTGGAATCCACCCTTTGAAAGGAATGAGTAAGTGATTGGATTTTATGGTAAGTAAAGGATGAGGATGAATAATGGCTAATATAGGGCTTAAAGGAATGTTTAGGTACTCTAGTCATCTCTTCCTTGGCTAGTTTGGTAGGGATCTATGTTGGTCTCTAGAGTGGTGGCAATTTATACTTGGATATTATAGTAACATTATTTGTGAAGGCCATAGGGAAGTGGATTAAAGGAAATGAAAAGTGGGATTATGGGTTTTAAAATGGTTTGAAAAATTATAATGGAATGGAAGTTTCAGAATGATTTGATAGAGAGACAATTTTAAGGAATTATGGAATGATTAGGTTGTTTGTGAATGTTTAGGATGCTAGGGAGTTTTTTAAATGTTACATTAGTGAGAGAGTGTTATCAAAGGATGATGAGATCTCATGGTAAACTTTCCATGAGAGCTCTATAAGTGGGTAAGATGACTTGTCATGTTAAATTTTAGGGTTAGAATTAACAAATTTCTAAGGCTTGAATGAATTATATTGTGATGTTTTTCCTTATGGAATTATCAATTAATTAAAACACCTATAAATCTATAGGGTTAAAGAGTGGTTTCACTATGTTATGAGAATTTATAGTGTGGTGATATGGTCTCTTTCTTAGTTAAAGTGTTACAGGGAACCCTTTGACACATAAGGGTGCTAATAAGCTTTGCTAAAAATTTAACTCTTAAAGAATAAAGGTGTGATAAAATTCTTCCAAGACGTGACAAAATTATTTCAATCATTTTTTATTAGTTTAAGTGAATATATATTTTTTGTTATTCAATCCTAGTTAAAGTTATGTTTATACTAATTCCAATTTATTTTTTCCATTGTGGTGTGATTATTTTCCCCACACCATTAATCAATTTTTTTTGGTAAAGTTCATAGGATGGTTTATATAGTTGTTTCATTATATGATTATTTTTATTATAATTATTCCATGTATTTCATGTGAATCCCTTAAATATATAGTAGGTGAGTATAAGAGAGTAACCAGAGTCTCTACTCTACTAAAATTTCTAACCTAATCTAAATGAATAAAAAAATAAAAAAATAAAATTTATATTAATTTATTCCAAATCATTACTTCATTTAAATTCCAGAGTTATATTTAAATTTGAGATCTTTATTCATACTTTAGAGAGATAATGTATCCCTCTTGGATAATTTCCATGAAAACCTTTAACCATTATCTATTTAATTTTAATGAGGTCTCATACTCCCTTTGGAATTTGATTTATCAGTGTAGATAAACTTTGATCACCATGAAAGATCATGAACACTATGACTTAAATTTCCTAGTAAACAATTTCAATCATGTTCTAGAAAAAAATACATTGTCTCTAGGTGAAAGCATTCATTGGTTGGTGATTGCATCGGAATTCACTGTTTCATTTTAACCCTTACACCACTGTGCTAAACTTGTTTTATATTGAAAATTATAGCTATAATAACAAATTTAATTCCATGTTTGAATCATTTATTTTGTGTTTATCACTGTTAAAAAGGTAAATGTAACTTGTTTTGATGATTCCATTGAAGGAGGAGGTGATTTGGAGGGCCCATAATGATGTCCAAGAAAAATGGGAGAAACTGCACAG
This sequence comes from Viscum album, assembly GCA_963277665.1. NCBI lineage: Eukaryota > Viridiplantae > Streptophyta > Magnoliopsida > Santalales > Viscaceae > Viscum > Viscum album. The sequence continues at coordinate 47,367,531 of OY728152.1, read as the reverse complement.
GATCCATGCACACCAGTGAACTCAAACGCATATTGAAACTAAACCGTGCATCCAAATGGGTTGAAATTTTTCAGTCAGGTCCAAAATTTAATAGGATACATTTAATATGAATTAACAAAAGCCTCATTAGGCCTCTAAGATGCCCAAACGACCTGATCTTTTCAGCACACCGAATCTGCACGATGTCAAAAGTGGTGTGTTGTGATATGTCCATATCTCAGGATCTAGTTATCCAAATTGTGCCAAACGTTCAATGGAGATATCCAAGAGGTGGGGATACAACTTTGTTATTTTCTTCAAAGTGAAATAAGGCTATTTGGATGTCGAAACCCATGTGACAAGTGGTTTTAAGAAATCTGTGTGCTCAAAACCACCTTCCCATTTTTCTATAAAATGGAACCTTGGGCTACTCAATTGTGAGTTCGAACCAGAAGTGAATATCCTCCATTTTGGAGTCCTAGAGGAGTATACTCCTCATCCTATAAGTTATGAAGGCCCCTATCCTCATAGGGGGATCAAATATGAAGGTGAAGTTCCACCCGAGCCTCCTCTTCCTCTCGATGGCGAGCTAAACGGTGGACGATCATTTTGAGGGAGCTACACACACTTGGGACGGAGTTACGGAACTATTTATTCTAATGGGTTTTTATAATTTGTGTGTTAAATATTTCAATTATTTCTTATCTTGACATGCTTCTCCTCTGAATGTATTTCTTTTGATATAATTAAGTGAAACACTTTTTATTTTAACACTGATTGGGTTGAAATTTCAAGTGGGAATCTTGGGTTTTTCCAATTGGACAAAACAAGTATCCTTTATCTCTCACACATATATAAGATTTAAGTATGATTTGGTATCCCTTGTTCTATAATTTAGAACCAAAACTTGAAAACATGATCATTGTGTCAAGGGTTGCTTCTTTGTGCATCGTTTTAAGGGGTAAGAGGGTAGTCAAGATCTTGACTACCTTTAACCAAAGAATTAAAAAAAACCTTGTGAAATTTTCCCAAAAATGAACTATCCAAGATGTGCAGTGAACTTGAAATTATCTCCTTATCTCATAATTCTAAAACACCAATTTTATTTATCAACTATTAAACTCTTTAATAAAGTTATTTTATTTTTAAAACTATTTTCAAAACCACCCCCTCTTAAGTGAATTTTATTAAAAATACACACTAAAAACCTATTAAAGCTCCTTGAAATATGACCTAGGGTCTTCCCTAGACTATAAATCAACTTTATAAATATAATTAATTTGACATGTGAGGACAACGTGGTCAAATTTTGGTGCCATTTCTGGGGAGCGCTTTGGTTTTTAGTGTGTGTTTTTGATAAGATTTTTGTAAATTTTGTTAATATTTATCTATTTTATATTATAACTCTACCTATATTTTTGTATTCTGATATATTTTTTAGGTTTGGTGTATGAAGCATTCTAATCTGGGATATTTACTTCCTTTTGAACCCGAACTGGAGAGGATCCTACGTTAGAGACACCGAGACATAGAATAGAACCCTTCAAAGGAGGACACACAAAACATTGACACTCTTCTTGTTCCTTACTCTTCTTCTTCTGAAACCAACATCAAAACTAAAATAAACTTGCATTACATGGATGAAAATAACTGGAAATTAAAAGAACTAACCTCGCCTGATGTTGATATCCAACCCACTTACATTCAAATGCAAGGTGAGGCACCCAATTTTGAACTAAAATCCGGTCTAATTCATTTATTACCAAGATTACATGGACTTACAGGAGAAGATCTGCATAAACAATTAAAAGAATATCATACTATATGTTCTATATTAAAACCTGCAAATGTGGATGAAGAATAAGTAAGGTTCAGAGCATTCCCATTTTCATTAGAAGACACCGCAAAAGACTGGATTTGTTATGTCAATTCACCAATAAGAGGTTGGGCGGACATGAAATGCCCTTTTCTTAAAAAATATTTCCTAGCCTCTCGAAATGAAACAATAAGGAAAGAAATTTGCAGGATAAGACAATCTCAATGGGAAACACTTCACGAATATTGGTAAAGATTTAAAAGATTATGTTCAAGTTATCCACACCACCAAATAAGTGATCAAATTTTAATTCAGTATTTTTATGGAGGGTTAATTCCAATTGATCGTAACAAGATTGATGTTTCTATAGGTGGTTCACTAGTAGATAAAACTCCAATAGTTACAAGAACCCTGATTGAGAACATGGCACAAAACACTCAATAATTCGGTACAAGGTGCAACGTACCCATTCGAGGTGTCCATGAGGTGAAAAGTAATGAATTTGAGAAGAAGATGGACACAAAGTTTGAGGGGGTAAGTACCCTTCTACGACAACTTTCTCTCTCCCAGGGGAAATCTCAATCTCTTCCTTCCATCCATTGTGGAATCTGCTCTTCTAACACCCATTATTCTGACCAATGCCCCTAATTGAGAGAAAATTCTGAGAGTTGTGAGGAAATCTTCCTAGGATTCCCCTATAACCAAACCTTTATAAAAGAACCATACTATCCATCCAACTTTGGGTGGAAAGAAAACTAATATTATAGGAAATGGGGGTATTCAAACCCGCCTCATCAACCATGGAACCAACAAGGTCAGAGTAGTCATCCACCACCAACACCAATAAATCCTCAACCACCCCAATGGACTTTCCAACAACCCCCTCCAAAACCTGATCCTAGACTAGAAGATATGATGAAACAAATGTATTCCAAAAATCTCTAATTCTAGAAAACCACCCAAGCATCCATACAAGACCCAAAACCCAATTAGGCCAACTAGCTAACTTGGTGGGGGAAATTCAAAGTCACGAGTTGGGTAAACTACCTTATCAACTAGTAGTTAACCATAGGGATAAGGGAAATATTAGTGCCATTACCCTTAAGTGTGGAACAAAACTTAAAAACCAAATGAATCCTCCATTAGAGTTATCCTCTCCTAATGAAACCTCCATCCCAACCATTGAAAATGTTCCAAATGTTGAAAAACCATATCTTGAGAGAAGCCCCTCTAAAGGAAAGAGCGTGTCTATTGATGAGTCACCTAACTGAACAATCCCTCTTTGATTTCCACAAAGGGCCACCCATCCTAGAAAAAAAGGAAACTAAACTTGATAAGGAAATATTGGAAACTTTCAAAAAAGTGCAGGTTAGCATTACTTTGATTGATGTCATGAAAAAAATTCCAAGATATTCCATGTTTCTAAAAGAGATGTGTACACACTGAAAGAGATTTCGAGGTGATGAGAAGGTATGTTTAGGGAGGAATGTCTCAGAATTCATAGAACCATCACTGCCTATGAAATGCAATGATCCTGGAACCTTCTCGATTCCATGAACCATAGGGGAGTATTCATTTTCCAATGCTATGCTTGATTTAGGTGCTTCTATAAATGTGATGCCTCACTCCGTTTACTCTTCATTGCAGTTTGTAGAATTGAAGACATCTAGGATTTTTGTTCAAATGGCCAACCGGAGTACCGCACACCCCTCTGGTGTGTTAGAAGATGTTCTTGTGTGGGTGAAAAATTTAATTTTTCTTGATGATTTTTATGTGATTAAAATGGAAGATGATATGATGAATAGACATGTCCTAATTATATTGGGGATTCCCTTCTTGAAAACCGCCAAAAAAATAATTAATGTTCATAATGGTATATTATCTATGGAGTTTGGTGGTGACATTGTCCACTTCAACATCCCTAATTCCATGAAGCACCCCTCATAAAAACATTCCTCTCTCTCTATTATTTCAATTGATGTACTTCCTTCCCCTGAAAAAACAAAATTTCTTTCACCTGATCCCCTTTCTGAGTTTTCTTCATTGATTGAAATTATAGGTAATGAATCATGCATTGATTATTATAGTGGTTTAGAAAAGTGTCATGCGTGTATATTAACTGATAATTTCTTGAACACCGAGGATCCAATTACCATCGATGATATTTCTAAGTTTGTAAATGCTAATTCCTCATTCGAGGATGATACCATTGAGTATTTAGATGAGAATAGTGATGTCTTACATCCACAAAAACTCCCATCAATCCAAAATCCACCTAAATTTGAACAGAAAAAACTGCATCAAGATTTAAAAGATTCATATCTTGATAATGGAAACAAGTTTCCCATCATCATTTCCAGATCACTCCCTCATAAGCATGAATTGTGACTTCTTGAACTTTTGAGGGAGTATAAATAAGATTTGGGATGGACACTTTCTAACATTTCTGGTATTATCCCATCAATTTGTACACATCGGATTTTATTAAATGATGATGCTAAACCAGTGAGGTAGGAACAATGTCGACTGAACCCAAACCTCCTAGAAGTTTTGAAAAAGGAGGTAACAAAATTATTGGCTGCTGGAATCATTTAGCCCATCTCTAACAACCAATGGGTCAGTCCTATTCAAGTCGTTCCTAAAAAACTTGCCTTAGAGTAATCAAAAATGAAAATAATGAATTGGTTCTAACTTGTATGAAGAATAGTTGGTGTGTCTGCATAGACTATTTCTGACTAAACCAACACATTTAGAAGAACCATTTCCATTTACTATTCATTGAAAAAATTCTAGAGAGGCTAGCTGGTAAGTCCCACTACTATTTCCCTGATGGGTATTCTGGATACTTTCAGATTCATATTTCTCCCAAGGATCAGGAAAATAAAACCTTCACTTGACCCTTTGTCACATTTTCAAATATGAGGATGCCATTTGGTCTATGCAATGCTCCAGGTACTTTCCAGCGATGCATGATCAGTATTTTTTCAGATTACCTAGAGAATTGGATGGAAGTATTCATAGATAATTTCACTGTTTATGGATATTCTTTTGATGAATGTTTTTGTAGTCTTTATTTAGTCTTACATTGCTATATTGAAAATAATCTTGTATTAAATTATGAGAAATTCCATTTTATAGTGCGACAAGGTATAGTTTTGGGACATTTCATTTCTGGGGATGGTATCCAAGTAGATAAATCAAAAGTGGATGTCATTTATTCCCTACTATTCCCTAAAAATGTATGGGATGTGTAGTCTTTCCTAGGTCATACTGGATTTTACCATCATTTCATTCGTGACTTTAGTAAGATTGCACCCCCCTCTCTCTGTTACTCCAAAAAGAAAAATAATTTGTTTTTGATAATGAATGTGAGGAAGATTTTAATAAGTTAAAATGGAGTCTCACGTCACCCTCTTAAATCCAACCACCTCGGTGGATTTACCATTTTAGATCATGTGTGATGACTCTAAATATGCAGTTGGGGCAGTCTTATCACATAGGTTTGATCAAGCTCCACATGTCATTGCCAATGCCTCTAGTACTTTGGACCCTGCCCAAGCAAACTACACCACAACTGAAAAATAATTCCTTCCCATTGTGTTTGCCTTGGAAAAATTCAGGTCATACCTTTTAGGGTCCAAATTTATTGTGTTCTCAGACCATGCATCCCTCTGGTTTCTCCTTAATAAACTAGAAGCCAAACCATGTCTCATTCGGTGGATGCTCCCCCTTCTGAAATTCAATTTAGAAATTAGAGATAAAAAAGCAGTAGAAAATTTGGCGGCTGACCATAACAGTAGGATCCACCCATCCTCGAACATCGAATCATCCCCCTGTATTCCTATAAACGATATGTTTCCCAATGAGCAATTGTACTGAGTAAAAGATGATATTCTTGGTATGATGAAAATGTAAATTATCTGGCAGCATCTTGTATTCCTGCTAATTTCAACAAAAACCAAGCCAGTCATCTAAAACATGAGTCCTGTTGGTACATTTGGGATGACCCCTACCTTTGGATCACCTGTAGTGATCAAGTCCTCAGGCGTTGTGTTCCCGATAGAGAGTTTTAGTCTGTCTATAGGTTCTTCCACACTCTTGCTTGTGGGGTCCACTTTGGTCCTCAATGGACTGGTTGCAAGGTCCTCGATTCTGGTCTCTTTTGGCCCGCATTGTTTCGGGATTCCCATGACTTTTGTAAATCTTTTCCTCACTGTCAAAGAATGCTGAATTTATCTAAAAGAAATGAGATTTCAAAAAAACCCTTTCTCTTCCATTATATTTTCAATTTTTGGGGCATTGAATTTATGGGACCATTCCCCAATTCATTTGGTAACCTATACATTCTCTTGGCAGTGGATTATGTTTCAAAATGGGTAAAGGAACAAGCTATAAGGATTGATGATTCTAAGGTAGTTGTAGAAATTTTGAGAACCCAAATCTTTTATAGGTTTGGCTTACCAAGGTTCATCATCAGTGACCAGGGTTCTCATTTCTGAAACCGAACAATGCAATCACTTTTGCGTCGGTATGGGGTCGGTCATAGAGTGTCCACTGCATATCACCCACAAACCAATGGTCAAGTTGAGGTTTCAAATGGAGAAGTAAAACAAATTCTTAAAAAAATGGTTCAACCTAATAGAAAATATTGGAGTCTTAGACTTGATGATTCCTTATGGGATTACTGTACTACTTTCAAAATTCCCATTGGAATGTCACCCTATTGGCTTGTGTTTGGAAAGAGTTGTCACTTTCCTATTGAGATTGAGCACCAGGCCTACTGGGCCATCAAACAATGAAATTCTAATATTTTTGGTGCAGGTGATCAAAGGAAGTTGCAGATTCAGAAGCTTGAGGAAATGAGAAGAGATGCATATGAGAACTCCATGATTTATAAGGAGAAAACCAAGGCTACCCACGCCCATATCATCCTTTATTGACAGTTCCGCATTGGGCATAAGGTCCTCCTCTACAATGCAAGGCTGAAGTTTCATCTAGGTAAGCTTTGTACCTACTAGTTTGGACCGTACACTGTTACTAACATCTATCCATTTGGGGTTTTCCAGGTTCAAAATGAAGAAACCAAGAAAAAACTCACTGTGAATGGGAAACGACTGAAGCGATTCCATGAATTCATTATAGAGTCCTCGATGGAGGAACTCCATGTTCAAGAATAAATCTATGAATGAAACTCACCAGATTTTATCCTTCCTTTCCAAATTCTCTTTTCTTACAGTTAGAAAACTGCACACTTTAGGTGTGGGGGGATGGGTATATTCCTGGGTTAGTTATGAATTTTCATCATCTTTCTTATTTTTCTCTTTTTAGATTGCTGATTTTTTTGTTACTTTCCCCCTTCCCTCCTAGAATATTACTTTTTTATGCCCACTTTATCATGGAAAATGATGCCCATTTAATCATGGAAGTAATTGAAAATGCATTTCGAATATCTGTATTTCCTGTTGTTTTGACATTCAAAAAATTATATGATGAAATGTGCATTTTAGCAAGAATTCAATACTTTGATGTGACTTTATTTTGAAATTTAGTTCTTTGTCGATGATATAAATGGTTGTATCATTTTGAAACCTTTTATTAGAATGGTGTCGTTTTTTGTGAATATTTTAAAGGAAAATTATGTCACTTAATCTCTCCACACATTTTTTTTCACCCAACTATGATGTGTGAAAATTTATTACTTAATGGAAGGTAAATATAAGTTAGGTTTATTTTTCTCTACTTTCCAAAATCATTTTTCCATTTGTTCATTCCTTATCCGATCTATTTCATTACTGTACTAGATTGACCTATGAGTGTGTACCTGTTATCTGACTATTGTATGCCCGATAAAAAACAAAAGAAAGGGTTGCATATTGGGAAGGTTAAAAACCACCCTTCCTTGAATTTTTATTTTGTTATAACTATTATAATTAGTGTCATGAGGAGATCAATGAAGAGTTGGGTGAAGAGTGTGAGATTTTTTCTAAGTGAAATTTTTAAAAAAAAGTAATAAATGATAGGAGTGATGAAATGTTCAACATATGGGGATATCTAGGTTATGATCTTATGGTTTGACTTCTGGTAATACTTAAGTGAGCGGGTTTTGAAATTTGATTGAAAAGGATGTGGGGAAAGTTTGGTGGAAAGGTTCTTGAAAGTATAAAATTATTAAAATAACTTATATTTACTTGATAGAAAGTGGAAAGAATAGCATGAAATGGTTTTCACACACACATGTGGAGAATTAGTGACATGATTAACTTTTAAACTATTTTCTTTGATTGGTATCATGCATCTCTTAAAATGTTATTTGGATACAATTTTTGAGACGTCTTTTTCAATGATCATTGAGAATAACTCATTGGTGTGTTTTTTTCTTTGATCACATTTCTATCATGAATTAAATTTTCATTGAATGTTAAATATTTATGAAGTTGGAAATATCTACATGCATAATTTCTGAAAATTTAACTTTTCCTAGGAGTGAAAGTGTTTAGGTTTGGGGGTGTGATTGCACCATGAGTCACTGTTTCATTTTCACCCTTACACCACTATCCTGAACTTATTTTATATTGAAAATTATAAAAATAATAACAAATTTAATTTCATGTTTGAATCATTTATTCTATGTTTATAACTTTTAAAAATGGAAATGTTACTTGTTTTGATGATTCCATTGCAGGAGGAGGTGATTTGGAGGGCCCATGTTGATGTCCAAGAAAAATGGGCCAAACTGCGCAAGATCCATGTACACTGGTGGACTCAACCACATATTTCAACCAAACCATGCATCCAAATGGGATGAAATTTTGTGGGACGTTCCAAATTTTTATGGGATACATTTCATATGAAGGAAGAGAAGCCCCATTCGGCCTCTACAATGCCCAAAATACCTGATATGTCCAGCACACCGAATCTGCATGAAGTAAAAAGTGGTGTGATGTGATCTGTCCATATCTCAGGAACTATTTGTCCAAATTGTTCCAAACGTTCGGTGGAGATAGAAAAGTGGTGGGGATACAAATTTTTTATTTTCTCAAAATCGAGATAAGGCTTTCTGGAGGTCGAAACCCATGTGACAAGTGGTTTTAAGAAATATGTGTGTTCAAAACCACCTTCTCATTTTCCTATAAAACGGAACCTTGGGATCCCCATTTGTGATTTCGAACCAGAAGTGAAGCTCTGCCATTTTGGAGTCCTATAGGAGTATCCTCCTCATCCTAGAAGTTCGGGAGGCCCCTATCCTCATAGAGTGATCAAATATGAAGGTGAAGTTCCACCCGAGCCTCCTCCTCCTCTAGATGGCGAGCTAAAAGGTGGACGATCATTTTGAGGGAGCTACACACACTTGGGAGGGAGTTCTGGCACTAGTTATTCTAATGGATTTGTATAATTTGTGTGTTAAATATTTCACTTATTTATTATCTTGACATGATTCTCTCCTGAATTTATTTCTTTTGATATAATTAAGTGAAACACTTTATTTTAACACCGATTGGGTTGAAATTTTAAGTGGGAATCTTGGGTTGTTTCGATTGGACAACATAATAATCCTTTATCTCTCACACATATATGTGATTTCAGTATTCTTTGGTAACCCTTTTTCCTATATTTGAGAACCAAACCTTGAAAACACGATCGTTGTGTCAAGGGTTGCTTCTTTGTGCATCGTTTTAAGGGTTAAGAGGGTAGTCAAGATCTTGAAAACCTTAAACCAAAGAATTAAACAACACCAAGTGTAATTTTCAGATAAATGAACTATCCAAGATGTTTAGTGAACTGGAAATTATCTCCTTATCTCATAATTCTAAAATCCCACTTTTATTTATCAACAATTAAACTCTTTAATGAAGTAATTTTATTTTTAAAACTGTTTTCAAAACCACCCCTTATTTAAGTGAATTTTATTAAAAATAAACACTAAAAACCTATTAACTCTCCTTGAGATACAACCTAGGGTCTTCCCTAGAATATACATAAACTTTATAAAAGGCAACCCATAGTGCAGATAATGTGCCTTACACTAATTTTTGAATTTTTGGAAGTGATGAATAAAAGTTCTAATATAGAAGGGGGAAAATGAGTGGTATTCCACCAAAATGTTAATGAAAATAGTTTCTACATACCATAGAATATTATCCCGAAATATATTTCAAAATGTTGGGGTTCTATCCTAAAAACAAAAATCATATCATGCTGGACAAATTACATTAATACTGAAAAGAGAAAGACTTATCTAAAGGTATTGGTTCTACAATAGATTTTGGAATTGAGATATTTATTACTGGAATAATATTAAAAAATTAAAAAATAGAGAAGTTATAAATAAATTGGAATTAAGGATATATAAATAATATAACCTTTTTCTATGAATAATTAGACCACATAGAAACGAAAGAATATTCTTATGAAGAGAAGATTTAAAATATTGAGGAACTTCTATGATTTCTACAATATTGGTGGTTAAATCTTTGATGGATGCTGGTATAATTGTTCTAGGTACCATAGGATTATATAAGATAAAAGAGAATTAACTCATTTTGAGATCAGGTGAATAAAGTAAGTGAATTATCACTCTGAGTAAAATCTATGAACAAAAATCTAAATCATCTTCCCCCGAGAAAAAAAAGAAAGATAGATGAGAAGGTGGTAAAACCTACTCAAAAGTGATGATTTTACTATGGAAACAGAGGATACATCATGGAACAATGAAATTTTTTTATGAATGACCTTAAAAATCAGAACAAGATGAATAGAAGAAAAGAATCCATCCAAGTGAGGGATGCTGGGGTTAGATTAGTGGTTGAAACTCCTAATAAAGAAGTAGATAAACTTTCCATGAAGGGAAAAGGAAAAATAATAAAGTGGTGTGTGGAAGGTGTAAGAGGGTAGGCCATATTACTATCATATTTATGACATGGGTGACTCAATAAAATGAATTATTTAAGAATATGTGGAAACTACCAATGATATTCAATTCAAAAACTGTTGTTTCAAAGATGGTATCCACACCCAAGGAGAAAGAAAAGCATGTTCCCAATGGTTGTCTAACCATATAGCTAAATCAGATAGATTTGGATAGAAATATCTAGAAATAAGAAAATAAAACAAGTTCTCTATTTACTCATGTTAATAAGAAACACTCAAATTAAGAATAAAATTGAATATAGAAAGAATACTATTCTACCCAAAGGTGGTTAGATATAGAAATACAAGTGTGAAAACATAAAGAAATATGAAGATGAATATCATGGGTTGGGTGGTCTCAATCCTTCTAATCTTTCCACAAATATGTTATATGATCCACCACACCCCATACTTGTTTGATGATTTTAAATGATTTTTGGGGAAGATGATGAAAGAAGGTGAGTGTTTCCTTAAGGGGGAGATCTAATAATGAATAAAGTTTCCATAGTTTTTCTATCATCTTGAATATAGAAATATGGAAATCCATTTAAAATATGAAATATTTGGTATGATTTTCATTCTCTAATGTTTTTTTGAACATGAAAATATTGTGTTTATTATGGGGGAGTTTTTATCTAACCAGTGGGGATTACCTGGTACTTGAAATATTTTGATTTATTTGTTCAAGTGAGCATAGGTTCTTGATTTTTTCTAAACAATTTTTATGTGAGACCCCCAAAAATTAAGAAAAAAATGGAATCACATGTTAAAATGTGGATAGATTTTTTTTCTAAACTTGTCACTCTTGTTTTTTACAAAGGGTTATCCATATAGACTTAGAGTTGATTTATTAATGGAGCTTTACTAAGGGAAATTTGATTCCAAGTCATTTTAGATGATAATATACTGATATTCATTTCTAATTATCACTTACCAATAGTTTGATGTGACACAAGATAAATTCCTTCTCTCTTTGAATTGATGTAAAAGTCAGCCACAGAGAAAGGGAATTCTATTTTTTTTTTCAAAAATGGAATTTAGATTTATAAATTTCATCTGGTATATAAATATTTGACCCTTTTCTCAAGAAGAACAAGATGATATCCATAATAAGGGAAGATTTTGTTAAAGTGTCCTGATGGTATTATTGAAGGGAGAGGAAGTTGTAGAATAACCTACCCATGGTTTACAACAAGGTGTATTAGTGGAAATTGGTATCATCTTTCATATGGTATCTAACATTGTTTGATAAGAAGAATTAAAAATTGATGAAGCCCTGACACATACCTATCTTGATAATTATGGAGATAAAAAAGTGACCCTTATATTAAGGGGAGAAGAATTTACTACCCTTTTCCTTAATTTTCAATTAGGGGGATAATAATGACATTGACTGTTGAAATAAATGTGGAATTGATAATAAATCCAAAATTGAAGATTGAAGTGCCTTTTGGGTTGATGGTTGTATTTTATATCACCTATTATTGGTTTCATTATCAAATTCATTATGAAAAGTTGTTGAAATGGGTGAAGGATTTAAGTATCCATCCAATAAATGAGGAATATGTGATTCCCATACAATATATGTAAAGAATAGTGAATATATTGATGCTTAGAATACCTGGATGGATAGATTCCTAACATCCCTATACACCAGTCGATTGAAAGAGATGGTCTTCTTATTCATAATAGGTGTTGAAAGAAAATAAGACTTTTCTTCAAAAGGATGAACAGAAGAGATACTATCTCCTAAACCTATGGATATAAATCCTATATGGGTGTGGAGAAAAAATATAAATTAGGTTTGAATCATGGAGGAGAGATAGATGAAAGAGGATCCCCATCTAAGGGGTACAAATCCTGTTGGATATTTCAATCTATATAGAAAGTGGATGTACACTCATGAATAAAGGTTAAAGTGGATAGAGATGCATCATGATTGATTGAAGATGATCCGAACCAGATCTAGACGTGATATTCATTGAAATACTTTAACATGAGTATTTCATAAGATTAAACACCTTATAAATGTATAATAAGGTGATGGGAATTATTATTGATATTCTAAAAATCATTTTAAAAATATTATAGAGGTTTTAAAGGTATTTATAAATGGTTGAGATTGGTTGGAATCAAAGTGGAGTAGGCATGACTTTTTTTGAAAAGAAGGATAGATAGCATTAATGACAAAGATCAGCATCCGTACATAAGAAAATCCATGGAGGGAAATTTTCCAGCCAGAGCTGGTTGTCATCGAAGGGGCCTGAGGCCACCAGCTGATGAGCTGCATTGTTTCCTTCCCTTTTGTTAAAGTAGAAGGTGTAGGAAGAAAAGCCTTGGAGAAGCGAGCGAATTCTCCTGATGATGAGGCCAAATGACTGGAGTCCTGCGTCGTTGTGGTTAATAGCATCAACCATAGTGATGAAGTCAGACTCAATGATGATATCAACCTATCCACGTTCCACAACGAGCATCATACCTGCAAGGATGGCCGAGGCCTCAGCAACTTCAGGTTCCCAGAAGGCATGATGTGATTCATATTTTGCTGCAATGATTTGCCCCAGGTGATTTCAGGCCAGGAGACTGAGAGCAAAAAGTCCATCCTTGGGGAGAGAAGCGTCCACATTAAGCTTGAGAGTCCCTTCCATTGGGGGGTTCCAATGTGGGGGACATGAGGGGGTTACACCTGGCATAGAGTGTTCTTCATGGTCCTTCTAGACCTCAATCCAAGAGATGGCCTGTTCAATCTAGAATTTGGGAGTTTTATGAATGTGGTGAAAACCATAATCGTTACGCCAGACCCAAATGATCCAGGCCAAGGTGCAAAGAGAACCAACCTTAACCAATGAAAGAGAGAAACACTAGAACATTAGAAGATCGTGGAGGTTAGAGTCAATGTCCAGAGAAGCATTTGAAACCGGGCCCCATAAATTCCAAATTTCCTTAGCTCCCGAGCAGTGAATGATGGCATGTAAAGGAGATTCTGGAATGTTCGAGCAGAAATGGAAGGACTCACCACTAGCCATATGTCGGTAAGCAAGAAGGATCATGGTAGGGAGAGTGCCCGTTCACACCTGCCACCAAAATTGGCGTATTTTTTGGGGGACGTTGAGCTTCCAAAGCAATTTCCATGGTCCCTCCTCCCAGTCAATAGTGTGCATGCCAAGAGCCAATCTGTACCCCGATCTCACCGTGTATTCGCCTGAAATGTCATTTGTCCAGAAATGATGGTCGGGGCCTGCATCGGGGACCCAGGGGATGCTCAGGATTATTCTTCGGTCTCTTTCGTTAAACCATCCATGAATCTTTTCCAAACACCACCCCGAGCCCTGGTCTGAAAGGAGGCAGTTGACAGTGGCATATTCAAGACCTGGTTGGGCGGGAGATGTATCCCTCATACCATCCTTATCGACAAGCCAGGGATCGGTCTAGATGTTGACAGATGAGCCATTCCAAATCCTCCAGCCCAACCCTTTTTTCCAGGAGATTAGGGGCCCCCCAAATGATTCTCCAGAGGAAGCTAGGTCGAGCGCCAAGAGAGAAACCAAGGAAATCCGTGTGCAAAAAGTATTTAGCTCGGAGTACCCGCGCACAGAGAGAAGATGGGTGATTAATGAGGCACCATCCTTGATTGGCAAACAATGCATCATTGAAGAGAAGAAGATTCCAGAATCCCATCCCTCCCTCTGACTTGGGTGTGCAGAGTTTCTCCCAGGCCATCCAGTGGGGTCTATTCCTTCAATCATTTTTCCCCCACCAGAAGTTGGTAGTATGTGAATGGATCTGATTGATGATAGCCGCTGGTAGCATAAACAGTGACATAAAATAGCTGGGGATAGGGGTTTCTTTGCCAGCTTTGGAGATGCATTTTGGGGTCCATCCTTGAATTTTTTTCTCAATCCTATCCACCATAGCAGCAAAGATTTCTTTTTTGGACCGGCCAATCACCGTGGGAATCCCGAGATACTTCTGATGTTTGTCTAGATTCCTTGAACATTAATTACATTGTAGGAAAATTATTTCATAGCTAAATCCATGTTTCCAAAGTCACTTCATTTTCAAAAGTTTCTTACATTAAGATCCACATACATGAATATATATAGATAGCCGAATAACCCACATATTCAGATCTACATTTCAAAAATTATCCTTATATCAAAATTCAGAACTATGTATGTAAATGAAGATCTATGTATCTGAATGAAGTGACATAGTTGAATTTATTATATATAGTATTTCCATGGCATATCTGAACTTCATGTAGCCAAATTATGTTGTGTATCCAAATTCAGATCCATACATGCAAATGAAGACTCATGTTGGTGAATTTTCATAGGAGAACCACATATCTAAATTCTAATATATAAAGCACTGAACAAGGGAATTATTTGCCTATATGAATCTATGTATATGATCTAAAATTCATATTTCCAAATTTCGCTTATATATTGGGTGAAAATTATAGACTTTCATATTTATAAAATCTAAAGATGGAATGATTTGGGATGTTGAAGAATCTATTAAAGCATGGTTTAAACATAAAAAACCTATAAATGCTGTGTGATATAATAATGAGAAGAAATAGGAGTTGATATTCAACCATGGTAAAGGTAATATTGAGGAAATATGAAAAGAGGAGTTTATAGAATTTTTGAATTCTACAGAAATATATATCATTCGATGATGAAGTTTTTCTTTATTGTTCAGAATATAACGATTCTTATAGAATCCATGATCTGAGCATGTTTATAGGAATACTGAATGAAGATGACCACTTGATATATTTCTTGAAGAACAAAATAGAGTTAACATGTTTTCCAGAATAATTTAGATGAAGTTCCATCGAACGTTAAGCTGTTATTCACTAAATCCTACATTAGGTTGATCCATGGTTATTTGAGTGTATGTGAGTATTTGATATTGAAGTTTGGTAATTTTCCAAATAATTGGGAATTGAGAATAACTAATGTGTGCTACCAATAATGAATATGAGTTCCATATCACATCTATTTGCTATATTTTTTATACAGTTTTAGAAATTTGATGTTTGCATTATCAATGGAGATATTTTAAGGAAGAATAGTCCAAGACTTCTATCAATATTTTTTAAAAATATTAGCATATAAGTTTCAAAGACAAGAAGAAATAAATGAGGGTATTTTAAGAATATCCTTTGAGTTGAAAAAGAATAACACATGCAATTATGGGAACCCAAAAGGGGTATTCTGTTATTGTGATTTTGATATGGTTACTGATTTCCCCCTAAAAATACCATTTATGGGATGGAAAATTAACACAAAATTTTATGTATCTTCCCATGGATGTGTAAAGGTGTGAATCACCAGGAGGAAGAAATATAAAAAGAAGATGCATCCACTGCTGCTGTGTATGAGGAATCTATGAGTATATGAGAGAAGATAATATTTCAAATAATAAGAGTTTAAGAATCTATTACATGATGCCGAAAAATGAGGAGATAAAGAATAATCTATATGTCATTATAATATCTATTTGATAGTGATGAAGTGTTGAGAAAAAGAAGATCCTATGACACTCTTTGTTGGAGAATTTTTCTAAGGAGCTTTTGGGTTTGAATATCACAAGATCTCATTGAGTGAGACAATAGGTGAATAGTTTCAAATTTTTTGTGAATTTGAGTTATGAGAAGTGATAAATTTGATAAGTGTTCTTAAAGTCATACTATAATTTAAAGAAGATGCTTGTCAGAAGATTAAGATAAGTCTTATTGATACAAAGACATCCTATATGAAGCTACTGATCTACTTATAATGAAGAACTTCAAGGGAGAACTTACATATACATGGTGGGACTCTATAGAACCTGTGTGACTCATGGTATGAAATAATAGAACCATGTGACTCTACGAATAGAATGGTAATATATTGAATATGTCCAGTGAGAATCTAGTAATTTAAGTCCAATGAGAAGTAGTAAAGTGGGTGGTGAGACTCTTTCCAAGAGAAGAGTAGCAAGAATCTAATTTTTTAGTGTGTTAATCACCATCTTCTTATAATTAAATGATACTAATTATAGTGGAGAATTATTAATTGGGGATCATAACCAATAAAGGTAGAGAGCGGGTCTTTATACTAAACCTTGTAAAAATCATTAGGTTATTGTGACTTGATTTATTTTATTATTAGAGTGTGGTTATGTGACACAAGATAAATTTGATTGAGACTGAATAAGTCTAGGAGGTTTAATTTAAAATTAAATAAATTCATAAATATTTTAAGTGACCAATTATTCACCCCTCCCCTATCAGTGGTTCATCAGTACCCTATACATTTCAAGTGGTATTAAAGGGAAATTTACCTATAAAAATATTTGAATGAAGTGTGAATTTGAGATTCTTAAAGAGGATCCTCTGATCAATAATTCATCCTCTACATCTATTAAAGTTGATATGAGATTTTAATCTAAGGCATTTAATAAAGGATGAAGAAAGTGGAAATGAATATATGAAATGGGAATAGAGTAAAATGCTAGTACTTCTACCAAAATTATAATGAATGGGTTTTTATGTCTTAGAGAAAATTTTCCTCCAAAAAATACTAGAATATTGTAGTTTTAGCCCAAAAATATCAATCATGTCATGCTAAATAACCTAAATCTATAGTGAAAAGAACAAGACTTATTGGAATGAATTGGTGCTACTAGAGATTTTAATACTAGGATATTGATTGCTGGAATAATATGGAAGCATGCGGAAATCAGAGAATCCCTAAATCTAGGGGGACAAATTCTATAGAAAGAAGACAACCTACTAATTTGAATAATTAGACCTCATAGAAACCAAAGAATCTACATATAAATAATAGATTTTAAAACTTTAGTAACATCTATGATTTCTAAAAGATTTTTGTTCATAACTATGATGGATACCAGTACAAATAATCCAGGTATGATATATTTATATAAGAGTAAAGAGAACAACTTCAATATGAAATGTAGGTGAATAGAGTAAGTGAATTGGCCTTGGGAGTAAAATATGTGTAAATAAAAAAAGAATCATCTTCTCCTAAGAAGAAATAATTGATAGATTAGAAGGAGGTAAAACCTAATAGAAACAGATTCTTCTACTATGAAAATAGAGTCCACATCATAGAACCAAGAAAAATGTTCATGAATGATAAGAAAAATTGGAGAAAGTTGGATATAATAAAATAATCCATATAATTGAGGGATTATAGGATTGGATTAGTGGTTGACACGCCCAGTGAAGAGGTGGAGAAACTACCCAATAAGGGAAAAAGGAAAAACTAATAAATTAGTATGGTAAAGGTGAAATAAGGTGGGCTAGAGTTCTATCAGTTATATGACACAAATTTCAAAAAAACATGAATTATTGAAGAATAATGGAAAACACCCATGAGATTCAAAAAATATTATTTCAAATAAGGTCTCAACACCCAAGTATAAAGTGGAGTATATTCCCAAATTTTGTCTTACCATATGATAAAATTAGTTGGAGTTTGATGTAAATCTACAGAAAGAAGAAAATACAATATTTGATCTATTTTCTAAAGTTAAGAAGACCACTCCAACTAAGAA
Source organism: Viscum album (assembly GCA_963277665.1). Lineage (NCBI taxonomy): Eukaryota > Viridiplantae > Streptophyta > Magnoliopsida > Santalales > Viscaceae > Viscum > Viscum album. The sequence goes on along the minus strand of OY728152.1, from coordinate 47,349,254 downwards.
TAAAAGTGAATATGGAAAGAATACTATGTTTCCTAAATGAGGAATGACTTGAAAATCCAAGGATGAGAGCATGAATAATGCTATATATGAATGTCATGGATTTGGAAATAAGTCTCAATAATATTTCTCATACTGAGGAGATTCAATGAGATTCACCACCCTGTATATTTTTTATGATATTTAAATGATCTGTATAGAAGATGGTGAAAGTAGGAGATTATTCTATCGAGGATGATCTCTAATAATGAATAAATATACTAGAATATTTCTCTTGGATTAAATCAAGAAATCTGTATGGTCTCTTAAAATTTGAAGGATGATATATGATTTTCATTCTACCATGTTTATTTTAACATGAATATATTTTTTTATCAAGGGGAAGTGCTCATCTAAAAATAGATGATGACCTGACACTTGGAATCTTTTGATTAATTTTTTAAATTGAGTGTAAGTTCCTGATTGTTTCCAAAAAAATCAGTACGTGCTACCATTAAAAATTAAGAAAGAAAAAAAGGTATCACATGTGAAAATGTGGATGACTTTATTGTCCAAACTTTCAAATATTTGTTTTCTACAATGGGATACCTTATGTATACATAGAGTTCATATGTTTATTGTACATTACTATGATAAATGTTATTATAATTAATTTAAGATGATGCATTTCTAATCCTTATTTATGGTTTCCACTTACCAATTGGGAGCTATGAAATGAGCTAAATTCATTATCTCATGGAATTATTAGAGAAGTTGGCTACTGAGAAAGGGGATTCCATGTTTTTTTTCAAAAATGGAAATTGGATTTATAAATTTCAGTTGGTATCTACAAATTCCACCCATTTATCAAGAATAAAAAACTATGATCCATAATAAGAGAAGATGTTGTTAATTTATCTCAATTGTATTATTGAAGGGAGAGGAAGTTATCGAAGAACCTCCACATGGTTTACAAAAAGTGGTATTAATTGAAATATCAATGGTTATATCAATCAATATCATATTTCAATTGGTATCATCTTTAATGTGGTATCAAAAATTGTTTGGGGAGAAGAATTAAAAATTGAGGAAGCCCTCCCACATACCTATATTGATAATTACAAGGAGTGAAAAGTGTCCCATTAATTAAGGGGTAGAATAATTTCCTCCCATTTGAATTCATTTTCAACTAAGGGGAGAATAATGAAATTGACTATTGGAAAAAATTTAAAATTGCTAAAAAATACAAAGGGATAGATTTAAATTCCTTTTGGGTTGATGGTTCTATTTGCTGTCACCTATCATTGGTTTAATTATCATTGTCATTATGAAATGGTGATTAAATGGGTGATGGATCGAAGTATCCACCCAATTAATAATAAAGAGTTTCTACCCATACACTATAGGTAAAGAAAAGTAAATACATGGTTACTTGGAATACCCAGCTGGATAGATTCCTAGGATCTCTATACATCAATCGATTAAAAGAGACTTTATTCATGTTCATGAAAAGTGGTGAAGGTAAAGATTCCTTATCTTCAATAGGTTGAATGAGATATCTCTAGCTGTTGAACCTGTCACGAACCAGCCCGAGTCAACCCTGAATCAGTCACCTAGGCCAGCCCGTGACAAGTCCTGAGAGGTGTTCCCAATCCTCCCAGGATGGCAACAATCACTGAGGGCATCTATAGAGTACAAAAGGTAATAATTTTTCCCAAATATAAACAATCAAACAAATAACGGAAAGAAATGGACAACCCAAAATACATTTACATAAAAGTCGAACTGAACATTATTTGTATAAGAAATTGAAAGTACAACTAAAAAAACAACTCAAATGACCAAACCTGATAAACAACTAACTCCATGTGACCCCTCTGGTCACTCTCCGAAACAATGATCACATGTCGCCCAAGGTGATCGAACTCAAGCGGAAACCTGCACAAGGGATAAAAAAAAGAAGACTATAAGTGTGAGTATTAAAACTCAGTAGGTTAGTCCGATATTCTATTACCAATGCACATACTTTAAAATAAAAGAAAAATCAATTTCATTTTTTAAATAAAATATATAAAGGCATTTTTTCCAAATGAGGTCCCATGCTATAAAAAATTACCAGGTAAAAACTTTCATGTTTTATAAACAAGAATGCTAGTAGCAATTTTCAAAGTGGTGCAACTTCAAAATGAAAATAGTTTTCAAGAGGGATGATTTATAGAATGTAAAATTTTAAATAAATCACACACACTACTAAATTTACCAAACAAACACACCATATGCCGATGGTGAGTACAAAATAGCAAATGAGCACAAGTCAGGGGAACACCCGTAGGCACTAGTCAGTTGTGAGCCCCAGGTACCTCGTATCTCGGTGAAAGTAACCACAGTAAATATCCATTCTCGTGCAAAAGAGCCACTAGTAGGGATAAAACCCATAACCTAGTGGTACCCAAACAACATCATCATCATAGTTTATTTAGTGTTGTCATCGTCAAACTTGCAACTTAAAAAATGGGCTAAACCCCACAAGATCACTAGCATACTAGTACAGGTCTGCCGACCTAGATACCCGAGATTCCCTTTAGTTCTCAATCAAGTTACACATATTATCAAATAAAATTTTCATATAAAAATTCTATTACCAAAACATAAACACAAAAACATCTCACAAACATGCTTCACATTTCTTTCACGAATCAATAAACCACTAAAAAGTTTCATAAAGCAATTTCAAGTAGTATAACGAGGCCTTGCACATAAAATCCATTAAAAAATAATCTTTTAAGAAAAAAACCCATAAATAACATATCAAACCAGATTTGGAATCCCTGAAACCAATTAATAAATCAATCTCATGGACCATAAATGGCCCCAAAAGATAGAACATGAAATACACATGGAAACCATTTTTACAAAAAAATCCCAAACAGGCCTTTAAGCCTTTCTCAAAATTAACATTTAACAAAGGTATTCATTTAAATTTTATTACCGATGTGTATAAACACCATTTAAAATAGAAAAAAACATTCATAAATCCCTTAAAACACTTATGTTACATATTCAATACAGAACCATCTTCATAAGGATGTGAAACATGCCATTTTCCGGCAACTCGGGCCAAAACATGTTGTAAACAAAAACCCATTTGTTTGTAAAAAAAATCCAAATTGGAAATCAATATAAGGAACAATAAATAATATTTTTCATTATTCCAATGCATTTATAAATCCAAAAAAATAATTTTCAAATCACACTTAACACATAAAATCCAACCGAGCAATTTACCGAACACATGACTTGCACTTTTAAACAAAACAATTTATTTTAAGCACTTGACATGGAATAAAACACCAATTGCAGGTCATATTTTATTAAATATACTATAACATGTTAAAAATACCATAAAAAAGGTTCTAAACCTCACAAAACAAGTGCGAAAGATAACAAAGCATTTAAACAAACACGTGATGTGAACTTTTATGAAAAAACAACACTACCTTTCACAAAACAAAACTTAAAAAAACCATTTTGCACACCAAGAAAATTATAAAAAGGATTAAAAACAGTAATAAACACATATATAAGGTGGGAAAAATTATAAAATGATGAAACTTAAATGATAAAGGCTTGTTCAAGGGATATCCTACCTCAAATCCTTGGCGTAATGGAAACACACACCCAATATCACCATCTGAGGGTTTATAAACCCTAAAACAATGAAAAACAGTCCCAAACGAACAAAAAACCCATAAAAAATCATGGGATAATATAAAAATAGGTCTAGAATGAATATAGGAGAATATAAAACTAAGAAATAATGAAAGTTGGAAGAAGAGGGAGGAGAAATGAGAAGGAATATCACCTTAGAAACCGGAAAACTCTTCATCTTTCCTTAAATATGAACCCATAGAGGAAAGGTAATGGATTGAAACTACTTGTAGAGGCTCATAAGGTCTAGAAGAAACAGGGTAAAAAGATTTTTTACAAATAGATAACTAATTGAATGATTTATGAATAAGACAAAATACCTTTGGCAAATCTGGAGGATTTGAGAACCATTGAAAATATTTGCCCTAATCCGAGACACGATGATCTCCAAAGAGATAAAATGGAACATGGGGGTGCGCATAGGGTTATTGGAATCAATTGGGAGGTGCAAAAGCAAAAAATTATAAAAATGTGAATATGATATAAAAGAAACAAATTATTGTTTTAAAACTGGAAATGAGCCCTCGACCTGGTCCAATACCTGAATAAATAACACAAATTCACCTTGCTTATGAATTTATAATGGTTCCAAAAGGATATGGTAGTTTTAATATGTCAGTTTAAGCCAAGTAGGAAGTGTAATGAGTGATATTTTTTGAAAAATGAATGATTTATAGAAGAAACAAATTTGGTTGTAAATCTGGAAATGAGCTCATGGTTGGTCCAAATCATGAAGTAACCACCATTTCTCCCAAATATTCTAAACAAGAAATGGGGAACCCAAATTAGGGTGATTATAAATATATGAAACTTCAAAAATCAACATTAATCTCACTAAATACCTATGAAAATTATTGTGATTTTCAATGAACCGGATCAAAACAAAGACATGAAAAACTGAGTGTGACAATTCTCCCCACCATTAAAGTTTTCGGCCTCCGGAAATCCACAACACATTCCAGTTGATTGATCAGCACATAAGGATTCATTATCTATATGGTCCAGCCTCCAAATAAAATGACACACCATCCACCATTAATGGATCTTAAGCCTCTTACCTCAACCAAAATACCAAATCTCAACCACTTCCCAAGAATCAATTGAAAGATCGAGTCACTACCTCCACAACCAAACCAAGAACCTGGTTATTGGGCCTTCTACCAATGAACCCAAAAATCACCCAAACTAAAGAGAACTCACGAAAACCAAAGATTCTAGGGGATTACAGAATGGACTCCCCACCATTAAAAAAACTATCACTAGATATGTTCTTAGGAAGAAAATTCAACGAGACCCGTGGTGGGTCTTTCCACCATTAGAACTCAACTAGCAACGAACAAAAAAGAATTCAACATTAACTAGAATTGGACCTCACTTTCTCAAGTCCAACAAAAATATCCCACAACAACCTACCAACCCAATTTAATAGGGTTATAACATGAACATTTAAACTACCCACTCTCGAACGGAGGGTATAAGAACTGAGCCAACACTTTCGGCACAGATCAAAACCCCCACCACTCAGGGCAAGGAGGGAAGGGGACCCAATCATTGGGCCAATAAAACCACAAAAGAAATAGATGAACCATCCAACACCCTCCATCTATGAACAGGTAATACCAAGACTACACCCAAGTTACACAGGCGGTCCACACATGTACATTGATCAGAAACCCACATCCATGAAGGCCTAACCATAGACACCGTGTGAGGGGTCATTCCACCACTCTCATTATGACAAGAGGAAATTAACAGTGATGAGGAACCATAATATAGACATAAAAAATACCTTACCACAATGGTGGAGGTAGGAGACTAGTTGATATCCCCACACCTCTAGCGATTTTCTGAATGTGTGAAAAGCTTCACTCCAAGGCCTATGGTTGGAGCCCTGATGTTTGAAGCATCTGCTACACTGCAGTCAGGAGCTACGAATCAAATTATCTCATGAAATGAACTAGCTCAAAAAAACACCAATACCCAACATAGACAGAGGGATACACACCAACATTCTAACTTACATAGAATGAGGAGTAAAATGAACAAGGAACATGGTGAAACACACCAAGAATCACTGAACACAACCGTTATAACCAATAGAATCATCATAAAAGGAAGGCACTATAAATAGATCCCAAAGTGCTCTCTATTTAAACAAATGGGATGTGGAATTATTTGAAGAGGTGGATTTATATTGTAAAACATGAGAAAGAATCCTTAGGTTGATCAACTGGAAATCTTGCAAACAGAGAACTATTTGGGACCACATCACAACATCCAAAAAATCTTTAGAAACCCACTGAACAACACTCCAAAACCAAGAGACCAATAATATCCCATCTTGAGACACATCTAGTGTATGAATTCCAAATAAAAAGGAATCATACTGAATAAACAACTCTTCTAAGACATAGAAAAAAACTAGCCACATAAACATTAGTTTATAAATAAATGCCACAATTTTTTAGCTCAAAACACTTTTGAAAAAACAAACTAACTTGGTGGATTTCCACATTCACCAATGATATTTAATCAAGTCTCACTCACATACACATTTACATGCTACCCTAGTCACCCAACCACCATTTTATATTGGAAATCCTTCTAGATATCAATAAAACCATGCATGTGAGAACCGATGAAAACACAAATGGATAAAACAAAACAACATCATTCCAAAAATCATGTACCTTCCAAAGTAACACTTACCACCAAGTCAAAAACCCTTTTCAGATTTCAGAAAACAATCCAAACTTCATCAAGACCCATTTTCTTAAAAGCCTACCCCTTTTCATTTTTATCAAATTTTAAAATATCCAAGCTACTCCAAACAACCACTTCCCATTTTCTAAAATTCAGTAAGGTATATTTTTATAATATGATGGCCATTGAGACTAATACCCTATCTTGGAAAACATTAATTGATCAAAACCAATTTCCAAAACCAATTCATCAGATTCAAACACTTTTCAACATCCCAAAACACCCCATTTAAAACAAATATTTAGAATCAAATTAAAATGATTCACACTTTCAAAACATTTTATTTCAACAAATCACATGTCTATATTAGGGAAAATCAAATCCTATTAAATCATCTCCACTTCCTCTTTTTTTTTCACAAAAACAAAACCTTCCAAAACCATTCTTATATTTAATTTTTGAAAACCCCCTTTTGAAATTTTCAAAATCCAATCCTTCCTTTAAAACCCATTTCCACCATTCTCACACAAGGATTTTCAAAACAAAAATTCAGAATTCAAGAAAGGTCCAAGAGACCCAAAAAAGGGAACTGGTGTCAGCGGGTGACATGACCATATGGTTGGTGGCCATATGTAAAAGACAAAACCAACACGAAGAGACTTATTAGGACCATGATCCAGCTCCACATGGCTTTCCATGCCCTGTGAGCTCATGTAGGCCATTATTTGGGCTCCCCAAGTAATATCCCAACACAAAACAATCAACAAGAACAAAGGACACTAATAAAACTGGACATCTCGTGGAAACCCAAGGATCAGAACAAGAAAGAGTTCGTGACACTCTTCCTGCAAATAACCCTAAATTCCCAAAAATACTACTCCATCTACCTTGACATCCCCCAAATAACAAGGGTTATCTAAAAAAGAAGGCCTGATAAGAGCCTACCTCCTTTGATACCATTTTGTCCTAAACTAGCCGAAGTCGACCCTGATACCGCCACCTAGGCCAGCCTACTACAAGTACCAAGAGGCATTCCTGTTCATCTCTAGATGGAGACAATCACCAAGGGTCACAAAATAGTACACAAGGGAACAATTTTTACCAAATATAAACAATCAAAAAAATAGCAGAAAGAAATGGACAACCCAAAATACATTTACATAAAAATTGAACTGAACCTTATTTGTACAAGAAACTGAAAGTAAAACTAAAACAACAACTCAAATGACCAAACATGATAACCAACTAACTCCATGTGACCCCTATGGTCACTATCCAACCCAATGATCACATGTTTCCTAAGGAGATCTAACTAAAGCTGAAACCTGCATAAGGACTAAAAACAGAAGAAGAGTATAAGTGTGAGTATTAAAACTCAGAAGGTTAGACCGATATTCTATTCCCAATGCACATACTTTAAAATAAAAGAAACATAAATTTCAAGTTTTAAATACAATACATAAAGGTATGTTTTCCAAATGAGGTCCCATGCTATAAAAAAATACGAGACAAAAACTTTCATATTTTATAAACAAGAATGCTAGAAAATTTTTTCAAAGAGTCAAAACTTCAAAATGAAAATAGTTTTCAATAGGGATTATTTAAAGATTGTACACTTGTAAATAAATTACACACAATGCTGAATTTACCAACCAAACACATCGTATGCTGATAATGGGTATAAAATAGCCAATGCACATAAGTCATGTGAACACCCCTAGGGACTAGTTAGTTGTAAGCCCTAGGTACCTCGTATCTCGGTGAAAGTAACCAAAATAAATATCTGTTCTCGTGAACACAAGACACTATTAGGGAGGATACCCATAACCTAGTGGTCCCCCAACAACATCATCATCATAGTTTAGTTAGTGTTGTCATCTTCAAACTTGCTACGTGAAACAGGGGCCAAACCCCACGAGATCACTAGCATACTAGTACACGTCCGCCCACCCAAATACTCGGGATTCCTTGTAGTTATCAATCAAGTTACACATATTATAAAATAAAATTTTCACATAAAAATTACATTACCAAACCATAAACATAAAACAGCCAGCAAACATGCTTCAATTTTTTTTTACGAATCAATAAACCACTAAAAATTTTCGTAAAACAATTTCAAGGAGTATAATGAGGAATTGCACATAAAATCCATTCAAAAATGATATTTTAAGGACAAAAACCCATCAATAACATATAAAACTATATTTTAAATCCCCCAAACTAGTTAATAAATCAATTTCATGGACCATAAAATGGCCCCAAAATACAGAACATGAAATACACATGGAAACCAATTTTTACAAAAAAATGCCAAACGAGCCTTTAAGACTTTCTCTAAACTAACATTTGAAAAAGGTATGTATTTAAATTTTATCGAGTAGGTTTATAAAAATAAATTACAGCATCAAAACACATTCATAAATACCTTAAAAAAATCAGGTTACATATTCAAAACACAACCATTTTCATAAGGATGTGAAACCGGCCATTTTTCGGCAACTCGAGACAAAACATGTTGCAAAACAAACCCCATTGTTTTTGTAAAACCAAATAAAAATTGGAAATAAATAGAAGGAACCAAAAATACCATTTTTCATACTTAAAATTAATTTATAAATCCAAAGAAATAATTTTTAAATCACACTTAACACATAAAAACCAACTGGGTAATTTACCAAACACATGACATGTACTTAAAAAAACAATTTATTTTAAGCACTTGACAAGGAATAAAACACCAGTTGCATGGAATATTTTTTTAAAGATACTGGAACATGTTAAAAATACCATAAAACAGGTTCTAAACCTCAAAAATTAGGTGTGAAAGATAATAGATCATTTAAACAAAAACTTGGTGTACACTTTTATGACAAAAAAACATTACCTTTTACCAAACAGAGATAAAAAAAAACCATTTTTCACACCAAGAAAATTATCAAAAGGCTGAAAAATAGTAATAAACATATATATCATTTGTTAAAAATAAGAAAATGATGAAACTTAAATGATAAAGGCATGTACAATGGATATCCTACATCAAATCCTTGGCGTAATGGAAACACATACCCAATATCACCATATGAGGGTTAATAAACTCTAAGACTATGAATAATAGCCCCAAATAAACAAAAACCCCATAAAAAATCATGGGATAATAGAACAATAGGTCAATAATGACTATAAGAGAATATAAAACCAAGAAATAATGAAAGGAGGAAGAAGAGGGAGGAGAAATGAGAAGGAATCTCACCTTTGAAACCAGAAAACTCTTCATCTTCCCCTAGATATGCACCCATAGAGGAAAGTGAATGGCTTGAAACTCCTTGGAGTGGATCCTATGGTCTGGAATAACCAGGGGAAGAATATTTGTGGCAAAAAGATAACCAATTGAATGATTTATGAATAATACAAAATACCTTTGGAAAATATGGAAGGTTTGAGAACCATTGAGAATAGTTTCCCTAATACGACACAATATTAGACAAACATGGGGGGTGATCCTGGTGTTCATGGTCTTGAGTGGGAGGTGGAGTCACCGAAAATTATAAAATGATGAATATGATATAAACGAAACAAATTATTTTTTTAAAACAAAAAATGGGCCCTCATCTTGGCCCAATACCTGAATAAATAATCCCACTTTACCATGATTATGAATTTATAAGGGGTCCAAAAGGATATGGTAGTTTTAATATGTAAGTGGAGGCCAAGTGAGAAGTATAATGAGTGAAAAATGTTGAAAAATGAATGAGTTATAAAAGAAACAAATTTGGTTTATAAATTTGGAAATGGGCTCACAGTTGGCCCAAATTATGAAGTAACCACCCTTTCTCCAAAAACTCCTGAACAAGAAACGGGGAACTCAAATTAGGGTGATTATACATAGATGAAACTTCAAAATACAAAATTCATCTCACCCAAGATCCTAGAAAAGGATCAATATTTCCAATGAACCAGATTAAAATAATGAAAAGAAAAACCGGGTGTGACCGAACCTATATCTAGAAATTTGGTATGGTTATGGAGAAGATGTATAAATTAGGTTCAAAGAGTTGAGGAGAGATAACTAAAAGAAGGGTCCTATCCAAGGATCACAAATCTTGTTGGTATTTTCATTCTATACAGATAGTGTACACATTCTTGGATAAAGGTTTAAATAGATAGATATGGCTCAAGATTGATTGAATAAGAGTCACACATGATCTAAAAGATAGATGCATTCAAATTATTTAACTTGAGTATTTCATATGTTGAAACAAATCCAAAATTCATAATACAGAGTTAGGAATTATTCTAGTATTTCCAATAATCATTTAAATAAGTTTCAAGATTATCTGAATGTGTTTATAAATGATTAAGATCTGTTGGAATTGAAGTGGATAAGGCTTGTTTAAAAAAGGAATTAAATATGAAAAAAAGGATAAGTCCAGATTTAATGCATGAAAATTCTAGTGTAGGAAAATTATTACATTGCCTAATCCATATAGTTAATGTCACTGTTTATGAAAAAAGTTTCTCACGTGGAGATCCACACATGTGAAAAGAGAGATGTAGCCAAATAACATAGATCAGAAATTTACATAGCCAAAATTAGTTGTGCATCCAAATTCAAAAACCAGATACACAAATGAATCTCCATATAGATGAATGAAGTAATATATCCAAATTCCTCACATAATGGATTTTTGTAGTGTATTTGAACTTCACATGGATTAATTCTATTGTGTATCCAAATTTAGATCCATATACATTAATAAGGACTCATGTAGGTGAATTTTTACAGGAGCCCCATTTATCCAAATTTCGATAAATGAAGTATAATGTAAGATAATTCATCATGTAGCTAAATCTGTATATGAAAACTAAAATTCACATAACTAAATTTCCATTACATTCTATGTTAAAATTAAATAATTTTAAATTTTTAGAATCAAAATAAGAAATTATTTAGGATGATTTAGAAGCTATTCAATCATGGTTTAAACATTATAAAACCCTAAAAGGGTGTATGATCTGTGAATGAAAATAAATAGGATTTTATATTTAACTATGGTAAAGGGAAGATAGAGGCAAGATGAAAAGAGTAGTTTACTAAATTATTACATTCTAAGGAAATTGTAATACATTATTTCTAAGGTTTTTATTTATTATTTATAATATCATGATTCTTAGAGAAGTTATAATCTAAGTATGTTTTGAGGAAGACCAAATGATGACAACTAATGTATACATTTCATGAAGAACAAAATGGTGCTATCTGGTTTTTAAGAATAATGTTGAAAAAATTATATCAAACCTAAAAATTTTGTTCATTAAAGAATATATGATTTTAATCTGAGGGTGTTTGAGTGTTTGTGGGTATCTAAGATTGAATTCTGGTAAATTTCTACACTTGATAAATGAGAAGAATTGTTGTTTTCTGTCAGCAGTGAAAATGAGTTCCATGTTTCATTAGTTTTCTATGTGTTTTTCACAACTATGGAAATTTATTTGAATATTTTTAGTGGATATATTTTGGTAAATAAGAGGCTGATCCTTCAATATATACATTTTGAAGATCTTATGGCCTAATTTTCAAAAATAAGAAGAATTCAATGAGGTTATTTTGGGACTATCCCTTGAGATGAAAAATCACGACACATGTAATTATTGGAACACAAAAGGGGTATTATATTATTGTGATTTTGAGATGGATTCTGCTTTATAACCTTGAAATACCATTTATGGGGAGGTAAAATTAAAGTAGCATTTAATGTGGCCAACCATGCACATGAGAAGGATTAAAACACAAAGATAAAGAAATAGAAAAAGAATATTCAACCACTATTGCTGTGTGTAAAAAATATATGATTATATGAGAGGTGCGAATGTCTCAAAAAACAAGAGAAGAAGAACCTGCTACATGATGTAGTGAGGAAGAGGAAAAATAATAAGATAAGAATAATTTCTAGACCTTTTTGATAGTTTTGAAGTGCTGAGATAAATAAGATCACATGTAAATATTTTTTGAATAAGTTTTATGAGGAGTTTTTGGGTTTTAATATCACCAAATATCATTGAGTGAGATAGTTAGGTGAAAATATTCATAATTTTTTTGAATCTAAGATGCAAGTAGTGACTGAGTTTCCAAGTTGTCTTAAATACTTTTTAACATTTTAAGAATATACTTATGAGAAAAAGAATATTAGTTTTATTGATATAGAGGCATCCTATGGGGATCTGCTCATCTATTTCTAAAGAGGAACTTGAAGGGAGAACTTATATATACATGGTGAGACTCTGTAGAACTTGTGTGATTTAGGTTATTCAAAGATGGTACTATGTGACATGGTGAATACAATGGAAAGCTATTGAATAAGTCCAATGGGAAGGAAAATGTCTAGTGAAACTCTAATTTAGAGAATATTAGTGAGACTCTCATTTGGTTATAGTGTATGAAGCACCCTACACTTATAATTTAATGATATTGATTATAGTGTAGAATATTTGATTGGGATAAATAACTAATCAAGGCATGGAGTATGTTTTTTTAAAGAATCTTGTAAAAATGCTTGTGTTCTTGTGACAATATTTATTTAATTATTAAAGTGGGGATCAGTTTCATAAGATATTGTGTATTGAGATTGGATAAGCTTAGGAGGTTAAATTTTAAAGTAAAGAAAATCATAAATGTTTTAAGTGACCACTAATTCACCCCTCCCCTCTCATTGGTTCGTCATTCCCCTATACATTTTAGTATCATACAGATTGAACAAAGTTAAAGGAACTGAAATTGTATCTTGATGAGATTGAGTGGAAATGATTCATTTAACCAAGTATTTCTCCTTGAGTTACAAGTTTTATATTTTCCAGTAAAATTGACATTATTTTTTGTTTATGAATTGAATACCTAAATCTAAAATAGATGAAAATCAAGAGTAAATATACCTTATTTTGACATTATGATCACCTTGACCAAATATAGAGAGATTATAAATTTTCCTTGATCAAAATTATTTCTAGGAATTACAATATAAGGTTAAGGGAAAAGGATATTCCTAAAATATAATTTTTATTTCAATGTGTCCATTATGAGTTTTTCTTTCCTTTTGGTGTTATAAATGTACCGACTATGTTTATGTAATTTATGAACTGGTCTTATATATATTTTTGGATACCTTTGTGATAGTATTTTTAAATGATATTCTAATAAATAGATTTCAGTTGATCTTAAGAAGGTGAAAGTGGTGATATACTGGGGAAAAACTAAGAACATATTTGTGATATAGTGTTTTCTTTGTTTAGTTGGGTACCAATGATGATTTATTCAAGAAATTATGTGATTATTTTTTACATATTATAGCCTTGAATAAAAATTGATCTTATTATGATTGGAATTTAAATTGTTAAAAATAAACCGAGGAGTTGAAGATGAAACTTACTTCATCTCCAGTCTTAATTCTTCCTAAATTAAGATATGATTATGAATTTTATTTTTTATGTTTCTATTTTGGAATTAGGATGTGTTTGGATATAACGAGGTATGATTGTATAATATATTCTGATGAAATTAAGATCCCATAAAAATAGTTATCATATACATGATCTAGAGTTAGCTACTTTTTCTATTGATTTGATGACTTAGAGGCATTACTTATTTGGTGAGAAATTTTCATGTATACTAATCATAAGATTTTAACAGATATTTTATCACAACATGATCCCAAACCAAGAAAATGAAGGTGGACATATTATATTTATAATTTTAATTTAAAATTCATGTATACATTCATGAAGGAAATGACATGGTAGATTATTTGATTAGAAGTACTCCTGCCCAAGTAGTGAAGGTTTATGAAGAGAAGTAGTAGTTGATTGGATTTTTTATAGACATTACCATGGAAATTAAGGTGAAAATTAAGGGAGTATTTATCTTTAGTCTTAATCTAACCTCGATTTTAATGTACCCAGTGAAAGTGAAATAGTTTTTTGTTTTAGTATGCAACTGGAAAAGGGAATCTATATATGTTAGGGAGACCTGTGATGAATAAAATATTTCAAAAAATTTAGTGCTTTATTTTAATGGATAAATAAGGGTTATGATGGAACTGAAGTGTGATATTTCAAAAAAAATTCACCATTAAAGCTGGGTAATGTATCCTAGAGATACCAATATGTATCATGATGTTATACAGTAATTTTGTTGGTTAGGAGTGAAGATATAAATTAAGGAATTTTTTTCTCTATGTTTGACTTTTCAATTGGTAAATTTGGTGAATCAATGACTAGTAGGGTCATAGTCTCCATTTCATATTAAAACACTAAAACGAGATGATATTTCTATATATTTCATGATTCGATTACTAATATCACAACATAAACATGATTGTGTTTGGGTAGTGGTGGATTGACTTATGAAATTAGTTCATTTCTTGCCTATTCAAGAACCTTTTTTAGTTAATAAACATGGTGTGAATTATATTAAGGATTTTATTAAACATCATGGAGTTCTAAAACCCTTTTCAATAGTTATATTATTGATATTTATGTCTATATTATAAAATGGACTCAATAATGTAGTGGGGATATGCTTGAAGATGAGCATAGCTTATCACCCTCAGGCGAACGGAAAAATGTAGCGTGTTATTAAATTTTCTGAGGATATTATTTGATCTTGTAAAATTAACTTTGAGAGGTTTTGGGTGGATCATTTATCATTTAATGATTTCATTAATAATAATAGTTATTAGATGTTGATCTTTATGGAAAAATTTTAAGTGTTATATAGTTAACAGTGTTGATCATTATTATGATGGTCTGAGATTGGTGTGAAGACTTGTTGGACCTATTTTATCACAAGAGACGAAAATTCCAATTAATTTAATTCAAATTCTTATGATTTGAGATTATATTTATCAGAATCACTACATCAAATGATGATGATGAACATTTAATTTTAATGTTGAGGATCACTTATTTTTTCAAAGTTTCATTGAGAGTGGGACACCAATGATAGATAAAGAGAGGAAAATTAGTTCTATGGTATGTATTACCTTTCGATATTATGGAATGAATTAGTGAAGTAGAATATGGATTGGAATTAACATAATTTTATGGGGAAATTTAAAATGTTTTCCATGTTTATGAGTTAAAAAATTATTTTCTTGACGATTCTCATATCGTGAATTGGGAAGTAGTTGAGTTAGAACATGATATGTGTTATATCAAATCGTTTATTTGAATTATTAATTTATGTTGAAATATTCTTAGAGGGAAATTTTTTTCATTGATGATACTTTTATGGAAACATGGGTCAATTCATGAGGAAAAAAGTGAGTGGAGGGATCATATGATATAACTACTCAGTTTATTCTTTGTAAAACATTAGAATATTATTAAAGCTAAGTGTTGTGTTAGTGTGGGATTCTGAGGTATGGGGAGACTTGGTATGGATATAATATAAATAAAAAATATATTATTTAATCCACAAAAAGTATTTATGAAATAATTGAATGACTCTGAAATAGAGTCTTAGATCTAAAGTCTAAGTCCACTATTAAATCTAAAATGTGTGTTTCACACTAGGCGCAAAATATCATTTGTCTACATTGGGTGTTTGGTTAAAAGGTGGTCATGAGAAAAATTTTAAATTAATTAATTAATTTCTTCATACCTAGCCTACTATTTAAATCTAGTTATGGAAAAATCCTAGGGTTATCCACATAACCCCAATGATTTTAGAGGAATAGTAGAGGTGTGTGTGGTGGAATCGATTGATCATGGTCCGACAGATCAGTAATGCAAGGATCATTTATGCTAACAATGTTCGTGGATCTCACCAATGACAATGAATGAGAACTATTCTCCATCAATGATTGATCAAAACTCAACATATGATTTTTTTGTGGGTTTTATCTCCATTTTTTGTCCCATGTTGAACGCGATTCAATCCTTTTAATAATATTGATTCATGGATTGATGGTTGATTTGTGGGTATCACTTTATTCTCCTAGAATTAGGAATTAATGATATTTGGTGATTCATTATTTAAATTCCTATTCATTTTTCAATTATACGTCAATATATTGAGTCTAATTTGAATAATGGATGAGGTTTGTTCCTTATGTTTATATTTTTTAGTTTTCTATCCCCATTATATGTGCCATCATCATTGGAATTTCATTTGGTCAGTAGTTTGACAAATACCTAGTGAACAATCATTGAAAAATAATTATCCTATAAAAGAGATCATTACTGTGGGTTCAATTTTGAGATCTATTGTTTGATCAATGTGTGTGATGAAAATAATGGATTGAGATTTGATCAATATATTATGTTTCACGGTTTGGGTGTCTCAACATAGTAGTGAGAATGGAGCTACTTTTGAATGGAATTTGGGTGGTCTAAATATAGTTAACAATGATGCCTTGTCATGACCCGTCCTCGGGGCCCGCGCCGTGACTACCCCAAGCTCGCCTTCCATAGGCCAGGGGCTGGCGACTAGCACCAAGGTGTAATTCCCAATAAAAAGGGAAGGAATTGCCTTTGTAAAGTAAACAAACACCACAAAGAAAGCAGACAGTAGAAGTAAACACTAAGTAAAAACTGATACAAAAGTAAGTGTGGAAAAGTAAGTGGGCCAGAATAAAAACCCAAACTGAAAGTAAAGTACAACTGGAAAGGGAAAACAACAACTGAAAGTAAAGCCGTAGCCTCGAGCCATCCACTAGAAGTCCCACCTGAAGGGTGAGTACAGATATCCTCCACAGCTCCTCGGGTCCAACCGTCCGCTCCGAGTATGTCCCACCTCAGTGGTCCACCTCCAGGTACCGTCCTGCTCCGCAAGCCTCAACCACGATCAGCACTGTCCGTCGTCTGCAACCAACACAACGTTGTGTGGGAATAGCCCGTGAAGGGGTGAGTATAAGCTACTCAGTAGGGACCCCGAGACCCCCGAAGGTCTCCCATAATCCACAAAGGATAATCCTCAAAGGAAAGATACAATCACGAAGTAACATCCGACACTACTTAGGTATATGCCCATACATGTACCTAAGTCATCAATTCCAGTTCAGCTCCAACTTCCGAGATCAAGTACAACCCAGTCCGCACAGGAAATCACAACCCAGTCCACACAGGAAAGAAAAACGTAATCCGCACAGGATAGCACAACACAATGCACATAGGAAAGCAAACATGATTCATCTCACATAGGTATAATTCTTCGTATGACGATAGAGATGATCAGATGTATCCACTGATTCATCTAATCCATCAGACCCACAAAGGATCGATAGGTACTAACCCCCACAATGACCCACAAAGGATCTGACCCACACAGGATCGATAGGTAACTAACCCCCTCAATGACCCACAAAGGATCTGACCCACACAGGATCGATAGGTAACTAACCCCCGCAATGACCCACACAGGATCAGACCCACAAAGGATCTGTAGGCGCTGGCCCACACAGGACCGCTGAGCACTGACCCACACAGGATCTGACCCAAACAGGATCGGTAGTACTAATCCACACAGGATCGCTGAGTGATGTAGTCATCGCCGTCGAATACACATAGGATTTCTGCACAGTCATCATCGTCGTAGCAGTCGCAGCCAGCTCTAGGGTTCTCACACACAACAAGCTCATTTCGGGAGGATCCTCTCCTTGAGTCAAAGGATGGACACATCAACCATCATGAAGACCAGGGATGATGTAACCCAACATTTCGTCCCACGTCTTAAGGGAAAACCAAGAAAAACGTTCCCAAGTCACCGTGAACAAGACGACCAAACCAATTTCCAAAAGTACATGGCGTGTAGATATACGATACACACCGTTTCATCTGACACCGGGTACTGCCAGTGTGTTACAGCCCGTGTCACAGGGCTGGTCATGTAAAAAAGTAATTACATGGCGTGTGGTATGGTTACACGCCGTGTCTTCTATCCACGAGTACTGTCCGTGTTCCATAGCCCGTGTCGATGGGCTGTTCATGTAAAAATTATGTACACGACATGTGGTATGGTTACGCGCCGTGGCCAAAAATCTGGGTCGACTCTGTGTATGCTGGTCGTGCCTGGTCGTGTGGTAGAGTACATGCCCGTGTATCTTCGGATTACACGCCGAGTCCCACAAAGCTGCTTCTGCTATTTTGCGCAGAGATTACACGCCGTGTGTCTGGGGTTACACGCCGTGTGTTAATTTTCTAAACCCGAAACTCAAGCCACAGTACACCCACACTACACGACGTGTTCGTCAGTGGAACACGCCGTGTATTCTGGAATTTTCCAGAACCGACGCCTCCGGCCAGTGCACCTCCCGTGCTGTCCATTCTTTGTTCTAACGGTCCTCTCATCACGAAACTTCAGACACTATGTTTCCCCGATGTCCCGTAATCAACTCTGGTGTTTTCGGGTCTCCGTTAGGCTTTGAAATCACGATTTAATTCACCCGCTCGAAGAACGATCAAGGGACGGTCCCTCCCGTTCCGGTTTGATTTGTTGCCCACTATCATTGTCGCACCTTTGATAGGACGTCATGATGTTGGATCTTCAATTGGGATCGTTGCGTCACACAACAAACTAGCATCGTTCCGGTGTTCGTCACCCATGAAGAACACGAAGATCCCACCAAACATTCACAAAAACGGTGGAGGGATCGGGCCGTGTTCGTTTGGTCTGATCCTTCCACGTTAGTTTGGTAGAAATCAGGTCAAGATAAACAAAGGTAGTAAGAAATAGCATTGCTCAAATAAAAACACACCCCTACCTCAACGTCGTCGTCAAACGAGAGTTCGTCGCGGAATTAACCATCACGGAAGAAGAGGATTGTCATGGAAGAAGAGGATCGTCGCGGAAGGAATGTAGTTGGCATTAGGTGATCTCCGAGGAAGGCGTCTCTCGCCGTCGTCCACCATCGGAGGTCAGCGTTCTTCATCGGCGGTGGTGCGTTCTTCGCGTTCTTCGTCGAAGAACGAAGAATCCTCTCTTTTTCTCCCAAAGTCTTAACACAACACAAAACCCTATAATAAAACAAGTCCTTCACTTATTTTATTATCATAACATAAGATTTTGAAATTCAAAAGAAAAGAAACGAACAATTAATTCAATGAATTAATTGTAACGATTTAACCGCCCAATTTAATGAGGCGTTTCTTAACCAGAATAAACGCACGATTGACTTCATTAAAAAAAAGGGGGGCGCGGGTGCGTTACTTAGAAGGAAAGAAACGATGGGGCTCGTGAGGGCCCCACCTCACAAATATCCTACCAAGTGGGTAGGATATTGTGGGTCCCACCTTATCCGCTTAACTTAGGTTAAGCCGCTTTAAGTGAAATAAAATAAAATTGTCGCACCAATTTTATTTTATTTCTTAACTTAACCCCAAAAATTAAAAAAAAACCACACCCGAGCAAACGAAACTCTAGAAAAGGTGTTTCTAAGAAAATACCGGCGCTGCGATTCCATCGGTGCCCTTGGAATTTGATTCCGAGCACCGGTTCAAAAGTTAGAAAAATCCGCTCGTTCGTTCACTGAATGTACCCGAGCTAAACTTCGAAAAATGATTCCGGGCACACCGGGCCTCAGAATCAGGTTCCGTCAGAAACTACGTTCTTGTAAAATCCAAAAGAAAATTAAGAAAAAAATTCCCTTGAATTTTATGGGTCTTTACATGCCTAGTCTTAGACAATGCTAGTTCCATGTTTATCAGTGAGTATGCTCATGGAATCAACAATAGAAACAATGTGGTTATGATGCGTAGAACAATCTGTATTTTTTGTGCAAATACCGACTACATTGTGTGTACTCTAGAAGAACACATTCCATACGGTACCATACTATGGTGCTTGGGTATACACACATATAAGAATATCACATGTTGTGTGGCATGAGTCATACTCCGTGTTACTTGAACCTAGTTTCTTGACGTGTACCCCTTGGTACATGGGCATGAACTCAACTAGATACATTGGTATGACTGGTGTTCATGGGAATGACTCAGTACATGAAAATGGCCAGAGTACCCAAAAATGACTAGGCACATGGGAATGACCATAGTACATAGGCACAAGCCAAATTATATGGTCCTAGGCCTAAGTACATGGATAAATATAGGGTATAGAAGACATATCATGTACTCCAAGTTTGTACTATGTATATTCTCCAAGAAAGGTTGAGGTCCTCTATATTTTTAATGTAAACCAATATTAGTTGGGTGAGTTCCTTAGTCCATCCTATGAGGGTATAGTGAGAAATTATGTCATGAGCATTGGATTGTGATTCCCACGATGGGATTAATGTAAGATAGAGTTTTAGTAATCCCACTTTGTAGCCCATGGTGGTATCCTCTATTATTTATTCTTCTTCCCTAGGTTGGTTTTGGTGAATCATCATGACCAACATACATGGACATAAAATCCCCTACATAGAGGGTTATTACAGGTAGGGTCCATTATACCCTAGAGTCCTATGGTGAGACACCATACCAATGTATATATATCTTTAGAGTTATAGTGGGTACTTATTCCTGATGAGGATAAATGAGCATGGCCTCTCTGATAAGCTCCATCAGTGATAGCATGGCTCATGGAGTGAGTTCTCTCGTATGAGTGTTACATTTAATCCTTGAGCAGAATCCTATGTATGGAAGTATGTTCAAGAAATTTTTGAGAATTTGTGTCTATCATGAGTATATATAGGTTTTTTATTGTTGTTATGTATCAAATTTTTATTTATATTACTTTATGATGATGAACTAACTACTCTCTTGATGCTTTATGTTTGGTGATTTTTTGGGTATTCTACTAGGTATTGTTATACTCACCCCTGCATATGCTCTGTTTTCACTTGTCATGTCTTATATAGATGATTTAACTTTTGAAAAAGTCCAAGGAATACTAGGATCAAGAAGAGAATAGTCAGGATATATGGACCATGATTCATTCTAGGTGTTTCCTTTGATAATAGGCCCATCCTACTTAGTAGGATACACTCTTTTATCAGTTTTGATGGGATTGCATTTGGACCTTTATGCTTTCTAGTAATTTTTTATTACTCATATGTGGGATATAGATGTATACATTCCTTTGGAATGAATTTTATTTTACTATTCAGTATTGTATGTGTATTTTGAGATGTGTGTGTATACAGGTACCTTAGGACAAAGCCTCCCGTGTGTGTGATATACCAACTTGGTGCTTGTATCTAGCCTCTATCCTATTGGATGAGGTCTTGGGGTGTCACACTTATCTTACCACCTTCTAGGTGTGCCACATTGGGTCAGTTCATGACTGAGTGGTATCTGAGAAGTGTTAATATTAGGACTGGATTTTTGAGTTTTTCTATCTATCAGGTAATTTTGGGAACTAGGGAAATTGTTTTAAATTGTTTTTATCTTGGATATAAGGGAAGGTACTACAGTGTTGGTGTGGAAACCAAATAATCCATTCACCAGAAGTCCAAAAACATTCTTGTTGACTCAATACATGTAGGAACTAGTTACATAGAAAACATTGGTACTTGAATCATGTTGGAATAGGGAGTGTTTTCATGTACTTTTGGAGTCATATCCACATATATACTCTTTAAATATGGTATGTATCGATTATTTTAGGATTACTCTATAATTATAGAAATATGGGATTCCACATTAATATCTTGAGTACGATCCTCTTAGGGCGGAGGCTTCAGTGCATTCACTTTTATAAGAGGTGGTACAATTGGTTGGTTTGTTAGTTTTACCACTACCCGTTGAGTAGTAGTTTGTTCCGAAAATACCAACTAGGTATGTGCATAGGATAATCACACCTCATGATTTTTAGAGGTATTAACCCCTATGATTCGGGTAAATATATACCCCTATGTAGTCAAAGACTAGCTAGAGGTAGTTATCCACGTTTGTCACATTGTGAGGGAACCTCTGGATCAGATGGTGGTCCTAGTGGAATGTCTTCTTTAGGGATTTGTGGGGTGATGGTGGAATCTGGTGACTCGAAAACGTGATGAGACAACCCTATCTTATAAATAGTTTAAGCATCTCTTCAGGTATTAGTTCTATTGATGCATGTTGTAAGTAGTGTGTATCTAGGAGATTCTGTAGCTTTAGCAGGACGATATGACTACGAACGATTATTCTTCGTGGTTCACAAACCTCTTTTTATACTCTATATATATGGTCCAAGAACCATTTTTCTCAGAATATATCTTATATTAGGGACTATTCCTAGATACCAGGTCTAGATTTTTATCTCTTAGCATTCCTACCTATACTGGAGTACTTGATCTGTCTTTAGAAGTGAAGTGATTTCTGGCTGATCACACATTGAAATTTGGTGTTGGTAGTGGGAATATATGATCTAGGACTTTGGAAGCTGTTATCCAATAATAGTAGTAGGGATATAGGAATTAGAGATGATTTAGGAGGTGATCTTAGGATAGAGGGTCCATAGTTCAGGGCTCTTTGGATAGTTCTAGTTATCTAAGAGAGAGGTGTTGTTTCTATTATGTTGGTCATGGATATCTCATGCATGACTATCTGACCCACTATGCATCTAATGGAGAGATGGTCAATGGAACACCCAGGAAGTGAAAAATACTAGAATAGGGAGGTCCGTAGGGTGATGTGTGTGGTAGAGGAGCAGGGAGTGCAGTCGGAGGTGGATGAAAATTTTATCCATTATTACCACCACCTCTAGGTGGTCCTTGCATGGTTCATGGAGCTGGTGGTTAGGGATGTTTGTAGCTGTAATAAGTAGAGGCCTTTGACCTAAAGGATCTAGGGATGATTCAAGGTACAATCCATTTACTTTATACCTTAGAAACTATATTGATAGACATAGGTGTAAGTTAGTCCTTCCTTACCACATCTCTTTTTCGAGACATAGAGCTTCTAGTGGAGATTTTGGCTTAAACCTTACATTTGGAGACTTCTATAGGATAAGATTCAGCGGCAATACACATCTTCTAATAGTGTGAGCTTACTCTTGGGGGGGGGGGAATTATTCTCATGGGATCATTTCATTGCCACAATGAGGCCTTATAATGTTATCCTCAGTATAGATTGACTCTTCACAATGTATGCACATATCAAATATCTTATATATAGGATGCAGTGTTTCATCATAGATGGAATGAGGTTTTCCTTCATCAAAGAATAGGAATTATAGTAAGATCAAGAAGTGTTCGTTCATATGAGGATAAAACTTGTTACTCATCAGTTTCCTAGTATTTTCCTTGAATAAATGGATATTGAAAACTTTCATTTTCCTACAGCGGTGATGAATTATGAGGAATTCATTCTTGAGGACATGTTGGGATTACCTCCCCATAGTGAGATCAAGTTTTACATAGACTTTCGCCCTGAAAAAATGTGATATCTACACCATCATCTGGGATGGATCTTGTAAATCTTTGTGAGATGAAGGTGTAGTTATAGGAATTATAGAGGAAGGGCTTTGTTAAACCCAGTGTGTCTCCTTGGGTAGAACCAATGTTGTTCTCAAAGAAAGTGGATGAAATATTGAGGTTATGTGTGGACTACCTTCACCCAAACTAGGTGACCATGAAGAATAAGTATCAACAAATGATGATCGATGACCTCTTCGACTAGTTGATAAGGGTGATATGGTTCTCAAAGATTGACATCAAATCTAGCTATCACAATTTACAAGTTTGTGATGAGGATACACCAAAGATTAAATTCCAATGTTTCTATTGTAATTATGAGTACTTGGAGATTCCATTAAATGTGATAAAATCCCGAGTAGTGTTCATGGGTCTCATGAAACAGATCTTTCATCATTTTTTAGACTGGTTTTTGGTGGTCTTCATCAATGGAATGCTAGTGTACTCGATATCCAAGTTGGATTACACAAGACAATTAAGGATAATCATGGATATAAACTGAGAGCACTATAATTATATTAATCTCTCAAAGTGTTAGTTTGGGATTCAAAGGTCCACTTATAGGGACACATTATCTCAGTAGAGGGCATGGTATAAGACCTAGATAAGGTTGAGTCTATGTTATCTT
Source organism: Viscum album (assembly GCA_963277665.1). Taxonomy (NCBI): domain Eukaryota; kingdom Viridiplantae; phylum Streptophyta; class Magnoliopsida; order Santalales; family Viscaceae; genus Viscum; species Viscum album. The sequence goes on along the minus strand of OY728152.1, from coordinate 47,324,849 downwards.
AGGATCCACCCAAGAGCATGATGGAGGTGAAAAGATTCCTTGGGTTGGAAGGATACTACAATATATTCATGAAACAATTCTCTAAGATACTATAATCCTTGAATGCCTTGACCTGAAATTGGAAGCCTTTCAGATGGAAAACGTGGTGCCAATAATATTTTCAAGAGTTTCTATAGAGGTTGATGAGTTCCCCCATCGTGAGACTACTGAAGGAGGGTTTTGGGTACATAGTGTTCTGCAATTCCTCTATTACTATTCTTGGATGTGTTCTAATGTAGTGGCAGGTGGTGATTTTCTATGGGTCATTAAATCTAAAACATCATGAGTAGAATTATATTTCTCATGATCTAGAGATAGTAGTAGTGGTCTTCATGCTGAATATATAGAAACACTACCTTATGGATGAGTGGTTTATCATCCATTCTAACCCCAAGGGTCTCACACATGTTTTATCATAGAAGTATTTAAACTTTAGATAGAGGCATTGGAAAAAGTTCCTAAATTATTATGACTTCGAGATAGTTTATACTCCCATGATGTATAATGTAGTGGAAGATGATCTCAATAGGTAGTCTTGTTCGCAGTTTCTGAGTGAGTCATCAAGGTAGTTTACCTCATTGTAGTTGTCCTTAGTGGGTGAGGATTGTCTAGCTTATCTCTAGTCGACCTTTATTACCCCACCACTTCTAAAACATGTTATGGAGGACTGTCTTGGAGATGCTGACCATGAGACCTTGTGTGTTCAAATATCCACTAGACGTTCTCTGGATGGATTTTTTTGAAGGCGGGGAGCATGTCATCAATCTAAATGGGTGGATTATGATACCCATTTAATATTGAGAGGATGTTTATATTGATTTTTATAAATAACCACTATAAATGAATACATGTTTTGAAAATATGTACCATGACCTTTGATATCCGTTTTGGTGGCTAGGAATGAAAAAGTGTGTAGAGAAGTTTTTATCTCAATGCCTCACTTTTCAAAAGGTGATGACTGAGCACTAAGTTACTATAGCTTTAGACCAACCCCATGAGGTTATGAAGTGGAAGGGGGATGGCATCTGTATAGACTTTATTACAAGGTTTCCATGATCATATAGAGGACATGATTCCATTTGGGTGATTATAGACCAACTCACCAAGTCGGAACACCTCTAAGATATCTGAGAGAAAAGTTTAGTTGAGAGATTGGGATACCTTTATGTGATGGAAATAATACAAATTTATGAAGTTCTATGAATGTTCATTTTAGATCGTGATTCTCACTTCATATCATGATTATGGATGGGATTTTAGGAGGCCTTTGGGAACTAGTTTCATTTTAGAAATACATTTCACCCCCAGATTAAAGGCCATACTAAGTAGACCATTCAGGTTTTAGAGGAAATACCACGGGCTTTGATGTTTCCATTTGGTCATAATTGGGAGGATCACCTACCCTTGGTGGAGTTTTCATACAACAGTAGCTACCATTCCACCCTTATTTTACACCATTTGTGACCTTTTATAAGAGACCCTATAGGTTAACACTTTTTTGGGATGACCTAGGGGAGTCAACAATATGGGGCCTAGAGTTGGTGAGATCGATGAAGGAGAAGGTACAAATCATCCAAGAGTGAATGAAGACTACACAGAGCTGTCATAAGTCTTATATGGACTAATGAAGGAGGAATTTAGGGTTTGAGGAGGGAGACCATGTGTTCCTGAAGGGCTCACCTCAATGTGGATTGAAAATATTTGGATGGTGTCTAAAGTTATCTCTGAGATTCATTTTACCTTTTCAAATACTGTGTAGGATTAGAGAGGTGGCATACCACTAGGCCCTACCACCATAGTTAAACTAGGCACACAAAGTCTTCAATGTGTCAACACTAAGGGCGTATGTTCCTGACCCATCGTATATTATCAATTGAGGTGATCTTGACATCAAGAATGGATCTACCATTGTAGAGTACCTAGTGGAGATCTAGGATCGAAAGAAGAATATTCTTCATGGGAGAGAGAATTCCTTTGTGTGTATTCAGTGGAAGTATGAGACTCTTTTGAAGATAACCTTGGAGTGAAAGAAAAAGATGCAATCCCAGTACCCTCATATTTTTTATTAGTCTTTTTGTTTTATTTTTAGGATGAAAATCCAAAAGTTGTGGAGAATGTAATGAATAATATTTTTCTTTATAAAACTTTTGAATATTTTAAATAATATTTTTGAAGCTATATGCTGAGTTATCCTAGGATTCTGGGTCCCAAGGAGGCCTAGTCTAGATATAATATAAATATTAAATTTATTCTATAATTTTCACATAGTTTTTATGAAATAATGGAATAAATATTGAATGGAGTCTTTAATTGAAAATTCTAGACCACCATTAAATATGTAATACAGGTTTTACCCTAGGCACAATATAATCTTTTTAATGTCATGTGTTTGGTTAAAAATTTGTTGTGGGAAGATTAGTAAATTAATTAATTAATTAATTAATTAATTTTTTTGGAGCTATCCCCCTCCTATTTAAACCCAATTATGGGAAAATACTAGGGTTAGATTCAAACATATTGGGATTTAATAGGAGTAGTGGAGGAGTGTATTGTGGGATTTATGGATCATTGTTCAATGTATCGGTACTTCTAGGATCTTATACACTAATAGAGTTTGTGGATCTCACCAAGGAAATTTAAGGAATACTATTATCCATCAATAATTTATCCAAAATTGAGGTATGATGTTGTTTTGATGATTTTATCTATTTCTGTGAATTAAATATCGAACACGAGTCAATCCTTATAACAAGATTTATTTGTGGATTGATGGTTGGTTTACGAGTATCAGTTTATCTTCCTAGAATTAGGAATTTATGATATTATATTATTCCTTATTTAAATTCCTCTTTATTTTTTGATTATACATCAACAGACTGAGGCTAATCTGAATAGTGGTCTAGGTTCATTCCTCATGTTTATGTTTTTTGTTTTCTCTCCACATTATATGTGTGCTCATCATTGGTATTTCATTTTGATGGTGGTTTGAAAAATATCTAGTGAACAGTCATTGTGAAATCGTTATTTAGAAAAATAGATCATTATATTGGGTTCAAGTTTGAGATCAATGACATGATCACTGTGTGTGATGACGATAAGGGATAAAGACCAAATCATGAATTTAAATTTCACCGTTTGGGAATCTTGGCATAGAGGTGTGATGGGAGACGATTCATGATGGGATTCAGGTGGATAGAATCCAATCAATATTTAAAACTAGGCTCAAACGATATTAGATGTATGTTTATTAGTAGGTCTTGTGGTAGAATTAATGGTGGCAATTTTATGGGTGAGCGGAATTGAATAGTTTGGATTTTCTATGGAAATATTATCTACATATCATGTACTCTATAAGAACACATTCCATGTGGTCCCAATATATGGTTCTTGGGTTTATACATAGAGAACAATATCACACACCATTTGACATGTGTCACATGAAATATGACCTAAAGCTGGTGGCTCAACATGTACCACTGGTTATACAAGAATAGACACAACCATGTGTATGAGAACAAACAAGGTACATAGGCATATTCCAATACTCAAACATGGATAGAGTACACTAACACAACCATTTACATGAAAACGAACATAGTATGTGGGAATGAATCGAAGTACATGGGCATGGGACAAAGTAAACAGGAAGACCCAAGGTGGAGAAGACACACTGTGTACTCCTAGTACAGATTGTGTAATTTCTCCAAGATAGGTTGAGACCCTCTGTATCTTTAATATAGACCAGTATCATTTGGGTAAATTCAATTGGCCCATTCATATGATGGTATACTGAGGAATTACTTATTTATCATTATATTGTGATCCACCCTTTGGGAATAGTCTTAGATAGTGTTTCAAGAATTCCTCTGGGTGATATGATGTGGGATCCCCTATCATTTCTCATTCTTACCTAAGCAGGGTTTGAGTAATCATCATGATCGACATACACAGACATGAAATATTATTCTTAGAAGGTTATTCCAGGTAGGGTCTAGTATACCCCAAAGGCCTCAGGTGGGATCCCCTATATGTGTATTAAGATCTTCAGAGTTCTAGTGGGTACTTCTTCATGTTGAGTCCTGATGAGCATAACCTCTCGGATGAGTGACATCAGTGATAATATGGCTCAGGGATTGTGTTATCCCATATGAGCATTACCTTGAAGCCTTGAGCAGTATCGTATGGTTGGAAATATGATTTATACCTCTTTTAAACTTAGTGTCTTTCCTGAATATATCTATTTTATTGTTATTATTGTTACGTCTCATATATTTAATGACTTTACCTTATGATGATGGGACAAATTCTCTCTTGATATGTTTGGTGATTTCGTGGGGTCCTACTTGGTATTTTATACTCACCCCTGAATGGGATCTGGATACTCATGTCATGTCTTCTATAGATAAAAATAACTTTAGTAGAGTCCTAGGAGGACTAGTATAAGGTCATAGTCAGTATAGATGGACTATGTTTCATATTATGTGTTCCCTTTGACAGGAACCCCCTCCTACTTAGCAGGTTGAACTGTTTTATTATTTTTTCTATAATGTGGTATATATATGTACATATGAATTTGGTATGAGTTTTATTTTACCTTTCAACATTGTATGGGTATTTTGAGATGTGTACATGTGTATATGTACCTGAGTCTAAGGCCTCCCATATGTGTGATATGCCTACTTAGTGTTTTTTTCTATCCCCTAGACTATTGGAGGCCGGTTTGGGGTATCACACTCATCATTCCATTGGATAGATAGTCCCCGATGGTTCGGGTCATGACAAATGTGGTAAGAGTGGCTATATATTTTTGAAAGTGAACCCACCCAGTGAATTTTTAGTGAGGGAATGTAATATTGTGGGGATAATTTTCATATCTATGTTTTTTAGTTTCTGTAATAAAGTTTGTTTTAATATAATTTTATTTATGAAGGTCCAATTGACATGAGTATGTTATTAAAAATATATTATTCTAATAATGTAGTGTAATTAATTCCATGTTATTTTGAGTGTTAATATTTATCTTGGAATATTGATTATAGTTGATTGATTTAATGGATTTATATCTTAACATCATGGAATGGTTTTATTGTTAGTCTTAGAGAACTAATTTATATGAATTAATTTAGGGGAAATTATATGGAAAGTCATGTGTATAATTTTATTGGACTTATACTGTTGACATGAGTTTTTGGAATTGATGATGTTTAATTAAGAGAGTTTATAGGATTTTATGGAACAGATTAGATTTAATGAATTGTTAGTAATGTAATTTTATTATGATGAGAATAGATTCCTATATGTATTGTAGAGGATAAAGTGAAAAGGGGGATTAAATTTGGATAATATAAATTCATGTAATTTATAGGGAGGGTAACATAGAAATTAGTATTTTAATGAGAGAGTAATTAACTCATTAGGTAGATACTCTATAAGGGATTTATGAGGGGTTATACAAGGGGGTCTATAAATTAGTGGGATAGATATTTTATGCATTTATTTTTGAGAGTTTTCTTATAATTTTTTTGGTGATTATGGGATTTATACAATAAGGTATGTAGAAAGTAACTAAGGGTTGGGAAATTGGCCCAATAATTTAGATTTCTAAAATATTTTATTCTATATATTTTTTTTAAATTATTATAAGTATATGAAGATTTTTTTTTATTTCATAAAATATATATTTATCATCTTTTCTCTAATGAGGTGTTCAAAGGGATTTTACTACATTATTTACAAACTATACCAAAATAATCACAGGGTCCATGCCACTTAATGGAACATTTTCCATCTCATTACCATTATTTTAAACATCATATCTAGATAATTCCATAAGTCCTTATAAAGAAAGATTGGTTCTATGAAAATCACTATAGTTCATTTACTTTTGGATACAGAGTTAGACACATTCATTCCAAAATGGGTTGATCCATGATAAATGTTCATAATACAAACCTAATTTCTATAAGTGGAAGAATATTTTTTTTCATAACTTGATATTCATGGAGAGTTTTTATGATAGGAATTGGTGATTTAACTTTAAATTTCCATCATTTTTGGAATTTTTAGAGAACACATAAAAGATTATCTTGGTTGGTGACTTCAATAATTTTTATGAATTTTGGTAATTAATTTATTCTTTATTAATTGATTATTTCCATGGAATGATTTAATTATCTATGTTTCTGATAAACCTTTTCAATGTTTAAAATTAAATATTGTTATATTTTTTTGGATAATACCATGGGGATGATATGTTTTTGTGAATAAGTTAAATTTAATTTATTTTTATTACATGATGTGAGTGCATTTGTGAAAATGGATTTTGGGGAAAACTTATAAATCAATTGACTTGAATTGATTATATTCATCTATGATCAATCATGAATTGACTTAAAAAAAGGATTTTATGATTACTATTTGGAAAATTAGTATTTTTTGGTGACTATATGAAAATAGTTATTTTTGGAGATTATCAATAAGATTGGAATTTTCTAGTGACTTCAGGAAAGCATGGACTTTTGGTGGTTTTTGGGAAATTGGAAGTTTTCAATGTTTTTGTGAAAATTAGTTGTTTTTCAATTGGAATAAGAAATATTGAAGTTTTTTTAAAATGTTTTTAGGGAGAAAGGTTGTTTTTAGAATTGAATTAAAATCAAGGATTGATTTTATGGTATTACATAAAGAAAATATATTTCTCCACTAAATAGTATTCTTATTTTGGTTTTGAAATGATTTTGATAAATCAATATTTTGGATAAAACATCTTTTATTTATCATTTTTTGTTAGAATTTAATTTATTAGATTTTCTCATGCATGGTATAGTATTTGCTTTGTTGGAAAAATCCTATTGAGTTCATACTTACCCCTATATGTTCACTTTAGTGGACATGTGTGCATGATTTTTCAAGATATAGCAAAAGTGAATATCTTACACTTTATTAATAGAGAACCATAGATCCACTTTATAGATATTTTAAGATGATTTAGTGGATTGGTCTTGAAGAAACCATCATTTTTTAGAAGTCAACTTATCTCTTATACCTTGACTTTGTTTTTTGTAAACCCTATTCTTTCTTCTATAGAGAATTTCAGAAGTTAAAATAAAAAAATATTACATCTTCATGCATTTTTATTTATTTTTGTTGATTTAATTTAAGGATTAAGAACACCCTAATGGTTTATTTTATCCTTTGAGGCTAATTTCTAACCTCTAGTGATTGAGGAAATGCACTAGAATACATGTTGTACTATAGTTTGGGTCTCAGGATTCGTGTCCTTTGGTAAGGGTGTTACACATCAAGAGTGATTTTCACATTCCAAAAATCATGGATATCATAGAACTTTTGAATATGAATTTTGAATATATTCCTTAGGAGTCAAAACCTATATCAGACAGCTAGATTCCTTAATCCCATTAATAGATGGTCACATGCAATACACCAAATTATTGCTGATATTTATAATGGACAGAGAGAAAGTTTTATATCCAAATTAGGAAATGATTTTAATATATAAAATACCTAATATTAATATAAAAAATGGAGAAGGTGATAGTGAATCTTGATTATTATTTTATTATAAAATCCCCATAGTAGTAAAGTAAAATTACCAACTCTTATAATGGTATCTTGATTACGATTAAATATTTTGTGTTCTAAAATTCATAAGAAATTGAGGATATTGTTTATCACACAAAATATTAATAGAATATAGAATCTACGGATATAATTTGTGAAATAGATAACCTATGGATCCTGGTTGATGTCTATCCATCACTAGTTCACATATCACACTTGGATGTGGTAGTGGTTGACCCTTATAAGGATTTTCCTGTTCCACCATTAGTTGATCCAAATATAGAGCCCTTATTAGAGGAGATTCATAATTGTGTTTAGGAAAGAGAGTTGATGTTATTTTTTATATATCTTAGAGGTTGATCCCCCAAATATATTTTTATAATTCAAATTATTACGATGTATTTATATATATTATTCTTTGATTTTAGTGTCACAACACCTAGAGGTAGAGTCATCCAACACCCGAGATGAATTATAAGGATCTGTATCATCAAATAATGGTATATAAATTACAATAGTTAAATTTGATACTTTAATAGAACATATAGATATTATAAATGGTATAATAAAGGATTAACAATACAGGTGAAACCCTTAAGGGTTTAGGTAAAATATTCTATTATCAAAAAAGAAACTCTATCATCTATAGTGGAGCCACCCAATATTGTGGAAATGAATTAAAGTAATTATGTAAAGCCTTAAATGAATATATACAAATATGATCTCAAGGAACAAAAGTTTTTGATAAGAAATTAATTAAAATTATTGGATTTCTCCTTCACATGGTCTCAACAATATTTTTATCATAACACTTTAGGGTATCTTGAACATAGATCCTATAGAAGATCATATAATGTAGGACATCATGATTGATTTTATCAACCCTTCTACAACGTATCTTCATTAGAATCATGAAATTATCTTCAATGGGTACTTTAATTATTTGATTTTCCTACATCACCAGTCTTAACCATTATTCCTTATGCTAGAAATTCAATTCTAACTAACTATGGTGATGAAAATTAGTGGAAGAAAGAAACACCACCTGTATAAAAATAGGATAGGTCCCCTATTAAATAAAGTTTTAAATAATGATTGGTTTATGAGAATATTCCGCCGGTGTCACCATAGGCTAGATATCATGCCACCCAAGGTATAGGGAGATGATTATTTTGGGTGATTTTGTCATAAGACCCTATGACTCCTAAAGTCATAATAATGGAAGCTAAAAAAATTGGTAGTAATATGAGTGAAAGATTGGTTTAAACACTCTGTTTTATGATTAATAGGTAGAATAATTGTCTTAATCCTATTTTATCATTATCAATTATAGTGATTTCCAAGTGTATGAGCAAGATGAATGAAAAAAATTCCCATTCCATGACAATCATTGTACAACTTTTACAAAGGTCCATAATTTAATCTCCTAAATATTTTTGAAATAACATGATTGAAAATTTATATATTCTTGATGAAAAAACATATTTTGAAATATATTCTCTTTATCGTTGATATATTAATCAATGAAAGGAATGATTTATTATTTGAAACGTAATCTCTTGAACTTCACTGGGTGAGTTGGAGGAAATATGGATAGCCCCCACAATCTGTTTATGGCTATGGGATTTTATAAATATGAATAATATTACATATATGATATAGTAAAAGAAATAATTATAGTTAGAGTAGATAAAGGAGCTGTAACACCCTGAATGTTTTATGAAATATTTATCTTTAAATAATTTTATTTATTCGATATCTTGCGTTACATGTAATGGCAAGTTTAAACAAATCACGTAACATTATTAAAATATATGTGTTCTTTATCACCAATTCATTGAATTGGATGTCATGGATAGTAATAACTAAATTATAAAAAATATATGGTTTACACATGTATAAAATGAATTCAATAGTGATAAATTAATTATAAATGATAAAGAAAAATCATTTTAAAACCAAGTGATGTTTTTTTTTTCTGAAAAATTGTTTTTATACATGAAATATGTTTTTATTAAAATAATACATATTGGTGAATAATTTTAATGAAATTAATATATTATTTTATTGATAAAATCTTTTAAACATTAAAAAAATATTTTTTTAGGCATAATATAAAAATAAATCCAGTTTTATGCTTAAAATGTTATTTATCTAAAAAGTAGTTTTTATCACATTTTGATCCCAAAATTTGAAATTAATTTATACCATTTATATGTATTAAATTATATAAAATGAAATAAATATTCAGAATTAGGATTTAAAAATTTGTTAAATAGGCCCCTTTTATTTTTGGTCAATATGAATAGTAATAGTGGTAAAATTTATCACCACAACAAAGGGTAAATCAGGTTATTATAGACTAAAAATAAAGGTTATAGCCATAATTTTTTATCATAGTTATTACCGTATAAATTTAATTATATAATTGTCACCTTATGGTTGAAATTGGGTTGTTTAATGGACACCTTTTCATGAAAATGACTTATATATTATTTCAATCAAAGAAAGTTACAAAATGCCACTCTCTTAGTTTTAAATACCCTTTATGTGTTCACATAGGGAAAAAACTAGTTATGGATGAATATAAATATTATTTTTTTTATAAGAAAATTATATTGATTATGGTAATTTATTTCTAATTTTTTGGTATTATGTAATTACCTTAAATGCTTTCACAATGCCAAAACAATATTTATTCAATTAACAAAAAATGTTTTTGAAAACACTAAAAGTGATATAATTTGAGTAATTTATAGAGTTACAAGATTCTTTTAGGAAAATTTGAAATATTAAATTCTTTAAAAAGATTATATTTTAATTAAAACTTTTTATTTATTTATTTTAATTCAAATCAAATAAATAGTGTCAAAATTGAAAATAATGATATTTTATCAAAATAATATTTTATTAAATTGTTTAAAAATAATAAAAATATTTAATTAAGATAATTTGGATATGATATGGTCTAAAATTTTATAACATATCCATTTATGGGACAATTTAAACTTTATTAGTAAAAATTATAACCCTTTAATATTGAAAACTTTGTTTCCACAGTTAAAATTAAAATTGGTTAAATAAGGGTTAATCAAACAAATAAGGTTTAAAATGACACTAAAACCTGTCTAATTTCTATTGGTTTATGGTATTAAAACCATGCACTAACTTATATTAAAATCCATGTCCATTTAGAGTCATTTGGATTTATAATGAATTTATGATAATTTAATCTTTTGAAAAATTTCAAAAGTGGCCCTCACCTGAATTATAAAAGAAAACCTCCTCCCACACTTATATACACCACATTGAGCATATATCTCAAACAAAATATAAAAATTTATCTTCTAAACTTCCCTAGATACATTATATATTTGATGGTCTTCTAAGTAGACCAACCCTAAATCCCTTTAGAGGGGATCTAAAGGAGTCATTTCAAAGAAGAGGTAATAACCTTAACCAGTCACTTTATTTTATATTCTTCTTTACCTATGATAAATATATGGTATATATCATGAAATAATAAATTTATTGTCCTAAATATTCTTAATTTTTATTTGTGATTATTAAAACACAATTATACGCCTTTTTTACCATAAAATGATAAATGAAAGTATCACTCGTGCGTGCGTATGACTTACCATCTCCACATAGAGATAAAATTTATTTTTCATCACTATATTTTATGGATTGGTGTTTTGATGTTTTTAATGTTTATATATTATATTTATAACATATTTATTTTTCTATAATTATAATATAACATCTACCTACTTACCATCCAATCCTTTTGGAAACGATAATGTCATTCATGCTTACGTGTGGACTACCACCTCCACGAAGCGATGCGATTTTTTTTCATTTATATTTTAATTAGAAAATAATGAGAATGAATTTAATAAATATATATTATATATATGATATAATATTTACATTTTAAAATTTAATTATGATAATATTTAACCTTTTTTTCTATTCATTGAAAAATGAAAACAACGTTCATGCGTACATAAGACCCACTATATCAATAAACCGTGGAATTCATTTTTCTATCTATATCTTTTTTGGATGAATATAACTATGTATATAATGAATATATATTATATTTATATCATAATTAATATTTTTAAGGTGATGGAACCAAGATAAATGTACAAGTACTTGAACTACATAACTAAGATACCCATGATAAATGAAACAGTTAACATCGAGAAATGACGATTTTAATAAGGAATTATTGATAAAAGGGGGTGTTGAAATGTTATAAAAGGATAATATATGATATTATTAGTATGAAAATTACTTTTTTATAAAATTATAATAAATTTAAATTTATTATATATGAGGTTAGATTTCTTTTGAAGAAAGGTGAACTCTAGATAAGAATTTTATGTTACAGTCTCATTGTTTATCAAAATTGTTTTTGATTAAGTTTCCAATGATGAAATATTATTATATAAATATCAATAAACTGATTAATTTTATTTTACTATGTTTATTTATTGAAAATAATTTTTTTCCTTTCATTTTACTCACTTTAAGTACTCAATAGAGGAAAAATATGTTGTTAAGGAAAATCGAATTTATTACTCTCTTTGATCAATTTTCTCCCTTATATATCCTTTTTTTCAAAAAATGTTTTGAAGAAATTTAATAATATTATCCTATGATTTTTTAAATTCATTTTTACCAATTTTTGACTTTTTTATGTAATAGTTTTAAAGGAAATTTTTTTCCATTTTCCAAATGAGGCACTTCTTGACTTTTATGACAAAATAATGGAAGGAATGTTTTTTTAACTTCTACGACATGATTGTTTTACCACTATCATGAATAATATTTTATTTTAAGATTAATTCATAAGTTTACAAGGTTATTTTTACAGAATTATTTTCCATTATAATTAACCTATTTTTTAAAATTATCTACTTCAAAAAAATAGAAGGGTTATTTTCCTAAAGAATATTTTAGTAATATTTTAATTGTATTTATATCCCTCAAAGACAAAAACCCTTGATTTAACTTATGATTTACTAGATATATGATCAAATTATACCATACTTATTATATATTTTGATTTTTATGTTTATGATGATAAGATTTTTATAAAACCTATTTCTTTTCCATTTTTTATGCTATGATGCTATAATGAGATTTTTATAAAACCTATTTCTTTCCATGGGTTATGCTATGATGAAACATTTATGAAACCCATTTATTTTCATGGGTTCTGATATGATGAATTATTTATGGTCATGTGATACACAAATGTATGATTTTCATTATTATATGGACATGAACTATATCTCTCTCCAATTCCTTGGGTAAATATTGTCATCTCATGAGATATAAAAGAATTTAATGGGGAGTGAACCTAGTTTAGTAAAGGAATTTTTCTACTAAGATATTCTTGGGAGTGAACCTTGAATACTATGATGGTTTGGATGGTGAACCTATTCCACCGTTATATTCCAGTAAAAGAGACTTGACTACTATGGAAATGATTTTATATGTTTTGTGTATTTCAAAATTCCATTTCTTATTCCAATGTTATGGTTCATGATCTTTGATTAATTTCTTATAAACTTACAATATTTATTCCATGAATCAATATTATGATCTATGATATGTAGGGTATTATTTTCAAATGTTAAGATCATGTTTTCATAAACCTTTAATCATTTAATGACTATACAATCATTTATATATCCCTTATTTACCCATAGTGAGTATCTAAGCTCACCCTTTTCTTATGGTTTATTTTCCTAGGTTATGAAGAGAAGTATTAAGTATGATAAATCTAAGAAGGGTACTAGTTCTGAATAAATAAGTGGGCACAAATGTAGATATTTTATGAAACATTTTTTTATAATTCTGAGTTTCCAAAGATACTATACCTAAATGATTCTATCATGGATCAGAATGTTATATAATGAATATTAATATATTAATCTATAATATCTATACATGAAAATCTCAGTTAACTATAGTTGGTATAAGGGAAAGTTTTAGTTAACATTTTGAAACTAGGATGAGAAAAATTTCATAATCACACTTGGGATAAATCCAAGTATAGGATAAAATCCTAATGTTTTGGTAATGATCATGGATGACCTTGGGTAAAATTAAGGTGTCATAGAAGAATGTGTCATGATTTAAAAATCCTATAAATAAATTTTCATGATTATGTGGTTTTCCAACAGGATTATTATTTTTCTCACAATGAATTTTGATTTTAGTCAGTGGATAAAACCTAGAGGAATGGTGTTAATGTTGAATGCAATGGAAAATTCAATGATTTTTTTTCTTGAGAAAATGAATATTATGGGAGATGGAATGAAAATTTTAATTTCTATTCTATAACAAATTTCTCAAGAGATAAATCATGTTGTTCTTCCAAATGAGAAAAGGGGGGAACACTGTTATATTAATTCATTTATGAGGCAAAACCCACCTTCTTTTAGTTTTCCCACTGATCCACTAGTTTCTAGTAAATGGATCAGTACTATTGAAAAGATATATTCTATTATTCATTCTTTAAAACATGTTAAATTTAATTTGGATGTTTATCATTTGGAAGGAGAAGTATATTAGTGGTAGAATCTTATATAAAACACAATAGAATAAGAAGAAATTAAATTTATGGAAGGATATTAATTTAAAAGATTATTTTTCAATAATTACTTTCATTGTATTCTTCGTATGAAAATGGAGAAATAATTCCTTGAGTTGAAATAGAAGGATAATGAATCCGTTGGTAGCTATAATAAAAATTTCAGAAGAATTGTGAGGTATGATTATGATGTTATCATAAAAACTAAAACTAAGGTTAACCTATTCTTTAGTGGCCTAAAACCAAGTATCTAAAAGAGTGCTATTGATAAGGGATTTTAATAGCTATGAAGAAATCATTTGATGTGCTATCAATGTGGATATGGAGATTGGAGTTACCCAACAACCTCATGGGTTTGATAGGAAAATAAAAATGGAATTAGAAAGAAATTATAAAAATCATAGAGAGGAGAAGATGATCCTTCCTTTATGTTCAAGTGTGGAAGTAAACATGGGGGAGATTTTCTTAAGGGAACTGGTAAAATTTTTAAGTGTGGAAAGGAAGGTCATTGGGAAATCAAATACTGAATTGATGTGAAGGATTTACCTAATGATTAAAATAGAGAGAAAGATTTATAGAATGAACCACCCACACTCTGGCATTTTAAAATCTAAATAGTATGGACATTATGTCATGCAGTTCTCAAATATGAAGGTTAATGATGAAGATTGATGTTAAAAAAAATCTTAGTCCCAAAGGCAAAGGGAAATATCATGAAATTGCTATTTTTTATTGGGGTTATGATTGTTATTTGGTGAAATATTCACTTACCATCCAATTTAGAACTAGTAATGTCTTATTCGATTATAAATATACCCAATATTTTATATCTAAAACTTTTATAAGGGTATCATAGTACCACCTAAAAAACTATATGTTGAGTTAGTAGTAAAAATCCAAAATGGTACGAAGATCACATCCTAAGTCTATGATTTTTCTCCAATTGAATTTTTTGGGAATGTTGGTTCATGCCCAAATTTATCCAAGAGAAGAAGGGTAGAACGGTCCTTGTAGTGTAGCTTGGGTTGTCGATTCCATAGAGACCTAAGAAGATACCTAAGATACACAACCTAAGGGATGAATTTTTGGCTATGAAGTGGCCAACTTGGATTGATTTTGGATGGGTTTTAAATATATCTAAAAGATTTAAGTGGATTCAGTTTAAAAGAATGAGTTGATCCTAGGTTATCGCTCGGGGTGGATTGGACGTATTTTCTTTTTAATGATTTCAATTTCTTAAATTTGAGATGGGTTCATTTAAGGAGATAAAACAACATCATCACTTACTGATTTAATTCCTAAACCCTCTAATACTAATCACCTATACACTTGAAGGATCAAAGTTTTTAGCACTTCAAGGTAAAGGATTGTATTAATACTTGAAGTGTGTGGCCTTAAATTCAACAAGGACGATGGAGTTTAAAAATCATCAAATAAAAATCCCAATTAAAGAAGTGATTATACATTAATTAGGTGATAAATAACATCCAATCCAGCCCCTTGATACTCCCTTGGATCAACCCATAAGTGGGTTAGCCCTCCACTGATCCCATGGTTTCAATGGAAGCGGAAAGTAGACTCATGAGGGAGGAAATTGAGAAGTAAAGAAAACAACAAAAATAAAATGATCACTCCACCGTTGTGTGAATAATTTCACAAGGGTTGGTGTGAATAAATTCACACCTTGATCCAACGGTATCAAGGTGATATTAAGAACAACAGAATAAGAGTAGAAGAAGAACTTTTATTAAGAAACTAAAGTGAATTGAACAACTTACATGTGAAAGACAAAATTGAGGCAACAAAAATGCAGCATAACATTACAATTAAACAAAGCATCCAAGATTCTAAAATCCTTCACCACCACTACCTTAAATAGGCATTTTGGGAGCCTTGGGTCGAGCCTCCAACAGTAAAAGTCATCCCACTTGAGTATGGTAGGCCTAGGGTGGTGGAAAGTTTGTGGAATTTGAAATTTTCCACATTTGACCCGAGGTGGCAGCTAGCTTTCCTTCACCGAACAGACGCATCTGGAAGACATTATAGAATTCAGAATCAGGGTGGTCCATAGAAGAGGAAAATGGAGCTCCGTATGTCTTATAACCGCCTGTAAAAGTTGGGCCCATTTGGAGTTGTGGATTCTGAGATATGATCAAATTGGTGGACTGTTGTTCTGGGCCGCAGAATCTGGCCCAGAATTTTATCTCTAAATAGGGCCGCCTAAATGACCATCATGGAGGCCGAATTAGCATTAACTACTGAATGGTGATTTGTTCCTGTACATGTGTTATATCATCCCACGAAATTTGGGATTAATTGGGCCTGTATGTTGGGCCGCACAGCCTAATCAGTGGTCTAATGTCCAATCTGCCTTCTCCAGAATTGCTTCCTTTCATTTCCAAATATCTCCATCATCCTCCATGAATTCTTCACTGATCCCTGAATCAAACATGTTCATATTTAAGTTTAGATAAATTTAAAAAAATATCAAATTAAAATATGTATAATTAAATTCCTTAAAATTAGATGAATCATTGGGTACTTTAAATGATGTTCAAAAATGTACCACATAATAGTGCATTTTAAGAAGGTATTACAATCATAATGTGAAATGATGTTCAAAGTGTAAAATGCACTAAAATGGTGTTTATGAATAATAAAGAACATGAATATTATATATATTACCAATGAATATTAGCCTCATTTAGTGGCTAATCACACCCTCCAACTTGAGTTTTGCTAGTCCCGAGAAAAATATATCTCATCAAAAATGAAATTCGAATTCTCTTTTCCAAAAACATTTTAATACACAATGATCACCAAAAACCTTATACCAAACAATCATGAAACCCATCAAAATATTTTAATACGAGATAGTTTCATAAGCAGATCCCAATCCCAAGACCATTCCTTTGATCAAATCCATCATCATTCTTCATCCAACTCAATTAGGTGTAATAATGTGTTGTGAATCACAATAGATATGGGGGTTCATTTTCATTCAAGGGGAAAATCATGGAAGCGCTAGGTGGAATAAAATTTAATCCTAATATGAGTATTCTTCATACCTCTTTTTTTTGATTTTTTTTTTCAATATTGCTATAGTAATTGAGATTGCAATTAATCAAATTAACCCATGTAGCAAGACTTTGCCGATGACTCCCAGACTCAAAGGCCTTAGGGCACCAAGTGAAACCCACATACTCGGGCATCATCTCGAGTTAACTTAATAAAAAACAAAGTCATATTACCATAAATAGAGATAGATTGAAAAACTCAGGGCTAGACAACTCTGGAGTCACGATCCCCAAGTGCCGAAAGCCTCGCATTTTATCAATTCATTGCTCTACACGCAAATTTTTATTTTTATTTTTTATTTTTTATTTTTTATTTTTTTTGAATACTCATATTATTCATGAAAATAAAACCATCCTATGCTATTTATTATGGGACCCCAAAAATTAAAATTAGTACCCCACAGTCTAGAGGACGTGCATTGTGGCATTTTTTTTATTTGGATGAAAATATAAACGATGAAATATCACATTGGACAACCACACTTTCCAAAATATATGCTCATGAAATTATAAAAGGATTAAAATCAGAATCAGGGCATGCTAAATTATTTGATATTCAGTTTCAAAGTGTGCAATGTGTATTACCATGTTCAAAGTTAAAGGAATTTTTCCTTCCATTTAATTATTTTTTCAAATCATTCATTTTTTTTGACACAAAAGCATTTTTTTATTTTATCTCCCCCCCCAAATTAAAATAACACTATCCCCAGTGTTTAAATAAAAGAAAATTTAGATGGGGGTAGAGGTAGAGAATGAATGTTCAAAAAGGAAATTGAAAATTAGGATCATGGAATGAAGTCACCTGGTGGTTGAAGTTTTAAGTTCTTGCTGCTCCAATTTATTCCTTTGATATCCATGTCGCTTGCAAAGTTCCCTAGTGGAAAAAGGAAAAACAAAACAAACAAAAAAAACAAAAAAAAACAATATATATATATATATATATATAATAAAGGAAGTAAAATATAAGTATATATATAAAAATTATAGAATAAGGAATCACAAGAAGCCGTAGGTCAGTGGTAAGCGCGCGCCCCTGTCTCCCTTCGGTCCCGGGTTCGAGTCCCCGCGGCTTTGCCGGTTGTGACGGGGTTTGCCCCACGGCCTATGGCATGTCCCCTTTTTTAATTATTATATTATTTTTATTATTTTTATTATTTTTATCTTAACCTATAAAATAATAAAAATACAATAAAATAAACTGATGATACATTGTCTTCTTTTTAAATTTCTGGGTAAGGTATTACTTAAGGATCACACCACGTGACACGGATGAATATGGTGCTCCCCTTTCGTACCCATCCATACATAGAATAGAAGAACAGGTCAAAAGTATATTTTTTTATTAAATATCAAAATTATTAATTAAACCTATTTAAAATATAAAGTTTATTAAAACAACAAGATTATTGGAAACTTGGAAACCATGGGTTGCCTCCCATGCAGCGCTTTGTTTAACGTCATTAGCTCGACTTGAACCCCCCAACTTATCCAATACCAACTTTCAACATTTTAAGGATCACATGTTTCACCCCTTCTACTTGGTTGAGATTGATTCTATGTTTATAATTTGTTTCATTCACAATCCTATGTTCTACAATGAGTGGGAAAGTCCAAGGAATGTTTGAAGTGGTTGATCGAGTTTCCACTGTAGTTTTTCCAAAGACATCAATGGTAATTCCAACTTTTTTGGTTTCAAGAGAAGAATTAATTCCAAAAAAATGTTCATGGTTATATCCTATGAAGGGATAGTTGATCATGGAAGGAAGGACAATAATTTTGAGCTCAGGTTGGATAGTACATTCAAACACAGGTTGAGATTTTGAATCCAAATCAGTTTCATTTTCCAAATTTCTCAAAAAAATTGGTTCCTTTTGAATAGAAGATTCAACCAAAAAATTGTAAAGATCAGTGTTAAGAGTGTTTATGGACTCAAAGTTTATGATTTCTCCCAATGGTTCAAAGGTTGGTGTTTTTGAAAATTCATCAATGGAGTTATACTTAGGAGACTCAATCCATGATGTCAAATTCTCCTCTTTTGAATCCAAAAAGTTAATTTCCTCCTGATTTAAAGTCCCTTCAAAATTTCCTTGATCCTCTTCATCTATCCCAAATCCAAAGTTTGGTTCATCAATAAATTCATGTGGGGTTTGTGTGAAACTAGACACTTCACATAAGGTTATGGAAGGGACAATTTGTGTAGGGATGGGTTCCTCACAAGTTTTAATGCTTTGTAGTTCTAAACTCAATGACGAAACCTCAAAATTCATTATCTCTATTTGTTGACACAGTTTTTCAAGTAATGGTTGTGGATCATGATGGTCAAGGGGTTGAGACATATGGTCTATTCCAGGAGGATAACTATGTTGTTGGAATTCCATAGGAGGATGTTCAGATTGGCCTTGTTGGGATTGGAAGTCATAATATGTTGGAATGTATTGTGGATCATATGAATAAAAACATTGTGGATCAGTAGGTTTTTGATGATCCCACAAGTAGGAATTAGGATGGTCATTGTATATCGTACATGGGGTTGAGTGATCAAAGTAGGGATAGGTTTCCCATGTTTGAACTTGTTCAAAATTGACTTCCATAGGAGTGAGGAGTGAGAAAAGAGAAGTGGAATGAAAAAAAAGGATGAAGGTGTCTAATATTACTTACTTAGGTCCCAGGAAACGGCGCCAAAATTAGGTTCACTCCCAAATTTACCCAAGAGAAGAAGGGTAGAACGGTCCTTGTAGTGTAGCTTGGGTTGTCGATTCCACAGAGACCTAAGAAGATACCTAAGATACACAACCTAAGGGATGGATTTTTGGCTATGAAGTGGCCAACTTGGATTGATTTTGGATGGGTTTTAAAGATATCTAAAATATTTAAGTGGATTCAGTTTAAAAGAATGAGTTGATCCTAGGTTATCGCTCGGGGTGGATTGGACGTATTTTCTTTTTAATGATTTCAATTTCTTAAATTTGAGATGGGTTCATTTAAGGAGATAAAACAACATCATCACTTACTGGTTTAATTCCTACACCCTATAATACTAATCACCTATACACTTGAAGGATCAAAGTTTTGATCACTTCAAGGTAAAGGATCGTATTAGTACTTGAAGTGTGTGGCCTTAAATTCAACAAGGACGATGGAGTTTAAAAATCATCAAATAAAAATCCCAATTAAAGAAGTGATTATACATTAATTAGGTGATAAATAACATCCAATCCATCCCCTTTATACTCCCTTGGATAAACCCATAAGTGGGTTAACCCTCCATTGATCCCATGGTTTCAATGGAAGCGGAAAGTAGACTCATAAGGGAGGAAATGGAGAAGTAAAGAAAACAACAAAAATAAATTGATCACTCCACCATTGTGTGAATAATTTCACAAGGTTTGGTGTGAATAAATTCACACCTTGATCCAACGGTATCAAGGTGATATTAATAACAACATAATAAGAGTAGAAGAAGAACTTTTATTAAGAAACTAAAGTGAATTGAACAACTTACATGTGAAAGACAAAATTGAGGCAACAAAAATGCAGCATAACATTACAATTAAACAAAGCATCCAAGAATCTAAAATCCTTCACCACCACTGACTTAAATAGGCATTTTGGGAGCCTTGGGTCGAGCCTACAACAGTACAAGTCATCCCACTTGAGTATGGTAGGCCTAGGGTGGTGGAAATTTTGTGGAATTTGAACTTTTCCACATTTGACCCGAGGTGGCAGACAACTTTCCTTCACCGAACAGACACGTCTGGAAGACCTTCTATAAGTCCGAATCAGGGTGGTCCATACAATAAGAAAATGGATTTATAGATGTATTATAACCGCCTGTAAAATTTGGGCCCATTTTTAGTTGTGGATTCCTAGATATGATCGAATTGGTGGACTGTGTTTCTGGGCCTCAGAATCTGGCCCAGAATTTTATCTCTAACTTGGTACGCCTAAATGACCATCATGGAGGCCGAATTAGCATTAACTCCTGAAGGGTGATTTGTTCCTGTACATTTGTTCTATCATCCCACGAAATTTGGGATTAATTGGGCCTTTATGTTGGTCCCCAAAGCCTAATCAGTGGGCTGATGTCCAATCTGCCTTCTCCAGAATTGCTTCCTTTCATTTCCAAATATCTCCATCATCCTCCATGAATTCTCCACTGATCCCTGAATCAAACATGTTCATATTTAAGTGTAGATCAATTTACAAAAATATCAAATTAAAATATGTATAATTAAATTCCTTAAAATCAGATGAATCATTGGGTACTTTAAATGATGTTCAAAAATGTACCACATAATAGTGCATTTTAAGAAGGTATTACAATCATAATGTGAAATGATGTTCAAAGTGTAAAATGCACTAAAATGGTGTTTATGAATAATAAAGATCATGAATATTATATATATTTCCAATGAATATTAGCCTCATTTAGTGGATAATCAAATGTGTTCCTTACAAATCATTTTATTATTCCTCTAGTTGAATTCAATGTTAATTTGATCATGGATTGGATTTATTTACATAAATCCTACATCAATTGCTGAGGACAGAAAGTGATTTTGGATATTCTGAACCAACTTATGATCAAATATTAGTGTGATAAAAAATGAACTTCTAATAGAAATTACATCCATAATATGGGTCATGATTTATATTCAAAAGGGGTAATTTATCTCATATTGTTTAGGATAAACTCAATATTTAATATATACCTATTGTGTGGGAGTTTATTGATGTATTTATGGATGATTTTCCCAATCTTAAACCAAATTATGAAGTTGATTTTTCAATATAACTCATACAAGGTTCTAATTATATTTCTAAGAATCTATATAAATTGTCGTCGATTCAGTTTCAAGAATTAAATAAGAAACTCTAGGAGAATATTGAAAATGGATTAATTTAGCCAAGTGAATCACCTTTGGGTGAACCCGTTCTATTTCTTAAGAAGAGGGATGGATCAATGTGACATTGAATTGATTATCATGAACTTGAAAAGATCACCATCTAGAACAAGTATCCTCTACCCCATATTGATGACTTATCTGATAAATTTTATGAAGCTTAATACTTTTCTAAGATTTATATTCATTCAGAATATCATCAATTGAGGGTCAAGATGGAGGATATATTGAAGATATTTTTCTATTCAATGTGTTTAAATTAAAAATTTATAGTGATTCCATTTGGTATTACTAATTTCCCCACTATCTTCATATATTTAGTTATTAGATTCTATATATTTCCTTGATCAGTTTGTGGTAGTCTTTATATATGATACTATTATTTATTCAAAGGTAAAGGAAGAGTATGAAGATAATTTGAAATTTTTTTGAAGAACCTAGGGATGGAGAAAATTTATGAAATTTTTTCCATGTTTTGATTTTTTTCCTTCTGAAAGTTCCATTCTAGGTTCATATATTCTCAAGTGAGTGTATATAACTAGACTCATCAAAGATTGAAGTTATTAAGCATTGGACCAAAGTAACCACTGTGACTGAGATCCATAGTTTTCTTGGTTTGTATGGATATTATTATAACTTTGTATAGAATTATTCATGGATGTCAAATCCTATCTCCAATATAACATGGAAGGTAGCCAAGTTCCTTTGGATGAATGAATGTGAGTAATGTTTTAAGGATATGAAGAGAAGGCTAGTCATAGCATCTGTGATTACACAACCCTATATTGGAAAAGGGTTTGTAATTTATTATTATTCATCCAGGAAGAAACTTGGATGCATCCTCATGTAGGATGATGTGGTTATATCTTATGACTCTTGAAAATTGATGTTCCGTGAGAAAAATTAACCATCTATTGATTTAGAGTTAGCTACTGTATCATTTTCCTTAAAGATATAAAGGCTTATCACTATGGAGAAATGAGTTACATATATACTAATAATAAAATTTTAAAGTATATTTTCAATAAAAAGGATCTAAACATGCCCCAAAAAATATGTTTTGAGAGGATTAAATATTACGACAACTCAATACATTACCACCCTAGGAAATCTAACACTACGAAGATGATATGAGTATAAAGGATCATGATAGCTTATCTATGATTAGGATCATAAAAGATATAATATTTATGGACTTAAAAATTATGGATCTTGAAATTTTGAAGGATGGGGAGAAATATTATTTTTCTCAAATGAGTTTTTAACTTTCTATTCAAGTGGAGATTAAAGAGGTGTAGAAGGAAGATGTAGAGATGAAAAAGTAGGTGAGAAATGTTTCTGAGTTAAAACTTGATTATGATGGAATGATATGGTTCTAGAACCATGTATGTGTTTTTTACATACAATATTTTAAGAAGTAGTTGATGGATGAAGCTTGTAGTTCTTCATTATCTATTAATCATGGAAGTATGGATATGTTTAGAGATTTGAAAGATTATTTTTTGTGGGATGGAATAAAGAGAGATACTGAAAAGTATGTTTCTTAGTGATTTACATGTCATCTACTTGAGGTTAAGAGATAATATTCTAAGGGTATGATACAAACATTACCCATAACAGAATAAAAATGGTAAAAAATCACCGTATATGTTTTCACCAGACTCCCCAAAACTCTTAAAGGGAATAATGCTATATGGGTAGTAATTGAACACCTTATAAAGTTATCACACTTTATTTCCATTAGAGATGTTTTATATCTTCATAAAATTTATTTTCTATTCATTAAGTATGTATTAATATTATATTGTGTACCACTATTAATTGTATCTAACCAAGATATGTGGTTTACCTAAAATTTTGGAGAAGTCCTTTGAAGGATCTAGATAAATAGTTCATTTTTAGCCCTTCTTATCATTCTCACATATATGTTCAGTCATAAAGGACTATTAAAACTCTATAAGACTTATTGAGAGTTTAGTCTATGGATGTCAAAGGTTGTTGGGGTTAACACCTTCCATTAGCGAGATTTTATGACAATAATAACTTTCACTCATGCATTCAGATTGATCCTTATAAAGACCTATATGGTTGGAATTCTAGAACTCCAACATGCTAGAATGAATTTGTAGAATGAAAGATATTGGTACCTTATATAATTGAGGAAATGGTAGATAATGTTAGATCCATTCAAAAACACATAACATAATATGAGAGTTGATAAAAAAATTATTCTTCCAATCAACAAAAAGATCTTGAGTTTGAAGTTAGTGATAACGTATTCCTATGAATATCTCCCAAGAAGAGGGTGACAAGATTTAGAAATAATGGGATGATAATACCTAGGTATATTGATCCTTTTTAAATTATTTATTGTATCATAAGGGTATCTTATTGATTGGTTCTTCCACAGAATCTCTTTGAAGTTAATGATGTGTTCCGTGTATGTCACCGGAGGAAGTACATCCTTAATCCTTCATATGTACTGAACATAGAGGTCATACTAGTAGAGAAATTTATTTATTATGAAGAAAAATCGAATGAGATTATGGATCATAGAGAGAAGGTGATATGAAACCGGACCACTCACATGGTCAAAGTTTTATAGAGAAACCAAAAATTTAAGGAAACTATGTGGGAAACTGAGGATGTGATTTAATAGAATTATCTTTAGTTTTTTGTGTCAGAGTGATGAATTTTTAGGAAAAAAATCATTTTTAGGGGTTAGAATATATCACCTTGTTATTTTTATGAAATATTTCTCTTTATATAATTTGATTTATTTGATAGATTGCATTGCACACAACACCAAGTTTAAATAAACCGCATAACATTGCAAAAAATATTTTGTTTCTGTTATTGCATGGCCATTGGATTTATTGGTATGAATAATAAAAACTAAATTATAAAAAATATAAGGTTTAAACATGTATAAAATTAATTCAATAGTTATCAATTAGTTAGAAATGAAAAATAAAAATCATTTGAAAATAAAGTGATATTTTTTTCTTCTAATTTTTTATACCCAAAGGTATTTTAATTAAATTTTTTCCTATTGGTGAATGATTTTAATTTAATTTATATATTATTTACTTGATCATTTTTTAAACATTTAACTAGTATTTTTCAATGTATAGGATAAGAATAAACCTAGTTTTATGCTTAAAATGTATTTTTCTAAAAAATAGTTTATGTTTAATTTTGTGCACTAACATTAAAATTAATTTATTCTATTTATAGGTATTTAATTAGATAAAATTAGTTAATTATTTTTAATTAATAGTTTTAAATTGTATAAATAAGGCCCTTTTATTTTTTTTAATATGAATAGTAATTGTGATAAAATTTATCACCTCTGTAAGTGGTAAATCAGGTTAATCTAGATTACAAATAAATGATAAGCCCATAATTTTTTATCCTAATTCATACTGGTTGAAGTTCATTCTACCCTTATAACATTAGGATATAAATTTAATTGTTTAATGGAAAATTTTCCATGAATATTAATTATATATTATTTAAATCAAAGAAAGTTACAAAATTTCACTCTCTTAGTTTTAAGTAACCTTTATGCGTTCACATAGGGAAAAAACATGTTATGAAGGAATATGAATCGTAATTTTTTCTATAATTAAACTAAATTCATTATGGTAATTTATTTATAATTTTATATATTATATATTTACCTTATATGCCTTCACATCGCCAAAACAATATTTATTCAATTAATTGAAAAACAAAATAAATGATTTAGAAAATATTAAAGGTGATATAATTTGAGTAATTTTGTCACGACCCGTCCTCGGGGCCCGTTCCGTGACTACCCCAAGCCCGCCTTCCATAGGCCAGGTGCTGGCGACTAGCACCAAGGCGTAAATACCGGTAAAAAGGGAAGGCATTGCCTTTGTAAAGTAAACAAGCACCACAGAGTAAGAAAGTGGAAGAAGTAAACACTGAGTAAAAACTGGTACAACAGTAAGTGCGGAAAAGTAAGTGGGCCAGTATACAAACCCAAACTGAAAGTAAAGTACAACTTAAAAGGGAAAACAACAACTGAAAAGTAAAGCCGCAACGTCGAGCCATCCACTGGAAGTCCCACCTGAAGGGTGGGTACAGATAGCCTCCACTGCTCCTCGGGTCCAGCCGACCGCTCCAAGTACGTCCCACCCAGTGGTCCACCTCCAGGTACCGTACTGCTCCGTAAGCCTCCACCACGATCAGCGCTATCCGTCGTCTGCAACCAACACAACGTAGTGCGGACATATCCTGTGTAGGGGTGAGTATAAGCTACTCAGTAGGGACCCCGAGACCCCCGAATGTCTCCCAGAATCCACAAAGGATAATCCACAAAGGAAAGATACAATCATGAAGTAACATCCAACACTGCTTAGGTATATGCCCATACATATACCTAAGTCATCAATTCTCGTTCGGCTCCAACATCCGAACCCAAGTACAACCCAGTCCACACAGGAAAGCAAACGTAAATCCACACAGGATAACACAACATAATCCACAAAGGAAAGAAAAACAGGATTTCAGCTCACACAAGATACTTCTTGAATGACGATAGAGATGATCAGATATATCCAATGATTCATCTAAGCCGTCGGACCCAAAAAGGATCGATAGGTACTAACCCCCGAAATGACCCACAAAGGATCTGACCCACACATGATCGATAGGTAACTAACCCCCGCAATGACACACAAAGGATCTGACCCACACAGGACCGATAGGTAACTAACCCCCGCAAAGACCCACACAGGATCGGATCCACACAGGATCTGTAGGCGCTAGCCCACACAGGACCGCTGAGCGCTAACCCACACAAGATCAGACCCTCACAGGATCTGTAGCACTGACCCACAAAGGATTGCTGGGTGCTGTAGTCGTCGCCGTCGAATCCAATGATGATCTCTGCATAGTCGTCGCCGTCACAGTAGCACTCGTAGCCAGCTCTAGGGTTCCCGCATACAACAAGCTCATTCGGGAGGGTCCGCTCCACGAGCCGAGAGGCTGATACATCAAATGACACAAAGTCTAGAGTTTATGTATCCAAACGTTCCGTATCGACAACAGGAACTCAACGTCACAGATGGCGCGTCAATCGGACGCCCGGTCTGAGAGTTATTGGCATTTCCGTCCCAGGGGCCCGGTTGGTTTTTAAGGAAAAACCAACCCGACCATACTCCACCTGCGTCCAAACCTCGGGCGGAGTATGCCAAAAGATCCATCTCACTTATAGGAATCCATCAAAGTCGACGGTACGTCAATTGAACGTCCGTAACTCAAGATATGAGCGTTTCCGCTCCGAGGGCCCGGTTAGTTTCGTGTACGAACCAACCCGGCTAAACCCAAAGTACTCCGAAACCTTGAGTGCGATATACCAAAATGACCGTCTCTATCCAAGGACCGCATTGCCGCTGACGGCATGTCGTTCGGAGGCCCGTAGCTCAAGATACGGTCAAAAGTACGAAAAGGTCCGAAAACAGGGGGTCTGGGCCCGGACCGACCCGACCCAACCCCCCCTGGGTCGACCCGACCCGGGTCCGGGTCCGACCCGGCCGGTGCGGCCCGGCCCGGCCAGGGTGGCCCGACCCGGCCTGGGCAGGACCCGGCCCCGCCGGCGCGAGCGTGGCCCGGCCGCCGGGGTCGACCCGGCCGTAACGGCCGAGCGGGTGCAAGGGGGGCGCCTCCCCCTTGATGGTTCTGCGGCCCCGCGTGGGGGGCCGCCTCTCGCCAATGGACGCGGCATGGCCGCCTCCCTCCTCCGTGGTCCCGCGTGGCCGCGGGACCGGCCAGCGCCGTCGCGGCTCCAGGACGCGGCGGGTCTCCTCGGCGGCGCGCCGGGCATCGCCGCGTCCGGGCGGCCCACCGTTGCCGGCCGCCGGTGCCGCCGTGCCGGTGTGGCGCGCCGGCGGGGGGTTCCGCGGACCACTGGACGCGCTCCGGTGGTCTGATTTGCGCGCGGTCTTCGCCAGTGCTCGTCCCGGGACTCGAACATCACTGCAAAGCCTTCCAAATTATCTTGCGGCCCCGTTTGTCATCGCCCGCCAATCCGCGCATCAACGAAAAACTGCGGAGGGTTGTCGGGCCATGTTTGTTTGGCCCGCACCCTACGCATTAGGTGATAACAATTGAGAATAACAATCAACACATGAAAAACAAAAAAAGGCACAATTTTAATGAATTAAAATTGAACTTTGATCCGGGTTCTTTGTTTTAGATGAGACAACCATGGGAATAAATATTATTCTCAAATAAAACCCCTACCTCGTAGCTGTCGTCGGACGAGAGTTCTTCGCGGAATTGACCGTCGCGGAAGAAGAGGGTCATCACGTCGTGGAAGGGCGTCACGTCGTCGCGGAAGGGCGTCACATCGATGATCTCCGAGGGTTAAAGAAAACACACAGATTTAATTTCATGAATTAAATCCATGTTAAGGATAAAAACCACAAAGGAATTAAAGATTTGAAATCTCTTACCTCAAGCAGTTGATCAAAGATTTGTTGCGGGGAAAGAACGTCGTGGAAGAAGCGTCGTGGAAGGAGAATCGTCGGCGTCGCGGAACATGGCGTCGCGTCGTCAATCTCCGAGATTTCGGCGTTCTTCGCATTCTTCGTGTTCTTCGCATTCTTCGCGTTCTTCGCAAGGAGGATGAATGTACAGATTCTCCAAATCCTCTCAACAATCAACCTGTCAACAAAAATAAAAGGTGTTGGTCTTATTTTATTATTATGCCAACAGTTGAAAACATGTTAAGAAACAAACCATTAATTCGGTGAATTAATGGTAACGACTTAACCGTCCATTTAATAGGAGCGTTAAAGAGTTTTAGAAAATTCCCCAGTTGACTTTCATTAATGAGGAGTTTTCGCGGGTGCGTTACTTAGAGGAAAAGAAACGGTGGGGCTCGTGAGGGCCCCACCTCACAAATATCCTACCAAGAGGGTAGGATATTTTGGATTGCACCCTATCCACTTCAACTTAGCTCAAGTGGATTTAAGTGGATTTTAAGTGGCTTTAAGTGAAATAAAAATAAAGTTTGTTGCACCACTTTATTTTATTTCTTAACTTAACCCCAAAAATTTAAAAACCACACCCGAGCAAACGCAACTCCGGAAGAGGAGTTTCTAAGAAAATATCGGTGCTGAGATTCCATCGGTGCCCTCAGAATTCGATTCCGAGCACCGGTTCAAAAGTTATAAAAACCCACTCATTCGTTCACTGAACGTACCCGAGCCAAATTTCGGATAATGATTCCGGGCACACCGGGCCTCAGAATCATGTGCCGTCAGAAACTGCGTTCTTGTAAAATTCCAAAGAAAATTAAGAAAAAAAATTTCCTTGGAATTTACAGGTCTTTACATCACTCCCACCTCAGGGCTTTACGTCCCCGTAAAGATACATCATAAAATAGGGAAACAAATATGGGTACTGAGCACACATTTGAGCCTCCTGCTCCCAAGTGCTCTCCTGGAGGTTCCCGTGCTACCATATGATGCGCACTAGAGGAATCGATCATCCACGTAGGACCTGCTCCTGTCGATCCTCGATATCCATCGGGACCTCCACAAAAGTCGCCCCATCATCAACGTCCAGCTACCCATGGTCAATGATATGTGTCGGGTCGTGCACGTATCTCCTCAGCTGGGATACGTGGAAGATGTCGTGCACCCGGTGCAACTGAGGTGGTAGAGCTAGGCGATAAGCCACCTTGCCAATCCTGCTGAGGACCTGGAAGGGTCCGATGAAGCATGGAGACAACTTTCCACCTCGGCCAAATCTCCATAATCCATGTCGAGGTAGGACACTCAAGAAGATGTGGTCACCATCCTCGAACTCTAGTGGCCTCCACCTCCTGTCAGCATAAGACTTCTGCTGGCTCTGAGCTGTCCTCATCCGCTCCTGGATGACCTGGACCTTCTCTTTCATGGCCCGGACTATTTCTGGTCCCACAGGTGCTGACTCCCAAGGATCTGTCCAGCACAAAGGGGATCTGCAAGGTCTGCCGTACAACGCCTCGTACGGTGCCATCCCGATGGTGGAGTGGTAGCTGTTGTTGTACGCAAACTCCACCAAGGGTAGGTGGTCCTCCCAACTACGACCCAAGTCGAGGACACATGCACGGAGCATGTCCTCGAGAGTCCGAATGGTCCTCTCTATCTGACCATCCGTCTGAGGGTGAAAGGCAGTGATCAAACGTAGCTGCGTCCCGAACGCCTCCTGCAACCCCTTCCAAAGCCGGGAAGTAAAGCGAGCATCTCGATCGGAAACAATAGATGATGGAACACCGTGAAGCTTTACAATCTCCTGAAAGTAGAGACGTCCCAAGCTCTCCACTGAGCCCTGCTCTCTGATGGGTAAGAAGTGAGCCGACTTGGTGAGTCGGTCGACAATCGCCCAGATGGAGTCGTGACCTCTGGAAGTGCGTGGAAGTCCTGTCACGAAGTCTATAGATATCCCATCCCACTTCCACTCCGGGACCTCCAAGGGCTATACCAAGCCTGCTGGTACCTGATGCTCGGCCTTCACCTGCTGGCAGGTGAGGCATCATGAAATGAACTCTTCCATAGCCTTCTTCATGCCTAGCCACCAGTGCTGTCGCCTGAGGTCCTGGTACATCTTCGCCACTCCAGGATGTACCGCCAAAGGAGAAGTGTGAAACTCTCTCAGCACCTCCTCCCGTAAGGCAACTAGTACCAAGGTACGTCCTCTGAAAAGGACATCGTGCTCTGCTCCAAAGGAGAAACCATCAGGTTCCTGACCTAAGGATATCTGTGCACGCCACGTCTCAAAATCAGCGTCCCCACGCTGTGCCTCTCTAACCCGCTATAGTAGTGGAGGGGTGACTATGAGAGACTGAAGGAAGGATGCTCCATCTCTATCCACGAAGGATATCCGCAAAGCAGCTAGCTGCTCTGTCGCCTCCTCAAGTAGCGGAATGCCCATCCTCCTGCTGAGAGCATCGGCTACTACTTTCCCCTTCCCAGGAGTATAGACTATCTCAAAGTCATAGTCCTGGAGGAAATCGAGCCATCGCCGCTGTCTCAGGTTCAGGTCCTTCTGAGAAAAGATGTACCTGAGACTCTGATGGTCAGAAAAGACTGTAAAGTGCTCGCCCATCAGGTAGTGTCGCCATGTCTTCAGAGCGAAGACCACTGCTGCTAACTCCAGGTCATGGGTAGCATAGTTCTGCTCATGCGGCCTCAACTAACATGATCCATAGGCGATCACTGCCCGATCCTACATTAGGACACATCCGAGTCCGGTCCCTGATGCATCGCAGTAGACTACGTACCCTACTCCCTCCTCAGGCAACCTCAAGATAGGTGCGCTGGTCAACCTCTGCCTCAGCTCCTGGAAGCTCTGCTGACATCTGTCTGACCACACAAAGGGTTTCCCCTTCTTCGTAAGAGCTAAGAGTGTTGCCGCAACTCTGGAGAAGTCAAGCACAAATCTCCGATAGTATCCGGATAGTCCCAAGAAACTCCGCACCTCCGTCACGCTCTTGGGTGGCTCCAAAGCTAGCACTACCTCGATCTTCGTAGGATCCACTGCAACTCCCGCCTTAGAGATGACGTGCCCCAAGAAGTGGACCTCACACATCCAGAACTGACACTTGGAGAGCTTTCCCTAAAGCTAGTGCTCTCAGAGTGTGTCTAGCACAACCCGCAAGTGGCATGCGTGCTCCTCCTCAGTCGTCGAGTATATCAAAATGTCGTCGATGAAGACCACGACAAATCGATCGAGGTATGGCTGAAAGATCCTGTTCATGAGACCCATGAACACTGATGGATCATTGGTTATGTCGAATGGAATAACCAAAAACTCATAGTGGCTATACCGACATCTGAAGGCCGTCTTCTGCACGTCCTCATCCCGAACTCTGAGCTGATGATAGCCTGACCTGAGGTCTATCTTTGAGAACCACTGTGCTCCCTTGAGCTGATCGAAGAGGTCATAAATCCTTTGTAGCAGATACTTGTTCCTCACCGTCACCTGGTTCAAGAGACAATAGTCGACAAAAAGTCGCAAGCTCCCGTCCTCCTTCTTGGCGAACAATATCGGGAAAGCCCAGGGTGAAACACTGGGTCGGATGTATCCCTTGCCATGCCAGTCCTCCAGCTGTACCTGTAGCTCTCGAAGATCGGCGAGAGCCATCCGATACGCTGGAGTCGGTATTGGGGCTGTCCTGGGGTACAAGTCAATATAATAGTCTACCTCTCTGCGAGGAGGTAGCCCTGGAACGTCGTCGGGAAAGTCGTTCGCATACTGATCCACCACTACAGGGAAACTGGGACCCCGCACATCAACTGCTCCTAGGATGAGGCTAGCCAACTGATGAGTGATGGGCAGTCCTCTCCTCTGCGAGAGTCCATCCTATGCTGCAAATGCTCCCTTCTCGCCGGTGAAGGTGAACCTGCTCCCGTCGGTGCGTACACATCGCACCTTGCACCTAATACAGTCAATATGTGCATGGACTGTAGATAACCAATCCATGCCCAAGATGACGTCTTAAGGCATCGACGCCGCTACAAGAATATCCCAGCCAAAGCTCTCGCCTCCTAGAGTAATCTCACACTGCCGACACCAGTGCGTAATTGTCGAGTCTGCTCCCGTAGGAGTCTCTAGCCGTAAGGATCGAGCCAACGGCTCTGTCGGAATCTCTGAGCTCCGAACAAGGGTAGTGACTATGAAAGAGTGCTCGCTCCTATGTCTATAAGAATTGCAGCAAGGGTGGAATAGACACAGATAGTACCTCGAATCATCTCGGGCGTACTGTGGTCGTAGGCCTCCGCTGCCTGGAGCTGTGCCTGTCTCTGCCCGCCAGCTCCCTATGGCCGGGGTGGACCTCCTGGTGGTGGTGGTGGTAGAGCCTCAAAGTGTCTCCCACCACCTTCTTCTCGGCCAACTCCTCTGCCTCGTCCGCCTCCTCCCTGCGGACCGCCACGGTCGACCCTCTGCCTCTACCTGGGTGGCCCCTCAACCGTCTGCTGCTCCTCGGCACGGTGGGTCGGGCAGTCACGAGCCATGTGACCCTGTCCGCCGCATGTGTAGCACTGCCTGCCTCTCGAAAGACTGGCTCCGCACTGTGTGCCCCACACTGCTGAGCCAGTGTCCTGAGCTCGTCTGCGTGAGGGTCTGGTCTACCTGGATCCCTGAGTCATCCGTCGGCTGCCTGCTACGGAAGACTCTGCTACCTGCCGCCCTGCGGTAGGTCTCGCTGCTGATGAAGGCTCAACAAGGAAGATCTCGATCAGAAGGGCTCGCTCCAGTACTCCTGCCTGAGTCGGAATGATGAGGGAGATCAACGATGCCCTGATCTCATGTCTCAATCCCTGCTCAAAGGTTCGGGCCCGGAAGAATGGGTCCCGTACCATGTCGGTCGAGTAGTGAGAGAGATCGGTAAATCTCACCGAGTACTGGGCGACCGTCAAGCTGCCCTGCCGCAGCTGAAGAAGCTCCTGGATGCGCACCGCACGGAGGGTGGCTGGGACGAACTCCGAGTGGAAGAGGCTCTCAAAGTCCATCTAGAGAAGAGATGCCTCATCGTTCTCCTGGAGAATCAAGCTCCACCATCGGCCCGCTGCTGCGTGCAGTAGGCTCACTGCAAGGATCACCATGAGGTCTGCTGGTGTCCTCACTAACCTGAAAACTCGTACCACTGCCTCCAGCCAGTCCTCGGATACCTGGGGGTCCGTCTCCCCGCGGAACCTAGGCGGTCGCTGGCGCTGGAACTCATGCAGTGCACTAAGGTGACGTGCATCGTCAGTGGCTGGGGCTGGAAGCATCGGTGGCTCGGTGGGTAGAGGTACCACCGGTGCCTCAGCTGTCAAAGGGCCCTGTACCGAGGCCCCGTCGCTCGGTGGGCTGTCGTCACGCTCAACTCTCAGAACCCTAGTTGGATGCCATCGTGGGTCCATCCTAAAAAGAAACAGGTGCGCCACGGTCAGAACAATATACCTGGTGAGCTGACATAAAGTAATCACAATGAAAACTTGTAACACACATGCAATAAATGTTTTTGTGCATTAAGTTGGAAATCAGAAGTCAGGGTCCTAGTGTACGGATACGTTGGCCACCGCACCAACACTGGACTCCCTGGACTGATAACCACACCCAATACACTTAAAACTATTGCTTCATATAGAAGAAAGATCAGAGTCTGTGGTAGAACCGAACTGCTCTGATAAAAATTTGTCACGACCCGTCCTCGGGGACCGTGCCGTGACTACCCCAAGCCCGCCTTCCATAGTCCAGGGGCTAGCGACTAGAACCAAGGCGTAAATCCCGGTAAAAAGGGAAGGCATTGCCTTTGTAAAGTAAACAAGCACCACAGAGTAAGCAAGCAGAAGAAGTAAACACTAAGTAAAAACTGGTACAACAGTAAGTGCAGAAAAGTAAGCGGGCCAATATACAAACCCAAACTGAAAGTAAAGTACAACTCGAAAGGGAAAACAACAACTGAAAACTAAAGCTGCAACGTCGAGCCATCCACTGGAAGTCCCACCTGAAGGGTGGGTGCATATAGCCTCCACTGCTCCTCAGGTCCAGCCGACCGCTCTGAGTACGTCCCACCCAGTGGTCCACCTCCAGGTACCGTCTTGCTCTGCAAGCCTCCACCACGATCAGCGCTGTCCGTCGTCTGCAACCAACACAACGTAGTGCGGGCATAGCCCGTGCATGGGTGAGTATAATCTAATCAGTAGGGAACCCAAGACCCCTGAAGGTCTCCCAGAATCCACAAAGGATAATCCACAAAGGAAAGATACAATCACGAAGTAACATCCAACACTTCTTAGGTATATGCCCATACATATACCTAAGTCATCAATTCTTGTTCGGCTCCAACATCCGAACCCAAGTACATCCCAGTACACACAGGAAAGAAAACGTAAATCCACACAGGATAGCACAACACAATCCATAAAGGAAATAAAAACAGGATTTCAGCTCACATAGGATACTTCTTGAATGACGATAGAGATGATCAGATATATCCACTAATTCATCTAAGCCGTCAGACCCACAAAGGATCGATAGGTACTAACCCCCACAATGACCCACAAAGGATCTGACCCACACATGATCGATAGGTAACTAACCCCCACAATGACCCACAAAGGATCTGACTCACACATGATCGATAGGTAACTAACCCCCGCAAAGACCCACACAGGATCAGACCCACACATGATCTGTAGGCGCTGGCGCACACAGGACCACTGAGCGCTGACCCACACAGGATCAGACCCACATAGGATCTGTAGCACTGACCCATAAAGGATCGCTGAGTGCTGTAGTCATCGCCATCGAATCCACTGAGGATCTCTGCACAGTCGTCGCTGTCACAGTAGCAGTCGCAACCAGCTCTAGGGTTCCCACACACAACAAGCTCGTTCAGGAGGGTCCGATCCACGAGCCGAGAGGCTGATACATCAATTGACACAAAGTACAAAGTTGATGTATCCAAAAGTTCCGTATCAATAACAGGAACTCAACGTCGCAGACGGCTCGTCAATTGGATGCCCGATCTAAGAGTTATTGGATTTTTCATCCCAGGGGCTCGGTTGGTTTTAAGGAAAAACCAACCCGACCGTACTCCACCTACATCCAAACCTCAGGCAGAGTATTCCAAAAGATCCTTCTCACTTAGAGGAATCCATCAAAGTCGACGGTACATCAATCGGACATCCGTAGCTCAAGATATGAGCGTTTCTGCTCTAAGGGCCCGGTTGGTTTCGTGTACGAACCAACCCGGCCGAACCCAAAGTACTCTGAAACCTTGAGTGTAATATACCGAAACGTCCGTCTCGATCCAAGGATCACATTGCCGCTTATGGCGCGTCGTTTGGAGGCCCGTATCTCAATATACGGGAAAAAGTCCAAAAAGGTCCGAAAACGGGGGGTCTGGGCCCGGACCAACCCGGCCCAACCCCCCTTGGACGGCCCGAACCGGGTCGACCCGATGAGGGTCCGGGTCCGACCCGGCTGGCACGGCCCGGCCCGGCCAGGGTGGCCCGGCGCGGCCTGGGCGTGTCCCGGCCCGGCCGGCGTGGGCGCGACCCGGCCGCCGGGGTCGGCTCGGCCGTAACGGCCGAGCGGGTGCAAGGGAGGCACCGCCCCCTTGATGGTTCTGCGTCCCCACGTGGGGGGCCGCCTCTTGCCAATGGACGCGGCATGGATGCATCCCTCCTCCGCGGTCCCGCGCGGCCACGGGACCAGCCAGTGCCACCGCGGCAGGTCTTCCCGGCGGTGCGCCGGGCGCCGCCTTCGGCCGCCGGCGCCGCCGTGCCGGAGTGGCGCGCCGACGGTGGTTTCCGCGGACCACCGGACGCACTCCGGTGGTCCGATTTGCGCGCGGTCTTTGCCAGTGATCATTCCGGGACTCGAACTTCACTGAAAAGCCTTCCAAATTATCTTGAAGCCCCGTTTGTCATCGCCCGCCAATCCACGCATCAATGAAAAACTGCGGAGGGTTGTCGGGCCGTGTTTGTTTGGCCCACACCCTCCGCGTTAGGTGATAACAATTGAGAATAACAATCAACACATGAAAAACAAAACAAGGCACAATTTTAAAAAATTAAAATTGAACTTTGATCCGGGTTATTTATTTTAGTTGAGACAACCATGGGAATAAATATTATTCTAAAAAAAACCCTTACCTCGTAGATGTCGTCGGACGAGAGTTCTTCGCGGAATTGACCGTCGTGGAAGAAGAGGGTCGTCGCGTCACAAAAGGGCATCACGTCGTCGTGGAAGGGCGTCGCATCGACGATCTCCGAGGGTTAAAGAAAACACACGGATTTAATTTCACGAATTAAATCCATGTTAAGGATAAAAACCAAAATGGAATTAAATATTTGAAATCTACTACCTCAAGCAGTTGATCGAAGATTTGTCGCGGGGAAAGAACGTCGCGGAAGAAGCGTCGTGGAAGGAGAATCGTCGGCATCGCGGAACACGGCGTCACGTCGTCGATCTCCGAGAGTTCGGCATTCTTTGCGTTCTTCACGTTCTTCGCGTTCTTCGCGAGGAGGATGAAGGTACAGATTCTCCAAATCCTCTCAACAATCAACCCGTCAACAAAAAGAAAAGGTGTTGGTATTATTTTATTATTATGCCACCAGTTGAAAACATGTTAAGAAACGAACCATTAATTCAGTGAATTAATGGTAACGACTTAACCGTCCATTTAATAGGAGCATTTAAGAGTTTTAGAAAACTCCCCAGTTGACTTTCATTAATGAGGAGTTTTCGTGGGTGCGTTACTTAGAGGAAAAGAAACGGTGGGGCTCGTACGGGCCCCACCTCACAAATATCCTACCAAGAGGGTAGGATATTTTGGATTGCACCCTATCCGCTTCAACTTAGCTCAAGTGGATTTAAGTGGCTTTTAAGTGTCTTTAAGTGAAATAAAAATAAAGTTTGTCACACCACTTTATTTTATTTCTTAACTTAACCCCAAAAATTTAAAAACCACACCCGAGCAAACACAACTTCGGAAGAGGCGTTTCTAAGCAAATACCAGCGCTGCGATTCCATCGGTGCCCTCAGAATTCGATTCCGAGCACCGGTTCAAAAGTTAGAAAAACCCGCTCATTCGTTCACTGAACGTACCTGAGACAAACTTCGGATAATGATTCCGGGCACACCGGGCCTCGGAATCACGTGCCGTCAGAAACTGCGTTCTTGTAAAATTCCAAAGAAAATTAAGAAAAAAAATTTCTTGAAATTTACGGGTCTTTACAAATTTATACTGTTACATGAATTTTATATGTGTATTTGAAAAATTAATATTTTTTTAAAATATTATATTCTAATTCAAACTTTTTATTTATGTTCTTTAAGTCAAATTAAATGAATAGTGTCTAAATTGACAATAATGATATTTTATCCAAATAATATTTTTTTATATTATTTAAAAATAATAAAAATATTCAAATAATACAAGTTTGATATGATATGGTATACAATATCATAAATTCTCCATTTATGGTCCAATTTTTAACTTGTAAGTTAAAATTACAAACTTTTAACATTGAAAAATTTGTTACCGTAGTTAAATTTAAATTTGGTTAACAAAGGGTTGATCAAAATGATAATGATTAAAATGACTCCAAAATTTGTCTAATTTATATTGTTTTATGATATTAGAACACTATCATACATTATATTTGAATCACTATCCATTTTGAGTCATTTATCTTGTGTTATTATAATTTATTCTTTTGAGAAATTCTAAAAGTTCCTCTATCCTGAATTATTAAAGGGAATCTCCCCCTCAATTATTTATACCACATTGAGCCTTCCATATAAATAAAACTCTAAATATTCCATTTATAAAATTACTTGGAAACATCATAGAGGTTATTTTATTCCCAAAATACTAACCCTATACCTATTTAAAAGAGATATAAAGGCTTTGTTTCAAAGAAGAGGCAATCACCTTAACTGATCACTTTCTTTTATACACTTATTTACCTCCTCCAAATATATGTTATTTATCATAAACTAATATATTTAGTATCATAAATATGATTAAATGTTATTATCATTATTTAACCACCATTATACACCATCTTTACCGTCAAACAAGAAGTGAAAATATCACCCATGTGTACGTACGACATACTGTTTCCACATTGGGATACAATTCATTTTTCATCAGCATCTTTTGGATGTGTATTATGATGGTTTTAGCAATTATATATGATATTTATGATATAATTATTCTTCTGGAGTAATTATATCACATCTATCAACTTACCATCCAATCCTTTGGTAAATGATAATGTCGTTCATGCGTATGTGTGGACTACCACCTTCACGAAGTGTTGTGATTCATTTTTCATTTTTATTTTACTTGGATAGTAATTAAGATTAATTTAATGAATATATATGATATATATGATATAATATTTATCTTTTAAAGGTAAATTAAAATAAAATTTTCCTTTCTTTCATTCCATCAGCTCAAAAATGAAAATAACGTTCATGCGTATGTACGACCTACCGTCTCCATGAATGGTGATATTCATTTTTCTATCTCTAATTTTTATAGATAACTATAAATATGTATATAATGAATATATAAAATATTTAAATCATAATTAATATTATGGAGGTGTTGTATCCAAGGTAAATATATAAGGATCAGAACTACTGAATTGAAATAATCATGATAAACGTTGCAGTTAACATCCATAAATAATGATTTTAATGGGGAATTATTGATTAAAGGGGGCATTGAAATGTTATAAAAGGATAATATATGATATTATAAGCATTAAAATGACTGTGGTATATAATTATAATAAATTTAAATTTATTATATAGAAGTTAGTGTGCTTTCCAAGAAAGTAAAACTTGAGGTAAGGATTTTATTTTATCATCTCATTTTACTGGGATTGTTGAGGATTAATTTTACAATGATGAAATATTATGATATATTTCTCAAGAAACTCCTGAATTTTATTATACTATGGTTATTTCTTTAAAAGATATTTTTTACTTTAATTATTATCTCATTAATTATTAAATATATCAAATGTATGTTTTGAAGGAAAATAGACTTCATTACACTCTTTGGTTTAAAAACTATTTTCTTCCATGTCTATGTTTTATAAAAATGTTTTAAAGAATGTTTTTAACATTATATTTTGATTTTTAAAGTTGTTTTTACAAATTTTTCACTTTTTAAAAAATTATTTGAAAGCAATATTTTTTTTCATTTTTAAAATGATGTACTTTATAGATTTTCCAAAAAAAGTATGGAAGGATTGTTTTTTAACTTATACAGAATGAATGAATTTTCCTGCCACCAAGACTAATATTTTCTTTGTATATTACTTTAAAATTTTAAAAGGTTATTCTCAAATAAAATGTTTTCCTTAATAATTTCATAGTTTTTTAAATAAATTGATTCAAACAAATGGAAAAGTCATTTTCTTTTCAAATGATTTAATTATATTCTAATGGTATTTCTTTTCATCAAATACAACAACCCTTGATTTCACTTATTCATTTCTCAAGATATGATCCAATGATACCATCCTTTCTTTTAATCGGTATGGTTTATCTTAATGATGAATTTTTTTATAAAACTTTTATATTTACCATGGATTCTGCTATGATAAAATGATGATATGTTTATGAAACCCATTTATTTTTAATGGGTTATATTGTGATGAAATATTTATGAATCCCATTTCTTTTCATAGGTTATGATATAATGAATTCTTTATGATATTAGGGAAAACATATGTATGATTTTAATTATGTGATGTCTGGTACCTATATCTCCATAAAATGAATTGGTTAAATATTGATATCTCATGAGATAAATAAGATTATAATGGGGTGTGAACTCAGTTCAGTAAAATACTTTTTTCCACCAAGATAGTATTGGGAGTGAGCCATTACTATTATAATGGTTTGATGAATGAAGCCATCCCACTATGATAGTCTTGGAAAAAATCCCTAACTACCAAGGAAATGATTTTTTATACTTTTGTGTATGCCACAATTCCATGTCTTATGCTAGTGTTATAGTTCATGTTCATTGATTACTTTATGATTTATGTCTTATGAATTACCAAGATTTATTCCATGACTCAAGATTATGATCAATGACATGTAGGGTATAATTTCAAAATGTTATGATCATGTTATCATACCTATTTTCTCATTTTATTCTTATATGATCATTGATATCTCCCATATTTATCCTTATAGAGCATCTGAGTTTATGATTTTCTTATACTTTCTTTACATAGGTTATGAAGAAAGGTATTAAATATGACATGTCTAAGAATGGATCTAGTTATGAAGAAATAAGTGGGAGATAATTTATATGTTTTATGAAATATTATTTTAGGTTTCTAATTTCAAAAAAGATACTATACCTAAATGATTATGTAATGGATCTAAATTTTATGCAATTAATATTCTTCTATTAAGATGTAATATCTATGTATAAAAATCCTTGGTCACTATAGGAGTAGTCAATGTATCTTACCATAGCATTTTTTAATGCTCATTTCTCAAAATATTTATAGTTGGTTCCTTAATAAAATACTTTCCATGAAAAGGATGAGGCTTGAAACCATGAACTTAATACTGAGAAAACAACTATTGTGAACTAGAATAACCAATAATTAGAGGATACAGAGGATAAGGTTTTATAGGAGCTCTCACTAGTACAAAAAATTAAAATGGAAGAGAAGAAATCACTATATGGGTAAATACCATGTTACTTAATGTGGAAGCTCAAATATATTGACTAAAAGAGCCATGATTAGCCATAGATACTTCACATTAATTAGTGGTTAGTTTAAAACTATCAATTGAATGTTATTTTTAATATTATCATGTTTTAATGTATGTTTTACCATCTTTTTTTGTTATACATAATAAATATGGAGAGGATTCCACATATAAATGGTTCTTATATATCCATGGATCTATAGAATGACCCATTTCACTTAATCTTTTTTTAATCATGCATCCATGAACACACACTTACTAAAATATCACATTAGAGAGAACAAGAGTGGTACATCATGAGGTGGCCTTGGTGACGTGCATTGTATATGAGTGCGTAACACTAAAAGTGTTAAAATCTATTTATTCATATGGATATGTTGAACATAAATTGCGTCTTCAAAATATTTGAGTTAAGTAAAATGAATATAAAAGTATTTCCTCTTGGAACTATTCCCCAAATGGTAATTTTACATTCATTTATGCTTTCACCTTCATCATAACAAGGATATCCATATAGTATATGAGAGGAATGTGTGTTTTTTCTCAAAAACTTATTCCTTTAATGGGTATTTGTTGGTCAAGGAACTTAAACCTTCACTGT
Organism: Viscum album; assembly: GCA_963277665.1. Classification (NCBI taxonomy): domain Eukaryota; kingdom Viridiplantae; phylum Streptophyta; class Magnoliopsida; order Santalales; family Viscaceae; genus Viscum; species Viscum album. The sequence goes on along the minus strand of OY728152.1, from coordinate 47,282,765 downwards.
ATCAAGGGGTATCTTTGTATATGAGGATACAATGTTCTATTTTCCTTTGGGATGTATTTATATATTCTCTTTATGGGTATTTAATAGAAGTTTACACTTCAAAATTATTTTTACTAGTGGGATTTGTTTGAAATATGAGGATAAAAGGTTATGTTCTCCATTGGGGTGTATATATTATTTGGATAGGTATTGGGTTTTTATGAGTAATTATGAATTCACTATACAAGCCTCTCTTAAGAATACAATATATATGTTTTGGTGACCCAAGTGTTACTAATATGAAGTATATATTATTAAAAGGGATTTTTTTGGAAGGGTTTGAGAACCCAATGGTCAAGTCACCATAAATGGATCATTTTATCAGGGTAAACCAACATAACATGAAAGTATCAAGATGTATGGACACCCAAAATAAACATGAAAGAAGGGTAAAACAAATATATTTGCTATTTAAGTGAATAATAAATGGGGAAAACCCCAAAATTAATTAATAGTGGGAAAATTTTATCATGAACTAGGATGACAACCTAATATAATTTTTTGGGTGATATTTACCTGAATAAAAATATGAAATAAGTAAAATAATCACGAATTGAGGAAAACACTAGTATGATAAAGTGATCCAGACTAGATGGTGAGTGTCTCAAAAATTCTCTTGGCAAGGTTTATGATCTTAATCATGGGGTAAAGGTGTCAAAATTGATGAGAAAAACAAGACTTTTTTTGAAATTAATTTTAAAACTAAAATATTTTCACCACTTTTTTATTTATTCTTTATATTTTTTAAATCTATAAAATTGGGATCTTAGCAATAAATGAATTGAAACTTTCTTTAGTTTCCTTTCATAGCGATTCAACCTAATTTTGTTTTTCATAATTTTCTATATAGTTTAAGAATTGTTTATTTTTATCATATAAAACTTTATAGTTTAAGTTCATATAGCTCAAACTAAATAGTGGTTCATAGTTTCAGTCCATACATCACAAAAACCACATGATTCTTTGTAGTTTAAATTCATTCAACTAGAGTAATATGGTGATTTATTTTTTAAGGTCATATAAATTGGACATCGTGATTGTTTTTTGTTTAAGTTAATATAACTCAAACCCATTTATGATTTATAGTTTAAGGTTATATAGATCAAACCACATGGTTGTTTTCAGTTGAATTTTATACAAATTAGACCAACTATATATAGTTTAAAAACATATTATGTGGAAAATAAATTAAAACTTTAATTTTAGGTGTTAACCTTTCTATGGATGTTTATATCTCAAAAAATGGCATTTTTTTGTAATTTAGGCTAGTATACAAAGTGAAATGGATAAAATAAATATTTTTAATAATTTTTACCTAGATGAGTGGACGTAAAAAGAAATGACGAAATTTTTATAGGAATTTTAATTTTATACCAAAATATTTCATCTATTTTTTATGCTCTAACATTTTCTTAAGCCATAGGATAGTGGTATTAGAGTGAAATGAATTGACTTTTTCACAGACTTCCCTTTACAAATTTTCATTCGGACATATTTTTCATCACTTTTACCCCACATCAAAGGAACATTTTGGGATTATAATGGTATATATTTTAAGTTTTAATGACTAAAAAAACAGTTTAACATATTTTAAGCTCTTATATATTGGGTCAAAGTGGTGTATCATAATTTATATTCTTTGACCTCATACCAAAAATAGTATCTATTCATTTAACTTCTAGAATTAACAACAAAACTTTCTCTAGTTTCTTATCATATGATATAGAGAATTTTCCCAATTATAATTTGGGCATTTTCAATTAGAGGTTATTTATTCTCTATAGGATAAAATTATTTTAACTATATGTGAACGACAAATGAATAAAACATATATGTGAACAACAAAGGATAAATTTTATTATGAGGTGGGAATTGATATAAAATGGAGAAAACGTGGAAAAGTTACATATATGGGACCAATTTTGTGCATAAATATATATATTATGAGTATATAAATCAATTTATATATAGTTTTACATGTGGGGTTTTTTAGTTAACATGAAATTGATATTAATTCACCTTAGAAAAACAAGTAATTCTTGGAGGAATCAAACCAAAAGAATTTAAATCCACTCAAACATAAGGAAGTTGGTGAATGATGTAATGATGTAAGATGATTAAATCTAACATTATATATTGAAAAATGATTTTAAAGGATAAATTGTTAACCATTTTTAAATAGATGGTTCATTACTGAACTTTGAGATATGAATATTGAGGTCAAACACTTCCCGTGATTGAGAAATAAGTTCAACTTATATGTTTTAAATGGGATATGAAGTTAAGGGATATTTTTTATCTTAGAATAATATTTCTTAGATTGGTATTCACTATTTATGAATGCAACAAATATCCCAGTATCAAGGATTCCACTTCATATATGGTATCGTCTTTACCAATATCCATGTAGGGTTTTTATAGATTCAAAATTTTAGGACATTAAGTGGTTTGGATGAATAAGGGAAATGTTCAAGAAGGTATTGAGGCCCCTTAGTTTATGGTACCATTTATTGGATAGATTATTAGGATATAACTAATATGAAACATGGAGTGAAAAATAATAATAAAAAATATGGATGTCTAATATGAAAAACAGGGAATCAAAACTCTAAAGGGGAAGCCTGATCCTAAGGCGATGGTTACAAAAACCCACTTGATCTGGAAGTTTAAAAACAAGTGAACCTTTACATGAATGAGGAGGGTGGAATGAAGGAATTATGGTTTCACACAAAATGAGGGTTCTTGGGAATCACCAAATATATTATCAATGAAAGATTTAATGCACATATAATTCTATTTGTGGGTTAACTAATATAGATTTAACTCACTTGAATTAATGAAATTGGTGCCTCGATGTGGATCAAAATTATGGGGGACCTCACATGAACATGGAGTTTACCATAGGGAATTTTTTCATATATTAGGCTCATATTAATCCATGACGTTTAGTCCGATTTTTAATTTAACTCATTAATATTTTAGCATATATTTTGCCTTTAAATAAATGCAGTGTGTTTAATATTTTGCAACACATGAAACCTTGAACTAAAATGAACCCTGATATATTTTTATTGAGATTAAATATTATGATGTAAAATATACTTTAATAAATTATGATAAACACAATTTAGAAAAATATAAGAGAAATAAAACAACTTTCAAATAGATAGGCGAAAAACATGAAATATTTCTCCACATGGTTTGAATTAAAGATAAAACCTTCGATTATAACTATGAAGATAAGGAATAAAATTTGAAGTAAAATAGAAATTTTGAGAATGAATAAAATGAATAGGTTGAATGATTATAGAGATTAATGTAAGGATTTATATTGGATATATAGTTGTTTCATATATGAAAATTGGAAATATGGCCATTAAACATATGACCTTTAGATATATGTTCATTGTATATACTTGTATTCAATACTTACATTAAAGTTGTGTAATTTTCAGTAAAAAATTAAAAGTAATAAAATTCAAAAATAATAAATAATTATTGAATAAAATAAAAAATCAATTAAAATATTTTATCATAAATATATAAATATATAATTAAATATTATTGTTCTTATTATTTCCCAAAATAATAATTTTTTTGTGTTTATAAAATTCAAAAAATTATTATGGTATCAGTGGATTAATGAAAATTGAATGGTTAGAGTATAAAAAATTAATTTTAATGAGATTCTATTAAAATATATTAATGATAGAAATGATATTTCTAATCAAAGAAATTTTTTAATTATCATGTATTTTTATCTTAATAAATCTAATTTATCATTTTAATAGATTATTATAATAAAATATTTTAATGTATAAAAAAATTGATTAACCCTCATTTAATTTGTAATTTATATAAAATAGGATAAATAAAACTTAATGTTTTGTAATTCATTTTTCTATAAAAATAGTTTTTTCTATATATCTTATATTTTCATTTAAAAGTTAACTTTATCATATTTGGAAATTAAATTAGATTAAATGAATTTTAAATTTATAATAATTGCATAAAAATTATGTATGAATGTAAATTTTACTTTTAGACATAAAAAGAAGTTATTGAGGTAAAAATTAAGTTTCTAATGTAAAGGTAAAATGAGGTGAAAAGGGGTAAATTATGACGAAAAGGCCTAAATTATCTATAAAATTATCTATAACTTTTTTGGATGAGGGGATTCATGACCCATATCCATTTTTTTACAATTTTTATACATCTTCCATTTAAAAAAAATCCTTTTACATTAATAAATTAATATTTATAGAAATTTCACTCAAAACTCAAATATAAGAGGATGCTTCCTCTACCCATCTCATATAACTTTTTTCCTTAAATTATCTCTTGAATTCGTACCCATTTCCATATCATAAATCATTATGATGTTTAGTAGCTTCTAATTCCAGAAGGAGGAATAAATCCATTTTTATAAAAGAACACATGTTATAAAGGATCTAGTTAATCAATATGTGACACTCCCATGCCACTATTATATTTAATATAGTATAAATTTAAATTATTTGGAAAGTTATTTTAGTTTTTTGGAATTAGAGTTGTTTTAACAGTTGATTAGTTCTATATATAATAGGTCTTACCATGATACTAGTGGGTTACACTATGACTAGGGTGTTGGTGAATTGATGTTCTAGACTAAAAAATGTTGCACCAAAATAGGTGGGTTGCACTGTGAATTGTGATTTTAAATTTGGTAATTTTCAAGTGGGGGAAAGGATCACGCTACGATAAGGTATGTATCACCACAATTATACCTTGGAAGTGGGGTTGTTTACTAGGGAAATAGAATGAGAATATGTTTCCCCGTGATGGGATAACTGTGGGGTAGTCCTTCCATTAAGAGATAAGATCACATCATTATTTGAATACATGTGTTTCTCCTATGACTATTTATAGAAGTTAGATTACACCATGACTTATAAATTAGAAAATTATGTTCCTATGAATTGTTATATATTTAATAGAATTTGGATTTTACCCATAATTTATTTTAAGAGGGGTTAAGGATCTCTTTTCCTACTATATCTTTTTACCAACCCTGGTATGTGTGATTGGGAGCTCTCCACTTATCATTTCTTCCATGGATTCTCCTCCTTGATTCTCAATAGTTTTGGAAGGCAAGTCCTTCCTTTATTCTTCTTATCTTCTCACATCCTCCTTTACCCATTGGTTTTCCTTTATCCTACAAACTCTAATAGTTGTGTGGGTAATATTGAGGGTTAACTATTGGTTTAATCATGGGGATTTTTTTAGGGTTTATAGATGTCATTTCTTGTTGAGGGTTTTCTTATTCATCAATGGTGACATGTTATGACTTATCTCTACTTGGGGGAGTTAGGTGCTTTTGTGAAATTACATTGTTTTGGAATTTCATGAAATGAATGAGTTTATAATTTCATTTTTTATGAATCCATACCAATATATGATACCCTTAAGGGTTTTGTAAAATTATTTCATGGTTTCATATACTTTTCATACATTAGTTTTCAAGGTTTCTTTAGGAATTATCTTTTTAAACTATTTTTTATACCAAGTGTTTATGAAAATTCCTATTAGGAAAATTTGAAATAGTTATTATCATTAAATAATGGTATTAACACTATATTTTCATTCGAATAATTCTAACCATGTTTGAAGAGTTGGTTTCATAAGAAGGATGTTTGGTTTTCAAATGAATCCCAAGGGAGGAAAGCTTTGGTTTTAAAGTGTTAAACTTTATTTTTAATGTAATGGATTATTTGTGTTTTGAAATGATGTTTTATGACATGGTGGTCCTTGATGTAATCAATTCCCCATTTAAAATTTAATTAAAATGGATTTCATGGTGTGTGTGATGTGGATGTTTTTTTATAGCTTCTCCATCTTTGATTGTTTTAAAGGGCCGGTTGCAATTTTATAAAATGAGTTGTTGATGAATGTACACCATTATTGTGAGTACCTTTGCTATATGTCTTGAATATAATTTTAACATTATTTTTGTCATGTAAATTTTATTATTATTATGATACAAATTCATGGATGTGAATGGGTATATATTGTGAGAGGGTGTTAGTGGAGAGATGAGGTTTTTATGCCTTATTTATGTATGTGATGATAATTTGGATCATTTATTGTGGATTTATTATCTCTATTTTGGAATATCAAGGGATTATTTGGAAACTTGTAAGATATCCATTTTGTTTCTCTCTAGTGAAAATTTCATACGGGCTAATTCCCTTATTGATATTGTTCTCTGGGTAAGGGAAGGCCCTCGATGAGAGTGATTCATTTGTGTATCATTCTAGATCTCTACACTAGTTTAGATTGTGATTTATCTAGTACCATGATTTATATTATGATATATTCAAGGGAAGTGGACTAATGAGATTGATTTATGTTTATACTTTTTTGGGAACATTATATAGGCCTTAAAATTTATTCCACATATATCTATATAGATCATCTCATGTTAGAACCTAGGGAGTTTCTCATGAAACTTATTCATTTGATGATATTATTACCATGGGGATTCCCTATTGTTTAATTTATGTGATTTCCCTTTATGATTATTGTGTTTAGTGTCACCATTCTTATTATTGTTTCTTATCCATATTTTGATCCTTTTTTATGATGGTTCCCTTTGATTATATTCCTAATTTATTTGTGATTTGGTATACTTTTAAAAAACGTTTTGATATGGGTATTTCAAAATGGTTTTGAAGGAATGATAATGACTTGTTTTGGACTTTTTAAACTAGGAAGTGGACATTTTTAAATGCTTCAAAATATTTTCCTTTTTTAAATAGCAGATTGAAAAACTTATTAAGAAGGAGGTTATGAAATAATAAATTTTAAAAGGAAAGTATGTTTAAATTATTAGGTTTGAAATTTTGGTTCTCAATCCAGAAAGTGTTTAGTTTTCCATGAATTTTTTCTTCATTTTTTGAAAATATAATGTCATGGAACTTGTATTTTATGATTTAAAATTACTAAACCAAATTTCTAAATGATATTAAAACTATCATTTAAGAAATTTATTATAAAAGGATTTTTATATAATCTTAATTGAACTCCCACTAAGCCTATTTAGCTCACACCATGTATACACACTTTTGTGTGTGTGTATGTACCCTTTTTTATTTTATATAGGTTCTAGTTTATAATATTGTTTTGGATATCATTTTTGTAGTAAATTGTAAGAAATAAGAGATATGGTGTGTGACCATGGGCCACATAGATATATTTGAGTGGTGATTCGAGTTATTTATTTATTTTTCAATATTTATGACTCGACCAACTGGGCCAAGTGTATTTAGTATTCATACAATCTTTTTATTCTTTCTTCCTTTACATGTTTAAAAATTATATGGATAATATTATTAGTCATTTCCTATTTGGATGTATATTTTTTATTATTCCTTGTTCGGTTTTTATATTTCTTTGTATATGTTAATTCCATTTACAAGGACTCCCAAGGTATGGAATAAAACATTCTTGATTAATGGTTGGATCATGATACTACTTTATTGTGATTCAATGGTTAAACTATTCCCATTAGATGTTTCATTTATTACCTCTGCACTAGTTTCAGCCTGTGGGGATTGGGATCTTTCCTTGGGCCTTATGTTTGATCAGTTTAGGTACTAGATTAGTTTTATCCTTAGATAATTCTTTAAAAAATGGTATCAAAGTGCCTATTTATTATTTTGGTGTGTCATGGTAGTATAATTTGTAAGATTTTTGGAACTTATTTAGTAGAACATAAATAGGTTCTTAATCACCACCTTTCTTAATAAAACTTTACTTTACATGGCTAGTTTGATTTGGAGTCTTAAATTAGATATTACTTTTGACTATTTTTTATGGTTCTTAAATCTCTACTGAGTTATATTAGATAATTTGGGGATTTTCCTAGAGTTTTGGGGTGTAATTATAACGGATATAGAGTTACCTGATTGGATAAAATGGTCTAAAAACATTTATAGATTGAGAACATGGTCCTAGAAATTTTTAAGATGCTATCACACAGTTGGAGCATAGTTGACCAAACCATTCAACCGAATGGTTTTTAGTTCTGCACCTATCAAGTAATTATTTTACCCCCTTTTATTTCCAATTTATCCAAGTGTGGATTCCACTTTTTGAAGAGCGATGAAAGAGGGTTTAATGATGTTTTGATAATTATGGAGTTTATTTTTGTTGTTTTTATGTGTTATTCTATTGTTGCTATTATCCTTTTAAATTTTTTTTTGTGTGTAAATGCTGATTTTTTGTTTTTTATTTAAAAATTGTTTTGGTGGATTTTTTAAAAGTAAATTACATGACATATTTTGGTCTTAAAACCACATGTTATTAATTATTTATAAAGGATTTTTGAGTTTATGGGGTGTTTTCAAAGGTAGAATATTTCATTATAGGATGTAGAAAATGAATTTTAAAATAAATTCTATTTTTATATAAATGTTTTGAAATGATATTTGGTTTTATATAATAATTTTGGATTCCTTAGTATGAGTATTGGTATTTTTTTATTTTTTTTAATAGAGAAAATGGGATATTCCCTAGTTTTATAAATTATGTTAATTGGTTTAAATGTGTGAAGACTTCGTAATTTTTTAAGAATCTTTATTAAATTATGGCTATTTTAAAGAAAGAATTTTTTGTGGTGTTGTTATATAGTTATTTTTTTGGTTTTATCAATTGATTTTAATTGAATTATTGATTTGGGGTTTTAAATCATGGATGTATTGGATTCATACTCTATTTTATTTTGACATGACTACGATAAAGGTATTAATGGAATGTATAAAGTATGTTTCTATGGATAAACATTATAGATATCAACATTGACATTTAGGTGTGACTCTTTAGGTTGTTGAATATTCTCTGGATCTGAATAGAGTTGTAGAGCTATAAGTTTCAATGTTATTTCTTGTTGAGATAGTAAACGATTTCTTTTTTAGAGATTGTTTCTTTGGGAGAGGTATTTTCCTAGGCCTTATATTAGTTTTGATGAATTCATCCTTGTACCATATTATGAAGTGTTTTATTGAGAGTATAAGATATAGTTAATTCTGAGGTGATCATTTAATTTTGGATTTATACTTGATGAGTTTAGACAATATTGGCTCTTATGATGTAATTCTAGATTGGATGTATTTTTTGGTTTTTCCCAATATCCATACTTGGAGAGATTTTTATTATATCTAGTTTATAATATTCCTTTTTATTTGTAATATATTTTGAGGTTTGTATTTGATGTTGGTCATGTGTTCAGATTTGTCTCCTGATGGGATGCTCATAGAAATCCTTGGGAACATGCTTGAGTAACTAAGATGAGTGTTATTATAGCTTATATTATACTCTTAATGGTACTGGGTTTGATATTTCTCATAGTTAGGGATATTTTTTATAGGTTCCCCATGGATGGGTGTTCTGTTGGCAAAGTCAAATGTTATTTTCCTTTAGCATCATGACCAAAGGTTAAATCCCATATTGTTTTATGTTAAGGAATTTCTCTAGATTGTGTATCCCCATATTTTAAGTATAGGATGTGTTTTTGAATGGTTGAACTTATTTATTGGATTATTTAATATTAATTTGGATGGTATTCCTGTTTTGGAGTTTTGGATCATCTCTTGGATGTTTAGTTTGTTCTACTAGACCATTATTCTTTTCATTGTGGAATTTTATGGAAATGTGTTTTCTTTGGTGAAATCATTCTCATAGGGGAGTTTATTTGTGTTTCCTCCATTTTATATTAATTTTAAATAGTGGGTAGACCTATTTCAGGTCTCCCTATGTTGAGGGACTCCTATATATTGACTGTGGTATATATTATTCTTGTGGTGTGGTGATCTGTAGTTTTTGTTGTTAATAGTATTCACCAATTATTTATAGGATATAAAGTGGAATGATGTAGAGAATTATGACACACCCATGTAACTCTTTTATTGAATATATTATAAATTTGGGTAATTTTTAAACTTCAAGGAGTTTTCAAGAAATAGATGTGTTTTAGGTTTTTTTTAGAATATTATTCCTACTTCTAGTAGGTCACACCATGAAACAGGTGGGTTGTTCCATAAAAAATGTGTTGGGTAACCTTTAGTTCTAGACTATAGGAGGTCACACCCGGATTGATAGTTTTTTCCTTTATGAATTTTGGGTGGGGTAAGGGTCACATTGTGATAATAGAGGTTACACTGCAACCATAACTAGATAGTGGCGTCATTTTCTAGGGAAGTATCATGGCTAGGTGCTACACCATGATGTAAAACCCAAAAAGTGGTTATGGAATGATGAGAAAAGATCATTCTATGACACAAAACTCTATAGTAATCCCATGATATTTATTAGAAGGATGGTCATTCTGTGATAGGTAAGTCACTTCATGATGTGTCTATTACTAATTTTAATTTTTGTGTTATTATAGTCTTACCCTATTACATTTCAAAGGATTTTGACCTCTATTTTCCACCTATATCATTTGGCCAACCTATGTAATATTTTTAGGGATTTATACCCTCTAACTTATATCCATTTATTCTCCTACAAAATTCCATGTGGTTTTTGAAGTCGAGTCCCTCCTTTCTTCTTTTCCTATTATTCCTTCCTCCCCCTTGGGTTTCCTTTCTCACATGAAACCTAATCATAATAAGGGTCAAATTTTTGGTTCAATATTGGTCTAATGATGGGGGGTTTTGGTGTTTGGGGTTTTAGAATCCATTTTTTACTGAGTTTTTACTTATCCATCGAGGGAGATGATTTGTGACTTGGCTCCTCATGGGAGAGGTTGGTGTTTTTATGCAATTTCATTATTTATAAATTTTAGGGAATGATTATATTTCTAAATTAATTTTTTATTAAGTTATACCTATGAATAAGACCCTTGAGGGATTTATAAATAGTTTTCATGGTTTTATATAATTTTTCATAGTATATTTTACAATATATTTTTAGTAATTCCCTTTTCAAACTATTTTTTTAATGTTTTTTTGAAAATTCATATGTGGATCTCTTGAAATGGTTTTGATGATAAAATTAGAATTTTTGCACTATTATTTATTTAAAAGAATAGAAATTATGTTTTAAGAGTTGGTTTTATAAAAAGTATGTTTTGGTTTTCAAGTGACTCATAAGGGATGAATGATTTTACTTCAAACTGTTAAACATTTTTTTAAATTAATTGTTCCTTATATGTTTTTAGAGGATGTTTTGTGAATTGGTTGTCCATGATAGACTTGAATTAAAAATTGAAACTAAATTAAAAATAATTTAATTGTGTGTGATATGTGAATATTTTTTTATAGGTCGACTATCTAAGTTAATTTTAAATCCTTTGTTGATATTTTTTAAAATGACTTGTTGATGATTATACTCCCATGTTGTGAACCTCTTGGTTTTATGTAATTTATAGATTTTTATACCTATTTTGTGATATTTATTTAGTTATTATTATTATACTTATGATCAGATATGGATGGGAAGGTTTCTTATGATTATGTTGTAGATGGGATGAGGTTTATTTTATATACCTCATTAATGTATGTTATGATCATTTAGATAATTAGTTTTTGATTGCTCAACACTATTTTGGTATGTGTTGGGAGATTGAGGTTACTGTGTGAGAGATCCAATTTTTTATATACTAGTGTATATTGTTCACTGACTAGTTCCCTATCTTATATTATGCTCTGGCCAAGGGAAGGCCCCCATTGAGAGTGATTTAGGTGTAAATCATTAAGGAATTCTATAATAGTGTGGATTGTTCTTTCAGTATTAACCTAGTTTAGATTTTTCTCTGGAAAAGGGAAGTCACCTAATGAGTGTGATTCAAGTGTCCATATTATTAGGATAATGACATAATCATATCATTTTATTCTCCATGTATATATTTAGACCATCTCATGTTAGGGCCTCAGGATTTTCCCATGAAACTTATTCATTTGATGATAGTATTACCATGGTGATTCCCCATTTCATAATTTATGTGATTTTTTATTGTTCTCATTAGTTTTATTTGAACCATTATCATAATTTTTTATTATCCATATTATGCTTCTTTTTAGGATGGAACCCATTGATCATATGCCTTCTTTATTTTTTATTCGGTTTAGTTCTAAAAAATGTTTTTAAAGTGGTACTTGTGAAAGGTTTTGAAGGAAGTGAAATGATTTGGTTTTTTATTATGTAAACTGGGAAGTCCACCCTTATAAATGTTTCAAATATTTTATTTTTTAAATGGTAAATTAAAACCCTTGGTAAAAAGGGGTTTTTTAAATAAATAATTTTTTCAATGGGGAGAAAGTTTAAATTATTTTTTTTGAAATTTTCATTTTCAAGAAAGTAAAAGTTTATTTTTCAAAGAGGGTTTCCTTTTATTTGCGAAAATGTAAAGGTTTGATAATTATTTTTTATGATTTTAATTATAAAATATTACTTTATAAATGATTCTCAAACTTTAATTTATGAAATATTTTATAAAAGTTTTCGCATACAATATTTTGAGAAATCATAATTGGCCTATTTGTACAATACAGTGCAGACACACTTCTGTGTGTGTGTATCCTTCTCATTTTATAAACGTATCTAGGTTTTTCTCTCCATTTTTATGTATTTTATATAGTTCATTGATTTATTTTGTGGGTTTTGTGAGTGACTGTGGGTTACATAGAGAACTTTGAGTGGTAGATCTAGTTGATTATTCACTTTGGGATATTTATGTATTTTCTAACTCATCTAAGAGAATTATGTATTAAAATCCTCATTGTATCCTTAATTTAACTATATATTTAAAATTTATATGGATATTGTTTTTGTTTGTGTCCCATTTTTATGTCTATAGTTTCTTATTCAATTTTTGGTTTGTTTATTTATTAAAATATATTTATTCTACTTGCATATACATCTAAGGTATGGATGCATCTTTCTAAATTCATTATTTAATTTCACTAATCCTTTATTATGATTTAGGGGTGAAACCATTCCTACAAATTGTTTCATTTTATACCCAAAAACTTGTTTCCATCCTATGGTTATTAGGAATATTCCTCAGTCCATGTGGTAATTTGGGTATCAATTCAGTGGTAGCACGGGTCGGGTCGTTACTATAGGTATCCAAGTTCCTATCTAAATTTTTTTGTTACTTCATCATGTCAACTATTTCTAAATATAATTATTCTCTATAATGATAGTTTATTAAAATCATTATGCTTCTATTTAAATGAAACTATTTTTTTATAAATCTAACCTCTTATTCATTCACTAGTATAACATATTATTGTTTGTTTCGGTTCAACCATATACATGAATTATTCTCTACTAACATCATCATTTTCATGATAAATAAGTATGATAACGTTAATTTAGGTAACATATGATATTAAGTAGTAATTAATATCATGAATATGGTTTTGGAAGTGTTAGAAAAATGAATGCTTATTATAAAGTAGCATGTTATTATCGGTAAATTACCTGAAACATGCTTGTCATGGTTGCTATTTTGATGAACCATACTAATAATTTGCATTGAATGAAAATGGAACTAAATAAATCATTATAATTTTTTTCCACCACCTTGAATAATTTTATAATTATGAAATCATTATTAATGAATGAGGATCAATATTAACATTACAAAACATATATGAGACAATAAAATTACTAACATTAAATGATGAAAATAAAAAAATAAGTAACTAATATATGTGTCATAAATGATTATAATTGAATAGTATAAAAGGTAATAGATATGAATAATATTCTAAAATAATTTATTAATATGGTTATGTTTATTGCACATGAGGTTAAATCACCTTTATGGAAATTGATATTAAAGGTAATAATTTCTCATCTCAATTTCCCTTCATTGGGATATGATTCATATTCAAAACATATTTTTTATGGTGTATATACTGACCCAATGAATTTATTTTATCATAATTTTCATTAAATCCAAGGGATATAAAAATCCATCCCAAGTTCTCTCTTTCAAGGTTTTTTTATTAACTATTATAAAATTCATAATGGTTTCTTTTTATAATATCACTTTGAAATAGAGATTGTATATGTTTGTGTACCCTCTATAGGAAATTTTATTTTATTTATCTCTAAAAACCATATATTTTATTCTAATATGATTATTTATAGGATTTAAATTTATTCTTCTATTTTTTGGTTCACAATTCAACCAAAATAATGCTCATAAATGGGTCTAACCATATCTCTTCTTTAAAATATTGAATCTTTCTCTACAATGTTTATATTCTATATATTATTTATTGATGTCCTTATATATACTTCTTTGATTTAATAAAGACGTTTTCCATTAAATTTGACTTTCTTTACAATTGTTTTAAAGTGATCCTATAAAATTTTATCTTCATATATCATTTTATATGGAATCTGATTTCTTTTGAAAAGTGTGAAATAATAATTATTTTTAACATATTCCAGATGAATGAATTTTCCATCAAACCTCTTCAATTTTATTTAAATTTTTAGTAAATTTTATTTTAAAAGAAAATGACTGCATATATTAAGGTTAAACACTAAAATATTCAAATAATAATCTAATAGGATAACAACATGCCCTTAAAATCACTTGCGATCTTCGATTGATATCTCTTATGTTCAAACCTAACTGATCTTTTGAACTCACCCTTTCTTAACATTCCATTTCCATAGGTTATGAGGAAGAGTAATATATATGATATGAATATAGGGGTTTCATTCTTGAAGAATATTTATGGGAGATATTGAATAATGTATTTAAAATAAGTTTATTATATATCAAATCTTTAAATACACCAAAATATATAGATTCTAGGGTGTGTTTTATTGTGATATGTAATAAATAATTGTATTAAATAATGTATTATTTGAATATGATGTGATAAAGGTGTCTTGGTTGGTATCAGATCAAGGTTTAGTAATTTTCTGGGATTATTTTATGAATAATAATATGATAGAACCAAAAACAACCTATGATAAACCAAAAGTGTTTTAGGATAAACCAATAATGTCATAAGTTGGAGTAGAGGTATAGTAATTTATGATATTTTAGGTTTGATTTTATTTATCATATAATTTCTTACTCTGGTTATTATTTCTTTATACTCACAGAAACCATTTTGGTTTTTGTATGGGATTGAAGAAAAAATCATGATTTTTTAGGTGGTAACAAGTATACTTAAAATTATTATTTGATCTTAGTCCTCCGAATTTCATTAAATATTGAAAAGTATATAATAATATTTCTAATATCACTAATTTTTTTATATTGAATCATCATTGAAAAAACCTTGTAGTATGGTTATTTAATATCAAGTCTATAACTCTTATTTGATAGAAGTTTATGGGAATTTTCTTCCGAAAAATATTATTATCCTTCCTTTTGTGGAATTTTATATTATTTTGAGCATGGATTTAATCTCTCTACATAGATCCCATTTTAATTTTTGGGATAAATAAGTCACATTTCATATCCAAAATCAACCAATGATCATATGTTAGTAAAAGAATAGCCATGAACACTCTTTTAAAATTACTTCTATTATATGGGTTGTAATACCCAATCTTGAGAGGTATTCCAATCAAATGATTATGGAAAAACTAAATATTGAGGATATAATGATTTCAAATGAATACATTGATGTTTTTACGAAAGAGTTTCTTATTTTCCCCCCGATCATGGGGTCGAGTTTTCCATAGGACTCATACCTGATATTTTTCATATATCAATGACTCCTTATAGAATGGACCTGATTGAATTAGAGTAATTAAATAATTAACTCCAAGAGAATCTGGATAAGGGTTTTATATATCTAAGTGATTCACTAAGGGGTGCACCTATTCTCTTTGTTAAGAAGAGAGATTGATCAATGTGTCTCTGTATTGATTAAAGTGAACTTAACAAAAGTTCAATCAAGAAAATGTATATTATAACACATATATATGACTTTTTAGATCATATTTGAGGGGATAAATACTTATAAAACATTGAAATAATATTTAGATATCATAAATTTAGGTTTAAAATCAAGGATGTACCCAAGGAAACCTTTCTTATAAGATATAGAGACTATGAATTCATAACAATTCCATTCAAAACAACAAATTCCTTTATTATCTTTTTGGATATGATGAATAGAGTCATTAGAGACTACGTTGATAAATTTTTTATTATAATTATAAATGATATTATTATATATTCCATGTCCATCAAAGAACATGGAGATCATTTTTATCAAATGTAATTTCTGAAAATATAATGTATCATTCTTGGGACACGTAATCAAAAGTGAGGGTACATATGTGGATCCTTCAAATATAGAGGTGATTAATGAATTTATAGAAAAAACCTCTATAATTGATATATTTAGTTTTCTTATATTTTTTGGATATTATAAATCATTTTTTGATAAATTTATCATGACCTTTAAGTCCATCAAACTAGTTAACAAGGAAGAGAGTCAAGTTACTCTAGATAGATGAATGGAAAGAAAATTTCTAGGATCCCGAGATAATTTTGGCCACTGCACTTATACTCACACTACCATATTGTGGGAAAGGGTTTGTGATATATAGTGATGCATTAAATAATGGATTGATATTTTTCATCTTAAAAGATGACATGGTAGTACCTTATGCCTCATTCCAATTAATTGTTCATGATAAAAATTACATAATGCATGAGTTAGAGCTAGTAACGGTAAATTTTTACTTAAATACATGAAATAATTATATATATGGTAAAAATTGTAATATATATACTGAAAATAATAGATTAATCTATAAATTCACATATAAGTATTTGAACATATTCCAGAGGAGATGATTGGAATTGATCAAAGACTATAACTGCTCAATACATTACCACACTGGGAACGCAAAAAAGGTGGATAATGCTTTCATTAAGAAGGATCTTGCTACCTTATCTATGATGAGGATTGAAAGAGACCCAATAATCATGGATTTTGAGTCATAATAGAAGGTCTTAAATCCTATTTTTCCCAAATAAGTGCTAAACCATCAATCCATGTGAAGACCAAGGAGGTGCATATAGTGGATATGAAGCTACAGAAAAATGTATGAAATAATATAGTGTATAATGTTTAAAATTTTATAATTATAAGATTTATTAAATTAATATGTGTTCCCCCAACACCATAATTGAAGAATTATATATTAGATAATACACATAGATCATCATTATTTATCCATTCTATAAGAAAAAATATGTATAGAAATATCAAGAATCACTTCTAGTGGGATAACATAAAGAGGGAGATTTTAGAGTATATATATCGATGATTGGTTTTAAAATAATATAATTATGAACATTATAAGTCTAAATGGATTAGTAAACCATGAAACATACCCATAGGTAAATAGGATAAAATCACCATGGATTTCATTACAAGTTTTCCTAATAAATCTAAATTCCATAATTCTATTTTTGTTATAGTTGAATGTATTAAAAATTCAGCGTATTTCATTTCTATTCAATAATATTTATTGATTTACTAACCTAACAAGATAAACATAAAGTAATTGGTAAGTTTTCAAATAATACCACTCTTAATTGTATCTGATCAATATATGAAGTTTAACACAAAGTTCTTGAGATGTTTTCAAAAGGAATTGGATACAAAGCTAAAATTCAACATTTCTTATCATCCTCATACTAATGGTAAATTTAAAAATACTATTAAAACATTGGAGGATATTTCTAGATACTATTCAAGGGATTTCAAAGAAGGTTGGGATCATCAACTTCCTCTTGTAGAGTTTTCATATGATAACAGTTTCCATTCTTTCATTAAAATGGAACCATATAAAGCTCTTTTTGGGAAGTGGTGTTGAAATCCAACATTTTAGGATAAATTTTGGTAGAGTAATCTTATGGGAGCCTAAATTAATCAAGAGATTCTATAAAATATTTAAACCATTTCGGGGCTCACTAAAACTTCTCAAAGTTGATAGAAGAGTTAAAATCATTATTGTTGAATAAATCAAAAGTTTGAAATTAAAGATATGTTATTTTGTTGTATATCACCATGAAATATGGTTGTGAGATTTAGGAAGAATATAAATTAGATCCCAAGATACATTGGAACTTTATAAATAAATTATCATGTGGGGACGATAGCTTACTATCTTACATTTCTACCAAACCTCTCCTAAGTGAATGATGTGTTCCATATATCAATTTTGAATAAGTATATACCTGAAACTTCACTTATATATAGTAAACTTATTACATTATATCCCTTATAAAATTGAAAAGGTATAAAAGTTATATTTAATAGAAAAAGTACCATGAAACTAAACCACTAACCTATTTTAAGTTCTTCAGAGGAATCATAAGTTTGAGGAAGCTAAATGAGAACTTGAAGATGTAACGAGGCATAAATACCCAAAAAAATTTCATATGAGAAATTAAATTTCAAGGGAAGAATTTTTCTAAGGGGGTATAATGTAACACCCTAAAATTTTATTATTTATTTTCTCTTTAAATAAATATTGTGTTTTTGGTAGCTTGTAATACAAGAAACACTAAATAAAAATGAACCATGATATATTTTATTGATATAAAATATCAAAGTGCAAGATAAACATAAATAAATTAGGATAATTTAATAAGAAAAATCATAAAGTAAACTACATGAGTAATGAAACCATAAGTAAATAAAAATACCATGAATATGAAATCCCTA
This sequence comes from Viscum album, assembly GCA_963277665.1. NCBI lineage: Eukaryota > Viridiplantae > Streptophyta > Magnoliopsida > Santalales > Viscaceae > Viscum > Viscum album. The sequence goes on along the minus strand of OY728152.1, from coordinate 47,264,013 downwards.
TCCTTATGGTTTTCAATAAATATAATACATCTTGTTATAACTATATTAAGAAGGAAAACATTTGAAATAAAAAAGATATTTTGATAATAAAGTAAATGGATATGATGAATGATTATAGAGATATATTTAAGGCTATATATATAAATTTAATATTACCATTATATATATGGTCATTGGACATATTACCATTAAACATATGACTGTTTGACATATGGTTATTTGACATATGGTCATTGGACATATAGACATTATATATACTGGTATCTAATATTTACATTGAAGTTTTGTAATTAGTAGTAACAAATTAAAAGTAATATAATTCAAAAATAACTAATAATTTAAGAATGAGATAAATAATAATAATTAATAATATTTTATTATAAATATATATATATGTGTGTGTGTGTGTGTATTGGTTACATATTATTATTATTATTATTATCATATTTGAAAAGAATGATTTTATATGTTTATAAAATTAAAGTAAATATTATGATACCAATGAATTGATAAAAAATTAATTTTTAGAGGATAAGTAATTAGTTTTAATGGGTCGTGATTAAAATCATTTAATTCTAAAAAAGGATATTTCTTATCAAAGAATTATTTTTAAGTGTTTTGTACTTATATATTAATAAATTAATTTTTTCACTTTTATAGGATTATTTTAATAAATTTTTTCAATGTATAGAATATAGAACAACACTCATTTAATTAGTAATTAATATGTAATAGGATAAAGAAGACTTAAATATCAAAAAGTAAATTTTCTATAAAAACTATTTTTTCAAAATATTTTATGTTTTTATTTAAAAGTGAAGATTATAATATTAATAAATTTATTTATATCAAATGGATTTCAAATTTTTAATCATCTTTTTGAAATTAGGTAGAATGGTCAATTTCATTTTTAGACATAAAATGAAGTTACCGAGGTAAAAATCGATTTACTATGGTAAAGGTGAGATGAGATAAAATGTGGTAAATTAAGGTGCAAAGGACTCAAATATATATAAAATTATCTCCAAATTCTATGTGTTAGAGTATTCATTACCCATATCCATTATTTTACCCCTTTTTATCAACTTTAATTCTGAATGACAACCATTTACATTTAAAAAGTAATATTAACGTAAATGCCACTCAAAACTCACCAATAAAAGGAGCCATGATAAACCTCACCCAAACGAATATTTCCCTTCTATTATATCTTGAATTACTATAAATATTTACTCTACTAAATACTTATTAATTTTTGGGAGGATTTTGGTTCTATGGAGGAGGCATAAATCATTCATTTTGATGGAACCTATGTTGAGAAGGGGTGAATTAATCAAAGCAAGTATATATGTTCAAATCTAAATATTTAATTACCACATCATATAAAATATTTATAAATTTAAATATATACACTAATGATATTATATAAATGTTATTATGATTCTATGAAAATGAAACTATAGTTATATAAGTCTAAACATTTACTCATTCAATTGTATAACATGTTCTTATTTGGGTTAGTTCAACCTCCTACATACACATACATTACAAAATGAATGGTCATTATAAAGTAACTCATTATTAATAAATTACCCAAAATGTTCACATCATGGATTCCATTCTCAAGAAACATACACATACATTACAAAAAATAAAAAGGAAATTAAAAAATAAATTGAAAATAATTATTCCACTACCTCGAATAATATATGAATGAATAACTTGTTTTAAAATAAGGAGGATGTACTTTTACATTACAAAACCTATAAGAATCAATTAAATTACTAACATTTGATGATGAAAATAATAAATAACTAACTAATATTTGTGTAATAAATTATTATAATTTAAAAATATAAAAATTAATATATATGAATAAGATCTGAAATAAGTGATTGATATGGTTATTTTTTTATACAGGTGGTTAAAGAAACTGCCTAAAAATCAAGAATACATGTATTGGTATCTCATCTCAACATCCTTTATTGATATATGCTTCATAGTCACCACTTGACTAATTTTTTGTGGTGTATATACGACCCCATAACTATATTTTATCTTATTTTTCATGAAATTAAAGTATTTTAAAATCTATATCAAGTTCTATTTTTAATGGATTTTGACTCAAAAGTTACCAAAGCTGTTATGTTTTCTTTTTCAATCTCACTTTGAAATCCAGATGATTTAAATTTTAATACTTATTTGGGTAAATTTTCTATTCTTTATCTCTAAAAGTCCAACTATTTTATTCTAATATTTTTATTTATGTGGTTTACATGTATTATTAATTTTTTTCTTCTAACTTCAACCAAATTAATGCTTGTAAATGGGTCTAACTTTATCTCTTCTTTTCTTCCATGAATCTTTCTCATGCATGTACGAATTATTTTTATTGTTTTATATATGTAATTATCTAAAATTATATGATTTTATAATGTAATTTTCAATTAATTTTTACTTTATTTAATAAATTTTTAAAGGCCTCTTTTAAAACATTTTCAACATGGGTCATTTTATATTGGCTCGAATTTATTTAGGAAAGTGGGAAAAGAATATTTCTTTTTAACACATTCCACATAAACTCATTTTCACATCATTTTGTGCAATTTTATTTTCAATGATTTATTTACAAGTTTTCATGGTTTTCCAAATCAATCTCTATTCATTTTTTATCAATTATTTTCTTTCAAAATAAAAGTTATAAAAAACATAACAGGTTTTACTTCTCATTTACAAAATTAATTTTTAATGGTATTAAAATGTGTTTTTCAACTTTATCAATATATTTTAATGTTTATTATGCTCCACTAGGGATATAATATAATGATAACTTACACTTATTTATATTTATTTATTATGATCCCATTTTTTGGAAATCACCATGATACCTATTTATTTCTTAATTTTTTATTCCGCCATGATGAGATGATGAATAGTTTCATGTTCATGTTCACATATATGTATGGTTTATCATTATGTGACTGGTGGATTTGTTATATCCATCCAATTAATTTGGTAATGTTTTATATCTCATGAGATCATTATATGATATAAGTGGTTATCCCATGTCTAGAATGTTATGGTGTGTGGGTGGTTATCCCAATCCCACTATATTATGTCTAGGTGGATAACCTAGTACATTATGATATTAATGTATTTGTGGTTAAACATTAAATATGTTATGATTTATATTCATATATTTTTTTTTAAAATTATCATACTATACAATATGCCTATGTTGTTTTATAATGGTTTATGATTATTGAATCATTTTTCTTGACTCCTATGGATTATTTCTTTTGTTATGACAACAACCTCATGTCAATCATCATGCTTTATAATATATGTTTTATTGGGTATTATTTTTTTATGTTGTATTCATTTAAATTGATTATTCTCTCAAAATAATATGTTCATTTTATGCTCAATTATGATATTCTATTGAAATCTATCATGTTCTCCCCTTACTGGGCATCTGAGCTCAACCTTTATTATGTTCCCATTTCACAAGGTTATGAAGAAGAGTATTTCATATGATATGTATATAAAGGTATCAAGTGTGAAGAATATTTATAGGATATGTTGAATAATTATTTTAAAATAATTTAATTATTTGTCCAGACTACAAAGAAAATAAACCTATATATTATGGGGGTGTGTTTTATTATGAAGACTTCATGTGCTGTGATGTTCTTCACTGGGTTCAATGGATTATCTTAGTTTTTATCCTTGTTTTTTGTTTTTACTAGCTTATGGGGATTGAATACATCTTGGTGAAATGTTTATGATGGATCCAGATGTTTTCGATAGTCTCCGGCATCTAATGTGTTGGTTGGAGGTGATGAAGATGTAGTGATAGATGACGATTTCAACAATGCTAACTCATGATAGCGGTGTCTGGGGACTGTCATCAGGTGTTTGTAAATTTTTGAATTTCTAAATTTGAAATAGAGTATATTTTATTTTTTGTTTCCTCTCATTAATAAAAAGAGTATTTAAAAATCCAATAGAAAATGATTTATTAGTTTTTTTAAAAAATGTATTATGTATGCATGATGTTCTCAGGTTTACTTGAGGAACTGATGGTAATTCGATATAGTTTAAAATTTTATGGTATGGATAGTTTCATAGTACAATTTAAATTCATATGGTAGATTTATATTACTATAATTTATGGTTATATGGTAAAGAAGGAAATTTCATATAGTTAAAGTTCATACAGAAAGGACCAATGAACCTGATGTGAATATTGATAAAAGAAAGGTAAGGAAAAATGAATGCAATTAGTCTCAATATAGTAGTTTCATGTGTCACTAAGTATCAATTAAAGATAAAAAACAAGCCATATATATTTCTAGATAGGGGAACATCGATAAGAGGGTGAACCTAGGTGGATAAAAAATGAAGAGAGCCTAATATGTAGGGCATAAATTTATAGTAATTGAAGAGTAATAAAAAACCATGATGAAATATTTAATATGGTTGAAATGAAATATAACTAGGTAAAATATAGTGTACTCAAGAATTGATAAATAAATTTTAAAAATAATAATTAATCCATATGTAGTTCTTAGTACTAGATCTGTATTAGGGGGTGAGATGATATGAATAGATACTTAAGGAAGGGGACCCTATAATTAAAGGTATGTGGTATAATTAATTTAAATGGATAAGGGATTAAAAATCTATGGTATAATTAGAAATTATGTGGAAGTGAGAATATATTTGGTCCTAATATTGTAAGATTGAGTGTAATAAATTATCTTGTTAAAATAGTATTCAATACATGTGTAATTTTGTATGAAAGAGATATTTTTATAATTGGGTTGGTAAACATTGATGTGAATGTAAGAATAATAAAATGTTTCTGTATCCAAATGCATGTAGTTACATATAATAAATAATTTAATATGAATACAAATTATATAATGATGATGTGGATTATAAATAAAAATGGAACGCAATTATATAAAATGTGAACAAAAGAATGAATAGGATGTTTGTTATAAATAAATAATGAGGAAGACTAGATGTGAAAATGGGTGTTATGAGATCATATCCTAGATTGATATCATATAAAATAATTATAGTGTATTATAGTTTAATATTATGGGGAAAGAGAAATATTATTCTTTATTTTTTAACATTATGTGACAGGGTCAAATAATTTTCTAAAAAGTTCAAGTACATGTTGAAAGGACCAATGAATCGTACAACTTAAAGTAACATGGTAATGAGAAATATGTTTCTTGATGTTTTAAGTCTTTTTAAAGGAACATAAACCTAAATGTGAATTTGTGATTACCAAAATGAGGATATAATACATATATTATGGTATGAATATAAAAACATCTACGAGAATATTAGGATCATATAAAAGAAGAATATAAATTTTCAATTTAATTTCATTCAATGTAGAAAAAATTCACTATGTGGTTTTAGTTCATACAGTATTGACCGTGGAAATATTTTTTAAGTTCAAATAATAAGGAATTATGTAACTTATTGTTTAATATCATAAAAAAATAAAATATACACCATATTTCTTTAATTTCATGTAGCATCGATGATATTTCATGTAATTTAATGAAATAAAAATAAGACCATGAAATTGTACATGAAAAATTACACATAAAACTTATTGAAGAGTCATTCATCATTGGAGGTGAAATTTTCCCTCTATATGTGGGGTAAAAGTATTATTCTCCATTGAAATGAATCTATTTTTTGGAGAGGTTTCCATGAAATCAAGTTTCCAATTTTGGAGGCCTTTTTCCTGGTATAAGTTTTTTAATTAAGGCCAATACAAGTTCTACTTGTATAAATTAGTGCTAGAAAACGTTTTTTTAAATCCTCAAGTCACATGATTTTTATAAAACATGATTTTATAAAATGTTCATAGTCTCTTATATTAAAATTTTCGAGGTCATGTTAATTTTTTTTATAATTCACCTTTAGCCATGTGGTTACAAAAAATATATCCTAAATGTGGGTAATTGAACCTTAATGGGAAAAACTACTTTAGAATTATATATAAGATATTATGGAGTTACCCAGGTCTGGGTGTGTAGTAGTGTGTTAATACTATATGGAATTGATGATTTCTCCCTTCTAAATATTTTTATCCATATTATTATTTATTGTAGGCTATTTTATATGGTTCCTTTGAATGCCTCTATCTATTAGTTTTCATCTATATGATAGTGGAAAAAATAGTTGGACTAAATCTTTTATTTTATGTATAACAACTTGAACTTATATGAATAAAAATTTATTCCATTTTATATACAAAAATCTTGAGTAAATCCAAATCGATTCATGATGTTTTACTTTACAAAGGTGGTCCGGAATTTCATATTGAACTCCTTTTAGAGTAAAAATTTAGCTATTTATAGAATAATTTTTTGATAGTGATGATAAATTTTATTTATAAAATGGTGACCAAAGGGTATGGTTCAATGATATTGATTAATAATATGAAAGATGGAAATGATAAATTTTTATCATAGAAATATCATAGGTTCATGAATGAGTTTTTGAATTAACCATTTCCATGTAATAGTTCTTTTCAAATTTTAAATAATATTCACAATAGAGTGAAAAAATAACACAAGTCTCTTTATGTAGATAAATTTCTTGGTTCTTGTTTGATGGGAAGCACATGTGCTAGCATGAAAGTCTCTCATAATTCTGTGCGTCTTCCCACATTTAATTCACTTGAGAATGTACCCCCCAAATCCATTCTTATAGAGGGATATTTTGATACTTAGGCCATTATAGATGATAAATATCTATACCCATTTATAGATTTGTTCCCTTTTGTGCCAGTCCAAATGTAGTGACCTATTTTTATTGCAATCCATTATTTGGGATGACAAATAATTTGTTTGAATAATTTTTGAAGATGAGGATCTTGATTTAGTTACTTTGGTGTAAACATTTTCTCCCAATTTCATCTCCATAAAGATTAACATGGATAACAATATCTAGTACTCCATATATATAATCATCTAATCTTTTTCTAGTGTCAATTAGCCTATATTTTGATTGAATAGTGTATTTTTATGGTCCTTTTATAGCGGAAGGACTTGTAAAAAATTGTATGCATTGGGAATTGAAAAATAAATTACATGTTAGAATTTTATCGGACTATAAAGTCCATTATTGATATTTTCAAAACTATTGATTTTTTTATTAGTAACTCTCAGTCACTCCTAACAATTAGTTAGGAGATTCAGACTTGGTGAGACATCTCAATATCAATGACAAGTTCTTGGTATTCAATGTCATTATTTGTAAAACCCTATGATATTCAGAATGAATATATAAAGAGTCAATTTATAATAGATATGAATATGTATATAGGCCTAATCCTATTAAACATAATTTTATCTATTTCGGTTAGATTATGAGATATACCATCAAGGTACATTCCCAATGTCTAGGATGTTTCATTAAATGAAAATAAATATTCATAGGGGAAATTTTTGTCTAGTGGTGGCCCATTTTACATTGGGTGTGCTTTTTAGAGGTTTTGTAATATTTATCGTTTGGTTAATTTATGGTAGTAGAACTAAATGTATAACTGTTAAAGAATCACAACAGATATCTCAAATCATCTAGTAAACATGGGTTAGTTAGGATACATATCATTAAATCAATATGGGGGATTAATGAGACCTCATGATGTCATAAATAGTGACATAACGTCTTTATTAAAGATTTCAAGGCAATGAAGTTATTTATAAGATGAGTATAAGTGATCTGAAACTCCAATGTTATTTTACCAAGGTAGTAAAATTATTTTTATTTGATATTATCATTTTTAAGTTATTTCTCTTTAACATCATTTTCTTCAGGGATGTCATGTATATTATAATTTGTCTTCATTCTATGGGAAACGTTAAGACTGGAAGATTTTAGAGGTATTTCTTAATCTGTAGAATGCACTACGGTTATTTTATTTCTATTGGTAGGGCACACACTTTTTCTTCACCTTTTTGGGAGATAGTGAGTTACTAGTGAGGTTTATGATGAATCACATGATATAACCTAGGTTTCTCTAAAATTCTCTCAATTATTGTAGGTTTTGATGGGGTAATTTAGATAATTTCTAAGGTTATCTTAGTATTAAACTCATAGCCTATATGGTAGACAAAAATAAAAGTAATTTCATAGATTTATCTCAAAATAAACACTATAATAGATTCATCTTCAAGTTTTTAAGTGAAAAACTAGAAAATATAACCTCAAGATCAATGAAGTGTTCAAGAAAATATCATGATACGAGCATGAGGTCATATATGGATTATAATAAAAATTGGTCATCCAAAAGGTAGTGACCTATAAGAATGATTATAAATATTTTAGCATATTATTACAAATTAGAGGAAATTAACTAAATAAACATTTCCCACTAGTAGGTAGATCCAAAATTCATTAATCAAATGTTCATCATTTGATAATAATATACCATAGTTAAGAGATTTCAAGATTTTGTTTTATATGGTTAACACCATTCAGATTATGGGGATGGTTATTAGTACTGAGTGGAAAACCTTTTAGTTTTGTTCAAATCATGTTAATGATCTCAATTATTCCCAATCCCTACGAACGTTTCATGAAATGATCATTTATTGTGTTAAAATCCCATTCCTAAGTCAACTGGATGTTGTAAAAACACATATTCTATCAAACATGCATTAATATAGGATAAATGCACCTAGGGATTATAAGGAAAATGATTCTTTTCATCCATTTATGAGAATGGTTCGAAAATCATGTCTTTTTATCGATCATAGATGAAAAATATGCTTATGTGGTATCTATCTTTATCTATGAGGGATAAGTGATTTCCCATGTATATATTCGGTTCCCAAATTTGATGGATAAAGTGTAGAAAACCCTTCTCTACATTATTACATATGTTTTTTAGGGAAAGCATAAATATATCTAGGGACACCATCCACAATAACTACTCTTTTTTATGTTTCTTATCCTACCTATTAAATCACTTGTTTTTGATGTAACATGATTCAAAAGTGTTAAAAGGGATGGTTTCAAAATGAATCACTCTTACTTTTCCATTGATAAAGTACATCAAGTATTGGTCACATGATAAGGGATTTATCAAATGTGTAACACCCAAGATTCAATTATAGTAGGTAAGAATTTTATTCTAAAGAAACTATAGTAAAGTTTACATGTTAATATTTTATAGAACAAAGTTTAGAATTAAATAAAAATGAACTTTACTCTTGGTCTCAATATGTTGGAATTAGCCTAATATAATTTTTTTGAGTTTCATTTTCTTAAATATATTTACACGATTAATAAATTTAAATTAATCATCACTAAAAAATGAGTATAATGAAATACATTTATAATATTACTAATCTAGAAAGTTAAAATTCATATAATGGTAGTTACTATGTAAAGTATGATAATAAATTCATTTTATAATTTAAAAATGCATTTTTCCAAATTTTTTGTTTCAAATTTTATGCTTTTACATTAAAATTAATTTCTATAAATTTTATTAATTGAATTTGATAAAATTGTTTCCATATTTATAATCAAAATTTATAAATTTAGTTATAAGGTTAATTTCATTTTTGGTCATAATGAATAGTAACAATGGTAAAAATTTATGAGGATATGGCTTCAATATAACCAAAAAAACATTCTTAAATATATTTTAGGTTTTATTTAGACCTTAAAATCATTATATTTAATAATATGACAATTTGGAACTAATTGACTTAAGTTTTTAAAATATTATATAATAATGTTTCAAGTATTTACAAGTTTTCCACCCACCTCACTTATAAAAGGGAACCTACTATAATCAATTATATACACTACTTGCACCTATTAAAACGATCAATATCTACCCAAATATCTTACCCAAATCCTTATACATTTCATAGAGGTTCTTATCTTATCAAAATGAATTTTTTTAGAGGATTAAGGCGCAACAATAACGTGGCTTCGCAAAGAATATGAAATTTCTATGACTGAATACTTTCAATTTATTTATTCTTCCACCAACTTTAAATTTATTAAATATTTAATAATATAATGAAATTATTATAAAAATTTTACTTAAATTTTATTATGTTTACAGAACAATGCTTATATACCTCTTATACATCTGAAGAAAAATGAAGACTTTTCTCATGCGTATATGTAGAATGATAAAGTTTCTTATATAAAGGTAAAATATTATCTTCCTTTTTACCCACCCATATCTTGGAAAATTATAATGTTGTTTATGTGTACGTGTGGATTACCACCTCCCCAAAGCGATGTGATTTGTTTTTCATTTTTTATTTACATGGATGATCATAAGGGATAATTTATGAATATATATGATATTTATGATATAAATATGATTTTATAAGATTTAATAATTATATAATTTATTTATATTTTAGCCATTAGTAAAATGAAAAGATCTTCATGCATATGTATAGACTACCGCATCCATAAAAAACTTATTTCATTATTATATCACCACTTAACATGGATATTTATAAAATGGAATCCAATGAATAAAAATATTATTCATTATATTATTAAAATTCTACAGATGATGGAACTATTTTACACCACCTTTTACCATGATCAAAATATCAATTTACTCTTGGAGAAATTGACTGAACAACCTTAAGTGGTCCAGTAAATAATAAATATGCAATTAAAGTATGTAAAATAGTTATAAAATGTCCTTAAAATTGGGATATAGGTAAAAAAGTTTCTTAATAATGAATTAAATAAATTTAAATTAATTATTTATGAGGATGTAATTCTTTCAACAAAGCATGATTTCATGGTAGGATTTTTTCGTCTCAATTCTACTCTATTAAGTCAAATTTTATATCATTTACAAAATTTCATTTAAATACTGTATATAATTACCATTATATATCATAAATTACTATTTATTAATTTTATTTAATGTTTTAATTTATGTTTTCTCTTTTAAAGGTATTTTATTAAAAAGTTTTTAAAGTCAGAAAGTTTTATTTTATAATGTCACTATCATTCAGTTTGTTTATAGAACCCTAAAATGGGAGTTTTTAATCATGATAACAAGTTGAAATCTTATTGTACACAATGATACTTTAGTATGTCAACATTATTATTCCTAGAAATTCCATATTTAAAAACTTGGGTATTAAACCTATGGTTGAATTTGATGTAATCCTTGGTACTAATTGGATTTCAATGTATAATGTGAAAATTTATTTCATATAAAAGGAGATTATGATTTAGGTAGGAGATTTATAATCAATTATCTTTATAGTAGAGACTTAGTCATTTGAATAATGTCAAGATCTACCTCTAGTAGATCACCTTAATGAAATTATGATAGAAATATAGAAGGTAAAAATTATGTATGAGAATGGTAACCATAGAATAAAAGATTTACCTAAAAACCAGGAATACATTGATGTGTCTTCAGAATAGTTACCTAGAAATAAAACTAAGTGTGTAGTTTATTTTTCCATTGAACTCATCCATAATGAAAAACCAATATCTAAGACTCCCTACATAATGGATTCAATGGAATTAGTGTAATTAAATAAAAACAAATAATATTTTTTTAATAATAGATTCATTCACCATACTATTTAACCTTAGGGAGCCCTTGTTTTTTTAATAAGAAAGATGGGTTTATAATGATTTTATTCGATTATAGGGAAATAAATTAAATTTTAATAAAAATCAAGTATCATTGTCCATATATTGATTAATTGTTTGATAAAATTGAAGGATATCAATATTTTTCAAAGATTGACCTATATTTTGGGTATTATGAATTTCAAGTAAGAAAGGAAGATATTCTAAATACAAAATTTCACATGAGGTATAGACATTATGGGTTTCTAGTAACTTCTTTTGGATTTACTAATTCATCTATATTTATATGGATCTAATAAAAAACATTAAAATATCATATTGAAAATTTCATTATGGTATTTATTAATGATATCATGGTTTACTATATAATATATAAAGAGAATAGAATCCATTTGATAATAATTTATAAAACTCTTAGAGGAAAAGATTTATATGGGAAATTTAGTAATCTTTAATTCTGGGTTCAAGAAGTTTCTTTTATAAGATATATTTTCTCCAAGGATGGAATATAATTTGATATTTCAAAGAAAAAGGATGTTTAATAATGGTATACAGTGATTAACATAATTGAGATACATAGTTTCCTTTGATTATTAGGTTAAGATCGATGATTTGTTCAAAAATTTTCTCGATTATATATACCATTAATCAAGTTAACACATAAATTGGTTATGTTCATATGGTCATATATTGTAAATAATTGTTTTAATACTTAAATAGGAGTTTTTTTAGTTCATTAGTATTGAATTTACCCTTAGGAAAGGATGTATATATTATATATAGTAATGAATTGAATAAAGGAAATGGATGATTCCTTTTGCAAAACGATTGAGTTGTTTCTTATATATTAATACAGTTAAATATATTTGAACAAAATTATACCACCCCTGATCTTAAGTTTTAAACTATAATATTTTAATTAAATATATAGAGGCATTTTATATTTGGTAAATGATGTGAGATATATAGAGATAAATTTTATCGTTATGCATATTTTCAAAACGTGAGTTCAATATTATAAAATGGATAATGCTAGAGCTACTCTTCCAAATCCCTAGATGCTATCTGAGTTAGGAATTTACCCTCAATATGCCTTAATACTATATCTCAAACAAATCGGGCATCACAAGGTCTGATCCAACTCAATAAGCGATTCTTAGGATCCTAGGAAATCACAATAGTCCTAGGACTAATGATCGATTCCTAGGAATCTTTGTTAATAACCTAACATATCAAAATATAATAAAACATATCATGGTATGGCCTAATTCCCTTTCGAAAAATATTCTTCAAAAACCAATAAAGATTATATGTTTGGAATGGATTCTCGGTGATACCCCCACCATCTCTAGCCATATCCATATATAGTCACTCAAGATCATCTCATGAAGGGAAACCCATAGGGGTCTCATATGTCATTAATATAGTGGAGGAATCCCACTTGGGATATTCCATCACAATAGGTATTTTGGGCCTATGACTGGTGCTTAGAGGAAATCCCTTACCTCAGTGTCTCCAAATCCATATCATGGACTTACATGCCTTAAGGGTATGTTGCACCGATGATAATCATGGGAGATGGTTCAAGGCCCATCACTATGCCCTAGGTTACTCTAGATTGGTCATCTCACCTAACCTATATCCATTGTAACAACCCAATATTTTATAAATCAAAATTCCTTTCCTATAAATATTTCACATAATCACATGAAAGAACAACATAATGAACTACTAAGTTCTAAGTGACCTTTAAACATAAGTTTTTCACTTATTTATTTGTAATTTTGAAAATATTTCATACACAGTTGAAATCAGTAAGTTATTTGGAGTCCGATAAGAATATCTTAATTTTTGGTGAATAGTAACCTACCCTTATGAATAGTAACATACCATTATGAATAGTGATATACCCTAATGAATATTAACCTTACCTATGATAATATATAAATAATATTCAAGTTGAAAGTATGATATACCTATATTTTAGAATAAGTAAATAATTGTTTTAAAACTAGTTTTTAATAATAAATTATGATTTTAATTAAATATTAAATTAATAATATTTAGTAATTTTTTTTGAAAAATGGACTCCATTTTAGGATTCTAAACATTTAAAAATGGTTGTGGAGAATTTTTTAGATTTTTCTAAAATACATGAATTTTTGATGAATAGTAAAATCCAATAATTCACAATAAATGCAAAAACCTTAATTTCTGCATCATGCTTGAGTCATGGATAATGTAAATGACATTTGGTTCAAATTCACATGAATTTATTACTATTCTTGGTCATTTAATACTTACTATTACTTGTCTTGTGAAGAAATAATAAACTAATTATTATAATATTATGAAATCCCTCCTCTCATCCACTATAACCCCCCCTCACTCTCTCTTCTCTTCACTAATCTAAAGCCCTGTTCCTTGACAATATTCTGCCCAAATATCTCCCCAATCTCCCCCCTCATGTAAAAAACCCCCTATTATCTTCGAAATACCAAAACCTCTCCCCTTAAGAGGTTCACAAAGGAGGAAGTCTCAAGAGGTAAATTCCTCTTTCCAATTCCTTCATTTCTTTTAAGTTCTTTTCTTTTTGTTTCTTTCCTCACCTCCCCTCACCCAAATAGTATTATAAATCTAGTAACATACATGTAATGGAATTTTTTTATTCTAATGGGATATTTAATTATGTTCTCTCTTTTCCCCGCCTTTGATTTGAAAGAAATGAAAGCACTGTTTGAGATGTGCTAATTTAACACATTCAAGGACAATTGTTTATCAATTTCTGTTATCATATTTTGTTATGGAAATGAAACCATTTGTTCTATGTTTGAACCAGTTTATTATATATTTAATATATCCTATTTTTTGTTCAGTAATCCTTTTGTAAAAATGGTAGTATGTTATAAAGGAAAACATGTTCTTTGTAATCAAACCCACCGTTTAACAAAAACGGTTGTCACTATGGTATTATATAATAATTCAACTACACTCTAAGTAACCAAATTAAATTTAAAACCATGTAATATAATGTATGTTCACTAATATAATATAACTTCAATTCTGGACAAAACCTTTCTTCTTACATGTTTATCCAAACGTGAATATAAGTGAACTAGTCATTTAAAACCAAGTAAACAAACGAGCCGGAATAGTGAAATTGAACCTCATAACCAATCAAAATGGTTATAAATGAACATAAAATGTTTATAATAAACCAATTAAATATATAATAGGTTCTGTAATTATTAATTAATAAACCTAATTTGTTTATTCAGGTCTTTAATAACAAGTGGAGAACACCAAGGGATTTAAGGTAAGGGATCCTCTCCATTTCGCTCTTAAATCAAGATTGTCCTCTATGTTATGCCATTTTATTTTTAATCACAAATGATGTGGTATGTTTTATCACCTCCCCCATAATTACCTCATGTTTTATAAGTTATGAGAAACCTCTTATCTCTCTCATCAATCCCTCTTACCTGCACCTGACACCATGCCAGTATTCTGTAACAAAATATACTCGAACCTCCTTTGTTCTTTCGGGTTGCCTTATCTTTATTTATATCAAAATGAAGTTATATTATCTGTTTTTGTGCATCTTTTAAATGATTTTTATTTGTTAAAAATTATTTTATGAGGACCCTTTCATCAATCTCTTTCAGGGATATACATGTTTTTAAAATATTCCCTCCTTAGAACATTCCGATAAGAAAACCAGTTTTAAGGGAACTTCCCAAATTTTTACCCAGTTTCAAGTGCACTCTATACTCTATTTTAAGACAACATTACCTTTATAAAATAATCCTTTTTATTATGAAAAACTTCTTGGTTAAACTCTGGTTTTATATAATATTTTTTTTCTATTTTAAAAGCTCTATAGTATTTTCCTTAAAACCGCAAAAATATGTTTTAATGTTAATGTTTCTCAAATACATTTATTATATGTTTTCACTTCTATTTGAAATATATTACCATGTTATATTACTATTTTACCTTATTAATGTCCATGTATGTTCTAAATCCTTTCTTTCATGGACACTTTCATGATATGCCCATTAGTTATTCTTCATGTCAAGATTGTGGTACCCAATTCTTCCCTTGGGTACCCTTATGTTTATGTATGGTTGATAATGTATGATTATTTATATAGAAAGAATATTCATGAAAATTTTGAGATGGGTGCGCCTAGATAGGAATCTAATGCATTGGGTAAAGTTATGTCTGATGAGATGCGATGTGAAATGGGATTGGTAGTTAGCCTTGACCCATACTAAAATGGGAAACATGATTGGTAGTTATCCATGACCCATACTAAAGAAATGTTTTATGATTCTTCCACATTTATATTATTCCATGTTTATATGATCACATTCTTATATGATAATATTTTATATGTTCCATGCTTTGGATATCATTATTTCATACCTCCTAACTCATGTGCTTAAGACACATCCTTATGTTCTTTCCCTTACTGGCCTTTTCAGCTCATCCCTTTGTTCATGTGTTTCCTAGGGTACCGCATATATATGTAATGGTTCCAATGAATTTATGAGATCTTTATAGAGATTAAATAAAGAAGTGTTTTTTGGCCCATGTTTTATGTTTTATGTACCTAGTCTTCCAAGACACTAGACTTAATGATCCTTGGCTTGTACTCTGATGTATAATTAGGATTAAAATCATGTAATGATATATGAAAAAGTCTTAGGATGCTATAGTTGGTATTAGAGTATGATATAGTTATTTTTGGGGATTAGGAATAGAGTACCTTAGTGAGAACCTTAAAGATGAGAATAAGTATAAGAAAACATTCCTAAATTTTGGTGAGTATTATGTATGTGGTTTATCAAGAAAATACATCTCTGTTTATATGCAAGCAGGTAGAGGCTGCTCTAGCACAAATGTACCTAGGAGTGAAAACTACGACTAGGAGTTTTAGACTTGACTCGAGGTATCCTGGTACACGACAACGGGCCTTATTTCACTCTTGGTTAATATACTCCTAGGGGATATTCTTTGGTAGATTCATGAGTTTGGTACAAACCATTATTAATGGACAAATAATAAATAAAATCCCATAAGAATATTAGTTAATAAAAAGATCAAGTATAACCTAGATTTAAACCAAAGGAATCACAAGTTAGGATATACTTCTTATTTATAAGTTTATCTTTTTATGTTCAAATATTACTTTTTATGATCAATAAATAAGTATTTATGACCTCGAATTATACATTAATTTTCTTAGTTAATGGCGGGAAATAGAATAACACATTCCAAAAAAAAATGTGATTGGAAATGTGATGATTTCCATAATGATATGCCTGATTTGACGGGAGAAGGTGCTCAAAACATTATGGAAGTACTTTCTCAACTGGATCGAGTTATGAATAATAACTTGAATCATGCGGAACACCCTACTCCTACAAGTAAAGGGAATGTTTCTATAGAATCCTTCATGTGGAAAATTTCTCCCATGTTTAGAGGATATTTTGATCCCCTCCTCACGGAACACTGGATTAACTCCATTGAAAAGATATTCTCCATTCTCCAGTTCTTGGAAGAAGAGAATGTTGTATTGGGGGTCTATCGTTTTGATGGGGAAGCTGATAAATGGTGGAAACTGATCAAGAATACAAAGTCCCAAGAGGAAATTGATTCGGTTGATTGGGAGGAATTCAAGAATATGTTTTTCAATAAATATTTTCCACAAACTCTCCGTCTCAAGATGGAAAGAGAGTTCCTTAGACTCAAGAAGAAGGAAGATGAGTCCATTGGGGTGTATGAAGAAAACTATACAAGGATTGCAAGGTATGCCTATGGCTTTGTCATGAGAACCGAAAGCAAGGTGGATTTCTTTTTTAATGAACTAAAGCAGAGTCTACAAAAAGAGTTGGCAATTCAAGACTTCAATAGTTATGAGGAGACTTTCCATTGTGCCCTCAAGGTTGAAGTGGAGATTGGACACTCTCAGTGGTCTTGTGGTCCCAATGACAAGAAGTGGAAAATAGAGAGGAACATGGGTGGTTAATCAAACAAATCCCATGATGGAAACAAGTCTGACATTTCCCCTTGTAAAAATTGCAGGAATAAGCATCCTGGTAACTGTCTAAAGGGAGCCAAGAATTGCTTCAAATGTGGAAAGTTTGGTCATCTGGCCATGAAATGCCAATGGAATATGAAAAATCCCGCTAATGTGGAAGAAGAAAGTGAAGTTCAGATCAACACTCATCCTACAGTGCAGTGTTACAACTTCAAGGAGCATGGGAATTATGAGAACAATTTCCCTAAGCCGAGGGTTGTCAGAGGTAATCAGCAACAACCTCCCAGGAAACAAGGAAGGGTTTATGTTATCACTACTACTGAGGTGGATCCAAAAAATGATGTGGTGACAGGTATGTTTTTTATTCATTCTAGAATAGAGAACATGCTATTTCATTCTGGTTCTACGTATTCTTTCATATCTTGTAAGTTTAACAGAACTATTCAAACACCACCTCAAAATTTGGAGGAAAAGTTATCTATGAGAATAAAGAATGGGAAATCATTTCGTCCATGGTTTATAACTCCTCCCTGGTTAACGTTTGTGCACTGAACCTCCCAAAAAATATCTTCATACTTCCTTTAGTGGAGTTTGACACTATATTGGGCATGGAATGGATATCTTTATGCAAAGACAACATCAATTGTTAAGAAATGGAGATCACTTTTCACATCCCGAATCATCCTATGATTCTTTACAAGTGTATGGAGAAAGATGATCCTCCTTTAGAATCTTAGTCTCAAGTTTGGATATTGATTCCTTGTGAGCAAGCATATCTAGCTCAAATGATTGGGACAAATGATAGAATCATGCTTGAAGACACACCCATCGTGAGGGATTACACTGATGTATTCCCTAAATAGTTTTCTAGTCTTCCTCCTAACCGAGAGGTTGAGTTCTCAATTGAACTTATCCCTGGATCTTTTCCTATATCAAAGACACATTACAGAATGGCCACCGTAGAGCTGGAAGAGCTGAAGAAGCAGTTACAAGAGAATATGGAGAAGGCTTTTATATGACCAAGTGATTCACCATGGGGTACACCTATACTCTTCATCAAGAAGAAGGAAAGATCAATGAGCCTCTACATTGATTATCGTTAACTCAATAAAATCACGATAAAGAACAAGTATCCACTTCCACAGAAATATGAATTATTCGATCAGCTTTATGGGGCTAGTTATTTCTCAAAGGTGGACCTTCGGTTGGGACATCACCAACTAAAGGTGAGGAAGGAAGATATTCCCAAGACTTCCTTTCGAACAAGGTGTGGACACTATGAGTTCATAGTGATTCCCTTTGGATTCACTAATGCTCCAACAATTTTCATGGATTTAATGAATATAGTCATTATAGACTACCTCAAAAAATTTGTGGTAGTATTTATTGATGATATTCATATGTACTCCATGAGCAAGGAGGAACATGAGGAGCATTTTAATGCTGTGTTAAAGACTTTGCGAAGGGAGAAGTTGTATTCAAAGTATAGTAAATGTGAGTTTTGGATGGAGGAAGTATCATTCTTGGGGCATGTTATCACCAGCAAAGGGATATCTATGGACCCTTCCAAGATGAAGGAAACTGAAGAGTGGACCATGAAAACTTCTATAACAGAGATCCGTGGATTTTTGGGTCTAACTTGGTATTATCGATGATTTGTGAAGAACTTATCATGATTATCAAACCCAATGACCAAACTGACACAGAAGGGTATAAAGTTTTTCTGGATACAAGAATGTGAAGACTATTTCAAGGATTTGAAAAAGAGGCTTATCACTACTCCAATACTCACACTCTCTATAAGTGGAGAAATATTTTTGGTTTATAGTGATGATTATAAGAAAGTTTTAGGTTGTGTGCTATTGAAAAATGATAAAGTGATATCCTATACCTCTCAGCAGCTAAAAATCGATGAGAAAAACTACCCCACACATGATATGGAGCTGGCGATGATGATCTTTGAATTGAAAATTTGGAGGCATTATCTCTATAGGGAGAAGTGTGAGATATATAATGACCACAAGAGTATCAAATATATATTCAAATAGAAAGAGATTAATATGAACCAACAAAGTTGGATAGAGATCATCAAGGATTATGACTGCTCAATCCACTACTATCCTAGTAAGACAAACAAGGTGGTAGATGCTCTAAGTAGAAAGGATCTTGTATCTTTATCAATGATGAGAATTGAAAAGGATATGATCTTATTAGATTTGAAAAGTAAGGAAATAGTAATCATTAAGGGAGTAACATCATCAATCCTTTATCAAATTATTGCTCAAATATCCCTCTTGGAGAAAATAAAGGACGCTCAAAGGAAAGATGTGGAAATTCAAAAAAGGGTGGAAGCTATCATTAATGGGAAATCATTCGATTTCAAAATTAATGAAGAAGGTTTTTTAAGATTTGGGACATGATTAGTATACCAACCAATCCAGAGATAAAAAATGATCTATTGAATGATGCACATAGCTCGACCTTCTCTATCCACCTAGGGAGAACAAAGATGTATCAAGATCTCTGGGAAAACCTTTGGTGGGACAATATGAAAAGGGAGATGGATGAATATACATCAAGTGCCTGGTATGTCAACAAGTGAAGGCTAAGAGGAAAAAGTCTAAGGGGATGATGCAACCACTACCCATACCATCATGGAAGTGGGATAATATTACCATGGACTTTGTCACTGGATTTTCAAGGACATTCAGAGGAAACAATGCTATATGGGTTATTGTGGATTATCTTACGAAGACAACTCACTTTATTGAGATTCGAGAGGAATTATAATTGGATCAACTTTAACGGATTTACACTAAAGAAATGGTAAGGATGCATGGATTATTACTATATATTGTATCCGATTGGGATCCAGGATTCACCTCAAAGTTCAAGAAAAGTCTCTAACATGCTCTAAGAATTGAACTAAACTTATGTACGACCTATCATCCTCAAATTGATAGCCAATCTGAGCGAACTATTAAGACATTGGAAGACATGTTGAGAGCATGTTATATGGAATTCAAAGGAGGATGGGACCAACATCTTTAATTTGTTGAATTCTCCTAAAATAACAGTTTCCAGCCGAGCATCTGAATGGCACCATATGAAGCCCTTTACGGGAGAAGGTGCAGAACAATGGTATGTTGGGATGAAGTCATTGAACACAAGCTGTTAGGACCTGAAATGGTCAAAGAAATGGTGGAGATGGTGAAAACCATTTAGAAGCATATCAAGGTAGCCCAAATTCGACATAAACGTTATGCAGACAATCGTTGACGAGACCTTGAGTTCAAAGTTGGAGGCATGGAATTCCTATGCTTATCTCCATTGAATAAGGTCACAAGGTTTGGAAAGAAAAGGAAGTTAAGTCCCAGGTACATCAGCCCCCTTGAGATCCTTGATCGAGTCGGAGCTATGGCATATCGACTGGAACATCCACCTACCATGTTGAATGTACATGATGTCTTTCATGTATCCCTCTTAAGGAGATACATATTAGACCCTTCACATGTAATCCCTTCAGAGGTGGTATAGTTGGAGGACGATATTTCCTATGAGGAGCATCCAGTGAAGATATTGGATCATAGAGACAAAGTTCTACGCAACAAGACTACTCATCTGGTCAAGGTACTATGGAAAAACCATAAGTACAAAGAGGAAACATGGGAATTGGAGGAAGAAATGAAGGAAAAGTACCCCCACTAGTTTATGGCTTAGAATGTAAAACAAAATTTTGAGGGAAAAATTTATTAAGGGTGGAAGAATGTAACAAACCAATGTTTTATAAATGGAAATTACTTTCTTATAAATATTTCATATAATCAATTGAAAACACAAAATAATAAACTAATAAGTTCTAAGACACCTTTAAACATAATTTTGTCACTTATGTGTTTGGAATTTTGAAAATCTGCCATACACGGTTGAAATCCATAAGTTATTTAGAGTCTAATAAGAAAAACTTAATTTTTGGTGAATAATAACCTACCATTATGTATAGTAACATACCATTAGGACTAGTGATATACCCTAATGAATAGTAATCTTACCTATGATAATATATAAATAATATTCAAGTTGAAATTACACTATACCTATATTTTCGAATAAGTAAATAAATGTTTTAAAACTAGTTTTTAATAATAAATTATGATTTTAATTAGATATTAATTTAATAATATTTAGAAAATTATTTTTGAAAAATTGACTTCATTTTTGGATTCTACACGTCGAAAAATGGTTAAGGTGATTTTTTTAGATTTTTCAAAAATACTTGAATTTTTTATGAATAGTAAAATCCGATAATTCACAATAAATGATAAAACCTTAATTTCTGCGTCATGCTTGAGTCATGGATGATGTAAATAACCTTTGGTTCAAATTCACATGTATTTATTACTATTATTGGTCATGTAATACTTAATATTCCTTGTCTTGTGAATAAATAATAAACTAATGATTATAATATTATGAAATCCCTCCTCTCCTCCACTATAAAACCCCCTCACCCCCTCTTCTCTTAACTATTCTCAAGCCT
The DNA here is from genome assembly GCA_963277665.1 of Viscum album. Lineage (NCBI taxonomy): Eukaryota > Viridiplantae > Streptophyta > Magnoliopsida > Santalales > Viscaceae > Viscum > Viscum album. The sequence continues at coordinate 47,241,781 of OY728152.1, read as the reverse complement.
TATACCTTGCCAATATTCTACCCAAAACCCTCCCCAAGATCCTTCCTCACGTCAAAAATCCAATATCCTCTTAAAAATACCAAAACCCCTCCCCTTAAGAGGTTCTCAAAGGAGGAATTCTTAAGAGGTAAATTCCTCTTTCCAATTCTTTCATTTCTTTTAAGTTCCTTTATTTTTTTTCCTTACTCACCTCCCTTCACCCAAATAGTATGATAAATCCAGTAACATATATGTACTGGTATTTTTTTTATAATGGGTTATTTCATTATCTTCTCTCCTTTCCCCAACTTTTATTTGAATGAAATGGAAGCACCGTTTGAGATGTGCTAATTTAGCACATTCAAGGACAACGATTTATCAATTTCTATTATCATATTTTGTTATGGTAATGAAACAATTTGTTCTATGGTTGAACCAGATTATTATATATTTAACATATCCTATTTTTGGTTCTGTAATACTTTTGTACAAATGGTATTAAGGTATAAAGCAAGACATGTTCTTTATAATCTAACCCACCATTTAACAAAAATGGTTTTCACTATGGTATTATATAATAATTCAACTTTACTCTAAGTAACCAAATTAAATTTTAAACCATGTAATATCCTATATGTTAAATAATATAATATAACTTCAATTATGGACAAACACATTCATTTTACATGTTTATCCAAACATCTATATAAACGAGCCAATCATTTAAAGCCAAGTAAACAAACGAAACCGAACAATGAAATTGAACCTCATAACCAATAAAAACGGTTATAAATGAACTTTAAATTATTATAATAAACCAATTAAAGATATAATAGGTTCTATAATTATTAATTAATAAACATATTTTTTTATTCAGGTCTTTAATAACAAGTGGAGAACACCAACGAATTTAAGGTAAGGGATCCTCTCCATTTCACTCTTAAATCAAGATTGTCCTCTATGATATGCCATTTTATGTGTAATAAATAATGATGTGCTATGTTTTTGAACCTCCCCCATACTGCCCTCATGTTTTATAAGTGATTAGAAACTCCGTCTCTCTCTAATAAATCCCTCTTACGTGCACCCGACACCATGCCGATAATCCGTAAAAAAATCTTCCCGAACCTCCTTTGTTTTTTCGGGTTGCCTTATCTTTATTTATATAAAAATGGAGTTATCTTATCTATATTTGTGCGTATTATAAATGATGTTTAGTTGTAAAAAATTATTTTATGAGGAACCTCTCATCACTCTCTTTTGGGGATATACATATTTTTAAAATATTCCCTCCTTAGAACTTTCCGATAAGAAAACCAGTTTTAAGGGAACTACCTGAATTTTTAACCAATTTCAAGTGCACTCTATCCTCTGTTTTAAGCCAAAATTGCCTTTATAAAATCCATATTTTTATTATTAAATATTTATTGGTTCAAATATGGTTTTATATAAGATATTTTCCACTTTTCTATTTTAAAATATCTATAGTATTTTCCTTAAAATGACATAAAAATGTTTTAATGATAATGTTTCTAAAATACATTTCTTATATGTTTTCACTTCTATTTGATATATATTACCATATTATATGCCTATTTTACCTTATTAACGTCCATGTATGTTTTAAATCCTTTATTTCATGGACACTTTCATGATACACCCATTGGTTATGCTTTATGTCATGATTGTAGTAGCCAATGCTTTCTTTGGGTACCCTTATGTTTAGGTATGGTTGATTATGTATGATTATTTATGTTTCTAGAACATTCATGAAAATATTTATATGGGTGCACCTAGATAGCTCTCCAATGCATTGGGTAAAGTTAATTCTCATGATATGCAATGTGAAACGAGATTGGCGGTTAGCCTTGACCCGTAATAAAATGGGAAACTAGGTTGGCAGTTAGCCTTAACCCATACTAAAGAAATGTTTTATGATTCTGCCACATTTATATGATTCCATGTTTATATGATCACATGCTTATATGATAAAATTTTATATGTTCCCTGATTTGGATATCATTATGTCATGTCTCCTAACTCATGTGCTTAAGACGTATCTTTATGTTCTTTCCCTTATCGGGATTTTAAGCTCATCCCTTTGTTCATGTCTTTCCCAGGGTACCCTATGCAGATGTAAGGGCTCAAAGGAAGTTAGGATATCTTTATAGAGATTAAATAAAGAAGTGTTTTTTATCCCCATGTTTTATGTTTTATGTACCCAATATTCCAAGACACTAGACATAACGATCCTTGGCTTGTACTCTGATGTATAATTTTTCTTAAAATCATGTAATGTTATATGAAAAAGGATTGGGATGCTATATCCATGCTACTTATGGTCGATACACCTAGACAAAACACAACTCAAGTGTTCTAACCTCACCTACTGGGTTTTCCATCACAAGTCTTATCACAAAAACACTTATAGATGTCCATGCATCAAGTTTTATTCAACACCTCAACCTTTGGTGACCGAGGCAATCAATCTATTGTCCAGGACCTTTGTGGACTTAGCACTTCGTGTAATATACCCAAGAAAATCATTTTAAATAAAATATTTTATTAAATCAAGGTTATCACTCTTATTGGTGAGACCACATATCACACGATACATTAAACATGCATAAATACCATAAGGGTTGGTATGTTGGATAACCCACCTCATTTTGGGAGCTTTCTCTCTTTTTCTACAACTATATTTCTCACTATCACGGCACACTCATGCTTTTCCCACCTCTAACACTCACTACCCACACTTTGAGGAACCAATATCATACCAACACATCACAAATAATTGTATTAAACATTTTATAATTAAATAAAATATTTATTCAAAAATGCAATAAATTCTAAAAATCGATTGAGAGTCCCACGATTGCTGAATCCTATAATAATAGGGTACCGACCATCCCCAACACACCTACGAACCCATACCAGGTCAAATACCTAACCAATGGAACCAATAAAATCATTAAATAAATTTGGTTTAAATAAAAACTAAAGAAAAATCCATCAAATGATGTATCTTTAGTGAAATGATTAATGGAAATAGGAAGACATCATCTCAAGACTCCTTTTATGCAAGAAACATGAAACCCCCATAAAAAATGGTTGATTTAACCATCCTCTGGTGAAATTTTCATTTTATCCCTAAATCTGAATAACATTATAATTTTAAAAAATGAATAGGGGAAATAACATGAGAGATAGGAATATCTTGTACCTTGATCCACTAAATAAAATTCGCTATAATGAAACCACATACTAAGAAAATGAGAAGTGAGGGTTAGCCGTTCAGCCCTCCTATGTGCACTTTATTGGCCACAAGAGGGGGGGGACCCATTATAAATTTTTAGAACCCCATATAGTATGTTCCATTATGTAACCATATGGGTGACAACATGACCATTTTGGAAAATATCTTATACCCACTTTCTGTGCTGCTTCATGTCATAAATAAATGATTCATATTGTAACCGGCCTAAAATAGCTTCCAGAAGCTACTGTGCCACTTTTTCCTTCCTATTACTTCTTCTTAGACACCCATAACACCCATGATCCCTACAACCCCATTAAAAAACACCATTCAGGGTGGTTGAAAACCCTAAAACCTTAGTTTCAGCCTTCATTCACAAAATAAACCCTTCATTTAAACAAAAATTCAAATTCCATCTTGAATTATCACTCTAATAAAAACATGGGGAATTAAAAGACCAATATTTATCTTTGGTGGAATTTTAATATATCAATATATTCCATTCAATCATCCAAATTATCTTGTATGAAGCTTTGTATAGGAAATTATTTATACACCAACTTTTTGGGATAAATTTGGTGAAATAATCTTCTAGGCCTATAACTTCATGAGGAGAAAAAGTTGAAAATGAGAATTATTGAGAGTAATTTCAAGGAATTTAAAAGAAGGTAAATGAGTTTTATGAATAATTGAAGGAAGGATCTGTAATTTCAACTAGAGGATTATGTTTTCTTAATGGTATCTCTATGGAAGGGTGTAATAAGGTTTGATAATAAAGGGAAAATAAGTCCCAAGTACAATAAGAATTTTTAACTTTCAAAAAGAATTTGAACTATATAATACTATTTGGAAATTTCACCAACCCTATATAAAGTGCATGATGTGATACATATCTAATTATTGAGGATGTATATGGTCGACACAATACATGTACTCACTTTTGATGAAATAGAAATATTGTATGATTTATTTTATTATTAAGAGCCTATATAGATTATTGACACTAGATAACAAGTGTTTTAGAATCATTCAAATAATATAGTAATGTTACATTGGATAAATTATATGATAGAGGAAGAAACATGGGGAATTGATGAACTTATAATAAAAACTACCCATATTTGATGATGAGGTGACATTCTAGAAATTTTGAGGATTAAATTTTTCAAGGGGGGTGTAATATAATAACCAAGCATCAATTATAATAACTAATAATTTTATTTTAAATAAAATATAGTATAATATGAATTTTAATATTTTATTGAAAAAAACTACTAATTATTTTAAAAACAAAATGGATTTTGGTTTTAATATTTCATAATTAACTTAAGATAAATATTTGTTTTTTTCCTTAATCATTCTTATGAATAATAATAATATATCATTTAATTAAAATAATATAATTTATAATAATATTATTTAATAAGTATGCTAATTCAAATATTTATTATCAATTATTTATATGTAACGATAAAACCATTTGATGTTAAAAGGTACTATTTTTTTATTCCGAAAAATACTTTTATGGGTTAAATATATTTATACCATTAATAAATTAAATTAATAAAAACTAATAAATGAGTTTATTAAAATTTATCAATAATATTCCTATTAAATAAAGTTAAAATACATATAATGATATTTAATAGTAATATTATAATAATGAATTCATTTTATGATTGAAAATGCATTTTCCCCAAATTTTGATTTTACAGTTTTCACATTTACATTAAACTTAATTACTACCAATTTTAAGAATTTAATTTTTTTGAAATGGTTTCCAAATTTATAATAAAAATTTATATTTTTTAATGTAGGGTAAATTTTATTTTTGTTCATAATGAATATTATCCATGGTAAAAAATTATCATCAGGCGTAATGGTAAAATGGGTTTAAAGGGTTAAAAAAATGGATAAGGACTCAAGATAACACAAAACAATTATTTAAATCGCATTTTTTAGTTGGATTTAGACCATATAATTATTATCTTCAAAACTATGATATTTTTGTGCTACTTGAAATGAGTAAGTCATATATTGTATAATAAAGTTTTAAGTATTTACATGTTTTCCAACCTCCTCACTTAAAAAAGAGAACAACACCCTCTCACATATCCACACATATTAAACCACTTAGGTTTACCAAGACATAACCAAATACATTCCCAATATTCTTAGAGATTTCTTATATGTTTTGGTCTTCCAAAAAGGCGAATTTAAGAAGGCTTAAGGTGTAAGCCAAAGAAGGTTTCTTAAAGAAGTGGTAATCATTGTAACAAACTTTTATCAATATATTTCTTCTTTTACCTACCTTAAATTTATTGTATCCATAATAATATAATAAAATAATTTTCATAAATATAATTAAATTTTATCTTTTTTATGGGAAAAATATTATATTTCTATTCTCCATCTAATGGAAAATGAAAGCTTCACTCTTGTGTATGTGCGGACTACCGCCTCTACGACGCGATGCATATCATTTTTCATCACCACTTTTTGTGGATGGTTATAATGATAAATTTAATGAAAATATATGATATTTATGATATAATTAATTTCTTTAATGTAAAATATTAAAAAACCCAAATATTTTATGGTACACTTCCTTTTGTAAATAAATTTAATAGCGTTTGTTGCATGCAACACCGAGTTAGAACGCACCATAATATACTAATAAGTGATAATTATAACCAAGTAATTAAAATAGTGGGAATGAAAAGTATTTACCACATTATAAAATTTATAAAATTTATTTTTTGAAATTAATAAAAAATATTTTACAGGAATAAGTTATTAATGAATCCAATTTTACAAATTAAAAGACTATATTTTTCTAATGTTCGTTTTACCATTTTTGACAGAACACTTGTTTTAAATATAGTTTTTTAAAATTTTATATATTATATTTTAAAAAATAACCTTTTTTATTTTTAAGCAGAATAAAAAATATTTATTTGGTTCAATTTTTAATATTTTTCTGATAGGTTTCATGTTTTGTTGAATAGTGATAAAATGTTGCATTTTAATTGAAAGAAATTTTTTGTATAAATTATTTATAGTGTTAATTTATATTTTTAATTGGTTTTAAAGTGTTATTAGATTAATTTTTTTATAATTTAATCTAATTTAAGTAATTTTAATTAATTTCACATTTAATTTGGATATAAAAACATTTCAATCTTTTCAATTTTTTCACTTTAAAAACTAATTTTCTCATTCCGACAATGGAATTGATTGTAAATTAATTATTGAAACTTTCATGTTTTGATTTTTGAAAATTTTATTATATATTTTGAATAATTGGATACAAATTATGTAAATTGGTTCCTTTTTTTACATTATTGATATTAATTTTAGCAATTTTTTATTAGTAGAGTTAAATGTAAATCGAGTAATTAATGGTAGAGAATAATATTATAAATATTATAAAATTACCATAACACCTATACTATTTTTATTGGATGAGTTATTGTCGACCAAAATAGTCCTTGAGATTATTTAATAGGCTCTTGGAGTCACTTGGATGTCTTTTTGACTTTTTAGTGTTTTATTTTAAGGAAAGTCCAATATGTTATATTCATTGTTTAATAAGTATTTAATTTTTTATATTTGGTTATTCAGAATTTAACTTCAACTATAAATATTAATTTTAAATACAAAACTTTTATATTCATCTTGACAATTTATTTTTAATTTTTATAAAATAAATAATTACCTTAAAGGTTTACCCAATGATGATGAAATAATTATTTAATTAATCAAAATATCTTATAAATAAATATAATTTTAGATAATTAATATCATCTATTAGTTTTATATATTATCTAGAATTATTAATTATTTATTAAAGGATTTTTTCTAAGTTATCTTTTGTATTTATATTTTTTAAAAATTCATGTAATGAATAGTGTCAAAATTAACATAAATGATATTTTAAAATAAATAACTCTTTATTAAAATATATAATTTTCATAAAATTATAAACTTCAGAAAAATAATTTGGATAAAGTTAATTATTACATAAATTATCCATTTTTGTTTGGTTTTTCATTTTATAGTATCTATATTAACCCAAATGGAATAAAAACACAAGTTGTCATAGTAAGAGAAAAAGGGAATAAATAAGGGTTAGATTGAAAAGATATGGGTAATAATGTTATCTAAACATATAAAAAAATTATAGGTTGAGATTATTTTAACCCCTACTAATATTATATAATAAATAAATCACTTTTTAGATATTTTTAAATAAAAATTAATTTATATTAATTTAATATTTTAAGAGTTTTCAAAAGTTCCCCTCACCTCAATTATAAAAGGGAACCACCTCCCTCACTTATTCACACCACTTAGAGCCTTTTATATCAACAAAAAACTACCTATTTCTCCTTAAAAGATAATTATCCAAGTTATGGAGGTCTTGGTATTCATAAAAGGGAACCACCTCCCTCACTTGTTCATTTCTTCTTCTACTTCCAATTAATGTATTTTTTCCATTATAAAGTAATAAATACAGTATAATATATATTATTATATTTTATTATGATTATGGTAAAACCATTTTCCACCTTTTATCCATCCTATTAAAAACGGAAGCACTGCACGTGCGTACGTATGACTTACCATCTCCACGTTGTGGTGTAATTTGTTTTTCATAACCATCTTATTTGGATGGGTATAATGACAGATATAGTGTATATAAATAATAAATATGAAATTATATTTATTATTTAATAATTAATACACCATACACTTCCTTACCCATCCACCATTAAGGGAATGATATCGTCGCTCGTGCGTAGGTACGACATATCATCTCCACGACTCAATGTGATTCACTCTCAATGTCAAACATTCAAGAATGATTATAAAAATGTATATAATGAGTAAATATAATATCTATGAACTTAATATAATTATTTATTTGAATTAAACATATCATATTCATAAGAAATAGGACTTACAAGACAAAAAATTTATAGAAAAAATGAAGCAGTTAACACCAGAAACAAGGGAAATAACAAAATATTATTAAAAAATGGGCGATAAGATAATATAAGAGGATCATATATGATATCATAAACATAGATATGGTTCTATAATAAATTAATAACATGATTTATATATTATATAGTTGGTTAAACCATATTCAACTAAAGGAAATCACAAGGTAGGGGTTAATTCTCAATCTCATTATTATTAAAGGTTGTTTATTTTTAAGTCTCCACTGCAGAATTTTTTTCATCCATTTCCATTTTTCTAAAAATGTTTTCAGAAATATTTTTACTGTTATCCTATTAATATTTAATTTTTTTTTACTTATGTATGAATTTTTATCAAATGATTTAAAATGAATCTTTTTTTCATTTCCAAGATGAGGTACTTTAGGATTTTTTCAATAGAAATATAGAAGGAATGTTTTTTAACTTATACTACATGATAGGATTTTACCATCACCATGACACCTTAATTAATTAAAGCTTCATTTACAAGTTTAAAATATATTTTCGAATAAAATTTTTTTCTTTTAAATTTGCGTGGCCTTTTAGATAAATGATTTCAAAGTAAAAAAGGGTTATTTATCTCAAGAAAATTTTAATGATTTTATTAGAGTATTTTCAAATTCATCAAAATAATTTATTTGATATTATTATTGATTTATATTGATCTCTTATGATACCATATACCATATTTTATTAAAGGTTTTATGATCAATTTGAACATAGATGTGCTATTTTGATATCATTCATGGTTTATGGTTTAAGTATTAAAATTTCTTCTACTATGTTTTAAATACGGCTGTTAAAGATGCTTATCTTTCACACTTTTTATATGAGGAATGCATCATACTTAGTATGTAATGGGTAGGGACCACTATATCCCCTCTATGAATGGGTAGGTCTCATGAGTCAATATATTTTAGGTATTGGTTGAGGCCTTACCCATTTATGTATGTAACTAGTTTTCCAAAACTAATAAATTATTCAGTCCTTCAAGATATGATTCCTTGTATAATATTACAATGTAATAAAGTTACCATTGACTCTGGGATAGTGGGATCAGGGCTTTATAGTTGGTATCAGGGGAAGTTTAGTAGAAACTTTAGAAATAAGAGATAGAAAATATTGATTAGGGAAATATAACCCTATACCAATCTTTGAGAATATTCCCAAAGTAACCAAGATTATTATTTTGAGATTAGTTATACATAATTTTTCTATTTATGTTAAGTGTTTTACTAGTTATGAATTATGATTTATGATTCATGAACTAATATTGTGTATTCCATTATTTATAAATAGAGCCTAGTGGAAGGAATTGGAACCATACAAATACACGTAATCCATTTAGGGATTTCCCTCCTATACAAAATAATGATAATGGAGTTGGAACTACAACTGGTGTGGAGAAAATTATAACTATACTGGGAAAACTGAATAAATTTATAAATAATAACCTTACACATATGGATCATCCTGATCCATAACATGGTGTAAAAATGTTAGAATATTTCAGGAGATAGAAACCTCCATCATTCAAGGGTACTATACATCTATTTGTAGCTGAGCAATGAATAATTTCCTTAGAGAATATATTTCTTTCTTTGGGAAGTATCGAATGGGAGAATTTTTTCAATGAAATTTATCATCTCTTGGGAGATATAGATTAATTGTGGTCCCTGATTCAAAACATGAAGAAGTAGGAAGAAATAACAAACATGTAATGAAATGATTTTAAGGAGATTTTCTTGGAAAAATATTTCCCTCGTGAACAATGAGTGGATATGGAGAGACAATTCTTAAATATGAGGAAAAATTATGATGGGAATGTTTTTAAATATAAATTCAACATTACATGATTATTAAGGTAACATATGGATTACATACACAATCCAAATAGAATTATTGATCGATTATTTTATGGGTTAAAAACATTACTCTTAAGGGCAATGGTCTTCCAAAATTTCTCATCATATGAAGATAATGTCTGATGTGATATCATGACATAGAAAGAATTATCTAAGTCTTATGACATTAAGGGAAAGTAAGAGAATAAGTGGGCTATTGAACACTCTGAAAAACGAAATAAGGAAAAGGTGAATAAGGGAAGAGTTGACTTTCCATCCTATAATAAATTTGGAAAGAAACATCATGGAACAAGCCTATTAGGGAAGGAAGTTTTTTAAAAGTATAGAGAAAAGGAAACCAAGCCCATAATTGTAAGGTAATGAAATATGTCAGTAATGTGTAGATTTTAACTCTAAGGAGATGGGACACTAAGAAAATTATAATCCTAGGAATCAAGGAAACTTTCCCCATTAAAGAAAAAGGGATAAAGGCCTTGATTATGAAACCAAAACTGATGAGGTTGAAGTTTCTAATGATGTGGTGACATGTTCTTTAATCATATCAAAAAACTTAGCAGATGATTTATTTGATTATTTTTCATCACATTCTTTTATATCTATCCAATTTTCCAAGAAAATTATACATTTCCCTTTTTATTTAATAAGGTATTTTCTAGTCAAAACTCTTAAGGTATGTCTCATTGCAACAAATATGTGTCGAGAAGTCCCTTTTATAACACATAAATTTGTTTTACTTACTGACCATGTTATCTTACCTGTTGTTGAATTTGATATAATCAAAACTATGGAATGAATTTAAAAATATTATGAAAACATTTATTTCAATAATAAGGAAATTACAATTTGTGAGGAGGAAATAGAATCCCTTATCTTTAAAGAATAAATTTAGCATCATATTCTTATCTAGATCCCCCCCAGTAGCTCTATTGAATGAAATTCTTGGGGAGGAAGAGTAAACGACATCAAGGGATGAATAAAGTAATATTCAAATTAAGGATGTACCTATTTTAAAGGAATACATTGATGTATTTCCTGAGGAATTACTTGGATACCCCCCATAGCGTGATGTTTAGTTTTCTATTGGTTTAATCCTAGATGCAAGACCAATATCAAATAATCCCTATTGAATGGCCACATTAGAATTTGTGGAGCTAAAGAAAAAACTTGAGGATTTAGGTATAAAGGGATTTATTCCCCCCATTTTTTCTCAACAGGGATCCTCTGTTCTTTATATTTAAAAGAAATATGGATCCATGAGGTTGTGTATTGATTATAGGGAAATATATTCTATTATAATAAATAACAAGTACCCTATGCCTATCATTGATTATTTATTTGATTTACTTCATTGAGCTCATTTTTTTTAAATTGACCTTGAGGATGGATGTCATCAATTATGATTAAATAAGGAAGAAATTCCAAAGATAGATTTTTAGATGAGGTATGGACATTATGGTTTTACAGTAATTCTGTTTGTATTGACTAATGTACCCACGGTTTTTATGGATCTATTAAATAGAGCATTCAAGGAAAATCTTGATGATTTTGTTGTGGAATTCATTGATGAAATTCTATTGTACTCTAAAATCTATTAAGACCGTGAGAGTCACTTGAGGACCATTATTGAGACTCTCAGAAGGAAAATTTTATATGGTAAATTTAGAAAGTGTGAATTTCGGATTCAAGAAATTTATTTTCTTAGCCATATTGTCTCGAGGGATGAAATCTCTATTGATCCTATAAAGACAAAGGAAATCTAAGAATGGCCTTCACCAATGAGAATAACTATGGTATGTAGTTTCATTAGCTTAGAATACTACTATTAGTGTTTCATAAAGAAATTTTCTCAATTTGATAACCCGTTAACCAAGATAACATATAAAGGGGTTAAGTTCATACAAACAAAATAATGTGAATTGTGTTATGAATAATTGAAGAGAATATTGGTCAATGATCTGATCTTGACTTTACCATCAAGAAATTTTGGATTTTTTATTTATAATAATGTATCAAGGAAAGGACTTGGTTGTGTCCTTATGCATAATGTTAGAGTAATTACATATGAATCAAGGTAATTTAAAACTCATGAAAAGAACTATACAACTCATGATCTTTAGTTAGAAGCTATAATATTTTCTATGATTCTATGGAGACACTATCTCTATGGTGAAAGATGTGAGATATATATAGATCCCAAGATTTTCAAATATATCTTCTCACAAAAATAACTCAGTATGAGGAAAATGATATTGATCGAGCTACTCAAGGATTATGATTTCTCAATACACTTCCACCCATGGAAGGAAAATAAGGTAGAAGATGAATTGAGTAGGAAGGATTAGGGAGTTCTAAATAAAATGAGGATTGATAGGGATCCAATTTTTATAGATCTATAAAATAGAGATATGAGAATTATTATGGAAGGGGAAGCATCATTACTCTATCAAATGGTTTCCAAACCATATTTATTGAAAAAGATAAAAAATTCTCAGTCTGATGATGAGAATTTCCAAAAGAAAATTAATGGTGTGAATGATGTAAATTTTTCAGAAATCATATATGAATATGGTATTTTGAAATTTGGAAAAAGGATTTTTTTCTCTCTATAACTAAGCTGAAAATGGAATTATTAGATGATTCACATAACTCAAATTTCTCTATACATCCTAGTATCACTAAAATGTATATAGATTTGAAGGAAATTGTTTAGTGTGATAATATAAAGCGGGAAATTGTTGACTATGTGTTAAGATTTTTGGTTTTTCAACAAGTGAAGTTTGAGAGACAAAATCCTAAAGGATTCAGTAAACCTCTTCTTATACCTATGTGAAAATGGGATGACATTATGTTGGAATTTGTCACAGGACTACCAAGTAATCCTAGAAGGACTGATGTGATATGGGTTATTGTTGACCACCTTACCAAATCATCACATTTTCTTGATATAAGAGAAAATTTACCTCTTGAACACTAATCAATACTCTATATTAATGAAGTGGTTAGACTTTATATTTCACCTTTATAGATTTTTTCTAATCAAGATCCCCATTCTATATAAAAAATATAGAAAGTATTTAGAAGTATCTAGATATTGAGCTTTATTTGAGAACCGCCTCCCACCCTCAAATATATGGACAATTAGAAATAACAATTCAAACATTAAAATAATTGTTGAGGTCTTTCTAACTTGACTTTCAAGGTATGTGGTATTAGTATTTACCTTTCGTAGAATTTTCCTATAAAAATTGTTTCCATTCAAGTATTAAAATGACACTGTATGAAGCATTATATGGAAAGAGATGTCGTACCCCAACTTTTTGGAATGAAATATGTGAAAGGAATCTTATAGGTCCAGAACTTTTGGAGGAAACAATGGTAAAGGTGAAGACTATTCAAACCCACATCAAATAATATCAAAGTAAGAAAAAGAGATATGCTGATACCCAAAGGAAGAATTTTGAATTTTAAGTGGGACATAATGTTTTCCTAATAGAATCTCCATGGATAGGTGTTATAAGATTTGGTAAGAAAGGAAAATAGATCCTCTGGTACATCAGAACTTTTGAAATTATAGAAAGAATTGGAACTATAACTTATCATTTTGAATTTCCACTTAGTATTTCTAAAGTGCATGATGTGTTCCATATCTCTTTACTAAGAAAGTACATGCCATACCCAACACATGTTATCACATATGAAGAAATAGAATTGGAACAAAATTTATCTTACTATGAAGAGACTATCCAGATTATAGAAACTAGAGAACAAGTGTTGAGTAATTAGATGACTTGGCTGGTAAAGGAACTATGGAAAATCATAAAATTGAATAGGAGATGTGAGAACCTGAGGAAATTATGATGAAAAACTACCCAAATAAATTTATTTGGTGATATTCTAAAAATTTAGTGGATTATTTTTCTGAAAGAGGAAAAAATGTAACACCCCAATATTTTATGTTACGTTTTCTTTTTAAATAAATTTAATAGCTTGTGTTGCATGCATCACCGTGTTCGAACACACCGCGATCTATTAATAAGTGATTGTTATAACCTAGCCATTAAAATAGAGGGAATGAATAGTATTAACCACATTATGAAATTTATTTATTTAATTTTTTGACATTTATCAAAAATATTTTATATTCATAAGATAGATATTGATCCAATTTTACGCATTAAAATGCTATATTTTTATAAAGATAGTTTTACCACCTTTTGGTGACACACTTGTTTTAAATATAGTTTTTCAAACTTTTATAAATTAAATTTGATAAAATAAACAACTTATTTTAAATAAAAATATAAAAATTTACTTTGGTTCAAATTTTGGTATTTTTCCGACAAGTTTCATGTTTTGATGAATAGTGATAAAATATTGCATTATAATTGAGAACATTTTAAACTAAATAATTTAAAGTGTTAAATTATATTTTTAATTTGTTTTAAAGTATAATTTGATTAATTTTTTTATCATTTAATCCAATTTAGGTAATTTTAATCAATTTACCATTGAATTTAGATATAAAAACATTTCAATCTTTTGAATGTTTTCGCTTAAAAACTCGTTTTCTTATTCAGACAATGAGATTAATATTAAATTAATTACAAGAAATTATGTGTTTTTATTTTAAAAAATGGACTAAATATTAAAATAAGGGGTTAAAAATTATTTAAATATGTTCCTTTTATTTTTAGAAATTATGAATAGTAATTTTAGTAATTTTTTAATAACATGGTTATAGGTAAATCGAGTAATTAAGGGTAAAAATATTATTATAAATAGTATAAAATCACCATAAAACTTGTCCTAATTTTATTGGATGGGCTATTTTAAACCAAAATCATCATTGGTCAAATTTTATTTCCTCTTTGATCAACTTGAATGACTTAATACCTTTTTTAGTATTTTATTCTAAGGAAATTCAAATATGTCATACTGACGTTTTTAATAAATATTACATTTTTTATATGTGGTTATTCAGAATATATCTTTGTATATAAATATTCATTTGAAATATAAAATGTTTATCTTCATCATGAAAATTTATTTGTAATTTTTATAAAATAAATAATTATTTTAAATTCTGACACAATGATGATGCAATAATAATTTAATTAATTAAAATATTAAATAAATAATATTAAAAATATTAAAATAAATATAATTTGTGGTAATTAATGTAATAATTTTTTATAGATTATATATACATATTAATTATTAATTAAAGGTTTTTTTGAAGTTATCTTTTTTATTTATAGTTTTGAAAATGCCATTTAATGAATAGGGTACAAACTAACATAAAAGATATTTTAAAATAAATAATAGTTTATTAAATGATATAAAATTGATAAAAATATAAACTATAATAAAATTATTGTAATAATGTTAAATATTTAATAAATAATCCATTTATGTT
This sequence comes from Viscum album, assembly GCA_963277665.1. Classification (NCBI taxonomy): domain Eukaryota; kingdom Viridiplantae; phylum Streptophyta; class Magnoliopsida; order Santalales; family Viscaceae; genus Viscum; species Viscum album. The sequence continues at coordinate 47,226,256 of OY728152.1, read as the reverse complement.
TATTTTGGAATTTTTGCGTCAATATATTAACCCTTAAAGAATAAAAACACATGTTGTCACGGTATGAGTTAAAGAGAATAAATAAGGGTCAAAGCTAAAAGATGAGGGTAATAATTTTAACTAAACTTGTACAAAAAATATTGGTTGAGATTATTTATACCCATTATAATATTATATCATAAATAAATAACCTTTTCAACATTTTGAAATAAAAATTAATTTATATTAATTTAATATTTTTGGACTTTCCAAAAGTTCCCTTCACCTCAATTATAAAAGGGAACCTACTACCTCACTTCATCACACAAATTTTATCCTTATAGATTGAACAATGCCTACATATTTATCCTAACAACATCCTTATCCAAGTCCTGGTGGTCTTGGTATTCTAAAAAGACCAACCCTAGATCCCTTAATATGATCTCTAAAAGAAGTCCTCCAAAGAAGAGGAAATCATTTTTAAAAACCCATTCAAGTCCATTTCTTCTTCTACTTCATATTGTTGTATTGTTTATACTTTAAATTAATAAAAATAGTATCATATAAATACTGATATTTTATTATATTTATGGAACAACCAAATTCCAAATTTTATCCAACCTATGAAAAACAAAAGCACTGCGTGTGTGTACAGACGACTTACCGTCTCCACACAGTTGTGGAGTTAGTTTTTTATAACCAATTTATTTGGATGGGTATAATGATATATATAATACAAATAAATAATAAATAATAAATTATATTGATTATTTATAAATTAATATATCATAAAATTACTTACTTTTTCAATATTAAGGGGATGATATCGTCGATCGTGCTTAAGTACGACCTACCATCTCCATAACGCGATGTGATTCACTTTCCATGTTCACCATTAAATAATGATATTAAAGATGTATATAATGAGTAAATATAATATCAATTAAATTAATATAATTATTTTTATGAAAAAAACATATCCTATTCATGAGAAACTTGACTTACATGATAAAACATGCATATTAAAATGAAGTAGTTAACACCCGAAACAAGGGTAATAGTGAAATATTATTAGAAAATGGGCAATAATATAATATGAGAGGATAATATATGATATCATAAATATGGATATGGTTCTTGTATAAATTAATAACATGATTTAACTATTATATAGGAGGATAAATCACATTCAACTAAATGAATATACAAGGTAAGGGTTATTTCACAATCTCATCATTATTCGAGATTGTTTAAGTTTAAGTTTCCACTGGGGAAAATTTTCTACCATGTCTATATTTTCTAAAAATGTTTTCAAAAAGTTAATTACTGTTATCCTATAAATTTTAAAATATTTTCACCCTTGTACAACTTTTTACGTAATGGTTTGAAAGGAATCTTTTTTTTGTTTTCTAAATGAGGTACTTTTTGACATTTTCAACAAAAATATGGAAGCAATGTTTTTTTAACATATACGACATGTGATTATTTTTCCATAATAATTAAACATTAATTTATTGAAGCTTACTTCATACATTTACAAGATTATTTTAAATAAAAATGTTTTCTTTTAAATTTTCATAACCTTTTAAATAAACGATTTCAAAGCTAACAGGGTTATTTCTCTTAAGAAATTTTTAATGAATTTATTAGAGTATTGTCATCTATGTGAAAAATCTTATGCTCAATTTCATATCCTTTTTTGGATATTATGGTTGATTGGGGTTGATATCATATGATTCTAAATAACATATTTTATTTAGTGGTTTATGATTAGTTTTACTGTGGATGTTCTATTTTGATACAACTCATGGTCTATGGTTAATATATTCACATTTTGTATGCTAGTTTTTCAATATGAGTTTTTATGTTGTTTCTGTTTCATCATTTTCATACGAGGAATGAATTAGAGTTAGTTAGTGATGGGAAGGGCCCAATATAGCTCCTCGATTCATGGGTAGGTCTCTTGAGACAAACTAGTTTGTGTATTGGATGGGGCCTTACCCATTTATATATGGTGTCTTGACTGAAGCCTTGATGATAGGTTTATGATGTCCAACATTATGCATTGCCTCATTATGAGATTATTTATTGATATTCCATGTGATTATTGGATTATTATAATATACATGTGATTATTTATATGGTATTATTTTATTTTCATTTATTCTTTCCATATTATTCTCAATATTAGGTTTAAATGGATTTTGTTTCTGTTATACACATTTCCTTAATATTTATTCTTATTTATTCATAATATCTTCCACTGTAATATTACCCTTATAGAGCATATGATCTCACCCCTTTATTATGTTTTATTTTTCCTAGGATTCCAAGATGTATATTATGATTGATATGTATGGTAAATATAGGATAATAGAAGTGTTTCCAAAAAATACTAAATTATTCGGTCCTTTGGGATGTGGTTACTTTTATAATATTACAATTTAATAAATTAACTACCAACTCTAAGTTACTGGGGTTGGGATATTTACAAATTATATCTACCTTATTACCCTTATATCTATTGAAAAATGATAACATCCCTCATGTGTATGTGTATACTACCTCCTTTACGAAGCGATGGGATTCGTTTTTCTTTAACATTTTATAAGGATGATCATAAGGATACATTTAATGAATATATTTTATATTTATGATATAAATATTATCCTAGAGATATTAATCCTTATATAATTTCATTCCATTCTAACCATTAAGAAAATGAAAATGTTATCATCTGTATATGCAAACTACCACCTCTATGAACACCGTGTTTCATTTTTCTATTTCCACCATACATTGATAATTATAAAATTTTAAAAAATGAATAAAAATGATATTAACTAAATTATAAACTTTATAGAGATTATTGGACCATTTCATAACACTATTTAACATGGTCAATATACAAAATTTGTTTTGGATAAATTGACAGAACAACTATAAGTTTTATACTTAAATAAGAACTATATAGTGAATAAATATAAAATGGTTATAAAAAGACCATAAAAATAGAATATATATGAAAAAAATTATTAATAAATTATTAAAAAAATAAATTGATTATTTAAGAAAATATAACATGTACGACCAAGAAGGAATCCAAGGTAAGTGTTTTTTATCTCAATTCCACTCAATTGAGACATATTTCATATTATAAACCTAATTTATTTTATATAGTGTACATTTTAACACCCCGAGTTTTTATTGTATTCTTAAATAAATTAAATTTCTTTATTATCTTTACTTATATGAAACACCAATTTAATCTTGCATTGCACACAACACTTGGTTTAAGTTGTGTTACATGCAACAATGAGTTTCTATGAAATAACATTTTATTATTATATTTATTTAAACAAGTCTGTTATAACCTATCCATTAAAATTAACAATATGGATAGTTATAAATATGTTATAAATATGAATTATATTGTTTTTATATAAATATAATATTTTTATAATGAAATATTTTTTTTTGTAAAGTATATATGTTTTAAAAATACTATTTTCTCAAAAGAATTTTTTATGTCCTTCTGTAAAAAGTAATAAAATTAATTTTTGACACTTAAAAATTTAATTTCATAAAATAAAATTATTTATTTAATTAAAAATTTAAAAATTATATTATGTTGGTTTTTTAGGATTTTTTTGAAATATTTCTTTTTTTGATGAATAATGAAAAATTAAACGTTAGATCCTTTTTGTTTTAAAAACCAACTTTCTTGACATGTTTATGGGGTTAATTTTAAATTACTTTCTAAAAATTTTATAAATTGAATTTATAAAAATGAATTTCATATTTTTAATAATAATTATTTATATTATATAGTAAGGTAAACTTAATTTTTGACCATAATGATTAGTGAAAATAATTAAAATTTATTAACACGATTATGGTTAAAAAGGGGGTTTTGTGCACTACATGAATATATATTAAAATTAATCATACACACACATAGGATTTTTATTTAATGAATTAGAATTAATATTTAGAATAATTGTTACTAAATTATCTTATAGATATATATTTAATTATAATATTAATGGATAAATTACCTAGGAAAATAAAAAGATACAAGTTACCTTTGGGAAAACTATAAAGATCAAATCGAGTAAACTTCAAGACTAAGGAATGACTTGATAACAAAATGTATTTATTTTGTCTGGTTGAGGTATTTATTAACAAATTCATTCCTAACCTCCAATACGTTTCAATTTTTGAAGCACATGAGGTAAGGGATACCTACCAATAGTGAATAATTTTGGGTAATTACAGGAATGCCACCCCTCCTTTATTATAAAAGGGATTTCACTATCCCCACTTGTTAACACCTCTCAAGACATTTTTCTAAACAAAAACATGAAAAAATAACTTCCCAAATTCTATAATATCACCATAGAGGCCTTAATTTGGTTATAAATCCAACCCACGAAGTCCTTTATAGAAAACCAAACAGAGATACCTGAAGAAGAGGTAACACTCCTCAATGAACATTTGGGTTTTATTTCTTCCTCAAACCCCTTCAATTATTTTTATATAATGATTATATATTAAAATAAGTATCTTAAATACACTGATATTTTCTTATGTTTAAGTTACGATCAACAATCACACACACATCCATCAAATGGGCGATAAAATCATTGTTTGTGTTTATCATGGACTACCGCCTTGCCAACTGATATTGTTATTTTTTCATTACCACTTTTTGAGATTGGTCATAATGACTTAAATAATGTTTATATATGATATATATGATATTTATGATTTCTTTATTCTTCTGTAATTATTATATAAGACATAAATTCTTGTTTTCTATTTTGTGGTAAAATGATAACGTCATCCATATGTATGGAATACTACCGCCTCATGAAGTGATGTGATTCGCTCATGCTTTACATGGAATGTATTAAGGATGAGTTTATTAGAAATATATGATATATATAAATTAAAAAGTATAATGGAATGATAATATATATATATATATATTCCATTTAATTTTCTTTCGTCCAATTCGACAAGAAAATGGAAACATCATTCATGTGTACATACAACCTACCGTCTCCCTGAATAGTATATTTCATTTCCCACCAGTAAATTTTATGGATTATTGCAAAAACATATATAATAAATATATATGATATTAATATAATTTTTATCATTATTTATATGATTAAGTCATCATTTAAGTTAGAGTAACAAGAATAAGAAGTTAAAATATGTATGAAAACAAAGTGGTTATAACTCAAAACATAACTTTAACATGGAATTGTTAATAAATGGCTAATATAATTTCATAATTAAATAGTATATGGTTTTATATATGTGAATATTTTTATTTTATAGATTTATAATAAACTTATATTTATTATATATGAGGACTTAATGAGCACGATGAAAGTCAAGACTTAAGGTAAGAGATTTATGTCCCACTTTTATTTTTGGTGAGCGACAAGACATGTTCACCTCCTATTTATTGAATGTGTTGTGTATAATGACCATGGAGGTATTTTATGATTCTTATAATGATAATTATTGTGATTTACAAATCCATTTTAGGATCACACTTTCTTGTTTTTTACGGTAAAAAAATTACCAATGGGGTAGGGGGGTTTTGTCTCAATTTGCCTTCTTTGAGACCTACATTATGTTATGCACCTATATTCTTTCCCAATGTGTATATAAATCCCCTTTGACATATAATATCATGATGTTTTCATCTTAATGATATGTTATGTTTCTTTTATGTTATTCATCAATATAATTAATGATTCAAAGTAACCAAAGTTGTAAGTGTTTATTACCACAATCTCATTGTTTATCAGGTTAGTTTAGGATTATGATTTTGTTGGTAAAATATTATGATCTATATCTCAATAATTTTCATCAATTTTATTATCATATGGTTATTAATTATAACTTTATTTAATTGTATAATTTTCCACTCTTTGGTTCTTAAGATAATTAATAATTTTGTAATGAAATCAGACTTTATTTCTCTCTTATGTTGGAAATATATTTTCTTTCAAAATCATGTTTTCTAAAAATATTTTAAAAATAATTTTTAACATTTTTAAAATGATTAATATTTTTTTAATAAAACATGACTTTATTTCTCTCATTTTTCATTAATATTTTTTATTTCAAAAGCATGTTTTCTATAAAAAAATCCAAAAGTGTTTTTAACCTTTTCTGATCAATGAAATTTTCCAAACCTTTCACAGTTCAAAAGAAATGTACATTTAACATGTAAAAAATATTTAGATTTAACCACCACCATGACCATCATTTCTTTTAAGATTACATTTAAACTCTATAAGTTTATTTTTTAATGAAAATTATTTTCCTACCATTCTGTAAATTATTTGTTTTTAAAATGGGTTTGAAATAAAAATGTTTTTAGAAATTATTTATGTTTAAAAAGATTTTTTCAAATTGGAAAGCATATTTTCATCAAGAAATGTTTTAAATGATCTTTCAAAATTATTTTCCATCAATGCTGACTTTTTTTGGTGTTAATAATTCTTTACTAGGAATATGATCCAAGGGTAAAATTCATACTATTTCTCTAAATGGTTACTATTTTAATGGAATTATGTTTGTAAAATTCCATTCTATTCTATGAGTTATATACTTATAAAACCCACTTATTTTTATGGGTTATGGTTTGATGAAATTATTATTAAATCTTTCTATTATCCACATGTTAAGATATCATGAAATGTTTATGATACCCATTTCATTTCATGGGTTATGATATGATGAATTTTTATGATCTTGTTGAACACATATGTATAATTTCATTATGTGATGGGTGGGACCTATATCTCCCTCCAATGAATTGGGTAAATATATATATCTTATGAGATATACATGGATTAAATTATGAGTGAAACCTATTTATTAAGGGTATTTTTATACTAATATGGTCTTGGGAGTGAACCTTGACTACTATTATGGTTTTGGAAGTGAACCCATTGCACTAAGATAACCTTGGTAGTGATCCATGAATACTGTGTAAATAATTTTATATGCTTATGTGTTTTCCACATTTTCATATCTTATACCTATGTTATTCTCACATGGATTAGTCTCTTTTACCCATTTATGATTCATGTCTTATGAACTACCAATCTTTATGTCTTAATTAAAGTTTAGGAAATTTGATATGCAGGGTTTGGTTTTCTAATGTTATGCTCATGTTCTCATACCTTTATGATCTTGATTTTTCTTATTTATCTCCCTTGTTAACCCTTACTGATCATCTGATATCACCCTTAATTATGTCTCTTTTCCCCTTTTTATAAAGATATGTATTATGTATGATGTTTCTAAGAAGGGATCTAGTCATTAAGAATCTAGTGGGAGATAATGTAGTTCTTTTTTGAACCAGTTGTTTATGTAACCTTGTTTCCTAAGGCACTATACTATTATGATCCTTTATAATGTATTAGTGTTATAAAATGAATATTCATATATTAGTATGATATATTTATGTATGAGAATCCAGGCTATCTATAGTTAGTATCAAAGGAAAGGTTTAGTAAAGAATTGGAAACTAGGTTGAGAAAACCATAGTACGAACCCATAGGATAAACCTAAGTAAAGGTAAACACCCTATGTTATGGTAAGGAATAGATTATGTGGTTTATCTAGAAATAAATGACTGTATAGATACCACAAGTTGTTGTGGTTCTGGCATAGATGTACCAATGGGTAATAACCCTGAAAACACTATATTGAGATAGACTCGATCATGAACTAGTGAGGATAATGGGTATTACTACATACCTGGTTTTACCCTCTTAATGGATATGATATTGTTAATTCATATTTTTTTATGAACCATTATAAAGGATTTTTAACAAAGAATAATCATGTATGTCCTAGTTTAAACCTATGGTTTCATATATTGGAATTTTATAAGTAATTACCTTTGATTATGTGGTTTTTCCATTATGATTAGTGTTTATCACATTATTATTTTTGGTTTTAGTCAATGGATATAACCCAAAAGAACAACATTAATGCTGAATTTGATATAAAATGAAAAAATTTTCCTCCTAAGGAACCAAATTATTTTAGAGCTAGAATGAAAAATCTTTTGGCTATGCTGACACAACTTTCTCAATTTATGAATCATTCTAGACACCCAAATGATTAGAAAAGGGAACAAATTTTTTTTGACTCCTTCATGATGAAATTTCAACCTTATTTTAGTGGGTATTCTAATCCATTAGTGAATTAGCAATGGACTATTACTAATGAAAATATATTTTTCAGTCTCCAATTTTCGGAACACGAGAAATTAATTCTATTGGTTTATCATTTAGAAGGTGAAATAAACAAGTGGTGGAATCTAATTAAGAATACAATGCATCAAGATTAAATTGACTCCATGGGTTGGAAACAGTCTATGATCTTATTTAACATTCTTTAAAATAAAATGGAGAATGATTTTCTTGAGTTAAAGTAATGGGATGATGAATCTATTAGTACTAATGATGCCAATTTTACAAGACTTGCGAGGTATGCTCCTAGAGTTAACATCCAACCCAAAAGTAAGGTTGATCGATTCTTAAATGGATTAAATCTGAGTATCTAAATGGAATTACCCATAAGAGACTTAAATACCAATGAAGAATTTTTTAATGTTCCCTTAATGTAGAAATAGAGGTTGGAGTTACACATCAATCACAAAAGTTTGATAAGAAGAGAAATATGTAATTTAAAGTGAAATATAAGAACAATATAGAAAAGAACATGAGATTTAATTTGTTCTAAATGTGTGGAAAGAATCATGAAGCAAATATTATTAAGGAGGATAGTAAATGTTTTATGTGTTGGAAGGATGAAAATTGAGAATTTTACTTTCAAAGTGGTGGTAAAAAGTTATCTAATGATGTTAATAGAGAGAGAGCTCCAAAGAATGAACTACCCACACTTATGTGCTTCAATTGTAAGAAGAATGGGTATTAGACCAACTGTTTCCCAAATGAAAGGGTTAAAAATTATTATCAACGTTACTAACCTCTTAATCCAAGGAATAATTGGAAATCTCATGTGATTAACATTTCGGATTTGGGGAATGATAATGATGTGGTGAAAGGTACACTTACCAGTTACTCTGGAACTGCTAATGTCTTATTTGACTATGATTTTACCCATTATTTTATATCTAAATAATTTTCTGAGCATATAAATATGTCACTATAGTGAATATATGGTCGGAATGGCCTTAAAGCCTTAATTTTTTATTTGATAATCCACATTTCAAGGGGTGAGGTGGAACCATTACAATGGCCGAAGGCTTAAAGACAATCACATGACCTATAGGTCTTAGAGGGAATCACCCAGATAAGAAAACATAGAACTACTCCTCCCTAGAATATGTTATGATATCATCACTCCACCTTTGCAGGGCTAGTTGGCTAGCTTTCCTATGCAAAACTGCACATGCTCGGTACCGATGGAAAATCCATACCATCTCATTCTTCCAATTACGGTTTTCTCTGCTCTAGTGAATGCGCCTACCCTGAATCCTCCTTTGAAGCCTTGTCCCTTGTAGTCTGACTGGTACATATGCCGTTCAGGAGTCCCGAAGGCCTTGGGGTGTCCCTAAGGCCTTAAGGTGGCCCGAAGGCCTTGAGAATCAACTGGCTTGAAGGCCTTGGGTGGCCCAAAAGCCTTACAGGACATGAGGACCAAACCGGTGGCCCAAAGGCCCAGGTGGATGAATAGTTCTTACTACAACAGTACTGAACAGTGCCTGCTATAGTACCTACTACAGTACCCAGAAATATTCCTCCACCCAGATTTGATCTCAGGTCTCTTGGTTGCACCTACCGAGCCCTCACCAACCAGTCTGAGGCCCATGTACAGAGTGAATAGATGGTGAATTATCTGTCATGACCCATCCTCAGGGCCCGTGTCGTGACTACCCCAAGCCCGCCTTCCATAGGCCAGGGGATGGAGACTAGCACCAAAGGCATAAATCATGATAATTGGGAAGGCATTGTTTATAAAAGTAAACAAAACACCACATAGTACAAGCGGAAGTAAAACACTAAGTACAAGAGAAGTGCTGAAAGGTAAATGGGCCAGAATAAAAACCCAAAAGAAAGTACAACTACAACTGAACAAAGTACAATAGAAAAAGACAACAGCTGGAAGGACGGAAGCAGCTCCTGCGTCCTCCTACTCAGATCCTACCTGAAGGGTAGGTACAGATGGCGCAGCTCCTAGATCATCCACCACAGATCCTACCTGAAGGGTAGGTACAGATAGCCTCCACAACGCTCTCGCCCGTCAACCTCCTCTGATTGTCGTCTCGCCGTGAAGTCCACCTCCGGATACTGACTCTTCGTGTAGTCCACCTCCGGGTACTGATTCCTCGTGTAGTCCACCTCCGGGTACCGTCCAGTCCTCGAACACTCGGCCTCCGTCAGCACTGTCCGTCGTCTGCAACCAACACAATGAGGTGCGGGCAAAGCCCGTGCAGGGGTGAGTATAACGATACTCAGTAGGGACCCTGAGACCCTCAAGGTCTCACTAAAACCAACATGGATAACCACAAAGAAGATCACAATAGATAACCTCTACTTAGTTATATGGCCATGCATATAACTAAGTTATCAAGTAACCCATCTCAATCATGAGGAAAAACAAGGATTATGAAATCAACGGATAACCACTACCCAGGTATATGCCCATATATATACCTAAGTTATCAAGTAACCCATCTCAATCATAAGTAAACACAAAGGTCATAGACTCAGCTCAAACCGGGATTTTCATTATCGAAACCGTAATTGCTGAAGAGCCCCGTCTCTGGAGTGTACAGTGGTCCTGTCACGACTCCGAGGTACTGCTCACTAACCTAAGACTGCTGAGGTACTCCTCCTGTCGAGTACTATGGGCCTGCTGCTACAACCAAGCGCTTCCCACGATGGGTCTGCCGCTACAACCAAGCGCTCCCCCTCATAGCCTCAAGAGATACTCCTTCTGTTGAGTACCGAGGCTCTACCTCTACAACCAAGTGCTCCTCTGTCGTGGTTCTGCCGCTACAACCAAGCGCTCCCCACTGGGCTATCCGAAACACACTGAGTCGATCGGTCAAGCAGTCGTCAGGTCTCAGCCAGCTACACGGTCTCCGTATTCCGCACGCTCGTCTCCGGGAGGGTCCGCTCCACGAGATACTGTTCGATACTACATGTATCACAATGTTCCATGAAGAAGTATCTCAAAGGACTGCCTTGTCACAGGGGTCTCAACACAACAGACGGCGCGTCAATCGGACGCCCGATCTATGAGTTACTATCATTTTCGTCCCCGGGGCCTGGTTGGTTTCGTGTGCGAACCAACCCGGCCATAAGTCAACTATACCCCGAACTCTCATAGGGTATACTCAAAAGGACCGTTTCTCAACGTGATGACTGACGCCGCTGACGGTTCGTCAAACAGACGTCTGGTCTGAAAGATATCAACTTTTCCGTTCCAGGGGCCCGGTTGGATTTCGGGTGCAATCCAACCCAGCCACTATCCAACTGCAACCAAAACTCGGGCGAAGTATGCCAAAAGTTCCGTCTCCCCAAGAGGAATTTAGCGAGACAGACGGCGCGTCAATCGGACGCCCGATCTGTGAGTTATTGGCCTTTTCGTTCCAGGGGCCCGGTTGGTTTCGTGAGCGAACCAACCCGACCGCACTCCAATGACATCCAAACCTCGAGCGGATTAAGCCAAAAGATCCGTCTCACTTAGAGGAATCCATCAAAGTCGACGGCACGTCAATCAGACGTCCGGAGCTCAAGATATGAGTGTTTCCACTCCGAGGGCCCGGTTGGTTTCGTGTACGAACCAACCCGGCCGAACCCAAAGTATTCCGAAACCTTGGGTGTAGTATACCGAAACGACCGTCTCAATCCAAGGATCGCATCGCCGCTAACGGCGCATCGTTCGGAGGCCCGTAGCTCAAGTTATGAGCAAAAGACCGAAAATGTCCGAAAACGGGGTGGTCTGGGCCCGGACCGACCCGGCCCAACCCCCTGGGTCGGCCCGAACCGGGTTGACCCGTCCCGGGTCCGGGTCCAACCCGGATGCGCGGCCCGGCCCGGCCAGGGGGGCCCGACCCGGCCTGGGCGCGACCCGGCCCGGCTGGTCGGCTCGGCTCGGTCGACCGGCCGAGCGAGGGATCCCCCCCCCCCCCCCGCGCGGGGGCCGCTCCGCGACACCCGGACGCGGCATGCCGGCCGCGTCCTGCCCCTCGGTTCCGCGCGGCCGTGGAACCGACCTCGCCGTCTTGGCTTTATCCGCGGCGGGTTTTGCCGGCGGCGCACCGGGCGCCGCCGCCGCCTGGCGGTCGGCCGCTGCCGGCCGCCGTCTCCGGGCTCTGCCGACCGCCGGCGCCGCCGCGCCGGCAGGGCGTGCCGGCGGGAGCTTCCGCGGACCACCAGATGCACTCCGGTTGTCCGTTTTGCGTGCGGTCTTCGCCAGTGGTCCTCCCGAGACCCGATCTTCACTGCAAGGCCCTCAAACGCCATGGCGGTCTGCTTTGTCGTCGTCTGTCGATCCAGACATCGATAAACAAGCTGTGGAGGGTTGTCGGACCGTGTTTGTTCAGCCCGCGCCCTCCGCATTAGGTGTTATCAACTGGAAAATAATAAACACATGATTTTAATAATTTACGAGGGTATAATTTATCCAAAATAAATTATACAAACACCTTGCAATCAAAATACCGACGCACGAGAGTTTAAAATTTGAATGCGCGGCGTGACGACGTCGCGCATTCTTGCCGCTCGATCCCGTGCGGCGCGACGGCACCGCATCCATTCATTCGATCTGCAACAACAAGAAAAACAAAAAGGGAGGGGGAGGACCGTGTTTGTGCGGTTCGACCTCCTCTCGTTAACTGATATCATGCGGTCCAAATATCGCGGATAAAAGACAGAAGAGAATCACGTATGGAAAATCACGTAAACCTCCTAAAGTTTTCCCGTAAACAAGAATTCCCAACCTGCAATATATTTTTCGTGGATCAACTTGATGTTTAGTTGATCCGCGTTCTTTGATTTAGAAGGAAGTAACATGGGGTTCATTAATATTCACAAAACAATTCCCTACCTCAAGCTTCGTTGAGCTAGGGTTCGTCGCGGATTTTCTCTTCTCGGAAGAAGGCGCCGCGGGTAGGGGATCGTCGACGTCACATCGTCGATCTCCGAGGATCCGGCGTTTTTGTCGACCTTCATCGTAGGGCGGCGTTCTTCGTTGGCGGCGATGCGTTCTTCGTCAAAGAATGAAGAACTTCAAGCCTTGGACCTTTCTCCCAAAATCCTCTCGACAAGCTAACCCCCCCAAACAAAATAAGTGTATCTCTTATTTTATTAACCAAGTCATAAGTTTGCATTTAATAAGATTAAAACAGTTAATTCAATTGAATTAAATGCAACTCTTTAATCCCCCAAATTTAATAGGGGCATTTAATAACTTATTAAACGCAAGATTTGACTTGACATTAAGAGGGGGTGCAGGTGCATTACTTAGAGGAAAAGATACGGTGGGGCTCGTGCGGGCCCCACCTCACAAATATCCTACCAAGAGGGTAGGATATTTTTTATTGCACCCTATCCGCTTCAACTCAGCTTAAGTATCTTTAAGTGGCTTTAAGTGGATTTAAGTGAAATAAAATAAAGTTATCGCACCACTTTATTTTATTTTCTTCACTTGACCCCCAAAAATTAAAAACCACACCCGAGCAAACGCAACTCAGGAAAAGGCGTTTCTAAGAAAATATCAGCGCTGCGATTGCATCGGTGCCCTCAGAATTCGATTCCGAGCACCGGTTCAGAAGTTATAAAAACCCACCCGTTCGTTCACTGAACGTACCCAAGCTAAACTTCAGAAAATGATTTCGGGCACACCGGGCCTCGGAATCAGGCGCCGTCAGAAACTGCGTTCTTGTAAAATCCCAAAGAAAATTTAGAAAAAAATTTCCCTTGAAATTTCCGGGTCTTTACATTACTCCCACCTCAGGGCTTTACATCTCCGTAAAGCTTCAACATAAACTAGGGTCACAAAAGCGGTATTGAGCACGCACCTGAGCCTTCCACTCCAATGTTCTCACCTGGAGGTTCCCGTACTGCCAAAGATAGTGCACCCAAGGAATCGATCGTCCTTGTAGGATCCGCTCCTATCGATCCTCAATCCCCACTGGAACTTCTGTGAAAGACACCCCATCGCCATCGTCCAGCTCCCCATGGTCTATGATATGCGAAGGGTCGAGCACGTACCTCCTCAGCTGAGATACGTGGAAGTCGTCGCACACCTGGTGAAACTGAGGTGGATGGGTCAAGCGGTAAACCACCTCGCCTACCCAGCTGAGGACCTAGAAAGGTCCATTGAACCTCGGAGATAACTTGCCGCCCTGGCCACATCTCCGTAAACCTCATCGAGGTGAGACCCGTATAAGGACGTGATCATCATCCTCGAACTCTAGAGGTCTCCAATTCCTGTTAGAACTGGAACTCAAAACGATTGCTGCCATGAGGGTAAGGTTGACCGACTCAAGAGTGATTGGTCGCACCCTCCTGAGCATGAGTTTATCCTGTGCTGCCTGGGGTTTCCTTTTCGCCGATCAAGGAAAACCCATTCCGATGTCGTAGTTAAACCACAACCTTTTTTTCCTAATACCGTCAATTCGTGTATGAACTGTGATTACCCAGTCCACAATCAAACCAACGTCATAAGGCCTCGATGCTGCCACCAAGAGATTCCAACTAAAACTCTTGCCTTGAGGGTCTGACCACACCGTCAGCGTAAGTGTGATTATCAAGTCTCCTCCCAAGGTATCTCCAGACGTGAGGGTCAAGTCCACGGATTACCGGAAAATCAAGGTCTGGAACAAGATTTGTGAAAGCAAGGAATGATTCATATCAACGTCTGTTACTATAGCAGCTAGTAGTGGACACAGACTGTCCCATGAATCATTTTTTAGAGCCATTGGGTCACACTCCTTGACCGCATGCAGCCGCACTCTTCCTCCGCCCTCCATCTCCCTGAGCCTAGCGAGGATAACTAAGTCGGGTGGTGGTAGCATTTTAAGATGTACACCACCTCATGCTGCTCTCCTAGCTCTGCCTCCACGTCTGCTACCTTGCAGACTCATCTCTCCTTAAAGCTTCCTCTTATGGAAACATTTAACATGCCCGAGTCTCTAAGACTGGCGCCAGTTTCCTGTTTCTACTGCACTGTGCAGTCTTCATCTACCCCTGGATGATCTACACCTTCTTTGCCTACGATCTGAAAGAGCTGCTAAAATTTCTCCTTTGCCGAAAAGAGAAACTCGGTCTCATCCCCTGGATGAACCACATCCATTGCCTAATACAGTCAATCCTGACATGAATGATGTATTCATGCCATGGATGATGTCTTAAGGCCTCGACGTAACTACCAAGAGATCCAACTGTCACTCTTGCCTCCAAGGTTTGAGTCACACTGTTGGCATCAGTGCGAGGTCACTGGGTCTCCTCCAGTAGAAATATATAAAGTGAGGGTCAAGTCAACAGTTTTAACCGGGACCACTCAGTATCAACCAAACAAAAGGACAGGAAAGTAAACATCACAAAGATAAGTGTCTTTTTTTATTGCAGCTCATAGTACAAATACATGAATACAACAGAAACATGGAACTAGAAGTACAAGGGACGTATCCACTAGTTCCTCTCCTGTCCACCTGCTCCCAGAGCTCTACTTCTTTGTCCACTACTCGGATGTCGCTCAAGCACCCGCCACTGCTTCTGCCTCGGTGGATCCTCCAAAGCCTGCGGATCAACTGTACGAGGATTCGGACATTCACGTGCTAGGTAACCCTTTCCGCCGCATTCATAACACTTCCTGCTCCTCGTACGGATGGCTATGGCCCTCTTAGACCTCTACATCATCTGTCTACTGCCCACATATGACTCAGCTACTGATCGAATAACACGCGGTAAAGGCAGCAGCTCCTGAACACGCTTGGGGTGTAGAGCTACTGGCACAAACTCCATCCTGAAGAAGGTCTCGAAGTCTTCCCATGTGAAGGTCATCCCGTTGCAAAACTGGAACAAGTGGCTCCACCACCTACCTGCTGCTGCCTGAAGAAGGCTGGCAGTAAAGATCACTATGAAGTCTTCTGGCATCCCCACTAGCCTGAAGAATCTCACCACAGCCTCCAGCCAATCCTCAGCCACCTGCGGGTCCGTCTCTCCCCGGAACCTGGGTGGTCTCTAGCGCTGGAACTCGTGCAGTGCGCTCAAGTGGCGTGAATCTCCTACTGCTGGGGCTGGTGGCATCGGTGGCCCAACGTATGGTAGTAATGCTGGTGCCTCCGCTGATGCCTCAACTGTAAGAGGGCCCTGTACCGAAGCCTCGTCGCTCGACAGGCTGTCAGCACGCACATCCCTCTGGGCTCTAGATGGTTGTCCGAGAAAAGACATCCTGAAAGAAACAACGTGATGCGGTCAAATGTTTATACCTAGTGAGCTGACCTGGTTTGATCTGACATTTAAAAACTTCTGGAAACACACACGCAATCAGTGTTTTCATGCACAAAGTCGGAAATCAGTTGTCAGGGTCCTGGTGTATGGATATGTCAGCCGCCCACACCAACACTGGACTCCCTGAACTGAAGACCACACTCGGTACTCTTAACACTATTGCTTCACAGAAAGAAAATATCATAGTTATAAGTTATGCGGTAGAACCGACTCCTCTGATACAAATTGTCACGACCCGTCCTCAGGGCCCGTGCCGTGACAACCCGAAGCCCGCCTTCCATAGGCCCGGGGATGACGACTAGAACCAAAGGCGTAAATCCCGATAACTGGGAAGGCATTGCCTTTATAAAAGTAAACAAAACACCACATAGTACAAGCGGAAGTAAAACACTAAGTACAAGAGAAGTGCTGAAAGGTAAATGGGCCAGAATACAAACCCAAAAGAAAGTACAAGTATAGCTGAACAAAGTACAACAGAAAAATACAACAGCTGGAAGGACGGAAGCACCTCCTGGGTTGTCCTCCTCGGATCCTACCTGAAGGGTAGGTACAGATAGCCTCCACAACGATCTCGCCCGTCAACCTCCTCCGAGTGTCGTCTCGCCGTGAAGTCCACCTCCGGATACTGACTCGTCGTGTAGTCCACCTCCAGGTAATGACTCGTTGTGTAGTCCACCTCTGGGTACCATCCAGTCCTCGAACACTCGGCCTCTGTCAGCATTGTCCATCGTCTACAACCAACACAACGAGGTACGGGCAAAGCCCGTGCTGGGGTGAGTATAACGATACTCAGTAGGGACCCTGAGACCCTCAAGGTCTCACTAAAACCAACATGGATAACCACAAAGAAGATCTCAACAGATAACATCTACTTAGGTATATGCCCATGCATATACCTAAGTTATCAAGTAACCCATCTCAATCATGAGGAAAAACAAGGATTATGAAATCAACGGATAACCAATACCCAGGTATATGCCCATACATATACCTAAGTTATCAAGTAACCCATCTCAATCATGAGGAAACACAAAAGTCATAGACTCAGCTCAAACCAGGATTTTCATTATCGAAACTGTAACTGTTGAAGAGCCCCGTCTATGGAGTGTAAAGTGGTCCTGTCACGACTCTGAGGTACTGCTCACTAACCTAAGACTGCTGAGGTACTCCTCCTGTCGAGTACTATGGGCCTGCTGCTACAACCAAGCGCTTCCCACCATGGGTCTGCCGCTACAACCAAGTGCTCCCCCTCATAGCCTCAAGAGGTACTCCTTCTCTTGAGTACCGCGGGTCTGCCCCTACAACCAAGCGCTGCTTCGCCGTGGGTCTGCCACTACAACTAAGCGCTCCCCACTGGGCTATCCGAAACACACTGAGTCGATCGGTCAAGCAGTCGTCAGGTCTCAGCCGGCTACATGGTCTCTGTATTCTACACTCTCATTCTCCTGGAGGGTCGCTCCATGAGATACTAGTCGATACAACAAGTATCACAAGGTTCCATCAAGAAGTATCTCAAAGGACCGCTTTGTCCCAGGGGTCTCAACACAACAGACGACACGTCAATCGGACGCCCGGTCTGTGAGTTACCAGACTTTTTGTCCCCGTGGCCTGGTTGGTTTCGTGTGCGAACCAACCCGACCGTAACTCAACTGTACCCCGAACTCTCATAGGGTATACTCAAAAGGACCTTTTCTCAATGTGATCACCAACGCCGCTGACGGTTCGTCACACGGACGTCTGGTCTGAAAGATATCAGCTTTTCCGTTCCAGGGGCCCGGTTAGATTTCGGGTGCAATCCAACCCTACCACTATCCAACTGCAACCAAAACTCGGGCGAAGTATGCCAAAAGTTCCGTCTCCCCAAGAAGAATTTAACGAGACATACGGCGCGTCAATCAGACGCTCGGTCTGTGAGTTATTGGCTTTTTCGTTCCAGGGGCCCGGTTGGTTTCGTGAGCGAACCAACCCGACCGCACTCCAACGACATCCAAACCTTGAGCGGAGTAATCCAAAAGATCCGTCTCACTTAGAGGATTCCATCAAAGTCGACGGCATGTCAATCAGACGTCCGGATCTCAAGATATGGGCGTTTTCGCTCCGAGGGCCCGGTTGGTTTCGTGTACGAACCAACTTGGCCAAACCCAAAGTATTCTGAAACCTTGTGTGTAGTATACCGAAACTCCTGTCTCGATCCAAGGATCGCATCGCCGCTGACGGCGCGTCGTTCGGAGGCCCGTAGCTCAAGTTATGAGCAAAAGACCGAAAAGGTCTGAAAACGGGGGGTCTGGGCCCGGACCGACCCGGCCCAACCCCCCTGGGTCGGCCCGAACTGGGTCAACCCGACCCGGGTCCAACCCGGCTGTGCGGCCCGGCCCGGCAGGGCGGCCCAGCCCGGCCTGGGTGCGACCCGGCCCGGCGGGTCAGCTCGGCTCGGTCGACCGGCCGAGCGAGGGATCCCCCCCCCCCCCCCCCCCCCGCACGGGGGCCGCTCCGCGGCACCCGGACGCGGCATGCCGGCCGCGTCCCACCCCACGGTTCCGCGCGGCCGTGGAACCGACCTCACCACCGCAGCTTCAGCCGCGGCGGGTTTTGCCGGCAGCGCACAGCCGCGCCTACGTGGCGCGCCGACGGGAGCTTCCGCGGACCACCGGACGCATTCCGGTGGTCTGTTTTGCATGCTGTCTTCGCCAGTGGTCCTCCCGGGACCCGATCTTCACTGTAAGGCCCTCAAACGCCATAGCGGCCTGCTTTGTCGTCTTCTGTCGATCTTCACATCGATAAAAAAGCTGCGGAGGGTTGTTGGGCCGTGTTTGTTCGGCCCGCGCCCTCCGCGTTAGGTGTTATCAACTGGAAAATAATAAACACATGATTTTAATCATTGATAAAGGTATAATTTATCCAAAATAAATTATACGAACACCTTGCAATCAAAATACCCACGCACGAGAGTTTAAAATTTGAATGTGCGGCGTGATGACGTCGCGCATTCTTGCCGCTCGATCCCGCGCGGCGCGACGACACTGCATCCATTCATTCGATCTGCAACAACAAGAAAAACAAAAAGGGAGGAGGACGACCATGTTTGTGTGGTCCGAGCTCCTCCCATTAACTGATATCATGCGGTCCAAATATCGCAGATAAAAGACGGAAGAGAATCACATAAGGAAAATCACGTAAACCCCCTACAGTTTTCCCGCAAACAAGAATTCCTAACCCGTAATATATTCTTCGCGGATCAACTTGATGTTTAGTTGATCTGCGTTCTTTGATTTAGAAGGAAGTAACATGGGGTTCATTAATATTCACAAAACAATTCCCTACCTCAAGCGTCGTTGAGAAAGGGTTCGTCGCGGATTTTCTCATCGCGGAAGAAGGCGTCGCGGGTAGGGGATCGTCGGCCTCACGTCGTCGATCTCCGAGGATCCAGCGTTTTTATCGACCTTCGTCGGAGGGCGGCGTTCTTCGTTGGCGGCGATGCGTTCTTCGCGTTCTTCATCGAAGAATGAAGAACCTCAAGCCTTGGATCTTTCTCCCAAAATCCTCTCGACAAGCTAACCCCCCCAAAAAAAAATAAGTGTATCTCTTATTTTATTAACCAAGTCATAAGTTTTCATTTAATAAGATTAAAACAGTTAATTCAATTGAATTAAATGCAACGCTTTAATCCCCCAAATTTAATAGGGGCGTTTAATAACTTATTAAATGCAAGAGTTGACTTGACATTAAGAGGGGGTGTGGGTGCGTTACTTAGAGGAAAAGAAACGGTGGGGCTCTTGTGGGCCCCACCTCACAAATATCCTACCAAGAGGATATGATATTTTGGATTGCACCCTATCCGCTTCAACTCAGCTTAAGTAGATTTAAGTGGCTTTAAGTGTCTTTAAGTGAAATAAAATAAAGTTGTCGCACCACTTTATTTTATTTTCTTCACTTGAACCCCAAAAATTAAAAACCACACCCGAGAAAACGCAACTCAGGAAAAGGTGTTTCTAAGCAAATACTGGCACTGCGATTCCATCAGTGCCCTCAGAATTCGATTCCGAGCACTGGTTCAGAAGTTAGAAAAACCTGCTCATTCTTTCACTGAACGTGCCTGAGCTAAACTTCAGAAAATGATTCCGGGCACACCGGGCCTCGGAATCAGGCACCATCAGAAACTGCATTCTTGTAAAATCCCAAAGAAAATTTAGAAAAAAAATTCCCTTGAAATTTCCGGGTCTTTACATTATCAATAAAAACCCCTAATGGAATCATGATCACATCAAAATTGTCTGTTTCCTCTCCGGTTAATGTTTGTGGGAATGTGCTTCCTGTAAATATTATTATTATTATCCCTATGGTTGAATTTCATTTTATATTAAGGATTTATTTACTTTATTTAAATAGGGTTAAAATAAATTTCCATTTAAGGAATGTCACGTTTTATATTCCAAATGATCCTATGATCATCCACCAATGCAATTATAAATATAAACTTATGAAGGAAATAAAATCCACTGTATGGGTCATGATTCCTTTTCAGAAGGTGTGTTTATCCAAGATGGTTAGGAAGAAACACAATATCAATGATATGAATATTTTTTGGGAGTTTATGGATGTATTTCTGGAATAATTTCCAAGCCTTAAAATGAATCAAAAAGTTTATTTCTCAATATAATTTATACATGGTGCCTCACCAACTTCAAAGAATCACTATAGAATGGCCCTGATTGAGTTGCAGAAATTGAAGAAGAATATCCAAGAGAATATTGATAAGGGATTAATTTGGCCAAGGGTGTTTCCTTGGGGTGCACTTATTTTATTTATTAAGAAGAAAGTTTGATCAATGTGACTTTGTATTGATTATCAGGAACTGAAAAATATCATCATCAAGAAAAAGTATCATCTACCACATATTGATAACTTGTTCGATTAGCTACGCAGAGTTTAATACTTTTCCAAGATTTAACTTCATTATAGATATCATCAATTGAGGGTTAAGAAGAAGGATATATCCAAGACATCTTTCCACACAAGGTATATAGACTATGAATATATAGTGATTCCTTTTAGTCTTACAAATGCTCCCACTATCTTTATGGATTTAATGAATAGAGTATTTAGAGATTATCTCGATTATTTTTTGGTTGTCTTTATATATGTCATTATTTTTTATTAAAATAGAAAGTAAGATCATGAAGATCACTTGATAATTGTACTAAATACCCTAAAGGTGGATAAACATTATGAAAAATTTGTAAATTGTGAATTTTGGATACAAGAGGTTTCATTTTTGGGTCACATAACCTCAAGAGAGTTTATATCTACAGATACATCAAATATAGAAGTTATTGAACATTGATTTATACTAAAAATAGTGACTAAGATTCTATATTTCATTGGTTTGGATGGATTATATCAATGATTTGTTGAGAATTTGTCATGACTATCTAATCCGCTCACATAGTTAACTCAGAAGGGTTCCAAGTTTCTTTTGATGGATGGATGTGAAGAAAACTTCAAAGAACTAAATATAATGTTAGTCACCACCTCTATACATACATTAATCTACAATATAGAAGGATTTTAATCTATATTGAAACATATAATAATGGATTGGGATGTGTTCTCATGAAAAATGGAATGGTTAAAGCTTATGACTCAAGATAATTGATGGTTCATGAGAAAAATTACCCAACTCATGATTTGGAGTTATCCAAGGTAATTGTTTCCTTAAAGATATAGTGGTATTATATTTATGGAGAAAAGTGTGATATATATACTGATCACAAAATTTAAAAGTATATATTAATGCAAAATTAGTTGGACATGTTCTAGAGAAGATGGTTATATCTGATAAAATATTGTGACTTCCCAACACATTGCCACTATATGAAAGTGAACAAGGTGGATGATGCTTCAAATCAGAAAGAACATACTAGATTGTCCATGATAAGATAAAAAATATATAATATTTATTTATTTGAAAAGGATGGATCTATAAATAATAAAGTAAAGGAAAAATATTTATCTTGCTCAATTGAATGTTCAACCATATATCCAAGTGAATATTAAAGAAGGGCAGAAGGAAGATATAGAGGTGAAAAAGAAGGTTAGAAATGTTCTTAAGTGTAACCTTGATCATGAAAAAATGATAAGGTTTAGTAACCATGTATGAGTTCCTTCTATACCATATTTCAAGAAGGGTATGTTATAGGAATCTCATAGTTCTTCATTCTCAATTCATATAATAATTAGAAATATGTTTTGAGATTTAAAATAATACTTATAGTGGGATGGAATGAAGAGTGATATCATAGAGTTTTTATCTTAGTTCATGGTATGACAATAAGTTAAGGCTGAAATAAAAAAGTATAAGGGTATATTGCATCCATTACCCATACTAAAGTGTAAATTGGATAACATCACCTTGTATTTTTTTCATTGGAATCCCCAAAACATTTAAAGGAAATAATACTATATGGGTGGTAGTCGGTCACCGTAATAAGTCAGAACATTTCATCTATATCAGAGAGTACATCTCTCCAGATAATCTTGTTAGGATATATATTAAGTAATTATTATGGTTTCATGGATCACCAAATTCCATTGTATCTGATTAGGGTCCAGGGTTTACCTCATTGTTTTGGTGAAGTGTTCAGTAAGCTCTGGATACAAATTTGATTTTTAACACTACATATCTTCCTCAAACAAATGGTAAGTTTGAACGAAAAATTCAAACCCTAGAGGATATGTTGATATCATGATCTTTATATTTCCAAGGTGATTGGGATCAACACCTTCCTTTTTTTGAGTTTTCTTACAACCAAAGATTTCACTCCAGAATTCAAATTGCTCCTTATGAATCCCTCTATTGAAGGAAATTTAGAGCCCTAATGTGTTATAATTATTTTGGATAAAGAAAGCTATTGGGACCTGAGATAGATAATGAAATGGCAGAGAAATATAGATCCACTGAGTTGTACATTAAGGAAGCTCAATGTCGGTAGAAAAGTTAGGCTGATAACCATCTATGTGTTCTAGAATTTTAATTTGGTGATAAGATGTTTCTATAAATCTCTAATTGGATGAAGGTTATGATATTTAGAAAGAAAATGAAACTTAACCCTACGTATATGGGCCCTTTCATGATTCTTTATCAATTAGGGATGGTTTCTTTTCGCTTGGTTCTTCCACCAAATCTTTTTCAAGTCTACGATGTGTTCCATGTATCTCTCACAAGAAAGTATATACCTAAAACTTCACATGTACTAAAATTAGAGGCCATACTGCTGTAGAAAGATATTTATTACAAGGAAAAAATGGTGGAGATTATAAATCATATATAGAAAGTTCTATGAAATAATACCACTCACTTGGTCAATGTTTTATTGAAACCCCACCAATTTGAAGAATCTATGTGGGAATTTTAGGATACGAGGTGACATCAGTATCCTTATTTTTTTGTTTTAAAGTGATTAATTTTGAGGGAGAAATTATTTTTAATGGGGGTAGAATGTAACAACCCATGTTTTTATGATTTATTTGAATAAATTAAGTTTATTAATTGTTTTTTCTTATAAAACACCAATTTAATCTTTCATTGTATGTAACACTAGGTTTAACTTGAGTTACATGCAACATTGAGTTGTTACGAAACAAAAATTTATTATTATAACTTTTTAAACAAGACCATTTTAACCAAGACATTAAACGTAGTAATATTAATAGTAAGAAATAATTTTTAAATATGATTTATAATAATTTTATATAAATAAATAATATTGAAAATTAAATATATAATTTTCAGTAAAATATTTATATGTTTTGAGAATTCTATTTTCTCAAATGAACTATTTTTATGTTCTTTTGTAAATGATAATAAAAATAATTATTGATAATTTTTAAATTTAATTTTATAAAATAAGATTCATTCTTTTATTGAAAGTTTCAGAATTATCTTATGGTGTTTTTGGTATTTTCCTGAAATATTTTATTTTTTAATGAATAGTGAAAAATACTGAATTTTAATTGTGCACAGTCTTTTCATCTAATTGATTTTTATAGTTTAATTTTATTTTAAATTGGATAGGATATATAATTAGTTAAATTCTATATCTATTAATCCAATTTAGGTCATTGGAATCAGTTTCAATTTTAAATTGAATTATAAAATTTGTAAACTTTTGATCTTTTTCACTTTAAAACCCCACTTTACCGCCATGTCTGTGTGATTAATTTTAAATAAATTTATTTCACTAAAGTAAATTTAATTTGAATTAATTTATTCCATATTTGAAATAAAAATAATTTATATTATATAATAATTTAAACATAGTTTTTTACCATAATTATTAGTGACAATTGTTAAAATTAATTAACGTGATTATGGGTAAAATGAACTTTTTCACATAACATACGTTTGTATTAAAATTAATCATAAAAAACATAAGATTTTATGTAATTAATTAGAATTAATAATTATAATAAGTGGGACCAAATTATATAATAAATATATTTTTAATTAAAATATTAATGAATCAATTACCTAGGTAAATAAAAAGATACAAGTTACCTTGGTAAAAACTATAAAGATAAAATTTAGTAAACTTAAAGATTAAGGAATAACATGATAAAAAAGTATTTATTTTGTGCAGTGGAGGTATTTATTGACCAATTAATCCCTCCCCTCAAATATTATTCTATTTTGGAAGCACATGAGGTAAGGGAGACGCCCCAGTAGTGAATACTTTTGGGTATTTACAAGAATGTCACTTCTGCTCCATTATAAATAAGAATTCACTCTCACAACTTATTAAAAACTATCAAGAAATTATAATATACTAGAAAATAACAAAATAACTTCCCAAGTTACCTTTAATCACTATACAATCTTTATGTTTGGCATAAATCCTACCAAGGAAGTCTTTTGGTGAAAATCAAAAGGAGATACTCGAAGAAGCATACACATTTATCAACAAACGCTTTTTTTATTTATTCTTAAATTCCCTTTAATTATTTTTATATAATCATTATATAATAACCTCATTATATTAAATATATTAATATTTTTTATGATAATGGTATAAAATAAAATCACATACACACATCCACTTATTGGGCTATGAAATAATCATTCGTGTGTATGGAGGACTACCGCCTCGTAAACCGATGTCGTTCGTTTTCCATTACCACCTTTCCAGGTTGAAAATAATTATGTAAGTTATTTTTATATAATATATGTATGATATTTTTGATTTATTTATGCATATGGAATTATTATATAACATTACCTTCATTATTTCTATTTTGTGTGAATATGATAATGTCGTTCGTGTGTACGGAAGATCACCACCTCACGAAGTGATGTGATTCATTCATGATTTACATGTAATGTGTTAATAAAGGGTTTAATAGAAATATGTGAAATAAATATCATGAAAATTATATTTTAATGATTATATATATAGTTTTTGTTTTCTTTTAATATGATAATAAAATGGAAGAAAATTACTTGCGTATGTACGACCTAATGTCTTCATGAATGTTGTTTTTCATTTCCTATCACAAAATTTTATAGATTAATATAAATAAATATATAATGAATATATATTATATAAATACAATGGTTATCATTCTGGATATGATTAAATCATGTTCTATGTAAGAGGACTAAGATTAAAAAGTTAAAACATGTAAGGGAAAAGGCGGTTATTACCAAAAACATAAATTTGACATGGAATTGTTAATAAACGGGGAATATAAAGTCCTGATTAAATAATATATGGTTATATATATATTAATATTATTATTTTTTATATTTATAATAAAATTATAATTATTATACATGGGGATTGAAGGAGTATGGTGAAAGTTACGACTTAAGGTAAGGGATTACCATCCCACTTTTATTTTCTAAGAGACACAAACCATGTTCACTACCTGTTTATTGTATGTGATGTGAATATTTCACTAGTATTTATTTTATGATTATTATGGTGATAATTATTTGTATTTACATATCCATTTTACTATCAATAATTCATGGTGCTTGATTAGCCACTAAATGAGGCTAATATTCATTGTTAATATATATAATATTCATGTTCTTTATTATTCATAAACACCATTTTAGTGCATTTTACACTTTGAACATCATTTCACATTATGATTGTAATACCTTCTTAAAATGCACTATTATGTGGTACATTTTTGAACATCATTTAAAGTACCCAATGATTCATCTGATTTTAAGGAATATAATTATACATAATTTAATTTTATATTTTTGGAAATTGATATAAACTTAAATATGAACATGTTTGATTCAGAGATCAGTGGAGAATTTATGGAGGATGATGGAGATATTTGGAAATGAAAGGAAGCAATTCTGGAGAAGGCAGATTGGACACCAGCCCACTGATGAGATTGTGGGGCCCAACATAAAGGGCCAATTAATCCTAAATTTCGTGGGATGCTATAATACATGTATAGGAACAAAACACTCTTCAAGATATAATGCTAATTCGGCTTCCATGGTGGTCATTTAGGTGGCCCAAGTTAGAGATAAAATTCTGGGCCAGATTCTGCGGCCCAGAAAAATAGCCCACCAATTAAACCATATCTAGAAAACCATAACTCTTTTTGGGCTTAAATGTTTCAGGAGGTTAGGGGACATCCGGAGATTAATTTAAGTCTTCTATGGCTCACCAAAATTCTGCCATCTAGAAGGTGTTTAAAGCACGTCTGTTCGGTGCATGAAAGATGAATGCCTTTTCGGGTCAAGGGTGGAAAAGTCTTCTTTCCATAAACTTTCCACCACCCTAGGCCTACCATAATCAAGTGGGATGCTTTGTACTATTGGAGGCTCGACCCAAGGATTCCAAAATTCCTATTTAAGGTAGTGGTGGTGGAGGATTTGATAATCTTTGAGCTTGTTTTCATCTTAATGTTATGCTGCCAATTTCTCTTTGTAATGTTCTTCCTTCACATGTAAGTTGTTTTAATTCATCCTTGTTTCTTAATAAAAGTTCTTCTTCTCTTATTATTCTATTCTTCTCCTTATCACTTTGATACCGTTGGTTCAAGGTGTGAACTTTTTCATACCAAACCTTGTGAGATTATCACACAACGGTGGAGTGATTGTTATTTTATTGCGTTTTTTTACTTCTCCATTTCCTCCCTCATGAGTCTACTTTCCGCTTCCATTGAAACCATAGAATCAATGGAGGGCTAACCCACTTATGGGTTGATCCAAGGAAGTATCAATGTGCTGTATTGGATGTTATTTATCACCTCATTAATGTATAATCACTTCTTTAATTGAGATTTTTATTTGATGATTTTTAAACTCCATCATCCTTATTGAATTTAAGGCCACACACTTCAAGTGCTAATACGAACCTTTACCTTGAAGTTCTCAAAACATTGATCCTTCAAGTGTATAGGTGATTAGTATTAAAGGGTGTAGGAATTAAACCAGTAAGTGATGATGTTGTTTTATCTCCTTAAATGAAGCCATCTCAAATATAAGAAATTGAAATCATTAAAAAGAAAATATGTCCAATCCACCCCCGAGAAATAACCTAGGATCAACTCATTATTTTAAATTTAATTCACTTAAATCTATTAGATATATTTCAAACCCATCCAAAATCAATCCATGTTGGAAACTTCATAGCCGAAAACAATCCATAGAATGTACGTGTCTATAGGTTTTTTCTTAGGTCTCTGTGGATTCGATAACCCAAGCTAAACTACAAGGACCGTCTTACCTTCTTCTCTTGGGTAAATTTGAGCGAGAATCAAATTTTGGCGCCATTTTCGGGGACCCAAGTAAGTCATCTAAACACCCATTCTATTCTCCCCCATTTCTTCTTTTCTCATCCAAATTCTCTTATCTTGTTCCTTTCTCGTTTTTTTTCTCTCTTTTGGCGCATGTCCGCCTACACCCGCGATCAATCAAACCATCTTGTTAGGGTGGATAGTCCTGGGGTTGGGGAGTCAAGTACACCAAGGGAACTCATTCCATTAGATCCTAATCTTCCTAATACTCTAAACTCCAAAATTGAGCCAATTTCAATGGAAGGTCTTCAAAGAAACCAACTCATAAACCCGGGTGGGAACCAAAATGGAAACCCAAATGAGGTAGCCCCAAACTTGGGGAATGAAATTGATCAAACCTTGAATGACTACCTCACACCTTCATGGACCAATGCCCCATCATGCATTATACACAATTCCCTAGGATATTCTAACTACATATTTAAACCCCATGTCCTAAACCACCTTCCCACATTCCATGGAATGGAGTCCGAGATGCCATACCTGCACATTAAGGAGTTCAATGACATTGTAGAAACCATGTGTCGCCCACATCAACTAGAATCAGCTAAGATGAGTCTATTTCATTTTTCATTAAAGGATAGAGCTAAAAATTGGATAAACAATTTGAGACCATCATCCATAAACTCTTGGGACCAACTACAAAGAGAATTCTACAAAAAATACTTTCCTCGACATAAAACAATTGCACTTAAAAAGAGTATCCAAAATTTTTTTGAAAAAGAGGGAGAGTCATTATATGAAACATGGGAGAGGTTCAAAGACACTATAAACATGGTTCCACACCATGGTTTTTCTATTCCTGAACAAGTGAGAATTTTCTATGAAGGGTTGGGTTCGGGGAACAAACAATTAATTGACCTGATGTGTAATGTAACCTTTAAAAACAAAGCCCCAAATAATGCTTACGAGTATCTAGAAAGCCTTTCTGAACAAAACCAAACATGTGGAACTTCACCTTATTCTGAAAATCCACAAAGAACTACTGGAATTCATACACTTAGAGAAGAGGAAAGCCTTAGGGGTAAACTCGCAGCACTCTCTAGGAAGGTTGAAGAGATAGACCTTAGGAAAGTCCATTAAATCCAAACTGTAGACCCTATTTGCACAATTTGTGACAAACATGACCATAAGACAGAAAACTGCCCAACCATTACATCCATCAAGGATGTTCTCTTAGGAGGACCCCCAGTGGAAGTAAATGATTTGAACTTTCAAAAGCCTCAATTCCAAAACACCTTCAACCCAAGGTATAACGACCACCTAGGCTTCCGCTAGAAAGATAACCAACAAACTAGCCAACCACAGGGACAAAATCCTTACCCCCATCAGAACTACCAAACCTATAACCAGTTACAAACCCAACCTATCCAATACCAATAGCCACCGGTCCATTTTTAACAAACCATCCCACCTCCAAAATATCCCCTTGGGATAAACCAACCTACTCAAGCACCCACCCAAACTGTTCCATAAAGCCTACTAGAACAACTGTGCAAACCAATGGAGAGGGTAAACTCAGAGGTATCTTCCCTAAAACAAGAACTTCAAACCATCAAAACTGTAAAGGCACCCATGCCTACTCAGGTGGTTACATCCTCAACTTCAAGGTGAGAGTCAAGTTGTGCTCAAACAACTCATGAACAACTAAAGGCTGTGACTGTTTTAAGAAGTGGGAAATCAATTGAGAAACCTGAACAACTAATTCAGAACCCACCTGAAGATTCAAACTTGGATGAAAATTCAAATGAACCACAAGATCAAACTGAGGAAACTGATAACATTGTCAAGGAAACAACTCTTCAACAAACAACCCCACAACCTGCACCATTTCCTCAACGCATGAGGGGGAAAACCAAGCCTGAACTGAGTGAAACATTGAGGGAAATCTTTTCACAAGTCAAGTTGAACATACCCCTTCTCGATGCAATCCAAACCATACCTTCCTACTCAAAGTACCTTAAGGACTTGTGAACTTTTAAAAGAAAATTTTCACATAAAAACCAAGTCCTTTTGGCTGCTAATGTGAGTACCACCATTCAAGGGACCATTCCTCCTAAGTTGAAAGACCCAGGTTTCCCTTACATCAATGTTGAACTAGGAGAGAGAAAAGTTGTCAAGGCCTTGTGTGACCTAGGTGCTAGTGTCAATCTCATCCCATATGTTGTGTACTGCCAATTAGGACTAGAAGAGCTCCAACCCACATCTGTCACACTTCAGCTTGCTGATCGTAGCATTAGGGTTCCAAAGGGGATTTTAAAGGACGTTCTAGTAAAGGTTGAAAACTTCATCTACCCTGCTGATTTCATTGTCCTTGACAACCATCCAAACTTAGGAAATAAGGAACAAACCCCAATCATCCTTGGTCGTCCTTTCCTTACAACAATCAACTATGTTATCCGAGTCCGAAATGGGAACATGACCATCACCTTTGGGAACATGAGTCTAGACTTGAACATCTATAATGAAATCTCACAAATAGGGGATGACGAGGACATTCATGAAGTAAACATGATAGGAAGCATTGATAATGAATCCATGGAACATCAAGGAATATTTGATAAATGTTTAAGTCAGGATGAGATTGATTTCCTTTGTTCATATGAAGGAAGTTTATCTCCTTGGCTTGAATCATTTTCAAATTGCTCTTATGATGAAGTCTTAGGTCCAACAAGCAGTGAAACCTTTCAAGAAACCACTTTCATGGAGACCATTCCAAATTACTTCCCTAAATATGATCAAGACAATCTAGTAGCTGAAACTTCTATATGTGGGGAATCAATCCTATCTGAAACTCTAAAAAAGAAATTGAACTTGATCTAATGTCCCAATCTTCTTCTGAAATTCTGAACCAACCTGATCTTGAATTGAAGGAACTTCCTGCTACACTCAAGTATGATTTCCCAGGGGATAATCAAACATATCCTATTGTCATTTCTTTTTCTCTTGAAACCAATAATGAGAGGATGCTTCTAGATGTCCTTAGGAAACATGAGAAAGCCATTGGTTGGACCCTTTCTGATATTATTGGGATTAGCCCACTTATCGGGACTCATAGGATTGTTCTGGAATCTAATTCAAAGCCATGTATTTAACCTCAACGGCGAATCAATCCTAATCTCATGGAGGTAGTAAGAAAAGAACTCCTGAAATTGCTAAAAGCTGGTATCATATATCCCATAACTGAGAGTGAATGGGTGAGCCCAATGCAAGTGGTTCCAAAAAAGGTTGGAATCACAGTGATAACCAATGAGGATGGAGAGATTTTTCCAAAAAGGGTGAGTAGTGGATGGAGAGTCTGCATTGACTATAGGAAGTTAAACTCATTCACCAAGAATGACCATTTCCCCTTACCATTCATTGACCAAGTCCTTGAGAGAGTGGCAGGTCATGCCTTCAACTGTTTCTTAGATAGGTACTTGGGGTACAATCAAATTGAGGTCTCCCTAGAGGATCAAGGGAATACTACATTCACATGTCCATTCGGAACCTTTGCTTTCAAACGCATGCCCTTCGGTTTATGCAATGCCCCTGGAACCTTCCAGCGGTGCATGATGGGAATCTTCTCAGACATGGTAGGGGATTTTCTAGAGGTCTTCATGGATGACTTCTCTGTGTTTGGGGATACATTTGAGGGATGTGTGAGGAATGTAGAGAGGGTCTTGTCAATATGTGATGAAAAGAATCTGGTCCTAAACTAGGAAAAATTCCATTTCATGGTTAAAGAGAGACTTGTTCTAGGCCATCTGGTCTCGAGTAGGGGGATTGAAGTTGATAAAGCAAAGGTTGAAATCATTCTTCACCTTCCATCACCCAAAACTGTCAAGTAAGTGAGGTCTTTCTTAGGACATGCTGGTTTCTATAGAAGATTCATCAAGGACTTTAGTTCAATATCCCGTCCCCTTTGTGCTCTCCTAGTAAAGGATGCTCCATTTGTTTGGACAGAAATCTGTGAGGGTTCATTCTCAACCCTCAAATCCTCTCTCACCTCTCCTCCCATTATGAAATCTCCAAATTGGAACCTTTATTTTGAACTTATGTGTGATGCCAGTGACTTTGCTGTTGGAGCAATGTTAGGAAAACGCTGTGATAAAACACCTTATGTCATTGCTTATGCAAGAAAATCCTTAAATGAAGCCCAAATAAACTACACCACTACTGAAAAGGAGTTACTTGCTATTGTGTTTTCTTTAAAGAAGTTTAGGTCCTACCTCTTAGGATCCCCCACCACTGTGTTCACTGACTATTCTGCACTAAAATACCTCTCCAAAAACAAGATTCCAAGGCTATACTGATTAGGTGGGTCCTTCTCTTAAAATAATTTGACCTCATAATCAAGGATAAAAAAGGAGTTGAAAATGTTTTAGCTGATCACCTATCTAGGATGGAATTCAAAGACAACTCAAATAACCTTTCTGTGTCTGATTCATTTCCTGATGAACACTTATACTTTGTGAGTGACTGCCCTTGGTATTCTGACATAGAAAATTTCTTAGTGACAGGAGTCATTCCAAAATTCTTAGGGACTCAAGCTCGAAGGAAATTTCTTTCTGATGTTAGAAACTATGTGTTTGATGATCCATACCTCTATAAGTTCTACCCTGACCAAGTCATTATGAGGTGTGTTCCAGAATCTGAACAAGAGTCCATCCTTAAATTCTATCACAATGAGGCATGTGGAGGTCACTTTTCCTCTAAGAAAACATCTGCTAAGATTCTTCAATGTGGTCTTTTCTGGCCCACCCTCTCAAGGGACTCCAACACATTTTGCCAAAGCTGTCCTAGGTGTCAACAAGTAGGGTCCATCACAAAAAGGAATCAAATGCCACTCACTCCCATCTTAGTGGTTGAAATCTTTGACTGTTGGGGAATTGATTTCATGGGTCCTTTCCCAAACTCTAGGAGATACCTATACATTCTCTTATCTGTTGATTATGTCTCAAAATGGGTTGAGGCCATTCCCACTAAGTCCAATGATCATCAAGTTGTGATTCAATTTCTAAAAGAGAACATATTTT
This sequence comes from Viscum album, assembly GCA_963277665.1. Classification (NCBI taxonomy): domain Eukaryota; kingdom Viridiplantae; phylum Streptophyta; class Magnoliopsida; order Santalales; family Viscaceae; genus Viscum; species Viscum album. The sequence continues at coordinate 47,192,901 of OY728152.1, read as the reverse complement.
CAAGATTTGGAATTCCTAGGGATATAATCAGTGATCGAGGAACCTATTTCTGCAACCGCCCGTTCTCTTCACTCATGTCTAAGTATGGTATTTCTCATAAAGTGTCCACTGCATACCATCCTCAAACCAATGGTCAAGCTGAGTTAGCGAATAGGGAGATTAAACAAATTCTTGAAAAAACTATCAACCCCTCTAGGAAAGATTGGTCTGAGAAACTCTTAGATGCTCTTTGGGCCTATAGAACCGCATATAAAACCAGTTTAGGAATGTCCCCATACAGGTTGGTTTATGGTAAAGCATGCCATTTTCCAGTGGAGATTGAACATAAGGCCTTTTGGGCAATTAAGAAAATGGATTATGACCTCTCATTGGCCGAAAAAAAAGGAAATTAGATCTCAATGAACTGGAGGAATTAAGGATGGAGGCTTATGAAAATTCAAGGATCAATAAAGATAGAGTTCAAGCCTACAAATCTAGGAATATCAAGGTCAAACATTTTGAACCGGGAAAACTTGTGCTCTTGTATAGTTCAAAACATCATTTACATCCAGGAAAGTTAAGGTCTAGATGGTCAGGACCTTTCATAGTGCATCATGTATTCCCCCATGGGGCTGTAGATATTCAAGATCCCATTAGTGGTTACATTTTTAAGGTCAATGGTCAAAGGTTAAAACCATTCATTGAATCATTCAATAAACAGGAAATAGAGGTTGAGTTAACTGATCCAACCTATGAAAAAGGAAAAAATTGATAGATTTAGGGTCCATGTCGGGCTAACGACGTTAAACAAAGCGCTGCATGGGAGGCAACCCATGGTTTTCAAGTTCCTATCATTTTGTTGTTTTAATAAACGTTATATTTTAAATAGGATTAATTAATCATTTTTATATTAAAAAAAGTCTATTGACATGTTCTTCTATTATGAGTATGTATGGGTATGAAAGGGGAGCATCGTATTCATCCGTGTCACGCGGTGTGATCCCTGAGTAATACCTTACCCAGAAAATTAAAAGAATACAATGTATCATTAGTTTGATTTAAAAAAAATAGAAAACAGGAAAAACCATAAAAATGATGATACTTGGAATTAAATAAGTCGTTGTGTTGTTTGTTTTTTCTAGTTTGTTCTTCTTTTTTGTTTAGGCACTATTTTGGCTGATACATGTTCAATCAAGGAGGTACCTACATCCCCCAAGAGATCAAAGTACTAATTTGAAGCAGCAAGAACTTCAACTTCAACCACCAGGTGATTTCATTCCATGATCCTCAGTTTCAATTTCCTTTTTGAACTTCCATTATCTGCCTCTACTCCTTCTAAATTTTCATTTCTTCAAACACTGGGGAAATTTTTGTTTTAAGTTGGGGGGGAGATAAAATAAAAAAAATGCATTTGTGTCAAAAAAAATGAATGATTTGAAAAAAAGTGTAAATGGAAGGAAAAATTCCTTTAACTTTGAACATGGTAATACACATTGCACACTTTTAAACTGAATATCAAATAATTTATCATGACCTGATTTTGATTTTAATCCTTTTATAATTTCAGGAGCATAGATTTTGGAAAGTGTGGCTGTCCAATGTGATATTTCATCATTTATATTTTCATCCAAATAAAAAAAAGATCACAATGCACGTCTCTTGTATAGTGGGGTATTAGTTTGAGTTCATGGGGTCCCCTAAATAAATATCATAGGTTTGGTGATCATTTTAGTTTAATATGAGTATTCAAAAAAAATTAAAAAAAAAATTGCGCGTAGAGTAAGGAAATGACCTAATGCGTCGCTTTCGACACTTGGGGATCGTGACTCCATAGTTGTCTGGCCCATAGATAGTAATTTTATCTCTATTTTTGGTAATTTGAATTTGTTTTTGACTATGTTAACTCAAGATGATACCCGAGTATGTGGGATTCACTTGGTGCCCTAAGGTCTTTGAGCTTGGGAGTCATCGGCAAAGTCTCACTACAGGGGTTGACTCTTTTGAGTGCAACTTCAATTACCATGGAAAAATTGAAAAAACAAGAAAAAAAAACAAAACAAATTATACAAAAAAAAAATACTCATCTTAATATTGAAATGTGATTCCACCTAGCGCTTCCGTAATTTCCCCCTTGAATAAAGATGAACCCCCATGTCTATTGTGATGCACAACACATCCTCATACTTAATTGATATTGGATGAAATATGGAAATGAATTTGAACAAAGAAATGGGATTGGGATTGGGATCTTCTTATGAAAATATCTTGTATTAAAATATTTTGATGGGTTTCATCATTTTTTGGTATAAGGGTTTTGGTGATCATTGTGTATTAAAATGTTTTTGGAAAAGGGAATTCGAATTTCATATTGTTGAGATATATTTTGCTCGGGACTAGTAAAAGTCAAGTTGGGTTGTGTGATTAGCCACTAAATGAGGCTAATATTCATTGTTAATATATATAATATTCATGTGATTTATTATTCATAAACACTATTTTAGTTCATTTTACACTTTGAACATCATTTCACATGATGATTGTAATACCTTCTTAAAATGCACTATTATGTGGTGCATTTTTGAACATCATTTAAAGTAACCAATGATTCATATGATTTTAAGGAATATAATTATACATATTTTAATTTTATACTTTTGGAAATTTATCTACACTTAAATATGAACATGTTTTATTCAGGGATCAATGGAGAATTCATGGAGGATGATGGAGATATTTGGAAATGAAAGGAAGCAATTCTGGAGAAGGCATATTGGACACGAGCCCACTGATGAGATTGTGGGGCCCAACATAAAGGCTCAATTAATCCCAAATTTAGTGGAATGATATAATCCATGTATAGGAACAAATCACTAGTCATGAGCTAATGCTAATTCGGCCTACATGGTGGTCATTTATGCGGCCCAAGTTAGAGATAAAATTCTGGGCCAGATTCTACGGCCCAGAAAAACATCCCACCAATTAAACCATATCTCGAACACCATAACTCCTTTTCAGCTGATATTTTTCCTGATGTTAGGGTACATCCGGAGATTAATTTAAGTCTTCTATGACCCACTCAAATTCTGCCATCTAGAAGGTTTTTCAAGTGCGTATGTTCGGTGCATGAAAGCTAGATGCCTTTTCGGGTCAAGGGTTGAAAAGTATTCTTTCCACAAACTTTTCACCACCCTAGGCCTACCATAATCAAGTGGGATTCTTTGTACTGTTGGAGGCTCGACCCAAGCCTTCCAAAATTCTTATTTAAGGCAGTGGTGGTGGAGGAGTTGATAATCTTTGAGCTTGTTTTCATCTTAATGTTATGCTGCCAATTTCTCTTTGTAATGTTCTTCCTTCACATGTAAGTTGTTTTAATTCATCCTTGTTTCTTAATAAAAGTTCTTCTTCTCTTATTATTCTATTCTTCTCCTTATCACTTTGATACCGTTGGTTCAAGGTGTGAAGTTTTTCATACAAAACCTTGTGAGATTATCACACAACGGTGGAGTGATTGTTATTTTATTGCATTTTTTTTACTTCTCAATTTCCTCCCTCATGAGTCTACTTTCCGCTTCCATTGAAACCATAGAATCAATGGAGGGCTAACCCACTTATGGGTTGATCCAAGGGAGTAGCAATGGGCTGGATTGGATGTTATTTATCACCTCATTAATGTATAATCACATCTTTAATTTAGATTTTTATTTGATGATTTTTAAACTCCATCGTCCTTGTTGAATTTAAGGCCACACACTTCAAGTGCTAATACGAACCTTTACCTTGAAGTGCTCAAAACTTTGATCCTTCAAGTGTAAAGGTGATTAGTATTAAAGGGTGTAGGCATTAAACCAGTAAGTGATGATGTTTTTATATATCCTTAAATGAACCCATCTCAAATATAAGAAATTGAAATCATTAAAAAGGAAATACGTCCAATCCACCCCGAGTGATAACCTAGGATCAAATCATTATTTTAAATTGAATTCACTTTAATATATTAGATATCTTTCAAACCCATCAAAAATAAATCCAAGTTGGCCACTTCATAGTCGAAAACAGTCCATAGAATGTACGTATCTATAGGTTTATTCTTAGGTCTTTGTGGATTCGATAACCCAAGCTAAACTATAACGACTGTCTTACCTTCTTCTCTTGGGTAAATTTGAGAGAGAATCAGTGATTACGGTTGAAATGTTACCAACATGGTAAGGGGGTTTTGTAACAATTTTCCTTCTTTGAGATGTATGTTATAAACCTATATTCTTTGATGAGGTGTATATAAATCCTCTTTAACCGGTAATATCATGAAATTTTTCCTCCTAATGATATTTTAAGTTTCATTTTCTTTATTCCTTCATGGAATTTATGATTCAAAGTTACCAGAGTTGTAAGAGTTCATTTCTATAATCTCATTGTTTATGATTATGATTACATTGATGAAATATTATAATCCATATCTCATGTATTCTCATGAATTTTATTCTCCTTTGGAAAATAATTATATACTAAAGTAATGTTACCATTTTCACTCTTTGGTACTTAAGATAATTAAGATTTTTTAAAGAAAACATGACATTATTTATCTCTTTGGTTGAAATATATTTTCTTTTAAAACCATTTTTTCTAAAAATATTTTCAAAACTGTTTTTAAACATTTAAAATTGATTTAGTATAAAGTTTTTACCCATATTTTCCATTAAAAAAATATTTTCAAAGTAATTTTATTTTTGTTTTATGATTAAGTCACTTTTCTAAAGTTTATACAATGCAAAATTAATGCTCATTTAACATATAAGATATGTATGGATTTACCCACCATCATGAACATCATTTATCTTAATATTAATTTTTATGTTTAAAATGTTATATTTTTAAAAAAATGTTTTTCCTAATATTTTTTAAATTTATTTTTTTAATATAGTTTTCAAAGAAAATAGTTTTCAATTTTTTTTATGTTTTAAAAATAAAATTTCAAATCAGGAAGGATATTTTCTTCATGAAATGTTTTAAATGATCATTAAAATTATTTTCCATATAAGGTGAAATTAGTTGGTGTTACTCATGCCTTATATGGAATATTATTCGATGTACCATTCATAATAATTCTCTAAATTGTTATTATTTTGATGTAATGATGTTTATGAAACCTATTTTGCTTCCAAGAGTTATATGCTTATGAAAAACACTTCTTTCCGTGGGTTATGATGTAATGAAATGTCTATGAAACCTGTCTCTTATCCATAGGTTAAAATATAGTGAAATTTTTATGATATCTATTTCATTTCATGGTTTATGATATGATGAATGTTTATGATCTTGTTGAATAAATATTTATGGTTTCATTATGTGATGGGTGAGATTTACATCTCCCTCTAATGCATTGGGTAAATATTTATATCTCATGAGATAAACATGGCTGATATTAGGATTAAACCCAGTTCAGTAAGGGAATTTTTCTACTAAGGTGGTGTTGGGAAGGAACCTTTACTACTAATATGGTTTGGGGAGTAAAAACAGTCCTCTAAGATATCCTTTTAAGTGAACCATGAATACTATGGAAATAATTTTATATGTTTACATGTCTTCCATAATTCATTATCTTATACTGTAGTTTTTCTTTGTTGGATTATGCTCCTTTTTTACTTTATGATACTATTCTTATGAACTTACAAACTTTATGACATGATTAAATTTTATGAACTTTGATTTGTAGGGTGTGGTTTCCCAGTTTTATGAACTTGTTCTCATTCCCTTATTCTCATGATTATGCTTATTTATCTCCCATGATTATCCTTATTGAGCATATGAGATCACCCTTTCTTAGGTTTCCTTTCCCCAAGTTTAGAATATATGTATTATGTATGATTTTTCTAAAAAGGGTTCTAGTCATAAAGAACCAATTGTGAGATAATATAGTTCTTTTAGGAACTCGTTTTTCATGTAACCATTTTTTCAAAGGTACTAACATAATACGATCCTTTAGCATGCATTTGAGTAATAAAATGAATATTCATCTATTAGGATGAAATATTTACGATTGAAAATATATGGTATCTATATAAATATTTTTACATTTGATATATTATATCATTAATTCCTAATTATTCATTGTATTTAAATTTTTAATTCATGTAATATATTTTAAGCAGTTTTGATTAAAATGTTATTAATTTTATATGGGTTTGTTTTAAAATCACACTCAAATTAAACAAATTTATTTCTAAATTCCTTTATAAAGAATTATATGTTATTTATCTCTTAAACACCATATATTTATTCTCATATGGTTATTTATAACGTTTATATTCTTTCTTGTAACTTTATATATATTTGAAACTTTAGCAACTGAAGTATTTTTTATTAGAAAAATTGATCTCATTTTTCTTTTTTAGAATATTTCTCTTCCATTCCATATTCTTAGAATTATTTTATGGAATTTTTAATATCATTTTGAATAATTGGTAAAGGGATTTTTCTTCTAAAATTTGATTTACTTATAAAGGTTTAAAACGAATCTTTTAAAATTTTTCCAAACAAGTCATTTTGGACTCTAAACAAAAGTATGAAAAGAATGTTTTTTTTAATATATAATGCATAAACATACTTCCACACCTCTATAACCATTAACCTCTATTTATATTCCTCTAAATTTTTCTAATGTATTTTAAAATAAAATCCCTTTCCTTTATTCTATGAATTTTTAGTAAAAATGAAATATTTTATAAATCGTTGAAAATAATTTTTAAAGTAATTTATAACTTCATTTTAATGAAATGTTACAAATATTTTAAGAATGTTTCTTTTTAAAATATTGATTCCTATTTCCTATATACTTTCCAAAATTCTTCATTTTATTTCAGACCTTAATTTATTTTAAATTTATGGTCTCCTATCATCCTTAAATGATTTAGGGATTATACCTTATTTTGGGACCATTAGGTTTCTTTTAGTCACATTCCCTATCACTCTTCATTATTCATTAGAAATTATTTTTCTCCTCTAGGTCCATATATTTTTTCATCATGAATGTTCCCAATATCATTTTTACTGATTTGATATTGCCTTAACCTTTTACTCTATAAATATATGATATTGGTTGAATGAAGATTATTAAGAAAGTTATTTCATTAATTGATGAAATTTTGACATTCTGTATTCATGATTTAATAGAGATATTTATTTATTGATAATACATAGTTATTATTTATTATATTGTTGATTAAATATAGTAGGAATATATTAGAAACATTTATGTATTGTATGGGGAATGATTAAAGATATCACCTCTATGTTTCAATAGGTATCCTAAGATTTAGTAGTTGACCAAATTAGTTGGGTATTTACTATGTACCTACGCATTCATTGAAATTTTTGGGAATAAGACCACAATACTAAGGTTTGGGATGTATTTTAATTATGACTTTATAAAGAGATAATTATGTCTAACATTATTCACTTCTTTCATTAAAATTTTATTTATTATTAACCATGTTATTTTTTGTTTATATTTTCTATAAATGTATTTTGAAGATCAATTTATTAATTATATGGAATATTTAATGAAACTTTACTCTTCCATTTAGTTTATTATTCATGTATTCATGATAGGTTCCATTGTATACTTTACCTTACAGAGCCTATAAGATCAACCTTTATTATGTTTTCCTTTCCTTAGGATATGAATAAGGAATCATTGATTTTTTTTCAAGGATGAAAGAAGTTTTTTGATTCTATGTTTTATTTTTCCATTTTAATATATAAATTATAGATGTATATAGTCTTAAATGTCTATTAGAATACTTTATCCTTTGGGATTTTTTATATATTATTTTTACCAATGTAATAAAGTTTACTCCAACTCTGGGTTACCAGATTCAGGTTTACTATACCATGTAATTGAATTAATGATCTTCTTGGTGTGGAATTAAATGTTTTTAGTTGAATTATTATAATAAAATCATGATAATATTAGAAATAAAAAAGTTGGATCTTTAATTTAAATTTACCCAAGTATTTTTTCTCACATTTTTCACAGATCAAGATTGTCAAATAATTTTGGGTAAATCAATATATACATAAAAAATATACTATAGTTTCTTGGTTGGGATGAGGTTTATCCCATAACTATTTTCAACCAAGGCTCAAAAAAATTTTATATCATTAGGAATTTTGAGATGAAGTTGGATAAAATTTGGTGTTTAACTATAATTCCTTTATTATTATATAAAAATGATATGACTGTGTGAAATTATGAAAATATTCTCTCATTATCACAATAATCCAAGGTCAATGCCACATCAATCTCAAAATATTAATAGTTATATATAGGTATAATATGGTCATCCATTTGTTATTTAAACATATGAGTAACTTAAAAGAGTGAGATCCATTATTAGATAGTTTTAATGTTCTTCAACATATTATATTTCTATTAAAAGGGCATAAATATACCACCACGATGTCATTAAAAGACATAATGTACAAAAAATATTGGGTTATAGTGAAGATAATTCTAGCAAGATTTGGTAAACAATTTCACTTATTATTAATTGACCCAAATGATTAGACCACAAAAATATTTGGGTTGGGTCATGTTTATATATTTTTTATAATCTATTAACTAGAAAAATTATAGTATAGGAAGCATTGGAGAGTCCTAGATTATATTTTTGCTACTATAGATCATGAAATATTACCTTACTCAAATTTTATGTGGAATATATAATATTTTTTAGGATGAATCCCTGATTTAAAGTCATGCATTGGTTATTATTAACTTTATATTTAATGGTTGACCTTGAATTTCATATATATATGTATATATGATTTTAAGTATTCTCTAATTGTTTAAAAAAAAATTCTAAATATTTGGTGGATAATAATTAAGAAGAATTAGGGTTCCTCATCAAAGGAGTATTTTTATTTATTGGATAACACATACCCACATAATTTTAGTGGCATGAACTCTATAAGAGACTATATTGGATTGGGAAGTCACATGGAATTAAATTCCTTCTCTAATCCATACTAATGTTAGTTAAATTAAATCTCGAGGGACTATGAGGTGGATGGTGTTATTATGGGACCTTTTATAAGATCCTAGAATGTGATTTTCCAATTTATACATGCACACTTACATGATAAACTTACTTTATAATGATAAAGTCATAAAAATTATATTAATTTTTGTTTATTACTTTTCATTATTTACATTCATCTTCTAGGAAATTATTAAACACATAGGCTATATGAGCCTTTGGTTTACCTAGATACACCTTACCTTCATCTACTATCTTTTGGATACAATCCTTGAACCCAAAGAAGTATTATATTGTATGTAAAAATAATTGGTTGTATGAATAGTAATTGGGGGTGGTATTTTAAATCTAATTTCTTACTGTTATTAATATATAGAATATAGAGAAAGTTATTCCAAAGTGAAAAAATACTTCTAAACTTACACTGGATAAATTAATTATACCCTATTCATCTTATTTTAAAAATCATGGGAAATTTTTTATTTACACATATCTTGTATATTTGAGTTAGGTAACACATGTGGTAGTAAAGGTTTGGGATATAGTATGACCTTAGACAAGATTATTTTAGTGGTCAAAGCTAGTGGAACCAATTATTTTAAAATAATAACAATCATTTTTATATTCTCGATCCTTCTTGTTTAAGTTAGATATTCTGGAAAATATTTTATATTTTATATTTGCATGGAATCCTCAATAACTTAATACATTCTATTAAAATATTAGAGCATGATAGGATATTTACAAGGGAATAAAATCTTAGATAACATACCTCTGAAGTTCCTTAAATAGATTTCAAATATCATATCCAGGGGTAGTTTCATATCCATAGAGTATACTAATTCTTTCTATCAAGAGATGAAATTGGAAACTCATTTATTCTCTAACTATTTACAATTATGTAGCTAAAATATGATCATATTCTTTAGTGTTTAACTAAAATAATAAAGTAATTTTTGATATAGATCCTCCAAATTGGTGATTGATTTGGTTTTCATGTTTTACACCAGACAAATTCCAGACCATCTAGATTCCAAACTAAGCATTGACATTTTGCTACCTCTCACTACTTGATACTCCCCAATAATGGGTCACACATATTACCAAATTATATATGGTATTTTGTAGATTCACCCATACATTTTATGGATTTAATTAATACATTAATTAATACAGACGTTAAATGAAATAATATATGAAATGACTTCTTATTAGGTTTCACTAGTCTACACTATGCTTGAGGACTCCCATTTTATTCTTACAGATTCTAAGTATTTTTTTTATTATTATGAATCTCACTATATTTTTATTTTTTATAGATAAAAATTTTAAAGAATGGATTTTCTATGGATCATGGGATGAAACTCATTATGATAAATAAGGGATTCCATTAACTAGATGGTTTGATTATATATCTGGATGATTGGATGGTCTGAATCTACTTTTACAAGATATATGATTGATATTTTATGCCTTTTCATAACCAAAGTCAATGGTTATTCAACCTATATTCCATTTTTACATAGAAACTGGCTTTAGAGTGACTTTTCTTTTTGATAAAATGGTCCCAATTTCTTGCATCAATTGGGTGATGTTCAAACAACTAATGGTTACCTCAATAGACTTCAGAAATTGAGTGGATAATGTCATGGAAATTCACCTTCCATTTTTAACTATGTGTTAGGTAGTTGGAAGTGGTATCATAGGAAGATTCCCCAATGTGTGGTATAGTCTTTGACCTCAAGTTTGTATGTCATACTCAAATACCTTAAGCCACATATAGTTATCTAATGAAGTATCATCCATGTATATTTCATTAGTGACGTCATCTTCCAGGGAATTGAAATTCCAAGTTGTGATGTCATTCACTGATATAAAACAAAAAATGAATAATTTATCAACATATTATATTAAGTAGATGGAGTTAGAAACTTCATAATAACAATACTAGTCATTTTAATTTTTCATCTTTGTGATCGATGTTTTTAAGGGGCTTATGACTTTTTATACCTTTTACATTTTCCCTTGTCATTACTTTTTCCTTTCCAATATGGGGAATATTGATTCAAATTATAGGTAATCCTAATGTAATCACCTTGAGAAACAAATAATTTTTTTTTTGAGAGGAGGTGATTATTGGATAATTGTGTGTGGGGATATCACTATATTAGATAATAATAATTTTTTTCAAGGTGGTACAATGTTGGAATGAGATACCCTTTTTTGACTAGAACTAAACAAGAATGAAGTTGGGATAAAAATTCCCATATTCATATCGGAAGGGGATATTCTTAAAATAACGCAGCGACAACCTTCTATACTACTCATTCTTGTATTTTGACACGCACTGTGGATGGGGTATCTATTGTTGGAGGCACCCTCATCTTGATTGATATCAGTTGTGGGGTATTAATTGTTTGGAAAGTTTTATCCTAGAAGTCTCTAACCATTTTTAGTTTCGTGCAATTGTCATCATTTGAGAAATTTTATATCTCCATATTAAAATATATTGGGTTTTATAAGAATGAATATTTTTGGATTTTAATATGGAGAAGAGTCTATACAAATAGTGATTATTATATTTACACAATACGTCTTGGATATCCACAAAGGTGATGAAATTACACATAAATTAGGGCTCATAATCTAAGGTACAAGCCAAATTTAATCACTTATGTTATCCTCATCAATGTGAAAAAGTGGTGAGGTGAAATAAAATATAATTTCTCCTCCCCTTGATTCATACATGGGGTAATCATCCTTGATCAATTTTTATATTACTCTAGGTCTTTTTGAGCACATTATTTTTAGTTTTTGATGATATCTATATGATATTGGATCCCACACTATAGAGAGTTATGAAATGTTGATCAATCAATATGACTTATAAAGTTCTTTATTATGTTTTGTGTACTCGACATATATCTTGTTTGAGAAACTAATGGAATAAAAATATATTAGTCTCTTAGATGATGATGTAATTTTTTTTAAATATATTTCATGAAATTTAAATTACTTTGGAGGATGTTTTTTGTTTATTCCAGCAAGTTTGAGTATATAGAAAATATCGAGAAAGTATGAAATTATATAAAGTTGGATTGATCATGTTTGATGAAGTAGAGAATTACCATGAGAGTTTTAGCATACAATATATTGTATTTGTCTAGGACATGTTGGGAATGAGAAATATTAAGTTCATTCTAGATTTCATGGTGAAAGAATGAAATCTATATATAAAAGGGACTGATGAACTTATGCCATGGGATAATCTATTTTAAAGAGGGAAATGGGTTGTTGAATAAGGTATTAGATGTTTTTAAGCTCTTTGTTGATTTTAATGAATCAAAATAGGTATATGGATAGAAAATTAGTATAACACATGTTGTTTTTATTTAAAAATTACAATAATAAGAGGTATTCCCATAATAAGATTTTTGGAAGAATATTTTTGGTAAAAGATAAAGATCAATATAAGGAGATAGAAAAAGACAATGACAAAGACCCAAGAATTTTGGTTAATAAGATTTATAGAAATGAAATGAAATAGGGTGATAGAGTGAGACCGCACTATGGAGGAAACTATTTTAGATATAACCATTCATTATTTTTAATAATAAATAACTTGATGGAAATACCCAAGGATTTATGAAGTGATTCATTCTTGGAGAACCACTACATTGTGGTTATGATGGGTGTACTCTATTGTTAGTGACTTGTCCCTATCTTGGTGTATGAAAAAAAATATTATTTTCTAAGTTAAAATTCAGTATAGTGGTCAACATAGGTTTTCTCTAGAGAAGAGTGCTTAAAAATCAAGATGTTAACTTTAAATTAGAGGAAAAAGTATCCATTTTTGAAATTGTTTTATTTTGAGAACAAGATAATGAAAAAAATGTATGAAATTAAGAAAATGATTGAAAAAAATTGAGAATTCATGTTAATTTAAAAAAATTTATGATTTGGGTGATTAGTTTGGGTTGGTTTTCCAAATTCAATTATATCCTAGTTCTAATTTATTAAACCCTCTTCTAGAAATCCAATTAAAGTGAGATTCCATGATCACTTCCTCTCACTCCCTTAGTCAAATGGTGATGGTGAGAGTAAAACTTTCAAAGATCTTATTTTGGCATACTATACTTCCTTATATAATATTTTTTCAGTGAATATCCTCAATTGACCTAGGAAACACCTGATCAGGTTTGCTTATCCCAAATAATAAATAATATCCACTACCCATCCCACATGTAATGATGATAGTTGAGTAATTAAAAACAAAGCCCTAGTATATTCCATTATATATAAAACATAACCTATAAGCGGGATATAATTATCATTTACCGAAGAAAAAGCCAAAATGGAATCAAAAAATAAAATACGATCAAACTTGAAAATAAAAACCACTATTATAAAATGAAAGAAACTTCATAGAAGAGAGAAAGAATTTTTATTAAATAAAGTTAAAGAACTCAAGAATTTAAAAAGAGAAAATATCCCCTTCCTCAATAACTCATAATTTTGCCCCTACATGTGAAGGGTAACTGAGATGACGTGGGAAAAAAAATACATAACAAAAATAAGAAAAAGGAAAAATAAAAAATTTCTCATCTAGAATCATTCCTCCATGTGTTGGATCATGTTCTGCCAAACATATTGACAAAAGTTTCCAAGGATCATTCTTATAATTTGTTTGAAATTTATTTTTCTCCATAATATGCAAATTTTAAATTATTTGGACTCATATAAAATATGTTATGGTACAATTAATGGTTCACTATTTTTCTATATGAGGACTCCCTAAATCTTACTCTAATTTGGGGAGTTCATTAGCCAAATTAAAGAGAGAATATCAATATAAAATATAATGGGAACATGAGTATTCGAGTCATCTTATATATCCAAATGTAATCACATCATTTTGAAGAAGTTACCATAATTTATACCTCATTTAAAGATGTGGGGTCCATTTTATCATCCAAAATGTTTTTTCAAAATGTTTTTTGGGCCTTTTGAAGTTTGAATTAGCTCTGGGTCCAAAAGAATAAGTTGAATGCCATAAATAAATAAATTTTAAAAAAATTAATTACTCCAATTTGATCAATTTTTAAAAGGTTATTATTGAAATTCCAAAGTGATAAAAATATATTAAAATTATAGAATTAATCAAATGTTAATATTTTGTCCCAAAACATAAATTTTTCATAAAAATAATGGAAATTAGCTCAAATTGTTAAATTTGAAGGGATTAGATCATTGAAATAAAAATTAAAAAAAAATAAAAATATTTTTTCTATTAATTACACCTCAATTAAAACATGGACTTATGGAAAAGTAAACATCGATATAAAATCAAATTAAATTGAAAACCCATTCCCATGAGATCCACCAATTTGACAAAAAGAATCAAATGAAATAATTACACCTAAATAAAATTATTTCAATTTCTCCATCTATTTTATTTAGTATATTTCCACTTAATTTCTCCTAATATTCACATAAGATTCCTACCTCACATAAATTTTCTCTCACCTCACAAATGTCAATTTTAAACAGAGATTTTCTCATCAAAACATATGAAAGAGTCACTATAAGATTTATAAATTTCTATATATACACACCATATTTTAGTCAAGTAATTGGTTTTACTATGAATATTTTTCAGTGTTTTTCTATGGATTTCATTTTTAGGGATTTATATTTCTAAAATTCTCAGGCTGAATGACTTGGGCCTGACTCTTTTTGAAGAAAAATTGCATGATTATAATTTTTACTCAAGTATGGTCTCCTCCTAACTCCCCATAGTAAAACATTAGTTTCAAAAAAATATAAATATTTTTTCCATGTAAATACCATACATTCTACATTTTTCTACATTTTTTAGAGTAACTTCTTCCCAAAATTTTAGGGTTTTCTTAAAAGAATGAGATATGAACAACTTTATTTCTCCTTTGGATGCTCAAGAAAGGAACAAATTATTTTCCTTGAAAGCACTATAAATTCACATATTTCTATAGAATTTATTTTTCATTAGTAAATATATCTCATCATCATTTTATTTTCTGTTAAATGTATCACGAAATGATAGAGAACAACACAAGACAACCCCTACACCCACAAAAGTTCAACTAGATCATGCAATTTCACATCATGGGGAGGTTGGATAGGAAAAATTAGTTTATAATGTGGATAACCTAATATGATGTTCATGGATTCTAAGGGATACAAGGATTAAATTTATTATTCATTATATAATAAAAAGTATTCTCTTGGAAAGTAGGCTTTAAAACCAAATAAATTACTCAATCATTTTAAATACAAGTACCTCAAACCCTAACGTTTTTATATGAATAAATAAAATTATGGTTAAATAAATCATGTTTTATCTCTCTTAAGTAGTGAGTATAATTAAAATAATATGAAAAAATGGTTCATAATCCTCATGTTAAAGTTATTTCAAAGACAAAGACAGTGATTTACATCATGGGATTTAGAAAGTATAGGTATTTTCATGAAATTTCTAATGTTTTGAACTTGAAAAAAAGTCATTTTTAGCATTTATTTAAGCCCAGTTTCATGGGATAATTTGGTTAAATCATCTAAATGGTTTAATTTTTTTTAAATATAATTATTTGAGACAAAAAGTTAAAATATCACCCATAAATTGAAAAAATAACACAATATTTAAAGAACACAATATTTTTGATAAGAAAAAAAAATAAAAAATTGAAAATCCTAAACTATAAAGGATCCATCCCCACACTTAAATGATGTAATGTTTTAAATTAATTTATTTAGATATAACATTTAAGAAAAAGTTTAATTGAATCACAGTATGAAAGTAAGTATAAAGGAGATGTGTGAGTTGAATTATTTGTAGTAAAAAATTGAGCTAATATCTTAAATGATGCTCATGGAAAAACTACATGAATAAAGTAGAGAAGATAAAATAATTTTTTTGAAATAAAATAAAAGTGAATGATAACAAGAAATGAAAAAAATACGGATAAATTTTTGTTGGACCCCCCAAGTGGGCCTTGGGTTTTAACTGCCTCCAGATGGGCAGTTAAAGTTTGTTATCCTGAATCTAATGTTGGATTTATTTTATTTTAGATGATCCACCAGAACTTCTTTTTTATAGAATGATATTATTTATTTATGTTGGGGAATATATATAGAGTATATAAAATCCAACCCCGTGGGAATGGTATACAACTTTCATTGTGGGGGTATCACAAATAATTAGCCATCCTATTTCTTGAAATCTATTTATAGAACCTCTTCTTAATTATATATTGACTGCTTTAGGTATATTTCAAAAATATAATAATCAAAGGGAAAGTGAGAGTATAATTATATTTAAAACAATTAAACATGAATAATCATTATCAAATTCTTCCATTTTGAAGTAAGAAATTTATGTATTAGTTTCCTCAAGAAATGTCATTTTGATATCTTCATGGACTCCCTATAATAAATATTATACTTTTTCTAGGATATACTTTTATTCCTCTTCAAATTCATCTTCATTTATTCTTATTTGTCCTCCAATTAAATACAATTGTTGGACTAATCTAAAAATTTGAAATAAGGGGTGGTAAAACTCAATTTAGTTTCAATAAAATCAGAATGAAAAGAGTTTAAAAAATATTACCTCCATTAATTGAAATGAATTCTATTTATTCTTTAGTGTAAATTTCCTCATGAAGTAGATTGGTAATAGATGAGGTTAGATAATCAGGATGCTCTATTTGAAAAATGAGTGTATAATTCCTTTTAACCACTTATTGTGATTCTAGTTCAGTTTGAGGTACCTTATCCAATGGTACTTAATATTCAGACTTCAATATTTGATAATTGGGTTTTACTTGATTAATAATTTCCATTAGTTCTTGTAGTAAGAGACTTATGAGATGTTCATTCAACATTTTATTGGAAAAAATAGTGAGTTCATCAACCCTTTTAAAGAAGTAATCCTAATTATTATGAACCATTTTTCCATTCACTTGTGAAAAATAAATACTTGAAGAATAATTTCAGTTGGAATATAATGTGTTTTTTTAGTTTTTTTAAATTAATGTAAAGAAAACTATCTATTGAATGTGATAGTTATATTGTTGGAACTAACTACTCGGTAATGATGAAAAGTGTTTACATGTGACTATCATGGTTTGTGGAGAATTTTTTTTCCTAATTTTAAATGTATTATAGCGGTCAACATAAGTTTTCTCAAGAGAGGAGTGAAAAACAATCAAGTTGTAACCTTTAAATTAGAGGGAAAAGCAGCTATTTTTTGAAATTTTTTGGTTTTGAAAACAAACTAGAGGAGTGAAAAAAATAAAGAAATTAAAAAAAATCAAAATATTTTATAGTGGATTTTATTTAAAAATAGTGATATGTGTTGGGTGATCGGGTCAGGGTTAGTTTTCCAAATTCAGTAATATCTTAGTTCTAATTTATCCAATCCTCTTCTACCAAGTCGAATAAATTGTGACTCCACAATCACTTCCACTAACTCCTATGAAAAATGGTGACAGTGAGTTTAAAGCTTTCCAAGATCTTAGTTTGGTATACTATTTTTTCTTATACTAGAGAGATAAAAAAATATTCTCAATTGGATTAGTTAATACCCAATTATGGCTTCTTTATCCAAAATAATCAAGAATATCCATTATCCCTTCCACACGTACTGATGATCATTGAGTAATTCACCACTAATACCTTTTTTGTTCCATCATATATAAACCAAAACATAGTGGGGGGAGATAATGATCATAAAATAAAGAAAAATAAATAACATAATAAAAAAACTAAATATAATCATACTTGATAATAAAAACTACTATTAGAAATTAAAGGAAACTTTGTAGAAGAGAGAAAGAAATGCCATTAAATAAAGGGAAAGAAGTAAAGAATTAAAAATTAAAAAACCTCCCCTTCTATAATCAATCAAAATTTTACCCCATCCATGCTAAGGTTAATATATATAAGAATAGGGAAGAATAAAACATTACAAATATAAGAAAAAAAAAGAGTGAAAATTGGGAATGTAAATTTTTTTCCATCAGAATAATTCCTTTAGAATTGGGCTTCTATTATGCCCTCTAGAAGGATGAAAATCACTAGGAGTCCTTATAAGTTGTTATAAATTGAGTTTCATCTCGAACCCCAAATTTCAAAGACTTTTTTACACATCTAAAATAATCTATGACATAACTAGTGAATCACACTTTTTTTATCTAATGATTCCCTAAATATTCCTCCAATTTGGGGTGCTAAATATCCAAATTAATGAGAGAACATCGCTATGAAATTTAATGTGAACATATATATTAGATCCCTATTTTAAATAAATCTAGAACTACATTATTTGGAGGTTTTTTTCCTGATTTATTCCTATTTGACTAAGGTGGGGTCCATTATGTCTACTAGAAAATATTTTTCAAATTAATTGATTTTTTAGGCATGTGGAATTTCTAATTAGAATTGGGTCCATAAGAATATGTTTAGTCTCGCAAATAATGCAATCCTAAAAAAAATAATCACTTCTATTGGATAAAAATTGAAAAGGTTATGCTCGAAATACCAATGTGATAAAAACATCTTAAAATTATAGAAATAATCCATTTTCATATTTTATACCAAAACACGCCAGAAAAACAAAAATAATGAAAATAAAATGAAATTGTTAATTTTTAAGGGATTATATCATTGAAATAGATGTTAAAAATGATTACAATATTTTCTATATCAGTCATCAGAGATAATGTTATGCTTAGATTTTAAAATGGTTGATGATCAGGGAGATGCAGATTTTTTTTGAAATAGATCTCAGATGATGTGGGCCAAAAAATGAAAATTTTAAATGAGATTATGATTTTCCCAGTCCAAAATGTACATTTTAAATACCATACATATTTTTGGGAGTTGAGTTAGGAAAAAATGAGGACTTTTGGTGTTTTTGAGTTTAGTTTAGGTTGATTTAATTTATTTATAGTGAGAAAACATTATTATTCATCTTTGGAAAAATAAAACATATGGGAAACCTTGAGTGATCTAAAGGAATTAAGAAACAAGACTTTATCCTGGAAATTAGTTCAAGAAATTGAGTTTTCTTGAATTGTAGTGTGAGAATTGTGAAAGATATTAGTTTTAGATAACTTAAAAACATATTATTTTATAGTGTGGAAGAAGATAAAATCTATAAACTACTTGAGAGACTAGATATTTTCTCAATTATTTTTCTTTAGGAATATGTTTCTTTGTTCACTCATTATAGAAAACTAGTTCTTGTAATAGTTGGTTACTACTATTATTGTTAAGGGTTTAATACTATTTCCTTACCCTTGGTTGTTCTTGATAATAAGATATTATCTATATGAGTGTAGGATAAAAACCACCATACCTGAGGTATGTATGCCACATCATTTAGGATGAACCTTATTAAATCTAATGTGTATATAATTTAATTTCTAAACCTTGGGAGTATGAGAGTTCATTTCTTAATCACAGTGAAATAAATTTTATACAAAGAAGAGTTATCAAAATTGGTTGAACCCTGCAAATATTGATCATTAATTCAAATGATCATATACATTGGTATCTTGGCCATAGTTTGATCTTGATGATCACTAATAAAATATTTCTTTGGATAATCAAAATTATATTAAGAATAATTCATATCTTTGAAAAGAAATGATTTCATATATGGAAGGAAATATCGATTCCTTATTTATTATCTCTTGGACTTGGTGTTCTTGAGTTTTAACATCACAGTTTCATGATTTTAGGTGAGGCTTTCTCAAAATCCTTATTGAATAAAAATAATTTTTAAAGTGATAGAAAGGTAAGGAATGAAATATTGTCATCATTATGAGATAATTAGTTAAAAAAAGTTATGTGTTGATAAAATCTCAATGAGATTTTGGAAAATTTTTATAATATTTATTAAGAAGATCAAAGGTAAAGGGAGGAATGTTCCAATTATGGTGTAGTCAGTTTGAATATTTTATAATTCTAGAACATTATTCCATTGATGAGTTTTATTACTAGAGTTAACAAGAATTTTGACACCATTAAAGGATATGTGGAAACACTTTAAGACTCCACAATAATGAAGAAACTCATGAGAATTATTCCGGATAGGTTTTATTCCATGATATTAGATCTTAAAGATATAGACCTTGATAAATTCATAATTGATAAGACACAAATTTCATTTATATCCTATGAGATGAGAATAAGAGATTCTACAAAAATTAAAATTAAGGAGTATGGGGAGATTGAATTTAAAGCCTAAAAACTTTAAAGATTCTAGATGAGAAGTCTAGTAATGATGAAAAAGAAAACATGAAAGGATTTTATGATATTAATAAGCTTTAAAATGGGAAAAAGTAATGTATCATGATAAAATAACTTTTAATATTTTAATTGTGATAAAAATTTCACTTTTCGAAAAAGTTTCCTTTTATATTTAGGAAGATTGATTAAGATGATGAAGAACCCAATGGGTCCTTCAACAAAAGAGAACACTTCAAAATAAATCAGATTCCATAAAAAGGGAAGGATAATATATCATTAAAATTCCTTAAAATAAATTTTCTATCTCTTCAAGAATATTTTTTTGATAGTTTGGAAAATAGTGATGATGAGGATGGTGTAAAATAAATTTCTTTGTGAGTTCTAATGGATTAAAATGAAAGATACAATAAATATTTATAAAATAATACTCAAATTATTAAGGAATTTTCTATATAATATAATGAATCCAGCAGTGAGTACACTATGTGGATTGTGATAAAATTGTTTCTAAATGAGATTAGAAGGATAATATATGAGAATTAACATCTTAGGGTGAAACTTCATAAATTAAAACAAAAAAGATTAAAAAATATGATATATTCAAGGAAGTTGAGAAGATATACCTCTAAAATATTGAGAGAAGAAAGAACATTGATGATAATAATTCTAATATTATCCATATAGATATTTAGTTTCAGAAGTTGAAGGTGGAAATTTCAATAGCTGAGAAGTACATGACAAAAATATAATTTCAATTATAGAAAATATATTCCTGAAATTGATGAAATTCCTAATATATTTACGAAGAAAATAAAGGCAAAAAATTGTTAAAATGGAGATAAAAGCAAAATATTCCATGAAAATTTGGTGAAATAGGGGTTGAATATGAAGGAGAGTCTACTGATGAAATAAATAAATAGAAGATCTAGTTTCTAGGAGAGTCTGTTAAAAAAATTATTTTACCCACAAAAAAGTATGAATATATATAATTTTTTTACACATATAGATGTATAAAAATACTAAAATAAATATCTGTTATATCCAAAATTACTCAAGGAAGATTATAGAAAATAGATTTGGTGAAATCATCGCATCAAAGTCCTAAAACATAGGTTGTACAATGACCTTTATCGAAGAATAATTTTAATCAATGAGGAAGATTTCAAGATTCTTTTTGGAATTATTGCATATTTGGTCTTAATAATTATAGTTTATAGTAAAATATTTCTCTACCAAGATAAACAATATAGTGTTCTACAAGGGGAAGGCCATGATAATAAAATAAAAAAATAGTCTGTAAGTTGAGATTTTTTCTGAAGAAAAAAAGATGTTTTTAGGAGTTAGGATCATGATTGATATGTTATTGATGAGTATCTAATAATTATAAAATATTGTTTGAAAATTAATATTAGGTTAGATGAAATAAAAAATAAGAATAAATCTGGAGAATGAATATATATGTAAGTTTCAAACAAGGCATGAAAAACTAAGAATCCCAAAATGAAGTAGAACGGTTTGTCATCACATTTAAAAGGTCATATAAACAACCCAAAAGGGTTGGAAAGTAAAAATGTGGAGTTGATACCTTTTTTATGACAGATCATTTAAAATAAAATAAATTGGAATAGAAACTTTTTAAAAAAATTCCTCCCAATAATATAAATGTTTTAATGGGCTGAAGCACAACTTAGTGAGTGCATCATAAATTTTTTATGATGGTACATGTATATATGTGGTGACTATATTTAATGAATACACCCTCGGGGGGGGGGGGGGGGGGGGGGTGAGGGTGTGTACTAATCAATATTTTATTACATAACTTATTTACCATTATATTTTTTCCCTTGTTGGATAGAAAAACATTAAATATATTTTCTATTTTTATTGATATCAATTAAAGAAATAAAAAATGAAGAAATTAAATAGCACAAAACATTTAGATTTTAATTGGACAACTAATAATAGGATACATATATGGAGCATGTAATGGTACTGTACCAATGCACTAAAATACATTATTCTCACATTATCTATATACAAGTTTATTCATTATGAATCTATTATAAAGATCAATTCTATAACAAATTTTATGGTTTAATCACTCCTCATCCAATGGGTACCCTCTCTTATTATTATATATACATTATTTCATTGAATTTCATCAATAGTTTATATACATGAGGGTTTACCCATAATCATTAAGAATAAATGAAACTACATACATCATAACTTCAAAATTAATGTGAGTTTGATCTCCACATTACTACACTTCTAATCCACGAAGTATGGATGTGATAAAATCTATAACAAGAGTTGAATCTATATCCTCCAAATCCAATGTTATATGAGAGTGTCCTCATATTTTTGGGATTAACTCTTTGTTATCAAAATAACCACAATAGTGGATAACATATTCCAAATGATGATTATCCCACACCAAAATAATCTTATTATCATCCGGTTTCTTATTCAACAAGCAAATATTGAGGGAATCTAAACATTATGTACATAAGTATTACATCTTATTATATGAATATTCCCTAAATATCATTATGATCCATTCAAGAAACATACAGATTTAATGTCTTTGGAAACTTGGATATATAAATAGATAGTACAAAAATGATCTACACCATAACTCACTATGTTCTTAACAACTATCACCATCCTTAGACATATCATACTTAAACCCATTCTTCATAACCTTGGTAAAAAGAATCATTGTAAGGGGAGATATTATATTCTCAGTAAGTGTAAAAAAGGAAGATATTCATGATAGTTTAAGAATAATATGACTGTAATGGTATGATAACATGAGATTAACATTTTAAAACCAAACCAAGTAATTCATAGATCATAATACAGAGTCAGGGAATATACCAAGGAATATCACAAGACATGAATTAGAAAATAATTAAAGAAAATTTTCCATGAGAGTATAATATTGGCATAATATTATGTCATAAAAGAGTGACATAAATTTTGGAATAATAACAATCATATGAATCTTATGTCAAGGATACCCTACAAGACATTAATCACATGTTAGGCTTGGGATAACAACCCATGTATATACTTTGGGCTTGGTATAACCTCCCATGTACCCTTAATAAGCTTGGGATAACCAACAGTTTACCATTTTTGGGCTTGCGATAACCTCCAATATACCCTTGAGATAATAAAATATTAATCTTTACCAAATGAAATGTAAGGATATAATAGAACCATGCATCATATAATCATAATCCATTCATATGTATGTTTTACAATCATGGAATAATTTTTTATTTAATTTTAACTTAACCCATGGAAAAGAAAATGGTTTTCATCAATATTTAATCATCATAATCATAAACCGTACATGTAAATAATTAGTATGGTATCATAGGATTAAATCCCCAATGAAGTTCAAGTAACATCAAAGGATGTTATCATAGATTAATAATGACTTTAAAATATCACTATAATAATTTCTGAGGAAAATAACATTTTTATTTATAAATCACTTATTTAAAATATAAAAATTTCCAAAATGTTAGGAAAACAATTTTCACTAGAAATAACCCTAGAAACTTGTTATGTAAGTCTCAAAGAAAAGATAAGTAATGATGGTGGGAAAATCAATTCACATAGTGTTTTTTAATAAAATATTACATTCACACCTTTGGTTAAAAGTACCTCATTTTAAGAATGATAAAAATATTCCTTTTAAACCTTTTAATAGAAATTAATAATTGGTTAAAAAATAATTTAATAAATCATAATATAATAATAAAAATATTATTGAAAATATTTCAAATAAAATATAGATGTAGATGAAAAATATTATAGACAAAAGAGAAAAATAAATCCATTTTTCCTGAAAATAATTCTTTGAAAATTTCTAGTACTTATTGAGGGTAAAATGAAATGTAATTTTCTAATTTATAGAAATAAACTTTTTAGAATAGAAAAAAACCTTATTAATTTGATAAAAAGTGTGTTTTAAATACCATTAAATACAAAACATCAAATGAAACATTAAATTCCATGAAAATAGTTATATTCATGATACAACATATCAATAGGGTAATATAATAACCTTATAAAAGAATATAGGTGTATAAAATAACATATGTCCCAAAGAAGATAATTTAGGATGATAAACCCTTTCCACTATGGTATCTTTTGAATCAAATACCTTTGGATGGAATAATTTGAATTTTAGATTTCAATAACATTTATAAATAAGGATAAAAGGTATATAATTTCAAATGGGTAGAATATGAATATCATAAACATAAATAGGTTCATAACACCAACCATGTCTCAATAAAATAATATTGAGACAAAGAACTATTACATAATATTTGACTTGATTCTTAAGTTCGATAAAATCCTATATAATAAATTTATATTTATTATAATTCTATTCCAGAACTCTTTATATAATTATAATATCATATATGATCCAATTATAACATTTCAATACCTATTTGTTAATAATTATTTATCAAAATCCTCTCTTTCGCGTGTTAACTATTTTGTTTTTCGTGTAAGTTTTTATTCAGATGTTATAGTCCTTGCATCATCATAATGGATCAATAATCTCAATTTTTTTAATAAATATATAAATATAATAATATTCATTATTTAAATATCTATATCCATGCATAAAATTAAGAGATATAAGAATTAATTTCATCGTTCATGGATATAATCGTCTGTACATAATCATGAACATTTTTTCATTTTATAATGAAGAGAAGTAAACAATGATAAATAATATTTTATAATTATAAAGACATAATTATATTATAGATATCATATATATTTATTAATAACTTCATTATTTTCATCAATGTGAGACAGTTATAGAAAATAATTCATGTCGCTATGTGGAGGCGGTAGTCCACAGGTAGGCATGAGAAATAATTTCAGTTCTCATTTGCTGAAAAGAAGGAAGGAAATGGTTTTATAGTAAACATAATAAAATCTCATTATAATTATGAAAATATATTCACCATTTTGTTATAGTTATAATTGGTTAATATAAGGTTGATGAAGAAATAAAATTGAAAAATATCGGTTAATATTTATACTTTTTCTTTCGGAGACCTCTATTTCCTTACACCATGAGCCCTGAAAGATTGGTCGTAGAAGAAGAATAGGGGATATATAAATAATTTAAGGAATATAGGAAGGTTTTTGGTTAGGTATTTTACAACCTATATGGCTCACAATTCACGAATAAAGGAGTAGAGGAGGTGCCCATTTATAAGTGAGGAAGAGGACACACATGAAATTACTTAAAGGTTTTTAATATAATTAAGGTATTTCTCAAGTATAATGCTTTAAAATGGAAATATATTTTAATTTTATATAATATATGTTATAAATATATTCAATGAATATGAACTATAATTTTTTTGGCATTCCTACCATCATCTCGAAGTTTATCCCCTGAAAAACCTTTTCTAACCATAACCGTTGATTTTTTTTATCATTTCTACTATTTATTATGAAAAAAATGAAAGTGGATTCATTAAAAAATTTGGAAATTATAATTAATAAAACTTTATAAATTTTATAAAATTAAATTTCTGTAAGTGGAAAAAATTAAATTTAAATAACCATGAAAAATTCATTGAAAACCTGTTTTTTAAAAACTGCATTTTTAAGCATAAAACTAAATTTAATTTCACTAATTTGCAATTTGAAAACAATAAAATGAATGTGAAATATTTTATTTATTATATAATATATAAATTTAATTTAATAAATTAATAATTATTTATTTAATTAATTTATTTTGATAAATAACACATTTCACACATAAAACATTTTTAT
This sequence comes from Viscum album, assembly GCA_963277665.1. Classification (NCBI taxonomy): domain Eukaryota; kingdom Viridiplantae; phylum Streptophyta; class Magnoliopsida; order Santalales; family Viscaceae; genus Viscum; species Viscum album. Next base: position 47,166,763 of record OY728152.1, on the reverse strand, counting down.
AAAAAATTCATTTTAAGCCTAAAAATGTACTTATACCAAAATCAAGTATTATGACAATTCCTATATAGTTAATTAGATTATTTATAACTAATGGATACTTATTTTACTTTAATATATAATTAAAAACATAATTGGTGTTTTAAATTACATTTTTTTTAAAATAAATGATAGTTTTGAAAAAATCAATATTTTCACTATTCAATTAAAAATAATTTTTTTAGAAAAATTCTAAAATTCACCCTCATATAATATTTAAATGATTATTTAATTTTTTTTATTCATTTATTAAAATAAAAATTTATAAAATGGTAGAAATTAATTATAATTTATGTGCAAAAAATGAAATAAAAACCATTTTGAAGAAAGGATATATTTCATGAAAAAAATTACTTCACTGAAATTTGCGTACTTATTTATTGTAATTTAATAAATAAAATGAAAACATTCATACACATTTATAATTTGGTTATTCCTATTCATAATTCCAATTTAACAACCAATTTATAACAGCCACATTTAAATAATAATAATATTATTGTATAACATAACATTATTATTGTTTGGTGTTGCACATTAAGAAATCTTGAAAACATAATATTATTTTAAACTAAAAATTTAGGGTGTTACATTTTCCCAAACATAAATAAATTTAACCCATGAAATTTTTATCTCAGTAATCTAGTGTTTAATATTTGAGAATAACTTTTTTTAAACCCACATCATAAAAATGCATAATAAAACATTGTTCAAAAAGGGGAAGTGGAAAACATAAAGGTTACCTTAAATAACATACAATAGGGTTACCGGATAAGGATAACATTAGTGGGGAGTGAAAATATGTACAGGGTAGGGAAAGATAATTTCCAAATAATAATAGATATTGATAGATAGCATGGTTAACTGAAAGCTAATGAACACAAAACCATATAGAAATAAGGGGTGAAAATGACCATGAATCATTTAAAAATAAAAATAAAAAGGAAAAAATCATTTTCGAGGTCATTTTTTATTATATTTTTGGAATTCTTTTACCATGAAATTTGAGAAAATATACATACTTGATTTATTTAAGTCTATAAAAAACAATTTTATCTTTTGGATGCATGTTTCAATTAGATTCCACCTCTTTTCATCTCATGTCCTAATGATGAATGAACCATATGAATTTTTCATTCTTGAAGCACTAAAATAGACTTCCAATAGATAATAATATCAACAAAAAGATGAAAATTTACTCCTCGCATCTCTATTCAGTTATAAAAAATAAAAATTGACTGGTACATGCTAAGATAACTAATGTGAATAGGCCTTATTTTAAAATATTATTAAAAAATATTGCAATAATAACACCCAATTTTTTAAATAAAATAATTAGGTCACAAAATTTACAAAATCAACTTCACTTTAATCTCCCAACAACATAAATTATCTCATAATTTTACATACCAAACCCATGAATTACTTGATCACATATTCAACTAAAACATTATAACAACCAGAATAACCATAAAACGTTTTTGAAAACATATATTCTTCCAAATATACTATATCCTTATTCTTAGATAAAATCATAAACTATCTAATATGTTCCATAAATCCAAAAATACAGTAAACTTCATCAAAGATAACATAAATCACTTTATCATTAAATCACTAATTAACTTCAAGGTTACTTATATTATCCAATCTAATTTATCAATATCAAAAATCTATTTATCCCAAATGAACACTATTTTCTCTACATAAATCATATATTAGGGACTATATATCCTTTAATCATGTGTTTTTTAAAAAATTTACCTTAACACTAAATCATTTTTCTAGGTTATCAGTACCATTAAACATATACATTAAAATCATTAATGAAAAAATAATGCATAAATATCCTTGGATGTTTCTTGACTCTTCTAACCATAATATCATTGAAAAAACACTTATACAAAATAATTCTCAAATAAAAATACATAAACACTTCAAACATTCCCCCTAAAAAATTGGCATTACATATGCCCTTCCATAGTCTAGGAGATAGACTTTGGATGAGGGAATTGACTATTATAATTCCCAAGTTCATCACACATATGAAACTGAACTATAAATGTTATCTTCGGATATAATTTATTTCAATCTATTGAACTCTTCATTTTTCCTCAATAATTAGTTACTTTAAGCCCTTATTTTCCACAAAAAAACAACATCTCATTCATTTGAGGCATTTCTATGGGATATTCTTACCACATTCATGAAATTTAGAAAGAAAAATATTCTTTGCTATGTGGTCTTCATGAAAATCCATTTTTATCTTTTTTAGTTCACTCAGAAACTCACCAATGTTCACGTTAATAATCATGTATTGAGATAGATCACAAGGAATAATCACAATCTTTCACATTCTATCCCCAATTTATTTTGGTTTATCTTGAGGAAAATCATTACATCGTACATCACAATCATTATTAACTTGATTCCACATGGTTCCATCCATTAACTAGAATAAAAAATCATAGTATGAGCAACAATGATCTTATTGAGAAACCATATAATCACAAAAATAATATATATTATGTCTAAATCATGACACCTTCTTTTCAATCATGGATGAATTAAGTTTAACATAGTTCATCATTAATCATCATATATTCAAATAATTTATAATGGTTTGCAAATAATATGCTAATTAACCCAAGAATACCCCCCAATAGTGTCTTTCTAGGTGTGCAGTCTTAGGCTCACTCATCTTTTACCACTGACAGTCATGTTAATACCCAATATTCCCACTTTAGAGTTGTTACCATTAGGCGCATCTACACCACTACCTCATCCACTTATGTGTATCTAGAATAGTATGTATTTTTAAGGAAATCCACAAATATTACTTTACCATAACATAGGATGCTCTCCTATATATAGTCTTATCTTAAGTGTTCTCACTAAAAATTCGACATCTTAGTTTTCAAAAATAACTAAATATTTCTTTTATACCAACTAAGGAAACCCAAAAATACATATATAAATATTAAATATTTTTAGATGAATATTCCTTAAATATATTTACAATACATGCTAGAACAAAAATGGATTAGTTTCTTCGGAACTTGGTTACATAAAAAACTGATACATAAAATATCTAAATAATCACCCACTAAGTTCTTAAAAAATAGTACACATCTTAAACATATCATACCTAAAACCATTATTCACACCATAGGGAAAATAAAACATAAAAAGGGTGAGTTCAGATACTCAGTAAAGGTAAACAATGGATATATAAACGAATATTTGATCATAACATGAGAGTAAGGGTCTCAGAACATGATATTAAAATTTTAAAAACAAACCTAATAATTCACAGATCATAATAACGAATCATGAAGTAAATCTTGGAAGTTCATAAGATATAAATTATAAAATAATAAAATAATATTATCTATTAAAGCATAAAATGGAATAAGATCATGTTGTAAAAGAGTATAATAAGGTGTGGCATAATCATAATCCTATAACTATTATTTCAAGACTACCCAAAAATACATTCATTACATGTGATGCTGGGTCCAACCACCTATATATATACTTTAGGAATGGGATAACCTCTTACATATCCCATCTAGGATTGGGATAACCACTTGTGCACAATCATTTGGGATTGGTATTTCCTCCCATGTACCTTTGAGCTCAAAAAACATTAATCTTTACCTATTGAAATGGAGGGATATAATGTAACCACCCATCACATAATCAAAATACATTCATATATTTGCAACAAGATCATTGAAACATTTTCTATTTCATCATAGCTTAACCCATGAAAAAGAAAAAAAAATATAAATATTTCATCATCATAATAATAAACCATCCAAATAAATAATAAGTATATTATCCTAGGATCATATCCCTAGGGAGGCATAAGTAACATTAATGGATTCTATGATAGCTGAATAACTACATTAAAATATCACTAAAATATTTCTTGAGGAAAATACCTATTTCATTTTGAAATCAACTATTTAAAATCTATAAATTTACAAAAATATTCAGAAAAAATATCTTTAGAAAGAACAATGGATACTCATTGAGGAATATTCCAAGTAAAAATAATACATGATGGTGGGAAAATCCATTCTTGTAATGTATGTTAAAACAAATATTTTAATCACACATTTGGTAAAAAGTACCTTATTTATAAAATGACAATATTATTCACTTTATAACCTTTTTTATAATTTCAAAATTTATTAAAATGACATAAAAAATAATTTTGTAGTATTTTAAAAATTATTTAAAACATTTTAAATAAAATATGGACATGGACGAAAAAATTCTTGACCAAATAGAAAAAAGGCTAGTTTTCCTTAAAAACATTCCATCAAACATTTTATTTCTTATTGATAGGAAAATTAAATGAAAAATATTAATTTATAGAAATAAATAGAGTATAAGATAATAAATAATATTTTTGAGATATAGATCATATTATTTTATCATCATAAATTTAAGCATAAACAATCTAGGTAAAAAGTGAAATTATAACATAAAACCTTTAATGCTTTGATAAATTTTGGGTCATAAGTCCCATGATAGAAATAAATTCAAACAAAAACTTAAATACCATAAAAATAATGGTATTTATGATAAAAAATATCTATAGGTCTGTAGATATACTTCATAAAATAATATAGGTGTATAATATAAGATAAAAAATTGAGATGATAACCCCTTACCCCTTAAGCAACTGTTGAATCATATCTCCTTGGATGAAATAAATTAAATTGTGCCACTAAATACAAATAATTAATAAATATTCATAATATAAAATTTACAAGGGGAATTATATAAACCTATTAAATCAAAATGGGTTCATAACATCAAACATGACTCAATGAAACAATATTGAGAGTAATCCTTACCTTATGTCTGACTTGATTCATAAGAATTAAAACCTACTATGGAATAAATTTATATTTATTACAAATATATAAAAGAAAAATTTACATTATAATAATATCATAGATTGTTCACTTATAACATTTTTACACCCATTTATTAATAATTATTTACTAAAATCCTCATTTCCAGGTATTAATTGTTTCGTTTTCAGGTATGTTTCAGTCAGATGTTATGGTCCTTGAATCATGTTCATATTTCCATAAACTATAAAATTTTAATCATGATATAAATATCATATATTTTTTTATATAAATTTTTATTATCATCCATAAAAACTAGAGATAGAAAAAATGTTTACACCATTCGTGGATATGTCAGTATGTACCTAGGCATGAACACTATTTTCATTTTATAAAGAAAAGAAGGAATGAAAAATAAATAATATTTTATCATTAAAGAATAATAATAATATCATAAATGTAAAATATATTTATTTAAACCTTAATTATATCCCTCAATATGAGGTGGTGCTGGAAAATGAATCTTATCTTTACATGGAGGTGGTATCCCACATGTATGCACGAACGATAATTTAATTTCTCATTTAATGGAAAGGAGGTGAAAAATGGTTGTGAAATCATCATAATAACATTTCATTATGTTTATTATAATATATTATTACATTTATTATGGTTATAATAGGTTTATAGATGGTGTAATAAGAAATAAAATTGTAAATGCTCAGTGAAGATTTATATATCTTCTTTGAGAGACCTCCTATAGAATACACCTTAATCCTTTAATGATTGGTCTTAGGAGAATACCATGGGAACTTGGAATAAGGTAAGGAATCTTGTAATTTTTTGTAATAGGGGTTAATTAATCTAAAAAGATCAATATTTTTGAATAATTGAGTAGAGGTACTGTCCTTTTATAAGGGAGGGAGATGATAAACGTGGGATCACATAAAAAGATTTTAATATAACTAATTTCTTTTTCTAGTATAATGATTATTAATAGAAAATTATTAAAATTTAATATAGTATATGGTATAAATATATTTAAATAATAATAATAATAAATTTTCTGATTCATTCTTACCCTTATAACTTAGTTCAAACCTCGGTAAATTTGTTTGGAAACAAATGTTCACCATTTTTGTTATTAATTATGAAAAAAATGAATGTTGAATCATTAAATTCATTGGAAATTATAATTAAAAACATGGAATCAGTTTTATAAAAATCAATTTTTATAAGTGAAAAAATTAACTTTAAAATATGTGTGCCAAACACAATGAAAACCCGTTTGTAGAAAAAGACATTTTTAAGCATAAAACTGAATTTACTTTGATTATTTACTGAGTAATAAATATAAAATAAATTTTCAAATATTTTATTGAATATATAATATATTAATACAATTAAAAACAATATAAAAATCTATTTATTTAATTTATTATAATAAAAAACACATTAAACACGTAAAAACTGTTTTATAACAAATGTGTTTTAAGCCCAATAAATGAACTTACAAAAAATTCAACTATAATGTTGATTAATATGTAATTAATTTGACTATGTATTCCCAAATGATACTTATATTAATTTAATATGTAATTAAATAGATTATTGGACGTTTTAATTACTTTATTTAATGATAAGAAAAGTTAGTTTTTTAGAAATCAAAATATTTCATTATTTACTTAAAAATAAATCTTTTCCAAAAAATACCATAAATTTATCCTAATACAATGTTGAAATAGAGATTTAAAAAAATTATATTAATTTTATAATATTAAATGTCTAAAAATTTTAAAAAATAAAATAAAATTTAGACTCAAAAGTTGAAATAAGAAACATTTTTGATGAAAAAATATTTTTGAAGCATAATTGAATTTACTAAAAAATGAGTACACATTTATTATGATTTAATAAATACATTATAACTTTTATACGTAGTTATAATTTGGTTATTCCTATTGATACCAAAAATTTCATGTCCATGTTATAGTAGTCACATTTAAGTAATAATATTTTTATCATATGTTACTATTTTCTTAAAGCTCAATGTTGCTTGTTAAGAAAGGTTTAGAGAATATTATTCATTAAAAATAATTTTTTTTAGGATTTTATTGATATTTCAATTTGTATATATCATCCTCATAAAGCCTTATTACTTAAAAACAATATGTGTTCAGTGGAACTATATTGTTTCTCCCCTCTATTCCTTTTATCTTTTAACTAATATGTCAATGGAATTATCTTCTCATAACAAGATTTTGCAATTTCATTTTTTTTCCAAATCACACATGAGTAGTTTTTATAGTCTCCAAAACTCCAAATTTAATCAATTTATTGGGATTAATTTCATCATTTTATGGATCTATGACTGTTCCATGTCCACATAATTTGTATGGTCTAAATTAATTTTTTAAAATTGACTCAACTACTAAAATCCAAAGCCAAAACTTCGGATTTTAAAATTCCATTTGAATATTCCTTTAAATACTACTATATTCATCTTTATAGTTAAATTATCTAGATTTTAGTGTGTTCCATATTCTTAAACAACTATTTTAGTTCTATATATCCTCTAATATTCATGTTTTAATGTCACTAAATATATAGAAACAATATTTCTATTAAATCATTCAGGATTATTTTCTTGAATTTCTCTTCAAAATATCTCAATGTACAACTCTAAATATAGAAATAATTTATTCCATTTAATCCTCCAAAAATAATTGTTATTATTTATTTAAATTTACTTCATTTTCTCTATAAAAATACCCATTTAAACATTATACATAAATATAAATTTAAATATTCCAAAAAATTCCAATTCTCTATTAAAATTGTCATTGGATATTACAATTAAATCCCATGATTATTTTACCCAACACATCTACAAAAAAACTTAATTTTAACTATCCTGTGTAAGTTTTAAGATAGTTGAGTTAATCTCACATCACCACCTAAAAAATCATGTTATCTTAAAAGTGTTTTGATCCTTTATAATTAATCTTATATGATCCCATTTTTACTCATATGTGTCCTTTAAAACTCTGAGGTTACTCTTACATGGATCTTGGGTACTCTTATATTAATTTGAAAATTTTATCATACAATTAAATAGATTAAAATTACTCTTACATATATTTTAATTAATCTTGCATGAACTTTGAGAAATCCGATTTACTTTTACATACACCCTTTTCGAAAATTCTATTCGTACGCTGCCTTAATAAATGTGGAGCTACTTCAACATAACTTCGGTTTAATCTCACACAACCTATATAGCACCAATTTAATGTTATGAATATATTTATAATTTCATAAATAATATTTCATTTCATCCTTTTAATGAGTTATTGTTACAAAACCTTTTAAACTCAAATTAATTCTTAAAATATAAATTAAACCCTAATTTATTCCTTTATAGCTATTGAAATAAATATATTTAACCTTATACATTTCTATATTTTTTCATATTACTCTCCAACCTCCTCTAAATATCCTAAATCATGATTAAATTCCTTTAAAATCTAGAATACACTTTAAGATTCTCATTAATCTCCATTAAATATTAATTGACATAATATTTCACCTTACACTTCAAACATCTCCATCCATATTCAATTCATGATATTCCAAATCCATAAGTATAAATGGTATGAATCTTTATAGAAATAATTATTAAGGATACCCTCTTATAAACTCATCCTAAAACATAAATTCCATATATTAAATTTGTAGGCTTTATCATGGGATGATTTATTGTTCCCAAGTATTATTTATCACACCCATCTTCATCACTCCACCATTGGGTTAACTAAGAGTGTAAAACTCTTCATCTCTAAAAGCCATTCATCATCTCCCCCAATAATTTTCAATTAACCATTCTACTCTATCATTCCACCTCTATACTCTTATTTATAATTTCATTGCACCCCAAAACTATATATATATAAGATCAAATACATCTTCTTTTATCTCTATGTCCTTCTTCCTTCTTTATACCTTCACATTTTTCTCCTAAATCATCATAAAAAATCGTTCAGAAATCCAACAACCAATGTCTTTGTTGAAAAATAATCCCCATTATATTTTAAAAAAATAATATATGAATCTATATATCATTATTGAAAAAAATTATGTTCCTATATTCCTCTATAATGAAAATAGATTCATTACTCTATAAATAATATGGATTCATGGTCTTCTCTTCACCACCTAAAAATAAAATTTTTATCTTCACTATATTTTTTAAACTTTTCTTTTCATTTCCCCCATTTTTTATAGAATTAAATATGGATATATTCCTCAAATTTAATCCCTCTTATTGAGTTAATTATATGACTAAATTTAAATAAAAAATGTACATCTTTATCATACCATCATTTTCTCCATTTACATCGATCTCGGACAATAATTTTCAGATTTATAAGGTTATTACTCTACCTTTTTCAGGAAAATACTTCACATCCCTTTTCAATAAAACATATTGAAATATAATACTCTAGGTGATATCAAACACTATAAAGTTATCTTTAAAATATGTATTCCCTTTTAACAATGTACAAATCCTTTAATTATTTAAATTTTTTTCATTTACTATTTATTTTATTCTTATCACATGAAATGTAATTTATAATTATTTTTATCTTTTCAAGATCTATAGGCTCCTTAGAATTTTTAAATAACATTTATAACTTTGATTGATATTATTTTTTAGAAATAATTTCCAATTATATTTTTTACTTTGAACCTTTTTACCTATAACTATATTCTTTAATTGATTTTAGCAAGTGAATTTAACACTTGGAAATGAGTTATTGAAAAATACTCTATGGATAATAAGTTAAAACTCTTAAATAGAAATAAGAGTTTATGTAAATAACTTTAGTGATGTACATGTCACTCAATTCCATAAATACCATGCAACGTGAGAAATTTATTTTTTTAAACAATCTTTTAATGAACTCAATCATGCTTACACAAGAATATCAGAAAATAAACCTTAAATAAAAAAGTGTGTGAACCATTCCAATAGTTGTAATAAATTTTTTATACCAAATTAAACAATGAACATACTTTATAGAAATGTTATTTCTCCTCTATAATTTAAGTCAAGTATCCTTTGAATAAAACACATAATCTCCTACAAAGTTATTTTATTCCTAACTCTAATTATGGAAATAATTTCCATTATTGGAATCTATTTTTAATATCTCTTAGTATCTTGAAAGCATAGGTGATAGATTTTGGAAAATCAAACAAATGAATCAAGAACTCCATTAATGTTACTTTTCATTTATCAAGTTATTCTCTATTGGCGACCCCTTTTAACCTTCGATCCATAGATGCCATCCTCCAAAATTCCACATAATAAAGATGATGTCTATACTTGTATGATGAGAAGGAACCTACATGTAAGATATCTCCAAAAGTAAGCATACAAATATCATATTCATGAATTTATATGCTTATATAAAAATAATACAATAATTTATAGAAATCAAAGAAATATAAAAGGAAAAAAAGGAAAAAAACAAGTAATTAAGTGGTTTGGAATAAGTTATACTCCATAGGGGGCACTTTAAAGACTCATTTTAAGAAACAAAATATGATTACAGTAAAACAATATTCCATTGATCAAATTCCTCATACTAGTTTGTAGTTGTACCTAACATGTGAACCTATTCCATTTCCTTTTATAAGTTATATGAAATAAACCACTAAGCCAAAATCATTGATTGAGTTTCACTACCTCAACTGACTCATCTCAGGAATAATATACTATTCTAAAAAATCAATGAGTTAAACCCTATATAAAATTCTGAAAAATCCTCACATAATCATCATAAACATTTATAAACCCTTAAATATATCTATAATTGAATCTTACACAAGTTATTTTTGTATATTAAATTCCATGTTCATAAACCATCAAGTAACATTAGATTATTCGACATCCAAATTCAATAATTTTGATTTTCCCACTTCCAGACTCAGTTGTTTTACTCCACTATCACCATCTAGTTTTGTGAAATTAAATTTGAGAGTTACTCTTTCTATAAGATCCAACACTTATCCCATCTGAACCAAAAAATCTCGCACTTGAGAATCATTTTTAGGATTCACCACCAATTTCTTTCGTCAGCATCCACAAATTCCATCCATTCATAATATTTGTTTATTACTACATGGTTCCCACACTATTCTTCCAATTATTATTGGGAAAAAATCCATCAAGGCATCCTCTCGGTATGTTATGTACGTGTTTGTGTTTGTTGACAATTCCAGATGACCACAAAGGAAGAGGAATGAGGAGCCCGAGACATGGATTGTGTACCACCCCCGGGAAGGGTAAGCAGCCACATACCAAGCAATGGGAACGATACATGGATGCGGTTAGCGAAACTGAAAATGGTTCACGGTGGATAATAGTGTGGAATACAGATGGGTTTGTGAAACCAAAAATGGTTCATAGTGGATAGTAGTGCAATTCTCAGACACACTAAAGTCGGAGTAGGAGGTCGACCATGTAGGATAAAAGGCGGTATACAGAGTGCGAAGGAAAGCAGTTCACAGATGGCATGTGGTTCACATTGGTTGGAATATCGGTTGACAGTAGAGGCCAATTTAAGGATTTAGTCAATCTCGATTTAGATTATTAAGCTGATATCTTTGATTATATAAGAATTGATAATCCCACCGATTACTATGAATATTGAACATTATTAGAGAATACATTTTACTTTGGAAATTCGACAAAGTCTGAAAGTGGTTAACGTTTAAGGTGTTTGTGGGGATTCTTATCCCTCAAATGAAGTCTGGTATGTGGAGGTGGAAGTCCAGTATACGGAATGAGTTATCTTGATACGTGGAGGAGGAATATCTGGTATGCGAGAGGGAGAATTCCGCAAGAGGTACGTGGAGGGGGAGCTATTGTACATGGAGGTGATGGAAATCCGTGAATAGAGAATAGTTTGTCGACAAGAGGGGTTTCGTAGAGGAGGTTCACAGAATCGGTACGCTGTAGCGGTACATGATCTCAAAGGCAGAGGTTGTCCTCAGATGAAGGTAGGTTCACAGAAGTGGTGATGGTACACGAAGTAGGTGTCCCGCATACCAAACTCGGTACTCCATAAGCGGGAGAAGGATGAGGTTCACAATTTTCTCTTGGAAGCTTTCAAATGACTCAATTCAGTTTGCGAAAGTATTTTCTGGTACCTAGCAAAACTCGGGAAGGTGGAATTCATCTATGAGTGAAAACATAACTTCAATAGAGCATCTACCTATAGTTGAGGATTCATAAATTCATGAAAATTAAGGGACCTATATGTCCATAAACCATGTTTGACCTACAAGTCGATAAACGGTGAGTGGATTCCTTTCTAAGAGTAGTGAGAGAAGGAAGAGGAAGAAAATGACCCTTTCCACTGGTAGTGAGCTAGAGAAAGAGGCATAAAGAGTGACCCTTGTTAATGTAATGAGCAGACCCTAAACCTTGTAAAGGCAGTGAGCCTGGGCAAAGAAGATCTAGCCCAAACATTGTACTCATTCTTGGAAGGGAGCCTTAGTGAATTTGGTACATCGGCACATTGCCATTGTATGCTACTTGTACGTAGCCCAGTGAGGGTGAACAAAGTAAAAATTTTTGTGTCATGTGCCTGATTTCATATCTATTCATATATTTCTATGGGAGGAAGAGATAATTGAGTTTTTTCTAACAACAAAACAAGATCCGAACGGTTGAAAGTTTTAATCTGCCATACCCCAATTCACCCCCCTCTCAGGGTATTCGACCTAGTGGACCTAACAATTATCCTATCCTGAAAAAGGTACAACACTACCCTAATATATCTTGGAATATAACCTTGTACATTATTTCTATCAGTTTATGAATACCATCCACCATGCATAGTTCTAAAAAATTTTCTTCCAACAACAACTGGGTAAAGTGTCACTTCAACTAAATATGATTTTTCTATAGTTAAAATTAGATTTTTGGATAAGTGGAGGACACTTTTTAAATCCTAAAATATATTTATAATATCCTTCCTCTTTTAGAGATTCTATAATAACCCATTTAGACAATTAAAATCTTTATTATCTCTTATTTGTGTGAAATAATTTTCTTATGTTGTTTAAACTAAAACCACCACTTTATGTTTAAACACCTGAAAAATAGTTTTTCCACCATAAGTAAACACATATCCAGTAGTTCTCCTCTGAGTGTCGTAATATCCCCAAATTTTTGAATTTGAAAATCCTTGTAGTAGTTTGTTTGTTTAAAATAAAAGGGTAAAATTTCTATCACCTTTGAGATACTAGATAACACACTTAATATCTTCCAATTATTCTATTCTAGTATTAACTGTGATTATGCCAACAAACCCCTCTTTAGGAATAATGTACATCCATATACAAGTCATTGAATACATCAAAATTACAACTACTTATAAAAATGGAAAATTTTCTATACACTATACCACTGCTTCTATTCTAGGATTCTTATACTTACTGAGCTTGAAGTGTTTGGTAAAGGGAGTGTTAAATGGTTTTTCCTTTCTAATTCCAAAAAATTACACCACCTTTGAGATATAGTCAAACTGATTTAGGAATAAAGTTTCATTCATTAATTCCTTTATTATCTATATCTCTAATTTTTTTTCTTAATTAATATACATTATCTCAAAATTTCCAAACAATTTAGTTTTTAGGTAATTTATCATTTCTTTTACCATCCCAATAATAAGAATGCCACCAATATAGATTAGTAAAATGATGAAAATCCCATCACCATACACATTATAATAACACCATTAATATTAATTTCTCCAGATTAACTTATAATCAACCATAAAGGAATATGACATCAAGTTCTAATATATTGGTGCCTACTTCAAAACATAATGTCTCTTATTTATCTTACACACCGCCCTTGGTTCCATTTTATCCATGAAACCCTTTAGTTTCTCCCTATAAATTTTTTTATCTATGTCTCCATGAAGAAATGAATTTTCCACATATAACTTCTTAATATGTAACATTTTTATGGAAACCATACTAAGTATAATTCAAATAGTGTTGTGTTTAATTGATAGGGAAAATATCTTGGAAAAATATGTACATTCCATTTGTTGAAACCCCTTTACAAAAATCCTCACCTTGAATAGAATTCTACCTTGTTTTTTCTTTTTTAGTTATTAAAACCTTTTTTCTAAAGTAATATACTCCCTATAGGTCCTTCCATTAGCTCCTATGTCCCCAAAACTTGATTAGAATTCATCTGATCCATCTTGGATAACACCCACTGAATTGAGACACTTATAATTTCAGCCTCTTTCAAACTTTTAGTTTTTCCACCATCTATGTAAAGAAAATAATTCCGGTTACTTTTATATCTCTACACTCTTTTCCAAATCCTAGAAGATCTTAAAAACTAACAAAATAGATTAGATCCTTCAAGAACTATCAGTTCTAGGAATACACCTTCCAATTATATTCCCTGAGATTCTATAGTCCCAAAGGTTTATAGTACTTCTGATCATAACAAAACCATCAAAACTTAACTATCATTCATATCTCCTCTTAAATAGTACAGTGTTTCCAAAATTGATATACTTCCTAAAATTTCTGGAACATCTATAACTTCTAAACTTCCATTTATTTGAACCCCATCTTGTGATGATTCTCTGATTTCATATATAACTTCTATTTGGTTATGATATTTCCACAATATCTAATTATTAAAGATAAAATCCCATTTTTGAAAAACATCCATAATTTTCATTCCCAGTGCTAAAATTTAAATATTTAATTATCATACCCTAATAAAAAACATAATCAGGGCTTGGTATCTATATTATCCCTTTCCTTAGTATCATCATAAATATAGACTAGAAAACTAAAGTATTTGACATGGGAAATTACAATATTTCTTCTAGATCAATAGATATTTAGAAGTTTCTATCCCAACAGAGAACATAGAGTTTTATTTACCATGTAGGTAGATTAATTCATATCCTATTCCGAAAATTACTTGAAAAAATTTATATTTATCCCATGCTACTTTCCTTTACTATAAAATTCTAATTCATTTTATTTTTATCTCTATTTTTTTTCTAAATTATATCATACAATATTTTGAAACCAAATTACATTCCACCTATAGAACCAATGGAAATCCCTCCTTAAGTTTTCCCCACTGTTATCAAACCACAAACATTTTAGTTTACCTTCGATCTCCTTTTTTCACAATGGATCTCTCTCAGATGATGATTTTAAAAACATTAAACTTTTTCTTGATAAAGAACACCTATAGATTATATCTCTCATCATCTATGAATGTAACATAGTATAGTGAACCTCTATGATAATAATTTTGAGCTAGTCCCCATAAATCTATATAAACTAACTCTAGTTTTTGGTTCTTTAGATTCCTAAAATCCAATTATTACAACACCTTTCACTACTTCATCAAGTTGAAATCTTCACATGTTTTTACTCTATTATTCCACTATTTACAATTCCATTAATATATAGGATTTTAATCCCTTTATCACTTATGTAACCTAGAATTTCATTCTATAACAATATAGAAGTTATCTACCAAACATTCATTGCACCTTAAAAACCTCCATTAATTAAAAATTACCATCTTTCAGTCTTTTGGCCATTATTGTAGAATGACATGTAATTTTCCATGCCCCGCCAATAAAGGTAGAAAAAACATGCATCATCCATCTATTATATTGAAATAAAATATTTCATTAACTTTGATATGTGTTGCATTTTTTTAATTTTTGAAATATTTTGTTCCTTATTTGGATGAAAATATCACCATTTCACACTATCTCGAGAGTTTCATCACCCCAAACATGTACTTTTTTGTATATTACAAACGTTTTTTTGTATACTCTTATCAAATATAGAGTGAAATGAACCTTTAGAGTCTAGGATCTAATAATAAAGTGAACTCTGAAAACTTAGTAATAGACCACTCATATCTCCTAAAAATTATTCCCTGATGAACTTCAAGTATCATATCTTTTATAATTGACTCTTCTCTTGCTGTAATCCTTCATATTATGGAATTTTATACCAAAACAACATTATATTGTACGAACTCTATAAAATATTCCCTGGATTCTAATATTTATTTTTTCCCTTTCCTATAACCCTACTTTATAATAGAATGTCCCATACCTTCTAAATTATAGGAATGTTCAGTAGGTATTTTTATCTCATTCTGTTTTTTCTTCTCATTTAGAATTAGATCTCTAATGTTGATAAAAACTATATCTGTCTTACCACTTGAACTAATTATTGATTAAAATACTTAATTTTCTCTTTATTTTCAAAATCATAATAAACTTCAATAATTATATCATTTTTCTTGAATTTATTGTTTCTATTTTTGATATAAAACTGATTATGAGAAATACCGATAACACGAGTTTTTATAAAATACTAATGGTATGCGGATTTTTTAAAATTCAATGATATTTTAGATTTTTAAATATGAATAGGATATGGTTTCATTAATATGGATATATAAATCATATTATTTACTTTAATCAAAATAAAAATGTGGTTGTGCAAAATATTTTTATCGATAGATATGGAGGGACGCTAATTCTATCAGAATATAAACAAAAATATACTACCGAAGCGATTGTAATTAAATCTAAGATGTATAGAATAAAATCATTAGAGGATTGGTTATAAATAAAAATACACCTTGTGGATTAGAATTGAATAATTAAAACAATATACAATATTAAACAATTCTCTAAGAAATGAAATCATTGAAATTATTCAACTTCTCATTGATTAGTATACACCTTTTAATTTTTGAGTATTTTGATAAAGATTATGACTAAGACGCTTTATTGTAAAATCTTATATAATTTCATATTTTAATAGTTTTTCAAGATAACAGTTGTATTATAAATTTTTTGAGCTACCATTTGTTGTATAATATTTTCTGAGATACTAGTATTTGTAGAGTATTTACTGATCTACCGGCCTTTTTAGTAGATTTTACAAGAAACCAATATTCGTATAATATTTTTTAAGCTACCAATTTTAGTAATAGGGATTCAAAATTTTGTTTGATCAAGAGATTCCTTGTTAAGGAAGTTAGATCCAAGCTTCAGGATTTAAGAAAAGGACACCTTTAAACAATTCTACAGTTGAGGATACCTGGAAAATGGTTTATGTTTCCCCTTACCCTTTGGGTTAAAAGTGCAGTTTTTAATATTACCCTTTTGGAGTTGGTTATTTAATCATACTATATGATTTCTATTTTCATTGTACTATTTATTTTAATTCTATTTGATAAAATTCCATTATTTTATTTTCTATTGTGTTATTACTTAGATCAACAATTTAAATATCGAACAACTTTTTATTATGTATTACTTTTACAATAATATGATTTTTTGTGGGCTAATTAGAATTTTTATTACTAATTTTTAAATACTTAAAGTGGTTTAAAATTTATAGTTTATTTTTAAACTAAAATTCACCCCACCCCATTTATAGTTTTTTTAAAGATACATTCTGATCCTATATTTTTTATCATAGGAGGTTTATATATCTGATACTGAACCTGGTATTTTTTATTTTATTTATCTTTATTATATTTTTATCTTTTGTTTCATTATACCTAACAATGTGCAGTGATTTTTTAGTTTGGAAGGTATAAATTTTGGTACCATTTATAATCTCAATCCAAATAGACCTCCTATTTTTATCTGGAAATAATTATGAATATTTGAAAGGTAGGATGGAAATTGTTTTTATTAACAATGAATTTCATAACAATATTCTACTTACTAGTGATTACAATGTACCAGGGAAAAAATTTTAAAAAAAATTTAGAGAAGAAAAGAATGAATTTTAGATAAAAATAAAAGTAAAAAATTTGTTGTATTTTTTATAAAGAGAAATATATATTGTCAAGTTTCTTCAAGTCAAACAATATTTGGAATTTGGATAAATCTTTAAGTTTATCATTTTAAAACTTCAATAGATATGGAGATAAAAAGATCAATACTAAGAGAAGATTATAATGTTTTTTATTTTATTCATAGTGAATTAGTCACATAGATGCATCAGAGATACATGAATATAGTTAATATACATCATTCTTTTTGTGAAGGATAATTATTAAATGATCAACATGTTGAGAAAGTCATAAATATTTTACCTAAATAGTGGGAATATAAAAGAACTTTTATTTATGATACTAAGCACATCACCAATACTAATATAGAAGATCTAATAAAAATTTAATTAATTTGAGAGTGTTATGAAGAGATAAGTAGAGAAAAAGAATAATAAAAACATAGTTTCTTTTACTTCCACTAGAATTTCAAATATCAGAGATTGTAAACCCATTTCATCCAAAAGAAACTAAAAAATACTTTCAAATTATAGAGATTCAAAACCTACTAAAGGAGAAATTTAAAATATTGAAAATATGATATTCAATAATTTGAACTTTCAAAGAAGTCATAAAAAATAGAGGAAAAAATTATAAGTTTTAAAAGAATGATTCCATTGAAACAACTTACTATGAATGTAGAAAGCTAGGTCATATTTGACCAGATTTTCCGGAGATAAAAAAAGGAAGCAATTATAGAAATTATTCCAAGAATAAAAGTAATAAATTTTTAAAAAAACATGGACACATTGAGTAATAGTGAAGGTGATTCTAATTTTTATTATTCTTTAGAATAAAGTGATAATTGTAGTAGAGTCACTGGATTCTATCCATATTTTTTAAAAAAGGTACATTGGAATACTAACTATTGAAGCTATTACAAATCTATCTTAATGTTCAAATTTTGTATACATACAAATAAGATCATGATGATGGAAATTTATCTTGTTAAGATGATAATTAAAGAGTTCTTAAAACTTATTATAAAATTAAAGATTATATTGATGAGTGTGAAATCATGTATCAAAAGTTATACAGTATATATACTAATGTCAAGGATGATGTTTCTGAATGAAAATCTAATTTTGTAAAGGTAAAAGACAAGCTTCTGGAAATAAGAAAGGAGAACAGAAAGATTATTTCTTGATTTAGATAAGTCAAAATAAAAAGTTGAAAATCTTAGTACTAATATGAAATGAAATGATTTTATACTTGATATTCATCCAAATTCAGATGAATAAAGAAAAAGAATAAGAAATAAAATTCCAAGATTATGAATTTTTCTTAGGAAATGAAACAAATTATTAAATTAAAATTTTAAATTGAATTCCTAAAAAATATACTAACTATGTTTACCACTTTAAGGAATGAGTTTTTGAGAATGTATATTTTTTTCAAACTAAATAGAAATACATCAGATATGAGTAGTAAAATCATAGGAAGTTCATCTGGCCAAACAAATTATTTTGTACCAAATGAATCACCTTTATATACTTTATGTCAATAAGCACATTGGAGGGAAAAAAATTTAGTCAACATAGCTTAATATTCTAGAAAAGATAAAACTTTAATCTCATTAGGACTTACAACCAATAAACAATAGATAAATACTCTAATTTGGGAACTAATTTTTTTTTTGTAGATACTTTTAAACCAAAAGAAGCATATTATATAAAGAGATAAAATTATTATATAAGTCTTTGTGTAATAATTACTAAATACTTATCACTGATTCTTCTTGTAATTATTTATTTCAATTATTTTCAAAACTTTTTAGTTTTGATTCATATATTTAATTTATTATTTTTAATTAGGTGGAGTTTTTGTTGATTACACTTGGATTACTTTTGAACATCACACTTTTAATTTTCTTGGAAACCTAAATTCTAAGTGAAAATAATAATGTATCTATCTTCAAAATTATAATACGGAGAGACTATTAAATTTAAGATAAATTCCAAAAAATTTAGATATTTTTTTAGTTCATCAGTATTTTAGAATAATTATTTTTCTGTTTTTTATTTTTTAATATCATAAAGTATTGAAAATTTAAAAATTTATTATTTATTTGAAATTAAATATAAAATTATATGTTTTTTTGGGAACAAATCTATGTTTTTAGGTCATGATATCGATGGAAACCCTTTATATTTCCTTATACCTTTATAATGAGGTGGACCGAGATTTTGTTGGGCACATTCATTGCATTTGGTAGATAAATTATTGTAGTTTTTCAGACTGTTTTACTCATCTTCAATTTCAATCATGGAATCTTCTAGAGAACTAGTTACAAGAGAGATTTTCAAAGAAAGGCTTATAGATTCAGATGTTTTTGACAAGACTTTTTTATACTAAAACACATAATTGAATTTCATATATGAAGAAAGTTATTTTCAACAATTTAAAGTCATGAAATATATTATAAGTTTTTAATTAGATAATTCTATGGATTGATGAAGTTTTATGAAGAAAATTCAAAAAGGTGACTTTTATTCTCTTTGTTCATATGCTTACACAAACCTTAAAAAGTTTTCTGAATTTCTCTAAGTAAAACTTGAGGGTGAATTCTTGTTTGTTTCTCACAAAAAACTAAAAGTTTATTGAGATTTTATTAAATATGGAACTCATAAGAATTTATTTTTGATAAATGTAAATGTTCACTAAACAACTCATTTATCACTAGAACAAAGAATTTTTTCCAATTGATTATTTATTTTTGAATGTATATAAACTATGATAAATATAACATTAATATTAAATATGTGTATTTACTAGATTTTTTTTGAATTTCAATAAGAATAATATTTCAAAATTAATTTGGTATTATATAGAATCTATTTGTAATGGGCTTGTAAAGATGTAAATTTTCTTATTTGGATGCATTATTTATATATTATTTTCTACGTTCATTAAATAATTTAATACAAAAAACTTATAACATTCTAAAAGTTAGAAAGGAAATCCCATCATTATTGAAAATATCTCAAGGCTAATAATAACATATGAATTTAGAGAGAAAATATTTGTATAAAATTCTTCATTAGTTTCCTCTACGGAAACTCAAAATTAGTTTAAAAGTGAATAAGTCAGAAAAGATATAAATGCTTAAGATAAGATAAAATATTCCAAGGTCTCAAATACTGATAAGTTCGTTAAGAAGAATAATTTAAAATTAGTTGAGAATGTTGAATCTAATAAAGATAAAATCTTCTAAAATAATATTTTAACTATAAGATCATCCATTAAAAAAAGGATCATTACTTCAAATAAACAATTTATAAAAATTAATTATTACTCTTATTGTATTTTGAATGAAAAAGATGACGAATCCAAAAAATAAGAAATTATCACAAGCTTATGGAAAAAATATTAGGCTTGATAATGCTAAGGCTATGACCTTAAGATAATAAATTGATCAAAGTATTTTATAAGATAATTATATGATGAAGCATTCTCTAAAGATGAAGAAATATGAAATTGGAAAATTTATTCAACCATGGGTCATTATCAAAGAATATATTTTCAAAGAACAACATCTAAATAGAAAGTTTCATTTTTAAGGAAAGGGGAATGAAGTTTCTATAGATGTTAATGAAAATTACTCATTGTTTTCTTCATATCATTGATACATTTAAATACTTACTAAGAAATAGTTAGATATAATTTCTCTTGAAAAATAACCATATGAAGATAATAAATCTCATGTTAATCCATCTGATGTTGTCCCTTACCATTATCTTGAATTTTTAGTCTCACCATAAAAACATTTTTCAAAATAAAATGATATTCAAAACTAGTTGAATATATTGATTAAGTACATATAAAGAAATATGTACTTGAAGATATATTTCTTTTATAATCTTATTTTCATACTTCTATAACTGTAACATTATCTAAATAATTTTTTTTGTTAAAAATAAGATTTATTGAAAAACAATTCAAGATCATGAACTGCATCATATTCATATAAAAATACTGTAGATGTTCACAATGTAGATAGAAAATATATCATTGATATTGAAGAAACTTATTTAAAAAAATTTAATGTACTGATTGTTCAACATATTATTTCTAGTGAAAAAGACAATAAAGAGGTGATTTTTAATAGTTCATTTGAATCATGAAATTTTGTTACAACTCAATATTTTGATCAAAATATTGACTTATTTATAATCATGTATAAGAAAATGAATAATAACATTGATATGATTACAAAACTCAGTAAAAGGACAGGGTTTATTTGAAATTAAATGACCCATACCCATAATTCAGATAAACAAAATCAGTTGATAGATTCTATATAAAAAGTAAAGGAGGATCTGAAGCTATCAAAAGACATCAATGATTTTCATGATCATATGATGAGAAACTTTAATAAGTTTATAAAATACCAATTTAAAGAAATCAATTCTATTCATGAGAACACTATTTCCTTACACCAAAATTATGATATTGTCTATGAAAAATATATCATTCTTAAATAATTTTTTAATAATACAAAAAATTAAGGATGATGACATTTATTTAACTATTAATGATTTGAAAAATCTTTCTATAGGTCATAATCAACTAAAAGTGGACCAAAATTACAATTTTGATGAATATAAAAAGAAACTATAAGAACATAATCATAATATTTTTTTAGAATAATTTTTTTTGAGAAGTATCAGTTTTTTAAGCCTTAAGAAGTTATGTTTTCTCAGAATATTTTCAATTTTGACTGGAAATTTAAATTCTAAAATAATACACTAGATGATTAATATAAATATATAAAAAATCTCAAAAACATTATTGAGAACTTAATTCATTTGGAAAGATTTTCAAATTCATGTTTTGTTGTAATCTTTTAACTATAAATAATTTCTTGTAGACTGTTGTATTTTTATAAAATTCTCTTGCGATTTTGTTCCGGAAAATACTTTCATTGAATTTTTACTTCAAAAGAGAAACATTATTTTACTTTTCTTTTGAAAATATCATAGGGGAATAATTTTTAGGAAAAATTCATAAAAAATATTATTACAAACTTTATTATTATTTTTAAAATGCGTCTTTATGGGGGGATAAAATTATTTTATCCAATCTTCATCGATATCTTAGGAATTATTCAAGGAGTGTATTTTAAAATTTTGAAAGTCTTAATTTTTCCCTTTATTTTTTTTCAAAAAGGGTGATATTTTTGAGTAAAAACTTAGTTTTTTTCAATTTTTTGAAAATAAAAATACATATCAATAAGAATATGATTAAAATTGAATTTATTGTTACTATTTGTTCTATAAAATAGATTAATCTAAATACTGAAAAACTAATGTTTTATGAAACTATAATCGCCTTAGGATTTTGAAAATATTATGATCTCAATAATTTCAAAATAAAAATGAGATGTGGTTTCGTTAATCTAGATATATAAATAAAATTTCATACTTTTATCAATAGAAAACTATGGTGGTTTTAAAAACTTTTTCAATATATGCGGAAAGATGCTGAATCCATCAAAAGATTAACAATAATCAAATATTTATTTCATTACAACTGAATCGAATATGTGTGGAATCATACCATTAGTAGATTGTTTATAAATTTAATTGCATTTCTGGTATCATAAGAGAAGAATTGAAAAGATATATAATATTAATGAATACTCTCAGAGTTGAAATCACTTGAAGGCTTTATCTTCTTGTTGACCAGTTTACATCCAAATATGTTTCTTTTCAAGTGTTTTTATATAGATTATGCTTGATAGGTTTCATTATAAGAGATTTTATCATTTATTATTGTAATAGTTTTTTCAAACTATCAATTTTAGTAACGGATTTACTGAGAAATCAATTATTTTAGAAGATTTTCTAAGTTACTAGTCTTTGTAGAAAATTTAAGGAGATACTTGTATTTGAATCATATTTTATAATATATCAATTATAGTATAGGGTATTTACCAATTTAGTTGATAATGGTTTTCCTTGGTGAGGGAGAAATATCTAAGCTTCAAGATTTTAGAAGCAGAAAACTTTTGATAAGTCTATAGTCAAGGATAAAATGAAATAGGTCTATTTTCCCACTTTTTATTTGGTTTAAAAATGTAGTTTTTAATTATATAATTTATGAATTTACTGGTAAATCAAACTCCTTTCTTTTTTAATTTCACCTTTTCTATTTATTTTCATAGTATTTGATACAATTATATTGGTTTATTTTTGATATGTTATTACTTTTATCAGTAATTGAAGTACCGATTTTCATCTTATTACATATTACATTGATATTAATCTAGTTTTTTGATTAATAATTTCCCATAGGGGGTTTCAAATTTTTATTTTATTTTAAAACTACAATTTACCCCCTTTTGTATTCTTTTCCATTCATTAAAATCATATATGAATCACTGTAGTAATATTCTAATCTCATGTTTCTAGGAGTGATGAAAGAAATAATTTTGCCCGCCCCAGATCCATAAACTAATCCTTCATTAATTTAAAATGAATCCAAATAATATTTAAATTATTGGTATAATCCAAAAAATTCTTAACTTGTGACATTTTCATGTCGAATAAACTTTATAATAGAAATGAATTATTCATTGTAGTGGGATTATCATATATATAATTAAGGTTCTTTATCACACCCATAGATTTTTTTTAGGAATTTTTAATTTATCTTTGGTCTCTATATTATTCTCCAGATTTTCTAGGTCTCTAAAATATAAAATAAATGTTATAGGGAGACATAAGGTGGCCTAAAGTTTATGCATTATTATTATAAATTAGGTGCCAAACCCTAAAAAATACGTGTGTCTGGATAGATGCACTAAGAAGCTCACATAGTCAGGTGCATGACCATGCATAAACCCCTAGGAAACCATGTATCCCAAATAATGGCATTGAAGTAATCATGCGGTTAGACACATTTCTTGTGAGATCATATGAACCAAACTATATAGTCTACCCAATTTTGAAAAAATTAATTTCCGAAAATTACCCCTCCCTAATTTTAGCTTTTTACCCCTTATTTCTCCCATTCAACTTCTCAAGCCCTAGGTGAACCTCCTCTCTTCTTAACCTCCCTCTTGTCTCTATTAAATGGGTAATTTGAGCTTTGATCTTTAATCAAACTCCAAGTAAGTTAACCCTATTCATTCTCCATGGTTTCTTCTCCCTTATTTATTGAGTTTCTCTCTCTCCAATGGTTGTGGTACTCTTGAGTGAGTTGAATCAAATGTTTTTTTTTGTTTTTTATTAGTGATGTGTTCTTTATTCTATAGGATATTCTATTGTTTTGTATTATGGTTTTCAACCGGTTGGTGGTGTCTTGAATAATAAAGGTAGGTGGTCTTGTGTTAAGTGATTAATTGGGTATTTAAATGTTCTTTTATCTATTTCGAAATGTTTCTTAGTTATTTATGTGTAAATGGATGATTTAAATGGTTTTGGTGTTTTTATGGCTTGGGAAATGGTTTATCCCAAATTAAAATTGTTTTAAATTTCATGATTTTATATTTATGAGTTGGTTTATGATGAAATTTGGATTGGTATGGTTTGAAAATAGAACAAAGCACTTGGGAACCCTAGGTACATAGAAATAGACTAGAACTAGTAGCTAGGTGAGTCGACATGGCCTCATCCTAATATCACTTGTAAGACTACGATACAACAATAACTAAATAATTTGACATGGATTATTATAGTCATACCTTAGATGTGATCCCTCCAATGTATCATTCATGGGAAGGGATATTTATAGGTTTGTTCATCGAGATATGATGTTCTTAAAACCCCACTAACATAGCTACTTTGTAGTGGTCCATGGTGCTTATGTCATATTGTTACATGTTTTCATGCACTCTGTCATATTTTACTTTTTTTATAATGTTAATGTATTTTTTAAAATCAAATTGTTTACTTTCCTTCAAAACTATAACTTTTATTTATATTATAATGTCTATGAATGAAAAAACTAGTGGGATATTACCAAGAAAGTGGGATCACATCCTATATATACCCAATGAGAATATACATACCTTTTTTTTATTTAGGTAAACATAAGGCATCTTTTGGGGGTGATGGATACTCTTTCTAGTTGATATCTATTTTGGGATATGTTGTGGTGGTGGCTTGGTGGAGGATGGTCCTCTTGTCATGAGGAGGATTATGTTTCACTTATTGGCCCCATCTCTTTTTTTGATCATTTTTTGGTTATAAATGTAATTATTGAATTGAAACCTATATAAAATCTTTAATATAGTTTTTTATGGATGACATACTTTTTGTTTTATGTAAACGATTTATTATTTTTAACTATTATTCATGTGGGTAAATCCTTCCCATAGGAGTAATTCAATGCATATAAACTAGTTTCTAGCCCATGGGGATCAGGAATAATCTTCAATATATTCCGTGGGTCGATCCGAGTGTGAGGTTAGATGGAAGGTTGGTCCTGTTCATGAAAAAATGGTATCAGAGCCAGTTTCACCCTTTTCCATTAGGTCTTTCTATTTGTGAAATTTTTGATAGACATGAACTTGGAATATCATGGCTTGATGTTTTGGTTATGAGTGGTGTGTCATTCCAACACCCATCAGGATAGGCCTTGAGGTTACCATGAGATTTTGGGGATTTGGTTGAACTCTTCCTTAAGGTGCAATGATCAATCTGTAGGTTGGGCATGAGTACTGAGAAAGGGTAGAGTTTTTTGAATTTTTGAATGAGTTTTTTATTTTATTTTTAATTATGCCAGTGTTTTATCATATTTATTTTATTATATGTGGGTTTGTGTGTTTATGGTTCAATATTAATGTTTATTTGACTTTTGTAGTGCCATGGATCCTCAGAGACCTCCTATATAGCCATGGGAGGAGGAAAATTAAATTTTTACATTAAAAGTTGATAAAATATTAATAGTGGTAGTGGTTCTGCCCATTTGATTTCTACATTAGAGAGTGGGATATATCTATACTCAGGATAAGGAATCTGAACTAGGACTAAAAAGGATTAGGCTTAAGAGTTTCTTAATAATAAGTTCCCGTCCTTTTATGGAAGTGCTACCCCCTTGAATTCGGGGATTGAGTGGATAGAATTTAGAGGATCATTGAGTTCCTTAGTAATCCTAAATCTACTAATGTCAAGTTTGTTACATTGTTTTTGTAAGGCCTCAATCACAAGTGGTGGGAGTAGGTGGTTCAAGTATGGTAGATTGAACATTTCAGATAGATGGACTTATATACTATATTCACCTAGAATTAATTTTCCATGACATTGGTCCTCACCAAGGCCTAACAAATATTAGGTCTACATTAGATAGAGTGTTCGGTGTCAGATTATACTAACCACTTCATAGAGCTAATCCAATTTTCTCCAGAGGTAGTTTCCAAAGATAAGATGAAATCATGGTGGTTTGAAATGGGGTTGAGACTAGACATTTGATCATAGTTCTTCTTGTTTTAGTCATAGACCTATGCTGATGTGGTTGATTGATCTCTGATGGTGGATATCGACCAAGATGGTATGTCAAGATTATCTTGTATGCTTCCAGCATTGAGGTAGGGTGGGTTTGGTTCATCTAAAAAGAAGAGGAAGTGTGGGGAGAAAGTGAAGAAGGGTGGTAGTATCTATGGATATGCACCCCAACCACCTTTGTCAGCAACTATAAGTGATAGATCAATTATATACCATTAGTGTGGGATATTTGGGTATGTGTAGTCCACATGTCTAGCCCCACCCAAATTGTGTTATCTCCATGGATAAGTGGTCCATATTCAAAGGTATTATAAAGTTACCTCTTCTTCTCATAATGGTGTAGGATCTATAAATCCAAAGTGTTCAAAAGATCCATCTGATGAATTTTGATCTATGGGATCTTGACTAGGTGGATTTGGTGGAAAGAAAATATCCTAAATTCGGTAGATTCGGCTGAAGGTAGAGACACAAGTTATTAGTTGAACACAATTATAGATAAATATGAATCACTTTTATGTTATGGATCATGCACTGTTTGAATTCAATGCAAGAATTGTGATATTTTTAGGTACCATTCTTGTTTCATAATCAACAGTAATTTATTTTTTTGACATAGGTTCTTATGACTCGTTCAATTCTTCCCACCTTTTGGATTTTCTAAAACTTCCAACTAATCCTATGTATTATGCGATGGAGATGGTTATGCCTCTAAGTAGAAGAAAGGAATTGGGTTTCTGATTCCCATATTGTGTTGTCTCCTTGTCATGGGTGGAGTTGAAATGATATTTACTAATCTCAAAGATGAAAGTATTAGATGTGATCCAAGGGATGTATTAGATGAGGATATTTAATGATCACTCCAATTTATATCATCGATGGGTGACTTTCATTTCCCCTGATGGGAGCGCTTGAGTTTTTTAGGGATAATGGGATCTGCTATCAAGTCAATCTAGACTTCCACTTCTATATCTAGGTAGGAATACTTTCTTGGTGTCTTCCCTATTGCTGTATAATTATGAGGAAGGATTATAGAGTGGGTTTCCTTTTATGGTGAGTGAGTTCCCTGAGCTATTTCTAGATGATTTCCTAGTTTTAAATCATGAATGAGGTGCAGAGTTTACCAAGAATTTGGAGTTAGGGACACAATTGATATATGGTGACCCAAACCTTTATACATATTATTACATAATTTTTAACATGAACATTAATTAGTTACAACCCAATGATGATGGCACCTAGTGTCTTTTGCAAACTAGGTTAAAATACATCAAAGTGAGACTAATATAAAACTTATTAATTTTATTTTTCATAATGATATCCTAAATCTTTTAAATCTCATAAAACTTCATGGGATAACCTTGGAAAGGATAAAGAGTAATCCCATGTGAGTATAACATAAAGAATATAGTATCATCAAATCATGGTAGGATAGGAAATGTGGTGGAAAAATATAACATGAAATAAAAATAAGTCAAGAAAACTACCTAGATAATATCATATGGTGGACAAAGTCCCATAATGGATTATGTTTACTCCTTAATCCTATAAATAGTGCATCATAAGAATAATGATTTACCCAATACATTAGAGCACTATCTGGGAAAACCTATCATAAAATATTCATGATTTATGTGTTCCTTATAAGGAAAATAAATTAGAAGGTATAACATAATATTTACCCATGAATAAAAAATGGGTTGAATAATCTTTCCTCATATTATAATCAATGGAAATTTGTGAACGAAGGCTTTTGAGAAATGAAAAAAGGAATACATTAACCCATAAAAGTAATGAAGAATAATATATGAATATATGTGATAGAATACATAATTTTTATGTAATACCTAAAATAAAAGGTTGTTGTTGATGAAAATTTCCATAAAATATTCCATCGATTTTTTTTGAAAAAAAACACTTTTTACTTAAAAATAATTCTTCAAAAATTAATAAAAAATGCAAAAAATAAAATAAAAAAAATCATTAAAAAAACCATGTAAAATTATAATGTAATCTTCAAATAATTGATTTTTCATGATATATGGTAATTATATACATGTCATATAAGTTAGAAAACATTCCTTTCACACTATTGTAAATTCTTTAAAAAGTCCCTCATTAGGATAATATCAAGAAGATTACTTTAAAAGAAATATGAAAAAGTAAAATATGGGTAAAAAGGCATTTAATAAGTCATTTAGAGAATTTTATAATTCTTGGAAGTATTTATGGATAACCTAGATATGGGAGAAAAATAATTTCTGATCGAAGAGAGAAATGAAGTCATCTTTTTTTAAAAATAAATTATTTCAACTGTTATAAGTACCAAAGAGAGGAAAATACTAATATTACATGAAAATTTCATGAATAAACAAATGATAAGAAAATTATAGTGTTTTATTCAACAATGTTAAAAAAATCCTATAATGTAAATTCAGGAATAAACAATCCCAATTAAAATGGGATTAAAACATAAACCCTCACCGCTTTGGTAACTTTTAAAACATAGATACCTTGGATGAAGTAAATGGATTGTATATTAAAATATCATGAATTATGAAGGATCCAAGATGTAATTAAGAAAGTGTTAGTATATACATCATTAAAATAAATTAGGTGCAAAAATGAACAAGTGTCTAAAAGAAGGAATATTTGAGCACCTCAAGTCAGGACTTTATTGTGTATGTATTTTAACTCTTGTATAATAAAATTATATAAATTATTTGATTCCTTAGGAAACTTTTATAATTTTAATTCCATTTAATTAAAACATTTAATTCATTTATTTTAATTACACATTTAATTACTTAATCAGTAATGTCCATGTTGGGTGTTTTGCAGATGCTTGGTTCATAATTTCGATACTGCATTAGTGTATTGACCATAGTAAAAGGGGAAATTATTCCAAAATACCCAAAATAATAATCATTAAATAATTATCATTTTTATAATTAAATTTTAATTTTAAAAATAACCATTAATTATGGTCATAAAAAACAAACTACTTTACAATCATGGAGACAATGGGTCATACGTATGCATGTGTAACATTTCCATTTTTCAATGAATATGATGGAAAGAAGGTAAGTATTATTTAATCTTTTCAAAATTATGATAATTTCATAAATATAATATTAATTATTTAAATACACTTAAATATATTATACACATGATGTGATAATAAAAAAAATAAATCACGTCACTTCGTGAGGCAGTAGTTTTCCTTATAAATGAATATTGTTATCATATTTCCCTAGATGGTAATGTGATAAAGTACATTATATATAATTTTTAAAGAATTATTAATATTTCATGAATATAATATTTAAAAGTTTAATCCATTATCATATAAATCTATGATAGGTGACGATGGAAAATTAATTACATCGGTTCACGAGGTGGTAGTTCGTCAAACACACTAACGATGGTTTTGTTTCCCAATTCATGTAAGAGAAGATGGGTTTAAGTTATGAAATTAATATAATAAAACCTTAGTATATTGATATAATGATCTTAATATATCACCATGTTTGTTTAATATTTGAAGGAAGTGGAAGTAGAAATAAAATAAGGATGCCCAGCTAAGAATGATACCTCTTCTTCAGACCACCTATTTATGATTATACCTAAAGCCTCCCTAGATTAGATTTATGATCAAACCATGGACTATAGGATATGATGAGGGAATAAAGGAAGATAATTTGGAATGTATTTTCCAATAAAAAGTGATTTATAAAGTTAATGAGTAGATGATAGGGGGCTTCCTTTTATAAGTGGGAGAGAGGATAAATTTGGAATTTTTGAAAAGAAAAAGTTTTACTCATGTTTTACACTTGGAAAAATGAATCATATGATAAAAATATATGATATAATGTCAAAATATTTCTATATAATAGTACTTTGACAACTTTTTATATGATTTTAACCCTTATCTTTTTAGTTTAACTCCTAGTATACTCGTTTTAACCTTAACTGCAATTTTTTTTACTATTTTACAACTAATAATGAAAAGAATAAGTTATACTTATTATATAATATTAATTATTATTATTAAAAATATGGAATCCATTTTTTCAAAATTTAGTTCACATAATTATAAGAATTTAATTTAAAATTAAACCTGCAAATGTGACAAAAAATGGTTTTTAAAAGAATTTTTTTATGAAATGTTTTTATATAAATATTGGAGATGAAATTTATTAAAATAACCAAAATTGTATTAATAAAAAAATATTTTACCTAATTTTATTTTTAAAACATCTTAAAACAAAATGTAACATTGTAAATGATTTAAATTAAAATAATGTTATTAATAAAAACATGTAATTTTCATTATTCATTAATTTTTTTTTAGAAAATGCTAAAAATTCACTGTAAGATAATTTAGACATGTTGATTATATAAATTAATTTCATTTTTTCAAATACATTGACTAAAATCCAAAAAAATTAATTTTAATCTTTTGTTCACAAAAATCAATAAAATCATTTTGTTGAGAAAAAAGTTTTTTCGAAGACTATGATAGCTTTACAAATAATTAAGTACTTATTTATCTATATATTTTCTTTATCCTTATTAATTAATTTTAAAAATATATTTATTTCTATTCATACCAAAAAATTTAATGACTAGGTTATAACAGTCTTTTTTAAATAATAATATTAATAGTATACTGAGGTTTGTTAAAACTTGATGTTTCATATTGTATACGCTATCAACCATAGTGTCCTTTTAAAATATTTTGGCATTACATTTTATCTATTATCTCATATAATATGTCTCCATATAATTTGAAAGAGTTAAAGACACAACTGGATGATTTGTAATCCAATGGGTAAATTCAGCCGAGTGTCTCTCCTTGGGCCATTCTAGTTTTTTTCAAAGGAACATGGTGGATCTCTTCAGTTGTGCATTGAAAATTGAAAGATGGATTGAGTCACTATAAAAAATAAATACCCCTTGATCCATATTTATGACCTCTTTGGCCATATTAAAGGATAATGGTAGTCAACAGGTCGAATGTAGGGTGCTTGACCGAGCTTCAGTTGGTGAGGAGGCCAGGGAGGATCTGTAGGCTAGATGTTTGGGCCATGAAACAGGGAGCATGATTGTGGATTACAATCACAATGGGGCAGGGTGTGGCCCTTCGGTGGAGATTAAGGACCAAAGGATCGGGGATTATGTCGAATTAGTTATAGAAAGTTCTACTACTGAGGATAGGCGCCCCCCTTTGATGGAGTGTCAAACGCATGTCCAGGGACTGGAGAACAACTCAGAGTTTGCTGATGCTGCTTTGAGGGTGCGAGCCAGAGTTAGAAGGGAGAATTCTGGGGGAGGTAAATAGAATGAGAGAGGTCCAGTCGGCCGTTCATTCAGTGATGTAGTTAAAAGTGGGAATTAGATTTTGGCTATAGCTGATGGCCCTCTGTCTGCTACCCCAAGAAGAAGACCAAGGAAGGACTACTCCTTTCTTTTGAGACTGATGCAGAATATATCTTCATCAAAGCGTAACAACGAGGTGACTATGGATTTTAAAAAGGAGAGTTTGGTCAATAAGGCATACCAAGATCAATCTGTTCTTGATCATCTCAAGAGTCGGGTTCAAAGTGGAATTTTTTGGAGGCATCCAGAATGGGAATCGGCCACTGGAGAAGAAGAATCCTTCTTGGGATGCGGAGATGAATCTGGTTATTATGATGTGTAAGTATTTTTGGTTTGTGTTGTTTTCCCTTTTGTGGTTGTAGACTAGGGTACCAGAAACCCTTAAACCAGGTTCTAAAAATGAAAAAAAAAGATTTTCAAAAAAAGGATAATGGCAGTTCTTTAATATCGATTTTTGTTCAATGTATTACAAGGTCTGGGTAAGAGAAATAGATGTTCTTAAGACCACTTTCTAAAGTATAACCATTTTTAATATTTGGTACTTCCATTCAGATTGAAAAAATATCCCATGGTTTTCATTGATTTTATGAAATAGGTGTTCTATTTATATGTCAAATCCTTCTTTGTGGTGTTTTTGGATAAAATTTTGGACAATTTGAGGTCAAATGAGAAGCATGGGTGGAAATTGAGGATTCTTCTCAAAACAATACAAGATCACCATCTTTATTCCAAATTTTCAAAGCGTTGTTTTTGGATTTAGGAAGTGAGGTTTCTAAGGCACATGATCCTTGAACATAGGGTTTAAGTTGACCTAAAAGGTTAAGGATGTGATTTCATGGGAGGGGCCAAGGAATTTCTTCTAGATCATAATTTTTCTAGGAATGACAGGGAATTATAGGTGGTATGTTAGATATATTTCTTGGATTTATTTACTAATTAAACCCCTCACCTAGAAATGGGTGAAGTTCTTATGAAGCCCTAAATGCTAAGTGTATTTTTTGGAGATTAAGTATCAATTTATCACCACCCATTTCTTAGTCTTAACCAATATTAGATAGGGTTATGTGGTCAATTACGATACTTTAGGTACATGTTTGGGTTCTATGCTTATGCTGGATGACCATGTAATAGTGTTTGGATCTCACCAGCTCTGACCACACCAAAAGAAATACCAGATCCTTGACCTTGAGATTAAGAAAATGATTTATGTGCTTAAATCAAAACATCACTATCTTTTAAGGGATATGTTTATGGTCAACTCAATATATAAAATCTTAGGCTATATATTCTCCTAGAAGGATTCAAAAACTGATGAAGTGAAAGTGGATTGATTACCTTCAGGGGTTCAAATTTGACATTTTCTATACCCATTATAATGGAAATATAGTTTTTATTTCTCTAAGTTGGAAGTTTCTAAATCAAGATCTTAAAGAGTCTAGTGACGAGTGGAGTATTATGGGACTCTTCACTCGAATGCACATAGAAGCTAAAGAATATATAGGTGGTATGTTTTTGGATAGAATATAGTTTACACAATCCTTTTTTTAGTTGATTTGGGATGAGCTACAACATGAAAAGTTGTTCTTGTGATATAAAAAGTTTTTAAATATTTTGGAGGTTCTTAGTGAATGGTCATTAACTCCCGAAGGAGTTATCTACTTCAAGGTCTGATCTGTTGTGTTGTTGACTCTATGAAAGGTTGTAATTTGAGAATAACATCAATCTCAATAGGTCATTAATCCCAGTACCACCAAGATTTCCTATGATATACAATTATTATTTTGGTGGACATACATGAGGCTTGATTTGTATGACTTCATATATCAATTTCATACTTGTTATCAGGTCAAATATGAGAACTATAATACTTAAGGCCTGCTTCAACCTCTTCCTATCACTACATAGAAGTGGGATGATGTATCCATGGATTTCATCATATGGTTACCCCATACACCCTAGGGAAGGAATGTGATTTGGATAGTTATTTATTATCTGATCTAATTATCCCATTTTACGTTGATCAAGTGTACCCACAAATTAGCAAGATGGGTAGTTTTTATGTTCAAGAGATTATGGGGTTTCGAGGTGTTTCATATGAAATTGTTACAAACAGGGAGCCCCATTTTACCTTTTTTTTGGGAAGGCCTATAGAAGGAAATTGGTTCCTTGGTAAAGCATAGTAAGATATACCATTCTCAAAAGGATGTCTAGATAGAACAGTCGAACTAGAGCCTAGAATAGATGATTTGTACTTGCGTGTTAGACTTTGTTAGCTCATGGGAACACCATCTTTAATCGGAGTAATTTTATTACAATAAAATTTATCAATCATTCATTAGTATGGATCCCTTAAAATAATTATATAGTCGACCATGTTTGTCTCCTATGTGTTGGATAGAAGTGGTTGAGGCTTCCTTGGTGGGACCAAGAATCATGAAGGAGACAACCAACAATATTCATAAAATTAGGATACATTTGATGGTAGCTAAAATTATCTATAAGAACAATTATAATATTCAATACTAAGATTTGGACTTTTCAGTGGGTGAACAAGTGTTTCTAAAGGAGTCACCTCACTTGGTTCAATGTTTTGTTGGGATGAAAGGGAATCTAATACCATGGTATGTTAGAACCATTGATATTACTAAGAGAATTGGGAAGGTCAAGTCACACTTTGTGTTTCCTTCTTAGTTCCCATTGATTCATTCCATTTTACACATTTCTTATTTGAAGAGGTATAACCTAAACCCTTCTCATGTGTTGAGTTGGGAAGAACTTGATATGGAATTTAATATGTCAGTGATCGAACTGCATGTTCAAATTTTGGATTCTAAGGTGAAAGTGATTTTGAAGAAATATGTTCCACTACTTTATTCTGTGGCATGATGAGAATGATGAGCTTGATATGTAGGAATAGAATTCTTGGGTGGAGGAGTAGTATCCTTAATTATTCTCTAATCAGAATGTGGGTTGACTTTCCAATTGTGGAAAGTATCATGATGGGGATAATTTTCACACCCAAAATATAGTATTTAGATATTTTTAATTTTTTTCTCTCTTTTATTTTATAGATTTTAGAGTTTTTTAAAAATAAAATAAGAGGTTTTGGGGAGATATATAGTGGAACACAATTTTCACATGGTTAGTAGAAATTGCTTACCAACCGCTAAAAATTTTGTATTCTTTTATAGAGTAATTATGAATCTCACACGGTTAGGTTCAATGATGTTAATAATCCCCTAGAAAACCATGTCGCCCATACAGTGGTATTGGAGTTCCAACATGGTTATGCACATGAATTATGAGACTTTTCAGCCCAAACTGTGAAACCTACCCCTGTTGGGACAGAGGAGTCAACATGGTTGTCACATGGTCTAGTAAACTATGTGGCCAAAGGGTGTGGTCTGGCCAGTTTTGAAAATAACAAGTAGTTTCTAAAAATACCCCTCCTTAATTTTAACCATTTTCACCCCTCATATCCCCCATTTTTGTTATACTTTTCTAGGCACACCGCCCCTTTTCTACACCTCCCTCTTTGCTTTGTTCCTTAGGTGATTTGAACTTGGATCTTCAAGGAAACTCCAAGTAAGTTACTTCTATTCATTATCCATGGTTTTTTCTCCATTATTTTTTCAGTTTCCTTCTCACATGTAGTTGTTGAAACCTAATGTGGGTTGTATAGATTTTTTTGATTGGATTTTGATTTTGGTGGTGTGTTATTGATTCCATAGGATTTTATATTATCCTGGACTGTAGTTTTCAACTAGGTGGTGGTGGTTTCAAGAATAAAGGTAAGAAGTTCCATATTGAGAAATTATTTTATTATTTAAATGTTATTGACTATATTTGAAAATGCTTCTAAGTTGTGTTTGTGTGAAAATATGCTTTTTCAATGTTTTTGGTGCTTATAAGGATTTGGAAATGGTTTATACCCTATGATAAAGGTTGTAAATGATATGATCAGATCATGATGAGTTGGTTTATAATGAAATTGGATTAGTATAGTTTGAAAATGGAACAAATCACATGGTAACCCTCGGTACCTCGGTGGGGAAGAATATGACTAGTAGTTAGGAGAGTTAGTTGGGCTTTGACTCGGTCTCACTAGAAAGAGTATGATGCAACACTAACTAAATGAAGTTATATGAAATATTACCATTGGACTTCGGTGTATCCCCTACAAAGGATCGTGCCTGGGAAGGGATCTTTATATGTTTTATAACTAAGATATGATGTTTTGAGAACCCTGATAACCTACCCCATGGTTCTTATGTTATTTTGTTACATTTTTTCAAGTTTTCTTGTATATTTTACTTGTTTTGAAGATCTAAATCATTTCTTCAAACAATAATGTATACTTTACTTTAAAATGGAACTTTATTTGTCTTATAATCACTATTCAAGAAACACCTGATGGGATCCTACTGGGAAACTGAGCTCATAACCTACATATACCCAATTTTTCTATATAGAAAAAGTATTTTATGATTTAGGTAAAGGAATGGCCTCATTTTAGGGTGGTGGATACTCTTTATAGTTAATATAATTTTAGGGATAAGTGATTCTGGTGTAATGGCGTAGGATGGTCCTAATGTAAAAAGGAGGCTTCATTTTCTTACATTGGTCCCATCAATTTTTTTGTTTCTTATTTCTTTTTTGGTTATAAATATAAAAACTGAATTGAAACTTGTGTATACTCCTTGGTAGAGATTATTTTGGATGACATTTTTTATGTTTTATGTAAAATATATATTACTGTTAATTGTTATTCATATAGGAAAATAATAAAAAAAAGTGTTTATTCGATGCCCATACACTAGTTTCCATCCCATGGGAATAAGGAACACCCTTCAGGCCATTCCATGGGTTGGGTCAGGTGTCAGGTTTGATGGAATAATGAGCAATTTCATGACAGTATTCATAATTTTTGAAGTCGTTTTCACTTTAAAACATTTGAAAACTGATATTTATCTTAAAAAACATCTATATAGTGAAAATTGAGTTTGAAACTTAGGTTACCTTTTGGAAACCATAGGTATAATATATCTAGATGCAAGAAGATAAAAATCCTAGCCGCACACTATAAGGACCCAGCCCTAAACATTACATAATCTTTAATTAAGATAACAGTTCACATTGAGGATCTTTTCAGGTTTAGAGATTTAGAGAATTAGGTCATAACATATTCATAACAACTTGAATATTACATGTATACACTTCTTCTCAGTATCCATTTTTTTCCATAAGATAAAAACTCTTTGAAAGAAAGATTCATGTCTACTTCCATGTTTTAGATAGCATGAATTTTCCTTGTCCCCATATACGACCCTATTCCACATTACGTCCTATAAAAAACATTTAAAAAACATGGGATGAGAAAAAAAATCTCAGTAAGGGATACACAAAGAAGGAAAACAATTAGTTTTTCAAAACAACAAGTAAACCATGAATAATTTATCATAAGAAATAATTTTCACCTTTATGAAGTAGTAAATACTCTTCACTGAATAAATGATCATTGCTTACGTTTTATTAACCAAAAGATTACCATAAAATCCATAGAAATCACACATAACATATAAAGGTAACTTGAGACATAAACG
Organism: Viscum album; assembly: GCA_963277665.1. NCBI lineage: Eukaryota > Viridiplantae > Streptophyta > Magnoliopsida > Santalales > Viscaceae > Viscum > Viscum album. Next base: position 47,128,482 of record OY728152.1, on the reverse strand, counting down.
TACTTAAATGGAATAACCATAAGGTCGAATTCTACACATATCACTAAATGGAATATCCATACAACAAACTTCCACAACCAATTCATTGGAGGTTATAATGTAACCACCCATCCTGGTTTATCACAACACAACCCGTCATTTGGTTTATCACGTAACCACCCATCAAATGTCCAAGTACCATTATAAAATCATAACACATAGAATATTGAAAATATAAACATTTCACTAATAACATTTCATTTTCAATAACAAGAAATCATTTAAATATATTTAAATAATCAATCCATTTCAAAAAATATTTCAATACCAAAACACCCAAAAACAGAACAAGGGATTGCTTTCCTTTTAAAAACATTAAGGCTTATAGAGGAATCTAAATAATGATTATGGTGATGGAGAGGTCATTGTCACTACAAACTTCAAAAACATTCCTTTTTTTTATTTATTGAAACACTTCGTAGAAAAAAATATTCCATTTGAATGAAATTAAAAGTCTAAGTGTTTTATTATATACTGTATACAAGAAGTAGGTGTATATTATCAAAACATGACTCAATGAAAGGATATTGAGACGAAGTCCCTTACCTCGTGTCCAACTTGACTAGTTCGTTCTTTAATTTCTTGAATAATAAAATAATGATAATTTCTACATACTTAAGAACATTTTTCAAGCTTATTATTCCTTTTATATCACTTATTACCAATTTATAAACATTATGTAATCATTTAAGTTAATAATGGTCATTTTTGTCGATATTTGGTACTTGAGTCAAGAATGAACTTCTTATAATTACTAGTTGTTCATGTGGTCAATATTACATTACCACTAGAAAGATATCCATGATTTAGATATCATATATATAATATATATTCAGTTTATATATGTATTTATAAAAGTACAAAACATTTGGAGATAAGAAATGAAATGCACCATTCATGGAGAGGGTAAGATGTACGTCTGCATGAATGATACTTCCATTTCTATTTTGTATTTTAATGGAATGAAAACTTAATGATACATAGGTATATTATAAATATAATATAATATATTATGTAATTTCAGTAACTTCTTTCTTTATACATTCCACATATGGCATGAACGAGCTATATCACTTTGTGGGGGTGGTAGTCTGCACTTCCTCAAATGAAATTATCACATTTTCCCATAATGGAAACCATAAAGGTATACTATTAATAAATAATACAGAAGTATAGAGACAATATAAATATAATATATATCACATGTAAATACAATTCCATCTTAATGGCCTCCATAATAGGTGGTAGGATATAATTGAACAATCATCGTTTCGTGAGGCAGTAGTTCGCCGTCCACATAAACAGTAGGTTCTTTACCCATTAGATGGAGGTGTGTGTAAGTGTAGTTCAAATAATTATCATAAAAACAACCTAGTATATTTAGTATACTATTATTTATATAAAATAATATAATAAAAAGATTTTAGGTGGTAGGAGAAGGAAAATAAAACAAAATAACTTAAGAGAAGACGTTACCTTTAAATCGGGTAACTCTCTTTCGTTTGAACCAAAAGGATTTCTGGATGTGCCTTCTGCCTAAGGTAAGGCTTCTAGGTAGAATATGAAGATGTAGGGATCTTAATTGGGTAGAGTTTGGATGAGCCAAGGGGCTTGAGAGGTGTGAGTAATGGGTTAGAAGTGAGGGCTTTCTATAAGGGGAGGTGGGGCTCTTTCAAAAAGTTTGAAAATATTATTTTATTATATAATGATTTTCGGTTTCTAAAGGTCCAAAACTCATTAAAGTTGAATATAAGAAGACTAGAGTTTGAAATAAAATTATCCAATAATAATTGGAAAAGTATTGGATATTTTTTTAATCTGTATAATATTGTTTATTTAAATCATTCATTAATGAGGTAAACATTGCATCGTTATTGTGTCATAAATAATTTTATTTATTTGATGTCTAAAAATTTTAAAAAATACTTTGATGTAGGAAATATTTTTAGATTTCAAATTAATATTTATAGTGTAGGAGTTAACTTATATAACCCCATGTAAAAATTTATTTACTAAAAGATATATGTTTATGTAATTTTTGTCTTTACTTTAAATTAATTAATATAAAGTGTCATTATCACTCTTAAGTGGCTCCATGGGGTCCCAAAATAGACCAAGGATTATCATGGTTGTAAATATATGACCCAATAGGATTAGAACACAGGTTAGGGTAAATTAATATTATTATAATATTATTTTTCTCTTGAATTACCCTATTTACCTTTAACTGCAGTAAATAAAAGTCAAAAGTTACTATTTACTAAAAATGGTTTTCATCTTGTTGAACCAAATTTTACATTCTAATAACAACCATGTATGTTATATTTTTGAAATCCAATTCACAGATGAGGTAAAATTTCATTTAAATTAAAAATTCAGCTTTTTAACTACTACTTAGTGTTTTCACTATTCATCAAAATTTGAAGCTTTTCAGAAAAATACCAAAAATTCAGCCTAAGCTATTTTTGATATTCTGAATTCAAAAATGATGTCTATTTTACCAAATTAAAAACATATAACTTGCATTAATTAATTTAAAATTAATTCCTACTGTCAAATCAAAAAGCGTGTTTTTAAAGAAATAATAACTATCAAAAGATTGACACTTGTTTATATCCAATTTCATAGTGAAATTACATCCAATGACAATCATTGGATTAAATGGTAAAAATAATCAAATTATACTTTAAAAAAAATTAAAAATATGATCTAAAAATAGAAATAAATTAGATTAAAAGGTAGTTTGGAATTAAAATACAGTATTTTTCACTGTTCATTAAAGAAGAATTTTATCAGAAAAATACAAAATAATTAACCAAAGTAAATTTTGATGTCCCGATTCTAAAGAATAATTTTATTTTGTCAAATATTACATATAAAAGTTACAAAAACTATATTTAAAGAGGGTTTTCCATCAAAAGGTGGTAAATCGACATTTTAAAGAATATTAGATTATTTGTGCTTAAAATTAAATTCATTCACATTTTAAGCCTCAATATTTTACTGAATAAATGTAAAAACAGTTAACAAACATATATAGTCATATTTTAGTTAGTTCTATTTATTCCCACCAATACAACGACTAGGCATTAAATACCATTTAAAATAATATTATTTTATTATTTTTCAGTATAACTCAGCATTGTGTGCAACATAAGATTTTAGAGAAACCCATTGTTGTAGATCGGGTACGCCATCGAACATAGAAAACCCTTTAAAGTAAAACTAATATTTTATTAAAAAATATTAATAAATATGGAAATGTATTATTCTTTATTTACCTGGGATGTTACATTCTTTCCCCCTTGTGGAAATTGCATCCTCTCAATTTTATTCATTTATCAAATAAATGGGGGTATTTGTCCCTCATAGAAACACTTTCTCTCTTCGGTCAAGAATCTGGACTGGTTGTTTCTCATAAGATAGATTCACTTCCAATTGAACTACCTCTGGGATCAAAACCTGAGATGGATCTGGAATATACTTTCTCAACATTGAAACTTGAAAAACATTGTGTACCAGAAATAAAATTAGAGGTAAAGCCACTCTGTATGCAACTGATCCAACTTTCTCTAGGATTTCATAAGGTCTAATGAACCTCGGACTCAATATTCCCTTATTACCAAAATGCATCACACTTTTCCATGGAGAAACTTTGAGAAAGACATGATCACCTACCTCAAATGAAATATACTTCCTCCAGTTATCCGCATAACTTTTCTGACTACTTTGAGATATCCTCATGTGCTTCTGAATCAAATGAACTTTTTCTACCATCTCTTCTACCAATTCTGGTCCAATGAACTTACTTTCACCTAATTCATCCAAAAAAACTTGAGTTCGACACCGCTTCCTATATAATCACTCAAATGGAGCCATATGTATACGGGAATGCAAACTGTTATTATAAGAAAATTCAACCAAAGAAAGATGTTGGTCCCAAATTCCCTGGTAATCTAGTGAACAAGCATGTAGCATATCCTCCATGGTATGAATTGTTTGTTCTAAATACCCATCTGATTGAGTATGAAAAGATGTACTAAAATTTAATTCAGTACCCAACAACTTCTGAAGGCCTTTCCAAAAGTTATAAGTAAACCTGGGATCACAATAAGTTACAATGGAGAGAGGAACTCCATGCAACCTGACTATCACTTTAGCATACAACCAAGAAAGTTGATCTAGAGACAAAGTATCTCAAATATGAAGGAAATGAGTATATTTAGTTAATAGATCAATGAAAACTCGGATTACATTATTACCTCAAGATGTCATTGGTAATCCCACAATGAAGTCCATAGATATATTTTCCCATTTCCACTCTGGCACCAGTAAAGACTGAAGCATCCCTTTTAGTAACTATTGATCTGCTTTAATCTATTGAAAAGTCAAACACTACATAGTAAAGTTAGCAATATCTCTTTTCATTCCATCCCATCAGTAATACTCCCAAAGATCTCTATACATCTTACTACCACCAGGATGAACTGAAAACGGAGAAATATGAACTTCACATAATAACTCATTCTTCAACTTTGAATTACAAGGAACACATAATTTCTTCCCAAATCATAAAACACAATCATTATCAATGTTAAATTTAGTAAACTTACCCTTCTGATCCAACTCTACCTTTTTCTATAACTCACTGTTTCCTTTCTGTGTATGCTTTATTACATCTGATAGAGATGATTTCACTAACATCTGAAACAAAACAGAGGAATTTCCTGCACCAAAAACTTCTATACCGAAGTTCATAAAATCAAAAACCAAAGTATCTTGTTCCAAACATAGCATTGTTAATGAAGCATTACATTTTCGACTCAAAGCATTAGACACTTTATTTGCTTTTCTCAGATGGTAATGAATAATGAAATCATAATCCTTGATTAATTCCAACCATCTCCTATATCTCCTGTTTAATTCATTCTGAGTTAATATATACTTCAAACTTATGTGGTTAGTATATATTTCACATTTTACTCAATACTAACGATGACTCCAAAATTTTAAAGCAAAAACAATAGAAACTAATTCCAAATCATGTGTAATGTAATTTAACTCGTGAGGTTTCAACTAACATTAAGCACAATTAATTACCTGATCATTCTGCACAAAGACACATCCAAATATTTTCAAGGAAGCCTCACTTTAGATAACAAACTCACCATTTCCAGATGGTAGTGCCAAAATTGGAGAATTCACCAATCTTCTTTTAAATTCCTGAAAATAATCATCACATTCTTTTGTCCAAATGAACTTAACACCTTTTCAAGTTAACTTAGTCATTAGACTAGATAGGTGGGAAAATTTCTCAACAAACCTCCTGTAATAACCTTCCAAACCATTAAAACTGCATATCTCTGTTATATTTGTGTTTCTTGGCCATTCTTCAACAACTTATATTTTAGCAGGATCAAAAATTATGCCATTTTTTGAAACAATGTGACCAAGGAATGAATTTTTTTTGTAACCAAAACTTACACTTACTGAATTTCACATATAGTTTATTTTATTTTAAGGTTTTAAAGAAAACCCTTAAATTAATTTCATGATCCTCTTTACTTTTAGAATAAACCAAAATATCATCTATTAAAACAACCACAATTTATCACCCAAGTCAATTGATCCATCACTGCAACAAATTGTTCAAATCTGATTCCAACCGTCTTAGGATGCTGATTTGGAAGGCTATTTCCCTTTTCATGCCTTCCCAGTATATCTGTCTTGTTTTCTCGGAGGAAATACATTCTAAACACCGAAATATCTTAGGAGAAGAAACATGGAAATATGTAATTGCAATATCATTTTAATCTTACCATAAATTAATTTATGGACATTAATTTAAAAATATTCTAACTCCTAAAGTTGTCTAAATCGACCTATGATACCAACTATAAGGACCCAGCCTTAAACATTATATAATCTTGAATTAAGTTTATGATTCACATTAAGGATATTTTTAGGTTTAGAGATTTAGAGAATTAGGTCATAATATATACATAACAACTTGAATATTACATGTAGACACTTTTACACAGTATCCATTCTTTTCTATATGATAAAAACTCTTTCAAAAAATATTCATGTCTAGTTCCATATTTTAGACAGCATGGCTTTTCCATGTTCCCATCTTTGACCCTATTCCACTTTATTTCCTGTGAAAGACATTTCAAAAACTTTGGATGAGAAAAAAAAGCTTAGTAAGGGATACATAAATAAGGAAAACAGTTATTTTTTCAAAACAACAAGTAAACCATGAATATTTTATCATAAGAAATACTTTTCACCTTTATTAAGTAGTAAATACTCTTCACTGAATAAAAGATCATTGGTTACCCTTTTGTAACCAAAATATTACCATAAAACCCATAGAATGCACACATAACATATAGAGGTAACTTGATACATAAACATACTTAAATGGAATAACCATACAATCGACTTCCACACATATCACTAAATGGAATAGCCATACGGCCAACTTTCATACTCAATGCATTGGATGTTATAATGTAACCACCCATCTTGTATTATCACAGCACCACCCATCATTTGGTTTATCACATAACCACCCATAAAATTTCCAAGTACCATTATAAAATCATAACACATAGAATATTGAAAATATAAACATTTCACTAATAACATTTCATTTTAAATCACAAGAAATCATTTCAATATATTGAAATAATCAATCCATTTCAAAAACCATTTTCAATACCAAAACACACAAAAATAGAATAAGGGATTTCTTTCCTTTTAAAAACATTAGGGCTTATAGAGGAATCCAAATAACGATTACGACGGCGAAGAGGTCATTGTCACCACAAATGTTAAAAACATTCCTTTTGTCATTTAGTAAAAATCTTAATAGAAAAAAAGATTCCATTTGAATTAAATTAAAATTCTAAGGGTTTTATTATATAACTTATAAAATAAGGAGGTGTATATTATCAAAACATGCATCAATAAAAGGAGATTGAGATGAAGTCCCTTACCTCATGTCCAACTTGACTTGTTCCTTCTTTAATTTGCTAAATAATAAACTAAAGATAATTTATACTTGATTAAGAACATTTTTCAAGTTTATTATTCATTTTATATCAATTATTACTATGTTATAAACATTATGTAATCATTTAAGTTAATAATGGTCTTTTTTCGACATTTGGAACTTGAGTCAAAAATGAACTTCTTTTAATTACAAGTTATAGATGTGGTCAACATTCCATTATCTCCAGAATGATATTCATGATTTAGATATCATATATATCCATTATATATATATATAACATTATATGAAATTTGGAGATAAGAAGTTAAATGAACCGTTCGTGGAGATGGTAAGCCATACGTAAACACGAACGCTACTTCCATTTCTATTTTGTATTTTAATAGAATGAAAACTTAATGATACATAGATATATTAAAATTCTAGTATAATATCATATATAATTTCAGTAACTCCATCCTTTATACATTCCATGTATGGAATGAACGAGTCATCTCACTTTGAGAGGGCAGTAGTCCGCACTTCGTCAAATGAAATTATCACATTTACCCATAATGGAAACCATAATGGTATACTATAAATGAAAAATACAGAAGTATAGAGACAATATAAATATAATATATATCACATGTAAATATAGTGATATCTTAATGGCCACCATAAGAGGTGGTAGGAGATAATTGAATAATCATCGTTTCGTGAGGCAGTAGTTCGCCATCCACAGAAACAATATGTTCTTTACCCATTAGATGGAGGTGTGTTTAAGTGTAGTTAGATTACTTTGTATAAGAACAACATAGTATATTGAGTATACTAGTTCTACAATAAAATAAAGTAATAAAAAGAGTTTAGGGGGTTGGAGAATGAAAATAAAACAAAATAACTTAAGAGAAGACATTAACTTTAAATTGGGTAACTCCCTCTGGTTTGAACCAAAAGGATTTCTCGATGTTCCTTCTGCCTAAGGTAAAGCTTCTAGGGGGAATAGAGGTATTGAGGGATCTTAATTGGGCAGAGTTTGGGAAAGAAAAGTGGCTTGAGAGGTGTGAGTAATGGGTTATAAGCGATTGATTTTTATAAGGGGGAGGTAGGGATCTTTAGGAAAGTTTGAAAATATTATTATATTATATAATGATTTTCGGTTTCTAATGGTCCAAAACTCATTAAAGTTGAAGATAAGATGGATACTGTTCGAAATAAAATCATCCAATAACAATTGGATAGGTTTTGGATATTTTTGTAATCATTATAATCTTATTTCTTTAAATCATTCATTAATGAGGTAAGCACTGCATCATTATTGTGTCATAAATAATTTTGTTTATTTGATTTCAAAAAATTATAAAAATACTATGATGCAGGGAATATTTTTAGATTTCAAATGAATATTTATAGTCAAATATATAACTTATATAACCCCATGTAAAAATTGATTTACTAAAATATATTTGTTTATGTTATTTTTGTCTTTACTTTAAATTAATTAATATAAAGTGTAATTATCACTCTTAAGTGGCTCCATGGGGTCCAAAAATCTACCCATGGATGTCCAGGGTCGGAAATTTATCAACAAATAGGCTTAAGACACATGTTAGGGTAAATTAGTATCATTATAATATTATTTTTACCTTGAATTACCCTATTTACCTTTAACTGTGGTAAATAAAAGTCAAAAGTTAGTACTCAACAAAAAATATTTTCATCTTATTGAGCCACATTTTACTTACTAATAACATCCATTTATGTTGTATTTTTGAAATTCAATTCACAAAAGCAGTAAAATTTCATTTAAATTAAAATGTCATCTTTTTAACTATTACTCATTTTCACTATTCATAAAAATTGATGGTTTTCAGAAAAATACCAAAAATTCAGCCTATGATATATTTGATATTATGAATTACAAAATGATATCTATTTTACCAAATTAAAAACATAGAATTTGGATTAATTAATCTAAAATTAATTCATGCTGTCAAAACAAAAAAGCGTGTTTTTAAAGAAATAATTAATATCAAAAGATTGGCACTTGATTATGTCAAATTTCAATGTGAAATTACTTCCAATGAACAATATTGGATTAAATGGTAAAAATATAATATAATTACACTTTAAAATTAATTAAAAAGATAATTTAACCATATAAATAAATTATATTAAATGGTAGTTTTGAATTAAAATACAGTATTTTTCACTATTCATTAAAAATGAATTTAATCAGAAAAATACCAAAATTTACTGAAAGTAAATTTTGATGTCCATATTCTAATGAAGCATTTTATTTTTTAATATAGAACATATAATAGTGACCAAAACTATATTTAAAGAGGTATCTCTATCAAAATGTGGTAAATCGACCTTTTTAAGAATATTAGACTATTTGTGCTTAAAATTAGATTCCTTCACATTTTAAGCCTCTAACTTTTATTGAATAAATGTAAAAGCATTAAAAAAACATGTATAATAATATTAAAGTTAGTTCTATTAATTCCCACCAATACGAAGGCTAGGAACTAACTACCATTTTAAATAATATTATATTATTATTTTTTAGTATGACTCAATGTTGTGTGCAACATATGATTTCAAAGAAACCCGTTGTTGTGTATCGAGTACACCATTGATCATAACATCCAATTTAAAGTAAAATAAATATTTAATTCAAAAATATTAGTAAATATGAAACTGTATTATTCTTTATTTACATGGGATGTTACACACACCATCATGTAAAAACCAGACAAGAAACTCTAAAATGAAAATAAAATGGATGAAAAAAATCCATGAAACAAAATAAATATTAATTTTGTTAAAACTTAGTCCTACTCCATGAGGGTAACACTCTAAACTCATTTATTAATAAATGGAAGATAATTAATATAAAATAATATTTTATTTGTCCAAATAATCCATATTTTTTATAGAAGTATCTAGAAAGAGGAACCAATTATATCACATTACATAAGTTTCTGGAAACAACCCCATTAATCAAAATCACTGAATAATGGCCATAACCTTAACTGAATTTTCTAGTGAACAATTCCAAATTTCGAAAACTTGGTGAGGTGACCATTATATAAAATTCTAAAATAATATTACAAAACCCTCATTTTCACCAAGAAATACTTACATATATTTATAATTTAGTCTTATACAATTACTTTTCTTTACCACACTTCCACCTTCTAGAATCATCATATAACTTCTGATTATTTTAAATCTAGTCTCACTACTTCTAATTTTCCTACTTCTTAACATTCATATATATCCATTTTCACTCCACCATCACCATTCATTTTCAAAAATTAGAATCCAAAATCACATCCTCCAATAGTTCTAATACTTGGAAGAAAATTGTTTTCCCATGGAAAAACCTAACATCCTCTCCCACGTTTAGGGTCATATAAAACTAGATATGGATACTCCCCACTTGTTCCTATTTGTATTTATATTTATACCACATGAAAAGAATAGATTTAACATTGGAACCAGTTGAAATTATATATTTTTCTATATTAAAACTTCAATTAAGATTGAGCTATATAATTCTTCTCAGGTTTAACAATATATTCCATAAACATATTTCTTACAAATTACAAACCCCTTGGATTGTATCCACCCCTAAAACCTGCATCACTCAAATAATAATTATAAAAATTAAATATATGTGTTGGGAGTTAATCTCAAATCATCCTCAAGTAGATGAATGTGGATATTCATGATAAAAAATACATTTTCTTCTACCCATATTCCATTCCTTATTATTATTTATCCTTAACATGATACTACTTATACAAACTTATTTATAGATTTTTAAATATTTATCTTCCAACTTCTTTTTCTGTTGATTTAAATCTATTGTGAGATCAATCCCAATTTTTCTTATCTCTCCCATTGTTACTTTATTATTACATCCTTCATCCTAATTCCAGAACAATAGTGTTTCATTTTACATAATTTTTTCATTTCATTTATGGTTTATTTTTTGAAACCATTTTTATGATTTGTGCCACTTGAATCACCTTAAACACTTTTATCCTTGGTGATACTTTCCTCATGTGCATATATTTCATTTTTTTTAACATGATAAACTCCATTATTCTTCATCGTATATATTATATTTCATTATTTCCATTAGGGATTATGAATGAACTTATCCAATTGTGCATTATGTAATTTTTATTTCCATTTATCTTCTCTTTATTATAATCTGATGAATCTATTTTTGAATGTATTATATTCCACATCTTTCTGTGCATGAATATAACTTGACACATGTGTTGGGGTCTCCTATTTCCACCTTTTTCTTTTATCATGATACAATTTCTCCCTATTTGTCTATGGTTATCAAAAATTAAACATCTCTGATAAATTCAAACCTCATGCAACATTTCCTTAGTTGATATGTAGTAAAAAATTTACTTCCACCATTGAGAATTTGGGATTCTAGACACACGTCCATGTTCTGTTTTATGATTCCATAATAGAAGATTTTTATAGACAACTTTATTTAATGGATATCTTCACCAAATTTATAAATAACCTTATATTTATCCATTGATGTCAAATTTGAATGATTTATCTCAAAACTTTTTGAGGCTATCATAATAGTGTTATTCATCTTTCTATTTTAGGTTTCAATCCTCATTTAAATATTTTTAATATACTCACCCTTCACATTTAGTTGAGTAGCCATATTAAAAAACTTTGATCCATATTCCATTCAAGATTTTATCCTCTATTTAAGTTATGTTTTGAGAGGGATAATTATTACTTTCATATCCGACTCCATTTTTTGTTTCTTTAATTCTTCTATAAACTCTTCAAAAAAATCACTTGTTCCTTCATTTATGATCCCATTCTTGAAATAAAATCTTCCAAGGATAGGTCTTCCTTCTTTAGTTGTTTTTTTAACAAAAAAATTCTTTTATAAATTCCCAACCTACTCCAAGAATGGTTTTCCATTGATCTAACTTCTTCTATAAGGATTGAATATCTCATTTATAACTACAGGGATATTATCCAGATTTATGATATTATGTAATTGAAACTTCTTCCATGAAATCACTACACAATTCATTTTTTATGGGGTAATATGAATTTAAATACATGACCGCTTATTCTACAACATTATTAGAATTAAAATAGTCAATATAACAAATTGAACATATACCTTAATGGGCATGTTCTTATTCTTAGTAAACTTCTTATTCTTTATATTTTTCTTATTTCCACTTAATAAAAAGATAAATTAATCCTCCATTCACAGTGATATATCCATATTTTGTCTTTTTTTCCCATAAATAAATTTTAATATTTTCTATATCTTGAAGGTCATATCACGTGAGAGATTTCCCTGTATACATAATTATAGAATGATATATCCTTGCATCTCAAATTATTTCACTTAGATTAGTTAAATATGCATATATTAAAATATACTCTGTGATCTACTTTCCATAAGTATATAGGAAAAAAGAATTTCCATATTCAAGACATCATATTTCTCGATATAAAAAATAGGCAATATCAACACAAAATCATTTTTTTATAAAAAAATTGAAAAGTAGATTTCAAAATTTATCCTCAAGTCAAAATTGGGCTTTGATACGACTTATTAGGTACAAGTAAAATGAATACACCCAAAGGGGAGGATGAATCTTTTTGTTCCACTTTTCAATATTTTCTTTGTAAAACCAATTTCCCATCATATATTGTTCCCTTTTTTGAAGGAACACTATTTAATCTCTTTTAATCTCATTATTGGCCTTATTAAGGTAAATCATAAATAAAATAATTATAGTATAAAAGACACAATGATTTTACTTGGTTCACCTATAATAGTATAGGTTAAGGGAACATGAAATAATAAGTGTTCCAATCCACAAAAAATCTAATATTCTCATATTTAGTGGATATAAGTTCATTCATGGTCACTCTATGCCAAGGATATATTCCTTTATAATGTTTTGGGTTTAGTCACACTTCACCCAAGGGGAAATCCATAGTCCCACACACCATGAAATGATTCCCAAAAGGTATTAAATTGTCTACATGAATTATTATTTCTCCATAATAAACATTTAAAATTGAAACTCCTTTCATTATAACTGTATAATTGATGTGAATTTTATTTCCACTTCACTACACTTCTAATCCACCATGGTTAGATGGGATCAAATCCTTCCAAAGAGTTGAATATATATCATCCACTTTACAAATGAGAGTTCCCTATTAATGTAGATATAAACTATATGTCTTCAAAATAATAAAATCATAAACTAACCTCTTCTATATTAATATTATCACACGCTAGAATAATTATTTTGTGATATGTCTTCTTCTTCAATAATCATATATTTCAATGGAAATAAATATTATTATTTATGTCAAATTATATGAAAATATATGTGATCAATGAAACTCTATTATAGAAATCCTCTCTTGTTTTCCACCTTTTAATAGATATATCAATGATTTTTTTCTCTCTCAATGATATTGTATAATGTCATAATTGTTTTTCCAAAACTACAATGAGAATTTTTTAGAGTCTCTAAAAACTAGAACTTTGATCGAAGGATTGGGATCAATTTCATGATTATAATCTCTCCATGATATTTCCATTTATCTATATGATTATTATGGTCTTAATTAGTGTTCTTATAAAATCAACTTCAGAAATATCCACCCAAAATTTCTCATTTTAAAATTCTAGATGAATCTCCATTTAACAATATCTATATTCGTATTTACAATACAAGTATCTAGATTTTGGGGGTAACTATTTTTGATCTACTATTATTATTTTATATATCATATAATCTACATATTTCAATACCCCTAAATTTATGGAACTAATCTGTCAATTAAATCATGATATGTTTTCCTCTTCAACTCAAATATCCCATCCTAAACCTCTAAATATGGAAAAAATTATTCTATTTAATCTTATAGAAATAATGAGTTAGTATATCCTTATATTTCCATGATTTTACCAATGAGAATATAAATTTAAATATTCTACATAAATATCAATTTAATTATTCTTTAAAACCATCCATAGATATTTTATTTTCTTCCTATGATAATTTTATCTAAAAAATTCATAGTGTAGCTCCATAAAAATTCTATTACATGAGTTTTAAAATAGATGAGTTACTCTTAAATTACCGGATGAGTTTTCAAGTTATTCTTAAATGAGTTTTGATCCTTTAAATTTATTATTACATGATCCCATTTTTACTCATAAATGGCCTTTGAAACTCTTAAGTTACTCTTACATAAATCTAGACTACTCTTACCTAAGTTTTCAAACATCATATTTCTCTTAAATAGATCTATATTACTCTTATATCGATCCAAATTACTTTTAAACGACCCTTGATAAATATAATTCACAGTTAAATACCTCTATTACGGAAATTCAAACCATAAGTATCCCTCATAAATATGAGGTTACTCCTATGAAGCTTTATTTTAATCTTACGAAGCTACCTTTGTGTTAAGTTAATATAATACAACCCTATATAAATAAGGAGATAATATTATGTTTCTTTATTTCCCATGAGTTATTTCTATGTAAAAAATTTAAAATCCAATTCACTCTTTCATATGAATAATAGTAATTTATTCAAAGATAATCCTTGAAAAATATATTCTTAATCTTATGAAATTCTATATTTTTCCAGATTTCTCTCCAACCTTCTCCAAATATCTTTAATCATGATCCTCTTAAAGCCATAATATAATTTAGCGAGATCATTAATATTCATTAAACAAATATTGAATCTAAATTTCCCATTTTACATAAAAATTATCATTCTATATGCAATTCCTGACCTTCAAAATCAATATGTATCAATGTTATGCATCATCATACCACAAAGTCTTTGAGGATTACTCTCATGATATTCTAAACTCATCCTAAAACATCAATTACATATATAAAAATTATAGGTATTCTCTCACCATTATATATGGCTCATATGTATGAGTAACCATACAAATTGTTATCACATAACCATTGGGTTAACTAAGAGTTTCATTCTTTTTATCTCTAAAATAATTTCATCACATCCACCAATAATTGACAAAAAACGTTCAAATTTATTATTATAGATCCATAATCCTCATTCTCATTTAATTTCAAATATCAGTCCTCTATATATAAGACTAAATATATTTTCATGTATCTCTATGCCTTTATTTCTTCATTATACATTTATTCTCTATATATCACCATAAATTATGAAAAAATTTGAAAACCAATACCTTGGATTCAATAGTATGCAACTTGAAAATAAATTCTATCATAAAATACTTGATCACATTTTCTAAAATAGAATAATAAATTTGATTAAACATAAGGTGGTGATAAATATTCCTTCCTTAAATAAATAAACAAAAACAATTTAAAAAATATGTGAAAAGGTGAACATGGTTAATAGATACCATAAAGGGGTTGGAATCCAAACTAAATTTTTTTAGAGTTTTTTCACTCTGGTATCTATGGGACCATGAGAAAGAATCAAATAATTAGAGATAGGTATTTCATCAATTTTATTGACAATCTTAATAGAATGATATGCATCATGTTTATATATCATAAATCACAATCTTTAAGTATGTTTAAAAATTTCAGGAAACTAGATAAGAAAAAAATAGGTTATTCGTTAAAAGGGTTGAGATTAAAAAATGGAAGTAAATATGGTAATAAGAAATTGTAAGAATGTATTTATAGAATAACTTTTGGAAAGATTTCTTTAAACCATAAAATACAAAAAAATGGAGTAATTTAAAGGAAAAACATTAATTGATAATGGTGATGTGATTAGAAAATCTATCAAATATGATGTTGATATTGATAAAATCACAACAAAATAGGCTTCAAAAAATGAAGATAATTATGAATTAAATATTAATTATGCATATTATTCTTATTTATGTTATTATGATACAATTTTTAATGACGTTGGAGAAATTTTATTAATGAGAAAGCATGTAGATGAAGGTAAAAAATTATTGTATATCAAAATGAAGTGTTGGAAACTAAAAGGAAAATAAATAAAGCTACTCATACTAGTTTTATTTCAAAGTTTGAACCTAAAATTGTTAATTAATATTTAAATAAAAATTAATGGATTGAATCTATGAATGAATAATTGAACAAAATTGAAAAGAATGAGACATGTGAGATTTTTCCTAGACCTAAATAGAACAATATCACTGAAACCAAATGATTTTCTTTGAAACAAAATTGAATTAAAAGGGAGAGGTTTCTAGAAAAAACAAACTGGTTTGAAAGGAATATTCCTCAAATTGAAGGATTGGAATAATATGAAACAATTTTCCCTATATCTAGTATTTAAACCATCCATATTTATATTAATTAAAGTACAAAGAAACTATAATATTCATCAAATGGATGTAAAATAAATATTCTTTAATGATGAGATGAATGTAGTGGTTTATATTGAGAAACCTGAGTGTTTTTTTCTTGATGATTATGTAAACAAGGTATAAAAATTTAAAATCTTGTCTATGGGATAAATTAGGCCCTAAAATCTTAGTGTTTCAATCTTGATGAGTATAAAAAGAATATTAAATTCAAAAAATTGAAATTTTATGATAAATTGTATAGAAGGAAGACCAATGATGTATCACACAATGTGCTTGTATATTATAATAATATCTTCTCTCAAAGCGATTAAAAAAAATTTGTGATGAGTTTTCAAGACAAATAAACATTATATTTATTATTTCCTTAGTGAAATAAATTTCTTTTTGTGTTTAAAAAATATTCTGAATGTTTCCATGTGTTTATCTCTCAAGAAAAATATATTGTGGAGTTATTGATAAGATTTTGTATGGAAGAGTCAATTGTATTGTCGACACCAATTTTAGTGGTTACAAAATTGAGTAAGGATGAAAATAAATAGGCTATTAATGTGAAATATTTTGGTAAATTGATCAATAGTATCTTTTATTTTACTTCCTTAATGGAATATGTTTCCCTTAGTATCATACTTTATAAAAGGTATATATCTAATCCTAAGGAGTTACACTTGATAAAAGAAATTATAATTCCTTTTTATGTTAATCATACATTTAATTATATATTTTTATATGATAATAAATCAGGTATATAATTGATAGGTTTTAAGGATGTTGACTAGGATGGTCATATTGATGATTATTATCCTACATTTAGAGGAGTATTATTCATAGGTGTAATATTTATAACATGTAATAGTAAGAATAAATCCTTGGTTACTTTAAGCATCACTGACACTGAGTATTCCACTTCATCACAATCAGACACACTAATGATTCAAATTATGTCTCAAATCAAAGACATGCATGTTTATGCTAATTATCCAGTGATTATTGGTTATGATAATCAAATAATGATAAATTTTACATGAATTCAATGGATCATTTAATATCAAAGATAATTAACATCAAATATCATTTCTTGAAGGAGACAGTGGTTGAGGGAACTTCAAAATATAAATCTATTCATTCTAAGGATAAAATTGTGGGTATACTAACAAAAAATTACAAGATAATATTTATAATAATCTATAATAGTGTATGGGTGTGACAAAAATACCCCCACATCACAAAGATATATTTCCGAGACTTTACCCCACTTTTAATCATATATTTTATTATAAAAAGGTGGATATATAGGTTTCGATAGAGGAGCCTATTTATGAATGATCTTTTCTAATCCACTTGTCGATATGAGTGCTGTAAAATATCAAGAAATCAGTGTGAAATGTTTTGTTACTTAATAGTTGGTATTACATATATAATTTTTTTATAGGAAGATTTAATTTCTAATTTATTTGATATGAGTGAAACCTCCCATATTTTAAGAAACATTATCTTTTTCCCAATAAGAGAGAATAAAAATAAAAATTCACATTTTTTAGAAGAAACAATTTAGTAGAAAGTGATACCTATTTGGGAGGAGAATATTTTATAAAAATATTAAATTAAAATGTTGATAATTATTAACAAAAAATATAAAGGCGATAATTTTTTTAAATGGAAGATTATACAATTTTATTTATTATTAATATATTTCTTGAGGTTAAAATTATTTTCAATGATGGTTTATTAAGGAAAATATGTGATGTTGGAAAGTTTTAATTTTTTGAGAAGATTAAGAAACTATGGAATTACTTAGAGTTGGATAAAGCATGTTTGGGGAAAATGAGATTTATCATGTGAATCTCAACAATAATTTTTAGGGAATACTAATAATGAAGGAGATTGAATTTTTTATGGAATTAATGGTGAAATGGTGAAGTGAGATTTTGAGTAATGTAAAATAAGTTTTGAAGCTTATAGTAGTCTCTGCTGAAGAAAACAATGAAGTTTTCTCTGATATTGGAATATCACATGGTTTTTTGAGTAAGAAAATTATAATAAGAGATAGGATTCACACTTTGGTAATTAAATAAGTTATTTTAATTTAAAATATTAAGATTATTATATGGATCTATACATATAACATTCAGATGATAAAATCATTTTAGTTATTGATATTTTTTCCAATTTAGTGGAACGTGGAGATGGAGTGTGGATACACCATAGAAGATCCAAAATATTTATTGATTTTAATTTATTTGAAGAGAAAACAACATGAATCTATGGAACATAGTGTCTATAAGAGTGTATTTATTATATAACCACTACATAATTTTTAGGAATATGTTAGGAAGTGATCAAACAAGAGAAAACTATTCATGAAGTTTGTAGTGAATGAAAATTATGGAAATGTAGAGTGGTTATTCCTTGAAACATGGCTTATATTGATCCAAAAATGGTATTTTTTAATGATATTATGTCTTTTCAAGTCTAAAAATGGAATTTCAAATACCATACATGTTTTAGTGAATCATATTCTGAAAAAAGGTAATTATATTGTTTTTAAAATTCAGTTGAAGTGGATCAAATTTTATATATGCGGATATAATTTATTAGAAAGTTTTGTCTATATAAGAAATAATGGGGAACCTAGAGTGATATAATAGAGTAAACAAAATTCTTGATCCACGAAATTTTTTCAAGTGGGTGAGTTCTTTTGGATATTAGTGTGAAAAATGAGAAATAGATTATTTCGGGATATCCTAAAATGAGATTATAATATAACATGTTAGAAATTCATATCTATAAATTAATTAAAAGAATCAATAATTTCTTGGTGATCATTGTGTAAGAATATCTTTCTTTGTTAACTCATTATATAAAGTTTTTGGATCTAATAACTAGTTGGTTAAATAATTATTAAGGGTTCATGGATATTTCCCTAAATAGGTTATTCAAGAAAACAAGTAATTAACCATGTATGTGTGAGATACAAACCACTATACATTAGGGATGTTTTCAACCTCATTGGGTATTAACCTCTTTAAATAAAATATAATCAATATATACTTTCTAAAACATTTGAGCTTGAGAGGACATCTCTTAATTGTACTGGGAGAAATTCTATTTTAAGAAGAAATGTTTTTAACACTGATTCACCCACATTCTCAATATTAATCATTCATTAAAATGATCCTTACAAATCATTGTTTATAAATAAAATATTATTTAGTGGCACTTGGAAAGTTAAGTGAATAAAAATCCCTATATTTTATGGGTTATGTTTCAGCTTAAAACCATGTTAAAGAGAATATACTTCTTGAAAAACAATTCTTGTAGTTTTTAGTCATAAAAGAAAGACCATACATGAAATTTATGGTGTAAATCCATATATAAAGGACATGATGATTTCCTAAAAAATATTATTTATAATTTTATACTATAAAATATGGTATGAAACTCATTATTGAGAAGAGAGCCTTTTGGTTTAAGTTAAAAATAAAGGGAAATCAATGTATTTTTTTGTTGGGTAGGAAAATTGTAAATAAAAAAGTTTATAGTCTATGGAGATGAACAATAAAATTTTGTTTTTGGTCATAAAAAGAGGACCATATGTGGGTATTATATTAAAATAGCCTAGGGTTTGGGTATTGGTGATGAACATGTTTAAGATATATTAAATTCATATAGGATAGATCTAACACACAATAATATTAAAAAAATGTAACCCTTGAGGCCAAGTGGCCCTATGAAGAAGAAGGTATGAATATAAAGGGGTTTGAAAAGGTAAATCCCTTATTAAAACATACACCAAAGTGTCAAAACTTTTATTAAGTTAAACATTTTGGATAGTAATATCGTTTTGATTAAATAGACCCTGTTTCATGATGGTCAGTTACCTCAGTGAAATTTAGCGTCATAAATGTGCGAGAGATTTCATCAAACTTATATCCACCTGGTGGTGGTATAGATATGATGTATCTCATAAAACCTGACTAGAAATTGGTTCTTCATACAAACATTAGTTTATGTTTGAAGGATTTAACCTTCATATAATTCTCTATATAGAATTACCAAGCAATAAAACTTTTGATAAAATCTTATTACTTCCCCATAGGTTTTGATTTAAAATTCACTAGTAAAAGATCATCATTTTTTATTTTGTATTTCATAAAGTAATTGTTTTATTAGACTCAAATACAATATCTCTTTTAGTGTATAATATGGATATTCCTCCATAAAATAGTATTTAATCATTTTATTTATTAACAATATTTAAAAATTATCTATTATCAGATCATTTTACACATAAAGGTTAGTTTTCTGTGATTATAATTTGGTGAACTTTACATCATGAATTCCAAATAATCCAAAATTATTATTATTCTTAATAATAATGCATTGTAATATTTAATAAACTTATAACATGTTTGGGTAATATCAAAAAGGAATGTAGGATAAAGAAATTGGAAAGATTTTGGAGTAGTTATGGGTGAGAAATTTCATTATTTTGGTAAGTTAGTTACATTACATAAAATTAGTGGGTGATGTATGGCAATGGAATAGAGGCACCCTATGATTTTAAGAAAGAACTATAATTACCTATGGATCCTTATAATGGGAATTTATATTATCAACATTGTATCATTATTAGTATGAGATTCTTGCATCACATAATATAAGGTTATAATGATCGGTTGTGTTATGCATTTATTTGATTGATTATCATTGGATTTTAGTTAGTAATAATATAAATATACATTTTTCCCTTAGGATGAAATTTATTGTTTGTTTAGAGTTATACAATCTAAATTTTAGAATTATATGGTAGAGGAAGAGTGGGTGTAGGAGGAATGCACTGTTATTCTTTAAGGAGTATATCCAATACCTATCGATATGTAGATAGTTAATTTTAAATATTTTAAAATATATAAATTTCTAAATTATATGGCCTATTTTTTTAATGTCGGGTAACTAAAAGAAGTGGAGACAACATTCAATAATATTCAGTTAATTTAGGATCATTATATTTATTTTGATAATCCTATTGTGATGAGTCGCTTGATGGTGGTTAATATAATTCTTGGGAGATCATGATCTTACCATGATTACATAGATTGAATTCTGAGAGGATTTTTTATCTACTACTCATCCTTTTGAGTGTCTATAAATAAATAAACACTAAAGATCAATCCCTCACATGATGATATAAACCACATCATGGTTTGTATTAGTGTAATTCCTAAAATATTGAGGGACACTACCTCATGGTTTAGTGCAAATAAATTTATATGTAATTTTATAACATGCGTTCCACCAAAGACGAGAAATAATATTCAGTTTCAACATCATAATTTAATTATTTATGAGTTTTAACATCTAATAAATTTTTTTAATCATTAAAAATTTATGATTTGAATTTAAAATGATTTTTGACTTATGAAATGGGTTTGAATTGTTTTATTCAATAGAAAATTGTTTGACAAATATTAAGAGTGAAAGGAGTTCCATTCAGTAGCTACATAAATGGAAACATGTTTTGTAATTTAAACACATGATATATTTTGGTTTGATTACTAATAGAACTCCTCAAACTATAGGTCCTTTTATCTCTCATATTTTATCCTTTATTTTTAAATTTCTAGACAAAAATGGATAGAATGGAATCCATCCTATGAATTTGAATATTCATATATCCTATGAATTCCCTAATTGAAATATTTCACTGGTTTCTTCTCACTAGTACCTATCAAGATCATGTGGTTAAAATTGGACGGGAAGGATTATCACAAAAAAGATATATATTTTTGATTTATTTCATTTAGTATTATATGAATGGATTTATATTGTAAAATAATTATTTTTATTGAATATATTTCAACTAATTTTCAATATATTTTCCCCTAAAAATATTTATAATGGTATTACAACCACTTATAAATAGTATGGATTGAATTTCTAGAAAGATGAAGAAACTCAGAAAATGTGATTTTCTAGAACAATGAGGTGTTGGTTAGAAAATATCCAGGTTTATGTGATTTTCAAGAACCATGATGTGTTTTTTAAAAATAATCATGGTTCATGATATTTTTCAAACTAGAAGAATCCTAAGGGGAAAAAATATTATTCATATAAATGTTATAAAACCACATCATGGTTTCAGAAAAAAAAGGGATGGGAAAAATTTCAAAGAAATGGGTCATCATAAATATGATATTTCCACATTATTTTTATTATAAAATTTCCCAAGGTTAGTATTGAAATTTTATTTTACTAATAAAATCATGATTTGTCTTGGAAAAATCTTATCATAGTTTAAAAAATTTAACTTCTAAAGTCTATGATCAAAATGGATTTAGTTAAAGAAAATAATCATTTTTTATATCATGAGTTTTTTAGTAGAAGAAACCACACCATTATGTTCTATAAAATTGTTTTTTATTTTTATTTTTAAAATAAATTTGTTTTGAATAAAATTTTCAATCACCACTAGAAGTGCAGGCTCTCTAGGCCCTTGCTAATTTTGAACAATGACTCTAAACAATACCAAATTGTTTTAGCATATATGATCATTTTTTATGGATTTACAAGTGTTAATAATTTATAATGTATTTCTAAATTATGAAATAAGGTTAAATATAATTTTTTTTGTATTTATTTAGGAAATTTTTATAAATGTGAATATGAAATATTTATATTAATGGCCTTATTTTTGAATTTTTTTAAATCATAAAAGAAGAGTTTTTAAGGTATATAAAAAGGATTATTTAAAATTAAATATATAACATTTATTTTATATACAATTTTTTCATAAAATATGAATTTTCCATAAATTTTTAAATGTTCCCATAAATGTAATATATTTTTAAATATAATGGAATTCATGTCTAATGGAATGTAAAGGATGAAACATAAAATGATAATATTTATAATTTATATAAAATTAATTTTATTTATAAATTTGGTAATATACATAAGATTATTTCAAATGTATAAGGTTTATATATTCTCTGTTATATATGGAATTACTGTATGATTATATAATGTCTAAATTTATGAACTTTCCATTTATTTAATTTATAAATTTCCTTATTATTCATGAATATAATTGTTATATTATAAATGGATGTATGATTTAGTATAATGTGTTAAGCAACTTCTTATAAAATTCATAGCGTGCATATAAGATGTTATGTGCCATGTATGACTAATGATTTAGATGCATTTAACCGTGTATTTGATTTTTTTGTAGGTTACAAACTTGAAATTAAGGGTTGGTTATGATTCATGCATATTAGGTGTTAGGATTGTATTGAAATTGGTGTCTCTCATGAGTGGTAAACCATTGATAGAGGGAATTTGGGTGAGACTAATCATTGATTAAGGGTCTTAGGATCTATTTAATAAAATCATGGGTTAGATATTTTTCACATAATGTTTTCACTTTTGTGGATTTTGGTTTCATGTAAAAATAAGATATTACATGAAAGGGTCTTATGTGACTTATTTTTATGACGAATTTTGATATCTATGAATACAGTTCAAGTTTATTTATTTGGTAATATAAATTAGGAGTTGAATAAAAAATATACATTTTTATGTTTCGAAAAATTTATTTTGGATAAAGATAAATGATGCTAAAAATAATATCATGAGAAACATGAATAGATAAAGGGAATATATTAGTTAAGAGGGTGAGATTTTAAATCCCTTTAAAAATACTAAATGTTATATTCCTTACAAAATAAACACATTCCAATACATTGATAATAAAAATGGGAGGGTCTATACTAAATATGGATTCCCTTACATTATCTTGTGTAAGGGATGGGGAAAATAGCTGATCCTAAGAGTTAGGTACCCAAATCCCAATGTGGTATTAGGGTTATAGTTGGATAGAAAATCAAAAGTGTTAGGGTTCTAGGGTAGTTTTGTTAGGATAATAAATACTATGGATTTGGTCATGGAGTTTCCCACCTAATAATTAAAGTCTCATATATGATAATATTGACATGATGGCTCAGCTAAGCATTGAGAGAAACTCTAAATTAGACCCATTTCATAGTGAAATATGAAACTTGGTGCACTAATGAATATGATTTAATTTTAAAAAGGGTCTATCATTTTAGGGGAATAACCTTTAATAAAATTACTTAATAAATGAATTAAAAACATTATAATTATCACATATAAGATTTTGTTATAGATAAATAGAATAATCATCATGAAACATGAATTTTAGATCAATTCTATAAAATCAAAGAAAAACTTCCTAGATTGGTATAAAAAATTAACAATATTTCTCAAGTAACTAGGAAAATATTTGTGTTTGACCTCTTCTTGAATAGTTAACTATTGAAGTTGTCAAAAAATAGATCTAGATTCTTACAATAAGTGTAGGAATGATTCAATTGGTTGTTTAAAAGGAATTTTTTATTACATAATATGACTTAAGGAACATCATTCTCTACTAGAAAATAAATATGATTGGGTATTTTAATGACTTAGAGAGGATGAGGTCTCCTTTAAAGATAAATCTGTATATGAACTTCATTTTATATTGACGGTCTGAAATGTTTCAATATTTCATTATAAATGATTTCCAAAAGGTTTACTCGATATATGAAATATGTTGAATATAGTGAAGTTGGAAATGTGACGTATATACCCTGATGTTTCATTGATAATGTAAAATAGTAAAAGTTTAATCTAGAATAGAAATATTTGGGGGTCCAATAGTTATCCTTAGTCATTTAAAACTAAGGTTGGTTATTAACAAGGCGGGGAGATGATTATATTTTGGAAAGAATGGGTATTGGAAAAAGATTCTAAGATCAAATGAATGAGTTTTAGAAACTATATGGATATTATATTTTGGGTAATAATGTTATAGAAATCATATCATTAGCTTTAAATGGTATATGATACTAATTATACATTATACCAATGTTTTAAATTTTTTACAAGTTCAAAAGTAATAAATATTATATATCTAATTATTAAATTATACATTCATATGATGATGAAAAGGGTTTATAAATCAACGATGTGGATGCATTAGACTATATAAAGTCTCTAATTAATTTATAAATCATAATAGATGTGTATTTTTCATCTCATTCCCTATTATTTGATATGATATTTGTTATTGTATAAAATGGTTATTATGAATAATATGAGACAATTGTTATGATACACATGGTTATGATTGATCTAATTATATAACATGGTATTAATATGTGAGAAGGATAATTTTTTTTATCTTGGATATAAGTTTTTATCAAAGTTATTTGTTAAAGTGTTACGGAAAAATTTCTTACTACCCATATGGGAAATATTTTCAAAAATAAAATATTCTTTTCAAAATAATCCTCTAAACACATAGAAATACCATATAATATATTATATTTATTTATTCAAAAATAAATAACTCTGATTTACTTAAAAGAATACTTATTTTATAGAAATATATTTTGGAGAAAATATAGTTTCAAAGAGGATAATGATAGTTTTTTGGAATTAGATATGATCAAAGTGTAACAAATAAATTATTATACTAGTCTAACTCGATGTGAAATGAATTTTTTTCCTAAAGGAGTTCAGGGTATGTTGGAAAAGACTGATGTCAATATAAATAGAACATTAAATGTTTTACCAAATGATCTCAATTAAATATTTGAGTAGAAATGTTCCAAGATAATATAAATAGTTCTTAGTGGATTATATAAGCTAATAAAATTGATACATTTGGTGTTTTTAATTATAGATATTTGAATGCTCTCTTAATATATTTGTAAAAGAGGATTATGAATTCAATGTCACCATCATTCAAAAAAACATTCTTATTATAAGTTAATAATTTAAGGATTTCAGTTGGACATTCTTCACTAGATGTTCACATAAATTTTTGGAAATAAATATATAGTGATGCATTGATTTTAATAAAACCCAAAAAGTGTATCTAAAAAAAGGCCACACTTGTGTTATATCGTATAGTATATGGTTATATGATCACTTATTTATAATTTTTTACTATTATTAAATTATTTTATCAATATAAAATGTATCACACTTATAAAATGAATTTACCACCTCATCATTATTTTATCTTAGTTTCATGTAGTCATGAAGTGAAATGATAATTGAAAACTGAGTGTACAAATTTGAGTTTCCCCTAATAAATGGTCATCGTATAGTCTTATAGGTTGTGATTAAGTGTAGATATTTTCATGGGTTTTATTTTCTATAGAGATATAGAATTCATTCATGAGATAAAAAAGGCCACTGTGTGCTAGAATACCCACTATACACACCACATAAAGTATCTTACACTATTTCATTAGTACACTTATGGTGTATATTTCATATGTAATTCTTATACATGAGGTTGAAAAGATTCCTACCATGATAACTTTCATACATTGATAATTTCTTTACACCAAACTTTCGGATAATAAAATCAATGGTTGGCAAGGAATGTTTCTAATCATGTCATCGGTTAAGGTTTAACCAAGATGGGATTTTTATTCTCATATAATGAGTATGAAATATGGTCCCATAACTGATATATATTAAGGAAGTGTACGGTCATACCTAGATACGTCATATATTGTGTTCTTGTGTATTTTGGGTGAAGAGTGTGTTATGTTCTCATTAATATTCTTAAATAACTCAAAATGCATTCATCCATATCATCAATTTATTATAGAAGAACCATGTAGGCTATATGGGATTGAAACACTTCATGTGTCATGGAAACTCAATGCATTGGATAAAGGAATTATATGATTATGCATACTTTTATATGATAGAGTGGGTTAACCGAAGGGTGAAAATACATGTATTAGATAGATATCATGTTAGATTCCATTATAGATTTAGTATAATTGAGTCCTTTCTAGAGTACATAATTTTCATATAAATATTTATTAGGTAATTTATTATTATTACTAATGATATAGTATTATGGGTTCACACATTGTGTTTTTGTTAATAAGGATTAAGTGTGTTCACTATGTTTTTGTATAATATTTTGGTATAAACACAAATAATTTTAGAAGATGTCCAAAATATTTTTTCGGTGTGATATAACTTATATTGAAAATGAATGATAGGATTTATAAAAGGTGTTTTGGAAGATTTCCTAAATTAATTTTCAACATAGTTTCAAAATGTTGAATATATGATGTGACATAAATTGAAAGTGCATTAAATCTATGAGGCTTAAATGAAAGTGTGCAATTTTTAGAAATATTTACTAAAGATAAAACCATTGTATGGTTATATAAACCATGTCATGGTTTGTTCTTATGTTAACCATGATGTAATTAGGGTAACTATGTCAAGGATTAGTGTATAAAAAAATATATTTTTTGTGAAAAGATTTAATAACCACACTATATCCTATAATATTTGGTATCATCAGAATTTGATAATGATTTTTAGAGATTTAACATCCAAAACTAGTGTTTAAACATTAAAAATTTATGATATAAAGAATGTAAGGAATTTTATCTTAATTATTTTTAATATTTCATTTACATTTGAACATTTGAGAAAAATTTGGAATCTTAAGAGTGGTCATGGATGGATATTCATGTGAAACCTTACTTATTTAATTATGAATATATATTGTTTTAATGTTTTATCTAATATAAAAATATAGAATTTTAAATGTTTTTAAAAAATGAGGGTAATTAATTGTTAGGTGCCTGGTCATAAGATCATGAATAGTGATAGTGATGTATATAAATTTTACTGTTGTGAGAGTTTCATGGTCTCATGCATGGTCCATAGACTGCATAAGGTGACTATGATTTCCTAAATATTGAATTGAGAGTTTTTTTCATGTCTATATTTTCCGATACTCCATAATCATTTTACAAGTGATTATAATGATATTATTGATAATTTTATGTGGTTATATAATTTATGAACTTTTTTTTAAACATTTTAGGCCATGTTTCTATTAATTATTTGTTTATATGTAATTTTATGTTTATTTTGTGTTATTATTATTACATAAATTTTTGTATCAATGTGTGATTGGAATATATTATAATTAGATATAGATACAGGTTATGATTTTTATTATGAGATTTTTCTATAGGAAATGATTTAGTTATTATTATATTTTCTTATTATTTTACTTATTAATATTTTCCTTTCTATGTGAATAGGTTTTATCCTAACCCCTCATTTTCATTCATGTTCCATGGGAAGCAAGGAGAAGATGATTTTCCTCACCTTTCTCCTCTTTTCCCCCTTCTTCTATGATGGTATCTCCCTAATTTAGTGGTGTAATATCAAGGTTAGAATAAATATCGCCAATTTCCCACTTATTATCAATTATATTTTTTCTATCTACCTCTAAAATTACCATGAAGTGTTTATTTATTGATTAAGTTTCATAAAAAATAATATATTTTTTGTGGTAGTTTTTTATGTTTAAATAGTGGGTTCCCTAGACCCAAATATTCAGTGCTTTTGATTACCATATCATGTATACAGTTAGCTATACATGATGTCATCTTACCATTATAGTGTATAATTTTATGCGTCTTCTATTAAAGTTGTAATGTCCAAAGGTTAATTGTTGTATCAAAAGGTTATAGTAGTTCCCAAACTATAATGAGAACCTCTAGATAATATGACATTAATCTTAAAGATGTGTTCTATATTCTAGATACATCTTACTGATTGCACACAATATATATTTGACTATTTGGTGTTGGGGGCTAATAAGCATTGAGACTTCTTCTTATGAAGTTCACACTTGGTGATCTCTAGTAGTGAGATCATGAGGACTGACCCGCCAATAGGAACTCCACATGTTTCGGGTGTCATTGGACATTCCTATCTATGATCATGTGTAATGGTCTCCTAACTTGATATCATTATCAATGTATGTCATTTTATTGCATACTTTGATGAAATAAAAAAACTACATCAATGAAGTCGTGGTGATGTAGTTTGTGTTGGGTGCGTCGTTGGTGACATGGCGTTAGTTGAATGGTCCGAAAAGGATTTTTTTGCTTCCAAGTCATAGAAGTAATATATCTTAGGCCATGTATATATGGATGGTAGTAACTTTATAAGACCATGGCCACAAAAGTCAAGGGTAAATCCATCCAGTTATATCAACAAACAATAAAGTAAGAAAAAGGGTAATGACACGTGAGTGCATCTTTCTTTATGAGATATTACAGACAAAGAGATTATATTACATAGTGCACGTTCATAGGTTGGTTGTCGCAGCTATGAGAATCCTTATCTCTTTTGAGGCCACGATGGGTTTCTGGATCCCACTCTTGGTCTATAAATATTATTCACTACTGTTGAGATAAGGGCCTAATGAGTCACACACAATAGTGTATTCAAGAATCTTCCATATTCAGTTGAATAGGAGTTTTGGACATAGAGGGCCCCGCCACAGGGGTCTGGGATTTTTCCAAAGTTAAACGATCATCAATGCAATAAATGAATTTATATTATTTGAGTTCAGGATAATGAGTATTGCATTTATTTATTAAATATATTTACGAGTTTTAGTAAATACAATAAAAATATTAATTAACGCATATTAAATTATTCAAGGATCAATTAATATTTATGGGAGTGATGAGTTGAGTTAATGACTCAATTATTATCATGTAATATATTTTAATATATTACAAGTAAATGATGATAATATTTATGACTCATTTTAGTAGTTATACAATGTCGTTGATAGTGTGTTAAGTATTCAGGGTCGGCGAGGCGATACCCGATATTTTAATTAACCACTATAAATAGAAGTGGAGGTTCTTTTTCCAATTACTATTCATGGAGCTTATCTCTTCTCTCCTCTCTCCCATAATCTAGTGAGAGATGCTCTAGATCCAAGGAGCATAGATCAAGAACTCTCTCAGGCATCTCTAGCGAAGTAGTGAGGTGATCATTGGAGCGTCGAAGGCATCGTCGTAATTCCACGCTTGCACCCGGATTACGATGAATGGTGCTCCCATGGATTCATTGAAGCACGTGTGGACGATCTAGAGAAATTACAATTCGGATTCTTTGAGCAGAGATCTCCAACGACGATCAGACATCGTGTGTGGATTCCGAATTTTACCCTATATTTTATGGTTTATTTTATGCTTAAAATCCTCCATGTGTTGTACTCGTCTAATATCGGGCTCCTGTGCACTTATTCCAACAAGTTTGCGTCGATCATTGATGATTTTTTTTAAAAACCCACCTATTTGGTGATTCTGTTGCATGCCCAGTTCCAACATTTTAAACTCCTATTTTAATCCCGATGTACCATTATTTATTGAAGCTATCATTGTTCCATTGATTTATAATGTGTGTTTTTATCCCATACAATTTATTTAATAAATACATGGGTGGTTATGTGTTTCAACCAAATTTATTATTTAAATATTTTTAGGAAAATAATATATAATTGTTTTATAAGAGGTTTCCAAAATTTACCTCCAAATCACAAAAAAATCATAGGGATTTTTATTGCTTATGGGTCTATTTGTTTTGATCTAATATATTTTTTCACACCAACTATCTAATAAAAGGATAATGAGTTTTTTATTATATGAATAATAAATTTCTTTGTGATTTTACATATTTAATTTTTAAATGATAAATTCTTGGTTTTAAATATTGTTTTGGAAAAAAAATATTTTTTTGTAAGAAAAATGTGATTTCTTTTTTCTTAAACCTAAATGATATTCCAATTATTAGGGGTTCTATAATTGTTTAAATTATTATTATGTAATGATATTACATAGATATGTAAAGGTTCTATTTATATGGAGGAAATGTGGGTGTAAGTTCAAAATATTATATACATGTTTTAATTATTCATTGATGACTTGGTTTAGAAAACATTATGTGAAGCCTTTAGTATCTTAGTGGGAATTTGAGGGATGAGTGTTACACTAGTGATATTATGCATTGCTTGAGACGTTATTTTTGAATTCTAATTTATCTAGGTAATTTCACTCCCAATGAGGCCATGTAGGGGTATGTCGAGTGTGTGTTAGTAGGATGACATCATATGAATATCGATATGGTTTTATAAGAGAAGTCCAAAATTATATTCTATGGGATTTAGTCAGTTGTCCCATGATATTAGATATAATGGTTGTTAATTTTTATGACATTATTATCATTATATTTACCAACTATGTATTTTTTTTTATTTTTACAGGAATTTTATAAAAAACATGATTTGGTTTCTTTATTCAAACATATGAAATAAATTTATTTTTTAATATTTTTTAACCAAAATTTATTTTTTCATATAAAAGTAATTTTATATATTAATTAGTGGTATCCTAAAGGTATTTTTACTCACTTCATATATGTACATAATTAGTGTGTATGTATATTGTTACTTATCAGAACTTATGGGCATAGAGGTATTTTATCCTTTTGAAGGAATTAAACCATGGGATTTAGGGAAAGACTACGGAGGTGATGAAATTAAAATTTGAAATGTTACAAAATAATATGGTGATGCATTTAATTTCATTTATGATTAAACCCATGTGTTAGTAATGTAAACTTTGTATTTCTATTTTAATTTACAAGTTGTAACTTGTGAGACTAAATGTTCGTTTTATTATTTAATCTATGTTTAACCTTATTTAATATTTATTGTTTCTAAATGTTAAATCATTTCCATTGTTCACATGTTATAACCTTGGACCTTATTATATCCTATGAAGACCAATATTTCACCTTAGGTCTATATAATGTGAGTTCGTATATGATAACTATATATTTCCATTACTATATTATAGAATAAATTGCTTAATGGTTTTTGATTTGGAAACATGATCAATTTTTATTTTACTAATAAAATAACTCTTTTATGAAAATACTTATTTCAATCCCACTTTTATTCATTGTTACGACTCGTCCCCTGGGGACCGTGCCGTGACTACCCCATGGGCACCTTCCATAGGCTAGGGGCTCGTGACTAGCACCAAAAAAGTGAAACCCAAAAGGGAAGGCATTGCCTTTAAACCTGTACACACATAGACAAGGCACACTGCCCACAAGTAAAACACAATATAAAAGGGAAAGTATAGTCACAACTAAAAACCACAACTAAGAGTAAAAGTAAGTACTGAAAGTAAAGGGGCTGGTATACAAGCCCAACTAAAAGATTAGTACAAAAAAATGAAAATCAAGCTTTAAATATCTTCTTCCAAGGATCCTACCTGAAGTGTAGGTATAACTCATCACTACGGATCACCACATCAATCAGTCACCTCTATGTACCGTCTAGCCCTGGCTCTCCAAAGTCTCATTGAAGCTGCCCATCATCTTCACAAGACACAATAAGGTGTGGGAAAATCCCATGAAGAGGTGAGTATAACAATAATCATTAGGGACCCCGATACCCTTGAAGGTATCTCAGAATTCTACAAGGAAAATCCACAAAGCTTACTATCAAACACAGGACATAAATTAAAAGGCAACTCACACCAGGTATACAACTTTAAGAATAGGAATAAATATTATTAGTCATAAATATAGATCATCCTATTCTATCGAGAGTCTTTACTGATGGACCGCATAGGGTCTCTAGGAGCTAACCCATAAAGGATCTCTAGGTGATAACCCATAGAGGATCACTAGGTGCTGACCCAAAAAGGATTACTAGGTGCTAACCCACAAAGGATTTCTAGGTGATTACCCACTTAGAGGATCTCTTGGTGATGACCCACTTAGAGGATCTCTAGGTTCTGACCCACAAAGTATTTTTACTTGTTGACCCACAGAGGATTGCTAAGTGTTGGCCCAAAGAAGATCGTTATTCCTTCATCAAGTCACAGCCAGCCACAAGATTCCCTCACTTAGTATGCTTGATTACCAAAGGATCCACTCTTAAAGGCACTGGTCGAATTTTAATTTCCATGAAGTCCCAATTAGAAGTAACCCAATGGAATATCTTTTTGTAATGGTTCCAATGCGACAGAAGGCGCGTCAATCGGACGCCCAATCAGTAAGATATAAACAAAAGGTTAAATAGGGCCTAGTTGGACTCAAGTCTGATCTAACCCATCTATACACCAACTTCCTCAAAAACTCAAGTGGAGTATATCCAAAGGACCGCCTCATCACAAGGGTCATTACACTATAGACGGCGCGTCAATCAGACGCCCAGTTTGTGAGTTATGTCAGTTTTAGTGAAATGGGGCTGCTCAGGTCTGGGTCCGGTCTGACCCGGTCAGACCGACCTGACCAAACCCCAGGGTCCATTGAGGGTTCGGTAAGGTTCTGTCTCAACAGGAGAACCCAGATCAGTTGGCAGGTCGGTTGCACTGGACCAGACGTGGGGCGTCCAGTTCTCCCAACTGGTGGCGCCAGCGGGGCGTCGCCCCATCTCCCGAGTGGGCCGTTCTTCTCCATGAAGCACGTCGGTGTCGCATCCTCCACCCACCACCTCTACAAAGCCCAAATAATTACCTTTCTTCCACGTTTCTCAATCACCCATGAAGAATGCACAAAATTCAAGAGCGATGGAGGTTCTAGGCCTTATTCTGATTGGACTGCACCCTTCACGTTAGTGTTTTATCATTGGGTGAGAACAATCATCATATAGATTAAGAAAAACCCCAATTCAAGACCCCACAACAACCACCCGCAACAACGAATGAGTCATGGATCAACTCGTTAGTCAGTTAATCCACCTTCATTGTATTTCTCATGAACGGGATAAGAGGAATCATTAAACACTTAGAGCAATTAAATTCCCTACCTAGATTCAGTGGAATCTATTACGGATGAAGGAATGAATTCCATATTCATTATCTTTCGAAGTTCGTTGCCATTTTTCAATCTCCAGATCAAATACTTCAACAGTCATGGATCGATTATCGTTCTTTGTTGGAGGGTCACATCACTAGCTCTTCATCAGAGGTTTCCGTAGTTTCCAATCTGTTCACCAATGGAATTATTTAAACAAAGATAAAGGTCTTTGACGTTGATCATTAATGTGGTTCATTTATGAACCTTAATTAATGATCCACTAAACATACAAGTATTGAAGTTAAAAAACCAAATCAATAGGTCATTAAATGGATCTTATTTAATGACCATCATTACACTGCAATTGCACTAACTGTCACTGAATAGTTGAAGAAAGAATAAAATAAATCATTTAGTTATTTTATTATTTTTTCAAAAAGTCCAAAATTTAACTTTTCCATCCAACCCTTTACGACCGAATTTAATCTTCACCAAAGAGAATCCCAGTTCTGTGAGTTCAACGACGCCTTCATGTTTTTAATCCGAGCACCAGTACCAAAAATAGAAAATCCAGTTCACACGTTTACTGAACGTACCAAAACTTTTTTAAAAAAAATCCATTCTGGGCTCTCTGGGTCTTAGAATCACATGCCATCGAATTTCGCAGTCTCATAATAAATCCATATAATTAAAAAATATGAGATTTTTGGGTCTTTACATTCTCCCCACCCTAGGGATTTACATCCCCTAAAGCCACAATAAACGCTAAGAAAACAAATGGGGGTACTGAGCATGAATCTGAGCCTCCCTCTCCCATGTGACTGCTTGGACATTCCTGTGCTGCCACTAAACTCTCAATATAGGAATCGACCATCCATGAATGACCCACTCTTGTTGATCCTCTATCTCTACTAGTAACTCTGCAAAAGTCTCCCCATAGTCGATGTCCAACTTTCCCTAGTTGATGACGTGTGATAGGTAATGTGTGTATCTCCTCATCTGCGACACGCGGAAAACATTGTCCACTCGGTGCACTTGTGGGGGAAGATCTAAATGGTACACCACCTTGCCAACTCTGCTGTGAATCTAGAAAGGTCCGATTAACCTCAGAGATAGCTTGCTATCCCAACCAAATCTCAATAATCCTCATCAGGGTGAGACTCATAGGAAGACATGGTCTCCCTCCTTGAACTCTAATGGTGTCCGTATCCTATTGGCATAAGACTTATTCATGCTCTGTGAAGTCTTCATCTTCTCCTGGATTATATGCCCCTTTTCAGTGGTATCGCATACCAACTCTAGACCCATAAGTCCTGACTCCCCTAGGTCTGTCCAACATAGAGGTGATCTGCATGGTCTCCTATACAAGGCCTCAAATGGTGCCATTCCAATGTCAGAGTGATAACTATTTTTATAAGTGAAATCCACCAGTGGTAGGTGGTCCTCCCAACTACAACCAAAATAAATGACACAAGCATGAATCATGTCCTCAAGTGTTTGTTTGTTCCGCTCAGTCTGACTATCTATCTAAGGGTGAAAACCTATTCTCAAGCATAACTGAGTCCCGAATGCCTCATATAACCCCTTCCACAACCGGGATGTAAAATGAGCGTCACAATCTAAAATGATCATTGATGGTATTCTGTGAAGTCGTACTATCTCTTGGAAATAGATGCTTCACATTCCCTCTACTAATACCTTCTATCAGATGGGTAGAAAATGATTCGACTTGGTGATTCAGTCAATGATCACCTAGATAGAGTCATGGATCCTAGAAAAGTGTGGTTACCTAGTCACTAAGTCCATGGAGATACCATCTCACTTCCATTCTAGTACCTGTAGTGGTTGTGCTAAGCTTAGTGGAATCTGATGCTCAACCTTCACTTGCTGATAAGTGAGGCACTGTGAAATGAACTCTACCACTGATTTCTTTATCCCTAGACACTAGTACTGACATCGAAGGTCCGAGTACGTATTCACCACTCCAAGATGTACCACGAAATTGGTTGTGTGGAACTCCCTAAACACCTCCTCCAAAAATGTCACTGGTACCATGGTACGCCCTCTAAAAATGATGATGTGCTACCAACCTATCGAAAATCCATCAAGATCCTCTCCTTTGGATATTTGAGCATGTTCGGCCTCATAGTCATCATCCCCAAGTTGTGCCTCTCGAACATTATAAAGGAGTGGGGGAGTGATAGTCATAGATAGGAGGAATGTTGATCCATCATGATCCATGATGGATATTGGCAACGCGGATAGCTGCTCTGTAGCCTCACTCAGTAGCTGTAGACCCTACCTCCTACTGAGTGTGTTCGCTACTACGTTCCCCTTCCCACGAGTGTAAATTATCTCAATGTCATAGTCCTGAAGAAATTCCAACCATCACCACTATCTCAGGTCCAGGTCCTTCTATGAGAAGATATATCTGAGACTCTTATGATCAGAGAAGACAATAAACCATTCACCGATCAAGTAGTGTCACTGCATCTTCAATTCCAATAACACCTCTGCTAACTCTAGTTCATGGGTCACATAGTTCATCACATGCTGCCTCAGCTATCGTGAGGCATAGGTGATCACCACTTTCTCCTGCATCAGGATACATCCCAGTCCATTCCCTGAAGTGTCATAGTAGACTACATACCCAACACCCACTTCTAGTAGACTCAAGATGGGGGAACTCTTCAATCTTCGTCTCAGCTCATGGAAACTCTGATGCCATATCTCCATCCATACAAAGGGTTTCCCCTTCTTTGTAAAAGTTGACAAGGGTTCTTCTACTCTAGAAAAGTCGAGTAAAAATCTCCAGTAGTACCCATCCAAATCTAGGAAACTCTACACCTTGGTCACACTCCTCAGTGACTCCCAATTTAGTACTGCCTCTATCTTCACTGGATCCACTGCAACTCCATCCTCCGAGATAACATGTCCCAAAAAGTGGACCTCCTATATCCAGAACTGGCACTTCAAGAGCTTACCATAAATTTGGTGCTATCCGATTATATCTAGAACTATCTGAAAATGTGTGGTGTGCTCCTCCCCCAACACTGAGTACACCAAGATATCATCAATGAAAACCACCATGAAGAGATCGAGGTAAGGATGGAAGATACTGTTCATGAGTCCCATGAACACTTCTGGGGAATTGGTCACACCAAAAGGAATCACCAAGAAATCATAGTGGCCACACCAGCATCTGAAGGTTGTCTTTGGTATGTCCTCATCCTATACCCTGAGTTGATGATAACATTATCCAAGGTCTATATTCATAAACCATCATTCCCCCTTTAGCTGGTCAAAGAGATCATCAATCATTTTCAAATGATACTTGTTCTTCACGGTCACCTGGATCAGGCACTAATTGTCCAAGAAATGCCTCAAACTTCCATCTGCATTCTTGCTAAAAAAAATTGGGGCTTCCCATAGAGAGACACTAGTTTTTACAAAACCCTTCCTTTGTAAGTCCTCCAACTGTAACCTCAACTCACGAAGCACAACGAGAGCCATCCAATATGCTGGTGTAGATATTGGTACCATCTCGGGGTACACGTCGATGTATAAGTCTACCTATCTGCGAGGATGTAGTCCAAGAACATCCTCAGGAAAGACATATGTATACTGGTCCACTATAATAGGATATCTCAGACTCCTCTAGTTCACTCCACCGAGGGTGAGGATAGCCAACTAATGACTAATCGATTGCACCCTCCTCCGTGAAATTTCATCTTGTGCTATAAAGGTTCCCTTCTCTCTGGTGAAGAAAAACCTGGTCCCATCCTCGTGGACACACCAAAATTTTCTCCTAAAATAGTTAATCTGAGCATGGATCAGGGATAACCAATCCATACCCAATATGACGTCATAAGGCCTTAACAATAGTAAAAGGAGACCCCAGCCGAAGATCTCATATCCTAGAGTTATCTCACACTACCAGAACCAGTGTTTAATCATCGAATCCTCTTCTATAATAGTCTCTATTCGTTAGGATTGAGCCAACATATCTACCAGAATCTCCGAGATCTGAACGAGAGCCATGGAAATGAAAGAGTGACTAGAACCCGTCTCTAAAAGAACTACAACTAGGGTGGAGTAGACACAGATCATACCTCGAATAATCTCTGAAGAACCATGGTCATAGGCCACTACTTCCTGAAGCTGAGCTCGTCCCTATTCACATGCTCCCAAAGGTCGGGGTGGACCACTTGGGGTGGTGGAAGTAGTAACTCAAACCGCCAACTTGTGCCTGCTGCACGGCCTGCTCCTCTACCACATTATCCACCCTACGGACCTCCTCACTCAAACCTCTGCTACTATCTTGGTAGTACCTCTACATCCTGATGGTCATCAGTATGGAGGGTCGGGTAATCGTGAGCCATGTGACCCTACCCACCACACAAGTAGCACAGTCTTCTCCTCTGCTGACCTTTTCTACCTCATGAGCTCTACACCTATGACCTTACATCCTGGGGTCATCCTTCAGAATGTATGGCCCTCTTGGGCCTCTACTTCATCTTCCTACTGCCTACTACAGATGACTCAGTTGCCTATCGTTCGGTGGTGGCTCTCACCGTTGGTGCCTACTTAGTTAGGAAGCTCTTCACCAAGAGTACCATCTCTAACACTCCATCCTATCTTAGAAATTTCAGAGATATCATCGACGATATAATCTCCCATCAGAGTCCCTGATCAAAGGTCTGGTCCCTAAAGAAAGAGTCACATACCATGTTAGTGGAGTAGCGGGAGAGGTCGATAAATCTCGCCGAGTATTGGGCCACTGTCAGGCTGCCCTACTGTAAGTGCAATAGCTCCTGAATACGCACTGAGCATAATGTCGTTGGCACAAACTCCTACCTAAAGAGGCTCTCAAAGTACAACCAGGAAAGAGTCATCTCCTCATGTTTCTGGAGCA
Organism: Viscum album; assembly: GCA_963277665.1. Classification (NCBI taxonomy): domain Eukaryota; kingdom Viridiplantae; phylum Streptophyta; class Magnoliopsida; order Santalales; family Viscaceae; genus Viscum; species Viscum album. The sequence goes on along the minus strand of OY728152.1, from coordinate 47,089,375 downwards.
TCTGTATCCACCATCTCCCTGATGTGACCTAGAAGAGACTAGTAGATAGGATCACCATCTGGTCTACTGGAGTCTTAACCAAGTGAAATAATCATGCCACATCCTCGAGCCAGTCCTCAGCTACCTGTGGATCTGCCTCGCCTCAAAACCTCAGAGGCCTTTGTTTATAGATCTCATGCAACATCCTCAGTTGGCGGGCACTTCCCACTAGTGGGGCTGGTATCAATGACTTCTCCCTAGGTAGTGGTGTTGTTGGTACACCACTCAGAGGTGCTACTGTCGTAAGAGGGCCCTACACTGATGCCCCATTGCTCAGTGGTCCGTCATCATGATATCTCACTAGAATTATGTCTTGTTATCTACATGGAGGCATCCTATAAAGAAACAGATGTTTCACTATCAATAAGTTATACCTGGTGAGATGACTCAAAAGAGACCAAGAGAAAAACATTTTCAAAACACATGCAACTAATGTTTTTGTGTACCAAGTCTGAAAACAGGATTCAGGGTCCTGGTGTATGGATACATCGGCTGTCGCACCAATACTGGACTCCCCGAACTGAATACCAAACCCAAAACACTTAACACTATTACCCGATTAAAAATACAAACTCTTTGTTCTTCTGGTAGAACCGACCTTCATTTGATACCACTTTGTCACGACTCGTCCCCCGGGGCCCATTCCATGACTACCCTAAGCCTGCCTTCCACAGGATTGGGGCTGCTGACTTGCACCGAAAAGGAAAAACCCAAAAGGGAAGGCATTGCCTCTAAACCTTTACACACATAGACAGGGAACACTGCATACAAGTAAAACACAATGGGGAAAAATTACAGTCACTACTAAAAACCACCACTGAGAGTAAAATTATGTTCTGAAAGTAAGGGGGCGAGTATATAATCCCAAATAAAAGATTAGTACAAAAAAAGGAGAAAAAAGCTCCAGAGATCATTTACTAAGGATCCTACCTGAAGGGTGGGTATAGCTCGTCCCTGCTACTCACCATGTCAATAGGTCACCTCCGTGAACCGTCTAGCCCTAACTATCCAAAGTCTCAGTCAAGATGACCATCGTCTGCACAAGACACAACAAGGATCAGGTGAAGCCCCTACAGAGGTGAGTACAAAAATACTCAGTAGGGATCTCGAGACCCCTGAAGGTCTCTCAGAATTCAATAAGGAAAAACCACAAAGTGTAATCTCAAAAACATTACACAAAGTAAAAGACATCTGACACCAGGTATACAACTTAAATAATAGGAATAAATATGATTAGTCATAAAGCTAGATCATATTATTCTGTCGAGAGGCTTTGTTTCTGAACCACATTGGGTCACTATGTGATGACCCATAGAGGATTGCTAGTTTAAAACCCCCCAAAGATCTCCTGGTGCTGACCCATAGAGGATCACTTGGTGCTAACCCATAGAGGATCTCTATGTGTTGACCCACTCAGAGGATCGCTAGGTGTTGACCCACTCAGAGGATCACTATGTGAGGACCCACAGAGGATTGTTATATACTGACCCACAGAGGATCTCTAAGTGATGACCCACAAAGGATCGCTATGTTCTGACCCACATAGGATCACTATTCCTTCATTATGTCACAACCAGCCATTGGATTCCCTCACATAGCACGCTTGATATTTAGAGGATCCACTCCTCAAGCCACCAGTCATATTTTAACCTCCACAAAGTCCCACTTAAAAGTAACCCAAAGTACCGTCTTGTCATAAGGGTTCCAACACGATAGACGGTGTGTCAATCAGACGCCCGATCTGTACGATATAGGCAAAAAGGTAAATTGGGCATGGTTGGATTCGAGACCAATCCAACACAAACATACTCCAATTTCTACCAAAACTCAAGTGGAGTATCTCAAAAGGACCAACTCATCATAAAGGTCCTCATTCCATATACGAAGCTTCAATCAAACACCCGGTCTATGATTTATGTCATTTTTAGTGAAACATGGAAAGTCGGGTCCATGTCTGGTCTGACCCACTCAGACCCACCTGTCCGGACCCAAGGGTCCATCCCAGCCATCCCGTTGGGCCGGTGGGTTAGTTGTGCTGGAATAGATGTGGGGTGTCTGGTTCTCCCAGCTGGTGGTGCCAATAGGGTGTCATCCCGTCTCCCTAAAGGGCCACCATGAGTCAACCGTTGTGCGCCAGCCGGGCGACCCGAGCAAGCCTCTCTTCTCCACGCAGCATGTTGGAACCATGTCCTCCACTCGCTAAGGCCATCCGGCCACGACACCTTTCTGTCATGGTTCCTATGGGCACCTTCTTCTCTATGCGGTTGGGATGGGCCGACAAGCGCCACCGCGTCAGTGGTGTCGCGGGCCCCTGGAGATGCTCTGGTGGTCAGGTTTACATCCTATCTCCGTCTAGGGCCTCTTAGGTCACCGCCTTCACTATGAAACCCAAGAAATTTCCTTTCCGCCTTATTGCGTGATCACCCATGAAGAATGAAAAAAATCCAAGAGCAGTGAAGGGTTTGGGCCTTGTTCGAATTGGCATGCACCCTTCTCATTAGCGTTTTATCATGGGGGTGATAAAAATCATCATATAGATTAATAAAAACCCAAATTAAAGACCCCACAACAACCACCTGCAAGAAAGAATGAGTCATGGATCTAACTGTTAGTTGGTTGATCCATGTTCTTTATATTTTTCTAGAACGGGATAAGAGGAATAATTAAACACATAGAGCAATTAAATCCCCTACCTGGATTCGGTGGAATCTGTTGTTGATAAAGGAATGAATTCTGCATTCGTTGTTGTTCAACATTCGTCATTGTTCGTCAGTCTTCGGATCAAATCCTCTAACGGTTGTTGATCGATCACTATTCTTCGTTAGAGGTGACGTCACAGGCACTTAGTCAGAGGTCTCCCATAGTTTCCAATCCATTCGCCAATGGATTGATTTAAAAAAAATATAAATGGATTTGACATTGATCATTAATGTGGTTCATTTATGAACATTAATTAATGATCTATTAAACACACTAGAATTTCAGTTACACAACCTAAGTAACAGGTCATGAAATTACTCTTATTTAATGACCGTCAATACACTACAGTTCCTCTAATAATCGTTCAACAATTGAAGAATGTTTAAAATAACTCATTTAGTTATTTTATTATTTTTCTAAAAAGTCCATAATTTAACTTTTCCATCTGACCCTTGTCGGATGATGTTAAGCTTTGCCTAAATGAATCCTGACACTGTGAGTTCAATGGTGCCATCATATTTTCAATTTGAGAACTAGTTCAAAAAATAGGAAATCCCATTCGCATGTTTACTGAACGTACCTTAAAAAAAGTTCAAAAAAATATATTCCAGCCTCTATGGGCCTCGAAATCACTTGATGTTGAATTTCCCAATCTCATAATAAATCCATATAATTAGAAAACAATTATATAGAATTTATGGGTATTTAAATTCATCCTTTGATCAAAAGTTTCTAGTAGAATTTGGATAAAATATATTCATTTTTAAACATAGGGAGATTCACATTGCTTATGGATATCCTAGAAGGGATGTGTCAATTTACTACTCCTTTATGAACCATAACCAATATCATGTGGTAAATATTTGATTAATTATATTATAATCGAAAATATATAATTAAATTCTTCAATAGTTTTATGTAAGATTATGTTCGATATAATATATGACATGAAACACCACTCTTAAACAAACCATGAAAAATATTATTTTAAATATGGCCCTTATAACCTAGTTGTTGAATTGGAATTTTTTAATAGGAGTAACCACATTAGGAAATATATTTATAATGGTAATACATAAGAAAAATTTATTTATTAATATTGAAGAAATATGCAAAAAAAATTAGTGAAGTCATTTTATGCTTCAAAAATAGATTTTCATTAAAAATGGGTTTTATTGCTTTTGTGAGAAAATATTATAATTGGTTTCTTACAATTTTAGTAATTTTATTTTATAAATATGATATCATTTTTGAAATCAACATTCTAAAATTATCTTAGGGTGAAATTTTGGTATTTTTCTATAAAGATTGATTTTTCTGTGAATAGTGAAAAATATTGATTTTATAGAAAATTTTCATTTCATTACAAGTATTGAATAAGTACCATTTTGTTTTGAATTGGTTTGAAAATATAATTAGTTAATTTTTATTAAATTAATAAAAATAATTTCATTTTAATTGAAAATTATCTTAATTTTTCTATAAAATCGTTTTTATAATCAAAATGCATTTTATTGAAAATTATTTTTCATCATGTTTTGTGAGTTTATTTTAAAATTAATTTCTGAAAATTAATGGGATTTAATTTCATAAAATTTATTCCATATTTGGAATCATAATTTATAATTTTTTTTAAATATCTCAACTTTATTATTGGTCATTATAAATAGTAATTGTTGTAAATATTTGTCACCTCGATAAGGGCAAATCAGGTAATTCATGTTAATCATAATGTGATAAGGCTTTGAATATATATATATATATATATATATATATATATTTGTTTTGTAAATAATGAGTTAATTTAGATCATGCTAAACCAATATTCCAATATATGGAAACTTGGTGCCATTTTTCTTTGATAATGACCATATTATTATTTTAATTAAAGAATGAATCCAAAATGACACTCTCATGGTTTTAATAATTGTAATATTTTTTAAAATGTATAAAAGAGGATTATGTTTGATTCTAAATTTTTATTTTAAGTATTAAATAATTTTTTATCGTATGAATTTATTTTTAATTTTTAGTGATGAAATAATTAAGTTAAATTTTCCTTTTATTTTAACTTTCATAACCCCCAAAGAGTAAAAAACATTACTATCATAACAATTCTTAAAAGGGTTAATGGGATGTTAATGATAATATATAAGGTTTAAAAAATAAAAATAATTATTTTTTATGATATTTTTTTAATTATATTAGTGCTATATTATTAATATAACATTTTTATCCACTCTGACATGAAGATTAATTCATATTAATTTTATACTTTAAGTAATTCAAAGGGTGACCCTATCCTCTCTTATATTAAGACACCATATCTTTTGTCTTCTAACACTTCCTGAGCCACTTTTCTCAAAAATATCCTAGAAAAAAATCTTTTAAACATACTTATTTAGGTTTTATATATTATTTTCACTTTAATATATCATCCCTAGTGTCAAAAAAAATAAATACAAAGGAGGTATCTGAAAGAGGAGGTAATAATTTTAACCGGTCTATTTCATTTTACATATTATTTTACCTCCTTTAATTTTATCCTATACATTTCAATATAATAAAATTAGTATGTACTATATTTATAGATGTTTTTATATTATTGTACTAAGCTTATTAATCATCATATTCCTTAAAATGGGGAATGAAAACATAGTTCGTGTGTATGTTTCAACTACCACCTCCACAAAGCAATGTGTTTCATTTTCCATCACTACCTCTCATGGAAGTTAAAAATTATTGATTTAATTTATACATATTATATTCATAAAATCATTTTTATTTTGGTAATATAATATATCATCTAACTTCATTTAATCCCAATCGTTAAAAGTGAAATCCTCACACGTGTCTACATTCGTACTACCGTCTCCACATAGCGATGTACTTCGTTTTTCATGGGGATTGATTTAATGAAGTTATTTTAGTTTTATAACATGATAATTATTTTATAAAGATATTATTTTATTTTATTTATTTATTTTCCATTCAATAAAATGTAAAAACATCAATCATGTGTACATGAAAACTACTACCTTGAAATTTGATGTTTTTTTTCATAATATTATTTAATGGATGACTCTAAAATTATAATTAATATATAAAAACTGATTATTATGTCATGGTTATTATTATATATATGATTCAATAAATACCCATTTGAGCTTAATCAATATACCAAAGTCATTTTGTAATTATGAAATGAATGTCCTCAAAACACCTGATGTGGACTCAACAAATTAAGTAATTAAATATTTCATTTAAATAAGGGGAATAAACAGATTTATTAAATGGAAATAAACCTAAAAAATGTTTTTAAACAATTAAATAATTAATAAATGTTTATTTTATTGGATTTAAAGGACATACATTGCATGTTGGGACTCATGGTAAGGAGTTTCTTAACTAAATTTTCATTTATTGGGTTGTACTTCTACCCCATTGGCTATGTTATTCCAAGATTATGTATGAAATTAAATCTAATTATATTATGTTTATTTATAATTTTTTTTGGGTTTTAAAATTTTTACATAGAGTCACCTCATTGATTAAGTATAACTTCAATGATATTATCTCTGTAAGGATTATTCTATATAATATTTTTTTCTTTGAGGCATATCTCATATTGTGCACCAACTTCTATTTGTAAGGTATACATGGTGATTATTGTGATATTATATCATGAATGGATCTTATATCATGGTATATAAAGTTCATTTAAGGTTATCTCTTTCATGAAATATTGATTCAAATTTTATAAATTATATAATGGTTTTTATAATATCAATTTCAATTCTTTGAGACATAATTGAAGTTATTCCCCATGTTTTATTTTATATGGCGTAATTAATTACCCATGTACATTTTTTCACTTATTATTTCAATAAAATTATGGATTTTACATAATAATATTAAGTCCCTTCGTTCATTAGCTTTCTTATTAAATCATTACCCATTTTGTAAGGGTTTCTCATCTCAAACATCCTTATTTGAGACATGTTTGGATTAATACACCTATATTCATTTATAGGGTTTATATAATGATTCTTGAAATATAATATCATGATTATTTTAATACTAATGGTATTTTATATTTATTTTTTATGTTCTTTATTTCAAAGGAATTTTGGTTTTAAAAGGATGTAAATAGTTTTTCATTAAAAACACAACTTTAAAGGTTTTAAATAACTTTCTACAAACTATTACACCATGTTACATATATCATTTAAATAATATTATTTTATAAATGTAAATTATTTCATAAATTTATTTTCCCTGATCTTTTACATTATTTTAAAAAATTAAATTAAAATATCTTAATGTTTTCAATACATGTTGGTTTTGACTCTCTTTACAAAAGTTTAAAAAGACTATTTTTTAATAATCACAACATGAATAAATTTTCTCACTATCATAAATATTCATTAATTTTAACCTTATTTTATAATTATCCATAATTATCCTTAAAGAAAATCATTTTCTCAAATTTTTTTAGAATTTTAGTGTTTAAATTTACTAAATGAAAAATGAATTTTCCCTTGTGTTCTAAGAAATATTTGAAAAGTTATATTAAATGTATTTTCATTTATGTTAAAATAATTTGATGATTCCTATTATTCAATGGGGATATGATGTTATGGTACCATTCAGTTCCTTTATTTTACTGTTTTATAATGTTTTTTAATAGATCATTAGGAACCCATTTATTTATCATGAGTTAATCAAGATATGATAGTTTTGATGAAATGAAAGCATAAATGTGTTATGTTTCATGATATGGTGATTGAAATTTATTTAAAAAAGTAGGATTGGTGAATAAACCTAGGCCCTTAAATGACTTTGTACTATATATTATGGGTGGGTCTATTAAATACTTCTAATGTATTGGGTAATGAGAAGAAGTGAACTATATGGAAGTCACCACTAAGAGATGTCATAGTTATCTTAATCCAAAGAGATGATGGAGTTTATCCGTTATAGGTTACTCCTAATGGACATTAGAATTTTCATGTTAGTTGATTACTTGATGAATTTTTAATGTTCCAAGATACTTAAATAGTTTTTCAATACTTTCTATGAGTTCTATTAGATCTTTTTGTCAGTGATTATTTTCACATGGATCATTATTATTGAATTATATGAATCTCATATTATATTAATGCTTTATGAAATGTCTTGTGATTTATGGGATTTTTTATGGGTATGAATTATCTTGTGTTATGCTCATTCACCTTGATTATTTTATTATACCATATGCTCACTGATGACATTCAATTTTCAATGCTTAGTGTTTCACTTACTGGGTATTTGAGCTCACCCTTATTATGTTTTCATTTCCCCAGGTTATGAAGAATTATTTTAAATGAATTATATCTAGAATGGTTTAATGTGTGAATAATTTTATTTGTGATGTTGAAGAATTTTGGTGAAGTAATTAAATCTAGGTATTATAGAAAAAATGATCACTTGAGGATATGTACATTGTCATGTAATAGTTTTTACTAATTCAATAAAACTTTAAACCTAAAAGGTCCTTTTGTATGTAAGTGATCCAATATTTACATTTGATTTTATATTTTTTATATGTATTAAATTGGTTCATGTTTATCAGTATCAAAGACTTAAATGTAAAGATAATTTTATTATCACCAGATTCAGGAGTGCAAGTTTAGGGCTGTTATAGATAAATTATTAATTTGTTTTATTAATAAAAAGTCCAATTAAAAGACCTTTCTATAATTTTGATTTTTTTATTGTTTTTTGCTTTGTTTTGAAAATAATTTTTTCCTCTAAAACCCATAAGTTTCATCAAGAGAAATAAAAAATTTAGTAAGTGAATCCTTGCATCTTTGATAATGGAGTGAATATTTTGATTATTTCATAAAATTCTACTAACATCCTATACAACAAGGAATGAATAATTTTTCATTTTGAGATAAAACTATGACCATATATTTCGTATAATTTTATTCCTTTCTCTTCAAAGTATTATAAAAAGGTTATAATGAATTTTATGTTATATAGAGGATATTACCAATGGATGATATTATAAAGGAATGAGGATGACATAACAATGTCTAGGGAGGAATTGGGAGAAGGATTATTACTTTATAAAAACAATTGGACCTTGTTATAACCCACTACCTTATTCATAATAATAAGAAGATATAGTTCACAATTAGTGGGAATTAATAGGATTGTGATAATATTTTTATATTTTAGAACAAAACATCATCAATTCATATGATTTTCATATCAATGTGGTTTCTATGGCCTAAAGAATAGCGTAATAGTGAATAGATCTTCCCATTCACTATAGCATCCATTGTGACTCATTTAAGTGTATTATCATTGATAAACTAATATACAACCACAAGATAGTGTCTAGATAGATTTTAGCATAGAAATTTTCCTTATCCCTAGGGAAAAGTATTTTATTAGTTGAGAGGTGGATTTTGATAGTATGGATAGCGAGGAAGTGGATTTTTTCATAAGAAACTTCTTGTATTTTGGGATGAAAATATAAGTGGTATCACGATGCTACAAGTTTTGATTCATATATTTTCAAACCTTTTATCTATTTTATTTTACACTATTACTACACAATCATTCATCCCACCTACCCTCATTATATGGTTAGAGATTCCTATATATAAACAATGTTAACATCTTTAGTTTCCTATTGTTGTGGTGGACTAGTTTGGGCTATTATAAATGATCAAAAACTATGAATTAGTAAAGGTGAATTACCATATATGCATAAAGATTATGTTTTTTCAAATATATTAATAATATGTCATTTGTGGAATGTTTTTTGTATTTTTTGTAAGATTTTATAAATTGTTATCATAAAAAGGAAAAAAATTAATCTTAAAGGATATATGTTATAAATTAAAATAGAAATAGATCAATAAAATTATGGGGTACATATTTTTATATATATCATCACATCTCAACTAAAGGGCTGTTAACATTATACATCTCAAGCTAGAGAGGAATAATTTTCCAAGGAGGTATTGGATTTCATTAATATGTTTCTTTAGAAGATTATAGGTTTTCCTCTGAATGCAGAGATAAGATTTGCAAATAAACTATACCTTGGAATATATCCTATTTAATGGAATATTATAGATTAACATATAATAAAATTAAAAATTTACATATTCATATTCATGATGTATTTTAAATGAGTTTCATTTGACCTATTATATCTCTATGTGGGACATCAATATTTTTTCTAGGAAGGTCAATGGAATGTAAAGCTAATATATCAATTACAAGTTTTTAAATCAATTAGTAGTGAAGAATATTTATCCCTTCTAAGGAATGTTTTTCAATTTTACACACTGATGGTTTCTATGTAACATACCAACTTTTTGAATACTTTTCATCTCACTATATTCTATTTTCACTATTGTGATATTAATTTATCATATTTATTTATTGAATTAAACTCATGTATTTAATGATACATATGAAATATCATGCAATAAAAAAGTATATTAGTTCATTAAGGTAAAATATTATAAAAAAATAAATATTGATATTATAATAAATCTATATGGAATATAATTTGGATAACTAAAAGTTTTGAAAAGACAAAAGTAAATAAAATAATTGAAATATTGAAATATTCATCAACATTGTCTCCTATAAAGATTATAAAACCTTGTATAACTTTTGAAATAATGAAAACAACTGAAATATAGAAGAAATTTTGTGGATGGAAATAGGATGACTAATTTTAGAGAAGTACCTAGGACAATATATGTGAATTTAAAATTGTAACATCCCCATTATATGATTTTTGGATATATAGTCATTTGAATTATGGTTTTTGTGGATACATATATCTAATAGGTATATTAGAATTGGTAGGTATAGTTTATATATAAATAAATAATGCATTACACATAATATATATGAAATGTAATTAATATATAATAAATAATTACTAAATAAAATAAAAGGTTAATGATTTAATATTGAAAATATATCATAATCTATAAAAAATGATTAATTTTTATATAATATTTTTTAAAAATATATAATTATTTAGGAATTATTTTAATAAAATTTATTTTTTTATATATTAAAATCGATTATATGTTTCCAAGAGGGTTCATTTGACCCAGTGTTTCTCCAAGTGATACCTATTATTTTCTAATATTATTAATGGATGGTTATTGTTTTGTATTGATTAAATGTGTTTTAATAAAGTAACAATGAATAATGTTCATCCCTTATAGAGAATTGTTTGATTTTATCAATTGGTGTAGGTTATAAAAAATTCTATGATTTAGAATACTCTTTCTTTCCTTAAATTATTTTTTATCATCATTAAATATATTTGCCTTTTGTTTCTATAGAATTGAACTTGTTTATAACATAAATCATATGAAATATCAAGCTAGAAAAAACATACAATATTTCATTATGGTAAAATACTATAAAAAAGATAAATTAAATATCAATATTAATATATATATATGAATCATCATTATAAAATGGAAAAGTGTTTTATAACCACATTTAAATAAAAAATTGTAATCTTGAAATATTCATCATCATGGTCTCCCATAATGATCATAACACATTGTGTTACTATATAAAGAATGAAAAAATTGGAAATATGGTATAATTTTTCAGAATAAAAGAATATGAATTAATTAAGATAATTTTATAAGGAAATCTATCTAAATATATAAAACTATAATGTGACCAGTATATCATCATTGGATATATAGCTATTAGTTATACTTGTTTTGAATAGGCATATTAAAATTAGCATTTGACCTTTAGGTAGATATCAATAATGTATTTCATATAAAATATTTAACTTGCAATTAAGAGATAATAAATAATTATAAAATAAAATAAAATGATAATAATTTATTAATAAATATAAATCATATTCCCTAAAAATGTGTATTTTTGAATATTTATTATTTTTATTAATTCTATTACATTTATAGAATGATTAGAAAATTGATATTTTATATATGTATATATATATAATAAATTAGAATTCATGAAATTATTAGTAATTATTATTAAATATGAATAAAATAATTTAATATTTAAAAGCATTGTTTTCTACAAAAATATATTTTTCAATATATTATAAATTTTTATTTAAAATATAAAATTTTATTAACAAGTGCTTGAATATAATAAAGGGGTTTTATATATGGAATCATCATGTTGAATTTTTTTAATAGGGTTAATTTGATTTTCTAGGAAAAAATAATTTAATGGGGTTAAAAGTGAGTTACGAAGGTAACGAGTAAAATGAGGTAACAAGTTAAAAATAATAAGAAGAGTCGTGAATTTTCTCAAAAAATAAATAAAATGTGTGGATTATTTCATGAAATAACTATTCATATTTTCCCAATTTTGAGTAAGTTTTATAGAAAAAATCATATTCATTATTCATTAAGGAACATGTATTTTCCAATTTTCCACTCAAACTCAAATATAAAAGGGTCCATACTCTAGTGATTCATATCCACACAACTTATTATTTTTCCTCTAAAAAACTAACAAAATTCCCTCACAAAAAATCCACTTTCATGTTTTGGAGATACTTTTCCAAAGGAGGGCCAAATCCGACATTTCAAAGAATTTAATTCCAGGAAGGTTCCACTCTTCGATATAAATATTTATTTTTTTATCATTTTATTTAAATTATTTATCTAACTCTATTAATATTGTTGAAAAATATAATAAAACGAAAATTTCTACATTATCATTTTATAATATTAAATTACTGATACAACATATTATTACTCATTCATTCGTTATAAAATTTTCTAGTTTAGGTTGGTATAATCACTTACATGAATGATGGTATAAAGTTTTCATCAATGAAGAGTAAAAAAAAATATATACTAGAAATATTTATTGAAAAATAAATTTATTTTTTGTATTAAATTATTGAATGGTAATATATAACACTTTATTCTTTATTTAAATTACACCTTAATAGTAACAAAACAAGAAGGACATGGATTTTATCATTATGAATAATACTCGAATATTTAATAGAATCTATATAGAATATCAATAGTGTTTTTTGAAATTATGACTCTACTACTATAATTATTTTATATATGATTAACTCATGATCATGGAATAAGATACCACTATACCAAAACAAGCATAGAACAATTGGAAAAACTAACAACTCGTGGTCAATATAAAAAATTAAAAATTAATATATCAGTTTTAAATGAATAAAATAAATAAATATAAAATAAAATAAATTTAAATTAGGCTCTCAAAATATATTATTAATGTGTGTAAGTTGAATATAAAAGGATAGATACCATGTTTGAACATGTTCGGAGTTATGGTAAGGGATTATCTTACTTAATCGTGTAACTTGTCATCAGGATTCTTTCTTTATTGTCTATATTTTTTTACTCTAATTCTATATAATAGATAAATTCCTTTCAATATCCCATATTTAATTGACTATAATGTTGAAATGAAGTCCCTCCCTCTCTCTCTCTATGATTCTTTAAAAAAATCTCGATTACTTTTCTGATATGATATTCCTTATATATTAAAATTATTTGAGACATTTTGTGTGTACTTTTCATAAAAAATATCTTATTTCATCCAATTTTGGTAATTTTAGGGATTTAATTATCCTTTTATTATTCTCCATTAGTTTATAAATATTTAACCCATTATGATAATTTTAATGTATCTCTTGAATCAATATTCTTTCATTGAGTCACACCCTTTATTCTTTAAATATATTCCTCTATATTGGTTATATTATACTATTTGATGATATTATTCTACATTTCCTCTTTTTCTGGGGAATTAAATTTTGTTCTCATAATTAAATATTTTATTTTTTTATCAATGGAACCCATGGATTTGTTTAAGTATATTTTCATTCATTGTTAACAACATTTTTGAAGTAATAAAAATTTATTTGAAAATATTTTTAAGTTGAATTAGTGTGGATAAAGTTATTTTAGAAGTATATAGAATTTTAATGTTACTAAGAATATTAGTTATGGAAATTTAAATAACTAAAATTGTTTAAGAAGTATTTTGTAAAATCTTTGTATGATAGACAATGAATTTATAAATCTTACATAAGAGTAAACTAGAGATCATGTGTGACTAATTTTAGAGATTAACTTGCTATATAATAATAGAATTAATTTTATTCTACCTATATAAGAATAAAAATTATGTTATAATATCTATGTATATGTAATATGGAGTATACATATGGGTAAATCCAATGTTTTAAATGTTGATACGAAATACCTCTTTATATCATTAATTTTAAAAATAACAATTCTCTCTTTATATGTGTATATATTTATAATATTTATTTTTTCCAAAGATATATAGTTTTGAAGGAAGGAAATAGGTTTTACTGAATGGAAAAATCTAATTTTATGAATAAACATATATTAAGTATATTTCATGAATCCTTACTCTGTACATCAGATAGATATATAAAATTTATACCAAATAGAAAGATTATAAAGTCAATTAGGAAGTGTTCTATAAAGTCCATTGGATGGAGTTATAAAATTTCAATTGGATGAATACATGAAAAGTATACCGAATGAATATTCAATAATCCTACTAGACAAAAATGGGTAAATTATACCAAAAAAAGATTTATTATTTCTACCAGACTAATTTCTTCAAATAATTATAATGATGCTAAAAAAACAATCATCAAACATAGTGATGGTGTGCTAAACTCATTGAGAAGAGAAGTTTTCTATCTGATACAGTAGAAATTGATCCTAGGAGGTGAAGAATCTGACCATTATAATCTTGTGTATAAATTAGACCACAACCACTAGGATAAGCAGAGTAGTAATAATCTGCATTCTATAATTTGTATTTAATTTTTTAATTTAATTATTGTGAGTGTGCTTAAATTGTAGTAATTAGAGAGTTTCCTTAAAGAATATTCTTGTGAGGACATTTCTTGTAAATTATTTAATGTTTTTCTGATATAATAATTTCTTATATGATTTTTTGATCAAGGGATCCCTATGAAAGATAGATATAAGTTTTGTCTGATTAGTGTGATTAAGGGATCATGGGAATAAGGACATAGGTCTATATTTTATTAGGTGGATATTGGGATTCCATATCTTAGAAGATAGAACTTTTTATAGGTTTATAACCAGGGATACCTAAAGTTAGGCTCACAGTCTTCCTTATATCTTTGAGGGAAAGTGAAATTTTTTTTAGGAATGGTTTTTTATGTTTTATTATAATATTTTATAAAATTGTGTTTTACTTTTTTATTCACGTTTCTAAATATTTTTTCATTTCTATTGTGTATTTTTCATAAAGTTCATTCTATGTAGTATTATCTTACTTACTCTGATGTTTATAAAGTATACTAGAATAACTCTTTTTTTAAGGTAGGCTTTATTATTAAAAAAATTCGTAAAATTTTATGTTTGAATTTTTAAAAACTATAATTTACCACCACACCCAAATCCCTCTTATAATAGTTTTAATACAATTAAGATCTCAAATTTGGTATGATAGGAGGTATCTTTATATACTTTATTAAACTAAATGTGTTTGTGGAGAATTTTTTTTTTGATGCAATGTTTTTCTATTTTGACATTATAAAATATAACTTCTAATAGACCAATAATATTTGATAATGATGATTTTGAGTATTGGAGAGATAAAATGAATAACATTTTTATAAACACTGGTGTAGATAATTTTTTCATGATTTCTATAAATTATAAAATTCTTGATAAGGAAGTTATTACTTTTTATAGAGTGGAGAAATCAGAATATCAACTAAACTATAGAGTTCAAAATATTTTTTTATATTAGATGATAGTGAATATTTACAAAAAGATATCTTCTTTTGAGAAAACCAAAAATATTTTGAGAAATCTCGTAGTAACTCACTTTTGTTTATTCAAAAATATTTGAAAACTATAAGAGTTATTATTTCTACACACTAAAAATCTTTCAACTTATTTCCTAGTGAATTAGTTATTCAGATGCACCAAATATTTATGAATATTTTGAATTATTTTCAATATATTGTAGAGAAAGAGATGACAGATGAAAAACTTATATAAAAGGTTTTTTTATCATTCTCAAGGTGTGATAATATAAAAGGAAAGTGATAGATGACACAAAACATCTAACAAACTTATGTTTGGATGATTTGATAATAAATCTCTTTCAGTATGAGAGTAGGTCAAAAATAGACATTGAGAAAGAAAAAAATAATGATGTAGCTTTTCTTTGACATCTAATTCTACTGATTAGAATGGAAATTCTATTAAGAATGTTTCTAAATCCTTAATGTCTAAGAAGAAAGTACAAGTTAAATAAAAAATTAGATCTTCAGAGGAAAGTGGAAATGATCTCACTCAACTAGCTAATAAATTAATAGGATAGTTGGGATGATATATTTTTATTATAAATATAAAAATAATAAAAAGGAAAAAAATGAGAAGCAACCTTATGATCTAATTTTTTATGAAAGTAAGAAACGATGAAATATAAGTCTTGATTGTCAAAGGTTGAGGAAAAAATAGAAAGGCTCGGAAATTCCTTATAAAGGTAAAGGTAATAAGAGTCTGAAAGCTTCAGATACATAGAGTGTAAGTTATAGAAATTCATCCTAACAAATTTCTTAATATTATAATATTGATAATAAAAATGTTATGATATTTTATATTTGGATTCCTAATAACAATTTGTGCAATATGATAATGTCATCTCCGGAATATTTTACAAAAATAAATCTAAATGATAATTTTCCTTATTCAGATGATGAAAATAGATCAACTCTTTTTAAGAAGAAAATATTATTGCATCAGAGGATGAGGATAAAATACTTATGTTTGAATAAATGAATAGATATGTTACTTTATTAAATGAAAATAATTCTAAAGTTACGAAAGAGTATTATTATGTTCAACATGGACTTTATAATCCAATACTATAATTCCTAAACATACGTTGGATATTTCTAAACATACTTCAGAGCTAGAGAAAAAGTATAATTATGACTTAAATTATAGGGAAAAGAATTTAGTTGTAAAACATAATTATAAAATTATTAGTTTGGAAATGAATTTATCAAATTTAACTTATGGGAAATAAAATTTTGATAATCTATACAGATAGTTTAAACATTATAGAAATACTTTATGAAAATATTTTACTTCAAAAAACCTCATTTTTTTCAAAAACATTTATTCATAAAAATTCAACCTTTTGTATGAAATTTTAAAGGGGATGAATTTATAGAAAAAATATTATTTACATCGAGTTTTTTTATTTGTTTTTAATAAAACCTATATTTCTAAAAAAAATCAGCTATTCACCATACTAATATTTGGAAAAAGGTGGATTTTGAAAGTCATACTTTTAAGAATTATGGACCCAAGAAATATTGTGTGCTAAAATATTAATATTTTTATTTCAAGGATACAAAAAAAATATATATCACATTGATGGGAATTTATTCAAGAATATGACTAGAGATTAATTTTTTTTCAAATGATTATTATAATGAAAGGTTGATAGGTGAATTCTGGTCAAGGATAAACCCATTTAATAGGTGATATTTAATTGCTTGGTAATGGTTTAATTTATAAGGTTTTATATGTTTTATTAATTATGAAAAATTTCATCAACATAATTCATTTATGCGATGAAGGTTATCTTGTGAACTTCAAGATTAATAAATGTACCATTAAATGTTTATAAGGTTATTTTTTTATTTTTTTTGATACGAATAATATTGTATACTTTAAACATGGAATAAATTATAAAACAAAATCTATATTGATTAAGTACAATAAAAGATAAATATTGGTTGTGGAAAAAAAGGTTATGACATAGTAATATTATAAAATTGGGTATAAATTCTATGAAAGGACTTGTTAAATATTTACTAGAGTTTATATTTAATTCCTCTAACATCTGTGGCCGTTGTTAATAAGGTAATAAACATAATTAAATAGTCATATATATTAGTGAAGTATCAAATTCTGAATCTTTACCACAAGTAAACATGGATTTACTTTTCCTAACACAAATTAGAAGTATTAGAAGAAAATAATATATATATGTCTTAGTTTATGACTATACTAGATTTACATGGGTTAATTTTCAAATGAAAGAGTAAGAAGATATTTTTCTTTCAAATATTTTCTTGTCTATGTTAAAAAAGATAAAAACCTACCTTTGGTTAATATTCATAGTGATCATTATAGTGAGTTTTCAAATTTTTATTTTCATACATTATATAGTAAGAATATAATTACACGCAACTTTTATGCTCCGAGAACTCCTTAGAAAAATGGTGTTATCTAATGAAAAAATATAATTATTTAGAAAATTACAAGAACCATGTTGAATTAATACTCAAATTATAAGTGTTCTTCAGATAAATCTATCAGTAATTATTATTATACTATAAATAAAATTTTACTAAGAACCTTTCTTAATAAAACATCTTATAAATTTTGGATTAGAAAGAAAAAATCATTATTACTTCATTGGGTTTGGATGTAAAGTATTCATTATGAACACTAAAGATAATTTATATAAATTTGATTTAAATTCTGGTGTAGGAATATTTGGTGGCTATTCTAAAATTAGAAAGACTTATCATGTTTTTAAAGATACCATTATTTTTTAAATTTATGTATATTAAATTATATTTCAATCAACTCAAAAATATATTTCCAATTCCTTTTAGGAAATTATGAAATCTAGTTTTCAAATGAGCATGATGGATGAATTAAATTTTTTCCTTTCTTTTCAAATTTCTCAAAAACTATAAGGAAATTTATTGTCTTGAAAATGGTTTAAAAAAAGTTTACTTAAGAGACTTAGTTTTTAAAATTAAAAAAACATAATTAATACTATCAAAAAAATCAAAAAATATTGATCTTGTTGAGTCTAAAAAACCAATTAATCAAAAACAATTTTAGAGGAATGATTGGAATTTTATTATATCTTATAGAAAGTTAAAAAAACTTAATGTTTTTTGTATGAGTCAATGTAATATTTCAATAAAATACAATATAATACCATCCTAAAGAATTAAAAAATTATTATCTTAAGGTAACTTTAGATCTTATAATATTTTATTCTTCTAGAAATTATTTTGAACTAAAAGTTTATTCATATATTCACTTTAGTATATTTAAAATGTATAGGAAAAGTACATCAAGAGAATATCATTTCTTAAGACAATTTTTAGTTTTTTTCATGTAAGAAAAAAAATACTCAGTAGTAATTTATACTAATAAAGTTTAATGTGTAGTATCTTGAAATTATTTTGATAAACTTTTGTGGATACAATACTCAAATTCTTATTTTTTCATGATTTTTAGTAAAAATATAATTTTTTGTAACAAAACAAGTTCCATATATTTTTATAAGAACCCATAACATCAATAAAGAACAAATAACATAGATACTAGAAACCATTTTCTTTAGTCACACATAAAATGGAGATATTGTTTTACAAATAGTCATAAAACATTATCAACTTATTGATTATTTTTATAAAACTTAGTAATTAATATAGATTTGAATATCTTAAATTGAAGATTGGTATGATCAATATAAAGTGATAATTAATCTAATTCTTGTTTTCCTACCACCTTATAATTAAAAACACCTCAAGAAAGAGGACATTTTCTTTAATTTCCTTATTTTTCTTGTGTTATTTATCTTGTTATAAAAAATTATGGACTGAGTTTTTTATTAAACTTTTTAAGATTAAATTTAATGAATTTGATTCATTTGAATCTATTTCACTAATTTTTTTGGAGTAAATCCCTTTTATTAAAAAAAAGAAAACGAAATCTTAAGTCCCTTTTAAACTATGTAAAGGAAGACCCATTACAATCCCATAGGCCCAGAGACACATAGCCTTAAACTAAGGTGACCCAAGAACCTAGAGGGACAGAGCTCATTCAGATGCACCAACCTAAGATTTAAGAAGCTAAAAATCCCAATAGAACAAAGTCCATTACAAGTGAAAAAAATACCATAAAAGACCAAAGACAACCCAAAGGACCAGAAGACCAAGTCCAAAAACAAAAGGCCCAAATCCCCACAACACCGCAACCCGCATGTTTGGAAGACTCTGGACATTACCAGTGTTATTCCACTGACCGAGGATCCCACTGAATCTACCACCAAGAACAACCTCAGTCATCTGGGCCTCCTTAGTGCACCCCGTCTTAGAAGAGGCCTCGCCACTTCAGTCACTTCTGCCACTGTTGTCTTCTCCCATCCACCTTGCCACACCCCAGCAGCATGGTAGCAGATAGCAACACTAGAATTGGGTGGTGTGACATATGTTTAATGCCGCCATGGACTGAATCCTTATGAAAATCTGTTAGACACTATTGTACCCTGACCCCCGGCTCCTCTGAGGGCCCCACCGAAATCCTTCTTTCTGGATCCACCGACATATCTGATCTCGGAAGAGGAAAATCATCACTGCTGTCACTCACTGGATCTATAGATCTATTCATCCACCCATCATGCGCACTAGAGCTCCTCCGCGCTGCCGTCCCAACGAGAACTATTCCATCGAAACCCCTTTCCAAACTAGATCTGGATTTTACCAGATCTACCACGTGGTTCATTGCTTCGATCTAAGAGGGTCTATTTGATACAGTCTCGCACTGACGCGCCATGTTACCACAAACATAGATCATCCATCTCCATTAGCAACTAAAAAAACTGCACCACTAAGGTCTCCATTTTCATCGCTGTTGAGCATGGCCGAGGAAGAGAGCCATGACCGAAGCTAAGACCCTCAAGTTTCACTAAATTTATTAAGTAACCAAGTGTTTAAAATCACTGGATGAACATTCTTAAGAAAGTTAATTAATTAACTCTATATAAGGTATAATTTTTATTTTCATACAAACTTTATGGAGGAAATTTCTATAAATGATTTGAATTTTTTTGAAGTTCTATAGGAATGATGTTTGTATGATAAAACTCAAAAATTTATAAAAATAATTTTATAACTATCAAGATTATAATATAGAAACTTCATTAAAATTTTGGCATCATCATTTTCCAATTTTGAATTAAATTCATTGGATATTTTTGAATTTGAACAATCACCCCTCTTTAAAATATATATAAAAGGTGGATTGGTTCATTTTTTTCCCTCTCATAATATTACTGAGAATAAATTTCACAAGTTTTTATACTCCATACATTAAACTTCAAAGTTTATCAGTTATTTCTCATAATAATTATAAATTTTCAATTATGTTTCTTTAGAGGATTTTGTTTATTTCGTAACCAAGGATATGGAAAAATAAAGGACCCTTGATCATAAATGGTTTAAAATATATTATTCTCTATTTAAATAAAAAGTATTTTTCAAGGTTAAGAAAGTATTTTTGTGACTATACACACCTTTGATCCACACTATCTAAGTGTTTTCTATAAGTTTTAGATGAACCCAATTTTTAATGAAATAGATTTCTTGAAGAATTTTACATTCAATCTATTTAGAAAGTCGTGCAGTATGAATATTAAAACTATGTTTGAGTTGGTAGGTATTCCTTTAGAAGTACAATAATACTTCAAAACTCAGAAGTTACCCAAAAACTTTGGTTCATTTGGAAGGTCTCATATGTAGAAAAATATTTTTTTTGGTTCTAATGAAATAATAAGGAAATTTTCTCATCATTTTCTAGATATATAGATTGTTTTCTTATAGATTAAAATATACTTACTTAAAAGGAAAGGATACCGTTTTACTCCAAAGGTTCAATAAAATTGAAAGAGAATAAAAATGAGAAATAAGGTTAGCCTAGTATTATTATTGATTCCATTAAAGTAAATTTTTTTAAAAATATTTTTTCCTATAATTAAATAGGATGAAATGATAAATAAATAAGATGAAAAATAAAAAAAAGTATAAAGGTGATAAATGTTTTCTAAGGGGAATAGAAAAGGCCCATGAATAATTTGAGAAGAAGTAAGAAGCTAATCTGTTTGTTCCTATTGGGAAATAATATCAAGATGCACAATATGATCCATAGACTATTTTATCATATATTCCAGTAGTAGAAAAAAAAATCGTCATTTCATTCCAAGAGATAAAGGGAAAGAAATTCCTTAGTCCATTTTAAAAGAAAAATGGAAACAAGTTTATGATGATGCAAATAAAAATGTTGATTTTTCTATAAAAAATGTTTTTGAATAATAAAAATAATTTTATAAAAATTATTCTCCCATAGAGCTATCTCAAGTACTAAGGAAAAGGAATATTTAATGAAATGTTGAAAAAACTTAAATGTATCTTGAATTATTTAGATGTTTATAATATTCTATTTATACTTCGTTGTCTCAAAATTCTATATCCGAAGAGGGAGAATACTCCCTTATTTCATCAGAAGAACATTATCTGTATTGTGAAAAGAAAGCTTCAATAGTTAGGGAATTAGAACAAGTTCAATCAAATAAATATGTAGAAGTTTAATAATTTTCTTAGTGTCATTTTTTAAAAGAGAATAATATTTACATAATATAGTTAGATAAAATTTATTTCTTAAATAATATAATGATCATAAAAACTCTCCTCTAAGAAAGAGGTCTGAGAGGAAAGAAATGAAAATCAATTATTTCAATGAAGTAATCAATAATATTTAAGGAATAATTTGAATCTTCACAAATATTCAAGAAATATTTAAGTAAATCAAAGGGAAATTTGATGTAACTAAAGGTCCAAGAACCCTTAATAAAATTTCTGAATAGTTTACTCATAATGAAACTGAACTTAATAACCTTAAATGGTAATCATTAGTGTATTTTATAAATATAAATAACATCAAGTGGATGAACAATATTGAATAAGATTTAATGTTATTTGATGAGAAGATATCCAGGATCCAAAGAGAAATAAATTCTATTTTAATTTTTGTGGATAACATCAACAATAAAGCTGGAGAATTCTTAAGAGTGATTGATGATTTGAAATATTTTTCAATATAGTATGAAAAAAAATCATTCCCAATAAAAAAATAAGTTAGTGTCCCTGGATGAAAGGGTTTTTAATATTGAATCTAGGGTAGTGAACTCAGTGAAGTTAGAAAATGATATTGAGACGGTAAAGGACACTTTGAAGAAACTATTTTATAAAGAATGATATTATTATTAAACTCGGGATTGTTAGTTTTAATTAAACCAATAAAATTTCCTATATCACTTTAATATGTTTTAATGGATGTTAAATTTTTATTAAATTATTATTTAATCCTTATAACTATTGGTAGAATGTTTTTTCTAACATCTTAGGAAAACTATTTATACTTAAGTATCTATTTCTTTTGATTTTTTTTAAAACCACAAAGGTGGTGAAGGTAGAGTGATTAAAATTTTTGTGATTAAGAGTGAGTAAATTTTTTAAAAGTTTTTTACTTTAAAATCTTAATTTCAATGTATTGTGATTTTCAAAAAAGAGGTGATTGCTGACTAAAAATACCTCTTTCTATCTTTAATTTTTAAAATCACAATTAACTGCTTAAATTTTTTTATTTATCATATTTATCTTTTCCAAAGTTATATTGTTTTTGATGGAAGGTAATCTTATTTACCAGATGGAGAAATCCATTTCTTTTGGTTGGACATATGTTAATTATATCAGATGATTGTGTACTACATACTTTATAAGGATATAAATTAAGTCTATCTTGTGGAAGGCTTATAAATTCCATCGGATATATTTATATAAATTTAATTAGATAATGTTATATAAATTTTATTAGATAGATACTATAAAATGTAGATATATAAATCCTACTAGATAAAAATTCATTAATCTTACTAGAAAGAGATATATAAAGTATACTATATGATGATTTAGTATTTGTTCCAAATAGAACTCCTCAAAAAATTATAATTATTCTCAATATAACAATCATCAAATTGAGTAATAATATGATGAAATCATTGAGAAGATAAATTGTACTAATTCTATTGAAATGGATCCTGATAATTATGGAATTTGATTATTGGAAGATTTTCTATAAGTACTAATGCAACTTTAAGGGAACTGTTTTTGGAAAATATATGATCTAAATTTGATGTTGATGTTTTCAATGACTTGTTGTAGAGTGTGATTTAATTGTAATATTTATGGAGTTTCATTAAATAATATATTTGGGAAGTTATTTCTTAAAAATGATTTATGTTTTGTCTAATATAATCATTGTTCTCCTGGCCGTATGATCAAGGGATCTCAAGGATAGAGTGATTGAAGGTATTTTTGATTAGTGTGATTGAAGGATCATAGGGATAAGGAGATTGAGCTGTGTCAAATCAAGTGTATTGAGGTCTTCCACAGATTTAAAGATAGACTTTATGATAGGTTTATAATTGGGGATACCTAAAGTCATGTTTGCAAACTTTGTTATCACTTTGGGTGAAATTGAAGTCCTTTTTTATGGATGGTTTTGTATGTTTTATTATGATCTTTTATAAAACTATTTTATAATTTATTATTTTTATTTCTATTAAAATTTTATTTATATTGTTCGTTTTTTATAAAGTTCATACTATATAGTATTTATATTAATACCCTGATGTTTATAATATATATCATAACTACTCTTTGTATAATTAAATTTCTTATAAACAAGGTGTTGGAAAAAATTTAAGTTTGATTTTTTATAAACTACAATTCACCCTTGGAGTGTATTTAATACTCTTATGATCATACATTAAATGCTGCATAATATTATTTTGATATCATGTATAAATATATTGGATATCACATCATATTAAATTAGAACTTTTAAAGTATTATAATATTGATTTTCTCTTGTGTATTAATAATTGGATCTCATATATGTTATTTCAAGGGAAATATAACATTAATCAAATGTTATGTAAATATTATCCCTTTGGAAATGATGGTTTTTTAGATTAATTTAAGGTTAAATTTTTAGTTATTTAAACAAAAAAATATTATTAAACATTTGATGAGATATATTTAATGAGCATTATTAATATTTAAAAGAGATGATTTTTTCCTTATTTTTATGAATCTACTACATTATTCTCATGTGTCATATTGATCAGAAATAAATAAATAAATGAATAATGAAGATCACTGGGCTTTGAATATTTAAACATGGAAAATAATCCTTATGATGTTGCTAAGTATTTATGATTATTAATCAATAAATAATTTGCGAAATTTATTTATAAAAACTTGATACTTTTCTACATCTTTGAAATATGTTCTATCCAACAAAGTTTATGAGAAATTATTTTTTTGAGTGAAAGAAATTGATGATAATTTTTTACCACTACATATCTTCTGACCATAGTAGTTATTGAAAAATATAGAGCTTATGTCTATTAAGAATATATTAAAATCTTAGAGAAGATAATATTATTAATTTTGAAGCAACCATGAGTCCATTAAAGGTATTTTCATTTTTTTAGAAAATAAATTATAAATAGAAGGTATTCTATATGAAAAAATATATGGGAGAATTTGTTTTTTATTATAAATATATTCTCAGTTATGGATTATACCTTCCCATATATTATTCACTATATAATGTTTTTAATGCACATGTGTCATGAAGTTCCACCAAATATAGAAAGGAAGTAGTTACATATTGTAAAGAAGTGAAATTATAAAACTTGTAAAGAAGATGTTATGTTCAGTGAATTGTGTTACATTCAAAAGCCAATATAAATGAACCACAAAAAATTTGAATAAAATTATAAATAAATCAATAATAAATAAATTTTATGGTAAATTATTTAGAGATACTACATTTGGAAGATAAATAATTAATATGATTTCATATAGAAAAAGTTTATTTGTAATAAAATATGTTTTCTTTATATTATGCATTGTATCATAAAAGATAAATTAAAAAATTATATAATTTAGATATGATAATATAAATTTAATTTTTGAGTTCCTCACATAATAATTTACTTATTATTAATTTTGTTGTATTTTATGAAATGGTTGATTTTTAGTCAAAAAATACCGTTTTTCAAAAAATTGTATTTTTTTATTTCATCATTATATAAGTATATCCAAGAAGATTTGAAAACAATTTAAGTAATAAAATATTTATTTTTTTAATAAAATTATACATTTTAAAATGTTATTTGAATTTATAATTCATATATCAAATATTTTAAAAACTGAATAAAAATATTACTTTAGTAAAAATATTTTTTGCAATTTTATTATAATTAAGTGTTTTGATGGTGAAATTTAGATTTGGATTAATTTTAAAGCCACATAACTTCTACTATTTTATAATAAACCAATTTATTTCATAATAATTAGTATATATGATAATATTATTTTGCACATAAATTTTTAAACTTAATAAAATACTTTTCCTAAAAAACGGATTTACGAGTTATGTGCATTTATTTTGAAATTAAAATTTCAAAAAAAAATTATTTGGTAAAATGATTTATAAATTTGAAATCAGAAGTTTCAAATTAGGTAAAATTTACAATCTTAATTTTATTCATTAATATTAATTATTATGGTTAAAATTTATTTACCAAGGGAAAAGTAAATTATGGTAAAAATTTAAAAGTTAAAATAATACACTTAAAAACACTCTATGTTATCTTTATAATGAATTTATGAGGATAATATTTACCCAAACATACCCCCCCCCCACATTTTCATTTTTCATTAATTTACTTTTCAATAGTGACATTACATTATTGAAAATGTAATGGTTACTTCCGAAACTACCCTTCTCTTTACTTATAAAAAGGCTACACTTTCAGCTCTTCGAGACTCAAATATCCTTCTTATTTCTTATTTAAAATATACCAAATACCCCTTCTCACTATACTACTTCTATAATCATCTACCAATCATTATTTTTACAAATTCCTTCATTTCCAAGGCATTTCCAAGAAAAACCTCAAACTTCCAATGTGAGTATTACTTTAACTTACTCGTTTATTTCACTATACTACTTTATAAATAACATAAAAACTATGTAATATAATGAATTATGTATAATTAGAATAATTAAATTTAATTATATTTATTTAAAAATAATTATTCTCTAATTTCTGTCCACTTTGAGAGACCAAAACATCAATAGTATGTACGTGCAGACTACTAACTCCATTTTCACAAGCTATTTTCTTATCTTACACTTAATGAAATTGGTAATTAAGTAAACATAGAAAAAAATAATTAGTATATCTTTAGTTATCTGGTAATTATGAACTTGGAACCACAATGTAAAAAATGATCCCATCATGATGATTTTTTTTATAAAACAAGCAACCAAAAGTTCTAACACCCTGTAATGAAAATAAACTATAATCAGTTAATATATTTGAAAAATATAGTTATAAAACAATTTTAAAATGTTATTATTTTTATATTAATATTATTATATAAGTTATTAATATAGTTATGTTCATTATACAAGATTTTAGAGCGTGAGAGAGTAATCGAGATTGCAAGGAAAGGGTTTTTTCATCTCAAATACCTCTCTTTTGAGACATATTACATATTATGAATCTAATTACATTTATCTAGTTTATATAATACCTAATTGAGATATTATATAATTAATTTAATTTAAATCATGGTAATTTAAGTTCAATTTCAATCTCCCTCTTTCATGAGGATTTGATTTAAATGATTCTTTTATTGTTAGGGGTACTTTACCCCGCATTTAATTTCTTGAGACTTATTTATTAATGTGCCCCATGATACATTTAATATAGTGTGATAACTACCAAATGAAATAATTTTACTATATTCATGGGATTTTATAGCCATATTTTTTAATTTATTTAAGTTGATATTTATTGAAAAAATACCCAACTTGAAATTGGTTTCGATCGAAATGATATTCAATTTTAATGGGTTTTGTTTCCAACATTATTTTCAAACAAATATTATTTTTAAAAGATAATCTATTTAGGGAATTATTATTATTTATAAAACCTCCCATAATTTCCTTTTCATATTTTTTTGTTTTATATGTTCACTCTATATTTCATTTCCCCTTGACTCATATCTTACCCAGAGTATTCTTAAAATTGAAACCAACCTTGTCTCTTATTTTTAGTCAAGAACCTTCATTTTTCCATTTTTTAATTCATTGTACAATTTTTAAAATGTTTTTATCTATAACTCAATAATTGATTGAGTTAATTTTATTCTACATGATCTTATTCAAATAAAATTAAATAAATTTTTAATATTTTTTATATTGGTCATTTTCATAAAAGTGTAAAAACAATATATTTTTAATGTTTTCCATGTAAAAACCTCTTCATTTCATCATTATCATTTTCTATGATACTTCCTTTATACGATATAATTATTTTCTAAAAGATCATGAATATTTTTTATTTCCCAAGTGATTTTTCCTAATGATTCTAAAAATGGTTTTCATCAAAATCCACATCCTTTGAGATATATTATACATTATTAAGTATATAATTATATTGTAACCAAAAACCTTCTTCCTATGGATAAACTATGTATTTGAGTTCTCTTTTTCAGAAGTGATCCATCACTTCCTTTGTCTTTCCTAATCAACTTTTTTTTATGACCAAAATTATTATTCAAGTGTATTTCCTGTATGAATAGCCTATTTTTTATTTCTTTAATTGAATGGTGTTCACATAGTTTCCATACATTGGTTTATTATGAAAATTATTGAGTTAATCATATACCATTTATTTATACAATGTAAATATTGTATGCTATATTATCTTTTTTGAAAGGTATCTACCTAATAATATACTCAATATCTTTGGATACATGTTTACCATCCATGAGTATATCGTTTTACAATTTTTGATTTAATTATGAATGTTTTACTTATATGATTTCATTTTAAAGAGATATGAAATACATTTTTATTTCAATGGGTTCTTTATGATATTATGTTGAATTATTGTTTTGGAACACATATAAACGTATAATGATATGTGGGGTACTATATCTCCCTCTAATGAATTATTTTAATGTTTATATCTAATTATATAGGTAATAAAAATTACATTTTAGTTTCTCATAATAATGTGCAATAAAGGTGTGGCTTAAGAAAGTATTGTTTCGTATACTAATGTTTTTACCATATTTATATTGTTTCAGGATTATACCACCACATGGATCATGTTTATCAGATAATTTTCACAATATTTTGATTTATGACTTTTCCCTTATGTAATTATTTATTACATGTACTTTATTTGGTATAACTTTCTTATGTATGCTGATTATAACCATATGCTCAGTGATGATATTTGATTTTTATCTTTTATGTTTACCCTTACTGATCATCTGAGATCACTCATTTATTATTTTTATTTTTTCTAGTTTATGTGTGATTTATCTAGAAGGTTATATTATATAGGGATTTTTTGGAGATGTTAAAGACTAAGTTATATTTTATATATAGGAAAAATTTCCACTATTTGTAAAGACATGAGTTTTTAGTTAATTCTTGGTCCTAATTCTCTAAATGTCTTAAACAAAAAGGTATGAGGAATGTTTTTAAATGAAATATTTGAAATATTTAATTTAATTTTGATAGTCCTGAATAAAGTATACCCGTATTAGAGTAGGGTTAAGATATATTAGGATATTATGAAGATATTAGTTGAGGAAAAAATTGGTGTTATATATTTCATCAAAGGTTGATAATTTAAGTCTGATTATATTTTAAATGTCATAGACAACCCTTTAGGTTAGTTTAGGTAATTGTTGAAATTTTAGGGATTAAAATTAGGTAACCTTATAAAGACAAATGGATAAGTATATGTGTAGGTTAATATCTTGAATTTTTTGTAAAATAGATATTGTGTAGTTTTCCTTATAATAATATGCCTATCTGGATACTATAAGTGCATGTTGTCTATAAAAAAAATGTACCTAAGGGTAATAACACCATGAAGGGAATAAAGGGTATTAACTCAATCATAAAATGGTTGATGATAAATAGGCATAACTACACACCTTTTTTACACTCCTAGGGGTTGTTCTTCGGTCATTGAAACTATCTTTATGAACCATTATGAAGGATTTATTTCGTAATTATTTTAATGGATTGGGTTAATAAGTGAAAGACAACCTAACTTAAAGAAAATTATATTAAAATGAGTGTGTAAAATGATTAAATGAAAGTGTAATTATAGATGAAATATTATTATCAATTCTTCAAATTCATAAGATCATTTACTCTGTTTTTATTGACAACCATTTTGGATTTGATATTTGGTTGAAATAGGATCACTAAAATGGAGTGTAGAAAGGAATAAATCTATAAGCCACTATATACTATAAATAAATAAGTTATCATAATTAAATGGTTTATAATAATAGTATATTCATATTGTGATAGAAATATGTGAGTATCAAAGTCTTACCTTGGGTAGTGAGGACGATATATTCATACAAATTAATTCTCGATACACTTAACAATTTTCACTATTGAGTGATATTTATTAATGATATTCTAGAATATTCTAAAATTTATAAGAATTATATGAAACATATACGTATTTTTCTCTAAAAATGTTTTATTTAATGTACTGGAAATATATATTAAATGGTATAAATAGATTTCAAAAGTGATTTTATGATAAGGTTAAATTTTGGGGATAACTTTTGGAGAACACACGACTATGGTATGAAAAAATTTTAGGGTTAATATATGATTCAGTTTTTGTTAATAAATGTTTGATTGATTTTTATATAAGTGAGTTAGATAGTATTTATATCCTTGTAATTGATTAATGATTTAATGAAAATGTGATCCAAGATATTTTTTAAAAAATGTGTCTAATTTTTGGGATGATGATATTTGTTTATTAGTTTGTGACTTTATAAACTAGGGATAAATACATTCATGGGATTAAAAATTGTGTTAATTTTTATAATAAAATATAATCTTTCTAGGGTTTAATTTATTATACATTCAAATGGGGTTGGGAAAGGTTTATATAGAATATATAATTAGGGTATATACATACTTGGGTATATGATTGTATGAATGTATGATGTTTTTTGAAAAAAAAATAGGTAACCTGAGAAATCTTAAGAGAGTTGGTTGATTTCATCTATTATTTTATACCTCAAATTATTAATATGTTAATAATAACCTCACTTACATTCTTCAGTGAGTAATAATTAAAATTTCAAGGATACAGTTTATTTAGGTTGAGAGGAGGTGTATCTACTATAAAATCACGACCTTAAAAAATTTATGTCATGTTTGATAACATGGGTTACCTGATACAACCAATATAAACAAACCATAAAACATTATAATAAAATTATTAATAAAGATATAATAAACACTAATATAGTAAACCATTAAAATATATTACTTGGGCAAGATAAATAATTAACATGTGTTAACATTAAAAAGTGTTTCTTTCAATAAAATTCATTTTATTAATAATATGTATTTTTTAAAAAAAATTAAAAAATAAATAATTTAAATTTTATAAAATAAAATCCATTTTTTAATTCATCACATTACAATTTACGTAGTTTAATTCTTTTAGTTTTTCTGAAAATGTTTATTTTTATTCAAAAAATACATTTTTGTTGAAATTATAATTTTTTGGATTTTAACATTATGTAAGAATATCCTAGAAGATTACAAAACATTTTAGGTGATAAAATATGTATTTGGGGAATAAAATTATTCATTTTATAATAATATTTAAACTTATAAATCCTTTGTCAAATATTTCAAAAATTAATTAAAATGTTACTTTAAAAAAACTATTTTCAATATTTTCTTTTAATTAAGTGTTTTATGGTGAAAATATGGTTTGGCATTTTATTTTAAATCCACATAAATTTTATTTTATTTATAATAAATATGACTATTTCATAAAAATTATTATCCTTGATAATCTTATCTTGTGTGTAAAATTTTAAACATAATAATGCACTTTTCCTAAAAAACTATTTTTATGTGTTATCTATGTTTATTTTAAAATTAAAATTGTAAACCCTTAACATTTTTATTTGGTAAAATGATTCAAAAACTTTTACATTATAATGTTGAAATTAGTAAAAATTTAAAATCTTGATTGTTTTGATTAATATTAATTACTAAGATTAAAAATTAATTACCAAGGTAAAAGTAAATTAGAGTAACAGTTAAAAAGTTAAAATAAGATGTCAAAAAATAATCTAACATGTCTCTAAAATGAGTGGATTATGAGAAAATAAAACCACACAAACATACCTTCCACTTTTTACGATTTTTTATTCATTGAAATTTAAATAGTAACAATTCATTATTTTAAATGTAATGGTTACTATCAAAACTACCCTTCTCTTCTCTTATAAAAAGAAAAAACTTACACCATTTCAAGACTTACATACCCTTTGAACTAATTCTTGAAGATATGCAACATTAAACCTTCTAGAAACATATCCCATGCCCATAACCCTTTTTTCACCTTTAGTTTTCCAAATGCCTTCATTTTTAAAGAGTTTTCTAGTTGAAAACTAAATCTTCCAATATGAGTCACTACCAAAAAATAGGGTATAGGAAGTGCCACCTTTTATCAGTGCTAAGAAAAAACAATTGATAAAGGGGTGAGCCTTTATCATCGATAGCTAAAAGCACTCATAAATGTACCCTTTATCACCACTAAAAAAATCACTGATAAAGGTGCTCCCTTTATCAGTGCTTTTCTTATCGCTGATAAAAGGTACATTTTTCAGCGCTATTATTAGTGCTGATAAAAGTTTTTAATAAAAAAATATTATTAATTTATATAAAATTATTATATTTATATTGAAAAATAATATTTATTTGTATACATTAAATAAAAAACTCATATTTATAATTAATATAAATATTTTAACAATTCCAATATATATATATATAATATTTTAATTGAAAAAATTGTTTCTAACATTATAATTATATATATATATATATAATTAAATAATTATATATATATAATTAAATAATTATAAGATTATAATAAATTAAATTAAATAATAAATATATTTATTAGATTTATTATATTTATTAGATTTATTAGATTTTTTATATATATTTGATTTATTTGATTTATTAGATTTATTTGATTTATTAGAGGTTTATTAGATTTATATTTATTTGATTTATTAGATTAATTTATTATTTTAATTAGATTTATTAGAATAATTCATTATATCTATTATATTTGTTATATTTAATATATTTATTTTATTTATAAATTTATACTACTTTTTAATATATGTACTTATAATTATAATTATTGAATATATATGTGTTTTCCAATTAATTTGGTCAACTAATATATTGATCATGCATATATGTTATGTATCATTCATGAATGTTCATTTATACATTACATCACGTTGTCCATTGATGTGGTATATTGATTAATTTATAATGTTACCCAGATGAACTATATATGTTATAAAAATGTACTTATAAAATTAAATTAAATATATTTAAATAATAAATATATTTTATTATTTTTTAATGATATATATAAATACTTTTCAAAAAATTTGTAATTATAATTAAAATTATAAATATATATATAATTATAAAATTATACATATAATATTATAATTTTATTAATATATATATATGTATTAACAATCATATACAAATATTTATAGATATATACTATTTATAGATATAAATATAACTATAAATATATATATATATATTCAAATAATTATAAAATTATAATAAATATATTTATTATACTACTTATAAAGTTATAAATATATAATTAAACAGATATATTTATAAATATATTCAAATATTTATAAATAAATACAAATAAATTTATATTTATTTAAATAATTATAAATTTATAAAAAAATTATTATTTCATATATAATGTGTTATATATAATTAAATAAATATATATTTATAAATATATTTATAAATATCTATACCAATATTGATAAATAAATAAAAAT
This sequence comes from Viscum album, assembly GCA_963277665.1. Taxonomy (NCBI): domain Eukaryota; kingdom Viridiplantae; phylum Streptophyta; class Magnoliopsida; order Santalales; family Viscaceae; genus Viscum; species Viscum album. The sequence goes on along the minus strand of OY728152.1, from coordinate 47,055,642 downwards.
TTTATTTATTGTTATAAATAAATATAGATATATTTAAATAATTTTAATATTATAATAAATATATTAATTATATGTATTAAAAAAACTATAATTATTAGATATATAAATTTTCTAGAATTTTATAATTATTTATATATATATATATTTAAAATTATATTTATAAATATATATATATTTCATATAAATATTTGTAAAATTAGAAGTAATGTAGTTATATATATCTATAATCTTTTAAATATATATAATTAATATTTTTATTTTTTATATTTATATTATTATAAATATAATAAGTATATTGCTTATAATTTTATAATTACTTAAATTATAATTTTATAAGTATATATAAATAAATATTTATTTATAGTTATAATTATTAATATATATATATATATATTTATATTTATCCTATATATCATTTTAAATAAATATATAATAATATAAATAAATTATATTGATTATGCCTTTATCAGCATTGTTTTACCACTGATAAAGGATTATCTTTTTCGGCGCTAACAAAGCATTGATAAAGGTATGTTTTATTGATGATTTTTATTTTAGCACTGATAAAACATACATTTATCAGTGATTTTTAACTAGAACTAATAAAGGTTCCAGTGGGTTTTATAAAATAATCCTAACAGGCTCCTCCTCCCTCGCACCCTTTCAAGCCTTCGCAGAAGCTGACCCCTGCGTCGTCGAGCCCTCCGCCGCCGTGACCCCTCCTCCTCCTCATCCTCATCCTCTGCTACATCCCCCTCCTCCTCTATGGACACCAACTCATCCTCCGGTACTGGTGCCTCCTCCTCCTCCTCTGCCTCCTTCTCCTACTCCTCCTTGCGTAGACCCCTTGTCCACCTGACCTACTCCAGCACGCCCCCCAAATGAAATGACTATCCCAAAAACCCACTCTACAACGCATAGATTCACCCCGGTGAGTCTCTGTTGAAGTTTCCCTAGTTTCCCTAGGGTGCGTAGGGTTTGGTTGGACCCTTATGGGTAGGGTTTAGGAGTGATGTGTTTCCATTGGTTTTTAGGGTGTATGGAGGGTCTGCAATGTCTTGTTCTCCCTTCTATTGAATCTTCGTCATATTTTCACACATCTGAGGTAGGTTAATCCATGTTTTTCTTTCCTATTAAGTCCATTTTATGCTTGAATGTTTTTAGTTAAATATTTAACTTGATTTGTGGCTTTTCAATACACTGGGTTAATCTTCTATAGTGTTTTCAACTTAGTTGGTTTGGTTAAAAATAGTTTAGAAGTATTTTTCCCTAGTTATGTTTATGTGTGCTTATGGAAATTGTGTTCAGTGTATATCAAATGTTGTTTTGATAATGTTTTCAAAATGACAAGAACATTCGTATTACTCATGAATAGTTTATTATGGTGTTTTCTAGTTTGTGTAATTTGTTTGATCTGTTTATAAAATTTCTAATAAACTGTTTGGTTTGTTTATAAAGAATTATTTATAAATTATTTGGCCCATTTATGAAATTTTTTATAAATTGTTTGATTTATTTATCTAATTTCTAGTAAACTATTTGTGTTTCATATAAAATTATTTATACTTTGTTTGGCCTGCAAAAAAATTGTTCATAAAATAGTTAGCATATTATAAAATTGTTTATAAACTGGTTGGGTTGTTTATATAATTGTTTATAAATTTTTTGGTTTGTTTGTACACTTGTTGATAAATTGTTTGGTTTGTTTTATAAATGTGTCGTCATTTTAGAGTTTTGATGGATTTTTTTATGGAAATGATTTGGTGTGTGTCTGGAAAGGATAAGGACCCTTTTAGAAAATGTGAAATGTTTGGGTGTGTGTTTGTTTGAAACCCAAGTGCATGTTTGGAACTTTCATATGATTTATGTGTTTTAACTTGGATTAAAAAGGAACTTGTGGAATTTTTGGTAAATCTTTGGTGTGAAGGCCCATTTGGCCATGTTTATGTAAAAGTGGTATTTGTTGTTTTGGAAATGGTTTCGGTGTGTGTTCGGTTTTTTAATAGGCATTTGGGGGGGGGGGCTGCTTCCAGGTTTAGATGTTTTTCTTGGTTTTGTATGCCTCATGGTTGAGTGTTTTTTTACATTGTGTCTCAAAGAATCCATCTCATTGTGGCTATTCATTTCTCCACACAATAACCTTGTTATGAAATGAATTAACTAAAAATTTCATCCATTAAAGTTGAGTATACTATTTTTTCGCATTGACTCATTAATGATTTGTTCTCCTTAGATATATCCCTTTATAGTAAACCATGTAAAATACTTGTTTTCATTATATTTATTCATTTGTGTTTGTTTTGGAAAGTGAATCATTAAGAGTGAAGGATTTAATGAGTTCCTTTAAATGAGGTAAAAATATCCTATAAATGGGGTTAACATCATCAAGATAGTAGTTCTAAATATAAAACACCTAGATTCACCTATCATCTTAGGGTTATCATTTTCAACATGGTCTGAACACACATGAATTCTATATGTATGAGTAAACTCATCCACTATTTTATTAATGACTATAAAAAATAATATTCTTCATACCATTATTCACTTTAACTCAATAAAACACAATTACTTTGAAACATCCTTCTGCCCGATAGAGCATCCAACACATCCATGAGAATTTTAATATAAATAATACCTAAAATCAAAGAACTAATACACATGATTGAATTTTATTATGACGTTATTCATATGATGTATCAATTATGAATGTAATATAAATACCACACAGTAGGATAAAATTTCATTTTTAGAGAACTCTAATTATCGATGTAAAAACAATTTCATATTAATCTTATCTCTATTGAGATCAACTTGAAAATATCCTTTGTCAAGTCATATAATGAGATAATTATAAAAACATAAAAAACCCATAAATCATCAATATATATTCAATATTTCTTTAAACTATAAGGTCATTCCTAAGTATATCTTTGTTACATTCCCAGCACCTTGTTTTAGTCTACGATGCTCATCCTTGGATGCTTGATACACCTCTTCTTATTGAACCTCATGATGTAATAACACAACCGACCAAAATATAATTACTTAAAAAACCTCATTCTAATTGAAAATATACAATGAATATTTAAACACACGTCCACATCATCATTTCCATCAACATCTCCACATCATTCACCCCCCAAGCTTATCATTTAAACAGTCCAGATCACTTGTAACTATATGATGAATGAAACCAAAACTATTAAGATTCAATGAGGTTTTAAAGATATTTCCTATATATTTTACCATAGGTTGTGAAGTCATCACATAAGTTTTAATCACCTATTAGCTTCTAATGTCTACTTCACACACTAGGTTCAACATTCATTACTACCATAAAAATGAGGAAATCCTTAGTAGTGACTACTCTAATGTAAAATCTATAAAATATTTATCATATATGATACTATCAGGACCCAAACTCATAGTAACTCCATTAGAGTTGGGAATATATTAGTTTCTATCCCCCCTGAAATCCTATATTTAAATTGACATGGGTTAGTTACAATTAAAAATGTAATGATATGGCCCAAGAAGGTATCATAACCAACAACTGACCTAACTTTCCACTAACTAAGAGGTGTTCATGATCCCTACGAGATAGAATTGATCCCCTAGAAAAAAGATACAATTAATATGTAATATTTTACCCCTAAATTGGAGTAAATTAAAAATTATCTTTCTCTTGAAAACCAAACATGTCACATTCATAAGTTGAACATCTAGGAAAATATTAGATATACAAAAAATAAATAAACAGGAAGAAAATATCATATATGGAAAATAAAACTCCACTATCGACCAATAAAACTATTTATCTAGACATATACCATTCCTAAATCTAATTTTACCTATTTTGGATAGGTAAAACATATGAGTTCTCATTTTATGTTTTTGTTTCAGTTGGAAATATTCTCTGCCACACACCTCTCCTCTGTCGCGAACACACATTCACCGCATGTTGAACCACACATTCGCGGAAATTTTTCTCCTCTTACTCATTGGTTTCCTCTTGTTATCATGTTACTATTGTTTGATATTGATGGTTATGTTGTGAATTATATGGGCTAAATTCCCTACATAAAATCGTGGTCGTTGATTTCCCTTGTTTGCGCACTAAGTTAATTGCATGTTGGTTAGTTCCTATTGGTCATTTTAATAAAGAAATTGGTAATTTACATATACTTGGATAATGCATGAATTCCTCATGATGATAAAACTTCTATGATAACCCCTTAATTAACAAGTGTAATTGAATAATGGATGCTTTGTAAAATATGAAATTGTGTTTTCTTTGTTTGTATGGTGTTGCAATTTTTAGCATGATTGTGTGTTTCTATGGTGTGGTAGTTGTTGGCATGATTGTTATGCTATTGGTTTTCCATGTTGTAGTTCATCCACCATTTAATATCAATCCAAACCTTACCCATTTCAATGCCACCACCACTTTGTTACTATTGAAATTCCACTTAATATTAGAAAACCACTTCACTAGTGGACTCTATGGGACAGTTTGTGGACACCCTAGTCAAATAACCATAACAACATATGTAATGAATCCTTCCACCCACAAGAACTATATAGAAAATCATAACATCAATTAGTTTAGTACCATAGTTCTTGACTCGATAAATTATGTTTCTAGATAAACACTAAAAAACCAGTTTTCAACATTACGTATAGATCACATGTGGGATAATAAAACATTCTATTGCATGGATTTCATATATCTAGTTCCATTGATCAGGTAGTTGGGAAGATGGGTGTGATCTACTTTGGTCCTGATTAATGTATGGATAGGTAAGGGTATTGATTACCATAGCTAGATCCATTGATTATAGTTGTATGATGACCCTAGATTAACATATTTTGTGTAATTATTTTTTAAAATATTAATATTTTTGAATCAAATAGGATGAATATGAATAAAGAATGGATAAATTCTAATCAGTTGACTAAATATTATGAAGATGGCATGAAATAGTTTATCAATTTTGCAAAAGATCATGCATATGACCCTTCTCAAATCCTTTGTCTGTGTTTACGCTGTTATTATTCAAGAAAAATTAATTCAGAAGAGTTGGAAGAACACATGATCTGTCATAGAATAGATCGAAGTTATACATGTTGGAATAAACATGGGGAAAAATGAATGTAGGTAGTGGCTAGGATAGCACTGTGTTTTATGGATCATCTGATATGATTATATGTGTGAACAATGAAGATGATCGTATAGAGGATGCAATTACATATGTGAATGATGATGAAGATTTTATTGAGGAAATGATTCCCCAAAATTGTTTGAGAAGTAAACGAGTTGTGAGAAAACATTATTGAATGCTGGTTGAACTAAAAATATAGCATTTTCATCTGTACAGAAGCTGTAAATTTTGAAAGTAGGAAATGGGTGGAGTGACACTAGTTTTACAAAACTACTTGCTCTCATGAATGACATGATTCCAAAAGATAATGAGTTCTCGAGTCGAACATCAATGCCAAAAAAAATCTATGATCTTTGGGTATGATCATTGAAAGAATACATGCCTAGATGAATGACTATATACTATTTCTCAAGGACCAAAATCTCTTAAATAATTCACAAAGTGTGGTGCTTCTTAATACAAGAAAGATGATTCCAGTCATACGAAAGTTGTATAGTAGTTTCCAATCATTCCAAGGTTTAGGAGCCTATATGGAAGTGAGGATACTATTGTATAATTGACATGGAATTCATATACATGATTTATAGATGAGAAACTACATCACCTGACACACTCTCCTCAGTAGAAGATAATTGATCACGAGTAACCTGAATTTGGAAATGAGTTGAGAAACCTTTGTCTTGCATTATCTACAAATGGAGTGAATCATGTTGGTTTTCAAAGAAGCACTCACAGTACATTTCAAGTTATGTTGGTAAATTATAACTTACCACTATGGTTATGCATGAAATGAAAATACATCATGTTATCTATTCTTATATCAGGACCAAAACAAGTGGGTAATGATATTGATGTTTATTTGGCTCCATTGATTGAGGATTTGAAATTATTGTTTGATTCAGGTGTTACGTTGTATGATTCTTACAAAATTAAAGATTTCACTTTGAGAGCCACGTTGTATGAGATGATAAATGAATTTCTTACTTATGGAAATTTTTAGAGATATATCATTAAAGGAACTTAAGTATGTCTTGTTTGCAAACATGCTACAGAGTCAATTTGGATGAAAAATTCATCAAAAACCATGTTTCTAGGACATAACAGATTTCTACTCCAATGGAATAAGTATCGATCTTGGACGACATCATTTAATGGACATTCAGAAGAATGTACAAAACCATCTCCACTAGATGGTGGTCAATTTTTTGAGAAATTAAAATATGTGGACACTACTTTTAGTAAAAAAAATTGAAAAACCTTATGAAAACTGGTTGGAAAAAGAGATTAGTTTTTATTGAATTTCAATACTGGAATTGTCTAAATGTCATACATTATCTTGATGTTATACATAATGAAAAAAATGTATGTGCTAGTGTCATCGACACATTTCCAAATGCACTTGAAAAAAAGGATGTAATTAAGGCTAGGTTGAACATGGTTAAGATGGGAATACGAGAAGATTTGGCACCAGTAAAGGGTCAAAAATGATCATTTCTTCCTCCTGATGCTTACACTCTTTCCAGGAAGGAGAGATATCAGTTTTTAAACTTCTTGAATGACGTAAAGGTTCTAAAGGGGTATTCATAAAATATAAATAACATCATGCCAATGAGCGATTTAAATTTAAAGGGTCTAAAATCACATGACTGCCATGTTTTGATGAAAGATCTAATTCTTATAGATTTATGTTGATTTTTTCCCAAGAATTTATTCCATACATTAATGAAGCTCTATTTATTCTTCAAATCTATATGCAGCAAAGTTATATACCCAACTAAATTTTCAACAATGGAAAGATAAATTTCCATCATATTATGGGAAATGGAAATTTTCTTCCCGCCGACATTATTTAATATGATGGTTCATTTTATGGTTCACTTGGTGAGATATATTTGACTATGTAGTCATGTAAATTAAATATTGATGTACCCCATTAAATGGTATATGAATATTTTGAAAGGGTATATCAAAAATTGAAGTCGGCAATATGGTTGTATTATATAGCAATATATTGTTGAAGAAGCCATTGAATTATGTACCGAATACCTGTCTGGTGTGGAAATAATTAGCCTACCTAAATATTGTCACACTAGATGGCTTGATGGTGAAGGAATTTCTATAAAAGAGTTTGTCCCAATCAATATTACAGATTGGGAGTAGGCTCACCTTTACGTTTTTCATAACAGTTTTGACGTTGACCCAAATGTTCAAACCCACAAAGAAATTATTACGTATTTAAATCCATCTAGGGATGAAAAATGGATATCTGATACACATAATCGATAGTTTATAGGATGGTTTGGGGACTATATTTTTAAGAAATCAAATGAAAATCCGAACTCAATTTTAGAACAACTTCGATGGCTAGCTGGAGGACCATGTGTGTATGTATTATCTTACAATTCTTATGTAGTTAATGGTTGTAAATTATATACTAATGAACATGATGAATATAGTACCATGAAGAATAGTGGGGTTACACTTGTGTCTGAAGCAATGCATGTTTCTGGTGCTAAGGACAGAAGTCTAATTTACGCAAATATGTCATAATTTGGCATCATCAAACAAATATGGGAGTTGAATTATATGAAATTCAAAGTTCCAATTTTTCAATGCAAGTGGGTTGATAACAGGAGTGCTGTTAAAATAAAATAATTAGGATTTGTGAAAGTTTATTTCAGTAAGAAAGGGGAGAAAGATAGACCATTTATAATGGATTCACAGACAGTACAAGTATTTTATGTTCTAGATCCCACAAACCAAAATGGTTCAATTGTTCTATTGTTGACCAAAAACCTAAAGGTTCAGATGAAAATTCAACAGAGAATGACCCTTTCATTGGGACTTGGCAATCATTTCGCAGTGGTCCCAATGTAGTTGGTGTTTTTTATGTCAGAGGAGACCATAATGAATGGATTTGGATAGTCGATAGAGGGGTCAAATCTCTTCATCCTTAAAAAAAGAGAGTTCAATAACCTGGTTATTTTTTATTGTAATATAAATTGTGTTACCTTATGTTATTATCTATTAATTTTTGATTTTATATAATCTAAATTAAATTTTAAACCACTTCTATAGATAATGACTTCTTCACCTACTGATGCACCCAATCTCAAGGCACAATAGGTCTCTCAACCTACTATTGTTGGTCCCAGTGCAGAGGTACAATAGGTTTCCCAACCTGTTGCTGCTGGTCCCAGTGCTGAGGTATAACAAGTTTCTCAACCTATTACTACCGGTCCTAGTGTCGATGCTAGTACTCCGGAGGAACATAATTATGATGTTGAAGCTGAGGAAATGGTAAGCAATAAAACCCTAGCGGCACAAAAAACAAGAGCACCGTAGTTTGACATTAATAGCCAAAATCCTTAAGGAAAAAGAAAAAGGCATCAAATTTGAGGTGGGATGGAATAAGCGAGGCCAGTATGTTAACCCTAATAAATCCAAGTTTAGTAGATATATTGGCATAGTCACTCGACAACGCATGCCGATTGATGTATATTCATGACACTATGTTGTCATTCGTCTTAAGACACTAATGTGGAATAGATTACACTGACATTATGAAATCATTTCTTTAATTAATTAAAATAAAATAAAATACTAAAGCATTGACTTACTCTTCATCATCCCTTGCAGAGTTCATTTATAGTAGATTCCTCGCACAAGAAATACGTATTAAGAGTTGCACGAAGGATTCATAGAGGCTTCCACAAAATTTTAATGAAATATCATCTTAAATACACTGAAGGGAAAATCAATCCTCACCCACCTCCTATTTATGCACACTTGATATCCCAAGGAGCGTGGGATGCATTTAGCAGCTATTGTGTGGAGAAGACGTTTCATGTACATTGTGTCTAGTAATGAGTTGTTGGACATTTCTTATATCCATCACTTTGATTGATAGTTTTTTATTTATGAAACAGAAACTGAGTGCTAAAAATAAGGAATGGGAAGCAAAACTAGAATACCCCTACCATAAATCAAGGATGGGGTACGCTACAATTGAGAAAAAGTTAGTACATATTTTAAATCTACTTTAATAATTTTATGTGACATAAAACATCACCACAACCATGTTCCTATGTTTATATGAATATTGATGTATCAAAATCTAAAGCCACTTCCATCCCACTCCATGTACTATGGAAGGAGGCTCGTGTAAATAAAGAGGGGGTACTTATAGATGAAAACACAAAAAAAGTGCGGGAAATATGTGTAAGTATGAAATAATATAAATTTGTTTTTATTTAAATTGCTATTACATAACAATGATTACTTATTTTCCTATATTTTCTATCTTACATAGTCTCTAGAATCAAAAACACCCGCATTGGATGCAGACATACTTTCAGTGTCCTTGAAGTAGCTAGAAAAGTATGGCCGCATCAGAGGTGCAGGTTTTGGGGTGACACACTGAACATATATTCAGAAAAAAAACAAGAGGATCAAAATGAAGAAATGAAAATTATGAGAGAAAGACTAGATACCCTTGAAGAACAATTCCAATGGTAGACAGAGATGATAGAAACATTGATGGAGGAGAGGTGAAGAGAAGAAACAACTCAAGAACAACTAGCGCATGAAGATCCTTCCCCACCCCCCACCATCTTTGAGGAGATCCATTCCCCTCAAAAACTTAACTTAGCTGAGGTAATAAATGTTCAAATAATTGTTTCTATGAAATGTGAATCACATAGACATTGATACCATATAGGGTGAAAATGACTATGATTTATATCTATCAACTCCCACCCATCGCCATGTATCGAGGGATATAGTTTTCAATATGCAGAACAACATACTACACAACAGACCACTTCTGACAGGTCATGTCAGAGTATCGATTAAAATAGCTCATGAGCCGAGTGGCGAGCTACCTATTCTAAATGACGATGATGACATTCATACGGTCGAACAAGATATTGGAACATTCATCGCATGGCTTTCAATTATTGTAAAAAAACACGTTAAAAAGGATGTATTCAATTATAATTTATTTTTCAAGATAATTTTTTTTCAATTAATGAAAATAAGTCTAAACTGATGAATGTTATTATAGAAGGGCAAAGGGAAAGGGGTGAAATGAAATATCGGCTCAAAATCATCTCATGGATCAACCAACCAATCAAAATGATCTATTAATATCACCATCACCCCACCCATTCTATATCCAAATTTAATATCACTGTAGGCTCATGTGGATACAAAGTTGATAGACAGAAATACTCACACAGTTGATTTTGAAAAAAATATATACGAAGGGGACAAATCAGATTACATTAGTGCTGACAATGTAAATGAAATCCTCAAGTATTAATGGCTAAGAGCCTCTTTTGTAAATGTATACATGAGGTATGTTTTCATGATTTGATTTTAAAAAATCTGATATACTATGATAATTAGGACTAAATACATTTCATATTTTTCAAGGAGTTTATATGAAAAAAATTTGAATGGATTCCCACATAAACAAAAATCTAGACTCATTAGTCCTCACATCACCTTTTCAAAAGAAGAAATAAATTCTGATAAAGAGGGTGAAATAATGTCATCCCTGCTCAAATCATTTGAAAAAAAAATTACAGATGATAGAATATTTTTAATACCAAAGATATAGGGGTAAAACTCTATAATTTAATCATATCAACTATATTTTCATTTCTTTCATTACTTATTCCTTTTTTGTGTTTTTAGATAGCATTGGATGCTCATTGCAGTCAATTTAGACACTCCAAAGAATTATTTTCTTAATTAAATGTGAGGATATTCAATAAACCGACCATATATGATTGCGTTTGTCAATTTTTAATACACTAGATCCAATATTTTAGAACTAAACATATAGTTATATAATTTATATTATATTTTAACGAGGATTATATAATGATAGGGTGATGAATCAATATTTTCTACTTTATGGAATTAATCTAGGTCCTAAGGACAAGAATACTGATAAGATCTAAAATTGGACAAGTATAATGTTATATATAATAAGATTGCACTATCAAAACTCATATCAAAACAAATTACTTATTTTTTTATGTTTCTTAAGTGTCCAAAACAAACAAACAGAAAGGAATGTGGTTATTATGTTGGTAAATTTATGAAATATATCATATTTCATCAATAAAATAGTATCCCTAAAAAGGTATTTTAAAAAATAATTACAAGTTCATTTAAAATATTTATTAATCCTTTGTGTATTTATATTTTCTCAGTACTACTATGACTGTCACAAAAACTCATATTCACAAGATGATATAGATCTGTCTAGAAACGAATGGGCAGTATACCTAGTGGAAGATTGTACAAAAATAGGATGAAGGTGAATTCCTACTACTTATGTTATCCTTATATGATCATTGATATCTCCCTTTTTTACACTTATTAAGCATCTATTATCACCCTTTATTATGTTTCATATCCTTAGGTTATGAAGAATGGTTTTAGAAATGATTTTTCTTTCTAGTAAATAAAAACTTAATGAGAGACTCTTATGAACTAATTATTTATGTTTCCATGTTTCCAAAAGCACTATACCTAAACTATTATGGCATGGATCATTTATATTCTATATTTTGGTCATTTATGTTGTTGTTTCTACTGATGTAGTGTGTTGTAAGAATATTGGTTGTGCATCACTCACAAATTTAATAAAAAAAACTAAGGATTCTTCATTATTATTGGTTAACTACTTCTTATGATAGCATTTGATATCAACTTGTAATCTGGCATCCCCATGATGCTCTTATCCCAAACCATCTCTATGATATCATCATTCAGCGTTCACTTTTCCTTCTCTTTCTGCACCCATTTACTAGGTAAATGGGTGCAATAAGAGACATAAAAGTGAAAGATTAATGATGATATCATAGAGATGGTGTCTGATGAGAGCATCACGTGGAACCCAGATCAGATGTTTAGATGAGATGCTATGATAAGCGGTAGTTGACCAATAGTAGTGAAGTGCACAAAGAATCATTAGTTTTTTTATCATCTTATATCTGAACAAAATAAACACTTTGGAAAGATGTAAATGTAATGTTACAATATAATATATCTATTTTAATGATAAATTATATAATTAAATGTTTATTTTATTTTCATTATTCCACGTTGGGTGTGTTTATTTTAGAATATTTTTGTCCACAAGACATGCCTTTACAGGAAGATAAATGAAGATGTGTTTGCTCAATCACATAGGTAATCTTGATGTTTTCATTGTAAAATAATTTTCCATAGAATTAATGAAATGTTTCATATTTATGTTTAATTTATTTATTTTATGTAAGGAATATTAATCTACTAATATGCGATATCAATGCATGAAATGTTTAGGTCATTATTGTTGGTATCAGAGTAACTGACCAATTCAAAATCGAGAAAACACATTCATTTATTTTGATACTTTAGGGATATGATCCATAAGTCATTTTAAATGTTTAGGAATCAACCCCACCTTAATACGACACATGATACAACTGGTATGACTCAAAGTGTCTCTTTTTATATAAAATCAACATTATTTTTTGTAAAAAGAACTAGTAACCTATTGAAAACTGACCAAAATAATTCCGATTGTTTTGATAATTTTGGGACAAAATCCATAATTCATTTGTGACCTTTAGGAATTGAATTCACTTCAATTCAACGCACAATAAAACTAGTATGACTCAGGGTGTCTCTTTTTATTTAAAATTGACATTAATTTTAGAAAAAAACACATGTGACATAATGAAAACCAAGAGAACGCATTTGGATTATTTTGATACTTTAGGAAAATGATCCATGAGTCATTTTTGATGTGTACGAATCAACCACACCTAAATCCAATGCACAGTGTGATCAGTATGGAAAAAAGTGTCTGTTATCAGTTTAAAATTGACATTTTAGCTCAAAACGTGTCACTCACTAAAAAACAAGAAAACCTTCCCCAATTGCATTCATAATTTAGGGTAATGATTGATAAGTTCTTTGTGAAGTTTATGAAGTAGTCTCATATCAAATCAACACATGATGTGAATGATATGACTCAAAATGCATGTTTCTACTTTGAAATGACATTTTAGAAGAAAAAACACAACTAACATACTACAAACTGAGCAAACACTTTCATATTTTTTAATACTTTAGGAAAACTATAAATTTGTCATTTTTAACATGTAGGAATTGACTGAACCTCAATTCAATGCACAATGTGACTGGTATGACTCAAAGTGTCACTTTTTATTTAAAATTGACATTAATTTTAGAAAAAAAACACAAGTGGCATAATGGAAACCAAGAAAACACATTTGTATTGTTTTGATACTTTAAGAAAAAGATCCATGAATCATTTGTGATGTGTACAAATCAACTTCATCTTAATCTAATGCACAGTGTGACCGGTATGGCTAAAATTGTCCGTTATCTGTTTAAAATTGACATTTTAGATTAAAACGTGTCACTCACTAAAAACAAAGAAAACCCGCTCCAATTGTCGTAATAATTTACAATAATGATTCATAAGTTATTTTTTACATGTATGAAGTAGTCTCATATCAAACCAATGCACGATGTGAACGGTATAACTCAAAATGTGTGTTTCTAGTTTGAAATGACATTTTAGTAAAAAAAAACCCAACGGACATACTCCAGACTAAGAAAACACATTCATATTGTTTTTATAGTTTTGTAAAATGATCTATAAGTCATTTTTGACATGTAGGAATAAAACACACATAAAATCAACACACAATACAATTGTTATGACTCAAAGTGCCTCTTTTTATTTAAAATTGACATTAATTTTAGAAAAAAAACACAAGTGACATACTGAAAACTGAGAAAACACTTCTGTATTGTTTTGATAGTTTAGGATAATGATCCATCGGTAATTTATGACCTGTAGGAATAAATATAACCTCAATATGATGCATGGTGTGACCTGTATGGATAAAAGTGTCTGTCATCAATTTAAAATTTTCATTTTAGCTCAAAATGTGTCACTCACTGAAAACCAAGAAAACCCGCTCCAATTGTCTTCATAATTTAGGATAACGATTTATATGTTCTTTGTGAAGTGTATGAAGAAGTATCATATCAAACCAATACACGATGTGACTAATATGACTCAAAATGTGTGTTTCTAGTTTGAAATGACAATTTAGTAAATAAAACACAATTGTAATACTACAAACTAAGCAAACAAATTCGGATTATTTTGATACTTTAAGACCACGATCTATAATTAATTTGTGACATGTAAGAATCCACCGCACCTCAATTCAATGCACAATGAAACTAATATGAATCAAAGTGTCTATTTTTATTTAAAATTGACATTAATTTTAGAAAAAACACAAGTGGCATACTAAAAAATGAGGAAACACATTCAGATTGTTTTGATACTTAAGGAAAAGGATCCATCTATCATTTGTAACGTGTAGAAATAAACCACACATCAATCCTATGAATGATGTGACTAATATAAATCCAAATGTGTCATTAAAATTTGATATTTATTTCAGTAGAAGAAAAACTGACATAATCAAAACTGAGCAAACCCATTCAGATTGTTTTAATATTTTAAAACAACTATCTATGACTTAGTTGTGATGTGTATAAATCCACCCCACCTCAATACGATGCACGGTGTGACCAGTATAACTCCAAATGTTTCTTTTTTTTAAAAATTGACATTTTAATAATTTATTCTTTCATATTAATGTTTAATTTAATTCATTATTATATTAATATCCTAAAATTTATTTTCTTATGTAGGTGGAATTTTTTCATGATTTTGTATTCTTTTTTGGCAACTAATACCTTGGATGACAATTTTTGGGAGGGGGTCACGGATGACAAATGACGAAACATTAATGTTTTTAACTTTTTTTTGAATAATAGTAACTGTAGTAATATAAAACATTGTTTAAAATGTATATAGAACTGTGTTTTTTTGTATTTATTATGTCAAGTAAATGTATATAGAATTGTTTTCCAAAATCTTATGTGCGATGTTTGATTATTTTGTGCTTTGTTCGTGTGCAGGTTCTATCTTGTGCAGGTGTGAAGGTGTGGTGTGTGTTGTTAAATAAAAAGCACATCATAGGAAACTAGGCCTTTATTAGTTCTATTTTTAGGGCTGATAAAGGCCCATTTTATCAGTGCTCAAAATAGCACTGAATAAAGGTGGCCCTTTATCCACTTTAAGAAAGTACTGATAAGGGGGGGACCGTTATCAGTGATTTTTTAGAATGGATAAAGGTACCCCATTATTTTCACTTCTTTAGTGCTATTAAAGGGGCCCCTATCTTCGATGTGATTAACAACACTTTTTTAGCACTGTTAAAAGCGATTTCTAGTGCTTTTAAAAGCCTTATTTGTTGTAGTGAGTATTACATTCACTTACTCTTTTATTTTACTATATTCCTTCCTAATACATTTATAAACTTATTAATAAAATTAAATATGTGTCATTATTATACTAAAATTTCATTATAATAATGTTAAAATAATTATTCACTAATTTCCATCCACTAAGAGAGACCAAAACATCGATAGTCTGTATGTTTAGAGTACCACCTCCACAAAGAGATGTTGTTCGTTTTTCATCGTCACCTCTCAAGGATTGTATCAATAATGTAATTTATGAATAAATTTTTTATATATGTTGTGAAGAAAATTATAAAATATTTATTTTTCATATACCATTATTTCATCCATTCATTATGAGATGGTATTGTTAATCTTCTGTAGAGTGGAGTATCACCTCCATGAATGATGAATTTCATTTTTCATCAACAACTTCATTAGTGGTTCCAATAATTGATTTAATGAGGATATATGATGGTTATGAAATTTTTATTCTTCTATATATTTCAGGTTATCCTTATCTAAATACATCCCCTTACTCATTAAATCATTATAACATATTACCATTCAGGTCGATTTAACCACCTATGTGAGTGATGTTTATGTCAGAAATGATTTTGTATATTGGACTAGACCACCCCAATCCATTACATTTTGGGAATCTAATGTATTAGGTTTTCCTAAGAGGTTAAGGTGGTTCTTTTCATCACCTTTAAAAAATTTCAGTTTTCTAAGTTTTCCAATGGTGCCTCATGCCAACGGTGTCACACTGGTGGTGTCACCCTAGAGGTAGCTCTCACTGGGAATAGCTCACACTAGAGGTACCTAGCATGGTGGTGACACAAAGATGGTGGTAAGTGTTTCATCTAAGAGGTCTCTCATCGAGCGGTGCCTCATTGAATGGTGACTTATCGAGCAGTACCGCATCTAACAGTGGCTTGTGAATAGTACCTTGTCTAGTGGTTCCTCATATAATAGTGGCTCGTGAGTGGTGCCTTGTCGAGAGGTGCCTAGTTTAACCATGGCTCATGAGTGGTGCCTCATCTAGAAATGCCTCATGTATAGTGTTATAATATTCTTCTAGTTTTTCCCATTTTATATAATTCTTTGATGTAAAATTATTTTAAATCCTTTTTTGAAAGGATTTGAGACCAATTCAAAGTCCTTAAATCAAATATTTAATTTCCTAAGAGTCTGGAGGCTTTTAATTGGTCAAAATGTGTGGTCTTGATGAGATCCAACTTTATAAAAAATCAAAAACATATCTAAACTCATGAATCTGTTTTGATATTTATAAAATTGAGATACCCTTTCACTATTTTTAATTACTTATTTCCTTCTCTTTCCAAAGGACGCTCTAAACCCTTATTCCCATAGAAGTTGAGTAAAGTGATGTAACTTCTGTTTCATGTTTCCTTGAATTTTTCTTGCTGTATGTGCACCCCTATTTGGGTGTGTCAAGGAAGTGTCCATATTCCTTCTTCCAAGTAGGATTATCCTTCATCTTTCTTAATTGTGTACCATGAGGGTTGGGTGTATGGATGTTACCCTTTCAAAGATAGTTGTTTTTTGGATTAATAAAGATAATTTAACTAGTTTAAGACTAATATGCAGGGGCTGGGAAACACGACACATGTTTATGCTATGTTATTATTTTTTTTATATTGTGATTTGTATCGGTGAACTACCCACTAGAAATCATGTCTGTTGGGGGCCCTTTTATCACACACAATGGTTCATATCTCTCATGAATTTTTTGTTCTGTTGGACACTTATATATAAAAGTTTTTTAATCACATAAACTCGGCTAATAAATGGATGCCTTAGGATCATAATTTTTTATGATAACCCCTAAATTAAAAGGCTGAATATATGAAGGTATGTCTTGTTAAATCTATAAATATCTTTTTCTTTGGTTTGTGTAGTGATATGGTTGTAGGAACGGTTGTGAACAAGGGGGTTGGTTCTGTTGGTATGGTAATATAGGCATGGTATGATTAGGTAAAAGGGCTACAAAACTGTTATCTGGGTGTATGTTTCCGGATGTGGTTATGAGTCGAGAGTTATTCTAGTTGAAATTATGGATTGGTATGGATGACTTTTAATAAGGATTGTGGTGATTGGTGTTACTACTTCACCATTGATAACATGCAGAAAGCTTCACCCCATATCTAGAGGTCATGGCATGAGGTGTCTTTAATGTAAATTATGTTAATTTACCATGACTATTATTGTTTTTCTTAGTTTCTTGGATAGTGGTGGAATGAATAAATATTTTTTAATAAAGTTTGGAATGTCTTGGGTTGGTTTTATTAATGGAATGGAAATGGTTAAATGAAATTGGTTGAGGATTTGAAATGGGTTTTGTGGCTTGATGTCTGGTGTTGTAAATTTAGAGGTGGTAGTGTTGTGATTTGGTGGCTTGTTTGAGAACCAATAGGTTGGGCTTGAGTTCTTGGTATCATATATGTATATAATTTTATTTTCCTTGTTTTGTCTATACGCACCCCACCCACTTTTATCACCATGTGTGGAACACCCGCATACTCCCACAAGGGATCTCTTTCCCAAACATCCTAGTGGGATGATGAATAGTTGGACATCCGCTCTTCCCTGCTCCCTCATCCATACAGTTATTGTCCAAGTTTCTTCTTGTAGGATATGATATGATGTTCTTTCCTAGGTGTACTTGGGATGATTTGTGATGTGCTTTCCCATGTTTCTTTGGGATGAGATGGTATGAATTATGAGGCCTAGGTGTGTGTGGGGAGGATGTGTTGTGAGGCTCATGTGTGTGTGGGTGGGATGTGTTATTAGGACCAAGTGTTTGTGGGTGAGATGTGTCTTTAGGCCCAGGTGTGTGTGGGTGGGTTGTGATGTGGTATGTATGGAAGAGGTGGGAGTGTCGAGACATTTTCCGTTAGGATGTGAGAGTAGCTAATTAGTGGGAAAGTAGTGCAGGGTACCCTATCATCTATATGATTTATATTATATTACTTGAATTTCTTTACTTGGTAATAATTCCTTAGTGATGTTGGGGTGGTTAGTATGCCTACTTAGGTGTTTTTTGGTTATTCTATTTTCTTGTGGGTGCATTAATAGGCCTCTTTCACAAGTGCATGAGAGAACTTGGTTTTTACTACTGAGTATACTTGTATGCTCACCCTAAATATATAAAACTATTTCAGGTTTCTAGGAGGATGTTTCATACTGTTCTTGGCCTTACTAGCTCAGATCTGTCTAGTTGTTGTGTCGCTACTTAGCTTTATTTTGGGTATTTACTTTGGGGACTTTTTTATTTGTATCAGTTATATTTTTCGCATGTATGTGGGATGGTTTTGGTTTTTTTACATTATGTATCGGAGTTTATTAATGTATTATTGATCTTATCTCATGATCTTGTTTCCTTATAAAGTTTAATGCCTCTCGTATTGCTAGATTTAGACACCCTTGGTGCTAGTCGCCGACCCTAGTCCTACTAGAGGCGAGACTCGGGTTTCATTATCTCTCTTTCTTCATTACTAGCCTTAGAGGGGTATCTTTGAAGGGAGGAGGTCTTGACATTAGGATATGTCATATAATGGAAAATAATTTAATAATTATATATTTATATTTTTAAATGTTTCTATGAAGTTTTTTCTTAATATTTAAAATATTTATTAATATATCACATTTCAATTGTTAAACATGTCAAAAACTAGTTCTTGGTGATTTTTATTTTTACAAGCCGTATTCTTATCATGCAAATAATAAAACTTATACTTAATTAATAATTGAAAAAAATTATTACTTTATATTTAATTATCTTTTAATAATTAACTTGAAACTACATAGTGAGAATCTTTCTTATATTCAGGAGGTTTTTTAGGAAGCAAACAACTGAAAGTTCTAACACAGGATGATGAAAATAAAATATAATAAATTTAGTATTCTTTTATTATATTGTTATAAAATAATTATAAAAAGTATAGTATGTTTATATTAATTTTATTATATAAGTAATTAAGTATGTTATGTTGATTATACATGAGGTTAGGGCATCTTCATGTAAACAGTAATACATGGTATGGGTTGTTTTCATCTCAAATTCCTCTCACCAATCCATGTTTTGAATTATACATATAATTACATTTATATGGTGTATATGCTAAATATGTTAAATATTATATCAATAATAACATTTTATTAATGGTAATTTAATTTCAATTTATCTCTATATTTCATGAGTATTTGATTTAAATGTTCTATAAGTTGTAAGGGGTTCTTTGTATCATATTCAATTTCTTGAGACTTATCTATTAAATTACACCATAATACCATTAATATGGTGTGATTACTATATAATGAATGTATTTTACCATATTCTTGGGGTTTTAAGAGACATATTATGCAATTTATCTAAATTTCCACCAATTTAAAAGATATAAAACATGAAATTGGTTTAGATCAAAATGTTACTAAACCATAAGGGTTTTGTTGACGAAATTATTTTAAAATCAATATTGTTCTTGAAAGATAATCCATATAAGGATTTTTTTCCTTAAAAACCTCTCCTCATTTAGTTTTTATATTTAATGTTTTTTATTTTTTCACTCAATATTTCATTTCATATTGAATAATATTTTACCAAAAGTGATTCTATAAGTGAAACCAACCCCGTATTTTCTTTACAGTTTGGAACCTCCCTTTTCCCATTTCTTAATTAATTATATTCTTTTAAAAATTTCCTCACATATAATTCAATAATTAATTTAGATCATTTTATAATATATTCTTAAAAATGATTTAAACAAATTGTTCTCATTTTCCATATGGTTCATTTTTATTAGAGTGTAAAGTGAATCTCTTTTTAATATTTTCCATTTAAACACCTATTTTTACTATATTTTTAATTTTTTATAATGCATCATATCTAACATTTATTTTTTTATAAAATAAAATCTTATCCTCTTTAACTTAAAAAATATTTATGTCTAATCTTTTTCAAGAAGATCATGGATATTACTTATTTCCAAAGTTCATTTTTCCTAATTCCCCTAAAAATGGTTTTCATCTAAATCCAAATCTTTAGACAAATTATAATCTTAATCAAAGAAATTATTATAATGTAACCATGCATATTATTTCTTCTAATGACCTATGTAATGCCATTATATTTTAGAGAAATTATCCATCACTGCCTTTATCTTGACTACTCATATTTGACGTATAACAATAATTCTTATTCTAATGATTTTACTGTATAAACACCCTTTTTTATTCCGTTTATTTAAGAGTGTTCACCTAGATTCCATAAATCTATTTATTGGGAAAATTATTGACTTAACCAGATACCCTTATTCTATATGGTGTAAATACCATATGCTCAATTATATTAATTGAATGGTATTTACCTACAAAGATATTAAATATATTTGGATACCCCTTTATTTTCCACGAGTATTTCATGTTATGAATATTAATGTAATTATGAATGTTTTATTTAAATGATTCCATTTTAAAGGGATATGAAACCCATTTTATATCTACGATTTCTTTATGATATGATGTTGACTTAATTTTTTGGATCACATATGTATGGATGATGATTTGTGTGGTCATATATTTCCCTCCAATGTATTTTTTTACGTTTTATATCTCATGAGATAATAAATGATGTGTATATTTTAGTTTCTCATAAGTATGCACACTGATGGAATGCCTTGTGAAAGTAGGGTTCCTGATACTAATGTTTGTGAAATATTTCAAAAGTATTAAGATGTTATGATCTCATGACTCATGTTTATTAAATAAATGTTCCACACTCTTTTGATTCCTGAATTTACCTTATTTCATGATTTTTTACCAATGATTTTTTTGGAATAGATTTTTATGTATCCTAATTATGACCATATGCTCATTTTATGCTAAATTATGATATTTAATTTTATCTCATATGTTTATCCTTACTGAGCATCTGATCTCTCCCATTTATTATGTTTATTTTTACCTGAGTTACATATTATGTTTCTGAAAACTTATCCTATGTGAAAAATTTGTGTGAGATGTTAAAGAACAAAAAATTGTTTATATAGTAGGAAAATTCACCATTTTTTGTAAAATACATGAGTTTTTTTAATTAATGGTTTTCCTAATTCTCTAAAACTATAACCTAAAATGTATTGGGAATTTATTGAAATGAAATATTTTATTTATATAATGAAATATCGATGGTTTCATTGGTGCATTTTATACCCATATTAGGGGTGAACATTATAAAAGTCCATGTGACTTGTGTTTATCTGTATATCATGAATACATATGAGATTATGTGTTAAAATTTTTAGTGGATCTTGAATTTAACTTGTCATAGAGTTTTATTTATAGAAGAAATTATAAAAAGGAGGCAACACTCATTTAACCCCCCTTATTAGTGTTTCTCAATAGATCGCCCAACAATCTCAAGTGGTACTAGAGTAATCCAAGTTTGATTGGAAGGAACTATTTTTGAAAAAATATCATATATTGAATCTTAATTCTATAAAGAGTATATATATATATCATCTTTTCATGAAAATAAATATCATGGATGGAAGAATACGATGATTCCTTATTTATAATCTTCTATACTAGAGGTTATTATTACTAGAATTATTTGTTTTATGACAATTGAGAAATATTTTCCTATGAATTATAGTGATAAAAGAAAAATTTCGGTTTTTTGAATTGAAAATTGTATGATATTTATGTCCCCCATAGATAAATTTTTAAATAAGTTATTGGACTTAAAAATTTTAAAATAATTGGGGAAATCTTAAAAATCATAGCAAGTTGAATATAAAGGTAAAAAAACCTAAATTTCATATTTTCAAAGAAATATTTGAAGATATTAAGATTCCCAATGATGAACTCATTGATTAATTATTTACAATAGATTATTACATTATAAGAAATATTAGAATTTATGAGGATACATTGGAGGATCCCACCATGGTTAGAATGTTGTTATGGTTTCCTTCTATCATATTTGATTCTATTGTATCTTCAATTAAAGAGAGATATTCAAATACAGTACCCCGTGATATGATAAATTGTACAATTATTGCATATAGAATGAGCAAATATCTTGTTTTAAAAAATAAGATCATGAATGAAATGGATATGGATTTCAGGGCCATTGACAAGATAAAACTGAAAATGAAGAATAAAAATTATTATAATGAATCTAAAAATGATTAGGAATATGGTGAAGAGTATGAAAATACTATGTCTTCTTTTTCAAATAATTTTAGGAAAGGAAAAAAATAAAAGGAAAAATTGTGTCAAAGTGATTCATTTATTATGTAATTGGATAATTTTCATTATATTTTCTAAAAAATACAAATAATGATACTAAAGATAAAGATAAAAATGATGATTCTCTAGAGGAAAAGTGAAACAAAATAAAACAAAACTATTGATGAGAATAAGATGTTTTAATAAATCAAGAAGATAATTTTGTAAATAAAATAATAAAATGGAAGTTCTGATCAATATAGCGAGTTTGAAGATTAACTGATCATTGAAAATAAATAACCTTTCTTGAATCATATTAAAAAACTTTAAGGATCTTTAAGAAGTGATAATAAAGAGTAATAAATCTATACTAATCATTATAAGTTGAAATATGATCCTATCATGATGAAAACACCAAGCTTAAGAAATAAATAAAGATTTTAAAAAATATATAATATAAAAATAAAGGAATGTTAAAAAGAGTTACAAAATAATGAAACATAATGAAATAAAGAATTAAAACTATCCAAATTAACCTTTTGTAATAATAAAAAATGGTTAATGGTTATGATGAAAACCCATCTATCAATGAAATTGAAGTAAATAATATATTTTTAAGGTGTATTGTTTCTAAAAGAACATTAAAAATGATAATATAAAACTATAAAATAGTTATCTAAGTGAATTTAAAATCATAAAAATATATTGATACTGTTTTCCTAAAGAAAAAGTTAAAATATTCTCATATTAATATTAAAAATGTTGAATATACTTCATAGTTTATATACTAAGATAAATTATGAGAATTTATGGGATTATAAAATTAAAAATATACCCACTTATATATCAAAGTAACCTAAGGGTAAGATGAAGAGGAATGACATTTCGAAACAAAAAAATAGGGAAACTGAAATTACTCTCAGAAAAAAAACAAAATATTTCAAGATATTTAGTATATTATCACAAAAAAATGGGATTCATAGGTTATATTCATTTTTGTGGATCTTATGGGTATGAATACTATGTTTTTAGGTACAAAATTTCAACTATGTGGAAAATAAAAAGGCTTAAATTATGGGGTAATCAAACAATATAGTTGTGCAAAAATGATTAATACAAGAGGGATGTGAAAGAAAGGCATTAAAATAAGAACAATTAAAAATATTATCATTTATGGAAGATGTTTATGGAATATGTGACATAGATTGTTACTGTTATAATCAATTAATAACTCTAATTTTATTATATATTCATATATATGATATAAGAAATAATTTTAAAGAAAAAAATAAGAAAATATGAAGAAAAAAAATTATTTTGGTTACTATAAAAGAAAGAAGTAAAATCTATGAATTCTTGATAATGTTTAATATTCTCTCTTTAATGTAGATACAAATATTGTATAAAGTATTTAATTTCATGATGGAGTAATTTTAAAATTTGGCCATGAAAGTTCATTAAAGATATAGGGAGTCAGATAAATTGAGATTTAATCTCAAAAGTCAAAGTCAAAAAAAATTTTATTTATTTATGTGTTCAATAATAATATCTAGAGTTTTATATAATAACGTGATAATTAAAATGAATTTATCTTCAGGGAGAACAATTTCATGTTAAAAAATATAGAGTATGGAAGATTTTTCAATAATGGAAAGATAACATGTAGCAATTTATACTAAATTTTCAACATAAGTGATTCATGTTATTTTAATAATAAGGAGGATAATATGACCTTAATTAAAATGATTTATCATATTGGACAAATAATTATGACAAAGATATATAAATACTAATATATGAGATATTTTTCTAGTCTGAAAAGATAAAGATGCATTTCATTTATGATCTATCAAGAGGAATACATAGTGAATAGAAGGAATAATAAAGTTGAGATACAAGCCACAAGGAAAAATAAATTTATCCATTATAATTAATTTGGGCCAAAAATAAATTAGTCAAGTCATGGTGAAATTTATTTTATTATACTCATTGATGATTTCACCAAAATTAATAATGTGATATTCATTAAGCATAGATCTGAAAAGAAGTGTGTTGTAGCATCTAAACCAAAAGGTAAGAACATCATTCCAAAGGATACTCTCAAGATGAAGGTGTTGATTTTGAATAAACATTTTCAAATATTTTATGGATTGAGTCTATAAAAATGTTATTTTATTTTATATCAAAAAAATAATACAATGTTTATCAAATGTATATAAAATCACATTCGAGAATGGGGATCTTAAATAAGAAGTGCTTATTGAGAATATTAAAGGATATATTATTTATAATGATGGATCAATGAATTTTAGGATAAATAAAGATCATCATATATTATAAGATACCCCTATATCATGGTATTTTAAGGTAGATAATTAATTTAAAGAAAATAATTTTATGAAATTAATGGTTGAAAATAACCTATATAAAAATGATATTTGAACATGAGCTCTCATTTTTATTTCATATATTGATGAAATAATTTCTATGAGTGATAGGGAATATGATTGCGATTAATTTTTAAGAAAAATAAATACACATGTACTTTTTGTGCTTACAGAGATGAGATTGTTTCTAATATTACATGTTAGGAACCATAAGAGATTTATTTTCTTGTCTCTATAGAAATATTCAATGGAATGTTTGGATAAAGTTGGAATGGAAGACTCTAAATAAGTGTTTACACCTATAAGAATTTGTGTAAAATTAAGTATGTATGATTTAGAATAATGTGTGAATCAAAAATAATTTAGGAAATTGATGATAATCCTCTTGTTCCTCAGAACATCTACACTGATATAGTATATAAAGTGATTTTTGAAATATTTTCATTGGATACCAAGGAATTATACATAAAAGAATCTAAAAGTATTATTTAATACCTAAAATGGATTATAAATAATTTTTATCTATATGAGAAAATTTATAATCTAAATTTATTTTGATACAATAATGTTTACAAGGATAGAAACATAGATGATAAAAAATTTACATCAAGTAGAAAATATTTTTCTATGAAATAGAAGTGTGATTTGGCATTGTTTGAAAGAAAATTAGGGGATTAGTATTACCATATAAGCTATGTATATATATGTAACAAAATAATTCATACAAATGATCTTGATGGTAGAGTTTATGGAATACATGGAGTTGAATATACAAACTATTGATAATTGAATGTGATAATCAATGTGACAAAACTCTATCAGCGAACTCATTCCAAAACTCAATATCTAAAAAATTTTATATAAAACATAATTTTATCATGGAGAAAGTTGAAAAATTTATGTATGAATGTATTTCTATATTTGATTAGTTTAAAAATATTTTTATCAAGGTAATGAAAAAGGAGAGTTTTGAAGGTCTAAGTCTAAAAATGGAAGTTTGGGCTTCAATTCTTGTATAAAGGAGTATTAAAAATGAAACATAAATATTTTGAATCTGTTATCAAATATGGATAGATAAATATAACTCATGTGATATTGGTTTTAGTAATCCAAAGTTAGTTTTACTGTTTAAATGGGGATTTTTTTAGTTTATTAAGGGGTATAGGAAGAAGTTCACAAGACATAAATTTATTTTAAATAAGGATAAAATTATTTAAAAACATTTCTTTATTTAATAATGTGGTGTCAAGATTTTTTTTATTTTAGAAAAATATATGAATTGATGTGTATTATTGGAGTTAAAAATATATAAGAAGTTATGGATTAAAGAAAATATGAAATTATTAAAGGATGGTTATATTTGTTTTTAAAAAAATTTAAAATAATTAGCAATTGGTTGAGAATATTTATCTAATTAATTGAGGTGGGTGAAGTTATTTGAGAAGTATGGAGAAGTTTAAAGTTATAGAGAATATGAGTTCTTAACATTTTAATGGCTATATATAATTAAAACTAAATTTCTCAAAGTATATGTTTGATTGAATAGGAATTTATGAAGCTCACAGAAGAGTAAATAAGAGGCCACATATTAGTAGTTATAAATATTAAGTAGCTATGTAAGAGTAGACTAAATCTTTTTATACCCATGTAAGAATGACATTTATATTCAAAGGTCATATATGAGTTATCTAAAGTTTATGTGTGAGAAAATCCAAGGTTTAAGTTAGAGACTTTAATACACACATAACAATAACTTGATCTTTCTTGTGAATAACTAGAACTCATGTATGTGATTTCAATAACTACATAATATTAATAAAATGATATGTTTTCTTTGGAAAACAATTCTTTTCTTGAATTAGAGGATATTTTTTGGGAGATTTAAATAAATAATATCAATTAATATTTGATGTGATATTTTTCTTTAGGAAAAGTTTGTTAATTTATGTGAATTATTATAGTTAAAAACAATTCGAACTGGGTAGATATAAGAACCCATGTAATTTTTAAATGATGGTTTTAGTTGTTGTAGAAAATATTTTATAATCACTATAAATTGGTTTAGAATATTTTTTAATTTAATTGAGGGGGTTGAAAATATTGGATAAGGATAGAGAAGTTTAAAGTTGAAGAGAATATGAATTCTGAAAACTTCAGTAGCTACATATGATTAAAAATACATTTCTAGATGTTTATAAATGAATAAATTAGATTTTATAAATCTCACAAAAGATTAATAAGGAGGATATATATGAGTAATTCTAGATATTACTAGATATATGAGAGTACACTATTTTTTTTCTAAATATTTAAGAACAAATTTAATGTTCAAATGTCATGTATGAGTAATATAGAGTGTGTGTATGAGTTAATAAAAGGTTTTAAAGGTTTCATAATATTTTTTTATATTGCATATGAATTAATTGGATTTCATGTAAGACTAAGATAGAGCCTCTACACCACACATAATGGTAACTTTATCTTTTTGGTGAATAACTAGAGCTAACTTAAGTGATTTCATGAACTACATAGTATTAATAAAATATTTTATTTTCTATGGAAATGTGGTATTTTTAGCTGAATTCAAAGATTTTTTTTGGCGATTTAAATAAAAAAAATCAATTAATATTTGATAATTTATCTTGAATTATAATTATATAAATTTATTGGATATGATTTGTTTCCTTATTTAGAATAATCTACAACATCAATCTCGGGTGATATTTTTATCCGTAGTAAATAAAAAAGTTGGCATCGAAGATCATGGATCATGAAATATTTGTACATAGAAGTTGATCTGTGTGATATTTTTTAATGTTTATAATGAAAATATAAAGAATAATGTGTGATAATTATTGAGAAAAACATGAAGTGTTTCTACTTCTATAGAATATTTTTTGGCCTTCAATGTTTTTATAGAAAAGAATATTTTTGAGTGAGAATGACTGATGTGTAGATCTATCTATTTTAAATATTTAATCCATAAAATTTCTTATAGAACAAGGAGATAACTTTTATTCATAAAAAACTAATGACTTAGAAAATTTATTTCTATTGATGATAAATCATCAGGGATTCCATTAAGGGTCTTTTCATTTTTGTTTGAAAACCATCAATAAATATAAGGGGTCCTATGTAAACAAATAGTTATGACATTATAATATTTATAAATATATAATAGATGGAGGAATATAACCTCCAAATAATTATTCATTTTAAAAAATATTAGAGAAACTATGTTTCAGTGTTTCACCAAAACAACAATTAAATAGTCCTCTATCTTTGAAGAAAACCTTAAAAAATCATGTGATCCTTATGCTCAACTTTATTTCATGAATACAAGTGGGAGTGAGTGTTAAAATTTTTATATAATGTTAAAATCAACTAGTATTAATGGTTTATTCATTGAAGAAATTATGAAAATGAGGAAACACTGATTCAACCCCATTGGTATTGTTTTTCACTTCACTAGGGTAGATCAATATGACATAAAAATACAATATTTTGAATAATAATTTCTAATCTATAATTTTTATTATTTCATATAAATATATATTGAATTATATACCTCACATATTTCATATTCATTCTATTTAAAAGTTAATTCTATATCCCTTTTCATCGATGTGGTTTATTTCAAAATGTTAGGAAAATGAAAAAATGTATTTATTTAAACTTTCATATAATTTATTTTCTTATTATTCAAAAATTTTCTACGTTAGAAATTTATTTTAATGGTACCATTATTGGGAAATTTTTTTGATAAAATAAAAATAAAAATTTATTTTTTCCACCTTTTGAAAATAATTTTAAAATTGACATATATCTTTTTTATAACATCATTAACAAAACATTAAGAAGTCTCTTTACATTATTTAACTTCAATTTTCCTTTATTTAATATAATGATTAAATTTTAATGAAATTATTACATTTTCACAAAATATTTATAATAACATTTATTAAAATATACTTATCTTTATGTTATTTGTTAAAAATGATGTTTATACCTTTTTATGGTTTAATCATATTGTGAATTCAATGGATATATTATTGTTTTTATATCACACACATATGTTTGAATATATCATTATGTTATGTGTAGGACTACGATTATATATCCCTATATTGAATTAGGAAAGTTTTTATATCTCATGAGATCAAAATTCAGATGAAGATATCATGAAATTAGCTTTGTCTACTATGTATGTGTGGAAAAGATGCAAATAGTTTTGTTCACTATATTATGATGTTAATGGAAAAGATGAATTGACATATGTCATAATTTTATATGATTATTTTTTCTTTAAATTGGTATATCATACCAAATTCATATATCCATGCTAAAAAGCATAGAACTTTGTCCCAAATATTACGGTTTGTTATTTTTGTTGTATGATTCAATATTTTTATACAGTGTTATGAGGTTCTCTTTTAGGATCGTCATCTTATAGATTCTACATAAAGATAAATGATTTTGTTATCATGGATCATGATAAATTCTTATAATTCAATTATCTTATTC
Organism: Viscum album; assembly: GCA_963277665.1. Lineage (NCBI taxonomy): Eukaryota > Viridiplantae > Streptophyta > Magnoliopsida > Santalales > Viscaceae > Viscum > Viscum album. The sequence continues at coordinate 47,025,950 of OY728152.1, read as the reverse complement.
TATTAATCAATCTATTTTTCTCAGTTTTTTGTTCCTCACATGTTTATGATCTAATGATAAATTCACTATTCCTTATTGGTATGGTTTTACCAATTAATGATAGTTTGAAAAGAATTATTTCTTATAATTCTCTATTTCTCTAAGAATTCTTATAAATGGATATATTTAGGAGTAATTCATGAGTAATTATATTTTTATAAATAAGGGTAAGTTATATTGAGTGATAACATGATCTTGTAACTAATCTCCAAAGATACTAATACTTTGTGTATCAAAGTTTTTATCATTGAATGATGTGTAAAATTTTGTAAAATATGTATATGGTTTGAGGTTATCTCAATTAGTATTAGAGTATATGTTTAACTTATGTATTTATAAACAATTATTTTGTAGTGTTGTTCTATGGGTCCTTTATTTTGTTTCATAGTACGGTTTGGTAATTTTTTGGGATTAGGTTAAAGATAATAAGAGGATAAAACATAATATAACCTAGATTGAACCAAAAGTGTCATAGGTTGAACTAAAATTTTTATATGTTAAAATCAATATGTCATATGATAAGACATATTAAGATTTTTTTTCATATTCATATGGTTTTTTACATTGATTCAATTAAGATGTTATTATTTATCACTAACATTAACTATTTTAGTTTTAGTAAATGACTATAAATTTAAGGAACAACCCAATATTGAATTAGTCATAAAATAATGGCCATTATACTTTGGTTAATCCTCAGAACCATTAATGGTTGAAAATTTTATTAACATGATAGAAAATATATTATTTCTTGTTCTAATCATGGAAAATCCTTCTTTGACATTAATCATTTTGGATGTAAAATAAATTAGTAGATAATAATTATTGATAATATCAAATGAGATGATTAAATTGTTCCTATGAAATGGGGAGAAATATAGAAAATATTTTTTCCATATAATTCAAAAAAAATCTAAGAAAAATTCAAGAGTTTAAGAAAAATTATGATTAACCTATTTTGTATTTTGAGTAAAGAATCATTTGAATTGTAAGGAATATCTTAGAAATGTCATTGAAATTGTAAGTCTTGGTATCAACTAAATTATATTTTTTAGAAGAAATGGTTGAGAGAATTAAAAATATAAACATATTCATATTGTGAGAGTATTATATAGAAACTATGTGTGAGTTATTAGTAGGAATTTTATCTGAAATCATGTCTTTTTTTAAGATATCCTCACCTATGATTCATATATGATAGAAACATAAAATTGTGTGGAAAAAAACTAAACGGGGTAGAATGTAACATTTATTATTTTAGAACAAATTATCATTCCCTAAATTATATGAATATTATTATTAAATAGTTTTTTATTTTAGTTTAGTAGAATTTCAGTCACCTATAAAGTAAGCCATGTGAAATATTAAGCTAAAATGACAAGTAAATTATTTGATTATGGTAGAATATTACAAAAAAATATTGTAAAATTAGATGTTATAAGAAATCAATATAGAATATAATTATGAAAACTAAAATAGTTATATAACCATAAATAAAAATAGGATTGCAAGCATGAAATATTCATCATTACGGTCTCCCAATATGATCACGCCAATGAGTATAAATCTAGAAATATCGCACAATATTAGAAATTTGGTAGAAATTTTGTAGAATATAATGATATGAGTGATTTTTTAATGGTACATAAATCAATATATAGGAATTTAAAAGTTTAATGTGAACATTATATGTCTACTAGATATATGGACATTGAATATATGGTCATTGGATATACAGTCATTATATATACATATATCCAATAGGTATATAGAAATTTGAATTTAACCTTTAGGTGGAAAAAATTTAATATTGAAAATAATATATTTAATATTTAATAAGGATATAATAAATAATTATTAAATTAAATAAAAGGATAATAATTTATTATTTAAAAATAAGTTGTATTCAATAAAAATGTGTATCTTTAAATATTATGTATTTTTATTATTTGTAAAAAAATATTTCAATTAAAATTATTTTCTATATATGTAAATAAATAAATTTATATTCATTAACTGATTTGTTGTCCTTAGGAAATAAGAGTAAAACAATATAATATTTAAAGAATTAGATTTCTAATAAATATTTTTTCTACATATTATATGTATTAATTTAAAAGAACAATTTATCATAATTAGATTTTTAATTTAGTAAAATAGGTTTATTATTTTTGATAATCAAGTAAAAATTAGGTAAAATGGTCAAATTTATTTTTTGTTAAAAAGTAATTTATTATAGAAAAAGTGAGTTATGATGGTTAATGGTAAAATGAGGAAAATAATAAAAAATAATGTGTAAAGTGATAAAATATCTATAAAACTTATCACCCAAAATTTTATATGAGTTTTTTCATTACATATCCCCATTATTGTTCTTCTTTTTAGTCACTTCCCTTGAAAAATTACATTTCTTATATATTCAGGTATGGGTATTTGAAAATATACCCCTCAAAATAAATTATTAAAGGAACCTTATTCCATTAAATCCAAACCACACCACTCATTATAGTTCTTCTCTAATGTATACTTCAAATCCCACTATAAAAATTGTTTCTCACACTTTTTATATTTTAATCCTAAGAAGGATTCCTAAATCCTTTATTGCAAAGAAGGTCCTTAAGAAGGGATTTCACTATTTAGTGTAAGTATTATATTTTATTCAAACATTTTCTTTGTCTTATGTATATTCCCCATCATGAATATAATTGAAAATATTATTAGAAAATAATTTACATAATTATTATTTTATAAGACTAATATTGTAATTATACAACATATACTCATTCATTTTTTAGAAAATGTTTTTTTGGGTAAATTTAACCACCTATATGAATGATTTTATAAAATTTTCTTCATAGATGAATATTAAAGGTCAAATTCTATAAAATTAATTTTCATATGAAATTATATAATGATAATATATAAAGTTTTAATCCTTATTCAAATGACACAATGTGTTTCTAAAATTTTAGAAACAAACATGTTTTGGATTTAATCTTCATGAATTACACCTGAAAGTTACATGGAATATATATAAAACAAAATAAATAATTAGGTAATTATTATTTTATTACCTCAACTATTTTTAATATAACTAACTCATGAACATGGAATAATGATTGATAGCACTATACCAAAAGTAGCATGGGGTGATTGGAACTTCTAATAATCAATGATCGAAATAAATTGTGACTAAGTAATATATATATATATAATAAATGAATATAATTGGTTAATATAAAATTAAATAAATAAAAAATTGGTTTTTAAATCAATTATTTATGGTTTTATTTTGAACATATAGGGAGAAATATTGTGTTCGATCGCATCCAGAGTTGAGGTAATAAGTTCTCTCTGTCGATCTTTTATATTATTGTCAATATTTTTTATTCATTGTATATCATATTTATATATTATAAATTATTTCCAATGGATGCATATTACACTATTTTAATCTTATATTATAGAATATAAAAATTCCTTTCACTATACCATATTTAATTGATCATAATTTTAAAATCAAGTCTCTCACTCACTCTTTTATTTTATTTTAATTTGTTTCTCTCAATCTCTATTTTAACTTAAGATTCTATATATATTACAATTATTTATTTATTATTTATATTTTTTTCAAATAAAATTTCATAATTTATCCTCTTATGGATAATTTATAGGTATAAAATTATTTTTTTTATTCTCCTCAAACTGGTCCATATTTCACCCATTATGATATTTGAAAAGGATTTCTTGACACATTCACATTTTATTAAGGTTCATACTTTCATATTTAATTATATTTTTTATATTAGTTGTATTCAGATATGTTATTTTATTATACATAATTTCCTATTATTTTTTTATTGAAGTATATTTTATTCTCATATTCTTCTTTTTTATTCTTACCTCATAAAAACTGCAACTTTGTGAAGAATAATTTTAACCCTCTATTTTGAGTATTTGTGTTCCATAGATATATTATTTGTTACTAAAAAATTCTATATTTACTTATTTTTAATGTTAATTATGTAATTTATCCCAAACCTCACACATTTATGATTAATTATTTTTAAAATAGAATTTTATAGCCCTTTTCATTGATCTAGGTTATTTTAAAAATTTATGAAAATGTTAAAAAGTATTTTTTGAACTTTGATACAATTGTTTGTTTCCTATCCAAATTTATTATAATTTAGCCTTCTTTATATTCATGGATATATTATTAGAATATATTTTTTATAAAAATAAACTATTAAAAATATTTATCTTACCTTTTGAAAATGTTTTTGAAATCAAATTATATATTTGTTTTTATAAAAATGTTATGAAAACATTAAGGAAACTATTTACAATATTTCCATTCCATTTTATCTCTTTTATATCAAGGTTCATTTTAAATGAAATTATAATATGTTCAAAACATATTTAAATTTTATTTTTTTAGAAATATTTTAATCATTATTTCATTTTTTAAAATGATTTTTAATTAATTTCACCTTTATTTGTGATTATTTTAATGTTGTGTAAACTATATAGAAATGTTTTCATAAATGTTATATAATTTCATTTTTTACATTGAAGGATTTATTATATAGGTCAAAAACCTTTTTAATAACACCATTTGAAACTTATATATGTTAAATTATCTCTCTCTCTATACCATTTTCATAAGTTTTTAACTATTTAAAAATATCTATTTTATTCTGCATCCAAATCCCTATGTGTCTAAGGTATTTTAGAAATAAATTCTGCATGAGTGGGCTGATTTTTGTTTTTTACGTTATCATATAAAATGCATAATGATAATCTTTCTAAAAATACCACTACATTGTGAATAACCTACACTTACTTATTCATATTAAAGTATATTTACCTATATAGTCATACATTATGATTTATTGGGGAGAACTATTGATGGGACCATATACCCCTTTATTTTATACATTTTAAATACACTATACATAACTATTTTTATTGGTGTGTGTTTATAAAAATTACCACTTTCTTATATTATATGATTTTTAAACATCATTAAAGTTTCTATGTAAACTATTTTTCATTCAAGGGTTATCATTTCATCTAATGTGTGATGTTTTTAATATGGAACATGTATGAATTGATATAACATTATGTGATTGGGGATTTAGGAGTTATATTTATATCCAACTCATTGGGTAAATAATTATATATCAAGATAATATCATTTATATGTGGTCATGAAGTGGAAATATTTGTTCACTGTGTATGTATGGACATCATGTGATTAGCTTTGTCCACTATGTTATGACGTTCTCGGTAGAGAATCCTTGCCACATACTATGATTTTATATGTATATTTATAAGAAAAAATCTTATGTAATTTCATATTCTTACTTTTTCACCCTATATCATGATTATTATCTTCTAATTTCACATTTTTTCATTGTCAATACAATAATTTTTGGATCTTAATTTTATAAATTTTTCACCACATCGGTGATTATTTTACCATTCTATATGATAAAGTTTGATGATTCTATGATATTATTACATTAATAATGTTATTTTTTCATGTTAATGTCCTTCAAGTTTTTATGACCTATTCATAAATCATTTAAGCCTCATTGATATTGTGTTATACCTTACTAAGTATTTGAGCTCACTAATTTATTATATTTTTCTATTTCCCAGGGAATATTCATATATGAATATATTTAAGACAATTTTTTTTGTGGAGAATTTTTGAAAAAGAAGTGGAAGTAATAAGGTAAAAATATATCTAATCTCTAATGATACCAAAACTTTGGTTTATAGGATTATTTTTTTATTATGAGATGATATATATGATCACATAAATTATTTTATACGGTTTTGGGTAATATCATTTGGTATTATAGTATATGTTTAATGTATTTATTAATATCACTAGTTTTAGGAGTGATATTTTCGAAGTGTTTAAGAAAAATAGTTTGCTAGAGATAAACTAATGATTAGGATACCATTAGATGAGAGATTATGGAGATGGCATACATGATACGTAATTTTGGTGTCAATATGGTAATTTTTAATTTATGGGGATTTCATTTGGAATTACAAATTCAGAAAATGTATTCACGGGATTGGAAAATTGAGTGTCGTATCCTTATCTTGATCAATTCATGATAGTTTTCATTGATAAATTCTAATTTTATTAATGTTATCAAAGGATCATCATGAGTACTTTAATAAGTATTTTAAACTTATTCCCCAATAATAGTTGATTTTAAATTTTTCTAAGTATATGTTCAGATAATAAAGGTTCAATTAAATTAGAATGTTATCTATTAGAATTTTGTATTTATAGTATCATTCAAGATTAAAGAGATTGTTAGTTATTAGTTACAAAATAAGCCTCACGAGGAACATATTTTGTTATTGATTTAGATAGTTATATTTGAATATTTATATTTAAATTATTTTTAATTTTGGCACTCATTTCTATTTTTGTCCATGAATGGAAATACTTATGTTTGGGAAACACTTTTTCATGTGGTATTTAAATTCATGGAAGAGACATTTACTAGTTTTCTCAATATCTATTTACCTAAATATTGAATAATATTTACGGTATATCATGATTCTTCATATCCCGCTTTGGGTTTCATGGTAATATTGGAGTGGGAAGTCATATCCTTCCGGCTAAGACAACTAAAAACCCATGAATATAATTACACTATTCATGGTCCTGACCATACAACTATTTTATTCTCTCTGAATATATGTAAACATTATTTATCAGATGAACTAATTTTTGTTTATAATTATTAAAAGATCTGGAAATATATAATTTTTTACAATGGGATTTTAATTTAAAATAATGGATATGGATTAAATTAATTTTTCATTATGATTTTGTTATCTTGTATACTATAGAAAAAAACTAGCAGTTCAAATATTAAAAAGTAAGTATTATGATAATGTTTCCTAGAAATTAAGTATGGATTGGAAGATGATAGAGAATATTTCATATTTTACACTAAACATTGAAGAAGTTATTAGTGATTGATTATTATATCATATAATGATTCATTATTATTAATTTTAGTAATTGGTAGAGTTGAAATTGGGACATCCCAAGGTGAAAGTATAACGGGGTAGGATTTTCAATAAGGATGCTCACAAGGGCTAGATAGAGGATGAAGAACATCATATATAATTCTACTGATGAGTATATATTCCTCATGGGTTATGGAATAAATTATTAAAAGAGTTATATGGATAAAAATTTTCAATGTACCTAGGTATATAAAAGATGTTCCATATCATGAAGAAATTTTTTCAATAATTAAGGATAAATATATTATTGGAAGAGTTTATGTTTGTAATATCCTTAACCCAATCATCCCAAAAAGAGTTGATCTAAAGGGATCCATGTCACCTCAAAAATGTATCCCCATACACTAGAGGTTGAAAATAATAATACAGGTATAGTGAACAATATGGGGGACTATACCCTCTATTATCATCATAAATAACAACATACAATAACAAAACTTCCATGACAGATATAACATCTGAGTTCAAAATATGGAATTATAGTGAAAAAATATATAACATTAACATATCCATACTATAATTAAATATAATTCACGAAGGATATAAAATAGTATAATATATAAAATATGTCCTAATTACTGACCAAAAATAGTAAAATATACACCAGAGGTAAAAGACTTGAAGACTTGACCACTGACCAAAACATCACTCCATACCTGTCTTTATAAACTCATTGATCCATCCCTTCTCTACAACTTTTACTTGGTTTATCACCGAAAATGTATGAAAAACGTAATGTATACACACACAAAATTGCCTTCATTGGATTTTTGGATAAAAATTATTTGGAAAATACCAATGGTGTCCCCAATAAAAATGAATATGTATGTGAATAAATGTATTGGTTGAAAATTAATTCATAAACCTCACATGCATACACCTACCACACCAATAGGTACTCAAGAATGCATCATAATGATAGTCTCATGCCCTATTTATCAAGTGTAATAATGTGATGATTCTCTCCTAATCTGAATACAACAAGTGGATAAATGATCTATCAATACTCAGATCAATAGACAAGTGAACAATTTATCATAATACAGTAATCTATGAAAAATGAAGAATTTAACCCCTTGTATATGTAAAAGTTAAAAATTTGATTTAATATTTACTTAACCAATTTTATTGTTTTTTATGCTATTATAGTTTTTAGAGTGGTACCTAGGGGCCATTTTTAAGAGTTATCCCCTAGTTCAAACTGAAGTTCTATTGCTAATTGCTCTTCATGACATATTGTACGAGGGTTGTGTCATGAAAAGGGCTGAGTATAGGGAAATCACACAACAAAAAGGGCATGTGGTCAAAACTTTGGGTGGTTTAAGAATAAATCTTCGATTTAATAAGATTTAAATCATTAAATGAGTTGAGGTTCACACCATGGTTGAGAGATATTCTAGGGAGATGGCCTTATAAAATTATCTCTAGGGCTTTATAAGATTAAATCCTTCAACGGGTAGTTTTTGACATCATAGTCCATGTATTATTCTATGAATATCTACTCGGGTTAGAGACTTTATTCCACAATAGTGTAGGGATATGACTTGGATCTAGGATCTTAAGGAAGTATTTTGATAAGAAGTAGAAATGACACACAATAAAGGCCTAAGGTCAGGTTTTATGGTCATTTACTAAGGTAGATCACTACTTTGTGACCCTATGGGTCATGATACAGTGTGGAACTCTCACAGGGGTGTTTCACCCTAACCATAGTAGCTACATTATAATTTTCATGACCACAACTGATGGGGATCGAGTCATAACTACCCCAAGCCCACCTCAAAAGGCCATGGGATGATGACCAATGTGAGTAGGGATATCACAAACATGGGAGGAATTTTTCTAGTGTTACTACACACACACACACATATCCAAACCCATAAAAATATGAAATGAAAAACAACTTATAATAACTCATGGATACATCTATAATCCCACAATTAGAGTACAATATAAAGTACTAGAAGGAATAAAAAGGGGCTAAATACAAGAACACTCGAAACTAGAAAATAAAGTTTGACCTTATCAGAAGGAGGATACTAATTCCAAATGCAACACCAATATACACTGAGGTCTGTCTAGACTAAACTAAGCTCCATCTGACCATGGTCCTCTAAGGACTCCTTAAAAAGGACTTTCATCTACATAAGACACAACATGTGTGGGAAAATACCATACATGGGTGAGTATAAAAATACCCAATAGGAAACTGTAAAATAAATCAGTATAAATAATCAAGAGTAGTGAGCTCATCAAACATAGGTATGTCAAACAATATATGACACATACAGATAACCATGGATATCCCAGATATGCTTATAAATGACTAACAATTTCAAAGGAACACAACCATTTCCATTCATAGATCCTATGTGAGGTTTCAATGTAATGATATTATTATAGATATCACTACATGATCCCTTCCATCCCTGATAGAACTCAATAGAGAGATATCACTTACAATACTGTAGCAGTACTATAGTGATTGTAGTAGTGGTGGCACTGTAGCAACGGTGGACACTATAGCGGCGGCAGGTCACTATAGTGGCGGCAGAGCACTGTAGTAGCGGTGGGTACTATACAATACTATAGCAGCTCGAGTAATGTAGCAGTACTATTCATAGAATGGGCTTTGGGCCAATAAAATGAGCCTATGGGCTATGTAATGGGCAAAATTCTCACTGGGCCTTCGGGCTATGTAATGGGTCTCCCTCTACCCAGTTAAAGAGGTCTTTTCTTTACTTTAATAATAAATGAGGCTTCGGCCCCAACCTTTTAAAAAAATATCATAAAATAAGAGGGTTCATATGAGATACACACTCCATCAGACTAATACCCTATGAGAAAGATTAAATTCTATTATATAACAAGGGGTCAACACCTTGGGCTCACTGGTGGGATACCAGACCCTGTGGAAGATATCCTCCTATATAGGGGATAAATTTTTATGTATGTGTTAGTCACACCAATTCTATAAACCCAAACTAAGTAAACTAAAAGGAAATGAGGATTTCTCTGAGCCTCCTTGAGGTATACATGCCTCAATCCATTTAGGGTTATGGTTGAATCAGACCGAGATAAATCACTCTAGAACAAGGGAACTCACGCACACTGCACTGATCATTTGGGAGATTCAGAGGTTTCACCCTCTATTATGATAATGAGACACTACACTGAAACCTTAGAATAATGGAACAAGGGAACTCACTCAAGTGATAATGGTCTAAGTAAGCTCACACAAACTCTTAACAAAGATGAGAAACAAATAAAGAGGAATCCAAACTATCCTCAAAGGGGTACACAATGTTTCCTTAGGGGAACCTATGTTATCTCACAGAACCTTTCTTTTCCCAGGTATCATTCTCAAATGGCATGAACTTTTCCAAAGTATAATGAATTTCTGTCATTTTACATGAATTGTAAATGTCACCCAGACACTCAATGTGTCATTATTCCAATTCTTGTGTACACTGGGTTGTTCCTATTTACTTAATCATGTATGAGTATCCACTCTGCTCAGGTACACTAGCTTTCCTGTGAACTCCCCCAACTACACAGTGTGTGGGGGCACATGAATACCTAGGTGTATACTCCCTCTACACACTGATTTGTCCCCCACGTGTCACATGGAATGTTACTAGGCACACATGGCGTGTATCACTATATCTAATCTTGGGAATGTAGCCCCATTTACATGCTGAGATGGTCATCTAAGGTTCAAATGGTGTGTGATACATGTCACACGACATGTGATACTTATCTATGCATCGAAACCCTATCGCTGCATAGAGGGTACTACAATACATGTGTTTGTACGACTACACATAGTGTAGTCTAGTTTTTCACAGAACCTATGTGATTTTCCCTACATCTTTTCTTGATCCTCCACAACCATCGATTTCTATGGAAATCATGGAATACATCATGTATATGGGTTTGAAAAAACCCTATCGACATTGTTTGTTGGATTCTGGCTATGTCTATTTTTCAGGAAACACTTCCATCATGCCTCATTGGTGTTTCATTCCCAAACAGCTATTGCAAACCCTTGATCCATCTGTGGATCTTCTATAATTATCATAAACTGCAACCATGACATTGGATATCCATCCAAAAACTATATTAGTTATTATTTTTTCCAAATACCAAATTCACAATGATCTTTCACTGGGTATTCATCAAATAATATTACAAAGGAAAATTCGAATGATGAATTCACATAGAACAAAGAGAGAAAAATGCATAAACACAAACATTAGTAACAAACCTCATTCAATGTTCTTATTTTCCTTGATTCTTTGTCATAGGGAGATGAAAAAGGAGATATAATTAAATAAAAAAATTATCAATTCCTATACCGTAGGAAGATAAAGAAGTCACCCAAATTAAGTAATTTATTAGTGAATTATTTTTTTAGATGATTAATTCGCATTAGTTATGGGTAAATAAAAATGGGGATAAATCCACAAACCAATTATCATACCTCGATTTAGATCTCTATATAATAAATAATGATTGGACATTATAGTTGTTTATGTGACCCAAAAGCTTTATTGCTACATGATCCTCAATCTAATCTTGATTTGATTTCATCTATCAATGATCCTCCAATAGATACCCCCAAATCCTAGAGTTCTATGACTAACCCTAGGTATATGGAATGAAAACTAATTTATATAGGTTTTATAGGTTTTGGATTTAAATTAAATAATTAAATATATAATAATTTGTATATTTAATTACTTCTCCCATGATGGTGCACTAGCTAAACACCCAACACTAACAATAGTTATGTCATTCCAAGGGTAAACCCCATATTCTGAACTCAACAGTGGTCTAAGATTTAAATTCTAAGACTCCTTTTTGGAGTTATTCTACTTTTTAGGAAAATTACATGCTCATGATATTAATATATTTAAAAAATTAAATACCAATTCATGGCTCACAGGGCCTCCGAATCTCATGCCATTTAGCACTTGGCTCTAGAAATATTCCTCAAAATATTCCAATTTATTAAACAGAAAAAAACTGATACATTACATTATTACCCTCTATAAGTACTTTAATCCCCTGAAATCACAAACTAAACAAGAAGTCATGAATACTAAACTCTCAACTAGTTATCCCAATCCCATGAGTTCTCCCAAAGGTTTTTTTGTGCTTCAAACAAATAGGAACTCAAGGAAAACAATTTAATAAAAGGGGTCTTTATCTTCTATTTATCAACACCACCAGCTCCTTGAAAAGGGAAAATCTACTCTCATGGACCATCTTACCTAGGACAATATCACAAAATGAATAATAATCATACCTCCTTAGTTTAGACATGTGGATAACCCCAATTAACAAAAACTATTGTGGTCACAGGGTTAAGTAGTACACCACCTCGCTAACTTGACATAACGTCAAGAAAAATAAAGTTCCTAAGAACCCCAAACATAGATGAGTTCCCTAGATAAGACTTTGCAACTGTAAAACTATAATGGCCAACATTTTTGTTTTGTAAAGAACTCCTAACATCTTTGGGTAGTCTTTATCCACCCCTGGATGAACTGCACCCGTACACCCATAACTAGAACAAAAAATGGGACCCAATCTCAATCACCCACTGGATATGACCAGTATAACAGGGACTTATAAGTTCCCTCACACGCGACTCAAAAAAATGCTACTCCATTGGTGGAGTGGTAGTAAATAAGATACAAAAACTCCACTGATGGTAGATGATCCTACTAGATATGACTCAAAACCAGCATGTGTACTCGAATCATGTTTACCAGAACCTGAACGGTCCACTTTACCTAGCCAGTTGATTGAGGTAAAACTTTTTACTCAACTGAAACCTAGTCCTAAAAGGATTCCCTCATCCATTTCGTAATAATTCCATGAAGTAATTAATATGGTATACATTGATTTTCAAGGGAATTACATGAAGATGAAAAACCTTCTACATGAACAAGTTTCTTGAACTCTCTATAATGCATTGTTAGTAATCACCCTTACATAGGAGAGATAATAAGAGTTCAGCATGAAAATTTTCTAAAACTCCCTGGGTTTCCCAACCAATACCAAGATATCCTGGTACATCTTCACCTCCCCCAGATGTACTTAGAAGGAAAGACAACTTCCTCAACACCTCCTCACACAGCATGACTGGTGTCTCCATCCATCTTTGAACAAGTATGATGAGCATACAATCTATCAAGAACATGTTCAGTGGATATCTTGTCATGCAACATGTATTAATTGATATCCCGAAGTTATAATTCTCTATATTTATAGAGAATACGAGGGGTAACAACTATCTATTAGTGGTAAACTACACTATCATCATGTGTCTCACATTCTCTAACATGGATGTCAATCACACAATGATTTAATCAAATAAGAATACTGTGAACTAATCCAATAAGGTTTAAGGATCATATCCATAAGTATCATGATTCTACTATGGTGTATAAGTCACCAAATGGTGTCACCATGAGCTCAAAGAAAACAAAATGGTTTTGGAAATCCACTACTGGGGAGTGGATATTCTTCCTTGTGACACATGGTTATGTGACAATAATTCACAGCCAAACTCAAGCACTCATCTGCCTCTTGAGAGAACAATATAGGTTTGACCAATGAAACACATTAAACCTTCTTAATCCCCTTCTCTATAGAATCCTCTAACCACACCTATATCTATAACAGCAACAACGGGCCATCAGATATGGTAGCACATATATCAGGTCATCCCAAGTGCAATTCCATGTAGAAAACAATCACTCAATGGGTAGGTAAACCTGGAATTTCTTAAATATAGTTTCCCTCAAACTCCTCCACCGTCATAGGAACCTAAAATAATAAGTCATATATTTCTCTAAGGGTAATTTTAGATAAATTATATCGAAATATCTATAAACTCTTATAAATTATCTCAACCAACTATTCTTGGGTTCCCTTCTTATAAAAAGAGGAAAAATCTATCCCAACAAGATGAAATCCTAACCACACTTACTAGTTGAAAACAACTAAGCATGGATGGTAGTGAACCAGTCCATACTGAGGAAAACATCATAGGGTCTCACCTTCACTATGAATAGATTCCACATGAGGCTCTCTCTATCTCCTCCCAGAGTTAGGTTAAATTATCGGTAGATGTGTGTAATCACTGATACTCTCTGTATGAGCCCCAAATACAAGGGTTGATCAAAAAGGTTTCACTGGTATTACTAGGTCTCAAATAGGGGATATTCTTATTTATAAGTGGAACATGAATATGTATGAAAACAATAATTTGGGAAGTTAATTCAGATGTTATACCTTGAACCAAACTCAAAGACTCTTTGAGCTCCCACTACTTGGAATTCATCCCTTCCCTTTCCATCCACTATACCAAAACCAAGCCTTTCTCTAAAACCTTATCACCTAAAAAGGACATAAATTCACAATTCAAAATAAATTATACACCACACCTCAATACTATCCACTTTGGGTGTAATTGACTCTCACACATAGTTTTTTATCACATCTCAAGAATGCATATTAGTGGCGGAATTTTCTTTTTTCCATGAATATCCAAAGTTACACCAAACATCACCAACACAGGGGTCTATCAATTCTCCATGTCTCCCTAGAAAATAACTCAAACAAAGGACAAAAGAGTGGATCATCCCTATAACTAATAGTACTAAAAAATATTATTAAGAACACATATTGTACCTCAAGACACTATGGGAGCCTCTGGATAAAATTATTATTGTTCCTGCAGCTATCTAAGATTATGACCACCAGCTTCACAAGCCTGGAGTGTTCCACCTAGGGTTGGTGGTGGTAGAGTCAAACCAAAGAACCCAACACAACCTACTTCTCCCCCAACCCCTATATTAATTCCAATACCGCATGAACCTCTTTTCTCCAATATCTACTTCTTCCTAGGTGGTTTTTCAATTGCCTCTTTGATTGATGTACAGTGGGTAGGAAAATCCTGCATGGGATGTCATCTCGCATCATAATCATAGAAACATCATAGCCTTGGAGAACTGATCTTTACTTGAGATCTCTGATGAAACCTCATGTTTCATGAATTTTGACACATTCCTACTATCATTGGTTCATATTGAACCGATATCACAGATGATACCTAACTTGGAATTTCATTATATTCACTCAGAACCTATTCATCATCATTGGGCACTAAAATAGCCATTCCTCGCTCATTCTGGCATGCTTTATCCAAATAAACCACTAGAGTTGGGTCTATGAAATGGTCAACAGGTGAAAGAGCCACTTTATACCCATCCCAATGAAAGACCATGTCATGAATAACCCCATTTTGGGAGGCCTCATCACTCATTAGGATGAACTATAGACCCTTATATAGAAACCTCACTGGAAATCATTATAAATAAATCTTGAAAGAAGATATGAAATACCACAGTAAATGAGTGTATCTGGTGATTTGACTCAAGATGGGCATAGAAACCATAAACCATTCATATCAGATGCATATATAAAAATTTTCCCTGAAACCAGTGCCTAAATGTACCATTTCAACAAGAAGGTTATTAGATCCATGGTGAATTGATATGTTGGATGTCACACTAACATTGGAGTCCCTTTTCTAAAATCCTAACTTCAAACACTTAACATTGTTTCCATAATTCCCAAACCAATCCTCATGACAAGGCAAGAAATATAACACTAGACGGGGGAATGACCACCCCTGATACTACTATTTCAGGACCCAGCCTGAAGGGGTTCAAGTTACAACTACCCTAATACTACCTCAAATAGGCCCTAGCCTATTGACCAGTGCCAAGTAGGCATAGCACACACGTGGGAGGAATTAACCCAATGTACCTACACACACACATCTCAAATACCATACGATGATAAAATGTAAAAAAATTGATTATAATGCATGAATAAATCTATAATATAGTAACCCCGGTATAACATAAAGTACTAGAAAACATAAAAAGGGGGATAAATAAAATCCAACACAAAACTAGAATATAAATTCTATCCTTATTAAAAGTAGGGGACTATTATCAAATGAACCACTGACATAAACCTAAGTATATCTTTCCCAAACTAAGCTCCACCTACACTTGGTCCTCCAAGGAATCTTTAAAAAGTTATTTCAGCTGCATAAGACATGACATGTGCAAGAAGATCCTTTGTAGAGATCAAAATTACAATACCTAGTAAGACGCCCCAAAATCACTAATCATAAAGAATCAAGAGTAGTCTTCCCATTAAACACATGTATTTAAAATATTATATGATACATAATGATAACCAAGGATATCCTATATATACACCTAAATGACTCTGAGTTTCAAAGGGTTTCAACCAATTCCATCCATAGATCTGTTGTAAGGTTTCATGGTAATGCTCGTCTAGGAGATCTCACTCCATGAACCCTTCCACCCATGATGGAACTCAACCAAGATATATCACACATCAAGTATCTCTAGGACTATGTAACATCCCCACCATTCCATAGGTCACTTCTATATGGGTTGATCCACTCCCAGATCTATACATTAATTGATGACACTCATCCTATTTGTTACACTCGTCAGGTCTATATAAGAATAAGAATCTAGGAAAATGAGAGGGTTCATCCGATATACACACTCCATTAGAAAAATTCCCCATTGGAAAGATCATATCTTGATATGTATCTAGTGGGTCAACACCCAGGGTTAACTATGGTGACACCATATCCTACTCGAAACACCATCCTAGATTGAGGATTAACGCCTATGTATGTGTTTCTCAATCTAATTCCACAAACCCTACCAATGAAAACAAAAATGTAATGACGATCACTCCAAGTCTCTCAGAGGAATACATGACCCAACCTGTGGAGGGGTCTAGCCAAAGATTACTGAGACAACTCACTACAGAATAAGGGAACTTACCCACATTGCACTGGTTATTAGGAAGCTTTAGAGAGGTCACCCTCTATGATGAGAATTAGATACTACATTGAACCATCATAGGAATGGACCAAGGGAAAAAACTCAACTAATAATAGTCCAAGTAATCTCACATAGGCTCATAATGAAGCTGCTTTGAGAAGAATAGGAATCCAACCTTTCTCCAAAGTGTACATGATGTGTCCCTAGGGCTACACGGTGTGTCTCAAAAAACCTAGAACATAAAATGCCATGCTCTCACATGATATACACATTTTTAAAATACATGGCGTGTCCCTCATGGTACAAACTATGTAGATGTTCCCTTGGGACTCGGCGTGTCATTCAACCAATTCCCAAGTACACTAGACCATGCCTATGTACTTGGTCATGTCTGAGTACACTCTCCTCGTGCACTCTGGATTACCAGTGTACTTCCCATGTACATGGTGTGTGGATCTATATGGACCCTTGGATGTGTACTCCTTGTACACATTGGGTTGTTTTTCACATGTTATATGGTGTGTGACTGGGGAGACATGGTGTGTAACACTACATGGACTCATGGGTGTGTACCACCCATTACATGTTGAGCTGGTCAGCTAAGGGCCACATGGAATATGACACATGTCACATATCACGTGATACTTATATTTATGTGGAAACAATAGTTCTGTATAGAGGGGACTACATGGTGTGTATTCATAGTACTACAAGACATCTATTCTAGTTTTTCACAGAACTAGTGGTATTTTCCTCACAAAATCATTTAAGACTCAATAGGCACCAATTTTCTTATAAATCTAGTCATATTTCATAGATCTAGGGTTGAATGAACCATATCACCATCATTGGATGGATTCTAACCATATTTGTTTCTCGATAAACAACATTGTCGTTCCTTATTAGTGTCGCACAACCAAATGGATATTGTGATCCTCTGCGCTATCCATTATCTACTACCTTTGATGTACACCAAAACCATGACATCAGATATATATCCCCATCCTATGGTAGAAAAATGTAGTGCCAAAGACTAAAAGTGCGGTAATTTATCACTGAGTAGTCATTAAATCATAGGCCAAATGAAAATTCAAATGATGAATGCATGTAAATAGGGAAAGAAAAATGTAAAAAAACAAAAAATTCAGAATATATCTCATCGAATTTTCATGTTGGCCTCAATTTTTTTTATAATGAGAATAATGAAGAGATAAAATTAAATCCAAAAAATTTCAATTCCTATACTGGAGAAAGAAAAATAATTTATTTAAATTAAATAGTAGATTCGTGAATTATTTTTTTATATGATTAATTCACATTCATAATGAGTAAATTAAAATGAGGATAAATAAAAAAACCTTGGGAAATTTGGACCTCTTACTGATGAAGAATGATCACACTTCATTGTTTTTTATGAGATCCACAAGCTTCATTGGCACACAAACCTCGATCTGATCTCGATCCGACGTCGTTTGACAATGATCTTCTAATGGCTCATCCCAAATCCTAGTGTTATGTTGATAACCCAATGGATTTTGAATAACCAAATATTTATAGACGTTTAATATTTTTTTCTTTAAAAGTAAATTGAAATAAATAATAATTTATTTATTTAATTATGTCTCCCATGATGGTGCTCAAAACAAACACCCAACACCTACCATGGTTATGCCATACCTAGGGTAAACCCCACATTTTAAACTCAACGATGGTCTTAGATTTTCTATCTGAAACTCTATTTGGTAGTTATTCCACTTTTCTAGGAAAAACACATTCATGTGATGTTAATATATTTAATATTTTTAAAATATCAATTCTACGAATACCAGACTATGGAATATCACTCCATCACAACACCTATCTCTAGAAATATTTATAGAAATATTCCAAAGTATTAAATGGAAACAACTAAGAAATTATAATAATAATTTTTTAAATTTAATTTTTTAAAATGATAAAACTTAATAAATGAGGATTTTTCCTCATTTGTCTCAGTAATAAGACCAAAATCCCCCATCCCTTTACTCTTCATTATTTACTTACTATGTTTGGATTTTCATTGTTTAGGCACAGATCATAGTACCATACGTTATAAGATGTCACCATGGTAAGGTTATGACTTCTCTTATATTAATTTATTATTTCTATTACTATTACTATTTGTGTTTATGGTTATATATAATTATATGGATATCTCTATATTTCTCAATTCCATTTTTTTTATGTTGAATCAACTGGTGGTTTCTGATCAGTAGGACCCTACTTATCCTAGGAAGGTGGTCCCATTATTTATTATGAGTTTTTTATATTCATGGAATGCATTATATAAAATAAAGGAAGCACCATTTTTTTATTTATTCCCAAAAACTATATTAAATTTTATTCCATAATTTATTATGGTACAAGTGTAATTTGAAAGGTCCCAAGTGGCACATAGGAAGTTTTTATTGTAACCATTTGTAACTGATGAACAATCCCCTTATGAATTATGTTTATTAGACATTGAATTTGGATATTTAAAGGAACCTTTGATTGAAAATCAAACATGGGATCCTAATGTAGTGCCCAAGTGTACTCTTTTGTGTTAATTGGCTTGATTATGTGCTTGGATATAGGTAATATGGCCTAAAAAACATAATTTGATATGGGTTTCTTAATTTGGATAATTATTATTGATATGTTTAATTGTTATAAATGTTTTATATCTATTTTAAAGGATACATTATTTTATTTTTTGTTTTAATATTATTTGTGGTGGCTCATCCACATAAATCAAATCAATGGTGGAACCATTCCTAATTGTACATGTCTGGTGATCCACTATTCACCCTGAGGCTAATAAAATAGTGGAACCTCATCAACTTTGGAACATAATATTAGTGGTGTATCATCAAATTGAGGATTTATACTTGTGGAGCATCACCCACTTATGTGATTTGTCCCGGTGGTGAATCATCCACTCAAGGATTCATTTTTGGCAGTATACTATCCAACTTGGATTTTATTTAAGTGGTGTATTGAGAATATGAAATTTGATTCTGGTGGCACATAATCCACCTGGAGGATTGTATTGGTAGAGCAATATCCACCTATCACTGTTGTGTTGATGGTTCATTTTCTACATGAGGACATGTGATGGTGGTATTTAATCCACCTATAGAGTGCTATTGATATAATATCATCCAACTAGTTGAGATGTCTTGGTGTTTTTTCCCACTTGAGCTATAGAATTTTGGTATATCATCCACCTAATAAAGGACAAATATTGTCTATTTTCCACCCAAGATATGTGATTCCACATTCACAGGTAGATGTATCATTCACTATTTTTATTGGTTTGATGATGTATTATTGACCTTGATTATTACATGAGGAATGATGTATTGTTTGTCCTAGAGCAGTGTTCATTCCATCAGTATATCTTCATATTCGATCATTGAAAAAAGTCTGTATGTTTATATGTGATTTGGAGGTATCACACCATGGGGTGAAATATTATTTAATAGTGTTTACCTCTCAAGAATTAAATATAGATAATGAATGTGTATTTACCATACTTGTTATGGAAATCAATGGTGGGGACTTACTAAGTTATACTCACACTATACTTGGGAACCTTAGCAGTTAAGAAGAATTCATGTTTCATGGTCTAGGTAAGAGAAAGGTATTTTCTCCATCTGATGAATGATCTTAGAGAGTTTTATTGGAGTTGGGAGATTGGTGTAATTCCCAAACCCAAACCACTAGGTATGAGATGGATATACACGTGAACTCATGTGAGCCTACCCATATGCAAGTGGCTGATGACTAGGTGAGGTTATAAAGGTGTTGTGGGGAGACTATACCCTCAGTATTCATAGCTATACACCATAAATAGATATAAAATATAACAAAATAAAGTATCAATTGGATGAAAAAGTAAACATAATTTAGTAACAAATGACACCCATGTCCCACATATAAATAAAAAAGGCTACCACTATGTAAATCCAATACAGATTATAAAATTAATACTCAGATAAATATAGAAACACTATGGAATTATTTATAGTCTTTCCCAGTACCACTACCAAGTACATTCTCTATAACTTAGCTATCTAGTACAGTACCCTTACCCTTACATGGATCCCCAACATGAATTCAGCATGTGAATTGATATGATCATGAGGGATGTAAGTAATAAAACCAAGTAGGACACCACCACTACATATTTAACAAGAGTACATAAGTATAATATGTGTATTACAAGAAAAAATAAAATCCCCAAGAAAGGATAACCAATTGTTTGTTGAGAATTTGTGTTCCAACCAAGATACCATGAGCCACAACCATACCTACCTCATCTCCATGCTAAAAGGATAGTCAAAAAAGATTTCAGGAGTGATAATGATCTAGGAACAATACTAGTAAACATATCTCTCACTAGTCCCTAGGCATTGAGCAAGATCATCCCAAAAGGTCATTGCACCCGAAATCCACCATGAGTTGGGCCTGAAGACCATCACACCTCATTAAGGTCATAGGTTAGGCTTCAAGGCTATCATATCCTACCTATTCTTTGGGATAAGACAAAACTCTTTTATTCCTCTACTTATGATTTCACGGGTTAAGGATCAGGGTTTTTTGGAACCAACTGTATTCATAGGTCCATCATCACATGATGAAAACACTCCCCCTCTAAGGGAAAATATCATTATTATGGACCATATATCTTAAGTACCTAAATAAATATTTCTAAATGAATGGAATTTACATAAAAAATGGTAGAGATTATAAGGATAGAACATATCATGTAATCATAAGAATCATTAGAAAAATATATGAACATGTGATCAACATAAAATATGATAATAAGGTACACAATCATTCTCATAGAATAAATCATCATATATAGGTCTAATACACCACACACACACATTTGATCATTATTAGATATTGTAAAAAAAGATATTCCAACAAAAGTATCATATCAAGGAAACAAGAGTATACAAGGTCCCTAAATGGTAAGGAACTTCCTACCCCAATAATGTTGATGATAAACTCAAACCCATTGAGATTTGATGTCCTGCATCATCTCACATGGCAAGGAACCCTAGAACTGTTCCCAAATTAACACATAAAAGTTATATAGTGATATTAAATAATATTCTAAGTCCAATGGATAGGATAATCACCAAAATAAATATCACGATCTGCCAATATCGCTAGATCTGAGATTGATCAAAGGAGTTTCCACTAACACTCTAGATCCTCCACCATTCTAGTAATGATCTAATAATTAATCATTATATGGAATTATAATTCATAGATCAGAAAATTTAATGTTAGATTTATGATTTACCTCTAGGGAAGAAGAGTGGATCTATAATAAACCTAGATAAGAGAGCATCATGGATAACATACCTTAATTCTTGATCATCAACATAGTTGGATATGCTGGAATGAATATTGGAAGGGAAGAAATTCACTAGGGAAAGAATTTGGAGTCTATATATTGAAGAGTGTACATATAAGAGAAAGAATATGTCCAAAAAAGTAATTAATTTCTATTATAGTAGATTTTAGAAAAATTAATCCATTCACACATACTTTGGTTATATATTTTTCCAAACCATGTGGAAACTGTGAGAGGATTTATGCCACTCTTGGGCACCTGCATGGGTTGGTCACATGGTTTTACAAATACTATACCAACTATGATTCGGGCTACTAGAACATGTTGCATGGTTTTTTAGGTGAGGAATTATGGTTTGATAAATGATGTGAATTAATCAATCTCTACCTTATGTGATTCTTCCACTAACCACATGATTTCTTAGATAATTTTCATGGTTGGAGAAAACTATGCTCCAACCGTTCACCTCTAAATGGGCCTTTAAAACTCTCCAATACCGACTGAAAAAGCTTGGAAATCATCCCTAAAAATTCATATCTCAAAAATAAATAATAAAGGTTTATATTAACTCATAACACAACAAAATAACCTATGGATATTAAAATATCCCCCTCTAAATACTTCTCATCCCTAAAAATAACCTTTAGGAATCTTTATTAAACTTGGGAAATTGATTTTGGATATCAAACTCCCATTACCAAGGTTCTTCTTAGAACCCTCCATTATACCATAGAATTTAGACAAATGGAATAATTTTCCCATGAAACACCATCTCACTCTTGTCTATAATACACACCAATCATTCCACTTATGATTCATTAGTCTCCATCTCAACATCCTCATAGTTGATCATGTGCACATGATTAGGCAAATACCTCTAGGGATGCGACACATGAAACGCATTAGGAATACCTTGGTAGTAAGGAGGAAGGTATATATGGTAAACCACTGTCTTGATAATCTTATAAATCTATAATGGTTTGAAAAATCTCATAGTTATCTTTCTTTATTTATGTGGAAATTGATTCCCTTATTAAGGAGTCACTTTTAAGAAAACTCAGTCACTATTAGAGAACTCCAAAGTTTTTCTCCTCCAGTTGGAATATGATCATTGCCTACTATGAGTGGTGTTCAATCACTTCATGATAAACTAAATTCTCTATGGGGTCTTATGTACCATTTTTAACCCCACCATAGCTACCTCACCTACCTCATATCATCATAGCATTGAAAGACACCACCAACTTTAGAGATCCTTAAAAGAAAAAATCTTAATAGAAGACCAATTTCTATTATTGTATATAAACTCATCCAAGTATAAATATCATCCCAATATACAATTAAATTTTAGAAATAATATCACATAATACCCTCCAATATCAAGATCTTACTCTTGGATTGACCCTCAGTTTTTAGATGACATGTTATACTTATTTTTAGTTGAGTACCTGAAGATTTCTACAAGACCTGCTAAAATTGTGATGTTAAATGTGCATTTTTGTTAGATAAAATGATTTTGGGGACTTCATTTAGTCTAGAAATACCTTTTAAATAATGCATTCCAAGATCATATATAGAATTTTTCTGATGAATTGACAAGAAACGATAAACTTTCATCATTCGATCAACTATCACCCAAACTGCATCATGACTCCATGGGGTGAAAGGTAACCCCATCACAAAGTCCATTATCAAGTCATCCCACTTCCACATCTACACTATATGTGGATTATGTCAACCAACATTATTATAACTCTTAATCATTACCCTCTATTAGGTATTGTATCGTAAAACAAAACCGGTGATGTCCTTCTTTATTCCAAGCCACTTGAATTGATGTTGAATTTCATGGTGCATCATTAACAACCCTGGATGAACTTCCCATTTTAAAGCATTATATTCTCCCATTCTCTCCTCTCTCAAGTATTTTTGGATAATAATACACCCATGCATGTTAATCACGTCTTCATATTCTATTAACCATCCAATAATTGGGTCACTTCCCTCCTGTTATTCTCTAATCACCACACACTCAGGATCTGACTCTTGGATATTCTTTACCAAGTAAACTAAAGAAGACATGATGACTAAGGAAAAACATTTCATGGATCCATGATCCTTAGATGAATCCATAATTCCTTCCTCCAAAAAAACTCATAATATTTCATACCTCTGTTAATTACTGCTCACCAAGATCCTGTATCTATGACATTTTTCTACTAAGAGCATTTGAAATGACATTAGCTTTTGTCAGATCATAATCCATCTTAAATTAAAACATATGTAGATACTCTACATAAAAACTATACCTCAAATTTGGATCTTACTAAAAGAATAAATTTTAGTGTCTCTTGTAGGCCATGTAAACAAAATACATTTTCCCAAAGAGATGATGTATCTATCATTTAATAGCATGAACCACAACTTCCATCTACATGTCAGGCATTAGTAGTTCCCCTCATGGGTCCATAGATGATGTGACCCATAAGAAAATACCTTATCCCTATAAAATAGTATATCACCCAACCCAAGTACTAGGGAATCATATTAGATTGAGTATCTAATCCCATGCTTTGAAAGAATCAGAATTTGATTTGTCATCATCATCCTTTTTTATCAAGAAAGGTCTTTACACATTGATAAATAAATTAAAAATTCACCTCATTCTTGGTAAGATCTATCAACCGTTCTATTAAGATAGATAAATATTGAATGAATCATCTATAATATCCATCTAAACTAAGGAAACTATTGATCTCAAAAAACTTATGAGGGTGAGCCCAAGACATCATCACTTCCACCTTCTCTGGGTCCACAGATATTTCCTAATTAGAGATCATATGAATAATAACAAATACATGTTTTATCCATAAGTCACACTTCATAATATTAGAATAAAATTAATTTACTCAAAGAGTTTAAAATATGATCTCAAGGTTTTTTTCAAGTAAATCAGAAGTCTATTAATATATAAGGATATCATCAATAAAGACAATGTTGAGAGAGTTGAGATATGGGTGGGAGATATTTTTCATTAGATCCATGAAAACTATTAGGGAATTATTAAACATAAAATGGATGAAAAGGTACTCATATAGTATATATATACTCTTTAATGCTATCTTAGGAATATCCTCCTCTCTGACTCACAACTGAAGGTAGCCTAAATGAAGATCAATCTTGGAGAACCACTAGGGTCATCGTAACTAGTCAAAGATAATGTAAATCCTAGGTAAAGGATACATATTATTTAACATCATCTAATTCTATTTTTTATATTCTAAATAGAACTGTATGATACTAAATTACTTATTATAAAATAGTATTGAATCACCCTAGAGAGATGTGCTTAGCTAGGTGAATCCCTTCATCTCTAGGCCCTCAAGAAGAATATTATGCTCTCTTAAATCAGAATATTCCATATAATAAGGAGGCATAAAATGGGTTGTGATCCTATAATGAGTTTTATATTAAACCCTACATCTTATTCAGAAAGAATACCTATGATGTAATCTAGAAAAACATCTTAATAGAGATCAAAAAAGGTGTGAAAGAAGGGGACGCAAGATCTGGTTCTAATGTGAGATCTAAGATAGTTACAGGAGACATGATGCCTTTAATATGGCTCATATCTTGTCCCGCCATACTTTCTTTGACATCCGAGTCACCATTCATCAAAAATTTCTCTCTATTAGGTGAAATAATGTTGGCCCACCTCGGATAATAGTTTATCTGAGAATAAAAGTTGTCCAAACAGTCCATTAAAAGGATGACCTCAAAGCTAGTCATCACAAGGATCATGAAATACTATAATTTTTTTAGTAAAAATAACTATAAGGAACTCAATATATCTCTGGATATGATAAAAATTTTTCAAAATGGTTTATTAATATAAATAAACTCATAAGACAACTTAATCAGAAAGTCAAAATCATTACCAACATCAGCATATGAGAAAGAATATGGATAACCAATATAAAAAATAGTGGTATAAGGAGAAGTGATAATCAAAATCATACTGTGAATAGTTAATGGTATCTCTCCATAATCAACCAGAACATGATCTATTATATATACTTATCCAAACTTATATCCAAAACCCTAAACCTAAGGTGCATGAATCACCTGAATAAATGTTGTCTGAGGAGTTTGAACCTAGTGATGAGAAACCTGACCGAATCTAGGGGTCATAGATCCGATCTTTCATACACCCATGAAAAAACATGACCTCAAGGATCTGGAGAAAAAATAATGGAAATACCTCATCTTACCAAACTGCTCACACTTTCTTTGAGGTATTGGGTAAGACTTTTGGTAATTTATATCCTTCACATAGTTGAATCACCTTGTAACTCTTCCTGTGGGGGATGAAGAAGTTGTACTATACTTATCCTACCTACCTCCACCCTACTAAACATACATGGTATTCCTATTCTTGCTACAATAGGAGACAAAAATTACAATAGTAGGAGATCCAAAAGCATGTGTATTGAATGGTGTAAGAATACCAACTAATCAATCATCCTCTATTCCCTTATCAATATTCAAGGCCTTGTGAAAAACCACCAAGTATATCATTTAGTTTAAAATCCTAACATGCCATTTAATATAAATAAAGAGACTAAAATAAAACTTACTATCCTTCCATGAAATGTTTTCACCCATTAGAGGATCCAAAATAAGTATTTTAGTGAAATAAACAGAGAATGAAAACTCCATCTTGGTCAAACTTTAGTATGTAAAGAATGAATTCACCAAAGAAAAATTTCTTGAAGGCCTCCCAAAAAATACCCGCACACCATCCTACTTTTCCTATGACACTCCACTACCTCCTAGTGGGTCCTGGAATCATAAATATTTCTAGCTTGACCTGTTGGTCCTCTAGTGTCTTGACCAAGTCAAATATGCCCTCGATGATGTTTATTGAGATATTGATATCCTCTATTCATCTATTTCACTAAAATTTTGGTGGATATTTGAGATGAAAGTTGTATTCATATTTAACCATGGACCTTTTTAGTCCTCCATCATGGGTAGGTACAATCCAAAAGACTTTAGTCTAGAGTGGCTCTAATTCCTGAACCACTGGAGTAGGTGTGGGAGCATGCTCTGGTGAAACCTCATATATAGCTTGTGGTTGAACTGGAGTGTATTCCTATGTAGGATCATTTTGGAATCTACTAGGTGAAATTTTTGTGATTCCCTAAAAATATAAAGTAATAACCCTGTATTCGATACCATTTATGACACACAACATCAAGCGTGTAATAGAATATAATTTTCGAATACTATATAATATATTTACTATTTAAAATATATTCTATATATTTCAATGCATGAAACATCGAGTTAACTTGAGTTACACATAGGAGTGACCTTCTCTGTTAGTTTTCATTAAACAAAAGAGATAACTTCCATGATAGCTTGCGTTAATGCAAGACCAAGTTTTACTAGGTAATAATTTATTATTAAAATATTACTATTCAAAATAATAAGATATAAACTAGTTGTTGTGAATATAATTAACTAACTTATGAAATTTTATGTTTTATATAAATATAAAACGAATTAATATGTTACCAATTAATTATAAATGAAAATAAGAACCAATTGGATATAAAAATAAATATTTTTTTATGCTTCTAAAGGTGTTTCATATTAATAAACATAATTAATCAAAATTAGTGAATGATTTTATTGAACTATATATTTTATATATTTAATCAAATATTTTTTATATTCATCCATTACTTTTTATAGCTATAAGGGAAGAACAAACTATATTTTACACAATACAACCTACATTTTTATGAAGGCAATTCTATCATCTTTTAATGGAGAACCCATTTTAAATTTTATTTTTGAAACTTTAATTGATTTAATATGTCCAAATAAACTTAATATATTAAATAAAAACATAATAATAAGTTTTAGGTTGAGTGTTTTATATTTTTTTCTAAAAAATTTCATTTTTCAATGAATAGTTAAAATTACTGAATTTTAGTTCAAAAATGCTTTTTCATCTAATTTATTTATAATGATAAAATATAATTTTAGTTGGTTTTAAAGTTTAATTATATAATATTTTTATCAATTAATAAAATTCATTTAATTGGAATAAATTTCACTTTGAAATTGATTATAAAATTCTAGAAAACTTTCAGACATTTTTACTTTAAAAACTCGCTTTGTCGTCCCGTCTGTAAGATTAAAATTAAATTAATTTCTGCCAGTTATGTGATTAGAATTTAGAAAAATGGATTTAATATTTGGAATCAGAATAATTTATAATATCTAATAATATCAACATTGTTTTTTGTACAAAAAATATTACTTATATTAATTAAAATTAATTACAATTATTAAGGTAAAATTAATCTTAATAAAGGAATAAACCTTTAATTTAAGGCCCCAAATAACCTATCCATTTATCCAAAATCCATATTATGGTCATAATTCATACATTAACCTTAAATTATTGAGTTTTTTTTTGTTTTTTGAATACTTTTTTATGTAAAAACATGTGTACACATAACATATTTTCAAAAATACCAAGTGAGACCTTTTCCTCTCTTATAAAAAGCTACCACTCCTCCCAATTCCTCACACATCTCAAGCCACTTTGGATTAACCAATATCTACCCAAATAGCTCCAAAAAATCCCTAACCTCATCCTATAATCCTTACATTTGGTATGAAGAAATCGAAGGAATCATTTTTGTACAAACAAAAAATTGTTACTCGATTAATAGGTAACATATTTCCTTAAGATTTTTAGTTTTCTTTCCATTCTACACTCCCTAAAACATCCTTATTCCATTATTTTATGACAAAAAAATTATCCTAAATATATTAGGATATTTTTATTCTAATTTTTTACCTACACTTTCACACAATTCCATCTAATGGGTAACGAACATATGGTTTCTGTGTATGGTGAACTACAGCCTCATGAAACGATGAATGTTCATTTTTCTATTACCACCTCTCACAGTGGACATTATGATGGAAACATTGTTTATATATTTTTATATATAATATTTATTATTTATTTATGTTTTTTTATTTATTTTATAACACATAACCTTATACTCTCTATTTTATGGGAATAGGATAACGTCGTTCATGGACGTGTGGACTACCACCTCCTCGACACGATGTGTTTACTTTAACATCACAAGAACTATATATATGTATGTATGTATGATTAAATAAAATTTTATTTATGATATAATGATCATTATGGAAGGATATATTATTAATTACCTTCTTTCCATAATGATCATTGGAAAATGGGAGCATTACCCATGTATATGTACGACATACAGTCTATGAGTGTAACATTGGTTCATTTTTCATAACCATATTTAATGATTGGTTTTAAAAGTATAATTTATAAATAAATATTATAATTATGATATTATTTTCATTATATAGAGGTTTTATAATGACCCCATTTGACATTAGTTGACCTACCAAATTCATTTTTGACACATAAACTAAATTTGGTCGAAACACTTGATATAAACTTAATTGTTTAAGTAGTTGTATAAAAAATAGTAAAAATTCAAATAAAAATAATAATAAACATTAAAAAATTTCTAAAGAAAGTATAAAATTAACATAAGTTTAATATACATGAATTTAAATGATGTTCACTCGAAAGAAAACACAGGGTAAGGGATTTCTTCTCAATTTACATTCTATTGGGACTAATTTGATGTTATGCACCTAGTTTCTTTTATATGGTTCATATAACAACCTTTTAAATGATATATCTTGAATCTCATTTATCTCATGATATTATAAATTTAATTTAAATTTATTCCCGCATGAGGATTATGATTTGAAATTTTTTTAAAGTGGTATGGGACACTTTATAAAGTTTAAAGATTATTTTCCCCGAGAATAATTTTATTGATGAATGATTTCCATTTGAGGAAATTATATAAACATTGTTCAATAAAAACATTCATTTTCTATACTATGGTTATTCACAAACATTATCAAGCACTAGTACCATTTTTTCCACTCTTTGATACTCAAAATATTTTAGAAATTTTTTTTATGAAAACCCAACTTCATTTATCTCTTTATTCGGAGAACCTATTTTCTTCTAAAAACAATTTTTTTATTAAAATGTTATAAAAAATGTTTTTAAAATGATATTGTAACAAAAATTTTACCACTTTTTTCTTTTACCAATGGTTATAAAGTAATATTTTTGTCTCTTTCTAAACAAGGAATTTCTCTATCATTTAACCATGCAAAAGAAATGTTTTTTTACCTTTTATGGATTGTACGAACTTACCCTCCATCATTTCTTTGAAGATTTATTTTCATGTTTAAAAGGTTACATTTTAATGAAATTATTTTCAAAAGTTATTTTCGGAGAAAAGGTTATTGAAAAGGTTTTTCAAAATAAAAGGATATTTTTCTCAAGAATGTTTTTAAATGATCTTTTTATAATATTTTCATTCATCAATGACAACAACCATTTATTTTTATCCACATGGGGTATCTTTTATTGATACCATTCTTAATCTTCCTATGGATGGTTTTTTATTTATTTGTCCAAGGATAGTATTCAGAATCACCTCCTTGATTCCTTTTGTTCTCTTGAAATATTAAATTTCCTATGATCATTGAACATTGAATTTACCCTAATTTTCCATATCCTTTATCATAGATATGTTCATTTCCTAAAATGTATATCATTTTTATATAGTGTTTACTTTGAATGTTATTTGAACAGTTGGGTAAATATTGATAAATCCTTATATCTTACTCCATAAATATATTTGATAAGGAACATTGCTAAATCGATTAGTCGATATATGAGTAATGTTTTAGACTAGTACAACATGGTTGGGGCCTAGTTATAGATAACCCCTTGATGCATCAACAGTCTCATGGGACAAGTCATTTGGATAACTTCCTTATAAGGGGTTTTACCTGATATTTTGTAACCTATATTGTGAAAGGTATCGAAGGTAAAGGTACTACTTACCTAGAAAACATGGCGTCCAATAATCAATAATTTACCTCATATTACTATAAGTTATTATTCATCCATGTGATTTATCATTGACATATCTATTGATACATTTCATTTCTAGTAAATTAGATGGAATGTGTTTTAGTTTATTACCTTTCCATATTTATTTTCCTTATGTGGTTATTTGGATGGCATGTGTTTTAGTTATTTACTTTGTCATATTGAATATTCTCATTGTTTCTTTATTATTTCTGCTATATGTTTCCATCACTGAGCATTTGAGATCATACTTATTATGTTTCTTTCCCTAGTATTTCAAGATTAATAGTATGAATGATATTCATTAATTTATTAGATGGATTATAGTTATCCTTGAAGTTATTTATTTAAAGAGGAAAAAATTATGTTATAATTAGTGTATTCATTGGTAATACAAGTCTCATTTATATATCTGTTTTACCAAGACTACTAAACTGATTAGTCCTTCATGGTTTACTCCTTATAATCATGCCAATATAGTTGATAGCAGGCACCACCTCCAAGTTGTAAGGGGTCGGGTCACTACAGTTGGTATCAGAAAATGTTTAGTAGCGACCTTGGCAAGTAGATTTAGGAAAACATAGGTTAGAGAACATAATCATAGGGTATAATTTGAGGATAATTATAGAATAA
Source organism: Viscum album (assembly GCA_963277665.1). NCBI lineage: Eukaryota > Viridiplantae > Streptophyta > Magnoliopsida > Santalales > Viscaceae > Viscum > Viscum album. Next base: position 46,993,858 of record OY728152.1, on the reverse strand, counting down.
TATACTATAATTTTGGTAAGGTAGATATTATGTGGGTCTTCTTAGAAATAAATCCCTATCTAGATAAAACAAGTGGATGTGGTTCTAGAAAAATTATCCCTAGGAGTAATAACTCCAACAAGGTGTTCTGAGCCTAAATCAAGGTATCTTGGTACATGACAATGGGCCTTACTACACACCTGATTTGACACTCCTGGGGGACATTCTTAGGAAAATTCACATTTTCTTTAAAAATCATTATTAAGTATTTGGATACATAATAAGTAACCAAGGTTAAACCTAAGGTGTTTTAGATTGAAGATAAGGTGTTGTGATTTGAAATCCTAGAAACGATATTGTGGATAAACCCTAGATCAAGGAAATAACTATACGTAAATAAATGGATAAAGTATTTATGTAATTAGGTGGTATTAAAAACCTTAGTTAAATTGATATTTAGTATTTAACCTTATTTCAAGGATGTCCATCATATTTATATTAGAAACTATATTAATTCGGTTTTAGAATTGGACAACCTATAAGTTGGGTGACAACCAATAAAATATAGAAAGGCCACTAGTCTTGGACCCATGACAAAAGGAAAATAAGGTTTTCATGCCAACCACTTACCTATGAAATGTATTGGTTAATTTTTCATTGTTTTTAGTAAAACAATTTAATGAATAAATGTAACTGATGAACTAGTAGTATCACTTTTTAGGATTAAAGATTAATCTTCCAACCATATTGGTTTTGGAAGATTTTTAAAGACAAATAGTTAGGACTTTCACTCTTTTATATCCCTTATGATCCTTTAAAAGTTTCTTTTAGTGCTTAAAGCATAAAAGAATTAATTATTGGTAATTAATTTTTGGTAATAAAGAAATGAATTATAATTTGATAGAACCCCAACCAAAATTTAGGATTGTTCACGTGAAATTAAAACCTATCTGGTATGAATATTTCCTTATATTCAGGTTTAGAAAAACAATTACCCAACATTAGGAAAATGACTTAGAAATAAAATGTTGTCCTAATACCTTAATTTATGTTGAACCGATGGTCTCTTAAATCAACGTAGATTTATAGATTTGAGGCCCTCAACATTCTTTTGATCATTCACTCTGATTGATAAACTCATTCACTCCCTAAAAATATTTACTGTTTTACTCTAAGTACGTATAACTACTTTACACTGATTCTCTCCAACTTAGATTCCTAGGTACATGGTATTCCTTGTGACCTTTGTAATTTCCATTCTCTCTTTTTTAAAGGATGACTTATGAACACTTCTCATGATGTGGTATTTCAATCATAGTAATTATAAAAACATTTATCATGATGACCAAGTTTAAATTTTGGGGATTCAATTTAAATATTTTGGTGAGAATGTGATGCCATGAAAATCTAAATTAATAACCTTGTATTCGATAGCATGTATGATGCACGACACCAAGCACATTAGAGAATATAATATCTAAATACTATATAATATATTTACTATTTAAAATAGATTATATATATTTCAATACATTAAACACTACGTTATATTGCATTATAGGCAAGAGCAGCCTTCCTCAGTATCTTGAGTTACATGCAAGCGCAACCTACCATGATAGCTTGCGTTACACGCAATACCAAGTTTCACTAGATAATAATGTATTTTTAAAATATTATTATTTATTATAATAAGATATAAACTAGATGTTATGAATAGTATAAACTAAATTATATAAATTTATGATTTATATAAATATAAAATGAATTCATTGGTAACCAATTAACGATAAGTGAAAATAAGAACCAATTTGATATAAAAAGATAAATATTTTTATTTTTATGTTTTTAATGGAGTTTTATCTTAATAAACAAAATTAATTACAATTAGTGAATGATTTTAATGAAATATATATTTTATATATTCATTCAAGTATTTTTTTTATATTCAACCATTAGGTTTGATAGCTATAAGATAAGAAAAAACTCTATTTTACAAATGAAAATCTATATTTTAATAAAGGTGATTTTACCCCCTTTTAATGGTGAACCCATTTTAAATTTTATTTTTGAAACATTAATTGATTTAATTTGTAAAAATAAAATTAATATTTCAAATATAAACATAATAACATTTTTAAGGTGAATTGTTTATATTTTTCTGAAACATTTCATTTTTTAATGAATTGATAAAAACACTGAATTTTAGTTCAAAACTACATTTACATCTAATTTATTTATAAGGATAAATTATAATTTTAATTGGTTTTAAAGTTTTATTAGATAATATTTTAATTAATTAATAAAATTTATTCCATTTTAACCAGTTTCATTTTGAAATTGATTATAGAATCCAAGAAAACATTCAAATGTTTTTTACTTTAAAAACCTGCATTGTCATCTCATCTCTGGGATTAAATTTAAATTAATTTCATCCAATTATGTTATTTGAATTTAGAAAAATTAATTCCATATTTTTAATGATAATAATTTATAATATCTAAAAATAATTTTTTTACCAAAAATATAAGTGAAAGTAATTAAAATTAATTTCAATTATTAAGGTAAAATTAAGCTCAATAAAAAACAAAACCTTTAATTTAAGGGCCCAAATGACCTATACACTAGTCTAAAACCCATTTTATGGAAATAATTCATCCATTAACATTCCATTATTTATTTTGGATGTTTTTTGAAGACTATTTTTAGGTATAAATTTTTGTACACCTAACTTCTGTTTAAAAATACCAAGTGAGTCATTTTCCTTCCTTATAAAAACCCACCACTCCTCCCACTTCCTCACACCTATCAAGACAATTTCTCTCAACTAATATCTCCCCAAATATATCCTAACCATACCTACCCTAATCCTATAATAATTACCTTGGGATGGAAGCAATCCAAGTAATCCTTTTCATACAAACAAAAAGTAGTTACCTGATTAAGAGGTAACATATTTTCTTAAGCTTTTTTGTTTTATTTCCATTCTCCAATCCCTAAAACCTCCTTATTCCATTATTTTATAACAAAAACAGTATAATAAATATAATTTTATTTTTCTATTCTAATTTTTTGACCAAAAATTTCATACAATTCCATCTAATGGGTAACAGACATATTAATTCTGTGTACAGTGAACTACTGCCTCATGAAACGATGATTGTTCATTTTTTTCATTACCTCCTCTCATTGTGGAAATTATGATGGAAACTATATTTATATATTTTACATATGATATTTATTATTATTTAATTATTTTATAACACATACCCTTTTACTCTCTATTTTTTAGGAATACGATAACATCGTTTGAGAGAGTGTAAACTATCGCCCCCTCAAAGCGATGTGATTTGTTCACCGGATCCATGGAGTGTATAAATGATTATTATAATCAAAATTATGAGGCATTTAAATATTATATATTATATTAATGACATAATTAGCTTTTTGGATATATATATATATATCATTTTCTTTATTATCATTTCACACACTAAAAAGTGATAACGTTGTTTGTAGACGTGTCGACTACCGCCTCCTCAACACGATGTGATTTATCTTACATTACAATATATATATATATATGATTAAATAAAATTTTATTAATTATATAATGATCATTATTTAAATATATATTATTACTTACCTTATTTCCATAATGATCATTGAAAAGTGGGAACATTACACATGCGTATGTACGGCCTACCATCTCCATGAGTGTAACATTGGTTCATTTTTCATAACCATATCTAATGATTTATTTTGAAAGTATAATAGATGAATAAATATAATAATTATTTAATTATTTTTATTCTAGATATGTTATATAATGACCCCCTTTGATTATAGTTTACCTTCCAAAGTTGTTTTTGACGCATAATCTGAATTTGGTAAAAACACCATATGTAAACCTAATTATTTAAGTAGTTTTATGAAAAATAGTAAACATTGAAATAAAAGTAATGATAAAAATTAAAAAGGTTCTAAAACAAGTATAAAATTAATATAAGTTTAATATATAGGAATTTAAAGGACTTTAAACTGAAAGGAAATGCAAGGTAAGGGATTTCAACTCAATTTACATTCCACTAAGAATAATTTGTTTATATACACCTAGTTTCTTTTATATGGTGTATATACTAACCTTTACATGATATTTAATTAATCTCCTTACTATCATCATATTATAAATTTCAATTAATTTTATTCCTATATGATTCTTATGATTTAAAACGTTTCGAAGTGGTATGGGACACTTTGGAATGTTTAAAGATTATTTTCCCCAGGAATAGTTTTAATAATTATTAAATTCCATTATAGGAAATTATATGAAAATTATTTAATAAAACCATTAATTTTCTATACTTTGGTTTTTCATGCCCATTATCAAGTATTGCTACCATTTTTTCCACTCTTTAGTACTCAAAATGTTTTAGAAAATGTTTTTAAGAAAAAACGACCTCATTTTTCTCTTTAGTTAGACAATACATTTTCTTTTAAAAATAATGTTTTATTAAAATGTTTTCAAAAAGTTTTTAAAAATTATTTGGAAAATACATTTTTAAACCTTTTATTCTTTTCCTAATATTTTTAAAGTAATATTCTTGTCACTTTCCAAACAAGAAATTTTTCTAACCTTTAACTGCGAAAAGGGAATGTTTTTACATCATATGGCCTGTACAGAATTAATTGACATCATTTATTTTAAGATTCATTTGATCTTTTAAAAGGATAATTTTTCAATAAAATGTTCTCTTAAGTTCTTTTCAAATTAATGTTTTTTCAAAATGTTTTTTCAAAAAAAAATCAAAACAAAAGGATATTTGGATGGCATGTGTTTTCAATTATTTGCCTTTCCATATTTACTATTCTCATTGATTATTTATTTATTTCACTATATTTCTACCTTACTGAGCATTTTATCTCACCCTTATTATGATTCTTTCCCTAGGAATCCAAGAATAATACTATGAAATATATGAAAGAATTTACTAGATGTATTAGAGTTATCCTCAAAGTTATTTATTTAAAGAGAAAAAAATAGGTTGTAATTAGTGTATTCATTGGTAATACAAGTTTGATTTATATATCTGGTTTACCAAGGCTACTAAACTGATCGGTCCTTTAGGGGTTGATTCCTTTTAATAATTCCAATGTAATTGATTGAAAACACTGACTCTTGGTTATCTGGGGTCGGGTCGCTATAATTGTTTTAAAATACCAAATGAACATTTAGAGTGCCTAAACAAGTTTCTTATAAGAAAAAAAAAATAAGTATTTTTAAGGTTAACTTTAGGTAATTCAATCAGAATTCCCATCCTAGAAGATACACATAGACAATTTATAACCCTCCTAGTTCTACCCATAGATCAAGACAAGTCCTTCATACTTGAACATTAGTCAAAATCATTTATATACAAAAAAAATAACAACATTCTCAACTTAAAATATCTAATTCCACCTATATATATCACACAAAAAAGAATACAAATACATCACTTAATAGAGAATATAGATATATTTCGAGTAGATGGAATAATCATGAATTTAAATTAAAGAACTGCTATACAACACTCAATAGGTATATATATGGAATGTGATTATACATTCATAATCATTATTCATGAATGCACCAAAATCCAATAAAATCGTAAAAATAATCCTATAAATGGTTACTTGGAGGTTTATTACACATAAGATGGCCTAGAACATGATAAATCCCCCACCTAAGTTCAACATAATGTATCCCCTTTATACCTTGTCCAAAAATATAATATTAATAATAGACAGTAAAATCACATATGATACTATTTTTAAAGACCTGAACCATAGCACTAGGTTCAAGTCGAAGAGCCACATAACCTCATGAATGCCTTATCATATGCAAAGGGCTACTGACTAGCAGTGAAGGTATATGGGTGCTATTGAGTAACTATAACCATGGTAATCATAGATATACACCATAAACCTAAATAAAATATAATAATATAGATTATCAAGTGGAAAATAATGTAAACATAATGTAGTAAAAATTTCACACATGTCACACATATAAATAAATAGACTCCCAATGTGGAAACACAATCCCGAGTATAAAAGGTGTGCATAGAAAAAGTAATAAATATCATGGAATCCTCTAGGTTTCATCCTAGTATTGTTACCAACTCCATGATACACAACTTAGCTATCTAATGCAGCCCCTTACACTTACTCGGATCTCTAATTAAGATGTTTTCACTTCAATTCAGATTCTCATGCATAGTGTTAGTAATAAAACCCAGTATTCCACCACTAATGAATCATTGAAATGAGTAAACAATTATAATAGGTGAATTATATGATAAAATTAAAGTTACCAGGAAGAATACATAATTATATATCTAGAATTTGTGTACTAACCAAGCTACAACAATCCCCAAATGTACATTCCATTGCTTCATGATCGAATGATAATTGAGAATTATATTGGGAGAAATCAATATCAAGACACCAGGATAGTGTACAATGACTTGATAGTCTCAAGGCATATAGTCAAATTACACCATTAGTTTGTTTCATCCTAGCTCCACTACGGGTCAGGACTCAAGACTGCCACACCCTATCTTAGTCCTAGGTCGGGCCTCAAATTTGTAATATCCTATCTATACCTTAGTAAAAGACACATGGACATAATGATCTTACTGTCTCTATCATGGGTATGGCCTCTAGATCATCATTCCCTTGCCCTGTGCACGGGTCTATTTTCCTTATTGTCACCTGATGAGAAAACTACCCCTCTAAAGAGAACCATATGATGATGTTGCACCTATTTTTATTACCAAAAGAAATACCTCTAAGGGCATGGTATTTACACATAACATGCTAGAGAATATAAATACATGACATAACATTTCATCAAGGGAAATAGTATAAAAATGCATGTACATGTGATCAACATAAAACATGATAACAAGCTATAGAGACAAACTCATAAAAGAAATCATCATATATATGCCTCATGGGCTACACACACACAAACATTAAGTCACTATAAAGAATGGTTAAATAATCTATGTCTACATAAGTATCATATCAAGAAAAAAGAGTATAAAAGTCTCCCAAAAGTTATGGAAACTAATACCTCAATCTTGTTGAATAAAAACTATAAACATATTGAGAGACGATGCCCTGGATAGGTCTACACACCAAGTATCCCAAGATTAGATACCAACTCAACACATTGAGGTTATATAATTAGATTCAATAATATTATAAGTTCATGGGATAGAATCAATACCAATATACCTCTTAAAATATACTAATGTAGCTAGATTTGATATTGATGAAAGGAGGTGTCGATGAAAATATAAATACACCATAGTTCTAACAACAATCAAATGATTAATTATTAAATGGAATCAAAATCTATAGATCTATAAATAAAAAATACATATCCATGATTTATCTCAATGCTATTAGGTTAGATCTAGAAGAAACCTAAAGAACAGAGGTTTTGGGATCACTTACCTTAATTATAGATCATTAAAACACTTGGATCTATAGGAATAAATCATGGAGTCTTTTTAATGTACATTAAAGAGTATTTTTTGACTACTAATCCTCATGCTCATGGTTTGTTCACACGATTTAGAAAATCACGTGCCAAGCATGTGAGACTTTCTGCCTCGCTAGGGAAACTGTGTGGCTTGAAAAACCATACTACAACCGCAATTTTTTCCATTGGAATGTGTTTCATGATTTTTTAAGGGATCCCACATGGTTAGATTAATTTTTAACTTTAATTGTACTCCACCATATGTCCTTTTACTACTGACCACAGGGTTTCTTGGAGGATCAACATGATTTGGGTAGAACTGTCCTCTAACCATGCACCTCTAAAAGGGAATCTAAAACTATCTGAAACCAATCATACACCCTTGTAACTCATAAAAAAATTCATATATCAAGAAAAACATAAATAAAGGATGAATTTAAATCACAATGTAGTTTAATAAAATAATGTGGATATAAAGGGACTAATTCATGACTCAAGACCATTTGGTGGATATCTCTATTACATATGTTTATGTTTTCAATTGTTTTTCATATGATCTACTTTGAGATATCGAATTTATGTTTTCATGACTAGTGTAGTATTACATTTTGATATAACATGATTTTTATATTTACCTATATTAATAATTTAGTTGTGATATATATTTTTTATTATTTATTTATTATGATGAATAATTTTTTTTCTATTACTTTACTATGTTTTGATGGTTATATATTCCGGAGGGTATAGTATTCCCACCAATTTATATTAACCATGAATACTGATCTTTATCCTCTAGAATACGAATATTCATGCTTGTGGTATGTAGCATCCTAGTTCAGTAGCGACAGAGGTGAACTATATTGGGGATATTAAAAGGTGGTATTAGAGCCTTGTTTTTATTTTTTTCCTCACTATTTGGGATATAGAAGACATGATATAGGATGTTTTTGGATCTTCATATAAATATTTTTCTTAGTATTTTCTAACCTACATATGAAGGAATTCTATGTTACTGAGCATGGGACTATTTTTTTTCTTTTGTGGTTGGGTTATATTACCAGATATGATGAATTTGGAAAATGATTTATGGTTTATGGGTTTTTAATCATTACCCTAAGGGATAAATAGAATCTTATCATTAATAAAACAGATATTTTCATTATTTTTCATTTGTATTTTAATGATTTTTTCCCAAAAAATAACTTGTTATTTTGAGTTGAATTGTATAATTTTTTATTTTTGTATATTTTTTTGTGTTATTTTGAAAATTTCATAAATTCTGGATTTTTAGCATTTTTTTACCAATTTGGTATTTCTAGAATACATTTTTTAACTGGTCTAACTTAAAAAAATTTATTTTTTAGGATGTAATGGTTACAGGGATTTAATTTCATAAAATATACTAAGAGAGGATTCAAACTACATAAGGCCTAAATAATTTATATAAAATGGAAATATTTTTAGAGGATATATTTGACCACCCCTCAATAAATGAGGTATAACTCAATGTAGAAGGCTCAAAATGATTTTATTATAGTTTGATGTTAAATAAGACTCAGAGGGTCAAATAAAAGTTAATTTTTTTTGGAAGAATTTGATCATTTAGGTACATGATACATATATCAAAGTGGAGGAAACTAAACAGTCACTTTCTCTAGAAAGGTGATATTCAAAAATAAAATCATAAATCCATATGAAAGTGTCCAAACTAACTAATATTTGGAGGGATAATGAGATACATATATTTGAATAATATTCAATAGGAAAATTTTCCTAGATTCATCCATTTATTATTCTAAAAATGTGAAAACTTTCAAAAGACTAATTCTGAAGGGAAAATTTTCCACACCTCTACATTATAAATATATATCTCCATTAACTTTTAATGGGATCATCTATTATATTTAAGATTTATCCAAATTTGTATTGTAGTGTAGTTTTGTGTTTTATTTTATACTAATTTTTTAATCACATTGTATCTTTTAGTAAAAGAATTTTATTTTTATCTCATATTATCTCTCTCTCTAATTTTCAACCCCCATTATTCTTCATTGTGATTTACTTTACTCATGATAATGAGTAATTAACCTGAGGAGTTTCTTAGAAGACAAATACAATGTCGAACCAAAGCCATGTACATTCACTCTCAACATTTGAAATTTTCTTAGAGGTATGTCAATGGGGATCTTAGTTGGAAAGGAACCATTGTGTCTCCACTTTTGACCAGATGTTTAGATTTTTCTTCCATACTATTCACCCTCAATCGAGGAGGCAGATGTGAAATGTACATAGTGTTCATTGAGAAAACCAAATATTAATTACCTTTGTAGAAAAGTTTATTCACACATATAATGGAGCGTGTTCCCACATGTTTTGTGATATAGGTAAGGTAAAGGGTCCTACATCTAATGACTATATTAGGAGAGATTTATTGTAGTTAGAATATGGGACTAGTATATTACATGTGTCCATTTTTTTGGATGTATCAATTTATTTTATTTACATTTTGGACCACATTATACATTATCTACCTGTATAAGATCTATATTTTTTTATCACTTTCTGACATGTGAAAAAATTTGTTTTGATATAGGATGATGTTGATATTTATTAGTGGTTCAAATTTTGATGTGATGACTTTTTGTACTTCTACTTTTCTATAATGGTTGATTTATGATATTTTCTTCCAATATGTTTTGATTACCTAAAGGGCATAGTCTCCCCACCTATTTATATCAACCCTTTCCACTAGTCATTAGCCTATGGTATATGGGGTAGTGCATTGATGTATGTAGTGACCCGGTTCAGTCATGATAGATGTGAACTGTATCGATGAGGTGATAAGGTATCACCAAATCATGATGCAAGGTGAATGTGATATAACCATACTCATCTTAAAAGGTGGATAATGGACCCAAAAACCCCTATAGAGATTGAGGTTTCTCTTAGAGAATGATATATCATCATGATAACATTAAGGTGAATAATGTATCGCTTGTTGAATGATACATCAACACACAAAATAGGTTGAATTATGTATCACTAAGTGGACCATATATCACCACACAATAATATATAGAACAATTTATATCTAGGTGAATGATGTATCACCACACATAAATAGTCAAGGTGAACAATATATCACCAGATCAATTGTGATTACAACACAATAATAGTCATGTTGAATAATTTATCATCTGGTGAATGATGTATCACTAAACCACAATATTCATGGAAAACAATGTATCAATGGGTGAATAGGGTATCACTAAAATCACTATCCTTGGTGAATTATCTACAACCAATATACCGACCAAGGTGAACAATATATAACCATTCTAATAGAAAAAGGTGGACCATATACCACCAAGAAATCCAACCATGGATGAATGATTTATGATCACATAAATAAATATAGGGTTAATGAATTATAAATATAAACATAACCATTAAAATAACAAAAAATAATAACTATGGTGATTGAGTTATAACCCAAAAAAATAGTTCTAGTAAACCCAAGTTACCCACTAAGAAACCCACTTCATTACCTGATGTCCCTCAACATGGATTGTAAACCAATACAACTAACCATTTTACAAGGGTTTGGAGATCATGGGAACTCATCATACTAATGTATCATATCAAAGATATGTCACCAAATATACACACCAATATATGAGTTTCCATTATAAAGGAACACCCAAAGATTCCATTCAATGCTCATCACTCATGTTTGGGGAAAGAAATCCCCTCAAGATTCTGTTACCAAAAATTCATGTCACTTCCCAGGGTGATGTAACCATCGATATCCTTGTGCTCAACACATAATTATTAAGGAACCTTTCATGATATATATAGAAAAAAATCCTTTCATATCAAAAATAAGAATCCAATTTTATTCCATAATAGTTCATTCCCCCATGCCAATCTATTCTCATACCCTATACAAACTTTTTCACATCATCCTATAGGCACACCCCTAGTAATTGTTCTAGGTGACCATCACATTCCTAAAATGAGACCTCCAAAAGTCACTTGGCCTATATCTCCATGATGAAAACCCTCATGGGGTTCCCACTTCTCTTTATTTAAGAACCTCACGTGGATAAAAAAACCGTCAAGGACTATGTAATTAGTTCAGAATACTATAGGTAATGTTATGATCCCAATAAGGCTCCTCAGGCTCATATTTCACAATAGAAACCGCTAATTTATTCTATTTAGGTCACACGCCTTCCTTCCCACACTCAAAATTAAAATTATATATGCATAACTAAATCATGTGATGATATTATGAACAACCCACCTCAAACATGTAGGTATCCCCTTAATCGAAATTGTTCCATCATTTTCCAAATAATCACTAAGCACAACCATCAAACATGAACCCCTAAATCATCCAAGAGGCTTTAAAAGTAATAATAATTAACTTATAATTAATTTACCCCAAAAATCCAACAATTTTTATTTAGTAATAAATGTGTTAAAAACGTTGGATAGTGTATCCTTTATGATACCTTGAGTAATGGGGTAAAAATAACTCCCAACACATACCAGAACCCACTTCCTTCCAAATAACCAATATATGACATTAATATATCAATGTAATCCATCACAATTTTATGAAAATCCAAAATAAATTTTGTAAGTGACTTACTAAAACTTAAATGATGTGAAAACTCATGTGTTCATCCTTTTTGAACCTGTATTATTTATTCAAAAAAATCCCCTTTGATTCAATCAAATTATTCAATGTTATAGTGGAATTGGAACCAAATCTCTAAATATTGGTCCCTAAAATCAAAATGCTAAAATAATGAAGTAGGAGGAGGGGAATTGGTATAATCTTAATTATACTGGTCAATCCTTAAGCACAAAGCCTCCCTGAATCCAAGGAGTGGGTGGTGGGGCTCTGTGGTATCCTCACCTAACATGGAGGACCCATGACCCACCCTAAAAAGGAATTTTAACTCAATCAAATGAAAGGAACTTCACACTCATAGACCTAGCACATATGGAGAGGGAAATTATTTTAACATCAAAACTATCCTGCTACCACTATATAGGTATCGAGTTTGATAGTCAAGAAAAATGGACTATTAAGGATGATTTGTAAACACTAATCTTTCTCTATTAATCATAACTTAAGACAAAGCATGGAAGAAAAAATATATCTACAATATGAATAAACACTAGACATGAAGGCCATCTATATCACTTTCACTTCTTATTCTCCAACATTTGGATCACATCATTATCACCATGGTATTAAGATTTGCAACAAAATGACTGATGTATTATTTTAAATGTTTTTCATGAGTTTTTCAATGATTTAATCACCACCCATTTTTCATTTTGATATAATTTATATCATATTTGGTTCCCATGGATATTTTTTTAGTCAAATTTTGAAAATAAAAAATATTAAATTATTTAATGTGTTTTTGAAAACTTCTAGAAATATGTCATCATGCCATTATTTTAGTGTTAAAATTATTTGAATTATTTGGGATTACCATTTTTTAAATTGAAATAAGTAAAATTATCTAATTTTGGGTGATAAGATAATTTTTTATTTTGGATTGTATGATGTTTTACTTTTACAAAAAAAATCTACTTCATATGATACTTCATAATGCCTTGTATGAATATTTTAGCTCATAAAATACTATACTTTGTCAAAATTATTCCTTAGAAGAGATTTTATTTTTCCTAATATAATGTTTTTTTTCTAGTATGATGTTTAACTCTTCCAAATTTATTTCTCATATGATATTTTGTAAGACTTTGATAAATTTTGTAAGCCACATAGGATATTCTGATAACTTATAAGATAATTTCCTATTTCGAATATTTATTTTCCTCTAGTATGATATTTTATATCATTAATTTTTTAGAAGTTAATAAATCAAAACATTGAGCTACTCTATCTTAGTTATCCCCATGATTTGGACACATGGTTTCATCTCAATAAGGAAACTTTAAATTTTTAGGTCTCATAGCTTTGAAACCATGAAGAATAAAGAAACCCTGAAGAATAAATATTCGAGGAAAAAAGAATGGAATGAAGATCTAAAAAAAATAAAATCATGAAGGATTGAATAGATAAATAAGAAGGTAATTCCCCACCATAGAAGGAGGATACACTGCCAATAAAACTCACACTATATAAGGGGGATAGGGGGCCCAAATATTGAATTATGAACTTATGCTACTACTTTATTTATTTTTTCATTTATATATTCTAATTATTTTCGCTTCCACTATTCTCTTCGTATACCATTTCATGGAGGGTTAAACTCTAATTTATTTGGTAAGGTAAGGTGATAACCATTATAATTATTGAGTTCATGAGCTTCTTGGTATAAAAACCTTTCCTCATTATATTAAATTGGTTTGAACACTCAAAATTTTGACTTTATTATCAAGTGTGATAAAATATGGTTTTAGATTCTATTAATGATTATTTACTTGGTCAATTATCCATTATCTCCATCCAACTACTTGTATATTTTATATGTTGGAATATAATAGAGATAGGTGGTGAAGTTCTTGGAGATCTTCAACACATGTGGAGGTGGTAAGGGGAACTTTTGGTTGTTTAGGAAAAATAAGTCCCAATTGGTAATGTCATGTGTTAACTGATAAGACCCTATGCAACATTGAATCAAATAGAAATAAGGTTAAAACAACCTGAGATCTTAGTTAGTTATATTCTCACCAAAATAATTTTTTTAGGGAGAGATAATAAGTGATTGTATAATATCTATTTTACCATCCTAGTAGAATGATATTGGATAATTTTGGAATAAGGATATAATTACAATAAGTTTATCCAATCATGAAAAAATCACATTCCCATTAACTTATTTTAGACAACTTTTTAACTTATCTTATTCCTTTTCAAAATCTCAAAACAAATCAAAACATCTTCTATTTAATCAAAAAAATAAAAAACTAATTTTTGTGTGCCCTCATATCTAATAGACTACCTAGGTTTCCACTAAAACTATATTTATCTAAGGTAATACATTTTTTTCTCACACCTAATTATAAATCATAAGTCAAACATGGTGTTTTTTCTCGAGAGGCAGTGTTATAAAAAACACACTAATTCTAACCATGCATGACATGAACATATAACAACCCATTAAAATATTTTTGATCCAAAACATTGAATAACTATAACTAGATTAGGAAACTTGAAAATGAAACTGGACTTTTATTAAGTGGTACATGCATACTCGAGTAAGTCCCATAGCATTCACTCTGAGCCTTACAAAATGGATGTAAATCCTAACCATTCCCGTTTAGATCTCTGTGAACCATAGTTAATTAATCAACACAACTAATTTACCATGTCAAAATTTAAAATTTATTTTGAATAAAAATTTCCTTAATAATTTTTTTCCTAAGTTTCATTGTATTGCAGGTGAAGACCCCAATAGACACATACAATCATTCTCTCATGTCTACTCACATTTATAGCCTCATGGAGTAGTTTAATAACAAATCGAGTGGATGGAATTCCCATTTTCACTAGAAGGGGTTTCCAAATAGTTTTTCTATCAGGGCTTGATCAAAAATTATTGGAATATTTTGGATTCCTCATCTAAGGGATCCTTGATAGAAAAATACCTACTTAAATAAAGTGGATAAATTGAGAAAATTTCTAAGAACTCATAATAATTTTTCACAATAGGTATTGTTACAAGAGGTATTATTGAGGTGATAACTTCTTATTCATCACCTTTAATAGTATAAAAACTTTAATAGATAACTATTTTGGTGATGTAGGTTAATTTGAAGTAAGTCAGTGAAGAAAATACACCTAATATATTTGGTTTGTCCTCATCACCTAATCATTTCACAGATAAGTGTGTTCAAGTGTAAGGAATGGAGAGTTGTGAAATAACCTTTCAACAAATAAATTTAAAATAAATTTAGGGTTGGAGAGATCCTAACCAATTATTATATGGGTTTGGAAATTAGAAAACTATGCCAAACCCCCAATCAAATCCATACTCAAACTAACCCCTAGTCCAATAATAAAACTATCAGTTTCAAAACATCCCACAATTACATTAAACTTATAGAAAAAATAACCAATCCTACTAAAAACCCCTTTTCAAAAAATAACATCTTTGAACATCACTCCATTAGTGTACGAAAACCTAAATCAATAAAAATAAGGATACAAGGATGAGGAGCTCCAGAATAGAGTGGATAAGTTGGAAAAAATCATGGAAAGTATTTTAGATATTTTAACCAAAAACCCAAGGAAACTACCTACCCAAAACTTGTCTAAACCTATGGAAACTATGATTATAGTAACAATAAGAATTGGGAAAAACGTTTTACAAGAGAAACACTAGAACTCAGACAACTTAAAATGGAGGATCTTAAGGCGGAAAATTCTAAACATTCTTGTAATATTTCTAAAAACTAACCCACTTGAGATGAAACAAGAGAATAAATATATAATAATGAAGGAATTTATGTTATAGAAATGAAATACTAGAGAAATATTTAAAAAGTAAAAAAGGGAGAATAATTACTGTGAACATTAATTCCCATCCTAGATGACTTAGTCTAAGATTATTGTGGTAGAAGTACTATAAAGGGACATTCTAAACCCATCCATAAGGATGAAATTAATTAACATGTTCTATAATTCATCAAAAAAATCCAAAATATTCCAAATTTCTCTAATAACTCGTACTTAAAATATAAGTATACATGAAAATGAAAATATTAGTTTAGGAAGAAGTGTTTCATCTCTTATTACACCACCATTTCCACTAAAAGTCACGACGCATGGTCATTCTTTATTCCCTGCACCATTGCCTCTTTAAATTCATTTAATTTCTCAAGTGAGTTAGGAGGTTTTTTAAATTTAATGGCTCAAATTGTGTTTATATATCTACTGATGGGAGATTTGAATCACGCAAGAGTGGTTGTACAACTTGAAAATATATCCACTTTTTTCTACTAGAGTTTTAGAATTTTTTTAGTTGGAGTTGAAGGAATGATATTCCAAGTTAACATTTATGTACATACTCTGGATGAATATAGATAACTAGGACAATCACTCCTTATTTTGGTAATACCAATCTTGAGGAAATCCAACAATAATCATTGTACTTGAAGGAACCCTCACTATAAAATGTAGAGACAAAACTATTCACTTTAATATTTTAGACTCCATAAGACACCCTCAGATGGTCATTCACTTTTTACACTATTTAATATTGGTGATACTTAATATAATTAAGAAACAAGTATGTTTAATTAATTTTTAAATTTTATAAAGTACTTTTTTATTAAAAATACTGTGGAATATGAGGCTGTCTAGAATTCTAGAAAGTCTACAAATGTTCTTTCAAATTAGAAGAAGAGAAAAACTTTGTGTTTTATGATGAATTTAATGATTTAGTTAATAAATAATAAGCTAATATATTTATTTTCATGTAGTAAATTAAAACCTTAGGAATGAGTAACCTCAATTTAATTTCAACTCTTAACCAACCCCCAAATATGGAATTGATATAACTTCTTAATGAATTTAAATATGTATATCTCATGGAAGGAGTAAAAACTCTAGTAATAATTTATAATAACATGCTCCTTAGTCAAGTATGGAAATTAATTGAACTTTTAATGAAAATTTATGAGTCATAGGTTAGATTTTAGGCAATATTATATTTATGAACCAAAAAATATGCACACCTAGATTTCTAATTGACAGAGATTCTAGACTATTTAGGTTGCCTCAAAGAAGGATTAATCCTACCATAACAGTGGTTGTAAAAAAAGTAAATAGATATACTTTCAGCAAAAGAAATCATGTTCAACTTTTTCTACTAATAATGTGTTAAAACTATCCTTTTAGATTCAAAGAAAAATAACCTAATTTTTTTGAGGAATAAGAAAAAAAAATTATTCCCTGTGAGAATTAAAAAAACCTAGAGAGTTTTCATTTATTATATAAAGTAGAATCAAGTCACTAGAAAAGAGAACTTTCCCATTCCTTTCGTTTAAAAACTACTGGATAGGTTGGTATAAAGAACACATTACTATTTCATTGATGTATTTTTAAGATATCTTAAGGTAACCATTACTCCAGATGACCAAGAAAATATACTTTAAAATGACCCTTTGGCACCTTTTTCTAAAGGAGAATTCTGACAATGTAATTCTCCAGGTACATTTCACAGTTTTATGGTAATTATATTTCTGGTTCACATTGAATACTTTATGGAGTTATTATTAGATGAATTCAATATCTTCAGTGATTATTTTGATGACTATTTATGAAATCTGTAAAAATTATTGAAAAATTGTATTGATAAAAAATATCTAATGAATTATGAAAAGTTATATTTCATGGTTGAAAGAGAAATATTATTAGGGAAAATTATTTCAAAAAAACATTGAGGTATAAAAATATAAAATTAACATAATAAATTCTTTTCCCTACCCAACTTCTTTTAAACGTGTCATATATTTTTTGGTCCATGCAAGTTCCTATGAAGATTCATAATAGATTTTAGTAATATTTATCTCCATATTTCAAAGATACTTTTAAAAGAAACTAAATTTGATTTTAATGATAAGTGTGTGGGAATAATTTAAGATCTTAAGTGGATATTAGTCATCCACCCATAATAGAACCACTCAATTGGGAACATTCATTCAAAATACTATTTGATGATTTGAACCATGATGTTGGATTAGTGCATTTGCAAATAATTGAAGGAAAACTACAATTCATTGTTTTCTTAAAGAACATTGGATGTTGTTCATATCAACCAAACTTCCACTGATAAGTATTTCCTTATATTTTTGTTTCTTTAGAAAATTCCAGATCCTATTTTCTTTGAATGAAAGTCATGGTAAATTTTGACCATGTAGCCCCTAGATACCTGATAAAAGAGGCATATACAAAACTTAGGATAGTAAGAAGGGTACTACTACTATAAGAATTCTCCATGGAGATAAAGAATAAAAGTGGATCTAAAAATTAGGTGTCCAATAACACAAATAGACTACCCAAAACCATGGAATCAGAAATCCAATACCATAACCCATTGAATAACCAAATTATTGGAGAATAAATCTACATGGTAAAAGGGGAAGTAGTATGGTATGATGGAAGAGTAAATTACTTAATAACATCTCAGGTTTCATCTTATCTTACCTCCCATAAAAAACACCAATATTAATCTATATTATATTTCAGGAAAGATATGTTTCTTTTGAAATATTTTAATGATAAAATGTTAATAATATGATTTACAAAAAGTGAAATTGATTCTTTATTAGATTTTTTAATACTTTAGTTTGTGAAGGCCACTTTGGACCTAATAGGATAGTAAGAAAAGTCTTTTAATCTGGTATTTATTGGCCTAATATATTCATGTATGCACATTAATATTGTAACACTACAGGAAAAATAAGCAATTATGGTGGGATATTTGAGATAGAGAAGTAACCCATCACAAATAATCATATATAATTAGTTATTTTTGACATAAATGGTCTTATATCACAAATAATACTTATTTTTTATGGAAAATATTCCCTCTTCACAAATACATTTGGAATGCTTTCATTCTAGGTAATCCCGCCAAGAACATTTGCAACGGATAATGAATTTTGTCAAAGAAAATGATTGAAAAATAATTTTAGCGACATATAATTAAATCTATAAAACAAATTAAAATTACCTTTAACACTAGATTAAAATATTTTTATATTATGTGATCACCTTTATGATACCCTCCCCTTTCACTTCCCATTCTTCTTGTCGCTCTGTCATGAAACCCTCGGATGAGTCCTCTAAAAATATGATATCTCGCCTGATTTCTTGTAGATTTGAGTTCCAAACCCCTAGGTGTAGAATTATATTCTCTCCAAAAAAAAAATTTATTTCCTATTCAATATTTCCAAAATTAGTTTGGTCAAACCCTTGGTCATAAAATTTACCAAATTATTATGATTTTTTTAGTATTTAGTGTAACTATAGTTTTATTATTCCTTATTTGGGAATCCTCTAGCTATGCATGATTTGATTTCAATTTATTTGAGGTATTTTCCTTATTTATTAACCTTTATATTTAGTAGATTTTTTGTTTGGTATTTAGGGTTAATAGTAGTATATTTTTTATGTTATTGTCAGAAATATGATTATTATAGAAATTATTTAGGAATATTAGATATTGTAAATATATTGAGTTGGTCAATTGAATTACATTATTAGGGTGATATAATTTTTAATAAATTATGATAATTCTTGGATTGTGGTCATGATGTTAAACCATATTTGATTGCAATATTATGATTGGTTTTTATTTATTTAAAACATGTGAATATAGTTTTTTAAAAATTTGGATATATATATATATATAATTATATAGTTATGTATTTAATTATTTATATATATATATTTACATGTGAATAAAAATATATAAAAATTTTATAAAAATCATGCGAGATTATATACATGTGTGTGTGTGTATTTGTATGTATATATAGATTTGATATATTTATTTCTTTGAAAATTGTTTCAAATTGTATTTCATGTATATATATTTAATTAACAAATTATGTAATATGTATATGTGTTTGTGTGAATATATATATATAAACATTTTAAAAAACATGTAATATTTTTAATATATATTTATATGTGTGTGTGTGTGCGTATTTATAGATTTGATATGTACACTTGTTTAAAAAATGTGTTAAAATTTATTTGATATATATATATATATTTGTATGTAAATATATATTGATTTGATATATATATTTGTTTAAAAAATGGGTCCAAATATATTTTATTATGAAATCATGTAATATATATATATATATATATATATATATATATACTAACATGTGAATATACATAAATAAACATTTTAAAAAAACGTGCAATATTTTTGATGTACATGTATATGTATATATATATGTGTGTGTGTGTGTGTCGATTAGATATGTATTATTGATTAAAAAAACTTGTCAAAATATATTTTATGTATATATATTTTATTAATAAATTTTGTTATATATATATATATTAATATGTGCATATACATGTATATAAACTTTTTAAAAAAATGTGTAAGGTTATATATATATGTATGTATTTAAAGATTTGATAAGTATATTTGTTAAAAAAATGTGTACAAATATATTTGATGTATATATACTTGATTAAGAAATCATGTAATATATGTATATATATAAACATATATATATATATATATATATCTGTGTTTATATAGATTTGATATGTGAATTTGATTAAAAAAACGTGTAAAAATATATTTGATGTATATATATTTGATTAAAAAATTGTCTAATATACATATATATAAACATGTTAATATACATATATGTGTTTAAACATTTAGAAAAATGTTTCAGTTTTCATATATATATTTGGTATGTAAATTTGTTTTAAAAAATGTTTCAAAATATTTTTGATGTATATAAATTTGATTAAAAAATTATGTAATATAAAAACTACTAATAATTTTTAAAATTAATAACAATTAGTAATTAGTTAAAATATAGAAATAATTGAAATAATTCATAATAATCATTAATAATTTGTAAATATTTATAAATTGTGATAATTTATAATAAATTGTATAAAAATATATATAAAATGCTAATTAGACATAATTAAAATATACTAATAAATTCTAATTAGTCAAAATGAGTGTTAATTATTCTTATTTATATTGTTTTTATAGATAATAATTATCTCAAAAAAGTAGACAGTAGTTTCTATTAAACGATCTTGATTGGATAAATAATCAAAATAATCCAAAGGATCTAGTATAAATCCTATCTAAATTAAGGGTGTGAAATATATATATCATTTTCATCATCAAATTCATAAGTTGTTTATGAAAGAAAAATTAAATATCCATGTAAAAAATGTGATCTTAGGAAATTTGAAACGTTTGACAATGTTGGACTTCATCTACTTCGTTTTAGTTTTTAAAAAGATTTTATTTTTTGGTATCAACATGTTAAAAACAATTAAGTAGATATAAAATTGGTTCCAAATACTTTATTTCATAATTAATACATTATGATGTTTTCCATCTATTTTGGGAATAAAAACTCAAAATTATTTTCCAAACTCTAAATTAGAACATTCTAAAATTTTCAATTTGGTGAAATCTACTGAGGATACTATATAACTAGGATTCCTGATAAGAAAACATGAAGTTATTTCCAAATTTGTGACAATTAACTAAGAATTTTTAAATTCAAATAGTTTCTTTGATAAAGTATTTTATTTTGTTAAATCATTGTTTCTTGATGGAAATACAATACCTGATAGTTTCTTTGAAAGTAAGAGGTTATCCTATAATTTGGGTCTTAGTTATGAGAAGATTTATGCATGTTCAAATGATTATATCTTACACTATGGTAATTATGAATCATTAGTTAATTTTTCAACATGTGGAGAATTAATATATAAAGGGACACAATAAGAAATCATAGAATTCCTACGAAATAGTTGAGGTATTTTCCAATTACACCATGTTTACAATGTCTATTTATGCCTCACAAAAATATTCATTAATGACATGGCGTAAATTATATATTTACTTTAATAAAATAATAAACCATTCGTATGATGGTGATTCATGGAAACAATTTTTTTAGATGCATCCTTATTTCTCTTTAGAACATTGTAACTTATGAATGAGTATTTATACGAAATGTTTTTTTCCATTTAGTGCTTACAAGAATCAATATTCTTGTTGGCCTATTTTCATTACATCGTACAACTTACCTCCTTGGATGATGATGAAGGAAGAATATATATATTTTTCACTATTAATTCCAAGATATCCTAAAAATAATATTGATTTTTATCTCAATCCACTAATTGATGAGTTTTTTTCATTATGGAACAATTTTGTAACTATATTTGATATAGTTATATATCATAATTTTACACTGAATGTTGAATTAATGTGGGTGATATTTAAATTTCTAGTGTATGGTATGTTATCTATATGGATTATGAATGGTCTAAAATCATTTTTGTACTTCATGATTGATAAACATCTATTTATGCTTTGGTAATGGGAAAAGACTAGTTATTTTGAATATTTATGGAAATTTCTTCTTGCGAATCACCTTTTTCAAAGGAATATAAATAATTTTACAAAAGTTATAATTGAAAGAGACAAACCTCCATCAATGCTCATAGGTAATCAGGTAAAATATATTTTCTGTACATTAACTTAAGTTAATTTGGGACCAACCATAAACAAAGAGAAAATAAATGGTTTTTGGAGAGATCATAATTGGATCAAACGAAGTTTTTTTGGGACCTTCCATATTGGTCTGATTTGTTGGTTCATCACATGTTTGATTTAAGGTATATTGGGAATACTTTTTTTGATAACATATTTTGTACGATATTGGAAACACCCATTAAGACCAATGATGATGTAATGGAATGGTTTGATCTTTCCATGATTTCCATACATCCTAAACATGAATTATTTAAATATGAGATATCAAAAAAAAATCCAAAATAAGGTAACACACTTTCTAAAAGAATTATTTTATTAATCTATCAATGGATTATAGATTTGAGGTTACCAGAGGGTTATGCTTCAAATTTTTCACATTATGTCTGAAATAGAGATATTACTATGTTAAAAAGTCATGAATTCCATATCATAATGGAAAGATTACTACCTGTCTGTCTTATAGGGATATTGAATTCCTCAATCTGGTATGTGATGACTGATATATAGTATTTATTTTGGGATATTTGTGTGAAAACGTCATATTATGAATCATTTAGTACGTTGAAGGAAGTTGTCATTTTAATTTTGTGTAAATTAGAGAAAATATTCATGCTGGCCTTCTTTGAATCAATGGAACATATAATATTTTATTTTTCATTTGAAGATAAAAGTACAGAGCTAGTAAAATTATGGTGGATTCACCCATTTGAGAGATGTATACATAAAATTAAGAATAAAGTACATAATAAATCATTAGTTGAAGGTTCAATGGTAGAAGTGTATTTTTAGGAGTATATTTAAAATTTATTCTCTTATTATTTTAAATTAGAATATCCTTCAGAACATAATCACATGGGTCACAATAAGGAAAATTTTAATGATGTCAAATACAATCAATTTTCATTTTTTTAATCATCCCAATCTTGATTTTGGTGGATATCATGAATAATGGATTTTAGATGAAAAAATGAATAGAGCTCATACATATGTTTTTATGAATTATGAAGAAATGACATGATTTTTGAAGTAAGTAATAATTTTTATTATTTTTTTAAAAAATTATAACAGATAAGTTATTAACAACATATGTTTTTTAGACTATATAAAGACCATATCAAAAAACAATTTATAAAAATTACCCTTTCTAATATTGAAAAATTTCACCAATAAAATTTTTTATCTTAGTTTAAAATATCGGTAAGTTATGTTTTTTTCTATCGAGAATTAAATAAATTTTATAGTGATATATATTATTTATAATTTTTTATTGTTTCCAGGAAACACAACATGAAATTAAAATGGATAGTTTATTATTTTTTCTCAAAAAATTTCCATCAAAATTGGTAAAATATTATAATGGGTATGTTTTTAATGGATTTAAATTCCATACTTGCGTATATGGTGAACCAAAGAACTAAAATAAAATTGGTGTTTGTTTGAAAGGATCTCATTATAAAAAAGGTAAATTTTACTTTTACGGTATGATGGATGAAATAATTTAGTTATTTTATCTATGAAAAAATATGTAATAATTTTTAAATATCATTGGTTTAATACTGATTGAGGGTTTCAATTTCATCTGCAACATGGATTTTTTTGAAATTAAATATAATAGTCTTATTTCATCAAATGAACCATTTATGTTAGCACATCAATCACATCAATTATATTATGAAAAGTACTATGATGTTTTGAGATATTTGAATGATTGTTGGAGTGTAAAAAAATTGAAATCTCATAACAATCTGTTTCTTGAAAATGATCATGGTTCTTTGGAAGTTAAACTTGCTAAAAAAATCAAGAAACATCCCTAAATATATCTCTTACCTGGTGTTATATAAATATTCATGATGAAACCCCCAGTTAAGGGCTAATGATATTGATAATGTTAACGAAATAATAAGTGAATATTAAATTGAATGTCGTATGGAAGTCAATGACACTGAATACGAAGAAAAAGAAATTTTCCTTGATTGAGATTAGTATGAATATTATGGATGATGTATTATATTTAGGTATTTATTATTTTTTTATATTTGATATTTTTATTAACAATTATTTTCTGGTAATATTTTTTGTTCAAATGGTTGGACCTAATGATTTATTCTACTTGTTCACTGATGCCTGTAATTATTATTTTTAATATATTTGATATCTATATTAACAATTGTTGAATAGTAAGAATATTATATTTTTCAAGGTATTTATTAGTTATTTATATTTGATATCTATATTAAAAAATATTTATAAGTCAGATTATTATATTTTGGTATTTATATATAGGTAATTAATATATTCTGGTATTCATTAGTTTTTAATATTTGATATATGTATTGAAAATGAATTAATGGTAAGTTTTTTATATTCTTGTATTTATTAGTTTTTTAAATTTTATATAAATATTAACATTTTTTATAGGTAATATTTTTTTACCTAGATAGAGATATTCCTAAAGATCTATTCCATTCTCTCACTAATTTCAAACTTCCTAACAATGAGCATGATTCATCTGATCTACAAGATTTTTTTCCTATTAGGAGGGGGTGTGGCCCTGATCAATTGATGATTTCAAAACTTGTTCCAAAGAGACATTCATCTCTTGATTATGATCTTCATTTATGGTGGAATGTTTAACTGTTTAAGATATTTATTTTATATTAAGTATTTTTATTAATATTGGTAATAATATTTTTATTATTTGGTTGTTTAACAATTTTTCATATTTAGATTTTGGGTACACTGGTGTGATTCAATGAAATTATATTTTTGTGCCAGGGGTATCGTGGGATCAGGTTCCCATTATCATTCATGAACATATGTTCAACTACTAGATTGTACATTATTAAATAATATACTTTATATTATATTTATTTAATTAGTAACATGTTATTATAAATTTTCTTACAGAATTTATGGTCTCCAATTGTTGATAGCCTAATAGATCCTATCCATGATGCATGTGATATTTATTTGTGTGGATGTTTTTTCCATTTTTTACACAACCTAAGAAAGAGAGACCTATATAAAACTTCTATTACTATTTTGACCAGTAGTTCTTCTCTCATAGACCTAGATATATCTCAAATTATGTATGAAGCATATATTATTCACCTACTATATAATAGATAATTTTTGGAGGAGGTCATCATCTTGGCATCGGAACTGATGGAGGCAGGAGGTCACACATTTGGCTAGGAGTCATACATTTGGTAAACATCGATGATATATAAGTAATATTATTTGTAAATGTATATATAATTTAAATGTAAAATATTTTTTATATTATATAGGATGATACTAAAACTTCTATTTTTGAGTTTTAAGTTTATAAGAAGTTATACATAGATCCCCATACATGACAAATTGTTAGTGACAGAGAGTTTCAGATTGGGGTTAGTATTTTTTAAAGTTTACTGAAATTAATTTTGTTGCTATTCTAATTTTTAATTATATTTGAAGGAAACATATGATATTGTGAATTATTATTCATGAGATTTTAAATATGAGAATGAATTGGGTTCCACTTTCGAGTCAGTTCTTAATGAGGGGGATTGGATACGGGTGACTATTCATGGTGTCTAGAAGGGATGGGTGACCAATATTGGTTCATCAATGAAATTTACTAGTTATTATGGTACATGAAAAAATTCATCAGTCAACTTTGTGGTGGATGAAAAGTATACATCATCCACTGTATAGTATGAGGAGAGGTTGAGGGCTCATGATGAGATGATATAGCTGATGGAGAAAGAGTGGTAGGATGAGTGTGAGCATCAACATCAGAGAGATGAGTAGGTGTTGGAGAATATGTGATGTATTGCATGTAGTGTTGGAATGTATTTTCCTCCCCATGATCCTTTGAGTGATCCTCCTCCACCTGATACCCATTGAATCTTATTATTTTTTTATGACTACTATATATCTTCAGTTTATAAAAATTTTGAGTGTGAAATGATGTAATAATATAATGTATGTTTTTATTTTTTTTATTTTTTTTTATTTTTTTTTTACTTAATTTTTTAAATTTTAATTCCTTTAAAAAATAAGAAACAATGATTTATTACTGTATAAATCATAATTTCTTATTTTAAAATTTTAACAGACTTATTTGTGATGGAATATTAATATGTTGTAAATAAAAATTATTTTCGATTGGTCATCCCAAAAAAACACTAATTGTGACACCGTCTACTATGATGCACCATTAGAATAGATTTAGGTCAAAATTGGACATTAGCAATGGAAATCCATTGTGAATCTCCCATTACAAATTCTTAAAATTCTAGTAGTGAAAGAAGTGTAAAAAATGATAATTTTATTGAAATATATCATAATGGTGAGAGATGCCACGAAAAACCATTATCTTTTGTGAAATTTATAATGTATGGGGGGTAAAATTTATGGGATATTTTCCAATGTAATTTTTAAATTATTATATTTTAATTTATGTATATTGTGTTTTAATTTGTGTGGAAGATAGGGCCACTAAAATTGATGACGCTAATTTATTTTTGTGAATATGTTAAGGCTCACATATTTCGTAACTTTGGAGTTCCCAAAGACATTATTAATGATAAAGGAAATCACTTTGATAATTTAATAATCTAGGATCTTCTAAGGAGTATATAGTTCATTATATGACATATATACCCTACAATCCCAAAAAAAATATTGATGTAGAAATTTCCAATACGGAAATAAAATGTATTGTTTAAAAGATGGTAAAAACCAATAGTAGGGATTATATACTGTTATTGGAAGATGCCTTATAGGACTACTGTAAAGATGATAAGATTATAATAGGAATGATCCCATACTAATTAATTTATGGGAAAATTTTCCACCTCCCTATTGAATTGGAACAAAAATCCAGTTCGGATCTGTGAGAAATGAATATGGACCTTGAAAAGGATGGAAAAGAGAGGAGATTATATTTGTAAGAGCTATAGGAAATTAGGATAGAATCTTTTTTAAATTATAATATTTAAAAATAAATAAAAATGATGTCTCATGAAAATCTGATTCAATTGAAATCCATCAATATTTGAGATCAATTGTTGTTATAAAACTCTAGACTCAAGCTAATTCTTGGTAAAATTCCTTCAAGATGGGAAGGTCCCTTTAAAGTTACTTTTTTATACACTTTTGGTTATTTCAATATGTTTAAATAAGGATATGAAACCCCATTAACTATTAATGGGGAAAGGCTGAATAATTACCATGTCAACTTACATCAAGATCTAGTAGAGGATCTCACACACCTCTAACCTATTTATCAATAAAACCCACTATGTTTCACCTTTCCATAACATTTGATTTCATAATGTGATTCAATTTAAAATCTTATTACATGATACATCAATAAAAATTCAATGGGTACACTGCATAAATTAAGTGTGGGGTAGGGAAACATTTATATTAGGACATTTTCAAAAAAAAAATCTCTATTCATTTTCATTTTCAATGTGTTTTTTAAACCTATATATTTAAAACATTAATTCCATTATAATGTGGAGAAACTAATTTAAATAAAAAACTCATATTATATGAGTGATTAAATGAAATTGAGTTCAAAATAAAAAGGATTAAATTTCATGGAAAATCCCTCGATTTTTTAAAATCGTGTAATGACATACTACCCTATATTTTAATCAAACTCCTCAGAGGATTATAAACCAATTTTTTCATTATCTATATAAATCCATATTTATTAAGATAATTAATACATACTTTAATAGCCAATATTTTTTGAGTAATCTAATCAAAACCATAGATCATTTAATGAATGTGTTCTTTAAATGATTGAGGCATTATTTTGATTTTTAAGCCCTTTTTAAAAAAAATATATATTTCATAGTCTATATATAAATTAATCATTTTACCCAATAAAATCCATGAATGAATTTTTTTAGGCATCCATATTATGATTAAAATATCCATATCCACCATAATTTGAAATCCTTTTCATGGTCTATCTTGAATTAAATGCAAGGGATGGAAGAAAATAAGATAGAAAACATGTTGGGAAGAATTTGTTTGGAATTAATGATTAATTTACTGATGGAAATAAAAAATTATCATGAAATTATCCATGGATGACCATCTAGATCCACCACTTTCTGAAGTGGAAAAGTCCCTATATGTGCCTAAAAATTTTGATTCCAAAGAGAAATAAAGATCTATTTTTTTGGAAACAATGGTATTTGGAAGTAGTTAAAATTTAACAATGTTATTTTTTCTACATAATTATACAATGGGTGGCCTATGATAGAAAAAAGGAGGACCCACACCCTCAAGAAGAGATTTAATAATCCCCCCTTTCTTTAAGTTAAAATAAAAAGAACTATTACAGGACAAAGAAGAGGAAGGGATTTCTTAATGCAACTAGAGTGAATAAAATAGATAGTATAATGTCTATGGAAAATTAAAAAAAATTCATGTTTAGTGAGTAAGTATATATTGAGGGAGGAATACTTACTTTAAGTAAACTAAAATCATGAATTAATTTTCAATTTAGAGACAAAACCTTATTATTCATCATCGATAGTTTGACATTAAAATCCTAACCACCTTGGAGAATTAAAAACATTTGAACAATCCAAAATCCCTCATGATATATATAACTACTTGACTCATTTGGTGGAGAATAAGAAATCCATCAAAAATATAGTGATTCTTATGAGAGCTTCGAATGAGAAAAACCTTGCTTGAAAAACATAATTGTGTGATGACTTGAATAATCTAGAAATTAGGTATAAGTGTGTGTGTGAGGGTATGCAAGAATTTGGAATTATTTGAATGAAATTAGTGGAGAAAATGGAAACAAGAATATTGAGGGGTCATTATATCTTCAAGAACATGGTATTGATATAGGATCTTGCATTGTCTAGGTATTTAGATTTTCATTGGTAATATTTTTTTCACTTGATGGGAGTCCAAGGTTAAAGTTTGGGGGGATTGAAAATGGAAATATTTTTAATGTATTTGATGATATTTAAAATGATTTAATCCTCACCCATTTATCATTATGATGTTATTAACATTATATTTGGTTACCATGCATATTTTTTGTCTTTATTGTGAAAATAAAAAAAAATCAATTTTAGTAATGTTTCTGACCATTTATATAAATATGCCATCAATCCATTATTTTATTCATATAATTCATTGAATTAATATTATTATTTTTTTAACTTGAATTGGTAATATTGGCTATGTTTTTTCTATATTATAATTTTTTATTCTGCCACATATGATGTTTTCATTTGTAAGAAAATATGATTTTTTTTATATTTCATAATGCCTTGTATGATGATTCTGGCTCGTAGGATATTTTAATTTATCAAAATTATACCTTGGAAGAGATTATATCCTACTTTGTATGATGTTTTTCTTCCTGTGTGGTGTTTTAAATTTCCAAATTTTGACATCATAAGATATTTTTTAAGACTTTAAGACTTTTTTCAGCTGTGTAGGATATTTTTTAGGCTCATAAGATAATTCCCTTGATGAAAATCTATTATAATCCCATATGATATTTTAGATTTTTCATTCTTTAGATGTTTTTAAACTATAAATTTGAGCATCTCTACCTTTTCCTACCCCAATACATAGCCATGTGGCTATGCATCAAGAAGGGAAGTTTGAATCCATGGGTCTCATGGATTTTAAACTGTGAAGAAGATAGAAAATAAGAATATTGAATATCTAGAGAAAAATGAAAGGAATGAATATATAAAAAAGAGAAAATCATTGAGGTTTGAGTAGGTGATTAAAAATGGTATTTCACACTATAAAAGGAGTATCCACTGCCTATAAAACACATTATATATAAGGGATAATAGGGGACCAATTATTAGATTTAAAAACATGTGTCGTCACTTTATTTTCTTTCTCATTTTTATTTCCTCTTATCTTTTTTATTATTTTACTCTTCCCTTTTTCTCTCTATAAACCTTCATATGAATGGGTAAACTCCGAGTGATTGGGAAAGGGAAGGAGAAAAACATTGTAATTCTTGAGTTCATGAACTTCTTTGAATTAAATCCTTTCTGTCTTCTATTAAATTGGTTTTGATACTAAAATTTCAAGTTTTATTATCAAGTGAAACCATATTTGGTTTTAGATTCTATTAATGATTATTAAATTGGTAAATTATCCATTATATCCCCTCACTAAGTTATATTTTGTATGGGATGGAATATGATAGAGATATGTGGTGAATTTCTTGGTGATCATAACCACATATTGAAGTGGTAGTGGGAACTTTTGGTTGTTATGGAATAACAAGACCCAATTGGAAATTGCCTAATTCAACTATAAGGACCCCATGAAATAATGAAATGCATATGAAGGAGGGAATAACACATTAGATCTCAGTTAGGTATGTTGTCACTGTAACCATTTGTCCAAGGGAGAGAGAATAAGTGATTATGGAATATCCCTCTTACTATCCTAGTAGAAGAAGATTGGATAATTTGGGAACTAGGATAGCATTGTAATTGGTTTATCCAACCCCTACCTAATCACCTTATCTTTAACTATTTTTATACCACTTTTTTATTTTTATTTTTCTATATAAAATAAAAATACAAATCAATACCTCTTCTATTTAATAAATTAAAGTGATAACTAATTTTTGTGTGAACTCCATTCTAGGAGACTACCTAGGTTTCCACAATAAAAATATTTATCTTATATAATAAATTTTTTATACTCCCTCCAAAAAGCCACATGTCTCCAATATCGAATCATATTTCTAGTGACCTCTAGTCTCATAGAGGATCCAACCATATTTCTCTATGAGGAAATATACTTTAAATGAAATTATTTTATGTTTAAATCATGTTCTATAGTGAGAAGATGTGCAAACCCAGAAGAATATGGAAATACACACCATGTAATAGGAGTGTATGGTGTCTACACCAAAATTTACATCCTTTTTTGAAGGTTTTTTTCCATGGGAACTGGACAATTTTTCTATCTCCCCATGTTCAAATGGTCCTGAAAAATCCATAAGGAATTTGAATTTTAGAATTTAGTGGATGATTCGGATTTTGAATTGATATTTTGAATGGAATTATAGAGGTTGGAATTCATGAAATAAATGTTTTTGGATGATGATTGGTGGTAGAAAGGTTTCTTGGGGGATTGTAGGATCATCAAGAGAGTACTAGGTGGCTATTGTATCCATAACTATAGCAAATCACTAGCCAGTCAGCAGGAAGCACCGGCTCATCGATGGTTTGGTCTATGGCACTTGCAATATATAGGTGGCCACTAGATAGCTAGTTGAATTGTATTAGATAGAAAATTTTGTTTGAAAGTAGGAATGTACACTACTATTAGGCATCATCTATAAGGTGGTTATTTTAGGGTGAAGAATTATAATTCTCCCCCCATAATTTTTTAGGAGGGGGAGTCCCACTTCTCCTCTTTTCTTGCTCACGTGAACTAGGGGATAAGCCTCCATTCTTATCCCTTTTCACCATGGTTTGGGGTTTACATATATGTAATTTTCTATAGATTGGAGGTATTTATTAGGTTCTAATAAACCCCTTTGAACTCCCCTTTCTTGCTCTCTAATTTTGGATGTCTCTAGTTAGGGATTTGTTTCTCATTTCATCAAAGCATGGTTAAATCAGCTAAGTGTGATAGTGATTTAATTCTACCAATGAAGAGGACATCCTAATATGTCTTCTTCATTCCATTATTTTCTGTTTTAATGATCTATGTCACCATGGTCAATTTTTTATGGTTTTTCCCTAAATTAAACTAATTTTGGAAATGTTTGGGTGGTTTACATTGTGTATTTGTCTTGGTTTGGTTTTGGGGGTGTGATGAGGGTTGTTGGTACCCCATTTCTCAATGTTTCAATAATTTTTGGATAATCAGTGAGTTTTTTAGTCTCCATTCCCTTTTCAAATTCAATTGGTTAATTATTTATATATATTATAAATGTTTGTTTTAGGTCGTTTGGCTAGAGTTATGAACTCTTTTCATTAGGATGAGATTGGTTGATCTTAGATGAGCAAAGACGTGATTGGGAAATAGTTGCATGACATTTTGAAAATTAATAGAAAATCATCATGATGAGGTAGGTGACCCTGGTTTTAGCATTACAAGGTCTCTAAGACACCAGTGGACTAGTTCACTACCTTGACACATTAGTAGGTGATAGATAATTCATATACTCATAGGACCACCCTCAAGAGTATGTGTAACATGATATAAGATAGATGACCCTAGTAGGTTGAATGAGGACCCTTGATACATGATTAGCTAAATTGGATAGATAGTAGGTAGTGGAATTGGGATGGGTGTGTGAACTTCCCTAGTATGACCATGGGTGTGAAGATGGGAGATGGTCCATCTTATAGGATTTTTACCTATGGGGTGGGTCCTTGAGGCATATGAGTTCATATGATAATTTTAATTATGTTTAGGGATGGGTTGTCCTCTATGTATTGAATGTTGACCTAGGAGACTATAGAAGAACAAGGATCACATGATGGGTGGATCTACTTATTTACTAACGTAGGAAAATTGAATGGGTTCCCTATTGATAGACCAATACTAAGCTGGTGTATATGGTTGGGTAGATATAGTTGTGAGTGTCACCCAAAACCAAGATCATTGTGTATTCTAGAAGAGTCTATGATGATGAGGATATTATTGTATGTTTAGAGAGACCATGATATGTTTTTATATTATTATTTTATATGATATTTTATTTCCCAAGATGAATGGAAATCGGCCATTTGTCCTAGCCCTATTGTTATTTCTCTGGAAACCCAAGAATCACATGTTGAGATGGATAAAACCCTAGGATGCCCTATATATTCGAGATCTGGTCTCACAGTTTACTGGGGGTGGATATATGTTCTGAAAAGAATCTAGTGTGAACATGGTTAATACATTCATGTATTTCTATAAGTGGTTCCTAGGATATAGCATCAAAGTATTTAATGGAGTACATATAGGAATTAGTGAGTTGTCTATGAAATCCATTGTTTAACTAAGACCACTATGAATTCCAAGGGATCCTTAGACTCAAATGGTGATTTGGTTATACTGTTTTTAATTCTTGTAATGATTTAGATTCAAATGTTGGTAGAATGTGTTGGGTGGGAATATATCCCCAATAATGGATTCCATACATCCTAAGGGAGATTGTTGGATCCCCATGATCGATGCCTAGGATACCCTCATGAATATGATGGATTTGTCTTTGATTGTTAGGTTTAGGATCCATAAGATGTGGATTCTTGGGTGAGATACTATGATATCGAGGTGGGTATTCCATTTTATTTTTAGTTTACTCAGTAATTAGTCATTCTTGGATGTATGTATTTACCAAGGTATTTCCCCCTCCTAGGAATCAGACATAATCCTAACATTGATGAATGCCCTAGAACTACCATGGGGTTCATCCAAAGGAATTGAGGATTGGGGATGATTGATGATTCCCTAGGGTCTTATACTCATCATGATGGAGTTATGATCATGGGATCCCTAGGGACTGGACAGAGGTTCCCCTAAGGTGATGATAATGCTCAGAGTCATCCCAACATTTGTCGAAGAAGGTATGTTCAATCAGTGTCTTCAAACTTAAGGATTGATGATGGTTTTTGGACTTGTACCTGGTTATATATATATTTCCTTGGGGGGATACTGGTTATCACAATCATTGAGACATGATCTGAAACATTCCAACATCTGGATGAAGAAATTATTATTGTTAGTATTATTTATTTATTTATATTAGTTGTTTATTTTATTATAGAATATCGCACACATATCATTGTATTTCTATTATAGTATGAGATTGTGTCGAAGGTATCATACTATGTTCTGTACTCACACCCCACTTAGGGGTCCTGACACTTGGGTGCCTGAGAAACTCTCATTAGTTGTAGGTATAGGTTGGAAAGAGGCCTATATTTTCATGTTATAACTAGAGTAGCATGAGTAGGTTATGAGGATATGTTATGGTAATGATTATTGCATCTGTATATCCTCTCTTTAATTTTATTTCTTTTTTATTTGTATATTTGATCAACATAGTTAGATATATAGCTTATATGATTGTATACCCATAGTTCATTATTAATTGTATATTTTTTTATTTATCATTTTATTTACTCTAATGTATATGATTCTTGGTTATTTTATTATTATTTTTCACTCAAGAAGAGGGGGTAAATCCTCCGAATGGTACCATTTTATACCCCTGCTAATAGTCGGTAGCCTATGGTGTTTGGGGAGGTGTTCCTGAGGTCATGTGGTGGTCTAGTCTGGTTACTGTTTAGAGGATCATTAAAAATTGGTATCAAATCCTTTTCTTTTCTATTAATATTTGTTATGTGTTTGTCGAGGATATGGGGATGTGTAAGAGCCTATGATGGATATCAGGCTGGTGTATCCAAAACACTTATTCTGGAAAGAAGACTAGGTTTCCAGGGATGATATTGATTCTCTAGATTTCAATGTTACAATTGATTGATTTCACCTTGTGTGACTCTCATGATTTTTGAGTTTTATGATTTATATTAGATTTTTGGTTTTTATCCCTTTGATAAGAGACCAGTTCTAGATTTGACTCTTGGTCATACTAGAAATTGGAATCACATGCATCATGATTAGGAAAAAGTATCTTCGTGACATTTATTCTTTCCAATGTATGATATATTTCATTGATAATGAGGCCTAACTATTTAAAGAGTTAGAAACTAGTTTTATGGTGTTTTCATGTATAATCACTTGGTGTAATTATACTTAACTAAGCTAGTGGTCATGGATTCCCTTATTACGGATCATCTTGGGTGATGTTGTTATCTATGAAAGTAATGATCCTCAAGGGAGAAATCCAATAGTTGGATGCTTGCTGAGAATCAATTCCCTTGTGGTTTGATGACTTAGCATGATGTTCTTGAACTATGTGTATATAGGACCCTAGATTGGGCATTGTCTTGTTACTGTCATGGTTTGTATAAGTCAGGAACAAGATGTTTCTCATGATTTATTACCATGTGAGATATTTATTTTATGATATTTTTATAGAACTAGAAACCATTATTTTTTATTCTGAATTTAAATAATTAGTGACTTGTACTATCAAGGGAAACTTGTGAGAGGGGTTGGACTATACTTGTGAGTTCCTTAGAGGTGGTAATAAATGGGTATATACCTTGAGTTTATATTGATACAAGGAAGGTTTTATCAATTATAAGTAGTTGTAATGTTATATAACATGGTATTTATTGAGGAAATAACATTTAGTGTTTGTGATTTGGAATGTAGTGCACTTTGAGTGTCTTGGTATCGAGACTTTCTTCTAAGTGTAGAACTATTCGGGTGCCTAGACCATTGTTTCTGGATGTTCTTAAAATATGACTTTTAAGCATGGGTAGATACTTTTAGTCTGTAGGAAAATGATAGTAATGGGTGATCATGTGATTAGCCTTCGCATGTGAGGGATGTATAGCTTGATGTATGATAGCACCATGAGTACTCCTGATTTGATGATTAATGTGTTTTGGAACATGGTCAGACATGTTTTTATGGAACATAACTCTCAATAGTGTGTTTCAGGTTTATTTTTCTTTTTCATGAGGATATTCAACCATTGAGTTTGACATGAACTTAGTTCTAATATCATGACATAAATTCACACCAAATTGAGTGGTATGGGTGTGTATTCCCATAAGGTTTGAATGATTTTAAGACTGTTAACTTTGGATACACATGATATATCAAATGTTTGATCAGTAAGAGGCTATGTTCAGGTCATGGAATGAGGTAAATTTTATGATATTTCATGGTGACTCAGTGTGTGGAATGAGAATGGGAGTTCTCTCCCTTATAATGAATATGAGCACCATGGATAAATAGTGCTGGTGCTTAAGTAGATGGGAATGTCTTAGGAGGAGTGATGCATGTATGATGTGGGATCCATCATTCATCATACATTAGGATTGTTAAGGAATGTCAGATGGCGGGGAGTCCACAATAGGTTATTCAATGGAACAACCCTTATTTAAAATGGTTTTTGGTTGTTTCTATGAGTAGAGTTCATGTGATCCATGAGAGACAAAGTAACTAATTTTTATTGATAGTTATCCATTATGAGATGAATGGATATGTAGATGGTTATGTTTTTTGATTGATAGTTAATGGGAGATGATTATTGGGAATTTGATCAAGTGATATTATGATAAGGAAATTATATGTTGGGGAGTGTGATATCATTTACAGATGTAATGACCCTCATGTAAAAAGGGTTGTGATGGTGTGGGAATGGTAATTGGATGGTCAAGTTGGAAATTGACTGTCGATTATTATCCTAATTCTAGTGGTAAATTTAATTAGGTTGTTTTATCGAGACTGATCATTTTATTTGGGATCAAGACACTTATTACGGGATTTGAGTGTGATCGGATCAGTGAGAATCAGTGCTCTATTTAGAGAATGGTTGTCATTTTAGCTGTTTGAATACTCAATTGTGCAGTTTCACTAGGAGTTGGTCATTGACTTCATTAGGTGTGTTTGTATGATCAAAATATGCCATCAAGATTTATGACATTATGGTTGGGTGAGTTAATGGCTGTTAGCAGTGGAAGTTGATTGTTCTTGAGATCAGTTGACTAGGGTAGGTGTGACTAGTGGTTTTTATGTAATGCGATATGGTATGATAGAAAATGCATTGAGTGTGTCATTTTGGGTATGATGGGTGTGTTTTGAGATTTTTATAAGTATTTTCAAGGAATATCTTGATACATGTGTTATACTTGGACTATGATGGCACATCCTTATTATATTATAGTTGTGAAATGATAGTTGGCACCGACATTGTACTAGTGGGTTCATGTGTGTTTTAGAATGAGTATTAGAAACTAAACCAAGAGTATTGTTAGGATTATATAGTCATTATTTGATTGGAAATTTTGGTGGTGGGGAGAACTATAGAGTAGAATTGGATGAAATGAGTAGGGTTATGTAGTGGGAAACTCCAATGGTTTAATGATGAATTAGGCATTGGTGTTATTCCACCTTGGGTAGAAGGGTGTGAGTAGGTATCATCTCATTGTTATAGTGGTGTTTATGAGAGGTGTTCATGTAATATAAAAAAGATCTCCTTGGTTATATAATTGATCTATGAGAGATCATTTTATGTTTTATAGAATGATCCAACAATTTTGTCATTAATTGGAATGTTGTGTAGGTCAAAACCGATGATGGAATGATCGATCATACTTCTTAAGTTTTAGAAGTGTTATAGTGGAGAGTTTTTAATGCACCATTTTTTCTTGAGAAATAAAATTCCAAATGGAATTTTATTTTTGAAATATGGTGGGTAGGTGGATTTTTAATATAGATTCTGAATGGAGTTATGGAGGTTGGAATACCTCAAATGAATGTTTTTTGAAGAGTAATCTTGATAAAAGGGCTTCCTAGGGGTGGAGGAGCCTTAGGATAGGATTGAGTGACTGTTGCATCCAAAACTATATCAAGCCACGGGGTAGCCTGTAGATATAACCAACTAGATAGTGGCCCGATGAGTGGATCCTACAATCTACAAGCGGCCACCATGTTTTCCTTGGTGTATATAAGTGGAAAGATCCCCTTCCATGAGGAACCACCTATCCAGCATGTTTTTTGGGGAATAATTACAATTTTCCCCCTTTAGGTTTTTTAAGGGTGTTACCCCCTTCTCCTCTTTCCCATTAGTTTAGGGTTTCCAGGGATTAAATTTTATTGAAATTAGATCTATGTATTTGGTTTTATTGACTGCCATTTATCATCTCGTCCCCCCCCCCACTAATTTTGGGTTTCTATGTTTAGGTATTCAATTATGCTTTGAGTAAGGCATGGTGGAATCGACTAAGCATGATAGGGATTTCATTCTTCCTAAGAAGAGGATGTCCTGAGATTCCATCTGTATAGTTCTAATTTATGTTTTTATGAGGTATATCACCATGGTTAATTTTTTAATATTTTTCATTAATTTAAATAATTTTTGAAATTGTTCTATGGTATAGTTTGTTACTTTGGATAATTTTGGGTTTGGAGTGTTTTAGGGGTGTCCTAAACCCTGTTACTTGGAGTTTTAATGATTTTCATATACCCGATGAGTTTTTTAGGCTTAATGAAATTTTTTAATTCTATTGGTTAGTTTTGTATAAATGTTTAAAAAAAATTGGGTCATTTGGATTGAGTTAGGAACTTGATTTGTTGGAATTATTTTGGTTCATCTTGGATGAGGATAGAAGAACTTAAGAAAAAGCTCCCAGACTTTGGAAAATAAATAGAAAACATCATAAAGAGGTTTGTGGTCTTAATAATATAACTATGTCTTTATGAATGATGTTTATATTAATTTTATATTGAAGACTCACTATTTGGTTGATAGACACTATTATTATAAAAAAAAATTAATTTAGTTTAAAGAATATAAGTCAAATTAAATTGTTAAATCCAATGAGTGCCTAGGATTTAAGGGATAATGTGCTTGGGCCACCATGGACCTATTGAACTATCTTAATTCCTTAGTCATCAATGGATGAGGCCTAGAATAATAGGAAACCTAGATATTTGGACACCCATAAGAGGGGGTGTGAAGTGATGTGAGATGGATGGCCACAATAGGCTCAGTAAGGACCCTTGAGACCTACTTAGCCTAAGTGGATAAACTATAGGTAGAGTGGAATTGGATCGGGTGATTGAACTGCATTAATATAAACTTGGATGTGTATATGGTCCATGGTCTATCTCATAAGGATATTGTCTATGAGGCATTCTCTTTAGGCCTATAAGATCATATAATTACAATGATGCTGAGGGACATGTTATCCTCTTGGTATCGAGTGTTGTCCTGAGTGACTATAGTGGATAGAGGATCCCATGGGGGATTCATCTTCTTATGTATAGACCTAGGGAACCCAAGTGGATACCCCATTTATAGGATGACCCTAAGTGGGTTTATATCATTGGGTATAGATGGTTGCGGGATTCACCTTAGAACCTGAAAAAAAATGTGTAATCTTGTAGGGGATATCATGATGTGAATGGGCATGGGCATTCAACTATCCCTTGTTATGTTTTTATTTTTTTATTTAATATAATATGTGATAATCCAGGATGTTTGTGAATCTTCCATTAAGCCTAGTACTATGGTAATTTCATGGGATTCTTGAGAATCACCTATTGAGATGGATGATACCCTAGGATTCTCGATATGTTTGGGATCCAGTATAACTATTTACTAGGGTAAATTCCTAGTTTAACTAGAATCTAGTGTGAATATGGTTAATATAGTCATGGATCCTTAGAGGTGTTTCATAGGATCTTGCATTGAATTATTTAACAGCATGTATACAAGAATGAATGAATTGGACAGGGATTCCTTTGTTTCAATGAGACCATTATGAATACCTAAGGATATTGTAATTATAATGGAGATACAATTAAACCATTTTAAATTCTTGGATTCCTGGTATTTTAATAGATGTATGAGGTACTAAGTGGGTTATATCCAAGAGCATGGATGTTTGGTATCCCTAGGGAGATGTTTCGATACCCTCAAGTGATTCCTATGATCCCCACTAAGATCTAGTGGTTGCACCATTAATGGTTTGACTGGGGAGCTGTGAGATGTGGATGCCCGAGTGAGGGACTGCGTGATCTAGGATGATATTCCATTTGATTTCTTAGGCCACCTAAGAATAATTCAAACCTCAATGTATAAGATTTCCTACAGGAGATTATGATTCCAATGAAAATACCATTTGACCATTGTGATTCCTAGTATGCCCATGAATCTAATGGAGGTATGAGGTGTTAAGTGTGTGTGTGTATCAACAAGTATAGATGATGGACACCCTTATAGAGATGGTTTGATCCCCTCAAAAAAATCCTAGGATACCCCAAAAGATTGGGTGGATGCACCATCAATAGTTTGATTGTGGATATGTGGTTTGGATTCCCGAGTGAGGGACTTCGGGATCTAGGAGGGTATTCTATTTGAATACTTAGCCCACCTAGGAATTAGTCATGCTTGGAAGTGTAGGATTTCCTAGGTATTTCCTCTTATAAAGAATAAAACATTGATCTGAATGTGATAAATGAAAAGTTAATGAAGAAGGGTTTAGTGGATTTAGTATGAGGGATTCCCATGTTAGTTACTCATTGTGATAGAGGCATGAGTGTGGGATAACTAGGGTATGGAAAGAGGTTCCCTTATGGTGATTCTCATGCCCAGAGACACCCCAACATTGGTTGATGTAGGTATAGTCGATCGAGTTCTCGGACCTGAGGATCAATAATGATTTTTGGGATTGGCATTGGTTATATGTATACACCCTTGAGTAGGATGGGATGATAGTTATTATGGTCATCATGATGTGCTTAGAGGCATTCTAGTATCGATCTAAAATTGGAATTATTAGTCGTTTTCATTATTTATTTATAGTATTTGTTTATTTTATCAGATCATGTAACATGCACATGTCATTTAATTTATAATATAGTATGATACCATGTTTGTAGTGTCCTATTTGGTTATATAGTCAAACCCTAATCATTTATCCTTGGAACTTATGTACCTAAGAATCTCTCATTAGTTGTAGGTATAGTTTGGGTAGAGGCCCAAGTTTGCATGGTTGTAATGTTTTTGCTCAAGTAGGTCATGAGATCAGGATATAGTATGGATTAGTAAGGTGATAAAGCCTCTCATTCATTTTATTTATTTTTTGTATCTGTATATATGATTTACCTTGTGGGATGTCAACCCAGTATTCTTATATACATGCATTACATTTATTATATAATATTAAATGTATTTTTCAGTCTTCATACTCTGATT
Source organism: Viscum album (assembly GCA_963277665.1). Lineage (NCBI taxonomy): Eukaryota > Viridiplantae > Streptophyta > Magnoliopsida > Santalales > Viscaceae > Viscum > Viscum album. The sequence goes on along the minus strand of OY728152.1, from coordinate 46,952,193 downwards.
TGTATGATGCTTTGTTATTTTATTATTATTTAATCTTTTTATATATGGTTTATAACCTTTCCATGGTACCTCTTTATACCCCCACTACTATTTGGTAGCCTATAACATTTGGATAGATGCACCTAAGGACTTTTTTTGGTTTGTTCTAATTATTTTTTGAAGTGATCTGGACTGAGGGGCTACAATTTTACCCATTATAAAGACTCAGGTCTTTGAAACTCCAAATCATGCCAAGGCTTTCACATGGGGAAACATGAATTTCTTCATGAGTAGTGATACCATATTGATCTACCCACCATTTAATTGGATAAGAGTCCCAAATCAAGAAATTATCTTGAGTTTCACCAATAAGTCTTCATTAATGGTTTGAAAATTCTACAATCAATATTCTAGAACACCTTATCTAGTGTCCGCATTAGATATTTTGGTGAATATAGAGCTCCACACTTGACATAACTCATTGTACAGTAAGGTTATTTGGGCATTTAATCCTTCAATTTCATTTCCTTAGTGTATTTCTATGGTCTTGGATTTGGAAATGCTAATTTTTTTAATTAAATCCTACCATCTCTAGAGATCAAAAAGGATAAACTTGGTCAAAACAATCCATTGACTGGATTATGCACAGATTTTTCACAAAGGTGAAGTAGGAGGATAATTTGTAAAAAGAAAACTCTTTAAAAACTGAACTCCTTTAAATGGATAACACATCTTATCCAATGTAACCATAGAGCACACTACACCCAACACATTCTTCAGCGTGAGACCAAAGGTCTATGAAATTTGATGTGAAAGGTTTATAGGAAGCATAGGGTTAGACCTTAACCATAGTTTTAGTAGTTTTTGTACCTACATTACCACTCCAACAATATTAAAACATACAAAAAGTTGTATCTATGATTGTAGAAGAGTATATTCCACAATATCCCATAAGGCTAGTGTAATTTTTACCTCCCACTAGTCTGATGAAGTAATCCTTATATAGGTTAAGAGTATATCTATAAAAGTACATTTCATGTTTCACTCCATTGGAAATCAAAGACTCATATCCTCTAATATGGTCACATTTATTTGAAGTTATTATAGATTTTATTAGGCTCACTATCCATGAATAATTTAATGGCCCCTCTGAACATGAGTGCCAAGGGAGGGATTGGAACCTCCAAGGGGTCACAAGTCCATTAAATTTTCTAGTAAAGTAAAATTGAAGGAAGGTTATAATCTACCCCAATAAGGATACCCTGACTTCAATAAATATCCTTACTACTCTAACACGAATGAGGAAATGATTACTTTTACATGATTCATATCGATAAATATTGTTCATAAAAACATCTCAAATGATGCGTAGCACAAAATTGATATAGAGAAATATAATTAATAAGAATCAATTTAGAATATAGTCTTCACTAAAGTATGAGATGATGGTTTCCTTACCCATCACCAAATTCATCCACATGATTTGGGAGATACACCGAACATCCCATTTACACCACTCATTAAGATTCAACCATGGAATAGGGTAATGGTGTAGCTATATCCATATCTCACCCTCTACTAAAAGGAGTTTAACCTCATTACACCTTGGAAAATATTTCTCAAAATGAAGCTAAGTTTGAATAGTTGAGGCATCTTAATATTGTACTTCTCAAAGGAATCATACCCCCTGAGTTTAATTCTCAATACAAAACTACTATACCTAACCCATTTAACCATCATTAACAAACGGATATTTTTCAACCATCATGGAATGAGTAGATCCATCCATCTAATCTGGGAATAAATCAACTCATTCCCTTGCTCCCAACACCTATTTATTATCAAGAATTTAATCCAATAAGTAAATAATAGCTTTTGATTTAGGAAAGTTATCCTAGGATAACTCAGGATCACTACCAACCATTGGTACATGAAAGACAGCCCTTCCAGGCCCCCAATAAGTTATCTCATTCAAATTTTTACTCAGGTAGTGGTATTATATGAGTTTTTATATTACATTACTATATTAATTAATTATATGAAATGATGGGGTATTTCAGTGAAAATATAGATGAATATATACACTAAGTGGGTATATTTGACTCCTCCTCAACCCAAATTTAGAAATAAAACCTTTAAAAAAATTTGTGAAACAATATCCTTGTAACAACATTGTATGATTTAATGTTAATATGTGACCCTATGATGGGAATTCAATAGAAGTTGGAAGTAGTGAAGATCATATGTTTTATACAAACTTTTTAATGACATATGTATGTATAGTAAAATAATTTGGTTACAAGATATATTTTCATTTGGGAAGATCTTAGGTGGTATTTACTCTATTAGTTTAGTTTTCAATGATAAGGATAACTATTCTTGGGATATAAAATTAAAAATAATTCTAGAATGCAAGGATTTTTAATTTTATAACCAAATGGAAAGATTTAGCCTATTCCATGAACATGTGACTCCCACAATAGTAATTGATAGAGATCTCTATAGATAATTTCTTAGATGATATTTAGACATCACTCATCCTATAAAAATATCCTACAAGATTTCAATATTTCATTGTAATGGCATAATGATTGGAAGAAACCCTTTTTCTTTCCAAAGATAAATCTTAGTCGATATCCTCAATGTAGGAAAATAAATCTAGAAAGGTAGAAACTATGAATATTACTCTCAAATTAGTATTGTTCCTATGATAGTCTTTTATCCTACCAAATATAATTCAGTGCATCCTCTTTGAAAATAATAGTGGATCCCCTATCAAGATACAATAAAGGAATAAAAGTAAAAAAATTATAAAAAAAGGAAGAATAATGTTTATTTCTTTTGAAATGATGGATTTTTTGGGTATTTAATTTATACATTGGAATAGAACTTGTTTACATTATTAGATATCAAGAGGCCAAACGAGGTGGGGTTGAATGATTTCTTGATTACTTCCCTAAACATCATATGTTAGGGTATGACATACATGACTTCTTTTTCATCAATGAATTTATTCAAAAGATTATTGAAAATGGAAATTTAAGTCTAGGAAACCCCACAAATAATGTTAATTTTTTATCTATTATTAAATCTAGGGAAGAATGAGAGTAAAAGGAATTCCCAAACAGAAATGTGTATAAGTTTGATGAATTGAAGACTATAAAATCACTCAATCATGAATATTTCATAATCAAGGCATAGTTGAGTTAGCTAGTTATGAACTTAATTCCCTATTTAAATCTTGAAGAGACATATTACTCTTCACAACCCTCTAAAATTTGACACAATAATCTTTTGTATAATAAAGATAAGGAAGAATAACCCCTATAAGCACCCATGATAGTATAGACATTACTATACTTCTTCCCCCATCATAGGAAGGATGGTTATTTCCCCACCAAATGGAATTTTTACCTAATAAGGATCCAAAAATATAGTTGTTTCAATATTTTCCACCAAATAGTCAGATTTTTTTAAGTAGGGGGGTCTAATAAAATAGATATCTTTATCAGAAGCCATTGAGGAATCCAAAAAGGCCAAGGAAGGTGAGGAAATAGTAGACCCCAACGTTTAGGCATTCTTCCCACAAAAATCATACATGTTTATAAGACTTAAAGATAAGTACCAACATGATATAAATATGATAATATTTATGATCCTAAGTTATATAGGGTATGTTCTATCCCAATCATATTGGAAGAAAAATTATAAATAATGTTTCTATCTGAAAATACTTGGGATACAGGAATGAAAACCTAGACTGACCTACAAATAATGAAGACTCCCCTTAATGTTAAAAAAGAGAGAGGGTTCATCATCATATTAATCTTAAGAGAAACCTTATGTTTATAAGTATAGAAAATTTGATCAAAATTTAGATGTTTTGATGCATGTCTCCATCAACCTTACTCCGCTATCAATTTTGGAATCCCATCACCTCTATAAATAACTCAAATATTCTTTTATTGAATATTTTTCAAGGGCAAGAGATATTAAGATTGAATTAAATATAACCAAGATTTATAATTTATAAATGGGTCCCACCAAATTTCATACAGTCATATAATTTATGAAGAAATATTTCAATGCTTACATATAGGTACAAACTAGGTCCTTATATATTTTTAGAAAGATTGATGATATCAACATTAATTGAGCCTTGACTAACAGTGGTTCCAAAATTAACTTCATCTTGATCTGGACCAATCATTATTTTGGATACAGTCTAGCTAAGTTTTCTAATTCCTACCTAATGATCTATGGATCCAAAAAGAGTGATATGAATCCCCTTCTCAGGGTTTGAATAAGGAAATAATTTAAGTCCCTCATGTCTAGATCAAAATTATAGTGTTCTTCTAGGACATGGATTTAAACACCATATTGGGAAGGTTATGGTATCAAATGAACAAAGTAGTTCCATATTCATATCATAAATTCTTGAAATATTTTACTAAAAAAATTTGGTACTATATAGTTGTGTATCCCCTTTTAAATCTAGTAAGTCTCAATACATTAATGTAGGATATTAAAAAAGGGAGGGGAATCATCCATTAATGTATTATGTGGCACAAATTGTTACCCATAATGGACTAGAATCTCCCCCAATAAATATGTCTATTTGGATGAATAAATATTTTATGCTTACCATCAATCTTATTTAGGCAATGAATCTAGATTTAGAATTTCACATGATCATAATGGCTACTGATATTGGTCCTCTAATTAGCTAATTCTCCTATGATGGTCAAGTAGATAATGAGGCAACCATAGAATTTCATACATAAATATTACATCATTTCACATGATTATTATTTATGTATCACACTAAATCACACCACATAAAATAACGAGTTTAGTGCCTTTAGATATTAGATACATAACCAATTTATTTTATAAAATTATTTAACATATACAATAAATAGTATTCTATCATGATACCATTTTATTACCATCATAAATAATACATTTTGTTATAATTTTTGGAATGGAAATATAAGAAATGGTGACCTCGTAGGCTCCGTAAGGTTAAAAATTGGAGATTTCAATTGAAGATCATAAGTGAACAGAAGAAGATAATGTAGGTATGATAATAAAATCAAGGTGCATGGTCATAACATAATATAATTATACCCAACAAAACATAGATCAAAAATCACAAGTCATGGTATAAGTATTTGGCATAACATAAGAATTGAGTAAAAAGAGTGTGGAAACATGAGTCGATAGTCATGAGATATGAAAACATAACATAGGAATAAGAATATGAAATAAAAATAAATATATAAATCATAACATATGTCAAGTATAACCACATAGAAAATTTTGTCATAATTGACTAGGATAACCAACTATCCATAACATCATAGAGATGGGCTAATCACATGTATCCCAAAACCTTTTTGGATTTGAGAAGATCACACATATCATATCCCGATCTCATGAGATATAAATATTTTCCTAATGCATTGGAGGGATATAACTGACTCACCAATCATAAAATGATAAACCATTTATATGTGTTCCATATAAAAATGAAAACATTATTAATTCTATCATAGCTTAATTTACCCGTCAAAAAGAAACGATTTTCATAAAAACATCCATAATAAATTATAATAATACATTCATAGAAATAATTTGGATCATATCATTAGAGAATATACCCAGTAAATCATAAAAACATTAAATATTGTTGAAATATATTAAAAAAAATTAACAAAAGAAGTTGGAAATTTCTTTAAAAAATAGGACAATATATCCTTTATATTTGATAGCTATAATTTTAAAGGATAATAATATATAATATAATGGGAATTAAAATCACCTTGGAAAATCATGAAAACTTGGAGAGGAAGTTTCTTAAATAAAAACATTGAATATGGAGGAAAAATCATTCTTATAGAAAAAGTTTAAAAATTATATATCTTTCAATCTTTTGTAAAAAATTCAAAAATATAAAAAAATTACTCAAACAGAAAACATTTAAATGATTCATTTTAGACCTTTTTAAGGTAGGTAAAAGAATGTTAAAAATAACTTAAGAAATAATTTAAGATTATAAAAGGATATTATTAAGATAATATAAATATTATATACTTTGAAGAGAAATATTTCAAAACAAAAATAAGAGTTAAGGTAGGTCCTCATTTATGAGCATTATTTCGGTTGAATTGTGAACCAAAGTTAAGAAAAATGGTAATAATACTAGTAAAAATGAAAAATTATAGGAAAAAAATATATGGGTTTTAGATATAAATTACATACTATTTACCCCAAATAATAATTTAAACAATAATAATATCGATTTCAAATTGATATTGGAAAGAATCCCTTACCTTTACCTTTGACTTCCAATAAAACGGTTTAACCTCATTTATAATAAGAATAGTCACCTTAATCATTTAATTAATGACCTTATACATATATATTAAATTATATATCCATAAATTATAATCCATTATTAAACCTATATTAGTTAGTTATTGTTTATTTTACTGATCGGATGTTAGTAATATTATTTATTTAATACAAGTTTCATAATGAAAATGTTGGTCCCCATTATTTGATAACAAGTTCATCATTTCCACATGAATAATTTTAGTGTAATCATATTTTAAATGATTTATGTTGTCCCGTTTTCATTTTATAGATGGTATTGGTATGGTTTTTGAGAATGGGATCCATGAAAAACAAGTTCTGTGTAATTTACTTATAACCACGAGTTACTTTGTAATTATTATTTATTTTTAAGTAATAATTAGAAAACCATATTCATGAAATATATTACTATTTAATATCATATATTGAGATAATTAATTCCATTATACTTTCTCATATTTAAAATTATGATGTTGGTATAACATCGTTCATGTAGGAGGTTGAATCTACCCAAAGAAGAACATGTTATATTAATGAATGATTAAGAGTTTAGAGTTATATAATAGTAATATATTTAAAAAAACATAATTATGTTAATATAACATCATTATAGTTTATAATTATACTTATAACGTTTGGATATAATAAGGTAATTGAAAAAGTTATAGAAAACTTAGATACTTACTTGATGACTTCGCTCCTTCTCGACACATGTTCCTTAAAAATAAAGCATTTAGGATTCATTATTGGAACCAGATGATACCCAAATTTCTTTAAGGATGTAGTAAAGTAAAAAATGGAAAGTTATTCGATGTATAATTTATTCATTTTGGAGTTTTGGTAGTGGTATAATAGGGGTCCTTTTATAAGTGAGTTTTGAAAGGTGCTTCTGTAAATATTAATTTCCTAAGGTGTGATGTTATCATTTTAAAATGAAAGTGGATAAAATGTGGAAAAAATGTATTGAGATGTGAATACCCTCATACAAAGAATTTATATATAAATTTTCATGATATTTTAAGACATTATAACTTAGTCTCACCATTTTTTCCTTATTTTACCACTATCGTGGTGACTCAATTTTTACCTCAGTAATTTCTTTCTTGGGCCAAAAATGAAATAGATATATTTTCCTAATTTTTACATGTTAATTAAAAAAATTACTTCATTTAATCTAGTTAAATTTCTAACTATGATAAATTATAATTTTAATTGAAAAACAAAATATATATAACAAAATAGATTTTATCGAAAAATAGATTTTAAAACATTAAATCTTCGTAATATTATTTAATAAAAATTACTAATTAAATGTCTGTTAATAATTTTTTATACAATAAATAATATTCAATATTTTAAATAGATTAATTTATTAAGATAAAAACACACAATACTTAATGAAATAATAAATATCATTTTTTGACATTCAAATAATTTTAACCACATCCTAGAAAAATTAATTATTCATCTTATATTAAATATTCTTAATCCATTGGTATTAAAATAATTCTATAAATTTTTTAAATACAAAAAATTACACTTTAGTAATATTATTATTATTATTTAACGCATAAAAAATTATTTTTATAATAAAATATTTTAACTATTTTTTTGATTTATTGTTTATTATTTATGAATTATATTATTTTCAATAACACAACATACCAATTTTATGTATCTAATGACCATTTATCTAATTTCCATATATATAATGGCCATATATCCAATTGTGATATTTCTAATGACCATTTAAATAATGGTCAAATTAAATTCCTTTATATAGCCTTACATATATTACTAAAATTATTAATTCAATTCATTTAATTATATCTCAATATTTATATTATATTAATAAATATTTTCATTATTTCTATATTTTCAATCGAGGTTATGATCTTTATGTAAATCCACAATGATAAACATTTCTTGTACATGGTATTTTAATTTAAAAAATTTTTTATTCAACTTATACTATTCTTAATGATGCTTTATTTTTAATTCTAATAATGTTTTAATGTTTATATTTCATTATAATATTTTATCCCAATAAAATATATCTAGGTTCATTTTTGTTCTATGTTTCATGTGAAAAAATCTATTAAACATAATTTTTAATTAAATGAAAAATACATAATAAAAATGTGGGGTGTTACATTTTGCCCTCTTAAAATTAATTCTCCCTCAAAATGTTATTACTCTTATGAAAAAAATTGGGGTATTTATTTCTCATTACATATTCATGTTCCAATAGTAAATTCTCAAACTTAATATTCCTCCATATAAATTTAACTGGGTGGTGTTCTTATTTCATAGTAATTTATCTCTATGATCCAATATTTCTAATAGTTGTTCCTTATATGAGAGTTCACATTCTAGTTATAATATATTTGAGTTTATACATGTGAAGGGTATGGTATTTACTTCCTCAAAAGTTATACATAGGTAACATCATGCACTTTGGAGAAATTCAGTGAAGTATAAGATGATAAGTTATTGTTCACATATGATCAAGGATTTCAAAGGGGATAGTGCTTCTAGGTCTCCAAAATACATTATTCCAAAATCACATAACCCTTTTCTATGGTGATACTTGGATGAGTACCTTGTCTCTGACTTCAAACTCTATATTTCATTGATTATTATTATCATAGCTCTTCTTTCAACTTTTAGAAATTTTAATATGTCACTGAATGGTTTAAATATTCTCTTACATATCTTGATCAATGTATAGTATCATCAGGTTATTCCCTCAAACACCATCCCAATACTTTTGATTTATACACCACAACCCATATAGGTCCTCATATGGTGAAATTTTAATGATATAATTTAATCTATTATTATATGATAATTATACTATTGGAGGGTGTTGATCCCAATCTCCTTTGAAATTCATTAAACAGGATCTTGAAATATCATTGAGAGTTGAATGGTCCTTTTAGATTGAATGTCAATCTGAGGATGATAATAAGTGTTTAATATCTGTTCTATATCCAATTCTTGTTGAAAACTTTACTAGTACATTGAGATAAACCTTGGATATCAATCCATGAAAATTGATAGTATTTCACCATGTAGTTTTCGCACTTCTTTTAAAAATATTTTTTAAATTTGATCAAGTGATGTATATTATAAAATATAAATTAAATTTTCTTATTTATTAAGGTGATAAATCATAACCCAAATGGTATTATAAACTTTGAAATTCTTAGAAAGATTCATAATGAAATTTTTGGGGATGTTCTCCCTTTTCCTTACTGGTATAGTTTATAGTTTCCTTATGACCTTTAATTTATAACATTCATCCTTTACTTTCTATAATACCAAGAATCGAGATACATACTCTTCAATATCCTTCTTCATATTTTCCCACTAGAAGTGATCCTTGATATCTCTATAAATATTTTTTTCCAATATGGATTGAAAATGATGAGTTATGTGCATCATCCAACATCTCCATAAATTTTTGTATTGATTTAATATATATTCCTTTTCTAAATATTATAATTCCATCATTTTCAAATTTTAAAACCAATATATTCCTTAAATTATTTCGTAGCTCCATATCCTCCATTATTACCTCCTTGATCTTTAAATTGTTGGATGGTTGAGTTTCAATTTGGGAATGTTTGGTTTTCTCCCCTTCCATTGAGATTTCAAAATTTCAAAATTTTCATATCTTTGAGTGTTGGTTCTCTTTATATCCTCATCAAATATAAGTTTGCATGATCCTTTTTTATTAGAGCATTATCCACCTTGTTTTAATTTATGGGTTTGTAACTTATCAAGAACTAATAGACCTTGATCAACTCCAATGATCTCCTTTTGTGAATATTTAACTCATGTGTGTATATATAATTTAATATTTTGTGATCAATATATATTTTAAATTTTTACCATAATGATAATTCCTCCATATGTTCAATGAAAATATTACCACTACTAGATCCAAATTAGTCATTGGGTAATTTTTCTCAAGAATATTTAATTGAAGGGGTGTATAAGCTATCAATGTGTACATCTTCTTGAGGATACCTCATAATCCCTCCTTTAATTCATCACTATATATTAAAAAACATTATACACTACAAGGTAGTTTGAATACATTTTTAATGACCAAACTTACCTTGTTATCCTTGAAATTTTCTTCACATTCATCTTTCTAGAAGAGCATAACTCCCATTTGAGTTAACTTGGTTAGTGTATTTTATAATCAAGAGAAATTTATCAAAAAGAAACTATAATATCCAGTAAATCCATGAGAAATATATATCATCATTATAGTGGTTTATTTTTTTATTCATCAATCACCAATATCATTGAAGGATCTGAAAAATATACCCTCAATTGTCATTACATGACCCAATAATGATACATTTTTCAGGTATAATTCACACCTGAAAAATTAGGTAAACATTTTTTTATTTCTTTATATCTACAACATAATCCTCAAATGATATTCATACTCTTCATTTCTCTTAGAATATATCGTAATATTATCAATAAATACTACCAAAAAACAATTGAGGAAATAACTAAAGACTCTATTCCTTAGAACCATGAATATATTTTTGGAATTTTTGAGTTTTAATGGAATCCCCATGAATTCATAGTTCCCATATCTTGTACAGAAGGTTATCATGGGTACATACTCTCCTTTCACTGTTAATTGATAATATAAAAACCAAAGGTAAATATTTTAGAAGTATTGATACCCACATTACGGATTGAATAATTCATCTATATGTGGTAGTGGATACCTTTTCTTAATCATGATTTTGTTAAGTTTCGGATAATCAATGTTGAGACACACAGATCTAACTTTATTCTTAACAAATAGGATAGGTTGTCCCCTTTTTAAAGCACTTGGGTGTATAGAATCCTTATTCAAATTATCATGGAGTTTCTTATTTAATTCCTCCAATTCTGTTGGGGTGAGCCTATAGAGAGTCTTTGATATATGCATAGAACTTGGTATGAGTTTTATAGAAAACTAAACCTCGTGATTTGTTTTAAGACTATGTAACTCTTCACAAAAAACATAAAAATATTCATTCAAAATTATAATATCATTAATATTTATCCCCCACTATTTGAGCTAAATAACCCTCATGATTGGGTATTAATACCAATATAATGGTTGTGATTTTTATAGGTAGTTCACAATCAACCTTGAATTGATATATTATCATAGGTTGATTCAAGATCCAGATCATTAATATGGGCTATATATATTTAGATCCTATCCATGATCAAAATAAAATCAAATTTCACTAAAGGGAGAATGATAATATTTTTAGGAAACACGCTCCCACAAAATTCTCCCATAGTATAGTTATATACTTTGTATGAAATCATAATACCACCTAGATTTCTCATAGATAATTTAACATCTACCTATTAAGGTGGTGATTTTAATCCCTTAGAATATTTTCTATATATAAAGGAGTAATTACATTCAAAATCAAATAATACATTTATAGTCCTTGACTGGATAATGAGTGTACCTTTCATCACTTTTTTTCCTGACCCACTAAACTATTATCATTTCACAGGATCTCCCATTCTCACTTGGCTTTCGATATTTTTAACATATGTTGTCATCATTAACCTAAGGTTTGGGGAACTTTTAATCATATTGCACATGTTGTTGAGCATGTGTTGATTCAAAAATTTGGGAAATTTATTTTTGGTTATGATGATCACAAATTCCCACATTTATGTTACTGATGAATTTAATTTAAGTGAGTTTTAGGATATTATTATTCATTAGAATATTTATTCTAGAACTATATTAAAGATATAAATCCATGGGGAATATTTGTTAAAGTATTATGAACAAGTTGTCATGTATACTAAAAACATTGATCATACCCTATGTGTTCAAGCATAATGTAAGGAATTAACCCTATGTTTTGAATGGCTCATATACCCTATGCTATTGGGAATGTATGATTATGAAACCCAACATAAGTAAGGAACCCTGTGTTTGATGAAACAAACATATGTTATATCAACCCTACTTTTTTAATAAACTGTATGTTGTCAACCCTATGTTTGGTAATTTTAAATCACATGAAGTAACCCTACGTTTCAATATTCTATGATGGAGTTTTAAATCTATGATATTATCCATGATTTATGCAATGTTCTTGAAAAAGATAATGATAAATTCAAATCTATTTTATGATTGATTCAAATGCCCATATTCAATGGAGTAAATCATTTCTATTTACAAGGGAAGTTACGACTATATTGAATGTTCATGAATTCAAATATTTATGATTTATTGTGTGATATTTATGGATCTGGTTTAACCTGGAGCTTTTCAACGCATTTTATAAATATTTGGATGTTATTTATTGGAATATATATAATATAAATAGGAGATATATATAAGGAGAAAAATGTGTGTCTTCACCTTTAAAGCTACACTTTGAAGACATACATGTTTTGATATATCTGATCTACTAACAACTATTGTTGTTATCATTGAAACTACACTTTATTGTTATATCTTCTTTATCAAGAATGATGAATAATTTTTTATAGATACACTTTGGAGACATATATGTTTATACTTATGTCTGGTGTTTTTTCTATCCATGTTTTAAGAAAGCCTACGTGACATTGAAGACCTATTTGTGGATGTGCATTATTGAATATCTAAATACATATGTCAGTTGTTTCTACACCGATTAAGTTTAACTTTTTTTCTAAATATAATCAATCTCTATTGATTTGTTGGAGTTTTGACTACTTGTACTCAGTTGTGGTTAAGGGCCATCTTCTTGCACTAAGTTGTGGATTTACTATTCCCCATAAATGAACCAAAAGGATTTCTAAATTATTATTTTATGGTGTCAAATTCTTACACTCAATTTTTGTGTTGATGTTATTAGGATAATAGTACCTCTTAGAAAAATCATCAATCTCATATATTTTAGCATTGGTGGAGTGGATTAAGGGATCTTTGTGACCTGAACCACTATACAACGTTTTTTTCATTTCCTATATTTATTTGTACTGATCACTCGTCTTAAAAAATAAAAGGAATGATTTGTTTCAGAAAAAGATATGTGTTATGAATCTATCAATGTTTTTTAAGAAAAAAATTCACCCCACCCCTCTGGTGTATTTTTCTTAATTATAACTATTTTGACCTAACAATTTGTACCAAAGATAGTGCTCTACAGGTATATTTTTTTCTTAAAATTTTATTTTCCCTATCAGATGTCAACAAGTTGTATCATAAGGCTCTATTGAATATTTATTGTCTCTAATAATCATGGGTTAAAGATTAAGAAAATGACATCATGAAATGGATGATCCTTGGGAAGTTATGTCATTGATTTATGCCCCTTATTTTAATGTTAACAATTATAGATGCTGGAAAGATATTATGATACTTTATTTCAAAAATATTGGAATAAGGGTTTATTTAAAGATTTTTAAACCTTATGACATTCCTAAATAGGGTTTGTAAGATTGGAGTAATGATCATGAAAGATAGTATGATCTCAATTCAAAATCCATGAATGTTATTGTGTGTGGTTCAGGATCTGATGAATTCAACCGAGTATCTCAATGCCATACTAAATTTGAGATGTGTCAGACTATTTCTTATTTGGTAGATCCAATTTCACAATTAGATCATGTGTTAAAAGTACTTAGGGTACTACCTTCTAAGTTGAATGGGGTATCTATAGCTATACATCAATCTAAACCAGTAAAGAATTTAGTTATGATAGAATTTATTGGTACTTTATTGATGTATAAAGCTGAGATACATGCTAATGCGGAAAATCATATACAACATGAAGAAGTTTCTCTCAAAACTATAATAGAGTAATCATATGATTCATTTCATCCATATTGGGATAATGAATTATCATATCTTGTTGATATGTTTGAATGTTTGTACAAAAAGAATAAGAAAGGGACTGGAGAAAATAAATGTTGTAAGTGTAATGAAAAAGGTCATACAAAAGAAAATTTTTCCTTTACTAAAAGAAAAAAAATAAATATGATTACAAGATAAGAGAAAATTAATTTATAAAGGCTATCTAGATTAATAATTTTATTTTACATGATGAATATTCTACAGATTCTGAGGCTAAGAATAAAATATAGATGGTATGTCTTATGACTCATACTGATCATGAGTTACAATATTCTTACTCTCAAAATTATAGTTGTGTAAAATTATCTTATGATAAATTAAATAAATATTAATTTATTCTAAAATTAAATATAAATCATTATAAAATATTATAGAAAAATTATAAAATCAAATGATCTCATTTTATTAGATAAAGATAATTTATCAAAATAGATTATCAAGTTAAAGATTAATGTTTCTAAAATTTCCCTTGATATGTATGATATTAAGATTAAAGAATTTTTGGCTGATGTTAATGATTTAAAACAAGCATAAATTATGATGATAAAAGGTGAATAATATTTAAATAAAGTTCTTGAAAAAAATAAAATTCAAAAAGGAAAACTTGGAATAGGAATCAATGGTAAAAGACTAGAAATATTCAAGAATTATTTTGTTCCTGGTTTAAATTGAAAAAATATGTCTACTATTAAATATTTCTATTGTGGTATTAATGGTTATAATTTAAATTATTTCTTCTTTAGAAAACCCTAGATTTTTTGTTCAAAATTTTTTTATTTCTCAAAAGAGTTGGTTAACTTAAATAATATAATTTCTACTCAAAATAAACAAGTTTGGTTTCCTACAAATTTAATTTAAAACACTACTATACCCAAAAGAATATTTATACCAAAAAACACTTTCATTTGATATTTTTTAGGTTTACACCAAAAAGTTGTATCATTAAATATTTAAGTGGTTGATTTATGGGAGTTAACAACTCTAAAGTCATTCATTTTCAAAAAAAACACAGTACTAAAATCACTGATCCATTAAGTATTTAATTTTTATGTATATAATTTTGATGCATTAACTATTTATATTTTCTATTTTTAAACCATTTTGAAGTCTTGTATTTCAATGTTCTTAAAATTACATTTGTTTAGGAAACCTAAACATATTTCTTACAAAAACATGTCCTTTTAAAATATAAAATATGAAATGAGTATTCTGTATTTTTTGGTAAGAAATATGAAATGTCATATTCATGGTTAAAGAAAAAAATGTATCACCTTCTTCTTAAAACTATTTATTTTATCTTTATTCATCTTAAAAATATATTGTTCAAAAGATTTTGGGAAAACAAACATAGAAAGATGAAGCAATCATGTTCTATAATCTCAGATGAAAATATTTTCACAAAAATAGATAAGTTGATCCTTATGATTTGTTAGAATAATAGTCAGTTTCGCATGTTAAATATTCATATGAAAAGACTTATGAAAGAAATAATAAATTCAGATTCATGAATAAATAGAAGTTTATTCATCTCAAATTTATTATAAAAGGCTTCTAGTAAAATTTAGAACCTTAAATGATAAAAAAGTGAATCTATAAGCTGCTTTAGATTCAGCTAAAAACTAATATGAATATTTAAAGAAATAACTGGTATCGAAAATAGTATTTGATTCATTACAAAAGAAATATCAAAATATGAAGGATAGTTCAATCTTATTAGTAGACTTTGAAGTTTTCAAGATAGAAATACTAATTCAAATGGACTTTCTCATAAAAGAAGCTTCTACCAAGCTAGATCTTGATAAGATGAAGTTGTTTCTTATTGAATAGTGTTTTTATTTTTTTACCAAACAACAAAATATGTTCAAAATAGATTATAAGAACTCTCAGGAGTTTTAGCTGCTTTAAACAAAAAAGTTTGAAGTTTGGAAAGTACATATGAACAGTCTACTCCTAAACCCTTCGATTTTATTTTTTGTTAAACATATTGTTTATAAATATATGTTTTTTAGTGAAAATATATGCAATAGGTTGATTCGTGATTTCTTTTTTTTTTCTTATATTATATAAGAATGTACTTAATATTTATTTATTTCATAAATAATTTTACTTCTGAAATTAATAGTATTAGTTTTTATTACTAATGAAAAAAAAATTGTTTGAAACTATTTTAATTCATTGAATATCCTTTATGTTATGGAATAGGGGGGTTTTAAGAAAATAATAATTTTATTCATTAAATAATTTACTGTAATACTTGTGTTTAAAATTTTATATATTTTTATGAAAGAATAAACTTAAGGGGATATAATTTTACTACTCTTATCTTTTTGATGTCACAATTCTAGTTTCTTATTTTTATTTAAGGGGGGAATTTTATAGTTTTAGTGTACTAATTTATTGTCATTGGAATAAATTTGAGATATTTCTTATTAAAATTTATATTCTATTCTAAACTTGGGGGAGAATTTTTATTTGTAAAAAATATTACTAATGAATATTACAAATATAAAGGGGGATAATTTTAAATTATTTTCAAATTTTTAATTATTTTGACATGGGTTTTTTAACATCAAAAAGGGGGAGATTGTTGAGCATGTGTTGATTCAAAAATTTATGTAATTTATTTTTGGTTTTGATGCTCACAGACGCCCACATTTATGTTACTAATGAATTTATTATAAGTGAATTTCAAGATATTATTATTCATTATAAAATTTATTCTAGAATTATATTTAAGACATTGATCCATGGGGAATATTTTTTAAAGTATTATAAACATGTTTTTATGTATTATGGAAACATTGTTCATACCCTGCATGTGTAAGCATAACCTAAGGAATCAACCAAACATTTGGAACAGCGGTATGGATCATATACCCTACGCTATTAGAAAAGTATGGTCAAGAAACCCTACATAAGTAAGGAACCCTTCATTTGGGGAAACAAACATATGGTACATCAACCCTACTTTTTTAATCAATCATATATTATCAACCCTACGTTTGGTGTTTTGTTATCATATGAAGGAACCCTACAATTGAATATTCAACGACGGAGTTATAAATCTATGATATTATTCGTGATTTATGTAATAGTCTCATCATAAATAAATATCGATTAAATTTTTTTTTATTACTGATTCAAAGTCTCGTATTCAATGGATTAAATCATTTCTATTTTCTAAGGAAAGTTAAACCTCTCTTGGTTGTTTATGAATTAAAATATTTATAATTTATTATGCAATATTTTTGGATCTATTTTAACTTGTAAAAGTTCAACCTAATATATAAATATTGGGATTTTCTTCATCATAATATATATAATATACAAAGGAGATATACATAAGGAGGGAAATTGTGTGTCATCTCCTTCAAAACTACAGTTTGGAGACATGCTTATTTTGATCTATCAGATCTACTATCTATTTCTTTTTCTATCATTACTAATGAACTTTATCATTATATCATCTTCAACAAGCATGATGAAACGTTTTCAGGGATACACATTGGAGATATACATGGTTATTCATCTTTCAGGTGTTTTCTCTATCATTTTTTTTTAAGAAATCCTATGCGATATTGAAGATCTATTCAAAAATATGTGTTACTAAAGATCTAAATACATCTATCAATTTTTGCTACAACTATGATTTTTAACCTATTTTCTTAATAGAATAAATCTCTATTGATTTTTTGGAGTTTCAACTACTCGTACTCAGTTGAGGTTAAGTGTTTTTTCTTTCACTAAGGTGTAGATTTACAGTTCCCTGTAAAAGAACCAGAAGGATTTGTAAATTATTATTGTAAGGTATCAATTTCTAGCTCTCAGTTGTTATCTTGAAGGTCTTTGGATAATATTTTCTATTATTGAAATCACCAAGCTCATGGATTTGAGCGTTGGTGGGGTGGACTAAGATATCTTTGTTCCCTGAACCATTACACATCACTGAGTTCATTTCCTTTATTTATTTTCTTTTATCACTCATCTTAAAAGAAAAAAAGGAATGGTTCACTACATAATAAGAGAGGTGTTATGAATCTGTCAAAGTTTTTGAAGAACACAATTCAACCCCCTGGTGTTTTTTGTCTTCATTATAACTATCCCGACCTAACACACACTCCTTCAAACTTTAGAATTGAAGTTTGGGGGGTTCATTCATCTAAGATCACCCTCCATCTATTTCCTTAGTTATCCTATTTATATTTATTTGGAATTCATGTGCTTGATAGAAATATCATACACAATTTATATATTTACCTATTCCATTGATAAAATTCCACCATGCTTCATCCCTTGTTTTTTAGAATGTAGGATGATTAATTTTCTTTTCTATGTGTATTTTATTGTTTGAGTTTCCTCAAAAATAAATTTTTATCTTCTTTTCCCCAAAACTGTGAGAATAATAAGAGTATACAATATATATTTCTACCTTAAGACAGCATCAAACAATTTCTTCCTTGATACCAAACTCACTTATATCAAATTCCTTTTAGAGATATTGTTTAATGGGACAAAAAATTGAATTTTTATTTCTAGGTTAATCATAAAACTATAGGCATGCATTGCTAGTCTTGTGATGTTTTCTTTATTGGTACCAATGGATACATCCCCATTTTTTTATAACTCTAATAATTATATATCTATTTTTATCTGAATAATTCTATGAAAATATTTGGTAAAAAATATTATCCTAAAATCCTCTCATTCCATAGAGTCAAATCCTATCTTTTGTTGGATTCTTAATGAGTCCACCATTGGATAGCTTCACCTTTTGAATGATAAAAAACTGATAAAAAATTCATTATTTAAGAACAAAAGAATAGGAAATATCATTTCTATTGTCTTGATCCATCATAAAATAATAATTGGGTTAGAAGATAGAAAAATAAAGGGTTAAGGTTGTTTATATGAAGTAATTAATGGAGAGTTATTCCTTTCTTTCAATATTGGGAGTTCATCCTCATCTATTTTATTTTTCAAAGCTTGAGAAATTTTTGAGAGCATTATAACAATATTTTTTACTCCATTTCCCAACCCATTTGGTTTTTAATTGAGATTTTCATTACACTCTCCATTGCATTTATTGTTACCTAGATTCATCCAAATTCTGATTATTGAATAAAAACCAAAAAAGGTAATATTAAGAATTATTAATTAAAATAAATAATCATATGATAATTTAAATCAATCCTAAGATTTCCTAAGTTATGAGATATTCATTTTAACCTATGAAATTTTAGGATCAACATCACTTTTGGTTCATCATAAGTTAGTTGAGGAAATATCCCCTTCTTCTTTATAACTAAATCCCTAAAAAACAAATTAAAACATAGTTTCATACCAACTATAATGACCTGAGCATTTTAAATATTTATATATTACATCTTTTCACATGATTTTTATTTATATCTCACAATAAATCAAACCATGGAGCCTAATAGGTTTAATTTTTTGGAGATTATATACGTAAAAAAATTATTATGTATCATTCTTCAACATCTCCCAAAAAAACCTTCAAAAATGATACCCTTTTAGTCATGTCATACATAATACTCTTTTTCATTGCCTAGGGAATATAAACATAAATAAGGGTGATCTTAGATGCTCAGTATGGGTAAAAATAAGAGATATAAGACAAATATTATAATTGAACATAAGATAAGAATTTCAGTAAGAGAATATAATCAAGGTTCATGGTCATAACATAATAAAATCATAACAAATAAAACATATATCATAAATCAGGATTCATAGAATAAGGCTTTAGAATAACATAATACATGAGTAACAAGAGTGTGAAGACATGAGTTGATAATAATGAGATATGAAAACATAACATGGGAAAAATAATGTGGAATAAAAATATACATATAAATAATAACATATTTTAATGATAACACTAAAATAAAATCATATCACAATGGAATTTTCTAACCACCTACCCATAACATAGTATACATGGGCCAACCATTTGTTTCCCATAACCTTTTTTCACTTGGTATAACCACCCATGTACTATCCTAAACTCATGGGATATAAAACAATACCCAATTAATTGGAGGGATATAGTAGACCCACCCATCACATAAGGATAGACCATACATATTTATTCCACATGGACAAGAAAATATTATTAATTCCATCACTTCTTAATTTAGCTGTGAAAAGAAACGAGTATCATAAAAACATCCAAAAAATTATTATATTTCATATAAAGAAAGAATGCGGGTGGTTTCAATATAGACCATCATAAATGAAGCATAAGAAACATTAAATGATAGCTAAATAGATGAAAAACACTTTTATCAAATCATTAAGAAATTTCTTTTGAAAAGAATAATAAATATACTTAGCTTTTGATAACATTTATTTTAAAAGAAAATATATTATAAAAATAGGAATATAAATTACCTTGGAAAATCATAAAAATTAGAAATGAAATTTAATAAATAAAACTAATTAATAAAATAATAAAATTAATTCATATAGAAAATTTTTAAGAATTATATTACTCTCACAATTTTGTAAGAAATGCAAAGTCATTAGAAAATGACTCATACAGATAATGTTAAAAAGATTCATTTGAAACTTTTTTAAAGTAAGTTAAAGTAATTAGAAATTGAACTTAATTATTCATTTAAGTGTATGGAATAAAATTCTTATGAAAATATATAGTCATCAAGGAAAAACATTGCAGATCGAAAATAAGAGTCAAGGTTAGTCCTCATTTACAAGCATTATTTCAGTTGAATTGTGAATAAAAGAGAGGGAAAATGGTAAGAATACATGTAATACCCATTAATAATATAGTGATAATATATATATATATATATATTTGAATAAATAAAATACTATTTCCATAAATAAGGATTTAAATATAGACAATATTGATTTCAAATTGAAATTGGAAAGAATCCTTTACCTTTTCTCTTAACTTCCACAAAATTAAACTAACCTCATTTATAATAAAAATAATAATCTTAATAATTTAATTTAGAACCATATTCATATATTTATTTTTATACACTTCATTTATAATTATTCATTACACATATATTATATTATTTATTTTTATTTTTATCATCAGATGTTAATAATATTGATTATTTCATACATGTTTCGTAATGGAAATGCGGGTCCCATTCTTAAATATGAAATTAAAATTTTCTATATTAATCAAGTCAATTGAATCGTTATTTTCCAATGATTTATATATTCCCATGTTCATTTTATGATAGGTATGGGTATGGTTTGTGAGAATTAAACCCATGAAGAACATGTTTTGAGTAATTTCTTGATAACCATGATTTTTTTATAATGAGAATTCATTTTTATTTCATCTTTATAGAACCATATTCATGAAATATATTAATACTTACTATCATATATTACCATTATTTATGTCTTTATATATATTCCTGGTCAAAATAGTGATGTTTGTATTGAAACATTCATGTAGGTGGTTGAACCAGCCCAAAAAAGTACTTGATATACTAATAAATGATTAATAGTTTATAGTTATATAATAGCAATATAATTTTAAAAAATATATTAATTATGTTAATTTAATATAATTATATTTTAGAAATATATTTATATATACTAGATATGATAATTTAATTGAAAATGTTAGATAAGGACATAGATACTTACTTGATGACTTCACTCCTTCTCGACACGGGTTCCCTTAGAATGAAGGATTTAGGTTTCCTTATTGGAACCTGAAGCTACCCAAAATTGATGAAGTATTTAAGAGACAAAACAAATGGTAGGTATTAAAGAGATAATTTAATTCTTTGAGTGGTTTTAGAGGGTTATAAGAGTGGTACCTTTACAAATGAGTTTTGAGTAGTATTTCTAAAAATATTCATTTTCAAAGTTATAATTCCATCATTTTAAAAAGAAAGTGGATAAAAATTGGAAAAATAATGGATATGGGTGATTAATCCCCTCATACACACAATTTATAAGTAATTTTTCATTATATTTTATGTATTTATCAAATAGATTCACCCTTTTATCTTATTTTACCATTATAGTGGTAGCCCAATTTTTATCTCAGTAACTTTTTTTATGCCCAAAAATGAAATTAACATATATCACTCTTTTTGATTTTTTGATTAAAAATTTGGGCTCTATTTAATTATATTAAATGTTTAAATATGATAAATTAAACTTTGAACTGAAAATATGATATGTATATATATATATATGACTTTTTAAAGATGCAATGTAATTTTATATAAATTACTAATAATTTGAGTGTATAAATTTTTTTTATAAATTAAATTATATTCATTATTTAAAATTGATCAATATATTATAATAAAAAAAACACAATACTTAAAAATGGAACTTTGAAAAATAGAGCTTTTTTAACATTAAAATAATTGTAACAACAACCTATAAAAAAATAATTAATCATATTCAATTTATTTTTGTCAATCCATTAGTATGAAAATAATTCTTTAAATTTTATAAAAATATTAAATAACTCTTTAAGAATAATAATAATATGTGATGAATAAGAAATATTTTTTTATAATAATATATTTTAATTAAATGTTATCTTTTTTTCTTATTTATTATTTTTGAATTATATTATTTAAAATTTCACAACTTACGCATTTGATATATATAACTACCATATATCCAATCACTATACTTACAAAAACCATATATCTAACATCCATATTTCCAATGACCATATATAAAATGGTCACCTTCGATTCCTTTATAAAACCCTACATACATTAAGAAAATAATTCATTTTTTGCATTCCCTTGTCTATTAATATATCTATTATATTTTTAATTCTATGCCTTAATTAATTATTAAAAATCCAAGTTATGATCTTTGTAGTAAACTATAATGATAAATATTTCAGGTTTGTGGTATTTTTATTTACTTAAGGGTTTATTCCACTTTTACTTTTCATAATGATATTTCATATTGTATTATTAGGATGTTTTATTGTGTATATTTCATTTTAATTTTTTATTTCATTAAATGTAGCTTAGTTCATTTTAGTTCATTGTTACCTATGAAACAAGTTATTTGACGCATTATTTATTTAAAGGAAAAATAGATAGTAAAATCATAAGATGTTATAGATAATTTCATTGAACAACCTATATCACTAGAAGAAGATATTCCTATATAATTTATGTGAAGAAATATGGCCTCTAAGAATATCTACTTAAATTTAGGTTGGAATGAAATTTAGTAGGTGCGGTGAGGCTCCTTGACTAGTGGACTATAAACCCTTAGTGAAGAAAAAATGGTTTAGATAACTTTACCATTGGTTATATAGTGTCACCTATGCTTGGAAATCCCTAACCCTTCTTAGATGGGTGTGATATCAATTAAAATTATGAAACTTTTGTTTCATTTCCCAAATATCAAGGATTTATTTTACCTTTTAATTTTTATACATAAGATAAGGAAGATATCAATGAGACTCCTATATCTTTTTAATAAGGTGTTTTAACCACTATTTATGAGCTTAGGTAGGTGAATATGGGTACTAAATAAGACCCATTATTAACACTAAACAATGCCTCCATGAATCTTCATAAACCAAAAGTATATTTATCTTTCTTGAAGAAACATCAGGACATGTTTACATAGAATTACTTATAGACACCTAGGTTAGATCCCTAAGTTCCTAATCATCAACTGGGTTTATCAGAAAATTACAATGGTTATAATTAGAGTGTAAAGAGAATGAATCTAACTCATTATACTAAGGTTGATATGTTGATTAAAGAAAACTTTATATAAGAGGTACAATACCCTATGTGTCTCACCAACAATTTTCTAATTAAGAATAATAGTAATAAAATCATATTTTATAGTGATTTTATGGATTTGAGCTTCCACTTCCCAAAGGATGATTTCTTGGTCTTGATCGCGAATTTTTTGATCAATGTAATAATTGGTTTTCAAGCCATATTATACATGGATAGATATTTAGGGTCAAATAATATTTTAATGGACACTAGATATGAATACTCTATTTCATTTAGGAAACCCAAAGGGGTAATTTTATATCTATTGATTCCCTTTTTCATGAAGAATATAAGAGAAAATTACCAACATATCATGCCTACATATTTATGTACTTTCTAGGGGAATTTGCGAAATTATATGTAGCTGATCTAGTAGTTTAATCCTAGAAGTGTATTTATTATATTTTTTTTAATTGAGGCATTATTCAATAAGTGATTCCAATATATCATGAAAATGATTATGCTAAAATTCACCTTCAAGGTGACGTCTGGAAAATTTCCCAATTTTATGGTCTGTTATCATGTCAATGAAGTCAAAAATAAGAAAACATCAAAAATATTTGATATTACCCACATAAAAACCTAGGGAAGTTGAGAGAAATCTAGGTATTACACACCTACATCAATAATATTATTATAAAACTTAATTCCAAATATTTTACTTTTACCATACTGATGATGAAAAATTAACTTATTAGTGGGATAAACATATTTATAAGGCCTCATTTGACCATAGTCAATATCTTCTATGCCATCTGGTATTTATTTCACTCATATAGGGAAATCCCAGTAAGCTCTATATGGAAACCATAGAGTATTTTATTAGGGTTCTCATTTCCTAAATGAGTGATGGAATAAAAAAATATCCTCTACAATCTTATTAGAAAAATGTTGGAATATGAGACCTAATAAACTGAATTAAATAAGAGATACCATGAATTGATCATTGTAGTGTATAAGATTTGACATTATCTACAGTATCATGATGTCCACCTAATTTATTTCATAGATATTTCAAGTATATTTTCCATCATTATTTATTTACAAGATGATTAACAAGATTGGTTTTTATCCTATAGAAATTAGACATCAACTTTGTATACCTATATGGAATCAAGGTACATGTACTAAAAAATCATATAAAACCCTACCCTAGGGGAATCACAACTTTACAATGAACTCCTTGGTGAAGAATGCTTCTCTATTTAAGAAATTTTTAAGCATGAAAAATGAATTTTGATAGCTCCTCTCAAAGTATGATTGGGAAAATAATGGAGGATTTAAAACTTATCCTGGTTCGCTTGGGGATTGTGTTCAATTACCTAAAAAAACATTATATCCCCATTATTTTATTCTCTAAGAATAGTGTGCCAAAAATGAGGGGAAATATCAATCCCTCTTCTAAGATTTTTAAATGGCACTTTCGACACTTATTAGACCATTAGTCATTAATGGAGACTCATATCTGGTAATAAAACAAGTTAACAAAGTATATTTCATTAATAAAAAAAGTTCTAATACCACTCCTTGATTATGTACAAAAGTTGATGCAATAGTTTTCTATATATCTTGGGTTTCCCTATATTGTTTAGTCATAGAATGATCATGTGGATGCATTATAAAATATAGAGACTACCTTATATGAACAAGATATAAATGAAATAGTGATTTTTTAACCCAATAAGGTGTTATACCCATTTATCTATAACAATATGCATAATATAAAGGAATCTAATTCTACCTTAAGTAAAATAAATTCCTCACCCTGATTTACTAACACAAAATTTGGTTAGATTTCTCCTAAAAATGAGTTTCCTCAAGATGGGACCCTCCTGTAAGATCATGCTAGGAAGGAACTAGTCTATTAGCAGGTTTCCAATTTTTCCCTTTATGATGTTCTAAATTCACAAAAGTAGTCTATGAATGAGTCGTTGATGGGGTACTTCTCAAATTCATTGAGGGGTGAGAGACCTTTATTTTTATGTAGGATTCCATGTTGGATTATATAGTACTCATCTAATATGATACACAAACTTCCACTAAATCATAAGACATGGATATTTATGGCCATAAATAATATATTTTTGCATTTAATTCTCCAAGAATTTCTATTCATGTCATATTTAATTAAACTTCATTCATAAACCACTAGATTTTTTTCACACTTCCAAATACTCCTAGACATTTTGTATTTGGAGGATCTTTGTTATGGGTCTACCCTACTTCCATGGTTAGGAAGTTCATCTTAATCTTTATTGTGAAAGATTTATTATCCAAATGGGATGAATCTATATTCTTAATGGATTTTTGGATAAAGGCTAAAATAATTTTTTTTAATTCCAAAAAAAATTCTAGATTCAGAGTCTCTTATAAAATATTAATGGATAATGGCACAAATTTTTGTTCCTCTTAAGAGAAGAAGTTATACCAAGAGTATAACATTGATTCCAATGACCCATTATGCTATCATTCAATAGTGAATATATAGATACAGATCTTAAATAAGACTCTATCAAATCCTTTATAAAATAGATATGGATATGATTTATTTTCTAATTAAACTCCCATATTTTTTGTGGAATTATCACACCATAACCCATAAATTCATATAGGAGATCTCATTATCACTAATATATGGGATAGAAGAAGTTATATGCATTTATATTTAGTTCCCCTAACTTTTAATATCAATTTGAAACCAATTTTTTTATAATGAATAATAAAAAATATAGCTCAATGGATATGAGTGACTTGATGAGAAAAGGTTATGGAACTGCATATCATTGATGTTCATCAAAATCATATCATGCAATAATTTAACAAGGTCCCCCATTTGAATCTATATAAGTAGAATTTTATTTTTCTTGAGAACACCAATGATACCAAGAAATAATTCCCCAAATCTATATCAAAATGCGAAAGACCTTATATCATACACAAGTTCCACTCTAATTGAGCATATTCCTTGATTACAATAGATGGATAGATTATCACTCATTCCACCAATGTGATTTCTCTTGAAGAAATACATCACCTAGCCTCACGTTATAACACACAAGTTACTTTTCATATGACCCTAAACTATATGGAACTATAGTTCTCCCTGTATGACTTTAAATTACATCACATATAATCCTTTCCTTGACTTCAAATTACATAACATATTTTCCTTGCCATGCGATAATAAACTTCATGACACCAGATCCTTATTACATGATGCTAAACTAGATGAAATAAAGTTCCATACCACATAACCTGTAAACTTCATGAAGATATATGTTTTATATGATCATGTTTCCATACATGATAGTTTTTTCCATGTAAAATTCTTAAAATATGGTTTCCATGTTTATAAGACAAGTCTAAGATAATAAAAAAATCCTCCCAACTCAAGAACTACATGTTGGTTAATTATTATTCTTATAGGCTATATAATGATACCCAACTCACTTATCTTAGGTCTAATCATAGATCTCACCCTCACTAATTCCCACAGTATATCCTAGTGCTTGGCCCTCACCCATTCATGTTAGGTCCTATAATGACCCAAAAATATATGATACCAATTAATTTTTTCCCTTTATATTCAAACCCCGTATAATTGTGTGATTTACACATTCACGTTGTGTCTTTACACAATTAACTCTATGATGAGATAGAAAAAAATTCCTATAATAATGTCTGCATGGATTCATATTTTTATAGGATATATAGAGATGTTCAGGTTATTTGTCCTAGACTCACCAATAAATCCTCATATGCATCCACTTCACTCTAACGTTATCTAAAAACCCACTCATGGTTAGTTCATAGTCGTAGTACTCAATTTACATTTTAAACATTTTCTTCCTAGATGTCATACTATGTACCTTGAGCATTTCAACCACCAAAAACCCTTGATAGCTGGTAATAACTAGTACATTAGATTCAAAAAAGGACATTGATTTTTGTGATGATATATATTCCACATATTTGGACAACCTATAACCAACTAGAGACATGTTTTTTTTCATAGGGATAAGAACCTATAACCCTTTATGTCTTTAGAAAAGTTATAGTTTAATATTTTATTTGAATCTTTTCAATGGTACACCTCAGTATTCTGATCTAATTTTATAGTAATAAAACCATCATTAGAATATAGATGGTGGTTGTTTTAGCCTAGCTATTTTCATTTCATTATTTACCAATTTAGATAATCCTTGTTATAGTTTACAGCATTCAAATCCCCTATCCAAAGGTGTTTAACTACATCTAATTCTCAAAACATCTAGTTAGGTTTCCACACATCCCATCATGGTATCAGCATTATGACCATAAAATGTGTGCAAATTTCCCCAGTGATATTTATACTATTATTAGGCTCTCTATTGAAAAAAAGTTTACCTTACCCTCATCACTATATAGATCACCTCATATTTTGGTCAAATATATAAGACCTTAAACTTTACCCTTGTTTTGGTCAAAGATTTATGGCCATAACATCAGTCCTCTATAGTCTAATGTGAAAGACCTTAAATTGTAAAAAGAAGAGACATAGTATTCTTCAAGTTGAAAACCAATAAAGTTAATCTTTATAAAAATTTGAGTCTTTTCTCAGTGTCCTTGTTCCTTTCATAGGTTGTACAAAATTTAGATCACTTAGAAGAAGAAAAATTGAAAAAAAACTAAATAAGTTGAAAATCAAAAAGGAAATCTTGAGAATAATCTGTTTTTCTACCTACTAGTACTCTCCCTTTCATGGTTTAGGTAAATGTTATCCCTAATAAAAGTTAAACAATGATCATCGAGTCTATGAATCTAGTAAAATATTATAGAACCTTTATGTTCCTCACCCATGTTGGTTTATATGATCTATAAAAAATGGAAGCTGATATAAATTCAGGTTACTTGAACACTTCTTGGAAAAACCCCATCATAATTTAAATTATATTGATTCATTCATTAACTTGAATCAAAATGGACTAACCTTGGAATATGGTGATGGGGGATGTGTTATAAATTTGTAATGCTTATACCCATCAAGTACGTAGAACCCCCAGTTTCAAGTACTTGACCCTTTATTTATGTATTTTAAGTATATATAATGTTCGAGTTGAGATTTGGGTTGTTTGGATGTGTTTTGTCTTGATTTTATGATTTTATAGAGGTTTATAGTTTGAAAATGGTTAGTATAAATAGGAAAACATCTCCAAGAAACCATGAAACTCAAATAGTGGGTATTGGGTAGGTGCATAGTTTAGCAAAACTGTGCACCTACCCATGAGAAACCAAGAAATGATGAATAGAGGGGAATGTCATGATTGCTGCATTGTTTTTCTAATCATTCAAACCAACTATGTGAGGTGTGGTTTGAGTTAGTGGATCATGCATGGTTAGTGCACGATTTTCCTAACCATGCACCCTAACCATTCACTATTAAATTTTAGATCTAAAAATCATGTATCTAATATGATTTACCAATTAAACCAAATTTTTTTCCCTAATTAAGAAAAAACATGAATTCCTCTACCTTTAAAAGCTATATAGACAATTCCTTTTGATCCAGGAGTGATTCCTAGGAAAATATAAGTGTGTTTGTCACGACCCGACCCGTACCGAGGCTCGAGCCGCAACTTCCCTAAGCCCGCCTCCATAGGCCAGGGGCTGGCGACTAGCACCGAAGGCACAATAAACTAGGGGAGGCCTTTGCCTAAGAAACTGTACACACACACGCAGCCAACTCAAAGCAACAGTGCAGTGAAAAGAAAGCAAGGTACAACACTACTACAAAAAGGGTAACCAACATACATGCATCGACCTCTAACCAGTACAAGTAAAGTGCTGAAAAGTAAACTGAATAGTAAAAGGGGAAAAACACGCGCCCATCCAGAAAGGTGCCACAACCCGGCAAAAGGTAAAACAAAGGTAAACCGCTGGTGAGTCTCACACCCAGGAAGTCCCGCTACGTCCACCGAACGCAGCCCAAACTCCTGTGTCCTCTATGCTCCTCCGTAGTCTCGACCGACCTGTCCGTCGTCTTCAAGGGCACACCATGTGTGGGCAAAGCCCAAGAAGGGGTGAGTATAAAAACACTCAGTAGGATGCCCCGAAAGCTCGAGGGAGCAACAAGAGAGGTACTAAAATGGGGAGCAGTAGACAGAGCAGGGAACAGTGTAAGAGTTCAAAAGAGAGAAAGAGATTGCAGCTCAACCCAACAAGAGAAAGGAATCAAACTCATCCAGACGCAAGGAGCTAGAGACGGTGAGAAGACGAACTTCTCGTCAAGTCTTCGCTGCCTATAGCAGGAGAGTAGAATCGTCCAACCAAGAGGAGCTAGACACGGAAAGCATGTGGCATACCCCGCGCGTCTTCGCCCCTCCTAGAAGGAGAGTAACTGAACCCAAGGAGTGGGAACAACAATAGGATTTATATATATGTGCTCAACAAGAAACCCGAATGAGTGGGTAAGGGGATCTCTATCTCCAAGCTCAGCCCAAGAAGAGTCACCAACAGTTCAAAGGATATCCAATAGTGAACCCAAACGTCCTGCATGTCGACCTAGGAGGTACAAGTCAAAGGGGTCCAATCACCGCACCTCGATACTATCCGCTTTGGGTGGCACTGACTCGCCCGCACGGCTTTTAGGTCGCGTCGCAAGGACGCGTCTTGGTGGGGAAAAGCGCCTCTCGTCCTCGCATGTCCTAAGGTCGCGTCAAAACCGTCACATCACCGATGCGTACTACCAAAGATCTTGCTCTGGTACTCATGGAGAAAATGTCACTGACTAGCCTCATAAGAAGGCCTGAGTCTGAAATGCAAATGGATGACCCACTGCCCAGCCCTGCTGGAGGGTAAACCCTAATACATCAGCAGGCGACCCACTGCCCAGCCCTGCTGGAGGGTAGACCCGGAAGAAGTCGACAGGCGACCCACTGCCCAGCCCTGCTGGAGGGTAGACCCGGAATCAGTTGTCAGACGACCCACTACCTAGTCTCTGGTGGAGGGTAGACCCGGAATAAGTCGTCAGGCGACCCACTGCCCAGTCCCTGCTGGAGGGTAGACCCGGAATAAGTCGTCACGCGACCCACTGCCCAGTCCCTGCTAGAGGGTAGACCTGGTAACGGGTCCGATAACTCAGCACTACAACCGACATCACCGGGTGTTACCAACATCGCTACTGTGCGTTGGTTCAGAGTACGTCAAAAGGACCTCCATTCAACACCCTTTCACGTTTCCACATTTAATAAGATCTCAAACGAGGCTCCACATGCCCGAACGGATCACACCATTGCAATCCTCATGGAAAAACACGCGAGATAGACCATTTACTCGCCCGAAACGGTCAACTGGTGAAAAGGGTACTATTCACCGTAGCCAGCCCGGGTGGGACCCACACCACGATCCCGAAAAAGGTCGGGCAACTGCGCCATCATGAATCACTCGGAAAAACACGTCAAAATGACTATTCAATCGCCCTGAACGGACGTCTGATGGAAAAGTCGCAATACGCTGCACACAGCTCAAAAGACGACTCGTGGGGCCCACGCCTCAACTCCGACTTCATCGCCTGAAACCACCCTGGTCAATCTCGTCTCGATGCCAGGGTCACAACGCCGCTGACGGCGCCTAAAACGGACTTCGGATGCAAAAGCCGCAACTCCCCGCGTTATACACAAACGGGACTCCGTGGGGCCCACACCTCGGCCCGAATTTAGGCGGGCAGATTGCGTCATCGCAATCCACTCGGAAAACACTCAGGAACAAGTGCTCATTCACCCCAAACGGATGTCGGGTGAAAAAGTGGCGTTTCACCGTAAAACGTGTGAACTAGGCCCGGTGGGGCCCGCACCTTGTCTCCAACCCGAACGCTTCGAAAAGCATCTCAAAAAATCCACATGAGGACTGGAATCATGTTGCCGCTGACGGCACGTCAATCTGATGTCGTATAGGAGAGTTACGACCGATGCATGATTCCGCAACAATAATAATATTCTTAGTGTTGGGTGTTTCGTGGACCCGAGTTACGAACCAGAATTTATTATTCAGAATTGGACTTGAATCGGCCGTCTTAATGACAGGATCACGTCGCCACTGACGACATGTCAATCAGACATCGCACGTAAGAGTTATAGCGGGTCAAAGATTTAACACTAATATTAAATCTATTATTTCATGAGCGTTTCAGGTACCCGATCTAAAACCCGAAAAAGACATTCAGTATTACACTCATAATTTCCATCTCGATGTCAGGGTTGCACTGCCGGTGAAGGTTAATCGAACGGACATCTCAGTTAAAAGATATATCCGATATACGATTATTTATCCAAAACAATAATAATAATATTTTATATTATTATTAAAAGAAATTATAAATTTCATTTAAAATAATGAGGGGTCACATTTCCCCTGGTCTTCTCTCTTCACACCGAAGTAGCGCCCCACCCATTGATTGCCTCTCTTTTTGTTTTTGTTTTTCTTTTATTATTTTCTCCATTTTGTTCCCCCCTTTTTTTTATTCTCTCTCCAATCACTTCCTTCTTCCACGATACCCATTATTCCCAATCTTCACGCCGCTTCTTCCCCTGCAACCCTAACATCCGCCGGCAAAAACCGGCGCATGCCGCCTCCTCTAATTTGCGCCGCCCTCCTGCTATGCCGGACGACCACATCGCCGGCCTCGCCTCGCGCCCCAGGTCTCGCTCCACCCAACTCGCCAGCCGCGTCGCGCCGCTGTTCACCAGGGGCCACCGGATGCTACCGGAAAAGGGTGTCGCACCACCTTTAGTCGTCGATCGCCGGTCAACGATCGTCATCTCCATCGCATCCCGTTCCGAGAAAATCATATCTCAATCTTACCATGCCAAATCCGACCCCGATCCCTGTTCGAACTTAAATCGCACACCATGGTTCGATTGTACCCGATCTAGATCTTGATTTCACAAAATAACTTCCATTGCGCCAAAGTTTATTTGTGTGTTGAATTATTTTATTAGATCTAAAAGATAATAATAATCGTATGGTTACAGGAAGGAATGTTTACCAGACTTAAACATGGATCAAGAACAAAAGAAATTGACAAATAAACATTTATCATATGTCAATAATTTCAATTTCAAGATAAATAATAATAAATTGATTCAATCAATTGTTTTTCGATCCGTGAATTAATTCATTTAATTCTCATTCATCGTGAATATTCAACCGGGGTAAGGAATTCACAAAGATAAATCCTACCTGGATTGGATCTTTTGTCGAAGAAGAACACGCTCACAAAGATCCGCTGCGTTCGTTGCGCTTCGGAACACCTCGATCCAAAGCTTCGTCCTCATCCGCAGGGAGGAGGATGATATGATGGGAGGTTGGAGGAGGAGAGGAAGAGGTTACTCAAGGGGAAAATGAGGGGAGGAGATGGGAGGAGAGGAAACTTAAATAAAATAAAAATAAACCCTTTAAAATAAAAAAAACTTAACACAAAATTAAATTCGCATTCGAAACCCCCAACGCACTGAAAGTTAGGTCACATCTAGGGTAAAACCCACCTCCTGAGCACAATGGTGGTCTCGGAATTTTAATCTGAAACTCCGTTCGAAAGATATAAAATCTAACGTTCGAAACCACTTAGTTACGAAAACACCCCTGGTGACGTTTTCCACAGAGGGTCCGCGCCCGTGAAACTTACACCCCTCCGAGGGTAAACGGCACGCTCCGAACTAAACGGTGGCCTCGATTTTCTGATCCTAGCTACCGTTTAGGAGTTATTCTAGTTTGAGCTATTAAATGAATATATTAATTTAATTATCCATTTAATACACCGCTAACGAGCGAGGGGTCCGAACGTCCCGCGCCGACTTCTTTTATGTCAAGCCTAGGGTAAACACCGCGTTTCGGACCTAACCGTGGTCTCAGATTTCTGATCTGAAACACCGTTTAGGAGTTATCCCATTTATTTGGCATGCCCAGTGTGAACGCACTGAAAATTTAATTCCGGCCACACCGGGGCTCGGAATCGCACGCCGTCTGAAGGCGCTTCTCTGGAATAATATCAACAATATTCCAAAGTCTTTTATAGCAAAAAACCGGGTTCTTACAGTGTTGGAGGCCCAAATTCATCGTTAAGTATTCATTCTTCATAACTTCCCTTATATATATTCTTATTCCCTCTATTGGAATCATGTGTATAGTTTGTTGGAGATAGATCCATGCTATGTGATGTTAATCTAGGTGGTATATTATTGTTTTTATTGAAGGGAATGAGATCTAAGGATGGATTTAGGAGTTTCAATCTGGATTTCTGAAGTCTTTGTGTCATTAATCATTTTCACCTAAGTTTGAGAGGTGGGTGGATTCACTCTTGACTCCTCTTGATTAGAAATTGAATAATTGATTTAAAATTGATTAAATTTCTTTAAATTGTTGTGAAAATCATGGTGTGATTTGATGGAAATTCTTGTTTGAATTATGGTTTTGGAAATCATGGGAATTGGATGACTTTTTTGGAAACTTTGGTTTATGATTTTAAAATGTCGATTTTTAAATTTTGGTTGGTTGATTCAAGTAAAGTATTTTTTTGAAATGATTTTTTTGAAATTGGTTGACATGATTTGGTTATAATGACTAAGCCTGAGTTAAATGGGATAAATATTGGTCGTGAAGTACCACATCAAATGAATGGAGTATGGAAGTGAAGGTTTATCATCAATGGTAACACCAAGCATGTGCGTGTGTGTTGTGGATGTGTGTGGACCTTGAAAATTATATTCCAAATCACAATTTTAAAAAAATTTAAAGGTTTATTTGATGTATTTATTGAAAAATGTTTTTAAAGTATTGTTTGATTTATTTCCTTGGAAAATATTTTTGGTTGGATATAAAAAGATAAAAATTGATTTAAACTATTTTATATAATGCACGAACAAGTTTTATCCTAGTGGTGTGAGTTTGGATATCATTGGGGAAATCCTACTGAGTTTTATACTCAACCCTTTCTTGGGAACTATGGTGCATTTGTAGATGTTATATATTGAGATACAGGTAAAGGTAAGTTATATCAGTTCTTTAGTGATGTTTCTTAAAACCTTATATTGGTAATATGGAATTGGATCTTGGAGAATATTGCGAGTTTCTGGATGGTGTATTTGGTGTCTTGGTTTTTTTACAATTTTTGTTGGTTTTGTTTTCCAATTTGTTCTCTGATATAGTAGTTGGTTTTTCTTTGGTTGAGTTGTATTTTGTAGTCATTCATCATATTGTAGTATGTTTGGTTTGTCTTGTGGTTTGGTTGTTTTATTGTTAAAGGGAACATTATCCCCCAATATTTTATGAATCCCTTGTAATTTATTTCTAGCCTTTCATGTCTTAGGGATGCCACCTAAGGCTGGCAGCACCTCTCCCTCATCCAAAGCCAATGGGTGAGGTACGGGATGTTACGAATGGTATCAGCTTGTTCAATCCATGATATGGGATTCATTCCAGACTGTATCTTAGAATGGTTGCAAGGATTGGTATTTTCATAACTGAAATATAGACCAGAAAAAGGAATACTAACTTATTTATACTGAACAAAAATTAACTATGGAGTTTAGGTAAATGAGTGTTTTGCGACACTTATAAGAGTTATATCCTCAGTGTTATGGGTTTAGATGACGAGAAGAGAATGATATGCATTGATAGAAACGACTTCCCTCTAGGAGTGAATAATTCATTTTCAGTAATAATTTATGATTTGGTGAAAAAAATATTGATTTTTGAAAAATCATTAAAAATGGTTTAATTTTCAAAATGAATTATGGAATTTTCAAAAATGGTTTGAAAGAGGAAATTATTGAATTTTGAAAATACTTGATGTGATATGTTTAATGTGGTAAATTTGAAATTTATAGGCCTTCAATTTCTAGAGAGTGAGACTAAATGTCATTTTCTTTTGGTTATACCAAATGAAACTGGGTTGACGTCATATGAACCAACTGGAATAGGATACTGAGAATACAGTTTCACCTGAGCCACAAGTGAACCAATAATTAGTTTATAGTAATTTTTTGGATTTTTAGGTCATGGATTTAGATAAGAAAATGGATAAACCAAAGAAATTGGATCATATTATTCTGCTCTAAAAGCAAAATCCACCCATCTTTTGGGGTGATTCAGAAGCAGTTTAAGAAGAAGTGTTTCTAAATAGGATAAATTGAATCGTTAATTTCCTTGGCACACCAGCAGAGATGAAGGTAAAATTGGAAACATATATACTAGAATATCTTTCACATGAATGGTGGGATTTATAAATTTAGGATTAATCATACCAAGGCATGACACAGGAAAATTTTGAATAATTTTTAAATAAACAATTAAATCCTCATGCTTTTCAGATTACAAGAAAAACAAACTTCTTTTGTTTGAATCAAGAGAACCTCACAGTGACAGATGACATGGATAAATTCATTAATTTAGTCCTCTTTTCATCCGAAGTTTCTGCAAGTGCATCCATGAAGGCACATATTTTTGAATCAGGGTTGAAGCTATAGATTTGCTCAAATATTTTCATGATTTTAATATAAAATTATATAGAGATGGTAAATAGAGAAATGGTGGAAGAAAGAGACCTCTTAGGAAATATGGGTGGAGGAAGAATTTGGATACTTATGGGAATTGGTGGGAACTCTAATGATGGGAATAAGCAGAAGAGGAACCCCTATTTCCAAGGTGGTGGTATGACTTAGAATTAGATGCCAGTATAAATGAATATTTCTTCTAAAACAAATGGTAAACCCAGTTGTTTCCAATGTGGTTCCCTCGATCACATGAAGCAATATTTTATGGAACCACCTAGAGTATGTCATAATTGAAACCAGATGGGAAATCTTCAATAGTATTATCATGGTTCTCTAAGGTTGGTTACTAGCAATACATCTCATGATTCTCAAGAATCACATGCTTCGATGGTATGTGTGTAATAGAATAACTCTTGTCAGAAGAACTGAACAATCCATGGTGATTATAGGAATACCATGACTCCTCAACCAGTATAATATCCAAAAAGTAACAAAGAGTAAAGTGCACAAATTAAGACATTATATGGATCTTAGAAGTGATCAGGGGTGATCAATTAGGACCTTCGACAATGATGGGTTCAATTATTTTGAATTCTACCCTTATGCAATTCTTGTTTGATATGAGTCCATCCCATTCATTTGTTTCTTCTTGTGTTGTTTATCTTTTGGTTTTTCATGTTTAGATGATGCCTTCTATTTTGAAATGTAAAACTTCCCTTTTCCAAAGAAAATGTCAAGCAATTATGTAAAAATCACGTTCTATAACTATATTTGGGCATGATTTCTTTGGTATTTATTTATGCTTGAGATGGATGTCTATGACTTAATCCTATGTATGGATTGTTTAACAATGTTCAAATCACATCAACTGTTATACTGAAAGGGTTCGTTTTACAACTAATGATGGCATCAAGAATATATTTAGAGGATATTGAAATGGGAAGGCAAGTGGTGTCGTAATGTTGGCACAAGTGGTTGGAACTATCTCATACCAGTTAGCAGTATTGAACTTGGCATAAATATATGGTATCGAGAATAAAGATTTTACAACTATAGGGGATTAGTTCCTTGATGTTTTTTCTAAAAATTTCTCAGGGTTGACACCCAAAAGAGAAGTGGAGTGTACGATTGATCTTTTACTAGGGACCAATCCTATGTCACTTCAATATTATCATATAGCACCAATAGAATTAATAGAAATAAAATTACAGCTAGATGAAATGGAAAGAAAAGTTTTCATTCTTCCTAGTATGTCTCTGTGGGCACAACTGGTTTTGTTCATAAAAAATGTGTATGGAAATCTTAGTCTTTATATAGATTATCATAAGCTTAACCAAGTTACGATAAAGAATCAGTATCCTCTTTCATGCATTGATGATATGTTTGATAAATTTATGGGTTCTCAGTGTTTCTTTAAAATTAAATTCCATTCAGGATATCACCTATTGCGGGTTCAAAAGGAGAATATTCTGAAGTCAGCTATCAAGAGTAGATATGGCCATTACGAGTATGTGGTTATGCCTTTCGGTCTTACAAATGCACTAAATATCATTATGGAATTAATGAATCAAATATTGAAATGGTATCTTAATTATTTTATGGAGGTGTTTTTTGATGACATATTGGTGTATTCCAGGACAAAGGCTGATCATGAGAAATACTTTGTAATAGTATGGGGTATCTTGTGGGATCATCGTATATATGGAAATATTTAAAAGATTTTTTTAGATACAAGAGATATATTTCATTGGAAATGAAATCTCTAAAAAATGTGTTTCTTTGGATCTAAAAAAGATATAGGTTGTGATCTTTTGGGAACCACCAAATAATGGCTTTAAGATACATAGTTTCCTTGGCCAGGCTAATTATTACTGATGTTTTGTTCATGAATTTTCCTAAATGCCTTCACAACTAACATCTTTGATGAGGAAAAGCATTACTTTACAATGGAACAAGGAATTTCATAAGTCTTTTCAATAGAATAAGGTTATACTTACATCAGAACCAAATTTTGATATTACCAGAATTAGTACAAGGTTATGTGGTGTATTTTGATGCATTGGGATTTAGGTTGGGATTTATTATCCTGAAGGGAGGTCATGTTGTTTCTTATGGCTCATGTAGTTATATTTTCATGAAAAGAACAACCCATCACAAGATTTAGAGTTCATTATGGAAGGTTTTTCTTTGAATATTTATCGTCATTACCTATTCAGTGAGAAATTTATGGTGTTTATGGATCGTAAGATCTTGAAACACATTTTCTAAAAAAGAGATTTGATTCTGAGAAAAAAAAGATGGGTGGAGTGCCTTAAAAATTTTGAATTTGACTTAATGTATACACTAGGTAAAGGGAACTCTGTGGTGGAATCATTAAGAAGAAATTAATATAGTCAGTTGGTGAAAGAGGCTTCAAATTAATGGAAGCTAATGTTGATGATAGTTGGCATACACATGTATTTTTAATACCATAGTAGTGTGGAATTTTTCTTTCTAATTTATTTTCATTTTAATTTGGTTTAGGAGGTTAAATAGGCATAGAAATTTGATTCAAAATGTGTTTCTATGAGGTCAAAACACAATAGTTGGGATACCATTAAGGGATATATGTTTGGCAGAAGATTAGATTTGTGGTTTCAATATTGGATGGTTGTACCTTTTTATTTTTAAGAATAACTCATTCTTGCTTCCCACTATTCAATGTGTGTTTTTCATCTTGGAATAAAAAAGATGTATGTATCATATAAATTATAATTTTGTTGGGATATCATGAAAATAAAGGTGGCTGAGTTTTTTTTGAGATTCCTTACCTCTCAGTATGTTAAGGTAGAGAACCAGTGTCCATTGGGAACGTTGTAGTATTTACCAATTCTAGTATGAAAATGGGAGACAATATATATAGATTTTGTAATAGGTCTTCCAAGAACATTTTGAAAACATGATATCATATGGGTGATAGTGGATTGGCTCAAAAAGTCATCCCTATTTAAGAATCAAATATTGTGGAAGACTTTTTAAAATTCTATATCCGAGAAGTGGTAAAAAGGCATGGGATTCCATTTTCGATAGTATTAGGCCGATATCTAAGATTTATATATCATTTTTGGAAATCCTTAGAGAAATCCATTAGGAATTAGTTGTTTATGAGTATGGTGTATCATCCTTGAAAGGATGAACAATTATAAAGGATGATAAATTTTTTTGAGGACATGATTAGTGATTAGGTAATGTCTTTTAGTGCCTCACCGAAGGCTAAAATACCATTAGTGGAGCTCTCATATAAAAATTGTTATCAAGAATCGATACATATGGAACCTTTTAAAGAATTATATATGATTTCTTGTCATTGTCTACTTTGTTGGGTGGAAATAGGTGAGACTTCACTGGCAGGACTAAGCCTTGTGCAAGAGACAATAGAGAAGATTCAGTTGATCAGAAAGAGGATGAAGATCGAACAAATTTGTAAAATATCTTATGTGGATCATCGTCAACAATCATTTTTATTTGAGGTGAGTGTTCATGTGTTCTTTATAATCTCACCAAGGTTTGGGAATCATCATTTTGGTAAGCATATCAGGTTATATCCTCGTTAAATATTCCCTTTTGAGATAATTGAATAGGTTTTTAAGGTGGAATATTAGTTGGAATTTCCACCAAGGTTCAATTTAATGCATAATTTATTTCATGTATCACAATTAAAGAAGTATCAACCTGACCCTAGATACATGATTCGATGTGATTACATTGACCTAGAGCTAGATGCTACATTGGTTCATGTGATATTGTAGATTGTGGATGGGAAAGAGAATGTATTGCATGGGGAAAGAAGTGGTCTAGTGAGGGTTTTATAGAAACATGGTTGGATTCAGAAATAAATGTGGTAGTTTGAGAAGGAAATGGAAGAGAAATGGCTAGAACTCTTTCAGGTAAATGGTGGTTTTCTACAATCTAGGGATGGAAAGACCAATGTTGGGGAAAATTTATCACCCCTAGTTTTAAGTACATGAAATTTTATGTATGTATTTTAAGTTTATATAATTTTCAAATTTTGTTTCAGGAGGTTTAGAGGTACGTTTTTTCATGTTTTTTAGGTTTTTCTAGAGGTGCACAGTTTGATCATGGTTAGTAGAAATTGTGAAACACCTCTAATAAACCGTGCAGCTAAAAAATGGGAACTAGGTAGTCTCATGATTAGGTGCATGGTTTTTCCAAACCATGTGGCTACCCAGTAGAAATCATGAAATGATGAAAATAGGGGAATATCAGGGCTGACACATGGTTTATCTAATCATGTGATCAAATTGTACAAGCTGTGGTTTGAGGTAATGGATCATGCATGGTTAGCACACACTTTTCCTAACCATGAACCCTTAAATTTTATATCTAAAAAAATGGTTCTAATTTTTTTAACCTCTTAAACTACTTTCCTTTTCCTAATTAGGCCATAACATGAATTCCACTTCCTCCCAATGTTGTGGGGATAATTCCTTTTGATCCAGAAGTGATTCCTAGTAATATTTAGGTGTGTTGGAGTCCTAGATTCATCAATAAGTGCTCATTATTCATCATTTCCTTATATCTATTCTTATTATCTCTCTTAGAGTTATGGATCTTGTTTCTTAGAAATATATCCATGTTGTGTGATGTTAATATTGATAGGATATTATGGTTTTTACTAAAGTTAATTACATCTAAGGTTAGATTTAGGTGATTCAAGCCTGGTTTTTTTAATTTTTTCTATCATTTAATATTTTTACCTAAGTTTGGGAGGTAGGTAGCTTCTCCATTAACTCCTATAGATTATAACCTAAAGGTTTCATTTCCAATTGATTAAATTTCTTGATATTTTTGTGGAAATCATGGTGTGATTTGATGGAAATTCTAATTTGAATTATTATTCTAGAAATCATGGGAATTGAATGACTTTTTGAGAAAACCATTGTGTATAATTTTAAAAAGGAGATTTTAAAATTATGGTTTGTTGGTGAAAGTAAAGTATTTATTGAAATGATTTCTTGAAATGGGTTAGCAAGATTTGGTCATAATGGTAGGGAGTTAGTTGAATGGGATGAATATTGGTTGTAAAGCACCACCATCAAAGGGATGGAGTGTGGACATGAAGTTCCATCACAAATAGTAACACCAATCTTGTGTGTGTGTGTTGTGGATGTGTGTGTATGTAAAAAATTATATTCCAAATCACAAATTGAAAAGTGGTTAAAGGCTTATTTTATGTATTCCTTGAAAAATGGTTTTAAAGTCTTATTTGATTATTTTCCTCGGAAAACTATTTTGGTTGGATATAAACTGCTTTAAATTGATTTTAAACTATTTTATATAATTTTTTTGACAAGTTTTATCCCAGTGGAATGAGTTGGGAAGTCATTATGGAAATCCTAATGAGTTTTATAATCACCCCCTTCTTGTGAACTATAGTTCATTTATAGATGTTATATATCGAGACACACATAAAGGAAATGTATCTCAGTTATTTAGTGATGTTTCTCGATACCTTGGGTTAGGCATGTGGACTTCGATCTTAGAGAAAATTGGGAGTTTTTAGTCAGTTTCTTCGGTGTCTTGGTGGTCTTTAATTTTTGGTTGGTTTTAATTTCTACTTTGTACTCTAATATAATAGTTTGTTTGTCTTCTATTGAGTTATATTTTTTACTCATACATCATATAGTAGTATGTTTGGTTTTTCTTGTGGTTTAGTTGTTTTATATTTAAATTAAGAATCGTCCATTAATTTTTTAAGAAGTCATAGGAAATTATTTCCAACCTTTGGTGTCTTGGGGATGTCACCTATGTCAAGTAGCACCTCTGCTTCTTCCCAAGACGATTGGTGATGGGTGGGATGTTACAAAGTAACACAAATATTATAGGAAATAAATCTTCAAAATATTTTATCTAACCAAGATAATCACATCTTATGATGACAATAAATTCATTTCTTATCAATATTTCAAATATGTATCCAAACTTGCATACCTTAGAGATGTTTTTTATTCCCTTTTTTATCATTAACTCAAGTATTTTGATATTATAGTTTACCAAAGTAATTTTCATCCAATTTTAAGATATATTTAGTTATTTTGGTCTTACTTTCTTGTGTTTTTCCATAATACAACCACAATGAACTTTAATGCGGATAAAAAATCTAAAGTTATCAATTGTTTGGAAATATACATTTCTCATTAATTCAATAAAAGAGTGAGGTTCTTGTAACAAAAAAATTGAAAAGAATAAATTGTATTGAAATATGATTATATAGAACACTAAATTGACTCTCTAAGTTGGATCATTGATTTCTATGAGACGCTAATGGTGTGGTGTAGTTCAACCAACAATATTTTATTAAACTCTTCATCATCATAACATGACTCTTCCATTGAAACAACATATTTAATTTCTTTATTTCTCTCCTCAGTCAGATTCCATTATATATTCACTTCTTATTGGTTGTTATTTTTTGAAAAATACACTCTACTAGAGATTTTTCTTCAAAAATTTGGCATTGTTACTCTACCAATGCTACTATATGTTAGGAGGCTTATTGAAGCATTGAAATCCAAAGTTCCTATGAGTGAATTATATACTCCAATACTAAAATATATAACTAAAGTACCCCATATTTCTCTATTATATTGATTACATTCTTCAAAGTCAGATGAATTGTATGGTAATAAAACCTATCATATCTTAATATTGTAAACAAAATTAGAGATGGTGTAGTTGACCCCCAATAATTTTGAGAGTATTTTTAGTGTTCAACCAAAAAATTATCTTATAAAAACACAATAATAAAGTCTATTGGAATATTATAGACCTTATGTTAGAGTAAAAAAAATAATTATAATTGTAAGTTAATTTGGGACCAAATCCCTTAGAGTGCACTTCACTTAAACACCCC
The DNA here is from genome assembly GCA_963277665.1 of Viscum album. NCBI lineage: Eukaryota > Viridiplantae > Streptophyta > Magnoliopsida > Santalales > Viscaceae > Viscum > Viscum album. The sequence goes on along the minus strand of OY728152.1, from coordinate 46,908,702 downwards.
CAAATCATGCAGGAACCTGGGAAGTCATTACACCAGTAACTTCCAATGACTATGAAATCAAAATAGTGGAATATTTAAAATATATTATTTACATTTGTAATATCTCAATTGACATTAAAATCATGTTTCAATTGATAATTATGGAATTTAAATAATAGTATCACTGATAATTACATTCCATTATTGAAAGACCAATGTTTTCCCCATCATCATATCATCAGTCGGTGTGAGTGCATGATCTTATTAATTTAATCCTAATAGAGTACTTCTATGATCCACATCTCACCCATGAAATATGGAACCCATTAGTAGTATTATATACCCAGATCCTTCAACTTTCTCTTGTGTGTTCTCATTAGTTTCAAGTAGGAATTATCATATAAAAGACAATTTACATTGGTTAATATAATCAATAAAAGGTTTAAATGACAACCACCAATTGATTAAGTGGAATATTCTATAAACATTCACTATATAAAGTGATGAACAATTTTTAATGTTCAAAAAGATCATCATGTTATTCTAATACATCATCTTCTAAGAATAGTTTGGTTTTTATATCAGCTAAGACATAAAAATGTCGGCTTGATTTTATCCTTTCCTTGACATCATCATCAATCTTCATTCTTGATGGATCCTCTCAAAGTGAATGAGAATTTTTCTCTTAAATAGTTGGAAAAACCAATCTCAGTTGGCTTCCCCCAATATCTATAAAACTTAAAATGTCAGCAAAAGAATCCAAATAAATTTAGAAGGTTATGAAATTCCATGTTTTAATTATCATTCTTGAACACTTGCATAGTTCAATTTTTTTCCCACTTCTCCTAACTGATCTACTCCTCAAAACGTTCTATGTTTATAAATTCTTATAATGGTACCAAAAATTACTTCAAAGGGTTTGAAGTTTTGTAACTTATTTATGACATATGAGTAGGTATGGGGCACCCATTGACCCAATAAATCATGTCAATAAAGGACACAATCAGAGTTCCCATGTTGATTACTTTGGGGAATTGATGTATGATCAATACCTCTCTGATTCCTATGAATAATGAAAGGATATTTCTTTAATAGTGTTAGTAAAATCATTTGAATCATGATTGAGGTCAACATTATCCATGAAATGGAATATTTTTATTAGCCTATTATTTGTAATTAGTATCACTTTATTTTATAGAAACTTCCTCATCACCTCTATCTATATCATTTTCATCATTATCACTATTGGAATCAAGGATCATAATTTTGAGTACTCTATTTGAATAAAAAAAATTTCCCTTGATTTCATGAATTAGGGACCTAAACTCCTTGATATATGATTCGAACTCTTTAGGTTATTACTCATAGGTAAGGTTAAATGGTGTGATTTTTTATCCAACCATTATGAAAAGGATCTCATCAACTCATAGAGAATCTTAAATTTTCTTTATAGATGGTCCACTCCTCCAATAATCCCACTCCCTCTAGGTTTCTAAAAACAGATCATCAATAAGGATGGTGGGTGGAGGATATAATTCAATTGTGAAGGGTGATGGATCAAGATTTTTTAACCACTTTACAGACATCTGGACAACTTGGTATTTCCTCTATGTAAGCAACATACATAATCTCCCATATGCTAAAAATTACCAGTCATCTATACCTTCTACTATTGGTATTCCTTTGACTTTACCCACTAAGTTTTCTAATATTTAATTAATGTATGATCTAATATAGTTTAATAAATATTCAATTAATATCCTGATATAAGACACATTTATGTGAAAGGTTACCCACACATTTGTGACCTCTAATGTGAGAATAAACCAAAAGTGATGCATGACCTTGGAATTTCAATTAGTATATAAAATAGAGGGTATAGTTTGACCTATATTTCATTCACACCAGAATTGATGATGAAATCTAAAAGGCATATGGGCTTCTCAAATGCTATCTTTGTTGCTTCTTATGGCTATAAAATCCTTAAATACTGCAATGAGAAAATATATTTTCTCATACATGTTAGTCACATTATCAAAAATGGATCTAGTAAAATACTGATATAGAGTGAATAGAAATAAGTTATATATATTCATCATATTTTCTACATCTTATTTTCTTATTGATATTGGTTTAACAATAGATTTGTTTTTGAAGATATGTCTTAGTATAGGAATTGGGAAAATATTTTTATTGATAAGCTCATATCCCACTAATTGTGCTTATATCCAACCATACATAACATAAAAGTGGCTGATAGTTTGGAATGAGGACTTCCCCCAATTGATGTTTCGAAGATTTTAGTATAACATGGCCAATATCAACATAACTATGTTTATTTATTTTCTGTTTTCTAACTATATATCCATAATAAAGATGTCAAACCTTGCTTTATGTTATAGATCACACACCAAATAAAGGTATCCACTCAAGAAAATCCTAAATAATATTGTCAAAAAACCAATGGATTCATTCTAGGGAAGTTCTAGACCCTACTCATTATACTGTACCTCTTCAAAATTTGGTAAATATACACCTAAAGATCCATAAGTTTTGTAGGATGGACAACTTCATGGACACCTTATCATTATCTCTCAATAACTAGACTTGATGAAAATATCATCCTAAGTAAAAAAAATGGATATCAACATGTTGATTATGTTTCTTCTCAACAATGTCCCTCTCCAATTATATTATCTCCCTCACAAGCATGGGAGTCCACTGCATGTAATCACATGTAAAAGAGGCAGAAAGAAACCTATCATACATCTCCTCCAATATTAAAATTCCATTTATCTATAAAAATACCAAAATTGGATTCCGACCTCTCCATGCATCAAGTGGAATATATTGGTGTCCATGCTCAACCTTCTAATTAGGTCAGGAATTATTTTCATATTGTGGTGAAAAATGACTATGATTTCCAAAGTGGTTTAAATATTACTATTACCGTGAACTCCCCATTGAATGTAGCAATGATTTAGGGGGCCATGTTAGTCCCCCAAAAATATATTATGAAACTGTCTCCAAGGTGAAGTTATCGGTTTAAGTATATATGAATCTATATTTCTATAATATGGGTCCCCTATTTAAGATTTAGGGTGAATATAATATGGGTCCCCTATTTAATATTTAGGGTGAATATCTAATTACATTCCCATATTCATGAAAATTTTACTTAAAGGAGTACCCACCCACATACATGTTGGATCAAGAAAGTTTTTGGTGGTTGTCAATCTAATTTACTAGTTGGTTATCACCGAGTCGTGATAAGGGTATGGGTACATCGACTAGAAATCTAAACCCATAAATTCCGAGCCTTTTTAATATTAGAAAATTACTGAAATTATCTCACATATGCTCTGAGAGAAATATAATTCTCAAGTGAATATTATGTAATTAGTTATCATCAATATTGTTGAATATTTTCATCTATCTCACAGTATACAAATTAGTAGCATGTTCCATATCCATTTATACAAAATAATGAATTGATAAACATGAAGTTAAGGCCAATTCAAAAAAAATATGAAATATAGGTGACTTTGATTTTTTTTGAAAAGCATGGGATTCAACATTAAAACTTATTTGAAGGGTAGACCACATAAGTTCCCTAAGGTTGAATAATTCTCACTTAAATATTTCACAATGGAAATAAGGCCACATAATTTGTACATGATTTTATAGAAGGCCCTAAGAACTTAATTTTTGGGGAATCTTTATATAGTAATGCAGATAATTTTCTATATGGGTAGATAAAAACTACATGAATTTTCTAACTAATCATAATGTGATAAAACGGGGTGCCTACCACCCTATATATATAGGTATGTGTGGATTAGCTACTTATTATTTATGTTGAATGCATATATCTTATGTCGAATGAACTATATTTACTCATAATTTGATATTTTTTATTATAAATTGATCTAATTTATATGGAGTAATTTCTTATCATAAGAAAAAATTATAAACATTTTTCACCGAGGATTGGAAGATTATCAGATGAAAGTATACTCCACCTTCTAAAAAATGGGATATAGGGAAAAAAATTGTTATACTATATAAGAATCATGTGGAATACACATCATTTACTATGGTATAACAATATCTCATTTCATCCATGTAAATAATAAGGGAATAAATCTTCATTTTCTATAGTGTGATTGGATTCCTTTTCACTAGTGTTAATCTTATGCAGAAGATGAATTGATTACATATAGCTTCAATTTTTCCTTTTATTGTGGTCATTATTTGTAGAGGTGTATAAGAACTTCCTCATGGGAACCATACTTCTTTTGAATATCCACATCTTGTGTGACTTTCTGGTGTCACTAGTGCATCCATGATTTTTCGCATCAGTGTTTTTTTTGCTTTTTTACATTGTTTATTAGGCGCCGTTATTGAAGGTGACATTGTAAATAAAATCAATGTTGGTTAATTAAAATCATCATTTTAAGTTAATTTATATTGTGGTTTTTTATATCAGTTATCTAATAACCAACATGGAAACCCCATTTTTAACATCATTTATTATATAACCAACATGAAAAGAAAATTACCCTTCATTTTTCACATTGGTTATCCAATAACTAACATGAAAAACATTTTATCATGTCGGTTTTTTAAAATAACTGATGTGATTAAAAAATTCACATCATTTATTGGATAACAGATGTGAAAAATGTAGGGTATTTTGTTTTTCATGTCAATTATCCAAAATTGAATGTGAAAAAAAATTAAAAATAAAATAAAATGACTCATCCTCACCATAGTAGAAAAAATAAAAACACCTGTAGAAAAGGTAACAGAAAAACCAGAAAACATACAATAAAACACACTTACAATTGAACTTTAAAATTTACAATATATATTACAAATAAAATAAAAATCAATCAAAACTGAAAACTGATTTCCCCATTCAATTTTTAAATGTCTCAACTCATGTGCACTATATTTACATGGGTCATCAAAATTATAAATATAATAAATAATATATTTAACTTTTATTTTCAATAAATCAAATGAAATATTAAGGAAAACATTATGAATAAATTTAACCTTATGGAACTTTGTAATTGTCCCAGTTGAAATTATTGAATACATAAATCTTAAAACATAAAATCCAAATTCTTCTAAAACTTCTTGTTGATCAAAATTATATTCCAAAAAAAATTAATTCAAAATAACATTTTTAAGTAATATATCCAAAATTTAGTAATCGTTAATGAAAATTTAACTTAGCTTGTACAAATTTGATCATGGCACTCTACTTTATTGTCATCTCTCTAAAGAAATTACATTCCCTATTTGAAAATAATATGAATAAAATAAATTATTGTCATTATAATATAAAAAATCATTAAAATATTAAAACCTACATGTTCAATATATTCTTAAAATTTTATCTCACTTCATTATGGATAGAGTATAGACAGTAGAGTGTCTTATCTATTGAAAAAAAACTCCCAAAATCCAATGACCACTGATATTTAAGAAACTTTAATGTGATTTGTTATTATGTTAAGATATATATAACATTGTTTGATAAAAAAGCTTCATACTCTTGAAGATATAAAAACATCCATCATTGTATAATTGCATTCTTCTGAAAATTTTTAGCAATATAAAATGTTCTTTCTGCAAAAATCATTTTACTAGATATAGGTGAAATAAACTATGGGTCCATAGATCCATATAAATTTTTTTCATGCTCTACACACATTTTATAAATATACCTACTAAAAAAAATAGTTATAAATTTTTTATAAATTAAACAAATGGAAAAAATTGTTAATTGACATACATGGAAAAAATTTATATCATGTCAATGCCCAACTAATCTCCAGATACAAGATCCATTATATCTCTTTTCAAAATCACCATAGACATTGGATTCCCACAAATAGTATCTTTAATTGGAATCTCATATACATCCAATAACAAATTTGAATATGTTGACAATCTACCAAAAGTAGTAAAATATGTAACTGAAGTCGTAACACTTTGTATTTTTTGTTGTCTATATAGTAATTATTTACCTTTAAATTATTCCTATAAAAAATTGGATAAATATATAAAATTTAAAATAATAAAACAAATTTAACATAAAAATTAAATAAATGATAAAATATATACATAACTCTATGGTAATATGTCAAAGAAGTCAAGATGGAAAAACTAAAAAAATGTCCAATACATTTTCCAACTGTACTCACCTCATCTGTAGGATATGGTATTTTTACTGATCTATATATAATATCCTATGCAGTGACCCTGTGATTCTCTATCTCTATCCATTGATGATGAATGGTATCACCGATATAAAATATCATCCCATAGGAAATAATATTTTGGGGATCTTAAACATATAATTCACGGTAACTGGGAAGCTATGGATGAGGGGGTGTAGGGGTAGGATAAGAAGGAGTGGGGTCTATGGACAGAGATGTAAAGTAGTAGGAGTGGGATCTTTTGGTAGATGTAGAGGAGTTAGATCATCATTCTCAAATTGTCTATGCATGTCTGTAAAAATCGACTGTATCGAAGCTCTGATCCTGTCCTCTATCATCACATGAATATCCTGAACTTTAGCTTCTAAAGATTATATATTTTTTATAAATATCCTCCATTAAAGAATCTTTCTAATGTGGAAACACTTTTTTACGAATACACCAGTTGGGTAACCTTGTGTATGACCTGGGTGTTCAGGCTTTCCCAATGTTTAGATAAAATATCCTTTCTACCCTAAGAAATAAAGACCCCCTATGTACTCTTCTCCTCAAGATAATCATGTATGTAATATTTGAAAAAACAATAATGAATCAAAATATATAAAGATTATATTTAACTTAAATAATTAAATAAAGCATCTTACAATCATCACTAATAAAACCCTCAACTCTTATGTAAGATATTGTCCTTTTTTTCTAATCTGATTCCTCTTCCATTTTCCATGTTTAGTAGGGAGGCGCAACCTCTATAGACCCTTCAGAACTAGCTCTCATATTTTGAATTTTTTCTACTATCACTTATTCTTATAATAACGTATACCCTCCTAGAGATAATGTATGAGGGTATATGTTTCTTTATTGGATCACCTAATTAGATCTCCTCAATTTTTTTAAATTAATAATGAACAAAAAAGAAATCATTAACATAGTTGTTAATATAAAAAAACTCTTAAAAGGTAACATTGCACTTAAAGAAAACTGCTCTCATTGTATAATTTCAACAAATTACTTCCATGAATATTCATCTATAAATGGATATATATCGCATGTATTATGATTTTTTATATCCCCAAATATGAATTATGATGTGAGGGATGATTTAAAATCCATCCTATCCTAGAATCCAAGGATAAACACTTCTCCCCGACTCCTCTAATATCATGTATATCATACATCATCTGATAATAAGGGAGAAAACATATAATACTATAAGAATTTAAAGATAAGTAAAATAATAACAAGCAATATTAAAAAAATGGTCTCCCACAAGTGTGATAATGTCACTTTTTCAACACTTCTCTAGTCGTCAAACAAAATACTATGTTTTCTTTTACCATGCACTACTATAAAAGTATTGAATTGTTTTGAATTTGGACCTCTTGGAATATCATTATCATAAAATTATACTAGTATCCTCTGGTCCTGGATACGGGAAACTGATACTTTTATTAAACGTGTGGTTCCACATTTACCAACCCTCGAACTCTTTTTTCCCTATGGAAGAAGATGTCTCATTTAATGTTGGATGAAGAGGCTCATCAATAGCATCATTTGTACTTTCCTCCTGATAGGTATGTGTACAATCATCTCCAAAAGTATGTGGGGGATCAGATGATTGATTTATCATTAACTTAAAAATAAAAAAAACATCAATTAGTATAAAAATATACAAATCCAACTATTATATAATGTAAATAAAAAATAAACAATTAAACAAAAAATTAAACTAAAATAAACATTAAAAATTTATATTCATATTTTTTATAGTTAACTAAAATGATAGAAATATTAATGAGAGATTAAATGTCTTAAATGAATGAATAAAAATCCAAAAATGATGTCTGAATAGTAAAAATTATGCAACCTGATAAATCATTTTTACACCAAAAATATTTTTTTTATAATATACTCTTATGAAATATTTTTTTATTTAATATGTTAAATTTAAAATTATTATTTTTCAACAAAAGAAATTAATAGATATGTTACATTGATTAAACATGATAAACTAAATAAAACTAAAATAATATAAACAAATAATTTAACTTATTAGTTATAATATGTGTTTTAATAAATAATGGAAAATTAAAATATCTAAAAATTTATGAAATTTAAATATATATATATATATATATATATATATTACTTTTAATATTAGGAATGTACTAAAGGATTTTTTTCCCAAATTCATTTTTCATGATCATTTCGTATGGCACAACCCATGTCTATTATGTACTCATTGATATTATTTGTTAATCTTTCCAAGGAAGTGGGGATCTCACATAAATCGGCATCTTCATCAAGTTTATCATCACCAAAATAATTCTTTTCCTATTAAAATAATAGACCATTGCATATTGGATTGAACAAGAGCATAGAAAAAAGTCATTGGTTTCCATGACAAAAGGATCAACTATGTATTACAATTTAATCAGATTAACTAGTGTCATTCCAAATTAATCGTGTCTGAAATTATTGTTACTCATAATTAATTTTTAGTTAAACACTTGAACTTGAATTTTAAGGTAATCAAACTCTTATATTTATTCAATGATTCTATAATATGCAGTTGATGTAGATTTTGGGTTTTTATCTTTGGCACTCAAAAAAATGTATTTCTTCTATGAATGCCAATACACTACTATTTTGAACCACACTTTTATTGTCCTGATCTTTTGTATAAAATGTATATTAATTGATTTCATACCCAAAACATTTTATAAAATTTAAACTTGAACCACCCACTAACCACATCAATGTCTCTGATGAATCTAATATACAAATAATAGTCCTTTTAAACCATGTAAATGCTCATTAAAAATCTACATATCTTTCTTCTTTGGATAACATTGTTTCAACACATTAATATGAAATGTTATATTCAGTTGAGAATCATCGATTTTATTCAAAATTTATAAATATACCTTCTTTATCTATTAACCAATCAATGATTTTAATTTCATGATACGGATCCCCTTTTTACCATAATTAACTCATTCAAGGAGAGATGTAGGCAAACTGATGTTCTCCACAACAGAAAAATATCTTGTACAAAACTATGAAACATCCTCAAAAATATGCTTCCCAAAAATGGATGCTTCATGTCAATATGGATTCTTAAAATACCCCTTCAATATCTTCATATACCTTTCAAAATAATACATCCAATGTAGATATACCGGTCTAAAAAGATTTATTTCTTTTACCAAGTGACCCATTAAATGCACCATGATATCAAAAAAATAAGGAAAATAAATATTCAATTGACAAAGTATAGAAATCACTTCATTATCCAAAGTGTTAAAATAATTCTAATTAATCACCTTAATAAAAATTAAATTAAAAAAATAACACTCCTTTATGATAATAATTCTGAAATGGATGTGAAATATTCCATGTAATGAAACTAGTAGGAGTTGTTGCATCATGATGTGATAATCATGAGATTTCATACCTATCCAATTCAAATCCTTTAAATAATTTTTTTTTAAATTGAAGAAAATACTTATGGAACTTTGATTTCATGAAAACATTGAAAAAAGATAATTTTCTCCCTGATAATGTCTCACATTCTCATGACAAGGATATTATCCTTCCATCATGAGTAGGATCCAACTCCTAATGTATTCCCATTGAGATTAAGCACAATATTGCATTCAACCCATCTTTATTCTTTCCTTTAATATCTAACAATGTTCCAATCAATTTTCTATATATATTCTTCTCCACATGCATGAAATCAATGTTATATTTGACCTCAATATATATCTAATTTTGTAGCTAAAAAAATATTGACTGTTTCTTCCAAATATTTCTACCATTTCCAGATTTATGTGTCTTTCTAAATGATGCATCAATGTTTTTCACCCACTCAAAATACTGATTAATCGAAAAAAGTTTGGGAGAAATATCAAATTCATGTGAGCCATTGAAATATTTTTTTAATCTTCTATTAGTGTGATCCATAGACCAAAAATTTTGATGACCCATATATATTGTTTTTCTCCCATTATGCAGTTGATAATATGAAGTCCGTTGTTCAAAAATTGGATAGGATTTATGCCCATTAACAATGTATCCAAAAAAAATTCCATATATTGGAAAGTAATTTATGGTGAACATAATCATTGCATGGAGCTTAAAATATTTCATTTTTATAAGAATTATACACCCTTATACCTTCCTCCCATAATAGTTTCAAATCATCAATTAATGGTGATAAGAAAATGTAAATATCATTTTCAAGCTATTTTGTTCCAGATATCATTAAACGTGACATGGAATATTTTCACTTCCTAAAATATTCAGGAGATAAGTTGTAAATTACCGATAAAATAGTCCATGAACTATTTGTGCTACTAAGGCATCAATGTGGATTCATTACATCTATGCATAGTATTGGACTCACCTATTTTGATAATCCCAAATCATGTTTCATTTATATTGAGCATCATGTTTCTCTTACAGGATAATATTTTATAGGAAAATTATGTTTATATCAAAGTAACAACTATGTACTTTTAATCTCATTGCTCTCTTGTTTAAGCTCACAACGTAAAATTTCTCTAAGTGCAAGGTCACCGATGCATGGTCATCATTGCAAGGTCACCAATACAAGGTCACCGATGCAAGGTTACTAATTCAAGGTCACTGATGAAAGGTCACCATTTCAAGGTCACCGATGCATGGTCACTGATTCAAGGTCACCTATGCATGGTCACCGATGCATGGTCACTAATGAAATGTTACCGATGCAAGGTCACTGATGCATGGTCACTGATGCAAGGCCACTGATGCAAGGTCACCATTTCAAGGTCACTAATTCAAGGTCACCAATTAAAGGTCACTGTTGCAAGGTCACCGATGCAAGGCTACTGTTGGGAAGGTTACTGGTGAAGGCTACCAATGGAAGGTTACCGACGGAGAGTTATTTATGGAAGGTTACCATTGGAAAGGTTATCGATGAATGTTGTTGATGTGCACTTACTGTTGAAGCCTATCATTTTCAAGGATATCATTACCAATCTACCATGCACTTCCACTCCATACTTTTTCAAATTCCTAAGATTATTCTAACAGTCATATTTGATAAATTAAATGCTTCTAACATTAATTAATTTTGATTGTAGACATATCAAGAGAAAATATCCGGGGACAGTACGAGGTACGAGAAAGATCGCACATGATGTACTTATTCCTATTGCCATACCTAAACTATAAAAGAGAAGACCATGAAAGAAAATAGAGAGGTTTCATGAGTGCCTGAGTCTAGAAGATAAGAAAGTGAAGAGTAGTAACAGAGAATTAGTGTATGAAGGAGCTTACTTGCTAGATCAAAGAAGAACCATTCAAGCACTTTACCTGTGAACCCAATAACTTCAAGAAGATCATTTATGGAGAACAATTTCAAGGCTGCCTTCTATTTCTCATTAACACTCAATTCCTGAAAGCTATAACCTAGAGTTGCGACACTCTGTTTTGGAGACAACTTCCATAGAAAGACTCAAACAGAAAATTCATCACTCCAAGGAGTCAAGATCTGAATTTCAAACACATAGAGCCTTCTAAACTCAAGCTTATAATCTTAAATCTATTGTGTTTCTTCTTTTTAAATTTCTGATAAGTGTCTCTGTCTGTTTCACACACTATCTCATGTGCTTTAACTAGAGGATATTGAATATCCTCACATCAAACTTCAATTACATCTTGTTTCCCATGTATAACTGCGGAAGAGACCGTGTGTGGTCTGTACTATATGTTTTTCCCACGAAGAACTGTGGTAGAGGGTGTGAACCCTGTAAAGTTTTCGAAAACTGTTGTAAATCCCAATACAGGATGTGTATCAAGTTTATTGTTAATATAAAATTCTTGGTGGAAGGTGATCACCAAGTGGAGAGGATTAAGTCTCAGTTTGAGATTGATCCTCATTTTTAACTCCATTGTGCTCTGTATTTTTGTTGTACTCTGTTTTATCTATTTTTCACTGCTTATAGTTGCTAAAACATAAAAATATTTTTCATTCACTTTGATATTTAGTTTTGGTTAGTGTGTGTGTGTGTTTAATTCAGTAAACTTGTTTCAAAAGATAAAGAAGTGTTTTTACACTAATTTAACTGAGGAATAATCACCCTTTGAGAAACTTGTTGACCAACTTGACATTTAAATCTCTACTACCTTAATTAACTGGGCCATTTCCAATTTGGGGGATCTTTGTAAGAAAGGTTTTAAATAGAAATTTTAAGTAGGAAATCAATCCCCCCACTTAAGATTCCACTCCGACCAAAATTTGGTATCATAAGATTTTTTTTAATTTTTAATTTTTGTTTCTACTATCTAAATTGTTCTGCAAGTTGTCAGATTCATTTCAACTATGATTTTAACTTTATCTTAAATATCTTAAAATTTCTGTCATATCTAAATTTTCAGTTCCTTAAAATTCTAGTTAACTATGGATAATAAAGTTGTGGGTGTTGCTACTAATAGGCCACATTTCTTTAATGGTAATAAATATTCTCTGTGTAAATTAAAAATGAAAATGTATCTAGAGATCATGGGACCTAAAATTTGGGACACAATTAAAGAACAACAGGTATTGCCTGCTACTGCTTGGGACAAATGGTCTCAGTTGACTAAAGCCACTTATAACAATAATTGTAAAGAAATGAATGCTTTTTAATATTCTCTAGGTGGTGAAGAATTCAATAGAATATCTGCTTATGAAATTTGGGATACTTTAGCTTTTTCTCATGTGGGAACAACTAATGTTGAAGAAATGAGATTAAATACCTATACTATTAAATATGATAATTTTAAAATGAATCCTGATGAACTTATTTGTAAAATGTATCTCAGGTTCAATGAAATAGTGAATACCATGAGTCTTCTTGGGAAACCAGTGGACAACAAGGATCAGATTATGAGATTGCTTCGATGCCTACCTGACAGATGGAGAGGAACTTCTGCTTCTATATGAGAATCTTGTGACATAGGCAAGCTACCAGTGAAGGAAATAATTTGAAATCTTATGATGTATGAAGAAGAGATTAAGGTAAATCAAGAAGTATATTAATAACCAAGAAAGAAATATATAGCAATCAATACTTCTACCTCAAAGAACAAAGATAAAGATAAAGTTCAAACTCCTGTAGATACTTCCACCAGTGAAGACTCAGATTCTGACAGTGATGATGAGATGGATCATATTGCTAGGAGATTCAAGACGTTCTACCCTAAGAAGAAGTTCTTTAGAAATTAAAACTATAAAGGAAGGTATTATAATAAAGGAAAATGGAAAAATGACAGAAAGTGGAATGATAACACAAATGAGATAGTCTGTTATGAGTGTAAATGAAAAGGTCATGTGAAAGTTGATTTCCCCAAGATTAAATTTAAGAAGAAGTATGAAGACAAGGGAAAATGATATAAAAAGGATATGAAAGCTACTTAGAGTGCCTCAGAAGATAGCTCAAGTGGATCTGAAACTTCTGATGCTGACAAGAACAAACATGAAAACCTATGTTTCATGACAAAAACATCCAAGGCAACACCCAATTATCCTATACATAATGCTTACTATTCTGGGAATGAAAGTGAATCAAATGATAATAAAAATATGACTAAGGATGAACAATTTGAATACTATGGAATGCTTGAGGACACCTTTAATTAACTCAAGGATAAATATAAATTATTGAAAAGACAACATGCTTTAAATGCCAATTATAAATCTGATCTGGATATTGAAAAAGAAAAATGTACTCAGTTGTTAAAAGAAAATACTAAAATTAAATTATCAAATGATCAATTAAAAAGAGATCTTGAGAAGTTTACTACAAGAAGAGATACCTTGACTCAGTTTCTAGGAAAACAAATTTCTCCAAAATACGCAACTGGTATAGGATATCAATCAAGATAGAGAAGGATTATTAAAACTAAATTTGTTCCAAAATCTGGACAGTTCACTACTAGTTCAAGTTCTGGACCATCTTTTGAAAAAAAATTCTATAAAGGACCAAACAAAGTGTTCATGTATCAAAACAAATCTGTTTATTATAGGAAACCTATGAGAAAAGTATGGGTTCCCAAAGTTTTACATGCTAACCTCTTTGGACCCAAGAAAATATGGGTAGCAAAGTTACCCGACACTTAATCTGTTTTGTAGGAAAACTGTTTAAAGAGCTCCTATAAAACTCTATGGTACATGGATAGTAGATGTTCAAGACACATGACAGGAGACTAATCATGCTTCAAGAGCGTAATTAAAGTTTATGGTGGACATGTTATGTTAGGTGATAATGTAAAATGGAAGATCGTCGACTTAGTCCAAATTGGTAAGCCTAATACTATATTAATTTCAAAAGTAATTTTTGTTGATGGGTTAAAGTACAATATACTGAGTATATCTCAATTTTATGATGATGAATTCAATGTTAAATTTGAAAATGATGCATGTAATGTTTTTAATTCTAAAAATTATTTAATATTTATTGCTCTTAGAAATGAAATGTATATGATATTGATTTAAATTCTTTAGCTAAGAAAAATGTTTCATGTTTAAATGAATTTTATAAGGAATCATGGTTATAGCATAGAAGATTAGGACACTACAATGTACACTCACTTAGGAAACTAACTAGGAAAGGTTTAGTTAGATACTTACCTAAATTGTAATTCCCACTTAACAAAGTGTGTAATCCTTGTCAAAAGGAAAAACAACAAAAAGTTACTTTCAAACCAAAGAAATAAGTTCCTACTTCTCAACCTCTTGAGTTGGTTTACATGTATTTGTTTGCACCATCTAGAGTTTAAAGTTTAAAGGGGAAGCACTATGTTTATGTTCTTGCATATGATTTTTCTAGATATACTTGGGTATACTTTCTAGCTCACAAAAGTGAAGCATTTTCTTACTTCATTAAATATTCCAAGTCTGTTGAAAATCTTAGTGGACTTAGAATTAAGATCTTGAGAAGTGATCATGGTTGTGAGTTTGAAAATCACGAATTTGAATCTTTTTTCTCACAAAATGATTATACTCACAATTTCTCTTCTCCTAGAACACTTCAAAAAAATGGAGTTGTAGAAAGAATAAATAATACACTTCAATAGATTTCCTGGACTATGCTAAATGAGTATAATCTACTTATCTATTTTTGGGTTGAATATGTTAATAAAGCTTGTTACATTATCAATAGAGTCTTAATTAGACCAGTTCTTAAGAAGACCCATTATGAGCTCTAAAATAATAAGAATACTAAGGTTAATTACTTTAGAGTTTTTGGTTTCAAAGTCTTTATCCTTAACACTATGGACAATATTGACAAGTTTTCTTCCAAAAGCGATGAAAGAATTTTCCTATGTTTCTCAATCACTAGTAAAGCTTATAGAATATTCAATAAGAGAACCAAATGTATGGAAGAATCAGTTCATGTCAAATTTTATGAGACTGATCCACATAATCCCAAAACCTCTGTTGGACATCTTGAGGAAGATATTTCAATTTCTGGACCTTAATGATAAAGACAGTGAGCCCTTAGTGAAAACATCCAGTTCTATAAATCTTCCAAAATCTATGCATGGTGAATCTGAACCTATAGAAAATCATGAGGATTCTATTTCAACTCTTTCTAAAGGTATTATAACTCTCAAGAATCATCCTTTATATGTTTTAGTATTTCATTTAAATAGAGTAAAACAAACTAGAGCTTCTCTGAGAAACGAGGTTGAACATCAAGCATTTCTTTCACAGCTTGAACCTAAAAATATCAATGATGCAATCAATGATGAATTCTGGGTGATAGCTATGCAAGAAGAATTAAATCAGTTTGAAAGAAATAAAGTTTGGGAATTAGTATAAAGACCAAAAGACACTTTGACAATAGGCACTAAATGTGTGTTTAGAAATAAAGTTGATGAATCCGGAAATATAGTAAGAAACAAGGCTAGACTAGTTGCACAAGGATATAGTCAAGAAGAAGGAATAGACTATAAGGAAACCTTTTCACCTGTAGCTAGACTAGAATCCATTAGGATACTACTTGCCTATGCAGCTCATCTGAATTTCAAAATTTATCAAATGGATGTCAAAATTTCATTTTTAAATGGGTACGTAGTTGAGGATGTAGTTTTTGAAAAACCCCTTGGTTTTAAAAATTCCCATTTTTCAAATCATGTCTTCAAACTTTCAAAAGCCCTATATGGTCTGAAACAAGCTCCAAGAGCTTGGTATGACAGACTTAGTTCATTCCTTATTTCCAAAGGTTTTACTAAAGGAATAGAAGATCCCACTCTTTTTATTAAAAATATTTCCAAAGATGTTTTAATATTATAGATTTATGTAGATGACATTATTTTTGGATCCTCTAAAAATTCTTTATGTACTGATTTTTCAAAAATAATGCAAGATGACTTTGAAATGAGTTTAATGAGGGAACTTAAATTTTTCCTTGGATTTCAAAATTTTCAAAATAAAAATGGTATTATTATAAATCAAAGTAAATATACTAAATATATTTTGAAACATTTTGGTTTGGATAGTAATAAAGGTAGTGATACTCCTATGAGTTCCACCTGTAAGTTGGATGCTGATGAAACTGGTAAAACAGTGGATCAAACCAATTATAGAGGTCTTATTGGGAGTCTACTCTATCTAACTACTATTAGACTGGATATTATGTTCATTGTATGCATGTGTGCTCATTTTCAATCCAATCCTAAGGAGTCACATTTAACTTTTGTTAAAAGTATTTTTAAATATCTCAAGTATACTACAAACTTAGAACTGTTTTATTCAAGAGGAAAATCATTTTATTTAATAAGTTATTCAGATGCTGATTTTTCTAGTTGAAAGTTAGATTAAAATAGAACCTATAGAACATTTCACATTTTAGGCAAGTCACTAGTATCATGGTGTAGTAAGAAACATAATTCTGTTGCATTATCTACTGTCGAAGTTGAATATATTGCTGCTGGTAGTTGTTGTGCTCAAATTCTGTGGATGAAACAAACTTTACTAGACTATGGATATCAATTAAAACATGTATCTATAAATTGTGATAATACAAGTTCTATTAACATCTCTAAAAATCCAGTATCTCATGCTAGGACAAAGAACATTGATTTGAGACATCACTTCTTGAGCGATCATTATCAAAGAGGTGATATCACTCTTGATTCTTGGTACTGAACACCAATTAGCAGATATATTCACAAATCCTTTGAATTATGAGAGGTTAAATTACATCAAACATGATTTAGGTATGATAAACTATTAATTTTAGGAACCTCACCATTAGAAACTTCACCATTGGACCTTACCATTAAGAATTTCACTATTAGAAACCTCACCGTTGGACCTCACCATTAGGAACCTCACTATTAGACCTCACCGTTAGGAACCTCATTGTTAGACCTCACCATTAAGAACCTCACAATTGGAACTCATAATTAGGAACCTCACCATTGGACCTCACCATTAGGAACCTCACCATTGGACCTCACCATTAGGGACCTCACCGATAGACCTCACCGTTAGGAACCTCACCGTTGGACCTCACTATTAGGAACCTCATCAATAGACCTCACCGTTAGGAACCTCACCATTGGACCTCATTGTTAGGAACCACACTGTTGAACCTCACCGTTATTAACCTCACCATTGGACCTCACCGATAGAACTCACCATTGTTACCTTACTGATAGTCAATGTTTTCGGGACATAGTGTTTTCTCTGCCGGAATCTGAAACATTTTCTATATTACTTATCTATTCTATCTTATTTTTTTTCAATACCTAAGTGATAAAATTACTGTACATAATACATTTCGATCCACCTCAACCTCTCTCCCAAATCTCTTTCTCCCTAACCTCAGAACCTATCCCTCTTCCAAAACCCTCGAACCGCTCCAGACCGTATGGCAAGAGTGAAGAGACCATTGGTCAGTGACGAAGGGGATGCACCAAATCCAAAGAGACCTCGAGCTGAGTTGAGTAATGGAAACCAGGCTATGGAAAAACTAATCAACCCTCACCAGTTGAAGAGGGAAATCATAGTTGAAAAAGATCTCGGTTCTAAATGGTTGCTGATGATAAGATCTTTAGTGCTGAAGGCACTTGAAGCTCAAGGCTGGGTTGAATGTTTTGTAAAAACAAATGGACCCTATTACCCAAAGTTAGTGAAATAATTTTATGAGTTTTTGAAATTAGAACATACTAAGGATGAGAATATAATGTCTTCAAGGGTTAATGGAATAAGAATAAGTTTTTCCTCTATTGAATGGGATGAGTGTCTGAGAGTACCACATGAAGGGATTTATGATTACTGCTCAAGAGTGGTGCCTCCCACTACTGAGTTCTTCTGTTATGAAGAAGCCTTAGCTGAACTGACAGGGAGTGGTATCCCTAGTAAATTCATTGCTACTGATATGGTAGGAGAAGACAAGCTATTTTTTAAGTTTTTCCAGCATGTCTTGAGTCCCAAGATAGGGGACTTTGCTACATTGAAATTTCAGGATGTATTTATCTTGTATCTGTTGAAGCATGGAAATAAGATAAAATTGTGTAGGCTACCGATGATTCAATTAGAGGATATGACAAAGCCCAGTTCCAAATAAAATTCCTTATTTCATTCTATATTTATATCCTTGATGTTAAAGGTGAAAGGAGTTTCTAGATATAAGAAGGGAACAATTGTTGTAAGGGACAATTTCTTCATTACAAAGGTAATTTGAAAGTTGATGAAAATAAATTGGAACCCTTGGAAAATAAGATGGGTGCATGATGAGGCTAAGCTTTATGAGGAATTCAACCATGTCACTCATCCTACCTAGCCTAAGGATAAGAGAGATCCTGGTCTAAAGCCTAGTGAATTAGAGCCTGAATATTCAGATGAAGAAGAAGAGGTTGTTGTTGTACCAGAAAGAGAGGATTCTCCTATAGATGACAGGAGTGATCTAGACCTTCCTCCAATACTTGTACTAATATTGTATCCTTTGGTGAGACTATCCCACCAAAAATATTTCCTAGAAGGGAGACAGTCCTAACGGACAGTGATGATAAAGAGATCAGTGAAGAAGAAGGGGCTGAAAATGTCTTAAGAGACATTAGTGAAACCTTAGATGAGGATGAGAACACTGAGTCTACTCATGCTAACTTTGAGACTGCTACTGATGTGAGTAAAGAATAATGTATTTGTCTTAGTCCTCTGATAGGGAATATATAAATGATTGAAATTGTAGATGAAGAGGCTTTTGATTTAGTTGAAGTTGGAATTGTTTTAGAAGTTTTTGAATATTTTGTAGAGGAAGTGTTAGTGGATCCTTCTATTGATGCAGTTGCTCAAGGAGGTATGACAGAGCTGAATGTGGTTGACCAGGAGAATTATCCAAGTGAGGGGGAGGAACCTGTTGCTATAGGTTCAGTTTCTGTTGCTCATGGAATAGTATATTGGTCAGAAGACCCTCAATTTTTGGTCTTAGGCTTAGATTATGGAGACTCTGATGATGACCAGCCTATCATAATTCCTCCAATTCCTATTGTTTCAGAAACTACTATTGTGCAGCCAGTGGTTCTTTTGCCTCATGAATATGTAAAGAAGGATGATTTGGAATCAATGAAATCAGATCTAAAGAGCCTACTTGATGAGAGATTTTTTGGGTTAGAAAGGGCTATGACTCAAAATCAAGTTGTAACATCTACAATGGAAAGACTAGTTTCTACCTCTCACTCTGTCATGCTAGAGGAATTAAAAAACTATCAGAATCAAATCAGAACCTTTCCAGATTCTATAGAATATTTTAAATAGTCTATAGCCAGATTAGACTCCTATATGGATTCAAGGGCTCAGGTGGACAAAGATCTTAGATATGTTAAAAGTGTGGTTCAGTAAATGGTCGCTGTGTTTGAGGACTTTAAGAAGTATATGGAGACACATGTGAGTGGTCAAGATGATGATGTGAAATGGATGACCAGTGGGCTGAAAAAATCTTTTAAGGAGACAATGTCTTTCACTATGGCACCTCTGTGTGCATCTGCTTCATCTTTAGTTGCTCCTCCAGTTGATCTAGAAGCCTTTAGGTCGATTGTTAGAGAAGAAGTGGAGAAGTTATCTGGTGCAAGTCCCTCAGACCCTCAGTCTATGACTCAGGTTATTTCCACTACCAGAGAGATTCATAATATTGTGGGAAATTATTTAAGGGAAGCTTCTCAAGATTATAAGTCCATCAAAGAGCAAGTTTATTTCTACTACAAAAGGGTATATACTAAGTATCATATGGATGGTCACTTCAAGTTGTTGTTGGAGAACTTGAGGATTCCACCTATTACTCAAGCGTTTAAGGATCAGGTAAGTAGGCTCATAGAGTTGACTCTTTCCTTAGAGAAATTCATGGATAATAAGGATGATTTTATTTCATCCATAGAGACAGGAGGAATTATTATTATGGATTTTAGAAATCATCTTTTTTCCTTTCTCTATGTGGACTGCACTCCCATCATTGTTCCTCCAACATTTCCTTCTACCTCAGATGCTTCAGGATCTACCAGAGATGCACCAATGATGAGTCACACATAAGACATTATAATCTTGACCCCTATTATTACTCATAGATCTATGCACTACAGGTCTACTGATGCCTCTATTGTAGCTCCTCCTACCCTGTTGACAATTATCCCTCATCCAATCCCTCCATATTTAGAACCTGCCTCTTCAACTCCCAAAGACAAAGCTCCCTTGGACATCTCTGGTTTGGATTGAATGTGGGATGTCTTAGTTGGTAGGGATCTTTGTAAAATGTTTGTATATTATACTTTTGCTTCATTACTAGAAAATACTCTTTTGTTTCTTTTTGTCCTCCTGTATTTTTGTTAATCACAAAGGGGGAGAAATATTTAAGCTTGAATCTTAAAGTTACCCAAAGGGGGAGACATATTTAAGTTAACTGGAATGTTTTCATATATACTCCATCTACTTTTCCCCAATACATTTGGTTCAATTTTATGAATACACACCTCTGAATATATTAGAAAATGTGCTTAACCCTAATTCAAAAAATACTGACATAATTTGTGATTATCAAAAACAGGGAGATTGTTGGACTCACCTGTTTTGATAATACCAAATCATGTTTCATTTATATAGAGAATCTTATTTCTCTTACAGGATAATCTTTTATGTTAAAATTATGTTTATATCAAAGTAACAACTATGTACTTTTAATCTCACTGCTCTCTTGTTTAAGCTCACAGTGCAAAATTTCCCTAAGTGTGAGGTCATCAATGTATGGTCATCATTGCAAGGTCACTGATGCAAGGTCACCGATTCAATATTACCGATGCAAGGCCATCGATGCAAGGTCACCATTTCAAGGTCACCGATGCATGGTCACCGATGCAAGGTCACCGATGCAAGGTCACCGATGCATGGTCACTGATGCAAGGTTATCGATGCAAGGTCACCAATTCATGGTCACCAATGCAAGGTCACCAATACAAGGACACCATTGCAAGGTCACCGATGTAATGTCACTGATGCAAGGTCATTGTTACAAGGTCACCGATGCAAGGATACTGTTGGAAAGGTCACTGCTGAAGGCTACAGATGGAAGGTTACTGATGGAGAGTTATTGATGGAAGGTTACCATTGTAAAGGTTACTGATGAATGCTGTCAATGTGCACTTACTATTGAAGCCTACCGTTGTGAAGGATGTTGTTACCAGTCTACCATACTCTTCTAATCCATACTTTTTCAAATTCTTAAGATTATTCTAATGGTAATATTTGATAAATTAAATGCTTATGACATTAATTAATGTTGATTGTAGACAAATCAAGAGGTTGTATCTAGGGACAGTACGAGGTATGAGAAATATCTCATGTAATGTACTTATTCCTATTGTCGGACCTCAAATATAAAAGAGAAGACCAAGGAAGAAAAGAGAGAGGTTGCATGAGCACCCAAGTAAAAAAGCTAAGAAAGTGAATAATAGTAATAGAGAAGTAGCATATGAAGGAGATTACTTGATAGATCAAAGAAGAACCATTCGAGAACATTCACTGTGAACCCAAGAACTTCAAGAAGATCATTTCAGGAGAACAATTTTAGGGTTTCCTTCTGTGTCTCATCAACACTCAATTATTGAAAGCTAGAACCTGGAGTTGTGATACTCTGTTTTGGAGACAACTTCTAGAGAAAGACTCAACCAGAAAATTCTTCACTCCAGGGAGTCAAGAGCTGAATTGAAAACACATAGAGCCTTCTAAACTCAATCTTATAATCTTAGCTCTATTGTGTTTCTTCTTTTTTACATTTCTGAGAAGTTTGTCTGTCTATTTCACACATTGTATCATGTGCTTGAACTGGAGGATACTGAATATCCTCACATCAAACTTCACTTAAATCTTATTTCCCATGTATAACTGTGGAAGACACCATGTGTGGTCGATACTGTTTGTTTTTCCCACAAAAAATGATGGTAGAGGGTGTGAACCATGGACATTTTGTAAAAACTGTTGTAAAACCCGATATAGGTTCTGTATCAAGTTTATTGTTGATATAAACTGCTTGGTGGAATGTGATCACCAAGTGGAGAAGATTAAGTCTCATCTTGAGACTGAACCTCTTGTTTAACTCCACTGTGCTCTGTATTTTTGTTGTACTCTGTTTTATCTATTTTTTCTGCTTATAATTTCTAGAACATAAAACTATTTTTCATTCACTTTGATAGTTAGTTTTTGTTAGTGTGTGTATGTGTTTAATTTAGTAAAATTGTTTCAAAATTTGAAGAAGTTTTTTTACACTAATTTAACTAAGGACTATTCACCCATTGAGAAACTTGTTGACCAACTAGACATTTACATATCTACTGCCTTAATTAACTAGGACATTTCAAATTTGGGGGATCTTTATAAGAAAAGTTTTAAACAGAAATTTTATGTAGGAACTCAATCCCCCCCTCTTGAGATTCCACTCTGACCAACACATAGTCAAAGTATGAGATTTATATCTTCATTTTTGAATATATGAAAATGGTGATAAATATTTGTCCACTGTGGAAAATCAACTGGATGCTATAATTTTCCATCACTTATCTTCTCATTTTCATTCCATATTAAGCTTTTTCCAACATGTTAATTTGTAAATAAAATTTTCAAATGAGGACTTATAGAAAGATACCAAAATTTCTTATAAGTGTTCCTAGTAACTATTAAATCAACCTATGATTTTTCTTTCAACTTATACCATGACGTCCCACATTTAGGAAACCCTGAAAGAAAAACATATACCTTCCAATATAGCATATATTCATTTAGGAAAAAATATATTTTGTAGTACCATAATCTCATCGGGAATAGTATTTTATTTTATTTATAATGTGAATCTAGAAGATTATTGTCTTTATGAAGAATATATTTCAATAATTGTAGAAACTCTGTAAAACTCATTTCACTCCATCCATGTTTCACCTTCAAGTTAATCTATCTTAACACCGTCGATAAAACCGTAAATTTCATACAACCTGGATAAAATGGTTTTTCAGAATCACCATATAGATGCTCAATTTTCAATTATTTCTCAATTTAATCTACTTCAATATCATGAATCATTTCTTTAATTTGATCATACTCATCATCTTTCAAAGCATCATCATCAAGAGATCATATATTCTGCTCAGTTTCACCATTCTAAATCAAAGGTTGTAACTCAGATTAAAAACATAAAAAATTAAATGATATTTTATCTCTATTATTTTAAACTTCTTAAAGTTTAAAAATTTCAGGCATGAATAGAAACATATGTTGTTGTTTGGAAAAATTTGTTTAGAAAATTCCAAAAAAAGAATCAACAGCTTCCTTATATTCATCACTTATTCAAAATGTTTTAATCCAAATTTGACTCATTATTATATATATATAATATAAAAAATATATATCTTGTAAAGATAAACCAATTTGAAACTTATTTCAAAGATTCCATAATTTGAATGTAATGAATTTTTGAAATATAAAACAAATATATGCATATTTGAAAAGTATAATTATAAATTCTAGAAAATAATGGAAAATAAGTTTGAATATAAATGGTAAATAATAAAAATATATGCATGGATGTAATTTAAAAAAGAAAATATAGTTAAAACATTCTCTCATTTTTCATTTTATTCTAAATTAAATTAGTTGAAACTTGAAGTTGAATATTATTGAATAGAATCCAAATCAAGGTCACATTTTCCATTTTTATTAAGTATCTTTATCATCAATTTTTTAAAGAAATTTTTTTATATAAAATATCCCACAATTATTAGTTGAAACATTAATTCATACTATAATATAATCATATAGTATATTTCAGATAACATAATAATGAATTTGTAAAGTGGTATATATATATATAATTAATATTATATGTTATTTATGTCTAGTGTATTATGAAAATTATGAAAATCATATTACATACTATGTATTCTATGACAACATGTTTTATTTGAATGTAACACGCTAGTAACCAACATTTTAAATATTACAGTCTACTTCATTTAAAACAATAAAAGTCCAAATTTATGGGGAGAAAATTTCTTTCAGTGTGAATATTGTGTGAAGCATGTGTAATTCCCTAAAAATATATCTATCAAAATATAAAATTATTTGTAAAGGAACCAATTGACTGGTCCTATTGTGTATTCACCAATAATGTCAACATCATATTGAAAGTAACTCATAATATGCAGACTGCATATTTAGTATATGATTTTTTAATATAATAATATGCTCATATAAAAAGAAAAGTGTTAATATGAATATACACTAGTTATATGATATTATATATTGAACTATATTCAAATTGAAATGTATGTATATATTATATTATAAGATTACTAAGTTCCTAATATGTTCATAACACTAATTGAAATTTATCCATATACATGGAAGTGTATGCATAAAAAATGAATGATTCACACAAATCATCCAAATAAGTGACATTTTGAGATTCAATGCACAAATTTAAAATGTGATGTAGTATAAAAATCTATCAAAAAATTCAGTGAAAATTTCTTTCCATTTAATAGAAACACCACAACATTAAGATATAATGAAAAACAGACACTTTTTAACTTAAATCAATGCATAATTAAGGTATATGAAGCTGGTAATGGGATATTTGAGATAATCATATCCATATTATAATGTAAAATGATGAGACAAAATAAATATGAGGGCTTAAGAATATGGTAATATGATATTTGAGTAACTAGAATAAAAAAATGAAAGTTATGGATTCAGAACCATTGAATGACTAAAAGAGAGGATCGATGTGTGAGGAATACCTGAGAGTGGAGGAGATAGAATGGGAAAAAATGAGACCGATAAAACATGAGGATCTATAAATATGGAAAACCTAAATTTGAGTTCACCGGATCGAAGAAACAAGGGTTAGGGCTTTTGTGTGAGAGAAACAAACCAGATTTCATGAGATATAACAACACTAAAATAATTCACAATGACAGTTTATAAAACTATAAATGATATATAATATTGGTTAAAAAATAAATTACATGATAAATTAGGTTTTCACATTGGTTATTATTTAACCAATGTGATAAAGTAGGGTAACATGATTAATCATGTGGGTTATTATAAAACTGATGTGAAAGAAATATACCCAGACTTTTCACACCGGTTAAATAATAACCAACATGAAAAGGCATGTAAATCACTTTATCGTGTTGATTATATAACAACCGACATGATAAATCTAGATAAATTCCCTTTTCATGTCAGTAATGAATAACTGACCTGATAAGGCTGATGTGATAAATACTTTTTTGTACTGGTGTGTAAATTATTTGTAGATGAAAAAAATATTATATAGTAGATGTTCCACAAATGTCATGAGGGTGTTCAAAAAAAATTTAACTATAAATAAGATCTCAAACATTCCTTCAAGATATTGAGAATATACGTATATTCTAGATAATGGATTTTGAGATGAAAATGAATTATTTTTAAGTGATCCTTTTTCTAGATATTCTTTCAAGAAAAATTCCAATAGGTATACTCCAGATCTAAGCCTGAATCGTTCACTCTGATTTTCCATTAAATTGATGATGAAAAGATGTATTAAAATTTAATTGAGTTCCCAAATACCTATGAAGGCCTTTCCAAAAATAATAATTAAACCTAGGATCATGGTTTGATAAAATGGAGAGAGGAACTCAATATAACTTAACTATCACCTGGAGATAGAGTTGAGAAAGCTACTTTAAATACATCATATCTCGAATAGGAAGAAAATGTTCGGATTAATTTGATAGATTAGTAATAACCCAAAATTTCATTATTAAATTGATATGTCATTGAAAATCCAACCCCAAAATCCATAGATATATTTTCCCATTTCCACTATGGTATTGGAAAATGTTGAAGCATCCCTTTCTATATTTTTCATTCATCGTTAACATGTTAGAAAGTCAAACATTTTTTGGTAAACATAGAAATCTATTCATTTATTCCATCCCACTAGTAATACTCCTAATGTTTTCTATAAATCTTAGTACTATATGGATGAACAGAAATGGGATAGTTATGAGCTTCTCTTAACAATTCCATTTTCAACTATGAGATAACTGGCACACGCAAACTTTTTTAGAAATCTCAAAACACCTACATGTTAATGTTAATTTTAGGTAACATACCTTTATTTATAAATTTTACCTTTTCTTCAAAATCAAAACCTTCATTTTTAGCTTACTTAATTCGGTCTAACAATGGTTAATGAATTAAAATGTGAAACAAAATAGAGGAAATTACTACACATAAAATTTCTCTTCCAACATTCATCAAATAATTTACCAAATGATTGTGTTCTAAATATAACATGGTTAATAATGCATTATATTTTTGAATAAAATCATCAGATACTTTATTTTTTTCCTATATGGTAATGAATCGTGAAATCATAATCCTCTATTAGTTAAAGAAACCTTCTTTTCCTCGTGTTCATCTCTTTGTGAGTGAATATATACTTAAAATTTTTATAATTAGTTTATATTTCACATTTTACTCTATATAAAAAATGTCTCCATATTTTTAAAGAATAAAACAAAAACTAGTTCTAGATCATGTGTAGGATAATTTATCTCATGAGGTTTCAATTTACAAGATGCATAAGCAATTAACAAATAATTTTGCAGGAGAACACAACCAAGTCCCTTCAAAGAAGCTTCACTATAGATAAAAAATCCCTATTTCTATAAGGAAAGGATAAAACTACAATATTCCCCAATTTTCCTTTTTGTTCTTGTAAATATTAATCACACTATTTCATCTAGATGAATTTAGCTTCTTTTTAAGATTACTTGTTTTGGGGGATATATAACTGAGAAATTTTTACAAAAACTGCTATTAGTAACCCGCTAATCCAAGAATACTATGAATCTATATGACATTTATAGGCCTTAAAAATTATTAAAATAGTTTAATTTGAATAGGTTCAATAGTTATTCCATCTTTATAAAAAATATTACCAAGGAATAAAATGATCTATAACCAAAATTTACATTTAATAAATTTATCATATAACTTATTTTCTATAAAGTATTAAAAAATAATGACTAGGTTTCATTCAAGATCCTCATAAAATGTTGAATATACCAAAATATTATCGAAAAAAACAACTGAATTTTTTCCCATATAGTCATGGAAAAATTTATTCATAAGATCCATGAATAAAAATGGTACAATAGACAACCCAAATCGAATAAAAGAAACCTTATAATAATCATATCTAATCTAAAATTCTATCTTTGGATTATCTTTCTCTTTCACCTTTAACTGACGGTATCCCATAGCATCAAAAAATATTTTTCTCCGTGAAACTAATTAAACAACTCATAGATATGAGGTAAATGATAAATGTTCTTAACAATGGTGTTATTCAAGGATCTATAATAAATTCAAATCCTCATTGAATAATAATTCTTTAAAAAAACAAGTGTACCCTATGGTGAATTTTTATGATGAATGAAACCTTTATCAAGAAATTCATGTCACTATTTTTTCAATTTCAAAAGTTCTACTTGATCCATTAAATAAGTGGTTTTTAAATTGGATTAGATCAGTCACTAAGTCAAAAGTATAATCAATATACCAATAAATAATAAAAATAAGAAATCATCAGGAAATACATACATACATATGTTCACTATAAAAACATAACTAATTAGAAAAGTTTCTTTTTTCAAACAATATGATCTAGGTAACATTCACCACCACCTTTAATCATTTTCTTAGCTTCTCGATATGTTTCCAAAGGTATGAAATCATTGAATATAACTTTATTATCTCTTCAATCTATCTTAATAGGATAAAATAAATTCTAATATATACTAAAAATGACATAAAACTCTATTATTTACAATTTAACAATATTTAATGGAAAAACCATCCCAATGATAACGATTAGAATATTCCTATAAATCTGGGTTTCTTTAATACTTACACCTAGATTTTCACTAAAATTTCTATATTCTTTTCATGAGGTGATATTCCCATTTTACATGAAAATTTCTTAAAAATAAAGGAATTCAGTTACCAAAATTCAAACAAGGAATCAACATAATTCAAATAAACAAGTAATGCACCTATCACTACATCATTAGATAGCCCAACATCAACCATAGTAATTGGAAATGACTTTTCCACACATTTTTTCCTCAATATTGATGATTTACACCCTATATAACTAACATCATGTATACATTACCATTATACCTTAACTCATTTAAATAAAAACATATCACTATTGGATAGCTATTATTTGCCTCATTCTTGGATTTATCATGAATTTTTTCCTTTAAAATCACGATCCTTATAAACTAGCTTACCAAAATAATAACACTTTACAGATCTTTTCAAACATTGCCTAAAAAATTTAATACACTTAGAAGATGTTGGGGGATTAACTCAATATTTATTAATTTAATTCTTATCCATTTCTATCAAATTAACCACTTATTTTTCTTTTCAACATAAGGCACATAAGTGTTAGAAAACTCCGTATCAAATTTCTCATCACAAAAAATAAAATTCACATTACTTTTAAATTTATATGAGGCTAAATATCTTTAGAAACATGGTTTCAATCCTAAGTAAAATCAATTAATTTTACTATGAAGGTACCGAACAATATTCAGTGTGTACTAGGTGAATCATGTAAAAAAAATTATAAGTATCTACTGAATCCTCATACTTTTTTCTCATTTCCAAGAATTGTTTTTCTATTCTAAGTTGAATGGATTTAGGGAAATATTTCTCTAAGAAGTGATTCTTAAATATATCTCATTAGATGGAATCTAGCTCATCTATCTCTGGTATTCTTAACCAATGATCTCTATTGATCAGATTCTCCTTCAAAATCATAAATTTCATGGGTTTACTTTTGTCAATGTGAACATTCCATGAATTCAAATATTTTTTCCAGATCATTGATTCATACTTTGGCCACCACTGGATATGAGGTTCAACCAAAAACCAAAGGGTGTTGTTTCATAAAATTCTTAACTATCAACATGTTCTCCTGTGTTAAATCTAGTTACTCTCTAACATATATACCACCACCATATATAGCCAGTGTAAATAGTTTATCTCTTCAAAAAACTACCCAGTTTCAATTCCAACCATTCCAGCTTACTAATTTGCAAGGATATTTTCCAATTCAAAACTTACTACTCCATCCTCCCTATTTCAAGTATAGAAGACCATTATTAACTGACATATATTACATGAAGAAATATGATAATCTTAAAATTCCATATCATTTCAACATAACCATAAATTATAATCTCTCATGGGTATGACATTAACATTATATTAACCTATAAATTTATCTAAACCTTCTCTCTGATACCAACTTTATGGATGTATTCTTAAAACATTTTTTATTATTGAGTTTTTAGACAAGAATTGACATTTATAAATTCCCAAAGATCTTTTAGGTTTATCATTTTATAGAATTAGATCATCCTAATTATATAATAAACCCACATATTACAATTTGGACACTTTCAATCAGTATCCATTTTTTCCAAAATGTAAAACTTTTAAAATAAAACAAATATTATTTTCATGATAAATCATCATGATTTTTTAACTTAATTTCTACTTTTTTATTACACATCCTTAAACCTTGTGATTTTTTTGAAAATGTGGGATAAGCATAAAAAATTAGTAAGGGGCAAAAAAGAAAGAATTTTTTTTGTCTAGTGAATAACATGAAAACCAATAAAATGTTTACCTTTTATCAATTACTCTTTGATCTTATAAAATAAATCATATCCACTAGGATAAAACACTTATTTCAAAGAAAACATTAAAACCCCATAACATGAAATTTAAACCCATATAGAAATTTTAGAGAATTATATTCATAACTCTTGATCAATCATGTTAGAAATAATTAGATCCTTATTTAAACTACAGTAGAAAAGTCTCATATTAACACCCTCCTTCTTACCATTTAACACAAGGAACATTACTCAATGCATTGGAGATTTATATCAGGCTCACACACCGTATAAGCTATATCGGGCTCACCCATCGTATAATCTGTATTGAGATCACCCATCACTATAAATAATTATCAAGTACCATATAAAGAATAAATAATTTTTAATTATTCATGTTTTATCATTATACACTTAAAAAACTCATTTGAACCAATAAGAAATGCACATTCCATCTTTACATAAAAATGCATGAAAATATCTCTTACTTTAAAAAACCATAAGAATGAAAAATTCACATAAGATGGGGAATTTAATATTGTTTGATTCCCCATGTTAAATTTTAGTGTAATATTTATAATAATAATTTTTATGATGGTGGTAAAAATAATTCAATTCATATACATTAAAATAGATCATTCTTTTTTTCCTTTTGTAAATAAAGTTATAAAGTTATGTAAAAAATATGTAAAATGATTTTTTTGAAAATATTTGAAAGAGAGTTGAAATATTCATAAAATTTACAGTATAATTTATTTATGTAAATATAAATATATCCATAAAATAATTTTAATAATATGTAAACGGTGGGAAAATATTTATAAAATAAATCTTTAAACCATTTAATAATAAGGTTTTATGATAAAGTGCCTCATACCTTGAATTCGACTCATTATGAATGTTAATTATCTTCAAAAATGGGAAAAAATATTCCAATTATTTACTTTGTTAGTGAAAAAATTTGAGTTTGTTATTCCTTTTTTTATTTATTACAATATTATATTCAATTACATAAATAATTATGTTTATAAGTTTTGAAGTTATTTAGATCATATGTTAAAAATGACTTTGGTAGGTTGACTATGGTAAAATGGATAGTGAGTATATCATTTATATAATACTAATAATTTTATAATTATAATTTTTATTCCTTAATTATAATTTTTAACCCAATCATGAATTATCGTTCTGAAAAATGAATTTAGTTAAAACATGGATATGGTATTTCAAACGTAAGCATGAGTAACATTTCCATTTTTCAATAAACATGAAAGAAAGAAGGTAAGTAACATTTTATCATTAAAAAATTATTATTATTTCATAAATATCATATTATTTATTTAAATACAAATATATATTCCAACCATGTAATGTGGTGATGAAAAAAATGCATAGGTTCATGAGACGATAGTCCGCTCGTAGGCATGAGCAATGTTTTTAATTTTTTTTGAATGGTAAGGTAAGAATTATAATATTTATTAAATATTATAGAATTAAATTTTTATCATATATATCATATTATTTAATTTTTATCCATTATTATGTCCATCCATAATAATTAATGATGAAAAATGAAATACATCATCTACATAAGGTTGTAGTCTGCACGTACACAAAAAACATGTTTTATTTTTTACATTAGATGTATAAGTTAATAAAAATGTGTTATATTATAATAATAATAACATTTAATTATATGGTAGATAAATATATTGTTATATAAATTTTTTTTGGATATGTTTGAAGGAGGTAAAAGAAGATATAAAAAAACACTCGGTTGAGAACTATACCTATTATTCGGACAAATCCTTTAGGTTTATACGTAAAGAATTATTAGGATGGTATTATAATAAAAAAAGACCTATAAGATATGGTTAGTTATTTTAGGAAATTATTGGGGTAGGTATTATCTATAGTAATTGGCTCTGTAATTGTTTAGAAGATATGATAGGGGGTGTCATTTTATAAGAGAGGGAAAGGACACAATTGGAATTTTTCAAAATATTAAAATATATTAATTTATAACTCTAGAAACATTCCTCCAAAATAGAAAATATTATAATAATAGACAACATAGGGTTTAAATATGACCATAAAATAGGATTTATATAAGTTTTTAAGCATATTATACTCTTATCATTTTTTTACACGTTTAACCTGTTTTAACTCTTACAGTGGTAACTAACTGTTTTACCAAAGTTGCTACTGATAATGAAAAAAAGAAACCTTACTAAATAAATTTTTTGGATATTATTATTAAAAATATAGATTCAATTTTATAAAATTGAATTTCTATACTTGTAATAAATTAATTTTAAAATAAATCCACAAAACGTGATAAAAACGGGTTTTCAAAAAAAATTAAGAACACAAATGTTTTTATACAAAAATAAAGTGTAATTTTGATTATAATTAAATTTATTGGATTATTATTATTATTAATAAATAAATAATTAAATTCTAAAAAAATACAAAATCGAATGTTACTTTATAAATATATGAAATGAATATATCATTTTTTTAAAAATTGATATTTACTACTATTCACCCAATTAATCAAATTTTTGAAAAAATTATAAAAAATAACTCTAATTTAATTTTAACCTGATGATGTCGAAAAATCATTTTTTCAAATTAAAAATATAAAATTTAGAAAGTTATCTTTTATATAAAAACATATAATACATGTAGAAAAAATTAGTCAATATAAAACTATTTCCTTTTTTATTGAAAAGATGCATAATATTATTATAATGAATATAACTACATAAAATCTAGTTCATAAATATTAATAAGGTATGAAATTTATTTTCTATTAATAGTACATGGGGTATTAATTTTTTTTACTAGAGTAATATAAGATTGGACACGTACATGTTTAAAAAAATGTGGCATATAGTGAATGCATAGTAGGTCAATGCGGCTTTAGTATAAGTGGTAAATTGATAGAAATTTACATTAAATATAATACCAAAAAATGGTGCATTATACAATTTTTTTGTATATTATACAATATACCACTTCATAGTGAATGTCACCACATCATGGTGTTGTGCATGAAAGTTTACACGTTATGTCATAATTCCTAATAGAAACTCTACCTAATATCATTAGCTATCATAACTGATATTTTAATCATTTTATTATGATTATATGAAGTGGAATATCCCAAAAAAATAATCATTAATCATTTAATAAATGATGTTAATATGGAGTTTCGACCTACAAAACATTTATTAAATATTCCATTTTAATGAACAAATGTTGGTTTATAAGATGTGTACCTGGATAACCAATATAAATAGGATTGGTTTGTGAATTTTATTCATATTGATATGATTGAACCATCCAAATTATATGAAACTTCTCAATATAAATATCTTTATCTCACTCTATCTCTTTCTCACTCTATGAATTTGGAGATTCATTGTAACACCCCAAGATTTCACGATACACTTCTCTTTCAATAATTCAATAGCTTGCATTGTATGCAAGTTCGAGATTCTAACACACCGCGACCAATCAAAGTAGCAGTTATGAATAGTAATACCAACTTTTTGAAATTATATAAATTTTATATTTTAAAATGGACTTCATTTTTTGTATTTGGAATATCGAAATTATCCTAAGTTGAATTTTTTGTAATTTTTCTGAGAACTTCCAATTTTCTATGAATAGAGAAAATACTTAAAAAAACTTTTTTAATAAAAATAATTTATAGTGATAAATTATACTATTGAGTGGTTTTAAAGTATAATTAGAATATATTTTTACCATTTTATCCAATGGTGGTCATTAGAATTAATTTCACTTTGAAATTTGACATAAACAATTGTCAATCTTTTGATTGATATTGTTTCTTAAAAACACGCTATTTGTTTTGACAACGGGAATTAATTATAAAATTAATTAATGCAACTTATATGTTTGTAATTTTGTAAAATAGACACCATTTTTTAATTCAGAATATCAATTATATCTTTGGGTGAATGTTTGGTATTTTTCTAAAAAACTTCAATTTTTGATGAATAGTGAAACCACTAAGTGGTAGTTTAAAAACTAATTTTTTTCGTGTAAATGAAGCATTACCACTTCTGTGATTTGATTTTCAAAAATCCGACATACATGGTTGTCATTAGGAAGTAAAATGTGGTTCAATGGGATTAAAATAATTTTTGGTGAATAGTAACTTTTAAGTTTTATTAATCGCGATTAAAGGTAATTAGTGAAATTTAAGGTAAAAATGATATTATAAAAATATGAAAATATCTTGACACTTGTCCTAACCTTATTGGATGAGTCATGGCCGACCAAGACAATCCATGGGTCAACTTGGGGACCCAATGGAGCCACTTGGGTAAGAAAATGACATTAATAACTTTTTATTTAAAGTAAAAAAAATTGTCACAAACATGTATTGTTTTACTAAAACAATTATTAAATGGGGTTATATAAGTTAACTTTTTTACTATAAATATTAATTGGAAATCTAATAATATTTTCTACATCATGGTAATTTTTTAATAATTTTTATACATTAAAGAAATTAAATTTTTTATGACACAATGATGATGCATCGATTACCTCATTAATTAACGATTTAAATAAAATGAAAAGATAATGTAAAATCTAAGACTTACACTTGTCAAAAACCTATTTTATGAGTAGATTTAGAACCCGTATCACCTTATCCTAGAAATATATCATTGTGGTACCTTTAAAATCCGAAAAGAACTTCATAACAATGTAACATTTCATGAATTTCCAAGAGTGCCCCTCCTCTCCACTTATAAAAGGCCCCCACCTTTACCACCTTATTAACACCTTCAAAGCCATTTGGCTCGGCAAAACTCTTCCCAAATACTCTCTCAACTTCCCTATTTTACTCATAAAAGCCTCACTTTGGGCAGAATTCTTCCCAAGGAAGCCTTTGGATCAAATCAAAAAGAGTTACCCGATTTTAAGGTAATGTCTTATCTTATGTTATTTTGTTTTATTTTGCTTCTCCAACTCCTTAAACTCTTTTTATTCCTTTATTTTGTAAAAAAACCAATATATTAAATATAATAGTATGTTTTTATGAGAAGGATTTGATTTAAACTTACACACACCTTTGTCTAATGGTTAATGAACATACTGTTTCTGTGGGTGGCAAAATACTGCCTCACGAAATGATGATTGTTCAATATTCTTTTAACACCTCTAATGGTGGCCATTATGATGAAACTATTTCTATATATGATATATATTATGTTTATGTTTTCCTTATACTTCTTTATTTCTCATTTATGGAATACCTTTATGATTTCCATTATGGGTAAATGCGATAATTTCATTTTAGGAAGTGTGGACTACCGCCCCCTCAAAGTGATTTGAATAGTTAATGCCATATGTGGGACGTATAAAGGATGTAGTAAATGATATTATATATGATATTATACTGGAATTATAATACACCTTTATATCATTATTATTCCATTCCATTAAATATGAAATAGAAATGAAAGTAGCGTTTATGCGTACGTAAGGCTTACCGTCTCAATGAACGGTGCATTTCATTTCTTACCTCTAAATGTTACATAATATTATGAATGAATGTATATACTGTATATATATGATATATATGATATCTATATCATGAATATAATCCTGTATATAATGGATATTTTACCACATGAACAACTTGTAATTATAAGAAGTTTATTTTTGACTCAAGTACCAAAGATCGACAAAACGACCATTATTAACATAAATAATAACATAATGTTCATAACATGGTAATAAGTGATATAAAAGGAATAATAAACTTGAAAAAGTTTCTTAAGAAATTATAAATTAACTATAGTTTATTATTCAGGAGGTTAAAGAACGATCGAGTTAAGCCGGACACGAGGTAAGGGAACTTCTTAACCCAATTTCCGTTCTTTGGGTTAATCTCCTACTTTCAAATTATGTAATGATATTATTATGTATTATATTGTATTTGTACATTATTTATGTGTACTTATAGTGAATACACATAATATATCTATTTTATTTAAAAAATGATCTTTGTAAGGGACTTCGTCTCAATCTCCTTTCATTGAGGCATATTTGGTTTTATACACAACTTTACTTTATACAGTGTATAAACTCCTTTGAATTTTACTTTTATTCAAAAGGAATCTTTTTATACGAAGCGTTTTTACTAAACGACAAAAGGAATGTTTTTTCTTACGTATGCGGTGATAACGACTTCTCCGCCTCCGTGACTATTATTTGAGTTTCGCCTTCCTCTATAAGCCATAACTTTTTTTAAAATGAATAATAAATACCATGTTTTACTTTTCTTTTATTTTGGTATTGAAAATGATTTTGATAATGTTTTTATTATATCAATGTGTTGTATTGATATCTTGTGATTGAAATTTGGAAATGTTATGTTTCCTTTATGCATGTTTTATGTGATACGATTATGTTATGGTTTATGATATGTTTAAACCTGTTCATATGAGGAATGCATTGGACTTAATAAGTGACGGGTGGAGGCTGCTATAGCTCCTCGATGCATCGGTAGGTCTCTTGAGACAAACTAGTGTCTTGGAACGAGTCCTTGACAAAATCTTATTTGTAGTCTTGGCATGAGGCCTTGGCTACGTGGTTATGATAGTCTGGCATTATGCATTCCATCATTATGAAAGTGGTTATTGATATGACATGTGATTATTCGACTAGTAGAATATCCATGTGAATAAGTAAATGGCATTATTTCATTTTATTTTTTCCATATTATGCTAAAGTTCAAGTTTAAAAGGCCTGTGTTTTAGTTATACATTTCCTTAAATGTTAATGTTTATTTATGAAAGCTTCCGCTATATTGTTATCCTTACCGAGCATCTGAGCTCACCCCTTCCAATGTTTTAATTTTTCCAGGATGTGAAGAAGTATATTATGAATGACCTGCAAGGATAGTATGAGGGGATATGAAGACAATATATTGTTTTAGTTTTGTATTACTTTATGATGTAATCTAAAACTTATGAATGTATCTAGTGTTTCAAGGCTACTAAACTAATAGGTCTTTCGAGACATGATATTTGTGATCATGACAATGTTATGCAATAATGCACCGACTCTGGGTAACTAGGGTCAGGGCGTTACAGTTGGTATCAGAGGCAGATTAGTACTAACCTTGGAAGCTATATTTAGATAAACTCTGATTAGAGCACATAGCCCTAAGATAGACTTTGAGGATTAGTATAGAAGAACTTCCTAGAATTTTGGTATTATAGAGATTTTGTGTGTTTTATGAGCAATACATCCCTGTCGGGATACGTGCAGGTAGAGGAAGCTCTGGAATAGATATACCTAGGTGTAAAACCTAAAAACACCGCTTTGAGCTAGACTCGAACGGGAACTGGTGCACGACAATGGGCCTTGCTGCACTCTTGGTTACGACACTCCCGGGGGATCTGCTTAGGATAATTATCATTTTCTTTACAAACCATTATGAAGGATTTATGAGTATATACTTCCTCAAAGAAAACATTTTTATGATTATGGATATTATCCATAAACTGTTCAATTTATGTTAAGTGTTTTACAAGTATGGAATTATGTATTTTGATTCATAAACTAATCTATTTTATGCCATTTTTTAGAAATGGGGCCTAGTGGGAGGAATGGAAACCGTATCAATGCACTCACTCCATTTAGGGATTTCCCTCCTGCTCAAGATAATTATAATGGAGTTGGTGATACAACTGGTGCTGATCATCTTATCACCATACTGGGGAAACTCACTCAGGTTATGAATAATAACTTTACTCGTATGGAGCACCCTGATCCGCAACGTGGATGATCAATGTTAGACCGCTTCATGAGGCAAAAACCACCAACATTTAATGGGGGTACAAATCCATTAGTAGCTGAGCAATGGATAAACTCCTCAGAGAAAATATTCCACACCTTGGGGAGTAGAGAAAGGGAGAAGGTTGTCATGGCAGTTTTCCACTTCACTGAAGATGCCGATCAATGGTGGTCGTTGATTCAAAACACAAAGGAAGATGAATAAGTATCAATAATGGAATGGAGGGAGTTCAAAGAGATTTTCTTAGAAAAATACTTCCCTCATGACCATCGAGCAGATATGGAAAGGCAATTTCTGAGTCTAAGACAAAACGAGGATGAGAATGTCGCAAAGTATGAGGCTAAATTTACAAGGTTAGCAAGGCATGCAGAAGATTATATACATAACCCAAGAAGTAAGATTGATCATTTCTTTGATGGGTTAAAACCATTTCTCTGTCGATCATTAGTCTCACAAACCTTCTCGTTGTACGAAGACAATGTCTCATGTGGTATCAAGATAGAAAAGGAATTCTCTAAATCTTATGACAATAAAGTAAAGCAAGAGAAGAAGAGAACAGTGGAACAAGAGACAGATAAAGGGGGAAAGGGAAAGAAGGATTTTCCATTATGTGATAATTGTGGGAAGAATAACCCCGGTACTTTCCTAAAAGGAATGAGAGTTTTTTATAAATGTGGAGAAAAAGTTCACCAGGCTCGTGATTGCAAGGGAAAGAAAGAGGCTATCAATGTTGAATGATACAATTTTAGGGAAATGGGGCATTATGAAAATGAATTTCTTAAGCGTCCGAGAAGATTACCTTAGAAAAGGCCAAGGGATCAAGGACAATCTTATGTTGTTACTACAGTTGAAGTGGGCTAATTAATGTATTGGTGCTTTTGGACTCAAGGATTATATTCTGGTTATAAGAATAATGTGATATATATAAGGATTATACTGTAGTACTTGTTGTTTTCATTAAGGTTTTAATATGATGAAGGTAATCATATTTTTGTATGTGACAATAAGAGAAACTTTACTTTGTTTGAGGAATCTGATGATACAATTGATTTTGGAATTTAGAGACCTTTTAGAGAAAGTCTGGACAGAGGTATTTTGGATAACTATAAAGGTTGGAATGGATTAAGTTGAACTTTGGATAGTATTTTTTAAGGTTAAAACATTTCTGAAGATTATTTTTGGAATATTATAATACTATAGTTTTAGGAAAAGGACAACCTGCAGGTTGGGGGATAACCCGTCACATCGGACAAAGATGCAGGAATCGAACCCACTACCATAGTGCGACAGGCCTTTATTACCTACCACTAGCCTATAGAAAGTCCCTGGTTATTACAAAATAGTTTTCCTAATCTAAACGGTATGTGTTAATAATTGGAACCTTGTACAATTAGGATAAATATAATATTTTTGAGTTCTATTATCTTTTTGAGTGAAAGACGGGTTTGTGGTAAAAATTTATTAAAGAATGAAAGTCTACATGACAAGTATGTATATTCCCTTACGTTCTTAGTAAATCTCTTAAATAAATTCCTCAACTTTATAAAAGGTAACTTAAAACAAAAACGTTGTCGGTTAACTTTTCCTACCGGGGAATCAATGATCGTTTAACCAATCACAAGTTTGTGATTTTCTTATAGTTAACTTTCTCCTAACCCTGTTTTCAACAACTCTCCATCAGACCTTGATGGTCTGTTTTTCCTCCATATCCATATTTTCATAGAATCCTAGTATGGGCTATCTCGGGTGACCTTTGTACCTCTCTTTCTTTCTTTTAATGTTATATTTTTATTAACCCTATTTCCGATTTGGGTTTTCCACAAAGGTATTTTCTATTTTCAACCTTTTATTTTTGAAGAACATTTTCAAATTGTGAGGATGCAATTTATTTAAGGAGGGTAGAATGTAACACCCCAAGCTTTCACGATACGCTTCTCTTTCAATAATGCAATAGCTTGCATTGTATGCAAGTTTGAGATTCTAACACACCGAGACCAATCAAAGTAGCAATTATGAATAGTAATACCCTCTTTTTTAAATTATATAAATTTTATATTTCAAAATGGACTTCATTTTTGTATTTGGAATATCTAAATTATCCTAAGTTGAATTTTTTGTAATTTTCTGAGAACTTCCAATTTTCTATGAATAGAGAAAATACTTAGAAACAACTTTTTTAATAAAAAAAAAATTTATAGTGATAAATTATACTATTGAGTGGTTTTAAAGTATAATTAGAATATATTTTTTACCATTTTATCCAATGGTGGTCATTAGAATTAATTTCACTTTGAAATT
The DNA here is from genome assembly GCA_963277665.1 of Viscum album. Classification (NCBI taxonomy): domain Eukaryota; kingdom Viridiplantae; phylum Streptophyta; class Magnoliopsida; order Santalales; family Viscaceae; genus Viscum; species Viscum album. The sequence continues at coordinate 46,868,070 of OY728152.1, read as the reverse complement.
GGACATAAACAATTGTCAATCTTTTGATTGATATTGTTTCTTAAAAACACGCTATTTGTTTTGACAACGAGAATTAATTATAAAATTAATTAATGCAACATATATGTTTGGAATTTTGTAAAATAGACACCATTTTTTAATTTAGAATATCAATTATAGCTTAGGGTGAATTTTTGGTATTTTTCTAAAAAACATCAATTTTTGATGAATAGTGAAACCACTAAGTGGTAGTTTAAAAACTAATTTTTTCGTGTAAATGAAACATTACCACTTCTGTGATTTGATTTTCAAAAATCTGACATACATGGTTGTCATTAGGAAGTAAAATTTGGTTCAATGGGATTAAAATAATTTTTGGTGAATAGTAACTTTTAAGTTTTATTAATCGCGATTAAAGGTAATTAGTGAAATTTAAGGTAAAAATGATATTATAAAAATATGAAAATATCTTGACACTTGTCCTACCCTTATTGGATGAGTCATGGACAACCAAGACAATCCATGGGTCAACTTGGGGACCCAATGGAGCCACTTGGGTAAGAAAATGACATTAATAACTTTTTATTTAAAGTAAAAATAAAATTGTCACAAACATGTGCTGTTTTACTAAAACAATTATTACATGGGGTTATATAAGTTAACTTTTAGACTATAAATATTCATTTGAAATATAAAAATATTTTCTACATCATGGTAATTGTTTTATAATTTTTAGACATTAAATAAATTAAAATTTTTATGACACAATGATGATGTAGCGATTACCTCATTAATTAACGATTTAAATAAAATGAAAATATAATGTTAAATCTAAGACTTACACTTTTCAAAAACCTATTGGATGAGTATATTTCGAACCCTTATAACCTTATCCTCTAAATATATCATTGTGGGACCTTTAAAATCCGAAAATCACTTCATAATAATGTAACATTTCATGAATTTCCAAGAGTGCCCCTCCTCTCCTCTTATAAAAGGCATCCCACCTCTACCACCTTATTCACACCTTCAAATCCATTTGGCTCGGCCAAAATCTGACCAAATACTCTCTAAACATTCCTCTATTAATCCTAGAAGCCTCACTTTGGGCATAATTATTACCAAGGAAGCCTTTGTCTCAAATCAAAAAGAGTTACCCAATTTTAAGGTAATGTCTTCTCTTATGTTATTTTGTTTTATTTTGCTTCTCCAACTCCTTAAACTATTTTTATTCCTTTATTTTGTAAAAAAACCAGTATCTTCAATTTACTAGTATGTTTTAATGAGAATTATTTGATTTACCCTTACAAACACCTTTGTCTAATGGTTAATGAACATACTGTTTCTGTGGGTGGTGAAATACTGCCTCACGAAACGATGATTGTTCAATATTCTTTTAACACCTATAATGGTGGCCATTACGATGAAAATATTTCTATATATGATATATATTATGTTTATGTTTACCTTATGATTATTTATTTCTCATTTATGGCATACCTTTATGATTTCCATTATGGGTAAACACGATAATTTCATTTTAGGAAGTGCGGACTACCGCCCCCTCAAAGTGATTTGAATCGTTAATGTCATATGTGGGAAGTATAAAGTATGGAATAAATGATATTATATATGATATTATACTGGAATTATAATACACCTTTATATCATTATGATTTCATTCCATTAAATACGAAATAGAAATGAAAGTAGCGTCCATGCGTACGTACGGCTTACCGTCTCCATGAACAGTGCATTTCATTTCTTACCTCTAAATGTTACGTAATATTATGAATGAATGTATATACTGGATATATATGATATATATGATATCTACATAATGAATATAATTCTGGATATAATGGATATTTTACCACATGAACAACTTGTAATTATAATAAGTTTATTTTTGACTCAAGTACCAAAGATCGACAAAACGACCGTTATTAACATAAATAATTACATAATGTTCATAACATGGTAATAAGTGATATAAAAGGAATAATAAACTTGAAAAAGTTTCTTAAGAAATTTTAAATTGACTATAGTTTATTATTCAGGAGGTTAAAGAACGATCAAGTCAAGTCGTACACGAGGTAAGGGAACTTCTTAACCCAATTTCCATTCTTTGGGTTAATCTCCTACTTTCAAATTATGTCATGATATTATTATGTCAAATCTTGTATTTGTACTTTCTTTATGTGTACTTATAGTGAATACACATAATAGATCTATTTTATTTAAAAAATTATCTTTGTAAGGGACTTCGTCTCAATCTCCTTTCATTGAGGCATATTTGGTTTTATACACAACTTTCCTTTATATGGTGTATAAACCCCTTTGACTTTGACTTTTATTCAAAAGGAATCTTTTTATACAAAGTGTTTTTACTAAAAGACAAAAGGAGTGTTTTTTCTTATGTATGTGGCGACAATGACTTCTCTGCCACTGTGACTATTATTTGAGTTTCGGCTTCCTCTATAAGCCATAACTTTTTTTAAAATGAAAAATAAATACAATGTTTTACTTTTATTTTATTTTGGTATTGAAAATGATTTTGATGATGTTTTTATTATATCAATGTGTTGTATTGATATCTTGTGATTGAAATGTGGAAATTTTATGTTTCCTTTATGCATGTTTTATGAGATACGATTATGTTATGATTTATGATATGTTTAAACCTGTTCATATGAGGAATGCATTGGACTTAATAAGTGACGGGTGGAACCTGCTATAGCACCTTGATGCATCGGTAGGTCTCATGAGACAAACTAGTGTCTTGGAACGAGGCCTTGACAAAATCTTATTTGTAGTCTTGGCACGAGGCCTTGGCTACGTGGTTATGATAGTCTGGAATTATGCATTCCATCATTATGAAAGTGGTTATTGATATGGAATGTGATTATTCGACTAGTAGAATATCCATGTGAATAAGTAAATGGAATTATTTCATTTTATTTTTTCCATATTATGCTGAAGTTCAAGTTTAAAAGGCTTCTGTTTTAGTTATACATTGCCTTAAATGTTAATGTTTATTTATGAAAGCTTCCGCTATATTGTTATCCTTACTGAGCATCTGAGCTCACCCCTTCCAATGTTTTAATTTTTCCAGGATGTGAAGAAGTATATTATGAATGAACTACAGGGATAGTATGAGGGGATATGAAGACAATATTTTGTTGTAGTTTTGAATTACTTTATGATGTAATGTAAAACTATGAATGTATCTAGTGTTTAATGGCTACTAAACTAACCGATCTTTCGAGACTTGATCTTTGTGATCATGCCAATGTTACACAATAATGCACCGACTCTGGGTAACTGGGGTCGGGGCGTTACATTCATTATTTCCATCACTATTCTAGGTCAAAGGATTTCATTGGATACTTATCCATGATCTCTATCAAGGTCATGTGGAAGAGGTTAAAGAGAATAAGATAGATTGAGAAAATGTTACACCATTATTCATTTATTTCTTTTAGTACAAATTTATGGAATAATCTTAATGGAAAAATAGGTTTTGGTTTATTTCTTCTATTGTGTTAAGATAAAATTTTCCCCCTCTAAAACCCGTCACATACATCGTATAAATAAAAAGGATTTCCCACTAGACTGATCATATACTAAATATAAAAAATAAAAAATATATATATGTAAATACCCCTGATTTCCCTTGGGTAAGATTTGTCTCATTCATGAAATTTTTCATCTAGACCAATAAAATAGTGTAGACTGGAAAAGTAAATATATAAAACAATATTATAAGAATTTTTTATTATTTTATTAATCCAAAGATAAGGTTTTTACCCACATTATATATTTTGGTGGGATTTCAAGAATATATAATTTTATAGCATTGTTAATATTAATTTAACAAACAAATATTTTCCCTTGTATATTTTAATATTTATAAATATAAAATCAATCTATGAAATTAAATTCTAACATCTTAGTTGTGTTTTAAATGGATGGGTTTACCTAGTAGAGGTATACTTTTTGAGTCTAGATTTTGAATTGTGGACTGATCCATTTTTGTTCTTCAATTAAAGTACCTAGTTCCCCTAGTTGAGTGTTCTAAATTCCCCCTTTAATACTATTCCTAGAGTTATCCACCTATAACAGAAATGGGAACCTAGAGAGTTAGAGAGATTTAGGATGGTAGATATTTTTTGTTAAGGAGGAAACTTCAGATTTATAGAGTGATGGTGAATTCATGAGTTGGTAAGGAATATACCTTAAATCATCAATGATCAGGCATAGAGGCAAGAGATTTTTATTTTAGGTTTTATATATTCTTCCCAACAACTAGTTTTGATTTTCACTAATGAATTTATATCTTGATATGAAAACCATCGCACATGAAATCCCATGAAAATTTCATCATTTGTTTTTCAGTGGAATTTTTATTCTCATGCTTGATCTTTCTTCAAATATCAAATTCAATTCATTAGTTATGGGATATTGTTGGAATTAATGTTTTCACATAACATTTAATGTGAATAAATTCATTATCAATTAACTGAGGTATGGTTGGAACATTGAACACCATCTCATTTTAAGGTTTTCTTTCCCTCTCATAGTTACCATTTGTCATATCCTTTTTCCCATGATGGAAAAAACTTCCATCCTTTGAAATGGTGAGTAGTTGAATGATGATGAAAACTTTGGAGGGAATCCAGGTTAATGGAATATATATAGTGGCATCATTGGGGAATATTAGTGGTTAAAATTAATAATAGCAGTGGAAAGTAAATGGATGATTCATGATGTAGTTCCCTCGGGTGATAGTTCAGACATAAATTTAATGGGGAATAGTGAAGAGTGAAGGCTGTGGGATTTAGGGTGAGAAGATAAATCATGTTAGAAATTTTCCTGAATGTCCCGAAGGCCTTCATTTTTATTTATTTTTGATAACCCCCCATTCAAGGGATGAGGGGGAACCCTTACAAGGCCCGTAGGATCAGAGATTACATGGCACGTAGGCTTAGGAGATTACATGACCCAAAGGTCTTAGGGAATTTAACCAGACTATCTACAAGGAACTGGCCCTCCCCAGCATCTGCATCCTAATAGTAGCTCTACACCTTTGAATGACCGTCTGGATAGGCTTCCCGTGCAAGCACAGGCTGGTACAGATGGCATAGCCATACCCTCTCATTCTGACAATCCATTTGGCTCTGCTCTAGTGAGTGCACCTACTCTGAATCCTCTTCTGGGGTTGCTCTATTTTTGTAGTGTGTATGGGGCCTACATTCATGTGGTCTGAAGGCCTTGGGGTGGCCCTAAGGCCTTAAGGTGTCCCGAAGGCCTTGATAATCAACTAGCCCGAAGGCCTTGGGTGTCCTGAAAGCCTTGAAGGACCCGAGAACCAAACCGGTGGCCCGAAGGCCTAGATGGATGAATAGTTCAGGCTGCTATAGTACCGAACAATGCCTGCAACAGTACTGCTACAGTAACCGAGAAATATTCCTCCACCCTGATTTGATCTCGGGTCTCATGGATGCACCTGGCGAGTCCTCTCCGACTGGGTTGAGGCTCATGTGCCACGTTAGCAATTAGTAACCGATAATACTGGTAGTAAATTCTTAAAAACATTATCTAAGTGGAGAAATCATTATTGAAACTCATTTTGGTGATTAAAACCTAACCAAATGATGTGTATTCGTTTGAGAACACATCATGTTTCATTTCTATATGGAAGATAGGGTTTATATGGGACATTAAATATCACATGGCATGTATCCTTATGGAAGATGTTGTGCCTCATGTTTATTTCAATTAGGGTTTACATGGTTGATTTAAATATCACATGGTGTGTAGGTTTAAGACACACACCATTTATTTATTATTCAAATAACCTAGGTTATAGAATATTACCCATCTGACAACCCAAAATACATGAAATATAGTTAGAAGAAAATACATGATTAATTACATCACATGAAATGGTTTCATTACATGTCCATGTAATCCCTCAGGTTCCCCATACTATATAGTGAAGTTGGCATGCCATATTTATTACCACAATACTTGGGTCCTCTAAATTTATGTTGAATATCCCCATAAAATCTCACTTGATGGGTTATATTATGAGATTTTATATTTTTTTTGAAAATCCATTTGGGTGGTGGAAATACAACCCCAACTATTATCTCATATCACACACATCATGTCTATTATAGTATTTATCATTTACTTACTAATCATTAGTGTTTTTCATACCTTCTTTCCCATGTGTTCAGATAGGAAAAATAAATAGTTTATTCTGAGTGTTTCTTCATATAGCACACATTGGTAGATACCTTTCCTTTATTAGAGGAATGTTGAAATGTGTTTAGGTCTAATTGAGTTCCCAGACCATAAAAAGATGATGATTGAGTATGATTGAGGTTTTTGAAGGAAGAAAAGGTTTGGAAACCCATGGAGGTATATTGACACTGGGGTGTAGTTCCCCTACACATGTTATGAGGTTTATTATGAAAATTTTTGTCATAGAGTCAATGCCCCATTTGATTTAACATGGAGAATATCCTCCATAATAATTTGTAGACACCTTGATTAATATACATTATCCCTAAACATGGAGAGGTCCCCTATACAATTAATGGAGTAGGTAACCCCACTATGATGCAGTGTGTGTGTCCTCTATCCAAGGATTTTATAACCCCCTCAATCAGTATAATTTTTACTCAATGAGTTGTGGGTCCTAATAATGGCGGGTAATCCCTTCCTCAACCAATATTCATAAATTTTTAAGGTGTGAGTCCCCCACTAAACATTTAGAGTGATGATGTGTTTCTTATGTGTGTGTATTAGTTTTCTTTATTATGGGATTTATTATTTATGTTTATCCATGGTTTCAATTAGGTTAAAACATAAAACTGGGCAATTGAATTTGGAAATCTTGTGTCCTTCACTTTCCATATCATCTATAGTTTCAGAAAAGTTTTAGTCTTTTATGGATCTGATCTGTAAGAATAGGGTCTTCTCTTTTTCCTTAGGTTTTCAATCTATGATCCATATCTTGGTTTTTATTGGTTATTTATCTTATTTCACCTCTATTTTGGGTTTTAATATTTTTTCTTGTTTTATATTTTCTTGGTGTTTTGAAGGGTAATTTTATACTTTCACCCACATGGGCCTTCATGCATATACATGTTTTTTATATAATGAAAATTCATACTTTGGAGGTGACTTCAATGGAGATGGTGGAGCTTATGGATAGGGATCTTAATGGTGTTGTGTGGTGATGGTTTTTATTATAGATTGTACCATTAGTTAATGTAACAAGTAGGTGTTTCCTCTATTTTCATTATTTTGTCATACTATAGTATATTATTTCCATGTATTTGGTTTTACTTTAATTTTTACCCATATAGATTTTTTTGGATAGTTTATATCTCATACATGAACTATATTTTAATTATATGGGTAATATGGATGTTATCATTGGTTGTTGGTTATAATTTTTGTATTGCAGATATGTGTTCTTTCGGATGTTATCATTAGGATAAGGCCTCCAATGTGTGTGATATTAATTATTGGTAGTATCCATCAACCACTTTCCTATAGAATGAGATCTTAGGGTAGTACACTCAACCTAACTACTGCCCTAGGTGAGGCCCTAGTGGATCAATTCATGTCAATACAAGGATACCCAACACAAATATTAATCATCTCCTTTTCTCTTTATTGAATCTCATTAAGCTACTCAATATTTATCATGTATAAAACCTATGTCTAGTACAACATATCAAACATAAAGTATACACATCCATCAAGGTTTATATATATACTGTGAGAACAAATCATTATAGGGTACCTCCAAAAAATCTCAAAATATATTCCATGATATACCAAGTGTAAATATGAAAAACTAATGTAACAACACTCGACATGCAAGAAATTAGGTATGGTCATCATATTCTGACTTGGGAACTGTAACGCCCTGACCCCAGTTACCTAGAGTCAGTGTATTATTTTAATACATTGGCATGATTACAAGGAATCAAGTCCTGAAGGACCGATCGGTTTAGCAGTCTTGGAAAATAGATTACATACATGAATGTTACATTACACTTTATAACATACAAAACAACATAAATAATCCTTTATGAATGCCATTATTCCCTTGGTTTAACCCTTCATATCAATCACAATACACTTCTTGGAATCCTGGGAAAAATAAAACATAGAAAGGGGTGAGATCAAACGCTCAGTAAGAGTAAGCAATACAACGGAAAATGACATAAATATTAAGCATGGTGAATAATTGATACCTCATGCCTTTACCAATAATAAACATGAATACTTTTATGGAATGAATATGATTTTAGTAAATAATTCCATAATAAAACATAATCATGGGTATTCTGCTAGTCGAATGACCACATGAACAATCAATATTATTTCCATAATGAGGGAATGTATAATGTCAGACATTCTGAAATATTTTGTCAAGGCCTCAGCCAAGACGTCTAAAAATGATTAAGGCCTCAGCCAAAACCATAAATCAAATTGTGAAAGGGCCTCATCCAATTCCATGTCTAGTTGTCTCATGAGACCTACTAATGCATCGAGGAGCTATAGCAGGCTCCACCCGTCACTTACTAAGTCCAATACATTCCTCATATGAAAAGGTTTAAACATATCATAAACATTCGTATTAAAACTAGCATATGAAAGGTCAATACTTTAACCATAAACCATAATTGGTATAAAAATAGCACATCCATAGTCAAACATATCACAAAACCTTCAATACAATATGGAATTTTTGTATCATAATAAATCAACTTCAAATAAACTTAAAATCCATCAAAATGATGTTGACATAGATGAAATCAAAATCCTTTTTAGAGAAATATCTCTTTCTATTTTGAAATTATTTAAGAGTAACATAATTATAAAGAAAATATTTATTTTAAAAATATTCTTATAATCTTTTAAGGGAAGCTTCAACGATTTTATAATGGCATAAAATAGCCGCACCGGCCGTATAAGTTAAAAAATACATTCTTACGTTAATTTTGTCAAAAAGGTTAAAAAGGTCCTTGTCTGGAAAATGACGAAAAGATTACTTTAAAAACACATAAGGGTATAAATGAATTTAACCCATTGTCTAGTAAATAGTAAAAATGTTTTGAAATATATTTTTAAGAAACATGGATGTGGATGATAAAGGGGGGTCCTAATAGATACTTACGTAAAAACAACCTCGGATAATAAAGAGATTGTGAAATTAATCCTTACCTTGTACTTTTCCATGGTCGAGGGTAGGTTAACCTCCTGTATAATGGTGAAATAATTTTTATTAAATTATAAAAGAATCATATAAATTAATATGATATCATATATGATCTTTTAACATTGTTTTGTTAATAATATCTTAGTATTATCGTCGTTTTGGGTGTTAACTTACTCGTTTTCTTTTATATGTTTTATTACATAAGTAGTGTTTGTTATGGATAGGTTGTATATTATTCATATCCAGAATGATATCAAGTCCTTAAATATTATTTTTAATCATCAAATGAGAATTAGTCTTGAATGATTACGATGGGGAATGAATCTCATCGCTTTCGTGGAGACGGTAGTTCGTACGTACGCACGAGCGACAATATCATTATTTTGATATTAAAATAATATATAATTGGATGTTGTATCATATATACAGAATAATTATCATGTTATATTCATTATTTACATGAATTACACATCATTATTATACCCATCCAAATAATAATATATTGAATAAAAATTACACCACGATGTGGAGACGGTAAGCCGTACGTACGCATGTATGGTGACATGTCATTCAAGGGATGGATAGAATAATGAATTTGATTGTACCATATTTATAATAACATCATAGTATATAGAATATACTGGAATTATTATTTTATAATGGAAACAACTAAGAAAAAGGAAGAGTAAGAAGAAAGGAACTTGAAAGAGGTGGTGAGATTTTTACCTCTTCTTCGGGTTCTTCCTTTTGATTTGATCAAAAGGGCTCCTTAGGTTGTCTTTATGACTAAAGTAAGGCCTCTTGGATGAATTTAGGGAAGTTTAGAGGATATTTTTGTATTTTTTATCCGAACTAAAAGGCTTTGAAGGTACGAATTTGATAGAAGGGTGAGTGCCCTTTTATAAGAGGGGTGAGGGGAACCTTAGGAAGAACTTGGATTATTATTTTATAATAAATTCATATTCGGTTTATAATGGCTCCAAACTGATTTATTTCGAGGCTAAGGTGAGGATGGGTCGAAAAAAAACTCAACCAATAGGTTTTAGACAGGTTTGGGTTACTTTATTAACCTTATCTTTTAGTTTTAACTCTTAGTTAATTAGTTTGATATTTACCATGTCTCTTTCTATTTTTATATTATATAGTTAATAAACTTACTATATATTTCCAAGCGACCCCCAAGTGGTCCATTAATGATACACCTATCATTATATAAGTCCTTTGGTCGAACCTTATATTTTTAGGAATAGATTATCAATTATTAATATAATATTTGTTTTAAAAACTCTTTTATGTCAATTTTGACACTATTTGGTATTTTGTTTTTTAAAAATTCATAACAACATTATTACTTCGAAATAAATTCATATAACCAACCCTAATATGTCATATTAACCTATAAAATTATTTTAATTCATAAAAAGTCTCAAATTACATTTATTTGGGTATTTAAAATATCAATTATTTCAATATTTCATTAATAAGGTAATTTATGTATCACCATTCTGTCATAAATAAATTAAATTATTTAATGTCTAAAAAATATAAATAAAATACCATTATGTAGGAAATATTTTTATATTTTTAATTAATATTTATAATCGAATTTATCTTATCTATAACCCTATATTAAAAATGTTTTAGTTATTAAACTTTGATTTTAACTTTTTTAACTCTTCTTTGAATTAAATAATAATAAATGTCCTAATCTAATCCAAGTGGAACAAAGAGGCTCATATTTTATTCCTAAGGTTGTTTTTGGTCTAACTATACTTATCCAATAGAATTAGGACATGTGTTAGGGTAATAATAATATCATTTTTACCCTTAATTACCCTATTTAATTTTAACCGTGGTAAATAAAAGTAAAAAGTTACTATTCACCAAAAAAAATTATCTTATTAAACCAAATTTTACTCCTTGATATTAACCATGTCTCTCGGATTTTCAAAATTCCACTCACAAAAGCGGTAAAATTAACTTTTATGTGAATTCACAAATTCTCCTAGGAGGTGGGTAAAAGACGGTGAAAAGTTCAATAAAATTATTATATATCTAAAATTATTATAAACTGACTCCAATGTATTAAATTGAACTTATATAGGTATTATGTATCTATTTTTACCTAAAATAAATTTAAATTAAATAAATAATTATTTAAATAAAATTTCAGTTTTAAACTATAACACAGTGTTTTTCACTATTCATTAACAATTGAAAGTTTTCAGAAAAATACCAAAAATTTACCCTAATCTAATTTTGATATTCCGAATCAAAAAATTAAGTCCATTTTACCAGATTCAAAATATAGAAGTTGCATTTATTAATTTAAAATTAATTCCCGTTGTCAAAACCAAAAGGCGTATTTTTAAGAAACATTATCTATCAAAAGATTGACACTTGTTTATGTCCAATCTCAAAGTGAAATTAATTAAAATGACCCGCATTGGATTAAATGGTAAAAATATAATCTATTTATACTTTCAAACCATTAAAATGTATAATTTAACACTATAAATTATTTTTATTAAAAAAGTTTTTTTCAGTTAAAATACAGTATTTTTCACTATTCACCCAAATATGAAAGTTATCAGAAAAATGCCAAAAATTTATTAAAACTAAATTCTTATATCCCGATTCTAAATAAGAAGTTTATTATATCAAATAGATTATATAAAAGTTTCAAATATTGGATTTAAAAAGGGTTCACCATTAAAAGGGGGTAAAAGTGCATTTTTTGAAAAATACTTCTTTTATCTAGAAAAATGAATTATGTCTAAGAAACTCATAATATGGATTTTAAAATTATAAGGATTATATATAGTTCAAAATTCAGTTAATAATATTCATAACCGCTTTTGAACAGCTAATTTGGTAAGTTGTGGTACGCTTGAACTCGGTGTTGCGTGTAGTGAAAGTTATTGAATTACTTTGAAGAAATAACGTACTATGAAATATTGGGGTGTTACATTATTCCCTCATTCAATAAATTGCATCCTCGTAATTTTAAATTGTTCTTCGAAAATAAAATGTTGAAAATAGAAAATATCTTTGTGGGAAAACCCACATCGGAATTTTGGTTAATAAAATTTAGTTTTAATAAGAGGAAAAAGGGAATGAAAAAGTCACCACCAAATTATGATCTAGATTAGGAGAACATTGGTGGAAATTAGAGACACATAATTGGAGGAAAAATGTAAATATTTATAGGGAGTGATTGAGGTCATCAGTCACAAACAATTTTATAATTGTGGGCCTCAAAGCCACCAATCTATGATGATTTAAAATACCATCGGTTCAACAAAACGTAAGGTATTAGGATAAAACATTTTTGGTTTTGAGATGCCTTACCTAAATTTTAAGAATTTATTTCTTCATCGAATAAGATAAGAAAAATAAAATATATACTTGTCAAGTAGAGTTCCATCCTTTAACTAATTTCTACCACAAACTCATATTTCACGTTAAAAGATAATAGAACTTATGAAATATTTTATTTATCCTTTTCATATAGGGTTCCAAAAAAATGAATTTATAATTCATCAACCAGACCCTTTAAAAAAACTACATTATTCAATCTAGGACATCACGTGGGTCAGTGGTAGGTGATACACCCTTGTTGCCTTTCGGTTGCGGGTTCAAGTCTCGCAACCTTGCCGGATGCGACGGGTTGTCGCCCGACCTCCGGGTTGTCCTTTTTATGAAAATCCAAAAAAATTCTCAAACTAGACTTATCCAAAATACTTCTTTCCAAACTCATAGTCAAAAATTTATAGGGAATATAAATACAATGAAGATCCTTTTTTCCACAGAATAACATGTGAACACCTTCATCATGTATTCTTTTAAAACACTACAACATCCTGAATTACCATAAAACCTTATTGATTACATTCATGCTCCCTTATTCATTATAGAATACTGGATATACTCCTTCTATCCAAAAATGTTGTAAACTCAAACAATGATGGAATATAAAAATCATTAATCAGTTTCAAGGTAGTCAAGAATATCCAATATAATTTATCCAAATCAATCATGTATTATTCCAAAATCACTACTTCGATATCAGAACCATATTATGGTTTATCTTTCTCTCAACCATATATTTTCGAAATATTTAACTTTCTATTGAGTCAATTTTCTTGGTTCCACACAATCTTAAGTCCTTAATGAAATAGTACTGCAGTACAATCCTTATATATTTCATAATTATTATAACCAGTACATCGTTGATACAAAACTCAAATGACATAATTATTTAATAACAACATAAGAACTCTAATCATTTATCCTCATCTGTGCTAGTATCAGAACTTGATTATTATCTAATAGCATCATTTGGGGAATACTCTAATGATTTGAACATTGGTTCGTGTAGTGTCACAACTCCTTGCAGATGAATCATTGTACATTTGAAACCTTTTTCTTACCCTTACAGTCACGTACTTGGTGTCCTTTTTCTCCACACTTAACAAACTCTCATTCCCTTCAGGCAAGTTCTAGGGAGTTTCTTCCCACAGTTATCACATATGGGAAAATTCTTCTTTTCCCTCTTCCCTTTATCCATCTTTCTCTCTTTCATCCTTTTCTTCTATTACTCCCCTTTAAAGCCATTGGAATCAAAGAATTATTTACTTGTCTTATTAACACATGATACTATTTCTTCATATGTTGAGAATATATGGGAGACTATTTCCCTTATTAATGTTGGATTAATACCATGAAAGATATGATCCTTCTTACTCTTTGGATCATATGTATTGCTGGAGTTCACATTCCTTCTACTGGGAGCCATTTCTATACAATGGTATACACTAGGTAATTTTATGAATTGCAATGAATAATTCCAAACTTGTAAATACCTAACATAAATTTAATAGTTTATAGATATAATCCATAAAAATATTTTCTTTGAGGAGGTATATACTCGTAGATCCTTCATAATGATTTGTAAAGAAAATGAGAATTATCCTAAGCATATCCCCCAGGAGTATCGTAACCAAGAGTGCAGCAAGGCCCATTGTCGTTCACCAGTTCCCGTTCGAGTCTATCTCAAAGCGGTGTTTTCGGGTTTTACCCCTAGGTACATCTGTGCCAGAGTCGCCTCTACCTGCTCATATCCTGACAGGGATGTATTTTCTTGGAAAACTCACAAAATCTCTACATTAGCAAAATTCTAGGAAGTTATTCTATACTAATACTCAAAGTCTATCTTGGGGTAATGTTCTCTAATCAGAGTTTATCTAAATCTAATTTCTAAGGTTTTTTCTGAACTTCCTTTGATACCAACTGTAAAGTCCCAACCCCAGTTACGTAGAGTCGGTGCATTATTTTAATACATTGGCATGATTACAAGGAATCAAGTCTCGAAGGACCGATCGTTTTAGCAGTCTTGGAAAATAGATTACATACATTAATGTTACATTACACTTTATAACATACAAAACAACATAAATAATCCTTTTATGAACGCCATTATTCCCTTGGCTTAACCCTGCATATCAATCACAATACACTTCTTGGAATCCTAGGGAAAATAAAACATAGAAAGGGGTGAGCTCAAATGCTCAGTAAGGGTAAGCAATACAACAAAAAATAACATAAATATTAATCATGATGAATAATTGATACCACATGCCTTTACCAATAATAAACATGAATAATTTTATGGCAAGAATATGAGATGAGTAAATAATGCCATAATAAAACATAATCATGGGTATTCTACTAGTCTAATGACCACATGAACTATCAATATTATTTCCATAATGAGGGAATGTATAATGTCGGACATTCTAAAACATTTTTTCAAGGCCTCAGCTAAGATGTCTAAAAATGATTAAGGTTGCGGCCAAAACCATATATCAGATTCAGAAAGGGCCTTGGCCAATTCCACTTCTAGTTGTCTCATGAAACCTACCGATGAATCGATGAGCTATAGCGGGCTCCACCCATCACTTACTAAGTCCAATACATTCCTCATATGAAAAGGTTTTAACATATCATAAACATTCGTATTAAAACTAGCATACGAAATGTCAATACTTTAACAATAAACCATGAATGGTATAAAAATAGCACATCCACAGTCAAACATATCACAAAACCTTCAATACAATATGGAAGTTTTGTATCATAATAAATCAACTTCAAATAAACTTAAAATCCATCAAAGGATGTTGACATAGATGAAACCAAAATCCTTTTTAGAGAAATATCACTTTCTATTTTGAAATTATTTAAGAGTCACATAATTATAAAGACAAAAATCATTTTGAAAATATTCTTACAATATTGTAAGGTAAGCTTCAACAATTTTATAATGGCGTAAAATAGCCGCACCCATAGTATAAGTTAAAAAAGACATTCTTACCTTAATTTTGTCAAAAGGGTTAAAAAGGACCTTGTTTGGAAAATGACGGAAAGATTCCTTTCAAAGAACATAAGGGAATAAATTAATTTAACCCATTTTCTAGTAAATAGTAAAAATGTTTTGAAATATATTTTTAAGAAACATGGATGTGGATGATAAAGGGGGGTCCCAGTAGATACGTAAAAATAACCTCGGATAATAAAGAGACTGTGAAATTAACCCTTACCTTGTAATTTTCCTTGGTTGAGGGTAGATTAAACTCATGTATAATGGTGAAATAATTGTTATTAAATTATAAAATAATCATATAAATTAATATGATATCATATTTGATCTTTTAACATTGCTTTTTTTAATAAAATCTTAGTATTATCATCGTTTCGAGTGTTAACTTACTCGTTTTCTATTATATGTTTTATTACATAAGTCGTGTTTGTTATGGATAGGTTGTATATTATTCATATCCAGAATTATATCAAGTCCTTAAACATTATTTTTAATCATAAAATGAGAATTATTCTTGAATGATTATGATGGGGAATGAATCTCATCACATTCGTGGAGACAGTAGTTCGTACATACGCACGAGCGACAATATCATTCTTTTTATATTAAAATAATATATAATTGGATGGTGTATCATATATACATAATACTTATAATGTTATATTTATTATTTACATGAATTACACATCATTATTATACCCATCCAAATAATAATGTATTGAATAACAATTACACCACAATGTGGAGATAGTAAGCCGTATGTACGCACGTATAGTGACATGTCATTAAAGGGATGGATAGAATAATGAATTTGATTGTACCATATTTATAATAACATTAAATTATATAGAATATATTGGAGTTATTATTTTATAATGTAAACAACTAAGAAAAAGGAAGTGGAAGAAGAAAGGAACTTGAAAGAGGTGGTAAGATTTTTACCTCTTCTTCGGGTTCTCCCTTTTGATTTGATCAAAAGGGATCCTTAGGTTGGATTTATGACTAAAGGAAGACATATAGGATTAAGTTAGGGAATTTTAGAGGATATTTGGGTATGGTTTGTCCGAACCATAAGGCTTTTAAGGTATGAATTTGAGAGAAATGGGAGTGCCCTTTTATAAGAGGGGTGAGGGGCACCTTAGGAAAAACTTAAAATATTATTTTATAATAAATTTATATTCGGTTTTTAATGGCTCCAAACTGATTTATTTCGAGGATAAGGTGGGGATGAGTCGAAAAAAACTCAAACAATATGTTTTATACAGGTTTGGGTCACTTTATTAACCTTATCTTTTAGTTTTAACTCTTAGTTAATTAGTTTGACATTTACCATGTCTCTTTGTATTTTTATATTATATAGTTAATAAACTTACTATATACTTCCAAGAGACCCCAAAGTGGTCCATTAATGATACACCTATCATTATATTAGTCCTTTTGATGAAACTTAGATTTTTAGGAATAGAATATCAATTATTAATATAATATTTGTCTTAAAATCTCTTTTATGTCAATTTTGACACTATTAGGTATTTTGTTTTTTCTAAATTCATAACCGCATTATTACTTCAAAATAAATTCATATAACCAACCCTAATATTTCTTATTAACCTATAGAATTATTTTAATACATAAAATGTATCAAATTACATTTATTTCGGTATTTAAAATATCAATTATTTTAATATTTCATTAATAAGGTAATTTATGGATCACCATTGTGTCATAAATAAATTAAATTATTTAATGTCTAAAAATTATAAATAAAACACCATTATGTAGTAAATAATTTTATCTTTCTAATTAGTATTTATAATTGAATTTATCTTATGTATAACCCTATATTAAAAATATTTTAGTTATTAAACTTTGATTTTAACGTTTTTAACTCTTCTTTGAATTAAATAATAATAAATGTCCTAATCTAATCCAAGTGGACCAAATAGGTTCATATTTTATTCCTAAGGTTGTTTTTGGTCGAACTATACTTATCCAATTGAATTATTACATGTGTTAGGGTAATAATAATATCATTTTAACCCTTACTTCCCCTATTTACTTTTAACCGTGGTAAATAAAAGTAAAAAGTTACTATTCACCAAAAATTATTTTTATCTTATTAAACCAGATTTTACTCCTTGATATTAACCATTTCACTAGGAGTTTCAAAATTCCACCCACAAAAGTGGTAAAATTAAGTTTTATGTGAATTCACAAATTCTCCTAGGAGGTGGGTAAAAGATTGTGAAAAGTTCAATAAAATTTTAATATATCTAAAATTATTATAAACTGAATCCAATGAATTAAATTGAACTTATATAGGTATTATGTATCTATTTTTACCTAAATTAAATTTAAATTAAATAAATAATTATTTAAATAAAATTTCAGTTTTAAACTATAACTCAGTGTTTTTCACTATTCATCAAAAATTGAAAGTTTTCAGAAAAATACCAAAAATTCACCCTAAGATAATTTTGATATTATGAATCAAAAAATGATGTCCATTTTACCAAATTAAAAACATAGAAGTTGAATTTATTAATTTAAAATTAATTCCCATTGTCAAAACCAAAAGGCGTATTTTTAGGAAACATTATTTATCAAAAGATTGACACTTGTTTATGTCCAATCTCTAAGTGAAATTACTTAAAATGACCAGAATTGGATTAAATGGTAAAAATATAATCTATTTATACTTTAAAACCATTAAAATGTATAATTTAATACTATAAATTATTTTGATTAAAAAAGTTATTTTCTGTAAAAATATAGTATTTTTCACGATTCACCCAAATATGAAAGTTATCAGAAAAATGCCAAAAATTTATTGAAACTAAATTATTAATCCCCGATTCTAAATAAAAAGTTTATTATGTCAAATAGAACATATAAAAGTTTCAAATATTGGATTTAAAAAGGGTTCACCATTAAAAGACGATAAAAGTGCATTTTTTGAAAAATACTTATTTTATCTGAAAAAAAAAGAATTATATCTAAGAAACTCATAATATGGATTGTAAAATTTTAATGATTATATATAGTTCAAAATTCAGTTAATAATATTCATAACCGCTTTTGAACGGCTTTTTTGGTAAGTTGTGGTGCGCTTAAACTCGGTGTTTCGTGTAGTGCAAGTTATTGAATTACTTTGAAAAAAACGTACTATGAAATCTTGGGGTGTTACAGGAACCACAATACTTGACCCCACTAGCTTCATCTAATAATGATGTAATAGTTGGTCATTTTAGAATTCTCATACCATAATCACCCATGGTCTCTAAGCATGTTCATGAATAATAGATTAACATATGAATAGTTAGAGTAGTCTAACATATCTAATCCCTTAGGAGGAACCATGTATCCAAAAAATGGGAAAGGCCATACATATCCCAACCCTTTATTAGAACCGTCCATTTGAATAATGGGAATATATTAACATATCTAATCTATTTGGAATAACCATGGATATGAATAGTGGGAAAGGCCTAATGTATCATATCCCTTAGGATGAACTGTGTATTTAAATAATTGGATTAGTCCATTGTATATAATTCTTCAAGAAGAACTATGTATCTGGATAATAGGGAAAATACTATCATAAGCAATCCCTCAATAATATCTATATATCTGAATAATGGTAATAGTTAAACACATCCAATCCCTAAAGAAGAACTATGCATTTAAATAATGGTAAAGGCCTAACATATCCAATCCCTCAGGAAGAATCATTCATGGAGTTGTTCTTTAACGCACCTTAGTTCCCAAATACCGATATCCATTAGGAAATTTATGTTTTCATAAATTCATGTTGAATCAAAAAATTTAGAATAAAATAAATAACATAAGAATTACATAATCAATCTAATAATCAACACCTTACTATCATTTTGAATGTCAATTATAACCCAAATACAATATTACAACCCATACTCTAAACATATCATATATATCCCACTTCGACCACAAAACAACAATTTCTCACAAATCCATATATTCAAATTTTTATCTAGCATTCCCTAAATCAAATTCTTAGTAAATATATACACAAAATCTATCCCACTTGGTCTCTGGGGCCTACCCCATAACCTTACATATCAATTGCAACATGAATTCATTATGCACATAGTGATTTCATTGCCTATATACCTCACCCAATCCACTTTCGAGACACCAAACCATGTATTGACTTATATCCCAACCATACTTGACCACTGGCATAGTGGTACCCAAAATAAACCCATGTACTTAAGTATGTCAGTGAATCCATTATTAAGTCATAAAATTCCCCTAACTTATGGTAAATCACTAACCCGGTATCCTAATATTTATAACGATTCCTTCTCGAGGACCAAAACCTAGAGGCATTTTATTGCCCTCCTAAAAATAGAACTATGACCTAAAGAATCACTTTCTCTCCACTATGTTGAGTTGGATCTCTTAGTGATAAATCATCATAATCTGACTCTGAAGAAATACTTATAGGTACCTCCTCATAAAAATAACACAATACTTAGAAATAACATAAATTTCCTCAATTAAAAAGTACTTTTATATTCCCAAAACAAGAAACTTCCAACCAAAGTCAAATGTGAAACCATCACTCAAGAAAACATCATGAGATCTATAAAAACTAGACCCATAAAACTAAATTCTAGGAAATTATCCAAACTTGGTTATGATTTATCAAATATTTGAAGATTTATTTGGGGTTTTTCCCTCATAATTATTTTATGAACCCATTGGAAATATATTCACTGGATGGCCTAAAAATTACCAAACATAATACATAACACCCACTATAGTCCAAAAAGACCCCACCTAAACTTAATCACAAATTATAATCCCTTGACTCATAATTTTGGTCACTCTAACATGAAACCCCATGAAAGAACACACAATCACATAGAAAACATATAATATATGGTTTAATATATGAGGGATAACCTACCTCATTCTTATCATAGTTATCTCATCTCGTATTGCCATAGGATTTTCCTATGTTCACCTAAAATTGGAAAACCAAACAGAAGTGACCAATTTATTGATTTATACCAAATATTCATTGAGAAAAATTGAACCTTGTAAAGAACTATGGATATTACCTTTCCTTTCAGGATTTAACCACAAAAGATAGATCATTGATTCAAAAATAGGTGCTGATTTAGGATGCATAGAAGTAGATAAGTGGAATTGAGAAATGGGGAAGGGGATACCTAGGGTGACTTAGGTATATTAGCCAAAGTTAGAGAGTATTAAAAAATTTTAATTAAAAAAATAGTTAACTTAATAATTAAAAAAACATGTACACAACCCACTGGGTACCTAGTGGCCATCACTTATAATATAGTGTACAACAAGACTCTTTATAGTTTTTTACCAGCCATCCAGTGGACAACCTATACTCACTGTCCTATAACAACACTAATGTGTACCTGATAATCCCCCACTAAGTACTCAATGATATATTTGTTTAAAAAAATTATTACCACTAATTACAATTACCCCTACCCCCAACACTTAGAACTACCCTTGAGGGATCTAATAAAATATAATAATACTCTCTAGAGTTATCTAGGTCTGAAAAATCTAGACCAAATATCAAATTCCAAAACATCCATGGTCTGAGTTCTCAATGACCCAAAATTATCCAACTCCACCAACCCATAATGGTGTGAGTTATTGTAAAATCCCCACCATATGGATTATTTTCCCTAAGAATATATGTAAACCTCTCAAAAAATTGCAATCTAGTTATTAGTATCTAATTTCATCACTCATTCTGGAATCTGAGTTAGATATGGTCATAAAATCTATAAAAAGGATCCAGATAAACTATCCTTATCTGGAAACCTGTAATCCATAAAAACACATCAATCATATTGAAAATGATGTACTTGATGGTAATATTAATTAATCATACATGACCATGCAAGGAAAATAATTGAATTTCCTCCTCTATAACTATTTACTCCTAAAAAACCTCATCTGTATGTACAATGTTATAAAACTTAAACAAAAATACCATTTAATAAAACAAGTGAAATTAAAAAAATACCTCACTACTCATGCCTGAGTATAAACTTAGCTTACAGTTCAATATATGAAAATATTTATCAACTAAATAGTATTGACATTATACTCTCTCCATGAGTACTAAAATTATATCAATCCATATCCTTGTTGAGTGTTCCATTAATCTCTACATAGATTTAGTTTCCTGACACACTAGATATACCCAAAAAAAAGTATTTTCAAATTTGATATTATTTAAGGAACTAGGTATAATCAATTAATTTATACAATGATATCTTAAGGGATGTCTCTATTTCCCACTATGGTCTCACTACATACATAACCCTCAACGATTTCTAAAATCCACTAGAATAAGGTTTCTCCATTAGGTGATCAATATTATGTTATCCACTATTGGATAATACATATAATCATTCAAATAAAACAAACATTCATTATTTTACACCTCACAAACACTACTACTCATGAGAATATTCCAAAATCATTCTAACATACTTCCCCACAATCCATTCCCTAAGGTTTAATAATATTGTAGAACTCCCTGTAATGATGATATAAAATCTCATGATATTACCCACCTTGTTGATCACATATAGTTTATATCTGAATTTATTCCCATTGATCATTGGCATATAGACCTCACCAAACTTCAAATATAACCCCATACCAATTTACAAGACTTATATCAAGTCAGTAACCATACATTCAACCAGTAAGGATTTACCCACTCAAAATCAAGCACTAATTAAAATGATTAACCCTAACTTTTACAAGTTTATCCAAAACTTATCTCTTGATGTTTAAAATTTCCTCTTGAAATTTTAGTTTTACCCTAGTGATTCAATGTTGTTCATCCCAATTTATAATTTCATCATCACTACTCTCTAAGAACTAACTCACCGAGATTCCATCCTTACTTAGGTCTTGATGAACATAACTCAATCCAGTGAATATATTAATTGTATCCAGACCCTTTGACTCATTATAAATATTGAATACATAGTTCCTTATGAAAAGTCCAAAAACATCATCAATTTCTCATTTCTTCACTGATAGAAACATCATTTCAATTCATGTTTAAATTATATGATCCACTTTCCCCATTATTATAGATCAATGTTCATCAAATGCCTCTCTATGATTCATAACCCAAGTTTGATTAATAACTATGTTTCACTAGAGTCCCACACCACAAATACAATCTAGAGTTATGCTAATGATTTCTATACTTTGTTCTAATTGAACAATATTTCATGGGTCCCAAAAACCCATATAGTTCTCAAAAAACTAAAACATGTCCCAACATTAATTATCCTTATTATATGAATTCCATTAATGAATAAAAAATGATTTTACACTAACCGTTGTGACTTTACATGAAAATATTCCTAGGAAGTCACTCTCCTTTGAAATCTATATTTAATTAAAGGAACCCTCTCAATTATTCTTATACATAATTTATCTCGATCCAAATCACTATGAGCAATATCACCACCCAAACTATTGTTTCCTATACCCCAACTCATATATACACGAGTCATGTTTTTTATAAATACATGTATTTTTGGAAAATTTAAATACGAATTTTATTTTAGTTTATATATATTTTATATTAAAATATTATAAATAAAAAAAATATTTTTGTTTAGGAAATAATGTGTTTAATGTGAAAAGGCCTAAATCAGGATTTTAATTATTATTTTTCTATAATTTAATGCTAATTGAAAATAAGTTTTTGATTTTTTGTAGTTAATTATGAAATTATTATGTGGAAATGGGATTGAGTGTGATTAACTAAGCTTGGGAAGCTCTTATGTAAGGAGAACCAGGCATGAGAATCACTATAAATGAATCACTCCTTCCCCAAAAATCAATGTGATATTAAATATATCCCCCATTAGATTTAATTATCACTCCATGTGTAATGAATAAATCATTTGGCCTCATGTGATATAGAAGAATGAATCATCCATGGAAATATAATATGTATGAATGAAATATATTTCCCAAGCACTGCATGTGAAACACCTGGATAGAATCAACCTCAAATAAGCTGAACCAGGCCATACTAGTTGCTTGAGTGATATTATATCCATATGAACATCATTTTTAATGAAATTATTCAGCTATATCACTATTTTTAACTTCTCATTACCATATTTCAGGTAATTCCCTTCTCTTTATTCATTTTACTCTTTATTTGGGTGCATCATGGGACTCCTGAGGATAGAGAGAATTTGTTGGGTAAAATGACCTAATGTTTAGGGATTTATGATTATTTAAATTAATGGAGTTTGGTTATAAATGTTTAATTTACTCATGGGTTATCCTTGAGTTTGGAGAATGTTAAAGGTGTTTTTGAAGTTTTATACTAAAAATAGTACTTTTAGAATTATGTAGGAGAAATACATGTCATGTAATATCTATCGATAAGATTTTGTGATTTTGGTTCACTGCGTGAAAGGATAAAATTCCATGTATTTGGTTCATGACATGTAATGCTAAAGTTTATGTTTTTAATAAAAAGTTGACGGTTTTTTCGGCATACTTGAGCTTCATGGATTACATGATGTGTAATGGTAGTACACACCATTTAATCATCATGGTTTGGAATTTTAGAATACATCATAGATAATTCTTCATGTATTCATCCATAGGATCTTGGATCTTGACCTCTAAGCTCTCATAGGTGATTTTGGAGACCTCTAAACCTTCAAAATCATTTCATTTGGTGATTGATCATTATTATTGTTGTGTTGTATCTCTTAGAGTGACTAATCCTTTTTGTTTATTTATTACATTTGATTGTGGTAGCTACGTTATGTTGCATTATTGGATATGTTTATTTGAGATGATGATTCTACTGATTCTTTTCTTGATATGTCATGCGATCTCATTCTAGGGGAATATCCATTATTTATTATGGTGTGGTGTGTGTGATTTCTTTGAGGAATGTTGTAGTTTATCCTATTCAGTAACCATTTTGTTAAATTGAATAAATTTTGAGATGTGTGGATTGATTCTAGGGACTATATTATTGTAGTTGGGATCCTTCTTGTTTGTGGATCCTGTTACGGGCATGTGCGACCTGATTTTGAGGTAGGCATTTTGGTCTCTAGCCTATGTTGGATGAACTAAATTGTTCTTGTTTTATAAATTGTTTTATAAATAACATGGAATTATGGATTAATTGATTTTAGTGTGGGGAAATGAGTTTTGCATAAAATATAGTCTTCCCTTCCTTTTGGAAAATGAAAATGGTTTTTCAATGCATTGTGAAATTATTTTACAAAATGGTTTTCAATGAATAGTTTTTATGAAATGGTTTGATTAATTGGTTGGGAAAATAGAGAACATGGTAAGACATGGGTACATAGGTAGAAGGTGTCATAATAGGCCTCATCCATTGATACTATCAGGGGGTTTACTCATGTGGTTTTCTTCGGCTCCTTAGGCATATTGTTTGATAGAAATTATTAGGGGGTTCACTTTCTAGTGTGTTCCTCCGCTGCCTAGATTCTATGCATATGTCTAGCGGATTAGTGTGTATGTGATTATCTATATTGAGGGTATGAGTTTCCTATCTATCCTGGCCTAGTATGATCCTTGGCGTGATGTTACCTATGCTTTGGTTTTCCTATTTGGGATATTTTTATTGTATTGTTGAGTTATATTTCCATGGATTCGATATGATATGTGATGAATTATTTTCTTTTATATATGTAAAATGTATTGAAACTGATTTACTTTCTTTATTTGGAAATGTGAAAAAGGGGGAAATTAAATTCCTTTCCATGCTTTTGATATAAAAACTATTGAATTGTATATCATACCATGTTTTATTTAAATTTTAGCATTGTTCAGATTCTTATATGAAGACTTGATATGGGACACCTGGGTGGGATCCTACTGAGCCTATTATATCACACTCTACATGCCCATTCGGCGGTGGGTAGACATTTGTATGTATTTTGATGTAGGTAAAGTCAAGGTTCCACAGTGAGGCAGCAAGGTTTTCTACCAACTATTTATGGGTATATAGTAGTGATATTGTGGGATTTTTTCCACTCTATCACATGGATATTTTTAGAGTAACAATTTTTAGTTTTGTTTTCCTTTTTTGATGGACATTTCTCTTGAATTTTATTTACTTATTTGAGTTGTATCACTTTAACTATATTCATTTATTTAAGGAATATATGTACCTATTACAATGTTTCTATCTATTATAAATTTATATATATATATATATATATATATATTCCATGTTTTTGCTTTAGGTGGGTGAAATTGTTCCCTCTGGTTATTCGATGCCTGAGTTCTAGTTTCTGGTCCATGGGGATTGGGAATGCCCTTCAGGTCTGTGGCTATTCGGGTTAGGTACCAGTGTTGAGAGGGTATCTGGGTTAGGTTAATCATAATTTGGTATCAAATGAGTTATATCCTCAAGATTCCTTATCTTAGGATTCTTGGTAGACTGGAGATCGGATTTCTCGGAACTTGAGAGGTAGATTGCAGTGAGTGGATGACCAGATCTTTCTGTAATGAGTCTCAAGTTACCATGAGATGTTGGGATGTGTGTCTTATCTTTTGAGTTCTTAATCTTAATATTTGTTTTTTCTTATGGTTTTCTAGTTTGAATTGAGATTATTCTATTCTATGATCATTTCTTCTATTTCAGTATGTATTGGTATGCTTATAAGATGAATTCCATGGGTTTTGAAGAAGGGTGTAACTGATGTTCCTCAAGGGAATCCTCCTATAGATCATAATTCTATAGAGGTTATTTTATAGTGAGTTCATTTTGTTGAAAAAAATTTACTAAAAGTCCATAACGTAGTCATTGAGGTACATCCAGGAGCTGTAGGAGATAGAGATTGATCATAGGAGTTCTTGCATGAAAAGCCACCATAATTTAAAGGTATGAATGAACCTCCAAAGGTGGAGGACTGGATTGATAAGATAAATAAAATATTTGACTTCCTAGATACACCTGAGAGTATTAAGGTGAATATTATGGAGTTCAGACTTGAGGGTCCTAGTAAGTGGTGGTGAGATTCCATGGTACATGCGAATAAGAACATGGTCTTGTATTAGAAGGGTTTTAAGACTTTTATCTTCCAGTATTTTTGTCCAGAGTCACTGATGATGGATAAGTCTCTGGAGTTCCTCTCATTATTTCAAGGATATCATTTAGTGTTGGTGTACACCAATCGATTTGTGTATATGGTTTGTTTTTCACCAGAGGTGGTAAAGAATGATCAGTTTAAAGCTTGGAAGTACCTATAGGGTTTTCGATTGGATATCAGATCATAGGTATTTATGATAAATATTTTTACCTATGAAGAGATAGTAGAACGATAAATTATAGTAGAGATAAATATGGTAGGAATGTTTGGTTATTCTTCCCTTTATATTCCACTCGGTTGTAGCTTTAGTGGAATGCATGGGAGGAAGAGTAAGTGGCATGATTGTTATAGGAGTGGTGGGGGTGGTTCTCAGCTTCATGCCTCCTCTACAACTTTAGTTAAACTAGTAGTGTTCCTATTACTTTCTGCCTATGTGGAAAGGTTGGGAACACCTAGTGTTCTTGTCTAATGCCAAAGAATATGTGTAATGGATGTGGATTATATAGCCATCTAAATCGATTCTTCCAGGCTATGTCTACTCCTCATTATGGTTAGGGTGAAATTAATAATAAAATAAAATAAACTAACATTAGAAAAACTAATAATAATAATAATATAATGTTAAATATAATATATAAAATTAATATAACTAATAAAAATTATAAATTACTAATATTATTATATAAATTAACTAAAAATCATCAAAATATCTAAACTACTAAAAAACTACAAAAATAAACTAAAAATACAAAAATTATTAAAATATTTAATTAAAAATAAGTTAAAAATTTATAAAAATACATGAAAAATCCATGTACATCATGGACCAAAAAATTATAGTAGATATGAATATGGTAGGAAGGTTTGGTTATTTTTTCCTTTATATTCCACCTAGCTGTAGATTTAGTGGCATGCAAGGGAGGAAGAGTAAGTGGAATGATTGTCATAGGAGTGGTGGGGGTGGTTCTTATCATCAGGCCTCCTCTACACCTTTAGTTACAAATAGTAGTGTTCTTATTACTTTTTATCAGTGTGGAAAGGTTGGGAACACCCATTGTTCTTGTCCAATGCCTAAAAATATGTGTAATGTATGTTTCTACTATATCCATATAAATTTATTCTTCTAGGCTATTTCTACACCTCATTATGGTTAGGGATCATTGGCTCTAAAGGCTATAGTGGAGCAGTCTGATGCTTCAAAGACTATAGGGCTCCAGCCACAGGTATCAATAGTGAGGAACCTTCTCATAGTAAATGAGTTTCCAGGAGATGTATATGCGGGTCCATCGATGTTGAGAGGTACCATCTTTATTGCATCGTCAGTAGCGATTGATTTATTTGATAATGGTGTTTCCCACTCATTTATATCTGGCCATTTTTTAAATATTCATAAACTTCCAAAAAATCTCATGTCCTTTATTATGGGGTTAGAAACACCTCTTGGGAATAGGAAGGAGTATTGGTTTTAGTGCCCTTCTTGTTTGTTATCAATAGCTGATGTAGA
Organism: Viscum album; assembly: GCA_963277665.1. Taxonomy (NCBI): domain Eukaryota; kingdom Viridiplantae; phylum Streptophyta; class Magnoliopsida; order Santalales; family Viscaceae; genus Viscum; species Viscum album. The sequence goes on along the minus strand of OY728152.1, from coordinate 46,839,790 downwards.
GTTAGTCTGGGATTTCCTTGTTCTCTGTCGGAATTTTTTCGATGTCATCATTGAGATGGATTGTATCTCATCATGTTAATATTGATTGTTATCATCAGAATTTCCCATTTCATGTATCCTATGGGAGATAATGGGTGTTTCAGGGAGAGTGGGATCCAAGGTCTGGTCATGTAGGACCTTCCCGCTCAGAACTCAAGAGTTTGTTGTCTATTGTAGGAGTTGATCCAGATGAAATTTCTTCTATTGTTGAAATTCCCAACATCATTCAGAATTTTCTTGAAATTTTCCTAGATTATTTCTCCAGGATTCCTCCTAAGAGAGAAGTGGAATTTATGATTAACCTAGTTCTAGGTATGCAACCAATTTCAATACCTTCTTATCTTATGGAACCTTCAAATCTGAAAGAGCTTAATATTCAGTTGGATGACCTGATGGAAAAATGTTCTATTCACCCTAGTGTTTCACCATAGGAATCTCGGGTTCTCTTTCCCAATAAGGTAGATGGTTCACTCCTATTATGTGTGGATTATTGAATGTGGAAACAAGTGATGTTTAAGAAAAAGAATCATTTTCAATGAATGGATGATTTTTTTGATCAGTTAAAGGGTAAAAGTTTTTTTCAAATATCAATCTTCGATTGGGTTATCATCAGCTCAGAGTTCGAGAGTATTATATAAATAAGACATATTTTAGTTTCAATTATGGATATTATGAATATCTTATGATTCTATTTGGCCTAACTAACACTCCTTAAGTTTTTATTTCATTGATGAATCTAATTTTCAATCAGTATCACAACACTTCTGTGGTAGTGTTCATGGATGATATTTTGGTTTATTTGGGATTTGATTATGAGCACGATCACCATCAGAGTTTGGTTCTATAGATCTTGTGGAGTCGCCATTTTTATGGAAAGATTTCAAAATTAAATTTCTATATCCAAGAAGTTATTTTCTTTGGATATATTATTTCTAATCATGGATTATAAGTTTATCCTGAGATGGTGAAAATTTCATTTTCATGGGAAGGGCCATGAAATGTCTTTTAGATTCAGAGTTTCCTTGTTCTTACTTGATATTATTAAGGGCTCATCAATTATTTCTCAAATTTGGTGTCACCTTTCACTGATCTTACTAGAAAAGGGGTGAAATTCATATGGGATGCAAATTTCAGTCTTATTTAAATGATATAAAAATACATCTTACATCATCTCCTATTCTAATCTTACCTAAGACTGTTAAGGGGTAAATAGTTTTATGTTATGCTTCTAGTGTTGGTTTACGTTTTTTATTATACAGGACGATCATGTAGTGGCTTACAGCTATTTTCGATTTTAACCTCATGAGAATAATTACCCTACTCATGATTTAAAGCTTTTCATGGTTATGAATGTGCTTAAGTGTTTGGAAAATTATCTTTTGGGGAAAGGTTCATGGTATTTTATGACCATAAGAGGTTGAGCTATATCTTTTCATAGAAATAATTGAATCTCACATAGAGATAATGGGTAGAATACCTTCAGACGTTTGAATTTGACATTACCTACACTCCAAGGATGGGGATTGTTGTTGTAGATGTTGTTATTAGGAAAGTGTCATCAAAGGATTTTTGGAATTTAAGGAGTGGAACCTTATGGGTATTTTCACTCAGTTTAACTAAGATGCTTGGGTGGATGATTCAAGTATGGTTTAAATCAGTGATCATTTATAATCATATCTCCTTGAATCTATTCTATAAAATCAGCATCAGGATTATGAATTCAGAGGAATTCTAGAAACCCTTAATGTTGGGGAGACTGTTTCTAGTTTGTATCTATTTTCGGATGGTATTATCCATTTTTGAAATCAGTTTTCCATCCCAAAATCTATGAGGATTTTTGTGTTTTTATCATTATATTTATTCATGGGTTTCTCATCTAGGAACTATAAATATTTATTATGAAATGAGATAGTGATTCTGGTGGCCAGGTATGAAGCCTTACATTAAAGATTATGTGTCCTACTGTAACACCTACCAAAAGATAAAGGCAAAGCATCTAAAACCTTATGGTTTTCTTCATCCTCTACCTATTATGGATTGTAAATTTACATGGTATCCATGGAATTTATTTTCAGATTACCACAAACTACCAAAAGGGGGAATTCTATCTAGGTGGTGACTAATCTATTGACAAAGTCAACTCATTTCATTTCAATCTGGGACACTGCTAGTGTGAAGATATAGTTAATTTGTATGTGAATGAGGTTGTGGGGTTACATGGGGTTCCTTCTATCGTTGTTTTAGATAAGTATCCTAGGTTTAATTTGAGGTTTTGGAGGACTCTCCATGAGGTGATGAGGACTTAGGTTAGGTTTATCATAGATTTACATCCATAGATAGATGGTTAGATGAAGCATGCTATTTAGATCATGGAGGATATACTGCATGCATGTGTCTTGGATTTTGGTGGATCATGGGATATCTATCTGATATTGGTTGATTTTCCTTATAATAATAGTTATTAGTCTTCGATCATAATGGATCCTTTGGAGGATTTGTAAGGTCACCTGTGCAGGTCACCTATTTGTTAGGAAGAGGTGGGTGAAGCATATTTGGTGGGACCGAGTCTTGTTCGAGAGACATCATCAAGGATTCTGGATATACATCAGAATTTGGTTACAAATTAGACTCAAAAAAATCGTATACGAATCAATAGATTCTTCCTCTATAATTTTCCATAGGTGACTGGATCTTTCTAAATTTTTCTCCTTGGTTGGGTCACCATTAGCTTGGAAAATAAGGAAAGTTGGATTTGAGATATGTTGACCATTTTAGGTAACTGAGTGGATGGGAAAGTTTTCTTATTATTTATCATTTTCAGTTCAGTTTATGGTAATTCATGATGTTTTCCACATATCAAAGCTCGGGAAATACCATCATGATCCCTCTCATGTTTTTGAGTTGGGAATAGATTGATTTAGAGCCAGATGTTTCTATTTTTGATAAGACAATGGATATAATTGACTCTCAAGTGAATGTATTGCATAGGAAGTCAATTTAGTTGGTCATATTTTAATGGATACATGAATCAGATTATAATGGGACTTGGAAGAATGAGTTGTAGATGAGGGAGTAGTGGCCTCACCTCTTTACATGACATCATTCTTCAACTTAACTTCCCAAAGACGGAAATTCTTATGGTGGGGAGTTTATAACATCACGTTACCATATTTTAGGTAATTTATTATCTTTATTCATTTTACTCTTTATTTGGGTGAGTCTTGGGACTCCTAAGGATGTAGATCATTTATTGTTTAAAATGAACTAAAGTTATGGGATGTATGTTTGTTTGAATTAATGGAGTTCAGGTATAAATGTGCAATGGATTGGTTGGTTCTCCCTGAGTTTAGAGAACACCAAAAGTGGTTTTGTAGTTTCTACTAAAAAATAGAATTTTCATAGTCTGTAGGAGAAATATAAAATATGTAATGGGATTACACACTTTTCAATGTCTATAGGGTAGATTCTATGAGTTTGGTACACAGCATGAAAGGATTACACACTATGTATTTGGTTCATGATGTGTAATGTTAAAGGTCAAGTTTTTAATAAAAATGAGATGATTTTTTGGCATACTTGAGATTCATGGATTATATGACATATAATGGGATTAAACATTGTGTAATAATAATGGTTAAGAATTTTAGGGCCCTGCATGGATGATTCCTCATTAATTCATCTACAGGATCATGGATCTTGAACTAGGATCCCTCTTCGGTGATTTTAGTGACATTCCACCCTTCTAAATCATTTCATTCGGTGATTGATCATTATTTCGGTTATAGATCATCTATCCAGGTGAGTAATCCTTTATATTTATTAATTTATTTTGATCACAGTAGCATCATTACATTGTGTTATTCAATCTTTTGATCTGATATGATGATTCTCTTGATTCCTTTCTAGATTTGTCATTTTATCTTGTTCTAGGTCCTAATCCTTTGTTGGTTGTGGTGTGGTGGGTGTGAATTCATTGAGGTATGTTTTATTATATCCTCTTCACTGAAACTTTTATTAAATTTAATCAATTATAAGATGTGTGGATTTATTCTTGGGCCTCTTCTTTTGTAGTTATGTTCCTTATTATTGGTGGATCCTGTTGCGATCATGAGTGACCTGAGTTTGAGGTAGATGGTTTCGTCTCTAGCCTATTTTGGATGAACATCATTGCTATAGTTTTATAAATTGTTTTATAAATTAACTAGAATGATTTATTTATTTATTTGTATTCATGTTAATTGGTTTTTGGAAAAAATATGGGTTTCCCTTGGTTTTAGTAAATTAAAAGGGTTTTTCAAATCATTGTGAAATGGTTTTACGAAATTATTTTCAAATAATTTTTTTAATGAAATGATTTTATGATTTGGTTTCGAAAATAGAGCACATGGGTAGGCTTGGGTACATAGTTGGAAGGTGTGGTAATAGGACTCATTTGTTGATATTGTTGGGGGGTCACTCACGGGCATTCTTTTTGTCCTTAGGCATGTTGTTCTAGGGACTTGATAGACACTATTGGGGGTTAAATTTCTTGAGGTTCCTCAACTTTCAAGATTTGATGCATATTTCAAGGGGCATGATTCATACAAAAAATTTTGTGTTAATGGTAAAAGTGTCCTAGCTATCCTAACCTAGTGTGATCCTTTGCGTGATTTTTCCTATGTTTTGGTTTTCCTGTTTAGGTTGATTGGATTGTACTATTGAGTTATACTACCATTGATATGATATGATATGTGATACATAATTTCCATTGATATATGTAAAATGATTTGAAACTGATTTACCTTATTTATTTAGAAATGTGGGAAAATGGGATATTAAATTTCTTTACATACTTTTGATATAAAATCTATTGAACTATATATCATGCCTTTTTTTCATTGAAGTTGAGAATTGTTAAAATTATTTTATAGATAATTGTTATGTAACACCTAGGTTGGATCATACTTATCATGTTATCTCACACCATGTGCACCCCTTAGTGAAACATATACCATTGTATGTCTTTCGATGTAGGGAAAGGAATGGCATCATATTAAGGCGGTTATGATTTCTATTAGCTGTATCTAGGTATATAGTGGTGAGATAGTGGGAGTTTTCTCATGATATCACATGGATATTGTAGGAGTTTCTATTCTAGTTGTTTTACTTTACTATTAGAGTAATCTCTTAGAGTTTGTTTCCTTATTTGAGTTGTATCATTTCCACTATTTTCTTTTAGTTATGGAATATATGTACCTTTTTCATTGTTTCTCTCTATTATATATATATATATATTCCATGTTATTTATTTTTGTTGGGAAAAACAATTCCCTCTGGTTGTGGCTCGATACCAGGGTGCTAGTCACTAGCCCATGAGGTTCAAGAATTCCATTTAAGTATGTGGAAAATCAGGTTGGGTACTAGTATTAAGAGGGTATCCGAGTCAGGTTCTTTACTCTGTGTGTGATATAAGGCCTATGGGCCATGTAATTCTTATGCCTAAGGGCCTTGTAAGGGTTTCACATCACCCCTTGAAAGGTGGATTATCAAAAATAAATAAAAAAACGAAGGCCTTTGGGCCATTGGAGGAGTGTGTGATATAAACCCATAGAAAAAAATCCCATATCATTTTTTATAGAATAAATGGAAATCCTTGGATTCTACATATGAATAAGTTATGATATGGAGAGGCCACTTCTATATAGAAATAACACAATATAACTGGAAATGTAACCCCTAATCTATGATACTTCCTTATTCAACCAATAAATCTCATATCACTGCAAACCTCAAATCATCATTCATGGGTTCCCTGAATCATTATGGAGACACCAAGAAAGATAATGAAACACATTAAAAGCCCTTTACAAATCCCATTTAAACATTTCACCCATGTACAAGACTTCATACCTAAAAATAATATACTCATTTTGTTAGTTTGGATAAATTGAGAAACCAGTAGTTGATTCTCCATGTGGTGGATATTGAGCTTAGTTTAGGATTGTAGTGAGACTAAAAATCCCATATAAGAGAAGGAAAGCTAGTTTTAGGTTCCAAAAGTTATCCACATGTGTGCATACACTCATTGTTTTATCAATGTGGAGATCACTAGAGTTGTGTTAGAATATTTTGAATGTTCTTTCTCCCTTTAAAAATGGAAATGAACCAAATTTATACACGATCATCCATTCTTACTTAAATTATTATTTTTCTAAACTCTCTAGTGATGGAATCATATTATTTTTAGGTTGGGCTAGGGAGATTCCCCCACAACCACTATTGAATTCTAATAGATTAGTGTTTTATTTATAGTTCTAATAGTTTAAAGTTTTATATGAATGTATTAATTAGTGAAGGTTTTTGTTTCTCTAGCATGCTTTACTTAGTTTCTTATCAAAATTTTGGTCTACACACAAAAATATCCCCTAGTTCATCTCATTACTTATTGTGGAAGGTTGTGAGATGGTCTGAGGAGTGTTTTAGTGTTCATGAACACTTTGGGAGGGTTAGTGAATTTTGTACAATGTTCACTACATGACTCTTTTCAAAAATCAATTACCAGGGTAGAGAGTGAGTGGTTCGAGTTTTTGAGTTTCTTATTGAGTTGATTAAGAGAGTGTTTATTTATTTTTTTAGTGTCTTGGTACGAACATTTTAGTCCCAAATACAGATTCTTCCTCTTCATTTTCTTAATTATCTAACATTTGTTCACACATTCACACATATTATCTCTTATGTACTTTCATCTTTTAAAAAATAACATAAATAATTATATTATAATAAACGTGAATAATATGAATGAGTTACAACTCACTGGTATAACAATACCTGGTCAGCTTCCCAAGATTCATTCTAGGAGATCTAAAAAAATTGTTCATTTTGAGGCTCATCACTGGCACCATTTTTTTAGGGTGGATTGGTAACTCGTTTTATTTCTTTTAAAAATATGTTCATTCTCTTTATATTAAATGTTTATTTTTATTTTTCATTCATTTTATTTATTTTAATTGATTGTGTACTGGTATGAGAAAAAATATTAGTCCATTTACTTATTAACATGTTATAATTATTATTACCTATTATAATGGGTTTATGAGCACATTATTATGGTCAAAAAAAATTATAAATAACAATTTTGGTGATTAATATATTCACCCTATTGAAAATAATGAGAATATTCTAATAAAAACTAGTTTGGATTAATTAAAGGTCCTATTAGGTAAATTCACATTCAATTGTTAAAGGCCAATGGGTTAACAAGTATAGGATAATCAAGATTTTTTAAAAGACTAAGAATTTAAATTAAATCATATGATATTTTAGACTATAAAGGTGTAAGTATATCTTAAATAATAAAATCCACCACTACTCACTCTAGGATATGTTTTCCCATTGATCTTTCATTTTTTATAAAAATTATAAGATGGTTTTTATAAAGGATATATTCCCCATTTTGATCTACCTCTTCCATATTTTATTGAAAAGTGAATTCCCTTGTACTATAATTTCAAATTCAGATCAAAAAATGATTTCCTTGGGTGATGAAGAAGAAGAAACCACATTGGATTTGGTATATTTTAAGGAAAATTTTAAAGACCCACAACCTATAAGAATCAAGTGTAGTTTTTCCAAGGCATTATATTAATAAATAGAGATTCACATTGATACTCATGTGTTATTTAATCCATATTTTATTTTATTTCATTATAATTATACACCATCTATTTCATACAATAAATTCACTCATCTTCATATTACTAAGTCAGCTAAAATGGTGTGGCCCCTAGAAAACATTAATGTAAGCATATTAGAGAAGACTAAACATAAATAATAATTTTAAGATCCCCTATTACTATTATATAGTACACATTAGTAGGTTGGAAAGTGATGGGTAATCCTTGGATAATAATAAAATAAAATCAAACCAAAATAAAACACACCTTATATGAGGGGAAATATTAACTTGGTGGATATTACAGCTCTATATGTTGTGTGATAGGATCCCCCTTACATGCTTCTTACCTCACTGAATTGCAATCTTATCACTAAAAAAGGTGGAAGAAAGGTATTATATAATAGATGTGACCTCCAAAATAATAATAATGTTTTTAATTCAATAGGATACATAAGGATATGGTGGTTCCAGTAAATAAATCTTACTTACCCTACTAATTTTGGATGATCTCAAAAATTATTTGGAAAAAGATGATAAAAACAAAGCCCCTATTAAGAGGGATAACCTAATATTATTATCCATGTAGTATTTATTTTTTACTTTTTATTTATATTTTGATCAAATTTTCATTTAATTTTTTTTATTTTATAGATTTTCAGTATGGAATGTGGTTTTTAGATAGTAATGAATATAATTTGAAAAAAATAAGTTTTTTTCAAGTACAACTGGTTATCTATTTCTTCACTACCTATTTCTAATACCCCTTTCATTTTTTTATTCATTTTCATTAGGATTATGAAAATAGTTGAGGGTGGTTTCATAAATATGAGTGGGGAAGGGGACTTGTGAGTTTAGTTTGTGTTTGTTTTCTTATCCCCATTATTTTCCTCTAACAAAATTTATTTTGAGCTTATGAAACTTAAGTAAATCCAATTCTTAAGTTCTCTAAGAGACAAAAACATTTAAAAAATTGAATTATTCTTTTTTCAAAATTATTTTATTAAATTTTGATTGGATAATATTTAATTGGATAAAAAATTAATATTCATAAATTGGATTAATGACCTTTAATTTGGGTGACTCTCTTGTCAAGAAATTGTAATAATCAAAGAGTTTTCCACAAAAAAATAGTTAAAATCATTTAAATTTGAGTATCTTAAGAATTTGGGATCTAGATATAAGTTTATAAAAATATAAGAAATCATATGTGTTTGGTTGAAAAATAAAATTCCATAATAAAGGGTTGGAGTGGTTTGTGAGATAGTACTCTAAATTGGGATTCTATTCCTTATCAGCCACAAATAACCTCTGGGGATGACTAATATTTGGAATTACTAGTTTCATATTATCCCCACTCACTTAATGAGTGGGATTGTAGATTCATGGCTTGAAAAAATGTGAATATGTTCTTGGGTGTGTAGTGAGATAGAAGGGAATGTGAATATTGAACTGAAATGAAAAAGAGAAGGTTGGATTTATCTAATTAGTTACATATTAATGAATAATTATTTTTGAAATTAGATATTGGGATGATAATAATTAATTAGAGGAATTAGAAAAGGTGTAGAAATGTTAACACTAATATAAAATTAAATATTAAATAAATAATAGATAATAAAACAATGATTGCACATGTGATGAAAATTATTACTTAATAGAGAACTTGTTAAGAGTAATTGCATGAATACATGGAAAAACTTAAGGGTGGAAGAGTCATAAATGATTGTGTTTTAGAAAATATTAATATAAATTTTATTTCATTTAATATATATTTTATATTATAATATTATAAATAAATATATTTTAGTTATATTTAGGAAATAATGTTCTTAATATGCAAATGGAAAAAATCAATATTTTAATTGCCTTTATTATTTTTAATATAATTTAATATAATGAAAAAACCTATAAAATGTGTTTTTATTATTTTTTAGTTAATTATGTGATAATTACATGTATGAGGGATTTCATGTGATTAACTTGGCTTAGGAAGCACATGTGTAAGGAGAACAAGTCATGGTAGTTGATACATATGAATTATTCCCTCCCTAGAAATCTATGTATGATTAACAATGTATCCTACCAAATTAAACAAGTGATCCAAGTTCTACATAAGACTTATCTATCCCTAGTAATTTTGGAATAATGAATCATTCATATAAGGAGCTCATGTATTAATGAACTATGTGATTCAAACACTGTATATGAATCACCTGTCCGGAATAGGCCTCATATAATGTAAATTAGGTCACGTCGCACAATTGTAGGAAACAAATTTGTATATAAACCATGTTTGTCCTGACCCCCTCCCCCAAAGAGTACCCCTCCTAGGTCTACAATTAGATAAGGGATATGGTGACTATCTGAGTCTTTCCTCCAGTAGGCTCTGGGTTGGAGACTATAACCAAGAGTATAATAAGCATACATACGGAAGGGATTTACCTCTAAGAGAACATGCAGAAGATGGAGACATGAAAAATAAACCAATAAATGCCTTCACACACACACACACACACACTGTAACATCCCAGGTAAATAAAGAATATGACATTTTTATATTTATTAATAATTGTGAATAAAATGTTAATATTACTTTAAAGGGAAGGCTATGTTCTATGGTGTACCCAATACGCAACAATGAGTTTCTTTGAAATCTTACGTTGCACACTAATAATATAATAATATTACTTTAAATGGTAGTTAACGTCTAGCCATTGTAATGGTGGGAATGAACAGAACTAACTAAAAAATGACTATATATGTCTGTTAAATATTTTTACATTTATCTAATAAATGTTAGAGGCTTAAAATGTGAATGAATCCAATTTTAAGCATAAATATTCTAATATTCTTTAAAAGGTTGATTAACTGCCTTTTGATGGAGAATCATTTTTAAATACACTTTTTGACAATTTTATATGTTATATTTGACAAAATAAAATCCTTCTTTTTAATTGGGACATCAAAATTTACTTTGTGTAATTTTTTGTTATTTTTCCGATAAAGTTCATTTTTTATGAATAGTGAAAAATGTTGTATTTTAATTCAAAACCTCCTTTTAATATAATTTATTTATTTGGTTATATTAAATTTATTAATTTGTTTTAAAGTGTAATTAGAATAAATTTTTACCATTTAATTAAATGGTGGTCATTGGAATTAATTTCACTTTGAAATTGGACATAAACAAGTGTCAATCTTTTGATAGATATTGTTTCTTAAAAACACGCTATTTGTTTTGACAATGGGAATTAATTATAAAATTAATTAATGCGACTTCTATGTTTTGAATTTGGTAAAATGGACATCATTTTTTAATTTGTAATATCAAATTTACTTTGGATAAATTTTTGGTATTTTTCTGACAAATGTCCATTTTTAATGAATAATGAATAATATTGCATTTTACTTCAAAACTGCTTTTTCATCTAATTTAATTATATAGTTAGAATGTCCTTTTAATTGGTTTTAAAGTGTAATTGAATTATGTTTTTATCACTTAATTCAATTTTGTTCATTGGAAGTAATTTCACTTTTCAATTGGATGAAAAAACAAGTCAATATTTTGATAAATTTTACTTCTTAAAAAACCCGTCTTTGGTTTTGACAACCGGAATTATTTTTAAATTAATTGCTGCAATTTCTGTGTTTGGAATTTGGTAAAATGGATTCCATATTTGGAATCATAATTTCAAAATTATGTAATTAAGACTCTTGTTTTTTGGACATTATGAATAGTAACAATGACAATTATCTTTAATTATCATGATTAATTAGTCATCGGGTAGTTAAGGGTAATAAAATAATATCATAATATTATAAAATGGCCCCAACATGTGTCCAAATCTGCTTGGTTGTGTCATTTACGACCATGGTATGCCTTGTGCCAACTTAGGGACCCCATGGAATCACTTTTGTGTGATAGTGACCTTTTATCATATTATTTTTAAAGAAAGGAAAATATAACCAAACTATGTAACACCTAAGTAAAACAATTTTAATTTTGTTTACATAAATTATCTCTTAAACTATAAATATTCATTGGAAATCTAAAAATATTTCCTACATCATGGTTTTTTTTTATAATTTTTAGACATTTAATAAATAAATTTATTTATGACACCATGATGATGCAGTGGTTACCTCATTAATGAACGATTTAAATAAAATGAAAAGATAAGGTAAAATATAATCCTTACACTTGTCAAACCCTTATTGTATGGGTGAATTTATAACCATTGTCATATTATCCTCAAAATATATCATTTTAGGACCTTTAAAATCCGAAAATAATTTAATAATAAAGTAACATTTCAAGACTTTCCAAAAGTGATCCTCATCCCTCTTATAAAAGGCCCCCACCTCTACCCCCTTACCCACACATCTCAAGCCCTTGGATCATCCAAACTCTACTCATATTATCTATCCAAATCCCTATCTCACTCCTAGAATCCTCAATTTGGGCAGAAGTATTTCCAAGGAATCCTTTGGCTCAAATCAAAAAGAGTTGCCTGATTTAGAGGTATTGTCTTCTCTCGAGTTTATTTATTTTATTTTCCTTCTTAACTCACCAATATATTCTTATTATTTGATCCCATAATAACACCAGTATCCTCAATATACTATGATGTTGTTATGATAATTATTATACCTACACTTATACACACCTTCGTCTAATGGTTAAAGAACATACTGTTTCCGTGGATGGAGAATTACTACCTCACGAAACGATGATTGTTCAATATTCTCCTACCACCTCTCATGGTGTCCATTATGATGGAACTATATTTATATATGATATATATTATATCTATTTCCTCTCTATGCTTCTGTATTTTATATTTAAAACATACCTTTATGCTTTTCATGTTGTGCAAATGCGATAATTTCATATGAAGAAGTGTGGACAATCGCCCCCTCAAGTGATGTGACTCGTTCATGCCAAACATGGAATTTATAAAGAATGTAATTTATGAACTTATGTAACATATATAATATATATATTATACTGTAATTATAATATACCTATGTATCATTATGTTTTCATTCCATTAAAGTATGAAATAGAAATGAAAGTAGCATTCATGTGTACGTACGACTTACCGTCTCCATGAACGGTGCATTTCATTTCTTATATCCAAATGTTATGTACTATTATAAGTACATATATATAATGGATATATATGATATATATTACATATAAATTATGAGTATAATTCTGGATTTAATGGACTTTGGACCACATGAACATCATGTAATTATAAGAAGTCCATTTTTTTTACTCAAGTTCCGAACATCGACAAAATGTACATTATGAACTCAAACAATTAAATAATTGTTATAGAAAGGTAATAAGTGATATAAAAGTAATAATAAACTTGAAAAATATTCTTAATCAAGTATAAATTAATTTAAGTTTTTCATTCAGGAAGAACAAGGAACATACAAGCGAGTCAAGTCGGACACGAGATAAGGGGATTTCTTGTCCTACTTTTAATTCCGTGAGATTTCCATTGTTCGCCACTTATTTGTTGTATGTGGTGTATTTTGTACTGAAATTTCGTATATATTATCATTATTATATTTATATTCATGGTATTATGTGATTCATTTGGTGTTTATTATCTTTTGGTCATATGACTCGATTTATTACAACGAGGTAAGGGATTTTTATCTCACTTTTTATTCCCGTGAGATTCATGCTACATTTTCCACTATTTAATTTTGTGTGGTGTATGTACTACCCATGATTTTATTCTTTGTGTAATATAATTTAATTTATTGGCATTTACATCTTTATTTAATGACCCTTCTTTCTTGGGGTGTATGTTTCGAAAGTTACCCAAATCGGTAAGAGAACCTTTCACCCTCCTCTTTTTAAAAGACTTATTTTTGTTAGGTCTTTTAATTTACATATTATTATATTGGGATATGTTCTTATATATACATATTTATGTAAATTTAATGTCCAAGTGATGAGATACCCTTTTTATCTCTCATCAACTCATTTTATGAATTTTAAAGTGACGTTGTTAGGCTGTCGAATTTCTGTAAGGGAACTTCTTAACCCAATTTCAATTCTTTGGGTTAAACCTATACTTCTTGATTATGTCGTGCTTTGAATATGTGTGGATGAACTCTGATTCTTTTACAATTAATATCCACTTATATTGAGTGTATTTATATTTTTCACACATAATTATTTAATTGATTTATCCTTAATCTAAGGATATCGTCTTTGTAAGGGACTTCATCTCAATCTCCTTTCATTGAGGCATCTTTTGATTTCTACATGACTCTATTTTATACGGTGTATAAAACCCTTTTGGAATTGAATTTCATTCAAAATGAATCTTTTTACATGAATCATTTTACTAAATGACAAAAGGATTTTTTTTGTCTTACGTATACAGTGACAACGACTTCTCCGCCACCGTGACCATTATTTGAGTTTCGGATTCCTCTACAAGCCATAACTTTTTTTAAATGAAAAATAAATACCATGTTTTACTTTTCTCTTATTTTGGTATTGAAAATGGTTTTGATAGTGTTTTCATTATATCAATGTGTTGTATTGATATCTTTTGATTGAAATGTGGAAATGTTATGTTTCCTTTATGCATGTTTTATATGATACGATTATGTTATGGTTCTTAGGCATTGTTTATGAATTTGGGAAGTTCCATGATAAACTAAGGGAGAGTGATCCCGAGATAGATCTCCAATGCATTGGGTAACGTGAAGGAGTTAAACTCTACGGTTTTTTCCGAAGAGATTTAGGGAATATACTGTGATGGGTATTCCAAACGTAACCATGAGGGTTACTCCCTACGTAAGAATGTTATGAATGCCTCAAGTTACCTTTATGTCTTATGATTTCAATGAGTTATTCATAAATCTTATGATTTCATGAGCTATGTTAAAGTGCTTATGTTTTATGAGTAAAGTATGATTTCATTGATTCTTATGTATACATGGACTAATGTTTTCTTTCCGTATTTTTATATCCCTTACTGAGCTTTTTATGCTCATCCCAAGTTTTTGAAATGTTTTTTACAGGACATAAAGTGGAATAGGGTCAAGGATGGGATCATGGAAATGTCATGCTGTCTAAAACATGGAACTAGACATGACTCTTTTGTTCAAGAGTTTTTATTTTGTGAAAAAATGGAAACTGAGTAGATGTGTCTACTTTGTAATCATTGAGATGTAATAGTTATGTCCTAATTCTCTAAAACTATAAACCTGAAAAGATTCTCAATGTGAATTATTCATTTAATTCAAGATTATGTAATGTTTTAAGGCCGGGGCCTTACACACACACACACACACACACACACACACACACACACACACACACACACACACACACACAAACACACACACACACACAAACACACACACACACACACACATATATATATATAAAGAAAACCAAAGTTCCAACATGTAATTCCATACAATACTATAACAACTGAAAGGAAAACTACAAGTGCCAAAAGAGAAAGATGGTAACTATCACGAAGCTCCAACAACTCTTACAAAACCACAAGATGGTAATATCCAGCCTGCTCTAAATAACTTGAAAATAGTTTATATATATTTAGGATGAGAATAAAGTATACTCATTTAGATCCTACTCAAATCCACTCATGAAAAAGATAAATAAATCATGATAAAACATAGTGAACAACAATGAAACAAACTCGTCACCTAAACAAGTATGATAAGTTCTCAACCTATACATGGATAACTCTCACCAAGAATCACATAAAATTTATAATATAATAAACTAATGAAACATTGAGGTTACCTCGCTCCCACTTCCCCACTGGTTTTCTGCTCTTCCCCAACATCGCATGTCCTGAGCCATCTCTCTCCAAAAGTAAGCTAGCCCGAAGACACTAGGTAAATGAATCACAAAATTCACCTCATACATCATATCATCATATCATCCCATATCACATCACCATATGTAGTAACCAATTAGTTTTTAGGATCCATTGTAACTCATATGAAATGTATCATACATCAAGTATTATGCTGCAAGCCATTACAGAACATACAACAAGTAAGCATTGCAAGCCATCTTAGTCAGTACACATCATACCTATAATAATCCTTCAGATACTTTATATGGAGATGCATGTGTTTTAAATAACCACAAGCCATCACATCCCTCTAAACAAATATATGGGTAAAAAAAACATCAAGCATACCAACTCAAGTAACTACCAAGATAAGAGAGTGGGACTAAAGGGGGTAGTCAGCCATTCATCCTCCCATAGGGATGTTAGGTAAAACACCCTCCCATAGTCCACTGGGTGTTAGTATCCCTAACCTACAAGGGTGTGGCATCATTTCAAATCATAGGATATACATGATATAATATATCTCACAACCACACTATGGTCATAACAACGTATTAGACTAAACTATTGTTATCATCACTTGGACTCTTGGATGCCACTATAAAGATCAGATATCCTATAATCTCACAAACTTTTTAAAGAGATACATTAAATTCATTATTTTATTTATATAATTTAATTATATTAATTAATTCAATAAAAATTAAGGAAACATTAACATTATTTCTCATTACATTAAATTAATCATAAAACTAAATTCCATTCCCTCTAGGAATAATCCAAACAAAGTCCACAATATCTCAAGATTAACATATTTTAGCATTTTCATTCCATCAACAACAACTCTATGCATTAATAATTATTTATTCATTAATATAAGTATTCCATAATCTAGGTAATCGAGGAAACCCATCCTAAGCAACAACCAAGAGGAAACTTGTAACCAATCACATCCAACTTCTTCAAGTATTGGGGAAAAGAATAAAGATAAAACAAGTAACCCATTCATCTCCCATTAAACAAATTTAAAAGAGAGCATCCCTGCTCTCTGTCTCACATCAATGGGTAATACCAAATTCAACCCATTCCATAATCTCTAATTTCATCCCCAAGACCCTCATGCGTATACTGATTCATCTTTCCATCATAGGTATAAATTGTTTCCACCTCATCTAGGCCTCCCTAACAACATCACATCATCCATCCTAGGCTCATATCACATCTGGACCTCCCCACTCCATATCACATCACATCGAAAATCTCACATCAAGAGATTATCATAAAAATCGCAGGAAACAAACAATCATAGACAATAAGGAAATATAGTCCCTAAAACAAGGCATATAACCTTTATAACTAAACAATATTTCAAGACTCTAATCACAGGGTACTCAACCTTCTCAATAAAATGGGAAACTCGAGCCCCATAAATTATCTTTATCACACAACCAATTCTTATTCTATCATGAATTAACTTATTCTTTTACCACGGGTTCCAACTATGGGAAACCAAAGGCATCAAGCTATAATAAGCTATGAAAAGCTAAACATTCTCTTATCATGAATCCAGTTTCAACAAACTATGAGAAGAACCATTCTCAATTAACATAACTTTTAATTTATTATCAACAATAAGCATAAACATGTTTCATATTCTTTAAAAATTACATTAATAATATGGAATAACATTTGATTATACAAAAGCATTACATAAATTTAATCATTTTCAAATTACAACAAAAACCAGATTATAGACATGTCTCTTCTTTAATTTTTCTTAGGATAATTAATTATAAATTAATTATGGATTTATATTCCTTACCAATACCCACATGCTACTCTAATCATATGAATATGTTGAAAAAGAATAGCATAGATATCACACTATCAAGAAAATCAAGAGGCGACCAAGCATTATGGCATCAAGCACATCGACACGTGATTGCTAACCAATTCTTTATTAATCTATTTTAATAAATTATTAGGTTAATTCCATTTCCATATAATGGGATAAACCATGCTCAATTTATTATTACACGTAAACAAAATAATATAAGTAATGAATCTCCTACCTTGAAGGTGTTAACGTTCTTCGCATGAGGATGAACCAACATTGTGTATCACGATCACCTCTCCCATAAGAAGATTAATCTAAAAATAGATATTGTGGAACAACCACACCATTAAACAAATATGAAAAATCCATTAGAATCATAGAGATGATCTTTCATCACATGGAAAAATGAAACAGGAGGATCAAAATATAATAACCGTGAGAAACGATGTATAAAGTACCTCAAATCACTATGGATAAAATAAATAAGGCCAATGATTGATCCCCATTGCAGGAATCCCAAAACACCCTAAGGGATCTCTGTTGGTTGCTTGAAAATGAGAGGAAGAATAGGGTTTGGAGGAAAACTCGAGCTTTTTAACCTTTATAGGAACAATGCATTCGGAATATACATGGTGTGAAACCCATTTTCTCATTGGGTAACTTTTTGGCTTCAAATATCACAAAAAAACATGTCACCTCAAAGTACTTAATCCCAAAAATTTACACATTATGTGGCACCACATGAACTAGCCTCAAAATCTTTGAAATGTGAATACATGACATAAAACTCTTACACATTGTGTATTATCCCTGTTTCTAGCCTTTTATAGCTGAATCCCTCTAAAATCACTCCAAGACTCCTCTGAGCACCACAAGACTTGGAAACACAAAAAGGGTTGTACTTAATGGGTCTGAACCCTTACATTAGATAATTCTAAAAAAATTATCATCCTAAAAAAAAACCTAACCCAGAAAGAAAATAAAAAATAGTTCATCTAAATATCCACTCGATGAGATGACTCTCAAGGATCTTTCCACCATAGGAGCTCAACCACCTCATCAAAGGAATAGTGAAAACCATGAAACAGCAAAAACCAACACCTAAATACTCTCCTAAGGGAGATACCTCTCAAATATTAGTAAATATGCAATAAAAAACGAGATAAAACCATCTCAAAAACCAAAAAGGTCAACATAAAAAAGGGAACAACATTAAAAGAGAGGATCTAAACATCAAACAGCTCAGGGTGCTAAGATGATGAAAGTAGTATAGTATCATTATAAGTCTTATTATAATCACATAACCTTGGAGTTCGAGGTTGGGGATATGTGTTATTGAAGGTTTCCCCTCGACGTGGGTAGTGAAGGTTTGGAAGGGAAGTAATGTTTCTCCCAGGTATGTTGGGCCCTTTGAGGTGTTGAAGCAATTTGGTAAGGTGAAATATTGGTTGGCATTTTCACTGTGGGTAGAGAGGTTCCACAACATATTCCACATCTCTCAAATTCATCAGTTTCTTTGTGATGACTCCGATGTCATTTAATGAGGAGAGTAAGATATTGAGGATGACGTGATGTTCATATAGTGGCTAGTACATATCTATTAATTAATTAAATAAAATTTAAATAAACATTAACATTATTTATCATTACATTACATTAATCAAAAAACTAAATTTCATTCCCCCCAGGGATAATCCAAAAAAAAGTCCATGATTTCTCAAGATTAACATCTTTTAACATTTTCATTCCATCAACAAAAACTCTATGTTTTGATAATTATTTATTCATTAATATAATTATTCCATAATCTAGGTAATCGAGGAAACCCATCCTAAGCTACCACCAAGAGGAAACATGTAACCGGTCACATCCAACTTCCTCAAGTATTGGGGAAAAGAATAAAGATAAAACAAGTAACTTATCCATCGCCCATTAAACAAATATAAAAGAGATCATCCCTACTCTCTATTTCACATCCATGGGTAATACCAAATTCAACCCATTCTATCATCTCTAGTGTTAGCCCTGATACCCTCATGCATATATTGATTCATCTTTTTCATCATAGGTATAAATTGTTTCAACATCATCCATGCCTCCCTAACAACATCACATCATCCATCCTAATCTCATATCACATATGGGACTCCCCACTCCATATCACATCACATAGAAAAGATCACATTTGGAGAACATCACAAAAATCACAGAAATAATCAATCATAGCCAATAGGGAAATATATTCCCTAAAACAAGGCATTCAACCTTTATACCTAAACAATATCTCAAGACTCTAATCAAAAGGTACTCGACCTCCTCAATAAAATGGGAAACTCATGCCACAAAAATTATCTTTATCATACAAAATATTCTTATTCCATATTAAATTAAATGATTCCTTAATCATAGTTTCCAAATATGGAAAACCAAAGGCATCAAGCTATAATAATCTATCAAAAGATAAACATTCTCTTAGCATTAAACCAGTTTCAACAAACTATGAGAAGAACCATTCTCAATTAACATGACTTTTAATTTATTGTCAACAATAAGCATAAACATATTTCATATTATTTAAAAATTACATTAATCATATGGAATAACATTTAATTATACATAATCATTACATAAATTTAGTCATTTTAAAATTAAAACAAATAGCAGATTATAGACATTTCTCTTCCTTATTTTTTCTTAAGCTAATTAATTATAAATTAATTCTGGATTTATGTTCCTTACGAATACCCACATGCTACTCCAATCATAAGAATATGTTGACAAATAAGGGAATAGATATCACACTATCAAGCAAATCAAGAGGCGACCCATCATAACAGTATCAATCACATCAACATGTGATCGCTAACCAATTATTTATTAATCTATTTTAGTAAATTATTAGGTTAATTCCACTTCCATATAATGGAATAAACCATGCTCAATTTATGATTCCACATAAAAAAATAATATAAGTAATTAATCTCCTACCTTGAAGTTGTTAACGTTCTTCACATGAGGATGAACCAACAGTATGGACCACGATCACCTCTCCCATAAGAAGATTCATCTAAAAATTATGTTGTGGAACAACCAAACCATTAAACAAACCTGAAAAAACCATTAGAATCATAGAGATGATCTTCCATCACATGGAAAAAAGAAACAAGAGGATCAAAATCGAATAACCATGAGAAAAGATGTATAAAGTACCTAAAATCACTATGGATAAAATAGTGAAAGACAAGGATTGATCCCCATTTAAGGAATCCCAAAACACCCTAAGGGAGCTCTATTGGCCACCTGGAAATGAGAGGAAGCACAGGGTTTGGAGGAAAACTCGACCTTTTTAGCCTTTATAGGCACAATGCATTGGGAACTTACATGGTGTGAAATGCCTATTCACATTGTGTAACTCTTAGGCTTCAAATATCATGGAAAAACATGTCACCTCAAAGTACTTAATCCCAAAAATTTACACATTTTGTTGCACCACATTAACTAGCCTCAAAAGCTTTGAAATGTGAATGCATGACCTAAAACTCTTACAAATTGTGTATTATCCCTGTTTCTAGACTTTTGTAGCTAAATCCCTCTAGACTCACTCCAAGACTCCTCTGAGCACCACAAGACGTGAAGACACACAAAGATTTGGACTTAATGGGTCTAAACCCTTAAATTATATAATTCTCAAAAAATTATCGTCCTAAAAAAACATAACCCAAAGAGAAAACCAAAAGAGGTCATCTGAATATCCACCCCATGAGTTGACTCTAAAGGATATTTCCACCATAGGAACACAACCACCTCATAAAAGGAATAGTGAAAACCATGCAATAGAAAAAACTAGCACCTAAATACTCTCCCGAGGGAGATACCTCTCAAATATGAGTAAAGATGCAATAAACATCAAGATAAAACCATCTCATAAACCAAAAAGGTCAACATAAAAAAGGAAATAACATTACTAGATAGGAGGTAAACATCAAATAGCTTGGGATACTAAGAGTATGAAAGTAGTATAGTTTCATTAGAAGTTTTATTATAATCACAGGACCATGGAGTTCGAGGATGGGGCTATGTGTTCTCAAAGGTTTCCCCTCAACATGGGCAGTGAAGGTTTGGAAGGGGGTTAATATTTCTCCCAGGTATGTTGGGCCCTTTGAGGTGCTGGGGAGATTTGGTAAGGTTCTATAATGGTTGCCATTATCACTGCAGATGGAGAGGATCCATGATGTGTTACACATATCTCAGCTTCATCAGTGTCTTCGTGATGACTCCCATGTCATTGAATGGGGAGAGTTATATATCGAGGATGATGTGATGTTCATGTAGGGGCCAGTACAGATCTATGATCATCAATAGAAAGTACTATGAGGATGAACCATTCCCTTGGTTCATGTGTTGTAGAGGCATGGTGTATTGGAGGAGATTACATGGGAGAATTAGATGCAGACATGTTTCTAGTAACTAGAGCTTTTTTGAGTTTTTATTTTCTCTATTTTTCTTTGTGTTGTGATGTTTGGATCTTTTATGTTATGGGATGTTCTATTTTCCTTTATGTATGATGTGTGATAATGTTTTGAAATATTAAAAGGGGAATACTTGATTCTTAATTGAGATACATTATAATAAAATGTGATTAGACCTACATGGGTGAGTAAATTCCACCCAGAGAAGATAGTATATTGACATAGAGGATGAAATTCCTTGATTTTTTTTTGTTATAGATGGTGCATTTAGTTGGTGGTTGTAGTTGTGGTGGTATGTTTTTGTGGTGATGAGGTTGTGTGAGATGTTTTATGGTCTTTTTGATTAACACATTTGGTTGTTGGTAGCGTTAAATAGTTACAAGATCCTTAAGAGGTATCGCACAGTGTGGTTGTTCAAACCCCTTTTTTTTGGTCTTTGTTATGGATTCTCGAGGGATAGAATCATTTGAGAGGTATCTAATTTAATAGATCATTCCTTCCTGTACCATTATTTTTTCAATATTTATGGTTTTAGTTGTTCATGGGAGGTTCCAAGAGTTTTGGGTGGAGTATGGAGGTGCAGAGGAGCTACTTTAGGGAATTCATGTCATGTAATGTTTACACGATGTGACTGGTGGTTCATGACTTGTGAATATTGTAGGTTCATGGATTGTTTTCAGGAAGAGGGGGAAGTCTTGATATGTATTACACATCATGTAAGTGGAATTCGTGATTATTATTAAATATATGATAAGGTTTAATCGATTTTCAGTGAAAGTTAAAATTTTAGGAAACCCATGGATTACACACCATGTAATATTTACATGACATGAAAATGGTAAGATCCAAGATTAAAATTCCTTTTTCTTGGTTGATTATATTAATTTGGACAAAATATCCTCTATATAATTTTATGGTGATCCCAATGTGATTTTTAGGGATCTTTTTTCCAATTCCTTCTACTTTGATTTGTTGGATCTAGTGGATTCCCATTGGCGATCATTGGTAAAACCTTCCTTCTTCATGGTTAGTTTCCTCTTGTTTTTATGTTGGGGATTCATTATAGAAATGTTTCTTTGGTTTTCAGTGTTATTTGGGATTTTTTTTGATGGATATTTGGTGTGGTGTAGGTTGATCCATTATTTTTTGTGTGTGGTTGTGTTTTGTGGGCATTTCTTTTTTTCCTTGTGGTGTGAAAAGAGTCAGCAGAGCTTCCTTAAGGTGTGGAATCCCTTATTTATCTTTATTGTGTTTCATGTGGGAGGTGTTTACTCGTTTTTAACAATGGTTTATGGTTGTACTATTTTAATTAAATATAAATAATTTTTTGATTTAAATTTAAGGGTAAAGGGGGATGACTTCATGATTTTATAGCTTCGATATTATTGTGATATCGTGATTGTATGAGCTTGATGCCTCACTGAAAATTGTGATCATTGGGGGATTTTTTGTGATGAATGGTATGATTTGTGTATAATGTGATTATTGTGATGTCACCCTGAAATGTAAATTGGATAACCATTTATATTTAGATAATTAAATGGTTTCCCCAATGTTATGGATTATGTGATAACACCCATAAAATAAAGTGTAATGTGATAAAATCACCTTTTCTAAATATGTAAAATGTTATTTGATATGTTGTGATGTGTGCTAATACTTGTGGTGTGGAAATGTGTGTTTGTGATGAAATGTGGTGATGATGGGTGAGATTTGGTCATGCTTTTGTGGTGGAGAGGTTGTGGTTTTATGTCTATAATTTAGGGGTGGAGAGGTGGTGGTTGTTTGGTCATGTTTTTAGGGCGGTGAGGTGGTAGTTTTTGAGGAATTATCTTAGGGAGTTAGTGCAACTATATAGAGCCCCAAGGATGGTAACCAATATCCTTGTTTTACCTCAATGGTGTGGAGAGGTCTCCAAGATGATTTTGGTTCTCAGTTATTCCTTAAAACTACTTTTCATCTACAGATGGATGGTCATATAGAGTGGACCATCCAGACTCTTGAATACATGTTTCTATCTTGTGTCCTAGATTTTAGAGGTTTGAGGATAAAGCACCTACCCTTGGTTGAGTTTGTATACAATAATAGTTTCAACTCCACAATTTTTATGGTATCATTTGAATCTTTGTACAGATGACATTTTTTATCTATTTTATACTGGACTATGGTTGGATAGACAGAAATTCTCTAGCTGAAATTGGTACATAATATCACAGTGATGGTATAGGTAATTTTTCAGAGGATGAAGGTAGCATAATATTTTCATAAATCCTATGCTCCTCATAGGCATATACCTATAGAGTTCTAAGTTGGAGATCATGTGTTCTTGAAGGTGAATCCTTACCATGGGCAGTGATGGTTAGTCATGGGAGTAAGTTTTTCCCCAATATTTTGGGCCTTTCAAAGTGTTTTCTCATATTGGAGTCATATAATATTAGATAGCACTTCCACCACATAAGATATAGATACATGATTTTTTTTCATGTGTCAAAGATTTTTCATTATCTTCATGATGAATCTCATGTCATCAATTGGGGAGGGGAGGCCCAAATGTGTTACGAGCCTAGGATGGTTGAGCTTAGGATGGATGATGTGATGTGGAAAGGGAGGCCTAGATTATGTGGTAGTAGTTTATGCATGTGCTGGAAAGATGAATAGGTATATTCAAGAGGGTTTCAAGGATGACACTGGAGATGATGAAATGAGTTGAATCTATTCTTAACCATTTATGATATGCTAAGATATGGGATGCTCTCTGTTGAACCAATTTAATGGTTAATGGTTGGGTTTCTTGTTTTATCTACATTCCTTTCCTCACTACATGAGGCAATTGGATATGCTTGGTTACATGTTTCCCTTGGTGGTATATTAGGATGGTTTTACTATAGTACCTTTTTATCGAATAATTCTAATAATGAATAAATACTTCTTAAAATTTTGTATTGGTTTCTATTGAATGAAAATTATTAAAGATGTTAATCTTGAGAAATCATGGACTCGGTTTGGATTATGCTTATAGGGTATGGAATTTACTCTAATGATTAATGTAATGTATTGTGGAATAATTTTAATTTTTAATTAATGTATAATGAATTAATTTATAGAATTAAATGATAAAATAATGAATTTAATATATCACTTTAAAATTCTTGTGTGCTTATAGAATATCTGGTCTTAGTAGTCGAAGTTGGGAGTCTGAGTGACATTAGCTGCAGTTGAGTCTATGACTAAGTTATTCCCATAGTGTGGTTGTGATCTATATTATATCAAGTATATTTTGTGATTTCATATTCCACCCCACCCATTTTAGTTAGGGAAACTAACACCTAGTGTACTTTGGGAGGGTTTTTTCATAATATCTCGATTGAAGGATGGACAGATGACTAATCCCTCTAGACCTACTCTCTTCTCTTAGTTGTTACTTATGATGGTATGCACAAAAGTTAGTTTCCTCATATATATGTGCAATGTGATATGATTTCTTATGATTATTTCATACAAATTCATCTCTAAATATAGAATCCAAAGTATTATTATAGGTATGACATGTATTGGTTGTGATGTATTATGGTACCTTACTCAGTGCATAGTCTGTAATGGATTGAAGTTTAATACTTGATGTATGATACACATCATATGGGTTATGGTGGATCTTATAAACTACTAAGTTAATATATATGGATATGTGGATGGAATTATGTGATTATTTTATGCATTAGGTGCATGTTTTGATTCCTTTCCTAGGTGTCTTCAGTTTGGATTATTTTTTAGAGAGACAAATTAGTACATGTGATGTTGGGAAAGAGCAGAAAACTAGTGGTGAAGCAGGAGTGGGGTACCCTTGATGTTTCATTACTATATTATATACTCTCTTGTATGAAACACTTAGTGATAGTTATACATGGTGAGGTTAGGAACTTAGTGTACTCATTTAGATGAAAAGTGAGTTTCACTATTTTTCATTGTGATTTGGCAAGAATTATTTATCATCTGCATGAGAGGATCTAGGGAGGATCCTATTGAGTATAACATTATGATAAACCTACATATATATAAACTATTTTCAGGTCAACCAAAGAAATTTGTAGTTTAGGTTGTATATTATGAGCACATGGTTTTTTTGGGAGTTGTTTGGGATTTTTGGTCACTTTCGTCTTTACCTTTTTTGTACTTGTATATTTTGTTTTAGTTTCTATAGTACTATATATGGAATTTAACGTTGGAACTTGATTTATATATATATATATGTCTAAGAAGGTGTTGATTGGTTTGTTTTTTTACCTCTCTCTTTCACATGTTCTGTTATAGGGAAACTTCTCCCATATGTATGCCTATTATACCCTTGGTTCTAGTCGTCAGCCCGAGGCCTACTGGTGGCGAGACTCAGGTAGTCATCATCTACCTTCCCTCATTACCTACCTAGGAGGAGATTCATTTATTATCTTATTTTATTTATGTGAAATTGTAAATTTAACATGTTTCAACCCTTTAGATGGAAATATAAGTAGCCTAATAATTTATTGAAATGAATTAATAAATAATTTGTTAGTGATTTCATGTTGATGTGATTTTTAATATTATGATGTGTTGCCTATTGATTCTCTAGGTTGTGTGATATCTATGCTATGCTTTGTTAGCATGTTCTTATGCTTATAGTATCATGAGAAAATTGTTAAATAACATAAATCCGGAAATAATTGATTATTAATTAGATTAAGAATAATTAAATAATAGGCAAGTTTTTATCAGGTGTTTTTTTTAATTTGATGATGATCAAATTGATGCAATGTGCATGTATAATTAAATGTTATTACATATGATTAATGGAATTGTTAAAGAATATGAAACATGTTTATTCTTGTTATTGGTAATAAATAAATATGTATGTTAATTGAGAATGGTTCTTCCCATGGTTTCATGAAACCAATTTAAATTCTAGGGATATTTTTTAGATTTTGATAGATTGTTATACCTTGATGCCTTAGGATTCCCATAGTTGGAACCTATGATTAATGAATCATTTAATTCAAGATGGAATAAGAACTTTTTATGTGGTAAATATAATTTATAGGGAATGAATTTCTTATTTTCTTGAGAAGGATGAGTGCCTTATGATTAGAGTTGTGAGAGATTATTTAAGTGTGGAGGATGGATGCATTGTTTTAGGGCCTAGATTCCCCTATTTACTATGATTGTTTGTTTCCTACTATTTTTATGATGTGCATCAAATTTGATATTCTACTTGTGATTTGATATGGTGTGGGGAGGCCCATATGTGATATGATCCTGGATGGTTAACCCTAGGATGGTTGATGTGATGTGGGTGGGGAGGCCTGGATGATGTGGCAGCAGTTGATGCGTGTGATGGTGAGATGCATCAGTGTATGCATGAGGTTTTTGGGGATGACATTGAAGATGATGGAATAGGTTGAATCTGGGATTACCCATTAAAATGATGTTGAGATCTGGGATTATCTCTTTTGAATCTATTTAGTGGTCGATGGTTGGGTTGTTTTTTTTTAATTTGATTTCATTTCCCCACTGCTTGAGGTAGCTAGATGTGCTTGGTTTCATGTGTCCCCTTAGTGGTAGCTTAGGATGTTTTCTTAGATTACCAAGATTATGGAATGATTCTAATAATGAATAAATAATTATTAACCCTCAGGGTTGGTGTTGGTATAATATAAATTCTAAAATATAGTAATCTTGAGAAACCATGAAATCGATTTGGATTATGCAAGGAGGTCATAGAATTTAATTTGATGATTAATGTAATATAATGTGTAATAATGTTAATGTTTAATTAATTTATAATTAATTAATTAACATAGGGAAATTATATAAATAAAATAATGAATTTAATGTATATCTTTAAAATGATGGTGTGATTATAGAATATCTAATCTTAGTAGTGTCATCTGGGAGTCCAAGTGACATTAGTGGAAGTTGGGTTTAAGATTAGGTTATGAACGTAGTGTGGTTTTGATCTATATTATATCCAATAGATTCAATGATTTAATAAGCTACATCATCCATGTTTTCTAGGGTGACTGACACCTAGTGGACTCTGGGAGGGTGTTTTCCCCAACATCTTGGTGAGAGGATGGATGGCTAACTACCCCCTCTAGCCCCGCTCTGTTCTCTTAGTAGTTACCTGTTATGGTATGCATGGAATTTAGTTTCCCCACATATGTTTGTAGAGGGTTTTGATGGATTGTGGTTATTTCACATGAATGTATCTCCATATAAAGTATCTAAAGTATTATTATATGTATGACGTGTATAGGCTATGATGGCTTGTGGTACCTTACTCGGTGTATGGGATGTAATGGCTTGAGATAAAATACCTGATGTATAGTAAACATCATAAAAGTTATTGTGGATCCGAAAAACTACTCAATTACTATATATGGATATGTGGATGGTATTATGTGATGATACAATGAATGATGTGCATGTTGTGATTTCTTTCCCGGGTATCTTCAAGCTGGATTATTTTGGAGATAGATGGATCAGGACATGCGACATTGGGAAAGAGCAGAAAACTTATAGGGAAAAAGGAGTGGGGTACCCTTGGTGTTTAATTAGTATATTATATCCTCTCTTTTATGGATACTTTTTAAGAGTTATCCATTTTAGGCTATTAACATAGTATACTTGTTTAGGTGAAGAGTTAGTTTCACTGCTGATCACTCTGATTTATCAGGCTTTATATAACTTTTGTATGAGAGTCTCTATAGAGGATCCTACTAAGTATACTATTATGATCACCCTATGTATATATAATTTTTTTTAGGTCATCAGAAGCAGTTTGGAGATCAGGATGGATATTACTAACTATTAATTTTATAGGAGTTATTTGGGCTTCGTGGTCTCTATTTTCTTTATCTTTTGGTACTTGTAGTTTTCCTTTCAGTTGTTATAGTATTGTATGTCATTTCATGTTGGAACTTGGTTTTTCTTTATATATATGTGTGTGTGTGTGTGTAATCAGGTGTCTATTGGGGTATCTCTATTATCTTTCTCTTCCTCATTTTCTTTGTGAGGTTAATGCCTCCCATATGTATGCTTATTACACCATTGGAGCTAGTTTCCAACTCGAGGCCTACTAGAGGTGGGAATCAAGCAGTCACTATCTCCCTTCTCTCATTACCATACCAGGAGGGGTACTCTTTATGGGGGTTTATGATAGACTATTATTAGAGGTTCAGGTTGAGAGGTAGAATAGAGTTTAGAGTTAGGGATAGGTGATATTTCATGAGTTAGTATGGAAATAATGATATCTATATTTAGTAAGAAATGTAAACATGGGAGACCGATTACGACATAGGTATTTAGGGCCCCCTTTGATCTAATGAACAGACCTTTAAGTTTATTGTTCCTAATAAATGATGTGATACTGGTTGTGGGGTGTAGACCTAGGAAAGGATCATGCATCATTCTTTTTTTTTGAAATGCGTAAACCTTGGGATAGGTTAAAAACTTAAACAAGATAACAAACAATTAATTAATTAATGCTAAGTATCACATATTCCATGTTAGGAGCTTTGATAGTTTTTTATTTTTATAGGCATGTCTATGGCTCTACATCCTCATCGGGATCATGTAGAAGATGTTTAGTGGTATGTGACAGTAAATTTCTATAGAGTGGAGGTTGATGATGATGAATATTCGAGGAGGACACTTTAAGAGTTTCAATGCTAGAGTCTAAAAATTTATAAGGGATCTATTTCAGATTCATTCATAGAAGACTATTTGGAGGAGGTTGAGATATCATTCAGATTGAACCATGCTCAGAAGGATCAATTGGTTCATTATATTTGGTGATTATTCATGGAGAAGTGAGGCAGTGGTGGTTCTTTTTCCTCAAGGATTGTGAGGAATCAGTAATCTCATGGGAGAAGTTCTGAGACTAGTTTTGAGCAAAGTTAATTTCTTTAGTTATGAAGGTGACCAGTTGCCAGGATCTACATACCCTTCCATAGAAGAGTTCTAGCATGCAAGAGTTTTGGATCCATTTCAAGAACCTTTTACAATATTCATTAGACCTATTTCCAGATTTGGAGGTCAGGGAGAGTAATTTCGAGGAGGTATTACATCTAGAAATCTAGAACCAATTCACCCCATTTATGCTAAAGATGTATCTTGAGGAGTTTTAAAGATCATAGATTATTGAGAGGATTCTGGCCAAAACCAAATCATCATGATAAGAGAATAATTAAGATTCCGCATGAAAAAAATATGTGGTCTAGGTTTCCTGGTTTTTAGGAAAGAAGAGCTTTCGATTAGTCGGGGTTAGGTCCAAGCCTTGATCATCTCATTTCTCCATGTGCAGTGGTTCTCAGACTTATTCCCAGGGATTATACTTGTGTTTTTCATATGTAGTATTTGGTCATGAGTGGTTATAGTGTCCGAAATTTCTATCCAGTTAGCATTCTCTAGGTGTTCTTCTTTAGGTTCTTCTATTGAGTCAGTTTTAGCTGAGGTAGTAGCCACAAGGTGTTCCTATCTAGTATCATCCTAGAGAAGATGGGGAAGGTAGCATAAAATCCTAAGACACTTCTCATCCACAAAGAGTAGAGTGTTTCCATTGAGGTGGTCTTCAGTAGGGTTGAGGAGGCCGTGAAACAAGTCATAGTAGGCTTCATACTTTAGCATTGCTAGAACTATGAGAGTTAGACATCGTTCAAGATTTCCATTTCTAGTTTTCTACAAGGGTTTATTCTTTTTTCATTTAGGAACAAAACAGTATTTTATATCACAAACCCTCATCCATGATTTGGGACTTGAGGTAGATAGGCTTCTAACTCCCTTGTCATTGACTATGCATATTGGAGGTCGAACTAACTTGTATGAAGTATGCATATAATGTGAGATAGTGTTAGGGAAGCACCACTCTTGGGGAGATTTTCTATGTTTATGGATAAATCTATATGGCATAATCTTCTATATGGATTGGATATATTTTTTAAAGGATATCATGGATTTCTTCAGGAGGTAAATTGAGTTTTATGATGCTGATAGAGATACATCAGTGCTTGTTGTTGAGAGACTCTCAGATGGATCATAGGAATATTCCATCCTTGTCATGTTTTATGTCTGAGTTGATGACGAGTTCATTGAAAGTTCATAAGCTAGTGTTTCCTAGGGTTGTAAAATAGTACCTTGATGTCATTCCAGAGGAGGTTATAGTATTACCCCCTCGATAAGAGTTCAAGTTTATGATCGAGATGTAGTCAGGCGTGTATCCTATCTTGATGTCTCTATATAGGATAAAACCATTTTAGTTGTGATATCTATGAGTATATCTTAATGATCTATTTTAGTGAGGTTTTTTTTGGCTAAGTGTGTCACCTTGGGGTGCACCAGTTTTGTTTGTAAAGAATTTTGATAGCAGTTTGTGACTTTTTATTTATTAACATTTCTTGAACCAAGTGACATTTAAGAATCTCTTCCCTATTCCATGGATTGATGATTTATCTGATCAAGTGAATGGATCAAGTTGGTTCTCAAAAATTGATTTTTGTTCTGGATATCGTTAGATTTGAATGAAGGATGTTGATATCTTGAATAATAATTTATATTATCTTAATAGTAATTACAAGTTCATTGTGATATCATTTAGTGTGAAAAATGATTCAGCTATGTTCATGGGGTTTATGAGATCAATTGTCAGAGATTTCCTGGATAAGTTTATGGTAGTTTTCATTGATAAAATCCTTATGTACTTCACATATGAGGATGAGCATGTAGAGCATCTTCATTCCATTTTGAGAGTTCTTCTTTATAAGTAGCTATTTGGGAAGTTTTCAAAGTGCGAGTCTGGGAATTTTGAAGTTTTTTTATTAGAGAATATTGTGTCCCATTAGGGAGTAGCTATGGATCCTTTAAATATAGAGGTGGTTTTGTCTTGGGAATTCCCCAAGACAGTGGTAGAGGTGAGGATTTTTCTTAGTCTCACAGGCTATTACAGAAGGTTCACAGGTG
The DNA here is from genome assembly GCA_963277665.1 of Viscum album. Taxonomy (NCBI): domain Eukaryota; kingdom Viridiplantae; phylum Streptophyta; class Magnoliopsida; order Santalales; family Viscaceae; genus Viscum; species Viscum album. The sequence continues at coordinate 46,807,933 of OY728152.1, read as the reverse complement.
ATTTCTCTTGAGTTTCAACTCCACTGATATCCTTGACCTAGAAGGATTATGTGTTCTTATGGACTAACTAGTTTCAATCATCTTTTGATTACCTAGATGATAAATTGGTCAGCAATCAAGTCCTTTTCTTTCTAGCAGATGTAGTTAATTTTGAGGTTTTTTGTGATGCTTGATGTCCTGTATTGGTCTATATTATAATATATCATATATCATTTATTTATTATGGGTCTTGGAAGTTACATCCCCATGAGAATAACTATTCCACCAATGATCTTTAGTTGGTGGTAGTTTTTTTTCTTTGAATTTGCGGCAATATTACCTCATCTGTGAGCATTTTTTGGTTTTTACCGACCATAAGAGACAGAGGTTTGTCTTGTCCCATTTTTAATTGAACTTGTGTCAAAACCAGTGGATGTAATTATTGTAGTATTTTGAATTTAATATTTCATATATGTAAGGTTGGGGAAATTTTGTAGCCAATACGCTAAGTAGGAAGTCATGTAGTGATTCTGTGTGTGAATCTAGAGATTCCTGGAGAGTGATGGAATAACTCCCAACCTTGAATCAAGCTATGAGAGAAGTTAGGGGAATAGGATATGTTTTCTAGATTAAAGTGCATTCTATTTTGGTAAAGTAGGTGTAGGATTCTCAGCTAGGGGATTCTAAGGTGAATTTCTAGAGGAACCAAGTTGTTTTTGGTGATTCCCATGATGGTTGTTCTGAGGATGGAAATAATCAGGTGTTGTTCTAGGGAATACTTTTCAATCCTTCAATGATGCATGAGATGGTTCTCTGTGAGTCCCATATGTCACCTTTGGTTGTACATAATGATGTGATGAACATGTAGTGAGCTTTGAGAAGTCAATTTCAGTGGCCTAGGTTGAAGTATGCAGTTACATAGTTTGTTTCTTGTTGTTTGGTATTCCAGAAGGTGAAGGCCAAGCTCTATGTTCTTGGTGGTTTTCTTGAGCCATTAAATGTTCCCTAGTTGAAGTGGGAAGAAATATCAATAGTCTTCAGTGTCTTTTTACCTAGAACTCATGGAGTATATGATTATATATGGGTGATAGTGGATCATTTGATGAAATGATCCCACTATATAGTGATTATGGAGTCAAGATTAGTAAATATTTTATTACGGTAGTATCTAGAGGAGGCGGTACGACTCCATGGAGTCCCATGGATGATTATCTCTAATTAAGATCCTCATTTCACCTCCAGGGTGTGGAGAGGTCTCCAATTTGATTTTGATTATCATTTATGCCTTAAAATTTATTTTCATCCATAGGCGAACACTCAGAAATAAAATACCATCCATTTTCTTGAAGACATGTTTCACTCTTATTTTATGAATTTTGGAGGTTTGTGAATGAGTAACCTACCCTTTTTTGAGTTTTATTACAATAATAGTTTCCTCTTAACATTCAGTATGATTATGTTTGAATCTTTTTATAAGGAACCTTTTTGTTCTCCATTATGATGGAATGGAGTTCAAGAGGCATAAATTCTCTAGTTTCAACCAGTACAGAATATGTCAGAGAGTCTACATATAATTTGTGAGAGGATAAAGGCATTGTATAACTTTTATAAATCCTATAGGTATTATAGGAGGATACCTCTAGAGTTTTTCCTTAGATATCGTGTGTTCCTGAAGGTTATTCCTCATTGTGGGTAGTGAAGTTTTGGTCGTGGGAGAAATCTTTCTCCATAATCTTTTGGACCTTTCAAAGTTTTGGCTTGTGTTGGAGCCTTTTAATATTAGATATAAATTCCCCCATAGATGATCTAGATACACAATGTTTTTCACTTGTCATATATTCTTTATTATCTTCATAAATACTATCTTATTTTCTTCATTATCTTCATGAAGACTCTCATATCATCAATTGGGGTGAGATCAATGTTGATGATGATGCAAACTTTTATGAGTAACCTATAGAGATCAAGGATCGCCCGGAAAAGGTGTTATATTTTTTTTATGTGATGACATGAACCATTTTCCTAGTTCATGTTATCAAGGGAATTTATTAAAATCAAAAAGTGGTAGTACAAGCACGAGGTGTAATGTTTTTACACCAGTGGGGATTTAAACAGAGAACAAAGGAAATCATGAAAAATAAACAAAAACAAAGAAACATATCTATCGAGGATAAGTCCTTCAAGGAGCAGTGTCATCCAACCTCCATAAGAGTGAAGAAGAATTACAGATACAACCCTCCATGATTTTCACATCAAGCGCATAAATAGAAAGAACCGGCCAGAATGAATACCTCAGAATCTTCAGCAACACAAACAGCCAAGTAGCATGAGGGATTCTCCAACAAAGAAATATCATGCCGATCTCTAAATAAAATTATTTTCAGAGTCCAGAGGGAACCTAAAAACTCAGATCAAGAGTACAGGAAAAATGAAGAAGATTTTGTCATTCAAATCAAACAGAAACCAACAGAAGCAGTGATCCATCCATCCAAAATCTTCACATCAAGCAAAGAAGCCATCCTGATTTAAGCTTCTAAATCAATGAAGCAGACTGAAAAATCCTCAAATTTAACAGATAGACTGGTTGAAAGCAGAAACACGAATTCAAACATCCATCATCAATCAAAGTCAAAGCAAAGACCATTTAAAAAACCACTGAACAGATCAGATTCAGATCCAAGAAGCAATATCTGAAGCAGATAAGAAAGCCATCATTTTTGATGTTTTGTGATTTATCATTGTTCCTATTATGAGGTGGTTAAGCTCATTTGGTGGAGATATCCTTGAGAGGTATCTCATAGGATTCTTGTTCGAATGTACCCTTTTTGTTTTCTCTCTAGGTTTCATTTTATATTATCGAGGATGATAATTGTTTGATAGGTATCTAATGTAAGGGCTCAGATTTATGTAGTATGACCCTTTGCATGTTTCTAAGGCTTGTGGTGCTTGGAGGAGGCTTGGAGTGGTTCTAAAGGGTTTCAGCTACAAAATATTGAAGTAGGAAGAATATATGGTGTGTAAGTGTTTCACATCGTGTATTCACAGTTCACGGCTTATGAGGATAGTTCATAGGGTGATACACAATGTTTAAATTTTTGGTATTAAATCCTTTGAGGTGATTCATTTTTCAGAGATATTTGAATCCCAAAATTTCATGATGTGAAATGGGGTTTCACGCTGTGTAAGTGCACTATGCATTACACCTATAATGGCTATAGTACTTGGGGTTTTATCCAAACCCGATAATTCCTCTCATTTATAGGTTTCAAATGAAGTTCCCTTCTAAAGTTTTGGGATTCCTTAAATTGGGATCAAACCTTGGCCTTCTGCCTTTGATCTGCAGTGATTTGAGTTGTGTTCTACCTTTTTACTCATGATTCATTTATCTCAATCCTCTCATTTCTTCTTTTCATGAAGTAACAGGTCATCTCCATGAATCTAATGAATTTTTATTAGTTTTTTGTTAGTGGGGTTGTGTCACAATATCCTTGGTTGGAAATAAATTCTTGTAGGATATGTGATTGAGATCTTAAATGTTGGTCCATCCTCATACAAATAATGTTGATTCCTTTGAGGTAGGGTATTTTTTGCTTCAATTATTTTATTTATGTGAAATCCTAAATTGATATTTTTTTTCTCTTTGGATGTCAATGTAAATAATAAAATAATTTATTGAACCATAATAATAAATAATTGGTTAGAGAACACATTTTGTTGTATTGTATACCATTATGAAGGGTTTCCTCTTGATTTTATATATAGTTTTATATATATTCCATGATTTATTAGCATGTTCATATACTTGGAATAGTATGTGGGTATCGGTAAAGAAATTAAATCCAAAATTAATTGATAATTAATTGGATTTAGAATAATTAAAGGAGAGGCATGTCTATAATCCAATGTTTGCTATAATTTTATGATAATCAAATTTATGCAATGCACATGCATGATTAAGAATGATCTTCTATGCGATTAATGGAATTAATAAATAATGTGAATCTTGTTTATTCTTAATATTAATAATAAATAAAATGGATTGTTAATTTATAATGTTTCTTCTCATAGTTTGATGAAACTAGTTTTAATTCTAAGAGCATGTTTAGCTTCTGATATCTTTTTATAACTTGATACATTATGTTTCCCATAGTTAGAACCAATAAATAATGAATCCATTAATTCAAATTGGAATAAAAACTGGTTTTGTGATAAAGATAATTATTAGGGAATGATTTTCTCATTTTCTTGAGAAGGTCAAGTTCCATGTGATTAGATCTATGAGATCTTGTTTATGTGTGAAGGTTGGATTCCTTGTTTTGCATCCTAGATTTATATGTTGGATATTATTTTCTACTCTTGATGCTTTTATGATGTTAACTATATTTGAGATTCACTTTTTGATGTGATATAGAGTGGGGAGGCTCAGATGTGATATGATCTTGGGATAGTTGATCCTGGGATGGCTGATGTGATGTGGGTGGGGAGTACTAGATGATTTGGTAGTAATTTATGCTTGTGATGGTGAGAAACATCAGTATATGCAATAGGGTTTCAATGATGACATTGTAGGTGATTTTATATATTGAAGCTAGTCTTACTCATTGATGTGACGTTGAGAACTGGGATTCCCTCTTTTGAATCTTTTTAATGGTTGGTGGCTATGTTATTTATTTTATCTCCATTTCTTTCCCCACTAATTAAGGTGGATTGATGTGCTTGGTTTCATGTTTCCTCTTAGTGGTATCTTAGTATGGGTTTAGAAGAGTACATGTATTATGGAATAATCATAATAATGAATAAATAATTCTTAACCCGTGAGGTTGGTTTTGATGGAATGAAAATGCTAAAAGATGTTAATCTTGAGGAATCACGGACTCAGTTTGATTTATTCCTAGAGGGAATGGAATTTACATTGATGATTAATGTAATTTAATGTGGAATAAAGTAAATGGTTAATTAATTTATAATGAATTAATTAACATAATAAAATTATATAAATAAAATAATGAATTTAATATATCTCTTTAAAATGTTCATGTGCTTGTATGAAATATAGTCTTAGCAGTGGCAGCTGGGAGTCAAAGTGATATTGTAGGTGAGTTTAATACTAAGTTATACCCATAGTGTGGTAATTAAATATATTATATCCTATATATTCTATTATTTTATATTCTTCCCCACCCATGTCGATTAGGGAAACTAACACCTAGAGGACTCTGAGGAGGTGTTTTCCCCAACATCCTAGTGGGAGGATGGATAGCTGGCTACACCCTCTGGCCTTTCCCTCTTCTATTGGTAGTTACTTGTGTTGGTATTCATGGTAGTTAGTTTCCACATATATGTGTTTAGAGGGATCTGATGTCTTGTGTTTATTTCACACACATGTATCTCTAGATATAGTATCTAAAGTATTATTATAGGTATGACTTGTATAGGTTGTGATGGCTTGAGGTGCTTACTCAGTATATGGGTTATAATGGTTCGAGGTATAATACCTGATATATGATACTTGTTATACGAGCTATAGTGGATCCTAAAAACTACTTTGTTACTATATATGATGATTTTATATGGGATGATGGAATGATGGGATGATGTGATGCATGGGGTGCATGTTGTGATGAATTTCCCACGTGTCTTCAGGATGGCTTATTTTTTGAGAGAGATTGATCAGGATGTGCGACGTTAGGGTATAATGTAAATCCAGTGGGGAATCAAGAAAGGGGTACCCTTGTTGGTTTATTACTTTACTATATTATATATTGTATGTGATACTTGGTGTGAGTTATCCATGGTGAGGCTGAGAACTTATTATGCATATTTAGATGATGAGTTAGTTTTACTATTTTTCACTATGATTTTTCATAATTTATTAATCTTTTTCATGAGAGTATTAAAGGTGGATTCAATTGAGTATATTGTTATGATCACCCTACGTATATATAAACTGTTTTTAGGTCAACCGAAGTAGGTTGGAGATTAGGATTGACATTACTAGCATGTTTTTTTTAGGATATGTTTGGGATTCATGGTCATTGTGGTATTTATCTTTTAGTACTTGCGGTTTTCATTTCAGTTGTTATAGTACTCTATAGAATTTCATGTTGTCACTTGGGTTTTCTTTATATATATTTCTGAGAAAGTTTTGATTGGGTGTATCTGACTTATCTCTCTCTTCTACGTGTTCTCTTAGAGGGTACTGCCTCCCATATGTATGCTTATTATTCACAAGGTTCTAGTTGCCACCTTAGGGCCTATTGGAGGTAGGACTTAGGTAGTCACCATCTCCCTTCTCTCATTCCCATACCAAGAGGGGTACTCTTAGGGGGGGTCGTAACAATGTATGAATGAAATACTTAAGTTATGTCACTATGTGTGATAAACACCCAAATAACCCAACCTATATTCTATTAAAATTAGATTATTTCATAATAAATGAAAATCCTTGGATGTTAAATCTGAATAAGTTGTGACATAGGGAGGGTACTGGTGATTAAAATACAACTAGGTATTTTACCACTACTTTGTGATACTTTTTCCTTCAACCTAAAAGGACTGAATCACCACAACCCTTTGAATTTTCATACATGGGATCCCTAGATCAGTCTAGAAATTCCAAGAAGGATCAAGACATTCATTTCATGTCGTTAATGAATACCGTGTGTGCATATAAACCAAGAACATGACTTCAAATGTAAAAATATTATTCCCATTATGTTGTTCTAGCTAAATTGGGTAAGAATCTATGGATGATCCACATGGTAGATATCAAGATCACCTAAGGATTGTGGGGTGGTCACATGTACCTTAGAAGAGAAAGTAAGCCCGATAGAGGTTTTATAAGTCATAAAAATGTGTGAATTATCTCACTATGATATCCATGTAGAGATAATTAGGGATATGGTATATGTTTGAGAATATTAATTATCCACTTAAGAAGGGAAATGAACCCACTATTAAATGGATTATCCTTTCATACTTGTATTTTTATAATTTTATACTCTATAGTGATAGAAACATAATCTATTATAGTTAGGTTAAGGAGACTACCCCACCCATCCTACTGAATTTTAATAGATGAATGTTTCATTTCAATTTTTAATATCCTAAGGTGTTTTGAGAATGTATTATGCAGTGAAGTTTATTATTTTTCTTATACATTTTATTCAGTTTCATCGATCATATTGGATTTTAACACACATATCCCCTTGGTTCATCACATTTCTTAAGCGGTAAGGCTACGAGGAGGATTGAAGAGTATTCATAGGTTCTTGAATACTTTTGGAGGATTAAAGAAGTGATTCCAATAGTTATTGTATGACTCTTTACAAAATTCAATTATCAGGGTAAAGAGTGTGTGGTTTGAGTTTTTATGTATCATGTTGAGCTGATAAGGAGGGTTCTTGTTTCTTACTTGAAGAATTATAATAAGGACCTGACCATAAACAATATCTAAATTGAATATTTATAAAATAGTTCACTTTATTTTATTTCAATAAACTTTTCAGTTTTAGAGTTTTAGAGAATTAGTTCACAACTCTTTTAAAATAAACCCATACATTATATGTTGGAAACATCCTCTTAATATCTATCTTTTCTAAAATACAAATATTTTAAAATAAAACGCATTTTATTTCATAATAAATCATTATGATTTTCAAATTAACTTTTTATTTTTTCCTACTCATCTTTAAACCCTATGAAAAATATTTAAAAATGTGGGATGAGCACAAAAATCTCAATAAGGGTCACAAAAAAGAAATAAATAAACCCATTAGTTGATTTTAAAACCATGAGATCATAAAATATGGTTTTTCATTAATATAATAAACTTTGATCTCAAATAATCATTTACTTAAACATAAAATCATATTTAATACCCAAATTTTTCCATAAAACACCATGAGAAATTATAAAAATCAAAAGAATAATTATCAAGTTTTCTTATAAAACATGATAACCCGTGAAAAACATATTCTAAAAACATACCTATTTTCCCTAAAGAGGGATTATAATTCATTTAATACAAAATATCATTAGCTTTAATTTTTGAAAATAAACAATATCCATGAATACTAATTAGTAAAAATAGTGAATTCATGTAGGTTCCTTGGGACATAATCTTCATTTAACCCTTATAATAATCCTTATTATAACCCTTTCATGTGGAATAACCAATATAAAAAACTTCCAAAATTATTCTTTGGAAAACATAATCATTAACCAATGAATTAGAGATATATATTAGACTAACCTAATCATAAACAATATCCAAGGATCATATCATGAATAAAAAATTTAAGTTTTTACCTTTTCATTATAAATCCCTTGAATAACTCTTTTAAACCCTCATATAAATCACTTTCAGATATCAAAATATCCTTTTTTAAAACCACATTTTTAAAAATAAAATACCTAGAAAAAAGGGTAGGAGGGTTTTTATTTTAATGAATCATGGAAAATTATAAAGTAAACTAAATGTAAAATAACTATTATAGTGGAATGAAAACAATTTATTCTGTATATATTAAAATCAAACATTCCTTTTATCTTTTTTAAATAAAGTCAAAATGTTTTTTAATAAAATACATAAAAAGATTCCCTTTAAAAACATTTAAAAGAAAGTAAAAAGTTACATAAATTTTCCTTTATAATTAATTTATTTCTATATAAATACATTGAAAATGTATATTTAATAATATGTTCAGAGAAGAAAAATATTTTGAAAATAAATATTTAAATCATTTAAAATGAGGTTTTTGAAGTAAAGCATCCCTTACCTAGAGTCCAATCATCACATATGTTGTCTATATTCATAAATAATAATAATATATTAATTATTTACTTACTAAATAACTTTTTAAATTATATTATACCTTTTATTTTATTTATTACCATGTTATATTTAATTACTTTATCAATTAAATTCACATTGGACGTTTTGAAAATATTTGGCTCGTATGTCCAAAATGAATTCAATATGTTGATTATGGAAAATGGGATAATTATTCCATAATATAAAGAATAATAATAATGAAATAATTATCATTTTTATAAATTAATTATACTTCTAAAACCAATCATGAAATATGGTTATGAAAAATGAAGTATGTTATAATCATAGAGGTGGTAGGCCATACACACCAATGAGTAACGTTTCAAATTATAAATGAACATGATTTAATGAAGGTAAGTATTATTTTATACTTAAATAATAATTATTATATCATAAATATCATATTATTTCTTTAAATTCACTTATATATAGCATCCATGTAATGTGATAATGAAAAAATAATTGCATCACTTCGTAGAGGACGTAATCCATACATACGCACGAATGAAGATATCATTTTTCAATGGATGTAGAGGTAATAAAATAGATGATGTATTGTATTTACATAACTATAATTAAGTAATTAATATCATATATATACACTAAAATTATTATTATAACCATTTGTGAGTGGTGGTGATAGAAAACAAATTACATCGGTTCGCAAGGTAATAGTTATTCATATACACGTATGGTGGTTTCATTTCCCATTTAATGGTAGTGGAGATGTATATAGGTTATTAAAGGAATATAAAAACTTATCATTATATGTAATATAATTTTTTAGTATGTTTGAAGAATAGTTTAAGTAGGTATAAGAAGAAATAAATCTAAAATAATTGGTTAAAATTTATACCCCTTGTTTGAACAACCTTCTTTACTTTACACATTAAGCACTCTAAGGTTGGTATTATACCCAAAATAAGAACCCGAGAATTTTTTCAGGGTTTTCTGAAATTTATTTAGATATGTATTGGCTGAAAAAAATGGATCTTGAAGTATGTATAATAGGGGAGTGGGTTCCCTTTTATAAATAAGGGGAGGACACTTTTGGAATTATATAAAGTATTAAATTAATATAAATTAATTTTCATGGAAAATAGCTCCAAATTTATATAATTTTAATATAGGATGATTATGAGTCTAAATAATATCATAAAATAAAATTTTGACAAGATTATGTGATTTTTTCACCCTTATCTCTTTGTTTTAACCCTCATTAACCTTTTAAAAATTATCATGTTATTAATGTTTTTCACTATTTAGTGGTTAAGAATGAAAATATAAAAGAAAATGAGACCCATAAATATACCGTGGTTGATATTTTAAACCATATATAATTCAATTAGACAAATATAGGATTTTTATTAATTTTAAATCATTTAATAAAATATTTTTTACTATAAAATATCATTAATTCCATTTTTAAGATACTTGAAATATTTTTTTATAATATGTCTCTAAATCATGAAAAATTATTCCAAAATGAAATATATTCTTATATAAGTATTATTTGGTCTTAATATAATTACCTATTCAAATGTTTTAGGTTTTTAAAACATTTTAAACCTTATCTTTTGGTTTAACCCCTTGGTTAACCAATCTTAACTTTACTCGTGGTAATGACATTTTCAATATTAAAGGGTAATAATTTTACTTATAAGGTGAAAATTGACTCATAAATATCCAAGGTATGATATTTTATACCATTTTTAATTATAATTTTCATCTTGATATATTTTTATTAATTTTAAATAAATTAATAAAATATTATTTAACATAAAATGTCATTAATGTCATTTTTGATACTATTCACATAATTTGGATTTGAAAACAACAATAAAAAATTAATTTAAAACATAATACAATTTAACATAAATAATATATTATTATTAACTATAAAATTATTTTTATACAATAATTCGACCAAAAAATATTACTTTTTATGTTTTTAAAATCATTTACTTTGATTTTTCTATTGCTTTCATAAGCATTGTGTCACTGTTGTGCAAGCACTTAAGGTACTTATAACCTTACTAAAAATTAAAATTAAATTATAATTATAAAATAAATTATATTTTAAATAAACATTTATAACCGAACATAATTTTTGTAACCATTTCCTAGAAAATGAAAAATATTAAAAACAAGCGAATGCCATTTTTTGTCTTTATCCTTCACTTAAAATATTATAAAGGTTAAAATAAAATAAAAATAGAAAAAAGATCATAATTTTTCATGTTTTTATGATTATGGATGAAATAGATTCATTAAATGAAAATAAATAATGTTTTTGAATAGATTTTATGCCTTATCATATTAGTTTTAACCCTAATAAATCATTATACCTTTACAGTGGTAACACAATTTACTATAGTTAATATTCGTATTAAAAAAAATTAAGTTGAACTTATTAACTAATATTAATTGTGTTGATTAAAATTATGGAATCCATTTTATAAAATTTGAATCTAATAATTAATATAATTTAATTTAAAATTAAACCCACCAAACGTGACGAACTGCAATTTTCCATAAAAACCCCTCTTAATGTTTAAAAATATTTTTATACCAAATTAAATTATAATGTTGATTACAATAAAATTTAATGGTTTATTTTTAATCAAAATTAAATAAATAAATTTTAAAACTATTAAAAATATACCGTTACTTTGTATGTACTTGAAAAGAAATGATAGTTTTCAATAAAAATCAGGATGTTTCACTATTTATTGAAAAGTAAATCTTTTCACAAAATTCCAAAAACATCAACCCAAGATAACTTTATCATGATGAATTAAAGAATGATATTATTTTTATTAAATAAAATTTTAAAAATTTATAGAAATTAGTTAAAATATTTTCTCAAAAAATAAATAAAACCCATTTTTGAAGAAAACATATTTTTGAAGAATAAAATGAATTTTCCAAAAAATTGATTATTTATTTAAAAAATATTATTCAATAAATTTTTATTAATTAGTATCATTATATATATTTCATAATTCGTTTTATCGTATTCATAACCACCAATTTTTTGGTTAGGTTATAACTATAACAGATAAATAATAATATTTCATTCTTTATTTAAGCTCAATGTTGCTTATTGTATATGATAATGAACATAGTGTTATTTTAAAATATTAAGATATTACAATTATGATTGATTTTCTTAATAGAATCATTTGAGGACTATTTTTGGTTTCTTCCTCTTTATTTTCTTAATTTTATAAAAAACTAACATAATCACATATACTATCACTTTTTTACATTTATTTTAAAAAAAATAATTAAATTATAATAAATGTGAATAACATGGATAAGTAAGCCCTACCTAGTAGAACCATCCCTGACCTTCTTTCCAAGTTTCATTCTAGGTTTTTAAAAAGTTATTTCTTGATCATGATGCCCTTAAAATCCTGACATATCTTTCCATCAATCATGAGAATGGATTTTTCAGCCTAATGACCATAAATACATTTCATGATAACATACCCATCACAAATCACTTCATATGATTCTATTCCTACATCGCCAGGGTAATCACCCTGTCAAAAATAAACCTATGACCATTCTCACACATGAATATTTATAATTCTCCAATAATCAATTTAAAATCCTCTCATAAGAAGTTGTTTCATCATGTTTAGCTTTAATACCATACAATATAAACTCACTCTCCTTCCTAGAAAAGGATAAAATCCAATTCACTAAATAAACACCCATGGATAACCACCCTTCAAGTGAACCCACTAGACTCACATTACTTGCAACATGACTTATACTATAGAGAGTCATTACCCTAACATCTCCAGGCTTGCACATCCATGTAACTAGAATATAAATCTAACCTACCATACCCTTAATACATAATCTCACAAGTAATAATTATGATTCAAATTCTTTGAAATACAAGGAATCCCATATACCTTTCAAATCATATCCCATACAGATGTTGTCAATACCTATCAATACCTATGAAATAGATGTCAAAACAACACATATCTCAATCCATCCACACCTATTCCAATTTATATATAATTCATTTAATTCCTAAACCCACCTACCAAGTTCTTTCACATACCGCTTTCACATAGAATGAATATAACCATATAAAAGCAATAACATTAAAAAATCCACTAATATAAATTTTAGTTAATTAATATGCCTAGTAACTCAGATTTTAATATACTATTTTTCATTGATTTTAATTATTTTATTGATCTAATTTTACATAATTGGATGCATTTTTATTATATTTTTGAATAATTATTCTTAAGTAGATATAATAATTTTACATAATTTTCTAGAAAATGTAGATTGCATGCCATATTTCTATTCCTCGGGCCATTAGGATGTTTTGGTGATGTTTTTAATATATTACCCATCAAAAAAATATTGCAACCATTTTAACCACCTTGTAACTATAGTATTAAAGTAACTCCTAAAAATTAAAATAAGGACATACTACATTGTGATGGTACCTATTATATCTTAATTATTATTAAGGATAACCCCTCAAATATAAATTGAAGAAATATTTACATTATGATTTTAATAATTATATCATAACATTTCTTCATAAAAATCATAAAGGATACATATAAAGAATAATTCCTTGGAGAAAAATTGAGTTATGTTTTAACCATGATTCAATGTCCACATCACACAGCAACATAATTCAAATGATGAAAATATGTGGCCCAATTCATGGTAAGTCAACCTAGGACACATACACACAACTATAGGAATGTCATATAGACCAAGTAGAAGCCTCAAGATATAAAATATGAGAAGGATTCCCATGAGCAATGTCATGGCTTGTGAGGAAAACTAGCATGGGTCGATGTTATACAAAGTACAAAAAAGCCCCATAATGGGAGGAAGTTCCCAAAAAAAACCTAAAAATTATCTATACACTATACTTTGAGACAGCGAACCACATATATTAGATTATAAATTGGTGAAAATTCTTAGTTTATTTTCGATGTGGGATGAGGAGTGCACCACATCAAGAGATAAATGGTTATTCAACATCACAACAAGTATGATTTATAAGATTACCTAAGGAATTTGAAGGATTTTTTCAACAATACAACTCTAATATAAAACCCATAACCATGATTTGTAAGAATAACTTTGAAATTACCCCAAGCATCATCACTTTATAAGGGTATCTGTTAGAGTTTATAATTTAGTTTCATAATACCTAATCACTAAAACTGTAAAATATTGTATTATAATGTAAATTAATGAGGTCAAACAACTAAGAAAGATAAATTAATATAATATTAAATAATATTTATTGACACTTTATTTAAAAAATTGAGAGTGAAACAAATTTAGAAAAAATTTGTGAAAGAAGAATTAAAAATAAATAAATTTTGGTGATGAAAACATTTTTTCAAGAGAAATTTTTTGGTAGAACTATTTTAGAGGATATTTTTTCAAATAAATATAATCTCATTATGCTATAAAATAACATATTTGGTTAGTTGTGAGACCTTTTAAGAGTAAGAAATATCTACATTTTTAGTATCAATTATTACTATATAAATTTATTGAATTTCTTATAATAAAATAAATCTAATTGAATTAATGTGAATTAAAATTTAATCTCAAAAGAAAAAGAAGAAAAAATATAGATATTTTAATCCCATCCTTCCCAAACACACTAAGGTAAAATCTTATTTTTCACCTCTATAAATTATCATATAATTAATGAGATAATGTTTTAGCCTTGGTTTCATTTTGATTCAATACATTCAATTCTCAAGAAAAAAAGATTATCAAAATTGAAAAACCATCCTTTTATTCTTCATCTGACATCCCTTATGAAACCTCTCACTTGTGATTTAATAATAATACATCATGAGTGAAGTGGTAAAATTAATATATAGAGTAATAATAAAAAAGAAATTTATAATTGAAAAAACCATAATGAAATGTAAAATAACTTATCTGACATTCAAACTCCAATTTTATAACCCACAACACTATTTCACATGTCAATGTTCTCTCTAAGAAGAGTCTCAGTTACCCAAGAGGTCTCTGGATTTACACTCAAACAAAAATAGTCATTAACATAACCTATTTAAATAATGATTTCACATCACACCACAACATATAGTTTGTTATGTAACCTATTATAAACATATAATTGTATTCCTTTTCTGTCCATTATCACAACACAAGTGTAAGAATCATGAAATGAGGTAAAAAAATATCTTCATTGAAAATCTTGGAAATAATGAAGATCATGGATTGTACTATAAAATCATTAGACACTATTTGAATCTCTTAAAATCATCCTTTGAAATTATTATAGGGTGACATCTATGTTATGGTGTGAAGTTATTTTGGTTATAATTTTAGGATTACTCCTTTCCATGACTCCCTATGACATTATAAAATTTCCATGGCCAAATATCCTATCAACTTTTTCAAATTTAATCTTATACAAAATTTTTTGAACATACATATTGAAATTATAACATGAAACAGATCCCTTATCTTCTAAATGTATTCTTATGTATAGGTATTCTCATAGCATGGAACACCCTCTTATGACATGAAATTGTGTGAGTATCATCTCAAATATGAAATAAACTATAAATTTACTTCATATTATAAGACAAAATATAAGGGCCCTTATCTTGATGTGTAATGTATGGATTTGGATTGGGTTTGTGTGTTCGGCACTACTTCCCATTATGGAAATTATTAGTTATTTATGAATCACTAACCCATGATATCAATAACCATGATCCATGACATTACATGGGGACACCTTCTCATCCTTTCTTTCTCAAGTCCTATCTATGGGATATGTTATTTTCCTATACTAGCATTTCTACAGCGTGAGTTTACTTTCCTTGTGTTAAGGCACAATTTTTTTTGCATTTAAAATATATTGTGGTGTGATGGGGACTTTGAAATGTGGCTAAAAAAATTCTATATTTTTTCCCAAGTATTTATTCTTTGGATATAGCCTCTTTTATTCCTATGCATCAATGTTCAGACATGATGATTAATATCACAATTAGGATGTTTCTTAAATTAATATTTAAGGGGTACTCTATAAAAATTGTGTATAGCAGGTACCATGATGGCATGACAGGTCCTTCTTCTGATTTTGATGAGTTACTAAAATAAAAGAGTTATAAGGTAGATAAAATGGTTGTTCCAATATTTTTTCATGGGTTTTATAGTAATAGTTTCCATGAAACTTCCTCACACCTTGTAGTATGTAATTACCTCATGTAATATCTATATTTTATTAAGAATTATCAAAATATATCACCCCTATCATGTATAATTCTACCCAAATTCAATGAAAACACATCTAATTAGGTAGAATTAGATCATTTAAAGCATTAAAATCATGGGAAAATAGTATACAATTTTTTTTATCAATTTACCCATACATGAACATTTTCTTATCCCCAATAAAAAATCAACATCAAATCAAAGTGAATCAAAAAAAATTTAAGTGAAATTTTTAATCAATCACTCTCATAAACCTATAGTTCAAATTAAAATTTTTAAAATAACACAATCCATTAAATCAAGAGAGTTATAATCATGACTCATATATAATTACAATTCAAGACTCTTATTTTCTCAATTATTATTGTTTAACTACTCACCCTTACCCATGCTACTTATGATCTAACTCATTGTAAATATAATTCACTTATCACTTGTGATTATTTGATTAGAGTTGTTATTAATCTCAAGTATGTTCATTCTATCCATATACATGAATTTTGTGTCAATATTTACATACAAAAAAAAACCAAAAATAATTATTATGACTTTTCATTAATTTTTTAATTCCATTTATTCTTATGGTGAGTAGGAAATGTTGTAAAAAAATAAGAATAAAGGATGGAAGGGCAGGTAAATTTTTTCAAGTAAAATGCATAATATTCAATTAATATCAATAAAAAAATATATTATAATTTCTCTCATTATAAATTAATCAATTACTACTTCCCTTTTATACTTTTTCTCAATGTATCACACAACATTACCTTCAAAAATATTTATGGGTTTCCTATTTCTCTCATATATTTTTTTATAATGTAATTTTTCCAAGAAAAAGTACCACACCCATAGAATTCAATCCAAGCTATATTCTCAATACTATCCATAAATATCCTACTAAAATTAATTTTAATAGTTAACACAAGATAGGGGAGGTGTATATCCAATGTTCAATCAATGGTTTCCCATTTTCTCACTCTTTTTTTTCAAAATGATAGAGGATAAATAAAGGAAAATCATAAATAAACATGTTAATTATATCTGCAAAAATGAGTTAATTAATCCCCACTATTATAAAACAAAATCCTTGTAGCTATATTAATTCTCCAGTCACCCTTATTTAAGCTTTAAAAAAGTATAAAAGTTAGGAAAGAAAAATAGGCTTATAATGTGGCTTCCTATAAGTCAATACATGATTTTTGTGGGATTTTAAAAAGATTTAATGTAAGGTAGGATCCAAGATTAATTTTTCTATAAATTTCAATCGATGGAATAAACTATTTTAATGTGTTTAATAATAATCATGTTTCAATAAGATTAACAAGAATGTTATAGCATTGATGCATATCTAGATAGTTTCCTAAGAAAGAGGGTCTAAGAAATAATTTATCAAATTTGTTAGAGTACCTCTCAGGAAATATAATTAAAATGTATCAATCAATCAAGTTATGGAATGGAATAAAATTTAATATTTTAATAGATGTAAACTTTCAAGAATAAAAATAAATATTTTAAATCATATCTTCAATGTAACGACCCGAACATTCATGAATAAAATTCCCTTTCATTTAATGTCTCAGAGAAAACACATGTACTCTTTTTTTATTGGTTTTAAATAACTGTTTATTATTATTACTATTGATAATATATTCGTTGAATAGTGATCACATGACTAGTATAAATTTACAGTTTTTAAAAAATAATTTT
This sequence comes from Viscum album, assembly GCA_963277665.1. Classification (NCBI taxonomy): domain Eukaryota; kingdom Viridiplantae; phylum Streptophyta; class Magnoliopsida; order Santalales; family Viscaceae; genus Viscum; species Viscum album. Next base: position 46,790,142 of record OY728152.1, on the reverse strand, counting down.
TTTCAACACAAAAAAGGAGAGGATGGCCTCATCCAGTAGACTCGAGTCATACGAAGCTCATTTATCGGAGCTCGGAAATGAGGTAGCATCACTGGGCTTTGCTATTGGTCAAGCCCAATATGAGCTTCAATATGTTAAGATTTAATGGAATCGACTACGGGTGAAGTGGAAATTAATAGAGATTACCACACGAGCGATGTTATCTGAGCCACCCTAAGAGTATGTCACAATCACACACCTTACCCTTAGGTCTCATGCAGGTGTTATAAGGGTTTATGTAACAAGGTATTAGTTTATTTTTGTGTAATCCCTTTTATAAATAAAATTCTTATTCCATAAATTCATTTATGAGGATAGTTTTCTTAAAAATATAATGAATTAGATAAATTGACTTTTCGGGTAAAATGGTACTTTTCAGAAATATATAAATTATTATATTAACATAAGTTTTTATAAATAATGTTATTATAATAGTGTTATAATAAAACTCCTTTTAATTATGAATTATGATTATATTTTTTTTATTATATAAAAGATTAAGTATTCAGTTTGATAAGAATTATATTTTTTATGATAAAATAGAAATTGTATTTTTTTAATTAAAGAATTTCTTTTAATAAATTATTTAATTTTTTAAATAATTATTATTTTAATAAATTTAATTTTATGAATAATAAATGAGTATATAATTTTTATGATGTCAAATGTAATTTTTATTTAGGTTAAAAACTGTTTTTTTGAACACGTCAATTTTAAGTAAATGTCGGTTTTTATTTTAAATGTGAAAATTCACATTTTTAGAAAATTATTTATATAAAATAAATATTATTTTTGGAATCAGGAAATTTAAATTATCCAATTTTTAATTTTTCATAATTTTCTGTGACAGTCGAATTTTTGTGTAAAAATTAAATACCAAATAAATATATAATGTGTTTTATGACATTATAATGACCCAATAGTGATGTAATAAAATAATATAAAAGTTATATTCAGAAAATTTATGTTTTTCCTATAAAATAATTTTATTTTATATTTGTTTGATTAATTTTATAATTCCTTAGTGGACCACCCAAGACTTATAAAATATTTTAACATTTTAAAATGATTTCCTTGAGAGTGTGACTAACCTCCGCATAAGAAAGCCTAATATTTTATTATGTTCGGCTCTCGGACATATCAAATATTTTATACCACTCCCATTTGGTAGAAACCATGGGCAAAAACCATGGGATGGTTTGTGGTTTTTATTTGTCTAAGGTGTTGTTCCCAAAACTTAAATAATAAAGAATTCCCTCTCAAGTCCTATATAAACCCACCCAAACTCCCATTCCTCTTTACTAAAACCATTTTTAGTTGGACCAACCTCTACCCCATACTCCATAGAGTCCTCCAAAGGTGCTCCAAAGCTACCAAGAAGCCTCTCTCAAGCCTTTGGGATCACACTTCCAAGTAAGGGATCCTCACTTTCCTCCCCTCCTTTCAAATTCAAGTATCTTATTCAAAAGTAGTTCTTGTAAATTTTAATGGCTATAATGTCATTATTTTATAATCTGTATATTAATATCCATTTTATTTTATTTTAATTAGTTATTATTTATCCTCCCTCATTTTGACCCTTACCTAAGTCGTTACTATGCCAAAATTTCGTAAGGGGTTTTCCACCCTCCTCTTTTACCAAGAATTATTTTCATGTTATGTATTTTTATATCATTTATTTCTATGTTGGGATATTTTATTTTGATTACATAAATACTTCCCATTTTATTTATAAATTATTATATCACCTTTCACTCTCATTTATTCCTCTCATGAACCCTTATGTGCACCCGTTATCATGCCGATTTTTATTAAGGGATTCCTTCCTTTCTCATTTTTATCCAAGTTTATTTATTTGTAATACCCTTTTACTTTCAATTAAAAATGTTGGGGTATGATTTATCACCACTCCCATACTTCCCTCCTTATTTTTGAAGGACGAGATACCACTTTATCTCTTATTAATGCCTTCTGTGTACTCCTGTTACTATGTCAAAATTTTGTAAGGGATTTCTCTCTTCTTATTTCCATTAAAGAATTTATCCAATATTATGCATATAAATTCAATTTCATATGTTGGGATATTATGTTCCATGATCCCAATACTGTACATTTCATGTATATATTATGATATTCCCCTTTCTCTCTCATCAACCATTTTTAATTAATTTTTATGTCATGTCGTTAGGCTTCAGAATTTGCACCGTGATTTTTTCAAGCCAAAATCATCATGTAGTGAATATCATACCCATTTATCTATATAGGGCATTAACCATTATGTACATATACATATTCAATGGTAATTACATGTATGTATTCCAAATTCCTTAATAGTTTAATAACTTATGATGTTGAATGATTCCATGTTATAAGATCCATGTGGCCCACTTATGCATAAAATTAAATGTTTATAAAGGGTGTGCCCTGATAGCACTACAATGCATTGGGTAATGTTTAGTATCATGATACTCCATGTGAAATGAGGGTTTACTCATGCTAATTCATGGGCAATTAGGGTTTACTCATGCTAATTCATGTGCAATGAAGGTTTACTAATGCTAATTCATGTGCAATGAGGGTTTAATCATGCTAATCCATGTGTAATGAGACTTGGATCATGCTAATATCATGTTGTATGTTGTTTCCACATTTCTAGGTTATGATAATCATGCTTTATTATGCCTTTATTTTCATGTTTCTCTTTTTCTCCATTTATATTCCTATTTACTGACATATATTTTATTCTTCATGTCATGCCTTGTTTTCTCCCTTACTGGGATCTATAGATCACCCTTTTCTTATGTATGTCCTCAAGTAATCCCATGTGATGCTAAGTACAAAGGAATGTTGTTGTCAGGTAAAATAAGTTTTCAATAAAGGCATGTATTTTATGTTTTATGTTGTTATGTAATGTTATAAATCCCCAAAGACACTAGACCTCTTGATATTATGAGTTTTATTAAGTTAAATTTTATTTAATAAATCATGTTAAAATATATAATAAAGAGCAGGGTTGTCATAGTTGGTATCAATGGATAGGTTTAGCTGTTTTTTGGTTTTGTATTAGAAACCACTAATGAAAGACTTAGGGATAATGCTAAGTATAAGACAAATATCTCTAAATTTTGGTGAGTATAGAGTAAGTGGTTTGTCAAGAAAATACAACCATGTCTGGATTTGAACAAGTAGAGGTGGCTCTAGCATAGATGTATCTAGGGGTAAAACTCAAGAACACCACTTTGAGCTAGACTCAAACGGGAACTAGTGAATGACAATGGGAATTGTTTCACTCTGGGTTAGACACTCCCATGGGATATGCTTCAGTAAATTCATAAGCTTAGTATGAACCATTATTAAGGGAGAAAAAAATTCCATAAGAATATACGTTAATAGATAGATCATGGATAACATATATTGAATCATAGAAATTTATAAGTAATACCTTTAATTTCATTGGATTCCCTCTATATGTGTTAAAAGTTTTAAGATAATCATCCCTAATTTTCCTTTTATTCTAGCCAATGGCTGGTAATATGAGGAATATAGCTAACAATTGATGAGAAGGGCAACACAATGAATATCCCAACAAGATTCCCAATCAAATGGGAGCTCAAGTAGGACATATCGTGATTATACCAAACCATCTATCAAAAATCACAATTAAAATTTGGAACTTTGTTAAATGCCCAAGGAAATCAATGAAGAGGAAGATGGAATCTCATGAAAATCCATCTGATAAAGTCAATAGGGGAAGAGGGCCCAATTTCCTTCATGAAACAAGTGTGGGAAGAGGCACCAAGGGAATTTTTACAAAAGGACTAAGAGATGTTTTAAGTGCGGAAAGAAAGGGCACAAAGTATCAAATTTCCATGAAAGAATGGATAATGTGATGGATGGAAACAAAGTTCCATATATGGAATCTTACTCAGTTTTATGCTATAAATTTGGAGAATTCGGACATTACCCAAGACAATGCTCTATTACAAGGTCTAAGAAGCATGATGGGAATCAATAATATCCATTATCAAGGGAGCATGAGAAGTCCTATACTAATATGGATAATGATGAATGAATCCTATGTAACCACTACTTAAAAGTAGTGTACATCGTAATGTGTTTCAATTCATGTACTATTAGTATATCTTTTATGTTTTCTAAAAACATTGAGTCCCCAAAAAAATGATATTAAATAATTAGGGAAAAACTTCTATAAGTGTTGTAAAACATGTTGATGTTTGTGGGAATGTTCTTCATGAACATTTTATAAGTCTCCCTTTGATGGAATTTGAGTCAAAAAGACAAATTCATTGCCGATGCTTCAATGAAATTGAAATTTCATGAGAAAAACTATCCAACACATTATCTAGAGTTGGTTGCAGTAATCTTTTCTTTTAAATTTTAGTGACATTACCTATTTGGGGAGAAGTGTGAAATATATACGGATAAAAAAATCCTCAATTATATATATTTGCATAGAAATATTTGAATATGACCCAATGAAGATGGCTAGATCTGATCAAAGACTATGACTACTCAATTCACTATCATACGGGGAAAGTGAATAAAGTGGAAGATGCTCTAAGTTGAAAGGATCCAGAAACTCTTTCATTGATGAGAATTGAAAAGGATCCAATATTATTATATTTTATTAAGATGGACATGAGAATCATAAATAAGGGAGCATCATCAATCTTTTCACAAATGATTGATCAAGTATCTCTTTTGGAAAGGTTGAAGGATGCTCAAAAAGATTATGTGGTAATTCAAAAGAAAGTGAAAACTATCAGAAAAGGGAAATACTTGGAGTTCAATGTTAATGAAAAAGGAATTGTGAGATTTGGTTCAAGAAAATGTGTTCCATAAAATCTAGAGTTCAATAAAGAACTTTTCAATGGTTCCCATAGTTTGAATTTCTCCATTCACCCAGGAAACACAAAGATGTATTTATATCTCCAATAGAATTATTGGTGGGATAACATGAAGAAGAAGACCACTAAGTATACATCAAAGTTTATGGTATGTTAGTAAGTGAAGGTTGAGAGGCATAAGTCTAAGGGGGTGATGCAACCATTACCCATACCAACATGTAAATGGGAGAACATCATGATAGAATTTATTACCAGACTTTTGAAGACATCCAAAGGAAACAATGATATCTGGGTTGTTATGGATCATCTTACAAAGACTTAAAAATTCATTTTAATTTGAGAGGATTTCTCATTGGATCAACTGCCACAGATATATATCAGAGAAATGGTAAGGCTTCATGGAGTACCACTTTCAATTATATTCAATCGGGATCCAAGATTCACCTATAAGTTCTAAGAGTCTCTAACATGCTCTGAATAATGAGCTAAACTTCAGTAAGACTTATCATCCTCAAACTGATGGCCAATCTGAGTGGACAATCCAAACACTTGAGGAAATGTTGAGACTATGCTCAATGGACTTCAAAGGATGATGGGATCAATATATTCCTATAGTTGAGTTATCTTATAAAAACAGTTTCCACTCAAGCATCCAAATGGATCCTTAAGAATCCCTTTATGGGAAGAGATGCATAACACTGGAATGTTGGGATGAATTTGGGGAACAAAAACTTCTAAGTCAAAAAATGGTCCAAGAAATGGTGGAGAAGGTTAAGACCATCCAACAGCACATTAAATATGTTCATAGTCAAAAAAAGAGATATGCTGACAATCATCAATGCGGCCTATAGTTTGATGGTGGAGACATGTTATTCCTCCACATATCACAGTGTAAGAGAGTTATGATATTTGGGAAGAAGGGAAAGCTTATACCAAGGTACATCATCCATTTTGGGATCCTTGATCTCATTAGATCAGTTTTCTATCAATTAGCACTCCCATAGAACCTGTCTCAAGTACATGATGCATTCCATGTATCACTCTTAAGGAATTACATACTTGACCCATCGCATGTACTCAATCTAGAGGTGGTACTATTGGATAATGAACTCTCTAATGAGGAAAATCCGATGAAGATATTATATCATAGGGAAAAAGTTCTATGAAATAAGACATTTCCCTTCATCAAAGTGTTGTGGAGAAACCAAAAGTTTGAAGAAACAATGTGGGAACTGGAGGAAGTGATGACGAAAAGTCACCCTCGTCTGTTTTAGAGTGGGAAATGAAAATTTCTAGAGAAAATTTTCTTAAGGGGGAAAGATTGTAACAACCCAAACATTCATGAATAAAATTCCCTTTTCTTTTAATTTTTTATAAAAAAAATAGTTTAATTAACCATTAAGTATCATTACCATTGATAATATAGATGTTTAATAGTGATCACATGACTAGTATACATTTAAGGTTTTTAAAAATAATTTTTTTTCGACATAGAAAAAGGAGAGGATGGCCTCATCCAGTACACTCGATCCGTACGAAGATCATTTGTCAGAGCTCGGAAAGGAGGTAGAATCATTGGGATTTTTTCATAACCAAGCTGAATACAAGCTTCAATGCGTTAATCTTGAATGAAATCACCTATTGGAGAAGTGGAAGTTAATAGAGATTACCACCCAAGCGATGTTATTCGGGCCGCCTGAAGAGTCTGTCACAATCGCACACCTTACCCTTAGGTCTTATGTAGGTGTTATAAGGGGTTATATAATAAGGTATTAGTTAATTTTTTGGTAATAACTTCTATAAATAAAATTTTTATTCCATAAATCCCTTTATAAGAATATATTTCTTAAAAATATAATGAATTAGATAAATTGACTTTTCAGGTAAAATGGTACTTTTCAGGAATATATAAATTATTATATTAAACTAAGTTTTTATTAATAATTTTATTATAATGGTGTTATAATAACTCTCATTTTAATTATGAATTTTGATTATATTTATTGTTTTTACACTATAAAATATTAAGTATTCAGTTTGATAAGAATTATATTTTTATACGATAAAACAGAAATTGTTTTTTTAATTAAAGAATTTATTTTGATGAATTAATGAATTTTTTAAATAATTAATATTTTAATAAAATATTATTATAAAATTAATTTTATTAATAATAAATGATTATATAATTTTTATGAAGTCAAATGTAATTTTTATTAAGGTTAAAAACTCTTTTTTTCAAAACCCGTAACTTTTCAGTAAATGTCAGTTTTATTTTAAAAGTTAAAATTCATATATTTAGAAAATTATTTATATAAAATAAATATTATTTTTTGAATTAGGATGTTGAAATTATCCAACAGTTAATTTTTCATAATTTTCTGAGACAGTCGATTTTTTTGGTAAAAATTAAATACCGAAAAAATATAGAATGTGTTTTATGGCATAATAACGACCCAATAGTGATGTAATAAAATACTATAAAAGTTATATTCGACCAATATATATTTTACCTTTAAAATAATTTGATTTTAAATTTTTTTTATTAATTTTATAATGCCTTAGTGGACCCTCCAAGACTTATAAAATATTTTAACATTTTAAAATGATTTCCTTGAGAGTTTGAATCACCTCCACATAAGAAAGCCTAATATTTTATTATGTTGGGAGCTTTTCCTTATAAAATATTTTATACCACTCATATTTGGTAGAAACGATGGGATGGTTTGGGGTTTTTATTAGTTTAATGTGTAGTGTCCAAAACCAAAATAATAATGAATTCTCTCTCATTTCCTATATAAACCCACCCAACCTTCCATTACCCTTCACTCAAACCATTTTCTTCTTGAAAAACCTCTACCCCATACTCCCTATAGTCCTCAAATGGTTCCCCCAGGCTCCCAATAATCCTCTCCCAAGCCTTTGGAATCATACTTCCAAGTAAGGGATCCTCACTTTCCTCCCCTCCTTTCAAATTCATGCATCTTATTCGAAAATAGTTCTTCTAATTTCGAATGGTTATAATTTAATTCTTTTATAATCATTATATTACAGTCAATTTGATGTTATTTTAATGAGTTGTTATTTGTCCTCCCTCATTTTGACCCTTACCTAAGCCGTTACTATACCAAAATTTCGTAAGGGTTCCTCCACCCTCGTCTTTTACCAAGCATTATTTTCATGTTATGTATTTTAATATATTTTATTCATATGTTGGGATATGTTATTATTTATCCTACATACTTCCAATTTTATTTATAAATTATTATATCCCCTTTTACTCTCATTTATTCCTCTTATGAACTCTTATGTGCACCTATTACCATGCCAAATTTTGGTAAGGGATTCATTGCTTTCTCATTTTTATCCAAGTTTATTTATTTGTAATACCTTTTTACTTTCAATTACAAATGTTGCGGTATGATTTCTCACCTACCCCATACTTCCCTCCTTATTTTTCAATTACTAGATACCACTTTCTCTCTCATTAATGCCTTCTATGTACACCCTTTACTATGCCGAAATTCCGTAAGGGATTTCTCTCTTCATATTTCCATTCAAGTATTTCTCCCATATTACGCATCTAAATTCCATTTAATATGTTTGGATATTATGTTACATGATCACTATAATGTCCATTTAATTTATATATTATGATATTCCCCTTTATCTCTCATCAACCATTTTTAATGAATTTTTATGTCACATCGTTAGGCTGCTGAATTTGCACTGCGATTTTTCAAGCCAAAATCATCATGTAGTGAATACCATACCCATTTCTCTATCAAGGTTATTAACCTTTATGAACATATAAATATTTAACAGTACTTAAAATTATGTATTCTACATTCCTTAATCATGGAATAACTTATGTTGTTGAATGATTCCATGTTATATGATCCATGTGGTGCACTTATGCATGAAATGAAATGTTTATAAATGGTGTGCCCTGATAGTGCTTCAATGCATTGGGTAATGGTTAGTATCATGATACTCCATGTGAAATGAGGGTTTACTCATGCTAATTCATGTAAAATTAGGGTTTACTCATGATAATTCATGTGAAATGAGGATTTAATCATGATAATTCATGTGCAATGAGGGTTTACTCATGCTAATTCATGTACAATGAGGGTTTAATCATGATAATCCATGTGAAATGATCCTTGGATCATGATAATATCATGTTTTATGTTTATTAAACATTTCCATGTTATGATAATCATGATATATCATGCCTTATATTTATGTTTCTCTTATGATCCATTGATATGCCTATTGACTAGCATGTATTGTATTCTTCATGTTATGCCTTTTTTACTCCCTTACTGGGCTTTATAGCTTGCCCTTTTCTTATGTATGTCCTCGGGTTATCCCATTAAATTCTAAGTACAAAGGAATGTTTTGGTCATTGAAAATAATTTTTAAATAAAGATGTGTATTTCATATTTTTTGTTGTTATGTAATGTTCCTAATTCCCAAAGACACTAGACCTCTCGATCTTATGATTTGTATTAAGTGAAAGTTTATTTAATAAGTCATGTTAAAATATTTAATAAAGAGTAGGGTTGTTATATTTAATCACATTAAGAAAAATCAAAACTAAAATGGGCATTCACTTTCAATAATTTCCAATTCTAACATCTTTTTTTATGAACATTAATAATTTAAAATTTAAAAGATTCCAAAAAAAATCTACTAATTGACGATGTATCCTAGATCTGTCAAGTGGAAATATAAAAGTGGGTTAGGATACCCCTCATCCACACTTAAATTAAAATTTTTCCTCAAACTTTAAATAAATTTAGAGATAGATACATGTAAATTATTGTATGGAGATGTAAAAATGACTGGCTGAAAAAGATAATAAATAATTGAATTCTTACCTAGTTAATACATCCCCCATTTACTTATTCCTCAATTAGAATGGTGAAATTATATTCCTTACACATGGTGGAGTATTCTTCTTATAAATTTTTTTAGATCTCTACACTTGAACAAATTTTAGCTAAAATTATTTATTAAATAAAACACTGAGAGAGTATTTCTACTCAATAAATTTCATGTATATCTAGCATGTAAGTAAAATTATGAATTATAATGAACTCAAAGAAATACATAGACATCCAAAAAAATATATTATTAATAAAAGAACAAAATTGTGACCATAACAAAAAAAACATACGGGGATATCTTAAGACTCATTTTTGTTCTTTATAACCTCCCCATTGATCCCCTATATACCTGTATCTTATATATCTCTTAGTATTTTTTGAATATAATCAGTGGAATATATTGGGTGCTTTTGAGGTATGTTCTTAACTAGGGATTCTCTGTGTGTCATTGGGGGTGATTAAATTGATTAGGGTGGGGTTTTTCTTAATATTATTATTATTATTGACATTAATGGTTAAAGTATATATTGAATGAGTAGTTTAATGGACTAGTTTGGTTGTGACTATAGTGGTAACATGTGTTTATTCAACCTCAGGTGACTTGGGTAGCTATATAATCGATAGTGAGGTTGTATAGTAAAATGTTTTATCTAAAAATATAACTTGAAATGGGGAATAACTTAATTTTATCTTTCAATTGTGTTTGTAATCAATATTAAGAGATCCTCGGGAAATGACATCACCCAAAGAGTCTTTTGGATCATGTAGGGGAGTATTGTGGGTTATTTATAGAAATGTATGGAAAAACTATATTAGAGGTGGTATTATATTATTTATGAATGTTTAGGGGTATATAGGATCATATATAGGTGTGTGAATGAATTTAGAGGATGTTTCCTAAGGTGGATATGATAGGGGTCAAATGGGTGAAGGTGTCTGGGGTGGAATCATGGGTGGATTAAAGAGTGACCCGAAACTATATAATATATTGTGTTGGATCTAAAATTGGTACATAAATTCTATAAAAAATATTTATTATACTAATCTTATTGAATTAGTTATGGAAGTGTTTGATCTAGTGATCCCATGGGTCTCTCTTTCTATGTGAGAGGTGCTTAAGGGAGGTTGATCACCTTTGATCAGCTATCATCAACATCATCATCTTCTATGATTTAGTAATACACCTCAACCCACTTATACATGTTAAATTATTTTTGTAGAAGTACCATCTTATCCAGAAGATGGATATTGATCAACATGATCTTGTCATGTGTGGTAAGTATTAGGGATGAATAAAAAACTTCAAGATACTTTGTTAAGTGGGGATCAATTTACCACCCATTAATGTGATTTTTCCTTCTTCTTATACCCCTAAATGTATAATGAAAATTATTATTCCATGTGTTTTAATTCTCAGGACATTATTTTAATATAGTATAATCACATACAGCTAGTTAATTGAAGCCTGGGAATCCCCCTCTACAACCTAGGTAGGGGTTACGTCTTGATGAATGATCTAAAAGAATGATGTCTTCAACATGATGCTCTTGGTTTTTACTATATCATGTTAGAACATTGGGTAAACTATAGATTTCTTTTAACAATATTATATATGGTTCCAAGATGGATCAATCTCTATCTCTTTATATGAGTTTTTCGATAAAAACATAGCACTATAAATTTCAATACCTATATCAAACTCAACCAACAGTAATTTACATTGCTTCCAACATAATCTAAATCAAATTAATTCTAATGTAAGAATTAATATCTTTTAAAACTAAATTATTAACTGTTGAGTAGCCTTATCTCAAACCTAAATGATGTTATCTAGATGTATGGCCCTAGTAACCTCTATAATATTTTCCTTTATTCTAATCTTACACATAATCTCTATATCTAACATCTTTTTTGTCAAAATAACATTTTGTGGAAACTTCTCTAGTTGTATTTTTGGGGTTAGGTTTCTAAATAAAAAAAGTGGAGGTAATATTTGGATGAGTGTTCAGGAAATGGTGGGTGAGAGTGAGGTTTGGATGGATTGAAATGATCTTATTGTCTTTAGAGAATTAATTTTTGCAACTATATAAGAATAAAAGATATTATTATGTGGAATTATTACTATGTTTTTTCAAGACAGAAATTTCCAAAATGGAAAATCATGACTCTTCATCTTTTAGATTTTGTTACAATGTAGATTTGACCATTATATCATTGGTTATTGTATTTGATTTAAAGAAAAATGTTCTAATATGTGACTACATAATGTTTTTTTTTATTATTCCATGGTAGAAAAAATATTTCTAATTTTTTTTCATTTTTGAGATTTACTCCTCAAACTTCTCTATGACATGGAACTTTCTATTTCACCTGGTGAACCCTATACATATTCTAATGATTGAGTTGTTACAATATAGAAATGGTTGTGTTCCATGATCCCAGATATATTTTCAAACTTTTAATCTGTTTCTTTAGATAATAATTCTTATCATTAAAATATCTATTTAAATCCTTCCTTATCCCCTTCAGGCAAGTTTTGATATAATTGATAGTAGGTTTTTGGATAACAATATAGAGTCTTTAGAAATACAATACTCCTAAAAAATCAACTCTATAACTACAATAAATTAAAGATGAGAAATAAAATGAAAGTTTGAAAGGGTTTCATCCTAGTAATCACTTTATTAAAAGTAAAAAATATTGAATTCCTTGATTCTCATCATTCAAAGAAAAGTAAAAAAGACACACCCTTCTTGAGAGTAGTATATATAAGGCTTGAGTTAATACTTTTTCACCTTTAAGGGTTATTCTTGGTTCTTATTAATTAATACATATCCATGATATAATATTTTTGTGATCATGTAAGGACCTGAAAACTTTTATATACGATTACCTGTGAACATGAATACTCAAAATTAAAAAAATACCTTTTCTCCTAGTTGTTTCTCCATTATTAGGATTTTTTAGACATTCATCATCCCAATATTCTCCTTTTATATTATATAATTTTCATATGAATCCCTCTATATATCTTTTATTTCATCCAAATTTAAAAGTATTTTCATCCCTGATTCACTTTCTTTCTAGTTCATAACTTTAACCACCGGATAGGATTTTTCACTAAGCTCCATTGGAAGGTGTAATGGTCTCCCATAAACCAACCAAAATTTATACATTACCAGTATTTTTTTATTATACCTATAATTCATCTTAAAGTTTCTTTAACCAATCCTTTTTTATTGTATTAGGAGTTTTCTCTGTAATTTTATTTGAATATTTATTTGATAGCTCTGCCTACCCACTAATTTAAAGATGATACAGGATGATCACATCATACTAAACTTAATAATTTTCTATCAGTCCTTTCGAAATGTGGTTATCAAAATTTTTACTTCAATCATTGATCAATAATTTAGAAACTCAAAATTGATAAAAAATATTCTACTTTATAAATTCAGTGGCCACCTTCAGTAGGTTGGCTAAGGTGGAAATCGCTTCAACCAACATCGATACATAATCAAAATAAACCAAAATATATGTGTAGAAGAATTAATTAAGGTAAAAGAATCATGAATCCAATCCCTTATATATCAAATATTTCCACCTACAATATCATTTTTGCAATATCTCTTATTTTCTTCCAATGTTCCTGGTTTGGTTTCAATAATCATAGGCTACTAAAATATTTCCTTACATCCTTGTGAATTGTTTTCCAAAAGAATACACTCTATAGTGTATTTTACACCATTCAATTTTATCCATGTTTTCATCCTATTGGTGAGGAGTGAAAAAAAATTATAGAATTATTTTGAATTTATTCTTGGGAAAACATCAAAAAATAAGATCATCTATGTATTGCTTGAATAAAAGCGGGTTATCCAAAAAATAATGTTGATAATTATCTGGGAAATTCTCTATCTATTGGTAGGGGAAATATTGGTGGATTTTTCTAGTTTCCAAGTAGTTTTTTAAGTTATAAAACCATAGTCTTGTTGTGATATTTTCTAAAAATAAATCTTTATCTTGAAATTCATCTCAAATATTTTCCTCATGTTCCCTAACTAGGTATAAAAACTTCATACTTGTAAAATGAGAAATGAAAACATTCTATGATCCATTATTTCATATTATTTAAATATAAAACTCTTGAGGAGATGGAATATGTCAAATCAAAAAGTTTTTTTCATCCTTCATCATTAAAAATTAATTTAATGTTGCATGATTAGTGTGAAAAGACACTTTGGAGAGCACACCGTAAGGTCTAAACATGTCCAAAGAAAAAAAATACTAGTAACTCTTTCACTATCATGGTGTAGTTGAATTTTAATTCAATTTAGGTATTAATATTATTAAAAATGTTACTAAAAATCTATTCACCTATTTTTCCAATCATTTCCCCTATCTTATAGTCACTTTTATAAAACATTTTCTCATAGGGATCCTACCAACACAATAGAAGCATAATGGAAGTTGTGAACAAACACATATTTAACTCCTTAAAATATTACTTACATATTTCATCAAATTTTAATTCTATTTTCTTCACCAAATTTTGGGTGATAATTCTATAAATCTATGATAATTATTTCACAAAGCTCAGTAGAACCTGAAATCTCGGAGAAAGCTTCAAATTCCCTTTATTATTATTGATTTTCGTAGCTCTTTGATCATTTTGATTTTAGTGGGATTAATCTATATCATTTATTTTTAAATTAAATGGAAAAGAATGATGAAATTATTTAACATTAATTAAAAATTCTCTCAATTGAGGATAATACATGTCTCTTTACATCATTCCAGCACCAAGTCAACATTCTTAATATATAACTTGAATGATTGATCATAAAATAAGAGATAATCAATGAAGAAATCATGAAATTTCACTTAAATCCTACAAAAGGTATATGGAATACACTACTAAATATTGTGGGTTAATTACATATACCAATATTTGATTGATCTCAAAAATAAAATTGAAAAATTAGTGAAATGACACCCCAAATAAGGCCAAGGTATAACCCTATGACTACCTTTTCCTTTTTTGTATAGGATTCACCAATTCAAGATAGAGATGTAATATAAAAAATTTATTGATATCTTTAAATAACTTCCCAACAATATCCCTTTCACTGAGTAAATATCCTAAATGTAGGAATACACTAAGTTCCTCAAATATGTCCTCTTGAACAATAATATATAAAAGTAATTGGGCATGATTTATATTAGTGAGATTTTTTTTTATTATTGTTCAACGGAACTCCCATAAAAACATAAATATTCTTGAAGTTTCTCTACACCATGAATAGTTGGTTCATTTACCTTTAGAAAGGACATATGTGATTTAGATTATAGTTTCAAATTTATACCACTAAATATTTTTAAAGATCATGGGACATGAAATATAAATACCATAGGATTCACTCTATAATTAATGGATAGATAAATTAAATACACAATAACTATTCTTGAGGATGTTTGGGTGATGGTAAAAAAATCCATCTTCCTCATTGATTTTCTAATTTTGGAGATGGAATAATAGGGAGAGGTATTGATCATTATTTTCAATACTTTCCTATATAAGGGGAAAATATTATATACATCGACCAATGATGTTTTATTTTCCAAGTCTGAGAGGAGTAGGTTCAATTTGATCTCCTAAATTTAGTAAAACGTAGATATTATCATGAATATTTCCATGAAATTACTATTATTAAACTAAAATATAATGTTTTGGATATAAAAATCTAATGTGGAATAATATATGATCAAGATAATTGATATAGAATCTGAGAAAATGAATGAGGATAATGGTCAAGGCCCAAAAAAGGGGGAAGGATATATAGTAGTGGATTTCCTTTTAAGGGAATATTTTCATATTTATTTACCTAAATCACAAATCTACAAAATGTAAAGCTGAAAAAAAATCCTGGACAACCAATGGTATTCATTTTTGGGATAAAAATAATTTATTTTAGTAATTTTTAGTGTATCAATTTCAAAATAGTAAGAGCACCAACGGATTTAAGTACTCAAAAAGGGAGGAAATCTATCATGTGTACTATTATTAACATAAAATGAATCTACCCCTCCATTTGTACATATAAGGTGATACTTGAAGAATGGAATAATATAAAAAGATATCCTATAGGAGAATAACCCATTTTATAAAGGAAGTGATAAATATGGAGTTGTTGAAGCTACTGGATGTTGGGATCAACTTCCCCATTTCAAATAGTGAATGAGTTATTCAACTTCAATTCATACCAAAGAAATGATAGATTACCATTATGAATAAATATAGTGAGTTGATTTCCACTTGACTGGTAATGGGGAATAGAGTTTTTATTGACTAACTAAAGCAAAATTATATTATAATGGTATATCATTTTCCACTCAGATTCTTCAACCAAAGGTTAGAGAGACTAGTCTAGCATGAGTACGACTATTCCTTGGATGGATATTTCGTGTACAATAAAATACCATTGGAACCAAAATTCTTATATAATAAAACCATTATATATCAATATGGTAACTTTTTATAATATAACATTTCATTTATCTTGTGTAATACACCTACCACTTTTCAACAATTTATGACACATATCCTTTATGGGATGGAAGAGGAATTTATTAAATTTTAAATGGATGATTTCTCATTTTATGACAAATAATTCTAGGTATGTATCAAGTACATCCACTGGGTGTTTAAATTATGTGAATATATATGTATTATACTCAATTTTGGGAAGTTACCCTTCATATTAAAGTATGGTTGTGTGCCTTTCCATCAAATTTTAAAAGAAGGGATATAGGTCAACCCACACTAAAATAAAAGTGATCAAAGAGATACTAAAACCAATAACATTAAAGGAGATTAAAATATTATTTTTTTGAATTAATTATCATATATTTCTATATTTATCACCCACTTATTATATATGGACACAAAATTAAACTTTTCAGAAATAATATGGGAGGTTTTCAAGGAGATAAATATGAGGTTGATCACTACCCCATTACACTGCCACAAAATTTGGGGTATCCTCTTTAAATAATATGGGATGTAAGAAACTATATAGTTTGGGATGTTCTTGGATTAAGAGAGTAAATTATTTTTAGACATAATTACTATTCTTATAGTCCCTTAATGGAGCCACCATTCAATTAAACCCTAATTAATAAGAATTTCTAAAAAATATGTCTTTATTTTGACAAGTTTAGAACTTACCTTGAACTACCAAAACTAGTTGTTAACACTAATCTTACAATATTAATGTACATTTAGGGGAAGATAGATTCCAAACCACAATTTATTTTGTGGATTATGTTGTTTCAATAGTTTTACATTGAAATATAAAACATGAATAGATTAGAGAATATTTTTTTGTCAGAAAAATTTCAAGGATAGAGGTGAGGCACTTAGTTGGGAAAAAAAGGTTGATATTTGAGAGAAATATCTATATGAACATTTATTTACATCATATCTCATAGAAAACCCATGTTTTAATGACATTGTAAAATACATGGTAACTAGAACAATCTACCCATATTTCACCTATCAATAGTATAAGAATTTCCTAAATAAAGCTCAACATTATTTCTTATATGAACCAATTTTATTTATAAATTAAAGATATGGATTGATTCATAAATGTGTTTATAATAATGAAGTGAAATGAATTCGGTAATTTTGTCCCTACTCATTAATGAGAGGACACCATGAACTAGAGATAATGGTGGCCTTGGTACTATAATAGATATTTTTTCCAAAATTTCACAATGAAGAAATGTGCATTGTGATATCCCATTATCACTACAAACTAATAGGTAACATTAGATAAATAGATAAGATATTGCACCACCCAATCATAGTGGTTGAAATATTTGATATATGGGGTATCGAATACATGGATCCTCTCCCCAATTCATTAAGCTAAATTCATATACAATTTTTTGAATAATATATCTAAAAGTGGGTAAAAATATAATCCACCCCCACCAGTATGGGGAATTTGGTCACTAAATTTCTGAATAATAATATATTTTCTTGGTTTGGAGTGCACAAATTTTTTATCTATAATTAAGGGATTCATTTTGACAAAATACCTTTTTATGGGTTATCAAAAAAAGTATGGATTTTTGTAAAACAAGAGTACCTCATAGCATTATAAAATAAGTTGGAAGGTGGAAATATAAAATAGGAATTTGAAGAAAATTTTGGATAATATTTCCAGTAAAAAATGGTATGACTATTTGAGGAAACATAATGGTTCATTTTTGGCATACCAAACAACTGATAATACATCATGGGAAATTTCTCTATTTGGGTCACTATTTTGGAAACCATGTCACCTTCTGGTGTATATTTCCAATAAACCATATTGGGTGGGAAAATCTATGAACTATAAATAACATAGAGATGGGATTAAATGACTATTTGAATTGGATGAAGTTGAGAAAATCTAGGGGGATATATATGCCAATTATATAATCTATAAGAAGAATACAGGGAGTTAGAATTACTAACACATACATTGGAAGTAAATACACATAGGATATAAGATATTATTTTTTAGAATATTATTTAACTTGTTCCAAGATAAACACAAATCATAGTGGTTAGGTCCTTTGGTGTCACAAAAATATTCCCCATGGAGCTATGGAAATTTAGAATAACTAAGAACAACCCTTGATAGATAAAAACATATCTTAAAGCCTTATATTGAACACTATAATATAAGGTGTGTTGCTTCACTTTATTTTAATGAGGATCATTAGTTATGTTGAGATTTCAACTTTAAATGATCCACTAACTAGAATAAACCCAAGTATGTTTTCTTTTTATTTTATATCATTTATGTATTTCAGTTATATACTATATTTTATAGAAATAGTTTCTTCTTAGGGACTCAAAATTGTTCTCTCTAACCCAAAAATGATTACCAAAAATCTATCCCAAAGATAAGGAAATATTATAAGTGATCTTTAGGCGATATTACTTCTTATCTAGAGTAATAAATTATAATTTTTCAATGATAGTTGCGATCATGTAAAAGCACCATTGACACATTGCAACAAAAGGGTCGTCAAATTATATATAAGGTTCACCACGGTGCAATATAAAGTATCATAGGATAAATGAGGTTGAATATAATATTTCAAAAATCAAACACTTCTAATTTTTTTTCCTATCACTGTGAAATAATAACACCACACTATAGTCACATATTGTATCATTTTTTATCATCTCAGACACAACACCCCATGAAATAATGGTTATAACCACAACATAATAAGATATCAACAATGAAATGGTCACAATTTTCCATTCTATAAATTTCAATATCTTCATGGTGTATTAATAAATCCATTCTACAATAGACTATTAGATTTTATGTTTTTAAAAATCAACATTCTATAGACTATAGGCTCATTACATTGTAAAAGGTTTTCCACACCATAGGCCTTAGATTGAAAAAAATATATAATTTTCATATAGAAAAGGCCACATAAAAATATCTATAGTTTCACCATATAGACCTAGGAATCATAATTTTAGTATTTTCACTCTTGAAAATAAATATAAAGTCACAATGAAACACAACATGGTACATCATGAATCTCATGAAAGGTACAACCATGAAAAATGGATGTATTTTTTTATAATTTTCAATCCTATGATGTAATATCTATGAGGTATAGAATTTTAAATATCATGGGACTAAATAATTTGAGACCCTTATAACATAATACAAAGTATCTCGCTATATTATTTCAAATGCATATAATTATCTAGAAGAAAACCTATAGTCGCATCATGATGCTTAGACTCCCCTCCTTCAGTTCTCCAAAAACTCAACTCTCTAGCCCTCCAAATATATTCCAATTGAATAAATATACCTAATAAGACATTATAATCTTACCTTTGTTAATTATTTCCCATTCCTAAAATATTTCCATACATTTTCATCACACATATTTTCAAACCATTTCCCCAAAATAGATTTTTTTCAATCAATCACTTTTCCTTTGAAAATGCATCATGCATCTTTTAGCCCCCAAATCCATTCCTTATCATTTATCATGGTTGATACCATAAAGACCAACCCCAAATCATATACAAATCCTAACCCAAATCCAAACCGAAAACCAAAAACTAATCTCAAACATAAACCTTCTAATAAAATAGATAAATTATCGAACAATGGACTAAAAATGATGGTTCTAATGACCCAATACCACTACTAGATCCCACATGCCACACGACACCTAGCCTATCCTCATCCTCATCCCTTATCCTAATCTATACTGAACTATACAAAGGTCATTGTAACCCACACTTACCTAATAATGTGTCCCAATAACACCTCTAATGTTTTCTTCATTTCAAAAATCATGCCAACTGATTACAGTTATAGAAGTTATAATGTGACATCATTCTGAAAAAACAGTAATTGTATTAGGAGATTATGTGTAATATTGGAATGATTACCAATACCCTAGAGGTGTTTGGGTCCATTCTCCTAGATAAAATCATTCAGGTGTGAGATTACTCCAATCAAGATTTAACACATTATTTTATTTATGGAACTATAGCTCAATTTATAAAGCATTAGATTTAGATTGGTTAGGGAGAATTTTTTTATCATTTATTAGGTTTGGAGTAGGTATTTGAATCTATAGTGATGAATTTATGTAGGCATGAGAATATGAATACATGTTTCATGATCACACTTAGGCCCATATGAAAGAGGTTTAGAAGACATAAAAGGTCAACTAAATGGTCGAATATTATAAAACAAAAACCAAGAGAACCCAGCTGAAGAATACCCTCCTCTAAATCATTCATTGGGCCATCACTCATGCCCATCTAGCCAAAGTTGATTCTGAAGGCTTGATTAACAAACTGGATCTTCCTATCCTTCATTCATTGTAAAAATCTAGAAATTTTAACATGGAATAAAAAATTTTGTTATAATTTTATAAATAGAGGAAGAGTATAAAGGGAACATTGATAAGTGTAAACTTTACCACCCACTTAGAAAATCATCTTAATATTTTTCATTTACCAACACCACTTTCCTCCCATCAAAAGATTGATTTGATCGATCTCCATCTGATGGGTAACATGGGACTATTATGGAAATAATGGATTATATATGAGTAGAAAAAATAGTATGCATGCCTTACAAAGAAGAATAGGGTAGATAATAGCTGCTAAAAAGTGAAATTACGCCCCTCGAGCACCTCCTACACTAAGAGGGTAGTCCAAAAAATCATCAGTTTAGGAATAATAGCCATCCATTCTATAAAATTTATGGAATAAATATTTTGTTATATAATTTTATAACATTATAGATATCTATCACAACATATTCCTTAGTTTGGTGCATCCATTTGAGAAACCCTTTGTTCGACCACAAGAACCATTACCTATTACACGCATATCACATCCACTTTTGAGAACATCATCTAGATTTTTTATTACAACTAGATATGATCAAGTCCATCCATCACAACCACCAATAAAAGAAGTCCTCTTATATGATATTTTGATAATATGTTTCAGAGTACAATGTGTATTACTACACCACGTGATCCACTAGATTCTTTAATTGATAGTATTTCTAAATTCTATATTGGTCTTGATTCCCAGTAAAAGGGAAAGGGATATTTGAGTGATTTTACCATTCAGTTTCCTACTATATGGCCTTCATATTAATAATAGATATGTCTAAGGAACCTGAGGTTGATTGCAACCCTTTACTCTACTGAATTCGTTGTTGCACTAGTCTATGCAGTAGATCATTTTAAAGTGACTTATGATGGTACTGAGCATGCTATGGGTATGAATATTAGGAATGAACCAAATATAGTTGATTTGATCACCAAAACTACCACTCATCTTTACAAGTGACCCACAAATAAACACTGCTTAAACACCCACCTCAACAAAAATTGATATTTTCATTGGATTCCACCCAACCAATACTAAGAGATCTGTAGGACATGTTTATAAAGAGGACTAGTGGGTAGTAAAAAATCACACTGAGGAGTATTAGGACATCCCCCTACCATTTTTTGTTTTTATTCTCATGATTTTTTTATTTTTTTCATCATATCAAGTTTTTATATGTTTATGTATTTCTTTGAGTTTGTTAAAAACATAATTGTACTCACATTCTTGTTATAGAAGGAATTTTTTGAGAATCACTTATCTCATAGATTTCTATTTAAAAATCATTTTTGAGTCAAATTTCATTTAAGTGTATAATTTTTCAGAATGTTCTTGGATAAACACTCTACTATGTACAAGGATTTTTATGTTATCATTCCAACTAAGGGTTAAGAAAAATATGCCTAATTAACTAGGGATGAATAGTGTTTCTTATTTTCATTATGAGTTAACCATTGGATAAATTTCTATCTAATAATTTACATGTATATTTATCACATTTTTTAACATTACAGATAATGTTTAATACATGTGTGGGGGAGGGATCCTCAATCTTACTTTGACTTTTTCCCCTTGATTAATCTAGAAAACCTCATTAATTAGGTGAAATATTTGGGCATGTTTGAATTTTTTATAATGATCATAAAAAATGAATTTATAATTGGAAATTATTGAAAGTTCATGCCTTTTTATTTTATTTTTTCTTAATGTAATTAAATATAAAATTTTAATTCTTGATTATTGTTATTAAATTTTTTCATTTATTTTAATAAAAAAAATTATTCCAACCCATGAATTGATTGGATGATTTATTTTGGTTCCATTCTTGAGAGGTACTCTAAACCCATTTTTCATATTCTTTCTTAAACCATCCTTCATTATAGATTATTGGAATATACATCACTACTAAATCTTTTTTTAATATTATAAAAACATTATGATTTTAAACCACAATAAAATGGTTGAGGATATTGATTAAACTATAAAACCCAGTTGATCTTGAGACCAAACATTTATCAAATCAGTTAGCATGACCATAATACCATTAATATTCTTATAGTATGCCACATTACAAGCATATGCTCCATTACAACCCTGATGATTATGTAAAATAACATGGTTTTAATTAATCTCAAATAAGGGTATTTAGTGATTTCATGCTACTACTGGGATTTTGTATGCTAAAATGGGAAAGTGGGGAATGATCTATTTATTTTTAGGGATATATTTCACATGAAAAAATTATCATTATTATTTATTGATTCACATTCATTTTGAAAAAGAGAGAGATAAAAAAATGAGATACCTTGGATGTTACTTGTTTAAAAACCTCTCCCCTTCTTGTGCTAACTTAGTGTAGGTCTGATATTGATGGTGGGGGTTGAGTTACTATCTTAGTTTGACTTTTAAGTTTTTGGTAAAATTTCTTACACAAATTCCATTGAAAAAAAATATCTAAGAAAAAAATAAGAAATGATTCAATGGTTTAAAATATGAACTTGTGAGATTTATTGAATAAAAGGAAAATAGGGAAGTATTATCTTGTTTCATTAGATGAAGAGAAAGGGGGTGATTGTTTTGTTGAGAATCAATAAAAATAATTAATTTTACCTTGATAATTTTACCTCCATTTTAGCCTTTGTTCTAAATATTTTTCATCAACACCTACCCACCTTAAACCATAGAGATATTATAACCCTTATCAAAAGTCCTCTTGTTTTTTGTGGTTTATTTATAATAGGATATTAGGATAAAATGAATGTTTATGCATAGAGTTAATATACTTGAGATAGTCCATAACTCTAATAAAATAATATTGAGTAATGAGTAAATTTTTTTTAGAGAGGTAGATCATAATTGGAATGGTTAAAAAAAATTGTTAAATAATAAGAATTAAAGAGAAGAGGATTCTTAAATTGGAATCATCACTAGTAGAAAATGTTTCTTTAACGTCTATTTTTATAAATTTTATCATTGGGTTTTAACTAACATTGAAGTTTTCGACATAAAAAATAGGACATTTGATGTTGGTTTTTATAAACCAAAAACAAAAGGTATTTAAAATTGTTTTTTGGTGAGGTTTTTTTTTAAATAATTCAAAAAATATTCATAAGTATCATTTTTGGTGTCGGTTTTTAATGAAACAGATGGAAAAAGGTTAAAAAAATTGCATCGATTTTTAAAAAAACTGACACCATTAATTAAAAAATATATATTTTCCATATTTTCTTAAAAAAAATATACACTAATAATTAAAAAAATCTTACTATGTTTTAGATCATTTATTTAGTTTTTATTTGACTGGTTGTAAAGCTAAATCGGGGTTACGGATCAAAATTTTATGGTTTTCAGAAGTTGGACTTCTCAAAGTTTCTATAGATACAACTAGTTTCAAAGAAAACATGAGAAACATGGATGAAAATTGCATACATCAAATGAAATAAAATAAACTTAAGGAATCAAACATATTTCAATTTTTTTAAGATTTCCTTTCAAAATGATATGTTGTTTATCATTATATCTCATAGTTTTAGAGTAAACTCATACGATAATGAAAACGGTGACTGATAATAATTTTTTCACCATAGTTGGTAAATCTCATATAGATATTTTATAAATGTAACTCTATCATAAGAAAAAAATCACATTATAAGGATGATTATCGGGTTTTTTAGAAATAAAATAAAATAATAATAAATAAATAAAATGATTAGAATAGATACCATGTTCAAATCAACGATTGAAGTCACATTGAAAATTTGATTGAATCGAAGAGATCAAAAATGATGAATGAAAGAGAAAATGGATTTATATATAGTAAACAAAAAAATCAATGGTATTATATTAAAATTTAGACGGGATTCTAAAAATTGAAACATGGGTTGTGAAAAAATTTGAAATATCGATCCCATTTATTTGTGGATCCTTTTTGGCATTATCTTTTTATAAACTTGATTCCAAAATGGATTTACATTTATTTTTTCGAATCAGTTATTAAAGGAACTGAATCCAAAAAGTAAAAAACAAATTATTTTTGGCATCAGTTTTTAAAAAAACTGATGTCGATAATTAAAATATATATATATATTTTTGGCGTCATTTTTTAAAGAAACTGACACAAAAAAGATAAAAAAAATTATCTTTTGTGATGGATTTTAAAAAACTGACACCAATAATTGAAAAAAATCTATTATGTTTTAGAATATTTCCTAAGCTTCTGTTTGACTTGTCGTGGAGCCAAAATGGAGTTACGTATTCAAAGTTATGGACTTTAAAAGTTAGACTTATTTAAGAATTTTCTTAGATAAGTTCAACTTTCAGCATCCATAAACTTTAATCTGTAGCTCCATTTTGGCTCCATCACTAGTCAAATCGAAGATTAGAAAATGATCTAAAACATAGAAAACAAAAATTTAATTATTAGCATCAATTTTTTAAAAAACTAATGCCAAAAATAATTTTTTTTATTATTGGCATTGGTTTTCTTAAGAAACCGACACCAAAAAACCAATTTAAATTCTCTTTGGCATTGTTTTTAAAAAAATGATGCCAAAAAGTCTTCAAAAACATATTTTTCGTCAGTTTATAAAAAATTGATATCATATTTTTGATGTTAAAGACCATTTTTCAACTAGTGCATAGATGAGGCATGATTAGTACACTCTCTACTGGATGGGTTGTGTGATTTTTAAATTATCTATTATGGATCAATTTTTTCAAGTTTTTTTATTGAATTTTTTTGGGGATAAAATTTGTATTCTCATTGATTTAATGTTCATATTTTTCTTGGGGAAAAGAAAATGTTTATGTTTTGGGTAATTTGATAACCTAAATTTGTGTATACAATTTTTTTATGATTTGAATGTTTTAATTGATCAAATAAATCCTAATTAGATGTGTTTTCATTGATTTTTGTTAGAAAAATTCTTGAAAATATATGAGGGGGTGGTTGGATATTTTTTTGGAAAATTCAGAGATCACACACTATAATTATGTACTCTACGGTGTGAGGAAGTTTCAGTGAATCTATTACTATATCAAGTGTGAATAAATTATAGTGCAACCATTTTCTCAAAACTATAACTTTCATATTGTATTAACTCCTAAAAATCAGAAGAAAGGCCAATTGTGTCATGATGGTACCTACTACACTAGAATTATTATAAAAAAGTGTCCCTTGATGATCAATTAAAGAGACCATTGAATCATCATACTAATTATCAAATCAAAACATAGATGTATTGGAACAGAAGATACTTCATACAAAGGATAAATCCTTGGTAAAAAAATAATCTAAGTGTTAACCATTTCAAAATGTTCATATCACATTGAAACATAGTTTAAATGAGGAAAAAATATGGGTTAACACAAGTCAAGTTGACCTAGGACATAGACACACTAATATTGGAAATTCACATATCCCAACAATAATCCTAGAGAGATAAAATATGAGTAGGTGTATCTTATGGAATTTTATGTCTCATTAGTATAGCTAGCATGGGTTGGTATTAAATAGATAACTAATAGGCACCACAATGGGAATTAGTTCTTAACACAAAAAATTCATTCATAATCTAGAAAATGAACTTTGTGAAAATATGCCACACATTTTATATTATAAAATGAATTTCATTCTCAATTCGTTACCAATGTTGGATGAGAAGTGCACCATATCACAATAAAATTGGGTGTTCTGCACTATAAGAAGGATGATATATAAAAATATTATTGGAAGCTATAGTATTTGTTTCATTCTAAAATGGAAATATGCATGTTGTAACAATGATTCATAAGATTAAAATTAAAAAGGATGAGAAGACATCTCACCATGGAAATTTCATTAAGCCATGATAAATCCTAGGGGACTAGAATCCCAATATATCAACAACAAAAACTTCACACCACAACATGGAAACTATATCAAAATATTCTCTACAGAATATTTTAAGAGATTAAAATCATCACTGATGATTTTATATTTTGTGTCGTGATCTTTGGGATATATTATATTTTGAATGAAGATATTTTTTTATTATATCATGTTGCTTGAACTTGTATCATGGTAACGGTAAATCAAGGAATTAAATAAATAGTTTTTAATATATCACATTATAACTTATATTTTACTCTATGATTCTAAATTTGTATTTAAATAGGTGATATATTCATCTCTTTTGGAGATATTTAAAAAATAAAGACTTGTTAGGTGACTAAAACACTTTTGATAGAGAACATTGATGTGTCAAATTGTACTATGAGTTTTGGAATTTTAGTTTTAAAGTAATATAAGTTCTTTCACATATATTTCTATATTATTTCAATTTTATCATCCATGTGAATAATTATTTCAACTCTTATATTTACCACTTTACACATGATATATTCTTATTCTATCTTAAGTGGGTATTTTTTAAAGTATAGTGTATTAAGATTAATAGAATGGTGCCACAATTTTTATAATCAATTTTTCCTTTGAAATTAATTTATTGAATTAGTATCACATTAATCCTAAACAATTAAAAAATTAATTTGTTATTAATTAAGATAGGTGATAATAAAGGGCGGATCCCTATAATTTTAGGGAAGGATAAGATTGTGAGATCCACCTTTTTTGTATTTATATTTTGAGACTAAATCATAATATACTTTGGTTAAATTAGTTATTTTAACCATAAGGAATTTAATGATTTTAGGTAGTACTAATTTATAATCAATATGTGGGTATTTAATTCCATAAAAAATTCTCAAAACTAATTAACCATGTTATTTCAAAAGATAATGAGATTATGATTATTGGAAAAACGTCCTCTGAAATTGGCCCACAGTACTATTCTCCAGAAAAAAAAAATTCATCAACAAATGTACTTTGAAATGTATTATCACATTCAAGGTGTTACTAATTAGACACATTAAATTCTCAAGAAAAATTTATTATATAAATTTAGGAACCATTATCCTATTATTGATCCCACATACATTGCAAACCTACAAACTCAAGATGAAATAATAATCCATTATGATTAAAGTGGTAAACTTAAAAGATAGTAGAATCTTGAACATGGATGAAAGAATGAAAATAATCAAGAAAGGGATATAAAACAACTTATTTTACATTCAATCTCAAATTAAATAACCCATAAAAAATTTAACAAATAATTTTTTTATCTCAAAAGAGTCACAGCCTCCCGAGAGGTCTCTGTTTTCTCACTCCATCCAAATGAGTCAACAACATTATATATTTAAAGACCAAGATAGAATCACAACATAACATACAAGTTGTGTCTTGACCTATGAAAAAACTCTACATTTTATTACTTGGTGAATATTATCATGGAATAGGTGTAGGCATCATGACTTGATACAAAAATATGTACATTTAAAATCATGGCTATACCATAGATCATGGAATGACCTTTGAAATATTCAGTCATTTATTGACTCTCTTCAAGTATTCCTTTGAGCATACTATGGAATAACAACCATGTTTTAGTGTGAAGTTATTTTATTTGACATATTGAGTCTCTAAATTTCTATGAATCATAATTTTTTGATGAAATTTATATGGAATGATCTCCTATCAGCTTCTTCAAATTTAATCTTCTGCATTATATTTTTGGTGTGAAAATTGGCATTTTAGTGTTAGAAAAACACTTCATCTTCCTAAGATATTCTTACACATAATCTTTCTTATGGTATGGAATACCCAATTATGATGTGAAATATTACACTCTTCATCCTAATTTATAAATAAATTTGGAATGCCATTTTCTTTATAAGTCAAAATGTGTGGTCCTTATCATGAAGTATAGTGTATACAAGTGTTGCCTCTAATTATGGAACTTGCTAGTCCTCTATACAGAACCGTCTCATGATAGATGTGCTCATGAGACATGAAATTACATAGGTCCCACTTTTTATCATTTCTTTCTCAATTATTTTCCCTAGTCTATGTGACTTACCTATTTTCGAGTTTATTCTTCTTTAGTTTGATTTCCTTGAGTTTAACTCATTTTTTCTTCATTTGAAATGTGTTGCGGTATTATGTGAGCATTATGACATGGTTAAAACATAGCTCAAGTTTTCACAAAGGTTTTATTCATTTGATATAGCCCCTTCTATTAATATACATCCATGTTGTGATGTAATGATTAACATCATGGTGCAAAGGTTTCTTCAATTGATCTTCAAGGGGGTACTACTTTATGATTATTATAGTGTAGAAGGTACCATCATGTAGTGGTAGATCTTTATTATTATTTTTATGAGTTAATACAATATGATAGTTACATATTGGTGAAAATGGCTACACTAAAATTTATATATGGGTTCTCTAGTAATAGCATCACTGAAACTTCCACACTCCATGGAGTATGGAATTGCGGCATAGAATCTCTAGATTTTCCTAATAATTATCGAAAACTATCCTCATTTATTCTCTAGTATAATTACACTAAAATTAAATGTAAAAAATGAAATAGGAATAATTTTATTGGCTAAATCATTTAGATCATGGAAAAATAGTGTTCAAAAATTTGGTTCATCCAATTCTCCCACACTTAAATATTTACTTCTCCCTAAGAAAAAAACTCAACATCAAATTAATGATAATTATAATTTTACTAAGATAAATACAAAATTTTTCAAAAATAAAAAAAATTATTCATAATTTAGAATTTCAAAAGCATACAACCCATCCGATAAATATTCTCTTAATCATCCCTCATCTATAATTCCAATTCAATAATATTATTTTTTTATTAATAATTTTCAACCTCTCACCCTTATATATGCCACTTATGATCTGCCTCACTAGAAAAACTATTAAAATATATCTTGATATTATTTTATTGGAATTATGATCAATATATAGTATATGGATTTTATCTATAAGACTGTATATTATCAGAATACTTATATAGAAATCAAACCAAAAAAATCAAGAAGTCTTTTCATTATGTATCTAATGTCTCTGACAGTATGGGAGGGTAGGATTTCATGTAAAAAATCATAAAAAAGTCTAAAAATATAGGTAACATTATTAAGTTATAATGAATTATATTCAATTAATCTCAATAAAAATGATTCTTCTTTCTATCTTTCTAAATATATGAGATAATTCTTCCCTATCTTACACATTATCAAGGGATCACACAACACTAGATTTCAAAACATTGATACATTTTTTATTTTTCTTTCATGATTTTTTTAATGGAATTTTTACAAGAATTGGTCTCACACAATTGTAATTCAAAACAATATAGTACCTTAATTCCCACCATCAATCTCCCATTGACATTAATTGTGTTGTTTCTCATCATAAAATGGGGATGTCTAGCCAATAATTAATCCAAGGTGTCCTGTTTTATCAATTTTTTTAAATGATAGAGGTTTAATAAGGCCTAATTATATTTTCATATGTGAACCATAACCTAAAAAAATAAGATATCAATCCCCTATTTTCAATTTTAGCAACCAAAATCCCAGTAGCACTATAAAATAATTAAAAGCCCTTATTAAATCTTAATTAAAATCATGAAATTATACTTAAGAATTTGGGAAGGGAAGATAAGATTGCAATATGTCTTCTGATAAGGAAAATCATGGACTTTATGGTCTTGTAAAAGGATTCAATGTATGGTATGTATCAAGATCAATTGGGATTTATATTTCAATTTATGGCCTTAATCATTTTAATGTGGTTCAAAATCAACATGTTTTGATAATATCAATAAGAAATTTCAAGTGGTGATGAATATATAGGGAATTTATTAGAAAATATGGTTGAATAAAGAATTCAACAAATAGGTTTATATTACTTATTGGGAATTAGAATCAAATTATATCATTAAATAAATTCATGAAATAAAATAAAAATGCTTAGTTTAATAACTATGAACTTTAAAAAATAAAAATAAATAACTAAAATCAAATCTATAATCACTTTTTGAAAACTCAAAACTAAAATGTTCATGGAATTTCAACAATTTAAATTAATAATTTAATTTTTATGATAATTTTTAATCAAATATTTCTAATATGCCAAAATATTTCTCCTGATTGATGACATATCCTAGATCAGTCAATGGGAAAGTGTCAAAGTTAGTCCATAGATCCCTCCCCCATATCCAAATTAAAAATTTCCCTCGATTCTTTAAAACGGTAAGATAGATGTGTGTAAATTATAGGAGGAATATTCAATAACAGAATAGAACAAAAGGATAATAAAGAATATAATATTTCCCTAGTTAATGTAACCTATTTTCCTTGAGCCTAAATTAGAATGATTACATTGAAGTACTTTCATATAGTGGATCGTTGGTTCTATAACATTCTATAAAATATAGCACTTTAACAAAATATTGTTCAAACTTATGTATTAAATAAAACTCTATGTAGTTTCCTTAACCCATATTTCCCAAACAGCACTTGAGATGGAGACCCACTAACCTCAAGTGGGCCTCCCCATTTTCTAGATGCTACTAAATAGCAGTGAGGCTCTAAGGGAAGATATTGTAGATACTATACCCTTGGAAAATGAAATCATAATTATATAATAACTATAGAAACATATCAATATTTAGACAACATAAAATCACAAAACAAAAAACATGGTTTTTAAATAAACAAATATGAAAGTCATAAATGTCACAAAAACCCTATATATGTCACCTATGGGCCAAACATATGAATATATAAATAAAAGAGACCAAAAAACCCTCGATCAACCCCAAGGATCTACTGATTCCATCTATACGAATAAAAAACATCAAACCCTTTCATCCACATCAACATCAACTAATAAGCTACTAACACTAACCCCTGTCAGTTTCCTATATCATGAACAATAAACTCAAAAAATGTATTTGGGGGAATATAGGTTGTGAATTTGAACTCATTTGGCCACCACTAATGGTTTTAATAGATAATATCTATGTCTATACAAGTGTATTCACAATGTAATAAATGAAAATCATAGAAATCAATAGAATCCACTACACCCATTCTCAAAAATCCATGATGTGAACTTTTTATACTTCATTTAGTACTATAGTGTGGCAATGAACCCATAATTTTTCACACTGAAAATGTCCTTGGCCTTCCAACCAATTCCATACCACATGAAATCACATGCCAAAAAATAACCCACATGGATATTCCAAGACATTAGAGTCGATGCCCAAGAGGCCAAACCCTAACTCATGCCTCAATTTTATAGTCACCCAACACCTATTCCATCTTCTAGATAATATTCATAACAAAACCCAATCATGTAGAGCACCTTCTCCCATATAGTGATCTCAATAACCACTCATATCAAGTGTTCATTCCTAGGGAATATCCCTCTTATGAATTTATGGTTAACACCTTCCAACATATTCCACTAATTTATAGTGGATACCACTAAATGATCATTGGTAGACACTAAATCTTAATCTTTATCTTGTGTGCACACAACCCCAAAAACATTAACCTTATGGTGAGATATAATCAACAACAACATACAACCATAACATGATGAACCATTTTCACCCCATCCATAGTGATCAACACCACCCACATCATATCAGCGTGTCAAAAATCCCCATAAAAATGGTTATCACCATCCATGTCACACTAGGGAACCTAAATAACCCTATAACTAGTCATGTTATATCCATAATCTTCCCAAGAAACCACATCAAGTCACACAACATAAGAAAAACCAATTTCTATCATGTGATGAAATTCCAAGTAATCCTCAATCCATAAAGAAAGAAAAAATAAAGACACACATGACATATCCACCATTACCCATGTGATATAACCTCTAAACATCTCAAACTGATGATGGAAACCACAAGTGGTTTCGTACTCAGTTGCACACAAGACCATACCCATGCCTAAATATCACATGATCCATAAACACACAGATATATATATATATATATATATATATATATATATAATATTAGACTAATCTAGGTATCATATGGCTTATACTAGTAAAATACTTTTCATCAAATTCCATGGCCTGATTTGATCTAGGGAGGAAGAAATTAAAGAACTAGGGAATAATACCTAAAGTATAGATATTACTCAAAACTCACCACATAAATAAAAAAACCAAAAATAGAAAAAAAAAATGTGTTGATACTTACTTTAAATATATTCCTAGGGTACAAAAAAATGAATAACCATAAATAATCTAGGTGAATACCCTCTAGTAAAAATATGAGATGAAGGAGAGGGGAGTGTGAACTTCCTTGCTTGAGTAACACTAAAATGATCCCTCGTTATAATTAATTAAATTAAAATGTTTTAAAAAATAACCAATAAAGGTACCATGAACTTGGTACCCTATCACTGAGTACTCGTTGACTACTGGGTACCCATCATGGATCCACCGAGAGGTCAGTGGACCTCAAATGGCCACCTGCTCCTCTTCCAATACCATTGAGTATCTGGTGATAGTCTATCAGGTATAAGGTTCCCTTTTCCTTCAAAATAAAAACTTTAATTCCCAATAAACTTTACCCAACCCAACATTCAGACCTTTTATAACCCATCTAATTGTTAAAAATTCCTAATTTCACATAGTTACACAATTGTTGGGCCTAATTCACCTCACCTCAGAACCTGAGATGTTATAACCTCCCCATTATAAAAAAACACTCATCTGTGAGATATCTTGGGCTATACACTAACCAACCCCAACCAAAACAGGAGATTCTATATGATCAAACTTTTGAAATACTAATAAAATTTTGATCACATTCATCTACTCCTAAATAACCTAGATAAACAACTCAATATACTAATTCTAACCATTACACTATCCACTGTAGTAGTTTCCTATATGGTCTCACAACAAAAACATCACCTGATACACTGATGAATCCATACCCAACTATCAACCTAAAATGAACTATAATTGGCCATCATACATAGTCATCATGCATAATTATTTATTTACATACCTTAACAAGTAAAACATCATTCCATTTACACATACCTCACAAGTACCCATCTTATAAAAATCAAAAAACCCAACATGCTCATGACATGCCTCTAAATGTTAATTACTCCAATACCTACTCTAAGAAATTCATATTGATCATGTACAACAAAAATTAATCCCAAATCTTGGATATATATTTTCTCCACTAAGTCACGTCCAATTTTGGCCACAACCCCCACTATTAGGTATCCTATCTACTTCCATGGCCTATGTGTGTAGATGGATCATGGATAATGGATCCTAGAACTGCTCCCAATCCTAATATGAATGCATGATTCTAACATGATCCATAAATAGTAGAAAACTGTAAGTTAATCCAAAAAAACTACTCAAGGTGTGTCTTATGGTTTCAATCCTGACATTTCTTAGTCAGTCAATCTCATCAAGATCAAGCATGACATGTATTCACACACATAAAAAACCACACTGAAGACCCACTCCATGGTGGAAACATCAATACCCTTCTCATACTACCCAATGGATCTCCTCATTCCTGATTAGCCACTAAATAGACTAATATTCATTGTGAATCATCTTTACTTTTAATTTTGATATTTAAGAAAAATTCCTTAGACTATTGACTTATTCTTATTTTATGAGTATTGATGGGTATGAAAGGGGAGAGCCATATTCATCTGTGTCACGTGGTGTGATCCTTGAGTAATACCTTACCCAGAAATTTAAAAAGAAGACAATGTATCATCAGTTCATTTTATTTTAATGTGTTTATAGGTTAAAATAATATATATATATATATATATATATATATTAATAATTAAAAAAAATTAAAAGGACATGTTGTAGGTCGTGGGGAAAACTCCGTCACAACTGGAGAAGCCGCGGGGACTCGAACCCGGGACCGAAGGGAGATAGGGGAACATGCTTACCACTGACCTATGACTTATAGTGATTCTTTATTCTATAATTCTTTTATATATACTTATATTTTACTTTTTTTACTATTATATAAATAAATATATATATATATATAGTTTTTTTTGTTTTTTTCCTTTTTCCACTAGGGAACTCCGCAAGTGACATGGATATCAAATGACTAAATTGGAGCAAAAAGAACTTCAAATTCAACCACCATGTGACTTCATTACATAATCCTTATATTTCAAATTCCTTTTATAACTCATCTCATCTACCTATACCCCCATTCTAAATTTTATTTTCTTTAAACACTAGGGACAGTGTTATTCTAATTTGGGGGGTGAAAAGAATGAGAAAATAATTAATTAATTTTGTGTGCATAAAAAATGTGTGGAAGGAAAATTTTATTTAACACTGAACATGATAATACACATTAAAAAATTTTAAATTTAATATCAAAGAATTTAGCATGCCCTGATTTTGATTTTAATCCATGTATAATTTCATGAGCATAGATTTTGGAAAGTGTGGATGTCTAATATGATATTTCATCGTTTATATTTTCATCCAAATAAAAAAATCACAATGCATGTCCTATGTATTGTGGGGTATTAGTTTGAGTTCATGGGGTCCCCCAAATAAATAGCATAGTTTTGGTGTTCATTTTAGTTTTAATATGAGTATTCAATAAAAAAATAAAAAATAAAAAAATAAAAAAAAACAATAAATTTGTGCATAGAGAAATGAAATGACTTGTGGATTTCGGCACTTGGGGATCATAACTCCATAGTTGTCTGGACCTGAGTTAGTAATTTTATCTCTATTTGTGGTAATTTTACTTTTTTTTACTGAGTTAACTCGAGATGATGCCCGAGTATGTGGGCTTCACTTGGTTCCCTAAGGTCTTTGAGCCTGGGATTAATCGGCAAAGTCTCGTTACATGGGTTGAATCTATTGAGTGAAATTTCAATTACCATAGAAAAATTGCAAAAAAATTTAATACTCATCATAATATTGAAATGTGATTCCACCTAGAGCTTCTGTCATTTCCCCCTTGAATTAAGATGAACCCTGATGTCTATTGTGATACACAACACATCCTCATGCTTAATTAATATTGGATGAAATATACTGATGAATTTAAACAAAGGAATGGGCTTGGGATTTGGATATTCTTATGAAACTATCTTGTATTAAAATATTTTTATGGGTTTCATAGTTTTTTGGTATAAGTGTTTTTTGTGAACATTGTGTATTAAAATGTTTTTGGAAAATGGAATTCGAATTTCATATTTCTGAGATACATTTTTCTCGGGATGAGAAAAACTAATGTTGGGGGGTGTGATTAGACACTGAAATAGACTAATATTCATTGTTAATATTTATAATATTCCTAAGATTAATTATTCATAAACACCATTTTAGTTCATTTTACACTTGGAACATTATTTCACATTATTATTGTAATTCTTTGTTAAAGTGAACTATTACTTGGTACATATTTGAACACATAATAAAATAAAAAAGGTCTTGATTTTATTTTCATATATTATTTTATTTTCTCCCATGATATAAGGAACAATTCATGTTTTTTGATCACTTGAAGATTCACATTAGAAGGCCACCAAAGTTGGTCTTGACCCAACAACATTCTGGGAAAAGTAAACTGGACAACAGCCCAATAAAGAGATTATAAAGGCCAATATCCAAGCCCGATAATTCTGAAACTGAACCAAAGATAGATAAAATCATGGGTAAAATTTCATTAAATAGTGTACAAAGATAATTCTGAATTTTGAATGGAGTTCCAGGCAGGCCAAGTTGGAGATAAAATTTTGGTCCATATTTTGCAGCCCAGAAAAACAACCCACCAATTTAATTATATCTCTACAACCACAAATTCATTTTGGCTGAAATTTTACATAGAGATAGGATACAACTGGAGATGCATGTTTTTCATATATGGCCCACTCAAATTAGGCCATATAGAATTACATTTAGGCGCCTCTGTGGATGAAAGTTGGATGCCACATCGAGTCAAGGATAAAGAAGTCCACTCTTCCTTACTTTCCACCACCCTAGGCCTACCATAATCAAGTGGGATCATTTGTACTATTTGGAGATCGACCCAAGCCTCTTGAAATGCCTATTTAAATTAGTGTTGGTGGAGGGGTTTATCATATTTTTTGTTTGGTTTCATTGTAGTGTTATGTTGTCACTTTGTGTTTGTAATCGCATTTCTTTCTCATGTAAGTTGTTTAGTTCACCTTAGTTTCTTAATAAAAGTTCCTTATTTCCTCTTATTCTATTATTCTCCATATCACGTTGATACCATTTCCTCAAGGTGTGAATTTATTCACACCATACCTTGTGAAATTTATCACACAACGGTGGAGTGATCGTTATTTCATTGTTTTCTTTTAACTTCTCCATTTCCTCCCTCATGAGTCTACTTCCTGCTTCCATTGAAACCATAGCATCAATGGAGGGATAAAACTCTTATGGTTTGATCTAAGGTAGTACAAAGGGGTTGTATTGTATGTTATTTATCACCTCATTAATGTCTAATCACTTATTTTAATTGAGTTTTTTATTTGATGATTTTAAAACTTCTTCATCCTTGTTGAATTTTAAGGCCACATACTTCAAGTGCTAATACAAAACTTTAACTTGGAGTGCTCATGAATTTTATCCCCCAAGTGTATAGGTGATTAGTATTAGGGTATGTAGGCATTAAACTATTAAGTAATGAAGTTGTTTGATCTTCTTGAATAAACCAATCTCAAATATAAGAAATAGAAATTGTTAAAAAATAATTTCATCCAATCCACCCAAGTGATAACCAAGGATCAACTCATTATTTTAAATTTAATTCACTTAAGTCTCTTAGAGTTCACTTAAACCCATCTAAAATCAACCCAATTTGGCCACTTCATATCCAAAAAATAGTCCACAGAATTTACGTGTCTATAGTTTTATTCTTAGGTCTCTGAGGATTTGACAACCCAAACTAAACTACAAGTGACCACTCAAACCTAAAAACTTGGGTAAATTTGGGTGAGACCAAATTTTGGCACCATTTTCGGG
Organism: Viscum album; assembly: GCA_963277665.1. Taxonomy (NCBI): domain Eukaryota; kingdom Viridiplantae; phylum Streptophyta; class Magnoliopsida; order Santalales; family Viscaceae; genus Viscum; species Viscum album. Next base: position 46,752,423 of record OY728152.1, on the reverse strand, counting down.
GACCTAAGTAATTTATCTTAGACACTATCATCCTTTTCTCATCCCCAGTTCTCTATTATCACCCCAATCCTCTTATCTTTTCACCTTTCTATTTTTGTGTGTCCTAAGAATATCAAATCCTAGTTTCTGTCTACTCCAATGGAGTATCTTCAACATTAACCTATCATAAACCCATGTTGGAATATAATTAGAAATAATTTTTGGGAATCCCCTAACTCAGTGAATTTCTTTGATCAATCCTTGAATGATCACTCCACACTCATTGAGATGTACAATCATTTAAATGATGACTGTTTAAATGATAAATTTACAGACCTCTGAAGGATGGTTGAAGAGATCAATCTTGGGGAAGTCCATGATGTTAAAACTCATAAAAAATATTTTCCTCAAAAATTTATTGAAAAATTGTGTAATCAAATGGATATAATAAATTTTGATGCTTCATCTTTGATATTAGAACTACAATGCATTAATACTTGTGAGGAACTCATCCATACAATGAATGTCTCGTCCATAACCTTATTTAGAGTATCTAGTTTCCCACAAACCTCTCAGGAATTTATTGAATAACCAACCTTTGGATTTGGGGTAGGGGAAGTGAATCAAGAAATTTTTTAAGGTTCTTTAAATTAGAAGGAAATTGATATCATGTATTCACAAGAAAGAAATTTGATATCGTGGATTGAGGGGCCCTATTGTAGCTCCATTGATGATTTTTGAGAAACACAAATCACTAAAATAATGGGAGAAATCACAAACATTGAGTCTATACCCATTCCTGAAACTGATATTTCCAATTTAGTGGTTGAATCTTCTATTCAAAAGGAACCAATTCTATTGATAAATTTAGAAAATGAAACTGAGTTGGATTCAAAATCTTTACATGTGTCTAAATGTCCTATCCAACCTGAGCTAAAAATTATTGTCCTTCCTTCCATGCTCAATTATCCCTTCATAGGATATAACCATGACCTTTTAGTTGGAATTCATTCTTCTCTTGAAACCAAAAAAGTTGGAATGACCATTAATGTCTTTGGCTAGACTACAGTGGAAACCGGATCAAGCATTTCAAACATTCCTTGGATTTTCCCACTCATTGTAGAATATAGGTTTGTACATGAAATAGATTCTAAAAAAAGAATCAATCTCAATCTAGTATAAGTGAATAAATATGGGGTCATTAAAATTTTGAAAGTTGGTATTGGGTAAGTTAGGGGGTTTATGTAGAGCTAACGACGTTAAACAAAAGCGTTACATGGGAGGCAACTCATGGTTTTCATGTTTCTTATCATTGTGAATCGTCATTATTTTTCATTTAGATATTTAAAAAAATGACTTAGACTATTGAACTGTTCTTATTTTATGAGTATGGATGGGTATAAAAGGGGAGCACCATATTCATCTGTATCACATGGTGTGATCCTTGAGTAATACCTTGCACATAAATTTGAAAAGAAGACAATGTATCATCAATTCATTTTATTTTTATGTTTTTGTAGGTTAAAATAAAAATAAAAATATATATATATAATAATAATTAAAAAAATTAAAAGGACACGTTGTAGGTTGTGGGAAAAACCCTATCACAATCGACGAAGCCACAGGGACTCGAACTCAGGACCAAAGGGAGACATGGGAACGTGCTTACCACTGACCTATGGCTTATAGTGCTTCCTTATTCCATATTTTGGTATATATACTTATATTTTACTTTTTTTACTATTATATAAATATATATATATATTGTTTTGTTTTTTTTTCTTTTTCCACTAGGGAACTCCGTGAGTGACATGGATATCAAAGGACTAAATTGGAGCAGCAAGAACTTCAACTTTAACCACCAGGTGACTTCATTACATAATCCTCCTATTTAAAATTCATTTTAGAACTCATCTCATCTACCTCTACCCCCATTATAAATTTTATTTTCTTTAAACACTGAGGATAGTGTTATTCTATTTTGGGGGGTGAAAAGAATGGAAGAAAATTCATTAATTTTATGTGCATAAAAAAATGTGTTGAAGAAAAAATTTCTTTAACCTTGAATATGATAATACACACTACAAACTTTTAAATTTAATATTAAATAATTTAGCATGCCCTGATTCTGATTTTAATAAATGTATAATTTCATGAGCATATATTTTGGAAAGTGTGGCTGTCTAATGTGATATTTCATCATTTATATTTTCATCCAAATAAAAAAATCACAATGCACGTCCTATGGATTGTGGGGTATTATTTTGAGTTCATGGGATCCCCCAAATAAATATCATAGGTTTGGTGTTCATTTTAGTTTTAATATGAGTATTCAATAAAAAAACAAAAATAAATAAATAAATAAATAAATTTGCGCATAGATAAGTGAAATGACCTAATGTGTGGATTTTGGTACTTGGGGATCGTGAATCCATAGTTTTCTAGCCCGGAGTTAGTAATTTTAACTATATATGTGGTAATTTGACTCTTTTTTTACTAAGATAACTCGAGATGATGTCCGAGTATGTGGGCTTCACTTGGTGCCCTAAGGTCTTTGAGCCTGGGAGTCATCGGCAAAGTATCGCTACATGGGTTGACTCTATTGAGTGCAATTTCAATTACCATGGAAAAAATTTAAAAAAAAAATTGAATACGCATATTAATATTTAAATGTGATTCCACCTAGAGCTTTTGTCATTTCCCCCTTGAATTAAGATGAATCCCCATGTATATTGTGATACACAACACATCCTCATGCTTAATTGATATTGGATGAAATATTCTGATGAATTTGAAAAAAGGAATGGGCTTGGGATTGTGATATTCTTATGAAACTATCATGTATTAAAATATTTTGATGGGTTTCATAATTTTTTGGTATGAGGGTTTTTGGTGAACATTGTGTATTAAAATATTTTTGGAAAAGGGAATTCGAATTTCATATTTTTGAGATATATTTTGCTCGGGACTAGAAAAACTCAAGTTGGGGGGTGTTATTAGCCACTGAAATAGGATAATATTAATTTTTAATATTTATAATATTCATGAGATTAATTATTCATGAACACTATTTTATATCATTTTACACTTGGAACATTATTTCACATTGTGATTGCAATTCTTTGTTAAAGTGAACTATTACTTGGTACATATTTGAACACATCCTAAAATAAAAAATGTTCTTTATTTTATTTTCATATTTTATTTTCTGGTCTCTCATGATATAAGTAACAATTCATGTTTTTGGAGCACTAGAAGATTCACATTAGAAGACCACCAAAGTTGGCCTTGAACCAACAACATTATGGGAAAAGTAAACTAGAAAGTAGCCCAATAAAGAGACTGTAGTGGCCAATATACAAGCCCAATAATTCTGAAATTGAACCTAAGATAGATAACATCATGGATAACATTTCATTAAATAGTGTAAAAAGCTAATTCTGATTTTTTAATGGAGTTCCAAGCAGCCCAAGTTGGAGATAAAATTTTGGACCATATTTTGCATCCCATAAAAACATCCCACCAATTTAATAATATCTCTAAAAACAAAAATTTATTTGGCCTGAAAGTTTACATAGATCTAGGAGACATCTGGATATTCATTTTTTTCTTATATGTACCACTAAAATTCTGCCATCTAGAAGTACATTTATGTGCCTATGTTAGGTGGATGAAAGTTGGCTTCCACTTCGAGTTAAGGATAAAGAAGTCCAATCTCCCTTACTTTCCACCACCCTAGGCCTACCATAATAAATTGGGATCCTTTGTAATCTTGGGAGCTCAACCCAAGCCTCTTTAAATGCCTATTTAATGTAGTGGTGGTGGAGGAGTTTATCATCTTTTGTGTTTGGTTTCGTTGTAGTGTTATGATGTCGCTTTGTGTTTTTAATCGCATTTATTTCTCATGTAAGTTATTCAATTCACCTTAGTTTCTTAATAAAAGTTTCTTATTTCCTATTATTATATTATTCTCCATATCACATTGATACTATTTCCTCAAGGTGTGAATTTATTCACACCATACCTTATGAAATTTATCACACAACAGTGGAGTGATCATTATTTCATTGTTTTCTTTTTACTTCTCCATTTACTCCCTCATGAGTCTAATTTCCGCTTCCATTGAAACCATAGAATAAATGGAGGGCTAAAACTATTATGGTTTGATCCAAGGGAGTATAAAGGGGATGTATTTTATGTTATTTATCACCCCATTAATGTCTAATCACTTCTTTTAATTGATATTTTTATTTGATGATTTTAAAACTTCTTCATACATGTTGAATTTTAAGGCCACGTACTTTAATTGATAATAAGAACCTTTACCTTGGAGGGCTCATAAATTTGATCCTCCAAGTGTATAGGTGATTATAATTAGGGTGTGTAGGAATTAAACTAGTAAGTGATGAATTTTTTTGATCTTATTGAATAAATCCATCTCAAATATAAGAAATTGAAAATGTTAAAAAAGAATTTCATCCAATCCAACCCAATTGATAACCAAGGATCAAATCATTATTTTAAATTTAATTCACTTAAGTATCTTATAGTTAACTTAAACCCATATAAAATAAACCCAATTTGGCCACTTCATAGCCAAAAACAGTCCATAGAATATACGTGTCTATAGGTTTCTTCTTAGGTCTTTGAGGATTTAACAACCCAAGCTAAACTACAAGTGACCGCTTAAACCTAAAAACTTGGGTAAATTTGGTAGAGACCATTTCCCCACTATTAGATACTTATATACCCACTACCAACCATAATTAATAACACTATCTAGTTAGGTATAATTCCATAATTCAAGTTTCATTCAACAATCAACTCTTTATCCACCAACTCAGATAATAAGGTCAACCTAAAAATATTCACCTAGACAGTAATTGCATATTGAATTCCAACCTCCAATTATTTAATCTTAGTGTTCTTATCCCCTACCTACATCAGTGAGAAACAAAATATATCTTTGAAAATAATAGAAAAATCAATGACCAATGTCTCCCCCTATGTCAAGTGCATGAACACATGGGACTGATATTCCCTAAGTGTTTTAGGCAATAAGTTCTCAATGAATTTCACCTCAAAATTATTTCAATTCATCCCCTCATTTCTTATAGCTTAAATTAACACATCCTACTAAACTTTTTCTAGTATCTGAATCATATATGTCACCAATTTCACCCTTCTTCCTCGAGGCATCTCAATCTAATTTGAAATATAATAGACCAATTTTATCCAATACATGATTATTTGGGGTCTATGCTTCCCCTTGAATAGAGGAGGATAACGAAAATAAAACTCTTCTATTAAATATTACATGGATAGATTATCTCCCTGAGTTCCTTGATGAATGATCTAGATAACCCATATCAAAATCACCATGAACTAATCATCAAACTTCTACCCTAATTCCACTAAATGTTTTGGTTGACCAATCAACCTCAAAACCTCTAACTATGTCTCATACTCATCTCCAATATCAGGGGACCCATATTTTTCATTCCTCAGTGGAACTATATCCCTACCCTCTTGATGCTTCAATAGAGTTCATCAAGGTTTCATCTCTTTAAGAACCAAACATCATGTGTAATACATATATAAAAATACAAATTTCATAGATTGGGAATGCTATAATAGGATTCGTATCTAACTAGACCATAAACTTCCCTACCCCCACCCAAGACTATTATATCTAGTGTTACAACCCCAACTACCCATATCAGGGTTAGGTATCTCATAAAACATAAACCCATAGGATTCACACACCCAAAATCATCCAAAAACATGAACTTGGTTTACCTGAGTATCATTCCACCAACAAGCTATTTGTAAAAACACCATATTATTTATTGATGAAACATTAAATATCCAAAACCACCTTTTAGAACAATATAATCAAACAAATATAGTTATACAAGTTACATGTGATCCCTATGTGCTAAAAATGCTTCATGAGTTCCACCTATTTCCCCTTAGTGACAATAGTATTAAACCATAATTTAATAACCTCAAAACATAATATTTCCATAAATTAAATAAGTAAAATAAAATATTTTAAACCAAAATATAAATCATGATTCCCCTTGTATCTTGGGAACTAGCCCGAACTTGAGTTGTCTAGGAACTCAGCATAATATTTTTGCCATGTCCCAAGACATCTTTAAAATCTATCTACCAATTTATAAATAATAAATCAAGCACACTCAGTACCACATTAAATGAACCTACTTTGATAGAATTTTTTAATAATAAGTTTTGATACAACTTTTTAGAATCCCTTAATAAATTTCCTTAAAGATGCCTGATCTAGATACCCAACTGACTTCAGGAATTCCTCCTAATCTACTAGAGGATACTGACTAGTAATGTGGGTTTATGGGATGATAATGGGAAGATTATACCCTCTAAAAATAAAATCATAAATAGGAAAAAATATAAAAATAATATCAATAACCAGACAACATAACAACCAAAAACATAACAGATAGTATGGGAAAAATATCTTTAAGTAATAGATTTCATATAGAGACCAAATGTGTAAGAACCCAGATCTTTTTTTCAGATATGTTTTCTTTTTCTGGCCGTGTTTGAGAAAAAGTGGAAAATCTGGAAATTTTGTAAGTACACGCCGTGTACTTTTCTCCCGAGCTAAGCTGTGTGTCGGCCATGTCTGAGCCACACACACGGTGTGTAGGGATGAAGTGGAGGATGACTAAAGTGGAGTACGGAAAAATATATTACACGTCATGTACTCAAGAAGTACACACCGTGTATTTTCTTTTTTTCATTAAATGGACCAGGGTCGCACCTAATCGACAAAAACGTATTCTTCTAGGTCTCGTTCGACCGAGAGAAGTCGTACGGCCATGTATCTTCTCCGAGCCTTTGTCCTTTCTCCGATTCGATCTCCGTCGATTGCATTGGAACCGTAGTGGTGAGTCTTTCCTTATCCTAGAGCCTTGTTTTCCAATTCCTCTTCTTTCTCAAGTTATCATCAGTTGAACGTTTTGGATGTTTTATTAGATCTTAGACGTTCTAAGGAGAATAAATCTTTGTGGCTCTTGTATATTGATCTCCTAGAATCCAGGTAGGGGGTTTGTGCCTTACCTTTCAATGTATTTGAGTTTTATGTGAAAATTCCACCAATACCCATGAACGGGGTACTGCGTGTTTATCGTTTTTCCCTTGTGGTTATTCCTGCCTTGCTTGCATGCTTGTGTAGAGGTAAATTGATCATGTTTGTTGATAATTGTTGTGCTTGGATGTTTTTCCCATGCTTTTTTCTATTTACAACCTTTGGGTCTTTGTTAGCCTTGGTTTATTTTCCTGTTTCCATGCCTAGTGATCGTAGGATGGAGTAATGATGATAAGATACTTGTTTTCTGTAGACGGTTTATCCAAGTAGCTCTATATGTGTAATTTGGTTAGCCAAGTAGCTCTGTAGGTGTACTTTGGCCTTATAGCATTATTATGCACTAACTGGCACGGGGTTGTGAGAACCTGGTGTTATAGACTATAAGGGATAGACCGAGTGAGCTTCCCAGAGAGTCTTTGACATTATAGGCTATAGGGGATAGACCGAGTGAGCTTCCTAGAGTGCATTTGGACATTATAGGCTATAGGGGATAGACCGAGTGAGCTTCCCAGAGTGCCTTGGATCTTATAGACTACAGGAGGGTAGACCGTGTGAGCTTCCTCAGAGAGTCTTTACTTGTTGAATTACTTTAAAACCTTTTCCAGGCTAGAGAAGGAATTGACCGAGTGATCTTCCTTAGAGAGTTTGTGTTAGACCTGAAACTATAGGAGGAATTGACCGAGTGAGCTTCCTTAGAGAGTTTCTAGACCTTGGGGCCAAGAGGGTTAGACCACGTGATCTTCCTCAGAGAGTTCCTGACTACCCTAGACTATAAGGGGAATTGACCGAGTGAGCTTCCACAGAGAGTATTATAAATTCGTACGAACAAACCAGAGGGGTTAGGCTGAGTGCACTGCCTAGAGGGTTGTGGTACTTCTTGGTTAGGACCAGAGGGGATGGCTGCGAGTACTTCCCAGAGGGTTTCCTGTTGTGGTTAGTTGTTTGTTTACTGCTACATATTGTTGTTCTGTGGATTGATTACTATTGTGCATCATCCTATTTACTGCTTACTGATTACTTCCTTCTGTTACTGCTACTATTTACTGCTTATTGTATTATTACCTGCCATATACTCATTGAGTGTTAGACACAGATCTTCGGGTGGTTGCCTACTAGGATTTAGTCTCACATCCTATTTGGGACATGCTTTTGGGCCCAAGAAGACTTTGTTGTTGCAGGTATAGACAAGGGAAAGTGCCCTTTGACTTCTGGTACTTGATTTCTTGGATCAGGAGAGTATGGGACCAAGATTTGGATTATGATGCTGAGGAGCTGTTTACTTTCTTTTGTACTTGTTTTGGTACTGTGGTGTTTTCCAGCATTGTGACTTGTTTGGATGCTTTCCTAGATATGTAACATGCATCATTTCATATATACATATGTGCTCCAGTTTTTTTATTTAGTATTCTATTTTTTACTACTGTTGGTTATTTACTGCTTCCACTATTGCATGTTTATTTACTTCCACTGTGTACTCTGCCAATGAGGGCATAGTTTCCCCACTATCACACCCAAGGCCCTCGCTGCTAGTCAGCAGCCTCCGGCGTTTGGGGAAATGCTCTTGAGTCCATGTGACCAACCGGGTACGGGGCGCCTCTGGGTGGCTTCCAGAACCAGGACATTACAACGTGGTATCAGAGGAGTTCTTTTCCCTTGACTTACTGTTTGGAGCCTTTAGTCGGGGATAAGACAGATTCGGTACTTGGTAATAAGTTGTGCCCAGGAGTATCTAACCCGTGTACAGGGAAAAGTCATACTACCTTGTTTATTTCGGTTTTCTGGTTTTGAGATTTACGATTGATATGATTTCACCTAGAGTGATTCACATGACTTGTGTTGTTATTGTTGTTTCTATTATGGTTCTATTTCTGTCGCAACCCGATGAGATGAGGGTATAGAATCTCTTGCATCATATATGAACCTGTTAGAAATCACATGCCATGCATTCTTGCCATGCCATCTAGGGTACATTAGAGATTGCATGTTGTTGTGATAGACTTTGTGTAGATTATGCATGCTGTTGTGACAGATGCTTGATAGAATCCCTGCTGTTTGTTAGAGGACTGTTTGTATTGTACTTGCTTAGATGAACGCCAAATTTTCGTTCTTGAGGTGTTATGGGCCCTATTGAATTGGAAATTGGTGGATCATTGACCTATTTTTCCTTATATATGACTCTATTGGATAACAAGCTTTGATTCGCAGGGAGTATGGGCCCTCACGAATTGGAATTTGGCACATTCATGCCTTGTTTCTGTGTTTTCTGGACCTCGGTGCAGTTTCTGAGCTACTACCCGAAAAAATCTAGAATATGCGGCGTGTACTTTATATATACACGTCGTGTAGTTTTAAACCATGCCACTGACTGTGTGAGCAGAAACAAAGGTTGTGGAAAGATCTTTCGGAACACGCCGTGTACGGTAGGTACACGCCGTGTAGCGGCGAGCCATGTACCCGGCCGTGTCACTAACAACACGGGCCGGGGAAGCTCGAGTAGAACACGTCGTGTTAGGTAGGAACATGCCATGTAGTTTTGTTCCAGGTACCCAGTCGTGTAACAAAAAACAAGGGTCGGTGTTATCTTCTCCTATACACGCCGTGTTTGTTCAGAACACACCGTGTAAGGGTTAGCCCTTTAGCCGGCCATGTAACTAACAACACGTGTTGCCGAAACCTTCTTTAGTACATGTCGTGTCCTTGGGGAACACGCTGTGTAGTCTAAGTTTAAGTGGACCATGTGGGTTAGCCGTGTAAGGAGGCTCGGGTAGGGGAGTAGAGTTCACATACACACCGTGTGTGGGTACAACACGTCGTGTAGTTTGGGTTGTTACACGACCAATGTGGCAGGAATACACGCCCATGTGAATGGATTAAGAGAACACGTCATGTAGTTTTTATACACGCCATGTAGTCGTGTTTTGTAAAACTTGAATGTTTCCTTCTCCTGTTCCCATTTTTTACTCTTGTGTTCTCAGTCTCTGATAATCCTAATTTGAGGTGTTCTTTTGATCTTTTCATAGCTATGCCTCCGAGATGTCCTCTGGTTGTACGCCAGTTTCCAGACGGTGATCAGACACCGGAAATGGCCGATCAGGATCCTCCTACAGATCCTCCTGTTGTGACAGCCTTAGCACTAGCAGTTATACCCTTCGCGGGAGCTGATACGCAGTTCAAGGAGGACTTCCTAAGGATAATGCAGACTTTTCAGGGAGCGCCACCTCCTTCCCTGTCGATGGCCGAATTGACCCGGGTATTTCAGCAGTAGCTCCTCCTGCTTTCTCAGGGGATGGAGGACCCCAGGCTGCTGAGTCATGGTTAGAGGCCACACTGACTATATTCGAGCATCTCGAGATACCCCCAGAGAAGAGGGTAAAGATGGCCACCTATATGCTCCGAGACACCGCCAAGAGGTGGTGGGAGGTGATCTCACAGTACGGGCGCCAGTAGGGTATGTCTTGGGATGATTTTCGATGTACCTTCTATGACTACTTCTATCTAGAGACCCTGAGGGCCGATCGAGCCTGGGAGTTTATGAGACTGCAGCAGGGTACTCTTTCTATTTTGGAGTACTCGTATCGCTTTACTGAACTGCAGCGTTTCACACCGATTCTAGAAGGTGATGAGTTGTTCCTTGCTAGGAAGTTCAAGGACGGTCTCAGGCAGGAGATCCGTTCCGAGGTGAATATCTTCAGGCTGACTTCGATATCCTCTATCATCAACCAGGCGCTTATCACTGAGTGCAATCTGAGGGATTCTGGAGCAGTGAGATAGGGTGGTTTGACATCCAGAGCTGGTGTTCCTCCTACGGATAGTAGGAAGCGTCATAGATAGTCTTCTCAAGAAGATCAAGGTTTGTGGGATGTATCTTCTGGCAGCCAGTTTTTATGATACCAATGTGGTAGGAGTGGGCATACTAGGCCTCAGTGCCAAATAGATCCGATGGAGTGTCGATCTTGAGGTAGGATGGGTCATCTACAACGGTTTTGTTAGATCTTTTCACCTTCAGCTGGTGGTAGGGGTTCTTCTATCACTCCACGTTCTGGAGATGCTTCACCAGTTTCTCACCAGTCCGGGAATTGGAGTTCTTCTAGCCGTTCAGGCCGAGGTGGAGGTCGCGGCCATGGTGGTCAGTCACTCGGTCATCAGCGATAGCAGAGTGGATCAGCTCAAAGTGGTCAGCCAGGGGCGCAGGGCTGCGGTGCAGGACAATCTTTCACCATGGAGCAGACCTATCAGGAGTAGGATCCCGACCCTTCTACAGTTAGAGGTACGATCTTAGTAGCCTCAGTTTTATCTTCATCTCTTTTCGATACTGGTGCTTCACATAGTTTTATCTTTGTTGCTGTTGTGGAGAGCCTTGGGCTCTGTATCTTTTCGTCTGCCGACTTGTTGACTCTTGACATGTCGTTGGGAACGAGGACATCTAGCGTACGTCAGTGCAGAGAGTTCCCTATTGAGGTTGCAGGGTGTCTTTTCTTATGGTACCTCTATGTCTTGGAGATGACGGGCTATGACGTCATTCTATGGATGGACTGGTTAGTTCCCTTCCAGGTAGTCGTTGATTTCTATCGCCACAGGGTGAGTTTCGTATCACCAGAGGGCAGATCTTTCCTTCATAGAGGCGAGTGGGATGTCTAGGCGGGTAGAGCTGGACCAGAGCATCATGGGCTAGGAGGAGTTACAGCCCAAATTTCTAGTCTTTATCTGGATGACCAGGGGAATTCATAGTTAGACTTTCCGCTAGTGGTGGATTGTTTTAGGGATGTATTTCTGGAATAATTTTCAGGTTTTCCTCTAGAGAGTGAGGTATACTTCTCGATTGAGCTCATTCCAGGAGTGGCACTGGTGTCCATTCCTCCTTATAGGATGGCTACACCTGAGTTTCAGGAGCTCAAGAAGCAGCTGGAGGATTTGCAGGCAAAGGGTTTCATCCAACCCAGTACTTCTCCTTGGGGTTCGCCTGTCCTTTTTGCAAACAAGGCTGACGGTACCCTTAGGCTTTGCGTGGATTATCGGAAGTTGAACCAGTTGACGGTAAAGAACTGATATCCCTTGCCGAGTATCGATGATCTCTTTGATCATCTTTGAGGAGACAGAGTGTTCTCAAAGATTGACTTGAGATCTGGTTATCATCAGTTGTGTGTTAGATCATCAGATATACCTCTTACAGCCTTCAGGAGAAGGTATGGTCTATACGAGTATACGGTTATGTCGTTCGGTCTCACGAATGCGCCAGTAGTTTTCATGGCACTGATGAACAGAGTTTTCTATCCTTACTTGGATTCCTTTTTCGTGGTCTTCCTGGATGACATCTTGGTGGACTCTCACACTCGACACGACCATGCTACCCATCTTGATATCGTTTTGAGTACACTGAGAGAGCATTGTATTTATGCTAAACTATCGAGGTGCCACTTTTTGATGGATAAGATTCACTTCTTGGGCCACGTCATCTCGGAGAAGGGAGTTTCAGTGAACCCAGAGAAAGTGAGAGCTGTAGTTTCCTAGGAGCAGCCGAAGAACGTCTTTGAGGTGTGGAGTTTCCTAGGGATGGTTGGATACTACAACTGCTTCATTCAGGACTTCTCGCGCCTAGAAGCTCTGTTGACAGGTCTGACCAAGAAGGGGGTGAAGTTCTTATGGTCATATTCTTGTGAGTCAGCCTTTGAGGAGCTGAAGGGGAGGTTGACTTCAGCACCAATACTAATCTTTACAGAGCCAGGCAAGAGCTATCCTGTTTACTGTGATGCTTCAGGTATCGGACTGGGCATCGTGCTTATGCAGGGAGATGGAGTCATCGTGTACGGGTCTCGGCAGTTGAGTCCACATGATAGGAACTACCTGAAGCATGATCTAGAGTTTGTAGTTGTTGTTCATGCCTTACGTTGTTGGAGACATTACCTTCTGGGAGAGCATTTTGTGGTTTTCACTAACCACAAGATTCTCAAATACATCTTCACTCAGCATGATCTGAATCTGAGGAAGTTCAGGTGGGTCGAGTATCTTCAGTACTTTGACTTTGAGCTTTCCTATATGTCGGGAAAGGGTAATGTAGTTGCTGATGCACTGAGTAGGAGAACTCAGATTCAGGCAGTTTAGGAGGCCAGCATTGAGTGGCAGCTTATGGCTATGTTCTCTAAGATGCACTTGGAGGTGCAAGACAGATAGGGATAGACTTTCCTTTCTTCTGTATCTATTGTCTCTACACTTCTTGATTGGGTACGGATGAGGCAGCTATCAGACTCAGAAGTATTAGTCCTACGGGAGAGTGTGTCAGGAGAAGACCCTCTTCCTGGATGGACAGTGGGTGAAGATGAGGTCTCGCGTTTCCAGGGACATGTATGGGTGCCAACAGACATACACGAGGAGTTGTTTCGGGATTTTCATTCCTCAGTTTGGGCAGTTCATCCTGGTGTCACCAAGATGTATCAGGATCTTCATCGCCAGTATTGGTGGCCATGTATGAAGAGAGATGTTGATGGTTTTTTCATGAGATGTTCTACTTGTCAGCAGGTGAAAGCAGAGCATCAGAGACCAGCAGGCCTTCTACAACAGTTACCCATTCCTGAGTGGAAGTGGAATGACGTCGCAATGGACTTTTTTATAGGGTTTCTGAGGTCACCCCGAGGGAGTGATGTTGTTTGGGTTATCGTCGACAGGCTTATGAAGGTTTCTCACTTCTTGTCGATTAAGGAGACCATAAATGTTGATGAGTTGGGACGGTTGTACATCCGAGAGATTGTACATCTACATGGGGTTCCCCACTCCATTGTCTCAGATAGAGATGCACACTTTACTTCTTAGTTCTGGCAGGGACTTCAGAAGTCTTTGGGTACACAGGTACTTTTGAGTACAACATACCATCCCCAGACTGATGGCCAGTCCAAGCGCACGATCCAGGTTCTTGAGGATATGGTCTGAGCTTTCATTATATACTTTGGTGGCTCTTGGGAGAAGCATATTCCTCTTGTTGAGTTCTCCTACAACAAAAGTTTTCAGGCGACTATTCAGATGGCACCTTACGAGGCTTTGTACGGTAGGCCATGCTGATCACCCTTATGCTGGTTGGAGACAGGAGAGGAAACTTTGCTGGGACCTCGTCTTATTCAGGAGACCTCTGAGTAGATAGAGTTTATTCGGAAGAGGATGGTTACAAAACATTCTTGGAAGAAGTCTTTTGCTGATCAGTGGAGAAGACCTCTGGAGTTCGAGGTCAGGGATCAGGTTTTCCTACGTGTCGCACCGAGGTTAGGACACAAGAGGATTCAGAGGTAGGGTAAGATTTCACCGCGGTACGTCGGGCCATTTGAGGTGTTGGGGAGAGTTGGTCCATTTTTCTATCGGTTGCAGTTACCTCAGAAGTATCGTTCCATGCACGACGTCTTCCAAGCCTCTCAGCTTCGACGTTACTTTTCAGACCAGTCTCACGTCTTTCAGCTTGAGGAGGTGGAGCTCGAAGTGGATGTATCATTTGAGGAGCATCCTATCCAGATTATCGATCACAGTATAAAGGTTCTCTAAGGCCGTTCTGTTCCTCTAGTATGGGTGCTATAGCAGCACGGGCGAGTACAGGATGAGACTTGGGAGAGGGAGGCCGAGGTACGATCGTAGTGGCCAAATCTGTTCGGGGTTTCTTCTTCTATGCATTTCTAGGGAAATTCGGGGACAAATTTCTTTAAGGGGGGAATTTTGTAAGAACTCGAATCTTCTTTTTTAGGTATTTTTTTTTCTGGCCGTTTTTGAGAAAAAGTGGAAAATCTGGAAATTTTGTAAGTAAACGTCGTCTACTTTACAAGTACAGGCTGTGTACTTTTCTCCCGAGCTAAGCCATGTGCTAGATATGTCCGGGCCACACACACGGTGTGTAGGGATGAAGTGGAGGTCGCTTAAAGTGGAGTACGGAAAAATAGAGTACACATCGTGTACTCAAGAAGTACACACCGTGTATTTTCTTTTTTTCATTAAACAGACCGGGGTCACGCCTAATCGATAGAAACGTCTTCTTCTAGGAATCGTTCGACTGAGAGAAGTCATACGACCGCGAATCTTCTCTGAGCCTCCTTCCGTCCTCCGATTCAATCACTTTTGATTGCGTTGGAACCACAGCGGTGATTCCTTCCTTCTCATAGAGCCTTGTTTTCCAATTCCTCTTCTTTCTCAAGTTATCGTCAGTTGAACGTTTTGGATGTTTTCTTAAATCTTCGACGTTCTAAGGAGAATCAATCTTCGTGGCTCAAGTATATTGATCTTCTAGAATCGATTTAGGTGGTTTTTTCCTTACCTTTTGATGTCTTTTAGTTTTATGTGAAAATTCCACCAATACCCGTGAACAGGGTATTGCGTGTTTACCATTTTTTCCTTGTGGTTATTCCTGCCTTGCTTGCATGCCTGTGTAGAGGTAAATTGATCATTTTTGTGGATAATTGTTGTTCTTGGATGTTTTTCTCATGCTTTGTTCTATTTACGACCTTTGGTTCTTTGTTAGCCTTGGCTGTTTTTCCTGTTTCCATGCTTAGTGACTGTAGGATGAAGTAATGATGATAACATACTTGTTTTTTGTAGACTGTTTATCCAAGTATCTCTATAGGTGTAATTTGGTTAGCCAAGTAGCTCTATAGGTGTACTTTGGACTTATAGAATTATTATGCACTGAATAGCATGGGGCAGTGAGAACCTGGTGCTATAGACCATAAGGGATAGACCGAGTGAGCTTCCCAGAGAGTCTTTGACATTATAGGCTACATGGGATAGACCTAGTGAGCTTGCCAGAGTGCCTTTGGACATTATAGGTTATAGGGGATAGACCGAGTGAGCTTTCCAGAGTGCCTTGGATCTTATAGACTACATGAGGGTAGACCGTGTGAGCTTCCTCAGAGAGTCTTTAATTGTTGAATTGCTTTAAAACCTTTTCTAGTCTAGAGAAGGAATTGACTGAGTGAGCATCCTTAGAGAGTCTATGTTAGACCTGAAACTATAGGAGGAATTGACCGTGTGAGCTTCCTTAGAGATTTTCTAGACCTTGGGGCCAAGAGGGTTAGACCACGTGATCTTCCTCAGAGAGTTCCTGACTACCATAGACTATAAGGGGAATTGACCGAGTGAGCTTCCCCAGAGAGTCTTATAAATTTGTATGACCAAAACAGAGGGGTTAGGCTGAGTGCACTGCTCAGAGGGTTGTGGTACTTCTTGGTTAGGACCAGAGGGGATGGGTGTGAGTACTTCCCAGAGGGTTTCCTGTTGTGGTTAGCTGTTTTCTTACTACTGCTTATTGTTGTTCTGTGGATTGATTACTGTTGTGCATAATCCTGTTTACTGTTTACTGATTACTGCCTACTATTTCTGCTACTGTATAATGCTTACTGTACTATTACCTATCATATACTCACTGAATGTTAGGCATAGATCTTCCGGTGGTTGCCTACTGGGATTTAGTCTCACGCCCTGTTTGGGCCATGCTTTTGGGCCCAAGCAGACTTTGTTGTTGCAGGTATAGATAAGGAAAAGCGCCCTTCGACTTCTGGTACTTGATTGCTTGGAGGAGGAGAGCATGGGACCAATCTTTGGCTTGCTATGCTAAGGATATTTTTACTTTCTTTTGTACTTGTTTTGGTACTGTGGTGTTTTCCAGTATTGTGACTTGTTTGGCTGCTTTCCTCGATATGTAACATGCATCATTTCATATATACATATGTGCTCCAGTTTGTTGATTTAGTCTTCCGTTGTTTACTACTGTTGGTTATTTACTGCTTCCACTATTGCATGTTTATTTACTTCTGTTGTGTACTCTTCCAATGAGGGAATAGTTTCCCCACTATCACACCCAAGGCCCTCGCTGCTAGTCGGCAGCCTCTGGCATTTGGGGAAATGCGCTTGAGGCCATGTGACCAACTGGGTATGGGGCGCCTCTGGGTGGCTTCCGGAACCGGGACGTTACAAAATGGATTTCCCATGGGCTGATCATATATAGATATAAATAAAAGGGTCCAAAAACAACCTCACCTTAACACTGAGAATCTACCTAGTCCAACTCCAAAAACCAACAATGCCCACCTTGTATAACTAAAGAACATCCATTGTATTAATCTCCTTACATTGAACTCATAACATTTTATACATCATTAACCATAAATATTTCATGTATCCTGGAGCACCCATGTAGAAAGTGAATATGTACTTAGTAGGCTAAAAAAATACCTAGAAAATATTCAGTTATATATCATTTTATACACACTCAAATGAAATAAAACTAAAAAATCATCAAAACTCACTCTATACATTATCATAAATTCGTGATGAACACTTTTCCTACTTTAGATAGTTCCATATTATGATGATTCACCCATAGTATGTCACACCATAAGTATCCTTTCCCTTCTGAATAATTAAATAACACATAACACCACATTCCAAAACATAGACCATGTGGCTATTCTAGGCCATTAGCATTGATCCCCAAAAGTCCCAATAATAACTCAGGCATTAATTCCATAGTCATCCAACTCCCGTTCCAACCACTTTCTAAATTTCTCAGTGAAAATTAGGCACAATGAGAATCTTCTCCCATTTGGTGATCTCAATCACCACTTATATATCATGGCCATACCTATGGTGTATCCCTCCTCTAAATTTATGGTAACCCCATCAAAATGTAGTTTCTCATATTTTTAGGATTCTTCCAAACAACTAGTGGTAAACATTATAAAGACCCACATCCCTACAGGCTGAAAATTTTAGAGGGAATTTGAAGTTTTCGTCTTGATGAGGGGATAATTTTGAGAAATGATATTTAGAACAAGAATCCAAGAGTTGGTACAACCCTAGTTAGTGTTATTGGATATATTTTGAGGCTTGGGTGATGACTTTGGTGCCCAGTAGTGGTATTTTAGGCCAATCCATGGGATTCAATTTTGAATTGGGAAAACCCCTTTGGGGGTTTTGGAACCCATATGTGGTCTCCTTTATGTGGGAGAATTTTACATGGAAATACTTTTATGTGGTTGGAAATTTCCTAAAATTTTCTAAAGTCCATCCATGGAGGACCCTAAAATGGGTGACCCATATAGAGAAGTCCCTACATAATAACCCTTGCATGGGTCACCTGCATGGGTAACCCTTATATATCCACCCCTATGTGGGAGGGAGTCCCCTTACATGGGGAAATTTCCTTTTTTGGTGTGACCCTTACATGGGGAATCATCTTATGTAGGGGAGATCCCCTTACCTAGGGTAAAACTTACATGGGAAATCTACATGTGTGGGGTTAACACTTACAAGGGTAATTCCCTTATATAGGGTGACCCCTATGTGGAAATCCAATTACATGGAAATCCACTTACATGTGTGAACCCCTATGTTAATACCTTTATGTTAACACTTATGTTGAACATTACATATAGGTTTTGAATAGTTTTTCCATGTTTTTTTTAAATAAAATTATAATATTTTAAATTTTTTTTAAATAGATTTTTAGGATGTTTCAAATCCTGAACAATAGGGGGCTCGATCTTGAAGAGGATCCTTCCATTCCCTTTGGTTCAAGTAGATTATCTCCTTCTATTATTACCATAATCGAGTGTAATTTGATCTAGGAGTTAGTTTAAGGTAAATATTACTATCCATATCAATTATTTATTATTTTATTTCCAACTTATCTTTCCACAAATTTGTTCTATTGGGTAAGGGTTTTTAGTGATGATTCCACCAAAGCATGGTTGAATCATCCCAAAATATAGATTTTTTTATCAACATATCTAAAGGAGGTATCAAGAGTATGATCACACTTTTTATTGTGTGAATTAAAAGTTTTTTTCACTCTAATGGTTTTATTTAGGGTTTTTGATGCCCAAACACACACTCCCAGATCTGATGCTAAAAAACATTCCTTATATAGGATTTGATATCAAGTGAGAAGACCCAAAAAATCATATATTTTACATCATTAAAAATTATATCCAACTATAATATCATAATATTGAGAATTTAAATGTATGGTATCTTTAGATATTATCTATGTAAACAACATTTTTTTAATATCACTAGTGAACATTTCTATATAACTACACCATAATAGACCCCATTCTATCCATATACTAATTTATAATCATATTTATAACCTATGGAATAGAAACATAATAAAGGGGTGAGATCAAATGATCAATAAGAGAAAACATCAATGATAATAATAAAATATCATAATTGATCATAATAAAACTTATGGTATAAGAACGTAATCAATATTCTTGATCATTTCATAAGGAGTTCATACCAAAATGAAAATTTAACATAAAAAAGATCAAATTATAAGGATATTAGCATAACATAATACATGATACATCACAACAAGATTTCACAACAAAAACATATGGATTTGGAACAAGCATAGGCATATGATAAACAAAACATAGTGAACATATTTTAACTATAACTAGGTCTAAACATAGTATTATGAACATAAATTAATCCTTAATAAGCCCATTCATTGTTATATGAACATAGATGAACCAAAACCAGGTCTATGAAAATTCAACTGAATATATATTAACCATAACTAGGTCTATGTACATTCATGTTAACATAACTTATCCACAACTAGGTCCACACACAATCATGTGAACATAGCTTAACAATAACTAGTCTCATGAATAATAATGTGAATATAGCTCAATTATATCTAGGTTCATGCATAGATATCATTATTTTATTTGATATCAAACTTTACTTGATGCATTGGAGGGATATAATAGACCCACCCATTTCATCATGATAATCCATACTTATGTGTTCCATAAGAACAAGAATTTAAACATAATTCTAACATCACTTGAATAACCCATGAGAAAAATGAATTGGATTCACAAAACATAAATAGGAAATTTCTTGATCCATCCAGAGAAATAAGGTGGATTATATCATTTAAAGAATAACCTTAATCAAGTATAAGATCTGTAAAAATATAAATATATGAAAATAATTTTATAAAATAATTTTTAAAATCACTTTGGAAATGAGAAATAACCTTGTATTTTCAAAACAAATATTTAAATGGAAACATTTTATAAAAAAGGTTAAAGATAAATATTATCCATAAAAACTTGAAAATCTTGGAGAGAATGTTTCATTGAAAATTAAAGACACTGAAAATGTGTTTATTAGAAAAACATTTTAAATAGATTATTTTTCACACTTTTATCAAAAATACCCATAATAAAAATTTGAAAATATTTTCTTTTAAACATTTTTAAATAAATTCATGTTATTTTGAAATTTACTTATTAAATTTTTTAAATAGAGATAGGGATATCCACAAAATGTGGATAGGAAGATAAAAATAAGTGTATTTAAAAAACCTTTGAAAAAACCCACATCAGTTAAAAAAATATAAAAAATACTTTTATAAAAATTAAATAGAAAATAAATCTCATCAAGGATAAGAAAAGTAGGATAAAATAATTTTGGTTTAAAATAGGAAGATCATATAAATTCCCCAAATGGGTTATCACAGGTGATGAATCTTGATTTATAAACTAGATTGGAAATAGAATTTCTAATACTCTAGTAACCATAGAATCAAAATAAATTCAAACAAGAAACATGGTATTACTATTAAAAAAACATGAAAAATAAAATATAAATTCATTGGGACACAAATACACCATAAATTATATCAAGGTGAAAAATATGAATTTGTCTTAAGGAATTCAAATTTGAGACAAAGAACCCCTTACCTTGGTCTAGATTCACTCTGTTATTACACCTAACTTCATGAAAAACAAACATAACTATATTAATAAATTATTTAATAAACTTATTCATATCTAATATATTTTATACTCTTTAATTATAATCAATTATTGTATATATACTAATAATGTATTTTAATTATCAAATGTCAGAAATTTTGATTATTTTGGGTATGTTTTTTAATGTCGATGTTGATACTTATTCCTTTTATTAGAATTTAATAACTCTTATATCATATAAGATAATGTAATAGATTTTTCATGATGATTTATAAAATTATATGTTCACCCATTGAATTTTTTAATCATTATATATTAAGATAAAATCAGTGATGAGCTTATTTTATAAATTTTTAATGAATAAAGAGAAGTATGTTAATAATAATTAAAATATTAATATAACTTTCAAAAACCCATAGAATAAAAATTATTTAATCATTAATTTCTAATATTAGTATAATATAATTTTTCATATTCTTCCATGATATAAATTTATATTATTTTTTATGTAGGTGGATAAACCACCCAAAACAAGAATAAGTTGATGGGTATGTATGGTTAAGGGAGTATTTATTTTGACATGGTATCCTAATCATAGAATCATAAGTATATTATTTAAATTGTTTATTATATTTAAATATATTGTAATAGTTTTGGAAAAATAAATAAAATTTATATAAAAATGAAAAATGTTACATCATGGAGGTAGTAGTTCCCACGTTTGCATGATTAACATTCTCATTTCTCAACGAATGATAAGGGGTTAAGGTAGATAATAAGATATATCTTAATAATCATAATTAAATTATATATATAATATTTATTCATCAAAACTGTAATTAAATCTAAACATGATAAGTGGTGATAAAAAATAAAAGATGTCACTTCATGGAGGTGGTAGTCTGCACATACGTAGGATTGACGTTTATTTATTTTTCTTAATGTATGTAAAGGAATATATATATATATATATATATATATATTAATATAATTAAAAAAAATTATAATAATGATAAAAAGTTCATTATATTACTATTTTTATTATATTTTTTGAAGATAAATATTAAAAATAAATGGTTAAGGCTTAAGTCATGCTCACTTTGGGACCTTAAAAATTATCTTGAAAGTTTCCTAGGAAATGAATGGATTAGAAAAACTTAGGGTGACCAGTGTCTTTAGTATATGTAAGGAAAATCTAGTAGAGTAAAAAATTAAGTTTTCATGTAAATTTTGAAGGTATATTTTATCTTTGAGAGGGTGGAAGTGAACCCCTTTTATAAGAAAATAAAAGTGAACTTTTTGGAACACCCATTATTTTTGAATAAAGGGATGACACTATTTAAGATTAAATGGAAAAAAAGTGGGAAATAATAGAGTTTTGGGTGATATTTATTTGATTAATCCTACACCAAACATTTACACACATGTTTTAAACATGTTTGAAATCATTTACTCTTATATTTTTACATTTACAATTTTTTGTTTTTACTCAGGTAAGTAGTTTTCACCCGAGTAATTTATGATTTAATAAAAATAAAAAATAACCAATCATATAGAATTTTTACCTAATGAATATTAATTTAGTCCCTATTTAACCAAATTCATTTTTTAAAAGATATAAAATCATCTTTTAAATCAAAACATATAATGTTTATAAAAATAGTTTTTTAGAAAAATGTCTTCTTGTTCCCCAAGTGTTACTAACCATGTTTGGTATTGATTAGAAATTATTTGTGTGATAATATATTTATATGTGTGTTTAAAAATAAAACTATAGTCATTATTTAATATATATTAATTCAATTTATTAGAAAAAAATTTAACAATTTTAATAAAAAATTATTTAAAATTCACAATTTCACCAATATTGTGGTATTAGCTTTAATCTTAGTAATCTTATTTTATGACTAAAAATGAAGTTGAAATTATTAAATAATATGAAAATTTTGATCTAAAATATTAAATCCATTATCTTATATTTAATTTCTACAAGTTTTGAAAACTAATTTTTGATATAAATGAATAAAAATAGTTTTTAAAGTAAAATATTACTTAATATTCAAAAACATAAAACATGGGTTATAAATTCAAAAAAGTGTTTTTAAATGATTTATTTTACATTATAAATATATATTTTTATATAAAAAAAATTTCAAATAATTTTAATCCATTTTTTTATATGATAATTTAATAAATGAGATGGTAGTAGCAAAATTGGTATCTTTCCACTATTCGCATAAAAAATATTTATATTTGAAAAATATCAAAAAAACATCCTATATTAATATTTAAATGTTACATCCAAAAATGAATTTGATTTTTTCCAATTAAAATTCTAAAATTTATAAATTTATCTTTTAATTTGAAATACAATATATAAAGGAATATTACTTTTATTCAGAAAATAACCTTTAAAATTTTATGTGTTCTTAATTCTATATTTTATTAATTTATAATTAATTACAATATTTTTATTTACTAGTCGTTTTATTATTCTTGAATATTATAAATAATATTCATCTAATAATTAATGGATCATTTTAGTCTGATGTTTCATGTGAAATAAGCTATCAAACATTGTATTAATTTAGGGTAAAATATATTCCAAAATTTCGATGTGTTATAGCTTTGACATGTTTGGTGAAATTAATAGATTTGTTTAAGAGATAATTTTGGGATTTTTTATTTTTAATGTTCTAATGGATGCTTGGAATGGTGCACACCCCTTTTCTCAAGAATTAGACCATAGGGAGTGACCTAATGATTTATTGGGCATTATAACTAGTTGAATAAAGTTATAAATTAATTATAAATTCTTATAATTATTGTGAATAATTAATTATAAATGGTTATAATTAATTATTGGAAGTTGTAGCTTGATATAGGTTCTTTGGAGGTGATGTGAGACTTGGAAGATCTTGGATGAGTGTTTCCAGGTGGTGATTACAATAAATAATTTAATAAATGAGGGTGGTGATCCCTAAGAATTACCCTACCATTTATACATTTTTTATGTTATTTGATATATGGTATTTCAACTATTTTAAATTAAAATTATTAAAGTTAAGTAATTTTTTTAATTAAAATAAAATTTATATAGATGGATGTAGGTTCTAAGGGCCTCTATGGACCCTTGAGATCTAGTTTGGTGCCTTGGACTCTAATGGTTGAGGCCTTAGTTATAAATATTTTCCTTGAAATTAATTTTTAAATTAAAATTAAATGCATATAAATAAACAAAATAAGTTTCAATGGCCACTACAGACCCTTGAGAATCAACTTAGTGCCTCATTCACTAATAGTCAAAGCCTCAATTATAAAAGTCTTCTATGAGGTAGAAGCACCATGAGGTGTGAGGATTTAATGAATTGAGTGATCTTAATAGTCCTGAATAGGTTCCCTTTGTCCCCTTGAGTAGGGATGAGTGATGAATGGGAGAAATTTCTCTATGTTATCCATGATTTAACTATAAAATGCCTTAGAGACATTTGGTTATATGATTAGAGAGTGGGTGAGTATTAATTCCCCATTAGCATGTGATCACTCAAGTGGGTAGACATTAGGTAAGTTTCTTATAGGTTGGGAGAGTGAACCAACCTAGGATGACCTAGGATACGAGCTGATTGTTATACCATCTTCTTAAATTCATGCTAGTGGGGAATATCCTATCAGGCCAGTGAGGCCGAAATGTGATCATGATAATGTCGTCGGATGTTACTCCCTATGAGTGGTGGTGTTGTCCCTAGAGATGATATTGAGATCAAGGATCCCATGTAAGGTGTCTATGTTATTTTGATACCTAGGGTACCTCAGTGGGTTCCACTAAAATAAATTGACAATAGTAAGGGTTAGTGTTAGAGAGTACATGTTGTAACTCCGAGTGTCTCCTTAGAACCCAAAGGTAAATGTTTAGATCCCGATGTGGTTATAGTGATGATGTGAGATATTACATAAGGGATGTAATTACCATAAGTACTTATGAATTAATTCCCAATATATCACCTAGGATTTAGCCTTTGGGTCTATATGGATTTCCAAATATTTCCTCATAGGAATTTATTTATGCCTGATACTTCTGTATTTTCTATTATTACCTTTTTGGAATTTTCTTATACCTGATAATTCTAGATTTCCTAGGATTAAATATTATAAATTTTCTTAATTATTCTATATTACCTAGTATTACCTCATAGGAATCATATTTATGCCTGATACTAGTATATTTCTTAAGATAACCACTTGGAAATTAATTTTATACTTGATACTTATTGATTACCTAGGATTGCCTCCTAGGAATATTCTTGTACTTCATACTTATAGATTTCCTAGGATTACCTATTAAGAATAAAATTGTGTTAGATACTATTGTATTCCCTATTATTTCCTCCTATAAATTATTTTATGCCAGATGGTATGGGATTTCCTAGGATTACCTCCTAGGAATTTGCCTTATGCCTTATACTATCGGAATAACTAGGATTACCACCTAGTATTTAGCCTTAATACTAATATGGTATGGATACTTAGGATACTTCCTAGGATCTGGTGCTTTCACCTACTACTATATGGTTTTTAGGCATGGTATTATTCTTGGAGACACTTCGGCATGGACCGAATTGAGTATAGTTGATGTCAAGTGTCACCTTAGTACTAGAGGATCAATGGTGGTTATTTATTTATGGTTCTTAATTGAATTTATTTATTCAACTGATAATATCACTTGTTCATACACTACATTACTTGTTATGTTTGGGACCCTATTTTTGGTTCCCTACTGAGTTATACTCACACACTGATCTGGCGGTCGTGGAACTTGGGTACCCCAAAAGACTTCACTGATCACATGTTCAAGTAGGGAGTAGTCCCTATGTTTCATGATAAAGTGAGATAGCTTTGGTAGGATTGGATATTTGGATGAGTTGAGGATCAAGGATGGTAGTAGATCTTTGGTGAAGTATTTCTATTTTATATATATTATATATTTGATCATCCTGGTGGATGATCAATTAATTTATGATGGTATAACCATGTGTATGTATGACTGTATGATTATTAATTACATTGATTATAGATTTATTCTTGTTTATTTATTCTGTGTACTTTGATGATTATTTTTTATGGATTTTGTTTGGTTATTTATATTATTTTTTTATTCTAATGTGAAGGTATAGTCTCCCTTCAGTAACACCTTATACCCCTAATGCTAGTTGGTAGCTGATAGTTTATGAGGTGGCACACCTAAGGTCATGTGGTTCCACTAACCACAAAAATGATCAGTGGTATATGGTCAGGGGAGCATCATAAAGTGCTATGAGTGCATATTTTTATTTTTCATGCTACTAAGGATATAATAGAAATGGATTAGAGACATGTTGGATCTTATGATAGACCTCAAAATGGTTTATTACAAATACCTTTTCTAATAGGAAGTCCATGTTACAAGGGATATGGTATTTCTATTATTTTTTCAACTTTTATAGTTTTATGATTTCACCAAAAATGATGCACTTGGGGTTTAGATTTATTATTAATGGATTTTGGATCTTGACCCATTGATTAGAGGATTATGTAATAAATCATATATTTTTCAAGTAGGAATCACATGAGAGGCACAAGATTGTGTGTGATTGATATCATAGAAGTTAAAGTGTTCAGTTTTAGTAAGTTTCACTAAAAAATTATATAGAACTTTTATATAAAATTTGTTGGTGTAATTATAATTAGCCAAACCAAATTATATTTTCTCTGATGATAATTCACGTGGATATTATGGAGGGATTATTCTTAATAATGACTATACAATCAATCCATGTAATGGATATATAGTTACCCTTAGTAAGTCAGTAAAAACATTATATGCCTTAGTGATAGACCCCTATGGGTGATTTGGAAACCAGTTCTTGAATGGAGATTTAGTTTAGTTACTGAAATCATTAATAAAAACCTATATAGTATTTTTACCATATAGCTTCATGATGACATTATACTTAACTGAAGAATGTGATTATGGTATACTTTACATGGATCATCATAGGAAACTTTCATTATATATATGTGGATGAGATCATAGTCCATGAGGGGTACTCACGTATACAGATGTCAGATGAGGATTGGTTCCCTAGTGGGATGATGACTTGGAATGTGATATCTGATGTGTTTGTGTGAGTGTGAACCCTAGAGTGGGTGTTTTGGAACATTAATTTCTTGTGGATATTTTATAAAAGAGAAGGTATGTTTCCCTATGACCAAATACCAACATGAGATGTTATTTATATTCTATATGGGAGGGACTAGTTCTTTGAGATATAGCTCGGATATTGGTAACCAGATTTTTATTGTTGAAATGAGCTATGATATACAAGGGTAACCCAGGAGAGAGGCCATCCTGGACTTGTGGGTGAACTTAGAGATAGGAAGTGTGGGTATATTATTTGGAATGTGATATCAATGCATGATATGTGTTACGAGGTATGTGGTATAGGCATGGATATTCCTTGATCTTTCATGATGAAAATAATGTTAGGTTATTTGGTGTCATATTTTAGTTTGTATGGTCATGATCATTGAGTTAGTTTACCCTAATGAGTTATAGTGTGACTCCTGAGGAGTTTGCATATCATGATCCTAGATGGTCAAATATTATATGGATGTAGCATGATTAGACTCTTTTGGTTTTGTAAAACATCCAGATGAAGGGTGATCATGTGATTTTCCTAGACATGTGATATATGTATTCTTCTTGTTAAAAAAAGTATTGAGGTGTTTCTGGTTAGATGATATTGAAATTTGGTGAGCATGGTCAGTGCTTTAGGCACATGGTCCTAGGATTAGTGAGATAATACTTGATTTGGTCCAAGTTTTAGGATACGGTAGGGTATCACCTGTGTGTGCACATTATTGGGGTACTTTATTTTATTAACAAGGGATTTGGGGCATTGTTATAAAGTAATACTCATATGGTTGAATGAGGTGCACGTGAATAGTTTTATAAGTCACTTTCACTTGAAATAGATCATGAAGCTCATGTTTTGAGATGGTTTTATAGCATGTGACTCACGGGAACATTATTTTTTATATGTGATTGGGTGGTATAAAAACATACAATAGTTGGGTTAGATGATATTGAGGTGGAATGCACTTGTTACATATGGTGCTATTGGGTTTTGGATTGTTGAGAATTCATGTATGAACTGAGGACTAATAGTTTTGATGAATTTCATGTGAGAGTT
Organism: Viscum album; assembly: GCA_963277665.1. Taxonomy (NCBI): domain Eukaryota; kingdom Viridiplantae; phylum Streptophyta; class Magnoliopsida; order Santalales; family Viscaceae; genus Viscum; species Viscum album. Next base: position 46,724,341 of record OY728152.1, on the reverse strand, counting down.
GGTTTCCTATGGTTGATAAAAATGATATATGTTCCTCTATGGTGAGAGGTTAAATTTGAGTTGGATAGTGGTTTCATGGTTTGGTTTACCCAAGTGTGTTCCTTAACACAAATTTTATGGAAGGTGTGTTATTGGAACTTATTGAAGTTACACTCAATGAGAGATATAATGGAATCTGTATTGTGGGTAATGAACTATTGGATGTCATATTGTGTGGACTTTATTATAAGAGAAATTTAATTGAAATATTGGGATTACATTATTGATGACCTAGGAAGGGATAGTGATTATTTTTTCATATTGGAACTCGGGTGTGATCAGGGTGGTCACATATAGTTATTACATTTGATAATGGACAAAGTGTGTGTTATGGAGGTATGAACCTTACATGGGTAGGGTCAGGGAGGTGATCATACTGGTCTTTGGATGGTCAATATGAAATTTGGGTGTCATTGTAAATATGGATACAATTTTATCTTATTCCACGGTGAATACTTTATTTGAGGCTTGTATGAGGTTTTAGAAGAGTCTAAACAATGGAATAGGAATTGGGTTGGTGATACGATCTCAGGGTGGGTCCTATCAAGATGTGACTATTCTTCGGGTGAGAGCATGGTGAATGGTTTGGTTGGTTTTTGATCCGACTAGGAAAATACATTGATTGTTTGGTTCAGACTTCGGTGTGCATGTTAGATGATCTCATGATTCCTTCATGGATTAATGCATCTAGATTGGGTGATGTGATAGCATGTCAGGAATTTTAGAAGGTAGTTTTCAAGAAATTTTATCCATATAAATATTGATGGTGATTTTTTTATGATATTTCATGCAATGAGTTGGAAACTGAACAGAATATATATATGTACCACTAATAATGCATTTGCAGTAGGCGATTCTGATAGTGGGGAGCACTATGGCTCAGAATAAGCCCTCATGAGTAGGGACTTGTAGTGGGGAGTTCCATAATCCTATATATGAATTTATTTATGAATCCCTAGTGCCTCAAGATATTTGGGTAAGTTCATACACTGTCTTAGTGAATCAGTGATGATGGATAGTAGTAGCATGACTTTTGGTGAAATGTTTGGAGTTGGGAAACAAAATCTTGTTCGGAATTCCAGAGTAAAACATGATGAGTTAGTAATGAATTTATGAATGGGATAGGTCATTTTCGGGGATTTAAATAACACTAATTATTATTTTGGTTGATAATTTCTACGGAATTAAGGTTGTAAAGACCTATGTCCATATGGGTTGAGAAATTTAGGGGGGATTTTAATTTGTGGTCCCGGTGAGGTGGTAATTTTTAGAACTAGGATTCAAATTGGGAATATAAGAGTTGGTACAACCCTAGTAAATGTTTTTGGATATGGGTTGAGGATAGAGTGATTAATTTTGTGCTCAGTAGTGGTATTTTAGGCTAAGCTAAGGGTTTTTCTTATGAAAAGGGAAACCCCCTATTGGGATTTTAATTATCCATATACGGTCACCCATATGTGGGTGACCCCTAAATGGGCATCCCTTTACATGGTTGGGAAATTTCAAAAATTTAGAAAATTCATACCCAAGAGAACACTTAAATTTTTGAACCATTTGTGGAAGACCCCCTACGTGGTGACCCTTACATGGATCAAGCACGTGGGTAACCATTACGTGACCACCCCTATGTGTGAGGAAATCCCCTTAAATGTGGTAAATTACCTTATATTGGGTGACCCTTATATGGGGAATCCCCTTAATTTGGTGATAATCCATTACCATGGGCAACCCATATGTGATAAATCCCCTTACTTGAGGTGAACCCTTATGGGAGGAATTCCCTTACATAGGAATACCCTAATATGGAAATCATCATACATATGAATTTGATTAAATGGGAAAAAACCTATGAGATTCAATTTATGTCTACCATTAGGTATACCCTTAAGTGGATAGGGTGAAATATATTTCTAAATTTTTTTAAAAATGATTTAAAATGTGTTTTAAAGTGATTTTTGGGGTGTTCCACACCTTGTATAGCAAGGAGCTCGACGTCGAAGGGTCTCGTTCCACTCCCTTTGGTTCAAGGGTTATATCTCCCTCGATTCATGTTTGAATTGAGTGTCATTTGATCCAGGAGATAAATCAAGGTAAATCTAACAATTCATGTCAATTTTTTTTCATTTTTTTCCCTATTTTCTCATCACTAATTTGTTCAGTTTGGTGATGTTTTTCATCAATGATCCCACCATAAAATGATAAAATCATCCTAAAAATGGGGATTTTTTTATCTTAGATAAAGTAGGCCTCAGGAGGATGATCACACTAGGTATTATGTGGATACAAAGAGTAAGGTTTCCTCTGTGATTTTATTTATGGTTTTGACATTTTTGGTGAAATTGATGGTTTTATTAAAGACAGAAATTTCTATTTTTGAGTGTGGAAGGATAAGAATAATTTCAGGGTGGTGCACACCACATTTCTCAATAATTGGACCTTTTGGAGTGACTTGATGAGTTATTAGGAATTATATAAAATATAATAAAATTATAAATTAATTATAAATTGTTATAATTAATGTGAATAATTAATTATGAATTTTTATAATTAATTATTGGAAGTTGTGTATTGAGATAAGTGCTCAAGAGGTGATGTGATACTTGGATGAGCTTGGATGAGATTCAATGGGCTATAGTTAAGTAAAATAACTCCATCGATGGGGGTAGGTTACCCCTAAGTAATACCTATGTTTCTGAATTTTTTTTGATATGTGATATGTGGTCACGCTATGGTGGGTAATTGGCCTCCTTAAAATTAAATAAAATGTATTATTAAAATAAAATTCATATGGATGGATGTAGATATAAAGGGTTGTTATAAACCCTTGAGAACTAGCTTAGAGCCTTGAACTTTTATGGTTGAGGCATTTGTTATAAATATATGAATTTAAATGAATTATTTAATTAAAATAAAATAAATATGAATGAATAGAAGAAGTTTCAAGGGACACAATGGACCTTTTAGAATCATCTTAGTGCATTGGTCTTTGATGGTCGAGACTTAAATTATAAAAGTTTCTTATAAGGTATATGGGGACCCAGAGAGGTGAATACATAATGAATTAAGTGGTCATGGGATACCTGTATAGGTTCCTTTAGTCCCCTTGAGATAAAATGATAGATGAATGGTAATTATTATCCTAAGAAGTCCAAGATGAGACTATGAAATTACTTTGAGTCACTGGACTAGATGATTAGATAGTGGGGTGATTCCCCCCCCCCCCCACTAGCATGTGAGCACTCTAGCGGTAGACCCTGTGTAGATTGATGATAGGTTGGGTGAGTGGGCCGACCTATGATGACTTGGGATGTGAGATGGGTGTTTTTTTATCTTCTTGTAGTGGTTCCAGTAGGGTTTATCCTATGAGTCCAATGAGGGTGAAATGTGATCATGATGATTTAATGAGGTGATATACCCTCTCAGTGATGGGATTAACCCTAGAGATGAAATTTGGATTGAGGATCCCATGTAGGGTGTTTGTGTTACGATGATACATATGGGACCTAAGTGGGTTCCCCAAAGATATATTTACTCTAGATAGGGTTATAATATGATATTATGTGTTGTTGACTTTATATGTACCCTTATAACCCAAAGGTCATCAGTGTGAGCCTGATGCGGATATAGTGATCATGTGAGATATTATGGGAGGGATGCATGATCCTTGAATCCTTATTAATGAATTCCTAGGATATCACCTTTGATTTGGCCTTTAGGTCTATCTAAACTTCCTATTATTACCTTTTGAAAATTTTCTTATTCATTATAGTTCTATATTTCTTAGGATTACCTCCTAAGAATAAGCTTATTCCTGATACATTTGGATTGAAAAATATTAACACCTAAAAATAATCTTATTCCTAATGATTCTTGATTTCCTAGTATTACCTCATAGGAATAATATTTAATCTTGATACTAATATATTTCCTAGGATTACTGATTCTCACTCAAATTTACCCAAGAGAAGAAGGTAGGACGGTCCTTGTAGTTTAGCTTGGGTTATCGAATCCTCAGAGACCTAAGAAGAAACTTATAGACACGTATATTATATGGAATGTTTTTGGTTATTAAGTGGACAACGTGGGTTGATTTTATATGGGTTTAAAGTATAACTAACAGATTTAAGTGAATTCAATTTAAAATAATGAGTTGATCCTAGGTTATCGCTCGGGGTGGATTGGATGTATTTCCTTTTCAATGATTTCAATTTCTTATATTTGAGTTGAGTTAGTTTAAGGAGATCAAACAACATCCTCACTTACTGGTTTAATACTTACACACCATAATACTAATCACCTATACACTTGAAGGATCAAAGTTTTGATCACTTCAAGGTAAAGGTTCGTATTAGCACTTGTAGTGTGTGGCCTTAAATTCAACAAGGACGATGGAGTTTAAAAATAATCAAATAAAAATATCAATTAAAAGAAGTGATTAGGAATTAATGGGGTGATAAATAACATCCAATCCATCCCCTTTCTACTCCATTGGATCAACCCATAAGTGGGTTATCCCTCCATTGATTCTATGGTTTCAATGGAAGCGGAAAGTAGACTCATGGGGGAGGAAATGGAGAAGTAAAAAAACACGATAAAATAACGATCACTCCACCGTTGTGTGATAATCTCACAAGATTTGGTATGAACAGGTTCACACCTTGAAACAACAGTATCAAAGTGATAAGTATAAGAACATAATAATAATAGAAGAATAACTTTCATTAATAAACAAGGATGAATTAAAACAACTTACAAGTGGAAGACAAATTTGAGACAACAAAACCACAACATAACATTACAATGAAAGAAAGCTCAAAGATCCTTCAATACTCAAACACCACTGCCTTAAATAGTCATTTTTGAGCCCTTGGTTCGAGTCTCCAACAGTCCAAGTCTCCTCAATTAATTTTGGTAGGCCATAGGTGGGTAGAAAGTAAGGGAGAGTTGATTTTTCCACCCTTGACCCGAGGTGGCAGCCAGATTTCCTTTACCGAACAGATGCACTTGGAAGACCTTCTAGATGGCCGAATCATAGTGTTACATAGAAAAAGAAAATGTATCTCCGTATGTCTTCTAGCCGAATGTAAAATTTGGGCCTATTTGTAGTTTTGTATTAGGAGATATGATCATATTAGTGGGCTATGTGTTTGGGCCGTAGAATCTGGGCCAGAATTTTATCTCTAACTTGGGACGCCTAAATGGACACCATGGAGGCAGAATTAACATTATCTCCTGAAGAGTGATTTGTTGATATACATGGATTCTATAATTCCACGAAATTTTGAATTAATTGGGCCTTTATGTTGGGCCCCAAAGTCTCATCAGTGGGCTGGTGTCCAATCTGCCTTCTCCAGAATTGCTTCCTTTCATTGCCAAATATCTCCATAATCTTCCATGAATTCTCCATTGATCCCTGAATCAAACACGTTCATATTTAAGTGTAGATAAATTTCCTAAAATATCAAATTAAAATATGTATAATTATATTCCTTAAAATCATATGAATCATTGGGTACTTTAAATGATGTTAAAAAATGTACCACATAATAGTGCATTTTAAGAAGGTATTACAATCATAATGTGAAATTATGTTCAAAGTGTAAAATGAACTAAAATTGTGTTTATGAATAATAAATAACATGAATATTATATATATTAAAAATGAATATTATGCTCATTTAGTGGCTAATCAATTACCAACATGGAATGGACTTCATGCTGAATAATTCTAATTTGACTAGGATTGCCTCCTGGGAATTGGCTTGTGTAATATACTTTTGGATTTCCTAGGATTACATCCTAGGAATAATCTTATTCCTAGTATTAATATATTTACTATTATGAACTACTAGGAATTAGTTTATACCTAATGATACTATATTTCCAAATATTACATACTAGGAATAATATTTATGCCTAATTCTATTGGAATGTTAAGTTTTACCTCCTAGGATTCATCTTTAGGCCTGATATGACATAGATTCCAAGGATACTTCCTAGAATACTGTATTTTAACTAATAATATATGACTTTTGAGACTAGTATTATGCTCATAGATACTCTAACACTGGCCGAAGAAGGTATAGTTGATCCCGGATGCCACCTTAGAACCTAAGGATCGACGGTGGTTATATATTTATGATTTCACATTATATTTAGATATTCTTATAATCAAATCACATGTGCATACATTTATTTACTGGTGGTTCCCTAATGAGTTGTACTCACACCCTACTCAGTCATCCATGGAACTTGGGTACCTGAGCACACATCACCAATCACAGGTTCAAGTAGAAATTATGCCCAATGTTGTACAGTTGAGCTAGATAACTTGAGAAGGATTAGATTTTGGGATGATTTGAGGCTTAGGGATGGGATTAAATCCTGAATTAAATATTATTATTTTATTTTCTTTATATATGTTATCAGTCAAGTGGATGATTAGTTGATGTATGCTGGTGTGATCATGTGTCTTCATGAATATATACTTTCAAATTAAATTATTTATAACATGAATATTGTTTATTTTTTCTACGTACCCTCATGATTATTTTTTATGGAAGTTTCTTGGTTATTTATAGTGTTTCTTAACCTAATATGAGGTTATAGTCTCCCCACAGTAATAGCCTAGACCCTCACTTCTAGTTGGAAGCCTCTGGCATACAGGGAGGTGCACCTAAGGTCACATGGAACCACTGGCTGTGAAACATGTTCGTGGTTTATAGTTAGGGTAGAATCACAAACACTACCACTTAATCCATTCCCTATATAAACATGACCCCAATGACCTTGGCCCCATGGTGAGCAGTAATCACCAACAAACTTTGACAAAAACTTGGTGAACCATTTATGACCTATCCACTATTATCAACATCACCTGCATCCTACCATCATGACCCACACTACCCACAAAAATGGTCATCACCACCCATGTCACACTAATGAACCAATTTATCCACATGAACACACAATCCATATCCATAATGTTTCCAAGAAACCACATTAAAATTAAACACAAGAAATTCCACTTTCTATCACATGAAAACTTTCCACGGAATCCCCAATACATATAGAAATAAATATCCACACAAAAACATGTCATATACATGATTACCCACCTGATATCTCCCTTAAACATAACACACAGATGATAAAACATCATGTGATTTTGTAAGTGGTCACACATAAGACCTCACCTATGCTCAAATATCACATAATCCGTAAACATGTGAATAAAATTGGAAGAATATGAGAACAAACAACCATTTACTAAAAGAGTTCTATATATTGAATCTTGTAACGTAATTAAACCCAAGGAGGATTAAATTAAAAAACTAAGGGAAAATCCCTAAAATGAATATATTAGTCAAAAATAACATCAATGATGAAAATACTAGAAAAATTTAGTGAAGGATATTGAGCCTTACATTTTGTGTCTCCTAGGGACCAACTATATAAATAAAAAGTGAGAATTTCTGTGAAACCCCTCTTAAAAAAAGAGATTAAGGAGAAGGGTTTTGTGAGGTCCCCTATTTGAGTGACACAAAAAGGAGTCCCCCTCCCTTATAATTAATTAAAGTAATTAAAAAATAAAAAACACCCCAGATATGTATCAGGGACCTAGTACCCTACCACCAAATAGCATCCCTAGTTCTACCAAGTGGATGGTAGACCTCAAAAAAACACCTTATCCTCTGCCTATGTCATTGGGTATTAGGTGACATTCCACTAGATAATTAGTACCCTTTATCATTAAAAGACAAACCCCAATACCCTAATAACTTTACCAAACTCGACCTATGGGCCTTTTCCACCCCCACCCACCCCCCAAAACCCTCTATAATTCCTAATTACACATGATTAGAGCACTATTAAGATAAATTTTCATCATCTGATAATCCACACCATTATAATCTAAGAGATAAGTATTTCCAAACAAATTATATATATATCCCACATGTGAATACAATTATGATTTTTAATGAACTCAAAGTAATACATGGACATCAAAAAATATGATTTGATGGTAAAAAATCTTGTTAATATCCATAATAATAGGGGAGGGATATGTCCCAAGACTCATCAATGTACTATGAATCCTCCCCATTGGGCCCCTATGTATCCTTTTCCTATAAATCTCTTAGTGTTTCACAAATGGATTCCAAATAAAATATAGATTGATGTTAATTTGAGTGACCAACTATGAATTTTATGTGTGTAAGTGGTAGAGATGGATGGGTAGTAATGGTGATCAAAAAAACTGAAGTGGGGTTGTTTTAATGTTCTTACCAGTATCATGCTCGGTAAAATAATTTTCAACCAAAGTTTTTATATCATATTTTATTGAATGGACTAGTGAATCTATGACTATAGATGTGGTAGGTGTGTACTCAGCCCCAAGTGCCTCAAGATTCTTCCTGGTTGAGAGGGAGGCATTATGGTGGGATTCTGAATCCATTAATTGAACTTAAATGGTGGATAAATAAACTTCCCCTTATCCTTATATTGGGAATCAAGATCCAGTTGGCATTAAGTAGTAGCATCACCTAGTGAATCTTGTGCCTCAAATGGTTTAATCCTATGAGTTTTCCTCTAAATAATATACACAAAATAATATTAAGGTGAAATAATCTATATATTGGATACTAATGTATACATTGTATCCAAGTATGGGAATAAATCTAGGATATTATCTGTAAGGTGGATATAGTGAGGGTGGAATGGGAGAAAGTGCATGTGTGTAGAACTAGGGGTGGCTCAAATATAAACCCCCCCAAAAAAGCACATATTATGTTGGATCTAAAATAGGTGTTCAAATACTATTAAAATTTACATATTCCACTCCTCCATTATAATAGATGATGGTGGTCCGTGACCTGGTGCTCTTGTGATTTCTCTCTTGGTGCAGGATGTGTTTAGGGATGCGATATCACATGCGAGTGGATATCATAACCTTATCCACCTATGTGAGGTAGGCATACATTGTGGCTCACTCACACCTTTTAACTTATTTCTATAATCCTCCCATCATAGGAAATTGATAGATATAGATAAAATCTACCTATTATAGGGAGGTAAGTGGTAGTGAGGAATGAAAAAACCAAGTTGGTTTACCAAATGGGTAATAAAGTATATATACATAAATAGTATTGTTACCTTTTTACTCTAACCCTAAATTTATAATGTAAACTATTAATACCTATTTAGTTACCTCATTATATACATTAAATTAAGTATAAACACATCTAGATAGATAACATTTCCCTAGGAATCACTCACTTCCAACTAGGAATGAGTGATGGATTGATGAAAGATATAGAGGAGGGATTTCTTAAGCTGTGTGTTCTTAGTTTTTTTCAATGTATCAAGTATTTTAGTTTATAGATAATTTTTTCTAAACCTCCTAAGGATGAGAATGATTCAGCTCATGCTCCAACTCTGTATTGATGTGTCTATACAAACCCATCACTATAAATGACAATACCTACACCAAACTCCTAAAATGATAACTTATAGTGAATAATTACATATCTAAATTCAATTTATTCTAATGTGTGATCTAGTGTGATCTATAACATGAGTATTAACTCTAGAGTAGCCACCTCTCTCATCTAAATGATGTTATCCAGGTATGTATCCCTAAGTACCTATATAATATTGGCCTCCATGCGAATCTTTTATATAATCTCCATGTCTAACATATTTTTTGTCTAAATAATTTTGAGTTATAAATTATACAACAATAATTGGTGGGTGTGTTTGGTAAAATGATGGAATTTATTGATATAATATTGTATTGAGTTTTCTAGAAAATATGGGTGAGAGTTAGGAATAGATTGGTTTTGGGGAAGATGATGAGGATAGGATATGTGTAAGGCTATGTGTGGGATTCAGTGGTTGTATTGGGTATTTGGTATGATGGTTTTTTTTCCTTTGGGGGGATTTTATGGTTCTTTGGAGGATTATTTTTGGGATTGGTTTTTAGTTTAAATTTATGAATTGGGTTAGGATTAACATTAGATATGGGGTCAACCTTCTTAGTGAAAACCATGAAAATTATGGGAAATTTATTGGGGGTTAGATAGGTATTATAATGGATTTTTGATGGATTTTCAAAGGAAAGATGATGATTTTAGAAGTTTGGGGCATTGGGAATCAGTTTAGAAAAATGTGTTGAGAAGGTATGAAAATATTTGGGGAATGTGAGGGAATCAATAAAGTAAAGATTAAGATGTCATGCCAAGTCAATTGAGTTAGTTGGAGATGATTTTGATTGTTGAGGCATTTAATCATGGTGGAACCAAAGTTTCGGAGTCTAAGGGTCATGGAGAAAATTTTGTGTTTCTACCATATATTTATAGATTTTTGAAATGTTAAAGTGTTATTATTTTTATTTTAATGTGGTGATATAAAATTTTCCACTCCCATGATATTTAAAATTCCATGCCTTAGATATATTGAACCATGGGATAGGAAATCACATTTTAATACATCAATATCCATTTTTTATAGTTATGCCTTGGTTAATTTTTTTAGTGTGGCCAGTTTTGTTATGTCATATCATTCCCGTTATTTCTAAAAGGGTGAAGATCCTAAAATCTATATCCTAGGTCTATACTTTGTGGCCATAAATGTTTCAGTGTTTCCTTTTTCCTATAAAAGTTATAGATATTTTTAACCTAAATATTTTGGCTTGGAAACCCCTACTCATTATAATACCAGTGGCACCGCCACTTGAAGGTCTCTAGAATGAGTGGGAATAACCACTGAGTGGGGTGAATTATTGGTTACCAAAACACTATATGAACTCTCTTTTGACTAATATTCCCTACTGGTTAACATATAGGAACAATATAAAATTGATCATGATGAAAAATAACAAAAAAATTTAAGGGTTCTACACAATCATAAGATATTTTAACAAGGTTCTCATTATACTTTTAATTATATGGGTACTCCATGGTGTATAATGGTTATGATTTTAGTGTTCATGTGTCCTTATAATTATAAAATAAAAAATATATATATAAAGAGTATTATTTTTGAACTCTATTACAATATCATCAATCAAGATTAAAAAATATTTATAATATTCGTAGCCCTTGTCAAGTACCTTGAATGATTGAACCTATGTTCTCCCACATAGACTCGCCCAATTTCTGATAGCGAAACTTACTGTTTCATGGGTTTATTCAACCAAAAAAATCACTTATTGTTTTAAATTTGTTCAAGATTGATATAAGAGAGATTAATATTATTTAATGATTTTATTTTATTTGTGGTAAGACCAATTGATCCACAGTACCTAACTAAAATCTCTCAAAAAATCCTTGATCAGTATTATAGTTTAAACCCTATAACTATGGTATATGGACCCTTTTCTTATGATCAATTATAGTGTGATATTTATGACTAATATGTGATATGAAAACAAATAATAGATCCACATTATATAGGTAAAATATTATTTAAAACCCCTATAAATTTCATTTTTATCTTTTCAAATCTCCATAAATCTTTTCTTCATTATGACATATTGATTAGCATGAATGGCCAGAAGACCTTAATTTTTATTGATTTTTTATAACCCCCCTTTCAAGGGATGAGGGGGAACCCTTACAAGGCCCTTAGGCTCAGAGATTACATGGCTCGTAGGCTTAGAAGATTACATGACCTGAAAGTCTTAGGGAATTCAACTAGACTATCAACAAGGAACTGCCCCTCCCCAGCATCTGCATCATGATAGTATCTCTCCACCTTCACATGGTCGTCTGGATAGGCTTCCCATGAAAGCACAGGCTGGTTCCGATGGCATAGCCATACCCTCTCATTCTGATAAATCCATTTGGATCTTCTCTAGTGAGTGCTCCTTCTCTGAATCCTCTTCTGGGGATGCTCTTTTTTTGTAGTGTGTCTGGGGAAACTGCATATGTCCCGAAGTCCTTGAGGTGTCCCGATGGCCTTAAAGGTGGACCAAAATCCCTACTGACCCGAAGGCCTGGGTGGCCTGAAAGAAATTAATAACATAAATAAGAGTAAACTCTTCACTCAAAACACTTATAGAATGGAAAAATATCCATGAATGTTGTGTTACAAGATTTAACTAAGTAAATTTTCATTTCATTTCATCTTAATACAACTTCAACCATTGTTAAATGAAATCATGACTAAGTTTTCAATAAATAAAACACACACAAAAACACACACTCATGAATGGTCATCCCATGATTAACTCGGGATATTCTCTTGAGTTGTGAGAAAAATTAAACACCACATTTTTAAATTTAATTATGTTTTTAAGAATTCTATAACCCTATATTTAGATAATCATACCATGTTAACACATCTCAATAAATATCTTTTTGAGAACTTCCCCTTTTTTAATAAATACCTATGGGACTTTGGTGTCCCCCTTTAGTTTTGTTAAAAACATATGAATCAATCTCTTTCAAAAATAAATTTCCCAACCCTCATGTATCCTCCTAAAAGAATAAAATTCTAAAATACTATCTCCCATATACTTCACAAATAAAAAATTTAGATTCTCTTACCCTTTGGAATAAAATATCCCTATAAAAAATTTCCCTTTATAAAAAAATTGAAAGAAATGTGAAGAGGGAAATAAGAAAACATACACAAAAAGAATATTGGAGAGGGTGTACTTCCAAAAACTTTCTCAAATGTTGAAAGTATTCCTTTGGTAGTAAATTTTTCAAGACCTTTACCACTTATATTTTTTCAAAATATAATACAATGTGAGCTCTCTATTCTCTCCATTCTCTTTTATGAAGTGATATTTTATGTTAATGTGTTTTGACATTGAATGTTGAACAAAAATATTTTACAAATTAAGGGAATTTTGGTTGTCACACCCAATAAAATATGGGTACAGAAAATTCCCCTTAATGTATTCATGTTGATATTTCATCCAAATCATTTGATTTTTGTCTTACCAAAACACAATATACTTAGATTCAATCATTCTTAAAGTAACTAAATTTTTCTTCTTAGAGTACCTTGCAACCCACCTTCCTTCGATAAAGAGTTCTCCTCACGAAATATATTTTCCTACTTCAACATCACATACCTAATAATAATCTATAAAACATAAAAAAAATTCTATAATCAATGTTATACCTCAATACCTAATCAATTTCACCTTTTATATTACATAATATAAATTTGGATTCCATAAATTGTGACTCTTTGGGAGAACATTTAAATTTTGAACAAAGTGTAATGAAAAAAACAATATCATGTATATATTTTTTTAAGTCTAATATAATTTTGATAATATTCATAAACATCTATTAATAAAATACTTTTCCATCATCATCCAAGGATAATTTGATCCCTAGTGATATAGGTGTATATTCCTCCCTTGACTCCTCTACTCTGAATCTCTTTATAAAATCTTGGGCATATTTTTATTATGATAGAAATATTTCACCTAATTTATTTTGGGTTTAAATTCTATTAAAATTTTCATCTCTCCAACCATTATCATTATAATTTGTTGTGTAATTTGGGTAAAAAACTCTTCACATAACTTCACTTCATTACCTATAAAAATAATTTCATCAAAATTCACTATCACTATAAGTGATATTTTTCATCTCCCTTGATATATAAATTAGAATCCATGATTCCTTTTATTAATTCCATTTACCTCATCATATCATCCATCTTGGAATACCATGTTTATTTGGATTATTTCAAGACATGTAATCCTTATTCAAACTAAAAACCTAATAAATATCACCGATAATCATAAATACAAATGGTTTTTCAATATATACATTTTCTTAATGATATTTATTTATAAAATATTATTTCACATCAATTTAAAATAGTTTTTTATTCTACTGAGCATTATTTCAAGAAACATTAGGATAGTCTTAACCCTTACAAGTGGGGAAAATGTATTATCAAAATCAATACCCTAAATTTGATATTATAATTTTCATAAAATAATAGTGATTTTCTATATCACTTAATATTTCTCATTTATATTTATGTGAAACACACACTTGGTCAAAATAGAATTCATATCATTGGTATAGGGGAAAAATTCCCAGGTATTTTTTCTCAATTTTTTTAAACTCTTCCTCAATCACTATAATAAAATTATCACTCCTTAAATATTCATCACAACACCACTAATATTTCAAATTTTAGATTAGTAAATAATAATTGATAACCTATATATTTAAAAACTATTTTTCTATGATTTCAATGCTTTAATTAATCAAATCATAGACAATTTTAAAAGTTTTCATTAGTTTTGGAATAAATTTTTATATGAAAAGGAGAGGATAATTTTTTATAAAATTTATATATTTAATATTGTAATTCCAAACTCCATGGTGTGAGGAATTTTCAGTGAGGTTGTTACTATATCACCCATAAAAAATCTTGGTGCCTCTATTTTTTTGACCCCATAACTATTATAGTGTATTAACTCTTGAAAATTAGAATAATGACCTATTTCACTATAATGGTACCTACTATACCACAATTCTTATGAAGGAGTACCCATAAATATTAATTGATAAAACCTTTTCAATGTCCTTTTTATTATCATGTCACAATATGGTTGTATATGAATAAAAGATGGTGCATTTAAAGAAGAAAACCTTAGTGAAAAATATAGATAAGTGTTAACCATGTCTCAATGAACACGTTAAGCCAAAAAATAGTACAAATGTATAACAAAATGTGGCTCAACTCAAGGAAAGTTGACCCATTTCAAATACACACAGGTAGAGGCATGTCATTCAGCCTAGGTACAAGCCTTGAGTGAGGAAGGATTATATAGTGTATTTCATTCCACGTTTAACAAAATGTGTAAGTTCCCAAAACACAAACCCAATCCAAATATATACACTAAACTTTGAGAAAATTGAATTCCCATTTTGGATTATATAGTGTATTTCATTCCATGTTTATTTTAAATGTGTGATGAGGAATGCACCATATGACCTAAGCAAGTGAGGGTGTTAAATGGGCCTCAAGAACTCCTAAACACATTTATGGGGTAGACTAGACTAGAAAAAAAATATTTCCTATTTAAAATGTATTTACACAAATTGTGTAAACAATCCCACAAGCTTAAGAGGACCAACCACAAAATATATAGGCCGAGCTATAGTGAAAAAATAATTTTTTTCGTCTTTTTTTTATTTTTTTCAATTTAATATAGATTTTTTATGGAAAATATATATTTTTTATGTATTTGGTGAATATAAATATAAATTATTGTAAATGAGATTATTATAATATGTTTAATATTTAAATTTATTTAATATTTAGTGTTTTTAATATTTTAAAAAAAATTAATATTGATTTCAAATATAGGATGTCTCATAGACTAGTCCTTTTGAAATATAGACTAAACCAAACTAAATTTTTTGAATCACATAATAAATGAAGTCTTAAATAGACTAATAATTTTTATCCCTAGTTCACATGATCTTGGACCAAACCACCCCAATCCAACCCATTAATCACCCTTACAAGTGAGTGTTACATGATTCAAGTAGAATGATACATAAGAATACCATGAGAATATTAAGGATTTGTTTAATGTTTCAATTTCAATATTCACACCATATCCATGATTTGTAAAAATAAAATTGAAGAAGTTAAGTGGAGATCACCTCATGGTAATTTAATTATTCCAAGAAGAGTTATAAAAAAGGAAGAATCCCAAGATGTCAACCAAACAAACTTCACACAGAAACATGGATGATGTGAATAAATATGCACAAATTAATATTTTAAAAGATTTAACCTATATCCAAATATTTGGGAGGTTGTGTTGTGATTTTTAGGATATTCATGATTTTAAATGAAAATATTTTTGCATCACATTGTGATGCCTACACTTATACAGTGATAATAGTTAACCAATGAAGAAAATACATTTTTTTCAATAGATAAAAACTAAACATGTATGTTACATTATGATTCTACTTTATTATTTAAATAGGTTATATTATTGATAATTTTAGAGGGAGTGAAAAAATAGCGACCTCTTGGGTGAATGAGACTCTTTTAAGGTAGAACCTTAATGAGTGGAATTGTGTTGTGGGTTGTGGAATTCTAGTGTGAATGACATATAAGTTCTTTTACATCTCCTTCATAATTGTTTCAATTATATCTTCCATGTGTATTATTCCTCTATATATTAATATTACCACTTCACTCATGATGGGTGCATATGCATCATGAGTGATTAGTTTCCTTAAGGGATGGGGGTCAGGAGTGGGAGAGTGGTTCCTCCATTTAGATGGTATATTTTCTTGAAAATTTCATGTTCTTAATTAAAATAACATTGATCATGAACCATTATCTCATTTCATAGTTTATAATCAAGAGAGGTTAAATTTAAAATATAATCCCCCATAGTTTTATTTGTGGGTAGGATTGTGAGATCTATATTTATTCTTTATTTCCATTTGATTATGAATCATAATTTACCTTATTTTAATTAAATTTATTTAACCATAAGGATTTTAAGGTATTTAGTTAGTAGTATTTGATAATGAACATGTGGATATTATATACCCTCAAAATGTATCAAAATTAATCAACCATGTTATTTCACATGATAATGAGATTATAATTCTTTGAAAACACAACCTCTAAAATTGTTTCACCATCTTTGTTCTCCATAAAAAAAGTTTTCATCACTAAAAATGTTTTCCCTTTTATTTTATCTTTTATTTTTTAACTTGACTCCCAAATTTTCAAATCAATAATTAATAATTATTAATTAAGATAGTATCCTTCCACATTTACAAATTATTCAACCTAGATTCTTTACATAAATATGCTACAAATTATATTTTTAGTGATTATGTGTCATTAAAATAAATTCTAAAATCTTAAAAAAACACCCTATAGAAGTGATGAAACTATGGGTCATGTCATGTTTTTAGAGATTTTCTCAAGATGGGTCACAAAAATTATCTTAAAATCCAATTATTAGTTTATTAATTAACTCTATAATATTCTATTTCTATTTTTTAGTTTTAACTCTCTTTTATGTGTATGAGTGATTTTTTATTGTTATAGGTTTTAGGTGTATGAAACACACTCCACAAACTAAATCAAGGAGTTTAATTTCTATTAAAACATTGTAATTTCACACTGAGATAGAGAAATATCTTCCTTAAAATTGAAGAATATTTATATAAAATAAAGTATCTTATTTCATACTTGAAGATATAGAAAAGATCATTGGTGTATCCCGAAATACCCATGTGATATGAATATTATATATTAAATACTTTTATCCATTAATATAACTACTTTGATCATAGTGAGGCCATCAACTTAGGGCACAAACATAGAGATGAATCTAATTGTACTGCAAATGATCTAAAAATATCAGTTTGGAGAATTTCAAAATTATGATCCTCATGGATACCTATCCAATTTTTTAAATATTTTTTATTCCTTCAAGAGAAATAAGGTGACCAATGATGTAATTTGACATGGATACTTACTATTTTTATGGATATCTAGACTAAAATAATGGTAGGGTCCCAACTACCAAGTTCCATCACCACCTAGGATGATATTACATGAAGATTTTCATTTCTCTTGTAAAGACATAGAAACTATAAATTGATATTCAGAATTTTTATCAACAATATAGAAATTAAACTTATGATGGTTTAAATCAATTAAAGTTGCAACTATAAATATTCATACATAATAGTGTTTCACTTTGTATGTAACTACTGACCTTTTACTTTTGTTTTCAAAATAATTCTCAAGTGACATTTGATTCAATGTCAAGTAAATTAATATTAAGGAAGACAACCACCAAATAATGAGCCATATTGTATGATCATATATATAATATTTTAAAATGGAAAGGATAAATAAGATGACCCAATAGATTACTTCATTAAGTGGAGGAGACAACCAAGTTGGCTACTCAAATGAAGGTAATGATGAAGATGATAGAGGCCTTTCTAGCCATCCCTAATCAAGGAGTGACACTCAAGTCACAACAAACACTTTCATGTGAGATGACTGGAGGACCACATGTATTCCAAGATTTTGAAGTTGGAACTGAAGAATAATCATCATGTGAGGTGGTTTTTATAACTTATAATCTTCTATAACCTTATTTTCAAAATAAATTTTGGGCAATAAGTTTGGTCAGCATCTCAAAATCAGGGATAGAGACAAGGAATTTAGAAAATTGAAAATTGTGCCAAAATTACTTTAAGTTATCCTAATGGGAATAAATTTTTAAGACCTGTCAGGAAACAATTAAAATCCCTAATACTAAAATAATTCCAACAACCACAATAATAGTTTATATCACAAGTCCAAGAAGCACAACCCTATTAAAATAATTGGTGATGAAGCATATGTTGGAGTTGATTCTCTAGAACCAACTGAATATGTATATTCTATTACCAATATATAAATAAATTTCTTATAATAAAATTATTATTATTCTATATAACATTAATGTAATAATTTCCTTGGAATATTCATAACATCGATGGGTTATTGTAGTTCCCTGATATAATGAGAACCTGAAAATTTCATGAAAACATTCTTAAATAAGTCATATGGTAAAGATTAATTAATCTAATTGGAAATATATGACATATAACTATCAGTTTCTAGTAGCTCATAAGACATTGATAACTCTTATCATGAATTTTTCACTTGGTGATATCCAAGAAGTTAGTTCATGATGATAGACCCACCAATAGGGATTCTATGTGTTTTATGTTTCAATAGATATCCCTATATAAAAAGAATTGTTTGGTCTTATCCTTGATATTATTATTAATGTATGTCATGAATCATGTACTTTAATGTGTGGATGAAAACCATGATTACATTTTCTCATGGATGGGTGACATATTTATGTCCATCATAAGTGATATAGAGTTAATTGATTAAGTCAATAAAGGATTTACCCCTAATATATTAATTGAATAAGATATCGTTGGAACTTTAATTTGAATGGAACTACCTAAAAAATCCATGGTTATGCTAGTTTATAAACAATTTCATTTTTGAAATTCAATTAAAAAAAATTAGCATATTGGATGGTGATAATATTACACATCCACTTGATCAAATATCATGATAAAGGATGATTATGTTACACTATAGCATTCATTGGAAGTTTTTTGTAGTTTCTATATTAACTTCACTCTCTCTATGGGTGTCTTGACAGGTTTCTAGAATTGATCTTGTACATTAGGTAAGTTCACCCATTTCAATTGAGAAAGAGGTCCATAAGGTTGCACACTAAGTGTATTTAGAATCTAATTAAATTCTATTGAAATTAATATTATAAATAAACTTATTTCTGAAATTTGGAATAGTATTTATTTAATTAATATTATTCCAAGAAAGTAAACAAAATGATATTCAAGATTAGAATATTTGAGTTGAATTTTATCACTTATTTATTTATTCACAAGGTAATAAAAATTTATTTATTTATTCACCCACTTAGTGAATAGAATAATATAAATATTTATTTAGTTATGTGAAAATTAAAACAAATATTTATTTGAAACATTGGATATTATAATATTTTATCGGTGAATATAGATTGAGTTTAATAATCCATTGGATGTGATATATTTTATTTAATATTATTTAAATAAATATTAATTTATTTATTTAAAAAATGATATTAGATATTTTCCATTTCATGTGATATAGTAACAATGATATTATAATTATTATTTAACAAGGGAAATAGCATAGATAAAATAATAAATATGGGTTATTGTGAAATTATCATATTCAACCCAAGGTATATATTCTACATTATATAATTTTCTAGGTGTGACAAGTTTTACACAATAGAGTTTCATGTAGAATTCTCCCAATACATAGAAATAAATCCTCCCTTCCACCTTCTCTTAAGAACATAGATAGAAAATAATATACCATTATTGCAATTGAAGGTGAAAAATATAAATCTCTAGATCCACAATGCTAGCACTCAGATTTTATAGAATGTCTTCTAGAGATTCATGAAGAATATTTGGATATGTCTGGTGAAATTATCACATGGATTACCTATTAAAATAAATTATGTAATAATATTAGAAATAAAAAATTATCAAGAGGATTTTCATGGATTTTTTAATTCTTATTTAAATTAATTATAATTAAAAATTAATGATCCTATCTATAGATTCATTGTTTTTTTCATCAAGTTCATCAAATATTGTCTATTGGTATTAACAAAAAATAAAAATTAGGCTCCACCCAATGCTTCCATTGTACCCCAAAACCTGTAAGTGGTATCAAATTGGTCACATTTTAATTTATAATTATTTATAATTTATTTGACCACTTATATGTGATGGTTTCCAAGTATCCATGTATAGTTTTTCATTATACATCCTACAATCAATCTGATATGTTAATTTGAGTGTGTATGGCCATGAATAGATCAAAAACATATGAATAACACTCCCATTTAGAGTTTTTGAGCTTTCTAACTACATGAAATAATTAAATTATTCGTAATGGTAAATTATATGCCACGTACCCATGGTTAACTCATAAAAGACACATGTTATGTAAATAAAGACGAATCTTGTGGGTTGGTATGTGTCGTCATTACATGTTGTGTATTTACCACCATCACAGTATGCAACTTGATAGGGTAAAAAAGGTGAGTAGATATCACAAACACATCATGTATCCCCCTATGATTAGCACACCATTTTATCATGTCATGTGGTTCTGTACATGATGTCATTACACATCGTGTGTTGACTTATAATTGAGAAACATGGTGAAACACATAAAACAAAACATGTATCTATATATACACACCATGTGACGCATCTCATTCCATATCAGGTACATTATGAGTGTCTTTTTTTTCATGGAACTTGGGTCCAAACATAGAGTAATTAAAGTGATATTTGAACTAGACAACATATAGAAAGTTGTACACATTATGTGATGTGTGACACTATATACCAGGTACATGATGAGTGAATTTTAGTGTACCATATAAATGCTTAATAATTAATTCCTATGAAAAATCATCCATTACATGATGTGTAACAGACATATTACATACCATGTACTTTATTAAACTTTCTAGTGGAATAAAACATGTATATTTATGGCATGTTGTTTGGTTATACACACTTTAAATAATACATGGTTTAACAACCTAAAACTATATTTCATGTATATCATGACATGTTTTGTGGACCTATATACTATGTAAGTATATGATACACAATTTCAAACATACATGACATGTTTCAAAAAACATGTGAATCAATAGTATGCATCGTGTAAATATTTAATTTTCATAAATGGGATTTAATTTGATGTATGCATCACACATCATGTGATCCCAAAAGTGCACAATATGTTCTTAATTATTTTTAAATTTAAAATTAAATTTATTAAATAACAACTGATGGGAGTGTTAAATTTCCTAAAGGATTAGTGATTGGATAGAATTTAGGATAAAGAATTAATTTATTAATTTAATTATCAATTTATTAATTCAATAAAAATTATCTTAATTAGAATGACTATAAATGGAGGATAAAAATACTAAATGTGGATGTTGTCCATATTATGAATGGTCATGAGCTTTGAATGACCATTGTATGTGTTAGATTTATTTATTAAATTTAATTATTTAATACATGGTTTTATATGATATTTATTTATAAATTTAATATGATGATATGTGAATCATCCCTACCTTATTTATTATGTATGAGCCTATGTGTCCATCAATTAATTTATGTAACCCAAAACCCCTTATTACCTCTCACTTTAATTTGAGAAAATATTTGTGAAGGATAGAGTTCCCATATATAGGAGATGATTCAAGACCCAAGTTGAGATGAATTATACTAATGAAATGCATAGGATAATTTTTATTATTTCAACTTGAGTTAATATAAGGCTCAAGGTGTTATTTTCCCTAGGGTCAATATTTATTTATCACTTCTTGATAAACTAAAAATTAAATAAACTCTCAAGATCGTATCATAACTTTATTTTATTTTGTCAGTCTATAGTCATTTATTTATTTATGAAATGCATGGCTTATTTGAATGATTAAAAATAGTCATGTAATATTAATAAATTAGCAAGCATGCTTTTTAAAAATGAAACAAAATTATTATTATATATTTTATTGGGTATATTTAATTATATATGTATGTTTTCAAATGAAGTAATTAAAATATATATACATAATCAATAAAATAAATAGGATTATAAAAATTAAATTAACAATCATAATTTAATTATCAAACATGGTTAATTATTTTTCTACATTCCATATAAATTTAACAAGCCTATGCAGAAAAAAATAAAGGATTATTTTTCATATGAAAAAAAATCACTCAAATAAAATATTAAGTTATCAAAATTACTTTAATTTCCTAATGTAGGATATAACTATATTTAATGTGTCAGTTTTTCCATGGTTAAGGGAACTTTTAATTATCTAGGATTCTTAACAATGAAAATGGGTCGACATAACAAAACTAGTATTAAGGGTAATAACCAAATTCTAATTAATATGATTTATAGCTAAGTGTTGAGTAAATATGGGTATAGGATTTTAGGATTGGTTGGTCCAATAAATATATAAAGGAGTTGTGAGTTAATGAATTGGGAAATAAAATCCTACCTAAATACCTTCAAGTAATTTTCATGGCCATATTTTATGTTATGGGAAGGGAAATATAAATCCTCACCACTATAATATCTGAGAAACTAATTATTTATAATCTAATGGTGAGTATTTTTGGGACTTGATAAAATAGTGGTGGACTTGATTAAATTATTATTTATGTCATAATTAGTCATAAATATAATTTACTAAAATATGATTTTATTTATTGTAGATAATGGGAAAAAACTAAACTATATTAATTTATTTATGATAAATCTTAGAGAAATAGAATTCGCTGACCGATTAAAACTTCTTGGAGTGGTACAGGAACTTGCAAATTTTACAACATGAATAGGGGTAGTTTTATATACTAGAGTCCCCTATTCCTATTGATACTTCTGAGGATGAAATTAAGGAGGGTAAAAAACATATTCTGGAAATACATGGATGATACATTGGATGTCCAATGCCTCCTGTTTCATCCATGTCTAGTGAGATTTATATACTTTTTAAAGACATGGATTCTTAATCTATATTTTCTCTCATTTAGGATGTTTATTAGGATAAATTAATATAAGAGGGGTATAAAATCTTCAAGGAAGTCTATACATGTAAGTTTCAAGGAGTTCCAACTAAATTTTATGTAGTTAAGATGATTGGATATATTGGCCATTTAGAAATACTTTGATTCAATTTGTTTAAAGATTATAGCATAAACCTCATACTATCATCATGTCCTTAAATCTTATCATGTTTTATTATTAATTTTAACAAGAAAAATATTGAGAAGTCACTCCTAGATATTTTTACATTGATTCCCCAAGTGGATAAAGAAAAGAAGCATGAAAAACATTATATCGATATATTGAATAACATGCAAGGTAAATTGAAAAGGTCTAAGGGAGATTCAAAGACTAAGTCATATATGCAGCACCCTAGAAAGAAGAAAAATATCCATTGAGAGACTAAAAAGAAAGATCTTGTATGTTTTTATTTTGGTAAGAATGTCCATTAGAAGAATTATTTTTCCTTGGTGAAGAAGCATGGAGAATATTAATTCTTTTTCATCATCAAGTGTCATATTTCCATTTTTATAAATTGGGTATCATATATAGCTTATGGTACTCAATTTTTTTCCAAATTTAATAACTAAGTAAATTTAAGAATATTATTAATGGTGATGTGGATATTTAAGCTACTAATGGAGTGCGACTAGCTACACTATCTATAAGAGCCTACTTTATCACATTACCAACTTTAATGGTTTTATTTTTTAGAGATATTATTATGTGAGAACTGTAAAAAATAATATCATTTCTTTATCCAATTTTCCCATGGATGGTTTTATTTTCAGGTTCAAAAATAAATAATTATTCTTTTATAATGATAGCATTTGTTATCATATGTCACTTTAAATAATGGTCTTTATATACTATAATATCAAAATAAATTCCTGAAAATTGATAAATAATCATGTCCACATGTATTATATCACACCTAGTTGTGGAATCATTGAACTGTTCATATAATCCAAAAGTATTTCAAAAAATTATATCAAGGAGGGTATTTAGAATATTTTTAGATAAAACCATTTGATATATGTCATGCTTATTTACAAGGAAAATGACCAAATATACTTTTAAGTTGAAAGGGTGATAGAGCCATAGATATTTTATAAATCATTAAAATTGATGTGTGTGGACTATTTAAAGTGAGATAATTGTATATTTTTTTAGTTTGGGGTCCTTCCCATTGGAGGGGGTTGATCTAGTTATATTGGATTCTCTAGGTCTCCATTACTTTAGACCTCTTTGATTGGAATGTTGTGGTTCATTTATTATTTTATTGTATCCATTTAATGAAAAAAAAGCATTGTGTGTGTGGACTATTTACAATAGAATCTATAGGTGGGTCCTCACACTTCATTACTTTTACTGATGATTTTAGTATATGTGTATATATTTTCTTATTAAGGTACAATATTTATTCCTTTTAGAAATTTAAGGAATAAAATAATGGTGTATTGAATCATTATGGTAATAATATAAAGAATCTAGGCTCATATAGAGGTCGTTAATATCTTAACCAAGAGTTAATTGATAATCTAAGAGTTTGAAATATTATCTCAGCACGGTCCTCCTTATACACCATAGTGTAATGGTGTTGGTGAATGTAATAATTTCTCCTTATCAGGAATATTCAGGTTAATGAGGATTCATATAGATCTTTTATTATCCTATTATGGATATAAATTACAAACTATGACATAAAAACTAAATTGAGTTCCAACTAAGTAGTATGTGAAATCCCATATGATTTATGGTATTGAAAGAAATATACTTTGTAACACATTCATGTATGGGGATTAGATGAAGTTTTTAAGGATAATATTATAAGTAAACTAGAATCATGAGTCATGAATTTCTTCTTTATAATATATTCTAAGGAAAATAAATAATATTACGTATAAATTAAATTAGATAAAAAAGTTGTAATTAACAAATGTTAAACTTTTGATGAATGGTAACACATATCTAAATGATATAGTGAGTGTAAGTTTAACATCAATGATGTTGAATGTTAATATGTATAAGATTTTTTAAAAGAATATTTTTTATAATAATAAGTAAAAAAATTATTCTAGAGGCACAAATACTATACAGGAACACTAGAGAGGTTATAAAACTAGATAGATATGGTTTTATTCTAGCTGACTAAGGTGTAACATCATTGGTTGAGAATAATGAACCTATATCTTATAAGAAAATAATAAATTAATCAGAATATGAAAATGGAAAAAGATATGAATTTTGAGATTAATTCTATATACAAAAAACAAGTTTGGGTTTTGGTTGATCCTCATGTTGATAAAAATCCTATTTGATGTAAATGGGTATTCTAGATAAGGTTGACATGGGTGGTAATGATAGTACCTATAAATATAGATTGGTTGCTAAAGGTTTTAATAAATTTCATGAAATGTACTATTAAGAAACCTTTTCATTAGTTTCTATGCTAAAATATATAAGAATTTTGATTTACATATAATCCTGTCGTGATTATGAAATTTTGGAAAAGGATGTCAATACCACATTACTTGATGGAAATTTTGTGTAATATATCTACATGAAACAATTTTTAGGTTTTCTAGAACCAAATGATTCCAATATGGTATAAAAGGTACATAGATCCATTTATGGGTTAAATAAAGCATCAAAGTTATGGTATATTCATTTTGATGAAGCTATAAAAGAATTTGTTTTTGTTAATAATAGATGTCATATATGTATCTAAAAAAATTTTAGTGGGAGTGATACTTTTTTATAAGTAATATATGTTTCTAATATATTACTAATTGGAAACAAGATATGAGTATTAAATTCAGTTAAGAAATAGTTGAATAAATTGTTCTCTATGAAAGACTTAGGTGTATCAATCTATATTATAGGGATCAAGATCCATAGAGATAAATCTAAGAGGCTATCTAGACTAAGTAAAGGTACATATATTGATAAGATATTGAAAATATAAAATATGGAATAATCTAAGAGAATATTTTTTCCATCATAACAAAGTTTACATCACTCTAAGAAAATGTGTCTTCAAGCTGAATAAAAGATATAAATAATGAATAGAATACATTATACATATGTGGTTGGATATATCTTGTATTCAATGTTATATATAGGTATTTATGTCTCTTATGGCTTGAGCATGGTAGGTAGATATCAATAAAATCCCAAAGAGATTCATTGGTTAGTTGTAATAAATTTCTTGAAGTAACTTAGGAATATAAAGTATATGGTCCTATTTTTTAGAGGATATGAGGAACTAGTTGTGAGAGGATACACATACATTATTTTACAAATATATCGGAATAATTTGAAATTATATTTGGGATATGTGTTTTTCCTCAAAGGAGGATTTGTGAGATAGAAGAGTTCTAAATAGCTCATGTTCACATATTCTATATTAGATTTGGACTATATTTTAGCTTATGGTGAAACTAAACAAGTAGTTTTGATATGAAATTTTTTACAGCATCTTGGTTTCATACCAAGAAGTACAGATCTTATTACTCTGTATTGTGATAATATTGTTTCATTGGTTCTATATAAAGAGCTTGGGTAACATCAATAAAGGAATAATGTACTTAGAAAGTATCACATATTGATAGATGTTACTCAAAGGGGTGAAGTCATAGTTAGCAGAGTAAACTATATAAGAAAATTTAAAAGAAAAATTAACTAAATCCATACCTTAACAAAATCATGAAAATCATTCAAGAGCTATTGAGTTAAAAATTATAAACATTTAGATATTGTGTAAGTTGGATTCTATTTGATTTGGATTCCTATAACCAATTTAATTTTTACTTTTGGTTGCCAGAATATAAATAAATATATTATCATGTCATTTTTGTTCTTATGTATAACATTAATTTGATGATGTCCTTAGAATATTAATCACATCAATGTATTATAACAGTTCCCCGTTATAATGAGAACCTAAAAATGCTATGAAAATTTTCTTAAATTATCCATATGGTCTAGAAAACTTAATCTGATAGGACGCATATGATTTATAACTATTAGGTTTTAGAGGCTCATTAAACATTGATACTTCTTATCATGATGTTATAACTTGATGGTCTTTAATAATGGAGGTCATGAATACTAGCCCTCCAACAGGTATTCCACATGTTTTATGTGTAATTAAATGTCAAAGTATATGAATGTGTGTATTGGTCATTAGAATTGAGATAATTTTTGTAAAGACCTAGAAATTTCATGGAAATTATTTTTAAATACTTTAGAATTTTACGAGTCTGTGGCTTCTGACGGCGCTTGATTTCGAGGCCCGGTGTGCCCGGAATCAATTTCAGAAGTTTATCTTGGGTACGTTCAGTGAACGAACGAGCGGGTTTTTTCTAACTTTTGAACCGATGCTCGGAATTAAAATCTGAGGGCACCGATGAACTCACAGTGCCGATAATTGCTTAAGGGGACACTTACCGTAGTTTTGTTCACAAAAGAGGAGAAGATAATTTTTGGGGGTTTGTTTAAGAAATAAATAAAACTTGTCAGAACAAATTTTTATTTCTAAAGAAGGTTAGAGAAGTGGGGCCCACATGAGCCCCACCTTTTATTTCCCTCTAATCTCTTTAATATACCCTCATTAATTTGGAAAACCTCCATTAAATTCCAATCTATCCATTAAATTTGTCAACCCATAATTTAATTAGGAACCTTCCTCTTTTACCCTTTTTAATTTTAACCACCAACGCGTTCAATAATGGGGAACTTTCTCCCTCACTTCCTTACTTA
Organism: Viscum album; assembly: GCA_963277665.1. Taxonomy (NCBI): domain Eukaryota; kingdom Viridiplantae; phylum Streptophyta; class Magnoliopsida; order Santalales; family Viscaceae; genus Viscum; species Viscum album. Next base: position 46,696,303 of record OY728152.1, on the reverse strand, counting down.
ATTGTCACCACGTTTTATTTAATGTGGTGAGTTTTTTTGGGAGATTTTCTTTGTGTGAATAATCGAATAATAGGTGGGACCTATTATTTTATTAAGGAGGAGAACTTCGTTATGCGACGAGGAACGCCGGCCTCCAACGAAGAACGACGAAGAACACCGGTTCCTCAGAGATCGATGACGCGCCACCATACCCTTCTCCATGGAAATAGAGGAGACACTGCTTCCTCCTTGGCATGCCCCGACGACACCTACGATCTCCTTCCCCGCGATGCCGATGATCGACTTCCTTGTTGAGGTAGGGGTTTTTGAATAATTTTCTTCATGTGATTTTTATACCCTCGGCATGGCGTGCTTTATCGTTGGTGTTGTTTAGAATCACTAACGTGGTGGGTGAGGACTAACGAACAAGTCCAAACCCACCGCTGTTTTTATCTTGATGCGCGGAATCCTTGGCGACGATGAAACGGGGCCGTTTGGGCGATTGGAGTTCGCCGTAGTAATGTACGGGTCTCGGGAGAGCCATAGGCGCAGACGGTGGGAAAATCGAACCACCGGAGCGCGTCCGGTGGTCCGCGGAAGATACTGCCAGCGCGCCTTGCCGGCGCGGTGGCACCGGCAGCTGGAGGCAGAGGCGCCCCGGCGCACCGTCGGTAGGAGCCGCCGCAGTTGAAGCCACGGCGGCAGGGAATCGGATCCCACGGCCGCATGGGATCCGGGGAGACGCGACGTCGGTCTCCGCGTCTGCGGAACAAAGGGGGGACCACGTCCCCCCTGCTCGGCCCGCTGGCCAAGCTTGAGCACCCCCCGGCCGGGACAGGGCGGGTCACGCGGACCGGGTCGGGCCGCGCCCTACTGGGCCGACCCAGGGGGGGTTGGGCCGGGTCGGGTCGGGCCCAGACCCCCCACTTCGGACCATTTTCGGTCTTTTTCCCATAACTTGAGTTACGAACTTCCAATCGATGCACCGTCAGTTGCGTAGGAATCCTTGGATTGAGACGGTCATTTCAGTATATTACACTCATGGTTTTGGAAAATTTTGGGTATGGTCGGGTTGGTTCGAACCCAAAACCAACCGGGCCCTTAGAGTGGAAACACTTATAACTTAAGAACCAGACATCTGATTGACGTTCCGTCAATTGCGTTGGGATCCTTTTGTTGATACGGTCCTTTTGGATTATGCCTCTTGAGGTTTGGATGTAGCTGGAGTACGTTCTGGTTGGTTTTAGCTTAAAAACCAACCGGGTCCCTAGAACAGAAAACCCAATCACTCTTAGACTGGGCGTCCGATTGACGCATCGTCTGT